>OX637501.1:5363140-10370506 GCA_951799955.1 Apamea anceps
CGCTCAGCTTGTACGTAGGAGGTCACAATTTTGACCTAACCTAACCTAACCATTTTTTTTTAAATTAACCTCGGCTGTCTAGTTTGCAGCAAGCCGGAGACATTACTTAATATGGCATCATAATACTTTGTTTGGTAATAAACCTACATTTTATGGCAATCATAGTGGTTTATTTAGGCAGAAATAGCGCATTAATTTGCTCGCTAAGATTTAGTGATCATTTACTACGTTTGGTGTTCGAATACAATTTGAACTGCAAAAACTAAGGGTATCAAAGCATTTTATGGTGGTAATTAAATTTAACCCTGTTTGTATATACACACAAAGTATAAAATCATTAAGTAAAAATTCAACAACACTTTCATAAATCCCTCTCACAGTACTTCTAACATGCCGACAAAATCTTCGTCCATTCCTTTGCGAACAGATCGTTTGTTGAATGAGAGTCCAAGAGCAAGTGCGGCCAGAGTACGTGCTACTGGGGACTTAACACGCGCAACTGTGCGACATGGAGGCACAGCAAACAGCCTGTGCTTTCTGCCTTGGCAGTAGTGGTCTGGCACAAAGACAATGAGGATGAAGGCTATGGTGAGCTGGTCTTTTGCTCGCCTTACCTCTAACGAGTTATACCTGAGGTATCCCAGTAGAATTTAGTCGGACTAAATTCTACTGGGGTAATATGTGTAAAAGTAACCTATGAATATGGTTTTGTAGGGTAAGGATTTTATGAAGAAAAGCACAGAAAGACAAGACTAGGCGTTTATTTCAATTAATAGGTAACGTTAATGAGAAAGCTAGGTTTCCGTTCCAAAACTAGGTCCTCATGGGGAAGAAGGATAATAAACTCCATGGCAGCTTGTTTTAAGGTATTTTATCAACACATTTATACGTTAGCATATGAACATGAATATTCCATCATTCGATTTAACACATAAGCAATATTAGCCATATAATAACACATACAAAACAACATAGTTATCAGCAATAATTTTATTATTTATTTAATTAAAACGGTTTAAAACCAATTTCAGAAATTAAAGACACAGTTTGTATATACACATAAAAGATAAAATCATCAAGTAAAGTTATCAACACAATAATCAAGATACAAGGTGTCGTTTTGCATCCTCGTCAAATTCAAGGAGGTAACTATGTTACTGATTCTCGACACGAATCAATAATAAAATAAGTAGGTATTTTTTTCTAATTTTCGGAAATCGGCATGTGTGGGACACGCATTTTAAAACGCGGCCTGTGTGAGACCGCACTGTAACTGCCCGTTTACACACACATAAAAACGCGGCCACTTATACGATACCATAACGCGATGCTGTTCTTTGAAAGTGGTGTATTCTAAAATACTGTCAAATTTAAATAAGTAAAAAAACAAGTATGTATTCATTATTTACCAGGGATCGTAATTTTATTTGATTATTTATGTCTTTCATAACAGCCTCCTGAAATGACGTCGAAATATCCTCTTGACGAGGATACAAAACAACAGCTTGTATAAATAATATCAATTATCTCACTCAGTCGATCTTTGACAAGAAGTGTTTTTTTTTTTAATGTCTTTATTTTTTTTAATTTAAAAGGTGTTTTTGTCCAATAAGGATATGTCAACCCCATCAAGGATTTTATGAAGAAAAACACAGAAAGACAAGATAAGGCGTTTATTTAATTTATTTAAGAAGTGATCTGATAATCATATTTCAATCTATTTTACAATATAGGCAGAACTTCCGTTATACAGCGTGATTTATTTACATTGGCTATTAGCAACTTAATATTACGAACATGGGACACCACTCGGACTGTCCTGTGTCGTCAAACATTTGTAACCCAAATCTTCTTCAAAATTGGCGGTAAGCCCATTTTAGTCTTACAATAATCACCAGTGCCTCAAACATTTTGCCGCTTATTCTGCCGCCATTTTAGACCAATCAGAGATGGTCATACACAAATGCTAAATACTTATCAACTAATATAATTATCTAATAATTAATAAATGTTATGTAATGGAACTATTTTAAAACCTTATTTAGTATGTATTAGTAATCTTTAAGTAAATTCTTATAATATATTAGAAATATATATTAAATCCACTTCGCGAAAAAATATCCCCGCGGGAAAAACACGCCCGTGCGACCTGGGATTAAGCTAAAAGGGTTGTAACGGAGGTCTAATAAAGAACGTGGATTAAAACTGATATAAGTATTCAATGACGCAAATGACTGTTTTTTTTTATCTTATAAAATTGGCTATTATGTCATTGGCTAACTACTGGATTAAGAATAATAAAATCCAGTTTGGTTTGGAAAGATCATAGGAGATACTTGAATTTAAAGATCAAGGATAGAATGCATTAAAACTAGTTTGTTATGTAAGTATCAAATTTATTTAATAACTTCTAGGTGTTTATATCCTATTTCCTACCTACTTACAATTGGCTATTTTCCAAAAAAAACGCGAAAGTTTGTATGGATGGATGTTTACTTTTTATTTATTTTATTTTAAAACCCATACACTATCATCACAGGCTTACCCAATACAATAGTGTAGTTATAGTTATAATAGCTTAAAATTAGACTTACAATTATATACAATTATTACATATTAACCAAAAGTAATTTTACAAAATGCGGCCCGTGTGTATTCACTCAGAGTACAGTTGAAGCAGTCAATCTGTTGTGACACCGTATTGAGTGTACGCAGCGCGCGCGTCAGCGGCGCGTGCTGCAGCAGGTTGGTGCGAGCGGGCGGCACCCACAGCAGCGGCGGCCGCCTCCTCCGCCCAACGTGCCCATCAGATACACACAACTCAACCGTGTGTAGAACGCCTGGGTTGTGTATTTTACCACGCATAATTTTAAATAAGTAAGTGGCGAGAGCTACTTCCCTTCTTGTTGTTACTCTTTCACGCCAAAACTGCTGAACAGATTTGGATGAAATTTGGCACACATAGTTTATAACCAGGATTATCACATAAGATACTTTTTATACCGATATTCCGACGGGATTGAAACTTATGCGGGTGAAACCGCGGGGCGCAGCTAGTATTTCTATAATCTTCGAAATAATACCACACTGAAGCGGATTAACTAATTTCGATACGTCACTTATAGGCATGCACAAAATATTATTATGTGAACAAATATTCGATTACATTTTAAATCATTAAAAATATTGGCAATAACTTTAAATCGATACAATTAAGTATAAAAATTACCAAATAAGATTAGAATATAAATTGAAATTAAAAATAATAAATTTCGCCACATTGCACTATACCCTGTTCATTAGGTTAACCGTTTTATGACAGCTATCTTAAAATTCCAGATTACGTAAAAGTTAACTTTAAAATGCGAAATAAAATAAATATATAAACTGCCTTATCTTATTAAATTGTCTTATTTATGGCTTTTTACAGATATTATAATACCGTACGTGTATTGTGTGTGTATCAATTAAATTAGCAACCAGTTTGATTTTGTCTAGATTGTCCTATGCATGTGAAATAACAATGCATAACAACTGAATCATCATCTACCTAGCCCTTTCCCAGCTATGTTGAGGCTTCCAGTCTAACCGGAGGCAGCTGAATACCAGTATTTTACATGGAGCTGCTGCCTATCTAACCCCCAGAACCACGTTACTGGGTAACACGATACCCGTTGGTAAGACTGGTTGTCAGATTTTGGGCTTCTGACGACAAGGAAAGGAACAACAAAATATGGAATAAAATAAAGGTAAGTAAGTATTTAAACGACGGCGACGTGATAA
The DNA here is from genome assembly GCA_951799955.1 of Apamea anceps. Lineage (NCBI taxonomy): Eukaryota > Metazoa > Arthropoda > Insecta > Lepidoptera > Noctuidae > Apamea > Apamea anceps. Next base: position 5,366,924 of record OX637501.1, read on the forward strand.
AAATTCATCATAATTCTCCTGCATTATCCCAATTCATTTGGGATCAAAGCAAATGCCTTTTTCTTGCGAGAGATATTATTAGTATTTTAAATTAAAGCCGTGTATCAATAACCGCCGGTCGGCTATCAACAGGCTGACGAACAATGTTCCCATGCTTGATATCGCGATTTATATACCATTGTTTTTTTTTTTGTACATAATATTGATACCACATCTGTCGATTAGTTTTAAGAACAACCAAATACACGTTGAATATTAGTGGGGCAAAGCTTAATTCTAATAATTTTGCAACAAACCTTATATGTGTTCCGATGTAATCAGAAACATATGTAATTTGAAAAGACAACTGTAAGATGTCGCTCAGTATAAATATCAGAGTGGCTATGTAAAAGCGATGCCAATTGTTGGTAGCGGTCCGGTTTGCGTTCGCCTTAGAACTACGATAAATATAATATAAAATTAAAATGTAAAGTAAAATGTTTAATATTAAAGGTAAAAGAAACCATATGATCCTAATAACGATAACGTTCGAATATTTTTCGGATTCCAAAAACAATGCAATTACATACAAATAAATTACGGATATTGATGAGACTATAAAAGGCACTCCCCAACCAAAGAGGCAACATTTCAAATATCTTCTCTGGATTTGCCTTTTAAAAACTTTTACTAAGACAGCATAAAATAAATGGGTGATAACTAACATCCAGTAAGACCTCGCCATTTTTCCGTAAAATTGTAGGAAGTCAAAAATGAAGTCTATCATTTTTTCTTGTGGCTGAACCCAGCTATAAACATGTATTCTGTAAAACAACCATAAATAGTAAAACAAGTTTGCTAAAATTGCGTTAAGAAACACACAGTTCCTGTAATTACGAAATTTGATTAATACGCACCATGATGTCACTCCGTAAACTGACGTAATTAGTGTCAGCGCTAACATAACATATACAGTCGTAGTTACATAGACAGAAGGCATGATGAATAGAATATCACTTCACTTGCACAATTTCTACGGTCCCGGATGTAGTTTACAAAGAAGCATTTGTGAACAGCTTGACTGAAACCACTGGCTGTGTCCGACGCAATAGTAGTAAGAACAAACCTGTCCTTCTTCAAAATTTCTAATTCCAACGCTTTTTTTTCGTTTTTCCTCCCGAACTCTTCCTTAGGTACCTACTTTCTCATGTACCTAACTGTATTCTTTTAGCGTTTTTTTAATAACAATAAACCTTCCAACATATAAAGAAAATAATAATACACTTTTATTATTTTAATACTTAGACGGCCTTTCTTTTCGTGTCGTCCCCTTTAACGCTAATAAGATATCTCATTAGTGTAGGCAACGCTTATAAAGGTACTGCTTCCAAAACTGTCGATGGCAGAATAGTTTTAAATACTAAACGCTATCAATGAATGAACGAATCTATTTTATTAAATTTTTTTCCTATACTGAATTAAAAACTTGTTTAATTTTTGGGTTTTCTTTATTGTTATATAAAACTTGCGCAGGAGAACGCTAGTAGTATATTTACTTCCATGTGCGCACATAAAGATTCCATGGTAATAATTTAACATAAAAAGCTCTTTAATTTCGTAGCAGTAAGGGCGGATTTCATAGTTCAATGGAAACGGATCTCCTGTGGATGGAGGGCCGCAGAAGTTAATAAACTAAATTTTTTCCGGGACATGTGTCCAGAAATTCGGGACAACACTTTTAATAATAATAATTCATTTATTTCAGACTAGCTTCTGCCCGCGGCTTCGCCCGCGTGGATGTCGGAAATTATCCCACGGGAACGTGCTAACAGGATAAAATGTATGTGCACCAGGATGCCATCTATCTCGCGGGCCCTTTGTGGCTAATTACAATAGAAAACCAATTGTGTCTCATTAATGGTGATTAAGAGGGTACCTATATGATATCTTTACCTAAGTACCTACCTAATTAAAAAAATAAATAAACTCAATAACAGAAAATAAAATACCTAGGTACCTACCTAAATAAACCTATTTATGACGATAACTAATCTAAACTCAATCATCATCTGCCTAGCCTTTTCCCAACTATGTTCAGGGCCGGCTTCCAGTCTAACCGGATGCAGCTGAATACCAGTATTTTACATGGAGCGACTGCCTATCTGACCTCCACAACCCAGTTATTGGGTAATACGATACCCTTGGTACGACTGGTTGTCAGACTTTCGGGCTTCTGACTACCCGTAACGACTGTCAAAGATCCACGAATGACAGCCGGGACCAACGGCTTAACGTGCTTTCCGAGGCACGGAGGTGTCTCGGTATGTAAAGATGGTCACCCATCCACAGACCGACCGCGGCAAGCGTAGCTTAACCTGACCGATCGACCTGTGCGGCTGTTTGTTATTTAGCCACGGGCCCCTCAATCTAAACTCAATAAATAAGCAAAATCTCTAAAAACTAATATCTATACGAATGACTATCCTACCTAACAGTATTATAAAATAACCTACGGTCACTACGTACACTATCAAATATACTACCTATACTTTAAAATTAAAATCTATACCTACGACTTATATAAAAATAAACCTAAATAACTCTAAAAAGTAAAAGGAATAAAAATGAACTCCACTGCGTCTGACCTAACCTACGACAAACTTATTATTTGCGGTTGGTACAGTAATCGGATCTAGGGATCGAACCGCAAAATTAAGTTTGTTTTTTATTGTATATACTTTTCCGGGATAAAAAGTACCCAGTGTGGTGCCCAGGATATTAAAGAATAATTATACCAAGTTTCATCGTAATCGAACCGGTAGTTTTTGCGTGATGCCTGAACAAACAGACAGACAGACAGACAGACAGACCGACAGACAGACAGACAGACAAAAATTTTTTTAATCACATTTTTGGGTTCGGTGTCGGTCTAGTAACACCCCCTGCCATTTATTTTTTTGATATTTTCAATGTACAGAATTTTCACTTCTACAGATTTATTATAAGTATAGATATAGATAATAATAATCCATACAATACATTAAATTATATTAAAATCAATTGGTACGTAGACCACAGACACTGAAATAGAATTAAAATCAATTTAAACAATACTAACATTACATTAAATTAAATAATTTACAGTAAAATCAAAATCAAAAATTGTGTTAGTATAAATATATGACGTACACAATGTGTTAGTGAGTGAGTGAAAAATTTAGTCCTAAGGAAGTCTCCGTTTCTTGTCTCTGTTCTTCGAAGTTTAGGCAAATAGGCACTACCTATTCCTATCACTGATTATAAGTTTTAGGTAATATTTTGATCAAGCATAGTCGCGTCGGTAGTTGGCTAATGAAAATAGACAGTTAATAGCAGCTTTCCTTTCTACAATAGCATATATTTTTTATTGCTGGGTACCTCGTCGTCTATTTTGGGGTTTTCATTAACCGTCCCCCAACGCGACGACGCTTGGATCAAAATATTATCTACTAGTTGCTCTCCACGGATTCACCCACGTAAGTCTCGATCCCGTAGGAATGTCGGGTTAAAAAGTATCCTATGTCCTAATCCAGGTCATGGTCTACTGATTTGCCAAGTTTGATCCAAATCCGTTAAGCAGTTTTAGAGTGAAAACGTTACAAACAAACATAGTAAACATATAAAAAATCAAGGCTTTTCTTCCCTTTATAATATTAGTTTAGACGACTTTTAAGAAACATAAAGGGCCATACATATTACACGTTTTTGTTTGTGTCGAAGGTTTTTTAAATAATTAACTTTTATTTCCTGATCTTTAACTAAGTACAAAGGAACACTATTCCAAATTTTTCTTCAAAATTCCAGACTATTCCCTATTTTTAGTAATTTAAATAGATACTTACCTGCCTTACCTGGACTCCCGTGCGCGTTCCGCGAACTCGAGTCCCGTTTTGGTGGTGTTATTCGAGGTTTTCACTTAAATTTTGGCCGTAAAACAGGTTTTTTCAGCAAAATTCCCGATTTTTGTTCGGGAATAATTCCACAAACCCTATAGTTAGCTAGCCCGCGCGGAGACGCGTCTTTTGACACCTCGCACGTGCGCCTAGCCCGCAAAAAATAAAATAAAATACACGCTACGCTGCTGTACGTATTTTTTCCACAGTGAAGCTAGTCACTAAGTTGTCCCCATTTTTCTTTTCTACTTCATCATCGGACTATGATGACCACCTTTTATCTATAACCTGCGGGGTAATTGCGTAAGACACTATCAGTAGCAATGGATTTCGTTTTGACAGTTCAACAACATTCATTGCGCTGTTCGAAAGAGATACTGTGGCCCCTGGCATAGGCAACTGAAGGAACACGGGTGGGTTTTAGTCAGTAAAAGTCTGACATGCCCTTTCGCTCAGCCCAGAGCGGGAGAGGTCATTTGATGATTACCCACCCAAAAAAAAAGAGTGCTGTTCATTGAGACCGTTCCAATGAGCCCAAACACGATAAGTACCTCTGCTGTAAGTTGGAGAGGGAGTTGGGTTGCAAAAGTAATCAAGAAATTCCTTACGAATACGTATTCGTCCCCTGTCCGTAAACCGCTTTTTAGACAGATGGAACTAGTGATTGCAGCAATACACTAAACATTGATTGGTACACGTACAGTGTTATAAGTAATCTCAGTAAAAGCCATAACGTCGACGATACTGCAATAGCGCTGATCTACTATTTGCAATAGTGCGTAACTACAAGGTTGATATACAGGAGATAAAAAAGACTTCATAATTTTAGTATTTAGAATCGCAACGCGCTATTGCAGCAAAGCGTCAGAGAGGTTCTGATTGGCTTATTCAAAGTAGTGTGTTCACTAACACGCACCAATGACAGACTAGGACAGCGCGGCGCGTTTTGTATTTCGCTACTTTTTGCAGTTTCGCGGTATTGCAGATGGTAGTTCAGCGCTATTGCAGTATCGTCGACGATAAATAAGATAATTCAATAAGATAAGGCAGTTTATATATTTATTTTATTACGCATTTTCAAGTTAACTTTTACGTAATCTGGAATATGTACGTTCTAAGACAGCTGTCAAAAACCGATTAACCTAATGGACAGCGTAAACGTGTAGAATAAACAGCACTGTTCATTTTTCCATGTTTACGCTTCTATACTTTCGAAGCACTATTGTTACAATTAAACACAAACGTATGCGTTAATAGTCATGCAAAATGAAATGAGTGTTTCATATACATCATTATCTGTCACCGACCCTATTCTAGTACAGCTATTCAAAAATACACCTTACGTCCTTGCACTAAGGTTTCCTCGTTTTAATGTTGGATGTTGGATAATTTGTATACAGTTCGTTGTTTTTATGATGAAGGAGTATTGCTGTCGTGACTCGTGGATAATTTGAGCTTGTTTGCACACTGTACATTCATTTTGAACGCATAGTTGTTAGCGACTATCGCTCGAGTGGCGAAAAAAGTTGTCGTTTTTGTTGTCTGTACCTATTAAAATTAATTTGAACGTGTTTTTTCTTTTAAACAACCTGTTTTTTTCGGATGCGGAATTAGTGCATTGTTATTCTTAGGGACTATGGATGGAGTTGCATTAAAAATAATTGGCGGCGCCACTAGTAACGCTGTCATATGACATATATGACGATTTAAATGATATTAATATACCTATGACGTTGGTTGTGGCGCCATCTAGTTTTGTTAAGAAATCACTGAAATCACCAAAGAGGTCGGATAAGAGTAACACAGCACTGGCTCATTACTGTCACTCTAGCAGAGCGTCGCATCGATGGTTGCGTGGCGGCTGTCTTCTGAAGATAGAGATGCTGTCAGGGGAGCCACTATCGTACCACGTCCACGACGAACTGTTTTATTCCAATCCTGATGATTATTGAAGCTGCTTAACCACTAATACGATTACCACTTCTATTAAAGGCTATCCTGCGCCGATAAATACTTATTTTAATATGTAACTCTTAACAGATAGCTAAAGTTACTTTACTTTTGCTCCAAACGAAGGATCAAACTGAAGGCCAATTCCCGCAATCAAAAACAATCAAAATCTATCAGTCTATGTATCTATAATCAATCTGATCAATCAATGTCAAAAACTTGTCAAAAATGTAAGGAAATTAGAGGTATTTTTGAAAGATTGAGAGTGAGATCAGACTGTGAACGTTCTCAAAATTACGAGAGTTAAAAGAAAGAAAAATAGGTTTAGGTATTTGTCATAAAACACGTGCATACAAAAGGATGACTAATTCTAATAATAAGAAAAATAAAAACAAAATATATCTATTATCACGAGCACAAAGCAGAAATAGTCAACGGCTGAACGTCATGACTGTGACAAGAGGCTTCCACTCAGCATGACGCTGAGCTGTCCACAGCACAGCGCTGATTTTTAGTGGTTACCCGAAAAGGACGTACGGAAACCAAATCAAATCAAATGATTCGTACTATAGTCTATAGGTCACAAAATAAAATAAAACAAACAGTATTTATAATTTAAAGCAACTACATAAACAACCAATGATGTGAATAAATATTATATGATTAAATAACATAAAATGTAATGCAGACATCACCGTGCGTTCATAAATATATAAGTACCCACCCACGGCATATAATACACAAGAATATTCAGTGTTTTGTGTTTTGTCTCGCTCCCTCCCGCACCTCCGCGTCGCCTACGCGCGCGCTCTCAATAAATTGTTATAAAATAAATGTTACAGTTGACTTGCATTTGCCTATTGCGGCTACGAACGTGATGAGTGATGTCGTTCTGCGAGACATCGAGCCGGGCACGGCCGGCTCGTGCGCTGCGCGCCGCGCGTCGTGCTTCCTCGAAGAGCGGCGCGCGCGGCTCACCAGTCCAGTGAGAGTTACTACCGCCAAACGATATACCGACAGTGGGCAACTGGCTTGCGCTTGCGTCTCAAATCGACGCTTGATCAAGACGTAAGGTGTTGTAAACTACTACCACAACTACTTACGTATAAGTACCTACCTATGCATCGTTATCGGAATGATGCAGGACGACGGGAGGCATCTATGCCGCCTCGAGCCGCTTGGATGTTGATATACTTTGCCCATAGATGATTGCCCCTCTGGTTATTTTACGTATGCTGCCTGCAGGTTCCATAATGCAACTGAGTCTATAAAATATACATTATACTCTGTCCTAGCAAAAATGCATTAAACTACTTACTGCTATGCACAAAGGGAGAAAGTAGTATGATGCATTTTCACCCTTAACCCAATGTTAACCTTGTCCATACTCCTTAGTGCTGGTTTTACCAAAGTCAGATAACTTTTATCGGTGGAATAAAATTGACACCTGACAGTTCTAGTATGAAAAAACTGTTAAAAATTCAAAATTTATTCTCAGTATAAGATATTATGTTAATTTGGTAGTAACTATTTAGTAATCTGTGGGTTGGAATGCGGCCGTAAAGAAATAAATACAAGAGTAGTCATAAACGAGATGTGGATTTAAGTGACGTCACAGAAAAAAAGTTGGCAAGCGATTGGTGCTAGTTTCATAAAAAGGCTAAAATTATGAGTTAAAACTTCTTTTACATTGATGTTTTGACAGATTGCCAGTCCAATGCCAAATAAGTAACAATAAAACAATATAAGAAAGGATACGTTGAATAACAAATAGATTAACAGTCTAGATGCAAGCAAATCCAATTTCTAGTCACTTGTTTTAAAGATCAAAATCGAACATGTGTTTTATCAATACGCTTTTAGCTTCGCTTCGTTTATCACTATCGGGACTTCCCTCAATATTCAGCGCTGCTATTGGTCAATACAACTTTTACTGATTGCAAAATTAAAGCGTGAAAATGTTCTTATTCCTGACATAAATCATGAAAATCATTATAACTAACAGAAATATAACAAAACTTTTAATTGATATGGCGAAGAAATGGTAGAAAACAGGCACGGATTTAAACAGAAACGGAAGAAGTCCTGCATCTCGCAAGTGAAGTTTTCCGGCCAGTCAGTATATATACAGATGTCAGTGTTATTCCGTCGGTCTTCCTCTGGGGGTCTTCATCGACCGACCCGCTTGCCGCGGCCAGCTGCTTGGTGCTTGAGCCATGACGGTCTCGGATGCCAATATAGTGTGCAGACGTATTTAAAACTCGTAGTTTCACACTACGAATTATAAATACGTCACAAAGTAACGCTGTTTCTCAATCTATCTCCTCCTTTGGGTTAAGTTAGGCATTCGGGGCGCGTCATGGTCACGTCATCTCAGGACTGGCTATAGCGACCCGCGGTGGCTTTGTGAAGTCCACTGCGATCAGATGAGTGAGCTATCCTCACCACGGGAGAATTCACTCAACTTGATTGTGGTGCTTGGAAGATTGAAGACCCCCAGAGGAGGTATCCGCTGATTTACACAGTGTTAATAAAGTAAATTTCCGCAAAAACAACCTTTTGCTTCTAGTTTTTATTTTATTACAAATACAACATGACTTTCATATCCTTCTTTTTTGAAGTCAATTGAAAACAAAGCCCGATGGATTATGAACCTGTTTTCACCATAACTAAAAATCATTCAGTAGTTACATTAGCTGTGAAACTGTTTACATTAATTGTGCGTTTTATTATCGACTTAAAAAAACAAAATAAACCAGCATATTATTATCCAAATTGTTATAGCAACAAGTGGCCCCTTCTCAAGTCATTGCTACTCGCCATAGAGCATTATTTCCTTTTCCCAACTATACAGGGTGGCAGGGAAAGCGACGCGCAAACTGTAACCATGGATTCAGCACATAAGTTTAGACCCCATAGCGTCGAAATTTTTCGTCGGTTATTAAAAAAAATATATTGTTGTTCCATACATTTTGACCGTGTAGGTATTGCACTTTTCTATGCAACAGAAGATGTTTTTGATAACCGACGAAACATTTCGAAGCCATGAGGTGCTGAATCTATGGTTACAGTTTGAAAGAAAGAAAGAAAGAAAAAAACATTTATTTAGCACAGACCAAAAGACACACAATACACCAGATACATACATCAGATAACAACTAATAAAAAAACAAATAGAAAGTTTAAAGACCGATGCAAGAAATTAGCAGGTAAGTGTGCCTCACGGCTGCACCAAAAAGGCCCAGTTCAGCAAAAATGCCAGACGATAGTGCCTGACGCTGGTTTTCAACTGAACCTGATGTGTGAGGTGGCGGACGTAAATCAGTTTTAAACTGAACGTGACGTGTGTATGCATACTTAAATAAGATAAATATGTGACAAATAAAAAATAGTAACGAATATGTACATAAATAGTACGCGCGTTACGTTCGTTTGCGCGTCGATGTCCCTGCCACCCTGTATTGGGGTCGGCTTTAAGTAGCCGGAAGCAGCCGTAAACCAGTATTTTACATGGGGCGACTGCCTATCTGACCTCTACAACCTAGTTACTGGGTAACACGATACACCTTACTTAGACTGTTGTCAGACTTTTTGGTTTCTGATTACCCGTAACGACTGTTAAATATCTATGAATGTCAGTCGGGAAAAACGGCTTAACGTGCATTTCGAGGCACGAAGTGGTCTCGATATTTAATGGATGGTCACCCATCCACGAACCGACCGCGGCTGTTATTATTTAGCTACGAGAGAATAATAATCCTAACTATAATATTACTAGCTGCGCCCCGCGGTTTCACCCGCATAAGTCTCGATCCCGTGGGAATATCGGGATGAAAAGTATCCTATGTGCTAAACCTGGTTATAAACTATCTGTGAACCAAATTTCATCCGATTCCGCTTAGTAGTTTTTGCGTGAAAGAGTAACAAAAATCCATCCATCCATCCATACATACTTTCGCATTTATAATATTAGTAGGTAGGTATAGTAGGAAGTAGGATAAATGCCAAAGTACGCCTAAACCACTGAACCGATCATCCTGGAGTTTGGCATATACGTTGTCAGGTGTACAGAAACGGACATTGGGTACCTTTCATCTCGAAAAAAAGTGCTGTTCCCGAGGAAAACAACAATAACCTTATTATAATAATAATAATTATAATAATTTATTTATCTCAGACAACCTGCAGTCCATATTTTACACTCATACATTAAAATTACTTATAAACTATTTAAAATTATAAACAGATAAAAACGCAAAATAAAATTGTGACTAATTAAATTAAAATATTCATAAATAATAATAATTAAAATTGTCAAAAAATTATAAAAATGTCAAAATAATTTAAAAATACAATGTCAAATACTAAATTATCAAATCGTGAAATATTATAAAAATGTCAAAATATTAAAAACTAAAAATGATATAATTTTCAAAGAATAGGAAAGAATTTATATGGGAAATGATTTTAAAATTTTTACCTGCCCCAAGCCCGATATACGGGTGCATGTAAGGTCAGCGTCAGGATGGCTGGACCAAACGAGATATGTCCTTGAGACCATGTGCACTATTTATTACCTACTTGCTACTATTTACTACCTATAGTGAAATATTTGCTACCTTTTCATTAAGAAATTTATCAAAGAAATAAAGTTGTCAGCCAACCTGACGTCAGGTTGGCTGACCACTTTCAAGTTCTATAGTTTTAGCGTTGTATTAACCGCGTTGTTAATGTAAATATTCACTACCTGATTGCTACCTTCACATATATTTTTTACACAACTCTCTAACTAACCTGACTAAAAAAACTATCTAACTGATAAAATTGCTAAATGTATTTGTACGATACGCAATTTTACTGAATGTTCACATAAGTTAGCGAAAAAGATAAAGCTTTCTCCTATTCAACGATGTGAACTTGCTAATGAGTTAAAATACGAGTCTGATATTGTAGTCAAGAATAAAATAGCAAATACTCTGATGAATGTAGAAGACAGGGAACCGACCCATTTACCCACTGTCGGTTGCCTACGACAAATAAAGTACGAAAACAGAAAAAGCTCTTACTATGATTCTAATGCAATGCTGGCTTTGTGGAAGAATTTAATAAATTATTGTTAACGTGTGCACGTCAGAAACAACAAAACTTGAACTTGAACAGAATAATTTATCATCATAGTTGTGAATATTGTAGGTAGTTTTAAATAAAAATAATCAAAGATGTCAATTAATTATTATCAAATATTGTATCGTAATTTAATAAAGCTACTACAATCTGCCAAATTTCTTTAACAGGTTTTCAACTTTATCGCTAAAGCATCAAGCTTCAAGGTTGATTGGGAAAATTTGACAGTTTCGGGTAGCTTGATGTACTGGCGTCTGTACAATCACTTTTATTTAACGACAATTATGAAGAGTGATGCCCTTAAAGTCACTCCGGGGATGGCACGTAATCCGACACGACCGGAGACGGATCAGGCGCAGGACCAACGGCTTAACGTGCTTTCCGAGGTTATCACACCAAAAACCATCTATTCATCTATCGGAGAATGAGAGTGAGGGTAGAGAGAGTACATCTGTGGCTACGCACACACTTGTTCACTACAATATTGCGCTGAAGGTTAGTCTCCGTTGAGATTGGCCGCCAAGAAGTCACTAGAATTTTTTTTTTGCTTTTCGACTTTAAAGTAATATTTACATTCATTTTAAATGAACTAAACGTTTATGTTATAAGTATGTATATACATACTTATAACATAAATGCGATATGTTAATAATTATAAAATTATCCAGAAACAAGTTGTTCATAAGCTACTAAGCGCCTATAAAAACATTTTTAGCAATTGTTCTGAGAAGAAAAGATGTTAATAATTGATGTACAGGCGTTTAAATGGCTTTTATTAATAACTTTTTATAGGAGCTTCATAGAGTTGTGTAAAAAATATATGTGAAGGTAGCAATCAGGTAGTGAATATTTACATTAACAACGCGGTTAATACAACGCTAAAACTATAGAACTTGAAAGTGGTCAGCCAACCTGACGTCAGGTTGGCTGACCACTTTATTTCTTTGATAAATTTCTTAATGAAAAGGTAGCAAATATTTCACTATAGGTAGTAAATAGTAGCAAGTAGGTAATAAATAGTGCACATGGTCTCAAGGACATATCTCGTTTGGTCCAGCCATCCTGACCCTGACGCATGTAAGGCCTGCCAGTGCTGCATGAAAGGCCCGTCCAGTCTGTTGGCAACAACGGCGAGAAGACTGTTGCCGCTGCCCCGAATGATAATAGATGGCGCCACGTGTCTTTCGTATCATGATTGAATTATATTATAAACTTTAGAGTTCAAATTCCTTGATTGTCAAATTGTAAATTGAAGCGAGCGAACCCGCGGGCATAAGCTAGTATGATAATAATATTATGAGCTCATGAACTTATTAAAGTTACATAGAGTGCCATGGATCAAGGCAACAATGCAAATGACTCAGCTCTGAAACAAAAGTACAATGAGATATATGTCCGTAAATATCTAGCAAATAATATAAAATGTTATTTTCGTATTTGTTTACTATCATAAAGTATTATAACGTTATCATTATAAATACCCATAATATTATGTACAGACGCCAGCACATCAAGCTACTACAATCTGTCAAATTTCTTTAATAGATTTTCAACTTTATCGCTATAGCGTTAAGGTTCAAAGTTGATTGGGAAAGTTTGACAGTTTCGGGTAGCTTGACCTGCTGGCGTCTGTACATTCCGAGATTAATCTAAAAATAACAAAGATAAAAACTTTAAATAATAAGTATTCAGAATCAAACGCAAAAAGCTATGTTTCCGCCCGGGATCGAACCGGGGGCCTTCTGCGTGTTAGGCAGATGTGATAACCGCTACACCACGGAAACGATATACGAGATGGCATAATGTTAGTACATAAACCGAGCATAGTTGAAACTTGGCAGAGAAAGTATACGTGCGGTTTGATCTTGATCCAATTTTAATCACGGCGTATTGAAATATGTTCGCTCTAAAGCTAGGGTTCCCTAAGACTGCTGTGGCCGCCACATAGCGTCCATAATTTACTGGCGAATGACGTCACTGAAACGTTATTTATGAAACTAAGTTGTTGTGTTTTCCTAGAGAGCGTGTTTTGACATCGTAAAGCCAAACCCTGGTGCCATCATTTTCATGACAGTCGTCACTGCGGCCGGTGTCTGGCGGCCGGTATATATGGGAACATTATGAGCTGATTATGCTGACAAAACGGTCTGCAGGCTATTGTTAAATACTTGAGTAATTACCAATAATCAAATAATATTAATCCTCCATGGCAAAAACCTATTTGGCCATTATTGCAGCAAGTTTAATTAAAATGTTTCGTTAATAACAAATTGGATGCCTTTTGTCTGCGATAATTGGTATTTAAGAATGTAAATTGGGCTAATTTGTTAAAGGTCGGAAGAGGTATTAATGGCTGGTATAAATTATTTTATTACAGTATTGTTTTGTGTTTGTCGGGATGAGGCAGGTAAATAACCCGATTTGTGCGGGAGACAAGCAAATAAGTATCTACCCTTTAGTTTTTTACACGGACGTAAAAGTATTGTGTCGAGATTTTTTTGCGCACTGGGTTTTCCTAGACTAGGATGTTTTCACTGCTGGGACACGGGGTCTTCGAGAGGGAGTGAGACGTAATGTGGGACCCGGACTGGGCCCACGCGGGCTCAGTCCGGGTTGGTAGATGTCACATCTTCGAATTTTTGGTTATAAGGCATGCCGTTTTCGTCACGATTTCCAGAAAGTGAAGCACTTGTCAGGGTTCGAAAATCGAACCTACGACCTACTCGTGAGTCGTGGCTGTTACCGCTAGGCCACCACTGCTCCACAATATTATAGCACAGATAGTAATTTATTGACAAAATAAAATGAATTGCCTATTGAATATGAATACCAAGAATAAAAATAAATGACAATTGCATTCGCTGTGCGCCCGGCGACACATCAAGCTAAGCATTTCCTGTATAAGCTGACTTCTCTTTGTACGAAAAACTAATAAAATGCGAGGTTGGCTGAAACCGGAAATATATAGCTTGATGTGTAGCCGCATGTCCTATCGCTAAAACCTATATAATTTGAAAACAAAATCCGTGCACATGATGACCACAGCTGCGTCTGTAAGTAAAACAAAAGAGGATCCTTTTTAGGATCCTCTTTTGTTAGCTAGCATTAATAGTCCTTCCAGTGGTCAAACATAGATTTTGGCGGTCTCAAAACAAAAAAAAAACCAAGAAATCGATCCAGCAATTTATTTTGCACCCCAGTATCCGAAAATATTCACCATTTGTGAAGCAAAAACAGAAGTTTCCGTGATTAATGAAGCTTAATGCTTAAGATTGCAAGTTGTTGATACTGTCAGCACCATTCTTTGAAGGTTGCCTTAACGAATGATTAATGTTACACGGATATGTTAACTAAATGTCTTAACCTTGCACAAATAAAAGAGGGGCAGAGAGAAATGAGTAAGAAAAGTTGAGTCTCTGTATTTAATGACGGTTTATTGAAATCAAATCAAAATATTTTATTTCAACCCACATGGGCGCATATGAAACGTCAGAAGCTATGTAGGTGCACAGTTCCAATTGGTCGAGAGCCGGCAAGAAACTCTACAGCTACTCTTTTACCGCGGCGACATTTATTTTTTAAATATCGAAGCGTCATTTATTTATTTAAACTTTTCGCACAAAAAGGTACAAAGGCGGACTTAATGCCTTAGGCATTCTCTACCAATCAACCAAGGGTGGTGAAGAGATTCTGAGATACGAGCCTTTTAGCCTCGTATAGGACTTTCTGTTTCATTTTTCTTTTTGATACTTTTTTATATAATTTGTTTTTTTTTTATTTTTGATTGTGTTTAGTTTAGTTTAGTTTTATGATCTCCCTGTACGAATCGCAATAAATACTTTTTCTTTCTTTCATTTAAAGATAATTAATTGTCTTTTACAATGTTTTCTAATTACAGTAGGTATTGGAGGACAGCGTAGGCCTGTCAACAAGTACCAGGTACCTACTTGATAAAATAAAAAATGGTTTACAGATCGAAAGTCTACAAGGCCTATTGAAATAACTTTACCTACTCTAAAGCTAGAGTTTCTTAAGACTGCGGTGGCCCCCACATAGCGTCCGCTATTTACTGGCGAATGACGTCACTGAAATGTTATTTACATAACATGTTGCTAAAGGCACACTCGGAGGAGGTGTTCAAAAAAATTTGTATACGTTTCTTTAAAATCGGATTTTTAAAAAAAATATAATTTATTTAAAATACTGATTTAGTTTACGTCAGTAATTAGTCTGCAGTACGTGTAGTAATTAACAAGTATTCATGTTTGTGGCATGTACAATGTAACAGTTTTCATCACTGCCCGCGAATGTGATTTCGTGCATATAGACACATTTTAGTAAGTACTTTACGAATAGATAGTAGATATAGCGGGACTAGAGCATAAGGGGACTAACCGCATATAAGTGACATATACACGTTATAAACACCACCTGCCAGCTGATCATCTGACTATCATACAATATTTGTTGGCACTACACATCACAGAATGTTTCAATTTTCCTAATTTTCAATTCTATACATAAACAAGCAGCGCCCCGCGGTTTCTCGCGCGTAAGTTTCGATCCCGTGGGAATATCGGGATAAAAAGTATCCTATATGTATGTTAATCCTGGTTATAAACCATCTGTGTGCCTAACTTCATCCAAATCCGTTCAGTAGTTTTGTGGTGAAAGAGTAACAAACATCCATCCATCCATCCATCCATCCATCCATACAAACTTTCACGTTTATAATATTAGTATATAAATAGCGCCTGCCCGCGACTTCGTCCGAGTGAAATTTCTTGTTTCGCCGAGCCACTCCGTCGCATCGCATTGCCTGCCCGCGCTATGCTCAGCGTTCTTTCTATCTTTTTGGATTTACTCGGCTCCTACAGGTCCTAGCGTGATGTTAAGTAGCCTATAGCCTTCCTCAAGAATTGGGCTATCAAATACAAAAACATTTTTTTGATCCGATTGGCAAGTTCTGATTTTCTGCTAGCGAAGAAGGAGGTGGCGGAATGGATGAGGGAAAGATCCTCACGCCTCAGCCGCCGCGGGAGACGCTCTGGGCGTCGGGAGCCGCGTGACGACTCCCGGCCACCGTAGGCGCGGGCCTGCGGGCGGAGAGTAATGGGTAACTCACCGTCCGATCAGGACCAGGCCCGTGCCGGACGGCGCGTATGTGTTCCACGCGCGCTTCAAAGAGATGTCAGAACGAGTGACGGGGCCCGATAGGGCCGAAGCCTGCCAGGGTAGCGGGATCGTCCGAAAGGGTTACCGCTGCCCTGGAACATGAAGGGCTAAGGAAGGAACACGGGTGGGTTTTAGTCAGTAAGAGTCTGACACTCCCTTCCGCTCCACCTAGAGCGGGAGGGGTCATTTGATGATTTCCCATCATCAAAAAAAAAAAAAGGTCTGATTTTAGCGCGTCCAAACCAACAAAGAAACTCTTCAGCTTTATTAATAGTATATAGATATATCTAGAGATCAGACTCAATCTCAAACTCAAATAATTTATTTCAATTAAACCATATACAGGCACTTTTGAATTGTCAAAATTAAATAGTCGGTCAGTTAGTCCGAAAGTTGAAGCTAGTTGCCCATTTCAAAACGTAGATCTCCATGGAGAAGAATGGGCAAGAAACTCCAAGGACACTCTTTTAAATCAAGATATTATTACAAAATCCTGGGTACATTATTCTTATGCTTCTTCAATGTAAAAAAAGCAATTAAAGAAACAATTTAAGACATAAAATTAAAAATAAGCCCTGGCAGTTAAGAGATGACCAGTCTTAACCGACGGCGCCCGTTCACGAACATGACGCGTGGATCAGCGCCATCCAGCTCAATTATTTTGTAGGGAACCGAATGATCCAACACACGCGCCACCACCAGTGAGACATTTAAGTAAGCATGATATATTCTCAACTGCCATGCTCTTTCAAGGTGTAAGAACGGTCGTCCAACCACTCTTAATATTCTATAAAGTGGCATAACAATCTAAAGTGTCGGTTAGCTCAACCATGTCGCATCCCCTATTAGTATCTTTAGTCTTCCTGACATCGGCAGCAATTTGATACTGCGTGACACGGGTGGGCAATTTTCCATTATTTATAGCTTTAAGAGAATTTATGTACGCGCCATTGTCGTTTATTAGTGCTGTTCGGATGTAAGTTATGTTTACAAGTTTAACAGTGGTATCGCCGGCTTCTGTGGTTATAGTGGGGTAACTTATGTTTAAGTGGGATGGTTAAATATGTGCTAATTACGGGAGTACTTGAACCAGCGCTGGCTCTGTCTCGTATAGGGTCTTAGCATTATGCTGATCAATGGCCGTTTTGCGTTAGTAAATTTTTGAAATGAAAACTTTTACACTTCGATAATAAATTTAAAGGTCAAGTTATGAATCTGCTTTTGACACTAGAAATGACGCCTGTGTAGGAAGGTATAGCATGTTTTGGGGATAAGGACTGTTGGTACACTTTAGCCTTTACTGTTTTTTTTTTTCTTGTACCTATAAGGACAGAATCTGAGCTCATGCACATGGTATCAATGAAGGAGTTCAACAATTCTTACATTATAAATCCTTGATAACAAAATAAACATTTAATAGTAAATGTTGTCTTCTTGTCTTCAATGTTATGCTTATACATCATCTGCCTAGCTTTTTCCCAACTATGTTGGGGTCGGCTTCTAGTCTAACCGGATGCAGCTGAGTACCAGTATTTTACATGGAGTGACTGCTAACTGACCTCCTCAAACCAGTTACTGGGTAATATGAAACCCTTTGGTAAGACTGGTTGTCAGATTTTCGGCCTTCTGACAACCCGTAATGACTGTCAAAGATCCACGAATGACAGCCGGGACCAGCGGCTTAACATGCCTTCCAAGGCATGAAGGGGTCTTGGTATGTAAAGATGGTCACCCATCCACGGATCAACCGCGGCAAGTGTAGCTTAACCTGATCAATCGACCCGTGCGGCTGTTACTCAGCCTGAAGCCCCTCTTGTGTGTCTAATGTTATGCTTATACATTTAACGCTATTGCAGTTCACGTAAACTATCTTCATATAAGAAACTCCGATGTAGATGGCAAGGTTGCTTGTTACAACTTTAAAGAAAACCAAGATCTAAAAGACATTAAGGTTTCATACAGTTTCGTGGTAACCGCCGAACAAGCGACCTATTACCCTGCACAGCAAAGCCAATGCGGAGTGCATTACCATTTTTATAGCAGCGTGTCTGCGTATTATGCAGATTGCCGTTCGTCGGCCAACGACTGAGAAGTGCAATGTATGGGGACCGCCTAAATTGTGGGATCCCAGCGGAAAGACCTTGTGCAAACGAAACCAGCCTTAGTTTAGCTTGATTTTCTTCTGGTACCAGACCACCAGAACTCCTTTTTTTCTCTCTATCTTTTTCTATTTATTTTTGTAGATAAAACAAGCAATGAAATGTTTCTTCGATTACTCAATTTTTGATAAGAAACTCGTTTGCTATGGATAGCCGATGAGTTGTCGCATCTTCTTCCCTATCTTAATTCTTTCTTTTTATAATTTTGGTGTATAAAAGGTCTTTTCCCTGGCTATCTTTTACGGCAACCACGTGTCACGTATAGTCCTTTTTTACACCAGAGTCATAGGTCATCATCATTTCAGCCGAAAGACGTCCACTGCTGGAGTTAAACCTCCCCCAAGCACCGCCACTTCGACTGGTTCTGTGGTTTCCGCCCCTGTGGATTCCTGCGGCCTTCACTGTGGTCATCGGTCCATCTTGTGAGAGGCTTTCCAACGCTGCGTCTTCCGTTACGCAGGCGCCACTCCAGAATCTTCGGCTCCATCGGTATCTGCCACTTAAGTTTGGCAATTCTTCGGGCTATGTCGGTTGCCTTGGATCTCCTTGTGAGCGACCACGTTTCAGTTTCCATTGGCCATCACTGGCAACACGTACTGGTCAAAGGCTTTCGTCTTGAGACACTGGTGTATGAGACGAGAAGATATTACGCAGCTTCCCGAAAGCTGTCCAGCCGAATCGGATTCGATGATTGACCTCTTTCTCGAACTACTTAACAGGGAAGTTTATCCTAGGTAAACATAATCGTCCACTATTTTGAGTGTGGAGTCTTTGATCTTCATGGGTGTTACGTGGGCTTCTAACATGATCTTCGTTTTGCCCATGTTCATTTTAAGATCCACTGTTTCGAACCATAGGTACCTGTCCAAAAACATAGACACAAACGCTAAAAACCTAACCTTGCGGCACACCCAAATGTGTTCTGAAAGCGAGTGCTGTGCTAATCTATGTAAACCCGTTCTAAGATTGACTTGTTTGTAGGACACACTTGGTCCGTGATTACAGTGAGCCCTGCTCGTATGGGCGTAATCCAGGGACTCCGTGTGCGGGATTAACTTTACAAAAGGTTTAGTATCTCTGTTTTTATTTTAGAAATATATAGGAGTATGAAGGAAAGTGAGCGTTTAATTGGTTTTGCAAGATTAGATAAGTAATTGTTTTACTGGTGGAGTTTTATGTGTATAAAAAACCGGCCAAGTGCGAGTCGGACTCGCGCACGAAGGGTTCCGTACCATTATTTATAAGAATCACATCTGTTGTATGGGGTAAATATTAAATTAATTAATTAATCCCTCAAATATTTATTTTATTTTGTTTTTAGTATTTGTTGTTATAGCGGCAACAGAAATACATAATTTGTGAAAATTTCAACTGTCTAGCTATCGCGGTTCTTGAGATAGGTTCAGCCTGGTGACAGACAGATGGATGGACAGACGGACGGACAGACAGCGAAGTCTTAGTACTAGCATCCCGCTTTTACCCTTTGGGTACGGAACCCTAATAAGCATTTATTTGTAGTAGAGATTTGGCTGTTTAGCTAAGGTAGATTCTATATTTATTTGTTTCATTTTTTTGGTGCATGGCTAGGTAAGTTGATTAAAAACTCAATTTAATAGTATTGTGGCATTGGTTTTTTTATCGGTAAGTATAATTATATTTAACAACTTACTTAGAGCAGCTGTGGCCCACTGGTAACGGCCCTGACTTATGAGTTGTAGGTCGTGGGTTCGAACCCAGTCAAGCACGTTACTTTATATAATTTATTTCATCACTACTGCTCTCAAAACGATGAAAGAAAACATCGTGATTAAACCGGCATGTCCTACAACCAAAAGTTTGAAGACGTGACATCCACCACCCCGCACTGGGCCCGCGTGGTGGATTAAGGCCAACTCCCTCTCAAAAAGAACATGATTCTGGATCCCCCAGTGTTGAAGTTTTTCGCAGGTTATTTTTTTTTTAATCAGTTGTTTCCTACAAAAGTACAATACCACGCGGTCACGGTTGAAATGTTTGGAACAGCAATTATGTTTTTTTAATAACATGAATCATGTTCTGAATCCATGACAACAGTTTGCTGAGGTCCCTGCTACCTTGTATAATCGCGGGTGACAAATATGAAAGAAATAAAATATATTTATTTATATGACAACTCATTGCTTACTAATACTTACAACTCCTTCAGGTCACAACAACATCCATAACACTCAACATTCACCCCTATTTGTCCATGATCGTCTCTTTTATTTTACCCTGAAAGGCTGAAAGAATAATAAACAATAAAACAAGCGTTCGTACCCACTAGTGTCACAGTAAGAGCGCAAAGGAAGTAATAATCGTAAAGTGAGCCGCGTATTTCCGGCTTTGCTTGCAACGGCGTAGGGTTGGCTGCAGTGTAATATTTTTTTTGGGGACCAATTTATTAATTAGTGTTAAGATATGGGAAACTTGCTATGGGAAGCTTGTGGCTAAGTAATAACAGCCGCACGGGTCGATCGATCAGGTTAAGCTTACGCTTGCCGCGGTTGGTCCGTGGATGAGTGACCATCTTCACATACCAAGACCCCTTCGTGCCTTGGAAAGTACGTAAGCCGTTGGTTCCGGCTATCATTCGTATATATTTGACAGTCGTTACGGGTCGTCAAAAGCCCGAAAGTCTGACAACCAGTGTTACCAAGGGGGTACCGTATGACCCAATAACTGGGTTGTGGAGGTCAGGTAGGCAGTCGCTCCATGTAAAATACTGTAACTCAGCTGCATCCGGTTACACTGTAAGCCGACCCCAACATAGTTGGGAAAAGGCTAGGCAGATGCGATGCGATGCAGTCCACTGGACATAGGAATCTCACAGGCTGCACCACAATACCCTGTCCTCCGCCTTCCGCATCCAGTCTACCCCAGCCACCTTCCAGCTGGGGGGCGTCCCACACAACGCTTAATCTCTGTACTCTACTCGTATACTTAAAGAAAGAAAAAACATTTATTTAGCACAGACTAAAAAGACACACAATACACCAGATACATACATCGGATAGCAACTACCTAATAAAAAAAACAAATAGAAAGTATAAAGACCTATATAAGAAATTAGCAGGTAAGTGTGCCTCACGGCTGCACCAAAAAGGCCCAGTTCAGCAAAAATGCCAGACAAAAGTGCCTGACGCTGGTTTTCAACTGAACCTGATGTGTGAGGTGACGGATGTAAATCAGTTTTAAACTGCAACGTGACGTGTGTATGCATACTTAAATATGATAAATTTCGAGTTTCGAGTCTGGGTGTTTTTCTATCTATAATATGTATGTATTTACAAAAAAAAATGTATATAAGTAGTTTATCAGCCATCTTGTTACCATAACACAAGAATTAGGTTGCTTAGCTTGGGACTAGATGGCGCTGTGTGAAATGTCCAGGGGATATTATTATTATTATTATAAATATGTGACAAATAAAAAATAGTAACAAATATGTACTTACTCAAAACCAATATTTCAAATCAGCTTCACATAGGCCTTATAGAACGCACAGCCCTACACAGTATTGACGTAGTCGCCACGCTCAACATCGGATGCCGATCATTGTATGCATCTGCTGCAGAAAATCCTGATATAATCCCGAACCCACTGCAACAACCACTGGAATTATTGGCTCGAGGGTTCGACACCAAATTGCGAAGGCTCAGCGTGTCAATAAAATATTGGATGTTTTAATTTTTACTGATTGGAAAACGTATATTTCAGTTTCTGTATTGCAAGTCCATCTTTTGAAAATCCTACTATCCTACTAATGATGGATAATAATAATAATAATAATAATATCCCTGGACATTTCACACAGCGCCATCTAGTCCCAAGCTAAGCAACCTAATGCTTGTGTTATGGTAACAAGATGGCTGATAAACTACTTATATACATTTTTTTTTGTAAATACATACATATTATAGATAGAAAAACACCCAGACTCGGAACAAATACATGTAGGTCATACAAATATTTGTTCCGTGCGGGAATCGAACCCGCGCCACGCAGCGCAGCAGTCAATCGCTTAACCACTGCGCCAACCGTGCCGTCAAATGGATGGATGTTTGTTACTGTTTCCCGCAAAAACTACTACACGAATATGTATGAAATTTGGCACACAGATAGTTTATAACCAGGTTTAACACATAAAATACTTTTTATGCTGTTATTCCTACGGGATCGAAACTTATGCGGGTGCAACCGCGTGGCGCAGCTAGTACTATTATAAACGCGAAAGTTTGTATGAATGGATGGATGTTTGTTAATCTTTCCCGCAAAAACTACTACACGCATATGTATGAAATTTGGCACACAGATATTTTATAACCAGGTTTAACACATAAAATACTTTTTATGCTGTTATTCCTACGGGATCGAAACTTATGCGGGTGCAACCGCGTGGCGCAGCTAGTAATATTATAAACGCGAAAGTTTGTATGAATGGATGGATGTTTGTTACTCTTTCACGCCAAAACTACTGAACGGTTTTGGATGAAATTTAGTACATCGATAATTTATAACCAGGATTAACACATAGAATACATTTTATCCCGATATTCCCACGGGATCGACACTTATGCGGGTGAAACCGCGGGGCGCAAACTCGAAAGTTTGTATGCTAACTACTGAACGGATTTGGATGAAAATTGGCCCACAGATAGTTTATAACCAGGATAAACAAATTACATATTTTTATCCCGTTATTCCCAGAGGATCGAAACGTATGCGGGTGAAACCGCGGGGCGCTACCAGTTTCTATATAAATATAAAAGTAATTACTTGGACTTAGGATGATAATCCTGTTTCTTGAAAATTGCTGCTTCCTCTGAATACAGATCTAGGGGTAGCAACCAGTAATAGTTTTTTCTGATCTCTGTGCTAGTCTTCATTATAACTTACCCTGATAAATCCCAACATAGTAAGGTCGGTCGTCATTCAACGTAGCAATGCTGCCAAGACTTCTGGGCACGTTGCCGGATGACAGCGATGCGGACGAGTGCTTCGATGACTAAGTGTCCTTTTTTATATTTATTTGTTTAGTTAGGGCTGATTTTCCAATCGACCGATGATTTTTATTCGTGGAATAAAATTGACGTCTGGCAGTTTTTGTTTGGAAGAACTGTCAAAAATTCAAAATTATTTCTCGGATAAATTTATCCGGCGTTGGAAAAATCAGCCCTTATTAGTAATTTAATTTAGTATCTAGTGTGATTAGTTAGCTTATGGTCTTATTAAGGTTCTGTTGTTAGTAAATCAAAAAATATTTTTGGATGGACAAAAGTATCTTGGTAGCCCTATTGTAGAGACTATTGTAGTTTTATGCAACTGTTTGTAAGGATTTGAATTGCTTCCAAGTGCTGTTTGTATTAATATTATTGGCCTTATGACTCAGGTTTTTTACGTTTTACAGTTTTCAGAGGATTAAATTGTGTGTGAAGAGGGTTCTCATTGTTATTCTTCCGAGATGTGCTTTTATTAATTTTGCATTTGCATTGCTGTGTTTTTGTAAAACATCCTGTTTCTCTGCCGTTGAAGACTTCTATTTTTTGCAGTTAATACGTTTCGTGGAACAGATATTTCAGCATCTAGCTTGTTGTGGGTAGTATAGTATCAGAGGATCAATTCCCGTATTTTTATGAACGTTCGTATTCTAATCTCAATCGCTTTATGTCAAAAATACAATCAATTTACATACATTTTTGACAAGTTTTTGACATTGATTGTCGCTGAGATGAGATTGCGACTTGAATTTGAACGTTTTTTTAAGTACGAGAATTGGCGTTCAGATCTATGTACTGACGCCAGCACATCAAGCTACTACAATCTGTCAAATTTCTTTAATAGATTTTCAACTTTATCGGTAAAGCATTAAGGTTCAAGGTTGATTGGGAAAATTTGACAGTTTCGAGTAGCTTGACCTGCTGGCGTCTGTACTTACACAACTAAATATCACTGTGTTTAATAATTTGGTTTCATTTTTCAGCAAACACACGCATTATTTATAAATTTTTATATACTTCTTTGTACACCAGATTATACATCACAAAAGGCTATAAATATAGCCTATATTGTGTCCCACTGCTGGGCATAGGCCTCCCGTTTTTCTTTCCAAACCTCCTTGTCTTGTGCTATCTCTGGCCTTGGTGGCCCTGAAAACGTTATCAGATCATCAGACCACCGCGCGCCGCCGCCGCCGTGGTCTACCCCAACGGCAATGTCTTTTCAGTCGTTCAGTGAGTCACAATGTTTCCCCCATTTCTTGGGGTGCATTCGAGAGACATGTCCGGCCCGCTCCCACTTCAGACTGGTTGTTTTGTCTCCATTAGGTACGGCACTCACTAGTTAGTGGGTGTCGTAGGTTATTCTAGTTAGATTGAGGATCTTTAATGCTTGTGCTTTATATTATATCACCTTGCCATGTAATCTAGTCTTAGTTTAACAATA
Organism: Apamea anceps; assembly: GCA_951799955.1. Lineage (NCBI taxonomy): Eukaryota > Metazoa > Arthropoda > Insecta > Lepidoptera > Noctuidae > Apamea > Apamea anceps. The sequence goes on from OX637501.1 coordinate 5,391,705, forward strand.
AATCTTTATTTCACTTAAATACTAAGAAACTACATTACATTTTTAGATATTTTTATAAAAAATAAAATATAAAAAATTGTAGACCACCGGTATCGGGAACAGGGTCCAAGCTACCGGCGGTCAGGGCTCAGAGAGAGGAACTTCCTGACAATGCGAGCCGTGTCCAGAAGTACCTCTTTTTTGAATTGTGCCTTTTATCCAGGGTAGCGGGATCGTCCGGGGTAGCGGGATCGTCCGAAAGGGTTACCGCTGCCCTGAAACATAAATGGCTAAGGAAGGAACACGGGTGGGTTTTAGTCAGTAAGAGTCTAACACTCCCTTCTGCTCCACCCAGAGCGGGAGGAGTCATTTAAAGATTTCCCATCCGGAAAAAAAAAAGCCCTTTATCCAGCTGCTCACTTGCTCTGCTTGGTCGAGGCTTTTGGCTATTAACCAATTGGCTGTCACGACTATCGGCACAATGATGGCTGAGTCCACATGCCACATGTCGACAACCTCGCGAGCCAAGTCAAGATACTGAGTCAAGTCCTGAGTCAAGAGCCAAGATTATGTCTGGACTTTAAAAGAGACTGTGACGTCTGAGTTTGTTTCGGCCTTTCTTCTCAGACTAGTCAGATAGGAAACGCCGACCTCATCTAGTTTTAAAATACACTCGAGAGCAATGAATCCGGGTCACTTAAAGAATGTTAAAAATCTCGGAAACTAAAAATGATAGGTTAATGCAATAAATTGTATTTAATAGACAATGTAATACTCCTTAAATGAAAGTAAAAAAAATATGAGTCACCATACATTTTATTAACACAAAATTACATAAAGAAAAAAACTGCTGATCTCTCCTTAAAACAAAAATAGGAAACATGAAATTATTGAACTTTATTACGATTTTCTTGAATTTTAATACTTCGTATTGCCTCCTCGTGCTTCCATTACTGCGTTTACGCGGTTTGGCATGCTGTACACCAAGTTCCTTATACGATTTTGGGGAATATTCTCCCATTCCTCTGTGAGAGCAATTTTGAGCTCACGAAGCGTGATTGGGGGAGGGTTTCGTTGTTTTACGCATCTGCCTAGCTTGTCCCAAGCATGCTCGATCGGGTTGATATCCGGGCTGCGCGCTGGCCACTCCATACGAGTAATGTTCATCTCTTGAAGGTAGTCATTCACAATCCTACCTGTATGAGGTCGGGCATTGTCATGCATAAATATAGCATCCTCACCTAAATTGACCATAAATGGACCAACGTGATCATTGAGGATTTCTTCCACATATCTTACGCTAGTTAAAGAGCCGTTTTCTATGATCACCAGCTCTGTGCGACTTTCAGAAGAAATTCCGGCCCACACAAGTACAGACCCACCACCGTAGGCTACTTTTTCTTCGATGCATGCTTGCTTGAATCTTTCCCCTGGTCTTCGATACACTCTGTGTCTTCCATCGTGCTTGTAGAGCATAAATTTTGATTCGTCGGAGAACATAACTTTTGACCAATCTTCAATACTCCAATTTACGTGGCTCTGGGCATACCTTAGTCTTGAAATACGATGCCCACGTTCCAGTTTAGGGCCGTTTGCAGGTCTAAGGGGTTTTAAGTTAGATTCAGCAAGCCGACGTCTTACTGTCCATGCACTTGGGTTACTTCCTCCGAGGCGTCGAAACTGATTTGTGAGTTCAGTTCCTGTGAGAAAGCGATTTCGAAGCATGGTGTTCACCAAGTATCGGTCTTCTCGTGCTGTGGTACACCTGGTTCTGCCCGTTCCTGGTCTGCGTAGGTTAGAACCAGTTTCTTCGTAACGTCGGAGAACTCTTTGTACTGTTGACAGCGACACACCGACAGTCCTGGCTGTATCGCGCTGACTCCGGCCGGTTTCCAGCATTGTAAGTATTCTGGTGCATTCTTCAGGCGTAAGCGACATAATTTCAGCTTGAATAATGAATATAGAGCACTATCAACATGGTTTATGTACCCACATAAATGACAGATTACAAACAAAAGCAAAACCAAATGCTGTAATTTCGTAGTTCCATCTTCGAAAGTGGCCCTTTTTCAAATTTGATTTTTTTGTGATATAACTTTACAATAACTAAGAAGTTTTAATACCTTCATTTAAGGAGTATTACATTGTCTATTAAATACAATTTATTGCATTAACCTAGCATTTTTAGTTTCCGAGATTTTTAGGATTCTTCAAGTGACCCGGATTCATTGCTCTCGAGTGTATAATTGACGTGTAAAAGTGTTTGTTACAAACCTACTTACAAAATAAAATCATTTATCATTTACTTGATTTCTTTATCTTTCTCGGCTTTCACGAGGTTCTCATAACGCGGAACGGTTATGTCAACAATCAACAATCTTTATTATTATTATAATATTCGCTACTTGACACATATAATTATACTGTACTCCATTGCCTGTACACAAAACTATTCCTAAACCCAACAATACAAATGCATACAAAAATCTACGTTATTCACTCCATATTCACCAAACCACACCTACACATACCTACATATCTACCAGTTAAATACAGTTCACAGCTCTTGTTGACTCGAGTCGATAGCAGTTAGATTTCAACCCTTGTTATGACTGACAGCTGCATGAATATTCAACCCGTGCGAGCCGCGGGCGCCTCGGTTACTTGTAACAACTATCTGTGGGAATTGTGGGAAGTTGTAAGGTTGTTTTTGGGAATGGAGCAATTTTTAGGGTTAACGCGCGGTAAGAAGCAAATTTTTAGGTACCTACTTAGTTGACAATAGCGTTCAAAACAACAAATAAAGTTCAAAACAGCGATGCGTTTGAAGTTAGTTGAATCGAATGACCACCAAACTGAAAGTAATTTTGCAGTTTTAATTAAATAAAAAAATAAAGACACGGCTCAGGGGAATAGATTTTTGGTATTTCTTTAATTGAGTGAATTTCATTATTATTATTGCAAAAGATATTTTAGTTTACGCTCAACATTTTGAAAGTTATGCGACGAAAAATATCGATTAGAGCTCTGTTTTACTCGTACGATTATTTTTTTATGATACAGTATACAGGTATGAGGAACAGGGTGTAAAGTTCACTCATCGTCCATAGAAAAGGGCAATAGAAATCTTTTGAGAGTATTTTTACGAATGCACGCGAAGTCTAAATGCGACACCCAGATTAAATGGAGTCCCGCCATTCTTCTTCTAATAATCTACTTGATGCAATTCTGTATGTTAAAAATATAGGTGTGTCTGAAAAGGATTTAAAGTAAAAAAAAAAAAAAATAGAAAGTTTGTAAAGATGATAAGAAAATAGTGTATCCACAAGATTTTCTTATAACTTATAAGAGTTTCCAGAATTCTGAGGAAAATATTTTTAATCAATATCTAACTTTGACACGTTTAAACCATCACAGTTACAACGCCATTCCATCCGATGTCATGTAACGTCACTAATTTCAATCTAATGTATCATTAGGCTTCTAATTTACAGGGGCTGCACTAAATCGTGTCGGCCCCTTAATTTATAGTCCGCGGTAGTTTCATGGTCTACTGGACAATTAATCTAACAGGTATTTAGAGGAGAACTGATGTATGTTGGTATGGTTCGGTGGTAAGTTGGTTGATGAGGTGGTTCTTGGAAGTCTTGCAGAGTAAACTTTTGACATTCGGGGCAATTCTCGTAATTTGAAGAACGTTCACAGTCTGATCACAGCCTCAATCTGTTCTGTCAAAAATATCTCCAATTTAGTGAAATTGGAGATATTTTTGACAGATTGCATTTTTGACAAGTTTTTGACATTGATTGTCGCTGAGATGAGATTGCGACTAGATTTTGAACGTTTATTAATTACGGGAATGTCATTGTCTCACAACATTTTGCCATGGATTCAGTACATGATTCTAAGTTTCACCATTAAAAAGTTTGCGTCACAGTACTTACGGTGTGGAGAGCAGTGGCGGCTCAGTGGTAACGGCCGCGACTTACGAGTTGTAGGTCATGGATCCCAAGCGGGCACTTTACTTTGTGTAAATGATTTCATCAGCACTGCTCTCAAAACGGTGAAGAAAAAACGGCATGTCCTAGAGTAAAACATTCGAAAACATATGACATTCTCCACTGGGCCCGCGTGGTGGATTATGCTCCACTCCTTCACAGACAGGAGGCCTGTGTCCCAGCAGTGGGAACATTATAGGCTGATTATGTAGTCACGATGATTCTTCCATCGTGTATAATTTTATGCATGAAGACTGTGGAAAGGGTTATTGGACAAAAACCAGGTCCCCAGAAAATACCCAAAATATTTGGCCTGTATAATGAATTTTACAAAATCCCAAATTGCTCCAACATGTCTATCTATACTAATAATAAAGCTGAAGACTTTGTTTGTTTTTTTGTTTGAATGCACTAATCTCTGGAACTACCGGTCGGATTTGAAAATATCTTTATGCATTTGATAGCCCAATTCTTGAAGAAGGTTAGAGGCTATTTAGCATCACGCTCTGCGCTTTGGAAGCCGAGTAAAAAGAAAAAAAGTCAGAAAGATCGCTATAGTTTGACCGAAACTGCTGTACCGCGCCTTAGGAATGCGCGGCGAGGCGGGAGGAATGCGCGGCAGGGCGGGGGGCGGGACGCCATGAGCGATGACGAATGAGCGGTCTGCACTGATTCCCCGTCTCGCCGCGCACATACCGAAGGCGCGGTACAGCGGTTTTGGTCAAACTATAAGCGAAAACTATGTGATAGCGTGGGCAAACGACGCGATGCGATGGGGTTGGTGGACGGGGGCCGAAATGTTACGCGGACGGAGTCTCGGGCTTAAGCTAAGTAGTTATACATAATAAAACAGCTCCCTATTGATTTACGCTTACTATATTTCAGTTTTATTGCACTGTTACGATCGTTTGCGACTTTGCCTCCATACATTTTTCATTTATATTTTTCAGACTAATTTATAGCAGCTTGAGAAGCAAGATTCATGGGATCTAAAATCTTTATAAAGAACTAGCTTATCTAGCGGCTTCAACTGAGTGTAGGAGGCTACGAGTCTTTTGGCCTCATATAGAACTTGATTTTTTATCGAGCACCTTATACCGGGTGAAATTAAATTAGCTAGGGAAACTCCACAGACGTTATGGGTATGCTTAAACATGATAAAATCGAAACTATTAATTATTTCATTTATTTTTATTAAGATTTGTTGTGTTTTTTATAGGGTCAATGACCGCTGGTATTGTTGAGAAAATATGTTTTATCCTGTTTAGATATCGATACTCATCATATCTGTGAAGTGTACACAAAAAAAAAAACAGTTTATTTATACTGATATTTCAAATGAATATGTACGCTAACTGCGGCCAGAGACCCTTCACAAAAAAGTCATCAAATTAATTAAATTTATTTGCAAATGCAAATGGTATTCAGCTGCATTCGGTTAGACTGGAAGCCGACCCTAACATAGTTGGGAAAAAGCTAGGCAGATGATGACCCCTGGGGAACAGTGATAACAGCTCCAATCTTGTTGACTATCTTCCCACTACGGCCATAATTAGCTATTCTCATAGATCTCGTCTGGGTACGTGAGAAGAAGATGAAGGTAGTTTAAGTAAAACTTAGCCACAGCAACTTATCTATACTTATAATAAATCTGTAGAAGTGAAAATTCTGTACATTGAAAATATCAAAAAAATAAATGGCAGGGGGTGTTACTAGACCGACACCGAACCCAAAAATGTGATTAAAAAAATTTTTGTCTGTCTGTCTGTCGGTCTGTCTGTCTGTCTGTCTGTTCAGGCATCACGCAAAAACTACCGTTTCGATTACGTTGAAACTTGGTATAATTATTCTTTAATATCCTGGGCACCACACTGGGTACTTTTTATCCCGGAAAAGTATATACAATAAAAAACAAACTTAATTTTGCGGTTCGATCCCTATACCCGATTACTGCACCAACCGCAAATAATAAGTTTGTCGTAGGTTAAGTCACCCGCAATGGAGTTCATTTTTATTCCTTTTAGTTTTTAGAGTTATTTAGGTTTATTTTTATATAAGTCGTAGGTATAGATTTTAATTTTAAAGTATAGGTAGTATATTTGATAGTGTACGTAGTGACCGTAGGTTATTTTATAATACTGTTAGGTAGGATTAGTCATTCGTATAGATATCAGTTTTTAGGGATTTTGCTTATTTATTGAGTTTGGATTAGTTATCATCAGAAATAGGTTTATTTAGGTAGGTAGGTATTTAATTTTCTGTTATTGAGTTTTTTTTTTTTTTAGATATCATATAGGTACCTACCCTCTTAATCACCACTAATGAGACACAATTGGTTTTCTATTGTAATTAGCCACAAAGGGCTCGTGAGATAGATGGCAGTCTGGGGAAGCACATAGGTACATTTTATCCTGTTATCACGTTCCCGTGGGATAATTTCCGACATCCACGCGGGCGAAGCCGCGGGCAGAAGCTAGTATATAATATAAGAGCTTACCAAAGTAAGTTGATTATATTTAATTAATCATTTGCTTGCAGCGGTTGGTATCTGACCTCCACAACCCAGTAACTGGGTAATACGACACCCCTTGGTAAGACTGGGGGTCTACTCCGAAGTAGATCGGCCGAATATTCGGCCGTCTCCTGCTACGAAGTTACTATTTGGTTCGGTCGGTTCCGATCCTACACTCCTACACTCTTTCGAATATTGATTATGGTCCCGACCCAACTGAGCCGACGCGAACTTTTTTCGCACTTTTCAACAATATTCGGTTCGGCCATGTGTCGGTCCGATCCGAACATTCGCACTTTGCACTTCGGAGTAGGCCCCCTGGTGGTCAAACTTTCGGGCTTCTGAACGACTGCCAAAGATCCACGAATGGCAGCCGGGAGCAACGGCTTAACGAGCTTTCCGAGGCACGGAGAGCCTTCTGTACCCTTACTGTACAGGTACCATATGTATACATTCTTGTCTTACTGAACCATCCAACTACACCACTAGTGAATCGCTCACCACTCAACTCGAGAACTCGAGTGCTGTTATCGGTAATATTCGATTCGAATCGATACTTGATGCTCTCGGATATGTATCGATGCGTGATTCACCTCTTCATTTGGCTGAAGTAGTGTCTACATTACTTGGTTTCAAGAGTTCGTCTGATGAAATGTTCGGAGGTTAAGTAAAGGTAGGGATTTGCTGTGGCAAGAGTGAGATGGCTAGAGTTGGAGAGTTGTAGTTTAGTTTGCTACATGTCTTGTCTTTATTAAACGTACTCGTATTCTTCAAAAACTTATGAAATCAAATTTCGTAGGTATGGTGGAGATGGTTTTTTTTTTGTTAGACTAGATTATGTATAGATTAAAAGGATATTTAAAAAAAAAGTTTTGTCAATATCTTCCCACTTGTGACTAGCTAGCCAGATTGTTTGTTACTTTTTCACGCAAACATTACTGAACGGATTTAGATGAAATTTGGCACACAGATAGTTTATAACCAGGATACTTTTTATCCCGATATTCCCACGGGATCTAACCTTATGCGAGTGAAATTGCGGGGCGCAGCTAGTACTTATTAAATAAATCAAAACATTCACGATGATGTGCATTAAGTATTTTAAAATAGCTTATGCTGAAAATAAATAAGATTGTGTGCAGTAATTTTTTGCTCCACCCAAACTTTTTTACTTCCCTATGTCGAATTTGCAACGAAATTACCTCGTTATTTCAGCGTGTGCTAATGAATGCTTTCGTCAAAGCCTCATAAGCGAACCCAACATAAAATAAACTAGTTAAAATACTATCCAATAACATCACAAACAGTTACACGAAACAAGTGCGCCAATTTAAATAACGCGAAACCAACCTGCTGTACATATAAGAACTCTAAAATAAACCATATTTATAAAGAGATAGAGTTGTTTGTGCTGTGACAAAATGATAGTTATCACGTAATTAAAGTCAGTTATACACGCTGTGAGATGTCTAATTAGCAGCCACGCATTTGCTTCAGTTAATTTAGTTCCAAATATTATGTAATTAACATAACTACGGCAACCTCTGGCACTACATACTATCGCATAATTTAGTAGATAGTTTAGTTATAATAATATAACATAAGTACAGACATCACGAAGTAGTGGAAATTAGATAAATTGACAGCATTAGGTAAGTTTCAGCTGAATGAATCAGTATGCAGATTAATAATAATTTGGCTGCCTTTTCACCAGGGATTTTAGAGAGTACAAGCGGAAAATGAGTGTTGAGCTTATTGCGTGTTCCGGGCACACAATAAATCTATGATATATAAATATGAATCTTTTTGAAAGATATTGCTAATCCATTGCTTCATTAATTTATTATGTTCGAAAAATTTGTGTGCTTAAAAACGTAAATAATGCAATGAATATTGTTGAACTGTCAAAATGGGTGGCATTGCTACTGATAGTTTGTTATGCCACTACCCCACAGGGGTTGAAGCTCCAGAAGTCCACATTGGCTTCACAGTTTTTTGTTATAAATGTAACAATTTTTGACCTCTCCTAACATCCCACCGGCGTAATTTTGGCAGTTTGGTGACGATAGGTGGACGTGGGAGTCCTGTCACAACAATCTATAATGATTACTTTACGTTAAGTAGTCACTAAAGATGAAGGTAAATGTCCGAGCTAAAATACCTCATTGTACAATTGCAGCCCGTGGGTGAATCATACCCAAAAAGCATACGATGCCCTCCGCGTTCAATATAACAACGCCTTCAGAGCGCTGATGGAGCTGCCGCCATACTGTAGTGCCTCGGGCATGTTTGCCGACGCTAGCGTCGACTGCTTCTATGCAACGATGCGTAAGCGGAGCGCTTCTCTGGTGCGGCACTGGTCTAGTGGTCCTGGATTCGATCCCCAGATCGGGCAAGGTGTTACTGGGTTTCTTCATCAAGAATTTGTCAGTAACAGCCCGGACATTTGTGCCCGTTTGATGGCAATAGGCTCGCCCCCTTTTACATGGAACTTAAACATAACTGGCGAAATGTGGGTGTACTAGAGGTACACCTCTGCTGAACCCTTTAGGAATTAGAGGCGTGATGTTATGTTGATGTTAATGTATATGATGTACATAGCAAAGAGTATTTTATCTTTCATCTATCTATTTTTAGATCGAAGTAATTAGGTCCTTGAAATCAACTGAACAAAAGCTACTGTTCCGTTCCATTGCGTGTCTATTAAGGCTTAGATTAAATAAGTTAATGAAGACAAACGTAATGGAGCTTAATGACCGTATTTTGTTCGACTGTTTGTTTTAGAGGCGTCCCTTAATAGATGGTAGATTAGCTTTCATTTGTTTGTATTGGTCTATTAGAAGGACATCAAAACCCCTAGGCATTTGCGTAGCTAGGGATTTTGTCTAGGGGAGGCAGACGTCCAGCTTAACCAGTCATCTAATGAGAGATCATAAATGACGCCTCGTAATAAACAATCCAACCAAAAATATTTCATGTAAAGTAAGTTGCCAAGACTTAAATGACGCTTTCACTGTTAAAATAGAACATTATTACAAAATTGAAAAAAGAAAAAAAAGAAGAATATTAATTGTAGTTTCTTTAGTCTTTTTCATTTCCATAAAGATTTGGAAAACTTGGTGTGTTTTTGTCTATTATCAGTTGGCACAACGTCGAACAAAGTGTTTAATATTTTAGGTAAAAAATAGTAAGCTATCTTTACATTTGTATGTTGCATTTTATTGAAAGTATCATGTATCTAAATTTATGAAACAATCAATCTTTATAGCTTCTAAGTAAAATCTGTTTTGTTATTGCATTTTCTTCCTCTATGTTTAGTAAATGCCGTGGCCGCCAGGCTACACTATACAATGTAAAAGAATATGGAATCTCTTACAGTTATTACGGTGTATACTTTGTTGTATCAGATCTAATGTAGAGCCAAGCCCCTAACCCAAAAAACTTGACATTTTGGTCAAAATGTACGACTCTAATAAAAACCCCAATAAAAGCGCAATTAAACAGTAAGTAATTCTTCAATACTGGCGATTTTTCTAGGTTTCTAGGGTAGGCATTTAGGCATTAGTAGATTACAGCCCAGTCCCTCTCGAAGAGAGGAGGCCTGTGTCCCAGCAGTGGGAACATTTTAGGCTGATATACACGTGCTTAGCCTTTTTTGAGCTATGTTAGCGTCGGCTTCGGATGCAGCTGAATGCCAGTACTTTACATAAAGCGACTGTCTATCTGACTTCCGCAACCCAGTTCCTGGCTACTAATCGTATTACCCAGGGGTGTCAGGGGTATCGATCCCTGTTACCCTTTGGTAACACTGGTTGTCAGACTTTCGGGCTTCTGACTACCCGTAAGGCCCGTCAAAGATCTGCGAAGTCACTTACTCAAAGAAAACTTTAGACACTTTCCAATGCTCCCATATTACTACAAAGACATTGATAGGTACTACTATTATTCATTATTTAAGTACACTTGAACATGATGCATCACTCAATTGAATTGCTATTAATTCATTATTATCAGATAAAGATTCAGTACGTATAGTAAATTGTTTCTGCTTCAGTTATCTCGTGAAATTAGCGAGAGTCTCATACGACTCCGTGGCGCAACGGTAGCGCGTCTGACTCCAGATCAGAAGGTTGCGTGTTCAAATCACGTCGGGGTCACAAGGCACTTTTTGCATTTTGTAATGAGAAGGCGAATGAGCTATTATAGGTTGTATTGTCCCTCTCTTGGACAAAAGCGTCCCCACTTTCGCTTCTCTCCTCTCAACTTTTAATATTAAGACAACTTATAATATTAAGGGCTGATTCTTCCAATGCCAGATAACTTTATCGGAGGAATATTTTTGAATTTTTGACAGTTCTTCCGTACAAAAACTATCAGACGTCAATTTTATTTATTTCACGAATAAATAATATCTGGCGTTGAAAAAGCTAGCCCTTAGACAGATATTTTTATGATTTTTAACATAATAAAAAACACATTTTCGTTTTTTTTTTCTTTAGCCTATATTGTGTCCCACTGCTGGGCAAACGCGAAGGCCTTTGCCCAGCAACATGGCCAGAGATTACTCAAGAAAGAGGTGGAAGAAAGGGGAGCCTTTCTTCCAGCTCTTTCTCGAGTAATCTCTGGCCATGTTGGGCCTGCAAACCTCGTTAGATCGTCACACACCTTCGCCGTGGTTTACTTCGACGGCGATGTCTTCCTTCAGGCGTCCATTTTTTCGTTTACCTAACACGTCTTTACAGACCGTATCTTAGTAAGAGTTTCTTGTTACTATACTAAATTTATTCAGTGTCAAGCCACAACTTAATAAACTGGCGAATGTCTTTGCGTAGGCGTCGTTCCTACCTAACAAAAAATTTACCTGTGTCATGAGGACTTATTTATTTATATATACGTTATTGTATACCACAAAAATACATCAAACACTACAAAATATACAATGGGCGGCCTTATCGCTTTCTGCGATCTCTTACAGGCAACTTTAGAATGTACAGTGATTTTCCTGGACATACAATGGGGTTGTCGTTGGTGACTTCTACTTCTTCTTTACAAGAAGTTTGGCAACGTTTCCTCTTAATAGAAACATAACACTAAGTACCTGTCTATGTACAATATATAGGAACCTAAGGTCTATTTTAATTCATGTTTCCAATTGTTGTAATTTCAAGTTAAATAAATATCAACTTTATTTTAGAGAATATTAAGTTGATTTCAGAGTGACTATTGAAAAAGCTATAAAAATGTTTGATGTTATAGCGTAAACTAAACTTTATTGTATAGGTATTCAAAATCAAAAGTCATTTATTCAAATTAGGCTGAGAATCAGCACTTTTCGAACGTCAAAATTACAATGGGAAGAAGAAGTGGCGCTACAAACTCCCCAGTAGCACAGCTGTCTGTTCAATTAGAAAATACTTGATTGTATATTAAAGTTACTTTCCAATAACTCATATTCGTTTACAAATATTTTGGCAAATAAATTGCAAACGCCGTTTATATAGGTTTGTGATAAAATAATGAATTTATGACAATAATCATGCAAAAATGAATGCTTTGACCCCGACGTGATTTGAACACGCAACCTTCTGATCTGGAGTCAGACGCGCTACCGTTGCGCCACGGAGTCTTGTGGTGAGAGCGTTAATAAACACAATCATTTATTGAAACAAGGTGTACAAAACTCTTGAGAAATTGATAGTAAATTCAAGTACAAGCACCTTTTCAAACGCTCTGCTTGCCTGGTAGACGGCGTGACCGTTTTATGAACAGACTAGCGCCCGACACGGCCTTATTACAAAACAAAATTTATCTTTAGACCCAGGTTTCAGTCATTTCTTAATTACGAACTTTATCTCTGTCGGAATAAGGTTCGCAATACAAAAACTAGCTAAGTTCATTAACAAAGATACGGGCCTGTCCAAAAGTAGTTGATTCGTCATACCAAATGTCGGGTTCAATTTTTTTTTCGGTCGGTAAATTCATATCGGATGTAGAGACAACTGTCAAATCGTGTTTGTCATTAATTATTAGTTCGGGCCCCGAACTAATCATAACGTCCGTAAGTGATACGGAGTGGGAAGCGCCCGTAACTTCGGCCGAACTACGAATATTGTGCTTAGGGTGTAGATGACTGCATGATTGGGACACAGAGGGCAGGATAGGAGGTAGAACTTGGTTTGCGACATAGCTCCACTTTACCAAGTTGGACTTACATCTTCCCACTTGTGTCCGAAGACGGTTCAGGGACTTCCAAGTGGACCACGGAAGATTACACCCTGCAGGGCGATGCTCCTTTGGTGGAAACATGCAGTCAAAGTGACCAGACCGCTGCCGCAACCACTGGTCCACCATTACTCTCAAAAAATGGTCTATTCGGTGCCATTACACAAAGAATATTTTTTAAAAGAAAGCCTTCATCGGTGTCAGCAAACCTTTATACTATCGACAAACGATTAGGTACGACGCGAAGACTGTAATTACGTCTATCAATAATCGATCCGTAATTAGTAATTACAGAACTTTAGTTTCATTATTAAGTCATAGAGTGACCTATGCCCTTGTCAGAATATCGCAGCGGAATTTTATGGCGCACTGGATTTTCAACTCTCGGTGTTAAGCCGAGCGCTGAGAATCCAACAGAGCTCATCGCAGCGCGCCAAAAAATACACTGTTGGTTTTTCAACTCTCTGCGCTAAGCAGTGCAGTGAAAATCCAATACGCGAAAGAATATCGCTGCGGGAAAAACGCACCGTACGAACCTGCACCCTAATTGCGTAATACACTACCAATCTCAATCTAAATTATTTTGAAGGAAGAAGCTAATCCATTGCTTTATGTTTGAAAAATTTATCTGCTCAGCAACGTAAATAACGCAATGAATGTTGTTGAACTGTCAAAAAGAAACCCATTTTTACTGATAGTCTGTCACAATTACCCCGCTGAGCTAATTGATCACATAAATAATAATACTCAGTTAATTTAATAGTAACTGCAAAAAACCAGCCTTTCTTTGGGTACAGTGTGGGTCGATAAGTTACCAAATAGAAAATTCATTAAAAAAAAAAAAGTTCAAAACATTACACAAAAAGTGCATTTTGACCCCGACGTGATTTGAACACGCAACCTTCTGATCTGGAGTCAGACGCGCTACCGTTGCGCCACGGAGTCTTATGCTGAGTGCGCTTAAATTGCAGTTTGTAATGAACAGGATGACTCAGAACATCACTATTATTATCTTGAGGATAGGCTAATTAATTCTAATCAGGCTATCTAATGTGTGCCTACTTGAGTGATACTGGTATTCTTGAGACAAACTGGGTGTATTTATTTATTAAAACTTCATGTACAAATAAAAAATATACTGTACAAAGGCGGACTTAATGCCCGAGGCATTTTCTACTAGTCAACCGGTTAACCTTAGGGTGTATCAGATAAAATTGGAGTGTAGGTACATAACGGGTGTAAAAGACACTTGACGAAGCCACTTCACTTTCTCCGTTTGATTGCTTTAAACTTTCAGAGTGATTATTTCAAAGATTTATGCAAGAAGATGTAAGCAAGTAAAAAAAATGTAGATATCACGTGATCAAGTTATATCAATACCTCGGAAATGTGACAATTTGCGGGGTTTGGTTTTATTATGTTTTCTGTTTGCATTGAAGTCTGCTATCGATTTATATAGGTGCCACGAGAGGCCGCCATTTAAAAAAAAAAAAAAAATGGCGCGATAGGAGGAAGTAAGCCACGGATCTTCAAACCCCTTTCACGCAGAACAAGTCGCGGGCGAAGAATATAGTTAATAATAACGAGGATGATGTTTGAAAGATTATAAGTTCAGTTATAAAAGCTACTTGTAATCACGCCATTCAACTCAATTTTCAGCAACTCTCATCCAGCTGCTACCAGCCATTCTGCGAAGATCGTCGCTCCACCTAGCCTGAGGGCGTCTCACCTTACGTTTACCGATTCACGGTCTCCCTCACTCAAGAACACGTCTACCCCAACGGTCGTTGGCCCATTGGTCATGGCGTGCAACGGGAGAGGACCATGCCCAGCACTGGACTACTATAGGCATCAGCCTAAAGCAGTAAAAGTTATATCATCAGGTGATGATGATAACTTTTAATCATGGTTTGAGAAAATTCTCACAAAAACAAGAACGAAAAGTATTAAAAAAATAAGATAAACCTATATTGTTAAAAGCAAATCTTGTCGACCCAAACGAGCATTATTTTTTATAACAAAGGTAAGTAGGTAGGTAGGTTTTTTATAAGTCGCAATTGATAGAAGCCAGATCTTAACTTTCATGAAAAATGGTGCCAAAATTATATTTTGTTACATACTATTCTTGGCAGAGATACTTTGTAAGAGCTTGTAAAGAATGATATAATATTTCTGTTATTTATTTATTTATTAAGGTACACCAACAGTTTCTATTTTTGAATCGCGACCACAGATGAAGAATGAAAACAAATATGAGTTTATGGAAATAATAACTTTAATTCCTCTACCGTAAACTTCAATTTACGCTAAGTACAACTTCAAACATTTTTATAACTTTTTCAATGGTGCTGCAGTCACTCTGAGATCAACTTAATTACCATTAAAATAACGTTGATATTTCTTTAACTTGAAATAACGTGTAGTTGAAACATAAATAAAATTTGAATTTATGTATAATATGTACAATATCTTAAGTATTATAGATCACAATAGCCTCGGTCTAACACAGTCACCAATTATCAGGTTTACCAGCAATCTCAGAAATAAGTAATATTATAAATAAGTAATATTATCCTACTAATATTATAAACGTGAAAGTTTGTCTGGACGGATAAATGGATGGATGGGTGGGTGGATGGATGGATGGATGTTTGTTACTCTTTCACGCAAAAACTACTGAACGGATTTAGATGGAATTTAGCACACAGATGGTTTATAAACAGGATTAACATATAGGTTACTTTTTATCCCGATATTCCCACGGGATCGAAACTAATGCGGGTGAAACCGCGGGGCGCAGCTAGTACATAATAATAACAAAACTAAAGGCTAGAACTTTATTCTTAATCCAAATAAAATAACGTTACCTACCCCGTCTCCGCTATTTTATGAAATAAAAATAATAAAATTAAATGAAATTGTTTATTCTGTAAATAAGTTAACAGAATCACTTTTACACGTCTAATCATTTGACCAAAAAAAAAAAAAATAAGCTAATAGATTTCGGCGTTTCCTAACTGAATATTCTGAGAAGAAAGACCGAAACAAACTCAGAGGTCAGAGTCTCTTTTAAAGTCCAGACATAATCTTGGTCAGATCATGTGAAGACCATGTAGATTGATGTCTGAAATAGTCTTTTTAGGAAAGAGCCACACAGACATGAGTGGACCAGTCCAGTCAGTGCAAGCAATTATCAGTAATCATGTAGCTCAACTCAGAATTTGAGGAACTCAACGACTCGACGAAAAATACAAAAGAAAGTACATTTGGTTAGGCCGCATAAAGTATCCCAACTGTCAAACCAACATTAAAACTAACAGAAAAGAAAGTAAAAATCATTTTTGAAAAAAAAAAACCGACTTTCGAAAACGACACTACAAAGTGAAAAATAACTTTAATTTCGGAAGTCGGTGTCGTTGGGTTCGCATTTTCGTTGTTTGCCACCGACTTCCGAAATTAAAGTTATTTTTCAGTTTGTAGTGTCGTTTTTGGATGCCGGTTGTCTTTATTTTTCAAAAAAGGTTTTTATTTTTCACTTTTATGTTGTAATTTTTACCAGTAATTTTGGGTTCAAAACCAAACTACTGAACCGTTTTTGATGACATTTCTATGGGACCATTTGGGAAGTATCCAACAAAATCTCTTTCCAACAAAACAAATAGAATTTTTGAAATCGGTTGGCAAGCGACGGAGTTATGCGCGAAAAAACATAAAAAAAAAAAATAGAAACATCCGAATTGAGAACCTCCTCCTTTTTTAGAAGTCGGTTAAAAAGGAATGACGCACATAGTCCTCACATTCACAATAATTAAAGTTCATTACTAGTCGATTTGTCTCAGTGTCTCGGACGTGGAAAACCTTTCTAATAAATACTTTAATTTATAATATGTTTACAGGGTGGTTGGGACATCGACGCGCACACTTTAACCATGAAGTCAACATCTAACCACTGGAACCATGAAGTCATGATTCTAGCGTAAACATCTCCATCGAGTACAAAAAAAAACTTCTGTTTCATAAAATAGTACAATACCCACGCAGTCAAAATATCATCATGATCTGCCTAACCTTTTTCAACTATGATGGGGTTGGCTTCCAGTCTAACCGGACGCAGCTGGTACCAGTATTTTACATGGAGCGCGGGCGCGGTCAAAATGTATGGAACAGCATTTTTTTAATACGACGACTAATGTCATTGCAGGGGTGTTCAGAATCATGTACTGATTGTATGGTAACCCTGTATTCAATCATGCCTGATTACTGTTAGGTAAACTTGATGATCCTTGTACCTAGCGAACCTTTTATCCGCACAGACATAGCTATCGTGCCAAAATACAGTCACAAAACCCCAGTTTTCCTTCTTCTTTAATTTAAGAGATCGACCTTTACATAACACAGACGCCATAAAAAACCTCAATATAATTAAATTCCCATCTACCTATATCCTCACACGGAATCACCAACACACCCACACCTACTTTCACACCCGAACATATAAAAAAAGCGACAAAGCCGTTCACAAAACCGGTGTCAATCCCCTGTAATTTTCGCCTCTGTAAGGTTCTCATTGAGTAGGAGGCGTGAAGAGATTTGCCTGGCAAACCCTGGCAAATTGGAAGGCCAAATGGTACTCTAATCGGCTTATGACGAGTCGTTCGCCTGGTGTGTTACTTGTGTTAGTTATTATTTATACTGAGGAATTAAAGATGCTTTATATTGTACAGAGGATTAGTTCTTGTGCGGTGAAGTGAATTAGTGGGAGAGTGATTATGTCACCTTGGTGAATTAAAAGACTGATATGTGGAGTAGATAGGCCTATGTCCAGCGGTGGACTGCGATAGGCTGAGTTGATGGATTGATTGGAGTAGATTATCACGAGACTGATTAGTGTAGAAAATATTAGTGCAACACACACACACACACACTCCTTACATGTACGAATACACTTTAATTTGTATTCTTAATAGTATAATTGATTCGATTTTTTTTATTTGTATTTTGTTTCTATATTATTAATGATTATTTAATTGTTTTCACAAAAACAATCATCATCATCTGCCTAGCCTTTTTCCAACTATGTTGGGGTCGGCTTCCATTCTAACCGGATGCAGCTGAATACCAGTATACAGTATTTTACTTGGAGCGACTGCCTATCTGACCTCCACCACCCAGTTACTGGGTAATACGATATCCCTTGGTAAGACTGGTTGTCAGACTTTCGGGCTTCTGACTACCCGTAACGACTGTTAAAGATCCACGAATGACAGCCGGGACCAACGGCTTAACGTGCTTTCCGAGGCACGGAGGGATCTCGGTATGTAAAGATGGACACCCATCCACAGACCAACCGCTGCAAGCGTAGCTTAACCTGACCGATCGACCTGTGCGGCTGTTATTATTTAGCCACGGACCCCTCCGTTCTCACAAAAACAAAGTCAGAAGAAAGTCAGAAAGAACGCTAAACGCAAACAAAATACTAGCGCGGGTAGAGGATTTGCATCCGTTTTCGCATCACTGCTACGGGGTGGGTCCGGGACGAACAAATTTTACGCGGACGAAGTTGTAGGCAGAAGTTAGTTCACAATATTGTTAGATAATCTAAAGAGCCTTACCTAAAAATATCAAAAAAGGAAACCAATAGAAAAGATATAAAACAGAAATCGCTGAATCGATTTGGACAAACGAATTTGGAGACGATAAAGCATCCGGAGCAGAAACAATTGATCCAGATTGTGAGACATGATCCAAGAACGGTCATACTTTCAGTGCTCCTGGCTTATTTAGATCAAACTCAAACTAAGTAGGCTTATCTATACAAATAATAAAGCTGGAGAGATTGTTTGTTTGAACGCAATTCATAATACACTCTTTACATTCTGCCCGAGTAGTCCCCAGCACAAAACCTAATCACCCACACCAGTCACACATACACAACCCATATCAGTCTAGACAATATTCCGACTATCAATAAAATTCAGGTAGAAAAGCTGTATGGCATGTAATAGAGTGGACACATCCAATTTGCCTCAACGTAATCCCCGTTACCATGTCACAGCAATCCTTGGATTAATTATGGAAATTCTCTTGTTTTTGTCACACCTACGACTACCCTCCATGTACGTTCTTGATGATGGTGATTTGTTTTTCAGACAAGCTGAATTAGGAAAGGTGGTGTTGGTACATAGCTTATTGCGTCAGGTCAGGGAGGTCTTATGGTGACGGCTACTTCTGGGTATGCATACATTGTGCTTGATTTTACAGGTGTATCGTACGTTCAAAAATCTTTCATGTAATCTGCGTTCGCGGCTTGCCAAAAATGTAAACAAATATGAGTTTATGGAAAGATAACTTTAATTCCTACACAATAAAGTTCAGTTTACGCTACAACTACAATTTTTTTTATATTTTTTCTGTACTGTAGTGTTTTAACGGATTGTATGTTAAAAGCCCAATAAATGATTATTTAAAGTAGTGACTTTAAAGTTGTTATTTGTTTAACTTGAAATAACTTCAATTTCAAACATAAGTTTGAAAAGACTTTATGTTCTTTATCTTAGTTTTTCTTTATCTTAATTTTGTGCATATTTTTTTGATCATTTGGAAAAAATGCTGTAGGTACTGACAGTGGTCTCAGTCGCCCGAGTACTCTTATGCTCACCTGAAGAATCTAGTTTTCAAACATATTGACAATGATGCGAGAGTGTTCCAATAATGATTAGTAAAAAATAACAATCAGTCGTTATAAGGTAAAAGATTTGTCCCTCAATCCGTTGGGATAACTATCTCTTGAACTTATAACATGACAAAGAGAAAGATTGAAGAATATAAGCAACCTGCTACATTATTATTATGCGTCGAATGATTATGTTGATAATCAGAAGATTATCAACATAATAAGCCTATAATGTTCCCACTGCTGGGACACAGGCCTCCTCTCTATAAGAGAGAGCGGGAGCGGGATCACGCGGTCCCGGTGTGAGGGTGGATGTCATATGACTTCGAATTTTTCGGTTAAAACAAAACCGGCATATCTTAATGCCGGTTTCTTTAAGATATTTTCTTTCACCGTTTTGAGAGCAGTTGCGATAAAAGTACACGAAGTAAAATACCTCTCTGGGTTCGAACTCACGACCTACACTGATTTATATCAACAATGCAAAATATATTCTACAAAAGTAACGCTTACAACATCAGCCAAGTAATGCCTCAATTTCACCCTAAGTTTATATCGATAACCAATTAACTTATCCAACACAAACACTTCAAAACAGAATTAAGAAGAACAATATCCCACAGTATTTCCTAACAAAAAAGGTAGCCAATCAATAATATTTCCCCTCTTTTCAATTAGTATAGCAAATGCACCTTTAATGCCTTACCTCGGGGAAAAAATCCCGGGTTTAACTTAAACGATTTAGGGGATACATGA
Source organism: Apamea anceps (assembly GCA_951799955.1). Taxonomy (NCBI): domain Eukaryota; kingdom Metazoa; phylum Arthropoda; class Insecta; order Lepidoptera; family Noctuidae; genus Apamea; species Apamea anceps. Next base: position 5,411,845 of record OX637501.1, read on the forward strand.
CTAAATGAAATCTCCACTAATAGAGGGACCGGGAAGGTAATCATGTTTTAATAAATAGGAAGTTTCTGAGTGTTTTGTTTCTTTTTTCCGGGATATATTTATACGGTTGGTATAACATGGGGGATGGGAAGGGTTGAAAATGGTGCTGGTAGGAAAAAGTTTACCGAAAGACTGCTGAGGGTATTGTTGTGTGGTATGGTTAGAAACAGCATCAAATTGAAAAGTTTAAAAAAGTTCTTACGTAACTTTGTAATCCTTATTTTTAATCAGGAGGGGGTTTTTATTTGTAATCCTTGTTTATAACCAGGATTAACACATATGCTACATTTTGTCCCGATATTCCCACGGGATCGAAACTTACGCGGGTGAAACCGCGGGGCGCAGCTAGTCTATAATAAATCTTTATATCAATAGATGTAAAGATGCCAAAGCATTTTCACTTGCATTCTTCACATTACAATCACTCTAGAAATAATAGTATTTCCATTAAATTCATTTTTAACCCCCGACGCAAAAACGACGGGGTGTTATAAGTTTGACGTGTCTGTGTGTGTGTGTGTGTGTGTGTGTGTGTGTGTGTGTGTGTGTATGTCTGTCTGTGGCATCGTAGCTCCCGAACGGATGAACCGATTTTAATTTTGTTTTTTTTGTTTGAAAGTTGAATTTGTCGGGAGTGTTCTTAGCTATGTTTGATGAAAATCGGTCCAAGATGGCCGCCGCTACAAAATGGCGGATTACATATTTTTTCACAACTCCCTCAATATGGGTATCAAATGAAAGGGCTTGACTAGTAGAATACTATACACAATGATAAATTTCAAATCCAAGATGGCCGCCACCACAAAATGGCGAATTACATTTTTTTTTTCACAACTCCCTCAATATGGGTATCAAATGAAAGGGCTTGACTAGTAGAATACTATACACTATGACAAATTTCAAATCCAAGATGGCCGCCACCACAAAATGGCAAATTACATTTTTTTTCACAACTCCCTCAATATGGGTATCAAACGAAAGGGCTTGACTAGTAGAATACTATACAATAGAACAAATTTCAAATCCAAGGTGGCCACCACCACAAATGGCGAATTACAAAAAACCTGATTAAATACCAGATTACCTGAATCTTAAAACGCAAGAAAATAAAAGAAAAGAAATAATAAGGAGTCCCTACAAAAAGCATGAAATAAAAAATTAAATTAAAAATTTAAAAAACCCCCGACTACGAGAAACCCTATAAAAAGAAAAAAATAACCTTGAAATTATGACCCTACGTAAGTACGTATGAAATTTTTTGATTAAATATTGTCCTGTCGGGGGACCGCTACTATTTTAAACTTTAACAGAACGTTGGGCTAATAATTAGAGCGGTCCCCCGACAGGGCAACATTTAATCAAAAAATTTCATACGTACTTACGTAGGGTCATAATTTCAAGGTTATTTTTTTCTTTTTATAGGGTTTCTCGTAGTCGGGGGTTTTTTAAATTTTTAATTTATCAAACATAATATTGTTATTTTGTCTAACAGTTTTAGTATTTTCTCCTTCGGTATTGTATTGGGTATTATAACTATTAGGAGACGTCAATATGTCTCTGTTCCCCTTAATACCTGTCCATTGGGACTATGTGTCAACGCCAGACTTATTTACTGTGTTCTAAAATAATGTTGCAGTGTTGTTTTATTTACAGCTATTAGTAGGTGCGCCCCGCGGTTTCACCCGCATAAGTTTCGATCCCGTCGGAATATCGGTATAAAAAGTATCCTATATGTTGAACCTGGTTATAAGCCACCTGCGTGCCAAATTTCATCCAATTCCATTCAGTAATTTTTGCGTGAAAGAGTAACAAACATCTATCCATTCATCCATCCATACAAACTTTCACGTTTATATTATTATAGGTACATATACGAGGAGGGATAGTAGTGAGAACGACATACTCCTTGGTAAGAAAAAAAATAAATACTGGCAGGCAAAGCTCAGATACATATTTGTAATATTAATAAAGAAAAAAATCTTCGATTCTCTTTTGTCTTTTTTCTGAATGTAGTCATTTGTTTGCTTCGTGTTCTCGAAAATAGAGAAAAACGAAGTGCGAGCCGTTATTAAATACCTCTCTTTAAAAAAGTTAACGACACAAGAGATTCATTGCGATTTGGAGGTAACATTAGGAGAGTCTGCTCCGCCGTATCCCACTGTCGCAAGGTGGGCGGCTTCTCAATTTCGAGTATGGAGAACGAGCACGGAAGACGAACATCGTTGCGGCCGTCCATCGACGTCAGTCACCCAAGAAAATGTTGCGAAAGTCGAGAAAATTGTATTGAGCGATCGAAGAGTTACCATCCGATACTTAATTCAAGAAACGGGCATTTCATATGGAAGTATTCAATCCATATTGAAACAATCTTTGAATATGAGAAAAGTCTCCGCAAGATGGGTGCCGAGAATGTTAACCGACAGTCAGAAACAAAATCGACTTGACATTTCGAAGATATTGTTGGACAAGTTTCAAGTAGATTCTGAAAAATTTTTGTCTCAATTCGTAACAATGGACGAAACATGGGTCCATCATTTTGATCCCGAGACAAAACAGCAATCTTCGCAATGGAAACGGCCATCATCACCGACCCCGAAGAAGTTTCGTGCCGTGGCATCGGCTGGCAAGGTTATGGCCTTAATATTTTGGGACTCAGAAGGGATATTGTTGATTGATTACCTGGAGCGTGGAACCACTATTACAGGCCAATATTATGCAGCTTTAATTCCCAAGTTGAGGAAATGCCTTCAAAGAGAAAAGGAGAAGGAAACTTTGAAGGGGCGTGCTAAATAAAGATGGTCACCTATCCACAGACCAACCACGGCAAGCGTAGCTTAACCTAATCGATCGACCTGTGCGGCTGTTATTATTTACCCACGAGAATGTTTTCCAGATCTACATAAAAAATATTTCCTGCAGAACGTTATCATTATCAGTAAGATTTCAACCCTGTAAAGGTTAAAAACGCTTGTTTAAAATATTCGCCTCTCGTATCTTATCACACTTACTTTTTCTCGACAATATTTTTTCCAGTGTAACTGACACTGTAGCTTGCGCCATGTTTCCATGTTGGGACCACGAGAGCGGCTAAAATGTTGAACTAAATATTCTTTAAAGGAAAATATTTTGAGCGAAGACTAATAAAAAGGCTGCAGTGCGATTCTGTAACCATCTCACCGTGAAAACTAAGGTGAAGTGAGCGTGGAGTGAGCTGTCATTCCAAAATAAATGCTAGGGATTGACATTATTGGTAGCTCACTATAAGCTCACTTCACCTAACTTTTCACTGTGAGATTTTTACAGAATCGATCGGCTGATCATTTTGGAACTCTTTGATTTCAATTTTCCGTTTAAGGCTCGCGTTCTTTACGTCGGCGATCAGCAAGAAGCAAGTAGAGCTAGCTACTACAAACGAGTAGTTTGTTTGACAGAGGTCTCAACGGTGCGGTAGTTTTTTGGGTGGGAAATCATCAAATGATCTCTCCCGCTCTGGGCTGAGCGACTAACACCCACCCGTGTTCCTTCAGGTGCCTGTGCCAGGAGCCACGGTATCTCTTTCGAACAACCTGCAGCCCTGGCAGGTATCGGCCCTAGCAGAGCCCGTCAGTTCGTGCTGACATCTCTTTGAGACGCGCGTGGAACACAACGCGCCGTCGACCCGGGCCTGGTCCTTACCGCGCGGCGAGCTGCCCATTGCTCGCCGTCCGCAACCCCGCGCCTACGGTGGCCGGGAGCCGGCTGTTGACTCCAGTCCAGGGCGTCTCCTGCGGCGACTAGGGGCGTGAGGGCGCAGAGATTGCCTCTCCCTCACGCGCTCCGCCTCCTCCTTTGCGAGCATTACTGCTTCGCAAAAGAAGGTAACGGCCTCCCATTCACTCTCGCTCCGTACCATGGCAAGACTAGTCCGGCTAATATTATTAATGTGAAATTTTGTATGTTAGGATGTTGCGTGATTGAGTAACAAAACCCATTCATGCAAAAACAGCTGAACCGATTTGCATGAAATTTGGCACACAGATAGATTATAACCTTGATTAATTTACTTTTTATACGGTAGTACGTTCCCGTAGGATAACCTCCGACCTCCATGTGGACGAAGCCGCGGGCAAAGCTAGTTTTAATAGGTACCTATATAATTATATTATATTAGTTTTGTTACTGACACGGGATCTAAATCTTTTACACCTACGTTTCTTGAGGGATAAAATAGTTGATAGATATTTCATAACTTTTACTCTTCACATGACCAGAGGGCTGGCCTATTTTTAGCGCAAAGAATCAGCATTGCCATCCAACGTGGTAATGCTGCTAGCTTTTTGGGCACTTATCCCACTGACAGTGTTGCGGACGAATTTTTTGATGCCCAATGAGCACCTGCCTTTTTCTATATTTTTTCATATTATATACTTGTATATAATTGGACTTATATATATTTTAGTGTTAGCTTGTAAAAATAGTAATTAATCAGTGTATGTTAAATAAAAATCTAAATAGAAAAAAAAACTTTTAGAAATATCTTGGCAATTTTTTATGCTTAACATACACTTCTCTTGTTTTATAAATTGTTGCAATGAAAATATATATTTTTTTGAGTTTAACCAAAAAAAAAAATGACATCATCCCCCTATTTGAAGTTGTCAAACTTTTTTTAAAACACTTCCTCCTCCGCTGTTTCTCAGGCCACAAGACGAGTCGCGACATAAATCTGCATGCTTTTTTTAATATTTTGTCGCCCGTGCAGTAATTTATCTTTTGTTTATATACTAGAACTCTTAATGAGCACTTTCTTACGCTCTGCGATGTTTTATTTGTATTCTTTGTTGCCAGGAACTCAATTTAATTTAATGTGTTCTTTTGGATGAGTATCTTTATAGTGGGTCTTTTGTACGTTTAAGTGGATGCGTTTAAGAATTTTTCATAGAATATGGGGTTTTTGGTGATCAAACCGCGAAAAAAAAACCGGTCAAGGGCGAGTCGAACTCGTGCACCGAGGGTTCCGTACAAATTTGAAGGTATGTACATAACTACAAATTTATGGTTTTCGGATTTATTCCTTTGCTTGTTCTACATGCTCATAAAATGTATATTATCTACACATGTTTTTGCAAGTAAATTAATCTGAATCTGAATCTGAATACATGACATTGCTTCTTGCCAAATTTCATGATGATAGGTCAACGGGAAGTACCCTATAGGTTTTAACTCCCTTGCGAGTGTCAAAATATGGGGCCTACGGAACATAAACGCCCGTACCTGTTAGTTTAATTTCAATTTGATAACTCCACGCGTTCCTGAGAAAAAGAGTCTTGACAGATGGACAAACAGACGGACAACGAAGTGATCTTATAAGGGTTCCGTTTTTCCTTTTGAGGTACAGAACCCTAAAATGTAAGATTCTTGAATGTTGGGATTACTGGATGTCGAAATAATTAGTGTAGGTATGTATAAGTGTATCAAATACAAATTATAAAGAATCAAATCATTCTTTGATTCGAAAATATCCATCTATAAATTAACTAATTTCTGTCCGCGACTTCATTCGCGTGGAAGTCGTAAGATATACAAAAACTCCATCGGTCTCACCGCGTCGCATCGTCTCGCGCAACCGCGCATTACTGCGTTTTCGCTTAGCGAACTTTCTGACTTTTATTTTTTGCTAGGCTTCTATGGGTCGGTAGCGTGATGTTATATACCTTCCTCAAAAATTGAGCTATGAAATGTAAATAGATTTTTTTCAAATCCGACTCGTAGTTCCAGAGATTAGCGCGTTCAAACAAACAAACTCTTAGGGCCGATTTTTTGTATCGCAGTTAAACTCCACCAATTGTTAAAAATAGTAACTAATGGCAAAATTTTTGCAACATGTGTTTTTTCATCAGTTGTTAGTTTATCTTATGATATAATATCATTGCTAATTGTCAATTAATTAACTATTCGTTAAAAAAATAACCATTTGTGACACTGACTTTTGACTGAAAAAATGGTTAAATTTTTGCAAAATGTGTTTTTTGATCAATTCTTAGTTTATATAATGGTCAGTCCATTATATGCAAAATGTGTTTTTTGATCAATTCTTAGTTTATATAATGGTCAGTCCATTATATAAACTAAGAATTGATCAAAAAACACATTTTGCAAAAATTTAACCATTTTTTACTTTAAAATAGTAACTAATGGTTTTTTTACAAAATGAGTTTTTTAAAAGTGTTTTTTTTTTGTGTTTTTATGTGTTTGGCTTCTCATGAAAAGTTAGTCATGAGAAGCCAAACTCTGAACAAAACCACTTTGAAAATTTAACTAAATTATTAAAGTGTAGTTAATTAATTCAAAGTTAGTGGTCTGTTAAAAATTAACTGGTAACGGGTAGATTTGAATTTTAATGAAAGGCTTTGTAAACTTTTACATAATGAAGTTGGACGAAGTACGGGAACTAGGAAACTAAACTAATATATTCATAATCACGGTTCCATTCTTCCGGTTCTGTAATATTTTAACAGCTGCTGCAAATTGCCCGGAAACCATTATGAGGAGATAAAATGTATTTGTTGCTCTTATTTGAAAATGTAGATTTTATAATGTCTTTTTTCACATCACCTGCTCAATCAACCAATCAACTTTTGACGGCACGGTTGGCGCAGTGGTTAAGCGATTGACTGCTGCGCTGCGTGTCGCGGGTTCGATTCCCGCACGGAACAAATATTTGTATGACCTACATGTATTTGTTCCGAGTCTGGGTGTTTTTCTATCTATAATATGTATGTATTTACAAAAAAAAAATGTATATAAGTAGTTTATCAGCCATCTTGTTACCATAACACAAGCATTAGGTTGCTTAGCTTGGGACTAGATGGCGCTGTGTGAAATGTCCAGGGATATTATTATTTATTATTAACTCAGCCTATCGCAGTTCACTGTTGAACATAGGCCTCTCCCACCCTGTCCTCCGCCTTCCGCATCCAGTCTGTCCCAACAACCTTCTTAAGGTCGTCCGTCCATCTAGCTGGGGGGCGTCCCACACTAAGTTTGCCGATACGTGGTCTCCACTCCAGGACTCGTCTGCTCCACCGGCCATCCGTCCTTCTACAAACATGGCCAACCCACCGCCACCACCTGCTCGCTAACGTCAAATGTCATGCAAATCTAACCTAAAGCAAGTCATTTAAGTCCTAGGCTCTAGCCAGGCATACTTCAGTATGACCTGCTGGTCATTAATGTGATTTGAATTTGGTACAGACGCCAGCACATCAAGCTACTACAATCTGTCACATTTCTTTAAAAGATTTTCAACTATATCGCTAAAGCATTAAGGTTCAAGGTTGATTGGGAAAATTTGACAGTTTCGGGTAGCTTAACCTGCTGGCGTCTGTACGTCAACTGTGAAAAACATATGGAAACATTAACCAAAAAAAATAGAGGGTGGCAGGGACATCAACGCGCAAACTGTAACCATGGATTCAGCACATGAGTTTAGACCCCATAGCGTTGTAATTTTTCGTCGGTTATTAATTCATCAAAAGGACACATAAAATGTAAAAACCTATTAAAACCAAGTGACATGACTGCCATTATAACCACTAATAAAGAGTTGAAACTAGAATTGACTGTATATAATGTCAAATAATAAAAAGATTATGTCAAAGAAGTATGTAAAAAATAAATAAACATCGTAATTTGAGAGCAGTTAATAGACATTAACGTAGTTATGCCGTTATTGAGGTGCGAGGGAAGCCACATGTGCAGAAACAAGAACCTGGAAGTCTTTAAGCAGACTCCGGACCCAGGTTGGCCGAAGCAAGGAAAACCTGTTCAAGTGGAGATTCATATGTAGATGACTCCGCCTTGGAGTGTAAATGTGGTGCTGTTCCACAAACAAACGTATCCTGCGTGTCCTGTCAGCTGCAATTTGCAGGAACTGATGGACGCTGGTGATAGCGCCATACAAGTGGCCGAATTCTGGGCCGAGTCCATTAAGATTGCCATCGACACGCTAAGAAGAAGAATAAAAAGCTGTTTTTCAGATATTACAAACAGACACTTCAATTTTATTTATTTGTATAGATTAAGTTAAGTGTATGTAAAATACAATATTATGAAGTACAAGAAGAGATAAAAGCTTGCAGCTTTGCTCATAGTATTAAAACTAATAATGTATTCACTGCCACGCTTGCGTTCTGGAAGTTCGTTAAACACTCCTGGCGTTGCGGAGACGTGACGTCAAGATACAGACGATCAAACAAATGGCGTCACATGGTGAGGGGCTCTGATGTCTTAAACATCAACTCATGGCTTATTTCTACGAAAATTTGCAAATTGTTTGAAGTAGTAAGGAGAGCTACAAAAAATATGTCACGAGTCTGGACATAATTAAGTCTCGTCAAATTAGGTTCATCATAATCATCATTGGCTCCTTCTCTTTGTGCCATGCTTCCCTGGTGTGTGCGAGTCTCATCCAGTTCTTCTCTGAAATCTTAGAAAAATAAAGGAAGAAAATAAGTTTATTTGACCCAGGTTAATTAAGGCACACAATATTAACACAATCAAAAACAGAAAAAAAAAACTTATGGTTTAGGTAATATCTTCTGTAGATCATCAACCTGGCTACTGGTCTTCTCTACTCTCCTTTCTACAGTCATTAGTAACTCTGCTCCACCTGCCATAATCACCACATCTAGCCAAGAGTGTCCTGCTCACTTCCATTTCAAAACCGCTACCCGTAGTCCGACGTCCAATGTCAAACAAGGTTAGCAGGAGATTCAAAATTTGGCTTTTCCAGTGTACAGCCCAGTATTTAAGCTGATTGAGTAGCTGTTCTGCCTTTCCAAGATTTGAGAGATCATAAGTAGCAGAGGTTAGTTCTTAGATGGCCCTTTGTTATCTGTGACAAAGAGCTATCCTTAATCATTATTTTGAATCTAAGGAAACGTGAACATAGTTTCTTTAATTTGTTTTTTTCTAAATTCAGCAACCTTGCGCGTTATTTTTAAATTATTTAAAGTAAATTAGTGTTATTGGCCCTCACTTACGAGTAGTATGTCGTGGGTTCAAACGCAGTCAGGCACTTTACTATGTGTAATTTATTTCATCACGACTGCTCTGAAAAAGGTGAAGCAAAATATCGTGAGAAATCGGTAAGTATGAGTTAGAACCAAAAATCTAACGACATGTGACATCCACTATACCGCACTGGGCCCTCGTGGTGGATTACGGCCCACTCCCTCTCACAGAGAAGAGGCCTGTGTCCCAGAAGTGGGAACATTATGGGCTGATTTATGCTAAAATAAATTAAGTTCAGGTATTTACGTTATTCATTTGTCTTTCAAAACTAGGTACAGACGCCAGCACATCAAGCTACTACAATCTGTCAAATTTCTTTAATATATTTTCAACTTTATCGCTAAAGCATTAAGGTTCAAGGTTAATTGAGAAAATTTGACAGTTTTGGGTAGCTTGACCTGCTGGCGTCTGTACAATGAGAAGGTTCTCTGGAGGTCCTCAGGCTCCAAACTGTCCCTCATGTGTCAACTGATAGTAGAGATTAGTGTCTGTCTGTCATAAAATATGATGCAGGTTAAGGATTATGACTTAAAATTTAGTGGATATTTTAATGTTGACTGGCTTTTGCTAGCGGCTCCGCCCGCGACAAGGTCGGAAATTATCCGACAGGAACGTACTACCGAGATAAAAGGTATCTTTCGTGTTAATCCAGGTTAAAAACTATCTGTGTGCCAAATTTCATCCAAATCTGTTTAGCCGTTTTTGCGTGATTGAGTAACAAACATCCGAGCATACAAACATTTAAATTTATAATATTATTAGTAGGATACAAGAAACAAAATCATACTGGAAAAGCAGTCTGGAAAATGGAATATTATCTCACAAAATCGTATACGGAGAAATTGAGAATGGTGACGTACCCCATCAAGTCAAAATGTCATGAAAAAATTATCTCAATTTAGAGTTTTTCAACGGTTGGGTTTCATTTTTATCTGCATTAAATGACAGTAATCGTACGAAAATAATTTTTTTAAACTTATATGGTAATGTGTTAAGAAAACAGTTGTGATTTTGATGATAAATGAGATGTTTTATATTGGGCCAGCACTATGTACGGTATATAGATAGATAAATACGGAAAAAATAGAGGATTTTCATAAAAATTAAAATAAATTAATTTGAATAAAAGTACAGGCGTACAGAAATGATTATTTGTGAAGTTTTTTGTGTGTCAAACAATGTCAAACAACAGTCATGGCGACCATAAAGTAGGGTTACTTTATGGTCGCCATGACTGTTGTTTGACATGTCAAACCACTGTCATCACGTGTCGTCACGTTTGATGACTTTGACAGTTTGACTTGGTCTTTGTCTGTTTTCTTTCTTTTGACACAATCAAATGTCATTCTCACAATGACATTTCGCATATTGCTGATCCGCCATATTTATTTTGTGTTGCTTTTCTTGACCAAGTTAATTTAAAATTACATAAAAACGAAGTCAAATTATAGAAAATTAACATTAAAAAACGGTTACTGTATTGTATAGCAATATTTACATTTAGTGTACAGACGCCAGCACATCAAGCTACTACAATCTGTCAAATTTCTTTAATACATTTTCAACTTTATAGTTAAAGTATTAAGGTTCAAGGTTGATTGGGAAAATTTGTCAGTTTCGGGTAGCTTGACCTGCTGACGTCTGTACATAGTGCTGGCCCAGGATCCATACATTGATGAAACATCTCCTTTCAACCTATTTATGTTAGGGCGAAGGGTAGCCTGCGAAATTCAAATTTCCTTTTTTGCAATTTGCAGGTCAATATCAGGTTGTATCAAAATCAAAAGTCATTTATTCAAACTAGGCTGAGAATCAGCACTTTTCGAACGTCAAAATTACAAAAGACAGTCCTCCAAAACGCCCGCCCTGCACCACTTCCTAGTGTGTAGTAGTTCCTAGCTTTCGGTGGGGAGAAGATTTTTTCCTATTTTAATCAACAGGCATATTATTTGCAGGTCACTGTAAGGTTGTATACCTTTTTTTTTTGAGGATGGGAAATCATCAAATGACCCCTCCCGCTCTGGGTGGAGCGGAGGGAGTGTCAGACTCTTACTGACTAAAACCCACCCGTGTTCCTTCCTTAGCCCTTTATGTTCCAGGGCAGCGGTAACCCTTTCCGACGATCCCGCTACCCTGGCAGGCTTCGGCCCTATCGGGCCCCGTCACTTCTGCTGACATCTCTTTGAGGCGCGCGTGGAACATATACGCGCCGTCCGGCACGGGCCTGGTCCTGATCGGACGGTGAGTTACCCATTACTCACCGCCCGCAGGCCCGCGCCTACGGAGGCCGGGAGTCGTCACGCGGCTCCCGACGCCCGGAGCGTCTCCCGCGGCGGCTGAGGCGTGAGGTGAAGGCTGTATACCTTACAGTGACCTGCAAATAGCAAAAAACGTAAGTTTTGAATTTAACCTTAGTGCATCCCCCTTAAGCACATTGCACGGCCGGAGCTTAAAAACAATTGGAACAGCTTCATGAACCTCATTACTCATCAAACCCAATGAACCGATCCCAACAACAAAAACGCCTGAATACCCCACAAAAGGCTTTAAATCATATTATTTTACAGTACCAAAATACAATTAATTTAAACGAAATCGTCTATATACAGTTACATTTTCGCATCACTATACCTTATACGTTAATACGAAACAAATGGAAATGTAACCACGATGAAATGCAAATATATTCAATTAATCCATGAGCCCGTCTGTATTGGGTGTCGCTAAGCTGTGATTGGCGGATTGGCGTTAAGTCGTCGAACCGTACGAAAGTGGTTTGACGTTTATAGGATAGTGACGTGGGTGAATTTGAATATGTTTGCTTATTAGTTTTAGTGAGGGGCTGTTAGTTCAGGTTCAGGCAATTTTGAGGCTTTGATTGTAGTCTTGGATATTTGGGATACTTCGGCATCGGATTTGATCGGATATTATTGGTAAATCTTTGCTGGTGAAGTTTTGGTCGGAGTTGCTGTTTTGGAAAAGACATTGATTGATGGTTGCTGTTGTAGTAACAATATTCTAAAATTAGGTGATGCCCTATCTCCCGAAGGTCCAAGTTCCCCAAAGCTACCAAAACACCGAAACCGAAACCGATTACCTAAAACTTGTACGACTCTGTCCTGATCGAAACGTTGAATGGTACAGTCGCCGAATCACGGCTAGCGTACGTATTGTTTAATATTATTTGTTATTACTTGAAAGAATGGGGTAAAAAACATAATATTAATATTGACCTCTAAAATTCTAGAGACTAGGCAGTTCTATACCGAAATGTTTTGCTTCTTTTTATATTAATGAGAATGACAAGATGCGTTCAGATTATTTTCATTGAATTTCACCACATTCAACACTAAATGTTTTCACTATACCGTAGTTAAAACTCCAACCGTCAGAGAATAAAGCAACTTATTTCCAACAAAACATACACAATTAAACTTCACGTTCAGAATACGAAGCACCACCAGAGGTGCAAAAATAAATATACAACACGACTCCATATATTCATAAATTCTTCCAACTAATAACATAGGAAAACGTTAGATGTACGTGAGACGAAAGCTGGCGTGGAGTCGACAAGTGCTCATCTTTTCGGGGACTATTAAATTACTTTATTCACCTCCGTGCTAGCTGCTATGAAACAGATGAGGTGGCGTAAGTGATGAATGAAGAGCGCACACAATAATGGCTGAGAAATACAGGTGTTAAAATAATTTGAAATAAAGAAAATTTAAATTATTTTTGTAGAATAATATTCTTGGACCCGTCAATAAAATACTTACTCCCACACAGCCTTGTGGTCCTGGGCATATAAGGGTCACGGAACCCCTGCGTAGATAAGTATAATAAATCATTTTTATGATGCACAGTTTTCTAATATTCTGCAAAAGAACCAATAAAAAAATCGTAATACTAATATTTAAAAGTGGGATGGGGCGGATCACGTCAGTCGCATGCATAGTGACCGCTGGGCAACATTGTCCACTCGGTGGGTAGCTAAGGATGGAGGTCCCAGGAAGACGTGGCGAGGCGATTTAGACATGTACCACAAGGGTCGGATCGAGGTGGCTGTAGAAAAGGAAGCCTGGAAGGATTTGGGGGAGACTTTTGCTCAGCAGTGAGACAGAGTAGGCCAAATAAAAAAAAAAAAAATATTTTATACGTTTATGGCTAGAAACTTACTGTAAATCGCAGTGCAAATCAAATAATGAATGTGTAGTATGGTACGGCGGTTGCAAAGAATGATTTTTTTGAGGGCAATAAACGTATCACGCATGAATAGACCCGCTTCAGCTCATAAGTTAAACGTCATGACAAACTCAGACGTCTGTGCAATTTATGACGTCTAACTGTGAAACGGAGCTGTCCTTTCGTGGTGCGTACACAAGTCTGGAATATTCCAGTTTATGCATTAGGTATAACCGCTCTTCTAGAGCTTACCTCAAGAACGGTGTGCCAAGAGAATTGTTTCTTAAGTTTATAAGGAAATTTGTAGGTACCTCTAGCAACTAGCATAGTTCGAAGATCTGGCTTTGAAGTGTTCCTCTTGTTTCTGGAAAGAAATAAATAAGGTCAAACGATCTTTTGAAATGACTTTGGAGTTAGTGCGAGTATTAATGGCGAAGGGTTTTGATAGAAATATCCATTTGAATTTTTACAACACTATATTAAAATGGCTATTATTATTTTCGTACCTATAAATGAAAACAATCTTGAAACAGACTATATTTTACAAGGTGTAACAAAACAAACGCAAGTCCTGAACTTAGTTTGTTCATAATTAATTACTAAATCGATTTCAGTAACTTTTGCAACAGATATTTTTTTCAAAAAGTCGTAGGTCGTAAGTTCGACCCAAGCAGGCGCTCTAGTTTGTTTAAATAATATCATCACCAGTGCTCTCAAAACAGTAAAGGAAAATATCGTGAGGAAACCGGCATGTCCTAGAACTAATAGAACCAAACATTCGAAGACATGTGACATCTACCAACCCGCACTGGGCCCGCGTGGTAGATTAAAGCCCACTCCCTCTCCGAGAGAGGAGGCCTGTGTCCCAGCAGTGGGAACATTATAGGCTGATTACGTAGTAGACTATCTTAATACACGCGTACAATTTTAGTTTAAGTGACTTATAAATACATCAGCATACTAAATCATTCTTGCATTACCTCCATCTACCCCAAACCATTGTCCGAAGTTAAATCTATTTCAGTCCGCATCCCACTTCATACGTATTATCGACAGTCTGGAGAGTCACCTACATGTATACAAGGTATAACGTGGTATCTGTATGCAAATTTTCGCGTGCATTGTGCGTTACCGACGCGTCAATAGCATGGACGGGGGAAGTTCGGTAACAATTGTGTTCCCCGTTAAATTGTGTTGTATAAACTGATGTACGAGTACACTGATTCGACTGTCTATCTGTCCGTATGTTTCGTCTGTTTTGAAGGTTTTGTGTTTGAGCCTTTGGAATTTAGTTGATTCGTTGGATGCATTAGCTACTTCTAAATTCTCCATGGTTTTGTTATTGTTATTAGTAATTCACTGTTTATTTATTTTACTTCAATGGTCCTAGTTTATAATTTGTGATTTCGAGTGACAGCTTTGTGACTATAACCCAGCATTGCGTAATTATGTAAGCTGCCACGCTCTTTATGCCTGGAGGTTTTAATTTAGGTGTTTGTTTACATTAATATTTCGAGTTTTTTTTTTTTTTTGGTTGAGTATAGCTTTCATTGTATCTATTGGTATATTGGCGTAGCTAGCTGACATATGGCAAATAATTTAATTTAAGGTGGATGCTCTAATGTAGCCTGCGAAATTCAAATTTTCTTACGTTTTTTGCAATTTGTTGGTTAGTACTAAGTTGTATGTTGATTAAAATATGATTCGCGGCCATAACAAATGCGTATTTACAGAATTATAATCATTAAAGTCATCAATACAACTCTCTAAGATCAAGTAATCCTGCTGAATGACTATTTCATGAAATCTTGACATTTGGATTATGCTAACTTAACAAGTTGTATTACTGATTCTTCTAATGATTATAATCCTATTTCTATTCTATTTTCTTTAGCTGACCGGACAGAAGTTGTTCTGTTTCCTAGAACTCGATCGAATCGCCACCTGCCGAGTTCACTATTGAATCTAAACCCTCCAGGGATCCACTCAACCACACAAAAAATTAAGTACATCAAAATCGGTCTAGTCGTTTAGGAGGGGTTCATTGACATACACGCAACACTGTAAGGTTTTTTAACCTAATAAAAAATAATAAGCTGCACAGAGATTTACAAACAAATCATGACACACAAATGTGCGCCGAGCACATGTCATATTTAAATTCAACACACAAGCGCACCCTAAAACCACAAGGTAAAACGCCACCACATCAAAATTTAAAAGCCTCGCAGGTTATATTTCTCTTGGCGCATAACCTCATATTGCTATATCCGACACACGCAACCTGACAATTTGGCATTACCGAAGGATTTCAGTTCATTCCCTACAGTTTCTTACTGTCAAATTATCCTGAATGTAACGAACCGGATTAGGTTTGGGAAGAAAGTGATTTTTTTTTGGGTTCCGCACCTATTGCTATTTTTTATTTGGGCTATTACTCCGATGGGCTTAAGACTTATAATAATAATAATAAATTCATTTATTTCGGAACCAGTCTATACGTGAAATTAAAAATATTAAATAATGTTATTCATTTTTAATGTTAGGTACATTAAGAATTAATTACATTATTACAATTAGATAAACATTAAAAAAGTCATCAATAAAAAAAAAATTAGCTTATCTTACTTAGCTGTCCGTCCGTCCGTCTGTCACAAAGCTGTATCTTTTAAACCGTAACAGGTAGACACTTGAAAGAATGCAACACA
Organism: Apamea anceps; assembly: GCA_951799955.1. Lineage (NCBI taxonomy): Eukaryota > Metazoa > Arthropoda > Insecta > Lepidoptera > Noctuidae > Apamea > Apamea anceps. The sequence goes on from OX637501.1 coordinate 5,427,831, forward strand.
ACAACAAACATCAATGCAAACGGAAAATATTTGATATGACCGGAAGATATTAATGTTTAAAGTTGATCACGTGACATCCATATCCATTTTTAACCTGCTTACAGCTTGTTGCTTATATGCTTAGAATAATCACTCTGAAGGTAATAATCAAACATCTATACAACAAGATATAGGTACGCAAGGCGCGACAGTAGCTATGCCACGAACCTTCAAAGCGCTTATTTATTTATATACAACGTGGCGCTACAATGGCGACATTAATTTAACACACGGGTAGGGCTAGTGGCCAGTAATTATAAAAATTATAACAACATAAAAAAAAATCGTAACTTGAAAAGTTCTACCTGCGCCGCGCGCCGACATAGGGCTCTCTCTCTTTCCTTCAATTCGCCTTCTCTTTGATCGTTAATTGTTTTAATTACATTAATGCGATGTTATGATCCGTGACCCCGGCAAATGACCCCTGCGCGACAGTTCTTTAAGTCAGGTTGCTCTAAGATGCTATTTTATAAAATCGTTAATAAATAAATAATAAATAAATATTAATGTTTAATTAAATTCAAATATATTCATAAAACTACAACGCAAAACCGTATACGTGTGTTAAATTAATGTCGCCATTAAAGCGCCACGCTGTATACTTTATTGTACACCACAAAAATACATAGCATAAAAAAATACACGACACACTACAAAATATACAATGGGCGGCCTTATCGCATTACTGCAATCTCTTCCAGGCAAACTAAGAATGGACAGTGATTCGTGTGATTCGTGTTCGTGTGCGCTTCGTGTGTACTATGGCCACTATGACAACATAATCAGCGTATGTTGTCAATGTTCCCACCGCTGGGACACAGACCTCCTCTCGGTGAGATGGAGGCACAATGACAACAAATAATAAAAATAAAAAAAAGTAAAAATTTAACCCCACATCCAAAACCGTAACTAAGGTTGTCTTTAAACTATCACTTTTAGAGATATCTTCCGCCCATTGTATCATCATCATCATTTCAGCCGAAAGACGTCAACTGCTGAACATAGGCTTCCCCCAAGCACCTACAGTTCGATCGGTTCTGTGCTTCTCGCATCCAACGGGTTCCTGAGGCCTTCACAAGGCTGAGAGTGGCGATTATGACATACCTCAAGAATGTCAAGCACAGAAAAACTTGCCCATTGTGTCACCCTTTGTGAAATTTTCATATTTATATTTGTAATTTATATGGTGTACATAATAAAGGGTATTTATTCTATTCTAAGTGTTTAAAATAAAAAATACATAAATATTGAATGGTGGTAAGAAACCCTTCGAATGCGATTCCGACTCGCCCTTGGCCGATTTTTTTTCCCTCTATACTGTACCGTAATTTGAATATATTATGGCTTGATTGTTAGCTTAGAAAGACGAGGTATGTCGGGCTTTTGTTCTGAAAAAGTTTGACTTGCAACCCGCTTGTGTGCGAGAGATTTTTACTTGATGTTGCCAAGATAAATGGTAGTTACTTTGTTATGTTGAATAAACTGTATTGTTTGTGCAATACTTACATGTTCTTTTTATTTGATTTAAGGCGGATTTCACCAAATTTTTATACCTAGAATAAGTCTTATTCTAAGAATAAATTTTGAATTTTTGACAGTGTGTTCTACAGGTTGCCAGGGACATCGATGCGCAACCTGTAACCATGAATTAAGCACATAATTTTAGACCCCCTAGTGCTGAAATTTTCTGTCGGTTAACAAAAAAAAAAAATCTGTTGTTTTGCATTGCATTTTTCTATGAAACTTAAATGTTTTTTTTTTTTGATAATTGACAAAACATTTTTACGTTAGGTCTAGAATCATGTGCTGAATTCAGGGTTACAGTTTGCGTGTCGATTTCTTTGCCACCCTATATAATAGTATTTTATTCGTTAAAAAAAAAACATTATTCCTCAAGGAGTACCTAATTGGGAAATAATAGAATTTTTTTTTTGCACTAACTGACAGGGTCCGCTAGAGCCGATGCCTGCCAGGGCCGCGGGTTGTTCGAAAAAGATACCGTGGCCCCTGGCACAGGCAACTGAAGGAACACGGGTTGGTTTTAGTCAGTAAAAGTCTGTCACGCCCTACCGCTCAGCACAGAGCGGAGAGGTCATTTGATGATTTCCCACCCAAAAAAAAGGAGTACCTAATTTTTTTTTTATTTTAAATCATAATGTGGCATCACAGCTGAAGTGGAAAAATGTGAATTAACTTTTGGAGGCCACTGTAATTCTATAACTACATACTTGTTACGCTCGCGAATCATATTTTGTTCAACATACCTACAACCTGACTGACCTGCAAATTTCAAAAACTTAAGAAAATTTCAATTTCGCGGCTACCTATCGCATCCCCCTTAAGCTAAACAAATAAATTATTAGAACCGCTGTTATTTCTGTCCCTTAAAATAAACATTAAAAAAAACGATCCTTAGTAAATTGTCTACGATTGAAATTGTATATCATGTTTATCTAGTAGGTAGAACTGCTTATACTTAATCAATTCTTCTCCAAGCGCAGGTGTGAAGTTCGAAGAAGAACAAAGGAAGTCTTGCCGCAATCTAGTAGATTAAACTGTGATTAAATGCGTTCTAAGGTGTGTGTACACAGGGAAAAGTGTGATACTAGGAGGGGAGATTTAAAGTACCTACTGGCAGTGATAATTTTGTGAGAATGGAACGTAGATGAGCGTCATTTCTAGATAATTGCTGAAAATCCGCTTGTCGTATGGACTTTTTTTAGACCAAAAGGTATACTAAACCTTTGTTGTCTAGTCGTTTATGTTACAAAAAAAAAATAACACCCCGTTGTATGTTTCGTATTAAAAATTGTATTTTTTTTGTTGTGTATTTTACTTTTTTAAGGTATGTGTACACAGGGAAAATGTCTAATACAAGGAGGGGAGATTTAAAGTGCCTACTGGCGGTGATATTTTTGTGAGAACTGGACGAAGATGGCAACGCGTAATTTTTAGATGATTATTGAAAATTTACTTGTCGTACGCATCTTTATAAGTGAGACCAAAAAGTATACTAAGCCTTTGTTTTCTAGTCGTTCTTGATAACAAAAAATAGAAAAAAAATAAGCCCCCCATTGTACAGTCACGAGCACCAATATGTCAACACTTGGCAACTTTCAATTGCGATTTTTTCGTGAAATAACGAATGCAACGTTGAAATACGACACATTACATAAACCTATGGGTTCGAAAATGCTATGTACATAACAACATAAAATTTCATTAAAAAATAAAGGAGTAAATCGCTTTTCAATAAAGCCAAGTGTATACATACTTTTGTTCGTGACTGTATGTTTTGTATTAAAAATTGTAGGTCAAATCAAAATCAAAATCAAATTTGCTAGCGAAACTCCACAGATGGCAATCGATATCTAAACATGATAAAAGAAAAAAAATATTTGACGATAATTTATTTTGGGATCAACGACCGATGGTTGTGTTGTTGCATGGAGTATGAGTTGAGAACATCAGTTTTTTTTGTGTTTAGATATCGATACCCCTCAGGTCTGTGAAAAACAAAAACAGATTTTTGAACTGATATTTCAAGTTAAAATACTACATACAGTCGTTGACCTCAACATCAAATCGATTTTATCTTATTTTATCATGTTTAAATATCGATACCTATCACGTCTGCGGAGTTTTGCTAGGTAATTTAATTTGACCCCGCATTTTACCAATGCTATATTATAAAAAAAAAACTTTATTACTTCTGGAAAATGCACAGTTTTAACAAAATATTGAATTAACTTTTATCGTTAACAGTATGCCTATTTTTTTTTTTTTTTCAGTATGGGAAATCATCAAATGCCTCCTCCCGCTCTGGGTGGAGCAGAAGGGAGTGTCAGACTCTTACTGACTAAAACCCACCCGTGTTCCTTCCTTAGCCCTTTATGTTCCAGGGCAGCGGTAACCCTTTCGGACGATCCCGCTACCCTGGCAGGCTTCGGCCCTATCGGGCCCCATCACTTCTGCTATACCCGTGCCTTAACTCGTAATATGCAGGTGTTACGTCACAAATAGTGGGGTGTTTTGCTGTTTTTATTTTTCACTGATAATTGTGGAGGTGGAAAACCCAGTTGGAGGGACGGTAGGAATCGTAGGTTCGTGTCTGTGGGTAGTCACAGAGAGGAAAGTTTTGAGTATGAATGTAGATGATGGCTATAAGAGTAGGGAACAACAAAAAAATGATGGATGGACTGTGTGAATGATAATAATATGGTTGAAAGAAAAAGAAAGAAAGAAAAATGCATTTATTGGTATTATACAAAATGAATAAATACACCTTATTTATTTATTTAAACTTTTCGCACAAAAAGGTACAAAGGCGGCATTCTCTACCAGTCAACCAAGGGTGGTGAAGAGATTAGATGACAGACGCTTTGGTTGAGAGGGACCTTAAAACTATAAAAACAGAAAACAAAGATTACCTATAATGCCAAAAGGGCCTCAGCTCAGCAAAATGTCAGATGACAACACAAGTGTACCACCTGACGCTGATTTTCAGCTGCAACCCACGAGTGAAACACATAGGGAAGTGTGTGTCTGTTATAATAAATTGAGAGAATGAATTTAAATGCTGGAAATTATAGAAAAGCTCATGCAAAATCAATTAAAATGTCGTGACATACATGTATTTGTGTGTGATAAATGATAAATGATTTTATTTTGTAAGTAGGTTTGTACAAACACTTTTACACGTCAATCATATTTTTAAAACTAGATGAGGTCGGCGTTTCCTATCTGACTAGTCTGAGAAGAAAGGCCGAAACAAACTCAGACGTCACAGTCTCTTTTAAAGTCCAGACATAATCTTGGTCAGATCATATGAAGACCATGTAGGTCGATGTCTGAGATGGTCTTTTGAGGAAAGAACCACACAGATTGAGAGGACCTGTCCAGTCAGTGCACGCATTTGTCAGAAATTGTGCAGCTCAACTCACAAAACTTAAGGAGCTCAACGATTCGACGAACAATACCAAAGAAAGGACATTTGGGTAGGCCACCTTAATTACTCAAACTGCCAGACCATGACAAAAACTAAGAGAACAAAGAGAAAAATAATATAAATAAAATGACCCACGTAGTCTTCACATTCACAATAATTAAAATAATAGAATACTTAACAAAGTAAGCAAATGTCATAGTATATGTAAAATTCATTAATGTCAGTGTATATAAAAAAAAACAACAACAAAATAGAGCAAAAAAAAACATTCAATATGTAAAAAAATTGGAAGCAGCTCAATCCCAAGCCTTTTTGTCCTCGATATAATCCTTAACGGTATAAAAGGCTTTCTGGCACAACTTACGTTTAATGAATGATTTGAATTTATTAAGGCTTAGATCTTGAACGGGGCTTGGAACTTTATTATAAAAGCGTATACATTGGCATCTGAACGACCCACCTATTTTCTTGAGCCTTGTTGTAGGTACAACAAATTTGTGTTTGTTCCTAGTATTTATATCATGGATATCACTGTATTTTTTAAACAATTTTATATTTTTATGGGCATATAAAAGATTTTCATAAATATATTGAGAAGCCACAGTCATAACATTAATCTCTTTAAATTTATCTCTGAGCGAGTGTCTCGGACTTAATTTATAAATTGATCGAACAGCTCGCTTCTGCAAAACAAAGATAGTCTGAATATCAGCGGCATTTCCCCACAATAGAATACCGTACGACATTACACTATGAAAATAGCTAAAATACACTAAGCGGGCTGTCTCTATATTAGTTAAATTACGAATTTTTCTAACAGCGTACGCTGCGGAACTTAGCTTTTTTGACAATTTATCTATATGTGGACCCCACTGAAGCTTAGCATCCAAAGTTATGCCCAAGAATACTGTGCTGTCTTCAGGATTCAATTCTTCGCCCTTTATCAACACATTGGTTTTCACCTGCCTAACGTGAGGTAGCGTAAACTTAATGCATTTGGTTTTTTTCTCGTTTAACAGTAAATTATTAACATTGAACCAGTGTACTACTTTAGAGATCGCGTTATTTACATTGTCAGTAGCCTGCTGCTGACGTTTAAGTTTAAACAAAAGTGCAGTGTCATCTGCAAACAACACTATATCATGATTATCCTTTATGAGGTACGGCAAGTCATTAATATAAATAAGAAATAAGAAAGGACCAAGAATTGAGCCCTGTGGGACTCCCATTGATACTATAGATCCGGGAGATCTTTTTCCATTAACGTCAACGCTCTGAATCCTCTTACTCAAGTATGAAGTAAGAAGATCCAGAGCAGTGTTCCGGATTCCGTAGTGGCGGAGCTTCCTGATTAACGTTTCGTGAAGAACGCAATCGAATGCCTTGGAAAAATCACAAAAGATGCCCAAGGCATCGCATTTATCTTCCCATGCATTATAAATATGTCCTAAAAGTTCAACACTTCACACAATCAGTAGTTGAACGACCCCTTGTAAAACCGAACTGTTTGCTATGTAATAATTTGTGTTTATTAAAAAATCTTTGCACTTGATCTAAAATTAATTTCTCAAAAATTTTACTAAAGGTAGGTAGTAAAGAAATAGGTCTATAATTTGTAGGGTCTGATGTACTACCTGATTTAAACAAAGGAATTATTTTACTATTTTTCATAAGGTCAGGAAACTCCCCACTGTTAATACAACTATTAAAAATAAGAGCTAGAGTAGGTGCTACAATGTCAATAATAGACTTAGCAACTTCTACAGAATTACCCCACAGATCTGCAGTCTTTTTAACATTTAAAGTGTGAAAGGTTTTAATTATATCTCTACAGGTAATGTGTTCAAAATGAAATTCCGAATCGCAACCATTAACATTTTCCTTAAGCAGAGACTCAGCAACAGAAGGTGATGAGTTTAGGGATTTAGTAGTTGAAACGGGAATATCCGAAAAGAAATTTTCAAATGCCTCGGCGACTTGTGAGTCTGATTTTATTATGTTGTCATTAATAGACAGGCTGTAGTCAGTATTTCGGTTACTAGATCTTCCCGCTTCACTATTAATAATAGACCAGGTCGTTTTAATTACATTACTGCTGTTTTTAATCTTTGAACCTAAATAACGTGACTTGGCCATATAACAAACTTTTTTAAATAATTTTGAATAATTTCTAACATACAAATTAAATTCATCAGTGTTAACATAATACCTTTCATTGTACAGTTCATAAAGCCGCGTTCTACTTTTATGAATACCAATGGTAGCCCAATCACTGAAAGATGCGTTACTATTAACCGAGATAGTCTTGGGAATAAAGGTGGAATCAAATTGTTTACAGTATATATTAAAAAAAGTATCATATAGATGATTAGGATCAGCATGAGTTGACAAAACTGGTAATTCATTAATGAGTTTAACTTTAAAAGCCTCCAAGCGACTTGCAGTTTTGGGGTTAACAGTGATATCCTTTTTAGCCACTTTTTTGTTTTGGTTTTGAATAGTTATCCTTTGCCCGCAGTGATCCGAATCTAGTAAATTTATAATTTCTTTGTGGCTTGGTATAATATCTGTATAAATATTATCTAGGCATGTGGCACTAGTAGGTGTTATTCTTGTGGGCTCCAAAAACAGGTTTACAAGATTGTAGGACTGAAACAGACTTATAATTTTACTACAAGAACCTGAGTTTTCTAATAAATTAACATTAAAATCACCACAAATGATAACGGACTTGTTTGAGTTACAAATCCTGTGTAACACTTCATCCATTACCTTTTCAAAGCAGTCATACAATCCTGAAGGGGGTCTGTACACACTTAATACAACCAAGTGCTCCAATTCTATACAGGCAATTTCAACTGTACGCTCAACAGATAGGCTCACAATATCGTTACGATCTTTAAATTTGAGCTGGTTACTTACTAAAATTAAAGAGCCACCATGTATAGCATTCATTCTGCTGAACGAACTACCAACCTGGTGATTGTTAAAATTGAACAAGAACTGGTGACTTTTCAGCCAATGTTCTGTTATACAAAGAATATCAATACTATTAAAATCCATAAATAATTCTACTTCTAAATCTTTGTTCATAAATCCTTGAATATTTTGATGCACCAGGTTGATACTATTTACTGTTTTTAAACTTTTTATTGAGCTGCTTTTGCAATTTTGTACATTATAGCTAAAGATTGCCTCTATTGTCTTAATTTCTAATTTAAATTATTAGCAATGTCATGAGTTGTGACTAAATTGTTAGCAGAATTATTTATGATGTCATTGCATTGCTCAAAAGAAGCAAGTTGTTTAGCCAAATTTTTGGCTGTAATAGAAAAAAAAATATGATAGCGACACAGCTATCTGTCTTTTATGATATTTAGAAAGATAGTACATAACAATGTTATATCTATCTTTTGTCAGATATAAATTATTACTAACATAATTGTTAATATCAATCAAATGGATCATGTTATTATTAAATGTCAAGTTATGCATTGTCATATTCAATTCGAATCTTAAGCTATTTTCTTCCTGTGGCAAACTGTTACTATAAGGGAATGTAAACAACACAACTTTTCTTAAACTAAGATTACACAATGTTCTATAATACTCAAGTAGTTCTCCTTTGTTTACATTTCCCCTATTACCCATAAAAATTAATAATGTTGTATCCTGGGAAAAGTTACATTTAGTAATTTCTTTCATAATATGAAACAAAGAACAACCAGGCATACAGTAATTTAATATTGAGTGTCCTGGATACTCATCTGTCAACAAGTGACCTAAGTCCTTACCTATCTCATCACAAAATAACACAATATCATTATTTAAACTTTGTTTGCAAGGTTTATTGACACTATTAGTAGAAGGAATTAACAAATCAACACAGGGCTGCAGTAAGGAGGTGTTGCATGTTGTCAATGAATGATCCGGTGTAGGCACATTGGATGGTGTTAGACAATGCTCACAGTTGATTTTTTGTGTGTTTACCAGTTCATTCATTGCCAACACATATTCCCTCATTAGGTCTTCAGAGGTATTATACTTGTTGGTCATTGAACTAAGTTTCTCCTGTAGATGGTTAAGTTCTGATTGCAAGGCATCTGTGTCAATGTGGTACTTCCTAGTACTCTGCTCTAAGTTATAGGAATACATGTCTAATTGTTTAAGCAAATTCAACCTTTCTCTATTTAATTTAACACTTTTGATAAAGAACCTTTGTCTTTTTACCATTTTTTGAGTTTTAACAATGTACTTATTAATTTTTATGTATTTTTTAAGTTTATTTTTACTGCTAACTACCCTCACTGAATTATATATTTTAGATTCATCATCTCCTGTCAAATCATTAGTGTATGTGGGGTTTATGGCAGAAACCATTGACGGGGCAATAGGCATCAACTCATTGAACAGACTTTGATTCAGCGAGGCGGTGATGTTAAGATTGCTTGTCTCAAGTTGTGTTATTTGACTTTGAGCCTCATGTAGCTGCTGTTGTAATATATGTTTTTGACTAAGAGCTTGTTCATACTCTATGCTACACTGGCTGAACCCGTCCACAATAAGCCGAAGTCTATCCCGTTCATCTATGGCATCAGTGTATTGAGTATATATCTGAGCCATTTCAACTTTTAACTTCCTATTCTTTTCATGGGCATCAAAGAGCACCCTTTCATTGTCATCCAATTCCTTAATTAGTTGGTCACAGGACTCCTTTGAAGCCTTTAAAGCGCTCAAAGCCTCATTGAGTTTGGACTCTTCGAGGCGAGCGCGGGCGCTGCGAGTCATGATCATGATAAAGACTAGTAAGGAAGCGACAAGAAATTAGAAGAGAGAAGGTAGTTGTGGTGGAAGTTGAACGGTTGAAAGTGAAGCGATGATTAGTTGAAAGGAAAAATGAAACTTTTAGATGTAAACAAAAGGAGTTCTGTCACCAAACTAAAGTAAGGTTATGTTTACGGTCGAAGGTCATTGGCATCAATAAGTAGCCTCACTAAAAGTGAACAAAGCAATTGCTGATGAAATTGAAGTGCGTAAACAAACCAATAGCAAGTAAAATATAAAGTATTGTACCTGATATCAAGATGACAATGCAAGATTCATTTGTGCCGGTAACTGTCACCGATTTACATTGAAATAATTACACTAAATTTGCACTAGCTATGTGAATTTAACACGAATTACACATTATCGTCCTATTTACTTAAAAAGTATTTGGAAATAGGCCTCAAAAACAACGAAATTTAATATTTTAGATTAAAAATTACAAGAACAAATTTTAAACAGCTGTTAGCTGTAGTGTTGCTTGCTGTAGTGTTGTTAGCTGTAGTGTTGTGTGTGTTGTATTGAATTAATGAATGGTTAGAAAGGGGGTGACTACCGAGATGACGACTAATAGAGAAGTCGTCGTCGTCTGCCTAGCCTTTTCCCAACTATGTTGGGGTCGGCTTCCAGTCTAACCGGATGCAGCTGAATACCAGTATTTTACATGGAGCGACTGCCTATCTGACCTCCACAACCCAGTTACTGGGTAATACGATACCCCCTGGTAAGACTAGCTGTAGTGTTGCTTGCTGTAGTGTTGTTAGCTGTAGTGTTGTGTGTGTTGTATTGAATTAATGAATGGTTAGAAAGGGGGTGACTACCGAGATGACGACTAATAGAGAAGTATGGAAGAAAAAGATATGTTGCGCCGAACCCAAATAAACAGAGATAAGGGCAAGAGAATGGTGATGATAATGTTTGTGGGTATCTACCTAATAATCAGCCTACAATTTTACCACTACAGACACAGGCTTTCTCTCTGTGAAAGGGAGTGGGCTGTAATAACCACGCGGCCTCAGTGCTGGTTGGCAGCTATCATATGTCCTCGTTTTTTTTTGGTTCTAGGACATACTGGTTTCCTGTCCATGTTTTCCATCACCGTTTTGAGTACCTACCTGCTTTGCACTAAAAGGACCAATTCGTAATTAAGCTCCCCTTTCAGTTTATCTGAACGGTAAGCGAAGCTACAATACATCTCTTGGCGTTACTGCTTATAAATACTTTTGTAGATAAATAAATGGCTGTCATTTTGTTACATAAATAAGCTATTTCGCTAAGTACATACATATATGTACTTAGCGAAATAAAGAAGCAATGTATAATTAAGAAAGATTTTGAACAAGGAGTATTTTGGCATCAACCATAAATAAGCTTTTAATTTTGATTTTGATATTGCACGACTTGACTTACCTAATATCTCAACACACCCAATATGTTTACATTGTATGTACCTAATTTGTTTATTTACTCAAATCGCTGTAACTGGTCAACACAAATAAATGTAACTCTTAATTAAGTAGATGTGTACATGTGGAAGCTTGTAATTAGCAAATGTCCCTACTTATACATGATATTTAAGTTTTTTTATTAGTCTGTAAGCTTTCTTAAAATAAAATAAATAAATATACTTACGAGTGTGTAAATTACCATGCAAAAGAAGTTACTTTACATACTAATCGTGTTATCAACACCATTTAAAAAGATCGTCATCATTTCAACCGAAAAACGTCCACTGTTAGACATCGGCCTCCCCCGAGCACCGTCACTTCGACCGGTTCTGTGCTTCACAACAACACCATGTATTAGGTTTTAAAACAAATCATCAAAATTTGTGACATAACTGACCGCATTTCTTGATTGCGAAAGCTTAAATTTTTCAACTGTCCAACGATTCGCAGACCTTAGTAGTTGATATCACTAATTTCAACTTGATACCTTTACCAGTTCCTGAGAAAAAGGGTCTTGACATACGGACAGATCCTATAAGGGTTCCATTTTTTCCCTTTGAGATACTGAACCCAAGCCATGCTACGGAGCGAGAGTGCATCGTAGGCCGTCACCTCCTGCGAAGCAGTAATGCTCGTGAAGGAGGAGACGGAGCGCGTGGGGGAGAGGCAAGCACTGCGCCCTCACGCCCCTAGTCGCCGCAGGAGACGCCCTGGACGGGAGTCAATAGCCGACTCCCGGCCACCGTAGGCGCGGGCTTGCGGGCGGCGAGCAATGGGCAGCTTGCCGCCCGGTAAGGACCAAGCCCGGGTCGACGGCGCGTTGTATTCCACGCGCGCCTCAAAGAGATGTCAGCACGAAGTGACGGGGTCCGCTAGGGCCGATGCCGCCAGGGCCGCGGGTTGTTCGAAAGAGATACCGTGGCCCCTGGCATTTGCAACTGAAGGAACACGGGTGGGTTTTAGTCAGTAAACGTCTGACATGCCCTTCCGCTCAGCCCAGAGCGGGAGAGGTCATTTGATGATTTCCGAACCCAACTTACACAAAACAAAGACACTACAAACACACACATTCACAATAAAAAGATCCTGCAGAAAGGTTGCACCTGTTGTTCTAAACACCAACAGGACCTACCTACCTATCGATATGAGTATATAGCTTCAACAAACTACAGCACAGTTTGCACAGTAACATTCTAACTCGTGTCCTGCAACTGTGTGTGTTTTTACATCTGTAAGCGCACGACGCGAAAAGCTGCAACATAAAACATTTCGTAAGTTATTTTCGTAGCCAACTTTATTACATATGGGAACAAACATTGACTTTTCAGCTAAAATTTCATGTAAAATGTACGAACCTAAAATGGTGCTGCGTTTCCTAGATGTTCAAATTGGAAGTAATACCCACCATCAATAAAAGAGGGGCTCGTGGCTGAGTAATAACAGCCGCACGAGTCGATCAATCAGGTTAAACTACGCTTGCCGCGGTCGATCCGTGGATGGGTAACCATATCTACATACCGAGCCTCGGAAACCACGTTAAGCCTTTGGTCCCGGCTGTCATTTGTGAATCTTTGACAGCCGTTACGGGTCGTCGGACACCCGAAAGTTTGATAACCAGTCTTACCAATGTTATCGTGTTACCCAGTAACTGGGTTATGCAGGCAATCACTACATGTAAAATGCTGGTATTCAGCTGAATCTGGACAGACTAGAAGCCGACACTAAAAATAGTTGGGATAAAGTTAGGCAGATGATGAACAACTATTCATATAATTCGAGCGATAAGTAGGTACAGACCGGCAAGTCAAGCTACCCGAAACTGTCAAATTTTCCCAATCAACCTTGAACCTTAATAGTTTAGTGATAAAGTTGAAAAACTATTTGTAGTAGCTTGATGTGCTGGCGTCTGTCCAACGAAAGTACGATGCAGACTTTATACTCCAGTATTAGCAGCTGTCTATCCTGATTCCTATTCCAACTCCTACTAATATTATAAACGCTTAAGTTTCTGAGGAAGGAATGGATGAATGGATGGATGTTTGTTACTCTTTCACGCAAAAACTACTGCACGGATTGGGATGTTTGGCACACAGATAGTTTATAATCAAGATTAACACATAGGATACATATATTTTTATTCCGATATTCCCACGGGATCCAAACTTATACGGGTGAAACCGCCGGGCGCTGCTAGTAACTGTCATATAACCTGAAATAGGAAAAGGCATTATGTCAATTTTATAAATCTTATGGTATTGAAAAACATGGTATAATTAAGTATGATAGTACTCATGAGCTAATACTCCGATAAATCCCCATGACTATGTTGTTCCCAAATTTGGTACACCTACAGACATATCTCTCTACTTGCCCGCAATTGTTAACTTTGGGTCGAATTCTCCCTGAATTTATTTTACAACTTTCCAAGATTGCATCAACAGTAAAAACTGCAAGCACATCACATATTTATCGGTTTCCGAAGTAAAGGCTCCCGCAGACAGACGGTCCCGAAAACTTTATGGAAATTGTTCTATTAGAATCGTGTCGCACCGTCGCGTAGCGCCTGTCTGCGGTTACCTTAACCCAAGATATCGCAAACTCTGCAATAAATTCGACCACCGTCCTATCACTAGTATCCTGGCATCCTATTACGTCATCAAAAATCGTTTTACCTCCTTTTACACCTTATCGCATCAAAATACGTTTTAGCTGACACAAATTAAACGGTCTTCACAAAAATACTGGCTGATAGTGGGACAATTACACTTTCGTCTCCAGACGGCCATCCGTGTCGACGATGGGCCATCTTTATCCACTTTCCGTTATCGAAGTAACGAGTGCCTTGAGGATAGGTTCGTTTTGAGGTTAATTTAGTTCGTCGTCTGCTAAAGTTGTGGGAGAGTTTGGGGCCGTCTCCACGAGCGAGAGAATCACGGCGATATTATCGTCGTGCCACGTATTTCTATACTTACACTCTCTTAGAACGTGTCTCCACACGGCGATATTATCGCGGTGAGAATTTGATGGCACGGCGACACTATCGCTGCGATTCTCTCGCTCGTGGAGATGGCGCCTTTTAGAGACATGTTCATGTAGTTTAGAAATATACAATTATTTATTTTACAAATACAGGGTGGCAGGGACATTGACGCGCAACCTGTTACCATATATACAATACATAGTTCTGAATCCCCTTGCGATGAAGGTTTCCGTAGATTATTAAAAAAAAAAAAATGCTTTTCCATTCATTTTGACCGCGTAGGTGCATTTTTCTATGAATCAGCTGTTTTTGTCTAGAATCATGTGCATTCATGGTTTCAATGGTAAACTTGCTTTAACTTAACTAAAACTATGAAAAAAAAACAACAATATCGATCGGTTAATAAAGTTGTTTATTCCGCACGCAATTACAAACTATTAATACGTCTTTTTTTCCCTTCCTTCAAACCTTCAAAAGGCGCCTAGTTTTTGGGAATAAAACAACGGAGTGTGGGATTTTTACCTCACTAAAACCACCCCGGTGGTCACCATCTGCACATGGAAGGGCCACCGTTACCTCTCAAAAGACCAATCCGGAGCCCCCTCTGTGCAACGCCTGTTAGGGCACATCTCTGGGGAGACTGTAAAGGGGTCTCCCCGAAGCCTAACTGTGCAAGTGTGCAAGGTAGCACATGACCACTGTACGCTGCCTTCCCCGAAGTCACTCATCGCCCGCGAGCCCAAATTCCCGCCTTTGTAAGGTGATGCAGGCGGGGTTTCGGCGTGTTAGGCGTCGAGGCGGTTGCCTGCTCGACGCCTTCTTCTACGAGCCGGATCGGCTCTCTCACGATCCCGCTCGGCAGCCTCCTTCTGGACCATCACGGTCTCATAGAAGGAGGCAACTTCCCTCTAGTTTTCTATCTCCGACAGCATAGCCCTCACTACTGCTGGCAGAGACAGGTCTCGCCCGATCCTGGTGACCAAAACCTGCCGCTCAGAGGCCCACGCAGGGCACTCCTCGAGCGTGTGCTGTGCAGAGTCTAGGTCGCTTCCACAATGGTGGCAATTTGCCGAGGCCTCACGCTCAATCTTGTTCAGGTACTCTCCGAAGCAACCATGTCCGGTCAGCACCTGAGTTAGTCTATGAGAGATGCGCTCCTCTCTTTTCAGCCAGGCTTCGAAGTACGGTAGAACGGCTTCGACAACGCGCTTATGCGAATATTGTGGCTGTTGCAGCAGCTCACACCACCGCTCACGATTGATACGCCTAGTCATCGGAAAGCGACAAGCCAGCCTAGAATTGAACACAGAAATTCGAACGCCCAAAAATCCGCGGAATGGAATCGACATCCCACAAAAAATGCAAAAGAAACCAAAACGATTCACGCAACAGCGTTAGCCTAGAATTGCTAACAGCAATCCTACCTCTAAAAATCAGCGACCCAGAACCATAAAAAAATGCAGCGAAAACCATGCCTTTCTAAAACTATTCGCAATGTGACTCCGAAAAACTCAATATGGCGTTCTTTAAAAGCTTTCGCAGTTCAAGTGGAGAAATCCAATAAAAGGCGACTCCTACCTGCAATGTCTTCGCATTCCAGTATGTACGGAATCCCGTTCATTACAGCGGCACATTCAACTTGTTACCTATCCAATTTGAACAGATTTTGGACTGTTACTTACGGGGAAGAACGGAAACGATTTATATGAAATTTCTTTGTAAGTTCGATTGGGAGTTCGAAATGAATGGTAGCAGTTTTGATGTTGGTATTAATTTTTGGCACTTTTGTCGTTGTTTTACGGTACAGAATTAAACAGAAACAAATTACAGAATGACCTAAAGATTTCGTAAAACGATACCCAGTTTCTAACGCTGTCTAAATTGTCAATTTAATGTATAATGTTCATTTACATACATACAACTAAGTTCAAATTGGAAAACACCGTCCTAGAACCAAAAAAAGCGGCCAAGTGCGAGTCAGATTCGCCCATGAAGGGTTCCGTTGAGTTGATTGAATGAAAGGTAAGTTGCGGTTTACGATTTATGACGTATTAAAAAAAACTACTTACTAGATCTCGTTCAAACCAATTTTCGGTGGAAGTTTATATGGTAATTTATATCATATATTTTTTTTTAGTTTTATCATTCTCTTATTTTAGAAGTTACAGGGGCGGACACACATTTTACTACTTTAGAAGTGTCTCTCGCGCAAACGATTCAGTTTTAAAAAAATTATATTGGAAACCTCAATATCATTTTTGAAGACCTATCCATAGATACCCCACACGTATAGGTTTGATGACAAAAAAATTTTTGAGATTCTGTTCTAAGTATGGGGAACCCCAAAATGTATGGTTTTTTTCTATTTTTGTGTGAAAATCTTAATGCGGTTCACAGAAATATCTATTTACCAAGTTTATTTACAGTATAGTCCTTATAGTTTCAGAAAAAAGTGGCTGTGACATACGGGCGGACAGATAGACAGACAGACAGACATGACGAATCCATAAGGGTTCCGTTTTTTGCCATTTGGCTACGGGACCCTAAAAATCGAAGACATGTGACTTCCACCAACCCCTGAGACTGCGTGGTGGATTGTGGTTCACTCCCTGTCACAGAGAGGAGTACTCTGTCCCAGCAATGGGAACCTTATAGACTGATTATGCTAAGTTCAAATTGCAAGCTTAGCAATAGCTTTTGCCCAATATAATGATTAAAATCAACTTTAATAAAACCACAATAAGCTTTACGTCTATATTCCAGCAATTTCCTCATTTTTACACATCGTTGCAAATAAAAGGCAGCAACGTATTCTCGGACCAACACGAGACCAACTTGCCACAGTATTGTGTATCCAATTAAAAATTTCCCTATCGACCTTGCCGGGAGATGGCATTTTTACAAACACCGCCGGATTCAACTTTTCTAATTACAACCGTGTGACTTGCGCGCCTTTCATTACCCGAGCGTGATTATAATTTATATATTTTGTGTTGGGACACAAATTGCTGGGTGTGTGTTTTTTGTAAAACATGACAGTCATGTTACAATCGGATTTACATCAACAACTGCGTAGCCTTTTCTTAACTTTGTTGGGGTCGGCTTCCAGTCTAAACGGATGCAGCTGAATATCAGTTTTTTAGTCATTTTTTTTTTGTGTTTATGTTCTTTTTTATGCGTCATGTTTGCCGCAAATAAATGCATTTTCTTTCTTTCTTTTATATTGAGCTACCTATCTGACCTCCATTACCTTGATTCTGGGTAATACGATAAGTAAGACTGGTAAGACTGACTGTCAAACATTCGAGCTCATGACGACCCGTAACGATTGTCAAAGATCCATGAATGGCTGCCGGGACCAACGGCTTAACGTATGCTTTGTGAGGCATGGAGGGTTTTCCGTATATAAAAATAACACATCCACGGATCGACCGCAGCAAACGCAGCTTAACCTGATCGATCGAATCTTGCAGCTGTTATTACTTAGCCACCGGATTTACATACAACATCACAATATATAGGCAAGTAGCATGTGCGGTTACTGTACTAAAACTCATAGCAATTTTGTTGATCAGTCCACCCCGCTTCCATCTTGCTGACTGAGGCTAATATTTTCTCCACGACATGAGTTTTTGAAGTTAAAACTTTATTAGGTGCACTTTGCGCTCTTTCTGAACAGTAAACGGAACTGAACCGTATCGGGTCGGTGACGCTAAATTGCGTATACTCGGCTCCATTCGTAAGTTTTCAGTTCTTTCATGCAGCATACACCCAATTTTTTCTGATACATACTGAACCTATTTCGTGGTGACACGAATGAAGACAAAACAATTTTAACAAATACTTGCAAAGGGCACGTATAAATAAACATTTATTACATGTCCCAATACTTACATTTCAAACAAAAGAAACACAAAAACATACCAAAATACCCGACAAGTACTTTTCAACTTGCCTTGTCAATTCTCATTACCTTCCTTATTGTTAAAGAAAAAAAAAGTGGCGTAAAACATGTTTTATTACTAAGAGAGTCACATACGAGCAATTACTCCGGGCAACGGAAAATGATGTCGTCAAAGAAAACGAAATATTGCTCGTCGGCACAAATAACTGGAGGAACAAGGGCAATAAAGATTTACTGGTGAGATTTTTTACTCACTTTTACTTGCGCGGTTGGTGTAAGGTGCAAGATTTTAGCGGTTCTGATAGCCAGATTACTTTAGACGTCTTTAATAGAACTTTTCTAAACCTTGACTCTTGAACTAAGCATAAGGGACTAACCACACTAATTCAGCTCTGTTCAGCTTTTGTCCATACAAAATCGATAAGAGAGCAGTGCGATTCTGTAACCATCTCACCATGAAAACTTAGGTGAAGTGAGCGTGAGCTGTCATTTCAAATAGTGCTAGAGATTGACACTATTGACAGCTCACTCTAAGCTCACTTCACCTAACTTTTCACGGTGAGATTTTTACATAATAAATCGGCAGCACTTTTTCTAAGTTCGCCTAGTTCTGTCTCGTTGGTCTAGTCTAGGTCGGAAGCACTACTAGTGAGCATGAGGTCCTGGGTTCGATACCCAGGTCGGGCAAAGTGTTATTGGGTTTTTCAGCAGGTTTTGTGCCCGATGACGGAAATATGCTCGCTCTCTATTACATGGGACTTAACAGAACTAGCGAAATTTGGGTGTAGTATAATAATAGTCAAACTCAAACACAAATCATTCATTTCAATTAAACCATTTACAGGCACTTTTGAATTGTCAAAATTAAATAGTCGGTCAGTTAGTCAGAAAGATGAAGCTAGTTGCCCATTCCTAAACGTAAATCTCTATGGAGAAGAACGGGCAAGAAACTCCAAGGACACTCTTTTACCTCTCTAGTACCTCTGCTCTTCCCAAAACAGGAGTGATGCTATGTTATGTAAACTATAAGGGAATTTTTATTGTGAGTTTATTTAGTATCTACTTCAGCACATTTCGTAATCTCTTTTAGGCACCTGTCCCACCGCTGACGAGGAAGTGACTATCAATGATGTTTTCGCTCAAGAAACGTACAAAAGATTGTAGGTCTCGTGTAAGTAAAAGAGATAATAGTTGATCGTTGACTGTTGACTCGCTCTGCGACGCTTTCTTGGCGGGCAGAACACTCGCTAAGAGTCTCAGGCTTGGTACAGATGCCAGCACATCAAGCTACTACAATCTGTCAAATTTCTTTAATAGATTTTCAACTTTATCGCTAAATTATTAAGGTTCAAGTTTGATTGGGAAAATTTGACAGTTTCGGGTAGCTTGACCTGCTGGCGTCTATACATACACGCACCAGCGAGTAATCTCTCGTTGCCTGCGCATACATGGGGCAGGTGCTTCAATGCAACAGTTTTTAATTCGACTGATGATGGGCGGGCGTTTTTGGGGGACTGTCTTTTGTAATTTTGACGTTCGAAAAGTGCTGATTCTCAGCCTAATTTGAATAAATGACTTTTGATTTTGATTTTGATTTTGACTGTATTTTTTTTATGTTTTTTACCTCAGAACTTTCGACTGGGTGAACCGATTTTGATAATTCTTTTTTTTATTTGAAAGCTGGTACTTCCCGTGTGGTCCCATTTCAATTTGACAGTGGCATCCATGAGAAAACCATATACGTCTTAAATTTTCACAACTAAAAAGTGAAAGATAAAAATAATTTCGGAAGTCGGTGGCAAAAACCGAAAATACAACAACCAAAGACACCGACTTCAGAAATTGAAGCTATTTTTCACCTTGTAGTGTTTTTTGGGAAGTCGGTTGTTTCTTTTTTTTGACTATGGATAGATAGAGTCTACTCTTTATTAGGCACCAAAGAGGAAAATAAAAAAAAAATAACCATAATTATTTTGATATCCATGTCCTTCGCATAACTGGCATGTCCTTGTGCTTCTCTGCTGGCAAAATTGCGTGTCCAGTGTGGCAACGGTCCGCTCACGCCAAGCAGGTGGACAGGACACTGCCCTGAATGAGACGTGTCGTATAATATCGGGCTGCTCAAAACTGACTCCACTCAATAAGCTCTACCTGCATGCAGGAATTGCACCACCTGCCGTACGAAGGGATGTCGCATGCGCGCTGGAAAAAAGAACCAAGAATCCGATTCCCGACATCCCCTCTACGACTACACGACGACCCCGGGTAGGCATAAAAATCGCAAGAACTTCTTCACGCAGGCCACCCAGAACAAACCACCCAGTGAGAGAAGCAAATTGTTGGAAGAAAAGCATCCACCACCTCCCGAATTTGTTAAACCCCAGGAACATTTGCCTCTCGGCCGTGCTCTGCACTGGCCTATATGGAAAGCTCTTAATCGATTGCATACCCAAGTAGGACGCTGCAGACACAACTTGTCGAAATGGGGGATTACTGACCCATCCAATACCTAGTGCGAGTGCGGTGCCTCTAATCAGACCATGCCCCACTTGCTGGAGTGCCCTAAGTGCCCGTTCACCTGCACCTTGGATGACTTAATGAATGCCACTGATGCCGCAATTAACGTGGCCACCTATCATCAAATGACTCCTCCCTCTCTGGGTGGAGCAGGAGGGAGTGTCGGACTCTTACTGACTAAAACCTACCCGTGTTCCTTCCTTAGCCCTTTATGTTCCAGGGCAGCGGTAACCCTTTCGGACAATCCCGCTACCCTCACCTACTGGGCTCAAACAATATAAAATATCGAAGAAGAGTACCATCGAAACGAAAAGAAGGAGACTTCGATATCACAAAACTTCAGGACGAATGAATAATAAATCCATCTAAATCGCTTCTCGCTTGTTACTTGAAACCGTTGTAAAGAACAAAAAGTTAATGAACCAAACAAAAGATGACGTAGACGTCGCCATGGTGATAATTTGAGATGTATCGGAGCAATTACGACCCATATAATATAGGAATTTTAATATAGACTGTACCGTATGCCAGAAATAAATATTTTGAAAGGTTTAAATTTGCGGCGTGTTGACATTTCATTTATGTTCCTATTTATTTGTTGTAAACGCAGGACAATTTTAAAGAAAATACCTAATATAGGTATATTATATATATAAATATTTTATGTATTTTCTTTAAAATTGTCCTACGTTTGTGTTTATTGGCAACACCGAAGACTTGCTTCGTTTTAGCCGAGTGTGCGTCAAAAAAGACAGACTTCAAGCTGTCTGATGCAGTTGTTGGCATCAAATCTGAGATTGAACTAAAATAAGTACTAGATACCATCACACTTCTTGAAAAGTGATCTTGTGATTTGTTTAATTTATAAATGTTAACACTGACAGCTGAATTTAAAAGATGTAAGAAGTCTCTCTCTTTACATATAACACCATATCTGAGTTATTGTTGAATTTGATAATTATCTATTCTTTAATTAATGAATAAGATAAATTTACCTAATTATTAGATTATGAATAATGTAAAGTCGTGATAAAACAGAGCCCTGCGCACTCAGTACAATAATGTGTTCAGAATGTTGTTGGGTCTGCCGTGGCGGTGCAGCGCGTCTGGGATGTTTGCTGAGGCGCACACTGATGGTTTCCAGGCCATCATGCGCAAAAAAGCAGCTTCCCTGCTGGCCCGTATACGGGGTAGCAACAACGGCATTCTGAACGCAATAGCAGTCCGTTTTGACATGTCGTGTGTAGGTGTGGCGAGTCATGGCAAATTATAAAAGTTTATGTAATGTGTACTAGGTTAAGGTTTCTATGGGTCTATGCCACCCGAAATAAAGTTATTATTATTATAAAACAACACATGAAGACTGAGACCGCCATCGATTGTATTTATAAAAAAACTACAAGACGATAAATAAATTAATCTTGAATATTTATCATTTTCTAGATGTCATTAATCAATCATTTACAGTTGTTATCTACAACATAATGCGTCATTAGCAAACACAGATTACGCATACGAAATAACACAAAATATTTAATTTCAAGGTCCCACCGAGATTTGAACTCGGATCGCTGGATTCAAAGTCCAGAGTGCTAACCATTACACCATGGGACCTATATGTACTGTCAACAAAATAAGTGTGCTATATTTTTATCTTACTGCAGCACGTTTGGAATGGTTTCAGTTTAAAGCCAATTGGGATGATATTTTTTTTTAAATTTTAGATTTAAAAAGTATTGTTTGCAAACGCGGACCTCGTGGCCGCGTGGTAGGTAACAACCACGCGGGCCCAGTGCGGGTTGGTAGATATAACACGTATTTGAATTTTTGGTGTTAGGATTGGCACACAGATAGTTTATAACCAGGATTAACACATAGAATTCTTTTTATCCCGATATTCCCACGGGATCGAGACATATGCGGGTGAAACCGCGAGGCACTGCTAGTATTTCATAATTTCTTCTGTGGGTAGTAAAGTTAAGGCACACGGAAAATTATGTACGCGAGTTCATTTAATGACATTACTCCTCTTAATTTATAAGTTCAAAGGATCGCCTTCGTTACATTAATCTTTTCCTTCACTTTACCTTATCTTTAATACGAGTATTATACGCAAGTCTTGTCTTTAGGTAATGTGTATGTTAATACATATTAATACAGGTTTCTTAATTACTTTAGGGCTGATTTTCCCAACGCGAGATAATTTTATCCGAGGAATAATTTTGAATTTTTGACAGTTCGAATAAAAATTATCTGTCAATTGAAAAATCAGTCCTTAGAAGAATTTATCTATTTTGTAAGTTGGTATGTACAGACGCCAGCACATCAAGCTACTACAATCTGTCAAATTTCTTTAATAGATTTTCTACTTTACCGCTAAAGCATTAAGGTTCAAGGTTGATTGGGAAAATTTGACAGTTTCGGGTAGCTTGACCTGCTGTCGTCTGTACTACAAAATAATTATGAATGTTGATTCTGTAATATACTTGTAACAGAAATTAGTATTTGAAAATATTTTTTTTGGGTATTTTCTGGTTTTCCGGCGTTTAACAGTAAATACTTTTTTTTTGTTGCGTTTGGATATAGGTAGTTTTGTATATTTCAGCATTGAAAACGGTTTCCAATCATTCCTTTTCTAAAGTTAAACAAGTATGGGTTGATTTATAAACGACTAGCTTCTGCCCGCGACTTCGTCCGCGTAGATTTCGGATTTGTGAAAATAACCCATAAAGATACAAAATATTAAAAAAAAAAAATTGAAGTAAGAAGATGATTTTTTTAAACTTTGCGAAAAAGGAAATGAAAATAACCCATAAAGATACATAATATTTTTTTTTTAAATAAATAGAAGTAAGAAGATGAATTTTTTAAACTTTGCGAAAATTCTGAAAACTTTATAACACTATACAGATCATGGATGTGATGTAAATAGTTATATTATGACTTGATTTTTGATTTTGTAAACTTATTCCTGCACGTGCACGGCCTTGGTGACGCCCACTTCGCAACGGGCCGTGCAGCAGAAATCGTAATATTTTAATTTCGCCATAACTTCACAACCAAACGTCCAATTTTAATCATTTAAAGACCAAATATTATCTACATAAACAGTACTTACTGATGAAATAATTTATTTTGATAAGGATTAATATCATGAGTAAAATAAATGCGTTTAAATGTAGCCCAAAAAAAATCAAGAGTTTTTAAATTAAAAAATGGTTGTTGTGCCTCACTCGACATAGATAGGTATAGTGTATCGCGGACTTTTTTGTAGATATTTATAAGATCTACAATTAATTTGAACATTTTATGGTTCTATCTTTTATAGTTTAGGCAGCGTACGCAAAATAAGTAACGTTTCTGGTTGATTTTTTACACCTTCTGTCCGAAAAACCCAAATATCTTACGGAACCCTATTTTTTTCCAAAATAAAATTTAGCCTATGTTACTCGTGGATAATGTAGCTTTCGATTGGTGAAAGAATTTTTTAAATCGGTTTAGTAGTTTTTGAGCCTATTCATTACAAACAAACAAACAAAGTTTTCCTCTTTATAATATTATTAAGTATATTAAGTATAGATGATTAAAGTTAAGTGACATTTAAACGTCAACAATATATGGTTAACAAGTCATTAATACTACTTGAGTTTAAGCAACATTTATGAATAAAGGGGGTAATGTTTACAAACACAACACTTTTCAATAAGTTACAATATTAACATAACATCACGCTTACCCGCTTTTGCTTGCTTGTTATACTTTTTCTTTCTTTTCTTTCTTATATCCCCAGAAGGGTAAGGCAGAAATCAAATCAAATCAATTCCAATAATTTATTTGCAACGAATGTAAGTTACATTAAAATACAGATGGAGTAGATAGGAGTGAGCCATGTACAGACGCCAGCACATCAAGCTACTACAATCTGTCAAATTTCTTTAATAGATTTTCAACTTTATCGCTAAAGCATTAAGGTTCAAGGTTGATTGGAAAAATTTGACAGTTTCGGGTAGGTTGACCTGCTGGCGTCTGTACATTCTGCCTGAAAATAGGCACGCAAAATTTATAAAAAAGTTAAGTATCGAAAAATAAAATTACAAATTAAAATGTCACAGTTAGAATTATTACAATTGTCCATATATTAAAATAAAATTAAAAATAAACGCATATTAGGTCCCTATGTTCAAAATAATATTAATTATAGTGGTGAGCCTATAGTACATCCATTTCATCAGTTATGCTTCTTAAGCCCATTGTAATAGGGAACTAGCCTATTGTCATGAACCGGGCGGGCACAAATCCAGACTCCTGGCAGCCGAGAGATTCGGACAAACAATTCCAATATTTTCTTTCCCGAAAATGTCACACAAATCACTGCCACATACAACAGTTATAAAATA
Source organism: Apamea anceps (assembly GCA_951799955.1). Classification (NCBI taxonomy): domain Eukaryota; kingdom Metazoa; phylum Arthropoda; class Insecta; order Lepidoptera; family Noctuidae; genus Apamea; species Apamea anceps. Next base: position 5,452,888 of record OX637501.1, read on the forward strand.
ACACTTACTCCACAATTCCACATGGCTATGACACCCAACAGCCATTTAAATGTACTACCACCGTCTCCGTATGTCCGTTTAGCATCAGCATTCTCGTAACAACCATCGAACGAAGACTGCCAAATCGGCAATGACTCGGGTGTTAAGTGCCAAAACAACTGGTTACTATGCCAACGAACGTGCCAAATATTCATGTGTTTCGGTACTAAAACTATCAGATAGGAATTGACGTAATAGTTTGCCTTATTGTTGCTGGTAGTGAGAATTTGTGGGTAGTTTAAATTGGTATCGACTGGCTGTGTTTCTGCGCTGCAATATTACACATACATACATAATCAGCTTATACACAGGCCTCCTCTTTCTGTGAGAGGGAGTGGGCCACAAGCCACCACGCGGCCCCAGTGCGGGTGCTATGACATGCCGATTGCCTCACGATGTTTTCTTCACCGTTTTGACAGCAGTGGTGATTAAATAAATTACACAAAGTAAAGCGCCTGCTGGGGTAGAACCCACAACCTTACAACTCGTAAGTCGGGGCCTTTACCGCTGGGCCAACTGCACATTGCCACCGCTGCAATATTGCCACCGATCAACTGCCCTGTTGGTCTCGTAGTCTTAAGCGCGACTGCTAAGCGTGGGATCCTGGGTTGGATTCCCGGGTCGGGCAAAAGTTTTATCAGGTTTTTTCATTGGGAATTTCTTAGTAACAGCTTGGAGTTTGGAAGTTGATGGCATGGTACCCCCGTGACTAGGAAAGCACGTTATGCCGTTGGTCCTGCACCTGATCTCTCTCCGGTCGTGTCGGATTGCCGTCCCATCGGAAAATGAGAGTAAAGGAACAGAGAGTGCACCTGTGTTTGCACACACAATTGTGCACTATAATATCCCCTGCGTACCTGGCTAATCTCCGTTGAGATTAGCCGCCGTGACCGAAATCGGTCAGGGGGATTATATATAACGTTCAACATCCAATGTTTATTTATTTAAACTTTTCGCACAAAAAGGTACAAAGGCGGACTTAATGCCTTAGGCATTCTCTACCAGTCAACCAAGGGTGGTGAAGAGATTAGATGGCAGGTGCTTTGATTGAGAGGGACAATGATAAAAAAAAAACTTAAAACTAGGGTACACTAATACATAAATAGGTTATATACACATACATACTATTACTATAATATATACCTACTTATAATATATATATATATACAAAATCAAGGGAGAGAAGTGTTGAGATGACTCTACGCTATTTTTTTGAAGATTTGTTTTGAAAATAAATCTGCAATTTCCGCTTAAATGCATACCGACTGCTGGCCGTCCTGATATCAAGAGGAAGCGCATTCCAAAGAAGAATGGACTGAATATGAAAAGAAGAAAACGTGAAATGTTTGTCTTTGTTTGATTTATGTAAATGATAGGTGATATAACTTTCAGAGAGTCCTTCAGATATCAATGGCAACCTACCCCTGTGGATTACAAACCGCAATGTGCACTATTCTATAATTCATTGTACTGCAGCCTTTCAGTATACGATTGTAGGTAGGTAAAAGAAGGTCAGTTCCCGTTATTAAAAACGTTCAAAATCTATCAAAAAAATGTTTTATCTGGGTCATGCGCTTGGTAAATTTAAATAAATCGTTTCTTTGGGAAAGTAGTTTGTGATGATGAGTAATTAGTGACCAATACTTAAACACATGGTTAGAGGGGCTTGTAGCTAAGTAATAACAGCTGCACGGGTCGATTGATCAGGTTAAGCTACGCTTGCCGCAGTTGGTCCGTGGATGGGTGACCATCTTCACAAACCAAGATCCCTCCATGCGGGTAACTCACCGTCCGATCAGGACCAGGCCCGTGCCGGACGGTGCGTATGTGTTCCACGCGCGCCTCAAAGAGATGTCAGCAAGATTGACGGGGTTCGATAGGGCCGAAGCCTGCCAGGGTAGCGGGAGCGTCCGAAAGGGTTACCGCTGCCCTGGAACATAAAGGGCTAAAGAAGGAACACGGGTGGGTTTTAGTCAGTAAGAGTCTGACACTCCCTCCGCTCCGCCCAGAGCGGGAGGGGTCATTTGATGAATTCCCATCCTCAAAAAAAAAAAGACCCTCCATGCCTCGGAAAGCACATTAAAACATTGGTCCCGGCAGTCATTCCTGGATGTTTGACAGTAGTTACGGGTCATCGGTAGCCCGAAAGTCTGACAACCAGTCTTACCAAGGGGTATCGTATTACCTACCTAACTGGGTTGTGGACGTCGGTTAGGCAGTCGCTCCATGTAAAATATTGGTATTCGGCTGTAGACTGGAAGCCAACCCCAACATAGTTGGAAAAAGGCTAGGCAGGTGATAATCTTTTTTCTTTGTTTTCTTTCTATTGTGTTTTGTCAATAATTACCAGTCACATTATATTATAACACCATAATACGACGTTTATGAATAAATGATAACGCCTCAACTAAGTGATAACATGGACAAATTCGCGTAGCGTTAGACAGTACCTTTATAAGCAGAGCATTGTAGTTACTCTGAACGCGCCACTATCATGTAAACAAGCCCTAAAACGGCTTTTAATTTCACCATCACCACAATTCTTAAGACCCCCATGCATTAGAAACGTTAAGTGACACATGTACATATATTACCCATAAAATATGCACATATCATCAACATACCGAAAGCAAATTAAGTTCACATTATGCACCCTTCTGAATTGGTGCTAATAACCGGCCGGGTTCGAACCTACGGCCCCCCAGTGACATGGGGTGCTATTGAAAAACGCGGGTACCTGTCGTGAAAAGGATGCGTTTCTATGGGAGACGAAATGATGGATGTTGGGGTTTTAAAGGTTTATAATTTTGGGGAAATTCTTTTTTTGGTGGACTCGTTTTATTTTTTGGCCAAACACATGCTTTTGAATTTGTTTTTGATCGATTTGCTGTCGTGTTGACTAAGTGTGTCCAGTTTGCTTCGTACGTATTTTTGATTATGGCTATTTTAGTTGCCTTTGGTAAACCGTTTTATCACCTACAATTAAATACCTAAGAATAACTATAATACGGTAAATCTGAGATTAGCAGGTAGCTAAGTGAATAAAAATAATTTAAAAGGCTGATTTTCCACGCCGAAAGCACTCACTGCAGCACTGTAGTAGGTATTTATATGGAAGACTAGCAGCGCCCCGCTGTTTCACTCGCTTAGGTTTCGATCCCGTGGAAATATCGAGATAAAAGGTATCCTGTGTGTTAATCCTGGTTATAAACTATCAGTGCGCCAAATTTTATCCAAATCCGTGCAGCAGTTTTTGCGTGAAAGAGTAACAAATATCCATCCATCCATCCTCACAAATTTTTGCATTTATAGGACTAGCAGCGCCCCACGGTTTCACCCGCACAAGTTTCAATCCCGTGGGAATATCGGGATAAAAAATATATTATGTGTTATTCTGATGTATAACTTATGTTACTGTGAAGTTTCTTCAAAATCTGTTTAGCAGTTTTTGCTTGAAAGAGTAACAAACTTCCATCCATCCATCCATCCATACAAACTTTCACGTTTATAATATTAGTAGGAATTAGCAGGATTGGTACGAAAATCCTTGCATAAAACGAAAATTCTGTGGATAAAATAAGAAAAACTTTCAAACAAAACATTTTATGGACCTACAGCGTTGTCTTACCTGTCATTTGTTTCACCTTTCAACGCCAAAAACATATCTTAACGACTAATAACAAAAGCATTCAGAAACTCCAGCAAACATTTCCCTTACCTCTCGACTTCATTAAAGGTAGCGCGGATATTTCAATTAAATATAAAACAAGGCATGAAACTTTGCCATTTGTAACGAGCCAACATTCAAAATAAACGTATGATTTATTCAAAATTCCATTTTGTTTTATAACTTGTAACAATTCCCGAATTATGAATCAAAGTTGTTTGATTATAATTTCAAAACAGACGCCATGTTTATTAATGTAAATTGTGACCATTTGTGGTATTTTGTAATCAGCTGTGGGTACCGCGTAGTTATGTGGTATTGTCATATTTTGTTCTGTTTAGGGTATAGTCGAATTTGTCTGTGCTTACCTTGTGCAGTAAGGTAGCTCGCGAAATTCAATTTTTCTTACGATTTATGCAATTCGTAAGTCAGTATGTTAATATTTTGATCAAGATATGATTAGCAACCTTAACCGTCTAAAGCATTTTTTCTGAGCAAAGAGGCTTGTGTGTGTGATTGGTGGTCTAAATGCTCGCAATAAAAAAGAGTAGAAAGCCATTTCATATCTCTTAGAACCAGTGAGGCATACAAAGGTTCGTTCAACATTTGCATAAGAACCGAGAGGCTATAAAACAGTCAGAAAAACCCAACTTCATCACAGAGAACTCAATACAAAACGGTTTGTCCGTTACCAGTTCCATAAAAAAGAAAAGAACTATTTGTCTGCTAGTGCCTTACGGCGATAATAATACCGCGACATCAATAAAAAAATGAGCGACAAATCTCAAATCCGACCGACGACCAGCTAAGCACGCCTTCAAAATTAAGCCTTTTTAACCATATTACCAAATAAAAAGCAACCTTATCTGAAGCAACATAAAGTTTAAATTACTTTTTGATTGTTATTACAACTTACATCATATTTCCTTCAAAGAAGTGTTTACGGTGTCGTGAAATTTTACGCTGCAGGGCTTAATAGCCGACGTATTTTGTGTCCCTTTCGTGTAGCTATTTCTATCCTTTTCTGCGGTCATCACATTCAATCCGACTTCCTTATAATCCAATACAGGACTGGACAGACGGGATTTGTAGGTTCTTGGTTTTATTTTTGAAATATTGCGGAAATATCATACGTTCCTTCTTAGGATTATGGGCAATTGGCGTAGTGGCTTGAGAATTGAGTCGTGTGGTTTGTTTCTTGGTTTTATATTGAAGAATATTTATTTTTGAGGATTTATGAAGAATGATATGGTTTTATTTGAGGACTTTACCCTGTCTATTAGGTTAACCGTTTTTTGACAGATGTCTTACAACGTTACGTACCAGGTTACGTAAAAGTTAACTTTAAAATGCGTAATAAAATAAATATATAAACTGCCTTATCTTATTTATGGCTTCTTACAGACATTATAATGCCGTACCTGTATTAATCAATGTATTGTGTGTTGCTGCAATCACCAGTTCCATGTGTCAAAAAACGGTTTATCTAATGGACAGGGTGTAGTAGTCAATTGTATGACAAGTAAACAAATATAAAAGTGATCGCGTTCAAAAATATTGTTGTCATCGTGTGTATGTGTCAAAAACGTTAATACACTGCCGAGCAATGAAAAAGTTCCACCCACAAAATGCCGACAAACAGCTTAATATCTCCTAAGACATATAATTTAAAATTTGAACACAATATTTACGTTTTTAGTTGGTAATATTCTGATGCGCTGTTAAATGTACTTCAATATTGCAGACGGCGTCATTAAGTTAGCCTTTCCCGTTTAGGAGTAATTTGTGCTATGTCACTGGACCTTTTTCATTGCTCGCGAGTGTACGAGTATTACGTAATTATATATATATATAGCAAAATATTGCTGTGATTTTTCGGCCAATTATAGAACTAAATCCTACTTTAATTTTCAACTTCATCAAGAATTTAAAACAATAACAAACAGGTTATGTTGTATAACCTGTTTGTTATTGTTTTACCCTATATCAGATAACTGAATTTAACTTACCCCTTGGCGTAAGGGTAGAAACCATAAAGGCTACGATCGGGATGATATTTCATATTTATGGTGCTACGAGTACGATACCATTCGTAGCGCGCTACAAGTGCTACGGACACCTGACTACGCAGCCCGCTACGACACCGTAGCGAAAACTACACGTACGAAATGTTTGCCTTGTCGAGTTATTGTGCTGTTTGCTTAGGATAACTACTGAGATGACGACGAATAGAGAAAGATGGGAGAAAAAATATAGCGCCACACCCAAATAAATTGGCATTCATCATCTGCCTAGCCTTTTCCCAACTATGCTGGGGTCGACTTCCAGTCTAACCGGATGCAGCTGAATACCAGTATTTTACATGGAGCGACTGTCTATCTGACCTCCACAACCCAGTTACCGGGTAATACAACAGCCCAAAGTAAGACTGGTTGTCAAAATTTCGGGTTTCTGACGATCGGTAACGACTGCCAAAGATCCACGATTGACAGCCGGGACCAACGGCTAAATGTGCTTTCCGAGCCACGGAGGGGTCTTGATATGTAAAGATGGTCACCCGTCCACGGAAAAACCGCAGTAAGCGTAGCTTAACCCGATCGATCGACCTGCGCGGCTGTTATTATTTAGCCACAAACCCCTCCAAGTAATAATAATTAATAGTAATTTAATAATGATCGAAGAAGGCTTTGTTCAATCTTTGCTAATTAAGCAGAGATCGAACAAAGCCCAGCTTATTTATTTTAAATGCTAATAGTTCCAACAATAATAATCCGTATTTGTGTGCAATAAATTGTTAAGTGCAGCGCAACTTGAGACTTGGGCCAATTAATGATTGATTACCCTGTATATAAGTTGATATAAAACTACTGTTACATTCTTGTACGGGTATTTTATTCAAGATTCCCCGAAATTAAAATTATTCGATTGTACTCGTAGAATACTTTTCATAAATAATAATTGTTGTATTACTTTTTAATTACATAGTCTTCGTCTGTCCACTATCTCACCTGCCGATCTATTCTGTAAAAATCTCACCGTGAACGCTTAGGTGAAGTGAGCTGTCAATAGTAGCAATCCTTAGCATCAAGGGGAATGACACCTCACTTCAACTACAGTGTTCACGGTGAGATTTTTACAGAATAGCAACGCTTATTTTATTGCAAACTTTCTTAAAAGGCAGATCTTTTATCCTAACACTAATGAGCGTACCTACTTAGCTAGTTTTGACACGGAAAAAGAAGAAGCGGTTTCTCTCAAATAGAATTTAAATTCATTACCATCCAAGTACCTCCTCGATATCCCTAAACCCCATTATCCTTTGATATAATTACCCTACCCGGGCCGGGTCTAGACTTAGTTAATACTTATTTGTCTCCTAATACCTCCGTAGTACGGGCCGCTGCACATAATCCTGTCAATGGTTGTCGCACCACGCCAGGATTACTGGGCGCGTGATGTTACATTGTGGTCCAAGTTATGGAAGCAAGCGTGTAATAGTTTAATTAACGCTAACGCTTCATTATTAATATATTAGAGATTAGAATTTATAAATCTAATGTTTTGGTGGTTTTCGCCTCAGCATTATCGATTAAAATAAAAGCATATTATCAGTAATTTTATTTTTTAGACGTAATCAGAAGGAATAGCTTTAATTTTGACAGATCAACAGCATTCATTGCGTTATTTAAGTTGTTGAGCTGACACATTTTTTGAACATATGACTAGCAATATACAATGGACTAGCAATATCCTTTAAACGATTTAGATAATGATTTATAGTGTGTTCGATTATTTCTCTGTAGCACTGACATCAAAAAGTAAATATTTTGAATTCTGTCTGAGAATTTAAATCATCTGCTTTCACATTTATGACTGTCGTTAAGCTTAAATAAGCGAATAGGTAGGTGAAGCGTTATTCCACTAAGTGTGACGATAGTCACGAACTAACTATGAATTTCTCCTTTTTAAATAATAAATAATAATAATCTTTAACAAAGTCCAGCCAGTCATATTTAATGAAACTAATAATGTAGGAAGAGCAAAACCTATGTATCCACCTCATAATGACTTAAGATTAAGACCAAATCAAGAATGACATCAACAGTTTACAACTTAGACGCAGTTCTCTGTCCAAAGCGAGTTTGATTGATTTATTACTCTGTTTGTCCAACAATGCAAGCGATGGACAATGGACATTGTTTCATCAATCGGCCGGCCCAATCATCGGCGCACGCTATACCCGAATCAATCATTTTACGTACATCGTATCGATTAGATTAGGTACTCAAAGTTTTACGACTGTGCTAAAGGGGTATTAAAGCCTCTTCGTAGCACTCGTGTTAGAGCGGTCGTGGTCATCATGTAGTTTCTTGTATAGGGGCTGATTTGATTCACCTCACGATTTCATGCCACCTACTCTGATTTCTGGTATTTTTTGTGCACAAGGGATCGTTCACTGCGGATTTAATTTGGTCAGTGCATCTCATGGGTGAGCGTCTGCGCGGTCTAGGGCCCTCCACTGTACCATGCACGACTACAGTACTATTAAAGGTACCTCTTCACATTTAGGTTAAATCTGCCTAGCCTCTTTCTAACTATGTTGGGGTTGGCTTCCAGTCTAATTAGATGCAGCTGAATCTTGAATTTTGTTACGGGGTAACATGATACCACTCGGTAAAACTGGTTGTCAGACTTTCTGGCTTCTGACTAACCGTCACGACTGTCAAAAATCTCTGAATGACAGCCGAAACCCTGCCTCATGTGCTTTCCGAGGCACAGTATGGATGGTCACTCATCTACGGACCGACCTCGGCAAGCGTTGCTTAACCTTGAAAATCGACCCGGAAAAGAAACGGATTTACCGACATAGCGCGCAGAGTAAGCAAACTGAAGTGGCAGTGGGCTGGCTATGTTTGTCGAAGGACGGATGGCCGGTGAGACAGCGTATCAACAAGCGTAGTGTGGGACGCCCCCCCGCTAGATGGACGGACGACCTAAAGAAGTTGGCTGGGACAGACTGGATGCGGAAGGCGGAGGACAGGGTGTTGTGGCACAGCCTGAGAGAGGCCTATGTCCAGCAGTGGACTGCGATAGGCTGCGTTGATGAGCGTGTTAATGTCTTTTGTGCTGTGTTACCGCTGGTGTAGAAAACTTTGACGATTAATACCACAACGGCATTAATAGCCCTTGCACAACCTTTGGAATTTTGAATAAGTCAACTTCTTCCAACCAGGAAAGCTACAATGAAAAATAGTTAATCTTGCTAGCTTTTTTAAACTCAGGGACGCAATCAGGCTAGGTGGAGCGACGATCTTCGCAGGATGGCTGGTAGCAGCTGGATGAGAGTTTCCAAAAACCGAGTTGAATGGCGTGTCATAGGAGAGGCGTATGTTCAGCAGTGGACTGCCGTACTTATGACCTGAATTTAAAATCATCATCAGCCGATGATGATTTTAAATTCAGGTCATAACTAGTGTTAGTGTTTCATAATGTTGATCGAGGAAGACTACTTCTTTAAAAACTTTATTAGGCCCTAGTTTATCAACACAAAACTTGCTTTGATTCTCTGTGCGCAAGGATGGTTCACTACATTCACATCCACAATCTGCACACACCTTGGTCCATCTTCTCTACGCAGTAAGATCAGTTTCACAATGCATAGAAATTTATGCAGTTCAAGGGTTGACAACCACTGCATTAGATAATTATAGGTCGGAAATTGGTAGTATCGGGGTGAATGGCTAGTCTATGTGACCGCTTCATTAGTCCACGTGGCATGCGAGCTTATGATCAAGCGGCAGTCCATTCGGGAAAACCGTTTTATAGGAAAATTATCACGCTATTGTCACAATATGGTTTTACAGGTTGGAAGCAGATATCAGGCTAGGTGGAGCGACGATCTTCGCAGGATGGCTGGTAGCAGCTGGATGGGAGTTGCCGAAAATCGAGTTGAATGGCGTGCAATAGGAGATGTCTATGTGGACTACTGTAGACTGATGATGATGAGGCAGATATCACAGTTCACCAATCGGGGTATTTAGTGTACTAGCATCAGCCCGCGTCTTCGTTTGCGTGATCGTTTTAACATAAAATGTATCCTATGACACTCGGTAAAACCGTAACTTCCCATCATCATCATCATCATCTGCCTAGCCTTTTCCCAACTACGTTGGGTTCGGCTTCCAGTCTAACCGGATGCAGCTGAATACCAGTATTTTACATGGAGCGACTGCCTATCTGACCTCCACAACCGTAGCTTCCCATTAGTGAAGTAATTTTCGGAACCGGATCTGTAAGGTCCAAAGAAAACTCTTAAAAATACTTTTTTTACAAAAAAACCGCCTTCAAAAAATGACACACAGTGAAAAATAACTTTAATTTCTGAAGTCGGTGGCAAACAGCGAAAATGCGAACCCAACGGCACCGACTTCCGAAATTAAAGTTATTTTTCACTTTGTAGTGTCTTTTTTGGAAGTCGGTTGTTTCTTTTTCGCTTTTAAGTTGTAATTTTTACAAGAATTTGGCAAACCGGCTTATAAATAACGGAGTTCTGAGGTAACAAACATTAAAAAAAAACAACCGAATTGAGAACCTCCTCCTTTTTATGAAGTCGGTTAAAAAAAACTCGCGTTATTAATTCTTTAACCAGTGAAATATTTAGGTACGATCAGCTACAAAAAATATAATTAAATAGCTTAGCGGTTCGACGACTGCTCTGCAAACCTATATTCGATTCCCAACACCTCTTTATAATTAGTAGATTATGATTATCATCATCATCATCTGCCTAGCCTTTTCCCAACTATGTTGGGGTCGGCTTCCAGTCTAACCGGAATCAATCAACTTGTCAATTAGTAGATTATCTAGAGACTAATTTATATTCTCTACATTTCAGATTCACACAAGTTATCAAATTAAATGGTATTCAGCTGCATCCGGTTAGACTGGAAGCCGACTCCAACATAGTTGGGAAAAGGCTAGGAAGATGATGAAGACATCAAATTAAACTTTTTTCCAACTACAGTTAAACAAACTACACTATGAATAGCTTCTTCAAACTACACTATTAATAGCTTCTTCAAACTACACTATTAATAGCTTCGTCAAACTACACTATTAATAACTTCATCAAACTACACTATTAATAGCTTCGTCAAACTACACTATTAACAGCTTCTTCAAACTACACTATTAATAGCTTCTTCAAACTACACTATTAATAGCTTCTTCAAACTACACTATTAATAGCTTCGTCAAACTACACTATTAATAGCTTCGTCAAACTACACTATTAATAGCTTCGCCAAACTATACTATTAATAGCTTCTTCAAACTACACTATTAATAGCTTCTTTAAACTACACTATTAATAGCTTCTACAAACTACACTATTAATAGCTTCGTCAAACTACACTATTAATAGCTTCGTCAAACTACACTATTAATAGCTTCGTCAAACCACACTATTAGTAGCTTCGTCAAACGGTTTTGAGTAAGTTTTATGTCCTTCGACTGTGACTTTTAGGAGATTGTCTATCCATCTATCTAATGGCACAGTATAAAGAGAACAGAACGTCACACCTGCTTCTCATGGAGTAGGCAAAAATACGGAACGCCACCTGCTCCGATCCTTACATACTCCTTTTGCGTCGTTTACGTTTGTACATCGTTCACACACGCAAGTTCTTCAAAAAGGTCTAGTGCCTACAACTGACCTTCTGAAGAACAGGAAAAGATAACTTATAATATAATTACGGTCATTAGTGATAAGCCGTGTTGCGACATCATGGCTCACTGGGTACATGTTCATGTGCATGTGCCCGGAGTGTCAGGTGAGCGCGGCCGGTACATGAACTGATTGTGTGTGCATTATTATTACTAACATAGTATCTAAGTACCTGTAGTGCACTAAATTTTTTTTTTCTTGTGTTTTTTTTTTACTAACATAGTTTCTTATGTCGTGTGTAATACTAACAAAACTATGGATCACTGGGTCTGAAATAAAATATTTTTATTTATTACTATTAATAATTGTTTCTATTAATACTTATTATATGTCTACTGTGTTAATGAGGATGGTTCGATGTAGGTACCGGCTGACTTTTTTTAACGTCTGGACAAACCATTTGTGGTACCGAATTTTTTTTAGTCAGAAATAAAAAAAAATCTCACATTCAATCCTTCGATATAAACCGGCCAATGGCTTCAATCAAAGAATTGAATGTCTTTACGAATTCAATGATAAGTTGAATATTTATACTATTTGGTAAATTAGTCGTTGTTTTTTAGTCAAAAAATAAAAATAAAAATTCGATACCATAAAAAATGTCAACCGGTAGAGAGAAAAAAATAGTTTAATTACATTGGAATTTTTTCCAAGAGGAATTTTAGTACCAAAAGCTAAACACGAAATTCAGTTATCTCCAAATGCAGTGGGTATTAGTTTTGATGCATATAATAGCGTCGTTGGCTTAAGAGTTAATTTGGAGTCTGTCCAAATTTTGCTTTTATCCTCAAATAAAAGTGGAAATACACCCAGAGATTGCGGTGGTGGGCTTAGCACTGTAGCACTCGATAATAATTATTTTAGAAACTTATTAAAACAATTTTTTCTTTATTTCATTACATACATGTAAATTATATTTTTAAATATTAGAACATGAAAACATTTAAAGATATAAAAAAAAGTAGCCTACCGTTATCGAGAACAGGGTCCAAGTTACCGGCGGTCAGGGCTCCAGAGAGAGGAACCTCCTAACAATAGGCCATACACATAGATGTAAGAAAGAAGTTTGAAGCCGTTTTTTACATTTTAAGTCGGACACTCCCGATCAGAATCAGAATCAGACTTTTATTTGCTTCGAATGTAGGTAAAGGTGTAGGATGATTCCGATTCCACAAGGCTGTATTTCAGACCAAGTTGTTGATGGATTATCCTACAAGGTTGTGTCTATGCAAATACTCTCCGTTAGCTAGACGAGAACACCCGAAGGTAATATGCCTGATTGATTCAGTTATTATTATTATAGTCACTGTCACCGGTCCGACAAAATCATGCATAATTCCGGCATGATTTGGTTATAATGAACATGTTTTTTTAAATAAATTATTTGGTGCCGAAATGCACAAAAAATACCAGGTTTTAACAGTAGGTACATTAGTTCCAAACGGTAACACACGCAAGTACTTACCTGTCTACTGAAATTACAAAAATCCTTCATATTTTCGCACAAAATAAAAATCCATTTGATATGCAATCACTTAAATAAATACCATGAACGCTTTACAAACATTTCACACCTCTAAAATTACAATTTTATAGCAGATTTTGTAAAAAAAAATGCGCCATATTGAAATATATTGACGCACCAGAGTACCTTCACTTTAGCACGTCACTATATTTTACAGCAGTAAATTAAAACTATGACAAAAAATCATGCAGGTATTAATGGCTACATTTTTTTTACTATATCAGCATTTGGCCTAAAATAAATAAAAGCTGCGTCAGTCAGGCTAGTACCTACATACACACCGTTAAATTTTGATCGTTTTAATCCTTAAAAGGGGTCTTTCTACTCATCATTATAAACAACTTTTACTACGGGACCAACCCTGAAATCGTGAAAAAAAAATCAGTTGATCCATAGATTTATGTTCGTACAACTCGACATAATGTATGGATCAACTGATTTTTCTTTCACGATTTCAGGGTTGGTCCCGTAGTAAAAGTTGTACATAGTGATGAGTTTAAACGATCAAAAATTACCAGTGTATGTAACAAGCCTGCCCGTGAGTTCATACGCGTAAAGTTGCTGGTCCCCCGTCCCACTTCTTCGCATAGCATCGTCATCGTTTTCACCTAACGTTCTTTCCGACTTTCTTTCTCTTTGCTCGGCTCATAAAAGTCCTCGCGTGATGTTAAATAGCCTATTATATAGCCTTACTTAAGAATTCGGCTATCAAATGTAAAAATAATTACTACCAGTAACTGGGTGGCGAAAGTCAGATAGGCAGTCGGTTTGACGGTCACTCGTCAGTTTGACGGTCGGTCGGTCAGTTTGACGGCACGGTTTGCGCAGTGGTTAAGCGATTGACTGCTGCGCTGCGTGTCGCGGATTCGATTCCCGCAAGGAACAAATATTTGTATGGCCTACAAGTAGTTGTTCCTGGTCTGGCCGTTTGTGTATGTGAGTATAAATGTTTGTAAACGCACCCACGATACAGGAGAAATTCCTAGTGTGGGGCAACGTTTTATAAAAAAAGAAAAAAAAAATGAGTCGCTCTGTATAAAATATAGTGTATTCAGCTGCATCCGGTTAGACTGGAAGCCGACCCTAACATAGTCAGGAAAAGGCTAGGCAGATGAGATAACTGTTAGTGCTTGTAATGTCGAATGCTTTTAATGATACTCCTCCTCATTCCCGAAACCGTTTTATTGTGTAGAATGGGTAGATTTGTGATTTTATATTTTATTCTCTGGTGCTTAAACACTAACGAGTTTCAGTGTCATGTCCAACTAATGTGTACTTAAAACTTATTAACATAACTGTTAAGTAGTTACCATTAACGTTTTTGGGGTAATAATCCTCATCTTCGCGGTTATGTTTCAGTTTCTGCGGTGCTATCCTGTAAAAATATCACCGATGATAACTCAGGTGACGTGAGCTGTCATTCCACCAGCAGTGCGATTCAGTAACCATATCACCGTGAAAACTTAGGTGAAGTGAGCGTGGAGTGAGCTGTCAATCCAACTAATGCTAGGGATTGACACTATTGACAGCTCACTCTAAGCTCACTTCACCTAACTTTTCACGGTGAGGTTTTTACATAATAAATCGGCAGCACTTTTTCTAAGTTCGCCTCGTTCTGTCTCGTTGGTCTAGTCTAGGTCGGAAGCACTACTAGTGAGCATGAGGTCCTGGGTTCGATACCCAGGTCGGGCAAAGTGTTATTGGGTTTTTCAGCAGGTTTTGTTTGGATTTGGATTGGATTGACACTATTGGCAGCCGATCTATTCTGTAAAAATCGCATCGTGAAAACTAAGTTGAAGTGCCTACTGCCTTAGTATCAAATGGAATGACAGCTCACTTTAGGCTCACTTCACCTAAATTTGCACGGTGAGATTTTTACAGAATAGAACTACTATTTCTAAGATAAAGCTTTATTATTTCGAGTACGGTGTAATAAAACTATTTCCTTTTTATCTCTGGGTTTCCTTAAAGGACTGTCATCAGCGCGAATTGCATAACACACTAACAGTAGGAATGACTTTCAATTTGACTGTTCAACAACATTCATTGCGCTATTTACGTTGTTGAGAAGTAAATTTTTCGAACATTATGAAGCAATGGATTAGCAATATCCTTCAAAATGATTGGGATTGTGTGTTACGCATTAGGGTACCGTTTGCCAAACGTAGCGTCATTATTATAGTGTAGAAAATCGGTACGGTTACCGATTTCTACCGGGTTGGGAATCGAACCCGTACTAATAATTATCCTAGCTTTAAAGCGTATGGTGTTGCGTAAGCGGAAGGATGAAATAATGGCGAGCATACAGATGAAGAAATGAAGTATATTATTAAAGCACAATAATAACAGATTACAATAATAGCGCGGCGCGATCCGAACGGCTCGGTAGGCGGTCTAATGACGACTGGTAGTGCGCAGCTCAGTTCATGCGCCGGTGGAAGCGCGTGCACGCAGTCTCCCGCAGCCCGAGGTCGTTGACGCCGTCGCCAGTACAATTATCACGCGCGCCTTGAGTGCGCGCGGCACGTGTAAGCGTGCGGTCGTTCGGTGCAACCGATCGTATGATCTGTATGTTTGGCCCAAGATTCATGAGCGGAGCGATTCCGCTTTAAAATGTAAGGTGGTGGCCCAATCGGTTATTGTTCCGCCACATATTCCCCCCGGCCAGACCGTAACTACGGTCGATAAAAATCGGGGAATCTCACTCGCCGCCCGCTTCTTGTCCTCTTCTCTGTGTCTGTCGTTGTTGGTGTTGTAATGACTGTTGGAACGGCCGTTGGTGTTGACCTGACTTCTGGTTGCTTTGCCTCTTCTTTCAACATATAGGCAGGTTTTAATCTATCAACAGAGACGTTAGTTGTTCTTCCTTTTACCTCTATTGTGTAATACTTTGGATGCCTTTGTATCACTTTGTAGGGGCCAGCATAAGGTTGCTCAAGTGGGCTTCGGACGTAGTCTCGGCGTAGAAAGACGTGTGTAGAGGAATGCAGATCTCGAGGTATGTAGAAGGGAGAAGTTGTATGCCAAGAGGTCGGCCTGGGTGTGAGTCTGGCCATGTGTGCCCGAAGACGTGTTGCGTATTGTGTGACATCGGCTGCAGTGTAATCTGCAGCAGACAGAAACTGAGTAGGTAAGTGGAGAGCTTCACCATATACAAGCTCAGCAGGCGTGGCTTGGATATCTTCTTTCCAAGAGTTACGCATGCCGAGTAGCACCAGCGGTAGGACTTCTGTCCACTGCGAAGAAGTGTGGCACATGATGGCTGCCTTGAGCTGCCGGTGTAGCCTCTCTACGATGCCATTAGCAGCTGGGTGGTAGGCGGTGGTGCGGAAGTGTTGTGCACCAACCAAGGTAGTAAGGGCCTTGAACAAGTGGCTCTCAAACTGGCGACCCCGGTCTGTAGTTACCCTGGCCGGACAGCCGAATCTAGCTATCCAGCCGGACACCAAGGCAGCTGCACAGGTCTCCGCGGTTATGTCCTTCAGCGGGTACGCCTCAGGCCACCGAGTAAATCGATCGATGACAGTTAGGCAGTATCTGTAATCACAAGAAATGGTTAAGGGCCCTACGATGTCGAGGTGTATGTGGGTAAATCTGGAAGACGGAGTAAGGAAAGAGGAAAAAGGAGTTACGGTGTGGCGGGTAATTTTACTTGCTTGGCATTGCAAGCATTGTCTGGCCCACTCTCTACAGTTTTTTCGAATCCCCGGCCACACAAAGTTTTGTGCCACCAGTCGCGCTGTAGCAGAACATCCTGGATGATGTATGTTGTGCAATGATTGGAAGGCTTGCTTTCTTAGTTGTGGTGTCACATATGGGCGAGGCATCGGCATTGAAGTATCGCATATAATGTGCACGTTTCCCGTCAGTGTAGCCACCTTCTTCAGTTTGAGTGAAGAGCCGTTTCGAATCAGGTCTTGCAGTTCTGGATCTGTTTCCTGAAATTTTGCAAGATCCTCAAAGTTTATTGCCGCTGACACCTCTTCAACCCGTGACAATGCATCAGCGACGACATTTTCTCTGCCAGGTATGTACCGTATGTCTGTAGTGAATTGCCCTATGAAATCTAAGTACCTGAATTGTCTTGGCGAATGACTGTCTCTGTTGGTTTTGAAGGCGAACACCAGTGGTTTGTGGTCGGTGAAGATGACAAAGTTCCTAGCTTCGACCATATGCCGAAAGTATTTTACTGCTTCATAGGCCGCTAACAATTCGCGGTCGTATGGGCTGTATTTCTTTTGAGCACCGTTAAGTCTGTGCGAGTAAAAGGATAGAGGTTCCCAGTTGTCTCCTTTTCGCTGTTGAAGCACAGCGCCGATGGCGGCATCAGATGCATCAGTGACTATAGCTAATTCAGCTGACGAATTTGGATGAGCGAGGAGAGTTGCGTTGCATAATGAAGTCTTAATGTCTTCGAAGGCCTTTAGGAGTTCTGGAGTCATGTCGACTGGATGTGCTCCTTTGATTTTGGGGCCAGCAAGGACAGCATTCAACGGAGCTTGGAGTTTAGCTGCGTTTGGGACAAACCGGCGATAAAAGTTTATCATACCCAAGAATCGTCGAAGCTCCTTGACTGTCTTTGGGACTGGATACTCCTGAATAGCCCGTATCTTGGTCTCGAGAGGTTTCGTCCCTGCGGCTGACACACTGTATCCTAGAAAAGTTACCTCTGTACGTCCGATGTTACACTTTGATGTGTTTACTACTATACCGTAGCTTCTCAAACGGTCGAACAGTTGCCGTAAATGCTGTTTGTGTTGGTGCGGAGTTTGTGAGAATACGAGAATGTCATCGATATAGCCGTAGCAGAATTCCAAACCAAGCAGAACTTCGTCGATGAACCTTTGGAAAGTTTGGGCAGCGTTCCTCAATCCAAAGGTCATGTAGGGAAACTCGTATAGTCCAAATGGTGTTGTGATGGCAGTTTTTGGAATGTCGTCTGAGTTGATGGCTAACTGGTTGTATGCTTTGACCAGATCTATGGTAGAAAATACTGCGCACCCTGATAGCTGGTGGGAGAAGTCATGAATGTGGCGGATGGGGTACTTGTCTGGTATCGTTCTTGCGTTTAGTGCTCTGTAGTCGCCGCAAGGTCTCCATCCGTCCTCCTTCTTCCTAACCAGGTGAAGTGGAGCAGACCAGGGACTCTCCGATCGTCTGGCCACGCCACTTGCTAGCATGTCTTCAAACTCCTTCTTAGCAGCTAGAGTTCGTGCAGGATCAAGGCGTCGTGGTTTGCTTGCTACAGGTGGACCTGGAGTTGTCCTTATGTGGTGCATCGTATTATGCTTACCTGGTAAATGTGTACCTGGTGGTCGCGTAATTTCCGGATACTCGCGGAGAATTTCGTGATAGTCTGTGTCACCAACTACAGCCTTCACGGATGCAATATCATCTGTTGGCTTGCACTGTGCTCCTGAAACTGATAGTGTCGTTATGTTGTCTATCAACCGCTGGTTTCTGCAGTCCACAAGTAAGTTGTAGAAACTAAGGAAGTCGACCCCTATGATAGGTCGTGACACATCTGCTACTGTGAATCTCCAGGTGTAGTCTCTTCTGAGACCTAAATTAAGTCGCAGCTGCGTTGGTCCGTACGTGTGTATCACGGTATTATTGGCAGCGACTAAATCAAATTTTGATTGTTTGACAGGCGTCTTTACTGCCGACCGAGGGAAAACACACAAGTCTGAGCCAGTGTCTACTAGGAACTGCATTTTCGTAGTCCGGTCGGTTATGAATAAACGGCCTGTTGAAGTAGGGCAGTCGTTAGCCGCTACTTGCGACCACCCTTTGAGTTTTCCGACGTAAATGTGCAGGGCTGCTTGCACTTGTTCGCTTTGTCCCCGTAGGTGAAGTGGTAGTAGCAATGCGGGTGATTCGGTGGTGGCTGCTGTGGTCTATAGTTATTTGAGCGATCGCGATCATACCTTTTCTGGTTACGCCGGGATTGTGAGCGTGAGCGGGAACGTCCTCTACGATTACTGTTCATCTGCGATGTCAGTAGTGCCACTTGCTTTGTGAGCTCGCTTACCTGCTTGAGCAAGTCGGGTGAAGTGCTGGTAGAAGTAGTGGTGGCAGCAACTTGTGGAGTGGATGGCACAATTTCATACACCCTGTCAGCAATCTCAGCGAGCTTTTCTACCTGTAAGTCGGCAATCTGTGAAGCAATAACAGTTTGTATATTTTGCGGCAACCGGTTAGTCCAGAGACTCTTCACAAAATCCGAAGCTCCAGCGGGTCCAGCTAGGTTTTGCAGGTGCCGAAGAAACTGCGATGGCCTGCGATCGCCTAGCTCCTCATGAATTAAAAGTTGTTGTATCCGCTTTTCCTGTGAGGCAGACAGTCGTTTAATTAGTTCACTTTTTAATTTGTCGTACTTGTCGGTTTCCGGTGGTTTCGTAATGATGTCCTTCACTTGGAGTGCATATTTAGTTTCCAGCTGTGTAGTCACGAAATAGAACTTTGTCGCGTCGCTGGTTATCCTTGACAGGATAAATTGGCCCTCTAATTGGGCGAACCATAAAGCGGGTTCCTCTGGGCAAAATGGTGGACAGCGTAGTGGCAGTCCTATTTTCGACACTTCTCCAGAGACAGCAGTGACTGCTTCCTTAGCGTCGGCATCGGCAAAATTCTCAGTATCGGACATCCTTCAACAAAATATAAAATCGCTCACCGCTTATGTTTTAGACCACAGCCTACTTTTTCTTCGCTCCGATGTAAACAAACTTGCACCAGTTAAATCGCCACTCTTCTTGCTTCACTGAAACTACTTGCTCCGTGCTGCACTCGAGTCTCCAATGTGCGCGGTAGTCGAGGGTCACCAATGTAGAAAATCGGTACGGTTACCGATTTCTACCGGGTTGGGAATCGAACCCGTACTAATAATTATCCTAGCTTTAAAGCGTATGGTGTTGCGTAAGCGGAAGGATGAAATAATGGCGAGCATACAGATGAAGAAATGAAGTATATTATTAAAGCACAATAATAACAGATTACAATAATAGCGCGGCGCGATCCGAACGGCTCGGTAGGCGGTCTAATGACGACTGGTAGTGCGCAGCTCAGTTCATGCGCCGGTGGAAGCGCGTGCACGCAGTCTCCCGCAGCCCGAGGTCGTTGACGCCGTCGCCAGTACAATTATCACGCGCGCCTTGAGTGCGCGCGGCACGTGTAAGCGTGCGGTCGTTCGGTGCAACCGATCGTATGATCTGTATGTTTGGCCCAAGATTCATGAGCGGAGCGATTCCGCTTTAAAATGTAAGGTGGTGGCCCAATCGGTTATTGTTCCGCCACAATAGTAAGGCGTTGTGATTATGAACGTTCCTTGTAGCAAGCATTCAAAAGCTCATTTTGCCATGGGTTTTTCAACATTGGACCTGCAAACATTTACTTCTATTATAGGTATTTCACACCTTTTTCTTTCCATATTATGATTAATTAATTATTAAAAAACAAACAAATTATTAATAAAAAATTTGTAATGATTTATTATAAAAAAAAAATAACCTAATAAATAATTTGCATGAAAATTCAAAGTAAATACGAAAAATAACTCAAATTTGTTTCAATTTATGCTAATAGTCATTATGCCTAGTAACATTATGCGAATTAAATTTATGCCAAAACAAATTAGCCTTCAAAATAATGATGCCCACATAAACTGTATGCAAAAAAAACTATGGCAAAGTATTATTATGTCAAAACAAATTATACCAAAATAGTTATGCCAAAGTATATTAGGAAAAAGAACAGTATGCGAAAATAAGGGATCTCTATTTCAAACCTTTTTCTTGCCATATCATGCCAAATTTACCTAAGCGCCGTAAAATATAATGTCAGTCGTAGTCATAGAAACCCTGACTTCTGTTTGTGAAAGGAAAAAAGCTCTCCCCGGTCGTGTCAAATTGCGTGCCGTCCCATCGGACCATGAGAGTGAGCGAAGAAAGAGTATACCGTTGTTAGTACTTATTTGACATTAAGCTGTCAAAAACGCTTTGTATTTGGACATTACGGTTGCATGTGGCGGTTACCGCAACTCTTCTATGAAACACGCAATGACCAAGCCTAGTTAAAATCCTACTTCCTATACTAATATCCTACTAATATTGTAAATGCGAAAGTTTGTATGGATGGATGGATATTTGTTACTCTTTCACGCAAAAACTACTGAAAGTCTTTAGATAAAATTTGGTACACGGATGGTTTATAAGCAGGATTAACACATAGGATACTTTTAATCCCGATATTCCCACGGGATTGAAACTTATGCGGGTGAAACCGCGGGGCGCAGCTAGTACTCTATATGAGGAACAACCCCTGCTCTCCTATGAAACAATTACAGGGTACTATTATAACTATTACAATTATACGTAACAGTCATAACAGTGTTGCGTGGTATAATAATCCCCCCATCTTTGCGGTCATACTATGTTCTTGTTTCAAGGTAATGGCTCCAATTTTCAGACGATTCCATAGGCTTATCTAGATTAATTGTTCACTGTAGCAAGCAATTAGATCTTTAGTGTTCCTAGCTTATGTTTCTAAGCACTTTAAGCTAGTATTTCACCCCTTTATACAGTTTCTGTGTAATGATTGTCATGGGCTTGACTATAATTATACAAGTCAGGTTCATTTATCATTTATTAATGTGGGTACTGACAGAGATCTATGATGATGGCTTTTGAATAGCACAGTATAATGACAATTTAAAGTACATAATGAGGGATGACTATAAATAAAGGAGGCACTTGTACATAGACAAGTGATGTTGGAGCGTCGACGGCCCGTCAGGCATGATAATATTTATTGTACACAATTACGGTTTTTACTGGGGCTTGTAGCTAACTAATAACAGCCACACGTTTCGATCGATCAATAAGGTTAAACTACGCTTGCCGCGGTTGGTCCGTGGATGGGTGACCATCTTTACATATCAAGACCCCTTCGTGTCATGTAAAATACAGCTGCATCCGGTTGTACTGGAAGCCGAAATTAGGTATAGTATGTCTTAGGATATGTAGACTATTCACCCACTACAGTTTGTAATAATAATGCTCTGCGGAAGGAAGTATTCCAGTAAGCGATGTCGATCTTCCGGGCTCTGGGATTGTCCTGATAGCCGGGGAATACCTCTCCACTCCTCAAGCTCAGGTTTCAGGATATGTTGCCCTCTTGTCGCTACGTCACTAAGTGCAAGCGAGGGTTTTCGGGGGCTTACCGTCTATAATAAAACATTTCATCAGACAGGGATATGACCCCTGTCTGATCAATGTTTTCTAGGTAACCATCAGTCCATTTTAACCATCTAATATCTTTGTTTCCATATCCTGCAATAGTTCAACACCAACTGGGCTAACTGACCTTGGGTGCACTTGCATAGTGCATACAGGGATAATCGCCTGTTTGTGCTTCATTTCTTTTCCTTATAGAGTCTCGGGCCTTTGCGAGTTGGCTTCGGCCCCTCGTACCAAACCTTCCAAAGTTCCGGGACCCTATGGTCCCGAGATATGCAAAAAGCTTAAAAATATAATAATAATAATAATAAATATATTAGGCCAAAAAGAATATACAGGTTACACAATTTGTCTTAGCTACTTAAAATTATGCTTAATAGTAAATCAGTTACAATTGTGTCTAATTATTAGCATCTGCTGCTGAACTAGGTTTATAGCCTGTGTCTCAGCACGCAGCGCCTCAAGCCCTCGGAATGGGTATGCAAGTATGAGCTTAATAACAAAAGGAAACAGTTTATCAAAATTAAAATAAAAGTTAAAATTAAAATATGAGCATAATTATATAAAAAGAATGAAAGGTTGATGTCCTCTAGGTGTGTAAGGTGAAGAAGGTGAGTGTATGTGTGTAAGAGGTTGTGTAGAGAATTAAGTAATGTTAGCTAGTAGATTCTATAGGTCAAGCCGACAAGCTGCTGTATTACTATTTCAGGATAGTCAACATATTCTCCGTTTGGTCGTACGTCAATTTCCAAAGCCACAGGGATACCGAATTCTTCATATTTACCTCATTCATCGAGTATATTTCTAGAGTCTTATTTATTTTGTCATATAAATAAGGGCCCAAAAATAATAATTGTATTGTAGTAACTGCCGCAAGTCAGACGATCAATGGGCCAAACTTACGACCCAGTGGGTCCCGCTTAATGGCAAACGACATCGCGGCAGGCCCAGACGGAGATGGCGGGATGAGCTGGACTCCAGAGTGGTGGAAAAAGAATAAGGAGGCTTTTGCTCAGCAGTGGAACATTAATGGCTAGTAAAAAATAAAAATTACAGGAATTTAAATACTTTAAAAATAATTATTAATTTAAGTTAACGAACAAGCGATTAACTCATCGGACCTGCATTGTTAAAACATTATTTAGTGTAACATAACGTGTATTTAAACCATTATAAGCCCCATAAGCCTTTTGACAAGGGTGTTATTATTTATAGGACCTATAGCTAGGGTTGCCATACTTTTAAATACAGTATAATAGGTACAGACGCCAGCACATCAAGCTACTACAATCTGTCAATTTTCTTTAATAGATTTTCAAACTTATTTCTAAAGCATTAAGGTTCAAGGTTGATTGAGAAAATTTGACAGTTTCGGGTAGCTTGACCTGCTGGCGTCTGTACTTTGTTTTTCTCTGTTTTATGAAACTTAAAATTTTATATTTATAGAACATAAAAAAAAATGTGATAAAAACCATAAAAGAAGGCAAATGACAAACGATTAATCTCTTAATAATCAAACTTATTTATTCTTATTAATCGAATTTAATTCCTTTAATTCACCGACTGGTCGACACTTCACGTGATCAGAGGGGCTGGGTCGTTCTTTGGCCAAAGAATTAACATTGCCATTCAACGTGGCAATGCTGCCAGTTTTTTGGGCACGTTTTCGGATGACGGCGATGCGGACAAGTACTTCGAAGCCTAAGCGTCTTTTCTTTTTTGTATTTATTTGTATAGTTAGTTAATCATTTAATTTAGTACTATGTGTAAATACTTAGGTGTGTTAAATATTGTATAAATTCCATTAACATTGTAATCTAACTAAATTGTTACTTTTAATTTAAATATTTCTTTGTAATCCGTTCGTATCCTAGTTATTTATTTATTTATTTATTAAAATATATATATTTATAAAGTATTATATGCCTAAAATAATAGGTTTATATTATTACCCATACAACACTGTAATTTACACATACTCTGTAACATATTATGAATATACATCGCTGTTGGTTGCCTAAATAAAGAATATAAAATAAATATAAAGTAGTTATTCAAAATATTAATTTTATAAAAACTTCTTATGAAATAATCCAAAACGAGCATCGCTTTTGTTTTATTTTATGGTGAGGACTATGAAACATTAAAAATCCGGCCGAGTGCGAGTCGGACCCAGGGTTCCGTACCACAAGGCATAAAAAGTTAGTAAAAGCTTTTCACTTTTACTAACTTTATTTTATTTTTATTATTTTGCGTTATAGCGGCAAGAGAAATACGCACTGTAAAAAAATCAACTGCCTATTACGGTTCATGAGATACAGCCTGCTGTCAGTCAGACGGACGGACAGCGACGGCTTAGTAATAGGGTTCCGTTGGCACCCTTTAGGTACAAAATCCTAAAAATCATGCAAAAGTACACTTACAGCTGTAAAAATATTTTACCTTATGTTTTTCATACTAAATACTAAGAATTCATTATTTTTTCCCTACCAAATAAAATGGTTAATTTTGAATTTGGCAACCCTACCTGTTACTGAAACAAATGAATCCCTATGTGATTATGTTGTTGTTAACAATGAACGGTATGGGGTCTTCAGGATAATGTTACATTACATAACTTGTGATATAATATAATATTATAGTTTCGGGTTTGTTCAACAGGTCTGTATGTACATATGTATGTTCTATATTATGTAGATTCAAGTTTGTAATTGGTATTTCGGGTAGGTACTGCTTTTGTTTTATTAACCCAGTAATATCGTAAATTGTTATTAAAATGAATTGTTTACCTAGGATAAACTGTCCAGTTAGATAGGTCCAACTCGAGATATAGGTCATATGTTGATTCGACCCGGCTGGGCAGCGTTCGGGAAGCTATGCGATATCTTCTTGTTTTACATACCGCAGTGTCTCAAGACGAAAGTCTTTGACCAGTGCATGTTGCAAATGATGACTTATAGCATTGAGACATGGTTGTTTACAATGGGCCTTATTAGAAGGCTAAACCCACCATCTAGCCTCTTCCTTTATCTCTTACAATTTACGATCATCATCACAATTTCAGCCGAAAGACGTCCACTGCTGGACATAGGCTTCCCACTGTGCTTCCCGCATCCAGCGGATTCCTGCGGCTTTCACAGGGTCACCGACTTTCAATGCTATGTCTTCCGGTAAGCGAGCGCCACTCCAGAACCTTTCGGCCCCAACGGCCATCTGTTCTGCGAGCAATGTGTCCTGCCTACTGCCATTTATGTTGTGGCAATTCTTCGGGCTATGTGGGCGGGTTAAATAACAAAAGCATTTAACGAAACTTCTTGCATCACTCGATACTAAACAAAAAACTATCCACAGATTAATTTATCCAGTATTAATAAATGAACATTCATATCACAGACTACCCGTAACCCAGTTTACCAAATAATTGGCAGCTGTGTTAATAGCCTCCAGGCGTTCCAAATCGATATTTTATACCCCGGAAATTAGCGCACATTATTTTTCTTCAATTACTGGAAATTCAGTGTGTGGCTCGTGGCTAAATAATAACAGCCACACGGGTCGTTCGAAGGTTAGCTACACTTGCCGGGGTCGGTTTGTGGATCCATTATATACTGAAACCCCTCCATGCCTTGAAAAGCACGATAAGCTATTGGTCCTAACAGTCATTCGTATATCTTTGACAGTCGTTACGAGTAGTCAGATCCCCAGAGACCCAAAAGTCTGACAACCGGTTTTACCAAGGGGTATTGTGTACAGTCACGAGCACCAATATGTCAACACTTGTCAACTTTCAATTGCGATTTTTTCGTGAAATAACGAATGCAGCCTCGAAATACGACACATTACATAAACCCATGGGTTTAAAAATGCTATGTTCGTAACAACATAAAGTTTCATTAAAAAATAAAGGACTAAATCGCTTTTGAATAAGGCCGAGTGTATACATACTTATGCTCGTGACTGTACCCAGTAACTGGATTGTGTACATCAGATAGGCAGTAAAATAGCGAATTAAAAAATAAATTCTCAGCTGTATATGGTTGGACTGGAAGCCAACCCCAACATAGTTGGGAAAAGGCTAGCCTGATTGATTTTACTAGAAATTCAGTTCAAAATAAAATTATTAATTACCTACAATCATACGCTAAACTGGAACGCAACGCAAACAAGACGGCTCTTTTGATTATACCCCCAAAACGTAATTTCAACGCAATTATTAATGAGAAATGTGAATAATTTGCGCAAACAACTATTTCGTGCTCACTGCAATACATAATAATTAAATTCGGCGCAAATTAATGACAAATTACATGAATTGGTAGACATGGATTTGACGACATTGAGGTGGGGTGTCAGTTCAAGAGGGTACTTGTACTTAATAACTGTAATTAGGTTGGTTTTGGGTAATTAGGGCAAAAGATTAACTTATCTTACTGAGACGTTCCAAGCTCTCATGTTCTGATACACATCTGGGGGTAATTCTCGTAATTTTAAGAACGTTCAGTCTGATCTCAGTCTACATTCCCTACATTTTCGGCAAGTTTTTAACATTTGTTTATCGCCGAGATGAAACCGAAATGCGACTACATTTTGAACGTTTTAAATTACGAAATATGGCCTTCAGTACGCTGTCAGTTATTTCAACTGTCAGTGAATGGCGGGAGAGAGTTGAAAGTGAAGCGTATCTGTAGTGGCTTGCTGTGGTGATAAGCCAGTTTTGTGAATTAATCAGCTTAACCGTATAGTTCGGAAGCACCCCTGATTGGACCTGAACACACGAACCTCTGCTGGCTTGGTACCGGGTCCCATCGGACTCAAGAATGACGTATTTCGACACCCTCAGTTGATTATGTATATATTTTTATTCAGCCTATAATGTTCCCACTGCTGGGACATAGGCCTTCTCTCTGTGAGAAGAAATGGGCCATAAATCACCACGCGGGCCCAGTGCGAGTTCGTAGATTTCACATGTCTTCGAACTTTTGGTTCTAGGACATGCCGGTTTCCTCACGATGTTTTCTTTCACCGTTTTATGAGCAGTATATTTGTTATGCTACCCATTAAATCTTATGAATGTGTGTTAATTAAGACAGTTGGATAAAAAGCTCATATGTTAACGCACGGTCTACTATTTAATTCTTTTTAGCATGTCCTTAGCATGTCGACCGCAAATATTGTTTGAAAAGAAATTAAATTTTGCGTTTGGCCCAGTACTCAGCAACACTAACACCTTTCGTTGTCGCAGACATTAGATCCTCTCGTATACAGGTAAAATACAAGATGGGTGGGCCATGGTCTGCAGGGAAACGCCGCATATACGCTGCAGTTCGGAACCATATGAGAAACCCCACTGTAGAATCCTGTTGATTCCGTTATTATGTTGAATATATCACTTCACTAGCTTACTACCACGCCAAGCGCTATAGTTTAGACGCTGCTTCACTTTCCTGTATTCCCGCCATTTCTCGTGACTGACAGATGACATTAGTGACAGCAGCTACCCCGCTTGTGTGAATAAGACAGTGTTTACATATCTATTAAATACATTCACTCACCCACATGTGGAGATTGTCTTTGCTACGACCGACCAGAGGGGCAATTCTCGTAGTTCGAAGAACTGAACGCTCTCCAGTCTGATTTCACTCTCAATCTGTCAAAAATACCTCAAATTTCCCTAAATTATTTACTTTTTGACATTGATTGTCGCTGAGATGAGATTGCGACTAGATTTTGAACGTTTTTAATTACGGGAATTAGCCTTTCTAAATATAGGAAGGATACAAAATATTTTAATTTGATGTAGTTACTTAAAAAAGTTGAAACACAATTAGCTTTTAAAAAACGCATTCATTCATAATTGTGTGTCACAAAATTAGCCACTGTGGAGTTCAACCGGTAGTGACGCTGTTTAAAACCATGAAAAACAGTTGGTAAAAGATTGTGAACACTATCTCATGCAGTTGTGAGATAGATGTTACTAATGTCAACTGTCAGTTCACCACGAATGGCGGGAGAGAGTTGAAAGTGAAGCGTGTCTGCATTGGCTTGGTGTGGTGATAAACCAGTTTAGTGATTTAACCAGATTCAATACGGGATCAATATGATTTTAGACTGACAAAGGTTCTTCTTTAGATTCAAGAAAAGCCTTTGTAATAAAAGGTAGAACCTTTCTTTTAAATTTATTTGCTCTAGTATCCATGATGCGTATTTACTTTTACTCTTCGTGCGTATGAACAATAAATCTTATCTATTACGCTTGTCTTACCGTGTTGGTTGAGCAGAATATTTAATTCACATTACGTAACTCCGAACCCTTTGTCTATCTTCTTCTACTAAGTTTTTATTAAATGAAATGATGTTAATACTAGCATAGGAGTATTTAGAAACTACCGAATACATCCTAACACCAAAATAAAAAAAAAAAACACTTTTACAAACAAACTAAATTGTAGTGTTTGGTCGAATATTTGTTTTACCAATCTTTGCCTAGATAGAGTGACTAAGCTTTTGGATATATTTGGTTGAATTTTTTAATTAGGAGTGCCTCGGTGACGTCGTCCGTCCTCAAGTACCCACTGTGTGACGATCCTGGCTTATCTGTTTTGATGCAACCTATATGTACAAGTCAGATGCAGACTTATCGTCAACATCAGCGATGCCTGTCTTGGAGCGTATTGTGGTGTTGCGAATTTCATCATGGTCATTAGATCAATCAACTGGTTGGTTTGGATTATCGTTATGTAGTTGCTTTAAATTATAAGTACAGTTTATTTTATTTTATTACCTATAGTACGAATCATTTAATCTGATTTGGTTTCCGTACATTCTTTTCGGGTAAACACTGAAAATCTGCTCTTTGCTGTGGGTTAGCACAGCATCATGAGTGGAAGCCTTCTTGTCACAGTCATGACGTGCAGCCGTCGACTATTTCTGCTTTGTGCTAGTTATTATACATATATTTTGTTTTTATTTTTCCTTATTATTAGAATTAATTATCCTTTTGACAAATAAACCGTCTGTGACAAATAAAACTATTTTTAACCGACTTCTAAAAAAGGAGGAGGTTCTCAATTCGGATGTTTGTATTTTTTTTTATGTTTGTTCGCGCATAACTCCGTCGCTAGCCAACCGATTAGAAAAAATCTAGTTTTGTTGGAAAGGGTATACTTCCCAAATGGTCCCATAGAAATTTTATCAAAAATGGTTCAGGAGTTTGGTTTTAAACCAAAATTACTAGTAAAAATTACAACTTAAAAGTGAAAGATAAAAACTTTTTTGAAAAATAAAAACAACCGACTTCCAAAAACGACACTACAAATTGAAAAATAACTTTAATTTCGGAAGTCGGTGGCAAACGACGAAAATGCGAACCCAACGACACCGACTTCCGAAATTAAAGTTATTTTTCACTTTGTAGTGTCGTTTTTGGAAGTCGGATGTTTTTTTTTTTTCAAAAAAGTTTTTAGTCTTTCTAGATATACGAAGTTTAATTTACTGTCGTATTTTCGTCTCCACCGCACACATATTAACAACACCACAGTCATAATAACTTACAGATTTCGGGTATAATTACCATTATACCCCACTAGTACTGGCACCCCAACCTTATATGAAAGAGCAGTTCCGTTACCAAGGTAACAGCTTATAGGTAGGTTATTTAATTACATTTGAAGTATGCCGACATTTTGCGAGTTCTGAAGACGTAATGACTGTTAACTATAGTTACTCTGACATTGATAATAATGTTCAGTTAGTGTGTTTATAAATAGGTTTTCAACAAAATGTTTATTGTGTAGACTATACTTACATTATGAGTTAGGAGCAATGTGTAGGAAGTAAATGGCCCCCTGTAATTATATACAACATTCTATCATACTCGTATTAATAAAATTGTATTTAAGAAAGACCAGAGACTGTGAACGTTCTTATAATTGTGCGAATTGCCTTCTCATAATTTTATTAAAAGAACGTTCACACTCTGATCTGTCTCAATCTGTCAAAAAATACCTCTACATTTTTGACAAGTTCTTTGACATTGATTGTCGCTGAGATGAGATTTCGACTAGATTTTGAACGTTTTTAGTTAAGGGAATTGGCGTTCGGATGCAATCTCTCAATCTAAAACCTTAGGTAATCAACTAATCAGTTAACTGCACAACCTCAATTAATTTAGTTTTTTACTATAAATACAGGATAATTTTTTATTCAGTGCGTAAATTTTTACAGGGTGTTCTACCCATGAATATGAACAACATTCACTATGGGACCATCTCTGAAATCACGAAAAAAAAATCAGCAGATTCATACATTTTGGTCGAGTAGGTATTGAACTTTTATAAGAAACAACTGATTTTTTTTTTGTGATTTCAGAGATGGTCCCATAATGAAAGTTGTTCATATTCATGGGTAGAACACCCTGTGAAAATTTACGCAATGAATAAAAATTTATCCTGTATACAATCGCTTTTCGTCTTGAACTCACCAAATGTGTAATTAAATATGACCCATAAATCACGTACTTGTAGGTAGAAGAAATCAACACTAACATCTACATATCATTTTATGTATGTAGGTATAATTTTCGGTTCAATCCGAAACAATTTTTTTACTTTTTTAATTAATTATCTGCATCTACCTAACCTTTTCCTAACAATGTTTGGGTTGGTTTCCAGTCTAACCGGATGCATCTGATTATCAGTATTCTACATGGAGCGACTGCCTATCTGACCTCCACAACCCAGTTACTGGGTAATACGATACCGCTTGGTAAGACTGGTTGTCAGATTTTCGGGCTTTCTGACGACCCGTAATGACTGTCAAAGACCCAGGAATAATAGCTGGGACCGATGGCTTAACATGCTTTCCGAAGCATAAGGAGTCTTAGTATGTAAAGATGGTCACTCATCCACGGACCAACCGCGGCAAGCTCAGCTTAACCCGATCGATCGACCCGTGCGGCTGTTATTACTCGTACTTAGCCATAAGCCCTCCCCTTTTTTTGTGTTTTTAACCATACCTTTTCGCAATGAAAATGCGACGCCAGCTATGCAGGGAATGGAAAAACTAGCCATTTTCTTATCAGAGCTCGTTTCCTCCAGGTAGCAATAACAGTTTTTCACGTCCCATAGATTCTATGCTTTTCGATTCAGCAAAAAAAACTTAGATAAAATAAGCTAAACGTTGGAATTTAATTTAACCGTATTGAGATGTTCTTTAACTATCCGATTTCAAAATCCCTGATCCAAAGAGTCGAAGTTTGTTCTTAAACTCTTTACTTTTATTGCCAGAGCGAATAAAAATATTTTCCAACCACACCTTGAGCAAACCAAAATTAAGCCTTAACACTTGAAGACTAAGGTTGGAATTTGAGTAAAGTCTTTCCTTAACGCAACTATCAACTAAGGTGTTCTGTTGAGAGCATTTAAAGTTTAATTGAGTTGTGGATTTCAGTAGGTAACTAACGAGTTTCTAAAAACTAGAAAACTCATTTACTTGCATGAAATTGGATTTTAGAGCAACATCTTTTAAATCCTATTCCTACTATCCTACGAACGGTTGGATGTATGGATGGATGGATGGATGGATATTTGTTACTCTTTCACGCAAAAACTAATGAACGGATTTGGATGAAATTTGGCACACAGATGCTTTATAACCAGTATTAACATATAGGATACTTTTTATCCCGATATTCCCACGGGCTCGAAATTTATGCGGGTGAAACCGCGGGGCGCAGCTAGTGAAAAATATAATTATAGACACTTTCTCGAAATATCCTTAGATGTAGACACCAAGACTGTCTCGTTGGTTTAGTAGTAACAAGCGCTACTGCAGAGCATGAGGTCGTGTTTTCGATCCTGGAGACGGGCAAAGTGTTATTGGGTATTTCCATCTGAAATTTCTCGGTAACAGCCAGCAGCCTAATTGCGTAACACACGATCAATCGGAATCGGTTTCATTTTTTCAGTTCAACAACATGGATTCCGTTACTTACGTGTTGAGCAGACAAATTTTTCGAACTTATGAAGCAATAAAAATAATAATTTGTTTATTTTCAGAAAATTCAATTCCATTATGTACAATAAATTTACATTAAATTAAAATAAAAATGACACACAAACAGTAAAATAATACTCAAACATTAAAATCAAATTAAATTAAAATACAGGATTAAAGAAGACATTACATTTGAATTGAAAATTATACATTATAAATACAAGACACACATATACTTACATTATTATTATTCATTCATTTTCATTTTTTTTTTAATTTTATTTATTCATTTTTATTATTATACATTATTAGCAATGGATTAGCAATTTGCTTCAAAATGATTCAGATTCCGATTGATCGTGTGTTACGCAATTAGGGTGCCGGAGTCCGGATTTCTGCCGAGGAGCCCGTGGCTAAATAATAACAGCCGCACAGGTCGATCGGTCAGGTTAAGCTACGCTTGCCGCGGTTGGTCTGTGGATGGGTGACCATCTTTACATATCGAGACCTCCGTGCCTCGGAAAGCACGTTAAGCCGTTGGTCCCGGCTGTCATTGGTGGATCTTTGACAGTCGTTACGGGTAGTTAGAAGCCCGAAAGTCTGACAACCAGTCTTACCAAGGGGTATCGTATTACCCAGTAACTGGGTTGTGGAGGTCAGATAGGCAGTCGCTCCATGTAAAATACTGGTATTCAGCTGCATCCGGTTAGACTGGAAGCCGACCCCAACATAGTTGGGAAAAGGCTAGGCAGATGATGATGAGAATAGGCTCGCCCCTTATTATATGGGACTTAAACATAACTGGCGTAAGTGTGTGTCCTTGTGGTACACCTCCCGATGCACTTTGTGATATAAAAACGTCCTCTTTTAGTAGACAGCTTCTTAGCTGTCGTGCGCAAAAAGAATGCGTCTTTTCTCGCCAGATTGCGGGGCAGTAGCAACAGCCTCTTGACAGTTATTGC
The DNA here is from genome assembly GCA_951799955.1 of Apamea anceps. Classification (NCBI taxonomy): domain Eukaryota; kingdom Metazoa; phylum Arthropoda; class Insecta; order Lepidoptera; family Noctuidae; genus Apamea; species Apamea anceps. Next base: position 5,486,033 of record OX637501.1, read on the forward strand.
TGATAGGCATGATCAAAGCCCCATTATGAGGCATCTTATAAAAACCACCCTGTCTTTAGTAGAATATAAGTACTAACATAGTATATAAGTTAAATTGTCTACTAACATCTAGAATTGTAAGTTTGTTGGATCTATTGCTGTCCGTGAAATGAAGATTATTATTATTATTTTCTATATTTGACCGGCACATTTTAGTTTTGACATTGACAGTTCCAGTAGTTAGTAAAGATCAAATTCGCAAAACATGTATTCGTTTGTATGAAACTGACAGGTGTCAAGAACGCATTCTCAAATGTCAAAACGGGCCTTTTATTTTTTGACAAGTTTAATGAAAGTTTTTTTTTCTGCATGAGAACTTTTATTTAGCCCTTCTACTTTTAAAAAACTTAAAATATTTGTCAAAGGGTATGAATGCAAAAGATATTTAAGTCAAAATTATATATATGAAATCGAACCGAAAGGCATTTTTTTTATCAATTTGCAAATAAGACGTGAAGGAAAGATTTTTATCTCTGTTTGAGTAGTTTCAATGTTTTTGTTGGTATACAGGCGTGTGCTAGCTGATATTGGCAAATAATTTAACTAAATGTTATGCGTTTCATAATGATAATTACTTGCCTACTATCGTCTAAAATCAAATTCTTTTAACTTAACAGACACAAATGTCTGTTAAGTTAAAAGAATTTGATTCTAGACGATCCCCAGCAGCACAGCTCAGAAGCTGTGCTGCTGGGGAGGTTGTTGCGCCATTTCTTCTTCCCAGCCAAAGCAATAGGAAGTGTTGAAGGGCAGGCGCCCTTCAACACTTCCTAATGCTTTGGCTGTTCCAGTCACACAGTCAGACAGTCCCCCCCAAAACACCTGTTTTAGGGGGGACTGTCTTATGTAATTTTGACGTTCAAAAAGTGCGGCTTTTTAGTCTAGTTTGAATAAATGACGTTTATCCTAAGTATCAGAAAACTACAGTATACAGTTGCATCAGTCAGTTAACTACTCAATCGCTTACTCCACAACACTGTATTGTCTATGATTATTCAGTAGCTCTGTTTGTTTGCGACATCAATCAATTTCCCCCTGTTGACTCTTGAAATTTGCATGAAAAGTGCTGATACAGCATACACCAGCTCTTTCGGAATCAGCAAATTAAGTCTACATGAAAATAATGTTGCTGCATAAATGAGTAGATGCGTATTATGAAAGCGTGTCGAAGGTAGTGTAATAATATTGTAATAATTAAAGATGCGGACTGATGAATTTTAATATACCGACTGTTATCACATTATTTCGTATTTATACAATTACATAATGTACCTATTACTGTAAGGTCACGCGTTCATTGCCGCGGTTGGTCCGTGGATGGGTATCTTTACATATCAAGACACCTCCGTGCCTCGGAAAGCACGTTGAGCCGTTGGTACCGGTTGTCATTCGTGGATCTTTGACAGATGTTATGGGGCATCAGAACCAGAAAGTCTAACAACCAGTCTTACCAAGCGGTATTGTATTACTCAGTCACTGGGTTGTCGAGGGCAGATAGGCCGTCGCTCCTTGTAATATACTGGTACTCAGGTGCATTCGGTTAAATTGGAAGCCGACCCCAGCATAGTTGTTAAAAAGCTAGGCAGATGGGGCAGATGATGATGTAATAATTAAAGATGCGAACTGAGTTATTTAACTATTCCTGTTATCACATTCTTTTGTATTTATGCAATTACATAATGTACCTAATACCGAAATACGGAACCTATTGTGGTATAGTAATTTTATTCTAGGTGCTTCATTTTCATATATATAATTATATGATTATAAAATATTGTAAAACATTTTTAAAAGGGTAACGGTTCAGTTTCTAGCCCATTCTTCTCCATACGAAACAGCCTTTTGGAAGGGGCGACTAGAATCAATTCTAGTTTTCTTGTAAATTTTGACGTTCAAAAGTGCTTTTTATGTTATTATATTTTCTTTTTATCTTATTTAAAATAAATGATTGGACTTTGAGCTTCATCACCCTTGAAAGCTGTCTTGTTTCTTAAATTTAAAACAATTGTTTTTTCATACTATTCTCGGAACATTTTCTCGGTTGCTATGGTGAGATATGAAAGGACAATGCTCATGGATGTATGGAATCCTGTACCATGCTGCAACAAAGTTACTTTGTTTTTTATAGACTACTCTTAACATATTAACTCCTACAAAAGTTTTTTTGAACAAAATCAACACTTTTTTACTTTCAATTAAATTCCCTGTTCAAAAATCAAATATCCGACGCGTAACGTCGTAAAAATTATGAAAATAATTACTGTAATATTTTGATCTTGATGCATGAGACTTTTTGGTACGACTTTCGGTCATTGTCTTTTCTTAATAGAATCGAACATAATTAATGCAATAACCTGTAACTTAATATTTTACATACACACATAAAGTCACGTCTTTCTCCCATGGGAGTAGGCAGTTTCTCAATATTTTGTACCTTTAAAACTCAGATGTCACAACCAAAACTTGAGTCTACAACACCAAGTCTAGAACAACACATCAGTTAATTAATGGAAGTCGAACCAACCCTCAATGGCTCGCTATAACACCCAATTAATTGAATACATTTGCATTTAATTACATTTACATTTCAATCCAGTTCAAATTACTAAGCAGGGCAGTCTGACACCGTGCCAAGATTCGGGCTTAAGCTGCCAAGTTTTGACTTGACGGTCAGATTGGTCTTACATGGAAGGCTGGAAGTAATTATGTATTTGGGAAGGCAGATAAGGGGTACGTTTTGTGAGACTTCGGGTTAAAGAGAAGTGTGATTAGGGTCAATGTGTGACGATAGCCTAATGTTGAGAGAAATCTGGCAATGGCTTCTGATGCTTTAGCAGCATTGTAGCTTGTAAAGACACTCTAAAAGCCGACATACACGGACTGCTCGAGCAGTTAGCAATTGATCAACATAGACGGACCGCTCTTGCAGTCATAGTCAACAGCGTGAAGCTGCCATTGATAACTGCTGGAGCAGTTGATACCAACTGCTCGTCATTCAAATAGCGCGTCACAATCTACGTCGTCCATTTTGCTCAAGAAACAAAATAAAAAGCGTGCGGGCGGGAAGCGCGCGCAATGTGGAATGAAGAGCGCGGTCGGAGGTAACTGCGCGAGAGCAGTCGACAGCTCGAGCAGTCAGTGTATGCCTGGCGACTGCTTGACCGCACGACCGCCCGAAGCAGTTGCAACTGCTCGAGCGGTTTCGTGTATGTGTGTACGTAGAAGACTGTAGTTCACTATGCAGTCGCAGCTTGAAGCAGTCCATCCTGACTTCTTCAAGCAGTCCGTGTATGTCGGCCCTTAGGCTTTTTGCTACCAATTATCGAGAGAAATATTTACGTGATCCTTTAAAAACTTAGTGAACTTCTGATGATGAACGCTTTTTTAAATTAATGTACCTCTTAAAACATTTTGATACACCATTTTAGGGTTCCGTAGTCAGCAAGGAACCCTTATAGTTTCGCCATGTCCGTCTGTCCGTCCGCAGCTTAGCTCGGAGACTCTTAGTACTAGAAAGCTATAATTTGGCATGGATATACATATTAATCACGCCGAGAAAGTGGTAAAATAAAATCTTGAAACCTGGACGATTTTTAAAATAAATCGTCGTCTTTTCTTAACTTTCTGCAGTTTTCTCACAGTTAGTTGCAGTAACTAAGCCAAGGTACTCTGACCAAACGGGAACCACGCGCGAGCCGAATTGGTCGCAGTTACTAAGCTGGGGCAGCCTGACCAAATGGTTATTTTTATGTCAGAACTTTATGTTAAAGCAACGCGCGCGAACCGACCAAGTGAAGCAAGCGGCTGCGCCCGGCGAGCGCCATCTTAGTTGTTCACAGTAACTTGGGTATTTAATCTGCATTCGCGATTTATTTGCCAAAAATGTAAACAAATATGAGTTTATGGAAAAATAACTTTAATTCCTACACAACAAAGTTCAGTGTACGCTACAACTTCAAACATTTATATAACTTTTTCAATAGTGCTGGTCACTCTAAAATCGACTTAATTCTAATTGCAATAAAGTTGATATTTGTTTAACTTGAAATAACATCAATCTGAAACATTAGTTTGAATAGACTTTGGTCATTTATGTACCTCAAAGTGGGAAGATGTAAGTCCAACCTGATAAAGTGGAACTACCTTGACGGAACGGCAGTAGGGTGTGATTGTGGAGTCATGTCACAAACCATGCTCGACCTCCTATCCTGTCCTCTCTGTCCCAAAATATGCAGTCAAAGTGGCCCTTGCACTGCCACCGACACCCAAGTAGCATTGCAAGCTGTATACAAGCTGTATTTAAGTTGGTTTTTATACTAGAAGCTGCATATTCAGGCTGTATATAGGCTGTTTAAGCGCTTAAACAGCCCCTGTAAGTAAAAAAAGGGCCCATATTATACAGCTTTTGTCGTTAGTGGAGCTGTATAGTAGCTGTACAAGCAAAGGAGAAGCTGTACAATAGTGTATTAAAGCTGTTATTCGGTGTACAAAGAAACCATTATACTACAGATATTATTTTATAATTCTTTTGTAACGAAAAGTGTTCTAAATAGGTTTTTGAAGAGGATTACAAAAGAATAAAAATAAAACAAAACTATTTTCGATGACATTATGCGTGTAGTAGAAATGGCGACACTATTATTTAATATTTATTACTAGAAGTAAAAGATAACCGTAGACTTGTATATCTGATGTTGTTATTTGGTGAATTGAAAGTGCAAATTAAATTTATTGTGAACCTGTGTATGTTTTCCTTCAAAATATTCACGCGCCAGCAAAATAATCGAGCTGACATAAAGAAAAATACTAAATACGGTAAGTAAATGTTTGTTTTTAAGGTTAGAATAAAAAAATAATTTTAAAGTAATAGATATAAGGGCACAGTGATCATTATTCAAGCTGATTATCATGATGCGGCTTAAGGTTTTGTAAAAAAATCCTTTAATTATACTTTAAATTTTGTTATTAAACATTCGAAAATGGCGACAATTAGCTAAGCAGCCTACACGATATTTGGAGAGTATTATAGTCTGAATAGCTGTACTAAGTAAGTTATGGATTACATTGTACAGCTATTGGCTTTTAATCAGCTTTATAATAGAATATGTTTATTACTTAGGCTGTATATTAGTTCTCTATGCATAACTTATAATGTTCTTTAGAGTTACTTAAAGAAATGAAAAACCCTGAGCTCAAAATTACTTTGATCCGTTCCTCACTTTATCAATAATATTTTATTAAAACGCACTTGTGATTTGGCAGTATAGTTCTCCTACACACAAGCCTAATGTTTATTTACTCAGGTAAAAAAGTTGAAAAATTGTTCCAAAAATTGTTAATTTAAACTAAAATATATGTTAACTTGCTATATCACTGTTTGATTTACTCGCAATCGAAGTGAAAAGTAGAGTTTATAACTCGTTCATATAAAATACATTGTTTTGTATGAACATTATTATACCTAAGTAAACTTATTGCAAAGTATTATTAGTGTGTTGTGTATATTATATCTGTTTTACTTTATTTTCAGGAAAATATGCCGTTTAAAATCATAGAAACGTCTTGAAAAATTCTGTGAAGAGGAAACTCAGTAAGAATGAAAGAGCAACTAAAAGGATGAGAACCAAAAAAGATGCGCTTAAAAAAAAATATAGCTGAAAATGAATCAGATCAGGGAAATCGAGAGGAATCAAAATAAAATGGATACAGATGAAAAAGGTAAAATCGACAAAAACGCTACAGGCGAAAAAGAAATTATTGAAGAAGAGGAGGAGGAATCTCTTTGTTAGTTTTACAATAATGAACTTTTATAGGGTGATCTTTTCAAGTGGTTAATTTACTTTTTAAACCTTTCATAGAGAAACACTTAATAATCATGTTAATTTGATTGTCCATTGTCCTTAAGTCACAACGTTTATGTAAATGTTATTTGTTATTAAATTTTTTTTATACGAGCTTGTTAGTATTTAAGAGAAACACGTAATCTCGTGGCTGTGGTTGTCCCGGAGACAAAAATTCTATTGTTGTTTTTGTAGCCTTCCTAGTCATGAAAGAGGAGAATCTTCCACCTCTGAAGTGGAGACTAGGAAGAGTCATCGCCATACATCCAGGTACTGATGGAATTGTCCGGGTAGCAGATATAAAGACCTCTACTGGAGTCATCCGGAGGGCCTTCAACAGGATATGCCCATTACCAGAATCGAAGTCTGGTTGAAAGCTCGACTTTCAACGCTCGGGGGAATGTTGGAGCGCCTACGACATTGATCATAGCTCTAAGTGTTCCGTCCTACCTAAACTATGTATTATGTTTTTGTTATGTGCTCGTACGCACATCATTCATGTGTCACTTTTACTTGTTATTAAAAACTCATACACGTTACATGTGCCTGTTGCCTTTTTATTTAAATCACACTAATTTTCGCACATAATGAAAAAACTTCATTATCAGGTTCAGAAGGTTGTACTAAATCTACACATTTGATATAACTGTTATGATCATTAATGTTTAATGTTTTTGCTACGGAACCTTCTTCGTTGGACGTCGATGGAATTGACGCTTGACTGTAGGTTGTCCGATTTATTAATGATTCTGCTTCCTCAATAAATGATGGTTCACTATCATAACTGTTACTTGGTTGATAATTTGTAATATTCAAATATTCCCTTTCAATCCTCCTCTTGACTGCACCAGATCTTTTTCTTTTTTTCCACATGTTGCATTTCTTCACAGTGAAAACATTAATTTTATTCGTCATACAATCAAGTGACTGTGTCAGTAATACAGACTAAAGCTGTACTATAGCTGTCATTTATTTTTTTAGTTTTAAAACACCCTCATAGACAGAAGTCATAAAACCACTGTATTTACAATAGTGTACAATTACGCCATAAAAATAAGTTTGAGAACGGAGTTTGCATACACCATTGTACAGAAACAAGTATCAAGTGATACTGTAATAACACTTAGAGTTGTAATAAGTAAGTGATCACATGTAAAATACAGCCTGTATACAGCTTTAACGATGAAACCAGATTGAAGTGTCACAAAATACTTAAAGCTGTATAGTAGAATTTTAATATTCTGTTTAAGAACCCCAAGCTTACGCAGATCCCTCAATAAAGATTTTATACAGTTTGAGCTGTATAATAACTCATAAATCACTCTTATAAAGACAAAAGCATTTTATGACACTCTTGTACGTCTCTAAAAGAACTCTAAGTTCTAAATAGGTTGGTATATTGATGTTGAAAACGCTTGTGTGCTGCTTGGGCAACGCCGTGGAAGTGGCAAAGTTTTGGGAAAGCAAGAATTAAAAATACAGTCGTGCCAACGACACGATGAAGTACCTCAAAATAGGAATTATTTGAGTTCACAAAAAAAGGCATGTTCACTATATTAGGCCCCTCGCCCACGGTGACTTTTTGTAGCGATGCTGTCGCGCGTTCGCATCGATACAGTCGTGATGCGGTCGCTAGCTCTTTGCCCTCGCCCACACCACGATTCTCAGTCGCAATGCAAACGCGATACTGTCGCGCTTCTGTCGCGATGCAAACGCGATTCAGTAACGCGTGGACAGCTGAAGCGTGGGCAACGAAAGCGGTCGCGCGTTTGCATCGATACAGTTGCGATGCTGTAGCGCGTTAGTAGTGCGTTGGCATCGCTGCTGTAGCGCGTTGCAAATGCTACTAATTAGTAGCGATGCTGTCGCGCATTTACGAAACGCGCGACAGCATCGCTACAAAAAGTCGCCGTGGGCGAGGGGCCTTAGAGTGTTCAATATCTAATATTTTTATGAAAGTAAAATGGGAATTATTTGAGGTACGATTTCTATGCCAATCATAATTATAGGTAGGTAGTTATTGAGACAGGTCAGTACAAAGAATATAACAGAAGGCCAATTCTCGTAATTTAAAACGTTCAAAATCTAGTCGCAGTCTCATATCGGCGACAAACAAATGTCAAAAACTTATCAAAATGTAGGGAAATTAGAAGTATTTTTGACAGGTTGAGACTGAGAATAGACTGTGAACGTTCTTAAAATTACGAGAATTGCCCCTCTGATATCATTGCATAATTACATATTTAGTTCTGTTTAACACTGACACATCTTAACAAATTGTCACACATTTGCGGGGTAATTGCGTACACAGTAGCAATAACTTTCATTTTTACAGTTCAGCGACATTCATTGCGTTATGAACGTTGTTAAACAGAATTTTTTTCGAACATATAAAGCAATGGATTATCAATATCCTTCAAAATCATTCAGATTGTTATGGATCGTGTGTCACTGTCATACTTTTTATGCATAACTAGAACCGATTGCGTATGGTTCTAGTTGTACATAAAAAGTATGCCAGTTTAAGGACACATACTGACAGACAGTATAATAAATCACACAAAAGATTTTATTAACCGAAAAACATCCACATTCTGCCTAAAAACATTCGCAATAACATGCCAACAGAATAAAACGTAATTCTTAGCAAAAAATAAAAGTGGTCTCCTTTTGACATGTTAAGGAAAGGTCCAAAGAAATACTTACAGGAATGCAGATTTTGTGGAAGAAACCCAGAGTAGGTCACGTTCGAGTTTTAGTTTCTCGCCCTGAGATGGTAAAAGTTTCCCGGTATTTAAATGTAGGTCTTGCTAATTAGTCGGGGGATGTTGAAGTTCGTAGTGTGTTTAAGTGGGTGAAATCTGGGAGGAAAATAATGATATTTCTGCTTTTTTAATGGGTACTATTTCCTAAAAAAAATATTGTACAAGAGCATCCTAAATTAATAGCGTAAAATCATGTCTGTAATCCCTGAAGGGTTAGTCAGAGGTGTTCCTATAGTACACTTTCATTTCGCCATATAAATTGTTACTAGTTTTTTTTTCAAGTAGATGGCTTTGCAGAAAATAAGGCATTTTGTTGCATTTCGGTAACATTAACGATAGTAGTACCGATAGCGATAGACGATTAACGATAGTAATACCGCTGCTAAGGTTTTTATTGATATAAATTGTAACATATGGAACGTTCTACAAAGGTTTACAAATTGATAAATGGAAGAAAATGTTTAATAAAAATAAATAAATCTAATATATTTTCATTACATTTTCAATCTAAATAATAATATATTTTCAGGCGATATAGAAAAATACCTACATATTTTTATTGCAAACAAAATTGCATTATAAATAAGGTTTAATTAAATAATAATTATCTATGTACTGTTTTCAGAGCAGTCCCATTCAAATGCCACCTTTCCGTTTATCATTAAGTTTCCAACATCAATGGTTTTCCAAAAAGGTACGTCGAAAACAAATTCAAATTCTCTCAAACTGCGCGAGCGTTTGCACAAAAACTCCACATGCAAGCACCCAGTTAAACTATCTACGTTGTTCCCATTCCCTTATTAATATGCTCTCATAACAGTACCTAGTCTTCACAAAACGAGCACTATTCTAACCTTTTTACATCCAATCCTTTTAACGTAAAAACTTCAGCAACGTCCACGGATATCACGGGATATGCCTTGGGGGCGTGGCACGTGGCGCCTCAATATTATAAAATTGTTCTTATGTTCGAACGGCGGCTGTACGCTTCATTCAGTCGCTTTGCAACTGCGTACAGTGTACTATTGATGCGTAAAAAAACAAAATTCCGGGTTGTGCAGTAATTATATGTAAAAATAGATCAAATACCATCAACCTGAAAACAAATGGTGTGTCCTACCACCGGTAAGTAACCAATAAGTTACTGTTTTATATTTTAAATCAATTTTTAAATGTTTTATTAACTTTCGTCCGGAGCGACACGAACTAGCCCGAATCTTCCCGAACGCAACGAACGTTTTGAATTTAGAGAGGTGCAATCGAGTGCGTGCGACTGATTTTATCGATATGCGTATTATTGCAGCTGAATATTTTTTTACAGAACTCAATGGATATTCTCGTATTACATGTATAGTAAAAGAGTTAAATTAGTTATTAATTTAATGTTGTTTGAACCAAATTAAGACATTGTTATTTCAATACTTACAGTTACTCGTGAAATGTAAAAACTCAAATTAATATTACATCGATGAAAAAAAAAATATATAAAAATAAATATTTTTGAAAATAAAAAAAATATTTTGCGCAATATTCTTGTATTGATCACTAAACGCCGCGAGATATCTCTGTTTTGTCATAAATCGCAAGTCGCAAGCACTCAATTCATGTCAATCATAAGGCCGAGCAGCCGCCAAAGTTCGAAATTTGAATTAGAAAATTCGCGGTCCGTCGCTATTTTGTCAAATCTTTGTCTATAATACTGAGGGCTTAACATTTTATTTCTTTACAATTGTGTTAAATAAGCGTTCAATTTAACCGGTAATACAATATTAAAAAACTATTCCCATTTTATTTTAATAAAAATAAACTATATTTTCGTATAGGTATTTATATTTAAAAAAAAGAAATTATTTAAAGAAAATTAAACGAAGTTATTATAATACAAGAATGTGCTATAATTAAATATCGACAAAAATTATCGACCATCGCTTTCGACTCCCTAATTGCATGCGTGTGCATTGAATAGCAAATGTTTACAAGTGAATGCCCCGCCCATTCTATGCATGTGTGCTGTTAGAAATTGACTTAGTGTAGCTGCTTTCTTCTTAGTATGCGTGTTCAAATTTTAAGTGTGTGTCGTAAGTACACTATTTGTTAATGTTGTAAGTATTTGGGTGGGAGATTAGCGGCGGCACTGGGACTCCTTACTATTCCGCAATGAAGGCATATCTCCGGATATCTATGGCAACGTCGGTACGAATTTTAATAACAATTCGCGGACTCGCTCAAACAAATCCAGCATAAAGTTTTCCGACATTAAGAAAACAAAAGTAATTTTATTATTCACTGGCTCTTTCATTTATGTTGATAGTGGAATATAACGATCGTATATGTTATCTAGCAGTGTGGCTGTATATTGCTTTTTCAGTTTTTAAGTTGCTTTTAGGGATTCGTTCCCATAGGGTGCCAACAGGACCTTGTTACTAAGGGTCCGCTGTCCGTCCATCTGTTATAGGCATGTATCTTTTGAACCGTAATAATCCAAATCAATCAATCAATCAATCCGCGAAAATTCCAAATGTCTGCCACATTTGGAATTTTCACAGAGTGTGTACGTCACGAGCACCATATGTCAACACTTGGCAACTTTCAATTGCGATTTTTTCGTGAAATAACGAATGCAACGTTGAAATACGTCACGTTACATAAACCTATGGGTTCGAAAATGCTATGTTCGTAACAACACGACATTTCATAAAAAAATAAAGGAGTAAATCGCTTTTGAGTAAAGCCGAGTGTATACATATTTTTGCTCGTGACTGTACAAACTCTGTGAAAATTTCAAATGTCTGCCGCTATGGCCGCTGTAAGAAGAAATAATAATATAAATAACATAAATTTAAAAATTTAAGGTGGTAACAAAAAACGGTGTTCTCCTCGGCCTTTTTAGAAAATATTGTTAATTATTGTACGGTGGTATGGAAATCTTCCTGTGCGAGTCGACTCGCACTTAATTGCTTTTGTTATTTGACTCTGAAGTTGTGTCCTTGCAGCCGCCATCTTGGATTTTCTTTTTGAACTTCGTTCCTGCCGGGGGTCACCCGACCCCACAGGTAGTTTTTAGGGTTCCGTAGCCAAATGGCAACGGAACCCTTATGGATTCGCCATGTCTGTCTGTCTGTCTGTCTGTCTGTCTGTCCGTCCGTATGTCACAGCCGCTTTTTTCCGAAACTATAAGAGCTATACTGTTGAAACTTGGTAAGTAGATGTATTCTGTGAACCGCATTAAGATTTTCACACAAAAATAGAAAAAAAACAATAAATTTTGGGGGTCCCCATACTTAGAACTGAAACTCAAAATTTTTTTTTTCATCAAACCCATACCTGTGGGGTATCTATGGATAGGTCTTCAAAAATGATATTGAGGTTTCTAATATCATTTTTTTCTAAACTGAATAGTTTGCGCGAGAGACACTTCCAAAGTGGTAAAATGTATGTCCCCCCCCCTGTAACTTCTAAAATAAGAGAATGATAAAACTAAAAAAAATATATGATGTACATTACCATATAAACTTCCACCAAAAATTGGTTTGAACGAGATCTAGTGAGTAGTTTTTTTTTAATACGTCATAAATCGTAACGTAACGGAACCCTTCATGGGCGAGTCCGAGTCGCACTTGGCCGGTTTTTTTTTAACTAACGCCGTTTCAAAATAAAAATATAGCTTTTAAAAAGTGTGTGCTGTTATCGATATCGAACCATATCGATAGTTGTGTATGAGCTACATCATTATTCAAAAGTAAGTACATACATAACATCGATTACTATCTGTATTAGGACTGTATAAACTTAATATTCATGTTCGCAGAATTCCAATACATGTATCAGTTATTGGAATTCCAAGAACGCTAGCTATCTATACTAACAAAAATGCTGAAGAGTTTGTTTGTTTGCTTGCTTGAACGCGCTAATCTCTTCCGGTCGGATTTGAAAAATGATTTAGCCAAATTCTTGAGAAAGGCTATAGGCTATATAACACCACGCTTTGATCCTTAGGCGCTCAGCAAAAAGTAAGAAAGTACGCTATGCGAAAACGAAGTGGTAGCGGGGGCAGGCGATGCGATGCGATGCGATATGACGGGGAACGAGAAATTCCACGCAGGCGAAGTCGCAGGCAGAAGTTAGTAGTAGTTAGTTAGTAGTTAGTAGTATACATATACGTACAAAGCTGATGATGTACATAATATATGTATCGTGTATCAAAGTTTTCACACCCTACAATAAGATCGCATTTTGTATGTTTTAAATAATATCATATCCCTTTGAATGTAATAGTAGAATAGAATTTCGCTTAATTAAAGTGTAATAACAGAGGGCAATTCTCGTAATTAAGAACGTTCACAGTGTGCCAAAATTTTCTCTAATTTCCCTACATTTTGACATGTTTTTGACATTTGTTTGTCGCCGAGGTTAGACTGCGACTAGATTTTTAACGTTTAAAATTACGAGAATTGGCCTTCTGATACAATTATAAATAAGCAACAGCAGCGTAGGTTTGAGTACGAACGCGCAGAATTCAGGTTACGTGTCCTCCCACGACTTCAAAATTAAAAATACTCGCGCATTATATTCACTTAGTTTTAAGAAATCATTCATATCAATTGTGACTGGCCCACAAAAAAAAAACAAAATGCTAATAATAATATTTTCAATAAAAAAGAAACTGAATGAATATACATTACGTTTATGTCGCGCATTCGCGCTAGGGCCTCTAATATCGTAGCGGCTACGGCGTAACGCCGTAGGCTCTCACTACATTGAGTGAATAATGTGATCATACTTATATAATGAGATTTTCAACTGAACAACAACAGGGTCTACAGCCAACAATAGGCTAGTTTCCTAAAAAAATCTAATTAGTCCGTCAGTTAGATTATCAAAAAATATTAGACTCGTATTTTTTCTTTTATCAATTATATAAAAAATGATGAAGATATCGCCCGTTAAAGTTCCGCGTGACGTCATGCCTTGCTACACTTTTTAGCATGGCGTGACATCACGACCCCCCACTCCCAAATTTTGACGCGCTTTATCTTTGTCATTTTTTGTTTGATTGACAAAAGAAAAAATACTTTTCCATTATTTTTCGATAATGTAACTGATGGACTAAATATAATAATATTTTTTTACCCAGGAAACTTCCCTATTGGAACATTTTGATAATCAGATTGCATCATCATTTTGTCAGCCTGCCATTACCCCAATGGGTGGATGGATGGTACTGGGAGGTAGTAAACTATTTTCTGTGCCAAATCAGTCAGCAAAAAGAAAGTATCAATGTGAACATAAACGAACGAACTAAAATCCTATGCAAATTCCCCGTTGACAACTAAAACTAAGCGTGAAACTAACGCAATTACAGTGTTAATTAAAAAACTTAATAAGTAACATTTTCTAAAAAGCAGTTCCGAGCTGTTTTCCCAAGTAATGTTACTTTTAATACATTTAAAATGCAGTTTTAAAAGAAAAGAAAATTACTTCGGAGACTCCATTGTTCTCGAAAACTCTGCATTCTCAATGTAATATATGCTAATGTAGTTTTTGTTCTTGTTGATTTAACGTTTTTATGAACGGAATCTTTTTTATTATTTCACGGTTTTGTGAACTAATGAGATTCTTGAACGATAAGAATTAGTTTACAGGATAATACGGGGTTTATTTAGCGTATGTTTTGTGAAGAACGTAAATTTTGTCGTTGTCGTTTCGTTGGTCTAGCGATCGCAAGCACTACTGCTAAGCATGAGGTCCTAGGTTCTAATTCCGGGTCGGGCAAAGTGCTATTGGGTTTTTCTATCTGGAATTTCTCAGTCATACTCAATAGAAAAGGGAGGATCCTCCGACCAGACGGGTGTTGTGTCTGGCGGGCGATTGCCCAACGACTGATGTCGGGAAGTTTGTATGTATGCTAATTGCGCGGTAAACTCTGCTTGCGAGATGCAGGATTTGCGTGACGTCAGTATGACGCGTTTTTCACATGTGGCGTTGTAGATACCGCTACAGGCTCGCACTCTATAGGACTTAAACATTGCTGGCAAAATGTGGGTGTATGCATGACTACTTCTGGTAAAGGCTGCGCCGTTAGATTTATAGAGAACTTATTTTTTTACCCTAAACTAGGCTACGATTATTTCACCGCAGCTAAGCGGACATTACAGCAATATAATTCCTACATATTTGGGCACCAAACGCAGGAAGTAAGTGGCAAAACGTTGGATACAGCACGAGAGAGCTGTTTACGCAAATTGCGATGTTTCAGATAGCGGTGTAACTGCACGATTATCTCTTTGCGGCACTTTCCAGCGATTCTGTTAATTTGGTACGCTTTTTTACATGGTATTTTTGTTGCGTTTTCTTATCTATTTTAAGGGAAATAATTGACAATTCAGGTATTCAGCTGCATCCGGTTAGACTGGAAGCCGACCCCAACATAGTTGGGAAAAGGCTAGGCAGATGATGATGACGAATTGACAATGCAGCAATTCAATTATTTCATCACCACTGCTCTCAAAACGGTGACGGAAAACATCGTGAGGAAACAGGTATGTCGTAGAACTAAAAATTCGAAGACATGTGACATACACCAACCCGCACTGGACCCGCGTGGTGGATTACAGCCCACTCCCTCTCACAGAGAGGAGGCCTGTGTCCCAGCAGTGGGAACATTATAGGCTGATTATGATATGATGAGGCAACTCCCTTTCCGGGTCATGTCATTGGGAAAGTTATATGTATAGATTCGTGTCTAAAACATGGCTCAGATTCTACGATCTACAATTCTATAAAGTAGTAGCAAACTAATAAATGCTAATCGATGACAAGAATTATCACATTACTGCTATCAATAAGTAGTTAGTAGAGAATATGTGATTTCACATAAACCTACTTGAGCACTTATGAAACATCTGAAGCTAGGTGCACGGTTTCAATTGGTCGTTTCCTATGGAGAAGAGCTGGCAAGAAACTCCACGGTTATTCTTTTAAAAATAATTGGCTTTTACAATGTTTTCAAATTATACTGTTAATAGGTATGGTACTTAATATGGAAAATCGTCAACAAATCGAATCATCTATGAGTCTACAAGGCTACAACGTTCTTACATTCATAAAATGTCAAAGGATCTATACAAAAGAAAAGAAAATAAAAACCCTATTTCAACTAAACGACATGACACAATGGTAGCATCATGCACCAAACAACCTTACTCAGACATCTTATGAGAATTAAAAATGCTAAAGTCTCACCGTTTCGCGTAAACATTTGTCAGACAACCAAACACTAAGCTCAGAATTGCTCAACACATTCTTTCTCCCAGAAATCTTAGCAGATGAAAACACGAAGACTAGAAAATGCAAAATTCATCCTTATGAACAGTAGTTTGCTGACGTCGCCAACTTAAAGGGTGGTCTCATTTCAAGTTTTAAAACTGTGCTATTTTCTAGCTTGAGAACTAATTTCATTAAAACTTTGACGAGTCTTGGAGTATTTTTTTTTTTCTTAGAAAACTGGACAGTTTGTTTCGTGACCAATATTTTGTGGCCGATCTCATCATCGCCATTACCCAACTACGTTAGGGTTGGCTCCTAGTCTAGCTAGATGCAGCTGAATACCAATATTTTATATGAATCAACTACCTTTCTGACTTCCACAACCCAGTAACTGGATAACAAAGTGACCCTTGACAAGACTGGTTGTCAGACTTTCGGGTTTCTGACTACTCGTAAGGACTATCAAAGATCTAGGAATTACAGCCAGGACCAACTTTTTAACGTAGTTTCCGAGGCACGGAGGGGTCTCGGTATGTCACCCAGCCACAGACCGATCTCGGCAGATCGGTCCGTGCGGCTGTTATTATTTAGCCTCGAGCCCCTCTATTCGTGGCCAATCTATTGGGCCAATATTGCGTGTCAGGAAGTGGGTTGGGCCTAACCTTTCGATAAATCAGTCAATTACCCTCGATTGATAAAACGGTTTTCCTTGGAAAGATACGTAACTGATATGATTTGGAACAGAAATAGTATATGATAATAGAGACTATTATGCTTTAGATAGATTGCTGTGATCTGATTGGTTGAGCAAATGCTAAACGTGAGGGCAGACCTTCTGAGTCAGGTCGAAAAGATTGAATTAGGTATACTTCGTCTTCTTTTTCTAAACGTGTCGATAGCAATTTAAACAGACTCGGCCCAGAATTCGGCTACTTGTTTGGCGCCATCACCAGCGTCCATCAGCTCCTGTAACGTGCAGCTGACAGGACACGCAGGACACGATATTAAGTGTCCCATCGTTTGTGGAACAGCGCCACATTTACATTCCAAGGCAGAGTCGTCTATGAATCTCCACCTGAACAGGTTTCCTTGCTTCTGCCAACCTGGGACCGGAGTCTGTTTTAAGACCTCCAGGTATACTGGTGATAGATTTTTTTTATAGCAAGGGGATTGGACATCTCTAGTTTTCTTAATCTCTTCAACTACTAAATATTCTTGTAAAATAGGAGATTTGAAATTTGCTATCTGCCCTTTTTCAGATTGACACCTTAACATCTGAGACACTGAACGGTTATCAGCCGTAAAAAACTTCTATTGTGTCTGGCATTGTAAGTACATATTAATCTTATAAATTGCCGTATACGACGGTACGACGACACTTTGAACTTTTCCCAGCAAACAGCCACATCCTACTAACTTATACCACCACTGACATTGATGTACTACCACGTTGTGACGTCATATTTCCCTCGCCATCTCCTGTCTAGCCTACACAAACAATTCTGATGGAAATTTTAATTCCATTCCGTGCTCGCTGTTTGTTTTAAGGATAGATGGAATATTGCACTTTGCTTGCAAAAATTGTTGGAAGCAGCATTTTTCTTCCCTTTTCATTCATTTTGCTCCTGGCCGTATGTTAATTGGCGTAAGTGGAAGTGTTAGAGAGGTTTAGTTATTTTTCTTTGTGTTTTTATTTTTGAAGTGGTGTTTTTCTGGAGTTTGTGTGGTGTTAAGAAAAGTAGTTAATGTATTAAGTACTGCTTGGGTAGAGTAGTAAGTTAAGGAATCTAGTCTTGATGTGTCGCAGTATTCACATAGATCTGTCGATGTAGATTGTCAATAGATTATGACAGAGAAAAGATAATTAATTAGTTACAAAGATTCGAAGATATGTGACATCTACCAACCCGCACTGGGCCCGCGTGGTAGATTACAGCCCACTCGCTTTCTAAGAGAGTAGGCCTGTGTCCCAGCAGTGGGAACATTATAGGTTCTAGGACTTGCCGGTTTCCTCGCGGTTGCGGTACTTGCCGGTTCCTTGCCAGTTTCCACTTGCCGGTTCCCTTGCATACACTTCAGGGTATCGAAATCGCGGCAAGGGTGTATTTATTTACCTGTGCTGTGAATGAGTTTACAAAAAATACTTTACATGTGATAAGCTGTACTTAATGGAAAAAATATTGTTTAACCCGGGGCAAATGATGTGAAAATAATTACGCCGACGATGACACCGGGTCATCATGACCCAGATGTTATCGAGTAATTGTCATGAAATTTAAGAAGCTGTCTAAATTTTAATATTTTTTTATTATACAAAAGTTTTTGTATATTATGTAAAGAAGAAATATTTTAAAATTCAAACATTTACTAGCTTTCTTAATAGCGCATGCAAAATCTGCTCTGAAAACATAACATTAATATTTTCAAAATTTTTGTTAAATTATTTTAAATACTTAATAATATAAATTAATGATCGTACATAATAAAATAGAGAACAAACAAACTTTTTATCATAATAATAGTAACAAATCAGTCTTCTACTTCCTCATTCAGAGACATAGAACTACTGTTATTATTGCGGTACGGAATCAAATGATCTGGGCACATGTAAATCTGGCATGCATTAGAATTATTAGATGTCTTCTTATCCCTTTGAGACGGTCATATTTGACATCTTCTGTGAATTCCTGGAACCTTCAGGGGACCTCCCCTGAAGGTTCCTAGGTGGGTTAACTCGCAAAACCTTCGATTTTGCCGCGCAACTGTCAAAGCAGCATTTGATCGTTCTTCGTCAGACCCCGACTCTTCTAACACCGCAAATATTCTCTCAGGGTTGTCTATCGGTGCCATATTTAACAAAAACTTAAAAAAGAACAAGGTGAATTGACAACAAATACTAAATGACCTAATAAAAGTATGTCACACTGCCTTCTGTAATGTGATGTACATACAAAGAAGGTGCAACTTTTTATTCCCTTCTCAGAACAAGTACCTATGTCCGATTGTTTGCCCTTGTGGCAGCGGTGTGGGACCACTGCCACAACCACCGGGGTTCTTTATCTTGAGTTACTCGTTCAGTCAGCAAGATTACCGCGCACTTTCAAAGACTAACTGTTCGATAAAATGCGTCAATAATAACCTCAGAGTATTTAGCCCTCAAATTGAGTGCTTCCTTGGACATCCAGTTAGCCGATGTGTAGTGCACGGGAGTTATGCACGACAACTTGAAGAAAAGCTCGTGAAGAAAATACTACGCCAGCGATGACGCTGGGTCATATTTACCCGTTTTGAGTTGATGCACGTATGTATATCTCGCTCTGTATGCGGCGTTGCACTTAGAATATCTGCGGTTCAGTTAGAAAGAATTCGTATCTCTAGCTACACAAACGCTAAAATTGCACGATCGGCGTAAAAAAGAATAATGACAGATTAAAGTCGCCTTGGGTCAATATGACCCAGTGTCATTGGCGCCGGGTTAAGACCACGCTACCGGTAACCTGTAACGCTACTTGTGATGGGAAAAATAAAAAAAATATTAACCTTCACCGTTTTGCGAACAGTGCTGATGAAATTATTTACACAAAGTAAAGCGCCTGCCGCTACAAAATAATAATAGTACAAAACATAAAAACTTTTTTCCAAACAATAACAACCGACTTCCAAAAACGACACTACAAAGAGAAAAATAACTAATTTCGGAAGTCGGTGTCGTTGGGTTCGCATTTTCGTTGTTTGCCACCGACTTCCGACATTAAATTTTAAGTTGTAATTTCTACCAGTAATTTTGATGAAATTTCTATAGGACCACTTCAAAAGTATCTCCTTTCGAACAAAAAAAAAATTTTGAAAATCGGTCCACAATAATTGGCGGAGTAATCGCGTAACAAACACACAAAAAAAAACAATACCGTCGAATTGAGAACCTCCTCCTTTTTTGAAGTCGGTTAAAAAAAAGATAAGACATCCCAACATCAAGACACACAACAAAAGTTAGCCTCAACCACAATGAATAGTACCAAAGCAATAACTGTACGAAATATTCCCGTCCCTTATCGTCGCAAAGCGTTTTAATTCATGCCGCTAATGAAGACGCTCAGCGTCTAGGAATTGAAGGAAGACAACGCGACGCGACGCAATTTCCGGTTTTTAGTTTCAAAGAGCTTTGCGTTGGGTGACGGCTTCCCGTACTTTAGTTTTAGCGATTACTAGGCGTTCTCGATTGGAGTTCTAATCGTTTTTCGACAATCGATTCCTGCTTCGAGTTTGTATACAAGCAACAACATAATATATATAAGAATTTGGATGAAATTAACAAAAATTAACAATAAAGTTCGTTCTTGGTGCAAAGGTTGGCCATCGCTATTCAGCGAGGCAATGCGGCGAGTGTTATGGGCACCTTTGCGCCGGGAACGATCAGGGGCGGGTTGTTTTGTGACCTTTGACTGTGTATTTATTTAATTTACACTTATAATAAAATTATAATGTTGTATGTATGTAAATATTATATTTATTTATTGACTTGTATTATTTATAATTTTCTTAGAGTTTAGTGAAATTAACAAAATAATAATACATAATCAGACTATAATACACTGGGACACAGGCCTCCTCTTGTGAGAGGGAGTGGGCCATAATCCACCACGTAGGCCCAGTATGGATTGCTGGATGTCACAATTATTCAATTTTTTTTTTGTTCCAGGACATGCCGGTTCCCTCACGATGTTTTCCTTCACCGTTTTTTAGAGCTGTGGTGACAAAATTAAATACACAAAGTAAAGTGCCTGCCTGGGTTTGAACACATAACCTATAATTCGTAAGTCGGGGCCGATACCACTACGCCACCACCACACCAGATCACACCACACTTTTAATCCCATCTCTACTACCACCAAATCTATCCACTACATGAACTTAACCGCCCTTGCTGAGCGATGGCCGTTTTGCGTGGATGCGACGCATGTTTACCCCCAACGTGTTTTTTTTTTGTGTTTGTGTTCTTTTTTTATGCGTCATGTTTGCCGCAAATAAATGTATTTTCTTTCTTTCTGTCTAACCGAAAACATTCACAAATCTACTTAACATAAACTTATTTCCATCGTAAATCCTTGGTAGCTGCGAAGGAAGCACTTTGACAAACACGGATGAGCTCGAAATTGGTTCCGCTGTTTAGTCCGGGGATTGCCTCTCATGCCACCTCCTTATTTGTTGCTACCATAATTGGATGTAGTACATCGTAATTTGGGACATATTGTTTACCTTATTTGGGATTTGGGTTGACTTTTTAATTATTTGGCGTGGTTGTGTTTTTTTGCGGTTGCATGCTGTAGTACCCAAAGGACAGTGACCAAAAGTCGTACCAAAAAGTCTCCTGCATAAAGATCAAAATATTATAGTAATTATTTTCATAATTTTTACGACATTACTTACGGAATTTAATTTCAAGTAAAAAAGTGTTGATTTTGTTGTATTCCCTTTACATGACGCTCTGTTTCAAATGATGATTGATACAACCTTGAATTTTGAAAGTGTTTCTCACGTCTTTCAAAAAACATGTAAAAAAATTATATTTTGCCGATTTTACATTAATTAAAAATAACTAGAATAAAATAGAGTAGAATTTTTATTTAAATGATTATCACTTTTTTACAGCAATAATGGCCGTTCGTGTATAACATGTCAAACAAAATAAAGTATCTTCTCAGGTTATTTAGATTTTTTTGGAAATATTCGAAACCCGGGTTTTGTTTACACAAAAAACATTCGTAGGAGTTAATATGATAAGAGTAGTCTATAAAAAAAAAAAACTGACTTTGATGCAGCATGGTACGGGATTCCATACATCCATGAGCATTTTCCTTTAGATTAACTAAAAGCAAGTCATTTCTTATAAACAGTATCCGCTTTTATAACAAGTTGCCAAAGTCGGTTACAGAACTTAGCGATGGAAAGTTCGAAACCCACATCAAACGTGTCCTTAAAAACAGTATATTATAAAATATAAGACTGCGTTGAAGACAAGGAACTTTGGCAATCATTCCTTCCCCACATGTGGCTTCCCTGGTACCTCATTGACAGGATAACTGTGTAGAATGTCTATTAACTGCCCCCAAATTACGATGTTATTTTTTTTTTGCTTAAGTACAGCAGGCAGCACATCAAGCTACCCGAAACTGTCCAATTTTCCCAATCAACCTTGAACCTTAATGCTTTAGATATAAAGTTGAAAATCAATTGAAGAAATCTGACAGATTGTAGTAGTTTGACGTGCTGGCGTCTGTACTCCTTTGATATAATCTCATTATTTGACATTTTATTATATACCATTATTTACCTTACAATTTTATTTCAACTCTGTTAGTGGCTTTTGTGGGCAGGATATTAATTCAGATTGGTTGCAGTTGTAATGGCAATCATGTCATTTGGTCTAAACAGAATTTTATTCAATTTATCTTTTAAATAGATTAAGGGCTTATTTTTCAATCATCTGATAACTTTATTCGAGGAATAATTTTGAAATTTTGACAGTTTTTCATACAAAAACTGACAAACGTCAATTTTATTGCTCGAATAAAAGTTATCTGGCGATGGAAAAATCAGCCCTAAAAAGACAAAGAAGAAAGAAGTGAAGATAGAGAAGATTTTTTTATTGTATTATATTTTATGAATTTTGACAATTGACATGACTACACGGTTGGTGCAGTGGTTAAGCGATTGACTGTTGCGCTGCGTGTCGCGGGTTCGATTCCCGCACGGAACAAATATTTGTATGACCTACAAGTAGTTGTTCCGGGTCTGGCTGTTTGTGTATGTGAGTTTAAATGTTTGTAAACGCACCCACGATACAGGAGAAATTCCTAGTGTGGGGCAACGTTTAAAAAAAAAAAAATTCGACAACTTTTATTGCGTTATTTTCATCGCCAAGCAGACGAGTTTTTCAAGCCATGGATTAGAAATTTCCTATAACATCTTTCGCTTTGTGATTGAAAGTACAAATATATTACGGAATTATAAGGTGCTGATTTATAATATAGTGGGCACTTTCAGGTTGCATTGATGTAAGTATAGCTACATCTTAACATAGCATAATCAGCCTATAATGTTCCCACTGCTGGGACACAGGCCTCCTCTCACCGAGAGGGAGTGGGCCGTTATCCACCACGCGGGCCCAGTGCGGGTTGGTAGATGTCACATGTCTTGGAATTTTTGATTCTAGGACATGCCGGTTTCCTCACGATGTTTTCCTTCACCATTATGAGAGCAATAGTGATGAAATAATTTACAGAAAGTAAAGCGCCTGTCTGGGTTCGAACCTACGACTTCGAACCAGCTCAACAAAATATTTAATTTCCATCAACAAAACAAATCAAGCCTTTGACTGGTCTATGCGTCGTCTTTAAAAAATCCATAGCTTTTAAAAGTCTGTTAATATCCGCCATATAACAGTAAAGGAAGTTCTCATAATAGAAGAAATGACAAAAATTGCCAATATCTTTGTTTACCATTTCAATCTACAAAGGAAATCGATTGCCCCAGGACATTGTAAGATTACTAGGCAGGGGTGCTAGGAGCGTTGGTCACCCCTGCTTTTAATAAATGAATCTACCTTTAGGCGGTTTGATATTCGATAGGTACCTACAGAAGAATAATAAAAGATATTTTGTGATATTTACAATTTGATGTCGAGAATTATGTTTTATTTGACAGTGCCTATAATGAGTGCCGATTCTTAATTCAAGGAAAGAAAGAATAATATAACATTTGGGTGGGGTTAAAGAGTGTTAATGGCATAGTAGTCATAATAAATAAAAAAATATTGGCGCCGATTCCCTTGTTCAAAAACTAAAGTAAATTTATGTTCAATGCATCTTTTCCTTTCTATTTCATTAAGAAAAGGACAAAAGATAAATATTAGTTTAGTCCTGTCAAATTAAGATACGCCATAGACAAGTTTAGACGTGATTAAAAAATTGGCTACTAAAAATTAACCTCAATTTACGTCAGGCTCTGACTAATTTCCGAATTCAGAAACTACTTATAGAAGAAAAAAAAAATAGAATTTAGAAGATTAATAACATCGAATATCAACTAAGTCTTTGATTTTCCTAATTGAATACGCATTTTATATAATCAATTTTCAATCGGAATAAAGCTTAAAAATTAATTGCATAAATTAACATGATTAATATATTTTTTTAATAAAAGCCGCAGTATCAGTCCCGTTGAACGATCTGTATCGAAAATTTCATTAAGTCGAAAGTAAATGGGATGAAAGCGAATTTCACACTCGAAAAAATTTCAAAAGGAACCAACTTGAAATACTCGATATTGCGTTAAAAAGAGAGACCGCATAATAAAATTGTGTTTGTTGGGATGTAGACGACGCGAAGACTTTGAACTTGTCACATTTGTTAATAAACAGGTAGGCCAAAGAATGAAAGATAATATGGGAAACTATAGAAGATGGATGGCTGGTAGCAGCTGGATGAGAGTTTCCGAAAATCGAGTTGAATGGCGTGCAATAGGAGAGGCCCACAGAACAGATAAAAGACCTTGACAACACGGTTAGCACAGTGGCTGAGCGATCGGACTGCTGCGCTGCGTGTCGCGGGTTCGATTCCCGCACGGAACAAATATTTGTATGACCTAAAAGTAGTGGTTCCGGGTCTGGCTGTTTGTGTATGTGAGTTTAAATGTTTGTAAACGCACCCACGATACAGGAGAAATTCCTAGTGTGGGGCAACGTTTAAAAAAAAATGAAGTTAATGATGATGAGGACACAGAATTACTTTTTTTTAGCTAGTGTTTTCTATAACATTGAGCTTATAGTTCCTTTCAGCATTTTTCTCTTTGACCTATAGTCTAGAAGTTACTGGCTGGAATAAAAAAAACACCCGAGTCCCGTCAATACACGAATCAAAATTGTGATGCCTACACGAACATAAAAAAAACCAAAACTTTCTGTTTTTTTATGTTTGTGTAGGTAAAATCAGGAGGGCAATTCTCGTAATTTTAAGAACATTCACAGTCTGATCTCAGTCTCAATCTGTCAAAAATACGTCTAATTTCCCTACATTTAGACAGGTTTTTGACATTTGTTTGTCGCCGAGATGAGACTGCGACTAGATTTTGATCGTTTTAAATTACGAGAATTGGCCTTCAGTTGATCCATACATAATGTGGAGTTAAATGCGAATATAAATCTATGGATCAACTGATTTTTTTTTCACGATTTCAGAGTTGGTCCCGTAGTAAAAGTTGTTCATAATGATGAGTACAATGACCACTTTTAAGGATTAAAACGATCAAAATTTAACGTGTATGGATGTAAAAAAATAATACCAGCTTATTATTGTCCTACTACAGGCCGAGCATTGATCACCACGTATGCTCAAGACGGGTTGGCGATGCCGGACTGATATCTATTATACCAGCTTCTCTCCGCGTCTTCTTGTTCTTCTTGTTCCGTCGCATCGCATCGCTCGCTTAGCAATCTGTGCGACTTTTTTTCTTTTTGCTCAGCTCCTAAGGGTCATGACGTGATGTTAAATAGCTTATAGCCTTACTGAAGAGTTGGACTATCAAATGCAAAAATATTTTTTAAATCCCCTTGGTAGTTCTAGAGATTAGCGCGTTCAAACAAACAAACTTTTCGGCTTTATTATGTCCTAGTATATAGATATAAGTTGATCTGACATTTTCCTTCACCGATATCAGTAAGTACAGACGCCAGCAGGTCAAGCTACCCGAAACTGTCAAATTTTTCCAATCAAACTTGAACCATAATACTTTACCGATAAAGTTGAAAATCTATTAAAGAAATTTGACAGATTGTAGTCGCTTGATGTGCTGGCGTCTGTACATGGTTGTGATAGATCATAGCTGGCAGGTTAAACGTATTTGGATTTGGTAAACTTGACTAGTATTTACCTTGGCCTCGTTTCATGAATAAGTCATGGATGTTACGTCAGTCTGTGCCTCTCGTCACATGAAACTAGCTCATTCGTCAAGCTGTATTATTTTCCTTGATAAAATCCCTCATTTGCATGGTCACCTACACTACCACCAACCACTACCATAGCAATAACCTCCTAGTTATCCGTGTTGAACTTATTAACTTAGTGACCATGAAAATAGCAGTCAAGCAAATTGATTCTTAAGCAAATAAAGCCATTTTATGCAAAGCCAATCACGTTAAGCCGTTGGTCGCGACTGTCATTCGTGGATCTTTGATCTTTGATCTTTGGTTACGGGTAGTCAGAAGCCCGAAAGTCTGGCAACCAGACGTATCGTATTACCCAGTAATTGGGTTGTGGAGGTCAAATAGGCAGTCGCTCCATGTAAAATAATGGTATTCAGCTGCATCCGGTTAGACTGGAAACCGACCCCAACATAGTTGGAAAAGGCTAGGCAGCCATTTTCATATAAAGCCATTTTAAACATCTATCAAAGAATTACAGTTGTGATTTGAATATACTGACAATTTGAGTTGGTTATCAATTTGTCTTTACTTAATTTTTTAGCAAATATCTCATTTTCACCCAGGTCCACACTATTCACAAACAATTTTATTACATAGAAAATACTCGTTGGTATAAAATCTTCGACGCGTCGGACGGGACCCGTTCATGCGCACTGGAGTCGTTTGAGCGTTGCAACTGAAATATTTTAATGATAAACACCTGGCATTTGTTAACTTACTGGTAATATTATGGGGGGAATATTTAAAATAAATTATTGAAGTAAATATTATGTGAATTTACTTGAAGAAAGATGTATTCGATGGTTTGCTGGGCTTAACATTGACAGAGCAATATTAATTTGAAAATAATACGGTTGTCTTTATAAATCATAGAGAACCATATGCTGAATTCATGTTTACAGTTTGCGATCCGGTTATTTTTTTTTCTTGTACATGCACAACATTAACAAAAATGTTGTAACGTTTACAGGTCAAACATGGCCAGAGATCGCACAATACGGCGAGTTTTGGAAGAAACAAGGAGAGGCCTTTGCCCAACAGTGGGACAAAATTAGGGTAAAAAAACAGTATAAAGAAACCCGAAACATTGTACAGTGCAATTGTGCCATATTAACAACATCCACAAAAAAAAAAACAATTTTCCACCCAAATACATCTCAAAACTTCCAATATTTTTCGTATTCCAAAACAAATCTTAAGGGATGTTCCAAACAAGCTAGTTCGATAACAACAAAGTTGCAAGCCACTGGCGCTTATCCCAACATTAGCATACGTTAAAAGAAAAATGTTTAAGAAACTGCGTCATGTGTTCCTGCCCTTAGGATATGGGAGTTCGAAAACTATGAAACAGTGATTTGTAAAAAGTTGTGTGTGCTACTTTTTTAGGGTTCAGTACCTAAATGGTGCAAACGGGACCCTATTACTAAGCCTCCGCTGTCCGTCCGTCTATCAGAGGGCTGTATCTCATGAACCGTAATAGGTAGTCAGTTGAAATTTTCACAGAGTCTATCTATACTTGCGACTATAACAAAGAATAATATAAACATACAAGAAACGTGTTTTTTTTTTAATAATGTAGTAGTTGGTTTAGTTTTAAATATTGTACGGTGGTACGTGACCCTTCATGTGCGGATCCGACTCGCACATGGCCGGTTTTTAAGGTAGATGCTCCAACGTAGCCCGCGAAATTCAAATTTTCTTACGTTTTTTGCAATTTACTGGTCAGTACTAAGTTGTACGTTGATTAAAATATGATTCGTGGCCGAAACAAATATGTATTTACAAAATTATAATCATTAAAGTCATCAACACATGACATTTTAGGATTATGCTAACTTAACAAGTTGTATACTGATTCTAATGATTATAATTCTGTAAATACATATTTGTTATGGCCGCGAATCATATTTCAATTAACGTACAACTTAGTACTAACCAGCAAATTGCAAAAAACGTAAGAAAATTTGAATTTCGCGGGCTACCTTGGAGCATCCACCTTAAGGATTTAGTTATTTTTGTCCCGTAATTAAAAATCTGGTCGCCATCTCATCTCAGCGACAACAGTTGTAAAAAACCTTTAAAAAATTTAGGGAAATTAGAAATATTTTTGACAGATTGAGACTGAGATCAGACTGTGAACGTTCTTAAAACTACGAGACAGAAGTGTGAACGTAAACGATGCAAAAGTCGTAGCAGGTGTTTTAATAGTTTCTGTCTACCTCTATGGGAAGAAGGCGTAAGTTTATGTATGTATGTGTATAGACGCCAGCACATCAAGCTACTACAATCTGTCAAATTTCTATAATATCTTTTCAACTTTATCGCTAAAGCATTAAGGTTCAAGATTGATTGGGAAACTTTGACAGTTTCGGGTAGCTTGATGTACTGGCGTCTGTAGCTTATTTACTGCCTACACACTCGTAAAATATAACTTACCACCACAAAGTGAACTCACATTGTGTTTATTAATTATAAATAAATCATAATAACGCCTCAAAATCGTTGCTTCAAGATGGCCGAAATGAATAATTAAGATTTGTAAGTTTCAAGTTGCTTAATATGAAAATGAATAAATATGACGCTTCAGGAAGCAAATTAGCAAAATGTGGTTAATAAATAAGTTATTTGAGGATAAAATGTGGAAGGCTATGAAGAAGGAAGGCTAATCAAAGAAAAGAAAGATTATTTGTGGGAGAGATAATAATGCTATACCCTGTTTATTAGGTAAACCGTTTTTTGACAGATGTAACTAGTGATCGCAGCAACACATAATACATTGATTGATACACGTACGGTATTATAATGTCTGTAAGAACTTAAGAAGCCATAAATAAGATAATCCAATAAGATAAGGCAGTTTATATATTTATTTTATTACGAATTTTAAAGTAAAAATTATTTTACGTAATCTGGAATATGTACGTTCTAAGAAAGCTGTCAAAAAACGGTTATCCTAATGTACAGGGTATAGAAAGAAAGTATACACTGAAACACCGAAATCATATGTTTAATGGATTTTGCTCATGCTTATCTTTTTTTTTTTTTTTAATTTTCGCTCAGCATTATGCTGCGACCCTATGCAAGACAGAGCCCCAGCGCTGGTTTTTTTTTCTTTCTTCTACTCTGTAATATGGGTATGTATATCTTATTAATATGGGCAAATTTTTAACTCCATACATAAACTCACACTTTTTTTCCATGGGGGGGTAGAAACTACAGAACGCGGCCTGCAACGATCCATAAATACTCTTCAAATTGCCATGTTTACGAGTATATATATTTACATACCGAGACCCCACCGTGCCTCGGAAAGCACGTTAAGCCGTTGGTCCCGGCTGTCATTCGTGGATCTTTGACAGTCGTTACCGGTAGTCAGAAGCCCGAAAGTCTGACAACCAGTCTTACCATCGGTATCGTATTACCCAGTAACTGGGTTGTGGAGGTAAGATAGGCAGTCGCTCCATGTAAAATACTGGTATTCAGCTGCATCCGGTTAGACTGGAAGCCGACCCCAACATAGTTGGGAAAAGGCTAGGCAGATGATGACGAGTATATATAGTATTGGTAAAGTTTTAACATATTTTTATTTAGTATTATGTCTTTATCTTTATATTTACACTAGGATCTAAATTAAATGACTAACTAAATAAGCAAAAAGAAAAGTGATACTTAGGCGTCGAAGTACTCGTCCGCAGCGCTGTCATCCGGAAACGTGCCCAGAAGACTGACAGCATTGACACGTTGAATGGCACACAAAATAATTATATGCAAACATGGAAATTCCCTATCCAAGATACATAAAAAATAACTAATTGACACTTAAATTGCACATCAAACATACACACAATAAAAACATCGTTAAAACCTTCGTTCTCAGTATTCTTACATACAACTTGAATGGAACCTGAAACTAGCAGTTGTAAGCGTCATTTGTGTCGGCCGGAAGTCGTTAGCCGTCGTCACAAACGTCCGTTCCGGTTCCTGACGGGATAATAGCCGGTTGATGTGCCGTACCGGCCATTGTTAGCTTTTTAAATAAATAATCGGAAAAGGTGAGATACATAGTTGGAATTAATAGGGAAGGGTAGTCGTAGTTGTGGGTTAGCAAAAGTTGTGTTTATGATGTAGGTAGATAGTATCATGGAAACTACGACGGTTGTTGACTTGTCGTAGATTTGGTATTCATTCCTGTCCATTCCTGCGGGGTAATTGCGTAACATACTATCAGTAGTAATTACTTTCATTTTGACAGTTCAACAATATTCAATGTGTTATTTTCGTTGCTGAGCAGACAAATTTTTCGAACACATTTTTTGGACACCATGTCCAGCACTTCCCTCAAGCATAACCATTTCGACTAGTTCTATACTTCTTTGCATCCAGCGGAATCCTGCGGTATTCACAAGGTCATCGGTCCACCTTATGGAAGGCCTTCCGGTACGCTGTCGCATACAGTACCCCAATAGCGTAACACACTTCAATCAAAATCTGAATTATTTTGAAGGATCCATTGTTTCATATGTTCGAAAAATTTGTTTGCCCAACAACGTAAATAATGCAATGAATGTTGTTGAATTGTCAAAATTAACTTATTGCTACGGTTAGCGCGATACGCAATCATCCCGCTGGTCAAAACTGGACTTATCGGCTTGCCTTTTTTGAATACCTATTAGTTTTAAAAAAAGTTGTTATTATTAAAATTATAATAAGCCGCACTTGTCACAAATAATATAATATTCATAAATATTATATTGTTTACTTACTTCTAATATTATATTGTATACTTCTACAAATTAAAACCAAAACAAAGTCTACAAAGACATTTTATTAAGAAGACGACAATTTCGTGCTAAAAGCTCGAGCGAATCTTACATCTCAATGCCAATCTAAAGTATTAAACTTTTATTTACTCCTCTAAACAAACTTCAGTCGTCAGAATGAATTTCAAACAAGTATATTGTTGAGTTCCTTCTTCAAGAAATCTTTAAAGTGCCAAGTGGTGCAAGAATGACCTAGACTGTCCTCATCGCAAACATTTCCATCCCCAACCTTGCTTGCATCATCTTAGAGTACAATTTTCTCTGAGGGATGTGATCGATATATCCTATTTCGAAATAAAGGGATATAGTCTGAGTAAATATCATTATCGTTGGTCCACAACAGCTCTCCCTCTGCGGTTTTAGATAGCCACTTTGCTATATACTTTTAACAGAATATGTACTTTGGAGTGCACTTAATAATTTGAGTACAGGTATTGTTGCCTTTTGTTTCAGTTTTCTTGATTTTAGTTTATTGTTATGACTCGTGAGAGTTTTTATGGTGTTAAATGGTACCCTTGATATAAGATTTCAGTTTTTATATCGTCTTTAGAAAGACTTCCACGTCTTTTAATTATACTTCAGCTGTTTACCATGAAGACATATTCTACACACGTACACATTTTATGACTTTTTAAAACTCCGATCTATTTCATTGTTGTGTGTAAGTCTGTGTTTAATGAACGTATTTTCTGCCTTAAACTGTGATTGGCTCTATGTCTCATAAACAATTTTTATCCATCTGTTATAGCTGTTGGTTCTTCTATACCAATTTTATAAAAAGTTAAAATATGTGAGTCTATATGTAGGGGGTAATCTTTGGAACTACTGATACGATTCCGAAATTCTTTCACTAATGGATAGCTACAGAGTTGCCGAGTATCAGAGGATATCTTTTATGTTTTAAAGCTAGTCTATTAACAAATAAATAAATTATTACCAGTAAATTAAATTGCCCTAAATGTCAATAACTTTAATTACCAACAAAACTACCGCTGTGCACCCCGCAAACACAAAACTAACACCTAATCAATCAATTACCAATCAAAATTCACCGATAAATTTAAAACGGTTGCCCATTAAAATGCTTCATATTCAGGGGCTGCCGCAATATCATTTTCATTCATCATTTTGTGAGGTAATCCCTCGTGCAATTTTATTGCAATTCGTCCGCCCGGAGCAAACTGGCTAAGTGAATTAAATACTAACACCGGCTTATGAACGAGCTGTTTTCATGGAATATAGCTCGCTTTAGTGTTATTGCATGTTGGCAGCTTCGAGGCGTGATTCTTTGTTGGGTTAGGAGGGGTAATGAACGGGTGTGGGTAGCTTGAAGTTCTTTGAACGTGGACTAGAAGGTAATTGATTGAACATAAATTGAAACAAATCTACTTCTCAATCATTGAATTTTTATAAGTTAACACGTTGACTGCCAGACAACAGACACGATAGAAAATTATTGCTGGCGGACACCGGTGACCGCGGTGGCAGTCAATGCCTTAATCCAATAATCATTAAATGTCACATGAAAGCAAAAAAAAAACAGTTCTGTATAAGTACATATGTATGTTATATACGGTTTTTTATTAGGATAGGAGGTTCAAGTATAAGAAAAATATTTATTTCGGATATACCCAGGAAATATAAACAATAAAAAGGAACATTTAAAACTAACAAAGTATTGAAGTGTAGTACAAACGTCAGCACATCAAGCTACTACAATCTGTCTTTCTTTAATATATTTTCAACTGTATCGCTAAAGTATTTGCTAGATTGGGAAAGTTTGATAGTTTCGGGTAGCTTGACCTGCTGGCGTCTGTACATCCTAGACTATTTTGAGAAATTAGTATTTATTGTATAATAATTATATTTTAAAGATTTTGAACAATAGGTAGGCACATTATTATAGTCGGATGACAATGGCCGTCTTTACCTTTCAACCTACACAGACATACTATATCTACATAATAATAATTATAAACTGTAAACAAAACACTGTCTCAACATTTAACACCCTACTCAAGGGTGGCAATCGCAAATATTCGTCATAGCAACTGCATTAAGTCGTTGCTGTATCAAGTGACAATACAAACACAATATCAGCAACCCTACGGATAGCATACTAAGGGGGTCTGCCTGTGATTCATCAATTGAGCAGCCCCCGTATGATAAGGGTCTAAGACAGGAGAATATATTAGACAGGTGAGGGTATCGAGTAGTTATAGGTATTGGCTAAAACCCGATGGCTGATTCATGGTATACACTTAAATAAGTTGTTGGGAATCGAACCCAACACCAGGTGTATCCGGCTCGAAGGACTAATCTCTAGCTCGGATAACAGGTTGTAATAAACGAGTGGACTGTATGAAATAGGCAATGGTTTATTTTCCGTCTAATCTTTACAAATATACAGCGCGCCGCTTTAATGGCGACATTAATTTAACACATGTTTACGGCTTCGCGTTTTTGTTTCATGACCATAATTATTTTAATTTCATTATACGTTATTTGTTATTATTTATTTTCAATTTTCTAAAATAGCATCTTGGAGCAACCTGTACTTAAATAACGCAGGGGTCATTTGCCGGGGTCACGGATCATAACATCGCATCAATGAAATTAAAACGAATAATGTGCAAAGAGTAAGCAAATTGAGGGAAAGAGAGAGCCAGGGTAGCGGGATTGTCCGAAAGGGTTACCGCTGCCCTGGAACATAAAGGGCTAAGGAAGGAACACGGGTGGGTTTTAGTCAGTAAGAGTCTGACACTCCCTCCTGCTCCACCCAGAGCGGGAGGAGTCATTTGATGATTTCCCATCCTGAAAAAAAAAATAGAAACATACATTTGGTATTGCAAAGCTATGGGCGGTATTGACTTTTATCATTGGGTAAGCCTGTTTGATTCCCGCAAAAAAAAAAGAAAATTACTAAAGCTTCGTAGTTCTAGCGGACGAAAGCGCTACTGCTGAGCATGAGGTCTAGGTTCCATTCCCAGGTTGTGCAAAGTGTCATTGAGTTTTTCTATTAGGAATTACTCAGTAGCAGCCTGGAGTCTGCATTTGTGCCCAGTTGATGGCTCAATAGGCTCGCCCTCTGATACATGGCACTTATACATGTAGGTACAGACGCCAGCACATTAAGCTACCCGAAACTGTCAAATATTCCCAATCAACTTTGAACCTAATGCTTTAGCGATAAAGGTGAAAATCTATTAAAGAAATTTGACAGATTATAGTAGCTTGATGTGCTGGCCTCTGTACATATCTGCCTTACCCTTTCGACAAAACGGGCGTGATGGTTACTAAAACTCGAAACATTTCGGATACAGTATTATAAGTTTACTAGCAGCGTCCCGCGGTTTCATCCGCATAAGTTTCGATCCCGTGGGAATATCGGGATAAAAATATCCTATGTGTTAATACTGGTTATAAACAATCTATATAACAAATTTCATCCAAATCCGTTCAGTAGTTTTGGCGTGAAAGAGTAACTTAACCTCCATCCATCCATCCATACAAACTTTCACGTAAGTTTCTAATATGAGGAGGACTTATTTCTACCGACATGAACTGCAACTGTCGATAAAATTAAGGCTCAGATCAATAGCACGTAGGGATCGTTTTTGTTGGACGTGACCTGCAGAACATTGGAGTAATCGGCGAAGGTCGCCATTAGCATCAGATGCTGGAAAGTAAAGATCGATATCTGAGGTACTTTACTTAAGAACATAAGGGATTTATTGGGTTTTTAACCTGGGTCAAGTAAGTTTACTTGATTTCTTATTTCTTTCTTATTATATCTGGAATTTCTTAGTAACAGCCCGGAGTCGGAGGGCCTACTCCGAAGTGCAAAGTGTGAATGTTCGGATCGGACCGACACATGGCCGAACCGAATATTATTGAAAATAGGAAAAAAGTTCAGATCGGCTCAGTTGGGTCGGGACTATAGTCAATATTCGAAAGAGTGTAGGAGTGTAGGATCGGAACCGAACCAATTAGTAATTTCGTAGCAGGAAATGGCCGAACATTCGGCCGGTACTAGGAGGATTTGTGCCTGGTTGATGGCAATAGGCTCGCCTCTATTACATTTTTGTTTCTCCTTCTTTTTAATGCAATCGGTTCTGAGACATTCAGCAATAGGTAGATGGTGGTTTCCGATCTTATACGGTATGAAGCCTCCCTATAACTCGAAGCTTAAAACATAGCAGGCGAAAAATGTGTGTACAATTCAATGGTACACCTGTGCCCAACACTTGGGGCTTAAAACATAGATAGCGAAAAATGTGTGTACAATTCAATGGTACACCTCTGCCCAACACTTGGGGCTTAACACATAGATACCGAAAAATGTGTGTACAATTCAACGGACACCTCTGCCTGACACTTGGGGCTTAAAACATAGATAGCGAAAAATGTGTGTACAATTCAATTGTACACCTCTGCCCAACACTTGGGGCTTAAAACATAGATAGCGAAAAATGTGTGTACAATTGAATTGTACACCTCTGCCCAACACTTGGGGCTTAAAACATAGATAGCGAAAAATGTGTGTACAATTCAATGGTACACCTCTGCCCAACACTTGGGGCTTAAAACATAGATAGCGAAAAATGTGTGTACAATTCAATGGTACCCCTCTGCCCAACACTTGGCGCTTAAAACATAGATAGCGAAAAATGTGTGTACAATTCAATGGTACACCTCTGCCCAACACTTGGCGCTTAAAACATAGATAGCGAAAAATGTGTCTGCAATTCAATGGTACACCTCTGCCCAACACTTGGGGCTTAAAACATAGATAGCGAAAAATGTGTGTACAATTCAATGGACACCTATGCCTGACACTTGGGGCTTAAAACATAGATAGCGAGAAATGTGTGTACAATTCAATGGTACATCTCTGCCTAACACTTGGGGGAATACAGGTGGGACCAATGTGAAGGGAGTATAAAACAAAGTAATTTTTCGTGTCAGTCTGTATGACCGTGTTTTTTCCCTAAACTACTCAACGGATTTCGATGAGGTTTTCACCATCACTTAGATATGTCTTTTCTTGAAAGGTTTTATATATTTAACTATGGTTTCTGTGCTATCCTACTAATATTATAAACGCGAAAGTTTGTGTGGATGGATGGATATTTGTTACTCTTTCACATTAAAATTACTTAACGGATTTGGATGAAATTTGGCACACAGATAGTTGATAACTACGATTAACACATAGGATAGATACTTTTTATCCCGATATTTCCGATCCCGATCGAAACTTATGCGGGTGAAACCGCGGGGCGCAGCTAAAATCTTAATATAGCACAGAAATTTCGATGTTTTGACATGTTACTATTATTATACACCCGTAGGAAGCCGGTCGCTAGTGGGTACTTAATAAGAGAATAAAAATTGAATGTACAGACGCCAGCACATCAAGCTACTACAATCTGTCAAATTTCTTTAATAGATTTTCAACTTTATCGCTAAAGCATTAAGGTTCAAGGTTGATTGGGAAAATTTGACAGTTTCGGGTAGCTTGACCTGCTGGCGTCTGTACTTAGGAGACTTTTAGTTTTATCTTATAAAATGTTCAAGTAAGTAGAGTTCTATTCATTGTTACAACAACACAGTTCAAACAGCAAACAGGATTGTAAGAAAGATAAAAAGAAATAGTTGAAATAAACTTCTTCTTTTACTATCTATAGTTCTGTACTTGTATGCTACAGTAGAAGCCACACCTGTTACAGAACGCATCCTGCATTGTAGCACAAATCGTTTGAAATTTCAGAGCTCCAATAAAAATAAAATACACACATATAAGGAAAAATTTCTTTCATGATTCCATACACCGATGTTTTATCGTATGAATACAAAGATTTAAAACGCTAGATTTTCTTTCACCGTACTCACACATTAAAATAGCGTTTCCATGACAATCAAATCAAGTCTCTGCGTCATAGTGTGTCAGAGATGTCACTCTCTAAGCTCATCAACGAAGATACGGGCCTGTCAGAATGAAGTAGATCCGTCAAAACATATGTCAA
This sequence comes from Apamea anceps, assembly GCA_951799955.1. Classification (NCBI taxonomy): domain Eukaryota; kingdom Metazoa; phylum Arthropoda; class Insecta; order Lepidoptera; family Noctuidae; genus Apamea; species Apamea anceps. Next base: position 5,522,771 of record OX637501.1, read on the forward strand.
ATTCAATTTGTCGTACGGGCAAAACCACATCGGGAGTAGCAACAACTGTCAAATCGTGTTGTCATTATTAATTCTTAGTTCGGTTTAGAGGTATGACGAACAATAGGCTGTAAAGTTCACTTTCATTGAAAAGGGAGGACCAACTAATCGAATTTTCGTAAGTGATAAGGGGTATGAAAATCCCGTAACTTTGGAGTAGACCTCCAGAAACGCGACAATCTTTTGACGCGGTAAGGCGAATCTAACGATTTAAATCTTTGTGAGAATACCTATCGAAAGCGGTTCTACTAAACGTTTGAAGTGAGCGCTTTCAATGGAGTTTTCTTTCAAAATACTGCGTGAAAGCATTTCACGATAGCTTTGCATTTTAAAATGGAGTTTTTGTAAGGAATCGCGAGGATGTTGATGAAAGAAAAGTGAATAAACGTTTTGCATTCGTTTTAAATTGTGAGTGGTTTGTGGCAATCATTGTTCTGTTGCAATGTTATTCCTTTAATGCTGTTGTTGCTTTTGAACAGATACTTGTAGGGCTTTAGCCATTTTTTCTGAAACAAATGTTTTAAGTATTTGACGATGCAGCAAGTGGCGCCGCCTAGTTTTATTACGAAGTTATTGAAATCACCGAAGAGGTCGGATAAGAGAGACACTGGCTGGTGAAAGTAATTTCAGCGAGCGTCGCATCGATGGCTGCGTGGCGACTGTCTTCTGATGACTGAATGATGTCAACGGAAGCCGCTGTCGTTCCAAGTCCACAACGAACTGCTATAAACATAATCAGCCTATAATGTTCCCACTACTGGGACACAGGCCTCCTCTGGGTAAGAGGGAATGGCACACCGGCCCAATGTGCAACTCCTCACGATGTTTTCCTTCATCGTTTTGAGAGCAGTGGTGATGAAATAATTTAGACAAAGTATAGCTCCTGTCTGGGTTCAAACCTATGACCTACAACTCGTAAGTCGCGGCTATTACCACTGGGACACCACTGCTCCCGAACTGCTACATTCCAGCACAATCCTGATGATATTGAAGCTGCTGAAACACATGCATTTTTAAAGAGTAGCATCAGTCCCACGTACAAATAGTTACAATGCGAATACCTGGAATAACTACTGAGGAATACAACACAAAATAATATTTTTACGTTTTTCAATTTTTTTAACAACGAAAACCTAACAATGCAACATGAAATCCTATACCTAGGGGAGCGAAAATGAAAAACAAGTCTATAAAAATACAATACTCGTAATTTTATTGTCAAAAAAAATATCACCGTCACGTCGATCTATTTGAGGTCATTGAACCGTAGCGCCCCCCGAAATTTGCAAACGACCGACACCCCGTAGTAATTAGTGATAATCAGAAGAAAAAATTTACAGCCCCTATTTTTTTCTCGTAATTTTAACGAGTCAAAGTTTTGGATACTGTGTACCGTTTTTACTTTGACTCGGTATTAAAACAGGTTTTTGAAGTCGAGATTAATCAATGCTGAAAAATAATTGCAATTTAAATTTTATTCAAAGAAAATATTAGGTTAGAAACTTAATGTTCAAACAAAACTTGTACCATTATTAAGTAAACCGTTTATTGACAGATGGAACTAGTGATGGCAGCATCACACAATACACTGATTGATACACGTACGGTATTATAACGTCTGCAAGAAGCCATAAATAAGATATATCAATAAGATAAGGCCGTTTAAATATTTATTTTATTACGCATTTTAAAGTTAACTTTTACATAATCTGGAGTATATACACTATGTACAGACGTCAGCAGGTCAAGCTATCCGAAACTGTCAAATCCCAATCAACCTTGAACCTTAATGTTTTAGCGATAAAGTTGAAAGAAATTTGACAGATTGTAGTAGCTTAACTTGCTGGCTGGCTTAAGGCAGCTGTCAAAAAACAGTTAACCTAATAGACAGGGTATAGGTGGCTTTTTTCTGTACATGAAAATATTCCTTCTATAACGATTGTTTAACAAACAGTTTTAGAGAAAACTTGGAAAAAGAAAGTAATGTCCAAAACGTCTGGGATTTCTCATAGTCCTGCGTGATATATGCAATGATAGTAATGCTTAATAAAAAACTATTCAACAGTAAAGTTCAGCAGGTAAACAATAAAATGTGTTTGATGCAAATTCCCTAAATTAGAATTGCACTCAAATCACAATTAGTTCTTACTCGGATCGACCTCCATTTTGACAGTTTAGGCAAATTGAAAGCCAGTTTTAATAAGAATTTCCCCGAATATTGAGTTTCTTAGCCCTGAATTACCTCACTGGGTGAGTGAATTTAGGCTACGTATAACTTATTTTTTGTAATACCTAGTTTTATTTAGTCTGTTTTGATTTTGTTTTAATTTCTTTGATTTAATTTAGTTTAACTAATTTATTAAGTTCTAATCATTGCAACTTACACAAACATACATATACACACACACACAACACACACATACACATTCACATAGTCTTTTCTGTCTATTTTTTGTTAGTTACGACAACGATTTATGAGCATGCAGAGTTTACCTAATAAGTGATTGTTACACTTTATTCCGATTTGTTGCTTATGTTTAAATTGCATAAAGTGTATGTACAATTGTTGGTGAACCAAATAAATAAATACCCATCACACAGTCACTCTATTTTAAATAGGTCAGCCCCACCCTATACCAATCCCAAATCAAGAACTAATCCATTCAAAACCTACATAATTACACAAATGCATATATAAACTCACACTTTCCTCCCATAAGGTAGAAATTACAGAACCCCACCTGATACAATCCTTACATACTTCATTTACGTTCATACATCTTGTCACACGCGCACTCCGGTAGCGAGTACTGCGCACCTGACCTTTCTGAAGAACATCACTAATAAGATCACTAACCTAAAAACCCAGAAGAAAAATAGAAACAAAACCTAATTACCCACAAAATAAAACAAAGAAAACGTCCAATCGAAAGCCACAGTACAAAATAAACAGTAAGATAAACACTTTAAGGCTTCGCCCGCATTAAATTGTCATTAAGTAAAAGCTTGGTTGGCCGAACTGAAGGAATTACTTAATTAGCTAGGTACCGGCGACCTGTTTCTCTGAAATTAAGATGTATCGTGTTTGCTGCAGAGGTTCTTTAAACCTGGGAGAATTAAATGGAGAATATTGGTTTATTTTTATGGTTTTTAGGGCAATAGGGGATTATTAGGGAGACTGGATTTGGGCACAGTTGATGGGAATAGGATTAGCCCTTACCCCCATTAAATGGGCCTTAAAAATAACAAGCGAAATGTGGGTGTACCCACAATGTAATGAGGGAGTGTACTGCACTGGTTAACGTCATCACGTCAACGCCGGCTGCCGCTGAAAACCACCGCTGGGGCTGATAGGGTCTGAGCATTATGCTGAGCGATGGCCGTTCCGTTTTGCGTGGATTTGACGCATGTTCACCCCGAACTTGTTATTTTTATTGTGTTTGTGTTCTTTTTTATGCGTCATGTTTGCCGCAAATTTCTTTTACACGGGGGCCTTGTGTAGCCAGCCGTATGGTCAGGGTAATGGTACAGACATGATTTTATGATCATCATCATTTAGATACATTATGATGACTAAGCCGACCCTAACATAGTTGGGAAAATGTTAGGTAGCTTTTCCCGACTGTGATCACTCACAAACTCGTACTCAGTGTAAACCAAACAACTCCCTTCTTCTTCGTCAATGTGTCGCAAAAACTCAGTTACTCGCACTTAATAAAATTGTTTCTCCAAATACTTCGTCTCCTCCTCAATTTCGTAAGTCAGTTTCCTCCGAGCCGCGAAAAGCCATGACCCGTACATCAAAGACGTTTGATCTCTCGACAAATCGAGCAATGAGTTAATTAAACATCAATTTGACATCCTCCCCTTTTAGACGTTTCCGCCAGTTGTGTATGGGGGACCTAGTTAATCAAAGGAACGTTTGATTTGTATTAAGATTTGATTTGGGACAGTTTGCGATATTGTAAAAAGTTTTATGAATTATTTTTACGCGAATTAATTTGATACTACTAATGTCATTTGAAATAAGAACAAGGTATTTAAAAGAAAATAGCTTAAATTACGTAAAAATGAAAATAAAATAATATGATGTTATTTGAAAATAAAAACTGACGTCATAAAAAAAAACATTTTCTCGACTAAACTATCACTGTTTTTTTTCTAAACAAAACAGCCTAATAAAATATTTGACACCTAGTTCTAAGCTTGCTTGACTGTTCGAATGGAACCAGAGCAAAATTATTGCCAGCCTGCACTACATAAGGTTGACTTTAGCGGACAACCTTTATAGTATCTAGTAGTAATAACGAGTTATTCAAGATCTGTTAATTTTTAAAAGTTGGATATCGTGGATCAAAGTATAACCTAAAAATTATTAATAATCTATGCCAATTCAGGAAACTAATTAATAAAAGAAAAAAACTAATTTGTCTTCTGCCACAATAAACTTTTAAAATATTCACAAAATATCAAACAAAAAAAAAACATGCGACATGTCTGCAAATCCGAACTCCCCCTTAGTTGAAGTCACAGTGCGCCAGCGTAATACACTTACTAACGTACGGATATACACGTTGTGCTGTAGGCTGTGTCCACGTTATGCAACGGAGCAATGCTACATTTGGGTGCAAATTAACATATCTCTGCGTAGAGTCGTGCCACAAACAGAGGCTTTAATCTAATGTTACTGTGAGTGGGCTAGCGTTGGAGACTAATTTTAGTCGTAGTTTATTTAGTCGTACAGGTGTAGGTCCCATTTAAATTTGCTTCATAATTATTTTTGTTGAGCATTTTTGAGAGTTAGGTGCTTTTCTGCCGCTTAGCCGCAAAAAAGTGCAATGTGATTTTCATGCTTTAATTAAAAACCTGAACTCCTCACCAAAAAGTGTAGCTGCACAATACAGAACAGTTTTTCTATACTACTGTTATAAAGAGATAAAATTTGTTTGGTAGTAAGTTTGTATGTAGGGGATAATCTCTAGAACTACCAGTCGGATTTCAAATCTTTATGCATTTGAAAGCCCAATTCTTGAGGAAAGCTTTAGGCTATTTAATTTTAACATTACGCTTAGACACCTTGGAGCCGAGCAAAGAGAAAAACAGCTATAAAGAACGCTAAGCGAAAACGAAGTGACACCGCGGGCAGGCGATGCGATGCGATACAACGGCCACCCCGTTGTATCGCATCGCATCGCCATCGTCGGGGGAACAAGAAAATGTACGTGGTCGAAGTCGCGGGTAGAATAGCATAATCAATTATACGTTCACACTCTTGTTCACTTAACAGTTTCCCGAATAAGTAAAAAAATATTAATGTACTAGCTTCTGCCCGCGGCTTCGCCCGCGTGGATGTCGGAAATTATCCCATGGGAACGTGCTAACAGGATAAAATGTATGTGCTTCCCCAGGATGCCATCTATCTCGCGGGCCCTTTGTGGCTAATTACAATAGAAAACCAATTGTGTCTCATTAGTGGTGATTAAGAGGGTACCTATATGATATCCTTACCTAAGTACCTACATAATAAAAAATAAAAAAAACTCAATAACAGAAAATAAAATACCTACCTACCTAAATAAACCTATTTCTGATGATAACTAAACTCAATAAATAAGCAAAATCCCTAAAAACTAATATCTATACGAATGACTAATCTTACCTAACAGTATTATAAAATAACCTACGGTCACTACGTACACTATCAAATATACTACCTATACTTTAAAATTAAAATCTATACCTACGACTTATAAAAATAAACCTAAATAACTCTAAAAACTAATAGAAATAAAAAAGGTCGCACTGAAAAACACGGTTTAGAATTGCAAGTAGCAGTTAAAATAAGAACGAACGCTCGCCACTCAACACGTCCGTTCAAATCAAAGTTAAAAAAATATCCTTATATACGGTAGCGATCCGTGGCGGCCGCGCGCCACGCGTGTGCTGCGAACGGTGCAAGCAAAATTCAACCTTCAGCACTACATTTAGAGCATAACTTTAGTGAACTCCACTGCGGGTAACGTAACCTACGACAAACTTATTATTTGCGGTTGGTACAGTAATCGGGTCTAGGGATCGAACCGCAAAATTAAGTTTGTTTTTTATTGTATATACTTTTCCGGGATAAAAAGTACCCAGTGTGGTGCCCAGGATATTAAAGAATAATTATACCAAGTTTCATCGTAATCGAACCGGTAGTTTTTGCGTGATGCCTGAACAAACAGACAGACAGACAGACAGACAGACAAAAATTTTTTTAATCACATTTTTGGGTTCGGTGTCGGTCTAGTAATACCCCCTGCCATTTATTTTTTTGATATTTTCAATGTACAGAATTTTCACTTCTACAGATTTATTATAAGTATAGATTTTTGCTCAGTTTTCATTGAATTTAATCCAACATTTCATCTTGCAAAATACACTCTCATATTCAGTTGGCGTTCGTCTTGCAATACAAATAGTTCTGACAGATCCTCTGTTTATTGAAGTCAATATTTGAGAGCTTGCCTTTATACCACCATTTTGTCTGAGTTCAGTGGAGCTAGGGGTTATCTATTTATCATGAAAGCTTATGATCGAGAGCTGCATAAGTTATTCTTAACATAAACAAACCAATATTATAACTAAAATGATATACAGTCGTCATTGAATTTTAGTATAATACCTCATGAACTAACTAAAACGTAAGTAGGTAACTATTAGACAAATTGTGGTAAAAAATCGAATTCATCGTATAATAATTGAATAATATACGAAGAAGATATCATCGGAATTTGCAAAAAAAAAAAATTGAACTTGAAATATTCGATTATGAACTTTTTTTTTTTGTAGCCTACGCTGTGCCACTGCCTCCATTTCGTCCAAGATTATGAACTTAAAGTAAAAAAAAAAAACGTTTTGAAACAAGATAATATTCTTTACACATATGTATACCTTTACAAGTATGTCTTACGAAGAAACAGAGAATTTACTAACTGTGTTAAAGTACATAAATATAGGTATACAAATATTTATCAAATTTAGAAACTAGGAGTTATGCTACTCAACATATAATTATTTTTCTACTATCAACTTTTGATTATTCATTAATTTTTAAAGACTATTTTAGCTCTTTTTGCCTGAAACACAGGATTACCTAGTTCAGGCACGTAAGTCTTAGGAATATAATTTACATTTAAGCAAATCTGTACTCATTTTCATGGCTTATAATTTTGTGAATAAATATATTATATTGTTATTATTAAATATATTACCTACTCCTTAAATATGTTGCTCTCCTAAAATATCATCGGAATTTAACAATCAACTCTTTGACACTCGCTTTAAACTCCAGAATTTTACTCACAGCAGAATTTTCAACCCCATCCATAATCCCCGTATACAAAAGGGTTGTGTCTGAGGTGTCGGTATTACCGGCACTTACTCCACATTGTATCGCGGCTCCCCGAGAATGCGCCGATCAGTGCGTTCGAGAGATAAATAGTTTCATTATGACCGGCTTTTGGTCTTCCACGACGTTTGTGCAGTATATGTTAAGTTTGTGGATGGTTTGTTTTCGCCGAATTTTGTATGAACACATAACTTAACATTACGCCTGAATTCCCAGAAAGGTAAGGCAGAGGTGCGCCTGTAGTACACCATCATTTCGCCAGATATACAGGGTGGCAGGGACATCGACGCACAAAATGTAACCATGGATTAAGCACATGAGCTTAGATCCCATAGCGTCGAAATTTTTTGTCAGTGATTAAAAAAAAAATATTGCTGTTCCATACACTTTGACCGCGTAGGTAGGTATTGCACTTTTCTATGAAACAGAAGATTTTGTTTTCTTGATAACCGACGAAAAATTTGGATGCTATGGGGTCTAAACTAACTAGAACAGTTCATCAATTTTCCTAGATGTTCATGTTCAAGTAGGTACAAGCTAAAGTTACGCAAAAGCAAAATCAGCCTATGTACCTGTAATGTTCCCACTGTTGGGACACAGACCTCTTCTGGGTGAGAGGGAGAGGGAGGTAACGTACCTACTTTATTATATTACTACCGAATCTAGTAGCTGGATTCAATAGGGTAGTTTCCTGGGTAATAAAATTATTATTATATTTACTCCGTCAGGTAGATTATCGAAAAATAATTTACACGTATTTTTTCTTTTGTCAATTAAACAAAAAATGACAAAGATAAAGCGCGTCTAAATTTGGGAGTGGGGGTCGTGATGTCACGCCATGTTAAAAAGCGTAGTAAGGCGTGACGTCACGCGGAACTTTAACGGGCGATATCTTCATCATTTTTTATATACAGGATAATTTTTTATTCAGTGCGTAAATTTTTACAGGGTGTTCTACCCATGAATATGAACAACATTCACTATGGGACCATCTCTGAAATCACGAAAAAAAAATCGGCAGATTCATACATTTTGGTCGAGTAGGTATTGAACTTTTATAAGAAACAGCTGATTTTTTTTTTGTGATTTCAGAGATGGTCCCATAGTGAAAGTTGTTCATATTCATGGGTAGAACACCCTGTGAAAATTTACGCACTGAATAAAAAATTATCCTGTAATTGACAAAAGAAAAAATACGGGTCCAATATTTTTTGATAATTTAACTGACGGACTGCAATTGTGAACCTCATATATATTTTTTTAATACACAATTATATTAGAAAGCATGCTCATACCAACCATATACCACATCTAAATAAAGGAGGAGCATACCAGACGGAGTCATTATTTTGCCAACAGATGGCAGCACAATCGATTACGGGCCGCGCCGGGAGCGAGCGGCGCAATTTGCGATCCTTTCGCCCGTGAAATCTACTGAAATGAATAAAACTATCTGAGAATCGAACACTCGATTGGCTCGATTCCTAGGTATCGATTTGTTTGCCCATTCGATTTGCAAGGAATTTTATTTGAAAAGTGACTTTTGTGTTGCGGATTCATAGATTCTGTCGGACGCGAAAGTAATGTTCATTATCATCATTTCAGCTGAAAAGACGTTCTCTGCTGGATATATGCCTCCTCAGCGTAGAAAGAAACTTTAGTTGCTGAGTTTCACTAAAATAAATTTGATTTAACATTGATTAAAACGGAATACCTACTTGAGTGCGAAAACCGTATCATCGAATTTTGTTTCTGCGAAAACCTTTCAACGACATCTCTATACTGCGACGCCTTGTTAAATCGACGTCTTGTTACTGCGATATTTCGTTACATCGAAAAACTGTACTGTGAACGATTTTACTGCGTAAATATCACACTGCGAAGCCTTGTTCAATCGATGTTACGTTACTGTGATGTTACTTAAGAAAATTTACTTCGGACGACAGTAAAATCGTTCGCAGTACTCTTCTTCGATGTAACGAAATATCGCAGTAACAAGACGTCGATTTAACAAGGCGTCGCAGTATAGAGATGACGTTTAAAGATTTTCGAAGAAACAAAATTCGATGATACGGCTTTCGCACTCAAGTAGGTATTCCGATTAAAACAGTTTTTATCAGAGTTGTGGTGGCCCAGTGATAACAGCCCCGATGCGACGTACGATTTGTAGGTCGACGGATTGAACCCAAGCAGGCCTTCACATAGTGCAAATAATTGCATAACCACTGCTCTAAAAACAGTGAAGGAAAACATTGTGAAGAAACCGGATGACCGGGATGTCCAAGAACCGAAACTTCGAAGGCATGTGATATCTACCAGCCCGCACTGGGCCCGCGTGGTCGATTACAGACGACTCCCTTTCGAAGCGAGGAGGCCTGTGTCCCAGCAGTGGGAACATTATAGGCTGATTAAGAAAGAACAGTTTTTATGTCTTTTTCCCAAAGACAAATATACTTAGAAAAAGCATTTTCTGTAATTAGATCTTATCCAGCGAGATTTTCATCAATCAGTTTTCAAGAATACAAAAGTCCTACAGTTAGATACCCACACAAAGGAAAAAGGTCGATTTGATCGACAATCTGTACCAATCCCTAATCGAACTTCACCCCAAACGATTTGTTCTTTAGTTCATAGCATACAACGTGCGAATGAACGAACAAATGTGTATAAGTAACCTTTTATGTAGAACGTAGGATGTAACCTTTTCTGAAATCTATTTTTGGCTATTTATTTGCAAGTAACTTTTGTGGGTTATTCTGGGAAACATTCCATTAGACTTCCCACGCAAAACACAATGACTTTGACTTCTAAATTAGTATTATTATTTCGTTTGTTTATTTAGTTATCTTATTTCATTGTATTTTTAAATATTTATTTAAGTACCATTTATGTACACACATATACACGCTGTTGTTTTTCATTCAAATTAGTATTATTAACTTTATTAATTAATCTATATATCTATATACTTATAATGAAGCTAAAGAGATTGTTTGTTTGAACGCGCTGATTTCTGGAACTACCGGTTGGATTAGAAAAATGCTTTCTGCAATGTGATTCTGTAACCATCTCACCGGGAAAAAATAAGTGAAATGAGCGTAGAGTGAGCTGTCATTCCAACTAATGCTAGGGATTGACACTATTGACAGCTCACTCTAAGCTCATTTCACCCAACGTTTTACGGTGAGATTTTTACAGAATCGATCGGCTGCATTTGATAGCCCAATTCTTGAGGAAGGTCTATTCAACATGACGCTAAGATCCTTAGGAGTCGAGCAAAAACAAGCAAAGACAAAAAGGACGCTGAACGAAGACAAAGTGATAACTCGGGCAGGTGATACGATGCGATGAGGTGGATCAAATCAAATCATTTATTTGCATAACACAGGTTCAGAGGATGTTACAAAAGGTCCATAAGGCATAATATTGCAATATTTTAGGAACATTATGACACTTTTATTCTTATTCAGTTTTCTTATTAAGTTACATTGTCATTCAGAATATAGATAGATAGTCAATTTTGTTACACATTAGATTAAATCTGAACTAATAAATTATAACGGTAATGTCAAGCAAGTTAATAATGATATTGTAATTGTAATTACCTATTATCATATTATTGAATTAATGTACAAATATTTGCTTTAAAATGCAATATCTTTATTTTCGAAGTAGTCTTTTACATTATAAAAGCTTTTAAAAGTAGTCTTATAATAGCTTGGATTTGATTTTACAAAAAGATTTAATTCGTATAATATGTACAGACGCCAGCAGGTCAAGCTACCCGAAACTGTCAAATTTTCCCAATCAACCTTGAGCCTTAATGCTTTAGCGATAAAGTTGAAAATCTATTAAAGAAATTTGACAGATGACGGAAAGTAATGTTAGAATTTTTTAATTTTTAAAGTAATTTTGACACCTTGTAGTACTATCTAGATGGCACTTAAGAATAACGCTTTTACGCAAAAACCGGATTTAGATGAAATTTGTCACATGGGTATTAAAGAACATAGGCTACTTTTCATCCTGGATCGCAGACGAAGTCGCGGGCAACAGCTAATATGTAATAAACCAGCAATAATAAACCTGTTATACGTCTGTAACACGACACATACGTGTTCCGATAAATAATTTAAAAGCAATCACGGACACCTTACAAAAAGCCAGCCACTAATGAGGTACGATGTTCCTGTGATCAGTACCCATTAGAGTTGGGGCCCCAGTGTCGGCGGGTAGGGATCTACTATCATCTAGCCTTTTCCCTATGTTGGGGCCGGCTTCCAGTCTAACCGGATGCAGCTGAATACCAGTATTTTACATGGAGCGACTGCCTATCTGACCTCCACAACCCAGTTACTGGGTAATACGAAACCGCTTGGTAAGACTGGTTGTCAGACTTTTGGGCTTCTGACTACCCGTAACGACTGTCAAAGACCACGAATGCCGAATGCCACGAACGTGCTTTCCGAGGCACGGAGGGGTCTCGGTAAGTATACATCTATACTCCGTGACCATCGTCACCCATCCACAGACCAACTGCCGCAAGCTTAACCTGATCGATCGACTTGTGCGGCTGTTACTATTTAGCCACGGGTCCCACAAAGATCTCAACGCAAACTTAATTTATTTCAATTAAATCATTCACAGGCATTTTTGAATTGTCCAGAAGTTGGCCATCGAGTATGTCGGGATTTCGCTAAGCGGTTGGTCGACTCTTTACGTGACCACAGGGCTGGCCTATTTTTAGCTCAAAGAATCAGCATTGCCATCCAACGTGGTAATGCTGCCTGCTTTTTGGGTACTTATCCCATAGAGAGCGATGCGGACGAATTGTTTGATGCCCAATGAGCTAGTAGCTCATCCCTTTTCTTTAATTTTTTATTATATACTTGTACACAATAATTATAAATATTTTACTGTTTGCTTGTATATTGTAATTAAGGCTTTTTGTTTGTGTTTAAATAAATAACATAAAAACGTAGGTTGTGCTTGGAAATGAAGCTTTTTAAACGACTCGTTTAGTGACCCTTGTTCGGTTTAGGACCTCTGGTCTTTAGTTTTGAGATGGATGACCCATGTTTAAAGTCTTGCCCTTTTTTACGAGATGAATGGATTGTACCGACCTTGGAACGTGACGTGACATGTCCGTTACGTATAACCCTTTTCTACAATCGATTTTTCAGATTTGTCAAAACTACGGCTACATTTTTGATGTCACGTCACGTTAATGAAAGGATGGACGACGGAATAACGTAAAAGTGTATCCATTTTGATTCCCCTGTCTTTTGCAATGGTGTCGTATGACGGGCTTAAAATAGGAAACGCCTTGTCGCCTTGCCGATAATGGAAGACCTTTGCCAAGAAATGAGGACCACCACCATTAGTGGTTGCAAACGATGCTGTTAAGCGTGGGGCACTGATTCCAATTCTCAGTTCAGGCAAAGTGTTATTTGGTTTTTACATCAAAATTTTTAGCAGCTCGGAGTTTGGATTGGTGGCTAGTTTGTGGCAATAGACTCGCCTACGTCGACTTAAACATATATGGCGAAATGTGGGTGTACTATTAGGTACACCTCTGCTCAAGGCTTCTGGGAAAATATACGTGATGTTAAGTGCGCATAACAAATAATAATAACAAAGATATATTCTCTGCTAAGTAGTTTCTGCGAAAATATAATATTTGTGAAGTTGTTGTTATGATAAATAAGCTAAATATAATATGTTCTCATAACATAGATTTGATTTTCTTAGTATTCAACGTCAAATATTACTGGAAAATGAAATGAAAATAGACATTGAATAGGTTTTCCACACAATATGTTTTACGTACGTATTCCCTTCTGTTTATGTTCTCAATAACGTTCGAAATGAATACAGATCTTTAGTTAGATCTTTAGAAAAAATATCACAAGAGAATTATTGCAAAATTTGATATTACATTTTTTGGATTGAGTAGTGGATATAATTCTACTAATATTTATAATATACTCTTTCACGCAAAAACTGCCAAACGGATTTGGATGAAATTTGGTACACAGATAGTTTATAACCAGGAATAACATATAAGATACCTTCTATCCCGATATTCTCAAGGGATTGAAACTTATACGGGTGAAACCGCGGTGCGCAGCTAGTATAATATATTAAATAACATATAATAATATATGCTTAGCATATAATATATGTCGTTGTAGGTAGATACTCGTAGTATATATTATTTTTTTCACACATACTAAATACTATTTAAACATTTTACATAACAGTTTAAAGCCATCGAAAACGATTTTTCTTTTGAGTTAACTAAAAAAAAAACTGAAAAGAAGCTGTCATATTTTTTTGAACTGTCAAAGTTCTGTCTGCCAACAAACATTTATTATTAATATTAAAAAAATAGAATTTATTAACTTTACTATATATATAAACATAATATTTAAAAACTTCTAATACTAAATAAACTACAAATGATTAAAATAAAAATATAATATCCTATACCAACTAAAACTATTAAAAAACTAAAATATTGCGTCGAAATATTCCTCCAGATCGCTGTCGACTGGTAATGTACCCAAGAGACTGGCGGCATTGCCACGTTGTATGGCAATGCTTAGCCTCTGGCCAAGGTAAAAGCCAGCCCTTGGGTCACGGGAAGTGTCAACCAGCCGTTTAGAGAGTTCATTGAACAAACATTGAGCACTCGGACTCCACGGCCCGAGGATTTCAACCCCAAACGGCTCGAAAATATAATTTCCGATAAGGTTTTTATATTTTCGCCGCTTGAGGGTTTTCGCAGCCGCAGCAGCAGCGCCAGCACAGCACGCCGAGCCAGGAAGATGGGATGATGCAAGAGTATCGACGCACGTTGCGTCCCACACTAAAGGCCTACCAACTATCCATGGAAATAAAGACATGCCGTCCGGTAATACAGCTGGAACGCCGACGGTGAGAAGAGCTAGTCGGATGATGTCATTAATATTCGTGTGCCGTGCTAAGCGACCTACACTTCGGCTGCAAAACAGGCCGTGGTGTCCGAGGCTGTTGACATCTACGCTACAGTGGCAGCGATGAGGAGAACAGCAAGGCTCTTAGTCGCAGGGAAGCAGCGAGGTGGAAAGCGTTGAACAAAGTGCCCGTATTCGACGAAGGTAGTGCATGAAGCCAAAGACCCGACTCCCACTTACCCACAGCCAGCAGGCTCGCACGCTCCGCATTAGTGGCAGACGAGTCAAGTAAATTGTTCTGTACTACATACTCTGCAGAGCGGCTCATCCCACCGTCTCCGTAAGATGGATTGACAGGTGGATCTGTAATCGGGCAAGTCTCCAGGCATCCATAGCCTCAGAGAACACGGCGCATCAGAATTAATCAGTGAGGCGGCTAGCATTTTCCTGATTAATTTATTAGTGCCGTGGACGAAAGCCGGTAAACTAATACTAGAAATTTTGTGGAATATAAAAAAAATATATTGATTTATTTACACATCAGAAAACAATTTGTCAAGTGTAAAAAAAAAATGCATCCTTTGTCGCCACAACCGGCACCCCACCTTTAATCCTAATTGGATAGAAGGACCCGGCAGGCGCAGTAGTCTACACACGTATAACTGAAGCACCTACCTACTACATATGTAGTCCCGGTACATGATAGCATTGTGTGTTGTCCAAATATTGCAAATGGCCGATCGGTTTCGTAATGAAACGACTAATTACATTGATGCAATAACATCAAAATAACATTCAGTTGGTTGAAACTTTGGTTTGGATATTTCAGAATTAATGTTATCTGGTATTGGGGTAGACTTAATGCTGGAAATCAAGTTTTGATGCGATGAGTCTTTGGCCTGAAGGTCAATTCTCGTAATTTAAAACGTTCAAAATCTAGTCGCAGTCTCATCTCGGCGACAAACAAATGTCAAAAACTTATCAAAATGTAGGGAAATTAGAAGTATTTTTTGACAGATTGAGACTGAGATCAGACTGTGAATGTTCTTAAAATTACGAAAATTGCCCTTTTTTTTTTTTTTTTGAGGATGGGAAATCATCAAATGACCCCTCCCGCTCTGGGTGGAGCAGAAGGGAGTGTCAGACTCTTACTGACTAAAACCCACCCGTGTTCCTTCCTTAGCCCTTTATGTTCCAGGGCAGCGGTAACCCTTTCGGAAAATCCCGCTACCCTGGCAGGAAAATTGCCCTTCTGATCAAATGTGATACGGTTTAGAAGACCAACAGAATGCGATTTATTACAGTTTTTTTACAGTTACAAATAGCTCAATTTATTGTGACATATCTTAAATGCAATATACAAGCTAACAATAAAATACAGGGTCAAATTAAAAAAAAATTGGCTAGCAAAACTAAGCAGACGTGATGGGAGTCGATCTCCAAACATGAAAAATAAAAACAAAAAAATTTGATGATAATTTATTTTGGGGTCAACTGTCAGCAAAACAACAAAAACGCTGAATGTTGGCAGTGCAGGTGCACTCATTGCGAAGACCCTTGTTGGTATTTTATGTCTAGTAGACAGAATGTCTTTGATTCTGATGAAACGGCTGAGATTATGATGAACCAATGAAAAATAGGGGGCAAAGATACAAAGTTGCATTCTTTATAATTGCTAAGCATCTCGGTCAAGAATCTCTTTTTTATCTACTTTCCTCTATCGCAGGTATGCTGGAAGATATTTCTTTAGAAATAAGCATCCCTCAGTACTTAATTTTCTGTAATTTTTTCTTGTCTGTCATCATCATCATTTTAACCGAAAGACGTCCACTGCTGGACGTAGGCGTAGGTCGAAGTGGAGGTGCTTGGGGGAGCCAAGCAAATCCACTTTGACCGGTTCTGTGCTTCCCGCATCCAGCAGATTCCTGCGGCCTTAACAGGGTTATCGGTCCACTTTGTGGGAGGCCTTCCAACGCATGAATGGTTAAAGAATTCTAATCCAAAAGTGGAATACTGGAGGATGAAATGAAAAATTAACCACCAGGACTTCATTCCCAAAAGGGGAACATAAAAATAGGATAAAAACAAAACGTGTCCCTATGTTGTATATACCATGATTTCCCAATTGAGTACTAACGTAACTGGAAGTTTATCGATTTTGGATTTAGTTTTACGATTCGTATGGCCGTAAAATAGTTCAACAACAAAATACTGGTTGGGTTAATTGATTATTTAGTTGTTGTTAGAATCAAAAGGTTTGCTTGGCTTTAAGTAATGAAGTTATTTTAGTCCTATCGGGCGACACTGACATGTTTGTCCCGAAATATGTATTTAAATCATATGATCTTTAAATTTTTTGTTCTTGAGAGTCGACTCTGGCAAAACAATATCTATGAAATCTTTGCTAGAATCGCGTCGCGCCTATTTGCTTTAAGCAAAACTTTTATTAATACCTTCCACTGTTGTTTCTAAAAATGTATTTTTTGTAGTTTTTGGACGAAGTTCCTTATCGCGCGTTGCGAAAGGGGGCTAGACGGAAAAAATTGAGACCGAAAGTTGTAACGACACTTTTTGCTATAGTTGTAAGCCGTGCGGCGTGCGCGTGTTTCTCTGTTTGTCTCTCTCTCTCTCTCTCTTATAGAAAGCAAGCCAGTTTTTTTTTGTCTGTGTTTTTTTATTTGTTAATAATAAAAAAATAATATTATAACTAAAAAAAAAAAAAATTTTATTACAATTCCTTCACTAATTAATCGAAAGGAACTTCGTTCCATCCGGGTGTCCCTTGACACCTCTCAAGTTTTTTTTTATATTTATGGACTACCATAATTTTATAAAAATAAGATCTTCGACGAAGTATTAAAGTTATAGCAATACCGTTTCTTTACAAAATTGCGGGGGTTTATTGTTTTGGCTGTTTTATGACCATCATTTTTTCGAAGCAGAGGTGCAACAGGAAGCAATTCTCGTAATTTTAAGAACGTTCACCGTCTGATCTGTCTCAATCTGTTAAAAATACCTTTAATTTCCCTAAATTTTTCACAAGTTTTTGACAATGATCATCGCTGGGATGAGATTGCGACTAGATTGAACGTTTTTCGTAATTTAAAACGTTCAAAATCTAGTCGCAGTCTCATCTCAGCGCCAAACAAATGTCAAAAAATTGTCAAAATGTAGGGAAATTAGAAGTATTTTTTGACAGATTGAGACTGAGATCAAACTGTGAACGTTCTTAAAATTACGAGAATTGCCCTCCTGATCTTCAAAAATCCCATAAATAAAACTTCGTCACTAGCAGCATCTGAACTAAGCGCGTCTAATCATGTCTGCGTCAACAACAAACTTTAAACTTTAGTTTAATGGACTTGCCGAGCGGTGTCACGGGACGATTAAGCGATGTCCCGCGTTGATGAGCACGCGGAACAACTGGAAGTAAATTAAACGGAACGGTGGGAGTGACAGTTTTAAGGAATGAACGGAAGAATTTGATGTTATTTGTCAATTTGTTCGATCGAGGGTCGTGGTGATGCCTTTTCCTGATTTTGTTGGAGTCAGTATCTATTGATTCTTCAGCCACCCGTTTCCAATATTAACGCTACGTGACACGCCTCATTTATTGTTCGATTAATTTAAGACAGGGTTTCACGTAAGTGTCTTAGCAAAATGTCAATGTAATCTGACTTGCCATACGAATTACAAATTCAAAATTGACAAAGTTCTGAATCAAAGCGCAGTTTGAGATGAAGGTAGGTAGCTCACCGTCCGGTAAGGACCAGGGCCGTGTCGACGGTGCGTGTTCGTTTGTTCCATGCGCGCCTCAAAGAGATGTCAGCACTAACTGATGGGGTCCGCTAGGGCCGATGCTTGCCAGGGTCTCGGTTTGTTCGAAAGAATTACCGTGGCCCCTGGCGCAGACAACTAAAAAAAAAAAAAAAAATTTTTTTATTCAAGTAAAAGTAAAGTAAAAATAAGATTTACGTTAATTACAATCGAGGAAAGTTAAATTCTAACTGTAATGTAGACCTGCCTGATCTAGGTTTATGAAAAACCTGTGTTTCAGGCCATCAATTTACACCAAACATTTAAAATAGAAGACAACAATAAATGTAATATAAGCTAAATTGAAAAGAAGGTATACTGGCTAGATTATTTTAACTGAAGGAACACGGGTGGGTTTTAGTCAGTAAGAGTCTGACACTCCCTCCGCTCCGCCCAGAGCGGGAGGGGTCATTGAATGAATTCCCATACTCAAAAAAAAAAGGGGTTAATTGTAGACCTTCGCGGTAATAGTAAAAAATGCTCAAGATGTTATTTCCCATAAGAAACATTACTTTTTTTCTGGCTTAATTTTAATTTTTGCGTAGGTATAAATTTTAATGTTCGCCACTCGAATGATGTCCTTTGGCGGATATTTAATAAGCAGGAATAACAGAATAACACAAATGGCACTTAAAATCCCGGTAGTACATTCCAGTGGGATATTTTCCGACATCGACGCAGGTGAAGCTGCGGCCAAAAGCTAGTATTTTCATATAACAGTCATAGAGTCAGTACCCATTTGATTGACTGCACTACTAAAGCCTTGACACGGAAATGGTCACACATTTAACTCAAGACTGCGTCTCGCAGCCGCTGCAGTCCAACTAACTAATTCAATTGCGGAGTGTCCCTTCAAGCGATCAAGTCGGCGAAGATATCCTAAAGGCAATGAAGACATGGAACTACATTTCACTGCCCCGAACTTGCACAGGGAGAATTAGGTCACCAGAATCTTGGTCTAATATTCTGGTGACTATCAGTCAATCCGAATTTACGTTTCCAATTGATGTTATTTCGAGTTAAATTTTAATAGTAATTAAGTTGATTTCAGAGTGACTAACATTATTCCGAAAAGAAAATATCAATCCGTTGCTTACTAAACTTTAACAACATATATCCGACGACCCTGCATACTTATTTCTTTTGTTGACTGTACATAGAAACCACTTTAATCATACCTACCTGTTTTCACTTAAAATTACAAAGAGACAGGCTCTACTTAAACCCTTGAAGTGAATCTCTCCTTTGGGATCTTTTATCTTCCAGCTATCTACGGCTAGCTGCTGAAGTTTCTACCTCAACAACTAATTAAGATTAATTTAAGTAATTTAGAGGCTCTTTCAGTAACAGTGGCAGGGCAGTCGTGACCCAGTGGTAAGGGCCGCAACTTACGTGTTGTAGGACGTAGGTTTGAACCCAAGCAGGCATTTTACTTTGTGTAAATTATTTCATCAATACTGCTGTCAAAACGGTGAAGCAAAACATCGAGGAAACCGGCATGACCTAGAACCATAAAGGACATCATCCATTTTGGTCCAAATGTGAAAGTGCCGACAAAAAAAACTGCATTAGTCTGATAGAACTTGTCCATCTAAGCATTTCTTATTAGGGCACCAAAGCTGTAGCACCACTGTACTTGATTTTAATTGAGTTAAAAAAATCTGTCTTTTCACTAACTAAAACATGAAATATCTTTCCACGTCGTTATATTTTCTATTAAATGAATTATTAAAAACAAAATAAATGTTTTGCCACGGATCCTAACCTGTAGTTTATGTTTGGGAGGGGGGGTTCTAATAATATAAAAATACTTTTAATTTTTTTATATTTAATGTATGGTTTTAAAACATCTTAACATCTTCATCTGGCATAACAATAATATGCTCTAATCCCAAAGCTGGGGGGAAAAACCTTGTAAATGCCGAGCATAACTCATAAACCATATTATGCACATTATAAATAAGAACAGCACGTCGGAGGCCATGGTGTTTCATGGCCCCCGGCGGTCGCCGCCGCCCGGCTCACACATCGTGGTCGGAGAGGCTCGGATCGCTGTCGAGTCTACCATGAAGTACCTTGGATTGGTGCTCGACAGCCGGTGGGACTTCGGCCCCCACTTCCGGCGGCTGGCGTCCAAGTTGTTGGGCGCGGCTGGGACGCTATCAACGCTGCTTACCAATCTGGGGGGCCCGAGCGCCGCCTGTAGGCGGCTCTATGTGGGGATCGTGCGATCGATAGCCCTGTATGGGGCTCCGGTGTGGGCCTCTGACCTGACGGCCGGCAGTATCGCAATATTGCGGAAACCGCAGAGAGCGATGGCCGTCAGAGTCATCAGGGGATATCGCACGATCTCCTACGAGGCGGCCTGTGTACTGGCTGGATCCCCGCCCTGGGACCTCGAAGCGAAAGTACTCGCGTCATTGTATCGGTGACGCGAGGAAGAGAGGGCGCGTGGTGAGCGACCGATGCAGCGACACATGGAGCTGCGTCGGTCTCAACTTCGTGAGGTCCTGGTGGCGGAATGGCGGGACAGGCTTACACGCCCTACCGCTGGCCTCGTCACCATCGAGGCGGTCCAGCCGGTGCTCGAGCGCTGGCTCGGGAGGAGGCGCGGCCCCCTGTCATTTCGGGAGACGCAGGTGCTCTCGGGGCATGGTTGCTTCGGGAAGTACCTGTGTCGCATAAACAAGGAGCCGTACGCCCGGTGTCACCACTGCGTCGACTACCGGGAGGACACGGCGTGGCATAAGCTGGCAGAGTGTGCCGCCTGGGAGGAACCGCGCCGTGCCCTCATCTCAGAAGTAGGCAGTGACCTGTCGCTGCCGGCCATGGTCGAGTCGAGGGTCGGCAGCGAAGAGTCCAGGGACGCGGTGGTTTCCTTCTGCGAAACAGTCGTCTCGCAGAAGGAGGCTGCGGAAGGGAGAGGGAGAGCTCGTCCACTCACCCGGCCCGCAGCAGGCGCACCGGGCGTCGGCGGAGGGCGGATACCGCCCTCTTCCAGCCCCCCTAAATGGGTCCAGGGGTAACGGACTCGGGGACGTCCGTTGCCCCCCACACATCAGGACCCGAGGTGGCGGCGCGTAGTATTCCACGCGCGCCCCTCTTAGACGTCGCGGGGGGAGTCTAACACCTCACTCCTCCCTGACCCGAGGAGGCCCGCGGTGGCGGGCCGGCACCAATCGGGGGTTGCGGAAGGATCGTACGTTCCCGTGACCCCCGGCGTAGGTGTGATATGGAACACCGGGGTGGTTTTTAGTCAGTAAGAGTCTGACAGACCCCGTCGCCCGCCCCAGGGCGGCGGACATCCATGAGAATTTCCACCCCGGAAACAAAAAAAAAAAGGGGTGGTTCCGGCAGGGTAGAAGACTTACACCTACCAGCTTATGTGGCCATTGTTGTAATTTCAAAAAATAGCCAAATATAAGCCAAGTTGTAAAATTATTTTTTATTATTCGTACCCATGATTTTTTTTTTTTGGGTACATGTTATACATATAATGTACAACAATAATTATATTGTGTTTTACAAAAAATATTCCAAACGTCATGTTCTGGCAAGATATTTCATTTGTTTTAGCTAATTCATTAGATCGAAAATATATGAAAAGAGAGACCTTTGGAACTCAAATAATACCAAGCGCAGTGGTTCTACAGCTTTGGTGCCCTAATAAGAAATGTTAAGGCGGACCAGTTCTATTAGAATAATCCACTTTTTTCTTTTGGCCGGCACTTCCATATTTGGACCAAAAATGTATGAAGCGTGGATGATGTCCTTTGAAGACATGTGACATTTACCAACCCACACTGGGTCCGCGTGGTAGATTACGGCCCAGTCCCTCTCATAGAGAGGAGGCCTGTTACTCAGCAGTGGAAACGTTATATGCTGATTATGTGTTACGTGAAAGGCTCATTCCACACTACAGTATCTACTGATGTTGCTTTAATAACGTTTTCTTTTTTTTATATGAATAAAGTAATTATATTTTCATTTATAAGATAACACTAAAATAACAAAATTATATCCTACATTAACTAAAACTATTTACAAACTAAAATATAGCGCCGAAAAATTCATCCGCATCGCTGTCGACTGGTAATGTATCCAAGATACTGTCGGTATTGCCACGTTGTATGGTAGTGTAAAAGCCAGGGTTGGGTCATGGAAAGTGTCCACCAGTCCTTTCGAAATTTCTTTAAAAAGACCGTGCGCACTCGGACCGTTCAACCCCAAACGACTCGAAAATATAATTACTAATAAGGTTATTATACGAGCATTTACGCCACTTGAGGTTTTCCGCAGCCGCAGTAGCAGCACCAGCGCAGCACGCCGACCCTGTAAGATGGGATGGCGCAAGAGTATCGACACAAGTTGCATCCCTAAAGGCCTACCCATCTTCCACGGAAATAAAGACATGCAGTCCGGCCTCTTGCCATCGTCGCGTGCTAAACCACTGGTTTCTAGAACGCCGACGGTGACAAGAGCTCGTCGAATGATGTCGTTAATGTTTTCATTAATTAAAATGTGGCAGAACATTTACACTATGTCGATCGGTCTGCAATTTTCATTCTGTAGGATATTACGTCGAACTTTGAATCCCCGCTGTGGGGCTTAATCCCCATTTCTGGTCATTTAGATTGTATTTTCGCAGAACATTTTTGGGTTAGGTTATTTTTTACCAGTTATACTAAGTTTTTCTTAATATTATTAGGGAATGAAACTCAGTACAATTGACAACGAATAACTTCTGCCCGAGACATCGTTCGCGTAAAGTTTCTCATTTTAACATAAAACATATCCAATGACACTCAGAGATGATGTAGCTTCCAGGTAGTGAAATAATTTTCGGAATCGTATCAGTAGTTCCAAAGACTTACCCCTACATACAAACTCACACTTTCATAATATTAGTATAGATGGCTTCACAATAGTACAATTTTAAAATGAAGCTATGGAAATAGCAGACCGTAGATCTCACACCCAACATAATTTAAATGTCTCGTCTCTCCAACAGCCAAATTCCACTAAACCCGATCCAACTTTTCGACTAAACCTGAAACTAGTAAACACGGCAATACATTACAACGGGCCCAACCGTTTGTCAAACGAAATTCCCATTGGATTTAATTTGTCACGTATTTACATAATAAATGAACGCCTCCGCCTCGAAGCGGTGTAATCCGGTTTAATCTGGTTTAATCCAGCTTAAACCGCTTTTATACATCATTGAGAGACTTGATTCCCGATCGGGACACAATTTGCATGTTATTCCGTGCTTAATACCTTTATAGTGGGTGTGCCAAGTAATTTTGTAATGACGTTATTTGCATAATGTCGCCTGAGGTGGTTGGTTTGGTAAATACATGAGTTTAATGAAGCAGACTGTCTTCGGAACTAATTTTTGAGACGAGGGATTGATGGTGGCGGATTTGCATTTTAGAATTACAGTTTTGTTTTTAGATTAAACACAACATCTAGCAGCATATATTTATTTATTTATATACAGGGTGGAATTTTGTAATGCCACCTGAAGGAAAAGTACTCTTAATACTGTAGATAGAAAATTTTACTCAAAGAAAACATTCCTTTATTTTTGAATAGCAAGAAAACAGCATTCAAAGATTTTCAAAAATTTGCTTGCCACACCCGGGAATTGAACCGACTAAAATCTGTAAAAATAGGTAGGTACCTCACATTGCAGGAAGAAGAATCAAGAAAGCGTGAGTTTGTATGTGTGTATGTGATATCGTTAGTTTTGTGTGATAAAGACAAAATTACTTAGGTTTTTGTAATGTTTACCTGTAAAGTCCAAAATTTCTCATAAATTTTTCAAAGCCTTCAGTCCCATTATTTATTTATTTATTCAGTAGTACACATACGTTATATACATTTAGGTTGGTGGCAACATAAACTCATTAGAGTTTTATCGTGCACCAAAATCATCGACTACATAATTTAGAGAATTTAACCACTTATTAATTAATTAATAATTATATTTTGTTACTTGTTGCTTTTTACCTAAGTACCTTCGGTAAAATGTTCTCTAGAGAACATGTTGCAAGAGCTGGCAGAAGAAAGTAAGAAGGTAGGATTGACTATGAATGCTGCAAAAACCAAAATTTTAACAAACGGATCGGAAGTAGCAATAGTTATAGACGGACAGGAAATAGAATATGTTAAAGAATACATTTATTTGGGACAATCTATCTCATTCGAAGATCAAACAGAAAAAGAAATAAACAGGAGAATAGCAATTTCATGGAAAAAGTACTGGAGTTTTAAAGAAATCATGAAGAACAGAAAGTTAAACATGAATTTGAAAACAAAGTTGTATGAGATAGCAATCCTTCCATGCCTTACATATGGATGCCTTTTAACCGTAGGGACCATGTCCCTACGGTTAAAAGAAGAACACAAACTCGGAGTTATGCAAAGAAAAATGGAGAGAAGCATGTTGGGTGTTAAATTATCGGACAGAATTACTAATGAGGAAATTAGGAGCAGAACTAAAATAACTGATATAGTAGAGAGAATAAGAAGTCTGAAGTGGAAATGGGCAGGGCACATCTGCAGAATGGAAAACAAAAGATGGACAAAGAAAATCATAGAATGGGTACCTAGAGATGGAAAAAGAAAACAAGGAAGGCCGCGAAAGCGCTGGGAAGATATATTTAAGGAAAGATGTGGACCAGACTGGAGGAGACAAGCTAGAGATAGGGAAAAATGGAGAAAGTTGGGGGAGGCCTACGCCGCAGAGGCGACTTCCATAAATAAATAATTTTTACGTGCATGCTAACATGAATAATAATTTATTGATCTTTTATATTATATATTTAAATTTAAATTCTATTTTGCTTACAAACACATATGAAATATACAATTATACAATAATAATAAAATAATATGAATTCAACTCAAATAATAAACAATAATATTAATGATACCTAATGAAATGTGTAGTAAGTATAAAATGTGATAGGATAAAATCATTACTATGCTTATTATTTAATTATAAAATTGTTCTATGTATTTATGGTAGAATAAAGGCTTTTTTATTTTTATTTTTATTTTTATTTTATTTATTTACCTTCGGTAAAAAGTAACAAGTAATCTATAAATACATATAAGTGAACAATCCGGCCGTCCATCCTAAAAACAAAAGTGGTGGACAGTTTTTGAACTGGGTTTGTAATTAATGACGTATGCTTGTGATATTGAATGTGTGTGTGTAAGTGGTAAGTACATTGATTACTTTTAAATTTTATTTAAATTTTCTAGTTGTATCCCTTTTGGAAACATAGTACCTAGTAGGAAGTAGGAAAGAGAGTTCAAGTAGTTTTAATAATTTCACTATAATAATGTATATTTACTAATAATAAAGCAACTAATTGATTAGTTTGTTTGAACGCGCCAATGTGCAGACATTGGATTCAGTACAGCCGGATTTGAAAAATTATTTTATCTATTTAACATCACGCTGAGACCCATAGGAGTCGAACAAAAACAAAAAAAAAACAGAAAGAACGCGAAGTGAAAACGAATTAAAACACAGCCAGGCGATGCGATGCGACGGGAGGGTTGGTTGATCATGAAATTTCACGCGGACAAAGTCGCGGTCAGAACATAGTATTATATTACCACTGCCTAAACGACTTATTCTACTGCAATGTTTATCTATACAGGGTGGCAGGGACATCGACGCATAACCTGTAACCATGAATTAAGCACATAATTTTAGACCCCCTAGAGTAGAAATTTCCTGTCGGTTAACAAAAAAAAATCTGCTACTTCATAGGAAAATGCAATACCTGCGCGGTCAAAATGTATAGAACAGCTTACTTTTTTTTTATAACCGATGAAATCTATTGCCGTGAGGGTGTTTAGAATCATGTACTGAATCCATGTTAACAGGTTGCGCATCGATCTTCCTGCCACCCTGTGTAGTCCAGGCACAAATTGATGTGTTATCATTAATCCGCTTCCAATTGTTTTTCACTGAAATGTCATAATTAAATCAAATAAGGATTTGTTTTTTTTTTTTTTGTAGATTTTTTTTCTATTTTATGTATAGGTCTGTTCTCACATTATTAAAATCCTTCTACACAACATTATTACAACAATAAACTCGACCTAACTCTCACCAGCAACTATAAAATTCCTTGCAGAAGAAAACTCGTTGCATAAAAACCTTTCTTTTCCTTAGAATTTACACCTAAACTTCATTATACAGTTTTAATCTGCCTTCGTAATAGAGTTTTTCAAACTTTCATCCTTGCTTCTAAACTGCGAGGCCTTTGTCAAAAGAAATGGAATTTTCTTTTAATATTGCACGTTATATTTTTTGCTTAGAAAATGGGATAAAAGTGTGTATGGAAATGTTTTGAAAAATATGATTTTATGACTGATAAAACGGTTAAGAAGTTGAAAAAAAAATACAACATTAAGGGCCGGTTGTTTCAATCGGTTGGTTAACGTAATATACGTACGTCAAATAATAACGAGGCCATAATTTTGTAATTGTAATTTGAAATTTTTGGTTTAACGATAGAGATATAGATAGATAGATATGATGTCGATGTTCGACGTTTACGTGTGCGTCAAGTGGACGTGAAACAACCCGCCCAGACACTATAAACGTTTTAAAGAGGTATGATAACAAAATCAATTCTCGTATTTTTAAGAACATTCGCTGTCTAATCTCAGTCTCAATCTGTTGAAAATACTTTTAATTTCCCTACATTTTTGACAAGTTTTTGGACATTGATTGTCGCTGAGATGAGATTGCGAATTGTATTTGAACGTTTTTAATTACGAGAATTGGTTTTCTGTTATTGTCAGTGAAATTATTTCTAGTTAGAATTTCAATTTATGATATTTTACTGGAAGAACCTTCTTTTACTACCTTTGCGCGAAATTTCTTCTTCTCCCGTTTCCGCTTATCGTTATTTCTTTTTTCTTTTTGCTCTGCTCCTAAAGGTGTTAGCGTGATGTAAAAGGAAGCCTTTAGCCTTCCTTAAGAATTGGGCTATCTAACGCAACATATTTTTTTCGAATCCGACTGGAAGTTTTAGAGATCAGCGCGTTCAAACAAACAAACTGTTCAGCTTTATTATTAGTATAGGTGTAAATAAATCAATGCAACACTTACACACACACATAAGCACATTATCACAAGCACACTTCATTACAAATCCAGTTCAAAGGGACTGTAGCAATTGAAAAATTAATAAGAAATCTTTAATGAAACGGGGAGACATGTAAACAAGAGTGATCTCTATAACAAAATCGTTGATTCGCCATCAACCGAGACGGGGGACCTACCCTCAATTCAATTAAACTTTAACCAACTTCTAGTAAACAACACAATTAATTTCCCTCCAACTCATTTTGTACCCTATCTTGAGTGTTGTTAGATTTATTATTGAGTGGTGAGAGTTATAATGTCAATTATCAAATTGCTATTGTTTTGATATCATAGGACCAAAGTTCAAATGAGTTTATTATGATGGAACTATTATAGTGACGACGTTATTGTGTGATGTGTTTGGGAGCAGTTTGTGGGTAAATAACATTCGCCACTACACATATCTCATTCAAGAGAATGGTTGGGAATGTGCATAAGCCTTTTGATTACATAGCTTAATTGTATTCTTCTTCTTCGTGCTGACACGACTGAATTTTATATCTTATTGGCCCAAAACTTTGCCAATTCCACGATGATGATGGCCCGAACTTACTTGTGTTTCTTCTAGATACATCTTAAGAGGAGGGCTTAAACAATATAGTAATATATAATCACCTATAATGATGATGGAAAAGCCAAAAATGTACTGGATTGACATAAGCTGCCGAAAACTTAATGTCCATCCTGTTACTCGTTGAAAGGCGTTGTAGAAATATTTATTGGCCTAGACAAGACGCTTTCAAAGTTTTTTCGTTTTTCTAAATGCTCATATAATATGAATATGAGCACTGAGATAGCGTGACGTATCTAAAAAAAATCTGAAGAATTCTCTATGACGAATGTTTACTCTTGTTTCTTAAAACTGGAGAAATATGCCGAAACATATATAAGTGGAGAAATATACTTTGGTTAAAAAGTTCGGTGGAAAGTGTCAACAAAACCAAGAACAAAGACTCGAGATCTACCAATAAAATAATGGGCTGATATTGACGGAACAAGAGAATGTTTGATATCTAATATCCATTGTAAAACGGCTGTAGACATAGCAACGTTTGATCTTACGTACGCTTGTAGTACAGAGGCTATAAATTCAGCGTTGGCTATGCAATCACTGCCTGCTACAGTAAGATTTTTTCGCGTTTTCCCAGTGCGTTGTAACTTTTAGACCGAAATGATAATAATCTTTCATGAAACTTCGTTTACTTATTTATATATATACTAGTTTACTTTATTGTTTAAGGGCTGATTTTTCAATCGACTGATAACTTTTATACGTGGAATAAAATTGACGTCTGACAGATATTGAATGGAAAAACTGTCAAAAATTCAAAATTATTCCTCCGATAAAATTATCTGGCGTTGGAAAAATCAGCCCTTAATCAAATAAATTGTTTTGGATTGTATATAATTTTTTTTTAACACTGCACGTCCATGATAAAGTAGTGAGCGTCAAAATGAAGGGACCAAATCTCCAATCTCTGTCATACATATATAAAAATATAATACCATTAATCTACTATTTGCTACCTTTGCTGTAATTTTAGCTACCTCATCATATACATAACATTTTAACAGAATGCTTGGTCCCTCCATCATGATATCAAGATGGAGGGACCAAACTGATAGACTACTCCCAGGAATATTCTACCTAGTTAGAGTTATAATACCTTAATTCTACCTTAATATTATTGATTTTGGCTGTCCGAAACATATATCGTTGTAAAGATATCGATTATATAAGTAGGTCCCTCCAAATTGACGATTCAATTGTTTAGTGCAACAGGTAAATGAGCGGTTTATTTGCGATCTTCGATGGATAAATATTTAATACCTATTTAATACCTTCTAATCGTGCAAGATTTCTCACGTTAAAGTTTATTTTTACTAGCCAAAAAAAAATTAAAGAAATAAGTAGGTACACACGGCTACACATCAAGCTATACATTTCCAGTTTTAGCTGAACTCACATTGTATAGGTTTTTCGTACAATCAGAAGTCAGCTTAAATTGGTTATGTATAACTTGATGTGTCGTACAACGTACAAACTTTAATTGTAGTAGCATTAACTATAATCGCATTAACAATTTCTATAGAGAAATCTGAAATAAATTATTATTAATACAGGTGTTTTTTTTTTAATAAGAATAGCACAAAAATATATATTAGGATAAATATTCAATACCTATTTACTACCTTCTAATCGTGCAAAATTTCTTATTAACAAATTTTTTTTATTTATTGGTCTATCTACAATTGTTACACTGTTTATCCTAAATTACACATATACTTAATCTACCTATATTATAATTATGTGACGTCAACTAAGAAATGATTTCACGCGACCGATATCGCGAGCGGCCGCTAGAATGATGTACAGACGCCAGCAGGTCAACCTACCCGAAACTGTCAAATTTTCCCAATCAACCTTGAACCTTAATACTCTAGCAATAAAGTTGAAAATCTATTAAAGAAATTTGACAGATTGTAGTAGCTCGATGTGCTGGCGTCTGTACAATTATTTACAGTGTAAATTAAACAATGTGGTATAACAAACGTCTGGCTTTTGATGACTCTACTTTTCATATCATCATAACAATTCCATTTCCCAAGAACTCTTGGACAATTTGCCCTGTAGTGGCCAATATCTCCACATATTGGCATATTGGTTAACTACCTTCAATATTTTTCTGTGTTTTCCTACATTGAGTATTACGAGAATTAAATAAAATGAACCAATAAATTATAGTAATCATTAAAATTAAAGATACATTTTATATTAGCTAGATATTATTGTGCTATTCTTATTTAAAAAAAAAACGTCCTTATTAATGCTACTAAGATTAAAATTTGTACGTTGTACCAACTTATTTCTTTAAATTTTTTTGGCTTGTTAAAATAAACTCTAACGTAAGAAATTTTGCAGGATTAGAAGGTATTAAATAGTTATTTAATATTTATCCATCGAAGATCGCAAATAAACCGCCCATTTACCTGTTGCACTAAACAATTGAATCGTCAATTTGGAGGGACCAACTTATATAATCGATATCTTTACAACGATATATGTTTCGGACAGCCAAAATCAATAATATTAAGGTAGAATTAAGGTATTATAACACTAACTAGGGAGAACATTCCTGGGAGTAGTCTATCAGTTTGGTCCCTCCATCTTGATATCATGATGGAGTTGTTATGATATTGATATTGATATTGAGATGTTAAAATATTAGGTATGTGATGAGGTAGCTAAAATTACAGCAAAGGTAGCAAATAGTAGATTAATGGTATTATATTTTTATATATGTATGACAGAGATTGGAGATTTGGTCCCTTAATTTTGACGCTCACGATAAAGTATGGTCGTGGCTTGTTGCTACTTTCAAGTAGGACGCTACGAATATTTTCCATTTTCTTTTTTAAGTAAACCTATTTTTAACCGACTTCTAAAAGAGGAGGAGGTTCTCAATTCGGATGTTTGTATTTTTTTTTATGTTTGTTCGCGCATAACTCCGTCGCTTGCGAACCGAATTGAAAAATTCTTTTTTTGTTGGAAGGAGTATACTTCCCAAGTGGTCCCATAAAAATTTCATCAAAAACGGTTAAGTAGTTTGGTTTTTAAACCAAAATTACTGGTAAAAATTACAACTTAAAAGTGAAAAAAAAAATCTTTTTGAAAAAAAAAAAACAACCGACTTCCAAAAACGACACTACAAAGTGAAAAATAACTTTAATTTCAGAAGTCGGTGGCAAACAACGAAAATGCGAACCCAACGACACCGACCTTTCGAAATTAAAGGTTCACTTTGTAGTGTCGTTTTTGGAAGTCGGTTGTTTTTTTTTTTTTTTTTTTTCAAAAAAGTTTTGTTCGAAATATTTATGTGGAGAAACGTGGGTGTACCTATGTACACCTCTGTTTAATCCTTCGGAGAAAACCGGCGTGATGATTATGTGCTTTATGTACCTACCAATTATGTAGCGATATTATAGTAGGATCGCCGATGCAGCATTTTATTCAATCGATGGTGCAAGTTAATTATAATGATCATCTTTGTAAGAATAGGCATTCCATTTTCCTACGTCGAGGTGGAATGAATATTCGTGGGTCTGTAATTATTTTTTATTCATTAAAAGTCACCAAAATCATTACGGTTCTTTTTCCGATTTGTCATAATTAAACGTAATTTACCTGTAATTAAATAAATAATTTGAAAATAATCTTAGTTGTAATAAAATCTAAACGCTCCCGAACCTACTGGCATGAGGCGGTACGACATGCCTTATTTTCTGTCAAAAACACTTCTTTGTCGCTCATTCTGAGGCCCTAGAGTAATACTGATGACTGTCCCTTGTTTCACCTCCTACGTAGTAACGCATCGATCAAGTTGTCGCTTACGCATGTTTCGTCAACTTTCCTGAGACAAATTGTCGCCATATTTTGACGTAACACTGCCATAACTCTGTTTGTTCTTGCTGATGTAGGTTCTGGAAGAAATTGTGTCATTTTATATCTTCATGACGTGACGGGTTTTGCAGATGATGTAGGTAAAGGGTTCACCGTCGTATGGGTTATAACGTCCAGAGATTTATAACGGAAGCATCTGCTAAAACTCATGCGGCGTGTGTACAGTCAACAGCAAAAGTAGATGATCAAAATCAGAAATTCAATATTAATGAACGGAGTTCGCAGCTATATGATAGCTGTACTAGTAGTAAATGTTTGGTATAATTTACAATCCCATACTTTTAAAACACTTCGACGCCACACAGTTCTGACGCGAACTCCGTTCATTAGTATTGAATTTCTGATTTTGATCATCTACTTTTGCTGTTGACTGTACGTATGATGTGGACTTGTAAATCGCCTTTAATTTAGTATTTATTTTACGAAAATAATTGTATATTTTTAATTAAATAGGTTACGGCAAGTTAGTCAAACGAAAATTATCGCAAAACTATGACAAATTGTCAAGTGCACGCAAACTGCTGCGATTGAATAAATGATTATTATTCGCATTCTTTATGTTAATTGTTGATTTTATTTTTAAATCTTATTGTCTTTCGACCTAATTTGTACACCAGCCATGGTCAAACATGATGAGCCATGAAATACGTTGTAATACCTATAATAAGCATCATACCATGTATGGCCCTGATTCCCTTTTTCACAAACTAAACTAAATTTAAGTTCTGTGCATCTTTTTCTTTCTATTTCATTAAGAAAAGGACAGAAAATAAAATATTAGTTTACTCCTGTCAAATTAAGATACTCCATAGACAGATTAGACGTGATTAAAAACATAGCTTCTAAAAATACGTCAATTTACGTCAGCCGCTGACTAGTTTGACAGGACTAAACTAATATTTATCTTCTGTCCTTTTCTAAATTAAATAGAAAGAAAAAGATGCATCGAACTTAAATTTAGTTTAGTTTGTGAACAAGGGAATTGGCGCCAATTATCTACACATGTTTTTGCAAATAAATGAATCTGTGTCTGAATTTGACAACTGCAGGTAGGTAGAGGACAACAATCAGGAAATCTGTGGTAAATGAAAACAGGGAAGAACCCTTAAAATAGCTAAATTCAATCCGATTCTCGCAGTGCGGATTCGATGTCCTATTAAAAATTTCTACGAAAATCGCTATAATTATGTTTATGCCTGTCCAATTCAAATGTCAAATCTGGGACCTTCCGGTAAAACGCCATTTTTACGGGATTTCTATTGTATATTCTCATACCGTTAAAGGACTGACAAGGTTTCATAACGAGGGCTTTAGAACCAAAATATCATATTTCTAAGCTGAGTGTGGCTTCCTTAGCTACGGTATTGTTTAGAAGTAGGTATTCTGTTTCCATAGTGCGTTAAGGATCTTGCTGCGTGTGTTATGTCCGCCGCAGTTGCTCGCCGGACATAACACACGTCTGGTCGGAGGATCCTCCCTTTTCTATAGAGTATGATTGAACTTTACACCCTGTTGCTCATACCTCTATACTGGTGATCCCCAGTATGACGTCATCATCATCACTCCCGCAAGCTTTAGCGGTGAGTCACCCAGCCAGCCAGCATCCACGGCTTCAACGGGTATCCTGACCACCAGCATGCAGCGTCCGCGCATACCTGGTTATCAGCCTCAGCCTCAACCGGCTGGCTGTACGACATCCGACGCACTAGAGTATAACGCAGCGCCATATGTTTCATAGAAAAGTGCGATACCTAAGCGGTCAGAATGTATGGAACAGCTTTCTTTTTAATAATCGACGAATTTCAACGGTTCAGAATCATGTACTGAATCCATGGTAACAGAATGCGTACATATTATACATACTCAGCTATTATACGCTTGAAACTCTGCAAGCGTCTCTGTTCCACGGATGAACCGTCAGCCTTCAAAGAGTGGACAGGCGTCGTCTGGGCTTGATTATTCCACCATAGCCTTCACCTATCGCTTTCCACCAGGCGAGATCTAGGATAAGAGCAAGCCATTTTCTTTTTCTTTCTTTCTTTCCTTAAATGGAAAGAAAGCCTGAAAATTATGGGGAGATTCATTATTAACTTGTATGTATGGTGCAAAGTGTAATTATAATTTGGTTATTAACCCGTCAAATGTTGTTTATAAAAAGAAAAAAAACTAAAATCGCATATTTACAGTCACTATTTCTAATGAGATGCTGCTGAACAGATTGTGAAATACTTAAAATTATTTAGTTGTAATAGTATGAAAATTGTCGCCCTAAGCTAAGGCTGTATTTGAATTTAATAATATATTTTTGTGAACCCCATTTTAAGTGAACTATGTTCTTATGAGAAATAAAGTTCTTTAAACCAAATGTCGTATGGGCCAGGGATTGTTCATGAGAAAAATAGACTCGAAACGACGTTAAAATATAGTCGTAAAAACCGTTGAGCGCTTACATGAAAACTGCTTCTAGTAGGCGATCGTTTCACGGGTTAATAAACCTGAAGAGTTTGTTTGTTTGAACGCGCTAATCTCAGGAATTAACGATCGGAATTGAAAAATTATTTTTGCTTTTAATAGCCCAATTTTTGAGGAAGAAAAACATACATCACGCAAACATACAGCAGCAGGTCAAGCTACCCGAAACTGTCAAATTTTCCCAATCAACCTTGAACTTTAAAGCTTTAGCGATAAAGTTGAAAATCTATTAAAGAAATTTGACAGATTGTAGTAACTTGAGGTGCTGACGTCTGTACGACCCTATGACCCTTAGAAGCCAAGCAAAAAGACAAAAGTCAGAAAGAACGCTAAGCGGAAACAAAGTGAAGTGGCAGGTGATACGATGCGATGGGGTTGGATCGGGGAACAAGAAATTTAAAGTTAGTTCTTTGATAAAGAAGTAATAAACTGTCAATAAGTATTTCCCTTGCCCACACTTTTTCTTCGACCCACGCTTTGGTATTTCTCCAACTTTTCGGTACACTTTGATTTTGTCCCTATTTATAATGATAATAATAATAAAATTGTCAGGAAGTTCCTCTCTCTGGAGCCCTGACCGCCGGTAGCTTGGACCCTGTTCCCAATACCGGTGGGCTACAAACAAAGATCACTAAATTGCCTTAAATTTAAACGCCGCCGCCGCCTTAAATTTATACTTACATTAGTTTAAGAACTTAGTTATTAAGGTTAAATAAAAAAGGTTTATTATTTTTTGCTTTTCAGTTTTTTCGGCGGTTAAGTTTTAAAGTTTTTATTTTATAATTTTTTGTGGCTATAATCTACTGATTGTTTGCCAAAGGGCAGGCATATGTGGCACCACTAAGTAGAGTAATAATACACAACTCAGCATTCAAATCTGTAAGTGAACAATAAATCACCCCTATTTTCCCACCCTTAGGTTGGATTATCGAAGAAGAATTATCAAAATCGGACTACTATGTAAAAAGTTATGCGTGGTCATAAATAATAAAAAAAAAAAAAAAAAATGTGTGTGTATGTGTGTGAGTGAGGGGGGTGTATGTATGTGAGTGAGTAGGTGTGTTTTTATGTGTGATGGTGAGCAAACGCATGTGAGTGTACATGAGCGTGTATATAACTGTCTAAATGTTTATTGTATGCGTCTTTTATAATACTGATAAAATAAACTTTTCGATCTCGTCATAACTTTACAAATTAAGTTTATCGACCGCGAACCAACAGTCAGTCTGCGTTTACACAAGAGTCGTGTCGTAAATTTTACTATCGACTCTATGGGCCGACACTCCCGGCCGTAAAGAGCACATTGCACGTTTTGTTTGCTTTTAAATTTACTGCGACAGTACTAGGGGCGCAGTGGATAGGTAACAAAACCAGTTTAGGTCTGTACTATACAGAGCAAAAAAAGCGGCCAAGTGCGAGTCGGACTTGCACAAGAAGGGTTCTGAACTACCGTACAATATTTAGAACATTTTTTTTTTAACAAAAAGGAACAAAACATGTAGAAAGAAAGTTAGAAAGTATTTGTTGTTATAGCGGCCATTCTATAAACACTCTGTGTCTACTATTATGGTTGAAAAGAGACACACCTGTGACGGACGACGAACGGACGGATGGACAACAGTCCCGTTGGCATCCTTTGGATACGGAACCCTAAAAAGAGCTTTACATTTCTGATGTTGTAACGACTATTGGTTCTGTACATAGCCGGTTAGGTTCCATATGGTTGTTCCGGTAACGAGTATCGCGTGTATACAAGATTTATGGTGGCGTGATCTGAGAATGTAAAAACAATATGCTGTATTGTCATAGATATCGAGTTTTGGTGAGTTTGATATTTTATGTACGATTTGACGGTAGGTACACTAAGTAGGTGCAGAAGAGTGCTTCTTCTAAAAACTTTTTTGCAAAAAAATACCACTGACTTCCAAAACTTGTTTATAAACGCACTCACGATACAGGAGTAATTCCTAGTGTGGGGCAACGGTTTTTTTTTTTTTTAATAGTGAAAAATATCTTTAATTTCGGAAGTCCGTGTCGTTGGGTTCGCATTTTCGTTGTTTGCCACCGACTTCCGAAATTATAGTTATTTTTCACTTTGTAGTGTCTTTTTTGGAAGTCAGTTGTTTTTTTGCAAAAAAGTGTTTATTTTTCACTTTTAAGTTGCAATTTTGGTGTAAAAACCAAACTACCGAACCGTTTTTGATGAAATTTCTATGGGACCAAACTGAAAGTATATCCTTACAAATAAAAAAGAATTTTGCAAATCGGCTTATAAATAAAGGAGTTCTGAAGTAAAAACATAAAAAAAAATTCAGTCGAAATGAGAACCTTTTTTGAAGTCGGTTAAAAAGAAGAAAGAAAGAATAAATTGTTTATTCTGAACACACAAAACGCCCATTGCAAATAAAAAATGATATAAAATATACACATTAAACGTAGTCAAAACCCTCGTACTCTCTCTTCTTTGCAAAGTGTGAGCTCGCGCGTTGTCGTGGAGAAGCCATTGCTTTTATTCATTGCTTCTCCACGACAACGCGCGAGCTCACACTTCACGACAGATCATCGCAAAGCTACAAGAGTTACAGCTGGAAGCTCTCCGTCACCCACCGTACTCACCGGACCTTGCCCAAACAGATTTCTACTTTTTTCAAAATTTAGACAATTTTTTAAGTGGGAAAAAATTCAAAACCCGAGATGCAGTACAAAACGCTTTCGCTGTCTTCATCGCCTCCCGTCCGGCAGACTTCTACAGTAAAGGGATAAACAAACTGCCATCAAAATGTCAAAATTGTATAGATAATTTGGGCCAGTACTTTGATTACCTGAAATAAAAATAAAAAACAAAATTTTTATACTTTAAAATTATCATCATACAAATCTCCAATTTCATAGGTAAAGAAAGCAATGTATTTTTTCTCCTGGATTTTGCAGCAATATCCTGCCATTCCTTTTACTTCTACAGTTTTTTTTTTGTCTAACCCCGTTCAACTCCCCACATCTTCAGATACCAGCTAATAACAATACCTCAGTGACAAATGCCCGATGCGCCCGCTATTAGAACCTAACCACGATTGATAGCCCCTGACCGGGGAAACCACTCATAAATTTTACTATGGGAGATGTAAGTAGGCACGTACGTGCCTACTCGTTGAGGTATATATAGCATAGAGGCACAGAAGGACGGTGTTCTGGAAGCTGGAAGAATTTTAGAGAAAGTTTGATCAGCAGTTTTTGAAAGAGGAGCTAGGAAAATTGAATTATTCCATATGCATTACTTGTGAATGTTTGTCGTATTTATTATTGGGTTATTTTTACAAGCTTTTTTTAAATAAACCTCTAGGTTAATTAACAGCCAGAGAGAGCACAGAGCCGTGGTGGCCTTGTGATTACGGCCACGATTTACGAGTTGTAGGTCGTAAGTTCGAACCCAGTCAGGCGCTTTACTTTGTGTTAATTATTTCATCCCCACTGCTCTCAAAACGGTGACGGAAAACATCGTGAAGAAACCAAAAATTCGAAGTCATATGACATCTACAAACTCGCACTGGGACCGCGTGTATCCCAACAGTGGGACATAGGCTGATTATGCAATTAACAGTGTGAATTGCATCCAAGATAAATATTGTATAGTATCTACTGTTTTGTCAGCAAATTATGGAAGAGCTCATCGAAAATTACACATGCATAAGTTTCTATGAAACTGGCATAGCGCGTGCTGAACTGTGGAATTTTAATGTAATTAAAGAAAAGGTATTCAGACAATTAGCTCACTATCTAAAAAACAAATGAACCCAATTAATCCTGTTACGTGAGCAGAATTTAGAAACTAAAATTTAAATGTACTAAAACTCCTTAATTTAGTGCGTAACTAAAGTCCGTGCTAATTACTATTTTATTGGTACAAATTAGTTAATAATTATTTTGAAAATGTATTTCAACTTTTTCCACGAAAGGCTGTCTGATAAATCGTGACAAGAAATTGAATTTTTTCAAAACTTTATTAGTAACGAAAATAGTTCTAACCTTCAGAAATTAGTCGGTAATAATAAAAAACTTCAACTGTAGATAGGTACAGAATTTTCCTTTCACCTCTATTTATAATTTTGTTTGTCAATCTACTAAGCTTATCGCAGTCCACTGCTGGACGTAGGCCTCTCCCAGGCTGTGCCATAACACCCTGTCCTCTGCCTTCCGCATGCCCATCTAGCTGGGGGGCGTCGCACACTATGCTTGCCGATACGCGGTCTCCACTGTATGTCTCGTCAGCTCCACCGGCCATCATCGGTCCAATCGATCCACTTTTGTTAGTACCTATCTGTAATGCCCAGATCATGACACTTGGATGCTGGCTGGAGACATGCAGAGTGATAAAAAACAAGACCCCAATAATGAACGGGTAGTAAATTATACCGATAATAATAAACGTATGCAAAAAATCCTAAAGACCAAAAAAAAAAACAACCGAACCGTCAAAAACAACCGAACCGTCAAAAACAACCGAACCGTCAAAAACAACCGAACCGTCTTCTTTCAATTATTTCTTTCTAATTATTCTTTCAACTGTTCTTGAAATTACGAGAATTGTCTCTCTGCTATATAGCAAAGAGGCAGTTCTCGTAATTTCAAGAACGTTCACAGTCTGATCTCATTCTCAATCTGTCAGAAATACCTGTAGTTTCCTTACATTTTTGACCAATTTTTGACATTGATTATCGCTGAGATGAGATTGCGACTAGATTTTGAACGTTTTGAATTACGGAAATTGGCTTTCAGATATGACATCTCTGTATGAAGTATTTATGTTCATAATCTCTTAACTAGCTACTTACACTAGGTATTAACTAACTGACTAACTATATAAACAAATACAAAAACAAAAGGATATTTAGGCGTCGAAGTACTCGTCTGCATCGCTGTCATCTGGAAACGTTCTGGATAAATATGTCCGTGATAGGATTACCAAACCCCATTTTTCAGTGTCCACTTTGACCATCAATCTTACCTGCTACTTCATTCGCAACAAAGAACCACCTAACTTAATTGAACAAAAACAAAAAAACAATGGCCAGCGAAAAATATATTCATAAAAGCGTTCCATTAAAAATCCTTTTGGCCAATCTGAAAAATTAAAGGCATGCTACAATACAGGGAACTGGAGCAAAAAAAAGAGCACCATTCGAAATTTAAAAAAGAAACAAAGAACTAGGATCTGCACGTGTTGCCTTTTGAGAGGCACTAGCTGGGCGACCGGAAGTTGTGAGCTCTAAAGCCGTGCTCTTTCATATCCGGCGGCTTTAAGCGCCGAAATAATACGCTTAGTATTTTTGATCACATTTTTTGTGAAAGCGTTTTCTGTGTCCTGAATGTGCTCTTGGTCTAATCGGTCGTAGGTGGGACTGGATGTGGGTAAAACATTTTAATAAAATTGACACTTTTTATCTACAATGTGTGAGAGCGAGCTTTACAATGTGTAGGTGTAAGTAAGCGACCTTTTAAAATTAAGTTTTTACAATCTAAAAGCTTTTCTGTTATCATTATTCTGTTCTCCTATCGGTACGAAACGAGGAGTTTGCTTTTTAACCGACTTCTAAAAAAGGAAGAGGTTCTCAATTCGGATGTTGGTATTTTTTTTTTTATGTTTGTTCGCGCATAACTCCGTCGCTTGCCAACCGATTTGAAAAATTCTTTTTTTGTTGGAAAGAGTATACTTCCCAAATGTCCCATAGAAATTTCATCGAAAACGGTTTAGTACTTTGGTTTTTAAACCAAAATTACTGGTAAAAATTACAACTAAAAAGTGAAAAATAAAAACTTTTTTGCAAAAAAAACAACCGACTTCCAAAAACGACACTACAAAGTGAAAAATAACTTTCATTTCGGAAGTCGGTGGCAAACAACAAAAATGCGAACCCAACGACACCGACTTCCGAAATTAAAGTTATTTTTCACTTTGTAGTGTCGTTTTTGGAAGTCGGTTGTTTTTTTTTTGCAAAAAAGTTTTTGTTAGTTTGAACGCGCTAATCTCTGGAAGTAACAGGTGGATTTGAAAAAATCTTTCTGCATTTGATAGCCCAATTCTTGAGGAATGCTATAGGCTAAAAACAATATCATTACGCAACGATCCTTAGAAGTCGAGCAAAAAGTAAAAACATCAGAAAGAATTTGAAAACGAGGTAATAACAGCACAGGCGCGCGATGAGATGCGACGCGGTAAGGTGGGGGCCGAAATTTCAATTTCTAGTAACTAAATCATGTCTTTTATTTTTGTTTAGGATGGGAAATCATCAAATGACCCTTCCCGCTCTGGGTGGAGCGGAAGGGAGTGTCAGACTCTTACTGACTAAAACCCACCCGTGTTCCTTCCTTATCCCTTTATATTCCAGGGCAGCGCCTCAAAGAGATGTCAGCACGAGTGACGGGGCCCGATAGGGCCGAAGCCTGCCAGGATAGCGGGATCGTCCGAAAGGGTTACCGCTGCCCTGGAACATAAAGGGCTAAGGAAGGAACACGGGTGGGTTTTAGTCAGTAACTAAATCATGTCTTTGACTAACATCCAGAAGTCCAAATTCAAGGTCTGCCAAGGAACAATGGAGCGCAGTATACTAGGCGTTAAATTAACGGATCGTGTTCGAAACACAATACTGCGTTCCAAAACAAAGATAGCTGACGTGGCTCAAAAGGCTGCCCAACTTAAATGGGACTGGGCAGGACATGTCTGCCGCAGGCTGTGGGCCCAAATAGCACAGAACTGGTGCCCTGAGACAGTGAGGCGGGGTCGCGGCAGACCACGTAGGAGATGGCGGAACGAGCTGGATAGGTTCTGTCAAAACTGGAAGGAGGACGAGCGGGCTCGCGGAAGGCGGAAGGAGTGAAGGGAGGCCTTTGCCCAGGAGTGGTACGGCTTAGGTGAGTAAAAAAAAAACGGCTCCATTAAAACTTAAGTTAAACTAGACACTAACCACACTTGTTTTTTTCTGACTTTTGCAACAAAACGTTATAGTGCATCCCTAAATTAGTGTGTCCGTTATTTCGGAACTACAGTTTTTGGTTTAACTACCCGCCAGCCGTGTGTTTAGTACTTTTTGGTCGCTGAATTTATGCTTGCAGTTAACATGTGGCCATGGTGCATTTCACTTTACTGGTTTACCTAAATTCAGGCATTAACATGGGTATTTACGTTTATCCGTTTCCACGTATAACAATTTACGTACCGTGCGGTAATATAGAAGTGAATTTTTGTTATATGAATAGAAAATTCATTGAATTTTAGCGTTACAAAAAAGAAACCTTTATAATGGGTAACAGAGGGGCTTGTGGCTAAGTAATAACAGCCGCTAAAGCTATGCTTGCCGCGGTTGGTCCGTGGATGGGTGACCATTTTTAAATACCAAGACCCCTCCGTGCCTCGGGAAGCACGTTAAGCCGTTGGTCCCGGCTGTCATTCGTGGACAGTCGTCACGGGTCGTCAGTAGCCCGAAAGTCTGACAACTAGTCTTACCAAGAGGCATC
Organism: Apamea anceps; assembly: GCA_951799955.1. Taxonomy (NCBI): domain Eukaryota; kingdom Metazoa; phylum Arthropoda; class Insecta; order Lepidoptera; family Noctuidae; genus Apamea; species Apamea anceps. Next base: position 5,564,578 of record OX637501.1, read on the forward strand.
GTATTATCTCGTAACTGGGTTGTGGAGGTCAGATAGGCAGTCGCTTAGTAGTCTGGTAATCTGGTATTCAGCTGCATCCGGTTAGACTGGAAGCCGACCCCAACATAGGCGGGTAAAGGCTAAGCAGATGTTGGATTCGAGACAACCTCTTGCACGTCAGTCCGTCTACCGACTTTGGGATATTTTTGTTCATGGAAACTAAAGGGTTTTTAACCCAGAAATTAAGTAGCCATTCCTCTATAAATTCCACACAAGGGTTTAGTGATGTTCAATCAAACAAAGCCAGATCATGATAATGGGTAACAGGTGTAAAAAAACACTGCTCATTCTTAATGTTAATAAGTTTGATGAACAGACTGCGAAGAAAGATTGCCGGATTGGTAGTGGAGTTGATACATACCCGTGAATAAAATTATATGAGGTGGATTTTTGAGACGGGGCCGTAAACCTTTCTCTTTTGGAACGCTAGAAAGAAGTGGACTATCTCTTTGAGTAATTGCTAATCGCATTCACAGATTCTGAACTTTTATTTTAATGATGCCAAGTGGTGCAGTTTTGTATGAGGATCGGAAGACTCTTCTGTTCCAGCATAGGGCAGAGTATTCTAGAAACTCTTCAAATTATGTTAAGACAGTCTCAATTCAGTCAGTCAGTCAGTCTCACTCTCAGTGTTTAGTCAGTCTTATTTCTTTATTTTACACCAGAAAATACATAACAAAAAAAAACTGTTTTTAATACAAACCGTACAATAGTCTTTATATTTTCTTTTTGTGTTTTTGTTCGTTATATGCGTCATTTTTACCGCAACTAAACGTAATTTCTTTCTTTATTTTTCTTTTATTTCCAAAATTATCATTAAAATTGTAGAATTCAGAAGTCCTTATATTTTCTAATACTAAGACTGCATTTTCTCCTACTACTAAACTCCAACGAGAAATGTCCACCAGCCTCTCTCCTAGTAGATTGCAAACATAAACATACACTTGCTATGGAGCTTAAACTTGCAAGATACTGTCAGTGTCTGTGGAACAATTGTTGTGGAAAGTTTTCTAGCGTGTATAAAAATACGCTAAGCCTACGACTATATGTGGTAATGAACGGAGGCAGACGAAAAAAGGATATTAAAGAGTGTTTTTTTTTTAATAACATGTGTGGGTGTTTTAATTTTATTTGATTTGAATGTTGAGTATTATTTTTTTGTGTGTGTGATTATTATATCAATTTTATGTTTTAATTTAATATAATGAAATGGACTTTGTTTGAAAATAAATGAATTATCACTATTATTTAAACCTCTCTACCTATTAAAAAATGAAATTGGGGGAGGGAATGATAAGTGTAACCATGTATAATTTTCGTTACCCAAATAAGTCGATGAAATGACGTTTACGTTTAAGGAGCGATTTTTCCGTTTTTAAATAAATTTTATGTGAGGAATAAAAATTTGCTGTTTCTCAGGTTTTGTATGAAGACAATGTCAAACTGTCATAATTATTTATTCTTCAGATAAAACCTATCTATCTATTGAATAATCGGCCCTAAATTTAAAGGAGTGGAGGGCGGCCTTTGTCCAGGAGCGTGTTAGAGCAGGCTAGAAAAACTAAAGGAAAAAAAAATATCTACAGTATTGGCAGTTTTCACTTTACTCACAAAATATGTCATATCGTCGTCGTCGTTGTCTATGATCTTCCTGCACGAGTCGCAATAAATACTTTTTCTTTCTTTCTTTTAAATCATCACTAAGAATCGAACAAAAATTTCACGAATTATTACGAGCGATGAAAATTATACAGGATTACGCTCTTCACGCCCTTCCCCCAAACCAGTTTTTGTTTTTTGGACTGGGTCATTTCAGATCTAAATAATAAAACTTCACTCTTTATTACCCTAAAACAAGCTAAGGAAGTCTAGACTGAGAGCCGTAGATTATCAACTGGAGACTTAATTAAAAACGTCGGAGTAACAAAGTAAACAATAATTTCATCGGATATCTTTGTTGTAGAAGTATGTACACAAACAGCTCCGAAGTTTTAATTGTAACTCCGAAGGGAAAGAGAAATTGCTGTTTAGGTACAATTGATAATGGTGTAACAAAATATTTGGAAGTTTCGTTTCTTACTTTTCTTCATCAAACAGCGTAGTGTTTGCGGCAGATTTTTTTTGCACTGATGATAAATAAGAACTTAGAAGAATTTGAATAGCTAATAAGATATATTTTTTATTTATTTTTTTATTTTTTGGCGATGCTGAAAAAATATAAATCAAAATATGTATATAATATAAAAGAAATATAAATCTTTTTGTATACAACGTGGCAATGCTGCCAGCCTTTTGAGCACTGTTCCTGATGACAGCAATGCGGACGAATTTTGTGATGCCGTGTATTTTTTTTGCTTCTTTTTGCATATACATGTACATATTATTATTTTAAATGTTAGCTGTTATGTAAATATTATTTCGAATTGATTGATACAACATTTTTATGTATCGATATCTTCTTGTCAAAATAAAGTTGATATCGATCCTTAAAAGTCTATACTCGTAACTGATAATGGTTTTATATTGCTTGTCTAAGATGACCATAAAAGGAAACATGTTTAATCTTCATAGTCCACAAACTTAACGCTAGCCAGTACCAACCTTTTACAAATAACAAAAAGGAAATCTCACAACTGTAACAAAAAGGAAGATAAAGTGTGCCATTACAGTTTTACAGTTTGTCCCAACAAAAGCAATGATAACAGTAGGTCACCGTTGGTCAACGGTCCCACTCCTAAAATGGATGACTTGGCTAAAACACAAAAACTAAATCTCTCTTCTAAAACTGATCTAACTTTAACACTAGGAAACTTTGATATTCGATCTTAAAATGTTTTATTTAAGGTTGTAAATTCTTTGACGAGAAAAGGTGTTTACGTAGTTACGTAGCAAAATGAACAGACAACATTAAGGACACATGTTGCAAAGGTGAGAATGTTAAGATTGTTCTCGAGATAAGTGCGAAGATTGGTCTCTCGCTCTCAAGTGGTCGCTGGACTGTAATGAAGGACAATAAATCGTGGATAGTGATGCGACCGCTTTAATCGAGTGTTGAATCGAGAGGACATAAGGACAATCGGGTAGAGTGGTTCGATGCTCGCAAAACAGATATATCGATAAAAAATCAAATCCTTTTGCAGTGCCTTTTAGCTGCCGTAAAAAAATTATACTGATAGATTTTTTATTGGAAATATTTTATGGCTTGTTACGGAGAATTCGCATATTCAAGTGGTGCCTACTCAAAGCAATATGCAGAATATTTTTACTTTCAAAATGAAACGTATAGAAATATGAAGCTAAAATATTTTTTTTTAATATTTTATTATACATATATTTTGTACATTTTCAGTAGGTATACACTGCACATGCATAATAATAAACCCACTTGTTCTTTATTAAATATTTTCAACAACACTTTAAGTAGGAGTAGATACCATAAATTGTATTTCATTTGCAGTTGATTTTATTATTGGGGAAAATTCTTGATATAGCTAAATAAATTAATTTGGAAATGTACAGACGCCAGCAGGTCAAGCTACCCGAAACTGTCAAAATTTTCCAATCAACCTTGCACCTTAACGCTTCAGCGATAAAGTTGAAAATCTATTAAAGAAATTTGACAGATTGTAGTAGCTTGATGTGCTGGCGTCTGTACGAAGGCCTTGCCTGCAAATCACTTTGACGTATTATATTTTTTTATAAACACATTAAATAAGTAACTACTTAATACGTGGTTGAAAATGCTTTTATCAAATTCTGTCAGGGGCAAAATTATTTTACGAAACAATAACCCTTTACCTATATACAAGGAAACGAGGTGTCAAGATGAAGATACCAAGCGAATACTCCTAAAAATCGAACCACTCGATTAAGTCGAATCGTCAATGATTCGACTTAATCGAGTGGTTCGATTTTCACTAGCGCGAAGAAATTTGGGCTGCAAGTGACGTATGGCGTGCAATCATCTGTTTGTAACGTAACTGATGATCGTGGGGCAAAAGTTGCATTGAAGTGAGTTTGTCTTGATTTTCATTTGTTACGAGTCCTTCATTGATTTGTTCAGGCGACATTGGGCTTGACAACAAATTGGTGGAAAATGGTAACATGAAGGAAGGGATTTCTAAATATTCCAAGAATTTATGACCTCGAGATCCAGAGCTACCGTACATTTCTGGCCATACTGTTGTACTCGTACCTTTATTTCTTTCCCAAAATTTGCTTGTTTTTACTGCTACAATGATTGACGTTTTTAGAGTTGGTAGGATCGATGATTGTTGCAGTATGTTGTTATTTCCAGATAGAAAGTTTTTGTAGCCTTGTTGTCTTTCCTAACATAATAGAACCTATAGGTTAGCTACAAGTGGAATAGTATTGACCTTACATGCAACTAAAATTTGGTAAAACCTCCACTTCATAAAATCTAAAGCCTATTCAAGGCGTCACATTCCATACTAAAATTTTCGCAAAAATATAAAATAGTTGCTGTTTATTATTTTCATACACGCCCATAATAATCTATAAAACAACCATCTAAAGAATACAACAGCTTCCTAATACATTTCCTATAGCTGTATGCCATAAAAGGCATACTGTTTTCATATAAACACCATTTTTACGACACTACCGGCAGTGCTGCGGGAGGAACGGAATTACTTCATTTTGTTCACTTTTATGGCAACTTTAGTGATCTCAGGAATTGTTTGTGGCTTTACGGAGTGTGCAGGCTTGGATGGCGATCAACTATGTATGTTTGTGGTTTGTGTTCGTTGGTTTTATGGGTTGTGTACACAGTGGTCCATGTTGGTGAAAGAGTGATGTCTGGAATTGTCTATGAATGATGAACAGCGGGTTGATTGCGTAATCAAGTATCAGGAGCAATGGTTTTCATTTTGACACTTCAACAATATTCATTGCGTTATTAACGTTGTTGAGCAGACGCATTTTTGAACATATGAAGCAATGGATTAGCAATATCTTATAAAATGATTCAGATTGAGATTATATTTAATTATATTATAGATAGTGTGTTACGCAATTATAGTGTATTCTAGCCTATGTTTGGACACTTTATTCGATGCTTATAATATATGTTATGGATCGAGCACGTATCTTATGCTATGGAGCACAGTGTGGGATGCCCGACAGCTAGATAGACCGACGAACTTAAGAAGGTGGTTGGGACAGATTGGTTCCAGAAAAGTGTTTTTTTTTTAATCTATAGCATTTTAGCGGGGCGGTAATTAACTGCATATTTTTGTTGGCTTATGACACTGTTAGATATACGCCTTCGCACAAACAGACAACTTATGCTTTGCTCTTTTTTGGTAACTAAGTCTTCTCCTTACAAACAATGTTTGTTTTATAGAAATTATTGGTCATCCATCGTCATTCCTGCTGTTCAAACCTTCTTTATTCTTACAAGCTTTCGGACTTGCAAGTCACACGCGAATCTTAGAGGAACTTTGACATTTATTGTGGGCCTACTGTTTACAGGGTGGTAGGGGGACATCGAAGCGCAACCTGTTACCATAAATTCATTAAATGGGTCTGAATCCCTTGTCGAAATTTAAAAAAAAAAATAAAAAAAATTGTTCCATAGACATTTCGACTGCTTAGGCACTACGCTAGGGGTCTAGAACCATGTGCTGAATTAATGGTTACAGTTTGTGCGTCGATGTCCCTGTATACTTTTCATGCAAGCATTCCTTACGATATTATTCTTTTTGTCAAAAGAATCCAGGGCAATTCACTAGTGCAATATAATGTGAAAATGTTCACAGATCGGTTCATCATAACTGCATTCCAAAAATCCAATTAATTGAGAGAACGCTCAAAAATATATTGCAATTTAATAAAGTACAATTTTCTGATACAGTCGCCTTAATCTGATTAAACGAAACGTCGGACAATGTCACAATTGAAAAATAGCTTTGTCTATAGTAATTCAATTAAATTGAATCCAAATTGAATTGGGACGCGTGACGGATGAATTTTATTTAGTTTTTTGTTGAGAATTTTTACAACACTCTTTTTATTTTTTGTTTTAATCCGTTTTTCACGGATCGCTTGGTTTTAATTTGGAGTTCGACGAATGCGTTGTTGTGACGGACTGATAGTTGTAGATTTTAAAGTTTTATTACTGTTAATGCTAGCCTTTATCATCCCAGTGCCAAGCAAAGGCTCCCCATGACTTGCAGACGAACTATTCTGTAATTTCATTAAGTTTTCTCACCATGAAAACTTAAGTGAAGTGAGCGGTCAATAGTGTCAAATCTTAGCATTAGGTGGAATGACAACTCACCTCAAGCTCACTTCACCTAAGTTTTCACGGTGAGAATTTTACAGAATAGATCGGCAGCTCTTTCAATCCAGTGGCCTTAGTTTTTTTACTGTCGTTACTTAACAGTAACGATAGGTCAACATTTTTTAAATTACGTAATGCATGTTTATCTTAGCGTCTTATGTGTAAAACAACTTCTACCTATCATTTAGCGGTAGAAGTTTATAAGCAGACATGAATTTTACTTCTAAGAATGTATTTTCTCTATAAAAGCATCCTTTTCTAATAAACAAGTAAACACCTTGTCGACCTACTAAAGCCCTAATTACACTTCAAAGGTTATGATTTACCCTATTTAAAACGAAACACCAAAAAGCAACCAGACAAGTGAAGCGAAAAATGTCAAACACACGTACATTTCATAGCTCTACGTATAATTTCAGGCCATTTTATTACTTTGATGAGAAACCTGAAAGGCTTGAATAGTAATTACCTCGAATATTACGTAGAAGGTTTTGGTCTAAATACATGAACATCAAGGTTCACTATAATAACTTACCGAAAGAAGATTGGTAGGTTTTCATGAAATCTCGGTGTCACATTTAAACTCCGTGTGGGTACAGTCACCAAAGGAGATAAGTAGGTAACCTAAAAGGTAATCATAGGTTCTTCATTTGTTTTTCTTTTGCTTCTTTTCTGGTATAATCATAAGAGAGCTCAGGAAAGGAGGGAAAATTAGTCTGGATCGCTGAAACTGGATACGGTGAAGAGCACTCTTACATTTACCCACCTACCTATATTTTGTGTTGAAAACTTGCCCAGTTTGGTCTCTGAGTCTGACTGTCCAAGTTGTGATGGAAGAACTGCAGCCAAAAGTCGAATTTCACCTGTGCTCATAAAAGAGGCCATGGAACATTATCTCCAGGGGAAGATCTAAGGAAAATAAAATACTGATTTACGCTTAGCTTCTTTTACCAAGCCAAACCAGGCGTAAAAAAAACCAAATTACAACGTCTTTATTTTCATACCCCAAAAGAAAATATGATACAGCCGTCCCTAAAATAAACGTTTACATTTTTTAACAGCCCATCTAAGGCGAGTCACATTTAAGAGTCGACCCCTAAGCGTTGAGGTGAAAGTAATCGTCGAATCAAAGCGGAATTTGTCAAAAACACCGCTCCGGTGCACTTCCGTCAATTCTCTCCAATTAATAACTTCACTCTATCCCTTTCATACTTGTGTAATTTTAAATATCCCCGTCCCTGTCTCCAACCCTTGTTTGAGAAGCCCCGTCGAGATAGTATATTGCCACTTTGTCGTTGACTCCCGCGGGCTGTTTACGAGTATGTACAATAGAGAAATTGCAATATTTTCCGTTGCCGTCGAAGGAAAATATTGGATATTTTAAAGTTTTATTAAGCTAGAAACTGGCTTTGAGAGGCCGAAATAATTAAAGTTGGCTGTAGCTAACGATGTGTGTTTATTGGTCAGGTTTTATTCAGCGGCAGAGAAGATTTAATGTGTTCTGGCGATTTTATTGCTTTATTGAGTGTGGTCATAGTGTTCATCAAATAGTCTAGTGTTTTATCGATGTATAGAATTAAAATGAATAACGGTGAAACCGGCTTGTCCTAGAACCAAAAATTTGAAGACATTTCTGACATCTACCAACCCGCACTGGGCCCACGTGGTAGATTACAGCCCACTCCATCTCGTAGAGAAGGCCTGTGTCCCAGCAGTGGGAACATTATAGGCTGATTATATTATATAAGCTATGTTTAAGTATAATTAAAATTATGTTAGATTGAATTTAGTAATCAAAAGGGTCTTGTGGCTCAGTAGTCGTTCGAACCGGTTCAGCTACGCTTGCCGCGGTTGGTTCGTGAATGGGTGACTATTTTTATATACCAAGACCCCTAAGTCCCTCAGAAAGCATGTTAGGCCGTTTGTCCCAGCTGTTATTCGTGGATCTTAGACAGTCGTTACGGGTCATTAGAAGGTCGAAAGTCTAGCAACCACTCTTACCAAGAGGTATCGTATTACCCAGTAGCCGGGTTGTGGAGTTCAGACAGGCAGTCACTTCATGCAAAATACTGGTATTCAGCTGCATCCGGGTAGACTGGAAACCATCCCCTAGTCAGATGAGTTTACTGGTCATGTAAAACTAACTAAATAATTTTGTAGGCACATGATATAAGTTGTCTATGCTTGTCTGGCTTGGCTGGCTTCTCTGGCTTTCGCTAAGAGACAATACCCAAGGCAATCTTCTCACCTATACAATTTGCTAAATAAAGAAATACGTATGTATTCCATGAAGTACCGGGATTGTAAAAAACTTGTAACCGAGTGGCTTAAAACTAAATCCTATGACGATATTGAGGCTATTATATCTACTATACAATAACCAAAGTTGCTACACTCGGGTCGTTTTTTCCGCATGGTTAGTGAAAAAAGACTTATTTCGCTTCTTTCGATCCCAAGACATCGTCGAAGGGCTAGCCAACAGCCAACAACCTTCAATTTTATTTAGCGTACGCTTACACCTACTAGTCAGGATATTCATTCAAGATAAATGAACTAAACATCGCTTATTATAACTCACACACTATACAACCTCACTACTCACACTTACATCCACACCCACACTCGCTCACTTATACACTAACATACTCACTCGTAACACACGCACCACACATACTCGCGCGACTTGGCCTTTTTTCTGTACAACGCTCATTCTATTGCAGAGCCTTTGTATCATGTTAATTTACCGCTTTTATTTTTATTTTTAGTCTTGCTTGTTTACTTTGTCTACATTTCAATTGCAAAGCAATTCCTTGCTTAAAAGGAGATTTCAAAAAAACATGTACCTAAATGCCCATTGTAATTGAAATAAAGATTTTTTTTTGTCTTCTTGTCTTGCTTTTTTGGGTGGGAAATCATCATATGACTTCTCCCGCTCTGGGCGGAGCGGCTGGGAGGGGTGTCAGACTTTTACTGACTAAAACCCACCCGTGTTCCTTCAGTTGCCTGTGCCAGGGGCCACGGTACGGCCACGGACGCGGCGGTGGTCCGCCCAAGCCGGGCAGACCTCCACCGTGTCCTCCGGGTGATCTACACAGTGGTGACACCGTGGCGTTTCCTTCCGCCTTATCCTGAACAAGAACCTCCCGAAACAACCGTGGCCGGTGAGGACCTGCGTCAGGCGGAAGGTGAGGGCGCCGTGGAGGCTCTCTAGCCACTCCTCAAAGAGGGGACTTATCGCCCCAATTGTGGCGTGCCCAGCACTAGGTTGCGACAATCGCACTCTCCATGTCGCCATGAAATCCCGCCGGAGCTCTGTCCGCTGTACCGTGATTTCTCGCGGCAGCGGAGTTACGCCCCGGCGTTTTGCCTCCTCTCGCCACTCCCATATGTGGGCGAGGACTTTGGCCTCCAGATCCCATGGTGGGATTGTTTTATACCCTAGCTATTATTTTGATTACGTCAATTTCGAATTAATTCTAAGCAATTTCTCTAGCTAGATGGAAAGTGGAGTTTCTTACCGGCTCTTCTCCATAGGAAACGACCAATTGGAACCGTGTACCTAGCTTCTGACGTTTCATAAGTGCTCATGTACTCGTAGGTTTATGTGAAATAAAATATTTTGATTTGATTTTGAAACTTCAGCTAGATAGACCGACGATCTAAAGAAGGTGGCTGGGACAGACTGGATGCGGAAGGTGGAGGACAGGGTGTTGTGGCGCAGTCTAGTAGAGACCTATGTCCAGCAGTGGACTGCCATAGGCTGCGTTGATTGATTAATTAGATTAAATTTCTCTAGGACTCGCATTTTCTAAAGATTCTGGTTTTCTGTATTTGCAATGACGAGGAGTTACCAATACTTAGTGGGAGTAAAATGGTTTTTGGATCATGTCAACAATTATTATTATTTCAGTAATCGACCTGCAACCTAATTGCGTTACACACTTTCAATCTGAATGATTTTGAAGGAATCTGAATGATATTGCTAATCCATTGCTTCATATTATTATGTTCGAATAATTTATCCGCTTAACAACACAAAAAAACGCAATGGTTGTTGTTGAACTGTCAAAATGAAAGCCAATGCCACCCTAACGGTAGCAATGGCTTTTATTTTGACAATCCAACAACAATCATTGCGTTTTTTGTGTTGTTGTTATGTGTTACGCAACTACCACGCCGGTCGGGATGAGTCATCATCTCATCATCTGCCTAGCCTTTTCCCAACTATGTTGGGGTCGGCTTCTAGTCTAACCGGATGCAGCTGAATACCAGTATTTTACATGGAGCGACTGCCTATCTGACCTCCACAACCCAGTTACTGGATAATACGATACCGATAAGGGGTCGGGATGAGTATATCTTTAATATATTGCAAACTATAGTTTTGTATAATTTAGAAGCATTTTTGAAATTTTTTGTAAATGTAAGAACCATGGATCCGTTTTTTATGATATTTTGATGTTGACTTGAAAGAGCATGGCAGTTGAGAATATGTCATGCTCACTTAAATGTCTCACTGGTGGTGGCGCGTGTGTTCTGTGTGTTCCCTACGAAATGGTTGAGCTGGGTGGTGCTGATCCACGCGTCATGTTCGTGAACGGGCGCCATCAGTTGAGACTGGTCATCTCTTAACTGCCAAGGCTTATTTTAAATTTTATATTTTAATTTGTTTTTTTACATTGTTCTCACATATAGAAGTAATAAGAATAATGTAACCAGGATTTTGTAAAAATGTCTTGATTCAAAAGAGTGTCCATGGAGTTTCTTGCCCGTTCTTCTCCATAGAGATCTACGCTTTGGAATGGGCAACTAGCTTCAACTTTCTGACTAACTGACCGACTATTTAATTTTGACAATTCAAAAGTGCCTGTAAATGGTTTAATTGAAATAAATGATTTGAGTTTGAGTTTGAGTTTGATATTTTCCATTTAAGTTGATATTGACTTTTCAGTTTTTACTGATAATAACAACAATAGTTTCCCCGAGGATATTGTCGAAATTCCATCTTGTTGTTACACGTGCCGTTCTATTTGCTGAAATCATACAATATGGCACCTTTATTCCTGGAATTTCCTCTTGTATTTGTAAGTATCTAATGAAAGATCTAAGTACCTCCCTGAAAAGGAGTTCGATTTATTTCGTGGAAATATACTTATAACTCCTTTTGCGGGATTCGCATCAGTTTATATCTATATATCAAGGAGGGGCCCGTGGCTAAATAAAAACAGCCGCACACCACCCATCCACGTCACCCATCCACGGACCAACCATGGTAAGCGTAGCTTAACCTGTTCGATCGACCTGTGCGGCTATTATTACTTAGCCGCAAGCCCATCTAGGCTGTCTCGAATCCCCACTCATTTATACTGGAAACATCAGGGTATACATATGTAAATTAGGCACTTTTCTTCTTCGCCGTATCAATGATTCCCTTTTATTAATTTTATACAGGGTGACAGGGAAACTCGACGTATGCCTTGAAAGGCGTTATACTAGAGGTCATTAGCAACAAATTTAGTCCAGCTAACTAGGGTTCAAAACTGGATGGTTACCGAGCTGTGTCGGTTTTTCGATTTTTTTTTTAAATTTTCTGACTTGTTACCAAAAACAATTAATTATGAGAAAAAACTACTCCACTCCAAACAATTAATTAATACTTTTTGAAAGTTGAAAAAAGAGTGATAATTAAAAAAAAAATGCTTGCAAAACTTACACAGTCTCAGAAATAAAAGGTCTTTAATAGCAAAATTTTTATTTTTTAACCATCCAGTTTTGACCTAGTTGACTGAACTAAATTTGTTGCTAATGACCTCTACTAAAACCCCTTTTAAGGAATACGTAAGGTTTGCCTGTCACCCAGTATAAGCTTGGACCAGAATTCGGTCACTTGGATGGAGCGTTAATGTTGGCCCTGCAAATGTCTTCCATAGTGTAGATGTTTTTACACATGTAAAGTGCAACATTGCAATGTAAAGAGACTTATATATATATGCTTGTTTTCACTTACACTAGGCGACATGCTTTTTTTCACTTACACTAGGCAACAGTACAATAAAGCTACCTTAACTAAGCGACAGTAAAATGAAGGCCACCTGCTTAAATGGAAGTTACCCGTAAGAATATCAAACTTTCAGCGCTGAACCGAGCGTTGGAAATCCAACAGCGTGGGTAAGCATACATTACGTATCGCCTGGTGTGAGTGAAAACCGGTACTAACGTTATATATTTTAGGAAGAAGCGATACCGTAACATTGTTATTGACGGACAAGGATAGAATGGATGATAAATCGGCTGTCAATCACATGTGACATCCAACGATCGACGCTAGAGATGACATGAGGTGGTAACTTTTCCAAGATCATCGCACATGAACGCATTGAATGTACGGTCACCAAAAGAGATAAGTACCAGTAACTAGTTGAAGTTTAGTAAGAAACCGATGAAAGTTTTCGAATAAAATAAAATTTAGTTAATAGAAAACAAACCGTTCATTTATTAAATTTAATTTAATTCGAAAACATCCGTCGGTTTATTACTGAACTTCAACGATATCCGACGACCCTGGTTACTTATCTCCTGTGGTGACCGTACATAGGTTACATGTATGTATTATCCTTACACGTGGAATATCATTGTGTAGTTGTTTTTCGTAGGGAGGGAGGTAAATAATTATGAATACTTTAAGAATAAAGCACTTTTATTGACAAGTTCCAAGTGAAATGGTACAGTAGACTACTCCTACACTTTGAACTTGAACTTAGCGTAGTATGGAGTTTTAATAAAATCCAAGCCAGATAATACTGGTTTTGATACAGCCATTAGCACTTTAATTGCGTAACACACTATCAAACACAATCTGAATTACATTGAAGGATATTGCTAGTCCATTGCTTAATATGTTCCAAACATTTGTCTGCTAAATAACGTAAATAAAGCAATGAATGTTGTTAGTAGTTGTTACTACAAAACTGTCAAAATGATGATGATGATGTGTTACGCAACTACCCCGCGGGTTATTTATTTGACCAAATTCAGGTCAACAATATCTAAGATTAATTAAGTAATTGGGGTTTTCCTAGCAAGTGAAGCCACTTTCGGGTTTTCGGATTTTACCATTCGGTTTAGGAGTTTCAAAAAGCAGGTGATAGATAGACAGCCAACGGCCAAAACCATGTATCATTGCTATGATGGATAAGTTTTGGTCGTTGGCTCTGAACTTATGAAGGAAAATCGCAAAATATTATACTGCATATTGCAGCAATAGCAAATGCTACATTATAATTTTATCACGAATGACCTTCTTCTATAATAAATCCAACCTTATTTTTAACCAGAAACTCAGAAAGGTTTTCTTCCTTATATAGGTTTTTAATTTTGAATCTAAAAGTGTCATGTCTTTTCTCTTACCGAGACTTTTCATTTGAAGGATTTTTTGGACACAAGACAGAATTTAAATATATAATTTTTTCTGCTTTCACAATGAAATTGTGTCGATAAATATTTAACGGTAAACTATAACGGTTTGAATGACCGAGTTCTGTGCGGTCATCCACTGGATCTAAGGGCAGTGTTCCCGGAAATAAACGAATTGTATTACCGAAATATACATCACTAAAAGGTTGCCTCGAGGCGAGTCACATTTCTTGAAGACTCGATTTGCAAACGAATCTTAATCGACGCGTAACAAAAATACACAAAATTTAATATAGGGTTCGAACACCAAAGCCAAAGACGTTCAAAATTTCTTTTTAATATTATTATTCGTTCTGTGTCTTTTGCTAAGTTTTTCTATTTTATTATCAGTTGGTGTTATCTTACGAGTATTTTATTTACAAAATTAAAACGTTTGCAAGCGAAGATTTCCCTCTTTTACTCCGCTACAATATGTAATTATGAGTATTATATTGTAACAACTTTTCACGATTTCCAGACTTCTTTTTAATATTTTTTTTTTATTCTATCCTTTCCCTTATATTTTTTTAAAATTATTATACCCTAGATCTAGGACAAGTAAAATGACTAATTGCAGATACTTTTTTAGTCAGTTTTAGAGCCAGCAAACAAAGTTGTGATCAAAATAACGTGACGAGTCAAAGCGACGAAGCTCGTGATGTTTCTATAACAATATTAAGGAGCGTCCATTTTATTAACTGATTTATAGCGCGAGACCAAGGTTAGAAGTTTTCGATGTAAGAAATTATGTTGCGTAGTTTAATACCTCGATATTTTACAAGCTTTTAAGTCTGTTTACATTTCCTGCTGATAAGATTTTTTGGAAAGAAGTTTCTTATCGCACGTGGTGTGCACTTGGCGAACGAGAGGTAGATCGAAAATAGTGTCACATTTTGACGGTAACGCGAAATTTTGTGAAGATGGATGGATGAATGGATGTTTGTTACTCTTTCACGCAAAAACTACGTAACGGATTTGGATGAAACTTAACACACAGATAGCTTATAGGTAACCAGGATTAATCATAGGATATTTCTTATCCCGATATTCCCACGGGATCGAAACTTATGCGGGTGAAACCGCGGGACATTGCTAGTATGACAATAAATTAAACTGAATGACTATCCCAGCATGCATACAAAAATTCAATCAAATATATCCAATAGTTTAGTCACTATAGTTAGTCAAAGATTTGCAAAACCCATAGTCGGTAGTCCCTTCACTGGTATTTAGTTTGTTTGAAATAATCGCTTCTTTAATTTCGATTTAATTGATAGTTCCAAACCACTCCTATGTATTAGTATTGCCAGTGTTTTCATTTATATTCGTATTGTGGTCTCTACCTTGTATAGCTCTCATTTGCCAAGTGTGCAAAAGCGAAAGGAACTTCATTCAAATCAAAGTGAGCTGCTAGGGATTGACAATATTGACAGCTCACTTCACCTAAGGGTTCATGGTCTGCACATCATCAGGCGGGAGGAGACGCCCGGGTGTCATCACTGCCAGGATCGCCCAGAGGACACGGTGGAGCGTATGGTGGAGGTCTGCCCTGCTTGGGCAGAGCACTGCCGTGTCCTCGTAGAGGCGATTGGCAGCGGCGGCGACCTCTCGCGTCCGGCCCTGGTTCAAGCCATGGTCCGGGGCGAAGGGGAGTGGGAGGCAGTCACCTCCTTCTGCGAAGCAGTCATGCTAGCGAAGGAGGTGGCGGGGTGGACGAGGGAGAGAACTTCACGCCTCAGCTGCCGCGGGAGACGCTCCGGACGTCGGGAGCCACGTGACGACTCCCGGCCACCGTAGGCGCGGGCCTGCGGGCGGAGAGTAATTGGTAACTCACCGTCCGATCAGGACCAGGCCCGTGCCGGACGTCGCGTATGTGTTCCACGCGCACCTCAGAGACGTCAGCAAAGTGACGGGGCCCGATAGGGCCGAAGCCGGCCAGGGTAGCGGGATCATCCGAAAGGGTTACCGCTGCCCTGGAACATAAAGGGCTAAAGAAGGAACACGGGTGGGTTTTAGTCAGTAAGAGTCTGACACTCCCTTCCGCTCCACCCAGAGCGGGTCATTTGATGATTTCCCATCTTGAGAAAAAAAAAGGGTTCACGGTGAGATTTCTACAGAATAGCACTGCAGGTGTCCCACGACATCTCACGATTGTTTTTTAGGATTTCGTGTTAAAATCAAAAGATTTTTTCAAGGTTTTTTTTTTTAATAAAACCGACGAAATATTATAAAATAACATTTTTATTTTGTTCATCATAATTATCATTGAAGCCATATCGATTACATATTACATACATCCACTTAACACTAAATAAACAATTACGTCACTTATAATTAACATTTAAACACATCGTAACATTTACTTACAAAATCACATTCATCTGGCACTCGAGTCATACATTATGACGTCATTTTTCATACAATTTTACTCCACACTTTAATAATAATTTATTATTCTTAGATATAATTTTTGGGTGATGTTTAAAAAAATATTCTTTTATGAAGAAATTTTGAGAGAAAATATAGGAAACAGGAAAGGAGATTTTCTTCGAAAAAGATATCCACATTTTTTCTAAGTAAAGGTTTTAAGACATTTTATTATTAAGTAACACTATCTGAAAATTCCAATTTAGTAATCTAGCAACATCTATTAGATACAAATGACATTAGTTCTTAAAAAACATTTTATTACACTATTGAATTAATCGAACAGTGAACAACATGGAACACCATTTGAATTGACAAAAAAAAAAAAAATATACAAGAAGTATAAAAAAATACGTCAAGATTATATTTCACAACATCGATTTTACAATAGCAGAAATGTCAAAATTACTAGCTAATTCGAAAGCGCAACCCAATATTTCCCAATCAACACGTCTAATGCATTATAATGCCTAAGAGTTTTACACCCTGTATTATCCATAACACGTTTTTAATACAGTATACGTAATATAGTTAGCAATAGCATGTACATACTTACACAATAAAAAAAATGGTACAGGGTCTTTGGTTGAATAAAATTTTGATATTAGGCTTAAAAGTATTAAAAATTGCTTTTAGCACTGTATGACCTAAACCCGCTATTAAGTCAGTCAGTCTTTCCTGTGACTTAAGGTGGATGCTACAAGGTAGCCCGCGAAATTCAAATTTTCTTACGTTTTTTGCAATTTGCTGGTCAGTACTAAGTTGTACGTTGATTAAAATATGATTCACGGCCGTAACAAATATCTTTTTTACAGTGAATCACTTAGCTTAAGCCATTTTTTTTATTTGTTTCTTGTTCAATGTAATGTTCGTGCATTTCTGGGAGTATCTAATAAAAGATTTATTTATTAAAAAAAAAAATGTATTTACAGAATAATAATCATTAAAGTCATTAACACGACTGTCTAAGATCAAATAATCCTGACTATTTCATAAAAGCTTGACATTTTAGGATTATGCTAACTTAAGAAGTTGTATTACTGATTCTAATGATTATAATTCTGTAAATACATATTCGTTAAGGCCGCGGATCATATTTTAATCAACGTACAACTTAGTACTGACCAGCAAATTGCAAAAAACGTAAGAAAATTTGAATTTCGCGGGCTACCTTAGAGCATCCACCTTAAGTAGTCCATTTTTACACAGAAAAGTGTGACTCAAGTATGGATTTAGGTCACACGAGCTATATAGCATGAGCTGTAGTATACGATACGTGTGACTTAAGTAGTCTATTAATAATGCAATAATGGACTCCTTACTTATATCCTGTCCATAGGTAAACCGTTTTTTGACAGATGGAACCAGTGATTGCAGCAACACACAATACATTGATTGATACACGTACGGTATTATAATGTCTGTAAGAAGCCATCAATAAGATAATTCAATAAGTTAAGGCAGTTTATGTGTTAATTTTAAAGTTAACTTTTACCTGATCTGGAATATGTACAGACGCCAGCAGGTCAAGCTACCCGAAACTGTCAAATTTTCCCAATGAACCTTGAACCTTAATGATTTAGTCACAAAGTTGAAAATCTATTTAATAAATTTGACAGATTGTAGTAGCTTGATGTGCTGGCGTCTGTACATTCTACGACATTGATAAAATTGACAACTTTTTATATGCTTGGGTACGAGGCTTTTGACTACGTTATATGTGTATATTTTGTCTTTTTTTTTTTGTTGTAATATACGTTTTGTTTGTGCAGAATTTTTATTTCTTAAGTCACACGTAATATAATGTAATATTAAGAAAAGCAAAAATGCTATAACAGAAACTGCGTAAATTGAGTTATTTAATTACAACTAAGTTTGGATGCTAAGAGGTAAACAAAAGTAATTATAGTAAGTATAATTTGAGAAACAGCTCTAAAAACGTGGATAATACGTTATAAACTTAACAAAATAGGTGAAAATGTAAAACTATTAAAAATAAAGTTGATCTACTTTAGTTCAATCAGGATAAGTTAGTATTATCATTAGAATTGGTATCGAACATTTATTTTGACAGCAAATGTTAACTTTAACATTGCACATCGTAATTTAACATTGACGAATTTTAGCTTCAAGATAAGATAGAAAAATGTTATTAATGATAGTTATTTTATTAAGACATTTAAATCGACATCTACTCCAATAAAAGTCTCCACTTTCTTAGTACAAAAAATATTTATATTACCGAATATCTTCTAATATTTACAATATAATTCGCTATCATTGCTCAGATTTCATTTTATCTGTAACATACATTTGAATACAGTATAACATCTATGTTTTTTATTTATAATTGTGGTATAATAGACGAATATTTCTTTTTCATGCTTGTCATACGGAATTTCGGCTTCAAGGAATTTATAAACAATGTTAAATCTATAAATAAACATCTAATTATCAAATGAGGTAACTATACTTTGAAATAATCAGTAGGTACACATACTTAAAACTACTACTAAATCTATCGATATATTGCACACAATACACAAGGACCAAAATCATTCGGTCACTCTATAAATACAAATCAATCAATTTAAAACCCTAACTCAAAGACACAAAGTTTAAATTCGCTGAAGCCACGTCGTTAACAAAGCCATGAACTAACTACTGTTTTGGTGTTTGATCCTTTTTGCTGGCCTGGACGGACTGTAAGTCCTCAGGAACTCTATAACTAACTTATTTAACTTATATCTAGATTCCTATCGTTATATGCCTTCTGGCTCTTCATTTAACTACTGACTTAATTACTTTCAAACAAAATATAGAAATAACTTTATGCAAGTGAGCCCTATCTAACTAAGTGACTAGTAGGTTTTATTTTTGTTATTATTCTGCATATATCTATGGAATCTAAGTACGGAATTAAAAATTCTTTGGAACATTTCTATGCCGTTTTTATGTAATTTTAAATAATTGTATTTGAATTTAGTCTAGCTGGATCAAAATCGAGTAAAAGTTGAAAACGTTCAAACAAAAAAATATTGAAGGAGAGCCTATTGAATTGCATTGAACATGTAACAAATTCTGGCATTATTTATAATTGGCTCACCTGCGAAGATGTTGCGAAATTGAATGAGATTTTAAGAATTCTATATTTTATTATTTTACTAGTATGAACATCAAAACATCATTATTTAAAACCCGATTGCACGACTCTACACTAAACACATTATTAAAATTACAAAAAAAAGTTCACTAATAAGTAAGTAAGTACGGTAAAAGTACATACACTCAGTTTTAACAGCCATATTTGGTGACGAAGGCTTCATTTATTCCGAACTAGTCAAGGAGCTAGGCTGTTCAAGTCGAAGTTTAGCTATCTGTCAACTTTAAAATTAAACCTACTTGATGATGATGAATTCAATTTTTAACGCTATTAAATTGTATTTAGTTAGTAGTCGTGCATGCAGTATTTATGTACGGTACGCATTAATATTCATAATTCTAAAACTTAATTATAGATTTATCAATTAAAAAGCAGTCAGCTTTGTCTAATCAAAAATTAAATTCCTTTTGCATCGAAGTCGTATATGTATGTACAGACTTAAAATTAATTTGGTTCTACAATCGGCTATCTTTTACAGTTTATACAATTTCAGAATTGGTAAACTTGTTGCATTGAATTTAAGGGTAAGGTACTGATTTCTAATTTATTTTGGTCAATGCCAGTTTCTTCGATTTTTTGCTAGTTTTATACATGTGAATTTTATTGTTCCTGTTGCTGTTTATTTTTTGTTCGTTATTGCGCTATTTATTTGGTTTTTTCCTGTTACATAGTTGATTTGTTTTTTTTTTTATGTGGGCAGTGTCAAGTCTAAATTATTATGAAGCGGGTTCGAGTCTACACTTCAACCGAACAAGATTTCGAATTATTATTTAATTTGTTTTTCCGCGGATTGTTTAACTAGACAAAAACGTTAAATATAAATCAGTACCTAACCTAAAGTTATTGCAAGTGCATCTAAATTATTTACATTGCTAACTATTCAACCTTACGCACGCTCAATTAGCATTTAAATGATTAAATGATCAGACAATATTTAAATGCATTGCATTTAAGTTTACCATTTTAAATTAAATTAGTTTCTTGGGATTTACCATTACGAGTAGAACTCTTAATTATAAAAAGATGAAATTAGATCATCAATTTCCATCCTTACCCCGGTTAGGTATACAGGATTATCTGTAAATTTTTATTATTATCTTAATATTAATGTTTGTGCTAAGTTAATAATAAATGCTTATTTTATATTTTGGTATTACCTTCAAATGTTTTAATATTACGTCCACCTAGCGTCTCAAAGTCATTCCTAAGAAATTAGGATTTTATTATTAAATATATCACCTTTTATTTTATTTGAAAATATACATTTCACTTCAATTCTTAATGTTAGCATGTACAGTTTCTATTTTGTTCTCAGGCTTGATGTTCATAAAATAAAAATCTATACTTCAAATAGATATATATTATGTTTTTCTGATTCGATTGACTAGGACAATAATTATATTAACCCATAATATTTATACTGTAAACTTACAGACATAAAAAAAATTACACAAAAAAATATTTATTTCTTAAATTATAGTGCGACTAATTTTGATACTTTGGCAGGCACTTTGGTATTGAAGAAAACGGAAAGTATAGTGCCAAGAGTTTTCAGAAATTGACAAGTACAGTTTAGACTAGCTTAAATATTGAAAGTTTGGTAGTGTTTCTAGATGTAAGTGCTGAGAGCTTGCCTGAAGTCGTGGAGGGCTGCTAAGAGTTGAGGAGCTGTTGGTCTGGCCAGAGGAGCCAAAGTCCAGCACCAAGACATTAAGCCGTACCTGGTGATTAAAATAATTAACATTGAAAATTCCATTGAGTATTAAGATCGCCAACGATCGACCAACCCACGAAGCTTTTTTCAATCAAATTAAGAAAGTACAATTTCAAAATAAAGACAAAGATGGCAATCAAATGTAAGAAGAGGACTTACTATAGAGAAAGCTTAAATATTTAGGATGCAAAATCACAAAATTATGACACAGCTCAAAATCTAAAGTAAACATCCACAATTCTTTTCGAAAATGAAATGGAAAGCTAAGACGATGTCATTGATACAAAAACATTCTCTGGCAATGAAAAGTCTTTTAGTAAATTGCATTTTCGCCTCCGGACTTTCGAAGTTGACACTTTTCAGCGCCGCTTTTGAGTCGGATTGAACTTTTAAATCAGTGCAAACATTTACACTGATGCGACTCTCTTTTGCTTTGTCTGATAGTTGGATTTGAATAGTAAATGCCTCAAGAAATAAAGTTTTTCATTTATTTACATTGATTTTAACAATAGTTTCATTATAAAAAACTATCAATGTGTATCTATTCTAGAATTTATATCTAGCTTGTTAATTGACAGTGTATTTATCATATTAAATATAAAGCTAACTAAAGATAGCTCTTACTCGGTTTTATAAACAAAACTAAACGAGAAGGTGATATTAAATATCTTCTTAAGTATAAAAATTCTTATAAACCAAGGGTACTTGTTAGAAGGATTTAAATGATCAAAGAAATTTCAATGTAACAAAAGGTACTTACAGTTCATCAGGACAGTTATGCGGTTGTGAAGGTCGGTATCCTCCACTCAGGAAAGCTCCCACGTCAGCAGCATCAAGCTCAGCCAATGGTGACGCTCCAAGAGTTGCTAACTCCCATAGAGTTATTCCTAATGACCACTAAACAGACACAAAATATTACAACAACCATTAAGTTAATTTAGAATATTTTAACAAGGAAACAGAATTGTACGTTACTCAAATTGATTTGAATGTTAAAAGACTGCAAATTATAATTGATTCTTGATAACAATGGGTTGACAATCAACGATTTCCTTTCGGAATTTTTAATCAAAATCCAAAACTTTATCGAAAATATAAATATTAAAAAGACATTTAGAATAAACATTCATTAGACCCTATTCTTCTACTTTCAGAATAAGTATTTTACAAAGATCAAAAATAACATTTCCAAATCTTACCACATCGGATGCTGTGGTGTACTGATTTTGGAGCAACGTCTCGGGAGCCATCCATTTGACCGGCCGGTTCTCATTGTCACCCAGACAATGGTAGTCATCAGGAAACAGATCCCTTGATAGACCATTGTCTGTCACCTTCAGCCTTAATTTCTCGTCCACCCTATGTTAGAAATTAGAAATTTTCAATATCATTGTTTTTCAATAGTTAGGATCACAACTATTAAAGTAAAAACCATCAACGGTAGAGTTTCCTGCCTGTTTTTCTCTAACCTAAAACTATCTTTTGGAAGGTACGACTAGAACCAAGTCTATTTTATTGTAAATTTTGACGTTCAAACGTTCTTTTTAGGTGCCTATTTAACACGCTCAGCGCCATGTGTATCTTTTGCAATACACACTGTCTAAACACGTGTGTATCCTTTTTCATACACAACCACCATTCCAGTCTAAGCGCCGTGTATCGCTAACGCGCACACTTTCCATACATTTTGTATGCAAAAAATGTTGCCCTGGCCTAGGGAATTTTCCTGGTGTAGTGGTATTGGCATATGGGGCTTGGCGCTGAGCGTGTTAAAATAAATGCTTTGACTTTAGAAAATGAAGTACTTTTTACTACCTATCTCCTGTACTATAATGTGTGCCTTGATTGCCTGATTTTGTTTATTTTTCTTATCATTTTTGTAAATAAAATAACAGTTCGTAACATTTTCATATTTTTGGGTACTGAAGTCAAAGTTTAGTAGATTTAGGTATTTAATTAAACCAATTGAAGTTTCTTTTAAAAAACAAAAAAAAAGGAAATGTCCATGGCTTTCTCTAAACAAGCGAGCCTTTAGTACACAAATTGTCATTATTGCTCATGCTAATTCAAATTTTCTTTGACCCAGTTTTAATGGGGTTGGAGATAATTTATTTTTACAAAGAGCCCCATGATTATAATTATTCAGCACCCTACTAAAGTTGGTAAGTTAAACTTTGTATCTGGGAAATTAAAGTTTAGAAGATACGGCGTTTTAAGAGCTGTTGGACTAATGTTTATTTTATGTTGCTGTTGTTGCAAAACTCCATATTTTAGCATAAACAGCAGGTAGGCAATGAACAAAATAAATACCTTCTAATCACGAAATCAAACTGACATAGTAAAAGCATTTTATTTTTATTATCCATTGATGTACAGACGCCAGCAGGTCAAGCTACCCGAAGCTGTAAAATTTTCCCAATCAACCTTGAACCTTAATGCTATAGAGATAAAGTTGAAAATCTATTGAAGTTTGACAGATAGTAGTAGCTTGTTCTGGCGTCTGTACTAATGCTGTGCAAAAGCGCCCCCCTGCTGTCCCTCTCTCTGTGCAGAGCTGCCCAAACTATCCATAAATAATTAGTAAAGAAAATGCGCTTTGTTTACGAAAAAAATTGCGTTTCAAACTGATGTTGTGAAAGAAGATTATATGCAACTTATTTTTTTTTCTTCGACAGGCCACCTCGGGAGTTTATTTGCTCATTTATAATAGTCCATAATTATACGTATGGCTGATGCTTCACCATAATTATGATAAACCTACGATTGAGTGGCCGTTATTAACTAATTAGTCATATATTTTAAAATAAATTCTGTGTCATTTTTTAATTAAATTGGTGAGCAAAGGCTATTCGGACATCTTGTCAAAGTCAAAGTCTAACCATTAAAATATTAATGCTCAGTTCTTATAAACAAAAACGAATCGTTTTGCTTACCAATGGTAGTATTTATTTATGGCCAAACTGGGCATATGAATAGATTCGTAAGCTAATTTTACCAGTGATAGCTACTTCCATATGGGACGGTCTACAGTACTGTGCAAAGCTATGAAGTCTTTGCTTCATTATTGGTAACATATACAAATATAGAGTTGCCCCTTCCAAAAGATAGTTTACGAGTAGTATGGAGACGAATGGGCACGAAACACCATAGATACTCTTTGAAATATAGTTTTACAATATTTTGTTTACTTACATTAATTTAATAATCGAATGTAAAGACGATGTACCCAGAATTAAATGACTTTACGACCATAGGTATAAAATAATGGCGCCGATTCCCTTGTTCAAAAACTAAACTAAATTTAAGTTCTGTGCATCTTTTTCTTTCTATTTCATTAAGAAAAGGACATAAGATAAAATATTAGTTTAGTCCTGTCAAATTAGTCAGCGACAGACGTAAATTGACGTATTTTTAGTAGCCATGTTTTTAATGACGTCTAAACTGTCTATGGAGCGTCTTAATTTGACAGGACTAAACTAAAATTTATGTTTTGTCCTTTTCTTAATGAAATAGAAAGAAAGAGATGCACTGAACTTAAATTTAGTTTAGTTTGTGAACAAGGGAATCAGCGCCATTAGCAAATTAAGCAATAACAATAATTTATAATGATAGATACATGGTGCTCCCATTATTTAACTGTAGACGATTATTACTAACATTTATGAAACACTTAATTTTACTTACACACAGTTCCTAGCAGCGATGTCTGCGTGTACCAGCCTCTGCACGTGCAAGTACGCCAGACCACAGGCCACCTGTGCGCCTAAGTCCACTAACTCTCTCGTCGCCGGAGCCGCCTGGTGGCCTAGCCGGCAAGAAGTTAGGAACCTGGAGGAGGAGTTCATTAATTTATTTTATTTTATTTATTGGTCTGTTCTACAATTGTTACACTGTTTATCCCTAAAATACAAGCAATACGAGTGTATACAAGCATAGTGTACGATGCGATAGACACAGCATGCAAAAACAAAATTATAATATCAATAAAATTGTAATAATTGTGCAGAAATAACGCTTACAGCACTAGTGGGTAGTTATGGAAAACATGACAAGGAAAAAAAATAATAAAAAATAATACAAAATGAAGAAAGAGAAAAAAATACAGTCAATTGTGTTGGTTACTTTTTATGGACTTGGCGCTAGGCGATTTAGTAAAAATTTTTCACTTTTAGTTTGTATTCGCTTTACTTTGTATAATTTTTCATCACTACTGCTGTCAAAAATGGTGAAGGAAAATATCGTGAGAAAACCGACATGTCCTAGAACCAAAAATTTACAGACATGCGACATCTACCAAGCCGCACTGGGTCCGCGTGGTGGATTACGGCCCAGTCCCTCTCACAGAGAGGAGGCCTGTGTCCCAGCAAGGGGGACGTTTTAGGCTGATTATAATAAATAAATATAAATAAATACTAACAACTAGAAATAATGAGATGTCAAAGGATTTTAAACTAGAATAAATTAGGAAACCCCCAGGATTCAGTGTCGTTGCAAATAAACTAGAAAAAACAGATAAACCCTTACCTCTTAAGATTCGAAGAATGAGAAGGACAGCAATAAACTAGAAGTGGCTTCCGAGCCTCTTCAGCACACGCAGCCATCGGTGTGAGCACGTTTGTGTGAACTAAACCGAAGAGTCGTAACCCTTCGGCTACTAGTAACGCTGCCTGCATTGCTGATGCCGCATCTAGGACAAAGTATCAACGTGTTCAAACATATTGAGGATAAGAAACCATTTTATAAGTACCTACATAGTACCGAAAGAAAGAAACATACATAATGTTATTTTGTCCTTATTAATATTAAGAACATAGTGGCCTGAATTGCAATGCCTTGCAATGTTTTGTCAATACATTCATTGCGGTATTTACGCTGTCGAGCAGACGAATTTTTCAAACACATGAAGCAATGCTTTTGGATTTTCTTGCAAATATGGATTGTGATAGGAAGTGTGTTTTGTACGCAATTGTTGCTTTTAACCTCGATCTCGCCTGATTTTAATATTTTCAGGAATCGTCTACGAAGAAAATCTTAGGTATCCGATAAAACTTGGAAACGGCTTTTATAGCTTATTCACACTGTTTCAGTTAATACTGGTCATCCTTTAACTACTCAGGGCTAAGCTTTAATCTTATATTTTTTATTATTTTATATTGTATTTTTTACACAGTTCTCTACTCAGGGCTAAGCTTTAATCTTATATTTTTTATTATTTTATATTGTATTTTTTACACAGTTCTCCCTTGCAGCAACAAAAATAATATATGTTTTTTTTTGTAATAACTTGATTTAAAAGAAATAGATCTACGTTTTGGAATTGGCAACTAGCTTCAACTTTCTCGATAACTGACGCCTTGACAATTAAAGAGATGTGACACAATGTTTTATTAATGGAAACTAAAAATATTTTTTAAAGTACTTATAACATTTACTGCCTATAAAGGGTTTAATTTAAATAAATGTTTATATTGTGTTGATGGCAACAGAATCAAAAGCATTCTTTTATTTTTAAGTGATCCTCTCATCAACTAATTAACTATTACAAAAACATCAATAACCCATGTTTCTCTTTTGTTTTCAGAGAAAATTGCAGTAGGTACCCTACCTACTTACTTGATATTTTCCGCCTGAAATAATCTCGTTGCTTATCTGCCGAGATGAGATCAAAAGCAATCCTGTTAGCATAAAAATATGCTCATATACGAATAACGACGCCAATTTACCGTAGAGCCTGCATCCAATATAAGTTGCAATTTTTATGGTCTGCTGATTTTAGTATCGATTAAAGTTTCTTGCGAATGCTGATAGTCGAAACGCAATCAAGTAGGTATGTTTTTCTATTGTATAGTATTTTATAGCCGTGAGTAGATATAAGTTTGCAAAGACAACTGCTTTCATCCAAACTAATATTATAAAGAGAAAAGATTGGATTTTTTGTATGTTTTTTGTTACGCTTTCACGCTAAAACTGCTAAACGGATTTGGATAAAATTTGACACATGAGTAGACTATGACCTGGAGAACGTAATCTACTTTTCATTATGGATTTAAGAAGAAGTCTCGGGCATCAGCAGGTTATAAATGAATGGAAATCATTTATTATGTTAATAGGATTTCAGAATCACTTTTACAGGTCATATTAAAAAAATAAAAATAAGCGGTTGGAGTTGACCTTTCCTATCTGGCTACCCCTGAGAAAAAATGGCGAAACAAACTCGTTGATACAATTTATATGGAAAAAGAACTAAGGTGATCATGATTAGATCATTCTAATTGAATTTTTAACAATAATAATGAAGTTATCCTGAATCGAAAGAGCTGAAAGTCATGGGGGTCATACCTTTGCCCAGTTGTGGGATGATGCAGGCTAACAGTATCAGTAATGAAGTTATCAAGAGGATCATGTTTACTTTCACTACATAAATCTGCACGACGCCATCGCGGCATGCCAAGACGAAGATGGCGGGACGAGCGAGGCTAGTTAGATAGACGTAAATGTGAAATTCAGTAAGAAAACAAAAACCCATACTAGAAGTAGAACAACGCAATCGTACTCAATAGCCAACTAACGGTTCCTTTCAAGCCTCAGAGTGATTTCTGGCCACAAGAGGGACTACAAAAAATGTATGCAAAGACCGATTGTAAACTCCCGCCTCAAAAATCGTTTGAATGTAACCCTTTGAGCTGCACAGTATGTATCCAAATAGGCAATATTCAGCACAGACGACCCAAATGGTTTGCTATTGTAGAGTTCAGGAATATTGAATATTGTAGAAAGCCGTTTGTGGTAAGTAGTGGTGTCTTTATGTTCCAATCACTTTATATTTCTGTTGAACTGTCAGTTCTTTGATGAAGGTAATAAAAGGTCATTTTTAACCGACGGAAAAAAACGGAGGAGGTTCTTAAGTCGACGCGTATATATATATATATTTTTTGGGTATGGTCACGCATAACTTTTATAAATAATTTTGAGTCAGCGCCGCTTAAATTTAAGGTAATTTAGTGATTTTTGTTAATTGATTGTTTGGCGCCGACTCAAAATTACTTAGGTATACTTACATTAGTTTATAAACTTAGTTATAAGGTTAACTAAAAAAGGTTTATTACTTTTTGCTATTCAGGTTTTTCGGCGGTTTAATTTTTTTTTACTAAAAGGTTTATATTTAATATCGTATGTAACGTGTTTTTGGCAAATAAATGACTTTGACTTTTGACTTCCAATCAATCAACTCAGCCTATCGCAGTCCACTGCTGGACATAGGCCTATCCCAGACTGCGCCACAACACCCTGTCCTCCGCCTTCCACATCCAGTCTACCCGAGCCACCTTCTTTAGGTTATCCGTCTGTCGCACTTTTTACTTTACTTACGTATAAACAGTAAATTAACTAACTTAAGCCTCATTTACACTATGCAAGTTTTTTGCCTGTGGCTTACAATAGAATTGCAGCAACGTTTGACTTGCATCGTCTCAACACCGTTTAGACGGTGCAATTTTATGATCATAAACTAACCTGTAACAGTCTTCACAACCACCTCCTCATAGGTGTCTCCTTTCTTGAAAACTCCTTTGTAAACCCTGCCGAAGGTTCCTTCATGCACCAGGATCTCTAGGCGGATGTTGGAGCGAGGAGTGGTCAGCAGACGGAGCTGTTCCGCCGGGTCGGTGATCCGGTCCTTTGTTATAGTTTGCTGCAAAGAAAGTGGCTTTTAGTATAACTATTGTGACTTCTGTATTCATGCTGAACTTCCGCACAACTAAGTTTTGTTTGGATAAGTCGAGCAAAACACTGATAACGCAAAAAGGTTTTACTTCGCGTGATGAAATACTTTATAGATAAAGTAAAACGCCTGTTTAGGTTTGAACAGATACCTGATACCTGTAACTCACATTTTACTTTCATGGGTCATGTAAGTTAGCAGACTTTGCCTTCATCTGCCATTTTTACCATCATAATCATTAAAACATTCCTGCTTTATTTATTTAGCAACTTTTTTCAACAACGAAACTCCACAAAATACAACTCCCTGGAATCAGCAAGTCTGTAACAAGGCTACTCTAAAAAGTGCCAAGGAACTGCATATCCAGTTAGCGCAGACGTGAACTGGACCAGTACTTAGCTAGAGACAGGTGCGCTTATAATTATAATTGCATTGAGTTGTTATCACTATCTTCTGTTCCATATTTTTTGTTTGTGTCACCTTTTAATTTATTTAACAGGAACAACAGTTGTCAAAGACGATGCTAGAAATTTCACTTTCTCAGTTAATATTTTAAACAGTTAGCTTGAATTTTATAGACGCATTAAAACATAAGACAATGCTTTCTTTAGTTCGTTTTATTTAGTTCCCAATTTCTCTCCAACAATATAAATCTACACAGAAAACTGCTTCGAATTAGCAAGTCTGTTACAAGGATACTCTAAAAAGTGCCACCGAACTGCATATCCAGTTAGTGCAGACGTGAACTGGACCAGTCTTTAGTTAGACACAGGTGCGCTTATATAATTGCATTGAGTTGTTATCACTATCTTCTTTTCTATCTTGTTTGTTTTTGTCACCTTTTAATTTATTTAACAGGAACAACAGTTGTCAAAGAGGATGCTAGAAATTTCACTTTCTCAGTTCATATTTTAAACAGTTAGCTTGAATTTTATAGACGCATTAAAACATAAGACAATGCTTTCTTTAGTTCGCTTCATTTAGTTCCCAATTTCTCTCCAACAATATAAAACTACACAGAAAACTGCTTCGAATCAGCAAGTCTGTTACAAAGATACTCTAAAAAGTGCCACCGAACTGCATATCCAGTTAGTGCAGACGTGAACTGGACCAGTCTTTAGTTAGACGCAGGTGCGCTTATATAATTGCATTGAGTTGTTATCACTATCTTCTTTTCTATCTTGTTTGTTTTTGTCACCTTTTAATTTATTTAACAGGAACAACAGTTGTCAAAGAGGATGCTAGAAATTTCACGTTCTCAGTTCATATTTTAAATAGTTAGCTTGAATTTTATAGACGCATTAAACTTAGGACAATGCTTCCTTTAGTTTGCTTTATTTAGTTCCCAATTTCTCTCCAACAATATAAAACTACACAGAAAACTGCTTCGAATCAGCAAGTCTGTTACAAGGATACTTTAAAAAGTGCCACCGAACTGCATATCCAGTTAGTGCAGACGTGAACTGGACCAGTCTTTAGTTAGACACAGGTGCGCTCACATAATTGCATTGAGCCGGGCGGCGTCCGACGATATCCTTAATCTAGTTGGCGAGATAGTAGCTAGCTTTGCACTGGGTGTTGCAGTGAAGCGATTCTGTCAGAGTGCTTTGATAATCGAGGCAAAGGTAGATAAATAAAGCTTTAATGAAGAGAGTATGTCAATGTACTGTTTGAGCACCTGAGTGTATTTATTTATTTATACATATATACTTTATTGTACACTTTGTTGTTCATTCAGAATCAGAAGCCTGAAAGTCTGACAACCGGTCTAACGGGGTTTCGTATTGGGTTGTGTAGGTCAAATAGGCAGTTGCTCCATGTAATACCGGTACTCAACTGCATCAAGTTAGACTGGAAACCAATCCCAAAATATTTAGGAAAAAACTAGAGAGATGTATGTATCTGTACTTTACTGTACACCTGAAATATATAGGGTGGCAAGGACATTGATGTTCAACCTGTTACCATGGATTTAAGTTCACGATACTAAACTCCCTGCGTTGAATTTTTTCGTCGGTTATTATAAAAATAAAATAGCAGTTCCATACATGTTGACCGCGTATGTATCGTACTTTTTTATGAATCAGCAGTTTTTTTTTTATAAAATATGAATCATTTCTACGGTAGGGGTTCTAGAATCATGTGCTGAATTCATGAATACAGTTTGCGCGTCGATGTCCCTGCCACACTGTATACACAACAATCAATAAATTAAACACTACAACGCATACAAGGACGGTCTTAATGCTTTCTGCGATCTCTTCCAAGGGCTGCAGTCTCGACATTCATAGCGATCGCTTTACGACCGAATCCGGTCGCAAAGTCCCGGATTGACAGGTGTAATGTATGGAGTGACAGGACTTTTCGACCGAATTCGGTCGTAAAGTGATCGCTATGAATGTCGAGACTGCAGCCCCTGGCAACCTTGGCAGTGTATGCGTGGACATAAAATGGGGTTGTCATTGATTCAAATAGTGTAATTAATCATGTAGGATGACAGAATTCTATTCAAGAAAAGATTTTATTCACAATCACTTTATCGACGAAGAAGATACCTTTGCTGTTCAAAATGGAAAATCAATCATGTATTTGTACACAACCATTCCTCTTTCAGTCCTCCCACAAAAGTCCCAATTACGAAATAAAATTCGCGTCAGAAATCCTCCAAATAAAATTTTCCCGGCTTTGTATCCGAAACCGTCTCGTTTAATAAGAAACTTCTTATTTACACCTCCGTTCATTAGCGATCCCTCCTCAGTGAGGGACTGAGGACACTAATTCATATTTCCTGCTAAAGACTTTCAACGGTGCGATAAATTCACGGACAAAGGGGATTGCAAATTAAAAACTCGGTACCTTGCCAAGACCAATAATGAAACAACTAATATTGGTGGAAGAGACTTGAGCGCGGAATTGTGGATAGTTGGGGCGTGCTTCTAGGAGCTTGTGGCTAAGTAATAACAGCCCCATGGGTCAGGTTCAGATCAGGTTAAGCTACGCTTGCCGCGGTTGGTCCGTGGATGGGTGACCCCGCCGTGCCTCGGAAAGTATGTTAGGCCGTTGGTCCCGGCTGTCATTCGTGGATCTTTGACAGTCGTTACGGGTCGTCAGAAGCCCGAAAGTCAGACAACCAGTCTTACCACACAGCAACAGCCGCTCCATGTAAAATATTGGTATTCAGCTGTTTCCGGTTAGACTGGAAGGCGACCCCAACATAGTTGGGAAAAGGCTAGCTTGATGTTTGTTTCTTAATTTGATAGTTCTCCTTTTACTTATACATGTACTTGTGTTTTTGTAAAAATGATGAGAACGATGTCGAAGATAGTAATTTTTTTTTTAGTCTATTTTCTGTTTTTAGACACGTCAAATTGAAAAGAGTTAGTAGATATTGTTTAAACATTAATATTGTGAGATAGCGGTTAAAACACTAGTATTATGCAGGGTCAAATTAAATTGGCTAGCGAAACTCCGCAGACGAGATGGGTATCAATATCTAAAGATGATAAAATAAAAATAACAAAAGATTTGATGTTTATTAGGAGTTTTTTTTTAATTTTATCACGGTTTTGTGGACCATCAACTGCAGTTAGCGTCATCACTTGAAACATCCGTTTTTTTGTATATACTTCATAGAAAACTAAAAGAAAACAGATTTTCTGAACATACTTCAAGTAACAAAACTAACAGCGTCGTTGAACCAAAAAAAAATAACACAAAATATTTTATATTTTTATTTTATCGTATTTAGATATTGATACCCATCACGTCTGTGGAGTTTCGCTAGCTAATTCAATTTGACCCCGTATACTAGACAGTGACGTCTAGTAGGTATCGAAGTATCGTAGACCTAATTTAAATGTCTTCAGCTGAATTCCGTATACGATTATGTACGCCAAGCAAAAAAGATGGGAAAGTATTTTGAAAGAATTTGTATAATAAGTACCTAATTCCATAGAATAGATAAATAACTGTTTAATTAGGTGTTTCGATTTATGAGTACCTACCGTTATTGCGTAAGCAAGTTTATTGCTTCTCTGGCGCTTACCGTGACAAATTGCACAACACACAGTGAAAGTACTCCAGTTTCTTAATACACTGCGTTATTTCGCGGCTATAGACACCAGCTTCGGTAGCCGTGATCGTCTAGTGGTTAGGACCCTACGTTGTGGCCGTAGTAACCCAGGTTCGAATCCTGGTCACGGCAGTGATAACACTGTCGCGGCGGAGCATATCTTTTTAAACATTTTGGTACATTTTTCGCTATTTTCTTGTAATATTTATAAAAAATTAAATACAATAAAAAAATGGAATGTAGGTACGTTCACCAGCAAAAGTGGTTCATCTTCAAGTTTCAGAAGATATTATTTTTATGAATCAAAATGATAAACTAATAAGTTTCAGAGCTAAACTTTTTCGAAAATTTTGGTATATTTTTCGCTATTTTCTTGGATTTTTTTTTTTTAAATCAATACAATAAAAAAAATGAATGTACAGACAACAGCAATAGTAGATAGCATTCCAAGTTTCCAAAGATATTATATTTTAACTCGGCCTTTTCTTAGCGCATTTGTTAGTGATGACCTACTTTCTGATTTACTAAAACTTTTTTGCAAAAAAAAAAACAACCGACTTCCAAAAACGACACTTCAAAGTGAAAAATAACTTTAATTTCGGAAGTCGGTGTCGTTGGGTTCGCATTTTCGTTGTTTGCCACCGACTTCCGAAATTAAAGTTATTTTTCACTTTGAAGTGTCGTTTTTGGAAGTCGGTTGTTTTTTTTTTGCAAAAAAGTTTTTATTTTTCACTTTTTAGTTGTAATTTTTACCAGTAATTTTGGTTTAAAAACCAAACTACTAAACCGTTTTTGATGAAATTTCTATGGGACCATTTGGGAAGTATACCCTTTCCAACAAAAAAAGAATTTTTCAGATCGGTTGGCAAACGACGGAGTTATGCGCGAACAAAAATTAAAAAAAAAATACAAACATCCGAATTGAGAACCTCCTCCTTTTTTAGAAGTCGGTTAAAATTATTAACATTATTATTATTTACATACCATATTATTATTTACATACCATACTAGCTGCGCCTCGCGGTTTCACCCGCGGGAATATCGGGATAAAAAGTATCCTATGTGTTAATCCTGGTTATAAACTATCTGTGTATCAAACATTCAAATCCGTTCAATAGTTTTTGCGTGAAGAAGTAACAAACATACAAACACACACATAATAAACACACTCACTCACAAACTTTCGCCTTTACATATAATATTAGTGTGTTTCGCATTTATAATGCAAAAAAAATGCATTTTGAAATCTTTTTTTTTTTTCAATGCTAATTATGTTTTTTTTAAAAGATAGCTTGTCACATCTAGCTATAATCTAAGTCTGTTTTCAATACTTGTCTAAGAAGAGCGCTAATTGCATTACGTTTGTATCACCTGCAGGGGAGACGGGTAACTCGTCTTAAATTGGATTCTTAATGAGGTAGAGGGCTCGTTTTATGCACCAATTCTTCACCCTTGTAATGCAGAAGACTTGTAATGAAGAAGGTGGTGCGACGAATATGCTTTGGGGTAGAGGGTTGGTTTTGGTTTATTGTGGTGAAAATATTTTATAATAAGCTAACTTTTTTACGCAAAATTCCATAGGTATTGTGTATTTTAATGCATAATAATAATTTATTCTTATTTCAGATATACGTTCGTACATTTTTACAAAGATAACATTAGACATATATATATTTATAGTTTATGTTTTGGGAAGAAATATACGAATAAAATAATTAAAAACGATAAAAAAGTAATGACTCTTTTCTATTAGGTAACTAACGCCCGTCAGTTTGAAATTGTTACTCGTAAATACTTCTGATGTAGTTAAGTTTCATAAACTACGGGAACCTTTTATTTAATTATTTAGAAGCGTGTGTGTGATACTAATTACGTCTGCAGTTTCGCTAGCTTATTTAATTTGACCGTATAGTAACATTTGTCGTCAATTTAATTATTTTTCTGCAAGTAAATAACGACAACCTTCAATACCATAACGTCTTCAAATGACTACCTATCGGGATAGTAATAATTATTTATTATGTAAAACCTAATTCTTCCTAAACGCGAAAGTTTGTATGGATGGATGGATGGATGTTTGTTACTCTTTCACGCAAAAACTACTACACAGATTTGGATGAAATTTGGCGCACAAATAGTTTATAACTAGGATTAACACATAGGACTTTTTTTTCCCGTTTTTCCACGGGATCGAAACTTATGCGGGTAAAACACCGGGGTGCAGCTAGTTAATTAATAAAAAATAACAAAATTATATCCTAACTTAACTAAAACTTAAATATAGTGTCGAAAAATTCATCCGCATCCACATCGCTGTTGACTGGTAATGCACCCAAGTATAATAACTATCAAAAACTTTCCACAAATCAAACAAACAATCTAACAGCAATTTCTTTTCTAATCTATACTTATAATAAATCTGTAGAAGTTAAAATTCTGTACATTGAAAATATCAAAAAAATAAATAGCAGGGGGTGTTACTAGACCGACACCGAACCCAAAAATGTGATTAAAAAAATTTTTGTCTGTCTGTCTGTCTGTCTGTTTGTTCAGGCATCACGCAAAAACTACCGGTTCGATTACGATGAAACTTGGTATAATTATTCTTTAATATCCTGGGCACCACACTGGGTACTTTTTATCCCGGAAAAGTATATACAATAAAAAACAAACTTAATTTTGCGGTTCGATCCCTAGACTCGATTACTGCACGAAACGCAAATAATAAGTTTGTCGTAGGTTAAGTCACCCGCAATGGAGTTCATTTTTATTCCTTTTAGTTTTTAGAGTTATTTAGGTTTATTTTTATATAAGTCGTAGGTAGGTATAGATTTTAATTTTAAAGTATAGGTAGTATATTTGATAGTGTACGTAGTGACCGTAGGTTATATAATAATACTGTTAGGTAGGATTAGTCATTCGTATAGATATTAGTTTTTAGGGATTTTGCTTATTTATTGAGTTTAGATTAGTTATCATCAGAAATAGGTTTATTTAGGTAGGTAGGTATTTAATTTTCTGTTATTGAGTTTTTTTTTTTAATTAGGTTGGTACTTAGGTAAAGGTATCATATAGGTACCCTCTTAATCACCACTAATGAGACACAATTGGTTTTCTATTGTAATTAGCCACAAAGGGCCCGCGAGATGGATGGCATTCTGGGGAAGCACATGGGTACATTTTATCCTGTTGGCACGTTCCCGTGGGATAATTTCCGACATCCACGCGGGCGAAGCCGCGGGCAGAAGCTAGTCTCAAAATAAATGACTAAATTCCGACCATGTTTACCTCTTAAGAAAAAGACTCCGAGGGTTCCACCACAATTAATTCCGTTCTCGGTAACCTCCGTACGACGTATGGTGCCATTAAAGTGTTTGCGGATTGTTCAGGCAGAGATCAAGAGTAACCCCGTAATGTGGGTTAATTTATCTGTGAGAGTGGCTGAATTTAGTAGGGAAGTGAGAAAGTGATGCTGAGTTTGAGGCACGGAATTAAATATGGTGACTTATGGGTGTACGTGGAGTGGTACGTGGGTTTTTAAAGTTTTAGACCCACAGGGTGCCAGCGGAACCCCATTGCTAAGTCTCCGCTGTCCATTAGTCTGTCGGTTTGTCAGCGAGCTGTACCTCATGAACCGTAACAGGTACACAGTTGCAATTTTCACAGAATGTGTATTTCTATTGCCACATTAACAACAAATAATAAAAATAAAATAAAGTTAGAAATTAAAGGGGGTCCCCATACAAGAAACTTAAAAAAAAATTGTAGTGTTAAATTAATATTGTAGGGTGGTACAGAACCCTTCGCGTGCGAGTCCAACTGGCACTTGGCTGGTTTTTTAGGTATAAAGAAGGGTTGTCTCTTTGTTAATATTGTGTTATAGAAGGTGGATACCGAAGTTATCAGTAACATACGTTATAGTGCGTTTCGTGTGTGTATAATTTTTGTATGTTTGTTTGTTGCGCTTTCACGCTAAAACGGCAGAACGGATTTGTATAAAATTTGGTACATAGGTAGATGGATAAGGACATAGGATACTTTTTATGCCCATATTCCCAAGGGTTCGAGACATATGCGAGGGTAACCGCGAGGCCCAGCTAGTACGTTATAAAATTAAAGCATTTCCCAGCTTGTGGAAGTGAGAAAAGTTACTCAAAATGGCCAGTATTTGTGTATGGGCCCAAGTCCTTACTTAAAATGGCCAGTATTTGTGTATGGGCCCCAGCCCTGCACTCCGTTCTAAACCGCTATCGCCTTTGCCCCAGACTCCAGCGCGTCTTCGGGACCGGCAGTAAACTAAAATTTACGCCAACACAAAACTAATTTATTATCCGCTGAATTCAGAGGAACATTTACCAACAGTCCCAAATGTGTTTATTAGGCCACGTATGTAATAATACTAATATTACGTTAAAATGTATTGTTTGAAACTTCCTTCTGTATTAAAAAAAGAATTGTGTTCAAAAACAATACGGCGAGCGTGAATTAAAGTTTTTTATAGCAGTGAGTGACCTGAACCCGCACCCGTGACTTGAGTGCGGGTTTCAGTAACACAGTGCTATATACGATACGCGTAGGGTTCGGGAATTGCCGACGATTTCAAAGTCCCGGGAAATCCCGGGACTTCGAGACTTTTAAGATTTTTTTTTTTTTTTAAGAGGGTTAAGCCTTTTTTGAAGAATTTTAATTGAGTTAATTTCTGGTGAAACGTATTAAAAAAAGGCAAGTTTTTGTAAAAATCAACATTTATTAAACAGAAAATTAAATCTTAATAACTTTAACGTTAATTTCAGTCTTAATAATTGCTTTGTTTATTTCTTTTAATCACACACGGGTTCAATTTTAAGCAGGTAAATCTTACAGTTATAAAACGAACTTAGTTAAAAATCATACTAATTCTTAATAACATTACTACTATCTAGTAATTCTAGTATCTAATTTACCAATTTCGACAATCTTGTCTCGTCTCGACTCTCGTCCCGGGACTTCGAGACACGAGACGTCCCGGGACCCAAACCCTAGATACATGTAACTTATGTAGTATTAATGCACTGTGTTTCGTACCCTCATGGTCCACTTGTGTACTCGTACTTGATGATTTTATGACTGCGTCAGTGAGCGGAGTTCGCGTTTGTCGAATTTTGGGCCGCAGATATTTAAATTTTTGCCATCGATACGCTAGAAGAAGAAGCACCCTCGTTACGCTCGGGCGCTAATTTCACGCCATGCAATAATGGACTGCTTAAGTCACACGAATCGTAATGTACAACTTGCATTATGCCACTGCCGCGCAAAGGTCCAGCCCTTTTTTTTTTTTTTTTTTAGGATGGGAAATCGTCATATCACTCCTCCCGCTCTGGGTGGAGCAGAAGGGAGTGTCAAACTCTTACTGACTAAAACCCACCCGTGTTCCTTCCTTAGCCCTTTATGTTCCAGGGCAGCGGTAACCCTTTCGGACGATCCCGCTATAGCATAGCATTCCACTGTTCCTTGTGGAACGCCCGTCTTCCAGCACCTCTTTCTCAACAATCTCTTTTTTTTTGCAACTATCAAAAAAAAGTGTAAACCTCTAATTAACGAATTTTGTCAACCCAAAACCTTCATATAACATTCCCAATAGTAATGTGATTCAGTCGCGACAGGTTTTGACAAATTTTTACCTCTTTATAACAAATTTTAGACCAACCTTACCCCAATATAACAAACCTCAGTTTAACAAAGTACTTGTTCCCTTCCGATTTGTTATATCGAGGTTGCACTCTTTATTAGTTAAGGTTACTAAACCTTAACTAATAAAGTTCAACATTCACAGAAATACAGGTTTAGGCACTAGCCTAAACCTGTATTTCTGTGAATGTGTAAATGCGTAGTTTAGCCAATTATAAACCACGTAATAATTTTCAAATAATAGCCATTCGCAATTTCGAATGGTAGCTAACCACATTGGTACAAAATTGGCCACATTATCGACAAAATGGTGCCTTTACGGTAGTTACACAGTACGAATTGTCTAACGACTGTGTGTTGTTTACACAGCCAAATGTGAATTAGCATAATTATACCTAATTTAATTAATAAGCTAACATAATTAGTTAATTGTTAATCCACTAGCTTTACTCGGGAATATCATTTGAATACGTAGGCTAAATTAGGTGAATTTGAGTGAGTATTTACTGAACAACAAAGTAATGCAGCATTACGGGTAATTGTTATACATACTATATTGGTACGCATTATCTTGACGGCCGGACTGTAGTGTACTTATGTCAACAATGTAGCGTCACCCATCTAGTGATGTATTTTTGTAATAATTTATAATATCATGGCTGAATCATTAATCCCCAAAATTAAGGTAGGCTTAGGTCATGTATGCTAGAATAAGTCCTTGATTGATTGTCTGTTACATGTATTCTTAGAGTCAAATAAAAGTATTTTTGTTGTCTAAACTAATATTACAACGAAAAAAGATTTGATATTTTGTATGTGTTACAATTTCACGCTAAGACGGCTTGGATTAATTTTTTTTTTGCGGATTTGGCAGAAATTGTCACATGGGTAGACCATGACCCGGATTAGGACATTTAATACTTTTTATCCCGATATTCCCTCGGGAGTCGGGATCTAGACTAATGCGGGTGAAACCACGTGGCCAGCTTGTTTTTTATAAGATCATATAATAACAGGTTTAATACGTTGCTTAAAATGAATATAAAGCAACGTTTACCTATACATAAAGCGGTTTGCTACATGCTAGCTGCTAGCTAGGGCAATGACCGAGTGACCGCATCTCATCGCTGGCGCCAGAGTGACACACAGACACTATATAGTCAGTTTTCTTAAGCGAAGTGCATTAAGTAGTAAGTAAGAAATACTTGGGGCCGCTCAACCGTTTCTAGTTTGCCTGCTTTTATTTTGTTGGCTACCTTACTTGTGACGGTTCTGTTAAGTAGTCAGCCACAAAAGTCTATTACCACAGTTTTAAGGGTTCCGTTCCTCGTACTCCTTAGTAGGTAATAGAATTCCGCTGTCAGTCAGTCAGTCGGTCAGTGGGCTGTATCTCATGAACCGTGACAGGTAGAGATTTGAAATTTTCACAGAGTATGTATTCTTGTTACCGCTATAAAAGAATTAAGGGTATACATACAACAAACATGTTTGAAAAAAAAAATTAACATTGCACGGTGGTACGGAACCCTTCGTGTGAGAGACCAACTCGCACTTGGCCGGTTTTAATTGTTAAATTGTAATTAATGAGCTATATATTTAATTTAATTCGGAACTGGAGTGAAATAAAAAGTATATTAACTATTATTGAAATATTATTAATTGCTTATCGAATAATTTTGTGTCAATTTAGAGAACTTGTAAAAGTAGCAGTGTTACTTCACTTTTATAAAACTGACAGGTGACAATCTGGCAATTTGTCAGTTTTGTAACTTTTTTTCATAGTTTTATACTTTATTAAACAACACTTTTCGAGAAAAAATGACAATTTTGAAACTTTTGCCAAATAATAATATTTAATAAGTCGCATTGTCAATTATATTAAATACCCTGGCACCTACTGTACAATATACACTTTTTTTATAATTTTATTTATTGCAAAACGTCCATTATTTTAGCTCAGACACTTACACTTACTTGTGACACGTGCGTCAGATTCGATGCAGCGTAATATGACACTCTTGACTCGGGTTTAGCGTACACGTGTTCTCCGATGTGCGTGGTCGCATACGGAGAAGGTGACCTCCGACTGCCTGTTGACAAGGTGTTGATTGATAAGTTTCTATTATTAAGCGTGTGGTATAGTCGACGTCGTAAATGCTTTACCACTTCTGAATCAAAAGTGGTGAAGCAATTTGGACATCAGCCATCTAATTGTAATCAAAAGTTTTGATTACAGTTAGATGGCTGTTTTGAGGCCTGAGATATCTTTATTCCCCTTACGGCTAAGCGCGCACTGAATCGCATGTTCATGCCAAATAAAATCGCGAATGCAAATATAATTTTTTGAGCGATTATTTACCGCAACGATTAAATATGTGGGGTATGATCTGATCAGAAGCACCGCACTCGCGCTGGTTGTAAAATGGGTCGGTATCCACTTGGACAAATTGTGCCCGCAGCGGCGTACCTACTTGGGTACTATAAAAAACAAAACAAAATATAAACATCCGCATTGAGATCCGGATTGATTGACTTTTTGCCTCCTTTTTTTGAAGTCGGGTGAAAAGGTTTTATAACGGGACAAAACAAACTTACTTTCTATGATACTAATTTATGTAATTGGTTTCCGTCGTTTTAGGTTCTATGATTTTTTTTTGCATTAATTAAACAAGAATTACCAAAAGCTACGTTGATAACTAATGTCAATCAAACCGACAAAAAGTCAAAGGACTTAATTAATGTTAACATTTACTGTAGAAAAAAAATTGTCTCTTAACATTTCAATTTCGGTTACCTAAGTATTCTATCTCAATAACAGATTTTTCCAAGAATCTCCTTACAGAATTTTTTTTTGAGAAAAGAAAATCTCGCTTCCACGCTCAAAGTACTTATAATTTTCATTAGAACTAAATCAACCATAACAAGTAATATCATGTGACCTCTTTCTTAGAAAACGTTTTCCTTATTTTAAATAAAATCCTCAGAGAATGTGCGGTGTGAATGTAAAGTATAAATCAAGCTGGAATTAAATGGATTTCATCAGGGAACAGTCGCCGACGAAATACTTTTGCTATAAATCTGGAAACAAAAGTTATTCGGAGAATTTTATGCTTCTTACCTGATGGAATATACCTGTTATTTTACTACATTTAAATTTAACCTATCTAGAGGTGTTTTCTAATTTGTAAACCACAGGAAGATAGATTTTTTTAACAAAAATTTAAAGCCCCTGTTTAATTTCACACACACACATACATAATATGTATATCCTCTCACACGCATACTACACGCATACACACCAATCACCAGTACAGACTTTTCTAACCATTTTTTAGTATTATACAGTACTTTAGTCTTCTTTTTTCTCCCAAAAAATCAAATCAAATCAATCAACAATCAACCTCAGTCAAAAGAAGCAAAGATAGATCTCTATACCTATTTGTTTCTATTTTTCAATCCTATTGCATAAGATTTTAATAGTATTTTCTCCTAATAGGATATCCAACTAGCACAAGTGTCAGGAACTTCACATAATTTGCAACCATTTAATGTAAAAATTATTATTTCCTTTATTACATTTACTTACATATTTACTACATTTTTTTTAAATAAAAACAAAAGAGTATTGTTATAGTAGACAAGTTGATATAAAATACCATACATACTGCCCTAATTATTTTTAGACAAAACATGCATATAATTAGGTCACTTACGATCGAATGTCATTGTAATATTTGTTTCAGAATTTTTGTAAGGAATTTTCCAAGCGAATAATATAAAAATACTAAAGTGAAATTTTATGTGACATTCCGTATGTTACATTTTCTCATTTGCTATAAATTCCTTTTTGTTGAGAAATATTTTGTTGGTACTCCCGAATGGTCTTGTGTTTTATGATAATAATAAATCTTATACTTTTTAGAGATAGTAAATTATTATGAGGTAGGTATTCGGATTAGATAAGCTTTTTAGAAACGATGGATGGACTGACTTGACTACTAAGATGACGACTAATAGAGACGTATTTGTGGATGAAGAAGATAATATGCTGCGCCGGCTCTCCATAAATTGCCATAAGGGCAAGAGAATTATAGAGGTATGAGGAACAGGGTGTTAAGTTCACTCATATTCTATAGAAAAAGGAGGATCTTCCGACCAGATGGGTGTTGTGCCTGGCGGGCAACTGCCCAACGATTGATGTTGGGAAGTTTGTATATATATTATGCTAATTGTGCGGTAAACTCTTGCGAGATTCAGGATTTGCCTGATGTTAGTATGACGCGTTGTTCGCATGTTTGTGGCGTTGTAGATACTGCTACAGAATGATGATTTCGCTTATTTTCTTAAAAACTATTTCTTTTACAACCTATTCGCGTTAAGTTTTTCTCTAACCGTCAGCAAAACTAACAAATATCGAGAAAACTGACGTATTAAGGTGCTGAAGAAGAAGTACCTAATCAAACGCGTTTGCGATGCAGTCGCTTACGGTACTGAGAGGGTGACTCAGTGGTGCGGTAGGCGATAATAATAATATTTATTTGCAAAAAACACGGTATTAAGAGATGTTACAGTACAAAATAAATCCAAACATGTTTTGCCTAATATTAAAGCATGCAAAATTATGGGAAGTATTTACATTACAGTTTATGATCGAGAAATTCTTTAACACTATAGAAACTATTTTCATTCAACCAGTTATACAATTTAATTTTAAAAAGTCTATTGTTTAGGTCCTTAAACGTATTTGGTAATTTATTAAATACACACACATAGCTACACAGTTTTTATTATATTTAGCACATCGGGGCATCTCGTCTAGTACAAGCCTGAATTGGTCACGCCGACTACGTGAACATACATCTTCCGCTGTTTTGAACAATTCACTATGTTTCTGTACAAATAGTGAAGGCAATGGTAGCAAACCAAGCCTTTTAAATATTGGTTTACACGATTCATCTGATAGAATCCCGTATATGGCTCGTATACATTTCTTTTGTGCGATAAATGCTCTATTAAAATCGGTAC
This sequence comes from Apamea anceps, assembly GCA_951799955.1. Classification (NCBI taxonomy): domain Eukaryota; kingdom Metazoa; phylum Arthropoda; class Insecta; order Lepidoptera; family Noctuidae; genus Apamea; species Apamea anceps. The sequence continues at coordinate 5,608,161 of OX637501.1, forward strand.
CATTTCCCCATTCTATTATTCCATACCGCAACGAGGATTCTACATAGGCTCGATATGACATTATGGCTGTTTTTATATTTGTTATCTTTTAATCTTTCTAAGGGCATAGACAAATTTATTCGCTTTGTTACATACATGCTCAACCTGTGCTTGCCAGTCTAAATATTCATCTATTACTACACCTAAAAACTTAGTTTTTGTCACCTGGTTAATTTTTGGTATGTCCATCTTAAAATTGAATTTATTATTATAATATTTATTAAATTGTATAAACACAGATTTGTCAAGATTAATAGATAAATTATTGTTATTTAACCAATTAATTAAGTCAGCAATTGTTTTATTTGTATCAATTTCATGGTCAGTAATCGATTTATGTTTTTTGTCAGCAGTTACAATTATTATAGAAATATCATCAGCGTAAAGAAAGCATTGGTGCTTAGTCACATTAACAATATCATTTATGTAGAGGATTGCAGAAATGCAGACGCGCATTCCACGGACCGGCAAACTTAGAGCGAACAGGTTGTAGCTAGAAAAACAATCACATTGCTAGAAACGATGAAATTAAAATCCTCGAGTGAAAAATAAAAAAAATATTTTTGATTTTTAACTTCCAATCTAGCTAATAGCAAACTTACCAAAAGGAAACTTGTGTAAACTAGCGATAGTGGCATATGATCCAGTAGAACTTGGAGGCCTCCCTAGGGTGTCGAGTCTTAGAAGAACATTCTGATGACTGCCGTAAGCCGCTGTCGTGTATGAAGTGCTGAAAAGAAAGGGATCGTTAATATTTTGACGTATTGATTTCAATATGGGCAAACTTTTCCTTGCTACATTTTACTTTCTGGGCTTTGTTTAGAGAGAAAATTTAAAGCATTAAGGGCAGAGAGAGAGAGAAAATTATTTTGGTTAACAAACTAAAAACCACCCTAGGTGATAAGGTACTAGACACGCGCGGGGAGATGATACTCGTATCAAGAATTCATCACAAAAATTATGGCATTGTTACCAAATAATCACAAATTAAGTATAATGTCGTTAAATACTCAAACGAAAAAAAGGGTTACACGACTAGAATGTTAATTGTTATTACTTAATTATAAAATAAATAATGTAGAACACGTGGTTTCAATAAAATTAATGTGATAAGATAATCGCCACACTGTATATGCTACCTAAAAACATACAGTACCAGCTGCAAAGTGATAAGTAGGTACTTGAAATTAATTATCAAAAACTTTTTTTTAATGTCCCTTTTAACATTTGAGGATGACCATAAATGCATTACCTATTTATTTGCGAAGTTTAATTTATTGTCACACTAGCTGCGCCCCGCGGTTTCACCCGCATAAGTTTTGATCCCGTTGGAATATCGGGATAAAAGTATCCTATATGTGTGCCAAATTTCATCCAAATCCGTTCAGTAGTTTTTGCGTGAAAGAGTAACAAACATCCATCCATCCATCCATCCATCCATCCATTAAAATTTTCACGGTTATAATATTAGTAGGATTGATGTCTCCAACCGGTATATTGGATATTATTCCTTTAATTTTGAACTCTCATATTTATAACATGCTAACATAATTCTAATATCCTAACTAGAATATAGTGCAGATATTGCACACTGCAACTACAAATTACTCTCCCACACTCGAGAGATAAAATAAATTATATCTCTGTTACGATCACTAAACGTGGAAAGTAGGTTAGAGAAGCCAGTAAACATTATTTATTATTTATAGCTAGCACGTTGGTAGTGCATGTGAGTTTAATATTGATTCTACTGGCTGGATATGTAGGATATAGTGTACCTACGCTATATTGCTTGTATACCCCCGTTGTTTCCCACGCATACGTCTCGATCCCGTGGGTATATCGGGATTAGAAGTATCCTATGTCCTAATAAAGGTCATGGTCTACCCATGTGTCTTTCATCGAAATCCGTTCAGCCGTTTTAGCGTGAAAGCGTAAAAATCAAACATACAAAAAAACTAATATTTTCTTATTATAATATTAGTTTAGATAATGTATACGGTCAAGATGTAGTTATGTGCTAAACAGCACTTTGCCCGCGACCTATCTGCTTGGATTTTATTTTTTCTCGTACTTTCAACACCCCTATTTTTACCTCTCTTACTCATTAATCGCAACAGTGACCAACCGTTATTTCTTGTATTGTTTTCCTTGTTTTTGTTTAGGTGTCTGTGCTTACTGATAAAGTTTTACTAACAACCTTGTTGAGTTTTGGTTACTCGAATAAAGAAAAAATCTATTCTATTAATACTTTTTATCAAAACCGGTTCAAAGATTTAGCCGTCACAACGTTACAAATAGGCGAGTACGAGGCGGTATGAGTAGGTATTAACTGAAGTGTTAGTGTAACATCTGGTGTGTACGGTCGACATTTTATACGTGTCTGATGAAGTTATATGGGCCATCTCTAGCCTGGAATATATGGTTAAACTAAATGAGTATTTACTTTAGTGTATGATTTATATAGGTACATAAATGTGACTGTAAGCTGCAGTAGAACCAACAGGGTAGCCCAGTAGCAATGGTTTTCATTTTGACAGTTTGACAACATTCATTGCATTATGTACGTGTTGAGCACACAATTTTTGAACATAATTATTAAGCAATGGATTAGCAATATCCGTCAAAATCATTTAGATTGATCGTGTGTTCCGCCATTGTCATCATGTTCATCATCGTTATCATCGTTATGATCATGTTTAGAAATAAATGGCAGAGGAACATTATAAAGTACTTAGAAAATTAGCAGGTAGGTAGAAAAAAGAAAACATTTTGTGTTGAATTCTATTTGTGTACGAATGGATACAAGGCCATGCAGAGCGGAAAATGTTTTGTTGAAAACCTCACATCCCGGATTTAGTAAAGCAAAAACATTTTAACCATAATTATGTTTTTTTATCACAATTTGTACAAAACACAAAGACAAGTAGCGTTTTGAAAGCGTTTCGCAAAGTCAAATCATTTATTTCATTTCGCAAAGTCAAATCATTTATTTCAAATAGGCACATAAAAGGCAATTTTGAACGTAAAAAATTAAAATAAAATTGATTCTAGTCGCCCATTCCAAAAGGTAGTTTTCGTATGGAGAAGAATGGGCAAGAAACTCCACCTCCTTCCTATCATTGTTGTTTAATGTTACTTTGTCTTAGCTCACTAGACTTATTATTCTTCCGGCAACATTGTGCTAAATATATTGTTCAAAAAAGTGACGTGCAAGTTGAAAATAAAATCCTTTTCCACGGGAATGGAATTTATTTTAAAAAAAATAACCTGTTCGTTCCGCATTCGTTAGTTAGTACGTGTATTTAAAATATCAAGTTACCTATGAAATCACACGAGAACATTTTAACTTCCTTCCCCCCACATTCTGGTAATAAAGCCATGTCATGACAGCGCACGCCATAAACGATTTTGTAGAAACATAAATTTGTATTTGTGCCATAAACTTTCCCGTGATAAAGTCGGGGATATCGAGTAACTATAAAAACATTTTGCCTGTCTATCATGGAACCTTCCGTACCACATCATCCATCACATATGTCGGGGGGTCGCTGCCCCCTATATGTTTTTGGGGCTTGCTGCAAGTTTGGGGTTGAAGCGATTTGAGAGAGACAGTGAATTTGTAAATAACTCGTATTTTATAGCAATTTACATTTACATATTTGACGTATTACTTTTCAAACTCATCATCTGCCTAGCCTTTTCCCAACTATGTTGCAGTCGGCTTCCAGTCTAACCGGTGCAGCTGAGTACCAGTATTTTACTGTCTATCTGACCTCCACAATCCAGTTACTGGGTAATACGAAACCCCTTGTTAAGACTGGTTGTCAGACTTTCGGGCTTCTAACGACCCGTATCGACTGTCAAAGATCCACGAATGACAGCCGGGACCAACGACTTAACGTGCTTTCCTAGGCACTGAGGGGTCTTGTTATGTAAAGATGGTCACCCATCCACGGACCGACCGTGGCAAACGTAGCTTAACCTGAACGATCGACCCGAGCGGTTGTTATTACTTAGCCACAAGCCCTAAACTATAACCATGAATGATGGCTGAATTCATGGCTACAGTTTGCGCACGGGTTGTTTTTTTTCCTGTAATTATACCTACGCAACACGCTACACCTTTTCATTTGCACCACCCAACATGTTTAAGGTCAACTTCAACCTGATATTGTGTTGAAATTGGTATATTATTGAAAAATTTATAAAGCCCCGAAGGGCGTCGAGGGTCGGGCCCTATACAAAAATATTTTCTAAGAATTTGGTTTCTCCTTAATTTACGGGCAGTTTATATGCCATGCATAATGTAACGCTATTGTGTGCTTTGTGCTGAGTCTTTCCCTTGTAAGTAGCAAATTTTGGCCCTAATTCTGTGCCTCGTAATAGGAATTCGTTTATCGAGCAAGAATAAGCGAAATAAGGTATGTATTTTCTTTCAATTATGTACTTGTAATCGCTGTCAACAGAAACAGTACCCAAAAGACTGGCAGCATTGCCACGTTGTATGGCGATGCTAATTCTTTGGCCAAGAAACAGGCCAGCCCTCTGGTCACGTCACGGTCACAAAGAGTCGATTAACGAAAAATAAAACATTTTTTTTTCTAGTGTGAGAACAATGTTAAATTCAGAAAAAGTACTGGCACTCTCATTAGGCAGATACTTATTTTACATGTTTGTAGAACAAGTCTGGACAATGTTATCCGATCTGAAATACAATGTCATCTCAATGTGTGTGTATGTGTCGATTCAATGACAATTTTGTACAATTTTTTGGCAATATTTTTGTTTAGAATTTTATTCGATGTCAAACGGATTGTCTGCCTAGTCTATTATCAGCCAATACAGTTTACAGCTAGGTATCAATACATCTGTGCTACGCCACGCTACACAGAGTTATGCTATGTAGCGCGGTCGCTGCTACGCGTCGCTGAACCGTACTACATCACTGTCCGGACCTACGAACGTAGCGCTCAGTGCTACGACTTTTTATTTGGCATATTTCAATTTATTTTTTTATGGAAAAAATATTTTCGTCAATAGATTGTTTTTTAAAATTTAATTTTTTTATGGTAAAATACAACATCAAAACAAAATTTTAAAAACCAATTTCCTGTTCTTATTTATTTTACATAGATGCCAAAACCCAATCTAAAACTTCTAAGTCAAACGTAATGTTTGTTTTTCTAGTTAAACGACTTTGTTCAACGAGCCGGCTATTGAATTTACGTCGAGTAGCGAAACTCTTGAAACTTCTAAAAATATTTTCCTCTCGACTATAATGAGATTAGATTGCTTCTTCGAGGGCAATTACTGAATACTTTATAAGGCCTCATCAGTTTCGTATTTACGTAAAGTAGGCAGACACGAGTTCCTTTATTTCTGTTGTTCTACTTTTATAAGTAGAACCCTGAAAGGTATGAACTCAAATACGCAGCTGTAACTCGAGATTTTGCCTAGCAACTTGGCAACACGAGATTCGGTTCAACGTATTTATGAGAAATTCGTCGAATTTTAATAATAGAAGTAAGGCTTCTTAGGCTACATGGATTTGTGGTTAAATTAACAATAGGTACGGTTCTGAAATGAAAAGATAAGCACCTGGAAAGGAATGTAGTTGAAATTTGCATAAACCTTTCATGCCACCATGCCACCGATTGTATTAATGATCATTCTTTATTTCATTTAATTACAAACCCACATACATACTATCATCATCATCATCTGCCTAGCCTTTTCCCAACTATGTTGGGGTCGGCTTCCAGTCTAACCGGATGCAGCTGAATACCAGTATTTTACATGAAGCGACTGCCTATCTGACCTCCACAACCCAGTTACTGGGTAATACGATACCCCTTGGTAAGACTGGTTGTCAGACTTTCGACCCACATACATACTATGTGGTCACTATTTTTACTAAAACTCATGAATTACTTTCAATACTGCTGGGAAGTTTTTTTGCGCCACTTCTTCTTCCCAGCTAAATCACTAAGAGGTGGTGAAGGGCATTTAACATAACATTTAGGGAATTTACATAAGACTTCGACTTAAGGAAGTTATGTAATTCTTATGTAAATTTGACGTTCAAAGATTGCTGATTCGTAGCCTAGATTGTATAATTGACTTTTGCTTTTGAATAATAGAACTGCCTATATTTTTTTCAAAGCAGTGACCCAGTAGTAACGGCCGCAGCTTACGAGTTGTAGGTCGTGGGTTCGAACCCAAGCAGGCACTTTACTTTGTGTAAAATATTTTATCACAGCTACTCTCGAAACGGCGAAGAAAAACAAACATCTTGAGGAAACCAGCATGTTCTAGTACCAAAAAATTTGAGACATGTGACACCTACCAACCCCGCACTGGGCCCGCGTATTATGGCCCACTCCCTCTCACAGACAGGAGGCCTGTGTCCCAGCAGTGGGAACAATAGAGGCTGATTATGCTATGCTATACTTCTCTGTAAATAACACCATTCTATTTGTTATTTCGTGACTATCGTTGTTACGTAAAGCCAAATAAATTACAACACAACTTTATTTCATAACTTAGCGAATTTTACTCGAACAAAGTTGCCGAGTGAGATAATTTGCGTCAAACTTTGAAGCCGTATATTTTGTTAAATACAAATCGGACGCTAAATGTTGTTGATGCGTATAAATATTAACAAAGTAGATTACTTTATTTTGTTAGTGATTTATTGTTGTTTCTTCGCGTTTTAATTATTTTGCTGATTTAGTAAATTAACTTAAATAGGCAGCGAAAACTTTAAATAAACCAAATTAAATTGAGTAGGTATCCTTTGGTGGAAAACTGTGTTTGTTCGCGACTTTTGCAATTTTCTGGCTATGAAACCAGTTTCACATTAAATGATAAATGATTTTATTGCTATAAGTACCTACTTATTTCTCTATTATAAATCTTTGTACTAACACTACCTTTTGGAAGGGGCGACTAGAATAAATTCTATGTTGTTGTCATTTTTGACGTTCAAAAGTGCTTTCATGTGCCTTTAGGAAATAAACGCTTTGACTTTGATACACGTCAATCATATTTTAAAAACTAGACGAAACCGGCGTTTCCTATCTGACTACTTTGGGAAGAAAAGCCGAAACAAACTCAGAAGTCACAGTATCTTTAAAGTTCAGACATAATTGGTCAGATCATGTGAAGACCATGTAGATGAGATGTCTGAAATGATCTTTTCATCATTGGCATTGATTTTAAATACATGAAGTTAATTGAAACATATTAAGGGTATGTTTCAGTGTCTGTAAGTATCATGTTAACATTAATTTATTGTTTAACTAGTGATCCTCCCTTGCTTCGCACGTGTGCAACCTACTATTTTGGCGACATGTCCAAACATCGAGATTTATATAATGCTATAACTAAGTTGAATCTTCCGGAATAAATTCTCTAAATGATGGTGAAAACCACATCAAAATTCATTGTGTCATTTAAAGGAACGAAGAGGCCGTACACAGACACAAAAGCGACTTTCATTTATAACAAAATGTATAGATTATATTTTTGTACGTTTTCATATTATTGTTTTATACTATTTATTTTAGATAAAGATTAAAGCTAATTCATACCTGTCTGGCTGTTTTAGTGAGATATGCTTGAGCATATGTGCTGCTGATGATGGTGTAGCGTTGAGCCTCAGGGCGTGTAGCTCCCTAAAATAGGGTTAAGCTACAGGATGACTGATTCATGCAAGCCATCAGGTAGAAAGGATAAAAACTTAGGACCCTAGTGGGATTTACATTAGGTCGATTTTCGCCGTGCGGCTGGTGTCTTACCAAATTTCCTCACAAGCCGATTCACCACCCAATTTACTTAGGTTATTAAAAATCGCAGGTAACTAGTTCGTGTGGCGGGCGATCGTCTGCGATTGATCATTTTCACGGTCGATTTTAGTCACCCGCCGCATACGACCCATTGACGCACGACAAAAGTCAAAACCTACTCTACTTTAGAACTTGTGGCTATAATCACCTGTTAGCCTTTTGAGGCCTCTTATAGAACTTTAACAATCAACGAATTGAAATAAAACCTTCCCCAAACAGTAATAATAATAATAATTTATTAAGTATCTATAACATGGTGACAAAAAATTTCACAATAATTTGGTAAGTACAGAGATGTGAGACTAATTTATCTCCTGGCTCCCAAACTAGGTTTATAGCCTGTGACTTGGGAGTCGGTGTATGAGAGTTAATAGTACAGTCAATAGTATGAGAGTTTAGAATCGTAGTGACTACTCAACTTATTATTAAAACCTATAAGATAATTACATCTATTGTTAAAAAGAGTCGCTAACAACAGACTTCAAGCAAGACTTTAAGCCATGTTTTAAAAAAAGGGGGGGTTTTAAAAACTATCTATGGAATATTATTCTTTCTAGACCTTATAACAGACCACTTACTGTATTGAATCATGATGCCTCGCCTTACTGCCTCTCCTATACAGGGTGCCGGCTGCAGCGGCTGCAGTTAGCAGCGCCAGCGCAGCCGCCGCGCAGCCCCCCGCAGCAAACAACACGCCCCCGGAGTTTTGTGACGCGTCGCCTGCGAGACGAGCTGTCTCGTTGTGTGTTACTACTGTTGATAGGCCTGTTGGGAGAAACGATGACGTTAATAAAGTTTAATTACCTATTGCCTAAATAACAATATGCCTGCATAATCAGCCTTTAAAGTTCCCACTGCTGGGACACAGACCTCCTCTCTCTGAGAGGGAGTGGGCTGTAATCTACCACGCGGGGCCAGTGCGGGTTGGTAGATGTCACATATCTGTCGATAGATATGACATCTATCGACAGACATCTATCGAATTGAAGAGCAGTGGTGATGAAGTGGTGAAGAAATGACACAAAGTAAAGCGCCTGCTTGGGTTCGAATCTGCAACCTGCAACTCGTAAGTCGTGGCCGATACCACCCACAGAGCCACCATAGCTCACAGCATATCTGTGTTGTCCGAAATGAGAGGCAAAGGATTATAGTTTGTCCATCTTTCACCAGCTATTTTTAATCCCATGGGCGATCCTAGTGAATAGAGTTGTTCATCACTTGCCGCAGAGCTGTTTAGAGCCTTCCAGTTATTCTAGTTTTAAGAAAAAATCACTGTTACAATTAAGATTTTGTGGCCTCCTACGGCAAGCTGACATAAGCCCAAAGGACAGGTGGTTTGGTATTAACACATAAGGAAACAACAAACTATCTCAAACACCGTATATTTACAAAAGTAAATTTAAAGTAATAAACGGTGAACCTTAAATAACTAATTTAACTTATCGTTAACAAATTAAGTGGTGTCTATAACTTTATATTAATAATGCCAGCCAGCTAATATTTCAGCAGAAAGTGCTAGGGTCGTGGGGAGTTGGAGATAAACCCAGTACTGTACCGTTTTAAATGTTTAAACTTAATAATTTAAATTTCAGCAGCTTGCAGCAGATGATGACTTGGCTAACCTTTTCCCAATTACGTTGGGGTCAGCTCCCAGTCTAACCGGATGCAGCTGAATACCAGTATTTTACATTGAGCGACTGCCTATTTGACCACAAACCAGTTACTGGATAATACGATACCCCTTAGTAAGACTGGTTGTCATAGTGAATAGAGTTGGTATGAGAGAGAATGATTGTCGTCATTTAAAAGTCTCCAGTCTGTTCTCAGAACTTTTTGTGCCCCGTAAAACATTAAATAGGGTAGGCACTTTATATACGGTGCCAGGTCATTTATTATTGCTAATGAGGTGGACAACGCACTTGGCAACTAAGCCGACAAGCCGGGATATATTGCAACTACTTTAGGTTGTGACTATCGGCTGTAAATCTATAGTATGACTTTTATTAGTGAAAATATATTAATGTAACAGTAGATACAACAGGAACCAGTTCGACCAGTTTCTCCGTAAGTACCAGCGCTACGACATTTATTTTTTAAATGTTGATCATCATGCTGAGATAGGAGCCTTTTGGCCTCGTATAGGACTTTCTGTTTATTTTTTTTCCTTTTGTTACTTTTTTATACAATTTGTTTTATTTTTATTTTTAACTGTGTTTAGTTTATGATCCTGTACGAGTCGCAATAAATACTTTTTCTTTCTTTCTTTCTTTCAAGTCTACGGGCAGGCAAAACTGGTTCCACAAAAAGTATAATCTTCTGCAATCTGTTTAAAATAGTAGATAGGTACATTGTAAATCACTCTAAAACAATACACAAAAAAAATTACGACAATTTCAACGCTATCCCATAAAACAAAACACACCCATCGCTTATCCCCACTAAATTGAATATCGAGTATAATAAAAAACTTGGAAATAAAGGAGGGTGTATAATGGTGACATAATGAGCTTGGATACTCTGCCTTTATTACGTCGTCCCCTAATATTAAAGCCGAGAACGATTTACAGGTGGATGAGCTAGAAAAAGTGGAGATATTGCCTGTTAAGTGTCAATTTAGACTAAGTGGCAGAACGATACGGTTTTGAAAGGCTCCTGTTCCAATTATGGACGCTTCGGGTGATTATAGACTGTAAAATGTCCCTTACAATCTTTGCCCGCGATTTCGTTCGCGTGGATGTCGGAAAACAATAATGTGTCTCTTTACTAATTCTTTTTCTATCTAAAATAAAATAGCAGCCTAAGTTACTCCTTGTTATTCTACTAATATTATAAATGGGAAAGTTTGTATGGATGGATGGATGGATGTTTGTTACTCTTTCACGCAAAAACGACTTAAGCGATTTTGATGAAATCTGGCACACAGATAGTTTATAACCATATAGGATTAACAAATAGAATACTTTTTATCTCGATATTCCCATGGGATCGAAGCTTATGCGGGCAAAACCGGGGGCGCAGCTAGTAAAAAATAAAACAGTAGCCTAAATTACTCCAATAAAACATCAGTTTTCTGCCAGTGAAAGTTCTGTCAGAATCAGCCGTTTCGGAGATTACCCGGAACGCAAACAGATAATTAAAAAAAAATTGTTAGTACCGTATACAAGGTGTCGTTTTGCATCCTCGTGAAATCCAAGAAAGTAACTATGCTACTGATTTTCGACACGAATTAATAATAAAATAAGTAGGTATTTTTTTTTCTAATTTTTGGAAATCGGCATGTGTGGGACACGCATTTTAAAACGCGGCCTGTGTGAGACCGCACGGTAACTGCCCTTTTACACACACATAAAAACGCGGCCGCTTATACGATACCATAACGCGATTCGGTTCTTTAAAAGTGGTGTATTCTGAAATATTGTCAAACTTAAATAACTAAAGAAAGAAAGAAAGAAAGAAAGAAAAAGCATTTATTTGCGGCAAACATGACGCATAAAAAAAAAGGACATAAACACACAAAAAATAACAAGTTGGGGGTAAACATGCGTCACATTCACGCAAAACGGCCATCGCTCAGCATAATGCTAAGACCCTATACGAGACAGAGCCCCAGCGCTGGTTAACTAAAAAAACCGGCCAAGTGCGAGTCGGACTCGCCCATGAAGGGTTCCGTTACGTTACGATTTATGACGTATTAAAAAAAAACTACTCACTAGATCTCGTTCAAACCAATTTTCGGTGGAAGTTTATATGGTAATGTACATCATATATTTTTTTTAGTTTTATCATTCTCTTATTTTAGAAGTTACAGGGGGGGGGGGACACATTTTACCACTTTGGAAGTGTCTCTCGCGCAAACTATTCAGTTTAGAAAAAAATGATATTAGAACCCTCAGTATCATTTTTGAAGACCTATCCATAGATACCCCACACGTATGGGTTTGATGAAAAAAAAAAATTTGAGTTTCAGTTTTAAGTATGGGGACCTGCAAAATTTATTGTTTTTTTTTCTATTTTTGTGTGAAAATCTTAATGCGGTTCACAGAATACATCTACTTACCAAGTTTCAACAGTATAGCTCTTATAGTTTCGGAAAAAAGCGGCTGTGACATACGGACGGACAGACAGACAGACAGACAGACAGACAGACAGACAGACAGACATGGCGAATCCATAAGGGTTCCGTTGCCATTTGGCTACGGAACCCTAAAAACAAGTATGTATTCATTATTTACCAGATATCGTAATTTTATTTGTTTATTTAAGTCTTTCATAACAGCCTCCTGAAATTTGACGAGGATGCAAAACAAAAACTTGTATACTTTCAACAGACACTTTAATTTAATTTATTTTTACTAAATATATTGAGCTTTTTAAGTAATGCCTGTCTGCTTTGTTGGTAAAGTAAATCGCAAGCGTGACTTTGCTCACAAAAGCTTGTAAATTACAGAAAAGCTGTTTTACTTCGCGATGTCGAGTTTGGTCTCACTGTAAAGGTAGTTCATAATGATGAGTAGGTACAATGACCCCAGAAGTTTAGGGTAAACAGAAACTAACCCTGTATAATCAACTCTACTATTGAACCGTAGCTAACAACTGTTGTCCTAACAACATAAGTAAACCTTTACAAACGTTGTTACAAACTTCCAGCTGGCTACAGGTAATTTCCGAAGCTACTCAACCGATTATGGATACAGAGGCTCTAAGGAATAAGACTTTTACCATTACGAAGTTTACAAGTTTATTGAGGGCGAACGATGACTGCGAATAGATTGGACTTCTGATTCGGGTGGAAAATTAGAAATGACTATATTTTAGATTTCAATCGTATGAAAAAAATGGAGGAAACCGTTGTCTTTGAACTGAATTCGAAGCCATATGAAAACCAGCTGCCCGCGTTGGTCCTGCGTGGTGGATTACATTCCGATTCCTTCCACAGAGGGGAAAGCCTTGAGTTCCAGCAGTGGGGACACTACAGGGTCAAATTAAAGTAGCTAGCGAAACTCCGCAGGCATGATGAGTATCGATATATAAATGGTTGTTTTATGGAGTTATCGACCGCACTTAGTGTAGTCACTTGAAATATCAGTTTAATAAAACTGTTTTTATTTTTTGTAAACTTCACACACGTAATGGGTTTCGACATTTAAACACGATAAAACAAAACAAAACAAAACAGATTTTTTCAACACATACTTCAAGTAACAAAATAAACAGCGGTAGTTGACCGCAAAAAAAATCATTTAATTTTTTATTTTATTGTTTAGATTATAGATTAGATATCGATACAAGATCACATTTGCAGAGTTTCGGTAGCTAATTTAATTTGACCAAGTACATGCTGATTATGTATGTATGTGGTATTATTTTACTTTGGCGAAGACTTATCGAAATTCACGTTAGTAATACACATGCACACATACATTACACACACATTCGTACTGCACACATACTTTACATTTGAATGTCATTAGTTTGTGTCTTTTCAACTAGCAAACTCATTACTTAAAAGAAAGGGCGTTGAACAATACGCTTGTGTATTGATGAAATGGATAGATCATCAAGTCTACCTGTCCTCGAATGTATTTTTTTTTTGTGTATATTAAGCCGGGTCTCCTGCGCGTGTTTTGTCGAAATATTACACAAAAAACCTTACACATAAACATTTTATTTTCATACACAAGCTCTCTCCTGCGTATTAAAATATTTTTAGATTAGTGTCAACTCTGTTCCTCCGAACCGCACGTTACGAAATTTTGTTTTGTGTGCGGTTAGTGGAAGTGCTCACGTGCGGTTCGCGGAAGTGCTGTTCAAATCTGTGCTATAAGTGGAATACCTAAAACCTACCACCTACCACCACCAATAAAACGCGCACAGTCGTTACAGGTGTTCAAAAGACTTGTAAAGGAGCACTACTTGTCGTTGTGATCTTGTTGTCCTAACTGGAATCATCTACAGTCCTCTTTTATTTTTCGTTGCTTGTATGTATGGTATGTATGTATTTATGTATCTATAATTTTGGATATGTATATATTTGTGTATCTATTTTAGTAAATTGTATACATTATGTTTGCACCAACGACAGTCCCATTTTATGTCAAAGAAAATCACTGTCCATTCTAAGGTTGCCTGGAAGAGATCGCAGTAATGCGATAAGGCCGCCCATTGTATATTTTGTAGTGTTTTATGTATTTTTTATGCTGTGTATTTTTGTGGTGTACAATAAAGTATATATAAATAAATAAATATAGGCGGATTATACAAAACATCGTAAACGTCATTATTATTACGTTTTGAACTAATTGTGAGTTCAAAATGTGGTGGCTTCTAGAATAATTATATTTACCTTAAACATTGGCTGACTATTTAACCAAGGGTAAGTAACTTAGTAGAATAATATTGGTTTATAGGGGAAGATAGTTAAATCAATGAAAGCTGAACAAGCAATCAAAACCTTTCAAATTATAATTCTTTTTAGCGTGTCGATGGTAAAACTAACACCAAAAAATTATGTCGTTTTTTACATTTGTTTGGCGCGAAGTTCAGCGACGCGGATACCATTCGCTGACTCACATGACAGGGCATGCGGTGCAAGATGGGAGGTGAGCCATTGTCTGTGGAGAGATGCCGCGTACACACCGGAGGTCTGAGCCGTCCGTCAACCTTTACTTGTTTGGCTGTCCTTGCTGCGGCCTACCTACTTGGGTATAAAGTCTATTTAAGTTTTACAAGGTTTACAAATTGTAATGAAATTCAACATAACATAACATCACGACTTGTTTCCCCAAAGGGTTGGGCAGAGGTGTACCCTAATATTACGATCTCATTTCGCCACTTATGTTAAAGTTCCATGTAATACGACAAACCTATTGAAAGAAAAATATTATAAAATATATATATTATAATATATATGTCGTCGCAAGCAGTTTCAAGACGACAACATTATCAAAATTAAAAATACTACTACCCGTTGATTTCGTAATATTGGTCAAACTGTAACTTAATTCTCATTGGTTGATCGGTTAGTACAGTGAACCCCGTTAGGGGGCGCTATAATTTCGCGCCATTTCTAAACGTGGACAGAGTCGATTTGAAAAAGGGCGGCATTCGATTTGCAGTAGCTGACGCCTGTATAGTTGAGAGCATACGATCGAAACTGTCACGTTCACCGTACAAGCCTTTGTTTCTCATTATTCATAAAGTCATTGACTCATTGCAAAATTGTCAAATAAACGTGATTGTGATTTGAGCTTCAACCTACGTTTTACTGGTTTGCCCGAGTACCCACCTTCCTCATGGAACCCGTACCAAGAAATGATGATGATGGCCCTGTTATCGCAACGCCCACGCTCGCGCCGTCATATATATATTATTGCCATCACAAATCCAGACTCCGGGCTGCTACTAAGAAATTCCAGACTGAAAAAGCCAATAACATTTTGCCCGACCTGGGAATCGAACCAAGAACCTTATACTATGCAGTAGCGCTTGAAACCACCAGACCAACGAGTCAATCAATGAAATTCAAATACCTATCAACATATAAGATAATCACAACCTTAAACATATGTACCCCAACTGAATATCAATTAGAAGATTCTGAAGACGATAAAAATTACCATACTGAACACGAAAATTATGAATCTTTTGATGTGGCCTGAAATAAACCTCCTTGCTTTGTAAAAAAAAACCGGTCAAGTGCGAGTCGGACTCGCGCACCGAGGGTTTCGTACTTTGTAGGTGTGTAACTAAAAAATTACGGTTTTCCTTTACTTGTGCTACTGACATTGCTTCTTGCCAAATTTCATGATTCTAGGCCAACGGGAAGTATAGGTCCCTATAGGTTTTGATTCCGAAACATAAACGCCCGTATCTTTTGATTGCGTTAACTTAGAAGTTTGATTTTTTCACTGCTTCAAGGGATTGCAGCCTTGAGTATCTGATATTAATTTCAACTTGATAACTCTACGCGTTCCTGAGTAAAAGGGTCTTAACAGATGGACAGACAGACGGAAAACGAAGTCTTCTTATAAGGGTTCCGTTTTTCCTTTTGAAGTACGGAACCATGAAAAGCAAAATGGTGAAAAAATAAACATAAAGAAACGCTACCGCGTGTAAAAGGAACAAGAACATTTCCAAGTCAAATAAAAAGTACAATGGAACAATCGATACTTTCTTGTAAACACATTAAAAGAGGGGTACGCAGGGCTGGCAAGGGATTTTCGTGAGATTATTGTGACGCATGGATTACTGAGGATTTTCAAAGATTTTTATAGTAGGGTTCTTACTTTTTGTCACTTGAGAAATTATTTTTTTGTCTTTATATTCTCGTTTTATTACTTCTCATTGTTAAATTAAATGTTTAGACCAAAGGGCGTATCTTAGTTCTGGTATATCAAAATAATACATTCAATATTAATTAGTAATGAAATGCAACAAGGACATAACACACTTAGGCCCGATTGCACTACAGGGGTTCTACTCCTAAGCACGAAATCCGTAGTTTCAGCCTGAGTTTACTTCTCATTGTTAAATTAAATGTTTAGACCAAAGGGCGTATCTTAGTTCTGGTATATCAAAATAATGCATTTAATATTAATTAGTAATGAAATACAACAAAGACATTACACACTTAGGCCCGATTGCACTACAGGGGTTCTACTCCTAAGCACGAAATCCGTAGTTTCAGCCTGAGTTTACTTCTCATTGTTAAATTAAATGTTTAGACCAAAGGGCGTATCTTAGTTCTGGTATATCAAAATAATGCATTTAATATTAATTAGTAATGAAATACAACAAAGACATTACACACTTAGGCCCGATTGCACTACAGGGGTTCTACTCCTAAGCACGAAATCCGTAGTTTCAGCCTGAGTTTACTTCTCTTTGTTAAATTAAATGGAGAGACCAAAGGGCGTCTCTTAGTTCTGGTATATCAAAATAATACATTTAGTATTTCTTAATTAGTAATGAAATACAACAAAGACGTAAGACGCTTAGGCCCGATTGCACTACAGGGGTTCTACTCCTAAGCACAAAAACCGTAGTTTCAGCCTGAGTTACACGCGCATCCTACTCCGTATCACTTACGGACAAAAGATTAGTTCGGGGAAAAAAACTAAGCAATCAACTCAGCTTTCGCAGTCCACTGCTGGACATAGGCCCCAGGCTGCGCCACAACACCTTGCCCTCCACCACTGTTGTTTGTTGTATTTCATTACTAATTAAGAAATACTTAATGTACTGTAGGTACTTTTTATTTACTTTCTTGAAGACTAAACAGTTCCTCTTAACCCTTATTTATCAACTTAATATTCATTAAAACGATTTCAACAATCTTATCTTGTCATGCTAAACAAAAACGTATATCATACGTAAACTAAGTTTTTTTTTACAAAATCACATAACGCATTAACATCATTTTTATTACCCACTAGCTGCGCCCCGCAGTTTCACTCGCATAAATTTAGATCCCGTGGAAATATCAGGATAAAAAGTACTCTATATGTTAATCCTGGTTATAAACCATATGTGTGCCAAATTTCATCCAAATCCGTTGAGTAGTTTTTGCGTGAAAGAGTAACAAACATCCATCCATCCATACAAACTTTCACGTTTATAATACTAGTAGGATACATCCCACAATTACTCCGTGCGACAACCCTAATATCGCCCTCTCGATACATCTCCATCCCCCGAAGAATATCCTGTTGCGCCTCCCGTCTACATGCTAATAAAGAGTGCGAGGAGTGATTTGTGGGACGAAACTCTGACTTAGCACCGATAAGGATACACTGCCGACGTTATTGTTTCAGATTACTGCTTTCATAGGAGTTTGTATGTAACTTTGTGACGTGGATTTATTTATTGTAGAAGAGTGAAGCGTCGTTTGCACGAGAAGAGTTACTTAAACATTCAAAGGCGAAAGTACCTGAAATGCGACTATAACCTGTTCATTAGGTAAACCGTTTTTTGACAGATGGAACTTGTGATTGTAGCAACACATTAGGTATTATGGAAAATTGTGGTAACGTGTACAAGTAAATAATAATAGTGCTTATGCTAATTGGACCCCTTTTCGGGTAAAGGCCTCCTCCAGAGAATCCCAATTTTCTCGATCTGAGGCGACATCTGTCCAGTCTTTTCCTGCGATTGCCTCTACTTCGTCTTTCCATCTGGCTTTCGGTCTACCTCTACGCCTGTATGAGGGCCTCTCCATAATGTTGCTGTCTTCGTCCATCTCTCATCTGTATAGTGGACCACGTGTCCTGCCCATCTCCATTTTAAACTTCTAGCGAACGATAGAGCGTCTATTACTTGAGTTTTTTCCTTATTAAGTTGTGTCGTACTCTGTCCTTTGGTTTAATATTTAGGGAACTGCGTTCTATAGTTTGACCGAAACTGCTGTACCGCGCCTTAGGAATGCGCGGCGAGGTGGGAGGAATGCGCGGCGAGGCGGTGGGCGGGACGCCGTGAGCGATGACGAATGAGCGGCCTGCACTGTCCCCCCGTCTCGCCGCGCACATACCGAAGGCGCGGTACAGCGGTTATGGTCAAACTATAGTGCTCTTTGAAATGATGCCAGTTTTTCTTTTGACGCCACAACCAGTAGAAAACAGGGGATGTTAGTATTCCTATTCTAATTACTTAGCATAAAACCATGAATACATGTGAATCACTGCCACACGCCTACAACCGAGGTGGACAGCTTGCAGCAGCGACAGTGCAGTGTGCGCAGTGTTTATGCATAAGCTTAAGCATAATCAGACTGTAATGTTCTCATTACTGGGCACAGGCTTCCTCTCTGTGAGAGGGAGTAGGCATGTCCATGGCTCATGTGGAATCTTAACTAGTCAAAACTACTTACTACTGTTTTATTAAAAGCTTTGAATATCTCAACCCAGTTCATCGCCTAATATTATATGCAGTATATACTAATATAGAAAGCTTTGAGCAAGATACCCAAGCTTTGCTAGAGGTTTATTCTCCTTTTATACTAGCTTAATAACTAATTCACACATTTGTGAATTAGCTGTACCTACTACTACAATCTTATTTTACTAACAAAGGAAGTTCAGAATATACTCTCGTAGATTATTTGCCTACACCCGAAGTTTTCACACATACAAGGCGCAGACGACAATAAATTAAACTGCGTACATCTCATAAAGTTGTATACCATAATCAGCCAATGATGTTTACACTGCTGGGACAAAGGCCTCCTCTCGGTGAGAGAGAGTGGGCCATAAACCACCACGCAGGCCCAGCGCGGTTTGGTAGATGTCACATGTCTTCGATTTTTTGTTCTAGGACAGGCCGGTTTCCTCACGATGGTTTCCTTCGCCGTTTTGAGAGCAGTAGTGGTGAAATATATTACACAAAGTAAAGCGCCTGTCTGGGTTTGACCCCATGACCTACAACTCATAACCGTCACCACTGGGCCACCACTGTGATTAAATTGTTTTAATTTAATTCTTTGTAATGAACTTTGAAAAAATCGGTTATGGTTCTAGAACATCGGGTTCCTCGCGATGTAAAGCTAATGAGAGCCTCCTCAGGTTTTGGCCGAGGCTCTTGGCTGTTAAGCCATTGGCTGTCATGACTATCGGCACAATGATCGCTGAGTCCACATTTCACATGTCGACAACCTCGCAAGCCAAGTCAAGATACTTGTTTTGTTTATCTTTCTCGGCTTTCACGAGGTTATCATCATGTGGGACGGTTATGTCAACAATCATTGCGCGCCGATCGATCCACTATATTAGGCTTATTGGCAACAATAGTCCTGTCAGTGATGATGGATCGACCCCAGTACAATGTGATATTTCCATTTTCGAGAACTGGGTCGAGCACATACCTGTAGTGCCACAAGGTTGTATTCAATGATATTTTATTTTCTTTATTTATGCTTTATTATTATTATTGCCAGAATTTTCATTTACTTTCCTATAGTTGTCTCCACATTGTATATTGGTGCATTATTATAACCCTCCTTCCAATAATTTATTGTTATTATTATTGCGGTGAATAACGTCAAACTTTGCACCCGACGTAGTACGTTTTAGTGGCAATTTTAGTTATAAAGTGATTTGTTCGGAGGGGGAATGAAAGTTTGTCAGTTTTTCAATAGCTTTATGTGGGTATTTGAAATGGAAATTGCAGTTTCCTGTTTCTTTATCGGAATGATTTATATTTTTATGTTAAGTTATTATCGGAGTTGGCTTTTCGTAATTCTATGCAGAACATCGCAGTTAGTCTTACTTAGAAGTCGGCTTAATATTTGTTTTATAAATAATAACATAAATCACGCTTGGTTTCCCAGAAGGGTTGGGCAGAGACTTAAAAGCCGCCAAGAAAAAATTACATTACTAATTCCGCTGGTTGTATTCTGCATCGTACTTTTAGGTACACTATTATATACTCTTTTAACTTGCTGAGTATTCACTGATCAAAGCAATGTCCTGTTACCTGTTAATTATTAATTATGAAAGACTCCTAACATTATGACTTGCTAGCATTCCCGACCCTAATTCCCGTCAAAATTCCTACGCATCCAGTCAAAGAATAATAAAGTGAGAAAACAAAAGATATTCCAACATGAGACGCTTAAATATTTCAAACAAACTAAAGAAGAGCTCTCCTTGGCTCAGTAAACGTGACCAGAGTAAGAAATAACTGAAAAACTACTTAACAAGTGAATTAAACTAAAGGCTTTTCCACAGTAATGGTTTTTGCCCGAAGTTTAAAGGCTTGAATAATGAAGTCCAGTTTTAAGACTAAGTTGGGCGAACAATGTTTCTACTTCACTGAATTTTGTGGAAGGTTAAGTGGTACCAAAGAGTGTTGTAAATAAATTCGCGAAATTTAATAACAATAGAGAAGTTAATAAAGCAGGATTATTTTTCTACTGTGGTGGCGTAATGCGTACAGTCCTTTCACAATTTTTTTTTTTATTTCTGACATCAGCAGCCCAACAGTAAACTTATTATAACGAGAATAAAGATCATTGTGATTTTTACAGACTTGTCAGTGGCAGCAACCGAAGAGCAACCTTATCACAAGGATTATAAAGATGACTGTGATTTGGACAGTGATGCAAAATCAGAGGTAAAATTAGTTGTAGTGACGCTGCGACATGCAAGAATAGTGTGAATCTGCCGTGTTGACCTAAATTCAAAGATTTATAATAATCAGCCTATAACGTTCCCTCTGTTTGGACACAGGCCTACTGCCTAAGATTTATAATACCTAGGTATGCTCAAATCCCGTACTACATACACTACACACGATACCACAAAATCTGAATCCTGCTTTATTTGGTTTTCACTAGATGAAATTGCAACCAATCCATATTAATACATACAGGGTAATATCCCTGTGACGATGCTTAAATAGATAATTCAGTATAATATGTACATACATTGCTACAAGAATATTTGCGCTTACATGACGTTAACAAGGGGCGCTGTAAGTAAACATTAGTGCAAAATTGTTTTGCGAAATGTATTTAAAAACAAGATAGCGGCGTTAGTTCCGATTCTGGCCACATGCCAAAAGATCCTTGAAGCACTGTAGTTTCGAACACAATGACTATCAACTTTGAGCACAAAATGATATCATCATGGCCGGATGAACACGATTTGCCAATTTTATTTCAATCACCAGCAATGCAAGTCGCTAGGACTGCGTTGTGTGGTCTATAAGAATAGCTTATACCGTGTATAAATATTAGTCAGCAAGGTAATAGCACGATGCTACTGCTCTCAAAACTATGAAAGCAAACATCGTTAGGGAATCGGTATATCCTAAGAGCTAACAATTCTAAGACATTGTGACATCCCGCACTGGGTCTGGTGATGAATAACGCCACTCTCTTTCACAGAGAGGAAACCTGAGCCTGAGTCCCAACAGTGGGAAGGTTTAATAGTCTGATTATGCTTTGCTGAGGTGGCAGCATGGCTATCACCCTAGGAGATGCACAGACGCGTGATTCGTGGCGAATACTTTAATGCACGTTCTATGTAACTAATAATTAAATTAATATACATGCAAGAAGTCCCCCAACATAATTCCTAAGCTCGGAATTCAGTAATCAATTCCCAGCGGACTAACATTTATAACAACGGAACTTTGTCCAGGGTAAGTAGAATGTACCTACTACGGACTTAGTTTCATCCGTGTAACTCCAGACTCGAGAAACAAAAGTATGACAGTGTACGGGAAAACTAACTCGGCATTAGTAGGTCACATATTATCTTTTCTTAGTTTCAAAAGTTACTAGAGATATTTCTTTGGGAACTATACTCGAAATACAACGTTACTCTTAAGGTGAGTATAGACTAGAGCATTTACTTGTAACAGAACAATGAGCCGCTCTATGATATGTTCTAGTGTATCACCCTTCATGAACCAGACGTCAAGCACGCTCGCTGTTGGGTAGCGGGATCGTCCGAAAGGGTTACCGCTGCCCTGGAACATAAAGGGCTAAGGAAGAAACACGGGTGGGTTTTAGTCAATAAGAGTCTGACACTCCCTTCCGCTCCACCCAGAGCGGGAGGTGTCATTTGATGATTTCCGATCCACAAAAAAAGCACGTTCGCCGTTTTGTTACAACAATAATTGTACAAAAACGAGCGTATTGGTGTAACATTTCGTCGAGCCTTGCACGAGAGCGGGCGATGCGACATTTCAAGGAAGAATGAACGCAAGGTACAACGAAATGTTACGGGTAAATGCACACTCGCTGTGAGCACCGAGCATTCGCAGGAACGTTACATGTAAATGCTTTGGAAACTGAGCTTTTACCTGTATTGTACCATTCGTAAGAACGTTACATTACACAGAAATGCTCGAGAAAATGCTCTAGTCTATACTCACCTGTATGTATTTTCTCTTTATATGAAAGCGAGAAATATCAAAATTGAATATACATTGACACGTCTGACGTCATCATCATCATCTGCCGAGCCTCTTTCCAACTAATTTAGTCACCCTTATTCCGTAACACACTATCGATCACAATTTTAATCATTTTGAAAGATATTGCTAATCCATTCCTTCATACGAGTATGTTCGAACAAATGAATCAGTTCAACGCCCACTGTCAATAAAAAAAAAACAACGTAAATAACGCAGTGAATGTTGTTGATCTGTCAAAATGAAAGCCATTCCTACTGTTAGTGTATTACGCAATTACCCGCTGGTCGGCTGCCAGTCTTACCGGATGTAGCTGAGTACCAGTATTTTACATGATGGACACATTGACACGTATAATATATATTTTTTTATTGTTGCGGCTTGTTATTGAACCCCATGTATATGGCAAAGGTTTCACAAACCGAGTGGCAACGAACGTTGAGCACTCTGGCGTACCTGCTGCATTGTTGAGATGGCAGTTTTAGGTGGTTTCTTTACGATGTTTTTATCTCATGAAGAGGAACTTATCAGCTGCATTGCAGCGATACTTGAATACAATGTGTACTTGGTAACAATGTAGTTAAAATAAAGTACAGGCGCCAGCACATCAAGCTACACAAAACTGTAAAATTTTCCCAATCAACCTTGAACCTAATGCTTTAGCGATAAGTTGAAAATCTATAAAATAAATTGATTTGCTGGCATCTGTACATATAAAACAAGAAGTTACCTTTCAAGCAAATCTTATTCCGTTTGAAGAGCAACCGCACGTCTTTATGTGCTCGATCAGGTGCGGATATGTTCAGTTGCATAGTCACTAGGATTTCTGCACTCCTGCTACCAGTACATGGTAACCGAACCCTGGGAAAGAGGAAAAAGGTGTTAATATATAAAAATAGCGTTACGTAACATGGATGCCATAACGACTAAAACAGTGAAAAAGAAAATAACAACATTTTCGAAATATGTTAATCATGAAAGGACAACAGTGATGTAGTTAGTTTTAACAAAAATGGTAAGTACTTTGCCCTTTACCTACATGTCTGCGTTGAATACTTAATTAGAGGACATTCAAGGGGACATTAATAACAAAAATCATAGTCTACAGGCGTAAAATTCAATTTCCAATTCCCAATTCTCGTAATTTAAAACGTTCAAATCTAGTCGCAGTCTCATCTCGGTGACAAAGAAATGTCAAAAACTTGTCCAAAATGTAAGTTAGAGGTATTTTTGACAGATTGACACTGAGATCAAACCGTGAACTTTCTTAAAATTACGAGAATCGCCCCTCAAATCTTTAACTAATACTGTAAATTAACGTACAGTAATGTAATATACAGTATTAGTACATTGACTAATGTATTCGACAAGAATATAAAATTATAACCGTGTTTGTGAAAATGTTAATATTATAAACGTACAAAACTTTTAAAAATAGACGGCGCGGGCATGTCGATTTCCGATTTGTCTTTCTTATCTTTTGTTTAATTTTAGGGTTCTTTTAATTCTTAGAAGTAAAAATAAGTCTGTAAAAAATACTTAAATATATTTTCAGGGAATTAATCTTATTTCATACAAACTTACTTCCCTAACTTACTACTTCAGATATATTTTTTACAAATTTTGTACATGTTAGTGTAGGTACATATTTTTATTCTATTGCTGAATAAGTCTGCTTTTGGCCTTGAGCACGCCTGATGAAAAGCGATAGATGAGGTCTATGATGGAACAAGCGTGCCCAGAAGATGCCTGTTCACTCTTGCGTTGAAGGTAGATGGTTAAACGTGGAAGGGAACACAGACGCTGGCAGAGAGAAATATTTATGGAAAGATCTAAACAACACGTGTAATACAAACTCAAAATAAGCAATGGCAATGCTGGCAATTTAAAAGTGCTTGTAAATTATAGGCACTTTTGAATTGCCAAAGAGTCGGTCAGTTAATCAGAAAGTTGAAGCCCATTTCAAAACGTAGATCTCTATGGAGAAGAACGGGCAAGAAACTTCAAGGAAACTCTTAAATCAAGATATTATAAAATCCTGGTCACATTATTCTTGTTGCATCTATTATGTGAGAACAATGTAAAAAAGGAAAAAACAATCCAAAATATGAGATTAAAAATATCAGTTAAGAGATGATACAAATACAGGAATCAAAATTACCTCTTTTAGTTTACTCCACCTGAACTAAGTGTGCTTTAAACGATTTTTTGTCAATACTTGCTCACCAGTCCATACCCTATGATGATTCACAGAATCACATTTCAACGATATGACCATTCTACAAAAATTCGCAGCATAATAAATGGCCCCATATTTCACATTGACTCATCCTCATTACCAATGCACCCATCTATCTACTTAAAGTCAAGCGAAAACCTATCTCTTGCCCCGCAATTTTTTTTCAGAATTATCCTCTTTAAATATTGTAAACAATTAATAATAATAACTTATTTTAATTTCAAGTAAGAAGTACATCATAAATAAAAACATAATCATCGTAAATGAGCTTATACTAACAGAAATTCGACAAGACATCTGTGTCTGAACTAGATAAATAAATATCTGTATTTCAGACAACAGCGCTCTTCCCTATAAATATTAAATGAATCGTGACATTATTAAGTCTGACACACAGTAAATCCGACGCACAAACCCAATGACAGTCGCATGCGACAGGTCGGCAGCATCTTCGCATTAAGCACCAAAGCAAGTGCAACTAAAGGTTTCATAATTATTTACTCACAAGATGAACAACACGAATGTTGTTTATTTTTTTGATTTAGGCATTTTATTATTCTTTGTTCTAATATTTTACAGAATTTGTTGTGTCTTTTATTTTATTATGTATTAGGTATTTAATTTGTTAGCTTAGTTGTTTCTTTTATTGTGCATGCTGTGGTCTCCTGTAATTAAAGGAGTACACCTACTAAATACTTTGTCGTCCATTATTTATTATGTAATGTTTAGTGCATATATTTTGTTGGAGATCCTAAAATAAAATAAATAAAACACGACCGTCTCTCTCGAATACTTAAAGGAAATGATCGCCTATTAAATATAATAAATAAAAATCTTTATTGCAGACCACCAGATCCATAGAAAAACAAAAGAGAAAAAAAATACAATAAAAAAATGCATAAATAAACAAAAAGTCACACCTTTCCTTTGTTGCACATCAAGAAACAAACTACGCGGCTATTTCCAACCACCGCTTGAAGGTCTTGTTAGCATACAAACTACACGTATCAAAACTGGACATGAATGATGCAATTCTGCTTCTCTGAATGGCATTGAACGCGTTCAGCCTTGCCTTCGCGATCATTCCAGAGGCACTGCAGTTATAGTGCTTCAACCAAATTAGGTGTCTGTAGATGTTATTGTACTGAACACATATGCCATCCTAAGACTTCTAATGCACGACGTCTGTTGCAACGGCGCAGACGCAAATGACAGCTCTGTGTCTAGGCCTTGCGACTAGACATAGAGAAGACACACAGTTTACGCTGGCACTAAATCTCATGCACCCGACTGATATTAAGCAGGAGGAATCGTTGGGTTTTATCCTTTATCGTAAAGAGTTCGATACAAACATCTATTCTCCACAAACAGGACGATTTACACATGAAAAAAAGTAAACAACTTACCTAAAAGTCTGCAAGGTCGTGGGTACGACCCCTCGCTCGGAGATATTGACCTGCGGCGGCAACATGGCGCCTTTGCTCTCGTAGTCTATCCCCATCACGTACGGCAACTGGGGAGGAATAACACCATGAATATTGTGTGTGGGCACAACATACGTGAGAGGTTTTTCTGTTCGGTTGGTTCATGTGAGAATGGTTTTAAAAGCGTTACAATAATCAGAGTTATGTCTGAAATCTGCCGGTATACAGGGTCAATGTCATTTTTTTTAAATTTAGCTCATTGTTCCTTTCAATATTTTTGTCTACGATGTTTAGTTTAAAATTTTCATATATTTTTTTTTTTTAAAACGCCCGTTATAAAAACACAGTAAAGGAAAACCCATCTATAGGCATTCCGGATCGAAGGCAGTGCGCAAGCTGTTTATCGTAAAATACGTTATTCACATTATTTATGTGTTGTTTTTAACCCCCGGCGCAAAAACTTAGCTATGTTTGATGAAAGTCGATCCAAGATGGCCGCCGCCAAAAAATGGCGGATTAAGTACATATTTTTTCACAACTCCCTCAATATGGGTATCAAATGAAAGGGCTTGACTACTATGATAAATTCCAATTCTAAGACGGCCACCACCACAAAATGGCGAACAAAAAACCTGATTAAACACCAAATTACCTGAATCTTAAAACGCAAGAAAATAAAAGAGATGAAATAATAAGGAGTCCCTACAAAAAGCATGTAACAAAAACTTAAATAAAAAATTAAAAAATAATAATAAAAACAGTATGAATGTAAAAAGCCTAAAACAATAAAAAAAACTATTGAAACAATAGCCACAAATATAACAAAAAAGGTATAAACGTAAAACCCTATAAAAAGAAAAAAATAACCTTGAAATTATGACCCTACGTAAGTACGTATGAATTTTTTTGATTAAATGTTATCTCGTCGGGGGACCGCTACTATTTTAAACTTTAACAGAACGTTAGGCTAATAATTGTAATAATGTATGGTAAGTTTTAGCTTTACCCTTAGTACATTTCCAGGTTGATTAGATGCAATACCGTGATAACCATGACCTACATCTATGTGTATTGATCGACGATTATACAGTAGTCATTAAGCCACAATAATAATATCCATACTGGAAGCAATCCAATTTAATTTCACTCGTTTCCAACTAGCATTGCATGAAATTATACTCTATACTCTATGTAGGTACTTGTAACAATAATATATACCTAAATAATACCAACCGGTCTATTTTGTAAAGGACCTGTCATTCGACTTGTTGGGATTGACATCTATTGTCAGCTCAATTCACCTGAGTTTTCAAGGTGAGATTCTTACAAAATACATTGGTAGTGTGTAAATTGTATAGTAGCACTAAAACAAATGAGGAACGAGCATTGATTCTCTTTCAGGGTAATTACACGCAGGAGATGCCCACGACCGCGGTCGCTATCTCGATACCTCGATGTCGACACTCGCCATTTCTTCTACATGGATGGCGGTGCGAACACGTCGGATCAGTCTCACCTGAAGGCTCAGTTACTCAGTCGTGTGTTTGTGCTGTACTCTACCTACTCCAGAAGAACAAGTTAATCCGATTCCACCAATCATGAACTAGATCACATCGATGCCAAGCAGCCCGCGATGAATCGTTAAGAGATATCTTTCGGCATGTGCGTCCGTATCTATTAGCATGCATTCGTTATACATGGAGGTGACATTGAGGTAGCGAGCTAAACTGCGATCGCAGTGAGGCATCTTCTGCATGTAAATCCCCTTACTGAGTTTTTTCTGACCATTGTCAGTAGATATATCCTTTTCCTCAGAATGTTTTCCATAAACGTGGTTACCTATCTAATCCATAGAAAGTACAGTCACTAGCATAAATACGTTATTCTTACGCAAGATTCAAATGCGATTTACTCTCATTTTATGTTGTTACGAACATAGTAAATTTTGACGACACGGTTGGCGCAGTGGTTAAGCGATTCACTGCTGCGCTGCGTGTCGCGGGTTCGATTCCCGCACGGAACAAATATTTGTATGACCTACATGTATTTGTTCCGAGTCTGGGTGTTTTTCTATCTATAATATTATGTATGTATTTACAAAAAAAAAAAATGTATATAAGTAGTTTATCAGCCATCTTGTTACCATAACACAAGCATTAGGTTGCTTAGCTTGGGACTAGATGGCGCTGTGTGAAATGTCCAAGGATATTATTATTATTATAGTATTTTTGAATAAATTACTATTGTTAAACAGGTCTTTTCCTAAAGTTGTAATCATTATTTCACGAAATAAACGCTTTTAAAATTTGCATAAGGGCGACGTATTTTTTTAAAGAGTAACCGTAGATCATTATGAAATTGAAAAAACCACATTATTATTTGCCAGACTCAAAACAATATCGTAGACGTATGTCAAATCCTGTAACGTGACACGTCCTAACATTCCAGTTTTCCTCCAACAAGAATGTCAGGAATTTAACATCTGTGCCCGTCTTCATCAAGGTTATAAGAAATTCATTCTCATTAGGGCCTCTATTTGCAATGAGTCACTGTAGCCATGACCTCCAGCTATCGACACCGATCGATCCTAATGTGTATTAATATAATGAAGGGTGTTTGTCTTTGTGAGTTTAACCTTTGAGTATGTGTCATGAAGAATGAAGAATGAGTTGACGGTTTGGAAAAAAGAAATATGGTGTGAAAGTCAAACAAAAGATGATCGTTTAATCGATCAGCCAGAAATTTCAATTATTTTATGGCTTTACTATAGCGACTTTGCGTGTTGCGCCAACGCATGATTTCATGACTTGATAAAACATCGAGTTTCCTTTATTATAATATTATGTAGGTAAGTATGATATTAACGTATCAACACACATATAAACCTTTTCGAAATAAATTCTCTAAATGATAGTGAAAATCGTATGAAAATCCGTTGCGTAGTTTACAAGAACAACGCGGTCAGATAGGCAGACACGAAAAGAGGCTAGCGGACCCGGCAGACGTCGTCCTGCTCGGAAAAGCAGCGCCATCTACCGGGTCCAATGGTGTTTTCAAAGCATCCAGGAACCCATTAAAATATGCATACAAAATTTCATCAAAATTAGTCTAGCCGTTTCAGAGGAGTTAGGTGACAAACACACGTACAGAAGAATTATACTATATATGTATTAAAATGAAGAAAGAAAAGAAAGAAAAAACATTTATTTAGCACAGACTAAAAGACACACAATACACCAGATACATACCTACATCAGATAACAACTAATAAAAAAAACAAATAGAAAGTATAGAGACTGATGTAAGAAATTAGCAGGTAAGTGTGCCTCACGGCTGCACCAAAAAGGTCCAGTTCAGCAAAAAAACCTAGACAAATAGTGCCTGACGCTGGTTTTCAACTGAACCTGATGTGTGAGGTGACGGATATAAATCAGTCACAATATAATTATACTGTATATATTAAAATAGGGCCCGTGACTAAATAATAACAGCCGCACAGGTCGATCGGTCAGGTTAAGCTACGCTTGCCACGGTTGGTCTGTGGATGGGTGACCATCTTTACATACCAAGACCCCTCCGTGCCTCGGAGAGCACGTTAAGCCGTTGGTCCCGGCTGTCATTCGTGGATCTTTGATAGTCGTTACGGGTAGTCAGAAGCCCGAAGGTCTGACAACCAGTCTTACCAATTGGTATCGTATTACCCAGTAACTGGGTTGTGGAGGTCAGATAAGCAGTCGCTCCATGTAAAATACTGGTATTCAGCTGCATCAGGTTAGACTGGAAGCCGACCCCAACTTAGTTGGGAAAAGGCTAGGCAGATGATGATATAATAAAATAGCCTAGATATAGATAACATAGATAATAAAACTTTTGCGTAATTTTGGGCTCATAGGATATAAATGTTCACCATAAATGTTGGAACATTTAAATCTTATTTGTTTTAGTATTTTGCAACCTAACATTTTACTAAACAATAGGTAGCCTGTACTTAAGTAGTTACGTTTTCAGTTTGAAACTAAATCTCCACTAACTACAAAGTTGACCAAAAAGTCCTTTGTCAAAAGAAAGGCACAAAAGAACCTCTTACTATAATCCAAAAGCATCCAGAACTGCGAAAAATGAGAACTTAAACAGTCCCTTTGTTTCCCAAAATTAAATCGCTTTCAAACCAAATTGGAAAATACGAAACGTCCCACGCTCAATATCAAATGAACGTTTGCTCAATGGGATACAAAATTTAATAAACAAGTTCGAAAATAAAATTATTCGCTGTTCACGCTTTTGTACTAGAGAATAATTGTAATTAAAACGATTATTTAATTTTGGATGCGTAATTGGATGTGAAAGAGAACAGTGTAATAATTTGGTTAATCGTATTGTGCATACAATAGGCTTGTATTAATTGTGCACAATTAATATCAACTAATTTAGCCTGGAACAGCAAAGGCTTATTACAGAAGAACAGGAATTTACTATGCCTGCTGACTGCGTATTGGCGATTAGGTCAAGCATCCGAATTGGGTGACACACTTTCAATCTTAATCCGAGGGTTTTGCAAGAAATTCTTAATCCATTGCTTCATAGGTTCGAAAAATTCGTCCGCTCATCACGCGGGTTAACTGTCAAAATGAAAAAACTTTTTTGCAAAAAAAAAAACAACCGACTTCCAAAAACGACACTACAAACTGAAAAATAACTTTAATTTCAGAAGTCGGTGTCATTGGGTTCGCATTTTCGTTGTTTGCCACCGACTTCCGAAATAAAAGTTATTTTTCCGTTTGTAGTGTCGTTTTTGGAAGTCGGTTGTTTTTTTTTTTGCAAAAAAGTTTTTATTTTTCACTTTTTAGTTGTAATTTTTACCAGTAATTTTGGTTTAAAAACCAAACTACTAAACCATCCACCAGGGACCCACCGGGACCATTTGGGAAGTACACCCTTTCCAACAAAAAATAATTTTTCAAATCGGTTGGCAACCGACGGAGTTATGCGCGAACAAATATAAAAAAAAAAAAATACAAACATCCGAATTGAGAACCTCCTCCTTTTTTAGAAGTCGGTTAAAAAGCATTGCGATCGATTGCCTTTTTTTTTTTTAATTGAGAATTTTATATGTATTACGTAACTACCCCGCAGGTTTCCGCAAATAATAATAACTATAGTGGTGTCCAGTGGTGTTCTTAATATTTACGTAAAATAGAAAGTACCTACATAATAAGAATACCTTCAAAATAATGTAAAACTTAAAACAAAAAAATTGTAAAATCAGCTATATTAGTAACAACACTACGACACGCTAATACTAACATCGTATAGAAAAGCATCACAAAAGTCACAATGGTTTCTCAAGCACACCATTTATATTAAAATTTTATTTATGTTTCAAATTGACGTTATTTCAAGTTAAACAAGTATCAACTTTATTTTAATAGAAATTAAGTTGATTTCAGAGTGACTAGAACTATTGAAAAAGTTATAAAAATGTTTGAAATTGTAGCGTAAACTGAACTTCATTGTTTAAGAATTAAAGTTATTTTTCCATAAGCTCATATTTGTTTTCATTTATGGCGATTATGTCGTGAATGCAGATTAGATAAGAAATTAGATTAAGTTAGATACTTTCGGATTTGTGTGCCTAAGACTAGTTAATTTAGTTTCAGATTTAGTTATTATTTGTAAATCACAATAGGATTGACATCGCCGCATATGTATGCCAAAATCTCTTAAATAAGTAAAGATAAAAAGCACATCAGATAACCTACAGACGTATAAGACACATCAAGTCAGCACACGGTGACAATTGGATTTCTTACCGGTCTCTCGCCCAGCGATTGCCACATGAACTCCAAGTCTGCTATATGAGCTGGTACAGGCACGATGAAGCTGGTCGCGTATTTGTTAACTACGCCTTCTCTGACATAGTAAAGCTCGGCGTCTAGACCTGAAACAATACAGATTTTGTTGTTATTTTTCTGGCACGAGAGAGAGCAATTGGCTGGAGAAGACTCGCACTAGGAAAAGTGGAGAGCTATGCAGAAACTTTGCCAGTATCGGCACAACTGAAGTTGAAAAAAATAAAAAACAATAATTGTATACAGAAGCTGTTGGTAAACCTTTATTAATCAATAAAAAAAAATATAGCAAAATTTAAAAGTATTGTGATCACCAAGAGCATCATGATATTTTCTCTTTTAATAATTGTATAACAAATTTTTTCCGAGTATTTTTTGTAGTCAAATCAAAACTTTCTACGCTCCTCTATATACATATATAAGAATGAGATTTGTCGGTAGAAACATAATTTCATTCAACGATGACAATGTCATATAAAACGCCATTTTTAAAAGCAATTCGCCAAAATAACTACCAAATTACCACCCTCATAAAAATTTCAAACGCATAGCGAGGAAACTAAAATCATATTATTCTAATTCGAAGTGCATTACGGACGATTGCGTAGTATGGGAGTGTACTTCCCTCTAACAGATGCAGGTTTGGTTCCCGGGGGGACAGCGCGTCAAATTATCCAACTAACTCTATTTGCTTAACCGAAAAGAAGTGTTGGTGTAGTGTGAAGATGGAGTTTTGATACTTTTAAGTTATTTTGAATGAAAATAGAACAATTGCGGCCTTATCACAAAACAATGTTCATCTTTAGGCCCAGGTTTAAACCATCGAGCCTTTATTGAATTTCGAACTTTATTCCAAGGATGCTAAAGTTTTAATTACAAAAACTGACGGTCCACCCGAGTCTAAGTTGTCACAGTATATTAAAAACTTTACGAATAAAGCTCAAAATACAAAAACAACCTCAAAGGTTAAGACTTTGTTTTGTAATGAGATGGCTAAAATTTTAAGAAAAAGAAAACTTAAAGTTAAATCAACAAAAAATAAATAAATTGCAGATGACGTGCTGTGAACATTTTTGAAGAGCATTCAACGATACACACGTACTACTCAAAGAGCAACAAAAGCTAGTGAAACACATCAATTTCTCATCATTATGGGTATCAATCCTTACGAATTTCCAACAAACAGAATCAGATCCCAAAAACCAATAAACCTCAGTATCTCTCATCTACATGTTAATAAAACGCCTCACTCAAAGTTAATAGCTACTCAATTCAAAACGCTCGACCAAACGCTGAAATTAATCGCCAAAAACGAAAAAAAAAAATCTGATGATCCAATCAGCGCACATTTGGAGGCGCAAAGCGACAGTGAAACGGGGCGAATATGAAGTGGCACTTTGCACAACTGATGAATAACCACCCCTATATAGAACGAGTGCAAAATACTCCTCCTGTATCTACGCTACGTGCTACCCCACTTACTTTGTAGACCCTGTATCCTTTTGGCATACAAAGGATGAATACACCCTGTATATTTCCCAGATGCAAGTCTATTCAGTTGGAATTTGTTGAACGCCTGTTTGAGTACCTAAATATTGACTGAATTTTATTCATTCAATATACCTATTATCTGTCTTTTCATTCAACGCATGCAATAAATTCGTATGTATTCGTGATCTATGCAAAATCAATAATGAAAGTCTTAAAGAGCGATTTCGAGCTAACAGAATAACAAAAAAAGGTTTTGAAAGTTTTTCCCGAAAATATAAGTTTCTAATTGATCTTTCATAAGTTTGGACAGTCCATAAAAAAAATACTCATCAATTTCAATAAAGAAGAAGATGAAGTGACAGATACTCGTTTCAAACCGAAACTTAAGAATCTGTTTATAAAACACCAAAGGCTCGTAGATATAGGTTAAAAATATTCGAAGCTTAAAAGAAAAGCAACTGAAACAAATGAAGATTCTCTCGGAACAAACCAACAACTAAGAAACACTAACGAACCAAAACAGTAGTATATATAAAATATTCAGAATCTAATTCACACATTCGCACGGTGATTCTTTGAGGCGGTCACGTTCATAATTTAAACGTAGTAAACGTTAATGACAGACAATACGTGAGGAGCCCTCAGCTATTCCTTTGTATTAATTACTCAAACGATAATGTACTAGACTGTAATGAGGCTTGAGGGACTGACGGGCATACATTATAGTCTGAAAATTAAACGGGAATATAATTTGCGTTAGAGTTTGTAGAGATCAAAAACTTGTTAGAATTACCAGCAAAAGGGATATGAAATTGTTTTGATACAAAAAGAAAATAAATGGGACGGTACATACTCAGGAAGGGATTTCAGAAGTTAGTAACGGTCTAGTTGGTAAGAGGTCTGAAACTGCCGGGTAAGAAATCTGCGTCGAAAACGCAAAATTATTCCAGATTTGCATAGAGACTAAAATATAGGGACTAGAATAGAAAACTTGCAATCGCAAGTATATATAATATATAACAAACATAAATATAACAATATACATGATTCAAAACTAATGAAAAACGCCAGAAAGATAAGACAGAAAATAAAATACTTGGAATTAAACGTTTTAATGGAAGACAATACGTGAGAGCCTTGCAGCGATGTCTTTGTATTAATTACACAAAGACGATCGTGCGCCTGTGTAATGAGACCTGGGGGAGTAATCTGTGGATAATTTCAGTGTAAAATGAGATTCTGAGGAGACTTGAAAAATAATTTGAATGTTAACATTAGCAAAGAGATGATAATTTGCAATTGAGAGACAAAGTAAGTTAAGCAGTTTTTAATAATGATAACTTCAAGACCGGGAGGGAGGAAAAAGGACCATAACATAAAAGAAAAGAGAAAACAGAAAAAGTTGAGAATTACATTGATGAAGTATCTAAATTTAATCACAAAAACATTGGCAAGAATCATAAAACACAAAAAAACACGTGATGATAGTGAAAATAGATGATTTAACTAAGCTAGTTTCCCTCAAAGCTGATGGTGTTTATGCGACAGATATTAGTATTAATTACTCAAAGGCGTGAACGCGCCCAGTTGGAGCTGTGTAATGAGGCTTGGTTGGGGGAGCCTGCAGCCTTAGGGGAAGACAATCGTAATTTTAAATGCAAGACGGGCGATGGTGTGAAAATATAAATCTGGTCGCTCGGAGGTTGATCGAGAGTAAAACAAAATCGATAGACCCGAGAAAGAAATAGGCCGGATGTTAAAAGTGAAATTGAATTTTTAACAAACTCGATATAATTAATTTCGTTAATGGGAACTGTCAAAACCAAGCTTCATGCTTTCATCATTATACTCCATGATATTGACACTTTTACATCCTACTTATATAATATAATATATTTTTATCTGAATATTTTATATAATATTATAAGCGTGAAAGTTTGTATGGATGGCTGTTTGTTACTCTTTCACGCCAAAACTACTGAACGGATTTGGATGAAATTTGACAAACAGATAGTTTATAACCAGGATTAACACATAGAATACTTTTTATCTCGATATTCCCGGTGAAACCGCGGGGCGCAGTTAGTATATATTTTTGCCATTTACGCTGCATAGCCGCTGAATAAAGTGACTTCGATTCGATTATATTCTTTAATAGCGTCTGCCCGCGGTTTCGCTCGCGTGGGTGTCGGAAATTAACCCACGGGAACGTACTACCGGAACAAAAAGTAGCCTTTCCATGTCCTTCCCCACGATACCGATGCTATCCCCGAGCCATTTTATTGAAATCAGTTCAATGGTTGAGACGTGAAAAGGTATATTATGTATATTAGATTTAATCGGTTGTAAGTATTTGCGCGGTACCCTAATTCTTATTCTAAAATGAAAATAAAGTAAGCCTAAGTTACTCCCTATAACATCAGCTATCTGCCAGTGACAGTCCCATCTAAATCGGCCGTTTCGGAGATTAGCTGGAGCCAGACAGACAAAAAAATATTTTTATAAGTTATTGTCACATTATAAACAGACACTTTAATTTTATTTATTTGTATGTACGTATAGATTGCAAACATTTTACTTATATGATTCAGAGATATTCCAAAATATGCTGTGCACTTTTTATCTAGTTGAAAACAAAACGAAGAACTCTCTGAATATGCTCGCATTGTCTTTTTATCGCCTGGAGCAGTATGCAAATGACTGAATTAGTTTATCAAATTACCATTTTCAGGCTTATTCAGTTGCTGGATTTAAAAAATCCTTTTGTTTGTGAGCAGATATTCTTTGTTTGCTTTGTAGAACATAACATTAATTAACCGTAAAGTGAATGAACTTATGCATTTGAATAATAAAGCTGTAGTTGATCTGGCACTTAGTACTGTGAATATTAAACTCGTGTGTGGTATTGCTCTCAAGGATTTTAGTTGTATAGTTTGCTTTGTTTTTTAATATAATATTGTATATTTTAATCTGCTCACAAAACATATTGCTTTTAAATTTTTCATTAAGTAGTATAGTCCATTTATAATAGCATTAGAAAAAAGAGGCTCGTAGAAGCAGGAATGCAAAACATTTTATTTCAAAGTTATGATAAAACAATTTTAAGGGAGATGCGTAAATTCTAATTTTCTTGCGTTTTTTGCAATTTGCAGGTCAGTGTAAGGTTGTATCTTAATAAAAATAATATGATGCGCAACAATAAGAAATATGTAGGCAATAATACAAATTTAACCTTAAAAATCATCAATACATCCCTTTAAATAAGAATTGCTCCGAATTCGTCTGATTTCGCGGGCTTCTGCAGCGCATCCACCTTAATTAAAATAAAATTCGGTAGAATTATAGTGAAACGAATAACGTTCCAAGTATTGTTCATCCCTGCTTCTTTTAGGTTTTTAGCATTGACACTGTAATTTTAAATTGGAGTTATATAATATAAATAAATTAAAGCCACATAATTTCATAAGATAAATAGTTAAAATGGTTACAATTAAGTGTGACAGCTGCTGTAAAAATAGATCATAATAAATTCGGCGTCTATCATAATGTAACAATGTTTATTGTATTTTTGTTACAAAGTGTGCAATAAAAATAACCTTTTTTAACTTCTTTCTAATGCTATTGTAAATGGACTATAGGTATATTTGTTTTTACTTTCCTCATACACAGGGTCGCAGGGACATCGACGCGCAAACAGTAACCATGTATTCAGCACATGAGTTTAGACCCTATAGCGTCGAAATTTTTCGTCGGTTAATTAAAAAAATATATTGCTGTTCCATACATTTTGACTGCGTAGGTATTACACTTTTCTATGAAACAGAAGATTTTTTTTTGATAACCGACGAAAAATTTCTACAAATTCTACTTCAAATTTATAAGCCTTCTCTTTATAGTAGTAGACAATAAAACAAAACATAATTGAAATATTTGTAAAATAACATAATATCACGCGCGTAGGGTTAATCAAAACTGTGGTACCTATAATACATACACATTTCGCCAGTAATGTTTAACTCCCATGTAACCCACTGGACTGCCATCAACCGGGCACAAATCCTGACTCCTGCGCTGCTACTGAGAAATTGCTATTAGAAAAACCTAATAACAGTTTGCCCGACCTGGGAACCAAACCCGGGTCCTCATACCTTCTTCTGCGATTTCGCCCGCGTAAAATTTCGCCCCCCGACCCACTGCGTCGCATCCTATCGTTATTCGTTTTCACTTAGCATCCTTTATGACTTTTTATCATTTTGCTCGGATCCTAAGGGCTGTAGCGTGATGTTAAATAGCTTATAGCCTTTCTCAATGTCAGCGCTATAAAATGACAAAAAAAAAACTAATCCGACTGTTAGTTCCAGAGATTAGCGCGTTCAAACAAACAAACTCTTTAGTATATGTATTAGTATACATATATACAGATAGCTAATTGGTGTCTGGATATAAATAATCCAAAATATTTTCACAGCTACGAGAACACTGTACGTCGTCAACAAAAAACATCAACATGCCACCAAAAATCCTAATTACATCACGCCATAATTCCACCACAAAAGCAGACATAATTCCACCACAAAAGCAGACATAATTCCACTACAAAACCAGCAACGAAATGATATTTAAAAGTACGTAACGCGAAGGTAAATGACACTAATGTTGCCATAAAGATCGCCCACTGTGACGAGGCTACGCACTCCAGTTCCCAGCTTTAATGAACCATTACATTTGGAATTGTCAGGTGATACGACACCGCTGGGCTTCATGCGGTAGTTAAGACCTCCAGGAGTCGGTTTTAGTGGAATTTTATGTTGATGCTCCAGGTTTAGAGGATAAATCTAACGTTGCTAAGGAGCTATTGATGTTGAATTAGTGGTGTTAAGTCTGGTAATTTGTCTGGGGATGAAGTTGGTTTCGATTTTATTGTAAAGATGGATTTAAAGTTAAGTACAGTCAGGAAACGGTCGCGAGTTACGAGTTGTAGGTCGAAGGTTAGAATCCAGACTGGCGTTTTACACAGATGCTGCTCTCTAAACCAAAAATTCGAAGACATGTCACATCTACCAACCCGCCCCGGATCTTCACCGTGAGGAGGCCTGTATCCCAGCAGTAAGAACATTATAGGAGGACTAGATGCGCCCCGCGGTTTCACCCGCATAAGTTTCGATCCCGTGGGAATATCGGGATAAAAAATCCTTTATGTTAATACTGATTATAAACCATATGTGTGCCAAATTTCATCCAAATCCGATTAGTAGTTTTTGCGTGAAAGAGTAACAAACATCCATCCATCCATTCATACAAACTTTCACGTTTATAATATTATTAGGAATAGGAAGTAGGATTATAAGTCAGGGAATGTGATTGTTGATCAGACTGACACACTACGTCAATTTGTGATTTCATACGACTGTTCTGAAACGAATTTATTTATTTGAACAATTATCGTCTACTACATTAAAACTTGCATAATTATGTATAATACATTATCATGATGATTTTGATTCATTGTCGTGTATATAGCCGATGTATTCTGTAAAAATCTCACCGTGAAAACTCAAGTGAAGTGAGCTGTGATTCCATCTGATGCCAGGGATTGCCACTAACGACAGCTCACTTCACGCTCACCTCACTTATGTTTTCACGGTGAGATATTTAGAGAATAGATCGGCTGTAGTGCTATTCTGTTAAAAAACTCACCGTGAAAACTTAGGTCTGCCTGCCAATCCCTAGGTGGAATGACAGCTCATTTCACCTAAGTTTTCACAGTGAGATTTTTACAGAATAGATCGGCAGGTGGGATGACAGCTCTGACAGCTTACTTCACCTAAGTTTTCGGTGAGATTTTTC
The DNA here is from genome assembly GCA_951799955.1 of Apamea anceps. Lineage (NCBI taxonomy): Eukaryota > Metazoa > Arthropoda > Insecta > Lepidoptera > Noctuidae > Apamea > Apamea anceps. The sequence continues at coordinate 5,647,813 of OX637501.1, forward strand.
CAGAATATTCCGGCAGGTACAGACGCCAGCAGGTCAAGCTACCCGAAACTGTCAAATTTTCCCAATCAACCTTGAACCTATAGCATTAAGGTGTCAAATGACAGATTGTAGTAGCTCGATGTGCTGGTGTCTGTACATATTATTAAATATACTGAATACATAACTTGCGGACAATATAAGTTGATCGTTTCGCTAAGCAATCAATTTCCCTGGACCATCCTCAATGTCCTTTTCTAATTTATCATTAACCATTGTTTTCCTTCGTTCAGTAAATTAGTTACTAAGTTCCACGGAAAACCAGCAAACTAGGTAACTAGATCCAATTATTTTCCAGCTGCATCCAACTACAGCTACTAATTCTGTTATTATAATTTACTAACTCGTATGAATTATGCAACTACAACACGTACTCATAAAGATTTCTATGTTTTGTCGCAAAGGAAATTCGCCTTGGAGCCTTCGTTTATTGCTGTACACCGTTTATTTATTCTAAGGAGGCTCCCCATTTATTAAAATGGCGATAAAGGCTTATTTATTGTCTCCATGTTTGGTTAGCACGCGAGCACCGAACGCCATTTTGTCGCTTTTTTGCCACGAATTTAAATTAGGTTGACACGATAATGCTGAAGGAATGTTCAGGATTCCTCGGCTGTGATTCACCGTGCTTAAAGAATTAGTGGTTTTGTTGTGGTTAGAAAGAAAAATACCTTTTTGTCCATTGTTAATCAGGGTTCTAAATAGAACGCATTTTCACTGGGAAAAAATGTTGCTGGTCTCGGAGAGAAACAGGTCACCCAATTTTTCTGGTGGACTTCGTAACAAATGACCACAAAGCAGCTTAAGCCTTAGCTGTAGAAGCATCATAAGTATTTCAGCACAAGATCTCCTTATTTATCGAAAGAATTCAGTAAGGTTTTTTGAAAATTCATCGCCTATACCCTGTCCAGTAGGTTAACCGTTTTTTGACAGCTGCCTTTTTGACAGCTGCCTTTTAACGAACTATTCCAGATTACGTAAAAGTTAACTTTAAAATGCATAATAAAATAAATACATAAACTGCCTAATCTTATTGAATTATATTATTTATGACTTCTTACAGATATTGTAATACCATACGTGTATCAGTTTTGACAAAAAACATATAATTGCTAACTAGTTCGATCTGTCAAAAAATGATTAACTAGTGCACAGAGTACATAGGGGTTAAATACAGGATGAAAGTTTGTATGGAAGTTTATCATTTTTCCGATGGGAAATCCTAACTGGCACACTGCTTGTAGGTTCTAAATCAGATAACTCACGGAAGCTGAGATAAGGCAACGTAGTTTCGCGTGCCACTACCTAAGCAGGTACTTATCTTGGAAACAGATAGTAGGTAGATTTACTAACGAGTAACTTGCGAACACAAGTACTTACGTCTACTTTCTTTAAGGTTGGCTGTAAGCCAGGAAGATGGTCCATCAAGGACGATTTGCTGTTGATGCTATTCATGTTACTAAACAAGATTTGAATATGAAAGCACCGGCACTTTGTGTAAATGTCGAGTGTATTTGGCACTTGGAAAATAAAAGCTCAAAACTAAATTATGACCGCTACGAGGGGCGTTCAATGTATTCGTGGTATCAGAGTGATTTACTAATGATGTAGATAATTTGACTAATTAATTATTTAATGATATTATCTAAGGGTATAAAGGTAAAATGTCATATAGTTGTGATCATTAGTTTGCTATTTATCCTTAGTCAATGACAACTGGAATGGCTAACGTGACCATGTTGGAAAATCGAGCACAGTGCTGTTTTTAAATTTCTTACCAAAGAAGGAAAAAGTCAAAAAACTATTCAAGAAGTGATGGTGACTATAACCAAGATTCTGCACCTTTGTTATCTACGGTTCAAAAGTGGTCAAGTTAATTTAAAAGGGGCAGAAAGAGTATTGAAGACAACACTCGCTCGGACAGCCCGGTTACTGTCTCTACAGAGGATGCCCAAATGAAGATCAAAACGATAGCAGAGATGACCCACCTCTCTGTTGGTTCCATACATACTATTCTTTATGACCTTCTTTACCTTTTAAAAGTCAGTGAAAGATGGGTGCCGCGAATGCTCACGGCGCCTCAAAAGCAAGTGCGAATCGAGTGCTGTAGAGAGTTTTTAGAGCTCTGTGGTGAACTTCCATCAAGTATTTTCGATCGAATTGTTACTGGAGATGAAACGTGGGTTTATCATTATGACCCTGAAGTAAGCAAGAGTCCTGTAATGGCACAAGAAGGGTACTGCGCCCCCTAAGAAATTCAAAGTCGTTCCGTCCGCCGCAAAAATCACGGCCAGTGTTTTGGTACTCAAAAGGGAGTTTTGTTGATTGAGTACACAAAAAAGGTGAAATCATAAACGCAGCATCCTACGAAATTTATGGGAACCACTTAAAGAAAACAGACGGGGTAAACCACGGATATCGATCTATGGGGTAAACTGACCACCGCACCGGTGTGTTGCTTCTTCACGACAACGCCCCGGTCCACACGGCGCGTGTTTCCAAGGCTGCTGTGCGAGATTGTGGTTTAGAAGAAATTAACCAACCACCCTATCCTAGCCGCAAGTGAATATTATTTGTTCCCTTATTTGAAAAAAGTTCTTCGTGGGAAACGATTTTCCAACGATGAAGAGCTCAAGGCAGCAATAAATGCGTATTTTTCAGTGAAAGAGAAGACTTTTTTTACAGGGTATTGAAAAGTTAATTTCGAGATGTAATAAATGTATTGGGGTAATGGGGGATAACACTGCAGAATAAAAAACATTTTAATAGAATTTACGTCTTTTTTTATGCCGATACCGAGAATACATTGAATGTCTCTCGTATAATGGTATTATAGCTGTTGTAAGTAAAATTGTTGTTAAAAATACCGAGAATACCTCAGGGCGGGTTGTTTCACGTACACTTCACGCACGCGTATACGTCAAAAATGGCGCTAACTATCGTCAAACCAAAAAAAGCGTTATTTCAAATTACAATTACAAAATTATGGCCTTGACTTATGTTAAATAATTACCATTATACGTAATCGTAATTATTTCTCGTTAATATTTGACATACATATACGTATGTTACGTTAACCAACCGTTTGAAACAACCGGCCCTTTGTTAAGCCTGCTTGGCTTTGCAGGGCAATCAAATGCATAATAAATGATTTAACTACGTAGATTGATGTCAATTGGCTCACCCCCTATTACATAACAGGCGACATGTAGGTGTATTAAGTACATCTCTGATGAACATCACACAATATTTCAAATTATGTAATTAAACATACATGTTTAATTACATAATTTGAAATATTGTCCACTATAATTGTATACATTTTATTGTAAAACTAGCTACGCCCCGCGGTTTCACCCGCATAAGTTTTGATCCCATGGAAATATAGGGATAAAAAGTATACTATATTTTAACCCTAAACCATCTGTGAAATCCGTTCAGCAGTTTTTGCACGAAAGAGTAACAAACATCCATCCATCCATCCATACAAACTTTCAAGTTTATAACATTAGTAGGATCACACATGTAATAAGTAATTCTTGCATTTTATGTAGACGTATACCAAACAATAAACGTGTAATAAACGTATTTTCTTTCTTTCTTTCTTTGCGGAACAAATCACAATTAAACTGTACGACGCTCACGTTTTTTCTGCTGTTTATAAAAAGATTTATCTATAAAAAAACCACTAAGGACTTTAAAACTACCACATTAGGTATAATGCAAAAACTCCCCTTGCATCATCCAGACAACAATTTGGAATTATTTTTATCACCTAACTTCACTGTAACAAACTGTACTGAACGCGAAAGTACTACAAACAGAATTTATGCCGCCTCTTCGGAGTTTTGTTATCGTTGCTATAAATTCAAGTTTGCGTTCTGCCTCATTCTGGAGTTGAGAAATTTGCGATTCTTGCTTGTATATTATAATATTTTAAATAGGTGTACGAGTGGATGGGTGACTATGTTTACACAACAAGACCCCTCCGTGAATCGGAAAGTACGTTAAGCCGATAGTCCCGGCTGTCATTCGTGGATCTTTGACAGTCGGTAAAGGTCATCAGAATCCTGATAGTATGACAACCAAGTTGTGGAGGTCAGATAGGCAGACGCTCCATATAAAATACTGATATTCAGCTGCATCCGGTTAGACTGGAAGCTGACCCCAACATACTTTGGTAAAGGCTACTGGATGAGGAGTTCGATTTGATGATCTATTGGATGAGAGTTGTATAACATCACCAGACAGTCTTGTCTGTATAATATGATATCAAGCCAGGTATCCAAGGTTATTTTTTACTTCTAGCCCATATGTGTAAATGCTAAAGTCGTAGAGAAAACGTTAATAATAATAGTTTATTTCTCTCTCCACAATGGTTAGCTTATAAATAACACCTTAGGACTAAACAATAAGTACAAGATAAAAGCTTCTTTATGAGAGACTGGAGTCCGTGCTAGGGAAACCCTGCGTTGAAACAAACCACTCAATTTTAAAGTTACAAAACATGTATTTTTTGAAGATATAGTAATCTCCCTGTATACAGTTGCGCAAAATGGGCTGTGGAGGCCAGATAGGCATTCGCTTTCCACTTAAAATACTGGTATTCAGCTGCATCCGGTTAGACCCTTTCAGCAGTCGACCCCATTCCAAACCGTGCTTGAGTTGGGAAAAGTCTACATAGATGGTGATGGTGATGCAGTTGACTAAATACGAGTATATAGGGATGCAGCTAGCATTAACCGTAGTTGTTTATGTAGAAGACGGAAAAAAATAAAAAAAATGCCTGACCAGCACCCTAATTGCGTAAACACACGATCAATCGGAATCTGAATCATTTTGAAGCAAATTGCTAATCCATTGCTTCATAAGTTCGAAAAATTTGTCTGCTCAACACGTAAATAACGCAATGAATGTTGTTGAACTGTCAAAATGAAACCGATTCCGATTGATCGTGTGTTACGCAATTAGGGTGCTGTTCATTGGTCCTACATATCGTTTTCCTATAGAACAGCGAACTTCTTTGGCATGTGTAGGTAGGGTACCAATAATAAAGCTGAAGAGTTTGTTTGTTTGAACGCGCTAACCTCTGGAACAACCAAACGGTTGTTTTTTTTTTGCATTTGTTGAATCAATTTCTAAGGAAGGCTATAGACTATTTAACATCACGCTAGGACCCTCAGGTGCAGAGCAAATAGAAAAAAATGTCAGAAAAAATGCTAAGCCAAAACGAAGTAATAGCGCGGGCAGGCGATACGATGCGACGCGGTGGGTCGGGGTACAAGAAATTTCAAGCGAGCGTAGTCACAGGCAAAAGCTATAGTTATATTTATATTACTTTGCCGAGTGTTCATATCTATATTAAAATTTTATTTATGTTTCAAATTAACGTTATTTCAAGTTAAACAAATATCAACTTTGTTCAAATAGTAATTAAGTTGATTTCAGAGTGACTAGCACTACCTATTGAAAAGGTTATGAAAATGTTTGAAGTTGTAGCGTAAACTGAACTTTATAGTGTAGGAATTAAAGTTATTTAGTTTGCGATTCAAATTTATATCTAGAATCACATAATGATAATTGTCAATAATTATACCGTAATTTGATATCAGATTGTCTGTTTGAGACATTACACGATAATTATGATAGTACATTCATTCCCGCTTGGCTGTAATTAACACCCGATCATAAGTACAAACGTCGTCATGCTGCGGATAGAAACGTATTAAATCACATTTTAATCAGTGAAATCAACGTTTAAAAAAGTGACTACCAATTTAAACTGTCCATACATACAAATCACAACTGTCATTCTTAAATTCCTCAGAAAATGATAAAGTCTGTCAATTTGGTAAACAATTAATTTTCTTGACTGTGCATCAGCCCGTCATGACATACGGTGCCGAAACGCGAACACTGGTGAGCGTCAAAATGAAGGGACCAAATCTCCAATCTCTGTCATACATATATAAAAATATAATACCATTAATCTACTATTTGCTACCTTTGCTGTAATTTTAGCTACCTCATCATATACATAATATTTTAACAAAATGCTTGGTCCCTCCATCATGATATCAAGATGGAGGGACCAAACCGATAGACTACTCCCAGGAATGTTCTACCTAGTTAGTGTTATAATACCTTAATTCTACCTTAATATTATTGATTTTGGTTTTCCGAAACATATATCGTTGTAAAGATATCGATTATATAAGTTGGTCCCTCCAAATTGACGATTCAATTGTTTAGTGCAACAGGTAAATGAGCGGTTTATTTGCGATCTTCGATGGATAAATATTTAATACCTATTTAATACCTTCTAATCGTGCAAAATTTCTTACGTTAAAGTTTATTTTTACTAGCCAAAAAAAAAATAAAAAAAATAAGTAGGTACAACGTACAAACATTAATCGTAGTAGCATTAACTTTAATCGTACTAACAATTTATATAGAGAAATCTGAAATAAATTATTATTATTATTAATACAGTGTTTTTTTTTAAATAAGAATAGCACAAAAATATCTATTAGGATAAATATTCAATACCTATTTACTACCTTCTAATCGTGCAAAATTTCTTATTAACAAAATTTTTTATTTATTGGTCTATCTACAATTGTTACACTGTTTATCCTAAATTACACATATACTTAATCTACCTATATTATAATTATGTGACGTCAACTAAGAAATGATTTCACGCGACCGAAATCGCGAGCGGCCGCTAGAATGATGTACAATTATTTACAGTGTAAATTAAACAATGTGGTATAACAAACGTCTGGCTTTTGATAACTCTACTTTTCATATCATCATAACAATTCCATTCCCCAAGAACTCTTGAACAATTTGCCCTGTAGTGGCCAATATCTCCACATATTGGCTCCACATATTGGCATATTGGTTAACTACCTTCAATATTTTTCTCTGTGTTTTCCTACATTGAGTATTACGAGAATTAAATAAAATGAACCAATAAATTATAGTAATCATTAAAAATTAAAGATACATTTTATATTAGCTAGATATTTTTGTGCTATTCTTATTAAAAAAAAAACACCCTTATTATTGCTACTACGATTAAAATTTGTACGTTGTACCAACGTATTTCTTTAAATTTTTTTGGCTTGTTAAAATAAAGTCTAACGTAAGAAATTTAGCACGATTAGAAGGTATTAAATAGGTATTAAATATTTATCCATCGAACATCGCAAATAAATCGCCCATTTACCTGTGGCACTAAACAATTGAATCGTCAATTTGGAGGGACCAACTTATATAATCGATATCTTTACAACGATATATGTTTCGGACAGCTAAAATCAATAATATTAAGGTAGAATTAAGGTATTATAACACTAACTAGGTAGAACATTCCTGGGAGTAGTGTATCAGTTTGGTCCCTCCATCTTGATATCATGATGGAGGGACCAAGCATTTTGTTAAAATATTATGTATATGATGAGGTAGCTAAAATTACAGCAAAGGTAGCAAATAGTAGATTAATGGTATTATATTTTTATATATGTATGACAGAGATTGGAGATTTGGTCCCTTCATTTTGACGCTCACGAACACTGACAGTCGGGCTGGTCCACAAATTCAAGGTTGCTCAGCGCGCTATGGAGCGATCTATGCTCGGAGTCTCTTTCAAGGATAAAATTAACCGGAAAAGAACCGGAGTTACCGACATAGCTTGCGCTGGCCATGTTTTTCGAAGCACCGATGGCCGGTGGAGCAGACGAGTCCTGGAGTAGAGATGCGTATCGGTATGTTCAGCAGTGGACTGCAATAGGCTGAGTTGATTGATTGGTTGACATTGGCATAACTGACCGGCCCAGCCTAACTGCTGAAAGTCCATTCATTTTGATCAATATTTACATCTTATATCTCGTTATAGTTGTTGTAATGTAACTCTACCAGTCAACCCCTTATAAACATGAGATTCGACACCTAGAATACTCAAAAACACTAGATGACGTTTTCAGTATACTTGTACAATGATAAATCTTGCAATTATTTCACACTCACCCACATACCCTCGCACACAGACACCCACACAAGCATGCTCACACTGAGACACAAACATTCACACAAACACTCACAAACTCAATACAGGCTTCTTTTAACCGCTTTTAGTCTATTTTACTTTTTTGTTGTTACCATATTCTTTTTATTTTTGTTAATCTTTTTGTATAAGATTCTGTAATATCTCCTACTGGGAGAGGGCACTGGCTCTTGTAACACATGTCTATCACCAAGCACAGGAGTCAGGGACTTCACAGTATTCTGTAACCACTTTCTTGTGTGATAAAGATTATTATTATTTACGATACGGAAATCGAAATCACAATGATTTTATTAGACATAAACCTACATGGGCACTTATGAAACGTCAGAAGCTAGGTGCACGGTTCCAATTGGTCGTTTCCTATGGAGAAGAGCCGGTAAGAAACTCCGTGGTTACTATTTTAAAAATAATTGCATAAGCATGCATGATCAGCCTATAATGTTCCCAGGTGGGAACTTCCCACTGCTGGGACATAAGCCTCCTCGATAATAAGTGGGCTGTAATCCATCACATGTCTTCGAATTATTGGTTGTAGGTACATGTCGTTTTCCTCACGATGTTTTCCTTCACCGTTTTAGTGGTGTCTAAATTATTTACACAAAGTAAAGCGCCTATGTGCGTTTTAAATTTGAACCTACGACCTACAACTCGTAAGTCACGGCCGCTGCCACTGGGCTACCACTGCTCTAAAAATAATTGGTTTTTAATATTTCCAAATTACATTTCGAAGCACGGAAAACCGACACCCCACCACATGGTTATTTAGAACACCCAAACGTCAATTCCCGGAGTTAAAAACGTTCAAAATGTAGTCGCAATGTCATCTCAGTGACAATAAATGTCAAAAACGTGTCAAAAATGTAGAGGAATTAGAGGTACTCTTGACAGATTGAGATTGTGATCAGACTGTGAACGTTCTCAACATTACCAGAATTGCCCCTCAGTTTTCACAATATTTATTCAACAATTTCAAGTTCTTGATCGTAATTCAAAGTGACTTTTGACTGTTAGTTCTTTGTTTTATTCAGTCAAGTTTGTCCAGTAATTTTCATTGGCAACAACAGTTGATTTTATCGTTGAAGTTTGTTTTATATCTTTGCTATGTAAATGTTAACGAGCCTTTGTAGTTTTGAATGTACTAGTTCGGGACACATATTTCGGCGATACCGTATTGTTTTGTTTTGAAAAGTTTTTGTATACGAAGCAAATCGATATTGTGATCATGAAAACAACACACCCAATTATTCTAGACTAGCTGTGCCCGTGAGTTCATTCACGTGCATGTCGGAAAACAAAATAGATTGGGTTTTAATTTTTTTTCGCAGAACCCTAATTTTTTTCCTAAACTAAAAGTAACCTAAGCTACCCACTACTAATACCTCAAAACATCAGAGGGGCAATTCTCGTAATTTTAAGAACGTTCACAGTCTGATCTCAATCTCAATCTGTCAAAAATACGTCTAATTTCCCTACATTTTGACAAGTTTTTGACATTTGTTTGTCGCCGAGATGAGACTGCGACTAGATTTTGAACGTTTTAAATTACGAGAATTGGCCTTCTGATATCTACCAGTGAAAGTCCCGTCAAAATCGGTCTAGCTGTTTGGGAGATTAGCCGGAACATACACAACAGACAATAAAATTTTAAAAAAAAATTGTTTTTTTTATTATACGTACCGTACCTACATACTTTTATAAGTATGCATTTAGTAAAAAGATGTTATTTTGACATTACAAACGAACACTTTAATTTTACTTTTTTGTATAGATGTAAATATTCTATGGAAATACCTGAATGTTAGTGTGTAAAGATCTAGTTTATAAGCTGTTAGTAGTAGAGGGCACAACTCCGCCATTTTACTATCAGGAGGAAGGAGTTCAGATACGATTATGTATGAACCATTGATGCGTAAACCAAATGCACGTTTCGGTAAGCGCTTTCAGACTAGGTATTTAGCTAGGAGAGAATTCTATTTTGCTCAGATAAATAACAATAAAGCCACCTATAATTATTATGAGAACAATATTAACATTAACAAATACGAAAGTAAAAAAAAACAATAGCGTTTTATGTATCCAGTTAAAAGTTTATGTCTTTGTACTGAATGAATTCTTGTTTCACAATTTTCATATAATTCGATAAGTTTCGAGTATTACATAACATCATGCCTGCTACCCTCGCAGGGTTAGGCAGAGGTGTAACTTATTTATTTTATTTTATTTTATTTGGTAAAATAAACGGTTACACATTACAATGTTATGGTATAGAACTTAAAACTAAAATGGAAGTATAAATGTATAACCAACAACATTTTCCACATAATATAAAAAGTTAAACAAACACGAAATATAAACGAATTATACCCACATTTCGCCAGGTATGTTTAAATTTTATGTAATAGGGAACGAGTCTATTGCTCTCAACCGGAGATAAATCCAGACTCCGGAACTCCTGATGGAAAAATCCTAATTCCGTTCGAACTGGAAACTGAACCCAGGATCTCATGCTCTTCAGTATCGCTTGCCACCACTAGACCAACGATACAGTTCGAGTAAGTCTCCGGTATTAGTATCAAAGAAATTTTGTTCCATTCCATAACTTAGATGGATTTTTAGGTACCTAAAATAGAAGATAGACATTATCCGGACACATGCGAAATTCCACGTTCCACGAAACGACAACATGGAATTCTACACCAAAATAAAAGCAAAAAAAAATTGTATTCATTACGCGAATGTCTGATGGCCAGTGACATCTGCTGAGGTGCTCACAATCGGCCTCGTTAAAATTCACCTTTTTAATTATGTCACCCTTTTTTTTAAAAAAAGAATCCCTTTGATAAGTTTTACGTCATTAACGTCTTAGTTGATTCATTGCTTCAATGCTTCCAGAGTTTTTATTTTTATTTAATTTTGTGTTTTTTTTTTTTTTTTGCAATTCTTGGTCGTGTCTATTTAGCTTTTTTTTGAAGTAAACTCTAAACTCTTATTTTTTTTTTAACAATCCTATGATCTTTATTATTTCAAGTTAAACAAATATCAACTAACACTAATATATACTATACATATACAAGTATATAATACTAAAAAATATAGAAAAATGCAGGAGCTCATTGGGCATCAAAAAATTCGTCCGCATCACTGTCAATGGGATAAGTGCCCAAAAGGCTGGCAGCATTATTAGCAACTCTTATTTGTAACTAGCTTCTGCCCGCGGCTTCGCCCGCGTGGATGTCGGAAATTATCCCACGGGAACGTGCCAACAGGATAAAATGTACCCATGTGCTTCCCCAGAATGCCATCCATCTCGCGGGCCCTTTGTGGCTAATTACAATAGAAAACCAATTGTGTCTCATTAGTGGTGATTAAGAGGGTACCTATATGATACCTTTACCTAAGTACCAACTAAATTTTAAAAAAAAAACTCAATAACAGAAAATTAAATACCTACCTACCTAAATAAACCTATTTCTGATGATAACTAATCTAAACTCAATAAATAAGAAAAATCCCTAAAAACTAATATCTATACGAATGACTAATCCTACCTAACAGTATTATAAAATAACCTACGGTCACTACGTACACTATCAAATATACTAGGTACCTATACTTTAAAATTAAAATCTATACCTACCTACGACTTATATAAAAATAAACCTAAATAACTCTAAAAACTAAAAGGAATAAAAATGAACTCCATTGCGGGTGACTTAACCTACGACAAACTTATTATTTGCGGTTGGTGCAGTAATCGAGTCTAGGGATCGAACCGCAAAATTAAGTTTGTTTTTTATTGTATATACTTTTCCGGGATAAAAAGTACCCAGTGTGGTGCCCAGGATATTAAAGAATAATTATACCAAGTTTCAACGTAATCGAACCGGTAGTTTTTGCGTGATGCCTGAACAAACAGACAGACAGACAGACAGACAGACAGACAAAAATTTTTTTAATCACATTTTTGGGTTCGGTGTCGGTCTAGTAACACCCCCTGCCATTTATTTTTTTGATATTTTCAATGTACAGAATTTTCACTTCTACAGATTTATTATAAGTATATAGATTAAGATGAATTTTACGTTGTTCATATTTTGGAAAATATGACCAACTTCAAACGCGTCAATACCCAATTTAGATTGTACAGGTTTTGGTCTTATCCTATTGATCATAGTATTGACTCGATCAGGACTAAAATAATATTGAGTCATGTTTTTATATCTCAGCGGGGTAATTGCGTAACACACTATCAGTAGCAATGTCTTTAGTTTTGACAGTTCAACAATATTCATTAAGTTATTTACGTTATTGAGTAGACCATTTTTTCGAACATAATATGAAACAATAGATTAGCAATATCCTTCAAAATGATTCAGATTGAGATTGATAGTGTATTAGGCCCCTTGCCCACGGCGACTTTTTGTAGCGATGCTGTCGCGCGTTCGCATCGATACAGTCGCGATGCGGTTGCTAGCTGTTTACCCTTACCCACACCACGATTCTCAGTCGTAATGCAAACGCGATACTGTCGCGCTTCTATCGCGACGCGAGTTGCACTGATGCTCGGTTCTCCACTCACGCGCCAAACTCCCTCCGTTCTCTCCCCGATGTCGTCCGACACGGTCGCGCGTTTGCATCGATACAGTCATGATAGTGTAGCGCGTTGGCATCACTTCTGTAGCGCGTTACAAATGCGACCAACGCGCGTTAGTAGCAATGCTGTCGCGCGTTTATGAAACGCGCAACAGCATCGCTACAAAAAGTCGCCGTGGGCGAGGGGCCTTACGCAATTAGGGCACAGGACTACGAAACATAAAACAAATGCAAACGATGCAATATGCTTGAGTAAAACTTTATATAGATTAAGTGGAATAAGGCATTATTTACGGACACTCCGAATCTTTTCCGCTCTGGTAGACACGGTACCCAAGGCCAGTTAGAGGTAATAAAGTCTTGGGTATTACTGGTCCCGTAGGCCAAGAATGCCGATAGCGCGATTGAGCTAGACACAAAACACTCTCTCATACAAAAACGTAACATCACAGCTCATTTCAAATACAATTAGTACCGACATAATCTCCACTTAAATTCATGAATTCCTACCACAAAATTAAAGTCACGCTGCATAGCCCGCATTATAAGGATTGGTCTACATTAAATTTTACTCGTACTCTTGCCATAGCTCGTACAGTCCGCGACAAAATCATATGTCATTTATTCAAATTAGGCTGTGAATCAGCATTTATTGAACGTCAAGATTACATATAAGACAGTCCCCTAAAACGCCCGCCCTTCACCACTAGTGGTTTTATTCACACCTATTTAAGTCCGTCAACGTTGATACAAGCCCGTCCGAGAGTACCTAGTTGATCTGTGAAAACAAGTGTCAGATTCAATTTTTCCGCCGGACAAAAACACTTTGGGAGTGGGGACAGCTGTAATCGTCTTGTCATTAATTCCTAGTTCTGGCTTGAACTAATCTTATGCCCTTAAGTGATATGTAGTAGGGAACGCCCGTAACTTCGTGCTTAGGGATTTGCGAAACACAAATCGCTAATAATCGATGGTAAAAACATTTTTTTTTAATCTAAATTATTAATAAATATTTAGATGATGATGAATAATGTTAAGGTGTGTGTGATGGTTTGTGTAATGTTGTTTGTAATGTTATTAAATAATGTGTCACAAGTAGATGGCAAGTTTTAATAAAATTCGTGAAAGTGTTCATAAAACTCTTCTGAAACTTTGAACTAATAGTAACAGACTTATATCGTTGACTGTACCTCGTACTGTGACGGTGGGAAGCCGCGGGTGTACCAGACAAGAGCGCCATTAGTCAAATCTTGTGACGTAGCAAAAACATTGATAGAGCATCTTGTGAACTAGAAATATTTGTGTAGGTATGTAATGGGTTCTATGATCACTTGGTGGTTGAAAGTTTAAGTAAATTCATCATCATCATCTGCCCAGTCTTTTTCCCAACTATGTTAGGGTTGGCTTCCAATCTAACCAGATGCAGCTGAATACCAGTATTTTACATGTAGTGACTGCCTATTAGACCTCCACAACCCAGTTACTTTGTAATAAGATACCCCTTGGTAAGACTGGTTATCAGACTTTCGGGTTTCTGACTACCCGTAACAACTTTCAAAGATCCACGAATGACAGCCAGGACAAATGGCTTAACGTGCTTTCCGAGGCACGGAGGGGTATCGGTATGTAAAGATGGTCACCTATCCACAGACCAACCGCGCCAAGCGTAGCTTAACCAGATCGGTCGACCTGAGCGGCTGTTTCAATTTAGCCACGGGCCCCTCCGGCAAAGTGGAAAACTTCAAGTAAATTATGGGTTTAAATTCTTTCAATTAACCACCTCATTAAATTTTATTTTACTTAGGGTGGGGCAGGTTGAACTGGCCTGGCCTGCCTCTAGCAATGTTCATGGGATTGTAGATGATTTGCTGAACTATGTAATTTGTCGTCGGTCCACCTTGATAGTGGACTTTCAACGCTGCGTCTTCCGGTACGCGGTCGCCACTCCAGAACCTTTCGGCCCCATCGGCCATCTGTTCTGCGAGCAATGTGCCCTGTCCACTGCCACTTATGTTTGGCAATTCTTCGGACTATGTCGTATGTTGTGATTTGAAGGCCGCAGGAACCCGTTAGATGCGAGAAGCACAGAACCGGTCGAGGTGGAGGTGCTTGGGGGATGCCTATGCCCAGCAGTGGACGTCTTTCGGCTGAAATGATGATGATGATGATGTATTTTGTAGGCAGGTACTGGTATTTAATACAGCAGTAAGTAATGCTTAGCAACAGAAGTAGGTTTGGAGTTAATTAAGCAAAACCACGGAATTTGTTTAACATAGAGCATTTGATTTTCCAAGTTTAATTTCCTAATTTTATTACTACCTGTAACAAGCATTCCAAAAGCCACTTTAATGTAAGTATTAATCTATACTAAATACTAATAATAGAGCTGAAGAGTTTGTTAGTTTGTTTGAACGCGCTAATCTCTGGAACTACCAGTCGTATTTGAAAAATTGTTTTTGCATTTTATAGCCCAATTCTTGAGGAAGGTTATAGGCTATTTATCATCATGCAATGGCCTAAAAAGCCGAGCAAAAGGAAAAAAAGTCACAAAGAACTCTAAGCCAAAACGAAGTAATAACGCGGGCATGCGATGCGATGCGACGAGGTGGATCGGAACAAGACATTTCACGCAGACCAAGTCGCAGGCAGAAGCTGGTTAGTAATATTTTGCCTTCAATATAACAGGAAAATTATCACCTATTTCTTGCACGAATATAATATTATCACAACGTTACCTATACGACAATAACACCTCCATGTAAAAATAGTCGTCAATATTTCCCGACCCTCCTCGCAAGTATATCAGCCTCCATTGTCATACAAAAATATATAAACCAATATCAAAAAATGTCTGGTTTCCGGTTAATTTCCCAGCAAATGTAACCGACGGGTCGGGGACGACATTATTTTAGGAGTAAGTGGATACACGCACGTACGAATAGGCAACAAGTGGTCCACATTTGGGAGACCAAATATTGTATTATTGACCGCCGAACCGGAAGATAATGTCAGATATATAGGTAGGTGTGTCGCTGGGAATATGTTATGTGGGTCGTGAGTCGTGACGTAATAGTTAGGGGACCTTGAGAATTCGGCATGGGTACTGCGAACGTTTTTGGGTGTTTTATTGATTTTTTGGGTCACTATCCACTGTCGAATATCAATCTTGTGTAACCACAACTTCAGAATGTTAATACAGGATGTACAGTCACGAACAAAAGTATGTATACACTCGGCTTTATTCAAAAGCGATTTACTCCTTTATTTTTTAATGAAATTTTATGTTTCGAACCCATAGGTTTATGTAATGTGTCGTATTTCAACGTTGCATTCATTATTTCACGAAAAAATCACAATTGAAAGTTGCCAAGTGTTGACATATTGGTGCTCGTGACTGTACCTAGTAACTTTCATTTCTATTATACAGGGTGGCAGGGACATCGACGCGCAAACTGTAACCATGAATTCAGCACATGAGTTTAGACCCCATAGCGTCGAAATTTTTCGCCTTATAAAAAAAAAACCTTTTGTTTCATAGAAAATTGCAATACCTACACGGTCAAAACGTATGGAACAGCAATATTTTTTTTTAATAACCGACGAAAAATCTCGACGCTATGGGGTCTAAACTCATGTGCTGAATCCATGGTTACAGTTTGCGCGTCGATGTCCCTGCCACCCTGTATACTATCCTTATGAAAAATAATTTTGAAAACTACATTTAGAAGTGCACACGTTAAATAACTTCAAAACTTAAGTTTACCTTTGCAACTACAATTTTTTTATTTATTTTTATTGTTTAGTTTTAAAATACCCACAATAAGTCAATCAATAGCTATGGCATTATAGCATCATCAGCCTATAATGTTCCCACTGCTGGGACACAGGCCTGCTCTCTGGGAGAGGGAGTGGGCCGTCCACTTCCACCACGAGGGCTCAGTGCAGGTTGGTAGACGTCACATGTCTTTGTATTTTTGGTTTTAGGACATGCTAGATATTTTTCTACACCGTTATGAGAGCAGTGGTGATGAAATTGTTTACACAAACGCCTGCCTGGGTTCGTACCTACGATCTACAGCTCGTAAGACGGGGCTGTTATAGCGATACACGTGCTGTTAATCATAGGTCATCAGATTCATGGTGAAATACGGCCCACTCCCTCTCACTGAGATGAGGCCCATGTCCCAGCAGTGAGTACATTATAGGCTGATTATGTATGTATGTATGTATGTCATCAGATTTATGGGCCAAACATATAAAACACCAAAATCCTGTAACAGCATTACTTCGTAAATTCTCAAGACGTTTGCAAAAATATCGTCCAAAAAGAAAAAAGTTTTTTTTTTGGTTATTCAAAAAAAAAAACTTTCAAAGAATCAAATAAGAGACGAGGGTGGCCCGTGTTATGATTGTTTCTCGCTCATAATTTAGCAGAAATAACTGTAACTTGGCTATCAACAAGTGGTGAGTGGAAGTTTTGTGTTACGTTAATAATTCTTGGGGTCGGCCTTTTACTCCAGTTCGCTCTACCTCTGAAAGTTAGCATTGGTAAAAATAACAGAAAATATTTGCGTAAGTATATCTTTGTATACAGTGTGGCAGGGACATCGACGCGCAAACTGTAACCATGAAAAGGGGGTTAAATAAATTTCAATCATTTGGATTTGGCTGTATTCTGTAACTGTATAGGCTGTAGCCTGTATTATTTTAAAGTAAAACGATAGATAGTCATAAAAGAAAATAATTAATTAAAACGATTAAAAGCCTTGTTCATATTGAGAGAATGATTCATTATGAAGAACTAGCGACCCGGCCCTGCTTCTCACGGTTTTCTCGATTTTTCTTGTCTATACATTTTGACCGCGTAGGTATTGCACAGTGCACTTCTCTATGAAACAGCAGATTTTTTCTAAAATTTGTATTTCTAGAATCATGTTGTGGATATAAGGTTGAAGTTTGTGCGTCGATATGCCACCGTGTAATATATATTTGTATTACAATTTCTTCTTAGGTAATTTTTCATAAATAAATAAAATAAAAATATTTTATTTCAGACCCAATGATCCATAGTTTTGTTAGTATTACACACGACTTAAGAAACTTTAATAATAAAAAAACGCAAGAAAAAAAAAATTAACTTATATTGTTAGTGCACTACAGGTACTTAGATACTAAGTAATAAATCATTTTACTTTTTACAAAAGGCTTTAAATTTATAATTCTTTTAATGTTTTCCCTCATGAACGACATAGAACTGCCTTTGCAAAACGCCAATTCTATGTTATTAGCATAACAATGTACAACTTCCTAAATAAAAAGATAAAAATTTATTTGTGCTCTAAATACCAATCCAAAAACTTACTTAGAGATTATCTCCAAACACTAAGTTATGATAATATTGAGGATCTTCTACTGGGTAATTTACAATGACAATGAACTATACGAATCTAAATCTAAGCAGAGTCTTTGGATACTGTAATGTGATGGCTTTTGGTAAAATAAAGAATGTAAGTATTTATTTATTATTAACTAACGTAGGCAAGTAGATTTCTATCATAATAAAATACTTTTCGAGTCGTTAAATGCTCCAGACAGAATACAACCGACTCCAGATGATTGAATTTTATTTTTATTCAGCCTAGTGAACCATTTTAATACAATACAATATCACACCTGTTGGTACTGAAACATAAATGTCGAAATGTGGGTGTACTACATTTCGACATTCATGTTTCAGAGGGCGAGCCTATTGCCACCAAAGTGTACAAATCCAGATTCCGGGCTATTACTGAGATATTTGTGGTAGGTAAACCCAATAACACTTTGCCGGACCCGGGAATCGAACCCAGGACCTCCTGCTCAGCAGTAGCGCTTGCGACCACGAGACCAATGACGTAAACCAAAACCTAAACGAATCATCTACGCAAAAAATCTCCCTAAATATAAAATATCAGATGGTGTAAGCAAGCAATAAGTCCATCACGCACGTGCACTCTTGGCCAAGTTAAGGACACACTTTCACGGTGTACACATGAGGCGCACCAAACGTAAACACTTCGCGGTTCGTTTACTTTGCCACTAAGTGTACGCCAGATTGTTTGGGTTACGGATATGCACCTTCTTAGTGATGCTGATAGCACTAAGGGAGATTTTATCGAGAGAAAATATTCTTCTTATAAAATTTCCCGTAAGTGCCCGTTTTATTTAGTATTTTTGCATTGTATGCTGCAGGCACTTTGTTTTCATCCTTGTTGATTGAAAATTAACTTTAATAACAAACCAAGACATTTAAAAAACAAAATGCGCTCGCAGCACCATACTCGTGAAAGAAGTGAAACTTAAAAAAAAATAGAGAATAAGAGAGATTTAATGATAGAGACAAAAAGAGTTATAATACCTTTCTTCTCTCTCATGTAACGGAAATATGCCTAAACGTGACGCATTCTTGAAATTTCACTCTCTATTCTCGTCCAATTTTCAAATCGCCCCCTAAGAAGATTCATTTCAAAAACCTTTAAAAATCATGTTTAACAGCGACGATTAATAAGTACCTGCCATTCAAAGTCAAAGTCAAATCATTTATTTCAAATACTCGTAGGCACTTTTGAACGTAATATTACAGTAAAATAGAATTGATTCTAATCGCCCGTGTCGATTCTTATAGACAACCGAAGTCACAGCTGTCGTAAAGTATCAGGAACTATGTATTATCAAAATTGTAACAAATGTTACCTCAAACCATAACGTAAAGCTTCAACATTCATCATAACAGTATTTCTGTTTCCACACCAGTTTATTCACGACATAAACATAGGTCATTACCTCGACAACCACTTATAGCCGTTACAGGAATGACATTTAATTTTCAGGGCACCGCGGACGCGTAAATAGTAATTTCCAAGGAAGGGGTTGACAAACGGTTCCGTACGTCGCGACGGACACCAGATGCTTCCCACGGTGGACTTTGTCCTGTATTTATAGGTTCAAGACAAGTCCTAGGACTTATAGGAAGGAACCGTAATTGGTTCCTTTGACATTTTCTATTAGTTTGGTCCTTTGAGACGGGAATTAGACATGTTGGGGTGGAGTGAACTGTCTTGGCAGTAGACATGTGACAGTGAGGAATTGTTCTAATGAATAAGAAATAAAACTTTTCCATCACCTGACATTCGTTTACGTGTAAAGAGAACTAAGCGGATTTTTGGCTTTTAACCATAAAAGTAAATTATGCTTACTTATTGCTTGCCATACTTTTTTTTTTGATCTTTGCACTTGTTTTATGATTATTATTGTATATATTTTTCTGGATAATTATAATATGTTTTATGTATAATTATTTAAATGGTACACCAGAGACTACTTGCAGTACTTTCACTTCTTCTCTCTTAATCCATCCAAAGGTTGTCTGTAAAAGATCGCTTTTAACGACAATACCGCCCCTTACCCGCCTTGTAAAATTTTAACATTTATATCTGTAATTTTTATGGCGTACCTTAAAGAGTATTGATAAATGATTTTATTTCTATAAGTAGGTTAGCACAAACACTTTTACACGTCAATCATATTTTAAAAACTGGATGAGGTGGGTTTTCCTATCTGACTATTCTGAGAAGAAAGGCAACAGCAACAAACTCAGAGGTCACAGTCTCTTTTAAAGTCCAGACATTATCTTGGTCAGATCATGTGAAAACCATGTAGATCGATGTCTGAGATGGTCTTTTATTCTATCTATAGTCCTGAAAAAATGACCAATTCTCACACAAAATTGGAAAGATAGGCCCAACCACGGTTTTTGCTACCAATAAAACAAGCATTCTGACCGAACGACACGGTGTATCAACCGCAATAAATTCTGGACAAAAAAACAAATAGCTATAACTCGCCATGTCCAATCAAACGACCCCCAGTGGGCTTGGAAACGCAAATTGCGGCCAAAAATGATAACTGTTGAATTATAACCCTCATTGTACCAAACGAAGTCACTTCGTAGGCTCTAGTTTATGAGAGCCTTCGGGAGATGTTATCAAATGTTTTATTGAGTGCGAAAAAGTTTCGGAGTTTGAACGCTTTTGGGTCATTTATTATCATTTTATGTTGACATAAAAGTTGGTTCGCGGTTGATGAACTGGATTGTTTGAGGTCGAATACTTGCATAAATATTATGGGATTGTTTTTACGACCGATGAAATCGTATTCTAAGGAATGGAGGAAAAAATACAGGCAACAGAGTCAAACCACCTTAATATTGCTGTAATGATAAAGCGTAGGACACATAATATCACGCTGGTATTCCCTCAAGAGTAACCTTACAAAACAAACAAATTTTACCTCTTTATAATATTAGTATAGACTAGTATAGATACTTTTGTCATACACATCTATGTCACGTCGGACATGAAGAGAGATTAAAAAAACATCAAAACAAGACTAAACGCCATTCCACAGTCACTTGACACACGACGACCATTAAAATCATCAATGACTCCTGCCATAACTTTTGACAACAACCATGACACATTAGCTTTAAGTCAATTTGTACGTTCTACGCTCCCCTTCAATCACCCACCATATTCTATGCTTATGGCTACTCGAAACATGGATATGAAAAATGACAGGAGAAATCTGTCCAATTATATTGTAACACGAGTCGACGTCGGCAGTAGGTACATTAGTAACTTTGTCATGTGTCTTGATTTAGTACGGAAGGGTTAGATAACCGTATGTCAGAGTTTTGAGTGATATATTTTTTCGGTTGCAGTTTTATCTAAGCTAAATAAAGAGAAAAGATTTGATATTTTGTAGGTACTTATGTTGGTTTGTTACGCTTTCACGATAAAACGACTCAACGGATTTGGATGAAATTTGGCACACGGGTAGACCATGACCTGGAGGACACAGGCTACTTTTCATCCTAGATTGCAGAGGAAGTCGCGGGCAACACAGGGTTTTTGAGACAGTGCAATAATGGCAGGTTCCTTAACCGATGCAGCTACAATAAAACGGTCTTACGAGCCTGTCGTTAACTTTTTGAGTTATTGCTAAATGCATTCACAGATTTTGGAAAGATGATAAGTTGTAACTAGAACAACATTATTCCCCCAACGAGGTCAGTTAATTCACTTAAAAAAAAATAATACCTTCCTTGTGTCTTCAATACGTACCTACACAGAACAGTAAAAATCACTTTTTCTCTGTCCACTGGGTGGTTTTTTGACAGCTGCTTTGGAACGTACATATTCCAGATTGCGTAAAAGTTAACTTTAAAATGCCTAATAAAATAAATACATAAACTGTTTTATCTTATTGAATTATCCCATTTATGGCTTCTAACAGACATTATAATACCGTACGTGTATCGATCAATGTATTGTGTGTTGCTGCAATCACTAGTTCCATCTGTCAAAACAAGGTTTACCTAATTGCCTATAGAGGTAAATTTCATAAAATTGATGGCCAAAAAATACAATCTAGTGCGTAGAAATTAATGTGATACAATTCAAAATAGCTAGCTGGTCGTACATTAATAACTCTGTCATATGTACAGTTTTTAGTAGAAAAGGGTAAGATAACCAAATGTCACGGTGTTTACCATGGCTGTTTGTCATGTATTTTAGGTCAGCGCCGACCGACCGACCGGCTGTTCATGTTCCATAAGATATATTTATGCATGTTACTAGCTTTGTTTTTCAGAGGATGATAATTTTAAAATAATAAAAAAATCTCTACTTAGATAAAAGGTAAGAAAATCATAATTTCATTTAATACGAACAACAATAATTATGAAATCTTAAAAACAATAATTATACAATCTAACACTAATATAAGTAGGTATATTTATATTATGTGCAAACATATCATCATCATGCCTAGCCATTTCCGAACTATGTTGGGGTTGGCTTCCAGTCTAACCGGATTCAGCTGAACACCAGTATTTTAAGGTTTGGTTGCAAGACTGGTTGTCAGACTTTCGGGCTTCACGGGCGTCCCGTAACGACAGTCAAAGATCCACAAATGAGAGCCGGAACCAACGGCTTAACGTGCTTTTGGTATGTAAAGATGATCACTCATCCATGGGCTAACTGCGGCAGGCGTAGCTTAACCCGATCGATCGACCTGTGCGGCTGTTATTACTTAGCCATAGCCCCTCTAAAATTTTTGGTGTAAAAATTAAATTATGTTACGTAACAAAATAGATAAAAATACTGTTTCTTGGTAAGCGCATGACTTCGAATTAGGCTTTAACGGAAAAAAGGTTAAACAGTAGTCGGGAAAATTTGGCGATTCGGTAAAAGTGAAAGGGCCTTTTCTATAGGAATTTTGTATGAATGATTGAAATTTGTACAGGACAACGTCTGTTTTGTCAGTTAGTTTAAAATATAGTACTATTCCGAGTCTACAGTAGTTAAATATTATGCTTCTTGGTACACTAGTTTACATAAAAAGCATATAAAGTGTTTATTTCGGGTCCCTAACACCTAGATCGGATACGCACCTAAAAAGATGCTAGCTCATTGCTAAGTAATAAAACTCCCAGTCTCAATACCTCATCTTATCTACAAGGCCGATCAGGTAGGGTCCTTGATCTAGATATCTTTAGGACCTCGTAATTTTAGGGAAAAAGTAAGCCTAAAATATATCTTTTATGAGGAATTGGGAAGACAAGGTCTTCCTAGATAATTCTCAATACGCTAGGGTTACCTTTGTGTTAAAATTTTCAGGGCCAAACTCCTAATTTTAACAAAAAGGAAACCCTTGAGTTGAAACTGGTATAGGTAATTACGAAAAAGGTTGGTGAAGAACAGCTCTGGACAGGAGTCAGTGGAGGGAAATAGAGGAGGTCTTTGTCACAAGACAGCCTGACCTGGTACGAGTAACTGATAATAGCTAATTTGTCAATATCTCGTAGGTTTAACAAGCAGAAATTATGGGATTAAGGGCTGATTTTTCCAATGCCAAATAATTTTATCAGAGGAATAAGTTTGAATTTTTGACAGTTCTTCCATACAAAAACGTCAATATTATTCGACGAATAAGTTATCTGTCGATTGTAAAAACAGACCTAAATGTTATTAGTATATAAGAACTTGTTTATGTAAAAGGGTCAAACAAAATAAAGGTTTTTTTTTTTAATTTTAAAGTACTCAAAATCGAAGTTCTTAATTAGGTTGGTAACTTCCAACTCTTTTGCCCACACTGCCAGTACAATTTAAAATAATCTTCGTAAGCACGTTTCCTATTACCAATCTATTAAAATAATAATGTTGCTCGCATTGTCAGGAGGTTCCTTTCTCTAGAGCCCTGACCACCGGTAGCTTGGACCCTGTTCCCGGTACCGGTGGGCTACTATTTTTTATATTTTTAAATGTTTTTATAATTTTTATATACTAATATTTAAAAATATAATTTATATTATGTGTTTAAATTGAAATAAAGGAGATAATAATAATAATAATGTTTATTCACACAAAATAAACTTACAGTACACAAAAGTATTAGCATTTGAGGCCGAACTAGGCCTGTATTTCAGCCTTCAACGCCGATCCCCCTGATTTTCAAATTAGGTATCTTATTATGACAGTGCAATGATCCCATGTATGAAAGTTTGTTATTATTATTATTTCTTTATTAATGGTAAGTTTACAAAAATCTTGCTTATAAACTATGCCCCCCAAAACCGTTTTCACGGTTAGTGTTAGTAGAAAATGTACGGACGAACAAGAAACAAAAGTCAACTTAGAATTATATAAATGATATAAATAATGACATAAATATAGACACAGAAGGAGTAAGACAGAAGAAGCACAATAGATAGGACGAGATCACAAAACCACAATAATAATATTAATTCAAATTACTGAAGAAAAATCTATAGATGTCTGTCTCAGCCATGACAGAAAGTTGACATCAGAGCAGCGCTACTAGTGGCGTATTTCTGTACTAGGTGTCTGGTAGGAGTGAAATCTACAAATGTACGTATCTTATTCAACATATAAAGAAAAATTTAGAAAAAAGAAAGTTTTTTTTTCCATACGAAAACAACCTTTTGGAAGGGGCGACTAGAATCACTTTTATTTTAATTTTAATTTTGACGTTCAAAAGTGCCTTTTATGTACCTATTTGAAATAAATGATTTGACTTTGACTTTTACTTATTTAAAAAAATGATATTTAGGTGTGTATCCAGTCCTCTCTTTGTCTGTGATGGAGGTGTGCGTGAATGAGTGTAAGAGGGTGTGTAAGATTGCGGAATAATATTCTCATTACTTACATTAATAAACTAATTATGTATATACATCGATATTTAACACAATAACACGTCTGTCTTCTGTATAGGGTTAGGCAGAGGTAACCCACACCCACACCCACATTTCGCCAGCTATGTTTAAGCCCCTTAATGCTCGGATCCTATAAACAAAAACGAATCATTTTGCTTACAAATTGTAGCATTTTTTGTGCCAAAATGGGAGGATCTACTATGCAAAGCTATGAGGTCTTTGCTTCATTATTGGTATAGAAAAAAGAGTCCTAATTTTAACAAATAACGGTACGTAAAAGGAATCGGCCATAAGAGCTTATTGCCCTCAACCGCACATAAATCTAGACTCTAGGCTTCTACCGACAAATCCAAACAAAACCCGGAATGACCTATTATAACAAATTATTTAACACATCCAAAAAAAATTACATTACAATATAATTTACAAAAACGCTGATTCTCTCTTCGTAAAGTAGTGGGCGTACCTACCACTACCTAAACTTGGGGGGTAATAAGGTCAAAGATATCAATATCACCTTCCACCATAAATTTGGGCCACCATAATGTTCCTCCATCACGCATCACCTCAACAAGTGGTTTATTTCCTCATAATGTGGTGCAAACATCCGTGCTGATAAATTTATATGAGGCCTTTTATGAGCCCTATAATAATATTGTTAAGAATTGTTTGTGAGAGGTGGAAAAAGTAGGGAATGATGCTTGTACTTTACCTTTTACTGGAAGTTTCAGCATTCATGCTAATGCATGATATTTTGAGCATGATACGTACATAAATTCACACCTTCTTCCCATAGAGATAGACAGAAACAACAGAACGCGACCTCAATTAACATTAAACATTACGTACGTGAGCATTGATTCGACGACTGAACCATTCACGATTACGGTTGAGACAGAGTCGTACAAATTTTAGTTAATAATAAAAGCTTTGGGAAACTTGGAACTTGGGGAGATATGGCCTCACCCCCTGATTCGATCTTTACTGCAACATGATTGCTGCAAACTAGTTTGAGTCTATAACTGTGCTATTATGCCTTTTTACAATCATTTAAAGTTTGGAATGCGTTCCCGTGTTAGTTGTGTAAGTATATAAAAATCAACGCGATGCGAGTAGTATACAGTATCTGTGAAAAGCACAAAGAGATCGGAATTCAATGAAGCTGTAGTGTGGCCAAATTTCACAGCATCCCCACCAGAAAAATAAAAAAAATTGTTAATTTTTAGGGTTCCGTACTAAAAGGTAATAAAAACGGGACCCTATTACTAAGACTTCGCTGTCTGTCCGTCCGTCTGTCTGTACGTCTATCTGTCACCAGGCTGTATCTCAAGAATCGCGACAGCTAGACAGTTGAAATTTTCACAAATTATGTATTTCTGTTGCCGCTATAACAACAAATACTAACACCAAAATAAAATAAATATTTAAGGGGGGCTCTCATACAACAAACTTGATTTTTTTTGCTCTTTTTTGCTCGATATCAATAATTTATTTATTTATTTATATATCAAAATCAGACAACAATATAGTCCATTTTGTTAGTAAAATATCTTATAACTAGTGTTAGTAAAAAGCAAACCAAGAAACAAACAACAAAGTAGGTGTCTGAGGCAGAATGTGCAAAGAACGACAAGGTGAGGAATGACCTACCCGACCATTATCCCCACATAGTGCCTCAGAATAGGGGAGTAAGGACTCTCCACAACTGTTTTTAGGATGCTGTTGTCACTGCCCCGCATTCTACGCATCAGTGATGCGACTTTTTTACGAATTACTGCATGGAAGCCGTCAGTTCTGTTCTGAGCAAACATCTCCGATGCGCTACAGAAACGGGGCAGTTTCAACAACGTCCTAAAAACATTATTGTACTGGACGCGTATGACATCTAACGACCTTTTGTTACAGCTGACCCACAGACCCCCCGCGTACAGACCTTGACAAAACGCCTTGAACAAGCTGATTTTGACTTGGTCCGCACAACGCGAGAATCGACGGGCCAACATGTTACCTCGGACCGCCAGTGCCCTACGTTCCCTTTCAATGTCTAAATCATCTTTAAGGTCGTCGGTAATTATGTGCCCTAAGTACTTAAATTGGTAGACTTTATTTATGCTTATACCATTCAGAAAAAAGCTAGGTTCATGATTAGGGCACTTACCGGCGGCCTTAAAGACCATGTATTCACATTTACGGACATTGTACACAAGGCCATGCAAGGCAGCATAGGCAGCAATAATGGCAACAGGTTATAACTTAATACCCAGTTGTATTTTTACTTTAATAATAAATAATAAAATTAAAATAAAATAAATATATTTATGTGGGGCTCCCATACAACATACGTGATTTTTACAGATAATGGTACGGAACCCTTCGTGCGCGAGACCGACTCGCACTTGGCCGGTTTTTTATTACAAGCAAATAATTTAGGAAAAGTATGATTACATGTTTTCAATTAAAACTTTCAATCAACCGGCCTGTCCCAGGCTGCGCAACAACACCCTGTCTTCCGCCTTCCACATCCAGAAAACCAGTCTAGTCTAGAGTAGTTGGGGGGCGGGGGTACCCACGCTACGCTCAAAACTTTATATAACATAATTTAAATACACAACTCCTTTTGGGGTTGAAACTCTAGGGCCATGGGGTTCGAGTGCCCACTTAGTTTTTCGAGACATTGCCAAGCGATTGGCCTATTTTTTGGACAAAGAATCAGCATTGCCATACAACTTGGCAATGCTGCCTGTTGGGCACTTTTCCGGTTGACAAAGAAGCGGACGAGTTTTTTGATGCCTTATGATTCTTTCCTTTTTATATACTTGGACGTTATTATTAAAACTAGAATTTTATAACAAAGAATTCTACATGAAAAACAAAAACTAATTTAATAAAGCAAAGCCCACATAACACCTGCAAATCCCTAACGAGTCCAACTGCAACCACACAAACTAATTAAATCCCAATCACTTTCAGTCACATTCCTCTCTGAGTGCATTCGTATGTAGCTATTTGCGTAAAAAAACAGTATCCAATTATCTTGCCCGACGTATGCAGACATAAGTCTCCTGTTAGACCAAATGGTACATTGTAGATGAGGCTGCAGAAGTCCCTATTAAGGTCAGTAATCTGTGTGCTATGATAGCTAACACAATGGACAATAAATAATAATATGTAATAAATAAATAATGGAACAAATAAATAATAATAATTATTATTATTTCGTTTATTTATCAATTTGCATACGTAATGACATTTTTAAATATTTCTTAAAATATAAAAAGATAAATATGAAAAGCATTTAAAAATATAAAAAAATGGGGACCACGGATGTCGGGAGCAGGGTGCTACCGGTGGCTATGGCTCCAGAGACAGGAATCTCCTCACAATGCGAGCCGTATCGAGGAGTACTGCCTTTTGAAAATCATTTTATATTATGTAGTCTTGATGAATCCTTCAAGTTTTTAAATACCTGATTGATAGCTAATAATTATCTCACAATCTTCATTTATCAATTTCTAGGGCAAGTTGGTAGATAGAAAGAGCTAGTGCTGTTCTAGTGCCGTTCAAATATTGTTAGTGCAATAATTAACTTAAAATTGTTTCTTAATTAAGCTACTTCATAATCGTGTTTGATTACAGATACAATTCTCATGTTGTTTTTTCGTTTTAAGACGACGTGGTCTTAGAGCAGTTTCAGCTGTATTTTATTTGCTAAAACAAAACAAAGTCACATCTCAGAAGTCTCTGACTGCTGCCGAATGCATCAATGCATCTATAGTAGCAGTGTTCATAATCTTAGATAATTTACATTTCATCGCCACTGAATCGGTTATCTACTTAAGTGAAATGTATTCTAAGTTGATTTTTGAGTGACCATTTGTAACAAAAACGTCCTACTGAGTTTTTAGTTGCAATGAAATTTGAACTTTGTTAAGAATGACATTCAGTCTGTTGTTCCATAACTTGAATATTAATCATTATTAATTCTTCACTCAAATATATGTATGTTCAAAAGGTTACATTGTTCACAAGCAAACCTTCTGTTTCTCCTTGCTTTATACTTGGACGTAAGTAGTTGGCACCCCATACTGGCGCGTCGCGATAAGGTCCCTCCCAAATTGATGTTTGAACTGTCATTAATTCCCCTCACCGACAGATGTCAGTGCAGTCTATTATTTTTTGACACCTAGCTGTCATTTGTCGTTATTTTATTTCGTTCATTCGTTGATCAAATGAAGGATTGGGTTGTTGAACTACGTTGTAAGTAATTGTGGTTGATTCGAGATGAATCATTCTTGGAATTTGATTAGAGATTATTTTATAGGCGTTTATTGTGGTTCCAATTGTTATAACTAAAGTATGATTCATCTCTCTTGTTTATTTCCTGACTTATTTTTAGTTTGGCTGTAGTAACTACTTTAACTATAATGAACGACATTCAAAATAATCTATCTTCTTCTTAAATATAATAATCAATAGCCGTTCGTTAGTCTCGCAAAAACTTGAAAATGGCTCGACCGATTGTTTCTTCGACACTTTGCTAAGTTATTATGTGCGCACCGGAGAAGGTTCCTGGCAAAAAAAAAGCCATTGCATCGCATGCAGGGTAACTGGTACATAATTACGTCACTTGTATTTTAAACTACACAACAGCAGGTCAATTCTCGTAATTTAAAACGATCAAAATCTAGTCGCAGTCTCATCCCGGCGACAGACAAATGTCAAAAACATGTCAAAATGTAGGGAAATTTGACGTATTTTTGACAGATTGAGACTGAGATCAGACTGTGAACGTTCGTAAATTTACCAGAATTGCTCCTCAGATATTGATGCGGTTTTCATAATTTAGAGAGTTTATTCCGTAAGGTTTATATTATGTACAATAAATTATATCGACTTAACTATATGATAAAGAAATAACGATGATTTGTCAAGTTGTAAAAACCATGCAAAACAGGGGCGGGTTAGTGTAATGATAAAAATAAAAAAGTCCTACAATACGGCTAGCTACAATAACTTTATTCGATGGAAGGAAAACTTCCTTTGCTGAACAACGATTTTAATTACAAGTTTTCAAAAAGTTACTCAATAAAAGTTGGCACTTACTGAAACCGTGCGAAATAAGAATTAATAAGTTACCTCTACAAGTGTTATTTTATGCCTATTTAGACCCCACTTTTATTCGACTATGGCAAAGCAAAGGACACATTCGTAATCTGTATGATTTATGCCTTAATTACATAACATTAGAAATTTCTGGTTATACGAAAACCGCAACCGATGTTATTTTGTTTGTTTCTTTTTAGTTAGTTTTTGTCGTAGTTTTGTTAAACTTTATTTGCAAATTTCAGATACTTTACACTTGATGAATAAAAATTGCAGTTTGACTCCTTTTGTATCCTACTAATATTATAAACGTGAAAGTTTGCATGCATGGATGGATGGATAGATGGATGGATGGATGGATGTTTGTTACTCTTTCACGCAAAAACTACTAAACGGATTTGGATGAAATTTGGCACACAGGTGGTTTATAACCAGGATTAACATATAGGATACTTTTATGCCGGTATTCCCACGGGATCGAAACTTATGCAGGTGAAACCGCGGGGCGCAGCTAACTAGTAGAAAATAATTGTCAAACCGCCATTTTCTTTTCAAATTCAAGTTTCAAGATTGACGTGTAAAAGTGTTTGTATAAAACCTACTAACAGAAATAAAATCATTTAACTTATCTACCGGTTGAAAAATCAGCCCTCAGTTGAATGTATTTTTTCTTGTTAAAATATCTACCCAAAAGTACATAAAATAATACGGATTATTCGAAAAGCCCTTCCCACAACTTTGCAAAAAAGGAATCTCCATACATTTACCCTCCAACGCAGCAGAATTTTCCTACCAACGAGATAGCGCCAAAAATATTACAGGACATCTACCATAACAGTAACTATTATACTTATATTTATTCCGTTTATCTCGTGACATGTTGGTTTACGACTCAATCGGAAATATTCTTACTTATTCGGCTTTGTTGCGTATGCATTGCTCGGTGGCAAGTTTCTTTTATCTGTAATAAGATTCCAATTTGGATAGTCTTGATGTCGCGAGCTCCCTAAAGTAATAAACTAGTGGTGGAGTGGAGTTGGGGACGTGTTTCCGTTGTTACACGGTACGGCAAGAATAAAATTACGGGGTTAAATGTCATACCTATATTTGAAGCTTTAAGTTAGAAGAGAGATTTTAAATAACTTAGTTTTGCCTATTTAAATTCATGAAAAGAAATAATAATATATATAACCAATACTTAGGTCATAACTAAAATAAATACCTACGAGTAAAATGACAATACCTATATGTGTGGCAATAACTTTTACACAGTCTGTGTGTGATTTATGATAAATTATTTTCTATTGCCAATTGGTAAATACGCCATGTAACATGTGAAAATCCATGTATAATTTCTACATATTTTATGTCTGTTTTTATGATGTACATAATAAAGGGTATTCTATCTATGAATTTATTATTTCTTAGTTTGACTGGATACCTAAATAAACGTAGTATAGTAATTTCACGCTTCCTTTTCTAAAATGTAGATAAAATAAAGGTTTTTTTTTTAAATTTCTTATAATATCTTAATCTTTTTCTGAAAACCACCCCTCCTATCTTTACCGTTTAGTGTCAAACAGTGGATACCCGCCAAATTGCGTACGAAATACGTCGAATTTGTAGAACAAATATAAACGGTTGGGGTAGATCGAGGGTAGATAATTACATTTTTTGATCTTCGGAAACTGGGGATGACGTCTGAAGTAACGCCCTTTGTGTTCTATACTCCGATAGTGTCACAGATATGAGTCGTGTGTAAATAGAAACAAACATTACCTCCCCTTCTTTGGCTGTCGGGTAAAATGTGTGGTGACGTCATTGGGCTTTGTGTACGGAAGTAACGAGTAAATGATAAATGATAAATGATAAATGATTTTATTTTGTAAGTAGGTTTGTACAAACACTTTTACACGTCAATCATATTTTTTAAACTAGATGGGGTCGGCGTTTCCTATCTGACTAGTCTGAGAAGAAAGGCCGAAACAAACTCAGACGTCACAGTCTCTTTTAAAGTCCAGACATAATCTTGGTCAGATCATATGAAGACCATGTAGGTCGATGTCTGTGATGGTCTTTTGAGGAAAGAACCACACAGATTGAGAGGACCTGTCCAGTCAGTGCACGCATTTGTCAGAAATTGTGCAGCTCAACTCAAAACTTAAGGAGCTCAACGATTCGACGAACAATACCAAAGAAAGGACATTTGGGTAGGCCACATTAATTACTCAAACTGCCAGACCATGACAAAAACTAAGAGAACAAAGAGAAAAATAATATAAATAAAATGACCCACGTAGTCTTCACATTCACAATAATTAAAATAATAGAATACTTAACAAAGTAAGCAAATGTCATAGTATATGTAAAATTCATTAATGTCAGTGTATATAAAAAAAAAAACAACAACAAAATAGAGCAAAAAAAAAACATTCAATATGTAAAAAAAAAAAAAAATTGGAAGCAGCTCAATCCCAAGCCTTTTTGTCCTCGATATAATCCTTAACGGTATAAAAGGCTTTCTGGCACAACTTACGTTTAATAAATGATTTGAATTTATTAAGGCTTAGATCTTGAACGGGGCTTGGAACTTTATTATAAAAGCGTATACATTGGCATTTGAACGACCCACCTATTTTCTTGAGCCTTGTTGTAGGTACAACAAATTTGTGTTTGTTCCTAGTATTTATATCATGGATATCACTGTATTTTTTAAACAATTTTATATTTTTATGGGCATATAAAAGATTTTCATAAATATATTGAGAAGCCACAGTCATAACATTAATCTCTTTAAATTTATCTCTGAGCGAGTGTCTCGGACTTAATTTATAAATTGATCGAACAGCTCGCTTCTGCAAAACAAAGATAGTCTGAATATCAGCGGCATTTCCCCACAATAGAATACCGTACGACATTACACTATGAAAATAGCTAAAGTACACTAAGCGGGCTGTCTCTATATTAGTTAAATTACGAATTTTTCTAACAGCGTACGCTGCGGAACTTAGCTTTTTTGACAATTTATCTATATGTGGACCCCACTGAAGCTTAGCATCCAGAGTTATGCCCAAGAATACTGTGCTGTCTTCAGGATTCAATTCTTCGCCCTTTATCAACACATTGGTTTTCACCTGCCTAACGTGAGGTAGCGTAAACTTAATGCATTTGGTTTTTTTCTCGTTTAAAAGTAAATTATTAACATTGAACCAGTGTACTACTTTAGAGATCGCGTTATTTACATTGTCAGTAGCCTGCTGCTGACGTTTAAGTTTAAACAAAAGTGAAGTGTCATCTGCAAACAACACTATATCATGATTATCCTTTATGAGGTACGGCAAGTCATTAA
Organism: Apamea anceps; assembly: GCA_951799955.1. Classification (NCBI taxonomy): domain Eukaryota; kingdom Metazoa; phylum Arthropoda; class Insecta; order Lepidoptera; family Noctuidae; genus Apamea; species Apamea anceps. Next base: position 5,681,242 of record OX637501.1, read on the forward strand.
TATAAATAAGAAATAAGAAAGGACCAAGAATTGAGCCCTGTGGGACTCCCATTGATACTATAGATCCGGGAGATCTTTTTCCATTAACGTCAACGCTCTGAATCCTCTTACTCAAGTATGAAGTAAGAAGATCCAGAGCAGTGTTCCGGATTCCGTAGTGGCGGAGCTTCCTGATTAACGTTTCGTGAAGAACGCAATCGAATGCCTTGGACAAATCACAAAAGATGCCCAAGGCATCGCATTTATCTTCCCATGCATTATAAATATGTCCTAAAAGTTCAACACCGGCATCAGTAGTTGAACGACCCCTTGTAAAACCGAACTGTTTGCTATGTAATAATTTGTGTTTATTAAAAAATCTTTGCAGTTGATCCAAAATTAATTTCTCAAAAATTTTACTAAAGGTAGGTAGTACAGAAATAGGTCTATAATTTGTAGGGTCTGATGTACTACCTGATTTAAACAAAGGAATTATTTTACTATTTTTCATAAGGTCAGGAAACTCCCCACTGTTAATACAACTATTAAAAATAAGAGCTAGAGTAGGTGCTACAATGTCAATAATAGACTTAGCAACTTCTACAGAATTACCCCACAGATCTGCAGTCTTTTTAACATTTAAAGTGTGAAAGGTTTTAATTATATCTCTACAGGTAATGTGTTCAAAATGAAATTCCGAATCGCAACCATTAACATTTTCCTTAAGCAGAGACTCAGCAACAGAAGGTGATGAGTTTAGGGATTTAGTAGTTGAAACGGGAATATCCGAAAAGAAATTTTCAAATGCCTCGGCGACTTGTGAGTCTGATTTTATTATGTTGTCATTAATAGACAGGCTGTAGTCAGTATTTCGGTTACTAGATCTTCCCGCTTCACTATTAATAATAGACCAGGTCGTTTTAATTACAAAAGAGGAAAAGTGTTTTAGTAAAATTGATGACTAATGGAGTGTAAGGTTACGTTTCATTGACGTATTTGTATTTTTAGGAAATGAGTGTATTTTCTATACAATAAATTATTTTAGTAGAGGAGGTACCAAAAAAATATCGATAAGAATTTTATTTCAGTGTCAGTTTATTTATTAAGTAAAAAAATACTGTACAAAGGCCGACTTAATACCTGAAGCATTTTCTAGCAGTCAACCTTAGGATGATGCATAGACAAAACATGGCAGGTGTAACATACGGGATAAAAAGCAAGTGGGAATTCCGGTTAGGAAAATCAATAAAAGGATTTATTATATTTTTTTTTTTTGAGATTGTTTATTTAGGAAGTTGTATTTAACAACTAAGTAGAAATACATTATTATCTTTATAACTCACTAAGTAATTTCAACATAATTATGAGGAATAAACGCAAAACCCATTTAAACCGAGTGTTTTCAATCGAATTGAAACGAACGAAATAAAACCAATTGAATAAAAATACAACTGATATTACAATCGTATTAAAATAAAGTTCTTTCTATGATAACATTGATAGAAAAACTCTAATACCAATAAATATTAAAAACAGTGACTTATGACACACGTATGTTTGCTCTATACGCTTGTACCTAAGTATTAATCATAATATTCTACTACTATTTATACTGACATTATTTGACAAGATGGAAAATTACCTGTTTCCTTTTTCAGGTATTACCTATCTGGATTCAGTTTCACAGGCAGACCGACATTTGCACTTTCATAGTCTCATTATTGAGGTTTAACCAAAATTTCGCTGCACTATACCTACTGAATAATTACTACCAAACTTTAAAGCAAACGAAACTGTTCCAGGAAATAAACAAGCACTGTTTCCAAACATAACTCAACAAAAACAATAAAAATACAACAGTTTTTCCAATTCTACACAATTCAAAGCCAATAACGGTCCCTTTCCACGAATCGATAGTTCCAAATTCAATAACTGTTCGAAATTCAGATATTCGAAGAGTAATCAAGTTGAGACTTACCTAACAGCTTCATTACTTCAGCCTGGCTGATGAGTACATTCAGATGGCCCGTTGCCAATGGCAACGCTAGCCAGGCCGCCCAAGCGATAACAAGAATTTTAGCTGCCATTATACACTTCACTTTAAAGTCATTTTATTTTCACTTTTGAGTACATTTTAACACATTTTTTGGATTAGCAAAAGTTTGTTTACGTTGTATCCATTTTAGCGTCCTTCGTAATTGAAAATGGAATTGACCATAGATAGTGGTAATACTTTTTAAAGTTCACATTTTTAAAAGTAACTTGTAATAAAAATCTGGGTTTTAAATTACATAAAATTAGAATAAAGATTATACAAAACCATTCTCAGAATAAATAAAAGTGTAGCTAAATTCCAATAGAATAAACAAAACAAAATCAATCTCCATTCAAAATTCAAATTGAATGCGCTCGAAAAGAAACCGACCGGAAAATTTTCGAATTCGGAAGCCGGTGATCCGGATACGTTCACAAGCGGACACAAGTCTGACGCTCGCGGTACCGCGCCGCACTGCCGTTCAACAACGCTCGGCGAACCAACAAGTTACTCACTGACATGCGCACAGCACAACCCTATCATTTCAAACACACTTTTCAAAATACATTGAAGATTTTATTTGAACTTAGATCAAGTGTCGTGAAGCAAAAGCCGTCATGTATATCACCCCATCTTTCAAATAGTCAAAATGTGTTTAAATTTTAAAGGCTTTTATTGAGAGGGACTCGTGTTTTAAAGGGAATTAATTGAGTTTGTCTCAAGGGAGAGGCGTTTCCGTTTTGCATTAAGACCGTTCTGTGAGTACTAATGCAATTACAATCTCTTTTATAAATAGAGTGCTCTGCAAAAGTTGGTATCGAACACGGTGGAAAACTAGAGTGTGATTTTATGAAGGCATAGATAATAGACTTAAAATATGAAAAGCAGACTTAACTTGGTTATGGAGAATTAGTACCAGTTCCGTTTCACATCGGATTAAATTACGAGCGTCCGTCAATATATGCAAATGGAGTGTTTTAAAGTTTACTGCCTCTTAATACCGTTTAATACGAGTTTATAACCTTGTTTGATTCGTTTATGGTTAATTTTAATTTACCAACTTTTAAATACTCTTCCTTCTTTTGTTACAAAAAGCAACGTGTTCCTGCTTTGTCTTTGGTAGTTTGATTCTCAAAAAAAGTTTTCATTATTAACTAAAAATATTTAAAAAAATGCAATCGCAAGTCTCAGCTTTTTTTAATAATGTACAAATCACAAAAAAGTTTCAAAACGTATCTATTTATGTAAAGAGTCACTGGACATACGTCCTTTAAGAATTTAACACTATATACATATTTTAGCTACGTCCACCTCTATCTCCGCCGTAATACATCAAAACACGGTAAGTTTTCTCGCCGCGTTCAGATTAGCCGTTTGTGGCGAATGTATAAGTAATATGGCGGAGCGCTCCGTACTGGCACTGATGAATGGTCCCACTTAATAAGGGAACTTTTGCTTGTGATTATTGCGTAAACGATTACTAGTGTGTGAGGTATGGGATAATTATGAAAATGCATACTCTATTGAATAGGGTCTATTAGTCATGCATTGTTTGGAATGATTCCTTTTCTTATATTGCTACTGAATCGATTTTTGACATCACTTTTGTAGCAACATCGAAAAACTCATAATCATAAATATCATATCATCAATCAAATCATAATATTCATAATCAGCCTATGATGCTCCCACTGCAGGGACACAGGACTCCTCTCAGTGAGAGGGAGTGGGCCGTAATCCACGGTTTAGTAGTCTTCGAATTTTTAGTTCATGTTCCCTCACGATGTTTTCCTTCACCTTTTTGAGAGCAGTGCAGCAAATAAAAAGTAATTAATAGAAATGATTGAATTTGTAATCCGTAGCTAAATAACGTTCGGGCAGGCGGCGAAGCATTGTTTCAGAGCGAAGCAGTTTCTGCGTTGAGTGAGTTGAGTCACATTCAAACGTAAACATATAAATTGTAGGACTTATGATTTCTACCCACGTTTTCAACATAAATATTTAAAATAAACACTTGAAATTTAAATTAAATTCAAAACAGTTCACAATTCAATAACATTAGTTCTACGTATCTCTCCAACATAATGTAAGCAGTCGACGATCGGCGCGCACTCAAGCGGAAAATTCTGGAAACTCACACGACTATGAAGTATGCACGACTGCTGCAAAGTTTATGCTTATTTTTTTTTCATATTTTTAAAAAGGAACCTTTTTTTTTGAATAACGAGTTTATGGTCCGCGTGCGAACGACAATTTATTCGGATTTGAAATTCGAATTCGGTTCTATGAATGAACAAGTTTTGAATGGGATAGACTGATTTGATTCGCACCACGCATTTTTAACTGTATTTTTTTAAACACGGCATAGAACAAAAAAGTTCCGTTTTCTAAAAATCCATTCATTTTGGTCCGTTAATTGAATCTAAAGATTTAGACATAATTTTCTATACCTCGAATTTGTAACAAATACTTAACATTTTTATAAATGCATGGTCATTAACGAAATTAACGTCCTTCAAAATATCCTATTGGTTACTGACAACATAAATTATATCTCCCACGTTGAAGTAGATAGATATATCTGACCAATATTTTCCTCTGAGTTTGTTTCGGCCTTTCTTCTCAGAGTAGTCAGATAGGAAACGCCGACCTCATCTAGTTTTTTTTAAATTATTATTGACCTAAATATTGAGTAAAAGTGTTTGTAGAAACCTACTTAAAGAAATAAATTCATTTATCATTCCGTACCTAATCGAGTGCCAAACTGTCCAGCGTCACACATCACAATTTAAAACCACATGATCCCATAAAGCGTCCAGTTCACAGACAACGGGGTGCAAATGGTATTTTTCATAAACTTTATTATTTTAGCAGTTTCACTTAAGTGCCACATAAAACTTCTAATTAAATGAAAAACCACTGGTTTAGAGGAAATGTCGGCGTTAGCACGTCTTTCACAGGATCGTTTATAGAGGTTCACGAGAGTTCACTTACGTAAGTAGCTCCTTACCTAGGATTATAGTATTTTTAAGATTGGCTAAGAGGTAGGTATCACCTTTTGCTAGGATTGCAGTCTTGTAGATAGTGCTTTTATCATAAAATTAAGTACCTACCTGTTCCAGAAGTTTGGGGATATTTCAAAGTTTTTGTATCGTGTAAAAATGCAGAAAATCGCTATTCATTTAATTATAATATGTAAGTAAGAATAGGGCAGGACGACGATGATAAAGGTAACTGGAAGAGATTTAACTAAATTATAGTTAGGAAACAATTAAAATGTTATTAATTAAAAGCCTACAATGTGTCGTGAGTAGCTATAAATAATAGAGACAATGTCACAACACAACAGACACTATATGTACAGGATTAAATTAAAGTATCGATATCTAAACACGATAAAAAAAACTCATAATTCAGGTTACCTATAAGTAACACAAGAAGAGGTCGTTGACCCCCAAAAAAAATCAAATCTTTTTCATTTTTATTTGGTTGTTCTTACATAATATAGATACCCATCACGTCTGCGGAGTTTATTTAATTAAATTTATTAAATTAATTTGACCCAGTATTATTTTATAATTCTACAGATTAAGTTTTCGTGACGAAACTTACTCTGTACTACGAAACAAAAATCATTATCATTTCGGACGATCAAAGCTTAACCAATCATGATTAATACTGCACCCATTGCACCCCAATCCAACTGCAGCTTAGAAAGCTTTTAGCCCAAACCCGCACAGACACACATTTTACCGGCGCACACCGCCACATATCCATATTTCCCGGTTATTGTGAACAGCATCAATGTTAATATCGCCAGCCAGCAATTTGTACAATGCTGCACAAACGATATTGCTATCGACTTGTACCTATTTTTTGTGTGGTTTAGTTATAGCTGGCTGGAAATGTTTAGAGTACATTGCTTTGACAGCGTTTAGTCGTAGGTCTAATTCGTAAGTTCTAAAGTCGTATGACTATATTTAGACTTACAATCATGCTATTAAAATTGAAGTGTTGTGTAACTTTTAATTTACTATTTTACCAAAAAGCACACATCAATAAATACAACTTCCTTCCATAACAAGATCCTGACTCATAACTATATCTAGAAACATTTTCATCCATGTTAGTTTGCTCTCAAGATGGAGGGAAACGCAATATTTGTGTGTCTGATCTCGACAAACATTTAGCGATCTCTCACAATATTGAACGAATGTTTTATTATGATCCTCATATTATTTTGGATTCCATATTGTGAATGAATTTGTGTGGAATAATAATGATATTTATTTAGTACGCAGCGGCGAATGGATTCGTTTCAAAATTAGTTTATTCTAGGTAATGGTTATTGAAAAATCTTTTTACAAAAAAAAAAAACACTACAAAGAGAAAAATAACTTTAATTTCGGAAGTCGGTGTCGCTGGTTCCGCATTTTCGTTTTTTGACACCGACTTCCGAAATTAAAGTTATTTTTCTCTTTGTAGTATTTTTTTTTTTGGAAGTCGATTGTTTTTTTTTTTGTAAAAAAGTTTTTATTTTTCAATTTTTAGTTGTACCTACTTACCCCACACAAATTCTTATATACTTACAAGATTAGAGGTACCCCAATAACAACTTTAACAGAAATGAGGGTGTACCATGGTATAGGTACCTATACTGAACACATCTGCGTACCCCTTTAGAGGGTACAGGCGTGACGTTATGTTATGTGATTGCGTAAACAATACAATACATAAGCGATAGCAGCAGTTGATTTGCTGGCATTTTTTGAAGAGTTCCGTTGTCTGTCTCCGAAACTCATCATCAGATCTTGTCGAAATTTCAATGGAACCATTTGGGAAGTATACTCTTTCCAACAAAAAAAATGATTTTTCTAATCGGTTGACAAGAGACGGGCGCGCGAACACAGAAAAAAAAATACAAACATCCGAATTGAGAACCTCTTCCTTTTTTAGAAGTCGTTTAAAAATGGAATTGTTTAATTCGTATTTGTTTATAGTTATAATAGGCATGATGACAAATTTTGAAAAACTGGTTTTTCAGGTTCAGAAATAAATATTATATACAATGTATATCAAATTTCTGCTTAAAATGAGGAATCAATATGAAATAAAATACATTTTACTTTAAATTTTTTTCATTTCCGCCAAAACGCTTCAATCTGTCATGGCGTCGCTTGTGACGTCACGTTCGACGTAAACATTGACGGCTAGTACGGCTACAGTATTAATTTTGCATTGTTTGTGTTTTAAAAGTTCTAAAATATGAGTTCGAGACCATATAGGTGTTGTGCAGTGCCTCTGTGTACTAATACAACTATAAAAAGCCCGGACAAGTTATTTATATTCGTTCCCTACGATAAAACAATACGAAATAAGTGGCTTAAACTTGCAAGACGTGATATAAAAGGAATATTGCCTAATACTCAGCTTTATTTCTGTGAAGATCACTTTGACGTAAGTATTTACTTATATGTTTATTCATTTATAAGTGATTTCATTGTATGATTTGTACTTACATGGATGTTTTTACATTCCTAAATTCTGACGAAGAAAAGTCTTTATTTGACCCTAGAAACGCTCCTAGAATCAACAAGTCGACTCTTGGCAAATTTGTGCTGGTTGCCTTTGTAAATCCTGGTTCCATTTTTGTATTTTCACTTTCTATTTTATTTAATATATTTATGAAAACAAACCAAATTATCCACTCGCTATAGAGGGAAACTAAGAAGAGCTGTCATTGTAGTCGAACGTGACGTAATTCGCTCTGATTGGCGTTCAACATAACATGGCGGATTGTCGTATTTTGTGGTTTTATTTTATTAAAATATGAAATAATCTCACTCATAATTAAAAAATAAACACGTTTTTTGCAATCCATAATTTACATTTCATTACATAGATGCATTACTTTAGTGACTTTTCTTTACTGTCATCATCCCTATTATGTTGTACTGTGTCACTCAGCCATTATGTATAAAATTATATTGGACGTATCTATAGAATAATCAATAGAAAGTTTATTTCGGTGTTCTATGGATGTTATTCTGCGGGGTAATTGTGTAACACACTAACAGTAGAAATAGCTTTCATGTTGACAGTTCAACAACATTCATTACGTTATTTACGTTTTTTGAGTAAATTTTTCTAAAATATTATAAAGCAAGCATTAGCAATATATCCTTCAAAATGATTCAGATTGTGGTTTATAGTGTGTTACGCAATTAGGGTGCTGTTCTAGATTTCGTTCTTTTATGTTTTCCTGCGCTGTTTTTTTTGCGCTGTGTGTTTCAACTTATAAAATTCTGTTTCATCATTTCAGCCAAAAGACATCCACTGCTACGGTTCTGTGCTTCTCGTATCCAGCGGATTCCTGCGGCCTTTACCAGGTCACCGTTCCATCTTGTAGGAGGCCTTCCAACGCTACGTCTTCCGGTACGCAGTCGCTAATCCAAAACCTTTCGATCCTATCGGCCATCTGCTCTGCGTGCAACTTAAGTTTGGCAATTCAAAAAAATATCATTAGTACTGGCAGCTTATTGTGGTAACTATATCAAAACCGACAACCACGTAGGCTTGGTTTAGAGACATTATTAATGTTGTAAAGTAAAATTATAATTTTAACAAACGAACATAATAAACATTGCAATACGATTACACATCAATAAATTATATGATTATCGATAGGTAATCAAAATTAGGCACTTTATAGCAAAACCAGTAAAATGCCATTTTGTAAATCTGATATTAATTGAATAATATGATATTACAGGCCAAACACGTCATCATCTCATATTACTTGAGGAGTTGAAATAAATATTGACGCTCTTCATATTTCCTGTTACCCTGGTACCTACTGTTCTTGACGAAGTTGGACAAAATCTTTATCCGAATACACAAGGAAATGACTATTAAGATGTTTGAAATTAACTAATTAAACTTTATTCGGTTTCGTTTTGAGATGTTTTATAAGAATAATGAGTTTCTTTTTTAACTTCGTGGAGAAATACGATGGATTATGCGTCGGTAAACTCTTAAAGACAAAATTTCAATGGAATAAATAAAGTATTGAACTTTCATTTATCAAATACTTAATAATTAAATCTTAATCTTTAATACGGTTGTTTATTCTTCTACAAACGGAGCATGAAGGAGCAACTATGTATCCTGTTTTAGAGAATGTGAATAAATAGAAAGAAAGAAAAAGTATTTATTGTGACTCGTACAGGGAAGATCACAAACTTAACTAAACACAGTCAAAAATAATAACCAAATACAAAAAAAAGTAAAAAAAAAAAAAAATAGAAAGTCCTATACGAATCCAAAAGGCTCCTATCTCAGCATACATAAATACGCGGATTCTAGGTACAGATAAAACGGTACCGATCGGTGCAAGTAAAATAGCCTCTGATAAAGTTATGTTTCTTTCCGCAGATCATAGTGCAGCCGTAAACCCATTGCTTTATGCAAGTACTTTTACAAAATACGGTCACATCTAAGATAGTCTACTGGTATCTTCTTATCTACATTACACTACTTCATTACAGTTGAACACTTGAAGGCTTATCTAATCCTGAAGGTGTTCGACTGAACTAGATAGTTAAACTATCAGACTACGCTTCAAACTTGGCAGCGATAGCAGGCTAGTCAAGTTTCTAATGTTTCCTGTACAAGACCACCATGTACGATAGCCTAGGTACTTACCTAACAGGTAAAGTGTTTCCGTGACATGGGTACCTAGTAGGTATTCTGTTTTATGTTTTGTGTTAGGCTAGGTCATCATCTAGCCTAGCCTTTTCCGAACTATATTGGGGTCAGCTTCCAGTCTAACCGGAGAACCAGTGCTTTACATGGAGCGACTGCCTATTTGATCTCCACGACCCAGTTACCGTGGAATACTAGTCCAGACATAATCTTGGTCAGATCACGTCAGGACCATGTACAGACGCCAGCACATCAAGCTACTACAATCTGTCAAATTTCTTTAATAGATTTTCAACTTTATCGCTAAAGCGTTAAGGGTCAAAGTCGATTGGGAAAATTTGCCAGTTTCGGGTAGCTTGACCTGCTGGCGTCTGTACATAGATTATTAGTGTTTGAAATGGTCTTTTGAGGAAAGAGAGTCCAGTCGGTGCCTGAGAATTTGTCAGTAATCGTGGAGCTCAACTCAAACATATGAGGAAGAGCTAAATTATTTGACGAACTAACCAAAAAAAAAAAAAATAAGTGAAATCAAAGCTTTTAGAATACTTACATCGAATATTTATTTCATTTTGTAAATTGTAATTTATCCGATACCATTGGTTATTTCGGTTTGCAACAATATAAATACCTAGCTGCGCCCAGTGGTTTCACCCGCATAAGTTTCGATCCCGTAGGTATATCGGGATGAAAAGTATCTTATGTGTTAATCTTGGTTATAAACTATCTGTGTGCTAAATTTAATTCTAATCCGTTCAGTAGTTTTTGGGTGAAAGAGTAACAAACATCCATCCATACAAACTTTCGCGTTTATAATATTAGTAGGGCTAAGGTACTGGGGAAAAAAAAACTTGGTAACAACAAACGTCAAACAAAGGTCTAAACGCCTATACGTAATGGAATTCGTTCATTTTTCCAATATCTACATTCGTGTGCAGTCCTAGTACCTTCCTGCTAGAACAATTGACAATCAACAGTGTCTGCATCGAAAGTTTTTGGCGTCAAAATGTGCAGTCCAGCCTGCGCCCATTCATTGCGGACACAAAAAGGCGCAACTTGTTTGGCAACTCAAATAAACGACAGTGTATTCGAAACGAGATTTTCTGCCGTACTTTGTTATCTTGCTGCAATGAAAAGCTGGCGTAGTGTGAATTTTCTGTACTTTTTAATGTTTTGTCTGCTGCCATTTTGTTTTCAAAGTACCTGGATTTTCGGGTGGCGGTTCTACTTATGCTGAATTTTACAATCAAGGTCTGCATTATAAAACTAATAATTACATTAAATATGATCAAAATACTAATCCCGATAGTCACTTCATTGCAATTTGCTACTAAATTTACATTTTACATACATAAATTCACGCCTTCTTCAGAAATAACAGAACGCCTCCTGCTTCTCAATTTATAAACACAATTCTATTGCTTCATTCTTCATAATCGGCCTATAATGTTCCCACTGCTGGGACACAGCCACACTGGCCCACTTCCTCTCTGAGCGAGGAAGTGGGCCGTAATCCTCGCGGGCCCAGTGCGGCTAGGAAGATGTCACATGTCTTCAAATTTTTGGTTCTAGGATATGCCGGTTTTCTCACGATGTTTTCCTTCACCGTTTTGAGAGCAGTAACTTACACTTGTGCTTACGCGAGCGTTATGTAAATATGACGACAAATAAATTACATTCTATAAACTAGAGTACCTAATAATAATTATGATAGGATATGACTACGCTGAGGTAAAATTAATTGTAGAGAATTAGTTCGTACTAGTTAATATCAATTCATATTTCCCTCTCAAATAAGTAGGTTCCTGTTTATATCCCTGCTAACGTAAATTACAGTTCTCATACAAAATTCTGTTTAGACGCAGGCTATGCCACAAAATGCAATCCGGGTAAGGGTTGTCGTTCACTTACCACCCCTGCGTCACTGTCAGAAAAAGCGTTGCTATTGGCAACCAGTAAAAAGGAGTTTATTGCATACCAGTCGTCGTTAAATGTGGGTACTTGGAAGAACTCTATTGTTGATATTGCCAAATTATATACCGATTCAGTCCAAAACATATTATAGGTTTTCAGTGTGTGTCTTGTATTTTATATTAGAAAATATGAATAATAAAATAAGTACCTAACTAGATATAATTAATGTGAAACTAATTTGCATTCCCTAAATTAGCAAAGTAAATGGACTGTGCATAAACCACAAATTTATGCATATGGTGAAACCCGTATTTTCAGCCATTTATTGGTTCAAACATGCTTCCACTACAACTTAGTCGTTCTTAATAGAGCATGTATTTCGAAGGTCCCCGATATTTTTTGGTTCTTCGAGCCGGATACTGGACTGGTATCGACAATTTTATTAACAGCATCCTTCTGTAACAGAGCAAGAATATGTTGAGAACGCCAATTTGGTTTATATTTATAGGTACTATTAATAACGACCAGCACCCCTGTTGTACTACAATATTTCTCTTTCACAATTCGACTACATTGCCTCATATGTTGGAAAAAATCGTTTACTCGACAACGTAAATAACGCAATGAATGTTGTCGAATTGCAAATAAAATTTGTCGAAATGCATTGCGATAATTTTTAACCCCCGACGCAAAAACGACGGGGTGTTATAAGTTTGACGTGTCTGTGTGTGTGTGTGTGTGTGTGTGTGTGTGTGTGTGGGGGTGTGTGTGTGTGTGTATGTCTGTCTGTGGCATCGTAGCTCCCGAACGGATCAACCGATTTTAATTTTGTTTTTTTTGTTTGAAAGGTGAATTTGTCGGGAGTGTTCTTAGCTATGTTTGATGAAAATCGGTCCAAGATGGCCGCCGCTACAAAATGGCGGATTACATAAATTCTCACAACTCCCTCAATATGGGTATCAAATGAAAGGGCTTGACTAGTAGAATACTATACACTATGATAAATTTCAAATCCAAGATGGCCGCCACCACAAAATGGAAAATTACATTTTTTTATTCACAACTCCCTCAATATGGGTATCAAATGAAAGAGCTTGACTAGTAGAATACTATACACTATGACAAATTTCAAATCCAAGATGGCCGCCACCACAAAATGGCAAATTACATTTTTTTATTCACAACTCCCTCAATATGGGTATCAAATGAAAGGGCTTGACTAGTAGAATACTATACAATATGACAAATTTCAAATCCAAGATGGCCGCCACCACAAAATGGCAAATTAATTTTTTTTTTTCACAACTCCCTCAATATGGGTATCAAATGAAAGGGCTTGACTAGTAGAATACTATATACACTATGACAAATTTCAAATCCAAGGTGGCCACCACCACAAAATGGCGAATTACAAAAAACCTGATTAAATACCAGATTTCCTGAATCTTAAAACGCAAGAAAATAAAAGAAAAGAAATAATAAGGAGTCCCTACAAAAAGCATGAAATAAAAAATTAAATTAAAAATTTAAAAAACCCCCGACTACGAAAAATCCTATAAAAAGAAAAAAATAACCTTGAAATTATGACCCTACGTAAGTACGTATGAAATTTTTTGATTAAATATTGTCCTGTCGGGGGACCGCTACTATTTTAAACTTTAACAGAAAGTTAGGCTAATAATTAGAGCGGTCCCCCGACAGGACAACATTTAATCAAAAAATTTCATACGTACTTACGTAGGGTCATAATTTCAAGGTTATTTTTTTCTTTTTATAGGATTTTTCGTAGTCGGGGGTTTTTTAAATTTTTAATTTTACATATTTATGTTCTGTTTCTATTCTATTCTATTGTTAGCCATTAATCTGCATAGCCTTTTCCCAACTATGTCGGGTTCGGCTTCCAGCCTAACCAATAGCACTGCAATTGTTAGTACGTACGCAATTACCCCGCGGCCATTTTCTCTTTTTTGACTAGAGTTCGCGTTCGTTTTACAGGCGCTGTTCTGTTACCATGTACGCAAACCCTAAAGTTCACATAAGTGTGTGGCTGACGGGCACAAGCCGCGGTCCGACCGCATCTATTTTGTGTAATACGGAGCGCGGCAAATTGGATTGGAAATTACGTTTGATTAATTTTTGAGTAAACCTGTTTTATGTAATGGTTTCGGTTTACCTGTTTCAGCTTTGACTTGTTTGAATAGATAATGGACTGGTTTTGTGGATTGTTACTGAATACGTACGCTACATAGTCTCATAGTCTTTGCACATTGTCTTGGAGAAACCTTGTCGGGTCAATGAACGCGTGTGGGAGTACAGTCAACCGCAAATGTCTAAAAAAGTCACCCTTACTACGACAACATAAAGGCACCGCCAATGATATGAGATTGACTGTACATACCTGTATCAAATTTAAGAGTCATTGCTTCTTTCTCCCCAGCTGTGGTATATTAAAAACCAATATTTCAGCTACCCATTTTCTCTGTTAGTGTTGAATCCCAGACAGAAAAAAACGCAGTTATATTTCAACAATGTACCATGTAAAATATAATTGCATTGAAAACCTTGTTAACATTCCTCATTTCTAGAACTTTCTCCGTATCTCTCTATAATTACTACGTTGTACGAGTACCTATATTGAACTCCATCAACAGTTTTATAAAGCAACATGCTGTACTGTTTTGCTTCTTAACCGTTAGCTACGGTTCACTGGCGAACTTAGCCGAAGTTCCACGAAGTTGGCCGAAGTTCGCTTAATCTCGCTAGAGCGGTACTAGTGTCGAACCGCGATAGTTTAGACTTTGTATCGTAAACTTGGCGTTCCGGGTAAGAGGTGCTGGCCATTGAAATCGGCGCCATGTTCAAAATTCAAATGCAGTTAGCTCGATTCATGGAATCGTGAATCATTATAGTTGGGAACAGGGAAATGTTTTATCGAGTTTCTGAATATTGATTTTGAAGTAACTGCTGTACCTGTTATGTTTATTCATAATCAGCCTATAATGTTCCCACTGCTGGGACACAGGCCTCCCCTCGGTGAGAGGTAGTAGGCCGTAATCCACCACGCGGGCACTGTGCGGGTAGGTAGATGTCACATGTCTTCGAATTTTTGGTTCTAGGACATGCCGGTTTTCCTTCACCGTTTTAAGAGCAGCGGTGATAAACTAATTTTACGCAAAGTAAAGTGCCAGCTCGGGTTCGAACCCACGACATACAAATCGTAAGTCGTGACGGTAACCACTAGGCCACCACTGCTCCATGACACATATTTACGGCCTCTCACAGAGAGAGGAGGCCTTTTTTTTTTTTCAGGATGGGAAATCATCAAATGACCCCTCCCGCTCTGGGTGGAGCGGAATGGAGTGTCAGACTCTTACTGACTAAAACCCACCCGTGTTCCTTCCTTAGCCCTTTATGTTCCAGGGCAGCGGTAACCCTTTCAGACGATCCCGCTACCCTGGCAGGAAGAGAGGAGGCCTGTGTCCCAGAAGTGGGAACATTATAGCTTGATTATGCTTATGCTAAACGTGTCATGGCCTACCTAATAAGAAATG
The DNA here is from genome assembly GCA_951799955.1 of Apamea anceps. Lineage (NCBI taxonomy): Eukaryota > Metazoa > Arthropoda > Insecta > Lepidoptera > Noctuidae > Apamea > Apamea anceps. The sequence continues at coordinate 5,696,422 of OX637501.1, forward strand.
CAATTTTACAAGTTCCGCATATATACTTTTATGTACCAACACGTGTAAAGTAAACAATGAACCTGACAAAATCTCATAAAAACCCTGGATTAAGTTATTATTTTCTAACAAAAAGTGGAGCAAATGCATGTGAGTTATTTACTGAGAATAATAAATTATCGCAACACACCTAAAGCAGTCTACGTCAAAATTAACATAAGAATGAACTAATTCCCTACAATTAATTTTACCTCAGCGTACGCTGAGGTATCATGTCATATTATTACTATAGTTTATAGAATGTAATTTATTTATCGTCTTATTTACATAAAACTCGCGTAAGCATAAGCGTAAGCCACCTACTGCTCTCAAAACGTGAAGGGAAACATCGTGAGGAAACCGGCAAGTCCTAGCACCAAAAAATTCAAAGACATATATCTCGACATCAGAGCCATCTAGTCCGATATCCATTTTTGAAACTTTTCAGGAGAGCGAAAATAAACATTGAAAATAAATAATTGAAGTTTAAAAAGAACACGCTATAATTATAAATATAGCGTGTTCTCCGTCTTTTGTGTGCATGTGTGTAATCTTAAAAATTATAGAACAATTCTCGAGATATTATGTGACATCCCTCAACCCGCACTGGGCCCGCGTGGTGAATTACGGTTCCTCAGAGAAAGAGGAGGCTTATGTGGCAGCAGTGGGAACATTTAAGGCTGCATTATGCTCATGCTAAACGTGTCAAGGCATGGCTATAAAGAAAAGCTATTTTACACGGCCCTACGTTCCGCATTATATACTTTTATGTACCAACACGTGTAAAGTAAACTATTAACCTCACGAAATCCCACAAAAACCCCAGATTAAGTTATTATTTTCTAACAAAAACTGGGGCATGTATGTGAGTTATTTGCTGAGAATAATTATCACAACACACCAAAGGCAGTGTACGTCAAAATTAACATAATCATGAACTAACAGCACATATTTCACCGCTTAGCGCGTCGTTATAAAGTCGTAAACCTAGAAACCTGCGGTCCTTAGAATTCACTATTGTAGGAAGTTTAATTTATAAGTGGGAGCAATTATTTTGGACTCGGTAAATAATTCAAAAAGATGAAGAAAATGTTCTATCTCGAATTTTTTTATTGTAGGTAACCCAAAAAACAAAAGGTTTGTAGTACAGACGCCAGCAGGTCAAGCTACCCGAAACTGCCAAATTTTTCCAATCAACCTTGAACCTTCATGCTTTAGCGATAAAGTTGAAAATCTATTAGAGAAATTTGACAGACTGTAGAAGCTTGATGTGCTGGTGTCTGTACATGAGGGACTTACAATGTATTATTATTAAAAGCCTCCCATCTTTCTTTCCACTTCTCTCTGTTTAAAGCTGCTAAGGACCAGTTTCTGTTGAAAGAGTCCAGCTCATCAAGCCATCTCTATCTAGGCCTATCGTGATGGCTCTTACCCATTGAGTCATCAAAAATCGCAAGTTTGGCCCATTGGTCGTCTGACATGCGGCAGATATGTCTAAGAGTGAATGAATGTAAGATGTGTCAAAGTATGCATTATTTATGTTCTGTTATTTGTATGGTGTACAATTCTATTCTATTGTCTAGTGTATTCTATTCTATTCTATTGATTACATGGTGTAGGAAAAACGAATTTTTGGGTGAATCGCTGCTCTCCTAGCTAGATCACTAAGTATTTAGTAGAGATTGTTTCGACTCCCAATTTGAGTATCATAATAATTATGTATAAGAGCTTTTGGAGCTTATAATACGAAACAAAACACAAAAGCAAAAATCTTACAATACAAATTAAATAAAAGAAAACAGTAATTAAATAGTAGTAAATAAATTATAACAATATAACATAACATGAATACTGTTTATACTTGTCCATATCCTTAATAGGATATTGGCTCTGGCAAACTAAGAAACGCCATTTTTGTGCGCAGTGCACTTACCTACAATCTACTATAATATATATACTATATTATAGCGTGTACAGGGTAAGACCCAAATGGCGACAATCTCTTAATCATCATTCATCTTCACCGTTCATCAAGCATCTATAATTTTCTGGTTATAAGATACAAGCAATAACATGAAGGTATGTAGTTAAGGTCTAATCTTCTTTTCTTGTCGATGGTATTTTCAGTTCTAATAAACCATCGGAATCGGACCAAAACCTAGCTTCAATTTTAAATATTGCAGGCATTGCAGTATTCCAAACCGCATGTTCAAATTCCTTCCATCATAAAGCTTCACCCAAAAAAAAAAAAAACAAAAGCACGTCAAACTCTTATACATTGCGCCACAATATTAGGCATTGAATCAAACGGGTGACAGACATGCAAACGTGGCATGCTTCTAGGACATAATGTGTCGCGCACACGGCTAACTTTTTAAACTTTTATGTGCTTTTAATGCGCGTTGTTCAGTGTTTAATACCAGGTAGTATGGTTTCATATGTGCGAAATTTTCATGCTTTAAAAAAGAGCCTTGAAGTGTGGGTTTAAGGAAATTGTCGTGATGTCGCGGATTTGAAACTCATGAAGGTCAAAATTTAGTATTCGTTAGCACTTGCATGGCAGGGTGATTTGATTCCATTCGTGATGAAAAACAATGTACCAATAGGAATTAAGAAATACCTGAAGGAAGGGTAGTGAATGAATAATGCTTTCTTGTGCAGTCCATAATTTCTCATCAGGGTCTCTCAGGGTCAAGATGCAGCTGAATTTTACATGGAGCAACTGCCTATCTGACCTCTTCGTAACCCAGTTACTGGGTAATACGATACCTCTTGGTTATAATAATAATACTGGTTGTCAGGCTTTCGGGCTTCGACTACCCGTAACGACTGGCAAAACAATTGCATTTATTTAGGAGGATAAAAATATTTTGGAGGCATGAGGAACAGGGTGTAAAGTTCACTCAACCTCCATAGAAAAGGGAGGATCCTCCGACCAGACGGGTGTTGTGTCTGGCGGGCAATTGCCCAACGATTGATGTTGGGAAATTGTATCTATGCTAAGTGCGCGGTAAACTCTGCTTGCGAGATGCAGGATTTGCGTGACGTCAGTATGACGCGTTGTTCGCATGTGGCGTTGTAGATACCGCTACAATATATACCCTGGATAAACTATTAATACTAAATAAACTATTAAAATAAAAATATAATATCCTAACCTAACTACGAGTAAAACTATTAACAAACTAAAATATGGCGTCGAAATATTCCTTCGCATCGCTGTCGACTGGTAATGTAGGTACCTAAGAGACTGGCAGCATTGTCACGTTGTAGGTATGGCAATACTTATCCTCTGGCCAAGGTAAAAGCCAGCCCTTGGGTCACGGGAAGTGTCAATCAGCAGTTTGAAGACTTCATTGAACTAGCCAAGAAACTTGTAGAAACGTAATTTTGTATCAGTAATTTCAGGCAGAGCTTCCTCATCTTAGTCTTTTGAAAATACGTACCTAATTTTAGTACGAGATAGGAGCCGTTTCAATATTAAAATGTCAACCCACTTAATGTCATCATCATCATAATTTCAGCCAAACGAACTCCACTGCTGGACATAGGCCTCCCCCAAGCAATGGTACTTCGACCGGTTCTGTGCTTCTCGCCTCCAGCGGATTCCTGCGGACTTCACCAGGACATCGATACACCTTGTGACCTTCCAACGCTTCATCTTCCGGCACGCGGTCTAAATGTAGCTAGTCAAAAAACAAAATATAATAACCTAAGTAGAAACATATAGAACTTACTAGCTGCACCCCGTGGTTTCACCCGCATAAGTTTCGATCCTATGGGAATATCGGGATATGAAAAGTATCCTATGTGTTATTCCTGGTTATGAACTATCTGTGTGCCAAATTTCATCCAAACCGTTCAGTACTTTTCTTTTCTTTTTTGTATAAAACGTTGCCCCACACTAGGAATTTCTCCTGTACCGTGGGTGTGCTTACAAACATTTAAACTCACATACACAAACAGCCAGACCCGGAACAACTACTTGAAGGCCATACAAATATTTGTTCCGTGCCGGAATCGAACCCGCGACACGCTGCGCAGCAGTTAATTGCCGTGCCGTCGAAAGTCGTCGAGTACTTTTTGCGTGAAAGGGTAACAAACATCCATCCATCCATCCATCCTTACAAACTTTCGCATTTATAATATTAGTAGGATAAACTAGAAAACACTAAGCTGATTTTTTTTTTTTTTGTTGTTATTATAAGCCTGTGTGGTCCCACTGCTGGGCAAACGACAACGGCAACGACCTCGCTTCCCAATTTCCATTTTTCCCTGTCTACTGCGATTGTGGAATATTTCGTAGTATGTTGTACGCCTGTAACCATGAAATTTAATAAAAATAAAGCTGGTCGTGCACTTACTAATTAGCGTGTGAACAGTTCCTTAAACTTTCTTGAACCAGGCAATAAGCCTGATTGACGCTAACTAAAAATATTATCAGCATTTTACTTTAATTGCTGTCCAACATGGAACTGAATTTATCAACGTTTTTCATTAAATTATTGTCATGTTCGTACTAACTAAACCGCAAATCAGAACAATTTCAAATTAGTTGGTTAACCGAAATTCGTTTCGAATTTAAACCTACTATTTAGAACTTGGCTGTACTCTTATTTTAGGTTGGACCATAACTTTCAGTAATATTAGAGAAAGATCATTATTCATTTATTTAGATAATTATTGGATTCAATCGGCATAATTCCTAATGCGGCTAGATGTAAATATTTATGGTTCAACTTAGACTAGATTACATGGCAAGGTACCCCTCCGTGCCTCGGAAAGCACGTTAAGCTGTTGGTCCCGGCTGTCATTCGTGGATCTTTGACAGTCGTTACGGGTAGTCAGAAGCCCGAAAGTCTGACAACCAGTCTTACCAAGGGGTATCGTATTACCCAGTAACTGGGTTGTGGAGGTCAGATAGGCAGTCGCTCCATGTAAAATACTGGTATTCAGCTGCATCCGGTTAGACTGGAAGCTGACCCCAACATAGTTCGGAAAAAGGCTAGGCAGATGATGATGATGATGATGACATGGCAAGGTTATATAATATAAAGCACATGCATAAAGTTTCTTAATCTAGCCAGTAGGCATATTGCTCTCCTAGATAAGTTTTAAAATAACCTGCGTTTATGAGAAACAGTTCCGATCATCCGTCATAAATGGTTGACTTTTATCAGCACGTGTTAAATATGTGTTTTATTTTTTTTATTTTTTTTTTAAATCAATTTAAACCAATCTTTATTTCAAGTTAAACAAATATCAACTAACACTAATATACACTATATACAATTATATACAAGTATATAATACGAAAAAATATAGAAAAAGGCAGGAGCTCATTGGGCATCAAAAAATTCGTCCGCATCACTGTCAATGGGATAAGTGCCCAAAAGGCTGGCAGCATTACTACGTTGGATGGCAATGCTGATTCTTTGGGCTAAAAATAGGCCAGCCTTCTGGTCACGTGAAGAGTCAACCAACCGCTTGGCGATGTCACGAAAAGTTCGATGAGCACTCGGACCCCAAGGCCCTAGTGTTTCAACCCCAAACGGCTCAAACATATAGCTCCCAATAAGGTTGTTATATTTGCGCCGTTTGAGGTTTTCTGCTCCTGCAGCAGCCGCCCCAGCACAGCCCATCGTGCTAGGAAGATGGGAGGGCGCGAGGGTGTCGACACAGGTTGCATCCCACACCAAAGGCCTACCCAACTTCCAAGGCATTATGGTCATTCCATCGGGCCTCTTTCCATCGTCGCGTGCCAAGCCATTGGGTTCTAAAACAGCTGGCACCCCGGCGGAGACAAGAGCCCGACGGATGATGTCGTTAATGCTGGCGTGCCTTGCCATCCGTCCAGCGCTCTTGCTGCAGGATAGGCCATGGTGTCCGAGGCAGTCGACTGCTTCACCGCATTGACAGCGATGTGGAGCTCCGCAAGGAGCGCCCAGACGCAAACATGTAGCGAGCCGGAATGTGGTGTCACCCAGCATAGTGCCTATATTGGGTGACGGTAGCGCCTGAAGCCAGAGGCCCGACTCCCATTCACCCACAGCCAGTAGGCGGGCACGCTCAGCAGTATTGGTGGACGTATTAATAAGTTTATTCCGTACCAACCTGCAGAGCGGCTTATCCCACTGTCTCTGGGAAGACGGGTTCTCGGGCTGAACCGTGTCCGGGCAAGCCACTTTCCAGGCGTTCACCGCGTCGGTCAAACACGGCACTTCAGAGTCAACCTGAGCAGGAACCAAGATTCGTGTGGTTAACTTTTCGGTGCTGTGGACCGAGGATAGGAACGCCGGTAGGCTTACACTAGAAATTTTGCGGACGCCGAGCCCACCAAAACGAATGGGCAGTGTGGCTTGCAGCCACGCGCGGTAGTCCAAAGCCACATTAAAAATGGATGTAATAGTATTGCGAATAATGTGATCGATTTTGTCCAAAAGGTGTGGATGCTTCCATAAAGAGGAAGAACGGAGAAAATACATAAAATTTGGACCGAAACAACAATATCTGATTAGGGTGAATGCCGAATGTAAATTAATTTTAGAAAGTCTATCCGAAATATCGTTAAAATGTTTAATTTTTCCGTCGACGAATGGTGAAAAACTGTCTTCTAAAATTGGGGAACCTAAGAGGTGCAATGAACTTTTTTCCAAAACTTTGATGTCTGGGGCTACTAAATTAAATTTCTGTAAGTCGATAGTCTGTCAGTATGGTCACAAATGTAAATTTCACATTTTGAGTTGTTGAGGTCAAGGCCGATGGATTGGAACTGCTGCTTTAGGAATTCAAGATCTTTTAGAACGGTGTCTACGTCACCTCCTAGTGTTCCGTCATCTAAATACCACACATTGAATTTTGAATTTAGTTGTTGAATTATGGGATGGATAGCCAAACTGAAAATGACTGGCCCGAGAGGATCACCTTGTTGGCAACCGACTGCAGATTCTAAAACGTTCTCTTTATATAATAATTTTGATGGGTGCCTGTAGCACTGCCACATAAAACCATAAATTTCTGGTAACTCCTTTTTTACTTCAGCCAACAAAGTGTCCCTGTTAACAGAGTTGAAGGCGTTCTTAACGTCAACCTTGAGGATGACCTCACCTTTACTGGCATTTAAAAAACTAGTTAGGGCATGTATGGCAGCCTCGCAGCCCCCTTTGGAACCAAAGCCAAGCTGTAGGGGCTGGAACTTATTGGACAGAATGTCGCCGTATAATTTACAACATATTTTGGCTGCCGTACGCCTGTAGGTGCACCCAACGGCAATGGGACGAATGCCGCCGTCCCTCTTGCGCAGGGCACATAAATTGGCCCCGTACAAGACATCGACGACGGCATCATTCACACCGCCGTTGAGCATCAGGTTAATTAGAGTCGCAAGCTCCTTCAAAAGCGACTCACCAGCTTCCCCGGCGCCTGAGCTCAATAAATCTTTTAAATGCTGAGGAGTCAGGCCGTCGAGGCCGCCGGCGGAACCACTTCGGAAGGAACTCACAGCTGCAATCAGCTGGGGGGCAGTAACATTAAAAAGTGTTGAAGCCGAGTCGAGAGGGAGGGTCTGGAAAGGTGAGACCATCCGCAGGCGCCGGATGTTTACTCTCCAGGGCAGAAAGGGTTTCTGGAGAGTAGGGTGCCACCACATCACTACTGAAAAGTAGCCTGGCCGCTCCCCTGATATCACCTTCGCTTAATTTGGATTCTACATGTGAACATAACCCTTTTCCTGAAAGGTTATTGAAAACAGGTAATTTTGGATCCAAAATAAGAGTCGAATTGTTGCAGTTGTCTTTAATTTGGGTTGTCAATGTTTTTTTAGTTGCCAAATTCTTTTGGACATGCAAAATCCTATAAGGGAAGGTGAGTAGTTGCTCCCAGGCACTTTCTGAGTTCTCCTGAGTCGCAAGACGGAGACATCGTGCCAAACTCAATGCAACAGACCGTCTCGCGCCCCGGGGAACTCTCTTTAATACTGGGGTCGAATTTTTGAATTTTGCTAACGTTTTCCACAAAGTTTTATCTGGGGTTGTTGATGTTGGGGATGTGGGTGGGGGGCACAAAGGTACACTATGAGGTTTGTGAACCTTGCCATAGTGTATCCGAAGCCCCCGTTCACCTTTAAAGAAGCGTGGTTGTTTTTTATGTATAAATCTCATTGTGTTGTGTTCTCCAAAGTGTCACGTTAAGGATGGTTTCCACCAAACGACTCGCATCGCATCGGATCGGAACGGATTTTACAATCTTTAAAGGATATTAAATCGTGTACACAGTATTTAAAGTCTATTATATGACCAAGCCGCGCACAGGAGCTTGACCGCGGGGGTCTTCCCGGGTTCCACGACACGCGATCGTAACCGAAAGTAGGTATGCTGCGACGCGCGATCGCTTCCGTTCGCCTGTCGTCGTATCCGTACGAATCATTTCGGCATTAGAACATGTCAACACGGTAGGAATGAAACTATTTGACTAGGTGCAGAAACGGATAAGTTCGCAAGCGACGGTACGGAGCCGATCGTATGCGTCGACATTATGCTGGACGTGATCGGCTGTCGCCGCATCCTTTCGTATTCTTTTCGATCCGATGCGATGCAAGCCGTTTGGTGGAAATCACGATCATTCATAGAGAATTCAAATTCAATAAAACTTTCTAAATGTCAGCAATGTCTGATAATTTATAAGTAATAAAACTAAATCTCAACCACCGCTGTAATTGCATAACATACTATCAGTAGTAATGGGTTTAATTTTGACAGTTCAACAAAATTCATTGCGCTATTTACGTTGTGGAGCAGACATATTTTTCGAACATATGAAGCAATGGATTAACAATATCCTTCAAAATGATTCAGATTGAGATTGGTAGTGTGTCAAGCGAAAACAATGAAATCCGAGTTTAAAAACCTCTTACAAAGACGAAAAGGATTTGAAGCCCAATCACTTATCTTATCAAGAAAGCCTTTTAAAAAACGGAGCACCAAGAACAAACTAAGCCGGTCTTTATAAAGAACTCTTGGCGGAACAAAACTCCCAATATTAAATTACCTTTTAGTTCCAACCAGCTTTATCTAACAAAAGTTTTTGAATCCAAGAAGTTTTCCGCTCGAGCAAGTGAAAACTGAAATAATTGCTGGAGTCGAAACGCATCGGTGCGCTTTCAGCATTGAACGGCTGCGCGTCACACAGTTGTGTAATGTTCTATAAAGTGCTGTCAGAAATAGCTTGCTGGTAGCAAGCATTATCATCTTTTGTAAAATAATTTTTGACTTTAAATACACAGCTTCGTGAGACATTTAATTTTTTTCTTTCCGTTTCGGCTTTACAGACTAAGTTAAAAATAGGTAAAAGAAGGTTTTGTTAAAAATTTTGGTCCTTAGGTCCAGCACGTCTAATTTCTATCTGATCTGAAGATTGCAAACTAGTATTCAACTCCTTATTGAAATAACTTAAAACTCTAATACTCTAGGATTAATTGAGCAACTTAGGTATCATGACTATTATTATAATATAGGACTATTATTTTTTACCACCAAAATAACATATCAAAAGTTAATAACAGGTAATTAATTTCTACTGGCAAAGCAATTTCTCTTGGCTACCTTTAGGAATGGGCAATTAGTTAATTCGTTTTCCTGTACCTATTAATGGTCTTATTGATATTTAAAATGATTTGATTTTGACCTTGAATTTTTTATACAAAAAAATGACGTAAAGCTCGTCGCGAAGAAAAAATACCCAAACTATAATGTTACACGACAGTGCAAGCACACACTTACAGATGGAATTTTAAAATGCGGTACAAAGAGTAAAAGGGGGGCTAAGTGGCTGGAGTAGCCACCCTTTGTTATGTGCGAAACGGTGCGATACCCGCTTTGTGTTGTAATTGGAAAGAGCGACAATTGGCCCGTGAGGGTAGATACTGTCCGTTACTTTGAACTACGAATAACGAATGGTAGGTACCATGTTTTGGTTGACGATTTGTTTTTAAGTGTTATGGAAAATAGTTTGGTCCTTTTGTACAAGTTTTATGTTGGAAGGAATATTTTAGTTGAAAAATATTTTTTCATAGACACTATGGCTGCATGGCACTGCATGGCTATATCGAAGCACCCAACTTCGGTATTTTAATGAATATAATTTCATCACCACTGACTCTCAAAACGGTGAAGGAAACCGTTGTCCTAGAACCAAAAATTCGAACACATGTGACGTCTACCAACCCGCACTGGGCCCGCGTGGTGGACTACGGCCCACTCCCTCTACCGACAGGAGGCCTGTGTCCCAGCGGTGGGAACATTACAGGTTGATCATCCTATACAACTATGCGATTTCTAATACCATCTTAAAAATGTGACGCCTTTCTAATTCCGTCTCTTGTTTACTCACACTGAATAAGTGAATAACCGCTTTTTCGCTCTACACTTTCGTTCAAACAAAACACAAACTCGAGTCTCGACTAAAGTTCAACAAAACACAAACTCGAGAGTCTCGACTAAAGTTCACCGAACACAACTCTAGCGAACAGCGACATTATTTAAAAAAATGAAATTCTAAAAAAACATACCAGCGCATTCTTCTGGAAGGAATGGTTTCCCGTTTGAAAGTTCCCCGTGTATTCATAGCATACAGTTCAACGGTGCAGAAAAGTGAAACTATTCACTATTCCTGTTTCTTCGAGATGCTTCTGTACAAGGCATAAGCTTAAAGATTTTATTAGACACATACCTTGTTGCCTTTCAAGCAACCAGTCACACCAAGTCAGTCAGTATGCTAGTCTTACCAAGGGGTATCGTATTACCCAGTAACGGGGTTGTGGAGGTCAGATAGGCAGTCGCTCCATGTAAAATACTGGTAATCAGCTGCATTCGGTTAAATTGGAAGCCGACCCCAACATAGTTGGGAAAAGTTTAGGCAGATGATGATAATAATTGTTGCCTTTAATTTTTTTGCTTAGAAAAGGGTTTTGTCGACTGAAGAATAAACAAAATGACAGATTGTAGACAGATTTCTAAAGAAATCTGTAATTTTGTCTATTATATCTGTCATTTTGTCAATTTTTCCGTCGACAAAACCAGTTCCTATGGTGGTCATGCTACACGTGCTGGCAAATAAAGTTGGACAGCTCTTCACTAGGTAACAATTATTCTGTGTTTGACCGAGGAACACAATTGACACACTCTGCCTTTACGTACCTTGACATGCATCAATCAATCAATCAATTCCGCCCACCCTAGATCTGTGCTGTACATGACATAGACTGGCCTGAAGTTGACGAGCCTTTGACAGTCGACAGGACGTCATACACGACGACGTGTGACGAATTGGTTTGATTTTTTTTTGCAGTGCGCCCTTGTCTATAGGATGAAATTAAATTCATGGGCATCCTTTTAAGGAGGTCATTGTAATCATCATTATGAACAACTTTTACTATGGGACCAAACCTGAAATCGCGAAAAAAAAAACAGCTGTTTCCAACATTTTGACGAGTTATGCGAACAAAAATGTAGGGACCAGCTGATTTTGTTTGTTGTTTTTTTTTAAGTTGTTCATAATGATGAGTACAACGACCCCTTAAAAGGATGCCCATGAATTAAATTTCACCCTGTATATTTTTTCTTAGAGTAACTCCAGCATTATTTCTGACTGCCGCAAAAAACCAGTTGATTCGGTTTCCAATTTGATAAGAAAATAAGACGTATCTATATTTATACTTACAAGTAATTAAAGCCATCTCGACTAAAACACTCAAGATCAGCCGATCTGTTCTGTAAATATCTCACCATGAAAATTGTGAGCTTGATATGAGCTCATTTTAAGTTGACTTCAATAATGTTTCATGAGTATAGTGTCAATCCCTAACATCAGGTGGAATGGCAGCTGTCATTACGTATTTCGTAATGACAGGTGCCATTCCACCTGATTACATAATACTCAACCGTCGATTTTTCCGGCTATGCATGGTGGAATGAAAGCCTTCATTCCATCTGGTGCTAGGGATTGAAACTATCGACAGCTCACTCCAAGGTCACTTCACTTAAGTTTTCACGGTGAGATGTTTACAGAATAGGTCGGCAGTCCTTATTCTCTACTAGTTTCTCGCTTCCGCCTCTCCCCCGTACCTCAACAGTACTAGAATCTCAAAGGTTCGAGCAAATATTCCTCTAGATATGTTGTTTGATCGACGAGTCATATTTACCGACAAATACGGGGGACACACCGTGTTTGTGTAGCATATACATAGCTTGTAGATTATAAAGATTTTCAACACATCTATATTGTTTATTTTGTAACAGTTTCTGTCTGGATTGAAAGAAATTATGAGATCGATATAGATAAGAAACTGAGACATACTATCAGTGCCAGGGTAGCGGGATTGTCCGAAAGGGTTACCGCTGCCCTGGAACATAAAGGGCTAAGGAAGGAACACGGGTGGGTTTTAGTCAGTAAGAGTCTGACACTCCCTCCTGCTCCACCCAGAGCGGGAGGAGTCATTTGATGATTACCCATCTTCAAAAAAAAAAAAAAAAAGACATACTATCAGTAACAATGGGTTTTATTTTGACAGTTCAACAACAATCATTGCGATATTTACGTTGTTGAGCAGACACAGTTTTCGACCGTATGAAGCAATGGATTAGCAATATCCTTCAAAATGATTCAGATCGACATTGATAGTGTGTTACGCAATAAGAGTGTAGGGCAATTTGATAATGATCACATCTCAATTTCGCTGACATGGTCAAGAACTTTGTGTCCTTAGTTAAGTTTGGCACAGTATTTATTTTTATTTATATATACTTTATTGTACACCACAAAAATACATAACATAAAAAAAATACATGAGACACTACAGAATATACAATGGGCGGTCTTATCGCATTACTGCGATCTCTTCCAGGCAACCTTAGAATGAACAGTGATTCTCCTGGACACAAAATGGGACTGTCGTTGGTGCAAATATTATGTATACAATACACTAAAATAGATACACAAATATATATGCAGTAGTTTTCTTAATAATGTTAAGTCTTGTTTTAGTCTCCTGAAAGACTAAAGTATTAGTGAAGAAAGGTTTTGGCATTCAAGGAAGATTTTTTCAATGGAAAGAAAGAAAGAAAAAAAGTTTATTTGGACACAGTTCGTGAAACACAAAATACAAAATTAATAAAAATAAATAATAATCTTTCAGACAACAATAGTATGTGCCTCACGGCTGCGCCAAAAAGGTTCATTTCAAATGCAATGGCTGCATCATGCACCCTGAGAAAAAATCTAGTACCTAGTAAAAGTGTTGTCCTTACAATTCTCTAACGCAGAAAGTTTGAAAATGCTTGACGGGAAATTGGAAGGTATAATCGACGTCAAGCAACATGGAACCAGTATAGGAAGAAAATATAGTGAAAGTATCATAACATAGGTGCCGCCCACTTAAACGTAGTACTCAAGGAAAGTGGTTGTTAGCGCTGTCCCACAACAGGTTTGATAGCTTCTACCCCGCTCTAGCCCGCTCTAGTATCCAAAGCCTTCACACAAAAATAGCTTAAAACACTCATGTCTTCAACCTGTCTTTGTTTACCCCAGACAAAAAAGCCGAAAGCCGCCATCCGCAGCCTCTTGGCCTACATACTGTTCTGATTGCGGGACTTGGCACGGTTTCAAATACAAACGACATTCGCCAAGTCTGAACTGGAATTTATTCAGCAAATAGAGTTTGTCTCTTAACCGGAATCGTGCATGGCCGGAAAAATCGACGGTTGAGTATTATGTAATCGGTGGTTGAGTAGGTTTGGTTGTGGTGCAGTTCGTTATTGGGTCTGTATGGTTCTCTGTGTTGATTTTGATGGGTTTTCTGCTGAGCATTCTCGTTTTAGGGTTCCGTACCTCGAAAGGAAAGACGGAATCCTTATAGGATCACTTTGTTATCCGTCCGTCCGTCCGTCTGTCTGTCTGTCAAGACCCTTTTTCTCAGGAACTCATGGAGGTATCAAGCTGAAGTTTATATCAAATACTCTCTCTACTACTACCCCTCTCGGTCTACTGACACTTGGAGCAGTGAAAAAATCATACTTCTAAGCCAACGCAATCAAAAGATACAGCCGTTTATGCTGCAAATTTTCGACACTCGCAAGGGAATCAAAACCTACAGGATTACAATTTCAAGATTCTTGAAATTTGGTACGTACGAAGCAACGTCTTATAGCACAGATAAAGGAAAAATTGTAAAAACCGTACATTTTTAGTTACATATCTACAAAGTACGGAACCCTCGGTGCTCGAGTCCGACTCGCACTTGACCGGTTTTTTGTGGTAGGTACTGTCGTCACAGTACCACAAAAACCGGTCTGACTGGCTAATGAGCCCTTCAAAGGAATCAAACAACGATACGATTTCTTTACGTTTATATTGACTGAACGTCTTTACATATTGCTGACTAAAGTAGCACTGTCGTTTCCTAAACAAAAAAACCTAGTAAAATATTTGACACCCCGTTCTAAACTTGTTTAAATGTTCGAATGAAACCCGCGCTAAATTATAGCCAGCCTGCACTACATAAAGTTCAACTAAGTGGACAACCTTTACAGTACCTTTATTTCGAAGGAGACGTGCCTAAATAATAACAACCACACGTGACAATTAAAGGTTAAGCGGCGGTCGATTCGTGGATTTATGACCATCTATTATGTGACCCCAAAGCACGTTAAGCCGTTGGTCCCAGCTATCATTCGTAGATCTTTGACCATAGACTACTATTTAATACTAGTCTTTGACAGTCGTTACGGATAGTCAGAAGCCCAAAAGTCTGCAAACCAGCACCCTTATTGCATAACACAATGGTGCCGATTCCCTTGTTCACATACTAAACTAAATTTAAATTCAGTGCATCTTTTTCTTTCTATTTCATTATGAAAAGGCCAGAAGATAAATATTAGTTTAGTCCTGTCCAATTAGTCAGCGCGTGACGTAAATTGACGTATTTTTAGTAGCCATGTTTTTAATCACGTCTAATTTGTCTATGGAGTTTCTTAATTTGACAGGACTAAACTAATATTAAAATTTATCTTCTGTCCTTTTCTTAATGAAATTGAAAGAAAAAGATGCATTGAACTTAAATTTAGTTTAGTTTGTGAACAAGGGAATCGGCACCATTATCAATCAATCTATGTAAATCATTTTGAAAGATATTGCTAATCCATTGCTTCATATTATGTATACGACACGGTTGGCGCAGTGGTTAAGCGTTTGACTGCTGCGCTGCGTGTCGCGGGTTCGATTCCCGCACGGAACAAATATTTGTATGACCTACAAGTAGTTATTCCGGGTCTGGCTGTTTGTGTATGTGAGTTTAAATTTTTGTAAACGCGCCCACGATACAGGAGAAATACCTGTGTGGGGCTAAGTTAAAAAAAAAAAAAACAAAAATATATTCGTAAAATTTGTCTGCTCAACAACGTGAATAACGCAATGAATGTTGTTGCAGCCATTTCTACTGTTAGTGTGTTCCGCAATTACCCCGCAGTCCTACCGGGTATCATGTTACCCCGAAACTATGTAAGATATTAGTACGCAGCTCTATCCGGTTAGACTGGAAGCCGACCCCAACATAGTTGGGAAAATTGAGTGTTATTTCGTAAGAAATGCATGGTTTTGGATGAAATTTGGCAAACAGATAGTTTATAATCTGTTTGCCAAATTTCATCCAAAACCGTTCAGTAGTTTTTGCGTGAAAGAGTAACAAACATCCATCCATCTATCAATACAAACTTTCACGTTTATAATATTATTAGTAGGACACGTATGCTATAATAGGCTTTTCCCGAAAAACAGACAAAAGGTTTTAGTCTTTATTGGCTTTCCTTGATTGTTTACCCTCCTCACTTCATAGGAATATAATATTAATCCTAGTATCACACACATCTACCCACGTCAGATATGAAAAATTATGTTTAAGAGCGGTCATCCCCCTCGGTGATTATTTTATTAAATTTAAACCAAAGTACCTACTATTTTTTTTACAGCCAAGTACCAGTAGATCGCTGGTAATTATAAGTTTGTATGCTAATTTTTTTCTGATATTTTGGTCATTTTTTTTTTTTTTGAGGTTGGAAAATCATCATTTATTTTGGTATTGACTCATAAAAATTTACATATTGACAATTATTTTCTATTTGCACTACTTGTTACGATTAAATATGTTTATTTAAGAGTAAATGTTGCACATAATGTGTGTGATTTCTTATGAAATAAGCATCACCTCTGTACCTATTTTTTCTGTTCTGTTTTTCAATGTCTGTTATATATGTGTGTACATAAATGGTAAAGTAAATAAATAAATAATGGTAAATAAATAGTTCGAAAAAAAATTTACTTGATGGTTGGAACAATTTTTCGGCAACACAACAAATAGTTCCCCGAAAATAACTGTGGTTGGTGACAGAATAAACATTCTACTCAATCACAAACTCACTAACTTTAATATACGCGAAAATATAACATATCGTCTACTTGTATGTAACTTTTTGACCCAAACCGAACTTGCCTAAATTTCGCCAAGTTTTTGGTCAGTACTTGGCAGCCACTTGGCGGGGTCTTGTAACAAGTGAGCCTCGCCCACCAAATTGGCCAGTTACTGGGAATTTTCAGGAACTTTAGCACAGAGGTATGTTTTTATCACATAAGTTCGCGTTAAGTTAAAGTGGGGTGGCAAGTTTAGATGACGATCAGGTTGGCCCTGAAAGCGGGCTGGTAATTTGCAAGTCAAATAGCGGCAAGGATTTTCTATGGTGCTCACATAGGAAAATTATGCGGGGACAAATTTTGTATCAAACATTTTTGTGTTAAAATGCAAATTTGGGAGAGATAAAAGCCTTGTAACCTTGTTTTTGCTATTAAAATTTAGAGTTTATCATAATATAAACTACGAGATTTTCCACTTTTATAGACAGAAATAATTTCTTAAAATCATCTGCTTTTTTGAACCACAACAAATTACTTCTAACACAATGGATAATTCGATTTCAAGGGACATCTATTCCAAAATTGATGGGCCCTAGAAAAAACAAACTCCCCCAAAGAAACCATAGGGTTGAGTCCCCATAGATTTGATGCAATTTGAAACCCATCGATAATACCGTAATGGACTAAGTTTGTGGGTTGCAGCGCAACTACATTAATGTGATTAGGAATTTTCTTTACTCGTGATACACATAGTTTGATAGGGCGTCGAGCAATTTGGATGATCTTGGATGTTAGGTGAACCCTGATCTAAATAGAAACAAATCTGCGTTGCCTACTCAGATTTATAGGTCGTAGGTTCGAACAAAGACAGGAGCTTTACTTTATGTGACTTATTTCATCACCACTGCTTCCAAAAACGGCAAAGGAAAACATTGTGAGGCAACCGGCATGTCCTAGAACCAAAAATTCGAACACATATACCACTGGGCTCGCGTAATCTTTAATTTTTAATTATATTAAGGAAATGACGAACTTTTTCGTCAATAAAATCAGTATTAGCACACACACACAAAATACAGCATTTAACATTCACAATAAATTGACACATGCCTAATTAAAATGTTACATATTTATTTATTTTTAACAAAACAATGGCCCACAAAAATACAGTTCTTTTTAATTACTTCCCTGAAAATATAGTCTACATTTACAAAAAAATATCTTAATATTCCAACTTCCCTATCTAAACAACCGTATGTCACGCACCGATCAAGCCCTTTCGCGGTCGCCGAGTATGCACGACTATGCACGAGTCTGCACGACACACTCCCACTAAATGCAAAGTTTGTTTTACAGTTCAGAGACAATCAACTGAGTGTTTTGAATTTCAAACTGTTTATTGAGATTGATGATATTGTAATTGTATTTCGTGTAATGGAATTA
Source organism: Apamea anceps (assembly GCA_951799955.1). Lineage (NCBI taxonomy): Eukaryota > Metazoa > Arthropoda > Insecta > Lepidoptera > Noctuidae > Apamea > Apamea anceps. The sequence goes on from OX637501.1 coordinate 5,714,338, forward strand.
TTATGTAACTTGTTAGGTAGTGTCTTGTGACTTAGATTATGTAATACATTATAACTTGGCTTCAAGACTTCCATCTTAAATATTTTATAAAATATTATTTTTAGATATACATATAAAATAGTGTACTTGTATAAAAAAAATATTATTCTTACATATCAAACTTACCAACCATGGCCAACTTGTTGGCCAAAGTTGTTTCATTTTCTCAAAGCTATGATCATAGTTCAGGTATCAGTAGGTAAAAAGCCGAATTTCATTAAATAGGTTTATGGATACTTATTTGTAAGAAAAATTGGTTTGCTTTTTTTCGGAGGATTCGTGGCTAAATAATAACAGTCGCACGGCTGTTATTATTCCATCTTCAAGGTTAAGCAACGGTTTCCGAGGTTGGTCCGTGAGTTGGTGACCATCAAATCATAAACCCCAACTTGTGAATTGGCCCACGTTTAATTTTGTCTACACGATGAGCTTTGTGAAGCTATCAGTAAACCCGATGTCATTAGATAGATTTATGGATATAAAAAAAAGTTCTCATACCATCTCATTTTAATGTTTGTCTAACGAATTAGCATTGCCATTCAACGTGGCAATGCTTCCAGTCTTTAAGGTTCCGCCGGAGTTCCGGATGACAGCCATCTTGACAGTTCTTTCGTACAAAAACTGTCAAACGTCAATTTTATTCCTCGAATAAAAGTTATCTGGCGATGAAAAAATCAGCCCTAAGTGTTCCTTTGTTTATGTTTTTGTATTTATTTGTATAGTAGTAGGTCAGTCATTAATGTGTCTACAAATATCATCATTATCTAGTCTAGCCTTTTCCCAATGTATTCTTTTCCCTATGTTGGGGTCGGCTTCCAGTCTAACAGGATGCAGCTGAATACCAGTATTTTACATAGAGCGACTGCCTATCTGACCTTCACAACCCAGTAACTGGGTTGTGGGTGGGTAATACGATACCCCTGGGTAAGACTTGTTATCAGACTTTCGGGATTCTGACGACCTGTAACGAATGACAGCCGGGACCAACGGCTTAACGTGCTTTCCGGGGCACGGACTCGGTATGTCAAGAAGGTCACCCATCCACAGAACACCCGCGGCAAGCGTAGCTTAACGTGATCGATCGACCCGTGCGACTGTTCTTAGTTACCCACGAGACCCTTCATAGCAATGTGTCTACATAAATATAGGATGAAAAAAATCTTATTTTTGACTTACCTACATACAAGTATTCATCCCTTTCTTTTATTACCTTATCATAACCAAACAATTCACAATATAACATCAATATTTGTCAGATCTTGATACCAGACACGCTCCAAAACTTGCAACGCCAGCTTACTCCCGTTCCTCAAGTCAAACACTTAACATTTACATTTTAGATTTCCATGAAAATTTTCCGCATGGATTGTTTCATTCCAGTTTACAATCCAAATTTTAATCACCAAACACAACAATAACTGAAAGCGTTTATAATAATTAACAATGGAGTCGTACAGCAAACGGCTGAATCTAGGAGTTGGAACTTTACGGGGAAAGAAAAGGAGCGGGCACGTTACTTTTATTTCTTTCCAAGATCGTTTAAGAACGGAAGGCAAAATCTTGCAGCAAGATCTTCTATTGCCTTAACAAGCAACAAGATATCGGATCGGTCTATTCAGCATGTACAGACGCCAGCAGGTCAAGCTACCCGAAACTGTCAAATTTTCCCAATCAACCTTGAACCTTAATGCTTTGTTGATAAAGTTGAAAATCTATTAAAGAAATTTGACAGATTGTAGTAGCTTGATGTGCTGGCGTCTGTGCATAGCTTTAAACCAAGTGTTAGTAGTAGTTATTTTTCCAGTCTGAAGCCGGCATTTTGTTTTGATTGTGTGTTGTTATTAGCCAGTGTCATAACACAGAGTATTTACCCAATGTATATTGTCTTTGGGCCCTGCCCCAGCAGTCTTGACATTCATAGCATCGCTTTACGACCGAATTCGGTCGCAAAGTCCCGAATTGACAGGTGAAATGTATGTAGTGACAGGACTTTGCGACCGAATTCGGTCGTAAAGCGATCGCTATGAATTTCGAGACTGCTGGGGCTGGTCCTGACATCAAGAAATCGACAAAACTTGTCAATGTCAATAAAAATCAAAATTCATTATTTTATTCAAATTAGGCTGAGAATCAGCACTTTTCGAACGTCAAAATTACAAAAGACAGTCCTCCAAAAACGCCCGCCCTTCACCACTTCCTACTAGTGCTAAACTGAGGTACTGTAGAGGTTTGTCTGCCGAAGGCAACATTATTTGGTGCAGGCTGGTTATAATTTAGCGCGGGTTACATTCGAACGTTCAAGCTACCTACATCCTAATTATTATCATTTTACACTGCTACATTTTACTTCACACAAATGATCCATTGCTAACAAAGCCCAATTTATTCTTTCAATTACGCGTCCCTACGGTATTTAAAAATAAAATCGGAACGAAAAATAACAGAGTGCGAATGATATTGAATTTCAGTTCACGCATCAAAAAGTGAAAAAATAAAATGTTTTGCGTTTTTCAGCTCAAACGGATAGCAAACACCACTGCGAAGCTTTCGCAGAATAAATAAAAATAGTTTCCCTACATGGTGAAATACAAGTCAAATGTTGACCTCTCATCAACATGTATTTTTACTGAATTAAAATGATGCCTTTGATATTTATTTTGTGAATTGCAATTTTTCCTGGCATTGCTTTAATATAACCAGTATGTGTTACACATTGTTAAAAAAATCAAAATACTTAAAGAAAACAAAAAATAACAACGGCTGCTGTTTGTAATAATTTTAGGTGCATGTCAATTTTAACCCCGAAGTTGTTGTAAGTATAACAAATTTCATGTCAGATGACTTCATCCCCGTAACCTTATCTGTCAAAAATCTACGACTTCAGCGGGGTAATTGCGCTAAACGCATAAAATGGTAATCGAGCTCAATGCCTTTCATTTTGAAAGTCCAGCCACGTTCACAGCGACATTTTTTATTGAGCAGACGAATTTTTCAAACTTATGAAACAGTATAAGTCAAAATTGAACACCATTTTTCACGTTCACGCCCACCTTTCTCTACCTCCTCTCCCTGTGTTTCCACTGAGTCAACACTACGCGGCTCGCGATTAACAATAAGATATTAAATTGCAACCCACCCCCTGAGTAAACAGGAATCAATCATCGCTCCATCACGGGCCGGAAGAGGGTTAACTCTATTCAAATAGCTTGCAATCGCCGAATATTCGCCTCGCCACAGAAATAGGACACGCGTGTTTACGTATGACTTTCGCATAGTTTGTAGATGGATGGCTCTATGTGATCGTTTTATGGGTTGGTAAATTTAGATCCGTATGAGATACGATAATATTGATAATTCGTTTGTCGATTTAAGTTTATTCGTGTAGTCATAATCTGCCTATAATGTTCCCACAGCTGGGACACAGGCCTCCTCTTGGTCAGAGGAAGTGCGCTTCAAGTGTATTCAGCGCACTCCCTGAGAGTGTGGGGTATAATCTGACACGGGGGCCCAGAGCGGGTTGGTAGATATCACACGTCTTATAATTTTTGATTCTAGGACATGACGGTTTCCTCGCGATGTTTTCCTTCACCGTTTTGAGAGCAGTGGTGATGAAATAATTTACACAAAGTAAAGCGCCTGTCTGGATTCGAAGCTATGACCTAACTCATAAACCGCGGCCGTTATCACTGGGCCATCACTGCTCTCATTCGAGTAATCTTATAACAGCAATCTTGAAAAACCACTTTTTTGTTAATCGGGGTCGATAGCACAATTATTCTTTTTCGTTTGGAAATCTTCATGCAGCTTCAACATCCTTCATAAGAGTCCTTCTTTGTAAAAAAGGGGACGTTTCTAAAATATTGTTTAGTTAAGATACAATCATACAAACCATAGAATTTGATATAGCAGAAAAATATCAGACACTTCACTTCTTGTTCATTTTTGTTTTTTACTCGACATTGAAACGTCGGAACACAAAATGAATCAAAAGGGATAAATGAATTCATTAATAAACCGATATTCTGATAGACTTCAGTTGCCTACCGAATGATCGAAAAATTAAGTGAAAGAAGCAAATGAACGTTCATTCCTATGTTATTTTATCAGTGCCGTGTGAACGTGGAATGAAACAAAAGCATACAATCGAGTGAATGTTAATTTTTACGCCTTAGAGCGTTTTCACATTATCCGATCCGATATCGGTATCGGACGACGATAGCCGACATCCGATAGCCGACACCATGTGCTATTTTCACATAATTTCCGACAAAATCGTTCCGATACGGCCATTTGCTCGATAGCTTAGTGCAGGCAGGTCATCATGGCAGACTATAATAGATAGGTAACTTTATTTGCTATCTATTATATTTGAGACGCAAAAAAAGATCTGTCCACAGACAGTATTGGGTACATCCCATTGTGGAAGCTAGATATTCAGAGGGAGCATTTTATACTCTTTTTAGCAAGCTACAAAACGCTAGGTGCGTTTTGTAGCTTTAGCTTTAGCGCTAGAAAGTTTTTTAATTACTTTCGTATGAGTGAATCCACATTCAATTATTTGCTAATGGCTCAAAATGGCCGCCGCGCATCGGGCTCTACGCACACAAGGGACAATTTAGATACACGTATAGCACACATACAAACATTATCGCCCGACGGCTCACGGTCGTCCGATGGTGTCGCCAGCATATCGGTGCCGGCTCCGATATCTGATATCGGGCCGGACAATATGAAAGACAGGTACATATTTCATACATTTTACTTACCCCGATATCGGATCGGCGTCCGACACCGATATCGGATCGGATAATGTGAAAACGCTCTTAAGGCCAATTCTCGTAAAATAAAACGTTCAAAATCTAGTCGCAGTCTCACCTGGGCGGCAAACAAATTAATGTCAAAAACTTGTCAAAATGTAGGGAATTTTAAGGTATTTTTGATGGTTCCCTATCCATTTGCATAAAATTTTAAGACCTAATATAACTTAGCATAATTTTGTTTGGCATAATTATATTTTCGCATAATATAATTACGCATAACTGCTTACGCATAATTTTTTTAAGCATAATTTCTCTAACCATAATAATGATTAAGCATAATATTCTAAAGCATAAATTTATTAAGCATAAAGTTCTAAAGCATAATAATAATAAGGCGTAGTCGACGGAGCCCCGCTTCGCGGGGCCCCTATTTCTGTCTGCAGGGTTTAAAGGAACCTAACACGAAGGGGATGACGGGGGCTCGTTCGCTCGCTCCGCTCGCTCACTTGAGCCCCCGTCATCCCCTTCGAACCTAACCTGTCCGAGTCGGGGTGCCCCAATTCCCGAGCTCGCTTCGCTCGCTCTTGCATCGTGAGTTCTCATTGCCTTTTTACTAAATCGAGATGTGTTAGACCTTGGGGCACCCTGACTCTTGGAAAAAGTGATTCAGAATCGAGTGAAAATAAATACGTAAAAATAACTCTTTGTTTCCATTATTTCTATTAATTGCATGCCTAAATATTATTATGCTAATAATCATTAGGCCTAGTAACGTTATGCGAATTAAATTTATGCCAAAACAAATTAGCCTTCAAGATAATTATGCCAACATAAACTGTATGCCAAAAAAAAATATGGCAAAGTATTATTATGGCAAAACGAATTATGCCAAAATCGTTATGCCAAAGTATATTAGGGAAAAGAATATTATGCGAAAAGAAGGGATCCCATTTTTGATAGATTGAGACTTAGATCAAACTATGAACGTTCTTAAAATTACGAGAATTGCCCCTCTGATATCTGCTTATACCACACATATAAGCCCGCCATAAGGCCGCGCATTGTATATTTTGTAGTGTTTAATTTATTTTCAGCTATGTATTTTTGTGGTGTACAATAAAGTATATATAAATAAACATAAAATAACTAATAAATTAATAGTAATAACAAATAATAAATATAAAAATATCGCGGGGGGATATTATTTTATCGCGCATTGGATTTTCCACTCTCGGTGTTGAGCCGAGCGTTGAGAATCCAACAGAGCGCATCCAAGCGCGTCAAAAAAACACACTGTTGGATTTTCAACTCTCGACGCTAAGCAGACCGTTGATAATCCAGTGCGCGAAAAAAATCACCGCAGGAAACTGGGCTAACATTAAATATAGGAAAATTTCCCCTGAAAATGGGGAAACTGTTCCAGAGCGGAAAGGCAAGTTAAATCTCAAATAGAACCTCAACTCCTACATACCGACGAAGTAATTACCACTTCAAATTCACCTCCATCATCCAGCGAACTTTATTGCTAACAATTACAAACTTACATAATAGTTTAATGCATTTCCTTCTAGAAATTTCCCTACGCTTGCTTACTTAAAACCTACTCCGTCGCTACTAATATTGTAAATATGAAAGTCTATGTGTCTGTGAATTTGTATCACGCCATAACGGCTGAAGGGATTTGGATGAAATTTAGTGTATGGGCAGACCATGACTTGAGTTAGTACATAGCATAACATACATAGTATAACCAGCCTATAATGTTCCCACTATGAGAGGGAGTGGGCCGTAATGTACCACGCGGGCCCAGTGCGGTTTTATGGATGTCACATGTCTCCGAATTTTTGGTTCCAGGACACAGATATTTTTTTTACTAGTATTCTTTTCCCCTTTTTTAATAGGATAATTTCCGTCTTTTACGTAGGCGAAGACGCTAGCAAAAGCTAGTCCATACTATAATATTATAAATTCGAAAGTAACTCTGTTTTCGAAAGTAACTTCTTTAGCGGCGTTGTGTACTTTTTTTGTGATGGGTAAAAAATGTTAAAGTCGCGTCAGGACACGTGGCCTGATCGAAAATTCGTAAGACGAAGCTCGCGTCAGGACACGTGACCTGATCGAAAATTCGCAAGACGGAGGGGGAGTAGACCGCATTCCAAAATATCAGAAATGCACAACGTTAATATCCAAGTTTTCACTTCTGCCGGCACTCCCGGAGTGCATCTCGTTTTTTTTTATAGCTGAACAGATTTCGACGTTTGGCATACGAGTTGACATGGCCTGGTTTTGAATATAGGATGCTTTTTATACCGGTAGTACGATCTTGTAGAGAAAGTTTCGAGCTCCACGCAGATGAAACCATGGCCACAAGCTAGTCCATACTATCCTACTAATATTATAAACGTGAAAGTTTGTATGGATGGATGTTTGTTACTCTTTCACGCAAAAACTACTGAACGGATTTGGATGAAATTTGGCACACAAATGGTTTATAACCAGGATTAACATATAAGATACTTTTTATACTGATATTCCCACGGGATCGAAACTTATGCGGGTGAAACCGCGGGGTGCAGTAAGTAATATTATAAATTCGAAAGTAACTGTCTGTATGTTACCTTTTCACACCTAAACAACTGAACGGATTTCGATAAAATTTAGCTAGGAGATAGATAGCATTCTGGGGAAGGACATAGGCTACTTTATTGTCCCGGAAGCATGTTCCCGCGGGAAAATTTCCAACATCCAGGCGGGCAAAGCCGCAGGCAAAAGCTAGTCTTACATAAATTCACTAAATGCTTGTAACTCCTCAACTATCAGTTCGCATAGAATTTCATAACTCTGTAATTACTTTGCGTTAAAGTGTACGGAGTTCGCATCTTATAGTAAACTTCAGAGGCTTATTCAAATGGGCTTATTTCGGTGTATCGGGAATTTTGGGAAACACTCGCAGTTACTTAAGAGTTCGCTAGTTAAGTTTATTAGTATGAAGCTTGTTTTTGTCGAAACTTTGAGAGCAACAAAATGTTGTTTGCAACAAAACTACTCTCGGGAATTGTGTAAGTAACAACTTAGCAATATGATTCTAAATCATGTAAACTATTATAATGGGTTTGAGGAGCTTGTGGCTAAGTAATACAAGCCGCACGGGTCGATCGATCAGGTTAAGCTATGCTTGCCGCGGTTGCTTCGTGGATGGGACCATCTTTACATATCAAGACCCCTCCGTGTCTCGGAAAGTACCTGTAGCCGTAGGTCCTGCTGGCTGTTGGCTGTCATTCGTGGATATGTAGACTATGTAGCACAAGATGGCTGTCCCGTAGTGGAACAATAACAGTGACTATATTACGAGAAATTTACAGTGCCCTCCAATTTTTTTTTTTTTTTTTATTGACAATGGGCTCACTCTTGACCTCAATCCAGCCCAGAGGCAGGGATGAGATCTACGGTGGAACGAGCTTGCCCAGAAGAAGCCTATTCACTCTCGCCTTGAAGAGATTCGGGTTGTATGAACTCGGGAATGCAGACGCAGGCAGACGATTCCACCCCTTTTTTTTTTTTGAGGATGGGAAATCATCAAATGACCCCTCCCGCTCTGGGTGGAGCAGAAGGGAGTGTCAGACTCTTACTGACTAAAACCCACCCGTGTTCCTTCCTTAGCCCTTTATGTTCCAGGGCAGCGGTAACCCTTTCGGACGATCCCGCTACCCTGGACGATTCCACCCCTTAGCTGTGCGTAATTGACATTTTTGTGCTTCATCATGATATAATATAAAAAAATAATCAGGTACTCCTAAGAGATTACTTGATATTTTTTTATAGTAGTTGAATTAGTCAATAAAAACGTTATAGCAATTCAAACTTCGGATCACTAGAATTTTAAATCAGAATGTGGTGTGTCACAGTTGAAGTCGAAAAATGTCAACTAAATTTTGGAAGCCACTGTATTCCCCAACTAATTAATTATCTCCACAGTCATACATTGCCGTAAAGGATGGAAATAAATTAGTGCGGTAATTGTCTAAAACCGCAAGTTTGTGGCATTGCGTGCACTCGACGTGTGTTGCGGGATGCGCCTAAATGCGGTCTGCACGTCCGAATGCTTCATACCCAGGTATTTTGAAAATACGGATATCTCTCGACACGATAAAGGGTTTGGTTTCTGAACATAGAACATTATTGGTTAGTAAAATATTCGACAATGCGAGCAATGCATAAATATGTAAGCTGTCACGCCCTTTATGCCTGGAGGCTTTTATTTAGGTAGTAATGTTTTATTTTTATTTTAATTAATTATTTTTTAGCTTGAGTACGTATAGTTTTTATTATATTTGTTGGTATATTGGCGTGGCTAGCTGACATATGGCAAATAATTTAGGTTTCTTGTAATGTTAATTACTGAACATAGGTTCCTAGTATTGTATACATGCAACTATATTCTAACTAAACAGACAGCTGTGCTGCTGGGGAGTTTGTTGCGCCACTTCTTCTTCCCAGCGATAGCACTAGGAAGTGGTGAAGGGCGGGCGTTTTTGGGGGACTGTCTTTTGTAATTTTGACGTTCGAAAAGTGCTGATTCTCAGCCTAATTTGAATAAATGACTTTTGATTGTGATTGGAACAAGGACAGGAGAATGCTGATGTGGTAAAAAGGAGGTAGTTCACTCCGCAGAAAATTATAAAAAAATCTACTCCAAGTATTAACCCTAATTTGATTTTGACACTTGGTTCAGACTTGGCATTGCAATTTTGTTCTTCAACCATTTGTAGGGTTCCGTACCCAAAGGGTAAAAACGGGACCCTATTACTAAGACTCCACTGTCCGTCTGTCGGTCACCAGGCTGCATCTCATTAACCGTGATAGCTAGACATTTGAAATTTTCGAAGATGATATATTTCTGTTGCCGCTAAAACAACAAGTAGGTATTAAAAACAGAATAAAATAAATGCTCCCATATAACAAACGTGATGTTTTTTGCTCGATATTAATAACGACAAAAGATAGACGCTTGAAATATTCAAAGAATATTTAGTTGTATATTTACTTTAAAAATTAATAATTATATTAAAATAAATACCTATATAAGGGGAGCTCCCATACAACAGACGTGATTTTTATAGATAATGGTACGGAACGGAACCCTTTGTGCGCGAGTGCGACTCGCGCTTGGCCTGTTTTTTTTTTTTTTCAATGAAGCTAAATGCCCCATAACAGCTCGTTTATAGTATGTATTAGAAAGGTGTGGGTGTGGTACAGACCATCAAACTGAACAACTTTCTCCATGGGACCAACATCGTAATCGCGAATAAATTATCAACCGCCCCACACAAAACTTCATTACCTACTCGATCCAAATGTTTGGGAAGACTGATCATTTTTGCTACTTACCTAAGGGAGGGGGATAAATGACGTACGTAGGTTTTTATCGGGGTGAATACGAGTAACGTACTGACGACTTCTTTACTCCTAAGTAAAGAAGTCGTCAGTATATTATAGGTACGTGTGTTTCACCAAGAAACCTCCGTGCCTCAGAAAGCACGTGGTCCCAGCTGTCATTCGTGGATCTTTGACAGTCGTTACGGTTCGTCAGTATCCCGAAAGTCTAACACCCCGTCTTACCAAGGGGTATTCAAATTCAAAACTCAAACTCAAATCATTTATTTCAAATAAAACATTTCAGGCACTTTTGAATTGTCAAAATTAAATTGTCCGTCAGTTAGTCAGAAAGTTGAAGCTAGTTGCCCGTTCCAAAACGTAGATCTCTGTGGAGAAGAACGGGCAAGAAACTCCACGGACACTTTTAAATCAAGATATTATTACAAAATCCTGGGTACATTATTCTTATTGCTTCTATATGTGAAAACCATGTAAAAAAAATAAACAATTTAAAATATAAAATTAAAAATAAGCCCTGGCAGTTAAGAGATGACCAGTCTCAACCGACGGCGCCCGTTCACGAACATGACGCGTGGATCAGCACCATCCAGCTCAACCATTTCGTAGGGAACCGAATGATCCAACACACGCGCCACCACCAGTGAGACATTTAAGTGAGCATGACATATTCTTAACTGCCATGCTCTTTCAAGTCAACATCAAAATATCGTAATAAAAAAAAAACGAATCCATGGTTCTTACATTTACAAAATTTAAAAAATGCTTCTGAATTATACAAAACTATAGTTTGCAATTTATTTAAGAGATGAGAAAAAAGAAAAAATTACTACCAAATCAGGAAGAGGTCATATAATATTGAAGTATTAAGAATTAAAACTTGATTAACCAGTAACACGGTTGTGGAGGTCAGATAGGCGGCCGCTCCATGTAAAATACTGGTATTCAGCTGCATCCGGTTAGACTGGAAGCCGACCCCAACATAGTTGGGAAAAGGCCAGGCAGATGATGATGATGATTTTTAACCCCCGACGCAAAAACGACGGGGTGTTATAAGTTTGACATGTCTGTGTGTGTGTGTCTGTGGCATCGTAGCTCCCGAACGGATGAACCGATTTTGTTTTTTTTTGTTTTTACAGAATAGACTTGCTGATCCGACAACATAACATAATCAGCCGATATGGTTCCCACTGCTGGGATACAGGCCTCCTCTCTACGATCGGGAGTGGGCTATAATCTACCACGCGGGCCCAGTGCGGGTTGGTACCTAGATCACATGTCTTCGAATTTTTGGTTCTAGGACATGCCGGTTTTCTCACGATGTTTTCCTTCACCGTTTTGAGAGCAGTGGTGATGAAATAATTTACGCAAAGTAAAGCGCCTGTCTGGGTTCGAACCTACGACCTACAACTCATAAGCCGCGGCCGTTTTCACTTGGCCACCACTGCTCTCCGCTGCTGTTACCACTGGGCACTGCTGATCCGATGCGGGGCTAAAATTTGTGTGAGGGTCTTAACAGCCGCAAAATAACGGTTGTTCTGTAAATCCATCATTTCGACCAATGTTATGATAATAATTATGGTGAAAAAAAAAAACAATTTCTTAACAAAATCTATTTGGCACGAAATTGATTGTTTTATCCATCTGTTATTAATGAATGAACGAAACGAAGCAGATAGCAGTGATCACTCAAACCAGGTTCTCTTAACAAACGAAGGGATTACGCTGGATTTCCATTCGATTGATTCTGCGAACTGTCGCTCCAGCTTCGACTATAGCAGCATTGAATGAAGTATAATTAATATTCCAGGAATAAATCGACTCTGTACCGTGGAAATTGTATGAAGCTTTTCGCTATAACTTCTATTATATATATATATATATAACTGTTATACATAGTATAAATAACGCTCTTTCTTCACGTTGTGTAGCTGGTATTTTATTCGCTGACAAGTATCATTATGGACTTGGTTCCGTCATTGATTTTACATACATTTTGCATTTACTTATGACATCCAGGAACATTTTTTTTTCAATAAGGGTCTCTTGGCCAAATAATAGCAGCCGCTTGCCGCGGTCGATTCGTGGATGGATGACTGTCTATTACATATCGTCGAGAACCCTCCTAAGAAAGCACGTGGAACCGTTGATCCTGGCTGTCATTCGTAGATCTTTGACAGTCGTTATGGGTAGTCAGAAGCCTGAAAGTATGACAACCAGTCTTGCCAAGGGGTATCGTGTTACTCAGAAACTGGGTTGTGGAGTTCAGATATGCAGTCGTTCTATGTAAAAAACTGATATGCAACTGCTTCCAGCTAGACTGGAAGCCGATCCCAAAATAGTTGGGAAAAGGCAAGGCAGATGATGATTAAGTAGTAGACACGAAGAAATAAGTACAGACGCCAGCAGGACAAGCTACCCGAAACTGTCAAATTTTCCCAATCAACCTTGAACTTGAATGCCTTAACGATAAAGTTGAAAATCTACTAAAGAAATTTGAAAGATTGTAGTACCTAGACCAGACAGTGAAAGAGTAAATAAAACCATTGAAAAACAAAAACATTCCCTTATCTGTTTTTTTTCGTCAAAGTGACCCCAGAATAGAATTTAAAATCGGTATGTATCAACAAAAAAGCCAACAAATAAATGCTATGTTGGGATCGTTCAGCGTGATGAGGCGATGCTTAAGCGCTTTAAAGCGATTTAAGCCAAAGGATTTTACGGCCGACAGATTTCAGATATCCACGCCTGCGGACAAGCTGACGGGGGCTATTACGTGTGGGGTTAGGGGATGGAAATTGGGATGGACATTTTGTGTCCAACATTGTTTTAAACTCGGTGACCCCTTGGAAATCTTTTGAGGTGGACTCGCTTTTTCTCAGATTTTTAGGGTTCTGTACCCAAACCCCTATTACAAAGACTTCGCTGTCTGTCCGTCCGTCTGTCTGTCACCAGGCTGTTTCTCAAGAACCACGATAGCTAGACAGTTGAAATTTTCACAAACTATGTATTTCTGATAACAACAAATACTAAAAACAAAATAAAATAAATATTTAATATTTATTTCCCATACAACAGACGTGATTTTTAGCGTCCGACTCGCACTTAGCCGGTTTTTTTTCTGTAGAAACTTACGTAGGTAGGTATTTAGTGTTGTATACAAACAACCATCTTGGTCTTAGCATGTTGATGGCAAATAAGTAGTAGTTTGAAAAGATATAATTTTGTGGGTATTCGGTGTTGGTATACCTGGTCATAGGAAAAATATATTTTTTGAAAAACCTTAACCCAATATTATGATAGAGATACTTAACTTGTAAATAAAATAGTTAGAGGCGTTAGTTAGTACTACCGCCTACTAATGTGGTACTACTCACAAATAAAATTCTTTGGTGAAGGGATAACCAACAATAAAATCCCTACATATTTACAAATTGAGAAGCAACACAAAGAGAATACAGTGGGGTAATATGTAATTGCGTAACACACTATAAGTAGCAATGACTTTTATATTGACAGTTCAACAATATTTATTGCGTTATTTACATTGTTGAGCAGACAATTATTTTAAAACTTATGAAGCAATGGATTAGCAATATCCTTAAAAATGATCCAGATTGTGTTTGATATGTGTTACGCAATTAGGATGCAAGATTCCTATTAGATATCTATCTTATGTCTATGACGGTTGTGAAAGATCTTCCAAATGAACAATGGAATTAGAGTACCGTTATAAGGCAATAGCATCACCATACGTAATTTAAGCCTTGTCGTCGCCTGCGGACAGCGCGGACTGTTAGTCCGAAATTGCGAAACCGCGTGCGGTGGGCGCGTGCCACACTCTGGCGCCAATATTGGCACCAACGTATGCAAAGCGGGGCTTTAAGTAGCTTTGTAGGTGTGTCGTGGTAAATAGATGACATTTTTTAGATGCTTTGGCTGTTTCAAGAGGACGTGAGGGAAATATTTTTTGACACTGCTTTAGTACGGTTTTCTGAAAAATGCGAACATTGTTTGAAAGCAACGTCATCAGAATGAGAATTTCATAGTTGCCTTAATCGTATCTTTTAAAAGAGTGTCCGTGGAGTTTCTTGCCCGGTCTTCTCCATAGGTAACTACTACGCTTTGAAATGGGTCACTAGCTTCATCTCCCTGACTGACCGACCAATTCAAAAGTGAATTTGAGTGTGGTTTTGAGGTGGTTCTTGGCGTGATACAGGGTAGCAGGGACATCGGCACGCAACCTGTTATGATGGATTTAGTACATGATTCTGCACCCAACGGCGTTGAGTTTTTTCATAGCTTATTAAAAATAATGATTTTCAATAAATTTTGACCGCGTAGTTTTCTATGAAACATCTGAAGGCCAATTCTAGTAATTTAAAACATTCAAAATCTAGTCGCAATCTCATCTCGGCTACGAACAAATGTCAAACACTTGCAAAATGTAGAGAAATTAGAGGTATTTTTGACAGATTAAGACTGAGATCAGACTGTGAACGTTCTTAAAATTACGAGAATTGCCCCTCTGATGTTTTTTTGATAACCGACGATAACTGTTTACGCTACAGGGTCTAGCATCATGTGCTCAAAGAAAGACAGAGCATTATAAATTCCAATTTTCATTCGAGGAACAGTGAAGACTTTTCTTAGATTATGTTAATATTTTAAACAAGTACTTATTCAGGCACCATGTCTAGCCAAAGCCTAAGGCTCTTTGTACACGGCACGGTTTCTTCACGGTACGGCGTATAAACCGGGCCTTAGAAAAAACGTGTTTGTCAACAAGGTTCCTGACGACATGAACTACGAACAAGCTGTAGTTTTTCACAACAAGAACAACGTGTGTATACAAAGGGCCTCAAGGTTTCATTTTTATATCTTTTGAACTATACAAACGTCATCAATACACCATCAACAACATTAAAAAACGATCGCGAACTTCAAATACTTCAAAAACAATAAAAAAACAAAACTATCTGGCATCCCGCGGTACATAAAACAACCCCGAGGTGACACTGCTCACCCCAGTTGTTGATGGCGCGTTTATACCGTGTAACGCGAGCTAAGTGAATCAAACTGCCATTCTAGCCGCGTTACTAAGAACTTGCTGAAAGAGTAGGATGGATAAGATGGAAGATTGCTTCTCTAGGATATGCTACAAGTAATATGCTCAGTTTTTCTAAACAAAGACGAATCATTTTCTTTACCAATGGTAGCATAATATTTTGTCTAACTATAATCGTACTATCCTATTATAAACGTGAAAATTTATATGGATAGATGGATGGATGGATGTTTGTTACTATTTCACGCAAAAACTACTGAACGGATTTGGATGAAATTTGGCACACAGATGGTTTATAACCAGGATTAATATATACGTAATTTTTTCCCAATATTGCCACGGGATCGACACTTATGCGGGTGAAACTGCGGGGCGCAGCTAGTAATATTATAATTTGAAAACCCAAACTTATTCAGGAAATAATTGCATTTAAAAATATTTGGGGTGCGTTTTTGAATTCTGATTTAAATATTGATGCTGTTATTTAAACGCTTTAGTCCTTTTTCTCCATAATATTAACTGGTAATCTTTCGACAAGAGTATTAATGACTTTAATTTCAATATTCTCTTCTACAGTTTTCTTAATGAAATTTTCAAAATCGTTTTAGCGTCTTTTCTGAATAAACAAAAATCTTCTACTTACTTGAAAAAATAGGGGCCCGTGGCTAAATAATAACAGCCGCACAGGTCGATCGGTCAGGTTAAGCTACGCTTGCCGCGGTTGGTCATTCAGCTGCATCCGGTTAGACTGGAAGCCGACCCCAACATATTTGGGAAAAGGCTAGGCAGATGATGACTTGAAAAAATAATCACGTCAGAGAAAAAGTAAATAATTGGGTTCATGAACTTACACCTAACGTTATAAATTACTTGAAATAATTAATTTTCTTTTTCTTTCCTCTTATATAATTAGCGTGGCATTGTTTATGTCGTCGATAACCTGTACCTACTTAAAATTAAAAAAAAACTACGATCCATATTACTTCTATCGTTGGTATGCAACCTGTGCTTACTTTTTGCTTAATATCATCCCTTGCAGACGAGGGTGCAACTCCCTCCCTTTACAAAATCACTTTCACTCTGAATATACACCTTTAATTTTATTTTTTTATGTTCTACAGATTTTCTGTGAACCTCTTTGTAAAAGTAATCTCATTATGGTGCAATTTATTGCAGTATTGTTGGATTAAAGGACCGAATTGAAAAAATAAAGTGTTTTAGAGCTAGTTTGATAAAGCCGCCTTGATTTTACTGGAAGTACGTGTATGACGACAAAAATTCTGCCAAACCGATTTTATAATGATTACCTTCAAGTTCCTCAGTGTTTCTCAAAACACGTAATTATTTATCTAGTTAATAATTTAAGTATACAGGGTGGCAGGGTCATCGACAGGCAAACTGTAACCATGATTTCAGCAACTGATACAGACCCCCTAGCGTAGAGATATTTCGTCGGCTGTGTACACACTTGTATACTTACCTACAGCAAATAGCTACATAAACTCTTAGCTCCTAATCCTGCTCCATCCACATGCAACCTGCCAGAATAAATCATAACCCTCTCCTATTCCCGGTAATAAAAACAGCACAACGATTAAATACAATTAGACTCAGTGAATGCAGTGCGTGTGCAGGCGCGATAGGATTGTGACGTCACCCGTGAGTGATTGTGTCGGGGAGGCGGGTGACGGGTTAAATAGATTGAAGCCATAGGTTTTTGAAGGTTTTTTTGGACATATTGCTGCTACCTGTCTTGATTACCCTTCCTATATTAAGTTGTTATTTTAATCTACATAATATTATAAAGAGCTAAAGTTTGTAAGTTTGGATGTAGGAGGGTAATCTCTGAAAGTACCTACTGATCCGATTTCGAAAATTATTTACCTGGCAGAAAGCTACTGTATTGCCTTTGACTAGCATGCGGGCGACGTCGCAGGCAGAAGCTAGTGTATCTACAACGCCACATGCGAACAACGCGTCATACTGACGTCACGCAAATCCTGCATCTCGCAAGCAGAGCTTACCGCGTAATTAGCATCAACCTTTCCAACATCTATCGTTGGGCAATTCCGACCAGACACAATACCTGTCTGGTCGGAAGATCCTCCCTTTTCTATGGAGGATGAATAAATTTACACCCTGTTCCTCATACCTCTATACTGGTGACCACGACGTGATACGCCGAAAAAATTATTCGTTATCGGTTGTCGGAAAACCCTGTTGAGGTTGGGTCTAAAAAAATAAGTTAAAAAAACTGTGATCCGACTACGGAAAAATAAAAGTGATGTAATTTTTTTCGAGGTCAAAACTTAAAGTAAAGTAAAGTGTAAAGTCCACAATATTAAATTTAGGGAAAATTTATGTAGCCTATGTCACCCGGACCATTATTACGAATCCATAGATACTTCATTCATCAAAACCGGTGTAGTAGTTTTGGCGTTACGGTGGAACACACGCAAATACAAACTAATATACATAAACTGCTAAAATCATAACCCTTCCTTTTGGCTTTGTCGTACTCGGGTAAAAATAACTTGAAACAGATAGAATAAATAATGAACGAATCAATCACATAGGTACTTAGTCCGCAATGACTGATTCGATGGAAACTTTACAAGTAACAAGCGGATTTATCCGAGTGGGCATTGTTAACAAGCTCTAGCTCCGGGCGAAATTAAATTATTAATAAATAAAAAACCGATTGACTGCCATGGGATTGTTTCATTAAAATAATTGCAAACGGTTTTCAGGACTTTAGGAATTATTGGATATTGAAATTGTTTTACCGACTGTTTTTTCGACTAACTCATATTTTTTTCTTTAAAATCTTTAATTCATTTATTTATTGGGAAAAACTGTGAATAGATAAACTAAAACTATCAATTATGGCTCACCCCCCATAATATATATAAATACGGCTCTCGCTCTCGCTCTCATAATTCACCACGCGGGCCCAGTGCGGGTTGGTGTCACATGTCTTCGAATTTTTGGTTCTAAGACATATTTTTACGATGTTTTCGTTCACCGTTTTGAGAGCAGTGGTGATGAAATAAATTACACAGAGTAAAGCACGAGTTTAGGTTCGAACCCACGACCGTACAACTCGTAAGTTGGGACCGATAGCACTCTGCTACCACTGCTCTTTACTGCTCTTTATCAGATAGAAAAACAGTTATTGCCTAATATTCATGGACACCCCTGAAAGTCACACTTTTCGTGTGATATTATGCTTTCTGTTAAAGCTTGAATTCCTAAAGTTAGAAGTTACTTAAGAGCTTTTAAAGAAAATTGCCAAAAAATCAACACGAGATTACAAGATTACGAGAAAAATCCACTACTTCCAGCGTCTCCAGATTCAATATCAACACTACTTCACAAAAAATTAAGCACACGCAGTAGAACTAAGTGCGTCCGCAAACATTGCCTAACACGTACTTTTCGATATCAAACATCGTCTAGACACACCCAATTTATCAAGACCCCTCGTCTATCCACCATTTACCCCGCAAATGTACGTAAAGTATACAGACACAGAGGGGTGGGGAGGTCATCGTAAACTGGAGTTTGCAAAGGATAAGGGTGCATCCAGATTAACAGGGAGATCGACAAAGAAATGCAATTAAATGTAAAATAGGGGTGTTTCACACGACTGTTGACATGGCGTGACGAATGGGGCAGATAGGTGTCAGTCCATTTCTTTTTAAGTGGTTTTTTTAGATTTGTTTGCAGCCATTTTGCCGAGTTTCTAGAGTGTTTGGACTTGAAAATGAAAGGAGAGAGGTTTGTTTACTTCTCAGTTTTATTTGAAGAAGTTGATTAAGATTTTAAAAGAAAACCTCTTCTTGTCTAAAGTGTATAGGTAACTATATTTTTCTAATTTCGCTGAAATTGTAGTCAAGTGTTTCGCGTTTAATTTGGTAAGGAGCATTGCTCGCATTACTTCCAACACAAATGGCAAAATGCTCAATGTATATTGTTTCAATTATGGTCATCTGAACACACAAAGATGATAAAAATAGTAGGTACTTACTCCCCTTTGCAGAATCAACTATTTTCTGACCCACTCCTGGCCAAAGGCTCCTCCATTCCTTGAATCTTTCGCGAGCCCGCGCCTCCTCCTCTAGTTTAAATTGGCTTTCTGATAAGCTAATTCTCGTGATTAAAAAGGTTCAAAAACTAGTTGAAGTCTAATCTCAGTCTTAGTCTGTCAAAACTGTCCATAATCAACCTATAACGCTCCTACTTCTGGGACACAGGCTTTCTCTCTTCGAGAGGGAGTGGGCTGTGGTCTACCTACGCGGGCCCAGTGCTGGTACAGACGCCAGCAGGTCAAGCTACACGAAATTGTCAAATTTTCCCAATCCACCTTGAACCTTAATGCTTTATGTAGCTACTAGCTTCTGCCCGCGGCTTCGCCCGCGTGGATGTCGGAAATTATGCCACGGGAACGTGCTAACAGGATAAAATGTATGTGCTTCCCCAGGATGCCATCCATCTCGCGGGCCCTTTGTGGCTAATTACAATAGAAAATCAATTGTGTCTCATTAGTGGTGATTAAGAGGGTACCTATATCTTTACCTAAGTACCTACCTAATTAAAAAAAAATAACCTACCTAAATAAACCTATTTCTGATGATAACTAATCTAAACTCAATAAATAAGCAAAATCTCTAAAAACTAATATCTATACGAATGACTAATCCTACCTAACAGTATTATAAAATAACCTACGGTCACTACGTACACTAACAAATATACTACCTATACTATAAAATTAAAATCTATACCTACGACTTATAAAATTAAACCTAAATAACTCTAAACACTAAAAGGAATAAAAAGGTCGCACAGATAATACTGCGGGTGACGTAACCTTCGACAAACTTACTATTTGCGGTTGGTACAGTAATCGGTCTAGGGATCGAACCGCAAAATTAAGTTTGTTTTTTATTGTATATACTTTTCCGTGGTGCCCAGGATATTAAAGAATAATTATACCAAGTTTCATCGTAATCGAACTGGTAGTTTTTGCGTGATGCCTGAACAAACAGACAGACAGACAGACAGACAGACAGACAGACAGACCGACAGACAGACAGACAGACAAAAATTTTTGTAATCACATTTTTGGGTTCGGTGTCGGTCTAGTAACACCCCCTGCCATTTATTTTTTTGATATTTTCAATGTACAGAATTTTCACTTCTACAGATTTATTATAAGTATAGAATAGATAAAGTTGAAAATCTATTAAAGAAATTTGACAGATTGTAGTAGCTTGATGTGCTGGCGTCTGTACTATCGCCAAAATGTATATCTGACCACCGTAAGGACTATTCCTGTTTGCAGCGCATATTATTAGACGACCTAAAAAGGATCCTATTTTTGTTTTACCTAAGGACGCAGCTGTGGTCATCGTGTGCACGGGATTTTGTTTTCAAAATGGTCAGATATATTGTAATAGGTTTTGGATATGGTACCTACATGTCACATGTCTTAATTATTTTGTTTCTAGAACAAGGCGGTTTTATCAAGATGTTTTCCTTTACCGTTTTGAGAGCAGCGGTGATGAAATTATTTACACCTGGGTTCGAACCCATGACCTGCATTTTGCAAGTCGGGGCGGTTACCTCTCGGCTACCACTACTCTCAGTCATAACTGTAGGGAAGTTAAAGGTATTTTTGACAGATTTACACTGAGATTATTCATTTATTTATTCAATACTATAAGCACACAAATGTACAGAGGCGGACTTAATGCCATAGGCATTTTCTACCAGTTAACTTTTGGGCGATGCAGAGATAAACAGTGGTAGATGCAATCATGAAAATTGAGAAATAAATATTTTTAAATGTACCATATTAATAAACACACACACATATATACACATAATTTCATTCAAATATTTACTTCACATATACATATTTTTTTAAAATTAATTAGTTTATTTAAACTTTTCGCACAAAAAGGTACAAAGGCGGACTTAATGCCTTAGGCATTCTCTACCAGTCAACCAAGGGTGGTGAAGAGATTAGATGACAGACGCTTTGGTTGAGAGGAACAAAGATAAAAACCGGCCAAGTGCGAGTCGGACTCGCCCATGAAGGGTTCCGTTACGTTACGATTTATGACGTATTAAAAAAAAACTACTCACTAGATCTCGTTCAAACCAATTTTCGGTGGAAGTTTATATG
The DNA here is from genome assembly GCA_951799955.1 of Apamea anceps. Lineage (NCBI taxonomy): Eukaryota > Metazoa > Arthropoda > Insecta > Lepidoptera > Noctuidae > Apamea > Apamea anceps. The sequence continues at coordinate 5,735,792 of OX637501.1, forward strand.
GTAATGTACATCATATATTTTTTTTAGTTTTATCATTCTCTTATTTTAGAAGTTACAGGGGGGGGGACACACATTTTACCACTTTGGAAGTGTCTCTCGCGCAAACTATTCAGTTTAGAAAAAAATGATATTAGAAACCTCAATATCATTTTTGAAGACCTATCCATAGATACCCCACACGTATGGGTTTGATGAAAAAAAAATTTTTGAGTTTCAGTTCTAAGTATGGGGACCCCTAAAATTTATTGTTTTTTTTCTATTTTTGTGTGAAAATCTTAATGCGGTTCACAGAATACATCTACTTACCAAGTTTCAACAGTATAGCTCTTATAGTTTCGGAAAAAAGCGGCTGTGACATACGGACGGACAGACAGACAGACAGACAGACATGGCGAATCCATAAGGGTTCCGTTGCTATTTGGCTACGGAACCCTAAAAAAGCTCTTAAATCTAGCAAAAAAGCCATGCTAAAAAGTGTAGCAAGGCAAGTGACGTCACGCGGAACTTTAACGGGCCATATCTTCATAATTTTTTATATAATTGACAAAAGAAAAAATACGGGTCCAATATTTTTTGATAATCTAACTGACGGACTAATTATAATTTTTTAGGAAACTAGCCCATTGCCTCTCTGAAACATTGTTAATTATCAAGTGACTACCATGGTTTTACATTACACCATTTTTATGACAAAAAAAAACACGCACAACATAGTGCCGTACATAACTCACCATAACTAGTGCGCACATACCCACCCTAATAGCTATCATATTCTGGACGTAGATAAATAACATCCCTGTCCACTAGATATCGCATCGCAAACGATTACCTATTCATAAAACGGAAAGTTGAAACTCCGGGGAATCCAGTTAGCGGACCGACTGAGCCAAGGAGATTTATGCATTTTAAATTACTGTCGGAGGTGGTTTTAGTGGAACGGCACGGATACGACACGATGATAAGGTTGATTTGGAGGTTATTAACCCTAAAGAGGAGTGGTGGCCCCGTGCTAACGGCCGCGCATAACAAGTTGTAGGTCATAGGTTCGAACCCAGGCATGCGCTTTATTTTGTGTAAATTACTACGTCACCATCATCATCATTTCAGCCAAAAGACGTCCACTGCTGGACATAGGCCTCCCCCAAGCACCTCCAATTCGGCCGGTTCTATGCTTCTCGCATCCAACGGGTTCCTGCGGCCTTCACAAGGTCATCGGTCCACCTTGTGGGAGGCCTTCATCACAATTGCTGTCAAAAAGATGAAGGAAAACATTGTGAGCAAACCAGCATGTCCTAAAACCAAAAATACGAAAACACTTGCACCTTAAGCTGGCAGAAAGTAGGCCGACATCATATAAATGTTACTTCTATTGTATTTATAATGTGATACAAACCCTAAAAAACAAATTATCCCACGAAAAATAATAAAACACAATCAAAAGCGCTCATGTCATGTCATACGACCCTTTCAGCTTCGTCATGGTCACGAAAAAACAAAAATCACAAAACAAAAGACTATTATATAACATAACATAACATCACACGTTGTTTCCCCGAGGACCAGGCCCGTGCCGGACGGCGCGTATGTGTTCCACGCGCGCCTCAAAGAGATGTCAGCACGAGTGACGGGGCCCGATAGGGCCGAAGCCTGCCAGGGTAGCGGGATCGTCCGAAAGGGTTACCGCTGCCCTGGAACATAAAGGGCTAAGGAAGGAACACGGGTGGGTTTTAGTCAGTAAGAGTCTGACACTCCCTTCTGCTCCACCCAAAGCGGGAGGAGTCATTAGATGATGTCCCATCCTCAAAAAAAAAAAAAAGGGGTTGGGCAGAGGTCTACGCTACCTATTATACAGGATAAATTTTTATTCAGTGCGTAAATTTTCACAGGGTGTTCTACCCATGAATATGAACAACTTTCACTACGGGACCATCTCTGAAATCACAAAAAAAAAAAATCAGCTGTTTCTTATAAAAGTTCAATACCTACTCGACCAAAATGTATGAATCTGCTGATTTTTTTTTCGTGATTTCAGAGATGGTCCCATAGTGAATGTTGTTCATATTCATGGGTAGAACACACTGTAAAAATTTACGCACTGAATAAAAAATTATCCTGTATAGTACACCCACATTTCGCCAGTTATGTTTAAGTCCCATGAAATATGAGGCGAGCCTACTACCCCATTGAGCACAAATCACTGTGGGCACCTAATGAAGAACCCAATAACACTTTGCCCGACCTGAGAATCGAACCTAGGACCTCATGCTCAGCAGCAGTGCTTGCGACCACTAAACCAGCAAGGCAGGAAAAGTCGCGTATTATAAAAACCGTCCCGCAGTGGTCAAAGGTCGAAACTTAACATGATAAAGATTAACTTTGATACGATGTTCAACCCAAGTTAGTGTAAGCTTAAATTAACGACCAACCCGTTGCTAAATAAATCTGTTTAAGTAAATTATATTTAGAGTTTGTTTTTGTTTATTCCATGCTTTTCGTGGGACATTGGGGGTGGACTGTAGCCTCTACAAGTGACGATACTTAAAAGTATGTCCGGCAAAAACTGGGTAGTTAACCTCAATACTACCTTGTTGGCTTGTTGATTTTTACAGTGGGATCTATTCTTATTATCATTATGAAACCAGCTGACTTTTTTTTTGATAACCGAAAACTTTCTATGTTTAGTGGTCTAGTTTCATGTGCTGAATTCATGGCTACAGCTTTAGCGTCTATGTCCAATATTATAATAATATCCCTGGACATTTCACACAGCGCCATCTAGTCCCAAGCTAAGCAACCTAATGCTTGTGTTATGGTAACAAGATGGCTGATAAACTACTTATATACATTTTTTCTTTGAAATTTTTTTTTTTTTGTAGTCAATCAATCAATCAACTCAGCCTATCGCAGTTCACTGTTGGACACAGGCCTCTCCCAGACTGCACCACAACACCCTGTCCGCGTATCGGCAAGCGTAGTGTAGACGTCCCGTCCCCCAGTTAGATGCACGGACGACCTAAAGAAGGTGGCTGGGGTAGACTGGAATATTATAGTGCATGACAATTTTTATAAATTATGCCTAAGTACTAGTGTCATGCAGCGGCCATTTTGTTTCAGCTCAAGAAAATTAAGTTATTCTTGGTATTCGGTAACTATGGATCCCAGGACGTTTCAAAGACGTATCACGGAGAATCAGTGAGTTCCGTCGAAAATCATGGAAAATCTTCTTTATACTAAAGATGGACACCGAGAGGTTTTAACCAGTGGAAGTCCAAGTAGTTTATTAAAGGCTTTAAGAATTTTCATACTAGAAAAAAAGTTAGTTGCACCACTTCTCCTTCCCAGCTGAAGCACTAGAAAGTGGATGTCTTATGTAATTTTGTCAATCAAAAAGTGATGATTTTTAGCCTAATTTGAATAAATATTTTGTTGATGGATGAACATTTTATATTATTATAATTTAATTAAACTTGATTTTGCTTCCGGAATTGGCTTATTTGGGTAGGTACAGTACCCCATAGACACAAAATCAGGGTTGCATGTTTACATTTTACCTACTCTGCCTCATTATTTGTAGGGTTGATACCAAAGGGTGTAACCTCGTGAAATAATTAAAAGGCAAAGTATACAATTTCGGGCACACATCGTAATGTTTTAACTTCATTAAGGCTAACAAGAGTAACGAGATGAGTAGACGATGGATTTATATAATAATTCTATTTTTTTTCAACATAGGCACGTGTAGGTAAAATGTTTTGGCGGTAACCAAATCTTTCACTCAGGACATACATGTTCAGAAATGTTTTTATTTATAATATTATGTAGGCAATAGTGCAGTTGCAGAGTAAGTAGTGGAATTGTCAGTGAAATAAAACACTTGCTACAAAAAAGAAAACGTAAAAGATTTTAGTTACAAAAAATATGAGTTGTCCTATTTTGTAAAACATTGAAACAGCAGGTAATGCAGTAGCAAGAATAAAATTTATGATTTTTATCAATGGGCGCCTCTTTTTGTAGGCAATTTTTACTTCCTCCCAACTAAAATTACGTTTCGAAATTTTTCATAATTTGCCCTGTAGGACAAAAATTATGAAACTTAATTAAAAACAAGATTTGTTAATCTTCATTTATCAAACCTACATATTACATATAACTGCCACAAAACATTATTAGATCCAGCAATGCGCTAATGTAGTGATGGAGGATGTTCCACGTAAAGTCAGCGACACAGTGCATCAGTCTTGTCGGAAACGTGTCATCAATCACTGACCAGTGGACGAGTATGTTTATGTATGCACGTTCTACTTACGTCTGAGAAAATCGCTTGGAAGTGATTCTGAGGGATGTGAGAGGAACTATACTCACATTAATACGTACATTTCCTAATACATAAAATATGTGACTTATAAACAGTGTGTAAATGGCCGGTCTGTGTTGTTAGGATTTGGAAAGTCGACCCAGCCGTCCTGCCAAAGACATGTACAAACTATGCTAAAAGGAATATCACCTATGAAGGAGCACAATTTCATAATAATTTACCATCTTATATAAAAAAATGTAAGCTCTTTTTAATAGCTTTAAATCAAAACTATAATATTACATAATTGAAACCACTCGCTAACAATGTTACTAGCCTACTAAGTGCTCATTTTCCAATCGACAGATATTTTTTATTCGTGGAATAAAATTGACGCCTGACAGTTTTTTTTAGGGAAGAACTGTCAAAAATTCAAAATTATCCCTCGGATAAAATTATCTGGCGTTGAAAAAATCAGCCCTAAGTTGAAAATAAAACCATTGAACGTGTATACCCAACCAATTTAAAAACACAATATTGTATTGTATCGGTGACTGTTACCTAGAATAAGTTTACAAAATTTTATCTCATGTATATTCTTATGTAAGTGGCTCTTTTGTCCTTGAAACACAGAATTTTGACAGTGTCTCATAATTTCTTTAAGGGCTGATTTTTCAATCGGCAGATATTTTTTATTCGTGGAATAACGACGATTTTGACGTCTGACAGTTTTTAACCGACTTCTAAAAAAGGAGGAGGTTCTCAATTCGGATGTTTGTATTTTTTTTTATGTTTGTTCGCGCATAATTCCGTCGCTTGCCAACCGATTTGAAAAATTCTTTTTTGTTGGAAAGGGTATACTTTCCAAATGGTCCCACAAAAATTTCATCAAAAACGGTTCAGTAGTTTGGTTTTTAAACCAAAATTGCTGGTAAAAATTACAACTTAAAAGTGAAAAATAAAAACTTTTTTGAAAAAAAAAACAACCGACTTCCAAAAACGACACTACAAAGTGAAAAATAACTTTAATTTCGGAAGTCGGTGGCAAACAACGAAAATGCGAACCCAACGACACCGACTTCCGAATTTAAAGTTATTTTTCACTTTGTAGTGTCGTTTTTGGAAGTCGGTTGTTTTTTTTTTTTTGAGAATAAAGTATGTATACCTAAAGACTATTTACAAATTAAAAATATTTCATTTCATGGGCACTTATGAAACGTCAGAAGCTAGGTGCACGGTTGCAATTAGTTGTTTCCTATAGAAAAGAACCGGCAAGAAACTCCACGGTTACTCTTCTAAAAATAATTAGCTTTTACAATGATTTCAAATTACAGTGTTACGGTGTGGGAGGATAGTATAAGCCCATCAACAAGTACCAGGTACTTAACAAACTAGGAAATGAACAAAAAATCGAAATATCTATGAGTCTTTAAGGCCTACTACTAAAACCGCCCCGTCGAACACATACATATCTGCCGATCTGTTATGTAGAGATCTCACCGTGATAACTTAGCTGAAGTGAACTGTCGGTCTATTCTGTAAAAATCTCACCGTGAAAACTTAGGTGAAGTCAGCTTAAAATGAGCTGTCTTTTCTACTATTGACAGAGCTCATTTCAAACTCACTTCACCTAAGTTCACGGTGAGATTTTTACAGAATAGATCGGCTGTCATTACGTCTGACGCTAAGGAAGCTTATGAAGGCTACAGTAGGTTCAAAGTGCTCTTAAATTTATTATCTGTTACTTATTATCTTTTCAAAGTTATATTTGCTTTGAATTCAGTTTAGATACTATAAAACAATTTTATTTAATTTTTCTTTAAGTTTGTGATGGAAAACTGGTCTGGGATTATAAAGAAAACCTTTTTCTTTTATTTTAGTTGTATATACTTAGAAGATAATCTTCAAAAGTCCTTATAAAAGTCAAACTAAGTTGAACAAGTAAGTTAGTGTTTTATGATTGATGGACACTTAGATTTAAGTTAGTTTCTATTGAATTATTCAAATTAAGTTATAGTTAAGGTTTTTTGGTATAGCTCTAAGCCGCACACCAGTGCTATAAAATGAACTGGCCTTGCTTAGTGCAGAGTTGAAACAGAATACCAGGCCAGCATACCGGGGGCCTAAAAAGGCCACTTTAAGCAATACCTCCAAAAGCTATTCATTTCCTGAATTCCTAGCAGATCATTAGCAATTCCTCTAATTTTCGTAAATTTCATTTCATATTTGGTGTAAACATAGCCACATGAAAAAAATAAATACCGTAATTTTATCGGTAAATTTTTCATTACAGTTTTTATTAATCAAATTGTTTTTTTTATCTTTTATTTCTACAGTTTCAATGTTATTTCATTGTGATATGAATTGCAAACAGATCGTATTATGAATTGTCAGTTTGTGACCATTTTACAAATTTTAATATGATTCAATTGTTATCCTGTTATGATTCTGTCAAAGTGGCCTTTTTAGGACCCCAGGTTTTGGTGCCCCTGACGGCCTATCGCATTAACTGCTGAATTATTAGCGAATTTTCCGCAAATGCTAATAAAATAGCTCACTAATCCTGTGCGACGAACGCTCACACGCGTTCAAATAATTTTCGTGTGGTGCTATGAACGCGCATGCGCGGTTGAAGAAAGTTTTACCCAGTGCGGCTCCGAGTGCGGCACGACGCTTCAGTGCGTTTGAAAATTTTCGAGTTTGCATAATGGACGCACCCGTGCGTCCATTGTGCATTGCGCCGCACTCGAAGAAAATTGAGTAAATTGTATGGACGCGCATGCGCGCCGCTAGCACATGGTCAAAGCTTGAAAAACGCGCAGGCGCGTTGGCCGCAGTAAATGTGCTATAGGACTTACATACATAGGGATAAAACCTCAAACTCTGTAAACTTTAATTCCTACATTATTATGCAGGGTGCCAGGGACATAGATGCGCCACCTGTTACTATGGATTCAGTACATTCTCGACCCCGTGCGTTGAAGTTCGATCGATTATTTAAAAAAGAATTTGCTGTTCCATACATTTTGACTGCGTAGGTAGATATTGCACTTTTCTATGAAACAGCGGTTCTTTTTTTTATTTGATACTTCAGGTGTGTATATTTGGGGGAGCCCTATGTCCAGTAGTGGACGTCTTTCGGCTGAAATGATAATGATGGTGATTCAAATGTGTAGGTAATAAATATTCTCCCTTACGAGACAGCTTGGTACCCCAGCTCAAACTTGATATTACTTCTATTGCCTTAGGTCCTGCTGTATTTATATTTATTTATTTATATATACTTTATTGTACACCAACAAAATACAAAGCATAAAAAAAGGACATGAAACTACAGAATATACAATGGGCGGTCTTATCGCATTACTGCGATCTCTTCCAGGCAACCTTAGAATGAACAGTGTTTTGGATAAAAAATGGGACTGTCGTTGGTGCAAATATTATGTACACAATACACTAAAATAGATACACATTTGTGTATCTATTTTGTATTTGTATACTTTCAATTTTTACATATTAAATGTTTTTATTTTTTTGTTTTGCTGTTGTTTTTTTTTTATATACACTTTGACATTAATGAATTTGATCTATGACATTTGCTTACTTTGTAAAGTATTCTATTATTTTAATTATTGTGAATGTGAAGACTATGTGGGTCATTTTATTTTTTATTTTTCTCTCCGTTCTGTTAGTTTTTGTCATGGTCTGGCAGTTTGAGTAATTAATGTGGCCTACCCAAATGTCCTTTCTTTGGTATTGTTCGTCAAATCGTTGAGCTCCTTAAGTTTTGAGTTGACCTGCACGATTTCTGACATATGCGTGCACTGACTGGACAGGTCCTCTCAATCTGTATGGTTCTTTCCTCAAAAGACCATCTCAGACATCGACCTACTTGGTCTTCATATGATCTGACCAAGATTATGTCTGGACTTTAAAAGAGACTGTGACGTCTGAGTTTGTTTCGGCCTTTCTTCTCAGACTAGTCAGATAGGAAACGCCAACCTCATCTAGTTTTAAAATATGATTGACGTGTAAAAGTGTTTGTACAAACCTACTTACAAAATAAAATCATTTATCATTTGTGTGTTATATGTATACAAGCAACGAAAAATAAAAGAAGACTGTAGATGATTGCAGTTAGGACAACACGATCACAACGACAAGTAGTGCTCCTTTACAAGTCTTTTGAACACCTGAAAGGACAATGCAATGCATTCCACAAACGAGCGGCCTGGACAGTAAAGGATTTATCAAGGAAAGTATCAGGGGGACCTATACTCCCAAAACGCGTCAACAATGATACGGAGGCGTCCTAAAGTAGTATAAATATCCGGTGTGAACCCTATAACCGAGGAATTAACTTTTTCAAAACCTATCGGTAGGGACAACTATTAAATTGTGTGACATTAATTCTTAGTTCGGGCCCCAAACTAATCTAATGTCAGTAGGTGATACGAAGCAGGAATTGCGCGTAACTTCGGCCGAAACTACGGATTCCGCGCATATGGAGGCATCCTGCGCCCTAATTGCGTAACACACGATCAATTGGAAGCGGTTTCATTTTGAGAGTTCAACAACATTCAGTGCGTTATTTACGTGTTGAGTAGACAAATGTTTCGAACTTATGAAGCAATGGATTAGCAATTTGCTTCAAAATGATTCTGATTCCGATTGATTGTGTGTTACGCAATTAGGGTGCTGACTGTAATAGCAGAATCACTGATTAAACTCATACTTTTATCGCCGCCAACCAAACCAAACCTTTTATCCGATCATTGAAAACATTACGTGTGGAACAAAAAGAAAAAATGTCGCTACACCCATCATGGAAAATTCAACACAATATTTTGACTAGTTTTTCACTTTTCAGATCAATTTCGTAGAATTCTAGTTCCGTATATGTTTTATTTTATCTGTTTATTTTCTTTGTAGCCAACGTGGACACCGTCCAAAACTTAACACAAAAAAGCTTCCACAGTTTTATCAATATTTCAACCCTCCAAACACTATCGTTCAAGCTAAACCAACATGACCTAACTCCCTTTCCAATTTACGTGTAAACGCGGTTATTCGGTTATTTGGTTCATTCGCCGACACCTAGCCATCCGTCAATGAAGGTAATCATCGGACGTCGACCCCAAGGGGACTGACTGATCAATATTTTCGGTCTTTCGGTTCGGTTTGACAGTTCCGATAGGCCATTTGTGTGGAGGACAATTATTTTTCAGAATACAGAAGTTTAGAACTAAAATTATATTTAAAACTTTTAATCACCTTGAAAACAGTTTGTCTGCTGTTTGTAATTAGTTTTACTGAATAATTATTTTCTTTCTAGTTTTGACTTTACTTGACGAAAATGACGACATGTTTCCGAGATTTTTACCACAATAGGCCAAGAACAAACGCGCGGAGAAAACGCAGCGTAAATTCGAACGAAATTAAAAATACTGGTTTCGCACAATACTTACATAACCAGCCTATAATATTCTCACTGCTGGGACACGTGCCTCCTCGCTGTGAGAGGGAGTGGGCCATCATAATCCACCACACAGGCTCAGCGCGGGTTGGTGGCCAAATAGTTATTTAGTTTACATAAGACTTTGTATCCATTCTTCTTCTTCTTCGTGTCGCCGTTACGACTGTATTTTAGATCTATATAGTATCTATTCATACTAATTGTTGTGTTTGCTGCAAAAATGTAAACCAAAATGCCATAGCATAGTTGTATTTTCAATTAAAAAATCAATCGAATTTACGTAAAGTTTACACATAACGTTCGTGCTAGAGCCTCTGCTTAAGGGGTTTACTCTTTAAGTCCGTCAACAAAGATAAGAATAAATGTTATTGGATCGTGTAGCGCGTGTGTGTTGTATGTCGTTGTGTTTGTGTCGTTGTTCGCGGAGCTGACGCTTGTGTTTGTTCTATTTATGCGTCATATTTACCATAAATAAATGTTTTTTCTTTCTAACCGTTTCTTGTCTTTTCTTTCTTTTTCTTTCCTTTCTTTCTTTCTTTATTCATTCTTAGTTTGGGCCCCGAGTTAATCATATGTCCGTAAGTGATACGGAGTAGTTAACGCCCTTAACCTCGGCCGAGTCTACAAACTTCGTGCTTAGGGAGTCAACAAATATATGGCACATATCCTGAAAAAAAACAATGTTTTCGACTACTGTATAAAAATAATCACGCATTCATTATTTAATACAAAACTGACAAAGAACTATTAATACTAATTACATTTCATCGAAAGTGTTTTAAAAGCTATTAAGTAATTATATAATTATCTATGATTGCTTTCATTATAGCCGAGTCATCTTTTACATAAAGTGACCCATTTTAACGCGTAAATAATGCAGTGAATAGACTTAGTGGGTCATGCACGTGAGTATCATTATCGTGCACTTTGAATAAGCATTATCATAGTTCTTTTATAATGAAATAGCTGAAAAGAGAGCAGTGGTAACGACCGCGTGATACGAGTTCTAGGTCATAGGTTCAAACGGAGGACGTGCTTTACTTTGTGTAAATTAAATTTTTCATCAGGGTTGTCGGTTTTATGGTTTTCGAGGCTGCTCAAGCCAAAATGAACTCAAAATGAAAATCCAAGATGGCGGTGCAAAAACTTTTAAATTTTTTGCCATTTTGAAACTTTTGGAGCCGCTATTTTGGGTTATCATTTAAAACTTCGTACCTGCCCGATTTTTTTATATTTCATTATATCTTTTAGGTACCTACCTATCTAAAAGTCTCCATGAGAAACTAAACCAACGTTTAAGGCCACTCAGTAACCAAGCTCTTGAGCTACTCTTGTATCAAAGTTTGTCTATAGTTATCCAAACGGCTATGTTTACTAAAACTTTTGAACAACATTTTGTTCAACATGATTCGGTGGTTGAATTTAAAATCGTTTGGTATTAAACAACGCTATCTATCACTTCCAGAAATATGTACATCCATCCAAAGGTTAGCTCACCCATACATTGTATAGTTATCAAAGTTATTAAATATGCAGCAATGGACGCAATACATCGGTGTTCCACCACCAACGTTAGGCATACTAAATTATTCAAATGTTACACAAGTCGAACGCGTGTCAATTTTCCTGTAATTTAGTTAATCGCCTAAAAATTGTTATCTTTGTAATATGCTCCTTTAATAGACTTGTAACTACGTTTGTAAGCTGTTAGTTCAGGAAACTTCATTAACAAATTTGTACTCAATTAAAGGAAAGAAATAAACTTGATTGTAGCGTATTTTTGTTCTTGTTAACAACTTTAATTATTATAAATAAATCATCATCATCTGCGTCGCTCTTTCCCAACTATGTTGGGGTCGGCTTCTAGTCTAACCGGATGCAGTTGAATACCGACATAATAATAATGACCTCCACAACACAGTCACTTCACGTTACAGTTACTACACGTTACAGTTACTACACGTTACAGTTACTACCCGTTACAGTTACTACACGGGTCGATCGATCAGGTTAAGCTACGCTTGCCGCGGTTGGTCCGTGGATGGGTGACCATCTTTACATACCAAGACCCGTCCGTGGCTCGGAAAGCACGTTAAGCCGTGAGTCCCGGCTGTCATTTGTGAATCTTTGGCAGTCGTTACGGGTCGTCAGAAGCCCGAAAGTCTGACAACCAGTGTTACCAGGGTATCGTATTACCCAGCAACTAGGTCAGATAGGCAGTCTCTTCATGTAAAATACTGATATTCAGCTGCATCCAGTTAAACTGGAAGCCGACCCCAACATAGTTGGGTAGATGATTTGAAATTGTGAAACACATAATTTTGACAGTCTCACATAATTTCTTTAAGGGCTGATTTTTCAATCGGCAGATATTTTTTATTCGTGGAATAAAATTGACGTCTGACAGTTTTTAACCGACTTCTAAAAAGGAGGAGGTTCTCAATTCGAATGTTTGTATTTTTTTTTTATGTTTGCTCGCGCATAACTCCGTCACTTGCCAACCGATTTGAAAAAATCTTTGTTGGAAAAGGTATACTTCCCAAATGGTCCCATAAAAATTTCAACAAAAACAGTTCTTAGTTTGGTTTTTAAACCAAAATTACTGGAAAAATTACAACTTAAAAGTGGAAAATAAAAACTTTTTTGAAAAAAAAAACAACCGACTTCCAAAGACGACACCACAAAGTGAAAAATAACTTTAATTTCGGAAGTCGGTGGCAAACAACGAAAATGCGAACCCAACGACACCGACTTCCGAAATTAAAGTTATTTTTCACTTTGTAGTGTCGTTTTTGGAAGTCGGTTGTTTTTCTTTTTTTTCAAAAAAAGTTTTTTTGTATGGAATAACTGTCAAAAATTCACAATTATTCCTCGGATAAAATTATCTGGTGTTGGAAAAATCAGCCCTAAGTACTCGTATTTTTCTTTTTTGTATGTTGGCACCTTGTTTTTATATATACATGTATAATTTGTTTTCATTTAATAATTGTGCTTTTGTGTGCACTTAATAAATGGTTTCTATCTACAGAGAAGGCAGTGGTCGAGTTGACTTCTTTAAATTACGTTTTACGACACCTGTAGTTGTTAAGCATACACCTATTTCTATTTAAAAATGTAATTTCCGATGTATATGCTAATCTACATAAAAAAAAAAATCTTTCAGAATCGTGTAGGCAAACACTTGTGCCGTTCAAATCTTCGCAAGGGGTCCCCATGCCTCGGGGCCGTTGTCAGGGAAATTGCATTCTGAACCCGGACCCCTACAAGGGTTCCTCACTACAACAATCCCAAGGCTACAATGAAACTGCTTAAACTAGGAATTGGGTACACAAGATTTAGGTATTTATCTAAGTAGTTAATGGAGGGGCCCGTGGCTAAATAATAACAGCCGCACAGGTCGATCGGTCAGGTTAAGCCACGCTTGCCGCGGTTGGTCTGTGGATGGGTGGCCATCTTTACATACCGAGACCCCTCCGTGCCTCGGAAAGCACGTTAAGCCGTTGGTCCCGGCTGTCATTCGGATCTTTGACAGTCGTTACGGGTAGTCAGAAGCCCGAAAGTCTGACAACCAGTCTTACCAAGAGGTATCGTATTACACAGTAACTGGGTTGTGGAGGTCAGATAGGCAGTCGCTCCATGTAAAATACTGGTATTCAGCTGCATCTGGTTAGATATTTCGTTTTCTTGGGTTATTTTAACTTAAAGCAGCAATTGGCAACAAGCAGTTTTGTAAAAAAAAAACGCTGAAAATGAGCCAAATATTCAAAATGAAAATCACACAATCAAGATTATAATTATGATTTCATCCTTATTAATATCTCTCTCTCTCTCTTATTATTGTCCGATTGCAAGTGTGCTGGAAGAGATTTCTTATGAAATAAGCATCACCTTTGTACCTATTTTTCTGTTCTGTTTTTTGCTGTCTGTTTATATTTATGAGTGTACATAAATGGCAAAATAAATAAATAATAAATCTTGCCAAACCATGTCGTAATCAAATTAATAGTTTATGAAGTCCATAGTCTCCTTACTCTTACCAAAAACTTACCAAACTCTTAGTTAATGTGATGCATGATTTGTATAACAAACTTGCCAATTCGCTATCGATTCTAAGCACCGCACTTGATACTTTGACCGTATTTCATACAATGTAGTTAACTGGGCCAATCTTGAACGTTTCGCAATTCTGCTCGAATAGAAATCCGGGAAATGTTGTTGAAAAGGCAACTTTTGAGAGGGAAAGGTCAATTCGGTCAATTTGCTAATAACTTAAGCTACCTCTTGTATCGCCTAATTGGTCAAACAGTCAGGGAAAGTCAAGGAATTGTTAAGTAAAGTTTACAACCAAGACCAACTTTAATTGTCCGTTTACTAAAATTACAACTGTCATTTTCTAACAGATGTTTGTCTTGCGTCAATTTGTTTAACAAATACTTTCCTTGGCTGTATATTTACCAGCGATAATAATGGAGTAAGATGCCAATTGTGTTTTTTTTGTCATTTGTAAGTATTATCTAGCCAAAAAAGTCTTAAGCGTGATTAATATACGAAAGGTTTTTTGCTAGGCATGTTTTTTTTTTAATACTACAGCATTTTTTTTTCGAAATATATGCTTGTTTTCAAGATCCTTTATTGCGTCAGTTTAATACTTCTTTTAAATGTTTTTTACCATCTTAACCTCACACTTGCCAATAACATAAATAAATACAAATACACTCGAGAGCAATGAATCCGGGTCACTTGAAGAATCCTAAAAATCTCGGAAACTAAAAATGCTAGGTTAATGCAATAAATTGTATTTAATAGACAATGTAATACTCCTTAAACGAAGGTATTAAAACTTCTTAGTTATTGTAAAGTTATATCATAAAAAAATCAAATTTGAAAAAGGGCCACTTTCGAAGATGGAACTACGAAATTACAGCATTTGGTTTTGCTTTTGTTTGTAATCTGTCATTTATGTGGGTACATAAACCATGTTGATAGTGCTCTATATTCATTATTCAAGCTGAAATTATGTCGCTTACGCCTGAAGAATGCACCAGAATACTTACAATGCTGGAAACCGGCCGGAGTCAGCGCGATACAGCCAGGACTGTCGGTGTGTCGCTGTCAACAGTACAAAGAGTTCAAACTGGTTCTAACCTACGCAGACCAGGAACGGGCAGAACCAGGTGTACCACAGCACGAGAAGACCGATACTTGGTGAACACCATGCTTCGAAATCGCTTTCTCACAGGAACTGAACTCACAAATCAGTTTCGACGCCTCGGAGGAAGTAACCCAAGTGCATGGACAGTAAGACGTCGGCTTGCTGAATCTAACTTAAAACCCCTTAGACCTGCAAACGGCCCTAAACTGGAGCGTGGGCATCGTATTTCAAGACTAAGATATGCCCAGAGCCACGTAAATTGGAGTATTGAAGATTGGTCAAAAGTTATGTTCTCCGACGAATCAAAATTTATGCTCTACAAGCACGATGGAAGACACAGAGTGTATCGAAGACCAGGGGAAAGATTCAAGCAAGCATGCATCGAAGAAAAAGTAGCCTACGGTGGTGGGTCTGTACTTGTGTGGGCCGGAATTTCTTCTGAAAGTCGCACAGAGCTGGTGATCATAGAAAACGGCTCTTTAACTAGCGTAAGATATGTGGAAGAAATCCTCAATGATCACGTTGGTCCATTTATGGTCAATTTAGGTGAGGATGCTATATTTATGCATGACAATGCCCGACCTCATACAGGTAGGATTGTGAATGACTACCTTCAAGAGATGAACATTACTCGTATGGAGTGGCCAGCGCGCAGCCCGGATATCAACCCGATCGAGCATGCTTGGGACGAGCTAGGCAGATGCGTAAAACAACGAAACCCTCCCCCAATCACGCTTCGTGAGCTCAAAATTGCTCTCACAGAGGAATGGGAGAATATTCCCCAAAATCGTATAAGGAACTTGGTGTACAGCATGCCAAACCGCGTAAACGCAGTAATGGAAGCACGAGGAGGCAATACGAAGTATTAAAATTCAAGAAAATCGTAATAAAGTTCAAAAATTTCATGTTTCCTATTTTTGTTTTAAGGAGAGATCAGCAGTTTTTTTCTTTATGTAATTTTGTGTTAATAAAATGTATGGTGACTCATATTTTTTTTACTTTCATTTAAGGAGTATTACATTGTCTATTAAATACAATTTATTGCATTAACCTATCATTTTTAGTTTCCGAGCTTTTTAACATTCTTTAAGTGACCCGGATTCATTGCTCTCGAGTGTAGATATAGGCCAATCCTTTCCTTTTTTTTTTTGAGGATGGGAAATCATCAAATGACCCCTCGCGCTCTGGGTGGAGCGGAAGGAATCCTTTCCCTAACACCCAATCATCTGAGGTACGAATAAATGAATAATAACGCAAGCAAAAGATGACAAAAAACGTATAAGTAAAGGATTTAGAAATACAATTTTCTACACGGGATGCCACGATCAATGCTTACCAAAGAATTTCGTGTGACATCCTCATTTTGAAATAGAAATAAAATTGATTTGCGTCAATGGAAATGTGACAGTATTGGATTTACAGTGAGGAGTACGGGAAATGTGTGCTTTGCTGGCATTTGAGGGATGATTTTGCATTTATTTTTGCATATTTTCTTTACAGGTTCCGTATGTCTTGTTTTAAGTAGCTTGGCCGTAAGAGCCTATCTAATTTAAAATTATAATTATACAATATATCATTCAAATGTCGAACATTTTATACCTAAAAATTAAAGTGCCGGAAAAAAAGTAGGATCTTGAGCATTTTTAACCATGCAGGTTGCTATTTGAGATTGAAAAATGCCAAAAATCATATTTTTATCAGAGCACTTTAATTTTTGGGTACGAAATAAATGAAGTCCTTTTAACCAGAGAGGCATTTCTCGTAATTTTAAGAACGTTCACAGTCTGATCTCAGTCTCAATCTGTCAAAAATACCTCTAATTTCCCTACATTTATGGCAAGTTTTTGACATTGATCGTCGCCGAGATAAGATTGCGACTTGATTTTGAATGTTTTCAATTACGGGAATGAATCTGCAGATAGTCTTCAGTGTTTCGCAAAGTGCACATGCACTATTATTTTATGAACCTAATTCGGAGTTCCGGACCAGATAGTTTTATAAATTAGTGGTTATAAGAAGATTGAGGAGACGATCACAAGGATCACCTAACCTACCTATTAACAGACTGAGAAACTCATAAACGGTTAACCGAAAGCTTATATTAATAACTCTAAAAATAGTCCAGGAAATTGCAAGCATAAAGCACAAAAAATTATACAACCCATGCACTTCATCCCAACTTTCGTAACATTGCTTTCAGAAAACCGCAGCCATACGATAAAACCGCGGGAAGTAACCAATGAAAATGCATTTGAAAAGCCAAACGTTACGAAGCTGAGTAGGTACAGCCATCAGCCCCACTTGAACTACGAAAAGCACCCTTACTGCCACGATATAAAGGCGCTGTCAATTTAGCCGTGGATGTGCGGTTGACGGTACTGGCGGAAATGGAAGTGACTCGGAGATTCCCGCCTTGCGGTGCCGGGAAGAATTGCTAATTAGCAGGAAATAAACTGTTGGAGCCAGGAAAATGGTGGGAATGTTAGGAATTTTTAAATGGAGAGAATGATGAAGGTGAATAATAAAATTGTTTTTGTTTTTGCAACAATATGGTGAGATGGCGTATAGACATTACAACCCTAGATGAGTTATCAAACCATCGTGAGACCAGAAGGCTAATTCTCGTAATTTAAAACGTTTAAAATCTAATTGTAGTCTCATCTCGGCGAGAAACGAATGTCAAAAATGTAAGGAAATTAGACGTTCTTTTGATAGATTGAGACTGAGATCAGACTGTGCACTAATCTTAAAATTACGAGAATTGCCCCTCTGATAAGATCAAATGTTCAAAAAGTAACAAATAACAAAAATTAAAGGCTGTTAGGAAATTCTAAGTAACTACCAGCCAGGAGTCTGGATTGGTGCCCAGTTAATGATAAAAAGCTAAACCTCTATTACACACTCCGTGCGCGTGAAATTTCGGCCCCAGTCCATCGCGTCGCATTCCGAGGACCGTCTTTCTTTCTGACTTTTTTTCTGTTTGTTCGTCTTCTATGAATTCCAGCGTGATGTTAAAAGCCTATTGTCTTCCTCATCAACTGGTCGATTAAACGCATAAAGATCTTTAGAAATCCGACTGGTAGTTCCAGAAATTAGCGCGTTCAACAATCAAACTCTTTAGCTTTATATTGTTAGTACAGAAGATAGATAACTGGCTAGGTACATTTTTTTTTTTTTGGGGGAAACCTTCAGAAGGCGCCTGGTCTTTGGGGATAAAACCAGGGAGTGTGACATTTTTACCTCACTAAAACCACCCCGGTGGTCACCATCTGCACATGGAAGGGGCACCGTTACCTCTCAAAAGACCAATCCGGATCTCCCTCTGTGCAACGCCTGTTGGGGCACATCTCTGGGGAGACTGTAAAGGGGTTTCCCTGAAGCCCGACTGTGCAAGTGTGCAAGGCAGCACATGACCACTGTGCGCCGCCTTCCCCGAGGTCATTCAGTGGGCCGACAGAGTCCCCACTCTAATCGCCCGCGACCTCAAATTCCCGCCTTTGCTAGATGATGCACGCGGGGTTTCGGCGTGTTAACTGGCTAGGTACCTACTTATGACATTATTGGCAAAATGTTGACGTACTATACATACCTACAGCTCTAAACTTCCTTACATATTTCCAAACAGACGCCTTATCTTTATTTCAGGCAGCAAGAAAATCTAGCCATAGATGTCCTCCCGTAGTTAGGTTGCAAGAGGTCGATGTAAAATCTGAACTTGCTCAAGCTTCCCTGTAGCGACCTAACCTACGTAGATACATGGCTCTGTGGTACCTACCTCCATCTACATTTTGTAGGCAATTAGTAGCCCGATCTATCCAACCGTTCAACTCACTCAAAACACACTGTAGGAGCAAACTCGAGACACGCCAGTGCAAATATTTTGACACACAAGGACTGCAGTTAGGCCGAACTCTGGCTTGTGGCTTGTGGCAAATTGTGCACGACTGTGTACGGATACGTTTTGTCTTATAAATATGGAGGAGAAATCATCACCTGCCTAGCCTTTTCCCAACTATGTTGGGGTCGGCTTCCGGTCTAACCGGATGCAGCTGAGTACCAGTATTTTACATGGAGTGACTGCCTATTTGACTTTACAACACAGTTACTGGGTAATACGAAACCCCCTTTTTTTGTGGATATATTAAATTCAGTCCTTTTTTTTTTTTGAGGATAGGAAATCATCAAATGACCCCTCCCGCTCTGGGTGGAGCGGAAGGGAGTGTCAGACTCTTACTGACTAAAACCCATCCGTTTTCCTTCCTTAGCCCTTTATGTTCCAGGGCAGCGGTAACCCTTTCGGACGATCCCGCTACCCTGGCAGGCTTCAGCCCTATCGGCCCCCGTCATTCGTGCTGACATCTCGAAACCCCTTGGTTTCTGACTGGTTGTTATACTTTCGGATACTCCAAAAATATTAAAAGCAAAAAGTGTAAGTATTTAGCCCAATTTTCAGTATTAAACCACTAACGCTTCCTGAGGCGTAACTAAAATACAAATAACTAGTTATTCTTAAACCTGAGACACACCTACAATAGTGACAATTACTTTTAAACTAAACATTTCAGATATTTAACAAAACCAAAGACTCTCAATTAAAAGCTAACCACTACGACTCAACTATAATTAAAATAAAACGACGAAAAAAATAATCGACTAAAATATTAAATGTGTTAATAAAATTCAATTTCCCAGTGGAAGTGGGTTCATATTAACGCTTCGAGAAAGTTCATAACTTCAGGTGACGTTGTTCCCACACCACTACATAGCTCTAGTGATGTGGCTTCGCACAGCTCACACAGTTCGCGCTAATTATACCGAGTTATGGATGCGGTATCGCTGTATGAAAATTATAGTGTGGGGAATCGATTGTAGTCTACACCTGTGTTTGTATCGATTAGTGTTCCATGCTTGTTGTGGTGTCAATATCGAGCTGTTATTAGTGGGTTGGAATAGCTAATGAATGGATAATGTTGGATTCGCTGCATATGTTACTAAGAAATTGTAATTGTATTCATACATTGTGTTGTTGTATCAAAATATCACACTTTGTTTTCCCCGATAGGTTAAACAGAGGTTTACCTATAATACACAAATAATACCTATAGGTATTATTTGTGTATTATAGGTAAACCTAAATTCTCATTAGCGAAGTCGGAGTCTGAATCTCGGAGTCTGAATTTGTGCGTACTATAGTACGCCGGGCACAAATTCAGACTCCGAGCTGCTACTGAGAATTTTGAGATACCTAGAAAGAACTTTTTTACAAAATAATTAAACCGCCGAAAAAACCGAAAAGCAAAAAATAATGAACCTTTTTTATTTAACCTTAATAACTTTGTTCTTAAACTAATGTAAGTATACCTAAGTAATTTTGAGTCAGCGCCAAACAATCAATAAACAAAGATCACTAAATTGCCTTAAATTTAAACGGCGCCGACTCATAATTCTTTAGGTATACTTACATTATTTTAAGAACTTAGTTACGAGTATTAAAGTTTAATAAAAAAGTTTTATAATTATTTGCTTTTCAGTTTTTTGGCGGTTTAATTTTTTTGTTAAAAAGTTTTAATTTCATAGTTTTTTGTGGCCATAATCTACTAATTGTTTGCCAAAGGGCGGGCAGATGTGGCACCGAGTAGAGTAATAGTACACAACCCAGCATTAAAATCTGTGAGTGAACAATAAATCACCCCTATTTTCCCACCTTTAGGGTCGGTTTTTTTTTCCAAATGTATATGGGATCAACTTTGGGGTATATACCCTTTCCAATGAAAAAAGAATTATCGAAATCGGACAACTCTGTAAAAAGTTAAGCGTGGTCATAAATAAAAAAAATAAAAAAATATAGGCGTTAACTTGAGAACCTCCTCCGTTTTTTTCGTCGGTTAATAACCCAATAACACTTTGCTCGACCTTGGAACCAAACCCAAAATTATTTTACTGGTAATTTTGAATCGTTATTTTAAAGTATTTTTGTGACATTTGTATTGTTGTAACACGCATTTACTTTTCCGTAACGTAATAAACAATTTATTTATTAGTTTCACAATAAACACCGTAATTGATAACTTATTCTTGATTTATTCGCCACCTAATGTAGCTTTTTATCGCCTAATAAATGATGAATCAACATAGATAGGCCACTAAGCATGACTACGCGATCTTGGATGAAAAGAATCCTATTTCCTTCTCCAGGTTTTGGTGCCAAATTTGATCCAAATCCATGCAGCCATTTTGGCGTGAAAGCGTAACAAACAAACTCAATTTCGCATTTATAATATTAGTTAGGATTCGAGTATTATCTCACAATGCTTTAAATGTTACGTTTATAATGACATTTAGAGACCGTTTACAGCACATTAAGGATACTGCCAAGCCTGCAAATATACCATGTCCATGTCACAAAACTTATCATACTGCATAATATGATAACATTCTCACTGGACAAGTTTCCAGTGCGTTATTTAATGAAGTTAGTTTATTAGTTGTCGCTAGTTTCAGCATTTGCAGCAACGATTTCAGCGTTCACGATACTCTCATATAATTATTATAGGAGTTATTAGTAACTTTAATTATGTGGGATCCTGGGATAATTATGGTCCCTGGGGGTAGACAATAAGAAATAGTGTGGTGAGTTTGACCCTAGTTTTGTGTGGCATTCTGGTCTAGTGTCTACAGAGAATTTCAATAGTTTTAGAACTTTTTACAGCAGTTACTATTAAAACAAAAGCTATCGCTAGACCCAGGGAGTAATTTCGTCACACACTTACTGTACACACATACTATGTACAAAAACACATCAATATTTTCAGTCGGACACAAACACAAACTGGCTAGCCAGATGCTCTTATCTATCTCGCCGTCCGGCAGGAAGTGAGAGCGACAGAGGGGATCGACGCCAACTTTGATGCAATATCGATTCATAGCGTTGAAGATAGGTACAGTGAGAACTGATTTTCAAAGTATGTCGACACCGATGATAGCTTAAATTCCCGATCACAAATACTTGACATCTGAAACAGGTAGGAATACTTTTACGGCTTAATTTTACTTTACAGCTAGATAGGTACTAGTACTAACTACTAATAATAACACACGCACGCCGCACGGCTTACAACTATAACAAAAAGTGTCGTTCCAACTTTTGGTCTTAATTTTTTCCGTCTAGCCCCCTTTCGCAACGCGCGGTAAGGAACTTCGTTCCAAAAAGAAAACTAAATTCACAGACCCGTAACACAGGACCTATCACAATCCGAATGATTTTGAAGGATATTGCTAATCCATTGCTTCGTGTGTTCGAAAAGTTAGACTGCTCAACAACGTAATTAACGCAATAAATGTTGTTGAACTGTCAAAATTAAAGCAATTCCTACTGTTAGTGTGTCACGCAACTACCTCGCGGGTCTGTGCAATATCTCATCGAACCCTTACCACCTACCTTACCCTTAGCAACCTTTAATAGCTTTAAAATATTTATTCCTCAATTTTCATGACTACACGTTTTCTTTTTGTTTTCGGGGGGAAACCTTCAAAAGGCGCCTGGTCTTTGGGGATAAAACCAGGGAGTGTGGGATTTTTACCTCACTAAAACCACCCCGGTGGTCACCATCTACACATGGTAGTGGCACCGTGCACCTACTACTGTTTGTCTCTACATCACCCAAAGGTTGACTGGTAGAAATTGGCTGTGGCTTTAAGTCCGTCTTTGTACATTTATGTGCTTGAAGTATATTAAATAAATACCTCATAGTATCTCAAGAAATACATTACAAGTTAAGCTTGGCTAATCTTCTACTAAATTATACAACCTTATACAACTTATGATATCTCGTACATTTATATTTAAAAAACAAACAGCAACAATTTCCGTGGCAAACATTTTTTCATGTTAAAAAAATATTCGATTTCACTTAGCTGGCTCACTGACCAACTGCGGCTGGTCTCCCGAGAAATATAAAACACTCTTTACGAAGAAGATTTAGGGTTTAATTTGTAATGACAGTGGTGTCAAGTTAAAATGGTTACTGATCATCCACAAAGATTTTGTAAGCAAAATATGAAGATGAAAGTTGGCTGGTTGGCTGTTTCGTTTTTGTCGAGTTTCTGAACGAAATTGCCGAAGACAGCGTTTGGCGTTGTTTCGGTCGTAGGAAACATGGTGTTTTTCCGATGATGGATACGATTAATCACGTAATATGGCGCTGAAGGGGAAACTCTTGATGTTCTGTTGTTTTTGGTAGCATAATATTGGAATACTGTTGCATGTAGAATGTAGGTATGTGGGAGAATTTATGAGTTGGAAAACGGTTCTTGCGTCATACTGCGTAAGAATGTGTGTAGCGAATTACTTGAAATTGATAGTAGGTAAATGTTCAAAAGACTTGAATTGTTTCTTTAGAAAAAGTACCTTTAAACACAATTCGTTAACTTTCTTCATACAAGTTGAAAGTTATTTATTTTGTTGGGTGAAACCATATTTCTCTATCACGAGGAAGACAGAAAAATATTTTAACTGTGACACGCACAAGCAATAGAAACAATAAAAAATAACATTTAGGGCCTATTTTTCAATAGATAACTTATCTGAAGAATAAATATGACAGTTTGTCATATTTTCTGTACAAAAGCTGTCAAACAGCAATATTTTCATTCCTTAGATTAAAGTTATCTGACTATTTAAAAATCAGCTCTTAAGAGCGTGTACAACGGTCCACTAGCGCCACTCCTTTAAAAAAATATTATCTCGTGACTGAGAAGGAATTATGAAAATCTGTTCAATCAGCGACCTCGGTAAGTGTGTCTAAAATTTTCTAATACCTTTTATTAAGTTTCATATTGAGACACGAAGCAACTAAATACGACATATAGGAATGTGGCCGCTTTTCTTTAGATCGAATTTTGTTGCTTCGTGTCTCAATATGAAATTTGATAAAAGGTATTAGAATTCTAGACACATTTACCGAAGTCGCTGATTGAACAGATTTTCATAATTCCTTCTCAGTCACGAGATAATATTTTTTTAAAGGAGTGTCGCTAGTGGACCTGTGTGCACCCACTTAATCTAAGAAAGTCTACACGGGTAAGTCACGGTTTTATTGCTTACCTATAGCAATAAAACCGTGACTTACGCGTGTAGACTTTCTGCAATCTGCATTCGCGATTTATTTGCCAAACATGTAAACAAATGTGAGCTTATGGAAAAATAACTTAATTCCTACACAATAAAGTTCAGTTTACGCTACCACGTCAAACATTTTTATAACTTTTTCAATAGTGCTAGTCGCTCTGAAATCAACTTAATTTAATTTCAATATGTTTGACCTCGCACAAATATAAACAACTTAACCTCTAAAAAATTCCTTACCGAAAACTATTTCTTATTAAAACCGCTTACACCCCACGTATTTATCTAGAGCGGTTCGCACCCAACGATCAACATCATTCGTTCGAGAGCCCTCAAGAGCTGTAACAACCCCCACAGTTCCAAGGACTTTACCAGATTTCAGAGGGTAGGTAGTTTTTTGTGAAAGCAAACAGTTTATCGAGATTTGTTCAGGCTTACAGGATTTGTAGACGAATGTAGATTTAAGATGAAATATTTTTGGGGTTTTTATTCTGTTTTATCGTATTGCTTTTGTTTAGAGATATGTTGAAGTGTTTGCGGGCTTTTATTACTGTGTTGCTACCCACAAAATTGTTTATTTTTATGTAGGTACTGGTATGTTTTTCTTTTGAGGTATTGACGTTGCTTGTTCTAAACCTATTATTGAACGCAGACGAAATATATGGACAAAATCATCTTTAAAGCGTATTTAGGTGCTATTGAATGAGATCTTTGTCTCTAATAAAAGTTCAGTGATTGGTCGCAAAACATTGCACTGTACTGATTTTTTGGGATGTTGTTAGGATAGGATACCAATAGCTCAAAACCAAGTTTGCAGCTTCAAAAGATTTGTGCTACTCGTAATAGCGTGGTGCTCGAAAAACCACGAAATTTTCGGACTTTTTTCAGTTTTTTACATATTATAACTTCTAAAAGGTGGATCCTACGTATTAATTAACCCCGTTAATTTTTTATAGTATACAATTTTTGCTACTATTTAATTATCGAAGCCGTACCCTCTGTAGGTCCAATAAAACCTGTGATATAACACTTCAAACAACATCCCAAAAAATCAGTACAACGCAATTTGTTGCGACCTATAATATCGTAAATCACTGTCCTACTAACCATTTTTAAAACATGGATATAACAAGATAGTATTTAACCATCTTAATTACTTATTCTCTCTCTCTCTCTTTCTCTCTCTCAGCTTGATCACTGTTACTCTATAAAGACCTAAAGTCATAAAGAGAAAAAAAATAACATCGGTGTAGCTCTGGCTCTTGTACTAGGAGTTCCTGTAACACAGGAGCTAGATCTCTCAATTTACACGGAATATGTTAAAGAAGCGCGATAATAAATAGGCTACTGCTAGAATTTGATAGTAAACTGGGCTTTTACTGTTAACAATATTAATCATCCCTATAAAAACAGATATTATAACTACCTCCGATATTATAAATAGAGATTCGAGTCTGTGCGGTGTCTCCAAAGTGATCTATGGCGGTCCTCGGCTATAAATTATAGCCGAGAACATTATTAGGAGTTCGCAGACGCCACTCCTTTGGTGAGGCTATTTTGCAGATAAATTTATTATGTTGCTTATTATATTCATGAGGGTAATATAATAACAGTAAAGTTTTTTTGGGTTATAATTTTAGCATTTCATTTATTTCTATTTTTATGATTATCATTGGTAATAAGCATAGATATCCGTGATCTGAATGTATACCTATGCCAATTATTTGTTAATGATACGGAAAAATTACCCAATCAACCTGTCTCAGCTTTTGCTTTGTTCCCAACTATTTTAGGGTCAACTTCCAGTCTAACCGGATGTAGCATACCGGATACGGTTAAAATAGAGAGATGTACAAAATATTGTAAAACATTTCACAAAAGTAACTATGGAGTTTCTTGCCTTTCTTCTCCATAAGAAACTACCATTTGGAAGGGCATAAAATCAGTATTATTTTCTTGTAAATGTGGACGTTCAAAAGTGAATTTTTGTGGCCTTTTTTTAACCTTGTGACAGACAGATGGACAGACAATAATCCGCTAGCATTCTTTTGGTAGCTACGGAACCCTACAAGAGGCTAGAGACCGAAGCGTAGCACTAAGACTCCGTGGAGGGGGCCCTGACATTTTTCGATTGCAAAATCAGCAATAAGTCCCTCATATCAAACTAGCCCCCAGTTTCATATAAAAGTACAATAAAACTATAAACATTAACAATGAAACATAACTATGCTAATAAAACTCATATACCATAAACGGTTGGCCTGCATCATTAGTTTATGGTGGCATTAATTTAATGGTTTTACGACGCGTTTAGTGAAGTATAAAAACTGTTAACAAGCTGAATTAAAGTGATGTTTTATATGGGTTTTGAAAATGGATGGGTTTTTGCTAGCTGGGAATATGTGGTAGTCAAACAGATTGCCTAAGCATAAGCATAATCAGCCTAAAATGTTCCCACTGCTGGGACAAAGGCCTCCTCTTGGTGAGAGGGAGTGGGCAATAATAATAAATAAATAAATAAATAATATCCTTGGACATTTCACACAGCCCCATCTAGTCCCAAGCTAAGCAACCTAATGCTTGTGTTATGGTAACAAGATGGCTGATAAACTACTTATATACATTTTTTTTTTTGTAAATACATACATATTATAATAATCCACCACGCGGGCCCAGTGCGGGTTGGTAGATGTCACATATCTTCGAATTTTTGGTTCTCGGACACGCCGGTTTCCTCACGATGTTTTCCTTCACCGTTTTGAGAGCAGTGGTGATGAAATAATTTACACAAAGTAAAACGCCTGTCTGGGTTCGAAATACGACCTGCAACTCAGATTGACATAGTTTATAGTCTAAACTAAGTGCTTGGGGGAGGCCTATGTCCAGCAATGGGTTACGATTATGGTATAAACAAAAACATAATTTATTAATTACCACGAAGTTAACTTTTAATACTTTGTGTTCCAAAGATATAAAAATATAAAATACTCTTTGTTGTGTACACCATAAAAAAATATAGATATAAATTAGAAAAAAGTAGATAATCAGTAATTAAGGATAATAAGAGTCAATCAACTGAGCCTATCGCAGTCCACTGCTGGGCATAGGCCTTTCCCAGGCTTCGCCACAACACCTTGTCCTCCGCCTTCCGCATCCAGTCCGTCCTAGCCACTTTCTTAAGGTTGTTGGTGCAACCAACTGGGGGGCCCACACTAATACTAATAAGAGTAAACTAAGTATATTTTAAACACTGTCCATATTGTAAACTAACAAATTAGAAGAAGAAAGAAAATGCATTTATTTGCGGCAAACATGACGCATAAAAAAGAACATAAACACACAAAAAAATATATCAAGTTGGAGGTGAACATGCGTCACATTCGCAAAACAGCCATCGCTTAGCATAATGCTGAGAAATTCGATTAGTTCCTAATAAGCCAGCATAATAATAAACAAGCAAAACAACCGAATGAAAAATTGTCTAATTAGCTCTCCGGGTGCAGTAACAGAAACAAACTATTGAAAAAAACAAAATAAAGTAATTTGAACGTAACTAGGTCACAGTTTTCCGATACAGCAATTCCTCCAAATGGTTATACAGGGTGACAGCGAAACTCGACGTATTCCTTGAAAGGGGTTATACTAGAGATCATTAGCAACAAATTAAGTCCAGTGAACTAGGGGTCAAAATTGGATGGTTAAAAAATTAAAATTTTTGCTATCAAAGACCTTTTATTTCTGAGTTTATGTAAGTTTTGCAAGCATTTTTTTAAAAACGTGAACTCATTTTTCAACTTTCAGAAAAGTGTCAATTCAATGTTTGGAGTGGAGTAGTTTTTTTTTTCATAATTCATTGTTTTAGCTCTCCGGGTGCAGTAAATTTTTAATTTAATTTTCAGTAGTCAGAATATTTCTAAAAATCGAAGAACCGATACAGCTCGGTAACTATCCAGTTTTGAGCCCTAGTTAACTGGACTAAATTTGTTGCTAATGACCTCTAGTATAACGCCTTTCAAGGAATACGTCGAGTTTCCCTGTCACCCTGTATAATCACTATATACGAACAATATCGTAATGGATAGTAATAGTCGAGAAATAAAGTGTTACACTTTAATATTTCCGAGCGCAAGTTGTAATTAGTCCGAATTTTGTAATGGATGATGTGGGAATTCTGTTTTTGGGGTAGAGAAATTAAAGTTATGTATTATTAAGTTTCATAGCAAAACAAATCTTTTGTAGGCTCTCAGGTCGTAGATTTGGAACATTTGGAATCGTTGAGGAATACAATAGTAGTGGTGGCGTAGTGATAGCGACTCCGACTTACGAGTTGTAGGCCGTGGGTTCGAACCCAGGCAAGCGCTTTACTTTGTGTAAATAATTTCATCACCAGTGCCCTCAAAACGGTGAAGTTAAACATTGTGAGGAAACCGGCATGTCCTAGAACCAAAGATTCAAAGACATGTGACATCTACCAACCCGCACTGGGCCCGCGTGGTGGATTACAGCCCACTCCCTCTCGAAGAGAGGAGGTCTGTGTCCCAGCATTGGAAACGTTATAAGCTGGTCATGGGTTATGGGAGAAATAGAGGATGAGCTATCTTTCTTACGTGATCAACAACATAACATAAAATCAATGTATGTGTAACTCCGAAGGCTTTGGCAGAGGTGTACTTATGTATAGTAACGCCCACCTTTCGCCAGTTATATTTAAGTCCCATGAACATACTCAAATCAAAGGTAAGAGGGAGTAGAAACCTCAATACAACGCCCGTTGCATGCACGAAGCGTGATCTTTTTTCGGCGTAGCACACGTCTACGCAGATTCGTAGCACGGGCCTACGGTAAACTCGTAGAGGTGCTACACTCCAGACATAAATACCTGTATAATTTTTTTTATTTTATTGGTTCACCAACAATTGTTTGCACAGGTTGTATGCTAAAAAGTAACATGCAGAAATGTAAATGCAACAGTGCAACAATCACTTATAGGTAAACTCCGCATGCATAAAGGAGTTGTAAAATTTTATAATATTAATCTAGATTAAAAAATGAAAAATACTAATCTAAAGGACTAAATAATATAACAACTTATGAAACTAATTACATTTAAATATATTCTCTCTCAAACGAGAAAATGAAAAGTTAAACTATTAGGAAAGGTACAATTTATTATATTAATCTAGTTTATAATAAATAGTAAAATAATAAAAAACATGTTCAAAATACAACGTTGTATTCTGTATGATAAGCATAACTGTCAACAAATTCTAGCTTCTACAGTGAAAACTAAAAGTAGAACTGTGTCGCTGTACTCATTCTATCACTGTTAAATCCTGGTTTCAGTTTCACACTTTACAGCAAGTTATTTAGTTTTCAAATATCGTTTACGAAGTACTTCAGAGTATGATACATGCGTGGCAACTTCTCTTTGAATACGTATACATAACTTTTGCCCGCGTGCATTTCCATGAATGCATGTATCACAGATTACACCAGTTTGTTCGTGTTCAACTGCCAATCGCGTTATTCAAACCAAACCACAAGGTCAATTTTCGTACTTAAAAACGTTCAAAGTCTAGTCGCAATCTCATCTCACAGACAATCGATGTCAAAAATGTTTTAAATTACAAAAATTGGCCTTCAGACTGTGAACGTTCTTAAATTTATGCGTTTGGCCCCATATGACCTGCACCCTAATTACTCGTACGCATAGCTCTTGTAAAGTGAATAAGATTTATCATTGACTTTTTTACCGACTCCAAAAAAGAAGAAGGTTATGTTTATCGATATTTTTGCCAATTGTTGTTTTGGTAGAGGAAGCTTGCGCGGAAGTCCCATATAAGTTTTATTAAGTTTGCTTGTGTAAATTTTTGAATTAGCTTCGATAAAACGTATTTAATCAGAGGGGCTTGTGGCCAAGTAATACCAGCCGCACGGGTCGATCGATCAGGTTAAGCTACGCTTGCCACGGTTGGTCCATGAATAGGTGACCATCTACATATACCAAGACCGTCCGGAAAGCACGTTAAGCCGTTGGTCCCGACTGTCATTCGATGATCTTTGACAGTGATTATGGGTTGCCTGGAGCCGAGGGTTTTGGGGGTCACTCGCAGATAGGCAGTCACTCCATGTAAAATACTGGTATTCAGCTGCATCCGGTTAGACTGGAAGCCGACCCCAACATAGTTGGGAAAAGGCTAGGCAGATGATGAATACGTATTTAATCCACTTTGTGTATCTTGATGATGTTATAATACTTCCTGTCACTGTTGTTAACTATCATTATAACAAGTAGTGGTATAGGAATTGGTGTGAGGTAGGTAGGTAACATAACTGGAAAGTAAGAAAGAAAAAGGTAATGTTAGCCTGCATTATCCCACAGCTGGGCAAAGGTCTCCCCCATGACTTCCAGCTCTTTCTATCCAGGGTTAAAGTGCACTACTAGTCATTTGTTTTGTCCAGTTCGTCCCACCATATTCTACGGGGTCTGCCACAAAAAAGTTGTTTTAGAAAACAAAACAACAGGCCTTAAAAAAAGAACACTACAAAGTGAAAAATAACCATTTGTAGTATTGTTTTTGGAAGTCGGTTGTTTTAAATGTAGAACTCACAAGTTCAAAATATGAATACAATGAACAGCACAATTTTCAGCAATGGCCGACGCATTTATCATTTAGGACGGTTCATGGAATACCTGACAGATATAGGACGTATACCTACTTTATGAGGCGCCTATTGTTATATACAATTGTATTGAAACTCGGCAGACAGAGAGCGGCATGCAAATAATGAAAGTTCTGCGATGTCGCCGCGTTCGACACTCCCTATCACTGTTAAGGGTAGGTTAGCACCGCAATATTATTGATTTTGAGGTCTACCTCAAAATTATTCGTCAGGTGATGTCTATATGACCTGCCGATTTATTCTGATGTTTTTATTCATGTCTAATCGCATGCTGCACTGATTGACGTCATCACGTCAACGGCTGTCACTGAAAACCAGCGCTGGGGCTGTGTCTCGTATATGGGTCTTAGTATTATGCTGAGCGATGGCCGTTTTGCGTGGATGTGATGCATGTTTTCTCGCAACTTTCTGTTGTGTTTTTCTTCCAAATTGCTTATATTATTTACCGAAGGTGTCAGAATAAGTATTCATGATGGTTAGAATATTTTTATATACATTTTAGTGTCCATTGTTTGTATTACAACATTTCTGTCGGGGCTACCAATATGCTATGACGAAAATTTGTACTCCCCATTAACTTGTCATTAAAGGTTAATTAGAAAACCAGCGTCAGAATCTGTCTGGCATTAATGCTGAAATGAACCTTCTTTGCGCAGCTGTGACACACACACTATTGTAGTATAAGCATTATAGCAGCAGGTTGTTAATAGTTTGACGTGTCTGTGTGTGTGTGTGTCTGTGGCACCTTAGCTCCCGAACGGATGAACCGATTTTGATGTTTGCCGAACCGATTTGTGTTACGGTCTTTTAACTATAATTATAATAAATATAATTTTCCATATTGTGTTGCTTTTGTTAGTAGCCGAGTTTAAAAAGTAATTGTTTTGTGATCTTTGAGTTTTGTTTGAAAATTGTTCTTAGTCTCTTCGCATATTCCTTAAAGTATATTTTGTCTTTCGGATTTGAATTAAGTCGATACTTCCACAATAGTTGACGTTTTTGTTTAGAACATGACCAATTGACCTTTACTTAACCATTTATGCCTCTTAGAAATCTTTTATAATTTTGATGCTAGGAAAACACAAATCGTAAAATACCTTAAATAAATCATGGAATTCATTATAAGCGTTTTCAGGGTCATTACTTAAGTAGCATTCTGTAAAACTAAGACTTTTGATACAGCTTATAAATTTTATAATGGCGAATTACAAAAAACCTGACTAAACACCAAATTACCTCACTACTTACTCATAAAACATAAAAAAATTAAGCAGACCCTACAAAGAGCATGAAATAAAAAATTAAATTAATATTTAAAAATATACACAATTTAAAAAAACCATAAAAAATAACCACAAATAGAACAAAAAGGTATAAACCCTATAAAAATAAAAAAATAACCTTGAAATTATGACCCTACGTAAGTACACTATGAAATTTATTGACTAAATGACCGCTACTATTTTAAACTTTAACAGAACGTTATTTTATTTTGTTATTTGTATGTTGTGTTTCACGAACTATGTCCAAATAAACGTTATTCTTTT
Organism: Apamea anceps; assembly: GCA_951799955.1. Taxonomy (NCBI): domain Eukaryota; kingdom Metazoa; phylum Arthropoda; class Insecta; order Lepidoptera; family Noctuidae; genus Apamea; species Apamea anceps. Next base: position 5,768,069 of record OX637501.1, read on the forward strand.
TACCATTCTTTCTTTAACATTTTGCCTTAAGCTGATCATTCGGCTCTTAACAAACAATATAATCATAATATTAACCCCAAATATTGTAACTTCAACTTCCCTTTAACCCTTTGTCTGCAGCACAGCGGCTAATTAAAGTTAGCTACACACGGCGCGACCGCGACGCTCTAGTGTTTGACTACAGCTGCGTTTGTGTCGCACAGTGGCACTTGACACGTGCGAATATAAACAATGGTTAGTCAATGTGGTGGCTTTTTGAAGGAATAATTTATAAGAAGAGACAGGACACATTATAGCGTCTTACATTAATTTTCTCATCATTCTCTTAAAATATGTTGTTAAACGATGTTAATAAAACTCATATATAGCCCACATTGGAACTTGAAAAGATCCCCAATTTTGTATTGCGCTGTGAATTAATTACCTAATTCCGCGCGTGAAGTTTGTTTTTTTAAATCCAAGCTATAAGGTTAGAATGTCTCAATAAGAAGTCATAAGTCATTTATTTAAACTAATCTTAGAATCAGCACGTTTTCAAAATGGCCGCCCTTCACCACTTTCTAGTGCTTTAGCTGGGAAGAAGAAGTGGCGCAACAAACTCCCCAGCAGCACAGCTATGCCAAAAACCTTAACTTAACTAACCTAAATTGGTTTTAGGAAATTTCTCTAATTTCGTGTATCTTTTATGAATTAGTTTCCAAAAGAGTCCCGAAACGAACAAATGCAATTGTCAATTTTCCGTGATTGATACACTTTGATGCGCAAATTGATCGCCTACGAAATGCAATTGAAGCGATAGACAATATTACTACAATTACAATTGATCGTTTCGGGTACCCTTTATATGCCTAAATCTAGCATTTCTCAATTACACGCCTTCTAGTATATCAATACTTAATAATATATAATATGTATCAACATATCTGTGCAAACAAACATTTTTAATATAAAACACTCATACATAATGTTTAACTCAATGTCATTTCAGTTGTAGGTATCTCTTTTTACAGCTGAACAAAGAAGCGATTCGCAATACAATTACAAATTGTATTTAAATTTAATTATGTACCCACCTGTCCAATTGAAACAACAGTACTACGCGTCTGTTCCAAGCCAATCCTCTCACAATAATACTATCAATTTGAAAACAAATCGAGTCCTAGAATAATCCAAACAAAATTAATATGGCATTCACAAAGTGAATTAATTAAGTAAAATTAATCAACTCGATTGACATTGGAGTTTGGGTCATTAGCAGTATTATTGATGGCTTATAAATTGCATCGGTCTGCATCTGCAATAAGGACAGAATAGTACATACATGGAGTGCTAACTTGTAGGCGAATGTAAGCGCTTCACGTGTTCAGAACGTCTACACGTAGCTGAAGCTAACTGTCAATCAAGATGAGATGAGACCGGTGATTTAATAATGAAAATCTAAACTATGAACAAATGGACAAAAAATTATTTTAGATGTTATTTATCGAGTATTTTTGTAATGTTTTTTTTTTTGTTTATTTATAAATACAGTAAAGACTGAAGCATGAACATGTATAAAGATACAACGTTCATGTTTGTTTTGTACCATTAAACCGTGAAATGGTTAGTATTGGTACACACAGTTAATAATCAAAGATAATAACTGACATTATCACATTTATATTCCATTAGGCCGTTAACACACTGTGTATTATAATTTCTGCTATAGAAAAATCATTACTCCATTTGCTGAGTATTTCATGTCAGCGGCGAGGGCCGTGATTATGAACTCCATTGATAGATGCTACTTTTTGAATGGCAATTTAATTTCTTGTCTTTGATTTTGAGTACCAATAACAGGGGGATAAAAGTGGATATACAAGGTTTATTTTTAATTCATAAAAACTGATTGGGAGATTGTATAGCTTGGTAATGAAAACTGTTTACTTACTTACTGTTTATGAGGATTTTTCCTTACCTTATTATCAGTGATAGGAATAGGTAGTGCCTATTTGCCTAAACTTCGAAGAGCTGTGTCTCAGTTCTTCGAAGTTAGACATCTGTCCGGAAATTCGGGGCAACACTTTTGAATACATTAAAAAAATATGTTATTTGGAATAAGTAATTCGTCTATATTTACCTAAAGTTTGCGACTAGAAATAACATTTATAATTTATAACTCCATAATATTAACTTATCCTCTATGGACTCTAAAGGAAAAATAAAACACATAGAATATTGTTGTAAGTTACAACAATATTCTATGTGTTATTTTCGAGACAAGTGTCCCGGAAAAAATTTAGTCCTAAGGAAGTCTCCGTTTCTTGTCTCTGTTCTTCGAAGTTTAGGCAAATAGGCACTACCTATTCCTATCACTGCTTATTATGCTCGTGTAAGAAAACTTTCTGAAAAAAATGGCGAGATGATCTGGACGCGTATCGCGAAGGCTGGTTCGAGGTGGTGCGGAAAAAGCGTTCCTGGAAGGATTTGGGAGAGGCCTTTCCCCAGCAGGTATATGCTAGCTAAAAAAAAAAAAACTTGGTGCACTTTAGGCGTCAATCTGTGTATAGGAAGCGCTACCTTTTTTTGAATAAAATAGCATATTAATTTTTTTTTTTTATTGATTTATTTCAGGCGACGCAGGCCCATAGATATATACCTTAACCTAAACATATATATTTTACTATAAAATAGTACTTCACTAGCTAAGCAGTTCTTGTGCTGTTCTGTGGTACTTGTCCGCGGAAGCGACGGAACACCACATCCTGCGGCCAGAAGTCTTCATCCATGACGACGGGCAGATAACAATTCGGTACACGCACCACAAACGCCTTGAAGTTGACGTTGCGGTGCGACTCCAGTAACTGCACCCTCGGCGAGTACCTCGTTTTCTGGCGCACGTACTCCACGATGTCCTCCGCCTTAGTGGTGTAGTGTAGGCGGGAGATGTACACCGGTGTGTTCGGCTTTGCGGCACGCAAACCAACTTCAGGCTCCGTAGGAGCTTTGCCGCAGCGGTTCTTGTTCATTCGCGAACGGCGCTTCCTCCTTTGCACCGTCACGAAACCCTCATCATCAGCCCTATTCGGTGCCTTTTCTGGCATAGGCTTCATACTTAGAGCACCTGGGGTAATCGCGGTGACGCTAGCGGATTCCATCAGGCATAGCATAACATCAGGTAAGGCAGAGGTGTGTCTACAGTACACCCACATTTCGTCAGTTATTTTTAAGTCCCATGTAATAAATAGGGGGCGAGCCTATTGCCGTCAACCAGGCACAATTCCAGACTTCGGGCTGTTACTGAGAAGTTCCAGATCGTAAACCCAATAACTTTGCCCGACCCGAGAATCAAACCCAGGACCTCGTGCTCAGCAGTAGAGCTTGCGACCACTAGACTAGCCTAGGCATTCTCGGAATGCTTGATGAATATCTATTACAGAGATGTTTGTATCGCTTCCCTCGTAATTTAATTTGTAGGTTTCAATACAGATACGGATCCAAAATTATATTATCTACCTCACAAACAAGCACCCATCCACAACAACTCACAATAATGAGATTACTCCAATATTTGCGTACCCTATCAAAGGGGTGCACACATTTGAGAAATTTAAGCGGATTTGTCAAGTTTTCGGCGTCCGACAGACTGCTGAAATTATGTGCACCCTTGTTAGCAGAGCTGCGAGTGACACCACGTGATGGCCGCTTTGAAAAATTGTTCCCGGACAGCAACATGGACGAGGGCAAAAAATCAAGGGTTTTGTGTGTCCGGTGACGTCTAGAAGGGCATGTGTGGTGCCCGACGTCATCTGTGAGGATATGTTGTCAGGTTTTGCTAAAAATATTTAAATTGCGGTGGGGAAAAAGAGTTATTTTTTAATGTTGGTAGATGAAAATGGGTGTTCAGAATTTAAACTGTTTAAAAATATCTTGATGTTGGTATTTTATTCATATTCATAATTATATTTATTTGCATTCCATAATGTTGTAGAGGTGTAACAATGGCTTAAAGCTAAGCTAAGTATAAAATAAATATTGATAGAATAAAAAGCTGTATTGCTTATCATTAGCTTAAGCATAGTCAGCTTAAAATGTCCCCACTGCTGGGACACAGGCCAGGCTGTTATCTATCATGCGGGGCCAGTGCGGGTTGGTAGATGTTACATGTCTACAAAATTTTAGCTTTGGGACATGCCGGATTCCTCACGATGTTTTCCTTCGCCGTTTTGAGAGTATTGGTGATGCAATTATTTACACAAGGCTGAATATTTGTGATCAGAAATTTAAACTTTGAAGATCTACCAGGTTTCACTGTTCAAGCAAATTTTTGTATGTTTATGTTAATTTTAAAGATTCATAATAAGCTTTCAAAGCAAAAAATCCTAAGAAAATAAATAAATAATCCTATCCACTCTCGATATTTCAATATGTAAATATTAATGTAGCAGTAAAACAAAATTGCCAATAATAAATTAAATTCATACTACATTGATTACAATAAGATACGAAAAATCGTATTTTAAAAGAAATCCTGCAATGTATTGCGTTTCGTAGTCGTGGGTAGATTTTTTGAAGTAGAAGCGGAAAGCGTTTTTTTACCGTTATAATTCTTGGTGATTCCTTAACACATTACATACTAAGGAGATAATGAAACACACCAAACTGTTGTGGAGTATAATAATAATAATAATACCGTCCCGCATGATGAGAACTTCGTGAAAGCCGAGAAAGATAAACAAATCAAGTATCTTGACTTGGCTCGCGAGGTTGTTGACATGTGGGATGTGGACTCAGCGATCATTGTGCCGATAGTCGTGACAGCCAATGGCTTAATAGCCAAGAGCCTCGACCAACACCTGAAGAGGCTCTCGTTGGGCAGCTGGATCAAGGGCTTGATTCAGAAAGCGGTACTTCTTGACACGGCACGCATTGTCAGGAGGTTCCTCTCTCTAGAGCCCTGACCACCGGTAGCTTGGACCCTGTTCCCGATACCGGTGGGCTACTACTTTTTATATTTTTAAATGTTTTTTTTATCCTTTTGTTTATAAAAATATTTAAAAATGTATTTTGTAAGTATTTAAATGAAATAAAGGAGATAATAATAATATCCCTGGACATTTCACACAGCGCCATCTAGTCCCAAGCTAAGCAACCTAATGCTTGTGTTATGGTAACAAGATGGCTGATAAACTACTTATATACATTTTTTTTTTTTGTAAATACATACATATTATAGATAGAAAAACACCCAGACTCGGAACAAATACATGTAGGTCATACAAATATTCGTTCCGTGCGGGAATCGAACCCGCGACACGCAGCGCAGCAGTCAATCGCTTAACCACTGCGCCAACCGTGCCGTCAAAGTACTTAAAGTATACCTACGTAATTTTGAGTCAGCGCCAAACAATCAATAAACAAAGATCTCTAAATTGCCTTAAATTTAAACGGTGCCGACTCAAATTTATTTAGTTATACTTACAGTAGTTTAAGAACTTAGTTATTAAGGTTAAATAAAAAAGTTTTATTATTTTTTGCTTTTCAGTTTTTTCGGTGGTTTAACATTTTTGTAAAAACCTTTTTAGTAAATAATTTTGAGGCTATAATCTATATTGTTTGCCAAAGAGCAGGCATATATGGCACTGAGTAGAGTAATAAATACACAACTCAGCATTCAAACCTGTGAGTGAACAATAAATCACCCCTATTTTCCCACCCTTTTTTTTCAGGATGGGAAATCATCATCACTGACTAACCCCCCCCCCCCCCCCGTGTTCCTTCCTTAGCTCTTTATGTTCCAGGGCAGCGGTAACGCTTTCGGATGATCCCGCTACCCATTTTCCCACCCTTAGGGTTGGAATTTTTTTTCCAAAATATGGGACCAACTTTGGGGTATACCCTTTACAATAAAAAAAGAATTATCAAAATCGGATTACTCTGTAAAAAGTTATGCGTGGTCATACATAAAAAAAAAATATGTAACAAAACCTAGCCTACACCTAGACGAGTCGATAGCATGCATTAAAATCCGCCCAGTCGTTAGGATGATTCGAGGGTATAAAAATCCCACATACAAAGCTACATAGATACAAATATAAAAAGACACAAAAATACATACCTTGATACGACCTCATCTAGTTTTAGAGAAATAAAATCATTCATTATTTATCATTTATGAAAAACATAACGGTTTCTTTGCTATCGCGCAGTTGGGTCATAATCTTCCTGCCCTTATCCCATGTTACTTGGGGTCGGCGCAACACGTTTTTTTCTTCCATTCTCCTCTGTCAACCGTCACACTATCATTCACTCCCTTCTCTTTCATATCATTCCTCACACAATCCATCCATCTTTTCTTCGGCCTTCCTCTCCCTCTCCAGCCATCAACATGTATATTCATCACTCTTTTAGTCACATGCGTTTCGTCCCTTCTCATCACATACCCATACCAAGCCAAACGATTTCCTTTCAACTTTTCTGTCACTGGCGCCACTTTCAAACTTCCTCTTATATACTAATTTCTTACTTTATCCATTCTCGTCACTCCACACATCCATCTCAACATTCTCATCTCCGCTGCATGCAATCTTTTTTCATCCGTCTTCTTCACAGCCCAGCATTCAGACCCATAAAGTACGACAGGCCTTATCACGGACTTATAAATTTTCCCCTTTAGCTTGAGGGGCATCCGTGGGTCGCAAGTTGTTCCTGTTACCTGTCGCCATTTCATCCATCCTGAGTTGATCCGGTGCGTTACGCTGCGGCGCTTGTTGCTATCGCGCAGTTGGGTAAGAAAAACATATAATGGCGCCGATTCCCTTGTTCACAAACTAAACAAAATTTAAGTTAAGTGTATCGTTTTCTTTCTATTTCATTAAGAAAAGGACAGAAGATAAATATTAGTTTAGTCCTGTCAAATTAGTCAGCGCCTGACGTGAATTGACGTATTTTTAGTAGCCATGTTTTTAATCACGTCTTATTAGTCTATGGAGTATCTTAATTTGACAGAACTAAACAAATATGTATCTTCTGTCCTTTTCTTACTGAAATAGAAAGAAAGAGATGCACTGAACTTAAATTAGTTTAGTTTGTGAACAAGGGAATCGGCGCCAATATCTACATCTCATGACTTAGACCACTCCAAAAAATCTCAGTCGGCCTTTTCCCAGGGAATCGGGATCAACCTCGAATCGAGATCGTAACTCGATCATATTGTAACATGATTACCAGGGCTCCAAGTACTCTCGATGGAAGCTTTTATCTATAATGGTGTGTTATATTGTGTATCGGAAAGTGTACGGTACATACCTACTGCTAAAGGTATCTAAGGGTATCGACTCTTACACATGTATCTACATGTCTTTTTATTTACTTTCTTATTTATTATGGTCTATCTACAATCGTTACACTGGCCAATCAAATTAACACAAGCAAACATGTACATATGTTTGCTTGTATTAATTTTATTTGCTTTAGCCGAGTGCACAATATTAAGCGATAGACACCGCATGCATAAACAATAAATTAAAAAACAACAAAATTACAGGAGGTAAACGTACAAAAATGACGCATAATTTTAACACAATTTTAACAGGAATAGTTGACAATAGTTGAGGAAATCATGCGTTACGTTTATTGGTTATCCATTTTGGTGGATTTACTGGACCTATTATGGATGGAGACTTATTGGACGTATGCTGGAAGAGATTTCTTAAGAAATAAGCATCACCTTTGTACGATTTTACTGTTATTTTCTTTTTGTCTGTTTATATGTGTGTGTAGATAAATGAAATAACTAAATAAAGCTGTATAGGTACAGTGAATACATACATAAATTGAGCAGAGCAGGTTAATTTTTTGTTTAAATATTTTTTATTCGACAGGGGGTTCAACTGGGCGGGTTCAAAAGGTATGAAAAAAGGAATTTAGGTCTCATAGGCCAACCGCTTAACTGAGACGTCGCCTGAGGTAGCCGCGCGGTGCGGGAGGGGTGTGGTGACATGTTGTGAGAGCTGAGTGATTGAACTTGTGACAATTACCACCCCTCCCGCATCGCGCAGCTACCTCAGGCAACGTCTCAGTTAAGCGGTCGGCCTATAGCTTTATATGAGGCAGGAACGCAGCATAGGTAAAGGACTGCGTTCAACCGTTAATTGATTAAAACAAATGTTGTGTATGTTTAAAATAATAATGTAAGTCACACACGTAACCCTTACAATTAAGCTAAACCCCTCACAACTAGGAAACAACCAATTGGAACCGTGCACCTAGCTTCTGACATTTCATAAGTGCCCATGTAGGTTTATGTGAAATATACCTAATATTTTAATATCTTAAACATACCAATGTGGTAGGCAGGTACTTGTTTACCTTGTTCAGGAACGGGTTTTTATCAAAAGTCCAAAGATAGATGATTGAAATGACTGAAAAAATAAAAATACACTTTTAAAATTATATTTTCTTAGCTCTTTTTTCATCTTTATTATTATACTAGCTTCTGCCCGCGGCTTCGCCCGCGTGGATGTCTGAAATTATCCCACGGGAACGTGCTAACAGGATAAAATGTACATATGTGCTTCCCCAGAATGCCATCTATCTCGCGGGCCCTTTGTGGCTAATTACAATAGAAAACCAATTGTGTCTCATTAGTGGTGATTAAGAATACCTATATGATATCTTTACCTAAGTACCTACCTAATTAAAAAAAAAACTCAATAACAGAAAATTGAATACTGGCTACCTAAATAAACCTATTTCTGATGTTAACTAATCTAAACTCAATAAATAAGCAAAATCCCTAAAAACTAATATCTATACGAATGACTAATCCTACCTAACAGTATTATAAAATAACCTACGGTCACTACGTACACTATCAAATATACTACCTATACTTTAAAATTAAAATCTATACCTACAACTTATATAAAAATAAACCTAAATAACTCTAAAAACTAAAAGGAATAAAAATGAACTCCATTGCGGGTGACTTAACCTACGACAAACTTATTATTTGCGGTTGGTGCAGTAATCGGGTCTAGGGATCGAACCGCAAAATTAAGTTTGTTTTTTATTGTATATACTTTTCCGGGATAAAAAGTATTCAGTGTGGTGCCCAGGATATTAAAGAATAATTATACCAAGTTTCAACGTAATCGAACCGGTAGTTTTTGCGTGATGCCTGAACAAACAGACAGACAGACAGACAGACAGACAGACAAAAATTTTTTTAATCACATTTTTGGGTTCGGTGTCGGTCTAGTAACACCCCCAGCCATTTATTTTTTTGATATTTTCAATGTACAGAATTTTCACTTCTACAGATTTATTATAAGTATAGATTTATTTAGATTAGTAATATACTTTACGTATATATTTATTGTATAATATAAATGGTACACCACAGACTACCTACAGTATTCGTCTCTCCTTAATTTTAATTTATTCAAAGGTTGTCTTTAAAAGATCGCTCTTAGCGATAAGACTGCCCATTGTGTCACCCTTTTGAAAAATGTTTCTTTTTTTTTTAAATCCGTGCCCCACTCTATGAATTACTCCTGTATCGTGGGTGCGTTTACAAACATTTAAACTCACATACATAAACAGCCAGACCCGGAACAACTACCTGTAGGCAATACAAATATTTGTTCCGTGCGGGAATCGAACCCGCGATACGCAGCGCAGCAGTCGATCGCTCAGCCACTGCGCCAACCGTGTCGTCGTGCCGTATATACTTATGTTCTGTAATTAATAATATGGTGTACATAATAAATAGTATTCTATTCTATTCCAAAAATACAAATCACGAAGTCATGACCTTGCGTTCGCCAATCTATTGCTATTTCTCGTGCACGTTGACTCCTCTAAGTAGGCTAACTGGGTATCAACTGGGATTATTAGATGCCTAAAACTTAATCAGCTGCCTAGCTGTTTACGCTTGGCATCCTAGCTACATGCTTTGGGCTTATCCGCGGTTGGTTGCATCTCTTCTATCATTAGACGTACAATGCAGCTAGTACAAAGGCAGATTGTATAAGTACTATGATAACTATGGTAGGTATATTCATCATTAAACCAGCGGCTCTGCGTAATGGTGTCTAAAACAGAACAAACAAATTACAAAAATAAGACGCGCAAACTGTAACCATGAATTCAGCACATGAATAAAAAATAAAAACATCTACGTCTAGTAAAACAAAATTGTCGGTTATCAAAAAAATAATTTACTTATCAATGCAGGGGGTTTCAGAATCATGTACTGAATCCATGATAAAAGTTGCGCGTTGATGTTCTTGCCACCCTGCATAGCTTATCTATTTAATAAATTATAGTTTAAGCGGTACGTCATTATTGTGGCCCGTATAACAATCTTCTTAATATGGCGTCTGTTTTAGCAGTAATTTTTTTTTAGGCTGTATTGTCCCACTGGTGGGCAAAGATCTTCACCATATTCTTCCACCTTTCCTTGTGCTGTGCCTTCTCCATCGAAGAAACGAGTCCAAATCATTACGCCAGCGTTTCTTAGGCCTGCCTCGGAGACGACGCCCGTCTTCAGGCCCCCACTGTGTGACGAATTTGGCTCATCTGTCCCAGTTCAGAAGGTACTAGCAAATATTCAGTTCCCAAAAGTACCTACATTGAGTAATGCATGAATCCATAGTTCTATTTCCTATTCATACAGATAAATTTAATTAACATTGATCTGATCAGCAATATTACATTCATGTTGTAATTAATAAAAGCGGATTACACAATACACATGTTTTGTTCAGGATAACTGTTAGAGTATTTATCATTGCTATCATAATTAGTTTTGTTCATGGAAAAGCGAATAAATTTCCTGTGAAACGGACAACAAGGGAATGTGAAATAATTTGTGAGTATTTAGTTACTAAGTGCCTACGCGTTTTGACTTGAAACCTGCCAATATTCCCTATTGGCAGATGTATTGGTAGTGTTCAAATGTTTGATACTGTTACCTTCATCATTTCAGCCGAAAAACGTCCACTGCTGGACATAGGCCTCCCCCAAGCGCCTCCACTTTAACCGGTTCTGTGCTTCTTGCATCCAACGGGTTCCTACGACCCTCAAAAGGTTGTCGGTTCATCTTGTGAGAGGCCTTCTACCCTACGTCTTCCGGTACACGGTCGCCACTCCAGAACCTTTCGGCCCCATCGACTATCTGTTCTGGGAGCAATGTGCTCTGCCAACTGCCACTTAAGGGCCTGTACTGCCTCAGATTGCGATAATTGTCTTAACATTAATGGCTCTAGTTTCAACAATACTGCAGTATTCTTTGTCATTAATATACAATAAAGATGAGGACTACTGCGATACTGATACTACTGTTTAGTTCACCATAGCTAAATCATTAAAAAAAAAAAATATATAAGTAGTTTATCAGCCATCTTGTTACCATAACACAAGCATTAGGTTGCTTAGCTTGGGACTAGATGGCGCTGTGTGAAATGTCCAGGGATATTATCCAGGGATATTAGTTTGACAGTGCGAGTGGGATAAAGATCACTCTATCCCGCTCGCACCATCTTCCCCGCAAGTGGGGGCAAAATAATATGAATTTCAACTGAACTAATTACAAGCCCTTTTTTTTTTTTTTTGAGGATGGGAAATCATCAAATGACTCCTCCCGCTCTGGGTGGAGCAGGAGGGAGTGTCAGACTCTTACTGACTAAAACCCACCCGTGTTCCTTCCTTAGCCCTTTATGTTCCAGGGCAGCGGTAACCCTTTCGGACAATCCCGCTACCCTGGCAGGCTTCGGCCCTATGGGGCCCCGTCACTCATGCTGACATCTCTTTGAGGCGCGCGTGGAACACAACACGCCGTCCGGCACGGGCCTGGTCCTGATCGGATGGTGAGTTACCCATTACTCACCGCCCGCAGGCCCGCGCCTACGGTGGCCGGGAGTCGTCACGCGGCTCCCGACGCCCGGAGCGTCTCCCGCGGCGGCTGAGGCGTGAGGTGCGCAAGGCGCGTTCTCTCGCCCACCCCGCCACCTCCTTCGCTAGCATGACTGCTTCGCAGAAGGAGGTGACTGCCTCCCACTCCCTCTCGCCCCGGACCATGGCTTGAACCAGGGCCGGACGCGAGAGGTCGTGAACCAGGGCCGGACGCGCCTTCTTCATTACCCTCTGGGTGACTTTTAGGTTTATTTCTATATTTAATGTAGAAATTGCACAGAAATCTTGATATTTTGATATGACGCCACATCAGAAGATACATTGTTCCACCCATGCGAAATAAGGGCCGATCTCTAGTCATTTATAAAATACTTATAGAAAAACAATGAATAATACGGAGAACTTGAAGAATTCCTTTGATTTTCGTTGAAAGTTCAATAGTATCACCCAATCGGCAGACGTATTCATTTCCTCCAAGCGTCTCATTCGTACGTAGCGAACTGAAATATACTGCACAGGTGTATGGCAGCAGTTCAAGTGCAGGATATTATATACTAATAAGTTGCCTATTTCAAATAAGTTCTTCAGAATTTAAAACAGGACTAGCTTCAGCCCGCGACTTCGTCCGCGTGAAATTTCTTGTTCCCCCGACCTACTTGTTTTTCCGACCTACTTGTTCCCCCGACCTACTTGTTCCCCCGACCTACTTGTTCCCCCGACCTACTTGTTCCCCCGACATACTTGTTCCCCCGACCTACCTCGTCTCATTGCATCACGTGCCCGCGCATCACTTCGTGTTCACTTAGCGATTTTTCTGACTTTTTTCTTGAACAAAAATAAATCAATTGTCCAGAATTGGGTTATCAAAGGCAAAAAGATTTTTTTGGGTCCGCATTTTCGTTGTTTGCCACCAACTTCCGAAATTAAAGTTATTTTTCACTTTGCAGTGTCGTTTTTGGAAGTCGGTTGTTCTTTTTTTTTTCAAAAAAGTTTTTATTTTCCACTTTTAAGTTGTAATTTTTACCAGTAATTTTGGTTTAAAAACCAAACCACTGAACCGTTTTTCATGAAATTTCTATGGAACCATTTGGAAAGATACCCTTTCCAACAAAAAAAGAATTTTTCAAATCGGTTGGCAAGCGACGGAGTTATGCGCGAACCAACCTCCTCCTTTTTTAGAAGTCTGTTAAAAATAAATCAATCGTCCAGAATTGGGCTATCAAAGGCAAAAAGATTTTATTTTTAATCTGACTGGTAGTTTCAAAGATTAGCGCGTTAAAACAAACTAAATCTTCAGCTTTATTATTAATACTAGCTTCTGCCCGCGGCTTCGCCCGCGTGGATGTCGGAAATTATCCCACGGGAACGTGCTAACAGGATAAAATGTATGTGCATCAGGATGCCATCTATCTCGCGGGCCCTTTGTGGCTAATTACAATAGAAAACCAATTGTGTCTCATTAATGGTGATTAAGAGGGTACCTATATGATATCTTTACCTAAGTACCTACCTAATTAAAAAAATAAATAAACTCAATAACAGAAAATAAAATACCTACCTACCTAAATAAACCTATTTATGACGATAACTAATCTAAACTCAATCATCATCTGCCTAGCCTTTTCCCAACTATGTTCAGGGCCGGCTTCCAGTCTAACCGGATGCAGCTGAATACCAGTATTTTACATGGAGCGACTGCCTATCTGACCTCCACAACCCAGTTATTGGGTAATACCTTGGTACGACTGGTTGTCAGACTTTCGGGCTTCTGACTACCCGTAACGACTGTCAAAGATCCACGAATGACAGCCGGGACCAACGGCTTAACATGCTTTCCGAGGCACGGAGGTGTCTCGGTATGTAAAGATGGTCACCCATCCACAGACCGACCGCGGCAAGCGTAGCTTAACCTGACCGATCGACCTGTGCGGCTGTTATTATTTAGCCACGGGCCCCTCAATCTAAACTCAATAAATAAGCAAAATCTCTAAAAACTAATATCTATACGAATGACTATCCTACCTAACAGTATTATAAAATAACCTACGGTCACTACGTACACTATCAAATATACTACCTATACTTTAAAATTAAAATCTATACCTACGACTTACATAAAAATAAACCTAAATAACTCTAAAAACTAAAAGGAATAAAAATGAACTCCATTGCGGGTGACTTAACCTACGACAAACTTATTATTTGCGGTTGGTGCAGTAATCGGGTCTAGGGATCGAACCGCAAAATTAAGTTTGTTTTTTATTGTATATACTTTTCCGGGATAAAAAGTACCCAGTGTGGTGCCCAGGATATTAAAGAATAATTATACCAAGTTTCAACGTAATCGAACCGGTAGTTTTTGCGTGATGCCTGAACAAACAGACAGACAGACAGACAGACAAAAATTTTTTTAATCATATTTTTGGGTTCGGTGTCGGTCTAGTAACACCCCCTGCCATTTATTTTTTTGATATTTTCAATGTACAGAATTTTCACTTCTACAGATTTATTATAAGTATAGATAGAATAGAATATTCTTATATTCGTCGGAAGATACCACGCATTAATTTACCTACTACAACTTTATTGAGGTGAATTATTTATCTTCTAATATCATGTTTTAATTGGGTTATGATATCTGCCATTCATTTGGTAACAACATGCACAATATTACAGACCCAGATCCAAGTTATGTGCAATAACTTGGATCTAGTAAAATAAAATCGAAATGAGTGAGTGGTTAAGGTACTGCTTTCATTGAACAGCAGTACCCACTGACTCTTCTTTGCTATTGGCAATCTCTTTGCCAACTATTTACTCTTTTTCTTTATATTCTGCATCCATCATCATCAACCTATAGCAGTCCACTGCTGGACATCGGCCTCTCCTATTGCACGCCATTCAACTCGATTTTCGGCGACTCTCATCCAACTGCTACCAGCCATCCTGCGAAGATAGTCGCTTCACCTAGACTGAGGCAAAAACACGTCTAACCTAACGGTCATCGGTTCTACGGCTAATATGGCCGATTCATTGCCCCTTCAGCTTGCTTATTCTGTGAGCTATGTCGACAACTTTGGTTTTCTGCCGAATCACAACGTTGCGAATTCGATCCCTCAGAGAGACTCCAAGCATAGCCCGTTCCATCGCTTGATGAGCGACCCTGAATATTTATGGACCAACCGTACCGTGAGTTTCCACGTCTCGGCTCCGTACCTATATCTTCCTTCTTTAAGCTCTTTCTTTAATGTATTGTATCATAAATGTAATGTATCTTTTAAAGAAACGGTAGTGAGCCTTCTGCTTTTAACCTGCATCGCACCGGAAGCTGTGAATATTCGGCGCGACGGTTGCAGCACCCCTGCAGCAGACTGCTACATCCGGTTTCAACTTCCTGCTCTTTCCAAATCACGGTTTTTAGTTCGAAAACGTTCTATTGGTTTTATTTATACTTTCCTTTCTGTGAGGACACAAAAAGTTTGCGTATGCTTGAAACTATTTACCTTGTGGGTGCTATTGTGTTTCTGGAAACTTTAAAAATGTAAGCGTGCGCGTGTTTCTCTCTCTCTCTCTCTTTCCCCCTCTCTCTCCCTCTCCCTCTCTCTCCCCCCCCCTCTCTTATAGAAAGCAAGCCAGTGTTTTTTACTGTTTTTTTTTGTTTGTAATAAAAAAAATATTATTATAACTTTAAAAAAATTAAATTTTATTACAAATTCCTTCACTAATTAATCGAAAGGAACTTCGTTCCATCCGGGTGTCCCTTGACACCTCTCAAGTTTTTTTTTTTCTGAGCTTCAGTCTGTCTTTTTGTAATTATAAGGATACCAAGTTTTAAAATACTGAACTTACAGCTCAGAGACATAGACTAAGCAAATTCTTCCAGGGTGAAATTGAAAACTTGCGCCAACTTGAAATAGGAGATGCATTCCTGCACCTCCTATTTCGAGTTGGCGCAAGTTTCTGTTACATAATCATTATAAATTGTCATTACCCAAAAAACTGTTATATCGTAATAAATCCAAAACACAATTTACATAAAATTACATAAAATGCCTAAGCACAGCCTTTACTCTTGTATAAATATAATTAATTATCAAATTTTTGTCGCAATAGGCATTACCGCATTGAGTACAAAACGGAAAAATATGAGAATTAGAGTTACTTCGTGATTTTTTTTTTATATAGGAAATGTTATTATTTCATGTTTTTGATCAAAGTGAACCCTCGGAAATATCATGTAGTTATTCATACATTTTTATTTTAAGATTTGGCCCGGAATTTTTCATGTAAAATCAAATATAAGATTGGTAATTTTGCTTGATACGCGCTCTTAATGCCTTCAAGTAACGCGAATAATCGGCGTCCCAATAAAAAAAGATACGAGATCTTGCTTACATCTTGTTGCTTAGATATTATAAACAATCACTCTGAAAGTTTTAAGTAATAATCAAACATCTATGCAACACTTAAGAAGTCAGTTGAAAAAATATGAATGTCACGTGATCAACTTTAAACATTAATCTCGGAAACGTGATACGTTTGCTCTTATAATGTATTCTGTTTACATTAATGTCAGCTATCGATTTATATACACAGGTTTCATGAGTGGCCGCCATTTAAAAAAATAATAAAGATCTTCAAAGCTCTTCTCTCTCTTTTTAACCGACTTCAAAAAAAGGAGGAGGTTCTCAATTCGGTTGTATTTTTAATAAGTCGAATTAGATATTTTAATTTGGCGCACCTATACAGTTTCATTCTGAATAGTATAGAATCTATCTATATACTACCTATACAACAGCAAGCGTTTCCTGCGATTCAATAACAAGGTTTCAATTTCAGAGGTCGGGGACACTGCACGTGTCCGAGCCAATATCTACCTGGACAAAATATCTTTATACACAAACTTACAGGGACGGATCAGTTATAAGTATGTACCTGTGCGTAAAGGTCTAACAAGGATAGTGTATAAATTGATGAAAATAAACTTTACATCCAAAATTTAAATCATATTTTGTGTAAAAAAATCATAATAATTGATTTTAGACTACTTATGTTCCGTAATCCAAAAATATCAAAAACATCGTGAGGAAACCGACATGTCCTAGACCAAAAATTCGAAGACATGTGACATCTGCCAATCCGCACTGGGCCCGCGTGGTGGATTACAGCCCACTCCCTCTCACAGAGAGGAGTCCTATGTCCCAGCAGTGGGGACACAATAGGCTGCTGATTATGCATGTTCCTTTATCACCTTGCCATGCTTCTCTCCTGCGTATATATATATATTTTTTAAATAATCTTTTTCGTACAGTCAAGAGTAAAAGTATACACTCGGCTTTATTCAAAAGCGATTTACTCCTTTGTTTTTTAATGAAATTGTATGTTGTTACGAACATAATACTTTCGAACGAAACGAAATACGACACATTACATAAACCTATTTATGTAATGTGTCATATTTCAAAGTTTTTCACGAAAAAATCGCAATTGAAAGTTGCCAAGTGTTGGCATTTTGGTGCTCGTGACTGTACAGTAATGTAATTTGATAGTAGCCTAAGTAAAAAAATCACTATTACCTACTGTTACGAACAAATAATCCTCCTCGTCCTTAAAAACAAATACTGTTGAGTATTTTACATATTTTCCGTCGCGATGTCACGAGGCAGCTTGACACCGGAGCTGGCTGCCCAGCCAATATCAGGTAAGGAAAATGATATTCTGTTAGACGTCTGAGCTTATTTCACGTAGACATTTACATTTTTTTTTTTTTTTTTTGTAGAATGATTGAAAACTTAAAGGACATCATTCAAATGTCGAACATTTTATACCCAAAAATTAAAGTCGGAGGAAGTTATATTCAATTAAAAGTTGTTATTTTTTAAATGTTATGCTGAAAACACTCATAAAAATACACGTCATAAAAATATGATTTTTGGCATTTTCAATCTTAAATAGCAGCCAGATTAATAGGGTAGTTTCCTGGGTAAAAAAATAATTATTATATTTAATCCGTCAGTTATATTATCAAAAAATAATGGACACGTATTTTTTCTTTTGTCAATCAAACAAAAAATGGCAAAGATAAAGCGCGTCAAAATCTGGGAGTGGGGGGTCGTGACGTCACGCTATGCTAAAAAGTGTAGCAAGACAAGTGATGTCATGCGGAACTTTAACGGGCGATATCTTTATCATTTTTTTATATAATAAAGAAAAGAAAAACTACGGATCCAATATTTTTTGATAATCTAACTGACGGACTAATTAGATGTTTTTAGGAAACTAGCCTATTGTCGACTTTAGCTTTAATAGTAAAAAATGCTCAAGATTTTATTTGGCATAAGAAAATATTACTTTTTTTTTCTGGCTGGTACTTCAAATATTTGGATAGGTACAAATTATTGAATGATGTCCTTTACGTCGTAATTTCTTAATGTCTATTCTACATTAAGAAATTACAGTGATTTGTTAATCACTGTTAAGTTCAGTTGTTTGTTTTCTTCCGCTCGTGGCTTCGTCCGCGTGTTTCTTGTACCCCCGCTCCACCCCGTAGCATCGCATCGCATCGCCTGCCCGCGCTATTACAGTGCAACCTTAATATAACGTACCTCAATATAACGAATTCCTCGATTTAACGAATTCTTCGTAATCCCTTTCAATTGTCCATAAGTCTCAATGTAAAATATACCTTTACATTGCGAAATTTTTTTGCGAACAACCTCTATAACGAATTTTCAACTATCAAAAAAAAGTGTAAACATCTAATTAACGAATTTTGTCAACCCAAAACCTTTATATAACGTTCCCAATAGTATGTGATTCAGTCGCAAGAGATTTCGACACGATTTATCTCTTACCTAACCTCAATATAACAAACCTCAGTTTAACGAATTACTTGATTTAACGAATATTTACTGGTTCTCTTCCAATTTGTTATATCGAGGTTGCACAGTACCAAATCGATATAACAAATCGCTAACAACAATCGATATAACTTTTCGCTTAGCGTTCTTTCTGACTTTTTTTCCTTTTGCTCGGCTCCTTAGTTTCTTAGCGAGATGTTAAGTAGCCTCCTTCAAGAACTGGGCTATCAAATGCAAAAATATTTTTTTTCAAGTCCGACTGTAATTTTCAGAGATTAGCGCGTCCATATAAACAAACAAACAAACTCTTCAGGTTTATTATAATTATAGATATAGATTAGTAGATAGGGGATTATAGCAAGCAAAGCCGATGTCGACCATTCTGCCAATGCCCAAAGTGAATTTGTGTTATGTTGTTTTAAAAGTTCAAACCGTGTCTAGTTTTTCACGGTTCTTAAGTAGTTACCTGACGCACCATTAATCATAATATGAATAATTTTTAAGGATATTGCTAATCCATTACTTCATAATATTCTAAAACTTGACTGCTCAACAACGTAAATAACGCAATGAATGCTGTTGAACTGTCAAAATGAAAGCCATTGCTGATCATAGTATGTTACGCAATTGCCACTGGTCCTTCATGGTTTGACAAGGACCATGCAGACGTCAGGTAATTAGAAAACGTCAAACGTCATACATCTTACCCATTGAAGTCTTCTAAACTTCAACATATCAGCTGTCAAAATCATGAATCGATTACACAAAGCTGTGCCGGTACTAGCTACTGAAATTAGCAGCTCGAACTGAGGTCAACTAAATAATCGTACGAACGGGAGAACCCTCGTCAATGGTTGCTGTTCCTGACAGCTCCTGACTGGAAACTTTGGGGTGTAAACAAGTGTTCCTATACAACTTACTTATTTAGTGTTTAATTGGTGCTTAAGCGGCTTTACCCGCTTTAAGTTTAGATGGACTTATAATGAAGTTGGTAAAGGAACATGGCGGCTATGACAGGCAAGGAAATTGAACGGTTTGTCGATGCATGTGAGTAGTAACGAAAGCAACTTGAGAGATTAACAACGATTAGTATAAAAGTAATTTTAAAAATTAAATCAGAAATAAAAAAAATAAAATAATATTTTACCTACCTACCCGATTTTTTTTTTTTTTTTGAGAACCAGATGGTCAATTCCCATAATTAAAAACGTTCAAAATATAGTCGCAATCTCATCTCAGCGACAATCAATGTCAAAAATGTAGGGAAATTAGAGGTATTTTTGACAGATTAAGACTGAGATAAGACTGTGAACGTTCTTAAAATTACAAGAATTGCCCCTCAGGTCACAGCACTTAAGAAAAATACCGACTGCTGGCATCGACCTCAAATTTTTTTTCGTGTTCATATAAAAATATTCACTATTCTCGTACATTCATTACATTTAATAATTCCTCCAACCTCCTTCTTTTTGAAGTCGGTAAAAACAACAGATTTCTATAATGAATAAATGAATGACCTACGAGTAGGTACCGCTAACGAGTTAACGTGCTTTCCGAGGCACGGAGGGGTCTCAGTATGTAAAGATGGTCAACCCATCTACGGACTGACCGCGGCTAGTAGTCGCGCGTAGCTGCGTGCCTAATTATAACAAGATTATCAAAATATGCCTTCCACAGTTTCGAAGCATTAGCATAAAACATAATCAGCTTATAACCTTCTCACTGCTGGGACACAGGCCTCCTCTCTGTGGGAGGGAGGGGGGGAGTTAATAATAATAATAATATAATAATATCCCTGGACATTTCACACAGCGCCATCTAGCCCCAAGCTAAGCAACCTAATGCTTAGTTTCGAAGACTAACTGTGTAATAGTCACCTCAACTCTAGGTATATTGCACCAATAGCTCGGGCACACCAAATTCCACCAGCAGTCACGCGGAACCACAAAAAAAATTCCAGCTCGAAAGACCAGATAAGGACCAAACCGAAAAGGTCATTGCGCCCCCAAAGAAACTGTCGACGACCCCAAATCCATCGGACAATACAATATATGCTTATATTGAAGCCTTAACACCAATACCGAAAACCCTTTTGTAAAAAAGGAGGAAAATATCCTACTGATATACAATTTTATGACAGTCTTTCTGTTTGTGTGTCTACATATATTATGTATTCATGTTAATCAATCACGGCTTAACACCTGGACGGATTTAAATGAAGTGTGTAATGAAAGAAAGAAATAAAAAGTATTTATTGCGACTCGTGCAGGAAGATCTTAATAAACTAAACACAGTCAAAAAAAAAATATATTTAAAAAAAGTAACAAAAAGAAAAACGAAACAGAAAATCCTAGACTCGTACGAGGCCAAAAGGCTCCTATCTCAGCATGATGCTTCGATATTAAAAAAATAAACATCGCAGCGTTGGTATTCTGATCTTAGGGTGTTAGTGTTCTGTGGTTCTGATAGGGCCCGCCTGTGATGTCACGGGCAATTACAGTAATAAATAAATAATAAAATATATATAATTATGTATTGTAATTGTAGAATATTAGCAAATAACATAAATAATTCGTTTTCAATCCGCGCCAGACGTAGCCTCATTACTTGTCTATGCCCAGAGTGTCACACATGACATATCAAGCTATATAATTCCAGTTTTAGCTGACCTCGCATTGTATAGGCTTTTCGTTCAATGAGAAGTCAGCTTTTACTGAAATGTATAGCTTGATATGCCGCCGTGCGTACTTTGACGATCTGTAAACATCTCACCGTGAAAATTTAGGTCAAGTATTATTAATAATATCCCTGGACATTTCACACAGCGCCATCTAGTCCCAAGCTAAGCAACCTAATGCTTGTGTTATGGTAACGAGATGGCTGATAAACTACTTATATACATTTTTTTTTTGTAAATACATACATATTAAGTGAGCATGAAATGAGTGGTCATTTCATCTGATGCCAGGGATTGACACAATTCTAGCTCACTTCAACTATTTTTTATTTTATTTTGTACATTCTTGTTGGATAATTTTAAAGTTCTATATATCGTTTCGACCTCTCCAAAGCCACGAGTAAAAGCTAGTAAAGAAAATATTTCAGAAATTGTGAAACCGCGTTCACAGTAACGCTGTCATTCAATATCCAGTGATATCTCATTTTGCCGCGCGAATAGACCTGAAGAGAATGGATAGCGATTCAGAGACCCTTAAGGTCTGGTTTAAGTGATAGAAGTGTGATTGTGGATGGTCACACAATAGAAGAGGGGATAATAAATCTTTCTTTCCATGGCCATTCTTTTGGTAAGTATGGTTTGGGATAGATAAATATTTTAGTATGGGGATAAAAAAAGAGGTGACATATTTTTTTATGACTTTCGTTTTTGACTGTTTTTTATTCGGAAAAGCGACAACGTACAAATTTCTTTACAAAATGAAGAGCCTCTGAACATCCCATGACAGTTTTCGCACATGAGAACCCCAATCCCCATGAGCTCCATTATGACAACTTTTATCACTGTTGAGTGTTGGTGTCAACAAAATGATACCATTTATGATTTCATTTTGGTACCTACACAACTATTTCAATTTTTATTATATACTTGTATTATATACAAGTCATCAGATGATGATGACTTGTATATAATATACATAATTATAAATATAATATATTTTAATGTTAGCTTGTAAATTGTAACTAAGGCTTTTTGTTAGTTATGTTGTTTTTGTAAATAAATAAATGTCTAGGTACTTTAATACTTTGAATTTTCAAACTGGTGTAAATCCCTAAAATTATGTCAAAAGTATTTTTTTTCAATCTTGCTATTATTATGAATGTGAATGTTTCTACGCTTGGATGTTTTTTACTCAATCACGTGAAACGGCTGAACGGAATTGGATGAAATGGCACACAGAGAATTTATAACATGGATTAACACATAGGATAGGGACTTTTAATCCCGGGTAGTACATTCTTTTGGGATATTATCCGACATCCACACAGACGAAGCCGCAGGCAAAAGCTGATATTGACCAAAAATTACTAGATTAAAATAATTAATTGACATTAAAGTTGGTTGAAACATTTCCACCTTCTCATTTCCTATGACCTTGCACCAAACGCGTGTGATCTCGCCAGAGGCGCGGCCTCTCCTGGCTGAACATTGAATTTTGTGTCGCAACACATTTTGTGGAAAATATTACTTCGTCGACACCTCTCCGTATTATGTTAGCAAGTAAGACCTTTGACAGGATACAATTATGGGGTTTTAGAAAGTCTGTTTGAGTACCTGATTGCTCATGCTGATTTCGATTAAGGGTCATCATCTCATCTGCCTTGACTTTTTGTTGGGTTGGGCTCGGCTTCTATTCTAACCGGATACAGCTGAATACCAGTATTTTATATGAAGCGACTGCCTATCTGACCTCTATAACCCAGTTACTGGGTAATACGATGCCCCTTGGTAAGACTGGTTGTCAGACTTTCGGGAAACAACTGTCAAAGATCCAAGATGTTTCGATCGAGGGTGATAATGACAAACAATCAGCATATTATGTATTTGTGGTGGTTTATTATATTTTTGGTGAGTTGCAGTAATGAAAATTGGACGTAATGTGGGCTTGATAGAAACAGTGGTACTCTTAGCACAGGAAAATGTTCACTGAAAAACATTTTTTTTTTTATATTTTACTGGAAAATGGAAGCAAATTTGTAAATTATTTATAGTACACTG
The DNA here is from genome assembly GCA_951799955.1 of Apamea anceps. Taxonomy (NCBI): domain Eukaryota; kingdom Metazoa; phylum Arthropoda; class Insecta; order Lepidoptera; family Noctuidae; genus Apamea; species Apamea anceps. Next base: position 5,791,562 of record OX637501.1, read on the forward strand.
GAAAGTATGAAATAATAGTTATAAAAAATATAATTACCTCTACTTCGACTGAAGCAAACACATAAAGAAAATATTAGAAAAACAACTGAAGTTTTCTTCTGTTGTCGAAATAAACATAACATACCTACATTAATGATACCGCTGCGTGTCGCGGGTTCGATTCCCGCACAGAACAAATATTTGTAAGTCCTACGTGTATTTGTTCCGAGTCTGGGTGTTTTTCTATCTATAATATGTATGTATTTACAAAAAAAAAAAATGTTTATAAGTAGTTTATCAGCCATCTTGTTACCATAACACAAGCATTAGGTTGCTTAGCTTGGTACTAGATGGCGCTGTGTGAAATGTCCAGGGATATTATTATTATTAAGTAAACAGTATCTATTGTAAATGATATCGTTACTCACTGATGAACGTTTTGTGAACAAAATAACGTTACTGACACGTTTCAAAACGGTATTGAAGCTAGTAATGTTATTGACGGAATTCGATAATAGGAAGCTATAATTATGTGTTTGTGATGGCTTATTATGCTTTTAATGAAAAGCATTAATTAAAATTGGATTTAATGTGGGCTTAATAGAAGTACATAGTGGTATTTTTGAGCGCTGAAAAATCTAAAAATTCTAATGAAAAATCAAAATCAAAGAAAGAAAGAAAAACCTTTACTTATTTGAGGTAAACATGACGCATAAAAAGAACACAAACTGACGCATAAAAAAAAATAACAAGTTGATATCATATCATCATCAGAAAAATAAGTGGTAGCAAATTGGTAGATAGATAGATATGTAGTTTACTTACAGATTTTTTGAAATAGATAACTATTATCAGCCGATCGATTCTGTAAAAATCTCACCGTGAAAAGTAAAGTGAAGTGAGCTTAGAGTGAGGTGTCAATAGCGTCAATCCCTAGCATTATTTGGAATGGCAGCTCACTCCACGCTCACTTCACCTAAGTTTTCACGGTGACATGGTTACAGAATCGCACTGCTGGAAAAATAAATACGACATTTTATTATTTATAATATTATATTTTCTAAACAAACAGCCATCAACTGCAAACAGCCATATTTTATTCCTCAGATAGATGTTATCTTACTTTTGAAAAATCAGCTGTGAGATATTATACTTTTTACAGTAATAGTTAGAGGAGTTTTACCTACCCTAGGCTAATAACCATGCCATGGCCATGCTAATACAACAATGAACTGTGGTACTGGAAAAATTACAGTAGTTCGAAGTTCTTTCATCATCTTGTCCGCTAAAACCCATCCTGTTGCTTTTTTAACATCCTGAAAAAAGTAAACCATTTCGATATTTTTTTAGCATAACCAGCCTATAACATTCCCACTGCTGAGACACAAGCCTCCTCTCTGTGGGAGGGGATGGGCCGAAATCCACCACGCGGGCCCAGTGCGGATTGGTTAATGTCACATGTCCTCGAATTTTTAGTCCTAGGATATGCCGGTGTCCTCACGATGTTTTCCTTCACCGTTTTTGAGAGCAGTAGTGATTAAATAAATTACACAAAATAAAGCGCCGATATTTCTTTAATTTTCTAGAAAATCACGTTTCCCCCGTAATGTAAATCACTAAAAACCGCCGGAAGTGAGGTTGCATCGTATAAAAAGCCCGTTCTACACTGTCACCTCCAATCCGTTTTCAATTAACGTGTCCAGAGGAGCGTTAACGCCCGGCGTACACACCCCGCGTTAGGGTTAGTACACATGATGAGACCGGATTTGAATGATGCGAGTTGTGTAAGCCGGGGTCTAGGGTGGGTTTAGACTGTTGTGTAGTTTCACATGGATCTCTCTAAACTTAACCTACTTTATCTAGTAACGTCATTTTGTTTACACTAACGTTTGAAACAGCACCTAATATTAGACTATTATGACATAATTTATAGATACGAGTAATAAAGCTGCAGTTTGTTTGAACGCATTAATCTCTGAAACTATCAGTTCATCATCTGCCTAGCCTTTTCCCAACTATGTTGGGGTCGGCTTCCAGTCTAACCGGATGCAGCTGAATACCAATATTTTACATGGAGCGACTGCCTATCTGACCTCCACAACCCAGTTACTGGGTATTACGATACCCCTTGGTAAGACTGGTTGTCAGACTTTCGGGCTTCTGACTACCCGTAACGACTGTCAAAGATCCACGAATGACAGCCGGGACCAACGGCTTAACGTGCTTTCCGAGGGACGGAGAGGTCTCGGTATGTAAAGATGGTTACCCATCCACAGACCAACCGCGGCAAGCGTAGCTTAACCTGACCGATCGACCTGTGCGGCTGTTATTATTTAGCCACGGGCCCCTCGTCTCTGAAACTATCAGTTGAATATGAAAAATTATTTTTGCATTTTAAAACCCAATTCTTGAGGCGGGAGCCGAGTAAAAAGAAAAAAGTAGTGTTTGCCTTCAGCAGAGTAATGTCAGCCCAGTGGTAACGGACTTACGTGTTGTAGGTCGTGGCTTCGAACCCAGACCGGCGCTTTACTTTGTGTAAATCATTTCATCACCACTGCTCTCAAAACGGTGATTTGTATATTAGTATTTTTGGAACAAAGTTCCTTATCGCGTGTTGCGAAAGGGGGCTAGACGGAAAAAATTAATTATTTGTAAGCCGTGCGGCGTGCGCGTGTTTCTCTGTCTGTCTCTCTCTCTCTTATAGAAAGCAAGCCAGTTATTTTCGTTTCGTCTTTCTATTTCGCATTGAACAGTGTGGTGTCGCGGCGATTATTTTTGTTGAGTGTATACATGTTTATTGTACATAATAAAAAATGTATAACATAAAAAAAAAATTATTACAATTCCTTCACTAATTAATCGAAAGGAACTTCGTTCCATCCGGGTGTCCCTTGACACCTCTCAAGTTTTTTTAATTCAACAACGGCGTTCGTTTCTTTGCTATTTTAAAACGAATACAAACAAAAACAATAGTTTGCTTATGTTTTTAAATAACAAGAATGGCTTGCCATTTAAGCGATAATAATAAATACTGCAATTCTACTGAAGTATCTCGGATCGGTACCGATTTATGATGGTAAAATATTGGCTAAATACCAAGCTGGTAAAGGGGCTGTACATCTCCATAAGATGGACGTAAATACATCGAAAAATATAGCTACTGTTAGAGTTTATTCAAATACTTACAAAAAACCGGCTAAGTGCGTTTTGGACGACGTACAATGAAGGATTCCGTAGTTGGGATGACTATCCCAAGAACAAACTTGAGTTTTAAGTGAAAATATTCTCCCATAAATGTTTTTTGCATAAACGGCCGTATTTTTTTATTGTATGACTTAGGAGCTTGGCTTTTTTTAGAGCTCAAAGGGATCATAGACCTACGTATTTGATATTAATTTCCATTTGATAGCTCCACGCGTTCCTGAGAAAAATGGCTTTGATAGACAGACTCACACGAATAACGAAGTGACCCTATATGGGTTCCGTTTTTTCCCGGAACCCTAAAAATATCGACCGTCATAAAAAAAGAGAATTCATTGCGATAGGAAATGGCATTTTCAATAGCATTAAACACAACATTGTACACCCACCCTAACCCATGACGCCCGCCCCTTATTCAAATATCTCCCAGACGTGGTAGGATGCTAATTACGTAGACTAGGGTGCCTACAGCCCCATTGAATGATGCTCCCGGTATAATACAGACGGAATTTGACTTAGATTTTATTGTGTGACTTTGCTGAAGTAAAATATAAGAGATTAATGAGATTTGTATGTAATTGGCAAAGTAAAAATAGCAAAGTAAAATAATGTAAAGCACAAGCATGTAATTTCTTAATCTAGTTAGTGGGTGCCGTACTGCTCTCCTAGATAGGTTACAAAATAACCTGTGTTTATGAGAAACAGTTCCGATCCCCGTCATAAATGGTTGACTTATAACAGCACGTGTTAAATATGTATATTATAAATATGTTTATAGTAATCATTACGGCAGGCTACAAAATGAGAGACAAAATTAAGTTATTAAACAAAAAATAAAAAATAACAGAATCTAAAAATATCAATTTCTGGAAATACTAAGTAATATACTACTAATTAAGTGGTTTAGCTGGTGTCTGCTGCGGTGGAATGCGTATCTAGTACTTAAGATAATTCAATTGAAGACCCTTTTGGCACTATTACAGCAGGCACAGACATTTATTTATCCACAACTGCTCTCAAAACGGTGAAGGAAAACATCGTGAGGAAACCGGCATGTCCTTGAACCAAAAGTTCGAAGACATGTGATATCTACCAATCCGCACTGGGCCCGCGTGGCGTACTATAGCCCACTCCCTTTCGAAGAGAGGAGGCATGTGTCCCAGCAGTGGGAACATTATAGGCTGATTATACTTGGCACTATTTATGGTGCCATCATTAAATTCTTGTGTAGATTGAAAACTTCTCCAAGATTTTTTTTCAAACACAGACTAGGGAAGCAGGGAACAAAAGGGAGGATGTCTATATTCAGCAGTAAGTAGAACAATGCTCCCAATGATGACGACAATGATAATTAAATGTTCACCAATCTATAGCAAGCAAGGTTGGCTCACCAGAAGATATCATTAAGTCATCTCTCGTCTCTCCTCAACATCGCTAGGTGGTTAGAGCTGCGCTGATATATGACAAGAAACATTGTCAAATAAATAAAAAAACATTTTAGATCCATCATAAATTATCCACACAGAATGATGGAATGCTTTTCTTTAAGTCGAACTTGAAACTTACAAAACTTTTTTTTAGTCTAACAATTTTATTCTGTTTATTTATTTTAACCATGACCAGCACCCTAATTGCGTAACACAAGATCAATCTCAATCTGAATCATTTTGAAGGATATTGCTAATCCATTGCTTAATATGTTCGAAAAATATGTCTGCTCAACAACGTAAATAACGCAATGAATGTTGTTGAACTGTCAACATGAAACCCATTATTACTGATAGTGTGTTACACAATTACCTGTATTCTGTAAAAATCTTATTGTGAAAACTCAGTTGAAGTGAGCTTGTAGTGGCCTCTGATTGTAAATCTCTAGCATTAACCGGTCGATTCTGTAAAAAATCTCACCGTGAAAACTTAGGTGAAGTAAGCTATCATTCCATCTCATTCTGGGGATTGACACTATTGACAGCTCACGTAAAGCTCACTTAACATGGGTTTTCACGGTAAGATTGTTACAGAATAGCTCGGCTCGTGGAATGGCAGCTCACTTCACCTAACTTTTCACGTTGTGATTTTTACAAAATTTTGTGTTTCTATTTTTAGGTCGGCTGTAGTTATGTTGACCTTTACCAATAAATAGATAAGTTCACACTCTCACCGGAAATTAGCCCCAAACCTAATTCACACCAACAGCCAAAACAAAAAGACAACAAACACGTATACCTTGTTGTTTATTTGTAATGAACAAATAAAACAGAGATCAAAAGAGGAGAACGTATGGGCGGCACCCAGTTTCTATTAAACGACGCACGCAAGCGTTAACTCGCGTGAACAACAAACAAGCTAGTATTGAAATGTTTCGTGCAATTGTACAAGATGCGCTGTTTTGTATGTGGTGAGGTTATTAGGATGTTAAAGGCAATGCTAAAGGCTAAAAGCAACGAGCAGTGTGTAGAAGATATAATAGGTATCCAAGAAGTAGTGTAACGGCGAATTTCACCAACGAAACTAAACGCGATCAGAACATTTAAAACCGCGTTCAAGAGCTGTCAGTGTCATCATTGTTGTGGAATACTATAAGTATTAATAGTGCTGATCGCTTTCAGTTTCATGGGTTCATCTAAACCGTGTTTAAGAGACTCAGAAAGGAACCTTTGCCCAAGCAAATCGATAATTGATTTAATCGTAGGTACAAAAAGTTGTGATGATCTACCATAGTACTCACATAGGTTTCGGCTATTCTTTCTTATTCTAAACGGTGCTATTCAATCCAGCTAAGTTCTAGATTCCAAGAATGATTATTCGTTTTTCTTTATCTGTCTACATCTGTTTTAACTCAACGAACATTCATCATCACCATCATTTTCCTGCCCAAATTCCAATTAATTTGGGGTCGGTGCAACGTGTCCTCTTCCAACTCAACAAACATAATAGGCACGAACCTAAATGTCTCTCAAAAAGGAAGATTTCTTTATTAGTCTTTGCACAATCTAGCTTTCAAAACAACATCTGATCCAATCCACAGACACTTAAATTCAAACCTCTCAAAACTCATCCTCCAAAGTACTTAACCACAGAATATTGGATTCTGAGGAACAAGCACCATTCTAAAATAAACACAGACCTTTTAAATTTTTGTTTAAATATTAAAAAGCGTTTGAGTGTAGGTAAATCCATTTGTCGTTTCGCAAGGTTTTTAATAGAATTACGTCGGGGTCCGTTGCCTAAAAGCTCGTATATAATATCATTACTTTCGTTTTCGCCAGAGTCGGAGAGCGCGACACTAAACCAATTATGGGGAGTTTGAACGTAGTTTTTGGTATAACTGGCCTATCACCTTTCAAAGGGTTAGGTACGTTTTATATTACGCTTTATGTATTTTCTTTGGTGGGGCAGTGGAAAATTTTGTTGGCTTCCATTTTAGTACCTATCTGTGAGTAACATTTTTGAGAATCATTAGGGCTGACTTCCATTTTAATATCTCTGAGTGCTATTTTGGAGAAACATTGGGAAAGTTTGTGCAACTTAGAATCAATGTTGTTATCAGTTATTTGTATTTATGCAATGTGCAAGGTTATCTGATTGTACTTACCGAATAGAAGGTTCGCCAAACAGGAATGCATACGCGCATATTCAAAAGTTTTCGGTACCTTCGAGACTGAACATAATTATCAAGACCAAAATACATAATCTAAAATCGCGACATCATCATCATCATCATCATCTGCCTAGCCTTTTCCCAACTATGTTGGGGTCGGCTTCCAGTCTAACCGGATGCAGCTGAATACCAGCGGTTTTTTTTTGTATTTAAAAAAAAAAAAATATTTCTAAAATCGCGACATATTTGCCAAAAATGTAAACAAATATAAGTTTGTTTAAAAATAACTTTAATTCCTACACAATTATGTTCAGTTTACATTACAACTTCAAACATTTTTGTAACTTTTTCAGTAGTGCTAGTCACTCTGAAATCAACTTAATTACTATTATAATAAGGTTGAAATTTGTTTAAATTAAAGTAACGTCAGTTTGAAACAAATAAAATTTAAACATAATTACGAAACGCCAGAAAGTGGCGAATCGGAAGTCTGTCTTAAATGAGTTGTGGTGGACCTCGGCTCATAAAAGCGGGTAGGTAGCACTAGATCAAACTGATGACTTTCGATCACCTTCTATTTCTAGTTAATGTAATGTATCTGGTGTATTGTGTGTCTTTTGGTCTGTGCTAAATAAATGTTTTTTCTTTCTTTCTTCTTTCTTTCTATATGAGAATTTCAGTAACAAACTTAAGGTCTAGGCACCTATGTTTGGGACGGTTTCCAGTTTAACCGGATGCAGCTGAATACCAGTATTTGACATAGAATGACTGCCTATCCTAGCCTGCACAGCACAGGGGTAACACGATACCTTTTGGTAAGATTGGTTGTCAGATTTTCGGACTTCTGACAACCCGTAACGACTGTCAAGGATCCACGAATGACAGCCAGGACCAGCGGCTTAACGTGCTTTCCGAGGTACGGAGTGGTCTCGGTATATAAAGATGGTCACCCATCTCCGAACCACCGCGGCAAGTATCAATCCGTGCGGTGGTAATTACTTAGCCACGTAGACTTAAAATTTATAACTTGTCACTGACAACTCTGCCGCACACGAATTTTATCTTCAATCCCATAACATAACATCTTATTAACCAAAAGACACTTTCCTAATTAACACTCACGAAGACAATGCAATATTTATTCTCTATCAACTATACAGATGTTCAGCGGGGGCATCCAAAAAGTCTTTCCCTGTTCCTATCATTAAGTTAACGTTTCCTATAAATCTTTCGAGAAGGTTCCTCGCTATTCTTTTGTTTTCCTTGGTTGTGGCGAAGCGTACGACGGAACCGTAAATATTAACTTTGGTGAGTGAGGAGTTCTCTGAGTGGTCAGGTTTTGGTATTGAAGCTCTTCGTCTTTATTAGGCTCCTGGATCCTGGTAGATTGGTAGCACTGGTTGGAGGAAAGGGTTGTGTATTTGCATGTGAATACAATGATGAGAGTTACCAAGATAGCTGGCTGTTGGAAAGGCTTTTATCCATATAGCTTCATGATGATAGTGTGAATAAGCTGCTTTGTTATGTGGTAAAATGATTCTGATTTTACGCATTTATTTCAAGGGAATAACTTTCGGCAACCAGTATTGAGCAAGTATAGTGATTAATGCCAAATGCCTTCTGTTTTTGAGAAGAGGGATTTGCCCTTACAGTGGGACAACAATAGGCTGATATTATTATTATTATAATTTTAGAAAATCTTCTAATATAATAATAATATCAGCCTGTCAGTCCATCCAAGGATGGACGTACTGAAGTGATGGCACTCCTGATGTTCATTTGAATGCATCGTACCTAATCTGCGTTCGCGATTTAATTGCCAAAAATGTAAACACATACCAATTAATGGAAAAATAACTTGAATTCCTGCACAATAAAGTTCAGTTTACGGTACAACTTCAAAAAAAGTTATAACTTTTTCAATAGTGCTAGTCACTCTGAAATTAACTTAATCTCCGTTGAAATAAAGTTGATATTTGTTTAACTTGAAATAACATCAATTGCCAACATAAATTTGAATAGACCTTACGTGTGAATCCAAACTAGAGTTTTCTGCTAATCGTTTTGTGCACGAGGTAGACTATGAAGAAGATGTTCTACGTAGAAATATCCAAAACATGGACGAGGCACTAAACTGGCCATATGTATTTCCAAGAACCAATGGTCACAGGAGCAGAAAATGGGGGCAAGCTGAATGCATTAGGTGGAAATCTGGATATTAAGACACAACTTGGGAGAGACGTACCCACCATTAACTGCACATCAGTGGCCATAATTGGATATTGACAGCGGCTTTATGTCGTAGCAGTTAGGGCCGTTTTCGTAGTGCAATAGGGATGATGACAGTAAACAAAAGTCACTAAAGTAATGCATCTATGTAATGAAATGTAAATTATGGATTGCAAAAAACGTATTTATTTTTTAATTATGAGTGAGATTATTTAATATTTTAATAAAATAAAACCAAAAAATACGACAATCCGCCATGTTATGTTGAACGCCAATCAGAGCGAATTACGTCACGTTCGACTACAATGACAGCTCTTCTTAGTTTCCCTCTTTAGCGAGTGGATAATTTGGTTTGTTTTCATAAATATATTAAATAAAATAGAAAGTGAAAATACAAAAATGGAACCAGGATTTACAAAGGCAACCAGCACAAATTTGCCAAGAGTCGACTTGTTGATTCTAGGAGCGTTTCTAGGGTCAAATAAAGACTTTTGTTCATCAGAATTTAGGAATGTAAAAACATCCATGTAAGTACAAATTATACAATGAAATCACTTTATAAATGAATAAACATAAGACAAAATGTTTCAAAATATTATGTATACTTTCTGTTTTTCAAACCCTTCAATGAAACTTCTAATATTACGCTTGGAGGTTATATTGCAATTATTCTTTTAATATTTACCTACCAAATACATAGTTGTAATCTGAGTTGTAACATGGTTTTATTATTATTATTTTATTAGGCAATATTCCTTTTATATCACGTCTTGCAAGTTTAAGCCACTTATTTCGTATTGTTTTATCATAGGGAACGAATATAAATAACTTGTCCGGGCTTTTTATAGTTGTATTAGTACACAGAGGCACTGCACAACACCTATATGGTCTCGAACTCATATTTTAGAACTTTTAAAACACAAACAATGCAAAATTAATACTGTAGCCGTACTAGCCGTCGATGTTTACGTCGAACGTGACGTCACAAGCGACGCCATGACAGATTGAAGCGTTTTGGCGGAAATGAAAAAAATTTAAAGTAAAATGTATTTTATTTCATATTGATTCCTCATTTTAAGCAGAAATTTGATATACATTGTTTATAATATTTATTTCTGAACCTGAAAAACCAGTTTTTCAAAATTTGTCATCATGCCTATTGTTTCTACTGTACCTTTGTCCAACTGAACACGACACTGCAGTATTGATTGATTGCATTTCACGCATACCAACACAAAACTCCGTTTATTGTTTCGCTCTACAAACAATAACTAGTAAATATTTAATTAATTGCATATTATTGTTATAACATTCAGTGCCACACGTGTGAGCACGTGACATTATTTTGCTAACCAAAGTAAACTGAATAACAAATATTTGTAATACCACTTGCATAGCAATATATAAATAATAATTTATTTGTTTAATAATGAATGCAGTTAGTTTACTCATTGTTTGGTTATAATTGCATGAATAAGTTAACTAGACTGGAGATTTATGCTCAAATTGGTTGTTTTAACGAGTAGATAATGTATGCTTATTTACTCGCATTATACAAGGTGTTGTTTTGCATCCTCGTCAAATTCAAGGAGGTAACTATGCTACTGATTCTCGACACGAATCAATGATAAAATAAGAAGGTATTAAATCGGCATGTGTGGGACACACACATAAAAATGCGGCCGCTTATAAATACGATACCATAACGCGATTCTGTTGTTTGAAAGTGGTGTATTCTGAAATACTGTCAAACTTTAATAACTAAAAAAACAAGTATGTATTCATTATTTACCAGGGATCGTAATTTTATTTGATTATTTATATCTTTCATAACAGCCTCCTGAAATTTGACGAGGATGCAAAACAACAGCTTGTATGAGGTACGTGTGACCTCTAGTATAACGCATTTCAAGGAATACTTCGAGTTTCCCTGTTACCCTGTATACAGATAGGGACGAGATAACTTTATAAAGTTTTACAAAGGGGATGCAGGGGTGCTGTGTTTTTGTTTAGTTTAAAAAAAAAATGTAATTTTCAACTGTCTCATTTGCCTAGCTAGGTTTATATAATTATCGCATTATGCACCCGGGGCCCGTGGCTAAATCATAACAGCCGCACAGGTCGATTGATCAGGTTAAGCTATGCTTGCCGCGGTTGGTCTGTGGATGGGTGACAATCTTTACATACCGAGACCCCCCGTGCCTCGGAAAGCACGTTAAGCCATTGGTCCCGGCTGTCATTCGTGGATCTTTGACAGTCGTTACGGGTCAGTAGGCTGAAAGTCTGATAACCAGTCTTACCAAGGGGTATCGTATTACCCAGTATCTGGGTTGTGGAGGTCAGATAGGCAGTCGCTCCATGTAAAATACTGGTATTTAGCTGCATCTGGTTAGACTGGAAGCCGACCACAACATAATTGGGAAAAGGCTAGGCAGATGATGTATATATACCAAAAAAAAACAACGTGTACAGTCACGAGCACCAATATGTCAACACTTGGCAACTTTAAATTGCAATTTTTTCGTGAAATAACGAATGCAACGTTGAAATACGACACATTACATAAAACTATGGATTCGAAAAATCTATGTTTGTAACAACATAAAAATTCATTAAAAAATAAAGGAGCGAATCGTTTTTGAATAAAGCCGAGTGTATACATACTTTTGCTCATGACTGTACAGACGCCAGCACATCAAGCTACTACAATCTGTCACATTTCTTTAATAGATTTTCAACTATATCGCTAAAGCATTAAGGTTGAAGGTTGATTGGGAAAATTTGACAGTTTCGGGTAGCTTGACCTGCTGGCGTCTGTACCTACCTACCTTCCTAATATTTAGGTATTGATTTATTCCTAACTATACCTTCTTACAATGTCAAAACCTATGTGCTAAATACCCATAGGTATTACTTTTACATAAAATAGTAGAATTGTTAATCAGCCTATTAGATACATATATAAATTATTGTTATCAGATAGATATCACTAACGGGACACTGATAACATGGCCAATACGGTGATAAATTGTTTGAGGTCCCATAAATCAATGAGATAACGATTTTGATAATATGATATGCTATACTTTCGATAGTTTATTATTATGATAAATTATTACTAGTTATAAATAATTATTTGTTGAGGAAACCTGGAATTATAGTGAACATAAGTCTGGCATCGGAAACCCGTCTTGAGCAAGCGTGTTGAACAATACTCGTGCCTTCTCTTTATGAGAAGAGATCTTTTGCACTGTAGAGGAACAATACTAGGCTCATATTTTTTTTTTTTCGTAAGTCTATATTTTGTCCCACTGCTGCATAAAGGCCTCCCCTTTTTCCTTTCAAATGTCTTGTGCGATCTCTGGACATGTTAACCCTGCGAACCTTGTCAGATAGTCACACCACCTTCGCCGTGGTTTATCTTGAGGGCGATGTATTATATTTTATAATGAATGCTATATAATATTATTATTTTTACATAAAGAACACAAGGAAAATTGATGTTAAATTCTCAAAAATAAATCATTCAAACTATTTACTACATTTAAATCAGCTTGCCATTACAGTTCTAATTAATATTCATGAATGCTACTTACATAACATTACGACCTACTAAAGTTCGGTATGTGAGTGAAAGGTGGCCACGTGTTACTTTATAAATATCTACGCGTGTGTCGCTAGGCGAGCGGTCGAAAAATTTAACACATAGCATATCGTTTCCGTGGTGTAGCGGTTATCACATCTGCCTAACACGCAGAAGGCCCCCGGTTCGATCCCGGGCGGAAACATAGCTTTTTGTGATTTTATATTTTGAAATTGAAGATTACGTCCAAGACTCGTGGCTTGATAACGCTATTTTATTTATGGTACCGTTTTTCTAAAATCTGTTATTTCTAATTAAAATACTAAAACAAAAACATTTATTATTAGGTATCCTTTTGAGTTTCACCGCAGTTGTCAATAATTATGGTTTAACTTCTAATTGTGTCTTTTCTTCATAAATTGTGTTTTTTCCTTATTTAGAAAGCTTCCAAAAATTGCTAGACGAGGCTAAAATTTCATTAACTAACTTGCCCTTTTGCAATTTAAATTGACGGGTCCTAAAACCTAACAAGTTTCGACCAAATATGTGGGTAGGTAATATTTTAAGAGCTCCTGTCATCGGACATCCGTAACTCAATTACATGATGTTGGGAAGGCGACTTTAGGGGCTGTATTTTGTAAGCAAAGCATGGCGGTGAAAAGTACCGATTTTAAACTATGATGATGATACACGACATGAAGACAGATAGTATATTAGATACTAAATTAAAAGACTAACTAACTACATAAATAAATACAAAAACAAAAGGATATTAAAGGACATATTAATTTAAAAAAAAAAATTGCTTGAGTTTGACGCCAATAATACACTGTCATATTAAATTAGCTAGCGAAACTCCACAGACTTAATTGGTACTGATAATTATCTAAATATGATAAAACAAAAAAAAATATGTTTTTTTTTAACGGTATCCGCAGATATTGCAGTTTGAGTACCTATACTACCTATTAAAAATCGTGATGGGTATCAATATCTTAACACGATAATATAAAAAAAAAAATTCTAAACTCATACTTGAAGTATCTACACTAACTAACTTCGGACGTCGTAACCCAAAAAAAAAACATCGAATATTTTTTTTCTCAATTAATAAAACCCCAATTTAACCCTGACCAGGATCGTGAAATCTCACTCCCCTGGTATTATCATTTACGGACGACCTTATCTTCATTACAGATGACCTAGAAGGGTTAGAAGGTATCTTATACCATATTAAACCCCTACTAGATAGTGTAGGCCTCCAAGTAAACGAAACAAAAACAAAAATACTAATTAGGGATCCCATAGGTACACAGAAAACGACCTACGTGACCCTTTCAAGTTAAACAAATATCAACTTTATTTGTAAAATTAATTAAGTTGATTTCAGAGTGACTAGCACTATTGAAAAATTTATAAAAATGTTTGAAGTTGTAGCGTAAACTAAACTTTATTGTGTAGAGATTAAAGTAATTTTTCCATAAACTTATATTTGTTTACATTTTTGGCGGATATGTCGCGATTCAAATTTAGGTACATATATAACATCTACATTAAGCAGAAAATGCAATTTTTTAATGGTGTATTTTTTGCTTTTTGTGTGTTTTATGAATCATTCATCATTAAATATGGACTGGAAATTAGCCACACTTATGTATCGAATGGTGATCGCTCCGTGCATGATACATGGTTTGAAAGTATCGGCACTTACTAAAGCTAACAGGTCAAGACTCAGAAAATATGAGCGAGTTATCATGAGAGACTTGATAAACTACTCTAGGAATAAACAAGACAAAAACAAAATTAAAATCGGTTCATCCGTTCGGGAGCTACGATGCCACAGACAGACATACACACACACACACACACCCCCACACACCCCCCCCCCACACCCCCCCCCCCCCCACACACACACCCACAGAGAGACACGTCAAACTTATAACACACCGTCGTTTTTGCGTCGGGGGTTAAAAAGAAAATGTATGAAATCGTAGACGGAAAAACAATAACCAAACGCATCAAGAACCACAGGATGTGCTACCTCGCACATGTCTACAGGCACCGCGTACCACATCTGCTGCATACAGCAATCAAACTCAAACTCAAACTCAAATCATTTATTTCAATTAAACCCTTTCAGGCACTTTTGAATTGTCAAAATTAAACTGTCGGTCAGTTAGTCAGAAAATTGAAGCTAGTTGCCCATTCCAAAACGTAGATCTCTGTGGAGAAGAACGGGCAAGAAACTCCACAATGGAGTACAAGGCCAAATCCAAGAAGGTCGGCCGACCTATCTACATGCACATGGAACGACAACTTAAAACAGGACATTGAGTACTTCGACAAGGGAATCGATTTTTGGATGGATACGACGGAAGACAAAAATAAGATTAAGATCGCTGCTAGTGAGATATACAAAAAACCGGAAACGGATAGTAGCGAGAACACTGACGATGACATTGAAAACAGCGACATCTAACACAACATAACACAGCAGAGCAATGACATACAAAAGCACCGAGAAAGCAGTTGAAACCCTGCCAAAAGATTCACAGGTGAAGCTCGACGTGAAGCACCTGGCCGCGACGTCGTTAAAAAATGCCCATCTATAGACAAATACTCGTATCACCCATCTCTCCACTAGTCCAATGCTTACTCTAGGATGCATATCCGGTAGGCTCTTAAATCCTACCCTTTCCAACGGGTACGTCTTCCCTACAAAAACCGCGCCCCCCGGTCTACTCCTTTATATGCAATGGTCGCTGTAGCACCATGAACATGAGGCTACAGGAGCTAGTGTGAATCTTGGGGTTCATTCGATTAATCGAGTCTGGTCAAACCACACTGTGATCGGTGCAATTCATTCATTCATTCGTCATGTTTAGATAGCAATACCCGTCACATCTTCGGAGTTTCGTAAGCTAATTTAATTTGAACCTGTACACATAACTTGTAGCTATAGGAAGAGGTAACCAAGAAACCTCTCTACTTTAACTTTTCTGCCAACTTTTCACAAGAGTAAAAAATACAAATACAGGTACCTCACAAATATTTTTCCAGCTCCAATAAGCAATAAATACATACCAAAGAGGTCTGCATAGCCAATCAACCATCAAAGCAAACATATTTCTCCAAATTGGGGTACGCAACTACAATATGGAAAATCTATCGAAGCGGAAGGGACAGACGGAAATAGGCGGAATTACTCGAGAGTAGCCGAGAACTGCCGAAGTCTGAAGTTGTTTATTTTTTGACGGTACATTACGTTTTGTGCGTAGAGTATAAATATTTGTGATTGAAAATCGGTTGGTCAAGTTTTGAAGGGTTTAGGATTAGTTTAATTGTTTGTTGGTTTATGTTGATTGATATTGTTTGGTCTTGTGTAAAGAGGTGCTTCGGTGAAGGAAAACATCGTGAGGAAACTGGCATTTCCTAGAACCAAAAATTCGAAGACATGTGACATCTACCAACCTGCACTGGGCCTGCGTGGTGGATTACGGTCAGCAATGGAAACATTATGGGCTGAATATGCTTAAAAAGGTGCTTTGGAAGTTGTGTTTTAGATTGGTAAAGTTCATCTTCATCTCAATTAGACTAATTAGGTACCCTCTAGTACTCATAATGACATCATCAAAACTGCCACATGAGAGACAGCCACTTTTATATTTATGTTTAATTTGTTTTTAAACCATTAAAAACAAATTAAACATACACATAAAAAGCTCGGTTCCTATAAAAAAAAACGAATCGTTTTGCTTACCAATGGTAGCATTTTTTATTCCCAAAAAGTTGTGAGATTAGCTCAATTTTTCTTGAATAAGACTGCTGATTTCTTCTTAATTATTGCATTTATTTTCCGTCTTTACATCTAACATCTTTACATTCATTTCTCCTCCACACTAGTTCCCTCTTATGCTTCTTCTACGTTTTCATAAACTGCCATTGGTGACGAACACAATTCAAGCCTGACAGAAACCCCCAACTTTTTTCGTTTATAACAGTATATGTACATATCCTTCATCAAAATATTGCTGGACTCCTGAGTAAAAGCGATACACTTACTGTGTATTTGGAAGACCTACAAAATAGTAAAAAACAGATTGATACTAAGTATATGCATATTGATTGATCAGATTTGTAAGCTAATTTTACCTGTGATTGATCAGATTCGTAAGCTAATTTTACCTGTGATAGCTACTTCCATATGGAACTATGCAAAGCTATGAAGTATGCTTTATTATTGGTAAAGATACAAAAGTCTTCATTTTACCCAATAACGGTTTTAATTACAGTAATTTGCCATAAAACGCAAGAATAACCGAAGACCAAAATACAGCCCATAAACTTCATTTCCCAAATGTGATTTCACACACACTAAAAAACAGAACCACTAAACGTTCCCCATTAAAACAACGAACCACTTCTAAAAACAATGAGATACTTACCCTCTAATGACCCCACCTAGCTTACCAAAACACACATTCCAACAAAACCTAGAAAACTACCGCAAACGACTTTTTTATTAACCCGTAAGGAGAAATAAACAAGGACTTATCCGACTATCCACATCACCACGCAATTAGTTGGCCACAAAACTTCGTAGAAATGGCCTCTAAAATGAGGCAGTTGACCCACTGACCCTATGGTCACCAGTTAAGGCTCTATGACAGATGTTTTCACGGCAAAAATTGCTACAGGACACGCATACACGCGAATCGCTAATAAATTGTCCAGTAACATTAAAAATTTCAGATAGCGTACGCGGGAAAAGTGTGAAGAAGTAAACAACGAAAAAATACAGTGGGTAAGTTTTTCTGTTGTGGGTTTTTTAGGCTGTGGTCGTTGGATACGGAAATGACCTTGCGTGCCGTGACAAAAGGAAATTGTACTCAACCAGCGAAAATAACTTAATTAAAAGAGTAAGATATGGAGCCACTTCCTTAGTATTTGTACTCACACACAATTATTTACTTGTATTTTTTTTTATTTTCCCACGGGGTAATAAATTAAGTTTTTGTATCGCGCAGGCTTTTTTCCTAAAATAGGCATCGGTTTCCTTTGAAGGTTTTCCTTATAGAGTAGGTGCTTAGAAATTCAAACGATGTTAACACGAAGAGAATGATCAAGGCGCGTTCAATGTACTCCCGGTAGATTTTTGTGGGTGATTTTTTTTATTTACTGTTAATTTATAATGATTTGTAAATTGTGCTTGTACAAAAACATCAATGATAAATGATTTTATTTCTGCAATTAGATTCGTACAAACACGTCAGTTTACACGTCAATCATATTTTTTTTCACATATTTTGGAATGGCGCTAATAATTTGGCCAACCTTATACAAATTAGGTTGAGAATCGGCATCGATCCTACTGCTTCTTATCAAGACGGTACCTAGATTTACCCACCATATTACTATTTTTTTTTTTTGTTATAACTATTTTATGTTCTACCAAGTCTATGTGGTTAACGGTAGCTACAAAACACAATGCTCTAAACCTCAAAAAACTCCAACTACCCTACAAATAATAAAAGCCGGACCACATGTCCTATCTCACGCGTTGCACCCCATCTTGGGGTTTCTTTATTGATAAAAATGTTGCTTATCGAAGCATTACGGGGCTGAATGCAGCGATTGCAACCAGCTGATATGGAAGTTGGTATTTTGATTTTTTCCACTTGAGTTGACGAAGGGTGGCTATGATAAGGAATGGTAGAAGTGATGAACATAATGCGGAATTGTTTTGTATTTGAAGGATGCGCTAAGGTAGCCCGTGAAATTCACAAAATTCAAAACTACTTACATTTTAAATTTGCAGGTCAGTGTCAGGTCCCCCAGCTAGATGGACGGACGACCTTAAGAAGGTTGCTGGGACGGACTGGATGCGGAAGGCAGAAGACAGGGTGTTGTGGCGCAGCCTGGGAGAGGCCTATGTCCAGCAGTGGACTGCGATACGCTGAGTTGAGTTTCAGATTATAGATGATTTTTATGGTTATAATTTCTTTAAATAAATATTTGTTTCGGCTGCGAATCATATTAGATCAACATACAACCTGATACTGAGCTGCAAATTGCAAAAAAGTAAGAAAATTTGAATTTCGCGGGCTACGCTGACGCTTTCCCCTTAACATGTTATTAGTTTTAATTTAGACACATCCAGATAAAAGTCAAGTCCAGTGATTGTCTATGATCGTGATATAATTATCTGGAAATTATCCACCGGCCTTACTATCATAAAGCATTACCTACCACTTGCTGGAGTGTCCTAAGTGCTGTTCACCTGCACCTTGGATGACTTAATGAATGCCACTGATGCGGCGATCAACGTGGTCACACACTGGACTCAAAAAAAAAAAATATATCGAAGTAGAGTACCATCGACACGAGAAGAAGAAGAAGCATTAACTACTTAATAATAATAAATTAATACCTCTCCCAACTGTGAGGTGTGTGGAGTTGTGGAGGACATGCATCACTTGTTGGTGGAATGTGTTCGCTTTGAGGCTGATAGGAGTAAGTTGTTCAGGGCTTTGAAGTTGAACAAGAACGATATAGGTACATTCCACCAAATACTATCTAAGCCGAGCTCTGAAGACGTGAGAAAGTTGTTCGACTTTATGGCCCTGATATATTAATCTCATTAGTTTGATGTGTATCCTGTATTAGGTTAAGATGGGACTGACATACGCTGTGTGTTATAAAAGTCCCTAAAATGTAAAGAATAAAAAAAAAAAAAACTAAAAAGTTTATAAATCACGTCTTCTCCTAAGTCTGCTAATTCTATATAGTCTAGGTACTTATGGTTACAATATTCCATACCAACTAATTCCATATTACATTGCAGCTTTTACGTGGTCCTGTGTTCATTCATCGTAAGCAAGTCTTTTTCCAATGAGATTTTCAATACAGCCTGGCGTGGAACTTTGTACTGGTAATAAATATTCTGAATGATCGCCGCTACCGTTTTTCGCTTGTACCAAACCCGAGGGCGAATTTTTATAAGCCAAGGGAAACAGCCGGAAATTTTATGTTCGATTCGATGTCCAATAAATAGCTTGTTAGAAATCAGCCCTATATGACGAGTGGTATGTCTCAGGGTGAGTTTGGGGCGGTTTTACTGCATAGGGGCTATAAAACGATTTTGGAAGAAGTTGGTAAAGAAAATTGTCTCGTAATAGAAAATTTTTGAAGGAAGCATTATAGAAGTTTCTCTAAATTGTATGCCAAGCCTATCCTATTACTTAGATAGCCAACAAGTTTCTAGAATTTCAAAATATTCTCCAAATACTTCCCTGGTTATGAACGGAGAATTAAAGAATAGAAGAATATTTTACTGACGTTAGTCTCTTACCTATATTTCTACAAATATTTTACCAGGATCGAAGTAGAAACCTTCACTGAACGTCTGATTATCCAATTACATAATGGCGCCGATTCCCTTGTTCACAAACTAAACTAAATTTAAGTTCAATGCATCTTTTTCGTTCTATTTAATTTAGAAAAGGACAGAAGATAAATATTAGTTTAGTCCTGTCAAACTAGTCAGCGCCTTACGTAAATTGACGTATTTTTAGCAGCCATGTTTTTAATCACATCTAATCTGTCTACGGAGTATCTTAATTTGACAGGAGTAAACTAATATTTTATGTTCTGTCCTTTTCTTAATGAAATAGAAAGAAAAAGATGCACAGAACTTAAATTTAGTTTAGTTTGTGAACAAGGGAATCACGGCCAGTGTGGATAAAAAGTTAAATCATTAAACTGTTGTTAGTTTAATATCGGTATGATCAGCAAATATTTTCCCAGGACATAAAATAAGAAAACCTTATAGAAAAATTTGCTGTTCATCTCACACAGACTTCTCCCGGTAAAAAGAAAGGATAAAAAGACTAGCACTACCTATCTTTTTCACAGCGTTAACGAGCAAAGCCGCGGGCGCTGCTAATACCGTAATTGAATTTTATGCTCAATAACCTGCTCTTGAAGGAGGTTTTAGCTTCATTACTACTGCTCTTAACTCCTTATTAGCTCAGTAGAAATGTTAACGGTGTTATAACTTATTGTTATAGCTTATAGCTGCTTTAGGCGAGTAGCTGGAGATTAACTTAGTGAATTACAGCCAACAACGATTACTCATAAGGACTCTATTGTGGTGAAAGAATTGACCATTTAGTTTCAGTTTTAGAAATACGTATGAATTTAACCCTTTAGTTCTAGTAGAAAATGTACGGACGAACAAGAAACAAAAGTCAACTTAGAATTTATGGAAATATAATGTCCGTATACAGCACGATATAAATATAGACACAGAAGGAGTAAGACACGAGAAACACAATAGATAGGACGTGATCACAAAACAACAATAATAATATTAATTCAAATTACTGAAGAAAAGATATAGAAGATAGACGTCTGTCTCAGCCATGACAGAAAGTTGACACCAGAGCAGCGCTACTAGTGGCGTATTTCTGTACTAGGTATCTGGTAGGAGTGAAACCTACAACCCTTACAATGCTCACTTTGCACCATTTCCCTGTGTTCATACTGAGGGACAACAAATGGTGCATCAAAATCCCAAGGAACATAATCTCTGACTGTATAATTTTAAGAAGTTTTTAACCCATTCTTTGTCCCATGAAGCAAATATTGTTGATTCAGGTTGATTATTTAACTATTGTGTCTATTTTGGTGACAATGAAAGTGTTAAGAGGAGAAAGATTATTATTGTATTTGGAACACACAACAGTAAAAAAAAAGAAGAAAAATAATAATAATAATAATATAATAATATCCCTGGACATTTCACACAGCGCCATCTAGTCCCAAGCTAAGCAACCTAATGCTTGTGTTATGGTATCAAGATGGCTGATAAACTACTTATATACATTTTTTTTTTTTTGTAAATACATACATATTATAGATAGAAAAACACCCAGACTCGGAACAAATACATGTAGGTCATACAAATATTTGTTCCGTGCGGGAATCGAACCAGCGACACGCAGCGCAGCAGTCAATCGCTTAACCACTGCGCCAACCGTGCCGTCAAAAAGAAGAATAG
Organism: Apamea anceps; assembly: GCA_951799955.1. Taxonomy (NCBI): domain Eukaryota; kingdom Metazoa; phylum Arthropoda; class Insecta; order Lepidoptera; family Noctuidae; genus Apamea; species Apamea anceps. The sequence goes on from OX637501.1 coordinate 5,813,216, forward strand.
AATTGGTAAAAGGAATAGGTCTATCTACCAGAAAGCACAAACTACGTAGATATAACAATAGATGACTTGGGTTTCATCGATGTTGTAGCGAACAGACAACCAGATTTCTGACAGTCAGACGACCAGCCCGGAGTTCGGAGTTTATTTTGTAAGTATTCATACACGTTTTTTTGAAAATCTTTATTTACTTATGGGATTTTTGTACATAAGTATTTGTACAAAAATATATATAGTTTTTTACATACATATTGGATTTGGGATCATTGGATTGATGGCTATGATAATAATGAATTTGGAGTATACAACATAGATACTTAGCTTGGAACCAGATTAATGAATGTAGTATATTGTCAATGCTATTCACCATCTGCTTAAAACCCTTCAAGATTTTACCACCCCTTCTCCACAATCTTAAACTAAACCTATTAATTTTAACATGACCCAATCACTTTCCGATCATCGTAAAAATATCAATAGAAGCACTAAGGCTGCCATTAACCGGGTTAGTGTCCGGACGTAAATCAGTTGAAGGTCGTGCAACATACGACCGGGTTGATACATCGCCGATACAGGCGGGTACGTGATTTGTGTGGTAACTGCTTCAGGGCAAAGATAAGAATGTAGAGGAGACAGTTCCTTTTATGGCTCAATATTACGTCATAGAGGTTGCTGGGATTTTGTGTATGACTCCTACCAAAATTACAGCGTGATCTGCGGAACACAGGACCGAAAGAAACTGATTACTTATACTATACTTACTTTCCATAGGCAGAAGATGAATCAAACGTAATATACTTTCCCACACTCTGGCTATTAACTATATTAATATTATTTATTAGCTGCGCTCCGCGGTTTTACCCGCATAAGTTTCGATCCCGTGGGAATATCGGGATAAAAAGTATCCTATGTGTTAATTCTGATTATAAACTATCTGTGTGCCAAACATCCAAATCCGTTCTGTAGTTTTAGCGTGAAAGAGTAACAAACATTCATCCATCTATCCATCCATACAAACTTTCGCGTTTATAATATTAGTTGGACTAAAAGGATTCCTATTAAGTAGAAAGAAAGATAAAGATTTATTTCATAAAGTTTATATAAAATTTTAAATAAAATTCATAAAGAAAACAATACATGTCATATTCGCGCAAAACGGCCATCGCTCAGCATAATGCTGCAGCAACAGAGCCCCAGCTCTGGTTTTTAGCGACAGTCAGCATTGGCGTGCACATGAGCTACAAGTTTCGAGACAGGGAAAAAACTGTTTTGTAAACACAAGAATGAAAGTGGAGTACAGGATAAACAAAAGCCAACTTCTAAGTAGGCAGTACGTGATATATGTAAAGCGATCGCTATGAATGTCGAGACTGCTGGGGCTGAGCAAAGTTAGGGCTGCAAAGCTATATTTACATAACATAACCAGCCTATAATATTCCCACTGCTGGGACATAGGCCTCCTCTCTTCGAGAGGGAGTGGGCTATAATGTACCGTGCGGTCACATGTCGTCGAATTTTTGGTTCTAGGACATGCCGGTTTCTTCACGATGTTTTCCTTCACCGGTTACTGAAGCTAGGTTTACTCAAGTATAATTTGAAAAGGTAGAATATTTCAAATAGAACCTTTTACGTAATTGATGTTCTTTGACCTTCAGTGGGTATTCCCAAAATGTCGAATGTCGTAAAATAATATCATTCTATATTTCTTCCTTATCTTAGCAACGTACTAGGAATTGATTCTGGTAGAATTTCCCTGAGGGCAATCATTGGCGGGTATATATCTACGTATGAAGGTATCAATTGGATTGTGCCTCTCCTTTTGATATTTATGTAATCGATTTTGGGTTTGTAATAAATTCTTTGAATTGGTGATTCCTTAGTTTGTTTTACAGTTTGAAAAAACTACAATTCTATTTCTCAACCACCAGTCAAATTAGGTACATCTAAATAATTAAAACTCAGATGCCATCCTAATTAAAAACCGTTAAAAAAAAATTGAACAGTTAGTTTAGTTACTCACTTTAATATTTGCTCATTCTCTCTCTCTTTCTCTGTTGTTTGTGTGCCTCTTTGTTTGTGTTTGTGTGTGTGTTTGTGTGTTTTAGTTCACTTTTAACTACTTTTTTGCTTTAAAATCTTAGAATAGCGCACTGTTATACCTATATATAACTTTTAATATGTTGTGGAAAATGTCGTAGGTCATAAACCTTGTACTGTATACATTTATAACTTAGTGTTAGATTTTAATGTAAAACTGTTTATTTTCCTGAATAAATAAAAGAAAATAAAAAATAAAATAATCTTAACTACACCTTGTTGCTGACCGAATATGTAAGTAAAACATACTAAAAAGCTGGAGGATAAAATCTGCGACTTTCCTACCAACAACCTCATTCACCTAACTAGAGGGGTTATTTCGTAGCATACTAACAGTAGCAATGGCTCTCATTTTGATAGTTCAGCAACATCTATTGCGTTATTTACGTTATTGAGCAGACAAATTTTTCGAACATGTGAAGCAATGGATTAGTCATGTCCTTCAAAATGATTCAGCACCCTAATTGCGTAACACACGATCAATCGGAATCGGTTTCATTTTGACAGTTCAACAACATTCATTGCGTTATTTACGTGTTGAGCAGACAAATTTTTCGAACTTATGAAGCAATGGATTAGCAATTCGCTTCAAAATGATTCTGATTCCGATTGATTGTGTGTTACGCAATTAGGGTGCTGATTGAGATGTATAGCATGTTACGCAATTAGGGTGCAGTGCTGCTTCGGGTGACCGATCTCGGCAATAAGCGTAAGTCAAGGGTTGTATGGCTAGCTTTGTATTTCATCTCGATGGGTCTCTTCGAGGCCTCCTATACAAATCTTCAGGGGGCCTAACAAGGCCACTTTAAGCAACACCTCTAAAAGCTATTCATTTCCTGAACTCCCAGCAGATCATTAGCAATTCCTCTAATTTTCGTAAAATTTCATTTCATATTTGGCGTAAACATTGCCGCATGAAAAAACAAAAAACAATATGAATTGCACACAGATCATATTATGAATTGTCAGTTTGTGACTATTTTAAGATTTTTAATATGATTCATATTTAATTGTTATCCTATTATGATTCTGCCAAAGTGGCCTTTTTAGGCCTCCTGTTCTACAGAAGCCGGTGTCTAATCGTGGAATGGGATGACTTTATTTCGCTGAAGGACCCAATAAGGCACATAGTCAGTAAAACGTCAGCGTCTAGAAGGTAAGAAGGGACTACTCCCCCTACTGGCAGTGCACACTTCGTGATCTTTGACCAGCACTTTACTTTTAAACGTGGTTTAATGGTGGCAACTCAATTTATGTTTATTCTCCCGTCACTGAGGAAAATCTATAAATATATTGAAGAAATATATTGTTGCATTCGCGAACATAAATGCATCTAGAACGCAGTGAACCGCTAAGAGGATCTGGCTACACTGTGTAATGGTTAAAAACCATGACTCGGAAAGCCTTCTATGTTCTATGTTATGGGTTTGGTTTCCGCACTTAGTCCTTCAGGTGGACCATTGTGCGTGAGCCATGGTGGCCGTCGGTGGTTATTCCAACCAGCCCACCTCCCTCCAGAAGCTTATTAGGTCCCCTGGTCTGTCGAGAACGTCCGTGTAGGATCCGGGTGTCCCGAGGGTCCTTAATCTAATCTGGGTGACGCCTGTGCACTCAAAGAGCACATGCGCAACGGTTTCATCAGCCTCCATGCAGGCTCTGCACAGGGGGCTGTCCGTTATGCCTATCGTATGGAAGTGTTTGTTCAGTGAGCAGTGTCCCGTGATGGTCCCCGTCACCAGGCGCAGGCCTTTCCTGTCCAGACGTAGCAGTCTTTTGGTTAGCTTGCCATCTAATGATGGCATGGCTTCCTTGGACTGCCTACAGCCCGGTGACGAGGACCACCAGTTCTCTGCCTGTGTGTGGGTGTGCTTCTGTAGCCACCTGCGTAGTTGATTGAAGGGGATGGGCACGACTGGTTCCGGTCCGTAGACTGGCGTGCTTGATGCCCTTCTGGCCAGCTCGTCAGCCGCGTCGTTACCTAGTGATCCACTGTGTCCTTTTATCCATTGTAGTGTCACTGTGTTGCGGTTCGATACAGTTACCTGTTCAAGCGCCATATGACATTCTAGTATTAAATTTGATGTGATGCATCCCTTCTTTAGGGATTGGAGGACTGAAGCGCTGTCAGAGAGTATACGAACATGGGTGTCCGTAACTCTCCTGGCTGCTATGGCATGGGCCGCTTGTATTATACCCACACACTCGGCTTGGTAAACCGTGTTGAGCATTCCTAGCGGGCTGGATATCTTTATGTTGAGGTCGTGTGAGAAGACTCCGACTCCAGTTCCGCAGTCGGTTTTTGATCCATCAGTGTAAACTCTCAGCTCTCCTGGACCTGAGTAGTCGCACTGCTCTTCTTTAAGCACTACGTTGTAATGCTTTTGAAAGCAGTATTGCTTAGGGGCTTTGTCGCAGGGTGATGCCATCATTGGCTGTCGTTTAATTGCCTCGTCCTTTAGGCGTATGTGCTTGATCCTCGAGTCCTTGCTTAGGGTTCCTGATAGCTGGAGCCTAAAGGCAGACAGGGCCGCCTCCTCTCTCACAACGAGGTGTAGAGGAGGCAGTCCAAGCATGGCCTGTAGGGCAGCGGTGGGTGCAGTTCTCATGCAGCTTGTGATTGCCACACAAGCAAATCGTTGCAGTTTTTCGAGATCTCTTTGGGCTGTGCTCAGGTCTGTTCTGGGCCACCAGACTAGTGAGCCATATGTGATGATTGGTCGGATAACTGTGGTATAAAGCCAGTAGGTGACCCTGGGGCTAATCCCCCAGTTTTTCCCCAGCATTCTCTTGCATTGCCACAGGGATATGCTGGCCTTCGTGGTGATGTGATTGATGTGTTTAGCCCAGTTCAGCTGTTTATCCAAAAAGATGCCCAGGTATTTGGTTTCAGTTGAAAGGCTTAGGGTAGTGCCAAAGAATCGTGGAAGTTGTAGTGTGGCTAGTTTCCTCTTTTTTGTGAAGAGGATCAGTTCTGTTTTTGTTGGGTTCACTGATAGTTGGTGTATACTACACCAGTTCTCTACTATTTTCAGTGCCTGGTGCATTAGGTTGCATAGGGTGTTTTCGTGGGTGCCATTTATGATTATGGTTAAATCATCGGCGTAGCCTACTGTAAAGTAGCCTTTATTGTTTAGTGTCTTTATCAGGCTGTCTACGACCAGATTCCATAGGAGCGGCGAAAGGACGCCCCCTTGTGGGCAGCCCTTTGCCACGACGGCCCTTGTGGTATCATTTACGGTCACCTGTACGGCTCTCTGTTTCAACATATTGGTAATCCAGCCGCTCAGAGACGGATCTATGCCGTGTCTGTCTAGAGCCGTGCTGATACTTTTGAATGTGGTTTTGTCAAAGGCGCCCTCGATATCAATGAAGGCGGCTAGTGCTGAGCATTTGTGGTCCACTGCGCATTCAATCTTGGATACGACGCTGTGCAGCGCGGATTCTGTTGATTTGCCTGTGGAGTACGCATGCTGTTGTTTGTGGAGTGGTTTTGCCCTGAGGGGACCGTCTCGGATGTGTCGATCGCATAGTCTCTCCAGGGTCTTTAGTAGAAAAGATGTGAGGCTTATTGGTCTGTACGCCTTAGGTTGCGTGTAGTCGGTTTTACCAGGTTTAGGTATAAAGATGACTTTCACTTCGCGCCAGGCTAGGGGTATATGTCTGAGTGCTATGCAGGCCCGATAGATCTCCATCAGGCATGGTGTGATATATTCGAGCCCCCATTGTAGTAAGGCTGGGAAGATGCCATCCAGTCCCGCGGACTTGTACGGCTGGAAGGTGTTGATGGCCCACCTTAACCGGTCCTCCGTTACCAGCCCGCGGGCACAGGTCCAGTCCCGTTCCGTTGGGGTCCGATCTGGTGCTTCCTCCCAGGTCCTGTCCTCTAGGAGTTTGCAGTCTGGGAAGTGGGTTTCAAGAAGGACCTTGCTGGTCTCATGGTCCGTTTGTGTGTATGTATTGTCTGGTTTTCTCAGCGCGCCGAGGGTTCGGTCCTGGTCGGTTGATAGGATCTTCCTCACCCTTGCGGCTTCATTGTTGGTTTCTATGGATTCACAGAATTTCCGCCATGCTGCCCTCCTGGCGGTTCTGATTTCCTTTTTGTATGTGTGTCGGGTTACAGTGTATATTTCCCAGTCTTCCGGGAGTCTGGTGTTTTTAGCTCTGTTGAATTGCTTCCGTAGTGCATGTCTGAGTTTACCAAGTTCGGCGTTCCACCAGGGATTTCTCTCCCTGTTGGCTCGTGGCGTCCTTAGTTTACAACATGCATGGTAGGCTTCGGTGAGATAATCTGATAACTTTGTCACAGTGTATTCCAACTGTGCTGGTTCTCTTATATTTATTTGTGATAGATGCCTATCTAGCAGGGCGGCCAGGAGGCGCTTGTACCCGGGCACATCGGTGCGCCGCGGATTTCTTCTCGGTGCGGGTTTCTTGGTGTGGGTGGTGAGCGTGAAGCGGATCCTTCTGTGGTCCGAGCAGGAAGGTTCGCCCGATACATGCCAGTTTGTGATGAGATTTTTCGCGTTTTCTGTAGCAAGTGTTAGGTCTATGATTGTTTGTCCTCGGACTGTGACCCAAGTGGGTTCAGAGCCTCGGTTAATGATGTTAAGGTTAGTAGAGAATAAATAGGTGGATAGTACCTCTCCTCTGGGGTTCGATGCGTCGCTGCCCCAGAGCGGGTGATGGGCATTGGAGTCGGTGCATATAATGAGATCCAGACCCGTGACCTCGCAGTGCTGCACTAGGTCGGCCATTTCTTGCGGCGGGCAGTTTGTGTCCTCGCCCGGCATGTACACCGACGTTAGCACGACATCTGGAAGGTCGTCGTCGGTCTGGAGCTTGACAGCTGTCAAGTCTCTGGAACAGAATTGAGTGAGCAGTGTGGTAGGGATGTCTTTGGGTATGTACACGCAGGATCGAGGTTTTTCTGAACTCTGTGTGTTGAGGATTAGCTTACCTCCGATGTTACTGAGGCCGCATACTCTGTTATTCCTGATCCACGGCTCCTGGATCAGTGCGATGGTTCGGGGGTTAATCTCCAGCGCCCTGCGTAGGCTAGCCGTGGCAGTCTGGCTATGCTGGAGGTTTGCCTGTATGACGTTGAGTGCAGGTGACGGCGATGGGGAGGGGCGGTTAGTCGGTGGTGGATCCATCGGATAATAGTCCCTCCGCCGCCACCTCCCTGTACGGGCCGTCGTCGTGTTGCTCTCTTGGCGACGATGCCAAAAGTTGTTCGCTCCAGCCAGGAGATGTGGGCGGAATTGAGGCCTCATCGTCGGCCATCGCCGCACGGGCCATGACTTCCTCTAGCTGGGCGATGTCGTCCGTGTCGTCTGTCCGTGTCTCCGTCGGTGTCGTCGTCGGGTTTGTCTTGCAGTCAGAGGGCTGGGTCGTGGGCCAGAAGCGCACGTATATCGAACCCAGTAGGTACGATATCCGTCGCTCCCGGTCCAGGACCGTTTGCACTTCCTCCGGTGGCACACCCAGGGTCAGAAAAGTCCCGGGGTTGTGGCCACCGACGGTAGTTGCCCTGTATAGTGACCACCTAGATATGTCATACCAAGCATTCTGACGAATCAGAATGCTATGGAGCCTCTGTACGTCCCCCGTATACCGGGGAACGAAAAGCGAGGCTCTGACACGGGTGGGCACATCTGACTGCCTTAGTACCGTCAGTTTAAGGTCGGTGTTAGGGAGTTTCAGTAGGGGAACATTTTGGGTCAGCCATGTCAGGGCGCTGTCGTCCTCGCACCACATCTGCACGGTACCCTCCGCTACCCGTGGGTATCCGCGGAAGGCAGGGAGTGGCGACGATGGGTCTGCGCCCATGAGCAGGTCTTCCAGGCCTACCTTGACCAGTTCAGCCTCTTCCTTCGTCAAGTCTCTGGTGGGGGGAGGGAAGCAGATTGCCACGGCGAGCCGCGCAGGGATATCCTTAGTGGCCCGCGCGTAGGTCCTCGGCTCCCCTTGAGCGGAGTGAACCCTTACACGCTTGGCGTCCCCCTGAAGCGTGCTCGGTGAGGCCGAGTCGTCCGGACGGTCCCTCTTCGCCGGCCCTGTACCGCTCGGTCCAGGCTGCGGCTTGGAGGTGCCCGGCAGGGTGGACGCCTTAGCGTGCATGACTCCACCCCGCTTCCCTCTGCGGTGTCTGGGTTTGGGTCTGTCGTGGGGTTCGTCTGTGTCCGTGTGAGGGGGTTGGTTGGCGCCCCCGGTAGGCTCTGTCGTGTGCGGGGGGTTTTCGCGTTGGGTTGCCCCCTCGCGTACTTGCCCCTGCACGCGTGGTTCCGCGTCCGGCCTCTTTCCGCTCTGGGTTGCCCCTTCGCGTACTGGCTGCTGGTCGCGTAGTCCCACGTTAGGCCGCTTTTCGCGCTGGGTTTCCCCCTCGCGTAATTGCGGCCGTTCTCTATCTTCCGCGTCCGGCCCTTTTTCGCGCTCGGTTTCCCCATCGCGTAATCGGGGCTGGTCGCGTGCTACCTCTTCGGCGTCCGATCGCGCCTCGCGCTGGCTGTTGCCTTCGCAAGTGCTGCGCTTTCGGTCGCCTACTTTCCTCCCCCGGCCTGTGATTTTTCCGCGCTTCTTCAGCTGTCGTACTCTATCTACCGGGAGAGTGGTAGGGCCACTGGGGTCGTCAACCTTCCCCGTCTCGGTCTGTCCGTGTCTTTTGATGTCCGGGTTTGTGATGCTGTTCCGCACGATGCTCTGTTGCCAGAGGCTCATGGGAGGCATGCACGTCGTGGTTGGTTTTGGCGCGTCAGTCGCTGCCGGAGTTGGGTGCATGGGCGCGTTTGTCGCTGCCTGTGTTGTGGGCGCTAAATCAGCAGCCGGCCGCGCTGGAGAGCGCGGCAACGAAGAATCGCAGTTAGTTGCCCCCCCCAGAGTACGTTGGGGGCTGACCGCCTTGGCGGTGTGGGATTCCCCGGCTAGGCCGGGACCCACCTGGGTACGTTCTTTTACTTCCTGCATTTTTTTCATTTGGTGGGGGGGTGGGCTTTTTTGGAATCGAGGTTACCCGTCCTCAGGGACCGACAGGATGCAGGGATAGGAGGGAGGGTGTTTGGTAGTGGGGGTGGGTTGGGTGGGGGTCACCCTAGGTCTGGGATTTGGCCTAGGGGTTTCGCGGATTGACAGGATTTAAGGATACGGAAGGGTTGGGTTTGGTTGGGACATTAAGGAGCATGGGATGGGGGTGTATAGGTTACCCTAAACCTGGGACTTGGTGTTCGGGCACTTCTCTTGTCCGGGATCTCTTTCGAGATGCTCCGGCCGCGGGATCAGCTGATGGCAGCCGGTCCCGCAGCCGGAGTTGGGCTATCCGCAACCTGCCCACCCGCTCGGTTGCAAGAGAAGAAGTGCCCGGCAGTCTGAGTCACACCACCGCAGATGTACGTATACATTTGCGTTGGTTCAACCCAGCTAGCCCCGAGTCTCGGAAAGCCTTTTTGTGATTGACAAACACATGGGACACTGCAAGTACACTCCGTGAGGTTTCCAATAGTCACGCCATAAGGCCTCTGCCTCGAATCTTGCGGGCAGCGGGGCGGCGGCGGCTACGCGGGCGCGGCAGGATCTAATGCGTAAAGTCAAATGGGCCTGCCCTCGAAAACAGAGGCGCGGCAGCGGCGCGGGCGCAAGTAACGAGCGGTGCACTCCAGTCAAGCGGTGACTACCCGCGCGTCTGTATTACAGTCTTTTGCCCACAATAAATCGAGCGTTAGGAATAAATTTGAATCAGAAAAATGTTGTCGCCGTTATTCAGACATTCCGTTCGCGAATAAAAACAAATATCTCGACGACACAACCACGAACACAACACTACGCTGCTATTAGTGCCAAGCGATCTGCCCGCTGGTTTCGAGAACGGGTCTGCGTTGCCCGCCCCGCTCCCGTGCCGCCGCCGCCGCCGCCCCGCTGCCCGCAAGATTCGAGGCAGAAGCCTTAGGGTTGTAGAAGGATGTGGAAGGCCGAAGATCGCAAAACTTGGCAGAGGTCTGTGTCCGACAATGGAAGTAGATCTAAGTCAAAGTCAATGAATCCTTTGATTGTATTTTTGGAGTTCTGCACCCTAATTGCGTAAACACTATCAATCTCAATCTGAATCATTTTGAAGGATATTGCTGATCCATTGCTTCATATGTTCGAAAAATGTGTCTGCTCAACAAAGTAAATACCGCAATGACTGTTAAAATCAACACCCATTACTACCGTCAGTGTGTTACGCAATCACCCCGAGGATCATGGAGTTATTTTTTGGTAAAAAATTTGTTTTTCGATCAAAGCACATAATTTTATTCAAACAAGAACATTTTCCAACATTTGCATTTAAAAGTAGGCCATTTTATTCAGTTTTCCGACCGTTACCACTCGTTCCCAAATCACGTAGAGGCTTCAAACAAAAATGTGTGAGCGTCATGTATCAAATAAAATGATGGGCGTTCTGTTTCGGAATCACGCCACGGATATTTATTTGGGGAATAAGATATATTTACGACACTATTTGGTTTGTTTTCTTGAATGTTTTTCGGAAACGGGTATCTATTGGTGATATTTTATCTTTAGTGGAATGAAAACTGTTGCTTAGATTGGTACCTACTTAATCGTAGATATAGCTCGACAGTATCAGGTGAACGCATGTAAATGTATTTATTTATTTATTTTATTATTTATGTACACACAGTAAAATACATATTGATATGACATAAACATAATATGAGTACAAAGGCACTGCTTATTTCTTAAGAAATTTCTTCCAGCAGACCTGCGAAAGGAGAAGTAAAAAAGAAACGTAGACAATAGCGTGTGAGAACAAGAAGAGAAAAATATGAATGTGTGAAGTCTAAAACAAAAATATTAAATATACCTGCACATATAACGCAAAAAATAATAAATAAATACATAATACAATAATTATGTAAACATATATACATATATACAAATACTCACGGTATGAGAGATGTATATGTAGAATTTCCACCACTGGGGTAATTGCGTAACACACTTCGAAAGGCTCTATTTGATTAATTTTGACATTCAACGACATTTAGTAAGACAGCATTTATGTTGTCGACGAGACAAATTTTTCAAACATGAAGCAATGGATTATGAAGTCTGAGCTGTTATTAAGAAATTCCTAATGGAAAAAAAACCAATAAAACTTTGCCCGACCTGGGAACTGAACAGGCAGGACCCCACGCTCAAAAGTCAGCTTTGCGACCACGAGACACAGCATAAATATGAATATTCATATCTTTATATTGTGCACGAGACCAACGAGGCAGTCGGGGCGGGCGGTAGTGCCTACTTAAATAGCAACTTGCTGGCTTGGGAGTCATCGAAAAGAAAAGCGTCAGTTCCATTACAAAAATATACCTCTTGAAAATTTTTTTGAGTCAGTAGAAAAAGAACAGTCATCAGAGAGGCAATTCTCGTAATTTTTTTTTTGTCTGAAGGCCAATTAATTCTCGTAATTTAAAACGTTCAAAATCTAGTCGCAGTCTCATCTCAGCGACAAACAAATCTCAAAAACTTGTCAAAATGTAGGGAATTTAGAAGCATTTTTTGACAGATTGGGACTGAGATCAGACTGTGAACGGTCTTAAAATTACGAGAATTGCCCCTCTGATTGTGAACATTCTTAAAATTACGAGAATTGCCCCTCTGATCTCAGTCTCAATCTGTCAAAAATTCCTCTAATTTCTCTACATTTTTGACATTGAGCATCGCTGAGATGAGATGACGACTGCGACTACATTTTGAACATTTTTAATTACAGGAATTAGCCTACAAACTGTAGATATACTTATTACCTAAGCGTAGGCACTCTACTTTCCTAAAGGAGACACTCAAATCATACCAGTCTAGCCAGAAACACCTACCTATGTCTAAGAAAACACAACAGAGTAGACTCCTACGTCTATCTACCTACTTATCTATCATCTCAAATTGGCCTTATTGTGACAGATCATGCAGCCATTGCCCCCTGCTGGCTGGTCGCCGCCGTCAATTTATATTGCTGAACGGAACTCCTCTTAGCGAGGGGAAGTCGGTCGTAAGTAGTTTACATAGTTGACGCAATATCTAACTTTATTACTACTACATGATACTTCCATTACAGTGGACGCTATAGACATTTTGCTATAGATATGTAGTTCCATCTACTTTTTTTGTTTCGCAGTCGCTTCATGTAAAATACTGGTATTCAGCTGCATCTGTTCATCCGTCATCCGTAGACTGCAAACCGACCCCAAAATAGTTAGGGAAAGGCTGCAGATTTCAAATTTATTTATTTATTAATCACAATTTTGTACAAGAGTAGATTAAACGGTGACCCCCAAACTAGGCATTTGCCTGTATCTTGGGAGTCAGCGTTGTGACCTTTTTTAAAGTGTGGTAGGTACAGACGCCAGCAGGTCAAGCTACCCAAAACTGTCAAATTTTCCCAATATCAAGGTTGATTGGGAAAATTTACCTTTTTAACCGACTTCTAAAAAAGGAGGAGGTTCTCAATTTGGATGTTTGTTTTTTTTTTATGTTTTTTCGCGCATAACTCCGTCGCTTGCCAACCGATTTGAAAAATTCTTTTTTTGTTGGAAAGGGTATATATACTTCCCAAATGGTCCCATAGAAATTTCATCAAAAACGGTTCAGTAGTTTGGTTTTTAAACCAAAATTACTGGTAAAACTTACAACTTAAAAGTGAACAATAAAAACTTTTTTGCAAAAAAAAACAACCGACTTCCAAAAACGACACTACAACGCTCGGTCGCAAACAACGAAAATGCGAACCCAACGACACCGACTTCCGAAAATAAAGTTATTTTTCACTTTGTAGTGTCGTTTTTGGAAGTCGGTTGTTTTTTTTTGCAAAAAGTTTTTGCTTTAGCGATAAAATTGAAAATCTTTTAAAGAAATTTGACAGATTGTAGTAGCTTGATGTGCTGGCGTCTGTACATAGATGACGTACATTTAGTTTACGTAATTGGTACCCATCGTATATAGGTATGGATAGGACCTTGGCTATATAACGTCTTGGTAAAAGTGTTTGTACCTAAGTAACAAACTACTAATTCAAGAAAAAAATCTATGAGCGCGTTTATAATATCTATCGTGAGGATATTATCGTAGACGTTCACGGCAGGGAAGTAAAATGCATGGAATACGTGCATATTATAACGTTATAGTGGGCATCAACATAATTATATTATATTATTTCTATACATTTTATTTCCCTGTGTCATAGCCGTGGACATCCACGATAATATCGTCACGTTGGAAATTATAAAAAAACGCCCATTCAGTTAAAATACTCTGGAAGAAATTCAGAATAAATCTCAAAATCAACGGCTTTGAATTTGGTGTGACTAGTGCCATCTACCAATAATAATAACATTACTGTAAGCAAATAGTATAATAATGTTCCACTAGATGGCGTAACTGGTTTACTCATTGAATGTGAAATGAAATAATAATGTCGTTTCTTTGATATCATCTTCATTTCATGAAGTGGATGAGTTTGTGTTTAATAATAATAATAAATCAGTAAAAGGAAATAAATAATCAATACAAGACAACGTTAGTTTTTAGACGTTTTTCGCAAAGTCATATCAAATTCAGAACGAATTAGTGATACCACTCATAGAAATTAATCTCCTTATTTTTGTTTATTTTTGTTTGAAACGAGTGCTAAATTATTTGAGATTATTTTAAATATTCGAACCCAAAATCTAGAACAGCTTAGGTTAAGGATTAAATTATTCCAATGAAACAGTTACCTTTAAATATTTTACACACGAAATGGATTTAGAAAATCCATATTTAAAGGAATAATATTGAAGACTGGCAACATAGTAGTGACGTTAGTAAACTTGCTCCTGTATTGATCGGTTTTATTTGCGAAATTATTTATACAAACACTTGTCGCTTCTCGGCTCAAAAACACATGTATCGTTATTGAAGCAACGCGGCAGTATACCAAACGTTTATATTAAATTTAAAGAACATCCTGTTGTAATTCGTCAAGTGATAAAATCGTAAAAGTTCGTAAATCGCCTCTTGTTGGATATTGTGCGCCAATGACTTTATTTTAAAAATTTTATTCGAATTTTAAATGATGGATAAAAAAATACTTCTTGTTGTTTTTGCCACGCTCGGTTGTGGTTTATTGGCATCAGCAGTTGAAGTCGATACTTATGATTTTCTGATGCCTAACGTTTGGCCTCACAAGGTAAGTACTCACCTACACAATTTATTCATTTCATTTATTTGCCACAATTAATTAAACACAAGGTTTTTCGCTAACATCTGTAGTGTACTTCTACTTTGTTTTAAGCAAAATTTATTTCAGTTATCTTTCATTTAGTCACTTTTCAACTGAATTAATTGAAAATTTAAATACCATTTTAGATGAGATCATCAGAGAAATATATACTTCACTAAAATTTTGGTCAGTGGGTAGCCTTACAATTTCCTCATGGTGTTTAAATATTTTCCAATTTAACTTTCTGGAGAGTAGGTAATATCTCTAGATATGTTACTTACATATTTAAGTAGAAATCACAAAAAGAAACTTAGCATGAACAAGAAACAACAGATCAACAATAATAATACTATGATTTAATATGTGAGCAGAAAACTGCATTGTGCAATCACCTAAATCAATCCTTCGAAGGAAAACAAGTGATATTATAAAAAAACAGCAGCCTAGCAAACTTATTTGTGCATACCAAAATAAAAATTTGGTTAACAGGTTTGAGAATGTTACTGTGTACATAATCAGCCTATGGCATATATACCCTATGCCTATAGCCTATGGCTTATTTTAATTTAATTTAATATTTGAATTCTTCTTATATTTTTTTTTTAACTTTTCATTACGGACGCTTTTGACGTTCTGCATCATTCTCACATGCATAAATTCTAACATGAATGATGTAACCAATACTTTGTAACCATATTATATTGATTTAAAAGAGTGTCCATGGAGTTTCTTGCCCGTTCTTCTCCATAGGTACCTACGCTTTGGAATGGGCAACTAGCTTCATTTTTCTGACTGACTGACCCCTTGACAATTCAAAAGTGCCTGTAATGGTTTAATTGAAATAAATATTTTGAGTTTGAGTTTGATAATGTTCGCACTGCTGGGACACAGGCCTCCTCTCTGTGAGAGGGAGTGGGCCATAATCCACCACGCGGTCCCAGTGTGGGTTTGTAGATGTCACATGTCTTCGAGTTTTTGGTTCTAGGATATGCTACGCCTTCGGTTCGTGGATGGGTGACCATTTATTACACGTAGAGACCCCTCCATGCCTTGGAGAGCACATTAAACCATTGGTCTCAGCTGTCAATTGGAGACAGTCGTTATGAGTAGTCGGAATCCTGAAAGTGTGACAACCAGTCTTGCTTAGTGGTATTGTATTACCCAGGTTACTGGATTGTGGAGGTCAGATAGGCAGTCGCTCCATGTAAAATACTGGTACCTATTCAGCTGCATCTGGTTAGATTGCAAGCAGACCTCCAACATAGTTGGGATAGTGTAGGCTGATTGATTGGTAAGAAATGCTGTTGATTTTTAGTAGGTAGTCTTTTACAAGGTGATATTAAGATTAGACTAAAAATACTAGAAAATCTTGTTTAAATTTTTTGTAGATATCGGCTAGGTAAAGGCAATGAATACTTGACATTTTGTTTGAAAGGTCACTCTAAGAACTCAGTTACAGATATCATGACTACTCAATTCACCATTAGTTGTTTGTAAGCTTCCAAAACAAGTTGGTAAATTATGGTTCTATTTACCTACATTTACTTAATTTAATGTCAAAATGTTGTATGGATGTATTCCTTAGATAGTTTTTTTTGTAATGTTTTTGACTTTTAAATATCGGTAGGTTACCTACCGAATGAGGAAAATTAATAGCTATTATTTACCTACCGTAGGTAAATAATAGCTATTAATTTTCCTCATTTTGTAGTCAGACTATGATTCTGTACAAAGCAGTTTCAGATAAGGTTTATTGGTTTCATCATCGCCCTGCTGCACGCTATAAGAAACGCTGTTTCGAAATTACGACTGTACATGACTTAGCATATTCAGCCTATAATGTTCCCACTGCTGGGACACAGGCCTCCTCTCTGTGAGAAGGGGAGAGAGTCGTTATCCACCACGAGGGTCCAGTGCGGATTTGTAACGAGGTACACGACTTGCCTTATGTATTTAAAAAAAAAACAAACAAAAATAAATGTATTTGTAGTATTAACAACACCTCTATCTTCCGCTTTGAGGCATAAACGTTTGTGGTTGTTACTTCGTCGATATTACGCTAGAGTTTAATATCACCAGTTTTACTTAATCATGATAAATTATATTGGATGTAACCACTTCAGCTTTATCACGGTATTTGAAAGCCTCATTTGTTGATAAGGAAAGGTCAATACGTGCGTAGGTGGTTCCAAGTGCCTACGTAGAAATTGTTCGTTATTCCATGGTCCATTCATCGCATACGGCTAATATCAACATGGTTATTTAGGTATCTTTTTGCGAGACAGTGCAAAAGCGAAGTTTTATGCCAACAAAATTTTATACATTGTCATACCATCGACACGAAGAAGTGGAAAAGCGCGCTGGATATTTAAAGCAAGATAAGACTTCGGTTACTTAGCTGAAGGCTACTTCTCCTCTAAGTAAGAAAAAAAAATCATTTGGTTCTTCTATATAAATCATCGATTTGAAAATAAATTTCATTTGGCAGCTGCACTTTTGAGGATGTCGCTAACTACTTACCCTCGTGTTATTTTGGCTAGCATATTAGGGACTTGCTTACCCTTTCTTCTTAGCGTATCGTTGGCAAAAACTTCAAACATGTTTGGCCTAAAATTCTGCTGCGCGAACTCCGCTTACTGACGCCGTCATAAGATCATCAAGTGCATAGGTAACAGGGCTGTGGCGTAGGATGCAAGGTGGGCCATAGTCTGTCGCCACAGACAATGACTTGCCTCAATATAGGTATTCCTTCTTGGTAGAAGAGTTTCGTATCCCGCATATATTCGGGACACCAAGAGAACCCACGTTCCAAATCAGCGCCTAATCTGAAGGTCAAATTCGGTGCGGTTGTAGCAAATTGGGACGTCCGTGCTAAATATTAACGACGACTTCGTCGATTCGATACGTTAGAAGGTTAGGTGTTAGGTCCGATCTGCTGAATTTTTAAGTTTTTATCCATCCTGCAGATATCGGCAAAATTGCGCATTTTTTTGCAGATAAGGTGCCTTTTTCTTTGGCGTTTTTCCTGTCTAAATTACCTGTTGTTCGCAGTGCTTTTTAGTGTGGCTACCTAATTTAAAAAAATCGAAGAATGACGTATTGGGCATTTGCTAAGGCATAGCTTACTTTAATTGTACGTCTGATGCTTGACAATCCAACTTGCTACCGGGCCTTCACCTTGCTGTCTCGCATTTATTTTTGCTTCGGCATGAGCTGTCCCCGTACTTCGTGCATATAATAAGAGAGGAGCTCTATTTAAAAAAATAGTATGGTCAATGGTCATTTTGTCCGCCCAGAAAGGCCTTATTACAACATCTGGGCGTTCAAAAACTGTTAGGAATCCATTTCCAAACATGTTTGCTGGGCGGTTTAGACTCTGTCCACTAAATTGTATCCCCAAAGATTTTTGACCCAAATTTTCCAAGATTCGCAGTGGGTAATTTCATAACTGTAAGCCGGGCGTAAAAAGAAAGATATCAAACGTTTTACAATGTAGTTCTGACTACCAGTTATTTTATTACGTTCACAAGTGAAAATGAAAGTCGGAATCAATAATTTCCAATCATTGATAACATTGAGAATTGATTGGAGCACTCCGCTGAGTCTATTTATAGACTCGACCTGGTTTCATCCAGTATCCGATCTGCGAATTCAGCCTGTGTATAAATAGTTAAACATTACAACATTTTTGTTAAGGCTTGTTTAATTTGAAATTTGATCTTTGATCAAACATTAGGCCTATGCTATTATTACCAGAGTGGTACTATCGACTAAACCCTTTAACATCCTTAGGAAACCTTTGGTTTCTTTTTAAAGTGGGTAAATTAAGTACATAAGCTTTTTAATTTTCGGAGAGTAAAACGTTCTCCTTTATGTACTTTACAAAAAGTAGTAAGTACCGCGAAAGTTTGGAGGATGGATTGATGGATGGATGTTTGTTACTCTTTCACGCAAAAAATAATGGCATATCGTTTTTTATTTATTTTATTTTCAGAACCCCAAATTATTTTAGTACAATAATGAATGGGAGAATCGATAACTTTCCGATTTAGTCAATTACTAGCGTATATCTATATCTATACTTATAATAAATCTGTAGAAGTGAAAATTCTGTACATTGAAAATATAAAAAAAATAAATGGCAGGGGGTGTTACTAGACCGACACCGAACCCAAAAATGTGATTAAAAAAATTTTTGTCTGTCTGTCTGTCTGTCTGTTTGTTCAGGCATCACGCAAAAACTACCGGTTCGATTACGATGAAACTTGGTATAATTATTCTTTAATATCCTGGGCACCACACTGGGTACTATTTATCCCGGAAAAGTATATACAATAAAAAACAAACTTAATTTTGCGGTTCGATCCCTAGACCAGATTACTGCACCAACCGCAAATAATAAGTTTGTCGTAGGTTAAGTCACCCGCAATGGAGTTCATTTTTATTCCTTTTACTTTTTAGAGTTATTTAGGTTTATTTTTATATAAGTCGTAGGTATAGATTTTAATTTTAAAGTATAGGTAGTATATGTATTTGATAGTGTACGTAGTGACCGTAGGTTATTTTATAATACCTACTGTTAGGTAGGATAGTCATTCGTATAGATATTAGTTTTTAGAGATTTTGCTTATTTATTGAGTTTAGATTGAGGGGCCCGTGGCTAAATAATAACAGCCGCACAGGTCGATCGGTCAGGTTAAGCTACGCTTGCCGCGGTCGGTCTGTGGATGGGTGACCATCTTTACATACTGAGACACCTCCGTGCCTCGGAAAGCACGTTAAGCCGTTGGTCCCGGCTGTCATTCGTGGATCTTTGACAGTCGTTACGGGTAGTCAGAAGCCCGAAAGTCTGACAACCAGTCGTACCAAGGGTATCGTATTACCCAATAACTGGGTTGTGGAGGTCAGATAGGCAGTCGCTCCATGTAAAATACTGGTATTCAGCTGCATCCGGTTAGACTGGAAGCCGGCCCTGAACATAGTTGGGAAAAGGCTAGGCAGATGATGATTGAGTTTAGATTAGTTATCGTCATAAATAGGTTTATTTAGGTAGGTAGGTATTTTATTTTCTGTTATTGAGTTTATTTATTTTTTTAATTAGGTAGGTACTTAGGTAAAGATATCATATAGGTACCCTCTTAATCACCATTAATGAGACACAATTGGTTTTCTATTGTAATTAGCCACAAAGGGCCCGCGAAATAGATGGCATCCTGGTGCACATACATTTTATCCTGTTAGCACGTTCCCGTGGGATAATTTCCGACATCCACGCGGGCGAAGCCGCAGGCAGAAGCTAGTGTAAAATAAATGGCTTTTGCACCGCACAACAATAACGACTAAGGTTTATAATTGATTGTGAAGTACGTTCTGATTTATGAATTGCAAGTGTGTGCGCGACTTTGTAGGTATCTATTGCTTTTACTGAACTACATGTGTGTGTGTACCCGGCGGCGCAAGATTCGTTGCCCGGAATGTTACCATATTTCATGTTTTCACCATATCTTTTTTCTTTTTTATAATGTACTATGTATATTTCATGCTTTGATTGTTGTTTTTTGTTTGTGTCGAATCATATGTATTTTATTTCTTGTTTTGATTGTTGTATTATTTATTTATGTATAATTGCATGCTGCACTGGTTAACGTCATCACGTCAGCGCCGGCTGTCGCTGAAAACCAGCGCTGGGGCTCTGTCTCGTATAGGGTCTTAGCATTATGCTGAGCGATGGCCGTTTTGCGTGAATGTGACGCATGTTTACCCCAACTTGTTATTTTTGTGTGTTTATGTCCTTTTTTTTATGCGTCATGTTTGCCGCAAATAAATGCTTTTTCTTTCTTTTCTTTCTTTGTAGTATTGGCGCGGTAGTGGGATCGTCTTAACGACATGGAGTTCTGGTACATTTTCAACTACAGGGCATAATATCTCCTTCTATCCTATATCTATGGTCGCATCCTTTTATCTGTTCTGTGGTCGCATCGCATCGCATCGCGTACCTGCGCTATTATTTCGTGCTCAGCGGTCTTCCTGACTTTTTTTTGTTTTATCTCAGCTCCTAAGGATTCTAGCGTAATGTTAAGCAGCCTGTATGTAGCCTATAACCTTACTCAAGAATTGGGCTATGATATGCAAAAAGAAGAAGTCAAATACGACTGGTAGTTACAGTTAGCAAGTTAAAACAAACAAAAAATCAAACAAACTGACTAGGTAGGTAAAAGTACGTAGTTATTGCCCGCATGTTAAACCTAATCTACAATTTCGTCTGTCCGTGAAAGTAGAATTCGATTAGTAAACAGTTTACGTACAAAATTGTTATCATGAGGTACGTACCTGTCTATGAGGTGGGTTCGTATGTGGTTTAGTTAAGCCACAATAGAATTCCATGAGAATTCCAAGCATTGTGAACGTTGAATCATGACATTCATAGCCATCGTTTGCTTAGAAAAGCCCCCGGGTTTGGCCTTGCTTTATTCGTTCCTAGAAGCAGAAGCTTCATTATATTTTTATTCAGAAATAGTCGTTGTTGTTGTTTGTGTTGTGTTATGCCGTTGCCCCATTGTTACTGGATATCTGACAGTTTCTATCGCATTTGTGCTCGGTTCTCTTGGAAACGGACAACAACATCCAGATTCGACCTTTTATTATTCCTCCCGAAGCGAACCCTATCCCACCTGCATTATTCTGAAGGTCATCCCGTATGCCCTAAGCTCTCCCTGCGCAATTTTTTACGTAATTGAATCTATGTTTAACTAGCTGACCCGGAGAACTTCGTACCGCCTCAGAATCAATAAATGTTGTGTTTCTTCATTATTTTCTTCTGTTCTCTGCTATTCGGGGCGGAGAGAAATCCAACAAATCAAATATCATAAAAATTGGTCCAGCCGTTCTTGAGTTATAAATGGTGTAACTAATATTATTTATCTATTTAAATAAAACAATGTCTGGCTTTGTTTTATTTAAATAGATTAGTAATAGATAGATAATGAGCTCAAACTCACTGTGCCATTTTTATATTTAGTTTTACCTGTGTTTTGTTTTATGTTTTACTATGCATCATCAGTTATGAATATAGCGTTACTCTAATAAGAAGAAAAAACACTATCCTTGATTCTGGTAATTCCAGCGGAGTATTTACATAACAAACATTGCTTATGAGCATTGAGTTATCTAAACTAGGTTTGTAGAAGAGTGTGATGATAAAAATATGATGAAACAACTGCCCATTGATTGTTTAAGAGATATAAGTATTAACTAGTTAGCACGTAAGTGCAAAATACGTGAGACAAAACTTATATATACTAGCCACAGTTTCCCAGCCTTGTGTAGTTTTCTCGGCTAGACTATATTAATTTCGCTTATTGTGAAAACAGAAATGTATCATAGTATTTTTTGTTCCAGGATGAACTCTACCTATGCACGCCCATCAGGATTTCACCTCATAGCAACTATTACATAGGTTTGTTTTCTTCATCTATTCAATTCAAACTATATCTTAGTATATATGTACAGACGCCAGCACATCAAGCTACTACAATCTGTCAAATGTCTATAATAGATTTTCATCTTTATCGCTAAAAAATTAAGGTTCAAGATTGATTGGGAAAATTTGATAGTTTTGGGTAGCTTGACATGCTGGCGTCTGTACCAACCAGTGGGCAACCTATGAGCAGTGGCGGCCTAGTGGTATTGGCTGCGACTTACGAATTATAGGTCGTAGGTTCGAACCCAGACAAGCGCTTTACTTTGTGTAAATTATTTCGTCACCACTGCTCTCAATACGGTGAAGAAAAACAATGTGAGGAAGCCGGCATGTCCTAGAACTAAAAATTCGAAGACATGTGACATCTACCAACTCGCACCGGGCCCGTGTTTATTTTAGTTTATTATTTTTGGAAAACTTACTGCTAATCACAATAGTTACTGAGTTTTTAACATGATGATGGCCAATTACAAGTTTTCACACATAGAATAACAACTAACTACCTATGTACTAGGTAGCAGACAGTGTTACTTTCGCATACTTCATATTCGTGTAATTATAATGCAAGGGCTATGTTATCTTGTCGAAGAAGTGATTGCAAAGAGCCTTCTTCAATTTGGGCACACTAGTATTAAAAAGATCTATGTCAACTTCCTGGCAGGTTTCATTATGCATACGGCTCGCCCTAATCATGTAGGAGTTTTGTCTGTAAGTTGTTCTTGTTGTTGGTATGTGCAGCAAATGAGGTTTACGAAAAAACGAAGAACATACCCGATAGTGTTGTAGATTATAGCCCACTCCCTTTCGAAGAGAGGAGGCCTGTGTCCCAGCAGTGGGAATATTATAGGCTGGTTATGATGTACGAACCTACTGTCCAGTTCAGTTTCTGGAAACGTCAACCTCATCAGCACAAGTTTAATAACCGAAGAGGTTGCTATGAACATCTAATGGCAGGATAAATATTTATTGTTACCAAACTTAATAAGCTTGCTTAACAGACGAGGGAATATAATTATGCCAAACAATGTAAGGAAAAAATCTAAATAAAAGCATTTGGCCGTTTTATTTCTAAACTTGTGGTTTAACTTCGTTACGAACTTCAGGCTCAGTAAATTCCCCCGAGCTTCATTGCAATTTGTAAGCTTATCATCCAACATCATCTTTATGTACGAGACTCCTTGATACCGAGTTTCTTTCTTAGTACTAGAGTTACTAAAGATAACTTCTAGTCGCATGTTGGCGAAGATTTTTCAATTTTTTTTTTTTTTATCTACCTGCCTGTGTATACCTGATCCCATTTCAAACGTTCAAACCTTACTTTCACTTTTTAATTTTGATATTTGTACCATGTGTTACAAACATAATCAGCCTATTTTTGAGAGGGAGTGGGCTGTAATCTACCACACGGGCCCAGTGCGGGTTGGTAGAGGTCACATGTCTTCGAAGTTTTGGCTCTAGAACATACCAGGTTCCTCACGATGTTTTACTTCACCGTTTTGAGAGCAGTGGTGATGAAATAATTTATACAAAGTAGAGCGCCTGTGTGTTCGAACCTACGTCCTAGAACTCATAAGTCGCGGTACGAGAACTCTGTCCAAATAAACTTTATTCTGTCTTTTTGACGATTCCAGAGAACGCATCTACAAGTTGACTAAACTCTAGCTTGTTTCAGTGGGATTTGAACCGAACGCGACTATGCATACTGCTCATCATATGCTCCTGTATGGATGCTCGGAGCCAGGGTCGAATGAATCTGTTTGGTAAGTAGAAGAGCACACTAAACTTCAATTAATATTTATCCTCACTGATCCTCATTTTAATCCAATCTATAATGTTCCCTCTACTGGCAACATGGCAACAACACCAACTGGCCACAGGCCAACTCTCCGAGAGGGACTTGTCCTACATTGGCACAAACAGAGGCGTATGCCCGATGGCTGAGGCCGGGCTGTGGATGGTGACAGCCCTACATTTCCTTTGTATATAGAATTTTACGAATAGTTAGAGTGAATTGTCGTGGTGTACCTTAGTATTTGCTAAACCTGTATGTAGGTCATCATCATCTGCCTAGCCTTTTCCAAACTATGTTGGGGTCGGCTCCCAGTCTAACAGGATGCAGCTGAATACCAGTATTTTACATGAAGTAACTGCCTATCTGACCTCCATAACCTACTTATTGGGTAATACATACCCCTTGGTAAGACTGGTTCTCATACTTTCGGCCTTCTGACGACACGTAACAACTGTCAAAGATATAGGAATGACAGCCGGGACCAATGGCTTTACGTGCTTTCCGAGGCACGAAGGGGTCTTGTTATGTAAAGATGATCATCCATCCACGGAGTAGCCGCGGCAAGTGTAGCTTAACCTGATCGATGGAACCGTGCGACTGTTAATTCTTAGCCACAAGCCCCTCGTGTATCTAGAGTATTCCTGTCATACAAAACAGAACGTAAAGTTCGTGATTTAATTATAAAATTAATTCGTGTTATTTCTAGTAATAAACATTTCATCAGATTTGATTCAAATCGATTTTACTTACCTAGCTACGACGATAAGGAAACATCAAAATAAATTAAAGTATGTAAGTACATACAATATCTTTTACCTCAGCACGTGTCTCGCGTATAAGATTTATTACACCTAATACTTATGTACCTATAATTCTGACAACCAGTCTTACCAAGGGGTATCGTGTTAGGCTGCTTGCTATTCTCTAACTTCGAAATCTCCAACGCAATTAATGTTGTTGAACTGTCAAAATGAAACCCATTGCCCACCCCGCTGGAAGGCCTAAACAAACAACTGCACGCTTTTTTAAATTGTTCTAGGTATTGTCAGATAACAATTACCGGAAAAACAATAGCAATACCTATTCTTGCTAAGTTTTCCTCAATACTGTTCGTTTTCGCACGATAGCGTAATCGTGACAAACACAACACGGGTACAAACATAACATCACGCCTGAATTCCTCGAAGGGGTGTACACAAAGGAGTACACTCACGTTTCGCCAGTTATGTTTAAGTTCCATGTAACAGGGGGCGAGCCTATTGCTATTAAAAAAAAAAAAAAAAAAACCGTAGGCTGCTAATGAGGACCTCATGCTCAGCAGTAGCGACCAACGAGGCAGTCTTTACTTTTTTCTACAATGGAGGTAGTATCGTAATTTTTAAGTACCTTTTGATAACACCTACTAACGAAAGTATATCCATGATTGACAATCAACAGAGCTCATTAAAAACGCGTTGAAAATGCGCACTGTTGAGTTCTCAACACTCTCGGCTCAACGCCGAGAGTGGAAAATCCAGTGTATGGTAAAAAAGACGCGTTATAAAAACACCAAATCAAATCAAAAGTCATTTATTCAAATTAGGCTGAGAATCAGCACTTTTCGAACGTCAAAATTACAAAAGACAGTCCCTCAAAAACGCCCGCCCTTCACCACTTCCTAGTGCTATCGCTGGGAAGAAGAAGTGGTGCAACAAACTCCCCAGCAGTACCACCCGTGCGTACGTGGGGCTTGTGAGAACTAAAATTGCAAGTTCCAAAGTAGAGTAGGTTTTGACTTTAGTCGTGTGGCCGGTGTAGCGACAAATCGCATGCGGCGGGTGGCTAAAATCGACCGTGAAAATGCTCGGTCGCAATCGATTGCCCACCGTAACCTGCGATTTTTATCGACCTGTGTAAATGGGGTGGCGATTCCGCTTGTGAGGCGATTTGATGAGCGACCAGCCGCACGGGCCACGGCGAAAATAGACCTAGTGTAAATCCCCTATTACGTACTATGACGTCACTATTTAAAACCAAATTAATAGACGCAACTAAGTGATACAAAAATCGATGGATGGGTGATGACCTTGTATGCGTAATACAAATTTCCTCGTGCTAGAGCAATTTGTAGTCGCTACAATATTCCATTTTACGAAGGATGTGTGTTACGATATTGTATTGTTTTTATCCGATTGGGGGGTTTTGATCCGACGGGGCTTATGGCTAAGTAATAACAGACGCATGGGTCGATCGATCAGGTTAAGCTACGCTTGCTGCGGTTGGTCCGTGAATGGGTGACCATCTTTACATACCAAGACCCCCCCGTGCCTTGGAAAGCACGCTAAGCCGTTGGTCCTGGCTGTCTTTTGTGGATATTTGACAGTCGTTACGGGTCGTCAGAAGCCCGAAAGTCTGACAACCAGTCTTACCAAGGGGTTTCGTATTACCCAGTAACTGGGTTGTGGAGGTGAGATAGGCAGTCGCTCCATGTAAAATACTGGTACTCAGCTGCATCCGGTTAGACGTTCGACTCCAACATATTGGGGAAAAGGCTAGGCAGATGCTGACTTGGCTATGGATTCCTTTAATTTATGGACCATTTTTGGTTAAAATTAAGACTCTTGTATCTTTACCAGTAATGAAGCAAAGACCATAGCTTTGCGTAGTAGACCGTTTCATATGGAAGTAGATTTCACAGGTAAAATTAGCTTACAAATTTATATGCCCAGTTTGGCAATGAACTTGCTACTGTTGGAAAGCAAAACGATTCGTTTTTGTTTATTGGAACAGAGCATTAGTCCTTCAAGTGGATCATCGCGCCTGTCGTTGTTCATTTCAACCAGCCTACCTTCCTCTAAAAGCAGATTAGGTATCCTATTCTGTTCAGAACATCTGATCAAACGATCTGGGTCCGAGGACGCGCGACAGTTTAATCAAAAGAAAGAAAGAAAATTTATTTATTGTGACTCGTACAGAAGATCACAAACTAAAGTAAACAGTCATAAATAAAAATAAAAAAAATAACAAAATTATACCATAAAAAGTAACGAAAAGATAAAAGAACAGAAAGGCCTATACGAGGCCCAAATGGCTACTGTCTCAGCATGATGCTGCGACATTTACAAAATAAATCAGCCTCCATGCATGTTGCAAAGAGGCCAGTCCGTTTTACCAAAGTGTGGAAATGTTTGTTTAGCTAGCAGTGTTCCGTGATGGTCCCCGCCACCGGGCAGTTGTCATATTTTAAATATTTTTTATTACTTTTAGGAGCTGTGGTGAGATGCAGAGTAACGAGATAGATAAATTATACAACACCGCTAGCCCATGCCGCTCCGGATCCCAGGTAAGATTCATACATATTGTATTATTCTTTACAACGAAAAGGGTTGGTACGAGTATCTATTATGCAAACTCCATACGAAGCAGTACGTTTTCGTAAGGCTTATAGCTGTATTTTTTTATTTTAGCTATTTGTGAGCATGAGGATCTGCCCCTGCAGTCTCGACATTTATAGCGATCGCTTTACGACCGAATTCGGTCGCAAAGTCCCGGATTGACAGGTGTAATGTATGGATTGACAGGACTTTGCGACCGAATTCGGTCGTAAAGCGATTGCTATGAATGTCGAGACTGCAGCCCCTGGGTTTGATTCCCGGGTCGGACAAAGTGTTTTCTATCTGGAATTTCCCAGTATCAGCTCGGGGTCTGGCTGTATCCCCGGTTGATGGCAACAGGCTCGCCCCCTTATACTTATTACTTATTGGGACGAAAACTGAACTGGCGTAATCCTAAATTGTATTTTATTTGACACTAGCTTCTGCCCGCGGCTTCGCCCGCGTGGTTGTCGGAAATTATGCCACGGGAACGTGCTAACAGGATGAAATGTATGTGCTTCCCCAGGATGCCATCCATCTCGCGGGCCCTTTGTGGCTAATTACAATAGAAAATCAATTGTGTCTCATTAGTGGCGATTAAGAGGGTACCTATATGATATCTTTACCTAAGTACCTACCTAATTAAAAAAAAATAACCTACCTAAATAAACCTATTTCTGATGATAACTAATCTAAATCTAAACTCAATAAATAAGCAAAATCTCTAAAAACTAATATCTATACGAATGACTAATCCTACCTAACAGTATTATAAAATAACCTACGGTCACTACGTACACTAACAAATATACTACCTATACTATAAAATTAAAATCTATACCTACGACTTATAAAATTAAACCTAAATAACTCTAAACACTAAAAGGAATAAAAAGGTCGCACAGATAATACTGCGGGTGACGTAACCTTCGACAAACTTATTATTTGCGGTTGGTACAGTAATCGGTCTAGGGATCGAACCGCAAAATTAAGTTTGTTTTTTATTGTATATACTTTTCCGGGATAAAAAGTACCCAGTGTGGTGCCCAGGATATTAAAGAATAATTATACCAAGTTTCATCGTAATCGAACCGGTAGTTTTTGCGTGATGCCTGAACAAACAGACAGACAGACAGACAGACAGACAGACAGACAGACAGACAGACAAAAATTTTTGTAATCACATTTTTGGGTTCGGTGTCATTTATTTTTTTGATATTTTCAATGTACAGAATTTTCACTTCTACAGATTTATTATAAGTATAGATTATTATAAGTATAGATTATGAAACTTAATCTCTGACATATAATTAATGACATTTAGTGAAACTGATATAATTTAATCTAATTTGTATTGATGTGCCAATTAATATTAATTTTAAATTTATTAATGATGTGAAAGTTTACATAATCTCAGAAGGTAAATGATAATTGACAATGTTAATTATATATATTTGTACGCCTCTGGGCAAAACATAGAGAATCTATCTATTTTTAACACCTCACACTCCGTAGTAATCTGACCTATGTTTACAAATAAATTATTCTGATTCTGGTGTACTATAGGAACAGCACTGCCTAACCCTTCGGGTACAGGCGTGGTATGTGTTCTTTCGTTGTGATAAGAATCAAATGAAATTGGTAACTTGTCACGGTGTTGGCGTTACTTAGGTAGGTACATTATTTCTATTAAAATATCCATGTAACATTTAATAGAACATGCCTTTATCATTTTATTTATAAAACTGCTTCTAAGATTGCAACTTATAGGGCGGTTTCCACTGACTGGCGATTCCTGATTTGATTATAAAGAACAGATGAGGCCTTTTCTAAAATTGTGCCCGAAAAATGGCATTAGGCCATCTAGCCCACCTAGAAGTTAAATAACATTGGCGAAACGTGGGTCATGGGTGTAGGTACAGTACAGACTCCTATAAACAGAGAATACCACTGCCGGGGATTGTAATAACGCAATGAATGTTGTTGAACTCTCAAAAAGCCATTCCATGTCATACTAATAGTTTGATACGCTTGTGGCTAAGTAATAACAGCCCTACGGGTCGATCGATCAGGTTAAGCTGCGCTTGCCGCGGTTGGTCCGTGGTGGGTGACCATCTTTAGGTACATACCAAGACCCCTCAGTTCTTCGGAAATCACGTTAAGCCGTTGGTCCCGGCTGTCATTCGTAGATCTTTGACAGTCGTTACGGGTCGGCAGAAGCCCGAAAGTCTGACAACCAGTTATACCAAGAAGTTTCGTATTATCCAGTAACTGGGTTGTGGAGGTCAGATAGGCAGTCGCTCCAAGTAAAATACTGGTACTCAGCTGCATCCGGTTAGATTGGCCGACCCCAACCTCATCTAGTTTTAAAATATGATTGACGTGTAAAAGTGTTTGTACAAACCTAGTTACAAAAATAAAATCATTTATCAACATAGTTGGGAAAAGGCTAGGCAGATGATGAAAAATATATTACCGTGCTAATAGTGTGTTACGTACCTAATTACCCCGCTGTTCTATTCTATTCTTAGACAAAAGTGTTGGGGCACTTAAGCAATTAAAATAAAAGTTTAAAAAACCCCCGACTCAAAATAATACCTTATAAAAATAGTATGAATGTAAAAAGCCTAAAACAATAAAAAAAAAACTATTGAAAAAATAGCCACAAATAGAACAAAAAAGGTATAAACGTGAAACCCTAAAAAAGAAAAAAATAACCTTGAAATTATGACCCTACGTAAGTACGTATGAAATTTTTTGATTCAATGCTGTCCCGTCGGGGGACCGCTCTAATTATTAGCCTAACATTCTGTTAAAGTTTAAAATAGTAGCGGTCCACGACAAATTCACATTTCAAACAAAAAAAAACAAAATCAAAATCGGTTCATCCGTTCGGGAGCGACGATATCACAGACAAACATACACACACACACACACCCCCCCACACACACCCCCACAGACACGTCAAACTTATATCACCCCGTGTCGTTTTTGCGTCGCGGGTTAAAAATACCAAATACTTAAATACTAATTGCTTGAATTATGTACACGAACATTGTAATACTTGATAAAATATCAATCAGTATGTATACATAATTATTATTACCTTACCACGTGTTTGATAAGCTCAGTTTAATAACACTGTGAAACAGGGAATTACCGCGCCCCGTGGTCATAGGTCACGTTTGTTAGTATTAGGTAATCAAACTCGGCTGCTTTACTCTTGATATTGTTTTGCCGAATAGTCCACTTCCCTTAGGGCTGATTTTTCAATCATCGGATGACTTATTTCGAGGACTAATTTTGAAATTTTGACAGTTACTTTATACAAAAACTGTCAAATAGACACGTAAAATCGTTTTAAATAAAATGTTCTTGTGTCTTGAACCTGATGGGCAATTCCCGTACATTTTGAAGAACGTTCGCGTTCTAATCTCAGTCTCATACCCTAGCATAATCAGCCGTTAATGCTCCCACTGTTGGGACACAGGCCTCCTCTCTGTGAGAGGGAGTGGGCCATAAACCATGCGGGCCCAGTGCGGGTTGGTGGATGTCACATGTCTTCGAAGTTTTGATTCTAGGACATGCCGGTTTCCTCACGATGTTTTTATCCACCGTTTTCCTTTACGATTTTTTCTTTTTATAAATGTATGAGGCTGTATACCTAAGCGTTTCTAAACTATTATAAAAGCATGTTTTTAAACGAGTCAAACGAAGTAAGAGGGTGGTGAAATTAAAAGACGTGTTGAAATGTGGCAAAATGAAAACGGAGCCGAAAACCGAGCCGTTTTGAGAGCAGGGGGCTTACCACCAGCTCTTATAGCAGGGCAGAAGTTGAACTGCACTGCTTTTTTGCACTTAGTCATAGAACAAAAAAGCAGTGCAGTTCAACTTGCCCTGCTATAAGAGCTGGTGGTAAGCCCCCTGTAGTGATGAAATAAATTACACAAAGTAAAGCGCTTACTTGGGTTCGAACACACGACTTACATTCGAACTGTCGTCCGTCGATATCACTGGGCCACCATTGGTATTCTCAGTCTCAATCTGTCAAAAACACCTCTAGTTTAACTAAAATTTTAACAAGTTTTTAACATTGATTATCGCTGAGATAAGAATGTGGCTAGATTTTGTACATTTTTAATTACGGAAATTGGCCTTGTGACCTGAAGGCCAATTCTCGTAATTTAAAACGTTAAAAATCTAGTCGCAGTGTCATCTCAGCGACAAACAAATGTCAAAAACTTGTCAAAATGTAGGGAAATTTGAGGTATTTTTGACAGATTGAGACTGAGATCAGACTGTGAACGTTCTTAAAATTACGAGAATTGCCCCTCAGATGATGGCGACGAAATGAGAACGTAAAATCGTTCTAAAATAAAATGTTCTTTTGTTTCTAACTGACTTCAAAAAGATGACATGCGGCCTTCGAATAAGCGCTTCAAAAACGGCCCGAAAAATAAGACCACAAATACTTTTGTGGTCTTATTTCAAATTAGTATGTTTTTAACCTTATTACTTATGATATAAGTTTCATTTTAGAATAAATGACTGAAAATTAAAAAATAGAATGGTTTTATTTTCAAGCGACATTTTAAATATATTTTGCAATGGTAACTAAACTTTATGCTTAAGCATTAAGGTTTATAATAAACTGAAGTTGTTAATATTATTAAACATTTTTCTAAGAAATATAGATGTTTACGTGTGTGCAAACGTGGCCACTTGAGCGACTGATTTTTGTTCCGGATCCTTAATCTAGTACTATTATTGATCAAAGCATGTGGCCTTAATTTTGTATTTATGTTTTTCATAATAGGCTTTTCTTGTAGGTAGGTACGGTCCACGAGGCCGTGACGTAGCCGTTTTATCAATTACATTACGTAGACATCGATCAGAATTTATACGGCTTAGTGCCGCGTCAGGGCTTCATGGTTAATCTTTGTGAATCAACCTACTCGTTCCTAGTCCACCATCATAATATAGTCATCATTTCTTATCAGAAATTAAGCATCACTCTGAAAATGCATGATTCTTATAATGGCAAAAAAAAAGTACCTAATTTTAAAACGGGGATATCTCAATATGCTGTGACTAAGCATAATGTTATGCTGTCGTTGTAGGCCAAGAAGCGATACTTACCACAAAAAAAAGTTATTTTTTTAATTGAATGATTCTTCGATCAAATATACTTAGTACTATACTACTTCGATAAAATAGATTCCCGATGAGCTCATCAAAAACGGCCGGACAAATAAGACCACAAATAGTGTTGTCTTATATTGCTACTGTTTTCAACCTTATTGCTTAGAAATTATGTTTTATTTTT
Organism: Apamea anceps; assembly: GCA_951799955.1. NCBI lineage: Eukaryota > Metazoa > Arthropoda > Insecta > Lepidoptera > Noctuidae > Apamea > Apamea anceps. The sequence goes on from OX637501.1 coordinate 5,845,514, forward strand.
CCATACTTAAATATTTTTGTTCTTATTTTTAAAATACTTTTCAAAAGTAGTAAATATATTGCAATCTATAATAAACTTTATGATTGCAATATATTTTACTTAAGGTTTATAATCAAGTTATATACAATCGCGACCACTTAAGCGATGTGTTTTGTTCCTAATCGATCGAAGGCATGAATGAATATTTTTATCTGTTATTTTGAAATATTGATAGGTTCATCTGATGCAGAATATTTCGTCAAAGATACTGTTGACAGTAGTTAAGTTTCTTTTTTGGGTCAAATTACGAACTATTTTCTGTTGTTATAATTTTTATGATTACTGGCCACTAGACCTACCCGTGTGTATGTCGCCATTAAGCGGCACGCTTTAGGTATAGATAGATACATATCTCATTTTTCATCCTAAATTACTAAGAGTTTGGGCTGTGAAGTTCGTTTTTTTAATCCCAGATACTAATCTGACATTTAAGTATTTTGTGTTTGCATTTTTTTAGTACCTATAGAAATTTGACATTACACCTGTCAAATTAGTATCTGGGTTTATAAAACGAACTTAAAACTATGTATGTTTAATGATTAGGTACTTACTAAACTGAGCAGCGGTAACTCGATGTTTGCTCTCAGGTTACTGCTTTTACGCTCAGTCAAATTACTCATCATTAGTTCGTTAATTGAAGAGTTTATTGAATTATTTACTGCTTACGTTTGTAAACAAAAGTAAATGAAACAAAAAAAATGACGACAGCGGATGTTTTTATGATTGACTAAATAAATGAAAGAAAAGATAGAAAATACATTTATTTGCGGCAAACATGACGCATAAAAAAGAACATTTATAAACACTAGAGATGGGCCGAATGTGGTTTGAACCGAATCCGAACTTCGGCCGAACATCGGTTAAAATGAAAAGTTCGGCCGAACTTCGGGGCAATTTCAAGCGTTTTCTCGAGAGCGACACGTCGTGACTTGTTTACGCATTTACTTCAATATTATTGCTAGATGTACCCCGCCCCCACACCGCGCTCCGACCGCGTGGCCCGGAGCCGGCCGGTCATTAGCAAATAAATAAATGACAATGACTGAGTAAAAGACATAATTTTATTTTACAGTAATGCTATTCTAATTCTATTGAATTTCAGTCAAAATAGTGCAAGTAAGTATTATTTTTCTTGTGCCGAATGTTCGGCATCTGAACCGAATTTCGGCCCATCCCTAATAAACACACAAAAAAAAAATAGCAAGTTGGAGGTAAACATGCGTCACATTCACGCAAAACGGCCATCGCTCAGCATAATGCTAAGACCCTATACGAGAGCCCCAGCGCTGGTTTTCAGCGGCAGCCGGCGTTGACGTGATAACGTTAACCAGTGCAGCATACAATTATACATAAGTAAAAACAACAATCAATACAAGAAATAAAATAAACCATTGCAACATATGATTCGACACAAACAAAAAAAGAACAACAATCAAATCAATACATTAAAAAAAAAGATGGTGAAACATGATATAATAATTATGATGTGGTAACATTCCGGGCAACTAATCTCGCGCCGCCGGGTATTAGTAATCTGTGCGCGAGCGAAATAATAAAAAAAAAATAACGCATCAAATTAAATTACTCAATACCTAGTTCTGGGTAGCGGGATTGTCCGAAAGGGTTACCGCTGCCCTGGAACATAAAGGGCTAAGGAAGGAACACGGGTGGGTTTTAGTCAGTAAGAGTCTGACACTCCCTTCTGCTCCACCCAGAGCGGGAGGGGTCATTTGATGATTTCCCATCCTCAAAAAAAAAAAAAAAAAACCTAGTTCTCGAATATTTATACTACTTATAAACAAAACGTGACGTTTTTATTACCGCATCACTTGAGAGCGGCTTTACCGGTTTGGCTATGTTTTGTTTAAAAATAAGTATTCGTAATGGTTCGATTTAGGTTTTAATGATTTTCATAGTTCTCTTAAGGCGATCTTTACCCCAAATATATCAGGAACGTGTCACTTTAGGGTACCACTATTACTTGACATTTTTTGTTTGTATTTAAAGTGTACCTTACCCATTTATACTAATCCGCATTCGCGATTTATTTGCCAAAAATGTAAACTATGAGTTTATGGAAAAATAACTTTAATTCTCTCACAATAAAGTTTAGTTTACTGTACAACTTCAAACAATTTTATAACTTTTCACTTTTCTTTTTTTGCTAGTCACTCTGAAATCAACTTAATTTCTATTAATATGAAGTTGATATTTCTTTAACTTAAAATAACATCAATTTAAAACATTCGTTTGAATAGACTTTAGGTACCTACATTATTCGTGCGCGGAAGTTTTAAAAAATAATCAAAATGGCGACGGGTCGGATATGCCACAAAGGTTCGAACCCCTTTGGGAACAACTAAACGTCCTTTTTAGGGTTCCGTAGCCAAATGGCAACGGAACCCTTATGGATTCGCCATGTCTGTCTGTCTGTCTGTCTGTCTGTCTGTCTGTCCGTCCGTATGTCACAGCCGCTTTTTTCCGAAACTATAAGAGCTATACTGTTGAAACTTGGTAAGTAGATGTATTCTGTGAACCGCATTAAGATTTTCACACAAAAATAGAAAAAAAACAATAAATTTTGGGGGTCCCCATACTTAGAACTGAAACTCAAAATTTTTTTTTTCATCAAACCCATATGTGTGGGGGATCTATGGATAGGTCTTCAAAAATGATATTGAGGTTTCTAATATCATTTTTTTCTAAACTGAATAGTTTGCGCGAGAGACACTTCCAAAGTGGTAAAATGTGTGTCCCCCCCCCTGTAACTTCTAAAATAAGAGAATGATAAAACTAAAAAAAATATATGATGTACATTACCATATAAACTTCCACCGAAAATTGGTTTGAACGAGATCTAGTGAGTAGTTTTTTTTTAATACGTCATAAATCGTAACGTAACGGAACCCTTCATGGGCGAGTCCGACTCGCACTTGGCCGGTTTTTTCTATAAAATATTGTTTGGACAGGACAATGTTTGTCGGGTCAGCTAGTTAATAATATTCTTCTAATTATTGCAGATCGTATACGCCTGGGCTCGAGATGCACCCAGTCTTCACCTTCCCAAGGACGTCGGCTTTCTCATAGGCAAGGATTCGCCCATCAAGTACTTAGTCCTGCAAGTACATTACATGCATCGCTTCCCAGGTAAATATAGCTTAGCAGAATCAGACCTTTGATCGAGAGGGAGTGGACCACAGAACAGAAAAAAAAAAACAACCGACCGTTGACCGTTGAACCGTTGTTTTTTTTTTTTTTGCAAAAAAGTTTTTATTTTTCACTTTTAAGTTGTAATTTTTACCAGTAATTTTGGTTTAAAAACCCAACTACTGAACCGTTTTTGATGAAATTTCTATGGGACCACTTCAGAAGTATCTCCTTTCGAACAAAAAAAGAATTTTGAAAATCGGTCCACAATTGACGGAGTAATGGCGTAACAAACACAGAAAAAAAAAAAAAAACATACCGTCGAATTGAGAACCTCCTCCTTTTTTGAAGTCGGTTAATAAAAGAGGTTTTATCTGTTCTGTGGAGTGGACTATAGTCTACAACGCGGGCCCAGGGGTGGGTAGATGTCACATGTCTTCAAATTTTTGGTTCTAGGACATGCCGGTTTCCTCACGAAATGTGACTTACTCTAAGTTATTCTGCTTATTCTCTTCGTGTAGATGCCTGTATATTGTTTGAACCCAGATTTTTTGATTGCGGCATCAGTGGCATTATTTAAGTATTTAAAGGTGCAAGTGAAGGGGCACTCTATGTTAAGATAATGTGGTTATATTCCGCAATAATAGGAAACTAAGATAGCCAGGTAAAAAGTTATTTTGGATTATAGTATTATACTATGAATACCTACCTCCATAATTCGTTATTAGTCATTACTTATACAGGGTCGGCAACTTGGAGGTATACAACTGTTTTTTGCCGCCCCGGCGGCGGCGGCATATATGACAGTTATTGCGTTATTGGTTTTGCGTGAATGTGACGCATGTTTACCCCCAACTTGTTATTTTTTGTGTGTTTATGTCCTTTTTTTTATGCGTCATGTTTGCCGCAAATAAATGCTTTTTCTTTCTTTCTTATTTCATGAAAATTATTTTGTGTAGATACGGCAAATTTGCTATGGATCGTTTTACGACTGAACAACGTGTTTTAATTATTAAAACATTCTACAATCCAATCATGTATTGTGGAAATTCTAAGAAAATTGCAGCCAATTTTTGGTAGAAATCACTTACCTTCGTGGCTAACAATAACTCGTTTAGTGATTAAATTTGAGCAGCATGGCATTGTAACAGATAAAGCAATTTTCTTACATCAAGTGAATCAGTTGGGCTTAGGAAACGTGGATTCACAAGACGGGGCCACATGTCATACGGCACGAGCCACAATCGAGACATTGAAAGGAACGTCTCCGAGTCGATTAATTTCGAGAAACGGTGATATTAATTGGCCCCCAAGATGCCCGGATTTAACAGCTCCTGACTTTTTTTTGTGGGGCTATCTAAAGAGTCTATGCTAACAGGCCAATGAACCTTCAAGAATTAAAACAAAACATCTGAGACAGTCACTGAAATAACGCAGGAAATATGTGAAAATGTCATGAAAAACGTAGTGAAAAGGGTTCACATCTGGCATGCTGCTAGAGGTGGAAATTTGTCTGAGATTATTTTCCATACTGAATTGCCGGCCCTAAATACTATATTTCAATCAAAATACTTAATAATAGGGTAGTTGCCTGCGTAAAAAAAAATAATTATTATATTTAGTCCGTCAGTTAGATTATCGAAAAATAATGGACACGTATTTTTTCATCATGTCAATCAAACAAAAAATTTCATAGAATAAAATTTTAAAAATAAACGGTAGGTATACCTCTTATTTGCCCACCAGTTACGTTAACAGTCACCCAACAATCAACCAGTCAACCAGGCTTACCAAGGGGTATCGTATTACCCAATAACTGGGTTGTGGAGGACAGATAGGCAGTCGCTTCATGTAAAATACTGGTATTCAGCTGCATCCGGTTAGACTGGAAGCCGACCCCAACATAGTAAGGAACTAGCTGCGCCCCGCGGTTTTACCCGCATAACTTTCGATCCCGTAGGAATATCAGGATAAAAAGTATCCTTAAGTTAATCCTGGTTATAAACAATCTGTGTGCCAAATTTCATCCAAATCCGTTCAGTAGTTTTTGCGTGAAAGAGGAACAAACATCCAGCCATCCATCCAGACAAGATGTCTCATTACTTAGACGTTATTGAATTCTAGTTTAGATAGAACCCTAACTTAAAATATGGTATACATAAATGTTTAAACAACAAGAAGGTTAAAACAGAAACCTGCAGTGCGATTCTGTGACCATCTCACCGTGAAAACTTAGGTGAAGTGAGCGTGGAGTGAGCTGCCATTCCGACTAATGCTAGGGATTGACACTATTGCCAGCTCACTCTAAGCTCACTTCACCCAACTTTTTACGGTGAAATTTTTACAGAATCGATCGGCTGAACCTGAAGGTTAAAACAAATACTGAAAGTTGTTGTGACAATAATCACGTCAAAACATGGTAGCCACCATTTCCTATGTATTTGTAAACAATTGTGAAATCTAAATAAACACAGACAATGTTTTTATCAACATCATCGATACTAGTGAATGAAGAAACCTTACACATAAACATTCGTTTTTTTACACAAGCAGTCTCCCTCTAATTAAAATATTTTTAGATTAATAACTAACACATTTTGTTTAGTAGTAGGTAGTCGTAATGAGTTCCGTCAAGGAAGACATGCTTCAGTTTTAGCAATTTTACACTCAATATCGAGAAGACACATATTTCGAGACAGACCTTATTTACGACTTCGAAATTTTGACGCGCTTCTTTTGTGTTTCTGAAACCGATGTTGAAGAATGAGGACAATGAGGTATTCCACTTAGAGCACAGATTTGAACAGCACTTCCGCGAACCGCACATGAGCATTACCACTAACCGTACTGAAACAAAATTTCGTAACGTGCGGTTCGGAGGAACAGTTTATCATTATTGGTTTCAGTTCTCGAACAGCACCTACGTAAAATATTGTTTTAGTGATGGGATGTACTTCTTTTGTTCAAGTTGGTGTTACTTATACGGTCTTATGTGCAGAAGTGATGATTAGAGGTGCGAGGTGCTCTTCATAATTTTTTTTTATGTAACTCGGAAAACAAAAACATCGTGTTTGCATACACAAATGTGTATAGACGCCTCTTCGTTTCCATTTTTTTGTGTAAATTGGAAAAACACTCCCAGGAGACACAGCTTTAGACGTTGAGGAATTGAGCTGAACGCCAGAGTTATTTTACTGACGCACTTTGTTTATAACGACGATTAATTTTTTGTTTACACATACCTACTGTTGTGTTTTAAATAATTATTGACTTACTAGCTGCGCCCTGCGGTTTCACCCGCATAAGTTTCGATCCCGTGGGAATATCGGGATAAAGAGTATCGTATATGTTAATCCAGGGTGTCAGCTACGTCCATACCAAATTTCATCAAAATTGGTCCAGCCGTTTGAGCGTGAAGAAGTAACAAACATATGAAAACACTCACAAACTTTCGCCTTTATAATATTAGTGTGATTATCATAATAACACTAGTTTACAAAAAAAAACTTTTTGTCGAACGCAAAGATTACATTAATTGTTTTTGATACATTACTACCCTACATAAATAAATTTAGTATTCATAAATTTCTATCACGTCAAACTTTTTAGTTAAACATTAAAACATTTTACGACTACCCGCGCATAAGTTGGATTGTGTAAAAAGTGAAATAATTTGTTAAAAAGTGTCTTAATAATAATTTTGTGTTCTAAAATCTCATCGAGGGTTTGTAAAACTAATCCAGACCATTTTATCTTACGAAACGATGTCAACGTTAATCAAACTTATAAAGTATCATGAGCATAACTGGAAAGTATGTGGCGATTTAAAAGTGGTAGGCTTACTCTTAGGTATGCAAAGCGGTTACACTAAGCATTGTTGCTTTTTGTGTCTTTGGGACTCGAGAGCAAAGGATCAACATTATGTTGTGAAGGAATGGCCTAAAAGATACGAATATTTGCCAGGTACCAAGAATATAAAATACAATCCGTTAATTAATCCGAATAATGTTATTTTGCCACCCCTCCACATCAAACTAGGTTTGATAAAAAATTTCATTAAAGCCCTTGACAAGAATGGTCCTGCTTTTACATACTTAAAAGCTATTTTTCCTGCTCTTTCTGAAGCAAAATTGAAGGAAGGCATCTTCATAGGCCCTCAAATACGAAAATTGTTAAAGGACGATACATTTTCGTCACATTTGACTCAAATTGAAAATGCTGCCTGGATATCTTTTAAAACAGTGGTTCAGAAATTCCTCGGAAATAAGAAAAGTGTTAACTACGAAAGTATTGTTGCTGAATTATTACAGAATTACCAAAAAATGGGAGTAAACATGTCTTTAAAAATACATTTTCTTCACTCGCACCTAGATTTCTTCCCTGAAAACCTAGGGCAATTTAGTGATGAACATGGTGAACGTTTTCACCAGGATCTGAAAATGTTTGAAGAAAGATACCAAGGATACTGGGACCAAAACATGTTGGCAGACTATTGCTGGTCAATTATAAGGGAAACTGAGCAGTCTGATTACAAAAAAAAGGCGAAAATAAGTCACTTTTAATTTTTTTGTCGACAATTTTCTATAGAAGTGAAGTATTTTTGTAAATTTCAATTTTATTAAATATTTTTGAAACTAGACGTGCTACATTTTTTTAAGTCACAGATTCGTAACCAGCATAAAAAATTCTATTTAGGCACATGTATCTCATCTCTGCGTTTTTTTTCTTGTAAACTAGTGTAATCAATGTTTTGTTTTATAGTGTAGGGAAAACGGAATGTCTATGCTATAGACGTTAATGCCATTATGGTTATTGTGTGGTATTATTATTAACTTAATGAACAGTGATAGGAATAGGTAGTGCCTATTTGCCTAAACTTCGAAGAACAGAGACAAGAAACGGAGACTTCCTTAGGACTAAATTTTTTCCGGGACATCTGTCCCGAAATTCGGGACAACACTTTTAAATACATTAAAAAAATATGTTATTTGGAATAAGTAATTCGTCTGTATTTACCTAAAGTTTGCGACTAGACATAACATTTATAATTTATAACTCCATAATAATAACTTATCCTCTATGGGCTCTAAAGGAAAAATAAAATACATAGAATATTGTTGTAAGTTACAATAATATTCTATGTGTTTTTTCCGGGACAGATGTCCCGGAAAAAATTTAGTGCTAAGGAAGTCTCCGTTTCTTGTCTCTGTTCTTCGAAGTTTAGGCAAATAGGCACAAACAAACAAACAAATAAATAGGCACTACCTATTCCTATCACTGTTAATGAAGAAGATATACTTACAGGGTGGCAGGGACATCGACGCGCAAACTTACAGATTGCGTCTAGAGGTCCACCGAACCGGCCACAGAAGAAATTTTTCGTTGGTTATCTTAAAAAAAAATCTACTGTTTGATAGAAAAGTGCAATACCTACACGGTCAAAATACACTGAACAGCAACGTTTGTTTTTTTTAAATAACCGACGAGTAGTTTCAGATAAGTTACGAATATGACCGTACAGAATTATAATCATTCGAATCAGCAATACAACTCTATGCGTTAGAATTGGCCTCAAAATGTCATGATTTCATGAAATAGTCATTCATGATGATTTTTATGATTATCTCCTTTATTTCATTTAAATACTTATAAATTACATTTTTAAATATTTTTATAAACAAAAAGATAAAAAATACATAATAAAATAGGCCCACCGGTATCGGGAACAGGGTCCATGCTACCGGCGGTCAGGGCTCCAGAAAGAGGAACCTCCTGACAATGCGAGCCGTGTCCAGAAGTACCGCTTTCTGAATTAAGCCCTTGATCCAGCTGCCCAACGAGAGCCTCCTCAGGTGTTGGTCGAGGGTTTTAGCTATTAACCCATTGGCTGATTAACCCAATAACATATTAACCCATTCATTATGATTATAATTATTTAAATAAATATTTGTATCTTACGGCGGCGCGAATCATATTTAGATCAACAAATCAACATACGACCTGCCGATCGATTCTGTAAAAATCTCACCGTGAAAAGTTAGGCGAAGTGAGCTGACAATAGTGTCAATCCCTAGTATTAGTTGGAATGACAGCTCACTCCACGCTCACTTCACCTAAGTTTTCACGGTGAGATGGTTACAGAATCGCACTGCTGGTAATGACCTGCAAATAGCAAAAAAAACGTAAGAAAATTTGAATTTCGCGGGCTATCCTGATGCTTTCGCCTAAACAGACCGCTGTGCTGCTGGTGAGTATCTGCTCAACATACTCCCCAGCAGCACATCTGTCTGCACTTCTTCTACCCAGCTGAAGCACTAGGAAGTGGTGTAGGGCGTTTTTAACCCCCGACGCAAAAACGACGGGGTGTTATAAGTTTGTCGTGTCTGTGTGTGTGTGTGTGTGTGTGTGTGTGTGTGTGTGTGGGGGTGTGTGTGTGTATATGTATGTCTGTCTGTGGCATCGTAGCTCCCGAACGGATGAACCGATTTTAATTTTGTTTTTTTTTTTTGAAAGGTGAATTTGTCGGGAGTGTTCTTAGCTATGTTTGATGAAAATCGGTCCAAGATGGCCGCCGCTACAAAATGGCGGATTATATATTTTTTCACAACTCCCTCAATATGGGTATCAAATGAAAGGGCTTGACTAGTAGAATACTATACACTATGATAAATTTCAAATCCAAGATGGCCGCCACCACAAAATGGCAAATAACATTTTTTTTTCACAACTCCCTCAATATGGGTATCAAATGAAAGGGCTTGACTAGTAGAATACTATACACTATGATAAATTTCAAATCCAAGATGGCCGCCACCACAAAATGGCAAATAACATTTTTTTTTTCACAACTCCCTCAATATGGGTATCAAATGAAAGGGCTTGACTAGTAGAATACTATACACTATGACAAATTTCAAATCCAAGATGGCCACCACCACAAAATGGCGAATTACAAAAACCTGATTAAGTACCAAATTACCTGAATCTTAAAACGCAAGAAAATAAAAGAAAAGAAATAATAAGGAGTCCCTACAAAAAGCATGAAATAAAAAATTAAATTAAAAATTTAAAAAACCCCCGACTACGTGAAACCTTATAAAAAGAAAAAAATAACCTTGAAGTTATGACCCTACGTAAGTACGTATGAAATTTTTTGATTAAATATTGTCCTGTCGGGGGACCGCTACTATTTTAAACTTTAACAGAACGTTAGGCTAATAATTAGAGCGGTCCCCCGACGGGACAACATTTAATCAAAAAATTTCATACGTACTTACGTAGGGTCATAATTTCAAGGTTATTTTTTTCTTTTTATAGGGTTTCACGTAGTCGGGGGTTTTTTAAATTTTTAATTTTGGGAGACTGTCTTATGTAATTTTGACGTTCAAAAGTTACTGATTCTCGGAATGGTTTTAATGAATGATGACTTTTCATTATTATGGATAGTACAGCATGCTTGCTCAGTTCTTTAATATATCAAAGTCATAAACGTGCTCTAAAGACAACATTGACGTTACTCCTTTCTACTGAGCAGCATCCCAACAGCAACCTTATTGTAAACTAGCTTCTGCCCGCGGCTTCGCCCGCGTGGATGTCGGAAATTATCCCACGGGAACGTGCTAACAGGATAAAATGTATGTGCACCAGGATGCCATCTATCTCGCGGGCCCTTTGTGGCTAATTACAATAGAAAACCAATTGTGTCTCATTAATGGTGATTAAGAGGGTACCTATATGATATCTTTACCTAAGTACCTACCTAATTAAAAAAATAAATAAACTCAATAACAGAAAATAAAATACCTACCTACCTAAATAAACCTATTTATGACGATAACTAATCTAAACTCAATCATCATCTGCCTAGCCTTTTCCCAACTATGTTCAGGGCCGGCTTCCAGTCTAACCGGATGCAGCTGAATACCAGTATTTTACATGGAGCGACTGCCTATCAGACCTCCACAACCCAGTTATTGGGTAATACGATACCCTTGGTACGACTGGTTGTCAGACTTTCGGGCTTCTGACTACCCGTAACGACTGTCAAAGATCCACGAATGACAGCCGGGACTAACGGCTTAACGTGCTTTCCGAGGCACGGAGGTGTCTCGGTATGTAAAGATGGTCACCCATCCACAGACCGACCGCGGCAAGCGTAGCTTAACCTGACCGATCGACCTGTGCGGCTGTTATTATTTAGCCACGGGCCCCTCAATCTAAACTCAATAAATAAGCAAAATCTCTAAAAACTAATATCTATACGAATGACTATCCTACCTAACAGTATTATAAAATAACCTACGGTCACTACGTACACTATCAAATATACTACCTATACTTTAAAATTAAAATCTATACCTACGACTTATATAAAAATAAACCTAAATAACTCTAAAAAGTAAAAGGAATAAAAATGAACTCCACTGCGTGTGACCTAACCTACGACAAACTTATTATTTGCGGTTGGTACAGTAATCGGATCTAGGGATCGAACCGCAAAATTAAGTTTGTTTTTTATTGTATATACTTTTCCGGGATAAAAAGTACCCAGTGTGGTGCCCAGGATATTAAAGACTAATTATACCAAGTTTCATCGTAATCGAACCGGTAGTTTTTGCGTGATGCCTGAACAAACAGACAGACAGACAGACAGACCGACAGACAGACAGACAAAAATTTTTTAAATCACATTTTTGGGTTCGGTGTCGGTCTAGTAACACCCCCTGCCATTTATTTTTTTCAATGTACAGAATTTTCACTTCTACAGATTTATTATAAGTATAGATAGATAGGATAAAGATCATTATGATATTGACAGTGATGCAAATCAGAGGTAAAATAACTGTGAAAAGACTGTAGAAGGTAATTAAGAATGGAATGACGTCACCGCTGTTAATAGGACGTCTACCAACAAGTACTTAATATTGAAGTGTAAAGTAATTCTAATGTTTTTTCAGAGAACAAGCTCGACAACTCTGGAGTTTTCCTCAAATACACGAAGCAAAGGTAAATATCTGCATTCATTATGTAACCAGCGCTGGGGCTCTGTCTCGTATAGGGTCTTAGCATTATGCTGAGCGATGGCCGTTTTGCGTGAATGTGACGCATGTTTACCCCCAACTTGTTACTTTTTTTTCTGTGTTTATGTCCTTTTTTTATGCGTCATGTTTGCCGCAAATAAATGCATTTTCTTTGTTTCTTTTTTTCTTTATTATTAATTTCCTTACTACACGTGGAAGAGGCATATCTACCTAGTTTGACGTTTGACAGGACTAAACTAATATTTATCTTCTACTCTTTTGTTAATGAAACAAAAAGAAAAAGAAAGATGAAGATGAACTTAAATTTAATTTAGTTTATAAATAAGGGAATCGGCACAAATTCTTATTACATAATTGCAGGCGAGTCAGTTTCGCGTTAATTTAGCTCAGTTCTATAAGCATTAAGTAAATTAGTAGAACTGCTAACAATGAGTATCTAACACGCAAACGGAGGAGCATCATTTGAGGGACAGGTTTATAACGTTTATACGTGTTATGCTGTAATAGGCGCCTTCCGGTATCTTACAACAATATAATCAGCTTAACTTTCAGGAATTCTTTGTTGTTTTGCTACTAGATAGCTAGAATAGGTAGCGACTATCCGTAATAGAAACAAATCAATGTTTATAACTTTATCGTAACGTGTTTTTCGATAGTCAACTTCAGTATAAGTCGATATACTTGCGTCAAAAAAAGGAAGAATTTCTATGACAGATGAGTTTAGGGTTCCGTACCCAAAGGGTAAAAACGGGACCCTATTACTAATACTACTGTCCGTTAGTCTGTCTGTCACCAGGCTGTATCTCATGAACTGTGATAGCTAGATAGTTGACATTTTCTCAGATGATGTATTTCTGTTGCCGCTATAACAACAAATACTAAAAACAGAATAAAATAAATATTTAAGTGGGGCTCCCATACAACAAACGTGATTATTTTTCCGTTTTTTTGCTCGATATTAATAACGACAGCAGGTAGGTGCTTGAAATATTCACAGAATATTTAGTTGTATATTCACTTTCAAAATAAATAATTAAATAAAAATAAATAGTGATTTAAGGGGGGCTCCCATACAACAGACGTGATTTTTATAGATAATGGTACGGAACCCTTCGTGCGCGAGTCCGACTCGCACTTGGCCGGTTTTTTATTTAAGTCGAACATCGTGCTGACAATTTACAATGTAGGTTTCTCTCTAAAAAATAATTATTTCTTGATTAAGACTGCTGAAAGCGACTAAAATCTTTCTATTATAAAATTAATCTACATAATATAATATGTGGGACGTTGAGGCAAATATAAATCGGTATTCACAACTCGAACTATTATATTATTCAAAATATAAACCAGTAAGTAAAAGCATTCCACAACATCGTCCTGGAAACGAAACCAATTCTCCGATTATTCTAAAACAAAAAAAAAAACAGCCTAAAGCTTCCTACTCACTCAAGTTTGGATACACAATCAAGAAAATATAAAGTTTCCTACTCACTGTGTTTGGATACAAATTAATTGTAAAAACTCAGTTCTGCAATCAGGTGGGCAATTCTCGTAATTTTAAGAACGTTCACTGTTTAATCTCAGTCTCAAGCTGTCAAATAACCTCAAATTTCCCTACATTTTGACAAGTTTTTGACATTTGCTTGTCGCTGAGATGAGACTGCGACTAGATTTTGAACATTTTAAATTACGAGAATTGGCCTTCTGATATATTATTCCCTACATGTTATTTTCCAGAATGCGCCGTCAAGCCGGCGTGATTCTGCTGGGCACAAGTGGTGTGATCCCACCGCACCGCGTCGAGAACATGGAGACAGCTTGTACCATCAACGAGAACAAAGTCATACATCCCTTCGCGTTCCGCACTCACACTCATGCATTAGGTAAGTAGCCAATAATATTTAACAAGTTTATATTAAAACTTCTTGCGTATTACCCGTTTACCATATTAGAAATCAAACGGACTCCGGACCCAGGTTGGCCTAAGCAAGGAAAACATGTTTAGTGGAGATTCATAGACGACTTGGAGTGTATATGTGGTGCTGTTCCATAAACGTTGGGACACCTAATATGATGTCTTACGTGTCCTGTCAGCTGCACGTTACAGGAACTGATGGACGCTAATAATGGCACTAAACACGTAGCAGGATTCTGAGCCGCGTCCATTTAGATTGCCATCGATACTAAGAAGAAAAATATTAGAAATCGTGTAAAGCTTCGTCGGATGGCGCAGTTTTGAGCTATCTATAAAGACTATGGACATTTCATTGTTATTTTCATGAGGAGTTCACAAGTCACGCAGATCAGCCCTGCCTCTAGTCATCACTCTCCTCCCCTTGTCCCAATTTATTTGGGGTCGGCGCAACATGTCTTTTTCTTCCATACTTCTCTATTAGTCGTCATCTCGGTAGTCACCCCCTTTCTAACCATATCATTATTCACACATTCCATCCATCGTTTCTTTGGTCTTCCCCTACTCTTATAGCCCTGCCTCCAGACTAGATTCTATATTGTTTTAAAACCCCCATCCGATTTGTGCCCGGTTGTTGGCATGAGGTTCGCCCCCAATTACATGGAACTTAAACATAACTGACGAAAAGTGAGTGTACTATACACCTCTGCCGTGTTTGTGTATTAATCGATTGTAGATATGGGCGTACGATTCGATTATTTTCCGTTGCGGTTAATACTCTGTCTCAATTAAAACACATACGTACCTAACTTTACATAAGAAAGTTAATTTACAATATTGAAACAGTTCGTTTTTCACAAACTAAATTGACATAAATAAAATTTCAGGCAAACTAGTAACTGGTTACGTGGTCCGCCAAGACGAAAACGGTGACGTATGGACCCTCCTCGGCAAGAAGAACCCGCAGCTGCCTCAGATGTTCTACCCGGTAGTCAACAACAAGCCAATAGAGAGGGATGACGTGTTGGCTGCGAGATGCATCATGAATAATACGAATGATCATGCTGTGAGGATTGGGTACGTAGCTATTTTTTTTTGGCTACTATCTTAAGGTTGGATACTGTCGCCGATTCCCTTGTTCACAAACTAAACTAAATTTAAGTTCAATGCATCTTTTTCTTTCTATTTAATTTAGAAAAGGACAGAAGATAAATATTAGTTTAGTCCTGTCAAACTAGTCAGCGCCTGACGTAAATTAACGTATTTTTAGTAGCCATGTTTTTAATCACGTCTAATATGTCTATGGAGTAAGTATCTTAATTTGACAGGATTAAACTAATATTTCATCTTCTGTCCTTTTCTTAATGAAATAGAAAGAAAAAGATGCACAGAACTTAAATTTAGTTTAGTTTGTGAACAAGGGAATCAGGGCCATTATCTGACGGGAAAGTACTAAAGTAACTAACTAGCCTGTATTGTCACACTGCAGGACAAATTCCACCCTCTCCCTGTTCCACACAATTCTGTCTTTTGCGAGTGCGCCGGCCAGTCCTTACGGTAGGGGTCAAGCTCGTCCCGCCATCTTCGTCTTTCAAAGCGCGACAAAATCAAGATAACGAACGTTACCCAGAAAGCCGCTAAATTTAAGTGGGACTGAGCCGGATATGTTTTCCGCGTGTCAGATAACAATTGGGCTAAAAGAACCACCGATTGGGTTCCACTATACGCACGGAAAAGTACTACCAAGTACCAGGATAAAAGTATCCTATATCAATCATAATCGGAATCACTTAGAAGGATATTGCTAATCCATTGCTTCATATGTTTGAAAGATTTTTCTGCTCAACAACGCAAATAACGCAATGAATGTTGTTGAACTGTCAAAATGAAAGCCATTAGTACTGATAGTGTGTTACGTAACTACCCCGCTGGTCATAGTCTATCTGTGTGCCAAATTTCATCCAGTCACTCCGTCAGCTGTTTAGTAGAGAAAAGGTACAGAGAGAAGAACTGAGGGGCAATTCTAGTAATTTTAAGACCGTTCACAGTCTGATCTCAGTCTCAATCGGTCAAAAAATACTTCTAATTTCCCTACATTTTGACAAGTTTTTGACATTTGTTTGTCGCCGAGATGAGACTGCGAATAGATTTTGAACGTTTTAAATTACGAGAATTGGTCTTCAGAGCTACTTTCATATATTAGTATATATTGATTGTTGCTCCAACAGAAATACAAAGAAAACTATAATAAAAACTATTACTGGTTTACACAGCATATATTATTGTACACCATAATATATAAAAAAATAAGAACCTATTATTATTAGTTAATTTTAGAGGTAACTAAAACGAACTCGGTAATTTTTGCACCAACAAAAAAATGTCCTGTACCTATCATCCAGTTTTGCGAAGTGATTTTGTTGCTGATAAAGAAAATTAAGAAAATTATTTATTGCTATAAAACAGACACAGTTACAATTATGATCATAATTTTGATTTTGATTCATAAGAAATGTAAAACTATTTTTTATTTTTATCCACAATTAATGCTTAAAGTATTTCTTTAATTTTCATGCAAAAGTAACAAACTAGACACCTACTCTAACATTTTTTTATTAATTATTTTATAATACCTAATCAATTGAGGGCTGATTTTTCCATCGCCAGATAACTTTTATTCGAGAAATAAAATTATCGTTTGACAGTTTTTGTATAAAATAACTGTCAAAATTTCAAAATTATTCCTCGAATATAGTTATCAAATGATTGAAAAATCAGCCCTTAATCAATATTCTAAAAAAACATTTCCCCAATTTACAGAGCAACAAACAAAGATGAGATGTGCAACTTCTACCTGATGTACTGGGTCGAGAACGAGACCCCACTGGACCAAAAGTACTGTTTCTCTGCCGGCCCCCCCTACTACTACTGGAATCGAGCGCGAGAGAATCTCGTGAACATTCCCCCCAGCGAGATTTGAATTCCAACGACGGTTTAATACGAAAACTGAGTCAAAAGGATACTTGTAAAACGGTAATGGATTATGAGACTACAAATTCTGTCTTCATTTCTGCACCCTAATTGCGTAACACACACAATTGCGAAATCGGTTTCATTTTGACAGTTCAACAAAATTCATTGCGTTATTAACGTGTTGAGCAGACAAATTTTTCGAACTTATGAAACAATGGATTAGCAATTGGCTTCAAAATGATTCAATTTCCGATTGATCGTGTGTTACGCAATTAGGGTGCTGGGGTATAATCATTTTATAGCATCTACTATTGTGACATTTGTGTATAGAGTTTCGTTATGACGAGTAATGAAAACAATTGACTATCGTCGTGTTCTAGTTCAAATAGCAGGCATTATTTGAATTTTTTATCCGATTCTCTTGTTTTTAAAACAAAACTTTTTGGTGCGTATTTATTTGTTTTGTAAAAACCTTAAAAATAGTAATGAATCGACCACAAACATGTAAAACAAAGGGAATGGGCTACGAACTACTGACTTAAGATAAAAATGAAAGATAAACGGGTATCATACAGTTGTAATCCTTATTTTGTATGCTCAATTTATTAGTTTAAATATTGAAGTAGCTACAAAAATGTTTATTTAAATATTTAAACTCATTACAGGCGTAGATTATTTATGCTGATAGTTCGCCACCCTTTCCAGTTTTGCAAAAGCAATGACAAATTGAAATTGTCACATTTGTTAATAGGTGGCAGGTTTTTAGTTTGGGGAAAGCAAAAAATTGCTGAAATTACAAGATCTGAAACATAACGAATACATTCCATAATAAAGACTACTTTTAAATTTTATTTACTTATATTAAATTTAGGTTTAGGTGTATACAAAGACATTCAGTGTATTTTTTAAATTTTGTTCGTATTTATTTATAAATAAAATAGATCAGATAATTGAGAAAAGATCTGAGAAAATGACATTTTATTGAAATTATATCATTTTTACTAGAATAGCTTGAATGAAGACATCTCAAATTCTCTTTGAAATTATTTATTTCATTGGACTGGAAGGGGTCTGTTTTAAAAACTATAATCAATAATATTTTACACATTGTAATTATTATATATTAAGTTAATGTAGATATGACAATTATATTTATGTAGGTATTTTAACTTTAAAGATCTGGGTGTATCTAACTTTAGTATAAGAAAAATATATTATTTACCTTTTACTGAAAAATCTATACTCTAGTCACAATCAGTATGAAAGACTTGAAATCGTAATTATTAATTAAGATCTAAAGAAAATAACTATACCTATTTCTGCAAAAGTGATACAAGTAAGCTCGAATACAGGTCTTAGCAGGGATTTAAGTTTATTTTGGCTACAACATTGCTAACTTTAAAAAAGCATATACGTGCGTGCGTGCGTTCGTGTATTGCAACTCCAGAAATTATAATTGTTGGCAACATTCAACATTGGCTCAACATTTTGGAAAGCTGGCTCGTTTAAAATGGTGACCTATAACCCTAGTACAAAACAATGTATATTTTTAGACCCACGTTTAAAACCATGAAGCTATTGTTTAATTTACAACTTTATTTCGACTACGCTAAAGTTCTAATGACAAAAAAAAACTGACTTTAAAACGGAGTTGTTATTTTAGTATTAAGAACTGTACATCGGTTGGAATGAGGTTCGAAATACAAAAACTGGCACGAAGGTTTAAAGTTAGAACTCTTTTTGTGAGGTAGTAACACAAGGGCAATTCTCGTAATTTTAAGAACGTTCACAGTCAGAGGGGCAATTCTCGTAATTTTAAGAACGTTCACAGTCAGATTTCAGTCTCTATCTGTCAAAAAATACTTCTAATTTCCCTATATTTTGACAAGTTTTTGACATTTGTTTGTCGCCGAGATGAGACTGCGACTAGATTTTGAACGTTTTAAATTACGAAAATTGGCCTTCTGTTTGTAATCATATCAATTTATAATCATTTACACTAAGCTATATTACATTTACACAAACTAAATAAACATCATATTCTGCCAAACAAATGACATTACTGAAATATTTAATTTAAATAAAGCCTCTGTCTGTTCTAAAAAATAATATTTATTGTAAATAATAAGACCTACAGTATTCCTAAGTATATTCTACTAAATACTTACTATAATAATAATAATTGATGTGTATCAAATAACTTCGGCTTCGACAAATGGACTTCGATAGATTGCATGCGGTTGATATTTAATCACTACATAATTACCAAGCAATGTCCCCCCCACCACCTCCCACCCTGGTATCCCATCCCACTAGTTAAGTATATAAATTGGCTTTTGTGGAGATATTATGAATTCAGATTTGAGTAGACCTGTGTGACCAGCTACATAAAGTTGATATTTGTTTGAGTGGGATTAACATCAGTTGAAAACTAGGATTCGAGTATGGCATAAATACATTTTTTAAGTTTACTGGGGAGGGGCTTGTGTAGGCATAGGAACTTTCCCAAGACTGCTATGATTCCCCATTGCAATTCGTCATTTACGCACATTGAATTAATTATCAAGTGCATGCAATTGACTTTGTAAATATCATTAGTTTAGTGTTAATTAAATTATTACTAAGCTCACTTATTCAGGTGCTTTTGTCAAGGATTTGTGTTTAACAGAAGTCTCTGAATGACATTTTTTTTTGTTAAAAATCCTGTTTTTTGTCAATATTTTGGTTGTACTTATTTTAAGCTCCCACTATTTAACGTTTTAATTATATTTGCATATAAGTTTATTTTTAACGTCCGTGTTTTTTTTTTTTTCATTTTTCAAATAGCATTTGTTTTTTATTCGAATATTGTTTTTATTATATCTTTGTAAGCTATTCTAGTTAGACTTTATTTTTCTGTATAAATCTCAAATATCTTTTGATAATCTTCGAGAATGTTAGGCATTTAAGTATATAATGAAGACATATTTATAGATGGACTGTTTGATGAAAAATAAAAGGGCTTTGGACTAAAACTAAGGCACAAAAAAAAAAAATATCTGGTGGATATCATAATTATATACCTATATTTATAACATATTATGTATTTTAGTAACTTATAAAGGTACCTACGCGTTAAAGAGATTTTTTTTCTTATTCATAAAGTGCCTACAGGAAATTATATGGTTCTATTTTTTTCATATAATTAATTAATTATCATTCCCTTGACTTAGCAGATTTTTTGCACAAATTCGTTGAAACATTATAATATTATTATAAGTTTTCTCTTTGATGTTTCTATTAGATAATATTGTTAGATAAAATTGCGAATTATTAACGTGTTAAAATGTGGTACTGTTAATTTTCTTCCGCTAGTGTTAAACCTCTGATTGTCAAAGTTATAATTGCTTTAGAGGTCATTTAGAATGACTAAAACATTCCATGATCTAAAAATATTATGTATTTCATATAGTACAGACGCCAGCACATCAAGCTACCCGAAACTGTACAATTTTCCCAATCAACTTTAAACCTTATGCTTTAACGATAACGTTAAAAATCTACTAAAGAAATGTGACAGATTGTAGTAACTTGATGTGCTGGCGTCTGTACTTAGACTTTTTCGTGTAACTTGATTTTCATAACTTCCCAATTTTATTACTTATGTATTTCTTGCTGCCCTGAAACTTTATTTTATATAAATTAAATTCCCTTCTGCACATAAATATCGGGGAAAAGTCAAGTAAAGTTTTAGTAAAACGAAATCGGCAATGATCGGTTAAGTTCGGTTTTTATGGAACAAAGCTTCAGAGGCCGCACCATGACGTGTTAAGCGGGTTATTCGCGTTGCTGAATAACTTATATATTTTTTCGTGTTATCTTTGCCTAAGAAGAAGGACGAGTCAGTGACGTCATTCACCGGCAAATTACGAACGCTTTGGGACAGCCACCGCTATTCTAGTAAACCGTAGCTTAACACGTCATAATACGGTCCCTGAATGTTAGAAAATGACTCGTTAAAAGAAGGACTATAATTTTTAATTGTTGACTACCGAATTAATTTGATGAAAATGCTCTTTAAAACAAAACATTTTAGTATTGATGTACGTGTTAAACACGATAGTCCCATTTAATTGTAAGTTATTTCTATTAGCATTAAATATTAATAATATTGAATGTTTAAATCATATCTCTGTGTTATGTATGCTGCAAGCGTTTATTCGTAAGACGAGGCGAAATATGCGGTTTTTAGACGAAGTGTGTATTGATTGATTATGAAAAATTATAAGGTGTAAGGGACATTGACGCGAAACGCGGAAAGCGGTTACCATGAATTCAATACGTATATAATTCTGTGGGTTAGAGTTTAGAAGCGTTCAAAATATTCAAAGGTAATTTTTTTTTAAATCAGCTCTTCTCACTTTGGTTATAGGTTACTTTTACTTACATGAAACAGCAGATTTCTTCTTAATAACCTAAGAAAATATTGTGTAACAGTTTGTCCCTTACACCCTGTATCATTTCGTACATTTTCCTAATGAAGTTAGCGGAACGTGTCTTAAAAACTTTTTGGAATAGCTGTCTTTTGTTTCGACACCAAAAGTTTATTTTAAAGCGACTAAAATTCGTGAATTTCGTCCCAAGCTTACAGCACTATTCTTATAAGGAACTGCACTCAACGTAGATAAACATTGACCGGTAAAATCTTTGACTCATCATCATAATCAGCCTATAATGTCCCACTCTGGGACACAGGCCTCTCTGTGAGAGGGAGCGAGCGATATTTAACCACGTGGGCCCAGTGCGGGTTAGTAGATGTCATATGTCTTCGAATTTTAGGTTCTAGGACATGCCGGTTTCCACACCTTTACCGTATTGAGACCAGTGGTGATGAACTAATTTACACGAAGTGAAGTGCCTGCTCGGGTTTGAACCGCTCTCTCTCTCCTATCAAACTGTAACTAACAAAAACCGTTAATGAACATCACTTGCGTGCCGTTTCTCTACCATTAGGCCTATATACGTGTCTATTAAAATGAAATTTTAATTCCAGTATTGTATGTATGTCTGTGTAGACACGGCTTAAGCCTGACTCGATGTGCCCTGGATTCCTATGTGTAAACCTCAATTATATGTGGTATAAATAATACTTATCGGAAAAGTGCAAATAAAAACTATTATATTTTATAGTGGTGTTTTACTTTTGAACAGTGATTCCCAAAGACGCTTAGTTACCTACTTGAGTAATCAGCAGGCCAATTCTCGTAATTTAAAACGATCAAAATCTAATCGCAGTCTCATCTCGGCGACAAACAAAAGTCAAAAACTTGTCAAAATGTAGGGAATTTTGACGTATTTTTGACAGATTGAGACTGAGATCAGACTGTGAACGTTCTTAAATTTACCAGAATTGCCCCTCAGCCCATAACATTGCTGGGACACAGGCCTCCTCTCTCTGAAGAGTGGGCAGTAATCCACTACGCGGGCCCAGTAGTGCGGATTGGTAATTGTCACATGTCTTCGATTTTTGGTTCTAGGACATGCCGGATTCCTCACGATGTTTTTCTTTCACCGTTTTAAGAGCAGTAGTGAAGAAATTAAATGCCGATTCACACCGGAACGGCAGCGGCACGGCCCTTTCATTGTGAGATTATTTTAAACTTTATCTACAGAATTAAAAGACCAGTATCGCTTGAAAAGGTCGCGCAGCCACGCGCGTCCACCCGCGGCCGCTCGCGGCGACACGAACATCATTTTGGTGCAGTCTGGCCTCACTGCCTGCCGCTGCCAACCGCTGCCGTTCCGGTGTGAAACGGACCTTAGTACCCAAAGTAACTGCCTGGGTTCGAACTCATGATGCGCTAAATTCATGGTTACGGTTTCCGCGTCGATGTCCCTGTGATTCTGTATACGTAGGTACCTATCACTTTCTGTTATGTAAATGTCGCTTATACAGCGTGTATCAAGAAGGGATGATAACATGTTGCGCGTCGATGTCCCTGCCACCCTGTAGGTATACTGTTTGCCTGCCAATTGCATCTTTAACACGTTCAGCGCCGGGAGCCCTCCTGGAGGGCTCACTCAAATCCCAAATGGGATGCCGGGAGCCCTCGCGGAGGGCTCATATTAAATGTACGTTTTTCTTAGCGAATACAGCATTATAAACTATGAAAATAAAATTAGTCGTATATTTTAACAAGATTTATCAGTATACTCGTTGGTTTTCAAATACCAGCATTTTTATTTTCAAAAATAATTGGGAGCTATGATGCCCGTATTTCAGGGGTGCTCAACCATTTTGCGGTTACAAATATTCACTAAAAATAAAAATATTTATTTTGAGATTATAAATTACGAGGAAGAGTTTAAAAATAGAAGCTTTTCAGGGTTCCGTATCAAAATGGTAAAAAAGAACACCCATGGTGCGACTTCGTTTGTCTGTCTGTCCGTTCTTTTGTAACAGCTGCTTATTTCACGAACTACTAATGCTATAGACTTGAAATTTGGAATGAATATAAATAATGCTTGTCAATGTTTATAGCAAGTGAATGAATTGAAAAAATATTACGATGCCTTTACCTACTTTGCATTTTTTTTTAAATCTGCAAAAATCTTTAACATGCATAGGTAGGTACTTACAAAATCGCAAAAAGATTAAATTCAAAAGTAACATAAGCGTTTTCCCTCGTTATGACACACTGCTTTAATTAACTAAAAACATGTATTCCTCTTACTAAATTGTTGTAACTCAGTACTGTGTTCAAACATTTAAATAAAAATACAATAAATAAACGCCCAAATCCAACAGTCCATAGACAATGTACACACAGCCGTGTGTACATTGTCTATGGACTGTAATCAGCTAAAACTGTATGTCAGCTAAAACTGGAAATATATAGCTTGATGTGTAGCCACACATCAAGCTATATATTTCCAGTTTTAGCTGACCTCGCATTGTGTAAGGTTTTCGTACAATCAGAAGTCAGCTTACACTGGTTATGTATAGCTTGATGTGTAGCCGTGTGTACGACCACTAGAAATTATCAGTGCTAAGGCCCAAAAAATGCACTTTTTTTAAATCAATTTGCAGCTCTGTTCGGTCGTATGGTTGATCACAGTATGATACGCGGTTGAAATGATAAGTACCTACTAGGTTATTAGCTGAATAATAATAATAATCATAATAAATAATAATAATTAATAATATAATCATCATTAATATATTACAATGTCTCTTAAGTTTTATTTGTTTGGAAATATTATGACTA
The DNA here is from genome assembly GCA_951799955.1 of Apamea anceps. NCBI lineage: Eukaryota > Metazoa > Arthropoda > Insecta > Lepidoptera > Noctuidae > Apamea > Apamea anceps. The sequence goes on from OX637501.1 coordinate 5,869,873, forward strand.
TTCTGTAAAAACATAACGTTTTCCAGCAAATTTTAATATAAATTGATAAAAATATGTTAATAATTTCTGCTAATTTGGTTCGATTTTCGTTATGATATCTTTCTGCTATCCAATCTCAGCGTCTAAATTTAATTTCAAAACGATAGTACCTAGTGTCTCTACAATTTTGGACACAGCATCAGCTCATCTCTAATTAATTGTATTATCTTCGGAACGGAACAAGTAAGTATTCGAAGTAACATGAATGAAAGACAAAGATCGGAAGGCCAATTCTCGTAATTTAAAACGTTCAAAATCTAGTCGCAGTCTCATCTCGGCAACATACAAATGTCAAAAACTTGTCAAATGTAGGAAAATTATAAGTATTTTTTGACAGATTGAGACTGAGATCAGACTGTGAACGTTCTTAAAATTACGAGAATTGCCCATACTTCGCTACATACACGTCGTTTGGTATGAATTTTTGTCCTCTATGATTTCTGACAGCAATCACCTACATCATATTTATTCTGGCAGAATAGCTCATCGTATTAAGGTCAGCAGAAAAAAAAACGTGTTGGAAAGAGCTAGTATTTTGCATACAGCCTTCTTACACATAGCATTTTTCGTGATGGCCAACCTTTAATTTTGCCATATTAATATACGCTGGTGTATATTTTGTTTTCAAATTTAATGTCCCCGTTGAAATATGCAATGCAATTGCAATAAAAAATAGATATATGTAAAAAAAATGCGTTAAATAAACGACTATCTCAAAAGATTAGGATCCTAATTTGTAAAAATGAAAATTTAGTGGAAATATGTATATTTGAAATTCGAATTTCTCGTTCCCGCGATTTATTTTACCTATTGCTGCTTTTGTATAACTGTTCATGTTCAAATCATGAGCGGCAAGTATTTATGTAACGTTAATAAGCTGTTACAAAATAATTACGTTTTGATTGCATAAAATTTACTAATATTGCATAATGTTGTTGTTCCTATTCAATACAATAAAAAAATATTACATTGCGTGAAAATTTCAGAAAGGTTGGACACCCCTGTCTCGGGATCAAAGCGAGCGATTATACTTTTTCTTAATTTTTTAATATTTCAATATTTCACGTCTCCACCCCACTAGTACATGTAAATACCCCCAGGGATACTAAATATAGCAATAATAAATTGTAAAAACACTATTTTACTTCGTTTTACAATGTTTTATAATACGGTTTCTAACCTAATGCCGACGACCCTCCTCGAGGGTTCACTTTAGCGCAAACGTAATGCCGGTGACCCCCCTGGAGGGTCCACTTGCAATATGTATGGCGGCATCCAGCATGTGCTCTATGAAAAGTGGGTGGAGTCGAAAGTGTTAACTGGCACTTTCTGATTGTTAGATCTCCATAATTAAGGGATCAGCTTTCCTCGTATCTTTAGAACTGGATATTATGCTTGTTATCCCTGTAGTCTCCGTCTGTCCATTTGCATCAAAGGTGTGTAGTATCATCTACCTTTTTTTTTTTGTTCCGCGGTGGAAATTCTCATTCATTCATCAAAATAATTTAGGGAGAATTTACACCTAACGTAGAATAGTGGTAGCTGTCGCTGTCAGTTGGCAGCTGACGATTATTCATAAGACAATAGCGCCGATTCCCTTGTTCACAAACTAAACTAAATTTAAGTTCAATGCATCTTTTTCTTTCTATTCAATTTAGAAAAGGACAGAAGATAAATATTAGTTTAGTCCTGTCAAACTAGTCAGCGCCTGACGTAAATTGACGTATTTTTAGCAGCCATGTTTTTAATCACGTCTAATCAGTATGGAGTATCTTAATTTGACAGGAGTAAACTAATATTTTATCTTCTATCCTTTTCATAATGAAATAGAAAGAAAAAGATGCACAGAACTTAAATTTAGTTTAGTTTGTGAACAAGGGAATCAGAATAGAATAGAATAGAATACTCTTTATTGTACACCATGCAAATCAGGGCCATTTTATGTTGATAATTGCAGGTGAAATTGAGTTTGAACTTGTGTGAATTATTAAGGAGTCTGGCAATCAGACATAAAGCTAGTTACCCATTCCAATGCGTAATAAGTACCTACCATTGTAGAAGAACGGGCGCGAAACTTCAGTCAGGGTCACTTTCAAATTATATTGTTACAAAATATTAGTTGAATTAATCTTAGTGAAAGAGCATAGCAGGTAAACCTTTATTTCCATTGATGTCACACAACATCACGCCAGTATTCCCGAAGGGTTGGGCAGAGGTATAATTACAGTATCTACCTACCTACATTTTGCCAGTAATTATGTATAATTCTCATGTAATAATTATGCTGCGAGCCTATTGCTATTGATTATTATAACAGTAATTATTTACAGAATAAGGAAACTGAAGTGGCAAAGTGCTGGCCATATTAGCCGTAGAACCGATGAACGTTGGGGTAGACGTGTTCTTGAGTGGAGACCGCGAATCGGTAAACATAAGTTGGGATGCCCTCAGACAAGGTGGAGCGACGGTCTTCGCAGGATGGCTGGTAGCAGCTGGATGTGAGTTGCCGAAAATCGAGTTGAATGGCGTGCAATAGGAGAGGCCGATGTCCAGCAGTGGACTGCTATAGGCTGATGATGAATTATTTACAAATTAATATTTCACGGCTTAACGAAACTGGCCGCCATCGTACAATGTGTAGGTATGTGTATGGTATGGGAGGGCCATGGGTATAAATTACCTACGTCCCTCCTACGTTGTCCTTTAATTATGGTCCAAGAGGTTTATATCACATCCTCGACTAATTGTCGGAGCGGATGCATTCTATTTCTATTTATTATTTCGAGATGTTCATTACTCGACTCCTACATCCTCTTGCCATAGCTACACTATAATAATGACAGGAAATCCGGCCGGTCTGGAGGAAAAATCTCTAATTTTCACGGTAGCAGGAGCTACAAGTGTATGGCCACAATGGCGGAAGAGCCAGAAGTCTTATTTAAACTATCTAAAAGGTAGGTAAGTTTAAAGCTGAAGAAAATAGCTTTTCAGTTGTTAGTTGGTCAGTTGGTCTTGTTCATAGATCTTACTAAAGTTAGAAGATTTAGGGGGAAGCGCCAGGGTAGCCCGCGAAATACAAATTTTCTTATGTTTTTTGTAATTTGCGGATCAGTGTCAGGTCAACTAAATGTTGAACAAAATATGATACTCGACTGTAAAAAGTATAAGTACACACTTTTTACAGTCGAGTATCATATTTTGTTACAGAATTATAATCATTAAAATCATCAATACTACCCTCTAAGTTCATATAACTCTACTGAATGACTATTTCATGAAATAGTAATCAGTAGGGTTAGCGGTACCCCCTTAAGAATTATCATTCTTATTTCAGCAAATTCTCTCTTAATTTTCATTCTCAGACTCATTCTCTTTAGAAAAATGAACGGGTAATGTAATTTACCTATCCCTGCGTAAAGCTCCAGTACCTACATGAGCAATTGAGCACAAGAGTGTGACATTGGCGCCGATTCCCTTGTTCACAAACTAAACTAAATTTAAGTTCAGTGCATCTTTTTCTTTTTATTTCATTAAGAAAAGGACAGAAGATAAATATTAGTTTAGTTCTGCCAAATTAAGATACTCCATAGACAGTTTAGACGTGATTAAAAACATGGCAACTATAAATACCTACGTCAATTTAAGTCAGGCGCTGACTAATTTGACAGGCCTAAACTTATATTATTATCTTCTGTCCTTTTCTTAATTAAATAGATAGAAAAAGATGCACTGCACTTACAAGTTTTAAAAAAAAAAACGTTGCCCCACTCTAGGAATGACTCCTGTATCGTGGGTGCGTTTACAAACATTTAAACTCACATACACAAACAGCCAGACCCGGAACAAATACCTGTAGGCAATACAAATATTTGTTCCGTGCGGGAATCGAACCCACGACACGCAGCGCAGCAGTCGATCGCTCAGCCACTGCGCCAACCGCGTCGTCAAAGTTTAGTTTGTAAACAAGGGAATCGGCATCTTTGGCAGGAGTATTTTTGCTTGCTACCCAACAAAAATTCTCATTCGGGATGCTGGAAACTGTCCTGAAATTGTCTTGACAAATGTATTGATGATAAAAGTTTTTGCTCCCCCGACCCACCCCATCGCATCGCATCACCTGCTCGCATTATCACTTCGATTTCGCTTAGCGTTCATTTTTCTTTTTTTTTTCTTTTTGCCCGGCTCCTAAGGGTCAAAGCGTGATGATAAATAGCTTAAAGCCTCCTCAAGAATTTGGCTATTAAAAAACAAAAATATTTTTGTTAAGTAATCCGACGGTAGTTCCAGAGATTACCCGGCTTACATACAAACTAACAAACAAACGTTGCTTCTTTATAATATTAGTATATGACCTACGTCCTTTGATCAGGTGGTTACTGTACAAAGTGGATTTTCTTAACCACCACTTTCTGCTCCGCCCACACAAGGGTGCGGCACTGAGGTAAGTAAAGGCAAGGAGGGTGGGAGGGGAGGGGAGTCCGCACGTTTTCTCTACATCTGCCGAGTTCCCCCGCCGAGGCAGCGCGTGGGTCCTTTATGAGCTACCGAAGAGATTCGTAAGTAGGTTAGTGTACGTACAGTGTGCTTAATTCTATGGTTGGCCTTGAACTCGGATTGGGGTTGGCTTTTACTGGTATGCAATCTTGTGTAGTATGCCTGTTTCCTCTAGCTTTAGGTATGTGGTAGAAGTAAGTGGTGATGAATGTACTAAAAACAAATTGGAATCATGTAACATACCTACCTACAGATATTCAAAATATTTTTTATCAATCCAAGCAACATTTTGTAGCTTCGCGCGGTAATTGCGTAGTTACACACGAACAGTAGCAAAAGCTTTCATTTTGACAGGTCAACAAAATCCATTGCGATGTGTGTCTACGCTCTTGAACAGACACATTTTTCGCAATGAAGCAATGGGTTAGCAAAATCCTTCAAAATGATTCGCATTGAGTTTGGTACTTAGTGTGTTACGCAATTAGGGTGCAGGTCACCAATGAGGTTTACCAACATAGTCATCTATTGATACTCGTATGTAAGTCTAAAACGATGTTTTCAGGGGTTCTCCTGGGAAACATCGTTAGTAGGTACAATTTATTGTTATAACTTTACTAATACGATTACGATACGATACGATACGATTTACTTTACAGGATTTGTAACTCAAACAAGTCCGTTATCGTTTGCGGTGATTTTACTGTCAATTTATTAGAAAACTCAGGTTCTTGCAGTAAAATTATAAGTCTGTTTCAGTCCTATAATCTTGTAAACCTATTTTTGGAGCCTACAAGAATAACCCCTACTAGTGCCACATGCCTAGATAATATTTATACAGATATTATACCAAGCCACAAAGAAATTATAAATTTACTAGATTCTGATCATTGCGGGCAAAGGATTACTATTCCAAATCAAAACAAAATAGTGGTTAAAAAAGATATCACTGTCAACCCCAAAACTGCAAGTCGCTTGGAGGCTTTCAAAATTAAACTCACTGATAAATTACCAGTTTTTTCAATTCATGCGGATCCTAATCATCTATATGATATTTTTTTTTAATATATACTGTAATCAATTTAATTCAACCTTTATTCCCAAGACTATCTCGGTTAATAGTAACACATGTTTCAGTGATTGGGTTACCATTGGTATTCATAAAAGTAGAAAGCGGCTTTATGAACTGTACAATGAAAGGACTTATGTAAACACTGATGAATTTAATTTGTATGTTAGAAATTATTCAAAATTATTTAAAAAAGTTTGTTATATGGCCAAGTCACGTTATTTGGGTTCAAAGATTAAAACCAGCAATAATGTAATTAAAACGACTTGGAATATTATTAATAGTGAAACGGGAAGGTCTAGTAATCGAAATACTGACTACAGCTTGTTGATTAATGACAACATAATAAAATCAGACTCACAAGTCGCAGAGGCGTTTGAAAATTTCTTTTCAGATATTCCCGTTTCTACTACTAAATCCCTAAACTCATCACCTTCTGTTGCTGAGTCTTTGCTTATGGAAAATGTTAATGGTTGCGATTCGGAATTTCATTTTGAACATGTTACCTGTAGAGATATAATTAAAACCTTTCACACATTAAATGTTAAAAAGACTGCAGATCTGTGGGGTAATTCTGTAGAAGTTGCTAAGTCTATTATTGACATTGTAGCACCTACTCTAGCTCTTATCTTTAATAGTTGTATTGACAGTGGGGAGTTTCCTGACCTCATGAAAAATAGTAAAATAATACCTTTGTTTAAATCAGGTAGTACATCAGACCCTACAAATTATAGACCTATTTCTGTACTATCTACCTTTAGTAAAATTTTTGAGAAATTAATTTTAGATCAAATGCAAAGATTTTTTAATAAACATAAATTATTACATAGCAAACAGTTCGGTTTTACAAGGGGTCGTTCAACTACTGACGCCGGTGTTGAACTTTTAGGACATATTTATAATGCTTGGGAAGATAAATGCGATGTCTTGGGCATCTTTTGTGATTTGTCCAAGGCATTGGATTGCGTTCTTCACGAAACGTTAATCAGGAAACTCCGCCACTACGGAATCAGGAACACTGCTCTGGATCTTCTTACCTCATACTTGAGTAAGAGGATTCAGAGCGTTGATGTTAATGGAAAAAGATCTCCCGGATCTATAGTAACAATGGGAGTCCCACAGGGCTCAATTCTTGGCCCTTTCTTGTTTCTTATTTATATAAATGACTTGCCGTACCTCATAACGGATAATCATAATATAGTGTTGTTTGCGGATGACACTTCACTTTTGTTTAAACTTAAACGTCAGCAGCAGGCTACTGACGATGTAAATACCGCGATCTCTAAAGTAGTCCACTGGTTCAATGTTAATAATTTACTTTTAAACGAGAAAAAAACCAAATGCATTAAGTTTACGCTACCTCACGTTAGGCATGTGAAAACCAATGTGTTGATAAAGGGCGAAGAATTGAATCCTGAAGACAGCACAGTATTCTTGGGCATAACTTTGGATGCTAAGCTTCAGTGGGGTCCACATATAGATAAATTATCAAAAAAGCTAAGCTCCGCAGCATACGCGGTTAGAAAAAATCGTAATTTAACTGATATAGAGACAGCCCGTTTAGTGTACTTTAGCTATTTTCATAGTGTAATGTCGTACGGTATTCTATTGTGGGGAAATGCCGCTGATATTCAGACTATCTTTGTTTTACAGAAGCGAGCTGTTCGATCAATTTATAAATTGAGTCCGAGACACTCGCTCAGAGAAAAATTTAAAGAAATTAGGATGTTATGACTGTGCCTTCTCAGTATATTTATGAAAATCTTTTATATGCCCATAAAAATATAAAATTGTTTAAAAAGTACAGTGATATACATGATATAAATACTAGAAACAAACACAAATTTGTTGTACCTACAACAAGGCTCAAGAAAATAGGTGGCTCGTTCAGATGCCAATGTATACGCTTCTACAACAAAGTTCAAGGCCCCGTTCAAGATCTAAGCCTTAATAAATTCAAATCATTCATTAAACGTAAGTTGTGCCAGAAAGCCTTTTATACCATTAAGGCTTATATCGAGGACAAAAATGCTTGGGATTAAGCTGCTTCAAATTTTTACATATTGAATGTTTTTATTTTGTTTTGTTGTTGTTTTTTTCTTTTTATATACATTTTGACATTAATGAATTTGATATATACTATGACATTTGCTTACTTTGTAAAGTATTCTATTATTTAAATTTTTGTGAATGTGAAGACTATGTGGGTCATTTTATTTTTTATTGTTCTCTCTGTTCTGTTAGTTTTTGTCATGGTCTGGCAGTTTGAGTAATTAATGTGGCCTACCCAAATGTCTTTCTTTGGTATTGTTCTTCGAACCGTTGAGCTCCTTAAGTTTTGAGTTGAGCTGCACGATTTCTGACATATGCGTGCACTGACTAGACAGGTCCTCTCAATCTGTGTGGTTCTTTCCTCAAAAGACCATCTCAGACATCGACCTACATGGTCTTCATATGATCTGACCAAGATTATGTCTGGACTTTAAAAGAGACTGTGACGTCTGAGTTTGTTTCGGCCTTTCTTCTCAGACTATTCAGATAGGAAACGCCGACCTCATCTAGTTTTAAAATATGATTGACGTGTAAAAGTGTTTGTACAAACCTACTTACAAAATAAAATCATTTATCATTTAATAAGAACAAAAGGAATATTCTTTGTGTATGAATTATTTTTAATCCAATTAGTCGAGTCGTTTCTTTTAATTTCATATTATTGTCTGTGAAAAAATAGAGAGTTTACTAATTTGAAACCAATTAGGCAACTGCCAAAGTTGAAGTGGGTGTTTTGTTATAAATCTAAGACGAAAATAGTAACAGCTTGAAAATGATTACATCGTACTATTAGGTACCTAGGTACAGTTAACAAAAAGTATGCAGGGTCGTCGGATATAGTTGAAATAAGAAACCGATGTTTTCGAATGAAATTTAGTTTGATAAATGAACTGTTTGTTTTCTATTAAGTAATTAAATAAAATTTTATCCGAAAACATCAATCCGTTTCTTACTTAACTTCAACTATATCCGGCGACCCTGCATACTTATCTCTTTTGTTGACTGTACCTAAGTTATAGCTACCTCAGCTAAAGAGAGGCATAGGTAGGTACTGTAGAGACTGTTTGGTGCTTACATGCAACCTCCGCGAGTCAGTTAAAAGTTATTGGCATTAAATTCAAGAGAAATATTAACTTAACTTAAGATTAGGAGAGATTAGGGGTCAGATTTGGCTGACAACCCGAAGGAAAAAGATTTAAAGTACATAGAATGATTTCTAGGAATAATTATTGAATATACGTGATAAACTGTAATTGTTTCCTCCCGGTACCCTGACAGCTAGTAAAGAGCTTCCGGTAGGTACCTACATAGGAAAGTACCAAACTGATTACCTGCTTACCTATTCAGGTAGTTTAGCTAGCTAAGTGATTATGATGTTCAATTTCCAAGGTCACCTTTTCTGGTAACATGACAGTTTACCGAAGTTCTTCTCTAATTTTCCAAGTCCCTGAAATATTCTCTATATAGTACCTTCCACTTTGGGCAGTTTGTACCAACTCCTACGTAAGTCCCATAGGGCTCTAAGCTGGAATAAGACGATTATTGATATTGGCAAACAAGTAATTGTATCAGTAATTTTCTAAAAACCATGGTTGTTATGTAGAGAACTACAAGAGAAAACTGCTAAAATCCTCTAAGGTAAGTACAGTCAACAGCAAAAGTAGATGATCAAAATCAGAAATTCAATACTAATGAACGGAGTTCGCGTCAGAACTGTGTGGCGTACTAGTACTAAATGTTTTGGTACCTATAATTTACAATCACATAGTTTTGAATCACTTCGACGCCACACAGTTCTTACGTGAACTCCGTTCATTAGTGTTGAATTTCTGATTTTGATCATCTACTTTTGCTGTTGACTGTACCTAGGTTACTGTCAAAAAAAAATATTTTGACAGCGCCTTTTTTTGTCGTAGTAGCTAGGGCCGTTTTCATAGTGCAAGTGCAACCAGTGATATCACTGTAGGTACCCACATCTGAAGGCCAATTCTCGTAATTTAGACTGTGAACGTTCTTAAAATTACGAGAATTACCCCTCTGATCTCAGTCTCAATGTGTCAAAAAATACTTCTAATTTCCCTACATTTTGACAAGTTTTTGACATTTGTTTGTCGCCAAGATGAGACTGCGACTAGATTTTTAATGTTTTAAATTACGAGAATACGGGCCCTGACCGTGAACGTTCTTAAAATTACGAGAATTTCCCCTCTGATTAAAACTACTTATAATTTCAATCGATAAAATGTTAATTACTGGCTGGCCTTAGGATCTAAAACCCAAAATCTAAAACAGTATTACTTCGCAAAAAGTGACACATGACCTTTCCGGTTAGTCAGCCAGCCAGTGTCAACCACTGCTTGACAAAGGCCTGCATGACGCTCTCATATATTTTCTTATATAAACATTATCCCATACACAGGCAAAATGAGCGTCATGAAATTAAATAACCAACACCACCTACTTATGTTTTACGCAACCACGTAAGTAGGTAACTGCTAACTATACAAGTAGTTACCTCCTTACGTCCCCACGTTGTGTCCATTTGGAGGAGTATGGGGGACACACCTGCGGAAGACCATAAATTAGAGTTACGAGACATCACCCTGTTCTAGTTGTGACGTATGACTTTGACTGTAAACTGTGAGGTTACCTGGTCTAGGAGGTGAGAAGAAAAAATGTAAACATGACGCGAAAAAAATGCGCGAGAAGCACCGTACATACACGTGAGCAGAAGTGAAGCTTCTTAAAAATATGTATATATTATGATGAGATAGATTTACTGTGAGACACAGAGAGAGGGAGTTACATCTAGGTATCTTCTCCCTTGTGTAACGCAATATGCCTAAACGTGACACGTCCTTGAAATATCACTCTCCATTCTCGTCCAATTACAGAATAGAATATAAAACTTTTACTAAAGTTCTAGTATTAGTAGCTAACAGACACAGATTAACATAAAATTAAAATTTAGCGTGGAGCTGCATCCACCTCCGCAACTTCGGGGAATCCCACACATTTACGAAACACTGCCTGACAGGTTTCAATAAAAAAAAAATTAAAAAAATGCCTTCTCCATTCAAATTCAAGCCAACCGTTTCCTCCCACCGTTAACATATTACTAGATATGCATACCTACCCTCACATGTTTCACAAGACATCGCGTGTAGGTACGCTTGGTGCTGACGGTGGGGTCGCGTGGCACCGCATGCTGATCATAATTGGCTTCAGAAGGATTATGTGAGAAAGTGTTGTTCCGAAGGCGATTGTGTTTAGTGACGTCAGAGTACGAAGGTGATTACGTGAACTTTAGTTTGGGATTAGGATTTGTGGGTCAATGTGCTGTGGTAGTGAATGGGCTATGTTTGTAAGTGCAACCTACTGAAGTTTAGTTTTATGTTTATAATAGTGGCGTTTGACGCTTGCTTTTATTCACTCTGCAAGCATATAAAATTATCTTCTAGTAACAGCATGTAATTAAAGTACTAAATCAGTAAAAGAAAAAATGCTAGAATTGAATCTTTCATGAGTTCACTCCTGCGCCTGCGCGTTAGGAGAAGTTTGTCTACTCCATTGCTCCGAAAGCATGTATTTAATTTGCACGATAGACATTGTGTATATTTAGGTAAATACCACAAAAAGGACAATGTTCATTGAAGTATCGAATCCCGTACCATGCTGCATCAACGTCAAACTTTGTTTTCTATAAACTACACTTATCATATTAACTCCCACAAAAGTTATGTTTGTAAACAAAACCCGGGTTTGCTAGATTTTCAAAAAAATCTAAATAAGGTACTTTATTTTGTTTGACATGTCGAACGGCCATTATTGCTATAAGAAATAGCGTAATCCGATAATCGTTTAAATAAAAAATCTATTCTATTCTAGTTATTTTTAATTAATGTAGAATCAGCAAAGTATAATTATTTTACTTAGGTACCTTCATATTTTTTTAAAGAAATGATCAAGAGCGTTTCAAAATTTATATTAATCATATCATTTGAAACGGAATGTCATGTAATGGGAATAAAACAATATCAACACTTTATAACTTTAAATTAAATTCCCTGTTCAAAAATCAAATCCGCGACGCGCAATGTCGTAAAAAATTAAGAAAATAAATATAATATTTTGATCTTGATGCATGAGACTTTTTGGTACAACTTTTGGTCATTTTCTTATATGTAGTTTAGAAAAAAATACTGCATAATAAAATCTTCTGTGACCAGATTTCATTTATTTATTTAAACTTTTCACACAAAAAGGTACAAAAGTGGACTTAATTCCTTAGGCATTCTCTACCAGTCAACCAAGGGTGGTGAAGAGATTAGATGACAGGTACTTTGGTTGAGAGGAACAATGATAAAAAACTAGGTAACTAGGTACACTAATACATAAATAGGTTATATACACATGCTATTACTATAATATATACTACAATTTCAATAAAAACCGGTCACAGTATTTGAACCCCCAACCCGATGACATTAAACCTCACCCTGACCTTCAAACCATATCAACATTCCCACATATACAATAAGAGAATCCTTTAACAAATATTACCCAGAGATCCCACCTCGCACACGCAGTATACCTGAAATTTAATTTGTAACACCACGAGTCTGATACGCCACGTTTCAACGCTGTCACTTTCAGTCGAAGCAATTTCACGTTTCCCGAATATTTTCGGATTTATATCAAAGGTTAAACCCGTATTCCATTTAAGGGCTCCACCGACTGAGTAAATGCTTTTAAAAGCATATTCGGGTCGCTAGTTTAGGTTCTGGTTGAATTTTGCAGAGATCTCATGCGGGCGTTAATTTACGTCTTATTTTATAGGACGTATTTGAAGGGTAAAGAAGTAAAACATATGATGGTTTATCCCTTTTACCCTTCGATTTCATAATGAACTTTGACCCCCGCTTAGGGAAGAGTTTCAGAAATGTTTTCTAAGAAAGGGATTTCCTTGTTAGTTTTATTATTTTCCTCGATGACCTTGTTTTGCGGTGGTGTGTAATGTCTATCAGTCAATTAGTCGACAAAGGATATTTTTATTTGACGACAGCGTTTTCTGTAAATCAAAATCAAAAGTCATTTATTTAAATTAGGCTGAGAATCAGCACTTTTCGAACGTCAAAAAATTACAAAAGACAGTCCCTCAAAAACGCCCGCCCTTCACCACTTCCTAGTGCTATAGCTGGGAAGAAGAAGTGGCGCAACAAACTCCCCAGCAGCACAAATTGTATTGTAATTGTAGGTAAATTATCGCATTTACATAGGTAGGTATACTTAATACTTATTCATCATCATCGTGTCAGCCGAAAGACGCCCCCGCGGTGCATCCAATACATGACAGGTTATTACTACTACCCTTACGGCTTCTGGTTCTGTGGACTATACCATGTGACAGCTGCATCCCCGGCGGCCCCGTGGCCCCAGACGGCCCCTGCGGCCCATGTCCTCCTAACCCTGGCGGTCCATGTGGTCCCTCTAGCACAGGATGTGTCTGCGGAGTGCTTAACAGTTTTGCAGTAATGCCAACTTCTAACAACCAGAGTAGTTGTCGTGTAGCGACAAGGAAAGCTAAGCTAGGGGTAAAATGAAAGGGAGGTTGAAAACAATTAGAGATATATTTACAAGTAAAGATGAAGATGGTCTGAAGAGTGGTGTGTAGTATGTGGAGGTGGGGTGTAGGATGACGATGCGTGACAGAGGCTGAGGTGAAGACACAGTTGGAGGTCCAGGAACAGGAGCAGAAACAGGAGGAACAGGAACAGGTGAGGACAGATGCTGGTGCGTAGCGACACGGAGGACACCCGTAGGAGGGTCCACGCAGCAGGCCAGGACGCAGCACAGCAGCAGGAGAGAGAGGCACGGCGGAGACGCTGTCAGCCCTTCAGGTGAGGACAGGAGGGCTCACGCAACAGGCCAGGTCGCAGCACAGCAGCAGGAGAGAGAGGCACGGCGGAGACGCTCGTCAGCCCGCCAGGTGAGGCGGCGTTCAGGTGAGGCGGCCCTCAGGTGAGGCGGCCTTCAGGTGAGGCGGCCCTCGGGTGAGGCGCGGCCTAGTAGATGTAGTAGCCCTTCACGGAGGGTGGAGGACGGAGGCAGGGTCCGTCAGGTACCGTACCGGAGAGGTACGCTGGGTATTCCGGGATAAGAGGCCCTGGAGTATCAGGATAGGTGGCCCTGGAGTATCAGGCTCCTTATACTGTTCGCCTTAGAAGCGAAACTCGAACTGATCCTTGCTTTGCGTGAATCTTTAAAGAAACCTCGTAGAACAGAATCTTGTAGAAAATATGAATTTGAGATAGGAATTCGGCCAGTGGCTTCTTTACATAGTACATACATAAGTTTGCATATAAAAAGATACAGGCCGGTAAGAATTAGAAAGGTACGTTGCCATGGCGACGTATTAAACGTCGTTGTCAAAGCTGTCATAATAAAATATATTATTACTAAAATACAATAAAATATATAGTTATTTTGTATTAGAAGTATAGTATTTATAGGAAAAATGATATCCATCAATGTGGGTGAAATTGCCAACCCTTGGATGACACTAAATCGTCGTAGACTCATGTTAAAGTTGGAGCTGTGTCTGTGTACTGATTATGGATAAAACGTGTCGTGAGGAATAATCAGAACAGCGCCTAATGGTAACAGAATGCTTGTTCTGACCTGGAGAAATGAATGTAGATAACTGTGAGTATGTACATTATGTTACATTTTCCCCCCGACCCTAGAAAATTTTCGACTCAGAGAAAATTTTAATGAAGCTTTCCGAAGGAACTGTAAAACACAACTTCGCAGATTCATACCTCTCCATTCACCCAATCATACTATCTCTTTTAAGCAATCTCCTGCATTCCGGTAAGGGTGGAGTTCACATTCAATGACTGCCACTCTAGAAGGGTGTTTTATAAACGACGTTAAGGCTTATTTAAGGAGTTGTCGGCCGCTCCAGACATGGAAAAAAAAAAAAGGTATTATACAAATTAAGTACAGGAAATTAAGCTCGTATAAGAGCGATAGAGTTAAGTAATAAGTTAAGTAGTAGTAGATAGATACATTTGTACATTTAGTTTAGGCTTATTTAGTGAGTAACCAACCGCTCCTGCAAGGGCTTATTTATAGAGTTGCAACCGCTCTTTAGAATACATATACATATATGCATATATACAATAGTTAGATAAGTTTAGATTGGATAGCTTAGATTACCAATGGTTTAGAGCCGATTGATAAAGCATATCCAGTGATCAATGCAGTAGAGCATCATGATCACTATAACTACGGCTGTAGGGCCTGTAGTTATAGAAGAGTAAAAGATGGATGGGGTAGGCCATCATCTTTTAAAACTGTTTGGATTTACCAAATAGTTGTAGATGTGCTTAAGAGCACGAGTTAAATAAGTATTTATAATTATGTATAATAGAATAAACATATGATAGTGTAGTGAGTGATGTTTATATACAATATACCTACATATTTATAAGTTGTAAAGTTAATAAATAAAGTTAAAAGTTAATAAAGTTACATAAAAAATTTAAAAGTTACTAAATAAAGTTCCTTTTCCTGTTGAGAAAAAATAAAGTTATAATATGTAAAGAGTATAGATGTTTAGAAATATTCAAGCTAGTACAGTGTGCTCAAGTGATGTTTGGATGAAAAGAAAAAATAAAATTAGCCAGAGAGTTTAAATGACACTAGATGAAGTGTTGTTTTAGAATTTAGGAAAGTGTGAAGGGAATGGATGTATGAAAATTATGTAAGAAGACAGAGAAGGACAAAACTTTAAAGAGAGGGAGAGTGAGAGGGAAAGAACTAATTTACGTTGGGCGCCAAAATGTCGTGTAGCGACAAGGAAAGCTAAGCTAGGGGTAAAATGAAAGGGAGGTTGAAAACAATTAGAGATATATTTACAAGTAAAGATGAAGATGGTCTGAAGAGTGGTGTGTAGTATGTGGAGGTGGGGTGTAGGATGACGATGCGTGACAGAGGCTGAGGTGAAGACACAGTTGGAGGTCCAGGAACAGGAGCAGAAACAGGAGGAACAGGAACAGGTGAGGACAGATGCTGGTGCGTAGCGACACGGAGGACACCCGTAGGAGGGTCCACGCAGCAGGCCAGGACGCAGCACAGCAGCAGGAGAGAGAGGCACGGCGGAGACGCTGTCAGCCCTTCAGGTGAGGACAGGAGGGCTCACGCAACAGGCCAGGTCGCAGCACAGCAGCAGGAGAGAGAGGCACGGCGGAGACGCTCGTCAGCCCGCCAGGTGAGGCGGCGTTCAGGTGAGGCGGCCCTCAGGTGAGGCGGCCTTCAGGTGAGGCGGCCCTCGGGTGAGGCGCGGCCTAGTAGATGTAGTAGCCCTTCACGGAGGGTGGAGGACGGAGGCAGGGTCCGTCAGGTACCGTACCGGAGAGGTACGCTGGGTATTCCGGGATAAGAGGCCCTGGAGTATCAGGATAGGTGGCCCTGGAGTATCAGGCTCCTTATACTGTTCGCCTTAGAAGCGAAACTCGAACTGATCCTTGCTTTGCGTGAATCTTTAAAGAAACCTCGTAGAACAGAATCTTGTAGAAAATATGAATTTGAGATAGGAATTCGGCCAGTGGCTTCTTTACATAGTACATACATAAGTTTGCATATAAAAAGATACAGGCCGGTAAGAATTAGAAAGGTACGTTGCCATGGCGACGTATTAAACGTCGTTGTCAAAGCTGTCATAATAAAATATATTATTACTAAAATACAATAAAATATATAGTTATTTTGTATTAGAAGTATAGTATTTATAGGAAAAATGATATCCATCAATGTGGGTGAAATTGCCAACCCTTGGATGACACTAAATCGTCGTAGACTCATGTTAAAGTTGGAGCTGTGTCTGTGTACTGATTATGGATAAAACGTGTCGTGAGGAATAATCAGAACAGCGCCTAATGGTAACAGAATGCTTGTTCTGACCTGGAGAAATGAATGTAGATAACTGTGAGTATGTACATTATGTTACATAGTACGATCAACCTTATGCCTAGTAAGCAAGCCATGAACATGTTGGATGTGACTAAAATTAAATTACCATTTAATATGAATTTATCATGTTCATTCCTGAACATAGGCCTCCCCCAAGAAGAGCCCGTATTATTCCACTGCATGACAAAAGTGGTTCTTCGCTCTGTATTAAGTAAGTACTTATACAGGGTTATTTTTCAAAGACCAGCCAAATTTAAGGATATGGTACAGACCATCAAACTGAATAACTTTCTCCATGGGACCAACATCGTAATCGCGAATAAAAATTCAGCCGTCCCATACATTTAGATCGAGTAGGTATTGAAGTTTTCTATGGGACAGTTGATAAAATTTTCGCGATTACGCTATTTGTTCCATAGAGAAAGTTGTTCAGTTTGATAATCTGTACCACATCCTTAAATTTGGCTGGTGTTTGAAAAATAACCCTGTATATAATAGGGTGAAAAAGAAAAACCCTCTAGTAGGTATTCACACAGGTAGATACACTCAGGTACTGCCCATTTACACATGATCGTATTTATTATCGATTTCCACTTCCTTTGAACTTCGAGCCTGAATACTTAAACCACTCAATACATAGGTACCTATACATGTTGTCTATACTTAAAACTTTTACAAGCAGTTTTCTATTTAAATATTCAGTACTATAAGTAGGTTTTCATGCTATCCGGAAATAGTGAATGAAGAAAAGTTGACCGAAAGAATTGCTGGTAGATTATTGAATTACCGGTGGGGTAGGTCAGTGCTTAAACTGTTTCACGTGTCGGCACGTGACTGGGCGGTAACATTGTTTACTAAGTAAGTACCTAGTACTAGTGCACGAATTACTAAGTTATAGAAACTAAAAGAATGTACTCAGGCTAAGGAAACTGATAACTTGTATACTAAATTTGCTAATACTAATTGCAACGCTCATTCCTTAATAACAATAGACCTTACTGAAAATTATATATCGAAATATAATAATAACAGCTATAAAGTAAGTCAGAAGAAAATAAAAAATATGCAAAACTAAATAAAATCATAAATAGATGCAATAAATTTAGGAAACAACAAAAACACAATTCCAATATATTTAACTAATTCCCAGTCTGAAGGAGCTCGTGACTGTATCCCCGATCAAGATACACCACGTGTTGAACAAGGTTCATCTGAAGTAGCACAGACAGAGAATTATGCTGTCACTTCTTCTAGTGAAGTTTGTTGTTGTTCTGTTATGTTTTCAGATAGTTTAGGGAGAGGGTTAGGTAAATTATTGAGTAACAACCTGAGTCAATCTGCTGTTAATTATTGTATGCCTGAGAAATCCTACAAAGAGGTAATGTCATCAATAACTAGCAATAAATATGATCCAAATGCCATTATTTCTGTACTTGTAGGTAATAGTGCTAAGGTAAAAATCAATTCAAATAGCAACAGATTATTTAGCCTCTTTAAATCATTCAATCTGTCAAATGTGTTTTTGGGAACCAACACGAATAACTACGGCTACTGCTACATGTATCGATAATGTTTTCTGTTGCTGCGAATATCTAGAGAAGGCCATTGTAAATTATCTCCCTTCTGATCACAGCGGTCAAACCGTTTATTTTAAGTCCAATACACCGATACAAAAAGTGCAGATTCAAACTAGACCAATAACATCGAATAATTTGAACAAGTTTAATATAACTTTAAATAGCAAGTTAAGTGCTCAGGGCCTAAGTATGACTAATGTTAATAGTTTGTATAAATAATTATTTTCATTAGTACAAACAGAGTTCAATCATTATTTTAAGAAGAACTCTAAAACTGTTTGCCCTAAGTTTTTATTCAGTGACTGGGCAACTAAAGGAATCAGAAAAAGTAGGGAAAGATTATTTGAACTGTATGGCCTTAAGCCGTATATTAACACGGATACTTTTAATAAGTATGTTGCTACTTATTCTAAAACTTTTAAAAATATCTGCAAAGCAGCTAAAGCTTCATTCATTAATAACAAGGTTAAATCAGTAGACAATAAAATAAAGACAGTTTGGAAGTTTATTACCAATGAAACGAACAGGAACAAAACACGTAATACTGATTTCACACTTAACACTTCCCGCGGTCTCATTAGCGACAACATCGATGTTGCTCAGGAATTTACAACTTTCTTTACCAATATCCCAATTAAAATTTCAATAACATTAAATTCCTCGTCCGCACTAGCTATAGAATTATTAAGAGCTAATGTCTTCGCCTGTCCCGTGGAATTTACATTTAAACATATTAACCCTATAGTCATTATAAAGGCATTTAAGCAACTTAAGATCAAAATTACCGAAGATCTGTGGGACATGTCTACTAAAGTTTGTCAAACCATTATTGAGACAATTGCACCCTACCTAGCTTCAATATTTAATTTGTGTGTAGATCAAGGGGTATTCCCGGATTTAATGAAGTTCAGTAAAGTTATTCCACTTTTCAAATCTGGGGACAGTAAAGACACAAATAATTATAGACCCGTATCGGTCTTGCCGGTTTTCAGCAAGGTGTTTGAAAAAGTAATGTTAAATCAAATGCTCAATCATTTTAATCGTAACAACATCCTACACGATCACAGTGTGGTTTCACCAAAGGACGTTGTACAACTGACGCCGGTGTCACCTTATTAAAACACATCTTTAACGCATGGGAAGAGGCACAAGATGCAACAGGCATCTTTTGTGACCTATCCAAGGCATTTGACTGCGTGAATTACGAAACACTGCTCTTGAAACTTGAGCATTACGGACTGGGAAAACTAGCACTTAGCTTAATAAAATCATATTTAAATGATAGATTTGCTTGTGTTAACCAAGTTTACACATACATTCACAGCGTGCAGCGTGTTTGTGTGCTGGTAACTACAAGTAAAGCACGTGTCGCTTCGTGAGAAAAAATACTGTATTAAATAGTAATCAACCTATCTTGGTAAAATGGCTTGCCTGGGTAGTTTTGTAATGTATGTTTTATCGTACAATTATTTGCCACCTAATAATGTTTAGTATGTTTAGGTTTAATGGGTATCGGCGCTGGTGTAAATACCAGCATTTATCAGGAAATAATTTTATTTACTAACAAATGTCTCTTATTGTCAATAGGCAGCGTGCAGCGGTTAAAAAGGGTAAGTACCTTTTCATCTAAAACAAACCTTCATAATCATTCCGCAATCATTTTCTTTCTTTCTTTCCTTTCTTTAACACTGCTGGAAATATGCCTCTCCAATCGCACGCCTCATCCAGCTGCTACCAGCCACAACAACTAAATCAATAATAGTTATTTGTTATACAAGAGTGCAAAGTTGCTTTTTAACCGTGTGTTCAATTTTGATGACCGAGCAAGCGAAGGATTCTAAAATTGAATCACGAGCGCAGCGAGTGATTCAAAATTAGAATCCTGAGCGTTAGCGAGGGAATCAAAAGAGCACGAGGTGAAAAATCTTTGCATTCGAGTGCAACACGTAACTTTTCATTCCAACTCAGCGAGGAAATGACTAAATGCAAAAAAAAAAAAACGTTTACAATCACAAGATAGGTACACTTTTATTTCAGTTTAGGTATTAATTACTACATTATGTACAGGTAAGTATTACAGAATAATCTTTAAATTATAACAAAATAATACTAAGGTATAATTAAGAAAATTTTAAAGTAACGTTGCTACAGTTATTTAAATTGAGTGTAATATTTTTGTTTGGTACTGTAATATTGGTGTTAGTCACTTGTGTACTGTTTTTCGTTAAACTATCTGTCATACTTAATAGTTGTACCGATTCATCGGATTCCCTTGGCGTGAATGTTGGAGAGAGAGGGAGATGGTTAGGTGTTTCATAACGGCTTATTTTTGATGTAGAAGGGCCAGTCCAAGGATCCGATTGAGGCTCTTTCAGTGTAATGGCTCCTACGATGCCTTCACATATTTTAGACTTATTTTGGATGGAATCTTCTATGTATCCCTCTACAACTGCATTGGACTTCCAGCCTCCGTGGCGCTTAAGGGACAGGAGATCAGCTCCGGAATCAGCCAAAAGTGTGGCTGAAGTTCGTCGGAAACAATGACCCGTGTACAACAGGGGTTCTGGAAGTTCAAGAAATGTTGCTATTTCTCGTGGGATACTGCCAATTTTATTAGTACCCATAGGCTGTCTAACACACTTTCCATTGCGATACTGTAGAAAAAATCGATTGATTGGAGTGTTAGGCGGGCGTAAGGTATTGATATTTCTCAACAATCGTTACGTATTCCTTGCGAATGACGAAGTTGCGGTCTCTTTTTGTCTTTGTATTAGGTAAATTAATTAATAGTAAGTCATCTGAATGTTTCTCAATGTTTTTGACATTAAGTTGTGTTAGTTCATTAGTTCGACATACTCCGTTTATTCCAATAATAAGAACAACCTGTAACGTAAAGAGTATTGTAGTAGATAAATGAATAAAATTGATATGAACGCATAATTATGCCTATCAACATCTACTAAGTATACTATTTAATTGAGATTAATATACTTAAGTAGATACTGAATGTGCAACTGACTTACTTTTGCCGCCAAATATACGGAATCGGGTGCTTCGTTAAGAAACTTTTCAATATCAGATACTGTGAAAACCTTCGATTTTTTTTGGTTGATGACCAGATGAGGCTCTTTTTAAAAATGCCACTAATTTAGGATAGGTATCGATATGTTTGTCTTTTTTCATCTTTATTGTTGCTTTTAGCATCGAATACGTACTCCATAGAGTGCTTGCTTTCTTGTTCTCGGATAATTCTATAAAATATGCCAGCAAAACGTTTTCTGAGAAAGTTTTGGCTCCTTTTGCTAGTCGCCACGTGTTGAACATATCGTACTGTTTTAAATACTTCTCGCGTGATTGTTGAGGGAGAAAGCTCATTTGCGCATTATTAACAGTTTCAGTCAATTCTGTTGGCGTCAAGCAAACTTCCTCGTCGCAAGAATCACTCATTTTAGTTTTTTCACTTGTTTTCAAGTTTCTTGTTTTTAATATAAGGTTTAACAATGACGTGAAAAAATGCCGCGTAAAGAACCGCGTACAAAGCAAATTGAAAAAAGAACACCAAGAAGGTTCCGAGTCTGAGTTTTTAACAAATTAAAAAAAAGTTGTATGATATATTCGGCACCATAGAGGTAGCAGTAAATAGGTTTAATGTTTTTTTTAATTCACAAACTTAGTGCACACGATGTTCTAAATTCAATTTACTTTATCCTCTAGAGAATAAAAACGGCTTTTCCACTCAGATATTGAAGATTAAAAATACTCTTTCCGAGATGGTGGGATGAAAAATACATTACTCACCTATCATAACAAGTCATATGTTGTACCTACTTAACAACCCTTTTTGTGTAAACCTTTCAAATTATCAAAATTGAATCATAATTACGTAATAAGATGTAAACAATAAAGAGTATTCTACCCTATTCTATTCTAATAAGTCTCGGCTAAAACGTATCGATTACAGTAACTTTGTGTTTCAATCAAATATTGAAGACAATCACAGCCGTCCATTCGTTATATGCATGTCACTCACGGCCGCCATTGTTTGACGTGACGTCACGACACACTGGATAAGGCATAAGCGTTTCACGTTCGAAGATTTGGTTTTTTAAATGATAGTATATAATAATATGATAGTAATTAAATACTGGTATTCAGCTGCATCCGGTGGAAGCCGACCCCAACATAGTTGGGAAAAGGCTAGGCAGGTGATGGTGATAATTATGATAGTAACAATGATAGTAACACGAGGGCTGGTTCGAGGTGGCGCGGTAAAGGAGTTCCTAGAAGGATTTAGGGGAGGCTTTTGTCTTATAGTGGGATAGTATACGCTAAACAAAATAAAAAAAATGATAGTTCGCCCGGAATCCTACCAGCAGGACTTTAAGTACTTCCGTAAGGGTAAAACTTTTTGCGGTCACAGCACAGTAATTATTTATGTATATAGCACAACTTTCAAATTTTCACGAAAACATTGAATATCTTTGTCACTCACGGCCGCCATTGTTTGACGTGATGTCACGACACATTAGTCTTGTACAAAGCGTCCTAGAGTACTGCAGTGTTGTATGGAGACCACATTACGCCACACATAAGTTGCTTTTGGAAAGAGTTCAAAAACGGTTTTTGTGGCACCTTGCATTTTCTAAAGGAAAAAGTAAACAGCTGCTATCCTATAATGCCCGTCTCAATTATTTTAAAATGCGCTCGTTATCAACTAGAAGAGAAATTAATGATGCCTTGTTTCTATATAAGTTGCTCAGAAATAAAATTGACTGCCCAAACCTACTGGGTCTCCTAAAATTTCGTGCCCCAGCCCGATATCCGCGTAATCCTATCACGCCATTGTACCCACCCTTGCGCAGAACGGTTCTGGGTGCCAACTCGCCGATTTCACGGCTGTGTAAAGTCCTGAACAGTTGCAGTGATCTTACTGATATACACCATGACAGCATAGGACAATTTTGCAAAGTAATTATCGAGCACTTTTCTCACAATCAATGATTTTACCACAAATGTTAATTTTTTTTTTTTATCTTATGATTGTGTATGTATTTGAAATAATTTGGCTATGATTTTTGTTATTATTATTTTAATTTTTATATTAATTTTAATTCTGACTTTAATTTTGATTTTAATTTTATTTGTTACTTAATCTTATTTTTTTTTATTTTTAATCTTATTTGTTAAATTTATTATTATTCTTTAAATTTGTTTGATTTTTTTTTTTAACTGTTTCCTATTCAATTGTAATGTACTTAAGTTTTTGTTGTTTTTCGATGCTGTTATTAATGCAAATTACCAAAAAAATCTTTAGACTGTAAGTACCTTTTTTTTAGCTTTATAATATTGTATTACTTATAGATAACCTTTATTGGTGCATGTTGTGTTAGCCTGTAAGTAATTGTTGCACTTAAAACGTACTATTAAGCAAGTATAATTGTAAAAAAAAATGGTGTAAACAATTGTTGGCTGACCTAAATAAATAAATAAATTAGATAAAGGATAAGCGTTTCACGTTTGTATGGAGTATGTTTTTTAGGGTACCGTATACATTACAACTCTGTGGCTACATTAGTTGCCATGGCTCCTGTAAATCCCTTGCAGCAAGTATTTGAAAGTGTGTTTTCATTAAATGTACCGTTTGTCATTTATCCACCTCTTGTAGTGTGACTAAGTACTACGCGTACTTAACGTAAAGTGTCTCAGGTCTCGAGTAAAACGTATCGATTACAGTTATTTTGTGTTTGAATCAAATATTGAAGTCAATCAAAGCCGGCCTTTCGTTATAATTATGTATGTCACTCATTTTTTGACATGACCAGTGACATCACGACACATTGGATAAGGCATAACCGTTTAGAGATGTCAGCACAAGTGACGGGGCCCGATAGGGCCGAAGCCTGCCAGGGTAGCGGGATCGTCCGAAAGGGTTACCGCTGCCCTGGAACATAAAGGGCTAAGGAAGGAACGCGGGTGGGTTTTAGTCAGTAAGAGTCTGACACTCCCTTCTGCTCCACCCAGAGCGGGAGGAGTCATTTGCTTATTTCCCATCCTGAAAAAACAAAAAAAAAAAATGGCATAACCGTTTCACCTTGTAGTACAGACGCCAGCAGGTCAAGCCACCCGAAACTGTCAAATTTTCCCAATCAACCTTGAACCTTAATGGTTTAGCGATAAAGTTGAAAATCTATTACAGAAATTTGACAGATTGGAGTAGCTTGATGTGCTGGCGTCTGTACAATATTCCTTTTATGTTGCTGACACTAGCAATCACTTAATTCATTTTCAACAAAGATTCGAAACTTTGCGAAGTTGATAGCACTTCAGTATTGATCTCTCCATTCGTAAACTTCTGAAAAACGATATGCGACATAGTAAACAACCAAAATAAGAGTATTCAGTTTAGAACTTAGGTTTTGTCGCTTCATCCTATTACTTAAGTTCATATTCCAATATGTAATTAACTACTCGTACTGAAGATTTGTAATAATTTAACTTATAGAGCTTAGTGCGAAAGAATTAATAATGAGTATCGATAAGAATAGTTTCCAGTGCTACAAAATGAAGTCTTTCGTCTTGGATTGATGTAGGAAATGATAGTAAAGGGGACAATCGTTTTGTAAAGCATTTCGTATTTCTACAACGACTTTCAACATTATTGACTTAAGCTTTTCGGTAGCTTATGTCAGTGAAGCACTGCTTTCAAAACAATGAAGGAAACATCGTAAGGAAACCGGCATGACCTAGAACCAAAAATTCAAAAACGTCAAATCTACCGACCGGGCCCGCGTGGTGGATTAGGGCCCACTCCCTCTCATCGAGAGGAGGCTTGTGTCCCAGCAGTGGGAACATTATAGGTATGCTATCAGTCCCACACATATTTGACTTTTCCGTCATCGTTATTGCTCTTAGGATGTCATTTTGTCTATGCCCTTTGGGTACAAATCAGGGGTTAAATATTTAGTCACTTAAGTTCTGCAGATCGCTCAGCTACCGAAGATATTTAGAAAATATACTTAACCTAGTTTTTTTTAAGCCCCTGTAGAGGTATTAGGAACAGGGTGTAAAGTTTACTCATCCTCCATAGAAAAGGGAGGATCCTCCGACCAGACGGGTGTTGTGTCTTGCGGGCGATTACCCGATGATTCGTGTCGGGCCGTTGCTAGTTGCGCGGTAAACTCTGCTTGCGAGATGCAGGATTTAGTCGTCAGTTGATTGTGGCATTTGTAGATACCGTTACATCCTCATTAGAAGACTAATAAATCCTATATTAGCAAATATCTACATCGTTGAAGCAAACCTTTTTTACAAATATCGAAATTGTAGCCTTTACAGAATATGCGATTCCGTATAGAATTAGAAAATAGTATTTCGTTCGCGCTAGGTCATAGGTTGGTTGGGATACATAGTTATTTTTGTTCAAAACTATGGAATAGGCAGGCATTTATAACGTAATCCCTTAATTACCTCTTTGAAAACTCAAGAGAGAAAGAGGCTTTTTTTACGCACCTACAAAGGTTCAGGCAACCCATATTTTAAATAAAGCAACGCAACGGTGAACTGTAAATATGTTATACATTTGTAAGACTTCTGTTTTATTGTGCGTTTTAAAACTGTGTACAAACTGGAAATACTTCTGGTTTTACGTAACAGGGAAACTACCTATAGCTTCCCTGTTATGTAAGACCAGAGTGGTAATTCCCGTAATTTTAAGAACGTCCACAGCCTCCTATCTGGTCTAGTCTAGATCTCAGTCTGAATCTGTCAAAAATACTCTAATTTCCCAACATTTTTAACAAGTTTTTGACATTGATTTTCGCTGAGATGAGATTGCGACTGAGAAAACCCATCTGTTTGAGTTACCGTAAAGTTGGTTTACTTGTTCTGGTGTGCAGGTATGTGCATCAGATACTGAGGTACAAACATTTTTCAATAGTATTAAAACGCTATCGGACATGGTATTAATTTTTGGGTAAGGGTTCAATGTTTGTCTAAGATAATGACTGAGTTCACCATGTCAGGCCTGGATAATAAGTTGTATGTAAGCACGTATAAGATAAATGTTGAATGGAAAGTGAGCGCGTTATGTGTGATCTGGAGTTACTGGATGCAAAACATCTTCCATTATTGACTCAAATAAAGAAAAGTTCTGATAATTAAGGGGTCTGTACACACTACAACATGCTTATCTAGCTCAACACAGGACAGTTCGATACAATGTTCAACTGATAAAAATCTACTATGTCGTTTCGTTGCTTGGATTTTAAACAATTTTTTATCAAGATTAGAGAACCTCCACGTAGTATGATTTACGGTTAAAACAACTGCAAACACTATAGTTCTCATAATTAATCAGCATCTGGTAATCCTTTAACCAATGTTTAGTTAAACAAACAATGGCCCTGATTCCCTTGTTCACAAACTAAATTAAATTTAAGTTCTGTGCATCTTTTTCTTTCTATTTCATTAAGAAAAGGACAGAAGATAAAATATTAGTTTACTCCTGTCAAATTAAGATATTCCATAGACAGATTAGACTTGATTAAAAACATGGCTGCTAAAAATACGTCAATTTACATCAGGCGCTGACTAGTTTGACAGGACTAAACTAATATTTATCTTCTGTCCTTTTCTAAATTAAATAGAAAGAAAAAGATGCATTAAACTTAAATTTAGTTTGTGAACAAGCGAATCGGCGCCATTGTCAAACTTTGTTTTTTTCTAAAAAGATTTCAATTTCTAATAATTTGGGAGAAATACCTTGAATATTTTGATGAAATAATTTCAAGGCATTCTGCTGATCTCCTTTTCTTAATTTAGAGCAAGAAGATACCTTGTTGTTGTTAGGTATAAGAATATTCTTACTGGTACCTTCTGTTGTCTTACAAACGTAGCTAGCAAACAACTTATTTGTGTATTTGGATAGGAAACTAATTAACGGACGTCGTGGTGCGTGTATCCTTAGTTTCAGATTCGTGCTTGGACGTGACTGGGTCTCTTGTATTATTTTTGCCATCTTGTTTTTTTATTTGTCTTATTATCAGATAAATTATTTTCTTATGGATTCTGCAAAGGTGCTTAAAATAATAGTAGTTTGTACTTACATTGTGTTTTGATCTGTTTAAGTCATTTCTTGTAAGGTTATGGAGTAAATACTTCGACATAACGTTTGACAACAGAGGTTCAGTATTACTACTGTCAGAGTATGAATTAGGTACTGTGTGTCAAATTAGTTAGCGCCTGACGGAAATTGACGTATTTTTAGTAGCCATTTTTTTAATCACGTCTAAACTTGTCTATGGAGTATCTTAATTTGACAGGACTAAACTAATATTTATCCTTTGTCCTTCTCTTATTGAATCTGCGCCAATGCCTTATTTGAGAAAATTTGATGTTTTTACAGTTTCTACTTTTATATCCATTCGATTGACGTAAACATTTCATTTGTACTTACGCCAAGATCTTAATCTCTCTTAACTCATAGTATTTTCCGGTCCTGAAAGGTCCTAAGGAAGGGGCTGAAAACACCAGGCATATGTCTACTTTACTGCCCAGCCCTTTGATTCAATAACTTACTACCCTCGTCCACCTTCAAATGTTTATCTATTGTTAGCACCAGGCAATAAACACATTTGAATCTCGGCTATTTATAAACGTAGGAGCTAAATAAATAAACCACTATTTAATATGTCAGAGTTCAGTTCGGTTTTGATTTTTCGAATTTAATCAAGAAGAGCTGAGGTCATGATATCTATCCTTCACTTTAAAAGGTGATTTAAAAGTTCGTATTTTGCATGTTTTATGTTTTCCTGGTAGTTGTGAATTTGCGTGGGTTCTGCGTTTCAATGTATGTACAGTGAACAAAGTTTGTGTTGTGAATAGATCCTTACTTTACTGTGATCCTAACTAACTTATGCTCTATTTTATGAAGATATAGATTCTTGACAAGTTTTTGACATTAGTTGTCGCTGAGATGAGATGGCGATTAGATTTTGAACGTCTTTTATTACGGAAATTGGACTACTGATCGTCATATAGCTCACACACACGTTGACACGTTCAATCATTTTCAGTAACAGTTCCCAGTAGTATTTTCACGGGCAGCTCAGTAGGGGGTGTTAAACAAAAGTGGTTTCAAACAAAAATACATATGCATGTGACGTACACTCGTGCCCGCTCGCATGTCGTCTGACGTCAGTGGGAACCACCCTTAAAATAAGGGAGGCGGGCGAAGTATGAGCAGGAAAAATACTAGCATTTTGTTTTGTTTTTGTTTATTTTATTTATTTAAGGTTAAGATAAGATTATTTTTTCATTATAATAAAGTGTGGAATTTGCCAAACTTTTTTACCCTAGCCTGAGAATTATTTTTGAATTTTTCGACAGTTTTTCCAAATACAAAACCTGTCAAACGTCAATTTTATTCTTCGAATAAAAATTAACTGTCGATTGAGAAATTGGCTCTTAGGTAAAATCAGCCTTAAGCCTTAGGTAAAATCAGCCTTAAACTGCAATATTTATTCCTCAGATAAAAATTATCAGAAGATTGAAAACTCGGCCCTAAGTCGTATAATTAAAATTGTTTAATTAAAGAGAATGGCGTTATTATTTTCAGTATTAGAAAATTCATCGTAAACAGAATTAAGATTAGGTTTTAGATGTTTTTACTTTACCTACAGCTAATACCACCCTTTATTTCCATAAAATCTAAACCGTCAAAACCACCTCAAAATCCAAACCCCTCAAACGTACCTTAATTCAAAGTCAAGAGATATCAAACGTACCTCATGAAACCAACACGCGCCGATCAGCTGGTAGCTAAGTTCAAGGTTCCCCGTATATTTTACTTCACTCTATGGTTCCCCGGGTCAATGCTGCGCGGTGCGAGGCGAGCAGGCAGGGGGGAGAGGAAAAGCGTGGGCGTTGCCATGGCAACCGGCCTACGCCACCCCCGGCCCAGGTAGTCAATCAATTACGGTGAGAACACATTTCTTGTACATAATGACGCCCATAGCATGATATATTGCAGTATTTTTTGTTAGATTATAATTCAGTTATAAAAGTATTAGTAAATTTTGTTGGGGTGTAACTAAAAATCTTCCAAGAAAGACCAATCAATTTTGACTGAAAAAATACTTACACATTCGTCTAACAGGAGTATAGTAATAAAAATGAACCGTCATTATTTTGTTTTAATGTCAGGGCAACCTGTCCTGTCACTTCTAGCAGTCATGTTTCTGACTTACGACTGACCTCCCATCGAGTTGACTAGGTACCATCGTGCCACACTGGCGATGGACCACTTTTCAACTTTTTTACTAAGGCCATAGGGTGAAAAGTGCTCAACTACCTACGATTGTCCGCAGTTGTAACTACGTCCGGTGCTTCCCGTGCAGACAGTTCCACTATGAGCCTTGCTAAAGTATGGCCATTTTAATAGGTAACATTTGACGTCTGTCAGTTTTATCTTCATAGTGAGGTGACCTGCTTAAAAACATCGATTAAAGTGAATGAATCGATACGGGCTTGAATTGTAATTGAAAAAAGTTAAGCAATTGTGCAGTTCTAACAAAACGAAAAAATATATTATTTTATGCCCGCCGTTATAAGGTTACGTTGTTGAATTTTTATGAATTGTCAAATGTTACCTATTAAAATGGCCATACTGTAACTGGCTTATCTTTTCACTACGACATGCGCCATAGCTTATACCAACACGGGAGAGGCAAAAGTATTTACAATACACGGCCGTTGATAAGGCACATGGCGATGAGAAAGAAGGAAAATACATTTATTTAGCACAGACTTAAAGACACACAACATAATCTGCAAGTAAAAATCAAGTGCAGAGTGTTTTAAGTACGTTGAAAGAAATTCGGAGGAATGTGTGCCTTACGGCGGCGTCAAATAGGTCCAGTTCAGCAAAAATGCAGGCCTGACGCTGGATTTCTACTGGACCTGAAGTCATGAGGTGTCAGATGTAAATTAGATACCGTACAGAGTCAACCACCAAAACCATGACGGTATCATAGTAAACGGCCAAACTGTAGTCTGTAGACAGTTATAGAGGTATGAGGAAAAAGGGTGTAAAATTCATTCATCCTCCATAGAAAAGGGAGGTTCCTTCGACTATCTGGTCGGAGGATCCTCTCTTTTCTATGGAGTGTAAAGGGTATTGTGTCTGGCTACTGCCCGACGACTGATGTTGGAACGTTGGATATATTTATTATGCTAGTTGCGCGATGCAGGATTTTGAGTTACGCAGTATAATGAGTAGTTCGCATGTAGCGATGGAGATGCCACACAGTTATCACGATTTTTTGTTTTTTATTTTTGGCTTAGAGTAATTGAATCTATCCGTTTTATAACAGTTTTATCAATATGCTTTAAGTCAAAAATGTTGGTTATCTATTCTGTATCTATTAGTTTTGGCACAGGCTGCCACACATACTTTTTCTGAAAGAAAGAAAGAAAAATAAAGCGGTTATAAAAAAAAAAACATGAAACTCAGTTTTGCTTCTAAACCGAAGTTACTTTTAATGGAGCAACGTTTGCAATTGTTACACTGTGTGTCCACTGCACAACGTCAAAAGGTTAAAACGACATTATTAAAATCCCGGTGACGGCGTGCGGTGCACAGGTTCCAGAACCTTCTATTGTAGAAACATCTAGAATGTTCGAGTACATACCGGCCCCTGACTGATCAGATGTCGATAGTTCTAGTATCGAAATTTCTAAAAGGATATATTAGTTCTACTACTTCATACTAGATGACGCTAGTAGTAAATTAGTTATACCACGTGATACTAGATAGCGCTAGTGGTAACTAATGTACCATGTACCAGGCATTAATTGTGGCGCGCAACAATACTATTTCAACTTTTTTTTTCTTTCTTTCTTTCTAACAGTTATACAAAGTCACTTGTTGCAAAATATTGCTTTACAAAAAGTAACTTTGTCGCGCACGCACGTTTTTGTTGCCGTGAAAAACTACGGTTTATTCTGAGTGCGTAGGTCGTAAGTGTTTTATGGATCACTATGGAAGCTGTAGCGCCGTACCGTAATGAAACCGTGCCGTGTACAAAGGGCCAAAAGGAATGTTGTTACCAGGACAAATAAATGATTTGTGGTAGTCTTCAATTGATATTGAAAGGCCGACTTTCGTTTGGTTTTGCCGGAGTCACAAATATACGACTCAATTCTTTCATCTTTTATAAGCGTTTCAGGCTAAAATAGCCTTTAAATTATTTTCTGAGGGCTTGTAAACTCTTACTCAAGTTGGCAGTCCAGTGAGTCATGGAGCGTTTACAACTTAAAATGTTTTGTACAGACGCCAGCACATCAAGCTACTACAATCTGTCAAATTTCTTTAATCGATTTTCAACTTTATTGCTAAAGCGTTAAGGTTCAAACTTGATTGGGAAAATTTGACAGTTTCGGGTAGCTTGACCTGCTGACGTCTGTACTAATACGGTAGGTAGTAGAAGTGTATATAACAATTACTTTTAAGTCCCATAAATGTAGGGAGCGAGTTTGTTGCCATTAACAAGAGCCGAATGGAAAACACAGCATAATATTAAGCATAATCAGTATATAATGTGGGGGCCAGCGCGGGTTTGCGGATGTCATAAATGTCTAAAAATGTTTGGTTCTATGAACATGCCGGTTTCCTCGCGATATTTTCCTTCACCGTTTCGAGAGCAGTGGTCATGAAATAATTTACACAAATTAAGTTTAGCCGGCTTGGGTGCGAACCCACGACCTGCCACTCGGAAGTCGCGGCTGTTACCACTGGAACACTACTGCTCTCCAAAAACATTTCATGGAATAACAAATTAACATTTTACCCGATCCTAGGATCAATCTTTACAAGACATTTTTCAACTTACCTTACCTTACCTTTTTTCGGAAAACAAAGGATCTCAGTCTAAGCCTATGCTTATTAGTCTACCTATAACGTTCCCAGTGCTGGGATACAGGCTTCGTCTCTGTGAGAGGAAGCCTCTCTGTGAGGGGAAGCCTGTGTCCCAGCATTTATTTGATCTTTTATATAGTACTAGCTTCTGCCCGCGGCTTCGCCCGCGTGGATGTCGGAAATTATCCCACGAGAACGTACTAACAGGATAAAATGTATGTGCATCAGGATGCCATCTATCTCGCGGGCCCTTTGTGGCTAATTACAATAGAAAACCAATTGTGTCTCATTAATGGTGATTAAGAGGGTACCTATATGATATCTTTACCTAAGTACCTACCTAATTAAAAAAATAAATAAACTCAATAACAGAAAATAAAATACCTACCTACCTAAATAAACCTATTTATGACGATAACTAATCTAAACTCAATCATCATCTGCCTAGCCTTTTCCCAACTATGTTCAGGGCCGGCTTCCAGTCTAACCGGATGCAACTGAATACCAGTATTTTACATGGAGCGACTGCCTATCTGACCTCCACAACCCAGTTATTGGGTAATACGATACCCTTGGTACGACTGGTTGTCAGACTTTCGGGCTTCTGACTACCCGTAACGACTGTCAAAGATCCACGAATGACAGCCGGGACCAACGGCTTAACGTGCTTTCCGAGGCACGGAGGTGTCTCGGTATGTAAAGATGGTCACCCATCCACAGACCGACCGCGGCAAGCGTAGCTTAACCTGACCGATCGACCTGTGCGGCTGTTATTATTTAGCCACGGGCCCCTCAATCTAAACTCAATAAATAAGCAAAATCTCTAAAAACGAATATCTATACGAATGACTATCCTACCTAACAGTATTATAAAATAACCTACGGTCACTACGTACACTATCAAATATACTACCTATACTTTAAAATTAAAATCTATACCTACGACTTATATAAAAATAAACCTAAATAACTCTAAAAAGTAAAAGGAATAAAAATGAACTCCACTGCGTGTGACCTAACTTACGACAAACTTATTATTTGCGGTTGGTACAGTAATCGGATCTAGGGATCAAACCGCAAAATTAAGTTTGTTTTTTATTGTATATACTTTTCCGGGATAAAAAGTACCCAGTGTGGTGCCCAGGATATTAAAGAATAATTATACCAAGTTTCATCGTAATCAAACCGGTAGTTTTTGCGTGATGCCTGAACAAACAAACAGACAGACAGACAGACAGACCGACAGACAGACAGACAGACAAAAATTTTTTTAATCACATTTTTGGGTTCGGTGTCGGTCTAGTAACACCCCCTGCCATTTATTTTTTTGATATTTTCAATGTACAGAATTTTCACTTCTACAGATTTATTATAAGTATAGATAATAAATATAACGTGAAATATATATTTCAAAATTCTTTGTATGATATTTATTTCATGTTGTTAACACGTAATCAGCAATTGTGGTTATCAACGCCCGTTCCTTCTTTTAGATAATCTTGCAAACAGAGGAATCACCGGAGTCACAGTCTTTTATTGTTACGTTTGTAACAGAGGCATTGGTATCGGGGGGTAAATAATAATACTTTAATTAGGTAAAAATATATATACTTTTTCTTTGCACCAATATGGCACTAAAATATTTGGATATTCATGAGACAGAAACTATCACAACTATTTAAAGGGTAGGGTAGTGGTGGTTAATATTATCGAAAATAATTTTATTACCACTTGAATTTAGAATGATTTGTTTGTCATTTCGACAGTAATACGTTTTCTTGGCACTCAATTGGGATACTAAATAAAGACTTTAACATAAATAGTAACATAGCGGCTTAAACAATTTCCTGCAACACGAATCCTTAGTGCCTACGTGATCTCGTAGCACGTAGACTCTCGTAGTAAGCTACGGCCTTTACATCGTAGACACCTGCTACGAATTCAGATTGACTACGAGACATAAAAATAAAGGAATCATGATAAATGATTTTATTTCTGTAAGTAAGTTTTTTCTAGAACATGCCGATTTCCTCACGATATTTTCCTTAGCCATTTTGAGAGCAGTGGTGAAGAAATAATTTACACAAAGTAAAGCACCAGTCTGGGTTCAAACCTGCGACCTACATCTCGTAAATCGCAGCCGTTAACACTGGTCCACCACTGCTCACTGCTCGAAGACCTGTTATATCTACCAACCCGCACTAGGCCCGGGTGGTAGATTATGGCCCACTCCCTCTCACCGAGAGGAGGCCTGTGTCCCAGCAGTGGGAACATTATAGGCTGATTTTCTTCTTTGTTCTCTGTTTCAGGATCTATAACTTTTTGGATACTACTATACTAGTTGATATAAATTCGGGTAGTTTTCTTTTAATTTTTTTTCTGTATCGTACGTATACATACAACTTTCGTTTTGCATGCTGAGTTTACCTTTAAGTGATTGTACACTATTGTTTATCTGTTTTTGCTTGTTTTTTATGCCCATAACTGGTGTAAACAGTCGTTGGTAGACCAATAAATAAATAAATAAAAAATAAATAAATTACGTTATAGTAATTAGTAGGATTATACACACACTTTTACACGTCAAAAATGAATTATATTTAAAACCAGATGACGTCGGTATGGCCTATTAGACTACTTTCAGGAGAAA
The DNA here is from genome assembly GCA_951799955.1 of Apamea anceps. Taxonomy (NCBI): domain Eukaryota; kingdom Metazoa; phylum Arthropoda; class Insecta; order Lepidoptera; family Noctuidae; genus Apamea; species Apamea anceps. The sequence continues at coordinate 5,904,642 of OX637501.1, forward strand.
GACCAAAATAACCTCAAAGTCTGTTTTAAAGTTCAGATATAATCTTGGTCAGATCTATTATTATGTATTTCTTATGTTTGTTCTGATAAAGGGTTCATCGATCAGTGTAATAGATACTATTTGATTCTGCTAGTAATTAGTGAATTGAACGTAGTAATTACTAACAATATTTATCGTAGCGTTTCTCGCAATATTGTAAGATCTGTTTCATTTAATTAATTGGTTTGCGTTTAACAGAGGATAGGATATAATTTGTGTTTATTGTTTTGTACATTCGTCAAAACCAGGTTGGGCAAACGTTCCCTATTTATATGCTCATTAAAATATCATATGTGATTCCTTCAAGGGGAAGGAATGTATGTAATAGCAGCCGCACGTGTCGATCGATCAGGTTAAGTTACGCTTGCCACGGTTGGTCCGTGGATGGGCGACCATCTTTTCATACCATAACCCCTCTGTGCCTTGGAAAGTACGTTAAGCTGCTGGTCCCGGCTGTCACTCGTGGATCTTTGACAGTCGTTACGGGTCGTCAGAAGCCCGAAAGTCTAACAACCAGTCTTAGCAAAGGGTTTCGTATTACCCAGTAACTGGGTTGTGGAGGTCAGACAGGGAGTCGCTTCATTTAAAGTAATGGTATTCAGTAGCATCCGGTTAGACTGGAAGCCGACCCCAACATAGTTGGGAAAAGGCTCGGCCGATGATGATGACTGTGATTTCTTCAAGTGGATGTAGGCAACTGGGTGTTTTATCACTTTATAACAATTACTTAATAACTCTTAACTCTGTAAAGAACATTTTCGAAATGTCTTATTTAAAAATAGATAATTGGAAATCTCTGTTTCTATGTAAAATTTTAAATCGGTCGAATTTAGCTGTAACACAATTTTTCAAATGTTCTTAATTAACTTTTTTAGGCCTTATCCTGCTTATGCGTAGGAAGTTTCATTAAAATCGGTTCATGCATTTCGAAAAACAAGGACTCGAAAGTTTGTATGAAATGCCGTACGTTGTAAACGCTCTTAACCAATAGACTCTTGTCCAATAGTGACAGAAAGAATGTCTGTCATTATAATTATTTCGCAATAGTAATACCACACTTTTTTATATTATTCTAGTTTTACTCTAGTGATTATGTCTTGACATTAAAAGAGACCGTGACCTCTGAGTTTAATTCGGCCTTTCTTCTCAGAGTAGTCAGATAGGAAACGCCGACCTCATCCAGTTTTTAAAAATACGATTGACGTGTAAAAGTGTGTGTACAAACCTACTAACAAAAAATAAATCATTTATCATTAGAAGCAATTTTGTTATTCCTTTTTGATTTTTTAACACGAAGTCAAAGTCAAATTAGTTTTTATTTGTAAAACATGGCTGTAAAGCAGGTTTTATAAATAGAATGTATAGGCACAGACGCCAGCACATCAAGCTACTACAATCTGTCAAAAATCTTTAATATATTTTCAATTTTATCGTTAAAGTATTAAGGTTCAGTGTTGATTGGGAAGTTTGACAGTGTCGGTAGCTTGACCTGCTGGCGTCTGTACATTATGTTTTGTTGTCGACGGCGTACAAATATCAATAAAATTACCCTTTTTTTTTTTTTACTAGTTTCGTTATCCCATTCCTGGGCAAAGGCCATTCCTTCCATCTTTTGCGAGCCCGCACGTCCTCGTTTCGGTTTTGAAATTACACTTATGAAACAGAATTAACTTTCATCAAAATTCGATGACAAAATTCACGCTAATTTACATAAAACTGAAGTGAAAGTTACCACTGTAACGATCAATGGACATCTAAAAGAGAAATATATGAACTACCATTGCCCTTTGGGTGGCTGGAAGTCAGCAGGAGAACCAAGGTAGGAGACATAGCCCGAAGAATTGCCAAACTTAAGTGACAGTGGGCAGGGCATTGCTCGCAGAACAGATGGCCGATGGGGCCGACAGCTTCTGGAGTGGTGACCGCGTACCGGAAGACGTAGCGTTCTAAAAGGTGGACCGATGACCTGGTGAAGGCCACAGGAATCCGTTGGATGCGAGAAGCACAGAACCGGCCGAAGGGCCTGTGGCCCCAGCACCGCCACTTCGACCGTTTCTATGTCCAGCAGTGGACGTTTTTCGGCTGAAATGATAATGATGATGAAACTGCCACATTTACTACACAATAGTACACACAGCATACCGTTTCATATAACAGTTCATTACCAGAGAAATTAAACTCAGCTGCTCCCTTCCACGTCCTTTCTTTTATTAACCACCCATCCTTACATAACACACCTACACCTTACATGACAACAGTACATAGTATATAATACCTTATATACCTATCGATGAGTAGGTATATAACGATGTCGAAGGCCCAGGCTCTCACGCGCACTGAACATCCGCAATGACCCATGAAGTTTCATGCCGTGCCTGTCCTGTAGGCACTTGAAATGCTATTTATATTTACACTTCTTATATGTTTATAGGTTTTTTGTTGATAAAGAGGTGATGAAAAGGTATAGATGTAGTTTTATTTTAAAAGTAAATTAAAAACAATGCCATTTAGAAACGCTTGGGTCATGGGGCGCGAGTGCGCATCCCCTTTTTAAAGAAAATTCTCACCGGCTGATCGACACTTCACGTGACCAGAGGCCAAAGAATTAGCATTGCCATTCAACGTGGCGTTTCCGGATGACACCGATGCGGACGAGTAATTCGACACCTAAATATGCTTTTGTTTTGGTATTTATCTATACACCGTTAAAAAAAAATCCGTTGCTGCATAGATTTATGTTCGCATAACTCGACATAATGTATGGATCAACTGATTTTTTTTTCACGATTTCAGGGTTGGTCCCGTAATAAAAGTTTAAGGGTGTATAGTTAGTTTCAGGACGTTAATCGGGTCGCAAAAGGTTGCAGGTTAAAAAACTTAGGGACCCTAAACCAATGTATTATCTGAGTAACTTACAAAAAAGAAACATTTTTAATAAAATAAAGAAAAACGAGTAAGTATACACATAAGTCTTTCTATAGGTATTTAATTTCAATCGTACATCTTACTTAGTATCGTACTTACTCGTATGCCCAGAAATCGACTACACGATGTGAGCAAGCATAGTATGGCCTTCAAACAAATATGCCAGCTTCTTGTCATAGCCAAAATTAGGAGAAAATCTAAGTAGTCAGAAAATGGCTTCTAACATTTCTCATTTTCATTAAATAATGAATTATAGCTTAAGTTATTAATTCCAAACCAAAGTAATAACCACTTTATTATTCCAGATTCTCAGTTACCATTTGGTCATTTCATCTCAAAAGTCAATCCAATACGTCAAAATAATTTCCCATAATTTTATTGCCCACCAGTTACCTTCATCTACCTTTCCACCCCATGACGGTACAAAAAATACATGAAATCCGTAAAAACAGTTACGGTTGGTTACATCGGTAATGGCAGAGGACTGGCTCTGAATATTTGAGGGCAATCACTTCGAGTGCCTTCATTTCAATTTAATCGCGTCAATATTTTATTTGAGACAGACACGGAAGGTTCCCGCAGATTCGTCGTGTGATTGACATTTAGGTTAGGAGAGAGTAGCTTTTGAGATTTGAGTTATTGTGAACAGCCGCAAGGGTCGAAGAATAAGCTACGCCTTGCCACGTTCGGTTCGTAGATGGGTGACCTATTACATATCAAGAAACACGTTAAGCTGCCATGTTGGTCTCGGCTGTCTTTCGTACATCTTACACAGTTGTGACGGGTAGTCAGAAGCCCAACATTCTTACCAAGGGGTATCGTGTTGCCCAGTGACTCGGTTGTTTAGATCCGACAGCCAGTCACTCCATGTAAAATACTACTATTCAGCTGCATCCGGTTAGACTGGAAGCTGACCCCAACATAGTTAGGAAAAGGCTGTGCAGATTGATTGTAAGTATAGTAACATGTGCAGTGGTGTCCCGGTGGAAAAGGCTGCGACTTATGATTTGTAGGGCGTCGGTTCGAACCCAGGGAGGCGCTTTTTTATTTATTTATTCAGCCATTTCTGTCTCACTGCAGTTTAAAGGCCTGCCTTCCCTCCCTCCACTTATCCCTATCCAGTACTGGTAAATGCCAATCCTTGTGGAAAGAGTCGAGCTCGTCCCGCCATCTCATTCTGGGCCTGCCGTTGTCGTTTGCTGCTGTTCGGGACCCATTGTGTGGTTACTTTAGCCCATAGCTCCTCCGGCATGCGACAGATGTGACCAGCCCAGTTCCATTTTAGCTTGGCAGCCCTGTGACCTACATCGGCAATTTGAGTATTAGAATGCAGTATTGAGTTCCTTATACGATCAGAAAGTTTAACTCCGAGGATACTGCGCTCCATTGCTCTTTACTTTGCGAAAATAATTTCATCATCACTGCTACCAAAACGGTGAAGGAAAACATCGTGAGGAAACCGGCATGTTCTAGGACCAAAAATTCGAAGACGTGTGACATCTGTCAACCTGCACAAGGCCTTATAGGCTGATTATGCTTATTCTATAGTAACATGCCTCCCTATTCGGATTCTACGATCCAGGCCCAGTTGATTCAGTAGGAGCTACAATCAGATACAGTAATTACTTACTTCACTCAATGCCGCTTGCCAATGGGTCGTCTAAACATACACCCCTGTCAGAGCACCTAGGTACGTGCAAATATCAACCCATACAATATAATAAAGAGCTGCAAGTGGCTTTGATAGCTGGAGAGCTCTATGAATTACAATAATTCCATCAATTTACTAGAAACTGCAATGCAAAACTGATATTACAACCTAGATGGTCGTTAATAGGAAATGATATTCATTTCAAATTAAATGCGCCATTCCACTTTTTAAAACCTAAGTAATGCACTGGCTAATCACGGTACAGCGGACAGAGCTCCGGCGGGATCTCATAGCGGCATGGAGAGTACGATTGTCGCAACCCAGTGCTGGGCACGCCACAATTGCGGCAATAAGTCCCCTCTTTGAGGAGTGGCTAGAGAGGCGCCACAGCGCTCTCACCTTCCGCCTAACACAGGTCTTCACCGGACACGGTTGTTTCGGGAGGTTCCTGTTCAGGATAAAGCGGGAGGAAACGCCAGGGTTTCACCACTGTGTGGATCGCCCGGAGGACACGGTGGAGCATACGGTGGAGGTCTGCCCGGCTTGGGCAGAGCACCGCTGTGTCCTCGTGTTGGCGATCGGCGGCGCCGATCTCTCGCGTCCGGCCCTGGTCCAGGCCATGGTACGGAGCGAGAATGCATGGGAGGCAGTCACCTGCTTCTGCGAAGCAGTAATGCTCGCGAAGGAGGAGGCGGAGCGCGTGAGGGAGAGGCAATCACTGCGCCCTCACACCCCTAGTCGCCGCAGGAGACGCCCTGGACGGGAGTCAACAGCCGACTCCCGGCCACCGTAGGCGCGGGCTTGTGGGCGGCGAGCAATGGGCAGCTCACCACCCGGTAAGGACCAGGCCCGGGTCGACGGCGCGTTGTGTTCCACGCGCGCCTCAAAGAGATGACAGCACAACTGAAGGAATACGGGTGGGTTTTAGTCAGTAAAAGTCTGACACGCCCTTCCGCTCAGCCCTGAGTGGAAGAGGTCATTTGAAGATTTCCCATCCAAAAAAAAAAAGTAATGAACTGGCTATGGTTTTTTATTAGTTCAAGTTTCGAACATTCGTTCAATCGTTCGTCGATTCATCATTTCAGCCGAAAGACGTCCACTGCTGGAAATAGGCCTACCATAACAGCTTTTTACTAAATGTATATGAAACTATATACAGTACTTATAACAAAAAAAAAAAATGTTGTCTGCTGTCTGTTTGTTCCGGCTAATGTCCCATACGACTGGACTTATTTAGATAAAATTTGGTATGGGGATACTTTAAATCCTGAAGAAGGACATGGACTTTTTATCGATATACTACGCGGGCAGAAGCTATTGTTACATAAATTAAAAAGTATTTTTTTAGGCAATATAACTTGGTCTCCAACTTACAACATAATTGCAAGGAAAAATATCGGATTGCTCTATTATTTCTCTAAAAGGAAATATCTAAGTCGAATATCCTAGACATGTTGATGTCGTGTAAAATGTGCTGCGGCATAACACCCCATTCACACAGTGACCATTTTTTATTTTATTTGTCGTGTTTTTGATGTGGACTATCGGCACGAACGAAATTTAAATAGCTCATGACGTGGCGTGGAATCATCAGGTTAGATCCGATAGATAGATACTCTTTATTGTGATTAAGCCATGTCACTGCGCCCGATGCGATTTCTCATCGAAAAAAAAAAAACAACCGACTTCCAAAAACGACACTACAAAGTGAAAAATAACTTTAATTTCGGAAGTCGGTGTCGTTGGGTTCGCATTTTCGTTGTTTGCCACCGACTTCCGAAATTAAAGTTATTTTTCACTTTGTAGTGTCGTTTTTGGAAGTCGGTTGTTTTTTTTTTGCAAACAAGTTTTTATTTTTAACTTTTTAGTTGTAATTTTTACCAGTAATTTTGGTTTGAAAACCAAACTACTGAACCGTTTTTGATAAAATTTATATGGGGCCATTTGGGAAGTATACCCTTTCCAACAAAAAAAGAATTTTTCAAATCGGTTGGTAAGCGACGCAGTTATGCGCGAACAAACATAAAAAAAACCTCCTCCTTTTTTAGAAGTCGGTTAAAAAATTACAAACTTCCATACCCCTCAGATAAACTATCCTTATACTCATTGTGTGGAGTTTCTTGTCGGTTCTTCTTCATAGGAAACGACCAATTGGAACCTAGCTTCTGATGTTTCATAGGTGCCCATGTAGATTTATGTGAAATGAAATGGTTTGATTTGATTTGAATTACTCTGATGCTTCTGCATACCATCAACCATACACGCACCACACTCATTCAAGTAACCTGGACGTTGGTGTACCTGTATGTGACGTCTTAAAATTCTTGGTAACCTAGGTATTCTAGGTATTCTAGGACTGTATGTATTCCTCAATATGTTTTTCTATACCGTTTTGAGAGCAGTGGTGCTGACATAAACTACACAAAGTAAACTGTCTGCTTGGATTCGAACCCATTACCTACACCACCTATTTCGGGCCGATACCAACTGGCTACCACTGCACCTATTATATAATCGCGATATATTCGCCAAAAATGTAAACAAATATGAGTTTGTGGAAAAATAACGTTAATTTCTACACAATAAAGTTCAGTTTACGCTACAACTTCAAACATTTTTTATAACTTTTTCAATAGTGCTAGTCACTGAAATCGACTTAATTGCCTTTAAAATAAAGTTGATATTTGTTTAACTTGAAATAACGCCAATTTGAAATATAAATCAAATTTGAATATACAAGTGAATGCTCAGCGCAACGGAATTAAATATTGCAGTGCAGCTGTGTGAACAAACTGTTTCGCTAGAACGTTGACAAGTGGGGGGGGGGGGGGGGGGGGGGTCACACGCAACACTTGTTTTCCTTATACGTGTTTGTCAGGTTTCAGATTACCTAACTAACGTGTTAAGAACAGGGTAAAATAGTCTCGCATGTTTGATGACGTCATTTCGTATTTATGGGATTGCTGCATACTTACGTAGATTTTGGATAAAAATCACTTATTTGCGTAGTTTATAACTATGATTAAAAAACATCCACTATTTGCGTTTATTATAACCATTATAATATTGTTATCGGCCAATACCATCTGAATTTTAATACCTATTTAATTAAAATTGCAACATAATCGAAAGAAAATGAACTCTCAGTTACTGTAAAAAATGCTGATAAAAGTACAATGCATCGTATAATTTTGTGGCAATTTAGATGACTTGTAAAAGTAGTAATATTAATCGATTTTAATTGTTGACCTTTCCAGTTTACCTCTTTTCATTTAACACTAGCTGCGTGCCGCGGTTTTACCCGCATAAGTCTCGATCCCGTGGGAATATTGGGATAGAAGTATCCTATCTAGGTCATCCCACGTGCCATTCATTTGAATGAACGGATTTGAATCCGTTCCGCCGTTTTAGCGTGAAAGCGTTACACACAAACATACAAAAAATCAAATCTTTTCTCTTTATAATATTAGTTTAGAAAGCCTACTTTCGGAGCCTATTCCAAAATTATATTTTATGCAGGAATTTTGCCTATTTAAAAATTTTAATTATTTAAATCTCCTTACATAATATCAAATAAGTAGATTAAACATTAAAAACCCAGGTCATAAACCCCCACTTACGTATCGCCACTCGTGTTCGCTCGGTAATCTTCGGCAGCCGACAAAGACGCCGCTCCGGCGGCGCCGGCGCACCTGAACCTCTTGACATATAAGTGGTCCATTTGAAACGTGAATGAGTCGGTGTTATCGTGAAATATCCTGTAGCTTCAAACGAGATAACAGAAATATTGTTGTTAGGAGAATAGTAGTAACATGACAGAGAAATCTCCCGTTTTCCTTCAAGAAAATGTAAAAATGTGCCTACTTCACACATCATCATCTCCCTAGCCTTTTCCCAACTATATTGGGGTCGGCTTCCAGTCTAACCGGATGCAGCTGAATACCAGTATTTTAATTGCAGCGACTGCCTACCTGACCGCCACAACCCAATTACTGGATAACACGATACCCCTTGGTAAAACTGGTTGTCAGACTTTCGACCTTCTAACTACCCGTATCGAATGTCAAAGATCCACGAATGCCAGCCGGGACCAACGGCTTAACGTGCTTTCCGAGGCACGGAGGGCGTCTCGGTATGTAAAGATGGTCACCTATCCACAGACCAACTGCGGCAAGCGTTGCTTAACCTGATCAATCGACCTGTGTGGCTGTTATTATTTAGCCACGGGCCCCTCTTCTACTTAACACATATTACATTAATAATATCAGCCTATGACTGTCACACTGCTGGGCAAAGTCGTCGTCTCATACAGAGAAGGCACTAGCTTTGATCACCATGCTTGCTCAAGACGGGTTGATGGTTTCAGACTTATATCGATATATAGACCGTTAAATTTTGATCGTTTTAATCCTTAAAAGGGGTCATTGTACTCATCATTATGAACAACTTTTACTACGGGACCAACCCTGAAATTGTGAAAAAAAAATCAGTTGATCTATACATTAAAGTTGAGTTATGTGAACATAAATCTATGGATCAACTGATTTTTTTTTTCGTGATTTCAGGGTTGGTCCCGTAGTAAAAGTTTAACGGTGTAATTAAGTCCAGGTTGCCTCGCGATGTTTACCTTCACCGATGTCAGTAATGTTCAAGATATACATACAGATATACAAAAAATAGATTCATATGAATTGGAAAAATCACATTGGTATTTGCCCGGATTTGAACCCACAACCTCGTCGTGCATGAGACGCGAGACCTTAACCACTGGGCCATCACGGCATTTTTTTACACATTTTAAATTACAACATTAAAAACTCATTTCAAATAAGTACCTGCAAGTCACTTTTTAAGCAATAAAACATTCATAAATGACTAGCTGCGCCCCGCGGTTTCACCCGGATAAGTTTCGATCCCGTGGGAATATTGGGATAAAAAGTATTCTATATGTTAATCCTGGTTATAAAGCATCTGTGTGCCAAATTTCATCTAAATCCGTTGAGTAGTTTTTGCGTGAAAGAGTAACAAACATCCATCCATACATCCATACAAACTTTCACGTTTATAATAATTCAAAAATGATTGCTGGTGGTGATCACCTACCTATCAAGTGAAAGTTAATTAATTTTTCTTGCAAATGGCACAAGAACGAGATGGGAGAACAACTCTAAAAGGATATTGTGTTTTTATTTAGACTCTTAACTATTAACCGGCTTTAAACTGAGCCAATTTTCTCCTTACAAGTTACCAATGAAAAAGCGAATTAAAAAAAACTTTTTTGCTCTTTTTAAAAGATCGGTATTATAGAGATCCAGTAATGCTCAAGTACTTCAAACAAGGCATAACTGAATGTGTGTGGGCGGCTCTTAGACGGCTTATGATTTTATTCAAAGAGTATTTTGTTACTAGCATAAGAAATCTTTGAGCTCTTCGTTTTTATAGATAGTTGGAGATTATATAAATCTTAAAATCATGAGAGTTTCAGTAGCTATACGGTTTAAAACTCTTTTCTTATAGACCAGCGGATTTACTGCATGACATTATCTTATTTGCAATCCGTGGAGTTTCTTGCCGGCTCCTCTCCATGGGAAACGACCAATTGGAACCGTGCCCCTAGCTTCTGACGTTTCATAAGTGCCCATGTAGGTTTCATCATCATCATCATCATCATTTCAGCCGAAAGACGTCCACTACTGGACATATGCCTCCCCCAAGCACCTCCAATTCGACCGGTTCTGTGCTTCTCGCATCCAACGGTCCACCTTGTGAAAGCCGCAGGAACCCGTTGCTGTGCCTTCCAACACTACGTCTTCCAGTACCTACGCGGTCGCCACTCCAGAACCTTTCGGCCCCATCGGCCATCTGTTCTGCGAGCAATGTGCCCTGCCCACTGCCACTTAAGTTTGGCAATTCTTCGGGCTATGTCGGTTACCTTGGTTCATGTTCGCGTGAAATCAAATATTTCTTTCACTTTCATAAAAAAATCTAAGTTATAAATGGCTCAGTCGTGCAGTTGAACAGACCAATCTATCAGTACTTACCAAGCACTCTACTGACAGGTAATAAGGTTACTGACCTGTAAGTAAACAGCCTAATAAGGTCTAGTTAAAAATAAATAAATAACTTACTGTTTGATAGAATGAAAGAAAAAGTATTTATTGCGAATCGTACAGGATCATAAACTAAACTAAACACAGTTTAAAATAAAACAAATAGTAACAAAATGAAAAATGAAATAGAAAGTCCAAAGAAAAAGTGAAGTGAAAGTGAAGTGTTACTGTTAGCCTGCATCATCCCGCTGCTGGGCAAATGCCTCTCCCCATGACTTCCAGCTCTTTCGATCCAGGGCTAAAGTGGACCACTGGTCGTTGGTTTTGTCCAGCTCGGCCCGCCATCTTCTAGCTGTGTCAGGGCATTACGTGGTGGTTATTTTAGCCCACAGCTGCAATAATTAACCTTCAGAAAAAAAAAACTAAAATGGAATACTTAATAGTTCTCCAGATCAAACAGTCTAGCGGCCAGTCTCAGCGGAGACTAGCCATCGACGCGGATAATAGTACACAAGTGTGGACATAGGTGTCCTTTGCCTTCCTTCCCTCATAGTCCGATGAGACGGCAATCCGATACGACTGGAGAAAGATCAGGCGCAGAACCAACCGCTTAACGTGCTTTCCAAGACATCATGCCGCCAACTTCCAAACTCCAGGCTGTTAATAAGAAATTCCTTTTTATTAAATTTCTGTAATTAAACTTCCCAAAAGTGTTTAAGAATCATTAAAGAATACGATTCTGTGAAGAAAAAACCGTCCAAGTTCGAGTCAAACTCGCACACGAAGAGTTCCGTACCACAAGGTAAAAAACGCCGAAAAAAATATGTGTCTTCTATGGAAATCCCCTTTTTAATTTTATTTTTTTTGATGTTGTTGTTTTTTTAGCAGCATTAGAAATACACACTGTAAAAATATCAACTGTGTACCTATTACGTCATAAAATACAGCCTGCTGACAAGTAGACGGACGGACGGCGTAGACTTAGTAATAGAGTTCCGTTGGCACCCTTAGGATAGGGAATCCTAAACAAGGGAGTTTTACAAACAATAGCAAATTAATTTGGGCAATATTTCTATTCGAATTTATAGGTTCTTTTCAATGTAAATTAAATTATTGCTCAGACTGTTACTAACTTTGGTTTCGAAGTAACATCATTAATGAACCGTTTGGTAACTCTGTTTTAGGAATGAAGGGACATATTAACTAGTTGTTGAGTTTAATACCTACTGGTGTATAGCGGAAAACAAATGTAATTATTACAGCGATGCGGACAACTACTTCGGCACTTAGATATCTTTTTGTTTTTGTATTTATTTATATAGTTACCTAGTTAGTTTTATAATTTAGTAGCTAGTGTAGATATTTAGATAAGAGATTATGAAAATAAATAATGTTATAATGCTCAAATTTTTTTTTTTAAATTATGTTTATTTTTTTCTTTTATTTATTTATGCATTATTTATTATTTTAAGTATGTATACTGTTGACATAATAATATACAAGGCCGCAGTAACAGTAACAATATCGCTCCTACTATTTATAATAATAATAATAAGATTTATTTTCTCACCACAATATTACAAACAAATATATATTTTATATGGTATCAGAGTTGGAAACACATTTTAATATTGTGGGAGACTGGTGCCTAAACTAAGCTCTAGGCCTGTATTTCAGGACACCAGGTCTCCGCCCTTTTACATAAAGATGCATTTTATTTTGTTATACACTTGTACACTGACAATCCAAAAGATAAAAGATAAAAAAAATGGCTCGAGTGGCAATTTTAAACTATATTATATACACTAAACTTTTGTTAGTTACATTATTTGTGTGTGGGAGTGTGTGAGTGAGGGTGTGTGGGGGTGTGTGTGTGTGTGTGAGGTGGTGTTGGTTGGTGGTGTGTATGTATTAGGCACTTATTTAGGGCGTGCGTGACTGAATGAGAGTGTTTACTATTTGACTTAAGGGTAACTGTTGGAGTTGGGAATGATGACGTACGAGGAGTTATTTTGTAAGGTTATTGCTAGGGCTGCGATATTACACCATAGAGGTAAGTAATTTCTCAGTATCCTCATAATTTAGTTGTTGTAGTAAGGCAGTAACTTTCTCTCTGCACTTATTTTTTGTGAGGTTAACTATAGGTGACATCCTGTTTATTTTGTTATATAGAAAACCACCCAGGTGGCAAAAAAACCTCTTTGAAAATTGGGTAGTAGATTGGTGTATTAGACGGCGGTCTACGGGGTTGTACCGTCTTTTGTGATGTGAGACCGTGGGATGATAGGTAAGTAGTGAGTGCTGTTTTAAAATAATGTTCAGGATAAAGAGTTGACGCACTGTCAAAACTTTAGCCTCCCTGTATAAGAGCTCTGTGGGATAACGGTAAGGCAAGAATGAGGACACTTTTAAGATAGCTCTCTGGGCTCTCTCCAGGTCAATAATTGTAGTTTTCGGAGCACCACCCCAGGCCTCTGCCTGGGGTGGTGCTCCGAAAACTACAATTATTGACCGATTGATACTTTGCGCTTGCTCAGTCACTGTTAACCTACTGTATCTCTATACAGTAGGTTAACAGTGACTGAGCAAGCGCAAAGTATACGGATCTCTTTAACTTGTCATCAGCTACTCGTCTCAGGGTTTTGAAAATGTATATTAGCTTGCGTAACCTAGTTTTAAGTGTCTCGATGTGTTTCTGGAATCTAAGGGTACCATCAATTATAACTCCGAGATACTTAACCTGTCTAGTGCCGCAAAGGTGAGTGCAGGTACACATATTGTTATTGTGTGGTTCTGGACAATTGTGTGTCATGATTGTGTAGGGCGCTGAGGAGTTTGGGACGTTACCATTTGCTCTAAGATAGAACGTCATATACTTGGTTTTCTCCGCATTCAGTGTTAGAACATTACTGCGTAACCAATTTGACACTGTATTGAAGCCCGCTTGCGCGTATAAAAAAACTTCGTCCCATGTATCAGCGCTAAAGAGGAGCGCCGTGTCATCTGCAAATGTTATGATCCTACCCCTGGGGAGTGTGAGCATACCCAGGTCATTTATGTATATGAGGAATAGAGTGGGACCCAACACGCTTCCCTGAGGGACGCCATATGAGACTGTTTGGTCGTCACTCATGTGTTCACCTATTTTAACGCACTGGGTACGCTCACTCATGTAGTTCTCAAAAAGTGCAAGTTGAACCCCTCTTATTCCCAAATTCTCCATTTTTTGGGAGAGAATGGGCACAGAAACCGTGTCAAATGCCTTAGCAAGGTCTAAAAATATGCCTAGCACCCTTTCTCCCCTGTCCAGGTTGGTGACAACATAGTTTGTTAAGTCGTGTACTGCGTCGGATGTTGATTTGCCAGACCGAAAACCGTATTGCGTTGGAGAAAGAAGATTATGTTTTTCAAGGTAATCAACTAGCCTGTTGTTCATTATCCTCTCTAGAACTTTTGACAGGGCAGGTAAAACAGCTATGGGCCTATAATTGCTGACACGGCTTCTGTCCCCACTCTTGTAGATAGGGTGTATGATTGATCTTTTAAAGACTTTAGGGAATCTGCCTGTTGAAAGGGCCAGGTTACAAATATATGTAAGCGGGGGCACAATAGAGGCTTTATGTTTCTTAAGAAGACCACTCGATATTCTATCCCATCCCAGTGCACAATCACTACGAAGGGACATTAATAATCTTTCAACCTCGTCTTCGTCTGTTGGTATCAAAACCATTGAGTTCAAGTTGTTGATTAGTGTGATAGGTTCCGGTGGGCTTATTATTTTTTCCGCGAGCTGTTTACCAATTTGAGCAAAGTAATCGTTAACTGAGTTTACCGATATTTTTGGTGTGGATGATAGTGTTAAGAGATGAGATGGAGTTTCTTTCCTTTTAGTCCTATTTGTCAAATTATTTATTGCAGCCCATAGTTGCTTAGGGTTTGTTCCAGCTTTGCTTATTTGGTTTTTTTCATATTCCGTTTTTATTTTCTTTAATAATTTGTTACAGAAGTTTCTGTATCTAGTAAAAGTTATTTTTAGATCATCATTATCAGGCGCTTTCTTAATTTTTTTATGCAAATTGTCTCTATGTCGAACACAGCGAAGAAGACCCGGGGTTATCCATGGTTTCATAATTTTTTTACGGTTTGGCACTTTGGCAATTTGTGAATTGTTCTCTATGACTTGCCTTATTAGATTAACCATAGTTTCTGCTGCTACATGAGGATCTCGATTGTTATAGACATCACTAAAGTCCAGTCGCCCAATGTCTGCATCTAACTGATCGTGATTGACACGGATTACCGCTTCTCTCGCAGCCGTATTAATGGTTTTCTTTGAGAGAAACAGCAATACCGTGTCATGATCAGTCAGTGCAGAATGAGCAACAAGTGTAAAAGCAGGCCGCTGACTTTTTAAGGCAAAGTGATCAAGACATGCTTGTTGTCTAGTGGGCAGTGTATGGGCAGGCAGCAGACCATGCGATGCCAACAAGTTCAAGTAGTTATGCTTGTTTTGGTCCCGGCATAGATCGTGGATATTAATGTTTATGTCTCCGCAAATTATAATATTATTGTAGCGTGCGATCTTGGTTAATGTATCATTTAATGAATTTAGAAAGTTAGTGATATCTTTATAGCCTGGAGGTCGGTATATTGCTAGAAGTACGGTATTTTGATCTATTTTTATTTGGAGACAGTTGGCATTTAGGACTGTGGGTTCCTCTACGGAGACCTTGAGTTCCCTTCTAACGTAAACAACAACACCCTCATTTTGCGTAAGATTTCTGATGGTATTAAAACGATCATAACTATCCAAATCAGGTATGTTGTTTGTGCCAGGAAGCCAGCACTCTGTTAATGTAATAATATCCCATTCGATTTTTGTTCTAGATAGAATTGCATAAAAACCTGAAATATTTTTTGTAATACTACGGATATTTTGATTTAATATTTTGAGTGACAAGTTTGGTTTAAAATTTGGCGGGACACAGTTGTCAAGGTCACAGGTCGCAGAGTCCGAGACAGAGACTGAATCGATATTCTGTGTGTTGTTCTGTAAACTATCGAATTTTAGCGTTATATTTTTCAATGTTCATACTTTTGTTAATGCTTTTTGCTTTGTATAGCAAGGTTAGTACAACTGGGACGCCGATAATGGTTCTATGGACGAATGCTTTAGTAACCTTAGGTGTTCTTGTAAACCGCCCGTGCAAGTAATTACGTGTACATATGAAGTATGTATAATGTATAATATAATGTATAGTGTGTGCTGTATTTGTGATTGACAATGATGAGTTGTTTGTATATTTATGTGACTGTACCGGTGTTATTTCTATTATAATTTTGAAGTAGTAGTGTAGTTGTGTGTAAATTAATTGTTGGTTAGTAATATTTTAATTAATTATATAAATTCTAAACTAGTATACTACTATTTATATGTCGGACATGAATGTAACAAGTAATAGCTATGGAAATTCTGATGTACCATATCACTATAGGTAAAGAATCAGCCTATAATGTTACCACAGCTAAAACACACTCTCCCTCTTCGAGAGGGAGTTGGCTGTGATTCGACTGTAATCCACCACGCGGGCCCAGTGCGGGTTGGTAGATGTCACATGTCTTTGAATCTTTGGTTCTAGGACATGCCGGTTTCCTCACGATGTTTTCCTTCACCGTTTTGAGAGCGGCGGTGATAAAATTATTTACACAAAGTAAAACGCTTGCCTGGGTTAGAACCCACGACCTACATCTCATAAGTCGGGACCGTTACTTCTGGGCCACCAGTGCTCTCCCAGGTACGTGGCATAATAGAAATCTAAGTTGGGAAAGTTAGATTTTCAATTTCAATGTATAATTATCGATTCAAATGCAATTCTTTAATAATTTCTAATTTTAGTTTAATTGTATGATACATAGTTGGTTGAAATAAATAAATAAAATAAAAATTACCCAGTAACTGGATAGTGGATATCAGATGGGTATACTCGCTCTATGTAAAATACTGGTATGCAGCTGCATCCGGTTAGACTGGAAGCCGACCCTAACATACTTTGGAAAAGGTTAGGCAGATGATGTATGCTCATTGTTTTGTTAACTTAGTTTGTAGTGTAATATGTATACTAACATAGTTTTAAGACCTTTGTAACTAACAATTATTATAGATGTACTTACACTAGTGTTTAAGTTGTGTATGTATCTACTAATAAATTGGATTTTATGATCTGAAATAAATGAATTGAATTAAAAGTTTAAAAAGTCATAAATGGTTGTGATGTGTGATCATCACAAAAAAAACAGCGCATGTCTATGGATTCCGATATCATCAGTATCTTGCCCTTATCTAAATTCATTAGGAGTCGCGCAACATAATTATCTTCTTACTAGCAGCGCCTCGCGATTTCACCCGCATAAGTTTCGATCCCGTAAGAATATCGGAATAAAAAGTATCCTATATGTTAATCCTGAAGGCCGATTCTCATAATTTAAAACGTTCAAAATTTAGTCGCAGTCTCATCTCGGCGACAAACAAATTTTCAAAATGTAGGGAAATTAGGGGTATTTTTGAAAGATTGAGACAGATCAGACTGTGAACGATCTTAAAATTACGAGAATTACCCCTCAGATTGTAAACCATCTGTGTGCCAAATTTCATCTAAATTCGCTCAGTCGTTTTCGCGTGAAATAGTCTATCATATCCATCCATCCATACAAACTTTCACATTTATAATATTAGTAGGAATTAGGATTCCATACTTCCCTATTGGTCGTCATCTCAGTAGTCACCCCCTTTCAAGCCATTTTATCTTTCACACAGTCCACCCATCGTGTCTCTGGCCTACCCATACTCTTATAGCCATTCACCATTCATGTTCAAAACTTTTCTTATGACATTTCCTCATGCCTCCGCATCACTTGCATTGTAACCTTGATGTTTATGATAGCCACACACGGAACAATATAGTTGCGCTAGTATATCGTTACATATAAGGCTACCATAACCTGCACCCTAATAACCAGTGATAGGAATAGGTAGTGCCTATTTGCCTAAACTTCGAAGAACAGAGACAAGAAACGGAGACTTCCTTAGGACTAAATTTTTTCCGGGACATCTGTCCCTAAATTCGGGACAACACTTTTAAATACATTAAAAAAATATGTTATTTGGAATAAGTAATTCGTCTATATTTACCTAAGGTTTGCGACTAGACATAACATTTATAATTTATAACTCCATAATAATAACTTATCCTCTATGGGCTCTAAAGGAAAAATAAAACACATAGAATATTGTTGTAAGTTACAACAATATTCTATGTGTTCTTATCGGACCGGGTGTCCCGGAAAAAATTTAGTCCTAAGGAAGTCTCCGTTTCTTGTCTCTGTTCTTCGAAGTTTAGGCAAATAGGCACTACCTATTCCTATCACTGCTAATAACATACTATCGATCTCAGTCTGAATCATTTTGAAGGATATTGTTACTCCATTGCTTCATATGTTCGAAAAATGTGTCTGCTCAACAACATAAACAACGGAATGAACTTTGTTGAACAGTCAAAATTAAACCCATTGCTTCTGAGAGTAGTTTTCATCTACATTCCCAGCTTTTAAAAACTCTCCTGTTTATATTTCTGCAATTCCACGTAAATGATCAACGCAAAAGGAATAGCAATATCAAATGTTTTAATAAAAGTCAAGCATTATTACGAAATGGTAGGTTTAATATGGATAAATGTCAGGCCATATGAATTTTATTTTATTTTATTAGGGAAAACAAACAATTGTACATTTTGTCTTACATCTAAGTATACAATAAAGTGGGTTAACGTACAATTAACAACGTCTCCACATATTACTATAAGTATTAATTTACTTACAGTACAGAAGAAAGGTAGGGCTTATTTTAATATGATACTTAATTATTAGGTTTTAAGTGCATTAACTAATTATGATGCTGGTTTTAAAAGTTTTTTTAGCTTTACTTGTTTACCTACTATGATGGATTCTTGTTAGTTAGTTATTAAATTCCTCTTGGTGAAACTTAGTATACCTACTTATTCCATAACATTCATTTCGTGGTGTCTAAATGGCGTTTAGCATTGCCAGCCCATAACGTTTCCACTGCTGGAACTCAGGCTTCCTCTCTTCGGAGTGAGCTATAATCTACCATGCGAGCGCAATGCAGACTGATAGAGACATCTATCAGCCTGCATTCATCTGTCTTACAATTTTTGGTACTAAAACATGACGGTGTCCTCACGGTTTTTTTAACAAGGACTTTTGACTGATAATACTATTGTAATACGCTATCTGGTAGCTATAATAAGATTTACCTTACAAACAGGAAAATATATACATCAAATTATATTTATTTATTTAAACTTTTCGCACAAAAAGGTACAAAGGCGGACTTCCAGTCAACCAAGGGTGGTGAAGAGATTAGATGGCAGGTGCTTTGGTTGAGAGGGACAATAATAATTAAAAAAAAACTCTTAAAACTAGGTACACAAATACATAAATAGGTTACATACATATACATATTATTACTATAATATATATATATACAAAATCAAGGGAGAGATGTGTAGAGATGACTCTACGCTATTTTTTTTTAAATTTGTTTTGAAAATAACTCTGCAATTTCCTTTCCTTTTCCTTTCCTTATTATATAGTTAAGTTCTTAATATAATGCAACAATTAAATACCCATAATAATGTTCCTTATTACATTTTATAGCATTGGTTTTATGACTATTATTCTGTGCTGATCTATGACTATTATTCTGTCGACCGTTTCTGAAGCAACACCCGTTTTCGTGCACGACACCACTATACTTCAAGTTATTAACAAATTTAATAATTATATCGTGGACTTCGTGATTCCAATTATTATTTAAGTGAAATTAAATGAACTTCGTCCAGAACTCGGCGACATTGAAATCGTTAGCAGTGGCTTCGGACAGGTGTCCCTAAGACTGCAGGTGAAATGACACAGTGAGCAGGACAGGACTTGGAGACCGTTTGTGATGTGACTAAATGTTGTGGACTAAAATTAATTTATTGTTGAAGTGTAAAAATATTTTATAACCTATTTATACACCTACATATACGACGTTCATCTATTTAACGTTCAAAGGTGCCTTTTATGTGCCTATTTGAAACAAATGATTTGACTTTGATACATATAACCATTGTGTGTAGGTGTATATCATGTTTATCATTTAAACGTGAACAAGTGAGCTAAGTGAAATTAACAATGTTTGAAAAGGTTATCCTGCCTCCAGGGACTTACCTGTTTTATATACATTACATCTCAGTCGTGGTGACAGCAGTAACGTTCGTGTGTGGAGTGTTATCATGGTGTATCATTAAGAAATTCCGTAATTTCTCAAACTATATGTATCTCAACGCTATTTTAGCAAATACCTTACTATATTCAGTTTCCACTATCATTATGTACGAGCTACACGATGAAAATGGTGTCGCAAAGAGTATAATTAATACACGGCTAGTTTTTTTTTTTTTGCGGATGGGAAATCATCAAATGACCCCTCCCGCTCTGGGTGGAGCGGAGGGAGTGTCAGACTCTTACTGACTAAAACCCACCCGTGTTCCTTCCTTAGCCCTTTATGTTCCAGGGCAGCGGTAACCCTTTGGACGATCCCGCTACCCATACACGGCTATTCACCATAAGTTTTATTGTATTTACTTATTTATTAACCGCTAGAAACGACTGGTTCTTGATCATATTACACAATAAACATGACGTAGATATTTTGAAAGTTTTCAATGGGTATACCCGGAGAAAATATTTAAGAACTAGCCTTTTTGGATGGGGTGTGGCTTTCGTAACGACCCTAATTTGGATTCTTATAATATATTTTAGCTATGTAGCATATTTTTTTTTTTTTGTTAAACTTACTTTCCCTCATTGTCTTATTTGGTAGCCAAACACAGTAAGTATTGTCGACCAACCCGTTTCGTTAGGATTGCTGTTCGAAAAATGACAATTCGATTTTAGTCAAGCCTTACTGTTCTAATTAAATTAAACAAAACATGCGTCGCCTCCTTGTCAGGCTGTAAAACTATACTGATATCAAAGCCAAAAAATCAAATGGCTCACCCTTCATCCTGCACTGCAAACCCTGTCACTTGTGCACTAGATGATCTTATAGCTGCGTCAGTGAGCAGAGTTCGCGAAGCTGAATTTTGGGCCAAAGGTGTTTAAACTTTTTGCTATAGATACGCTAAGAAGAAAATCAAAGTTCCGCGAGCTTAAAGTAACCAATAACAATTGGTAAGATAAAGGAATTGCGCAAGAACAATAAAAGTCCCAATTCAAACTCGTAAACAGCTTAGGGGCTTGTGGCTAAGTAATAACAGCCGCACGGGACGATCGATTAAGTTAAGCTACGGTTGCCGCGGTTGGTCCGTGGTGGATGACCATCTTTACATACCAAGACCCCTTCGTGCGTCGGAAAGCACGTTAAGCTGTTGGTCCCGACAGTCATTTGTGGATCTTTCACAGTCGTTAGCGTTACGGGTCGTCAGAAGCCCGAAAGTCTGACTACCATTCTCAAAAACCCGAATCGTATTACCCAGTAACTGGGTTGTGGATGTCAGATAGGCAGTCCCTCCATGTAAAATACTGGTATTCAGCTGCATCCGGTTAGACTGGAAGCTGACCCCAACATAAGTAGTTGGGAAAAGGCTAAGCAGATGATGATTCAAACTCTGAACAGCGTGTGAAAAGACAACACTATACCACCACATTGATGAATAATGAAACAGTGAAGTAAATAGGCACTCCCATTGATTTTTTATACACAAATGCAGTTAAGTACTGGCATTAAAAATATAGCCAATAGTACGCTCGACCGCACGTTATATTTAACCCACGATAGCCGCCCGTACTGCAACAGAGTAAAAGCGTTGTCAAAGTATTATTTATACCATGGCCTGAAGTTGAGTGTACGCACGACATCGATGTCGTGGGTTCTCAACATTTTTTATGTAAATTGCGTGTTATTACTGCGATTAAACTCCTTTGAACTGTCTAACTATCTTGTGAGCGTTCGTTTAAGTGACATCCTTAGTCGTTTGTGTAGCCTTTATTATTTACGTGGCAGCCCTATTTTGTAGCAGGTTTATGCGGAATTGAGAATTTAACTTGTCTTTTCATCTGTAAAACTTTCTTTAGGTATTTAAACTGGTTCCGTACTTGTACCACCTGTCCGAACCGCCTTTTTTTTTTTTTTTTTTTGAGGATGGGAAATCATCAAATGACCCCTCCCGCTCTGGGTGGAGCAGAAGGGAGTGTCAGACTCTTACTGACTAAAACCCACCCGTGTTCCTTCCTTAGCCCTTTATGTTCCAGGGCAGCGGTAACCCTTTCGGACAATCCCGCTACCCTGGCAGGCTTCGGCCCTATCGGGCCCCGTCACTCATGCTGACATCTCTACTCATGCTGACATCTCTGTCCGAACCGCCTGCGGTGAAATTTCTCATTGGTTATTTAAAAAAAAAAAAAAAAATTGTTGTTCCATATATTTGACCACGCAGGTATTACGTTTTCCTATGAATCAGCACATTTTTTTTTTTTTCTTATAACCGATGAAAAATTTCTACGCTAAAGAATCATGTGCTGAATTCACGGTTACAGTTTGCGCGTCGCTGTCACCAACCTGTATTTCCACAGAGCAAAATTGCATTGTAAGACTTTAAGGTGTAGCGGGATTGTCCGAAAGGGTTACCGCTGTCCTGGAACATAAAGGGCTAAGGAAGGAACACGGGTGGGTTTTAGTCAGTAAGAGTCTGACACTCCCTCCTGCTCCACCCAGAGCGGGAGGAGTCATTTGATGATTTCCCATCCTCAAAAAAAAAAAAAAAAAACTTTAAGGTAATCTCGCATCAATATACATACAACAATAGATAAAATTCACTGTATATTTATTATGTATTCAACGCTTGACAAGTTAAATTCGCATGTAATTAAAACATTAGAGATATTTAATATTGCGAACCTTCTTCTTCGTAACACTCTTGGCCTTTATCAAAATTCTTGCCCAAGAGCTGACGTGTTTCGCTTCGCGACGTCTCACCATCTACTCCGATTTTTAGTACTCGATAGTGAACCTTACTGCTATACAAATAAATTGAACTGATAATTGCGAGATAATTAATATGTGTACACCGTAAAATTTTGATCGTTTTAATCCTCAAGGCATTGACTGCCACCCCGTGTACCGGTGACCGTCAACAATAGATGTTCTATTGTTTCTGTTGTCTGGCAGTTAACGTATTAAAAGGGGTCATTGTACTCATCAGTATGAACAACTTTTACTATGGTACCAATCCTGAAGTCGTGAAAAAAAAATCAGTTGATCCATAGATTTATGTTCGCATAACTCGAAGTTTTTGACGATTTCAGGGTTGGTCCGGGTACACATAATGATGAGTACAATGACCCCTTTTAAGGATTAAAATGATCAAAATTTAATGGTGTATTATTCGAACTCCCACATCGACGGCTTGAGAAAAACCCCCTTGGTATTATACCCTATTGTTTCTTTACCTCTGATAGATCCTAGTTCAGCTCATAAAGCGTTACGAATTTGAACACCAGGAAGTAACGTCTAGGAATTAATGTAGTGTGTAGGATCTCCAGGAAAACTTCAAGGTTGCACAAAAAGTTTATTTATTTTAATACACCTTTTACATCTTAACACTTCTTTTAATTTTTCCATTTTCGCCATCTTCATCTTACTTTCTTGGATTCGTTTAAAAAAAAGCTTTTATAACAGTTCAGAAACGCTTAAGTATAATGAATAATTAAGTACACATCTTAAATTAATCATACATTTATAAAAAGAAAAAATTGTGAAGGAAAACATCGTGAGGAAACCGGCATGTCCTAGACCCAAAAATTCGAAGACGTAAGATCCGACAACCCGCATTGAGCTCACATCGTGAGAGTGAACGGCCCTCTCTCTCACAGAGAGGAGGCCTGTGTCCCAGCAGTGTGAGTATTATAAGCTGATTATGTATAAACAAAAGAACAATTTAAAAGCGCCAATTTATCTTTTTGTCACTGACTCAACATATTTTATACACAACATTTCCCATCAGCCAGCAACATACAAATCGATATAATAAGTTCGAGTCAACGAGTTTCGACCTTGTGATGAATATTTCAGGGCTTGGGCAAGTGCTTGGGATTACGGTGGCCCGGACACTTATCTAAATTTTTGGGCCGCGGGTACTCTCTAAGGATTATGCCGGCTATGTGGGTAGTTGAATATTTTGTTGTTTAATTGTTTAGTGTCGGTACAAAGTTGTGTAGGCGTATTATCGGTTTTCCTTTTGATGTTTTGAAGCTGTAAAATTAAAAAGGTAAGTATAATTACTTGTTTAATTTGTGTTAATAGCTTCAACTTTCTGACTAACTGACAGACTATTTAATTTTGACAATTCCAAAGTGCCTGTAAATGGTTTAATTGAAATAAATGATTTGCGTTTGAGTTTGAGTTACGTTCGTCGCCTAGCTTAAATACAAGTTTTTATCAATTAGGTAGGTATATTCGCGATCGGGTCGATCGAAGGTAAGGCTACGTTTGGCGCGGTTGGTTCGTGGATGGGTGACCATCCATTACATATCGAGACCCCTCCGCGCCTCGGATAGCACGCTAACCATTGGTTGTTCTTACATCTTTGACAGTCGTTACGGGTCGTCACAAGCCCGAAAGTCTAGCAACCAGTTTTAACAAGGAGTATCGTGTCTATCTGATCTCCACAACCCAGTAAACGGAGCTGTGAAGGTCAGATAGGCAGTCACTCCATTTAAATACTGGTATTCAGCTGAATCCGGTTAGACTGGAAGCCGACCCCAACATGGTTGGGAAAAGGCAAGACAGAACATACAAAAAAGTATTATGAATCGAGCTGCCTTTAGAATTTGATAGTCTAACGAGTTACCTGCCCACTGAAGAATACCGAAATCATAAGCAAGATCGAAATACAATACTAATTGTCAATTATCGAGTATTAGGCATCAGCTGACTGCCCGTAAAGACTGTCAATAGTTTCTTAGACGACCAAGATCAATGAAGCTAAACTGTGCTCTTCGACGAACTGTACGAATATTTGTTTGATGTTAGAAAGAAAGTGCGTTTATTTACAATAAACATGGCGCAGAGAAAGAACATACACACA
Source organism: Apamea anceps (assembly GCA_951799955.1). NCBI lineage: Eukaryota > Metazoa > Arthropoda > Insecta > Lepidoptera > Noctuidae > Apamea > Apamea anceps. Next base: position 5,929,514 of record OX637501.1, read on the forward strand.
AAAAAACAACTCGGGTTAAAATATGTGTCACATCCACGCAAAGCGGCCATCGCTCAGCATAATACTACCACCCTATGCGAGACAGAGCCCCAGCAGAGATTTTTAGCGACAGCCGACGACGATATTCTCACAAGTAGTAAGCTACCCGTCACTATCTATACTAACCTCATCAAGCATAGTTTACCTTTGCAGGTCGATCGAGACACATCGCAATGATCACCTCTTTGTCGATTGCCACCTTGTAAAAAGTACCTAATCTATGTATTGATCTCGATGCGAACTTAACACTACTTATCTACCATCTAAGTAGTGGACGTATTTGTAAAGAATACTTCTAATAAGAACAAAATTGACAGGGATTAATATTTAGCGTTGATGAACCCCGAGGCGTCGCGGAGGCGATGTCGAGAGAAAATGCGATAGATTTTCTGAATTACTGGATTTTGCATCCTTGGCGCTTGGAGTCGTGGCCTTCGCGTTCCAAGAGTCTTTTTATCTCAAAGGAATTAGGTTTCGATACAGGAATTGTTTGGTATAGTTATCATTAATTGAGAATTTTTTGGTATAGGTATATAAACATAGACTACGTATTACATAATAATATTATAAATGGGAAAGTTTGTGAGGATGGATGGATGTTTGTAACTCTTTCACGCAAAAACTACTGAACGGATTTGGATGTTTGTTTCAGGTATTTTTTTTTAATATTTTTAATTTATTGATTTAGTTATTTTAAGCAACTAATTTCAGTATTTTAGTTGTCCAAGCAGTCATTAATTTTAAATAAACTAAATTTTACTTTAAAAGTAGGCTGAAGAGTTCAATATCTTTGCCACGTGTAACAAAATGAAAAATCCTAATATTGACGTTTTTGGCTTGTCATCAGAAACTTCAAGCAGTTTTAGAGATGGGAATGATCGAAATTTTACGTATTACTTTAAACTGATCGATTATGAAATTAGTAACTCGTTTACAGTTAATCGATTATAGTTACTAATTTTGTATTATTATTAATATGTTCTTACTAGTCGTTAGATATGCGAGTTTAGTATTTTTGTCGAGTGAAGACGGATAGTAAGTACATAGTATCTACTATGTACCTAGTGGTGCACGACTGTGAATGATTTATTTCGAAACTATTATCAAGCCAATCAACAAGTAGCTACAGTAGTTCTGTTTGCATGTTTCCAACACCATTAATAGTTACAAAATAGTTCGAATGATTTTATAATGATTATTATTTAAAGGGAATGGTTTTTTATTTAAGTTATCATTATATTGATTAACGATCATTCAGAACTCGGGATTTAGATTTTGGTGTGAATTGATTTTCAACGTTTAATTTGAATCGATTCAAAAGCCGAAATTTTCGCATTAGGTACGCATGGCATTATATTATTATGGTCATCCCTAAAGTTGACATTATACGACTTGATTTTTTTATCATAGGAGGCACTGAAAGTATTCCCAATCTGCTTACTTGTGACGTCATTTGGAGGTCAAATGAAAGAGGTCAAGAGGTATTATGTATTTATGTTAAAATAAACTCTATCTTATAATTTTAAGCGCTAAAAATAGAAAAGGTTAAGAAACCTAAAACCTCGAAATGGTTTTGGAATCAGCGTAGGATTTTTTTCTTTACATACCCAATTGCTCGTTTCCTATGGAGAAGAGCCGGCAAGAAACGCCACGGTAACTCTTTTAAAAATAATTGGCTTTTACAATGAGAATACTTTTTACCCCGATATTCACTATGGAGGCATTAAGTACATGGAGCATTCTCTAAAGCCAGGCACCCTGAGATTTCAAACTTTGTCTGAGCTGCGTCATGGCTTCAGGTGATTGTCGAAGACGTCTATAGAATATAATTATTTGAAATTAATTCCATAAAATGACTTACACATTATTGTGCTACTTTTAATGCTTTTTTAGCGTTAAATTCTACAAAAACCATTCATCATTACCTCAACATCTTAAAAAAAAGCTTCCCTACGACTCTATTGTTCAAATGAATTCTTGTACTTTCAAATTCAAAGACAAACATATTTCTTAATTTCCTCTCCAATATCCGAATGTCAAGTTCAGAATAAACGTACAAATTACAAAGTATATTTAAGACACGACGGTTTTCCTTTCACCGTTTGAAAAACCGTTTGTTTATCGGTTTTTCCCGCTAATTTTCCCGGATGATCAACAAGTGGCTACCCCGGATGGAGCTTTCGCTGTGTTCCGGGAGAAGTGAGGGTCGAAGGGGGTTTGCAATCCGTAGCTACGCAACTAAGCCTCTGGAGTAGGGTAACTCGAGTTTCGTTAAGAATTTATGGTTATTTGATCTTGGTTCTGTTGCATTGGATTTTGAATTCGTTGAGATGAGGTTTCTGAGATCTTAGTTAAATATCAGGGCCCGTATTCCCGTAATTTAAAACGTTCAAAATCTAGTCGCAGTCTCATCTCAGCGACAAACAAACGTCAAAAACTTTTCAAAATGTAGGGAAATTAGACGTATTTTTGACAGATTGAGACTGAGATCAGACTGTGAACGTTCTTAAAATTACGAGAATTACCCCTCTGATAATTGAGTCTGCATTAAATAAGCTTTCAGATAAGAACTTCAATATCAATGCTACACTTTTAATTCCCAAATAACGTTCTACGGATGAGCAAGACGCGATCATCATAATCAGCCTATAATGTTCCCACTGCTGGGACACAGGCCTCCTCTCGGTTAAAGGGAGTGGGCTGTAATCCACCACGCAGGACCAGTGCGGGTTGGTAGATGTCACATGTCTTCAAATTTTTGGTTCTAAGACATGCCGGTTTGCAGCGGGATCGTCCGAAAGGGTTACCGCTGCCCTGGAACATAAAGGGCTAAGGAAGGAACACGGGTGGGTCTTAGTCAGTAAGAGTCTGACACTCCCTCCGCTCCACCCAGAGCGGGAGGGGTCATTTGACGATTTCCCATCCTCGAAAAAAAAAAAAAAAGACATGCCGGTTTCAATTGGACAGGCCTATATCTGGACATGATGATGTGATGATCATGTGCTGAATTCATGGTTACAGTTTGCGCGTCGATGTCCCTGCCACCCTGTATAACGAGAGTGAGCAACAAGGCAGGATTTTCGAAAATTCCCTAAAAGGCTTAAATACAGTTATAACTTTGGTTTTTGATTGGAAGTTGATAGGAATTTCGTATAATTTGCCGATGGGAAGGCCCATCGGGCACATGGCTCGTTTCAGCATTCTTAAGGTGTCCCTAATGATACGAGATAAAACAAAGCTACCCTACTACCAAGACAAGCAGTCGTAGTCACGTACTTAATGTTGGATTTTATTGAAATCGTTTTTTCGTATCGTAAGTTTTTTTCTGTCAGGATAAAACAAGTTTTATAAAATATTCTGCAGATGATTATTATTCTTTAGATTACATTGGTGCTCATGCTCACAGATGAATCTTCGTTAATTTGCAAAAAAAAAAAATGTAGAACTTAAAAAATCAAATGTCATGCCCATCTTTTTAATTACTTATCTACGTGCCTATACAGCCCAGCAAAATCAAAATTGACAGATACAAAGAAAAAGAAAGAAAAAAAGGTTTATTCTGCATAAACAAAACGAACATTACAAATTTAAAAAATGACATAAAATATACACATACAACGTGGTCAAAAGCCTTATAGTTTTTTCTACTAGCGTTTTCCCAACTATGTTCGGGTCGGCTTAGACTGGAAGACGACCCGGATACAGCTGAATACGTATCAGTGTTTTATTCGCAGCGACTGTTGGTTGTCAATTTGATAACAATGTAATGTAACAAGAAGTTACTTCTTGCTATAAAAACTCACAATCTAATGTCAGGGAAATAAATTGTTGTCAAATTGACAACCAACACTCGCTCCAAGTAAAACCCCCGGCACAAAATAATTATAAAAATAGTATGAATGTAAAACGCCTAGAACAATAAAGAAAAAAAAAACTATTGAAACAATAGCCACAAATAGAACAAAAAAGGTATAAACTTGAAACCCTATAAAAAGAAAAAAATAACCTTGAAATTATGACCCTACGTATGAAATTTTTTGATTACATGTTGTCCCATCGGGGGACCGCTCTAATTATTAGCCTAACGTTCTGTTAAAGTTTAAAATCGTAGCGACACCCCGTCGTTTTTGCATCGGGGGTTAAAAACACTGGTAAGTATAGTATTTCTTTCTTTCTTTCTTTCTAGAGAGCAGTGGTGACCTAGTGGTTGCATGTCCTAGAACCAAAAATTCGAAGATATGTGACATCTACCAACCCGCACTGGGCCCGCGCGGTGGATTACAGCCCACTCCCTCTCGAAGAGAGGAGGCCTGTGTCCCAGCAGTGGGAACATTAAAGGCTGATTATTTGAGTATTCAGTTGTATTATTCGTTGAAAGATACTCTCGATCAGTCTTCGTACAAAACAATCCACACACAACAACCTTTTGTGCCTTTTTCACGCTTACATTCTAGAGAAGATTGATTGGTCTGTATGGTAACTTAGCTAAGAATTACTAACATGCGTTATATTGTTAGCATTTGTAAAGCAACAAGTACTATACATAACACATAGGGGCAACTTGCCAGCCTGTAACTGACAAGGACTATATAGAAAAACTAAGCGGATCTTTTTGGCATAATCAAAGAGATTTTACTGCTGGACTGTGCCACAACACCCTGCCCCCCGCCTTCCGCATCCAGTCCACCCCAGCCACCTCTTTTAGGTAGTTCTTTCATCTAGCTGGGGCATCTGGCTGGAGCTGGGGCTATATTTAATATGCTTACTAAGTAAATAATACAATGTCTTCGGTCATAATCTTATTTCGCTACTAACTTCTGACCTTTAACGTTCCCAATTTTATTTTATTTTGGGATTAAAAACAGGAGTACAATTAAATGTTACACAAAATACTTACTAATTAAACAAAATACTTAGTATAGCTCATACTACCAACAACATTATCCACTTATTACTAATTTGTTGATTGTTAATGCTACGGGAGATAAAAATAAAAACAGAGTACATACATGAATGAATGGATGAGATATTAAATGATTGGTTGATTGAATGAATGCTTTCTAATAACGAAATTTGTGGGATAGAAAAGGGAAAAAAAATAATGATTACAAATAAATAAAATACTACTTAATAATTTATAAAACTAAGATAGAATCGACTACAGATTTTCTAAATTGTATTGCTGTTTAATCTGATTCTGATTCTGAAGATCTGATTAAAAATAACAATGTTTTCGAATGTAGTGTTGTAGGAATTATTAATATATAACCATATTAGTATAGATTAGATCTTTTTCATGGATTTCCACAAAGTCCTTGGATGAAATCAAGAATGAAACCATGAAGGTCTGCCTAAGGAATGCAATTAATGTACAGACATTGATTGGATAAGCTACCCTTCATAATCCTACTAATATTGAAAACGCAAAAGTTTGTATGGATGGATGGATGGATGTTTGTTACACTTTCACGCAAAACTACTGAACGGATTGGGATGAAATTTGGCACACAGGTAGTTTATAACCAGGATTAACACATAGGATATGTGTATGTGTATATTTTATCCCGATATTCCCACGGGATTGCCATTTATGCGGGTGAAACTGCGGGGCGCAGCTAGTATCTTATACAATTTAAAACAAGCTATTAGTCTAGACATATATGCATAATGCATAATCAGTCTGTAACGTTCCCCCTCTGGGACACAGGCCTCCTCTCTGTGAGAGGGAGTGGGCCGTAATCCACAATGCGGGCCCTGTGCGGGTTGGTAGATGTCACATGTCTTCAAATCGTTGGTTCGAGGAAATTCCGGTTTCCTCACGATGTTTTCTATCGCCGTCTTGAGAGCAGTAGTGATGAAATTATCTACACAAAGTAAGGCGCCTGACTGACCTACTACTCGTTCGTAAGTTACCGTTATCACTGGGCCAACCACTGCTCATCGTAAAGAATGCCTGTACACGAATTGCATAGCCTACCCTTCACAATATCTTACACAAGGTAAGGCAAGCGATTAGTTCCTACACACAACAATACATTATTTTATTGTCTACTAGCTGCGCCCCGCGGTTTCACCCGCATAAGGATCCCGTGGGAGTATCGGGATAAAAAGTATCCTATATGTTAATCAAATTATCATCTGCCTGCCTTTTCCCAGCTATGTTGGGGTCGGCTTCCAGTCTAACCGGATGCAGCTAAATACCAGTATTTTACATGGAGCGACTGCCTATCTGACCTCCACCTCCTCCTCTGAGTTACTGCGGGTATCTAATACGATACCCCTTGGTAAGACTGGTTGTCAGACTTTCGGGCTTCTGACTACCCGTAACGACTGTCAAATCCACGAATGACAGCCGGGACCAACGGCTTAACGTGTTTTCCGAGGCGCGGAGGGGTGTTGGTATGTAAAGATGGTCACCCATCCACAGACCAACTGCGGCAAGCGTAGCTTAACCTAATCGATCGACCTGTGCGGCTGTTATTATTTATCCACGGGCCCCTCCTATGTTAATCCTGGTTATAAAATATCTGTGTGCCAAATTTCATCCAAATCCGTTCAGTAGTTTTGGCGTAAAACAGAAACAAACATCCATCCATCTATCCATCCATACAAACTTGCGCGTTTATATTATTAGTAGGATGTTGCGTATAAAGTCGTTTCCAAATGAGTCATTTAGCTTGTACAGTTCCACTTATCTCCTGAACAAGCAGATATCTCACATAGCTAAACATAAAAGTAAAAACTCCAAAGGACCATGTACTATCAAAATCAATAGCCAATACCTAATCATATTTAAAAATAGAACTGAAACGATTACATAGATCAAAGTATAAGCATTACACAATAATGTGGTAGGCGATACGACGACGCCTGTGATTGGTCAGTGGCAGCCATTACAGCCGTATACGGAAAGCGCGCGCGTATCGTATTACATCGCGCATACGCAGATTTGATAGGGTTGGTGCGTCTAGTTTCTCGTACTGATTGGAAAATTTTGGAATATCGCGTGATTTTATTTTATTATTGGGGTTTTGGAATATGATTACTGTAAAGTTTGAATGGTTCAAAGACATTTGCAATGGATTCGGTCATGTTTAGAACAAAATATCCGACCTACTCTACCTTTTTTTTTTTTTTGAGGATGGGAAATCATCAAATGACCCCTCCCGCTCTGGGTGGAACAGAAGGGAGTGTCAGACTCTTACTGACTAAAACCCACCCGTGTTCCTTCCTTAGCCCTTTATGTTCCAGGGCAGCGGTAACCCTTTCGGACGATCCCGCTACCCTGGCAGGCTTCGGCCCTATGGGGCCCCGTCGCTTTTGCAGACATCTCTTTGAGGCGCGCGTGGAACACGTACACGCCGTCCGGCACGGGCCTAGTCCTGATCGGACGGTGAGTTACCCATTACTCTCCGCCCGCAGGCCCGCGCCTACGGTGGCCGGGAGTCGTCACGCGGCTCCCGACGCCCGGAGCGTCTCCCGCGGCGGCTGAGGCGTGAGGTGCGTTCCCTCGCCCACCCCGCCACCTCCTTCGCTAGCATGACTGCTTCGCAGAAGGAGGTGACTGCCTCCCACTCCCTCTCGCCCCGGACCATGGCTTGAACCAGGGCCGGACGCGAGAGGTCGCCGCCGCTGCCGATCGCCTCTACGAGGACACGGCGGTGCTCTGCCCAAGCAGGGCAGACCTCCATCGTATGCTCCACCGTGTCCTCTGGGCGATCCACCTACTCTACCTTTACGTTTACTTTGTATTTTTTTTTTATTGGTGTAACTAGCTTCTGCCCGCGACTTCGTACGCGGATCCTGTTGCTTATGCCAGCGACAACGAGGTCGTCAAAATCGAAGATCTGAAACGTCTGATGTCGAATTCTAAGACCTTGGGGACGGGAAAACAGCGTGATGCGCGAGACGATTCGAGACGTTCCAGATCTTTCATTTTTGTAAAAAGTCGGCATGAATCCAGATTTAGTGTCTTAATGAGCTCCAAATGAAGTCATCTGAAAAGCACTGTTGTAAGCTCGAATATTGCTTAAGAATGGTTGGACTTGGGATGCTCGCCATTCAAAAGAACTCATAAGACCTCCGGTAGCTCTTGCATAGAGTTTAGTCGTAACTTTCCAGACGCACAACACATTCCCTTAGTCTCTCCCTTCCACTTACGCGCGTGACAGTGTGCACACACGTCAGACATGGTGCCAATGTCTCCGTGTTCGATGTAATAATAAATGGGTTATAGGAAAACGCGCTCCTTTCTTTATTGTTCCACGGTTGCTCTTCAGGATCATAAACCATAGACTCAGTATCAGATGAGGATGAATTTTATTGTGAAGATTGCGACGTATACAGTCTAGATCAATTTGGGCCACACGCTGTTCGACTGACTTGCCCGAATTTCCTGAATCCGCTCACGTTCTTGCGTGGAATGAACAGACACCTCAACACGCATGTCGTGATTTCTTTGCCGAGCAAGTGCGTTGCGTTGCTCGCGCTGCTCATCTGTCTCCAAAGACCGAGCTAGAGCATGCTGTGAGCGGTCTGCACTAAGGCGCGTCTCATGCTCTTAGGGTTCTCAAGTGATCGAGATGTGGCAGTGCGAATACGCTGGGAGCTTAAACGCGAGTCACTCTGCGTGTAAGTCTCCGAAGCGCGAGATACTGCGTGGCGCTCGCGATCGCTTGCTTGGCGTGTATCGCGCTCCTGACTGTTCTCGAGCGACCGAGCAGTCTCAGTGCGGAAAAGCTGAAGACTTAATCTCTGCTCTCTCTCTCTGTATCCGTTTCGGAAGCGCAAGATAAAGAATGACGCTCTCGGTCACGCGCAAGTCGTATCTCACGCTCCTGACTGCTCTCAAGTGATCGAGCAATCTCAAAGCGGATATTCTGAAGACTCAACCTCTGATCACTCTGTGTAACCGTTTCGGATGCGTGAGACAAAGAATGACGATCCCGGTCGATAGCTAAACGCATTTCTCGTTGTTCCACACTTTTCTGAGATCGAGAAGCAGTAGTGCGGACTCGTTTAAATTCTAGTCGTAATTGGCGGTGCGTGCTTGTTTCTGCGGACAAACTTACTGCATTACGCTCACGGTTAGCATCTAGCCGTTGTCACGCCCTGCGTCGGTTTCGAGAGATCGAACTAACCTGCGCATCTTAGAACCCCTTGAGTTTAGAGACAGATTTGATATTTTTCTAAAAGGCATAGCTAAAATTCCTTCTTAATCCGTTACTAACGATATTCAAATCAATGAAAAATAATCGAATAAGTACGTAAGAATTGCTAGTTAGTAGAAAAATAATAATTATTCGCAGGAAAATTGAACACATCAACCAACACAGGCAACAAAGGTAACCCCCGTTTCTATAGGATGAGAGCGGCGCATTGGCACCTATAACATCACTTTTTGGGAACGAAACCATAGCGCGATCTAACTCGACGCCAACGCCATATACTTAGTTAGAAAACGGAAACTACCATAATATCATTTACCCAAATTAATTAAATTATGAATAAAACTAAATTGTGGTTATTTTAACAGACAACTACATTATTTTTGCATTAAAAAAAATATGGTAACAGCAGCAAGTAACAAAACTAAGAATTACATACTTACATAAATCAATTACCTACAACAAATGTGCTTGGTAAGATATAACTTAGAACCAAAAGTTTGACTTGACTTCATGATAGTGTAGCTTGTTGTACCACCAATCAATCTGTTTAGTAATATTGGTGTGAAACTCTCCATACAATTAGATAGGACATGTAAAGTTCTCAGATTTCATAACAGTATCGTTCCCAATGCACATAAAAAATTCAAAAACTAAAAAAAAAGAATTTTACGATTTTTTAAAACATGACGGCAAAAATAAAATAAAAATTAGTATGGGATTTCAACTCGCACCATTTAGTGCGGTAAACTGTCGCCTGACCTTACCGCTAAATTCCCCGTTGACATATTGTTGAAATAGCTGTTCCCTTGCAATTTATAATATTACTGCCCCGCTCCTTTATAAAAATAGCGTGATTATTATGTTCCCAGAGTTAAATTATTCTTAACTAAATAAATAACATGTCATTTTGTGCATTTAATTATTTTGTGCATTCGATTACGAACAAAAACTTTTTAAAATCAATATTGCTTACCTCCCGTAACATACGGCGTGATATTATGTAGCCTAAAGCCTTCCTTGGTTTACAAAGAACATTTTTGCTGAATTTCAATTCAATCTGTCCAGTAGTTTTGGCGTGAAGCCGTACCATACACACAGACAAACAGACAAACAGACAAAAATTCTAAAAAGTCACTTTTTGTCATCAGTTACGTTTTTCTAACAAAAGCCACTTATTTTTTCTCGAAAATTCTCAATGTACAGTTTTTCTTTCGTTACTGTTTTATTATATGTATAGATTACACATGCTATGTATTAAATTTTAAAAAGACACACAAGGTAAAATTAAACATAATTACTTAAACAGTGTCTTCATTATTTCAATCTTCACTCAAAATTTTGAAGATTTTCATTCTTATCCAGTGATTTCAGTACTAAGTAGGTAGAAATCATTCACGTGTTTTTTCCTTTTCATTCTCAGCTCACGTGATGTCATTACATAAGCTTTCATTCGAACGTCACACCCACAAACACAAACTTAGCGTGCGTCATATTAAAACTGAAATTAATACCGCACGTTTCCCGAATTTCCAAGTTCTCTCACCTGTTTACAATTTCGCAACACTCTCTCAAACTTTTTGTAAGATTGCCTTAAAAGTATACAACTTCCAGTTTATTGTTTGGTAACGTCAATTGGGTTTACATGCGTAGGTACTCGTGGTAGGGGCAGCTGCAGGTTTCTTAAGGAAAGGTGGTTTTAAAAAGCGTGCAAAATTGGTTTTGTTGTTCCTCCTTTAAAAAAAATTTGCACACAAAAGGTATTGTTTTATAATGTTGCCAACGGTTCCATAGTATTTTTTTTTTTCAAATTCTGTCATTATCCTTCTATGGAACATGGATGAAAGATAATAAATAATTAGATAATTATGTTTTTTATTTTTTTTGTGTTACTTGATTACATTTTGTTTATTTCACAAGTGTTATTGTGTTGTGTTTCGTTTGTTAATTTTATTATTTTCTTGTGTTTACATTTTTATTTTTTAATCGTATTTTACATAGCCTACTTAAGTATGTTTTTGTGTAACTTTTTAGTTTGTAAATTGCTCTGTACAACGTCTTGGGATTCAATTCCGTAATGTTGTGCATGTAATCGTAAATAAATTAAAAAAAATGGATGGGGAAATTTTAGGTATAGTTATCATAATTCCCTACACAAGAAAATACACAGAAAAATAATACATTGAATTAGTAAATAACATTTTGATTTAATCTTGTCTCCATCAAGGCATAAAAGAAAAATGACACTTCCCTAATTATATCCTATTGTTCTGCTAGAAACGGATTTCAGCTTCAGTAATTATTATTAATCAGACTATGAAAAGGATGTGCCGTCTGGTATCGAGTAGATATTAAATATTACATAACTAAGAGAAATAGGATAATGGTCTGAGATAGTCATCAAATAGTGATTATGCTGCTTTGAGGCTCCTATCTCAGCATTATGCTGGCCTTATTGGCCTCGCAAAGGTTTTCTATTCTCTTTGTTTTTAGTGTAATTTGGATAGCTTTAAGTCCTCCTTTTTTAGTTTTGAATTTCCTGTGTGTGCCCCAGTTTTCTTTCTTACTTTATATCAAACCTCAGCACAAAATCTGATTGATATTGTCGTGTCGAAAAAACCTGTAAAATCGTAAATGTAAAAGGGGTTTATCCAAGGCGGCATTCGTTGGTCGGAAAAGGACAATTTTCAGCAGTGGGCAATTAGACATGACTGTATACAAGGTAACAGGGAATGATGTGCACACTGTTAAAATATGGATGGAAAATATGGATACAGTATATGGTACTGAATCAACCTGCGTTGAAATTTTTGGTCGGTTCTTAAAAAAAATGCTTTTCTATACATGTTGAACGCGTAGGTAGATATTATATTTTTCGATGAAACAACAGATTTTTTTTTATAACCAACGAAAAAATTCTATCCTAGGCTTGGGCCTGGCCTGCTAGGGTCTGGACTCATGTGGTGAATTCATGGTTACAGTTTGCGCGTTGATGACCCTGAATATGAATTAGCCCCTAATCCATTTTGTGGTTGGATTCTAACAATCTTATTTTAGCTAAATTTATAACAAACTTATCTACTTACTTTCTGTGTTTTCTTCCATTCTGATTAGTTCTATTCATGTTGGCAGACCGACAGATAATTAAACTGATGATTAAACGTTATTACCGCCTTTTTTATAAATGACAAATGATTTTATTTTTGTAAGTAGGTTTGTCAAAACACTTTTACACGTCAATAATATTTTAGAAACTAGATGAGGTCGGCGTTTCCTGTGTGACTACTCTAAGAAGAAATGCCGATACAAACTCAGAGGTCACAATCTCTTATAAAGTCCAGACATAATATTGGTCAGATCATCTGAATACCATGTAGATTAGTGTCTGAAATGGTATTTTGAGGAAAAAACCACGCAGAATAAAAAAAAAAAGAAAAAAATAAGATTGAGTCATCCTGTCCAGTCAGTGCACGCATTTGTCAGTCATCATGCAGCATTTAGTCATAGAAACTCCCAGTAGATTGCCGAAACGTAGTTTTCCGTTACGAATTCTTTGTTGAGAAGTGTTCTTTTTATTTTTGAATATTTAATCTTAGAAAGAAAAATGCATTTACTTATTGGCATTACACAAAATGACACCTTAAAACTACAAAAACAAAAACAAAGATTATACCCACACACAAATGACCTTAACACCATAATATAACCCTATTTACCAACTAATAAAGTAACTCAGAACATTAACTGCTGGTTCTAAAGTAAACTGTCTACAGTGCAACGAACGGTAGTAACAACATTATTGGTTTTCAACACTAAACAATGTACAGATATTTGTTGAATGGCTGCGATTAAGATATAGCTGAGGTTAGGTTTTAGATGGGTGGCTGTTCCTGTTAACTGTGTTTCTGAAACATGCTGACTTTAAATTCATTACTAATCTTCCAGGCGGACGAAATAATCATTAAAATAAACTGAAATACCAAAAATGAAATTATTTGCTTAGTAAAAAAAAAAAATATTGCATTGGATACATGCACTTTCCGTAATAATAAGTCAGCTAAGTGCGTCATAATGTTGCGTAGATAGATTTAACTGTGACTTAAGCATTATTATTGACTTTGTTGAGCAACAAAGCCTTTGTTAAAAGGGTTCTGATCAAATACGGAACCACTCCTTTATTGTGGAGTAAAAGGGAAATGAAGTTCTAGTTTGGCATTAGTGCGTGTATATGAAACTCACCTACCTACCTACTTCAAGTACTAAGAAAAAAAAATACCAGTTATATTGGAATAACAGCCCCTATTTAAAGGAACAGCAAACCGTTACATTTAACAAAAATACAATAATATAAGGACAAGAACAACACGTCAGCCTAGTCAAATAACCCGCCCCTAACTGTTCCCGGCGCAAAGGTGCCCAAAACGCACACGCAGTACTAAGAATAGAAAAAACCATTAATGAATGCACTGACAACTGTTTGATTTTACTCAAAAACTTGGCAACAGTCCGAACAAAATCTAGAACTACTTAGGACATAAGTCATAAATCATTTTCGAAGCAAAAAAAAAAAACATCGCAACTATCTGAAACTTTAAATTATCTTTGTCCTTCGGGTTAATGTGTGGAAACTTCGATGTACTCAACTATATAGGTATATGATGCGAGCCAAGTCACTACACCGCGTTGAGAAAAAACAAATGCACCGCGGCTGCCGTGTAAACAAACATGCGCGGACGCAACTCAGAGGAGTCGGTGGCAGGTGTGGCAGTAGGCAGAAAGAGCTTGTTGTTTTGCTGGTTTCTGTTATGTGAGTCATTACATGATGTAATAATGATGATATAGGATAGTTTCAATGGATTGAAGACGCAGAAAATCGCGATAATAAATAAGCGTTTTCAAGATCAAATCAAAATCAAAAGTTATTTATTCAATTTAGACCGAGAATCAGTACTTTTCGCGCGTCAAAATTACGTAAGACAGTCCCCCAAAACGCCCTTCAACATTTTCCAGTGTTTTCGCTGGGAAGATGTGACGCAACAAACTCCCAAGCAGTACAGCTGTCTGTTCAGTTAGAATCATCAGCTGCTCTAACACCATTCAGAAAAACCAATCAGCTCGACTAACTCGGCTAACTGATTGTCAAACTCCTGCCTGCTTTGATTGGCTGTTGTTATTTCAATGAACCGATTATTGCTTTTATTAAACCTAATCTAGTCTTACTGTATTCACTAACCAAACGAAGCAAATAAATGACACGAAACTCGTACCTGGGGCTGTACTATAAAGTGTCAAACCGTTACCGTTCCGTTGTGAAAAAGGGATGGCGCTATTCGTCTTGTATAGCTCCATCTCTTTTCCACACTAAAGTAAAATAACAAAACACGACCCTCCAAGCTAGGGAAAATCCTTTCCCTCGCAGAAAGACACCTACCCTTGGTTTTATGATGAAACATACTTCGAGAGCTCGAATGTCAGAATGTGGTCGGGGTGGGTCAGGTTATTGAAAAGGCTTTCATTAATTAAGGGTTAAACTTTTATATAATTGCCACTCATTTCACAATATAACGTGCCCATGTCGGAGCCTCTTGGCAAGCTCTCATCATAAGATTCAATCGAGTTCGTACACCGCTTTACACTGAGGGGCAATTCTCGTGATTTTACTCACATCCACATCCACATCACATTCACAGTCTGATCTCAGTCTCACTCTGTGAAAAGTACCTCTACTTTCCCTATATTTTGACAAGTTTTTGACATTGATTGTCGCCAAGATAAGATTGCGACTACATTTTGAAAGTTTTTAATTACGGGAATTGGCTTTCGGTTTCAAGAGCTGGTGGTAGACCCCCATGATATCACCAACACTGAAAGTTACAATTACATAGTTATAGTAATAGGTAGCAGGGCAGTTAAGTAGCAGTCTTCGTGATAAAATGGTGATGAACGAGAGCTCCAATTATTCTAAGCGACTATAGCTTGGGTCAAGAGGTAAAAGACTGGAAAATATCCCATTCCTCTTAAAATGCAAGTTTCGAGTAGATCCACGGCAAAAAACTAGTTAAATAAAAACTTAAATGAAATGACGTGTCTGCAGTAATTCACTCTATGTCGAAACGTGAGCCAAACGGTGTTGGAGGGCGGGCGGCGCGGATAGGGGCGCGGAGGGGGGAGGCGCCCCGTATATGGCGTGCGTTGGCGCAGTAACTATACAGTGAAGAGCAAAAATTTGTAACGCGTTTCATTGTTATTATTTTGATTTATTGTTAAATAACAGATTTGTTTTTTATAAGTAGGTATTCGAGTTAGTTTTTTTTATAATTTCAGCTCTCAGTGAGCTGTTCTAACAGTTTTTGTCATACAAAAATAGTTTGACAGTTTCAGTATAAAATAAAAAATATAGTAGATAGCCAATTACTAGACAGTCTTCACAGTACTTAACTAAATAAGTAAAATTAAATATTATTTTTTATATTGTTCAATACAACACATCTATTCTGTATAGTTTCACTAATTACTTAAAGAAAAGATTCAAAGTAATGCTTTACTTAAAATGAATATGGCTTTAAACTTGACTGACTAAATTAATCTATACTTTATTATAAATTTATTCGTCGCCTTTCGTGTATGTCTGTGTGACCGCGTTGTTCCTCTAAACTACGCAACGGATTTTGATACGGGTTTTCACTAGCACTTAGAGAATTTATTTCGAAGGTTTATGTGAATAATATAATTTTATTGAACTTGCAAATAATAAAGATATCTCAATATTTTGTCAAGTCATAAAAACCATGCGAAGAGGCCCGGAACCCTAATTGCGTAACACACAATCAATCGTAATCTGAATCATTTTGAAGCAAATTGCTAATCCTTTGCTTTATAAGTTCGAAAAATGTGTCTGCTCAACACGTAAATAACGCAATAAATATTATTGAACTGTCAAAATGAAACCGATTCCGATTGATTGTGTGTTACGCAATTAGGGTGCTGGTCACGTCTTTAAAATTAAATAAAGCCTGTGATGCATACACCACATCTATACATATAAGTATACATAATAATAATATATAATACTGCATTTGACATTTCCTTCAGCAAAACAAACATTACGAAACCAACTTTTCTCCACGACCGTTCTCGTCGACTGTACTCTGGGGCGCCGGCTGTTGTCGGGTGCTGCGCGTGCGACGCGACGCCCCGCCCACTCGCCTTTGTGTGTGTGCCTATGACGCCGACAAGTTTTTCACACTTGCAACGGACTCATTCCTTCAGCTACTAGCAGTCTGACACCACTGAAATTCAATACAATTTTTCCTGCCAAAGGTTTTAAGCAAAATGTTGGTGTTTTTTAAATAAAAGAAAGTACTTAATGAACGTGAAAGGTTATTGCAATGTTAAAAGCATTGACTTTAATACACACATATATATATATTGATTAATTTTCTTAGGAAAATAGCTCCACCAAAAAACGACTTACTTTAACACGAAAATTGCTTTTAATCATTGAGATTTCTTTCAAATTTGTGGAAATCGACTGGAAAATCCCTAACCCTTCGCCTATGTAGGAAGTTAAGTACATAGAAGTAGAGACAACCCTAAAAATAGCATCCAGCATCACGGTAGCCCGCGAAATTCAAACTTTCTTACGTTTTTTGCACATTGCAAGTCAGTATCAGGTTTATCTAAACATGATTCGCATCTCCCTTAAGTACCTACGCTTGAGTAACACCTGCCTACTATCCATTTGACAAATAGACCAAACTTTGATTTCCAATCATTAGTAACAGCTAACATTATATTGGCGAGACACCCAGGTCTTCCTGTCATGACCTAGATAAATCGCCGGTTAACCTGGCAACGCCACACTAGGTGTGACCTGGAATTGTCATTGAACTCTAAGAAACGATGCTCATTTATTTTCATTATTGTTCGAAGAGTTTTGTGACAGCTGTCAATACCAATAGTTAGGAATAGTATAGGATAGGTGTCTTTACGATATAGCGACCTCCACTAATTGAGATGTCTTGCTTCGTTCGTGTTGGTCTGGAAGTCGACTTCGGCTAAAACTTTCATGGAAAAATGGCTTTTACAACCGACTTTGGCAACCATCGAAGGGATTTTTTTGTGTTTGTTTAGGATTTCTTATATCCCACAGGAACGTTTGCTAAGAACAGATTATTTTTAATAAGTTTGTGCCGTCGTTCCATTCCTTGGCAAAGTCCTCATTTCTTCCCTTGTCTCGATATTGTGCTTCTTATATCGCCAATAATTGAGAAAGCAATGCAAAGCGACCCGCCATCTTTATTCACTTCCTTGTAAAGATTATTATTTACTTTTTAGTTATTGAAGGTTTTCCTCCTGACAAAGATGGGATGGCATGGAATCCTTGACAAAGATGTACGTTCTCTCGTTTTGACTCATTCAATCACGTAATGATTAAATCAATAAGGATTCTTCCGTTTCTACAAAGTCTAATTTTAAACCAAGACCTACCACATCATTGGCTAACAACATCCTACCTTCCCTTATAAAGCGATGAAATAAAAATCATAACCTAATTAGTTTGACCGGTGGCCGGGAGTACTAGTAGGAAGACTTGAGGCGAGTATATAGGTCGAGTTACTGGCTCGTTGCCAAGGAATTAGTCACCCAGTGTGTAGCCAACGCATGACGATAGCGTTAAAGGTTACTCTGATACGTGAGACGGGGATTTTTGGGATTATGTTGTGAATTTTGTTCCAGGGCTGCAGTGGTCTGAATGGGTCATCATTCTGTTAAAGTTTATAGACTTAAATAATTATATGTTAAGGTTAATTTTGACTAGCATGTTATTGTTTTTCCGACGTCATCGTAACTCCAATCTGGTAAAGTGGGACTACCGCGACGGAACGGCAATAGGGTGTGGTTGTGGACCTCTATCGCAAGCCATGCCCAAACATGCAAGCAAAAAGACCTCTGCGCTACCACCGACGAAGCCGTAGAAGTGTGTGAAAACTTCGGTTTTGAAAAAGAAGAAGAATTTATTTTGAATGAAAATGAGTTTGCAAAGGTGATATGCGCCCACTATGAGCGAAAGGAATTTGTTTAAAAATTGCTATGCATTTTTGCTCTACGACCGTATCTGTTCCGTTAAATGACTTGATTATAATTATTTCTCCAGGAAAGAATTTTCTTGTAAATTCATCGTGCAATACGGCGGAACTTGTACAGCTTCTTTGTGGAATAGCTTTTGCAAGAAAAAGATCCTGTTACGGCAAATAAAGTAAGTCTTACAGAAACTACAGAAAATAATTTTCTTTCGTTGTTTTTATGGGTTCTCTGAAAGTGAAGTGATTGTTGGGTTATTTAGAAATAATAGCCGATCTTAAGCACAACAAGAGGTTTATTCTCAACAGACAAAACATTACACATACAGACTAGACTAGTGAACGAACAGAAAGTGACAGAATTCAAATTTAGTTTCCACAGATAATAACTGACGCTGACATTCTCACTAGTCTTGACTTTACATATTTAATAACATGGTATTTAAAAACAATTAATCAAAATATTTATTTGCCAGAATATGGTACAGACGCCAGCACATCAAGCTACTACAATCTGTCAAAGGAGATCGGACGGGTGTGGCCCAAGTCGCGTCTAAGCATGACGCTTAGTTTGTTTGAAAGTTCATTAACTAAGCTAACTTTTTTTGTATGGGCACAAAAAAATTTAACCTGGGAGGAAAAAGTTACAGGGTGTATTAAAATTAAAATACTCATAGTTATATCGAGCTATTTTAAACTATTTAATCAATTGGATCTATTTCTTTTAATTGAATTGTTTGAATAATACTCTGTTTTTGAAATAGTATTTAAAAGTGTTTGAAGAAAACTGTTTCTAAGAAAGGATTAAAAAATGCAATCATTGAAGAAGAAAACATAAAATAACCTACTATACAATATATTTCATCGTAAGTACTTTAATTATTGAGTTCCTGGAAGGATTTGGGGGAGCCCTTTGACTAGCAGTGGGACAATATAGGGTAACAAAAAAAAAAAAAAGTATTTTAACGGAAAACTGAACTAAACTAACAATATACATATTGTCCAGAAACGCTGCAGATGTTCTATGTTCTCGTAACAAGCCCCACCCGAGATATCACACTACGCTCATGATGTGCGCGCAACATCCGACTGTCCTTTTCCCTATGATACAACTACAGTAATAATGTTGAATGCCCTGTAGTCCTTCTTCCTCCTCATACATTATATATGTATAATAGCAATCAAACACATCAGTATTAAACACAGCCGGTAAACAGTGGACGAATAACAAAATAGGTAACGCAGTTCAAACACAAACGTATCGCATCAAACAGCAGCAAGCGGAGAGAATGACTGCCAAAGACAGTGACTGTCACTGTCATTGACAGCCATTCCTGCCAATGACTGCTAATAACAGCGGCAGTCACTGTCATTCATGCCATAACATTTTTGTCTCTTTTCTAATGAGGTTAGGTTAGGTTAGGTTTAGGTTCTGGAGGTGGTTCTCAGCAAGTCAGAGGCCATGGTGTTTCATGGCCCCCGACGGGCGCCGCGCCCGGCTCACACATCGTGGTTTGGGGCTCGGATCGCTGTCGAGCCTACCATGAAGTACCTGGGATTGGTGCTTGACAGCCGGTGAGACATCGGCCCCCACTTCCGGCTGGCGCCCAAGTTGTTGGGCGCGGCTGGGGCGCTATCAACGCTGCTACCCAATCTGGGGAGCCCGAGCGCCGCCTGTAGGCGGCTCTATGTGAAGATCGTGCCATCGATGGCCCTGTCCCCGGTGTGGGCCTCTGACCTGACGGCCGACAGTATCGCAATATTGCGAAACCGCAGAGAGCGATGGCCGTCAGAGTCATCAGGGGATATCGCACGATCTCCTACGACGCGGCCAGCGTACTGGCTGGATCTCCGCCCTGGGACCTCAAGGCGAGAGTTCTCACGTCATTGTATCGGTGGCGCGAGGAAGCGAGGGCGCGGGGTGAGCGACCGATGCAGCGACACATGAAGCTGCGTCGGTCTCAGCTTCGTGAGGTCCTGGTGGCGGAATGGCGGGACAGGCTTACACGCCCGGCTTCGTCACCATCGAGGCGGTCCGGCCGGTGCTCGAGCGCTGGCTCGGGAGGGGAGCACGGCTCCCTGTCGTTTCGGGTGACGCAGTTGCTCTCGGCGCATGGTTGCTTCGGGAAGTACCTGTGTCACATAAACAGGGAGCCGGACGCCCGGTGTCACCACTGCGTCGACTACCGGGAGGACACGGCGCGGCATACGCTGGCAGAGTGTGCCGCCTGGGAGGAGCCGCGCTGTGCCCTCATCTCAGAAGTAGGCAGTGACCTGTCGCTGCCGGCCGTGTTCGAGTCGATGGTCAGCAGCGAAGAGTCTTGGGACGCGGTAGTTTTCTTCTGCGAAACGATCGTCTCGCAAAAGGACGCTGCGGAAAGGGAGAGGGAGATCTCGTCCACTCACCCTGATGAGTTCAGGGGCGACGGACTCGGGGAGGTCCGTTGCCCCCCACACATCAGGCCCCGAGATGGCGGCGCGTAGTTCCACGCGCGCCCCTCTTAGACGTCGCGGGGGGAGTCTAACACCTCACTCCCCCCCTGACCCGAGGAGGCCCGCGGTGGAGGACGTCCTTGAGGATTTTCCACCCCGAAAAAGAAAGGTTAGGTTTAGGTTAGGTTAGGTTTCAGTTAGGTTAGGTTTAGGTTAGGTTAGGTTTAGGTTAGGTTAGGTTAGGTAACGCAAACATACCACGTGTATATTTTGTCTCTTTCTCATGTTGGCGCAAAAAATACCACGCATCTGAGTCATCATTTAAGTGTTGGCCAACATCAAAAATACCATATCGGGTTAAATAAATAGATTTAAATGATAAATAGTTCAAAATACGCCGATATATTAAGTTTATATAATTATACGCAGTAACATTTTTCTCCCAGGATGGATTTTTTTTTACCCATACAAAAAAAGTAAGCTTAGCTACTGAACTTTCAAATGAAATAAGCGTCATGCTCTGACGCCACTTGGGCCAGAGCCCATACAAAAATGTCCGATCTCCTTTCTTTAACAGATTTTCAACTTCATCGCTAAAGCGTTAAGGTTCAAGGTTGATTGGGAAAATTTGACAGTTTCGGGCAGCTTGACCTGCTGGCATCTGTACATAAGGTGATTCAGTAAGTTTGTTTCAGCATATCCTGCCATAACATGGCGTACAAATGTATTCACACTCAACGATGTCAATTAATCTAACTTACGAATTCTATTGATTTGTCTTCTAGATAGTCCTTAATGGTATAATATCTTTTAAATATTAATAGTTTGAAAAGTATTTTTTTAAACTTGGTCAGCGGTAAGTCATGAAAAGTATTTGGTAAATGATTGTTAACATTTTTCTTAAATAATTTTAGTTTTATTTTTCAAACAACAGTATCCTGTGAGTCCTGAGTATGATTAGCGCGAATTCTTTTTTTTTTCTGTGAAATAGTTATATCATAAACGTGCTTAGTCATAAAGAATTACCATATCGAATTAATTCTAGAGAAATGAGCAAAATAATAATTAGTACTACCACATGAAGCGAATAAATTGCAATTAAATCAAGTTATGTGAATGTACGTGAATAGCTGTTGATTCTACGGTATCACTAATTTATTCCGAATAATTATTACATGCCTACACACATGGCTAGTACTTTAGATAAACATTTAGGTATTTACATCCAATGATTATGATAATAATATGGTGAAATGATTTCGGTCGGAAAATGTTAACAATTTCATAAATTTTCATTGCGTTTAAATTTTAATAGTGCTTTTTTTCTCGTTTCAGTATGCAAAAATACTGAAAAAAAAACTCTTTAATTTTTTGCGTTTCATAATACACGCTTGCAGAGAGCATGAATAACAAACCCAAAATCAAAAAGAACTGGGTATATTTATAATCCTACAAAATGGTGTCCCCAAAAAAAAAAACCTAGAAAATGAATCATACTTATAACTACTTAAAGTAGACAGTCGCTTCATTTAAAAGACTGGTATTCAGCTGCATCCGGTTACACTGGAAGCTGACCCAGACATAGTTGGGAAAAAGCTAAGCAGATGATGATGACATATATCTACTTCAATGTTAAAATCGATAAGTTTTCTTGTTAGAAAAAAGAGTAAAACTGAAAAATTAACATAATATATTTTAGAAGCTTGAGAAAAATATATTGTTCGTCCGCCGCGCACTCTATATGGATGAGCCATCTTACATACCTAATGCTACCAGGTCTTAATGCCACTGTCCATTCCCATAGCAGATAATCTTAAAACTGCTCCTAAAACCTATAAAACAGTGTAAAATATTGAATGAGGTCAGTGAATCTGACTGGTGTATGTCTCTCAGTGGCTACGCTTTCCGCGAGTGATCGGCTAAATATTTACCACGTGGTATTTACTATGAATGGAATAATTCTTCGATTCGAGGAACTGGAGGTAAACATAATTTTTTTATAGTTACAGCAGGAAGTTCAGTATCAATTGGTTTTCGTGAAGCTATAAAGGTAATACTACTACTACTTTATAGCTATACAACGTGTTTTTTTTATATCCTATAACTCTAGAGGGTCATTGTACTCATCATTATGAACAACTTTTACTATGGGACCAAACCCGAAATCGTGAAACAAAAATCTGGTGTTCCCTACATTTTGAGGAGTTATACGAACATAAATGTAGGGAACAGCTGATTTTTTTTTTCGCGCTTCCAGTTTGGTCTCGTAGTAAAAGTTGTTCATAATGATGAGTACAATGACCCCCTAGAGTTATGGGATATAAAAAAAAATACGTTGTATAAAATTTATATAAAATTGTAGTTGGGAACAAGTTAGCCATGATGATGACTTCATGCCTAACCTTTTCCCAACTACAATTTTGGGGTCGTATCCCAGTCTAACCGGATGCAGCTGAGTACCACTGTTTTATATGGAGCGACTGCTTATCTGACCTCCACAATCCAGTTACCTACTGGGTAACAATGCCCCTTGGTAAGACTGGTTGTCAGACTTTGTGAAGCTAATAAGGTATAAGTCACCTAATTCAATTAATCAACTGAGCCCATCGCAGTCTACTGCTAGACGTAGGTCTCTCCCAGGCTGCACCATAATACCTTGACCTCCTCCTTATCTACCAACCCGCACTGGGCCCGCGTGGTGGATTACGGCCAACTCCCTCTCCGCCCGAGAGGAGGCCTGTGTCCCAGCAGTGGGAATATTATAGGCTGATTATGCAAAATCTCAAAGACCAGGCAACACACGCAGACTTTTGGCTCTATCTTCAGGCAGTCATCTATCTAAATGACATTTCATAGTTGGCTTACTAAATTATCTCAAGAATATTACCAGTGTTATACTTAATGTGCAGTAAAACAAATTCCGCCTTATTTTCGCCTTTTTTTTTTTTTTTTTGAGGTTTGGAAATCATCAAATGACTCCTCCCGCTCTGGGTGGAGCAGAAGGGAGTGTCAGACTCTTACTGACTAAAACCCACCCGTGTTCCTTCCTTAGCCCTTTATGTTCCAGGGCAGCGGTAACCCTTTCGGACGATCCCGGCCTTATTTTCGCCTTGCCTCGCAAAACCCACCTTAAGATTTTCACTCCACTGATTTAAACGTTAACCTTGACAAGAACCAGTGGAAGGTTCATAAAGAAGAAACTTCAACAAAGAAATTTAAGTAAAAAAGTTTTCAGTTCGAGAGCAAAATTGAATCAATTAACTAGTGGAGTGGAGGAGGTTCACAGAAATGTCTTCAGAGGAAACTGCAAAGTTAAAATAAAAATGTAAAGTTGATGATTTTATCTAGTAAAAACCTAAAGGGAGGAACTCAGTCTGGAAGACTTAGTAACGTCGACTGAAGATTGGTGTTATCCTGCACATAATCAGGCGGGAGGAGACGCCCGGGTGTCACCACTGTCAGGATCGCCCAGAGGACACGGTGGAGCACACGGTGGAGGTCTGCCCTGCTTGGGCAGAGCACCGCCGTGTCCTCGTAGAGGCGATCGGCAGCGGCGGCGACCTCTCGCGTCCGGCCCTGGTTCAAGCCATGGTCCGGGGCGAGAGGGAGTGGGAGGCAGTCACCTCCTTCTGCGAAGCAGTCATGCTAGCGAAGGAGGTGGCGGGGTGGGCGAGAGAACGCGCTTTGCGCACCTCACGCCTCAGCCGCCGCGGGAGACGCTCCGGGCGTCGGGAGCCGCGTGACGACTCCCGGCCACCGTAGGCGCGGGCCTGCGGGCGGTGAGTAATGGGTAACTCACCGTCCGATCAGGACCAGGCCCGTGCCGGACGGCGTGTTGTGTTCCACGCGCGCCTCAAAGAGATGTCAGCATGAGTGACGGGGCCCCATAGGGCCGAAGCCTGCCAGGGTAGCGGGATTGTCCGAAAGGGTTACCGCTGCCCTGGAACATAAAGGGCTAAGGAAGGAACACGGGTGGGTTTTAGTCAGTAAGAGTCTGACACTCCCTCCTGCTCCACCCAGAGCGGGAGGAGTCATTTGATGATTTCCCATCCTCAAAAAAAAAAAAAAAAAGATTGGTGTTATTGTTTATGTATGTTTCCCTGCACAAAATATTCCTGTCTTTCTTTATTTATGTGCAGATACCGGCACATAAATAAAGAAAGAAAGGAATATTTTTAGTCGAACTCGTAATTGCTCTTTCACCATAAGGTTGAATGTAATTTGCACTTCATAAAACTATAAAGTCTATTTGTATATGTGACAGTTCAATAATTTCAACTTTAGAAAAGTTTCAATTCCCTGGGAATTATTGTTGAACGTGGTTTTAGGAGGGCGACTACACACATGCCAGTATAGCCCACCTTAAGAAAAGTAGCTACCGCTGTCAACTTAAAAGACTTTTCTGATGCTCTGCCCGTCTCAGAGACAACTGATAGACCTATCAGTTTTCAGCAGTAAAATCGCGTCATTTCACTAGTAAATATAGTCTTCATGGTGCTTTTTCTCTATGCATTAAATGTGAGTCGCGATAGGTATACGTCTGATGCACCCTATGGACAGTCAGTCCCCGATCAACGTCATGACTGGGGAGTCGACAGGAAGAAAGAGAAGAGGACAGAAATAGGAAAGGTGATGATAGTAACTCCAACGTTTCACAATATGCTCTACTTCAATGTTTACAGCCCAACCACAAAAGTACTAAATGTCAATTAAAATGAAGGAATCAGGCCAGTACGATGCACGTGGTGCAAAACACACAAACACCATGGATGGCCAAAGTTTACAAAACAAGTCAAAAGTGAATTGACTACTAATTTATCACCATCAAATGCTTCCCATAATGTATTAACAGCATCTCTAAACTCTGTTCTCATTGATTTGTTTGCGTATACACCTTTTGTGTTTCGACTTTGACCTATTTTATATTGACGCACCAGGGAATCTGAGAAAAGTAAACTCAACTCAATTCAAACGCAAAGCATTTATTTCAAATAAACTATTTACAGGCACTTTTGAATTGTCAAAGAATCGATCAGTTAAAAGTTGAAGCTAGTTGCCCATTGCAAAACGTAGATCTCGGTAATCGATATATGCAAGAACCATCTTCATTCCAATTCCACCAATCATACAATTGCATACCAATCATAATTATAAATTGTGCAATAGAAAATTGAAGACGGTTCGACCTTGAAGTTTTTCCTATAGGTAACATTTTTATCATAAACTAGAGATTAGCTCCTGCTTCACACGGTTTATACAACTTCGAGCACATTGCAACAAACTTCTACATAGACTAAATCCTGAGAATAAATTTGAATATTTGATAGTTTTCCATAGAAGAACTTTTCCATACTAGAACTTTCAGACGTCTATTTTATTCCACGGATAAAAGATATATCTGACTTTGGTATAATCAGCCCAGGTCAAAACATGAAGAAAAGAACAATGTAAAGAATGAATGATGGAAGGCGGAGGGCAGGGTGTTGTGGCGCAACCTGGGAGAGGCCTATGTCCAGCAGTGGACTGCGATAGACTGAGTTGATTGATTGATTGAACAAAATATGGAAATTTCTTTATTATATTTAAGTTAAATGTTAATGTATTAAGGCTTACACCTACCGGATAAAACCTTCCGAAATAAATTCTCTAAATTATGATGAAAACCGTATCAAATTTAATTTCGTAGTTTAGAAGAACAACACGGTCTCATAGAGGGACACAAAAAGTGAATTCAATTTATAATAATTAATATGTTTTAATAGATAGCGTCCTTCGCTTGTTCTTTACCTTCAAAAGCTTCAATTAATTGATTTAAAAGAGCACTTTTATTAAAGGTATCCGATAATTTCATGTTACACAACAACCTTTAGAATAGAATTATTTTGTGCGGCGTTTTTCGCCCCCACTAATTTATGTTATGGCGACATTCAAAATTACATTAATTTTGTATTAGTTTTGTTGTTTGCTTACTAGAGTCTTCATTTCGTCATCTAGTTTAGGTAGGCCACCTTTCAGCTAGAAAAAGTGGGATAATGTGCCAAAATACAGGGTGGCAGGGACATTGACGTGTAAACCATGAATTCAGCACATGATTCTAGACCCCTTAATAAAGGGGGGGGGGGGGGTTAGAATCACGTGCTGAATTCATGGTTGAAGTTTTCGCGTCGATGCCATCCTGTTTGTGTAATTTATGATCGTAGTCGTGTAAGGATACTTTTCTGTAGTCTAGTCGAGTCTAAGTACTAAGCTAGGCAAGCATTATTAAGGCTGTTGAAGTCTAAACTATAATGCACCCAGTATTATAGTGATTTACTGCCGATTGATTCTGTAAAAATCTCACCGTGAAAAGTTAGGTGAAGTGAGCTGTCAATAGTGTCAATCCCTAGCATTAGTTGGAATGACAGCTCACTTCACCTAAGTTTTCACAGTGAGATGGTTACAGAGTCGCACTGCTGTTCTCTTATAAATTGGGGAGTACCTACATCTATACAAAGGAGCAGTGGTGGCCTAGTGAAAACGGCGACTTACAATTAGTATCTAGGTCGTTGGTTCGAACCCTGACAGGCGTTTTACTTTGTGTAAATTATGTCTTCACCACTGTTCTCAAAATGGTGAAGGAAACCGGCGTGTCCTAAATCCAAAAATTCGAAAAAATGTGACATCTACCAAATCGCACTGGGTCCACTCTTTCTCACATAGAGAAGGCCGCAGTTCGAACATTATAAGCTGATTATGTTTATGCTATGTAAAATCTAAAGAAAAGAATGTAAAGAATGTAAAATTGAATAAATATAATGAAAGATGCACTGCTCCACATACGTACAGACGCCTGCAGGTCAAGCCACCCGACACTGTCAAATTTTCCCAATCAACCTTGAACCTTAATGCTTTAGAGATAAAGTTTATATAAAGTTTAAAATCTATTAAAGAAATTTGACAGGTTGTAG
Source organism: Apamea anceps (assembly GCA_951799955.1). Lineage (NCBI taxonomy): Eukaryota > Metazoa > Arthropoda > Insecta > Lepidoptera > Noctuidae > Apamea > Apamea anceps. The sequence continues at coordinate 5,957,183 of OX637501.1, forward strand.
TAGCTTGATGTGCTGGCGTCTGTTCTATCAAAGAGAAAATCAGTATGCTTGAGGAAACAACACATAAAAGTAAATCTTGATATCGTGGTCACGGACGCCCCCAATAAATCAATAGATCCAGTACATCTGTAGTCATAAAAGTTATGAATGACACAGCTACAAAATCATTAGTTCCCTACTAAAATAAATTAGCACAGACACTAGCATGTTTCCGAAACACAAAATTTATTGGGACTGTCCGCGATAAAATTCGAAGATGGCGCCCGCAGTCTACGCCCACATAACTCGAAGTTGGCTGAGGAAACATAAATATTGCTGAAACAGTCATAGGTGTGTCAGAATATTGTCACAAGTGCGATTTTTTGTTGCGTTTTATTTTATAAATAAACTTTTTTTATATTTTTATTGCGTTTATTAGATGGAGTAATGCGTAACCGTAAAGACACTGACGAATTTAAATCTTCAGTATTTTTGGCCTGTTATATGAATTTCTAACAACGGATTCAATGTTACCTTCCATTTCCACCGTGCTTAGAAGATGAGATGGCGCAAGGGTGACGACACACGTTGCATCCCACACTAACTATAACATTAACTATAATATAATATAACTATAATATTCTGTTATATGATGAGTCCTCAGATGTCTTCGCGAGTACTGAACTGGTATTCCTCCACAATGCTACTCGATACCTGGAGTCTATTGCCACTTCCAGTACAATCTCCTAGGATTAAATAAATTAAATAAAACAGCTTCTTGTTAATAATAATTATATTTCAATTTATCCTAATTCTATCTAATTTTGTCTAATGTTATCTTATTTTATCTAATTTTTACCAATTTTGTTTCATTTCATTAAATTTTATCAAAATTTGTCCATTTTTACTTAAAAATAATTATATGATTAATTTTAATTTTAATTATATGACATGACTTTAATTTTATAATTATATGACATGTGTAATTAATAATATTGACTAATAACTTATATGTGTGATGCAAACTGTTAATATAAGTTGGTTATTAATAAATAAACTAAAGGCCTATCCACCTTCCAAGGCATTATGGTCATTCCGTCTGGTCTTTCCCCATCGTCGCGTGCTCAGCCATTGGGTTCTAAAACAGCTGGCCCTCGAGATCTGATGGCGGTCTTGCGCCACCCCATTTTCCAAGCACGGTGGGCTGTGCTGGGGCGGCTGCTGCAGGTGCGGAAAACCTCAAACGGCGCAAATACTCCAATCTCTTTGGAACGTATATATGTTCGAGCAGTAACATTACCTTCCATTCTGTGAATAAGTATTTAGCCTTAAAGATTCACACTGACCTTCTTCTATTATAATTTGACAAATACTCGACATTTTAAATTTAATAACTATGATTGATGTACCAATTTGATTAGCTTCATTTTGTAGATAATCAATAATTTTGCATGCTCGTTTTGGAAACTTAAAAAAAAGCCCAACCATCTGTGATGTAGTTAAATTCTTGCAAATATGTTTCATTTCATTTTAACCCTTACCTAAGTATCGAAAGTAAACAAAAAGTAAAAGTAACCCTTACCTAAGTATCGATATTTTTTTTTTTTGCTTGTTCTCCTCAAAATTAATGTATGCCTTGACAACGATTCATTACATCGTAATCAGTCAATCTTCATTACCGTGCATCTGTTACAGAGCTTAATTAAGGTAGGTACATGAACTTACTAAGAATTTATCAAAAAGATAATCCCGTGCTTAGGAACTTGTTGGTCAGGATGAATAAATCCTACTAATAATATTATAAATGTGAAAGTTTGTCTGGATGGATGGGTGGATGTTTGTTACTCTTTCACGCAAAATCTTCTGAACGGATTTGGATATGGCACACAGATGGTTTATAACCAGGATTAATATATAGGATACTTTTTATCCCGATATTCCTACGGGATCAAAAGTTATGCGGGTAAAACCGCGGGGCGCAGCTAGTCTTTACTAATACTATAACTGCAAAGTAAAAGTCAGATAGAACGGTAAGCGAAAATAAAGATGTAAAGACCAAGTCGCGGGCAGAAGCTAGTGTCAAAAAACATTGATTTATTTAGTCCAAGCTTTGCACTGCAGACTAATTAAAACCAAATTCTACGCAATAAAGAGTCTTATTGACATGTAGAACTTATTACTGGAATCCAACTTACAACCAAATGATTGGTTGCAGTCTGTTAGACTTTCGAATAATTGAAACCAGCTGGTATTGGAAACAACTCCAGTCCGGTCAGGCATCCTTTGAACCGTATCAATTGTGCTGACATTGATTAATTAATCAGCTTAAACTCGCAGCCACCATTGTCTCTGGTATTATTTACAGACAAAAGAGGGTTTGCTGTTGAAAATTTGAGGTTTTACCAAAAAGCTCAAAAATTCTATTTTTATGGACTCAAAAAAGAAGCTCAATTTGTTGTAGATATTTAGGGCTGATCTTCTACTGACTAAAACCCACCCGTGTTCCATCAGTTGCCTATGCCACGGCCACGGTATCTCTTTCGAACAACCCGCGGCCCTGGCGACATCGGCCCTAGCGGACCCCGTCAGTTCGTGCCGTTGACCCGGGCCTAGTCCTTACCGGGCGGCGAGCTGCCCATTGCTCGCCACCCGCAAGCCCGCGCCTACGGTGGCCGGGAGTCGGCTGTTAAATCAGCCCTTAAAGTAGTTTTTTTTTTTAATTCACTATTCTTTTTTACAGAACAAAAACCTGGGGGCAATTCTCGTAATTTTATGAACGGTCGTTCACAGTCCAATCTGTCAAAAATACTTCTAATTTCGCTACATTTTTGACAAGTGTTTTGACATTGGTTGTCGCTGAAGTGAAATTGCGACTCGATTTTGAACGTTTTGAATTACGAGAAGGCCTTGACGGCAGGCTGTTCCATCGTCTTTGCTATGACCATTTTTTGTTATTTCTTCTTCTTGGTCGCGTACTTCATTACTGAAGGTCGTGTCCCTGAAAGGTCTTTATAGCTTTATGTACGATGGCCTTCCACTTCGTTCGGTTCCCCGCTCCTCTCAGAGCGGTCGTAACAGATTGTCCAGTGAGGGCACTTGGTCTGACCAGCGGTTAGGTGACCGGCCGCGAGAACTTTTCCCATCTACATTGCCCATCACCATCAACTTTTCTAGAGTATCTTGTTCTGGTTAAAAACTACGCAAAAGCTATAGAGTATCCATGATCTGTTACCAAAGGATTCTCTGTTAATGTGGTGCCTGTCAGGAACCTTATAATCTTTTCTTATTTACTACGTTCTTTAATAAAGCCTATATTTTTTCGGGTTGTTTCACGTCCACTTGACGCACGCGTATACGTCAAAAATGGCGCTAACTATCGTTAAACCAAAAAAAAGCGTTGTTTCAAATTACAATTACAAAATTATGGCCTGGCCGTACGCCAATAATAACGACTACGTAATCGTATTATTTGACGTACGTATGTTATGTTAACCAACCGTTTGAAACAACCGCCCCTAAGACTTTCTTCGCAGCACAGAATCCTCAGTTTAACTTTGCAAAATTACCAAGAAAAACAAAAGAATAACTGACTCACTACGTTTTCCCTCCAACTTATTACGTGCCTGCTTCGATGATCTAGTGGCCGAAAGAGCTACTGCAAAGCATGAGGTCCTTGGTTCGATTCCCGGGTCTGGCAAAGTGTTTTTGGGTTTTTCTGTCTGGAATTTCTCAGTAGTAGTCCGGAGTCTCGATTTGTGTCCGGTTGATGGCAACAGGCTCGCCCCCTATTACATGGCAATTAAACATAACTGGTGAAATGTGGGTGCACCATAAGTACAGCTCTACCTAACTCTTCGGGAAATACAGGTGTGATGTTAACAAAATACTAGTTACTAGGTAGGTACGGTCACCAAAGGAGATAAGGGGGCCTAAAAAGGCCACTTTAGCAGAATCATAACAGGATAACAATTATGAATCATATTAAAAATTGTAAAATGGTCACGCACTGACAATTCATAATATGATCTGTGTGCAATTCATATCACAACAAAATAACATTTAAACTGTAGAAATAAAAATAAAAAAACCAATTTGATTAATAAAAACTGTAATGAAAAATTTACCGATAAAATTACGGTTTTTATTTTTTTCATTCGGCAATGTTTACACCAAATATGAAATGAAATTTTACGAAAATTAGAGGAGTTGCTAATGATCTGCTGGGAATTCAGGAAATAAATAGCTTTTAGAGGTATTGCTTAAAAATGCCTTTTTAGGCCCCCGGTAAATAGGATCGTCGGATATACTTGTTGAAGTTTTGTAAAAAAGCGATTAATATTTTCGAATAAAATTAAATTTAATTAATAGAAAACATTTCTCAGTTCATTTATCAAATTAAATTTTATTCCAAAACATCCATCGGTTTCTTACTAAACTTCAGCTATATCCGACGACTCTGGTTACTTATCTCCTTTGGCGACTGTACATGATGGCGGAAATTTTTATAGTTTTTTAGTAACCTACGCAATCAGTTGCGTGTATATTTTATACATAAATCGTTCTCGCTTGTTTATCTGTTAGGGACGTAACGCAAGATCGGCACGCCGACATTTGGCTAGACGAGCATTCGAGGTCATCGTCTCTTAGCGGGTAGGGTCGGGAAAAGAGTTTTCTTTGAATAAATACTTAAGCGACCTAACAAAAGGCCTAGCTTTAGAAATTAATTAAAAGTAACTCTTTCATTTACTTCATTCATTAATGGCAACTGCAAGCGTTAGCCACGCTTATCTTTTCCTGTTCGATTAAAGTTGTAGGTATAATTCTACTAATATTATAAATATATTATAAATGCGAAAGTTTGTATGGATGGATGGATGTTTGTTACTCTTTCACGCCAAAATTACTGAACGAATTTAGATTGGACGAGAACGAAATTGGACACACAAATAGTTTATAACCAAGATTAACACATGGGATACTTTTTATCCCGATATTCCTACGGGATTGAACTCACGCGGGTGAAACCGCGGGGCGCAGCTAGTCAATTTATAAACGTGGATGAACCTTCGTAAAAATACAATTGATTTTATTATTGAAAACTCAAACTCCATCGTTCTTTTTACATCGTTCTCACATGTATAATTTCAACATCAATGATGTAACCAATATTTTGTAACAATTTTATGAGTGTCCGTAGAGTTTCTTGCCCGTTCTTCTCCATAGGTACCTTTTTTATCTTGGAGAAATGATCATGCATTCTGCACTACCACGGGGAGATAGTGCAGCTATGTAGGACTGTAACCCACTAAAACTCCACGGTGTCGCTTACGGCGGGAACACGATCCGTGAACCCGCCGCGGCTGTCCGTCTCCGGACCCTCCTCTGGGGAGTACTCCCCATCACCGGCGCACCAGAACACATAGCACGCCGTGACCACCCCAGGGACCAAACCAGCACATGGGCGCTAGACGACCCCGTGTCTGGGCACCCTTGGTCCCCCTGCGAAGAGTCAGGTTATTGGCCCCGCCGCCTGCCAATTTTCGGCCGCAGAGGATATCATACCAACACTACTCCTCCCCTGCGGCCCCACCGCGTCCGCTATCAGACGGTGGTGACCCTGTCAAGGCCGCGGAAGGTAGGGACAGCGGCGCACCGCAATACCGGCACTCCTCTCCCGCCGCGGCCTCCAACCCTCAGCCGTGATGCCTCCCATACGACATCGCGGCCCGCCTCAGTTACGATGTCGCCCAAACGGCACCGCAACCTACTTGTTGGCCGCTACGTTGTCGGCTTACAAAGCTTTTAAAGCCCTGACGAGCGGCCCCTCCTCGGGTTCCTCTTGGCTTCACCGTGGTTGACCAAGCCACGACTACTGAGCCCCCCCGCCTCGACAATGCGGGAACCCACCAGGGGGGCTCCATAGGTACCTACTACGCTTTAGAATGGGCAACTAGCTTCATCTTTCTGACTGACCGACCACTTGACAATTCAAAGTGCCTGTAAATGGTTTAATTGAAATAAATGCTTTGAGTTTGATCAACTCAAATGACATACCTTCCCAGTAATTAAGTAAAATTAAACTATCCAAAACCTCAGTAATTAGGTACAAACTTCCGATTTCTTCTTCATAATCCTGTAAACTAAAATCTAAACAAGTCAAAACACCAAATCACGCTAATTTACCACCAACGCGAGTAATAAACGTACCTATGACGTCAACAAAATCTAGGCTGAACTAAATTTCTTCTGCTGATCGTACTGCTTTGGTACACACATATAAATTTTCACCACTACAACTTTCAGAGTTGGCGTTTAGCCAAAACTCCTGTATCTACTCGTACTTATCTGTGATTTGCTCTTATATTCGAGTTCTATAAAAAAGTATATCATTGTGTTCGACGTTTTCAAGCAACTAATGTTATAACGTAACGTATGGTCAGAATCAGGGGGCTTACCACCAGCTCTTATAGCAGGGCAGAAGTTGAACTGCACTGCATTTTTGTTCTACGACTAAATACAAAAAAGCAGTGCAGTTCAGCTTCTATAAGAGCTGGTGGGAAGCCACCAATAATATTTTATAATTTATTTATTGAAGGAAAAGTTGGGATTTCATCCTAACAAATCTTTTTTTTTCTGAGGGTTTATTTATTTCCACTGATGGTTTTGTAAAGATTTAGCTAAATGTCTGGTATGGTCATAAATTATGGTGAAACATTTACGCTTTATCGATATGGAAATCTCATATAGTTTAATTTTCTTCACCCCTATGGTCATCAATATGGTTCAAACACCTTTAAATTAAAATAATAAATAAACAAATAACAACTAATATGTAATTAATTAATAACAATAACAAAATTAAATCCTAACTTAACTATGTAAAACTATACACAAACTGAAATATAGCGTCGAAAAATTCACCATACATTTTTTACGATACACTGTGGTCTTTTGGGCATAAATCTTAGAAAAATACTCACGAACTACATAGCTTTCGAAGAAAATGCGTCCCAAATGAGAATGTTTAAAATCCCAAGCGTTCCTTGAATTGTCTGCGATGCTCTGAAGTGTTAGAGTGGCAGCATGAAAATATGAGTGCAGAGATGCACTGATTTAAAATTTAATACATTCTTCAGTTCGTATGCTGGTTTATAAGTGTTTTAGCTAGCTGACATATGGCAAATAATTTAATTAAATGTTCTGTGTCTCGTAATGTAATTTTCTTTGCTTACCTACTATTGTTGTTTAGGATATTTTTTTTCTAACTGACCAGACAGCTGTGCTGCTGGGGAGTTGGTTGCGCCACTTCTTCTTCCCAGCTAAAGAACTAGGAAGGGGTGAAAGGCGTTGTTGGGGACTGTCTTATGTATGTAATATTGACGTTTGAAGAGTGCAGATTCACTAATTTGTATAGATAACTTTTGATTTGTTTTAATGCAATAGCAGTTTACTTTTTTTTAATAGACGTGACAACTTTTACAAATCTGCTCTGCGCAACTGCGGCCTAAAAGATCAATTTTGCATTTTTCCTTCTAAAACAATAATAAATATATACCTACTTCTCTTTTGAAATGGTTGGTGTTGTACACATGGGGAAGAATGCTGTTCCTAATGTAGTAGTGGTCAATGCAGCTACATAAAAAAATGAACCGGCGTGAACTGATCAGTTACACCGATTGCATTTTGAATTACAATTTTATAATCAGCCTATAATGTTTCCACTGCCGAGACGCAAGCCATGATCCACCACGCTTGTCCAGTGCAGGTTGGACGATGACAATTTGGCAGTGGCTAATACATGTCTTGAAGATCCAGCTTGTCTCCTAATTAGTTTGATAATCACGGTTGTGGAAATATTTTCTCACTTTCATTCCTAGTAGCAATGTAGGATGTTTCGATTACACAAACAAACATATTCCTAGTATACAAACTACTCAGTACTTTGTTTATCATTAGTAAGTGATCTTTGAACCCCATACATTACAGTGGCGACGTCACGGATAGTAAGAAATTCTGGTTAATGATTTATTTTGTTTGCTCCTCCTTATATACAGCGTCTTATACTGACAATACTATTCGTGTTAACCATAACACTATGGTTTATATCTGTACCTAAACCTATTGTCCAGGTCTTTAGAAGAGTCTTAAGGTGGATGATCCAAGGTAGCCCGCGAAATTCAAATTTTCTTACGTTTTTGGCAATTTGCTGGTCAGTACTAAGTTGTACGTTGATTAAAATATGATTCGCGGCCGTAAAAAATATGTATTTACAGAATTATAATCAGTAATACAACTTGTTAAGTTAGCATAATCCTAAAATGTCAAGATTTCATGAAATAGTCATTCAGTAGGATTACTTGATCTTAGCGAGTTGTTGATGACTTTAATGATTATAATTATTTTTTAATGATTATGATTACCTGCCTGCTTCTACACCTATTCGACTTTTCTCCTATATCTACTTAAAACTTCAAACCTGCCGTGTTAACAAAACATTAAAACAATATTTTTCCATAAATTTCTCGTGACACGAAATCCGTACTAGGACAGACCGCCTGTTGCTCCTGGAGCCATGCCAACAGAACGCCATGCGGTTCTTCGCGACAGCTTGTTCCACTAGATAATGTCGTCTATAAATTTTTGGACATGTTTTAGAGAGTTTAAATCTTCTGTATAGGTTTGTAGCCAACGGTTTCTAAGTGCGAGTAGTTATGAAATGGTTTGGTATACTTTTCTCGTTTAGAACGACAGGCTCACAATTTAGTTTGGACTGTAACTAGACTCAAGATGTAAAGCTGTAGTTCTTAAAAAAAAATTACAAAGTGACTCAAGTTTGATCAAAAACGACGCTTCATTTTGTTCCAAATCAGAAAGGATATAGAACAAAAAGTATTGTTTTCTCTGACAGATCCATTGATAGATCTGAAAATAATACCTTAAATAAAAAATCGCAGAATTTCAGTACATATTTTTATTGGTAAAGGTGAACGCTTTCGACAGGCTTATATTTCGTTGACTTTTAGAACACCCACGTCCCACATATAAGTATTGATACGGCTATTTATATCTATACTCCATACCATAATTTGTGTGACCTTAATTAAAATAATAATCATAATTTTACCCGTTCATGTCCTTGATATCTATGTGTTACTTTAAACACAGTTGGTAGATACCAAACATATATTTACTGGTTACTGTTTCTGTAAGGGTTGATGGAAATCGTTAATTGTTGCTTGTTGTTCTATCACCAAAATCTATATCTGACCACTATAAGGACTATTCCTGCTTGCAGCGCATATACCACCTACAAAGGATCCTCTTTTGCTTTGCTTACGGACGCAACTGTGGTCATCATGTGCACGGGATTTTGTTTTCAAAATGGTCAGATATAGGTTTTACCTATTGCTGTGCTTGCTTATAATACTATTGCTGTGTAACTTTGGACTGAACTCATTCATGTTATTTACTGTGAAGGCCTGATTTTACTGTAGACAAATTAGTCATCTAAACTAATATTTTATGAGAAAATATAGAATGAGAGAGATTTGTTTTTTTGTATGTTTGTTTGTTACGCTTTCACGCTGAAACGGCTAAACGGATATGTATGAAATTTGACACGTGGGTAGACCATGACCTGGATTAGGGTACAGGATACTTTTTATCCCGATATTCCCAGAGGATCGAGACTTATGCGGGTAAAACCGCGGGGCGCCGCTAGTTTAAAATAAAAATATTCCCAGTCCCATTACAAAGCAGGGGGCCTCTTCTCAAACTGAAATCAAAAGTACATCGATCACTATTCAGTTAATTCATAATTATATTAGCGTAGCCCAAAGGTAAACTCCAATTAGAGCCCTCTATAGACACCCACGTGAACTGATTTATAGACACACCTACTCACGTCTTGGGGTAGTCAAAATAATAAACGTAGGTACATATTCAACCTTGATACTTGTTGCTTAAATAAATAAGTTTGGTGTGAACATTGAACTTGTCGGTGGGTACATCAATCACCTACGGGTGAGTAGGTACTTCTCGTGATGTATCGGTGCCTTTTGTATGGCATTATCATATTGAATAGCTAATTGAATATGTGAAGAGTATACTTTTACGTGATGTATTAAGGGTTGCTCAAGATTGAACCAACTTGAAAATCGAACTCGCATAGAGTCGTAGCATTATGCTGAGCGATGGCCGTTTTGCGTGGATGTGACGCATATTCTCTCCTCTCAATTTGTTCTTTTTTGTGCTAATATAACAAACGTATTTTTATAAAAAAACCTTTTTTGCAAAAAAAACAACCGACTTCCAAAAACGACACTACAAAGTGAAAAATAACTTTAATTTCGGAAGTCGGTGTCGTTGGGTTCGCATTTTCGTTGTTTGCCACCGACTTCCGAAATTAAAGTTATTTTTCACTTTGTAGTGTCGTTTTTGGAAGTCGGTTGTTTTTTTTTGCAAAAAAGGTTTTTTTAAGGTTTTTTCTTTTAAGTTGTAATTTTTACCAGTAATTTTGGTTTAAAAACCAAACTACTCAACCGTTTTTGATGAAATTTCTATGGGACCACTTCAGAAGTATCTCCTTTCGAACAAAAAAAGAATTTTAAAAATCGGTCCACAATTGGCGGAGTAATCGCGTAACAAACACACAAAAAAAAAAACGTACCATCGAATTGAGAACCTCCTCCTTTTTTGAAGTTGGTTAATAAAAGCATTTTGTTTTTTTCTTTCTTTCTTATATTGTTATTTTTGACCCATTTGTGTGAATGAAGTATTAAAAAAAATGTTCATTGATTCTTCATTGCCGAGATTTGTGTGTAAAAGGGCAAAGAATACTGTATTTTTGCCATTAAAAAACTACCCTAGATATTGGTACCTATGTATATCTATAGCTGTTATGCAGAATATGCTTATCAGATACAGCATTATTTTTATCTCACGAAGCGACGCGCGGTTTACTTGTGGTAACCAAGTGTACAAACATGCTGTAAACACAAGTAAAGCGCGTTTTCGAAAAACTGTTATGCATGAGAATATTCTTCAGGCAAATCTTACCTTCATCATCTGGGTAGCCTTTTCCTAATTATGTTGGGGTCGACTTCTCGTCTAACCAGATGCAGCTTAATAACAGCATTTTACATGGAGCGACTGCCTATCTGACCTCCATAACCAAGTTACTGGGTAATGAGATACCCCTTGGTAAAGGCAAAACTTATCTTCTTGCAAATAATTGCTTATCGAGCAATTGGTTCTAGAAATCTATTAGCAAATAGTTGCCTGACAACAAGCGTATAAAACACAAAACAGTATAAATAGTTTACGGTACACTAATCCTTCTATCAGTACCGTGCCAAGAGACGCCATTAAACCCATTTAATTTTTCCATGAGACCTTGTGGAACTCCCGGCCCAGATAATAACCGCCGAATCGGTTACTTTCAATAGAAATATATTCAATGAATGAAGTTTATTATTGCCCTAGTTACAATTCGAATGAATGTAGTAATTATTAATTACAGAACTCTCGAGAAAGTTTGTTGATGCCTCCAAATAAATGTTAGTTTAATGTTGTGCGTAGTGTTTGAAGCATTGATTTAATTATCAAGTTCAGCTGCTTCCTGGATTGGCTCGTGGGTAAGTAATGACTGCCGCACGGGTTGATCAAGGTTAAGCTACGCTTGCCGCGGTCGGTCCGTGGATGGGTGACTACCTTTACACAACGAGGCCCCCACCGTGTCTCGGAAAGCACGTTAAGCCATTGATCCCGACTGTCATTCGTGGATCTTTGATAGTCGTTACCGGTCGTCAGAAGGCCGAAAGTCTGACGACCAGTCTTACCAAGGGGTATCGTGTTACCCAGTGACTGGGTTGTGGAGGTCAGACAGGCAGTCGCTCCACGTAAATTATTGATATTCAGCTGCATCCGGTTAGACTGAAAGCCAACGCTGATGAGCTGTTTCCTTCACATTCCAGGGGACAACTTCATGTAACCGGATAAAAAGTATCAAATCAATAAATCAAACTCACACAATGGTATATTTATTATGTTTTTGTTTTTATGATTGTGTTTAGTTTAATTTGTGATCTTCTTATGCGAGTCCCAAAAAACACCTTTTCTTTCTTTCTTTCCTTAGATATACGAGTACTTAAATCTGCCCCATCCAAATCTGAACCTCCCAATAGTACCAATCAACCACCATTGGCCAAAAATAGGGTCAAGGGAGCATTTTCCGAAATTTCCACCAGTTTTTTGTAACGCTGATTAGATAAACACAGCTCATGAGTTTATTATGAGATAAAAATGGGTGCTTTGCAATGTTGCGACGTATGACAACTCCATAGCTCACTGAAACGCAACACATTTTTCCCTTTCATTTAATTCTCCATTCACAAACATTTAGCGTCTGGCCGTTTTCCAGCATTCCATACGAAAGTTATGACATACGTTTTTCGAGAAATTCAAACTATTATGCTTACTTATGTTATTTAGATATCTTCTTCTTCGCTATAAACTGACACAACCGCAATCAAAGATTTATTACTTTGTGGTTTTCAAAACATTTACGAGTATATGCCTTTACGGCCTTCGCGCCGATTGACGTATATCTAAAGATCTGAATACCATCTCGTGACTTATAACTGTTTCGATACCTACAAGTATATTTGAGTGTATAATTTGTATTAGTACAGCTTCATCATAATCAGCCTATAATGTTCCCACTGCTGGGACACAGGCCTCCTCTCTTCGAGAGGGATTGGGCTAGAAATCAACCACGTACCACGTACAACCACTCGTATCTTAGAATTTTTGGTTCCAGGACATGCCGGTTTCCTCACGATGTTTTCCTTCACAGTTTTGAGAGCAGTGGTGATTAAATTATCTACACGAAGTAAAGCGCCTGCCTGGGTTCGAACCCATGACCTACAACTCGTAAGTCGGGACCGTTACCACCGCTCTTCTGGTGTTATCAACTGGCTGCAATTTGGGACCTATGCGTCCAACAAGCTACGTCATAAATCTGTACATCAACGTTGCTAGAAAATCTACACACAAAACGTATACCAGGGCCTCTGAAAGCGACCATACCTTGTCAATTTCAACATAGGATTCTATTTCATGCTCCCCCCTCCCTCCACCCACCTAGTCATTAACTACGTACTCCTGAAACCCGTAAGTAACGCCCATCATCTATCTAATACACAACGGCAATCAGTTTCATGGTCCAACCGCAATAAAACCTCTTTTATGTATCATGAAAAACATGTTACCGGCGCGGCGGGCTGCGCGTACGCCTCTGACGCATATCAAAGATGCGCGACGCCATTTCTTTTCCACTGTACGTTCCCGATTTGGCTCGCGGCCAAAGACGCCGCCTGGCGTTCGGCCAACACACCAAATCACCCCCTCTTGACGCTTAGCGGGAGAGCTTTCGATAGTGAAGGCGAAAATCTGTCGATTACTGAAAATTATTCGAATTTTTTTTATGTTTTTTTTTTTTCAATTCTGACTGATTTCATACAAACTAACTAGCCTGTATTCTCCCGCTACAGGGCAAATCCCTCTCCTTTTTCCGCACAATTCTGTTTTTTACGAGTGCCGGCCAGTCTCTGCGTTAGGAGTGAAGCTTCGTCTCAGCCCTTTTTCTATCTTATTATGTATATGCATTCGAGAAAGCGAGTGCTATCTACTACAAATTAATGACATAAATACTCGTGCGCAAGATAAAATCCAGATGTCCAATAATATTGAAGCGCGAACTAATTAATGTAAACAAGGGACACGTGCGATATTACCCTCATTCTACAAACTTGATGATAGATAAATACATACTTTGCAGGGGGCACTTCACCCGTAATTTGCTAGAATTTCAATGTTTTTACAGTAAACCCTGACGTAATAATTCAATGTTTTTCTTATTTTCGAGTGTAGATAGTACATAATAAGTACTTCGGTCCTGTTGAAAATTGGCTGTATATGCGTTGTTTTAGCTACAGGTAGCAAATATTTTGATATTCGAATATACGTTTTCGACTCGACTCGATTCGACAATCGAATCTCTTCTCGCGTCCCGTTAACAACCGAAGCTTACGCGATCAACAACCTAAGGACATAGTTGAAACACATTCCTAGCTTATTGGTGTAGACTTTACGATTGAAACCGAGTCGATTCAACAAGCACAGTTGGGCTGCTATCATAACAGATTTATTGCGATTCATTTGGGTTGAACTCAATGGAACAATCCACTTACTTCTTGAAGTGTTTTGCGTTTGAATGTCCGTTGTTTTTTTTACGCAAGTTACATAATATCATACCTGTATTCCCCGAAAGGTTAAGCAGAGGTGTACATAAAGTACACCCACATATCGCCTGTCATGTAAGTCCCACGTAATAGGGAGCGAGCATATCAACAACACACCCATTGAACGACTGCCACAACCAAACCTCAACCAACCAGTGTAATCAACTGGGCACAAATACAGACTCCAGGCTTTTTTAAGGGATTTTGTTTTGGTGTTCTGATTGGATTTAGTTAGGTATTGTGAAATAGAATCTGGATTTTAAGTACTTTGTAAAATTAACGGATTTTCTTTCTTGTCCATTTTGAGATAGTAGAATATTAATATATTTATGTGTTATTTAAAATGCATTTAACAGTGCAAAAAGGAACGGTTAAGAGCCAAAAATGTATGTAATTCTTTCAGGTCGTTTAGTGTTTATGTAGAGTTTTCAGACGGACTACAACATCGTCAGAGGCAGTGATGAAAACTTGCATATTTTATTTTTAATTCAAGTTTGATTTATATCCCTCCCACTTTAAACCTACTTGGTGCTATTCATAGCTCTATACTACATACTTTTAGATAAATTCTAAAGTCAAAACTAACTAACAAATAATATATTTTTAAATAGTTACGTAAGACCGTCACATAATAAAAAAATTTGAAAATTAATGTCAAATGCATAATCCTGCAGACATGAAAGATTTTTTAAAAGTAATAAAACATAGAAAGAAGACTAATATTTTATATGAATCACATTAATGACGCAAACCGTCATGACATCATTGCCTCTCTATATCTTACAAAGAAATAGCAATTGGAGTATTTTTTCAATGACGTTTACTAATGTTCATTTGTGTTGCCTCGATGTGCCATTAACACAATTTCTTGGAGCAATTCTGAAAGCTATTTGATTGGTTTAGATGTAAAGTTACGTGATTTAAGAATTTCGGCACTTGCTGAAATAATTATGTGTGTCTCACACACAGATTTGATTATTTACGAACTTTCTTGAGGCTTGTGATTACATGGTTACTGTGCTGATTAATCTTGTCAGTCAATCAATCAATCAAGCTTGCTATTGTCAGTCAAAGATAGAACTTTATTATATAAGTGAAGTTTGCCAAACGGCCTCACTTTAGATCCGGGGTAACATCTTTTTATTAATTTTTCTAAAGGTTTTATGCAAGCAGGTACATAGGTTACTTATTCTAGTAACCTATGTACCTGCTTGCATAAAACCTTTAATTCCTATTTCTGCTGCTCCATTAATAACCAGCTGTTCCATTAATATCGACGGAGTATTTTTTTCATTATTTTACAGATATTATAGATTTGTACGCCACTTGGCATCCGTCTCGATGATGCACTAGGGAACCTTATGTTTAACCTCAAATATTCCTATATACCTATGAGGTTAAGAATAATAGTCTATTTGCATGAAAACAACGTGTGTTTTGAAGTAATTAAACAACGTTACAGAATGGCCCATTGCGTGTGAGTCACCAAGAGTCAAGCGTCACAATTGAGCCGCAGCTGCCAAAGGATCTCAGTTTACTTTGCGCACGGCGCACGTGTCGCTCCAAACACCTCTATCAAAAACGACACATGTCACATGATTTGTATAAGCCAATTTAATCGTTATGCCACATTTATAAGATCGGCTCTCCCGTGGACGCTATCAGGGTTCGTTCAGGGAATTGAGAGCCAATTATTTATTTAGAAAGAATTGGTGTGTTTTTTAACGAATTGTTTTTTAATTGGATACTGCATTTATTAACGTTTTTTTTTTTTAAATATTGCTTCTGGTTGTCTTCTACTGATACCTTTGTTAATTGTGCTTTTGCAGAAGCCCAGTTGAGTCAGTTCATTTCATTCTTCCCGCATTTTAAAACAACATTTCAAGATAAAAGTTTAACTCCAGCCGATACTCAAAACAAAACAAAAAACTACTCATAGACGTAACATCATTAGATAAATCCCGTAAAACTAAAGTTACGATTCCTCACTTGAAGTGAATTTACAAGAGTAAGGCGCAAACGCAGCTGTCGCTCTCTCAACCACCCACACCTCAGTGTAACATTAGCACAACGAAAATCACCCTTACTGCTACGATATAAAGGCGCTGTCAATGTCAAATCGTTACCAGTGCTGTGCGTTTGACTGTAGGTACAGTCACGTTTGCGACAGCTGCTTTGTGTAAACCTTGGAGATGTATGTTGAATTTCTTCAAGCTATTGTTTTAATACTGATTTGAGGATTAAGACCATTGTTTCAAAACAACGATAAACAATGTTAATTTCACAAGTTCCCGTTAACTTACTTGGTAGATAATTTCATACAAATTCTGTTCCATTTTTTATTTTATTTGGTGAGTAGGGGTTACTTGGACATCGGGAAACAGACGCTAAGAATCTTTACAAAATGCTGACAGTACGAGCGTGTGTATGAGCCTCATACACACGAGCGACACGCGTCTACGACAAGGGAACTGCATCCGTGGACATGCATGTGGCTCGTGTATTTGAGTACGTAAATACACGAGCGGCATGTTTTCCGCCGACTGACAGCCACCGACGCGTCGACGGCTGCGGTTTCTTTTGTCGTCCACGCGTGTCGCTCGTGTGTATGCACACCAAGCAATTTTTAACAAGTTTCGCTACAGGCAACTTTGCCTACTCTGAGCACTAACACAACCTTAGATCTATTTAATATTCTCCTATTCATTTGTCAAGGCCTTTTTTAGGGTTCCGTAGCCAAATGGCAACGGAACCCTTATGGATTCGTCATGTCTGTCTGTCTGTCTGTCTGTCTGTCTGTCTGTCTGTCTGTCTGTCTGTCTGTCCGTCCGTATGTCACAGCCGCTTTTTTCCGAAACTATAAGAGCTATACTGTTGAAACTTGGTAAGTAGATGTATTCTGTGAACCGCATTAAGATTTTCACACAAAACTAGAAAAAAAACAATAAATTTTGGGGGTCCCCATACTTAGAACTGAAACTCAAAATTTTTTTTTTCATCAAACCCATACGTGTGGGGTATCTATGGATAGGTCTTCAAAAATGTTATTGAGGTTTCTAATATCATTTTTTTCTAAACTTAATAGTTTGCGCGAGAGACACTTCCAAAGTGGTAAAATGTGTGTCCCCCCCCCTGTAACTTCTAAAATAAGAGAATGATAAAACTAAAAAAAATATATGATGTACATTACCATATAAACTTCCACCGAAAATTGGTTTGAACGAGATCTAGTGAGTAGTTTTTTTTAATACGTCATAAATCGTAACGTAACGGAACCCTTCATGGGCGAGTCCGACTCGCACTTGGCCGGTTTTTTTTTGTTCTTTCTACGCCAACATTGACCTCTTACAATGTTTAATTAGGTACAATAATTTATTGATGGTGACACGATATTGAAAGCTGCAAAAGTTTTCGGTTACGAGAACTTTGTACTGCATTTTTCATATTTATAGCGATTTGGTAATTAGAATCTTTGTACCTATTTATTGCAATCGAATTTTAATGCTTCTTTTTGTATTACTTTACTGAGAGATTTTAAACCCAAAAGTATTTCAGCCTATGAAAGTAGAAAACGCCATTTAATTCAATCTTTGGCAGTTTCTCGTCAATCTTGTACCTACTAGTTAAAATATGCATACGTAGTCTTGACCATGCACCTTCTCACAAACAGAAACGGTAATTATTTCTCAGAAATTATGCCTAATTGATTTGTCATCCATTTGTCTTGGCACGCGTATTGAACGTCGTTTCATGTTCTTGAAACAGGTGGATGCTTGTCGATCCTTCTGATTAAAATCTGTGAGTCACTTACAACTCCCACGGGAGGTCCCGGTGGAGACTATTATTAGACCAGACTATTTATAGCGAAGAGGTCTTAATCTGGTGTTGTTTTAATTTACAACGGTTAATTTAAAAAAAAAAAACTTAGCTAGTACAAAGGTATTCTTTTATAAACATGGCCCAAGCATTCTTGCTAGTTCGCGAGGATAGGAACAGCGAACCGACTGGTAAATAAAATTAGCTGCCTAACTTTTAAATAACTACCAAAGATTTAAGTGACAGAAGTTCAAAATTTTTTTTTCTTTAATAACATTTTCTGGGAGAAAGGTGAATGAGCTATAGTTACACTTCTGCCTACCCCTTCGCGGATTACAGGCATGATGTTATGTATGCTTATTTCCTGAAGTTTATCTATATGTTTGCATCGTAAAACCGTTGAGCGCACAGAAACAGCGTACCTTTTTCCTAGATTCGTAAAAAATAACTATGTTTTTTAGACCTTTTTCGTCTCTATCAAACATAGATAAATGATGAAGTAGGTGTATAGAAACACTTTTAGTCATCAATCAAATTTTTAAGACTAGATTAGGTTGGCGTTTCCTACCTGATTACTCGAGAAGAAAGGCCAAAACAAACTCAGAGGACATAGTCTCTTTTAAAGTCCAAACATAATTTTGGTCAGATCAAGTAGGTACAAGACATCCTCTGTTACAAAGATAATTGTCATAAGCATACTACCTACCACAGGTATGCACATTAGGTAGCGTACTGAGTAACTTTTGAGAGCATTGTCAAGTTCACTTTATGTTACAAAGGAATATTTATCCTGAGGTTATGACACATAAACGTTACATGGTGGATGTCAAAATAATGTGATATTTAGAAAAAAAAAAAACGAAATGTAGAAACGTTAGTCATTTATTTTATTCAAACTTTTGTTTCGAAAACAGTAACCTCTCTATATTTGAATTGAGAATTTGAGATCATTTTCAAGTTATGGAATAACAAACTGAATGTTATACTAAACAAACTACAAATTCCATTGCAACCAAAAACTTATAAGAAACTTTTTGTTACAAATGGTCACTCAAAAATCACCACCAACAAAAGGAGGAAGGATAGATCAACGTCTTAGTAATTTTTAATTTATTGTGTGCAAAATTTAAATACAAATGATTTTTATTGGCTATGACGATTCACATAACTCCAATGTTTTCCTTAGTTCCATCATGATAGTGACAGACATACATGATAGTCAATACTAGACACGTATCGTCTCTTTTCACATAATATCGATCTAAATATGAATCATTTTGAAGGATATCGCTAATCCATTGCGTCATATGTTCGAAAAATGTTCTGCTCGACAGCGTAAATGACGCAATGAATGTTGTTGAACTGTCAAAAAGGAAGCCATTGCTACTGATAGTGTTTTACGCTATTACCTCGCAGGTACAGAACCCGCTGACTAATCAAACAAAATCGCAACCGAAGCTCATATAAAACTGTTTGCCGCCATTAATACTGGCGGCTATTAAAGAGAAACAATTTACGATGACTGCTCATAGTACCGTAAACAACATTACGTAACCAAGCTTCCCTTCATAAGGTTAGCCGTGTTTCAGTATGTAAATGATGAAGTGTTTTACTTATGTACAAACGCCAGCACATCAAACTATTACAATCTGTCAAATTTCTTTAATAGATTTTCAACTTTATCGCTAAAGCATTAGGTTCAAAGTTGATTGGGAAAATTTGACAGTTTCGGGTAGCTTGGTATGCTAGTCTGTACTCAGATTTTCATATTTTGCATTTTCCGCTCTTTAGATTCATGAGATTTTCTCAATCAGCGTGAAACGGAAAGGTCAATTTATTCAAATACATTATTCCGCTGTTGCGACTCGGCTCACCTTTTTAGACTTTTGTTTTTCAAGTAACAAAAAATTGGTATGAAGAAATATTTTGATTTTCAACAGTTGTAGCAATACAACTGTTCAAGACACAAAATCTAAATATTTTATTTCACATAAACCTACATGTGCACTTATGAAATGTTTAAAGCTAAGTTCACGGTTCCTACTAGTGGTTTCGTATGGAGAAGAGCGAGGAAGAAACACCACAGTTACTTTTTTAAAAAACAATACAATGCCTACAGCGTTCCCACATTCACAAAACATAATAGAATGTATCAATTAAATTTATAAAACTCCTCTGTTTTTGTCGGGGTGTTAAAAAGATAAATAATAAAATATAAAAACCTATTAAAACCAAATGAAAGCAGCGGTGGCTCAGTGGTCACGGCCGCGACTTACGAGTTGTAGGTCGTAGGTTCGAACCCAGCTAGGCGCTTTACTTTGTGTAAATTATGTCATCACCACTGCTCTCAAAACGGTGAAGGAAAACATCGTGAGGAAACCGGCATGTCCTTGAACCAAAAATTTCAAGACATGTGACATCCACCAACCCGCTCTGGGCCCGCGTGGTGGATTACGACCCACTCCCTCTCACAGAGAGGAGGCCTGTGTCCCAACAGTGGGAACATTATAGGCTGAGTATGTATTAAAACCAAATGATATGATTGCCAAACGAAGATCTTGAACTAATATTTGCCAAAAAACAAGCTTCCTAATACCACAAGCTAAAACAACGAGTGTCTAGGGGTGACATTGGTTCCACTAAGAAAAATAACAGTATTGTTGACTGTTCCTCCATTCGCGTGAAGAATGTCAAGATTTGGTGCTTTTTGTAGCTTGTCTTATTCATACTCAACGTTTCCGATGCACAAACAACTAAACTACTACCTAGTGATCACAAATGTCTAATACCGTTGATGATTTATCATTTTCTGAGCTGAACAGGTTGGTGTTATCTACGTCACCCCAACGCGTAGCACTTAGATTTCCCAAAAATCTCTTTAGTAAGTACCTACCTACCTAATTGTTGGGTTCAATTTCTGGAAACTTCTAGCGAGATAATTGATTTCAGGAATTCGACGATTAAGTTGAATTTTTGTGTAATTAATTTTCACGGTTTCACGTGAAATTCATTAATAAATATTATTATAATCTCCAATCCAGCAAAACGTTGAAAATTCGAGGAAATGTCTTTATTATTATTTTTTTTTTTTTTTTATACTCTTATGTTTTTCGTTTCCTTACAATATTATTGGGTTTATTAAAGGTATTTACAAGGGAGATGTGAATGGAAAAGCCTAAGAGGACATATAGTGACCTTATTGGTGATGTTCTTCAGAAAGGTCAGGTACAGTCAACAGCAAAAGTAGATGATCAAAATCAGAAATTAAATACTAATGAACGGAGTTCGCAGCTACATGGCAGCTGTACTAGTGGTAAATGTTTGGTCTAATTTACAATCACATACTTTTGAATCACTTCGACGCCACACAGTTCTGACGCGAACTTCGTTCAAAAGTATTGAATTTCTGATTTTGATCATCTACTTTTGCTGTTGACTGTACGCAGTAGTCGCAACCGGCGTGTTTGTATGACCAGAAGGTCAATTCCCGTAATTAAAAAGTTAAAAATCTATTCACAATCTCGTCTCAGCGACAACCAATGTCAAAAACTTGTCAAAAATGTAGGGAAATTAACGGTATTTTCGACAGATTGAGACAGATCAGACTGTTAATTTTCTAGAATTGCCCCTCTGATGTATGAACGTAAACTCGGCAAATCCTTACATACTTACTCCTTTTGCCTCATTTACATCGTAGCAGATGGCGTTCTGTAGTTTCTGTCTACCCTCATGGGAACACTGCGTGAGTTTATATATGTACCAGCTGCACCCTGCGGTTTCACCCGCATAAGTTTCGATCCCGTGAGAATATCGGGATAAAAAGTATCCTATGTGTTAATCTTGGTTATAAACTATTTGTGTACCAAATTTCATCTAAATCCGTTCAGTAGTTTTTTGCGGAAAGAGTAACAAAGATACATCTATCCATCCATCCATACTTTCGCGTTTATAATATTAGTAGGATACGTAGGCATAGTTTACGATTCCGGAAAATTTTCGCATCCAAATCACAATCTAATCTCCGAAATGGCATCAATTTTTGTAGCCGCCACAGTTCTTAACACATACATTTGGCAACATAACCTCGTAATCTCATCCCGAAGTTTCTGTGATCGTCTCTTTCCTGTCTATACGTTGTCATCCATAACCAAGACTTCAAACAAATAGGTCGAGACACAATCGCCATCCGAATTGTGACGTACCTAAACTATTTTGTGGTAATTTGCCAAAATCTGAGCGATCGGGAGCGCAGGCTGATCTGACGATTAACGGTTTTTGGCCGGATAATCCACGCGGGTGAATGAGTGTTTATTCATTAATTTAAAGTGGATTCTTTCAAGATAACACAATTTGTGTGAGGTGGAGGTTTTCCTATTAATTCTTGAACTAAATTTTTTTTTGTCTAGTTCATGATTTCAGCGTGTGTGTGCTTTTTACTTCCTTTGGTATAACACGCTATAGCACGGTTTTTAGTGTGGCATAGTTTAGTTATATTCCCATACTATTATCTTATTATCAAACCGGTAGATATCTACCCATAATAGATAATACATTGAAAAGACATTTCTAACCTATAACTCAGTCACTGAAGTACAAAAACACTTCATCAGTCCTCGGAAAACTATTTCTCCGTTCTACATCTGAACTATCATCAGGTTACCAAACAGTGGGAAAGAGAGAAAAAAAACAATAATTAAGGAATCTTCAAGATCTCCAGCGGTTGGTAACGTCGCTCGACGGGAGGCGCGGCTATATTTAGCTGCGCGCGCGCCGGTGCGCGTGCTTCACCGCGCTTGCGCGACGCCAAAGATGTGTGCGTGAGACTCACGCAGTATGTACCTGGGAGAGCAGTGAACTTACGATGCAGGTATATAAGAAATTAAATATTTGATTAAATGTATTTTTTATAGTTACTAAGATAGAGGGTTGGTATTTTTATGTGCCGTGAGATTTATTAAATAAAGTTGGGTGGGAACTGAAAATGGTTGTATAGGTAACTATACTGAAGATTTGTTACTTTTTAGAAAAAGTCCCAAATCGAAAGAAATAGAGAAGGAAAAATATTTCGATTGTTATTTTAACATATTATTTATTTATTTTATATTTGTCATTTACAAACTTGATCATCTACTATATAAAATAATAAAAATGAAAGCATCATAAAAAATATCGAAGATAAAAGAAGATTCGAGATTGTTTGTCTCATGTGTTGACACTAAATTACGGTAAAATTTGGAATGATAACATTTACGACTGTAATAAGAATTTATTGTCACCTTGGAACACAAAAATAGTGACAAATTTTAGCGTATCAATTATTTATTTTATGTCATGTGGTCCAAACAATGGTGAGCCAGCCAAGTTTTGCTTTGTCTGCATTTCATGGAAGAGTCAAGGAAACTAAGACAGGTGCAGCATTTACTTCAATCAATCAACATCTGCCTAGCCTTTCCCCTACTATGTTGGGGTCGGCTTCCAGTATAACTGGTTGCAGCTGAGTACCAGTATTTTACATGGAGTGACTGCCTATCTGGCCTTTACAATCCTGTTACTGGGTAATACGATATCCTTTGCTAAGACTGATGGTTGTCAGACTTTCGGGCTTCTGACGACCCCTAACAACTGTCCAACGGCCAACGGCTTAGTGTGCTTTCTGAGGCACGACGGGGTCTTGGTATGTACAGATGGTCACCCATCCACGGACCAACCGCGGCAAACGTAGCTTAACCTGATCGATCAACCCGTGCGGCTGTTATTACTTAGCCAAAAGCTACAATCATAACTATCATGCTATAAATTTGCAGTTTTAAGACTTGTAGTATTCTTTTGATTTCATCTAGCACTTAAAATTCCTTTGGCTTCTGACGTAGCGACAGTCTTTTGATAGTCGCTACGTCTAAAGCCACAAGTACGCCACATCACAGAATACGTACCTTTATAAGTATTACAACGAAATGCAATTGAGTTTGCTCACGATAATAGAGCACAGGAACTGTAGGCAGACAAATATTGATTTAATTTTCACTGGATTTTTCGAGATCAATTTTCACAGTACAGTAAAAAAAATACAGTGACTCAAAAAAATTACTCAATACCATAAGGAGAAAATCATTCCTCCAGTTGTAGATACTCACTATAGGACCTAAGTACCATCAATAATAATATATCCGAAACACAAGTATTTGTTGATACTAACAGTGCAAGGACAGGTGGCCGGCCCATCGTCTGCCAACGCTCCAATAATTCAATAAAACAAAAGCAATGCAGACATGAAACATGCTACAATGCTTTATAAGACAGCGAGACAATAAGTTTACAATATAATAATATATATGAAAAGCTTGCCATAATTGAAACTATAGAAGTATGGATGGAGACAGTCAAAATGAGACTGATGATAAACTCGAGGAAACCAGAACATACAGGGTGGCAGGGACATCGACACAAAACCTGTTACCATGGATTCAGTACATGATTCTGAAACCCATGTATTGAAATTTTTGGTCCTGCTACCCTGTATAGCTTACTGATCATCTACCCAACCTTTTTCAAACTATGTTGGGGTCGGCTTCAGCTAAATATCAGCATTTTACATGGCATGGCATGCAACTGCCTATCTAACCTCCACATCCCAGTTAATGGGTAACACAGTACCCCTTGGTAAAACTGGTTGTCATCCTATTAATAACGTTATATTACAAAAGCAAGAAATAAATACATTTTAATACGATAGTAAAAAGAAAAATGAGGATATCTGAAGATAAAGACAAACGGAAACCCTATGAGGTGACTGAAGAAGCAGTGAGCGGAAATGAGTTGAAGAGATAAAGAAGAAAGAAAGAGAGGGATGTATAAAGAGAGAAATGGTGATATTTCATAATCAGAGGCAAAAAACAAAGACTATAAAGCATAGTCGGCTATAGCAGACAATAATGACGTGCCTACTCGGCGTTCATCCAAAACAAAAGTTATAATCAACATCAACTTAATGTTTCTTAACGTGGACAGCGTAAATCATCAGGAGGCGCTTGTCAAATTATTTCGTATTATGTTAATTAAGATTTAATATAGGTATTTTGTAAATTGTCGTCAGTTTTCTTAAAATAACATCGCTGATTTAAATGAAAACATCTTTTTGAAATTAGTTTTTTTTTGACATCAAAAGTTTATTTGATGCAGCATTTTTAATGCCTTTACTTTAAAAATGTATGTTAAATTCAACGTTGAAACAGACCATAATCTCCAGATGCTCTATTTACCTTTCCAAACATGTAGTATTTACTCAAAACAAACAAAACAGGATCGCTGCCTATCACATTACTGTGATACTCTCAAACTAGAAACTGAAAACTTACATAATTTATTTAATTCTAAAGCCCCGTCAAACAGACAGACTTTCTCATTAATAAGTATGCGCATGATTCACGAATCTTTCCTGAAACGTCGGTAGCGTCTGGTGGGATGGTGGCAGCATGTGCGAAGATTTGAGAGTTTGGAATACCTACAGGATGTGATGATAGATTGATTCATAGCTTTCATTAAAACTTTGTTTTTTTTTGGGGCTTATAAAAAAACGTCTTGGAATTTCAAGTCTGCTAGTAGTCATATTATTTAGTTAAAGCAAAATTGACGCATATGCAAAGCTCTTTTTTTTGTAGACAAATAGTTTTGTAGCCATTTATTTATTCCAGTGATTATTTTTTGTTGACTGTCTTTCTTTAAAACTTCATTTAATTTACTTCTAGCGGAAACAAAACATTCGAAACTTCAATTTTCTGCATACCTATTGAAACTATGTAAATAAAAACAGACCTCAACATTTCACAAAAATTTCCACACCACACCCGCTGCTGAATCTGAGACATCATAAACAGATTTTCCATGCATAACAATATAGCGCGCATTAGGTGCCACAGTCGCTTGCAGCGCACACGCACACACGCGCAGACGCGGCGGCCATCTTGCATGCGCGTGGGCAGCCGGCGGCGAGCGGCACGTGCGAGCTATTTTGGGCGGCGCCCGCGTTGCCCCGCACCGCCCGCCCCGCGTCCTCTCCACTGAATTGCGTAGACGCGACGATTGATTTGATTTTATTCTTTTGTGTGGGGTGTTTAATTCAAATGTTGTAGGAGAATATTTAATGAATGCTTTATTTAATTAACTAATTTGTTGTGGAACATAACTTGAAATGAGATAAGCTATTTTTCTCCTTCTTATGCAATAAATATACTGTTTACATCACCGATGTTAGTCATCACATGACAACACGTAGCTCTGACTACAAGAAAATCTTTGCAGAATTTTCTAGAACATTCGAGACTTGTCATCACAACACAACAGAGCACTGTCGCTTCTCTCCCCTTCTACTTTAATCTTTGCCGCCATACCTAGCCGTGGTCACTGGCAGCCCGTCTCACATTTTCCTTCTTGATGTCGTATTTAATGAGCCGTCCACAAGCCTACAGATTGTGTTGTGTAAACAACCATAAATCCATGTTTTTTTCTTTGACTGTCATAGGTTACGTTGGGGTTGTAAAATTTAAGCGTTAATGACTTGAAATCCCGCTTTTAAAATCGAAGTCATAAATGTTACTTAACCGTAAAATCATATATCTGCTTCTAACATACTTAAGTTAGAAAAAGTACCAATATAGTAAGAGTTAGAAAAAGGGAGTTTTAAAAGTGTAAAAATCATGGAAAACTGGCCTAAAAAGGAGGAAACTTATGATTTAGAAAAGGAAGATTATTTTGAAAATCTGATGCAATAAGAACAGTCATGCGTTCTGATTAACATTCCAATTTGTGCTGCGGAAGCCAATCAAAACGCAGATCGTAGATGGCTTGATTGATATTTAATCAGATTTTCAAAGTAATCAGAAAATTACTCAAATGCCTGATTAGATCTTTTGATCTACCCTTATCAGAAGTAATTAGATATTTCAAGCTGAAACACCCACAGAATTTAATATAATTATTAGGTACCCTGTTCCTTAACTGAATATTGGAAAGGAATTTTTGGCCAAACTCTTTCTTAAATCAAAATACCTACTTAATGTGAAATTTTTTATTTTCATAATTTTTTTGTACTATCTAGTAGGATAGTCCAATTTCTTCCACGTAGGTATCCTTTTCCTGAGCTACCACGAACCAGTCCTTGCGGTACAGTCTTTATGTACAGACGCCAGCACATCAAGCTACTACAATCTGTCAAATATCTTTAATAGATTTTCAACTTTATCGCTAAATATAGATGGGCAATCCACCTGGGTGCTTTGGTAAACACCCAATTTTCTGGGTGTTTATGGGTGTTTACGGGTGTTTATCGGGTGTTTATCGGGTTTTTATCGGGTTTTAAAGCACCGGGTTTAAACCCGGTGGATTGCCCATCTCTATCGCTAAAGCATTAAGTTTCAGGGTTGATTGGGGCTGGCGTCTGTACAATTAAAAAGAACCATTATGATTACAATGATAAAAAACCCATTATCAAATCTTTCTTCTTATTCTCGATTGGCAGGCAAAAGTAACCACACTGCACATTAACCTAACCTAACAAACTAGAAGAGACACATCTCTACACCACTACCACATAAACAACTAAGCTTAATAGCTACATGCATCACAAAACAGAGCGCAGTTCCCTTCTCGCGAAACCGAAACAATCAAACACTGTCTTGTCTAGAAACAGGAAATCCGCGGGAACTATCGGCTTTAGGCTGAGACCGTACACTCGTAAAACCGTGAATAAATGATAAATGCTACTTCGTACCCTTCACTTGTACTTCAGCCGTGGAGCTACGAAAGTTAGTGTTTATTTAGTCTGTCGCCCGTCTGGTAGGAGGAACTTTAATATTAAATGCACGTTCTGTGCATTTAGAAGTTGGTTGTTGAAGATTGTTGTGGTTATGGTTTTTTTTTTTTTTTGTACACATTATCTACATTTTTTTTTGTCTCAGAAAGCACGTCAAGCCGTTGGTCCCGGCTGTCATTCGTGGATCTTTGACAGTCGTTACGGGTCGTCTGAAGCCCGAAAGTCTGACGACCAGTCTTACCAAGGGGTGTCGTATTACCTTGTAACTGGGTTGTGGAGGTCAATTAGGCAGTCGCTCCATGTAAAATACTGGTATTCAGCTGCATCCGTTTACTGTGGAAGCCGACCCCAACATAGTTGGAAAAAGGCTTGGCAGATGATGATGATGATCTAAATTTTTGTGGAGACCGAGCTTCGGCACGCGTAGTGTGGGACGCCCCCCAGCTAGACGGACGGACGTCCTAAAGAAGTTGGCTGGGACAGACTGGATGGGGAAGGCGGAGGACAGGGTGTTGTGGCGCAGCGTGGATGTCTGCCAGTGGACTGCAATAGGCTGAGTTGATTGATTGAACTACATTAATTAAGAATGTTCCTAAAAGTCATTAAAACTCCAGGATCTAGCACGCTGGTGGTATAGGCTCTATGACCAAAATCAAAAGTCATATAAGACAGTCCCCCAAATCGCCCACCCTTCACCACTTCTTAATGCTTTAGCTGGGAAGAAGAAGTGGCGCAACAAACTCCCCAGCACCTTTTGCGACATCAAGTACCTACTCGTACTTCACTGTTTACTGTTTAACGAGAGCCTTTTTAAATGATGGTCGAAACTAAGACGGCCTCTTGGGTGGCGGGATCGTCCGAAAGGGTTACCGCTGCCCTGGAACATAAAGGGCTAAGGAAGGAACACGGGTGGGTTTTAGTCAGTAAGAGTCAGACACTCCCTTCTGCTCCACCCAGAGCGGGAGGAGTCATTTGATGATTTCCCATCCTGAAAAAAAAAAAAAAAGACTTGGCCTCTTTATGTAGATTTTTCTCTTTAAGTTAGTTTAATATATTGTTTTGGGGTGGGCAGGTAGGTACCAAAACATAACGGCTTCAATAATTAGTTGGTAAACCGTTACTCTATACTGAGGAAAAAGTTCATTCCATAAATACCAAAATAACAAGTCAAACCTTGGACTTTTGAAAAACTTCTGTTGATCGGAAAACACACATAGTTTATGACGTCATCAGTAGATATAAAAACTGTTGTGTGTTGTTTTAGTGATATAAGCTTCATCTGTGAAATGTTTCTATCCGTTACTACGCTGGGCTTACGGACACGTACGCAATGTTTGAAAGCTTATAACTCATAGGCTCATGTACGTATACAATGTGTTATGTAGTGAAAAGTTTGTTGTAGAGGGGTTTGTGGCTAAGTAATAACAGCCGCACGAGTCGATCGATCAGTTTAAGCTACGCTTGCCGCGGTTGATCCGTGGATGGGTGACCACCTTTACCTACCAAGACCCCACCGTACCTCGGAAAGCACGTTAAGCCGTTGGTCCCGGCTGTCATTCGTGGATCTTTGACAGTCGTTATGGGTCGTCAGGAGCCCGAAAGTCTGACAACATTTTACCAAGGGGTATCATATTACCCAGTAACTAGGCTATGAAGGTCAGATAGGCAGTAGCTCCATGTAAAATACTGGTACTCAGCTACATCCGGTTAGACTGGAAGCCGACCCTAACATAGTTGAGAAAAGGTTAGTAGATAATGTTTTAGAGAAAAGTTTGTTAGTTTTTTACCGTGTTTACACAAAAATAAGTTTGGTATAGTAGTAATAATACAGGGCCAATTTAAATTAGCTAGCGAAACTCTGTAGACGTCATTAGTATCGATATCTTAACACAATAAAATATAAATTAACAATATTTGTTGTTTTTGTTATGGGTAGAACGACATGAGTACAACGACCGCTGGTAGTGTTGTTACTTGAATTATAAGTTGAGAAAATATGTTTTATCGTGTTTATATCGATACCAATCATGTCCGTGAAGTTTACACAAAAAAAAAACAGATTTTTAAACAGACATTCAAATAAATAGATGTGGTCGATGACCCCACAAAAAAAATCATCAAATTAATTTATCTTTTGTTTCATCATGTTTAGATATCGATATCCATGACGTCTGCGGAGTTTCGCTAGCTAATTTAATTTGACCCAGTACTAGCTTGAAACTGCACCACTGTTGGAATCAAGGTTTCATATCAGAGAGAGTGGGAACTAGTATTGATGATGAGCCGCAAAGTCAATATTTCTAAGAAACATGGTCCTAGGTTTTCCTCGTTTTTTATTACGGTAGATGCTGATTAGTTAACGCTAAAGTAGGTACCTAAATGTAATACGTGCATACAAAATTACCTATTTGAATGCACGTGTGTTTGTAGAGAGCAGTGGTGGCCAAACGGCCCCGACTTACGAGATGTAGTACGTGGGTTCGAACTCAGCTAGGTTCTCTAGTTTGAGTTAATCATTACATGACCACTGCTTTCAAAACGGAGAAGGAAAACATCGTGAGGAAACGGGTATACATCCTAGAATCAAACATTGAAAGACATGTGATACTCGTATCTGCCAACCGGCACTGGGCCCGCGTGGAAGATTACAGCCCACTCCCTCTCGAAGAGATGGGGCGTGTGTCCCAGCAGTAGGAACATTATAGGCTGGTTATGCTATGCACGTGTTTCTATGACAAATAAACCTACTTTTCGTTCTTTCTAAGTAAGTATATAATAAATGCTGGCTAACGATATGTCTTTAATAAAAAACACAAGTGACGATCTGACTGCAGCAAAACCACAAACCTCTTGAATTGAAAACCTATTCTCCATTTAAATAACTTACATACACTTTCTTACATACACTTTCTTTAAATAGTACAATGGCTATAAAAAGCTAGGTATAAGTGGGCACACAAGTAATTGTACCTTCGTGGCTACTGTGATTGAAACGTAACCTATCGTGAGTTCTTCGAGAATATATTTTTTATGTTCGTGACTGTACACTGAGGTGAAGTGAATACGCAAGTAGTGTATCGTCGTAGACAATCAATAGTCGGCCATTATGGACAGAGGTAAGGGGATACTTGCCAGAAGTTTTTGTTGACTGTTTTGAATTTAAGGAGTTTGTTTTCGTACGATCGTACATTTTTGAAGCAAAACAAATGGAAGGTGATCAGAGGGGGGTATTCCCGTAATTTTAAAAATGATCACAGTCTGATCTAAGTCTCAATATGTCAAAATCTCCTTCTAATTTCCCGACATTTTTGACAAGTTTTTGATGTTGATTATCGCTGAGATGAGATTGCGACCTGAATTTAAACGTATTTTAATTACGAGAATTGGTCTTCTGATGTAATAAAGGTTTGCTAAAGGCAGTTTTGGGGGACATGTCCAGAGAAACGATGGGTTTCCACTTCCTGTTCCTAATAGGAAAAATCTGTAAGTAACCATTAGATGACTTTCAGGTTTTCGAGCTTAGCTTAATTCATTGTAGGGCTACCAAAATACTACGAAGTTTATAACGATTTCGGGCGCAACATATTCACATACTACCATTGCTTGCCATTACAATTTGGTTCTTCGAGCCGGATTCTTAAACATAACTTCGCAAAAATAAATGGAAAACATCTAAAACAGATAGTTTCAATTTAATGTAAAATTTAATTACCTAAAGGTCGCTATCCTTTCGCCCACGCTAGATGAAATTAGAAGAAGATTATAATTCATTAATCAAAATATATCAAGACAATCAAGACAAAGATTTTAAGCTTACGACACGATTTAAAAAAATAAAAACATCATGTTGACTGGTGTAGAGTTTGGCAACACTTTTCTTAAGTTTGTTTTGTAAGATTTTTTATGTGTCACGTTTTTAGCCGAGGGTAAAGTTTTGAAGTCTTACAAATACTTTTGAAGCCTGCCGCAGGTCAGCGACTTAAACGTTGTGTTATGTAAAATGTGGGCGGAAAAGGGCAGGGCACGTTTTTTTTGTATAGGAATACTTAGATTTTTGTGCTATTGAGTTCAGAATGTGCAACTCCCAAAAGGTCTAATGTTATTTCGTTGTTAAAATAAATCT
Organism: Apamea anceps; assembly: GCA_951799955.1. Lineage (NCBI taxonomy): Eukaryota > Metazoa > Arthropoda > Insecta > Lepidoptera > Noctuidae > Apamea > Apamea anceps. Next base: position 5,989,212 of record OX637501.1, read on the forward strand.
GTTTACTTTGAAGGAACTAATAAAAAGACAGGATTCACTCTTAGGAAGAACCGCTATAGAGTCATTATTATCATCATTTAAGCCGAAAGCCATTCACTGCTGGATATAGGCCGGTATAACCGGTTCTGTGCTTCTCTCATCTAGCGGATTCCATCATCGTTCCACCTTGTCGGAGGCCCAACGCTACGTCTTCCAGAACGTAGTCACCACTCCAGAAAATTTCGGCCCCACCGGCCGTCTGTTCTGCGAGCAATGTGCCCTGTGTGCTATAGAGTCATCGACTATTAAATAGCCTTCTTGAACAACCGGTTATATTATTTGTTCTCATACCTACTGTTCAATCTTTGGAATACCCAAGTTGTACCTAGTAAGTAGCAAGACTAATACTAGGTACACACGCAGTGACTTGAGTCACCGCGACTCTCTGATGATTCAAAATCACACACCCACACAGATTTAAACAGCCGATTTGTCGCTAGCGATGCCAAAACCTGTGTCTGCGCGCTGCATAATGAGTTGGTTTTTTTTTTAGAGTGGTATGCCTGTTTTGAAGAATTTTAATTGAGTTAATTTCTGGTGAAACGTATTAAAAAAGGCAAGTTTTTGTAAAAATCAACATTTATTAAACAGAAAATTAAATCTTAATAACTTTAACGTTAATTTTAGTCTTAATAATTGCTTTGTTTATTTCTTTTAATCACATACTGGTTCACTTTTAAGCAGTTAAATCTTACAGTTATAAAACGAACTTAGTTAAAAATCATACAAATTCTTAATAACTTTACTATTATCTATCTTTCTATAAGTTTACTATTATTCTAATATCTAATCTAACAATTTCGACAATCTTGTCTCGTCTCGAGTCTCGACCCGAAAGTCTCGGGACTCGAGACAACTAAAATTATGAAAAGTCCCGGGACTTCGAGACACGAGACATCCCGGGACCCAAACTCTAGTAAGCGGGCACCCCCTATATGCCTAGAGGCTTTCACTTAGTTATTAAGTTCTGTTTACGTTTTTATTATTTACTTCTGCTTGAGTATAGTTTTCAATGTTTTTGATTTTGGCGTATGCTTTATTATTTTATTTATTGACATATCATCATTCTCCTGCCCTTATCCCTATCTATTTGGGGTCGGCGCAACATGTATTTTTCGTCTATACTCCTCTATTAGCCGCCATCTCGACAGTCACCCCCTTTCTAACCATATCATGATTCACACAGTCCATCCATCGTTTCTTTAGTCTTCCCCTACTCTTATAGCCATCGACATTCGTACTCAAAACTTTCCTAACGACATTTTCCTCATTCCTTCGTAATACATGCCCATACCATGACAACCGGTTTCACACAACTTTTCAGTTACCGGTGCCACTTTCAGACTTCCTCTGATATACTCATTTCTTATTCTATCCATTCGTGTAACACCACACATCCCTCTTAGCTTTCTCATCTCAGCTGCATGCAATTACCTTTCGTTCATCCCTTTTGTGGCCCAACATTTTGATCCATACAAGACAGCAGGGCCCGTATTCCCGTAATTTAAAACGTTCAAAATCTAGTCGCAGTCTCATCTCGGCGACAAACAATTGTCAAAAACTTGTCAAAATGTAGGGAAATTAGACGTATTTTTGAAAGATTGAGACTGAGATCAGACTGTGAACGTTCTTAAAATTACGAGAATTACCCCGCTGGTCTAACCATGGTTTCGTATATCTTCCCTATGTATGCTAATTGACATTTATGGCAAATAATAATAATTAAATTTAATGTTTTGCAGAATTAAATTCTTCGATCTGTACAGACAGCTGCGCTGCTGGGGAGTCTGTTGTGCCACTTCTTCCCAATTAACGCAATAAGGAAGTGGTTGATTATGTAACTTGACCACTTTTAAAAAGCATATTCGCTTTGGGAAAAACAAAAAATGGGGAATGATTTAATTTCTTTGTCATAGCATCACTACGTTACATACTTACATCTCTATCAGGCTTGATATCTTAAGTAAAAACAACTTGACTTCCAACTTGCATCGCTTTAGATAAAAGTACATCCTTCATTGTCTCACAAACATCAGTGTGCCAAAATTTCTAGACGATCGGCTGAGGCGTTGGGGCGTGAATACAGGATAAGCAAACAAAGATAATACACACAGCATATAGTTATTACTAACTCACGTTCAGAGATATAATAGCCTCAGGAAAAGTATTTTATAGTTAGGTAATATAAGTCTGAAATCGCCAACCCGTCTTGAGCAAGCGTGGTGATCAATGTTCGTGCCTTCTCTGTATGACGACAGTGGCCTTTGCCCTGGAGTGAGACAATTTATTGGCTTGTATTATTCTTTTTTAATAGGGAAAGAATAAAAGAAAACCTATTAATTTCATCCATTCGCCGATAAGCAACAATGTAAAAAGACGGAGCTTACACAAGTTTTTTGACCGACCCGCCCAAATCTCATACATTTTATTAACATCACTATATCGCTGGAAAGTTGCCAGTATTATTTATAGAAACGATTTCAAGGATTCAATAGCGTAAAAACACATATGAGTCGAACTGAGCGATCATCATAATGCTAAGAATATTAGGAATTGAGAAACTGAAACAAACATTTCATGTTTTTTCAGTAATTTTCCTGAAAAGTTCGAGGTTATATATTATTTTTTTGTACTAAGTATTGAAACAAAAGAATCGATAGAATTTTCTTTGCATACAATCTAATAAAGTATTGAAAAAATTAAAGTGTACTGTTATTAAGTAAAATAAATTATTCAATCTAATATCTCAAGGATCGAATTCAGTTATAATTTATCTTTTAGATATTTGCATTATTTATGTAACTTAATAACATAATAAATAGCCGTATTATATAGACTCATAATTATGAATTCTTGATAATTATAACTGGTATTTCAAATACATTCAACAATATTTTCACTTAAATTTTCTGAAACATACTCTTCTCACACGGGTTGTAAGCCGTTCGACCACAAAGAAATTAAGCATGAGGTCAACTCACAAACAAAGTGACGTATAAAAAGGGCCACAAAAATGGCAAAACTGTGGCCAGTGGACATTTCATATAATTATCCCGTCATTAATGGGCCGCTGAAAACAAAAGGCCCTGAAAAACCCTTTGATTTGCCGCTCCATCACATTTCCCCGGGTCAAAGGCTTCAAAACTCAATAGGGCCTGAAATTCGAGTGAATCTACTTTTACGTGTTGCTTCAATAAATTTCTATAAAATTTTCTGCATGTGTGGTGAAAATAAGAAAAACAGAAATAAAAAAAAAATCTCGAAAAAATTTTTCAACATCACTTTGTAGCTATAAACTATAAACTTTTATTTACGTAATTTTGAAATTTTATATATATCATTATTTACTATTTCAAAGTAAATGTTTCTTTATGAAAAAAACTTCATGTTTTCATAACCAGGAAACAAACCAAGGCATCAAGATTTTATGTTCATTACCAGTCGTAAAAGTTTATTTGGAACGAAGATGATCAGGTAGTAATAAAAGACATGGTCTTGGACACGAAAAAAAATTTAAAAAATGTGTAAATGCAATGTGTAATTTTATTAAGAGCAATTGTCAAATACAGAGTTTGTTTATGAAATAATAAGTACAACCTATTCAATTTATACGGTTTTCTGTAGCAATAAACAAAATATAAGGTCGATAATCGCATAATAAGGGTGACAGGAACACCGCAGATTCAGCCAAAACGCCAGTGTAAAAGACTGTCAGAAACGAGTCGGATGCACCACGTAAATCAGTGCATCACACCAAATTCATCAGTGGTGAGTGATACCGGATTATAAATGAGCGACACTAAGATGGCCGACCTGGCAACATGGCGGCCAATTCGTAAATGGAATGTCATAAGTTTGGCAGTTACTTACGTATCGGTCGCGATGGGTGGCGGGAGGTGAGTGAATGGACGCGGACGCTGCGCTGGCGTCATGAGGAGCAGCAGACGGCGTCTCACTAATTTTACCATCTGGCTCGCACGCACCACTAAGTTTAGCCGCCCCAAGATAGCCTCGGTCCACGACCCATCGCGCATAAACTTTTCACAATTAGACTATTATTTTTGGTAGCAAAGTCAGTCGGTCGATTATTAATAGAGGCTTTTCCGAGTTTATATTCGTTACGTGTGTTGTGGTGTTAACTTTTAGTGAATTTATACATAGACGCTTATAAATAGGATGTGCTGAAGTTTCGTCTGACGGACGGGGGAATACCTTCCTGAAATATCGTACTACGGCCGGTGGTTTGCGTGTTTTCGGACGCATTGGTAAACGATTATTTATACATTGATTGTGAGGATTTTGCTCGCGGGAGTAAGCGTACGCGGCGCGAGATGCGGTCCACTCGCGCGCAGCGAGGCGGCGTAGCTGTAAGGCGTAGGGCCACCCTGATGCGTGACCTCTAAGTTATAACACTGATTGTTTGTATCTGTAACATTTCAGTCACTTAACTACCCTTAATACAAGAAACCTAAAGGCTTTTCTTTATTATTTTAACAAGTTTTCACTTAACAAGACTGCCTAATTTACCGAGCAATCTCTCGCCTTCGTAGCACTCATGCTACGCGCCTACAAATGAATATTATTCAAGCAAATAATCAGAGTTAATGAATCTCGAAGTTCTTTAAAGCAGAAAATTTGTTTTTTATGAAAGGAAAACTTTCTAAAAGTTTATAAGTTGTTGATTAGGTTTTGTTCTTAACTTTTTATTCAATTATCAAGTATTATTTATGAACTCAAGATGGTTAAAGAAAAAAGTATAATAAAATACGGAAAACGACGCCCAACCTGTTTAGATAGATTCAGTAGTGCAGATTCTGATGCGTTGAAACTACTTTTTTAATTGCTGATCCATACCTTTGGACCGCGTAGGTATTATACTTTTTTTTACAGATTTTTTTTTTATAACCCTCAAAAAATTCTACGCTAGAATCATGGGCTGAATTCACGATTACAGTTTGCGCGTCGATATCCCTGCCACCCTGTATAGAAGCTTTCCATATTTTGAGGATAATTTATGTCCAGAATTCTCGTAAGGTTTTTAGTTTGACCTTTTTCTCTGCATCCAGCACATGTAGCATTTCTGTCTACGAAGAATAGGCACAACTCCATTTGCACAGTGAAATTTTATTTTTTTCGTTTTTGACATTGCGCCATAGAAATCTTTCGACAATCTATATTCATGTCCAAAGTTTCTTCTGTTTCTAAGATGTTTATGTTGCGTATGCTGAAGTATCTATAGCGGTTTGTGTCCTGTAGGTGTCAATTTTAAAGTTACAGTCTAGCTAATTCCAAGGCACTAGTGTGTGATTGGGAAAAAGTATAGTACCAAACCCATTTTCATTTAAAAAAAAATCAAAATATTTTATTTCACATAAACCTACATGGGAACCACTTATGAAACGTCAGAAGCTGGGTGCACGGTTCCAATTGTAGTTTCTTATGGAGAAGAGCCGGTAAGAAACTCAACCGTTACTCTTTTAAAAATAATTGGCTTTTACAATGTTTTCAAATTACAGTAGGTATGGGAGGACAGCGTAGGCCTGTCAAGAAGTACCAGGTACCTACTTGATAAAATAAAGTCTACAAGGCCTACAAAGTTCTCACATTTACAAAATATGAAAGAATCTGTCAGAAGAATAAATAATAATTATAAAAACCTATTAAAACCAAGTAATATGTTTGCCATTACAACCACTAATAAAGAGTTGAATTTTCGCAACATTCAACATTTCTATTTTTCACTCAACCCTTACCAACACGATACCTTTTGACTGAGAGAGTCAAAAGGTAAGGGTTGGTAAGGGTTGGGTTCTTAGATAACAGCTGTAAATACCGGTGATTGTTACCCTACAGCCTGTAGGTAAGCCTTCTAATAACGACTCACCGTCAGCCCTTACATCGTGTGCCTCCTAATTTCCGCAACAACACTCTATGATTTTCCGTTTTCACGATAAACGACTGTGAAGAGCTTTCATAGCGGTAAGCCTATACTTAAGACATTATCTACTATATCATTGTTTGTTATTAAGTGTATAATTGTTGAAGAAACCTTACCATATGGCAGTAAACGTTTACAGGCCTAGGAAGTCGACATTTTTTATGACACACTAGTTTCTGCCAGAAATTTCGTCCGCGAGAAATTTCATGCCCCCCCGACCCATATCATCGCATCGCATCGCCTGGCCGTGCTATCGATTTCGCTTAGCTTTCTTTCTGTATTTTTTTCTTTTTTCGTGGCTCCTAGGGGTCCAAATGTGATGTTAAATAGCCTATAGCATTTCTCAAGAATCGGCCTATCGAATGCAAAAAGATTGTTTCAAATCCGACTGGTAGTTTTTGAGATTAGCTCATTCGCACAAAAAACCGACAAACCCTTCAGCTATATTATTAATATACGAGTAGTACAGACGCCAGCAGGTCAAGCTACCCGAAACTGTCAAATTTTCCCAATCAATCTTGAACCTTAATGCTTTAGCGATAAAGTTGAAAATCTATTAAAGAAATTTGACAGATTGTAGTAGCTTGATGTGCTGGCGTCTGTACATAGTAAATGTAGATTCAATATGGGGCAATCCTTATACATATTTGATATGAGAATTGCCATTAGCGTTTAGATTATATACATGTGGGGAATTGGCATTCAGGTTTTATAGGAAACAAACATTTTTAAATTCAGGAACTTTTATTCACGGAAACATAACAGCCATTGCAGAATATATGTACTCCAACAGAAAGTTCGACGACCATCCCCGATACAAAAATAAATAGAATATCCTCAAATAGCCAAAACTCAACTCGGAATAATAAATAAACTGAGTAAAAATCAAATCAACTCGGAATAATAAATAAACTAAGTAATGAACTGAGCAAAAACTAAAAAATACATAACAGAAAAGCTGCGCTGTCAAAAACCATTATGACAACAGTAAACTGCGATATAAACTGAGAACTAAAGGGGGTGTGCACTCCCCACACTACGGCCCGACGGCACCGCCAGACGGGCGAAGGTATTTTGGTCTGGCCTGATCTGTCAATTTGAATTAGCAAGTGCAGTAACAGCCGAATGGGTAATTGAGATGCGGAGTTAACGCTCAGTTGGCGATGTATACTGAATTGTGGTAGGTCGAGGTATCCATTGCTTATGGGAGTGAGGTCTCTTGATTTTTGGGAAGGATGGTGAGGAGTTGTTTATTTTTGGGTGTGTTCCAAAAATCAAAATCAAAATATTTTATTTCACATAAACCTACATGGGCACTTATGAAACGTCAGAAGCTAGGTGCACGATTCCAATTGGTCGTTTCCTATGAAGAAGAGCCGGCAAGAAACTCCACGGTTACTCTTTGGCACTCTTACTCTACGTTACTCTTTGGGTAAATAATTGGCTTTTACAATGTTTTCAAATTACAGTAGGTATGGGAGGACAGCGTAGGCCTGTCAACAAATACCAGGTACTTGATAAAATAAAAAATGGTCTACAGATCTAAAGTCTACAAGGCCTACAAAGTCCTCACATTTATAAAATATAGAAGAATCCATCTAAAAGACAGATACATTATAAAAACCTATTAAAACCAAGTGACTGCCATTATAATCACTAATAAAGAGTTGAAACTAGAATTGTGTGCTGTAGAACTTAGAACTAGTATTATTTCGGTATTTTTAGAGTAAGTGAATGACGTTGGGGTGGATTTAAAGAAAGAAAAATAGGTTTATTTGTCACAAAACACGTGAATACAAAAAGATAATTAGTTCTAATAATATGAAGTTACGTCAACATACTCACTCATAGTTTATTTACCTGCTTTCTATTACTTTTTTTTTACTCACCTAAGCCGTCCCACTCCTGGTCTAAGGCCCATATTTCGCGAGCCCGCGCGACCTCCTTCCAGGTTGGACGGAACATATCCTATTTCGATTACTTACTGCATTAAATTTAATTGTTTGAAAGAATAATTATCATTCTTCCTAAAATATCCTTCCTATAGGTACAACGTGGATTACAGGGTTGTAAAACTTTGCAGTGTTTCCACTAGACAATTAATTAACTGTGCCTCTGTCAAAGTAAAGGCTAATCCGCATCTAAATACAAAACTTTTAAGCATTTTACTAATTAGCTTTCAGACATTTATTAATTACATTTTAATCGGTCTTCGGTTTTTTTTTTCCCATTTTATGACTTTTGAGAAAACTTTTGCAACAGTCGATTTTTTAACGACTGTTGTATGATGGCGTCACAGTCATCTGCTAAACAATAACACCGTCCTGTAACGGTGTTACAAGAGAAAAAAAAAAGAACTGTGACAGGAAGCGAACGCAGCCGGTAAGCACAAAAAATGCGGCGCGGTCATCGACCCGTGCGTTTGCGGTGCTGTGTGTAACTACCCTTAATACATCCGCCGTGAAATGATCCCGTTTTCCTAATTGACCTTAATTTTTAGGTTGACTTCAGCCTTGATTTAATTGATATGAGCGAGCCCGGAGCAATTTGAGACGTTAGTACCTATGTAATATATTGAACGATTAATATTCCTGATTGATTGATTTGAATTTTAGTTAACCAGTTGAGTAATTTGATGTTGGAGTATTATTTCTGAGTGTTTTTACAGATTTTTCAGGAACTTCTACAGTTGAGTGAGTTAGACAACTTTTTCAATATTTTACGCGAATAGTTTATACTGTACAAAATCTTTATAGTGAATTTAATAAAACATTTGAGTGATTGAGTCGTAAGGACTTAATTATGTAGTACAATATGAATTTAAAATGTAATAATAATAACGAAAAATATTCATTTACAAATTCTTAAATTACCGGTGGCATCATCACTTTATTTCTCTTACCTTTAAGAGAAACGACAAACGATACATACAGACTTAAAGGATAAACGAAAGAAAAAGAAAAAAAAAAATACGTTTTGCATCATTATTCAAAAAAATAAACCTATTGACAATGCATAAAATTTCGTCAAACGTGTTTCAAATCAATTGTCATGGCGGGTTCATTATTTCGTCGTTGTCTCGCACCCTCCACGAAAACCGGCGCGCGGCGCCGGCGCATCGGACGACTGAAATTCATTTGTAAAAGTTTAGAGGTATAGATTTTGTGGTTTAATGTTTTATATCTTTAAATTAAAAGAAATAGTCTTTATTTTTATTGGAACACTAGTTTTCTTCTTGTCTGAGAATGTTTTTTTTTTTTGTTCTTTCCAACACTGAAATGGCCTCTGAAATTACTCTGAAAACAAAATTGCTTTTAAGGATATCATCATTAAGTTCGAATTTCAATGAAACTGGGGCCCAATTCTGTATTATTCCCCGCGAAATTTTACCACATGCAAACTACGTCAATATCGTGTCTGGTTAAGGCAAGGAATCGAAATGTCAATCGTACGGACAACATGTATTTCGACAGTAAACCTGCCCTCTATTTTGTAACCTCTATTGTGTCATAGAGAATATGTTATTAACAGATGTGATTGGTTAAGGAATTGACGTGATTTTGACGTAAGGAATCGCTAAGTGGTCGTAGTGAATTAGGGCCCTGAACGGGATTAGCAAATCTAAACCACGTCCAAGAGCTGTCGGTGTCAATATTCGACAGCAATGATGACAATGACAACTCATCGCGTTCAATTTCATTGGTAAATATTCGCCCTAGAGCGGATCTCATACTACCACGCACCACGCTCCGGCGTGTCCCCGCGCGTAATTTTTACATACAAATTCAATAAAAATGCGTTTCCGCGCGGGGCATTTAGCTCTGTTACTCCGCCCCGTCGCGTGCCGCGTTGTAGTGTGAGACACGCCTAAATGTTTTCTAAAACAAAAAAAAAAAAACACTAAAACCTCACATTACATACTCAAATTATTATCGGGTAAAGATAAGTATCTATTCTAAGAATTGATGACAGCATTTAACTCTACAAAGATAAATGCAAAACGCATTACAGACATCAAACGACTACAAACTGCACGTGTGAATTTTCACAAGGAGTGTAATTACGGGTATATATCAAAGCAAAACAGCATTTTAAATGGTCCTTCTAGTCGAAAATTATCATATTAGTTCGCAGTCTGTAATTAGAGCCTTTGAATACACAAGTATAAGAGGGTTTACTTCAGGTAATTGTCCGTAATAGCGTGGTTCATTATTTATTGAAGTTTTCCAAGTAAAGTGTTAGGTCTTGCGTTGCTTGAAGGTTGTTTTAGCTGAAGGGATTGTAGGATTTCACCATGTATCCTACACCCCTTTCATCTAACAAAAAACCGATGATATTATTCTGAATGAGTGAGTACGTCACAGAGGGTTGTGATCCAAAAGGTTTTTATAAAAATAATTGAATTTGTGAACATAGTTTCAGCGCTGGAGATTTATAAAAATGTTTTTAGTGAAAACTTTTCAAGTTCTGCGATGAAGAAGTATATCTATTAACGTTAATGATTAGCGATTAGACTGTTTAACCATACATTTTTTTCTTTTAAAACTTTAAACAAAGTTTTCATATATTTGCTCTTGTTCTTGCCCTAGTAGAACACCAAACTTCTCAGCATTTAAACAACAGCAATTTCATGAACCAACATAAAACTATAAGCCATATTAACAAAAATTTACAACCCAAAACATTCAAGCAAGTACGTTAAACTCGAACAAATCTTTCGTTACCGTACACTCTACAGGAAAGATAACAAAAAACATAATAAAATCTGACATGCGACACGGAGTGAGCACCCTCAGTTCCTCTGGCCCCTTCCCTTTCCCCCCTCCATTCCCCCCGTTTCAGCCGCATCCGGCGGGACACCTGCGCACACGCCGTCACGCATGCGCACTGAGTTATTAGTTTTTAATACTCTTCGCTACGGTTTTGAATAATTAACTTTTTAAGCGATGATTGAATAGAAAAATGGGTTTGTAATTATGGTAGTGGTGATATTTTTGGGGAGGTTAGTTCAGTTGGATGATTAATGGCAAATTTTATTGTAGGGCTTTTTAACCTGAAAATTAAGTGACACTTTACAGAACTAAGAAAGCATTAGTCTACAACGATCTATCCGAAAGCAAAGATATATGATTTACTAGCTGCACCGCGGTTTCACTCGCATAAGTTTCGATCCCGTGGGAATATTGGTATAAAAAGGATCCTATGTGTTAATTCTAGTTTTAAGCTATCTGTGTGCCAAATTTCATTCAAATCCCTTCAGTCGTTTTTGCGTGAAAGAGTAACAAACATCCATCCATCCATCCATACAAACTTTCGCCCTTATAATATTAGTAGGATAACATTAGGTACTTTGGACTAGAAATTTAAAAAAAATCTAATTTATTTACTAACAATCATATTGTACAAGAATAGATTGGATAATGACCCCCAAACTAGGCATTTGTCTGCATCTTGGGGGTTAAAATTGCGACATTTTCAGAGCGAGTGAGTGTGTGCCCTGACAGGGTCTACAAGGGCTCTTAGCTATAACAGCCTTTTGTGAACATCTTTATACCTTGTGGAATGCAAATAAACGAATATTTACGTATATGTATATGTATGTAGGTACATAAAACTTAAACTAAAAATAACTAAAATAAAAGACTAAAAATATACATTGAATTTGATTTAACAATGTAAAATCATCACTGTGAGATCAATTAAATAACAAAATAATTAATAATAATATCTAATAGTAGTTAGGTTGTCTTAAAAAGATCACTCTTAGCGATAAGACCGCCCATTGTGTCAAGCCTTGTAAAATTTCTACATTTATATTCTGTAATATTTATGATGAAAGAATATTCTATTCCATTGTACCAATAATATTAACCAACATAGGATGGGATAAGTAGTAGGATCAGTGCCCACTGAAGCTTAGGCAAACGTAACTTAAGTTGATTTCAATTCAATACGTAAAAAGTTACACATAGATACAAGGTAAAAATCCCGGCGCAAATTCTTCCGCTCAACAACTCACAAAGCTTCAAAATTTTTCCTATCCCCACATTTTCCATAACCCTCTTCCACAAAGTTTCCATACCAGCTATGCAAACAGCACCGCCTCCATAGCTGCTGCATCCATTATTCAAGTACCGCTAAGTGGCAAAGCCATCCGGTTCGCTGCCCATATATTATTCAGTCCCTGACTTGACACGTCGGCACTGACGCTTCCACCCCCCGAGGGGGGCGACGTCAGTTCCATTCCCAATTATGCACACGCTGAAATGTCACAGGCACTTAGCCCAGAATGACCCTTAAACCTATTGGCCTTTTATTTTAGTGTTTCGGGTTAGGGGTTCGGTTCAACGCAAGGTCGGGTTGGGTAAGGTAGGTAGTACTTTTATCCGGATTTTTCTTGTCGTGTAAATACGTAATTTGGTCCGTTTATTTAACTTTGTTTTGCCCGTTTTTGGGTTTTAAATTTTCATCATTTTTGTATTTTTTTTTTCGGTGTAATAACGTGTGAAAGGAATGAAAGATGGGATTGTTTTTGTTATGTTTTAACAAAATTTAACACAAAAATGTAAATTAAAAAAGCCTGCGGAAACCAAAGTTTCATTTGAGGTAAGTAAAATAATAATCTTCATACTTCAAACTTGTAATTAATTTTCAAATAATCAGAAACTTTAAAAATTAAAATTTTGTAATACCACTTGTTTTGTTTTATTTGTTTGTGTTTGGTATCTTACTTAACGAACCTACAATTTGCCTATAAACAACTCTAAAAAATAACCAACAAAACCGAATCAAAACAAAGTAATCACAAAGTCCAAAACAAAACAGTTCTAAAAGCGCTTTATAAGTAAAATCGCTATAATTTAAATGCAATTCGCGACACTTTTAATCATTCCTGACGTCTGAACCATATCCAGCGCTGCATTCAGCAAATGCAGCGCTTATTTTCGGATCATGGAACACAGAAAACCGCTTAACCTAACCAGAGAGTATATTAATGAAAATTGAGCGACATCCATTGTAACACTCAGACTGTTATAGACTAGGCCTTATACGAATCTAGGACAAGATATTTTCGAACTAGCTGGTGTCCACTGCAAATTAGTAAAATCTCTAGATTGTTGCCGGGAAAAGGGAAATTAGCACGTTGTATTTCTGTTTCATTTATTTTGACTTTAAAAATGTTTAGGTATGGCAGTAGTGTTAGCGGTTTTGGATCGAATTTTCAGCGCTTTTTGATATAGATAATTCTAAAATGACTGCTGGGGCCTGCCCGGGTAGCGGGATCGTCCGAAAGGGTTACCGCTGCCCTGGAACATAAAGGGCTAAGGAAGGAACACGGGTGGGTTTTAGTCAGTAAGAGTCTGACACTCCCTCCTGCTCCACCCAGAGCGGGAGGAGTCATTTGATGATTTCCCATCCTCAAAAAAAAAAAGGTCTGATTTTTCCAACGCCAGATAACTTTATCGGAGGAATAATTTTGATGTTTTGACAGTTCTTCCATATAAAAACTGTCAGACATCAATTTTATTCTACGAATAAAAATTAACGATTGATTGAAAAATCAGCCCTAAGCAACAGCGCTAACTTTACAGGAGAACAGTTTAACTTTCAGAAAAAAAAAAAATGTATAAATTCTGATTCAGAAGATAAAAACAGTAAGAATTAGGTACGAGACAACAACGATTACAAGAATTTAAAGAAGATTATTAAAGTTTGAGATGACGTCTGATGTTAGTTGGTTAGTTAGATAGGAAAAGGCTTGGCAGATGAGATGATGGAACTTGCTGCGTTGATCCTAAATAAATAAGATAAGCGTAGGAGGATGATAGCTTCGGCGTTATCCATAATTATGATTTTGTTACATCTACAGCGTGGCGCTTTAATGGCGACATTAATTTAACACACGTATACAGTTTCGCGTTTTAGTTTTATGAATATATTTTAAATTAATTAAACATTAATATTTATTTATTTATTATCAATTTTCCAAAATAGCATCTTAGAGCAACCTGACTTAAAGAACTGTAGCGCAGGGGTCATTTGCCGGGGTCACGGATCATAACATCGCATCAATGTAATTAAAACAAATAACGTGCAAAGAGAAGGCGAATTGAAGGAAAGAGAGAGAGAGCCCTATGTCGGCGAGCGGCGCAGGTGGAAGTTTTCAAATTACGATTTTTTTTATGTTGTTATAATTTTTATGATTACTGGCCACTAGCCCTACCCGTGTGTTAAATTAATGTCGCCATTGTAGCGCCATGTTGTATATTTTTATCTATATATATATATATTTATAAATCAATTGCTGTTCGTTTGAGTCGCTAAAACTCGAGAACGGCTGGGCCGATTTAGCTGATTTTGGTTTTGAAATGTTTGTCGTAGTCCAGGGAAGGTTTAAACTGAGAAAATATGGAAAAATTGCGAGGAGGATAGTAAAAACAACAATTTCATTTTCCCATATAAACTGTTCTACCTACTTTCCTGTCAAACATTTGACGATCGTCCCTTCGGTACGGTAGACGGGTCCACTCAAATCGAAGGAAGTATTAAATTAAGGGTTTTGATTAGTGTAGGAGTAGGTTAGGAGTAGGGTAGGAGTAGGTTAGGAGTCAAAGTCAAATCATTTATTTCAAATAGGCACATAAAAGGCACTTTTGAACGTCAAAAATAAAATAAAAATAAAATTGATTCTAATCGCGAGTAGGGTAGAAGTAGGGTAGGAGTAGGGTAGGAGTAGTGTAGGAGTAGGTTAGGAGTAGGGTAGGAGTAGGGTAGGGGGTAGGACACCACGCGAACGAAGTAGCGCCGGACAGCTAGAAATAATTTATATGCCAAAACAACGTTTGCCGGGTCAGCTAGTCTATACTAATAATAAAGCTGAAGATTTTGTATATTTTTAATGCCTTTGAATTACTGGAACTACCAGTCGGATTTGAAACATCTTATTGCATTTGATATTAATTCTTGAGGAAGGCTAGAAAAGTTTAACATCACGCTAGGACTAAAAGGAGCCGAGCAAAAAGAAAAAAAGGCAGAAAGAACGCCAAGCAAAAACGAAATAATAGTGTCGGGGATTTTAATAAAAATGTGGCTGTTATTTTAATATAGGCATTGTGTATCGCAGAAGAACTAAGGCAACTAACATTGCCCGAAGAATTGCCAAACTTAAGTGGCAGTGGGCAGGGCACATTGCTCGCAGAACAGATGGCCGATGGGGCCGAAAGGTTCTGGTGTAGCGACCGCGTACCGGAAGACGCAGCGTTGAAGGCCTCCCACAAGGTGGACCGACGACCTTGTGAAGGCCACAGGAACCCGTTGGATGCAAAAAACTCAGAACCGGTCGAAGTGGAGGTGCCTAGGGGAGGCCTACGTCCAGCAGTGGACGTCTTTCAGTTGAAATGATGATGTATCTCACGACTTCCACGCGGACGAAGTTTCGGGCAGAAGCTAGTAACTGATAAAATAATAAAATATCAAATACCTAATAATAATAAAATAATCAAATAAAATAAAAAAAATGGGTTGGATTTTAATTCTGATTAAAATCAAACTCATTCTGAATATTGATTCAATTTTACAATATTATTATAAACGTCTAGACAGGCTGTTTTCGAGTGTAGTCAGCGAAATTCCAAGCGCACAAGTAGCGTGGGCTACCACTTCAAACCACTTACAATAATGTCTGATACATTTGCTTTGTATATTCTATTAGCCTTTGTAGACTGGCGTCTGTATACATACACCATTAAGATGTAGGTAAAACGTAGTATTTTTATCCTGTCTGAAAACTTTAAATTTGCCTGTAATGTTATAGTAAAAAAGATAGGTTAGTCATAAAGATCGCAGCGGGGTTTGTATTCTTTGGTTCGCACATCCTTAACATTGTCTCGTGAACATTATTGCAAACATAGTATAGTCACTGAGCATACCGACCCTTAATACCCTTAATACCTACAATCCGACCCTTTTTCCTTCTAGCTTTTTTGTAAGAGGGGTCAGGTAATGCAGAGTACTGACCTAACCTACAGTCCTACAGTACTACATTTTTCGAGTTCTCTTAGCGTAGTGACATACCAGCCGAAACTTACGCAAAGAAAATTCGGTCACTTGCGTCATCATAACTCATAGGTCATTTAGAAAGCATTGCACCCGGTAAACGTAGACGTCAATTTTTCCGCCGCGTATTTTTGGCAGATCTGTTGCTACACGTAGACTTGTGGACTTCATGATTATAACGCATACTGATTTTCAGTGATAACTTAGATGGGTAAGTGATTATCTACGTAGATACTTCTAAAAACTCAATTAGTTACGACTATAATTGCAATGCATATTAACATAATAAACGACCTAAAACCACGACACAATAATCCTAATGATTTATTATAAAGCTACAGGATTTACTGACAATGTGACAATTAATGAGTCCACGTGTCGGCTCACCTAGCCGGCAATGTGACTCACCCACGGGACAGGTATTGAGTTAATATTGTTTTCATATCGACATACATACGCTGGACAGATTGCGGCGACAGCGGTGAAGCGATGCAGCGGATTTGTCGATTAGGGATTGGAGTTTTAAATTATGGATATAGGTAAGCAATTTTCGAATATCGTCTTTTGTTTCTTAAATCTATGTATCTATTATCTTATTACAATACTTCTTCTTAAGGGTGACGAGCAAATTTTACCCGCGTTTACACTAAGGTATAAAACATAATATTGTATTCTAAGGGCTTTCTAAGGATTGCGGGCAGAAGCATCATAAAGACAGATGAAAAAAGACAGTTGTAAAAGTTTTAAGAAAACTTATAAAAAATACCAAAGAGGTGAATACAATCGTTAACAATACATGTCTGAAATATATGTATACACTATTACACGACATGTTTTACTATTAAGCCAAGTCTAAGTTTTTTATTTTAAAAGACTTACCGCAGAAAATTCAAATCACAATTTGTATGTGTGTGTAAACGCGATAGAAAACAATTTAAACATCTGCAAATCTCTGGAGGAATCTGATTCGGGATCCCATTGATCAAGTCACTTAACAAAGTTTCAAGTTCACTTGATATTTGAACAGAGTTTTCAGTTTAATGGTTGTACCTAATTCATAAAATATATTAAAGCATTACGCTTTACGTTTATAATTACGTAATGGTGTGATTAATGTCTTAACTTCCAGGGCTTACTTTTAATCTTATATTTTGCAACAAGAATAATGTACCCGGGATTTTTGTAATATTTTGATTTAAAAGTGTCCTTGAAGTTTCTTGTCCGTTCTTCTCCATAGAGATTTACGCTTTGGAATGGGCAACTAGCTTCAACTTTCTGACTGACTGACCGACCGATAAGTACAATGATCCCAAAAGAACTTTTTAGTTCTCTTAATGATACTTTGTACAGCTTGTAAAAATCTAGCAAGACAATAAATAAAACACTGCCGGCTTAATGGTGATAATGCACACTCATCGCCTATGCACAGCGTACCTTATTAGCTGAATAGTTGATACAAGCTTTCCGTCGGCCGCTTACTTAATTTAGCACGACAGTTACCCAGTAATTACACTTAAATGCTGTTTGTTTACTGTTTTCTGTAACTGTAGCGCGGAAGAACTTGATGGTAAATAATTTATTATTATTCATTGGCAGCTACGTTTGTTGTTACATTGTGTTTTTAACCCCCGACGCAAAAACGACGGGGTGTTATAAGTTTGACGTGTCTGTGGGGGTGTGTGGGGGTGTGTGTGTGTGTGTGTGTGTGTGTGTGTGTATGTCTGTCTGTGGCATCGTAGCTCCCGAACGGATGAACCGATTTTAATTTTGTTTTTTTTGTTTGAAAGGTGAATTTGTCGGAAGTGTTCTTAGCTATGTTTGATGAAAATCGGTCCAAGATGGCCGCCGCTACAAAATGGGGGATAACATATTTTTTCACAACTTCGTCAATATGGGTATCAAATGAAAGGTCTTGACTAGTAGAATACTACACACTATGATAAATTTCAAATCCAAGATGGCCGCCACCACACAATGGCAAATTACATTTTTTTTTTCACAACTCCCTCAATATGGGTATCAAATGAAAGGGCTTGACTAGTAGAATACTATACACTATGACAAATTTCAAATCCAAGATGGCCACCACTACAAAATGGCGAATTACAAAAAACCTGATTAAATACCAAATTACCTGAAAATAAAAGAAAAGAAATAATAAGGAGTCCCTACAAAAAGCATGAAATAAAAAATTAAATTTAAAATTTAAAAAACCCCCGACTACGTGAAACCCTATAAAAAGAAAAAAATAACCTTGAAATTATGACCCTACGTAAGTACGTATGAAATTTTTTGATTAAATATTGTCCTGTCGGGGGACCGCTACTATTTTAAACTTTAACAGAACGTTAGGCTAATAATTAGAGCGGTCCCCCGACGGGACAACGTTTAATGAAAAAATTTCATACGTACTTACGTAGGGTCATAATTTCAAGGTTATTTTTTTCTTTTTATAGGGTTTCACGTAGTCGGGGGTTTTTTAAATTTTTAAATAAGATAAACATTTAACTGATCCTCTTAAAAATTTGTTGACTATCTAATGATTAAAAAAAAAGTACCTCAAAAAAGTTTTTGGTCTTCTATTGGCTTTTAAAAAATAATTGAGCCTCCTTCTAACTTACTGGCATCTTTTCACAGTTGGTTGCAGTAACTAAGCTAAGGCATGTCGAACAAATGAGTTAGGTTACGTTAGAAATGTGACCACGGGCGCGCGAGCCGAGCGAGCGAGCGGTTCCGAGTAACGGCCGGAAGGGTGTCGTACGACCGTAGTTCTATTTTTGTTATTGTAATAGAGGCCATACTATTATACACTCTGTGAAAATTTCAAGTATCTGCCTATTACTGTTCAAAAGATACGGATCCTTCGTAATAGGTCCCGTTGACACCCTACCCGAAACGGAACATTATAGAATTAAACACATTTATAAAACTAAACGACGCATTTAAAGCCATCATAACTCTATGAGAATTCCGCACATGTCGCTAAAAGTTATACAACACATGTCTTTCCCATCATTAACATTAATATCATTATTATAATCATAATCACTTGTAATAATATGACAATTTATATCAACGAATTGACATCTTCACAGATAAAAACGTCTACGATAAACATATTAAAACTGCTTATCTAGCTAGTTATATCCTACGTTATAAACGCAAAAGTTTGTATGGATGGATGGATGTTTATTACTCTTTCACGCAAAAACTAACTGGATTTGAATGGAATTTGGCACACATATAGGTTATAAGGGATTAACATATAGGATACTTTTTTATACCGATATTCCCACGGGATCGTAGCTTATGTGTGTGAAACCGTGGGACGCTGCTAGTTAATAAATAATTTAATTTCAATGTATTTTTTGATCACATGATCTCAGTAGTAAGTATTTTTATTGAGTATTTAATTTTTTTTATTGTATTTTTAGCATGCTGTAAATAAGTAAGCAAAATATGTGGAACTATTTACATATATTGAAGACTTTTTACGTAGGTACCATATTTTATCTAAACTAATA
The DNA here is from genome assembly GCA_951799955.1 of Apamea anceps. Classification (NCBI taxonomy): domain Eukaryota; kingdom Metazoa; phylum Arthropoda; class Insecta; order Lepidoptera; family Noctuidae; genus Apamea; species Apamea anceps. Next base: position 6,008,769 of record OX637501.1, read on the forward strand.
TTATAAAGAGAAAAAATTTGATTTTTGTATGTTTGTTTGTTACGCTTTCACGCTAAAACAGCTGAACGGATTTAGATCAAATTTGGTACATGGGTAAACTATGGGTAGATATTAGAACTTACTTTTTATTTCGATTTTCTTACGGGATCGAGATTTATGCCGATGAAACCGCGGGTTGCAGCAAACAAATAAAAAAAAAAGATATTCAATTTTACTCTATTCTACGAAAGATCAATAAAATCTTAACCACAACTTTTTTAGGGAATAAAACAAAATAATCTTAACAATTATATCTCAATTAAGTTATTGATTTTTCGAATTAATTACCTCTTAAACTTAACTAAGAGCTTAAGGTACACACACGTTTTTCTTGCCGTGAAAAACTACGGTTTATTTGCCGTGTATATGCACGGTCGTCAGTGTTGTATGGATCATGGAAGCTTGTTCACGGACACGTTTTTTCTACGGCGCGGCGGCGCGGTTTATACGCCGTACCGTGAGAAAATCGTGCCGTGTACAAATGGTCTAATAAGGGATCACCAACCCTGATTATACCACAGCTTATTAAAGGTCACTCCTTAAAAAGTCTTAAAGAAAAAGGGCTATAAAATGTAACCTAGAACCAAAAGCATCTAATAATTCAAGCATCTAAAAATTGACGGCACGGTTGGCGCAGTGGTTAAGCGATTGACTGCTGCGCTGCGTGTCGCGGGTTCGATTCCCGCACGGAACAAATATTTGTATGACCTACATGTATTTGTTCCGAGTCTGGGTGTTTTTCTATCTATAATATGTATTTACAAAAAAAAAAAAAAATGTATATAAGTAGTTTATCAGCCATCTTGTTACCATAACACAAGCATTAGGTTGCTTAGCTTGGGACTAGATGGCGCTGTGTGAAATGTCCAGGGATATTATATTATTATTATTATATTAATTCGTCTCAAAAGCTACAGAATCATGCCATACTGCATTGGTATGAAACTGTAATAGTTCCAGATATAGGAGCAATTACTCGATCCCAGTCTGAGGCATCGAACATCGTAAGTGTTGTCAAACTACCGTTTGTCTGTTCATTACTCTAAAAGCATGTCGGAGAGACGCCACAGCCGACTCCCCGTATATAATTCAGAACATCTTCTCTGTGTATCATTTTTCTGTTACGTTATTTTGTAGCCGCCCTTTTGCGGGTTTATTGATTTTGACTTTATTATGTTGTTATTGTTTATTGGGTTTATTATTCGTTTTTGTGCTGTTTTAAAGTCAACCTAAATGTCGCATGACTCAGGTATATTTTATTTTAATCGATGACATGTGTGGTAATTTCTAATTTCGTTGAGATTTTCATATAAGTATGCGTAATTTATCACCTACGCATTACCTACGTATAATCCTCTCGATTCCAACGCATTACAAATCAAATCAAAAGTCATTTATTCCAACTAGGCTGAGAATTAGCATTTTTGGAATGTCAAAATTACATAAGACAGTCGCCCAAAAACGCCCACCCTTCATCACTCCCTAGTAATTTTATTACAGAGGGCTTATAGGTACCCGTATTTTTGAGAATTTCACATTCTAATCTCATCCAAATCTGTCAAACTTACCTCTAATTTAGCTTCTTTTTGGCCAAGTTTTTGACATTGATTGTCGCCGAGATAAGATTGTGACTAGATTTTGAACATTTTTAATTACAGAAGTCAGCCTTCACATTTTAGACCACAAAAACAAACCACAAAAACTCAAAAACGAAAACGTTGCGTGACGTAATGAAGATCCTGTAAAAGTACTGAAATCATGTGTAATGTACCTGAAGGATTTTGCCTAAAGGCAGTTTAAAAAATCTTTTGTGAATTCATCGACCCATCATCATCTGCCTAGCCTTTTCCCAACTATGTTGGGGTCAGCTCCCAGTCTAACCGGATGCAGCTGAATACCAGTATTTTACATGGGGCGACTGCCTATCAGACCTCCACAACCCAGTTACTGGGTAATGCGATACCCCTTGTTAAAACTGGTTGTCAGATTTTCGGGCTTCGGACGACCCGTAACGACTGTCAAAAATTTACGATGACAGCCGGGACCAACGGCTTAACCTGCTTTCCGAGGCACGGAGGGGTTTTGTTATATAAAGATGGTCACCCATCCACGGACCGACCGCGGCAAGCGTAGCTTAGCCTGATCGATCGAACCATGTTCTGTTATTTCTTAGCCACAAGCCCCCACTTTTTCGATTTCATCGACCCATATGAATCAAAACGGTCACCCATATCTTCGTTTTCCATATAAAAAGAAACGGAAAATATCACTATTTGTAGGTAATAAGTGGCAAACTACCAGTTTTCAATGGTTCTGTTTAAGCGGTTTCAGTCCAATCTTAGGTGCATTTTACTGATTACAGCCATCAAGACGCAGTTATGTGAAAGAACATCAACCATGGTTCTGTAGCATAAAAAAATATTAAAGTACAAAATAATAACTCAGAGATAATTACAAAAAATTCTGACGCGTGCCGTCCACGCATTCACGAATTATTAATTAAAATTTAAACTGAAAGCTGCTGAAACACAATATGGATAAATATCAGTTCAGGTTTTAATTAAGCGAAATAAAACATGCCACCGTCACTCCGAATAATTTTCAATAAATTTCCGTTTTACTGAGTAAAATTATATTCCAACATCAATGTAAATATAAATAGAAATGAAATATTCTAGCGATTAGGATAATTTTCTAGCAACCCTAATATTTTAGTTTTTCACGTTGCAGTCAGTCGGTCAAGGATCCCGCGGTCGTATTTACGGATATACGGAACTCCGAACCGATCGATAGTAGGATTTATAAATAAATACTGGCAACACACATCGGCTCGGCATCATTACAGTTGACAACTCAGACAGTTCCTAGCGGACTACATAGTAGTTTAAGTTTGAAAAGTATGACACTGCAATTTTATCATTAGTATGCAGGGGAAATAGGGATTTCAATCGGTTAAATGGTAGTTCCTTACGTCTTGAACGGCTGGTAACTGGACTAGTTTACTTGAATTTTTCACACGTTTATTTTCTTACGTGGCATCTACTTATTTGAAGGAGTAACTACTGATTGTTAGAAAACGTAGGTGCATTTTATTGAAGCATGGTTTTTTAGACATGGCATGGGTTTTAAGGGTCAGTTTTTGGGAATAAATTATGCTTCCAAATTCATCACTTACGACAGATGAACTTCCTATCCTATCCTACTTCGTATTTTCTTATTTCTACTAATATTATAAACGAGAACATTTGTGAGGATGGATGGATGATTGTTAGTCTTTCACCCAAAAACTACCAAACGGATTTAGATGAAATTTGGCACACAGATAGTTTATAACAAGATTACCACATAGGATACTTTTTATCCCGATATTCCCACGGGATTGAGACTTATGTGGGTGAAACCGTGGCGCGCTACTAGTTCTTAATATTTTGAGAGGATCATATAACATCTATCTATCTTTAAGAATCGTTTGCTGGGAGACGTCTCCATGGAAATACTTTATTAAGTACTTAGGCAAATAGCCGCATATGGTCAGACTAAACTCTGGCTCCAACATATTACGAAATAGGAACGATGCACTTAAAAAATCATAAATTTTCATCGGAAAGGGAATGAGACGCGTGATTGATTTGTTTATGCAAGTCGGAATTAGGGTGGGCAACCTCTTGAATGAAAAATACATTACTGATGCCCAAAATACAACGGCATGGTTGAACTGTATCCAATAGTATACAATTTCCGTCTTCAACAGGAACACATTGTTGCTGTTTTCGGCACAATGCCAGTAGTAAAACAAAAGGTAGTAAGCGCACATGTTTCGAACAACGTACTCGAATTCCATCATCGTCCGTCCACGTACAGTCACGAGCACCAATATGTCAACACTTGGCAACTTTCAATTGCGATTTTTTCGTGAAATAATGAATTCAACGTTGAAATACGACACATTACATAAACCTATGGGTTCGAAAATGCTATGTTCATAACAACACAAAATTTCATTAAAAAATAAAGGAGTGAATCGCTTTTGAATAAAGGCGAGTGTATACATACTTTTGCTCCTGACTGTACTTGTGATGTTCTACTTTCAGATAAGTATAAATCATTCTGTCTAGTTATCTTTGTGACTCAAAATTATTAAGATTGATAAAAATATGTATGAGTCAGAGATAAGAATATGAAAAACCAAATAACAAAGCAAAAAGTATTTTTCCATACTGAAAGGCTTTTTTTTCCTGTTTTGTTTCACTGCTACAATCTTTCGTAAACACATCTAGGTCGTCACGCCAGCGTTTCCTAGGCCTCACTGGGCAACAATGCCTGTCTTTTGGCAACGACTGAGTGACAACTCTATCCCATCTGTTCCGATGCATCCTGTATCCTTACATGGCCAGCCCAAGCCCATTTCAGTCTAGAAGACTTATTGCCCGCATCGCGAAAGGTATTATAAATCTAAAACTAAAAGCCAAGGAACAAGTTTTGTTTACGTCTGATGTTAATATTCACAAAACAAAAAATAATTTACAAAAATTCAACTCAAAATCGTTCTTATTTGCACCTAAAAAGAATTGAAGAAAATGAAATAATAATAATAATAATAATAATAATAAATAACTTTATTTCACAGAAAATACAGATTTAACATGTTTTATATAAAGACAGTTTTCAATGAGCTTTGGTAGTAACACAATGCAATACAAATCTATGAACTATAATCTGTACACAATATGAAAAACCCTGCCTCTCAAACTAGGTAAACCTGTATCTTGAGAGACAGTGATTCAGCTTAAAATGTGGTGCTTAGAATAATAGTAGACTGTGTCGATCTACCCGAGCGATTGAAGATATAATGTAAAGCTAATTTAAGTATATATTTTATGCGAGATGTGTGTGAGGGTGCGTTTGTGTGTGATGTGTGAGGGTGTGTGAGGGTGTGTGTGTGTGTGTGTGTGTGATTGGGGATATGTAGATAGTTAGAAGACGTACTTAAGTAAGGATTCTGTTTGAAAATAGTCCTGTTCTAGTAGCCATTCCGTTAGTTTTGATTTTATTTCATATTTATTTAGATTGACAATGTTTAATTTCTTGTGAATTTGTTTGTAGATGTATGTACTTAATGTGTAGTATTGGTGTTGAGCAAAGGAGGTTTTGTGAGGGGTACTTAAGGGTAGTTTCTTCCTTTTTTTAGGGTCAGTTGGGGGAACGCTAGCATGTTTTCTAACAGTTGACTGCAGTATAAAAAGCTGGCGCACTGAAAGTACTTTGCAATCAGCGTATAGTTGCGTAGTGGGATAGCGATAAGGTTTGCGCAACATCACCTTCAGTACGGCTCTCTGCGCTCTTTCAATCCTCAGGAGACTGGTTTTATTTGCACCACCCCATACTGTGATGCAATATCCAATGACGGATTGACATAATGCGTAGTACACCATCTTCAGGGTTTCAGGCGCAGCCGAGTCTCTAAGGGATTTGAAAATATGCAAAAGTTTCATAGATCTAGTGGTAATAGCGTCAACCTGTTTGTCCCATCGTAATCCTCCGTCTATTTGGACACCCAGATATTTCACATTATCAGTTCTAGTAAGTGTCGGACATAAGCATTGTGGGGATTGTTTGGAGCAGGTGTGCGCTGTTATGGTAAAAGATTTGTCGGGCAAGTTGTTACGCCGGATCGCGAATGGGATGTACGATGTTTTGTCGCAGTTTAGGGTAAGTAAATTTAGGTTGAGCCATTCCATTATACTTGTTAATGCTGCTTCTGCGTAGCACTTAACGCTATCCCACGTTGGTCCGTAAACTATGACTGCGGTGTCGTCTGCATACGCAATGATCTTGGAGTTGGGGATGGTCATTCTGCACAACTCATTGACGTATATTTGGAAGAGTGTGGGGCCTAAGATGCTTCCCTGGGGTACACCGTAAGTTGTAGTTACTTCTTCACTTATATGTTCTCCAATTTTTACTCGTTGGGTCCGGTTGTTAAGATAATCTTTGAACATTTCGAGGGTGTTTCCTCGTACCCCTAGAAGTTCCAATTTAGAGATAAGTTTGGGAACAGATACTGTGTCAAATGCTTTAGAAAGTGCTTTAGAAAATGCTTTAGAAAGAAATACTAGTAACTCCAGACATATTTTTTCAGAATTCTCTCACTCGTTTTCTTCAAATCAACAATTATGTGGAATTCAGACTTGGATAAAAGACTGTGCGCAAACCAAAGTCAGACAAGTCTGCTGGCGTAGAAATACACATTTTGTTTTTTTACAAAACCGTTATTAAGCTTTAGACAACTTTGACTATAAAACTGTTTTTTTTTTACAAGCCATCTTTAATTTACTCTGTCTAAAGGGTTTTTAAGAAAGCAGTGCCTCCATTAAAAGTCAAGAGTTCATACACCTAGAACGCGTTTATTGACACCGTAACGACAAAAAACCGGGGAAAATGACAGATTTTTGTGTCTGTCATCATTTTGCGGCAGTTATCGGGCGCCGCTTTTCTTGGAAACACAACCTTTAGGTAGGTTTTCCTATTCTTATCTGGGCACAACCTTAGCTATGAAAATAACGCATGCAAAGGATATTATGAACGGAAGGCGGGGGCACCGACAATCCTGTTCGTACTTTAGATGACATTTGAACAACGTCAATTTATATTAGATCTCTTATTAATAGAAAACTACATAATAATAAATGAAATATGTAACACAAAAGGAAACAGTAAGGAAACGAGATATTAATTATATTATTGTTTAGGCTATTTCTGACTAATCATTTCCCGTACTGGCGGATGTCGAATATAAGTGATATTAGTGAATAGTGGACTTACACAGCTGCTTGGTGCTGCTTGAACAGCTGTGTTGCTGGGGAGTTTGTTGCGCCACTTCTTCTTCCTAGAGAAAGCACTAAGAAGTGGTGAAGGGCGGGCGTTTTGGGGGACTGTCTTTTGTAATTTTGAAGTTCGAAAAGTGCTGATTCTCAGCCTAATTTGAATAAATGACTTTTGATTTAGTTTTTTTTTTCCATAACGTATACAGCCCAACAGCATCACCCAGAATATGGTGATGCTGTTGGGCTGTATACGTTACGGCAGTTGTCTGTCTGTGAATAGGGTATAAATAGGTTCTAAGTGATATTTTATCAGTGATAACCATGATGAAAATGTCAAAAATATACGACTGACATAAGCTACCGAAAAGCTTATGTCAATCCTGTTGAAATTCGTTGTAGAAATACGAAATGCTTTGAAAGCGATGGTCACTAGTCTAGATCCTCCTATTTACAGGCACATTATAACATTGCCTGTACCTGTAGGCGATTATGTAACTACTCTTGAGCCGTTCTTAAATGTTAATTTTACGGTGTCTTTAGTAGGAGTTTACTTTTATTGATGGGTATTATGATACACATCATGAAATAAACCCTTGTTTTTTTTTTCTTCTGGAGAAGAAAAGAAAATATTCAATTAAAAAAAGAAAATATTTTCATATCCAATTATTTACTAACCTTTTTTTCAATAAAGTAAAACAACTTATGACCTACGAAACCTAATATTTCTGGAATATTGTCAAATAATTACTTTACAGTGACTTTCTAACCGACTCTCCGCGGAATAAATCGAATATACATGTAAATATCGTTTGGCATTGACAACCAAGTTATTTCCTCTGACAATTTCATAGGACCTTCAAAACTTTAGTCGTTATATAAAAATAACTATAGTTTGAAATGCTATGGGGAAATGCTATGCCGATATGATAGTTACATGGACTCATTGTTGTAACAAATAGGTTATGTTCTGGAACGTATGTTTACTGTTAGGTAATGGTTGACCCATTTAAGTCACCTATGAGTTTTTACTTCCTTGTAGTTTTCAATGAATTAGGTACTGGCGCTTTGAGGGTTCTGCCAACCCCCATGTAAAGAAGGCGTGATTTTATGTATGAATTAAGGGTGCTAAAAATAGGCCTTCTTACGAGAGACGATAAAAAATGGCGTCAGGTGCACCCTGCGCGGTAATTGCGTAACACACTAAGAAATTGCTATTATTTTGACAATTCAACAACTTTCACTGTGTTATTTAGGTACGTTGTTGAGCAGGTCAACTTTTCGAACATAGAGATGCAAAGGTTTAACAATATTGGTTGACGGCACGGTTGGTGCAGTGGTTAAGCGATTGACTGCTGCGCTGCGTGTCGCGGGCTCGATTCCCGCACGGAACAAATATTTGTATAACCTACAGGTAGTTGTTCCGGTTCTGGCTGTTTGTGTATGTGAGCTTAAATGTTTGTAAACGCACCCACGATACAGGAGAAATTCCTAGTGTTGCAACGTTTAAAAAAAAAAATATTGTTCAAAATAATTCAGATTGTTATTGAAAGTGTATTACGCAATAGGGTTACCGGACATTCAGCTTCGCTACAATCTTTCTGACTGCTAGTACCACAGCATGCAATTACGCTAGAAACAGAATCGGTGGATAGCTTTAGGAATAGAGGAAGACCACAGAAACGATGAATGATGTTGAATTTCTGTGAACGAAAGATCACGCTAGAAAAGTGGTGAATATTGGTATTAGGGCTGAAGAATATATTTTGGAGAAGGCTCTACCAGATAACTTGAGGAAGATGGATAAAGGATGATGTATGATTCTAAGTTAGCTTCGCATTATATTTTTACCCACGACAGGACCCAAAAGGTCTATGCGTTTAGGGTGAGAGGTTGTTCGTGTGTGCGTGTGAACGTTGTAAGCGTTATAGACTGTAAATTTGAATTTGAATTTCTATTTTATAAAGTACCTGGTACTTTTTGACGGGCCTACACTGTCCTTCCATACCCATACAATTACATACCAAAACAATTTGAAAACATTGTAAAAGTAAATTATTTTTAAAAGAGTATCCGTGGTGTTTCTTGCCGGCTCTTCTCCATAGAAAATGACCAATTGGAATCATGCCCATGTAGGTTTATGAGAAATAAAATATTTTGTTTTGGTGCAAAAAACGAATGCTCTCATTTGTCTCCAAAACGGTTTGACCAATTTTACATTGTTATTTCAATTTTGATTCCTACCAAACATACCTGAATTCAAGAAGACATCCCAAATTATTTAAATGAAAGTTCACAGACCTATTGATGGTTGTATTAACGACTTAGCAACTCAACCGTTAATACTGTTAGTGTAACATTGTACGTTAGAAACTTAAAAAGTGTTTTATAACTACCATAAAATCGAACTATGGTGTCAAATCGTAAACTTTCACTCGCTCGTTAACAGTTCGTAAGAAAATTGTGAAAAAATTTGATCACCCATTAAGTATTTTGTTTATGTCTTCAGCAGTTTTTGTTCTAGTTTCTTGTTTACTTGTAATTTGGTGTCTCATTAAGTTTTTTATGAAAATTTGTTCAACGGATTAGATACGATCGGATAGTTTACTTCATTGCTATTTAAATCAATATAAATGTAATTAATTGTTGCTAGTTGGCAATCATTTTGATCCGAAGCACTGGAATTGAATATAATGATTAATTTCAAGGTTAGTTTCCGCCAGAAGCACGGTTCCAGGAACACGGTTCTAGTAAGTGGTGAAGGGCGTGCGTTTTTAGGGGTCTGTCTTTTGTAATTTTGACGTTCGAAAAGTGCTGATTCTCAGCCTAATTTGAATAAATGACTTTTGATTAGATTTGATTCCAAATTTTTTACACCCACAATAAAGAAAAGTAATGTATGAGTGCATTTTATTACGGCTATTTTTCATTAGTCGATAATTCGGTCGATGTACAGACGCCAGCACGTCAAGCTACTACAATCTGTCAAATTTCTTTAATAGATTTTCAACTTTATCGCTAAAGTAATATGGTTCAAGATTGATTAGGAAAATTTGACAGTTTCGGGTAGCTTGACCTGCTGGCGTCTGTACAGCATGCGGGGACTCCCCGCAGGCGAGATAATCACTAATGAAATTCACCGGACGGTAGAAAGAGAGCGGAGACTAACACTCAATGAAAATGAGCCTTCATAGCAACTGAGAAACGTATGGTACAGGCTCTTCGTAAACCGCAATCGTTCCATATCGATTAAAGAAAACGGTTCCCCGAATTCGGGGACAAATATCACCCACACCTCGCATTCGAGCCCTACCGACCAATTAAAATGTGCCTGTGTGTGGGGTTGAATATTCCCTTTACATCAATTCCTGTAATGTCAATTGAATTAAAACAAAAGACACTAGATAAAAGGGGTTCACGCTTGACCTCAAGTTTGGTAAAGTGAGCGCTAATAATAACGTAGTCAGATCGGCTAGCTATTGCCTGGTGGATAGTTTGCTACAAAACTAGTTACTAATTAGCAAATGGCGATCATACTTATAGCTGAGCTACTTTTCGAAGATAATAGCGTAAGTATGTAACGTATATAACGATATCGGAAAACGTGCGAGTCTCCGCACGCTTTTTATCAACCAATGATTTCCATTTGTCGCTACGCCCGCACCGGGGATTCCCCGCAGACGGTGTTCCGACCGTTGTACCCCGCTTGCAGGGAGCGCCCACATGCTCTATATCGATCGAGTTATCTATCGACTAATGAAAATGAGTAATTAACCGCACCCAAAAAGAACTCCTTTACCAAACGTGATAATAAAAATGGCAATGACCAATTATCATGATAACAACAAAAAGGTAAGCTAAAAGCTTCCGATAAAGATGCTACAGATACGCTTAGTTATCGGCAATGACGCCAGAGTTCTAGTTTTAACCAATATCAAACTCGTAATACACTCGTAAACTGATAAAATTTAACTGATAGGTATTCGTGGTATTATTTTAATCGCATTCTTTGTCTATCGCATGAGGAAAAAATTAATTATATGTCAAACAGTATTGTTTTGACTGTTTTTTTTTTGCGAATGTGGGCGGCCATCTTTGTTTTCACAAAAATCATTTATGAGAACCAGTTTTTGAACGTCGAAATTAAATGAGACAGCAACCCAAACAACCGCCCTTCACCACTTCCTAATGTTTTAGCTGGGAAGAAGAAGTAGCGCAACAAACTCCCCAGCAGCACAGCTGTCTGGTTAAGTAAGAAGAACTTGATTCTATACGAATACGTAAGAATTAGCGTTACAAAACAAAGTCAGAAATAAACGAAATATAGTCTGTCTAAGGGTAGTCTTTAATTTAGCCTTTTGGTCATCTGTTAATTATATTATGTGGTAATTTTATTGTATTATGTACAGTCACCAATGGAGATAAGTAACCAGGGTCGTCGGATATAGTTGAAGTTTTATAAGAAACCGATGGATGTTTTCGAATAAAATTTAATTTAATTAATAGAAAACAAACAGTTCATTTATACAAACTTTCGCGTTTATAATATTAGTAGGATAGTAAAAATTATCCAGAAATCACTGGCATGCTGTAAGATCCCCATATCCCTAAGCAATATAATAAGAAACAATATTTATTACCACCTACGAAAGCATTAGGCCACTCTTGCATTCATCTGAAATCGTTACACACGTGCCCCCAACGATTTTTAATGTTACTCACTGTTTCAAATGTGTAGATTAGTATGGATACGACTAGATATTTGGGGTTAGATAAATTAAACCATAAGCTATATCTAATATATATATGTAAACATATTATATTTATCTTTTAAAATGTTAAACACTACATCATCTGCCTAGCCTTTTCCCAACTATATTGGGGTCGCCTTCAAGTCTAACGGGAAACAGCTGAATATTTTACATGGAGCGACTGTCTATCCGATCTCCACAACAACAACTGGGTTGTGGAGATCAGATAACTGTAATTGTACTGGTACCTTGGTAGTAGAAACATTCGATATTTTGACCACTCGATGTATTGATTGTACGATATATTGAATGTCCGATTTATAACTGTACTGGGTAATAAACCTTGTTAGTATTTTTAAGTTATATTAATATTGAGTTGTGTTTGTTTATATGGGCCTTGATGCCTCAAATAAATAAATAAAACTGGTTGTCAGATTTTCGGGCTTCAGACTACCCGTAACGACTGTGACAAATGACGGCTGGGGCCAACGGTTTAACTTGCTTTCCGAGGCACGGAGAGGTCTCGGTATGTAAAGATGGTCACCCATCCACAGACCAACTGCGGTAAGCGTAGCTTAACCTGATCGATCGAGGTCGATCGATTCGGTCGGATCAGATCGGTCATATCGGGGGCCGCACATCTGTGCGGCTGTTATTGTTTAGCCACGATTAAGCCTAACTACTAGGTACTAATAACACTGGGCTTAAATTATTACAGTAGGTGATGACTTACGAACATTTTTGTGATGGGAATGGATAAGGACAAGAGAATGGTGATGTGAAAAAAGCGATGGAATTATATAAGGAAGGAGCTCTAATAATACTTTAACTTTAGATAAAACTTCTGACTAAGTTTGTGGGGAATACTTGCAAAGTACGCGCATGCTTGCAAAGATCCATAAACGTGGAAAAAGCAACGAAGCTTCAAGGATTGCAGCACGTGTGACCTCTGATCTATTTGAACCTTTGACACACAATACCTACAGGTTCACAATCATTTAATTTTAAAGCATTCATTCCGAAAGGCTTTTATATACAACGAGGTTTATATTATTATGTGTCACGTCAATTTACCGCAATCTAGTCCGTTTAGTCGGGAAATCTCATTCAAATCAAAATAGAACTGCTAATTCTTCGCATTATCCATACGTTTTTCAATTATCAGATCATTGTTAAGGTAGCTCCACACGTTTCTACCGTGCGAGCGCGAGGCGTGCCGCAGCCGTCTCTTGTGGGCCATGTGGCCCCACATCCGACGCACCTTGTTCAGGTTACAGAGTGACGAGTGCCGCGCTGTTGTTCGAATGATTCAGATCCGCACATTATTTTATTATTATCCAAGATTTTGCTGGGAGAGAGAATTTTCTAGAAGGAGGAATTAGATGTAAACGGTATCTTAACGCAAATGACGTGAAAATAATTGCGCCGACGATGACACCAGGTCATCATGACCAGGATTTTATCGAGTAATTGTTATGAAATTTAAGAAGTTATCTAAATTTTAATAATTATTTATTATACAAGTTTTATGCATATGTAGTAAAAAAGAAATAAATCCAAATATTTTATAATTCATACTTTTACTAACTCTGAAAACATAACATTAATATTTTTTAAATTTTTGTTAAATTATTCTAAATAATAATATAAATTAACAGTCGTACATAATAATATAGAGAACAAACAAACTTCTTATTATCATAATAGTAACAAATCACTTTTCTACTTCCTCATTCAAAGACATAGAAGTAGGTACTGATATTATTGCCGTACGGAATCAAATGATCTGGGCACATGTATGGAAATCTGGCATGCATTACAAGTACTAGATGTCTTCTTATCCCTTTGAGACGGTCATATTTGACATCTTCTGTGAGTTCCTGGAACCTTCGGAGGACCTCCCCCGAAGGTTCCTAGGTGGGGTCGCAAAACCTGCGATTGCGAAGCAGCATTTAACCCTTCGTCGTCAGACACTGACTCTTCTTACACCGCAAATATTCTCTCAGGGTGAACTATCAGTGCAATATTTAACAAAAACTTAAAAAAGAACAAGGTGAATTGACAAAAAATTTAATAACTAAATGAACTAATAAAAGTATGTCACAAAAATGCTACGCCAGCGATAACGCTGGGTCATATTTACCCATTTTGAGTTGATGCACGTATATCTCGCTGTGTATGCGGCGTGGCACTTAGCATACCTGCGGCTCGGTTAGAAGGTCATATCTCCAGCTACACAAACGCTAAAATTGCACGATGAGCGTAAAAAAAATAATGACATATTTAAGTCGCCTTGGGTCAATATGACCCAGCGTCTTTGGCGCCGGGTTAATACCCGAGGTATTAAACATGTATTACATGATGCGTCTACTAGTTTCGATTATCACGTAACACATAATCAGCCTATAATGTTGCCACAGCTGGGATCTGCTGTGGCAACAGGCCTCCTCAGGCCTCCTCGTTGAGAGTGAGTAGCCCGTAAACCATCACGCGGGCCCAGTGCGGTTTGGTAGATCTCACATGTTTTTGAATTTTTGGTTCTAAGATATGCCGGTTTCCTCATGTCGCTACTGTTTACGCCTAAAACAAGTTCTAAAGAATAGTTATTTGCAAAACTTGGCAATCATTTAAAATAGATGAACAAAATAATTAGCAAAACATGTCTGAAACAACATTAATAAATGTACGTAACATGTTGTATACACATTTTTCAACAAGCCTTTCACAAGACTTATTCAAAACAATTATCACATCTTGTACGAGAATATAAATAGCTTAATTCGAAAAAAAAAAAAGTTAGGTTAAAATAGGCTACAGTGAAAAACTCCGATTCCACATCCTAAGTACCATTGAGGAATAATATTTTATACCATGGATGTTAGCTTTCTACAAGTGTTTTTTTTTATTAGACCATTAGTTCCGGAGACCGCACTTTACATAACAAATTTTATCACTTTATAATAGATATTATTAGTTCCTGACACTGATTTCGTCCGCAACGTAACGCACGTCCAAAACGCAAAAATATTTTTTTAAATCCGGCTTGTTGTTCCGGAGATACACACTTACATAAACACAAACAAAAAAAAAATACCTTTCATAATATTATACGAGTGCCCTGTCCATTAGATAAACCGTTTTTTATTGGGGAGTTTGTTGCGCCACTTCTTCTTCCCAGCGATAGCACTAGGAAGTGGTGAAGGGCGGGCGTTTTTTGGGGGACTGTCTTTTGTAATTTCGACGTTTGAAAAGTGTTGATTCTCAACCTAATTTGAATAAATGTCTTTTGATTTTGATTTTGACGGTTGGAACTAGTAATTGCAGCAACACACTACATTGATTGATACACGTACGTTATTACAATGTATTTGAGAAGCCATAAATAAGATAATTCAATAAGATAAAGCAGTTTATATATTTATTTTATTACGCATTTTAAAGTTAACTTTTACGTAATCAAATAAGATTAGTAATGAGTATATCAGTCTAGACGTATAGATAATTAATCAACGGCTAACCATCGTGCGCCGAGATAAATTGGCCTATAAGATTATTTGATTCACCCAGTAAAGTTAATTAGTATGTTGCTTCTTAGTGTCGTAGATACGATACCACTTAAATATGGGGAGATCCCCTTAAAGTATTCCTTTCTATGATAATAACGAATCATTTTTGTAAAGATAAATTAACATTAATCTTCTCGTTTTTAATCTTTAACTAATATTAAAACAAATTTTTAATATCAATATCTAGCATAGCTGTGATATGTTTAACCCATTTAATACAATTAATCGTTTTTGGTAGTGTTTTGTTTGGATACTGACATAATCAGCACCCTAATTGCGTAAGACACTATTTATCGTAATCTGAATTATTTTGAAGGATATTGTTAATCCATTGCTTCTTATGTTCGAAATATTTGTCTGCTCAACAACGTAAATAACACAATGAATGTTGTTGAACTGTCCAAATTAAAGCCATTGCTACTGATAGTGTATTACGCAATTACCCCGCAGCCTAAAATATTCCCACCGCTAGGACACAGGCCTCCTATGAGAGGATGTGGGCCGTAATCCACCACGCGGGCCCAGTGCAAAAAAAAAAAAACTCAAACTATTTATTTCAAATAAAGTGCGGTTTGGTAGATGTCATATGTCTTCGAATGTTTGGTTCTAGAACATGCCGTTTCCTCACGATGTTTTCCTTCACCGTTTTGAGAGCAGTGGTGATGAAATAATTTACAGAAAGTAAAGCGGGCTTCTGTCTGGGCTTGAAACCTATGCTGCAGGTCATATGTCGCAGCTGTTAACACGGGGCCATAAGTATTCTCATCTAACTCGTCATGTTTGGATGTGAAAGCATAATTCTAATTAATCCCAAGTGGCTCACGCACTGAATGATACCTTTCAAGTCCACCCATCGCCTGAACGTGTATTAGCGCCACCTAACGTAAAACTAAAAGTAAGCATAATGTTGTAACCACCATACCCAGTTTAATTTCCCTACGTAAATTCCACAATCTGAGTGATTTTGAAGGATATTGCTAATATGGTGAGTTGAGAATCCAGTGTGTTGAGAATCTGGTCAATTCAGAATCTGATAAATCGAGATCCAGGTAAATCGCGAATCTGATGAACTGCTCATGAGCCATTGCGTCATATGTATGTTCGAAAAATGTGTCTGTTCACCAACGTAAATAACGCAATGCATGCTGTTGAACTGTCAAATTGAAACCACTGCCACTGTTAGTGTGTCGTGCCACGTGATTACCCCGTTAGTCTATTAACACCTGAAACGAGACTCGTTCGGTCTTATTACAAAACAAGATTTTTCTTTTGAAATATTCGAAACAGTTTTTCTTACAAGAATGTAACTGACAAAAATGACAATTGTCAGTTTTGTAACGTTAGACGGATCTCACACTAGCACCCGCCACGCTCCGGTGCGCGGGTTTTTTCTATATAAAAACGCGTTTCCGTGCGGGGTATTTGGTTCCGTTTCCAGCGCCCCGTCGCGTGGCGCGTTGTTAGTCAAAGTCAAATCACTTATTTCAAATAAGCAAATAAAAGGCCGTTTTAGACGCCAAAATTAAAAAAAAAATAGAATTGATTCGATTGATTCTAGTCGTCCCTTCCAAAAGGTCGTTTCGTATGGATAAGAATGGGCAAGAAACACCACCGTTACTCTTTTAAAACGTTTTACAATATTCTGTATAAATTAATTATATAATTATATGTGAAGACAAGATCCGCTTAACACTAGTCGAAATACAAAAATGGCTTCATGGTTTTTACCTGGTTTTTTACCTTGTTTTTTTACCTTGTTCTGTCATCATCATCATCATCACGCTATAGCAGTCCACTGCTGGACATAGGCCTCTCCTATTGCACGCCATTCAAATCGATTTTCGTTCTATAATAAGACGGGTTAATATTCAGAGAGCGATGTACCAGAAAAATACGTACTTCCACAAAATAAAATCGAAATCTCCGCCAAACATTGTTTACACCACGCGCAATGCAGACACAGATGTGGGGACTCGGAGGCCTGCAAATCTGCATTTTATAGCTTCCACCGCGCCTGATAAACAAACTTAACTCTAATTTTAATTTTAATAAAACAATCATGGTTTCAAGTAGGTCGTTATGTTACTAATAACTTTATGAATATTATAACTTGTAAGTAGTGTTGATTCTGATATATATAGTACGCATTATTAGTTTTATTTTAATAATAAATAAATAATAAAAATTTATTTATAAGCAGTTTGTACATAGCATATAGAATTGTCTTATAGACTAAAATGTTATAAATTAGAACCAGTACAACAATAACAGGGGTCATAGGACTCCCTTTTCCTAAACTAGGCAGAGAAACCTGTCTGTATTTTGAGATATGTATTAAGTGAATACTTTATTAATGTTATAACTTTTAAGTACAGACGCCAGCACATCAAGCTACTACAATCTGTCAAATTTCTTTAATAGATTTTCAACTTTATCGCTAAAGCATTAGGTTCAAGGTTGATTGGAAAATTTGACAGTTTCGGGTAGCTTGATGTGCTGGCGTCTGTACCTTATCATCATCATAATCAGCTTAAAATGTTTCCACTGCTATGACACAGGTCTCCTCTCGGTGAGAGAGAGTGGGCCGTAATCAACCACGCGGGCTCAGTGCGGGTTGGTAGATGTCACAAGACAAGTCTTCGAATGTTTGGTTCTAGGACATGCCGGCCCTCACGATGTTTTACTTAACCGTTTTGAGAGCACTGGTGATGAAATAATTTACACAAAGTAAAGCGCCTGTCTGGGTTCGAACCTACGACCTACAACACGTAAGTCTTGGCCGTTACCACGGGCCACCACTGCTCGGCTTTAAGTACCCAGTCTTAATTTATAGGTGATAGTATTTTCATCGTTTTATTTGGAGACTAGCTTCGACTTTGTCCGCGGGAAATTTCTGGCTACTCGACCCAACCTAAATTCTCTAGGATAATCGAATCTCAAAACGATAGAAAATTACTTCAGAGGGACGCGTTAGTTCAATGGTGTAACGATAATGAGATGAGCTTAAACGTTAAAAAGCGCTACCACGGAAAGTACAACGAAAAATAAATTGATGGCTAGTGTAATCATATAGGCCCTAACGTTATCCAAGAGGTGGATAAAATAAGGGACTTGGGAGTTGTTTTGGGACAACTCGGGACATTTGTACCTCATGTTGAGAACGTCGTCAAAAGGGCTTCTAGAACGCTGGGATTTATCGTAAGGAATGTTATTGGTTTTAAGCGCAATCGGACAAAAATCTTGTTGTACAACTGTATCGTTCGTAGTATCTTAGAATGGTGCAGTACAATTTGGAGACCTCATTACTCCACGCACATCCTTCGACTGGAGCGAATACAAAAGAGACTAGCTAGCATCTGGCTTATGCCAGTGGAAACGCAAAAAGGATACGGTCGTATGAAGCCCGACTATCTTATTTTAAGATGGTCTCACTGGAGAAACGTAGAACGATCATCGATTCCGATACAAAATAGATGGTCTATCCAAGTTCTCCAGTTTCGGGCTCCTGCTAGACTCCCTCGTGCTCCTATTACTTCTTTACACCCTCCCTTCCGCTGAACAATACTTGGTGCAAACTCTGTCGTTCTTCGCCTTTGCAAATTGTTAAAAATAGCTGTAGCGATCTTGTTGACGTGCATTTTGACTCATATGCCAAGTTACATAGAACAACTCATCATCATCATCTGCCTAGCCTTTTCCCAACTATGTTGGGGTCGGCTTCCAGTCTAACCGGATGCAGCTGAATACCAGTATTTTACATGGAGCGACTGCCTATCTGACCTCCACAACCCAGTTACTGGGTAATACGATACCCCTTGGTAAGACTGGTTGTCAGACTTTCAGGTTTCTGACTACCCGTAACGACTGTCAAAAATCCACGAATGACAGCCGGGACCAACGGCTTAACGTGCTTTCCGAGGCACGGAGGGGTCTCAGTATGTAAAGATGGTCACCCATCCACAGACCAACCGCGGCAAGCGTAGCTTAACCTGACCGATCGACCTGTGCGGCTGTTATTATTTAGCCACGGGCCCCCCATAGAACAACTATTAGTAGTGTTTAATCCCGTTTTTTCCCTTTTTTTTCATTGTTTTGTCTCTATTTGCTTTACGTTAATGAATTTTACTTTTACCTACTGCTTATTTTAGTTTTATATCCCATCACGTAATATAATTTTTAATTTGTTAATTTTAGTAAATAAGATATCAATTTTAATTTTATAGTATAGTGCTTGTGGCACACCCTATGTTTATGGGGCATGTGGTGCTAAGATATTGTTACACTAACCCTAGATTATGGTAGATAGCACTTTAAATACTTACAGTGTAAACAATTGTTGGTTGGCCAATAAAGGAAAAATAAAAATAAAACCCGTCGCATCGCGTCACCGGCCGCGCTATCAGTGCGCTTAGCGTTCTTCCTGTTTTTTTTTTGTCGGCACCTAAAGGTCATAGCGTAATTTTAAGTAAGCCTTATAGCCTTCCTCAATAATTGGGTTGTGAAATGCAAAAAAAAAAATTCAAATCTGACCGGCAGTTCCAGAGATTGGCGCGTTCAAATAACCTCTTCAGCTTTAATTGAATTTTGTTTCAATTTTTTCAATCTCAATTTCAATTTTTTTTCTTTTAATTACCTTTGTGTTATCCATGCAACCTTTTTCAGAACTCCATTCAACATTAAATATGTCCATATGACATTATCAACCCACGTTGCTTGCTGCACATGACCTGACCTCAGGGAGTCGACACGAGCGGCGTGACCTGTAAACCTTGCACCTTCACGCAGCTTATTACGCCCTGGTACTTTAGTTTTCTATGAAGGCCGGTGTTTTGGTGAAAGGCGGGCGTTTTTGGGGGACTGTCTTTTGTAATTTTGACGTTCTGATTCTCAGCCTAATTTGAATAAATTACTTTTGATTTGATTTGATTTGATATGAGAAAGAAATTATGCGTCTTGCTCTTGGCGTTAGAGCGTTCTTACTATAAAGCAACCTTGCCTACATACCTGCATTCTATGCTGTAGTGTGTCTATTTAATAGATATGTATAAACACTTCGATCGTCGTCGATTCCCTTGTTCACAAACTAAACTAAATTTAAGTTCAATGCATCGTTTTCTTTCTATTTCATTAAGAAAAGGACAATTTTTTTTTTACTCTCGTTTTTTGGGTGCGTTTACAAAGATTTAAGCTCTCATGCACAAACAGCCAGACCCGGAACAAGTACCTGTAGGCAACACAACTATTTGTTCCGTGCGGGAATCGAACCCGCGACTCGTAGCGCAGCAGTCGATCGCTCAGCCATTGCGCCAACCGTGTCGTCAAATATTATTTGAATCCCGTCAAATTAGTCGGCGCCTGACGTAAATTGGCGTATTTTTAGTAGCCAATTTTTTAATCACGTCCAAACTTATTTATTTATTTACTAAACAAGGCACACCAACGATATATTTACAAGGGTAGTAGTAGAGATGTGAATGACGAGGCACGTCTAGGTTGACTTTGTTAAGGAGATCTGGAGTTGATGTTAGCCCGTTTACAACTTTATACAGCATTGTCAATTCTTTTAAAGCTCTGCGTTGTTTTAATGAGTCTAATAAATTTTAAGTAGTTTAGCCGTTCTGGGTAATCGCCTCTACTGATGTGCGAAAGCGAAACGATTATTATGCCAAACGATTTTTTTTATTTCAATCGATTCGAGGAATAGGGATGATGACAGTAAACAAAAGTCACTAAAGTAATGCATCTATGTAATGAAATGTAAGTTATGGATTGCAAAAAACGTATTTATTTTTTAATTATGAGTGAGATTATTTAATATTTTAATAAAATAAAACCACAAAATACGACAATCCGCCATGTTATGTTGAACGCCAATCAGAGCGAATTACGTCACGTTCGACTACAATGACAGCTCTTCTTAGTTTCCCTCTAAAGCGAGTGGATAATTTGGTTTGTTTTCTTAAATATATTAAATAAAATAGAAAGTGAAAATACAAAAATGGAACCAGGATTTACAAAGGCAACCAGCATAAATTTGCCAAGAGTCGACTTGTTGATTCTAGGAGCGTTTCTAGGGTCAAATAAAGACTTTTGTTCGTCAGAATTTAGGAATGTAAAAACATCCATGTAAGTACAAATCATACAATGAAATCACTTATAAATGAATAAACATAAGACAAAATGTTTCAAAATATTATGTTTATTATAATTATTAACTGAAATTTAAATAAAACTTAAGTATTCTGTGATAAAACATAGAAAAAAATATGAAAGGTGAAACCTAACCTCAAAGTTTAAATATTGAACAGCGTTATATTTATAATGGTTTTGAAACTATGTGGAATCTACAAATATAAGTAAATACTTACGTCAAAGTGATCTTCACAGAAATAAAGCTGAGTATTAGGCAATATTCCTTTTATATCACGTCTTGCAAGTTTAAGCCACTTATTTCGTATTGTTTTATCATAGGGAACGAATATAAATAACTTGTCCGGGCTTTTTATAGTTGTATTAGTACACAGAGGCACTGCACAACACCTATATGGTCTCGAACTCATATTTTAGAACTTTTAAAACACAAACAATGCAAAATTAATACTGTAGCCGTACTAGCCGTCAATGTTTACGTCGAACGTGACGTCACAAGCGACGCCATGACAGATTGAAGCGTTTTGGCGGAAATGAAAAAAATTTAAAGTAAAATGTATTTTATTTCATATTGATTCCTCATTTTAAGCAGAAATTTGATATACATTGTATATAATATTTATTTCTGAACCTGAAAAACCAGTTTTTCAAAATTTGTCATCATGCCTATTAATATGACGAATTTCAGAAATCGATTCTTACAAATTGAAATAAACTTATTTTAAGCATTATATACTAATCTATTAAAAGCATTACACATAGATTGTATCCCGTAAACATAATAAAACCCGTATTTTTGATGCTAGTAACCCTTATATGAACAAGTAGTTCGTGGCACTGGCAACCCTACGCCGAAGTGATGTTGCCATGGGTTACGAGAATCGCGTGAAGGGAGATTTTGTACATTCCGAACTACGCTGTAATCGATTTGTGCACGCACAAATCGATTAGCGTGTCATGTAGCGTGTGATAAGGATGTCCCGTGAATCGAAAAAGATGAAGTCTTATGAGTGAGCGCTGTCAACGGTTGTGATCTAATCGGATCTAAATCGGAAGGGAAATTATATATTGTTGAAGTGAGCGCTGTGGGCGATGATGGCCTAATTCGGAATAACCTAAATCTCCCGCCGCGCAAGCGCGTTAGGCACTGCCATTTCCAAGAAGTGAACTTGTTTTTTTTTTTTTGCTGTCTTTTGATGACCATGTACATAATATTATTATGTCTGTTCGTATTCGAGTTCAGTGACAATAATTAGTTCCTAATTATTTTAATGCTTTTATACATTTTACTGTCTAAATAAACTGTCTTTGTACATTTAAAAAGTTAATTTATCAACCTACATTTGGTTTTCAACAATCGGATATTATTTATCCGTATAGTTCGGATTCGGAAGCGCCTCCGATTGGACCCTAACACACGAACCTCTGCGGGCATGTGCGTTAGTTAAGACAGTTGATAAAAAGCTCATATGTTAACGCCATTATAAATCTTTCATAACTAAGTGCACAAGTTTATTAATTTACATAGACAATATTCAACTCTGTAAATGCGATAATCGCCATTTTGATGACAGTGGTGGTTGAGGCTAAAAAACATCAAAATTGGGGATTTCGAACATCCACACCCCACTACAGGGGCATTGAATAATACATCATATAATTATTTGACGAATTCATCCATTGTTCAAATTAAATAAGTAGTGGTAATGAAGTGTTTTGATATTCAAAGTCGAAGTTTCGCGCCAATCATGCGTGTTTACATTTTTTATTTTTCACAAATATCACACACACTCATATAGATACGATTTAACATGTGTCAAATGTAATTTAAAATATTATAAACAACAAGAAAGTGCCTATCTCTTAGCGTCATAAAAAAACACAAGTCCAATAACACGTAATATTCATTACCACTACTCAATTTGTGTCCAAAATCGCAGAGTTCGCCGGCCAATCGGCCATTATTGTTTTTTTTTTTATTGCTATGATGTGCGAAAACGAAACGATTATTATGCCAAACGATTTTTTTTATTTCAAGCGATTCGAGTAATTAATATGATGAATTTTAGAAATCGATTCTTACAAATTGAAATAAATACCAATCTAATCTAATAAAAGCATTGTTTATAATGGTGATTTAAGGCGGAAACACATTATTAAAACGTGACGCGACCCGATGAAACGCGATGCGTGTTGAGTCGAATCAAATGTAATGTTTTCTATAGACCAGAGTCACACTATGAACATCCGACGCGACGCCATGCGCGCACACGCCACTCGATCCAGACGTGCCAGGTCGGTGTGTTGCCCATGGTGGGGGTAAACACGCCATCCGACGCGGCGCGCGCGTTATGTTTCTAAACAACACCCAACGCCACGCGTAAGCCGTTCGAGAACTGTCACAGAGCAATTATATGCGTTCCCTATTCTTCAAACTGTCAAACAGAGTTTATGCTAATTTAATATTATTTTTTGTATTTATTTAGCGAAATGACCGACGAACAATTAATTAATAGTACAGACGCCAGCACATCAAGCTACTACAATCTGTCAAATTTCTCTAATAGATTTTCAACTTTATCGCTAAAGCATGAAGGTTCAAGGTTGATTGGAAAAATTTGACAGTTTCGGGTAGCTTGACCTGCTGGCGTCTGTACATAAGTCCATACGATTCCACTGCTGTTAGCTAACTGGATTCAGAATTTGCTAGTATGTCGTGACGTCGCGTGTTGGTAATGTGCACGGTGCATATCGGGTGTCGACACGTTGCGTCGCGTCGCGTTTTTAACCCCCGATGCAAAAATGACGGCGTGTTATAATTTTGACGTGTCTCTCTCTCTCTCTCTGTGTGTGTGTGTGTGTGTGTATGTCTGTCTGTGGCATCGTAGCTCCCGAACGGATGAACCGATTTTGATTTTGTTTTTTTTTGTTTGAAAGGAGAATTTGTCAGGAGTGTTCAGTTCAGTTGTGTTGGAGTGTCAGCTATGTTTGATGAAAATCGGTCCAAGATGGCCGCCGCCACAAAATGGCGGATTACATATTTTTTTACAACTCCCTCAATATGGGTATCAAATGAAAGGGCTTGATTAGTAGAATATTTATTTATTTGATTAGTAGATAAATTTCAAATCCAAGATGGCCGCCACAACAAAATGGCGAATTAAAAAAACCTGATTAAATACAAAATTACCAGAATCTTAAAACGCAAGAAAATAAAATAAAAGAAATAATAACGAGTCCTTACAAAAAGCATGAAATAAAAAATTAAATAAAAAATTTAAAAACCTCCGACTGCGTGAAACCCTATATAAAGAAAAAAATAACCTTGAAATTATGACCCTACGTAAGTACGTATGAAATTTTTTGATTAAATATTGTCCTGTCGGGGGGTTTTAACAATCTGTTTCCGCCTTAAATCACCATTATAAACAATGCTTTTATTAGATTAGATTGGTATTTATTTCAATTTGTAAGAATCGATTTCTAAAATTCATCATATTAATTACTCGAATCGATTGAAATAAAAAAAATCGTTTGGCATAATAATCGTTTCGCTTTCGCGCATCACACATAAAAATAATAAAAAAAAACAATAATAGTCGGCGAACTCTGCGATTTTGAACGTAAATTGAGTACCTAGTGGTAATGAATATTACGTGTTATTGGACTTGTGTTTGTTTATGACGCTAAGAGATAGGCACTTTCTTGTTGTTTATAATATTTTAAATTACATTTAAATTACAGACATAGGAGAATTTAGACAATAAAATTTCTAAAAGCATTACAATAATTAGGAACTAATTATTGTCACTGAACTCGAATACGAACAGACATAATAATAATATGTACATTGTCATCAATTGACAGCAAAAAAAAAAACAAGTTCACTTCTTGGAAATGGCAGTGCCTAACGCGCTTGCACGGCGGGAGATTTAGGTTATTCCGAATTAGGCCATCATCGCCCACAGCGCTCACTTCAACAATATATAATTTCCCTTCCGATTTAGATCCGATTAGATCACAACCGTTGACAGCGCTCACTCATAAGACTTCATCTTTTTCGATTCACGGGACATCCTTATCACACGCTACATGACACGCTAATTCGGAAGAGGCGTGAGCACGCACAAATTGATTACAGCGTAGTTCGGAATGTACAAAATCTCCCTTCACGCGATGCTCGTAACCCA
Source organism: Apamea anceps (assembly GCA_951799955.1). NCBI lineage: Eukaryota > Metazoa > Arthropoda > Insecta > Lepidoptera > Noctuidae > Apamea > Apamea anceps. Next base: position 6,034,286 of record OX637501.1, read on the forward strand.
TGGCAACATCACTTCGGCGTAGGGTTGCCAGTGCCACGAACTACTTGTTCATATAAGGGTTACTAGCATCAAAAATACGGGTTTTATTATGTTTACGGGATACAATCTATGTGTAATGCTTTTATTAGATTAGTATATAATGCTTAAAATAAGTTTATTTCAATTTGTAAGAATCGATTTCTGAAATTCGTCATATTAATTCCTCGAATAGATTGAAACAAAAAAAATCGTTTGGCATAATAATCGTTTCGCTTTCGCACATCAACACAATAAAAAAAAAACAATAATGGTCGGCGAACTCTGCGATTTAGAACACGAATTGAGTTGAGTACCTAGTGGTAATGAAAATTGTATTATTGAACTTGTGTTTGTTTAAGACGTTACGCGATGGGCACTTTCTTGTTGTTTAAAACATTTTAAATTACATTTGACACATTTCAAATCGTATCTATATGAGTGTGTGTGATATTTGTGAAAAGTAAAAATGTAAACACGCAAGATTGGCGCGAAACTTCGACTTTGAATAACAAAACTGCAAAACACTTCATTACCACTACTTATTTAATTTGAACAATGGATGAATTCGTCAAATAATTAAGTGATGTATATTATTCACTGCCCCTGTAGTGGGGTGTGGATGTTCGAAATCCCCAATTTTGATGTTTTTTAGCCTCAACCACCACTATCATGAAAATGGCGATTAACGCATTTACAGAGTTGAATATTGTAAGTAAATTAAACTTGTGCGCCTAATTATGAAAGGAGCCTTTTATCAATTGTCTTAACTAACGCACATGCCGACGGAGGTTCGTGTGTTAGGGACCAATCTGAGGCGCTTCCGAACTACACGGTTACCTATGTAAGTAATACTTATCAGTTTGTTGAAAACCAAATGTAGGCATTGTAGGCTGATAAAATTAACTTTTTAGATGTACAAAGACAGTGGATTTAGAGGAGGGGCCCGTGGCTAAATAATAACAGCCGCATAGGTCGATCGGTCAGGTTAAGTTACGCTTGCCGCGGTTGGTCTGTGGATGGGTGACCATCTTTACATACCGAGACCCCTCCGTGCCTCGGAAAGCACGTTAAGCCGTTGGTCCCGGCTGTTATTCGTGGATCTTTGACAGTCGTTACGGGTAGTCAGAAGCCCGAAAGTCTGACAACCAGTCTTACCAAGGGGTATCGTATTACTTACCCAGTAACTGGGTTCTGGAGGTCAGATAGGCAGTCGCTCCATGTAAAATACTGGTATTCAGCTGCATCCGGTTAGACTGGAAGCCGACCCCAACATAGTTGGAAAAAGGCTAGGCAGATAAAAGACAGTGGATTTAGACAATAAAATGTCTAAAAGCATTAAAATAATTAGGAACTAATTTATGTCACTGAACTCGAATACGAACAGACATAATAATAATATGTGCATGGTCATCAATGACAGCAAAAAAAAAAACAAGTTCACTTCTTGGAAATGGCAGTGCCTAACGCGCAAGCGCGGCGTGATCTTATCACTTCACCCGATTCACGAGCGAAATGTCATGAATCGCGTGAAGTGATCACGCCACTTACTACGTCGTCGGGTTGAATTCAGTCTGGTCCGTCAGCCAGGCACACCGTTAGCACTCGATGACTTGACACACTCGGTTATCTCTTCTAATTGAATAGATTTGGGTTATTATCAGCGCTGAACATCGTTGCAGTCTTTACTAGACTCCATCTACAATCGCTCATAATAACAAACAATGTCGATGCGTATTTACATCAGTCTAGTAGCTGTGCACGGTCGCACTTCAAGCTATATAGGGACGGGTAGCGGGATTGTCCGATGCCCTGGAACATAAAGGGCTAAGGAAGAAACACGGGTGGGTTTTAGTCAGTAAGAGTCTGACACTCCCTCCTGCTCCACCCAGAGCGGGAGGAGTCATTTGATGATTTCCCATCCTCAAGCTATACAGGATAAATTTTTATTCAGTGCGTAAATTTTCACAGGGTGTTCTACCCATGAATATGAACAACTTTCACTATGGGACCATCTCTGAAATCACGAAAAAAAAATCAGCAGATTCATACATTTTGGCCGAGTAGGTATTGAACTTTTATAAGAAACAGCTGATTTTTTTTTTGTGATTTCAGAGATGGTCCCATAGTGAAAGTTGTTCATATTCATGGGTAGAACACCCTGTAAAAATTTACGCACTGAATAAAAAATTATCCTGTATAAGGACTAGTCTAGAAAAAAAGAGAAAAATACAACATTGAGATCTTGACTGAGTTTCTGTTTTTCTATTTTATTTTATAACCCCACAAAATAGGAACGTTTTGACTACTAAAATACTAGTTTTGAAATTATATAAAATGAGCAATAGAATTAGCATAAAAATATTATAAAAATCTCGATTATGATTGTAAATGTATGCTTGGTCAATCCCTAGTATCAGGTGGAATGACACTGACACTTCACTCCACGCTCACTTCACTTGAGATTTCACGGTGATATGGTTACAGAATCGCACTGCAGATCAGTTTAGAGCAGAGCAATGTCCTCTTGGGTTTTTATTTGACGATAGATCTTAAGGTCATCGGCAAATAAGGAACATTGGCTATGTTTGATACAATTTACTATGTCATTGATGAATACAATAAAGAGAATTGGCCCGGTATGAGAACCCTGGGGCACTCCGGAGGTTGCGATATATCCTGGACACTGATAGCCGTTTACCACCACTCTTTGTGTTCGCCCGCATAGATACGATCCGAACCACTCCAGCAGTTGTCCGTGTATGCCAAGACCATGCAATTTCAGCAGCAGGATTTCATGGTCGACCTTATCAAAAGCGCTGCTGAAGTCGGTATACAGAGCATCGATCTGTTGGCCAGAGTCAAGGCTCAGACAGATTTCGTCAAGGTATGATACCAAATTTGTGACGGTGGATATGTTACTGCAGAAACCATGCTGTTGAGAGGAGAGTTGTGTTTTAATGTGGGATTTTAATATAGGGCAAATCATTGATTCAAATAGTTTCGAGAATATGGACAAAATAAAGATTGGTCGGTAATTTTTAGCATCGGTGCAGTCACCTTTTTTAAATATCGGAACCACGTTAGCTTTTTTTCATTCTGTGGGAAAAGTACATGTTTCGAGCGATTTATTAAAAATGAGGGTAAGGGGATATGCCAAGTTACAAGCACATTTTTTTATGAAGAGTGGCGGTATCCCGTCCGGTCCAGCACCCTTGGTAACATCAACTCGGTTTAGAGCTTTAAGGACGCCCCTTTCAGTAAAAGCGATTTTGTTAAGTACAAATTGAGGAAATGATAGGGCGTTTGTTGCTGTTCGGGTGTTTCTGCTAGCGACAGAAAGCGTAGATGAGAATTGACTAGCAAAGAGTTTGTATATTTCATCGCCTGTCATAGCTATCGATTCATTTAATGTCTTTTTGGATGGTATAGAGCTAGATCTTTAATTTTTGGCCTTAACGAAAGACCAAAACGCTTTGGGGTTTGACTGGATGTTATTCTCTACAGAGTGGACATATTTTCTGTAACAACTCTTAATAATCGACCGTGCCCTCTCATCGAGCATTCTGTACTCAATATCATCACGCGGATTACCGTATCGTTTATAACGTTGTCTTAGTTTTTCTTTTTCATTGAGCACTTTCACTAAGGTTTTGGAATACCATGGAGGAAAGTTTTAGCTTACATGCTTAAAATTAGGAATGTGCTCATTAATGATTGCTTGAAGAGACTCGTATAGTACCTCTGTCATAAGATTAACATTTGCGCACTGCTCCAGTCGCTCTCTCTAATTTAATTCTCTTAGTTTTTTATTTATTAATCAGCTGCCTTGAAATTAAATCTAGCTTGTTTTACATGTTTAAGTGGCATGTACGCTTTTAAAATAAACTCAATTTCTAAAGGAGGGTGGTGACAGTCTTCTTTACAGATAGGTGAAGCAGACCTTCTGACCATGGCATTTCGTATATTAGAAAACACCAAGTCCAATGTTCTGATATTCGTGTTTTTAATTACATTATATTGAAACAGGCTATTTAAAGACATGAAATCTATAAGTGAGTATCCTAGACTGTTACTGTAGTTAGAGGGAATCGTTGAGGTTACGTGAGAGTGACTCGGGTTCTGGTTCCATTCGACGAAGCCGAGATTAAAATCTCCAACTACTCAATCTCCAATCTTCGCCTGTAGTTTCATGCACATTCGTGACCGAACTGAGATACATGTCCAGGTGCTGCTGTGTCACAGGTGGTGGTAAGTAGACAGCACAAATATTTAATTTCTTCCCCTCATTTATTTTTACGCGTACCCAGAGGTCTTCTGCAGTAGTTTCCCACTGACAAGCCCGAGCGGAGTCATATGCCTTGGACACAGCAATAAGAACGCCCCCTCCTTCCTTAGCTGCAAGTGAGCTGAAAGTCCTATCTCTTCTGTAAATATTATAGTTGGCGTTAAATATCTCTCCGTCATTGATGTTATCATTGAGCCATGTCTCGATCACCACTATCATGTCATATTGATTGACACTTACAGCAATATTGATATCACTCAATTTCGTTCGCATTCCTCGGAGATTCTGGTAGTAGACAGTGAATTTTAGAGATTTACTCACGGTTTTCCGCTCCTGGGTTTTTGGGTACCTACATTAAAGAGGCAGCGCGTAGGCACTTAATCTGTACAGCGCGTGCACCATCCTCCTTACGGACCAACACACGGCCATCGCGAACCCAAACATATTTATAGCCCTTCTCGCGCGCCATTTTCCTAGCTTCTGCTTCGGCTTTATTCAGGGGTGACAGATGTTCGGAGATGAAGACGGGCTGCTTGGTACCTAACTTGTCTATGGAGTATCTTAATTTTACAGGACTAAACTAATATTCATCTTCTGTCCTTTTCTTAATGAAATAGAAAGAAAAAGATGCACTGCACTTAAATTTAGTTTAGTTTGTGAACAAAGGAATCGGCGCCAGTACCAATCATAATGATAAGAATCTGCGACAAAAATGGATATATCTTAAGTCGATAAGAAAACCTCACGACTCATTTGTTATAAGGCCTTATATTTATTCATCAATCACCGATTTATCAATGATTTTCAAAATATTAATAATAATTTACTTAGCCACAACAAAAAGACAAAAATATTAAAATGTATTCGTCGTAGGTACAAAGTTGGTTAGTAGAGTTATATTCAGGACACATCCGCCGCTAAAAGCGACATAGGAATATTTACAATATTACGTGGTAAAACTTAACTTGTATAGGTACTACTTATACTCTAAAAAACAATACACAACACACAAGTGCGGAAGGGTTACTAAACGATCATTTCAAAAATGACCAATAAGATTTGTGTAAGTAGTTACTTCAATCAATTTGCCCAGGCTTCTCTCAACTATGTTGGGCTTGGCTTCCGTCTAACTGGATGCAGCTGAATACCAGTTTTTTACATGGACCGACTACCTATCTGAGGAGCAATTCTCATAATTTTATGAACGTTCACAGTCTGATCTAAGACTCAATCTGTCAAAAATACCTCTAATTTCCCTACATTTTTACCAAGTTTTTGACATTGATTGTCGCTAAGATAGGATTGTGACTAGATTTTGAGTGATAAACCACTAGAATGTTCTAAATTGAGAGACCAAAGATGCGATAGTTTAAAAAGTAAACATACGTATATATGTATTTTGATAAGGTTTATAGATAATCCTATCTGACTCGATCAACTACCATAATATCTCAAAATTGATAACAGCATCTCGACCTCGAAGACTTTTATCTTATAGGGCACTTAAATAATGACGCATTTAAGTTATTTTTCTAGGTTTTATTTTATTCAGTAACAATTTACAAAGATGTCCAAGCATGATATTAAGTAACACTCTAGAACACCATAAAACTGATGCATTCGTTTAAAGTTTGTAAAATGATACTTTGATAATACTGCACTATGAAAAGATATCATCGTATTTTATTATACTATAACATACACTTATATCGAAAACTTATTATTAAAGTAATGGTAGAATAACTTAAAATTCCTTCAAATGGATTTCTCTGAGAAATCCAAAGAAGGTTCTGAAAATTCTTAGCGAAACAGCAACAGTAGCACTTTAGTCTACTGACCAGTTTCTTATGACAGTATCTGGGAGGAATGGAGATGGCTCAGCAACGAAAATAGACTAACTATTAAGAAAGTGTATCCGACTGCGGTAGATGCGGAATTATCATCGTTATCGGGGGCCGCCGTAGTAGTGGCATCTGTTTCAGGACCTGGCGTTGTAGTGTCATCCCCAGGAGGAGTTGTAGTCGTATCAGCAGTGGGATCTTCCGTAGGTTCGAGCCTGTCAATTATCGACCAACTACTCTGGGCGTCCAGGAAATACGAAAAATAAATACTTTCCCAGAAATTAACTCTCTCAGGATAGGGGTTTTGTAATGGAACTTCTACGTTGCCGCCAGGTTGAATTTCCGAATTGGTAAGAACGCGGAGGTAATTAAAACTTAATCTTGAAAACGGCAACCAAGGTATTTGTGAAGTTGTACTTACTGGAATCCTGTGAAAGAAAATTAAAAAATTAACTGTAAATTCTTATTTCTATAATAATATTTATTGAAGTAGGTATAGCATAGCATAAGCATAATCAGCCTACAACCTTCCCACTGCTGGGACACAGACCTCATCTCTGAGAAAGGGAGTGGGCCTTAATCCACCACGCGGGCCCAGTGCGGGTTGGTAGATGCCACATGTCTTCGAATTTCTGGTTCTAGGACATGCCGGTTTTTCTCCCGATGTTTTCCTTCACCGTTTTGAGAGCAGTAGTGATGAAATTATGTACACAAAGTAAAGCGCCTGCCTGGCTTCCAACCCACGACCTACAACTTGTAAGTTGGGGTCGTTACCACTGGGCCACAACTGCTCTTAAAGTAGGTATACTCACCCAGTTTTAGCAAAGTTTGTCCACCTCTCTACAAGAACATCTCCAATTGTATAGTCTATATCGCGTGTTTCCGTAGTAGGAGTATTGTAGAACATATAAGCTAATTCTTCACTGTGAGCTGCAGAATCAACATGTATAGGACCCACAAATGGTTCTCCAAGAATTCCTGAGTATGAAAATTGGTATAAATAGACCGGTGAGCTAGAAGCGAACATTCGATTTCTGACTTCCCTTATAGAAGATACTAGCATCATTGTGTCGCCATGATATTTTAAATAATCGTTAACGTGATTCATATCAATTGGATTTTCGTCGAAGTAAAAATCTCTTATTTGCTGAGTTACTGACGCCTGTTCAGCGTCGTTATCGAATTTTAAGTCTGGTTGAATAAACTCAGTGAATGTTTCTTCCATTCGCTCTAACCAATCATCATTAACAGCCTCTTCGGATCTGATGGTACCTTCGTTTTCTACAAAGCTAAATATGATAGGAATTTGCAAAAACTCAGCATCGCGGATGATTTTAGCGGGAGTTTTAATTAAGAAAGGTTCCACGCCTTCCAATTCCTCTCTTTCCACACAAGGGGCGAAAGCTAGTGAATTATCAGTCAAATCTAAATCGTTAATAACACCCATCAAAGCTGACACACTAGTCCTAGTAAAGACATCTGACAACTGTTCAATGGTTTCAATTTCATGACCAAGAGCTTCAGCCACTTTGAGGGCATATTCCAAGTTATCTCGAGATACAGCCCATGGGGCTAATGCGTTTCCACTTTGAGCGATCGCTTTTTGAACCAAACCTTGACCCATGGGGGATATCGTAACTAAGTCAACGGCAGCTGCTCCGCTTCCGTGACCAAAGAGGGTAATATCTTCAGGGTTTCCTCCAAATTGCGCAATATTTGCTTGCACCCACTTTAATCCTGCAATAATATCTTTTAATCCAGCGTTGCCTGGTGCGGTTTTGGTTCCAAGACACAAGAATCCTAGGATAGATTCGCGGTAATTCAGAGAAACAACGACGACCTCCTTTTTCACAAAGTTTCGAAAAGACAGGTCTCCTCCATTTACTCTGTCGAACTCCTTTCCTTTGATCCATACCATAACTGGCAGTTTTCTAGTACTATCTAAAGTTGGCGTGAAGATGTTCGCTACCAAACAATCTTCAGTGCCTTCGTATCCAAGACCCAAGGCTCGAACACATTTTATGTCTTTTCGGTTCGCTACAAAGGGTGTTTCGAAGGATGGAGCTGGTAAGGGTGCCTGTAAAAGAATGTTTGTTTGAACTTGATGATTTAAAATAAACATTAATTCATTCATATATCGTTTATCAGTTCAAGAGAATTTGATCTAACAAGATTCACAAACACACTTCAACGAAACAAATATTTTCCAGGAATTACTAAGCGTCATTGTCAATGGCATAGCTTCGGTAATTATCGTGAATGAAGCTCCGCGTATATGATCCTTAGCTTCATACAGGATAGTACCTGCTTATGTAACGCAGTATATACAGGTTTTGTTAAAATTATTGTAAAGTTTTATGTGACTTGTTAACTATTTTCATTATTATGATTTACCTTGAACCTGTTGATACCCGAAGTGGAGTCTGCGTATGGTATGCCATGGAACTCGAAGTAATTCCCGTCGGTGACCGCACTGCCCACAACGGTACCTTGATCGATGGTAACCGTAGGTGCCCCTTGGCCTGCAGCCAATGCTGCTAGCACAGAACAAACGGACAATAGTAGTATCATCCTTTCTTTACAACTGCTGAGTTATAACTGGATATAGAGATCGAGGAGAAAATGGAATCATCTTGATTAGATCAGTTCAAAGTTTTCTTGTTTGATAATGTTAATGTCAGATAATGTCATCGATACGAGGATAAGAAGAATCAGCAGATACGAAAATAATACTATGGAGAATTTGAAAAAGATGCCTTTTAGGTGAGAAACTATTTTATTTATCGATTTCATTACTGTTTATGATTGCTCAATATTTTTAGTACTTCGACCAATGACTATCTTATAGTTAAATCAATCTTGGCATTTGCCATGTTTATTATTAACCCAATTTTTATTTACGTAAAAGACGCATTCTTTCTACATGAATTGAAAGTGACAGAGTTTTTCTATGGTAGTTTCTTTTGTAACCTAGAGGTAGTTTTGTTCTAGTTGCGAGGTGTTCCGGGTGTTCTAAACATTTAGTTTAGCGAGCCATCTTAGGGCACATACATACAAGGAATTGATTTCTAAGGGATTGTGGTCCTTATCGATTTCGATACCATACTATGCGTATTGACGCATAGTAGTCATAAAGTTGTAAGAGCTCGTCTGGAAAATTATTAAAAAGATGCCTATTTTTGGGCAGTTTTTCTGTGTTCTGTAACGTATTACGTGACACACTATCAATCTCAATCTAAATCATTTAGAAGGATATTGCTAATCCATTGCCTCATATGTTCGAAAATTTGTCTGCTCAACAACGTAAATGTTTGATGTTCACGCGCCAATTAAGACTTGCTGTATGGGAGTCATCGCATCTCTGGATTACGGACACTATCCAGCTCATGATGCGGTCACGGGACAATGCATTAACCAAATATAGGAAACTAAATCGGGAACAAAAAAGGACTACTATAAACAAATAAAATCTTTAATAGAAAGTTCCTTGTATCATGAGAAAATTGCATACTTTAAACACAATATAAATATTAAAATAAATAATCCAAAATTACTATGGAAGAACATTAAATCCATGTTTGCACCCTCAAAGCAAGGGCAAGAACTTGCCCCACATTTTAGAAACCCAGACCTCATAAATAACACATTTTTGAATGTCCCTGAAAACCTCGTAGCTAGCGTGTCACTTATATCATTCTATGAGACCCACAGATATAGTGAAGCAACATTCACAATTGCTCCAGTAGACCAACATGATATCTCCCGCATTATTTCTGACCTAAAGTCAAATGCTGAAGGCTACGATAATATAACCTTAAGTATGCTTACTCTAACTTTGCCGCACACCTTAGAAACTATCACCTACATCATTAATTATTCCATATGGCAAAGTTTCCTTACCACTGGAATATTGCCACAGTTAGACCCCTTCCTAAGAGTCCTAACCCTGTAGAAGTTAAAGACTTGCGGCCGATCAGTATTATCCCCTGTCTTTCAAAAGTAATGGAGAGAGTAGTGTGCCGTCAATTACCTAACTCGGATTTTAGAAGAGAACGAAGTGTTACCAGTCTACATACAATCCGGTTTTAGGAAACAGCGCAGCACTTCTACGGCGTTACTAGATGTTACGGACAATATTCTATCAGCCCAAAATAAGGCCATGTGTTCACTGATGGTGCTACTCGACTTTTCCCGTGCATTTGATTGCATTAACGTCTCGCTATTGCTGTCAAAGTTAAAATACTACGGTTTTGACGACAATGCCATTCAATGGTTCCACAGCTACCTCAGTAACAGAAAACAACTTGTAGAATTGCGTTTGTCGGATGGTACATTTTTCATGTTTCACCATCTCTTTTTTCTTTTTTTTTTTTTAATGTATGTGTATTTTATTTTATTTCATGTTTTGATTGTTGTTTTTTGTTTGTGTCGAATCATATGTTGCAATGGTTTATTTTATTTCTTGTTTTGATTGTTGTTTTTATTTATTTATGATTGCATGCTGCACTGGGTAACGTCATCACGTCAGCGCCGGCTGCCGCTGAAAACCAGCGCTGGGGCTCTGTCTCGTATAGTGTCTTAGGATTATGCTGAGCGATGGCCATTTTGCGTGAATGTGACGCATGTTTACCCCCCAACTTGTTTTTTATTTTTTTATTGTGTCTTTATGTCCTTTTTTATGCGTCATGTTTGCCGCAAATAAATGCATTTTCTTTCTTTCTTTTTTCTTTTCTTTCAACTTCGGCCCTAACTTCTATAGAAAGCGGCGTTCCTTAGGGATCAATTTTAGGTCCAATTCTTTTTGTTCTATACTGTGCAGACTTAATAAAGTGCCTTCAGAAATGCGAATATCATATTTACGCCGATGACGTACAACTGTATTTATCTTTCAGTCCAGACGGTTATGAGTTAGCCATTAGAAAGAATCGCTACCTGGTCAGACGAGAACTGTCTGGCATTAAACTCATTGAAAACCCAGTATATGTTGTTTGGTACCAGGCAGCAGTTGAAGAAGATACCTTTAAGTCTTAATTTAACTCTAATGGGTGAGCTTATTGACCGTGTGGATGAGGCGCGCAACCTTGGGTTATCATGTATGGACAGCAGCCTCAGATTTGAGAAACACGTTGACTCCGTAAAAAACTGCTTCTATCGTCTGAAACTGCTTTACAAGATGAGGCCGTTCTTATCTGAAAAGCTTCGCGAGCAGCTAAGAAACCCTTGTTCTGTCTAAATTAAACTACGCTGATACAATTTACAGCCCTCGCTTGCTGGCTCGTACCAATCGACTAATACAAAGAGTCCAAAATGCATGTGCGTGCTCCTGCTACTCTGTTCGCCATAGAAGTCATGTCACCCCCGTTCTTAACAAACACTTTATTCTCAAGATGAAAGTTACATCTAGCGTGCCTGCTTTTTGGTGTCGTTAAGTCGTAAGAAACCGAAGTATTTATATGACAAGCTTAGTTAGATGGCTAGTAGACGAGATTGCGCGCCCAGGCAATGTGCACAACAACTTTCAACACAGTCTCATAGAACAGCAGCTTTCAGAGGCACTTTCCGATACGCTGCTTATAAGGTGTAGAATAATATTCCACGACCATTAAGGGTACTGGGCACTATCCACACGTTCAGAACACGTTTATGGCAGTATCTGATAGATTCGCAACAGAAATTAGATATGGTCGCCTTACATCTTTCACTTATATGAAATGCCTACAGTACTTAGCTTTTTAAACATAATCCATGTTGTGTCACGAATGCATAGAATGGGGTATGTGCGTCGTGGAACACTCAGTGTTTTCCTGTCCTTTACTGTCTCAAACGTCCCCGACTCGATGACTATTTTAAACTTTAACAGAACGTTAGGCTAATAATTAGAGCGGTCCCCTGACGGGACAACATTTAATCAAAAAATTTCATACGTACTTACGTAGGATCATAATTTCAAGGTTATTTTTTTTCTTTTATAGGGTTTCACGTTTATACCTTTTTTGTACTATTTGTGGCTATTTTTTCAATAGTTTTTTGGTGTCGGGGGTTTTTAAAAATTTTTATATGAAGATATTATTACAAAATCCTGGGTACATTAATCTTATTGCTTCTATATGTGAAAACAATGTAAAAAAGAAACAATTAAAAATATAAAATTAAAAATAAGCCCTGGCGGTTAAGAGATGACCAGTCTCAACCGACGGCGGCGCCCGTTCACGAACATGACGCGTGGATCAGCACCACCCAGCTAAACCATTTTGTAGGGAACCGAATGATCTAACACACGCGCCACCACCAGTGAGACTATAAACTATGTGTGTGCTAAATTTCATCCAAATCCGTTCAATAGTTTTGGCGTGAAAGAGTAACAAACAAACATCCATCCATCCATCCATACCAATTTTCGCATTTATTATATTAGTAGGATTATTATTGTCCCATGACAAACATATTGTCATTATGACATTACAGCTTGGTCGAAATGACGACGATGAACGAATCTCCGTTGGTTTTGAGATTGCGATGATAAGCGCCGATGGGTGACCACTTATAAGCATCACGTGGGCCTTCGGTTTGATTGCCATTCATCATCATCATCATAATTTCAGCCGAAAGACGTCCACTGCTGGACATAGCCCCCAAGCCCCTCTATAGAGGCTACACCTCCACTTCGACCAGTTCTGTGCTTCGAGGCCATGCGCGTAAACAACATTTGATGTCACTTCATGGTTGACGAATTCATTAAAATTTGGTTCTAAATTGGTCTTGGCTACTTCTTATAGAAATAATGATACCTTAACGTGGGTTTTTTCTTTGCTAATCGTGCTTTCTTTCCTTACATTTTCTTTTCGTGTTTTTTAGTTATTGCAGCGATTGTATGTTTGGGTATCATTTGACTATCCGTTTTAAGATTGTATGATACCGATATCTTATTGAAGAAGTACTTTTTAATATGATCACCGTATCTATAAACGTTGCTTAAAGTTAAGACAGTTAAAACGTAAAAAAAATATGGTAATTAGACGTTAATCTGAAGCCCAATTCACGTAATTTAAAACATTCAAAATCTAATCGCAGTCTCATCTCGGCGACAAACAAATGTCAAAATGTAGGGAAATTGGAAGTATTTTTTGACAGATTGAGACTCAGATCAGACTGTAAAAGTTCTTAAAATTACGAGAATTACCCCTCTGGTATACAGCTGCATCCGTTTAGACTGGCAGCCGACCCCAAGGTAGTTGGGAAAAGGCTAGCAGATGATGAATTAGACGTTAATTATAATTAATCAACTTAAAGCCGTGCTTATACCTAAATAAGGAGGTAAATCACAAAGACTGTTTCATAATATTTATAGAGCAAATATTTTATCATTGAGGGTAGATTTTTTAATCAACGGATAATTTTTATTCGTGGAATAAAATTGACGTCTGACATATTTGTATGGAAGAACTGTCAAAAATTCAAAATTATTCCTCGGCTGAAATTATCTGGCGTTTGAAAAATCAGCCTTAGTTGAAGTTATTCAGTCTAACTCAATCAAACACCACAATTTTATCTCAAACGTAATAAAAGCATCTCGTTTATGGGAACGTTAAATAATAGACATTCTTCAGTAATAGTTCTGTATTATAATTACGACAATGTTGGTTACAGTAAATTGTAATATCTGTACATAATAAAAACTAACTCAAAGGCACTTCAATTATTATAACATTTTTATTAATATATATATATATATTAATAACAAAAATATCATCCAATTTCTGTAAAAATTTTCAATACTCTTTTTTTATTCTACATCAAAGTACACAAATAATGATTTCTGAAGATATTCTAAGAAATTCATTTAGAATACCATAAAATATAATATGTAGTTATTGAAGTTCGGATTAAATTTTGCCAAAATAATACTTTGCTAATACCGCAGTATCGAAAAATAACATATACTACACACATATCTAAAGTTATTTATGGAGCGATTATTTAATGAAATAATTAATAATAATCACACTAGTCCATGATATTCATTTCACGCGAAATTCAATGGTTCTGAAAATTCTTTAGTTATTATCATTTTATTCTACTGAGCAGTTTACAGCACTTATGACAATACCTGCGAGGAATGGAAATGGCTGAGCAACGAAAACAGAGTGACTATTAGTAAAGTACTTGCGACTGCACTAGATGCAGAATTAGGATCTTCACCGCTTTCACCACTCCCGGGAGGGACTTCTGTACTGCTCTCATCCGTAGAACCTCCATCTGTGGTACTGTTGTCCGTAGTATCTCCTTCAGGAGTGTTTTTATCAGTGGAAGGGGATGTTGAAGTCTCTCCATCGGGAGTGTTTGTATTGGTAGAAGGTGATGCTGTAGTTACTCCATCTGGAGTGTTTGTATCGGTGGAAGGTGATGTTGAAGTCTCTCCATCAGGATTGCTTGTATCGGTAGAAGATGCTGTAGTCACTTCATCAGAAGTGGTTGTATCGGTGGAAGGGGATGTTGAAGCCTCTCCATCAGGATTGCTTGTATCGGTAGAAGATGCTGTAGTCACTCCATCAGAAGTGGTTATATCGGTGGAAGGTGATGCTATAGTCACTCCATCAGAAGTGGTTGTATCCGTAGAAGGTGATGTTGTAGTCACTACACCAGGAGTGTTTGTAACGATAGAAGGTGGTTCTGTAATCACTCCACCAGGGGTGTTTGTATTGGTAGAAGGTGATGCTATAGTCACTCCATCAGGAGTGTTTGTACCGGTAGGTGATGCTGTAGTCACTCCGTCAGGAGTGTTTGTACCGGTAGGTGATGCTGTAGTCACTCCATCAGGAGTGGTTGTATCGGCAGGTGATGCTGTAGTCACTCCATCAGGAGTGGTTGTATCGGCAGAAGGTGATGCTGTAGTCACTCCGTCAGGAGTGGTTGTATCGGTAGGTGATGCTGTAGTTACTCCGTCAGGAGTAGTTGTATCGGTAGGTGATGCTGTAGTCACTCCATCAGGAGTGGTTGTATCGGCAGGTGATGCTGTAGTCACTCCATCAGGAGTGGTTGTATCGGCAGGCGATGCTGTAGTCACTCCATCAGGAGTGGTTGTATCGGCAGGTGATGCTGTAGTCACTCCATCAGGAGTAGTTGTATCGGCAGGTGATGCTGTAGTTACTCCATCAGGAGTGGTTGTATCGGCAGGCGATGCTGTAGTCACTCCATCAGGAGTGGTTGTATCGGCAGGTGATGCTGTGGTCACTCCACCAGGAGTGGTTGTATCGGCAGGTGATGCTGTAGTCACTCCATCAGGAGTGTTTGTAACAGTAGCAGGTGATGCTATAGTCACTCCATCAGGAGTATCGCTGTCGGATGGAACTTCTAAGGGTGCCTGTAAATAAATGTTTGGTTAAAACTCACTCACAAATCTAATCGCTTCAAGAGAATCTGATCTAACAAAGTTATTAGACACTTCAAAATTATATTTATATTACAATATAAAACAAACATTTTCCAGAAATCATCATTATCAACAATTTTGATGCACGACATGCTGGTCTTATAAACTGCATAATCAGCCTATAGTGTTCCCACCGCTGGGACACCGGCCTTCCGGCTCGGCGGGGTCTATTCGAGAGGGAGCGGGCTGTAATCTACCACGCGGGCCCAGTGCGTGTTGCTAAATGTCACTTGTCTTCAAATTTTTAGGTCTAGGACATGCCGGTTTCCTCACAATTATTCCCTTTACAAATTTGAGAACAGTGGTGATGAAATTATTCATACAACGTATATCGCCTACCGGCTTGATCCTACGACCTACAAATCGTAAGTAGGGGCGTTACTGTTGGGCCATCGCTGCACTCTAAGCTGCTAATATGCTTTACATTTTATATTATATAGTAAATATATATATATATATATTATATAGTGAAGATAAACCACGCGGAACTGTTATATAAAATTAAATAAATAATCTACGATATATAAAATCAAATCAATCTCCCTAGGCCTTTCCAACTATTTTGGGGTAGTTTACCTTTCTAACCGGATGCAGCTGGATACCAGTATTTTACATGGAGCGACTGGCTATCAGTCTCTATAACCTAGTTAGTTGTCAACTGTTTCTGTGCTCGTGATTATAGATCTATTTTGTTTTTATTTTTCTTGTTACTCGAGTTAATTATATTTTTGTTAACACGTGAATCTGTGACAAATACCTAAATCATTCTTTTCTTTTTTTTACTTTTTGGTTATATAAAAATATATATCTATAAAAAAATATATACATGAAATGACATTCTTGCAACCTATTACAATTTGATTTACCTTGAATCTGTTGGTGCGTGAATTGGAGCCTGCGTATGGTATGCCATGGAACTCGAAGTAATCTCCGTCAGTTACCGCACTGCCCACCACGGTACCTTGTGCGATGTTAACCGCAGGCGCCGGTAAGCCTGCAGCAGATGCTGCCAGCACAGAACAAGCAAATAGTACTAATAACATGCTACCTTTGCAAACGCGAAATTAAAACTGAATATCGGGGGATAGCGGATTTATATTTAATTAAAATATGTTTAACTAAGTGTTTCTTTTTATGATAACGTCATCAATGCAATGATAAGGAGACTTAGTTGATACGAGACTAAAGCAGTTTGTCCACCGCCACCGTCATCGGTACATCTGTAGCGGTATCTACAACGCCACATGCGAACAACGCGTCATATTGACGTCACGCAAATCCTGCATCACGCAAGCAGAGTTTACCGCGCAATTAGCATAGATACAATTTCACAACATCAATCGATGGGCAATTGTCCGCCAGACACAACACCCGTCTAGTCGGCGGATCCTCCCTTTTCTATGGAGGTTGAGTGAACTTTACACCCTGTTCCTCATACCTCTATACTAGTGACCCGAACATGAACGTCAGCGCAGCCTGCGTGCACCTACTTCAGCGTGACGTCATCATCATAACTCCCGCAAGCTTTGGCGGCGAGTCACCCAGTCAGCATCCACGGCTTCAACGGGTATCCTGACCACCAGCATGCAGCATCCGCGCATACCTGGTCATCACCCTCACCCTCATCAGCAACCTCGGCACAGCACACTGCACTTTCGGCCGGTCAACAAGAAGAGCTTCCTCTCCTGGTTGCCGCAGCAGCCAGCCTCAACCCGGCGCTGTATGACATCCGACGCACTGGAGTATAACGCAGCGCCACCCCGACTCACTGGGGACATCTCCACAGACAGTTCCGACTCACCGTGAACTATGTGGCAACCGGTTCCGACTCACTGGAACCTCAGCTGGCCTGGCAAGCATCGCAAGATACAAGACTCAGCCCACTGTCGACCTCCGGTCTCCGGAGGGGAGTGATGTAGTGGTATCTACAACGCCACATGCGAACAACGCGTCATACTGACGTCACGCAAGCAGAGTTTACCGCGCAATTAGCATAGATACAATTTCACAACATCAATCGTTGGGCAATTGCCCACCAGACAACGAGAGACGATATTATTCGAACCGACCGTGACATCCCGGTGATGGTTTATTGCCGGTACATCGGCCCGTCATAATCTCGTGCTGAGTTCTAGCGGTCGCGCCGAACTAGGCACGTGGTCAAAGTAAATATATTTACTTCAGCGTCGTCATTTCGTTCGCGTTGACGTCTCATTGACGGTGGCGGTGTACAAACGGTCTAAACGACATATGCTCTATTTATAAACTGCGATAAATCACTTGGCGATTATCGCCTTGTATGAGCTATTGTGCGTCTGTCAATACGACAAAAACGAAATTTTTATATAAGAAGTAATTTTAACTTGATACTAATCAAGTTAAAATGACTTCTTATATAAAAATTTAATACTAAGGTCCACGTTCCACTGTATGTGCAAAATCTTCAAGCTTCTTAGTTGACGCAAAGATACGGTCATTTACGAGTGTCACAGAATTTTTTTAATAGTCTCAACTAACTTCAAAATTTGTAGGTTACTTAATTGTTTCCCGTGCATCTAAGATGTGGCAAAAACGAACGATATTTTTTTTTGCAATTACTAACTTACTTTTTCAGTTGACCGAAGTTGAAAAAGTTGAGTTTTTGTGGTACGGAAACTTAAATGCTTAAATGAGACACGCACAGGAATGGTTTTTAAAAATGGATAATTTACTTAATATTTTGTTGTATGTTTGGGCTTCATTTAACTACCTTTTTTTTCCGAGATGGAAAATCCTTATGGATGTCTGCCGCCCTGGGGTGGGTGGCGGTGTCTGTTAGACTCGGTGACTTACTGACTAAAAAACACCCCGGTGTTCCAACTCAAACCTAGGCCGGGTGTCGCGGGAATGTACGAACCTTCGCAACCCCCGACTGGAACCGGCTTGCAACCTTGCTTGTAATAAAATCTCCTTATTTAAGAACCTCTCTGGATTTTCTAACTTCATTCTTAATAGGTTAGAATTCAGAGATGATGTTAAGGGAAAAGATCACCCAGATCAGAAGTTACAATGGGACCCCCAGGGCTCAATCCTCGGCCCATTTTTGTTTCTTATTTATTTGAATGTTTATTGACTTATCTCATGAAGAATAATCATGATATAGTGTTGTTTGTAGACAACACTTCACTTTTATTTAAACTCAAACATCAGCAGTTGGTTACTGATAATGTAAATAGCGCCCTTGCTAAAGTAGTTAACTGGTTTAATGCTAATAGCCTATTTCTTGATGAGAAAGAATCCCGAAGATAGAAAAAAGAAGAAGATAAATGTATCCTCTTGTTAGACAAGTAAAAACTAGTGTGCTCATAAAGGGTAAAGAGTTGAATCCCGAAGATACCACAGTGTTCATAGTAATAACTTTGGGTGCCAAGTTTCAATGCCCCCTTATAGATGAAGTGTCAAAAACGTTACAAAAAAAAAGTATTTTAACTAATTTCGAGACAGCCCATTTAGTAAAAACTAGTTATTTTCATTCATAGTGTGATGTCAAAAGGTATTCTACTGTGGGTAAATGCCACCGATATTCAGACAACTTTTGTTTTAAAAAAAGGTCAATTCGTTCAATTTATAATGATTCTCAGACACTACCTCAGAGAAAACTTTAAATATTAACTTTAGAGATTAATATATTAACTGCCTTCTTAGAATAATTATGGAAACGTTTTGTATATTATATTGTTTATAAAAATATTAATCTGTTAAAAAATAGACATTCAAAATTATATCCAACACTCCATTTTTTTGATAATTGTGTTGGTTGATTGATCAGACACCACAATTTTATCTCAAACATAATAAAAACATCTCGTTTAAGGGAACGTTAAATAATAGACACTCTTTAGTTAGATTTCTATATTATAATTATGAAAATGTTATTTACAGTGAAAATGATATTCATAGTACAGACGCTAGCAGGTCAAGCTACCCGAAACTGTCAAATTTTCCCAATCAAACTTGTACCTTAATGCTTTAGTGATAAAGTTGAAAATCTATTAAAGAAATTTGACAGATTGTAGTAGCTTGATGTGCTGGCGTCTGTACAAACTAACTCATAGGCACTTAAATAGTAATAATGTTAATTTTTCAAAGACATAATATTATAATACTTTGGTAATATCGCACTATCATAGATAGCATCTGTGTTTCTTATGCTAGACATCTAGTTTTTTTTTGCAGTCATTTAAAACAACGCAGGTCGCAAATTGCACTGTACTAACACAGTTAGCACAGTTGAGTAATTGCGTAACACACTAAAAACCGTAGGAATGGCTTTCATTTTGACAGTTCAACAACATTGGTTGCGTTATTTACGTTGTTGAGCAGATAAATTTTTTAAACATATGAAGTAATGGATTAGCAATATCCTTCAAAATCATTCAAATTAAGGTTTATAATGTGTAACGCAATGAGTGTGCAGGTCTTTCAAAGCTGCAAACTTGGTATAAGAGTATCATGACTGGTCCTCCTATCCCAACAACATCCCAAAAACTCAGTACAGTCCTTTTTTTGCGACCTAACACGATTCTGGAGTCTATGGTGACTGGCATAACACTCAATAAAGTATATCTAAAATAAGTATTAAAATAATTATTTTATGAAAAAAATAATAAACTAACAAGTCCATAATATTGATTTCTGTGTGAAATTCAAAAAATCCAGGAAATCTTTATAAACATCATTTTATTCTACTTTTTTATGGCAATATCTGGAAGGAATGGAAATGGCTGAGCAACGAAAACAGAGTGATTATTAGTAAAGTACTTGCGACTGCACTAGATGCAGAATTAGGATCTTCACCGCTTTCACCACTCCCGGGAGGGACTTCTGTACTGCTCTCATCCGTAGAACCTCCATCTGTGGTACTGTCGTCCGTAGTATCTCCTTCAGGAGTGTTTGCATCGGTGGAAGGGGATGTTGAAGTCTCTCCGTCGGGAGTGTTTGTATCGGTAGAAGGTGATGCTGTAGTTACTCCGTCTGGAGTGTTTGTATCGGTGGAAGGGGATGTTGAAGTCTCTCCATCAGGAGTGTCCGTATCGGTAGAAGATGCTGTAGCCACCCCATCAGAAGTGTTTGTATCGGTGGAAGGTGATGCTGTAGTCACTCCGTCAGGAGTAGTTGTATCGGTAGGTGATGCTGTAGTTACTCCATCAGGAGTGGTTGTATCGGCAGGTGATGCTGTAGTCACTCCATCAGGAGTGGTTGTATCGGTAGGTGATGCTGTAGTCACTCCGTCAGGAGTAGTTGTATCGGTAGGTGATGCTGTAGTCACTCCATCAGGAGTGGTTGTATCGGCAGGTGATGCTGTAGTCACTCCATCAGGAGTGGTTGTATCGGTAGGTGATGCTGTAGTCACTCCATCAGGAGTGGTTGTATCGGCAGAAGGTGGTGCTGTAGTCACTCCATCTGGAGTGGTTGTATCGGCAGGTGATGCTGTAGTCACTCCATCAGGAGTGGTTGCATCGGCAGGTGATGCTGTAGTCACTCCATCAGGAGTGGTTGTATCGGTAGGTGATGCTGTAGTCACTCCATTAGGAGTGGTTGTATCGGCAGAAGGTGGTGCTGTAGTCACTCCATCTGGAGTGGTTGTATCGGCAGGTGATGCTGTAGTCACTCCATCAGGAGTGGTTGTATCGGTAGGTGATGCTGTAGTCACTCCATCAGGAGTGGTTGTATCGGTAGGTGATGCTGTAGTCACTCCATCTGGAGTGGTTGTATCGGCAGGTGATGCTGTAGTCACTCCATCAGGAGTGGTTGTATCGGTAGGTGATGCTGTAGTCACTCCATCAGGAGTGGTTGTATCGGTAGATGATGCTGTAGTCACTCCATCTGGAGTGCTTGTATTGGTAGGTGATGCTGTAGTCACTCCATCAGGAGTATTTGTATCGGTAGATGATGCTGTAGTCACTCCATCAGGAGTGGTTGTATCGGTAGGTGATGCTGTAGTCACTCCACCAGGAGTGGTTGTATCGGTAGGTGATGCTGTAGTCACTGCATCAGGAGTATTTGTATCGGTAGATGATGCTGTAGTCACTCCATCTGGAGTGCTTGTATCGGTAGGTGATGCTGTAGTTACTCCATCAGGAGTATTTGTATCGGTAGATGATGCTGTAGTCACTCCATCAGGAGTGGTTGTATCGGTAGATAATGCTGTAGTCACTCCATCAGGAGTGGTTGTATCGGTAGGTGATGCTGTAGTCACTCCACCAGGAGTAGTTGTATCGGTAGGTGATGCTGTAGTCACTCCATCAGGAGTGGTTGTATCGGTAGGTGATGCTGTAGTCACTCCATCAGGAGTGGTTGTATCGGTAGGTGATGCTGTAGTCACTCCACCAGGAGTAGTTGTATCGGTAGATGATGCTGTAGTCACTCCATCTGGAGTGCTTGTATCGGTAGGTGATGCTGTAGTCACTCCATCAGGAGTGGTTGTATCGGTAGGTGATGCTGTAGTCACTCCATTAGGAGTGGTTGTATCGGTAGATGATGCTGTAGTCACTCCATCTGGAGTGCTTGTATCGGTAGGTGATGCTGTAGTCACTCCATCTGGAGTGCTTGTATCGGTAGGTGATGCTGTAGTCACTCCATCAGGAGTGGTTGTATCGGTAGATGATGCTGTAGTCACTCCATCTGGAGTGCTTGTATCGGTAGGTGATGCTGTAGTCACTCCATCAGGAGTGGTTGTATCGGTAGGTGATGCTGTAGTCACTCCATCAGGAGTGGTTGTATCGGTAGATAATGCTGTAGTCACTCCATCAGGAGTGGTTGTATCGGTAGGTGATGCTGTAGTCACTCCATCAGGAGTGGTTGTATCGGTAGATGATGCTGTAGTCACTCCATCTGGAGTGCTTGTATCGGTAGGTGATGCTGTAGTCACTCCATCAGGAGTATTTGTATCGGTAGATGATGCTGTAGTCACTCCATCAGGAGTGGTTGTATCGGTAGATAATGCTGTAGTCACTCCATCAGGAGTGGTTGTATCGGTAGGTGATGCTGTAGTCACTCCATCAGGAGTGGTTGTATCGGTAGGTGATGCTGTAGTCACTCCATCAGGAGTGGTTGTATCGGTAGGTGATGCTGTAGTCACTCCATCAGGAGTGGTTGTATCGGTAGATGATGCTGTAGTCACTCCATCTGGAGTACTTGTATCGGTAGGTGATGCTGTAGTCACTCCATCAGGAGTAGTTGTATCGGTAGATGATGCTGTAGTCACTCCATCAGGAGTGGTTGTATCGGTAGGTGATGCTGTAGTCACTCCATCAGGAGTGGTTGTATCGGCAGGTGATGCTGTAGTCACTCCACCAGGAGTGGTTGTATCGGTAGGTGATGCTGTAGTCACTCCACCAGGAGTGGTTGTATCGGTAGGTGATGCTGTAGTCACTCCATCAGGAGTGGTTGTATCGGCAGGTGATGCTGTAGTCACTCCACCAGGAGTGGTTGTATCGGTAGGTGATGCTGTAGTCACTCCACCAGGAGTGGTTGTATCGGTAGGTGATGCTGTAGTCACTCCATCAGGAGTGGTTGTATCGGTAGGTGATGCTGTAGTCACTCCATCAGGAGTGGTTGTATCGGTAGGTGATGCTGTAGTCACTCCGTCAGGAGTGTTTGTATCAGTAGAAGGTGATGCTGTTGTCACTCCATCTGGAGTGTCTGTATCGGTAGGTGATGCTGTAGTCACTCCATCAGGAGTGGTTGTATCGGTAGAAGGTGATGCTGTAGTCACTCCGTCAAGAGTGGTTATATCGGTAGAAGGTGATGCTGTAGTCACTCCATCAGGAGTGTTTGTATCGGTAGGTGATGCTGTAGTCACTCCATCAGGAGTGGTTGTATCGGTAGGTGATGCTGTTGTCACTCCGTCAGGAGTGTTTGTATCGGTGGGTGATGCTGTAGTCACTCCATCAGGAGTGGTTGTATCGGCAGGTGATGCTGTAGTCACTCCACCAGGTGTGGTTGAATCGGTAGGTGATGCTGTAGTCACTCCACCAGGAGTGGTTGTATCGGTAGGTGATGCTGTAGTCACTCCATCAGGAGTGGTTGTATCGGCAGGTGATGCTGTAGTCACTCCACCAGGAGTGGTTGAATCGGTAGGTGATGCTGTAGTCACTCCATCAGGAGTGGTTGAATCGGTAGGTGATGCTGTAGTCACTCCACCAGGAGTGGTTGTATCGGTAGGTGATGCTGTAGTCACTCCATCAGGAGTGGTTGTATCGGTAGGTGATGCTGTAGTCACTCCATCAGGAGTGGTTGTATCGGTAGGTGATGCTGTAGTCACTCCATCAGGAGTGGTTGTATCGGTAGATGATGCTGTAGTCACTCCATCTGGAGTACTTGTATCGGTAGGTGATGCTGTAGTCACTCCATCAGGAGTAGTTGTATCGGTAGATGATGCTGTAGTCACTCCATCAGGAGTGGTTGTATCGGTAGGTGATGCTGTAGTCACTCCATCAGGAGTGGTTGTATCGGCAGGTGATGCTGTAGTCACTCCACCAGGAGTGGTTGTATCGGTAGGTGATGCTGTAGTCACTCCACCAGGAGTGGTTGTATCGGTAGGTGATGCTGTAGTCACTCCATCAGGAGTGGTTGTATCGGCAGGTGATGCTGTAGTCACTCCACCAGGAGTGGTTGTATCGGTAGGTGATGCTGTAGTCACTCCACCAGGAGTGGTTGTATCGGTAGGTGATGCTGTAGTCACTCCATCAGGAGTGGTTGTATCGGTAGGTGATGCTGTAGTCACTCCATCAGGAGTGGTTGTATCGGTAGGTGATGCTGTAGTCACTCCGTCAGGAGTGTTTGTATCAGTAGAAGGTGATGCTGTTGTCACTCCATCTGGAGTGTCTGTATCGGTAGGTGATGCTGTAGTCACTCCATCAGGAGTGGTTGTATCGGTAGAAGGTGATGCTGTAGTCACTCCGTCAAGAGTGGTTATATCGGTAGAAGGTGATGCTGTAGTCACTCCATCAGGAGTGTTTGTATCGGTAGGTGATGCTGTAGTCACTCCATCAGGAGTGGTTGTATCGGTAGGTGATGCTGTTGTCACTCCGTCAGGAGTGTTTGTATCGGTGGGTGATGCTGTAGTCACTCCATCAGGAGTGGTTGTATCGGCAGGTGATGCTGTAGTCACTCCACCAGGTGTGGTTGAATCGGTAGGTGATGCTGTAGTCACTCCACCAGGAGTGGTTGAATCGGTAGGTGATGCTGTAGTCACTCCACCAGGAGTGGTTGTATCGGTAGGTGATGCTGTAGTCACTCCATCAGGAGTGGTTGTATCGGCAGGTGATGCTGTAGTCACTCCACCAGGAGTGGTTGAATCGGTAGGTGATGCTGTAGTCACTCCATCAGGAGTGGTTGAATCGGTAGGTGATGCTGTAGTCACTCCACCAGGAGTGGTTGTATCGGTAGGTGATGCTGTAGTCACTCCATCAGGAGTGGTTGTATCGGCAGGTGATGCTGTAGTCACTCCACCAGGAGTGGTTGTATCGGTAGGTGATGCTGTAGTCACTCCACCAGGAGTGGTTGTATCGGTAGGTGATGCTGTAGTCACTCCATCAGGAGTGGTTGTATCGGTAGGTAATGCTGTAGTCACTCCATCAGGAGTGGTTGTATCGGTAGGTGATGCTGTAGTCACTCCGTCAGGAGTGTTTGTATCAGTAGAAGGTGATGCTGTTGTCACTGCATCTGGAGTGTCTGTATCGGTAGGCGATGCTGTAGTCACTCCATCAGGAGTGGTTGTATCGGCAGAAGGTGATGCTGTAGTCACTCCATCAGGAGTGGTTGTTTCGGTAGAAGGTGATGCTGTAGTCACTCCGTCAGGAGTGTTTGTATCGGTAGGTGATGCTGTAGTCACTCCATCAGGAGTGGTTGTATCGGTAGATGATGCTGTTGTCACTCCGTCAGGAGTGTTTGTATCGGTGGGTGATGCTGTAGTCACTCCGTCAGGAGTGTTTGTATCAGTAGAAGGTGATGCTGTTGTCACTCCATCTGGAGTGTCTGTATCGGTAGGTGATGCTGTAGTCACTCCATCAGGAGTGGTTGTATCGGCAGGAGGTGATGCTGTAGTCACTCCATCAGGAGTGGTTGTATCGGTAGAAGGTGATGCTGTAGTCACTCCGTCAGGAGTGTTTGTATCGGTAGGTGATGCTGTAGTCACTCCATCAGGAGTGGTTGTATCGGTAGGTGATGCTGTAGTCACTCCGTCAGGAGTGGTTGTATCGGTGGGTGATGCTGTAGTCACTCCATCAGGAGTGTTTGTATCCGTGGAAGGTGATCCTGTAGTCACTCCATCTGGAGTGTTTGTATCGGTAAAAGGTGATGCAGTCGTCACTCCATCTGGAGTATTTGTATCGGTAAAAGGTGATGCAGTCGTCACTCCATCGGAAGTATTTGTATCGGTGGAAGGTGTTACTGTAGTCACTCCATCTGGAGTGTTTGTATTGGTAGAAAGTGATGCTGTAGTTACTTCTTCAGTAGTGATTGCATCGGTAGGAGGCGGTGCTGTAGTTACTTCATTTGTAGTACTTCCCTCCGTAGGAAGAGGTACTGTGGGAAGTGGGGTTAAAGTACTTTCTTCCGTAGTAGGTGGTTCGGTAGTATCATCTATCTCCCAGTTACTTTCGGCATCAAGGAAATGATCGGTGTAAATGTGGTCCCAAAAGGTCAGTGTGTCTAAATGTGGATTTGTTAATGCTACTTCTAAGAAACCGTTGTCGTTTATTTCTTTGTTTTCAAGCACGCGGATAATGTTCAAATTTTCTCTCGTAACTGGAGACCATGTAATTTGTGAAGTTTCACTTGTCGGGTTACTGTAAAAAGAAATATTGCAAATTAATTTCACGCAAATTATTTAAATGATAAAAGAATAAGAGGTATCTAATGTGTCCATACTCACCCAGTTTTAGCAAAGTTTGTCCACCTCTCTACAAGAATGTCTCCGATTGTATGGTCTCTATCGCGTGTTCCCGAAGCAGGAGTATTGTAGAACATATAAGCCAATTCTTCACTGTGAGCTGCAGACTCAGGTTTTATAGGACCTACAAATGGTAATCCGAGAGTTCCTGAGTATGAGAACTGATATAGGTAAATCGGTGACGGAAAAGCGAAAATTCGACTTCTGACTTCCCTTATAGAAGATACTAGCATCATTGTATCGCCATGATATTGGAAATAGTTTGTCATATTAATTGAATTTTCCCCAAAGTAAAAGTCTCTTATTCGCTGAGCTACTGCCGACTTTTCAGCATCGGTTTCGAATTTCAAGTCAGACTGTATAAAGTCAGTGAAAGATATATCCATTCTTTCAATCCAATTATCTTCCAAAGCCTCTTTGGCTCTGATGGTTCCTTCGTTATCTACAAACCCGATTATAATAGGAATATGCAGAAACTCAGCATCACGAATGATTTGAGATGGAGTTTTAGTTAGAAAAGCTTCCACGTCTTCCAATTCGTGACTTTCCACACAAGGAGCAAAAGCTAGTGAATTATCAGTTAAATCTAGTTCATTAATAACACCCATCAAAGCTGGCACACTAGTTCTAGTAAAGACACCTGACAACTGATCAGTGGTAGTTATTTCATGGCCCAGAGCTTCAGCTACTTGAAGGGCATACTCCAAGTTATCTCGAGTTACAGCCCATGGCGCTAATGCGTTTCCACTTTGAGCGATCGCTTTTTGAAACAAACCTTGACCCGTAGGGGACAAAGTAACTAAGTCAACGGCAGCAGCTCCACTTCCGTGGCCAAAGAGGGTAATATCTTCAGCGTTTCCTCCAAACTGCGCAATATTTGCTTGTACCCATTTTAATCCTGCAATAATATCTTTTAATCCAGCGTTGCCTGGTGCGGTTTCGGTTCCAAGACACAAGAATCCTAGGATAGATTCGCGGTAATTCAGAGAAACAACGATGACCTCCTTTTCGACAAAATTTCGAAAAGACAACTCTGGTATATTTACTTGATCAAACTCCTTTCCTTTAATCCAAACCATGACAGGCAGTCTTCTAGTATTATCTAAAGTTGGCGTAAAGATGTTCGCTACCAAACAATCTTCGGTGCCTTCGAATCCAGCACCCAAGGCTCGAACGCATTTTATATTTCTTCGGTTCGCCGCAAAGGGAGCTTCGAAGAATGGAGCTGGTAACGGTGCCTGAAAATGAACATTTATTGAAAAGATCGATAATTTTCAAAATAATCTTGAATAATTCACACTTCACATCGTGATGCATAAGTTGGTACATCTGAAGCCTATCGGAGCCGTACATTTTGTATAATGGCGTGCACACTATTCTGATGGCGCATCATGTTATAGAGTACATCACGTGTTCTCGCACGTCTCCGATAGACTTATGATGAATCTACTGATGTATCATGGTAAGTCACGTAATTCTTTTGTGAATTTGACTTGAATCATTCAATAAGATCTTTATCCTATTAAACAAACCATCCAATAAATTATTAAGTATTTATTTTAAATTTTTCACAGACATACTTAATTTTTGTTTTTGATTGGATAAAGACACTTATTGATTTAAATCATTTGCTATGAAATGCCTATAACTATTTTCCATTAAATACTAGTACGGGCAGCTGCATAATATCAATGGTAATTGTTAACAAAACTTTTATTGGCGGAAATATCTTTGTTTAATTTAACTTATGTTAGTTTTTTGTGCTTATTTAATGTAAATCGCATGACCAAAATAATTAATAATCTTCTAGTCTGCAGCTGGATACCAGTATTTCACATGGGGCGACTGCCTATTTGACTTCAACAACCCAGTTCCCTGCCGACTATTCCTTTTCTGTGCTCGTTATTATGGATACATTTGTTTTTTATTTTTCTTTACCTTTTGTATACACGTGTTTTTGTGACAAATAAATTACTTTTCACTATCATTAATATTTTTGTTTCCCTTTTTTTCTTTCAGTTATATAATAAGATTTAAAAAAATAATAATATGAAGATTTACCTTGAACCTGTTGGTGCCTGCAGTGGAGCCTGCGTATGGTATGCCATGGAACTCGAAGTAATCCCCGTCGGTTGCCGCACTGCCTATCACGGTACCTTGTGCGATGTTAACCGTAGGCGCCTGTTGGCCTGCAGCAGATGCTGCCAGCACAGAACAGACGAACAATACTAATACCATGCTACCTTTGCAACCACGAAATTATAACTGAATATCGAGGGGAAAACGGAATCATATTTAATTAGATAAGTTTAAATGTTTCTTTTTTGATAACATCGTCGATACAATGATTATAAGACTTAATTGATATGAGACTTAAGCCGCGTTTACACGAAGAGGGTTTCTCGATCGTCGAGAGGGGAGAATGTCCATACGAGACCGCAATCTCATCTCAGCGAAAATCAATATCAAAAACTTGTCAAAAATGTAAGGAAATTAAAGGTATTTTTGACAGATTGAGACTGTGATCAGACTCTGAACGTTTTTAAAAATTACGAGAATTGCCCCTCTGTTGACGAGGGTCGTCAGGCGATTTATTGCACCCATGTGTTAGAACTTATTACCTTCAATGAAAGCGCAAATCAAAATACGTTCGACAAAATAGCATTTTGTTTTCGCCTTCTCACTGAAATGTGTACCTTCATAATGTGTGAGATAACTTCTATATTAACACTGCGATTAATTAGCTGGCGATTATCACCTCTGAGCCTTGTATGAACGAACTCACCTTTCGACGATCGACAAACTTTCCAGGAAGCCCCCTGGAAAGTGCCACCAGCTTTTATAGCAGGGCAGAAGTTCAACTGCACTGCTTTTTTGTACTTAGTCATAGAACAAAAATGCAGTGCAGTTCAACTTCTGCCCTGCTGGTGGCAAGCCCCCTGGTGTAAACGCGGCTTCATCGGCTTAATAAGAGAGTATCCAAAAAAAAATCCTTTGTGATGACAAACAATAATTATTCTTTGTAACAAAGGAATTTCGAAGCTTTAGTTCCTCAATAAGCAAAAATGGAAGCCTAATAGGAGCACTTTATTGTCCGTCTGTCTAAACCTTTTTATCATGAATGTATGAAAGTATCAAGTTGAAATTAATATCAAATACTAAGATCTAGACGTCTCTTTGAAGGATAAAATCAGGAATGAAATTATCCGGAAAAGAACCGGAATTACGAACATAGCTTGCAGAATAGGCAAACTGAAGTGGCAGTGGCCATGTTTGTCGAAGGGCCCTTGAGTGAAGACCGCGTATCGGTCACCGTAGTGTGGGACGCCCCCCAGCTAGATGGACCGATGACCTAAAGAATTTGGCTGGGATAGACTGGATGCGGAAGGCGGAGGACATGGTTGTGGTTGTGGTGCAAGTTGTGGTGCAGCCTGGGCTCTGCCAGGCTGCACCACAACCTAGCCTGCACCTACCTGCCAAGGTCCGACAGTGGACTACGATAGGGTAAGTTGATTGATTGACTAAGATCTAAGGTCCAATGTTAGTATCAGTTGTCCCATGGGACTAGTGGGGCATATAATCCCACTTGTCCCACCATGGGACTGGGTCAATGGGACTAGTGGGACAGACCCCAATTTACGAGTATGTTCAAAAACTTCAAGGTGCAAGTGTCCGTATTTTTTACGTAAAAAATACGGTCACTTATATTCTACTTAGGACTGATTTTTCCATCGCTAGATAACTTTTATTCGAGGAATAAAATTGACTCATAAAATAACTGTCAAAATTTTAAAATTATTCCTCGGTAAAGTTATCAGATGATTGAAAAATCTTGTGGCAAGAAGCAAGGCCGTACAGCACACGTAAAGGAAGAAAAAACCGTTAATTTGTAATTTATATCACTTTTTTGCGCTTATAAACTTACTCTTTCAGTTGAACCGTAGTAGCTTTGGTACCTAATGCGCAAATCAAACACGTACGTGACTGGTTTTTTATTGACAATTATTTCAGTGCACTGTTCAAGATTGCTCAATGTTTTTCGTTGTTTTGACCAATGATTAAAAAATACGTGTAGGTACCTACAAAATGATATCACTTTGTGAGTGCATAAACACTAATTGAAATTATATTCGCTTTGTCATTTTACGTAGCATCCACCCCCGCTAAGGGAACTGCTGAAAAAATGGACCACAAGGAACTTTAGTAAAAAGTGACGCTTATATCATCCATCTTACGGTTTATATTGCACTTTTTTATATAATTTTTATAATTTGGATTTTTTTTTTTTTTTATATTTTTTTTTTTTTCAAAGGGTGTTCAGAACCCTATTACAAACAGGACCCAGGGTGTAAACAGGACCCTATTACTATGGCTCTACTGTCCGTGCGTCCTTCGTCACAGGGCTGTATCTTTCGAGTAATAGGTTGACACTAAATTTGTACAGTATGGCCATTATAATAACAAAAAATAACGTTAAAATTAAAGGAGATCTCTATACAAAAAACATGTCATTTTCGGCGTGTTTTGCTCGTTTTTTGGATTGTATAATTCGGGTACGGAAGGGCTCCGTACCCAAATTATAAAAATCATATTCAAAAGTGGACGAAACAGAACGTTTTTAAAAATCATTTGACATTTACATCATTCCATTTAATCATGGTAGTAAATTAAATTATGGTATTTAAAATATTTTAAGGCCCCATAAACAACAAATTGGAGCAGACATGAACACAAAGAAAAATATGCCAAAATGTGTGCCAAATAAAGAGGTCAACGACCTAATCCAAATGGTTTGAAGAAAAAAAATATGTCCCTTTGAATACCGTTACTCCACATACAATTTTTTTGCAATATAAACTGTAAGATGGATGATATAAGGGTCACTTTTTACTAAAGTTCCTTGTGGTCCATTTTTTCAGCAGTTCCCTTAGCGGGGGTGGATGCTACGTGTGCGAGGGGCGGTGGGGTAGCGGGGAGGTTTCACAAAATGTGTGCAACACGTGTGTGCGCCCGCGCCGCTCTGAATTCATGAGAATTTCTGATTCATTGACTCTTGTCATATTTGAAGTGAATTTTGTTTTGTCATAATTAACTTTTTTTCGTTATTCAGACGGTGATGATTCATTTTATCGTCATAAAGTTACTTATTAATGTTGGTAGGCGCTTCAATGAACATATTAACACGACGAAGGTGTTTTCAAACTCATGTTGTGCTTTGTTTTAAATTTATATCAGTACAAAAACTAACATTATTTATTTATATTTAATACTAGCTGCGCCCCGCGGTTTCACCCGCATAAGTTTCGATCCCGTAGAAATATCGGGATAAATAGTATCCTATTGTATGTTAATCTTGGTTATAAACCATCTGTGTACCAAATTTCATCCAAACCCGTTCAGTAGTTTTTGCGTGAAAGAGTAACAAACATCCATCCATCCATACAAACTTTGACGTTAATAATATTAGTAGGACTAGCAACACCCCGCGGTTTCACCCGCATAAGTTTCGATCCCGTAAGAATATCGGGATGAAAAATACCTTATTTGTTAATCCTGCTTATAAAGTATCTGTGAGCCAATTTTCATCCAAATCCGTTCATTAGTTTTTGCGTGAAAGAGTAACAAACATCCATCCATCCATCCTCACAAACTTTCGCGTTTATAATATTAGTAGGAAGTAGGACACAAGTAACATTGGACTCAAATAATGTCAGTAACAATATTTCTTAACAACTATGTTAGTAAACTCAATTTAACACAGCCATATAGAACTTAAGAGAAACCCTGTTACAAGCTCAACACCGATGTAGAAAGCTTACAGTACCGAATCATACACAAGCAATCCAGTCTGCTCGCGACACACCACAGTAAAATGTTGGGGCCCGCACCCGGCGCACTAACATTACCAATGTTTTTGTATTTTGTTTTTGCCGACGTATGCTGTATTGAAGACCATTTAAACTAATCCTGCAATGTTAAATACATATTCGATTAAGTGTTATCATCTGTTTTGAGAGAACATTAACTAAATATCTAGAGTGTTTTATTCCACAGTAGGTACTAAATGTAACCTTTACCCAAAACTGTTATAAAACAGAAAATAATTACAAAGCAAACTCTGACCTTTTTGGTCTAAAAGTAACGTTTAACGCAGCAACTTATATAAACCGCAAACCTGATATTATTCTCTAAAACATTTCGAGACATGGAATTCAAAATCCATTTAGCAAAAGACAAATTTCCCCTAAATTGTATTATCTCCCGTCTCCCGGGCTGGCTCGGGATGCGATGGTCCAAAACATGTGCTACACCACGTGGGTCCTACGCACGAAAATATAAAAACGAACAATCTTAAGTGACAACTAAACATCGTTGAAAAACCAACTTTAGCTGTCCAGAAATTAGATCTCAATTTGAATGGTACAGATGCAGTCATTACGATGGGAGATGCAAATCAGTGTTACCTTGTGGGAGACTCCAATGAGACAGGCGAAAGGTTAAACGTTATGCGTAACACATTGTACAACGTGCAGCTCTGAGATATGAAAAAGAATGAGATTTGTAACAAAAAATAATTTGGCCCACGGTTTGTAGGATTCTGTTACTTTCAATCTAGATATTGATGAGGTGATACCTACATGATTACTTCAAAGTAATAAGTAAAGCCAACGGCCGAACATCTCAACAATAGAAATTCTCAACAGCTAATGTTTCAGCCATACCTGCTGGTCTATTCTGTAAATATCTCACCGTGAAAACTTAGGTGAAGTGAGCTGTTAATAGTGTCAATCCCTACATTTCAACTAATGCTCACTTCGAGCTCAGTTCACCTAAGTTCTATAGAAAAGACCCGACAGGTCTTTCATATGGAGTCGACTTGAGTACCATTTTCATTGGACTGTTTCTTATTTTTTATACACCTTAGCAAATTAAGAGTCCATCAAGATCCGTGCTAATTGATAATAACACCAAACAAGTCTTCTGAAGACATGTGAAAATTACATTCTATGCTGCCACTTAACTTCAAATCAAATGTATCCTAGACCACGTCACAACAACTTACAGGGTAACAATTATGACGAATACTTGACGGTATAAGTACTGTGACGTAGGTATCTGACTGCGACTATGGTTTCAATTTACCTCTTCTGTCCTGTTTAATTCTTACAAATCACGTCCAATAAGCAACCCCACATTGTTTTAATTACAAATAAAACGTAAACCAATACTTTGTTTAATAACAATAATATTGCGTTTCCTCCACCATTCGTGATGTTGTTCTGATTAGTTTAAGTTTTTATTGGTCGGCCGCGAGAGGGCGCTGTGGTCACGTTCCGTTGGTTTAATGTATGGTGGAGATTGTTTTAGCGTTTTGTGTACACATACGTGCTAACTGTAATAGCGGAAACTGGTC
This sequence comes from Apamea anceps, assembly GCA_951799955.1. Classification (NCBI taxonomy): domain Eukaryota; kingdom Metazoa; phylum Arthropoda; class Insecta; order Lepidoptera; family Noctuidae; genus Apamea; species Apamea anceps. The sequence goes on from OX637501.1 coordinate 6,068,210, forward strand.
ATAAGCTGCCTTCTATAGGCAGGCAATTACTCTGAAAGTTTGCCCGCTATGCAAACTTTAGGAGTTCAAATACCTTGCGTATAGAGTCGGTTTTGTTTGTATGATAAAAAAAATCTGAATTCTGTTTATTCTGTAGGACATAGGAGGAACAGTTATAAAGTTGTGTTTTTATTGTCTACTTCATTCAGGAAAGTAAAAACAATTAATTAAATTACTTGGAAATTTGGTTTTCCCTAGACGTAAAGGAAAAATACTGTCCGAATTCGCTCTTTCCTGTAATTTTTTTTTTCTGAAAAAAGTTCCTGTACCTCATAGGTAGTGCCAACGCTGGATGCGAGAAGCAGAGAATCGGTCGAAATGGCGATGCATGAATTGCGGCGCAAGCCTATGTCCAGCAGCGGACGTCTTTCGGCTGTAAAGATGATGAATAGAATAGGTAGTTACATAATACTTATATAATTTATTTCTAATTACGTTTCAGGTCATTTTCGTTTGCTTTGATTAGATAATCTGTTGAAAGTCCGGTATTCAGGAGTCTTTGATCAAGTCCCTAATCAAGTGACACATTCTGCAAATACAGGGAGTCCCCTGTATTTGCAGAATATGTCACTTGATTAGCCTTATCAATAAAGCATTAAAAAGAATATTGTCTATATTTAACTTAAGATAATTGACTATGAGATAATTTTCAAGTTATAGCACAACAAAATGAATGTCATACTTTACAAAATTCAAATTCCATTGCAACCAAATACTTATTAGGGCCTTTTTGTTACAAATAGTCACTCAAAAATCAACTTAGAACATTATAATAAAATAGATAAGTGATTAAGTGGCGATGGAATGTGAATTATCTGAGGTTACTAACACTGCTATAAATTATTGCGTATTTTTGCATGTAGGAAATAAGAAAGAGGATCTATATAAATAATTGTTAAAAATATACAGCTGTATGTTCACTTTGTAATAAATACGTCACCAACATAGAGTTTTGCGTCATTGCAACTACACTCGGGGTCAGTGGTCACAATAGCCGACAGTCAATCAAAATTCTATTCATTATAACTAAAATTCAATAGTTTTCATGATGGCCGTTTTATTTCAGTGCGGTTAGTGGAAGTGCTTAGGTGCGGTTCGAGCAAGTGTTGTTGAAATCAGTGTTCTAAGTGGAATACCTCGATTTACCAGAAGGCTTTGGCAATGTCTATACTTGATAGAGGTGTGACTAATATATTCATAATAGGTACAGGTATCACAATACAAGCCATGTATATTCATATTAGGATATGCGAATATAGAATAATTGGTTACCAGGTATTAGTCAAATAATAGGGACGCGTCATAGCGAGGCGACTGATCGCGGCGACTGATAGCAGCGCCCTATGGTGACCAGTGATCAAAGCTCACAGCGACTCCATATTATTGCTGCACGCAGTGATTGATAACTAATAAATAGTAATAACTATTCATTATTTTGTTAGTGTTTAGTGTTTGGGTTGATATTTTATTTATTTTTGTTGGAGGTTTCGGTCCAAGGAAAATTTAATCACCGTTTCACTTCTATAATAGATTAGGCATACGTGAATAATATACAATACGAGATTCTGCACGTTTAGTGCAGAATCTCGTATTTTATTTATATTAATTACTATGGACACTATTGCCGATATTACGCAGATATTCATATTAGATTGAGTAGCTATAATGAATCGAAATACCTATCAAGTATTACTTGATAGGTGAAATACCTATCAAGTATTACTTGATAGGTGAAATACCTATCACGTATTACTTGATAGGTGAAATACCTACCAAGTATTACTTGATAGGTGAAATACCTATCACGTATTACTTGATAGGTGAAATACCTATCAAGTATTACTTGATAGGTATTTAGCATTCCCGAGGTTGCCTGAAATTTTGCTTATGAGTGGTAAACTATAAGCATCACGCTTCGTAACTGCGTTCAGCTTGCTGCTATCTACGCAAATACGCCATTCACCATTCTTCTTTGGAGTAATAAGCCCGGTTTCACCTATTTAAGTCAGATCATTTTTATCAAGTATGTCCTACAAGAAATTATGTTCTTCTATGAATACTACTTGAAGTCAAAAATTAAGTCAAATGGTATTATTTTTAAGTAACTGGTACCCCCGGGCCTCGGCAATGTCAACCCATTTTCGTGTAATTAACTGATGTACAAAAACACCAATGAAAGTTTCTCTAACATAATCAGTCTATACTGTTCCCACTGCTGGGACACAGGCCTCCTCTCTTCGAGAGGGAGTGGGCTATAATCTACCACGCGGGCCTAGTGCGGGTTGGTAGATGTCACATGTCTTCGAATTTTTGGTTCTAGGACATGTCGGTTTCCTCACGATGTTTTCCTTTACCGTTCTGAGAGCAGTGGTGATGAAAAAATTTACACAAAGTAAAGCGCCTGTCTGGGTTCGAACCTACGACCTACAACTCGTAAGTCGCGGCCGTTACCACTGGGCCACCACTGCTCTCAGTTTCTTTATGATTACATCAAATTTTATTTTATTTTCGTCCACACATTAGCATCGCAAATCGCTGCAGCAAATCTAAACTTAGCCTTAGCCTCTGCCATGTGAACTCCAATCTACATTGTCATGTAGATAATGCATGCTTAAATGTTAGATTAAAATTTATCGAAAATAATCATGCTGCACACATTGATAACAATCAATGACGCTCGAGTTACAGACAGCTACTGTTATCACCGAAAACGATTACTCAAATCATTATACCTACCTAATAAAATATTAGGTAATTTCTTCAGATATTTTTAAATGCCATCAATTCACTTTATTATTTTATCACGGCTACTTGTATTAACTAGGTATTAAAGTGAACATAAAAAAAATACTAATAATTTTACATGTACTGTGTGGCTGTCACCCCATCCAGTGATTGATTGATTGTTTGTGATTTTTATAATGGCGGATGTTTTAAAGAAGTAAGCTGTAAGTACCTACATGATAATATTTGAGAAACTTTTACATTAAAGCGACGAATACAGACTCATTTTATTTATTCAAAATCAAAAACACGACCGAGGCGTCCAAAATGGCTAGAAAAATGTAAGTCATAAACCACCGCAATATTAAGTAGTAGTCATAGTATTCTGAAGGGCAGGCTAACGTCTTCCATCTGGTACAGTCTTCCCTGCGTAGTCTGGCCTGGGAAAATACCTATTCTAGACACGCACCATCGAACTTCCAGCCTTAAGTAAAGTGCCACAAGGTTATTTTTCGTGGCCAAAATCGGAACTATTGCCGCCATCTTGTTTTTTTTATTTTAAGTAACATTTCACAAAACAATTTTGTTTCACAAATGATTGCCAACAGCGCCCCCTGTCAACGTCATTCGATTTTTGTAACTTGTTATCCGCAGTGTCAACTATTTTCGGATAGATTTATTAGAATTCGATTGTGAGTTCTATCAGGAACTCGAGTTCATAGACATTCCTTTTTTTATTTACAGATCACCATCCTTGTGGTCACCAGAAAGTCAATCTTCGAAGGATGCATGGATGAAGCTCCCTCCACCATCGTCTATTGTGCTTCTTCTGATGATTAATTTGAAGGACATTGTATCATCCGCTTGAGACACGATTTCTTTGAAATCAAGTACGAATTTCTGACCTTGTGTTCAAACCCAGGAAACGACGCTTAGCAGTTGCGCTTGCGACCATTACACGACGAGGTAATCTACTACGAATAATAATAAACTGTGAAAGTAAATTATACAATACTGACGTTGTTTTATTTTGAGCTCGCAGCGTCATAATTTTCCCTCAAGATCTAACACAATCAAGGAACAGAGAGGTGACGTGATGGGCAGGTCAAAGTGAGAGTTTAATTCAGTAGGTTTTCCATTTCTACCATGACTTTCATGAAGTTCCTTGTCCCTGAAAGATCATAAGCTATGCTTCCTTGACAGTAATTCGAGAGTAATTAAATACCTACATTAAAAGTATCTGCAGTTTATTAAAAGTTTACACAGCATCTGTGTCATTAAAAAATCGGATTTCCGACTTCAACTTTTTAATGAAGAAAAAATACATTTCACTTCCAGTACACTTATTGGTACATTAAACTCAAAAGTCTCCCTGAAGACTGCGCTCGCGCGGTTGGCGAGGGGAACCGTTCAAAAATAGAATCCTCATGGATTCCTATGCTTGCATATTGCCATGGTGCTTGAACGTTAGCACGCGCCTAAACTAAGCCACTGTTATTTAAGTTTAATTAAGTTTGAGTACAACTGCATTTTTTTTACTAGAAACGTAACCATATGGTCTTGAAAATACCTGTCAATTTTCTATTTATTGAATAGATACAACATTATGATTACAACTGCATTGTTTTGAAAGGACCTTGAAATGAGTACCTATAATTTAAATCTAATTTATCAGCAAACTCCAAACGGCTGGTTGACACTTCCCGTGACCCAAGGGCTGGCTTTTACTTTGGCCAGAGGATAAGTATTGACATAGAACGTAACAATGCCGCCAGTCTCTTGGGTACATTAACCGTCGACAGCCACACGGAGGAATATTTCAGTTTATTTTAGTTAATAGATTTAGGGTTGATTTTTCAATACAGATAATTTTTATTAATGGAATATAATTGATGTCTGACAGATTTTCTATGGAAGAACTGTCAAAAATTCAAAATTATTCCTCGTATAAAATTATCTGGCGTTGTAAAAACCAGCCCGTAGCTAAGTTGGTATATTATATTTTTATTTTCATAGTTTGTTAGTTTATTTAGTAGGTAGAAGTTTACCAGGCCAAATATAAATTTTTATCCTAAGAAATAAAGGGAAGGTTATAGCCACCTCTACATTCATACGTACAAAAAAAAAATTCTTAGCATATTATTTATTTAAAAAATATAAAGTCTCCTGAATTTTTAATTTCTCCCTTCTTTATAATTATAGTTTCGAACTTTATGTACTTATGAAGATGTTCTCATAAATAAAAGAATCTTCTTTTAAGAAGGGATAGTATAAAGTCTACTTGGAATCGTACGTGAACATAAAACCGTGATAAAAAAGTATAAGTCTGAGGAGTAGAGCATTTAACTCCTGACAGATTTATAGTTCACCGCTGTGAGATGCTGCAGATAGTAAATTATATGTCCTTACTACGGTTGATTAAATAGAGAGGGAGGGATTCATTATCCATCATAGTTTTTTTTAAATAGGGTTGAGATAAATTAAAACTCTTGACAGAATAATACGACAAGTTTTTTCATATTTAGTGATAATTGTTGCAAGAAGCTAAAACTCTCGAAACGGTGAAGGAAAATATCGTGAGGAAACCGGCATATCCTAGAACAAAAAATTCGAAGACATGTGATATCTACGAACCCACACTGGGCCCGCGTGGTGGATTACGGGCCACTCCCTCTCATCCACAGAAACCTGTGTCCTAGCTGTGGAAACGTTATAGGCTGATTATGCTATGTTGCATAAAGCTGTCTCCTCTTTTCTGTACATGACTGTACTGAAAGGCGACCAACAACCTGATCAATCTTCTTAAGCTCTTCTAACAGCCCTTTGCAATCACCAACCACCAACTCAAGCTCTTAGTAAAGCTCTTAAGACTTGCCTGGGAAAGACTACCAACAAACCTATTTGATTTCTGCCCTCAGCGTCGCTGTAGTTTGAAGTGTATTGGTACCGGTGTGATTAAAGTCATATTTCAACTATGTCTCTAAGGTGAAATGCGTTGTCCACGGCCTGCCTTCATCACCTGTATACATCGCCTGCCTACGAGGGCTAAGTAACAACTTAGTGCTAATACACACGAGCGACACGAGTCAACGGCAGAGATAACAACAGCCGTCGACAACGTGCCGCTTGTGTGTATGCAGACTTTAGATATAGACATTTGCAATAAATCTTTATACGCGGCTCCTTAGCAGCTTGGGTTGCAGGGCACATGACTGATCGTATTTTAATGTTCAGGACTGGAATAAATAAACTTAACATGGACGATAACGCTTGTATTCCCAAGGTGAAAGTCCGAGGTGCACTAGTACACTCATATTTCAATAGTTATATTTTTTTTTGTACTAGGCTACACTCCTGGCCAAAGGCCTCTCTTCACTGCTTCCACCTTTCGCGAGCCCGCGCATCCTCCGTCCAGTTTTGACGGAACCTATTCAGTTCGTCCCGCTGTCTCCAAAACAAAGATAGCTGACATGGCTCAGAAGGCTGCCCCACTTAAATAGGACTGGGGAGGACATGTCTGCTGCATACCAGACAAACTGTGGGCGGCCCAAATAGCAGAGAACTGCTGCCCTGAGAAAGTGAGGCAGGGTGGCAGCAGGCCACTTAGGTGATGGCGGAACGTAGGAGCTATATTTAAGCTGAAAAAAAAAGAAACCTTAAAACTGAATAAAATTACTATATCCGCTAGTAGTGACCGATACCGTTCACAACTTTGTTTGCGAACTAAGTTAGTTCAGGAACTCGTGACAGTTCTCCCACGGTTACAAGTGAGTTAATAACTCGAACATAAGTACAAGTACCGGTTTGTTGATTTACTACCGAAGGTTCTTAGAGCCATTAAACAATTGTGATTAAATATAAAGCAATATATTGCCCTGATTGTATAATCCTACAAATATTATAAACGCGAAAATTTTTGAGGATGGATGGATGTTTGTTACTCTTTCGCGCAAAAACTACTGAACTGATATGGATGAAATTTGGCACACAGATAGTTCATAACTAGGATACTTTTTATATAGGATACTTATGCAGGTGAAACCGCGGGGCGCTGCTAATCTTCTATACTTTTGTACTTACGAGTAATTTTCACAAACAGTTTCTAAACGCTGAATAAAGTGGTAAAATCTTGCCTTCTTCTTTAATTTCAACTTATTTAATTGTTTTCGATGTGTTTAAGGACAACCAATCACAATTACTATTATAAGTTTACAGATTAGACCTTTTATGTTTAAATAGCGAAATTTATATTTTATTTATTATTTATTTATTTAACTATTTATGTACACACATAATATAAACAGACAAGAAAAAAGAACAGAAAAAGTGATGCTTATTTATAAAGCAATCTCCTCCAGCATACCTTTTTTAGGGTTCCGTAGCCAAATGGCAACGGAACCCTTATGGATTCGTCATGTCTGTCTGTCTGTCTGTCTGTCCGTCCGTATGTCACAGCCGCTTTTTTCCGAAACTATAAGAGCTATACTGTTGAAACTTGGTAAGTAGATGTATTCTGTGAACCGCATTAAGATTTTCACACAAAAATAGAAAAAAAAACAATAAATTTTGGGGGTCCCCATACTTAGAACTGAAACTCAAATTTTTTTTTTCATCAAACCCATACGTGTGGGTTATCTATGGATAGGTCTTCAAAAATGATATTGAGGTTTCTAATGTCATTTTTTTCTAAACTGAATAGTTTGCGCGAGAGACACTTCCAAAGTGGTAAAATGTGTGTCCCCCCCCCCCCTGTAACTTCTAAAATAAGAGAATGATAAAACTAAAAAAAATATATGATGTACATTACCATATAAACTTCCACCGAAAATTGGTTTGAACGAGATCTAGTGAGTAGTTTTTTTTTAATACGTCATAAATCGTAAAACGGAACCCTTCATGGGCGAGTCCGACTCGCAGTTGGCCGGTTTTTTTTTTTCAGCATGCCTGCGATCGGAAACTCGATAAAGAGATGGAGACAGAGTGTGTAAGAGTAAAAGAGAAAATAAAATACAAAAAATCAAAAACAATTCACTTAATAAAATAAAATAATATGAGAACATGAGACATACTTCTAAAATAAATATCACTAGAATGTAAATAATTATAACGTAATCTAATTAGTAAAGACACAATTATGATGAAGTGGAAACAGTTTGGCAGTCCCTAATGTCAGGCATATGTGTAAGCACTTCATGAATTCGGGTTTAAACTTATGTCATATTATTGTTTACAGGTTAACTGACTTGTTTTACTTAAAGGCTATTTCAACTTTCATCGACCTTTCATCCGTGGGATAAATTGGAGCAATATTTCCAAGACAGCAAAAAAAAAAAAAAAGTATAATTTTCTTTGCCAATCTTGTAACTAATTTAATAATGTATGCTCATACACAGAGGGGCTTGTGGCTAAGTAAAAACAGCCGCATGGATTTATCGATCAGGTTAATTTATGCATGCCGCGGTTGGTCCGTGGATGGGTAATCATCTTCACATACCAAGATCCCTCCGTGCCTCGGAAAACACGTTAAGCCGTTGGTCCCGGCGGTCATTCGTGGATCTTTGACAGTCGTTACGGGTCGTCAGAAGCCCGAAAATCTGACAACCAGTCTTACCAAGGGGTATCGTATTACAAAGTAACTGGGTTGTGGAGGTCAGATAGACAGTCACTCCATGTAAAATACTGATATTCAGCTGCATCCGGTTAGCCTGGAAGCTGACCCCAACATAGTTGGGAAAAGGCTAGACAGATGATGAACATTATTCAAAAGAATCAAAGAAAAAAAACATCATTAACTATAACAATGATTCCAATTTCCTTTACTTTATGGAACAAAGACATTGTATAGAGTTAAATAGAGTATCGTTCATAATTTGAGTTAATTTCACACCATAGTCAGCCACGTGGCTATTTCCCATCGATTATTTTAATGTTCCTTCTCTGTTTGTTTACAGTTCTTGGTATTGTTCCTATGTGTGTAATTAAAGCGGAATTAAACACGTTTCCTGCCTTAACTTCCACCTTATTTATTTTTTAACCGACTTCTAAAAAGGAGGAGGTTCTCAATTCGGATGTTTGTATTTTTTTTTTAATGTTTGTTCGCGCATAACTCCGTCGCTTGCCAACCGATTTGAAAAAATATTTTTTTGTTGGAAAGAGTATACTTCCCGAATTCCAATAGGACCACCTATTTAAATTTCGACAAGATCTGATGATGTGTTTCGGAGACAGACAAGGAACTCTTCAATAAATGCCAGCCAATCAACGGCTATAGCTGCTATCGCTTGTGTATGTATTGTTTACGCAATCACACAACATAACGTCACGCCTGTACCCTCTAAAGGGGTACGCAGGTGTTCAGTATACCCCGGTATACCCTTATTTCTGTCAAAGTTGTTTTGTTATTGGGATACCTCTAATCTTGTAAGTATATACGAATTTGTGTGGGTTAGGTACGACAAAAAAGTGAAAAATAAAAACATTTTTACAACAAAAAAAAAACAACCAACTTCCAAAAAAAAAACACTACAAAGAGAAAAATAACTTTAATTTCGGAAGTCGGTGACAAAAAACGAAAATGCTTAACCAGCGACACCGACTGACCAATGGTTGAGGCAGTTCAAGAGGTTGTGAGTTCGATCGCCACTCGATGCAGTTATGTGAACCCAAAGGCAAGGTGCAGGTGCCCTGCGCAACAAGGCCTGGGCATTCGTCAAATCGCCATTTTCGTAAAATTTAAACGACATTTCGGACAGACTCTCCAACATTAAATTACATTTGGCATTCACCCTGATTAAATACTGTTGTTTTGGCCCAAATTTTATATATTTTCTACACTCTTCCCCTTTATGGAAGCAGCCACACCTCTTGGACAAAATTAACCAGATTATTCGCAGCGCACTCACAACCATTTTTGACTGAATGTGACCTTGGACGACCGAGAGTGGCTGCAAGCCACACTTTCCATCCGTATTGGTGGCCTCGGGGTCAACAAGATTACCAGTATAAGCTTACGCGCGTTCCTGTTCTCTGTCCACAGCACTGAAAAGTTGACCTTTCCCTCCCCTGGTTGACTCTGAAGTGTCGTGCTTGACCTGTGATGTGTTGACACCCTTTTACCATCTCCTCTTCTTAGCGCGGTGGACTATGCTGGGGTGACTGCTTCAGGTAGGTACAGATAACCTCAAACGGCGCAAATAGTCCAATCTAATTGGGACTTATATGTTCAAGCCGTTAGGAGTAAACACTAGGGTCATGAGGTCAGACTGCCCACTTAGTTTTTCGAGACATCGCTAAGCCCTCTGGTCACGAGAAGAGTCAACCAACTGGGCCGACTCTTTATGTGACCAGAGGGCTGGCCTATTTCTTGGACTAAGAATCAGACAGCATCTTGCCAGCTTTTTTTTAACTTTATGACAATTTTTTTGATGCTGTATAATTCTTTCACCTCCATTTTTTATACACTTGCTAGCTTTAAATTATATAAATATTATCCAGAAATAATTAAAAAAAATATATTGTAAAAGTAAAAAGTTGTTCTGAAATTCCTCTATGATGTCACCAACTAAAAAGGTAAAGACAAAAAAAATGTTATCAACACTGAAATCCTTATTCCATTCACTAACACTTTTTCTACTTAAATCTCCGATACAATTTCCTGTAATATAATTACAGATAGCCATTTCAAATTCAATCTTATGCGGCACTCTATAAAACACAATTTGAATTTTCGCCAAAATGTATACGTACGTAGTGCAAAGAAAGAAAGAACTCCTGTGGGTCAAAATTGAACTTAGAAGTTGAAAAGTTAAGGTTGGCTTTGCAGTGTTGTTATGGTGGTTGTTATGAACCGACGTGGGTGTTTAATGGCGAGGAGTGAGGCTTGGAGACAGCTGTCGTTCCCTCGGGCACCACTAAGGGTTTTGTTTACAGCACACTCTAATGACAAAGATCTCCGCGGTACCTACTGAATTGCTTTACTCTGAATATTTACTCACACCGGATTTGTGATGGTACCTACTTCGTGTTGTGTTTAAGAACGGCGTGGGTAAAAATTCTAATACTTTCGGAGTTAGATTCGGCAGTGAATTATTGGTTATTATTCGACACTTATAGATTCATAAAATAATCTAGAATTACAAATAATACTAAGTATGTCTACATAATCTTCAAAAATACCGAAGCATTTTGTTGTAGGTTCCTAGTTGTTCAATAATAACTGACTGACGTTGTATTTAACAGCCCCTTCTAAAAGTCGACATTATAATTATGTACCATACTGACACATTCGTCGATATTTCATATCGACCTTAGCCCTTATGGCCGTCATTTACAATGGTCAAGGTCTTACGAATATCAATCGAACAAATCGTTTGAACTAACTTTATTAGGGCTCCGTTCCGAAAGGGTGTCAACGGGAGCCTATTAATAAGGCTCCGCTGTCCGTCCGTCTATCTGTCACAGGCTGTATCCTTTGAACCGTAATAGGTAGACACTTGAAATTTTCACTGATTGTGTACTACTGTGGCCGCTATAACAAGATATAATAAAGGATAAAAAAAGTTAAAATTTAAAGGAGGGAAATACAAGAAACGAAAATATGTCATGTCAAATATTGTATGGTGGTACGGAACCCTTCATGTGCTAGTCCGACTCGAACTTGGCCGCTTTTTTTAAATTAATATATTTATAAAGATATCCAACTTTCTAGTAATTACCAATCGTTTATACATATACAAATTCCAGTGGTTTTTGACGGTAGGTTGTTACCCCAATTTAGGGTGAACACGTAACGGAATGAATTTGAAGGGTAAATTCCTTTGAACAGCTGATTGAATTTAGTTTGTGTGTGTGTAGAGACGTACCTAATACCGCAAAACTTTGACGAATCTGTTTGGTTTACAGCAAGCTGGATTTAAGGCGAATTTACCAAGCTACTAAATACACAAAACAAATGGAATCTACTAAATAATTTAAGGAAGGAATGTGTCTAAGGAAGTAAGGATCAGAACCCCTAAAACCTAGAATCCCTTTGGTTAGACCGCCTAACTAAAGGGATTCTAGGTTTTAGGGGTTCTGAGTTAGACGGCTTAGGCCAGATGAGGCTGCTGCTGGCTGAGTTTCTAGGTCGTTCATACCATTTCATACAACAACAACAAAAAAATAGCAAATAGCGTCCCTAAATAGTACTATAATTATATTATGTATCTACGATATTTTTTCTTATCGAAAACTTACATTATTTAGCAACCCAGTTCATTGGATTGAATCCAAGTGAAAATCGATTGTGATGTTATATTTTTTAAAGGTGGAAATTTCTAGTTGTTAGTATTATTTTGTTATAGAATTGTAACGAAGTTGCTGTGGTGTTTAATCCAATGTTATTCGTGAAATAAATGGTTTAGTTTTTTTTTTAAACGTTATGGGTGCATGTACTAAAGCATTTAATCGTGGAATAAAACAAAAGAGGCCTATAGTTGCCACTACCTTATGAATCCACCCAGATGTTGGCAGTAATGAGGGTCTACCAGTCCACTATGACTGAAAGAGTTGATTTAAAACAATACGACAGTTTCACACTCTAGAAACAAAGTAGTTAATGCCTTTGAATCTACAATCGTTTGGTTGAGCACTGCTCTGGTCGAAATTCCAGCTGGAGGGCTACAAATATTAACTAGGCCCTCCAGATGGAATTTCGGGCATGACAATCAATGTCATCATCTATCTATCTTTGTTTACTTTTAAAATTATGATAAAAAGCACTTCCTTTCTCCTTAAACATTATCATTATATTTTCTTTGCTACTGTTTCGTGTTTATTATTATATATTTATTTAGATTAGTTTAATATACTTTATGTATGTATTTATTGTATTATGTAAATAGTACACCACAGACTACAGACCTACAGTAGTGTCTCTCCTTCCCGTTTTTAATCTATCCAAAGGTTGTCTTTAAAAGATCACTCTTAGCGATAAGACCACCCATTGAGTCAACCTTTGTAAAATTTCTATATTTACGAGTATGTTTGTAATTTATATTTTATATTTATATTCTACGCGGGATATATTATAGTGCACAAGCGTGTGTGCGACACAGTTGCACTCACTCATTCTCATAGTCCGATGGGCAATCCGACACGACCGGAGAGAGATCAGGCGCAGGACCAACGGTTTAACGTGCTTTCCGGGCCACGGGGGTATCACACCGCCAACTTCCAAACTCCGGGCTGCTCCTGGCGAGCTGGGTCTCCCAGTTATGTCGGTTATGAAAACCTGCATTAAGGAGAAAATAGTAGTTTTCTTTCAAAAAGCTATATGTACAGACGCCAGCAGGTCAAGCTACCCGAAACTGTCAAATTTTTTCAATCAACCTTGAACCTTCATGCTTTAGCGATAAAGTTGAAAATCTATTAGAGAAATTTGACAGATTGTAGTAGCTTGATGTGCTGGCGTCTGTACAAGAAAAGAAGTCTCCAAATCTTCTATCACTGGAAAATCATACCTCGCAAATTGAACAAAAGATTGACAAATTAGCGATAGCAGCTGGGAACTCGTTTAGAATTGAGAGAAATACAAGGTGTTGTTTTGGATCCTCGTCAAATTCAAGGAAGTAACTATGCTACTGATTCTCGACACGAATCAATAATAAAATAAGTAGGTATTTATTATGTGTAGGACACGCATTTTAAAACGCGGCCTGTGTGAGAACGCACTGTAACTGCCCTTAACATAACATAACATGAAAACGCGGCCGCTTATACGATACCATAACGCGATTCTGTTCTTTGAAAGTGGTGTATTCTAAAATACTGTCAAACTTAAATAACTAAAAACACAAGTATGTATTCATTATTTACCACGGATCGTAATTTTATTTGATTATTTAGGTCTTTCATAACAGCCTCCTGAAATTTGACGAGGATGCAAAACAACAGCTTGTATAGACAGTTTAAAAGGAACTTCGGGATAAAAGATTAGCAGAAAGTTGTAGACACTATATCATGCCATCGTAATAGGGATACTTGTAAAATTAATATGAAAAGAAAGCATTACAAAACCAGCTCGAAGAGAGGTGTCCCAGCAGTCGGAACATTATAGGATGATTAAGTATTACAAAATGTTTTTGGATTTATTCTTTTCCAGAAAATACAATAATTAAATTAATCTTATAACGGTAAAAAGTTTTTCTTTCTTTGTTTATCGAAACAGAAAGTAGTTTTTTTGCTAATAACTTGTTTTTTTAATTACTCAACTACATAGTCAATCAAAAACAAAAGTCTTAAATCGCCTCTTTCTTTTGTGAATTTTCTTTTGGCCTAGAATCCAGAATGATGATGACGTAGCATTATCTAAATTAATATTTTATAGGCTTAGCATCGACACTTTGAACGTCAAAATTACATACGACAGTCCCCCAAAACATTCGCCCTTCACCACTGCTTCAGCTGGTAAGAAGAAATGCCGCAACAAACAAACTCCTCAACAATATAATCCAGTAAATCTAAAAGTCAATTACTGATTCATTACATCATAAAGGCTGCTACCCACACTTCCTAAAACTCCAAACCTCGTCACATAAAATAAACAGTTCTACCTCAAACAAATCCCTAAGCTAAATAATTAGTTAATACCAACTTTACCCCATTCAAAAATGTGTACTAAACTAAATTCATTCAACAGAAAACAGGCTTGTATTTACAAAGTTCAGTTTCTTGTTCAACTAATTGTTTATTAGTTTAGCAAATATAAATATTTCGCTTGTTAAGAGATACTGAAACTTTCATTTGTGTTACTAAACTTGGTAATTGAGCTTTAAACAAAAACAATAAGGTAGACACGCAGGTGAGTCCAATAAAATAATAAGTCTCTTTATTTTTTCCTTTCTCTCTAAAGAGTAGAAAACTCATGCATAAGACATGTTACCAAGGTCGATTATCTAATCATTTTTGTATTTAATTAACGCTCATGTATGTGAACCTTCTTCAGTATTTACTCAATACCGGATCTAATTTGAATAGGTAATCGTTTCAGCTCCTGAAACGTTTTTATAAACAGAAAGGTTACGACTACAAGTATAAATAATAATTATTATTCTGATCAGTTGAGGATACCAAATAAATTATAATAATACATAATTCATTATGCCGTGATTTCTTTCCGTGCTGGCCGCCCGCAAAAGCACACGCCCTAGCTGAAGAAAGCTCTGTAGGGCGGGCGACTTCCTCGATCGCAGCGCCTCTAACGGCAGGCGGCGGGAACTAAAGACCGAGCGGCGATTGGCTACTTTGTGTGACGTCACGCCGTTTCCAACCAATGGGGGGAAACGCGCTCTTGCTCGGCCGCAGTCCTCGTCGCCGCGCCTTCGTATGAGCCGTGTGTCGCTGCCGGCCTCCCCCCGCACCCCGCGACGAGCCGTCTCACCCGCATTCTAGTTGTGGGTGTCGCGCCGTGCAGTCCTCGCGTGTGCCGCTCAACTTAGTGCGCCGTTTGTGAGTGCTTTATATCCCGCACGAGTGTCAGTGTGACGGAGGATCCCGTGCCACCCCGCGGAGGATGTTAACAGCGCACGGTGAGTGATGTCGGCGAGTCGACGGTCGCTTATCTCGCTGCGGCGCCACGTGAACGCGCTCTATTTATAAAATGTAAACACGCAGCTAATTTGATTTGAGACTATATTGCGGTATTGCTACTTAAAAGCGAGAGTACGCGTCCGGAGCGCGCTCCACTAGCGTTCGCAAATTAACAATAAAGACTCGGCGCGCGACGGTCGAGATTGCCGAGTTCCTGTAAGACGGACGTGCGAGTGACGTGCTGATGTCGATGATTTTAAAAATTGAGAGTCTAGACCCCTATATGAACATTCAAAAAGTGGATATTCGTCTGTTAACCTTGGTTTAGTTCAGGGCTGGCGATAGCACGATAACGTGACCTTGGAGCGAAGTCTCGCGAACGCCGGCCGGCGCTGGAAGCGCGCGAGCTCACGGAAAATGTCCAGACAAACAACGATAATGGTGTCGCAAACACAATGATAATTCTGTTAATGTGAGAGATTCGTGCAGGAAACACAATGAGAAAATATCTTTAATGTGCACTGTCAACTGGGATATTAAGACTGAATTTAAATACGCTGATCTCATTGTAAAGACATATGCAAATTGAACGAGCGAAACAACAAATGACATTGATTGCCGTCATCCAGACTGATAAAGCAAAGGAGATCAAGCTAGTAATTTGGATGCGTTTCAATTAACGACGTGCAAGACTGTTTAAGTGACTAATGAAACAACAGTCCAATGATTAATTTAAATGAACACGAATCTGCTTAAGTTAAGTGGAGGTACCCAAGAAACTGTCGTAAAGTATTTAATTATCTGCTTCAACAAACAACATGCTACAAGTGTTCCCTTTTCTAAATGGCTGTAATTTCTACAACACGGTTTTCCCTTATAGCTGTTGCAATTTTTTTTTTATATAATGGCAGTCGAGTCGAGTCTGTCCGGTTGAGATACCTCGATACGGTCAGGTTCGAGGCGTTGGTCCCACGCCTCGTTCCACATACTCAATTCTTTCGATTTGCAATCTTATGGTCAGTGGGCCCGACACCGATCAAGTGATTTACGTCTCCACTAAGACGATTAAGTTCAACAACCGAAATGTCAACTTCTATTATTGTTTGAGAACTTCCAATTGCAAACTTACATGAATCTTATGGCAAATAATTAAATATACAAGAAATATTTAAAACAAAACTTGTTCAAATGTTTACCCAAACCTCGTCGTGCTAATACTACACCATAACACGTTTAATCTGTAAAAACTGGTAGCAAAAACGTAACACGTTTAATCTGAAAAAACTGGTAGCAAAAACGAAACTTAACAAAAATTAAGAAGATTTGGGATTCTCATTCGCACTTACGCACATTCGAATGTTGAAAGAGCAGTTGCCATATGTACTATATATTCGTGTTCTGTCTAGCGTGTAAGAACTGCGTACATGTGCGAGTAGGACGAAGATAATTCGCATCGAGTGAGCGAACCGGCCATGCGAGATGCTCAGCCGTATCATAAATATTAATCAGGCGCTGGTGTCAACAGCCACCGCGTAACGTGACACCGCCACGATCCGCTGCAAGCCTGGTACTTGAAGTAGTGGCCAGACACTGTACTCCAGACAAACATGACAATTGAACGTAGGACTTATGACAAGGCTACTCATAGAATGCAAACAGTAAGGACGAAAAAAAAATGCAAATATTACGCAGTATTTAACAAACCCTGCACTGAAGTAAGAGGAATTTTGTATCAGATTTTAAATGCTGCAGAAGATAGAGATCAAATATTTGTTTTCTCTTAACTGGCTCTTTCTGCTGCAAACGGACGTGTGGGATAGTGATAATGTTATCGTTTGCACATCCGTTTGTGCTTACGCATTCAGCCATGACCTGCCCTACAACTCTTAGACCCAACTGGTGAATGCACTACAGTTTTATGTTAATTTGCTCTAAGAATTTGAACAGTAGTTACGAGCAACTCTATTGGCTTTAATTTTCTGTTTTAATTACTTCAATAATTGATAAATGAATCTGATTGCAATTAAAAAAAAAACATTTCGCTCAACCCTTATCGGAGCTACACTCTTGCTATCGTTTAATGGTTTACTTAAATGATATTTTGGTTTAGGGTTACTTGATGATTGGATAACAGCGAAAGTATTTATTGCTGTTTTGATCTCTGACCTTTTCGAATACATTACCGTCAGTTCTTTCAAGAGTGAGTTCTTCTCTGATAAAATCATTGTTACAATGTATCGGATGATCGGAAGTCTTGGGTGTCGTCGCCGGTTCTTCGCACTATCGACCTTCATGTTTGACATTTTACATAAATCCACAAACAAGTTTCACTTACGTATGCAAGTAGAAATAAAAACAAGTATTAGACACTAATTTGTGTATTTTCAAAAGAAACAATGCGCACAGTGGGTGTTCACTTAATAATTCTAGTTTAAAAAGATAATTAAACTAGTTATTTAGTAAAATATTAGGTATATGATAATGAGAGTTGTTGCTCCGTTAAAATAAAATATTACTTGTATAAACAGTTGCTTATTTAATAGCTTTATTTTGTGTTAAATGATTTCAAGTCAGTAAGACTTAAAAAAACACTTTTGACACTTATAATAAGCGTCTACTTTGGTCACAAACATGCACTTAAATAGGAAAGTACATTGTTCACTGATGCACTTACGATTAAAATAGTATCAGCAACATTAATAATCATGTACCTATCACTTGCTCTACATGTTTATTATTATGATGACGACAGCATTACACTAAGTACTGACGTTCAAATAATGGGCGACGATGTCGAGTTATGTCTCGAGAGTTGTTTTGTATAAGTAGATGTGTACTTAAAAAGTAATTAAAAACGAGTTACCACTACGACAGCTCGGCTTAGGGATAATAAAGATTTAATTGCACAGGTGCTGAATAGAATAAAATGAGTGAAATTATTCAAAATAAAACAGAAAGAGAGCCCTCCACTGGCGGGAGATCGCAGCCAAGATGATAATCTGCGCAGACATTTCAGAAGACTTTATCGGAAGACGGATTACAAAAGTTTGGGCGGTGATCGAATCATTTTTAGCTAATTAAATCTAAAATCTTCGCTCACAAATTGTCTTTTTAAAATTAAAGAAATTTGCTCCAAAATAGAACAAATAAATCAAATGACATGGAAAACTCAGATATAGTTTGGTCGTAAAGATGATAACAAGTAAAATATTAAGAAAAGCGGTTTTTAAAGGACCAAATTCTAAAGAATTTTTATCGCGCTAAAGGATGAGAGCTGAGGAGATACAAGCAAACGGGTGGAGCTGCTCCGATGCGAGATCAAGACGCGCCGGTCGCTTTTTGCTCGACAACGATGCGTGTGAGCACATCTGCAAAGTTTTTGCTCCTGTATGTGTGTGTACGAACACGTTTTTTTGCTAATGTGCGGGTATGTGCCAGCGGTCCGCTTGTGGGTTCCCGACGTGCGTGTTCAACTGTCTTTTTTGTTTTTTCTTCATTAATATTGTTCATTTTATTACCGAACTCTACTACTGAGTAAATAAGAAAATAGTTCTTTTATTCTTTGTTTCCAACATTATCAATATAGTTAGCGTTAACAACAGCATTGTCTGTTTATATTACGTTCATTATGCTATCACCTGCTACTGTTGAAACGAAACTTTTCTAAGAACCATACCTGCTTTGCCTTGAGTACGAGTACATCACTGGATAGCTTGGCATTAGAGTTTTCTATAGCCATTATCAGAGGATCATACTATCATAGTCAGCCGTCAGTCCGTCGTTTTGTACTAAACAGCATACGTAGTAATTATAATCTTCTACACAGCCCCTTATCCACGAAAGCCTTTTCAAGTTTAGACCACGCTTCTTGGCGCGTTCTTACAATAGCGAATTTGCGGAAATATATTCGAATTTACAAGCTTATCTTGGCCAGTGCCTTTTTTGACTTCATTTCGTCACATTTTCCGTTCCTTTCGACGCAATCCCACAAATCTTCATGGATCAAAATTATTTTCATTATGAATTTCTATGATCCATAGTTCTCTAATCCTCCTAATTTATCCTTTTGAATCAGTGAAGATGGCGTACCCGGTGAATTAGTTGAAAACGCCATTGTGTGGGTCACACCGGTATTACCAGCCGGCTATTTTCTTTTTAGCGTATAGCGCAATTTCGAAAAAAAAACATAATAAAAAACCGGCCAAGTGCGAGTCGGACTCGCCCATGAAGGGTTCCGTTACGTTACGATTTATGACGTATTAAAAAAAAACTACTTACTAGATCTCGTTCAAACCAATTTTCGGTGGAAGTTTATATGGTAATGTACATCATATATTTTTTTTAGTTTTATCATTCTCTTATTTTAGAAGTTACAGGGGGGGGGGGGCGCACATTTTACCACTTTGGAAGTGTCTCTCGCGCAAACTATTCAGTTTAGAAAAAAATGATATTAGAAACCTCAATATCATTTTTGAAGACCTATCCATAGATATCCCACACGTATGGGTTTGATGAAAAAAAAAAATTTTGAGTTTCAATTCTAAGTATGGGGACCCCCAAAATTTATTGTTTTTTTTTCTATTTTTGTGTGAAAATCTTAATGCGGTTCACAGAATACATCTACTTACCAAGTTTCAACAGTATAGCTCTTATAGTTTCGGAAAAAAGCGGCTGTGACATACGGACGGACAGACAGACAGACAGACAGACATGACGAATCCATAAGGGTTCCGTTGCCATTTGGCTACGGAACCCTAAAAAGGGTCCTGGGCTCATAATCTGATGGATTATTGGTAGGAAAATAAGAATATATTATTATTAAAAGATGTGATGTGCTTTATCATCGTAACTGTACTTTGGGGGTCGAGAGGAAATTGGACTAAATGCTAAAACTTGGCTATCGACCCCCAAGAGTCGCGAATAAACTATAGTTATGGGTCCAGTGGAAACATTATTGATTGGGGGTCGAGGGACCGAGAGTGGACTAAACGATGTCACCTTACATAAAAAGATAATTTAGAATGACAGAGGAATCCATGTTTATAACCGATTAAAGTGATTGCTGTTATGTACCGAAGCCTCATATTTATGTGTCATATTAATTTGACATAAGTTTGAATGTAATAGTTTATCAAAAGGATCTATGAAATGTTAAGGTTCTAATAAAATGATAATTTGAGACCAGACTAGGAAAAAGCATGTTAGTATTCGCCCGGCGAGGAAACACTGCCGAGTGCTGTTGCTCTACATGTGACTTTATTGATAAACGTGGAAGGTTCACTTTTGTTTGATGAATTCAAATAGACATGTAACGTTTATTGATTGTGACACTCGTAATAAGAGTCACGAGTTGTTGCGTAATGCTAACAATCTCGTCCACTTCATGTAGAATACTAAAGCGGATTTTTTCTTACTATTTGTTTTAGTACTGTTGATACTCTTTCGAGTATTTTTTTTTCTGTAAATTAAAGGTTACTATTACGAGAAGTGTTAATGCGCTATCCTTATTATGGACCCAAAAAATAGCTACAGTTATTCTTGACATTGAAATAACTTCACTAAAGTGCAATGCCTCTAAGTTAAAAAATAAACGATTGATTCATAAAAAATATAATAGGTATTACTCAAGTGTATACGTTTTCATCATCGCTAATATTCACGTCACTTAAATTTAACGTCATTACCAGGTATAATATTAAACGTTACAATTTCAGTTTCCCAGTCTTCATTAAGTATGTTTCCCGTCAAAGGACGAAGTGGGCGTTCAGTCGGTGTACCCCAAAAATTCTCAGATTTCAATTAGTTAGGCGAAACTCGGAGAAAATTCCATGTAGGTATTATTCAAATTAATTTTCGTTGAATTAAAATGTCCACTCAATATTGGAGAATCAGATACTTACATTAATTTAAAAACAGATTCGATCCTTAATATATCTTTGATAGCGTTTTATTTAGCACATACTTTATAATTAGCAGGTTTTTTGTATAGTATCATAACCAAAGTCATAATAACAATTTACTTTGCAGCAAAATTATGCTCGGTTTTTCCCGTGACAGTGGGTCATTACATCGTATCAGTAAAGAAACAAATCATCAATAAGTCTTCCCACATCATCTTCCCAGTCCTCTTTGGATATATTCACAAATGTATAAACATTTTTTTTTACTCTATTACTAAAAAATGTTGTGTCACCGGTGATAGATGCTGTGGTTCGAAACTTAAAATCTTCCACGTAGACCGTCACCCTAGAGCATTCGATGACAGTCGCGCGTCGAGTGATGGATGTGCTCTTATCACGTTTGATAACCTTCCGACGTCTTCCCCCGGTACCCCACCACGGAGATGCGATGTTTTAGCGAAAGTGCGCCTATAAATATCAAGATACTACATTTCTAGATGGATTTTTATATTTACGACTATATCTTTGAATTTGGATAGATCCTTGGCAATTTTGAAAACACTAAAAATATTAAAATACATATATCCATTCTGAAGTGACTTGATTTATGACTTGCATTGAATATATAACATTTAGTTTAAACAAAGTGCAATGAAACAATGCAATAAACAGAATTTAAATAGTGTTTTGGAGAATGACTGCTTTATATATTACCGAAAGTCACGTGAAACAAAACTACAATGTTGAAGGAATACAAAATAGTAAACGAAGCTTACAGTGTTTATAATTTAGGTATTCAATCAGCTAATAAAATTTTCCAAACTGTTTACTTGTAATTATTAATATTGTCTCTAAAAGAATGAACAATATCCCAACAGGCTTTGATTTTTCCACCTGCAACAACAGTATAGTGATGACACAGATGATTGCCATATTCCCAATAACGCTTACTAATTTTCTTTGATCTTTGACATTTTAATCATAGTTGTTGATCTCAAAAACAACAGATAAATCGTTTCAATTGTCAGTGCAGTAACAAGCCGCTATCGCGGAAGTGTTTGTACTAGTAGGTAAATTTACTCTGTCAGAAGCATGATCTACAGCAGACAAAGGTCGAACGTTTAGATAACCTCGTGACTTTTCGTACGTTGCGAGTTTTTTACATCTCCGTTCACGTGAAGATTCCCTTTCATTTTCTTCATGGTTTCTATAAGAATTGCTGCCTGCATCATCATTGGTTCCAGTTTTAGGGCACATTAGTTTGCATTTTTACACGTATAATTTTGCATTTGTATTTCTTTTATAATCACCATCTCATCCCAATTCATTTGGCGTTGGAGCAGTATGTTATTTTCCTCCATTATGTCTCTATCAGCCGTTATTACTGTGTTTACTTCCTTAGTCATCAGAATTTTTTTAACGATAGAAGTTTTTTCATAGTGGTCTGGTTTTTTCAGAGGTATCTTCGATATATTATTTATATCTTATGAGCATTGAAACATTTTATTTTATCTTGCTTTCTTCAACAACTTATATATCCTTAAGTTTTTGCTCCAATTCACTTCGGTAATCAGTATCAATGAACAATCCAATACTGGAAAAGGGACTTTCGAATGACCTCGCTCTGACCTTATCACAGCCCATAATTATACAAAAAAGCCGATCGGCAGAAGTGAGAGGGTATTTTTTGTTTTTCATTTAATTAGCACCCTTTATAAATCACAAATAATCTGACGTTTTACAAGATGCATGAGATTTATTTAAAAATGCATTCTATAGTGCAAGGTGGTTTATACCTACTCATAACATAGAGTAAGTAAAAAATGGTTACTCTCATCCCCTTTTAAATGGTAATAAATATTCATAGTTGACATTACTTACAATTTGTCGAATTCTAAAATTGAAACCGGTCTTTCAAAAAAGTATATCAAACAATTTGGCAATGCAAAGTATTTAAAATTTAAATTCCATTTATGTAAATACGTGTACCCGACTAACTACGACCAAAATTAAAATATTATTCTATTTTTTTTTAATTCATCTATTTCCGTGAAAATCACTAGTAGCCAAGGCGACAAGTATTAATTCAAGCATTTTTTTTAAATAATTATATCTTCTACGGCGTAGTCCAAAGACATGTCAAAATTAGTAGAATATTTAGCATTAACAAAACAATTTTATTCGCAAAACACGTTCGTTCGAGCTGCGACAGTATCTTTGTGTCCCGTTTTCATTAGTGAACTGGTCGCGTGTTATCGCACGCCGTGGCTAATGGTTCCATATCAAATATTGACTGTTTTGCTATCATATTACGTCATCCATCCAGTAGTTCTACACCACTTGAGTATTGGTGTCTGTCGATTTGAATAATCATAAGTGCCAATACTAAAAGGCCGCCGTCTTTGATGTTTCTTAGTTCGAATAGTTCATCTGTTATTGGAGAATTTTCTTTTATGACTACTAGACTTGATCGCAGATGTTGCACTTCAGCGTTCATTGACGGATCACTATTCTTATGCTTTTCGTTTTGAGTATGGAGAGCATCGGATGCGGAACTGTCTGTAAGGGGTTTCATATTTCCATCTGTTATTTCATTAGTCTCTTTCATCATCTATAATATTCTAGTTCTTTCCTTTTACAATTATATCTCTAAAGATTATCTTAACACTTGAAAGAATCTTAGCATTTATCTAAATATTTTCCACAAGGACACAATAAACGATGTAAAGTGCCTCCGTAATTTTTATTTTTTCTTCTTCACCAACCTGTTTAGGAGGGTCACGTTTTCAAATTAGCAAGAGTTTCAAATATTTAAATTGATTCGTTTTTTACCTCCAAGTTTTTTTTTTCTGATCCTAAAAACTAGTTATCCGAGTTTTGGATTCTAGTTTTGATGCACCGTTTGTGTTTGTTTGACCAATAGGTTTATTTAATTCGTACCAAAAGCAGATTTCTACAGCCAATCCAGTCCTTCATGGCAGACTGTAAACACCTATGATTAGCTGGAGCGATGTGTCTTATCATCACACTCGTTGTCTCAAAAAGTAATCTAGTGTTTAGTTATAGTATTAATAATATCTGCTAATTATATAACCGGTACATTATAATTAATGTGGAATTATAAAAAGTTACTCTGATAAAAAAAAAAATATCATTCATATTTTCTTAACTTTAACCTACCTTATTTTCTATTTGTTTTGAATCACATGTTTACATCTTATCTTTTTTTATGTAATGTAAGTTGATAATTAAAAGTGTTATGTCATACAACTGTGCAGTAAGCACGAATAGGATGTGACAAAAACAGGAAATGGGACGGTAACATTAACAACTAAAAATCTTTATTCATTAAAGATTCAAAATGCATTTATAAGAGATTTGGTGACAAGATCATCGTCATTACCTTATTATATTTAAATAAAATGTAATTATGCATTCGTATAGATGCATCAAATTAAAAAAAGTTTTTTCTAGGACATCTCAAGATCACTGACGTCTAAAACTAATGTTCATGACGTCAAATTTAAATTACCCTTGATCAGCTGGTAATAAAATTAGTTTTAGCACTTATTACCCATTTATAAAAATATTTTAAACCATCTGTGCCCCGCGGTTTTACCCGCATAAGTTTCGGTCCCGTAGGAATATCCGGATCAAAAGTATATTCTGTGTTAATCCTGGTTATAGACTATCTGTGTGCCAAATTTCATTTAAATACGTTCAGTAGTTTTTGTGTGAAAGAGTAACAAACAGCCATCTATCCATTCATCCATCCATACAAACTTTCGCGTTTATTTAGTAGGAAGTAGAATTTTAGAAGGAATATAATAAGCCTATGCACACAATTCGAAAACGTACAGTTACGAATTTTAACTCATTCACATTCTAACGACAAGACAGATCAAATTAACTATTCACATATTAACTTTCGTTTTGGGGACTCTATGACTACATGACCAATAAATAAATATTCATAATCAAATTCAATCCCCGCGACTAAGAAACTTAATCATTACGGAAGATACAAAACCAGTTTTATATTCCTAAAAATTCCACGATTCAGACCTTGAGATGTATTTAATTATATAGTATCGACACAACTAATGTCATCTCGTAGCAAATGATGTATTAAAGTGATAAATTTTCCTAAGGTCATGCAAATATTGATATGGAGTGATAAGACGACCCTGCATTGTCTTTCGCAGGTTGCTTCAATACATCTTCCGCAGTTTTCAAAGATGTTTACTAAGCTACTAGAAATACCCTTGGTGAATCTGAAGAACATATCTTTAATGTAACTACTATGACACAGTAACAGAAGAATTGAAGATACTTTCGCCAAATCTTTTAGTTAAGAACATAAATAAAATATGATTTAACTAGGATCATGTTGATCAATAATGATAGCCATAAAAGTTTACCTTCTTTGGAAAATAACAAATTATCATAAACAAAACGAAAGATGACGGAGCAAAATGCGATAGTGAATCTGAAGTGCACCCACCGTTCAGCTCTCAAGTGTTTTCCAAGCAAACAAGTCCAGTTTTCAAACCCAGAGAACCTACGTATTTGCTCTCCAAAGTAATCGGAAAAGTAAAGAGTGAGAGGAAAACAAAACACTATCACATTCCACATAAATACAATAATTTAAAAACCTATGATCGAACGTAAAAAAACAAATGACTAGAGAATGGTGATCGATGATTTTAAATGAGGTGTCCGGTAAAAAGTTTGGTTTCCATCAAGGTATATTAATATCTTTTTACTGCACAATCTATGAATGAATCTAACGGTCGGAATCGCTTCATTTTATGTAGGTACCTATTTATTTTTGTAACAATAGGCTGTAGGACAGTCTTGATTTTATTATATTAGCTGATATAGATGTGCTTTGATATCTCTACCTTGTATTGGTGTTGTATTAGGTTATGGAATCCCAATTTTTATTATGTGTAATCATGTTGTCTTCCATCATCCCGCCATATCAATCATACACGTAAAAGGATTCGTCTCCACTCACACCTTTCTGCAGATACTTTTTCATCATTCATCCTTTCAGAAGAAACGACATCAGTAAATCTATCATGTAATTTTTTAAATTATGTGCTTCATGGTCCTCTACAACAATTATGTCAAGAATCTTTTTGGGAATTGTAAACTGGGCAAGGCTATCAGCTATCCCTTTTGCTTGCCCATTTAAAGTAATAACTTAAACACCATTGGCCATGATGGTTGACTTGATTATTTTGTTTATTGATCAAAGAGAAAGGCAAAATATCTAAAGAATTTAATTTATAATTGATACAAGTTAATTTGATATCCCTTTTATTTAAGTCTACAAGAAACTATAGGCGAGCATGATAGATAACAATCTTCATAAGACTCACTTCTTTTTGATTTACCGTGTCAGAGCAGAATTTTATGAGGGACTTTTAATTAGTAAAATACTTATGTTATTCTTACCTAAACTATTGGTGCAAAAGTCAAAATGAAATCTAAACCAAGAACATCATCACTAAGCCTACAAAAATTCCCAACAGAAAAAAGGTTTAGTATCACAAACATTCTAAAACAGAGCGACATTAAGTACACATCATTAAAATTGGAAGCAAAAGGTTTCCATTGTGGAAACTCAAATCCGCCCAGCCAACACTTACGTGGGCGTTGGGCTCTGAATGAATGAACGCTTCGGCTCTTTTCGGAAACGCTCGACCATCTCCGCCACCCAAGGTCACAGGCGAAGGGAGGCCGACCCATTTCCACGGGGATCGATGGGAGCGAGAACCACCACCCCAAAATTTGGGTGTTTAGGGCTTTCGGCCATTTCAATGTCAAGTGATTCATGTCGGCTGTGGTTATGAATTTTACGTGTATATTACTGTATGTCGTGACTTCTGACTGTTAGGTCCCTGGCTGTTTTGATTTGCACCCACAGGCTTTTGTTTTTTCTGACTATGGGGGTAACGTTCGAAAATTCGTCTCGATGGAAATCAACTTTGTTTTTCTTTTATGTTTATATTGGGTAAGAAACTGAATCACAGCTTATGAAGTCACAACAATGTTTTATCAATGGTTTCGATCAGCTGATATTTTTTCTCGATAAGTCTCCTGCATGAGAAAATTGTTTTCATATTATTATTTTGTTTCATACGCATTCCGTTTTGATTTAATATATTATCTTATAAAGCGAATAAAATTTGAAAGCAGTAAAGTTTATACGATATAATAGTTCGTTTACAATTTGATGTTGATTTTATACCCCAATAACAGAGTCTTATTACAACTGAATATTGTAAGTATAATAATGCCAAAGAGTTATTAAGTCTTTTTAATTCTTCTATTAACTCACTCAGAAACTGTAGCATTGAAAATTTAATAAAGTAATAAGTTGGTCTCAAACAAAATTTTCCCTGAAACTTCTATCTTATTGTGGCAAAATCAGGGAAGCATAAGCATGGCAGGGCTGCCAATGATGACAAATATGTTTGTAGTTTAAATCCTGGAATACTGAAAATCGAAACCCAATTTTCCTATATCAAATAATTCTCTTCATTATTTATATCCACAATCACTGTAAAGTTACAGTTACGAGGATATAATTTTAAGTGAAAACTATTGTGTTCTTCCACGAGGGGTGCTTTTAAGCAAATTGCGTAATAACCGCATATCTACGGCCAATATTAAATGTCTTTATTTTGATCTAGCTTCTGCCTGCGAATTCGTTCGCGTTATCCACCCCGTAGCTTAGCGCTCTTCCTACCATTTTTTTCTTTTTGCTCGGCTCCCGAGGGTCTTAGCGTGACATTACATAGCCTTCCTCAATAATTGGGCATTCAAATGCAAAAAGAGTTATTCAAATCTGCACACACTTGCACTTGATGACTTTATCACTGCGTCAGTGGACAGTGAGTACAGGTCGTGAAGCTGAATTTTAGGCCAAGCATATTGCTTACATGAACTTTTGGCCAGAAGACTCATTAACTAAGGCTTTATTCAAACCCAACCAACTTTACATTACCATAGTTTTCAAAGGTGAAAACGTGAATCATTTCTCTGAAGAAATGGCACCCTCACTTCGTCAGTCACGCTATAAGGCCCGTGTAACCATTCTCCTGCCATATCCCAATTTATTTGGGGTCGGCACAACATGTCTTTTTATTTCATACTCTATTAGGCGTCATCTCGGTAGTCACCCCCTTTCTAGCATATCTCTGCACATTGTATCGTTCATACAGTCCATCCATGTTTTCTTTGGTCATGTTCAGGTGCATGTTATATATACAATATATACAATTTGATACTTACTTTAATTTATCAATACATTCAAAAGGAACGGGGAAACTTGATATCAAAACAAAAATATTATCATTGTTATCAATACACTACGTTCAGTAATCTCGTCTTATCAATTCTTCAATAAGTTATAATCATAATTTGTCGGAAGATTATTCGCTATCAGTCTTAGGAGATACTTAATTGATATTTCTGCGTAAATCGTACGATTTTTGCCGTAAAATCAAAAGATTGTTAATAATTTTCCTGGGTTACCAAGATATTGTATTTAAACAAATTCTAATTTCCTGCCATTGAAATACTCTTTTGACTTCCTCTAAAATATCTTTCTTAAACCATACAAAACACTTTCATTTTGCATTTTTTTTTTAATTGTATCCACGGACACCAACGACTCCAAAAAGCAGAAAAACATATATTCAACAAAAAAAAAACTCATGAAAAATCTTTATTTCCTATCTGAAGATTCCATCTGAAGTGCAACAGATAGGACCAACGATACTGTGAACATCCTTTAGCATGACATAAAACCGTGTATATTTGCAGTTATGCCCCTATGAAACTTGATCTTCGCAGTAACCACCTTGAAAAAGCTGGTCTCCGAGAATGTCATTACGTGCAGTATTAGAAAGTAAATTATTGTTTGAGTGCACAATAAACTCCTGCATTTAATGCACTTGACATCGCGGACACAAAAGACAAAGTCCAAATGCAAACGACGCGAGATAGACGTTACATAACATAACAAATCACCAAAGTAAAAAAGCAATGCAATAAATAAAGTCATCTTTCACAATTCAGTAGATATAGAGATGAAGCAAAAAATATAATTATATTGATAAATAGGACTTTTGTCACCTTTATCTCGGCGTAGTTGGCCGATTGTCGTGATAACCTAAGACTTCCTACTTCGGACGGCTGTCTGCGCTTGAGTTGCGAAATAGCTCCGTGCATTGTCTATTCACTTCCTCACTTATGACCTTGAGTGACGCACTATATCGAATATCGAGCCTACAGTAAAATAAGTTGGTGTTAACTGTAAAATGTGTAACGGTACATTTAAAACAAGAGCTGATGAAATGGTGTTGTTCACCAATAGGATGGGAATAGCTGTTTTTGGTCTATGACCAGGACTCTCTTTCATCATCATCTGCTTTAGCAAGCCTAGATAAGTGGTTGTGATAGTTGTTTTACCATCGCTGATAATTAGGACTATTTCCAAATCATCAGTTATTATTGCTGTTTCCTATAACCATCCATTTGAAGAACCATCTTCTGGGCAATTTTGACAGCAGTTTATTGAAAAACCCATCTCTAAATCACCATCTAACCAAGCCTGATTATATTAATTAGTGCTTTAACAGTAGTTTCGTAGAAAAAATGGCCTCACGGCCGGTCACCTAACTCCTGGTCAGACCAAGTAACCACCCTCACTGGACTATATGTTACGACCGCCCTGAGAGAAGTGAGATACGAAGTGTAGGAATATCGTACATAAAACCACGAACGACACGACCGACAATGCTTTTAGTAATGAAGTACACCACCAAGAAGGAGAAGAGAGAAACAAAGACCGTCTCTTGTTTTGTTCGTCTACTCGTGTCTAAAGGAATCTAAATATTATACCGTGAAACAATTTAACAATATAATCGTTCACTTTAGCGACACAGCTGAATTTGAATACCAATGTTAAATCAATGTTAAATGGCTAGGTTTAACAGAAATATCTAGATATTACTGCAGATATCAGGCTGATTGTAAATTGACTTCGTAGATAATATTCAATGGGTTTGAAAGATGTTTTAATCTAAATGAATACAGTTAAAAGATGGAGCTATTAAGACTATAATGCGGTAACACTTAAATTGTGGTGACTTAATTATGGGGATTATTAAGAATAGAAATACAGTGGATGAAAGAGAGAAGGCTAATGCTCTCATTGGGTTGAAAAAGGCTGCAAATGACGATAATGATGAAAGAATATTCACCATAGATATTGCTGTGGCTCAACTTGAAAGAAGAATCAATTGATTAAATAATATGAAATCTGGAATACAAGCTAGAAATACTGCCAGTATGGTATGTAAGAAAGAATCTTCCATAGCCGAATGACAGAATTAAAGGAATTAAAATGACTGGTGATTCTAAAATGTAAAACAATAATTGATTTTCCGATAAGAGATTCAACGTCAAATCTTTTGAGGAACAAATACAATGTAATAAACCCGGTTTGAATTCACGATACATAGCGTAAAAGAATAAAAAACGTTCATTCTCATACGAATTAATTCGAAATAATGAATAATTAAATATTTTGGCCGCTATTACAGCCCGTCAAGGTCGCGTGGCCACATACTATGAAAAGTAAAATAAAAATAACACATCTGTGCAAATTATTGAGGAATACGAAAAACTATGTAAAATATTAACTACATCCAAATAATGTAGATGAAGTTTCGTCTTCATTTGATAGTAATTAATCTTTATTTGAAACTTTTAGTGTCCGGCTGAGTATAATAAATTAGGGCGTCATTTTGATTCTGATCACAATTAGTCAGATATAAAATGACGTAACTGTAATCGACAACCCCATCTAGCTGTACAGTTGCCTGCTAGCTTATCAGCTATCTCATACAGTTATAGCCCAACATTAAACTGCGTTCACTGTCTTAAACTGCCTTCCATACTCAACTTGTTGTTCTATTTACCACATAAGGATTTCCTTTCGCGCTAAACCCTATTCACATACGCCTATGTTCTGCGCAAAATAAATCTGAGTTTTCCGTTCTACGTATGTATGAGCATTTGTAGCACTACCAAACAATTGTCTTAGCGTGGGTGGCGCTATGCAGTGTGAATATTAAGCGGTAATGACCACTTATAATCCTCCTCCACAATAGAAAAAGGACGCATGTCCTCATGATGCTTTGGCGCCAGCTAGCGGAGATTAATATAATTTTTGTTAATTGAAACGGACTTGGAACATGTCTTCACCAATTGGCCAACCAATTTTGGATTCTGGAGCGTCTAAATATAACATTTTCAGATGTCACAAGACCCAGAAATTTGGTTGTAACTAGTTGTTTAATGTTCGCAATTTGGGTCATACGTATAAAATGATGGGTGCTGAAGCTCCCGGGGTTACTCAGTGTTCGCAGAACTTGAGTCACTGCTAGCTGTGTCTATTTTTCTGACCTTTGTACATTGTTTTTAAAGTAATAACTTTACTTGTTTTGAATAATACCTATTTCTCTTCTTGCAAGAAGACCCTCCATATTCCATGGAAATTGGCTCTACACTCCTATCTTCAGACTACCGTTTTCAAAGTCAATTGTCGAGTTCCGTTTTGATTAGGAATAGCACGTGCGCTCGACAATCGCATGCCTTGCTCATATTTGATATGGTAACTATCTGCCACTATCTTGTTACATACAAAGATGCCGAATCCATCTGACATCTACTGTTTTTAGGGTTCCGTAGCCTACGGAACCCTTATGGATTCGTCATGTCTGTCTGTCTGTCTGTCTGTCTGTCTGTCTGTCTGTCTGTCTGTCTGTCTGTCTGTCTGTCCGTCCGTATGTCACAGCCGCTTTTTTCCGAAACTATAAGAGCTATACTGTTGAAACTTGGTAAGTAGATGTATTCTGTGAACCGCATTAAGATTTTCACACAAAAATAGAAAAAAAACAATAAATTTTGGGGGTCCCCATACTTAGAACTGAAACTCAAAATTTTTTTTTTCATCAAACCCATACGTGTGGGGTATCTATGGATAGGTCTTCAAAAATGATATTGAGGTTTCTAATATCATTTTTTTCTAAACTGAATAGTTTGCGCGAGAGACACTTCCAAAGTGGTAAAATGTGTGTCCCCCCCCCCCCTGTAACTTCTAAAATAAGAGAATGATAAGACTAGAAAAAATATATGATGTACATTACCATATAAACTTCCACCGAAAATTGGTTTGAACGAGATCTAGTGAGTAGTTTTTTTTTAATACGTCATAAATCGTAACGTAACGGAACCCTTCATGGGCGAGTCCGACTCGCACTTGGCCGGTTTTTTTTTTACCATAAAGCCACTGCTGATTCAATGAATAATATTCCTAAGAATTTCAGACATCCAATTAGCTTTCGTTTACATCCAATTTTAATTAACATGAGTAATTATTCTGTCGATTTACCCATTCATTCTCTTTCCTTATTGGAAGTATGAGGTTGAAATTCTTGTAAAAGTATTTTTCCTATCACGTGAATCCTACTAATGTTATAAACGCGAAAGTTTGTGAGGATAGACGGATGAATGTTTGTTACTCTTTCATGCAAAAACTACTGAACGGATTTTGATGAAATGGTGCAATAATATAGTTTATACATCAAAATAACATATAGGATACTTTCTATCCCGATACTCCTACGGGATCAACACTTATGCGGGTAAAACTGCGGAGCGCTACTAGTAGCTCATAATTTATTATATTCATTGGCATTATGCATAGAAATGTAAAAAACAGATTATGTATCTGCATACGTTTTGTCCTTAAAATTCTTTGCTAATTTATGTGGGTAGCTATCATGTCGACTATGTGGAGTGATAAGATTCTTTGTACATACCAGGTAATTAAATTATAAACTGCGGTTTTAACTAACACGTATTTTCATCTGAAACAATAAATTTTTCAGTAAATAGTCTCTAATATTAATCATTATTGAAATGATAAATATAATGTGATGAATGAGAGTACCTCATACCACCACACCACGATGTACATAGATGCCATTATTTTTGCCTAAATGTCAGGTAATCTATACTTATAATAAATCTGCAGAAGTGAAAATTCTGTACATTGAAAATATCAAAAAAATAAATGGCAGGGGGTGTTACTAGACCGACACTGAACCCAAAAATGTGATTAAAAAAATTTTTGTCTGTCTGTCTGTCTGTCTGTCTGTTTGTTCAGGCATCACGCAAAAAGTACCGGTTCGATTACGATGAAACTTGGTATAATTATTCTTTAATATCCTGGGCACCACACTGTGTACTATTTATTCCGGAAAAGTATTTACAATAAAAAACAAACTTAATTTTGCGGTTCGATCCCTAGACCCGATTACTGTACCAACCGCAAATAATAAGTTTGTCGTAGGTTAGGTCACCCGCAGTGGAGTTCATTTTTTTAGGTTTATTTTTATATAAGTCGTAGGTATAGATTTTAATTTTAAAGTATAGGTAGTATATTTGATAGTGTACGTAGTGACCGTGGGTTATTTTATAATACTGTTAGGTAGGATTAGTCATTCGTATAGATATTAGTTTTTAGAGATTTTGCTTATTTATTGAGTTTAGATTGAGGGGCCCGTGGCTAAATAATAACAGCCGCACAGGTCGATCGGTCAGGTTAAGCTACGCTTGCCGCGGTCGGTCTGTGGATGGGTGACCATCTTTACATACCGAGACACCTCCGTGCCTCGGAAAGCACGTTAAGCCGTTGGTCCCGGCTGTCATTCGTGGATCTTTGACAGTCGTTACGGGTAGTCAGAAGCCCGAAAGTCTGACAACCAGTCGTACCAAGGGTACAACAAGTAAGGGGACAACAAGTCGTATTACCCAGTAACTGGGTTGTGGAGGTCAGATAGGCAGTCGCTCCATGTAAAATACTGGTATTCAGCTGCATCCGGTTAGACTGGAAGCCGACCCCAACATAGTTGGGAAAAGGCTAGGCAGATGATGATTGAGTTTAGATTAGTTATCATCATAAATAGGTTTATTTAGGTAGGTAGGTATTTTATTTTCTGTTATTGAGTTTATTTATTTTTTTAATTAGGTAGGTACTTAGGTAAAGATATCATATAGGTACCCTCTTAATCACCATTAATGAGACACAGTTGGTTTTCTATTGTAATTAGCCACAAAGGGCCCGCGAGATAGATGGCATCCTGGGGCACATACATTTTATCCTGTTAGCACGTTCCCGTGGGATAATTTCCGACATCCACGCGGGCGAAGCTGCGGGCAGAAGCTATATAGTAATAATAGTATATTTCAATGAAGTGATGACTTCGTCTGAAGAACATATGCGAAACCAATTAGATCAATTACTTTTCGGAAGTAAACTTAGTTACGCAACTAAACCCTTGCTAACCTCAAAACACTTTAATGAAGCCCTGAATATACTCGTAATTCTCTACCCAAAACCCACGGAGATTCGATTAAACTTAATTAAAGAATGTAAAACTTCTCAATACACTTAATGAAATAACCGACAACAACAACGACAAAACATAATAAATTTTAATCCAACGTTGTTAAGACACCTTTTTATTCAATGCTTAATGCGTATGTTTACAATAGTACACGAAAAGTGACGTAAAGTGACCTCCATGTTTTTCAACAAGTCTGTACTTTGCAACTTGGTTCAGAGCGGTCGATTTGCGGAAACATAATAAGTTTTTTTGTGAGTTGATTTCGTAACTTCACGGTCAATGTCGTGAAGTCGGCCTTGCGACTCACTCGAGCACGTCTCACGCTCGATATCGTCCGAATAGTGGACATCTAGTTACGTAAGCCAACTATTAATTTGCTAATGTACCTTCGCGTAGTGAATTTAAATCGAGTGCTAATCGAATCAAATCGTGTTAGTTGGCGACGCTCATTGGTCGCATCGCAAGTTTGTTTAGTAAAACTTAAATCGAGCCATGTATACTAATGTATGTTTATTTTGATGATTTTTATTCGCATGTGTAATTCAGATACAAATAAGTCTTTGTTCCATGAGTAATAGGACTTACAGAT
The DNA here is from genome assembly GCA_951799955.1 of Apamea anceps. Taxonomy (NCBI): domain Eukaryota; kingdom Metazoa; phylum Arthropoda; class Insecta; order Lepidoptera; family Noctuidae; genus Apamea; species Apamea anceps. The sequence continues at coordinate 6,103,525 of OX637501.1, forward strand.
ACTGTTTTGTGGTTAATAAAACACTATTTTATGACTTTAATGAGACCAAAAAGATGATCAGAAAAACGGAGTCTTTAAATTCAAATCAACTCAGAAAGACAGAAATATAAAAAAAAAAAACTGAATAAAAGCACATCTTCGGACGGGTGTGCTCTCAAATGCACTTTCTCTATTACAATGACCTGTCTAATAGTCCACTGATTGGCGATAACCTCCGTTACGACGTTCTATGTCAATCGTGCACAATATAACCAATAAATTGCACCAAGTCATTGACACTGTTACATTACATGAGTAACATTAGTATTATCAAGTGTAAGCGTCATTGCTCGCCTCTACGGTCGCCGTATTTTTAGCCTAGGCCGCACTAAAAATAGTACAACAGTTATTACTGAATTAATATTTCTAAAAACGGATCGTCTACGCGCGGTGATAACGCGGCCGAGACCGATAGTACGAGTGACGTCTCGCCGCCATATTGGATTGTTTGTTTTCGTTTGTTGTTGACGGAATATTTTGTTATGCCAGTGTTTTTTTAATTATAAAAACATTTTGCTTCAAAATTGAACTTTGAAATCGATTTATAAAATATTTATTTACAAGTTTTTACTGTTGTTCATGATGGTGTTAGATCCTTATTTAAATTACTTGTAGGTATTACTTAGTATTCACAGTACGTGAAGTATAAATTTTAATTGACTTAGGTACTGATACAGTATCAGTAGTAAATAGGTAAGTATAGGTTTTTTAGCTTTACACGTGTTGTTAAGTTGATTAAATGCTTATCAAAACATAAATAATTTGGTGCCTAGAGCACTTACCTACTTAATTAAAGTATTTTCTCAATATTTATAAAATAGTAGGTACAGACTAAAAAACATGCATACGTACCTACCTACATTGTTTTGTATACCTTTCTCTTATTTAATTACTTAGTGAAAGGCGTACCTATGTAGGTATATCTAATAACATCAGTTAACCAATTTTTTTCGTTAATTATAAACAAAATACAGATGCGTATATTTTATAGCTGTATCATATCAATGTAAGTTTTTTATTGTTATGTCTATTATACAATATTTAAACTGCAGGTGTTCATCTGGAAATGAAAACACTCAGTAGACAACTAGGTGATTTCTAAAATAAATATAGATATTTTAGAAATCACCTAGGTAATAAAAGTTGGTAAAAGAAAATTCCTGCTTTTCACCAATTAAATACTGGCTGTCTTGACTCCAGCAAAAACAAAACCCAACTTAGCGTTCTTAATTTTAAATGCAGTAAAAAAATAGTTTTAGCTGTTTATATCAGCCAGACACAAGAAATAAGAAATCTCAGGAAAAGCGGGGTTAAATGAAAACTCATTTTGATCGCGTTCTGGTGTCATGATTTGGAATGTTCCATCTTTATGAATACCTAATAATTATATGCAGTAGGTATCTATTCTACCGAATTATAAATGTAGGTAAACATGACCCCTCAGATGTTAGAGACCATGACTTGTTCCAGAGTATCTAGATAAGACAGTATTGTTGTTATTCGAATAAAATGATAACTGTTTTATTACTCATCGTAATTTTTCCGAGATGGCTCTGAAGACACTTTGTTATTAATTCATTTAATAAATAAATATGGCTAGCTCTTAATTAGGTTGAAGATTAAAAATACTTTTTGTCAAGTTTGCATAATGCCGGCTATTAACAACTAATATTATTACCTTTATGATAATTAATAAAATCCACTCAAAATTTTCACTAAATGAATGCATGACACTAAATCTTTACAGGTAGCAAGCAACATGCAATATCAAATAATTATTTCGTCAAATTCATCACTTGCTTCAAAGTCAACAAATGAAGCTACCTGCCATTATGAAACATGTCGAAATATAAAATCGAACATTATACGAGTAAATGCTAAAATATTAACTGGTTAGTGTGAACCCTGCCATGACAGTTTATCCGAAATTGCCTTTTGACACGCCAGTCTGACGAGTATACGAAGAGGTATTGAATGTCTAAAGTATAAACCTGTGCTAACCAATCCAACCAAAAAGGCATTTTTTTTTTCAATATTATTTAATGACGAACCCATTAAGATATTATTATCTTAAAAATAGAAGATTTCAATCATTCAAAATGCCATAACAGTCTAAAACGGATATTACATTAAACAGCTATTTACACGATTGCCGAAAAAACTATTCTCTAGGCAAATAAATCATAGTAGAGTTAGCTTGTCACTAATAATCACAGTTACAATACAACTTACAGACAGATTTTTGTGATAGAACTTTTCTAATCTCTGCCTAGTTTTGGCTCTACCTGCGTCAATCTGGCTTTCCACCTAACAACCTATTTACTAGGTCGCTCGCTAGTTTAGGAAACGAGCTCTGAACACGCATGGCGTCTCTCATGTCACTTCGTTAGTTCGGGTCGCACTCGCAGTATCTCGCTACAAAACTAAATACATAAAACTAAAAAAATATTGTGACTAAATCATTTTGTAGTGCTCAATACAGCAACTGATTAATGATGTTAAGAACAATCATTGATATCACGTAATTCTATTCCACAATTAATTTTAATAAAAATTGGTTGACATGTAGATAGATCTTGATTTAATTAATAATTTATTTATTAAATCAACAACAGACAATGTCTAAATCTAAATATTATAATTTAAGGTTATATCGGACGTAGAAGAATACATTTTTATTCGGCACTCTTTAAATAACATATTGATATACCTATATACGTATTGTAAGTGTTTGCGTATGTATTGAATTAAAATGTAATTTGCATTCATAAGCCTGGACCAAATTTGGCGTAAAACGTGACGTATGTTCATTAAATCGTTAAATTTTAATACGACATAAACTTAATTTATTAATCTTTATAATTATCTTGTTTCAGGTATGTTCTGGTCCAGTTCTTGGTGTCGATTTGAATGAGTTCAAGACACGGTCGTCTGGTGGGCATAGTATCAAATCGGTTGTACGACAGCTTGACCTCCGCGGTGGGTGTTGAACAGTATTCGACGATTTTGGCCGCGCTTACGTCACAGCATTTACGTGAGTATGTTTTGGAACAATGCCCTCCTTTCAAAACGCGATAGTAAATTTTTTTTTAACTTTTGGTTTATGGACTTAGGTTAAAGTTTATGATAGCAAAATATATATTACATAGTCACGCTCTGTTTAGATATTTGAACTTAAACTTAGAAGAAGCGGTTATACTGAGAACGTATACGAGCGGAAAATTTATGAGAAAGATTACATTTAAATGCTTTCAATATACGAACACACAATACACGACTATATATTTTAAACTTGGATAATCATTTAATTGTGCTTATCAATACAAGACAGACGACCTATATTCTGTTGTCAAAACAATATCTTATGAGTTTGATAATTATAAAAAAGATAGGCCAAATAAATAGCTGCACGTCCCCGTCTTTGGACTTCAACTGATACCTTATCGTTAACTTTTCACATAATCTCGATCGTAAACAAATCATGTAAGTTATCTGTGCGGAAAAGATTTAGATTGATCGGTTGGCTGAAAGATAGACGCAAAACACCAAAGTTATGTCATGGAAGGAAAATGACAGTAAACGTTCTTGTACTTTGAAGGTTCTTTTAGTAGTTATTTTAATGTTCGCTTTTGCGTACCTATCTACCTACATTCGCAGACTTTGAAATAGAAGCAAAGTAAATGATTTCCCTGTCAATGATTGTAACTTCGTCCCTATTATATACATGATACGATACACAGCGAAAGAGTTACTGGAGCATAAAATTAGATTGATTATAGGTAACTATGATTCTATATCTTATCTTCAAAAAGACTTATTAATACTCTTATTAACAATACCGCCTTTTAACAATATTTTTTACAAAGTTTTTTATTTAATTCAATAAATTAATCGATGTGATGTCAAAATGATTGTCTGCAGAGCCCCAACATATGACATCATTGACGACTCCTTCTGACTTTAATGACAAGCTTTACTTATGATTACGACATCGTTTTAATATTTACGACTTTAGAATAAAATCGAATTTAAAACAATCTTATCCTTGACAAGGAGATTGTTTTTTTCTGGTTATTATTAAATTAAATTATGCTGTATGTATATTGTATTCCGTATCGCTATTATAATTAAGAATCTATTAAAAAAAACTTGGGAACGGCTCGACCGATTTGGGTGATATATCACCCAAATCCGTCGAGCCGTCCTCAAGTTTTTTTACTCTAAACGAAAAAAAAAATACATTGTATGATACAATGTATATTTTTTTTATTCGTGTAGATAAACCCCTTCTCGGCGAACTGACTGACTGACTGACTGATAGACAACACACAGCAGTAGTTTATACTGAAGAGAGAGACATGAAATTCACTCAGGCGACGCCGGTCACGAACACTTAATACATACAAATCAAACGTATCTAAAAGGCCGTAAAATTTTAAATTCCATCGTATTAGTCCCTGCCATTAGGTATGCACACTGCCATTACTTTTATTAACTATTCATAGCTTATGGGCTTTAATTTTCTAACTACCCTACTATGATTATTAAATCTAATGTAGATAGTAGCTTCAGCCGGTCAGTTCAGGACGGGTATCTTAGTGGAACGGCCGGATTTTTCTGTAGACACCTGTATTACTAGGGTTGTCAATTGAGATACCCGTTTAAAGTAGCACTGTTAATGTGCCTGCATCATTCCACCGCCGGACAAAGGCCTCTCCCCATGTCTTCCAGCTCTTTCGATCCAGGACTAAAGTGGACCACTGTTTTTTCCGGCTCATTCCGCCATCTTCTATGGGGTCTGCCGCGACGTTTTCTAACTGTGCACTAAAGTACTAAGCTCCTTCTAAAGTAGCACTACAATCGGAGAAATCATCAGAAAACTAAATTTCTTTCTTAAAGATTATGTACTGACATCATTAATTATTAATTTAGTCTTTCGACGGCTAGTATTGATTAGTCACCAAATGCTCAATAATTTTAACCGCAAGTCTGCTGCTAGACCAATCTCATTTTCTGTCAGACAAAAATATTTTCCTCGTTTGAGAACACTACAATTGTTAAACCACACGAAAACTAGTTGTTTTAAATCTCAGGTCATGTATTGTGCAGTACAAAAAGTTGAAGATACATTAAATTAATTATATTCAAACTTAATTGTCGTAATTATACTTGCCAATGTTATTACAATACTTATTTGACCAAGATTATGTCTGGACTTTAAAAGAGACTGTGACGTCTGAGTTTGTTTCGGCCTTTCTTCTCAGACTAGTCAGATAGGAAACGCCGACCTCATCTAGTTTTAAAATATGATTGACGTGTAAAAGTGTTTGTACAAACCTACTTACAAAATAAAATCATTTATCGTTTATTAAAATTAAACTATAATAGCGATATTTCTTGAACATCACCATCTAACATCCCACTGAATATTACTAAGCCACAAAATGGTGTTTTTGAACGTTTTCCTTTTTTATTTCAAACAAAATGTACACCTGCAAATTACACAGAATAAATGCTAAAGTTTTTTTTTTTCATAAGCACCATTGCCAACCCTAGACCGCAGCAGACTAGGGCACCAATCAGGCGCGCCACTGCCAGCGTGAACTGCGCGGACGCATCGCTTCGCAGATAGTAATTTAGTGTCGTTGCTACTTGCTACCGAGCTAGCCTCAACCGGTCCTCTAGCAATTAAGTGACACAGTAAAAGTATTAAAAATAATAACTTTTAACGCACACGTTTTACATCGCGTCGTTAAAAGGGTATTAGTTATCAGCGAACATAAATAATAGTCTTTTTTTTCGGTACTAGTTCGGATGTTGGGCTGAGAGAATTCCAATTTAATTAATTATAAGAAAAATATTTTTGACAGAAGTTTCAGAAAATTTTCTAAGACTTATATCCACCCGTATTGTGATAAAATTCACCCTCTGGGTAAAATATTAATCAAACAGATGTAATAAGACTTCATAAAACTAATTGCCAAACGCCAGAGTTGAATATAAAATTCTAGGAATTATATAATTGATACTTAACTCACTTTGCAATTATAATTGTTGTAATCATAACCATCACAATAAATGTTTACAAACATGATGTAACGGTAGTTCTTTCGATTCTTTCCAGAAAATGATACTTAAAATGGAAGCTCACTACTAAGTAGGTACTAAATATTATTATATCATTTGTTTCACGAAGTTCACCATTCACCAGTAAACAAAACAAACTAATTAATGTTTTTTCTTTCAACAAATTCGGAATTAATTAGGGTTTTAGTACTTATTGCGATAACATCTTCATAATCATTTTGACCAAAACCCTGTCAACGTTTATAAAAATTTAAAACAAGTGAGCGTGCTTACGTTTAATAAGTAATAAACGCAGCGGTCATAGATCCATTATTTCTCAATACATATAAAATCTTTATTAAAAAGATAATGATATCAGCTATAGCGACCATTCTTTTGTAAACGCGTGTGACGTATTTTCTCTTAATTGTCGTAAACTAACCGTTTTTTCGTATCTTTCGAAAGACAGGTAGGTACATCAGCAGTTATTGATACGACATATTATTAATTTTAATCAAGACATAAAATTTATTACAACGTTGCAAAAATGTCATACCTTCTTTTTGTTTGTAGGTTATCTTTTTAATCATTGTGATTTAAAACCTAATTCCTACAACCTGTCTAGTGCTAGGAGCCTAGTGACAGGTGCAACGCCGTTTATGGGCCTTCCCACTTTTTTCAGCGAGATACAGAAAATATATAAAATGCGCCTTATTACGTTGACATAAAGTGCAGCACGATTGAATAAAAAAATTGTAGAGCCGATGCGCTTACGACGTTCCCATGCGATCTTCACGTACAGAACTTTTTTTTTCTTATCTGAAACGGGTCTACAATGAGAAGATTCTGGTTTTGCAAGGCAACTTGCAATGTCGATACTCGATATTATCGACTGGATAGGTATTTCGGTTTTGTTTTAAATAAACTACACCTAATTTTGTACCGATAGCATGTTGTATAAGTACTTTTATGGTTGATTTTAATAGTTGGCAACATTATGTAATCTACTGTCAAGAATTCAAGATGGTGTAAACCATGCAATATGTTACAATTTGATTAGAGCTAAAAAAAGTTTTGCAAACATTGGATCTAGTAGGTATATGTTAAAAATGTGGTTTTCATTCATACTCACTTAGGTACTTAACCAACAGATTAAAAAAAATACACTCAACATTCAGAAAGCGATCGAAAATATTTTGTATGTACCAGAAGGCCAATTCTCGTAACTTAAAACGTTCAAAATCTAGTCGCAGTCTCATCTTGGCGACAAACAAATGTCAAAATGTAGGGAAATTAGACCTATTTTTGACAGATTGAGACTGAGATCAGACTGTGAATGTTCTTAAAATTACGAGAATTGCCCCTCAGGTAATAAGACCAGTTTGATATAAGTATTGTCTGTCACAAAATAGTTTCCCTTCAAAAAAAAAAACTAATCATGAAAATAAAAATTAACTGATATCTTTTACAGAACAACTACTAAAACTCATCCGTATAAAACCATTAATACTTCATAATAAAATCGATATTCTGGTGTTATTTACTTGACTATTAAACTGCCAATAATTTTCAATTTATCAATACGACTGCTTATTATAACACGCTTTAACATGTAAGTCGTAATTTTGCATCATCTGAATTTAATTCGCTGTGGAAGACCACGTTACAACCTGCATTACCTGTCCTGTGTCTTTGGCGCCATAAAATGAATACGAGAATATTTTTTTTATGTTTTTTTGACGCGTAGTTTAATCAATATTGTATTAAAGAAATGTAATCGACGTTGAGGTGAAATCGAAGTAGAATCATTTAAAATCTATGTGAAAAATATCATAATTATTATTAAATGCAACGTTGCACGGCCTGTATAAAAAAATGTAAATGCCCTCCGTGACTAGGACAGCTTCTTGTGACCTTGACGGCGGCCATTACTTTTTTTTCGCGCGTTCAATGTTGCCAACACGACGCCGCCGCGCGGTGCGTTCGCTATTTCGTTTTTATTTTTCTTATAAGGAAACTCGTTATGCAACTTCTTTTTGTTTAAACTAGGTATTACAGCAATTAATGGCGTTAATTTCTTTAATTATATAATATAATTTTAAATTTGATAAACCATAATTACGTGAGGCTTAAATAGCTAACATTGCAATCTAATGTAATCTTTCTTCAACCACAAGTAAAAGATAAGCGTTTTATTATTATTAGAGAATTGGTATTACAACAGATAATGGTTATAATAATATATCAACTTATCATAATAAATCATCCAATGTGAGATTATGTTAAGATTTTTTACGTAGCCCATCATAATATTTAAAAAAAAAACTTTACTTGAAACTTTACTTGAAAAACTGGCTGCAGTTAGAAACAATGATAGTGAACAGTATGAACAGTGTACATATAACGTGTAACCTCATAATTGAGTAAATTTATCTAAAGCAATATTATATTAGCAATAGAGGTTTGTTTATTTTTATCGTATCATAACTTATAACCGCGTCACATGGTACTATTTATAACTAACCGTTACCAGCAACTGATTTGTTTATATTCAAGTAACAAAAATAGTTTTAGTGATTCATCGGTGTTCTAAATTTAGACGTTTGAGGTTTCGACAAGTTGTCTATTCATTAATTTTTATTTCATACATTGATAAAGATACCAATCATAATCAGCCTATAACGTTCCCACTGCCGGGACACATACATGCCCTCTCTCTGTGAGTGGGAGTGGGCCGTAATCCACGATGCGGGCCCAGTGCGGTTCGGTAGATGTCACACATCTTCGAAATTTTGGTTCTAGGACATGCCGATTTCCTCACGATGTTTTCCTTCACCATTTTGAGAGCAGTGGTGATGAAATAAATTACAAAAAGTAAATGGCTTGTCTGGGTTCGAACCTACGACCTACAACTCCCTTCCCCTGACCTGCCCCAAGCTATACCTACACCTCTTAAACAAAAAATAGTCTTTTGTTTTAATTGAAGAAGAGGCATCATATTTTAGATGCTCCTGCAAGTTTTAACCTGTGTCCCTATCATTGTCAGATAAACAAAATTATATTGACACTCCAATAATCTAATCGTATTATTTGGCAAATAATGCGTGGAAGTAAATAAATATCGAATGCGATAGGCGTTTGGCAAGGAGCATGTGATGTTGTTATCTATTACGCTTGACAGAGCTCTGTAATCCATTTCCTAGAGAAGATAGCACGTCTGCCGGATTTGCCGACGAATTTTGCTAATCGAGCGTTAAGATTAATCTAACGGAAATGTTAGTTTATTAGAAACATGGGTTTACTTTCGGTTAAGATGTTTACTTTACCTGGAGATGTTGGGGTTCTTAAAGGATTGGTGGGAAAACAGAAGTAATTACTGTAATTAGGAGGAATTAGGTTGTAGTAATATTTGCTTTGCACAAAAACGCGATCGATGTGTTGGGTTTCTAGTTTTTTTTTAAACCACAATATTTACCTGAATCTTTTTGCAAATTAAATACTGTTTGAAGGCGTGCATTGATGATTATTCAAGAGCCCTCAATCAGTTGAAAATTGTCTACCTTAATAATGACGTCACCCAATCCATAAGCACTCATTCTTAACACACATACAGATTTCGATATACCTACACACAGATAATCTTCTAAAAGCGAAACGCAAAACTGGTTCTAAAAGTTACGTTACGTAATTTGAATTGGAAGAAACAGACACAAATAGTTACTAGGCTGATGACCGAAGATACAAGTCACAAACGTAATGCACAAAATAGTTGGAACTCGCACTCGTCCCAATCTTTCCACTTTCTTCCTCACGTCGTTAGCACCATATTCAAGGACAGAGACGATACACACCTACAAGGGCGTAGTCAAGTTCCCCATGATGCGTGACACAACAATTTTCAACTCTACTAACTAAGTAAATAAATGCTAGTTTTGCTTGCAAAGTTTCTTAAGACTCTCGGCCCGCAGATTGAATAAACTGCTTGACACAGATTCGCGTTTTGGGTCAGACGGGTGCGAGAGTGCTGTAAACAAAATGCTATGCCCGTTACGACATGTCACTATTGGGAAGCAAGAATTTGGTAAAACTGGCGTTAACGTTATCACTAAGTGAGTTTGTTTTACTAGAAACAACTTTCGGTTTAGATAGAGCTGTTTGCGGAATATCTAACGATACACCTCGTTATCGATGTGTACACAAATCTTATATTTCAAACGTAATTGATATCTATTCGAATACTTCGGCTAATAAAGTACTCGATGTGCTAAACTTCGATTTTGATATTGAAACAATACCTGAAAATGAAACTATTGAAACATTAGTAGGTATCACAAATGAAATAATCACCTGTTAAGTAATGTTAGTAGATTATTTCGCAATGTGTTTTGACAATACTGATAAGATAGCAACCCAGTTAACCGGATTTTTCATACCTACTCCACACATGAAGATATTAGTATTAATACTAGTCATCATCTGCCTAGACTTTTCCCAACTATGTTGGGGTTGGCTTCCAGCCTAACCGGATGCAGCTGAATACCAGTATTTTACATGGAGCGACTGCCTATCTGACCTCCACAACCCAGTTACTGGGTAATACGATACCCCTTGGTAAGACTGGTTGTCAGACTAATATTAATATTAGTATTAATACTAGTATTAAGTGAAAATAAGCAATGATTTTTAGAAGCTATAAAAAGTAAATTGATATATTTTTTTTAATATGTGTACATGTTGTCATTGGCTGAAAGTTATTAGCTTACGCTCCATAAAATAAATTTAATAAATAACTCATATAGATACAAGAACAACTTTTTTTTATTCTAAGCAAAATTTTTGCTTGAGATCTGAGAAATTTTGGAATATGCAGTTCACATACATATATTCCTTACAGCGGAAAACCTCCATGACAAGATAATATGAATACACTGAAACATTTTTTTTTCTATTTGCAACTTTTGGATATATCGCTATATTCATATAGTACAGTTGGTCACCCTATCGTCATATCCAGTGCCAGTGACGATACCATCGCTACTGGCGCCATTTTCCCTACACATTAGCATCTGAAGAGAACACCACTTAATACAATTTGACATTGTAATCTCCAACAACAAAGGAATGACCTGACATCGCCTTATCAGTAAGTTTCTCAACCATTTTATCATATCCACCTCGACAACAACGAACTCTTTATACTTTGCTAAAGAAATTACATATCCAACAGAAAATATAATTTTGTCATGAGTATCAGGCTACATCTTTTCAAAAGGAAGAAACGAAATGATCTTTTAGAGTGCAATAACTTCCTTATAGGATGTTGATATACAATTTAGTCGCTGATCTGACAACGGGGAAGTTCACAAGAATGTAAACAATACGAGTGAATCGAACTCCACAGCTTAATTTAACTCTCTGTTGCGGAGAATTCCCAAATCGTCAAGCAACAGGTTGATCGGATTCACGAGTACCATACATCTATTATGTGCATTTTGATTCGATTTTCAATGCTGTCCAATAGATTGGTCTGTATTTTTTCATGGCAATATTTTTTTATCTCTATTAAGAAGCAAAAATCCTATTAGAATTTGGTCAATAGCAAAGTTACTGTGGAATGAAAAGAAAAAATCCAGACCAGCCATCCATAGGAATAATAAAAAAGCTATAAAACGAATTCATTAGATGCAAACAGAAAGATAAGAGAGACTTAAAGTTGGCTTAGCAGCAGTAAATGCTGTTAGTATTCAATTATAGCAAGATTTTTTTCTGGGATTTCATTAATCCTTAGCAGTAATTGAAGATAATATCTATTTAAAGATGGTAAAACAAGCTCGAGTATAAAATGATCTTGAACTTTACAAATTGATTGGTGAAAGCCTTGGAGTAGGGAAAGTATTAGGGATCGAAAAAATAATCCAATGAAAACATTTACTAAGATCTCGGGACTTGAAATGATGAAGAGGCAAAAAGACTTTAATCAAGTTTTATCAATATATCTAAGAATAAAATTAAATCAATATTTATAGCACGCAAAGTATTTATACGTGCATATAAAACGACACAGTTCTCAGTTCCGTAGTTTATTACACTTCTAATAGGTACTAATGTCCTTATAGTTGGAAAAGCACAATCAGGCGCAGCATTTGAAGTATGCATCATTCACACTGTGTCGCGCTAAGCAGTTGCATATTTCATGTGTAGTCACACGTCTTCCGTACAATGGCTTACTACTGGCATAAGATTAAGTGTATTGTCGATGTCACCTTCACGTTTAGTTCAAATTGAATGTGGATAGTAATTAATGGAGTTAAACAGCCAGTCGTCTTTGATCTTTAGTGAAGAATTTTGTATAGGCCACAATTCATACCGGTTACCAGAAGAAACCAATCGAAAGAATATAATATATAATTATGCTTATCAAAAAAATTGATTATGGTCACATATAAAATTGCTTAGGTTATGTTTTGTATTGCTGAGCATTTTTTTCCATTTCGATCATCAGTCTTCTATTTTGCCTGTTGCTGTTGAACTTTCCCTAATTTTAAATAATTGTAAATAGAGAGGATCGCACCACTAGAGACTGCAGGCTGTGAAATATTACTAGAAAAGTTAGCTGTTTGGTATCAAGTTCATGGTTTTCACAGTAAGTTCATTATTGGGTCTTGGGAATTTGCATCCAGAAACACACCGACCTTTTCAGAGTTTAAAATGGAACAGCAGTGCGATTCTGTAACCATCAACCAACCGACAGCTCACTCTAAGCTCACTTCACCTAACTTTTCAGAGTGAGATTTTTACAGAATCGATCGGCTGTAACCCACACCGACGATAAAATTCAAAGAAATTTTATTTCAGTCCAGTTACGGAGAACATGAAATAATTTTGATACTTCATCTATTTTAACAAAATGTACTTACTTAAGTCAAGATAGATCTGGACTTATCCGAGACCCGTCCATATCAATTTGTCAGTCACCGGATTCTATTACACTTTGCCAGTTTTCGCAAGGCACAATAATGGCATCAGTTTGCTCGAATTTAATTTCAAGTTCAGCTTTTGTTCAGGAAAACTTTCCTCTTAGATATCTGATAATCCAATAAAGATTAATGTCACTCTCCCGATATCCTCTATCACAAGAGAAGTTCATAAAGTTAATACAACATCTTTCGAGTAATGTAACGAATTCTGACGTTTCACCTTTTATGTATTTATTATCGTCTGCTTAAATGAATGCGTGTGTTTCGAATCGATAATGTTTGAATAGTACGCCCAATTCACGTTAGTTGATCGTTTCATGGCGTTTGATCGATGGACTTTCACGACTAATTTTTCAAGTTATGTATGCATGCGTCAGACTCCGATAATGGGCAAATGAAAGCAATGAGTAACAAAACGGTCCTGGGGAAAATTGTGAGAATCGGAGAGTATCTAAAGGTTTTTACGTTGTATGCAAAGGTCTATATATATATAATAGTCTCTATATATTTAGACAATTACTTACGTGTAAATAATAATAGGTATCGACGATTGATTTATCCTTGACTTTCATATTTTATCAATTACGAGGTTTTACCATTGTAAAATTTCAACCTAAATAGTAATCCACTGAATGGCTCACATGATCTTGGTTTTCTAATGAAATAAAATTTCAGCGGAATCTATCATCATTAATTAGAATTATATAACACTGTTAACAACTAGCTTCAATTCAGCATACATTAACCAATTCACAGATTGTTGAAACCGACCTTGTCAGTCGGTACCAACAATGTGAGTTTGTGACAAACGTTTGACATATCATTATGAACCTATAGTAATTACAATCGTACCATCACGGCGGTAAACGCAACTGAATGTAATCTCCAACACCCACACATGTTTGTACACATACAACCACTGACAAACATTTGTGGTTTTCTTTATCAATACATACGGAGCTTGTGGTTGTGTTAGTGGGGTGACGTCATGCAATTGTCATCGCTGTCACGGCTAACAAGCGGCACTCGGTCACTGTTCTTGGTTATGTTCTGCGTGAAAATTTTTATTTGTTTAATGTAACAAATGTTTGTGATCAATGAGTATGTTATTGCTAGATTCTTTCATTGTTCTGTTACAAGGTGTAAAGGTTATAAGAAAGTTGTTTTCATTAACTAATATCTGTAATTCTGTATGTACTTTTTCGTCAGTAACTTTCTGTTGTCAATATCTTCAATATTCAGTTTTTCTGTCAATGTCGAAATATTTTGGAATGAACTCAGTCTACCTAGTTTGAACAGGTTTAAACCACATTTTGCTTCACTGACAAACAAGGACAATAATTTATTATATTACGGATACAGCTCAATTCCAGCCTTGTTTTGGTCGTAGGTACCATGTTACTCTGATGTTACATTGTGTTCTGAGAGAGGAGCATCATTTACATTTCCATCGCGCGTCCGACATGAGTCTTTAATTTGAGCATTCCTTCTAAACTCACAATGTATACTTTGCCTATTAACACAATCATTTTTCATTGGGGCTGTTCGTAAAAAGTTAATATTCCTAACCGTTTAATTTGCAAGCAGTCCTTATATGAATCATTGTGTTTGTTTCATATAAATGGATCAATTGTAATACGTGTCCTGTGCTGTAGGATAATAATAATTATCGTTAGTGTATCTGCAAATCAATTAAAATCATTTTTTGCAATATGTCTCATAACCTCATAGTTGAACGAAGGTGAGAACGAATGGCAAATTATCGGTTGACATTGACATTGTTGATACAATTGCTGTTTTGACAGGTCCCTAACGGTTTCTTGTGAGCACACACGTGCTTGAACGAATGGACTTTTGAGAAAAAGAACGAATCACTTTCTTTTTCACTGAACTTGACACGGGTCGAACAGTTAGGTGACACAGCTAAACAAAGCGTTTAGCTGATGTCATAGCCACGCGACTTTGTTACTCGTAAACATACCTACGTAGTTAATGAACTGTATTGAACACTGTTTGGGCACATTGTTCAGTTTTTGAATGTTAGGTAATGTTTTAATCGCATTTTGTTTTAAGTAAGTCAGAAATGCTGAACACAGCTGAAATTTTTAATCAGCTTTCCGAAACTGTAAATATACCCAAAAAAGCTTTATCCCGAAAATTTCCAACGTAAGTTTACATCATTTTCTGTACCAGGATCCTCATTGCTCTAAAGTTGATCTTATACTTTTGCCTTCCGCCAAATTCAAGGACAACCCTTGATTCGGGTTCTCTCGAGTCTCTTTTTCACTGGGAAGTGACACGGTCGTCGGTCGACAGTGAGACCTTGCCCCCCCTCTCCCTCCCGCCGCTTGCCGCCGCCGTCCGCTGACGTCATCCGCGCCATCTTGCGACAGTGACGCGTTGCTTGGCAACCGAACACACGCGACGCACTTAGACAGGTTGTATCGCGATTTTATCATGCAAATTGATTTTTTTATGGTTACTCCAAAGATTCGTTAGCATTTTCCGTAGCTACGAAATTGCATATTATATTATATTTAATGGGCGCCTATTTCGCATTTTAGTTTCTGTAGTTTTCGTTTTGGTTTTACATTTTTATCATGAAATGACCGTCCTCTTCTGACGTCATCATTCATGATTTATTACATCCCGTGCACATCTATTACATTTTTGACAAACGGTACCTATTTTTACATCTCCTTGAAATATTCATTTCAGCGACTTTTGAAAATTGCATTAACACTTAAACTAATTAGTCAGCCCCTTTGACGCATGGGATACCTTAATCGCTTTCAGCTGTCAGGCGAAATTGATTCAAAACACCCTCTTAATTGCTTGATTAGGCCCTTCGTTAATTACAATCTAATCTCTTTGTGGCAAACTACACTAAACACGTGCAAGCTTTTTTGTAAAGCATACAATACAATGTAAGGATAATCTCCACTTCGGAGGTATATAATTTTAAAACATATTAAAATACGATCATCTACATCGCCACAGCAAACGCGCGCGCGCTCGTATACCTACATGGATCCATGTGTACGTTTTATGAATATTAAAAAAAAAACACCTTGCAAATTACAATCTTAAGTACCGAATTTCGTACTAAATACTGATCAAGTGCAGCAGAGGTGGCCCAGTGGTAACTACTAAGTATTTTATTTAAGATGTATAGGTATAGGTTGGGGTGGGTCGAGGGTAGAGAGTTGTAGGTCGTAGGTTCGATCCCAGACAAGCCCTTTACTTTGTGTAAAATATTTCATCACCACTGCTCACAAAACGGTGAAGGAAAACATAGTGTGAAAACCAGCATATCCTAGGACCAAACATTCGAAGACATGTGACATCTACCAATCCGCACTGGGCCCGCGTGGTAGATTATAGCTCATTCCCTCTCATGAAGAGGAGGCCTGGGTATGCTGTGTGTATCAAATCCTTGATAGACTTTAATAAAGAAAATCACTTTTTCGGGATTTCCAGAGAAAGACTTAAAATAAACATTATTCTACACGTGACGATTACCCACAATATTATCAAAAATGTAAATACTACGAAGTCAAGTTTATGTGTATTATTACGTGGTAACAAATATTTGCGCTCGCGCTGGGAAATAGTATACTTATTGTTGTTATTACGCAGTTTAGATCTCAAACTATGTAGTCATCCAAATGTCTTTCTAGTATAACTTGAATGTGCCTTTCTGCGGAACTATGTGGTAGATAGCCTTGTTTCGTAGAATCTTAATAAGAGGTTGGAGTTGTAAACTCTTCTTCGAATCAAATGGTGATAACTTTTATCCTATACCAATTATAAATACAAAAATAGAAAATGCCGTGATACATGTCACTGAAAAAAACCTCACAGTTTCCAATGTTATTAATCAAATGCCAACAACGTCAATTATTTGGGCATTTTTCGAACATATGTATTTGGGGAAGTATGACTTTTATTCAGAATTTGCCAAAAATTTACAATACGGTAGGTATTGTACATTTTATGCACTACGTGCCACAGTTTGCGTCAATTTTTCCTCTACAATACGTCAATCAATTGTATTTTTTCCAAGTAAAACTGAAAAATGGCATAGATTTTATGTGCGAATATTGAAATTATAAATATCATATTTCTTTTATTCTGAAACAATGTAGTTCTATTTTCGGATAAAAAATGACACAACACCTGAAATTCCCTGAATCATTATGTAGCATTATGTGTATGTGTTACATACGGGTTGTATTGCATAAAATAGATTTCAGATAATTGAATCATCATAGCTGAATCATTATCATTGTCAACGCTGGCAGCCTTGTTCAACCCACTGCTGAGCCTTCTCTCTTTTGTGCCATGCTCCCCTGGTTTGTACGAGTCTCATCCAGCCCCAGCAGTCTCGACATTTATAGCGAACGCTTTACGACCGAATTCGGTCGCAAAGTCCCGAATTGACAGGTGAAATGTATGGAGTGACAGGACTTTGCGACCGAATTCGGACGTAAAGCGATCGCTATGAATGTCGAGACTGCTGTGGCAGGTCTTTCCCGCGGTCGTCTGTGGGCCGTCCACCTACCTGGCCATTGTTTGCCAACGCCCCTTCTTCAGCAACCTGCTAAATACATAATCAACCTTTAATGTTGCCACTGCTGGAACACAGGCCTCCTCTCTTCGATAGGGAGTGGGCTGTAACCTGCTGGTGCAGCTGGGTTGGTTGATACGTTGGCTGCAGGTGGGTTGGTAGATATCACATGTCTTCGATTTTTTTTTTGTTTCTGGGACATGCCGGTTCCCTCATGACCTGCTGAGTAACTAAAGATAATTATGAAGACGATGGCGAAGTAGAAAAAAAAATACCGAGCATAGCAGATTAATTTAGTAATTGTATCGTATCGTATAGCTAATATTTTACTATACTCCAAACTGAGACGATTTAGCTTCAATGATTCCCATACCTAGGAAAAACCTATAAATCGAATACTGCTGAGTATCACGTGAGAACAATTATAATAAATTGAAATCCTCGCCTTAAGTACCACTTAAGAACGCATTATGTACATTAACGAGTACAACCTTAACAGTCAAGCCAGCCCAACTGGTGTAGAAAATGTAAGCAGAAATCAATTAACGAAAGGAAACATAAATTACAACTTTGCTCTTATTCTCATGTATGGAAAACAGTCTATTTACGGGCTGTCTCGCTGGTCTAGTGGCCCCAGCGTAACTGCTGACAGTAAGATCCAGCACCCTAATTGCGTAACACACAATCAATCTGAATCATTTTGAAGGATATTACTAATTCATTGCTTCTTAACTTCGAAAAAATTGTCTGCTCAACAGCGTAAATAACGCAATGAATGTTGCTGAACTGTCAAAATTAAAGCTATTGCTACTTATAGTACTTATAGTGTGTTACGCAATTACCCCGCTGGGAGTTTCAAGTTGGGTAAACTGTCATTGGGTTTTACTGTCACGAATTTCTCAGTACCATTCCGGAGACTCGCCGCCCTGTTTTCGTGGAAATGGGGCTTAAACGTGGATGAAGGTACCTACTCTGCTGACCCATTCGGAGAATAGAGGCATGATTTTATGTTTCTGGCAATAATAATAACAGTACATAAAGCAATAATGTGGTCCAACAAAGCTTAATTGTCGGATAATAAGATGGGTCAGGTCATAATGAATGTAATTAGTGCACCAGCTTATAATTATAAATTAAAACATTGTACTGAGATGTAAATAGAGTCTTTTGTAACTATGGTCTAGTTGTTTCGAATGTAGGTAACGAAGTTAATGGCAATAATCTTGATACGGCCAAAGATCAAACAATAATTTTGTAGAACACACTGTTTAGTTTTATGATCTTCATTTGTTTGTGACTATGTAGAAAAGTATTTGAGACCATTTTCATCCAGAGGCTGAAGCACGAACGCCCGATTTAAACGTAACGTAAATTTGAACGACTTTTGGAATCTTATACCTACAATTCATATTATTATATCCTTTATTTCTACAAATACATATAAATTATATTTTTAAATAAAAAAATATATAAAAACATTTTAAAATATATTATACAAATAAATAAAATTTAAGTGTTTGTTTGTGATGTCAAAATAACAGTTTTCGGTTCATTAATTAAAATTCTAAAAGTGTGAATTCCAGGTTATTGCTTTATTTATTTAATACATTAAGCACAGAAATGTACAAAGGTGGGCTTAATACTCGTACCATAGGCATTGTATACCAGTCAACCTTTAGGCGGTGCAGAGACAAACACTAGTAAGTGAATTGCGAAAAAAATTGGCTAAAATATTTATTTAAAGATATACACATACCTGTTACAAACTACAAATATTATTAATATACCTAATTAAATATACCACTATTTTACATGGAACTACTGCCTATAATCTGACCTCCATAACCCAGTTACTGGGTAATACGATACCCCTTGGTAAGATTGGTTGTCAGACTTTCAGGCTACTGACGTAACGACTGTCAAAGATCCACGAATGACAGCCGGGACCAACGGCTTAACTGGAATTCAGCTGCATCTGGTTAGACTGGAAGGCAACCCTAACATAGTTGGGAAAAGGCTAGAAGATAATGTGACCTAATTAAATATTAAAATAATAATAATAAATTAATACATAAAATAAAATAATATAAATGTTAATTTCAATTACAATGGGCATTTAGATACATATATTTGGAGATCACCTTATAAGCAAGGGATTGCTTGTCTTAGGAGTCTCTGCACTTCAACTTATCATTTTTAATGCAATTGAAATGTAGACAACGTATGTTTACGTTGTCTACATTCCAAGACTAAAAATTAAAAATAAAGATAAAATAAAATAAAAAGAAAAGATAAAATAAAAAAGGGTATCTTAACATTAAACAACATAAATACATATACACAAATATAACAACATATACACAAATATACTAAAACAAAAAGACAAACAATGGGAAAAAACTCCCTTTGTGATGATACTGTCAGCTTGTTACGTGTTTATTTTATTTTCAAAAGCTGTAGCTTTGGAATAACCATTGTATTAGTTACTTGTATCATGTAGGTAAATAATTAAGTACGTCTCATTATCGAGTCTAGTCGTAGTCGGGTTTTGTTCTCGTTTCTATCCATCCATTCCACCTGTGAAGGTCGTTCATACGAGTCAACAATCTTTGTCTGAGGATGTCCAAAATTTGGCAACAGCACTACTCGATCTGGCACGACGCCTGATAACGCTAGCCAAATATGATGAGTAAACAATACGGTTAACAATATGTCAATAATATTGTCATAATTGTAACGTTTCAAATTGTAATTTGTAAATTATTTCAACACCACTGCTCCCAAAACGGTGAAGGAAATCATCGTGAGGCACTAGGCACATGTACTAGAACCAAAAAAAAATCGGCGATGGATTTCGCCTCATTCCCTCTCACTGAGGGCCTGTGTCCCAGGAGTGGGAACATTAAAGGCTGATTATTATTCCGTTTCATGAAAAGCGTTTAGGATTTCACAATTGGTTGAAACAATAGAAATATGTAGCTCAATAAAAACTTGGTTGAAATAATTACTCTGAGCAATGAATTTGTTACGACTTTCAATCAATTTCAGTGCGTAATGGTTGTCATAAAACGAAACTACTTATAAACACATATTATAGATTTTTGCTTTCCCTGTCCTCGTTTCCAAACATTTTTCACTAAACAATTGTAAAAAATATTATAAATAAAAAATACAAAAATAGCTTCACCAATACATAAATAAATACAATTCACTACACATCATTTATTTAAAATTCCCAACATATTTAAATTGTATATTTATCCTGTATAGACATAGGATACAATATACAATGAAATTCCCCAATGCGTCACCTTGTATAGGTACATTAGGTACATTGGACTAATTATTAGTTTCGATAAATAAAAGGTGCGTCAATTACCTACTACGTCTTCTCAAATATTGGCGGCAAGGTTGGATCTGTACTTTTCTCATCTAAACTAGCCAATGTTGGCCCTAAGAATAATCACAAAAATTGGTAACGAAATATTGTATCAAGGTTCATAAAATTCACAGACGATTGAGCTTTATAGATTATATTCTCAGAAACGAAATAGAAAGCGTCACTATACAAGCCCGTTTGAAACTTAATTTAATATTTTGTACAACAAAACATGTTTCTGCATAAATTTATAAAACTACCAGCGCTTATCGAAGCATAGTGCTCATAATTCTATAGCAAATTGTTTACAGAATAAGTGGGACAAAGAAATAGCTTGGTTAGATTGGGAAAAAGAAACAAAACCTACAGTAATTCTAGATTTTCAACCTGACGACAGACTTTAGCTTACTAACCTGTCATTCCAGATTTTCAAACATTGTTTCCAATTGACACGAATTAATTACTATACTAAGGGCGAATTTCACCTGCGAAACTTTACGCAATCAGCATATATTATCAAAACCGCACTCAAGAGCTGTCAGTGTCAATCTTCTAAGCCAATGATGACGCTGACAGCTCTTGAACGCAGTTTAGGTGTGCTGATCGCGTTCATTCTCATCGGTAAAATTCACCCTAAGCCATTTCTAACTGAATGTTGGTTCTTGGAAATAAATGTAGAGCATCATACGCACCGTCTATTGTTTAATTTGTTCTTCCAACGTGCAGACCGACCATTGGCCTCATGACATCTTGTCATACGTCACCGCATACTCATGGATAGACCCTGTTGTAGACATTAATGTCAGCGTTTTCCTTATAAGCGTGGAATTATATTGTAATTTATATATTTCCCGAAGCAAGTTCATTCGACGTGATAACGGGTTGAGGATTCATTTGTTTTTTCTTACTTCTACTGATCTATTTATCTATAGCTAGCATAGCATAATCAGTTTATAATGTTCCCACTGCTGGGAGTCAGGACTCCTGTCTTCGAAAGTGAGTGAGCTATATCTACCAGGCGGACCCAGTGCGGGTTGGTAGATGTCACAAGTCTTCGAATGTTTGGTTCTATATAGGACATGCCGGTTTCCTCACAATGTTTTGTTTATCTATATAACTAATAAAAAAAAATGAAGATAATTTATTAATTTTATTAATATGCGCCAGATATATAGTCAATGAATGCGCGATGGCTAGTAAAAAAAAAAAAATCTACTAAATAATACCTAAAGCGATACCAAGTTTTATTTAATAATTAACATTCTAATTATCATCTCCCTAGCTTTTTCCCAACAATGTTGGGGTCGGCTTCCAGTCTAACCGGATGCAGCTAAATACCAGTATTTAACATGGAGTGACGGCATATCTGACCTCCATAACCCAGTTTCTGGGTAATACGATACTCCTTGGTAAGACTGCATTAATAATTAACATTCTAATATCAAACATAAACTGCATTTGCCTATACTAACACAAAGTGTCACAACACTAGACCAATATTTGCTAAATTATAGGATTGCAAATACGAACTAACTCCTACCTAACAGGCGCACCTTACATTTATCTAATAAAACATTCAATTTTTAACCACAACTTTGTGGCGATAAATACAAGTCACACTTGCAAATAACCCAGTAATACTGACTAAATGGCGAATTACTTGTTCATTTATTTACATTTCTGATACTCAGTTTTGTATTTTCTCACACATTTCCATACAATTTCCCGGTGTTGTCTTGTGTTCGGCTTTATTGCCCACATTGTATTGTATTGTACTTTGTGAAAACAAAATATGCGTGTCTCTCAAAAGAGAACTTCTTTATTGGAATTTCTTTTGTATTCCGGAATTTTACTTATTACAGAACATGTTCTTTTCTATGAGACCATAATCATAATTCACTTACTAAGGTACATCTTTTAACATAAAATAAGATAATTATCATCTTCATATGAGACTATATTGAAAATAAATAACCCCACACGGAACCTCACACACTCTACATCTTTTTCCGATACTGTATACTCATATTGTAACGTGTATCGGAAAAATATAGCCGTTAAAAAACGAAAACAAATTCTTCGAAGCAGCGGAAAACTCCCGGGGTCGCAAAATAATTGCATTTTCACTTAATGTCATCATCGGATTTCCGCAGGCAACAATTAAATCCGCAGGACTTACACGTGCCGGCACACGCCCATGCATCCCTAGTATGCACGTGTATTTATGTGTGTGTGTGTGCGTGGGATGTGCCAAGTGCCACCCTTTCAGTGCAACCCACCTGTGCGGTTATGGTCGAACTGGGAATTCAACCAAATTAAATGGATACCCAATTCGAATACTTGGAAATGAAAAGCTGCTTTTCATTTTGTCTTGATTTCATTAATGGCTGATTGTTCCAACGCTAGATAATTTTATCGGAGGAATAATTTTGAATTTTTGATAGTTCTCCCATACAAAATCTGTCAGGCGTCAATTTTATTCTACGAATAAAAATTATCTGTCGGTTGAAAAATCTGCCCTAAGTAGAATTAATTAGCAGTCGAATATTTTAGTGTTTATTTACCAAGTTAAGCAAGCAATTGAGAAGGTTAAGTAGAGCTTCTCCTAGCCAAATATCGAAGCTTTTCTTAAAAATTCTAATCAAATTATTCCAACGAAACCCACGCATTTACTTCTCCTTTCTCAATACAAAATTACTGTCAAAACAAACCGTTACTGATTGAGTCGAGGCTCCATCGCGATATCACATTATGTACATTAGGATTCTGGACATAATAAACGCGTGGGTGTACCCCCTATTCGCCCTACCTCCCCCCTGCAGCCACAAGGTCGAACCGCACCGTTGCGACTAGTTACGCGGTAGGGTGGGCAAAACAGGTGTTTGAGTTATGTCGAAATGCAGGGATTCTGTATATTGTTTATTCACGATTTATTCTAGTCATGATCCCTTTATTTGGTGTATCGTTTTTATTTAGCGATTAAGTTTGAAGTGGAAATCATAGTGGTTAATTGGACTCTGAATGCAGAAAATCTATCTAATGTAGGTAGAATTTAAAGTCGGGCGTTGTTAATAATTGGTACGGTCGGTAAAATACCCTACACCCATAGGCTTAAATCATTACCTACTTTATTTTAAATACAGTTTTAATTAAATACAGGGTGTCGACGCACGAACTGTAACCATGAATTCAGCACGTTTTTAGACCTCTTAGCGCAGAAATTTTTCGTTGGTTATCAAAAAAATTATCAGCCGTTTCATAGAAAAGTGCAATACCTACGCGGTAAAAATGTAGGAAACATTTTTTTTTTAATAACAGCGTCGTATACTGAATCCATTGTAACATGAAGCGCGTCGATCCCACCATACATAAACAAAAACTACATAAGGCATTATTATTACTGTAGTAACTCGTCCTATATCATAACTTCTCTACTTTTCCCTATACATCAAACAACTCCACTCAACTAACAGCAATTATAATTGAATTAATTACCTTACAGCACTAGGGCTTGACCGAGAAAGGCTCTATAATATTGTGAGGTACATCTCTATCTTGTTCCACGAGGCGTTGTCATAGCAACAAGATAGTGGCACCCGCCATGCTAGCATTATTGCATCCGGGATTTCCGCAGTGAAATGAAAATAACGGCAATACAAAGGAATATTGGGGATAGGTTTTGGTTTTATAGTAAATGGAATATCTGTTTGCTACGGTTTTATTATAATTACCATTTAGTGAATGATTTGGTATTTTTTTTTAACTTTAATTTATTTTTCACTAATTAATAGAAAAAAATTACATCCTTACACATATACTTTTAGGTACCGCTAATTATTAAATGACTCCTTTGTCATCTTTTTAATTATTTAATTTTACAAAATTAATTTAATTAAACAAAAAGAACTATTGTTAAAAAAATCGAAGTTTTTTTGTTAAAATATTTAAAGTTAAGTAGTGTAATTAGGTAGTAAGTGTTCAGAAATCCCTTTGTATCATGTGGATTACAATTAAGCCCAATATCTTTACTTATTTTTGCATCGAATCGCAATGATTTTTAGGTTTGTCGAAAATACTTGTACAATGGAAAATAACAGTCAAAAATGATCTGTCATGGCTAACGTTTATCAGCTAATCACAAATTCGCTTTGTGATTTGGATTTGGATTTAAGACTAAAAACACGCACGGATATTTTTTAAAGTTGTGCCAGTACCTCTGATAGATATTGTAGTCTTGTTGGTATGGTTATTCAAAAACCAATATTGTAGCTACTGTGGACACCATATTTTGCGTATGTGTTTGTTTTGTTTCAATTTTGTTTATTACTATTTTCGGTCATTGTGCCGGTTTATATTAAAATAATTATTTTTAGTAATTACAAATACTTTTATTATTATGCTATTTAAAAGATAAAATAAGTAGCGCTGAGTATAAGATAAACTACTAGAAATTCGCGTTATCGTAATAAAATCGATAAAGGTAATTTTTTAAACTAGTATATTCCAGTTTAACACAGTTTAAAAACCGGTATATTCGAGTTTAGCACAGTTTATCGTGAATATTCGTAGCATTCCGTTATGATTTCGTGCGATTTCTGTTACGTCTCTGTAACACTTGGCAAATTCCCATATTGACCTACAAACAAAAGATAAGCGACTGAATCAGCTTCTTATTATTCTCCATATGTTTTAGGTGGGAAGTGGGGAATACATTACTTACTTCTACCTACTGCAAAATCTAAACAATTCAAGTAAGAACTCAGAAAAAAAAAATGATGCAATTTAAAAAGTTGTTCGTTACTCCACCGCTTTATGAGAAATTTCAGTAGAAACTCTTTTTTGGATAACTGCTTTTTTAGTCACCTTCTATATCGAAGTCTTCTCAAAGAAATATTCAGACAACATCACACTCGCTTCGTACATAAAATATTAACCCTTCGCGGAATTTTCACCTTGAGAGTAAAATCAAAGGCGTGCAAATCCGATAAAGATATTAAACCTACAGACTGAAACCCCTGGAATATCTATAAAGCTCTGTACTGTACCTAGACGTACCTATACCGACGTATATATGACGTATATACTTCGAGCTACGGTAGGCGCGGTGCCTGGAAACCGCTCGCCCACGCACTCTGATTCTTGACTACCGATTTTTTCATTACTACCCAAGTGAGCGTCATTATTGAAAATTTGATCTGTGTCACAATTTCATTTAAAAGCATCTGTCTCGGCTTTATGAGCTTTAAACAGGACTACTAGTTTAGCTAGAGGGGCTTTAACTTGTCTCTTAAGATAAAGGTCTCCTATTTTAAGAGACAGGGTTTAAATTGTTTATATAGATTTTTCGTAGCCTTCAACTGTTGTACAAAATATTATATATCATTTTAGTAGTCTACCACTGTGCTCAACCTGTGTCTATGTATCATCATCATCAGTCTATAGCAGTCCACTGCTGGACATAGGCCTCTCCTATTGCACGCCATTCAATTGTAAGTCTATGTATTACTTTGCATAAATAAACATTATTTAATTAATTAATTAACTTGAAGATTCAGTGTCAATCAATCTACAACAACAACAACAACTACAACTACTTTGGGGTCGGTCCAACCGGACGCAACTGAATACCAGTATTTCACAATGAACGACTACCTAACTGACCCCTTAATACCCCTTGGGACCAACTTGAAGATTCAGTGTATCATTCATAATGTTGTTATTTCCGTCATTGATGTTTCCTTCTTTATGTTCTTCTCCCGTGTTCATTTTAAGGGGCAATTTATTGATTGGTCCATATTTGGAATCTATGTAAGTATCCTAGGTAATTATGTAAACAGCATGATATATCGTTATGCCCAATATGGATTGTAAATGTGGTGATATTTTATATTAGCTTAAGGATTCCACGATCTGAAATTGAATGCAGTTAATTAATGTGAGCGTGTTTTGCGTTTGGCATACTTAGGTTTGCATTCTAAATTATTTCTCTATTACCTATTCTGTTGCAAATAACTTTACAATTTTGTTCATACTAATTTAACTCTGTCATTATAAACTTAAAATGGGACTTTGAACTATAGAATACTGATCCGCAAAAAAAAAATCTCTGATTTCTCATCGCTGGACAGAAGCTAGTCTTCTTTTTAACGATTACCTTAATTTAATATTTCTCTTTCAATATAAAATGTTGGTTTATTTGCTATTAACTAGCTGTATATTTATTTTGTCATTGCACTGGAACTCCAAGGTTCCAGTGAAACATTCCTGTTGAAAGCTCTCTACAGAGTAAATATAGGTAGAGAGTTATTGGATTCAGGGAATCGTTGAAGCATGCCACGTGTAAAATTTCCTCTTTAAAATTGTTCACTCGTGATATGGAATTGAGGTCGGCAATCGCAATTCCTGAATTTACAGTAATTTTTACAAGACTAAGGATGATTTTATGTATATTGTGATTGATATTATTATTTTTTTCTAGCCCAACATCTAGAAAATTATTATTGTTCTCATCTTTTTCTTATTAACATAGACTGACTTGTAAAGATCTAGATCATGGCTACGATCTTGAGAAGGCAGAATCATCTGTGCATACACGCTTCATTTAACACTCATTTTGTTCTCATATTTCTTTCTAAAGCCACGCCATAATGCCCTAAAGGCCATTACATTGATCATAATATACTCTCCAGACATGATCTTAAATACATTTCGGGGAAATTGTGCCAGAATACTCGCTCACTTTTCTACGTCTATACGGGGTGAGTATATAAATAATTTTACCTCTTCACGGTATATCCCACTTCCTTACTACCCCAATTTGAGGACTATGAACTCCATATTTCCAAGAAAAACAAGCGCTCTTAATATGCGTTGTTTTTTTTTTCTTCTTTTTTCGCTTATCGGGGTAATTCTTCCCATTAATCTATGGTCCAAGCTTTCCTTTTTGAGTGTTGCGTTAAAGATATTCTCAGTTATTTACCTCTGAGCGAGGCCAGTTCACGGCTTTACGCTTATGTTAACCTTTTAAGAAAAAAACTTAATGAGCCGTGAGAAAAAAGGGAAAGACTGCGTCGTCGTTAATGCTTAGGCTTCACTTAAATTTGCATACACTCTCTTCCAGTTCATTTAATTAAAGTAAATAACGCTGAGTACAGTTTGAAACAACAAACTTAATAGATTTTTTTATGAACGCATTGTTGTAGTCAGCCAGTCTTCAGGTGGCTTTCAATCACTAGGGATAATCGAGTTAGGAATATATGGGGAAAACATTACACTCTGAACACAAAACCCATTGATTAGTTAACACTAGGTGTTCTGGTTAAACCAAAATGTTGTCCTGTTTATAGAATCGGGATGTTTTATCGAGTGGCAGATAAAATGTTGATGTAAATCAAGTTTACCGCAATTAAATCTTTTGCAGCAGAATGATTAAATCGAGGTAACGCTGTTTTGGTTGCAATTTGTAGGCAAAGCTGATAATAATCAGACCACACGATAATCACCCGCAGAGGGAATGTGATAATGCATGATTAGACGCAAGTGCCGCGTAACAAGCCACCTATAAACACAGTGACCTGACACCCCCCTGCCCCGCACCACCCTGCACCCCCTACAAACACCCTTTGACCTACACACGGGCAATGCCAGTTAAATGCACACAAACGCACACACACTCAACTAAACACACACCGACAAGCTTTCATGCGTAGGCCAACGCACACTACAGTGAAATGGGGGAAACTGGGCAAACATGACACCGTGAACTATATTTCATGCACACATAGGAACGTTCATGCACCAACTCACACTAACAGAATCGGAATTTTGCGGTAGCGCAAATAATAAAAATTTTCTGTTGCCAACTGAAAAATGGTGGAATTCAATGTTGACACTTTAATTTAGACTGTTCAAGTCCTAATCGCGAGGCGTCAAAACGAAAACATTTTTCGCTTTCAGTTTTAATTGCTTCCAAAGAAAATAATCCATGCAATAAATTTCATTTTTACGAGCTAACTAGACGTCATTTATTTTGAAACAAAATATTTGGGGGCTATTTTTAACATCAAACAGTTAGTAGCTATACCTAAAATGTTATAATGATCTGAAATTCAATATTTAAACCAATCTAACGTTTTATAATGTGAGTACACTCGAACTACAAATAAATGAGATATCTCACGAAATTGAAGACTTAACTAGTCATATAAAAACTTTTAAAGCAAGTTAAGTAGAAAAATAAACACTGGCATATGTTTTATATGTTGCAATTTCTTGTAACATGATGAATTATGAAATTAGGTCAAATAAAAACCAACCTAGAACTTAATCACGTCAACAGTGCCTCATATCACGCACTTATAGAAAACTAAGGCGATTAGGGTCGGGGTAAGGGTCTGTATGACTGAAGCTATTTATTTGAAGGAACCTTAAAATATATATGTATAATACGTGAACTTTGAAGACGGTAGTGTCGAAGTTGGATATAGAATATTCGTGTTCACTTCTCCTTGTAACTTCGGAAATTTTTGAACATTTTTCCCAAAACTCTGCAATTGGATTCATTGGAAACTTTAATTTTCAAACCATATTCCATATTACAATATGCGACGATGCTAAAAATAATAAAGTAGATAATACAACAAAAAGTCAAAACAATTCATATATCAGTGCTAATTATTTTCACAAAACAACTATCATAGGTATTAACGAAATCAAGGATGAAATACCATATACTATTTTACCTGCTGATAAACTATTTGAAACGAACAACAATATTGATAACATTGTTTTCATATACCTACATATTTTTCCTTTGCATTTTAATGCACGTCATATTCCCGGTGAGATGTTGCTTACCGATAATGTGATTAACACGACTACAGCAGTATTATTGCCGTAAGCTTGGTACTAAGGTGTGTATCATGAAACCTTGCAAGAAACAAACGCCCTTTGCGACCACTGACGTGTAGCACCCTCGCGTGTTTGCTGTGGATCAGCGATAAATTACTTCTGTATCGTTGTGTTCTTTTCTCGTTTAGTGTATAGAAACGCAACGTTATGCTAATTGAAACTGAAAATCATAAAAACTTAGGAGAAAGTAAATAAACCAATGGATGACAAACAAAAGACAGCTCTAGAGCCTGCACAGACAAGTACAGGAAGTAGAAACAGTTTTGAAGGGACAAAGTAACAATCATTTAGGACAGTTCTCAAATGTAAATAAGAAAATGTTCTACTTTCTCTATCTATCCGATTTGCAAGCAACTCCCGTTCGAATTCTACCGAATATCAGTGGGAATTTTTGAAGACTTGTAACTGAAAACAAATAACATTAATAGCAACAGACCCGACGTCAACTCTGATGGAATTGCGAATAATTACAGTGTAATTCCTTGTCAAGTAGGGTTCGTAACTTAGGTTCATTAAGCTCCTCCTTGAATTTGTGTATAAGATGAAAATGTTACTTCTTATTACAAACTTACTTACTTTAATGTTACTTATTTGCCTACTTTTAGATCTTTCTCCGCGTTTTCATACTTAATCCAGTTTGATAATGATTTGTAATTCATTAAAATCAGATTAGAGGCCGGAAGTCATTAAGTGATGATTTTAAAAATAATCCATCATTTTCCTGTTCATATCGGCTAATTGCTTACCAAATTCGCCTATATTGTGTTCTATAATATCGGGAGCGATCAATGGTTTAATTAACCTCATAGTTAATTTTTTCCTTTACGTCTCCATTGTGTCCCTTAACCGTTGTTTAATTATCGTCCACGTATGCGTAGACACAATACTTAGATTCAGGGATCATTACTATTATATTTATAGCAAAAGCGCACAAAAGATTATGTGTTTCTATGAATATTGGTACTGTTGTTATGGCGTCGTTTGTCCTCACCACCCACGGTACTGTAACAGATACATTTTACATTATTATTCGTTTTCGAAGTTTCAGTTATAATTGATCTTTATTTTCATGTTTCGTTATTGTTAGTAAAATTAATCTCTTTCTCTTCGTTACTAATAAGTGGGTATAAATTTAATTTGGAAGTTGTTTATAGTGTGTTTGTGATTTTAATCATAAAATTTACAAAACCTACCACACTTACATAAATAGACACCTAGCTACTAAAACATAATATAAATTTCTCTACCTCTCCATCTCAAATATTGCTTCCCACCACCCACGCAAGTACGCAAATAATAAACTCTATAAAATATTCCGATATCGTCTCGCGCAAAATTAATTTCAAATTCAATGGTATCAACAAGTTTTACTTTTTAAATGACAGAATCCTCGTCTAATGTGACATAAATTATACTTGTTTTTTTCTTCTTATTTAATGCATTAAAGAAAAAACAAAGAAAACTTAGATTTGGATATTAGCAAGAAGAATATCAACATTACGCATAAATTAGATGAGAATGACCAATGCAAAAATGGCTTGAACGTTTCAAATTGTATTAATTTAGTTGTACTAGTACTGTAATAACCACTTTTCTATGGCTAACGATGGTAAAAATACAGAACCAGCTAAACTAAAACGCAAGCAAGGACACACACAAAAACACTACAACACTTGCTACAAAAAAGGATCGATGAATACCACATTTGTCAAAATCCGTCAATTTACATGCTACGAGGGAACATCCGTCATCCGTCCGCACTCACTGCTAAAGTAGTCACCATGCAGAATACATAAAATAGTTCAAATAGCATCGCTATAGACTAATCCCAACAAAGTGAAACATGAAATTTACCATAAAGCGCGTACAAGACAGCAGGTCACACAGATTTGCATAATGACCCTAGTATCAGCCCACATGACCCCGTTTTTGCCTAACTGTGATGTTAACATTGGTAATCAACGTTTTCCTGTTACGAGCACTGTGTCTGTTAACTGTCTCATTTTGACGAACACAACTTTCTTGTGTCAAAATTTTGAGTTTAGAATCCCTGATATATTTAAAAATTTTGCGTCCTCCACCATTGTTGCGACTCTCATTTCTTCCATTCATTATTCGAAAACTTGATCCACAAGAAAATAAAGTTCTCATTTGGGATTGTGCCAAATACTTTTTGTAATGTTTGAACGTAAAACGCCTACTTTGTTTCGTCGTTATTGTTTAACAAAGGCGAACCATGAATTATGTATGTCGATATTAGGTACGATATCCATAACGTCAATGACAGCGTCAAGTTGAAGAGATTCACGGATAGTCATAATGTGCAT
Organism: Apamea anceps; assembly: GCA_951799955.1. Lineage (NCBI taxonomy): Eukaryota > Metazoa > Arthropoda > Insecta > Lepidoptera > Noctuidae > Apamea > Apamea anceps. The sequence continues at coordinate 6,135,793 of OX637501.1, forward strand.
AATGTTACCTTTTGTATCCTTGTAATGATTTTGTTGTTATTTTCCATTAAATTCACTGTCTCAAGATAGTTGGTCCCTGCTATTTATTTGCTCTGTTTTTACTTTTAATATTAATATTTTCTCTCTTTGCCACTTTTTTAAGTTTCAACGTATTGAATATCATTTGCGTTGGTAATCTTCACAAGATTCTTTATATCTAAAAAAACAACTTCTACTTATTAATCTCTATTCTATAAGTACTACTTTGCATAACACTAAAGCATTATTATATTATTACGTTCCTTTCGCACTCATAGATTACCGAGAGACTATATCGGACCCCAATAGTCCAATAAAGCTTGTTCCACCATTGATTACGTAATCGTTGTAAACATTATCACTTAACTGTTAGGCACGTAGTAGGAATGTGTGATGTCCGGTCGGTTTGTCTCTGACCTTGCTTTGGAGCTTATACTATTATGCATTTATATTTATATAAAGTTCGTTATTACTTTGTCATTTACATGTGCTTTTTTGTTTGATAACAAGTTTTTTTATTTTTATCTTAAAAGAGTCTAAACATGATTAAGCTCGGTTTCAATTGAAGATCATACATCTTTTATAGTATTAGAAATAATTACAATAATTTTAAACAAATTTATGCATGATTGAATATTATAATACACGTCATTATTTATTATACATGTACCCTATTTATCACCAGTCACAAACAATCATGAGGAAACATACATTCAAAACAATCACTTACCGACTATAATGCTTTGAGAACAGTGACAGATAGCTTTATCTGTTATGATGGACATCGCCGCCGGATTATGGATATATCGAAAATATGCTAACGATACCAAAAGATAAGCAAAGCTGTTTATCCATAAGGAGCATTACCTAATACTCTATATGATTACCAAAATACTATTCTGTTTACGTAATTATCTTTGCATTTTTGTTACGTCACCCAGTTCTATAATATCTGTCATCGGCCTTGTTTCGCTATGGACACAATCACGACCATGGCTTCATAGCACAAGCGCGATGACGAGAGCTTTTGGCCTTAATAAATCGTCATTTGCTACGACTTTATGACAATAGTAATAAGGGACACAATTAAGAATTGATTCATGTTATGATTTATCACTATCGTTTACTTGGAAATGTGTTTTATTGGAAGTGTTTATGAATTAAGCTTTGTGATTTTCGTATTCATGTTTGGTTTTGTTTGCCTGCAGGTAACAGCTGTTGACGTCCGTAGTAGCAGCCAGCCCAAAGGCAACTCTTTTTCTCGCCCCCGCTTCCCGCATCCCCTTCCAAGATTGCTGCCACCATGGGTCGGAAGAAAATACAAATATCCCGGATTACGGACGAACGGAATCGGCAGGTTGGTACCTAATTTTTAGCAAAAACTTATTTTTTTATATACACTAAGAATTCCAATGGTAATAAGGTCAGTACAGGCACGCACAGTTACATCGGCCAGTTTTGGCAATCTCCATTAAACGTACTACTATGGTATGATAAATATAAAAATTTTGAAACCGAACCGACATTTAGAAGGATGATAGATGGTATAACTTCTCAACATTGCCCTTAGCAATATTTGAGCTTATGTAACTGTAACCGAAACCAAAAGTGATACGTGCAACGTGCAATATGAAGTTCGTATATACTATTGGAGGAGAGTGAAATGACCTTACCATGAGGCATGACCTAACAGATGCGGCCTATCAACACTCCCACTGCAAAACATTATCGCGGCGGGACAACGACCGCTCCCGCTTGTAATTTATTAATTATACGATTACACTGTATATCAACCTTGTCCAGTTTATTATGACCCTACAAAGCACTCCTCATCTGCCCCTCTCTCAAAGCACATTTTTAATTAGAAGAGAGGCAGAGAAGCTCTTTGAATGTGGTCTAGTAATACCAGCAGCAGACATGGAAAATTAAAATTGCGAAGGTCAATTTGGTTTCGGCGGTCCAACTTCCTCTGTTCTTTATGGTATTTAAAATAAAATATGATCATTCTGCAATCAGACGACACATTTTGTACCTATAAGTAACAGGAAACATGTACAGTATTTACAAATAGTGAGTGGTTCCTAAACAATTTACTAGAACACCTATCGATTTTTTTAATGTATTAAGGAAAATTACAAATTAACCGCAGATGATGTATAGGTACGAACATTTGCTCATTATTTAATAGCTTGAAATATTGGAATTTAAAACATACTGAATGACAAATAACTTTGATGAGTTCCAGTAGTAATTATTTGATTTCGTCCGTGACCTAATAAATTGCTTTTATTTTCATTTTATCAATATCGAAATTACAATATGAAGAGTCCGTATAGTTTAATGATATATTTTGTGTAGTCATGCTTGAAATGAAAGTAGTTGTGGTATATAAAAAGTCTGTAATTGCTTTTTGAACTTTGTGGTTTGTGGAAAAAAACACCGGAAAAGAAACCCTGGAAACATATGAGGGATTTCTCATTAAATTTATGTACTGTTAAAAACTACTTCCCCATAACCGTCGCTAGTTTCTCAAAACCACCTACTATAGTTTTATGTTCCTTCATTTTCCTTATATTTGTCATCTGAATGTTCCAGGTGACCTTCAACAAGCGTAAATTTGGTGTGATGAAGAAAGCCTACGAGCTTAGCGTACTATGTGACTGTGAGATCGCCCTCATCATCTTCAGCTCCAACAACAAACTCTACCAATATGCCAGCACTGATATGGACAAGGTTTGTGAAATTTCCTTTTTTTCTTCGAATATATCAATTATTTTCTTCTCATTCGTTTTTACAGTATCTATGGTTAGAGCTTACGCACTATTCTCTTTAGAGAGAATTGATTATACAGTAGCCTATTATACATATATCGCTTCAATTACCAAGCAATTTGTTTTAGTTTTCTATATGCTTACTTGTCCATTTTGGGTTGAATGTTTACACCGTGTGCATCTTTATATGTCATCGTTTCTATATGCCATCTCAGTGAATTTATGGATTTACAATTGAATTATTTTGATGTTGTATTCTAGATTATCAATTAATCTAAAGTGTGGTTCAAATTATGTAAATTCATTCTTTATTATCATTTTATAGCGTAGATCTTCGTTCTTAATTATGTATGTAAATTCTGTTTTACTAGCTTCCTGTTCTCTATAGTTTTTCTAACATTGTTCATGACGTTGAAAGATGAATGTTTAGCATTTTGTTCGATATGGTTTTCTTTTAAAGTCGTATTTGTAATTTGAAGTAAGTTATGAGTTTTAAAGGAAAAATAATTTATCCAACAGTAATGGAATTAATTTCTTCTAACGTGGTTCGCAGTAATTTATCGTTACACGGCTAACACGCCCTACTTATAACTAAGCTTTTATATTTTAATAAAAGTCTTGGTAGTACCAGCTAGACTCAGGTTATTTGCATTAACATTTTTTTATCGTTTACAGCCAACGCTGACTGAATAAACCGCTCATAAAGATCATACGGTTGAGTCAAATGATCTGCCACTACTTGTAATTTTGTATTTAATGATGTAAGGTCACGGTGGCTATGTTAAACTACACATCATACTAAACAAGGAATATTTTTTCAAACAAATGTTGTATTATGAGTGAACAACACTGGTGGCTATTAAGATAGTGTAGATACTAAATTGTAGGTTTTACTTAAATTCCTTAAGTGTGCAATTTACAAGATAGATAGGTAAACAGAAAACGAAAATAAATGAAAATATGGTTGGTATGAAAGAAAAACCAAGATAAATTGAAAATATTCATATTCAAATAATCAATGAAGATGATTTGTAGAGATATCTCAGGCGAGACGACTTTTTTGTACAAGCTCTTAAGGAAAATAGATTTTTAAATAATGGAAGATAGATTTCAACAACCAATTATGTTTATTTCTTTGCAGGTTCTTTTGAAATACACGGAATACAACGAGCCGCACGAGTCACTGACCAACCGCAACATCATCGAGGTACATTAAGTACGGCGTCATCTGTGTGCCCGTGATCGCAATGCAATGTCCATGCAAAATTGACTTATCCCATTAACCGCGTGCTTTGTACTTACACACAATACCCTAATGCATACATTTGATACTAAAACAATCCCTGATGTAAACAAGCAAATGTTGTTCGAGCCCCACTAGATTACTTATAGATGTAGATCTCGTACCCAAAGACCTTGTGTAAACGATATCACATCAATATACACATAGGCATAGACAAACACGAGCAATAAAGCAACAGCATGTTTATTTCCTGTTAGAAAAAAGGATGAAGTACAAAACACCAGACACCCCGTTTTATACTAACAGTTTATGACTAGATACCCCAAATATTTATGTTATTTTTTCCTGTACCAGCATGGGTTTTGTAAATATATTTTGTGTTTATTTGAATTAACCGCGCCTACCTGACTCCGATGTTGTGATACAAGGGTATAGTCAGTGTTGCATCATTGCGTTCGACACCACACAAATGTACGCTAAAAAATTTTGACACGTACAATTTTACCTAGTTACACTGTAGTCTTATTGAGAGCACTGTTTTATTTTGAACCCTCCACTACATACTGACGTGATAAAATCGAAACAAACGAAACAGTAGCAATTAAGTTTAACGCGATTGAAGCTGATAAGTGATAACGCTAATGGTGTGTATAGAGGGTGTAATCTAATAATTTAACTGGATTTTAATGCATGCCAGATTAATACAGTACGAGTAGAGTATTTATAAGTTTGGCTCGTCAAGCCACCTGAGCTGTGTTCGCTGACACTTACAGGCACTAACGAAGAAAGAGCATAAGAACGGAGTGATGTCCCCGGACAGCCCTGAGGCTGAGCCCGAGTACAATCTGACACCGAGAACCGAGGCAAAGTATTCCAAGATTGATGAGGAATTCCAAATGATGATGCAGAGGAACCAGTTGAACGGGAGCCGAGTGGGTGTAGGCGTGGCAGGAAGCAATTACAACCTGCCAGTCAGCGTCCCAGTTGGCAACTACGATCAATCACTACTGCAAGCTAGTCCACAGATGCATACTTCTATCAGTCCACGGCCCTCATCTTCGGAAACCGATTCAGGTGATTTTTCAGATTTGTTTTTTACTATCTCTGATTTTCTTTTGAAACTCTTTTAGTAATTATCATTGGTTTTGCACACAGTAATTAGCAATAACGTAGATATCTGAAATCAGTTTTTAATACTAGCTTTGGATGCCTTGAATTTTTACTTCAACCCTAAAAAAAACTAAGACCAACTGCATCATCTTTACTAAACTCCAACCTTCTTTCTATTCCAGTATATCCAAGTGGCGGAATGCTAGAAATGTCAAACGGCTACCCAGGTTCAGGATCTCCACTAGACGCCGGATGCACACCATCGCCGTCGCCTGGGCCGGCGCCATCGCCGCACCGGCACGGACACAAGTCGCACGGGCACGCACCGCCACCGCATCACTCGCCGCGGCACAATAATTTGCGCGTTGTCATACCCAGCTCTATGCCACCACCGCAAGACGATATCTCTTATGCTGGAGAGGTGATTGTGAGGCACTTTTTTATTATTTTTCGTTTGTTTAACCCTATCCTAATACGCTGAAGGCCTTCCAATTAATTAATAAATTAAAAGGCCTCTCCTGTCTTTCAGTCCATCTAAACTAAAGGTTGTCTGTAAGATATCACCTTGTGCGATAAGACCTCCTTTTGTACACTAGTTTTAAATACGTTTGTCTTTTTTGTTTCATGTAGTGCACAATAAAGTATTAAATTAATAATAATAAATACATAATTTTAATGGTTCGCTTCTATTGCTTGATTCTTTGAATTTGCTACTATCAATGTATTGAAGTTAACAATCATCGTCAGATCTGATTCTAATTAGAACCACAGCAGATTCATAAAATAGTAGCATTCATTTGGACCTTTGTTTAGTTGAGTTTGAATTTTTATCTGTTTTGTTTTGTGTTGACGGTTTATTTTTTTTATTCTTTCACTTCAACATCTTATACTTCAATATTATCAGTACAATATCTTTAAGCAAATTTCACCAATGAAATTAAACGTGATCAGCATATCTAAATCACGTTTAAGAGCTGTCAGTGTCAATATTCCGTAACAATGATGAAAATGACAACTTTTAAAGGTGGTCAAGAGGTGCTGGTCCTGTTCAGTTTTCTTAGTGAAATTCGCCCTTATATCCTAAGTGTTCACTAGAGTGACCCTATCTCTTTCTTCTTCCAGACACCTCTCGGCTACTCAGGACTCGGCAACTTCGGACCACAAGATTTCAGCATTAACTCGGACATGGGCATCGGACTGACGTGGGGGGCGCACCAGCTGCAGACTCTACAGCACAACAGGTACATGTCTGTGATCACTTTCATACCACTCTTTATATGTGTCGCTTATGACTCTTTTGATGCGATCAGTTTATAAGCTAGCGTTGGGTACGAGATAGTGAATGTATGGATAAACTTGGTGGTATGTGTGAAAGCATTCATACTTACTCATGTATCCATATACTTCGCCATTTCAGCCCGAAGTCGTCTATATGGCCTGATCGTGTTAATAGGGATTCAAGGAAATCTCTTCCACTGAGTCCGATATTTTTTGCAATAAAAACGAATTATTAATTATCACTTTGAAAATATTAATGATTAAATTCAAATTCAGTATTGAGTTGAAAATTATAAGTACTTATACTGATCGACAGAATATATGAATTGTTAAACAACGGACTCGGTTGATAATGATTCGCGTGCTTGTTGTCCTCTAATTTAAGCTTTTAGTTTAGACTAACAAATGAAGTTTCTCAGAAACAAATTAATAAAATTTTACATTATGATGAAAAAAATCCATCCGTACAGATAAATAACATTGTTTCTGAATAGCTTCGTAAACAAACTAACTAAAAACCAAAAGAGAGTTCCGCCGCGACAGTGTAATCACTGCCGTGACCAGGATTCGAACCTGGGTTACTACGGCCACAACGTAGGGTCCTAACCACTAGACGATCACGGCTGTCGGAACCACTGGTAACACTGCCGAAAACAACAATGTCTTCAAAACAGTTACATCATATTTCATGAACATTCACGGTTGCGTGCACCAGCGTGAGCAAAAAAGCGTTAAAACGGCAAATTAACTCATTAATTCGCAGTACATAAAGTTTTTATCAATTTATCATCATTTCTGTCTATGTTTAAAGGAGCTACATTTTCATTAGTTGTGTCGGCATTACTCACAAAATTATCTAATTGCCTAGATGAAAAAAAACTAGCGTTCAACCGAAGTAATTTAGATGAAAAAAAGAACAACTAAACGAATTTAAATTGCTGGTTGCCATATGAAGGCATTTGAACCAAAGAAAGAAAAATCAAAAACACATTGAGAGACACGTGTAAGAACAAAAAACTAAAAATTACATGTTGTTCATACACATTCGAAGCGTTAGAAGTAGATTGTTATTGAAAACTTGCGATTGAAAAGTAAGTAAATAATTCAACGTGGAATTGCTGCCAGTCTTCTGAGCACATTTCCGGGTGACAGCGACGTGGACAAAGTACTTCGACGCCTAAGTGACTAAAAACAAAAGATTTTTTTTGTATTTATTTGTATGTGTAGTTAGTTAGTCATTAAGTTTAGTACCTAGTGTCAATAGTTAGTTGCGTTATATATATTGTACATAAACTGGAAGGCACATATTGAAAGTATTCATAAAAAAATATCCAGTGCTTGCTACGCATTGCAATCCAGTAAATGATAATGAAACAATATGTAACTAATTTTTTATTTAAAATTATAATATCTTTGAATTTGTGTAAATTAAATTAAAAATTAATATGTTTTGCATGCCCATGTGACGGTAGAGAATGGAGGACTCTTATTAATAAAAGTACTAAAAAAAGTACTAAGTGTAATAACTTAGTACTTTTTTTAGTACTTTTATTGTTACATGTTAGCAAACCACTATATGATTTGATTTGAAACATTTAAATAATTTGGCTGGTATAAAATAAAAACTGTAAATTAATTGTTAGTTATTTCAGGGTAAAAAAAAAATAAGTCAGAATTAAAGTAATTATTGTTACTACTCAAACCTGAAAAGTTTTAACCTCCTCTAATAAAGATTACGAATAATTTAAAAAGTAAAGATAACCAAAAGCGTACATTCAGTGAAGTTTCTAAAAGATTGGAAGGCTAGCAAAAAATACAAGGACATTTTGCCAAGGACACAATGCGAGATAAAATCTCGCATCAGATTGTCTTCCGGGAGGCGTAGCGTGTCAAATGAATGGCCGTCACGCATGAGCAGATTCAGATTGGATTCGTATTAAACCAACGAAAAAAGGAAGAAAAAACTCAAATTAATTTGTAAGAGTTTTTGTGGCCAGTAAGTAAATTGCTGAATCTGATAAGAAATTCGATAAGAGACATAAAATGTTCTTTTGAATTATTTTGATGGTTATATAAAATAAGATGACTTCCAAAATGGGAACGAAGAATCGACCAGGGGGCCTAAAAAGGCCACTTTAAGGAATACCTCTAAAAGCTATTCACTTCCTGAATTCCCAGCAGAACATAGCATTAGCAATTCCTCTAATCTTCGTAAAATTTCAATTTATATTTGGTGTAAACATTGCCGCATGAAAAAAATAAAAACCGTAATTTTATCGGTAGATTTTTCAGTTTTTATTAATCAAATTGGTTTTTATTTTTTTATTTCTACAGTTTAAATGTTATTTCATTGTGATATGAATTGCACACAGATCATATCAAGAATTGTCAGTTTGTGACCATTTTACGATTTTTAATATGATTCATATTGTGATTCTGACATATTATGATTCTGCCAAAGTTGCCTTTTTAGGCCCCCAGTAGGTACGAAATATTCATCTAAATGCATGATAATGATAATAATGGTATACTTATGGGCACCCGGTCAGAAACTAGGCCAAACAACAAAAACCACGAGAATCCATAACTAAAGTTTCCCGCTATTTAACTACCTTTTTTGGCATTCATCCATATTTTACAAGACTTCCACAAATCTGTATTCATAAACCACGACAATAATAATATATTTTCTATCTTAGCGTATTAATCTTTAACTTCCATCAAGTTCCAATTAAAAAGAAAAAAAAAAACAAAAGATGATAAAGCCTCCGCCGGGACAGTGTTATATCACTGCCGTGACCAGGATTCGAACCTGGGTTACTACGGCCACAACGTAGGGTCCTAACCACTAGACGATCACGGCTATCGGAGGCTGTGTCTGTATCAATAAAATGAATGGTCGCTTTGCATTGTGAAAGTCGTTGACCAGTTTTCTTTGCAGCTGTTCGACTTTGGTGCCCTTGCTCTTGTTATTCAGATCATTGAAGTACTTATAGATCATAATAGATGGCGTTTTTTTAAATGAAAGAAAATATTAACTGTCGGTCATTTATTTATTTAACTATTTATGTACACGCATATAAACAGACAAGAAGTAAGGCAAGACAATATTGCAACAAAAGTGGAAAGAACAATTTGACATCAAATCTCGAGAAAAAGGAATATCGTACAAAACTATGCAATGTGAGCCTCCTCGGATACCGTGGTATACCGATGTTAAACTAGGTAGGCAAGTACTTAAAATAGCTTTTGGAATACGATCTGGACATGCACCACTAAAAAAATTACCTTTATAATGAAGAAATCCCTTTCACCTAACTGTATTCGTTTGTGATAAACCAGAAGATGTCCAACACCTCCTCAAAGATTGTATTCGCAATAATTTTGAAATGAAATGCATTAGATATAGGTAAATTTTATAAGTAACTTGCGTAAGGAAATTATGGGGCTGATAGGACCTATTAATGGTTAAAAGTCTCTAATAAATAAAGAGGAAAAAAAAAACAAAGAAGTAAGGAACAAAACAACGTACAAAGGTGATGCTTATTACTAAGAAAATCTTCTCCAGGGGCAGCAGTCTCGACATTCATAGCGATCGCTTTACGACCGAATTCGGTCGCAAAGTCCCGGATTGACAGGTGAAATGTATGGAGTGACAGGACTTTGCGACCGAATTCGGTCGTAAAGCGATGGCTATGAATGTCGAGACTGCTGGGGCAGTATATCTGCGATAGGAGGGTAGATAAAAGGAGATGTAGACAACGTGTGTAAGACTAGAAAGGAAAACAAAATACATTAAATCAAAACAATTCGTTAATCTTTTTTCGATATTGGCAAACGCGGGATGAGTTCGCCAATATCTAAGGCTAAAAATAGGTGTATCTTTTTAACTATTTCGTGTATGAATAGATAAACCTTATATATAATCATTAGATTGTTAAAAATACCAATTTACTCTATCACTATTTTATTATTGGATTCTAAACAATGTCAAATAAATAATAGATCAATTTATATACTGAACATAATGATCAGACTATTGGAATCAGCAGATTGATGGCTTCCTATATCATTAAACAAGTTTGGCTATGCAAAGAGGAAACGCTGCCAGTTTCATATGCACTCAATCATCTCACAGATAAATGGAAGTGTATGAATATGTAGGAAATTTACGAGTATTATATAGCTGTCAAATATTTGCATTTAAATGAGATAACAATTTTCAAATTATCGATTTCATTATTATATGCTGTTATGCCTCCAAATTATTAAATCAATTTAGCTACTCCAGTTTAATTAATCCGTATTTATATTTAAATAATTTAAAAAGCTAGTAGTCTTAAAATACTAATAATAATATGTACAAGTGCAAAGCAGAGGAAATAATCAAAGGGCATCAAAATATTTTAATGAAATTGTTATCAGAAGCGGGCATAGTGAACATTAGCATGATAACCTTCTAAAGTTTCTGTAAAATCACCAAAACTTGAAAGAAGTTAGGTTTCCTGGTAGTAACAAGCAGAATTTTAGTTTTTTCTCCAAAAACTTTGCTCCGCCGCGACAGTGTAATCACTGCCGTGACCAGGATTCGAACCTGGGTTACTACGGCCACAACGTAGGGTCCTAACCACTAGACGATCACGGCTATCGGAGCTGGTGACAGAATCAGTAAAACAACTGACCACTGTACGAGTTGTTACGAAAGTAACAAATATTATTTCCTTTCACTACTGCTCCAATTACTGCCCTTAATTTTCGGCTACAAAGAAATTCTTATACACTTCCAAAGATGGCGTGGTTTCGATCATCAATAAAAGCAACAAATTTATTTTTGAATTCATTGGTGAGGGCTGCCAAAATTGTTGAAAAAAAACCTTATAAGCTTGTTTTATTTCCATCTTCGATTTTAATCAATGTTTTGTGTCAAACGACAATATTCTCTGGTAATCCATTCCTTTAAAAAAATGTTAGTTACTTAATCTGGCCACCCCAACTAAAAAGAATCCAAAAAAAATTGCTCCCCGTGACAGTGTTAACACTGCCGTGACCAGGATTCGAACCTGGGTTACTACGGCCACAACGTAGGGTCCTAACCACTAGACGATCACGGCTACCGGAGCTGGTGAACGTTGCACCAAAACCTGCAACTGTATCGTTCACAGACTTAACAACAGTACCAGTATCGATAACCTACCCTGTCCCCCGCACCTGCACAGAAACAGGGCGACAGAGGGGGGTTCCTACTGTTAAATTAAGTACTACTTTCACTTGGTCGCTACGCTTGACTGCGCCAATCGAGTACAGATAATTACAACATAAATTAACATTATCGGTTGCTACGGGCTTTTTTAGGTCTTTGCATGTTTCTAATTGGCTGTTATGAATTAAACATAATGCTAATTACGGGCTTATCAGGTTAACGTACTGCCGTTATGACAGGTAGTAGTGTGCTGGCGCTTGATGAAGTGCTACATTTTTCATTTGGTATGCGTAGGTTCAATGAGAAAGCTGGAAAAAATGATGTGAACAATTTCTGCTATTTATTATGCATAAGTTTTCATAAAGAATATGCTAAAATCTATGAAAGCAAGTAGGTAAACATTTTTTTTATTGAACCTAGGCGTTACACTGTATTAAATTCTCTTGGGCTACATGCCTCAATGTAAACGCAAAAATTCTTTGATCCCTTTTACTTCATGAAGTCAATATATTATCAATATGTTTGTCAAACTTATGATCTTCCCTCCTTTGTCTTGTTCCATTTTCCACAGTCACTAATCTTGTCAATCATTCAACAGTAGCAGCTTGCCAGTACTGGGCGGCGGTGGGACGCCCCCCCCGGCGGCGTCGCCCAGCAACGTGAAAATCAAAGCCGAACCGGTGTCCCCCCCGCGCGCGCCCGACCACATGCACCGCGCGCCGCCGCCTGCTCCTGCGCCACAGCCCGCCCATCTCTCTGGAGTCATTGATGGTGTGTATTTGTTTTACTGTGTTGCTAACAGCTTGTGTTTTAATTTTTTTAGTCTGTGACAATCCACTGCTGTCTAAAGCCTGTTTGAAGTTTTAATGTAAGGCGTTATTCTCGACCCTTAGTTGTTTTTGCTTTTGAGTTGCAACATGAGTTTAATGGAACACATTAAGTTAATGGGGAATTATGAGCATTAATAAAAACTTTCAACAAAACGGGTTATACTCGAGCAATGCCTTTGACAGACAGCAGTGCATTTCAAATTTGTATTTTCAAAAAGTATGTAACATAGCTATAATTAAGTGAATAGGTTTGCTTAATCGCATGAGATATTTTATTAGTAGTAGATATTTAGTAACTAAAATGTATTTGAAACCTATTAACCAATACTAACCTTACCAATTACAGTGTATCGGCACGTTGCAGGTTCAGTATCCTCAAGCAACATGGGCTCTCCAGCTGGCCAGGACATGCGGCACTCCAGTGCAGGCCCTCTGGACTATGAGCAGCCGCACACGAAGCGGCCGCGAATCGAGGGTTGGGCCACATAGCTAGGCTATGAGGCCTTCGGCTCGTACCCGAGGCCCCTGCACCCGCACTGCTAAGCCCCGCGCGGCCCCGAGGCCCCGCACGCACGCCACGCGGCCCTTTCTCTCTATCGAGCTTCGGTGACCGTCCTCCAACCCGACATGCTCTATCTGGACTGAACAGACTACCCCCGCGGCACAGTGCTAATCTTATCACTCCAAAAGTCTGATAAGGAAAGGTGCATCCAAATCAAACGGTGCTTAAATTTTTGATGGCACGGTCGACTAACTTTCTCCTGTGAAAATCAAGCCCCACTCCCAGGGCACACTAGTTCGTTACATATTCGTAGATCTCTAATGAGATCCTATATAATTGAATGTTCAACTTTACACTACCCTCTATTAATACGTAATTAATTATTGTAATGCACACGAGTACACTAAAGATTAAGGTTAAATGTTAAAATTAAGTACAATAGCAACCCTTCAGAACAATTTTGAACATTAAGTACATATAGATAGATATTGAATTCCCCTGTAAATAGACGACATTATATGTGCAATCCGTGCCATTGTCTGTTTAGCTTAAAGTTAGTCAATTTAAAGATTAGTGACTGTAACATGTCCTAGTGCACTAATGTTGAAGTTTGTGCGTTCAAGAAGCGGCTGGACGGAGTTGTGTAGTGCATGGACACGGACCACAACATGTGAAGTGCGAGGAAGGAGGAGGACTATATTATAAACAAACGACTGTTGACTTATGTGTTAGTGTTTTAAAAAGTTTTTTGTGCCATTTTAAAAATTATATTAATAGTGTGACATCCGAACTTGAATCTGTTAATTAGTAGTCGTAGTGTCATCACAGAAGATAATAAATTATATGTATTGTAAAATCTACTTTATCTATTGACATATTTATACATGAGAAATCATAATGATATTTACATAATATGTATACACGTCCCGTTAGGAACGAATGTTATGTAAGTAAGTAGGTAATGTTAGCTAGAGATGAGTATATAAAGGTACCACACGAAGCTTTAAAATTTCTTATGATAACACTTGCACTCTAAGCAGATTTTGTAAGTAAACACAGTTTATATCGTAAAATTTAGAATTCTTGACATTTCGACACTTGAGTACATAGTTGAGTTTGAGAGACAAAATGAACTAGAGTCAAAAATAAATTGCATCTTTTTCTGGATTTTGCTTTGAGCTATTACCAAAATAATAGCGTTGCAGATTGTTCAATGTTCGGAAAAAGAACACTGCAGATATAGTTTCTTTCTGAGGTGTATCTGTCTACGCTTCGATCATACCTTATACTATAAATCCCGTTCATAATATTGTATGTATGTATGTATGGTCGTATCTCGTTGCAGACCAAAATATTATCGAGTCAATTTTGAATATCATATTTTATGTAATTACTTGTTAAGTAAGGTTTATTTAGTGGCTATAATGGGTTACAAAAATGAATGGAACAACTTTGTTGATAGTACATTTACTTTTAATTTTGTTAATGTGATCTGAAGTTTGTTTTATTTCTACTTAAATAAAGTTAATACTAGTAGCTATTGTAACAGAACAATATACCTACGAGTCAGCTTTAAGCACATACAAAATTATATTTTACATTAAAATATTTACACTATTATATGCACTATATCACGATCCGCCCTATTTTTAGATGATATTGTCTGAAAGAAACTGTACATTGTGTCGTCCATAGTTCATAATGTCCTTCATCGCCCGCTTTCCTTAGATGTTGCTTTCCTTACCTCCTGTATGTAGCACGTATCCTAACAACCTATCCTATCCTGACACCTCAATTCTTTGTGTCACGGCCTGCACGAAAGGCCCAAAGAATTACTCGACACCCTTTCCTCTCCCCAAATCGTCTCACTGTAGTTGCCTTACTCACAGTGCCTAAATATACCATTTTGTACCAAAATTTGTATGTTATAGCATTTTTGCTTTAATATTCACATCCTGGTAATCTTAAGTCATTTGATGATGTCAATTGTTCTGGTCGTAGCACGCAATAGTTAAAGTTTGGAAGAGTCAGAGACGTAAGTAAGTAAAAGACGTAAGTAAAAGTAAGAAGAGTAATAAATATTAGATATATGTTGGATGTCCTGATAAATATAAAATAAATGTTTCCTGCTTTTTAGAGTGTGACATCTGACGCCGCGATTTTAACTCTTTTTATCTTTGCACTCGACTGTACGCGCGTACTACGGTCAGAACGATACCTATAATATATTTCTGTACCACGTTTGTCAGTCAAACTGTATAAATGTGATTATAACTGTAAAAATATAATTAAGTGTAAGTGTAATGAACAACTTTGCATCATAAAATATCATTAGTATAAACCTTCAAATCACAGTAACAAAATGTTAAATGTACATTTGTTAAAATTTGTACAGGGAGTTATCCATTTTGAAGTTCAAAAGTCTGAACGCATAAGAATATTTAAAAAATGAAATGTATTTTCGCATTGTAAAATAAGTACACGGTTAGATTTAACGAATTAATATTTTATTACCGGAACATAATGGATGTTGTCCCGTTTATAGGGAACTATTTTAAAGATCATGTAATTACACCTTGAATGTTAGACTAAATTGTTAATGTGATATAATTACGTACACTGTTACAGCCCTGGGCCCGCTCATTGTTACAACACCCTTAGGGTCGCCGCACACTTTTGTATTGGTCGTTCGTACAAGGGCGATCCTTGTTGCTTGTTCGTGCGTGGCGATCTTTGTAAATTTCTCCTCTGGGCCCCGTAGTTTGAGATTCTACAATTGCGTTATCTGCTGTTTTCGGTCGCTCGTTCCTAAAAGTTCCTTTCTCTGGAAGCGTCGATGTGTTTTGTATTAAAATTTTGCTCAATATGTTCGGCGATGATGCGAAATCCTTGTTTCTTGTTAGAGTTCATTTCTACTTGTCCGTTGTAGAACATGGTATGATATAATTAAGTGTTGCATTGTACGATATCAAACACGTTAACTGTAACCTATATACCTATCACAGTACAGTCGCACTGGTATGAGGTCATAGCCAAATCAATGAACGCAATTTTGCACAAAAACACATTGTTATCGGATGAAAATGTTTACAATAAGTAAAGTTTCCTTTGTACTCGCGTAGAGAGATAAAGTAACGGACGTTATGTATTTATCGCTTGCACAGACTATTGTATCGACTATATTGTATATTATTACGACAGTTAAGCTGGTATTGGGAGCATAATTTCCGAGGTTGTGAGCTTTGCTATCGGGAATGAGTTTCAAGTTTAATTAATTAATAAATATATAAATATAATTATTCATTTGGACGCACAACCGTGTTGTGTGTTATTGTAAAAAGCGTTTGTTTGTTCTTTATATGTACCTACTTTCGTAATATATGTGTTTACCTGTATTTTATCTCGCTGTGTGACAATAGCAAAGGGCTTGTTCGGTTAACTTATAATCTAGTTCATTGCATTTAAAAAGATACGTAGTCATAAGATAACAGAAAATTTTGCTGAACTTCTTCACAGTAGAGGTCGACGTGTTTACGTTTCCGTCTTGTTGCTATTGCACCACAGGTATCGTGAACAATCCAAATAGAATATAGGAATATAAATACATATCCTTATTGAATACTCAAATCGATTTCACATTAATTTCTCTTGTAACAACAGTTGTGCAATACATTTATAACAAAATGCTTAGGTAGGTATTAGGTATATTTTCGTTTGAATTTTACAAAGAATGCAAAATCTGTTGTATTTTATCGATATTTTTACTGATAATGAGAGGGAACGCCGACGGTTTTCCGGAGGTGCGTCTCGGGAATATTAAGTCATAATTGTGTAATTATTTTTTAAGATAAGGCCGGGCCAAATATTGCATTAATGTAGGTCATACGGCGCTGTATCACTGTGTTGAGGCAGCCATTTCTGCCCTGTGTATTATAATTGTATGATGAATGAAACATCTCAGTGGCTGAATGAAATATTAATGTTTATCGACAGTGTTAGAAAATTGTTATAAATTATTTTGATGACTGTTCGAAGGATAATAAAGAGTTGGATGTCAAATTTCGTTCTTTATTTTGTAGCTACACCTTACCCATATACCTACTTAATTTATTAACAACGCTATAAACAAGAAAAATCATAATATGAGTAACAGATGACAATACAAAGCAATCCCTACTACGTTTTATGACTCTGTGGTTTAGTATACAGAATGACGATGAAGTTATTACAATAAAATGAAAACACATATCCGACATGAAGTTCTCTGGACATACACAATAAAACATAAAATAACAAATAGCATTTTAATCGCGTTGTTGTATGTTGTACAAGTTGTAGTTGTTCGCAAACGTCACAAACATGGCGTGTTTGTGATTTTCAGCTTTTTGATGAGTCCATAATGTGGCGATTTATGTGATCAAGGTTCACAAAGGTACTCCTCTAAAGGAAAATGTATTATTTATTTATTTGCTAGAAACATGGTATGTTGGGTGTTCATAATTTCATAGTGCTACATGTCTCACCATTTTAACGGTATGCAAAATCAATTTCTAATTACATGAATTTACAATTTTACAACATTACATTCATTTTCCATTAAATTTAATCACATTACAATAATAATATAATATATACTTTGATTTTTCATGCATAATTGTCACACACATTACATTCACATTACATTACTTTCAGTTCCCGTTAGTTACATTACATTAATAAATAATTATTATATCATAAATAATTGTATATTATTTCAATTATTATATTATTATATTGCACACACTTCTATTTAAACCATATTATAAAATTAAATTCAACGTAATAAAATACTATTAACTTAAATAATTATTTATGCCTATATTTGGATGCCAGATCAAGAGAAAAGAATTTACAGGGACATTTTATTATAATTTTCTTATTTATCATGTTTTATAGGATCACCAAAGGCAGCATGAGAGACTGTGCTCCCATTTTCATCTAAAGACTCCATATCATGAGAAACAAATCTACGCCTCTTCGAATCTTTCTCGAATATCTCCCGCACTTCTCTATCCAGGTCTAACGAGGTCGACCTTCTAGAATCAAATCTACCAACATTGAAAGTGTTATGTACATCAATATTATCTTCGGTAACATTGATTACTTGACCATCTAAAGTATCCGTGGACACCGCAGTAGACGGTCTACTGTCAAAGTTCAGTCTACTTTCAGTGTCTCCTATAATCTTTATCTCACTATCAATGTCAGTTTTTGGTGTAGGAATTAAGTGTTCTCTAGAATTAACACTGATGGGTGTATCAACTCTTCTCGTAAATCTGCATCTTCTTGTGAAGCCTCCCATCCATTCCGAGACTAGAGCTGTTCCAGCTATGATGAAACCAGCTGCTAAGAGTAGGAACATTCCTTGTGTATCTTCTAGAGTGAGACCTTTTTCTTCCGCTGATGGTATTTTTATTGTGCCACTGCCAGCCTGAAATTATTATTAACAAAAATGGAATGGATATAATATGATGTAATACGATAATATGATATAATATAGTTATGATGTGATATGTACCTATATCTTGATGAATTTTCACCTCAGATTTATGTTTGCAGTAAACGATTGACTTTTTGACTATTTTTTTTAATTTGACATGAGTAACTAATTAATAGAACTATTTGTAGGTACTATGCGCCATTATTATTATTTCAAGTACAGACGCCAGCACATCAAGCTACTAAAATCTGTCAAATTTCTTTAATAGATTTCCAACTTTATCGCTAAAGCAATAAGGTTCAAGGTTGATTGGGAAAATTTGACAGTTTCGGGTAACTTGACCTGCTGGCGTCTGTACCTACATAAGACATGGTTTACTGCATCATAATTATTAGTGATGCTTGTCTTAGTATTTAATTAAATGATTTATTTTAGTAACTACGTTTGTATAAACACTTTTATACGCCTTTTAATAATATTTTAAAAACTAGATAAGGTCAGCATTTCCTGTCTGACTACTCTAAGAAGAAAGGCCGAAACAAACTTAGAGGTTGTAGTCTCCTTCAGGAATAATATTGGCCCGATCATGTGAAGACCAAGTAGTTTGGTGTCTGAAATGGTCTTTTAAGGAAAAAACAACACAGATTGAGTGGACCTCTCCAGTCAGCACAAGCATTTGTCAGTAATCAATTCAGAACGTAAGGAGCACAACACAATTAGTAATACTTACAGCGAGAAACTTTCCAGTGATGCTTCGTTGCATTTCAAAGCGCACTTCGTCAGTAATCTTATCAATAAGACCGCTTTGGATCATCCTAGCTATATCAAAGTTCATTTTCGCTGAGTACACCGAATTGTTAGGAAATCCCATCGTTATTCCGAATGGAACGAAGCATTCGTTGGAAATGTGGAGGACTGCCCGCTTTGACCTGAAATTCATCGATAGTAAGTAATAAAGGTTCTGATGATGATGATGATGATGGTTCTGGTGATTCAATCTTGTATGGAATTTGAGATGAAGCGGTAGGTTAATAAGTAGTGCTGCACTTATTCGATATCATGAAATTACTTTAAGTCAGATTTGGTGAAGATTTTAGTGAATACCAAAAGTTTTAGAAAACACCACTAATATCTTACTTCGTCGCAGTAAAATTAGCTTGCACAATATATTCAAGTTCAGCTTTGGATCCCAGAAACGCATAAGGCCAAAAGAAAGCCTTGGTTGTATTTCTTATTCCGGCTGCCACATCCGGTACCAATTCAAGTTTTTTCAACAATTTCGCGGTATTCGGATCAGATGAATTTAAGAACCATTTTTCCCAACCACCTCGATCTGTGTAAAAACCATTAATTACATTTATAGGACTCTGTGGCCTAAACCCGCACTTGAGTCACGCTTATCTGTGACTTAAGTAGTCCATTTTTACACAGAAAAGCATGACTTAAGTGCGGGTCTAAGTCACACAAACTATAAAATAGCATACGATACGTGTGACCTAAATAATTAAGTAGTCTTTTAATGCACGGCGTTTAGCACCGTCAATAATGGACTACTTAAGTCACACGTTTCGCAATGTTCTTTAAAACTACAAGCAATTTTAGCTAAAAATCCACAGAAAGAAATATAGAAAAGCGTATTTTTTTTTACCTAAAGTACCAACTCTGTAAAATCCAGCTAGTAACTGTTTTATTGTATCCACAGTTTCGGGAAACACTGGTAATGTTACAAATGCTATAATAGAACCAGTGTAGCAACTCGTTATTATAATTGTGAAAATCCAATACCAACCTGAACATAAAGACATTACTTATAGAAGAGATCAATATTCAATTTGAAGCAGATTATCATCTTATACTCTGTCTATTAGGTAAACCGTTTTTTGACAGATGGAACTAGTGATTGCAGCAACACACAATACATTGATTGATACACGTACGGTATTATAATGTAAGAAGCCATAAATAAGATAATTCAATAAGATAAAGCAGTTTATTATATTTGTTTTGTTTATTTCATTACGCATTTTAAAGTTAACTTTTACCTAATCTGGTATACGAGTATGTACGTTCTAAGACAGCTGTCAAAAAACGGTTAACTTAATGGTCAGGGTATAGTGAAAATAAACTCACCAATCAACAACCGCGTTGTAACCTTACTCGTCTTGCTCCAAGAGTTTTTACCGAGGAACGTAAAGCAATTTGTAAAAGTTCCGAAGACGTACCAGAACATATTTTCTATTTCCCCACTGTTATGCAACAGATGTCTTAGAGTATGTTTGTCGGAGAAAGCTAGTGGAAACATTCCGAAAAGATAGGTGAACGTCAAAGCAACCCAAACATGCCAGTGGAAAGGACCGAGAATTGCTCGATAGCTGAAAAAATATAAATATAGGTACCTATAACATACGCCTGCAATCCTCGAGGAGTTAAGCAGAGGAGTTATGTTTAAGGGGGCGAGCCTATTGCTATTAGGTACTGAGAAATTCCAGATGGAATAACCAATAACACTTTACCAGACCGGGAATCGAATCCAGGGCTTCGTGCTTAGCAGTTGCGCTTGCGACCATTAGAACAATGAAGCAGTTAAAAGGGAAGTATATACATATATATATTGGTTAAAATTAAACTTAGATATAGATTGGTGCAGATAAGTTGCAATGCGTGACGTCATAAGCAGTTACCGGGGTAAAGCCGTCGACATCAGTGTTATAAAAATCGCGCAATCTTGAGAATGCGGCAACGACACATCCATGTCCCTTGCTCTGTCGCTGGTCAGATACATTCCCGCTATTCCTATATCTGCTCGTCCCATTGCTACTTCTTTAGCTACCGAATCTCCAGGCCTAATAAATAATTATCTTTCATTAGCAATTTCAAATTCTATACTAATAATAATTAATAAAAAGAGGATAGATTTATATTTTTGTGTGTATGTTTGTAATGAATAAACTCAAAAACTACTGTACCGATTTCAAAAATTCTTTCACCATTGGGAAGCTACATTCACCCTGAGTGACATAAGCTACATTTATTGTAAAAATATTTTAAAAAAATCTTATGTCCACCCGTGCGAAGCTGGGACGGGCCGCTAGTACATAAATAAAATGAAGGTCATTGGTTTACCCCAGATTAGGCTCCTGAGGTTCTATGATTTCTATAGAAAAGTTGTTTCTTTCAGCCAACAATTTTATTAGCCTTAGTTCAACGCCGTCCCAAACAACTCGAGGATTTCCACCATCAAGATCTGCTTTTATCCTAAACAACAGAGATATAGAAATGTATTATGTATAGAAATCGGGATGAACCTCAGTGATTGATTTTTCGTAATTACCTTCTGATTACGTAAGGAGGCTGATTAGCAGCAGCGACCACAAACCTATGACCAGCATAACCTTCAGTCATTTTAGGAGGAAAAAGGTTAATATTTCTTGAAAATTTTCCATGTGTCCAAGAATTTAACACTACAGGCTGACTAGCACCCAATCCATCTGTATACAATTTGTGCGTATACAGAATGTATGGTGATTCCTAGATAGGCAGTTCAATGTTGTTATTAAATTGTTCACCTCTAAAAGTTTCCAAATTTTTGTTGCAAATCTTTACTTACTATAGTCGCATCGTCTCCTTCTTTGAAGCTCTGTCCAATTACAAGTAGATTAACAAACATTCTTGAATCAACACTTGCTAGAAATTCTTGTACAGCCCATTGAGAGGACCTTGCAATTATTATAATCTTGTTCTCAGGTTGCTTGCTCAGTAATTTTGCACTAATCTTTATGTCCGTCAAGAAGAGTATAAAATGTTGACAGTCTGAGTTAGCGTGTAATAGTTTAGGCTGAACTAATTCACCGCTGTCATTGATATATCCATGAACAAAACTTATCGGAAATCCCTTTAGAAGATTTTGTACCAAGTAACTTTCCTTGGACTTGACTTGACTGTCGTAAAGTATTACCGGTGTGCAATCCTTTAAATAAGTCAAAGATATATTATGTATCAAATTCGTAAGTGATGGTGTCTGGTCGAAAAAAGAAGTTTCGTTTAAAAAGCGCTCATTCCATAGCTCCTCTCTGGTTTTTGGATGCCCGTGAAACACTGGATCTAGCGCTCTTTTATGAATTTCTCCATCGTCTTCATTTTCTTCTTGTTTGAATTGTCTCCATTTAATGTATTTGTTAGTATTGTTAGTATATAAATTTTCAGGCGTATCATTACTTTTTATTTCCCTTTTTTTATCTACTTTATATCGCGTGTCTAAGACAGATTGAGAGGGATAATATTCTACCTCTACTTCTGCACCAAAAACATAATAGGCAAGAATGACCGCACAAAACCAAGAGACTGCCATGTTATCTGAATTATGTTTGAATCGTTTGCTCATGTGTGACGTTTTTTTATAGGCTTTCATTGACCTTGGTCTACGAAACATCACAACACAGGTGTTATGATTGAAATTTAATTTTTGATGATCACTGCGGATTCTTTATGGTCACGGTCGTAACCGTGACTTTTAGTTTTATTTCGTAGAGTTAATTCTTTGTTCGTTCTTGGTACATTTTTTATGAAGGACAGAAACACATATTCCTTCGGAGTTATTGGAAAAAAAGTCCTGCTCCTAAGGGTGAGATGTGATAGAACAAACATATACAGTAGCCTACATCATTTACTTGACATTTTTCTCTTTTAGATGGACACACCACATTATGATTTAAAATTCTAGTGATCCAAATGTTTAAATTGCCATAACGTTTTTACTGACTAATTCAACTTCCTATGACATATCATAAAAAAATAATCAAGTAATCCCTAAGGAGTACCTACCTGATTATTTTTTAAAATTTTAAGTCATAATGTCACAGCTAAAGAGGAAAAATATCAAGTAACTTTTGGAGGGCACAGGTAAATTTTCATACTATACGGGAAAGCAAAATAAAACTTAGACGTATTTATAGCTTTTTATTATTCAGCACTGGTCACAAAATTGTTACAATTCTTGTACAATAATATAAATAATGATGCCGATACAAAATACGAAATCAACTTGTTCTAAAGTTTTGCACTACCTCTGTGCAGTCATATCCGAGATACATTGTTCTAGCCGAGACGATAATAAAAAAGTGAAACTACCAATTTTAAATACTAATCCTATATTTACAGTAGGGCTTATTAAATAATGAATAACTTTTAAATAAGATTCGTAGCAAGCGCTTCCAATTACTTTAGTTGCAATAGCAGACCAAAGCTTTAATCCTAATAGAGTAAGAATCGAATTTACTGTTAGAGTCATAGCATAGTAGTCTAGAAAAGTAAGCTAGAAGAATGAAGCCAAAGGAAAAAAAGAAACATATGACTCAAACAGGAATTTTCCTATAAATAATCATGTATTGTAATACGTCCTCGAATGAATGAACAGTTGTATAGACATGTGCAACATCACAGATGAACACAAATGCGATGTGGACAGACATCTACACAATGCTACACACTACAAACTTTATTGTCCAAACCAAAACTTTACATGTGTGAATTCAATTGAAAAATCATAATAGGGACTTTGACGGAAGACTTTGATTTAAACACAGCTAAGAACGTACGTAATACAATTCCTAGCTAAACATTACACACTAACAACTATATATCTATATTTACACATTATAAAAAGGCAGTGTCAACCACAAAGCTGGCAAGATTAGAAAAACATATTTTCTAAATTTTAATATGGCTTTCGTTTAAAATTATTCGGAAAATGGTAATCATTTTTAGGATGTATGCGATAAATACTGGAGACTGTAACTTTATTATCACGATATGACAAATTAAAAAGTCTAACTAAACATCTGCATTAATTTAAAGAGTATTACAAACTAAAACGAACACAAAATAGGAAATATTATTATTGCAAAAAACATTGCACGAGTATTGTTACAAGTAGATCATGCAATTAAACCTAATGAAATCGACGCTATCTTCACGCTATACGATTGAAAACACTTAATATCACAGTTTTCAATACATTTAGGACGTATTTTAGAGAATCATAACGAACACCTTTCGTTACTACGAAATTGTCAAAGTTTGCTTTGTGACCATCAAAATCTAAATGGCACTCTTCAGTTGGTGACAAAACAATTTCTACTGATGAGTCTGCGAATTACACAAACGAAACCTTTCTTGCCTCGTTAGCTTTGACACCTCTGATGTATCAACACTCAACATATATATCGAGGGTGGTAGTATTATTATGCTATAGTAACTAATCCGCTTATTCTCCGATGTCGTTGTCTATGCGTGAAGATCTGATGCCAGATTTCCCGGTCCAGGGGTACACTTCGGGACAAGGTTGGCATGTCCTCATGTATCTGACTCCGGATTTGTGCCAAAGGTTGCATACTTTAGGGTTGTTGCATTTCTTCGGCCGATCCTGGAATATAAAAATATAAGGAGTTAATGATAAACTTACAAATACCTACATTTTGGTGTGGATAATTACCTAGTTTGAGGCATATTAAAATGTATGATATGGTTTAGAATTTTAGATTATCTTGGAGAAACATTATTTATTTAAAAGGGTTATCATCTTAGTCATAATGTCACCTCTGTAAGAAAAAACATTCATCAATTCAAAAATAAACAATAGGTAGCAGGCATGAAAATGTATTGCGCTGACCTCAAGTAACATGAGCCAAGGGCAGGAAGATGATGATGATTAAGTTGAAGATCATACACACCTGGTAATTGCACTGGAAGGGCTGGAAGTTGTTAAGCCTGTTAATAGGAGTGGGGTCTCTGACCCATTGCAGCGCTTGCCAGTTGGTGACGATCCAAACGTCCTGCATCTGGTTGATGAAGTCCAGGAACATGAGGAAGCCGGCTTTGTGGTGGGGCTGCGTAAACCACGCTGCGTGGTAGTAGAGACCGAAGGGTGCCCTGAAATTATTGAAATCTTTATTAGTTTGAGGTACTTAAAATTTAATTAGATTATTGTATCCATCCCGCGGCAACATAGGCATGGTGTAGGATATTGTGTATGTATATAAATTTGAACCAAGCTCTGTAAGAAGGAGATTCTCAATTCGAATACATGTGTTTGTTATCTCTATTCTAACTCTAACTTATATTGCAAGTCAAAACGTATTATCTATTCTCACTAAGTTTGATAGCACAGTGATACCACATTTGGTCTATTGTATATAAATCTCACCGTGAAAACTTAGGTAAAGTGAACTGTCTGCCATCTGTTAGGGCTTGACTTGATTGACAGCCCATTTCACCTAAGTTTTCACGGTGAGATTTTTACAGAATAGATCAGAAGATCATAAATCAAGATTCAGCATTTTTGTTTTCGGTTATTCTGGAGTTGGTTTTCTAGTTTACTGGTTCCTGATTGTTCTTGGTTGGTTGACTGGAATATTTAATAACTTACCTATTGGTAGTATAATGTCTGTCGAAGTTTTTCAATATCATCTTGTATACGTTCTCGGCTTCGGGAGGATTGGCGCAGGCGTCACCCATGGAACAACGACCTCCGTTCAGGTCCTGCCACATCACCATAGGAACCTCCCATACACCTGTAAATGTAAGATATTTGTCATTAGTAGTAATTACTTATTAATGCTATACTATCAAAATCAAAATGTGTACTATAAATCGATTTAAAACCACAGATAACTTAAAAAGTTTAAGAACAAATAAATCATTGTTCGTATACATGACAAAGTTTACATTCCTTTTTAGACCTTTTATTTCACAAAAAAATCAACTTAGACTACATAACACTAAAGTTGATGTTGAGTAAGTGGCATTGAATGTAAATTATCCGAGTTTCTGAATTAAAAAATAATCAAGTATTTTTTCACATTTACCTGGATAAGATTTCGTTGGGCAAGGCGGTATCATACAATCGTGGAACAGCTTGTAGTCAAGAGTGTAGGGCCAGCTAGGTGGTCTGTTCTCATAGACGGGCAGCGACGAATCGTAGGTGAAGTTAGCGTCATACAACATCTTGAACATCTTGTTGCCTCCAACGGAAAGGAAAGGCGCTCTCATGCCTCTTACATCTTCAAGCTTAACTCCACCGTAAGCTGCCAAGATTTCTCGCTGTCCACCCACTTCTCTGTACCATTTCTTTTGGGAGAACTGTTCTCCAAAACTATGTCTAAAATCATTATTAAGTTTCGTTAGTTGGTTATCCTACTATAGGTTGAGTAAAATTGAAGATAAGAAGTAGAAATTACAGTAGAATTAAAAGAACAAAAAATTTAATCGCAAAGAATATTTTGAAAGAAAAACAAAAAAAAACTCCGTAAAATTAATTTAAACCCAGAAATCAGAGTAATAGAAAATTCAAAGGCAGAAATTTAGAATAGGAGTAGTAAAATTGAGTCGTAATTGAAACTGTACATGTCCTTGGTGCTGAACAAAACTGTCAAATTAATGTGCTGTAGTGAGTAGTCCATAAACTTACGAAATCGTGTGTGATGCCATCTCGTGTCCAGCGGAGTAAAGGTTCTGTACTTGACTGTAATCGGTCCATTCGTGGGACACGTAAAATGTTGCGGAGATCGGACAACCGTTAGGGTTGACGCGACCCTTCTCAAACAGATCAGCGTACAGACCCTTGTTCAAGTCGTTTACAGAGTCGTCGAAGGTCAGAAGAACAATCTGAGGCACTTGTTCCACCGGCATGTCGGCTGTGTCGGGATGTAGTATGTGCGTGTGGGTGTGTGAGTAGTGCCAGGAAGAGGAAGATAGAGAAATAGGTTTCAAGAAGGACGGAAGAGTTGAGGAAGAGAAAAAAATAAAAAAAACGATTAGTATCAATATAATATATGATTAGATAGTGTTTAATATATATTATTATAGAAATGGCCGTAAATACCCTGTTAGTGGCAAACCTGTAGTCTACCAAAGATTGAGAATTCTATGCTCATTGACTTACGATACTGTATGAGAGCCAAATTCGTGGCCATCAGCGTAAAGATTCTGAACTTGACTATAGTCCGTCCACTCGTGGGAGACGTAAAAAGTAGCAGTAATAGGGCAGCCATTCGGATTCTTTCGCCCTCTCTCAAAAAGTTCTTCGTAGTACATTTTATTCAAATCGTTCACAGCATCGTCGAATGTTATCAATACCATTTGTGGTACTTCGCCGACGGGCAAATTTCCTATGTCACAAATACCATTTACAACAAACATTTAAATATTTAAAGTCGATAAAATATTCTCTAGACCAAGTGAAATCCCTCTCACAGAGTAGGCTGTGTCCCAGCATTGGGAACGTTATAGACCTGTTATGTATGTTTATTTTTATTTAGCCGTTAATGTCCCACTACTGCGCAAAGGCCTCCCTACTCTCCTTCTACCTCTCTCTGTCTAGAGCTGCCAAGGAACAATCTTTATTAAAGGAGGCCATTTAGATTGCCATCGACATGCTGAGAAGAAGATTTGAGCGTGGCAGCTTTCCGAGTACAGTATGTATAATTAAAATAACTTTATAAAAGAACCATAAAAATTGTATTATTGGAAGAACCAAAACCTTAACGTACCAGGTATTTCCTTGCCACCGCAGGAGCAGTCAGGTAGTAGGCAAACGTCCTTCCTGCACTTAGCTGCTGTCTTGTCAGGAGTAGGCTGTGGGTACACAGGGTCAGGCCTACTCGGTGGGTGAGCGTAGACGTCAACGAACTCAGTCGTTTTGGAGACAATAGCCGTCGACGGTTTCAATGTTGGTCGGCTGCGACTGCTCAGAACAAAAACGGTTTTAGGTGCTGCAAGAAGTAGTCATGCTATTGTGTGTATAGAAATGAGAAGAAGTGCACAAATGCGGTCTTACTTTTGATTATAAACAATTATGATTCGTATTTTTAATAATTGGTGATGATATATATGGATTTGAACAATTAATGCTACTTTTCAAATCCTGACAATAACTTGCGTTCTGTAATCATTAAGACAAATCAAATAATGTATAACGATTGCAAAAAGAATAACAGATAAAGGTTAAGATGATTGTGTAAAAAGAAGTGAAAATGAAATGAATGATTGAGTTTGTATTCAATTCTAACGTTGGTGGTGTTCCTCTGTTCGGGGGTGGCTGTGGCGGCTGCGCATCGGTCGCGGAGGAATAGTGCGCAGAACCACGGCCTCGAGTGCTGGTGGGCCTGCAAATAGTACATTACCAACTGAACAACGCGTTCGCTCATATAACCCTCAGTTAGTATGCGTGAATTTAAAGACGAAGCATTTTCAAAATTATATTCAAATAATGGTTCAAGTAAATTTTTATTTTCATCATGATGTAATGTTTTATTCCAAGTATGAGTTATCTAAAGATTTGAACATCAGACGTGGCTCCATGATTGTCTGTATTATGATACCACAAATATGTTAATAACGGTGTTACACAACATGCAGTAGCGTACCAAACACGAACACATTTTGATACATTTATGATTCTGGTGCACTTACACTAATGATGAGTTTGCAATGTGGTGCAATACGATTACGTGAAGCTACATTGAGGAACTTGCTACCCAAATAGCTAATTATCTTAACTACAAACATTCCACAAACTACACAAAATACCAATAGTGTGCAGGAAATGGAAAGGTCGCGTCAGGAGTTAACAATTCAGAAATTCAACTCAACCGACATGAAGTCCCCCAATGAGAACAGTATGTTAAGCGAAAGAGTTTAGATGTAGGTGCTATTAAACGATTGTCGGATAAGATGTTTGACTTCATGCTAGTTACTCGCGAGGCAGAAAATAAGGATGTTTTTAATAAACGAAGCCTCCACCCTCAATAAGTAATGTGAGATAACTTCAGGCTGCTTAGACTATACTAGCCGGCGAGTTTTGTACCTCTGGTATTTGATTTCGTTGCATTTTGGATTCGCTTGCAAACTGTTGTCTGATGAGCATTTGGACGACGATTGGTAACTCCTGCGCCCACCTCCTGGGTTTGTCGCAGCTAACTTTATGGCGGGATTGACTCGTGAGGCTCGCGGTGGAAAGGATATGCTTTTAGTCGTCGAAGTCGTCGGGTCGAACTTCATAGTCGTGGTCGATTTCGTAGTACTTGTCGTAGATGCGATTTCACTTTCGACTTTATTATGTCGCCCATCAGTCTCAGCCGTAGCTCTATCCTCCACAATAGATGCAGTTGACTTAACTACTTCATCGTTAATATCGACATCCCGAATATTACTTTCAGTTGCTGGAACATCGTTAATAATGTTTTGGAACTTGTGCGAGCCTTCATTTTCTGGCGTACTTGTTATAAGACTACTAAATTTAGATTGATACGAGTCCCTACTTGGTATGTTTCTATAATCACTTGTTGAACTTTGTACTATTGGAGATGTTGGCAAGTTCGCATATGTGAAAGGAGTGCTACTCATGCTGGCCATAGTTGTAGTCGTTGATGAAAAATCTTTTATGTCGCTCTCCGCTTCGGTGAAGCTAATAGATTCAGCACTCGGTGCAACATACCTACTAACAGGAGGCTCCGTTATAATTTGTAGACGCTTCACATTGCTGCGCAAAGGTTTTTCATCCACATACCTCAACGGCTTCTTCTGGTATCCTATATTAACTACTTCCTCTTCATATCTATGTGTGGTTGTAGTAGGTTTGGGTGTAGTTGATGTTGTCGTTGTTGTAGTTGAAAACTCTTCGGTAAATTGTGGTGCAGAGGAACTTCCGAAATTGTTCAAGAATGCTTTGATGACAGTTTTAACTTTACCATTAAATATTTCCGTTGTTTGGTCCGGGACAACTTCGTCTTCTACTCGGTAACTATAGTACGAAGGCTTGCGCGAATGTTTTTGTTTCTTAGTATTGCGGTGTCGGGATGACCTGCGTGTGGTGGTTGTGGCTACAGTTGTGGATGTGGTAGAGGTCGTATAGTCACTTGTATCAGCATTCCTGTATGTATTGCGTAAATTATCCAATGTTTTGAAAGGTGAAATGGAAGGCTCGCTCCAAGTGTATTGAGATCTATCGTATTCTCTTGTAGGTGGCTCCTCGTTTAGTGTGTTATTTAGAGCTGCGGTCGATAACTCGCTAACACGGGCATTTTGCAAACCAGTCTCAATCAATGCTTCGGTGTTAATGGAATTCTCTGTGGAGTCAACAACTTCTTGATTGTTTGCAGAAAACGGAGTTGGTCGTGTTTTGATATAATATTTCGTCGATGTAGTGGAGGGCAAGGTGGTGCTTCTATACCTAGATTTTACGGGTACTGTTCTGCTCGTTGGTCTTACATAAACAGGAATATCGTAGTCATCTTCGCTGTTGTCAAGACCATAATCATTTCTACGCTTCGAGCTCTCGGAAGATATTTCGTATTTACTATCGGTTTCAACTACTGGTTCTGCAGACGCCAGTTCTGCAGACGCCGGTTCTGCAGACGCCGGTTCTGCAGACGCTGGTTCTACGGATGCGTCTTTGCCATTACTAGTACTATCATAATAATACCTATCAGACTGTCTTTGCCTACTACTACTACTGCTACCACCTCGACTGTTTGGTTTACGGGCCCTATCAAAATCTTCCAATGGTCGCGTTAGAACAGTCAACGTATAAGTATTATCGGCATTATTAGGATTACGCCTGATAGAAAAACCAGATGTTAGTGACACCTTTTTATTGTTCCTGGACTTAGATCTTACCACTTCCACGTTATTATTATTGTTAGTCACTTCAGAAGAACGTCTTGATGCGGTTGCAAGCGTTTCAGTCGTAGGTAATGTCTCTTTTAATCTATATAAATTGTCAGTCGCTTCAAAAGGTTTGGCAAGGGAGGAAAAGTTTAAGGTTGGTGGTTGCGTGGTAGGGATCGACGATGAGATCTCGTCAGAAGGTTCTGAAGAGGATTCAGGAATTGGACTTTCATCTGTGGATGATCTGTTGAATACAAAGCAAAAAAATCTTTCTAATTGAAGCTCTAAAACAATACTACTTACATAAATATTTATTTTAAAAGGCGGAAAACTGTCTCGTTTCTACAGATAAATTAGTTAAGTTAGTGAAAACGGAAACAAGTTATAATATGTTTAGTGTTCACTGCTGAGACAGAAGATACCACAAAAGCTACATAATTACATCAATATAATATTAAAAGAGAGAAAAGAAATAGTACTGATAAAACTAGATACTGAAATGAAATTTTGAACAACCTTAAAACCGATACAAAAGAAGGACAGAAATTAGTAAATAGTTAGAAGTTCGAATCAGTTGAAAGGTTGCAAATGAGAGATGAGACTTAGATGAAAACGTAAGATGATAGAATGATGTTAATGACAATTTTGAGAGAATGATTTAAGCCGGGATGATTTTACATTTGAAGATTAATCTTTTGTAGTACCTTGGGGTATATCGAGACGGGGTCATTGCTTCAGTGTAGGGTGCTGTAGTAGGGCGTTGTGTTGTTGTGCTTGTGCTGGTTGTGGAAGGAGTGGTGCTAAAAGTGGTAGCTTCGTACACTGTCGTTCTCCCGCTGCTCGGGTTATGATCATATCCCAATTCATTACCTTCGCCCCTGGATCATAGGCAATATTTCCATGTTAATTTGTTTGCTAAGTTTACATTTGACTTTATTACGTTTAATAAATTATTAAGATCTAGTAGTAATGAACTTAAAACTTACCTAGTCGAATGGCGAATTGGTGCTTGATATTGGTTCTGGTTGTTGTTTATCTGAAATTTTATTTGGCTTAATTAGTATTTAGTAGTTAACTAATTATATCGCGATTGTGTTTATTTTGTTATTCCTTGAAACAATTCTCTTTGAATCTAATATTAAAACTACAAGAGTATTGACCAATTTCATAGGGCAGTTGACAGTCATAGCTTTTGAGAACATTGTAAATGTTTGTCTATTCGTATATTGCTCTCTTGTTTACATAGATTAATAGATAGTAAAGCATAATCAAAAATTACCTGTGGTCGTATAAGTTCATCATCGTAGTCAACTGGCGCAGGTCTCGGTGTGTAGGTCTCAACGGGTCGCCTAGCCGGTGCGGGGGGAGGGGTACCTCGGTACGTCTGCTGCACAGCTGGGCGGAGCGAGGCCGTGTTATATTGCTGAACGTAGTCTGCCGATACCAGTTAGTAGGTTACGTGCATGAAGTTGTAAGGTTATAGGTCGTGTGCATTATAAATAATATGGTGTTGTAGTATTAAGAAATAGGTTGGTTTAGAGTTCATCGTTTTTAGTAAATAGGATTGAAGACTAAATTATCAGATAGGAAATCCAAATCTTCTCAATTTTATTTGAAATCGTTAAAATGTTGCCATCACTTGAATTATGAAGTTCGATGTTAAAATAATACGGGATTACACCATAAAACATCTTAAATAATAATTATAGTCATATTTACATTTCTTATAAAATATGGGTAAGTATTGTTGTTACAAATGTAAATGTAATACCAAATTTCATAGTTATTAGTTTTCAGTTGACCTCTTATTAAAAATATCCATTTGAAATAAATAATGAGGAAAAGAAGTCCCAATATACCTAATAAGTTTATTATAAGTTATGCTGCAATATCAAGTAGTTAGACTGTTACAAACCATAGAATAGTAGTGTAATAAAATCATAAAACAAACTTGAAACGATTGAAATACTTTTTCAATGATGAGATTACCATGCGAAAACCTCCATTTATAGTAAAAATTCATCTAATTAACGTATTTACAAGTTTCAAATATGGAATTTATATAATGTCGAAGCCATTTACGATTGTTATTATAATGTTACCTGTATCTTTGTACAATTCACCATCTTCATCATAAACAGCATAGAAGGGGTCGTATTGATCGGGACTGTAGTTCTGAGACCCGTTGTACAACATCTTCGGACGGGGACTTGCTGAATAGGAAGCTGGAGCTACGCTTTCGGTCGGTTCCAAGCTAAAAATACCATTGGTTCTGTTGAAATCTCAATAAACGTCAAAAACTTTTCACATATTCAATTTTTTATTTTTCTGCTTTTTTTATGTACAGTTGATTTCGCAATATACAAAGCAACTTAGTCAGTCTTTTCTACAGTCAAAGTCTCTATAGTCAGTGTTAGTTTAGTCAGAATACGTTTAGTGCGATAGATATCAAATAACCGAAGAATTCTGTACAGAAAGTGTAAGTTAGTTGTGTGAAGAGTCATCTCCAGTATATCTCATAGTTAGTAATTATAAAGTTGTGTGCTCTTCTAATTACCTGTTTGTTTTACCGTCATGTTTAGTCTTTGTAAATCTAGTCTCTTCGTTGTGGCTGTCACGAGGAGTTGTCGATATCATTTGTGCAACAATATTCGGATGTCTCATTCTTCCTCTCGTCTGCTTATCTTCATTTTGGGAAGTTTCTTTTAGAGTAGTCGGCTTAGCTAACCTATGTCTAACAGTATAGGGACGCAAAGTCGTTTGGTTCAAATATTTGGGAGGCCTAACAGTGTTAGGACCATTTTCAGTAACTGGTCTTCTTATATGCATAACAGTTCTGTTTCGAGGCATATGGTGTATAATTTGGTAGTTAGATACTTCAGGACGAATCAGAGTATGCGGAGTAGGGGTACCGTAGTCTACTAACACAGGGATAGGAATTTTTCCATTTATGTTTTTGTTGAAATCTTTCACTGGAGATTTTGTCACAATAGATACATCGTTATGATTCTTAGTGGCACTCTCTGGTTTATTGTATTTCAATGGTACTCTTGTAGGCTTTGGCCTAACACTGGCTGGTGCAGAATTATCTTCATAACTATCATCATATTCCTTGTAATTTTGAGCCATGGGTGGTCTTTGTGGTTTCACTTCAGTACTTGGCATGTATTTTGGTTTGACTACAGGTTCATAGTAATATTGTTCATCTTCGTCATCATAGTAATAATCATTCATTTCTGGAGAAGGCTTTGGTATCGGTCTGCGTTTAGGTGGCGCTCTAGTCGTGGTAGTGATGGGGCTGCCTATGAATTGTTGTTGGTTGTTGTACGAATTTGCCACATTTTGATGATTACTATAATTTTTTATCGGAGATTGAGTAGATTTTATGGCTTGCGAAAACAAATCTCCTAGATTTTGAATATTTTTTGGTGTACTTGGTTTGAATGAAACAGCACGGAACGGAGATTGAGTCGACGGATTATTCCAATATTGTTGTAAAGTTGAAAGTTGTTGATTTGCCAACGTCGTCAGGGGCTTAGGTGTGGAATGTTTTAGTGCAATGTAAGCATTATGGGGTTTGATAGAGGACACTAGATACGGTTTTGCGGTTGCTGATATATGTGGATGAAGTGATATAATCTTTTCAGGCTTTACTAAGTACTGATGTTTCGGTGTTGACACAATGATAGGTGCGGCTGTCCCAGATATTAGCAAGTATGGCTTAGGGCTAGCAGAAAATGTATGAGTTTGTCCTTTCAATTTATTATCTTGATTTGGTTTAGGAGTGCTACTTATTGGTCTGTTGAAGCTATAACTTAATGGTAACTGGCGATCGTCATTGAAATTTGGTGGTTTTAACTTTGGTCTGTTAGCATCTAAAGGAGTACCAGCAGTTTGTCTAATAATATATGTGTTTTGATTTTGAGGTTGTTGTTGATGTTGCTGCTGCTGCTGTTGTTGCTGCTGCTGCTGTTGTTGTTGCTGTTGTTGTTGCTGTTGTTGTTGATGTTGCTGTTGTTCTTGATGTTGCTGTTGCTGTTGATATTGCTGTTGTTGTTGATGTTGTTGTTGATGTTGCTGTTGTTGTTGATGTTGCTGTTGTAGTTGATGTTGCTGCTGTTGCTGATGTTGCTGCTGCTGCTGATGTTGCTGCTGCTGCTGATGTTGCTGCTGCTGCTGATATTGCTGCTGCTCTTGCTGTTGGTGTTGTTGTTGCTGTTGTTGATAGGATTGTCTAGTCGGTTCTGGTCTTTGAATTCCTTGGTCATATGACTGTGTTTGTTTTATCGGAGCCAAAGATGGTCTTAAACTACTAACAAATGTTGCTGCTGAGCTACCAGGTCCAGAAGGTACAGTGAAAGGTTTAGGTGTACTCATTCCTATATAGCTTAATGTCGAACTGGGTACTCGAGAGCCAAGTTGTGATGCTGTTGTTACTTCAATTGTGGGATTAACTATGGGTGCTGCTCTTGGACTATTATTTGTGTTTTCAGCTGTATACTGACCATTGCTTAATTTGGACAAATATGCGTCAAAATCGAAGTCAGGGCTAGCAAACGGATTTTCTATATCTTTAAACCGATTACTTGGGTGTGTGAATTCATAGGGTGGTGCTGGGTGATGATCATCATCTTCATCGTCTTCTTCTGAATTTTCATCGTCTTCTTCACTAGAATTCTCTTCATCGTCATAATCTTTATCATCTGACGGTCTTTTCTCTGCATGTTGTTGCATTACCTTTACGTTTCTAATTGGTTGTTGATTATTGTGAGTTGGATGTTGGTTCTGTTGCTGGTATTTATTCATGTCTTGTTCTTGAGTTCTGTAGTTTTCTTGGGGCCGCGGCGATGTTGGCACTGGGACAGGTTTACCCGTAACAATAGTACTAGGAACATGCGATGAATCGGGAAATGAGATTGGATTGTTTTGATGATTCACATTGGATGGCGTCGATGAAAAATGTTGATTCATGTACTGAACGTTGCCTTGCTTGGGAGCATTATTGTAAAATCCACCAGCTAATGAAGTGAATTGGCCATTCTTAAGCGATGATATAGGTGGACTTTTGGTTATTATTTGGGTTGCAGCATTCAAAGGATTATGAGCTAACGTCTGACTAGATGGGTCTGGTAAACTAGGTTTAAAAAGTCCTTGCGATTGTAAATTGCCTGTTTGATAAGATAAAAAAGGATTGGCTGTAGAATATAAATTATTATTGTAGGATTGTGGACGGCGGGTATCATAATAATTGTTATTATTTGGGTTGTCATTAAACGTTTGCTGGTATCTAGAACTTTGAACATTAGTATTGTATTGTGGGAATTCAACTAATTTATATGGCTTTACGAGGGCCCAATTCTTCCCAGGAGACTTGTAGCCATTTTTAACATAATATCTGACTTGTCTCTTTCCTCTTTCGGTATCATCTAGGGGTATACCATCTTCATCATCTTCAGTATCTATTTCGACATACTCCATTTCTTCGCCACTGTCACTTCTTTTAGACATTTTTTCTGGCTCTGTTGTACTAGTTTCATTAGCAACTAAGTCTTTTCCTACCACTTCCCTTTTCTTTCTCAAGACTGGTTTTTCAGTCGGGTCATTAGTAATAATTTCATTCGTCTCAACGTCTAATTGTCTGTCATTAGAAGAGTCAGTCACGGTGTCACTTTTGTCTTCACTGCAAATAACGACACTATCTATTAATTCTTTATTCATAGTCGATATATCGTCTTGTGTTATACTCTTGTTAGGACTTACCTGTAAGATTGGGGTGCGGGAGTAACAGTAGCAGTTCGTCGTTCATCGACTTGGGAGCCAAATGAGAAGGAGCCTATTTTACCACTGTTTTGAGGAATGGACGCGGGAATAATGTTAGAGTTATAATTTCTTCCGGTGTTGGTTTGTTGAGCTGCGTAACCATCTCTATCCTTTTGAACTTGTCCTATAGTAGGAGGTTGTCCTCGGTAAACGCGTTGTTGTCTGTCATTTTCAATTTCCTCGACTGGTGGTAGGTCATCTACTTCCTCGTACAGTTGTTGTTGCTATAATGAAAGCGAAATATTATTAATATTCCACTCAGTAAAGGATAGTCATAAGGTCGCCGTCTCTTGTACTCGATTTTTTTAAATACCTTTTCGTATTCTTGTCGGCTGAATTTAGGCTGTCCTCTTGAGGTGATGACGGGGTTAGGCTGAGCACGCGGCGGCGGTGGCGGGGGTGTGCGGCGTGGCGGCGGACGAGGGGGCGGGTCTCTTTCGCTGATCCGTTCCAGCTCTTCACCGCCAACCGCGCTGGTGCCGTCACAGCCTACGTTGCGTGGCCAATCACACGTTTGGAGCTCGTGGCTAAAAAACATTAAAATAATATTTAGGACAAAAATACGATCAAAAGCCACTTATCGAAAGTATAGTGCCTGTACCTACTGCCGTGGGACATTACGCTTCATCGTCTCTTCATATTTACATAGCAAGGATTGACGCGTGAAGGACCAACGGTTGGTTGGTCGGTTGGTTGGTTGTTGGTTTGTTGGAATCAAATCAAAGCATAAAATCATTAAGGCATTTAGGTCATTGGTGTTGTTCTGTGTGTTCTTTTAAGTTTCCAACAACCTCAAAGTCATGCTACACAACGATTTCAATATTGTTAGCGCTATACTCATTATCTTCATTAAAAATAAACTTTTTCGATGTGAATTTCTCACGCTTAACAAGATGTTCCCATATAACCCGACAGCGTATCTCTTTATATGAATAATGTTAATATTGTCACGCATATGTTTGTTATTTGAATGGTATTTTCTCATTAAAATCTGATATCTTTCTAGATCTAGCCTCTAGTATAGAAAACTCCGAGCCATTTATAACATGACAGGTATGAAATGTAGTTTTACTAGAAATGGAAATGGGATAGTTGTACTATGTATGTTATATTACACATGTTGCTTCGTATGTGATGTCCAAGCTAAGAATAGTCATCTTTATGACCTATGTGTGTTACCAGTGAAGCTGAAAGATTAGACAGGCAGCAAAGTCTTCCTGCCAGTCAACAACAACAACCCGTGATTATCGGGCCGTCTGCGAAGCGTAATGACCATGGCAACAAAACTGACCATTACCTACTGAGAAGTATCTACGGTAGGCTGTTAGTTATAAAGATGATGATGATTCCTCACCTGTACATAAGGCCACCAGTGCATGACTCGAGTAGTGCGCCGCCAAACACGCAGACGTAGTATAATGTGCAGTCGGTGGGGTGGGGGTAATAACCGAACTCTTCGGGACAGTCGAAGTCGACGTCACGCTTGATGTCGGCTGCTACGGGTACGCTTCGGACCGGGCCGGATCGGGACCGCGACCGGTCGGAGTGGGCGCCGAAGCATTCTGAAATTAGAAAACGAAATTCAGTTGTGGAATTCGGAAATGGAAAATGATAGGATGCAAGTATATTATACGTTCAAAGTGCAGAACGCGTGTGCATTTGAGCTTGTCGAGATACTTTTTACAAAATGTAGTTACTATTCCTTATATAATTTAAAAAAAAATAGAAAAAAGGTAGAGAAATATTTCAAAACAATGAATAACCTAACGTAACCGAAAAATCTATTATTATAATCGAAGACATTGATCACAAATTAGACCAAATTACGCATAAACGACCACAATTGACTATCGATCACACTAATAGCATATCGCAGGGTATATCGAATGCAACACGCATAGCCGTTACATTGTCTTCGAAACGCTTCGAAAGTGATATGAAACAATTGTCGCAAGCGGCTGCAATAACACGAAGAACGAGACCGTCGCCGATACACTTTAAGATAACCGCATACTAATCGGAATAATAAGCAGAAATCACCGACGCGAGCCTTAATGGCCGTACTTAGCACTAAAGTAGGGATTCGAAAAAGTATCGATGTCTACATTGTTCGTATCGATATTTCGGTTCTTCTTCCACTTCTTAGGAGCTCTTACCACTCTTGTCATCTGCTTTCTCCACCGATTGCCAGCTTCTTGACTACTTATACTTATGTTCGAAATACTTTTCAATTTCAAGTGATCAAGTGCTATCGATTAGAAAGAAAAGAAAATAAGAAAAACATATTATTCTGCACAAACAAAACGCACAATTACAAATAAATAATAATAATAAAAGACATAAGCTACACATAGTCAAAAGACTCGTACTCAAGCATAAAAAAAAAATGTTGACGTTATTAATGTTGTTGTTGTTGTTGTTGATGTTGCTCTTCCAAATACTTTTTACTGATAATTTTCCAGTGACATCAGTGCATTCAATCGGTTTGTCTTTGCTAGTCGACAAAATTTTATTAGATATAGAACAGATTTGTGTGAATTAGCCATCAGATAAAAAGTTTAACAATTTTTTAAAAATATTTAATAGCTTGAGATATTTTTGTTACGATACTACTATATGCGTACTCTATCGATACTATCCATATCGCTGCACTAAACTATGCAGTTTCCTCACAGTCCTTGCAAGCTCATGCACCGTACAACAGCAATCAAATTCCTTATCCAACTATCTTTACAGAGTGATCCGTTTATCAGATCTACGCCATCCGCAGTACCTAATTGATTTCGCAAATGTGCATAAGTCTAAATCGTCAGCTTTATAGCAATTTAATTGTGTAATATGAAATTACCGTAACAATGGGGATTGTTTTTTTTTCCACATTCTTAACGTATATTGGTGAAAAACTTATTGGCAATTGATGCTGTGTAACGTTTGAAGTGAGCGAGGCTAACATAATAACGTTACATACTCTTACATCAGTTGGTAATTTGTTGGTAATTAGCGAAACTTTGCACAGCACATTGAACACTGTTTCGCACAGTGGTCCGACTACTTGGCAAAAGGAAATGAATGCATACAATTTTACTGAAGGTTGTTGGGCAAGTCAATCAACATGAATGAATCTTATTTTTTAGAAGAAAAGTTAATCTTTAATAATCTTCTTTTGAACAGTATTAACAAATTTACAACGTG
The DNA here is from genome assembly GCA_951799955.1 of Apamea anceps. Classification (NCBI taxonomy): domain Eukaryota; kingdom Metazoa; phylum Arthropoda; class Insecta; order Lepidoptera; family Noctuidae; genus Apamea; species Apamea anceps. Next base: position 6,175,899 of record OX637501.1, read on the forward strand.
GCAGTAGGCTGGCCATGTTTGTCAAAAGACCGATGGCCGGTGAAGCAGACGAGTCCTAGAGTGGAGACCGCGTATCGGCAAGCGTAGTGTGAGAGGCACCCCAGCTAGATGGACCGACAACCTTTAGAAGGTGGCTCGGACAGACTGGATGCGGAAGGCGGAGGACTGGGTTTTATGGTGCAGCCTGGGAGAGGCCTATGTCCAGCAGTGGACTGTGATAGGCTTAGCTGATTGAACGCATTTCCTAAACATAATGGCTTTCTGAAGATTGTAAAAAGGGAGACATCGATATAGAATGACTATTAGAACGATATAAGTTATTTGGTAAGTAACACAAAGTTCCGTCTTTTCTATCCTATTGCATGGTTCACTTAGATATTACCAGAATGGTAGCACCAGTTCCGAGGCCACATAAGTATATTTTCGTAACTTATACTTATTCAAATTCACATGACGATGTTATTATCAGCGTTGTGAAAAGGAACCGAGAGTTAAGAGCTTCTATCTTAATCGCAGTCAATTTTGTCACGTTCCCATTGTATCACGAATTACGTGGGATTTAGGACAGACAGCGAATCTCGCGCATGGATTAAGATATTAAGTAGTTAAGGCTTGCAGAGCTCCTTTTTTTTTCTTTGTTTGTCTGTCTGCTCTTGGCTAATTTTCTACTTTATTATTTAAATCTATTTGCGTGTCTTTAGGTGAGCAAATAGTCCTTGTCTGTAATGATATGTAAATATAGAGAAAAATCTGCATACCCAAGTGCTTATTCATTTTTATCTAATCCTAAGAAAGAGTGGCGTCTTTTAGTACAGGTATTATCTGCTTAAAAGGAGGCGCTATTCACCAACAAAATGTAAACAACTAATAGTTATGAAATAAACATTTTTGTATTTGTATTTGTATCTAGGTATGCTACTACTCTTCTTACTTTACACACTACAGCTAATAATGGTCAACAAACAGTTCAAAATGTTTAGTGTTAACACGAAAATGCGATTACCTACTAAGAGAAATAATCAAAGTAATTTGGAAAGGGTTTATATAAGTGGTCTAAAGGGATCTGTTCATGAAAGTCTTCATCGATGAACATTTTTATAAATAGGTGAAAGTTTTATTTAGTTAACCAACAATGATAAATCATTACTCAGTGTATGTACTCGATAGATCGAACGACTATGTTTATTAATTAAGATTCTCTCTCTCTTTCTCATATTTGTGAACAATGTACATACATTGTTCACAAAAGAACATTCTTTTCATTTATTTCTCAAAAAGAACATACATTGAACCGAAAGTATTGTTTCCGTTCCAAGACATTTATTTCTTTTCTTTTTTTTTTTTTGATGTTAAGAGACGGAGGTTTCCCTGCAGTAGGAAAAATACAGGCTAGTTAGATACATAGATAAAATACCCACTACCTCTCTACTCCATAAAGTTTTAGCTTCATCCAGTTACAGAATTTCATTTTTATCGTAGCGATACTTTTACGCTCAAATAAAACCTATCCATTCAATAATAACCATAATTCAAGCTCTATTCCACACACAAGTATTTACACTCTAAAACCATAACCACCATTACTCACAGATGGTGTGAAGTCACATAAATCTACAGAGCAATAACAGCGCTTAAAGTATTGCATACTTTCTTCGTTTAATGGCTTCAAACACATTGGTAAGACGATTATGATCTTATGACACTTTTTATGGTACTGCTCTCGATACAGACTGTTAATCATGTTAAATTAAACAAGTGTTACGTTTATTATGTAATAAGCTGAATTCCTACTTACTTAAACTGTATTGCTTCATAAGAACGGTCCACAAACTAAGCCGATGAAATTTAAAATAAAGGTAGGTACAACACAGTAGAGGTAGGATGGATGGATTATTCAAAACTGATAGCATTATCAGCCTATAAAGTTCCCTCTGCTGGGACACAGGCCTCCTTTCGATGAGAGGGAGTGGGCCATAATCCACCACGCGGACTCAGTGCGAGTTCGTAGATTTCACATGTCTTCGAATTTTTGGTTCTAGGACATGCCGGTTTCCGCACGATGTTTGCGTTCATCGTTTTGAGAGCAGTGGTGATGAAATAATTTACACAAAGTAAAGCGCCTGTCTGGATGGATGATTCAAAACTGATAAAAAACGAATTTTACATAATATATTATATAAGTTAAGAATATTAGTATAAGCTTTCTCTTAAACTTTGCTTAAAAATTCTTATTGTGGTCTCGATTATGATCAAAATGCCTTACTTATCCATACCATACCATGCTGGGACGACATTATATGAAAAAAATGGCATGATTTGTGTTCACCATATAAATAATTACTCCATCGCTGGCCAATCAGCCGACTAACAAGACTAATTTGTTATTATATATTTAATAAAACGTCATTTGTTAGATGTAAAAAATTTAATTAATTGTAGTATTAACGTCGCCACCCTGTATATTGTCGCGCGCTATTATATCATAAATACGGTCTTCATATGGTTGAAAGGCCCCAAACACCGGCGCCTAACTGCACTCTCACTCCAATTCAAGTTTGCACCTCAATGGCGCACCTTCCACCCACAGAACTATTCCATAGACACATTACATCCAAATCTGCATACAATACCAAAGACACAGGTAGAAATAACCAAACAATATAATAATTCTCCTCTAAAGGTAATAAGCAAACGTTATCTCGATAAGCCGCCATCATACCATACGTTTTGCAAGATAACCTTGTGTTTAAGACAACTACATACAATCTGCGAACAATAGTAATAGTCGAACAAATGCTTGAGTTTCCCACAAGTAGCTAATCCGAAAACTTTTCAGACAAGAAACGTCCTTAAGGTGTTACATATAAGAGTCAAACCGTCGTCAGATAATATCCCAGTGTCGACACACGACCGTCAACATTCGGGCCGTGTTCCGCGCACGCGCTGCCTCAAGTACCCTAAGGCTTAGTGTTCACTCACGTATAATTTTGATGTTTATCAATCATATATTAGTGTTTTATCGATAACGATCCAATTTTATTTAGCCTAACAATCTGTCATGTTTGCCTCAAGCATATTTAGAATTCCGTACGCCTCAATAATTTTTGTATGCAAATTCGAAGTCCGTATTTGAGATCGACGACCTTCAATACTTGTTACAGTACAATTTTTTGTCAAGTCATTACTTAATGTGACGCAAAAAACATTATATTTCGATCATTCTCCGAATAAATCAAACAAAAAACTTCCTTATGTAATTTTGGTCAGGAAGTCTTGGACGGACAATTTAATATGTCTGCATTGAAAACGGTAAGAGGATTAAGTCAATCCGTAATTGCATTAAACAGTTGCAACGTACAAACGACGGATGCAAAGTAGACACGCCCACCTTAATGGTTAGCTAAACCATGGCAAAATCGTTGGCAAAACGCAACCAACTCTAGAATTAGCGAACAACGAAATCGACCCAGTTGTCGCAACGACCGGCTCTATACTCGAATCAGCTTATTAAAATCAATCAGCAGATTCCCTGATCGTGGCTCCAAAGTGTTGCAAACTATAATAAATCCATAATTATTTGCCGTGGACGAACCATAGAAGCATGAGATCCATAATAATGGCTGGTTGTGTGGGAAATAGGCGATTAATCTGCACATTGCAATACGACGTGTTGAAATATTCTCCAACCATTGTAGATACACTCGATGCTCTAAATAAACTCGGATCCGACGTTCCAAGATCGTTGACTCCGACATTCTCAAGCGTTTTCTTCCTATCCTACCGAAATTGCGTTTCCATGTTTGTGGAATCACAAAAGAAACTCGACACTATTAAGCGATAACTACAGGATAACTGTGGGCGGTAAAACGTCGAATATCGCCAAGTGTTGCGAGCATATTTGCATTCTGCAGCATGTTGAATGCATTTACGTACACCCACTGTGATTACGAATTCTCGGTAACAGATTTAAATCGCACTTGAAACAAAACAAAAATCCCCATCTCTTTAATTAGGATAGAAGCAAAAACAAATAAATTATGCAACACCTACATACAAGCTGACTGTTTCATAGCAAACACGTTACTTCAATGTCTACCAGTTTCTCGGAAATAAATTGCCAAAGAATTGTCAAACAATAGAAAGAATTATCTGCGCAGGAAACTCTCAAGTATGAATGAAATATGTTTTCACAAACAATGCTTGAATTATGTTGAGCTCGCCAAAGTCATATATCAAGTAGAATGAATGTGTGATCACTCCGCCATCTATGTTAACTGGTTGTATAAGATTTTCACAGCGGGCAACACCGTCAGAGACTGCCAGAGGAAACATGACGGCAGGATATATATGTGACCACGTGGGAGGTAAATGGACCAGGATAGTCAATAGGTGGGTGAACCAACTCCTAGGATGAGTAGGCGAGCATGGACAAACGTGATTGTATTGAATGATTTATGATATCTGTAATCTCTTAATGCTAATGTAGTTAATGCAAATAAGATCAAAATGCTGAAGGAAACAATATTGGATGTTTCCAGTACGATTTATGTTCTCTAGACATGTAAATGGTTAACTTCAGAGATGGTACTCGATTGAACAACAAAGACGTGAGATAAGGTTGTTTAAATCAATTGATGTCAATATTGACATCAAAACATTTCAAAGAAACGTTTGAGATCAATTCTTTAGAATCTTTAGATCTTTTTTAGAGCATCTAGTTCTAGATCTAAGTCAGAGGTCAGTGCCTCATTACTTTTAGACATTGCTGCAATTATGACTAGTTTGCTCTAGTATTAGACAAGAGCAGAGATTTTATGTTCTGTTCACATGAACAATACATTAAAATCGTGACCGCGTGCCCTTTGTGGCGCGTTGACCTTTAATTCCTATCTGCAACCTATATCACTTCGCCAAACTGCCCATTCGTGGTTCGCCTGCACAATATAGATAATGATACGTCAAAATCGGCCTTGGACCTCTCACTAACAATAAATTCATTATTAACAATAACAGTCACGTGGGCGAGATTTCTGAATGTCTCATGCAACCCAATTTATTTTGACAGTCGATATTTCATATTATATCAATATTTTGAAAAAACCTCAAATGTAAATATCTACAGCTAATCGAATGATCCATGATCCAATTAACTTCACAGCAAATCGATTATTGGATTATAAATCGTTGCCCCGAGTCAATCGGACACTCAATTAAAGATATTAAAAACGGAATGCGATAACTCGATTCAATGATTAAATAACATCGATTACTTAACAATCGTGCTGTCTGATACAACTGTGATTTCGTAGCGGTACGACAACGAAAATGAGTGATACGAGAATGAGTGAGTGATAACTTAGTATCGCGTAATAATAGATGCAATTCAAAGTCGATACTGATAACTTAAAGAGTAAATATCATAATTTTGGTTCTAGTGCACTATCTTAGTTCCAGTGCATTATACGTACTGAGTACCTAGCATAATCAGTCTTAAATGTTCCCACTGCTGGGACACAGGCCTCCTCTCTGTGAGAAGGCCATAATCCACCACGCGGGCCCAGTGCGGGTTTGTGGAGAGCTAAGGTCAATTTTTCTTTTGCTGCATTGCTTAACATTTCTTTACATCCTTCACGTGGCAGGAATAAAAATTGCTTCATAATAATTATTGTGAACGATTTATCGCTAATGTTCTCGTGAAGAGTAATTCATGCAAGTTCTGTTTATTGCCGCAATATTAATAGTTTTTAACGCAAGTTGTATGTGGCAACATTGCCCCAAGAAATGTTACTCTAATAATGTCGGAACAGGCCCAAAATTTTTGGTTAATGTTATTTAATATCTGTTTTTGTAATGGAATTTCGAATCAGTTAATTCTTTGTGTTTCGCGCCTACTTAAAAATGGGAACTAATTTTTTTAGCTGTTATTTAAATATTCGAGATGTTATTATGATCAGTTGAAAAACTTATTGAGCAGTTATTTAATTTTATGGCGGTTGATTAATTATTGCGACAGTAAAACATGGATAGTAATAAAAAATCAATTAGTCGGTTAGTAACACGCATATACCTTTTTTACATCGACACAGCTAGGTTAGGTTAGGTTAGAACCCCCCCCCCCCCCGGTGGGTTCCCGCATTGTCGAGGCGGGGGGGCTCAGTAGCCGTGGTGAGCTGGGCCGCGGTGAAGCTAAGAGGAACCCCAGCGGGGGCCGCTCGTCCGGGCTGTGCGGTTTAGCCCGACGTAGCGGCCCACGGGTAGGTTGCGGTGCCGCGACATCGCGACCTACCTCAGGCGGGCCGCGATGTCCCCCGTGAGGGAGACATTGCGGCTGAGGACAGAGGCCGCGGCGGGAGGGGTTCTCCCTTCCTTCCGCGGCCTTGACGGGGCCGCCACCGTGAGATGGCGGACGCGGTGGGGCCGCAGGGGAAGAGGAGTGTCGGTGTGTCGTTGCCGCTCTCCCTATCCTCTGCGGCCGTAGCTCCCCCAACCTGGGGGGGCATGCGGGGCCCGCCAATTAGGCGGGCGTGGGGGCCAGCAGGCAACGGGTGCGGGGGCTCTGTTGCCTGTTTTGCACAGGCCTCCACCTTGTGGGACGGGAATGGCCAGGTGTTCTCGGCCATTCCCGTAGCCCCCCAACCTGGGGGGCATGTGGGGCCCTCCATACCATCTTGGCGGGCATGCGTCGGGAGGGCTGTGGATGTAAAGGCCATGCCGGATTCCCATGGCCCTCCCATCACGGCGACGCGGGAACACCGCTGAGTTTTAGTGGGTATACTGTCATTCCGACAGGGAGTCCCACATACCCCGCCTCGTCCCCCGGGAGGCGGGGATGCATAAAGCATTTCTCAGCGACAAAAAAAAAAAAAAAAAAGGTTAGGTTAGAACTGTGACCACACAACGAATACAAAACCAAACATTTTAAATATATGCCACAAGTAACCGCTCGTTCAATAATTTTTACCGCCCATTTAATTATTTTCCTGCTCAATTATATATTCACTGATCCATTTCATTATTTTTTATTACTCATTTTTGTTTACTTTACTGCTTAGTTTTAACTGCTGAACTAGTTATTAAACGTGCCATTTATGCCATTTATAATTTTTAACTTAGCAAAACTGCTATTTACAACTGCCTCTTTAAATCAGTGCCCTTAAAAATTCCAATGATACTCTTTCAATGAAAATAAAAGTAAATTTCTTTCTTTCTTTTTCATTCAAGAGATTGCGTGCTTTATCGGTAAAATGTTTACGCAGACATTGTTTCTACATTAGTGTATCTGAATTCTGGATAGTAAAAAGAGATTTAACATTTTATTCAAATCTAGGTTTTATCTTAACGTGCCTGCACTTTTAGTTCTGTGTTCTGCTATTTTTACCTCTAACAATACAAGACTGGCTAATGGTAACTTTTGATTTTACTCTCCGTGGTTTTGCGTTTAATTTTTATACACCTTTATGGACACGATCGTAGGAATCAGAATTGTGCTTAGACTTTTAATTCAGTTAACAAAGGTTACAAAAAAAAAGTTTTTTTCGCCATAAAACTGCTACATTTAAATTAACACAATCAATTACCTGCCATTCAGTCGAGTTTAGAACATAGACGTTGTCGTGATTTCTCATACAGAATACGAAATATAAATTATACATGGCACTCGCACAGAACTGCGTGAATTTGGTCGATCATTGCACTTCGTTGCGACCGACATGACGTTAATTTCCGCGTCCGTGTTTTTGAACACTGTGCAAGACATAGGCTTATGGTAGCGGGATTGTCCGAAAGGGTTACCGCTGCCCTGGAACATAAAGGGCTAAGGAAGGAACACGGGTGGGTTTTAGTCAGTAAGAGTCTGACACTCCCTTCTGCTCCACCCAGAGCGGGAGGGGTCATTTGATGATTTCCCATCCTCAAAAAAAAAAAAAAAACCATAGGCTTATGGACAAAAGCAGCTTTTACTAAATTGCAATAATGCTTTATTTATCACTTGAAACACTAGATAAAGTGCTACAAGGATTTTTTGGCGCTTAACTGACTTTTACAGGAGGGCGCTGTTGCTTAACATTTTTGGTAATTGTTTGTGAAATTGTTTTAAAAAAACATGATGGCGGCTTTAGTTCCCATTTTGGCCACACGCCACATGATGATAAATGATAAATGATTTTATTTTGTAAGTAGGTTTGTACAAACACTTTTACACGTCAATCATATTTTAAAACTAGATGAGGCCGGCGTTTCCTGTCTGACTAGCCTGAGAAGAAAGGCCGAAACAAACTCAGACGTCACAGTCTCTTTTAAAGTCCAGACATAATCTTGGTCAGATCATATGAAGACCATGTCGGTCGATGTCTGAGATGGTCTTTTGAGGAAAGAACCACACAGATTGAGAGGACCTGTCCAGTCAGTGCACGCATATGTCAGAAATCGTGCAGCTCAACTCAAAACTTAAGGAGCTCAACGATTCGACGAACAATACCAAAGAAAGGACATTTGGGTAGGCCACAATAATTACTCAAACTGCCAGACCATGACAAAAACTAACAGAACAGAGAGTAAAATAAAAAATAAAATGACCCACATAGTCTTCACATTCACAATAATTAAAATAATAGAATACTTTACAAAGTAAGTAAATCTCATAGATCAAATTCATTAATGTCAAAGTGTATATATAAAAAAAAAAAAAAAAACAAACAACAACCACAAAAAAAAAACATTCAATATGTAAAAATTGGAAGCAGCTTAATCCCAAGCCTTTTTGTCCTCGATATAAGCCTTAACGGTATAAAAGGCCTTCTGGCACAACTTACGTTTAATGAATGATTTGAATTTATTAAGGCTTAGATCTTGAACGAGGCTTGGAACTTTATTGTAAAAGCGTATACATTGGCATCTGAACGAGCCACCTATTTTCTTGAGCCTTGTTGTAGGTACAACAAATTTGTGTTTGTTCCTAGTATTTATATCATGAATATCACTGTATTTTTTAAACAATTTTATATTTTTATGGGCATATAAAAGATTTTCATAAATATACTGAGAAGGCACAGTCATAACATTAATTTCTTTAAATTTGTCTCTGAGCGAGTGTCTCGGACTTAATTTATAAATTGATCGAACAGCTCGCTTCTGCAAAACAAAGATAGTCTGAATATCAGCGGCATTTCCCCACAATAGAATACCGTACGACATTACACTATGAAAATAGCTAAAGTACACTAAACGGGCTGTCTCTATATCAGTTAAATTACGAATTTTTCTAACAGCGTATGCTGCGGAACTTAGCTTTTTTGACAATTTGTCTATATGTGGACCCCACTGTAGCTTAGCATCCAAAGTTATGCCCAAGAATACTGTGCTGTCTTCAGGATTCAATTCTTCGCCCTTTATCAACACATTAGTGAGATGCTTGTACAACTATAATATATATTTAGCCATAGTTATAGATCAAATATGACTTTACACCTTCCTTTTTAAAACATTATTACAGATTATCATAGTAACACTGCGGAGTGCAGACAGCTAAGTAAAATAAAACGTTTACTTGCATCAACAGTAGGTAACAAATCAAGTCATATGCAACACACATTTCATTCTTTTTGCTTCTAGAACACTGTGCGAATGGAACAAAGGTTTCACTCCACATAAAGTACACAGTGTGCCACTATCTGCACTTTCTGGAAAAAAAATAGAGCATTTATTATGGTTTTATCGTGAGGTACGATATTATCGCCTCCCACTCATCGCTTGTACCTTCACGTTACTTTAGTTGTCACGGTGTACGGCCTCGGTATCGTAATAATAGCCGACTTTTCACTTTTTTTTATGCACAACTACTCTAAAATATGCCTCTACGTTGCAACATTCGATACTTCAAAATGTCTCAAGGTCCATACTGTTGTTTTTGTGAAGGAAAGATTATTCAAGTGTCTAAGCACACGTAATTCTTTTGTTTTGCGTAATAGCTGTAGCAGTAATAAATGCAGCAGTGTTCCAGACGAGAACTGCTAATAGTACTGTTCGTTTGACTACGGTCATGGGAAGGACGTCGTTAAAATCAGGTGCTAATGATGGCTCCCACGCTGTCTTTAAACCAGCACAAAATTGCAGCAAGAATTGCGGCGATGATTTTATTTTACTTTTGTAAACATAACTCAAGTACACAAATTTCCTGCACATAATCAGGCGGGAGGAGACGCCCGGGTGTCACCACTGTCAGGATTGCCCAGAGGACACGGTGGAGCATACGGTGGAGGTCTGCCCTGCTTGGGCAGAGCACCGCCGTGTCCTCGTAGAGGCGATCGGCAGCGGCGGCGACCTCTCGCGTCCGGCCCTGGTTCAAGCCATGGTCCGGGGCGAGAGGGAGTGGGAGGCAGTCACCTCCTTCTGCGAAGCAGTCATGCTAGCGAAGGAGGTGGCGGGGTGGGCGAGAGAACGCGCCTTGCGCACCTCACGCCTCAGCCGCCGCGGGAGACGCTCCGGGCGTCGGGAGCCGCGTGACGACTCCCGGCCACCGTAGGCGCGGGCCTGCGGGCGGTGAATAATGGGTAACTCACCGTCCGATCAGGACCAGGCCCGTGCCGGACGGCGTGTTGTGTTCCACGCGCGCCTCAAAGAGATGTCAGCATGAGTGACGGGGCCCCATAGGGCCGAAGCCTGCCAGGGTAGCGGGATTGTCCGAAAGGGTTACCGCTGCCCTGGAACATAAAGGGCTAAGGAAGGAACACGGGTGGGTTTTAGTCAGTAAGAGTCTGACACTCCCTCCTGCTCCACCCAGAGCGGGAGGAGTCATTTGATGATTTCCCATCCTCAAAAAAAAAAAAAAAAAAGTACACAAATTTACATAAACATGTAGGATATAAAATAAGTAGTAGGTACTGTATTTTATCATGGATTTTTCAGTGAGGTAGAAAAATGTCCGACCGCCCAGAAACATATTTGTTTAGATACCTTAATAATGGAACACTTATCTTATGACAAGCAGCCTACCTTGGCATTTTGTTGGGTAAGATGACATTTTCTATAAAAACGTACATAAGTGCAACATAAATCAAGGCCATATACCTCCTTAATATTGTCTGTTTGGGGTTTAAATAATTGATCTAATTTGTTTTACAAAAAGTGAATTTATGGCCACTTAGCGCCTAGCGGTTACTCGTAATAACTTCCTGCTCTATTTAAATCATAACCTTGAATAATTACGTTCATAATGTCATGAACGGAATTCGCATACTGCCAATAAATCAAATACACCCAAACAGCTTTTTATTTATTTTCGGCCAGTAGCCAACTGAAGCCGATTATTTAAATTATGTTTTTTTTATTTTTTGGTACAACAACCTTACAATCTTTAAAAAAAATAAGTTATTTCAAATTACTATCCTCAGACAAAAGAAAGTAAATGTTTTCGCTTTTGTTTTTTGCCTATGACAAGATACATTTAAACCTCAGTGCACTATTAGACGTGATTATTCCGAGCAGATATTGCCCACATAATATGCAGATTGTTTTTAATATCGTTTCCTTTGAACTCGACAAAATGTCAAGATTCTTAACTGTATTGTGGGTGGCTGCTCGTGATGCTCAAGATAATGCCTGTAGCGATGAGATGAAACATTTATATGTAAATTATGATGTTGATACAGTGCTGTAGCAATCTTAAGTAAACATTTAAAAGGTTTATAAGTGCAACTTTGTTGATGACACAGTTACTTGTGTTTGCCCTCGATTATAAGAAGCCTCTTCAAACTAATCATAATTTCAAGAAAATGACTGAACTTGCAATTCTGCTTGAGAAAAATTTCATTCAAAATCCGATTATTGTTTCTGGAATAGATACGTACATTGCATCACGGCTTTGCCCAAAGGGTTATGCAGAGGTGTGCCCATGTTTCTGGTATTTAACGCATACATCCTAGGAAATACCTTAGAGTTTGATGAGTCATATTATTTCTAGTAACTTAAGACCCCGATCAAAACACTCGAAACCTATTCAAAAGTTTTTTTTTAAACTGTTACAAATATTTACAAAATGATGCAAAAGCTTTTTTTTTTAGCAAATACGAGTATGTTCCAAAACTTTTAACTTACTAATCTAGAATAATATTAAAATCATAATTAAAAATACATAACTGTCATAAAAGAATAATATGCCTCCGGCAATTAAAAATAGTCATGCAAATAACATTTTAATGAAACGCCTGTCTAAAACGCCATCTATTTTATCGATTAGATCTGTAGGATGTAAAGATTAGTCTTAATTAAAATATTAAAAATGTCTACAAAACGAAAAAAAAATGCAAATAACTAACAAATCTTATATCTTTATTATCGTCATATCCTTTTTATCATCACAAATCATGTTCATAATTTTTGTCCAGCGAATTTGTCATTTTGTGTCACTGTGCAATTTTTCGTTTTTTTTTTTACATTAAAAGGTCTTATTCCTTGACAGTTCTCTCTTGTGAATGTCAAGGCAACATTATCTGTATCCGGGTGTACCTAAATTAAATACTACAACTGGTAAATGAATGCAAGGTAAAGTGCAAATACTGTGGTAGTTTTTTTCTACCCTTTAGTTTTTAATGTAAGGGTTTAATATAATACTTTTGTGCCTTAAATGCCCGACTTACATGAAGCTAGGATAGCAAGCAAGTAATATCCTAGCTTGGCACAAGCTAGAGCTGTTTACACTATGCTAGACAATTTTAGGCATTTTTTTTTTTTTTTGGCATTTTTATTTTTTTTAAATGGTTCAGTTGGATACTAGTTCCACCGGCCACACGAGGCTAGTACACAAGCCAGGATAGTAAAATCAGCGACAGGGGTGCTACTTGCTCGAAAATTGCGTTACTATATTTTACACTAGCTCACTAGCCTAAAAATGTGCATAGTTCTGTATGCTCGAGGTCATGGCCATAATTTATGAAGGTATCCACAGGGATCCATTGAGGGAAAACATGCGTCATATCCACGCAAAACGTCCATCGCTCAGTATAATGCTAAGACCCTATACGAGACGAGTTACTAGGTTGTTAGCCTAGTAACACACCCTTGCTATCCTAACTTGAAAAACTAGCCTTGTGTAACCTGAGCATAAGTTTTTCTTGGCTCAATGTTAGTGCGGTCAGTGCTCTGTAAGACATGATAATATTACAAGCGTAGAATTAAGAAAAAAAAGGGTTTTATTAGAGACACACTTTGCAGCCGAGATTACGATAACTTTTTGCTATTTTTTGCTGCTTGGACGTGTAGTTAAATATTTATTGTGTGTTTTAAAGCCAGGTACGGTGGAGATAAAAGGAATATATGTAGTTTTCGCGACGTCGTATGAGAGGAGATATGCATTTGTTTTAGCTGTACTTCGACTCAGATTGATGAATAAACTATAATGAATATTGTTGTTCTTTTTGTGGCTATAAAATAAAACGACGTTAGAATTTTATTATAACGTTTATTCCAAGCGGACGTGTCAACGCGCCTATTCTATCACTGTTTTTCGAAACAAAAAAAAAACAACTATAAATAATTTGAAAGCTCATTTTAAATTCGCTTGAATGTTCGAATGCAACCAGAGTTATTTCGCTACCACCCTGCACAACATAAGGTCGACTTTTGCAAAATCTATGGATCAACAGATTATTTTTTTTCTCGTTTTCAGGGTTGGTCCCGTAGTAAAAGTTGTTCATAATGATGAGTACAATGACACCTTTTAAGGATTAAAACGATCAAAATATAACGGTGTCATTGTATCACGTGTATTTGGTTAACAAGAAAATCAATAACTTAATAAAATATGAACAGCACATGAATCTTATAGTTAAGTAAGGTAATTTTCAAAACTAAGTAATGCGATAACTTGAAATTCCTATTGTGTGCAAAGGGCAGCCAATCTCAATTTACATTCACAAATCAGCTGACAGCCAGTCACGACTGGTGCTAGAAATTAATAATACTTAGGTATTATAGACGTTTCAAAATATTTCGATCGATTTAGTGTTTTATTTTAGTGAAGTAAAATAATAGTTTAAAATACTTAACGTGATTTTGATAAGACTAAAATCCAAACAAAAATGTTTGTAAATTACAGGCTGGATTAATTATTTCAAGTTCAATCAGGTATGAAGTATGAAACCATCCTAGAGGTTTGGAAAAGTCTATAGGAGGCAGTAGGTACCCTTTTTCTATAATTAAGGTCATCTAGCTGATCCCTTCCCTGAAAAAATCTGTCTGACCATAATCATTTGGTTGCTATGTTATTCTATTGCAATGGTATTTTACACTATCACAATTCAACTTTCATTTCTTTATCTACTTTCCTATCACAGGTATGCTGGAAGAGATTTCTTTAGGAATAAGCATCACCTTTGTACAGACGCCAGCATATCAAGCTACCCGAAACTGTCAAGTTTTCTCATCAACCTTGAACCTTAATAGGTACTTTAGCGATAAATAGAAAATCTATTAAAGAAATTTAAAAGATTGTAGTAGCTTGATGTGCTGGCGTCTGTGCCTATTTTCAGTTCTTTTTTTTTCTTGTCTGTTTATGTAAGTGTGTACAAAAAGGATTAAATAAATTAATAAACTTTGTCAAACTCGGCAAACTGGTGATCTAAAAATTACGACTAAGTAATACTCTCTACACCTAGCAACCATCTACTTACCTGCTTCATTTTCCCACAGAGCCCTTCTAATTTTTCCGTGACGATACCTATCATTGCAACAGGCCACACTAAATGTCTATACCGTCAATATTTAGCAATACACAATAGACCATGGGAATCTTCACTGTAACCTTAAATGTTAGCCCCTCTTCGATTGATTGCCTTCGAAGCATTATAATAATAAGTTCGTGTGAAGAAACTTTTGTTTTGGTTGAAAATTAAGTAATATGACGCATCTTTTTAGCATAATGCTGTTAATTGTAAAGCTCACACCTTTCGCTTACGACTCATTAAGTCATATGTGTGACAAACGGAATTGGGTATTTACGGTAAGTTTATCAAAAATGTTAAAATCCCACGCCTACAGATTTTATGTAAACCATTGATGTTTATCAGAAACTTGTCTTTTTATTTTTTTATATTTTTTTGTAAAAACAGTTTCAGAAGATGCATGGATTGTGTAAAATGTTATTTCTTTCTAGCCTCTGCCATAAGAAAGTCATCTCGAAGTCAAATCGGGTCCAAAATATCTGGTGCCAACCTCAAACAAAATTTAGAGCTTGCTACTGGTTTACCTTCTCAATCCAAGTTACTGTACCTATAATATTTAAATATTGCCAAATTGTATCGCTCATTCGCCTTTCACAACAAGACAAAACAAATGAAGGGGTGTCACAATTCGAGTCAGGATTCTTAATACCATTGTAGTCTCTATTTTAATTACTCGTGATAGGTCAGCAGGATACCCACTCCGATCATAAACATGACAAGTCCAAAAGTGACTTAATGAGACAGGTCGGCAACTTTATAGAGTACGCCTCTATAAAGGAATGTAGGAAAGGTGCTAGTTATGAAATTGTATCGCCCAGAAACCGTGGTACAGTATTTGGTATTTTCGAGATCTGTGTTAGGTGTCAATTGTAAGGTATTTGGTTATTTATCCTGAATAACAGTTATAGAAGGCTTTAGAAGTGTGTTTTGCAATGAAAATGGTTCGGAAACAGTTTGATTGTCAGTCGAAAATGCAACTTAGTTTCTAACATTTGGCCACTCAATCAACAGAAATGTTATAATATCTAGGAAAGTATATCATCAGTAGGTATACTAAATTAACACATTCTAAGCTGTATGTCGAAAGGTGCCCACAGATTTGCTCGATTTAAAAAAATCAACACATATTTTATTCAGTACACACGGCGACACATCAACCTATACATTTCTAGTATTTATGCTGGAAATGTATAGGTTGATGTGTCGCCGTGAAAAACCTTTTCGTACAACGAGAAGGTAGTTTACTACCTTCTTGTTGTACGAAAAAGTTTTTCGTACAATGAGAAGTCGAAAAGATAATTTATAGCTTGATATGTCGCCGTGTTTACTTCTTCGTTATGAAGGGAAGAAGTAAGTACCTACTAAAGAAAACACGTGACAATCGTCAAAAACCGGGAAAATTTGTAGGCAACTAAAGGCAATAATGCTTCAGCAGTTGAATACATAAGTTGAATGATGTCAAAACAATGACAAAATATGTTGCTTTAAATACCCACTTACTCAAAACTAGCCTCAAAAGGCACCCTACAATTTCGCGAAACAACATTAATCTCTATACGAAATCCCATTGTCCACTCACCATTACCTCATAGCTAGTAGGGCAGTTGGGCCGTGCTGCGCGCGTTCAATTGGATTCATTTCGACATTTCCTACATTCCCCGTGACAAGTGGGCGCAGGCGCAGCAAGTGCTCGGTCCCGACGACAGACAGCGATACCGCGCGTGACTATCGCAATAATGCTGAACGGCTGCCGGGATCGGCGCGAGCGATGAGCGGCGAGCGAGTTGGAAAAATGCTTTGGCTGTGGACATTTTATTTAGTGTGCAGAAAAATAGACTTGATTGAAGATGGTCGATGGATTTATTCAGACAGTTTGACTTCTTCAATTTAAGCGAATGATTTACTGACAAATTGAATATTTAAACCACTGAAATAAAAGAATAAATAAATACGGAAGTCTAAACGCGAATGTTTGTATGGATGGATGGATGTTTGTTACTCTTTCACGTCAAAACGACTGGACGGATTTGGATGAAATTTGGCAACAGATAGTTTATAACCAGGATTAACACATGAGATACTTTTTTCCCGATATTCCCACGGGATCGAAACTTATGCGGTCGAAACCGCGGGGCGCAGCTTGTCCTTTATATTTGTTTTCCCTTTTTTTTTGTAGTTCGATAAACCAATTGTTACGAAAATTACAAAAAAATCAAGAACATTATCATCAATCATCAATTCATCATCAGCTATAGGTTATTTAATCATTAGTCTTTAAAAAAAACGCTTTTTACAGCGCCTATGGCGTAAGCAATAAACCTAAAGCGGAACTGTGTGAACATCAGCTATAGGTTATTTAATCATTAGTCTTTAAAAAAGCGCTTTTTACAGCGCCTATGGCGTAAGCAATAAACCTAAAGCGGAAATGTGTGGATCAGACAAGGCTGTCACACTTGATGTTCATCACAATAATCAAGCGATAATTTATCAAGTAGATATAGCGCTGTGCCTCAGACACCTTTTTTCATTTTGATAAATATTATGTAAGTAAATAGTTCTTGACAGCATGCAGTGACCGTGGACTATCGCGAATTCGTGACTATCGCAATAAGACTGTTAGGTATTTTGACTATTTAAAGGTCAAATATTTGGCAGAAATGTAGGTGGGCTGTAGCCGCTGTAGGCCTTAAATGGCTATGATACCTATAGATTTTAATATCGTTAGTTCATAAAAGGCCTTTTAAATGTATTAGGAAATTAGGTACCTTGATTTATAACTTATTAGTTTATTGGTTCTAAACCATACCTATCTATACATACAAGTATGTAGTATAAACAGACTCGCTTTTCGTGTGTTTGTGTGACTGCGTTGTTATTCTAAACTACGATTTTGATGCGGTTTTCACCATCATTTAGAGAATTTAATCCGGAAGGTTTATGAGTACAGTATTGATATTAAACTTACATATAATAAATAAATCACGATGTTTTGTCAAGTCTTAGAAACCGTGCGAAGCAAGGGCAGGTCACTAGTGTAGTAAAAAAGAATTGTTTTAAAAATAGCCAGCTTTAACACCAACTTCTGGAGATGAACTAAAAACTAGTAACGTGAATATTTAAAGTTCTGTTTCACTGCATTAAATGAACCTATTGCATTTTTCTTTTACAACGATTTTTTTGTTCAACTCTTCCTTATAGTTAGGAAATCGCGCCTCGCTCATGACTTGGCGAATTTCCAAACTAAAAGCGATTCGTGATAGCTGTCTAAACATTGTTATTGTTTTATTAGAGCACTATGTTTATAGAAAGTTGTATTGTTATTCCATGACAATATAAATCGGATTCGTGTGATCGTGTATTCTTTTTTTTCTTCTCTTGTATAAACAAAACACAATCCTAAATAAAAGCAAAAAATTAGGCTTACTTTTTATATAAGCTTAATTTTTCCTGTTTGTATTTTTATAGAAGTGAATCTATAAGTTGATATGTTTTAGTTTATTTTTGTAAATAAACACTTCAACAAATAGTTTCTGGCTGACAAGCGTTTCTTTATTATATAAATTTTTAACTTAGTGCCTTTTTGTTTTATACAGCATTGAGCAACTATTATCGAGAATTATTTATTTAGCTATGAGACAGAATGTCACATGAAAGGTATATAAATACCACCAATAAATGACTGACATATCTTTCATCAGACGACATTTCTAGCTATCAACAGTTCAACACTAGTATCGGTATCAGTACTGTACCAACAGCAAAAAAACAACAACCGGTCAGCAGCAAACGCTTGATTAACTTTCACACATATATCGATACCGGTAACAGATAATCTAATAACAATTATTATTCGGTAACAAAAGTAGTTCCGTCATTCCGGTACGGAATCGGATCAGCTGTTCGATCACGAAAAAGTCGTGACAGGATTGAACTGTATCGCTTTCAAATTACATAAATTAAGCGTCTACAGGTTTGAGTTTTATTGTGCAATATTATAATAACGATAAAGTATGTAACAGGTACTTATTTAGTATCAAGACACGCCCTTCAGGTGGTCGTCCGCTGATGGCCCAAGTAGATATATTTTGAAGGTATTGCAATTGTTTCAAAACAAAACAGAAATAGCCTCACGCTAAGATACACAAACATGGTCATATAATCACAGTCATTCATCATTGTATCTCCTGGGAAGACATGACTGAATTCTTAGGGATTCCTTTTGCAATCAATTACTCTGTTATTGCCAAAGGAACCCCTAAGAACCCATCCATACCTTCCTGCAGTGTATCCTCATGGAAATCCACGAGGATACACTGCAGGAAGGTATGTCCAGCGACCTTTCAGGTAGTTAGACTCGCTTTCAACCTTCCGAATGCCGCACGATCCAATTTTCGATTAACTCGTACCAGGGGGCCTACTCTCTAAGCTTGTCAACGAAGATACTGGCCTGTTCGAAAGTAGTTCGAAACTTCGGAGTGAACCCAACACCCAATTAATTATCTATTTCGGACGGGATATAACACAATACATCGAAAGTAGGGACAAATCGTATTGTCATTCATTTGTTCGGGCCCCAAATTAATCTTATGTCCGCAGGTGATACGTAGTGGCATACGGCCGTAACTTCTGCCGAAACTACGAATTTTGTGCTTAGGAAGTAGACCAGGAATTTTTTTTTTTTGAGGATGGGAAATCATCAAATGACTCCTCCCGCTCTGGGTGGAGCAGGAGGGAGTGTCAGACTCTTACTGACTAAAACCCACCCGTGTTCCTTCCTTAGCCCTTTATGTTCCAGGGCAGCGGTAACCCTTTCGGACAATCCCGCTACCCAAGTAGACCAGGCATTAAGGATCAAGTTTTGGAGACTGATGACCGTATTGCAAGGAAATCTGACATTGATTGAACTTCGTTAATAGAATCTAATTTTATAGTCTTCCGCAAAAGTGGACCACAGGAACTGTTACACCAAATCGAACGTTATCACAACACTATCGTAATAGCAACTTACATAAGACAAAGTAACGCTATATGATCTAAACATTTTGATTACATATGTCCGCAGCCTATAGTTATGGTATTGACAGCTCTATGCTAATATATGAGTAATAGTCATACAGACGGACATTTTAAACTGATCATTATATATTCTTGAAGTAATAATCATATATATTCTGTAATGTACAGACGCCAGCACATCAAGCTACTACAATCTGTCAAATTTCTTTAATAGATTTTCAATTTTATGGCTGAAACATCAAGGTTCAAGGTTGATTGGGAAAATTTGACAATTTCGGATAGCTTGACCAGTCTGTACATTTGAAAGTATTAAGTGTGTAAGTGTGAAATGAATTGAAACTTAAAAGGTCGTTTAGTATTGGGGTCAGTATGATTGTGTCGATGTTAATTATAATTTATTTGAGTTAATTCAGTCGTGTCTGAAGTTTTATTGACCTTTAACAAAGAAATTAGTCAGTCTAACAGACTGTCTATGCAGGGTGCGCCGAATATTGTCTACGCGCACTTTAAATCAACAAAAATCTACATTCTACTAAAAAAGGTATTATTCATCATCATAATTTCAGCCGAAAGACGTCCACAGCTGGTCATAGGTCTCCCCCAAGCACTTTGACCGGTTCTGTGCTTCCCGCATCCAGCGAATCCCTGCGGCCTTCACTGGGCCATCGGTCCACCTCGTGGAAGACCTTCCAATGCTTCGTCTTCCGGTACGCGGTCGCCACTCCAGAACATTTTGGCCCCATCGGCTATCTCCCACTGCCACTTAAGTTTAGCAATTCTCCGGGCTATGTCGGTAACTTCGGTTCACCTGCGGATATCTTCATTTTTTATTCGATCACGTAGGTAACTCCAAGCATAGCCCCTCCATTGCTCTTAGGGCGACTTTTAGCCTTCTAATAAGGCCGATTATCGACTAACTAAAGTGTTTCATTATATTCAACCAGCCAGTAACATCTAACTACAACTACGATTGTTCAAAACAATAATTTTAGGGCGTTGCCCGTAGGATTGTTTACTACGAACGTAATATTGTGTTCAGTAATAAAATAATTTTAGTTGTCTAAATGTGAAACGGGTAAGCTTATTTATAATTTATTTCATTACTTAAATAAATTCATACCTTCTTCTTAGAAGATAACATCAGTGACTAATTCGTTTTTTAATTATATATAGAGCAATCAGGGTTGTCAAGTCAACCGTTCGTGTTTTAATTTGGCGATTTTCGTAGTGTGAACCGTGACGAGACAAAATGAAGGAGTCATAATATAAATTTCAGTTCAGCTGTAAATCGAACAATTTGCTTCAGAGAGAAACTTGTATGCTAAAGGATACAAAAGCTCAGGTGATTGCTTCTCCGTTAAAATGTATGGTTTCTGGCTCAGCTCAGACAAAACCTCTCCCTCTTTAGTCTCAGCCGTCTCACTGTCAAAATATGCTTCAAAAAACTCAATATCATCGGTATGGGTCTTGGGAGTAAAATGAGCATTTTGACAGCCCCAGACATAATCGTTTTGAGTAAATCCTTTTTTCTAAAATAATAATGATATTTGTATTATAATATTTAGATTTTATATGTTTTTTACGACGGTCATAACCTACGACATATTGACCAAATATACGGTGACTCACAATCGCATTTAACAGCTTACATTTTTCTTGCAACTCTTCTTATATAAAGTCGACCTTACCACTTAGAATATAACGATTTTTTTTACTCCAAAGTTGGTAATAATATTTTTTCCGTTGATTAGGTGAACATTAGTAATGTTGTTAACATGATTGAATAGTCGTTAATTTTGGATATAACTATAATTATTTGAAGATCAGCAAATATCTATAAATGTTTTGTTAGTATTTAAGTATGTTGTTATAGGTCAAATTAATCATCACACGTAGCAACAAATTTTATAATTAATAATTTAAAATTAATTCATTAAATATTAAGTATCATATTTTGCATTCTCAAATTAATAGTTCTTGTTGATAAAATATAAACATATATTTTCTGCTAAACACTATATATAATAGTATTAAGGATTAGCTTTTAACATTTCATTAGTTTAGACTAGACGGTTAGCGCAGTGGCTGAGCGATCGGACTGCTGCGCTGCGTGTCGCGGGTTCGATTCCCGCACAGAACAAATATTTGTAAGTCCTACATGTATTTGTTCCGAGTCTGGGTGTTTTTCTATCTATAATATGTATGTATTTACAAAAAAAAAATGTATATAAGTAGTTTATCAGCCATCTTGTTACCATAACACAAGCATTAGGTTGCTTAGCTTGGGACTAGATGGCGCTGTGTGAAATGTCCAGGGATATTATATTATTATATTATTACTAGAGGTAACTTATTCCAGGAGCAGTGGATTACAGCCCACTCCCTCTCGAAGAGAGGAGGCCTGTGTCCCAACAGTGAGAACATTCTAGGCAGATAATACTTTATACTAGCTTCTTACCTAAATATTTGTGTATTGTTTTTTTTTTTATAGGAAGAGCACTTAGTTACATACGGCCTTATACGCGTTCTATATTCTACACAATTTCTCACAAATATAGATTGCCGGAACAGGATTTAAATTCTGATAGCCGTTACTCAGTCGACACAGTTTCTGCCAGCCCATTGTCAGTTAAACAAACACCAGTTTTCCTTTTATTACAATTCAACCATTGATTTATGGGTAGGTATGCAATACTTACAGACAATACTCTATGGCATGATGATGATGATATAAGAATTACATAATACCCCATAGCCGTTAAGTGACCCCATTGACCGATATAGCTAACTGTCATGCCTCGTTTGCTATGTTTAGCAGGCATAGCGATTGTGGTTTTAGTTCGGTTTTTATATTACAAAACCATTCGTTTTGTGTTCCATAAATTGGTATTCTGACAAAAATCATGTTTTGATGTGTTTTTTTTACAATATTGAACTGTATAATGTTATATATATAATATATATAACGTATGAGGGGTCCACTTCTATCTACCCATTAATAACAATATTTTGATTTTAAAAGAGCATTCAAGGAGTTTCTTGCCCGTTCTTCTCCGTAGAAACGTACAGTCTGTTGTCAACATTATCTGACCCACCCTAAAAACAAATGAATTTGGACCCTCTACCTGTAACATTAAGATTTATTTTATTTATATGAGCTTATCAGACAAGTGCTCGAGGACTCGATGAACAAATACAATAACAATACAGACACGCAAATTTGATCTTTAACACGTAACGTTAAGGTAAACCCATCCAACATTGTCGCTTTGGAATGGGAAACTAACTTAATCTTTCAGACTGACCGACTCTTTGCCAATTCAAAAGTGCCTGTAATTGTCTTATTTAAAGTAAATGCTTTGAGTTTGAATAACTTTTTCATAGCAGCATATGAGACGGCCAATTCCCGTTATTAAAAACGTCACAATCTCATCTCAGCGACAATCAATTTAAAAAACTTGTCAAAAATGTAGGGAAATTAGAGGTATTTTTGACAGTTTGAGACAGATCAGACTGTGAACGTTCTTAAAATCACGAGAATTGCCCCTCTGGTTAGAGGTTAAATAAACAAATGCTTGAATCACGTTTATACTTGTTGACTTACCTCATTAACTGTTATTTTGAAAAGGTCAAGACCATGGAATAAGACACGTTTATTCCCTCGAAAATGTCTATTCTTTCATGATTTATCTGCATATTTTGACCTAACAACCTCGATCAGTACTTATTTCTATTCTATCTACTAAACATGCATCTATAAAATTCTACATTCTATTAATTCGTCATCGTATTGCAAACCGGAACAGGATTTAATTAATTTTATTGGAACGTTGCTAACTCAAATCAATTACTTGCATTAAGTTTTGATACCCAATATAAATCGATTGTAAAAGTACTGCACAACAAATCACATTACAACAACAAGCTAAAGGAAAATTTAAACATTTATACATTCAAATGTTTCTAGATTTTACAAATTTTCAGCAACAATTTCACAGATGTTAGGAACATCTGTGAAATTGTCACAAATGATTGCACGCTTTCAGTATTACAGTCACTTTATGTAATAAATACTGAATTTTTGTGTTTTATTTGGTTTTAGGTAAGAATATAGACGTCTTCTCGAATATAGAAAAAGAAATGCACTGAATTTTATATATAATTAGGTACGTTTATTTATTTTATTTTTAAGTTCAATTAGAATGGCCTGTTCTGTCAACTGAACGATTTCTTCATGCTCTTGTAGTGATATATTTTATTATGTTTATTCCAATAACTCGTATAACAGAAATTATACACCTCCTCAAGTGGTTTTAAAAGGTGCTTCTTTTTTCAATCAAGGCATCTAGCAAGACTTCAAAATTACTTATTTGGTTATAAGTCGTAAAACAGGTGAGTTTTACGAGCATTACCAAAAGAATTTGTCGTCGAAATCATAAAATTCAGTTGCGACCAGGCACGATTTTCCAATAAGTTTTGGGGCTTCTAGAAAAAACTGCGAAAATCATTCATTATACGTACATTAAAAACAATAGTTTCAACTTGAAACGCACCGACGAGATCGACTCAAAAAGTTTATAAAAATCGTAATTTTTCCTTATCTAATAATCAAACACACATTCACAAAAATCCATTCTATGATGCATAACATTGCCTCGTAACAACTAAGTATACAGCCTACATATTACAATGTACTAATATCCGTCTTTATTACATCCATTACATAGCACATTATATCTTTAGACGACCTATATACCTACTTACCCATAACCACATATACATAGCGTATCGGACATTACCTTATGACCCGTTACAATAGAATTTCTTTAAAATGTCAGTGTCAATCAACGGTACTGCACTATGACCGATGTGACTGAAGATGTTATGTAATGTTATGTACAAATAGCGGTAAGGAGGATGAGGAAACAATATGTTTGTTTTTGGAAGCAAAACAGTCATATTGTTTTCTCAACAAACAAAATCTAGAGGCAACGGACTGATTGGAGGGTCCACATGTCTCCGATATCTAAACTGAACCGAGCTGCTTCCCACATGGACAACTGAAGGTTGCTTGCTTTCCAAGTTACCTGACTTTCGTCGTATTTTGGCTGCTGAAACGTAGTTTACAGAAGTTTTTCAATAATATAATCGAACTAACGTGAACTTCCAATTACTTATCATAGATTAATGCGCTATAAACCAAACAATAAAATGTCTAAGAAAAAGAACATCCTTTTACAAACGCATATAAATTAAACCTCTACATCATTACGAGTAAACATTTCATCTAAAACAGCACTATTTTACTTTACTTTACACAAACGCGGGTGTTACATTACCCTGTCACAATACTTGCAGGGCGGTAACATTAGAATGAAATGTGCAAGCCTGCAAGCGTCTGCAAGGGACCGTGCGTAAATTGTGCAAGGCACCACCTGCCGTGTATCCGGCACAGCTGAGTTATTCAAGCTGGAAGTGCGATTACATTGTGCGATACGATACGGGATTATAATTGTGGGATGGAATTATTTGCAGAATTTCCTTTTTAGATGTAGAATTTTCATAAGTGGGTACCGTTTTTTAATTTATGATCTGTTTTACAAATGCTCAATCAAACTGATTATAAATGCTTCCATATGAACAGATGTCTGTACATTACTTTTGACACAGCAGTTAACTTTATTTTTTTGCAACTATGCCTGCTGTCAATTTCAATCTGCCTAGTATTTTTATGTGTAGTGGTCAATAACCGAATACAGCTGAATACCAGCGGTCCTAAAACCAAAAATGAATAGAAAGAAATCTTGATTAGACTTTTGGAAAGGCTTACCTGCGTCAGTCAAACTACAAGTAGAATCCAGAATAGTATGTTATAACGTCGGATGACAGTGAAAACAATCCCTAACAACGAAGTCTACAGTACAGTGACAGCCTGAGATAAAACACATTACAAACATTCAGAGATTTATGAATAATTCACAAGTCTATGTTACAAATGAGAAGCTAACTTATTATGTGAAGTATTTACTGTAATTTCTGTATAATTGATAGGACATCCTTTCATAGAGTATCAGGTAAAGCAATCAGTTACGTTTCTATGCACACCTGGCCGTTGTTATGTTGAATTGTATTCAATGAGTAATTTATCAACTAGGTATGTCTTTCCTTACATTGCATATACCTACTGTATAGGCCAACATAGTAACCATCCTAGACCACATTCTCCAGTACCAGTAATGTACTCCTTATCTTAATATCTCAGCTTATCTAGGAACAGAAGCAGGGTATATTGACAAAGTATATCTTCTAAGTGACATCCAGCTTAGATGGTAAGGCCACGGTTGACGTAACTTACTTTACCAATTTTTACAAAAAGTTGAAACATACCAAATCGATCAAAATGTGCCTAGGCACTTAGTTTTAATTTGGAATCGACAAAACTTCAACGAATTAAAGATTTGATAGTCGAACGATAGCAATTTCGATCGACTTCTTATAAATTAGTTAATGATGTTCATATTAGGTAAAGAATTTGGAATTCAAAGGAAGGATATGATAGATTATCGGGTACAGACAGATTATTTTACCAGAATTATTTAGTGCCTTTAAATGGTTTAGAGACAAGTATTTGACACTGGTCCTTTGCAGTCAAACTACAGTACGAAACATATGAATGCAGCTCTTCTTGAACTGCATTCAGAAGGCCAATTCTCATACTTAATTAAAAAACGTTCAAATTCAAGTCGTAATCTAATCTCAGCGACAATCAATGTCAAAAACTTGTCAAAAATCTATGTAAATTTATTGAATTTTTGACAGACTGAGACTAGAACGCAAACGTTCATAAAAATACGGGAATTGTGCCTCTGGTGTGATCTACAAATTAGTCTTTGACATTTTTGTTTTACTTTAACAATTTTAGGGTTTATATACAAAAGATGATTAAAGATAACAAGGTATGGTGAAACAGTCTCTAATCACTACTTAACTTTAATTAACGTTTATGAATGAAGGCGCTTATATTATTATCAGTTATTTAGTTTATCTGCGCTGAAGATGAGCTTCCCAATGATAATTTGGTGACCGCAGTAGGGACCTTACTGCGTCATAAAACTTTGCAAGAATTAAAAATAAATATTCAACCTAATCTCGTCTTACGCATACATAAATCTTTTTTATTTCGTAAATATACACAATCAAGCCAACAACTAACGTTTTTCTTATCAATCACAAACACAACATTGACCAACAATATAATTAAGTGTCGTAATTATTCACAAGTGTAGAAAGAGCCTTGAGCAAGTAGTTGTAGATAATTAGAACTAATGGCTTTAGAGCCTTGTGATCAATCTGCAGGTGACAAACTGTAGCTTGTCAGTTGTCAGATAATTAGGACACTTAACTGTGCTCGAGTTAAACGTGCTTATGTTACGTTAGGACTTGGTGGAGATATACTATATAGGGATGGAAAACATATCGATTATTGATCTAGTGCTTTTTACAGTGTACAGTTGAAATATACTGTCTGAAAGCGTGCCATATGGAATCATCCACTTACTTCCTGACAGGTAGCAATGGCACTATCAATAGCAATGGCTTCCATTTTGACGGTACAACAACATTTATTGCGTTATTTACGTTGGTGAGCATAATTTTTTTTCGAGCATATGAAGCAATAGATTACCTAGCAATATACGTCGAAATGATTCAGATTAATATTATGATTAGATAATAGTATGTTACGTAATTAGGGTCCGACACCCTAATTACGTAACATACTATTCAGGTGAGTTGGGCCCATTGGTCAGACGACCAATGGGCCAAACTCACCACCCAATGGGTCCGTCTTAATGGCAAGCGACATCGCGGCAGGCCCAGACGGAGATGGAGGGATAAGCTGGACTCCTTCAACAAGAATTGCATGGTCTTTAACAGCTTTAAACAAAGAGAAGTGGAAAGAAACTAGTGAGGCTTCTGCCCTACAGTGGGATATCACAGGCTTTTCATAATTTAATAATAATCGATTTTGTAATATTACGAAAATTAAAATATTGTCATTCCAAGTAAGTTACATAATTGTATAAGGTACCAGTGACGTGAGCGTTCCTTTGTATTTTTTACCTATTTAGGATTCAGGTTATTTTATAAATTAAGTACCTATATGTATAAGATTCTAGAATTTTCCCAGCTCATTAACCATAGGATTAATTCCTCCATTAAATATATCGCAAGTTTCTGGTTTCGCGGAACCATTGCGGTCTAACTTTCACAACTTTTACAGAAACCGTGTCTCGTGGAAGCAGCTTAACTTTTTAAT
This sequence comes from Apamea anceps, assembly GCA_951799955.1. Lineage (NCBI taxonomy): Eukaryota > Metazoa > Arthropoda > Insecta > Lepidoptera > Noctuidae > Apamea > Apamea anceps. The sequence continues at coordinate 6,203,946 of OX637501.1, forward strand.
TATGTTATTTAAAATTACTTAACTATCAAGAAAAATAGCATGGTCTCCTACTGTCCTAGATGAGATTTGCTCATCCCGTGGGTAAAAATAAAAGGCTTATTAGTCGATTCGCTCGAATATACTTGCCCGAAACGCGAATCATCACTATTAAATATTTATATTAACTATAGTATTTAAAAGTGACTATTCGCCCGTTTCGGGCGAGAAAATTCATGCGAATCGACTAATAAGCCAAATAAAATATGTGCCTGAGTGGCACATAATGTATTTTATACCAAGGCAAGGTTCCTATTACCAGTACTAACTGGTTAGGTGGCACCATTTAACTATCACTTTTCATTTAGAGTCCTTTATTGCTACTGCTAGATACTATTACTCTTCATATTTTTCGTAATCGCCTAGAAAAAAGTACTGAATACTTTGTAATTAATACGATAAGCATAATTAATTACTATCATAGTAAGTGTAGTACAGAACACGCACACGACACTCGGCACTACCTGACACGATATCCAGTCATGTTTACGTTTTTTCAGTGATTGCATTTTGTTTTCTCACGCGTTAAGAAAGTTTCCTTCATAAAATTGTATCACAAAGTTGCCATACTTCTGGTGATTTTTCGTCAGATTATCCTCAAAGAGCTTTACAATGACTATTTCAATACTGATTTACTGGACTAAGCTTATCATTATAGAAATATACCATACAGAAGTATATAGGGGTGATTGAGAAAATAGAATGAAGAAGCTCTCGTGTAACTTAAAAACCTGTTTTATATTCCATCTTTTTTTTTACTGCTCCTAAACGAATTGTCTTGATTTGATGCCATTTTTACCTGAAACAAATAAAAACATTTCATAAATACAACAGAAAGTTAACAATATACCTACTGAAAACTCAAGGATAAAACAATTTTATTAAAGTCTTACTTAATAGATAAAATTCAAATAGGATTCATCACAATAATTTATCGAATAACACTAAGCGGATTTTATTATCCTATTTTATATTCAGCAACATAATACCTACTTGAATATGAAAATAATAGCTATTAATAACATTAAACTAAACTACCTAGATAATACTAGAACATGCAAAATCATAATAGCTGTCTTAAACAATAAACCAAGCCTAGTCGTAGGCGCATATTTAATGTCCTATCTCAAATATTTAGAACACCGTGTCCCTCAAGTAGGTACCTAAGTATCTATAAACAGCTTTTATACTAACTACTTAGGCGAATATATATAAGCAGTTTCATATCCAACAAATAGCCGGATCACGATCTATGATCGTAAATAATAATGCGCGCGCGCCGAATCGGGAGTAAAGTGTTACGTATCATTAATCATTGGTTTATGAGCTAGCCGTAAAATGGACAATGGGTTTAGCACGTTATGTAGTTACTTAGTTTGCAGGTGATTTTGTAGAAAGTTGAATGGAAAGATGTGTGCACACGAGTTTTGAATCTATTTATTGTGTCAATTCATTTTTGGTCATGAATTAAAAGCCTTTTACGAGAATGAGTTGCATGCAATTGGAGTACAAGACCCCAGAGATGAAATTATTTTTTTTTAATGTTAGCTTTGCTAAATTGTGGGCCAAACTAAAAAAAAATTAGCTACAGAATTTTAATTTATAAGCTAAGAAGATTTCACACCACCTTCGCCATGGTCTATGTACCTCGACGGCGATGTCCTTCTTCAGGCGTCCAGTTAGTGACGATAGCTTTCGTTTGTAAAAGTTTCACCATAGCACCTGGTTGGTTAGCAGCTCATGCGCAGTCTCAGGTTGACTTCAAAACAAGGCGGATAATTGCAAAAAAAAGATCGTAAGTAACACTTGATCACTAGGCTCTTAAGTAAAAGCGGTACAATCAAGCAAGAATCTTGCTAAAAGTAGTTCTTTTGTAGGCATTATAGAGAGTAACTTTTGAAAATAAACGGCAATCGATTCAATTGAAAGAGTTCGACATAAATAGTGTCAGTTTCTAGTGTATCTTCCGACGTTTAAGTAACTACAGGCGATACTATAATTTCCTCACAATCATGAACACAAGATTGTAAGCCCGGTTCTTTAGTTCAGGGATGTCGAACCTCTATACAGCCTGGCGTACCTCTGCTAAAAGTCTGTGTATCGCATTGTTTGAAGTAGCGAATCTAGCTACAATAGAATTTCATTTCTTTTTTAATGATTAATATAAATCTGTCTTGCATTTTTTTTATTAAATTCCATATCTGTTTGTTTTAGAAATCGTCCGTAATAAAGGATTTGTTAAGTAGGTACAAGTCATGTGCCCCATTGGGATTTTCTATCGGCAAAAATCACGAAATTCTATACAAACTTTCATCTCTAGAATCTACAGGAGATTCTAGAGATGAAAGTTTGTATAGAATTTCGTGATTGATGCTCTTCTTTTTTTAAGGGGGTGTATTTTCAAAAAAATTTCCTTTGTGCCCACTTTCGGTATATTAGGAACTCTTGCGCAACATTTCAAGTTTCTAGATCCCATAGTTTAGGCTGTGCGTTTAATGAATTTAATATTTTTTATTAGGTAGGAAAGTAGATCTTCTTTGTATATCATCATCAGCCTATATAAGTCCACTGCTGGCCATAGGCCTCTCCTATTGTATATAGTTTCCTTATTTTCCCCAGACAATTTTCATTTCCTTTAAATTGGCACATATATACAAAACGGTCCGCCATCCCTGAACATTAATCTTATAATTCACTGCACACTGACCAGAACTAACGCTTCGAATGAGCATAACAAAATGCGGCACGGACGGCGTTATGCAATACTGAAGGCAATGGCTATTTAGATATACGTTGAATTAATTTGATTCTCATTATGTTGGATCTGATTTATACTTAGGCTTTAAGCCGTTAAGTTGGATAACTGAGGTTGAAATCCGAGATAGGAACTCGTATTAACGCCTGTAAATTGTGCAAGAATGCGTGAAAATAGCATAAGGCTCAATTTACATTAGCGGGATTGTCCGAAAGGGTTACCGCTGCCCTGGAACATAAAGGGCTAAGGAAGGAACACGGGTGGGTTTTAGTCAGTAAAAGTCTGACACTCCCTTCTGCTCCACCCAGAGCGGGAGGGGTCATTTGATGATTTCCCATCCTCCAATTTACATTGCCGCGGAACAGAGTGGAAGCGAGTTTTCGTAGTGATATTATACACAGCAAAATGAACTTTAAGTCAATGGTCTAACGTACAAATTAGATACAAGCTTATTACTGCCGGAATTCCCGAGAATGCGCGATAATTCTCCAGAAGATGCGCGTATCTAATTTGTGCGTTACACTATTGACATAAAGTTCATTATGCTTTGTACAAAAACAAATCTATCTAGTCTATTATTGTCCCTCTCAACCAAAGCACCTGTCATCTAATCTCTTCACCACCCTTGGTTGACTGGTAGAGAATGCCTAAGGCATTAAGTCCGCCTTTGTACCTTTTTGTGCGAAAAGTTTAAATAAATAAATAAAAGGCTTCCATTCCGTTCCACGGCAATATAAATTGAGCCTAAATCGCAACGATATTAGAACGGTTGAACACTATGAGGGTGGAATATATTTAGAGAGTAGCTAAAACTCCTTGACTCTATAGTCAGGGAGTCCTAGTCCACCTCCATAGTGGACATTCCGTAAAACCATTTCATCAAAGGTATTGTCTAATTTGCCATTTTATAAATAATGTTACTTGTTGGACTCTGAAAGGTGCTATTTAAAAAGCTGAGCAAAAATATATAATTTTTTTATTAACATTTAATTGAAGACACGTATTTTACCAAAAATCTTTAATTTCCAAATCACTGTCTAGACAGTTTCCACAAATAAATATCATAAAAAACAGTTTATTTCGCACTATTTCAGCACGCAGTTGGGCGCTCGCGCACTTCGCCGTCCGTGCGCGAAACATTTAATTTATAGACTTTCGTGTTCCGGATTCCATAAAGTGTTCCATAATATTACGCCATTGCAATGTTATGCTTGCATTCTGGAAAATTGATGTAATTGGATTTTGAACGAGTGTTGACGGCTGTACCGAGTACAGGCGCGCACAGAACTGGAGCGCGGGAATATGAATGAATTATGCAGTTTGGATTGTTGTAAATGCTTGGAAAGGAGAAATGTTATACTGGATTAGGATTTGATAGAGATACACTCACAGATTGAGGTATTATGTCTTTATAAGGAAGAAACTATACACTATTTGATTAGACCCAATAGCAACTCCGAACCAACCGAAAAGCTATAAATGAGAAGGTTCTGTCAAGGCAATCCCATTTAAGTTTGCCGAACCGGGAAAAGCGAAGTAAGCATCGCTTATTTTTTTTACCAAGATTTCACTTTTCCAACTAACAGTACACTCATCTATTAAACGTGAATTATTCGCGCACTAGACCTAAAAAAAGCAAGTCTATGTACAGGTAAACACAGAAGTGAATACAGTTGCAATACATCTTGATCTTAATTGCGGTACTGTCGTATATTATGCGTAGACTTGGTTCATTTGCATTTTAATGGTCCTAGAGCATTCTTGCTTGTGTAACATTAGGACCGGTAGTGTGGGACTAGGTGAGATTAATTGTCGCGAAAATTAGGTAGGAGGTATGCAATTTATGGGCTGTATGTAAGAAAATTAAAAGGAATTGCTACTATCTGATTCGCAATATTGCAGGCACTGTCCCGCGTAGTAAACTGGTCTATACATTTATGCTACCTACTTAGTATGCAAGTGAAAGATAACACTAGTGCGCTTGCTAAAATATGCTCTTCGGCTGTTGGAAAAAATAATTACTAATTCTGAACTTACAAACGCGTACACTGACTGGACAGGTGCACTCAATCTGTGTGGTTGTTTCCTCAAAAGACCATTTCAGACATCTACATGGTTTTCACATGATCTGACCAAGCCTATGTCTGGACTTTAAAAGAGACTGTGACCCGCCTTTCTTCTCAGAGTAGTCAGATAGGAAACGCCGACCTCATCTACTCACGTGTGAAAATGTTTTTACAAACCTACACAAAGAAATAAAATGATTAATCATACCTAATAGACGAATTGTGAGGGTTCAAAAGATACCTGCTACAAAACTCCAATGTGGGAGTGTTTAATTCGAGCGAATGGTTCTACTTAAGGTGGACGCTCCAAGGTAGCCCGCGAAATTAAAATTTTCTTACGTTTTTTGCAATTTGCTGGACATGACTAAGTTGTACCACGGCTGTAACAAATATGTATTTACAGAATTATAATCATTAGAATCAGTAATACAACTTTTTAAGTTAGCATAATCCTAAAATGTCAAGATTTCATGAAATAGTCATTCAATAGGATTACTTGATCTTAGAGAGTTATGTTGATGACTTTAATGATTATAATTCTGTAAATACACATTTGTTACGGCCGCGAAACATATTTTAATCAACGTATAACTTAGTACTGATCAGCAAATTGCAAAAAACGTAAGAAAATTTTAATTTCGTGGCTACCTTGGAGCATCCACCTTAATTCTGTGAGACAAGTAAATGACACGAACCACTACCTACTTTCTTTAAAACTCTTCTTTTTGCAATTCACATGTATGTATATCATTGAATCATTAACAGAGTCATGACACGGATCTTATTGAAATGAAAATGATAGTGAGCCTCAACCAAAATATATATGATTGGAATATAATTCGTTCGGTCATACTTACTTTCACAATGCATGGAGAGATATAATGAGAGTACATAATGTTAAATAAGGCCTTTCTTTTTCATTCGATGATGAATTTAATTTTATTTTAATAACTACATGATAGGCACTGACATAATTTTAATTCAAATATGATTATGGTCACAGATGAAGAAGAATTTTATAAAGAAGGTGGCTGGGACAGACTGGATGCGGAAGGCGGAGGTCATGGTATTGGGGTGCAGCCTGGGAGAGGCCTATGTCCAGCAGTGGACTGCAATAGGCTGTGTTGATTGATTGATTGAATGGTCACAGGTCCTAAGTTACCTGCAAACACCTTGGCCTGTTACCATTTCCTAATATCAATCGGTATACTAAAATAAAACGTCTCCTAATTTTCTCAGTGAAAATTACCCAATATTCTCGTAAGTTTGACGGCACGCTTGGCGCAATGGTTAAGCGATTGACTGCTGCGCTGCGTGTCGCGGGTTTAATTCCCGCACGGAACAAATACTTGTAAGGCCTATAAGTAGTTGTTCTGGGTCTGGCTGTTTGTGTCTGTGAATTTAAATGATTGTAAACGCACCCACGATACAGGAGAAATTCCTAGTGTCGGGCTTTTTTTTTAAAAAGTGACTGTCGAGATGATGACTAATAGAGAAGTATGGAAGAAAAAGACATGTTGCGTCGACCCCAAATAAACTAGGAACGGGGCAGGAGAATGATTGTGACATTTTCACAAGCCCAAAGGCCATTTTACTTCGAACTACTTTCTGTTCTTGACACACCATTCAACCTTGAATCCTAAATGCTATCAAACAGTCCGATCATCTTATCTCAAAAGTCGTTGAACCATTTGGCAGACGCGTGAGCCATACCAAGAAGTCATCTCATAAGCCATCTCTTTATGAAAAAGATCGTGGATTCGTGATAGCTCCTACGTAAGTCACGAGTTATGTGCTAAATTATACATAACTAGCTGACCCGGCAAACGTTGTTTTGCCATATAAATTATTTCTAGCTGCCCGGCGCTACTTCGTTCGCGTGGTGTCCTACCCCCTACCCTACTCCTACACTACTTATACCCTACTCCTACCCTACTCCTACCCTACTTCTACCCTACTCCTACCCTACTCCTACCCTACTCCTAACCTAACCTAACCTACTCCTACCCTACTTCTATAAGTAAAACGCTGATTGATTGATAGAACCTAGCGGACCCGGCAGACGTCATCCCACCCGAAAAATCAGCGCCACTAACCGGGTCCAATTATGTATACAAACCTTGTCCTGACAATAACGAACACAAAAAAAAAAGAATTATCCAATTTGGTGCAGTCGTTCTTGAGTTATAAAATTACAACGAAAAGTGGCATTGATTTTTATACAATATATAGATATAACATGTGGGTAAGGGCTTATATTATTGTATTAAGTTGTATGAACGTAACATATTTTTCGTGTCACTGGCACGACAGCAATTCAAATTTGAACGTTACTTAAAACAGGAACTTTTCAATACACGATAATCTTTTCATATGATGCAACATGCGTGTCGTGCACATAGGTACAATACAATGTATTGAGAGGAAAATTATAAGCCCACGTACGCACAGACGTAAAAACATCGCGGCGGGATTTTTTCACGCATTAGATTTTCAACTCTTGGTGTTGAGCCGAGCGTTGAGAATCCAACAGAGCGCATCCCAGCGCGTCTTAGAAAAACACTGTTGGATTTTAACTCTCGGCGCTAAGCAGTACTTTAAAAATCCAGTGCGCGAAAAAAAACACGCTCGTGCGTACATGGGCTGATGATTTTGCTGACATAAATAGGTTTATGTAACTACAAAATTATTAGGTACAGCAGATATACACACTGTCACTATCTGTCCACTTCATCATAGGTGTGTATGTATTTATTTTTTTGAGTATGATATACTCGTAATTATTACCATTCTAGTAATATTTATTTTAGAAGTATTTATGTATGTTTATTTGTATGTATGTTAGTATATTCTCGTAATTTTTGTTTAGTTTTTAAGTGAATTGTTTTTTTGATTCTATGTATTATTTTTTGTCTCCTTTGCTCTATCACACGCTGTCTACATCTCTGTATCTATTGTCCTATCTCAGGTATGCTGGAAGAGATTTCTTATGAAATAAGCATCACGTCTGTACCTATTTTTTCTGTTCTGTTGTTCAATGTCTGTTTATATATGTGTGTACATAAATGGTAAATAAATAAATAAAAATAGATGCCAACATATTCCACCCACTGGATAAATTCCAATTAGGTGGTGTTGAAAATGTTGTTACATTTTTAGGGTTCCGTAGCCAAATGGCAACGGAACCCTTATGGATTCGTCATGTCTGTCTGTCTGTCTGTCCGTCCGTATGTCACAGCCGCTTTTTTCCGAAACTATAAGAGCTATACTGTTGAAACTTGGTAAGTAGATGTATTCTGTGAACCGCATTAAGATTTTCACACAAAAATAGAAAAAAAACAATAAATTTTGGGGGTCCCCATACTTAGAACTGAAACTCAAAATTTTTTTTTTCATCAAACCCATACGTGTGGGGTATCTATGGATAGGTCTTCAAAAATGATATTGAGGTTTCTAATATCATTTTTTTCTAAACTGAATAGTTTGCGCGAGAGACACTTCCAAAGTGGTAAAATGTGTGTCCCCCCCCCTGTAACTTCTAAAATAAGAGAATGATAAAACTAAAAAAAATATATGATGTACATTACCATATAAACTTCCACCAAAAATTGGTTTGAACGAGATCTTGAGAGTAGTTTTTTTTTAATACGTCATAAATCGTAACGTAACGGAACCCTTCATGGGCGAGTCCGACTCGCACTTGGCCGGTTTTTAATTTCTTGCAGGTCATCATCATCATCAGCCAATATCAGTCCACTACTGGACATAGGCCTCTCCTATCGCACACCATTCAACTCGATTTTCGGCAACTCTCATCCAGCTGCTACCAGCCATCCTGCGAAGATCGTCGCTCCACCTAGCCTGAGGGCGTCCCACCTTACGTTTACCGATTCGCGGTCTCCACTCACATGTCTACCCCAACAGTCATCAGTTCTATCGGTTCTTGCAGGTATTGCCCTGTATTTTATCTGGACACTGCTCTGCACAAACAAGAGCACTTAAACACCCTTTCCCTATCACAAATAAAATCCCGCCAATAAATCCTTCTTAACCAACAACGAACAGGTACCTAAGTACCTACGTACTTAAGATAATACCTCACTACACTGAAACCAATAGTGTCTATTATCTCCGACCATTAAAGAAGCAGTACTGTTATGTGCACGGTACCTTTTCGCTGATAAGCGTCTTTTACGTGTTCTTGCGCACGCGCCACCGTTCTAAAGTGGTTGGCGCAAGTTTGATAAAATAGGTGCGGTAACAGTAGAGCTTCTTATGTAGTAGGAAGATACTTATGTCAGCAACCTTTTTAACCAGAGACAAAAATGGCAACGGTCCGTTGATAGAAAGCCAAACGCCAATTTGATAAAGAATTCCGGATGGCAATTTTATTATCCTTCTAAATGATAATTTTCATGCATACAGGGTGGCAGGGACATCGACGCGAAAACTGTAACCATGGATTCAGCACATGATACTAGAGCCCATAGCGTCAAAATTGTTATTCGGTTATCAAAAAAAAAAATCTTCTGTTTCATAGAAAAGTGCAAAATACGCGGTCAAAATGTATGAAACAGCAATATTTTGTTTTTGATAAGCGACGAAAAATTTCGACGTTATGGGGTCTAAACTCATGTGCTGAATCCATGGTTACAGTTTGCGCGTCGATGTCCCTGCCACCCTGTATATTCACATTCCGGAGCTAATAAAGTCTAGCCCAAAACTTTAAAGAGTAGAGTTGCATAGTGCAAATGTCAGATAATACTGAGTCAGTCAGACTCATAATAAAAATTTTAACTCTATCGGAAGATCGACCTTATTTTATCCTTTCATCCATTTCACGTTTACAATCCTGAGCCTAATCCTTCAAGAAAAGCTTGCCTAGTTTTCTGATGAAACAATTGCCAACTTTCATCAACTTGGGCCACTTCCCAATACTTTATAGCAATGCCTTTACTAAAGACACACACTATCCCACTAACAAGACCGATCTAGTTACATACCCCTTACATAAAAGCCTTCTACTCAATGGAAATAATTTCCTTTATCGGTGGAATTGGTCAGCCATATTTCAATCGCAGGTACTTACTAAAGTAGGTACATACTCTTGTGTAAGCTACAGGAATAACTTAGTTGAGGACGTTAAGTAATCGTGTTTTTAGGTCATTTCTGATTTGTGCTTTTCTGGTTTAGAATGTGTATGGAAAGGTGGTGGGTAGTTAGATACTAAGAGCTTGTTATGTGAAATAATTATGCAGCCTGTAATTGTAACAGTGCCGAGCAAAACGGTCTTGATATAGAGATGAAACAAGTACCTAGAATGCGCACAAACTAAGTCTGCGCGCGTGTTTGAACTTCAAGACTATATCCCTGCTAGCACTTGTAATCACATTCGTCATAATGATGGCGAATATTTACTTTGGAAGACACGGAACACAACACACTCTCTTGACATTTGACATAAACTTTGAGATGGTGACAAACGATTATTTCCGATTTTGGCAGCGCGCAGACTTAGTTTGCGCGGACTCTATCGATCACTCACTGCGTCATAGGTATTTTAGATTTTTGACTATTATCTACGTTCAGCCGATATATTCTGTAAAAATCTCGAAATTAAGGTAAAGTGAGCTTGACCTGTGCTGTCTATAGTGTCAATCCTTAACACCAGCCGGTTCTGTAAAAATTTCCGTTTCGACTTAGATGAAGTGAGCTGTCATTCCAACTGGCAGTACCAGTTCGAGTTCGAGTGAGTTGACAGCTCACTTGAAGCTTTCATCTAACTTTAAAACGGTGAGATTTTTACAAAATCGATCGACTCGTGGAATGAGAACTCACTTCAGCTAAGTTATCACGGTGACATTTTTACAGAATGGAACTGCTGGTTGTTTTACGATGTTCTTCCTCTACAGTTTGCGACAACAGAGATTTAACCTATTGATAAACACAACGTCACAATTATTAGGTAATTCATAGAATTAACAGCTTTATCCACCACTTCATCGCACATCATTATCACGTCACAAAATTATATTATTCTCTTCTTGTCCTCACACACTATTGCCTACATTTTTTTTTTTCATTTCTCCTGCAATACCTTTATACCAATACTTATATGTAAGTCGTGTCTGTATGTAATTTACTGTGTTAAATAAATATGATAGAAACTAAAAAACGGGTTCCACAATAATGCATTATATATAACATAGGAAATTATCTCTTACCAAAAACCATTTAAAATAGGACCCGTGGGAATGTTGACCTGGACCTAATCTTACACTGTATGAGCAATTATAGTATCGTCAATTTTCCCTTTTAAATCACAACAGCGATACAAATTCGAAAGGTCTAATCCAAAGAACTATAGATCCGATCGTATCATTTATATTCAATGCGTTGCGTCGATAACAACCTTAACAACATCATTACATGTTGCAGAAATGTCACGTCAATCAAGAACCTAATTCAAATGTTGGATCCCATAAATAAATGGCAATAGACCTCAAAGTTTATAAGAATAGGGCTGTCAGAGAATCGTAATAAGTGGAAAAAGAATATAGGTACACCGTACTATTGCATAAAATAACATCACGCTCTTATACGCCATTTTTGTTTTTTTTTTTTTCAGAATGGGAAATCATCAAATGACCCCGCCCGCTCTGGGTGGAGCAGAAAAGAGTGTCAGACTCTTACTGACTAAAACCCACCCGTGTTCCTTCCTTAGCCCTTTATGTTCCAGGGCAGCGGTAACCCTTTCGGACGATCCCGCTTCCCCTCTTATACGCCCTTACATGTTGATCGTTTTAATCCTTGAAAAGGGTCATTGTACTCATCATTATGAACAACTTTTACTACAGGACCAAGTTAGTTGATCCATACATTATGTCGAGTTACGTGAACATAAATCTATGGATCAAGTGATTTTTTTTTCACTATTTCAAGTTTGGTCAAGAGAAGAAGAGTCAAAATTTCATCAAGGTCCTAGTGCACAGTTTCAAAACCAAAAACAATTTAATTTAACAAAATAATAATTTAATCTAAAAAAAATCGGTTGTCTGTAAAGTTAATTGACGTTAGTTGAACGTGACAACGTCATAAGAAAATACTGATGGAATGGTTTCATTTTTCAAATGGAACGCCTCAGAGCGAGGTAACGCCGCATGCGTCATGTTTTTTCGTGCGTGCAGCCGGCTCCATCGAATTATAAGACGTTGTCACGACAAAAAAAAAAAACAATTTAATTTAAAACTTGTTCACTGCCTATTATTGTGACTACCTTTATCATTTGTCATAAATTGTTTAAGTTCCATGTAATAGGGAGCGAGTCCATTGCCATCAACCGGGTACAAATCCTGACTTCGGGCTGCAACTGAGAAATTCCAGATGGAAAAAACCCGAAAACACTTTAAACCCGACCTGAAAATCGAACCCATTATCCTCTTCCCAACAGAAGCCCTTAAAATGACTAGAGCAGTCTAGCGAGGCACGTATTTCTCGTTGCTCTAAATACCTTATGAATGGAACTGCAATCATTCATTCACGGTAAGTAATATTTCAATAGTGTTGACGGATATATTATGTTAGTGCCGTAACCATAAACTGCGAGCAAGGAAGTTTATTGCATTTGAATATGGTCCATTAAGTCTGACACATTCGTGTGGTTTGGAATACTTTGTGCTGCCGCGTATAAACCCTTGTTGAAAACATTCATATTCATATTACAGAAATACAATCAAAATAAAATAACATCACGCCTGTAATCCCCAAAGGGTTAGGCAGATTTCAGCAGTTATGTTTAAACCCATGTAAAAGGGCAGCCTATCGCCATCAACCGGGCATAAATCATTCGCCATCAACCGGGCATAAATCATTCGCCATCAACCGGGCATAAATTGTTCGCCATCAACCGGGCATAAATCGTTCGCCATCAACCGGGCATAAATCATCGTCGTTCGTGGTGCGTGTTCCGACACATCATCTCGAGAATTTCCTCAAGGAAGAGTTCTGGCCAAAGGGTGTTGTGTACGGCTCCGCATCCGCCCTCCGGATGCGGAAGCCACAGAGGCGGAGCTGTACGAGGGGTACAGAGCGGCGAAGACCGCCCTCCGAGAGGCTGTCCAGCGGGCCAAGGATGCGGCCCGCGAGGAGATGCTGGAGACTCTGAACAGAGATCCATGGGGGCGCCCTTACAAAATGGTGCGGAATAAACTCCGCACCTGGGCCCCCCCGCTGACTCAGAGTCTCCGCCCACAGCTGGTGGAGGAGGTGGTGAGCGCTCTGTTCCCTTCGCGGGGGGAGCATACTCCCCCGCCTATGGCTCCGCCACTGGCGGTGCCCGAAGCGGACCACGCGGACGACGACGACGACACCCCTGAAGTGACCGGGGTAGATCTGAGAGCGGCGGTAGGCAGGCTGAAGGCCAAGAACACCGCCCCAGGACCCGACGGCTTGCCGGGTAAAGCCTGGGTCCTGGCCTCGACGGCTCTCGGGCCTCGACTGGAGGCGCTCTTAAGCGCATGCATGGAGAGAGGCCAGTTTCCGCTCCGTTGGAAGACGGGGAAGCTGGTCCTCATTCAGAAGCCAGGGCGCCCTGCGGACTCTCCGTCCGCATACCGGCCCATAGTGCTGCTCGACGAGGTCGGCAAGCTCTTCGAGAGAGTAATTGCGGGCCGCCTCGTCGGGCACCTGGTGGGGACTGGGCCGGATCTTGCGGATTGCCAGTTTGGCTTCCGCAAGGGGCGCTCGACGGTGGACGCCATCATGCGCGTGAGAGACCTCACGACGGGGGACGCGGTGTCCCGGGGTGGGGTGGTCGTGGCGGTGTCACTTGACATCGCCAACGCGTTCAACACCCTGCCCTGGAGCTGCATTGGGGAGGCACTCCGGTATCACCGGGTGCCGACCTACCTCCGTCGAGTAGTCGGGGCGTATCTGACGGACAGAGCCGTCATCTACCCCGGTCGCGACGGGAACTGGAACCGGCGAGAGATGTCGTGCGGTGTCCCACAGGGATCGGTTCTGGGGCCGCTCCTGTGGGACATCGGTTACGACTGGGTGCTGCGGGCCGACCTCCCTGAAGGCGTCAGCGTAGTTTGCTACGCTGACGACACGCTGGTCCTGGCGCAGGGGAGGTCGCATCAGGCGGCGGCCGACGCGATGACACGCGGGGTTGCGATAGTCGTGGAAAGGATCCGGCGGTTGGGTCTCGAGGTGGCATTGCACAAGTCCGAGGCCATGTCCTTTCATGGGCCTCGGTACGGGCCACCTCCAGGATCCCAACTAGTGGTAGGAGGGGTTCACATCGGCGTCGAGACCACGATGAGGTACCTGGGTCTCGTCCTCGACAGCCGATGGAACTTCGTCGAGCACTTCCGACGTTTGGCCCCCAAACTGGAACGGGCCGGGGCCGCCCTAAAGCGGCTCTTGCCCAACCTGAGGGGGCCAAACGCCTCCTGCCGGAGGCTTTACGCGGGGTCGTGCGGTCCATGGCCCTATATGGGGCCCCGGTATGGGCGCGTTCACTGCGGCTGCGAGCCGCACACTACCTGAACGCGCCCCAAAAGGTGGTAGCCATAAGGCTAATCCGGGGCTACCGCACGATCTCGGGCGAGGCAGCAAGCCTCCTTGCCGGACTGCCGCCATGGGATCTGGAGGCGATAGTGCTCGCGCGCCTGTATGATTGGCGCGCGGAGGCACTACGCCGGAGGGAAACTCCGCATCCGCGGCAAACCGCGGCGGAGCGGACGAACCTCCGGCGCGATCTCATGGCGGCATGGAAGGAGCGACTATCGCAACCCAGCGCAGGGCACGCCACGATAGCGGCGGTAAGACCCCTCTTTGAGGAGTGGCTAGAGAGACGTCACGGCGTTCTCACCTACCGCCTGACGCAGGTCCTCTCCGGACACGGATGTTTCGGGAGGTTCCTGCACATAATCAGGCGGGAGGAGACGCCCGGGTGTCACCACTGTCAGGATCGCCCAGAGGACACGGTGGAGCACACGGTGGAGGTCTGCCCTGCTTGGGCAGAGCACCGCCGTGTCCTCGTAGAGGCGATCGGCAGCGGCGGCGACCTCTCGCGTCCGGCCCTGGTTCAAGCCATGGTCCGGGGCGAGAGGGAGTGGGAGGCAGTCACCTCCTTCTGCGAAGCAGTCATGCTAGCGAAGGAGGTGGCGGGGTGGGCGAGAGAACGCGCCTTGCGCACCTCACGCCTCAGCCGCCGCGGGAGACGCTCCGGGCGTCGGGAGCCGCGTGACGACTCCCGGCCACCGTAGGTGCGGGCCTGCGGGCGGTGAGTAATGGGTAACTCACCGTCCGATCAGGACCAGGCCCGTGCCGGACGGCGTGTTATGTTCCACGCGCGCCTCAAAGAGATGTCAGCATGAGTGACGGGGCCCCATAGGGCCGAAGCCTGCCAGGGTAGCGGGATTGTCCGAAAGGGTTACCGCTGCCCTGGAACATAAAGGGCTAAGGAAGGAACACGGGTGGGTTTTAGTCAGTAAGAGTCTGACACTCCCTCCTGCTCCACCCAGAGCGGGAGGAGTCATTTGATGATTTCCCACCCTCAAAAAAAAAAAAAAAAAGGGTGTTGTGTACCGCCGGTTTCGTGGCCGGCTACATGACACCAGTCAACGAAACACGACGCCGACACTTCGTGTGCGTTAGTTAGTTTTTAGTGTAATTATAATGTTGTATGTATTTATAGTATTTTTAAGTTATATTAATATTGTATTGTATGTGTTTATATGGGCCTTGATGCCTGAAATAAATGGATAAATAAATAAATAAAAAAATAATAAAAAATCCAATCCATAACACTTTGCGCGACCTGGGAATCGAGCTCAAGACCTCATGCTCAGTTATCATACTAGTAGCACTTGTGACCAGCACGCCAACGACGTAGTAAAAATAATAAATTCATAAATATTTTGTGATCCCAAAATGGAGTGCCATAGTACATAACTGCAATATTTTTTTTATTTTATTTCTAGCTTTTAATCCATACTTATATTATAAAGAGATAAAATACTTCTTTAGGTACCTATATGAAAAAAATACAATTGCTCCATTAAAAGTTTAAAAAAACGTTTTTTATTTCGATTCCCTGACAACGCTTTAAAACTTAATTTTATGACACATTACTTTTATCACCAAAATAATCTAAAGCATTGTAATCAAATTTATGTCAGCCCTATTCATAGCCCATACCTTACGCCTCCGTGACTCGGCGTGAAAATCTCGTGACAGATTTAGTCCAAACGATAGTAAAGTTGAGTAAGGCGATAGTAAGGTTGAGTAAGGCGATAGTAAAGTTAAGTAAGACGATAGTAAGTAAGTGATATTGCGCAAAACAACCAGGTTCTACCTGCTTCAGCTTATGCTAATTTGATCTGACAGTATTTTCGAATCGTATTGCCTATTTAAATACTTGTATGAGGAAATTGTATAGATAAGGAATTTATTGTGAAAGGTACTGTGCTTGAGTGTAGATGCTACATAGTGCATGCTTATAGATGACTGCATTATTTTGTGCTTAAGGGGGATGCGCTAACGTAACCCGCGAAATTCAAATTTCGTTACGTTTTTTGCAATTTGCAGAGGGGCAATTCTCGTAATTTTAAGAACGTTCACAGTCTGATCTCAATCTCAATCTGTCAAAAAATACTTCAAATTTCCCTACATTTTGACAAGTTTTTGACATTAATTGTTTGTCGCCGAGGTGAGAATGCGACTAGATTTTGAACGTTTTAAATTACGAGAATTGGCCTACAGGTTAGTATCAGACTGTATGTTGATTAAAATATGATTCGCAATTGTAACATATATGACTTTACAGAATTATAACCATTATAATCAGCAATACAACTCCTTGAGTGGCCTCAAATCTCATGATTTCGTGAAATAGTCATTCAATATATGTATGTATGTGAACTTAAAGAGTTGTATTGATGATTTTTATGGTGCTAATCATACATACGACCAGATACAGACCAGCAAATTGCAAAAAAACGTAAGAAAATTTGAATTTCGCAGGCTACCCAGACGTTTTCACCTTAAATGGGTAAAACATACCAAACTTACTTCATCGAAATGGAATCTCAATAAAACCAAAACAGAACCATCTAATGTTTTTTTTAAAACAAGCTATACAAAATCTTTTCATAAAAATAATCAATAAAACATGCAGCAAATTAATTAATAATATCTATAAACATGCACAGCAATATTTTCGGCTACGGTCGAAGCAACAAAAAATTTAATGCCCAATCTCATTTAAGTACTAATAAGTACAAAAGTGTTTTTAATAATAATAATCGTTTATTTCAGACTTTCTGTCCATAGGTACACTTACAGAACATAGAACAAAACATACAATAAAATACACATACTAACAAAACAAACAAAATCTCAAAAATACACAACACATAAAAAAGATGCAAACAATAAGATAGCAGTGACAACACAAAAGAAGCAACATATTTGACGAGGAAGAAATGTCCACTGCTCACAAGGCAGTGTGCAACCGCATCCAGTGGCGCAGCAGTAGAGAGTCCCACCTGTCCGCGAACACGCTTAGTAAGCGGTGTGCTGTGTACTGTGTGTTTTTGAAACAATTGAATACTTTCAAATGATTGCAAAAATATTTTTTCCTATAATTGGCAAACACCGGCCAGTTCCCATTAGGTAACGCCAGATTTGGATGTAGCAATAAACTTTATTGCTTTATTGAATAAAGGACCTAAGAAATGACAGTGAAGAAAGAAACCAAAGAATTGAAATTATTTTATGCGTAGGCTCAGATTTCATTTCGCAATATTTAGCAGATTTCTTTAGGACTAACCTTCAATCATTATTTTTATTGTGCTCTCGGTTTGTGGTTACCAAATTATTATTTGGGTTTTTCTACAGGATACCTTTTCTTAATCGTTGCTTACTAAGAAACTGCACAGTAACGGATTTCAGCAAATCGTGTTGAAATGAAACATTATTTGACCTAGTTGAGTAAAAGGATAAAAATCTATATAATTATAGCGGTAAGCGCAAACTATGACGACACATTCCTAATGTAACCCATAGTCGAGGAGCGTAACGAATGTTATAATCCTTGCAGATCACATAGCGTAAGTGACAATACGCCTTCCTTATACAAATTATCATCGGTTACCGCACAAACGTAATACCACTTTAACAATTTAATAAATGTGCCATACTTACAGTAAGAACGGCAACATTGCTCCACACTTCGACAGTATAAAATGACTTAATAAACAAAAGCGTTTCGTAACAGAACTGTAATACAAATCGTTTCCTGAACGGAAAATTGCTAGGCCGATGTACAGCCGATCGGTGGTCGACCGATTTGCGGTGCTGTCACCTATCATTGTATTAAGTATAATATAGTATTCTATTAAGTAGCATTGTATTAAGTAAAATATAGTATTAAGGTCCTATTTTGTAAATATTTATGTAAATCAATTATTTCAATAAACAATTTCAATTCAATTCAATTTCAATTCTGCCTAGCTCTTTCTAACTATATCGGAGCTGGCTTCCAGTCTAACCTGATGTAGCTGAATACCAATATTTTACATGGAGCGACTGCCTATCTGACCTCCACAACCCAGTAACTAAATAACACGATATCCCTTGGTAAAACTGGTTTTCAGACTTTTGGGGTTCTGACTACCGGTAATGTCTGCAAAAGATCTACGAATGACAGCCGGGACCAACGCGACGGCTTAACGTGCATTCCGAAGCACGGAGGGGTTTCGATATGTAATGGCGGTACTGTCTGCCGATGGATGCCAATTTAAGTTCATGTAAATATGCACGATTCTCCACTGTTGTACAACTTGTAATTACGTTGGGAAATACTTTTACTCTTTAAGACGTAACGAATGTAACAGACAGACGTGAAACGCCTCTGAGGGATGTTGCGTGAGGCAAGGAAGGAAGTGTTTAGGTAAATTACTTAATTATAAGTATTGAATAGTTAGAGCAAGACGAGTTTATTTGCATAAAATAACAAGCATAGAATAGAAATGCTTCTTGTTGTTTTTTTTTTTTTTAAGAAAATCTCTCTGATTTAAGCTTAGGTACTTGCACCATAAAATGCTTAATACATTTAGCGCTGAACGAATTTGAATAACGTTCCATTTCTGTCTATCGTTTCAAATACGTTTAGCACTTAAATGTGTTTCAAGATTTGTGGTGCATATCGATTTTAGTCTATCACATCTTAATATCTTTGTTAAATAACTTCTTAATAAAAATAGCAGAATAAGAGCTCCGAAAAGGAAAAAACTCAGTAAAAATACGGAAAAAGAACTCAGTAGGAAACGATGAGGTTGCAAAATTATAATGTACATCTCTATCAACGCACATCACCTCATATACAGCACTAACTAGATAAATATGTAAATAAAAAACTCACTTATTTACCAAACATTAAGTACAAAATTGACCTAATAATTAGTATGCATCGTGCTAAACCACCCATAGTGTGTACATCCGATACACCAAAAAGATACGCTCCATGCTCAGTTACGTCAAAAAACCATTAAAAAGGCCAACATTTAGTAACCAAATTATTTACTTAAATGTTTAAAAATAAACATTTAAGAGTATACTAGTCAAACTTGCTTAGCGAACTTAATTACTCATCTAATCTTAACGGAATCTAATTAAAACATTGACACACTTATGCGCTGGATACTCTTAGGGTTGCTCTACGTTAAACAAGAGAAAATCTGAGTTGAGTTATCGTCTAACACCGTCTTCACATATTTAATGTATACAGCATATTGTAAAACCATCAAAATATGTATGTAGTAGGTAACCATGGTTTCGTTTAACTTCGTTTGGAGAAGAATGGGCAAGATACTGCCCATTTTTGTCCAAACGAAATTATCCTTTGGAACCCTTTGTACCAAGAATCGTTTCAGAAACTACCTTTTGGTAGTGGCACATAAAATAAATTCTGTTCTGTTACTATTTTTGTAAATTATGACGTTCAAAAGTGCTTTTTACAAACCTACATGAACTAAATGTTTTAACTTTGACTTTCACTCACGAGTAATTCCGCTAGTGAAAATTTTCCGAAAGTGCCGGGATAAACGCGCATCTGAGACATTGCCACAATCAGCGGAACTACGCTCGTAAAATTCCGTCGCATTTTTCCCTAGCCCTAGGGCTACCCCACATTACGCCACACGCAATCGTATTTATAACGACTACGAACACAAATGTTTTACCATTACCTCCACGTATAGAGAAAGTAGTTGCGACAAACGGAAGGACAGACAGAATGATCTTGCTATGTTTATGTACGTGATTCGAGATAATTTGAATCCTTGCATAAGCCGTAACTGTAACATGCGTAGATGCCATTCGGTTATAAACCTTATCGACTAAGCAATAAAAGTCATTGCAAGTCGATAAAAAAACGTTACAGTAGTCTTAAATGGATATGCACTAATGCCTATTATATTAAGCCTGGACATTTAACTACTGTGGCCTGTGTTATGTAAGAAGGAGAAATCTTTTACAATTAATTGGAACTCCAGAGCATTATTGCTCTACAAGTAAGAGGAACAATAAATAGTTATAAATGTTATATACATCATGGCGGCTGTAAAAGTTACTATTAGCAGAGCTTGCGGCTGACCAATTTTCAACCTTATAACTAAGGATAAAAGGTGGTAAGGTGGAAATATGGCTGGGATAGACTGGGTGCTAAAGGCTGAGGACAGGGTGTTGTGGAACAGCCTGGGAGAGGCCTATGTCCAGCAGTGGACTGTGATAGGCTGAGTTGATTGAGGACCAAATTTAAGTGGCATTAGGAAGGGAACATTGGCGACCACGTACCGCAAGATGTGGTGACGCTTGAGGGAGGTTTATGTCCAGCAGCGGACGTCTTTCGCCTGAAATGGTGACTAAGGGCATACCTAAGACGAGGGAGTAAAATGGTCAACCGTCAACTTTGTCAAGTGTACCTACTTACTTTCATGAGTTAAATAAGGATACAGCAGCATTTCAGTTTAACAATGATGAAGGGGAGGAGAACAATGAGCTATTATTTCCGTTTCTTTAAAATATAATTAATTGTCTCACCTCAAGATATGAGAGATATCAGTTTAACAATGGCTGAATACACAAAAATACACCTGCTTACATTTTTTTACACAAGCCAAATCTCTTCAGTGATGTAACGGTTAAAACCAATAAAATCTCTTTTTTTCTTAAATTTTGTAAAGCATAACCATTCCATTCACAAAAAAAAACAATTATTATAACAATTAGAAACTTTTTAATCGATAAAACTACTCGATTATGATTCGATGATACGTTCTCCGATGTTCATCGGGGTAATTTAATTCATTATATCGATATGTATTATTATTTTAGACTTAATTTGAATTAAAGTGTATAAGCGATAAAGTTGAAAATCTTTTATATCGATTTGCTTTCGTTGTTTCAAAGGTTCCTACGTATTGAGTGTAGGTATAATTATGATGTGATTTTTTTTTTAATTTCATTTAAAAATTACATTATGATAATTTCAAGATGCTCAGTGCTGCTTTAAAAGATGAGTCCATTCCTATACCCTAATCTCTATGACGCCTTTCGCAACTTTGCAAGCTATCAAACCTGCGGAATAATTGCGTAACCCACATAAAAAGGCAATCGATCGCAATGCCTTCCATTTTGACAGTTCAGCAACGTTCCATGCATTATTTACGTTGTTGAGCTGACGAAATTTTCAAACCAATGAAGCAATGGATTAGGAACTTCCTTCAAAACTCTCGAATTGTGACCGAAAGTGTATTACGCAGTTATGGTTCTTGAGCTTTTTAGAGCTGGCAAGTGCCTCCATTTAAAACATAACCCTGTCTTTGCTGACGTGCAGTCGGGTAAAAAGAAGAGGGCTAATCGAAACCAGATTAGCCCATTCGTATCATACGGTATTACCAACAATACCGCTCTACTTAACATTAGATTCAACCCACAGTCGCCGCACAGTTCGGGAATTAATCAACAATGGCCAGTGAAAGTGGTCGCGACTATACGCTACCGGAATACATACGGGCGCAGAAGTGTTACGCTTATCCTGCATGCTTTTAGCTAAAGTGTTACCTATTATACAAAGATAACAATAGGATACAAGATAAGTGGATGGTGAGATAGTTAATACAGTTATGTCATCTTATCTTAGTATTAATATTTTTGTCCACTGACCAAAACAGCAGGCTTTGGTGCAGACGGCAAGCCATTTAAACCTTTCACAACACTTTGTTAAATGTTTAAATAGCTTGCCGTCTGCATTTTGTAGTAAGCTTCGTGTTAATAAGCTTTGGTAAGGCAGAGGAAACAATTATTACACAATTAAAAAGAAAAAACTAATCGAAAGGAAATGGTGCTAAAGCTCTTTAGCCAGATCAATATCGATTATCGAGAATCATTGTAGTAGTAACAGACAAAGCCAGTTTAAAAGTAACAGGGATAGGAAATAATATAAAGAAACATTGTATAGAAAAGGTAAACACCACTTGTTAAAGCAGGAAAGAAATCAGCCCACGATTTAATTGACCATAGAAAATAAATTCTATCTTCCTTCTATGCACTATAAAAGTCACATTACGTTTAATCGATTTACGTAAACAATAGAAATCCGAGCACATCGCTACATGTATCGAATATTAATATCGATGAATCCACCAGCGTTTGAAAGATAGCACTATTTACGCATTTGGCTAAGAAAGATACATTACGTAACATAACATCACGCCGTTAATTCTCGAAGGGTTAGGCAGTTATGTTTAAATCCTGTGTACGAGTAATAGGGGATAAGCCTATTGTCAATCAACCGGATAAGAATCCAGACTCCAAGCTGCTGCTGAGAAACCCAATAACATTTTGCCCGACATGGGAAACGAACCCAGGACCTTATGCTCAGCACGAGCGCTTACGACCATAAGGCTCAATTTTCATTGCCGCGGAACTGAGTGGAAGCGAGTTTTCGTAGCGATATTATACATAGCAATAAGAACTTTATGTCAATTGTCTAACGTACAAACTAGATACGAGCTTATTACTGCCGGCATTCCCGAGAATGCGCGATAAATCACCAGAAGATGCGCGACCTGTGCATATGTGTGTATCTAATTTGTGCGTTACTCTTTTGACATTTTAACGATTTTAACTAATGAATTTATTTTACAATTTGACTTTATATATTTCAGTTATTTAACTTTAGTTATAATGGTATTATTGTGTATTATGTGTATTATTGTGGCATGTATTTTAATCTTTGGTTACTAACATAATTTTTAAGTATACTAACATAACTATGGATCACTGTGTCTGACTTAAATAAATAATAATAATATAATAATAATAATAAGCCCTGACCACCGGTAGCTTGGACCCTGTTCCCGATACCGGTGGGCTACTATTTTTTATATTTTTAAATGTTTTTATACTTTTTATATTCTAATATTTAAAAATATAATTTATATGATTACAATGAAATAAAGGAGATAATAATAAAGTTCATTATGGTTTGTACAAAAAAAGCGGTTCCATGCCGTTCCACGGCAGTGTAAATTGAGCCTAACAGTGCAGCCGACGAGAGAATGTATTGTTAGCCATTGTCAGTTTCATGCAAACGAATACGTGTTTTGCGAATTTGATCTTTATAAGCTACTTGAATTGTTGCACTGACTGTACGGCCATCGAGAGAATGCATTATTGACACCTGTCAGTTTTATACAAACGAATATGTGTTTAGCGAATTTGATCTTTATTCGCTACTAGAATTGTCGCACTGACTGTCTGGCCGTCAAGAGAATGCGTTTCTGACACTTCGGCCGGATTGTAGACCAACGAGCCAGGCACAGACACATTACTTTACGTTGAATAAGTGGAAGTTGCGAAACAAGATTGTCAATCTCTGGCATTGACCGTTGGCGAAAGCTTAGAATGACCAGTTTTTTCCAAGTGTTTTTTACACAGTGATCTGTCGTTGCACTGCGTACCAATTGCTCGGTGCGTGGCGTATCATTTTGCAATAATTTCTAACCCAATTATTTGCTTGTTTTATTATATTAGGGCTGTCGTAACTAAATAGTGTCATGTTGCTAATAGTCTTTGTAAGGCTACACAAGTAATTATTTTATGTGTTGGTACATTTATGTTGTAATGGCATCTAAGGAGCTCTGAGATTGTTTTTTTTTTGTTGTTGTACCGTACCTCACTGCCTACGTGTAAGAACAAAATATTTCTACTTTATTCTAAGTCGACGCTGAAAGAAACATTTCTCTCCTTCTGAGGCAGTTTCTTGTGAATTGCAATGAGAGGCACAAAAAAACAGACAGGAGAAGGTTGTCGTGTGCTTAACCGGGTCATCCTATGGATGCCTTTATAAATTAAGACCTGCAGCCAGGGCTTAAAACTTATAAACTAAGCGACTACACGCTGATGGCCATACGTTATGGGGGGTGCCCTCTATAAGGTATGGCCCTCTTTAGGACAGTCGGGTATAAAAACTTTCTTTACACCTCCTATCCTGCCCTCTGTGTCCCAAAACATTCAATCTAAGTGATCTCTGCACTGAAAGAAAGAAAGAAAGAAAGAAAAAGTTTTTTTTTTTTTTCACTGCCACCGACGATGAAGTAGTGAAGTTTTGGGCCAACAAGATATAAAATGCAGTGATGCCAGCACGGAGATGAAGAAAAAGATTAACAAATAAAGTGCGTTTCAATAAAAAAAAAAATCATAAAACACACCGAACGCATAAACATAACGTCTAGACAGAACCTCACCCACAAACATAACCTCAACAATTACATTGATATTACCTAAATAATTACATCCTATGGCGTTACAAAATAAATGAGCTGGTATAATAAGGCCCTAATGTTAGTGTTGTGTAATTCGCGCATGCGCGTTAGCGCGGCGGGCGTGACGCCTGCGCCTGCGCCGATGCGCCCGAGATTCACGCACTTCCGACGTAATCATTAGTTACCGAGTAAATAACGCTGAGAAGTAAATGGAGATTCGTGAATGAAACGAGCGTACATATAATTATACATATAAAGACAACTAATATTACAGATACGGATGAAATAATAATGTGGAGCAATGTTTTTCATCTCTTTTTTTATTTCGGTGGTAAGTACAATCCAGTCAGATTTTATGATACAGTCAGACAAAACTTTGCCACTATTAATCTGTTAACTGACAGTTAAGAGATGAATAGTGGCAACATTTTGTTTTGCATGTTTCTTACTTGAGATAGTAATATTGATATTACGTAATCATCACCGTCATTCCAGCCCAGAGTCCCACTGCTGGGTATTGATCTCCCCTTTCTTCTTTCGGGAAGCATGGCTTCCATTTACCTACTGTGAATAATCATCATGATCATCCACAGCCCGACTTCACTTACTGCTCCTCCCCAAGCCTCTCTTTTCTTGTGCACAATACGCTTCTGTGCCAGCCTCATCCAGATTTCGACCGCGATAGCAACAATGTCGTCTGCCCATCTCTGAATAATCTCAGCTCACCACACTCTTTTATAACTTAGTCTTCCACGAAAACTAAAAAAAACAAACCGGTTCTAGGATTTCCCAAATTGTATTTGATTCTGCCACAGATCCTTGAATTCGCTCTTCATTTCTCAGAAACTAACCAATAAAAGCCATTACCGACATTTACACAACAAACAATAAACCACAGGCGACCCAATATTTATCTTTACACCATTCCTAAGTCTAGAGACAATACAGAGACAATCGACTCGGGCGCAGACATCACGATTCAACCGCTCGTGCGACCGCGGGCACGTTTTCATAACCGCTATACAACAAAATCTGGGTCATTTGCACTACTGATCTCGATTTCGTACAATAATATCGTCTAAATTAAAACTTAAGGACTATTAAATGAACGTGAGGTTGAATTTGATGGTAAAAAGTTGACCTAAGATCTGGTACGAGGCTGTAGGGTGTTTTTGTGAGTATTGCATTTTAATTTGGTTTTGGTATAATTCTAAAAATAAGTCTAAAAAGTAGGTATATTTGAAACAAAAGAAACAAGGTATACAACTTGATGACGCAAAAACGTCTAATTAAAACCGTTTATAAATATTCGCTTCAACATAGGTTGAATAATTAACTAATCAGCCTAATTAATAATTAACTCTAGCAACAGGAACAAGAACAGTTCATAAACCTCATAAACTATAATATCTAACTATATTACGAAATTCGACGGGAACAAGATGGCGGAAAGAATCGAATTCAACGATTAATTTCCCATCCATTTTCCGGAATCGATTATCGATTTCATAAGTGTTAAGCTGTTGACGTACGCGTCCGATTAATTGTTAATCGAGAACGACCTTGTAGAGAGCCACCCTGCGGATACTATAAGAAATAAATCCACCGTATTACAAGTTTTCAAATTCGTTAAGCCCCGGACTGCTCGGAGGTGGAAATGCATGGCCACTGTCGCTTTCTATGCCCACAACTACCTCGTTGACGAAAGGAATAATAACTATTGCACAATATAATAACAGTTTTTAACAGCGGCATTGCGAAAAGGCAGTTGATATTAATTTTCTTTTGAACTGTAACAAATCATATTTCTTGGGACATACCGCCCGCTAGGTTCTGATTGAATTTGTTACAGTATCATATATTGAAATATGAAAGCCTGTAAAATAGATTTAGAGCACAATTAAGTATTATTACTTTAGAACCATACACTGTAGACACGTAAAAAAGACTTTGAACATAGTTAATAGAAAATTAAAAATTTCCCCAGTTTAATTTCATAGCACAACTACTATTTAAAAATCAATTATGTGTGTTTTACCTTTTTTGCTTTACTTTACTTCATTAAAGTAATTAATTTCATGAAATGCAAATGCAAATAACAACGGATACTAGGGTTGGCAAACTTCGCGCATGATTGGTATTGCCATGTCGTAAGCAAAAATGCGAAATGAGAGACCGTTGATTTTAATGTAACATGTATCAAATTAACGCCAGCCCTAGGGCTACAGAGTTTTATGTGCTGTAAATTGTATGTTCCACATTGTATTTCACACCGCCACTTTAGTATTTTGCATACCTAATGTTACAGCATGGCTAGGAGAATGGCGCTAAGTTAAAAGATGAATTCTATGTTTGTCTTCAAAGGTGTAGGTCATTGTAAGACATATTCAATTGACCCTAATCAATCTTTTTGACATAAAACGCCATTTTGATTTTAATGGTTTATTATAAAAGAGGAGGATAGCAAAATAGGGTTAGAGAACAGTCCCACAGGTCGATCGTAAGTTCAGCTACGCTTGTTACGTTCGTAGATGGGTGACTATCCATTACACATCAAGACCTCTTCGTGCCTCGAGCAGAAAGCACGTTAAGCCGTTGGTCCCGGTTGTCATTGACAGTCGTGGATAGCCAGAAGCCCAAAAGTCGTGCAACAAGTCTTACCGAGGGGTATCGTGCTACCAAGTTACTGGGTTGTGGAGGTCAGCAAGGCAGTCGCTCCATGTAAAATACTGGTATTCAGCTGCATCCGATTAAACTGGAAGCCGACCCCAACATAGTTGGGCAAAGTCTAGACGGATTTGAGTCCGCTGTTCGTCTATATCTTGGGACCTTCTACGGTGGTGTCGTGTACAGGAAAAGTCTAGTATAATGTAGAATTCTGCTTGGCTTCTCCAAAAAATATTCAGCCTTTCGTCCACTATTGTGGTATATTCTAATATATAAAATTCTCGTGTTTGTTGCCCAACTCCTCTGAAACGGCTGAACCGATTTTAATAAAATTTTGTGTGCATATCGGGTAGGTCTGAGAATCGGCCAACATTTATTTTTCATACCCCTAAATGTTAAGGGTGGTCCACAATAATTTTTTTTTTAATTTTTGGACAAAATTTTCTGTTTTAAGTTTTTCATGATTCAGCATTGAAAAATACATACAATTCCGAATTTTCACCCTTATACGATCAACCCCTGCTTTTTTATTGCGATTTTTATATTATTGTGTTCCATCCACAGATCCGCAAGATGGAAATCGAATATAATAATTCAGGTATAGTTCTATCAATCAATCAGCGTTTTACTTATAGAAGTAGGGTAGGAGTAGCGTAGGAGTAGGTTAGAAGTAGGGTAGGAGTAGGGTAGGAATAAGGTAGGAGTAGATTAGGAGTAGGGTAGGAGTAGTGTAGGAGCAGGGTAGGAGTAGAGTAGGGGTAGGGTAGGGGGTAGGACACCACGCGAACGAAGTAGCGCCGGGCAGCTAGAAATAATTTATATGGCAAAACAACGTTTGCCGGGTCAGCTACATAGTTTGATAATATTATTCATACATGCACTCCACACATTTCTTGCAACGTTCTTTGTAAGCCCGGTGTATGGCGCGCCTCCCTTCTTTTAACCGACTTTGACGGATATTGCTCAAAGTATCATGTACCACTAATTAATCCTGACGCAAAGACAGTAATTATAAAGAAACCGAGGCTTACTGTTAAGGTAATTGAGCTTTATGGTTTAAACTGTTGGTTCAACGTTTGATAACATCTTATCTCGACTATAGATTTAGGTTGGTATTCGAGAGTTTCATTGTTTATTTTATCGAAATTTTATGAACCCGTTCTTCATAATCTTCTATTTAGATATTATCTATTATAGAAAGTATATTCTCTATTATAGATACGATTGATTAATACTGGCCATCCATATAACAAATTATGTGTATATTTTTTTTAGTACCTAATTACAGCAGTAATCTATGTATATCCTAACTTCGTTTATGAGTTCTAGCATTAAAATATGAATGAAAAAAGAACCCCGCTGTGGCAAGCCGTATTTTCATATACACGAACAAAATACTACCATATGAATTTATTATATACACTACCTATGTACCGTGTTTATTAGATATGTTTGTTTCCTTACATATATAATAAACAAGAATTTCTCAATACTTTGGTATTGATTTATTCTGCCGCACCCATACTTAAACTAGTAAGTAGTATGTACGACAGAAATAAATATTATCATCATATTCTTAATAGACGGAAGAATTCTACAAGGAGACTTCCTAGACTTAAGCTTCTACTTTAACATGATTACAACTGACTGTCTGCGACATTTCCTGTAAGTAGGTACAGAGGCCAGCACATCAAGCTACCCGAAACTGTCAAATTTTCCCAATCAACCTAGAACCTAATGCTTTAGCGATAAAGTTGAAAATCTATTAAAGAAATTTGACAGATTTTAGTAGCTTGATGTGCTGGCGTCTGTACATACTTAAAAAGACACCTGAATGTAGTTAGGTATATTAATAGCCTCCAGTTACAAAGTAAATAGTACCATATAGCGATTACGCCATTATTATCCCAATTTATTTGGGGTCGGTGCATTATGTCGTTTTCTTCCATACTTCTCCATCTTTCACACAGTCCATCCATCGTATCTTCTCCTACTCTTATAGCCATCTATGTTCATACGCAAACTTTCGTCACGAAACCGCATTACATGCCCATACCGTGACCACCGATTTCCACACAACTTTTCAGTCACCGGTCACAGTGTCATCATCTGTCTCCCCTTTTCCCACCAATGTTGTGGACGCCTTCCAGCCTAATCAAATGCAGCTGGATACCAGTAATTTACATGGGGCGACTACCTAACTGGCCTCCAGCCCAACCCAGTTACTGGATAAAACGATACTCCTTGGTAACTTTCGGGCTTCTGACGACCCGTAACTGTCAAACATCCACGAATGACAGCCGGGACCAACGGCTTAACGTGTCGTGTCGTGTCGTTTTCGAGGCACGGGGGTGCACCCATTCATAGACCGACCGCGGCAAGCGTAGCTTAACTTGATCGATCGACCTGTGAAGCGGTTACTTAGCCACGACCCCTGTCCTTCATAAAATAGATCAGTGTTAAAACATCCAATTCACATGCTTCCGTAAATCGGTATCTGTAAGTCCGTACCCATGACTAATTCGAGAGACAAACATAAAGACAAGGAAACAGTCACACGTAAACAAATAAAGGCAAAACCAATGACCGTCTACCTGCATTGTATCATTTGTAATCCACCATTATACTGGAGCATTAGGAACTGCACGTTACGTTTAGGTCTTTTTCTCACACCTCACTTCCCACGGAACACATTAGTTGGTGTATTTATGATTTACTTACACCATTATTCTTTATGATTGTACTTAAGGGTTGCCTCATCTTGTGTGGCTTAAAGGATGAACGGAAAGCGTGACAAGACTGTGCGTGCGTGCGTGTAGTGTAACACGGAAAAAGCAAGTAAGTGAATTGAAAGGGACTGCAGCGATTAAAACTAAAATAACACTTAACTTTCAATGATAAAAGACAAAAAAAATACTGGTTGGTAATGTCATGTTTCTACACGCTACAACAGTGAACTGACTTCGAGAAATCAAATACAAAATCATTACTGCATCTGCATATTAACGGTTAAATTGTTAAAAATAAAAGCAATAATATCACGCAAAACACTAACCCAGCACTAAAATGGAGTTACCAACTACAAGATCATCGACCAATTTGTTATTGACAGTCAAAATAATTATAAACAGCAGGTAGTCATGTAACAACTGCACGAGCCAATCATATTACATAAGCATTTAAAAGATAGGAAACCAAATCACTCTTCCGTAATAATTCTAGTCGCTTCTTTCCTCCTCTTGTACCACGCGATAAGGGTCAGTACACACGGTCATCTGATTGCCTGACGCGGTTGATGCAACCGCAAATGCATTTTATTGAGGGCAACGAACCGCGACCGGATGATCGACAGATCATTTTGATGCATCTCCGCTGATGTGTATTGCGTTCGGATGCATGGATGCAATCGACTTGTTTGAGTGGCTTTGGAAATAAGAGGATGCACACAGTAATGAAAGGATGTGTATTCCCATAGAAAAGGATATTATTGTGGTTTGTATGATTTTGTGTTTATTTTCCGTGCAAATGTAAAATGAGATTAGAATCCTAGAAAATAGTTTTGCGAACCAAGCATAACATCATTACATTTAATATGCTTTTAAATAAGAAACTTGTAACGAGATACTCGCTTCAACAATGTATGTAAGTGACCACAAAAACCCATTAAAACCCTGAACTTTACACCACATCATCAATAACCAGAAACCTAAGGACATTATCCAAGATTGTGTAGGTACCAGACAAAAACAAACATCATAACGAGCCAATCATATAATCGTTAACTAGTGATGTAGTGACACGAGGAATCGATTCGTCAGACTCAGATATAATCGATCATAAACATCGATTGGGTCGACGGACTTTAATAAATGTTTCGCGGTCGACATGTTGCGACATTGCATTGACTTATGAAGCTTGGGAGATGTAAAGACATGTCTAAAAAGACAATTGAAGTAAAGCGATCACTTTTGTTTTTATCGATCGGCCTGTGGCTGATGAAGATAAGGTAGAATAAAAAGTAAGGAGAAGCCAAGATGACAAGATAGTTTTTCTTAGTGCACTGAAGATTTCAAGTCCTTTTATTTCGTTAAGTATCAAGACGGAGTATCTTGTATAAATAATCAAGATTGCAAGTACAATTTTCCATCAGAGATTGTCACTCTTGTATGAACAGAACCTTACACACATGCATTGCAACCTTAAAGTACTTTCAGATTTCAACACTGCACACTGGTGGAGTAACCGTTGATAATGATATTGAGACCATATTGTTTTAGTGAAACGATCTAACAAAAGGCAAAGAAGATAAACTAATAGATGTTAATCTATCAGACAGTGTTACACTTTGTTGAGAACGTTTGACTACGCTCTAAATAACATCTTCAAAAAACATGCACACAACTATGAGCTTTACTCCGATTTAAAGAGTGATGTTAATAGCATACATGATGTTTCGAATCTTGCTATAGATTTTGACGACTATCGAACTTTTGATGAATACATTATTTTGTAATGCCAACCGGATTAAATGGAGTCCAATGTTGTAACTTCAGTTAGCTACTCTTATATCATGAGTAACCTGTTCTAAGATAGGCATCCAACCTAAGCAGGAAATCGTCGATTTTGAAAATTAATCAAAACTAAATTCTCCGTTTATTGAAGCATAATTTATTGCATCTGTTGATCTGTGTGCTACCAACCGAGTAATCGATTAAACGTGGACGACGACATTAACGATGGCATTAAATCGATATTGAGTGGTCATTCGATTGTCCTGATTAGAGGTGGTTTTTAATTGAGAGACTAGTTATCGATACATTGTTCCATATTGCAAAAGCTTCGGTATTCTTATTTTTAATAGGTATATCAATCGATCAAACGGGTGAGGTCCCGTTTACCATTTACGGTGAGTTTTACAAGCAAGGTCGAATTGCTACACTTTGTCTCAATGTGACTAACGATTCTTGATGGAAAATTACATTGTTCGTGAATCGAAAGCAATTTGTACCGACAATGGTTCTAATTGATACTATCGGATTTAGGTATGTGTATTTCATACGAGATTAATGATTTGATTAGGTGAGAAAACGCTTAATTAAATTACATTTGATTATCTACCGGTTTACCCGACTGTTCGGGAAACTGGGTTTAGAGCTGTTCAGTAGGTAAATAGTGTTCCAACATTAAGCAAACAAAACTAAAATTGTATGTAGTTTAAAGTTCAGTTACATCATCATAAGCCTATAGCAGGCCACTGCTGGACATAGGCCTCTCCTATTGCACGCCATTCAACTCGATTTTCGGCAACTCTCATCCAGCTACTTCCAGCCATGCTGCGATGATCGTCGCTCCAGCTAGCCTGATGGCTTCCCACCAAGTTCAAGTTCCTCATCTTTCAAATATAACAATAGTTACAACTTCATAGATACACCTGTACCATCTTACCTAAAAGACCTACAAACCCCGCAACCTTGCTCTCAGATTCTCAGGTCGAAGATTTCACGTAATCGATTCCCCGCGACATCGACATTAGGTAATAGGGTTGCAGTACTCGATGTCGCAACTCTAATGACCGACAAGGTCGAGGCTGCGCGTGCGCCGGAGGTCGTGTGCATTAGCGACCTCTTCGCCTCGATACAGCTTTCTATTTTCTATGACTGAAGTCGCGGATTGATTGTTTTCTTGTTTCTATTAATTTCGCTTTCGTTTGTTTGTTTCGTTTTTGTGTGGCGATGAATATGGTTCGAGGTTAGAGATCTGTATGGATTGTGTTACATCACTTGATATAGTTGCAAACTTTTTTTTTAAATTGTTTACACCTGAAAGTCAATTCCCGTAATTAAAAACGTTCAAAATCTAGTCGCAATCTCATCTCGGCGACAAACAAATGTAAAACTTTTCAAAAATGTAGGGAAATTCGACGTATTTTTGACAGATTGAGACTGAGATCAGACTGTGAACGTTCTTAATATTATGAGAATTGCCCCTCTGCTTTATAGTTTGAACGATCGTCATTTGAGTCAAAATATTTAATTTTTGCACCATTCGATGTTGCTGACCATTTGCCTCTTATCTACTAACTTCGATATGAAATCTAACACGTTTGTAAAGTTCACATCGACAAAATGAATTTCAAATCACGTATCGAAACACAGTTAAGGAAATGATGCATAATGTAACAACGTTTATAAATAACCTGGGAGTCTACTCCGAAGTAGTGTCGGCCGAATGTTCGGCCGTTTCCTGCTATGAAGTTACTATTTGATTCGGTCGGTCCCGATCCTACACTCCTACACTCTTTCGAATATTGACTATGGTCCCGACCCAACTGAGCCGAACCGAACTTTTTTCGCATTTTTCAATAATATTCGGTTCGGCCATGTGTCGGTCCGATCCGAACATTCGCACTTTGCACTTCGGAGGAGGCCCCCAGTTAACATTTTATCCTCCATCTTGACATGGACGTCCATCGATCGAATTACTCAACATATTGAAATTATCTGTCGAATCTTAAAGAAATGGTCTCGGTCGGTCGACCTTTGATTGCGGCGTCCGCCGTCCGGTGCATCGAATCATCGATCCGAGTGAAAGTGAACGATTACTGCAATCGAGTTATTAGGTGGGCTGATGTAATGAATAATGATCACTTGTTGCACTTTTTATCGATTGTAACAATTGTTATGCGATTACAATTCAATCATGAGATGTTTGCAGCGCTTCATTGCGTTGCTAAGGTCTGCTGCAGCGCTGTTGTTTATGTTATTACAAGTAGGTTTGATCCTAAGTGTGTTGATATTATTACACATCTTAATATTTTATTTGTAGTTATAATGAGCCAAATCATCGTTATTATTTCTATCATGCTTGAGCAATGAGGTCCTGGGTTCGATTCCTTGGTCGGACGAAATGTTATTGGGTTCTTCAATTAGGAATTTCTCAGTAACAGCCTAAACTCTAGGATTATGGCCGGCTGTTGGCAATAGGCTCGTCTTCTATTACATGGGACATAGACATTACTGACTATGAAGGGCTAGATGAGCCCTTCAAGGTACCGGGAGGAATCAAACAAACGATACGATTTGTTTAAGCTTATAAACTAAACTAGCACTGTAATTTCCTAAACAAGAAAACCTAATAAAATATTTGACACCCTGTTCTTAACTTGCATGAATGTCGAGTGGAAGCCGCGCTAAATTATAGCCAGCCTGCAGTACTTTATAGGCACACTTCTGCCTAACCCGTCAGAACTTTTTTTAATTTTTTGCATCACACTAGGAATTTTTCCTGTATCGTGGGTGCGTTTACAAACATTTAAACTCAAACACACAAACAGCCAGACCTGGAACAACTACCTGTAGGCAATACAAATATGTGTTTCGTGCGGGAATCGAATCCGCGACACGCAGTGCAGCAGTCGATCGCTCAGCCACTGCGCCAACCGTGTCGTCAGCTTTGACTTTGAAAATTTTGACTCAAACCTAACCAGGTTTGAGTCAAAATTTTCAAAGTCTGACTCTGACTGACTCTGACTGTTGACTCTTTGTAAGCCCATTTGCTATTTTACGTAGTAACTGCCTCCTTAAAGGAATGTATCTGATGCAATACAGAATGTACAATGTACTAGGTGATCAAGGTAGCCATTTGCCTAACGGCCGTTTAATTGCTTCATATTAATTGCGCCGGCGCATAAAACAAGTTCTTACTTACTTAATAGACTTATGGTATTGATGTAATGGTTTAATTTACGCTGCATTCAAGTTCTAGAGATATTTACCTGAAACAAAATAAAGAAATAATTAGTAAGAGAAACGAATAAAGAAATGAGTTCATCATTTAAATAGAAATCCTTCATTAAATATTTAAAAGTCTTTAATAAACCCAACAAATGATTTTTATGTAGGATTCTTCACTTCAGTAGCAACCATTAAACGTTAAAAAATCTTTATCAATAAATTAACAAGTTTACGCAAAATAACATTGAACTGTAGGTACCTTGCAGACATAACCGTCAGACTTTATTATTATGGAAACATGTCACTCAGTAATAAATTCACTCAAAAATGTCGTAATAATGCTTAAATCGAAGATGAAAATAATCGTACTGAGGTCCACGAACATTTATCAGTAAACGAGTACAGACACCATCAGGTCAAGCTACCCGAAACTGTAAAATTTTCCCAATCAACCTTGAAACTTAATGCTTTAGCGATAAAGTTGAAAATCTATTAAAGAAATTTGACAGATTGTAGTAGCTTGATGTGCTGGGCGTCTGTATATTAAAGAAGACAATCGTGAAATTAAGCTTCATTGTAATGGTGCGGTCAGGTTTAAATGACAGCGAATGACTTTTGGCAACCTTAATTAATTGGATTGTTTGCCTTAACGCCGGTAAAGGCAGTTGCTGTATTTAACATTACAGACAGGAGACACGAATTTACGTTTGTGATAATAGTGCACTATGTATGAGGCCTTGTATTCAATGTATTGTGTCTTGTCACCTTTGTTATACATCGACGGGACTTTTTAATGTCAATCTGTCAGGCTAAATGTCGTCGAGTCGCAGTATATTGGTCACCTATTGCATACATTTCATTTCCAGTCATTTTACCTATGACAGTAGTAACCTTATTGTGACGAGAATAATGACAATGATTTTACAGACTTATCAATAGCAGCAACCCAACAGCAACTTTATTAGAATGAGAATAAAGACCACTGTGATTTTGACAGTGATGCAAAATCAAAGGGAAAATAATTGTGGAAGGACTGTACAGACGCCAGCACATCAAGCTACTACAATCTGTCAAATTTCTTTATTGAATTTTCAACTTTAAGGTTAAAGCATTAAGGTTTAAGGTTGATTGGGAAAATTTGACAGTTTCGGGTAGGTTGACCTGCTGGCGTCTGTACAAAGCTTTTAACAGACTCCTGTCATCTTATTTAAATAGCCATCTTTAAAAATTGTGACAAAGCTACCAGTTTTTTAATCAGTCTTTTGCGCCTAGCGAGGCTGAAAGTTGGACCATACCAAGTTGGGTAACATCTAGAAATATGATGAAGCTTTGAAGCAACATGTCCCTAATCTACGCACGTTACATTAAAGCAATCATAGATCACATGTTCATCGGTCAAGTAATGAGTTTAAAGTTTTAAATCAAAAGTCGTTAGCACAATCTGTAAACCATAGTCAGCTGAGCAGAGCGTTGGCAGTCAACCGCAATCCGCGAGTTAGATCTAACCGCAGCTAAAGGACTTATTTACCTTCATCACATTTGGCATACGTCATTGTTTGAAAAGGTCGAATTCGTGGCTTGAATACAAAAGGACATATTTAGTGTTTAACGGGATTAAAACTGGACGTGGTGACAAGTTGAGAGCAGGACGACATATTTGTACAGTTAGGTATTTAAGTTAACCAGAAAGAAATCTAAACAAAATTATACATAGGTAATTGCCTGAAGGTTACAAAACTCCTAAAAGCGGATGCAACCAATTTGCTATCATGATTCTATTTAAAGTAATTGCTGAATAATTTAGTCAAAAACACCGAAACCAATAGATTTCTTAAGACCAATTTAAATAAACCTAAAAGGATGACGAAGCTAAAATTTGGCAAGGGCATGGCAAATTCTCTTCCGAATCACTGCGAAGTTATGTTCGGAGGCGCTGTTCAAGGCTTCATACATTCACGTATTGTTACTGTAGTTACCGCTACAATACTCGAAGTATGCACATACTTTAACGGTGATTTTCAACAAAAAAAAAGTAAAACAAATACAAAATGTGGGTTACAATGAATAATTCAACGCAGACATGACAGCTTCGCAAGATTCGGATCAAGATACTGTTTTAGGATTATTTACAACGATCGATAATAGAGGATATACGAGTAAATTAATATTCCGGATGCAATTAATGTATCAGTTTCAAGGTAAACCGTTCGATTTATATCGGAAACCAGTAAATTGCAACTTCTAAGTGCTGTCAATTTTGTGATGACAACGATGAATGTTTTATTTTATTTTTTTATGAACATTACCCCATACTAGGAATTACTCCTGTATCGTGGGTGCGTTTACAAACATTTAAACTCACATACACAAACAGCCAGACCCGGAACAACTACCTGTAATACAAATATTCGTTCCTGCGCTCAGCCACTGCGCCAACTGTGTCGTCAAAATCAGATAGATCTCAGAACGACAAAGAAAATGGAATAGTTTTTATTGGAAACGAATAAGTATTCAAGGCTTAAAGAGAAAGAAAACACAAAGATTAAGAAAACAAGGTTACATACAATGTAAATCCCTTTAGAAACATACGAGGCAGATCAACAGAGACTCAAAGGGATTAACTTGATTCAGTTTCAAGGCGATCACTCAAATGTCTCTCGTCTATACTTCACGGTTGTACAGCCTACAGGCGACATGCTAGACGAATCCCGAGAGCCAGATGTCATTGAGATAGAGCTTCCAATTGTTCGCAGAGACGATGCCGACAATGGTTTACACACGCATTGTACTGTCCACTTGAAGAGTAACGCAGGAAGCTGAGGCCATGTGTCTAAACCTTGGACGGGTGAATAGCAATGAATGGACTGACCCTATCGACGCTTAACATACAATAGTGAACCCAAAGATGAGGCTTAATTGATGTTGTAAGAATCCGTAGTGTTGGAAGCGGAACTAAATTATAATTTCCGCTCTTGTAAGACAATGGATCGTTAAAAGGTGTCGGTTGTATAATATACAGGTGCTGTTAAGTTTTGTCTCCTGGTTGCGAGTGCTAAACGAATGAAAATTTAATTTATTTTGCAATTTAACACACCAACGGCCGAGCATTAGGTAATAGTCTGACTTTTGTTTCCATTAACTTGTTTGATCGCTGGACTTCATTTAGCAAATTTTTTCTTCTATTTTCGCAGATTCATTAAAAAGTATTGTCTTTTTTTATAAACTTTTTAGTCTCCAACGCTATTCAATCAACAAGGTACAGTATTTATTCAAGCTCCAATAATAATTTATCTTGAAAAATGACATTTTAAATTCATTCTGACAGGTCTCACAGTAACAATATTCTAATATTTGTCAAGGTAAGCTATTAATATTTTTGATCTAGTATTCTGACCTTAGACTTTACTTTCAAGTCTAGTCTACAAATATATGAATGTAAAAAGTGCATGTCAAGTTACATTACAACATTGAAATCTACGCCTGCTTAAACTGTAACGAAGTGAAAACAATGTTACAGTATATGTAAAATTTGTAGAACATTTAATTGAAGGTCCTATTACAAAAAATGGTTCCACTGTTGTAATTTTTGTAAGTCACGTAATTTTGCAAGTTTTTCTGAAGGATAGTGCTTTGATTACCTGCAATGATAAATGTTACGATACGTGTATTTTATGTATATTTATGTTAATAAAGACCTTATGTATTGCTTCAGATTTCAGACAAGCTGTGAAGTGTTGCAACATTCGAAATTCAGAATGACCTCCACTTTTCATGCAGAATTTAAATTGGGCTTATTATTTTTTGTCCGTTGTCTTTACCATGTGGTCCTAAATGAAAATCAGCATTTAAATAATATGTAAAGAACAATCACCGATATGCCGAGCCTTTTCCCAATTATGCGGCTTCCAACCAGTATTTTACATGAAGCGACTGCCTATTGCCTAGTGCCTTTTATGTGCCTATTTGAAATAAATTATTTGACTTTGATTAGACTTTGACTTATGTGACCTGCACAACCCAGGTACTGTAAGACTGTTCGTCAGACTTTTGGGCTTCTGACTACCCGTAACTAACATTACAATTGCAAGATTTTACTAATAAAATTCAATTTTACGTTAAGATATACGCAAAATTAAAAAAGAAACAATTAATATTTTTCTACAAAACAGTCATAATTAAATTCTTGTCAGACAGTATTTTGCAACAGTAGCGTGAGAACTTTATGGTCCGTGTAAATTTATTAAGCGAATAATTAGTATTTTATTTATATGAATGCTAACATTTTAACCGTCAAATTATTATAATTATGTCATTCATAACGCTCCGGTAAGAAAACAAAAGTAAATTAAATAATTTAAGAGACTCCTACGAATACCTAATTACTATCTGTACAGACAATCACTTTTGCCTGCACTTCTTGCAAAACGTTTACAATCATTTATGTGTTAAGTTTTTATAGCTACGGTGGGCTCGTTTTAATAATTATTTATGCTTTAGACCCAAATCGCATATAATTGCTTAGATGAAATTACATAACTAAGTATCGCTCGACAGCCAGGCGCGACACGACAGAAGAACAATTTTAGTAATTGTTCTACTAGAGTCGCGTCGCGCCTTTCTGCGGGAGCCTTAATTTGGCCAGCCAAGAAATCAACGGCTACTGTAACAAAAAACCTTTACCTTATCTTTATCGGTATTTATTTAACTTAAAATAAAATGAAAAAGAAACTTCACCGTTTACATAAGCGTTCGGTACCTAGGTATTTGACGACATTCCTGTACTACCACAGTACCGACATCGTTGGAACACGCATGATTTGTTTTTACAACAGCTAGTTTTGGGTTACTTGAATTAACTACTCCTTTTAAGGATCTGAACAAGTTACCAAATTAAATTCATTCAGGTTGTTGATGTAGTTTATTTGACTTTATAAATATATAGTCAAATAAACTACATTGACCACCTCACCACCGCCAGCGCAATCAAATAATTGCGCTGGGAAACTTGTGTAAATAAGATACTTGTAGGAAAAGCCAAACATTTTTATGGATACCTTAACCTAACTCTAACTTCGTTCACAATCAAACTTTAATCCATCGTAGACCTGCCCTAGGCATAATCAGCTTATAATGTTCCCGCTGCCTCTTCTCTGTGAGAGGGAGTGGGCTTAATCCACCACGCGGACCCCAGTGTGGGTTGGTGGATGTCACATGCCTTCCAATGTTTAGTCCTAGGATATCCCGATTTCCACACGATGTTTTCGTTCACCGTTTTGAGAGCAGTGGTGATGAAATAATGTATACAAAGTAAAGTGCTTGATTGGGTTCGAACCCATGAACACGTAAGTCGCGGCCGTATTGTCAAATTAGCATTGCTTACAGCCTACACCATCTTACGATTACAATCTTCTTTCAAGTTTTTTTTTTCATTGGTTATGGCATTAAAGATAACTATTTCGTATCTGATGCAGCACCAGTAACTGAGCGAACCACTTTTGACTTTAGTGTGTGCGTTGTCTAATAGTCAATCACGAAACGTACGTACGCACGTATTCAATGTGGAGATCACAATACGACAATTCAATGAAAACACTAGCAATATAATAATGCATAAGAGTATTTTGGAACAATAAAATTAATTTTAGCAGCAAAATTAATAAAGTGTTTTATTCAAAACTAAATATGGGCCTACTATGGGATTTTCCAATCTTTGACTAGCTATAATGATAAAATTACGAGGCATATATTTGACGGCACGGTTGGCGCAGTGGTTAAGCGATTGACTGCTGCGCTGCGTGTCGCGGGTTCGATTCCCGCACGAAACAAATATTTGTATGACCTACAAGTAGTTGTCCGGGTCTGGCTGTTTGTGTATGTGAGTTTAAATGTTTGTAAACGCACCCACGATACAGGAGAAATTCCTAGTGTGGGGCAACGTTTTTAAAACAATAAACAAAACAATAATATATGATTAAATTTTCATATCTAGACTGGGCGTCAGACATACATAGTTTATTTTATTGTCGTCTGCACCTTGTTTATAGCAGAAAATTTCCTTCTCACTTAAGCCAAAACTTTTACTTCATTTCCAAACCTGCCAAACGACATCGGTTTCTATTTATAGCCTCCACCAAACGACTATTAACCATCGGACTCTGACGTCATCATAATTCAAACATTATACAATATAGCACCAAGTTCAATGCCGCTGGGCAAATGTCTCACAGAAGGTGAAAGTGGGCTTCGTCACCGCGGTAACCCGACCAAATGTTGTAACATGCAAACAGATGGTCCGTCTGAGGCAACCGCGTGCTTTATGACTTAGCCGCATTATGTGACTTCTGATCATGAACTTTGTGTTACTTTGCCAATAGGTTGCAGACATGGAAAGTTTATTGGTTTGTTTTATGAGAAGAATCACGAGATAGAAGTCTTTAAACTGTACTGCGTATGTTTTATACTTTGAAAGATCGACTATCAACCAAGAACTACCAAATAGACTCCATAAGTGTCACTTAGCTGTATAAGTAGGTACGACCTTTCTGATCGATTATTGTTGCCACGTTATAAGTTAGGTACAGACGCCAGCACATCAAGCTATTACAATCTGTAAAATTTCTTTAATAGATTTTCAACTTTATCGCTAAAGCATTAAGTGCAAAGTTAATTGAGAAAATTTGACAGTTTCGGATAGCTTGATGTGCTGGTGTCTGTACAACTTCTTCTATAGAGGAAGAAAAACCACGAACAAGACCATGTAAAGTAATTCTAGCATGCTTCTTTTTCTCTAAAGTATTTTTTAATAAGCAATGTCAAATAGAAGCCATGTTATGAATTTTTGTAAGAATGAAAGGAATCTCTAGTAAGAAAGTCACATTTATAAACGTTACATTAAAATGATATTAGGTACTTTCCATTTCTCTGACTGTCATTAATATCGGTATGATATATGAATAAATATGTGAATATCTGTGTGATTAATCTTGAGGCCCTTTCGTATTTATAATTATACTTTCAAACATTTGTACATTTTAAACTTGATTTCACTTAGGAGAGCTTTACACATAAATGTATATAATACACCACGTTTGGATCAGTTAATAATATACACCCAATTCTGTTGTCATTAGGGATAATTTAGCATTGCAAACATTTCGAAACATAACGCTTGTTAGTCGAATCTGTCATTAACAAAATGAGCTCGTTTCTGCCACTGTAGTTATTTGACAAGGTCGTACATTCAATTTCTAACGTATGTTACAATGTCGTGTAAGAATTTGATCTCTTTATTTTATTGTAGGTAACTCCGCATGTGCTTAGACTTTTCCCAACTATGTTGGGGTCAGCTTCCAGTCTAACTGGATGCAGCTGGGTAGATACCAAAATTGTACATGGACCGATTGCCTATCTGACCTCCACAACCCAGTTACTGCCTACTCGGTAATATTATAATACCCCTTGGTAAGACTGGTTATCAGACTTCAGAGTTTCGGCTCCTTCTTACGACCCGACACGCCTGTAAAAGATCCACGAATAACAGCCGGGACCAACGGCTTAACGTGCTTTCCGAGGCATGGAGCTAGGGGTATTGATATGTAAAGATGGTCACCCATCCACGGACCAACCGCGGCAAGCGTAGCTTAACCTGATCGATCCACTCGTGCAGCTGTTATTACTTAGCCACAAACTCTGATTGCTAACTTAATTCTGTTGCACAAAATGCGTTTTCCAAAACTAGTGTAAAAATCAAAATCGTTTCCTAAGAGAACTATCACTTTATTGTTTAGAATTCAGTATTTTATTTACTGAATGTTTCTATCTTTAGCAGTCTTGGTAACCGTGACAACTATTATTATACTGGTCTAGTCTTGACCTCCAATTATCTGCAGACAGCCGTTAACAGTTAACTTTATAAATAAAGACATCGGCTTTTAAACATTAGCAAATAAAAAACTGAGAAAAATCACGTTTATTTTTTCTTCAAATATTTTTGTTTGAAGAAAAAAATAAACGTGTACATAATATTTTTCCTGATACTTGAGATAAAATAAACTCCCGCACGACCACTTTCTTCTTTGATCATATTTTAAACGCTAATCTTCCTGCTAACAAGACTAGTAGAATCAATTTATATTACAATGTGCAGAAAATAATATTAAAGCCGAGATTACGGTCGTCCATCACATCTCTAACAATATAACATATTGTAGTGTGCATTAGGTAATCAAGTTATATCATGCGCACACGCACCACCTACTTACATAAAATTTAACAATTACAGTTTGTCGGAAGTGTCATACGTCGTATTTATTATGCAAGTCATTTTTTATGGTTTTCGACAATCCGTTGTTAATAATACCTATTGTGTTTAAATTTCACATGAGTTCGACAGTTTAACTGTCAATATTTTTTGGGTGGCGTAAAAGCTAAAAGAGTCATGGGTACACAAACATGAGGATTCGTGAAGTGGGAGAGGAAAACCAAAGAAAAGATGGATGGGTTGTGTGAGGAATGATATGAAAGAAAAGGGAGTGAATGATAACGTGACGGTTGACAGAGGAGAACGGAAGAAGTAAAGGTGTTGTGAAACCCCAAGCAAGTGGGACCAGGGCAGATAGATGATGCCAAAGCTAAAGTTAATCCTATTTCCTACTAATATTATAAATGCGAAAGTTTGTATAGATGGATGGATGGATGTTTGTTACTCTTTCACGCAAAAACCACTGAACGGATTTCGATGAAATTTGGCACACAGATAGTTTATAACCAGGATTAACACATAGGATACTTTTTATCTCGATATTCCCACGGGATCGGAACTTATGCGGGTGAAACTGCGGGGCGCAGTAGAAAATATTCCTCCAGAAAGTATTTCGCCCACAGCAGCCAATCTCAACGGAGACTAGCCTTCGCCGCTGGAGGTATTATAGTGCACAAGTGTACAAGTGTGCAATTCATATTATAGTAAGAGATTGGACAGAGCATCCTCACATTTCATAGATGCTATTAACATGTTGATTATGTCGATAAAGTGAATAGGAAACTTTACGGCAAGCCTGCACTAGGGTCAACCACATCATAGAGGTCAAAGCGAGCTTTGTTGAACCA
Source organism: Apamea anceps (assembly GCA_951799955.1). Taxonomy (NCBI): domain Eukaryota; kingdom Metazoa; phylum Arthropoda; class Insecta; order Lepidoptera; family Noctuidae; genus Apamea; species Apamea anceps. The sequence goes on from OX637501.1 coordinate 6,248,149, forward strand.
TTACATGCGAGAGAAAAAATGACAAAGCAAAAAAAATGACTTGCAATGTAATAGAAGTCAGCATTGAGTTGGTACGGATTGATGAAGGGAGAGAAAGAGAAGGTCCAAGAATGAAATAAACATAGAAATGCTGTACGCATATTCTTATAAATCAATTTCACAAAGGAATTTACTTCATCGGCAGCTTTGAAGGCTAATTATAAATGCCAAACGTGGACAATGCCCTTAGATCTATCAGATCTGAACCGTGGCCTTTACAGTCACGATAAGCTACTTGACCTATTAAGTTAGTTACATTAAGTCCTAAGCATTCACTGCAATGACAGACAATAGATTTAGTAGCTTTAGTGAACATGATTGAAATCTGATCAAACAATTTGTTGTAATATCCCCTTATTACTTATGAATATATCGTAAGCAATGAATGTATATTAGAACTAATTGAATGTTGACAAATTCAAATTGCTGTACTGGTTCAAATTATGTTGTAGATGCATAATAAGTGGCAGTACGAGAAATTCTATCTAGCAACGCGATGTAGTTTTTAATAATCATTGACATGCTGAGATACATAATTATAATCACTCAATATACATAATTATAATCACGTTTTCCTTGTATTAAACTGATTTTAATTGCACAATACAGATCAACACATACTAACGTAGACCCATTGTTACTATGTCCGTGAGGACCAATAACTACATAGTTGATAACTACGTTATTGGTCCTTACGTACGCAACACACACATACATGTGGGTGCAAGAGAATTTTCCAAACGACGTGTTTTATGCGTCTGTATCTTTAAATGTGGGCTAGTCGCAAGTGAGCGGACTAGATGACCTCGAGCCACGCCTTGTAAGGGCTGGTTGCCACGCGGAAACCAAGCTGCCTGGGAAAATGTATGACCGCAAAATTCCTTCACTTTTAACGCAAGAATATGGCTCAGAAGTTAATGACACTGGAGCAGTTTGTTGGCTTCGTCCGTTTTTGTTGAAAGAATGAAAGGCTATGTCTGATTCAAAGGATTATGAAATATATGCACTCTCCCTTCACGAAGTTCAAAGTTTGATGAAGCTGTGTTTTTATGGTTGGGAATGTCGGTACCATAGCTGGTTTAATATGAAGAATCATTGAGTAATAGGATCACAAAAAAAAAAGAAAATACGTTTATCATGATAATAATTTTTCCGAAGGAATTTGCTTTAAAGTTTAGTTTAGAATGTAAAATTAATTAATTACTATCCTAAAATAAAGCTCATCAGTCTTAATCATTCAGTACAGTGATCTTTTAGCAGCTGCAAGATTTAACTAGGTTCTTTTACTAAATGCAGCATTGTTTTAAATGTTAAGTTGTACTATTGATTTACCGAATGATTTAATCAGTTTCTTACCCGATTTTATCAGATTTCGATCGTTTGACATTAAGCTTCGGCTTTTTATAGGACTACTGGATATGGTCATATAGCCTCAGGCTTTAGCTATTTTAAGAGTAGGCACCTGATTATCTAATAGTCACTTTGACTTCAGGTAAATAAAGAGTTAAGCAATCACTTAAAGGAATTGTTTAAGTCTCAAATAACCGTTTAAGATAAATTAAAACCTTCTGACACAGTCCTATTGACACAAATTCATGTAGGTACACTAGGCAGTAGGTAAAGTCGTTTGATTATGCAAGGAACTAAGTAAGACTGCCTTACCTTGATGTAAATGCCTGTATCTCGAATCAAGTGTACCTATGTAATAAAGTAATACCTAACAAATTGAAATTACTTTCGTCGGAAATCTTATTTTTTGTTATTGTTTAAATGTCACATTTTGTGATAAATTTTTGGTCTGATCTACTTCCTGTCATCGGATTGAGTTTTTTTCCTGTTCTAATTCCAATACCTACATCATGGTGATTATAATGGAGATGGAAATTGGTCCTTTAGTACCCTAAACGAATTTCCTAACTAACTCAAACTGATCACGGGTACCTAGTACAGACGCCAGCACATCAAGTTACGACAATCTGTCAAGTTTATTTAATAGATTTTCAACTTTATTGCTAAAGCATTAAGGTTCAAGGTTGATTGGGAAATATTGACAGTTTCGGGTAGCTGTGTGCTAGTCTGTACATCAAACAAAAATTGATCAAACATTAATTCCAAAATACCACTTTTCAGTTCACTACATACAAGACTAATGGGAACTTTAATTTGTCTTGCCTACAAAGTTATTTAAATGCAAGGATAAAATTCATTAACCCAATTAACCAAGTCAATTTTACTACCAATAAAAATTACTTAGGCTCGTACAGTCGTCCACGTATTAAAATAAACCTATAAATCTACCTGAATTACATCAATCAGTCAAGTACCTACCTAGTGAAAGGCTAGAGATGGAACCAGTCTCCGACCTTCGCGTGTCCAGGGCCTTGGACAGACGTCATTAGCAACTGGACTTCCGCATACCATCATGCAAGTACACGCTTTTAAATTATTGGATCAACACCACAAAATTATACGGGGACTATACAAATTTACATTCAAGAACTTGTAAATTGTCTTGAGTAATCTGTTTTTTTGTAGAAAGTGTGAGTGCAGAAACTTAATTTCATTCCGGATAATTAATTTACCTTTACGGTAATTACATTAAAATATTTACGCTCTGATCGGATTCGAGATGTAAGTCGACAATGAGTGTTGACTTACTGCGACCTCGATTATGCTTAAATCGAATGCTTGTTTTGTCTTCATTAATCGATGTATATAATTACCTGTAACAGAAAACAAATTGATTAACATTTCATTGACACTTAACAAAGATGTTGACATTTCGGTAAGTAGGACGAACGAGTAGGTACTCCTATATTCTGCGCGCACGCCCTTACGACAGCCCGCGCCGGCCTTTCGACGTAACATTGTGGCGGCGACTGCTTGCATACGAATTTTTATGATATAAACAAATCTAATTTAGTTTGAGTTAATTGAATTTTAAGGCTTCAACGTTTATAGAATATTAATAGTTTTGGCGAATGATCTAAATTAATTAAAATAGGGAATACCGGCATTGGTTACCTCAGTAAATTATGATGCTAGTAGAAATGTTATCAATATCAAAACAACTACAAGACTTTGGTATACATTCTCAGATTCTCATTCTCTGATCTGATGCGATACTAATTAAATTATAGTGACAGACCACACGATTGCCCAGATGCGCTACCTACGCCTTTATAAATGCCCGATTAATTTGAACTGATTGAAATGAGAACATAGATGCGAGGTGACACGTGTCAGAGTCGTAATCACGACATCCACGTCGAGGTCTTTAATTACATGACACTCGCCGGCTGACCGAAGCCTTGGGAGCAAATCGTAGAATGTTCGTTCCAAGAAAATGTTACGGATACTTTTATATATACTTAATAAAAAGTATTTATACAGTACGACTAGAAAATGTGTTCTTGACATCTATCAGTTTCATACAAACGAATACGTGTTTTCTGAATTTGACCTTTATTAGGTATTAGAATTGTTGAACTGACAGGTGTCAGAAACGCATTCTCTCGACGGCCGGACTGTAGTAATACCTTCTGTTATTAAACCTAATAGTTCCTGAATGTGAACATTGAACGCCAATGTTTAAACGTAATTACAGACAAGCTCAATAATTGCAGAGGAGATAATAAAGACGTACTCAGCTTCATAATGATGGGGTTGCGATCTTAACACATAAACACATGTTTTACTGACAGCGCACGTCATTACAACGTATTAATGGCAAATCTATAACGTAATCAAAATCTTTGCATAATACCGATATCTCATAAAAGCTCTACTTTTCAAACCGGTTGCTACGACCTTGTATCTCAGAAGTAGGCGTTTGAGATCTGTCAACTGTTATATGAAAGAGAAGTGCTGGTTTAAGATTAAATAAACAAAGACGACGTTGCAAGGTTAGTGCGTCCGCCCCAGCTTCCGGCGGAACAGAATCTTGAAAATCTTGACAGTCAATTGACCATAATACATGGGTGTTTGACCTCGTATTGTGCTTTCGGCTACGTTCACATAGGAAGCAATAAAGGCGAGAGTACACAGTTATGGAATCGTTTTAATTGCAGCTAATGAGTGTATTCTTTATATTCTTTATACGCAATGTTCATAATCTTGTTGCGAAAGATTTGGTTGGCTCCACAGTTTTTATACCTTTGCCACAAACTTACATAGGTACATTGTAACGACAATAATTGTAATGAGATCCGGTTATTTTTATCTGTCAGGTCCTTGTTTAGTCTTCCGGGTATATGACACGCGTAAAATAATCTTTTAGGATTACATGTTTGTTATCTACACGTGTTTTGGATCGATAAATATTTAACTATCCCGTTTGGAATTTAAAAATCGATTTACGTTGCATAAAATCGATTATATATTCTATTTTAATGGAAATATTCCAAGATATAAATCCTTTAATTTACTTCACATTCCTAGCGTAATGCTGAATCTACATTTAATTACCGGTTGACTGACGCATGATTGGAATGCAATTTAATTGAATCTAGATATACGGTAAAGGATTCTAATCCTTAGGGCTTTTATAAATACGAACCTAAATACCACCGGTCATCGGTAACCTATCGCCGACGCGACCGATTACAACAATGTCATCATTATTCTCCTGCTCTTTTCCCAACTTATTTTGGGATCGGCGCAACATGTCTTTTTCTTCCATACTGTCAATTAATAATAACAGCCGCACAGGTCGATCGGTCAGGTTAAGCTACGCTTGCCGCGGTTGGTCTGTGGATGGGTGACAATCCTTACATACCGAGACCCCTCCGTGCCTCGGAAAGCATGTTAAGCCGTTGGTCCCAGCTGTCATTCGTGGATCTTTGACAATCGTTACGGGTAGTCAGAAGCCCGTAAGTCTGACAACCAGTCTTACCAAGGGGTATCGTATTACCTAGTAACTGGGTTGTGGAGGTCAGATAGGCAGTCGCTCCATGTAAAATACTGGTATTCAGCTGCATCCGGTTAGACTGGAAGCCGACCCCAACATAGTTGGGAAAAGGCTTGGCAGATGATGACTGTCAATTAATACCAAAGAGAATTTTCTTTGGTCGTCCCCTACTCGTATAGCCATACACTTTCATACTCAAAACTTTCCGGACGACATTTTCTTCATTCCTCCGATGCCTGTTACAATATTTTAATAAAAATAATAGTCAAATAATGGAATATATTTTACGAAAATCCGGAATTACAGATAATGTGGCAACCGTAACAATTGACATTTCCAAAATCGTCACGGTTGTTTGTGGAGTGAAGAAATGACTCGAAACCTAACAACAACATTATATTTTCGTCTAAATTAAACGGCAACCATGTCTTACACTACCAAATGAGATTAACTAGCTTAATTTTCAACCAATTCAATTCTATGCCTACAATAAGTTTACCACGATACCAAATACCAGGATGACAATGGCAATAAACATTAAGTCACTATTTCTGTATCTTACATTCGTTTACACTAAAATTATAGCACAACCTTACTTCACTGCGCGAACTGTAATACTTATTATGATCAATTTAATTGCATGAGCGTTGCATCAAAGCCTCAAAGCATTGCATGCAATATAGGGGTGTCAAGTCAAACTTATCGCGTGAACACATCAGGGATTTCACGTTTTATAAATTGTATGCAATAATTCAGCCTCCCAGGCTCCGGTAACTCGAGCCGAGGCAACCCGAGAGTACCCGAAGGCGATTTCGTAATAGTCGTGTGCGCGGGCCGTCGATGCCCGCTACACGTTTAGTTTTAATTAAAACAGCATTATGGTGGCCATAGCGACGTTCGAAATGGAAATTCGTAATTGGTTACAATCTTCTTTAGGTTGGAAATTATTATGTATTTTAATATGTTTGCTATTACTATCAAAGGCACTTAATCTTCATTCAAACTGAAGCTGCATTATATAAAGGACTGCTTTTAATTCTACGAAATGCTTCTACATTGAAGTCTTTTTAATTGCTCGCTGGTTCCAATGAAACAATAGACACACTGAAATTATCGGTCTGTCAACATAACATTTACATAACACTAAACTGACTCTGACACTATAATTAACAAACAGAGAAGTGGAATTAAAACTAATCACCTGCTAGCTAATTTAAACAAACTAGACCACACACAGCTTAAGGCATTTAATCTCTGAAGAATTACAACATGCATTCACTCGAGTCACTTGCTAACTAATCTGTCTGCTCCCTATGGGCCGGCGCTCACTGCCGGCATGGCACGGCAGATTGTGCTGCGGCATCCCGCGGCGTGCCGTGGCATGCCGTGGCATCCCGTGGTATCCCGTAGCATTTTGCTGAAAGCCCAGCCACTCTGGTATCCATCAGTTTTGCTCCGCGCGGATTCGAAGTTGGTTGTGTCGTTATGGTTGACTGGGATTTAGTATTAATAGCACTTCTAGCTGAAGATGAAGAGAGACAAATTAGTCTCGGTCCATACGTCTCGCGAGATGCTATGGCGTGCCGCGGCAACCCGTGGAATGAAACGGCATGACTCGTCATGCCGCAGCATCCCGTGGCATGCCGGGGCGCGTCGCGTTATGTCACAGCATCCTGCGGCACGTCGCGGCATTGTGGTATCGAAATAAAGTAACATGAACTCTAAACTCATTGAAATAAGATTCAAAATAACTTGATTAGTAATAAAATCCTTTGCCATGCCATGCCGTGCCATGCCAGCAGTGAGCGCCGGCCCTATAGTGTAAGCACTATGAGTATAGTGCTATAAAAAGAGCAGACAGCTTAGAAGGCGACTAAAAGACAATAACTTAAGAAATACCTTACTCCATTTAACATAAAAGTTACGTTCTATGAGTCACGTATACATTATAAAACATTTAAGTAAATCTCAGCTCATCTGGACTGATCGTTTTTTCAAAAAAGCATTACAGTCATCTTAAATCCCTGCTAGACACAAACACGTTGTTGATTTCTACAAAGGACATCATTTTCGTACTCAAATATTAAAGTACTGAAAAAAAATACCTACTGATGTCTTATGGGATGTACTGATGTCTTTTGGGAAAAAATATGGTTTTTGGCATTTTCAATCTCAAATAGCAGCCGGGAGGTTAATTTTTGACTTTCGCTGTAATAGTAAAAAATGCTCAAGATGTCATTTCCCATAACAAATTAGTTTTTTTTTTTTCTGGCTGGCACTTTAATTTTTAGGTCTAAAATGTTCGACATTTGAAGATGTCATTTCCTTCCTAAAACGGGTCTTTGTCTAAAGACATTACCCATGACATGCACACCTACAGGAAACTTCAGATTTAATCATCAAAGCCTATATTGTCGCGGACTCGCGGTCATGGTAACTTCCTACCGCGAATAGAGTAACAACCACACGAGTTAACCACCGTTAAGATCTTACTACGGAAGAGTGATATCGAGATACGGTGGGCAGTGAAAATGCATTCCTTGCTGGATCGATGCGGAAAGCGGAGAGAAGCGCCCGACCGGGGAGCTGCGATTAGTCTATGTTGATGTGCTGGATGTGACAAGATTGCGAGAAAGTGTATCTGTTTAGTGATGATTAGATAGAAAAATTAGTTAGTAGTTTTGATTTTGGCTGAACTCTTAGATAAAATTCTAAGACTGATCAGTTCAGATCAGATCAGATCAGGTCAGATATGATCTGTTCTATTTCTGATTATTTCTATGATTTCTTTTAAAACCACGAAAACATGAATGGTAATTTGTTACAGTTTTCACGTTAAAAATCTATTTACTTTTATGAGCAATCGTGAAATGGTTTATTAATCAGTGATAGGTATTTATGTATAAGGTGTAAAATTTTTATATAGAATCTTATTTTCATAAATTAATTATATGATTAAAAAAATTATATGCGAAGTTTTTTTTTTGTTTCATAAACAAAAAAAAATACGGGCTTTCGCCCGTAACATAATTATGAAACAAAAAAAAACTTCGCATATAATTTTTTTTACCACCCAGTAAAAAAATCATTTATTTTTTTACATGCTACTCCATAGGACAGCTAGTACCTACTTCTACGTCTAACTACTCAAACTACATGCTTAATTTCTAATTACCAAACAATCCTACCGCACATGTGACGGAAACCACTGCCTCCCATCTGTCACATCTAGTCGCACGCGATCTCCGAATTGCTTTCCTTACTCTACCATTAAACGTGAAGACTCGCACGCGTGATAAGCAGACGCGGAACAGTAATCTCAATGAAATAGAAACATACTGACTTTTAAATAAAACATTAAATCGCAATTATTGTGTTCAAGAAACACGCGCAGCTAAAGTAAATAATTGTATTTTTTTTTATACTAAATATAACACTCGTAGCAGTAAGCAGTGGTGGCCAAATGGTAATGGCTGCAACTTACGAGGAAGTCGCAGGTTTGAACCCAGACAGGCGCTTTACTTTGTGTAAATTATTTCATCACCACTGCTCTCAAAACGGTGGAGGAAAACATCGTGAGGACACCGACACGTCCTAGAAACAAAAATTCGAAGACACGTGGCATCTACCAACCTGCACTGCCTGCACAACTACACTCACACCAAGAAAAAAAAAAATTGGGAAAATTATGATGGCTGATTATGATTATGTAAGTATAATAACATAGCTTAACATCAAGCCTGAATTTTCCGACGAGGATAGGCAGAATTACCTTAGTACGTCCAAATTTTGACAGATGAAACAAGTGGCGAGCCTACACATCAAGCGGGCACAAAGCCAAACATCGTGCTGCTACTGAGAAATACAGAGATATTATAATATTGAGATTGAGATTACAAAAATACACATACCTTCAACAAAATTAGCCCTTTTTTTTTTTTTTTTTTTTTTTTTTTTTTTTTTTTTTTTTTTGAGGATGGGAAATCATCAAATGACTCCTCCCGCTCTGGGTGGAGCAGGAGGGAGTGTCAGACTCTTACTGACTAAAACCCACCCGTGTTCCTTCCTTAGCCCTTTATGTTCCAGGGCAGCGGTAACCCTTTCGGACAATCCCGCTACCCTGGCAGGCTTCGGCCCTATGGGGCCCCGTCACTCATGCTGACATCTCTTTGAGGCGCGCGTGGAACACAACACGCCGTCCGGCACGGGCCTGGTCCTGATCGGACGGTGAGTTACCCATTACTCACCGCCCGCAGGCCCGCGCCTACGGTGGCCGGGAGTCGTCACGCGGCTCCCGACGCCCGGAGCGTCTCCCGCGGCGGCTGAGGCGTGAGGTGCGCAAGGCGCGTTCTCTCGCCCACCCCGCCACCTCCTTCGCTAGCATGACTGCTTCGCAGAAGGAGGTGACTGCCTCCCACTCCCTCTCGCCCCGGACCATGGCTTGAACCAGGGCCGGACGCGAGAGGTCGCCGCCGCTGCCGATCGCCTCTACGAGGACACGGCGGTGCTCTGCCCAAGCAGGGCAGACCTCCACCGTGTGCTCCACCGTGTCCTCTGGGCGATCCTGACAGTGGTGACACCCGGGCGTCTCCTCCCGCCTGATTATGTGCAGGAACCTCCCGAAACATCCGTGTCCGGAGAGGACCTGCGTCAGGCGGTAGGTGAGAACGCCGTGACGTCTCTCTAGCCACTCCTCAAAGAGGGGTCTTACCGCCGCTATCGTGGCGTGCCCTGCGCTGGGTTGCGATAGTCGCTCCTTCCATGCCGCCATGAGATCGCGCCGGAGGTTCGTCCGCTCCGCCGCGGTTTGCCGCGGATGCGGAGTTTCCCCCCGGCGTAGTGCCTCCGCGCGCCAATCATACAGGCGCGCGAGCACTATCGCCTCCAGATCCCATGGCGGCAGTCCGGCAAGGAGGCTTGCTGCCTCGCCCGAGATCGTGCGGTAGCCCCGGATTAGCCTGATGGCTACCACCTTTTGGGGCGCGTTCAGGTAGTGTGCGGCTCGTAGCCGCAGTGAACGCGCCCATACCGGGGCCCCATATTGGGCCATGGACCGCACGACCCCCGCGTAAAGCCTCCGGCAGGAGGCGTTTGGCCCCCTCAGGTTGGGCAAGAGCCGCTTTAGGGCGGCCCCGGCCCGTTCCAGTTTGGGGGCCAAACGTCGGAAGTGCTCGGCAAAATTAGCCCTTAGGGCTGATTTTTCAATTATCTGATAACTTAAATCGAGGAGAAATTTTGAAACTTTGACAGTTCTTCCATACAAAAACTGTCAAACGTCAATTTTATTCTTCGAATAAAAGTTATCTGGCCATGGAAACATTAGCCCATAGTAAAATAAGAATACACTTTCTCATTTTACTAAGCATTGTTTTGTTGTATGTGTAAGTTTAATTAAAAGTCAATCTTCTTAAAAGAATAGATATCACGTGCTCATCGTTACATGTTATTTAGATTTACGTATCAGCAAATATAAACTTACAATCACAATATTGATTCACCGAAGTCATTAAAAATGTAAAAGTCATTAAAGAAATCTCTGCAAACTACGCGTAGGTATTTGAATGGCCGGAGAGATCCGAAACTGCACACTCACGCATCCGTCAGAAACCCTTGAATTAACGATTATAAAACGCCTGTATATTTATCTTAATATTTGTATTCTTAAGTAAATATATGTTGGAAGATCGTATTGTTATAATAAATAGACATTATCCTTGGCGAAACTGTGGTTTGTAGCTTTCAAAACTATTAATTGATCATGATCCGTCACAACAATGAATTGGGTACTTGGTATTTGTGTGTCCAAAAAATGCAAAAATTCTACGTATCTGTAGATACCTACTGATCAATGTATTATTTTTATTAGAAAGTTCAGTTTAATAATGAAAAGCTTCCCTAGGCATTGATGTGTGCGTTTCTTGATTTTACCTTCTAATATAATTTCCGATATCGGATTTTCTACCGAAGAATTTTCTCTCGATTCCGAATTTCCGGCCAACCTAAGCCAACGACCAACTTTTGCAAACTGCTCTGAAGTTTGATGTTATCGGTACAAATCAAATTATAAATGTCGATCTAAGAAATTGTAATACAGTAACTAAGAAATAATCATCATTATCTGCCGAGCCTCCCAACTATGTTGGGGTCGGCTTCTAGTCTAACCGGATGCAGCTGAGTACCAATTTATTACATGAACAACTGCTTATCTGACCTTCACAACCCAGTTACTGGGTAATACTATACCCCTGATATTAACTAAGAATTGATATAAGGCAATATTGTACCGTCTGAAAACTCTGCTAACCTTAATATATTATAAGTACCGTATCGTATTACCCAGTAACTGAGTTGTGTAGGTTAGATAGGTAGTCGCTCAATGTAAAATACTGGTATTCAGCTGCATCCGGTTAGACTGGAAGCCAACCCCAACATAGTTGGGAAAAGGCTAGGCAGATCATATATTAAGAGTACCTAAGGTTGTTCTACAAACTCATGTCCTATTCAACATTCCTTAGCACTATATAAAAGCAGTTTCTTAAAATAGATACATATGCAGCTCAGCGGAAATTTCAACACCTCATACCAGTCGGGTATTAGAATTAGCATGCTCAGAACTAGGGTTGCGAAAATACCTTAAGGCTCTACTGCAACCGACTAAAAGTAGCGATCACGACCCTTATTATATTATATAATATATAGATACTCGGAATTCGTGACAAAACCTATCGTTATGTGGCCAAACGTGGGTACTAAAGTTGCCATAGGTAACGGGACGATTTTATTCTGAGGTAAGTCTGCGTTCAAACCTGACGTAACGGCCACCAACTGTGACCCGTGCTATCCAACTGTTTGGCGGCAAAATTGACTAATTTAGATATATGTTCTGGAAAAAGTCACTCGGCTTAGTTCAAATAGTGCCGAAGCGACCCGAACATAATTAAACGACGGTAAATGCCAAGCGAAGTTTGCCGCTCTGCTCAGCCAGATAAAAACCTGTCTGAAGCCTAGAGAAAACCTATGCATACTAATTGCTTTAGGTTGACATTATTATATGTGAAAGAATGAGAATGTATGAAAAACAAAGGACAGTCAGTCAATTGGTGGCCGATTTTGTTTTCATACATTTTGAACTTAACGCTCACAGTCGGCGGCCAACTATACGTTTAGTGTGAACGCGATCCAACGTCGAACATATAAGGCTAAGTAGGTACCAATTTAGAATAATATACATTGTCATTTAAATAATTTTCTTGAAGTAATGTACGATAATGTGCTTCGTGAGAAAGGGCAGAGTAAGTGAAGTGAACATGCTTAGAAAGACGACTTGACAAATGATAAAATCATATAGCCTTGTGATACTGAACAGATGGCTGGGAAAGAAATTAAGAATGGATGAATCCTTTTGAACAAAATGCAAAAAGGATTAGCTTCCTGACTGATGCAGATGAAATAAAAGGTTGGATAATAAAGCATATGATTGACTAACATAGGTTTCCTCACATAGGATCTTCTCAAGATTTGAAAAAGGTAAAATATTATAACGTTTACGAACACAACATACCAAACCATTTCCTTAAATATAAAACCGTAAACAAAGAAGCTAAGTAGGTTTAACCGCAAGACTCACGCCTGGCTTGTTAATCCGTGACAACTGTTTACGCAATTCAGTTGTAACTACACAAAACCTAAATTAACGACATAATATTTATTACATCTTACATCAAAATTGTATTGAAAATAAAAATAATATGTTGAAATATCGTCGTAAACTTTGAAACAAATCAATCAAGGTGTAAACACAAAAACAAAAAGGATTTATTGAAATGGCTATTGAATTAATCAGACCACAAAAGGTCCTGATGTGTTGCAAAAGATTTCAACCACCATTAAAAATATAAATTGAATGATGATAATGATCAATTGCCTCAACAAATCAATGGAGAAATTCAATAAGTAAAATAAATTATATAAACAGCTCTTTTGATTAAGAACTTCGAGAATATCTTACGAAAATAATGACAACTTTTGCATCAAAAGAATATTATAGTTTGATAAGTATAGGTAATGCCTCCATTTTATATATTCACGAATTATTTTTAAACTTCATCATCATCAACAGCTTACAGCAGTCCGCTGCTGGACATAGCCCTGTCATACAGCTCGATTCTCAGCAACTCTCATCCAGCTGATACCAACCACCCTGCGAAGATCGTCGCTCTACCTAGTTTGAGGGCATCTTACCTTACGTTAACCGATTCGTGGTCTCCTCACAAGAACAAGTCTACCTAACGGTCATCGGTTCTACGGCTAATATATTTTTAAACCTATAATAATATTATTATTTTCTTCATCTATTTACACATCTCCCCATATACTTATGTACATACATATGTGTATTTCCCCATATACTTATGTACATACATATGTGTATTTCGTAGACTTAAGTGCGCAATTCGTTACGGTCTTATTTGTACACATCGGGTCGACAACCTGTTCTCGGATTGTGAACATAACTTTATGAACTACTACAACAATGTATAGGTAGCATTCATCTTAATCTATTAGGCAAATTGTAGTATCTTTGATATTGAATCTGTGAAGTATATCTTTCAAATCTTCTTCTTTTTCTCAAGAGTTACGCTCCTGTTCAGACCCGAAGACATATGATATCCCATACTGGGCCCGCGTGGTGAATAATGGCCCACTCCCATTGACACACACATACAGATAGGAGACCTGTGCCCCGGCAGTGAAATTTGGTGATTATGCATGGAGCGCAGCAACTTTCAGCTCTTTCTTTTGAGGACCAACATTTAAATCAATTTTTACATTAGCTTAGGACGTTTTTCAAAATATCTATTGCTTCAAGTGAACCGTTTCATCCTTTCTTCATAAGTTATGTTTCTTATTTGAGGAAGTTTAAAAAATTCAAAAGAATCTTCTCTTTCTCTCAAGGATATGGGAAATTTTAGCTTTGGCAAGAAATGATGCCACTACACTTACTCAATACCGATTAATAATAAAATGAATCATGCAACTTGAATCGCGAGAAATGAGGCGTAGTATCTTCTTGATGTCCCATATCATTCATATTATGAAATTCTTAAAGAATTCTTACTAATATGGTCTTCGCCCTTCGTACAAGACGTCTTGATGTGTTGCATAAGTTTTTTTGAATATCACGCTTTTTATTATAACACATTCTTTTTTTTTTAGCTGATCTTAGTCTTTTAAGAATGCGAATATGTAGAGTTGCTTCTATCCCTTTTTTTACCTGATTTGGTATACAATGTTCTAATATGGTGTCAATGTTAAGAGTCCATGAGTTTTGAGTTCGGTGTATTGAACTCCTTTAATGTTTATTGCAATGTTTCGGTTATTGAATTGTATTGGTATAAGCGATAGACGACGTCCTTGCTTTTTCTTTGATTTCTTAATCGTTTGGTATTTAAGCCATTCATTTTGGATTCATTATTTTTAATCTTTTTATTGGCCGTCTCGTTACAAATATTTAATTAATTTATGACTTTCAAATTAATTACCTGTTACTCGAGGTATACATATGTATATTATAAATAACTATTTCAATTACACTTGGTAAAATAATTGATCTCCTTAATCGCTTTACATCGTTTATTTGTAAATTTAAAGTTCATTTAAACTTGCGTAATACCAACATTTGTAATTACATCGACGCAAAAACGATAAAAGTCATAAAAGCAATCGATCTATATCTAAAAGTTCATTCCTCTTTGCGATCAAATCGATTCAGCTTTTTCTTTCAATTCTCTATAAATTGGCGATGGCACTCTGATATCGATTTAAGAAAATCAATAAATAAAATTACATCATCGAAATCACTTGAATAAATACAGATAAAAAAACTTTGGCACAAACGATGAGAAAGAATTTATATTAGGTAATAACTATTTTAACTGCATTGGTAGTGCACATACTTCAATTCATATATATAATATAATTAAAGTTATTAAAAACATCGATGATAAAATTAAAATATTTGTTAAAATAATTATTTTTATTTAATTTTAAAATATTTACTGCAGAAAGTACAGTGGAATTCGTTTAGGAATTCATATCACGATTTCAACAATTACATTTGCTCCAAAATGTGACCAATAAACCTCCACGAAACTTTAAACGCTCCAAAACTGCAATAGCATTACATATTCCAAAAGAATACGATCCAGATCATGATACTCCTGATGTAAATACTTTAATGTATAATTATGACAATGAAGTAACCATACCAACTGCTTATAACTGACCGCCTTAAGATTGTGAGTAGACTTGAGTCAAGACTGTCTTTACTATACTTCTAACTGTACAGACAAATGTGCTGCTGGAGAGTTTGTTGCGCCACTTCTTCCCAGCTAAAGTACTAGGAAGTGGTGAAGGGCGGGTGTTTTGGGGGACTGGCTTATGTAATTTTGACGTTCAAAAAGTGCTGATTCTCAGCCTAGTTTTAATTAATTACTTTTTATTTTGACTCTGGCGCCAACACAGCTTCACATATGCAGCTCACGGCAACTGCAAAGTCGCGATGGATATTCAATATCTGTGCTAAGTTTCGACTCATATCATGTGGCACTCTCCGTTTTGCAAAATCTTCAAGCACTGTTTAAATATTTGAAGCTCTCTTTATCTGGTGCTGGCTTTAGATAGACTAATACTGTCATGAGAACAAACATAGGGCTTTGCCTTTTTGCTTTTGATTTTATTCTATGTATAGTAGCACCAAAATAATTTCAAAGGCAAGGATCTACTGGTCTAAAATTGACTCATCACTCAGTAAAAAACTGTTCTGTCTACTGCAGACAAAACCGCGTGAGCACTATCTTAGCGTCAAGTCCTTAGCAGTCAGGTGGTGTAAGTTCATGAAGCAATTGCTCCAGTTTCCAATGTTACATAAACCACCTTATTGGACAAGTTTCTTGTTACTATGGACATTGTAGATCGTTTTATGGCGATTTTCGTAGTAATAGGGCACGGGGTACAATAAATGTTGGATGTTGCAAGTTGTATGAGAGAACGTAATGTTACTTCTAAAGATGCTGATGAAATCAAGGAAAATGGAGAGGATCTAAACGAAGAATTAGATCAGTAACGCGCTAAAATTAATAAGAAAGAACGTTCAGTCTGATCGCAGTCTCAATCTGTCAAAAATACGTCTAATTTCCTTACATTTTGACAAGTTTTTGACATTTGCTTGTCGTCGAGATGAGACTGCAACTAGATTTTGAACGTTTTATATTACGAGAATTGGCCTTCAGAATACAACATAGGTTCTTTATGTAACATTGACATTAGCAAAAACCTTTGATAATAACATAGTTCACACATGGTCAACATGCCCTCAATACGTTCACATACGACCTTCTTGTTAACAAACAACATAGAGGGAGACACGGCAATCGCGTGGTTGTGGAGAAGCTAACAAATACTAACGGAAATCGAAACCAGTTTCAATTATATCCGAAGTTAAAGAAGATGTCCTTGAAGTTATCTTTCTAAACTTCCTGTGGAACTAACTAGTTTCATTAGTAACTTTGGGCGGAATCTGGGTACTAAATCTTTGAAAAGGAAAAATCTCACCGCGAAAACTTAGATAAAGTGAGCGGTCAGTCCACCTGATGCTGGAGATTGACACTATTGACAGCTCACTTCAAGCTCACTTAACCTAAGTTTGAGATGAGATGTTAACAAAAAAGATCTTGAATATTTGTTCACTTATTGAACTGATGATAGATATATCTAAGTATCTTACAAATACAGAATTCAGAGCATATTTTGTTGTTTTTTATAGAATATTAAGGTATAGAGGGAAATTCCAATTAATATTTCTTCATATTTAATCTACCAGGAAGAAATTAAAGTTCAGCATAAAATTAGGAACAGTTGACTCACAGCTAAGGTCCAGTAAACTACTGTGTTATTTAACACAAACCGCTGCGGGTTACATATTTCTACTACCGAACAAAATGTGCCCTACTTCGGACCTTAGTGATGGCGAAAGATAAATATCGATTTAAATGTAACTGACCAGGAAAGGCTGTGGCAACGGGACATGTTTCGTAACCTATTGTCGATATCTCGCTGAGATCTAAGACTGTACTGTTGCGGAATTGTCGATATTTTCCTTACGTAAAAGTAGTATCAAGATTGGAATTATTTGTATCGTAGATATTGAAAAAATGTTACTCATTCATTATGTAGTATTCTCTATTGTTACTGGCGTGCCTTATTTGAATTAATGAGCATATTGCGTTCGTTTTGCTCAGATTATGCGTTTACGCATATGATTTTCACGCGGAAATATTTACGACAACAGTCACTCATCAACATAGACTTGTATAGAAAAGGTATTTAGTGAAAATAATGCGAAAAACCGCATTCTAATTCAACATAGTCTGTTTGAAAGGATTGCACAACATTACGACCATTCCACAATATTAAGTAACAAATTCTGTTACAAGTACAAAATACCATAACAAACCGTAACACCCAATTTCTTATTACAGCAACTAACTTCATAACCGAACCACAAATTGAAACAAAACACAATCACTTCACTGCCTATTATCGATAATAACATAATCGATATTTCGCAAAAGTTTCTGAATCAGGTCGGGTGACAACCCGAATCGATTAGCACAGGTTAATTGGAACAAGTGCATTTTATGTAATGTCTTGCTGAAACTCTTGTCTGACCGTAGTGACGTGATAATGTAATTGATTCGGAACTGGTATTTCTAGTTCAGCATGGTACGGATTAAGTGACAATGTACCTGTTACCGTATAGGGCAATACGTGTCTAAATCTGAGACTAGTAATTTTGTATGGCTATTTTGGAATTAGTGTTGTGTTGTAATAATAGGGACAGCCCTATCTAAAGGTATAAAACATGAGCACAGGCTCATGTTTTATACCTTTAGATATTGTTCTAACGATAAACAGAGTAACAGTATAGTTTCAACACTATCTTTGCTTATCAAAGCTAAAATGAAGGAATTGAGAAGATGCGCTCCTTGTCTAATTTCAATTAATTTCAATAATATTTAACGTTTTCATGGTAAACTAAGTTTTAATTAAGTGTAACGTAAGATAATCAGCCTGTAATGATCCCACCGCTGGGACTCAGCCGTCCTCTATTTGGGCCGTAATTACATGCCCGATAATTATTTCGTAATTTTTTTGGCTTACCAAATGCGCTAGCTCGTCAGTTACTTTTTGAATTGATGAGAAAAATATTATTTAATCATTTATTATGCTATAAATAATACTAATGTACATTTATTTCCACCATTCTATGGTCACAAGCTGTTAGCTATATTATTATTTATTGTGTCGTGTCCTTTATATCAAAGTGGGCCAAGTAATTGAAGTAATTGTTTATAATAAATGCCTAACAGTCACCCGTAGACCTTGGAGTCGTGATAACGGCCATTATCAATACGATCGAGCCGTAGGACATGCTGGACCCTAGGTATAATTGGTACCAACTCTTGCTCAACGGCACGTAAATAGAACTCAAGAATAAATCTTAGAAAACTTATACTGCACATAGACATTTTACAATAGTCAAAACAATTATTAAACAACGACTTTCCATACTAAGTATTTTTAGTAAATTGCAGGAAACAACTGGAAGCGTTCATGCGAAAAAGCATCTCAAACTATTTCAATCATTAATTCACCATAACGTCAATATTAAATTTGCTTTTTTTTAAACCAACATTATTTTTTTCAACCTGGCAATCAACACCGAAAGTATATCCACGCATGTTCCATTATTTGAAATTCAAATTGTATAACACAGATTTAAAAAATGAATCCACAGACAATCGAAATCCTAACCTACTTGCTGAATTACGTAACGCATTCAACAAGGGTCTAATTAATAATGGTTGTCAGTACTGAAAGAGTTGTTACACTGACTTCTTAAGCTCCATATTAGATTGATTTACTATCTAAAATAAAAGAAACTGTATCTGACAGATAGCTATCAATAGCAACTGTTGTTTTCTGTTTAAGAAATGTAACAGATGAATTTTGAGTTTTGATTGTTGCGCAATTGTTTCGCGTGCCGTCTGTCAGTTGTTTTGAATGAAAGATTGCCACGTTATTTTACAATTTGTAATGGCTAATACATTGTTTCTAGTCTAGTCAACATTTAAATATCTTAGTAGTAATTTATCATTGTTTTAAAGTGTGGCTAACATTTCTTTTGACACAAATACAATTAGTAGAAAATCATTTTTTTGTTCTTCTAAACTTTTTTAATGAAGTGTCCGCCATAGTTTTTGTAAGCTAACAATTATCTTGATGTAACACGTCTGTTTTTGTTCTCATACAGCAGCCAGTCTGTCATTACTCAATATCACAGAGCTTAAGTCTAGGTAGACTGGCTCACTTGAGTTTAACTTATGTATTTAACTTACATTTAAAGAACATCTGTTGGGACTAATATTGATGATGATTACCTGTAACAAAAATAATAAAATATCGTTAGTATTACCGTTTAAAAAGCATGTAGCAGAATCACTAAGACAATACACGATAGAATTTTTGCTTCAAATTCCGAACTCATTCATCATTTTATGTTTTTTTTACGATACGTTTTTTACAATACATAGTAAGTAGTAAGTATCGTAAAAAACGTAACGTTTACAGAGCCAATATGGCCATAGATTGCACAAGAAAGGGAGGTTTGGAAGGACAAAGGACAGTTTGCCCAGCAGTGTGACACAATATAGACTAGGGATTTTTTTTTTATGAAATACAAAGTGGTGTAAAAAGAATTTTCGCAAACAAGACGTGACAAAAACCATGAAAATGATTTTCCATACAAATGTGAATGACTACAGGTTAACCCCAATTCACCATCGATTTTACCCATAATTGACATAACTATCGATTTGTTCCGCTCGTATTAGAATGAGTTCTCGATTCTAGTATCGACTATTGACTCCAATAAAAGGCCTTCACTTACAACATAACACTTTGCACCAGTTTACGAACTTAATTTTGGTGCGACGCGATAAATCGCTGTCATCGATAAATGAATCGATCACAAGCTCGTTAATTGAGTGTTTGTTTAGCAGTCATTAATTATTATTGCGATTGTCTTTTGCTGTTTCAATTAGGGTCTTCCTCGGAATGCGTTTGTTTGTAATCGATATTTTTTAGATTTAATTACGTTTGCTACACAGTTTTCGGTTCCTGCCAAACAGCAATTGAAAACAGTAATAAAATACCTAATTATTTGTATGAAATGAAATGTTTATTTATGTGATCTTTTTGATTGATCTTTTAAGGGCTGATTTTTCAATCAACAGATATTTTTTATTCGTGAAATAAAATTGACGTCTAACAGTTTTTGTAATGGAAGTTTTTGAATGGAAGAACTATCGAAAATTCAAAAATATTCCTCGGATAAAGTTATCTGGCAAAAATCAGTCCTTTTTTTTTTTTTTTTTTTTGAGGATGGGAAATCATCAAATGACCCCTCCCGCTCTGGGTGGAGCAGAAGGGAGTGTCAGACTCTTACTGACTAAAACCCACCCGTGTTCCTTCCTTAGCCCTTTATGTTCCAGGGCAGCGGTAACCCTTTCGGACAATCCCGCTACCCTGGCAGGCTTCGGCCCTATGGGGCCCCGTCACTCATGCTGACATCTCTTTGAGGCGCGCGTGGAACACATACACGCCGTCCGGCACGGGCCTGGTCCTGATCGGACGGTGAGTTACCCATTACTCACCGCCCGCAGGCCCGCGCCTACGGTGGCCGGGAGTCGTCACGCGGCTCCCGACGCCCGGAGCGTCTCCCGCGGCGGCTGAGGCGTGAGGTGCGCAAGGCGCGTTCTCTCGCCCACCCCGCCACCTCCTTCGCTAGCATGACTGCTTCGCAGAAGGAGGTGACTGCCTCCCACTCCCTCTCGCCCCGGACCATGGCTTGAACCAGGGCCGGCCGCGAGAGGTCACCGCCGCTGCCGATCGCCTCTATGAGGACACGGCGGTGCTCTGCCTAAGTAGGGCAGAGCTCCACCGTATGCTCCACCATGTCCTCTGGGCGATCCTGGCAGTGATGACACCCGGGCGTATCCTCCCGCCCAAAATCAAAATCAAAATCAGTCCTTAGATACTTTTAATGTCAATATTTTGTTGGACAATATTTAAAGCACAGGATGACGCCTGCATTTCCTAGCTGACTGATCCCTGAGAAGAAATACCGAAACAAACTAAGAGGTCATGGTTTCTCGTTTAAAAAGGTATTCAAGCTCAAAAATTAAAATAGTTTGATATCTGTAAAAATCTCACCATAAAAACTTAGGTGAAGTAAACTGTCATTCTACCTGATACTGTGAGACTATTGACAGCTCACTTCGCATTACTTTTCACGGTAAGATTTTTACAGAATGACACTGCTGGAAATTAGATCCTCTCAAGATTACAACTGAAGATTTAAAAATTGCATTATTGTTTGCTTAAATATAAAATCTAGATAGTAGATCATCTTCACAATACAGTTCAGGTCAAGGTTTCATTTGAATAGGGCAGCGATTTCGAAATGTAGACTCAAATTCAGAGTGTAATTAAATGCAGTTGAATATCAGCTGTTTTTCTTTTGTTTTAAGTTTTGACATTGATCAATGGCTCAAATTATCTAGTACTAGGTCCCAAATAAATAATAATAGGTATTAATAGGTTGATGTAAATTAATAGATAAGAGAAAGGCTTGACACCGTCTGACATCAGTTACTTAATGATTTGTACATGCAAAATTACTAGCCTATACTTTGTAGTATGACAAATCGGTCTGCAGGTATATTTTAATTTATGTGTAGCTGTATTTTGTTAAATTATATTAAAATTCAGGTTTAACCGAATTTATACTTTCAATTTCAATCTTGAATGTGTGCCTGGGTTGGTTTTCAGACAGCATAGACTTTCATGCAAATATGAAAAATGAAATTTATGATAAACACTAAATGCTCAAAATAGACTTTTCTCCGAAAGTTGAGTGGAAATCGGTTTTCATGGTATGGGCATGTGTTGCGGAGTTATGAGGAAAATGTCGTGAGGAAAGTTTTGAGTATGAATGCGGATGGCTATATTTGTAGGAGAAGACCAAAGAAACGATAGATGAAATGTGTGAAAGATGATATGACTTGAAAGGGGGACTGAGATGACGACTAATAGAGAATTTTGGAAGAAAAATACATGTTGCGCAGACACGAAATAAATTGGGATAAGAGCAAAACATGAATGATGATCTTTCTATGACACCAAGTACCTACTCCGTACTATTCTGGTTTTCAGCTGGTTTCTTCATAATTACCTACTTCATCTAGCTAAGCGCATCCCACGCCCAATTTTATGCCAGTTCATGACCCTCATTACATAGCCCTCATTTGTTTATCGTTACGATTGATGTGTTTTGCCTAACCATTTAGCTAAAACAGTGGGCGGTCTAAGTAATATTGTATAATAGAAAGTAATCTCAACTTCACGCTGTAATTTATCTTACGCATCATTGAAGTCGGCAAGCCTTTCTGGCTGTATTTATTTTATGTAACTGGTATTTTTCCGGACTGAAAACCACAGACTCATTAACAAAATGTGGGACATCCCTAGTCATGTGGTCAAATGATTTGAAGAAGGAAAATCCTTGTTCACAAGTACCTACTATTGATAACTAAGTATTTATACTAGACACTAAATTAAATGACTAACTAACTTACTACACACTCACTAAACAAACGACATTTAAGGGTCGAAGTACTCGTCCGCATCGCTGTCATCCGGAAACGTGCCCAGAAGACTGACAGCATTGCCAAATAGGATGGTAATGCTAATTCTTTGGCCAAAGAACGAACCAGCCCTCAGAGGGGCAATTCTCGTAATTTTAAGAACGTTCACAGTCTAATCTCAATCTGTCAAAAATACCTCTAATTTCCCTACATTTTGACAAGTTTTTGACATTTGTTTGTCGCCGAGATGAGACTGCGACTAGATTTTGAACGTTTTAAATTACGAGAATTGCCCTGCTGGTCACCTACTTGTATTTTAAATTACGAATCTGAGATAATACGCCATAAATTATACCAAAAAGATCAGGGCAAGGAAAAGGTTGTAGGTAATTTTTGTCATGATTTTTATTGAAACTGGATTTTTAAGTTTTATAACAAAGGTTGGCGGTTCCGTAATTAATTCCTACGTCATGCTAAAGGCCCTTGACTTACTTTGTCTTAAAAGATTCCTCGTGGGTCAGCAAAAACTATTGTTGAGTTTACGCAAGATAATAATGCAAGTGATAAATACACAAAAGTCTAATCCTACTTCCTTCCTACTATAATATTATAAACGTGAAAGTTTGTATGGATGGATGGATGGATGGATGGATGGATGGATGTTTGTTACTCTTTCACGCAAAAACTACTGAACGGATTTGGATGAAATTTCACTGGCATTTAGATAGTTTATAACCAGAATTAACATATAGGATACTTTTTATCCCGGTATTCCCACGGGATCGAAACTTATGCAGGTGAAACCGCGGGGTGCAGCTAGTCTTTTCTAATACATAAAATAAGTAGTTCCAACAAGCTTGTTAATACTCAACGTATAAGGATAACCAAAATCTCTTGTTTTTGTCTAATAATGATGTCATTATGGTCACGTTTATATGTAAGTAAATATTGAATTAACGAACTGCCTTATATCTTTTAAACGCATGAATACTTATAACATCTTGTTAGATTATCTCATCCATGAGATAAGTATCATATAATCAAGGCAATTTACTATTAACATAAATACAAAAAAAAAGATCTTTGTCACGTCATAATATTATTCATACAAATTACGTACTATATGAAAATATTTATTTAATGTATATAGCCAGCACATCAAGCTACTACAATCTGTCAAATTTCTATAATAAATTTTCAACTAATTTTAAAGCATTAGGTTCAAGGTTGATTGGAATAATTTAACGGTTTCGGGTAGCTTGATGTGCTGGCGTCTGTACATTAAATAAATAGTTTAATAATAGCGTAATATCACGTCAATTTTTCTCGAAGAATTAGGCAAAGAATAAATTCTTAATAGAAGATACCGAATAACTCTTGCCCGAGCTGGGAAATGATCAGAAGCCGCGCTTGCTACCACTAGACTACGAGAATTGTATCAAATGAATGCAAATAAAAAATTGGAGACCCACGCCTGCCAAATCCTTATGTGATTAATTGGATAAATATAACGAGTAGTTAGTGAACAAAAACTTACACAGAAGTTTATTTTTAAATGTCATAAACTCATAACTCACACCTACTCATAATTTTATTTTTCAATATCATTAGATCAACACAATTTGACATCAAAATAATGCGTGCATATGTCACAATTTCCTATACAATAATTATTTCTCATAATACTGCAAATAGTCGATAATTACCTTGACAACATTAATTACGCCATTTAACTTGTCACCTCACTAGTTCCTTAAGCATCGATAGTAGCAAAACTTTCCAATCATCGAACGAATTAGTGTAAATTAAACTTTAAAACCAAAACAATTGAGTGGATTTTTCTTTGGTAAGACTTGAAATAAATAGTGTGGTTCTGTGGTGTAAGAAGGCAGGTTATAGTGCCTAGGTCACGGTTAGAGATTGGTTACGGAGGTTTTACAGCTTAATTTTGTCGGAACTATTGACCAATGAATATATTATTGCATTTATGACTTGATTCCTTGACTTGACATTTATTCCGATTCCATGTTAACTTGCCGTGTAGATATATTTTTGCTTAGATACGGAATTATTGCAATATTATTCGGCTCTATAAATCACTTAGATAGATTTATCTTGTTTTTTTTTTTTTCTTTTTGTATGAAAGTACAGTTACTCTCATAACGAGGACTAGAAAAGCTGAAGCAAAAAACGAACACATGACATTATTTATTTACTTAAACTTGACATTGATGGATGTAGAGAAATCAGACAAGACACAACAAGTCAAACAGGACTAGATAAATATTTTATCAAAACACAGCTGTGTAGTAGACATATTAATATAACTCTAAAAATAATTGCATGAAAAAAATATTATTATTCTATAAAAACTCTCGAGAAAGTAGATATATCAATAAAATTCTATTGGCAACATTAAAATGGTACGTAGGCACTTTTCTTATGCAAACTTGATATTTATCTGCGATACCGATTCTGAAGTGTCTTAAAAATTACAAAATGCGGGATTTTTTTATAAAATAATAAGAACCTTTCTGGTTCCTTGGAAACCGCAATTAAACAAAATAAGTTCATATGGACCTTTTATTAAACATCACTCCTCAGATTTATTTTAAAAAATATATATTTTGAGGTCTTAATTTATTATAAAGCTTTCAATTTTAATATTCCACTGCTTAATAAACCCTATTTGTACATTTAAACTCTACAGACAGTAATTCAAATAAGACTACTCATCTGAAATCCAGTCATGTCAATGTCAGCATTAAAACCTTACAACAACAAACTTTTTCTTTCACTGCACACTTCTAAAACCACCTTTATAATCACAGACAAAAGAGCAACACAAACAGCAGAGAGATAAAAGTCGAAATTCTCCTCCGAAATCCTCTTAAACTGTCGCAGATCATAATCAGTTGCGTAAGAGTTTTCACCGAATACGCATGACAACATTACGGCGGCCATTGTACAATGGCGGTCGCGGAAAGAATACACTAATAATAAGGCGATTAATCAAGCGCTTGTTTGTTACATGAACGGATGTGAAGATACTTTCTATGTGAGATTAATATAATGCACAATTGAACTGTAATCAGTGGTGTGCTGGGTTGACAACTGTAGCTTTGCAAGCGTGGTTCCCACTGTCACATATAATATGGCTTAGCATTTCCTGTAACATAGGCTTCTATGCATGTTATGGATAATAAAATTACGAAGGAAAAGAGTTGTGACATCTACCAACCCGCACTGGACGCTGCGTGGTGGATTACAGCCTCCTTTCAGTGAGAGGAAGCCTGTGTCCCAGCAGTGTGAACATTACAGGCTGATTATATTATGTCAGGAAAAGAGTTTCCTTACACTCTTATCTGCCATTATTGTAGATGAAGTTCCCGATAGGTTTATGTCATTTGTCTACTTACGATTCAAACAAATGAAGAACGAATGATGAATGAAGGTGAACTGTTTTACAAAGGTAGAATGCACTTTGGTTACGTTAGCAATAATATTACGCACATTATTTTCATCCAAGTAAGACTGCGTGAAAAAAATTATAACTGATAAAAATGTGGGGTCAAAAGGTTCCCCAGAATTTACCCTTACCAAGCCAGTCACGAAACTGTAAATGTGAAACTTACAAGTAAAAGTTTAATAATATCTTCATAACACGGTGATAAACGTTTAACACTGAAAGTGGAAGTGAAAATAGGAAATCCAGTTTGAGATTTTAGTTTGTCATCTTAAGTTTTAAGAAATTTTATAAGCCAAATGTGATAAAAAGAAAGATTTTATGTTGCGGCTGTTTGCTTCCCGTGTAATGTAATAAGCTACAATGTCGTCTTACCTACTTTAAGAGTGGACCGAGTGCTCCATTTACATGATGCAAGTTTCTTGCTGTGCCATATAATAAAATTGAAGTCTAATTACTTGCATCATGTAACACTATTAAGATGGTACGAGTTATTGCGCATAAGTTTCAATCCCGTGGGAATATCGGGATAAAAGTATCCTATGTGTTAATCCTGGTTATAAACTATCCGTGTGCCAAATTACATCCAAATTCGTTCAGTAGTTTTGGTATGAAAGAGTAACAAACATCCATCCATCCATCCATACAAACTTTCGCGTTTATAATATTAGTAGGATTTAACAGAGGGGCAATTCCCTTAATTTTAAAAACGTTCACAAACTGATCTCAGTCTCAATCTGTCAAAAATACCTCCCTATATTTTTGACATTAATTGTCGCTCAGATGAGATTGCGACAAGATTTTAAGCGTTTTTAATTACGGGACTTCTGATGTTATGCAACAGACATTTAAATCTCATCGTGAAATTGAACCTTAATGATGTCAGAATTTCTTTAAATGCAAAAGAAGCAAATTAGTCAGCAAAACCTTAAACCTTAAACGAAGGTGTCTACAAAAGTAAGAAAATTATTTTACTTAAATTTGGTAACAATTTAACCACTTAGCCTCATAGTAACTACTCAGAAGCCACAGACCGTAGCACACTAAATCTCCATCTTCACACGTAATCTCTCTTCAAAATCATTAGATAACCTACAGACAGAACAACTACTATCAATACCACCGTCTTGGTTCGTGCAACTCGTACTCGTGTCAGGGCTACAAAGGAAATTAAAACGCTCATATTCGCCTCGGCCAACAATACGAGAAGGTTAATATGTACAGACTTACCTAATTAAATGTTTATTTAACAATTATATTAACCTCGGGTGCGTCCTGTGTTTTCTCTTTTTTATTGTTGTTCAGCATGCGGGTGTTTAGTAGTAGTTGTAGATCTCAATCAAATGTAATTTCAGATCCTTTCATCACGACCAATGAGACTCATCATTTAAGTATTGATATAATACTACAAGCGCATACATCTACAGGGCGGACTTAATGCCATAGGCATTTTCTACCAGTCAACCTTTGGGTGATGCAGAGACAAACAGTGGTAGGTGCAATCATGAAAATTGAGAAATAAATATTTTAAATACAAAGATACGCATAAACCTATTAGAACTATAAATATAATATACTAGCTGACCCGGCAAACGTTGTTTTGCCATATAAATTATTTCTAGCTGCCCGGCGCTACTTCGTTCGCGTGGTGTCCTACCCCCTACCCTACTCCTACCCTACTCCTACCCTGCTCCTACCCTACTCCTACCCTACTTCTACCCTACTCCTATCCTACTTCTACTCTACTCCTAGGTACCCTACTTCTACCCTACTCCTAACCTAATCCTACCCTACTCCTACCCTACTTCTACCCTACTCCTACCCTACTCCTACCCTACTCCTACCTACTCCTAACCTTCTCCTACACTATTCAAAACCCTTAATTTAATACGTGCTTCAATTCGAGTGGACCCGAGTCTACCGTACCGAAGGGACGATCGTCAAATGTTTGAAATGAAATTGTTGTTTTACTATCTTCCTCGTAATTTTTCCATATTTTCTCACCATTTAAACCTTCCCTGGACTACGACAAACATTTCAAAACCAAAATCAGCTAAATCGGCCCAGCCGTTCTCGAGTTTAGCGACTCAAACGAACAGCAATTGATTTTTATATATATAGATAGATACCTAATTACATATATCATTCTCATTGACCTTATCCCAATTTATTTAGGGATGGCGCAACAAGTCTTCTGTCTTCTTGTCTTTATGTCAAGAACAGCGACACTGTTTGTATGTTAATGTAAAGCCTTCGATGCGGATATATTTTATTTTAGTCCTCCGTACGTTACATGGGGATTTGGGGTCAGTTCACAGCTGACGGAACATGCGTCGCGTATTATCGGTCGCGTAACGCGTAAATTTTGAAGGATACTCTCTCAAAATTTCATACAGACAATGAAATTGGCCACTTGATATTCTTTTAGTGTTTAAAGGATGCACCCAATGTCGTCGTTTCCTTTTTCGACCTTGTTCTAAAGCCTCCCAAATAGCTATTATTTCGATGGGCTTCATTTTAGAATTAATTATCACACAACACAACCGCTCTGTAGATGCTGAATGCAGAAACTGATTAGACGCGTAATAATGTGGCAAAACGGAGTTACGCTCGACGCATCTTCCGTCAAATATGAAAACACCCTATTTGACCGAATAGACGCGGCCGATGATACGCTCGACGCATATTCCGTCAGATGTGAACCGACGCTTAGTCCAGTCCTACGCACGATATACGTCGGGAGAAGGGCTGATCCACCGCTCGTAGCGTGGGAACATAGTTCAGTCATGAGCACACATTACTTTGGGACTTAACCCAGAAGGGCAACTCTTGTACTTAAAAACATTCAAAATCAATTTCGATCTCATCTCGGGTGATAATCAATGTCAAAAGCTTGTCAAAAATTAAGGAAAATTAAATTGGAGGTGTTTTTGAAGAATTGATTCAGAGTTTAGAATGCGAACGCTCTCGAAAATATGGGAATTGTCTATCAGTCCTATGCGCGTTGCGTTGGGATTATTAAAATGTAATTTATAAAAATTATGCCAAAATATTACATTTTAAATATAACATTGTGTTAAATTTTTATTATACTTTTGCATTTAATTTGTCACATAACATTGAGTATTTAGCACATCGTGTTTTATCTAGATTGTTAATCAAGGGAACTATTAGATTGATCTAACTGTGCATCATAACGTAGCACCTTGAAATAGAAGTGCATCCTACATGAGCACCCACTAATCAAATTAGAAGGACGTTTAATTACGATTAGAATAATTGCATGATAATGAGTAAACAGTAGTAACTGTGAGTCCTGCTTGTCTATATAATATTCATAGGCATTTACATGTAGCTAGTAAAAAACTACGAAGAAACACATTTGTAGATAAAGTCCTTAACTCAACTCAACTCAAAGATTCAAAATTTATTTCAATTAAACCATTTACAGCACTTTTGAATTGTCTAATAGTCAGTCAGTTAATCAGAAATTTGAAGCTAGTTGCCCATTCCAAACGTAGATCTCTATGGAGAAGAACGGGTAAGAAACTCCAAGGACACTCTTTTAAATCGAGTAATTACAAAATCCTCATTACCTAATATGATTATGAGGTAAAACAAATATTCGTTCAGAAATAAAACACCGTAATCGAACAATAACAAAACTAAAACTAGATTATAGTAAAAACAGGTTACATCAAATCAGCTGGTCGTCTAAAAATAGTAGCTAACAGATTCACCTAGCGGCCGCGGGCGCAATAAACTTTTTTTTTATCTTTATAACGAGTTCATCCAAAAACTAGACGCCATTACGAGTTCATTTACACTACAGACGAGTCGTTTTTCTTTTGTTTATATTATAGTTTCGAGGCAACGGAAGTCTCTTATGTAACAATTTTTTTTGCGACAAAGCGTCTCGAGAATTCGGCATTTCCTACTGATGATTAATAATTAACATATATTTTTTATGTGCTGTGAAATTGCCCTGAGGCGACGTTTTAACTTGAATTTGTTTGTTCCAAATAAAGTATATCAAAGTAGAATTGTTGAGTGATGTAAGTTATGTTTGGTATTTGTGCGAAATCGACTATAAAAATGTTATCCCAGGTATGT
Source organism: Apamea anceps (assembly GCA_951799955.1). Classification (NCBI taxonomy): domain Eukaryota; kingdom Metazoa; phylum Arthropoda; class Insecta; order Lepidoptera; family Noctuidae; genus Apamea; species Apamea anceps. Next base: position 6,278,444 of record OX637501.1, read on the forward strand.
TGTGGTTGGCTTCCAGTCTAACCAGATGCAGTTGAATACCAGTATTTTACATGGAGCGACTACCTATGTGACCTATTATATCCTTATTGGTGAAATAACCCTGGTGTCCTTAGTATGGCAGTCAATCCAGTCAGCCACACTATTCGGCCCAGGCTTAGTCTAGGAAAATAATAAAGCTTCTGAAAAACAAATTAACTTCCAGCGATCTGTGGTTGACTGTAATACTAACTAAGCTGTGTTAAAATGAATTACCGAAAAGTTAATACAAAATTAACCGACAAAAAATGTTGTATTTTACAAACAAACATGAAGCGTATTCAAGTATTTTACAAACAAACATGAAGCTTATACTTTCAAATAATAAACTAAATTTCCAAAAAAAATACTAAACTTCCGAGAAAAATACTACGTTTCCGAAAAGTTATAGTTTAGTGAAATTTGCAACGTAACACGCATATATCTTCTTTAAATCGAAAGAGCTAGGTTAGGTTAGGTTAGAACTGCGACCACATAACGCACGAGCCGAGCGAGCGAGGCGAGCGGTGCCCCGGCAGCGGCCGGCGAGTGCCAGAAACATGTTTTTGAATGTAAAACCAAACCACACAGCCACAGCGCCACAGTTATAAAATGTGTAAGATTGATTCTAAATGTATAATATAAAATAGGTAAGTTATGATAAAAATGATGACCTGTAGATTTCGGTAAAACGCAATTTAAGCTGGTGGAAAAATATAACGTCAGCAAATATTGTATTAATTTTTCGGAATTTTCAGCATTTTATTCGGTCGTTTCTTTATTTGTATTCGCTTATAAGTTGTCGGAAAGTAAGTATTTAAAGCAGTAAATTTCATATTTTGAGTATGCTCATATTTTAATTTTTTTTCGGAGCTTTTATTACTACCCTTTAGTCTATCCCTTAGCAATAGCGGAAGGATTTATATTCTATCACCAACGCATTTGGGTTTTCTTTCTGAAGATGGCGATTTCGTAAATTTTCGTGTTTTTCGTTATTTTCTGTCACCCTTCACCATTAAACCCTTGTTCTTTCTATGAGCATGGACAATCTATTCTGATACATATTACCTCCTTTCGCTTCTGTGTGTCAAACATAAATCCAAGTCTGTTACATTTGACCTTTCGGAAGCCTCAAATGTCAAATAAATCCAATTCTATTGCCATTGAAGTTAGATGAGTAGGCTGCAACCCTATTATATATGTTAATTAATTTATATATAATCTTATATTATATGTATATAGAAGACTATCATTAGAAATAGCCTTCCTTTAAGCGCTGTAACGGCCTTGAATAGAATCTCCACCCTTGGTATAGTGATAATCTTTGACATATCGTTAGCAAAATTTCGATAGAATTACGTCTTCAGCACCCTAATTACGTAACACACTTTCAATCACAATCTGAATCATTTGAAGGATATTGCTGATCCATTGCTTCATATGTTCGAAAAATTTGTCTGCTCAATAACGTAAATCGCGCAATGAATATTGTTGAACTGTCAAAATGAAATCCATTGCTACTGTCAGTGTGTAGATAGATGAAATAAGGAGACAGCTGTTTTATTGATCTTATGATCAGAATTAATATACCATTTTATTCGCTCACCTTAACTAAAGATCACCTATTTTTAGCAGAACCAAACAAAATATTTATTAAAATTGCATTCTTTGACGTTATTTTGAGAGCTCAGGTAGTCTTAAGGCCACTGACCTGACCTTTCATAAGAAACAAGATTAGTGTATCAAACCCTAAATGCTGGGACCTAAAATATCTCCTTACTTTCAATAAATCTCATACAATTAGGTACATGTAAAGGAATTTCTACTGAACACGAAGAATATTTTAAGCTTTACCTTTGTAAATTCTCTAAATCCATTAGTTTCTGATTTCTTTAGTTGTTTCTTATTTCATTTGCAACAAAATGACATCTCGAATATCTTCTTTTTTTGTTGTAGTATTTATGATCATGGTAGGTACCTAAATAACAAAGGTTATTTAGGAACTTCCAACTAAACGCTCGACCGCGACGCCATTGCGGCAAACCGAAACGATGATGGTCGGACAAGCTCAGACTCCTACCGAAAGGACTGGCTGGCACTCGCAAAAGACAGAATTGTGTGGAAAAGGGAGAGGTAGGAAAGGCCTACCTCTCCCTTTTTCACACAATTCTGTCTTTTGCCCTGAAGTGGGAAAATACAGGCTAGTTAGTTAGTTAAGAAGAATAAGGTTAATTTTATCAACATCGTATCTTTATGTAATGTTAATGACGCCAATAGGTGAAGATTTTTTTTTTTGCCAATAGGAGACCATTTTAAAAATGAACGCCCCTCCTCTGCTTGTTGCATGCAGATTTCAAACGTTTGTATTGAAATTTTAGTGGACGGGCGTGCAGTTTTATTATGGTTTTACTCTACTGTGTTATTTGATAGGTATTGTTATTTAGTATGTGATGATGACGATGCTGTCTATCGGATTCCGGCCACAGCGGCTGCATTCAATGACTTTAAAGGTGGTTTAGATCTAAGGTTTATTGGCCTGTTAAATACAATATACTTATCGTCTAAATGAACGAATCCTTAACCTTTAGTACGAATTCATCTTTATAATACAATCAAGTGGAAATCCTAAAGCTAAGGGTTTAAAATAAAAGGTTGCCTGCATAATTTCTAAAAAAAACGTATTTTCTTCTTATTTTAAATTTCACAAACTTTATAAACAGGCTCGATTCTAAGTAGCAATTTATACCACAATTTTCTTTTGCAACTGGCAACATTCTTGTACCAAAAACCAACGAAACTTTTTTTTTTAACTTGACCCTTTTGACAAAGGCAATGACCCAAACAGGACTTGCCATTTTGCTCAATAATTTCATAAATTATGAACTGACGTAACAATTATAAGATTTTTTAAAGTTCATAACATTAAATCCTTCTTGCATTTTGTAATGACTAATACCTACTTGATGTCATCTTCTTATCGATTGTAACATGCTTATTAATAGAGATTTATTGTGCATTCTGGGGTTCTAATTATGGAAACGTTCGGAGGACTTTATTGCAAGATATTGTTTACACATTCTTGAATAGGTAATTTGTTATTGTTAAAGAATCATTATTTATTTGTTAAGCATTATCATCATTTAATATTTTGATTTTAAAATGCTACTATAGACATTGTAGCGGTATCTACAACGCCACATGCGAACGCGTCCGCAAATTCTGCATCTCGCAAGCAGAGTTTACCGCGCAATTAGCATACATACAAACTTCCCGTCCGTTCGGCAGTTGCCCGCCAGACACCCGTCTGGTCGGAGGATCCTTCCTTTCCTATGGAGGAGGAGTGAACTTTACACCCTGTTCTTCATACCTTCAAACTTGTGACCCCGACGTTCCTCATACGCCTTCTTCACATGGGGTTGGCAGAAACTACAGAATGCCACCTGCTGTGATCCTTTCGTATGAAAGGATCATAGCAGGTCCTACTCCTTTTGCCTCGTTTACGTTCATCCATCTGGTCATACATTCACGCCGGTTGCTAGGACTACGCACCTGACCGTTCTGAAGAACATCAAATCTCCTCTACTTTATATGACTATCAAATCAACTCATCACAATCCGTAGCCGCCATCCTATCCAACCGAGTTCAGGTGATTTCAGTTTTTTAGTGATAAACTGATGACATAAAACTCCAGCCATTTTCTATGACTTTCATCCCAACTCATCTACATTATTTCTTCATCAGCTGGGTCTTACACATTGATTGGAGATAAACTCTCGAAGTCAATAGTCTCATACTCGGTAGGTGCATGATACTCAAAGTGTAAACCAAACTATCTACATGACCTAAAGTGGCGACATTTGAGTGATTTTCACGGCACTTCACCGTTATTACCGGTAATTTGTTTTGCAACTAAGTTATACCATAAACTGTAGTATATATGTAAGCCAGTAACGTTTTGTAAAGCATACTACACAGTCACGGACAGCTGAGTACCTATCTTCACGTTCTGTATAAACAGTACTCAATAGGCGAGCGTCATAAGAAATACAAGATCTTCTGCAGAAGGATTCGAGTCATCGAAATACACATACACATGGCATAATATTAATTGTTTAGTTTCTATTTTTATGTATAAGGTTGTTTTTTTTTTTTAGTTTTATGTTACTCCGTTTTTTTTATTTTTTGTATTTATTTATTTTTTTAGTATAAGAAGTTTCACAGACAGCTGTGCTGCTGGGGAGTTGGTTGCGCCACTTCTTTTTCCCAGCGATGATAACACTAGGAAGTGGTGAAGGGCGGGCGTTTTTGGGGGACTGTCTTTTGTAATTTTGACCTTCAAAAAGTGCTGATTCTCTGCCTAATTTGAATAAATGACTTTTGATTTTGATTTTTTAATTAAATTTTAATATAATTTTGTAAAATTAGCATAGATATAAGCGATTTGCTGTAAACTATTAGCTTATATTTGATGAATAAATTAATATGAATAATCAGCCTATAATGTTCCCACTGGTGGGACACAAGCCTCCTCTCAATGAGAGGGAGTGGGCCGTAATCCACTACGTGGGCCCAGTGCGGTTGGTAGATGTTACATGTTTTTGATATTTTCGGTTCTAGGACATTCCGATTTCTTCACGCTGTTTTTATTTACCGTTTTGAGAGTAGTAAATACGCAAAGTGCCTGCCTGGGCTCTAACTCACGGCCTACAAGCTCGTTAATCTGGGCCGATACCGCTAGGACACAGAGAGGAGGCCTGTGAGCCAGCAGGGGGGACGTTACAGGCTAATTATGCTGTTATGCACGCTCAAACCGACACGTTGTAAAATAAATATTTGTGAGGTTTATGAAGTGAAGTAATAGATGTGGGACCAAATGATGTGCGTGTCCGGTCTGTAGCGTGCCTAAGGCATTGTAATGTCAGTAGGAAGGCGTTTGCTAAGGCGCGTCCGATTCACGAATTCAATAAAATTGAACAACGAAATAGCAGAGGTCACAGTGACAGAGTTAGGCGCAGACGAATCTATACTAAATACAAGCTGTTGTTTTGCATCCTCGTCAAATTTCAGGAGGCTGTTATGAAAGACCTAAATAATCAAATAAAATTACGATCCCTGGTAAATAATGAATACATACTTTTTTTTTAGTTATTTAAGTTTGACAGTATTTCTGAATACACCACTTTCAACAGAATCGCGTTATGGTATCGTATAAGCGACCGCGTTTTTCTGTTATGTTATGTTAAGGGCAGTTACAGTGCGTTCTCATACAGGCCGCGTTTTAAAATGCGTGTCCCACACATGCCAATTTCCGAAAATTGGAAAAAAAATATACCTACTCATTTTATTATTGATTCGTGTCGAGAATCAGTAGCATAGTTACCTCCTTGAATTTGACGAAGATGCAAAACAACACCTTGTATAATAAAGCTAAAGGGTTTGTTTGTTTGTACGCGCTAATCTCTGGAACTACCAGTCGCATTTGAATAAATATTTTCGCATTTGATAGCCTAATTCTTGAGGAAGGTTAAAGGTTATTTAACATACGACCCTTAGGGAACCTAGTAAAGAGCAAAAAAAAGTCAGAAATAACGCTAACGGCCTATTTTTTTATCCGTAGTTATTCTCAACCAATTGTTAAAAATAGTAACTAATGTTTAAATTTTAGCAAAATGTGTTTTTTGATCGATTTTTAGTTTTTCTAATGATATAATATCATTGCTAATGTTCAACTAATTACCATTAGATAAACTAACAATTGTACAAAAAACACATTTTTCCAATATTTAACCATTAGTTACTATTTTTAACTATTGGTTGAGTTAACTACGGATCAAAAAATCGGCCCTAAGCGGAGACAAGGTAAACGGTTATTGCGTACAAACCAATGAAATACTGTTAATGAATTACTTTAAGTACTATTGTAATTACCTAAGTCCTATTTACGTGTTTTAAAAAAGTTAAATCCTTGACATGGTCAACAGTCATAAAGGATGTTTTAAAACATTATTATTAAAGTCTCTGTTATGATCGTAAAGTTTTAATATCTCCATTTAAACTAAAATTAATTTTAGTATTAGTCACCATGTCCAGTCAGAAATATACCAAAACATTCATCACAGTCCGGCCGTCGAGAGAATGCGTTCGTGACACCTATCAGTTGCATACAAACGAATACATGTTTTGCGAATTTGATCTTTATTAGCTACTAGAATTGTCGCACTGACAGATGTCAGGAACACATTCTCTCGACAGACGAACTGTACTCGTAGGTATGCGTAGGGCAAGAAATAATAGTCATCACTTTCTTCGTTAAAATATGATAACATTTCTTACATAACAAAAATGTAGTTCAACCTAAATCAGGTTAAAAACAAGAGTAGACCTACCGGTCCTCACAAAACCACCTTACTCGTTATAATGGCCGTTTTGTAGGAAACCTACATTCAATAGTAAGCTGTTACGTTATTTGTAGACCAGGCATAGCCGCAGGCTATAGTCAGTCGAGCGCCTAAAAGGCGATGACCGATGGCTCGCTTGAATATGGTATATGTGACCCGGTTGACCTTTAGATACGCCTTAATTTAGTCAGAGACGCTCAATCCTCGCACAAACTTATAATTAAATTAGACTCGACATAATGAACGGCCGGGCCATCATTATTTGTATTGAATTTAAATTAATTTTGAGTAGCATGCATACTGATGGTAATACAAACTTCAATTCTGCGGATCGCATTAGAAATAATTAAAGTACCTACAAATTATTTATTTCCCAACTTACATCTATCCTTACAGGGAAATCTATTGCGACAGTGTACATTTATCTAAACTCTTATCATAGCTTATTACTAACTCCTTATTATATTTTTTTGTAACTTATTACAAACAATGCATTCTCTGTGAACTCACTAAGAGAACAACAGAATAGGACCGTGTTACTAGCTATGAGGTTGAGTGTGCGGAGTGCACGCGTCAGTGGCGCCTCACTTAAAAGATTGGTCCGAACGCGCGGCTCCGCCAACAGCCGTGGCTGCTATATGACTACATGTCTTGACGTCGCCTAATGAAAATGGGTGTGATCAGAACTGCTGATGATTACAACACTGTAAAGGGCAGGAAGGAGCACTGGTGGCCCAGTGATAACGGCCCTGACTTACTAGTTGTAGGTCGTGGGTTCGAACGCAGGCAGACGCATTAGTTTGTGTAAATAATTTCATAACCACTGCTCTCAAAACGGTGAAGGAAAACATCGTGAGGAAACCGGCATGTAATAGAACCAAAAAATCGAAGACATGTGATATCTACCACCCGCACTGCGCCTCGAAGGGAGGAGACCTGTGTCCAGGCAGTGATAAAATTATAGGCTGATATATACAGGACATCGACGATGATAAATTTATTAACATGAGAAACAAGAAGAGATACAATTAAATCAGTAAGTTTTGAAATGCCTAATATTCTGTGGCTTATCTAGTTTGACATTTGTGAATGGTAGCGTTACGGTTGACCGATGTCAGCACGAACTGACGGAGTCCGCTAGGGCCGATACCTGCCAGGGCCGCGGGTTGTTCGAAAGAGATACCGTGGCCCCTGGCACAGGCAACTGAAGGAACACGGGTGGATTTTAGTCAGTAAAAGTCTGACACGTCCTTCCGCTCAGCCCAGAGCGGCAGAGGTCATTTGATGATTTCCCACACAAAAAAAAGGGGGAGAGTGGAAGAAGAAAATAAGAAAATGTGTTGCGCCGACCCCGAATAACATGGGCAGCAAGATGATGATGCTCTAGTTACGTATATTTTCCCCCAACTTGTTATTTTTTGTGTTTTGTGTTCTTTCTCTGCGTCATGTTTACTGCAAATACTTAAGCGTATTTTCTTTCTTTATTTTCTTTCTTACTTTGATATTTCTAATTTACTTCCACATCTTTCACACCAACTTCATTTGCAAGTCAATGATAGCGAGCAATTGAGTCACCGCTCAACTAAGTAGGCGCCAGCTCAGCCTCAATTTACGAGTACCTACTTGAAATTCCCAGGGTCCACACAAAATTAAGGATATCTTTACGTAGTAAATAATGATCTCGACCAGCATTATTATCACGTATTTTCGAGGCCTGTACTATGACAGTCACGTGGGTGGTGATGCATAATTATTTACTACTAACAGTCCATGTCGCAACGTGATAAATGTCTCATTAAGTAAACTTCTACATATTTTAGCTTTTGCCAAACCGTATTTTGTAAATCATTACATAAATGGCGTATGGATAAACACGCTTATGCGTTAACTAGAAAGGTAATGAAGTGAATAAGTGTGCAATTATAAGTTTTTTGTTCGAGTTTAGTGAAATGAGGTTAGTGTTTTTCACCATACGCTTTGGTATGTACTTTTTTTGCGCTGGCAATAATGTGACAATGAGGTTGGTTTTCCGAGCAATGTTCTGCTTCTGCGTAAGTGAAGTAAAAATCTCTAATTAATTGACAATGAAGATCATTGTCAATTAATTAGAGATTTTTATCACCTGTTCTTACTTGAGTTATGTTTAAATTGAAGAATGGCAGAGCTTTATAGAAAATTAATGTGGAAATTTATTTTGGCTTCCATATTTTACCAACTGACACATCGATGGACTTCCAATCAAAATTATGTGATAACGTCACTTTTGTTCTTTTAAGTTTTTCTTTGAAACTTCATATTCAGTTTACAAAGTACGCTCTCCTTTAATATATGATACGTAGGTATAGTAAAACCTTCCATCATCATGGTTGATTTGTTGATCATGTTCCACTAATTACCATTTAATGATGATACAGTCACGAATTTCATCTAAATTTTATTTTTTATGAATCTGTGATTGTAATTATGATGTTTAATTGCTAATATTTAAAACACGTGCGATTTTATTGAAGAATTTATGATGTAAAAATATTTAGATTTACATTTCCTTATTGAATATAAATGTTTGTATTAGACAGATTCTTTTATTAACTTACTCCGGAAAATTAAAACTCATGCAGTGTTTTAATTTTCCAGAGTAAGTTTAACAAGAATATAATGTAATATATAGAATATAATGTAATAGCTTATAATGTTCCCACTGCTGGGACACAGGCCTCATCTCTGTAAGAGGGACACTCCTCAACATTTACCAATCCCTTTTCCATCGAACGTTGTATTTTTTGACGTGGCAACAAAACGCGAACAAAATCATTTTCATGTTAACAGTCTATTATGTCTTCATTAATTTTCCTTCTACTATATCTTCCTACTGTAGACATTGATGAATATGGATGATGAAGTGGACACGCTACAGTGGCCGCTAGTGATGTGTTTGAAGGTATTTATATCAAATTAACTTAATCCCAACAACGACAGTTTGGTATGGTTAGCATCCGGAACGGCTGGTGAAGTTGGTTTCCTCGATAATTATCTGAGGGAATTTGTCGTGTTTTGCTTGTTAAGAGATCGATATGTCGGTAAAGATGTCTATTTTCAAACTGTCTTTATGAACACCAGAAAGTTGGTAGCATCTATGCTAAATCGTTTAGAAGATGGCATACCTACCTCTCCGCAAAGTTGTTTTTTTTTTCAAAATGGCGGCCCGCTTGAAGTATATATAAATCGATATCTGACTGGTTTCTGTTTGTAGTAATGTCAGCTATCGATTTATATAATGCCACATGCGTGGCCGCCATTTTGAAAAAAACTCAATATGGCGCGACATTAGGTATGCCACGGACCAAAACATTGAAAATCCATATAAAAATCTTCAATGTTTTGGTGATGGAACCAAAACGCAAGCTGTAGATGATTACCAGCGCCTTTTCTCTCGCCTATGCGAGACAGAGCCAGCTGGTAATCAGCTACAGCGACCCTATCTATGGTCACAGCATTATCCTGAGCGATGCATGTTTTGCGTGGATGTGACGCATATTTTCCCGCGACTCGTTCTTTTTGTATTTATGTTTTTCCTTTGTGTCATTTAACAACGATAATAAACGATATTTTCTAATTATGGCACTTTTCAATAACAGAATAATCGTGAATAGTTATTAAGAAACTAAAACCTATTCCTACCAATTTACGACCAATAAGTACCTACAGTCTATTCACAGTTATTTTAGCTCTAATTGTGAATTACTGTCAAAATCACAGTGATCTTTATTGCCGTTGTAAGAAGGTTGCTTTTGGGTTGCTGTCACTGAGAAGTCTGTCAAATTCACAGAGATCTTTGTTATCGTTACAATAAGGTTGCTATTGGGTTGTGGTTGCTGCCAGAGATAAAATGTAAAGGACTGTACCTGTCCCGCGTGCATGATTTAGTTTCCAAACATGTAAACAAATATTTGTTTTTGGAAAAACAACTTCAAAGCCCACACTTAAAGTTCAATTTGAGGTACAACTTCAAACATTTGTACACCTTTTTGAACACTTAATCATTTAGAAACCAACTAAATTTACACTAAAATAAAGTTGATATTTGTTGAAGTGGTAATAACATCAATTGAAAACAAGGACTTAAATAGAATTTTAGTACTTATCTGTCAAGCAATCAAAGAGAACCTTTAAACTCTTTGGCAATTCATTTAACTCGATTATTAGCAACCTCAACACTGAGGCTAACCATATGGAATTTTAAGTACACACATCACAATACTCAATTTCCGTACACATACTAATTAATTAAAAAGTACCTGTATCTACCTACCAACCTACTTATAAGTTATTTAAGTTTTGTCTATTGTTCTTACCCATTGTTTAAAAGCACCGGATAAAGAGTTTTCACACAGTTCGGAAGTTACCTCATACACTGAGTTTTTGTCTGTCTGTTTGTGTGTGTGTTACTTTGTCACGAGTGCTGTCGGAAGGGAAACAATACTGTGTGTATGTTTGTGTGAATATTTATGATTATTACGTCGTTTTGAGATGGGTGATTGACGCTTCTATTATGTATAGGAACTTGTGATATAAGGTTCTTTCTGTTGTTATGTTATGACGGGAAAACGGTAGCGGAGAATTTTTTATGATACACGTCAGAAAACTTTCCGCCTAGGTACATAGTCGTATGTATATCAGCTTCATCGTTAAGAATGCTGCACTAAGCAGGCAGACCATACTGTCCAAGACTTCATAAACTAGTTTGTTGGAAAGCGAATATTGTCTTGTGTTCACTCTCACAGCACTGCGTTTAATTCAGCAATGGCACCGATTCCCTTATTCACAAACTAAACTAAATTTAAGTTCAGTGCATCTTTTTCTTTCTATTTTATTAAGAAAAGGACAGAAGATAAATATTAGTTTAGTCCAGTCAAATTAGTCATGTTTTTAATCACGTCTAACTTGTTTATGAAGTACCTTAATTTGACAGGAGTAAACTAATATTTATCTACTGTCCTTTTCTTAATGAAATAGATAGAAAAAGATGCACTGACTGAACTTAAATTTAGTTTAGTTTGTGAACAAGGGAATCGGCGCCAATATTTGATTATTTTTAGTGCCCAAATTTTACCGCCACAGCCTGTACGTAATCCTGGTACATGCAAGTGAGTAAAACATGTGTGTTCAGATCATTAGAGCTAGCCTCAACATGATTCAAGGGAGATAAATATGGTAATTCACTTTTATCTTTTATCACGATAACCCATATATTTTTACACAAATATTTAAATAAATTTACAAATAGGTCAAATACAACAATATATACATCATCAAATGCATGTTAATATTGCACTGAACACCAATTCTCACTCACAAACTACGTGCTAAAGTGTGTCACAACAGTTACGCAATACTCAATGCTACGAACTATGCGTGCACGCATCCTTGAATGAGTGTGTTTGTCAGTAGAGTTTATACAAATCCTCGTTTCCAATTGATGTTATTTACACTTAAACGAATATTAACTTTATGCAGGTACAAATTAAGTTCATTTCAGAATGACTAGTGCAATTGCAAAATTCAAAAAATGTTTGAAGTCGTAGTGCAAACTGAACTTTATGTTTCAGTTTTTAAGTTGTTTTTCCACAAAATGCTTATTTGTTTACATGTTTGGAAACTACATCGTGAACACAGTATAGAAGACGGATGGCTCGTATGAATCAGAATGGTTTCATAACCACTGGTGAACTGAATCCTAATTGAACTGTATGTAATAATACGTAGTAAAAATCTCTTTTCCTTGATTAGTGAGTTGAATTTAAAACGTGTATCAGTCGGTAACGTTATAAATAGATGTGTAATGTTTTAATTTTCTTTTAATGGGTTCACTTTCTTTTGTTATTGTTTGCTGTAGTGGTGTATTGATGATGAAAATAAATAGGTGATTCCTTATTTTCGTTTATCTAAACAAATATTATAAAGAGAAAAGATTTGATTTTTTTGTATGTTTGTTTGTTACGCTGTCACGCTAAAACGGCTGAACGAATTTGAATGAAATTTGGTACTTGGTTAGACCATGACCTGGATTAATATATAGGATTCTTATTATCCCGATATTCCTACGGGATCAAGACTTATGCGGGTAAAGCGCGTGGCGCAGCTAGTGAACAATAAGCTTTAGGTAAAAATTAATTATGGCGTGAAACCGATGTTAATTTCATAGGCATTTGAAGCAACTAAATTACAGTAGCTATTAGAATTCAATTAAAGCTTATTACTTGCTTACTTTAAATCAATTATTTTACAATAATTATTTCCCTGCACAATATTCATGAAATACTTCAACTGATTAACCTACTAATGCCAAATAACATTGAAATTCAATACGAACAGATTTCTCAATAATTTGAAAATAATGATGTGATTAAAATAGACAGAAACGCACTAAAATTTAATAAAGTTCCTCAAGTATACTGACTTATGTTTAGTTTTGATAGGATTAGATTTATAAGTCAGTGCACACACCATAGTGGAAACAGTTTTGACTGGTGTTTTTAGCAGAACAGGGGGCCTAAAAAGGCCACTTTAAACAATATCCCTAAAAGCTATTCATTTCCTGTATTCGCAGCAGATCATTAGCAATTTTATTCCTCTAATTTTCGTAAAATTTCATTTCATATTTGGTGGAAACATTGCTGCATGAAAAAAATAAAAACCGTAATTTTACCGGTAAATTTATCATTACAGTTTTTATTAATCAAATTGGTTTTTTATTTTTTTATTCTACAGTTGAAATGTTATTTCATTGTGATATTAATTGCACACAGATCATATTACGAATTGTCAGTTTGTGACCATTTTACGATTTTTAATATGATTCATATTGTTATCCTGTTATGGTTCTGCCAAAGTGGCCTTCTTAGGCCCCCAGGTATAGTATGCAAAAGGGGACGATATAGGCTTTGATGACTTAATCTAAAGTTTCCTTTCAGGTATGCATGTCATTGGCATGCCTTTATCATATCAGATCCGTGGGGTACTTGCGTAACACACTGACAGTAGCAATAGCTTTCATTTTGACAGTTCAACAACATGCATTGCGTTATTTACGTTGTTGAGCAGACAAATTTTTTGAACATATGAAGCAATGGTTTAGCAATATCCTTGAAAATGATTCAGATTGTGATTGGTTGTGTGTTACAAAGTTAGGGTGCTGTTACTACTGCTGTACAGACGCCAGCATATTAAGCTACTACAATCTGTCAAATTTCTTTAATAGATTTTCAACTTTATCGCTAAAGCATTAGGTTCAAGGTTGATTGAGAAACTTTGACAGTTTTGGGTAGCTTGATGTGGTGGCGTCTGAACAAAGAAAGCGACTACGCGATCAGGGCACGCTTTGTGGGGTACGGACCTTACGGTCAGGTGTCACTAAGGGGAGGACTGCAAATGACAATCTGGAACAGGTTCAGAATATTTTGGGTAAAATTTGTCTCAAGTCTACGCGCAACCTTATCTAGTATGTGATCATGTATTTGAGCTCAATTCACGATAATGTATGACTGTCGGCCATTTCTTGTAGGCTAGTTACGAAATGCGAGGCCGATGCAAGATATGAGCTTGAGATATTGATAATATCTGCTGGTTTTATGTATCATATTTTGCGAGCAAGGTATTCTTCGATATTAATTTTAATTTTTCAATTTACAAGGCATTTAATATCAACTTGCATTGATTGCAAGATGATTATTACTTACAACACTTTACACATAATTATCTAACATCGATGGCATCTAAATATTTCTCATTCCGCGAACAAATTACTAATTTTATCTTTATAATAATTTTAGAGATTCATTATTCTATAAATGTATTCGCACGCAGTCGTAAAACGCTTAGGTAAGAAAACCTTTACTACCTACATAATTATTGTTAATAAAGCGGTTTTGTTCATTTTAGATATTTTCTTTAGCTTGTTCAGCCATCAGCCCGCGTTTGCTCTACTTTTTAACATATTCGAGATTAAGTCAAATAACTAAAAAAAACATTTGCCTCTCTCGAGTAGCTACTTCTAAATCGCTGTCACTTGAAACTTGTTACCAACATTTTATTTACTAAGCTAAGTACATAGCCAGTAATGCATGTGTATACTACATGGCGTTAACACAAGTAGCAATGATCTGTTGCAAAATGATTTATGATTACAAACAACCTAACAACTTCGAACGGGAACACCTACTCGTGCATTCAAAGTTTCCAACCTCTATTGACTATAGTATATCATTAACTATGCTAGCTTTATGAGTATACAAGTATATGCATGGCTTATAATGGCATCTGTAATTGACCTACTATAGAGCGAAAGCATAGGTAGAGAAAAGAGTTTGTCTATGAGTAAAGACCTCTAGCCATTCAAAGAAAGAATAATTTTGAAGGATATTGCTAATCCATTGCTTCATATGTTCGAAAAATTTGTCAGCTCAACAATGTAAATAACACAATGAATGTTGTTGAACTGTCAAAATAAAAGCCTTTGCAACTGTTAGTGTGTTACGCAATTACCCCGCTGGCATTGATCGCCAGGACAGCTAGTGGGCTATCAACGTGGACTTTGTAATGGTCCCAAATCGTCAACACAGTGGTGTTGGCAGTTGTGTTTTCTTTTCATTGTTTTGCTACATGGATAACTAAACTTAATTATTCGTGTTTGTACTTAATATATAACCCAAAGGATCCCTTTTTTTTTTGGGTGGGATATCATCAAAGATCTCTCCCGCTCTGGGCTGAGCGGAAGGGCGTGTCAGACTTTTACTGACTAAAACCCACCCGTGTTCCTTCAGTTGCCTGTGCCAGGGGCCACGGTATCTCTTTCGAACAACCCGCAGCCCTGTCGGACCCAAAGGAACCCTTAATCCCTCTTCGAAAATAATCACTA
Organism: Apamea anceps; assembly: GCA_951799955.1. Lineage (NCBI taxonomy): Eukaryota > Metazoa > Arthropoda > Insecta > Lepidoptera > Noctuidae > Apamea > Apamea anceps. The sequence goes on from OX637501.1 coordinate 6,293,772, forward strand.
CTGATATTTAAGAAAGTTATAATTCTTGACGAAACGAAAAAAGAAAAGCAATGTAAATAATTTTCCAAATCTAAAACATTCATAAACAGCGTATAATACTTTAATTACCTAACTAGCACATCGTCTCATCATCTGCCTAGCCTTTTCCCAACTATGTTGGGGTCGGCTTCCAGTCTAACTGGATGCAGTTGAATATCAGTATTTTACATGGGGCGACTGCCTATCTGACCTCCACAACCCAGCGCAGTTATCCAACGCAATTACCTAACTAACTATCGATCTCAATAACCCTTACTTACTTGTAGTTCTCCCTAATATCCTTTAAAGTTTCTTCAACAGTTTATAAACCATAATTACCATCGTCGTTCTTAGTTCATATAATGTTGTAATCAGAGAAAGGTTAGTGGCCTTAGAGTTAACATTTCCTTTGAAATACTGGCTAAATGTTAAACCTGATACTTTGTATATCCTAACTACAAACGGATAACGTCATAATAACTTTAGATTTTATCACCGGATACTTTAAGACAATTTAATTCATACTGTTCAATTTTACATTACATTTAGAATATGATTGCCTATTAGGTACTTAAATGAAATAAAATCACTTTATCAGCTCACATAAGATTTAACAGCAGGGAATGTGATATTAAATTAGCTCCGTAAGAAGGCACTTATTGCATTTAGAATCGAGGACATAAAGCTTGAAAAAAATATGATATATGTTGCAACTGAGTAGGATGAAAACATTACTCAAGTCAACTAGGATAAAAATGGTACCCAGCACCCTAATTGCGTGACACACTTTAAATTGCAAACTGAATCATTTTGAAGGATATTGCTAAACCATTGCTTCATATGTTCGAGAAATGTGTCTGCTCAGCGATGTAAACAACGCCATGAACGCTTTTGAGCTGTCAAAATGAAAACCATTGTGCTACTGTACCAGTGTGTTTCGTATTACCCTGTCTTTTTGCCTACAAACTTACTTCTGTAGAATTTGAAACGAGTTAGGACCCTATCTACAACACTTCATTTTAATACAAATTTTCCTCAAATAAACTAAATAACTAAACCCTAATTTATGATAATACCGTTCAATTCAAACCATTCAAGGCTTTATATAAAGGTGATAATTCCTTATAATTCTGACGGTCATGATAGCATTGACCTTAAAAATTAACATGCAAACTGAGATCGAAAGTTAATTTCATTCGGAGAAATGCGAATACATTTTAACACACATTCACACTTTATATAAAGAAAGAGGAGCATTTTAAACTACTACTAAGCGGACTTAAACTGAAAAAGTCAACATTCAGTATAATTATCTCCCATAAATTACATTTACATAATGTAAAACCAAACAATCTTAAAATAACATGCACAAGTAGGTATATAAAAAAGGAGAGGGGAAAGAATCATATTCGCATCGTTGTCAACAGGAGAAGTGCAAAGGCTGGCAGCATTATCTTCCTAGATTTCGCATTTTCTTATTACTTTCAGGAGGTTTTTGCTTACCAAGGAAATCAATTTGAGTAGTATCGTTATTAATTTACTTTATGATTATGTAGATACAAACACATAATAATAAAAATAAATAAAAACTAAATATATAGACTGACAGGTTTTTTTTTTTATTTCTTTTTTCGCTCATCATTACATGGGATTTGAACATAGGTAACTGGCGAAATATAGACAATATAGATAAATAATACGTACAATAATAAGCTTACCTCTGCCGAACCCTTTACGGGATTACGGGCGTGGTGTTTGTTATGTGTATATATTAAAAAGTATGTCGAAGACAGAGCGGTGCCATTTGATCAGTCGCATGTCGCCACCGCCACCTCATTGGACGCTACATTAGCCCGCCAATTTTCTTTCAAATCACGCAACCTCACTTACGATCACTTACAAAATATCAATTTATTTATAAATAACCTACTAAATAGTACGTCTTCTTAATTGCATCACTAACATAATAACATAAAGGTGTTGATAAATGATAATCTTGAAAGAACTATTAACCTTTAAGATGGGAAAATGCGCGCGAGTTGGTTTCAAAACACTGGGTTTGTAAGTCATTGTACCACCTCACTCGTGTGAATGACGTGGGAAATACTTGTACAATAATAATTATTTTGTGTAATTAATTCTTTCTTGGCGCCAAAGGGTGCTTACGGAACCCCAATCCCACTCCAATACACAAACAGAACCCCTGAGACTTTTGTAATCTTGAATTTGTCATATGGACCCTTACAGGAACGGATTCGGCCATTATATTCGAGCACGTATTCACTCCGCGAAATCGTATCATCATCAGCCTACAGCAGTCCACCGCTAAACATACATTCTCCAATCAAACACCATTCATTCATAATCTCTATACTTGCTTAAATAAATCGTGGTATTTAATAAACCAGTTTGATATTCATATAAGGTGAATAGGTGATAATATATTGGCAATAAGTAATCCTCCTTGTGCGCTACGCTGACAAAATATCAGAGTCGTCACTCGAGTGAATGATCATTTTTGTTTAATTCCACATTCACACGACACCGAAAACATTACACGGAAATAATTATATAAACCTCATTTGCTCATCTCATTTCTCGAACATTTGGAGCTCGAGTCCGATATCGTTGGTTCGGTTGACTACATAATCAGTCTTTAATGTTCCCACTGCTGGGACACACAGAGGCCTCTCTTGGAGGGTTCGGTTGACTAATGAATTCATTTTTCATTTCTGATTCATTTTGTGTCCAGACGTTTCACTTCGGGTGAAAAACATAAATGAACAAATGAAGAAGCAAGCAGGCAGTGGCAGTGGTGTGGCAGTTTGATTAAAGCGTCAGCTATCAGTTATACTACGATAAACAGCACCCTAATTGCGTAACACACGATCAATTGGAATCTGAATCATTTTGAAGCTAATCCATTGCTTCATAAGTTCGAAAAATTTGTCTGCTCAACACGTAAATAACGCAATGAATGTTCAACAACATTGTTGAACTGTCAAAATGAAACCGATTCCGATTGATTGTGTATTACGCAATTAGGGTGCAGGTTCCTACGGGATTACAAAAAAATATATTCACTTGCATGTTATCATTGGCCAGTGTTGTGAACTTTAGCCTCAACTAAACCTGCAGGCAATTGCCACATGAGCCTTTAAAGGGCGCTTATGTAACTAGCTTTAAATATCACTTAGAGGCTTTTCTTGCGTCGTAAATCAAAAACCAGAAATAAAAACGTACTATTATTGACACTAGTAACAATACGAGATTAAATACTGTTATAATGTATGTTTTACCATAAATACCATAATATAGGGGTTGCAGGCACTGTACATTCTTTATATAGAACTGTAATAATGCAAGCAATGTGTAGTGGTTGCTCAGTGGTAACGGTTGCGACTTACGAGTTGTAGGTCGTAGGTTCAAACCCGGACAGGCGCTTTACTTTGTGTAAACTATTTTATGACCCAGCCCTTTAAAAACGGTGAAGGAAAACGTCGTGAGGAAACCTGTATGTCCTAGAACCAAAAATTCGGAAGACATGTGAGATTACCAGCCCGCACCAACACGCCTGCTTGGTAAATTACAGCAGTGGGGGGAACTTTATAGGATGGGTATTAGTGTTGGTACTAAAATCTTTCACCATAGTCCATGTAATAAAAGATTATGTGATAAAGGTTTCTTATCACGCAGTGTTTTCCAAGGTTGAATGACCTTCGGATTATCTGAGAAAAAATCTTTCTCACAAAACGTACGATAAACTTTCTCCCCTGGGAAATAAAAATCAAGGTAAATAACACTTATTACTTAATTAAGGTGACAATACGAAAGTACACGAATTTTTCCTTCCATTCATACCTTAACGTTCGAATAAGATTTTCTCTCACGGCTACACGATCAGTAAAGTATTTACCTGTAAAAAAAACAAAAGGTCGTTATTAGAAAGTGAAATAAGTCACATAAAGCCTTTGGAAATTAAAGATTCAGTCTTTTGTTTTATACAAGAAAGCATGGACGGAGATGATAGAAACTTCTTTAACGTAGGTGCCGCGTGGAACGAAAATACACTCCCTTCCGGACACGAGCCAGCGTGCATGGAAGGTATAAAAGGCCAAAAATATTTAAAAAAGATGAGTCAAAGAAAAAGATTTTATGCAGTCGTGAAGCCAAAATACTGGCCACCATTTTGGTGTCTACATTGTGCCTAATTTGAATTCATAGTCTTTTAAGAAAATGAAATTAAATAAAAGTGCAGGGCGGCTCGATTTAGAAGTCTGGGAGTGTACTTCTTTTTTTCGAGAATGTTCCACCGAACCGCACCTATCAAAATTTAGTTTCGGTGCAGTTAGTGGAATTGCTTAGGTGGCGTTTGGTCTAGTGCGATTGAAATCGGTGCTCTGAAAGGATTAACTCGAAAATATCAAGTACCAGAAATTTATAAAATTTACTAATATTCTTGGTAAAAATAAACAAGATTATTCACTTAATTGAATGAAAAAACTGAGAAATACTTATGTGTATTGTGGTTTCTGAAACCGCCTAGTTACATGCAGGGGGTGCTTTAAGTGGGTATTAAGTATAATCATGACATCATAACAAGATAACCAATCTGTTTACCAAGTGATGTTAATGTGTATGTAAGCGGCTTGGGTTCGGTCTGAGGATTATTATAGTCCATGAGGGAATTCTCAAGTTAATAGTAAGTATTCGTTAGTTTCTCTATTCGATACTTATTCCTTAACTTCCCGTTCATGTAGCAGACAGTGACAAAGGCATATTTAGTAATAACAGTAACATAAAATTTATAAAATACCCACACAATAACTACAAATTAAATCCTAAACTTCAATAAATCGCAGCTCTATTTGAACCAATTATGCCCTAAAAGGATTAGCCAATCAGACTCCTACACCAAACAGGCTTTATAACAACAAAGAGGGCTTATGTTACCTCACTTTAATTCCACATAATCCATACGCAAATGCCTTACAATTTGCGGGCCGCAACCGCATTTCTTATGGGAAAACGGTTGGTTACACCTGGCTTCAGGGCCGGATTGAGTGAATGGTACGATTTGGTCAAGGGTGCTAAAATGTGAATGTTGATCGCGCTTTGTTTCTGTAATTTTGTTCGGTGGTATTGTTTTGTGGAATTGCAACAGTCGTCTTCAGACTAGCATTTTCTCATAGTGTAACATTGGATTTGCGGTGAGAGCTAAATAGTATAATATTATCAATCTTAATGTCGATGTCTTTAGTTTTGCAAGAGTGACTCTTGCATAAAATATCCACCTGGTTTCTCTGAAGTTTAATAGGACATCTTGCAGGCAGACCAACCGATGCCCAAGACCACGCTAAAATGTAGAATTCATTCAAACGTTGTTTTTGCTTTCGCATCAAAAACTACTTTAGCATCATCCCTCCTCCCAAGTCCTTCCCTGGCACTTGCTGTAATATCAAAACCTAACCATAGTCACCGCGGCAGAGGTTACAAACATTCTGTGAGAAGAAAACTAATTGCAGAGATTCGCAACCTGTGAGAGTGTGAAACAAAGCGAGTTAGCGGCACTGCGCGGGCGCAACACTCGCCTAATTGATGATCTCATACAGTAAGTAGTACAGTTTTGCAATATATGCTTTATTTTCTGTCTATTTACATAGTTTTTTTTTTTAATTCTCATTACAGAATTAAATAAAATAAGATATAGTTGGGATATATACAGTTCTCAAATATTAAAACTAAAATTATTATAAACATCATCGACTTGTAGTCTTTCTGGAGTCATAACATCTAGCCCAAAGATCCTACGATGGTTGGTGAATAAGAAATGTGGATTTATGTGGATGTGAGACCATCTTTACATACCAAGGCCCCTTCGTGCCTCGGAAAGCACGTTTAGCCGTTGGTTCCGCCTGTCATTGTTGTATATTTGACAGTCGTTACGGGTAGTCAGAAGCCCGAAAGTCTGACCAAGAGGTATCGTATTACCTAGTAACTGGGTTGTGGAGGTTAGATAGGCAGTCGCACCATATAAAATACTGGTACTCAACTGCATCCGGTTAGACTGGAAGCCGACCCCAACATAGTTGGGAAAAGGCTAGGCAGATACGATGTGTTAGTTATGATGATGATGTTTACACTTTCATCAGTTACTTTTAGACCTGACCATAGTATCTCATCGTAAGAGAGAAAAGCCTCTTTCGACTACGAGGCATTAAGACGGTTGGGCGGTGCCAAATGAGCGTTGTAGAAATTCTCAATTGACCGTTGTAAAAACTGATAATTATAGTGATGTTTGTAATTTGAACGAGATAAGCACCAGTTTCATTATATTTTTACATTCCCAGATGATATCATCGTACAAAAGAGAATGATGAACTTCGTAAAAAAATGTAATTAAAATGCGAAATCAAAACCTATTGTTTGTAGACAGGTGCTAATTTGTAACAGAATTTCACGAAATAATATTTGAGATTTATTCATTGACTGCTAAATATTTGTTTCAATGAAGCTTTTGGCGATAAGATCGCCATTTCTACATTTATATCAGAAGACCAATTCTCGTAAAAAACGTTCAAAATCTAGTCGCAATCTCATCTCAGCGACTATTAATGTCCAAAACTTGTCAAAAATGTAGAAAAATTAGAGGTATTTTTGGCAGATTGAGACTGAGATCAGAACGTTCTTAAAATTACGAGAATTGCCCCTCTGTTATATTTATGGTGTACAGACGCCAGCATATCAAGCTACTGCAATCTCTCAAATTTCTTTAATTGATTTTCAACTTTATCGCTGAAGTATTAGGTTCAAAGTTGATTGGGAAAATTTGACAGTTTCGGGTAGTTTGATGTGCTGGCCTCTGTAGATAATAAGGAGTATTATGTCTACCCATTTGTCTTTTTTTTTTCTACCTCTAACGAACTATCTTTCTTGTTCTTCCCTTCTCTATTCCCTCTCTCTGTTCGTAAAAAACCGTTGTTGTTTATTTATATTTGTTCTACCCAAGAAACTCTTTAAATTCCTACATAGGAAGAATTATCATTTATTAAAGCATCCATAATTTTACAGTCTATCAAAATTTTGTTTAACAAATATACCTACAAACATTGGCTAGCGAAATCTTTGAGTATTTTTAGAGGTGATTACAAATACGTTTAATATAATAAAATGAATAAAGCTCAAACAATTGCATCATCGCTTTATAAAGCCGGAACGCAACGCAAATGTTTTTAGCGCATCTATGTAATAAATTATAAGGGTAGGGTGTACAAAAACATGTTTTTAATAGTTAACATTAGCTAAATCATAGTTCAACACAAGCCTAAACATGATGTCACTAATGTCTCACTAAATATTATCAAACATTGAGGAAAATTCCTAAGGCATTTTTCTAACTAACTTTATCATTGAAAAATCAATCTTAACACGAACGACATAAGAGTTATTAAGAAAATTGGGTAAAAAGAAAGCAATACAATATTTTTTTACTAACAGATTGACTAATAGCCATATCGGTCGATCACCAAACCGGACGTCTTCTAACATTACCTACATTTAGTATCATTTCCAATTCTCTTATTTACACAGATAGACGACAGATAAAACGCAGTTTTTTTGGTGACAGCCTTCACGTATCGAGGTGATCTTCCTCAGAGTAAAGTGTGTTCTGACGACACTATTTAAATCGGTCAACTTGAATTCCGTGTTTTAATCGAATGACAATCGTAAACGAGAGAACACTCTTTGAGTAAATGTTGATCGTCTTTTTTTCGATGTTACTCAACCAATGATTTTCGATCGAATTCCATGAACAATCACGACATCAGTTGGCAAAATTTTATAAATTTCGCCAACTGATGTCGTGATGTCGATGCCAAATGATGTCGTGATTTAACAAGAGGTCTTCCATTTCTGCGATAAATATAAAATATATGATGACGTCCATCATTCTGTTCATTCATTCGGTCATCATTCAGTCACAACTAAAGAAACATCTACATATGTTACTATACTCTTTGTAATGAAAATATGGGCGCATTGACACTTTTGACAGGTGATCGGACCTGACGTACCAGCGCTGCCACCTAGTGAACGTCATTTAAGAAAAAAACCCTCATTACTTGACCAGCCGACTTGCCTCAAAAACTTGTTTGTTTTATTTCAATTTTGTTGTAAAACAAAAAACGATCGAGACGAAGACTCGTCACAACCACGTGTTTTTAATATTATTATATTTTTGCAATAAAAATGCGCATTTAGCAACCGAATAACGCAAACTTTGACATTGACTCAATCATTATTCGTCCATTAAAAACTAATTTTACGCTTTGACATTTAATGGTTGATGCTTATGATGGTTATTTAGCATTAGATTTGACAACAAAATGTTTTTGTACGCTGTATTTGAATTAAGTTATTATCGGTTCGATTACAGTGATTGCTCACGTAGAAAATACAATAGACATACTGAAAAAGGTTTTGTTTAAAAATATAATTAAAAATACACACTTATTTTCATGGCACGTGCTACCAAATCTCAGATACAAATGTCATTTAATATCCTGTTTACCTACTTAAATATTTTGCCAACTATACACAATAAACAACATTTATTGCACAATAATTTACGCCAATTTGACACCGACTCCCTACACTAAAATTGGCAGCAAGTGTAAATTTATGTGCACAACAAACACGAAAAAAGTCACCTAATTCAGGAAGCTAGGGAACTGCTCCTACAGCCTATATTCAAGTAGATCTGATGAAAGTAGTTCTGAACGTTCCTGCTAACACTGGAGGTATACCCGGAGACAGATGTGATAAGTGACATCGCCATAAGACGATGTTTCGTAATATGTGCATTAAAATGCCCATATGTTCACCTGTCAATGAGGCGACGGCGACGGGTTAATCTAGTATGGTTTAATATGAAGTTTGTACAGACGCCAGCACATCAAGCTACTACAATCTTTCGAACTTCTTTAATAGATTTTCAACTTTATCGCTAAAGCATTAGGTTCAAGGATAATTGGGAAAATTTGACAGTGTCGGGTGGCTTGACCTGCTGGCGTCTGTACTTTGTATATAGCCTGTAACTGTACTGTAACTGTAAAATGTTTAATTTGAAATAGCAAACAAGTAAAGTAAGTATACATTATTGGTTTTGGTTTACTCTGTGGTTTCCTGATTCTAGGTAAGGCTGCAGTTATCTAAATACATCGCTTACCTGTTGTATATCTCTAGAAACCAGCGCTGGAGCTTTGTCTCGTATAGGGTCTTAGCATTATGCTGAGCGATGGCCGTTTTGCGTGGATGTGACGCATGTTTTCCCCCAACTTGTTATTTTTGTGTTTGTGTTCTTTTTATGCGTCATGTTTGCCGCAAATAAATGTATTTTCTTTCTTTCTTAAACGCTTTATACCTGCTCAAGAAAGGAAAGAAAAGTAGTCTGGGTTGCTGTCACCAGATACAGTGAAGAAGACCATATGTCTATTAATAGGTTTGAACTTTTAAAGGAACACACTGCCCACTAATAATGAAACCCTGCGTGCTCTTTAAAGGGATTTATACTCGTAGATACTACTAACTGCACCCCGCGGTTTCACCCGCATAAGTTTCGATCCCGTGAAAATATCGGGATAAAAAGTGTCATATATGTTATTCCTGATTATAAACTATCTGTGTGCCAAATTTCATCCAAATCCGTTCAGAAGTTTTTGCGTGAAAGAGTAACAAACATCCATCCATCCATACAAACTTTCAAAAAACCAAACAAGCTTTCAACTTTCATACAAACTTTATAGTAGGGTTAATAGGAAGTAAGACTGACAATGCTAAACCGTGGCGCTCGAATGACGTTGACTTTTGGTAAACATTAATTTGTAAAATTGTTTTTGAAATGTATTGAAAAAACATGATAGACTAGAAAATAATACTCTTTATTATGTACACCATATAATAGCGGCGTTAGTTCTGAATTTGGCCAGGTCCCCCCAGCTATAGGCCATAATTTTGCCAGGCTATTATTTTGCCATGCCATAACTTTGATTGCCGACAAAAAAACGACACGACGTTTAAATATATGAAAAAAAAAAAAAAGAAAGAAAATGCATTTATTTGCGGCAAACATAACGCATAAAAAAAAGGACATAAACATACAAAAAAAAAACAAGTTGGGGGTAACATGCGTCACATTCACGCAAAACGGCCATCGCTCAGCATAATGCTAAGACCCTATACGAAACAGAGCCCCAGCTTTTGCCCATATGAAAAAGGATGTTCTACCACTCAGATCCACTGATGGAAAAACATCAGTCTGATCTCAGTCACAATCTGTCAAAAATACCCCTAATTTCCTTACATTTTTGACAAGTTTTGACATTGATTGTGACTGTGATGAGATTGCAACTAGATTTGGAACGTCTTTACTTATGGGAATTGGCCTTCTGTTACTAAACCGACTCCAATCTACTCTTGCTCCAAGCGTCATTAACTTAGATATCTTACTACACCTCATTACTCTACCTCAGTCTGCTAATGAACCATCTTTGACTATCTAGAAAGTCCTTGAACCATAAACGAGTATGCATTTACAGAAGCTTAATTAGTTAATGAAGATGCGCTAGGTGATCTTGAATCGAGGCGAAAATTACGAAATTTCTCAAAGATCAAGGAAATAAATCTTCCAAAAATTTTATTAGACCAAGCGATGCTTTAGATTTATCTTAGATTTTTTACATAAAAAAATCAACATAAATATTTATATAATTGCAAAAATAGTGACACCGCCGTCTCGGCAATCTATATAAATAAACAAATCTGATATAAATCAAATGATTACCTAGCTTATCGTAAGGTGTGACCAAATACGCTAAAACGTAACCTTGGAAAGATTAGTCGTTTGAGATGCAAATGTTTTAAGTGTATTCGTATTGTTCACAGTTTGATCATGTTGTGTAATATTTGAGGATAAATACAGACTTGTGCATAAGCTAGCTGGTAATGTAATTTGATAAAGAAACGACGGACTGTCTAGCTTCACGTTAGGGATACTAAAATAAATACTCTAGAAGTTTTCTAACACAATTTGGTATACCTACTGTGTGTAATGTCCATCCTGCAATTTTCTTCGTTTTCTATCCGAACAACACCCTACAAAGCAGACAAATTAAGACTAACAAGAGTTCAAACCACAATAAAACTAACAACAACATTATAACAATATTTTACTTACGAACTAGTCAACATTCACTTTGTTATCAAACACGTTTGCACAAAAATTTCCCTGGAAAAATCACGCTTATTATATCGCCGTCACTTCCAGTTTGCAACAAGGTGAAAACGCAACGACACCAGCGCAACCACACAGACGCACACACACGTACGCTCGCGTGTACGAGTTAGCTCTTTCTTCATAGTTCAGTATTATTGGCGCAAGTCACATTTCTTTGACTACATTTCGTAGTTTTAGCTTATAATTCACTAGTTTTCATATTAATAAGGGGGTTTTACGTACCTAACCCCCTTAGAAATAAACACGGAGTAAAGTTAGCAACCTTCAGATTGAACATACATTTTTCGAGGTTCAAGTTTGGCAAGGGGTCACCGTTTGTAATACATGCGAAGATGGAAGTGGTTGGTGTGCAATTTGTTGAGTGGCATAAACCTAACAGATGCTTGCTTATTTCTTTATTGCTGTTCAATATAGAAACGGGTGTTAAGGTCGATGACTGTTGAATGCCGTAATTACAGAAACAGTTAAAAAGCATGTCTCGCTCGCGTCCCGAAGGCGTAACAACTTTCAAGATTCGAGAAGTAAATGCAAGATTCAGGTACATAAACACGTCAACCTAACTTTCCAGTTTTAGCTGACCTCGCATTTTAAAGGTTTTTCGGACAATGAGAAGTCAGCGTTTTGGAAATGTATAGTTTGATGTGTAGCTGTGCGTACGATCACCTTCAAAACGTTGCAGTTGGTCACTATTAAACTTTGTCACTATAAGCTCGTTCGTTGACGCGTCACATTTTAGCCATCGCCATTTGCATAGAGGAATACCCCGAAAGATACTGCGACTTGAAGTTAAAACAATCTAATGATTTCTATCAAACTTTTAAGTCAAACACTTACATGTTCTTTTTATTTTAAAAGCAAATGACACCTGGTTCGTAGATATCTATTTTGCAATTTAAAACCGTTATGTAGGTACGGTCGTAGCAATAAATAATATTGGCAGTTATACTCTTATTAATAGCATGTTTCTACTTTAAATGCCATTAAGAGTAAATAAAATACATGAACGGGTCAAGGGGCAAATATACCGCAAAACGATGATACGATAGGAGTGAATAATTGTATTCTTTTTGAGCGAAATAAATTGTTTTAAGCCGTATATTATGTTATAGTAAAAAAAATCTGTTGAATTATGTCTTTTAAAAACAGTGTTTTGTTCAGTACATAAATCAGAAAAATATGTATTGAATTGATGAACTAAAAAATCTACCACAATATGCATAGGTTTCTAGTAATTATGTGTACAACCCATTCATCAATAAATCATTACCTACTAGATGAGATATTTTGTAAAGGATTTATAGTTTCTGATTTGTTATCTTTTATAAGTATACGAAAAGAGATAGGATATTTATGAGTTTAACCGCAGCCGTCCTCAATAGCGAAATATTGCATATTCTGCTTGAGCGGTTATTACGTTAAATTTGAGATTATTTAGAAACCGATTTCGGAGTAAAACTCACATGGAAAAATGTTTTGGCTCTTATTATTATATTTTGCAGCCCATTGTATATTTTGCAGTGTTTTATGTATTTTTTATGCTATGTATTTTTGTGGTGTACAATAAAGTATATATAAATAAATAAATAATAAAAATAATCGCATCATACTCATTGCTAAACTTATTTGAATAAGACTATGTAAATTAATGCCTGTAATCCACGTAGGGTTAGGTAGAAGTGTACCTACAGTCACCCACATTTCACCAGTTATGTCTAAGTCCCATGTAAAAGAGGGCGAGCCTATTGCCATCAACCGGACACATATTCAGGCTACAGGCTGCTACTGCGAAATTCATGTTGGCAAAACCCAATCCCTATTATATCATTCAATATTACGATATCCTATCCTGCTAAAATTATAAACGTGAAAGTTTGTATAAATGGATGGATAGATGGATGGATGAATAGATGTTTGTTACTCTTTCACGCAAAAACTACTGAATGGATTTGGATGAAATTTGGCACACAGATGGTTTATAACCAGGATTAACATATAGGATACTTTTTGTCTTGATATTCCCACGGGATTCAAAGTTTTGCGGGTGAAACCGCGGGGCGAAGCTAATATTGTATAATTTTACATCGAACTAAAGCAACCGGCTACCAAGCAGACATACTCGTATGTACCATGTTTGACAATTTTCATGCCATCATGAGAAAGAGGGCGGCGTCAATAATGGATGGGTGGCGCAGGCACCAACAGCATCCTAAAGACATTGTTTGACAAGGTGGACGGCCACTTTATTAAGCACGTGCCAAAATGTGTTGAGCCCCGTAAACTTTATTAGTTGTTAGTTTATAAGTTTAACTAACATAGTTTTTAAGTCGTTGTTATTAATATTGTATGGTTTGTGTGAATTTTTATGCGTGATCCGCAGTAAACGATATTATTTATTACCACACCAGTCATCCCACTAAACCCATTTCCGTCCCACTAATCTCCAATAAAATTACCGTTCGCACATACACCAATTGTGTGCCACAAATATGTACATATATTAGCAAAACGGCAGTAAACCACTTCCTTCCTACCAAGCGACACTTTCTTTCCTTCAATAAACGGAATACATACGTTACTCGGTACTAATTACTTGCACAAGTATTGCACAATGTAGGAAGTGCTCCATAAGAAGCATCTTGATTGATACTCTGACTGTATTACTAATTCCATGAGAGACTTGGAGAATAAAGCGTGGAGGCGTTATGGAAAAGTCGACGTTAATTGCATGGGTGAGCTGGGAAAATAAGACTGTGACAACCCTGCAGTATTGTTACATTCATGAATACTTTTCTATGAGCAGACACTGCAGCACAAATCATTAGCATAATCAGCCTATAATGTTCCCACTGCTGGGACACTAAAATACACTACACGAAAATTCAGTGCGCAATAAAATCCCGCCGCGATATTTTTGCATCCGTACCTACGTGGGCTTAGGGTTGTCAGGTCAACCTGACCAAGTACTTACTGGGACGTGTGTATCCAAGAGTATCTACATGGTCATTTAATAGCCCAAAACTGTATCAATAATAAATCTTATCTATATTTTAAGAGTTGCAACCAGGTGCAGCCGCTGATTCAAATAAAGCAAAATAAGTCAATATTATTCAAATGTAAATAATATAAATATATTTCTACAATTAAAATATGCATTTTATATTTAAATATTCTGACTTTAATTAAAAATCTCGTAATAATTCAAGGACCGGTAAATTCACTCAAGATTAAATAAATTAAATATGTCAATCTTGTTTAAAGTATTTCTTTAATTTTGGATGCTCTTTTCAAAATGTCAAAATCATGACACATTTTTTGATAAACACATTATTGATTAATATTAATTGGAAAATATCTCACTGATACTCTAAAATCAACCTTATTGACCTTCAAACGATGTACGCTATTTTAAATGTATGAACCTCTAACAACTGTTCAGGCTTCTAATGCACCCTTTTTTTTTAACAAATAAGCCTTTTTTAACTTTCTGGCCTTTGCTCACAATTTTTCGCAGTAACTAAGCTACTTCGACCAAATGGGTTAGGTTAGGTTAGAACTGTGACAGAACTGGCGCGAGCCGAGCGAGCGAAATGAGCTACGATTATGCCGTGGGAGCGACCGGCGAGCGCTACATCCTAGTTGTCGCAGTTGCTTGGCTATTTAGTATTTTTAGAACCCCAAAATTTGAATTATTTGAGGTAAAAAAAAGAGCAATCGTTATACATATTAGAGTGTTCAATAATATTTTTAAAAAAGCAAAATGGGAATTATTTGTGGTTCAATTCACATGCCATATAAATTTTTAACTTTTATAATATTTTTTTGAAATTACTCTTTCAGGGGAGAATTGGCCATAAAAAGCAAGAACATAGTAAATTGATCTACAAAGTGATATTTGGCAAGTGGGAGTGACAAAAGCCTTTACAAAAATGAAAGACACAAAATGCATTAATACAAATAACACCTCTGGCACGTCACGAACTTAAACCGTAAGACTTCCGTAAACAAAACGAAATAAGTGCACTGCACTACATTACATCCTGTTTCCACCGTTTATTAACTTGAACAGTAAATAATTTATGACAACTATACTGCCTCGTTGTTCTAGTAGTCGCGAGGGCCACTGCTGAGCGTGAGGTCCTGGGCTCGATTCGCAGGTCGGACAAAGTGTTATTGGGTGTCAACCATATTAACGGCCGGGTACTGTATTATTATTTTTATTCGTCTTTGACATATCTCGGGACCCTGGAATCCCGGACCTTTGGAAGGCTTACGAGGGACCGAAGTCAACTCGCAGAGGCCCGTTAAACGTTTTCAATTAAATGAGGCAGCGTACTGTATTATTATTATTTTAAGTCCTAAAGTCTGTTACCTCAGTGAAGGTTCACTTTACTGGGAATTGTTGTCAACAGTGGTAAAGCAATTGCGAGCTCGACTATATCTACATGACTCTACGAAAAAAAATCTTCAGACGTAATTAAACGACATCTCCGTTATATAAGAATGCGCGATCTCGAGAAATGCGAAAGTGCCCATTTCTCCTCAACATAATGTTGAGTATGGCTGACAAGACTTCTCACTGACTTTGCATATTAGTCATAATACGCTCATCCTCGAGCTTCATCGCGTGAAATATGATTTGGCTCGAACTTTATTCGGGAAATACTTAACTTGACATTGATCTCAACCTTGATTACTAAATCTGATCGGTAAAAAAAAAATCTTTTATTGTGAAGCGGAAACTTGGGTCATTCGACAAAAGGTGTTTTTTTAATAGTGTGTATAGAAATAAATCCAAATATTTACGTTTAGCACGTCAATCATGGAGTAGAAAACAGTCGGAATTATATTTTGATCTAAGCGATTATCTTCCTGTTAATTAAGTATGATAACAAGCAAGAAACGTAAATTGATGAAACAAACAAACAAAAATAATTATCATCCGTCGTAATAGGCGTATCAATCAGCAGTATATTGAAATAAGTATTACAATACAATGGTGTCTATACCGTCTAAATGAATGAATCACAGAATAATTTTGGGCATATCGAACAATTATATTATTAACTACTTAATTGAAATAAACGTATCTCGAATCAGAAATGAAGAGATCCGTTGGAGAACCAAGGTAGCCAACATAGCCCGAAGAATTGCCAAACTTAAGTGGCAGTGGGCAGGGCACATTGCTCGCAGAACAGATGGTCGATGGGGCCGAAAGGTTCTGGAGCGACCGTGTACTGGAAGACGTAGCGTTGGAAGGCCTCCCACAAGGTGGACCGACAACCTTGTGAAGGCCGCAGGAACCCGGTGGATGCAAGTAGCACAGAACCGGTCGAAGTGGAGGTGCTTGGGGCAGGCCTACGTCCAGCAGTGGACGTCTTTCGGCTGAAATGATGATGTACTCCGGAAAACACGTTAAACCGTTGGTACTGGCTATCATTTGTAGACCTTTATTAACATGTCATTTCGGATAGTCACAAGCCCGAACGTCTGACAACCATTCTTACTAAGAGGTATCGTATTACCCAGTAACTGGGTTGTGGAGGTCAGATAGGCAGTCGCTTCTTGTAAAATGCTGGAATTCGGCTGCATCCGGTTAGACTGGAAGCTGACCCCAATGTAGTTGTGAAGATGCTCGGTAGATGATGATGAACGATGACGTAACCGTATACAAAACTGTTCCATCTCAACATACATCACTTGAACCTTGAATTACCGCAAAACGTAACAACTTAAGAGAAGCACACTGTCTCGTCAAAGATCGTAACTACACTACTGAACAAACATCGCATGATCAGATTACTGTTCGCGACAGTACGACTCATTAGCACTTACGGGTCATCTGTTTGTCAAGTACTGTTGAGTTCACAAGTGAATGAATAATGTTGTACAGACGCCAGCACACCAACCTACTACAATCTGTCTTTCTTTAATAAATTTTCAACTTTATTACTAAAGCATTAGGTTCAAGGTTGATTGGGAAAATTTGACAGTTTCAGGTAGCTTGACCTGCTGGCGTCTGTACGTTCTAACGGTTGTGAGATTATCTGTCACTTGCATTTTTGAATACTGCACGTTAAGTTTATTTTTAGATTTTCATTTTGATAGTAGTTAATGCTTGCTTTTTGCAAATACTTTCACCTAAATGAGTGCGTGAAGTGGATTATAGTCAACTCAAAATCAACTCGGCCTATCGCAGTCCACTGCTGGACATAGTGGGCATAGGCCTCTCCCAGGCTCAACTACAACATCCTGTACACTGCCTTTCGCATCCAGCCCTTGTCCCACCCATATTGTTATGGTCATCGGTCTATCTAGATGGGAGGCGTCTCACGCTACGCTGGCCGATACGTGGTCTCCACTCCAGGGGACCTACTCCGAAGTAGTATCGGCCTGAATGTTCGGCCTTTTGCTGCTGCGAAGTTACTATTTGGTTCGGTCGGTTCCGATCCTACACTCCTACACTCTTTCGAATATTAACTATGGTCCCGACCCAACTGAGCCGATCCGAACTTTTTTCGCATTTTTCAATAATATTCGGTTCGGCCATGTGTCGGTCCGATCCGAACATTCGCACTTTGTACTTCGGAGTAGGCCCCCAGGACTCGTCTGCTCCACCGGCCATCGGTCCTTCGACAAACATGGTCAGCCCACTGCCACTTCAGCTTGGTTACTCTGCAAGCTATGTCGGCAACTCTGGCTATTTTCCGGATAACTTAATTCCTGATTTTATCCGTCAAAGAAACTATCCTATCTATTTAGCCTATTCTGTTTGAACCGGATTGATCAGATCTCTTTTATTGATAAGGAAATAGATATCATATTAAACTGTCAGGGTTCCTTCCGTTGCGCTCGTAAGTGCTGTTAATTAATCAATTACTTAAGTAATTTCATTTTATTATAGGGGAAACGGAAAGAAAATTCAATAATATGACATGTGTCAATGTAATATTTTATTGCTTCTCATTTCAGAATATTTATCTCCTTTCGCTTGTAAGATTTTAAACTGATGACTGAATGAACTACGTGGTCAATTTAAATATAATTTACATTTTTACAGAGACAATGACATTTTAAGTGAAAAAGATCACATTATTTTATAATGTGCATTTTATATTATATGCAGAATAAACGATTCCCTATTAGACTTTAAGTATGTGTAAAACAAGTATATATTTTTTCGAAATTTACTTTCTCATTTATATTAGGGGTTCGTTTTTGCATAAAGGGATCAATAATTATATTTTGGCTGTCATGTTTCTACACTTTTCAAATTATATTTTCATCAAGAACAGGTCTTTAAAATGCTTTCGTCAGGTAGGCACCTTTAGTTAACTATGTTTATAATATAATTAAAGATATTGCATTTCTATAATTAAATTCTAACGGATATTACTATTACTACTTCTACAATATATGCACATAAAAGACTAGAAATTTTATCAGACAACTTTACATATTCTACGCTTTAACCTTTGACACAGACATTAACAGATTGCAATATTTACATGATATTAATTTAATAAATTTAATTTGACTTCATTTTGACAAGTTTTGGCTTAAAATAGCCCGCAAACATGACACTTCATTTCAATACCAAATGCATTAAATAATTCAATTGTAACTCGATCCTCAACAGAGATAAAAATAAAACCACCTTTTATAAAACAATTCTCGCGCCATTAGTTAAAGACAACACTGTTCCAAAATCGATTTGTCGTTACGTAATTGATTACGCAAAACAAAATCGCAGTGATTAGCCGAAATAATTACCGACAGTGACATTGCATCACCTAGTCAACGCGCGAGTGGAAAAACACCTGTTGAATGCTCTTGCGCGCCAAAAGAAAGTCACCCACACCACGCACCATTCATGACCGTGAAAGTGCTCGGAACGTTGAAACAATAAAAAAATAACAATTCCGTGACTTTACGTCGGACTACGTAAGTTATATAACCGATAATGATCGCCTTCTACTTAAGTATAACATGTAACTTGACGAGGTAATTAATGAAATGAAGTTAGATTTACTGTCTGTAAGTCATTCTTGGACAATTGAACTATAGTTTATGTATTCAGTGGCGTTCTAAAATGTTGGTAGCAGTTACGGAAACCACAAAAAGATTGAAAAATAAATCTTTAACGAACTGGGTATGAGCCTGTGTAATTTTGTAAAAGAATAAAAGTCTTGCAGGTATACAATCCATACTCTAGATTTCGTATCTATTTCAATATACCAGATTTGAGTTAATATGAGGTCGCTCAGCGCGCTATGCTCCAAGCTTCTATGAAGGATAAATTCAGAAATAAAATGATCCGGAAAAGAACCGAAGTTACGTACATAGCTTGCAAAGTAAGCAAGCTGAAGTTGCAGTGGGCTGGCCATGTTTGTCGAAGGACCGATGGCCAGTGGAGTAGACGAGTCTTAGAGTGGAGACTGCGTAGGGGCAAGCGTAGTGTGGGACGCTTCCTAGCTAGATGAACTGACGAGCTTAAAAAGGTGAAGAGGGCTGCCCAGGTATAAACTAGGCGAGGCTGATTTAGGAGCACTTTTGACAATACTAACTCTAAACTTTATTTTAATTTACAAAAGACACGTAAGAATACCACTACCACGTAATGCCCGCAATGATTAATGACAAACGCACAAGGTTGTCGTTAAATCTGTGTCAATAAAGCCTACACGCGTGTTAAAGTTGACCGTACATCCATTCGTCAGATGGACGTAACCAATGGATGATTGTGTCATGATATTATCGGTCTTGTTCACACCTAGGTTATTTTGTTTATATTATAATGTTTTTTTTGAAATATCCATCATCTGATTATAATAGAGATGACATGATACATTGTCTATGAAATATGGCTTATGTCATAAACTCCGACTCGACTCCTGTATAATGCTACAGTATTTTGATACCTAGTAGGTCCTCGAAATAATTTAGCACCCACACTCAACGACATTATAGGCTTTGGGGGTTCCCAAAATTTCTAAATTTGGCGTAAAAGTTCTCTAAAAGTAAAATTTTAAAAACAATAAATATCTTTTCGTTATGATATTTGTGTCTAAAAATCACTACTGTCCTAATTACTGAAAATAGGATGATAATTAATGATTACCATCAAATTAATTCTAAAAGTTCTAAATAAAAATTACACACTTCATTGAATGACAATAGTTTACAGATTTTTAGGACACTAAGTGCAATGACTTCACTGAACAATGAATACAATTATCAATTCGTGACATCTGCCCATCGCACGATTCTGATGCTCTTATGCAAATGTTATCGTCAACATATTAGGCAAACTTTGACATATTATATAACTAAACATAAATACTAGTAACATTGCAGTGTCTTGGAAGGATTTTTTGCAAAGAAGCTGTCTCTATGATGGAAGGTCGCAGCTATGTGGGTGTCTAATGACGAAATTTCTACTTAACTGAAATTTCTAATGTGAAATCATCTTTAAATATTGATTGATGACTACGGCATTACAATATGCGTGTTATTTTTGAACATTCAAAGAATTTTTATCTATCCTCGTCTTAATCCGAGTGAAAATAGAGCAATAACCGAGTAGATATATTCTAAAATTATACAGACGCTGAAGAATCGTTAAAACACTATCAACTTCAATAAGCCTCTTTTGAAATACCTACCATATTTCATTTTATAAGTTATTAAAATATGAACACTCAATGTTAATTAGGTTATTTTATTACTGAGTTATTAGTCAATAAAGGTTAGTTAAACTATTATATAGCTCTCGCCCAACTCTATTAAAAAACTATTAACGGTCCAATGGTAAATAAACGTATCCGCTTTCCATAAAACAAGTTACAGCACTTAATTTAAGATGTCGAAACTGAAAGTTTACAATACTGTGAAGCAATAAACTAACGGCTGCTAACCCTACAAGTATTGCAACAATAGATTTACACACAAAATAATTGATTTACACATAACACATTTAAGGGCACGCTTGTTACGGTAAATCAGAATGATAGCAATCGCACGAATATATGTCAATTAAAAAGTTTAACTGACATAAAATATGATGTTGATGGAGGGACGAACTTGGCTCCTACCGAAAGGACTAGCCCGCAATGGCCGTGGTCAGACGTGTGTGGTAAAGGTAATAGGAGGCCTTTGCCCAGCAGTGGGAAAGAAAGAAAGAAAGAAAGAAAAATTCGTTTATTACGGGTTAAATAAAAAGATAGATAGATAAACACAAAATAATACACACAGCATCGGTACAGGCTACAATGATACAAATATCAGCTGTTGTATGTGAAAAGGACAACATTTCATAGTGACCGTATTTACAGACAAAACAAATAATCGTAACATCACTTACAACATTTTTCGTCGAGACTAACAAGTGCTACTGTTTATTTCCTATTTTATTAATTTGTGATATTCTAGACAGCCATTTGCGTCAGTCACAACAGTGGTTGACCTTTAACTGTCTGTACAATTAATTAAACAAATCATAAATCCTTTTCCGAATAATCTGCTCAAAGGAACTCCTACACATAACCATACATTTGATTTTTAAAACTGTTATCTTATAAATTGCTGTAGCCTATAAGGGAAATATGTATGTATATGACCTAATCTTGTTTTAATGAAGTAACTATAAAATATGCCATGGTCAGCCTTGACCCCTTCGACATTTTTGTCACAAAGTTTATGATAATGTTCATCACTAAAACGTGCGTGAGCGTCACGGTCGTGTATCTTTGCTGTCGATATTTTTATTAGTGTTGGTTATATAACTAATTTATATTGTTTGTTTTTAATAATTACATTAGATACACGTGTTTGGTAATTAATAGATTTAAATTATTTTATTATTTCTTAAAGGATTGGCCCGCAATCGCAATAGACGAAGAAAGGTAGAAAGAGGGAATGGAGACCTTTGCAGTGGAACAGCACAGGCTTATAATAAATAACAAAATAGGCGTTTTTCCTAAAAAATTCTAATTAGTCCATCAGTTAGATTATCAAAAAATATTAAACCCGTATTTTTTCTTTTGTCAATTATATTAAAAATGATGAAGATATCGCCCGTTATAGTTCCGCGTGACGTCACTTGCTTGCGACACTTTTGCAAGCAAGTGACGTCACGACCCCCACTCCCAAATTTTGACGCGCTTTATCTTTGTCATTTTTTTTTGATTGACAAAAGAAAAAATACGTGTCCATTATTTTTCGATAATCTAACTGACGGACTAAATATAATTATTATTTTTTTACCCAGGCAACTACCCTATTGCTTTTTGTGGAAATTGTTCTTGACAGAGCACTCCTTTTGCAAAACCTAGATTCCTTGAAAATACCCTTATCCTATCTTTACTTGAAAGATAAAAAAAGAAAAGGAGCACAAAACATCAATATCACTTAAGACACCTGTCTTTTATAACTCTCGCGAAGGCGAGCAGCTGGTGCCGACAATGGCAGCTACGATAGACTGCAGACATTGACTAACGACTCGCAGGTCGTAAGGTTATGCCGCTCGTTGAGATACTGTGGTCGAACCCTGTTTGAACTTAAATTCTTTATGTTTCAAATTGGCGTTATTTCAAGTTGAACAAATATCAACTTTATTTTACTGGTAATTAAGTTGATTTCAGAGTGACTCGCACTATTGAAAAAGTTATAAAAATGTTTGAAGTTGTAGCGTAAACTGAACTTTATTGTGTAGGAATTAAAGTTATTTTTCCATTGACTCATATTTGTTTAAATTTTTGGCGAATGTGTCGCTATTCAAGTTTAGAACAAGAATGTTGTTAACGCCTGCTGTTGGTCAGGTGTGAATGTATAGCAAAAATGTTGTTAACCTCTGTAGATTAAGATGCTAGCTAGAAATAATGAAGGATTTGTGTAATAGTTTTCTTTAGCTTGTACAGACGCCAGCACTTGATGTGCTACTACAATCTGTCAAATTTCGTTAATAGATTTTCAAATTTATCGCTAAAGCATTACGGTTCAAGGTTGATTGGGAAAATTTTATAACTTCGGATAGCTTGACCTGCTGGCGTCTGTACTTAAACTGTAAGATAATAATCCTAACATTTGAAATGAAATGCAGCAGTAAGTCGTGGTGGCTGTTTTGTACCTTTTTTTTCATGGCTAAAGCGATTTTTTATATTTTATGGCGACAAGCCAAAGAAAAAAGGAAATCGACAATAGCCTACGCAGGCGAAGCCGGGTGGCAAAGCTAGCTAAACTCTTACCGCTTACTTAAAAGGTTTAAGCAGTCAAAGAGCTTACACAAAGATTTATGTCAGTGTCATGTCAACTGCCAGACTGACAGATTCGATTAAACTCAACAAAGAAAGGGAATTTCAAATAATGGCATTCTTGTTATTATAAACTTTTCCTATCTTTCATAATCACCAATTTTACTCAATTGATAAAAACTGAAATTGCGTTATTTATTTATTTAATTTACAGGAAAATAGTACTTGAAGGCACTTTAATGTCTTGGCCACACTTTCATAAGGTAATAAAACAAGTTACGTTGCGATGTAGGCACGTTATATTCATACTAAATGTTGTACTTAAGTTTACTCAAGTTTTATGTCTTCGATCGTTTAACACGATTTATTTGCCAACTACACACACATTAACTAGCATTCTTATGCAGACCAAATCACTGATTTCTGGTGCTAAAAATCTAGACATTAGTTACATAAATTTCGACATTTAGTCCTAGGTCGCAAATCTTAACTATTCTGTAATATTGCATAAAGATTTTCAATGAACAAATTTTTCTTTCCGACAAAAATAATTAGATAACGAAATATTTAGCGTAGGAAAATAAAATTATATAAGTTTTTATAGTGCTATCAAATTGAATTGATCCAAAAAACTAAATAAAAGAAAATTATACAGTTACAGTACTATTAAATTGATCTAAAAAGCTACAGTCTACAAATACACTACAAGATCTTGAAAGTTGGAAGATTAATATTAATAATGTGTCACTTAAAAACATGATGAACTAAGCACATTATTTTACTATCCTCGACCTTGCTACCAACCCCAGGGGATATACTCCACTTTAAGAAACACTGACCCAGATTTCTTTGTTCCTACATCTGTGTCTAGAACGAGACAGACAGATAGACATGCCTCGAATGTCTAATGCTATCGTTTGTGAAACTGCTGTAGCCTTGGCCGACATTATTGAACGACTATTGTAGGATTTATGGCTATAAATTTTGTTTAGCAAGTGTGTTTTAGATCTTATGTTATATTATTTAAGAACTATTATGTAAAATTCCGATTGTGAGTAACGCCGCGCCTTCTTCTTCCATAAAACAATTCTACTACGACTAATGTGGTAATACTTAGTATTTTTCTATTGCTGTTAAAACCATCGGTGTTTGAGACAAACATTGCGGTGAATTAATGAAGATTAAGACAGCAAAGGAATTTTGCGTGATAATGATTCCAAAACATTCTTTACTATGTTTGAGCATCATCTGCCTAGCCTTTTCCCAACTATGTTGGGGTCGGCTTCCAGTCTAACCGGATGCAGCTGAATACCAGTATTTTACATGGAGCGACTGCCTATCTGACCTCCACAACCCAGTTACTGGGTAATACGATACCCCTTGGTAAGACTGATGTTTGAGCATAAACGCGATTTTTCCACATAGTTTAAATCAGTCCTATAAAAACTCACTCCTTCTCCCAATGGCATGGGTAGTCAGAAACTTTAGAACGCCAACTTCTATGACCCTTACATACCTACTCTATTTATCTAGCAATAAAAATACTAGGTACAATAGTTCTGTGTACTTCCAAAGCCTCATAATCTCTTAGTAATTAGGTGTTGTTACATTTTTGATAAAAGTCAGTCGAAAGATAACCCATTTCCAATTACATAAAATTCATAACAAAACATAACAAACACACGCACATTACGCACGTATTACATATAGCCACATAACATCAATATGACCATATGACTTGTCAAGAAAGCTACATTGCCACTCGCCACAGTTGACACTAGTACCAAGCAACATGGGAAAGTGACCATGAGCCACAGTACACTACAGACCCAGAACGACAACTGGAAAAACTGTTTGCATAACAAACGCACCGAGAATAATGTCTGTATGCGTATTAAGTAACTATTCCTTTTGTTGGTCGTCTGGTGAAAAATGGCTGTGAATGTAACATTTTTTTTACACTGTGGTTTGTGTTGTAGAGAGGCGTAAAGCGAGGAACAAAGGGGCAGGAAGGCCGGAAAATCGGTGGAGAAAGAATACATGAATTCGTTCATGGTTGTCGCGATATAATTTTAAATATATATTTAGCTATATAATATAATTGAAAATTAATTTTGAATTACAAGATGAACTATAATTTATAAGTAACTATCTATAATTTATAAAATATTTGTCTGACCATACTTAATTTTCAGTTCTAGCAAAATAAAACAGAACATTTCACTCCTGGAGTCCTGGCTAATCATGGGCTATTTTAATCTGCGCATTTTTCACCAAAATTACTTATAAAAATATCAAAATAGTTTCAAGATAAAATCAAAAACATGCAATTTTCGTGTTATATTATAATAATCCAATCTATAAAGGTAGGTACGCCCAGACGCCACACCCGCCTCGCATATCACAAGGATAAAATCAACAATTCAAATTTATCAATAAATTAAATCAAGATTAGAACAAGATGTTTCGGACGTGGGACTTTAAAAGCATAATTATTTTAATGCCCGTTACCTATTATTGTATAAATAAAAATTTCAAACCGGATTCACACGGATTCAAAAAACTTTAGGTACCTACAGTCTTAATTTATCGTATGAGTTTTAGTATCTTATAGCAAAAAAACTGATAACAATACATTTTTGCCACATTGACCCAGAGATATTTGAATAGCATTTACGGGACTCTATGAGTCACTTATGTCATTTACCTTTTAAAGAATTTATGGTTTTTTTTTCACATTTCTATCTTGCATGACCATAAAATTTTCTTAATTTTATATTTATTACGCCATATTTTATTAATGTTCCTTTGTTTTTTTTTTACGCCTCCTCAGTCTAGACTTTACAAAAAGGTGCTGAATGATGGATATAATATTTATGTAACTAAGTTTATGACTAACACTCAATATGCCATTACTGATTATGGGACTTCTTAGCATGTTTTGATGGGGATACAGGAAACGTCTCGTTGATATTTAGGGCTCTATAACAATGACATACCTAACCAAATGCAAGTTTTTTTTTAATTTCTGGGCTCTCTCTCTCTACCTTTTCAATGTTGAGCTCAATATCAATTACATAGGTACCCAACGACATGCTTTTAAGTTTTTTTTATTTTCCGACTTTAAATTACCAAACTAACAGACAGACACAAAAATAATTCATCAACTGCCTAACCTTTCCCAACTATATTGGGGTCGGCTTCCAGTCTAACCGGATGCAGCTGAATACCAGTATTTTACATGGAGCGACTGCTTATCTGACCTCCACAACCCAGTTATTGGATAATACGATACCCCTTGGTAAGACTGGTTGTCATACTTTCGGGCTTTCTGACAATCCGTAACAATTTCACAGATCCACGAATGATAGACACAAAAATAATTACTAAACTTAAAGCCACAACAGAACGCAGCAGACATAAGGAAAGAAATAACAACATGTCAATAACTTGGTAATCATTTCTAACTGACTTTTTCAACAAATCATCGTTACATAATGTTTGCAAGTATCAATAAGCAACTAATATGTTTACCAGCCAATCACAAAAAGGAAAACGAATGATAAATTTTCACCGACAGTTGTGCGCGGTAAATGTTTGCGGCAACGTACGCGCATACGTCGTTGAAAAAACAAAGCGGAGATTACGCAAAAAATACGATAGCAATTATAAACATACTTATGAATTACGATGCGTAAACAGTTTACTGTTTATATGAAGTAAACTTGTAATCGTAACACAGCAGGACAAAGGCCTTTTTAGGGTTCCGTAGCCAAATGGCAACGGAACCCTTATGGATTCGTCATGTCTGTCTGTCTGTCTGTCTGTCTGTCTGTCTGTCCGTCCGTATGTCACAGCCGCTTTTTTCCGAAACTATAAGAGCTATACTGTTGAAACTTGGTAAGTAGATGTATTCTGTGAACCGCATTAAGATTTTCACACAAAAATAGAAAAAAAACAATAAATTTTGGGGGTCCCCATACTTAGAACTGAAACTCAAAATTTTTTTTTTTCATCAAACCCATACGTGTGGGGTATCTATGGATAGGTCTTCAAAAATGATATTGAGGTTTCTAATATAATTTTTTTCTAAACTGAATATTTTGCGCGAGAGACACTTCCAAAGTGGTAAAATGTGTGTCCCCCCCCCTGTAACTTCTAAAATAAGAGAATGATAAAACTAAAAAAAATATATGATGTACATTACCATATAAACTTCCACCGAAAATTGGTTTGAACGAGATCTAGTGAGTAGTTTTTTTTTAATACGTCATAAATCGTAACGTAACGGAACCCTTCATGGGCGAGTCCGACTCGCACTTGGCTGGTTTTTTATTGTAGAAAAGGGACATTGACACTTGCGTGCTGCGAGCGATTTTAGACCGTATTTCATCAGGATATTTTCCTTCTAGACACCATAATTGTGTCTCAAAATGAACTAAGATTATGAAACTAATTACGATATTTAAAAAATAACATTGCTACATGGAGTATTGCTATTGAGATATAGACTTATTCTCCCGCCATTTTTCCCATGCGCGCGCAATAAAAACTCTGTTGACAGCACCTCGGGCGTCGCAAACGCAACTGGTTATAGAGAACGAAAGTGATTGAAAAATATAAATGAATATGTAACTTCTGAAGTTATAATTCGAAATTTTTAGCGGGCTTCTGTTTTATATTTAAGACTTTTGCGAAATGTTAACTTTTTAAATATTTATTTATTGGCTTGGCTGGCATTGAAAGTAATATGATAATGACCGAAATAGTAATGAATGCATTATTTATACAATTTCAAAACAAAATACATGACGCTATACAATGTAGATTAAAAATATTCAGAGCACTACATTTGACGAAATTATTCTACCACCCAAAAAATACTTTTTAATTAAGAAATTATTTTACGTAAGTTTCGTACGAAAAAGTAATTATAGCCGGACAACGTTGCCGTGCGCAAACATTCTAAACTTCCTACACCATTCAATTTCATGACTGCACATTTTTACGCTGCTAGACCAATTAAATTCACCCACAAAAAAAAACACAACTTTCAGCGGAAAAAGCGAAAAAAAATCTCACCTGTTATTATCGCTAGAGTAAGAAGCGCTACAGCGCTGAAAGACCTCATGTTTGCAGTATAAGCACAGATCACGGTCTTTGTACAAAATCGATATCGTACACAACACTGGCACTATCACCACCGACGCATATTACACAGGGGACGCGCGTAAGCTCAGCGCGTGTGCGCAGAGTGATCGTTGGCGCGGTGAGGTGCGCCTGCGCCGGTGGGCTTCGGTGGCTCGTGGTGGGGGGTTGCGATACAATTGTTACACTTGAAGGCTGAGGGTCGGGCGGTGGTGACAGCGTTTAGATTGACTTCAGAGGAATAGGAGTAAGGTATCAGTGTAAGGCACTTGCATTAGAGTTGGGTTTCCTTTGGCATAGTCCTAGAGTAATGTGTTTGGTTTTCCGGCTGTGAAGGTTCTGTTGCATTTCACGTTGATATTACGTGATTCAGATTCAGCCTTAGGTATAGAGATCAAAGCAACTGACGATGACTGTTCATTCATTACAATATTGAATAGATGTATTCTTCATGAATGGATAATGCCAATTAAGCGCATATAATAATATGTAATTGTCTGAATTGCCACTTAGCTTTCTTCCTCTCTCCTAAATGGTTGCTATACCCGACAGGGTCCATATTGATCTTTTACCTTGTATATACCATCTATGAAACACATATGGAATGCAACAAAGATTTGAGTATTGAGTATGCTAAAGCTGTTTCAGTATACTCAAAAACACCACACTTCCTTCTAGACCAGTCGGGTAAAAAGCTCACAAATACCTATGTGATTGGATCGCTTCCGCTATCGTCTAAGGCCCTAAATACCGCTGACAATGAGACCTCGCCCAAGGGTTACGGAAGCGAGCGAAATGTCAGGGATTTGGCGCTAAGGCGGATATCGAGTAGGGCGGGATAATGCAACATTCCGACTGACCGGCCAGTAGATACTGTAGACAGCAACTAGTAACGTTGCATTATTCGAAATTGAACGTTTTCTGAACATAAATTCTGTAATACAATGCCTTGGTCTGAAATGACTTTTGAACGATAAAATCGCAGCTTTATATGATACCGAAATGTTTTTGCGAGTTATTAAATATTTTGTAATTAAACGCAAAATAGATAGTTTAATAACAGCTGTTTCTATGAATTTTGAATGATCAAGGGATTGACTAAAGATCTAATTAGCCAGCCTAGCTCACTATCATATTAGGTTAAGACATGAGAAATAAATAATAATGAGCTAAACCTATGTCACTAATAAAAACAAACATAACCGTGCTTAAGTTACAATTAATATTTATTAGTATTTCTTCTTTTCCAACACCTTGAATTAACAACTTACGCGAACTTACATAAATTGCATTAAAAATTCATAATTTAATTATAATAATTATACAAATATTTGATAACCATTAATTAATAAAAGTGTCTAAATTAACTTCCTTGAAACGAATTAAAAGCAATTAAAGGTATGCGATATTTCCTTTAAAAATCAATTTACGTGTTTCTTCTTGGACATGGTAACTCGTAAAATAACTAAGAAATCAAGACTTAAACTCCAAGGGAATAAAATCATATATTATGAAATGGTTCCGGCCCTTTACGGCATTTATTACCCGTAAATGGACCGATATATTTATAAAGAAGTCATAATAACCATATAGCAAAGCTTTTTATTGGTACTATTAAAATAAATAAGGCTCTACTAAAGAGGAAACCATAATATATTGAACGAAATGTAACTTTTCTCGATTTACGTCGGTTTTCAAGTTTATGTGAATGCGTTGATGTCTTTTGTATGGAAGTCCAAACAAACATTTTACAAGACATTTTATTTAGCATTTTTGCAAATTTTATTGTACCTACAATTCATAAACTTTGTCACCAGCTTCACTAAGCATAACATCACACCTGTATTCCCCGAAGAGGTGGGTAGAGTTGTTCATAATACAATCATATTTTACCAATAATTCTTAATTAAATCTCATGTAACAGGGGACTATTGAGATCATTGCTTGGAATACACTATACTCTAACTCAGCCAGAAAATCTATCTACAAATTAAAACAAAAGTTATGAAAATCAGATCAGTAGTTACTCAGAAGGCCAATTAAAAACATTCAAAATCTAGTCGCAATCTCATCGCAGAGACAATCATTGTCAAAAACTTGACAAAATTGTAGGTAAATTAAAGGTATTTTTGACAGATTGGGACTGAAATCAGACTGTGAACGTTCTTAAAACTATGAGAATTGCCCCTCAGGTCTCTAACAAGCTGGCTCATATACTGGCAGGCTTCTAAGTTATTCACTTCATCTATGCAAGTAAGTTACCAATTACGTTCTATAAAGCCCTCCATAAAATTTTATGACATAGCATAAGATACCATAACATCACTATTTCTAATTAGCACTATCCAATAGATCCTGTTGCTAAAGTCAGGGGTAGCGTGTCAAAAATGTAGGGCAGTTAGAGGTATTTCTGACAGATTGAGACTGGGACCAGACTGTGAACGTTCTTAAAATTACGAGAATTACCCCTCAGTTCTAGGCGCACTAACAGACAGACAAAAAAACGTTACGTTTTTTTAATATTATTTAAAAATGAAGTCATCTATGGTATAATAAGATGTCCTTAGAGTTCAAGGTCGCGAAGCATACCTTCGTTTTAATTGTATTCACCAGTATGTTAATTAGTTGATATCAACTTTTATTCGTGCTTGATTAAACTTGATAAAAAATGGTTGCCCAAAAAGGACCTAAAAATGACTCATAATGTTTTCGAGGAATGCAGATTTGAATTCGTTATGTTTATATTGCTTTCAAACGAAACCGTATTTTAACAAAATAAAAATTCAGATTCCAACATACTTGATTCGTTATTATGCGTTGCTTATTACTGCATTACCAAAATCGCAGGTACAGACGCCAGCACATCAAGCTACTACAATCTGTCAAATTTCTTTAATAGATTTTCAACTTTATCGCTAAAGCATTAAGGTTTAAGGTTGATTGGGAAAATTTGACAGTTTCGGGTAGCTTGACCTGCTGGCGTCTGTACAAACACATTCGCATAAATCGTAACAGAAGGCCACTTCCCTTAATTAAAAACGTTCAAAGTCTAGTCGCAATCCATCTCAGCGACAATCAACGTCAAAAACTTGTCAAAAATGTAGGGAAATTAGAGGTATTTTTGATAGATTGAGACTGAGATCAGACTGTGAACGTTCTCAAAATTACGAGAATTGCCCCTGTGATGTTCAGTAAATTTCCCCTGAATTAGCCTCGGAAATCATTCCACAATAATTGCTGCAATTAAATTCAATAACTTAAACGACGTTTAACTTCCACTTTCTAATAAAACTTCAGCCTATAATTCACGTTTTAAATACCTAAAAGTACTATTTTTTACTTCCAATTTTATTAAAAAGGAAAGTCCAGGATGTCTATTAAAACTTCCTTTTTCATAGAAATTGAACTTGAATTGAACAGTTCAACAACTTCTACTTTCGATCGAAATTTAACCAATCCACTTCTCCTTTCTTTTAACTGAAAATAAGAATGGCAGGACTCGATGTAATCTGAGTGTCGGAATTAGATTCCGCGTACATTTGTACAAATATGTACTCTCAAAAGATAAGACTGATAGATAGTACTGTGTGGATGATGATATGGTTAGAAAGGTGGTGACTACCGAGATAAGAGAGAAGTATGGAAGAAAAAGACATGTTGCGCCGACCCCAAATAAACAGTGATAAGGGCAAGAAGAATGATGACTCCCAAAAGATAGATCTCGGCAATTATTTTTTGCGTTTCGCCAAGAAAACGTTGTTCATACAGCATGTTCATCCTTTAATACCGACCCCATGACAGTAACCCAAAGAGTAACAGATAAGATAAGATAAGATGGCGGAAATTAAGGCTATCAAACATACCTTGAGACTAAACTAAACTTATATTTTTGATCCAGAACCAAACTCATCTTTTACCATCAACTACAAATTTCTACGTTCAGACAAATCAACCCAGCTTTAATGTTCACTTTCGATTGAAAGTAATTTAATATTATATTTCTTACTTCAGATCATAATACCATCCGTTTACAATACAATCATTCATTTATTCAATACAATACAATAGTCAAAAGACTTCCTTTCAATCAGATCAGAAACCTCAAATACTTCAATACTTCCACCTTTGATCGAAACTGGCAATGCACCAGTGCAACATTACGCAACCACCCAAAAACGCGATGTAGGCCGCGAAACACTTTCGTTTTCGCACGAAGTGAACCGAATACCGACGGTTGCCGACGATGGCCGATGATAGCCGATCACGGTCACGCTGCCCGAATTACTGACATACATAGACGCATGATTGAAAATGATAGCATTTGGAATTCGGATCTTATGTTGTTGATGACAACATCGGTAGTAAATGAATGAAACAGTAGGAATTATTTAAGTGAAAAGTAATGACATAACTGTTTAGCAATTCCGTACAGCTTACAGCTTACCAGCCACAGTTCTTCTGTTCCTCAAAGTGCAAGAATATACGGCCATTTCGGACGCGCTCCTGTAATCGGGACATGGTCTGATCAGGAGCACCCCACTTGCACTAGGCTATAATTTTGATTTTGCCAAACTCTTGAGAAAAAGCTACCTGATAGAACATATTATTATTAATCAGAAGGCCGATTTCCGTAATTAAAAACGTTCAAAATCTAGTCGCAATCTCATCACAGCGATAATCAGTGTTAAAAACTTGTCAAAATTGTAGGTAAAGTAAAGGTATTTTTGACCGATTTTGACTGAAATCAGACTGTGAACGTTTTTAAAACTACGAGAATTGCCCCTCAGGTCTCTAACAAGCTGGGACATATACTGGCAGGCTTCTAAGTTATTTACTTCATCTATGCAAGTAAGTTACCAATTACGTCCTATAAACTCCTTCATAAAATTTTATGACGTAGCATAAGTTACCTTAGCGTCACTATTTCTAATTAGCATAATCCAATAGATCCTGTTGCTAAGGTCAGGGGTAGCGACATATACTTATGTATGTAAAAATAGTAAATCATCATGGTATTAAACAGTACATAGCTATATGTGTTTGGGAATTTCCATAGACGCGACTTTACATACGGAACTACTCAAGATTGGCCGAAAGTTTTTGTCTATACCTACTCATACATTGATACTCTTAACACGTATGAAGTACCTTGTGAGTGGCATATTTTAAATTCATTACTCAGAATTGGTAGAATAGTTTGATTGTGACATCGGCGTGTGCGGTAGTTAGCACGAAGACGTCGTGCTTCGTTCAAAATTCGTGACATCATCACTCTATCGTATCAGACTACAAACGATTACTACTACATGAGGAAATTGTGCATCTTCATCATCATACTATTAAAATAGCTGATTATCGAAGCAGCAGTATCTCACTTAGGTACGGCGGCTCACCTCTAATACCTATAGGTACTTGAATTTATTTAAGGCCACTTACTCAACTATCTACTTTAGCGTTCCGAATTCCTAGCTCATTTTTGAGCAGCCATTTTTCTTAAAAAAGGTACTATTTTATTTGGTTGCATTGAAACTTGAACTTTATCACGCTATGACATTAGGTTTGGAGTTCATTATCGAAGATTATGAAATGAAGTTTGCACTGTCTAAAACCAATATATTCCACATAATATAATTAACAAACTAAGTTGAAATGTATTTACAACAAACTACGAAATATTTTCTTAATATACATTAAGTACAAATGCAACACCTTGCCTTATTTATTTATTATATTAGACAATACACGGTAATTAATTACAATTATAAAAGACTTATTAAATATTCAGAGCAATTACGATATCTTTAACATTTTTAGTACTTTTTAGAGCAAAATAATTGCGAGTACAGTCGGTGTAACAAGCCACATAACTCAAAACATTTTAAATTGTTTTAGAGTTCTCGAAATTATTTAGGTTATAGAGGTATGAGGAACAGGGTGTAAAGTTCACTCATCCTCCATAGAAAAGAGAAGATCCTCCGACCAGACGTCTGGGGGGCAACTGCCCGATGATTGATGTCGGGACGTTGTATATAATATATGCTACGAGTAGTTGCGCGGCAAACTCTGCTAGCGTGATGCAGAATTTTGCGTGAAGTCAGTATGATGCGTAGTTCGCATGTGGCGATGTAGATTGACCCACATTGTCATCGTAACGTGAATTTAAAGAACTTTCTTCTGCCAATCTATTCTTTAATAAAAATATGGTTCTTGAAGTAAGCTATCATTCCACCTGATCGAGACTATTAACTAAAGCTCTCTTCACCTAAGTTTACACAGTGATGTAAGGATTTTTTGGACAGAATAGACCGGCTGTCCTCGTGTCGGTAGGAGCTGTACAAAAATAAAACAATCAACTGCTGGAAATGGGCGTCTCCAATTACACGCGATTTAAATGGATATTCTCATGCTACAATCAAATGATTTGCAAGTCAGCAAAATTAGTAGCGACATTGACTGTCTAGAGTGCACAGGATGTTTGGATACTAAGACCCTCTTAATGTTTTGAACGGCGTCATTGCCAAAGCGGATTCAAGTACTTAACTATCGTTCCTTGTAAGGCTATTTTAATGGAAGCTTTATCGTCTACTACAACTACGTTGTCGTGGCTAAATGATAACAGCCGCACGGTTCGATTGAAGGTTTAGCTACGCTTACCGCAGTCGGTTCGTGGATGGGTGACCATCCATTACATTTCGAGATCCCTTTCGAGCCTCAGAACGCACGTTAAGCCTGTCTCCTGTTCGTCTCGGCTGTCATTCGTTGTTCTTTGACAGTCGTCACGAGTATTCAGAAGCTCAAAAATCTGACAACCCGTCTTACCAAGATGTATCGTGGGTTGTCTGTCTGTCTATTTGACCTCCACAACTAGGTTGTGAAGGTCAAATGGACAGATGTTCCATGTAAATTACTGGTATTCAGCTGCATCCGGTTAGACTGGAAGTCGATCCCAAAATAGTTGGAAAAAGGCTAGGCAGGTTGTAGCTTGCTGAAAGAAAAATCGCACAAAAAACATTTTCCGTAATTGCTTTCAAAATCACGTTTGAACAAGACTGTACCATTACACATACATAAAAAGCAAAGGCCTGCATTACACTTAGTGGTCTTTTTACACAGTCACCGAATTGTTATAAGTAAGTATTATGATAATCATACAAGTAGGCGCCTACATAATTGTGGGTTACCAAATATTTTGGCACACGTTGTACAATAAGTAGATCAGATAACTAGGTGAGATATGCCGCCATATTGTTGATATATAATATAAACGACCTCAATGGTTTTGTCATAGGTCTTACTGGGGCTGTTGATAAAGTCTTTGTGCCCTGGGGCTGGAGTATTGTGGGTGCTGAAACGTTTATGTAATCCTACTAATATTATAAACGTGAAAGTTTGTATGCATGGATGGATGGATGTTTGTTACTCTTTCACGCAAAAACTACTGAACGGATTTGGATGAAATTTGGCACACAGATGGTTCATAACCAGGATTAACATATAGGATACGTTTTATCTCGATATTCCTACGGGATCGAAACTTATACGGGTGAAACCGCGGGGCGCAGCTAATTTAATATAAGATAAAATACAATCGAACTTAATTCATTTAGTGACATGAAGTCGCATCCCTGTTCGGGCAAATGTTATGGGCTTTTTCCATCTGGAATTTCTCAGTTTGGGGGTAGAGCAGCCTCAGGCTAGGTGGTGCGACGATCTTCGCAGGGTGGCTGGTAGCAGCTGGATGAGAGTTGCCTAGAAACGAGCTAAATGGCTTGCAATTGGAGAGGCGGTCCAGCAGTAGACTGCTGTAGGCTGTTGATGATGGTGATGATGGGGTGTACCTCTAGTACACCCACATTTCACCAGTTATGTTTAAGTCCCATGTAAAAGGGGGCGAGCCTATTGCCAACAACCGGACACAAATCCAGACTCCTGGCTGCTACTAAGAAATTGCAGATGGAAAAACCCAAAAACTTTGCACGACCTGGGAATCGAATCCATGACTCCAAGCTCAGCAGTAGCGCTTACGACCACTAGACCAACAGGCAGTCATTTTAATTAGATTAAGTAACAATGTTCGAAGAACTGTACGCTAAAGCCTACGATCTATTCTCTGTAATGGTAGTAATTCGTTCGAAGGACAGCGAACGCACGCAGCCAACTGTAGTTCGATTTGCCCTTACTCAATCAATTACTTACTAATTACAAGTGAGTACTCAGATCTACCTACCAATTGTTCTGTTAACTTTAACTGTTTAACCTCTGACGCAATTTGGCGGTGTATGGCCCCCTCACTAATTAATCATCATGTGCCTAGCCTTTTCCCAACTATGTTGGGGTCGGCTTCCAGTCTAACCGGATGCAGCTGAATACCAGTATTTTAATATAGGAAATAATTACTTCCATGAGAAAACACTTCTACCACATGGATTGTGTTGAATAGAAAGGCAATGAAACAGGAAAACAACTGGTCATAATTTGAAAAGTACATACATATACTCAAGCTTTCTTCCCATGGGGGTAGGCAGAAACTTCAGAACACCACCTACTACGATCCTTACCCCCTTTGCTTCGTTGATATCCATACATACAAACACGCCACGCCGCGCCGGTGAAAAATAAATTTGAAAAATAATGAAAACACACTCTGGCTTCTCGGTCTTAAACTAAGATCTGAGGGCAATTTTAAAAAAACGTTCACAGTCTGATCTCAGTCTCAGTCTGTCAAAAATACCTCTAATTTCCTTACAATTTTGACAAGTTTTTGACATTGATTGTCGCCGAGATGAGATTGCGACTAGATTTTGAACGTTTTTTATTACGAGAATTGGCTTTTAGATCACCTTCGGAGAAGGTCCATGTGACCAATAAAGAAAATAAATAGATAGCTAAGTAGAGATTCTAGTTATTTTAATCATTTGAATTAAGTATGTTCTAAAGCTTATCTAAATCTCATCTCTAAAAATGTTTTTAGCATAGCTTACTGTTGAATATGCGCCTATTTTCAAAAACAATTTTGAAACTAACCCAATCACTTAGGCACTACAAGTACAAAGCCATTGTCGAAATAATAATTAAGTAATTTGTTATCATTCGGCCTCATCTCTCAAACGACCAGGCAACAAGACCTCCTTAAAAACTCAACTGCTGTGTCAACAAAGGTCTTCAAAAACTGGCTTCTATTAAAGTACGAGTATGTATTGAAATAATTTCATCAATTGTTCAATAAATCACTCAGAGTACATACTCTTATTATGTACTCTTAATTTACTTTTTTATTAACCATTTAGTGTTTCGTAAATCTGTCGAGAACTTCAACGCATTGTTTAATCTTTGGATTTGTTTTTAGTTATATGGGTACTATGTCATAATTTAAAAAAAATCAACGGGTTGCACTCCGGGAGTGGCGGCCTTGAATATTAACGTTGTGTTTTTTTGATATTTTGGAATGCGGTCTACTCTCCCTCCGTCTTACGAATTTTCCATCAAGTCACGCGTCCTGACGCGAGCTCCGTCTTACGAATTTTCGATCAGGTCACGTGTGCATAACGCCGCTAAAGAAGTTTTCACTTAAAAAAATATTGTTAAATGTGTCTGGAGTACACAAAATAATAAGAACTTAAATAAGAACAAGTGATAAATTCTATTGAACAAAGGTTTCGGAAGTTAGTTTGCATGCTTGAATTGTTCATTGTTATGTTAATTTTAATATCTTACCTTATGGTGCGGTTTTACAAAAAAAGGCGGAACAATAAAACACAAATCCTTAATCAGAAACAATATGGGCGCACCCACACAAAACACGTACACAAAAAAACCTATTAAACTTCGACATGTAATTCCAAATCGAAATTAGATCAGTCCCATAACCCCGTACTTACAAACTTGCAACTACAAGGCTACCTCGTGAATTATGCGGAAATCCTTCAAAAAGTCGAACGAGCAAGTTCGCGCGTGATACTAGATCACTTATCGAATTCCACACGTCGAGTTGTATCGTCTCTTGCGCTTATGACCCGAGTGGGTGATGACTGTCACGTTTCGTTATGGAAAACATGATCTATTTTGTAAACTTCACAGCGGAGTCGTGATGGAGTCGGGTAAAGCTAGTTTGTAGTTGGTTTTGGCTCCTGCACAAATTGGGCAATGTTCGTCATGTCATTTTAGGTTACAGTTATGTTTATGACCAACTTATTCTACTTTACTGCTACATTAGGCCTAGTTATTACAAGACTCACTAGACGCCTCAGGGATGAATATAGGGTAACAAAAAAAAAACAACAAGACAATAAAATACAAGACACTTCGTGCGATTGTGGAGATTTATCTCAGTTGATTTAGAGTAACAGTAGAATGCACAAGTTACTTATGACAGATGATGTGTGATGTGTGATATATGTGCTGTATCCTGTCAGGATAAAGCAACATCGCACGTCATACTTAAACACATCGTCGTACATAATTTAATTTTCAGATTTGGGTACAGTATGAATCCATAACTGGCTCCATAGAATCCAAAATTCAAGTATCACTTATTATTAAATGGAACAATATAGAATAACTAACAGGATACTTAAATAAATAAATTAAGAATAGATACTCTGAGTGATTTATTGAACAAGGATACATACATACATTATTTTTAGCCCAAAGAATCAGCATTGCCATCCAACGTGGTAATGCTGCCAGCCTTTTGGATACTTATCCCATTGACAGCGATGCGGACGAATTTTTTGATGCCCAATGAGCTACTGTCTTTTTCTTGATTTTTTTTACTATATACTTGTATATAAATATATTAGTGTTAGCTTGTAAACTGTAATAGTTGCGTATTTGTGAATAAAGTATTTAAAAATCAGAGGTCACAAAACTATAATAAAAGGAATAATAATATAATAATATCCCTGGACATTTCACACAGAATGAATGAATGACTAACCTAACCTAACTTTGACATTTTCAGGGAAAATCTACCAACTTCAGTACACGAGAAAGAAATATATTAAACGATACGCCATTTATGCAAAACAGTTTTTAACATTCCACGTGTACAAATTGTCCAAACTCATTCTATCGACATGAACATTCATTTACTAAGATTGAGGTCATGAAACAAAGCATTTTCTAAATTACTGCTTGAATTCTCTTTGGCAACGACCTTATTTAGTACCTAGCTGCTATTAAGCGCACAAAGCGCTGCTAAAACGTTTCTGACGCTTTTCTGAATGCATTACATGTTTTAGACATTGAAATAATTAATAGTAGGGCTGTTTTGGTTTCACTATGTTAACTGTATGAGGTAACTGCATTTTGTAACAGGGCGTGGCGGGGTAGTTGCGTAATACAGTATCAGTAGAAATCGCTTTTATTTTGACAGTTCAACAACGATTATTGTGTAATTTATGCTGTTGAGCAGACAAATTTTTCGAATGTATGAAGCAGTGGATTAACAATATCCTTCAAAAAGATTGAAATTGATAGTAGATACGCAATTTGAGTGCGGGTTATTCGGGATCGTCTGATACATCCTAGGATAGTATTTTTTTGTCTTGAGTGTTTTTTTGTTCCAGGTTTTTTCGGCTGGTGTGTGGAATGTTCGGTATAGGTAAATCACATCTGTTATCGAAAGCCTTTCTTATCAATGTTATTTTATTAACAACCGTCACAGATCTTGATTCAGAAAACGCAAAATGATTTTGAAAACAGTCACTCGGAAACTCGACAGACATTAGAGAAAAAAAAATCGTTCAAATGAATATACATATATTCAATCCAGAGCTAAACACAAATTAGCCTACGAATCATAACATTATCAGCTTAGTACATTGTCATTAATTCATAATTTAATATAAAATCAACCAATCAACTCATTAACACTTCCATTAGTTACTGGGACCTGATTCCGCGGAATTATTCATACATTATAATTGTAATAGCCAGTGACGGCCTTGCCAACGACCTTTGCGTCAGCGGGGGAACCTTTTCAACTATCACCAACGTTGAAGTGACAAAGTTTTGTTTGCTGTTACAACAATATTCGAGAAATAGGCCTGAACTGAATGGCAAATTAAGATTGCATTGTTCTTGTGCCAAAGTTATATTTTCGTAGATATTTTAGGTGTGTTACATTTTACTAAGTGAACGGCAAAATAGTTTAGGTTTTTAACATGTTGATCAAATATTAACCGTAACTGTTAAAATATAGAACACATTTTAGTCTTCCGAACCACGGTTAAATTTAATGAAAATGTAGTTGCCTGCGGTCAAGTACGCTATGGCTGTGGTCAAATATTTACATCCGCATGTTTTTAAATCCAATTTGTATTAGTTGAACTCTTTTTTTATAACAAATGTTTATACTTTACTGGATTGAATAAGACACATCTGTGTTGTAGGTACTTGTCCTGTAAAATGCACTAGTGCATTTGCGTTTAAATTGTAGTTATATAATAAAAGTCACTTTTCGTTTACCTGTGTGAGCGCGTTTTTTCTTCTATTTGGCGAAGGGATGAAGCACACAATACTATTTTCTTTTTTTTTTCTGTTTTTTCTTTTTTTGTATTTGTGTGAATATTGTGTACAGACGCCAGCAGGTCAAGCTACCCGAAACTGTCAAATTTTCCCAATCAACCTTGAACCTTAATGCTTTGGCGATAAAGTTGAAAATCTGTTAAAGATATTTGACAGATTGTAGTAGCTTGATGTGCTGGCGTCTGTACATTGCTTAACCTGGGTCAAATAAATTTATATTCTTTCTTTTTTTCTCTTAACTGCGCAACGGATTTTGAAGCGGTTTTCACCATAATTTAGGGGACCTAATCTGGAAGGTTTGTGCGTTTCCTAATTATGGATCTCTATCTCAATGTTTCATCAAGTCGCAAACATTGTACAAAGCACGGGCGGGTCGCTGGTTACGAAATTAAGAATATGCACTGAATAGTTAGTAGACATAGCTTGCAGAGTAAGCAAACTGGACTGGCCATCTCTGTCGAAGGACCGATGGCCGGTGGAGCAGACGAGTCCTGGAGTGGAGACCGCGTATTGGCAAGCGTAGTGTGGCACGCCCCCCCCACCCCCCCCCCCCCCCCCCCACCAGGGTGTTGTGGCGCAGTCTGGGAGAAGTCTATGTTCTGCTCACTCAGGCTGAGTTGATTGATTGATTGATTGACTGAATAGTTTTACCTTATTTTACAATTTAGCCTTCTACTTCAGGTCTCGGACATTAGAATTTATGTCTACATTATGTCTCGTCGTATTCATCACTGCCTAGCCTAGTATATTATCTGCCTAATAATAGTAATCTAGATACGGACAAGTCATTATGCGGTCACCGGCATTATTTGCAACAATGTACTTTTATCTCCAATCTAAAGTATGTTGTATATGGGTTGTAATTATCACTTATGGGCATAATAAGTCTGCGAGCTAATTTCGCTTTGTTGTTTGATTGTTGTTTTAACAGCCCTGGTTAACTG
Source organism: Apamea anceps (assembly GCA_951799955.1). Classification (NCBI taxonomy): domain Eukaryota; kingdom Metazoa; phylum Arthropoda; class Insecta; order Lepidoptera; family Noctuidae; genus Apamea; species Apamea anceps. The sequence continues at coordinate 6,335,954 of OX637501.1, forward strand.
CGAGTTTAATAAGGAAATTTGTAGATGTATAATGGCTTTTCAAGAAATCTAGCTCATTTCTCTTTTATTGAAACATTTTTGCCATCAAACCCGAATAAATAACGAAATTAATGCCTAAATAAAAACGCGCTATTGGATTTTCAACTTTTAGCACTGATCCGAGCGTTGAAAATTCTACAGCGCGCTATTATCAGTGAAAACAAGCATTATTAGTCAAGGAAATGCTTTGCTAGTGTGCTAGCTTGTAACTTACAAGACACATTTACCCACCCTAGTTATACACGTTGTGAAATTTAAAAACGGAAATACTTGCTCCTACTTTCCAAAAACCTGTTTCAATTTTAAAAGTTTATAATCTCATGAGATGTGACTGGGCTGTTAATACCTCCAACCAACTCGAACAACAAACATGAGGTTTTAAAGCAATCAAATAAACAGATTTATCAGAATTTCAGCCACTGAACATCTTAAGGGAACTACACGGAAATGCATTTAAAATACCATAAATGCAACTGAGAACTGCTTAAAGTGTAAAATATTTATATTAAGCTCATTTCCATGAAATCTTTCCATAATATACGTGAATTTTTAACCTGTTTTATTATAGGTCAGAGCAAAAGTACTGGAAAATCACGGTGGCTTAAACTGTCCATAATAACATACATTTTGAATGTACGAGTATGTATTAACTTTCAGTTTTTTTTTTATTTTAAAAGGTATCAGAAACAATGGAATGTGTCCTCGCTTGCTTTTGCATTGCCATTAATTTTTAGACAGTAAACTAATTGCGATATTTCATTGTTGCCGAAAGTTTAAATAATTACTACACACAATTTGGCTCAGGGGTACTTATACTTACAACGTATGTATAAGCCGTGGAATTTGCTGTGGGACCCGTCAAAGCTTCATTTATGTGCAATGCTATGCCAATCGTTTCCACAGTCGGACATAGAGATTTCTCAATATCAGATGTGGGCTATGGTCCGTACTGGATAAATGATTTGGTTGGTTTAAACCAGTACAACGTGGAAATTACAAAAAAATATATTTGAAAGATTAAGAAGTACTTAATACCTACTTCAAGCAGGAAGAGTACAACTGCCTCATTGGGTATGATAATTATACTAAAGTCAGAGAAATCAATTGTTCAACAAGTTAACTACCAACTTAAATTGCCTGTATTCAAATTACTACTGTTATTCGTTGTCATTTGTATAAAATAGCTATGATACGGCAACTTGACGTAGCATGTAAAACTGCTTAACAATTAATTTCCCTGAATGTACATTCGGTATATGAATTGGTAATCACCACATTAATCATTCACAAAAAATAACCTTTTCCGCTTTTCGCAATCCCATAAAATGCATAACTGGTTCGTCTTTGGTTGAGTTATTAGTAACTCAACGCAAAATTTACATAGACGGACTATTTAAACGCAAAATTCACAAAATTGCCTTATTATTTGCAGCCATAGAGGTCTGCTAACCGTAGGCAATGATCTTGCCTTTTCTGGGGGCAAATTGCCCGCAAACAAAGGAAATGAGATCACGGCTGTACCAAAACTAACGTCAGGAACCACAATGCCTTATAAGGAAGATTGACTTTACACAGTTTGCGAGCTTATCTTGATTTTCTTCCCAGGAAGTTAGTGCATCTGGCTTCCTCTTAATTGGTGAGCTAATTTCAGGGGTGTTTATGAAAATCTGTGTGGCTTTTTCGTAGTTTGTGGTGATTTCTTACTGAATTTGTGCGGCCTTTGTTTTGTAGTGGCAAGAGTGGCTGTCTTGCTAGATCCTGAATTTGGTTCCTAGATTATGTTTTTAATATAACTGGTTGGTGACCTCTGTATAATAATTATGATACTACATTCACATCAATTTTGAAAAAAATATGTTTACAGACAGGTAAACGAAATGATGACCGATGAGGTAGATGTAATCAATCAATGAGTGGAGACCGCGAATCGATAAACGTAGGGTGGGACGCCCTCAAACTCACAGGAAAAGTAGTCCATAATCCTTCCATCTTACTCAGAACTTTACCGGTACTTTTAAAACGAGATCTTTCTAAATTATGTTCAAATCCTTGTTTCCTATTGATATAATTTCTACTTAAACAAATATTAACTTTATTCTAGTGTTACTTAAGTTCATTTAACAATGACCGGTGCATATTGAAATGTTTTTGAAATAAGTTGTTGCGTAAACTGTACTTCATGTGTAGGTAGGTATTAAAGTTACTTTTCCAAAAACATATGTCAGTTTACAAGTTTGGAAACGAAATTGCGAACGCAGGGTAGGTCCGTTATTAATTTTCTGTCAGCTCCATTCAAAGCGCATTGAAATAAGTACCGAAAACCGCGAGCCCGCTTCTACAATGTAAACGCTTTTTACATTCCATCCATTTAATAATACATCGCGACCATTCGCAATAAAATAACAATAGATACAAAATACACGACCAACCTTATTACTGTTGGACAATGATGATACCGCCATTGCGAAGCAACGTCTCAAATAATGTCTTCGTTGAGTAACTGAGGCGAATTGGTAGAATACACCGTATTAAGACTCCCGCAGACGGCGACGTAACGGCACAATGCGAATCTGGTAGAACAACGTCCTTGAAGTTTTCATTGAAATTGTTCTACTAGAGTCGCGTCGCGCCTGTCTATGGGAGCCTTTATGACTTGCATTGTGTTGTGCTGGTATAATATTGTCCTGTGCTTGAAATGGACACCTATTGATGGTAACAAACAAGTGGCACAAGGTTCATCTATGATTGCAATCCTTCTTAGTGTCGTAAAGCGCATGGTCCACGATTATTTTTACACAGAGCAGCTTTCTTGCAGCATTTCCATGAGTTCTCGGGAAGCTAGGGCATCAGAATGAACTATAATAGATTGTTCTCCGAATTCTCAAAGTTCTGGGGGACTGTCTTCTGTAATTTTGACGTTGGAAAAGTACTGATGCTCAGCCTAATTTAAATAAATGACTTTTGATTTTGAGCTTTGGATTTAAGCCCTGGTCTGCCTTTAAAGAAACAGATTGGCTTTTTAACTCCGGTTTCGATTTCAATGAAAGCTAATTTCCTTTTATCTAAAACCTACCCAGTAATTATAAACGCAGTTCAGAATGAAGGACGATTACTATAAACATCAAAAACAAAGATAAACCCTATGGTTTGACACTGAATAATAAATGTTATCGACAAGTGCCGTGAGAAATTCTTATGAATTTCTCACGGCACTTGTCGATAACATTTAGACAAAACTCGATAAATACTGTGTTGTGATATTAAGGGCTTGGTGATTCGTTCAGCCAATCGACAACTGATTTGTTTGTAATGTACTGGTACCGATAGCAACAACATTTACATACTGGAAAATATCTCAGTGAAACTTGTTTTGTGAAAAATGAATAATTAAAAGGGTAGAGTAACTAAGCATCAAAAAAACAGTACTTAGCTTCTGTGATGTCCAATTTCAAAATACTGTATTGTGTATGTTATTTTACATTGTGCACACTTTTCTATTCAGGCTCATCCAATCTACTTTAATTCTAATGCTGAAACATACAAGTCGGTGTTCAATCAAATATGTTTCTTTTTAATTTTATAATTGACGTACAATGCTGGCTGTACCAATCAACATTGTTTCGGCAAATGTGAATTGACCACCAAAACAACAATGTTGCGACACTCACACGCATGTGTTGTAAACTCGCCTTGAATTCAACTCGAATGATTGTGATTGTACCCAACGAGCAAAGGTACACTGGTACACCTTTGCTTGTTGGGTACAATGATTCGGGTTACGTACCAGTAGAGTTGCAGCATGTCTTTTAATGGATAAGCAGTCCCAAACTACCGTCTCAAAGTCGTATCAATCTGGACCTTACAAAATGGTGGATGTTGTTGTTGGTTTTCAAAAACGTTGAAGACAAAAATTAAAGGTTATTTATTCAAATTAGACTGAGAATCATCGCAAGGGTCGATCGATCAGGTTAAGCTAGTTTTTCCGAGGATGGGTGATCATCTTCACATACCAAGACCCCTCCGTGCCTCGGATATCACTTCAAGCCGTTGGTCCCTCCGGGCTTCGGGAGCCGCGTGACGACTCCCGGCCACCGTAGGCGCGGGCCTGCGGGCGGAGAATAATGGGTAACTCACCGTCCGATCAGGACCAGGCCCGTGCCGGACGGCGTGTATGTGTTCCACGCGCGCCTCAAAGAGATGTCAGCATGAGTGACGGGGCCCGATAGGGCCGAACCCTGCCAGGGTAGCGGGATTGTCCGAAAGGGTTACCGCTGCCCTGGAACATAAAGGGCTAAGGAAGGAACACGGGTGAGTTTTAGTCAGTAAGGGTCTGTCACTCCCTTCCGCTCCACCCAGAGCGGGAGGAGTCATTTGATGATTTCCCATCCTGAAAAAAAAAAAAAAAGAAAAAGCCTTTGGTCCCGGCTGTCATTCGTGGATCTTTGACAGTCGTTACGGGTCGTCAGAAGCCCGAAAGTCTAACAACCAGTTTTACCAAGGGGTATCGCATTACCCAGTAACAGATAGACAGTCGCACCATGTTAAATACTGGTATTCAGCTGCATCCGGTTATGCTTGAAGCCGACCCCAACATATTTAGTTGGAAAAGGGCTAGGCAGAAGAATATCGTAAAAATTCTCACTGTAGCTAGGAAATAGAAGAAAATCTGATTTACAAATAGCGCCGCTGTTTGATAACTATGCGCTTGACACCACACCATTATATACTTAAGTAAATAATTGTTTCGTAAGTAACAAAAACAACACAATGTTTTAATTAGAAGATATTGCGACAGTTACTGCAGAGTAACAGACGATCGATTCAACTGACTGATTGATTCATTTACTGAGTTGCCGCAATTGTCACTGCGTAGCAGCTTAGTAATTAATTGTGATTTGTAATAAATGCCAAAAACTATTGTGATTCTTTTGCTTGGATATAGAAGTTTTGTTGATTGGTGATTCTTATTTCTACGAAGAAATAATTTTCCACTGAAATGGTTCTATGTCTTCCGCGTTATACAATCAACTAATAAGAAGACAAGGCGCCGATTCCCTTATTCATAAACTAAACTAAATTTAAGTTTAGTGCATCTTTTTCTTTCTATTTCATTAAGAACAGGACAGAAGATAAACATTAGTTCAATCCTATCAAATTAAGATACTCCATAGCAAGTTTAGACGAGATCATACTATTGTAGTCTTTCTTTGGACGTGATTGGCTGGCTACCAAAAACTCGTCAATTTACGTCAGGCGCTGACTAATTTGACATGACTAAACTAATATTTATCTACTGTCCTTTTCTTAATGAAATAGAAAGAAATAGATGCACTGAACTTAAATTTAGTTTAGTTTCTGAACAAGGGAATCGGTGCCACTTTCTTACGAAATCCTAGTCAAGAATTGTCACCGAAATTAGATTCATTTCGCAAACTTTCCTATGCCATAATCATTCTCCTCCCATCATCCCAATTTATTTGTGGTCGGTGCAACATGTCTTTTTCTTCCATACTTCGGTATTAGTCGTCATCTCGGTAGAAAATAGAAAATAAAATAGGTAGACAGGGGTATAAATATAGATATATTAGTACAGTTATAAACTCTGTTTAGAACGAAGAAGGCTACAGATTACCAAAAAAATACCTTTTTCAATTTTTTTGATAAACCATATTTATGAATTTCTATTTAACATTAATGTTATAAACGCGAAAGTTTGTGAGGACGGATGGATGGATGGATGTTTGTTACTCTTTCACACAAAAACGGATTTGAATGATATACACACATATGATGCACACAAATAGTTTATAACCAGGATTATCACATTAGATACCTACTTATTATTCCGATATTTTCACGGAATCGACACTTATGCGGGTGAAACCGTGGGGCGCTTTTAGTAATTTATACGTCGTAATTTGCAAACTTTCCTATCATTCTACTTATTACCCTGGACTATACCGAAGCAGTATATTATTACAGGATGGAGTTTTTTTTCCCAATTGGGGCTACACTTTGTTAGTTGTTTTTGGATTATACAACGTGGCGCTACAATGGTGACATTAATTGAATACACGGATAGGGGCTAGTGCCCATTAATCATATAAACTTTGATAGGTTAAAATAATCAGTAAATTGAAAAAAAAAATTTCAAACAAACTAAATAATAAAAAAGTAACTAAAATTGTGATCACCCTTGAAAAAAATCATTCAATTACTTACCTAGCGCTAGCTGGCTTACGTTATCTCGGAGCGTCAACGCGTCGCTTCGCGTCTTGTACTTACTCGTGATCGGTCCGATTCTTTGACAACATGTTATCATCAAAGAAACCGATCAGCGCAAGTCGTACCTACAGCGGAGGTACTTAGTCAAACACTTATCATATCACCATCTCTAGGTACTATTAGTTATATCTGTCATCACTAATCACTGCTTTTATTTGTCTTTATTTTAAATTTTCTTATTTTCAATAAGACCACCAGGCGGTTACAAAGAGCTAAACGGCGTTTCATGTTTTCCCGCACATTTGAAAATAAATTGTCACTTGTAGCCATTTACCTCAATTTCTCAAACGCATTTATTATTCGATGGCGTAATTGTTCCACCAAATCCACGTTCTCCGCGTACACATCGTCTTTGATATTTGCCATCACGATCACAAGTTTACACAAGCACTAATAACACAAATAAAAGCGTCCGTATCATATCAGTAAACGTACCTACTAGATTAGAAAACAAAGCAAAGCGTCTTTATCACATTACCATAATCTAATTACTATTATAATTACACAAAAATAAATAAATAAAACAATAGGTAAGCGTCTTTTTCGCGGAAACATTCACAAACATATTTGACGAGGTAATTATGCGCAAAAAAAAGAATTCTCTGTGCGGGCGGGTGTGCGGGTGGAAGGGAGGGCGCGCGTCACCTGTGCCGCTCGCCGACAAAGGCAGGTCTCTTTTCTTCTTTTCTTCTCTTTTCTTCTTCTTTTCTTCTTTTTTTCTCTTTTTTTCTTTAGTAGGCGTAAAGCAATCGAATAATATACGAATAAGCAATACTATTGTATTGCTTATTCGTTTTAATTTCATTGATGCGATGTTATGATCCGTAACCCCGGCAAATGACCGCTGCGCGACAGTTCTTTATGTACAGGTTGCTCTAAGATACTATTTTCTAAAATTTTAAATAAACACGTAAATAATAACGTTTAATGGAAATATAATTTCTTAATGAAACGAAAATGTGAAAACTTATATGTGTGTTAAATTAATATCACCATTGTAGCGCCACGTTGTAGATATTTTATGCAACAATTGTAGATATGCAGTATTTATTGCGCAAGTGTTTTTTTTTTCTTCCAGACATCTTATAGAATCTAGGCACCAATCTTTCAGCGGGTGCATTAGAGCAAGATGCTAAATGACTTTATCAATCAATCAATCAATTATCAATACACATCTATATTTTATATAATATAATACTCGATCGTAATTATGATATTGCCCGTTAAGGAAGATTAATTACAGCTTAGATGTTAAATGTCGAGTTAATTAGTATTAGATCATTATAAGAAACACGGTGTGTAACCTTGCATACGTAGATGTTGTTGTAGGAAAGTGAATTCGTATCTTTAAATAACGACTGGAAAGCTCTGGTGTAGACTAATTTTGCTTCTGAATTGACACCTCGTCATTCGGATTGGTGTTTAGCCTAAAACCACAACGCCGCACGAAGAACTAAACACAAACTATTAACGCGTTAGTAATTCATGTACTTACTTACAGACCGCCATTCAAATACTAGTGCCGTGACTTTCTGGCTACTTATTGGGCACCTACAAAGGGGCAATAAGAAAGACGTTATCAGACGATTTCTTAATTCTATAGTTACTTAGCAGTTTAAGGGCTGATTTTTCCAACGCCAAATGCGTTTATCCGAGGAATAATTTTGAATTAAAGTATCACCAATATTGTGATAAAGGAAAGATTTTTTTTTATTTAGGTATTTGAGTTTGTAACATGTTATTTTTGAGGAGCATCGGGCCTTACTCATGTACAGACGCCAGCACATCAAGCTACTACAATCTGTCAAATTTCTTTAATAGATTTTCAACTTTATCGCTAATTCATTAAGGTTCAAGGTTGATTGGGAAAATTTGACAGTTTCGGGTAGCTTGACCTGCTGGCGTCTGTATTTCGAGTCGCAATCGTCGACGTCGGCATTTTGAAAGGCACTAGTTCGTGGTGGTCATTGACGTAGGTACTATCATGAGCTGTGAAGCTACCCCATGCTGAAAACCTTCCAAATTACTCTAATACTCTCTCTCTCTCTCTCTCTGATTTCTATCAGCCTGCAAACACATTCCAACTGCGTCAGCGAGGTCTCTCAGGCAACTAGCGACTAACCTTTGGCCAGCTGTTGCGTGCATTCTGCTAAACTGGCCAGTTTTAGCCAACACCGTGTCATTTTAGTCAATAAAAATGATAAATGCTTAACACATACCACATGCACGGCATGTTTCACGGATTTTGACACATTTTGTAAGACAGATTCAAGTAAATCCGTGACATTATCTTGTCACGATAGTGTACGTGCAAGGCTGAGTAGCGTAACAATAGAAAGATACTACTCATAGGTACCAGTAGGTAAACCGAAACAGTTTGTTAAAGTGTGTCGTCCCACTCACTGGCAAACAATCAAAAGACAGACTGAACTTGTGGCGAGACAGTACTTCCTTACCCAAACCATTCGCCTCTGGTCAGGAGTCGCCTTAAGTAACATGTAAGTCTTTAAAGAGACAAATCCGCCTTGGAGTGTAAATGAGGTGCTGTTCCACAAACGATGGGACACTTAATATCATGACCTGTGTGTCCTGCCAGCTGTACGTTACAGGAACTGATGGACGCTAGTGTTGGTGCCGAACACGTAGCCGAATACTGGGCCCAGTCCATTTAGATTGCCATCGACACGCTAAGAGGAGGACGAATAGGTAAGCAAATTGACTACCAAATACAATTGTCCGCATGTTCAATTCACAACAGACTGTTATTCTTTGACAGTTATTAGAAACAGTTATAACAAGACTAATTGACTTAGAAAATTTGCTTAACAATTTACTTTCCTGGCTGTAAAAAGATATACATACCGACACAAATAACAGCATTACCATCTGTAGGTAATATTTTGAATTTCAGACTATACGACACATCTTAAATTCAAAATATATTCCTTGCAATAATAAAATTTATCTAAACAAAAACCATGCTAGATTACCTTCACACAAAATAGTCAAATCAAAATATTTTATTTCACATAAACCTACATGGGCACTTATGAAACGTCAGAACCTTGGTCGTTTCCTTTGGAGAAGAGCCGGCTAAAAACTCCATGGTTACTCTTAAAAATAATTGGCTTTTACAATGTGTTCTAATTCGGTGAAGAACAGTGTAGGCATATCAACAAGTACCAGGTATTTAATAAAACAGAAAAGGGTGTACAAATCTAGTCTACAATCGAAATAATAATGACATGTAAAATTAGTTACTATGGCGTTTCATTAAAATCTTTGAATAAATTAACAATATACCAGACCACATATAGACATGTATCATTACGTTATTGCGTGTCTTAGATTTGATGGTCATTTACCAGACAGACTTGAGGAAATAGCATCAAAAAAATCCGGTTATTTATTATCAATTAAGTACCAAAAATTGCTCTAGTAATTAGACTATACAAAATTCTAAGGAAGCCCTTGACTTTTGAGAGTTCCGTATATCGTAATTGTTATTTTATTATGTGACCAGCGACCCGCACTTGCTTCACACGGTTTTAACGACTTGATGAATCATCGACATTTCTTCTTACAAAAATACGAACGGCGGGAAAACAAATGAACAACTGATTTTGAAAAACAAAATATCATACTATGTATATTATAAAATGAATTTGAATTTGAAATTCTAAGTAGAATGAAAGATATCGATCTTCACAATAGCAAGTATCAAAAATTGGCAATTTCATGGGGAAAGACCTATTATACCTTCCGGAATAATTTCTTTAAATGACTGTGAAAACCACTTTTAAATCCTTTGCGTAGTTTATAAGAACAATGCGGTGCCGCAAACAGACACAAAAAGCGACTTTAATTTATGTAAAGAAAATTTATGATAGGTCACTGAAAATTGGATATGATTCCACATTTTCTAAATAGAATATTCTCAACTTCGCTGATTTTATGAGGTAATATAAGAAAATCACCGCATATTGTGCATGAAAATTACATAAAATAAGTTTTGAGAATTGTACTGAAATTAAGTTCAGTATCGTTTTCAATATTTTAGGGCTAAAACCTAGTTGAAATATAAGTGTTATGGGCAAAATAACTTTAATAGATAGTTCATCCAGTAAATTATGATGTAAAAAACTAAACAAAACTGTTTCCTCAATGCTCCTATTTTTTAAAGATCACCATCTTCTTCTTCCCTTGACATATATTACTTGATTTAGGGCTAATTTTTCCAACGCCAGATAACTTAATCCGAGGAATAATTTTGAATTTGTGACAGTTCTTCCATACAAAATCTGTCAGACGTCAATTTTATTCCTCAAATAAAAAATAACTGTCGATTGAAAAATCAGCCCGTAGACGCATGCTTTTCGACCATCCCGCACTGGGCCCACGTGGTAGATTATAGCCCACTCCTTCTAGAAGACCGGATGCCTATGGCCCAGTAATGGGAACATTATAGGCTAGCTTATACGAACACCGAATTTAATCTACCAAACACTTTACTATTTTTTTCTTTTTCTGCCACATAACCCAAGTCAATTTCTGCAACATTGATCTTGATCTACATAAGCCATTTCCTATACCTATCTTATTCAAACGACAACATTAAAATATGACTGCCAAGGGTATACAGAAGCAGACAAGTAAAAAAAACTAGTATTCGGAAATCATTAAACTAATTAAAATCACAGGATATTAGATAATTCTTAATGGTACTTTGATAATTAAGTTTTCTATGTTTAATTGTCAGTAATTTGTTAAGTCATATAAAGTTAATGAACGGATAAGATTATTACTTGTATAGGGAAAACGTTGATTGTTAGTGTTGGCTTAAAACATTGTTGTATTTTTAACAATCATGCTTGCAAGTCATTATGTATACCTAGGCAAATAATTTTATATGAACTCCTGTAATGATTGTGAATAAGCCCTCCTGTTAGGAATAATGCCTTGATATATAAGAATATACAGGGTGGCTGGGACATCAACGCACAACCTGGGCCCCAAGTCTGCTATTACAATAGTGTCAGAATGTTCTATCATTGATTTCATAATTGTTGATTTTGACAAGTTTGGTAATCTACTAACATAATGGCGTCATTATGACTTTAAAGTGGTCAACCACTGACACTCCATTGAAATGGCATAGAATGGTAATCTCGTACATAATGATAAATGAATGACTGACTTACATAAAACACTAATAAATAATATGTAAAAATATATATAAATGAAATCTGGCATAAATAAAGCAGTGGTAGTTTTTCGAAAATCATTTCTACTAACGGGTTTTATAATAATGGCAATACGACAATGTCATTATGACACAATTCTATTACGAGACCATTGATCGACCAATGATCGCTATTAAGAATTTAGCAGATTACGAACTTTAAGCAAAATGATAATGGGATGGGAATGGGATCGTGTTGGAATGACGAATTTATAAAAAAAGCAGACTTGGGGCCCTGTTACCATGGATTCAGTACATGGTTCTGAACCGAGGTAATTTCAAGGTTATTAGTCGTTATTAGTCGGTTATTAAAAAAAAAAATACTATTCCATACATTTTGATCGCGTGGGACCCTGTATATGGCCGCTGAGTTTTTTTACCGTCTGGAGAAAAACACATAAGTAAAAGCTGAACGGGCACAGGAATTTCTTCTTTTTTTTTCACAAAAAATGTCATGTGCTCGGCCATACTCGAACTCAGCAGAATGCAGATTTTCGGAGCATAATGTTGATTCTGGGTATCGTAAATCATCGTCATCCTCAATATGCTAGTTTAAAAAGAAACATGGTTTCATAATACTCATGCTTTACACTTTTAATCCTTAACCTGTTCAAGTGAATTAAAACTCGAAGGCGCCGATTTGCATGAAAATCAATTCACTTGATAATCCAGTTCATCGTCAGTATGTATGCAAGAATGTCAACACAAGCTCAATACTTATTACAAATTGATTTACATTCAGATTCCTGAACAAAGAAAGGGGAGATAAGAAGGAATGTAAGACAATACCTTTTTTTGTATAGAGTTTTGGCAATCTGCGGCGGGCGGGACCATCGGTCATGAAAGATTATATTGTGATAGTGGAGCATTATGAAACAAACAAGATGACCCAAATAATATTGCATATCAATTGTTAAGCCCTACTATGGAAATCGAGTTTGTTTGTAATCGAAAGTTAATTTTATTGCATTAATTCGGGACCTGGTTTCATTGACGCAATTCGCGGTACACCGTACGACATTAATTTTCGAGTTTGGTGCGTTGCTAAATATGAAATGTTGGTATTAATAAATTGTAGCACCTATTTGCATGTGTGTCACATGCACTTGCAACATGTTGGAGTTGAGATTACGGTGTTAACACAGTGTAAGGTGGAATATAAATTGTGGAGCTTATATGATTTGCAGTCGTAGAGCCGTAGTTCATAAACGAGTTGCATGTAAACACACATATTTTGTTAAATGTCTGCCTTTTAATCTTTTGGAAAATCGTTGGCATTATGCCTATGTCTGACTTTGAATTTTACAGAATGAATATAAAACACATGTTTTTTTTCGTCCCTAGTTACCGTTTCGCCAAATTATTTCAAAATGGTTTACCCACTGGTAAACCATTTTGAAATAATTTGGCGAAACGTACTCATATCTTCTGAATCATACTCAGATTCATGTTTACAACATAAGCAAGGAAAAGAATACGATAATCTACTGTTACTTATAACCCCACTGTTGGCAAAGACCTTTCCCCATGACTTCCAGTGCTTACGATCCGGGGCTAATATATGACATTATACCCTTCCTAAAACTTCTAAGATGTCATTCGAAACTATTCCCTAACAACAATGAAAATCATTACCCAACAGTAGCTCATCCCTAAACGGGTCTCTAACCTCCTCAAAATACACAAAAAAACAATCATACAACAATCAGTCAAATACTTACCTAGACAATTAATCACGTCCATTATCACCGTGAACCACATCGCCAAGGACGCGTCAGTTCCCACATAACTTAACCTTTAGCCAACCTGCCTAAGCCCTGCCCATTGCAATACAAATTAGACATTCTGAACATGACGTGTCTTGCTTTATTCCCTTGTGCTGGAAAATCTGTACCAATGAGCATTGAGCGCTGGATACGATAAGATCGTTATGGAAAATTGGGCACGGTTGGTAGCGAATTTGCATGGAATTGTGGCGTTTTTGGTCAGTAGACGTGACAATATACAGTACGTAGATTTTTAAATATTTCAGCGTGTTTTTATTTTGTAAATTTTCTATTTTTTTTTTTTTTTTTTGTATTTTAATTTATATTTATGCAGATCAGAGTCAGGAAGGCTTTAAAGTTTAAATATCTGGGGGCACTTCAGTTTTTTTTTTTTTGCTGTATTTTAATTTACATTTTTGCAGATAAACAATCAGGAAGGCTTTAACGTTCGGATACCTGAAGGAAATAAGATAAATAAATAAATTGTTACGTTTATTTTGTATTTAAGGAAATGAATATCGATGTAAATTGTAATATTCGCAACAATTTACCCGCTGGGGATCATAAAAATTAATTGTACACAAACATTAATCTCTACAACATTAATTTTCCCTTCAGGCAATAAGAACCAGTTTCAATTAAATTCGTCAACACTTTGCCAAAAGGTGTTTAATTAAAAATTAAAATAAAATTGTATCACAGATGGCGTACCTGATAAGAAAGAGATAAAATATATATAAGTAAGTAGGTATATCAATAAAATATTATGCCAAACCCATAAAAATGTATCGTGTACCAAGGTCCCAAATTTGATTGATATTTTATTTATTACCTCAGCTATCGCGAGTTTTATTACGTTAATATTATTTAACACAACAACAAAAATTTTAATAACCTTAAAATTGCGGGCAGAGACATTTAAATGCTATTCTATATTAAAATGTAATAAAATGTACTGCATATTAGTGTAATATTAATATAGTAATGATTGTAACTAAAAACTCATTTATTTTAATTAATAAAATATTGATTAAGGTTAGATTTTGTAAACCTGTTTATTTTTACCTGTTGTATTTGTCCACTGCTCCGAAACGGTGAAGGAAAACATCGTGAGGAAACCGGCATGTTCTAGAACCAAAAATTCGAAGATATGTGAGATCCGCCAACCCGCACTAGGTCCTCTCACAGAGAGGAGGACTGTGTCCCAGCAGTGGGAACATTATACACTGATATTTTTCCACTAGAGCTAAGCATGATAGTGACCTCCTCATAATGAACCGCTTTAAAAACAAATGAAAGAGAATTGTTTTTTTATATTTATTTCAATAGAATCCAAAGAATTTAAACAAAACGAAAGAATTTTAACAATCCTGTCTGCAAAGCGTTGTGAATATGACTTTACCATCCGGTTAAAAACCAATGTCCCGCAGAGGACATTTCACGGTTAATTATTATGGCATAAACGGTGAAAAAAACCCAAGTCACGTTGAACAAAAAACCGCGTTTAATTTGCGTGCTTTAAAACACCATATTAATTGCAAGTCACTTCTAATCTGATCTAATTCATTTGTATCTCAAGCCTCAACTATTCTAGAATGACCTTTAAATAAATAGTCATATTAATAGGTACTGTGAGAACCAACGCCATATAAAATCTGAACTGGACACTTGGGTAAATAAACCATTATTAAAGACCTACCTCGCCTCCTTGGCTCCTTAAAAATACTGGCCACTAAAGGGTTAGCTTTAGTTTTCGGCAGCTCAAGTTACGTTAGCCGGTAACATAAGTCCAGCTGGTAATGCCTTGGCATTTCGAAATTGGTTCAAGTTTTTGACGCAGGACGATGATTGATAAATGCAATGGATAATCAAACATGTCCTTGTTCATTAAATGTTAGAAAGATATAAAATCTAATTGTACCAATGAGAAGCCTTGAATATTGATGAGATGCTAAGATGGACTACTTTAAGAAGCAGTTTTGAAAGACGTTGATGTATCACAACTTAAATATAAAAGAATCAATTAAATCCTTTCACTTTTTTATGTTTTGAATTGCATAAATGTTAATATTAACGATGCATTAAATTTTGAGTTTCAGAAACTCAAATCTGTGTCGAAAATTAGATCCATCCTGTATAGTTCCATCTTTCTCAGAAACTGGGACAACGATGTCTTGAACCCTGAAATTTAAGTTTTTATTTGAACGTGTTTTTTTTGTTTTTTTTTTTTCGTTTTCAAGACATCGCTACCTAATTTCCAAAGCACCTCAACGAAATGGCGTAACTCGAACGGACCCAAGTGGTACTGATATGCAACAGAATACAATTAACATTAATGTAATTGATTGTCAAACGAACTGTAACAATTTCAATAAATCTCAGTCACAGCGAACATTATTTGTTCGGTACTCATATTATTAAATAGAACCATTATTAACAGGACCTTGGTAAACTAGACTAGTTTTTAGACTTAGACTTAAGGTCATAACACACGTTGTAAAATTATTAGCCACGCATTTTGTCTACATGACATACCTATACACAAGTTTGTGTCAGCCATTGTAACACAACCCTAAGCTTTAACTATTAGTTGACTGCTTAAGGTGGATGCTCCAAGGCTCCACGTAGCCCGCGAAATTCAAATTTTCTTACGTTTTTTGCAATTTTCTGGTCAGTACTAAGTTGTACGTTGATTAAAATATGATTCGCGGCCGTAACAAATATGTATTTACAGAATTATGATCATAAAAATGATCAACACAATTCTCTAAGATCAAGTAATCCTACTGAATCACTATTTCATGAAATCTTGAGATTTTAGGATTATGCTAATTTAAGTTGTATTATTGATTCTCGGTCGTGGGTTCGAACCCAGGCAGGCGCTTTACCTTATGTAAATTATTTCATCACCACTGTTCTCAAAACGGTGAAGGAAAACATCGTGAGGAAACCGGCATGTCCTAGAACCAAAAACCCGAAGACATGTGACATCTACCAACCCGCACTTGGCCCGCGTGGTGGATAACAGCCCACTCCCTCTCGAAGAGAGGAGCTCTGTGTCCCAGCAGTGGGAACATTAAAGGCTGATTATGTAACCATTTATGTACACACATATATAAACAGACAAGAAAAACAGAACAGAAAAATAGGTACAGAGGTGATGCTTATTTCATAAGAAATCTCTTCCAGCACACCCAAGACAGGACAATAAATACAGAGATGTAGACAGCGTGTGACAGAGTAAAGAAGACAAAAAACTTTGATGTAGATCATAATTAGTAAGGTTAATATGCTGTTCTATTAAAAAAGACTTTATACGTAATATTTCAACACTTGTGGCTAACTAATAACAGCCGCACGAGTAGATTGATCAGGTTAAGCTACCCTTCCGTGCCTCAGAAAGCACGTTAAGCCGATGGTCCCGGCCGCCATTCGTCTTGTTAAGGGTCATCAGAAGCCCGGAAGTCTGACAACCAGTCTTACCAAGGAGTATTTTTTTTTAAGAAAAACGTTTCACTAGGAATTTCTCCTGTATCGTGGGTGCGTTTAGAAACATTTAAACTCACATACACAAACAGCCAGACCCGGAACAACTACTTGTAGGTCTGTAATACTATTTGTTCCGCGCGGAAATCGAACTCGTGACACGCAGCGCAGTAGTCAATCGGTTAACCACTGCGCCAACCGTGCCGTCCAATTATCCAATAACTGGATTATGAACGTCAGATAGGCAGAAGCTTCCTGTAAAATACTGGTAATCAGCTGCATCAGATTATACTGGTAGGCAACCCAAACATAGTTGGGAAAAGGCTAGGAGATAATGGCGCTATATTTCAACCCCTTTGTGGTTAGCTAGTTAAAAAAGTCTAAGTAGGTATTTGTTTTTCTTACTGTGCTTGTTGCAAAACCATCTAGGGAGACCGTAAATAATGTATACATCCAGATAGTTCATTCTAGCTTTGTGTAGGACGAAGAACACACACAAAGATACCTACCTCCTTGAACCAAAACAGCTCACAAGTTTGAGATGATTATTTTGTCTTTACGTTCAGCAAGAATTTGGTGCTGTTTGCTGTACCTACACCCGATGAACACTATACAAAGCTAAACTACTGACTAATCGCCCACAAATTAGTCTAGTATACCTATAAAAATTCATATCAACCTTTGTAAGGAAAACCGTTGAAATACAATTTATTATTATAAATTATTGTAACATAATAAATAACACGCCTAAATATAAGTGCATATTACCACTGCACATAGGCATATGACACGAGAACGCTCTAATTTTGGTCGAATGTCCGCCTAGGCTAAGCCCAAGGTCCACCATTCTCCCAGACTGCCGAGACGGGCCGCGGTTTTAGGAAACCTAGTATAATAAACACTATATTATCTAAATTGAAATTATTACTTCCTTGAGAGTGATAAAAAATGTAATACACGTTGATAGTTACAGAATTTAGTTTTGAATAGGTGATAAATATCTTTTGATAACGAAGTGTCTGATTTGTAAGTGCTTAAGAATGAAAAATGTTTGGTTAATATTTGTTTAGGTTTTTATTAGCCCCCTTGTGGCTAAGTAATAACAGCCGCACGCTTCGAATGATCCGGTTAAGCTAGGGCGGAGGACATCCATGAGGATTTTCCACCCTGGAACAAAAAAAAGGCTTGCCGCGGTTGGTCCGTGGATGGATGACTATCTTTACATAACAAGACCCCTCCATGCCTCGGAAAGCACGTTAAGCCGTTGGTCCCGACTGTAATTCGAAGCCCGAAAGTCGTCAGACTTTCGGTCTTAACTAGTTGTGGAGGTCAGATAGGCGACTGCTGGTCAGACATGGCATGGAGCGTAAAATACTGGTACTCTTGGCAGCTGCATCCAGTTAGACTGGAAGCTGGCCCCAACATAGTTGGGAAAAGGCTAGGCAGGTGATGACCTTATTATTTTTCCAACGAAGGCAAGAACTGAGGTTACTACGTCAGAACATTAACTCACCCCCATTTCTGAAAATCATTCCATTTTATTCTCTCGTCAAATCCAAATCAAGTGATCCGATTGGCCCTTTTTATTTAGCCAGCCAGTCACAGCAGCTAAGTACATATTTGACGGTAAATTTCCTGATCTTGGTCAAACTTGAGTAAGCTTTCAGGAAACGGAGGTTAAATAAACTTACCAACATTAGAAAATACGCATCCTGACAGAAAAAAACAGACAGCAAACATTTAGATACAAGACGATTAAAGGTACTTGCGACATTCTCGCCTGTCGGCGTAGACAAGATACCAAATACCTTCACCTTACCGGTATCTTGTACCTTCAAGTAACCGACAAACGTACCATCAACCCCACATCAGTGGTTACAGTTGCACTACGAAAAGCACCCTCAAGCTACGATATAAAGGCGTTGTCAATGTCAACTTATTTGAACACTGTTTAGGCACTTGTCCCACCGCTGGCGAGTAAGCGTGGTGAGAAGCGACAAGAGCTAATAGCTCCTATGCGTATGTACCGAGCGTGCTCGATTATGCCAAGCGAGTGTCGCAGAGCGAATACTCTCTTTGATAGCTCTTGTCACTGGGACAAACGAGTACGTACTGGCAGCGTGATCAGTCAGCCATCAACTAATCCACACTTAAAATTATAAATTCGACAGTAACTCTGTCTGTATGTTACCTTTTCACGCCTAAACCACTGAACGAATTTCGATCAAATTTGGCAAAGAGATAGATGGCATCCTGAGGATGGACATAGGCTACTTTTTATCAACCGACGCCGCGGGCAGATTCTAGTATTATATACATCTCTTTTACTTACACGGGACCTACAATCTTTTGTACGTTTTTTTGAGCGAGAAAATCGTTTATAGCTAGTCGTTTCCTCGTCGGCGCGCGGCGGTGGGTCAGGTTCCTTACCTTAGCCTTACGGTTGACTGTACAAACAGATTTTTTACCGATCACCATATGAGAAGACTGCCTCTTACATTTATTCATATTAATTGTAATTGAATTGCGGAAAAAATAAATGCTTGTGACATTAATTAAGCTTACTTAATTATATTTTATAAAGTGTCCATATTTGTCGGAGGGTAGGGCAAACAAGAGTCGGCCCAGAGCTTTATACTTTCTTTATAATTATATATTTTGTAGACCGCGGGAATCCGCTGGATGCGAGAAGCACAGAACTCCAGCACACAGACAGACAGATGTCCACCAGTGGACGTCTTTGAAATCTGCACGTCATTGAGTTTCTTGCTCATTCTTCTCCGTACGGTTTGGAATGGGCAACTAGCTTAATTTTTCTGACTGACCAACTCGACTTGACGATTTAGAAATGAATACTTACTTTGAGTTTGAGTTTGCGTATATATATCGCGATACAGATTGTTCAAGAAAAAATTATGGTGTATGTGTTATTGTCTACAATTTGGATGAAAATATAGTTAGTTAAAGCATCCGATTGTGCAATTACATGCCTTTTAAAAGTTAATTGTGGGTTAAATAGTTTCTTTCGAAAGAGACTTTAGCCTTAATTTATTATTCTAATTAGAGCATAAAGATAAGCGCTGATACACTTCATTTATTCTTAATCCAGTAATAGAGTACACGGTAAAATGAAATATTTAACTAGATAAGTATCAACTCGATATTAAAATCTTGATAGCTTGACTGTAATAAATACCTGAATGGGTTGGTACATTGCTTAATTTTAAAATAATAATTATATTTATATTTTTTGTCTTACAGGTACTTATTTAAAAAATATACAACAGCCCAGAGTCAGGATTTGGGCTCATGGGACATGTCACAATCAAAACCGGGGCCAGGTGGCCATGTGGTAATGGTAACAGCCACGAATTATGAGTTGTAGGTCGTAGGTTCAAACCCAGACCCAGAGTGGTTTACTTTTTGTAAATTATTTCATGACCACTACTCCCAAAACGGTGAAGAAAAACATCGTGAGGAAATCGGCATGTCCAAAAAATTCGAAGACATGTGACATCTACCAACCCGCACTGGGCCCGCGTGGTGGATTACGGCCCATTCCCTCTATATTATACGTTGATTATGTGGTCAAAAGTAATTTTGACGGTACATTGTACAGACACACACCCCCCTGCCCCTTCTCAAACATTTTCTTACAATCTGGCACCGACAACAACGATCCATATACCTCAGAATGAATAACTATAAGAAAATGAATGAGACGATACTGAACTATTTCTTGTATCTACGAGTAACTACTCATTCGAACACCTGTGTTACCAGGAGAGTACCGAGTTCGCATCCGGGTTGAGGCATATCAGTGCAATCTCTCATGTTATGAAGGAAGTGTGGGTTCTGCGTGACAATATGAGTACACGATTGATAAAATGATAACGTTACTTAAATGTTTTTTTTAAAGTGATGCAACTGTTCATTGAGTTGTCCTTATTGCTTTCGTGAATGACTTTCAGTGGAAGGAAATTATGTAATTTATGTTACAGCTTTGAGCAGGAAATGTATCACAAAATCTTGTTGCAGGAAATTGCTGTCAAGACTACTGCTACTTGCTACTTTAAACCTCATTCACTTCTCTCTAAAATTTTAGATAGAAGCGAGTGAGCTTCCTTGGAAAGCATGAATACATAATTCCAAAATGGTTCAATATTTATGTGGAAAAGTCGTAAAATTATTCTACCATATACAGAGTGGCAAGGCATTAACGCGCTAACGGAAACCATGGATTCAGCACATGATTCTAGACTCACGCATAGAAAATTTTCGTCGGTTATCAAAAATAAATCAGGTGTTTCATAGCAAAGTGCAATACCTACGCGAACGAAATTTATGGAACAGCAATTTTTTTTTTAATATAACTGATCTAAAAATTCAACGCAGGTTGAGCATCATGTTCTGAATCCATGATATCAGGTTGCGCGTCGATGTCCCTGCCACCCTGTATAATATTTTATATCAACTTCCCAAACTTTTATCTGACAAACCAACATTACAAACCAACTTACCAAACACCAATCTATACCAAGAGATAACCAGAATACGTGACAATATGAGGTATTCCTATAATATTTTACCATTTATGTACACACATATATAAACAGACATTGAAAAACAGAACAGAAAAAATAGGTACAGAGGTGATGCTTATTTCATAAGAAATCTCTTCCAGCATACCTGAGATAGGACAATAGATACAGAGAGAGATAATAACGTTACCTCAAAAGTTCATTGAGATGTCCTTATTGCTTTCGTGCATGGCTTTCAGTGGAAGGAACTTATGTAATACATGTTTCGGCTTTTAGCAGGAAATGTATCTAAATATATTTTAAAAGATATGTAGCAGGAAATTGCTGTCAAGTCGAGGAAGCTGAATTGGCTCTAGGACTCTAAGTGGGTATGCTCTCAATTTAAACCACACCCACTTCTCACGATAACTTGGTATCACATGGATCATGTCATTCGTGGATTTTTGTCAGTCGTCCTTCAGTCTGAAAGATCCTTCAATGATTAATTAATAGAAAACGTGTGTGTGTGGACATACCAAGACCCCTCCGTACCTCAGAAAGCACGTTTAGCTGTTGGTTCCGTCTATCATTCATGGATCTTTGACAATGGTCACGGGTCGTCAGAAGCCCGAAAGTCTGACGACCAGCCTTACCAACGGATATCGTGTAACTCATTTACTGGGTTGTGGAGGTCAGATATGTAGCTGAATTGTAAAATACTGGTCTTTAGCAGCATCTAATTAGATTGGAAGCCGAATCCAAGATAGTTTGGACTAGGCCGAGCAGATGATGAATATGGATCCATCATTCCATTGGTAATGATCTAATATATATTTGGAATTCATTTAAAATTAAATAGTCTACCTATAGCAATCATTTGATATCAACTGCCAAATCTTTCATCTGTATACTGTCTAAATCAAAATGTTCGTAAAACACTGCTGCGCTACAGCAAAACCGTTTCAAAATAACAAAACAGATCCGTAAAAAACACGCAATGAACTAAAAAACGAAACGTGAACCTAAATTTTCCGCCAAATAATGACTGAAGTTAACAAATGAGACTTTTCACTCGATAACAGTCGTGTTCTCGATTTACGTAATCGATTGTTAAAAAAGCTATTATTGTTTCTATTTTTTGTCTAAACTCTAAAGGCATGATTTACCCTGTTCTTGATTATGCAAGCAACAGACACGAATAATCTGTTGTACAATGTTAAATCGTGCTGATTTCTATTTCGTGTTAATTATTTAGTTACAACTACCTAAACACGAGGATTGTCAGTGTTACATTAAGTTAAGTAAAACTTTTACCGTCTTTAGTATTTTAAGTAGGTACTAAATTCTTATGTCCGTTTTCGCTATCACTAGGCAACACCTAAATACCATGTCTAAATAAAACTGCCTTTGATTTTCACCTCTCGGCACTGAGCCTAGGGTTGATAATCCAACGACGCGCTTGCATACAAAATTATTCTACGTTATTTGGTCCACAGGCCCAAAATAAATATGAGCAATTCACATTTTACTTAATCGCATTTTATCTGATTTGCTGTCCTCCCACAGCGACGCCCTAAGTCAAGGTGCGTAGCGTAGAATGCTCTTAGCGCGTAGTCGCTTAGTTTTTAAGTTTTCGAAGCCCTGCCTGGAGGCCTTAATTTAATGAGGCACCCACAGGCAAGCCCGGTTAAGCAGCCGACAACCTTCTAAATTGACCTGCGAGATGAAATTGACCTGTTTTTTTTTTTTTAAATACTTGAGAGATGTCAAGGGACACCCGGAAGGAACGAATTTCCTTTCGATTAATTAGTGAAGGAATTGTAATAAAATTTTATTTTTTACAAAAAGTGTCGTTACAACTTTTGGTCTTAATTTTTTCCGTCTAGCCTCCTTTCGCAACGCGCGATAAGGAACTTCGTTCCAAAAAACGTTGCCCTACACTAGGAATTACTCCTGTGTCGTGGGCGCGTTTACAAACTTTTAAACTCACACACACTCGAACGGAACGGAATCGAACCCGCCACTGCGCCAACCATGTCGTCGTTTTGGGGGACTGTGTAATGTAATTTTGATATTCGAAAAGTGCTGATTCTCTGCCTAATTTGAATAAATGGCTTTTGATTTTGATTTTGAGATGCCATATATTTTAATACTTAATCGAATTTGCACAGATAGACATCACCGAACTTGATTTTTGAACGTAAAACCAAAGTTATTCAGACTGGCGATACTACCCAACTTACCGTTACCCTGTACTTAAAGTCTAGTACTTTTTTTACATTTTCCGTACCAGCCCGTTGCCCACGATTAGTGCACAAGGCTTTCGTCATCAACAAATCATCGGCTAACATAACAATGCGTACAAATAGCTGTTAATTATTATTAATTATACCACATTTCAAGTTAAAATAAGCGTTTCGTGCGCGGTTTCGTCAGCCTCACTCAATCGGCTATTACAAACATTTGATAATACCCTATTCATTAATGTTACCTCACACGAGTTACCAGCGAATATGGGAAATATAGCGTCGTACAAAAACACTTAGATATTGACACAATAACAATAGCAACTGGCAACCACATGCGCAAGAGTTGTGTCCATTATTCTGAACGATAATGAAGTTTTTTGGAGTATTTTTTTTTTGCTAAGTGGGCCTTCTCTTCACCTCGATCACGGCTGATGGAAAGCGATGGATGAGGTCTATGCATATAGATTTAGGCTTGGATAAACACTTAGGTTAAACCTCGTGGTTTAAGAATCAGCCGGAACCTGCACCCTAATCATGTAACACCGTTCAACCACAATCTGAAATTATTTTGAAGGATATAGCTTCATTTGTTCGAAAAATTTGTCTACCCAACAACGTAAATAGCGCAATGAATGTTGTTGAACTGTCAAAATGAAAGCCATTGCTACTGTTGGCGTGTTACGCAATTACCTCGCTGGAGGATACAATGCCATATATGTACATATATCCAAGATGCAAGTCAGTTTTGTATTTTAATTATATAAATAAATCCATCCTTCAGGCCGTATAAGAATCATCACTGTTTGAATGTGAGGGTCAGATAGATATACAACTTTACACACCAAAATTCAGTGAATAGCACCATTTTTTGTCGCAATAGGAACAATGATGGCTTTATAGAGGCATGAGGAACAGGCTGTAAAGTTCACTCATCCTTCATAGAAAAGGGAGGATAGTCCGACCAGACGGGTGTTGTGTCTGGTGCTACTGCCCGACTATTGTTATGGGGACGTTGTATATATGTTAGTCGTGCGGTAAACACTGCTTGCGCGATGCAGGATTTTGAGTGACATCAGTATGATGCGTAGTTCGCATGTGGCGATGTAGATACCGTCACAGATTTAGCACGTCTGTACGGCCTCTAGACTCACCCGATTCACAAGAATATGTTCAAGTAAACCGATAGCGTGCTTACAAATAATATTCTATACCTACTAAACTAACTATAAATAACTAGTGGGTGCAGTAAGAACTCAGATCAATCTTGAATCATAAATAATGAATATTCGTCGGAAAGTTTATAGGTTCGCCTAGTAAACCTTAGCTTCCATTCTATGTAACACCAAGGTCTTATAGTTTCTATTTGGTAGATTAGCGGTTTACAGACGCAGTTATTCAAGCGAAAACGTCATTATACAAATTGTAGTGCACCAATATGAATGCATTTCTGTTATTATATGTAGGTCCAAGTTGCCTTCAGTTACCATTATTGCATATATGTATAGGTACAGATGATCAATGATATTATTTCTGTAAATAGGTTTATACCAACACTTTTACATGTCTACACTATGTTAATATTATAAAGAGGTAAAATTTGTAAGTTTGGTAGTAATCTCAGGGAGTATGATACACTATTGTCGAGTGACATTGGGTATGTTTAATAGTATGTACACTCATTGGCAGTGGAACGCAGAAACAAGGTTTAATTTCTCCTGTTGTAAATTATCGTGCGTACTGGCCACAAACATTGTAAATGCTATTCAAAAAAATAAAGTTTGAGAATGTTTTTTCTCGGATTTCTTTTGTTTTTAGGTAATTATTGCGTAATATACTGTGATTTTTTTTTACTTCCTTCTGGACGAACCTGCGGGCAAAACCTAGCCAGTAATATTTTAAAAACTAGATGTTGTCAGCGGTTCCTATCCAAATACTCTGAGAATAAAAACCAAAAAAAACTCAGAGGTTACAGTCTCTTTTAAAGTCCAGACATATGTAATTGTGTTGTTACTGTAAAATTTTACACCGGATTGAATTGTGTTTGATGATTCCATAGAACACTTACGTAATGCAATGGAAACAGTGAAAAATATATAAAATTGCGTTCCGGCCGCATCTCACGGTATATAGCCTATTGTTTCGACAAAATTAAGCGCTCACATTTGTAATGAAAACGCCAATGTTAACAGAATACTCATTAAACTCTTTGACTTAATGCATTAAGATGTACCAAAGTCTTGCGTAAAAAGCTCTTATCGTCATCATTGCAGCATTCCTCCAACCTTAGCTTAGCTTGGGACTAGAGATGGCGCTGTGTGAAATGTCCAGGGATATTATTATTATTATTATGTCGTTTATTTATTTAATTTTCTTATTTTATTACATTTTTAAATATTATTATAAAAAAAAAAACATTTAAAAATATAAAAAAATAGTAATCCACCGGTGTCGGGAGCAGGGTCCAAGCTACCGGTGGTTAGGGCTCCAGAGACAGAAACCTCCTCACAATGCGAGCCGTATCGAGGAGTACTGCCTTCTGAATCAGGCCCTTGATCCAACCGCCTAACGAGAGCCTCGATAGATGTTGATCGAGGCTTTCGGCCATCAGGCCATTGGCCGATACGACAATCGGCACTATAACAGTCGAGCTCACATTCCACATGTCAATAACCTCGTGTGCTAAGTCAAGATATTTGATTTGTTATAATTATTATTATTATAATCTCTGGGAAATCTACTGGGTATGAGCCTTCTGCCATTTCCGCCACGCTTCCCTGGTCAGTGAGAGATGAGTCTCATCCATGGGGTCTGTTTAATAAAACCTTCATTCGCCGACAATTTCTTTAGTCTGTTCCATAGATTTCCGCTTTATTACACGCTTTAAAAAGTGACAATTTTGTAAGTTTTTGACAAATGTGTCATATTGTCTCTCTTTTAGTCTTTTAAGTTATATCAAATTGGATCCGGTTTGACCCACGGCCATTTGTAGGTTAGCCATCCTTCTGGCTGTTGATTTTCTGACACTGTTCCTTCCTGTCTGCATGGCCCTCATATGGCCTGACCAAGATTATGTTTGGACTTCAAAAGAGACTGTGACCTCTGAGTTTGTTTCTGTTTTTCTTCTCAGAGTAGTCAGTTAGGTAACACTGAACTCATCTAATTTTAAAACATAATTTAATTTGGACGTGTTAAAGTTTTTTCTTAACCAATTTACCAAAATTTTTTATTTTATCATTTACCTCTAATGTGAGTATTTTCATAACAATACTAGTGAAATTATTATCAACAGTTCAAGGTGAAAACAATTGCAACAATACGCGACATTGAATGAAGAGGTCAATTATCGAATCCGCGACAACAACATTACAAAAGATACGTAAGAACGTGTAACACACGCTAACAAAGTTATCCAACGAACATTTCACAATCCTAGTCGACCAGAAGGCTGATTTCATCACCCCATTCACACCCCCCGATATTCTAAACAGAAAAGTTGGCACCTCACCACTAATGTTCATAATAAAATTCGCTCATGACCTTTGACATGACAATGCGTAAATTTTGAAACTTAAACAAAAGTCACACAAGTTCAATGGTAGATAGATACATATATATCGTACGAGTACATAATAGAGGTCGATTACAATAAAATTGCTTAGTGTAACTTCGTAGTAACTTCGTGATCATTGACAAAAGATTTCGCAACATCATCGATAATTGAATTAAAAAGTCCTAAATCAAGAAGTCATTATTAAAACTTTTTTATGAAGCCTTCATAATTTCAACACGCATTAAAAAAGTTCAAGTTGCCATTATGATATGAGTTCTTGAACCTAATTTCGTTCGAATCCGGGGCACGCGCAACAAAGACAATATAATAGCCCAATGTCGTTTCCATCACGATCTGTATTCGTCATATTTGCTGTTGAGTATATCGATTATAGGCATGTCAATGATCGATACTGGATCGTACCTATACGCTTTATCGATAGCCAAGGCTACGAAATTTACACGGTCAGAATTAGTGAAACGTATTAATAAAAGCGAACAACGTGAATAGAACACGCTATTCGATAGTAAATCTATTGTGCTTGTGCGCCATTGATGTATGATTTGAATGCGAAATTGAATTTCACACTCTTACAAACCTTTTATACTCGTAGTGTAGGCCTTTAGGAGTTTCAAAGCAATGACAATGAACATAAAAGGTTGGTAATTAATGAGGCATTGCCCTAATTTGCACTGAAAAACAAACAAAATATTTACGATGATGATTTAGCCGAAAGCAAAAGCCTACAATATTTATGTATCATCCTCATATATAATTGATTCATTTATACCTATGCAGAGTGGCAGGGGCATCGACGCGCAATCTGTTACCATGGGTTCAGTACCTTATTCTGAATCCCCGTGCGTTGAAATTTTACGCCGACTATTAAAAAAAAAATAGTTCCACGCATTTTGACCGCGGAGATTTTCACTTTTCTATGAAACAGAAAATTTTTTTTTTAGAAAACCGACAAAATATTTTAGAAACACCACGCTGCGCTAGGTCGGACACGTCGCGCCAATGCACCCGAAGAGATGGGCAAAGATCAACACTCACTGGACGCCTGAAGAAGGACATCGCCGTCGAGGTAGACACGGCGAAGGTGGTACAATCTAACGAGGTTTGCAGGGCCAACATGGCCAAAGATCATGGCTCAAGACAGGGAGCTTTGGAAGGAAAAAGTGGAGGCCTGTGCCCAGCAGTGGGACACAATATAGGGCAGCGAAAAAAAAACCGACGAAAAATTTCTACAAAAGTATCTAGAATCATCAGAGTCTTGAATCATGTGCTAATTGATGGTTTCAGTCTGCGCGCCGATGTCCCTGCCACTCTGTATAAGTATTTCATTGTACAGACGCCAGCACATCAAGCTACTACAATCTGTCAAATTTCTTTAATTGATTTTCAACTTTATCGCTGAATCATTAAGGTTCAAGTTGGAAAATTTTGACAGTTTCGGATAGCTTGACCTGCTGGCGTCTGTACAACAAAAAATAAATTAAACATACAACGGGCGGCCTAATAATGGTGGTGGTGAACTTTGAGACACAACAAACAATAATTAGATAATTGTTGAGGTTAACTGACAAAATCAAATCAGTACAATTAAATACAGCTTCTCAAGAATCCAAACGACGTCCGCCCACAGTAATTGTTCACTTATCTACACCTCTAATTAAAGTATCAGTTCACGCTTGACACAAATGCGACGCAAGCGCAAGGCTAAGCTCCGAACCACACCGTGACCTTTCACACAGATTTATTATTATTTTAATAATTATATTAATTAACACTTATAACGCGAACTGTATGAAGTACTTAAAGATCATAAATCACTGTAAATTATAGCCTAATCTTAGTCAGATTTGCTGTTTTGTTTGCATGACAAATGATCCCTAATTTGTGGCTTTGAGTTCAATCAGACACAAACAGCTAAGTACGTAATTATCTAACGTAGCGACGTAATTTTAAATCTTACTAAGGCAGAAGACAGGTCGTCGGTCCATCCAGCTGCAGGGTGTCCCACACTACGCTTACCGATCTTCACTCCAGGACTCGTCTGCTCCACCGGCCGATGGTCCTTCGACAAACATGGCCAGCCCACTGCCACTTCAGTTTGCTTACTCTGCAAGGTAGGTATATCGGTAACTCCGGTTCTTTTCCGGATAATTTAATTTCAGATTTCATCCTTCAAAAAAACTCCGAGCATAGCCCGCTCCCTAAGCGACCACGAACAGGAGTATAAACCCTAATTATCCTTTGATTTTGTACGACAATTTAATACACCTGGTTATGTACATAACGCCTCGTTAAACTGGCTTAATAAATAAGATTTGTAGAAGGAAACAATTTATCTTAAACTGGTCTTTTATGTCGTACAATCAGTGGACGGATTTAGGGTCATGGCTGGGTCAAAATGACATTAAGTTAGTAGGCACGTTTGATAAATCATTGGTCTGACCACTATGACCGAATCAAGTTTTTTGTCAACATCTATAATAAATAGTATAAAACAAAGTTGCGTTTCGTGTCTGTCTGTGTGACCGCGGCGGTGTTCTTCTAAACCATGCTACGAATTTAGATAAGGTTTTCATCAGCGTTTAGGGAATTTATTCCGGATAATTTATGGTTAAAATACATAAATATTCAACTTAGGGCTGGTTTTTCCATCGCCAGATAACTTTTATTCAAGGAATAAAATTGACGTTTCACAGTTTTTGTATAAAATAACTGGCAAAATTTTCTTAATAATTATTCCTCGAATAAAGTTATCAGATGATTGAAAAATCAGCCCTTACTTAAATAAAGAAATCTTAATTTTTTGTCAAGTCGTATTATAAACCGTTCGAAGCATGGGCATTTAGTAAAATATAAACTTGAAATTATAGTCACAATCATTATGGCCGTGTCTAGTGATTTAATAATAAATTATGAAGAATAAATTATACCCTGTAATGTGACAATAAATCCGTAAAAGACAAGTTGTTATGAATATTTATTTCATAATTACTGTCCAATCAGGAGATTAGGGTCAATAAATTTAAGGCCCAACTACCATTCTACCAAATTATCCTTCTATCTTTACAGTTACGACTATCCTTCCATCTACACAGCTACGACCTAGTAAAGGGCGATGTCCTTGTAAAAGCATATACTTGTGTGCCTTAGTACAGACGCCAGCCCATCAAGCTACTACAATCTGTCAAATTTCTTTAATAGATTTTCAACTTTATCGCTAAAGTATTAAGGTTCAAGGTTGATTGGGAAAATTGGACAGTTTCGGTAGCTTGACCTGCTGGCGTCTGTACCTAGTCGCAACCAACGTGAATGGAAAGATGATTATAATAATAATAATATCCCTGGACATTTCACACAGCGCCATCTAGTCCCAAACTAAGCAACCTAATGCTTGTGTTATGGTAACAAGATGGCTGATAAACTACTTATATACATTTTTTTTTTTTTTTTTGTAAATACATACATATTATACATAGAAAAACACCCAGACTCGGAACAAATACATGTAGGTCATACAAATATTTGTTCCGTGCGGGAATCGAACCCGCGACACGCAGCGCAGCAGTCAATAGCTTAACCACTGCGCCAACCGTGCCGTCAATTCCTCGATTCCTCTTCTTCTTTTCATTTCGACGGGACATCTATGTTGCTTGCTGTTTGACTACGTTTATTACGGCGTCACAGAGGTTGTTCAGTAGTCCTATTCTGTACGACATTTCATCGTGAAAACTTAGGTGATAGAGTCAATCACCGGTTAGCACCGGATGGGCTGATGGTTTATTTAGGTGAAGTGAGCTTCTAAGCTCACTTCACCTAAGTTTTCACGGTAAGAGTTTTACAGAATACATCAGCACATCATCAAGGGTGCAGGTCAACGGACATAGATGATCCGCTAAAAGCGCAAAAGAAAACTTTACCTACATCGTTCCGTATTTTTTCCTTTGATCGCATGATAAAAGGTTTTTACGACTTGATAAAACATCGAGAGACGACTTGAATAAACTCTCCACACAGAGAGACACGAAAAGAGACTTTAATTTTAACCCCTTAGTTTATAAACGTTGCTTAAAGTCGGTTTTTTAAACCCAGATACTAAGGTACTAATTTACCAGGTGTATTGTCAAATTTTTACACTAAAAAAACGCAAGTACTAAATAATTAAGTGTCAGATTAGTATCTAGGATTAAAAAACCGGCCAAGTGCGAGTCGGGCTCGCCCATGAAGGGTTCCGTTACGTTACGATTTATGACGTATTAAAAAAAACTACTCACTAGATCTCGTTCAAACCAATTTTCGGTGGAAGTTTATATGGTAATGTACATCATATATTTTTTTTAGTTTTATCATTCTCTTATTTTAGAAGTTACAGGGGGGGGGACACACATTTTACCACTTTGGAAGTGTCTCTCGCGCAAACTTCAGTTTAGAAAAAAATTATATTAGAAACCTCAATATCATTTTTGAAGACCTATCCATAGATACCCCACACGTATGGGTTAGATGAAAAAAAAAATTTTGAGTTTCAGTTCTAAGTATGGGGACCCCCAAAATTTATTGTTTTTTTTCTATTTTTGTGTGAAAATCTTAATGCGGTTCACAGAATACATCTACTGACCAAGTTTCAACAGTATAGCTCTTATAGTTTCGGAAAAAAGCGGCTGTGACATACGGACGGACAGACAGACAGACAGACAGACAGACATGACGAATCCATAAGGGTTCCGTTGCCATTTGGCTACGGAACCCTAAAAACGAACTTTAATGTTAAGAGACGTTTAAACATCAAAAATGTATGGTTAAGCGGTCGCTAATCATTACTTAACTTTAAGCAACGTTTATAAATAAATCTCTAAATGTATAGATAGATAGATGCCCGGAGCAGGTAAGTTTTTAGTCAGCTTAACAACTTAGGTCACACATAACCGCGCATAACGAACTCAAATTTACATACGAACAGAACATAAACTAAACAAACATAAAAACGTCAATAGAATGATAAATACGACCTTGATAAGTGCACCGTCTCACTGTCCGAGTGCCGGACACTTGCCCAACCTAGTGAAAGGTGTCTATTGTGCAACCCGCCTTATCAACTGAACTATTTCATTGAATGTCGGCTACGGACCTTATACACGGCCCGGAATCAGGTGGACGGTGTCGCAAATCGTTGCCAATATTGATAACAGGTTCACTGCAGTGATTATTTTATCGTTAATTGCTTGTAGGATTTAAATGTAGTTTGTTTATCGTTTGTTATATAATTTATTGTGGAATATGTGTTCGACACTTTGTTTTAAAAATGGTTTTTCTGGACCTAGTTATATAATGACCTGGTGATCCGTGACCGTCACCCAGGGTATCCTAGTATGTACGCCAGTATCTCCCAAAGGATCATATTTTTTGCATTGTTGTCAAAACGCTATAATTCTTATCTCAATGTTTTTATGAAAAAATGACTTATATTACGACCTTACGTTTTCCAGTTGTTTTTCGCCTGAAATCATGGGAAATCTGGATCGAATCGAAATTGATTCGAATTATTTTCAAATTGACATTTATTCGGCCTAAATTGACACTCATTCGAGTCAAATTAGATTTGACAGAATTTCGAAGATGTCGGGAGTTGATTGCCGACTTTAAAAAAAGGAGGTATTATTTGGGTTTTGTAATTGGATCCTAAATTATTGTTTTAAAATTAAGACAAGTTATTATGTAAAGTCATCATCTGCCTAGCCCTTTCCCAACTATGTTGGGGTGGGCTTCCAGTCTAACCGGATGCAGCTGAATACCAGTATTTTACATGGAACGACTGCCTCTCTGACCTCCACAACCCAGTTACTGGGTAATACGACACCCCTTGGTAAGACTGGTTGTCAGACTTTCGGGCTTCCGACTACCCGTAACGACTGTCAAAGATCCACGAACGACAGCCGGGACCAACGGCTTAACGTGCTTTCCGAGGCACGGAAAAGTGAAGTGAATTAATTATTAATTATTCAGTTTTGAGTTCGCGTTTGTACGAAGCCGGTTTTTTTCTTTGTAAAAAAATTAAATTCTGAATAAGTTTAAGTCTAATCTAATCTAACTAGCCTCTACTGTCCCTCTTCTGGGCAAAGGCTTCCCTCTCCTTTTTCCAAGTTTAAGTAAATCAGTATTTTTCATGTCCTTGTTTTTAAGCTTGCTATCAAATTAGTTCAAATATAAACGGTAAACCACTTGAAAGGCTATTTTTTCTGTAAGTATTGAATGACATATTAGATCTAAGACCCTGACCATTCAAAAGTGGTCACGATTATCTCCACATAGCAACAATTCATTTGTTTTATTATGTGCCAGTGTGACATAATGCACACTGACCTGTGCACAATGTCAATGACTTTACTTATGTACTAATTACATTCCGATTGTAATAACATAATCAAGATGTCTGCACCTAGTAAAATGTTCTTTATTAGTAAAGGTCTTTACATAGGTCAGATCATTAGGTGCTTTGATATGCACCGAGGTAAATTGTCTATTGAACAGACGGCCTAAGGCAATACGCTGCCGGACAAAGGCCATACCTAAGTTCTATATTTCGCAAATATGTATCAAACGACGTATTGTAAGTAAAATTATTTCCATAGGTTACGTCACCATAATTATAAAATGATAGTTCATGAAAGCCAAAATAAAATGCCTATATAGAAAAAGAGCAAAGTTAATAGTTCTTCAATTATTGTGTCGGAAACTTGGAAATTTAGCTTTTAGGAGTAGGTA
The DNA here is from genome assembly GCA_951799955.1 of Apamea anceps. NCBI lineage: Eukaryota > Metazoa > Arthropoda > Insecta > Lepidoptera > Noctuidae > Apamea > Apamea anceps. The sequence continues at coordinate 6,369,868 of OX637501.1, forward strand.
ACAAAAAGTATACTTGGTAAACAAAATAAGAAAAGAAAATTTAATTTTTTTTTTTTTTTTTTTTTAAATTTTACTATAAGAAAAGTGGCAGAGCAAAGAAAAGATGATTTAACTGGGTAAAAGATGATCCGTCATGAAAAGGACATGAAGCTTAAGAACAATGCTTACCTAACAACCTCTTGCTCTGCTCTTTGCGCCAACCCAGATTACTTTAAGGGACCTGTCTGCTGTCAATGCGGTCAAGTTCTGGGGCCGATTTAATATAATTGACAATGCTATTGATCAAAACTTGACCAAATTGACCAATTTTCACGACATGTGATGTTAATTAAAGCAGACACCTATGTATGGAAGAAACTTACAAACGTCGCTCTTATTAAATAAACCCCTGCCCCAGCAGTCTCGACATTCATAGCGATCGCTTTACAACCGAATTCGGTCGCAAAGTCCTGTCACTCCATACATTTCACCTGTCAATTCGGGACTTTGCGACCAAATTCGGTCGTAAAGCGGTCGCTATAATTATCGAGACTGCAGCCCCTGGTCGAAGCACATTTAAATTAGTGGAATGATCAAAACGACTAGATTTAGATGATGGCATTTAAAAATACTTGTTAAAAGATACAGCATCGAAAACAGTAAACACTATCAATGCCACTAATAATGATTTACCTACTAAACTTTCTTGCATGGTCTACAACAATACACCACCGCGCTATCTTATGACGTAAAAGTGTCACAATTTTACAATAGAAAGGTTCTACGCGCTAATAGACATTTTATAAAGCTATTAGTCAGAGTTAGAACACCGAACGACTATACAATAGTGCTCCAATATCTATTATCCAACCGTTTCCATCAGAAAATCCATTGGTCACGTGTTTGCGAAACTACTTGACTGTAATATAATAGTACGGATAGAGTCGTCACTACCCATAATAGTGTTTATTTTGGGTGGTCATGGATCGATTATTTTGTATTAATCCGAGAAATTGAAGCTCTTTTTTGTATTATTTGCGTTCGTGTTGGTGATTAAAGGGACTGGCGATCTATTCTGTAATAAATTAACCGTGAAAGGCGTTAGGTAAAGTGAGCTTGAAGTGAGCTGTCAATAGTGTCAATTCATCCATTAGTATGTTATATAGTGCACAAGTGTGTGCGCAAACACAGGTGCAGTCTCATAGCCCGATGGGACGGCAATCCGACACGACTGAGGAGAGATCAGGCGCAGGACCAACGACTTTACGTACTATCCGAGGCATCGGGGCTTCACGCCCGGAAGGGGGGCACCCGGGAATCGAACTAAGATAACTGCTAGCTTGATGAGTGCAACTCAACTTCGTGCTTTGCACTGGGCAACGCATGAAGTTGAGAAATAGCCTCAAGATCTCTAGTCTAAATCCCGTCTATTGGGCTAATTCCACTTCAAAATATTTTATTGGAAAGTCGACCCGAGTCGATTGGATCTCGACCTCAGCTGTCCTGAATCCTGACAGCAGACATCGAACCTTACTGTGGTCAAAAGAATTGGTGGCAGTTGCCGGAACTTACGTACCGAATTTAGTTCCGAAAACTTTATCGGAAAGAACAAAAAACTTCGGTACAATTAGGTAAAAGAACGTAATCCTTATAAGGATTCGATATTATGAAATATATCCAATAGCATCCGGCCTAGTTTATGAATCAAGTAGTTTGTACATGAACCAATTTATTTAATATGTGTAACATGTTCTATCAGAAAGGCCTAGTAGCTTTCAATTAAGGCGCGGTATGAAGCAAATTTTTATGTAATTCACAATAGCGCATCGCGACAACAAAATAAAGTTCAAAACAGCGATGCGTTTGATGTTAGTTGAATCGAATGACCACCAAAATAAAAATAATTTTATAGTTTTAATTAAATTAACAAATAAATACACAGCTCAGTGGAATATTTTTTAAGTCTTTCTTCAGTTGATTAAATTCCCTTTATTATCATTATAAAATATGAGTTCACGCTCAAAATTTTGAGATCTTTATGACGGATAAAAGTTTTTTGAGCTCTGTTTTATGATTGTTTTATTATGATACTATTTTATTTTTATGAATAAGTCTTTTCTTTGAACATTTGAAAATTTACTCGTTTTTTTCTGGCTTGTAATGACCGTAATACCAATACACCTAACTAAGCGATAAAAAACTCAGCATTTTTCGGCTACACATCGTAAAATACTCAGTTTTTTGTTTGGGCATCGCCTTAAATTGTGTTATTAAAACGATAGCACAAAACTATTACGTCGAACTACATAACTTTCTAGATTACGGATGATGAGGCGATTTAATTATAGACTCATCAACATCAGTGTTTAATTGAAAACAAGACACGTTTTATCAATATTGTGTAATGGGATTATTTTACGTGTATTCTTGATATTACTGCCTCGTTGGTTAGTGGTCACAAGCGCTACTGCGCACTGTCCTGGGTTCAATTTTCGGGCCGGGCAAAGTCATCATCTGCCTAGCCTTTTACCAACTAAGTTGGGGTCAGCATTTAAAATAAATTGGTATGTTGTGTTCCTCATACTATTTGATGTAGGCACTTAAGGTGAATTCTCCAATGAAACTGAACGCGATCAGCACATTTAAACTGCGCTCAAGAGCTGTCAGTGACATCTTGTGGAATATTGACATTGACATCTCCTGAACGCGGTTTAGATGTTCATTGGTGACTTTCGCCCTTAATCTTTTAGATCGTTTATTGCAGTCCACTGCTACTCCTTGGTCTCTGAGGAAATTGGATAGTGACGTCAATGTAGAGCAGTGACTTACTTTTGTAACTAAAGTCGATGTTTATTTCCTGCTTTGTGAAAAAGTTGTTAAATTAGAATAAATTCTCTAGTACTAATTACGACAATCCATAATTTTCAGAGCAGGTCACCATTATAGTAAAAATCAAAACAAAAAGTCATTTATTCAAACTTGCCTGACAATCAACACTTTTTGAACGTCAAAATTATACAGAGTGGCAGGGACATCGACGCGCAAACTGTCACCATGGATTCACCACATGATACTAGATCCCACAGCGTCGAAACTTTTCGTTGGTTAAAAAAAAAAATTCTGTTTGATTGAGAAAAGTGCAATACCTACGCGGTCAAAATGTTTGGAACAGCAATTTTTTTTTTTAAACTGACGAAAAATTTCGCCGCTTTGGGGTCTAAACTCATGTGCTGAATCCATGGTTACAGTTTGCGCGTCAATGTCCCTGCCACCCTGTATAACACAGTCCCCCAAAACGCTTCACCTCTTCCGAGTGCTTTAGCTGGGAAGAAGTGGCGCACCAAACTCCCCAGCAGCACAGCTGTCTGTTCAGTTAGAAGAACTTAATTCTATGCAATACTAATTAATTAACATTACGAAGCACAAAACATAAAATTAAATTATTTGCTTTATTATGTCAGCTAACAAACCACCAACCCCAAAATACCAACAAAAACCAAAAAGAAATAGTGTGACTTGCAATGAACAGGTAGGTGGTACAGACGCCAGCACATAAAGCTACCCGAAACTGTCAAATTTTCCCAATCAACCTTGAACCTTAATGCTTTAGCGACAAAGTTGAAAATCTATTAAAGAAATGTCACAGGTTGTACATCTGTATATAAACCTAAAGTTATGAGGAAAAACACATTGATATTTTGGTTCCACAATCCACTACAGAGAAGAATCACAACAATCCAGAGGCACCAGGAAGTGCAGGGTGCAATCCCACAAAAAAGGCAATTAATAGCAATACCAATATTGACACGGAAACGATCTCAGTCATCTCCGAAATGTCATAATGTTTTAAAACGTGATCAATTTAATTGTTAATTACCGAGCAGTTCAGGAAGTCTGTTCCCACCACTGCAGAATTTAACACTCTACTATAAGCCGCAAGGCTCATATTTTTGTTGTCTTTATTACCTATTTATCCTTGCTAAAAGATTTCATGGAAATTATGTTGATTATCCTGCAATACGTGTGGAATACATTGAGTATCAAATATTGATTGCTTAATTTTATAAAAGTTCTGTTCAGAATTATATTTTAAGAAACCATGCTTTTGATATTGTAATTATCTTATTAATTTAGCAGACCATGTTTCTTATATTTTAAGAGTCCAAAATCCATTTAATTTCGAGATTCTTATGAATTAACAGGTAGGCTATTTAAATTTACGCAGGGGAGTTCAGAATTCATGAGTTCAGTTTGCACGTCGATGTTCCTACCACCCTGTATAATAAATAACTAAGCGAGGACGCATCGAAAGTGTCAAGTCACGGGCACTGTAGTACGTCTGCAAAACAGCCTATCAAGATAAAGATCACTCCAGTACACAAACAGCGACATTCACTTGACTTTTACGACTACACGAGATAATAGCCGGTACAGCCTCCGTTAAAGGTTTCTCTTCCTTGCTACAATTTGTATGCTGTGACTTTATAAAAGGCCTTGCCCAAATAATGTACAAACTCAAACACAAAGCATTTATTTCAATTAAACCATTTACAGTCACTTTTGAATTGTCAAATAGTCGGTCAGTTAGTCAGAAAGTTGAAGCTAGTTGCCCATTCCACAACATAGATCTCTATGGAGAAGAACGGGCAAGAAACTCCAAGGACACTCTTTTAAATCAAGATATAACAAAATCCTGGGTACATTATTCTTGTTGCGATATGTGAGAACAATGTAAAAACAAATGAAGAAACAAATCTAAATATAAGATTAAAAGTACGCCCGAAGGCGCCCGTTCACGAACATGAAGCGTGGAACAGCACCATCCAGCCCGGCCAGTAAATACCTACCTACTAAATATAGGCAAGTCAGCGCTCGGAATTGCATTACAAATCTATATAACCACTGTTGGTTCTTTGAAAGACTGACATCTGAAAATCCTCGTTGATTGGTGCGGATCAAAGTTTTCGCCCAAGAGGGGCAAATGTTTCACCCTAAGGGAGGAGGGGGGATTTGTCAAGCCGCGAAAAAGTTTTAAATACCTTTGGCACATATTTTCCGTAAACTCAAGAATGGGCCCCCATTTCGAGAGTAGTTTTATTCTAGGTACATCGTTATGTCCGCAAAGGAGGCAGCCGAGCGGGAAAGAAAAGCCACATCCTCTCTCCCCTCCCGCAGGGGACGCACCGGGCACCTGAGAAGGGTGCAAGACGATATGCGACCTCCATGAGAGGTGGCCGGCGGGCGGAGGACTAGGTGCATCCGCCGTCTGATCAGACAGGCCTGAGTTGACGCCGCAGTGTTCCACGAGCACCACTCGAGAGTAGGTGCGACCATTTTGTGGGAATAGCCGCAGGGAGGTGGGACCCGCTGAGGAACAGCGGGTCAAGGCCTGTCGGGGGAGCGGTGAATGCTTATGCGAATCCCGCACCCCCGGAAATAGGCAGAGGCGAAACAATGAATGTATACAAAACCTTGTAAAACATTTTAAAAGAATAACGGTGGAGTTTCTTGCCCATTCTTCTCCATACGAAAACCTACCTACCTTTTGGAAGGGGCGACTAGAAACAATTCTATTTTATTGTAATTTTTGACGTTCAAAATTGCCTTTTGTGGGCCTATTTGAAATAAATGGTTTGAATTTGACTTTGAGGATGACTACTATGCGGATACTACAGGCTGTATAACTATGTTTAAGTATGTCTAATTTAGAGTTTTAGACGGAGTTTGGTCGAAGAATAGAATAGAATACTCTTTATTGTACACCATACAAATTACAGAACATAAATATATAAAATTTTATAAAGGGTGACACAATGGGCGGTCTTATCGCTAAGAGCGATCTCCATGAAGAAGCCCATTGGCGGGGCAACCGCGCCTGCTCGTTGATGAAAAGAAGATATTCTGAAAAGTTCTCCAGCTTCAAAATCTCTCTCTTCTCGTCGAGGAATATTGTACGCTAGATTACGGCATTTTCTTCACAGAGACCTACACAGTTTCTGGTTAATTATAAATTCATGTATCAGAGACTACATTCAGAGTAGTTACACCAACTCTTGCTATATCATTCAATATAACTGTTAAACTTTCTCATATTATCATATTCCGATACTTTAAATAATAGTATTTATTAGTGAAATTGTAATAGCCATCATTCCTCTCTCCATCCACAATTTTACAAGCATGTAGAAGTCCGATTTTCTGGCTTACTGGTCTATTCGCACGAATTGACTCGCCCGAAACGGGCGAATCGTCACTTTTTAATAATATTATTTTTTCTATAGGCGACTCGCACGAAGTTAATTTATTTGTATACGAGTCGACAACTCCAAAAATATGTATTAAGCAATTGGCACATTTTGAAATGTATGCAATGAAGTTAAGAAAAAAGTACTTCAACGTTTTATAATAGTTAACTCTTGCGACTTCTGTGCGCTAGTGTCCTTTTTTCTAAACTTTACATACATATTTTTGGAGTTGTTGACTCGCCCACAAATAAATTAACTTCGTGCGGGTCGCCTATTGAAAATATAATATTATTTAAAACTGCCGATTCGCCCGTTTCGAGCGAGTAAATTTGTGCGAATTGACTCATGAGCTGCTTTTCTATACCGCAGCAATCATGGACATAATATATTCCAAAGTAACCAGCTTATTCACTGGTTACGTTTGATTATCTTGGCAGTACTTCTACCCACTCAAAATAAAACAAAGTCCGTCTAATCGATCAAGTTACCATTAATCTTCGGCGGTCCATCGTACGGCCCACGTGTACGTCACTTTCACGCGAAACCTATCACGGATATATTTTGGTTATGGAACAATTATTTTTATCTATGCTGTGGTAGCTATTCCGATTGGGTTGCTTTAGATGTGGTGTTGTTCCATTGTTGCACGATATTTTGCTAACCGACGCCGAAGTGTGTGACTCACACCGCCTTTGTTCCAGTGAACTGCAGTTCACTGGAACAAAGGCGGTGTGAGTCACACACGGAATCAAAAAGACAAATTAATGTATTAAATATTCCTTACATCGAAGCTTGATTAGAGAAAATAAAATAAGCAAATAGTTAAGCTCAGCTCTGCAGTCAGGTGGGTGGGTGACATTCAGAAGATTACGAGTAAGACCTTAAGACCAATTCCCATTAAAAACGTTCAAAATCTAGTCGCAATCTCACCTCAGCGACAGTCAATTTAAAAAGTTTTGGTAAATCAGAGGCATTTTACAGTTTGTTGTTAGCTGTACTAACCCAACTGTATAATAAGTACATTGTGTATCTCCATCGAAGAATTTTAGTTGTTCTTTTTTTATCATGCGCACTTGCTATTCCAACTCGATCTTGACATTGGTCGAATGGTCGACATCGCTTGCCAATTAATAAAAATAGAGACTGAGATTAGAATGCGAAAGTTCTTAAAAACACGGGGAATTTAGATTGACATTCTGATTTAGACTCGCACAAACCAAGGAAGCATGGTACAAAAGGAATGGAGGAGGCCTGTACCTGAATGATTCTGAATTTTAACACATTTAGTTATTCCAATTAGTGCAATGGAAACACACCATTTCGTTAGAACATCTGCCTCCATTTTATAGCTAAACAATAGACAAATTACATATTCAGTCCAGTTATCTAATGTGCTACAATTAATTGCTTTTATATGAAACGTATGGAGTTACATCATCCTTTCTATAAGAAATAATTTCATATCGTAATTACACTCGTTGCATGTACGAATATTTTAAGTATGACTGTCTAATTACTTAGTTTAATTACCCTGTAGCAATAAGTAAATAGTGCAGATTTGCAGATGGTATCTATATTTAGTAACATCTAAATAGAGCAATTATTTTTATATTAATAGGTACTTGGAGTAGATTTTTTTATAATTTTCTGCGGAGTGAACTACCTCCTTCCGACCACATCAGCATTCTCCTGTCCTTGTTTCAATCACAATCAAAAGTCATTTATTCAAATTATGCTGAGAATCAGCACTTTTCAAACGCCAAAATTACAAAAGACAGTTCCCCAAAAACGCCCGCCCTTCACCACTACCTAGTGCTATCGCTGGGAAGAAGAAGTGGCGCAAAAAACTCCCCAGCAGCACAGCTGTCTATTCAGTTAGAGAATAGTTGATTGTATACAATACTAGGAACCTATGTTCAGTAATTATCATTACAAGAAAATTAAATTATTGGCCATATGTCAGGTAGTCACGCCGATATACCAACAAATATAATAAAAACTATACGTACTCAAGTTAAAAAAATAATTAATTAAAATTAAGATGTAAATAAAAACTTACTACCCAAATAAAAGCCTCCAGGCATACAGGGCGTGACAGCTTACATATTTATGCATTGCTGGGTTCAGCACCCTAATTGCGTAACACACGATCAATCGGAATCAGAATCATTTTGAAGCAAATTGCTAATCCATTGCTTCATACGTTCGAAAAATTTGTCTGCTCAACACGTAAATAACGCAATGAAAGTTGTGGAACTGTCAAAATGAAACCGATTCCGATTGATCGTGTGTTACGCGATTAGGGTGCCGTTTATTTGGGGTCGGCGAACGTCTCTTCTTCTTCCATACTTCTCTTTTAGTCGTCATCTCGATAGGGGCCATAGAAATGTAAAAAACATATATCTATGGTAACCCTTTCTAACCATATCATCATTCAAACAGGCCATCCATCGTTTCTTTCAACACTCAACCATAGTGTTTACAATACCTGCGGTCTATTCTGTAAAAATCTCAACGTGATAACTCAATCCGTAGAATCAGATGGGATGACAGTTCACTTCAAGCTCACTAGACATTTTGCGCAAATATTCCTAAATATTTGGAAAAATATGAACATTATGCTGAGGTAGGGCCTCCTTTTGGCCTCGTACAGAATTTTCTGTTTTTATTTTCATTTTACTTTTTAATCCCCGACGCAAAAACGTCGGGGTGTTATAAGTTTGACGTGTCTCTCTGTGTGTGTGTGTATATGTCTGCCTGTGGCATCGTAGTTCCCGAACGGATGAACCGATTTTGATTTTTTTTGTTTGAAAGATGAATTTGTCGGGAGTATTCTTAGCTATGTTTGATGGATGAAAATCGGTCCAAGATGGCCGCCGCCACAACATTGCGGATTATATATTTTTTCACAAGTCCCTCAATATGGATATCAAATGAAAGGGCTTGACTAGTAGAATACACTACACACTACACACTATGATAAATTTCAAATCCAAGATGACCGCCACCACAAAATGGCGAATTTTATTTTTTTTTTCACAACTCCATCAATATTGCTATCAAATGAAAGGGCTTGTCTAGTAGAACACTTAACAAAAAAGGTATAAACGAGAAACCCGATAAAAAGAAAAAAAAATTTTGATTAAACATTTAACCAAAAATTTTCATACGTACGTAGGGTCATAATTTCAAGGTTATTTTTTTTTATCAGGGTTCACGTTTATACCTTTTTTGTTCTATTTATGGCTATTTATTCAATGGTTTTTTTTATTGTTTTAGGCTTTTTACATTCATACTATTTTTATTATTATTTTGTGTCGGGGGCTTCTTAAATTTTAAATTTAATTTTTGTTAATTTTATTTTTTTATGTTTATCTATATGAGTGTGTTTAGTTTAGTTTGTGATATTCCTGTGCGAGTCCTAATAAATACTCTTTTCTTTCTTCCCTTCTAACAGAGCGTAGCAGCGCACCTATTCCAAATTGAAATACTGGCAGGTCGACTTTCGACGTTCCGGACTTTTTTTTCTTTTTGAACATGAAAATGCTCTAAGAGTCCACTGACTAGTGTTGCTGTTAATAAAAACTAAAACAAAATTTTTCTTATTATATTTTTCTTATTTACCTGCGCATTACAGCAATATGCAGTAGCAGTGCCTAACTCTAGATACCTAGCCCAAATTGAAAGTGAAAATGATTAAGCGAATAACATCTGTATCAATTTCGTGATCGATGAACCGATACATGTTACACAATCTTATAGGTTATTTATTGCTAATCTAATTATACTTAAAGTATTTGCCGATTATCTGATCTGCTGTTTAATCGACCAGATAAATTGCACATAAAATTGGCAAAACGAAAATGAATTTTGGTACCTACCTATATTATTTTACTTTCGATAATGTTACGTTACGAATTTTGTACACTATGTCACAAAGACTGCCTTTAAATTTTCAATTTATTTATTCATTGCGTTCGGATATAATCGAGCATGAAACATAATTATATAAGTATTATATATACAAATAAAACGTAAATGTTGAGATGGATGTGTGGAGTGACGAGAATGGATAAAGTAAGAAACGAGTATATAAGGGGAAGTTTGAAAGTGGCGCCAGTGACAGAAAAGTTAAAAGGAAATCGTTTGGTTTGGTATGGGCATGTGATGAGAAGGGACGAAACGCATGTGACTAAAAGAGTGATGAATATACACGTTGATGGATGGAGAGGGAGAGGAAGGCCGAAGAAAAGATGGATGGATTGTGTGAGAAATGATATGAAAGAGAAGGAAGTGAATGATAGCGTGACGGTTGACAGAGGAGAATGGAAGAAGAAAATGTGTTGCGCCGACCACAAGTGACCTGGGATAAGGGCAGGGAGATGATGATGTACAAATACAACGTAACGCTACAATGGCGACATTAATTTAGCACACGGGCTAGTGTTAGTGGCCAGTAACCATAAAAGTTATAACAACATAAAATAATTCATAATTTGAAAACTGCCGCCATCGCCGCTCGCCGACATAGGGCTCTCTCTTTCCTTCAATTCGCCTACTCTTTACACGTTATTCGTTTTTTCATTGATGCGATGTTATGACCCCTGCGCTATATAATAGTTCTTTAAGTACAGCTTGCTACAAGATGATATTTTAGAAAATTGTAAATAAATAATAATAACGTTAAGTGAAATTAAAATATGTTTATAAAACGAGAACGCGTAACGCTGCATGTAAGAAACATTCAATTCAATAAAATTGAATGTTGACACTAGAATTTTAAAAGATAAACAGATGAGTTAGGGACTAGTCACACTCGTTCAGCTTTCTATGGACAAAAGCTGAACAGAGCTGAATAAGTGTGGTTAGGTTAGGTTAAGGAAATCAACAGCGGGATTTGCAGAAACAGTAGGAAATGGATGTAAGTAGTTACAAAACAAGAAAAGGAAAGGAGACTGGGGAAATTAACATGCTCATGGCCACGACATTTCCTCGTGTCTTCATTCATTTTAATTACAAAGTCAACATACCAGCAGTAGGTAATATAATTTGTTAACGTTGCTGAGGGTCGACTTGCAACAGCGTTGTTTTACATTCGAATGAAACAAATGGCTATTATAGTTGTTGGTATTGTGGCGAAAATACTGTCCAATTGTCCATCTTATTTATAAACGTTGGTCTAAGTTTAGTAATTAGCGTCTGCCTAGCCATACACATTTTACAACTCTCCTCTCACCTCTCCTAAGACCTAGTTTGTCATGACTTAGCTGACTGTCCAGAGAGCAGCACTGATAGAGGATTTTCTGATGACATTGGATAGGAATTAGTAAATTCATGAGTGTCATAAAGTGGAAAGTTACGAACATCGGTGCTTTCACGCTGCTCAGCTCTCCATCTTAGAATCTTGCGATCTACACTCTAAGTCCGTCAACAACGGCGACGATACGGGCCCGTTCGAAAGTAGTTGATCCGTTAAAACAACTGACAAATTAAACTTTTCGGACGGGTAAAACCACATCGGGATGAGGGACAACTTTCAAATCGCGTTGTGATTCTTTCTAAGTTTGAAACACGAACTAATCTTATGTTCGTAAAGGATTCTGATGAGGAATCGCCTCGCAACTTGGGCTAAAACTACGGATTTCGGGCTTAGGGAGTAAACCCTCTCTACCAAGAAACGTTCTACCCCACCAGTAGGAAGTAACACTTGGAACTATGAAATTACCTACTACGAAGTACAGACACTGAACGTCAAATTGTTACCATGGAATAGACGTAATATTTGCCAATATCATGTCATTACTATATAGCGGTTTTTGCACAAAATTGTATTTGTAACATATTTTATACATATCAACTCAGCCTATCGCAGTCCACGCTGGACATGTCCTCTCCCAGGCTGCGCCACAGCACCTTGTCCTCCGCCTTCCGCATCCAGTCTGTCCCAGACACATTCGTTAGGTCATCCGACATAGCTTGCAGCGTAAGCAGACTGAAATGGCAATGGGCTGGCCATGTTTGTCGTAGGACCGATGGCCGGTGGAGCAGACGAGTCAAGGAGTGCGATTCTGTAACCATCTCACCGTGAAAACTTAGGTAAAGTGAGCGTGGAGTGAGCTGTCATTCCAACTAATGCTGGGGATTGACACTATTGACAGCTCACTTCACCTAACTTTTCACGGTGAGATTTTTACAGAATCGACTCGCATCGGCTGGAGTGGAGACCGCGTATCGGCAAGCGTAGTGTGGGACGCCCCCCAGCAAGATTTTATACCTATTTTATGCAAATAAACGATTTTGATTTTATTACCAAAATTATCACCAATACAAACAAAATAAATGATTACCAATATCGATTCGTTTTCGTTTTTATCGTTATTTGCATAATGGTTTTCACGGGCAACGAACTAAACTCTTTTTTTATTTGCCAAACCAAACAGCTGCGATCATTGCATTAATGTCATGTTGATAAAAAAGGTGGATCATTATCATTTTAGACTAACAAATTAAGAATCTGAATTTATATCAGGGTTGCAGGCTTAAAGGTAGGACGCCATCGCCCTATACCTGTGCTGCTGGGGAGTTCGTTGCGCCACTTCTTCCTCGCAGCGAAAGCACTAGGAAGTGGTGAAGGGCGGGCGTTTTCGGAGACTGTCTTTTGTAATTTTGACGTTCGAAAAGTGCTGATTCTCAACCTAATTTGAATAAATGACTTTTGATTTTTTATTTTAATTTTACCTCCATGCTTTACAATTAAAAACCGTTCTAATTGTTCACTGCACGACATACGAGTTACGACAGTCTTTTCTACTACAGTTACCTACATTACAACGTCGTATGTATGTCCCATGACCGCTACGGTGAACGTAATGTCACGCCGAGCCAAAGGCTAGCCTACCATTCGCCAGCCCACGGAATGTCCGATCCAAATGCAATTTTAGCCTACCTAAATGCACTAACATTAGTATTCATTGGATTTGTCGGTTCAATTATATTGGGCCAATTTGAATGCTTTATTGGTAATTGCTTGGTATTGGTAATATACGATATACGCATCTTAATGATGTACACTACACGATATTACTATGATGTACGTATCTTAATATACCTATCTCATCTCGCTTTTCAACAGAACATTCTTCTGAATAAATTAAAGGTCATGTTTGAAATCAAAGCCAGTTCTTTCATCATTCTCCTATGGTGCCCACCACAAATAAATTTGGATAAGGGCAGGGCAGCAGGTTTTTTTCTTTCATACATCTCTATAAGTGTTATAACCTACCTGGCTTTTCCCGAATCATCAATAAAACACATTCCTTCATTTTACTACCATTTTAATTCCAAATAATTATTGATGAACATTTAAATTATAGTCTTATCTACTTATACAATAGGAGCGAAACATCTCATCCACTAAAATATCGTTGTACAGTGTGTTCCCTGTAAATATGCTCGTAAAACTATGCATTGAATATCCCTGAAACTTATACAGCAAATACATTAAGCAATATTCACCACAAACTGAAGTCCAATCATTCTGAATCCTATCAACATTCCAGTCCCATCTCTTACAATTCCTTAAAAAACTGGAGATGATATCGCTCAGGTGTTCGTCCATATGAATCAAAATATTGACCGATGCCATGTGTTTCCATTGTGGTGGTGGTTTAAAAGATTGGGAAGATGATGATGATCCTTGGCAGCAGCATGTTCAGTGGTTTAGTCAGTGTGCTTATGTAAAGTTTAAACTCGAACAGTGTTTTGTATAAGATTAAATAGGGAGTTTATAAAGAAATAAAAAATAATACATTGCATACAATTTGTTTTATTTAATTTTATATTGTTTCCTTTAGTTACATATACACAAAATGCATTAAGCATAACACATAAATCTAAAACACAACACACATTATAACCTTAACTACTATAGTCTACAGTAACATTTCTATTTTTATCTATTTCAATAATATTATCAAACTCAGCATAAACAATACAGTTAATTGTTTGTATTAGTGAGGATTCAAATCGTACTTCTAATCTTACACTGCCATGCTTTATGAGATTCCAATGAGGTGATGAGTTAGCTGATAAATCAGGAGTTAAATCAAATGCTAAAAGACAGTAGCCTTTGGCATACTGTTCACGAGAGATTGCATTTCCTTCATTAAGAAAGTGAATACCAGTCCCCGAGAATAGATTATATATGCCGATGTAAATATATTATTATTAAAAGATGGTTGCAAAGCTTTTGAAGGTATTTGTTGACCATCAATATATAAGCTGAAAGAGTTAATACCATAGTTTTCAAAGTTAAATGGATTTTTAGTAAGTGAACCATTAAATGCGGAATTGTTCACAAATCCAATAATACATCTTTTGGGTACCTGTCCTGGTGTCCTGTCCTGTCCTGTGTAAGAATATAGATAATCGTGGTAAAGTTTTAGGTGCTCAGGATTGGATTGCAAAACCAGAATTCCATAGTTTATCAATATTTTCAGAACATTTAGTCGCAATACAATTACGGAAAACAAAATTAATTTATGATAAGCCGATTTATTTAGGATTTTGTATTTTAGATATATCTAAGACCCTTATGTATGAATTTCATTATAACTACATGATTAAAAAGTTTCATAATAAAATTAAGTTATTGTACACCGATACCGATAGTTTGATATATCAAATTTTTACAGCCAATTTTTTGAGGATATAAAACCAGATAGTAGATCTGGTTTTATATCCTCATAAAAATTGTCTACTACTGTCACTATTTCGATACTTACCCGGAAAATAATATTTACGGATATCCAAAAATAAATAAAAAAAAGTTAGGTTTGTTTAAAGATGAGAATAATGGTAAAGTATTGAAGGAATTTGTAGGGTTGCGATCAAAAATGTATGCCTTAGAAATAGAAGATAAATTTATAGCAAAGGCAAAAGGGGTTAACAAAAGTGTTACCAAAAAAATGAATATGGAAAATTACAAATCGTGTTTGTTTAATAAAAATGTATTATATTGTAGTATGCTTCGATTTAAGTCAATCAAACATACTATTTTTACACAAAAAATAAATAAAACATCTTTATCATATAATGATACCAAACGATGTATCATGAACAACAACATTGATACATTAGCTTGGGGACATTATAAATTACGCTAAGTGTAATACTTTTTACTTTTATTTCTGTGTGTATATACAAACTTTGTACTGATTGTAAAATTATGATATTACTATAATGTTAAATAATAGTTTATTACATATTTAAAATTTATTGTTTGATTGTAAATAATGTAAAATAATTGTAGTTTCTATTTGTGTGCTTAAATTTGACGTTGACGTGATTGTGAAATCACCTTTCTCTTTTGTCGTTTTAGCAATATATATATTTAATTTTTACAAAAACATTTTCATTTTTATTTCATCCCTTTAAACTCTAGACGTGTGAAATGTTTCACTTTATCCATCCGTTTACTGCTATTGTGGCAGGACCAAGTGGATGTGGGAAGTCAAATTTTGTAACAAATTTCATAAAATCAGTTAAAGAAATATGTAATTGTGATTTTAATCAGATCACATGGTGCTTTGATGAAATGCAGCCTTTATATAATTTACCAAATGTTAACTATCATCAAGGAATTCCAAATCTTAATATGTTTGATGGTGAAAACCCACACCTTATTATTATTGATGATCTAATGAGAGAGTCTGATGGAAGAATTGTGGATATATTTACAAAAGGTAGTCATCACAGGAATCTTAGTGTATTTTATTTAACACAAAATTTATTTCATCAAGGTAAAGGTCAAAGAGACATTTCTTTAAACTCAAGTTATATAATTTATTTTAAAAACCCTCGAGATAAAACTCAAATAAGATATTTAGCACGACAAGTGTCACCAGATAACCCAAAATTCATTGAAGACGCCTACAGGGATGCAACTTTAGAAGCGCATGGATATTTAATGGTAGATTTAAAACAGAATACAAATGATTTTTGTCGTATCAAGACAAATGTATTCCCATTTAATGGTTACTGCACAGTCTACGTCCCCACGAAAGAGTTTAAATACACCAAGAATCAAACAATTCAAATCATTTCTAAATAATGCATCGTCGACTCACTACGCATAAACATTTGCTAAACGCTTTGCATACGCTTAAACCAAAATATCAAAGAGCGTTACATAAAACGTGTGATGAAGAAGAAATAAATTGTATTTGTGAATGTATTCATAACGTTTTACAAGGAAAGATACCTCTTAAAGATCAAGATAAACAAAAATTGAATAAACACAAAAATATACTCCGTAAACTGGTGCATAAGTGTAAACATAAACTAAGAAAAAATATTATTATACAAAAAGGAGGGGCTTTCTTACCAATAATATTAGGTGCAATATTGAGTGGATTAGTAAGTGGACTAGCCAGTTAACATGGAAAATGCTAAAAAAATGATACTTATTGAACCTGGATTGATTGAAAAATTAAAACCAGAAAATAAGGTTACTAGTAATTTGTCTCGATTAGATATTGAAATGCAAAATATTATGAATAGTAAGACGGAAGACCGAAAGAAGTGGATGTTATATTTACAAACACTACAAAGATACCTTCACTTTACCGAAGAGGATCGTCAACCACTCAGATTACCAATTTATTCTGATACATCTAATGAAGATTCAAATGGGTCTAAAATTGGTTTTAAAAATAAAGATAGAGATCTAAAAAGTTCAGTTGATGCTGAATCTTTGTTGGAGGAGAAAGGATCCATTAAAAGTATAGAAAGTGAGGCAAATCCACTGTATTCACCAACACAAATACTCAGTTTAATACCAAAAACTTATAATAAAAAAGGTGAGTCATTATTAAACTTAATTGGAACAAGTAAAAGTAAAATACGTTGGGATAATGAAGGCACAGTCATAATTGATAATGAAAAAATTCCAGGAAGTAATATTGTTGATTTAATAAATGATTCACTAAGACCCTTAAAAAAAAGTGATCCGATAGGGTGGGATAGATTTGCTAAAGCATTAAAAGATATTAAAGTACCACTTACTTTTATTGGAAATCCAAAGAGATGTGAGTTTATTAACCAACTTCAAGCAAAAGATCTGAACAAAACCTCTGAGATTGAAGTTCAAGAGTTTTCTACACCGAGCAGTGGAGATAAAAGATCTATAACTAAAATACGTAAAAAGATCGATTGGGAAAAAGTACTAGAAGTACTAGAAGAAATTAACAGGATTTATTATGATCCATCTAACCCCACTGGTTTTGGTAGTATTGATAAATTATCAAAAGCTATGAAGGGTAAAATGGATAAAAAGCAAGTAAAGGAATGGTTACAATCACAAGAAACATATACATTACATAAACCCATTCGGAAAAAATTCCCGCGTAATAGGTACATTCTATCAAATATTAATGAGCTGTGGCAAGCTGATTTAAGTGATATGCGAACTCATTCTCAATATAATGATGGTTTCAACTACATACTTTGTGTTATTGATGTATTTAGTAAATATGCTTTTGCAAGACCAATGAAAAAGAAAAACTCAGAAACAACTAAAGAATGTTTTGAAAGTATATTTACTGAAAGTAATTCAACACCTACTCACATACAATCTGATAAAGGTACAGAATTTGTTTCAAAAGATGTACAAAAATACTTTAAATCCAAAAAGATAAATTACTATACCACTAACAATCCTGATATTAAGGCTAGTATTGTTGAACGATTTCAAAGAACTCTAAAAATGAAAATGTGGCGTTATTTCACTCATAATAATACTTATAGATATATAGATGTTTTACAAGATTTAATTTACTCTTATAATCACAGCATTCACTCGAGTATTAAGATGTGCCCATGTGATGTAAGTTCCAACAATATTATGACAGTTTGGACTAATCTTTATGATAGAGGGTCAAACAAACTTTCTTTAGAAAATCCAAAACCAAATTTCAACGTGGGTGATTATGTTCGAATAACTAAATATAAACATGTTTTCCAAAAAGGATATGAATCAAATTGGAGTGATGAAATATTCATTATATCTTCAATAATTGATAGTTGTACTTTTTATGAAAGAGAATTACAGAAGGTCACTTACAACCCCACCTCACAATATAAAATAGATAAAATAATTGGCACTCGTTATTCGGGTAACAGAAAAGAAGTATTAGTGAAGTGGAAAGGTTATCCAGATAAATTTAACAGTTGGATTTTAGCTTCTAGTTTAAAAGAAATATGAATAAAGAAAGTTTTTATTTAACTTTGCTCAGCAATAGTTCAATGGAATACTTTCCTGATAACAATACCACAAATTTTTCAACAAAATTACCAAAAGCTATGAAATTAGAAGGTGAAGTGTCGGTTGGAGTATAAGCCGGGCAGCTGCAGTCATAGAATCAGTGTATGGTCGTTAGACTGCAGTGGATCTTCCAATACTACGTGTGTGTTACTTCAACGCATCAATGGCCATGGACGTAAGTGTTTATTTATTCTATTGACAAACTTACTTTTCTTTCTGTTGTTATTTCCTTACGTGTGTGATTAAGTGTAAACAATTTGATATTAACATGATAACTGTGTTGTTGCAGAAATCATTCAACTTCGATGAAAATACCTATAAACAGTATTACTACTCGCCACTCTCCCCTCAGCACGAAGAAGAGAGTGACAACATCGTCATTAAGAACACATGCGATGGATCAATTCAGCCGATTGATCAATTTTTTGAAGTAGAATCAAAAACGAAAAAGAGCAAGAAGCTGTTATCGTCAACTGTCGCACGAGCCGCTAGAGATGGTATATCATACATTTCTACTAATTCTGACGACGGAGACCAAGCGACGCATCTCATAAAAATTGAAATGTACGATATGAAGAAGCTATGCAAGATTCCAACTACAGATCATTGGAAACATGCTACCACGAGAATTAAATATTATGTAAAGAATAATAACGATTGCATTTATGACAACACAAACGCCCTCGTATACAATATTACAAAGACAATAGCAGAAAGTGAAAAAGTTAAAAAATACTTTTTTAACAATGACACTCATTAGTGGATTAGTGAATGTGATTCTGTTTACTTAAAGTACTTCTGTGTACTCATTAGATTTTACCTGACTTTCCTAATCCTTTGCTAGACTATAAATATTGGACATTATTTGAAATTGGGTATTTACACATAAATTCATAAGGATAAATACCTTTCCGTCTTAAACGTGAAAAATCTTCATTATTAGGATCTTCATTATGGATCGTTACTACATGATTCTATCGGGTTCAAAAATGCCTCAAAGTCTGCATAAACCACAAAGGGCATTTCCAACTTTTTCGCGAATTTATCAAATTTTAATTTATTATTTGAGGTTGCTTTACCAAACCAATCCTTTTTGGAATCCTCACCGTTTGGTAATTCCGTACAAATGTGAGCGCAATCATATTGTTGATGGTTATTAAGTCTTTCCTCTGATGGGAAATGAAGTAAACATGAATCACATATATAAACTGCACGATGTTGACTTGATATTTGTGAACTAACTAATCGCGATAAGTTTTTAATATAACAGTAATGATTGTTAGTACCATTTGATATATATAGTAGGTTAATATAATTAGGTGTACGACATTTTGTTAAATATAAAGGACCTACAACAGAATTACACTTTTTTTCTTTATTATACCTACTCTAAGCCAAAAACATTAATACTAATATTGTTTAATTTCTCTACTTTTGATATATCTGCAATTTTAACCGGAAAAGAAATACCAGTAAATTTTAGTTTATTTCCATGAATTGCGTAAGATGCTACCCGATCTACACTTTTACATACAGGATATAAACCAGAGAGTAATGCCCATTTGAAACACATATTATCATTATTTTTAACATTGATTACAGCTTTTTTTGATTTAATATCTTGAGGAAGGTCGATATATGAACTACCACGTAGGGGGTTGAATTTGTTAACATTCATATCTATGTATTTAATTTGATTAAGACTCCAACCACTATCTTTTTTTTTCATATTGACAAATTTTACCGACTACATTGTCTATTAATGATGAATAAAAAATATTTAAGTCATCTCCCTGACAAATTATGTAATTAAACGTTTGAAAATCAAACGTATTTTTAATATCTTTAGTTTGTTGTATGAAATCAGCATGCAATATGAAGTTTATTTTAAAAATTGTTTGTTATATCTCCACTCCAGGACTCGTCTGCTCCACTGGCCATCGGTAATTCGACAAACATGGCCAGCCCACTGCCACTTCAGCTTGCTTACTCTGCAAGCTATGTCGGTAACTCTGGTTCTAAAATTTACTTATTCTATAAATTTTCCAATTTGATCTTTAACTGAAACCCATATAATTTACAAGACATTTCAATCAGTTACCCACGTCCATCGCTCATTCAAGTTTATTTAAATCAATTTCCAACAACGAAGACTAAATTAAATTAACATCTAAAAAATACCGAACTGCCTTTAACAGTATTGATCAACATTATTACATCCAACAATGGCTCCGATAACGAAGTCAATTGCGCAAATACACAACGTACAGACGCCAGCAGGTCAAGCTACCCGAAACTATCAAATTTCCTAATCAACCTTGAACCTTAATGCTTTAGCGATAAAGATGAAAATCTATTAAAGACATTTGACAGATTGTAGTAGCTTGATGTGCTGGCGTCTGTACTTTCGAAGTCTTTCGCAACTTTAAATAAATAATTTAAAATATAATAATAGAGCGCCTACGCACGCCCGGGGAGTCTAGAGTCTAGACTTAGGATTATGGGTTACTCAACCGTTGACAGAACACTTTAAAGATTATGTAGCAAGTGCCATTCTTTCCTCTTGGTTGATTTTGTCTCTTGGCGACTCTTGTAATAAGAACTAGGACAATCTGAGTAACCAAAATAACTCGTAATGGTTATTACAGTGGTAGCGGGATCGTCCGAAAGGGTTACCGCTGCCCTGGAACATAAAGGGCTAAGGAAGGAACACGGGTGGGTTTTAGTCAGTAAGAGTCTGACACTCCCTCCTGCTCCACCCAGAGCGGGAGGAGTCATTTGATGATTTCCCATCCTCAAAAAAAAAAAAAAATGGTTATTACAGTCAGCGTGGAGTTTCATAGACGACTCCGCCGTAGAGTGTAAATGTAGTGCTGTTCCACAAACGATGTCCTGCGTGTCCTGTCAGCTGTGCGTTACAGGAACTGATGGACGCCAGTGACGGCGCCAAACACGTAGCAGAATTCTGTGCCGAATCCATTTAGATTACCATCGACACGCTAAGAAGAAGTTAGCGTGTTTATCCTTTATTTGGAGTGGGGATAGTATCTATTCTGTTTCCATCCATTATCCATTACATCTTTATCATCTCCATCATTCCCCTGCCCTCATCCCAATTTATTGGGGTCATCGCAGTATTTGTTTATTTATTTATTAAAGGCTTTACCTACTATACCGTAGGTATAGCGAATAAAAACTTTTTTGCAAAAAAAACAACGACTTCCAAAAACGACACTACAAAGTGAAAAATAACTTTGATTTCGGAAGTCGGTGCCGTTGGGTTCGCATTTTCGTTGTTTGCCACCGACTTCCCAAATTAAAGTTATTTTTCACTTTGTAGTGTCTTTTTCGGAAGTCGGTTGTGTGTTTTTTCAAAAAAGTTTTTAATTTTCACTTTTATGTTGTAATTTTTACCAGTAATTTTGGTTTAAAAACAAAACTACTAAACCGTTTTCGATGAAATTTCTATGGGACCAATCTGAAAGTATATCCTTACAAATACATAAAACAAAAACTCCAAATCGGCTTATAAATAACGGAGTTCTGAGGTAACAAACATAAAAAAATAGTCGAATTGAGAACCTTCTTTTTTGAAGTCGGTTAAAAAGAAATAAATATCTATGCAATAGGCTACAACTACTCCGTTCACCTTTTATACCCTGTTTTTTTCCAGACGGTAAAAAAGTCCGCCGGTATATTTATACACAGCATTAACCTTGTCATAATTATAAATCTCACATGTGTGTCTAAATTATAGGAAAGCGCACCTACAAAAGAAAATATTATGTAAATACAATTTCTTCCATAGTATACCCTGCCTTTCTAGCCATAATTATCTTTCACACAGACCATAATCAGTACCTATTAATTAATTAGGTAGTTTTCTGACCATGTTATGTTTCACACTTACTGTCCATTCATCGCTATGTCGTTATATTCTAACTCAAAACTTTCCTCGCGGCATTTCCCTTATTCCTTCGCATCACAATAAATGTCCAAGTCTATGCTCATACAGATAATGTAACTTGTTCTGTGGTTATTATACTTTGCCCTTAACATAACAACCGATTTCACACAACCTCAGCAGCTATTTTAATTAAATTACCTGTTAAAGTACCCGGTGTCGGTCGGGTCGATCGTTTTATTAAACTCGTGTTACGTTGGCAGCGAGCGGCGTCGCGACGCGTTTTGTTTGTAGAATATCTTACTAGATGGCGCTGTACATTTACGTCACGTTTCTGAATCGCGGTGTCAAGATTCTCCGTCGTTGAACGACGCTCATAAATTTCCGTAGAGAATTCATACTTACCTGGCATAGGGGACACCGTGATCAATAAGGCGGTTCCCCCAGGGCGAGGCCTTCCCATTGCACTGCGGTTGGGTTGACCCCTGCGATTATCCCTAATGTGGATAACTCGGATGCGTTATTTTTGGTAGTGGGGACTGCGTTCGCGCCGTCCCCCTCAGAATTCCTTTAATAACTTCATAAGCTCAACTCATGTGTGTTTGGGTTAAGTTTTAATTAAGTTACGGTACAGTCACGAACACCAATATGTCAACACATGGCAATTTTCAATTGAGATTTTTCGCTTTTCTTTTCGATTTTTGTTGAAATACGACACATTACATAAACCTATGGGTTCGAAAATGCTATGTTCGTAACAACATAAAATTTAATTAAAAAATAAAGGAGTAAATCGCTTTTGAATAAAGCCAAGTGAATACATACTTTTGCTCTTGACTGTACACGTAGGACGTAGGTACTCAATTCTGAAGCCTGTGTGGTGTGTATCGCTATCGATTACTAGATTTACTAGTCTAGTCCTAAAAGTTCTGCGAAAATAAAAAATATCAGCATTTAAAAAACTACTACTAGATAAATGTTTATTCACTCGCAGTTCACATTACATTCGAGATCGTGCCTATACAAACCTGCCAGTCTCTCATTATACACAATTACGAGCCAAAACCACCAACATCCGTAAAACAACGCCCTACTAAATCTATAATAACAATTAATCTACAATTTATAGGACCATGTTCATTTACATACAATGAAAATCACCCTTATGACCTAGAAAATAAGATTTATAATCCGGATTTGAAACGTGAATGTGCCACTATAAGGACCTTGGGATTTGAAAGTGCACGCAGTAACCGGAACATAGGTGTACTTACCCGTATTACGTTCCAGGAAAAGTCGAGTACATAAAAAAGTGGTATTTTAATGTTAACCTTCATCATGTCGCTATGGGATCTCGTGTAATGGACTTATGACATGCAATATTCTTCAAATTGCGTCTGGTTCTGATCCATTTCGTTTTCATTCCTTGGCAAAATAGTTTGTATTAGGTACAGTACATACCTAATTCTTTGTTTCCCTTCATGAGTTGTGAGAATGAAAATTGAAGGAGTGAAGAATGGAAATAGGTACTTATTCAAATTTTTTAAATAGGTTAAAAATATGAAGATAAAACGTACCCACCCTGTTTGTGAACTTAGAAAGCCTCGCAAGACCTTTCCTTTTCACAAAATAGGTTCTAGCTTAGTAATTTTACAAACTATCAAGAATAATGCTGACCACTTTCCTTTGAAATAAAACTTATGGTCGCCTTATTTTATGTGCTGAAAAAAAAATTTTTTTTTTTACGCTATGACATCTCCAACATGAATGCCAGTAAGTTTAAAAACAAGGTTTTAAATAAGTAAGTATTCATTATTATTGATGTGAGATAAATGTTTATTTTTTGCCTAACAATGCCTAGAGAAGTAAACAAAGACTCAAGAGAAATTCAAAAAAATTGGCAAAAGAAACGGGTCTGATTTTATTGGTCAGGCTGATACTGAGCGCCCACTCCCGGCCGCTATCCCACTACTGCCCGATGCGGGGACTTTTGGCTGCTGGGTTTCCCCCCTGGCCCGATTCGCCCCTCCTTAGTAGACCTGCATCCCCCAGACTCCTCCGGGGGATCCATATCTACACCGGGCTTAGTGTGGACGTCCAGTCAACATGGGCCACTCAGCACCAGGACCCCCGACCTCAAACCATCCTCCGATTCCGACCTCCGAGAAGCCGGATTACAGGAGACGCCACGCTCCCAGTCGAAAGAGAGGTTAAAATTTTCGTATAGTTTCTGTTAAATGGTTGCTAATTCAAATCTTACATAATAGTATGTTTATGTATAACAACTTTTTACATTCTTGTTATCATTGTAAGTTTTGAGATTTTTAATTTTCTCGTTGTATTTACGATTTTTAAGTAAAATTACCTACAAACGTTCAGCGCCATCTATCAACAATACATGAAATCAACTGTGATACTCTGATAGCTATTAAAACGAGATATAAGTTAGAGGTGGCGTTATTCGCAGTTTTCAAGAATTTCAATGATCATTTTATTACTTATTTATTATTTAATCGCATTTGTGAGTTACATTTTAATCATTGTAGCTAAAAACAAATACTCGAAATCGAATAATTCATAAAGTGTTACGATCACAATTTTTTTTAAACTTTAAAGTGAAACTGAACCAACTCTGAGTTTGACAACCGACACAGCTGTTCAATTTGTTTCTTTTGTTTGAAAACTCAAGCAACGGTGCATTTTGAATATTCGAAGTGGTATTCATTTTATCCGAACAATATCGTTTAAATCTCGGTTAATTTGTGGTTTCCCAGCATGGAATCCGCTGGTTTGTTAAAATACCAAAGGTAAAAGTGGTACCACAAACTTTTTTCTCCTCCCTTCTTATTTTGAACTTGCGCGCTCTATTGTATTGATTTTCCTTCCCAAAATAAGTTAGAACGATGTAAATAAATCATAAAGCGAACCTTTAGCATTTTCTTAACATTTAGTTTATCAAGCAAGCTTTCAATCGGAGTTTCAGGTGTTTTGATACTTATCAGGAATTGTGTATTCTAGGAATAGTGTCGGGGATTCGCCTAGCTTGACCCCTGTGAAGCCTAGACTCGGAAGATTTGTGGATGTTTACTCGCCCGAGCATCTAAATATAACGCCGCGACTAGTAAGTAATTTATTTATAGAAAAATTCAATAAGGTCTTTGAATTAGTGATGAATGTTCTTGGCATATTTTCCAGAAATCAAAACTCACTTTCACTGAAGCCAGGGATGATAGTCCAAATTTACTTACCCCTGAAAAGTTTCCTGAAGTTGAATTTAAATGCAGGTAAGTAAATAACACATTGAATAACCTAATCCTCTCCTAAGCTCAAATATTTTATATTTTCCTTCTATAATTGTAACAAATATGCCTATAGTCAGTTGTTATGGTGAAATAATAACAAAAACAAGTTTTATGTTTGTGTGATCTATGACCAACTTGTAGAACTGCAAAACCCCAGCGCTATCTCCGGAATGTGTTCAGAAACTGTTCCTTTGAAAGTAACCAAAGCTTCCCGCGCCTGAGCCGCAAGGCGCGACCCATGACCATGGAACTGGAGACACCCACCAAACTGAAGCAAGCTGTTGATCTTGTTAGAGGTTTGTGTAATAGCTAATAGTGCTGCCTTTTCATATTTGTCAGTAAACCAGTGAAGAATGGATTGATATGACCTATGTGCTGTCTCTTTCAATATAGGGTGTTCAAATGGATCAATAGCTAACTAGATAGATGGATTGAATGTGCTTTAATGTACACCAAAATTGCATTGCATTGCATTTAACTAGTGCATTCTGAAATAAACCAGTGAAGAACGGGTTATATTATATATAACTTATGTGCGGTCTCTATCAATACAGGATGTTCAAATAGATCAATAGCTAACTAGTCAGATACTTATTGTACACAAAAATTGCATTTAACTAGTGCATTCTAAAAAAAAAAACAATGCGAAATATATGGAGCATAGTTTGTTAATCAAAACTGTTGGTTGATTCTATTGGTTTTTGTGGCAAAAGTCACCAATAAAACTAAAAATCTTGAATATGTCAGACAAACCAATTCTTTACATTGTCCACAGTGGATGGGCCAAACGGGCTCAGATTCAACACATCCCTAGCGACTGAAGTTGCAGGATCTCCCGCACCGTCTCAGACTGAACGCTTGCAACAGGCTATCAACCCAAGCAAGGCTGTCTTCACCATTGAACCAAACACTTCTAAGGTAAGGAGGACTGATAAAAACTTGTTTCAGGTCATTGCATTATCCTTGTTAGAGTGGCTTTTTAGTCTTGTCAATAAAAGCATATCGGCCAACTCCTATAATTTATGGACCGTTATCGATTAAAATTAAAATCTTGTAAGACCTCACAGCTTTGTATAGTAGTATAAAATTAGCTTACGAATCTATTTATATGCCCAATAAAAATGCTACCATTGATAAGCAAAACAATTTGTTTTTGTTTATAGAAATTGAGCATTAGCCATACAGCATAAATTTTACGTAGAGCTCTTGAGTACCTGACCATTTCCCTCAGCAATCATGTTTATGTATACAGGGTGGAATTTTGTAATACCACCTGAAGGGAAAATACTCTTAATACTGTAGATAGAAAATTTTACTCAAAGAAAACATTCCTTTATTTTTGAATAGAAAGAAAACTGCCTTCAAAGATTTTCGAAAATTCGCTTGCCACACCCGGGAATCGAACAAACTAAAAAAACTATCCATAAAAATTACAACCTGTACTTTTATTGCATTGATCGTTGATCAATTTATAAGGATGAAATGTCTCTAACAAACTTGTATTAAATGATAGGAAAACCATGAAATCTTAAATTATTTTAATTATTTACAAAAAATGGTAAATTAGCTAATTAGTTGCACGAAATGGGCTCCATTTTCTTGGATACACTAATTATCTATTAGTATTCTTCTAACGAATTCATTTCTAGTAACCTTTAATAACGTGTTGTGGTGAATATAATAAATCGCATTCTGAACTTCAACTCTCAACTCGTTTACATTTGCATTGCTTTTCACCCCACAAAAAAAATCTAAAGGGGTGAGATCTGGTAATCTCGCAGGCCATCTGATTGTGCCGTTTGTACCAATCCAGGTATTAAAATGGTTATTAATGTAGGCAGTAGTGATTCTGCTGTTATGGGCTGGAGCACCGTCTTGCTGTAGAATTATTTGGTTTCGCTCTTGCTTGGGGAAACCATTTAACTCATTTCTTAAGAGATCAAGTATTTCAAGATACTTGACAGTGTTTAAATGACCTTCGTACACATGGACTAACACAACCATATTTCTCATAATTCCGCACCAAACGTTGAAAGAAAATCTTACTTGATTGTTAGTTTCATGAACACGAACAGGATTCACTCGAGACCAATAGTGGTTATTGCGGCGATTGTACATGCCGTTATTGCTGAAGTTGGTTTCGTCAGACCATAGAATGTTACTCAAAAAATTAAGGTTACGGTCAATTTCTCTCAGCATGTTTTGAAAAAATTGTAATCATCTCTCACAATCCCCAGGATGCAATTTTTGCACCAACCGACCTTTACGATAACATTTATACTTATACTCGAGTGTGGGTTGTGCCTAATTCTTCGGCAGCATCTCTGCTTGAAGCCTTCGGAAATGATACAAAGGATGATAAAACATTTAGATCAAAATTGAAATAGTTCTGCTGAAGACAATGCCGTCGCTTTTTGAAACTACCCGTATTCTTTAAATTTTTTACCATTCTTTTCAATACGAACCGAGTTAGTGCCTGTCGGTCTCGATATCTCTCTCCACACCACCACAGAGCTAGATTCACGTTTTTGTTATTTAAAAAAGAGGCTTCCATTAAATCAAATTGTTCTTGATAAGCCATTTTTACCGTGAGACAATGAAATGATTAGTAAAAACAATCAAATATGAATAACAAATATGACAATCTATTTTCAAATGTACCATTCCATATTTAAACTACCTCATACACGCAGTTATGTCGCATCTAAGGAAGGAGTCTGCATTACAAACACGTGAAAATTGCAATCGTCTTATCTAAATAGTAATTCGTCATTTTAATGGATAAATGATGTCAATGATAATTATTAATTACTAACATATGTAAACAGATGGATCTTTAAGCTTTAACTTTACTCATTGAATTTATAAGTCCAGATTTCATCCTTATAATATATTGACCCTAACGATCGATGCAATAAAAATACCTACAGGTTATAATTTTTACAGATTTTAGTCGGTTCGATTCCCGGGTGTGGCAAGCGAATTTTTTAAAATCTTTGAATGCAGTTTTCTTTCTATCCAAAAATAAAGGAATGTTTTCTTTGCGTAAAATTTTCTATCTGCAGTATTATTAAGAGTACTTTCCCTTCAGGTGGCGTTACAAAATTCCACCCTGTATATTATTAAAATAATAATGATCAATAGTAATATTGTGACAATCACACCTATTCAAAGCAACCTCTTTTAATAGTCTTAGAATATAGAATGAGCATTATTTCCATAGAGAATATAACAAACTCTAAGATGGTTTCTTAATAAATACTTTACCTAATAACAACTTCCAGATTCTAATAGTAAACAACAAAGCCTGTTCGTTGCTGGGCTACTCATCGGGGGAACTGTGTGGACTTCGTTTCTCAGACCTGCTCCGCAACAGGAACTGTAAGACGTTCAGTTTACATGAACCAGAAGACTGTGATACTTCTGAAGATGGGACTGTTGTTTTGCTTAGTGGAAAGGTAAATAACTTTTGTTTTTGTGTGCGTAAATGGAACACCATATCAGTTAACACATACCGCATAGACCTCATTGATACTTTTATTGTTTAAATTAATATTGGTAAAAAATCTAGTTCATGTTATGGTAAAAATATTAGCAATTTCTTTGTAACGCTGCACAGTGTGTTATTTTGCCTTAGTTGCGGACATGCCAGTTTTATTTTTTATCTTTATAGATTAAACCTTAATAAAGCATTCCAAAAAATACCCCTTTTGATATTTCACTTAATTTAGGAAATACAAATATTTTAGTGAAAGGTCAGTGACCTTCTTGAAAAAGTTTTTCGTCTGTAATTCTTGAATAAAGCAAATGTCAGCCTCTTGTAAAATACATATGAATTGTTGATTTGAAATATATATAGTGTAAAAATTGCAATTTCCTAACGTCACAGGAACGAGAATAAATAATTATTTTGTTAATCAAAGAAAAAAAAATATATAAAATTAACTATTTAACGGTCGTGTTTTTTTTTTGTTTGCGTAATATATTTATGTATAGTACCTTCAACTTGACAAAATTCTATATATGTATCTAGCGAGATCTCGGAGATATTGCGTTTCTAAGTTTTTTTGAAATCTCTATGGAAATAGGGCTGTCACAAAGTAGTAAATATGTAAGTTGATAGTTCAATCGATTAAATAAATAAAATGCTAGCCAATGCTAAAAGCTTATGACATATCCTCGCTCTCGGATTGGATTACCATTTCGTCAGTTGTCAGCGTGTTAACATTTGCTTCAAGGCCTTCGGTTTCTAATTGGCTGTAGTGTACATTGTCTGTTGTTACACTTAAGAGTTGAAGCACTGATTTCGGTAAGGGCAAAGATTTTTTGTGTTTATGACGTGTACTAAATGTTAACGAGGATATATAAGGATCGGATGATTCTAATGCACGGTGAAATAAATCTAAAATTGTGGTTTTTCTATCTAATTTCCGGGTATGGATGCATATCCGGTAGGCTCTTAAATCCTACCCTTTCCTACGGGCACGTCCTCCTTACAAAAACCGCGCCCCCCGGTCTACTTCTTGATATGCAATGGTCGCTGTAGCATCATGAACATGAGGCTACAGGAGCTAGTGCGAATTTTGGGGTTCATTCGATTAATCGAGTCTGGTCAAACCACGCTGGGATCGGTGCAATTCATTCATTCATTCATTCATTCATTCTAATTTCCGGGTATGGTGTTGTCGATCATAGCGCCAGTATTTGTTTCTCAACTCGCCTGCTTGCTCGGATAACATACCTATGGGTAACTTGTTGGCGTCTATGATTTGCCGGCCATGCATTAATATTTTGTGCATAGTGACGGAAATGTAAAACCAATTTTATTTTTGCACATACTTCGCAGCTATAGATTTACAAAAGTCGTCAAATTTTGCCGCATCTATTATTAAGCCACTCGACAGCACTACTAAAACAGTATGCAGGTCATCCACCAGCCATATCTCTACACCTAAGATATCTGCAAATGTTTTCCGATGTTGGTCTGTCAGTGCTGTTCGTGCTGTGTTTCCATCATTGGTTGTCCCCGAATTTGGACGAACAACATCAACCAACAGTGACATTTTGGCTCTTATTTCAGCCTGTATTTTTTTCCGCTCCTCTACAATTGTGGCTTCCGGTGATTTTTTTTCCCTTCCCAATCCCACATAATATCCTTCATCGAAGATAGATCATAAACAAAAGCAGTGATCGAATTCAACCGTAAATATTTTTTAATTTTGACTTTAACTTTTTGCACCATTTTTCCATAAAAAACTTAAACAAATAAAATAAAATAAAATTGTGGCGTGCATATTTTACATAAAACTATGCATGTCACAATTTAAACCGGCAATTACTAATACCTGAGTCGAAAATAATGAATCACAATGAGTAGTGTTTGCATGAAGTAAGAATTATATGTTGCACATGCATGAAGTAAGAATTATATGTTGCACACAGGTTTGACTGACAACCCTAACTCACAATTTTAAAATTTAATAATTCCGAAATCCTGGGTTTGTTGCATCTGTTTTTTTTTTGTGGCGATAGTTATTATAGTGATCAATATTAAGGCATTTAAAATAAACGCGACCGTGAAGAGAATCGTCGGAAAAAAAATATTTACAAAATCATAGAAAAAAAATTATTGTCACCTGTATGACCAAGATTTTTAAAGTTTTTAATAAAAAACTGGTTCCTATACTGAATTTCTATCACACCTTAAATCATTTAGCGTAAAAATCAAATCCAAAAAAGAGAGATCGTGTTTCTATGGTTTTTATGGATTTTTCTCGATTTTATTAATTTCTCTTAAACTATAGTAGCTAGAGTCGGCGGAGTTTTATTAAGAGTTTTGTTTGATTGTTAGATTTCCAAAAAACACATAAAATGAGCATGTCCGCAACTAAGGTCAAATTACACACTGTGCGCTGTTCGTTTGAGAGCGGTGGTGGTAATGGCCCTGACTTACGAGTTGAAGGTCGTGGGCTGAACCCAAGCAGGCGCTTTACTTTGTGTAAATAATTTCATCACCACTGCTGTCAAAACGGTGAAGGAAATCTTCTTCAGGAAACTGGCATGTCCCAGAACCAAAAATTCGAAAACATGTGACATCTACCAACCCGCACTGGGCCCGCGTGGTGGATTACGGCCCACTCCCTCTCACCGAGAGGAGGCCTGTGTCCTGTGACATTATATGCTGATTTTGCGGTTTGTTTGATTTGGTTTGGTTTGAGTTACGCGATTGGTAGTTGAACACGTACTGGTAATAGCTGCGATGCATACATTTATGGAAATGCATGCAGGCAAAAGTGCTGAGCTGTACGTTTGCAAATATTGTACTGAACATATTCTCAAGCACAAGATGAGATAATTTTTTCAGACTTTTAAAGTGCTCTTCTAGCCATCAACAAATGTCCTCTGGCACATAAATCATAAGAAAAGATTATGTCATCAAATTATCTTAGTGCTAATTTAGCTTAGATTTACCATTTTATAATTATAATTAATTGCAGTATTCAATATTAGATTCTGCCCGCAATTTCGTTCGCGGGAAATGTTTGTTTCCATGACCCACCTTTTCGCATCGCATTACATGCTCGCGCCGAACAAAAATTAAAAAAAAAAAACAAAGAAAAATGTAATAATAATAATGTTCTCGCACTTCTTTTCACTCGGCGTTCTTTGTATCTTTTATTTAATTTTTGTTCGGCTCCTAGCAGTCCTACCGATGTTAAGTAGCCTATAGCCTTCCTCAAGAATTGAGCTATCAAATGCAAAAAGATTTTTTCAAATCCGACCGGTAGTTCCAGAGATTAGTGCGTTCAAACATACAGACTTTTCAGCTTTGTTATTAGTATAGATAGATGGCTTTTACCATATTATTTCGTATCGTTAAATCAGTGATCGTAAACCAATAACCAAACCATAACTATAGTCCATTTACAATAGCATTAGAAAGAAGTTAAAAAAGGTTATTTTTAATGCACACTTTGTAACAAAAATACAATAAACATTGTTACATTATGATAGACGCCGAATTTATTATGATCTATTTTTACAGCAGCTGTCACGCTTAATTGTAACCATTTTAACTATTTATCTTATGAAATTATGTGGCTTTAATTTATTTATATTATATAACTCCAATTTAAAATTACAGTGTCAATGCTAAAAACCTAAAAGAAGCAGGGATGAACAATACTTGGAACGTTATTCGTTTCACTATAATTCTACCGAATTTTATTTTAATTAAGGTGGATGCGCTGCAGTAGCCCGCGAAATCAGACGAATTCGGAGCAATTCTAATTTAAAGGGATGTATTGATGATTTTTAAGGTTAAAATTGTATTATTGCCTACATATTTCTTATTGTTGCGCATCATATTATTTTTATTAAGATACAACCTTACACTGACCTGCAAATTGCAAAAAACGCAAGAAAATTAGAATTTAAGCATCTCCCTTAAAATTGTTTTATCATAACTTTGAAATAAAATGTTTTGGATTCCTGCTTCTACGAGCCTCTTTTTTCTAATGCTATTATAAATGGACTATAAATTAATATAATACCAAATCATCTAACCCAGAAGTTAGTGCTAAACCATGCAGGCATAGAGATGTCAGCACGAATGACGGGGCCCGATAGGGCCGAAGCCTGCCAGGGTAGCGGGATCGTCCGAAAGGGTTACCGCTGCCCTGGAACATAAAGGGCTAAGGAAGGAACACGGGTGGGTTTTAGTCAGTAAGAGTCTGACACTCCCTCCGCTCCACCCAGAGCGGGAGGGGTCATTTGATGATTTCCCATCCACAAAAAAAAAAAAACCATGCAGGCATTAAATTCTATATTGTCAAGATGCGAATGGATAGTTCAGTATCGAGACCCGTGGGGGCTATTTTAATGCGCCCTTATTATTATTGCATCCCTTGTATATATAAAAAGGGGTAAGTTCTATTCTTAGGCCTGTTCCTCACAGCTGCCATAAGCGGTTGACCTTTTCATAAATGTCAAACAAGTATATAAATATATGTTGCAGGTAGTTGAACTTATATCAAAGGATGGTGGTTCAGTCCAGGTGTCGTTATGGATAAGACAGCTGGATAATGATGGGCCATGCTTAGTTGTCGCTGAGCCTGTCAACTGTAAGAATGTTGTGGTAAGTTTTTAATTAAAAACAATCGTGACTTTTTCCGAATTCTGGGCCAAGTCCATTTAGATTGCTATCGACACGGTAAGAAGAAGAATCATGGGTTGATTTGGTCAAGCACCCCAATTGCGTAACACACTATCAATAAGAATCTGAATCATTTTGAAGGATATTGCTAATCCATTGCTTCATATGTTCGAAGAGTATATGTGCTCAACAACGTAAATAACGCAATGAATTTTGTTGAACTGCCAAAATGAAAGCCATTCCCACAGTTAGTGCGTTACGCAATTACCCCGCTGGTTTTGATAGGCTCATCAAGTCCATGGTCAGGAAATCTGTTGTGATGAAGAATTTGAAAACTTGTATGATTGATGCAATTTTACCCAAATGTAGTAGAAATGAATTATGATAAATTATCAGACAAGACAAAAATAGTTAGTGACAGTTCAAAAGTGCCTATAAATGGTTCAATTGAAATAACTGCATGGTTCAATTGAATTCGAGTTTAACGTAATCCCCAAAATCCCAAGCGACTCAACTTTAAACTTTCTCATAAAATTCCGTTTCTAATAAAAATAAAAATCGAGTTGCGCTTCGGTCGCAAGGACGGTCTACAGTTTCTTAGAAGAGCGGTGACCACGCCACATACGGTCGTAATATCCAAATACAAAGCGTTTTTTGGCACCTTAATAAGTACTGGTGGAAATTACAGATTTTCGACAGAGAAATATAATGGAAACGCTCTTCTGGGAAACCGTAGCCTATCTTCATAACGTCCGTTAGAAATATAATGGAAACGCTCTTCTGGGAAACCGTAGCCTATCTTCATAAGGTCCATTAGAAATATAATGGAAACGCTCTTCTGGGAAACCGTAGCCTATCTTCATAACGTCCGTTAGAAATATAATGGAAACGCTCTTCTGGGAAACCGTAGCCTTGTGGTTTTGAAAATTAGAGGTCAAAGATTTATTGACTGATTAGAGCATAATTACTACCATGCTAAAAACTATTTCTTTTTAGTTAACAGTAGAAGCCGATACAGGCATAGTCCTATCATGCGAGGGTGCTTCAGCGGCTGCACTATTCGGGGCAGAGTCGCCTGATAAACTAGTGGGAGTGCCTCTCGCTTCACTCATACCTAACGCGCGCCTACCTTCTTATGATGCACCAATGCCAAGGAATATGGCTAAGCAGAAACTTACAGGTAAAGAAATTATCAAAAAAATTAAATCAATTTTAGTCTATCCTGCATTCGCGATTTATTTGCCAAAAACGTAAACAAATATGAGTTTATGGAAAATTACTTTAATTCCTACACAATAACTTCTTACGCTACAACTTCAAAAATTTTTATAACTTTTTCAATCTGATATCAACTTAATACACAATCAAATAAAGTTGACATTTGTTTAACTTCAAATAACATCAATTTGAAACATAAATTTGAATAGACTTTATAAATGTATGGTTAACTTTTCAGTTCTTTCAAGTCACATGCTGCAAGTTCTTCACCTGACGCGCCTAAAGCGCCTAGCTACCTTACTCCTAGCTGACTTCTTTTGATTCTCTGATAAATAAAATTAAAATGCTAAGTACTTATATTGTTAAAGCATCTGGTATTTAGCATCAATTCGTGGGTGTACTATGCATTGTGAAGAGGTACTATCGCCAAAACCTATATCTGACCATTTTGAAAACAAAAGCCCGTGCACATGATGACCACAGCTGCGTCCGTAAGTAAAACAAAAGAGGATCCTTTTTAGGTCGACTAATAATATGCGCGGCAAGCAGGAATAGTCCTTACGGTGGTCAGATATAAATTTTGGCGATAGTACATCTCTGCCTTCTCCTTTAACGACTATAGCCAATACAGGAGTGATGTTATGTTAGTATAAAGTAATACGAAAAAGGTCCATTACTCCCATCTGAGATCAAAAGCAATCAATATAAATAAACACAGTAAAACAATATAATTATTTACAGGAAGAACGCTGGACGGCGGGTGTTTCCCGCTATGCTTGTGGATATCAAAACCAGATACCACAGACAACTCCCTATGGTCTACTGTCTGTGGTGTCAAGTCACACAGACCTGTGTTTGAAGTCAATGTCAGGGTAAGAAATTTAACTCACCGTCCGATCAGGACCAGGCCCGTGCCGGACGGCGCGTATGTTCCACGTGCGCCTCAAAGAGATGTCAGCAGAAGTGACGGGGCCCGAGAGGGCCGAAGCCTGCCAGGGTAGCGGGATCGTCCGAAAGGGTTACCGCTGCCCTGGAACATAAAGGGCTAAGGAAGGAACACGGGTGGGTTTTATTCAGTAAGAGTCTGACACTCCCTTCTGCTCCACCCAGAGCGGGAGGAGTCATTTGATGATTTCCCATCCTGAAAAAAAAAAAAAAAGGTAAGAAATTAAAATACTTTGATCACATTATATTTTCAAGCATGACAGGGACAACGACGCGCAACCTATAAAATAGCATGGATTCTGTACATGATTCTGTCCACCCCCCCTCCTCCCACCGAGTTAAAATTTATCGTCGGTTATCTATATAATATAAAAATGAATCCCTATTTCCCTTGGTCACGCCATAACTTGAGAACGACTTTACCGATTTCAACCATCTTTTTTTAAGTTTTCTCTGTAGAAGGTTCTTACGGAATAAAAAATTAAGAAAGTTCCGTAGAAAATTAGAAAACTGATGAATTACGCTTTTACGCTAAAACAGCTGAACGGATTTAGATGAAATTTGACACATGGGTAGACTGCACTGGAAGACATAGGCTACTTTTCATCCTGGATCGCAGATGAAGTCGCGGGCAACAGCTAGTTAAAAATAAAATTAGCTGTTCCATACGTTTTGTCCGCGTAGCGGCTCTTTTATAGAGCAGGCGGTTTAGAATCATGTGCTGAATTCATAGTTACAGTATTCTCTCCCATGTTCCTGCTACCCTGTATACTGAAAAAGTGAATTTAGCCAAAGTGAAGCTGGACTTTATGAAAGTAAAAAAATTATAATGCAGCTACTGTGTTAATCTATAACACAGTAGCTGCATTATATTTTTTTTTACTTTCATAAAGTCCAGCTTTTCACATATCCATTCAACATGACGGTAACGCTGGTTGAAGATTGTCTCTACAACAATTCCATTCAATAATCTAAGTCTTCCACATCACTCAGGTCACCTACAACGTCAGCGGTCTCCTAGTAGTAGACGAGAGCGGTATAATAACCGCCTGTAACCACCACTTTGCCATGCTGACCTTCGGCAAGCCGCACACCGAAGTCATAGGCCATCACATTGAGGATGTCATACAGAACTTCTGTCAGGCCGCCGATATTGTGAAGATGCCTGAAAGAAACAGGAATATGACTCTGTCGCCGGTCAATAATGATGATAATGCGTCAGGTATGTTGAAAAATACAAATGAATAGTTAGAGAATTTTATTGGATTGTTCTTTGTTTTTCGCGGGTTTTAGTCGGAATTTTCTCAGACGTCACACTTTGTGTACAGTCACCAATTGAGATAAGTAACCAGGGTCGTCGGATATAATTGAAGTTTAGTATAAACCGACGGATGTTTTTTCGGTTACTTATCTCTTTTGGTGACCGTACATGAAAAGACATTTGAGAATTTTAATAAATTATAATAATAATGATGTTCAAATGCGCTTATTTTACCTTGTTCGAAAATAAAAACCTTATTATAACCGTACATGAAAAGACATTTGAGAATTTTAATAAACTATAAAAATAATGATGTTCAAAAGCGCTTATTTTACCTTTTTACAAAATAAAAACCTTATTATTTTCTCCCATGTATAATTTTGTAAGTTTCAAACCAGAAAAACAATAGAATTTTTTTTTTAATTTAACTTTCTGAAATATAACCTCTTCATTAATTGTTGCAGCATCAGACACCGACGACGATTCATGCGGTGCATTCAACGGCAGCCAGAAATCCGCATGCATGTCCTTAAACGTCCATCCATCCATCCTGTCCACCACACGAGAGAAATCGTCCAGCGCGCTCTGTCTCGACAAGTCCTGCAGCATGGTCACCCACACCCCCACCCCCACGCAAGACATGGTCTCCAGCATCAGTACTACGGAACAACGAAACGACATATCCGCCCTACCTGACGTCACATCCGGGATGTCAGGAATTTCTATAGACGACGAAAATTATTGTCACAGCAGCATATCGAAGTCTCGGAGCGAGAATATACTACGTTCTGAACAGAGTAACCCTGCGAGGCCTATTGCCAAGCCTGCGGAGAAATCTGATTCTATCTATTATACGTCACAGCATTCTCAGGAGGTAACTCCAACTGGGAATACTCCTAGAGTAAGGCTTAACGATCCTTCTCTAAGACTCTCCTTCGACTCAAGTAAATATAGGTCCTTAAAAGCTAATCTACCAGGGAAAGATGATAAGACGAGTTTGTCTTTAGACTTCTGTGACTCGAATGAGACTAGTGCTGACTTTTTGACTCCTATAAACGAGATGCCGCCCCCTGGTTGTGAGATTGAAGACTTGCCGAAGCACAACGGTAATGAAAGCGTTGATAGCTTGAGTAACGATAACGATTTGGAGACACAGACTGAATCTGCGCCTAGGAAATTGTATTCCGGTAAGCTAAATGTGTTTTTTTTTTTATCGTTAGTGCTGAATTTTTTAATGCCAGTTTTTGTTTTTATCTTTGCGCTGAGTTTTCAATTACAAAATCTGTTAGACGTCAATTTTATTCCATGGATAAAAGTTGACTGTCATTGGAAAAATCAGCCCTTAGTTTAATAAGCACTAAGAAATAGGTAAAAATTTCAACCCTGCAAAACTTGGCAAATCGAATCTTCCACTCCACCGCCCAACGACAGATTAATCACAACATTAACACTTGGGACTGGGCTGGAACACAGGCCTCGTCTGTGAGAGGATACTAAAGGTGCACTTCTGCCTATCCCTTCGGAAAAACAGGCGTAATGTTAAGTGTGAAAATTACTGCTACAAGAGATTATCCAGTTTCAGTCAGCTCAGTCGAGCTAAAAACCCGACTCCAACTCCAACAACACTCAATCTCCAGCTTTTTCTTTCCACAGACGACGCGCCCGAAACTCCGTGCGCACCAAAGCGCATAGTGCGTACGTTAGTGATGACGTCAACGCCGCAGCACTCGCGAAACAAAGCGGAACCTTGCGAGTGCGCGACGGACTGCCAGCACAGGGACGGCACCTACCGGGGGGTGGTGCTGCACAAGGATGGCACACATCTTAGTGAGTACTGTAATGTAACCGTGTACCGGTTTGCTTCTGAGAATTTTCTGTAAAAACCTAATTATACTGACAGTTGAGGGTATAGAGGTATGAGGAACAGGGTGTAAAGTTCACTCATACTCCATAGAAAAGGGAGGATCGTCTGACCAGACGGGTGTTGTGTCTGGTGGCCAACTGCCCAATGATTCATGTTGGGCAGTTGTATAATATGGTAGTTGCACGGTAAACTCTGCTTGCGAGATGCAGGATTTTGCGTGACGTCAGAATGACGCGTAGTTCGCATGTGGAGTTGTAGATACCGCTACAAGGGGATCAACAGAAGGAGGACAAGTCGAGTGCGCGAACGACGCTACAGCTGAGCGTAGTGACACGTCTCGCTGGCGAATGCTAGACGAAAAAAAGTATTTTAAATACCTATATGTAAAATTATTCTTAAACTGACTGTAACACAACTGTTCTATTCCAGATGTCCTCTACACAGTATCAAGCATGCAGCTAAACACAGGTTGTCGTGTCCGCTGCGTGTGGCTCGGTGTACAGCTGGAGGACACGGTGCGCCACACCACGCTCGCGTCCAGTGTCGCGTCCACAGCCGACAACTCGCTAGTCCTCGTTAGTAACACTGTGGTATAGTAATATCTTGTGTATTAGTGACATAATAATAGTATATTTGAGGAGTATATACACGGTTAAATTAAGCACGTTAAACCGTTGGTCCCGGCTGTCATTCGTGGATCTTTGATAGGCGTTACGGGTCGCACAAAGGCCCAAAAGTCTGACAACCAATCTTACCGAAGGGTATCGTATTAGCCAATAACTGGGTTGTGGAGGTCAGATAGGCAGTCGCTCCATATAAAATACTGGTATTCAGCTGCATCCGGTTAGATTGGAAGCCGACCCTAACATAGTTGGGAAATGGCTAGGCAGGTGATGATGCAGGGTTAAATTAAATAAGCTGGCGAAACTTTCGTATGGGGGTATCGATACAAACAAGATAAAACAAAAAATAGCTCCGCAAATGTAATCGTTTTTCAATTCAACTTAAATGACATTAT
This sequence comes from Apamea anceps, assembly GCA_951799955.1. Lineage (NCBI taxonomy): Eukaryota > Metazoa > Arthropoda > Insecta > Lepidoptera > Noctuidae > Apamea > Apamea anceps. The sequence continues at coordinate 6,410,081 of OX637501.1, forward strand.
TGCAGAACAACTATCATATTTTTTTATCATATCATATATCTTTCACCAATTATGTAATCATCTCATTATCTTTATAATATTTTATCATTATCTTATATACCCAAAGAGCAAGCGTAAGCGTGTCCAAAATTTCAATAAGTTCAAGTAGCCCTAAAAACCCTTTCCGTAAAAAGTGCATCAAAAAATCAACTCTATTTATTTTTTTATTAGGGTAACAAGTCGGCGAGCAGCAGGCCACAGTCGATGTCGCTAGTGAGTCAGTGCGGCGACGAGCAAGTGTCCGGGGAATACAATAAACATTATGTTACGCTCAAGCAGATTGGTAAGCACACTTGAAATAATTTGAAAGAATTTAATTGGACATCACATTTTCTTCTGACTGTATTCTATCGGACTTTTCTACAAAATAAAGTGGTATATAAACAGAACAAAAAAAAAACGGGTTGCACTCCGGGAGTGCCGGCAGAAGTGAAAACTTGTGCATTTTTGATATTTTGGAATGCGGTCTACTCTCCCTCCGTCTTACGAATTTTCGATCAGGCCACGTGTCCTGACGCGAGCTCCATCTTACGAATTTTCGATCAGGTCACGTGTCCTGACGCAAGTTAAACATTTTTTACCCATCACAAAAAAGTGCACAACGCCGCTAAAGAAGTTTTCAGTTCAAAAATAAAAAGATCAAGATATTTCATCTTACCAATAGTTTACATTTTTAACTCTTTCTTATACACCAACATCAGCATTTTCAGTATTGACATCGTGTCTGTCTGTGTAATCGCTTAGATCTTCTAAACCACACAAAGGATTTGTATGCGGCTTTCACCGTCAAAGAGCATTTATTCCGGAGAGTTTTAATGTATAATAAATTCATATTTAACTTAGATATAGCGCGGAAATCTAAGATGGGCCCGTGGCTAAATAGTTTTTGGTTGCAATATAATTTGAACTTTGTTATGTATGACATTCCGTTTGTTGTTCCTTAACTTGAAAATAATCTCCAATTCCTGGCTCTAATATAACCCAGATTTAAAACAAAACCTTTCCAGGTAAAGGCGCCTACGGCTGCGTCAAGATGGCGTACCGTCGGTCTGACAGATTACTGACAGTTGCCAAGTTCATACTCAAAGAGAAGGTGGGCACACATTTCTGGGTGGACGGGCCCGACGGACGGCGTGTACCGCTGGAGTTGAGTCTGTTGCTCACGCTTAAACATACTAACATTGTGAGTATTAGAATGTATTACGAAAAAACTAGTATTTACCTACCAACTGCATAGAATAGGCTTAAAGCTACCGACGGTTCGTAAACAAAGGTGGTTCGTACTATGCGTGTATACCATGCCCAGGACGAAAAACTAAGTCAGGACAATGGAATTGGAAATCCAATGGCTGGCTGGCAACAGTCTGGCTTTATGATATCCACTACCGCTTAACGCAGTAAGAGCGGAAACAACGAAGAATATAGCAAAACAGCAGTTGGCATAAGCAATGGGTGCCGGCTGATACTAACTTTTGGGTCTCGAAACGCAGCGACCACGATGCACACTTTTTAATTAGCGTTATATGAAACATGATAAACCGAGTCCTCAATGTTGGTGTACATTGTTTTGCAGGTGAGCGTGGTAGACGTGTTCGAGAACGAGAAGTACTTCCAGATGGTGATGGAGAAGCATGGCGCGGGTATGGATCTGTTCGAGTTTATCGAACGACGACCGAGGCTCGACGAGCCACTGCTAAGTTACATATTTAGACAGGTATTTATCTATTTGTCAGTTACTTTAAAAAAGGCCACGCACTATCTCAATGTATAAAAATGAAAGTCAGTACATCCTGAATCTGCTACGTACTGCGAGACTTTTGTGTTACTTCCGATCGATCTTTGCTTCATACCGTACTCTACCGCTTCATATTTTTTTCTTGTAATGTCAACGTTAGTGTACAAGGTGTATTGCTTTTACACCTCTACCTAAAAACTAAACAAGCCAACTGTGTCTATTCATATTTACAGATAGGACTAGCAGTCGAGTACCTTCACTCCCTAAATATCTTACACCGCGACATAAAAGACGAGAACGTGATCATAGACAACAAGTTCCACGTCAAACTCATTGACTTTGGGTCAGCGACGTTCATGAGCAAAGACACGCTGTTCTCCACCTTCTACGGTACCACAGAGTATTGCAGCCCTGAAGTTTTAGCGGGGAACAAGTAAGTTCAATGTTTGGAAACGATTTTAGATTTGTGAAAGTCATTTGACTGTGTTTATCGCAAAATATTGATCTAGAATTTACATCTCTATTGAATAATTAATGAGAATATGCACCTTCTTATTTTGTACTTAATTTAAAAAAATAGTACGAATTCGAATTAAGTAGAATGTGTTCTTCATGTTGTCTGGGCACGATTGGAGTTTCTCAGAGGACAATACTTGGCCCACTTTTGTTACAATAGTAAACATGCTTTCAATTGTTTGGCCAAACATGGTTTTAATGGCAATAGCTGACTTGTTGACATGACATTTATGACCTCATACGAAACTTTCCTTCATTTCACAGATACGCGGGCCCTGAGTTAGAGATGTGGTCAATGGGGATAACTTTGTATGTGCTCACATTCTACGTTAACCCGTTTTCTGACATTGAGGATACAATACAAGGGCCGCTAGCGTTCCCGCAGGTGGTTTCTGAAGGTAAAAATTGTTTTAACTATTTCTTGAATCTCCTTTAGTTATTCTTTTAATCAGTTTCAGTCACCTTAATTTGTGCTTATGACGTGATAATCCAATTTGATTGAAGTTTTACTTCTTGAATAATAATATTATACTTAAAATATTTATAGGAACATTAAAATTGCACTTGAAAATTGCTTTGGAAAATTTGAAAAGTCACACTTTTGACATAATTTATGTTTGATCTGAGAGGCAATTCTCGTAATTTTAAGAATGTTCACAGTCTGATCTCAGTCTCAATCTGTCAAAAAATACTTCTAATTTCCCTACATTTTGACAAGTTTTTGACATTTGTTTGTCGCCGAAATGAGACTGCGACTAGATTTTGAACGTTTTAAATTACGAGAATTGGCCTTCAGGTATCACGCTATGTGTCATTATGTTATTTATTTACTTGACAGATTTAGAACAACTCCTCCGTTGGATGCTGTGCAAGGACCCAGCCAACAGATGCACGATAACGCAGCTGATGGCGCACCCCTGGATACGACAACCCGTCGTCATTACCAACTACGTGTTCCACGAGATTGTTGACTGTGGTAAGATTCATTATTATTATTAGTGTAGTTACAGTAGGCCGCACGTCATATCATGTGCCTAGCCTTTTACCAACTATGTTGGGGTCAGCTTCCAGTCTAATCGGATGCAGCTGAATAGCAGTATTTTACATGATGCGACTGCCTATCGGACCTCCACAACCCAGTAACTGGGTACTACGCCCCCTTGGTTCGACTGGTTGTCAGACTTTCGGGCTACTGACGACCCGTAACGACTGTCCTTTGACAGTCGTTACGGGTCGTCAGTAGCCCGAAAGTCAGTAAAGATCCACGGATGACAGCCGGGACCAACGGCTTAGCGTGCTTTCCGAGGCACAGAGGGGTCTTGGTATGTGAAGATGGTCACCCATCCACTTACCAACCTTGGCAAGCGTAGCTTAACCTGATCGATCGTACGGCTGTTATTACTTAGCCACAAGCCCCTCAGCAGGCAGCACGTCGGTGGTTACAAAAGCCAATATAAGCTGGCCTCTTATTCTACTGAAATTTCGTACTACGCTATGTCAGCTCAAGGTCAAAGTGTTAACACCGATTTGCGGTGGACTGGACTGTGCCAGGTTCACAATCTTTCAACCAAACAACCAGTCATACCAAGAGATATCGTGTTACCCAGTAACGGAGATATGGAGGCCAGATGAAAAAAAAAAGAAGAAAAGAAAAAGAAAGAAAATAAAAAAAAGAGAGAAAGTCGCTCCACGTACAGTACTGGTATTCAAGCTGCATCTAGTTAGACTGAAAGGCGACCCCAACATAGCTGTGAAAAGGCTAGAAATGATACTATGCCAAAACCAAAGCTAGAGAAACCTGAAAATAGAATGATTTTCTTTTTAGTTGGTGAGGTAACACTGAAGTTTAGTTTTGTGTTGAGCTGCACGATTTCTGACAAATGCGTGCACTGACTTGACAGGTCCTCTCAATCTGTGTGGTCCTTTCCTCAAAAGACCATCTCAGACATCGATCTACATGGTCTTCATATGATCTGACCAATTCTATGTCTGGACAAACAAGAGACTGTGGCCTCTGAATTTGTTTCGGCCTTTCTTCTCAGACTAGTCAGATAGGAAACGCCGACCTCATCTACTTTTAAAATATGATTGACGTGTAAAAGTGTTTGTACAAACCTACTTACAAAATAAAATCATTTATCATTACGATGAAGTTTTCCATTAGCAACATTGAAAAAGAAAATAAATTTAAATAATATAAATTTTCTTACAGATCGGCACGAGGCGAATCCTGAAATGTATTTCAGCGGTAGTCTAGGCTCGCCTCGCAGCGGATCACAAGTATCACTGGCAGATCCACTAGTAAAAGGTAAGTTGTCTTTCCAAACCTTTTATACGATTAATCCTACTAATATTATGAATTTGTATGGATGGATGTTTGTTACTGTTTCACGCAAAAACAACTACACGAATTTGGATAAAATTTGGCACACAGATAGTTTATAACCAGGATTAACACATAGGATACTTTTTATCCCGATTTTCCCACGGGATCGAAACTTATGCGGGTACAACCGCGGGGCGCAACTAGTAAGCGCGGCCTTCTGTTAAAGTTTTGATTGCAGTCCCCTGCTGGACATAGGCCTCTCCAAGGCTGCGCCACAACAACATGTACTCCGCCTCCCGCATCCAGTCTGTCCCAGCCACTTTCTTTAGGTCGTCCGTCCAATTAGGGGAGGGGGGGGGGCGTCCCATACTACGCTTGCCGATACGCGGTCTCCACTCCATTCCTCCATCCATCTGCATTCCTAATGCGCGCTAACTACAATAATTTAATTCAAATAATTGCAGCAGTCTGTTAGTTTTGGCTTGTTATACACATGCAGCCATTTACACAGTTAATTGTTAACTAAAATTCTTATTTATAACGTTTTTTTTGTTATTTCCAGAGCGTTCAAATCCTTCAGAAGTGGCAGTTCGATCAGACGGCAAGAACCTATCGCGCGAAGAGCCCAAACGTAACTCCTTAGCGTTGCATGCGCTCTCCACAGCCGACAGAGATGCGCAGTCCGACAACTATAGCCTTCGGTCTTCTGCCGATGTATGTAGACAATGTAATGTGTACTAGGGAAGTTAAAAAGAGGGGATAAACATGGAATAGTGAACAAATTAAGTGATAACGCGTAACCAATTACTTCAAAAACAGAGGGGCAATTCTCGTAATTTTATGAACGTTCACAATCTGCAGGCCAATTCTCGTAATTTAAAAGATCAAAATCTAGTCGCAGTCTCATCTCGGCGACAAACAAATGTCAAAAACTTGTCAAAATGTAGGGAAATTTGACGTATTTTTGACAGATTGAGACTGAGATCAGACTGTGCACGTTCTGCCCCTCAGATCTCAGTCTCAACCTGTCAAAAATACCTCTAATTTCCCTATGTTTTTGACAAGTTTTTGACATTGATGGTCGCTAAGATGAAATTGCGACTAGATTTTGAACGTTTTAATTACGGAAATTGGCGTACTGCTATATGGTTTCGTTATTCGGTTCGTTTTGATTACTCCATGTGTAGTGAATATACAATTATTTATCTATAGATCAATTGGAAAATTTCTTTTTAAGAAAATCGTATATTTTGGAACAAAACACGTTCAGACAATTGTATTTTCATTGGTTTTTAGTGTGTAGAAGTATCGTGAAAGTACAGGCAAGTTGTAAGAGCCACTGTGCAGATTAAAAACAATTGGTCTAACTATCTGTCTGTATACAATTTATCAGCATGGCATATTAAATCACTATTCATATATGTAATATGGAGTCTTTACAAACAGGTTAATCAGCTTCTACGGACTTAATTAGATATCATCAATAAACGATCAGCTCGTCAATAAAAATAAGTATAATCAGCCTATAATAGTCACACTGCTGGGACACAGACCTCCTCAAGAGGGAGAGGACTATAATCTACCACGCGGGTTCAGTGCGGGTTGGTAGATGTCACATGTCTTCGAATTTTTGGTTCTAATTAATAAACATAATCGATCAAAAATATTACATACAACAGACTTAAGAATTCGTTGTACACTTTCCACAGATAATAAACTTTATAAACATGCTTTTTCCCCAGATTTTGGACATATCATCAAAGCCGGTATCCGAAGCGGCACTGACCGATATCAGTTCAGACGCGACCGGCCATGCGGCCTGCGACATCGACTATGACTGCGATCAATATGAATGTGACAGCTGGGATGAGTGTGAACAAGACAGCTTTTCTTAAACACACGGTACAGCCGTAGTGTATCTTGTATTTAACGGTACGGTCCCAAGCTGCAGTACGACGACTTGGGATATAAGCTCCGCCCACTTCTACAGCATGAATGTTCTGCGATAATACGCCTGTACTGACCTATTGTAAGGAGTATGTAATAGGTAGACTGTGGTATAGCCAGGATACGTGAAGCTTTACTTATTTATTAAAAGTGAACATGCGTCAGTATACAACCTAAAGAGGTGACTGGTGAATATTAAAAGAAGTTTATCTTTGCATTGTTAGATACAGTTATGGATAAGATGGAGTATGACAAGTTTTCCAAATGCTTTCACTATTGGGAAATACAGTTTTGAGTCGATAATTGGAGCTTAGTTCTGCCAAAACGAGCCAACCCTGAAGTAATTGTAATTATTTTAGACGGTTATCGCCGATTAATTTTAAATCTATTCTGTCTAGTACATAATCAGCCTATAATGTTCCCACTGCTGGGACACAGGCCTGCTCTCGGTGAGAGGGAGTGGGCCGTAATCCACCACGCACCACGGTTCTAGGACATGCCGGTCTCCTCACAATGTTTTCGTCTGTTTCGTTCTGTCCAGTATTGAACGTATACTGGGGAGTTTACTAGATAATAATATACCACATTTAGAATATTGACGTAATTAACTAAGGTAATAAGAGATTGTTTATTGGCTCATTTTGGGAGAACTAAGCCCAACTAATTGCAGTATTATAAAACTTTTTAAACAAAAACTTGACGGACCTTTTTAGTAAAAAAGTGAATAACATGACATTTATCAAGAACAGCTTATAAAAGTGATGATTTTTTTTATATCCTCCCTGTTGCCATCGTTGTTGCTTCGTCTCAGTATCTGAAAACGTTTACAACGCGTGCGCTGTCTAAAATAGACGCGAAACATAGCATTGTCTACAATAGCTTTTAGTCCATTCGACACATTTGAGAGATTCAACCCTTGCTTCTGAAAACCTGATGAAGTCTCTCTGATTGGTGACTCTGCTGTCAGATCTTGTGTTAAGGGGGAAGCGCTAAGATAGCCCGTGAATCAAATTTTCCTACGTTTTTTTGCAGTTTCCAAGTTAGTGTCAGATTATATGTTGAACAAAATATGATTCGCGACTATAACAAGTATGTATTTATAGAATAATAATTATTAAAATCGTCAATACAACACTCGTACATATCATCATCATCTGCCTAGCCTTTTCCTATGTTGGGGTCGGCTTCCAGTGTAACCGGATGCAGCCAGTATTTAAAAAAAAATACATATAACCCTATTGAATGACTATTTCATGAAATATCAATCGATAGTACCGGTGCGGGTACCCTGGTGCTTCCCCCTTAACAGTTGTGATTGGTCGACGAAAATAGCAACCACCATTTTATAATAAGTGTTGCCACTTTGTCAGCTTTTAGAAGCCACGTGTGAAAAATTGAAATTAATTATTCTATGTACTTAAATTATTTCAGTAACTAGGTTTATGAATGAAGTCGTAAGGATCAATATAGAGCATATTTTTTTAATTAGAATGTTTGTTCCTTTTTTGTTTTAAGTTAAGTCCAGTACCGATTAGTTGTGCGTTACAGTATTAAGTTTAGCATGTAAAGAATATATTTATTCTATTAAAATTACAAGACAAGTAGCATATTAAATTCGAGTGAAAATTGAGACCAAAATTGATATAGGTGTAGAATCTTTGCGTAGTCATCATTAATTTAATTCTTTAGTACTAAAAACGACATGATGAATTTTTTTGTGTACATGAATGCTAAAATTCGATTTATTAATCGCAGTGTTTATATTTAAATGAAAATCACTTAAATATTCCTAATTAAATGATCTCAATTACGTAATTAAATTTTAGGAATTGCGTAACATCACTTGTTTACATTAAAAGCACTTTGTGATTATATTTGCGGAGTCTTGCCATGTTTTAGATAAGGTTTAAGATTTCATTTAAACAAATTCTATCACCTCTTCGTCTATTCTTCAAATTGTTAGAAATATGTTAGACACACTTTGGAATAGAAAATAATAGCACTGAGCTGTCTTCCTTTTGGTGACACTGATATTTCAAAAATATTTTACAAGTAAGGCCGCAGTCATACCTAGCTATAGTTTCGGAACTGTAGGTCTTGAAAGAGCGCCCTACTTTGAAAATAGCGTTCACATTATGCGATACATATTGCATGGTGACTATACAGTAAGCTGTATACTGATTGCCTATCCTCTGTAGTCCTCTTTAACGTATCCGGCGAAAGCGACTCAGACTAATATTCATTCCTTTCGTGAGCTCTCTGATGCCTTGCAAAACCAAATTCGGTCTTGAAGACCGGTCACAGCGTGTACTGAAGGGCCGATTAGCATCATTGCTTTGGACGACCTTTGCGTATGTAATTGCCGCTTCTTGTCTGGGTCTTTAAGACTACTGTTAAGATTGCCTAGTATGACAGTGGCCTTAGTTCACGTTAACACTGTCACGAGCAATTATTCTCTTCCATACTCATGTTATGATATTTAAGAATACGTTTAGAATGTCACGAAATGCACTATATCGGCTAAATGACTAGTTTACAAAGCCACTTAGTGCATCATTAAGCCAAATCAATCTATTGTTTTATACATTTGTTATCATCTGATCTATGAAAGTCTTGTGCTGCGAATACACTGCATTTGTCGTATTGGTGCTTGTATACACAAGCGGCACGTTGCCAGCGGCAGAGGCGACTGCAGCCGTCCACACTGGTTGGCGACAGCCGTCGACTCGTCTACGGCTGCCGCCGACGCGTCGACCGCAGCAGTACCGCTCGTGTATATGAGCACTTAGCAGGTCTTGAAAATATAAAACAAAAACTCGGTAAATTTTCAATACAACATCTACACCAATTATTTCATGTAGGTGTATTTAGAGCACATAAGTCTTGGTTATTTATCATTAAAATATTATTAAGATAGTATCATATGTATAATATTAAATTAAATATCCAGGAGTGTACAGTGAACTCTTATTGCAATATTATATTCTATTTCTGATTCATTCCATTTTTGCCAAATCTGAACAAGAATATTGCAATAAAATTTCAATGTAACACATCCAACTCTTATGACTAAAATTACCGAAAATCAGTATTAAGACAATACTGTAGATTTTCTAACAGTCTAATTACTAATCTAGTTTTAGAGTTATTAGAAGTCCTGAAAGAACCAAATCTATTCATATTATTTGAATAACATTGTAAATATCATGAGGCAATTTTTAACATATCTGTATTGGGTTCAAATTAGTAGATTTTTAAAGGTTCACTTATAAAATTGTTTCGATATTCAGTAGGTACAATTTTATAAGCGGATCCGTAGAGCAGTACTTTTAATTGATATAGTAAGGATTATATTTTTGTAGTGTTCGTTTGATTAGTTTGTGTTAATTTGAAATGTAGTGATTATTTATGTCCAGTGCGTCCGTTTCTTACTTAGTGCCTTACGACGGACGGCGGGTTACGTTGCTCGTGTAGGACGCTGTGACCACTCATCGTAAATAAACGATATAAATTCCCATTTTTTCTTTTATTTATGCTCCTTGGGTACGTAATGTTGTTTCTGTATTACCGAAGCTCTTTGTTCGGACGGGCGATTTTTGATTACGCCCTGCATTTTAAACGCATTGCTTAGCGCGCAGAATTAAAATCCAGCTTTGCGGTTTTTTGACGAGCTGGGATGCGCTCTGTAGGATTCTTAATGCAGTGTTAAAAACAATGCGCGATAATAAAAAAACCGGTCAAGTGCGTGTCGGGCCACGCGCAGTGTAGGGTTCCGTAGTTTTTATAACAGCCAAGGCGGGTTGTATTCGCTGACTGATAGTTTCGTACCATGCCCTAATTTGACTTCCTATACAAATCCTCACCTGATCCGACAATTTTGCACGGAAAGTTTTTTTTTTGAGATTTGTATAAGGCTTGTCATAGACGGTGTAGCAACTGTTTTTTTTTTTTTTTTTATAAAACTTATTTAGGAATTAAACAATAGAACGATACAACTGACGCTTAGCGCCATCTATCGACATTTCAATGGAGTTGTTCGAAATTTTCGAGTCTAATACAATTGGTCGACTATTACTCGTAAACTTGTAAAGCCCACTTAAGTGTGATAGTTTTCCTTTAAACTTCGTTATATATAGGTACTACTGCCGTGGCATTTGAATTTCTAACTACAACCGTTTAGTTGGTAGAGGGGGGGACACTTGACTCTAACGAAAAATGGTACTTTGAAGCTTCATACATAAGTCACAAACGGTTTACTTAATCAAAAAAACGGTCTTCCCAAACCCCTAACATTTTTGAAAGACCTATCCAACGATATCCTACACTATGGGAAGGACGAAAAAAAAAAATTATCATCCCCACTTTAGATGTAGGGGAGGTATCCTAAATAATTATTTTTTTCAAAATTTTATTTTACCACTTTTTGGCGTCATTAAAGTTTATACTCATGCCAAATTACAACTTTCTAGTACCAATAGTTTTTGAGCTAAACCGCGGACAGACAGACGACATGGCGAAACTATAAGGGTTCCTTGTTGACTACGGAGCCCTAAAAAACCCAATTTTATATAAAAAAAGAAGGACGCCGGCGCAACCCGCTCATACCGTTTGACTACCTATGCCTACGCTACTCACGTAGTGATTACCTCACCTCAGTGCGCACCCGCAGAGAAAGATAATAGGTGCTGCGCGTCTCATTCATCGCCAAGTTGCGGTGCGCTGGGTGGTGCACTTGCATATCTACTTGAATGTACCGCCCCCTGAAGTTGGCGCCAGGGGCACGGACCCCGGCTTGTCCCCCCCTAGATCTCTCCCCTAGAGCTCTTATACGGCAGAAGTTGAACTGCATTGCTTTTTTGTATTATGTCATAGAACAAAAAAACATTGCAGTTCAACTTCTACCCTGCTAGAAGAGCTGGTGACAAGCCGCCTGCTGTTATCCGGTTGTTTTAAATTAGCAGGGACAAAATTATTCGTTCCCCTTTTACATGGTAACATGGGACATAAACATAACTGGTGAAATGTGTGTGTACTATAGATACACCTCTGCCTCTAATCCTTTGGGGAATGCAGGCATAATGCTATATTTTAAAATTATTCGTAATTCTTGTACAGACGCCAGCACATCAAGCTACTACAATCTGTCAAATTTCTTTAATAGATTTTCAACTTTAACTCTAAAAGCATTAAGGCTCAAGGTTGATTGGGAAAATTTGACAGTTTCGGGTAGCTTGACCTGCTGGCGTCTGTACAAAAGGTATGCCCAATACGCACAAAATCATGTACCAAGGTTTGACACAATGCAATCAATAAAGGTTCATTCAGTTCATTGATGGTCTTATCGCTAATAGGTAGCGATGTCTTCCATACAACCTTTGAATGTACAGAGAGACACAAACGCGCACTGCGCACTACGCATTACGCACATGGACATTTAAACAAATAAAATAGATAGGGGCAATAATTATCAGTATAATGATCCGTGATAATGAGTCTCTATAAAAGGGTTTGAATTGGATTTTGATACTATTGTATCAATTTATCTACTAAAATCTACCAAACTTTTTATTTTGACATCATTATTTATTTTCATGGCTGGCAGGACCGCCGTTAAAATGTCAAATTGCATGGCGGTGCGTCGCTTTTTTGCCAATCATTGCCGTATTACTACGAAAATACCCGTATTTACGACTCAACAACGGAAAATATTCACTTGTGCACGTACTACAACAAATTTTGTTACCAAAAAAAGGATATTGGTAAGAGTTATCTTTGTTTACATTGTTAACTTGAGCGCAATATGTGACTGATTTCTACGATAAAAATTTGAATTTGAACTTAATGTCCTACTTATTTGGTGTGCCAGTTTCCCGCTGCAGCATTGAAGCTATGTGATTTATGTCAGAATTACAATGATAAGTTTTGTAAAGTCAAAATAACCTTAAAGTTGTTTGAGAAAATTGTCAGTCACTTGATGTTTCCAATAAGTAGCTTATCCTATAAATTGTGCGGCTTTAATTGTCGACCTTATTTCCTTTTCAATAAATCTACTGTGTGCTGTTGTCATGCTGCGGTTGTTTAACTAACCATTTTCGCTATTGTCCCTTAATAGAAGTGCTATTTGATTCACATACAAGTACATTGAGTGTTGATTGGTAAGGAGAAACGCATCGCCACTGTGTATGGGTCTGTTAAGATACCCAATTAATGATCAACCTTGTTCTATATGTGCCGATTCAGCTCAATATAATGTATACCTATTCCTGTATAAATTTGGAACTAAAAGACTTAGTAGAGAATCCTAGCTACTAAAATTCTTTTATTTACCCTGTTTTAGAAATATTAATTCTTTCTTTCTGACTTATTCAAATTATTAACACCATTACAGTAAAAACTACTAATCCACCATCCTACCACTGAATAATTTCCAATTACTAGTATTAGTATTTTTTTCTAATTGGCAATTTGTTGAATTTACTGCCAACTATTTCATGGTGTATATTGGTAGTTGATCTTGTAACAAGATTTGATAAATTAATTTTTACTGCTTAAAAATAGCAACTGTTATTTTTCCCATGAGGGTATTTAGAAAGTTTTTAAAACTACATGCTACAATTGTCACATATTCATTTTGCTTCTTACCGGCTCATGCAACATTTCAATCTTGCAAGCTGGTTGGGAGTACTTCACACCTATCATATTTGAAGGAGATTACCAATCAGGTCAGTAAATACTCCATAGAATATATTATCCTTCCACTATTATCTCTTACTTTTGTGCTACAATTGGCATTATCAAAGCATCTCTGTAGTTTTTCTCCTCAAAAGTTTTAAATTGTTTTCTCCCTAATCTACACTTTTATTACAAAACTATTTAATAACTCAAAACATGATAGAATATACAGAACTATGACTGTGTCATATTAAAATTAAATATGTATAATTTGAAGTATGAACAACTTGCAACACGCTACCTCTTACATTATCTGCATAATAATAAGGCTTACTCGATATCCTATGATTTATGGTCAGTTAAAACAATGGGCTATGCTATGCTGTATTCACCCACTATAGTTGACATACCTGGAGAATTTCCTTGGTACATTCTATAAATAAATCCAGTAAAAATAATCTGCTTGTCACCCTAACACATGAATATAAAGATAAGATTCTATTCATTAAAAACATTCATTTAAAACAAAGAAATAGTTTTCTCTTTGCAAATTAGGTCCTCCTATCATCATCATCATCAGATCATTGGACAGCCAAGCCAAGTTATTATTACATCCTACCTGACTTAATACACATTGTCCTGTCAAAATTTCTATATGGTCTTGAGTTCATACAAAAATACCATAGAAAAAGCACTTTTAGCATTTCAGAATTTTCTAGGAGAGCCCAAAATTCAAAATGGCCGGCCATCAAAAAAAAATGTATTATGCTTGTCGAGAAAGTCCTTATAATTTTTTCCTATTGCACTGAATCTCTACCATCATTCATTAGCTGTTTTTTAAAGTTCAAAAATCAAGCTATAAACTTACATTTAAAAAACCTGATTTTAGAACTAAATATGCAAAAAAACATAGTTATAGAAACACTCGCAGAGGTTTCTTTTCATATACTTATAGTAGTTAATACTTCACCTTTCATTTATTTTCGCCAATCGGTAGTTTTATATTTCATTTTTTAAATGTATAAAACTAGATTTTTCAACTTTAAAAAACAGTGAAGGAATGGTCGTCCAGATTCGGCGCAATACCTAATATAAAACGTTAGGGAGGAATTCCTCGACCAGAGTAATCCATTTTTTTTTCGCTGGCCGGTAACTTTGTATAAAACGGGACTGGTCTGCTTTCCAGGCAAGTTTTTCAAGTTTTCTTTCCATAAAATCTAATTCAGACTATTGCGAACATTTTAAAATAAAAAATAGCCAAATCGGTCCAGCCTTTCTCAAGTGATGTGCTTACCAACGAACAGCATTTCATTTTTAGGGTTCCGTAGCCAAATGGCAACGGAACCCTTATGGATTCGTCATGTCTGTCTGTCTGTCTGTCTGTCCGTCCGTATGTCACAGCCGCTTTTTTCCGAAACTATAAGAGCTATACTGTTGAAACTTGGTAAGTAGATGTATTCTGTGAACCGCATTAAGATTTTCACACAAAAATAGAAAAAAAAACAATAAATTTTGGGGGTCCCCATACTTAGAACTGAAACTCAAAATTTTTTTTTTTCTTCAAACCCTTACGTGTGGGGTATCTATGGATAGGTCTTCAAAAATGATATTGAGGTTTCTAATATCATTTTTTTCTAAACTGAATAGTTTGCGCGAGAGACACTTCCAAAGTGGTAAAATGTGTGTCCCCCCCCCTGTAACTTCTAAAATAAGAGAATGATAAAACTAAAAAAAATATATGATGTACATTACCATATAAAATTCCACCGAAAATTGGTTTGAACGAGATCTAGTGAGTAGTTTTTTTTTAATACGTCATAAATCGTAACGTAACGGAACCCTTCATGGGCGAGTCCGACTCGCACTTGGCCGGTTTTATTACATAGAAGAAGAGATAACTATTATTTCACGCCATAATATTAGCTCTTTTGTTAGCCGAATTAAATGAACTCTAGTCAACTACAATTGCGACAATTACTTCGTTATCTATCGCGCTTTCGTCTCCACTCCAAATACAATACCGTTCATATCTAACAAAACATTCGCTGAGAGCATTTATCGCTTATTTACTTCAGTTATCAATCACGTACAGTACGAGATGCAATATAAAATGAAATAATAAAGAACAACCAACTGAGTATAGTGCACGTATTACGAACAAAATAATATTATATCAACACAAACTTTCACCCATTTCGTAACCGTGCATAACAACGACACGTAAGTAGCTAGAACTGTAATAGAATACAGGGTAGTAGGGACGCGCAAACTGTACCATGAATCCAGTCATGATTCTGGACGAAATATAAGGGTTATTGAAAAAAAAATCTGTTATACATTTTGACCGTGTAGGTACAGTCAACAGCAAAAGTAGATGATCAAAATCAGAAATTCAATACTAATGAACGGAGTTCGCTTCAGAACTGTGTGGCGTCGAAGTGATTCAAAAGTATGTGATTGTAAATTATGCCAAACATTTACTACTAGTACAGCTGCCATATAGCTGCGAACTCCGTTCATTAGTATTGAAGTTCTGATTTTGATCATCTACTTTTGCTGTTGACTGTACTTTAGGACGTAATGAACAGCAGTTTTTTTTCTTTTTAACCGACTTCTAAAAAAGGAGGAGGTTCTCAATTCGGATGTTTGTATTTTTTTTTATGTTTGTTCGCGCATAACTCCGTCGCTTGTCAACCGATTTGAAAAATTCTTTTTTTGTTGGAAAGGGTATACTTTCCAAATGGCCCCATAGGAATTTCATCAAAAACGGTTTAGTAGTTTGGTTTTTAAACCAAAATTACTGGTAAAAATTACAACTAAAAAGTGAAAAATAAAAACTTTTTTGCAAAAAAAAAACAACCGACTTCCAAAAACGACACTACAAAGTGAAAAATAACTTTAATTTCGGAAGTCGGTGGCAAACAACGAAAATGCGAACCCAACGACACCGACTTCCGAAATTAAAGTTATTTTTCACTTTGTAGTGTCGTTTTTGGAAGTCGGTTGTTTTTTTTGGAAAAAAGTTTTTTTTGACAACCTAGAAAAACATCTACGGGGTCTGGAATCGTGTACTGAATTCGTGTTTACAGAATGCACGTCGATGTCTCTGCCACCCTGTATTTTCTGAGGTCCTAATGAGTGCAGGCTTTGAGTTTTACAACTCCGGCTAATAGACAGGAACTTTTTAAATTCATTGGCGACACTTCACAATGGCGAATAATGAGTATCAAGCATCTAAAATCAATTTATTTTTCTGATTCATAATAGTTGATTCCATGATATAAAGTTAAATCAGTCAGGACTTCAACAGATTGGTTGTGCGTGTGCGCAGCGACATAGGATGCGCTGGGCAAAGTCTTTCTACCGTAGCTTTTACGAGTTTCTTCTACTGCACCCTAATTATTGCTACAAATATCCGGCGCAGGTGTTTTCTATTCGCTTTCATAACAAACTGTCGAAAAAGAGAAACATGTTTTTCGCCAGAATTAAACTCGACTGCAGCGGTCGGTTTGGATAGATAGATTGTATGTGGGCGTGCGTGCTAATCGGGTCCATGATCTTAAACTGAGTTCTGTGTTAATTAAACACGATTAATTTAACACGTAATTGCGTGCGATAACGACGTTACTTGGTATAATATGATAAGAACAAGAACGGTACTGGGTGTGTCGAATGGTGATAGACATGCATGAATTTATAAGAGAAAGGCCTTTGATTCAGTATACGAAATTCAACTTTGGAATAGTTAAGGTGATTGAGTCAATAGGTGTATTTCTTAGATTTTTTTGTGTACTGTGTACCTAATGAAATTTTAATATTAATAGTCCAGCCCGTATCGTCCCACTGCAGATCACACACTCCCACTCCCTTTATCAGACAGTTCTGCTTCTCTGCTAATGCGAGTCAATCCCTAAAGAAGTCAATCTCGGCCGTCTCCACCTTGGTCTGCTGTGGTGTTCAATTGAACTCGCTCGGTGGTTACCACAACTCATCTGACATGGGGCAGACATATCCATGTACGCACGACGACATATTAAGCCGAAAATTAAAAAAAAAATGTTTTTTTTACCATTTTTACATTTTGTATTTAAACAATATAATTTTGGAGCAAAAGAGAATAATAAGGCGAAAAGCAGACATGTCTACCCATGCACGGCTACGTATCAAACTATACATTTCCAGTATAAGCTGACTTCTCATTGTACGAAAAGCCTATACACAGCGAGGTCAGCTGAAACTGGAAATGTATAGCTTGATGTGTCGTCGTGTGTACCAAATCCACTTACGAGTAAGCTTAAAAACTTTCCGAGCAGCAAACGATAAAGGAGGATAACTTCAGGTAATTCGCAAAGTTAGTTAAAGAAAGGGAGGAAAATAAATGCAACCAGTTTCTGTACAACGTCATAGGCCTGACCATTTTATACCCCTCATTCATTAATATCCTTGATTACTTAGAGAAACCACAAGCATGACTGCATAAAATCCCCAATTTCAAAAAGATACCTAGGAAAATTGCGTCGGAAACGGTTTTATTTATATTATTATCGATGCTCTATTCGCCTGTAACGGGATCACTGCCAATTTGAGGTACTGTACTGCAGTAGGTGCAAGTCTGATATTGTAAACCATCTCATTCTTTCATCCCTTTTTTACGACGGGCAAAAGACCTCCACACTTGGACGTGGAGTTGCGGACCTCAGGCCGATACCATTTATTTATGAATACCACTGCCACGCAGGCGCGGTCGCAGGTCAAGATTTTGGGGGGGGGGGGGTCACCAAGCAGTAAGTCAGTAACGTCAGTTAGTAAGGCAAGTAAATCATGCAGACTCGACAGCTTGAATGATTTTGGGGGGTCATGACACCCACGACCCCCCCTCCTCATCGGACCACGCCTGCTGCCACGAGCAATATCCAGCTATTCAAAAGGCCACTCGGCTTTATTTATGCGGAATCCTGTGGCTGATAAGATGATAGATAAACTGTCAAACAAGCATGACTCTGGCTGGAATCGGCAGCCTTCCGTCCTGGCGCCAACTTGCCATCACTGACATTACCTTTTTTTACCTAACACAATCACTCCTTTTACTGTTTTTGCCCGGAACAACACCTTCATTTGCGACAGTTAGTTGTGAAAAGGGGCACTTCTGGGCAAGTAGCACTATTTCTATGTCTGCTTCTATGCAGCATGGCTGTTTTCCGATATAAAGTAGTATGGATGTCGGTGAAATTGTAATACTAATAATAATATCCAAACCCATAGCTCAGTATATTTTGTTTCCATATTCTGCAATAGTCCTGCACCAACCGGGGGTTGTCCTTGGGTGCACTTGCATAGTGCATACAGGGATAATCGTCGGTTGGTGCCACATTTCAATAAAATTTATTAAGCGGCCTCTGCGAGTTGACTTCGGCCCCTCGTGCGCCTTCCAAAGGACCGGGACCCCATGGTCCCGAGATATGTTAAAACATAAAAATAAATAATAATACTTTATTTGCCAAAATGTAAGTGTACAAAGTAGTATGATCTTAATATAACTGTGGCCCATTTACATTCTACCATTACGTCATGTGGTGTGCAAATCTTTAATTCCAGAATACATTAAATTATTAAAAATGTCATAATATTCCTTCAGTTTTCACTATAGACGTTACAAAATGTCTGATTAAATTAATTAATTGCAAATATTTAATTTCACAATGTACATTACATAATTAAACATAGACTTAGAAAATGTACACATGATTGTCATTCAACTTTACCCCAGGTTGGGAACGTATGGGCAAACAATTCGATCGCTGTTGATCGAAAGATTTGCCGGAAGCAAACCTCATAATATAGCTGTGGGCAATAAGCAATTAAATGTTTAATAAAAGAATCCATCGCTTATTGCTTTTCATCTCAATAAGTCAGCCTCTATGAATGCGAAAAGGTATTTTATTTACTTCAAATTATAACGTATTTAAATATTTTTTAATCCCACGTTTACGCTCAAGTTATTAAACTAAGCACTTAAATTCCACTTTTCAAACAAACCTGTTTGGTTGCAAAGAAGTCTTAGCTGGCTATCTATAGAAAAAAAAAATAACCTATCATGTCAAATATTTGATAGAAAAACAGCAGGAATGTCTAACAAGAGCGTCAAAAGCTCTGTATTTGCGGAGCTGTGTCGCCAGAAAGAGAATTGTAACTTATTAAACACGGTTGGTTGGCTCCGATGGTGTTACCATATAAGTCGTTGGTTTCCTCAAAGGCGGCCAGTCTTTACCGAGTGTCAGAGCGCGCAAGGTTGGCCATGCGTGTTTTTGAGTATGCCTGTGTTGTGTCAGTGTGTGCGTTGTTGCAGTGCGCCGGCGCATCCACTTCAGCCCCGGAGAAAATGCTCTTCCACTACCCGGAGGCGAGGAGGGATGAGACCGTCGTCGACGACTACCACGGCACTAAGGTATTGTATCTAAAGTTTACTACACTAGCCTTTAACTCCTTTGTTATTGTGTATGATTATAAACAAACAGTATCGATTAAAGAATAAATTAAACCGAATCAAAATAACTTCTGTTTCATCCACTTTAAGTAGGCTATATCTTAGAATGCAGACATTAAGCCATCGATGTAAACAAAGCATGTAAACAACTACTTACTAAAGAGTTTCATTAGCGCAATAATTGTCGGGAAATCCGACAACGAGGCACAACATAGCGGTGCGAGTAATCGATTAGAAGTACTAATAGGCGACACTACTAGGTATACAATGGTAGTGCCGCGAACCCTCTACTTGCTCCCCTAATAGTCTCTAATCATAATCGCTACGACTATTTAATATAATCAGTATATAATGTAGGTAAAGGTTATGAGAATAAAATATATGAGGATGGACATGTGGGATCACACGTAAGATTTTTATCAGACAATCGAGACAACAATTTTTTTTTAAATAGGGATTCTAACTTCAAACGTTACGCTCAAGAATAATGATAACTTTGAAGTACATGTAAATAATATATAATCAGATTATAATGTACGTAAAGGTCATGAGAATAAAATATATGAGGATAGACATGTGGGATCACACGTAAGATTTTTATCATGCAATCGAGACAACAATTTTTTTTTCAATAGCGATTCTAACTTCAAACGTTACGCTCAAGAATAATGATAACTTTGAAGTAAATAATAATCTAAAACCACTAGCTAACTACTTTTATAAAAGCTCATTCCACCGGCCATTAGCATAAATACCTGTTTACGTTGGTATTGAATGCCTTGGAGGCACGTAATTTCCATACGAATCGATCGACCCGCTTTGAAGGAAACTGCAATGCATCGAGCCTTATAAAAAATGTACGTAAGAAATTTTGGGAACTTAATTTCACGGTCAGGCGATCTTGTTATGATTTTATTTTTATTGTAAGTGTCATAAGTAGTCATTATTACGATTGGGTCTTAAACATTTTTTGCGTAAAAACTTGGAATCTGTGTTTTTAGGGACATTTTATTAATGTTCTGACAGCTTTTTCGTGTAAAAGATCTTTGCTGCAAAAATGGCAATATTTACTTGTGAGAACGTTGGTATAACCTCATAAAAAAACCTGAGCCAATAATAATATGCGAATGCCGTCCCAAAATAATTGGTCATTTAGGTATTTTATTTCTTCGTCTATTTCATAAATGAAGATACCTCGGTAGTTTTTTTACTGGTTTTCGGCTGCAACCGGTTAGACTGGAAGTCGACCCCGTCGATCGACCATAGTTGGGAAAAAGCTAGGCAGATGATGAAGTCTTAGTTTTTTTTTCTGAATAATCAAACATCTATCTAATCTAAACTAACAATAATAGTTTCAAAGTTACGATTGCTAATCGCTATAACTTCTTGAAGATCCGGGATCAGCGCTCGGCGTCATGAGAATATCTTCAAGAACCTAAGACAAAAAAAAACCTAAACCGCACGATGTTTTTGCCTTATTAGTAACTGTTTGTATCAAAGAGAACAGACACGACTATGAAGTTGATTACGTACATATAAAAGTTCAACGAACAATTTGCAATTTCACGTTTGATAAGGTTGCCTAGCTCAACGCGATTTGGAAAGGCGTCAAATACAGTTTTTTTCTGTAATAAAATTTTCATGACACACAACTAGGTTTTAGATTGATCAGGTGTTACCTTTATCGATGGAATAACTTATATTACCTAACTTATTCCATCCATTTTTATTTTTCCGATTTTTCCTTATATTCCTTCCATCTTCAAACTCGAACTATGAACCGATAAATGGAAGTTTTTCTTGGTATCTCAACAGATACATAATTACATAGACACTTTATATTTTTTTTGGATATCGTGAGGTAAAACATTAATATTTTATTCAATGGATGGACAGCAAAAACGGCTCACCTTCATAGCCTTTCCCTATGGGTTGTAGAGGTCAGACGGCAGGGCTGCCACTAGAATCTATTTTTTTATTTATTTATTCATGTAACAATTCGCATTGTGTTTGAAATATGTAGTAAGTACATTAATTAATACATTACAGTTAAAAATAAAAAAAATATTAAAAACGTTGCCCCGCACTAGGAATTACTCCTGTATCGTGGGTGCGTTTACAAACATTTAAACTTACATACACAAACAGCCAGACAACTACCTGTAGACAATACAAATATTTGTTCCGTGCGGGAATCGAACCCACGACACGCAGCGCAGCAGTCGACCGCTCAACCACTGCGCCAACCCTGTCGTCATTGATATCATGATGAATAGAAATAACTGTTGTTGTTGTAAGAAAAAAAAATTATTGTTATCCCGCTATTATTGTCTAAAGACGGGCTCTTCTCATTCAAAGAAGGCACGATCATTGGATCACCACGCTTGCTCAAGATAGGTTGACGATTTCAGACTTGAAAAACTAAGTGATAAATTTTAAAAAGCTATCTTAGTAATAAACACAAGTACAATTTATTGCTCTATTTTATTACTAGTATTTTAATGTCTGTTTTTGTAGAACACAAAAACAGACATTAAAAGTTCAAAAATCTCAAAACCTGTAAACTCGTTTTGGAACGGGATTTCGTTTAATAAAATCAGATCTACTGCTCGCTACAAAATATCGATTAGCATTTATGATTCCTAGAAACGAAATAACGGTTTTGGTCATCAAAAGACTATGCAAAAAAACTCGATCGCATGTTATCTCAAAATAAATGTATGAGTGTCCAAATTGTTATTTATGTCTGTGTTTTTTAATATCACGATTCGAAGTATCGCAAAACACGAACGAAGTCCATCTTTTAAGGCTCACGCAGACAGGCGCGATGCGACTCCAATAAAACAATTTCCATGTAGTTTTCATAGACATTGTTCCACCTTTATTCCACAGAATCGTTTTACCCGGCATTTATTTATTTTACGGATTCTTCATGTATTATTATTTTTCTTTAGTTTGGCTTTGTCCTTCCTTAGTTGTTGGACAAACATGTCGTACCTACTTAATTCACTAATGGTATTGTGATATGAACAGTGAACATACCGTCATCAGAACTCGCGAAGCATACGTTTTTGTTTTAATTCCGCAAATGATGATTTATTGAAGCTTCATAGCCCATCTAACTGAAGGCTAAATAAGCTTTTTATTAGTTATTATTCTGATGTCTTTGATCAATCAAAGTCTTAAGTAATTCTGCATAGGTAGGGGTTACTTTGGACTCGGCAGTGGTTGGAGTATCTATGTTTTTTTTTTCTGTGGTTGTAGTCAGAATATTTTGATGTAACTTTTTCCTATTTATTTTATTAAATGCAAGCAGTCTAGACAGACAAAGTATTATTTTTTTACACCGGATTTTCCACTTACAGCTTGCAAGCAGTTGCTATCCGATTTTGATTTTCCGATGAAAAACTTGTTAGACGAGCGATTATGGGAAACTTGACAACCCTAGGAACCCTAGGTTTACCTTGTATTAAATATTCTCTAAGCATATCGCAAACCTGTTCAATATTAATGGGGCCTTCTATTGAAAAATAACATAAAGACTTGTTTTTGTCAACGATCACACAATGATAGTACATTGACCCCCTTTAATAACAAAATAGTTTTTTAATTTAAAAAGTTTCCTCTACGATTGGGTTTCAGATTGCGTATAAGCTCGTGACTAGGTTTTTTCCTTGATATTTTAAATTGTTTGTTGTTATTTTTCTGATCAGAAAACTTGATATATTTAGCTTTGAAAAATTATTTATTAACTCAATAAAAAAAATGGAATGTGGCCATTTTATTCGATAGCATAAAGACAGAAAACTTACAGTTTAATGTAGGTATAATTTTAGCTTAAATATGAATTGTTGATTTAATTTCAACCCCTTCATTTATTAAGGTGTAAATGCAACTAACAACAATCCTAAAAGTAAGAAAGTGTGTTAATTAGATAGGTAACATAAATCACTAATGGATATTTCAAAATTATTGTTTCTAAAACTGTAAACTGAAACGGTAATACTTTACTGTAAAGCTCGCATATATGTATATCCGTATAACAAAAGTTAATTGAATATAATTAACACTGTTTTGCCACTTCCGCAGTTACAGTTCTAAATTACATTATTTGCCTAATTATTTATTATAGTAAACATCCACAATATTAATTGCGATTTCGCCTCTACGCAAAAAATCTAAGTCCATTTATATTTTCCCACACCGCCGCCAATTGTATATTTTTAGTTGTTTGTTATGTATTTTTGTGGTGTACACACGGCGACACATCTAGCTATACATAGCCAGTATAAGCTGACTTCTGATGGTCGAAAAGCCTATACAATGAGAGGTCAGCCAAAATTGGAAAGTTATAGCTTGATTTGTCGCCGTGTGTACAATAAAGTTCATATAAATATAAATGTAAGTAATGGCAGCAATATTCACTGGTCACACTTGAAGTATTTAGTAATTATTTCTTCATTATAGAATACCTATTTTAAATGCTATTATTATCTATTTATTTCTTTTTATGTCTAATGACTTACTTAAATAGGTATTGTGTTGTGGTGATTATTTTATGCAGCTTCTTCACTTCATACATCAATTTATGATAATTGTTCAATTAATAAAAAATTGTCATAAATTCATAAACAGTTTAAAATAACGACATATTTTGTTTTGTCGTTACTTTAAATTACAAAGGGAACTTTAAAATTACAAATTGTTCACAATGCAGTAAAAACAGTAATATATAATTTAAAGTAAAATATAATTTATGATCAGTTTCTTTGCACACTTACACGTGATTTTGTACGTGAATACTGGTTTCTTACACAAAGTTATGAAAAACATACAAATGTTTATTTCCTCGTAAGGCTTAATATTTGCATTTAATTGATATGAAAATACCTGTATTTTCATATCAATTAAATGCAAATATTAAGTAGTTTAAATACAAAATAAATATCAGCACCCTAATTGCGTAACACTATGAATCTCAATCTGAATCACTTTGAAGGATATTGCTAATCCATTGCTTCACATGTTTGAAAAATAAGTCTGCTTAACAACGTAAATAACGCAATGAATGTTGTTGAACTGTCAAAATGAAAGCCATTGCTACTGATAGTGTTACCCAATTGACCCGTTCACTTTTTAAATTAAATCCACGAGTTTATCAGTGTCCTGCACGTATATTTATGTATAAGTAATTCATTCGGTTATAGATAAACAACTATTATTGCCTACCAGAGTAATCAAGATTTTAATGATATCGGTACAATTTACTATGTTAATTTTAAAACACGCTAACTGTATTTCTTGTTTGGAATACCTAACCAAATTACAGTGATCAAGTTCTATACCATTTGTAATTACTATACTGCTAGATTTAAACAGACGAAGAGCGAGCTAGAAGCTAAGATTAATATTTTATTTATTTCATTAAGGGCTCATTTTTCCAAAGCCATTATTTTTATCGGAGGAATAATTTTGAATTTGTGAAATTTCTTCCATACAAAATCTGTCAGACGTCAATTTTATTCTACGAATAAAAATTATCCGTCGATTGAGAAATCTGCCCTAAATATAAATTATATTTTTAAATATTAGAATATATAAACACATTTAAAAATATGAAAAGTAGTAGCCCACCAGGCGGTCAGGGCTCCAGAGAGAGGAACCTCCTAACAATACGGGCCGTGTCTAGAAGTACCGCTTTCTGAATCAAGCCCTTGATCCAGCTGCCCAACGAGAGCCCCCTGACTGCCCCTGAGGTGTTGGTCAAGGCTCTTGGCTATTAAACCTTCCGTCTGATAAGATTAATATTATTCTTGACTTATTTGTAACCTACATCTACAGTATATTTAAAATTCTACTATCAATAACATGGCTTCTTCCTTAACGCTTTGAGGGACACTAAACGCATATAGGCGTAATAAATAAATAACAATAAAACTTCTATTGTGTCTCGTTCAGTGTTTGTCAACCGATTAATTAAACTATCTAATAAGCAAGTCGGTTTTTGTCCATCAACCATCATAATATTTAATTAATTCATCTTTTTATATCACCAACAGATCCCGGACCCGTATCGCTGGCTAGAGGATCCCGACTCGAACGAAACCAAAGAGTTTATAGACGCAGAGAACAGAATCACGCGTCCGTACCTGGACGCGTGTCCCGTGAAGACTGCCATCAACCAGAGACTAACTGAGCTCTGGAACTATCCCAAATACTCGTGCCCCTTTAGAAGGGGGACTAGATACTTCTTCTTTAAAAATACTGGCTTGCAGAATCAGAAGTAATTTTGTTTTTTTTTTTTCTTTTTAATTTTCGTGTTTTGCGTATAAAACGTGTATCTAAAAAAATGGTTTCGTCTTTTTGTTAATTGTTTTGTGACAAACAAACCCATTTATTAACTTAGGAATTAATTAAGTCTAAAATAATAATACATATGTTCAAGTGAAAAAAAAAGAATCATAGGGCATCAAAAAATTCGTCCGCATCGCTGTCAACAGGAACAGTGCCCATAAGGCTGACACACAGTAAACATATTTATTTAGTCTTCATTAAACCACAACTTTACACAGTTATCTTAGTGTCCTCGACAACAATTTGAGCTTCCGCTTAAGTAATTATCATGTTACGACTTTCGTATCGAAACACTTTTAGGATATTATTTAAATGGTTTCACCGTAAAAGTATTTCCGGTTATTAATATCCTAGCTTAAAAACTCGGTTTCGGTCGGTCGGTTTTTAACTCTCGCCTGGGTAAGTTATTGGACTCTATACAACAAGAACGGCGAAATCCGGAACCATACTTATCTTTCTGTAACCGAGATAATTAAGAAGAAAATAAAGTCTACAACAACAGTAGCTTCGTCACCGCTATGTAACTTTCTGTTTAACTTATACGCAGCAGGCTCGCGTAGACTTGAGCGAAATCTTTTTCATTGTTATTCTTTAAATTCGTAATATTACAATCTACTCTTTGGGTACCCTGTCAAATAACATCGTTAACAAACCTTACTCTTCCAGTGTTCTATATGTACAAGACAGCCTGGACGGCGAGCCCCGAGTCTTCCTGGACCCCAATACGTTGTCTGAAGACGGCACCATTGCCCTCTCAGGCAGTCGGTTCACGGAGGATGGCAACACCTTCGCGTACGGACTGTCCGCCAGCGGCTCTGATTGGATCACTATACATCTGAAGGATGTTGCCACAGGTAAGAATCAGGGTGGATTGAAATTGAGTGTAGTTTCATGTAGTTTTTAACTGAAAATGGACGACAGGATGCTGGCTAAGCAGGGTTAATAAGGAAACAGCCTCACTTCTTTCACAGTTATCACCCGGTTTTTGTTTCACTGTCAAAATGACTGATCTTTATACTTGTTACAATAAAGTTGCTATTGGCTGCTGTCAGATATTAATAACTGTGTAAGGACTGTAGTCGAAATGTTGCACAGACTATGGCAAAAAATGCTATCCTTTACATACTGCTAAGGTTAGTTCGTTTTAGTAGTTTGGTCAATTATTTTTTGCCACACGCAATTCATTCATCTCCCAACGATCTCTTGATCAAACCGAATATAAACACATTTTAAAGTAATCAGAAGCCCAAAGACTGAGCTTTACCCGACTGATCAATGTTATACTTTGATATCTGAATGATTTATGACCATATCAAGACCCTTCCATGCCTCGGAAAGCACGCTAAGCCGTTGGTCCTAGCTGTCATTCGTGTATCTTTGACAGTCGTTTCGGGTCGTCAGAAGCCCGAAAGTCTGGATAACCCAGGGTAGCGGGATCGTCCGAAAGGGTTACCGCTGCCCTGGAACATAAAGGGCTAAGGAAGGAACACAGGTGGGTTTTAGTCAGTAAGAGTCTGACACTCCCTCCTGCTCCACCCAGAGCGGGAGGAGTCATTTGAAAGTCTGGATAACCAGTCTTACCAAGGAGTATCGTATTACCCAGTGACTGGGCTGCGGAGGTCAGATAGGTCAGATCAGTCGCTCCATGTTCAGCTGCATCCGGTTAGACTGGAAGCCGACCTCATTATAGTTGGGAAAAAGGCTTTTGATCTGAATGGTTGAATGCTTCTTATAACCTGAAAAAAAAAATCAAGGACTAAACTGATTTATAATAAGGCAGTTATAAAGTTACAACTTCTTCCTTATAAGTTTAACCTCATTAACTAACATTTTGTTTTCCTGATGTATGAGTGGAATTTAAATGCAGATTGTAACCCTCTCAATGATACTAATGATAACATTACGACGATATTTTTCCTTAATTTGATTTTACCATTCATTATTTGCTTGCGATAAATTCACGTCTGAAGAATCCATTCTCTTTTTAACTGACTTCAAAAAAGGAGGAGGTTATACATTCGGTGAGTTTTTTGTTTTCATGCATGTAAAATCAGGTAAAGGATGATGCCCAGTTTGGTACCCCCCTTCAATAGCCATGTGTCATCGTTGGGGAGCTCTTTTTAAACTGAATAAAGGGTGGTGCCTAACTCCAAATCCTAGTCCGTTCAAAGTTATATTGTACCAAACATATCAATTTAAGCATACACACATTACTAGATACTAGAAAAGTTTTTTTACCTTAGTTTGACCGATAAAAATAAAATGTAAGAATTACCGTTTTGCTCGCTGACTGTACCATTTTTCCAAAATCTGTTAATGCACGTAGTAATTACTCAAAAAGTTAAGGACAGTCTTTTTAGAACTTTTTTCTGTAGTTACAACGGTTAAGGTGGCTTCCCTTACTGCCTCGACTCAAGGTCCGCCCTGTATTACTCCGATCGGGCAAGGAATCAAGACAAAGACCTTTGGAATTCTTGTACTAAATATTAATACCTTTCTAATGATATATAAATTATTCCTATTGGAGCGGGTACCAGCTTCCACACATTTCGTGCCATCATCCTTTATTGTTCAGCAAATTGACTAGTAACTTAAATTGTCCGTAAATTCAAATGACCAACTGTCATTCTTTGACAGTTGTATCAAATGGCTACACTGACCTATATTAAACAAGTAAGCTGGACTAAATGTACTATACGAAATGATAGTTGTTTTTTGTGCCGATTCAAACCGCCCCCGCTCGAGCGTCTCAGGAACTAAAATTTACACTTTGTCGCTAATGGCCGTCGTTTTGTTTTAATACGTCTCTTATGATTTAGGTGTAAATCGTGGAATAAGACTTTTTAGTGTATTTTGTGTTTAGTACGAGATATTTAGAACATTTTTATCCTGAGAGTTTGCTCATTTTGTAAAACTAGCTATCAAAAATATTAGTTCCACGGACGCTCACGTTGCTCGAGCGCCAAAATGGCGAAAATCAAATGTCTTCATTTTGTCATCGATAGTATGAAGTCCAGGGTACTTGTTTATAAGCAATGAATGGCTATCACACGGCAAATTGACGTAAGGTGCCAATTTGCTAAACTATTAATTTTCCTAACGGTACATCGGTTCTCCATGATTACCGAGACGATTTTCGTGATTCTTTTTTCATTTCGTAGAGTAAGCCTCGTGCGTTGATTCCATATACATTTTATTATCGTTGCTTGAGTAGTTTTTGAGTTATGTAGCTATAATGTTTTTATAATATAGTAGCTCTGTGTTGATTATAATATAGTTAGTAGTGGTACTCGAATTCTTGTGGGGCAACCACATCAAAAAAATGGGAAATATACGAAACTTTTTACATAAAGACTTATATAACTTTAACAACTTTAGTTTCGGATACCGGTGGCAAAAAGGAAAGAAAACCAAAGACAAAGACACCAACTTCTGAATCTCGAGTTATTTTTCACTTTGCAGTGGTTTTTTTTAATTGTTTTTTTTTTTCTAAGCTTTATAATATTTTGAGAATGGTATTTTTACGATATCTGTTAGTTTTTTTGCTGCAACCATCATCAACAACATCAACAACTAAGATTGTTTTATGCAAAAGGTGTAGATTTTCTTGATACGATTTTGTTAACAATAAATAATTATATGTTCCAGGTGAAGATTACCCAGAGGTGCTAAAAAAAGTAAAGTTCGCTTCAATGTCGTGGACCAAGGACAATAAAGGGTTATTCTATTCGGTGAGTGTCGGTTTTTTTGCAAGGAAAACATTAAATATTCCTGTTTCCTAACCTTGATGATCAAGATCACGTTTATTTCTTAATAACAGCTTGAGCTGCGCCTGCGTAGGTGTTCGCATAAGTCATTGTGGTTGTTGACGTGACGCGAATTGTAATTTGGTTAATCTTTTCCTAGTATGGTAGGTACGAAATTGAGGATAAAGCCGTAATTTTGTGTAGGATGAATAAAGATGACTAGATTATATATTTATATTTTGAATAGATTGTTTACTATTTTACTTTTTTATATTTTGAATAGGTTGTTATTTATTTTACTATTCACATTCATATTATAAGAAATCCTGTCGAGAGACCCATGTTTAGAGACAGGATTCTGTTTTTTTTTTTTTAATGTAAAATTTTAGGCATTTCCTTTTGAAAAGAATGAACTATGGTTAATTAAATACTCTGTTTAATTTCAATGACTTAACACCTACAAAAGAACTTTACACTAAAACTAAACTATTTAACCTAAAAACATTATATACGTGCCACACATGCATACTAATAAAGAAAATTCTAACTAGCAAAATACACTCTCAAATCACTTTCAAACGCAAAACTTACCACTAGTACGCTAGGAATAGGGATAGTATAGAACTGCCTTCGGTTAGAACTTTGTACGGAAGGAGAACCATACAGTTTGAGGGAGCGCAGCTTTATAATAAGTTACCTAAAGAAATAAGAGTCTCCTCATCAATGAACATTTTTAAAAATAGAGTAAAGTTGTATTTGGCCAACCAACAATAACAAAAGACTACCACTGTATGTACGACAGATCGAACGACAACTATGTTTAATGCAATAATATTTTATTTTCGTTAAGTTTCTCATATTTAAGTGAACTATGTGTGTTCTTTTTTGAGAAATAAACTTCTTTAAACCGAATTTATGCAACGCAAAAATATACATGCTTGCATGTTCGTTTGACATGTTATTATATTCTTAATATAATCCCTGACTGGAACTGGAAGTCTCGACATACAGAATGATACATCTAACTCAAGTTTCCTCTACACAGCGATACCCAGACCAGGCTGGCAAGACTGACGGCTCTGAGACTGAAGTGAACCGCGACCAGAAGCTATGTTACCACCGATTGAACACGCCTCAAGCTGATGACGTCATCGTTGTTGAGTTCCCCGAGGAGCCTTTGTGGAGGATGTGAGTATACACACGTTTTAGTTTAGTCGATCGAGTATTTTTTTATATGACAATAGTCGTATCAGAACCCCTCGCACGAATAAATCTATGTTACGTCTCAAATCTGTTTGGTTCTTTAATCAAAAGACCATCTCAGACACAATTCTCCATGATCCTCCTCATATGACCTGACCAAGATTATGTTTGAACTTTAAAAGAGACCGTGACCTCTGAATTGGTTTCCGTGTTTCTTCTCATGGTAGTCGGATAGGAAACATCGGGCTCATCTAGTTTTAAAACATAATTTTTGACGTGTAAAGGTGCTAATTTACAGAAATAAATATAATTTCTTAGTAACGTCACCAACTATTCCCATACATTTTTCAATATAACGCTGATTTACATGGCGCGCAGATGAGAGCAGTGGTAAAGGCCGTGACTTACGAGTTATAGGTCATAGGTTCGAACCCAGACAGACGCTTTACTGGAAAACATCGTGAGGAAACCAGCATGTCCTAGAACCAAAAATTCCAAGACATGTGACATCTACCAACCCGCACTGGGCCCGCGTGGTAGGTTATAACCCACTCCTTCTCGAAGAGAGGAGGCCTGTGTCCCAGCAGTGGGAACAATATAGACTCATTATGACATGGCGCTGTTACAACACTAATAAACAGCATTAATTGTCGATGCAGAAACTGTCTTAGTACCCCTTTTCTTGGATGTTCGTGCTAGGGGTACTGAACTCACCGTCCGATCAGGACCAGGCCCGTGCCGGACGGCGTGTTGTGTTCCACGCGCGCCTCAAAGAGATGTCAGCATGAGTGACGGGGCCCCATAGGGCCGTAGCCTGCCAGGGTAGCGGGATTGTCCGAAAGGGTTACCGCTGCCCTGGAACATAAAGGGCTAAGGAAGGAACACGGGTGGGTTTTAGTCAGTAAGAGTCTGACACTCCCTCCTGCTCCACCCAGAGCGGGAGGAGTCATTTGATGATTTCCCATCCTCAAAAAAAAAAAAAAAAAAGGGGTACTGAACTTTACCATGATTTCTTGTCGCTCACTCTTTTTTGCTAGCCTTCAAAGCACACAGTTTGCCGTGGGTAAAAAATGCAAATAATTCTAGTACGTATCATCATTTGTTTGTGATGCATGATGTTTGTTCAAAGTGTAATGAATATTTTCAATTTATCTGCAGTGACATTCACACTCAGATGTACTTCAGTGAAGATAAACGCGCGTAACGTTTTTACCGTTTTGTTTTTTTTCAGTATTCTGTAGAATTTAATTTTCTATTAACTGTAGAAATATGAAGGCCGTTGATATTGCTTTTTAGGACACTTTGAACAAACGTACAGCTTGTAGTAATTATGGAAGAAGATCATTCGCTACTTTGATGTAATTGAGTAATTTTGCTAAATCTATTTCAAATAAAACACGTATTTATTCGCATAGGCTGTAACGTAGGTAGGTACTTTGGTAGGCACATAGTTCTAGAATAAAATAAAATAATACCTAACTCATTTCATGCGACATTGCGTCATATGCCTATCCACGTATTTTTATCCCCTTATCAAGTGCAGCATACGCCAATCGGCGTAAAACAAATATCACAATAATTTAAGGGTTTTATTAAGCGCCACAACTGCCTAAAATAGACTCTATTTATGCACTATTCTAGACCGGTGACCGTTGGGGTAGAGGTGTTCTTGAGCAGAGGCCGCGAATCGGTAAACGTAAGGAGGGACGCCCTCAGGCTAGGTGGAGCGACGGTCTTCGCAGGATGGCTGGTAGCAGCTGAATGAGAGTTGCCGAAAATTGAGTTGAATGGCGTGGAATAGTCTCGAGAGTCTTAGGCTGATGATGATGAGTTTAGACCACAATATAGGCTAGGCACAGCGAATGGGTTATTAAACATGTCGCAGACCGTGTGAACTAGAAGTGCGACAAGGATCCTTTGGCACTTGAATGACATTGACAGGGGGCGCTGTTGGTAAACATTTGTGATCATGTTTTGGGGTATTGTATTAAAAAAAAAAAAACAAGATTGCGGAGTTAGTTTCGATTTTGGTCATGCGACAAAATATTTTTGTACAACAATAATAATAATTTCCACCACATAAGTATTACTCCGTTGTTACAGCGGCGCGGAGGTGACAGACTGCGGTAGATATCTGATCGTGTCTCCAGTGAAGGACTGTCGCGACAACCTGCTGTTCTACGCAGACCTCAGCAAACAACCCGAAATCAACGGCAAGCTACGCCTCACGCAGATCGTGCACAAGTTCGAGGCAGACTATGAGGTAAGACCGCTACCTAAACCAGATTGCCTGGTTTAAAAGAAAGAAGATAAATCACTCCTCAACTTGTCTAAGGAAAAGGCTAGAACTACCTTTTGGTCAAATTTATACCTTCGTATTTCATTGAAACGTCAAACTTTTATATGTGATGAATGCTGTTTTGGTGAACCAAAAGTTATTCACGACAGCTTTCAGCTTTCAGCTCTGTGAGTTGCCAAGCAGATTTACTAATCTAAGGCCCAAATGAATCGAGTGATTGTTTCCAGTTTCCTGAGCGGAAACTTCATTATTCTTTACCTAAGCATAATAAATTCCATCGAAGTCGATCCCATTAATTAAGAATACTTTAGTGCCTAAAAATATTTAATTAAATACTATAATAATCGTAATTAATTTTTCAGTACGTAACAAACGAAGGCTCTGTATGCATATTCCGTACCAACAAGAACGCACCGAACTACAGGCTCGTCAAGATAGACCTGCACAACCCTGCTGAAGAGAACTGGCAGACTCTCATACCTGTAAGTAAACAACATAAACTTCTTAATGACTAAAACTTTTTAGTGCAATATGGTTGAATTGAGATTGAACAGTGTAAAAAATGCTTCGTTTTATTTATAAAACAACGGACACTGAACCCTATTTTTAGAGTTATAAAGCTGTATCTAGATTGAATGCTTACGTTTGTGCTGATACCTGTGATACAACATTGAAAATTGAATCTTATGTTTAGTGTAATAAGGTTATATCTAGCTAATGCACCACGTGTTTGTTACAGGAACATCCTAGCGACGTTTTGGACTGGGCATCAGCGGTAGACAATGACAAGCTGGTCATTCACTACGTCAGAGATGTGAAGGTACATTCTTTTTTATTCCTACTTTAGGTTGGACATCTTGTCAGCCGGTAATTGTTATCACAAACAGTATTGTTGATCAAATAGCCGGCAAACCTTAGTGATGTGAAGGGCGGGCGTTTTTGGGGGACTGTCTTTTGTAATTTTGACGTTCGAAAAGTGCTGATTCTCAGCCTAATTTGAATAAATGACTTTTGATTTTGATATATGTAGTACAGCGTCTAGTCTTTATGATTCTTAACACGACGATAAAGTGTTAAGACTTTATTTATATAAAATCCTCATCATCATCTGCCTAGCTTTTTCCCAACTATGTTGGGGTCAGGTTCTAGTCTATCCGGATGCAGCTAAATACTAGTATTTTGCATGGAGTGACTGCCTATCTGACCTCCACAACCCATTACTGGGTAACCCTTGGTAAGACTGATGATTGGTATATTATAAAATAGAAAGAAAGAAAAGAAAAGAAAGAAAAATGTTATTTGGACACAGTTCGTGAAATACAAAATAGGAAAATAGGATTTGTATTTACTGCTATTTCTATCTATCGTCCATGGTCAAAACAAATGCCAATTGAAACGTTCAAAACGCACTTCTTTTAGTTCATTTTAAATAAATCCATTTGAATTAGAATTAATATTTATTTTTAACTGACGATTTTTTTTTCAGCGCCGTTTAAATTTAAGTCAATTTAGTGATCTTTGTTTATTGATTGCTTGGCGCATCTTTGTTTATTGATTGTTTGGCGCCGACTCAACATTACTTAGGTATACTTACATTAGTTTAAGAACTTAGTTATTAAGGTTAAATAAAAGAAGTTTTTTTTTTGCTTTTCAGTTTTTTCGGCGGTTTAATTTTTTTGTTAAAAAGTTTTTTAAAAAATAAATGTGCAACTCTACAGTGTTTATCCAACCCTGTCTCCACAAATCTTTAAAAATAAATACCGATTCTGATAGCATTTTAAAAACAGCATATTTCGTTCATTTCTTTCTAGAGTGTCCTCCAACTACACAACATGACTTCCGGCGGGCTACTACAAACGTTCGCGTTGGACGTGGGTTCTGTAGTCGGGTTCTCAGGCAAGAAGGAACATTCCGAGATCTTCTACCACTTCATGTCTTTCCTCTCTCCCGGCGTCATCTACCACGTTGACTTCACCAAGCAACCGTACACGCCTACCGTGAGTGATTTGTTTTTTTTTTTTTGCGGTTTTGCTTGAAGAAAATGTTGCAGGTTATTATCTAGTGTCAGTTATACGAGCACGTAAATGATAAATGATTTTATTTTTGTAAGTAGGTTTGTACAAACACTTTTACGCGTCAATCATATTTTAAAAGTAGATGAGGTCGGCGTTTCCTATCTGACTAGTCCGAGAAGAAAGGCCGAAACAAACTCAGACGTCACAGTCTCTTTTAAAGTCCAGACATAATCTTGATCAGATCATATGAAGACCATGTAAGTCGATGTCTGAGATGGTCTTTTGAGGAAAGAATCACACAGATTGAGAGGACCTGTCGAGTAGAGCCTAAGCGTGGAAGAATAAAGAACCTCCCTGCACAAACAGTGGCCTCTACTTCCAAATGTTTGAACTGTACACTATAACATTTTTATTGACTAAGGGCTGATTCTTCAATCATCGGATAACTTTATTCGAGGAATAATTTTGACAATTATTTTATACGAAAACTTTCAAACATCAACTTTATTCCTCAAATAAAAGTTATCTGACGATGGAAAAATCCTACCTAATAAATCCTAATGCTAATAAGGCTTAAAAGTATATTAGGCCTTATTAGCATTAGGATTTATTAGGCTTTTGAACGAGCCCTATAACATACATATAGAGAATAATAATTTCAATTGGTTATTATTCTGAATCTAACATAATAACATTATCTAATCCTCTCACCAAGAGGTAATAGGCCGTAATCCACCACGCGGGCCCAGTGCGGGTTGGTAGATGTCACTTGTCTTCGAATTTTTGGTTCTAGGACATGCCAGTTTCCTCACGATGTTTTCCTTCACCGTTTTGAGAGCAGTGGTGATGAAATAATTTACACAAAGTAAAGTGCCCGCTTGGGATCAAACCCACGACCTACAACTCGTAGGTTGCGGTCGTTACCACTGTGAGCCACCACAGCTCTGACAAGCTAACGAGCAACTGTTCTAACGAGTATTTTTTTTTTTTTTGTAAATTTCCAGGTGTTCAGAGAGGTGAAGGTGAAAGAGTTCGACGCGTCGCAGTACGAGGCCAAGCAGATATTCTACACTAGCAAAGATGGCACTAAAGTTCCTATGTTTATCGTTTCCAAAAAGGTAATTTATCATTTCATCACTACTACTACTTGCAGCAACATATACCTTATAGATATCAAACTTGATCCACTTAGGGCTGATTTTAATCGACAGATAATTTTTATTTGTGGTATAAAATTGACGTCTGACAGTTTTTGTATGAAAGAACTGTCAAAAAATCAAAATTATTTATTTACTAGCTGCGCCCCGCGGTTTCACCCGCATAAGTTTCGTTCCCGTAGGAATATCGGGATAAAAAGTATCCTATATGTTAATCCTGGTTATAAACCATCTGTGTGCCGAATTTCATCCAAATCCGTTCAGTAGTTTTTGCGTGAAAGAGTAACAAACATCCATCCATCCTTACAAACTTTCACGTTTATAATATTAGTAGGATTTACGCAAATCTTACCTACAAATACCATTACAGATCTGCGATCCAATACAATAGAGTGGCCTTACATGCTAAATCCATAATCTACATAGTATATTATCCTAAAACTTAACCTACATCTAAATAACATTATTCCTCCGATAAAATTATCTGGCGTTGGAAAAATCAGCCCTTATTTAAATACTCAAGTCGTAATAACTTAGCATCTATTGTTACACAAGATTTTAATATCGGAGCATATACTAGGGTTTTTTGAATGTTAAAAATCTTTGGTCTTAGACTACACGGTTTTAATCAGTTTATTGTACGTGTAATTTTTTTATATATTATTTGTTGTAAACTCGTGTCTTTTAACATAATACAATGAGCTGTTAAAGTACTGGACACATACGTAGAGATAAACCATGATAAAACTGCACGTCCCACCACTAAAATTACTATACAAACATTTGAAATAGGTATGCAACAAGCATTGGAGGGGCGTTCATTTTTAAAATGGTTTACTTCTAATATTATTTAACTATTTTCCCGAGTACCTAAATAGTAATATTTTGTTACCACAGGGCCTACGCCACGACGGGTCCAACCCGGCGCTGATCTACGGCTACGGCGGCTTCAACATTAACATCCAGCCAAGCTTCAGCGTCACGCGACTCGTCTTCATGCAACACTTCAACGGCATCGTCGCCATACCCAACATTCGTGGTGGAGGGTAAGACATACATAAAATATATTTTTTCATCAGTAATATTACGCGATGAGCACCCAAGCCCAAACCCCCCTCACCCTCTCCCTCTCCCCCTTACGTCGCCACCCCGCCGTGGTTATTGCTGATGTTAGTGAAATAAATAAAAAGTAACGACTATCGCCGATTGAGGATGAAATGGGTGCTTATCAGTTGTGTGTTTCGCCCCAGAGAGTACGGCGAGAGATGGCACAACGCGGGCCGCCTTCTCAACAAACAGAACGTGTTCGATGACTTCCAAGCAGCCGCAGAGTACCTCATTAATGAGAACTACACCAGTCCCTCACTTGTCACCATACAGGGAGGGTCTAACGGAGGCCTCTTAGTGGCCGCCTGCATCAACCAGAGGCCCGACCTCTATGGAGCGGCCATCGTGCAAGTTGGGTGAGTGATATTACAGTTTCTTTGTACTATCGAGGATCACCATCTTTGACCGGCAGTGGGACAATGATAGGCTTGTACAAAAATAAACACTACGCTTAACCCGGTTATGCCCATCGTCTTAGAATACAAGTTGTAGCCGTAACACTGTTTACGGCCTACGCCAAATATTTGGCAATCGACGTGATCACAATTCTAATCTGGTGCTACATTTAAACTGTACATGAACATTGCTTACATCCTTTAACAATAATGTTTTACTGTTATTATAACTTACGTATTACATACAGACCATGTCCCACTTGGGGGAAGTCCTCAGTGCCCGTTTAGTTGAACCTTTGATGACTTCCGTATCTATTTCGTGTTTTTAATAACATCTAATGTTACCAATTCCAGAGTGCTGGACATGCTAAGGTTCCAGAAGTTCACGATCGGCCACGCGTGGGTGTCGGACTACGGCAGCTCTGACAACAAGACGCAGTTCGAGTACCTGCTCAAGTACTCACCGCTGCACAACATACATAAACCCCTAAATGGTAACTATTATTATTGAAAACAAAGTTGTTTTGTCTTGTAAATAATTATTTAAAAAATCTGTTTATAATATGGCCAGAGTAGTCTCATAATCACAAGTTCAGTTTATGATAGTTTGGTAGACAGTAATGTAACCGCTCCGAGCGTATATAATTTTTTGTATTTAGTCAACACAGCTTCGTTAGCGGCGAAATCATGTCACAGAAATTGTATTGACAAAACAAGATGGCGAAGTTAGTTCAGATTTTCGCCACACGCTAAAATAACCTTGTAGCGTTGTATGTCTTATTTACGTCCAGATACTGTAACAGTATTCTATTATCCCCAGGCACAGAGTACCCAGCGACGTTAGTCCTGACAGCCGACCACGACGACCGTGTGGTTCCGCTGCACTCGCTGAAGTTCATCGCGGCACTACAATACGCGGCCAAGGACAGCAGCCAGCAGCGCCCCCTGCTGGCGCGCGTCGACACTAAGGCCGGCCATGGCGGCGGGAAACCTACCACGAAAATTGTTAGTATTACATTAAACTATATGATCCTGGCCTGGCTACTGCTGTACGCACAGCTAAGGAGCTCCCTGACTGAGTCTGTGTTTACCGCTAGCTCGTATCTCTCTAACTCCTTCCTATGGCCAAACGCGTGTGCATAACAGTATAATGTCTCGCGTCGAACTCATATTCATCTCAACTCCCATAAACTATCACTCGGTATAATTTTCAACCCAAATGTACAATAATGAAAGTAATGATTTAAATAAATATTCTTCACAAAATTCGAAGACAGAAATATCTTGGTTCTATTTCCACTTACGATTGTAATATCTATATTTCAGATCGAGGAGCACACGGATATCCTGTGCTTCATGAGCGAAGCGCTCGGCCTTAAATTCATCAAGTGAACCCACCTGCCATACGTCACAACTAGTATTAAACGAGATGAACGCTAATAGTATTATGTAAATATAGCAACAACCACAGTGTCTCGATGATTACCTCGGGGTCTTAGCTAAGACTGGTGATATTGTTACGCATTGCTACTATTTTTATTAATAAAACTTTGTTTTTATTTTTGCATGTTGCGTTTTATTTGGGCATTTGAATATTTTGAAATTTTGACAGTTATTTCATACAAAAACTGTCTAACGTCAATTTTATTCCTCTAATAAAAGTGATTTGGACGGAGATAATTTTATCCGAGGAATAATTTTGAATAGTTCTTCCATACAAAATCTGTCAGACGTCAATTTTATTCCACTAATAAAAATTGAATTGATGTCGATTGAAATATCAGCCCTAAAAGTAGTACAGTCAACAGCAAAAGTAGATGATCAAAATCTGAAATTCAATACTAATGAACGGAGTTCGCAGCTATATGGCAGCTGTACTAGTAGTAAATGTTTGGTATAATTTACAATCACTTCCGACGCCACACAGCTCTGACGCGAACTCCGTTAATTAGTATTGAATTTCTGATTTTGATCATCTACTTTTGCTGTTGACTGTACTATCGAAATATCGGCCCTAAGTAGATTTGCATAAACCAGCCAACCCTGAAATCGTGAAAAAAAAAAATCAGTTGATCCATACATTATGTCGAGTTATGCGAGCATGGATATACACTGTCACTGTCAAAAGAAAATGTCTCAAAGACTTCAAATCCTTCAGGTCCGATTAAATTTATCATTAAGCTGGCTTGGATACCAGTTTCTTCTTTTTGCACCCCCGATGCTTTTAAAAATAGCATAAATTGCGACCTCCATCGCCGCCATGCGTCAGCCCGGCTGACGGAGCTGTTCCATAGCGCTCTTGAACCGTCCCTGACGATTTTAAAATCCACAACGTGCCTTTATAACCGACTTAAACCATTTAAATAGAATAAAATTTTCACCGCTGTCACCATGTAGTTGTCATCCTATAGTTCACTAGATTCCTACTTGTCTTTTATTACACTACATATGGATCAACAGATTTTTTTTTTTCACGACTTCAGGCTTGGTCCCGTAGTAAAAGTTGTCATAATGATGAGTACAATGACCCCTTTTAAGAATTAAAACTATCAAAATTTAACGGTGTAAGTATATAATACATGTACTGTAAGCATCTCCACCCCGAATTGGATGAACTACTTTATTTGAAAGGGCAAACATTCAGTTGTTCAATTATTCACCGCACACTCTTTGAGAGTAGAGAAGGGCCAAAAAACTGAGCTCCCACCTCAGCAAAGGTATTAGGTATATATATATATAAAGATTATAGGTTTTCTTTTGTTCATTTATAGAGAAATAGGAGATACTTTGTCGACTCATGCAGAAAGAAGAGCGAACTCGAAATATTTTGCACCTCATTTCAAAAAGGTAACATTTTATTTTGAACATTCATTCAAAAACAGGAGTTACTTTGACGTACCATGCAGGAAAGATTGAATATTCAGAGAATGTGGGATGAAAGAGCTAGCGAAACGAACTCAACAATTTTTAGCACGTCGCCTCGGCGACGAAGAGGCTTTTCAAACTCCAAACTGTCTCTTACTGAACATATTTTGTCTTTGTTTGGGGATTTGATAAAAAAAAAACACCCTTAAATAACTTTTTAAATTATAGTGAATTCAAATTCAGAATAATGACGACACCAAAATGATGGCCCCATTTATTTCTAACTCGATGAACTTTTTCTTTGACTCATCATTTTTTTGAAGTTTAAGGCCTTTTTAGCTAACATGGAATTGCGTAGTGGCTCAATTTAGGAGTCCGGGAGTGCGATACGTAGGTATACGGATACATAAGTTAATTAATTAAGCCTGTACTAGACTTGAACTCAGCTCATTTTCCTACAACTACATAACATATTTAAATCACCGTTTGCCGCTTCACGTTCTCACAGGTTTTACATTTCGTGTCAAGGGCGACTCACAACTGCGGTTCGTTTCGATATTAAATTTCATTCAGAGGAATGCATTTCTGTAATTGCGACTTCACTTATACTTTGCACACTAACCAATGCATGCGTTGCAATGTCTTTAATTTGTAAGGATCCTTCTCCGTCACGCACGCAACTTAATAAAGTTGAATCACAATCGGTCGAGCCATTTTCGAATTTTTGCATTTAATTTTGACAAGTTTTTTATTTTTTTTTTATTTACTTGCCTTTATAATTACAAATCTTAAAACTGGATTAAAACTTCCTCTTATCCTATGGAGTTGATATTTTACATGTCGATTCTGTTTCGAAGGCCTGACAGAACACCCAGGGTAGCGGGATCGTCCAGGGTAGCGGGATCGTCCGAAAGGGTTACCGCTGCCCTGGAACATAAAGGGCTAAGGAAGGAACACGGGTGGGTTTTAGTTAGTAAGAGTCTAACACTCCCTTCTGCTCCACCCAGAGCGGGAGGAGTCATTTGATGATTTCCCATCCTGAAAAAAAAAAGAAAAAAAAAAAAAAAAAAAAGGCCTCACAGGACACTCCTCAACCGTCAACAGCAGAGACACTAAATTTTGTTACATAGGTACGCATTCAATTATGATAGTCCGTTCTAAAGTTCACCATGATCTGGCTGCTGCACCCAGAGAATCCTTCAGCGATCGACAGTAGGTACAGGCACGAAATTTTGTATACGCATTCAATTTATGATAACCCGTTCTAAAGTATGGCATGACTTGGATAGCGCATTAACACATTTACTGCGGCCAACGCGCCTGCGCGTTTTTCAAGCTTTGACCATGTGCTAGCGGCGCGCATGCGCGTCCATACAATTTACTTAACTTTCTTCGAGTGCGGCGCAATGCACAATGGACGCACCCGTGCGTCCATTGTGCATTGCGCCGCACTCTACGCCGCACTCTCGCCGCACGCGCCGCTAGCACATGGTCAAAGCTTGAAAAACGCGCAGGCGCGTTGGCCGCACTAAATGCGATAGTGCAACTCGGTTGGCTTCACACCATGACTTGTCTAAAGATGTTTGGGTCGTTGGATTTGTCTATATGAGTATCTTTCAAGTGAAGGTGATAGAACAGATATTTAAACAAATAATGCTTAAAAGTACCAAAAGGCATGTTTTAAAAAAAAAAACAAGCTTTTAATGAACTCAAAAGTGCTAAATAAAGCTTACATTTACATAGAACCTTAATATTTTCTTAAAAGCTCAAGGCTTATCTTAGTGTCAGGAAGTTCCCGTCCTACTTGAGTTCATAAAATGAGTTTCTTCCTCGTGGTCTAGCTTAGTAGTCAAACTGATTTAACCACGAGGATTTTTTTTATTTTTTTCTTTTTATAGGGTTTCACGTAGTCGGGGGTTTTTTAAATTTTTAATTTAATTTTTTATTTCATGCTTTTTGTAGGGACTCCTTATTATTTCTTTGCTTTTATTTTCTTGCGTTTTAAGATTCAGGTAATTTGGTATTTAATCAGGTTTTTTGTAATTCGCCATTTTGTGGTGGTGGCCATCTTGGATTTGAAATTTGTCATAGTGTATAGTATTCTACTAGTCAAGCCCTTTCATTTGATACCCTTAATGAGGGAGTTGTGAAAAAAGAAATGTAATTTGCCATTTTGTGGTGGCGGCCATCTTGGATTTGAAATTTATCATAGTGTATAGTATTCTACTAGTCAAGCCCTTTCATTTGATACCCATATTGAGGGAGTTCTGAAAAAATATGTAATCCGCCATTTTGTAGCGGCGGCCATCTTGGACCGATTTTCATCAAACATAGCTAAGAACACTCTCGACAAATTCACCTTTCAAACAAAAAAAACAAAATTAAAATCGGTTCATCCGTTCGGGAGCTACGATGCCACAGACAGACATACACACACACACCCCCACACACCCCACACACACACACAGACACGTCAAACTTATAACACCCCGTCGTTTTTGCGTCGGGGGTTAAAAAGGTTTTTACAAACATTTTATTATACTTCTATAATTTTATTCTAGACTAGCTTCTGCCCGCGGCTTCGCCCGCGTGGATGTCGGAAATTATCCCACGGGAACGTGCTAACAGGATAAAATGTATGTGCACCAGGATGCCATCTATCTCGCGGGCCCTTTGTGGCTAATTACAATAGAAAACCAATTGTTTCTCATTAATGGTGATTAAGAGGGTACCTATATGATATCTTTACCTAAGTACCTACCTAATTAAAAAAATAAATAAACTCAATAACAGAAAATAAAATACCTACCTACCTAAATAAACCTATTTATGACGATAACTAATCTAAACTCAATCATCATCTGCCTAGCCTTTTCCCAACTATGTTCAGGGCCGGCTTCCAGTCTAACCGGATGCAGCTGAATACCAGTATTTTACATGGAGCGACTGCCTATCTGACCTCCACAACCCAGTTATTGGGTAATACGATACCCTTGGTACGACTGGTTGTCAGACTTTCGGGCTTCTGACTACCCGTAACGACTGTCAAAGATCCACGAATGACAGCCGGGACCAACGGTTTAACGTGCTTTCCGAGGCACGGAGGTGTCTCGGTATGTAAAGATGGTCACCCATCCACAGACCGACCGCGGCAAGCGTAGCTTAACCTGACCGATCGACCTGTGCGGCTGTTATTATTTAGCCACGGGCCCCTCAATCTAAACTCAATAAATAAGCAAAATATCTAAAAACTAATATCTATACGAATGACTATCCTACCTAACAGTATTATAAAATAACCTACGGTCACTACGTACACTATCAAATATACTACCTATACTTTAAAATTAAAATCTATACCTACGACTTATATAAAAATAAACCTAAATAACTCTAAAAAGTAAAAGGAATAAAAATGAACTCCACTGCGTGTGACCTAACCTACGACAAACTTATTATTTGCGGTTAATACAGTAATCGGATCTAGGGATCGAACCGCAAAATTAAGTTTGTTTTTTATTGTATATACTTTTCCGGGATAAAAAGTACCCAGTGTGGTGCCCAGGA
Source organism: Apamea anceps (assembly GCA_951799955.1). Taxonomy (NCBI): domain Eukaryota; kingdom Metazoa; phylum Arthropoda; class Insecta; order Lepidoptera; family Noctuidae; genus Apamea; species Apamea anceps. Next base: position 6,454,508 of record OX637501.1, read on the forward strand.
TATTAAAGAATAATTATACCAAGTTTCATCGTAATCGAACCGGTAGTTTTTGCGTGATGCCTGAACAAACAGACAGACAGACAGACAGACAGACAGACAAAAATTTTTTTAATCACATTTTTGGGTTCGGTGTCGGTCTAGTAACACCCCCTGCCATTTATTTTTTTGATATTTTCAATGTACAGAATTTTCACTTCTACAGATTTATTATAAGTATAGATTATCGCTCAACTGGCGAAACTCAGCCATGACTCATCAGATTTTTGTAAACCATATTTTTTGTGGACGTGGGCGCTGATAAATGCATCTTTATTGTCAGATTTGTCAACTTTTGTAGGACTGATTAGGTATACTGGGTTATCTGCGATACCATGTCTAAAGTATTAATCTTGTCTGGATTCTCCTTTCTGATTTTCGTAAATAGTGTACAAGGTCAATGATGGAGGATTTTTGTCGAAAAGAAAACAAAATGTAATATCAACTTTTATTGTTATATCCTTACAGTACAGTTGCTAAAAGCACGAAATCCAATTGGGACTTGCTCCAACCTACGTAATAATATAAAATATTAGTTGCTTACAACAAAATAAATAAACTTCTTAATGCCCTTTTGGCGTTTTTCTTTATCCAATAATAAGTTAATTTCTTTATGCTTAGTTACTTGTGCAACTTTGAACATGAAGAAATTGATCGATGGCCTCGATTTAAAATCGTTTGAACATACAAACGAAGAAGTAAACACATCGCTAGTGATTATATATGCATAGTACATAGACTACAGTTCAATTCAGTTGTAAAAGTAAAAGACACGGTTACGATAAGTTTTCGTGTGATCACGGACCCATTACAATGAAATGTACAATCGGTTGTTCCTGAACATACAATTGACCGGTGCCTGGGTCCTCCGCTCGGATCGCATCCTCACGACAACACAAATTAAACGATACATACGCACATTAATCAAAAGATTATTATTAAAATACATAAATATCGTACCGATCAATTGTATTACTACCGTACCTTATTTAAACACCTAGAAAGAACGTCATAATAAAATGCTATACTAAACAATTACGTGGTACATTCTTTAATTATAGGTTACATAGAGCCTAGGTATAACAAGCAACCTTTAACCTTATACTTACTCGATAGCTGCGATCGCTACTCGTGTCAGCTACATGTACTCTATCATCATAAGTCTAGAATTACACATTTCATAGCTTAGGGTCGGGGGAACTATTCTTACACGCTCATCCACTACAAAGTCAGTTAAAAATCGAGGCCAAACATCGTTCTAATCGCCGTAGCCCCCGCGTGTATATCCTAACTATACAGGAATAGTACCGAAGAACCGTAGAAAATACTGGAGACAGAGAGCCGCGCACCTACAAGCTACAGCGAGACGAGGGCCACGGCGATTACTACTGTAGAGCTAAACTAAGGTGACACCATGGCCGCATGATGTAACGTTAGCGTCCGTCGGGACGGCCACGACCGCCCGCTGTCCGTGCGCGCGCGGTCCCGCAGCTCTGACAGCGAGCGTCGCGGGGCGCTGTCCAGTCCCTAGGAAACTGTTTTGGTTTGGCTTCACAGCCCCAGTTTCGTTACAATATTCGTTCCTACATAATTTTAATGATATTTTATTTCTTTATTTACTACTACGCTTATATAATAACAGACAAGTTTCAGTATATATTATAGCCAATAAATATAGCGATATTTAGATCGTTTATGGCTAACGTGTATCTATAAACTATTTTAATCATTCATGATAGATGAGCGCTGCGCACACAGAATCAAGTGTACCGCATGATTGCAATTTTATTCAGCGTGATAAATAAATAGTAAACTTTATCCTAATTTGTGAGCGATACATAATTCCAGAAGAAGTAAAAATAAAATAACTAAATAGTTTCTTACAGGTCGTTATGTATAACAAAAAAATATACATTTGAAATTCTAATAATATGAAAGTTCATAGAGGAAATCAACTAAAAGTTGCTGCAAGACTCGAGATCAAACAAAACGTGAATATGTCATAGCCGGAAACGGCACAAAACAGTCAAAAGGTTGAGTTTTTGCGAGATCGCGTCGTCCCGAACATTTCGTGCTGTGAGATATTCACATGAATTAATATTGCAATATAATCGAGAGGTAAGCGACATGACAGGTGAACGTTAGCTGCTCGTGTGCGACGCGTTACTCCGCGATGCCGTTGCTCACCACGCTCGCCTTGGGCGGCGTGCCACCGACATTCTGGATCCTGGAATGGAAATGGGAATATTTAAACAAGGGACACTGTCAACTGGATTTCTTGTTCACGTTTTATGTTTTAACCTCCGCCGCTCCGTCGACAGCGACACTAGGGACAGGTACTCGCCGTGGGTGTGTATGTGTGCTACATGTTGTATCAGTGAGTACGTACGGGTGCGTGGGCGCGTCCAGCCCCATGAGCGCCAGCGCGCGCAGGGCGGCGCGCGAGCACTGCTCGTGCGAGTGCGCGGTGGACGCGCCTCCGCCGTGGCACATGACGGGCGGCTCCGTCGACAGCGACACTAGGGACAGGTACTCGCCGTGGGTGTGTATGTGTGCTACATGTTGTATCAGTGAGTACGTACGGGTGCGTGGGCGCGTCCAGCCCCATGAGCGCCAGCGCGCGCAGGGCGGCGCGCGAGCACTGCTCGTGCGAGTGCGCGGTGGACGCGCCTCCGCCGTGGCACATGACGGGCGGCTCCGTCGACAGCGACACTAGGGACAGGTACTCGCCGTGGGTGTGTATGTGTGCTACATGTTGTATCAGTGAGTACGTACGGGTGCGTGGGCGCGTCCAGCCCCATGAGCGCCAGCGCGCGCAGGGCGGCGCGCGAGCACTGCTCGTGCGAGTGCGCGGTGGACGCGCCTCCGCCGTGGCACATGACGGGCGGCTCCGTCGACAGCGACACTAGGGACAGGTACTCGCCGTGGGTGTGTATGTGTGCTACATGTTGTATCAGTGAGTACGTACGGGTGCGTGGGCGCGTCCAGCCCCATGAGCGCCAGCGCGCGCAGGGCGGCGCGCGAGCACTGCTCGTGCGAGTGCGCGGTGGACGCGCCTCCGCCGTGGCACATGACGGGCGGCTCCGTCGACAGCGACACTAGGGACAGGTACTCGCCGTGGGTGTGTATGTGTGCTACATGTTGTATCAGTGAGTACGTACGGGTGCGTGGGCGCGTCCAGCCCCATGAGCGCCAGCGCGCGCAGGGCGGCGCGCGAGCACTGCTCGTGCGAGTGCGCGGTGGACGCGCCTCCGCCGTGGCACATGACGGGCGGCTCCGTCGACTGCGACACTAGGGACAGGTACTCGCCGTGGGTGTGTATGTGTGCTACATGTTGTATCAGTGAGTACGTACGGGTGCGTGGGCGCGTCCAGCCCCATGAGCGCCAGCGCGCGCAGGGCGGCGCGCGAGCACTGCTCGTGCGAGTGCGCGGTGGACGCGCCTCCGCCGTGGCACATGACGGGCGGCTCCGTCGACAGCGACACTAGGGACAGGTACTCGCCGTGGGTGTGTATGTGTGCTACATGTTGTATCAGTGAGTACGTACGGGTGCGTGGGCGCGTCCAGCCCCATGAGCGCCAGCGCGCGCAGGGCGGCGCGCGAGCACTGCTCGTGCGAGTGCGCGGTGGACGCGCCTCCGCCGTGGCACATGACGGGCGGCTCCGTCGACAGCGACACTAGGGACAGGTACTCGCCGTGGTTGCGCTGTGAGTAAAAACAGTCATGTTATACATGTTGCTAACTGAGGACGATCCAGCGAGACTAGGTCACGCTGCGAGGCAAGATTGGGATGCCGTGCCACGCTGTGAGGCTAGGTCTGAGCAGGCGGCGCCGTCCAGCGGGGCCTCACCGGAACCTCGTGTGCGCCGCATTGATGCGATATAATTCGTATACACAAACTTGCGGTCCGGCGACACTACTCCGGCGTTATGTACTGAAAGTCTAAAGACTCCAGCTAACAGGTCGGTGCTGAGTAAACGCGCTGATACGCGCCAACGATTGGAGTGAGAAGAGAATCAACTAAATATACGTTCGTTACCTTGGGGAAGTCTGAGAACTGTACACTGAAGCCCAGCAGCTGCGACAGGTACATGAGCTGGTCCTTCGCGCCGGGCGTGTTGCCGCCCGAGCCGCCCGTCGCACTCGTCTCGCTCACACCTGCAACACCATAAATAATGCGTAAAGTAGAGTCACAGTCTAGATTTCTATGGTATTCCCCGTCTCGGTCTGGTCACCCTTACTACCTTACTTTACTAGACGCAATAGTACTGTAGATAGAGCAAGCCCGAGACCTAAGTACTCTCTACTCCGCATAGGGTTTAAGGTGTATAGAGGGCTCGCTGACCTTGTGTATGTGGGCGGAGCTAAGCGCTCTACCCCCGAATACGTAAAATACGCGCGGTGGCGCGCTGTACTAAAACGACGATCAAAGAATATGCAGAGGCGCAGACATGCCGCACACAGGTCGTCATTTTTTCCTACGATTCCAGAGGGGAATGGCGGATGCAAAACTGATATATTTTGTATAGATTGATACTTATGTTACGTATATTTTAAGTTTTTACTGGACATTATTTTTTAGCAATTTTTCATTTAGAAATTTTGTTTAAAATCATAGTGAGGGACTTAGTTCCTAACGGGGTTAAAACTTTAAAAATGATATCGAATATTTTCTTAGGAATAGAATAACATTTTATTTGCATAGACTGTAGGTCTTCTTAGGAGGGACTTACATAAAAATGAGATTTTGTAAAAATGTGATCCTCACAGAAATCTTAATAATAAGGCAATAGAAGTCGCATAGACGCGTGACCTTGTCGCCGCGCTTATGTGTTGGAGGACACAAGTGCACGCGGAGCGTTTGTTGCGGTTTCTTGTGTTATTTGAGACGCGGAGAGGTAAACATGGTGTTTTGCAGCATATCTAACTGCGGAAACTCGTCCAAAACTTGTAACTTAACAAATAAAGGAATAACATTTCATATGTAAGTACTTAATTTTTGAAATATTGTCGTTTTTTAGCAAATATAGACAAATCAAATATTTTCACTATCACTACTACGATTTATCACAAGAAACGATTTTTTTGTCAAATCAATAACCATTAACGCTTAAGCTTATTCATGTCTACTATTACTACTGCTAAAAGCAGCAATGAAATTATAGTCATACGCAATAAACAAAAATCGCCGTTTGCGTAAATTCTAGGTACAAGCCGCATGAGTTGGCCGCAATTTAGTGACGTGCTACTAATATTCTGTATCGATTTTATTTACGTTCAGCTTAATACTTCGTTTTACCAAATTGGAATGTATCATGTTTTTTTTTTTAATATTTAAATATGAGATGTACCTTTTTCATTTTCAGTTTTCACTGTGTTTGTTTTCTTTGTATCTATGGTGCGTTTGTTTAGGTGATTAAAGAAAGGTAAACAATCTTGGTATGTCTTTTTATCTAAAAGTTGTTTAAAAATTGTATCTAAAAATAATAATAATATAATAATATCCCTGGACATTTCACACAGCGCCATCTAGTCCCAAGCTAAGCAACCTAATGCTTGTGTTATGGTAACAAGATGGCTGATAAACTACTTATATACATTATTTTTTTTACAATTAAAATGTTTACAATTAGGTATTTACCTAAATTAATGTTAGGTAATAAACTAAATTTAATTATCCTTCACATACCAAGATTGTTTACCTTTTTTTAGTCACCTAAACAAACGCACCATAAATAGTTTACAAACCAATTTTTGTAACGATTAACTATTAATTCGTATTTTTAAACTACTTTCTCATTCAGAAAATTAATAGGAGGAAGGCTTATTATTGTTATGTACGTGGGTAAGTTAAAAAGCAGTCTGCGTTGAGTATCCTTTTATATAATACAAGGACGTTTTCAAGATTTATCAAATGCTTTTTTCATGTTAAAATAATTAAGTATACAAAGTTTTATATTGTAAAGATAATCATTACAGAATTTACATAATTTGTATGCATCTGTTTACTTTATCCAATGCTTTTATTACAGGTTCCCAAAAGATCCAGATATTAAAGACAAATGGATATCTGCTACTGGAAAAAGAAATTGGTTCCCGACAAACAATAGCAGAATTTGTTCTGTTCATTTCATAAATGAACAATTTAACTCGTCGACAAAAAGACGGACTTTGGTTAAATCAGCTGTACCAACAGTTGACGTATGGCAATTCATTGTTTATTATATACAAACACTTATTGTTTTATTGTATTCCATTTCCTCATAAATAAATCGTCTAAAAGGGCGTTGACGAAAGAAATACTTTCAATAAAATTAATTATGTATTGTTGCTGGACTCCTTGGAGATTATTAACACTCAACGGAAAAATATAATTTATCGATATCAGCTCGTAATAGTTTGCACTGCACTATTCTTAAGTGAGAGTGAGCACGCAATATCATTTTATGCTTTTCGCACACGTTTCTTATTGGCTGCAGGAGTCGCGCCCCCTGACATTATGCGTTTATCAAAAATATTGCGTAATGTCATCGAATAAAGTTTTATTTTGTAGCAGCAATGCAAAGTGCATTTGTAGGTGTAATTGTGTATCTATTTTTTGTTTATGTAGTAGTAGCTGTGACCCGGCGACACTCGTCCCGATATAAAATTTAGTACTATAGCATTTCTATTGCCTTATTATTAAGATTTCTGTGGTGATCCTGTTTCATCAATTTGTTCAATCAGTAATAAATATGCGCGTCTGTCTGTGTTAGTGCAAATATTTACGAACGAATTGTATCAGTGTGCGTTTATTGACTAGCTCGCTGCAGATGGCCCATTTCTATAGTGCGCGTGGACGCTTGCGATAGTAATACAAGTAGTAGGCATTAAACTAATATTAAAATGAGAAAAGATTGGATTTGATCAAAATAAAAGTCCAAGATGGCGGCTGCGAAAATTTTCAAGTTTTTCATCTTGGGTGCCGTTTTCATACTTTTCGAGGGTGATAAAGCCGATAGTGAGGTCAAAATAAAAATCCAAAATGGCGGCTGCAAAAATTTTCAAACATTTCATTATTGGTGTCGTTTTCATACTTTTCGAGGGTGATAAAGCCGATAGTGAGGTCAAAATAAAAATCCAAAATGGCGGCTGCAAAAATTTTCAAATATTTCATCATGGGTGTCGTTTTCATACTTTTCGAGGGTGATAAAGCCGATAGTGAGGTCAAAATTAAAATCGAAAATGGCGGCTGCAAAAATTTTCAAATATTTCATCATGGGTGTCGTTTTCATACATTTCGAGGGTGATAAAGCCGATAGTGAGGTCAAATTAAAAATCCAAAATGGCGGCTGCAAAAATTTTCAAATATTTCATCATGGGTGTCGTTTTCATAGTTTTAGAGGGTGCTACAGACAGCCGATAGTGAGCTCACAATGTAAATCCAAGATGGCGGCTGCAAAAATTTGTTTTTGTTTTAAATCATACGTGATAAGGAACTTCGAATAACTTAAGTTATTCTGATCAAACTAAAATTATTAAGTAACTAATGATTACTTGCCGCATGAGTGAGTGTCTCTGCCTCGTAGAGTCTTAGCATAATGCTGAGCGATGGCCGTTTTGCGTGGATGTGTCGCGTGTTTACCCCCGAACTTGTTTTAGACAGAGATACTCACTCATGCGTTCTGGTGATAAGAAAACATTGTTTATTTGGCAACTCATCACATTATATTATTGTCAAATAAGTATCGTGTACAGACGCCAGCACATCAAGCTACTACAATCTGTCAAATTTCTTTAATAGATTTTCAACTTTATTGCTAAAGCATTAGGTTCAAGGTTGATTGGGAAAATTTGACTGTTTCGGGTAGCTTGATGTGCTGGCGTCTGTACCTAAAATCAAGTAATCATTAGTTACTTAATAATTTTAGTTTGATCAGAATAACTTAGGTTATTCGAAGTTCCTTATCACGTATGATATAAAACAAAAACAAATTTTTGCAGCCGCCATCTTGGATTTACATTGTGAGCTCACTATCGGCTGTCTGTAGCACCCTCGAAAACTATAAAAATGACAACCATGACGAAACATTTGAAAATTTATGCAGCCGCCATATTGGATTTTTATTTTGACCTCACTATCGGCTTTATCACCCTCGAAATGTATGAAAACGACACCCATGATGAAATATTTGAAAATTTTTGCAGCCGCCATTTTCGATTTTAATTTTGACCTCACTATCGGCTTTATCACCCTCGAAAAGTATGAAAACGACACCCATGATGAAATGTTTGAAAATTTTTGCAGCCGCCATTTTGGATTTTTATTTTGACCTCACTATCGGCTTTATCACCCTCGAAAAGTATGAAAACGACACCCATGATGAAATGTTTGAAAATTTTTGCAGCCGCCATTTTGGATTTTTATTTTGACCTCACTATCGGCTTTATCGCCCTAGAAAAGTATGAAAACGATACCCATGATTAAATATTTGAAAATTTTTGCAGCCGCAATTTTTGGATTTTTATTTTGACCTCACTATCGGCCTTATCGCCCTCGAAAAGCATGAAAACGACACCCATGATTAAATATTTGAAAATTTTTGCAGCCGCCATTGTGGATTTTTATTTTGACCTCACTATCGGCTTTATCACCCTCGAAAAGTATGAAAACGACACCCATGATGAAAAACTTGAAAATTTGCGCAGCCGCCATCTTGGACTTTTATTTTGATCAAATCCAATCTTTTCTCATTTTAATATTAGTTTAATGCCTACTACTTGTATTACTATCGTAAGCGTCCACGCGCACTATAGAAATGGGCCATCTGCAGCGAGCTAGTCAATAAACGCACACTGATACAATTCGTTCGTAAATATTTGCACTAACACAGACAGACGCGCGTAGTCGGTCGATAGCCGGAGCGTAGCAGCGAGCGACACAACCATCCCGTCCCAATGCTAACGCACGACTGCCGCCCGCGCCCGCGCAGAGCACCTCTGAAGCTCGATCTCAAAATGGGGACATTTTCTATGCAAATGTTGATTGATTTACAAAAGCTGTTTCAAATCTGTAGTACCTCTAACCATCAATTTTTCAGTGTAAAAATATTTCCAAACATCAAAGCCGTTTAGAAGTAATATCGAATATTAGAAAAAAATAGCGTTTTGGTAAATATTTTTTTAAGGCAAAAGTATCAGACATACGAAAAAAACCTATTTCAGAAATGTTGTTCATGAATCTATAGCAAAAATATTTTTTTTTCAGATCTTTTAATCAAGCCGTTAATGAGAAATACTCTTCATAAAGTGACCGTATTACGGTACTAAACGAGAGTAAGGCCCTTAAAAAAAACCTGTAATGATAGATATAAGATGAATATCTTAATATATATCATTCTTCTGTACGTCTGTTTCTCACCTAACTCCTAAACGGCTGGACCGATTTGGATGAAATTTTGTGTGATTTCAATGGGTTCCTGGACGATTTGAAAACACAATTGGACCCGGTAGGTGGCGCTGCTTTGCCGGGCAGGACGACGTCGGCCGGGTCCGCTAGTACTTAAGAGCGTTTACAACGTACGGCATTTCATACAAACTTTCGAGTCGATAAGGATAAAAAAAAACATTCCCTAAAGGGGTTAAATAAGAATGAAAGTTGGTATGGAAGTACGAAGGGCACACGGATTGTAAATAAATAATTTGAAGTAAATAATACTGACCGTTAGGTTGATGTGGCTGGCCGGTCCTCGTGTGGTAGTCCATGAGCAGCACGCCGGGCACGGGTTGTCGCACCTCGCTGCCGCCGCCGCAGACCTCACCCTCCTGGTGACGTCACGAACATACACGAGGTTATCAAGAAAGGTTATTGCTCTATTATAGTTAAAGCGGCTATATATCTTTTGGCGCGTGATCATAATCGGAACTAAAGGCAAAATCAGCCTATAATATTTCCACTGCTGGCACTTCAAAGGCGCCTTTTATTTGCCTATTTGAAATAAAATAAATGATCAGCCCTCCATGATCGTGGAGAGCGAATCCAAAATTAGATCGTCCGATGTGGACCTAGACAATGACATTGAAGCCACAAATCGCGAAACGAATTTAAAACATCGTTAAGATAAGATTTCTTTATTTGTTTAAACATTGTATACAAGAGCATGCAAAATATTACATCGATTGAGTCCAATCATGTTTAACCGTAAGTATCGGCGTACAAATATTTCCATAACAATAAAAATTAACAAAAATCGAAAATTCATTTACAAAGTATTCAATTTAGAAACTACAAATTAGAAATTATTTTTATGTTATAATGTCAAAATTCAAAATAAGGCAAAAACATTTCTTGCAAAAATCGTTGTTTTTGATAATCATTTGAAGATGAGACAGGACGATGTTTTGATTACTTTTAGTGCTAAAAACAATAGTGATTCGTGGCGCGGGCCTGAGCTTACGTTCCTAAACATAATCATTATCTGAGATTCTGAATACATATAGTTCACAGTATAACTTACTTTTCGCTTGACGTCACCGTTGTTCTTGGCGTCGTTGGGCGCGGCGGGGTCGGGACTGCAACTGAGCTGCTCCGCCGGCTTACTGCTCATCTCCATCGCTAGTAACACGTCTGCAACGTTCATATACAGCCGTTTGTTGAGGGTAACATATATGTTAGTTAGTATTTGTCAAAGGTTTTGTGGGTTATTGTTATAGTAAGAAAAGAAACAAAGAAAAGACAAAAAAAACGTGTGCTTTCGGGGGACCCCTGTCAGCTACATAGTTCCTTACGCGATATTCGCACGCACACACACCCGTAAATAATATAAAAAGACAGAGTGAGAGAGAGAGAAAGTGTGAAGTTAATAGGCATTTTAATTACACAGCCATCCAGTTGTAAGTATTTAGAAGCTCTCATAAAGTTGTCGCCAAAGTCGTCGAGAGAAAATAGCATGGAGTACGCCAAACGCTTGTTCCTTACGTGACGATTTCTACCCGTGAACTCCTACCGCAAGTTGCGTAAGGCTGCCCGCCCACGTCAGACATTTTGTAGCACCGATAATCGGGCCGATGTCCTCCGATTCTTATGACCGATTTTGTGACTGACTCAACGTACACGTCCGTCAGTTTGTGGCACAAACGTCCCTCCCTAGCAAGTGCATGTGGCCGACTGTGAATAAATTCATCACCACTGCTCTCAAAACGGTGAAGGAAAACATCGTGAGGAAACCGACGTCCTAGAAGTTCGAAGACATGTGATATCTACCAACCCGCACTGAGCCCGCGTGGTGGATTACGGCCCACTCCCTCTCACAGAGAGGAGGCCTGTGTCCCAGCAGTGGGAACGTTATAGGCTGATTATGTAATAAAGACTGAAGATGCTTCGTGACATAAACAAGGGGGAATAAAAGAAACCAACAGAAAAAAATTATGGGCACGTTTTTAACATAATAATATTTATATTCGAGTTAAAAACTGAAAGCTCGTCATAGGTGGCAGCTCTGTTCACCGTCTACAAGCCGCCATTGTTTTGTTTATGTTTACTTTTGTGTCAATCACAAATTAAATGAAAAGTATATAACTATGTATTCGACTTTGAGTGTAGCACTATTAAAAGACGAGCTAAGCGTGCGGCGTGCGCGTTTCTCTCTCTCTCCCTCTCTCCCCCTCCATCCCCCTCCCTCCCCTTCTCTCTCCCTCTCTCTCTCTCTCTCTCTCTCTCTCTCTCTCTCTTCCATCCGGGTGTCCTTTGACACCTCTAAAGCTTTTTTTTCGGAGAGCTCTCTCGTACTATTTTTGTCTTTTAACATCTTTGAAAAATACATGGGTCCATGTATTTTTGCAGTCAACAGCTATGGAACGGGACATATTAATTAATTATGCGTATGAAGAAGAAGTCGCTTGTTTATAAAAAAATGCATAGATAGTAACAGCTAAGCTGTTAAGTTCTTACACGCTTGATAGCAGCGATATCTGAAGTCGGTGGTAGTGGCAGTTTTTATCCCCATTGAAGAGAGGCAGAGGCTGTCACTGGAGCGCAAAAGGGAATAAATCGATGTGTCGCAATATTTCGCGTTGTGTCGTGCGACTCGTCGCGAACACAATTTCGGTCGGCGCAATTGGCCAATTATCGCCTTTAAGATGCGTTTTGTGGCATGGATTTACGTAGTGTCAGTTGACGAGAGAACAGCTTGCTTCTTCAGACATCAGTATGAAGTAGTGTCACATGAGATACGTACTGTGCGCGGCGCGTCGCTTGGCGGTCTTCTTGTTGGGCCCCAGGCCGGTGGCGGAGTGCGGCGGCGCGTCGCACTGCACCAGGAACTCCCTGCGCAGTCTGCGCTCAGATAGTACTAGTGTCACATGAGATACGTACTGTGCGCGGCGCGTCGCTTGGCGGTCTTCTTGTTGGGCCCCAGGCCGGTGGCGGAGTGCGGCGGCGCGTCGCACTGCACCAGGAACTCCCTGCGCAGTCTGCGCTCAGATAGTACTAGTGTCACATGAGATACGTACTGTGCGCGGCGCGTCGCTTGGCGGTCTTCTTGTTGGGCCCCAGGCCGGTGGCGGAGTGCGGCGGCGCGTCGCACTGCACCAGGAACTCCCTGCGCAGTCTGCGCTCAGATAGTACTAGTGTCACATGAGATACGTACTGTGCGCGGCGCGTCGCTTGGCGGTCTTCTTGTTGGGCCCCAGGCCGGTGGCGGAGTGCGGCGGCGCGTCGCACTGCACCAGGAAATCCCTGCGCAGTCTGCGCTCAGATAGTACTAGTGTCACATGAGATACGTACTGTGCGCGGCGCGTCGCTTGGCGGTCTTCTTGTTGGGCCCCAGGCCGGTGGCGGAGTGCGGCGGCGCGTCGCACTGCACCAGGAACTCCCTGCGCAGTCTGCGCTCAGATAGTACTAGTGTCACATGAGATACGTACTGTGCGCGGCGCGTCGCTTGGCGGTCTTCTTGTTGGGCCCCAGGCCGGTGGCGGAGTGCGGCGGCGCGTCGCACTGCACCAGGAACTCCCTGCGCAGTCTGCGCTCAGATAGTACTAGTGTCACATGAGATACGTACTGTGCGCGGCGCGTCGCTTGGCGGTCTTCTTGTTGGGCCCCAGGCCGGTGGCGGAGTGCGGCGGCGCGTCGCACTGCACCAGGAACTCCCTGCGCAGTCTGCGCTCAGATAGTACTAGTGTCACATGAGATACGTACTGTGCGCGGCGCGTCGCTTGGCGGTCTTCTTGTTGGGCCCCAGGCCGGTGGCGGAGTGCGGCGGCGCGTCGCACTGCACCAGGAACTCCCTGCGCAGTCTGCGCTCAGATAGTACTAGTGTCACATGAGATACGTACTGTGCGCGGCGCGTCGCTTGGCGGTCTTCTTGTTGGGCCCCAGGCCGGTGGCGGAGTGCGGCGGCGCGTCGCACTGCACCAGGAACTCCCTGCGCAGTCTGCGCTCAGATAGTACTAGTGTCACATGAGATACGTACTGTGCGCGGCGCGTCGCTTGGCGGTCTTCTTGTTGGGCCCCAGGCCGGTGGCGGAGTGCGGCGGCGCGTCGCACTGCACCAGGAACTCCCTGCGCCGCGCCGCGCCGCGCTCCTCCAGCACGCGGTACTGCGGGCTGCGCGCGCGCACGGCGTGGCGGGCGACGGCGAGGCGGGAGATAGGATTGTCGGCTCCGCCAGCGGCTGCCACACCGCCTGTACTGCCCTCCTGCAGAAATAAACATCACCAAGTCAAAATCAGATTATTTATTACTTTCTAAACGTTGCAACGTTTAAAAAGTTATAATTTGAATTCTACGATCTATGTACCAACGCGTTGGTACATAGATCGTATTACTTCAATGAATCGTAAGAGAGAGAGAAATTTCGTGGTTTTCGAGGGTGCTGAAGCCGATAGTGAGGTCAAAATGAAAATCCAAGATGAAGGTTGCAAATTTGTCATCGTGGTTTTGTTTTCATGGTTTCCGAGGGTGCTGAAGCCGATAGTGAGGTCAAAATGAAAATCCAACAGGACGGTTGCAAACATTTTAACATGCTTCGCCATAATGAAAATCCAAGATGAAAGCTGCTATTTTTTTCAAATTTTTCATCGTGGGTATTGTTTGTATGGTTTTCGAGGGTGCTGAACCTGATAGTGAGGTCAAAATTAAAATCCAAGATGAAGGCTGCAAATTATTCCAAATGTTTCGTCGTGTCGTTTTTAAAAATAAATAAAAATAACATGAGTGTGGTTTCCATGGTTTTCGAGGGTGCTAAAGCCCATAGCGAGGTCAAAATGAAAATTCAAGATGGCAACAACTGTAAGAGAGCTTCTAAAAAGTCATACTAGATGGTATTATTTTAATATTTGGCCTTCGCCCGTGACCTTTGCAGAGAGTGGACTAGCTATCGGTTCTAATAAAAAGTTGTAAATAGTTCAATCGCAACTTTAAGCCGTTGGGGTCAAATCTTAGGGTATAGTTTACCGACAAATTAGTTATTTATTTTTATTAGTTCTTACTTCCGTACTGTGCCGCGCCGTGCTTGCCTAGCTCATAGTCATGTTGCACGTGCTTGCATAGTCATAATTGCCGTCCTGTTCGCGCGCTAGTGACCGCACTGACCGTGATCTCGTGCCGTACAAGCAGCTTCTTTACTCACGACGACTCGTGAGTTCTATTACCGAGTAAAATATACGGTTGGCGTTGATTTGCGCTGCGTGATGCCCCGCTTGCCGAGGTCCCCACCGGCGACGCCCGCGGATAACAACAAGTTCGTTCAGAAGGTCAATTCTCGTAATTTAAAACGTTCAAAATCTAGTCGCAGTCTCATCTAAGCGACAAGCAAATGTCAAAAACTTGTCAAAATATAGGGAAATTAGAAGTAACTTTTGACAGATTGAGACTGAGATCAGACTGTGAACAGTCTTAAAATTACGAGAATTGCCCCTCAGAGCCTATCTATGACGAAGCTTGTATCCGAAATAGCAGATTTAACCTTTTCGCCGCCAACGTACACAAAACGCAATGCCTCGCCGAGCGCCAAGCTATAAATGTACAACTAAATATACAGTAAACAGTAGTGATGGGAATACCTTCATATCGATGAATAAGATTTGTACGCGTAAAGTTAAGATTTAAAGTTGATTTTACGAATATAAATAAAAACTGATTAAATATTTCCAGATTTGTTTTATTTCACAGTATCCTTAATAAGAAAAAACAGTATAAATTATGAGTATCAAAGAAACTAATACATAACTCAATTAGAACTATAAGGAATGGGGTACATCTCTATTTGTTTCATGATCTCATTCTTTAACTTCATATCAAGTTATTGGCACCGAGGGCACGTTGAATTCGATTCTGATCAGGGATGGGGTCTATGGTCTTTCTTTCTTCTATTTTTGTTTATTCCTGTGTTTTTTTAATAACTTCAGTCAACGTTTTTTACCGTAGGTATCTAAGTGGCAGAATTTTTAATTGTTTTTAAAGTGTTTTTTGAAATGGAAAGTAAGTATATATTTAAATTCTATCACGCTTGTAGCCGTGTACTTATCAAAGCATTGTTTTTTAAGTGTTGTTTCTGTTCTTTTCTTAACTCATGTATCGGTACCGTTTACCCATCTGCGCGCGGGGGACCCCGCGCACAGATTGCGTTTCTCTATTTACCCACGACGGAACGGAGCAGGTATATGCGTTTAGGGTGAGAGATGTTTGTGTGTGTGTGTTTGTGCAAAGTAATGTTCCCACCTATCTTCTAAACTAATGATCCGATTTTGATGCGGTTTTCAATAATAGGTTTGTGTTTGATGAGTTCATGTTCTTAGATAGGTAATTACAGTGCATCTGGAGATACTGGGCTCACCGAACATTTTACATACTTATTGAATTCCTACTCTTTGATGAATAAACATTATTATTATCATCCAGTTAGACATACCTCAGAATTATCTTCTGGTTCAATGTTCTCCACAAAATACTCCGAGTCCGATTCCACACTTTGCAAAATTTTTAAAAGTTCGTCCGAATCAAGTTCTTCACTCATTTTTCTATTTGTTTCGTAGTGAAAGAAAGAAAGATGCGTGCGCGCGAATCCGATTTTGTGCTGCACTTTGCCAAAGTGACCTTGACAGCCGCACGCCTATGACGTCACTGACCAACTTCTATAGTAGTTCGTGGCACTCGGTGGCGCACAGGGGCATAGACGACCAATTGTTTTGTAGAGATGGGAAAATAACTATCGACAAGAATTGGTAACAACTTTATAATTACGTATCGGCATCTACCTGAAGGTCGAAATTCATCTACTATCCTTTGTAATGAAGTAGATAACTAAGTTCATATTTTATTGACCTCAAATTGTTTTTGATATTCGTAACTTTCTGTATTTATAAATATTTCAATGGTGAAATCAACCTTTCACGGCACATCACTGGCCAACTTGATATGAAGTGATTGGCGTTCTGAGGAAAGTAACAAAATTCGGAGTTTCTGTTTTTGCCGATTTTAGGACAAACTAGGGCTTATTTTGTGTAGAAAAATAAAAAACAGGGTAGTAGACAGTGCTATCTTAAATAATAAAATGAAACAAAGCTTTTAATCACAGTAAATTTATTTTAATAAGATAGTTAAAATGAACAACTTCTATAGAAGTTGTGGCGCTGGTGGCACGAAAATCCCGAACTTCTATAGAAGTGTTTGGCGGTGAAAAGGTTAAAATCTCAAAATAACGCTATCCAGAAATCAAATATGGAGATTGAGAAGACTGTCGGTTTTATCAGCTCACGTCTTTAGAAGATTACGCAATTCTGCCGATACGGACACCCTTAAATTCGTATATTACGCATTGTGCCAATCCATTTTAGTGTACTGTATTCCAGCCTGGGGTGGAGCCAGTGAAAATCATTTTGTACGACTAGAACGAACCCAGAGAGCCGTACTGAAATTCCTACTCTCTCGGCCGTTAAGATACTCTACAGCACAGTTATATGCAGATTCCAAATTGCTATCAGTCAGGCAACTGTATATCCTCCAGTCCATGCTCCGTAAGCACTCAACTCGTCCGTTATCAGAGCCAAAAGGTAGGGTCAAACACCTTCCCGGTAGAGTCGTATAAAACCTTCGCTAAAAGGCATTATTACATCAACAGTACGAAACTTTACAACCAGTTAAATAAATTATTGAAATTTTTCCTTAAAACTAAATACCAGTGTAAATCTGAGTTACAACAATATCTGCAAAAACTTACCTACTGTATGACCGAGGATCTTTTGACTGGAAAATATTTCAACTTCAACAGATAGGCTTTTATAGCTCAAAATTAAATACAACCATAATTTGAATTTAATACACATACATCTCGCTCACAACCACTTTTACAAACACATACACTTACTTACAAATACTCTCACTCACTCAATATCAAACACACGCTTCACCAATTAGTTAATCAAAATCAGTTTTTATTTTTCTCTTTTATTATATTCCTGCTTTTTATTATATTTCCCTATAAACCAGCCTAATTTTGCATTGTATTTTTTATGTTTGTTTTTTTACTACTACTTTATGTCCTATCTAGGTATAAATTATAAGGCTTATTATATCCATGCATAATTTTGAAGGTAAACTGACTTCTAAGATACAGGTTTTTACCTAGTTTAGAAGTCAGAGTCCTTTTTACTGTGAATCACTTAGCTTAAGCCATTATTTTTTTATTGTTTCTAGTTCAATGTAATGTTCGTGCATTTGTGGGAGTAATAAAAGATTTATTATATTATTATATTATATTAAAAACGCGATATACGAGCGTGTATGCGTGCGAGTATCTCGTAAGAAACTTCGTTCCTGACGGGGGTCCCCCGACCGCATTCGTTTTCTTAACCTGTTTTGTCCCACTGCTGGGCAAAATACTTTTTACTAAAGAAAAACTAGCGCTTTAATGAAAGTAGGCATGGTCACCTTGATGAGATTCCTGGGTTTCTTCTTGGCGGGCTGCACGCGGCGCTTGTCGTGGCCCATGCGCGCGCGCAGCAGCGCGGGCGGCCAGCGCCGCCGCATCTCGTCCAGCATGCGCTCGGCGGCGCGGCGCTTGGACACCTTCTTGCCGTTGCCCTCGCCTTCTGTCTCCATGTCACCCACCGTGCACGCCGTTATGAATACCTAAGGGATTACCATATTAACTCACACTTAAATCATTTATTTCAATTAAACTCATTACAGGCACTTTTCGAGTTGTCAAGGGTTCAGTCAGAAAGATGAAGTTGCAAATGTTGCCCATTCCAGTGTAGTAGGATCCCATATAGAAGAACGGGCAAGAAACTTCATGGACACACTTTTAAATCAAAATAAAGCCGGTTAATATTTAACAGATAATTAAGTGTCAAGCGATTTTAAAACATATGCTCTGCAACTGTTAACTGTCATCAGGAGCCGTATTATGAAGTATTATATTAACCAAAATGTTTCAGAGCTAGAGAAAAACGAAACTATACATGACCGATAGCGCCATTCATTTTTCGCAACTGAATCATGATGGCACTAATGCCTCATAATACGACCCCTGAAATTGCCCTGCAAATGATTATGATACGGGCCTTGAATGGTGACTATGATAATTTATTTATTATTTGGTTAGTCGGTTAAGCTACGCTTGCCGCGGCTGATCCATGGATGGGTGACCATCGTTACATATCAAGACCCCTCCGTGCCTCGGAAAGCACATTAACATTTTCACCGCCAACGTGCACCAGAACGCGATGCCTCGCTAGCGCCAGCTATAAATGTATAACGAAATATACAGTAAACAGTAGTGATGGAGGTATCATCATATCGATGAATGAGATTTATACGAGTTACGTCGTGTAAGTTAGGTTTTATACACCATTTTACGAATATAAATAAAAACTGATTAAATATTTCCAAATTTGTTTTATTTCACAGTATCCCTAGTAAGAAAAACCAGTATAAATCAAAGAAACAAATACACGACTCAATTAGAGCTTTAAGAAATGAGGTACATCTCTATTTGTTTCATGACGTCATTCTTTGACTTCATTTCAAGTCCTTGGCGCTCAGAGCACGTTAAATTCAATTCTGATTAGGGATGTGGTCTATGGGCTTTCTTTCTTCTATGTTTGTCTACTCCCATGTTTTTTTAACTACTTCAGTTAACGTTTTATACCGGGTGTATGGACAAACTGCCCGTACAAGGTTATTTAATAATGCATTGCAGGTATATGCACGCCGAACTTTCCGTCACGTATTTTTTCATAGATATGTTGATAAAATGATTTGAAACTAGAGTAAAAACGAATTTCGTTTTACGGCACTTTTTGTTCAGAATATCCATTTCCGTTTTCTGTCGAAAAAGAGATTTGTTAGGTCGATTTCTATTTAAAAACTTACTCGCATATGCGGCGGGCCGCGCTCGGATTTGACGGTGAACTGCACGGAAAGGTTACGTTTGAGGGCGAGTTCGTGTACCAGTGACACGGGCGACTTCACTTCGGAGCTCAGTAGGTCTGCGTTCGTGTCGCTTGCTGAAAGTACCAAAACAGATTATTTCCACATGAAACTAGCTAACCCGACAGACGGTTGTCTTGTCCCAATAAATTTGACAAAAATCCCATAGGACAAAGGATGTTCAGTTGTTCCTGAATTTGAAAATTTTCCAGCAAACAAACAAATTGTCAAATCGGTCTAGCCGTTGCTAAGTGATGAGCTTAGCAACGAACAGCATTTCATTTTTATTATATAGAAAATGATGAAACTGCTATGTAAAATAATATAAAATAATCTTTTATTTTTTCATTGGGGTATTGCAGGAGTTCTTACATGAAATGTGTTTCAATTATTTCGTTCTTTCAGGCAGTTTTTGTAAACAAGCAAGGTGTTTCCAAAAAAACACAGGATGAAATTGAAAACTTGCGACAACTCAAAATAGGAGGTGTAGTAGTTACTACACCTCCTATTTTGAGTTGTTGCAAGTTACATATTCATCATAAATAATTTCAACCTGTATGATTTTAAAGTTTAAAATTTATTACAGGTATTATCTTATGGTCTAGGAGTTTATGTGAAGATACGCTATGTTAGTGGCAGGGGTGATTCAAAACGTGGGAGCGTGATCTAGACCTCGCACCGTTCAATTCGCACGATATAAAACTGCAATAGCCACAAAGGTCGGTCACTAGCCTGGTTCCGCGTCGGCGTGCGCGGCGTGCGCGTCCCGCGCGGCGGGCGGCGGCTCGTCGGCGGGCGCCTTGGGCCGCAGGTCGCGCAGCGCGCGCGCCGCCGCGTCGTGCCGCGCGGCCTGCGGCGTGGCGCCCTCGCCCAGCCACGCGCGCCCGCCCACGGCCACGCGCACGCGGTACAGCAGCGCGGGCGCGGCGTACGCGGGCGCCAGCAGCGCGTGCGCGCGGTACGCGGCGCCGCGCGCGCGCAGCAGGCGCGCCGGCCCGGCCACGGGCGGGATGGACGTGTACACGGCCGGCTGGCACAGCTTCATGGCGAGCGCGTTCAGCTCCACCGTCGGCATCACTGCGCCTGAAGCGATACCATTTCATTTTTAATAAGCGGATGTAGAAAGATTTATGACCTGCGAGAGACCGCCGAAAGGATGGCACCGTAACGAGAGTTACCGATACTCTTTATTTTAAAGGGTTCAGCATTATAGCAGTAGTGGTATTTTTTCTCTGCTCCGCCTCGATGATGCGTCATTTAACTTAAGACCTGAGACAAGCCCAAACCGAGGAAGCATAACACAAAAATAGAGTCAGTAGTGAGTGGAACGAGGCTGCTGATAATGTCTTTTCACAGTTATTTTACCTCTGACAGCAGCAATCTTATTGCAACAAGATTCAAGTAAACATTTTAATTTTGACAAACTTATTAGAGGCAGCAACCCAACAGTACTCTTATTACAATGAAAATAAAATTTTGTGTGAATTTGACACTGTAGCAAAACCAGAGATAAAATAACTGTGAAAGGACCGCAGTGTGTTGTAATAAAAAAAAATGTTTTCTGTTGATGAAATACGTTAGGAGAATGTTGAGCTGGCCCGGCTACAGATGTGTCCGTGTACGTACCAGCGTGTCGGTGGTGCGGGTGGTGCGCGGCGTGCGGCGCGGGCGCGCGCGGCGGCGGCGGCGGGAAGCTGGTCGCCGACAGCGCCGCCTGCGCCGCCGCGTGTTGCGCGCGCTTTATTGACGAGCCCTAAAAATATACCAAAAATGTTTATTTCAACATACAAATAAAGACATGTTGAAGCAACTAGAGGGTAGAATTAAAGTAGCTAGCAAAACTTCGCAAAAGTAACAGATATCGATATGAAATGATGATAAAACAAACAAAAAATAAAAAAAATATTTACTAAACACACAATTTCATGTAACAAGTAGTTACATGAAATTCAAGAGTTTAGAAATTTTTGTTTTATCGTCATAACATATCGATTACCACCACGTCTGCATATAATTATATCGTACTTCATTGAATACATAGGCCAAAGCATAGAAATATAAAAAACAGGAGAAGTGGCAAGGAGGCGTGTTTGTGTCGTCGCTGTCTGATCAACGCGATCATATACTAGGCAAATGGACGTCTTCGCGATTTAGTGCGCTTTCGACCGTGATCGTGATAAAATATAAAAATAGTTTGTTTAGTGGTTTCCTGTAAAAACCGAAGTAAAAATAAAAACTTCGTATCTCACGGAATCACTTACCATATGTAAGTACAAGTATTTTACTGTATTTGTCTTGTCTTTAAAATCACGAAAAACAACAAATCGTAAAATATTTCTTGGCTTTCCTACGTTATTTTTGTTTTCAAATATTGCAGCGGCTGTACTATTTTAGCATTAAATACATTGCTCCTTAACCACTACCTAAGTATGTCGCTAAGTGAAGTGGACAAGCAATGTAAAAATTAGTCAACTATACTTTATTTATGCGGAGCGTCGCATAGTACAGCCGCTGTGTGTTGCAAACCGCACTCACCTCTGCAGTATATTCCTCAGTATCACCCAGTCGGAGTGTTACTGTGAATACTTTCTTGTGCGCGGGTCCCGTCTCTGATGTGAGGCGATATTGATGCTTAATCTGAAAAAGATGATAGAAAAAGTGACAAAATCTCACTAAAAAGTCGAATGGTGACCCAGTTCGAGTTACGCAAATCAATTTCTGTTACATCATCTGGATTATTTTATATCATTATGCAGTTAAGCTCGTTTAAGGTACCTTAGAACTAACAATAATAAACATCATATAACAATAGATAGCAAAAAATTATTTCTGTATTAATTTTGGACACTATTTAAACGGTCAATACAGTACATCAACATAAGAAATGAGCTAGATTTTTAACCAATGCCAAGAGTGATTGTTCGACTCTAGCGACCATTCAAATACACATTAGTAGTTGTGCAGATCTTGAGATCACAATTCTCGATCATATTGGTGAAGATCTCGAAAGAAAGCATTATTTCAGAAAGTAGGCCAAATTTCGATCACGAAAATCTAGAAAACCAGATCTCACGTGATTGCTGTGCGAGATCTCGAATGCCCAATCTCGATACAAAACAAATCTTCAAAAAAATAGCGTAGTCATCTCAACAGTTCTCTCCCTTGATTTTGTATATATATATATATATATTATAGTAATAGTATGTATGTGTATATAACCTATTTATGTATTAGTGTACCTAGTTTTAAGAGTTTTTTTTTATCATTGTTCCTCTCAATCAAAGCACCTGCCATCTAATCTCTTCACCACCCTTGGTTGACTGGTAGAGAATGCCTAAGGCATTAAGTCCGCCTTTGTACCTTTTTGTGCGAAAAGTTTAAATAAATAAATAAATACCAGACTTGGTACGCTAGATTTTGAGCTCCCAATCTCGGCTCGAGATTGCATTCCCTAGCGGTGACCACAAAAGTTCAGGCGCCTGCAAGGTCTTTTACGTTATTGTTGTCTTTTATGTTGTTGTTTTATGTGATTGATAAAAGACCTTGTGCGAGTCGAACTCGCGCACGATGCGTTCCTTACGATAAATAAAGCAAGAAAAAAATACAACCAAAATAAAATGACAAAAGTATTTTGCGATACGAACCATGCTATTAGCTGATAATATAAGATTATCTCACCAGTACTTATCATTATTTCGATTAAGTAAGTCAGTAAAGAATCAAGTAAGAGCCGATTAGCGATCCTCGCTTTACGAAGTTTATTGGCGGCTAAATCTATAGTAATAATAAAGCTGAAGAGTTTGTTTGTTTCAACGCGCTAATCTCTGGAACTCCTAGTCGGAATTAAAAAAATCTTTTTGCATTTGATAGCCCAATTCTTAAAGAGGGTATAACAGGGAGGGCTTTAACATCACGGTAGGACTGGAGGAGGTAGAATGTTCAATTTTCAACTCTCGGCATTGAACCGACTGTTGAAAATCAGTAGTAATAATCACGACGCATAGCGGGGCACAAGAGAAACACTGGAAGATTTTGTTACACTACTTTATTTTTCATTAAAATACACGTTATCTACATATTAATAAAGTACATTATATTAAATCTACGTCTATAATTCGGACTCCAATTGTAAATTTGTGCTAACAAAGAAAATCCATGAAGATTTACAAAAAAAAAATTGTATAAATAATCTCTTAGATCACTAACTACACTTATAAAAATTAAAAAAAAAAAACTGCTGGTTCACATTATGATTACATTTCGCTATACAAACTTTTTTTTTTAAAAAAAAAGGTTGTATATGATTACATTATTTTATTTTAATCATAATGTGCAAACGATTTCCCATGCGGAAACAATCTTGGCTGCATCAGGTTAGCTCTACTTATTAAATGTATTACGATTGGGAAAGAAATACTTTACAAAGTTTCAGCTTGGTAGGGCAAGAGCAAGTTTTCCAAAATTAGAAAAATCATTTATCCATATGAGGTTGAGAATCAGCACGTTTTTTTGAAAAGAGACCGACCACCACTTCCTAGTGTTTAAGCTGGGAAGAAGAAGTGGCGCAACAAACTCCCCAGCAACACATCTATCTGTCTGTATAGTTAATTGTATCCCCTTAACATTGCTTTCTTATTTTCTAAGTTACAATGTATTTCTTATTCTATTTACAATCCTATCCTAAATGCGAAAATGTGGTTGTTGCCTCTCCTTTCACACAAAAGCAGCGTAACGGATCACCGCGACGTGACTGTTTTGCATAGAGCTCTTTTTTGGGGTTCGTTGGAAGTCTCCTGTTGACCAGGCCATTTCCATGTCTATTCCAATTACCCAAGCACTTTGTTGGCCACTTCCTTTGACTTCCTTCTGATGATGGTATTCTTTACTTTGCGTTTTAGTTTGTAGTACTAATTTTAATCCTCTTTGGCATGCTTTAGTCTTTACTACGTTTCGTTTTGTTGGAAGCGATACTCGTATCTGGCTAGTAATAACTAACGTGTGAAGTAAGCATATTTCCACGTTTTTGGTTTTTAATTCAGTTGGATCTGCTCTTAGTTTTCTTTTAGTGTTTACTATAAATTTTTCCATGTGCAATTTGTGCTCCTTTCTATTTATTCGTCAGTGCAGCCTCTAAATGTAATAAGATGTGCTAGGAAATTGTATTTCTCAACGAATTGTAGGTCGTCTAGTAAAATGATTACATGCGTTTTGTCCTTACTTGTTTGTGTCGTTATTTCGTGTTCTTAGTTTTACTTCCCATCAACAATGACATTATCAGTGACTGTTTTTATTTATTATTTTTTGCAGTAGCTGTACTTTTGCCAGCAAATTTAATATACATAGGTGGTAGGTATTTAATTGAAGTATTTTAGTGTTTTCTGTTTCTTTTTTTTTTTAAACAGGCACTGGTAAGGGAGTTAGACCCTTAATGTGTCAATCCTTTAAATGTTTACTTTTGGAGCTAGCACAAAGAAGTAGAAGAAAGCTGTAGTTTGGTATGAATACCAAGTTTGACGAGCCGACCAGTCTCCTGGCCGGTTTTTTTATTATCTTTAATAATAACATCTTTTGCTTTCAACTCCATTAAATATCGTTGATTTTGTTCTACCCGGGTTACAAAAAATCTGCCAAATACTTGGGATATTTTAAACATCATCATGTTGTAACTTTCAGGTGAGTGTACATGTTTATGAGGATGTGTGACTACTTGTTCATAAATATCCTTTAGTTTGTATGAGCCTGTTTCTTCTTGTAGATTATCGGCTTTCTGGTCACTTGAGCGATTAAAATTTGACGTACTAGGATTTATATTAGGTTTCCAGTTTTTATTTTCTAGTATATAACAAAAAGCGGCAAGGCTATCAGCCCACGTGATATTATTAGGTAAACTGACATTAAACTCTTGAAGCTGCTCCTGTAGCTCGAGTACGGGAAAATCAAAATCACCTTCATTATGAGAGATAAAGCACACAGGTTTTTCTCTACCATTGATAAAACTAATAAAATCGTAAAAAGTAGTCATATCAAACGAAGGATGGTCATCATCACTATTAAGTTTTCTGAAGAGTTGGAATGTGAGCTCCTCAGGTGCTACCTTGCTGTCATCCGTTTCTTGATATTGACTCCGGTGTTCAGCTAACAGGCGCACGTGAGTAATCCTGGTTATGTTTTTCACTTCATTTCGTTCAGTCGTCAAATCCATAAATACGTATGTTTCTATCGGAGTCATTTTTAATACTGATAAGTGATATGATAACTGTTGTCAAATTTTGAAGTTTCACCCTTATCGTTATTGCATAGTCTTCTATGCAATATTAATCTTATTAAATGACACGGAATTGGTGTCCGGATAAAGGACTTTTATCTCCAAAAAATACATAATGTAGATAAGCTGATAAACACTATTTTTTAGGGTTTCCGTCGTCAAACTAGAAACCCTTCACTGTATTTATACTTTATACGGCGAATCGTTTACTTATTGTTTATGTAGTTAAGGTTACTTTCTAATTGCGGAAATGGAACAGTGTGTTAAGAAAATACAAACAGTACAGTAGGTGGTAAAATATGTACATAAATAAAATGTAGACGAGCCATTGACGCAGCTTATTTTACACTGCTATTGTCACCCACATCACGCATGCATTGTTATTACATTTTGATTTTATATGGACACTATCAACAATCACATAACTCTATTTACTTGTTAAATTGCTCACCATATTATTTAGTTGACTTCTTGTTTGTTTAGACAGCGGCATAAACAGATTCCTGTTTATGTTTCTCCACTGCGACTTCTCTTCGGACTTGCGGTGGTGCTAAGCCAGCAGTCGAGAGTGAGCTGACGTTTAGAGTCTCTTCCTTTTCTATTAATTCGGACATTTTCAGCTTTTACCTCAGCAAAAGGTCGTTGATTTTTGTCTACCCAATTTACAAAATGTAAGCCAAATTTTTGTGATATTTTAAACATCATCAAGTTGTCATTTTTAGGCGGGTGTGCAGGTATATAAGGAATTTTCACTAGTTCGTTATAAACATGCTTTAGTTTATTTGAAACTCGATTATTATTATCATTGAATAAGTTTCTTACCGCATTTCTCTTGTCTGAAGGTATGTTATTTTTTGGTACCTTTGGAAAAATACTTCCCAGAGTCAGTTGAGTAGATTTTTTAGATGGTGTCGTTTCATTTTGATGTTGCATATTAAGATTCTTTAAATCTTTACTGTTTCCCTGATCTTGATCTTGAAACCCATACTGGTTGCTTGATCGATTAAAATTTGATGTACTAGGGTTGACATTAGTTCGCCAGTTTTTATTTTCTTCTATATAACAAAAACCGGTATAGCTATCGGCACACATGACATCATCAGGTAATCTGACTTCCTTACTCAACTCCTGAAGTTTTAGCTTGAATAAGGGAAAATCAAATCGATCTCCATTATAGGAGATTAAGCACACAGGTTTTTCTTTTCCATCGACAAAACTCTTAATATCATAAAAAGTTGTCATATCAAACTCAGGTTGGCCATCATTCCTGTTACCTTTTTCGTAGAACTGGAATGTCTTACCATCATTTGGTACCTTTTGCTTTTCGTCCTTCGTTTCTAGGTACTGGCTCCGGTGTACAGCGTACAAGTTCAGTTTAGTTATCCTGGTTCTTTCAAGCACTTCTACTGTTGCCAAATCCATAAATACGTATGTTTCTATCGGAGTCATTTTTAATACTGATAAATGATAATGATAACTGTTGTCAAATTTTGAAGTATGAATAATTTCACCGTTATCGATATTGCATTTAGCATTCAGTTATTGATAATTGCAGTGTTGTATATAAGTTAACTATAACAATTTTTTTATTGATAATCACTCTTTAATCTATACTTGTGACGTTCATTAGACTTAATAAAAAATCAATAGTCCTGTTTTCCTTTTTATAACATTTATACTCCTCTAGCTAAGTAGCAACACTGCCAACGTGCAGGATATTGTGATGTATTTATAGCTTAGCCTGAATACCTAAATGCAATATTGGAATGACTAATATGTATATGGCATAATTATAATTTTATGTATAATTTTTTTTAAGTAAGCGGGTGCGTCATCCGAAATCTGGATAAAACCGATCACGTAAGTACATAGTCGGACAACGCAATGTGTTTGGTTTTGCTGTGTAGTTTAACAATGCGAATTTTAATTATAAGGAATCCTAAAAAGTTTGATTAAGAAATTCTAGAACCAAAAATCTAGCTTGAGCTTATTAACCTTTTAAGCGCTTGGCTAAATATCAATTGCCCCTAGCGCGCGGCTACAAATTGATAAAATAATACCTACAATAAATAAGGAGGAGCAATCGTTGTATCGATAAAAAGAGTCAAAATTTTTTTTATGTTTTTATTTTAAAATCAGCCTTATGGCTCCTACAAACAGGCGCGACACAAAGGAACCACTCGTGTCTTTGTATCGCGTCGCGTGTCGCGCTTGTTTGTAGGAGCCTTTAAATTAAACACCCTAATCACTTTTTTCGTATCACAATCGTTCATGTTTAAGCTAACAAGTAAATGTTTATACCTGTTACTAATTCTTCGTATTATAATTGTTTAACCTTACTAAATTAATCCATACCTACGGATTTTAAAGCAGGTATATAAACGGGATATTTTTAAATGCACATTGTTCACAAGTGAACCATAGCACCACGGAACCCTAATCCAAACATTGCAATGCAGCTAATTTCACCTTAATCGCTAAATCAACGGATTACAACATTTATTGTACAAAGTTCGGATCAGCATCAGCACTTTGTCTGGCCGAGTTACGAGAGATAGCTGCATCAACAACATCACACATGGATGACGGAAGGCACACACACTAAACAAGCATCTATGTGTATTTAGTTTATAATTAGTATATAAGATGTAAACTTTGTAAATAAAACTAGTCACCAAGCTGGAGTCGTGTTTGATTCCTCTCCGTCGAGTTACCCCTCACTGTGGCCAAGACACCTTTAGCCATCAGTACGATCGATCCTGTGAGTCTGTGGGATCGGCAGTGAGATATCCACCTCCTGTGTACATTGCACCTGGTACACTTACCTTGCCTTCCTACCCGCTCCGGTCTGTTGCCTTAGGTCGCTGGTAACAGGCTTTCCTGCCCACACAACAGTACTAGTACGTTGTGTTATGGTTTGTATGTTAGGGCTAGGGCGTTAGGGCTGATAGGGTACTAGGGCCAGTCAGACAGGTAGGCATTGAATTGTAAGAGCTAGGTTGTAGGCGTTAGGGACTTAGGGGTAGGAACTTAGGTCGTTATTGCCTCTATCTAGCCACTCTGTGTTCATAGGGAGCGGCAGTTGTAGCACACTCAATAAACAACTAGCAGCTGTCTGTGTGCACATTTTGGTCCTTCGAGCCGGATGTATCATGAAAACGGTTAATAACATACTAAGCGCAAAAAGAACTGTGTCATTACCAATAGTTATGTCGTACTCGAAACAATTAGATTTCACAGTAAATACTCAGAATGTTGCTAACAAATTAGTGAATCTAACTAGGGAGGAAGTAATGGCTGATTCAACAGATAGTTTTCAACATTTAATAAATAAAGAGAATGCATTACAAACCAGTTTAGATAATACTGTATGGACTCAAATCAGCTCTCACACATATTTAACCAGTTTCGTATCATCAATAGTAATATTAGCAATTATATTGTTTATAGCTTGTTATGGTCGACGTATAGTAAGTTGGCTAGCAAACATCGTGCACACACCAAAGGGAGGAGAGTCAGCAAAACCAACCGGTCACCCAGCCAGAGGACAAGGACAGGTTGCAGCAACCCAAAGGCCACCAGACAAACCACCCAGGCAGCTGCAGTCAGCAGTTTCCATGGAACCGACATACAGTCAACCAATACCGAAGGAAGAAAGAAGACCAAAACCAGATTCACGCCGTAACCAAACGGCTAATTTGAGCGAAATCGTTGAATTACAACAGATGTAAGTCATCCTTTGAGAGGGGCCAGAATGTTCACAAGTGAACCATAGCACCACGGAACCCTAATCCAAACATTGCAATGCAGCTAATTTCACCTTAATCGCTAAATCAACGGATTACAACATTTATTGTACAAAGTTCGGATCAGCATCAGCACTTTGTCTGGCCGAGTTACGAGAGATAGCTGCATCAACAACATCACACATGGATGACGGAAGGCACACACACTAAACAAGCATCTATGTGTATTTAGTTTATAATTAGTATATAAGATGTAAACTTTGTAAATAAAACTAGTCACCAAGCTGGAGTCGTGTTTGATTCCTCTCCGTCGAGTTACCCCTCACTGTGGCCAAGACACCTTTAGCCATCAGTAC
The DNA here is from genome assembly GCA_951799955.1 of Apamea anceps. NCBI lineage: Eukaryota > Metazoa > Arthropoda > Insecta > Lepidoptera > Noctuidae > Apamea > Apamea anceps. The sequence continues at coordinate 6,484,319 of OX637501.1, forward strand.
GATCGATCCTGTGAGTCTGTGGGATCGGCAGTGAGATATCCACCTCCTGTGTACATTGCACCTGGTACACTTACCTTGCCTTCCTACCCGCTCCGGTCTGTTGCCTTAGGTCGCTGGTAACAGGCTTTCCTGCCCACACAACAGTACTAGTACGTTGTGTTATGGTTTGTATGTTAGGGCTAGGGCGTTAGGGCTGATAGGGTACTAGGGCCAGTCAGACAGGTAGGCATTGAATTGTAAGAGCTAGGTTGTAGGCGTTAGGGACTTAGGGGTAGGAACTTAGGTCGTTATTGCCTCTATCTAGCCACTCTGTGTTCATAGGGAGCGGCAGTTGTAGCACACTCAATAAACAACTAGCAGCTGTCTGTGTGCACACACATCAAAGAACTTATCACGCATAAATTTATACCTATTCATCAATGAAATAAGTTTTATAAAAACCTGCCTACGCGAGTCTCTGACAGATTTTAGTTTATCTAACCGTGCCCGGCGCGCGGCGTCATCATAACTCAAACGTGCCGCGCCATATCGCGTTGTCTCTTTACTGTGCTCCGTCGTTGAGTGGCAACGCCGGAGCACAGTAAGAGACAACGCCATATGGAACTCTGTTCGTTAAAAAGAGACAAACGCGACTGCGAGTGCCTGACCGACTTGGTAGGTACTGTCACAGTACCTTATTAATGGTAAGAACAACATACAACACGGTTCCAAATTTTAACAAGCAATAGGATATGTAGATAATTAGGTAAAATAATAACAGAATTACATCACAATATTTAAAAAACTATTTCGATTCATCAAGGAGTTACCTAAACCCAACGGAAGTCTTATTTATACCTATACCTACTGAATAATGTGCAACTTATATAAGAAGTAATTGAAATAGGTACTTGCCTCTCCATCACTTCTAAATTCTTCTATAGATTCGAATAATTCCGCTTCGTCGTCACCTTCTAATATTCTTATTAATTCCTCAGTAGTCGTCATTATTGAAATGTGACTATTTTATCGACAATTCAAATACCCACGTACAAGCCAGGCGCGGTCGCAGCCCAAGATTTTGGGGGGGTCACCATGGGTGCCGAGGAATATTAATAAGGGAGGTACGTCTCCTCGTTGGACTAGTGGTCGCCAGCGTTACTGCTGAGCATGAGGTCCTGGGTTCAATTCCTAGGTTGGGTACAGTGTTGTTAGGTTTTTCCATCAGAAATTTCTCAGAAGCAGCCTGGAGTCTGGATTTATGCCTGGTTGGTGGCAGGAGGCTCACCCCCTATGACATGGGACTTAAACATAACTGACGAAATGGGGTATAAGTACTTACTACATGAAGGTACACCCCTGGCTAACCCTTCGGGGACTAGAGATTACGTAGGGTGGGAAGAGCGAGTGAAGCGAGCTCGAAAATTTTAACAACACGCCTCGGTTCTGATTTATATTTTCAAGCAGAAATGACAAGGCAAGACAAGCAACTACGAGAATGTAGAATGCAAGAGCGAGCGAAGCGAGCTCGAAAATTTTGCTCACTCTCGGATAGGTTCAATTTTCTTTTGATCATTCCAAAAGGAGTAGGAATTACTTGCTTTGTCAACTTATGAGTTATGAAGAAAAGCAAGCCGAAATTTTTTGCACCCCTCTTTAAAATAGGTTCGGTTTTCTTTTGACCATTATACAGAAAGAGAACTTACTTTATCGAATTATGACGAAAACCTTAAACTCGTTTTACAGCAGTTTAGGTTTTAGAATCAGGCCTTAACCTAAGCCTTCGAACCTTACGTACAAGTGGAGTGCCCACATTAATGGAACTTTCCATTCGTTTGATCCGCCTGTGACGTAGGCAGTGGTCGTATTAATGTGACAGCCGCGCTAGACTAACTAGAGAAATGTGTTGCAAACATTAGCATCTAGGGATGGGACCTAACGTCAAATGTTGGTATTATACAAAGACCCTGAGGGATATTTTTCTTATGAATAATAAGAAAAAGAATTAATATAACACAAGGCAATATGTTAAATAAACTTTATTTCGTATGACACTGTTTATTTTATGCTGAATGACGCATTATACCTGATTATTTAACTGTTTGTTATTTCGTTTTTAAAATGCACATTGCATTGTATCCCACCCCTATGGTCATATTTATGCGACGCGCGCGATAGACACCGAAGAAAAGTCCAAGCTGCCAATTACTTATTTTTGTTTAAGCTTTTTCAATATTTAGAGCTATGAAACATAATTTTAAGTAATTGTTATAAATAATATCTCTATTTAATATTAGTTTTAGTTGTACCACGCAGTTAATAGGAAAAAAATAGAACGAAAAAATAATGCATATTCTCTGTCGCAGAAATATGACACGAGCGGTAAGGGCACGGAAATATGTGTAGCGGTTAAAAGGTTAACAAGCTATAAGAGGCTTTTTAATGTTATAGGCTGGCAAAAAAACAGGCTGTCGAAGTAGTGGTAAGTCCTCACCGTTGCCTATAAATCTGTAATATCAGACGGATCGCAAGTGCGTCACTAGATATGTATCTCAGGTACCCTACCCTTTAAACTAGAACATGAAGATACTACTTGGCAGCTGTATACTATAGAATAGGTATCGTGAAAGAGCTCTACTACTATTACTAGTTCAGAAGCTCAGAAGTTGCAATTATACAGTAGAAATGTCAGTTGTATATGACAAATAAAATTTATAATAAATTACCACCTGCCCGGAGAATGTTACCAATTAATAAGTTTAAATGTAAAATGTTTGCTTGGCTATAGCAATGTTTTCTTAGACATGTGTTTTTATTCCATCAATGAATTTTTAAATCATACTTTTTGATATTTTAATTGAGATCTTAATAATGACATTAGTACTTTGATATTATGTATTATGAATTCTTGGACATTTTTATTTTGACATTATGATTTATATTTTGACATTATGATTTATTCTTTGACATTATGATTAATATTTTCGACGTTTTGACTTATATTTTAGATGTAACTATTAATATTTTGACATTATAAATAATGCATTTTTGATAAATCTCAACCAGTCTGCATGTACAGACGCCAGCACATCAAGCTACTACAATCTGTCAAATTTATTTAATAGATTTTCAACTTTATCGCTAAAGCAAGCAAGGTTCAAATTTTCGTCTGTACTTACAACTATATTGATTTGAAGAAAAAGTGGGAGTTTTCTAATGTTACCTTATTGTACCTGGCCAGTTCGTTGACCAGGCACATGGGGGTCTTCTCTTTACTGTTGGCCTCTCCGCGCGGGCAGTCGTCCAGCGCGTCGCTGTCGTCGGGCGGCAGCGGCGCGGGGGCGGCGCCCGGGCCCGCCGCGCCCTCCGCCGCCGGGCACGGCTCCGCCACGTGGCACGCGCCTGGCGCTGTTGATGTTGACACTACTAGAAGGATATAGAACATTTCATTAGCTTAAACTCGAAAACTATTTAAATACCTAAATGTTTTTAAACTTCAATACCTATTATGAACATAATAATATATTCTTGTCATAAAATGTCTTTTTGAACATCAAAATTTCTGGATGGGCAGTTAGTTACAAATATCAATTCACATAATGTGCAGATAAATTGTTATTGAGCATTATTAAAACATTCTAACGAATACGATGTGGTCGTAAATGTGCGAGTAACTACAAAGACTATCAAGATTTGCGTTGAAAATAACAATTTATATCAATAATTTGTTAGATCATCACGAAACTTACCAGATGCATGAGGGGTCATTTTAGTGCCCAACAACATAACATCATGCCTTATTCCCCAAAGGGTTGGCCAGTGGTGTTATAGTAGTCATACCTGCATTTAGACTGCAGTTATATTTTAAGTCCATGTAATAAAAGCTCAAGGTGCTGCACACTTCTTCGGGTCATTTTTTGTATGCTTTCCTCCTGCACGTGCCGATCGGCAAAATCCATACGGCATCTTCCCTCACTTAAAACGTTCGGGTGCCGTGTTCGGGTCGACTCGGCAAAATTCGAGCTAATCTGAGAGGCTTTTTTCCGAAGATACCTACATAATTATATCCTATTTTGCTGAATAATGCCGACCTCAACAAGTTTGTAGCGCGCCGCAATGTTTTTAAAATTATTAATTGTTTGGTACCTGCGTGTGCGATGGGCACAGCAGCCGGCTGCAGCGGCGGCGGCTGCGCGTACTGCGGCGGCAGCACGGCACCCGGCCCGTAGCCGCCGCCCACCGCGTACGGCCGGCGAAGCGCCTTCATTTGTTGCTGTCCAACGTCAACACATTACTACTTACAACACACTACACAAGAACGTATGGAAGGGCTCATACAGTCCGACATGGATGTAAATGGACGTGGCGAAAAAGAGAACTAACAATTACGCGGAACTTCCGTCACAATAGATTTCGCTTTATAAAAGTATTAAAAAAAAATAGTGTCTAAATATGTAGTATCGTTTTTTTTTTTAAACTCCAATCACATGAACTAACCGCGCCCTATTTTCGTTTTCGTCTTTGGCCGAAAAAAATATCTTTTATTCAGAGAAAATTCATACCGCCGCCGCCGTCCACATTCATTTAGAGCCATGTCGGACAGTAAAAACGATGTATAATACACGCAGATATTAGACACAATTTCAAGGTTCTCCAAACACGTTCAAAGTAAGCTTTGACAAAGTCAAGAACGTTTAATAACTAGCGAGTGCAAATAAGCGGTTGCTATAATCAGTAGGTCTGGTCTTTAGAACTTTAGATTGAATCCAAATGCTAGTAAATGCTAGTACCATGACTGGTACTCAAATGACTGACAGTTGGCGGTATAATCCACCATCTAGCTGAACCGAAGCTAAACGAAAGACACCTGTCTTGTGTTTACCAAAGGATAAATGTCAGAGTCTACAATTGAGTCCAATTTACCTTAGCTTAGAAAAGGTTGAAGTGGCAAAAACTTAGTATTGATGACGACACGGTTGGCGTAGTGGCTGATCGATCGCCTGCTGCGCTGCGTATCGCGGCTTCGATTCCCGCCGCACGGAACAAATATTTGTATTGCCTACAGGTAGTGGTTCCGGGTCTGGCTGTTTGTGTATGTGAGTTTAAATGTTTGTAAACGCGCCCACGATACCGGAGTAATTCCTAGTGTGGGGCAACGTTTTTTTAATATATTTTTTTTTAATGTATTGGAAACTGGCCATGTCAAGTTCGGGAAACATGCGCTTAATATACGTGGAAAACTTATACTTTCATCTTGTTAGACAGAAGTCTGTCTCGACAAAAGTTTATTTTTTATACAGATGATTTTTTTTGTCTTCGTAACTTTTTTGCAGTCCACCGTCAGAACTACTTTTCCGTTCTGTTTGCCGCCCCTTTCCATGGTCAATTTTCCAGCCAATCCGGTTTAATTATATCAAACAGAAATCTTTTAACGACTTGCGGTATGCTCATCATTTGACAAAGTTTTAGTTTAACAATTCGGTACCGTGCATCCAAAACAACATTTACATTAATATTATGAGAACATTTTGTCGTTTCGCCGAGAAACTGCTTAAACTTAAAATTCTATTTTATTGCAAAGTAAGGTGTGTCTCACCGGTGGTACGGAGTGGTGCTGTGCTTGCGGATGATGAGGCATAGCCCTGATGGGGTGAGGTGGTCGTTGTGGCGTGTGGTGCGGCGGCGGCACGCCCATGGCGCCCAGCCCGCCCAGCGCCTGTCCGTGCGCGCCCATGGCGCCGCCCGCCTGCCCCGGACCCAGCGGCACCCTTCACACCGAAACGCAGTCAGAATCGCGCACTATCATCACGTTATCATTAGTCAATAAAGCAATATCACAAGCACCACACAGCGCTGTATACATCACAATTTCTTATCCTAAAAAGACCGATAGTTGCAAAATATCCGCTAGTTACTGTCGCACCGGCTCAGCTCGGTGAAAGTAATATGTCCAGCTCCACAGTTGGCGAGACACTGTTATTTCAACTGTCCAGTAGTCAAAAGACTTGATATATTAGTCTGAAGGAAGAAAGGTCGGCTGGCATTCAAAAACTCGGTCCCCGCGCATCAATAGAGACGTCGTCATATGTTCCTTTGTTAGTTTCATTCGCAACCAGTTTACACGACAAAGGGCGCCGCAAAAGACCCTCGACATATCAACAAATTACACAATATTTGCATATCAATGCGGCCGCCACTCTTTTCTCGGTTAAAGACAGTGTTATTTTATTAAATAGTGTCAAAGTTCGAGTAACCAACTCCTATTCAGTTATTATTACTGCAAGGATCGTGTAATAAGAACCTTGTGAGACTTTGAACAGTTTCAACACTTTACATTACTAAAAGACTTTTTTGAGTTTGATTTGAATTTTACATGTTCGACACTTTTAATAAAATATGTAGAGCATTCGTGCAATGGGTTACTATCCTACTAATACAAAAGTAGGGCAGCTACGCTTTTCGTTAAGGTTTTTCACGCACGATTTCAAACTGGCGCCAAAGTTCATAAAGGTGCAACTAGACTGCGGGTGATCCATGATGTCCTTAGTACATACTACTTGTCCTGATCCGCAATTCAGAACAAGCTCTGCAAAAAACGATTAAGCGATAGTCATCTACCAGTTGATATTGATTGCCTCAAATCATAACCGATTGATATGTACTATCGCCAAAACCTATGTCTGACCATTTTGAAAACAAATTAAGACAAAACAAGATTCTTTTTAGGTTGACTAATAATATGCGCTGCAAGCAGGAATAGTCCTTACGGTGGTCAGATAAAGAATTTGGCGATAGTACATAATCCGGCTCCCATGCGATACACTGTCTGGGCATCCTAATATCGTCATTTGACAGCAATCTAGTTGCACCATTAGTCAGGTTACAATTGGAGTATTTTAAAGTCAAAATTATTATATTTATTAGTACAAAGAACAACAATATATGTAATGGTCTTGTCATTTTGGAAATAAACATGACACAACTGCAACAGAATGTTAGTGTTGCTGGCAACATATGAAGGTTCTACCAACTCGAGTAGCCCCTATGGGCATAGCTAAACCGCTGCCCATGAAATGTTGGGGATTGGACCAAAACAAGCTGCACTATTTCAGTGTGGGCTTGTGGGTCATGTACAAATGTTATAATTATAGATACAGTACCAGGGGATTGGGGGAGAACCCTATCGTCTTCCTTTTGGAGATGGCTGTTTTAACTATAACACGGTTGCTAACTCATAGAGCTGTGTTCGTACATAAATCAAATAGTGCATTGTGTTTTTGTTCTAATAAAGATTATTATTACATTTGTGGTACATCAAGTTCAGTTCTAAAAACGGCAAAGCGATACTTTTTCTAAAACTTGATGTGCTATATTAACGCCTGCCTACATTAATTAAGTTTTAAAATTTACGTTATCACAGGCAACTAAAGAATTATGACAATGTTGTAAGCTCCTGAGTGCCCGTCTGTACTACCATTCAGAACCAAGTGGCTGCTGGGAAATCCCATGAAAAGCAGTGAATGTTACAGGCAGATAATGTGTTAAGAAATAGTATTAGAACCTTCTCTTTTATCCTTCATGATTAACTGAATTATTGGTTTATTAGAGGGTAAATGACCGCTGACTCATTCTTTCAAAACCATTTAGTAATTAAATTAGACAAAACTACTGTGAAATGTGGTTGCAAAACGATTGTTGGTTTGGTTAGGGGCGTAAGTTTTATTATTAGTTTATGTGACCTTAAGTAGTATTGTAGCAGTTTTGTTTTTCATGAAATTGTGTTAAATATGAGTTACATCTTAAGTATTACCTCATGAAGTATTAAGTTTTACTTGTTGATTTTCTGTATCTGTTATGTAGAGCAGTCTTGAAGAGTATAAATATTGGTAATAATAACCAGACAGAAGAAATGTGAAAGTTATCATTTGGCAAAAAAATCTAATTGAATATTCAGCAATCATTGTTTGTTTCCATTCCTTGGTGCTAATGAGCAAGTCATTCAATAGGTTAACTTGTAATAATTTATTTGTTTAGAAGTACTTACATTGTTAGTTAGTGTTCCAAATACAATAATTATCAGTAAACAGAATAGATAGGATATAAACAACTTTTGACAGGAAAGTGCAACATTTGTCTCATGGACCTGTTGTGGCCTATTGGTAATTTATGAAATTGCAACAACTATCAGCACAATAATTCAATCTTTGTTAGTAACTATTTTGACCTATTTATGTGCACGAATCACGACTGTCGGACTGATACTGTTATTACAAAGCGTATAGCTTTGGTTTGTTGCTACTAAACGATCTGTGATATGATTGTGTGTACAGCAATATCTCGGCGCGAAGCATTACAAACAAATAAAATAATGAAAAGCCGAACGTTACTCTACCTAGTTAGTGTTACGTGCCTGTTCTCTCTGTGCATTTGATGTGGAGCCATCTGATGGTGCGCGGGCATTCCCTGGTGCCCGCCCATGTGCTGCGGCGGGTGCCCCGACATTGGCTGATGATGCATGTTCGGGTGATGCATCATCTTCACGAACCACTGCCGTTGTGACACAAACAAAAACTATAAATATCGCGAACTGCCACCAAATAAACACCGCAAAATTCTTACGTCAAATACGTTGGTTCACATTGAATTTCTTACCCTTACTTTACTTCACAAGCAAATTAGTTTCTCAGCTATGCAATCTACATAAATCCGCTCACTAATTACGCCTATATTAGTTTATTTTGGCAAACAGTAAAGAAAATCGTTTCGTTCAACATGCGGCCATGTTAAAAATGTTGCCGTAAGCAAAAAAACTAATTTCAACTAACTTTTTTTTTCAAAATTTACTAAAATCTACTAAATTAGGTTATTTTATATTCAAAAAAAAAACTAAACTAAAGTTGAAAGTTCGAAAATAAAACATCAAATATTTTTTGTTGTTTAACCCACTGCATGGAGTGAAACTTCTCATCTTTTTTATGGTTCCGTACCCAAACGGTAAAAAAGGGACCCTATTACTATGACTTCCACAGACTTATATTGACTAGATAACGCAAGTCTCATCGTCTGTATAGAAACCAAGCGTGCCATTATTTTTCTACCTACTGTGACGTCACATGAGCGATTTAGTGATGGGAACTCCCTGTCCGCGAGTAAACGATTCAAAACGATCCGCTTTTCGCCTCGCTCGTCCGCCAGTACTCTTTGGATCGAGAGGTCGCGTGCGCGCACCCCTCCGCTTGCATGTTATTGTTTAAGTTCGCCGCTCTTCAAGTTACACGATGTATCCTCATTTGACGTAGACGGCTGGTGAATGTCCTGTAACACGAAATTAACTATTAAATAATCCTAATATCAGCGTCAAGTCGTCCACATTTTCTGACCCGTTACATTTAGAATGAAACGAGTACCTACTAATCGATTTTTGCAAGATAACAGTGATAATTTAACTTTGGGATCACTTGGAAATCTGTAAATATAATTAATAATATTCTAAACCAAATCACTAAATTGAAACATTGCAGTAAAAAAAAAATACATGTCACAAAATACCCAACGCAAACATTATCATTCCTCTGTTTCCAAAATCGATTAGAATCGAGAACAAACTGTGTGTACAACACTATTTGCTTTATTTGACAGAAAAATGAGAATAGCTACTGTACCACGAAGCTGAGCGATAAGTGAAAATATCGATCATTTTGATTTTCATTGCGTGTTTTAACAGACAAGTCCTATATGCTACCTTGTAACTAAAAACGGCAATGTATCATGAATTATTCGATACACACTCAGTTGCATAATGTTCATTGTACGACCACGATGAACACAAAATAATTGATTTTGCAATAAATAACACATAATTTAATAACAAAATGACTTACCGTACCGATGAAAGGAAATGTTTCCATTATCTCGTCCCACTTTTTTTGTGTAGTTTTTACATCTCAATACCGCACAATTTGGCATTTTTCAGTTTTTGTTTGACGTCTGGCATCAAGAACGTTCGAGCGCGGACTGAATGGATATGGCCATAAAGGAAGTAAATTTTACTCCCTTTTTACACGCGAAGTACATACACTTGCGTCGTCTAGCCAATATAAGTCTGTGATGACTTCGCTGTCTGTCCATCCGTCTGTCTGTCACCAGGCTGTATCTCAAGAACCGCGATAGCTAGACAGTTGAAATTTTCACAAATTATGTATTTCGGTTGCCGCTATAACATAAAATACTAAAAACAAAATAAAATAAATATTTAAGGGAGGCTCCAATGTCAACAAACGCGATTCTTTTGACCTTTTTTGCTCGATATCAATAATGGCAACAGGTAGGCACTTGAAATATTTACAAAATACTCAGTTGTATATTTGCTTTAATAATAAATAATAAAATTAAAATAAAATAAATATTTAAAGGGGGCTCCCGTACAACAGACGTGATTTTTATAGATAATGGTACGGAGCCCTTCGAGCGCGAGTCCGACTTGCACTTGGCCGGTTTTATTGGCTCAACCTCAACGTGTATTCCCGTTCGTCCCACCGACTTCGTCCCCCTGGTGGTACGAACGGGAATTGGTTATTTTTTTTCCCGATCGTCCCACTGATTTTGTTGGTGGGACGAACGGGAATAAATTACAAATTTTTTTTCGAGTCCCATTGGTCCCACCAAATAATTTCAGACTGGTTGTTTAGTGATAAAAAAAAACAAATTTTAAAATAAAAATCAGTCATTTATTATGGAACAAAAAAAAATCACAGTTTAAATCACAGAATCAACTTTACGTACTTAGGTATCAAAATACACTTAGGCTTAAACATTAAAATAAAATAACAAAACTCTCCCTAAAGCTAAAAAATATAATTAAAATATCAGTAAATAGAGCTGATAATTAAAAGAAGTCTGTAATATTATCACAATTGACGTAACATAAGAACCACTTTTCAGTTTAAAAAAAATATAATTACTTACTTTTTAATGATAAAAAGAAACTATCATTCTAATCATTCGTGTGATGATAAGATCAGTTTACTCATTAATTTTACACATAAATAGCGTCATTAAACTATCACAATTTCAAAACCAAAATAAAAAAAAACAAAAATATCACAAAATCAAAATATAGTTGAAAGAACATGATCATAAAACATCATAAAGAGTAACAATAATAAAATTTTCACATGTATTTAAGAAAGTAGTCGAGTCCTTAAAAGTTAGTAATATTATTGTATGAGGCACATATTAAATCAACGTATCTAATACAAATATGTATCTACAACCATCGGGCACTTTGCTTATGATTATATTTACGTAAGTTTTTCTAGAAAATGTCCTACGGTTATTTCTGAAGTAAGAAGTTGCATTTGGCAATTCATAACATATATTGGTCTGTCAAGATTGAATGCAGCTTACGCCGTTTTGGACTTTGTTTTGCTTTTACGCTGTATAAGTTGGAGTCTTGGTGTAACACCGTAAGCAATTTTAAAATATTAGGTTTTTTTTTGCCTATAGCACTATTTAATTTATAATGCCACCCTTCTGCAAAGTTATTGGTGCGGTGTCGTTTACCAAAACTGCACCATACTTTTACAAAATCTGGTTGAAGCCACTGCGATAGCATGTATTGCCGAAATTTTTCACTTTGGCTATCATCGGGGCTTTCGCCAGCGATATAAAACCAGCCTTCAAAAATACGCTCCTCGGGTAATAATGGAAGCACCGCACTTAGGGCTACTTGACGTCTTAAAGTTTTATTTTTTGTTAGACTTAATTCACGACCTTTCCTCCAAATAGCATTATTAAAATGATAATAACAGCCGTGGACACTTATCTCCGGAAAAATCGTACGAATAGCAGACATAGCTGCTTCTTCAAAATCACTGGTAAATGCTGTAGGATTCCAATCCTTGATTTGAGATTTAACGAGTCTGAAAAGTATCTCGTATGTTTCTTTTTTACGGTTTGACATTAAAGCGTACAATAATGGCGTCATCGCTGTGCTTTGATTATCACTCCCTAAATCACCATGAACCGTGTAAAGCTGTTGGAACGGTGGTGGACAACTCTTAAATGTACCGTCACCAAATAAATTTTTTAAAACTATTAATTTTTCTTTAGCTTCTTGGGAACAAAAAATGAGTAGTCGTGTGTTACAGTAACAGTAATCTGCTAACAAAAATGATTGAAATTTTTGAGGAATCTCAACTGTTTTAACGTCATTAAAAGTGATTTTACTAATATTATTAGTGCTATTTCGATGGCGATACAGAAAGCTTTTAATGTTTGCGAACTTGGGAATATCTTTAGGTAAAGTTACCTTATCAAGTCCTTCGTCCAACATTTTCGAAATTGTTGCATGAAAGGTTGTTGGTACGCAAGGTACATCATCAGAAGTTATTTTCTTCTTGCATTCATCTATATGGATGTCTATTATGTTTTTATTGAAGTCCGGTGTACAGGATGTATGTGTGGTTTCCTTCAAAATTTGATCATTCTGCAATGAAAGTGCATAATTTATTTACCTATTGTCTGATTTGTGCATTAAAAATAGAAGCTAAAAAAGTACCTACCTACTTACTTTTATAGTTAAGGTCCCACTGCATTTATTCTTCCTTCTAAGATGGCATTCCCATGCAACAGCTCCGCTTTTATATTGCTTTTTCCTCAAAAATTGATATCCAGCACGCAGAAGCACGATTCCACCTTTTCTATGGATATATTGTAAACAGCTTCCTGTACTACTAGAAGGACCAGGTTGCGCTTCTTGTGACATTGTTGAGCTCTAAAACACGGAATTCAAACATAACATAAAACATAACATCACGCCTTGTTTCCCCGAAGGGTTAGGCAGAGTAGTAGTAGTACTTAGTAATATAATTTAGGATGATATTTAAAAATATGTGTATAATAAAATAGACTAGAAACATGATACCATACATTATTAGCATAAATTATAAGCCCTGAGATGAAATGTTATTAAGTATGTAGGCAATCTAATAATATTTATAACAAAAATGGACTTACATCAGTAGTCTTCCACAAAACTCGTGTACAATTACTATTAATTTAACATCCGTGCTGTTTCATTGTTTTGTCACCACTAACCCGACCGGTATTATTTAAGGATACCTACTAGAGGGAGAGAATGTCAGGTTAACCAATAGGGTACACGCAAATAAAACAATGTTATCGGCACTCTTTTGTTAAGTAGCGGCATCGCCGGCGCATCCCGCCCGACCCATGTAAAATTTAGTACGTAAACATTTTAAATGAAACAATAATAAATTTAGGATATGTTTTACATATAAAACACTTACAGAACGGTATATGTTGTAAAATAATTATTAAATCCATTAACATTTCATGCACAATATTATTTAGTGGGACGAATGGCACTAATCCAAGAACATATTCCCATTCGTCCCTCTAAAATCCCGAGTGGGACGATCGGGAACAAATTTAATATTATTTATGTAAATTCCCATTCGTCCCACCAGGGGGACGAAGTCGGTGGGACGAACGGGAATACATGCCTCAACGTGTATTCCCGTTCGTCCCACCGACTTCGTCCCCCTGGTGGTACGAACGGGAATTGGTTATTTTTTTTCCCGATCGTCCCACTGATTTTGTTGGTGGGACGAACGGGAATAAATTACAAATTTTTTTTCGAGTCCCATTGGTCCCACCAAATAATTTCAGACTGGTTGTTTAGTGATAAAAAAAAACAAATTTTAAAATAAAAATCAGTCATTTATTATGGAACAAAAAAAAATCACAGTTTAAATCACAGAATCAACTTTACGTACTTAGGTATCAAAATACACTTAGGCTTAAACATTAAAATAAAATAACAAAACTCTCCCTAAAGCTAAAAAATATAATTAAAATATCAGTAAATAGAGCTGATAATTAAAAGAAGTCTGTAATATTATCACAATTGACGTAACATAAGAACCACTTTTCAGTTTAAAAAAAATATAATTACTTACTTTTTAATGATAAAAAGAAACTATCATTCTAATCATTCGTGTGATGATAAGATCAGTTTACTCATTAATTTTACACATAAATAGCGTCATTAAACTATCACAATTTCAAAACCAAAATAAAAAAAAACAAAAATATCACAAAATCAAAATATAGTTGAAAGAACATGATCATAAAACATCATAAAGAGTAACAATAATAAAATTTTCACATGTATTTAAGAAAGTAGTCGAGTCCTTAAAAGTTAGTAATATTATTGTATGAGGCACATATTAAATCAACGTATCTAATACAAATATGTATCTACAACCATCGGGCACTTTGCTTATGATTATATTTACGTAAGTTTTTCTAGAAAATGTCCTACGGTTATTTCTGAAGTAAGAAGTTGCATTTGGCAATTCATAACATATATTGGTCTGTCAAGATTGAATGCAGCTTACGCCGTTTTGGACTTTGTTTTGCTTTTACGCTGTATAAGTTGGAGTCTTGGTGTAACACCGTAAGCAATTTTAAAATATTAGGTTTTTTTTTGCCTATAGCACTATTTAATTTATAATGCCACCCTTCTGCAAAGTTATTGGTGCGGTGTCGTTTACCAAAACTGCACCATACTTTTACAAAATCTGGTTGAAGCCACTGCGATAGCATGTATTGCCGAAATTTTTCACTTTGGCTATCATCGGGGCTTTCGCCAGCGATATAAAACCAGCCTTCAAAAATACGCTCCTCGGGTAATAATGGAAGCACCGCACTTAGGGCTACTTGACGTCTTAAAGTTTTATTTTTTGTTAGACTTAATTCACGACCTTTCCTCCAAATAGCATTATTAAAATGATAATAACAGCCGTGGACACTTATCTCCGGAAAAATCGTACGAATAGCAGACATAGCTGCTTCTTCAAAATCACTGGTAAATGCTGTAGGATTCCAATCCTTGATTTGAGATTTAACGAGTCTGAAAAGTATCTCGTATGTTTCTTTTTTACGGTTTGACATTAAAGCGTACAATAATGGCGTCATCGCTGTGCTTTGATTATCACTCCCTAAATCACCATGAACCGTGTAAAGCTGTTGGAACGGTGGTGGACAACTCTTAAATGTACCGTCACCAAATAAATTTTTTAAAACTATTAATTTTTCTTTAGCTTCTTGGGAACAAAAAATGAGTAGTCGTGTGTTACAGTAACAGTAATCTGCTAACAAAAATGATTGAAATTTTTGAGGAATCTCAACTGTTTTAACGTCATTAAAAGTGATTTTACTAATATTATTAGTGCTATTTCGATGGCGATACAGAAAGCTTTTAATGTTTGCGAACTTGGGAATATCTTTAGGTAAAGTTACCTTATCAAGTCCTTCGTCCAACATTTTCGAAATTGTTGCATGAAAGGTTGTTGGTACGCAAGGTACATCATCAGAAGTTATTTTCTTCTTGCATTCATCTATATGGATGTCTATTATGTTTTTATTGAAGTCCGGTGTACAGGATGTATGTGTGGTTTCCTTCAAAATTTGATCATTCTGCAATGAAAGTGCATAATTTATTTACCTATTGTCTGATTTGTGCATTAAAAATAGAAGCTAAAAAAGTACCTACCTACTTACTTTTATAGTTAAGGTCCCACTGCATTTATTCTTCCTTCTAAGATGGCATTCCCATGCAACAGCTCCGCTTTTATATTGCTTTTTCCTCAAAAATTGATATCCAGCACGCAGAAGCACGATTCCACCTTTTCTATGGATATATTGTAAACAGCTTCCTGTACTACTAGAAGGACCAGGTTGCGCTTCTTGTGACATTGTTGAGCTCTAAAACACGGAATTCAAACATAACATAAAACATAACATCACGCCTTGTTTCCCCGAAGGGTTAGGCAGAGTAGTAGTAGTACTTAGTAATATAATTTAGGATGATATTTAAAAATATGTGTATAATAAAATAGACTAGAAACATGATACCATACATTATTAGCATAAATTATAAGCCCTGAGATGAAATGTTATTAAGTATGTAGGCAATCTAATAATATTTATAACAAAAATGGACTTACATCAGTAGTCTTCCACAAAACTCGTGTACAATTACTATTAATTTAACATCCGTGCTGTTTCATTGTTTTGTCACCACTAACCCGACCGGTATTATTTAAGGATACCTACTAGAGGGAGAGAATGTCAGGTTAACCAATAGGGTACACGCAAATAAAACAATGTTATCGGCACTCTTTTGTTAAGTAGCGGCATCGCCGGCGCATCCCGCCCGACCCATGTAAAATTTAGTACGTAAACATTTTAAATGAAACAATAATAAATTTAGGATATGTTTTACATATAAAACACTTACAGAACGGTATATGTTGTAAAATAATTATTAAATCCATTAACATTTCATGCACAATATTATTTAGTGGGACGAATGGCACTAATCCAAGAACATATTCCCATTCGTCCCTCTAAAATCCCGAGTGGGACGATCGGGAACAAATTTAATATTATTTATGTAAATTCCCATTCGTCCCACCAGGGGGACGAAGTCGGTGGGACGAACGGGAATACATGAACCTCAACTGCCTAGCTTGCACATATTTATTTACATATTCTGTAAAACAAAAATAAATGTTTCAAATCAGTACATACCATACCAGTTTCAACACATTTTGCACATTTCACATTTTTTTTTTTGCATTTTTCACATTTTTGTTTTTTTTTTTTGTTTATATGTATGTATTTACAAAAAAAAAATGTATATAAGTAGTTTATCAGCCATCTTGTTACCATAACACAAGCATTAGGTTGCTTAGCTTGGGACTAGATGGCGCTATGTGAAATGTCCAGGGATATTATTATTATTTATTATTATTATTATTTTTTATTGTAGATAGGTATGGTAATTGTCTTCCTTTATACAAGACTACACTAATGGACCTCGATGGCGATCTACGCTGTCACGAGCCCACGACCACGACTTGTACAGATGCCAGCACATCAAGCTACTACAATCTGTCAAACTTTAATAGATTTTCAACTTTATTGAAGTAGGTTGATTGGGAAAATTTGTCAGTTTCGGCTAGCTTGACCTGCAGCTGGCGTCTGTACATACGTACGATCGGCTGTAATCTTAGCCGCACCGAGAATAATTTTGGCCACACAACCGATCGTTTGATCAGTTGCGGCCGCTTGTAAGTAGTTTCATCATCCAAGATATCCAAGGGGGCGGGGGGAGGGGGGGACCTACAGCGCGTCTTCCGTCCGAGTTAGAGATGGGTCGTCGACGTATTATGCGTTAACGAAACTAGACCGTTTATTGTTGTTCGTCAACTAGTCGATTAACTAGTTGATTTCGTGGACTAGTTGACATGTTTAACTCTATAGACTGACGGTTTATAGAAGACGTTCGTCGCGACTAGTTAGGGGCGTTAAATGAACGGGCTAGTTAAATCAAGAGTCGACGGTACGATTTACGAATAGTTAGTCGCTTTAAATAAATTTCGCGAATTGTAATATTGTGCCATCTTATTTTTTTTTACAAAATTGTCGATTATATTAAAATCTTTCCTTCATACTTTTCCTTCCAGGCTTAGGACTGACTGAATAGATAATTACGGATTCGTAAATATCTTTAGTCAGGCGGATTTAGAAGATTAATTGATTTTATGTACATTAATCAACAATTGTTTATAAAATAACAATTTACATCATATTTACATCTTTTAAACAAAATATTTTCATATTTTAATTATTATATTATTTTTTATTAACTGTGACCTTGCGCACAATTACGTATAATAGCCATCAAATCAAAACAAAATTATTATTACACAACCGCAAGTGCAGGTGCACGCCGCGCCGCACGTCGCTATTTCTTTCGCACTCGTTAAATTATCATATTGGCATCCTTCTACCAAAATAATAAGCTGATTTCTCGTAACTCGTTATTATGCTCATTCAAATATGAACGCTCTGTTATAGTATTTAAAGTTCAAATTAGTTTAAACGACGACTTCAACGAGTCGCCTCGTTGAAATAGGAACGAAACGAGCGGACGAACAGTTGTATAAGACGACTAAGTTTATGAGTCGTCGACGCGTTGCGCGTTGGTATGAACTATGAGCGTTTCTTGTTTAGCCGTCTACGAAATCAACTAGTCCATCGAAATATGGTGAACCGTTGAACCGTCGACGGTACGTCGACGGTTGATTTAACTAATCCGTTCATTCAACGCCCATCTCTAGTCCGAGTCGCGCAGGCACACATAACGTTTCGGTCCCGTCGGCCACCCGTTGTACGAGGGTTGGTTACCTTGGTTCTCCACATCCATTTTTAAGTATCTGGGTAAATCAATGTTATACAGTACATTTCAAGTAGTAGATGTAGATACCCTTAACAAATCATTTCATAATATACATAAATTGGCTTACAGTGTTACCTACCTCTCGAATATTAATATTGCCACCCTAGACCACAAATCAGCCATTTTTCGTAGCACATTATTGAAGTGAAAACTACTTTAGCGGCGGTTTGGACTTTTTTTGTGATGGGTACGTAAAAAATGTTAAACTCTCATCAGGACACGTGACCTGATCGAAAATTCGTAAGACGAAGGGAGAGTAGACCACATTCCAAAATATCAAAAATGCACAACGTTAATATTAAAGTTTTCACTTCTGCCGGCACTCGCGGAGTGCAACCCGTTTTTTTTTTTTTTCTAGCTATCCGCTGTTTGGATAAGAACTAATAAGAAGTAATGTAGCATAATTATATAGGGACCCCTCAAGTTTTATAACATAATAGTAACATAAATAACCCATAACATCACACCCGTTTTCCCCGAAGGGTTAGGGAGATTGAATTTTTACGACTATCCGAAATATTTTCAAAAAGTGTACGGTTGACGTGTTACATGTCGACGCCGAAGTGCCAATTACTCCTAACTAACAATTGTCACGAAATTCACTTTTTAGGGTTCCGTAGCCAAATGGCAACGGAACCCTTATGGATTCGTCATGTCTGTCTGTCTGTCCGTCCGTATGTCACAGCCGCTTTTTTCCGAAACTATAAGAGCTATACTGTTGAAACTTGGTAAGTAGATGTATTCTGTGAACCGCATTAAGATTTTCACACAAAAATAGAAAAAAAAAACAATAAATTTTGGGGGTCCCCATACTTAGAACTGAAACTCAAAATTTTTTTTTTCATCAAACCCATACGTGTGGGGTATCTATGGATAGGTCTTCAAAAATGATATTGAGGTTTCTAATACCATTTTTTTCTAAACTGAAGAGTTTGCGCGAGAGACACTTCCAAAGTGGTAAAATGTGTGTCCCCCCCCTGTAACTTCTAAAATAAGAGAATGATAAAACTAAAAAAAATATATGATGTACATTACCATATAAACTTCCACCGAAAATTGGTTTGAACGAGATCTAGTGAGTAGTTTTTTTTTAATACGTCATAAATCGTAACGTAACGGAACCCTTCATGGGCGAGTCCGACTCGCACTTGGCCGGTTTTTTATCGTTTTGTTTGTAATTTACCAAGAAATAAAACGTTTTTTTCAGTTTGTGTAAAATTTGTATTTTGTAACTTAGGAGTTATTGGCACTTCGCCGTCGACGTATTTCTTTACATTGTTCGTGGCTACCTCGGCCACTCACACCGGTGACGCTGCTGCCCGTCACCAGCCAGATGATCTAAGCTACTGGCAACTGACCAGCCGTATATTCTGTAATGATCAGGTGGCTTACCACCAGTTCGTATAGCCGGGCAGAAGTTGAACTGCACTGCCTTTTTTGTACTTAGTCATAGAACAAAAAAGCAGTGTAGTTCAACTTCTGCCCTGCTATAAGAGCTGGTGGTAAGCCCCCAGCTCACTTTACCCAAGTTTTCGCGGTGAGATTTTTACAGAATGGGCCGGCTGTAGTGATAGGTCGTCTTTGGACGTTCTTTTGGAGGACGACAGATATTGATGACCAACAAACGATGATTCCCTTTTATTATATTTTCATGGGGAATCATCATGGTAAGAAGATTGGCCATCTGAACTCTGCATTACCAAGTGCCAGGTGTTACCAGTGTGCGCAAGGCGTTTTATTATGATCTGGACGCCCCTCAGAGGGGCTTTTCTTAAGCACCGATGGATGATAACTATTGATGAGTTTGTTTTTGAATAAAAGTACAGCTTAGCAGAAAAAAAAGGAAAACTTATTTATTTCATTCACTTAACATTAATCATAAAAATTATAACTCCGTTTGACAAATGTAAAGAAAAACTACCGACATAAAGTGAAAGTAATCTTCGTCATTATTAATTTGAACATCAGTTAAATTAGAGTAGGCAGGCTCTTCGATTTCCTGCAACGAATTATCTAGAATTTCGTCACTGTCCCTAGTGGTCTCTGCCCAGGACACACGCTTTGAACTTCGAGAAGTTTCCTTTTTCTTATCAGAAGTCGGAGTTGAATGGGAAACAGGCGACGGCGGGCCCTTGGTTGGTGTTTGAGCGCATTTGACAAGGTAATGTTTTCGAAGTATGTATTCGCGCATCGAGTCGTGGGCCGCACGTTTAGGAGGCGGGGGCGGGGGCAGCGATCTGTCCACGTCAGTATCACAAATGTAGGCGGTTCCCTCTTTTCTGGCTTCTTCTATGCGTTTAATTTCCTCTTCGTTGGCGGTGAGCGGCCAAGCGCCGAGTTTGTTCCGCACGAGGTGCGGGCGCGCGTGTGCGGCGCACAGGATGCGTTTGCGCACGAAGTCGTGGAACATGGTCAGTTCGGAGCTCAGCTCACGACGGATGAGTTGCTTGTGTCGGGCTGGCACGCTGGGGTCACGGACTGCGAGCAGGGCCTGAGAAGCACAAAAAATTAAGAAATGAACCTCAGCTTGGAATTTTGTTGCAGTGACGTCAAAAACGTGTTTCGTGAAATGTCACTTGAAATTAAATGTGTTCAAAATACAAGATGGCGGCATTAGTTTTGATTTAGGGCACGCGTTGTCAGAAGCTAGTTGCGAGCGACTCGCTGCGGTGCGCGCGCCGCTCGCCCGCCGGGCTGCCGCACGAGCAGGCGCGGCGCCGCGCGCGCGGGGAGCGGGAGCCGCTGCCTTCTTCCTAGTTGCGCTATACCTGCGAGGCGAGTAGCGTGGCGCTGGCGTCCAGCGCGCCGGCGACGAGGCGCTCGTCCAGCGCGGGCAGCGACGCGGCGGACGAGATGCTGGTGAGCGACTCGCTGCGGTGCGCGCGCCGCTCGCCCGCCGGGCTGCCGCACGAGCAGGCGCGGCGCCGCGCGCGCGGGGAGCGGGAGCCGCTGCCTTCTTCCTAGTTGCGCTATACCTGCGAGGCGAGTAGCGTGGCGCTGGCGTCCAGCGCGCCGGCGACGAGGCGCTCGTCCAGCGCGGGCAGCGACGCGGCGGACGAGATGCTGGTGAGCGACTCGCTGCGGTGCGCGCGCCGCTCGCCCGCCGGGCTGCCGCACGAGCAGGCGCGGCGCCGCGCGCGCGGGGAGCGGGAGCCGCTGCCTTCTTCCTAGTTGCGCTATACCTGCGAGGCGAGTAGCGTGGCGCTGGCGTCCAGCGCGCCGGCGACGAGGCGCTCGTCCAGCGCGGGCAGCGACGCGGCGGACGAGATGCTGGTGAGCGACTCGCTGCGGTGCGCGCGCCGCTCGCCCGCCGGGCTGCCGCACGAGCAGGCGCGGCGCCGCGCGCGCGGGGAGCGGGAGCCGCTGCCTTCTTCCTAGTTGCGCTATACCTGCGAGGCGAGTAGCGTGGCGCTGGCGTCCAGCGCGCCGGCGACGAGGCGCTCGTCCAGCGCGGGCAGCGACGCGGCGGACGAGATGCTGGTGAGCGACTCGCTGCGGTGCGCGCGCCGCTCGCCCGCCGGGCTGCCGCACGAGCAGGCGCGGCGCCGCGCGCGCGGGGAGCGGGAGCCGCTGCCTTCTTCCTAGTTGCGCTATACCTGCGAGGCGAGTAGCGTGGCGCTGGCGTCCAGCGCGCCGGCGACGAGGCGCTCGTCCAGCGCGGGCAGCGACGCGGCGGACGAGATGCTGGTGAGCGACTCGCTGCGGTGCGCGCGCCGCTCGCCCGCCGGGCTGCCGCACGAGCAGGCGCGGCGCCGCGCGCGCGGGGAGCGGGAGCCGCTGCCTTCTTCCTAGTTGCGCTATACCTGCGAGGCGAGTAGCGTGGCGCTGGCGTCCAGCGCGCCGGCGACGAGGCGCTCGTCCAGCGCGGGCAGCGACGCGGCGGACGAGATGCTGGTGAGCGACTCGCTGCGGTGCGCGCGCCGCTCGCCCGCCGGGCTGCCGCACGAGCAGGCGCGGCGCCGCGCGCGCGGGGAGCGGGAGCCGCTGCCTTCTTCCTAGTTGCGCTATACCTGCGAGGCGAGTAGCGTGGCGCTGGCGTCCAGCGCGCCGGCGACGAGGCGCTCGTCCAGCGCGGGCAGCGACGCGGCGGACGAGATGCTGGTGAGCGACTCGCTGCGGTGCGCGCGCCGCTCGCCCGCCGGGCTGCCGCACGAGCAGGCGCGGCGCCGCGCGCGCGGGGAGCGGGAGCCGCTGCCTTCTTCCTAGTTGCGCTATACCTGCGAGGCGAGTAGCGTGGCGCTGGCGTCCAGCGCGCCGGCGACGAGGCGCTCGTCCAGCGCGGGCAGCGACGCGGCGGACGAGATGCTGGTGAGCGACTCGCTGCGGTGCGCGCGCCGCTCGCCCGCCGGGCTGCCGCACGAGCAGGCGCGGCGCCGCGCGCGCGGGGAGCGGGAGCCGCTGCCTTCTTCCTAGTTGCGCTATACCTGCGAGGCGAGTAGCGTGGCGCTGGCGTCCAGCGCGCCGGCGACGAGGCGCTCGTCCAGCGCGGGCAGCGACGCGGCGGACGAGATGCTGGTGAGCGACTCGCTGCGGTGCGCGCGCCGCTCGCCCGCCGGGCTGCCGCACGAGCAGGCGCGGCGCCGCGCGCGCGGGGAGCGGGAGCCGCTGCCTTCTTCCTAGTTGCGCTATACCTGCGAGGCGAGTAGCGTGGCGCTGGCGTCCAGCGCGCCGGCGACGAGGCGCTCGTCCAGCGCGGGCAGCGACGCGGCGGACGAGATGCTGGTGAGCGACTCGCTGCGGTGCGCGCGCCGCTCGCCCGCCGGGCTGCCGCACGAGCAGGCGCGGCGCCGCGCGCGCGGGGAGCGGGAGCCGCTGCCTTCTTCCTAGTTGCGCTATACCTGCGAGGCGAGTAGCGTGGCGCTGGCGTCCAGCGCGCCGGCGACGAGGCGCTCGTCCAGCGCGGGCAGCGACGCGGCGGACGAGATGCTGGTGAGCGACTCGCTGCGGTGCGCGCGCCGCTCGCCCGCCGGGCTGCCGCACGAGCAGGCGCGGCGCCGCGCGCGCGGGGAGCGGGAGCCGCTGCCTTCTTCCTAGTTGCGCTATACCTGCGAGGCGAGTAGCGTGGCGCTGGCGTCCAGCGCGCCGGCGACGAGGCGCTCGTCCAGCGCGGGCAGCGACGCGGCGGACGAGATGCTGGTGAGCGACTCGCTGCGGTGCGCGCGCCGCTCGCCCGCCGGGCTGCCGCACGAGCAGGCGCGGCGCCGCGCGCGCGGGGAGCGGGAGCCGCTGCCTTCTTCCTAGTTGCGCTATACCTGCGAGGCGAGTAGCGTGGCGCTGGCGTCCAGCGCGCCGGCGACGAGGCGCTCGTCCAGCGCGGGCAGCGACGCGGCGGACGAGATGCTGGTGAGCGACTCGCTGCGGTGCGCGCGCCGCTCGCCCGCCGGGCTGCCGCACGAGCAGGCGCGGCGCCGCGCGCGCGGGGAGCGGGAGCCGCTGCCTTCTTCCTAGTTGCGCTATACCTGCGAGGCGAGTAGCGTGGCGCTGGCGTCCAGCGCGCCGGCGACGAGGCGCTCGTCCAGCGCGGGCAGCGACGCGGCGGACGAGATGCTGGTGAGCGACTCGCTGCGGTGCGCGCGCCGCTCGCCCGCCGGGCTGCCGCACGAGCAGGCGCGGCGCCGCGCGCGCGGGGAGCGGGAGCCGCTGCCTTCTTCCTAGTTGCGCTATACCTGCGAGGCGAGTAGCGTGGCGCTGGCGTCCAGCGCGCCGGCGACGAGGCGCTCGTCCAGCGCGGGCAGCGACGCGGCGGACGAGATGCTGGTGAGCGACTCGCTGCGGTGCGCGCGCCGCTCGCCCGCCGGGCTGCCGCACGAGCAGGCGCGGCGCCGCGCGCGCGGGGAGCGGGAGCCGCTGCCTTCTTCCTAGTTGCGCTATACCTGCGAGGCGAGTAGCGTGGCGCTGGCGTCCAGCGCGCCGGCGACGAGGCGCTCGTCCAGCGCGGGCAGCGACGCGGCGGACGAGATGCTGGTGAGCGACTCGCTGCGGTGCGCGCGCCGCTCGCCCGCCGGGCTGCCGCACGAGCAGGCGCGGCGCCGCGCGCGCGGGGAGCGGGAGCCGCTGCCTTCTTCCTAGTTGCGCTATACCTGCGAGGCGAGTAGCGTGGCGCTGGCGTCCAGCGCGCCGGCGACGAGGCGCTCGTCCAGCGCGGGCAGCGACGCGGCGGACGAGATGCTGGTGAGCGACTCGCTGCGGTGCGCGCGCCGCTCGCCCGCCGGGCTGCCGCACGAGCAGGCGCGGCGCCGCGCGCGCGGGGAGCGGGAGCCGCTGCCTTCTTCCTAGTTGCGCTATACCTGCGAGGCGAGTAGCGTGGCGCTGGCGTCCAGCGCGCCGGCGACGAGGCGCTCGTCCAGCGCGGGCAGCGACGCGGCGGACGAGATGCTGGTGAGCGACTCGCTGCGGTGCGCGCGCCGCTCGCCCGCCGGGCTGCCGCACGAGCAGGCGCGGCGCCGCGCGCGCGGGGAGCGGGAGCCGCTGCCTTCTTCCTAGTTGCGCTATACCTGCGAGGCGAGTAGCGTGGCGCTGGCGTCCAGCGCGCCGGCGACGAGGCGCTCGTCCAGCGCGGGCAGCGACGCGGCGGACGAGATGCTGGTGAGCGACTCGCTGCGGTGCGCGCGCCGCTCGCCCGCCGGGCTGCCGCACGAGCAGGCGCGGCGCCGCGCGCGCGGGGAGCGGGAGCCGCTGCCTTCTTCCTAGTTGCGCTATACCTGCGAGGCGAGGAGCGTGGCGCTGGCGTCCAGCGCGCCGGCGACGAGGCGCTCGTCCAGCGCGGGCAGCGACGCGGCGGACGAGATGCTGGTGAGCGACTCGCTGCGGTGCGCGCGCCGCTCGCCCGCCGGGCTGCCGCACGAGCAGGCGCGGCGCCGCGCGCGCGGGGAGCGGGAGCCGCTGCCTTCTTCCGTGTGGTATGCCTGACATACGAAAGATAAAATAACATATTGTATCCTGTATCTCCCGAAGGTAGGATATTATACACAAAACTTTTCGTCATAGCTTTCCGTGGTTTTTGGCGGTGCGTTAATACTTAAGAAGTAGTTTATTTTCAAATCTAATATTGCGCTAATAAAAAAGAGATTCGATATTTGATAAATTTTAATATAACTTTTATCTTATCTAAAAATGGGCGGCTGTAAGTAGTTATTACACTTATTTTTTAGGAACATATTACATTGGTGAAGTCCTAATCAAACTACAAGTAAGTAAATAAATTATTCTGCTAACCAACCGTAACTTTTGCCTAACAATAAATGACAACTACTGACTACTTACATGATTAAGAGATCTGGTCAACAAACAGATGGCCGACACCAAAGTTCCGAAGGTAAGCTGCGGGAAGGGCTCGTAGGAAATCTTGGGTGCTCCGAAGTGCAGCTCGACGAGGGGCTGCCAGCGCTCCAGGTCTAGTCCTGGATCGGCCAGGAGAGATAGCAGTTCCGGGCTGAAGGATAGCAGGCAGAGTGTTGCCATGTGCAGGATCTCCAGAGTTCTGGTGACGGAATTAAAGTAAGTGTTTAAGTTAACATTCGGATCGAAGTTTTTTTCGACGGTGTGTTTAATCTTAAGTTAAAATCAGCTGACCAAAAATATACTTTACAAAGACGTTACAAATTCTTTTGTATTGTTTTAGTGGATAAGCTAATAAGCTTTCTTTAGTATTCTCTCACCTGTGTAGCACGTTAGGAGCCTGACTGTGCGCGTCATCAGGCGGCTGCAGCGCGAGGTCGGCGGAGCGACGCGAGCGCATCATCAGCGTCACGCATTGATACAGACACGCGCTTATACTGCGCTGTACAAATAACATTATCAAATATTAATATCGTGCCATTTTGGGTAGGAATATACACGTTTTAAGGGACATCGACGCGCCGACTGTATGAAACAGATGTTTAAAAAAAAAAAGATTTTTTTTGTTTAGCCTATACTGTCCCTCTGATGAACAAAAGAAATCCTGTCCCGCGCCAACTCGAACCAGTTTTTTTAAATAATCGACGCATAATTTCAAGGTTGGTGGGGTCTAGAATCATGTACTCAGTTATGGAAACAGTTTGCGCGTCAATGTTACTTACACCCTGTAAGCCTACTTATACCACTAACAGGTATAAAACTTACCATAATCCCAGTCAAAGAAGTAATATTCTGGATACGCCACCTCGCCTCAAATTTAACTAACTGCACAACCAGATTTAGCGTAGACGCGCACAAATTAAGAGCGTCGATATTGAACACCTGCCTTGGCAAGAGCACCGCTTCAATCAGGTGCTCTAAATGCACTCCAACGAACGTTATAGCATCACTGGCGAAGAACTGTCCATGCTTCATGACCATCATAGAAATAAAGTCCAAGCTGTAAGCATAAACTCGCCACCATTCTTGAGGCTTCCAGGTTGAACCTCCATCAAACTTCGGCGGCAATAACTGTAGCCAAAGAAACTGATCTACATCACTCATTAACAAGTCTTTATTAAACGGCCCTCTAGAGTAGGCCGTCAAACACCGTAAGGCAGCTAACGACGTGTGGTAGTGACGCCTGTTCTGCAAACATGTTTGTAGACAACAAAGGATCTTGTTGATGAATCTACTGGACTGGAACCAGTGTGACAACCCTGAGAACATATCGTCGTATAAATCCAAACATTGCTCTAACATCGCCAGAGATAGTACCACGGGCGGAATGTTTTCGTTCACTGGATGACCATTCACTTTCGGCTCGGGAAGTTTCGGGTCATCTTTGATATCATCTAATAATTTCTCAAGCTCCAAACTATTGATATTCGTGACCGATCTAATAATACTCTGTGCAGTCACACTATTAGCCTTTATTTCATAGTCCAAGCTGCTTATGGCGACTGTGCAAATTGAGAGGATTGCACGAATCGCTCTCGGGTGCAGACATTCGTAAACAATAGCTGTGTTGGTCAGCAGATTGTCTACTTGTTTTGCACTTGACTTTCTATTATCGAAACAGTCGTCTTTCCAATTTGCTAGCATTATGACATACAGCTCGGCTAAAATAACGACTAGCCGACCATCTTTTAACTCGTCGAGTTCGTTTAGCAGTGCGCTCATGCAGGGCGCAACCATTTTGGCTTTGTGTGCTATATTCAAAGTAATAGGTAGACACTTGCAGAATATAGTGATGAAATCTTTCCACGAAGTCAACAGACCAAGCCAGACAGGCACTTTGTCGACCACATCGTCGCTCTCACATCTACAGTTGAAGGAAAATATGTAATCAATCCATCTATCTAAATGCTTTTTGTTTGTATCGAAAAATTGTTCTAGCATTTCTTTCAGATTAGGCTCAAGTTTGTCCCTTGAGACGAAAAGCTCTATTCCAATAACGTTAAAAATTTGCGAGTATGTTCTAAGCCCCGGTTGTATTTCACTGAACAGTGGACTGGTCAGGTGTTCCCAAAATTTGGGGTTCTCGCGTAATTTCTTTACAAGTATTTGCATATTGTTCTTCCATAATGCATGGAACAGAGCCATGATGCATGAAAGCAAGGGACTGTGAAGTAGTTTGGGGTCCTGAAATGAAATACACGATGTATTAAAATAATTGCAAAATAATATAAATAGGGGCATGGGGATGATGGGGAGACTCCTCCGTGCTTCGGAAAGCATGTTAAGCCATTGGTCCCGGCTGTCATTTGTAGATCTACAGTTGTTACGGGTAGTCAGAAGCCAGAAAGTTTGACAACCAGTTTTACCATGGGGTATCATGTTACCCAGAAACTAGGTTATGGAGGCCAGATAGGCAGTCTCTTCATATTAAATACTGGTATTCAGCTGCATCCGGCTAGATTAGGAGCCGACTTCAAAATAGGCAGATGATGATGAACATAAATAAAGGTAGGCAAGAATTATACTAACACTCTTTACGGTCCCAAGGTAGTCAGCCATATAACCCAAAATGCCTTCAAAACTTTCATCTGTCTCTGGTTTTTTTTCAACCGTAGTTTTCTTATTTGTACCCTCCTCCTCTGTATCCATCTTATGATCATGGTTCATCATAAAAAAGGCTTCAGTGAGTCCTGGCTGGGTGCCTACACAAGTGGCCACGAATTCCAAAATGGCTACTTTGAGTTCTGTTGTTTCGTACTCGTCTCTTAAGCGGTCGAGGAACATCACTCGGACTTGGTAGGCAGTCATGTCTAATGATGCGAATAGAGACATTTGGAAGCGCTGAAATATAAATATTACATCTTATATCTTTTTGAAATTTCGGAATAAATAAATAAAATGAAAAAATCTTCAAAAAGATTAAAAAGGAAATCTTGGAAAATATTTTCACAGGAGAACATCAGGAATAGCTATTCATTGGCGAATAAAATTGTTGCTTTGTCGTAAGGCAACCTACCGTAGGTTGCCTTACAGCAAAGCAACTATGTATTTCCAAAATAGAGAACACCAACAAATACTTTTTGAAGTGAAATCTTCTTTAGCGGCATTTTGCACTTTTTTGTGATGGGTAAAAAATGTTAAACTCGCGTCAGGACACGTGACCTGATCGAAAATTCGTAAGACGGAGTTCGCGTCAGGACACGTGACCTGATCGAAAATTCGTAAGACGGAGGTAGAGTAGACCGCATTCCAAAATATCAAAAATGCACAACGTTAATATTCAAGTTTTCACTTCTGCCGGCGCTCCCGGAGTGCAACCCGTTTTTTTTTAATCGGAATTAGGTTTCGCAACTTACATCAGCGAATCTCTTGAGCAGTCGACAGCATAGCACCGGCAAACTCTTATTAAACGCATGATTAATATAACTAGTCACTCGAGGCACGACCTTTAGAGAGTCTTTCTGTTTATTCTGCGCGAAGATCAGATGTTCCAGAGGCGTTACTTCGGTGGCCTCCGTGACCATTGGCTTTAATCGTAAAGCGAAAATGACGATCGCTACACATCGCTGTATCGTTGATATGTATTGAGAACCAGTACCCGATATCCAGTTTGTTTCGTTTCTTATTACACTTTCTAGTTGATCATTTCCTAAAAGAACAAGAGGAAATTGTTTTTACTCTCAATTTTTTGCAAGTTCAGCTAAAGACATCATTAATATTAAATGATACATACCAACAGAAATAAACTTCAAAAGTTCCAATGCATTCTCAGTATGCAACAAACTGTAAACGCAAGTTTGTTTCAGCAACAAGTTGCAGGGTTTAGTGCTTTTCGGGTCTTGCAACACGAGCGTTAAGAAATGTGCGCAACGCTGTATCATGTCACGACGCTCGCGAGTATTGCTGTAACGCCAGCCGTACACGTTCGGGAATACTTCCCGGAGTATTAGTATTAGGCCAGGGAGAATGACCTCAGTAGTAATGCGGTCGTCATGTGACGCTTGCTGAAAATTTATATTTATTTTGATGACACTCAGCATTGACTTCTAAATAATTATTTAAGGTATCACAATTTATTAGGCATAGAATTCGTCAAAATGACATATTAATGGAATGAGTTTATTAGATGGCATATGTTCAGCACATTTTCATAGGTTGAAATAATGATGATTAACTCGCACAAGGGTCAGCATACCTCAAGGAAAGCGCACAGCAGATCTATGTAGGCTCCCAAGAATTTGTAAGTGCCGCTTAGTTGTTCTATCGTTACTAAATAGGATCCTACGGCCGCTGAGTCGAAGGAAGCTCCATTCGCGTATTCTATGTGAGACAGTTTTTGGTTCATGACGCGAGGTAGTAGGCCTGTGTTTATCAGCCTGAAACGAAGAAAGAAAATATTTTTAAGAAACTTAGCTAGGTAGGTGTATGTCTGAAAGTAGTTGTGATGACTAATGGCTAAATACTGAAACGCAACTCAACTTTGAGTCTGCATACATTTTTAAGTAGTAGCTTTTAGTTTGAGCTGTATTGTAGC
Source organism: Apamea anceps (assembly GCA_951799955.1). NCBI lineage: Eukaryota > Metazoa > Arthropoda > Insecta > Lepidoptera > Noctuidae > Apamea > Apamea anceps. The sequence goes on from OX637501.1 coordinate 6,514,504, forward strand.
GTCGGAAATATACTTTTAAGAACATCCTTAACTTTAGTTTTATTTGCTTTTAGGGATGATGAAAAATTTAGATCTAAAGAACTTATTTATTACTTTTAAAAAGGCTTATTACAAATAATAGGTAACAACAACACATTATCAAGTTGCTAATAACAAGCCTCCACAGTTATATAAAATATCGATTACTTAAAGCCGAACAATTAAAGTACATTGTGTACGTAAGTAAGTAGGTTAGGTTAGTTTTATTTATTTAAGTACCTATTTATGTTGCTACATATGAGTTTCATTCACAAACAATGATTTGGCTAAGAGCGTCCTTGCTGTGCTTATCTTAGTGCAAAATAAGTCAACATCGTGTTCAGAAGATACATCATTGAAGCTTCGAGCGCTTCTTATATGAAACCTATAAAATTAGTAGTGGCAGAAGGCACACCTAGAATACGTACGGCCTTTCACGTAGTCTAATAGTGTTAGTGCGTAATGATAACTTTGCCAATAGTTCAGGGCAGTCGATCGAGCCATTCGCTATGTTAATCAAAAAACACACATCATTAATGAGTCGCCTACGATTCAGTGGCAGAAAATAGTACCTCTTGCAACGGAGTCACCGTTGCAAGAGGTACTATTTTCTGCCTGTAATCCATGGATACTTAGTGTGCCTTATAATCAAGATATCTCAGAAACTTTTTCTGGATACCCTCAATGCGCGAATTGTAGATCCCATATTCAGGGTTCCAGACTTGTGATGCATAGGTACTCCAAGTGGCTGCACACGAACGAACAGTACAAAACCTTAATCGGCTTCAGAAAACGGAAACAGGCTGAGGCTCTGATTACAAATCTAGTGCTTTCGAGGCCCGACTCACGATACTGTCAGTGTGTTGATCAAATATTAATTTGCTATCCTGTATAATACCTAAATCTCTAATGCTGTCAACCTTGCCCAAAGTTAGTCGGTTGAGACTACAGATTGAATTTACTATAGACTTATGGCGCGTGAAAGTCATATGAAAACATTTAAAAGAGGCCATGCCTTTTATAGAGGCATTCAATTGTAGCAAATTATGTTTGCAATATTCTTCAACGTTATTAAGATCAGCTTGCAACTGGTTAGTATCAGAGATATCACGTATAATCTTATGAACCTTCATGTCGTCAGCGTATAGCAACACGTAACAGTGCTTGAAGCAGTTTACAACATCAGCAATAAACATAGTGAAAAGCAAGGTCCCCAAATCCGAACCCTGAGGTACACCTGAGGGGACCGAGGTCCAACCCGAAGTGTAACCTTGGAGAACCACAGTCTGACTCCGATTCTCAATGTAAGACGAAAACCATCTATATAGGTCACCATGTATACCGGCTTTAAGCAACTTATACAAGAAATACATACCTCAAATGAACCTCCTTAGGAAACACAGGCACCAAGGCAGTGCAAACGGCGAGACATTCCACTAGCAGAGCTAACGGCGGCGTATCGGCCCTCATGAACCTAACAAGCACATCAAACACTCCCTCACTGGGTCCAACCAGGCTTTTCGGTATCTCCCGATCTTCCACCAATGCTGACAACACCCCCTTCAACACTTTGGTACCCTGGTAGATTCTTTCCAACGTCGTATTAATATTATTCTGATGATGTTGCTTTCGATCTAATGCTTTCTCAATCTCACTGTTGAAAACTGTCCAGTAGGAATATGGGGTTCTGAAATGAATCATTGTAGCGTCTTTTCGTTCCATTAGAGTGGCTTTAGACCCAACTTCGATGCGATACGATGGGCTTCCGAGGGGGTAATACTCTCTGCCTATGACGGCGTCATCGGCTTGAAGTGACATCACAGGAACTGCGTTTGGATTGTAAATCTCTGTGTAGACTGGAAGGTTCTTGAGTTCAGATAGTAGCTGCGTATATAAAGTTATTATTAGATTAGGGCACTTATGAACAGTAGGAAATACTTAACAATGTGATGTAAACTGAGCTTTGGATGTGAGTAACTGGGCACAAAATAATGTAAGACGAGACTATCGCGTATCGTGTAGCGGGGTTGCTAACTCGAACCTTTTGAACAATAAGAGATCCAACAATAAAAAAAAATCTAAATATGTATACTCACATTCAATACACTGCACTTCCCACCCTCAGCTAGTCCACTCGCCAAGATAGATAGAGCACCAAAATTATACGGGAAGTATTCAAGCGCAGTATTCCACAGCGACACGACGCCACAGTTCTCATCTCTTTTGTGCAGCTTCCAGAACTGGCAGTTGATCTCGGGAGATGCAAGGAGGTAGGAACAGAGCTGCATGACCCCAACCTGGTGGCTGAGGGTGCCGTCTCCGTCAAACTTGTCACATAGGTCGTTTAAAAGTCGGAATACTCGCTGTCGCGCGATTAGCGAGCATTTTGATTTGTCCTGTGTAGGAATGTGTGATTAGGAGTGTTTTTAGTGGTATTTAGGGAAAATGTAAGTTATTTTTCCAAAAATATTGTTTCTTAGGGCCGGTTTTGATACCCATTTAAACTTAACCAACTGTTATAAATAGTAACTAATGGTTAATTTTTTGCAAATGTGTTTTTTTGGTAAATTTTTAGTTTATCTAATGATATAATATCTTTGCTACTGGTCAAATAATTAACTATTAGTTAAAAAAATAACCATTAGTGACCATTAGATAAACTAACAATGGTACAAAAAACACATTTTGCCCATATTTAACCATTAGTTACTATTTTTAACAATTGGTTGAGTTAACTACGGATAAAAAAATCGGCCCTCATTGGAATTTAATGAAGGATAGTTATTTATAATGCCGTATCAAAAAGGCAATAAAAGAACAATTACTTAACATTTTCAATAATACTTACAGAAAAAACTGAGCTATTCAGCATTTGTAGTAGGAATTCAAAAACTTGCATCCTCAGTGCTGTGGCTCCAAAGTGTTGATATTGACTCTCAAATAATTTTACATGTTGATCACTCTGAAATAGATTATCGTTACATCTTCTATCTATACATATAATAAATCTAGAGTGTTTGTTTGTTTGAACAATCTAATCTTTAGAACTACCAGTCAGATTTGAAAAATTGTGTTTGCATTTGATAGTTCACTTCCTTAGGAAGGCTATAAAGCTATTTAACATCACACTAGGATCCTTAGGAGCCGAGCATAAATAAAACGAAGCGAACAGTCGCCTGAGTTTGACCAGTCCTTAAGGTATAAAGATTTACACTCTATAAATGTTGGCATTGAAGGAAAACGGCAGATAATTTACAATGTGCTGCAAAGTCAGGTGCTTTTCTCCCACAACATAATTATACTATACTAGCTGCACCCAGCGGTTTCACCCGAATAAGTCTCGATCCCATGGGAATATCGGGATTGTGACCAATGTATAATCAAGGTCATGGTCTACCCATGTGTCAAATTCAATCGAAATTTGTTCACCCGTTTTAGTGTGAAAGCATAACAAACAATCAAACTTACTTTCGCATTTATAGTATTAGTTAGGATTATCAATCATTGTTAAACTCTAAAGGATAAGGTTTGCCTAAATTGAAACAAATATACTGTTTGGAGCATTACCAACATAAGTATATATAAACAAAATTGAATCACCAAAATGTATTTAAGTGCATAACTTCTGATCGACTGCACCAAATTGGATAATTCTTTTTTTTGTGTTTATTATTGTCAGGACAAGGTTTGAATACACAATTGGACTTGGTCGGTGGCACTGCTTTTTTGGGCAGGACGACGTCTGCCGGGTCCGCTGGTGTATAATATATATGGCATACCTTAAACACGGGAAAATTTAAATACCTGTAGAGTAAGCATCATCCAAGTGATAAGCATGGCACTGTGCTCAGCAGTCATATGCAGTTTAGTGAGCTCACACTCTACCAACTCTTTAGTACCGTCTATCCATGTGGCCAAGTTGTTGCTGAAATATGGTAAACCAAAATGAAGCTGTAATTAGTTTTTCATCAAAATAAGGTGCACTTATTGCTTATTGGAATAGATTATCAATTTAAGTATTCTTATAGTAAAAAATGAAGTGAATAATGCAATTATGTCTGAATGTGGTGTAGGTCACTTTTATTAAAACCAAAAAGCAGTCAAAAAGTTCTCAAAGATGTAAGCTTGAATGAAATTTTAAGATTTAACAAAATGCTACTTACATTTTCATACCATCTGCAATAACCATAAAAATGCACACTTCCATGTACATAATTCTCATGCATGGCTCTCTGTGCCTCTCCTCCAGCAGTTCACTGTATCCCTGGCTCTTGCCAAACGCATGCTTCCTAAACAATGTGAATAGCTTGTTGAACTCAGACTCAGTGAATATCTCCTCTTCAGCTATATGCAGCAGAATCTGCAAGATTGCCAACTGCTCCCGCAAGTTACAGTCCGCCCACTCCTGTCTAATGTTTTCATTCGAGAAATCTTTCTGCATTCTCCTTGAAGGAGGCGCTGTGTTCAATAACTTATCAAACTGAGATATGAGGGAAGTTTTCAAGTTTTGAATTCCTATTTCTTTTATTATCTTCTTGAATTGCTCACTATACATATGATTGGGTTCATCTCTAAACTGGACTATGTATTGTAACAGTTTAAGCACAAATAATCTCTCTGCGTAGTAGAAGGTCCACACATTTGGCAGCAGGAACACAGGCCTGGTATCAACAAATGCAACATTTTTCAGGGCATTGGCAGGGGTACCATAGGATATATCACACAGGTAATTCTTCATAATTTCCCATATTTGAAAGCAATCCACATCCTATGAATAGAGAGAAGTTTATTAATGAATTCATAACAAACCACAGTAGTGAACAATGAAATTCGTGATATAACTACTGAATATGTACCGATAAATGTAGACGTTTTACTTACGATATAGTTTTGTAGTGTTTGTACCACACTCAACAGTTTAGTTTGATCGGCATGTTTGGTTTGCAGTTGTGAAAAACTTTCAGCTTTGTGTGGCTTATAACTAGCAAGACCTTGTTTTAGGCCTTCCACAACCTCTTTATTCCCAAGTACGGAAGCTAATTCTTCATTGGAAAAGCTCTCAGATGTGGTCCAGCGCCATAATCGCTTCCAATAGCTGTAAAATAGAGGTCCTTAATAAAATGGCAAACAAATGTGGTAACATTACAGAAGAATCTATTTTAGTATACATACCTTATGCCATTTGCGGCCATGACTAAAAAAGTTACTTTTGGAGAAATTACGACTATTCAGCTTTATTTTTGTAAAAAATTCTTAACAGATTTATTTACAGACAGCCATGGCATTTTAGGTTACAAGAATAAACCGTCAACCGGTCAAGTCAAATTTGACAAATGTCAATTTTTTTTTAATTCGCCCAATAGGCAGGCTATAGTCTTTCGACCATACTGCCTCGTTTTCCGTGTAGAATGACAAAGTCATTTTAAGCGGAAAACGAGGCGGTCAAGTTAAAAGTCAATGTCAAGTTATTCGTTACAATCGTCACTGTCATGTGTGTGTCTATGTGTTTCGTGTTCCGAAAAACATAGAAGTTTACTTTCTTGATAGTTTCTTGGAACGTTTTGCTAAAAGGGTAACGTTTTGTTTTTGCTCTGGTATCTGTATAACATCGTAACAATATTGTGTTACAATACAAATAGGAAAGCATTGAAATTATGAATTTATAGTTAAAAATTATTCAGTTCTTTTCTAAATATATTAATTAAGGATCTGTGTAACTTTAGATTTATTTTGTTTATTTGCATGTGAATGTGAATGACATTATTGACATTTGTTGACATTTATCGACCGACGTCACCACATGAGGGTCGGGTCGCGGCAGCTTCACTCCAAATAAAATTATCAATTTTAATTTGGTAGGTTCATCGTTATACGACTTAATTTAGCTATTAAGCAGTGTGCACGTGATGCTTATTCTATAGGTGAGCGTATGGATTAGGTCTCATTTATACATTTGGATTTTTATTGGTTATAGCTTTACTTTCCCGGTGCTTGATTGACCAGCGACATGGCTCCAGCAGCTACTGCATTGCAACCTAAGCCCGATGACCCCATAGGCATCAGGGCGGTACTTCTTGGACCGCCAGGATCTGGGAAAGGCACTCAGGTAAGATAAATCTGTGAACTTTGAACTTTAGTCCATTACCTTTTATAAAAATGAAGTCACCTAATAAGTAGGTAACTAATTAACGCAATTTTTTTCTTTGATTATTTTTATGTTATATAATCGAATATTATGTCTTTGAGTCTTATTGATGATTATAATATAGTTATGAACTTGTTTACAGTTAAAAGAGTAGCAAAAGGTTTTACTTGTTACAGATACTTATATTTACATAACTAACATGTTTTTGTTTATAGGCTCCTCGACTTAAGGAAAAATATTGTGTTTGCCACTTATCTACTGGAGACATGCTCCGGGAAGAAGTAGCATCAGGCTCAGAGTTGGGTCGTTCGCTCAAGAAAATCATGGATGAAGGAAAACTGGTCTCTGATGAGATGGTTGTAAACATGATTGACAAGAATCTTGATCAGCCTTCATGTAAGAATGGTTTTCTCCTTGATGGCTTCCCTAGAACTGTGCCACAAGCTCAAAAGGTGAAGTTTGTTTTACTTTATTCTTATCTTTTGTTTACCATTTTGTCGTCCACCTACATTTGTTTGACATTCACTGATATTAAAGATGAGTGTATTAAACATATTATATCAATAGTTGTTATGTAAGTAGATGTTTAAATTTTCAGTCTGCTTTTTAAACTATTAATTGGTTTTAGAAGTTATTTAAGTACCTATTATTGTATAAAAAGGAAGAATTGCAATTAACACACTTTAGTATTCATATAATGTGGTCATTAACAATTGCAGGCTGTCAAGAACCAAACTGATTTTGTCTGTTATTCATTACTATATCTGGTGGTAAATTAAACATAAGCCTTTTTTAATTCCATGATAAGAGTAATCTTATCATGAAATTAATGCTAGTGATAAATAACTAATTAGCCACATAATTAAAAAGACACTTTATTTTTATTGCAGTTAGATGTCTTGTTGGAAAAACGTAAAACTGCTCTGGATGCTGTCATTGAATTTGACATTCAGGATAGCTTGCTGGTGCGCAGAATCACAGGCAGGCTCATTCATCCACCCAGTGGACGTAGCTATCATGAAGAGTTCCATCCGCCCAAAAAGTCCATGGTAGATGATGTCACTGGGGAACGCCTGATAAGAAGGTCTGATGACAATGTAGATGCTTTGAAAAAGCGACTTGCAACATATCATGCACAGACTGTACCCCTTGTGGATTATTATATGAGGAAAGGTCTGCACTGGAGGATAGATGCCTCTAGCTCTTCTGAGAAGGTTTTTAGCAAGATCGATAACATCTTCAAAACTAGGATCCTTCAAAGGCAAAGGTCGGCCCAGTAACTTAGTATGTAAGGAAACATGTTTTGTACAAATCTAATTTCCATATTGCAGTGTGTTAACTGTCATTTGTTTGGTTTTGTGAATCTATATCTATTTTAGAGACTGTTTTTCTTGAACAAATACAGTGGACTGGAATCATGGATTTACTTGTTTGATTAATTATAGCAAGATGTGTGACTATTGCTTACTACTGTTTGCTTACAGTTGTACTATAACAGCAATGTGCTTTATTAATACAGCAGTTTTACATACAGGGAGTAAAATAGTAAAAAACTGTTTTGTTTTTAGAACTTTATTGTTTTACATTAACTTTGTTGTTCAGAAAGTACTTAACACAACATGGTAAGCTCGAAAGAAGGCTAATACACATTAATTTATATCAGGTTACACATACATAATATTTATATGTCCTATGAATATCTTCAGGATGCTGAATCTGGAGATATCAGAAACTTCAGAATGCCACACTGAAAATATCTTCCATTGCGTTCTGTAGTTACCACTTACATTCATGGAAAAAAGACTGTGTTTGTGTCTAGGTGTTCATCACCCGTATTTAGGTTATTATGAAGGCATTTAGAGACTGCTTTACGGAAATGAAATATTAGAACAACAACTTTTATATTTATTTAAGTTAACCACTCTTATTACCAAAGATTCACGTTGTTATGCGACCAAGTAGAAATTGCACAGCCAATCTAAGTTCAGCTAAGTTCCGTTTTCTGGCTTGAGAAAAAGTCGCTCCTGATTTACTATAGGTACCTACTGCGGGCGACTAATTCTGAACTGGTTAATTCTTTTTGCCCATACTACGTAAATAAATTCACGTGCGTGTAGTTTTTTTTTTATAATATTTAAAACTTAAAAACTCACTTATTATGAAGTGTGCTTCAACCCTTTATAGGCTTCAACAGTATATGGGTACCATTTATGTGTAGGTATGTGCTTAAATACATTAATAATACCTATACTTATTACGCTATGATAATCCGTAAAGGCGGATACTGACCGGAAAGATAATTCGTGTAGGTAACGGATTCGAGCACTGCTTTCAACAGCGAGTATTGTGAGTAGGTGCCTATATTATGCCGTGAGCAGAACTCTAGTGCTGCTGTACTCTAGTGCAGACCACAGGCTTTTTCATGACTCATGACATTGAATACTTAACTTTATCACTGCTGATATATACTGCAGTTTTAATAAAAGTGAGATCAATCGACAATGCAATATCATCAGAAAATTCTTTGCTCTACGCTCTTTTCAGTCTCGCTGATCATTTAAGTACCTAAGAGTAGGTACTACTCCGCCCAGGGACAGGTATATACCTATTCTGTTACTGGGTCTGGTCTTGAATGCGACCCATTCAAATATTCCGCTACGTAAGATTGAGGCGGGTATCGCATCTCCGCCGCGAAACCGCAGTAGTTCCGCCAAGGCGGAACTACTGCGCTTTCGCTGCTATGTTTTCGCGGCGGAGATATTGTGACACCTACCCGCCTTATGCTCGATTTAAATAGAGTTCAAAAGTAATTAATATTTCAGTTACCTATATTTATTTCATAGGCTTGCCTATTATAGGTTGTTTGGTAGGGCGAAGTCACTTTTGATGTACCTAGGTACCTACTCAAAAGAGAAATGCTTTTTTGTCTTATATCCTCGTACATCGCCCTAAAAAACACTGCATTATGACCTTCGCACACCATATCAACTCGACACTATTTGAACACTATCTCAACGTCAACCTTCGGTTCAGCATCAACTCGGCGGGCGTTCCCTTAACAACGCGTCGGTTGGAGTGTAGCCTAAGGCCGCTATGGCGCAAGGACTTAAAAAACTTAAAAAAAAATTCTAATCGTGTCGGTTGATCCTTCACCTTGCGTATCCATAGGGGCAGTCAAAATTTTTTAAAGTTTTTTTTTCTCGATAAATCGCCGTGTTTTTTTACATAATGTCATGCTTTTCGGCTAGAGCAACAATTTCTTACCAGAAAAGATTTTTATCCGAGCTACCATTTTGGAAATAAGTATAGAGCGTTTAGTAAAAAAAATAGAAAGCTCCTAACTCGGAAACGGTGCGTCGTGGACCATGTGTCTCAGAGCTTAAATGGTTTCCATGGTCAAGGTTAACCCGAAAGTGCAATAAAAATTTCATATATCCGAAAAAAAACGAAAAATTTACGGTCCGGGATTTTTTTTATTGAAAAAAATATTTTTTTTTTTGTTTTCTTTGCTGCTCATAGTGCCCCTAAGCGTATACTCCAACTCCTAAAACTCCGCCTATAAGATGACCCACGCGTCATCAACGAATAGGTTAGGTAAGTATTATAGCGCGTCGCATGTGCATGGGATTTACTTTGAGTAGAGCTGCACTGCGATTCTGTAACCTGCATCTCACCGTGAAAACTTAGGTGAAGTGAGCGTGGAGTGAGCTGTCATTCCAACTAATGCTAGGGATTGACACTATTGACAGCTCACTTCACCTAACTTTTCACGGTGAGATTTTTACAGAATCGATCCGCTGGTGTTGAGTCGTTAAGGTGTGCGATGGCTTTTATAGGGTATTTGTTAAGGTACCTACCATCTAATTTTATTACAAATAGGAGTGAATTATAGGTAAAAATTTATAAAATTCATCACTGGGTAATTTCACAGCCGTGTATAATATTTGCACTATATGGAATCGAGATTTAAGATCATTTGAAACATTAGATACTAGGTATGGTAGGTAGGGTAGTTACAAAGTTTATAATTTCGGTACATAGGTAGATACTTAAATCTATAAGCTGGATAACAATGCGTATTTTACTATTTAGAAAACTATCTTATATACGACGGTAGGTAGACACATGCATTGACCTATCACGGTTATTATCAACTATTTACAATAATTTTTAAAAACAAATGTATAAAAATATACCTAACATTCACTCATAGGAGCATAGGAGGAAATGAAGGTACCTAAACGCAAAGCCATGCTAACATTACGAAAATGTATGCATGCAGTGATGTTTCAAATACTAACTCCCGGTTTTTGAAACGAAAATCCAACGAGGTGTCAAAAATAAACTCATGCTAAGTGATCAGGTTAAATGATAAATGATTTTATTTTGTAAGTAGGTTTGTATAAACAATTTTACACGTCAATCATATTTTAAAACTAGATGAGGTTTGACACTATTAGCTCATTAATTTGTGTATTGATTTTCGTTCCAGTAGTGCGGATGTAGGTCTTCTATCTCCTAGTCATCAGCATAACACTGTCCTCAATAATCAAAGTAATAAGTTAACTGCAATGATCATTATAAACCCAGCAACAGCATGATTTACTTTTGTCGAGTTAATAGTTCTACGATACGTAGTTGCATAATAATGTAAACAGCGCTAAAGTCGATAAAAGGTTATCAATGATATATCTACATAATACATAAAAATGATAGTATGCAAGCTCAAAGGAAGTAAATAAAACACAAAATAAATGGACCGATTCAGTGTAATTGTGATCATTTTCAATAAGTATAAACGTAATTTTATACAAAAGAACAATTATTATAATAGTAGGTACAATTTATATGTAGATTTGACTTTACATTACAACAATGAGATGTTACTGAGGCGAAACAAAAGTAAAATAAAGTGATATAATCAAATAATATAAAAGCAAATGAAACTTCATGATACGCTAAATTGATAGTAGGTACCTAGTTAGATCGTAAAAATAATTCACGCCGACTAGCAAAACACATTAACATTTAAGTGCAATCCTCGAAGCATTACACCAGTAATATTAAAATTTCCATCATTTAGATATTTAATTTAATTATAATAACGTATTATTTGCACCAAATGACGTATTTTTTAAGATACTGAGATATGATAAATAACAAATGATATGAAAACGGTCGATCATAGAAGAGACGTAGCTTACCAGTTACCACTGACAAAAGACAGTAAATTATTCGTAGGTCTCTACGAAGGGGAAAACAGTACTATACAGGGTCTGTCATGGGGAATTGAGACGTAAACACGTATGAACACCGAAAGCTCAACTAGCGTCAAATAAATAACTATAGTTAAAAAATAAACGTAGATTATATACAGAAATGATACGATACCAGTCACAGCTACTTAACAACGTCCTACGCCACTATATATAGCTTTGGATAATCGTAACGACAACACGTTTGGGCTAAAACTAATTTACAATAAAGCTTTTTAGAACAACATTTACATACATTGAAAAATATTAACAAGTGGGGTTCCGGGGCGTTCGCTACTGGTGCTGGAAAACAACTTTAATATCTATTCTACACCTTTACCAATATTTTAACCGAATATGATTACGAAGAAGACTATCTGAGGCACTTGGTCTAAAAATTTACCAAATTTAGTGACGGTCAAGTCTTCTACACATACCCATATTTCGAGCTAATTGGGTGACTGAACGAGGTCTCGAGGTGACAAAAAAATCGAGCACTAATTTGATTTCTGCCAAACTCTGCGTAGACTCCGCCAAACAAAATCGTTTTGGAACAATAAGCCGAGTAGTCTACTACCGGTAGTGTCGTGTGACGGTGCGACCGTGCCGCGGTGTGGCCGGGAGGGTCGCGGCGGCTCAGTGCTCGTGCAGGCGGTCGTGCGAGCGCGACGACGAGCGCGACGTCTTGCGCTGGTCCAGGTACGCCGCCGGCGCCCAGCCCTCGCCCTGACCCGCTGGGGAAACAAACATCTTGTTAATGCTAAGTCGGTATAAGCAATGATTTAGGCCCGCTGGCATCACAAATGATTAAATGCATCTGGCGCTAAACGTGTTAAAAATGTCACTTAGTCTCAAACGCAAAAAGTTTAAAGCTAAACTTTTTAAAATATCGCTCCATTTCTGTCAATCGTTTGAAGTCGACAGAGACTGAGTGACGTTTCAAACACGTTTAAGCCATTTAGTGATTGGTTCTGCAAGCGGCCTTAGAATTTTCGGTTACCTAAAGTTACTCCAAAAATGCGCATTTCACATAGTTTATCTAGACAAAGTCCTAACGATCAAAGTTAGCGGTAGACCGCCAATCCGTATATCTTATTGGGGTCGGTCAGTCTCGGTAAAGTGCACTCCCAATTTTGCAATATGTTGGTCAATATCATAACTTTCACTTTTAAGATTGATAACATCAAAACTGGAATGTATTACAAATCGCTGCAGTGCACTAAAAACCTCTTTTACTTTTTATTTAAGTATTTGCTGTGTAGAAAAAACCTCGTAATGAATATTTAGAACAAACGTGTACAGCTCTAAGATGCTTCACCTTCTATTGGTGATAATTAAGAACCTAAGAGAACGTCAACGACGGCCATTTTTCAGAAAGTGTTTATTTTCTCCTAAAAAATAATGTTTATTGCAATCACGTGGTTTTCACAGCACGGTGACGGTTATGGTCGTAGGTGTATGTGCACCCACACAGCGCGTAGCTACGTACCCGCAAGCCGCACGTACCACCAGCCGGCGCAGCCCACCTTGAGCAGCTCGGCGTGCTGGCCCTCGCGCAGCGACACCTCGCTGGGCCCCACCGCCGTGTAGTCCGACAGCGCCACCAGCGCACACCCCACCGCCTGACACATGACACACCTGTTACTACACTTGTGCACACAACTCTACTCTCTAGCTTGCTATGTATTACTGAGATGTTTCACTGTAGCTAAGGATCCTTTCAATTTCAATGGTTGTTGCAACTTCTTGGCAGAGAAACTTGTTCGCGGTGATGTAACTGTTTAATGTAGGTGAATGGTATGAGCGCATAAAGGAGAACGGGTTACAATTTAACTGGCCCGACCGCGCCCTGCTGACCTATAATGACCTTAAAAGCTTTTTTCGTGACTGTATTTTGATGAATTACATTTCCTTTGATTTGACTCATAACCTGGTTTTGCAGGATTCGTTCCTTCCCAGCAACACTATCGCTATACATTTTATTTGGTCCCCAGCGATAGTGTTGCTGGTTAGGGACAAATCCTGCAAAGGAATGCTATTGTGGTAAAAAAAGGAAATATACCTATACTTTATAACGTTTTTTTTTTTTAAATGAAGCAGTTTCCTATTATATTCAATTATAGTCGTGGCAAGAACTACAAAATGGTATAATATGTGTGGTCGTTATCAGTGGTGGAGAACCGGGTCCACCATTCTTTTCTTGCGTGTGGAATGATGATAATAGTGCTATAGGCTGATTATGCTTATGCTATGCTTCCGTCTTGTTGCAACAATCGCTGAATTAAAAGCACCCTTCAAGATCTCATGGAGTCCAGTTTATGTTTCTCTTTTACATGTTTTAATGTTGCCTCGACTTTTGGCTCCAATTCCAATGTAGGTCCAGAAAAAAGTGTGTTGTGTACTGTCGTGATTCTAGCGTTATGATGACTGTAGCAATCATAATGTAGTAAATAAATACACCATTCATCCTGTACATCGATCAACATGCATTCCTTCACCACTGGTCAAACAGAGAGCGTAGAGCCACATTGAAGTCAAATATCTCACAGACATTTTTATAACGGTTATAATGCGAATCTTTCAAAGTTTTGCCACGCTCATTCAGACTACCCTCGATTTAAGAATTTCTGATTGTTGAAAGCTAGAGACCGTTTCAGCCATCTTTTGATGGTATGTTGTTCATAAATGACCTAGATATTTGACAGCAATTTGACTCTGACCCAGATCACACACATGCATTTAAATTCTGTAAAGTAAGTAGGTACTTTGAGTACAAAAAGTTTCCTTTTTGTATTTCCATCTAGGTACTAGTTTTGTGTTTGACCAGACCATGCATGTTAGTAAAGCGATTAATAGAACATTAGATAACACTCATAATTAATATATTAAACAAATAATTCTTAGGTAAACAGTTATTGTAGTCATAAACGACAGAGATGACAGTCATATAAAATACTTCTAGAAGATAGATATAGCACTATGTTGACATCAAACGTAGGCGGATATTACATACCTAATAATATATAAATATAGACAGTTTCCAAGTAAAGTATAGTCGCACTAAACACTCCAGTAAATCCAGTAATATATAGTATAGTAATAAATATTCATAGAAATACGTCCAAAGTCCAGTTGATTCGGGTGCTAATATATAATTTAAATACTGACTCTCATATTATGAGCTTATTGAATTGTAAGCTATAACTATAAATTGAAGGTATTGACATGATTAGACATTTAATTATCGTGTCGGTAAATTGTGAGTAACAAAACATAAGTAAGCAGATTAATTGACATACTTAATTACATTATGAATAACAAGATAACATAATTATTCATCAGCCGATAAAAAAAAAGTATAATGAACAATCATGTAATATGTGGCACATAGAGCGCGTAGGTTAGTTTTCTTCGGATTTATTTTAACTTGGACCATCTCAGATTTATAATAAGTTTGTAAGCTCATAATACGTAAGAAATCAATTTTCAGATAAAATAAATACATAGTATAAGTAGTATCAGAAAACGTGTCACACTGAAGTAAACAAAACATTACAGTAAAGCTATTGATTGCACGTCCAAAGCGGTGATCAGTGAATGATGCAAGCTGTGATGCCGTGCTCAGCTGTGTCCAATCACGCTACTTATGTCTCTTCTTAACCTTCTTGGTCATTAGGTACTTAGACTGACATCAGTTTTGAATAATAACTATAAATATACGAAGATTCGCTTTGATATCAATACGGGACATGGCTGCACTAAATTATTCATTGGTTCTAGATAGTGCACAAAAGATTGCGCAGTTTGAATCAAGCGAGATATTTATTCACCTAAATATATTTACGTAACATTTAATAAAGAAGATATATGTATATGTATGTATTACATAATATACAGTGTGTTTTCGCTAAATGTTTCATGATATTGTAATACAAAGATAAAAATAATAATATTTATCGACACTGATGTATTAACATTTAATCGAAGCAAGCGCATAATTTAACATAAAAACCAATAAGCACACTGACAATGAGTGACATAACAAACAAAACATGACTTACACGATAGTTAATGTTCAGCGAAACAACCGAAATATCCACGTTCTCTTTGGTTAGATAGTTTAAGCTTTGGATATAAACTCAGTCTTTTCATTATGTACAAAGCCTCTACTGGCTGTATGCTCGAAACATTTATATTATTCAGTACTGTGACACGTAAAACGTGGATGTGGCTTGTGCGGAGCCGGCCACTGAAAAGAACTGAACCATTCTGTGGATGGTTCCGTTGAGGCCGACTGCGACGGCCTCCGTCACCTGTAGAACAATACAACTTGAGCATGGCTTCGTTACACGGCGCCCGGACAGTAGCACACCTCTCTCGGGAAGTGTTGGTACATGTGAGGTGCCTCGTGGACCGTGCAGTTACTAAATTCATAACTTTTCAGTGCTAGTGTCGCTAAATCATTTAAAAGGAACTAAAAGCGATGATGGCTAACTTAACTTTTATGCTGTGAGGGCGTGAAACCTATTGGACTAGGGCAGGACGTTATGTTTTTAATCGTATATCGAGAATTTGTAGTATTTACATAATTTACACGACTAGATCTAAGTAAGCAGATACTGCAAATTCTCTGACGATGCGCATATTCTACCACCGTTTGACCAATATTTGAATCCCGTATCCATAATTTAGACAGTAATGTTATCGGGAAGCATCATGTGCGTGGGGTTGCCAGCGTTGTCATGCGCTACCCGTGACTATTCAGCCCGCATTCCTTTAAAAATACACTTTACACTTACATAAAGAGTGGGTTTCACTTCACTCAACACTGCAAACCCAAAATTAGTTGGCATTAATTTAAGAGACCCACGTTTTAGTAAAGCTACCCCGACAGTAAGCACTACAGTCCTATGTTAGTACTCGTTACCGGAGAGGACGTTACTGACATGTACTGTGAACATAAGTTATTATTTATTGACAGGTAAATTTCTTTCTTTCAATACCATATACCGACATAGACTTCCCAAACAAGTAACATTTAACAAAACAAAGCAAATTAATTATTGCTCTAATTTTATCAGATCAACATTTAAATGCATTAACAATTTCATTATTCGGAAATATTGATTGACTAATGGCCGATTCCTATAAATTACGGACCGTTATTGGTTGAAATTAAGACTCTTGTATCTTTTCCAATAATGAAGCAAAGACCTCATAGCTTTGCATAGTAGACCCTCCCATATGGAAGTAGCTATCACAGGTAAAATTAGTTTACGAATCTATTTATATGATCAGTTTGGTAACAAAAAATGCTACCATTGGTAAGCAAAACGAATCGTTTTTGTTTATAGGAACCGAGCATTAGTAATTTTTAATAACTCTTACTCTTCAAAATGGTCATAGGCCGTCCGCTATATTAATGGACGGCTATAATATTAGCTCATTTTTTATAGATTATCTTTGGGCGAATTTCACAAATGAAACTGAACGCGATCAGAAAGTCTACATGGCGTTCGAGAGCTGTCAGTGTCATCATTGTAGTGGAATATTGACACTGTCAGGTCTCGAAGCCGGCCTTAGGCAAGCTCGCCTCCCCCCGCACGTACCGGCGGGTGGTCGTCGTCGTCGTCGTCGTCCGAGGGGTCGGTGGACCAGCACGGCTCGTCGTGCGCGTCGCACGAGGCGGCGCGCGCGGCGGGCGGCGCGGCCGGCTTGTGCGGCAGCGCGGCCGCCGGCGCCAGCTCCCACGAGCTGGTTTGGATTAGTGTTCTGTGGGAATACAGGCTTTGTAAGTTTTGCTGTGAGCCTCAGTTCAATGACAAAGAAATTATGTGCAATCGCCTTCTGACGATTGCGATTACTTTCAACAATATACATATCTCGGAATTACCACTACGATAACAGACGCCGTGGAGTATCATTTTAATTATTTGAAATGTCCCTTCAAACATTTTAAACTATTATTAACATTTTAACTGTGTTAGCTAAGTTGTTAGTTTTATTGTGCATGCTGTAGTCTCCTATAAGTGAACGCGTACGCCTACTTAATAGTTATTATTTATGTGTCATGTATTGTGCAAATGTTTTATGGGAGATCCGAAATAAATAATAACTCTACCGTGCCACCAGAATCCAATTTAGGTACACAAAAGTAGCATTTTTTTTTCCAAATTATTTCATTTGTTATATTGGTCCTTATTTTGAATTCTACAATCATATAATTCTATATTTTATACATTAGTAACACGACCTTGTTGAAACTGTCATAAATGTATTTTTTTTATCCGCACTAGCTCATGGTGTCGTGGTGTCACATTACTGATATACACATTTTGGCTTCAAATCATTAAGCCAAATCCCGTAATTAAAGACGTTCAAAATCTAGTCGCAGTCTCATCTCAGCGACAATATTTTTTTTTTTAACTTGTTAAAAATATAGGGAAATTAGAGGTATATTTGACAGATGCATTAAAATTTGGAGAATTGCCCGTCAACATTGAAGCAGCCCCGCGCGCACCTGTGCTGCGCGTACTGGCGCACGCGCTCGCCCTTGAGCTCGTTGAGCTGGTCCAGCAGCACGCGCTTGACGCGCTCCACCCAGGCGCGCTTCACGTCGGCGCTGGCCGCCGTCAGCGTGTGCACCTCCAGGCGGCCCTGGCGCCACACCTCGAACTTGCGCGCGTCGCCCTTCACCGACTCCGTCAGCCCGATTTGGGACATCTGTGTGGGGAAACCAACGTGTTGTTCAGTTATTCATGGATTGTTCAATGTAACACTGTATCCTTTACATTGTTTTACACTCTGCAATTTTTCTTTACTCTTTTCAACTGTTATAACATAAAGGAAGTAACAAATAAAATCAGAAATTCTAACATTTATACGCACTTCGCGGCAGCCGTTCGATGTCTACTTCTGGTTATTACATTGCTCTGACAGAAGCATATGTCCTTGTCGCGGCGTGCACTTTTGTCCGCATGCCATTTCTTTTTTACGGCGTTAACAGTAGTATACCTATATACCAAACGCCGAAGCATTACTTACAAAATACCCCACGGTACTCTCTAAGTAGTCTTTTCCCAAAATCAATTTCTGACTTCTGATGTTAACTAGCCGGAACCTACTCAGCTGATCTTTATTACATGATGATAAACCAAGAATTCAACGGATTCGAGCCAACCATCAACTAAGACCAACTAATGCAAATCATTCAATTTAATCACATCATCATAATAAAAGAAATCGCATTATTTTTACGTGGCAACACTGCAGTAAGCTGAATGAATATTAAACCTGTGCGTTAGCTTACTATTATCTCACCTGTAAGTCATGTTTGAAGTGATAGGTGGCCTTATTATGACTGTTCTTGGTGCCAGGCTTGCAGAACAGCATGGACTTCTCGTAGAGGAAGATGTGTCGCCGCCGCGGACGTATCCTGAGTCGTATGTCACGTTTGTTCTCCGATACCACCAAGAAAGAGCCCTGCATTAGCAGCTCGCCTTGCTGATTTAGGTCCACCTGGGAATAAAGATATTATGATGGTATTCAGTAAGCATTTTAGTGATATCTGTTTTGTAGTATTTAAATATGATTCAACTCAAAATGGTCAGAGATATTCCCTCTGACCATTTTGAGCTGAATCATATTGATGAGTAAAATCAAACAGAAGTGAGAGCTGAGTCCAACAGTAAACTTAGGTAGGGCTTATTTAAATGTCTATCGGCTAGATAGATCCAAAAAGGGATTAAAATGTGTATGAAATTATCTAGTACATTAGTTAACTGAAACTTGGTGGTGGTGGTGAAACACAGGCCGTTACTAAGATTATATTTAGAGGCTTCTGTTTAAACTGAGAGCCGACCCCAACCTAGTTTGAAAACAGGTGGGTGAACCAAGAACTAATGGTGGATTAGGTAAGCAGCGCCGTGAATTAATTTACAACTTAATTGAAATAAGCAAGATGCTAGCTTTAACTAGGAATATTCATACAATAAACCCATTAATCTTATGAAAGTGGCAGGAAAATCAGCAGGTAATTGAGTTTATAACTGTATCGCATGCCGTAGTGTAAACATGCATACGTTAATGAGCTAATCTTCTGGTCTATAATGACATGCTCGACTAACTGTACCTTGATTTCGTTATTACTTTGCACGCTAATCTGAGCCTTATAACATGAGACCTATGGGGGTATTATTAAGTCATAAACTACAAATTATTTATTACAAACATGTAAATTCCTACAAGGTTACAAGTATTTGGGTATTATCTTCTACCAAGACATGATATGGCGTGCGAAAAGATAATGGTAAAGCCAAGATGATGGTATCTTTAGTATTCTTTAGCATAATTTCACGCTCCACCTCAGTTCCTCGAAATTCATTAATAATGTAATCGAGTTCGAAGATCGTTGGAGAATCGTTTATATTCAAACTAGATACTAAAATTGCTATTGACACGGAAATGCTCAATTTACTAATTCGATCCGTCCTAGAGGATAGGCAGAAAGAGACGATGGTTGTTGGCTTTATTATAGCAGCACATTATCCGGTCTCATCTGATATAATAGTTTTAATGGACCAATATTAAGTCATTTGGTTACCTACACGTTATCAGCCGAACGAATTTGGATGAAGTTTATTTGTTGGCGAATATATTATGAAATAGCACAGTCAGCAACAAGGCTAGGTACCCACCCTTTTTTCATATTCAGGCATATTAAATCCAACAGCTAGCTAATAGACTCGATGTAATTCTTCAATTCGATACTTACAGGGACGCCAGTGATGGCAATCTGATGCATAGAGTCATTGACGCACTTGAGTACCACAAGCATACAATCCAGCGCTGATTGTAGACCCGTCGTCATCGACCCGCACTCGCCGTACCGAAGCAGATCCTACAAACAAAACATCATGATAAACGAACCGGTAAAATGTTTAGCTCAATCCTTCCTGTATGGAAAATAAAACGGTAAAATGTGAATAGTATTGTGGGTGGAGTTTACCATATTGGAATATAAAAATGCAAAAAGGAAAATTTATAATGACAGTAAACCGCATAAGGGCAGCGTCTGAACTATGGTATAGTCGGTGCGAGGTGCGAAGAATTAGTCATGATTAGTTCATTACTTATTCACTGAGCATAAATCTAATCTTATCGACGAAGATCGATATTTTTTAGGTCAGGCGAGACTGTAAGTTAAGTTCTGCTTGACACAGCTAGACGGAGTCACGGCAGATCGTGTACACAACGAGGAAACCGATGATGAGGCATCTTTTTGGGAATAGACGGAAAGAAACGGGCATCGGGAATTTAACAGAAGTTATGGGATTGAGGAGGCCCTTTTTCCAGGCGTGAGACCCAATAAATGCTACCATGAAAAATTATGCTCAATTTTAAACAATGGAAAGACTAGTTTCGTGAGTATCGTTGATGAAAGGAGCAGGCAGAGAGGACAGACAAAAGCATTGCTGTTGGTTACTATTACTATTATAATGTTACCCAGGTACTGACCTTCAGCAGCAGTTGGTACTTGGTGATCCGCTGCACCGGTTTCAGCAGGTATGCTGCGAGAGGAAGCTTGTGTCCCAGTCGTAGCTGACAAGCTTGTAGGAATAGATGGGTGTCCACAAGTGTCTCGCGCAGCCGCTCTGACCGTGGGATGTTCTGGCAGTAGTAGCTGTAGAGCCGGAAGAATGTATCCCTCTGATGAAAAAATAAAAATTAATAAGATCTTTTGATAAAGAAGCATAAAAGTACCGACTCTTTAATTATTACTGAAAAATATTCAATGAGTTAGTTTAGACTAGCAGTAGGTAACTACTGCTACTAAACTATTTACAAAACGCGCCTTAGCAGAAGTCAGTCATGAATGGTATGAATAAATGCAATGGTTACTAGTGCATAACCAACTAAACAGCACAAGTGAGAATGTTTAGGTAAACACATTATTATAACTGCAAGATCGGATAATGCACTGAATTAATAAGTGTTGAAAAGGTAATTTTAAGTGGAAACGGAAAGATTGTAGGAAGCGATCCGTAAGTTCCTTGAAATAGGCTGTTATTTAGCAACGCAGGAAACCGAAATTATGAAGGTCTTAGTTGTATTTACGGACGAAACAATTACAAATTAATAAAGATTTTATAACGAAAAGCACACGTGATTGTAAATAAAGGTAAAAAAACGTACCTTTTCAACAAAACATAAGGCAACGAGTTCTGTCGCAGAAATAGATTTCTCTAAATCTTTTAGGAACACGTCTTGGTGGAATGTGAACAGTTCGTGTAAGTTGCCGAACAACACATCGGCTTGTCCGACTAGTGCTGCAGGTAACAGGTGCTGATTTTCTGGCTTTTCGATCTCTTCTTTGTAACCCTGAAAGGAGAAAAAGTAAAATAATTATAACGTTAGCAAAATTAAAAGATTGAAAATCTAATGTTAATCGTAAAAACTGGTGTACCGGGTTGAGAAGTGATGTACAATGGCTAATAGTATCACACCAGTCCTGCAAGCGCCTATCATAGTCTTCATAGATTGTCTCCAAGCATTTACATTCTGAGGGCGTCAAACTGTGATTCATCTTCCAAAACATAGTCTTCTTCTTTAACACCTGTAGCGTCGACGTCCAATTACTAAATGTTTGGTTGCGATTTAAGCTTTGTGTCTTTCTTTTATCATTTACGTTGATTTGTTTTTCGTTGCAAATTCGAGAAGCATATGCGTAACTGTAATGATTATTGCTTGTAGATTTGAGACATTTGTTTGGTTTCCGACATGACAAGGTAGAGTGTAAGCTGCGTACGTAACTATCGGTGTTACTTCTTCTACAAATTGTTGAATCTCTTTTACTGCTATGCGTGCAGTGAGACACTGATGAACAATGATCTTTTATAGTGTGGTTCCACTCTTTCATTATTCTTTTGTAATCTTTGAGGATACTTGTTAGGATATCCCCTGAGTCTTTACTGCTTCCCATTGTATTTCTTAGCTCAGTACAGCTGGATGACTTTAACTGGGAATCTTTTGAAACTACTGAGCTAGACAAATATTCAGGTGTTGATAGATCCACATCTAGGCACCCATAGAGAGGATTCTTTACTAATTCCGGAATATCTAGTACTGTATGTGCAGAGGTCGTGAGAGATTCTCCGGTTGTGTCCTCGGAGGCAGTGACCGCGTCGGAATCCGGTAAGTAAGTTATTTTTTCCTCACTTTTTTGCATGTACTCGTATCCGGGTAGTGTTTTACCATAAAAGAAATTTCCAGTAAACGGTTCCATACGCACCGGTTTAATATTACGCGGGTTATATTTAACACGACTACTTTTTCCCACATCACTCACTGATTTCTTACACTTTTTGCCACGGAGCTTCCCTCTTTCGAACAGAGATATTTGGTTAGCGTAGTCACTGAAGAGTGTGGAGTCGGATGCGGCTCTGGCGAGTCGTTTCTTCTTCAGCGGGGTGGAGTTATCGTTTTTTCTGTAGTACCACGAGTAGGAAGTGCCGACGCTGAGATTCGCGGAAGATTTATGGAGGTCGTATTTTCCATATTTCATGGTGCAGAGGGAGGCGAAGTGTAACAAGCGACCGAGAGCCAGCACTGGCGTGCAGCTGGCGAATGAGTAGCATGCATTGCGTTCCGCTCGAGAGGCTGACGCAGTCGGTTGCGTGCGGTGCATCCAGTGCACTAGATAGACGTACTGAGCCGTCTCGCCGCGAGCTGTGCGGCGGGAGGGACACAAACATTTAGCGCACGCACTACATACATGGCAGTGGCACATTTGCTTTTCAGAGCGCGGCGATGGCATGGAGATATGCATGTGTTTTATTGGAACTAATCTTCCGTGACAGTACGTTGATTTGATCTAAATAACATCCATATAATTTGCTGCAATTTGCCAGGCCCTTTTATTGTGATACTTATGTCGATAACTACAGCAGGAAGTTATTTATTACTGTATTACATGTGTGTATCTAGTTTGGATAGTTTTATAGCTACTTATTATTACGATGCATTATGATGATATGACTTTCTTTACTAATTAATGACATGCACGTCGCGTGACTATATTATGATTAATTTCGCCGGTTATGACAGTTTTGGGTTTTATGGTTCTTTTAAGTGGTGTGTCATATAAAAGCGTAGCCATATTGGGCAGAAGCTATCACCACTGTTGAAATACGTGGTCCTGGCACCAAAGAAAGGCGTGTTTGTTTTCGCTTCGTATTCTAATTCTGACACTATGAGAGAGTTCGTTCAACAGGCTAACGGTCTTGTTTTTATATATAGACATTTTGGCGCATGACGTCAGGCGACAAAAAGTGTGAGCATCCGTTTCAATGAGTTACATCCTTTATCCTGGCATCTGGGACGCAAAAAATGCAACGCTGGATGTGATTTGTCAGCTGTTGTAGAATTCCGTATCCGATTTATTATTAGATTAATGAATTAATGCTTATTTGTTCTTAAGTAGATTTATAGATAGTTGTCATCGCTTCTAGTTGTAAGCTATTAATGACGGGTTTCTTACGGTTATTTGTGTTAGTGTAAGTAGTGTGGGAACTCACAGAGAGTATGGAGCCGAGTTCCTGCACGTAGACGCGCTCGGTCTGCATGAGCTCAGCCAGCACATGACCGCGTCGCGCCCGCCGCGCCTCTGCGTCTTCTCCGCCCGAACTCTCCGAACCACCTGAAGTCTCCATCTGTTCATCACAATAAAACGATAATTAGTACTGCATCATCGTAATGATTAAATGTACAATACAATACATGTAGTTTAGAAGTAGGTATACAATATGTGAACTAGCATAACATAAAATAAAATTTATTGTGGTTAAGTACGGCCTATTTACTACATTAAGGAAAGTTTGGCAAGGAACATAAATCTATTCTATAGATACGTACCTACTACAGGCATAATTTAGTACATATACACATTTGGCTACCGAACTACGTGAAAAATCAAGACAGAAGCAATTATTGGAGAAGGTCTATAAAGTCGATTTTCTTTTCCTTCGTCATTGTAAATAAAGCTTACGCACCACTTTCTTTCGAATGTAAGAATGTATCCCATTTCCTTAGTTGCTCATATACAATAAATTAAGCTTTCAATATGAAACATAGGTAGGTATGTCTGTGGTAGAAAATGACCAACTTTGAACCAAACACTGTAAGAACAAATAGATAAGGTTGATGATGATGAACTCCGTTGTTTTACGTACATAAAGTGTATGTAAAATACCAGAATAGATGTAATCACCGTTTTCGGCAAACAATAGGATAGCCTTTTCAACACTTTAGCTAAATAGCTACATGTTAGAACTAATTTGTTCACAATAGGTAATAACTGCGCAAATATGTGAGTACCTCTGAAAGCCTCATGAAATGCACAAAATTAAATAAACCTATAAATTAAAAAATAAAGCGTTGGTTTCATTCCGTCTTGTTAGAGTTAATGTGATATGCTTTACATTTGATGCGTAATTTTTTGAAAACACTTTGAGACGCGCTACTTTTTGACATTTTTGTTGTTGATAGCCAAGATGACGACCACGTTCGTCTTGACATTCTTAAAATTTAAAAAGATTAGGGCAAAGGTATGTTACTTGAACATGTCTTAGCAAACGAAAAAAGAATTTAAGGAAGGCATAATCTCTTGTAGCTTAGACTAAATAATTAGGTAAGTAATTTGTGTTGGTAATAGCAAATCTAGTGAGCTTTTCTCAACAAAAATATGTAATACCCAGGTAACAATAGACGCATAAAACGTGTAAACCGTTGTCCGTTGTGTGAAATCTACTGACAATAATAATAAGCTTATTACTCAAGATTGGAATTCAGCTGAGCAACAGTTAAGTGAAGAGTTTAAGGTGAGCAGCTAACTTGTTGAGTGCTAAACTTTATAGGACGACATTATAACGCTTAGTTAAGTGTGCAGCTAAATTACTTACAGGTTTATGTTGTTCTGAAAAATCTTTAACAATTTTATATCCAGTTTTGAGCACAACGTTTAACGTATCCATAGTTAACAACTTAACTGTTATCACAAAAATAAACACACGTATCACAAAAATCACTCAAGTTGTCCACTGTAAAGTGTTTTCTAGAATATTTTTAGGCGTAATCAGTTTGTTGAAAGTTGAACCAGAGCACATGGTGTCTGTGTCTGTTAAACGTGTGTAAGAATAAGGAACTGATGGCACTGGGCCGGGATGAGAAGGGGCCGCGGGAATACGTTGGGACCGTAAAAAAAAGTTGTAGCCTCCACTTTTGTGCAGTGAAACTGGCACGGTAGATGCTCTACTTTATTTATACGGCGATAAAATGGACATCGACGGTTAGCCGTTTAAAAAGCTTGTCAACTATGTAGCCTCGTTTTAAGTTTGATTTATATTATTAATATATTAATGTTGTACGGGAATAGATGCAAGGTTGTAAATTCAGTCGGATGAACCAACGTGAAATTAAATAGCACGGGCTATTTATAAAGATTAAAAGATGACTATAAGTATGAGGAAATGTGTCTGAACTATAGAACTGCGTTTAAGCGTGGATAGTACGAAATGTAATAAAAGTGTTGCGTCAGTTTTGAAATATTCTGTACTATTGACGAAATCACATTTTACGAAAGCTAGAATAAGTATTGGGTTGGGTTAGACATTTACCTTATAGAATAACTCAGACTTGCGGTTTTGCCCGTTTCAATTGCGCAAACAAAATTTTAGCATTCGAATCAATTCTAAAAGCTTTGCTGTCTTATGTAATAGCTTAAGATGCTTGTTTTTGTGTTACTAGCAGATAAACAAGATCAATCATTTGTGTAATAGGCAGCTGAGATGTGTAATAGACGGACATGTAGACACAGATAGAATGCTATGAATTGAAAATGTTACGGATCGTTGACCATTTGATTTAATCTATTAGTAGCCTATTAGTACTCTAAAAGCTAAAATAGAATGTTACCTAACAAGATAAGAGCGCGTCAAAAGTTAAAGTATACTATACCCCTCTCGTTTTACCGTAGCAATAGCGGACATTCCCCTTTCCGTAATATCTCTCCGTGGGAACACAAAACTAGTTTGTATGGTTTTACGTTATTGGAAAATGTTGAAGATCACAATAGATATTGATTCAGGACGCTAACGGAATAAATTTCAGTTAAAAAAATAAAGAATGCTTGTAGATGGCCACCGACAGTCCCATTTTATGTCCAGGAAAATCACTGTCCATTCCAAGGTTGCCTGGAAGAGATCGCAGAAAGCGATATGGCCGCCCATTGTATATTTTGTAGTGTTTGATGTATTTTTTGTTATGTATTTTTGTGTTGTACGACAAAGTATATATAAATATAAATAAATTAATGGGTCAATGACCGCTATTGCCACGCTAAAGCGATTCGGGTATACTATAGTACTCAAAAGTTGTTTCTTTATTAAGTTTACTGTGTGTAGGTAACCTAGGTAAAAATAAGTAAATACTAGCAGTATTTTTCCGAAAATCATAATTTCTCAAAGTAGAGCAGTGTTCCTGCTGGTGGCAGTACAACGGTAATAAAGGGCGGCGCGGCGTGCAGCTACGTGCGCCATCACTACACCAAGCACGTTGTACGAACACTCGTCTGTGTGGGTGTGTGTGTGTCTACATGTCTGTGTTCGTGTTTGTAGGCCACCACCACCTGCCAACATCTTCGTAGCTCCAAGGGTCTCCCTCTACACGTTTTGTACTCAACGCTATTGATCTGAAATATTCAAGTCGAGGTTTATTATATTCTTTTTTATCTCGTTTCTCAGAAACATCTGTGGATTTCCTTTGTTTTGTGTACGATTCGGACAAGAGTTTGAGCACGTGCTGGTGGAAATATTATAATTTTGTATATGAGAGCGAAGCGGTCGGATGGCCGTGACAATAGGTTTTGGTATAAAAGATCAAGGCTAAAACGTTATAGGCATTTATAGATTACATACCTATAAACTAAATGACGTTCATGTTGCTTGTTAGGTACTTATCCCGTCTATACATATGTATTCATGCCCACTATGTAATCATGACGTTGTAGAGCGAATAAATGATTCATTATAATTAAGTATAAGCTATTAATATTTGCCTACTAACATGTAATTAAAAAATATTCATCTGTTTGCCGATTTATTTTATCCTGCCTGTTATATTGAGGGATATTAATATGTGAACTAGGTATACATATGTATAATATATGAGGATCTCAATGTAAATAAATGTATTTCAATTATTTTCATGATTGTATTCATTATTATCTGAAGTAATAAATTTTGTCTCCGTAAAATGAAAATAAAAAAACCATAATCCATATCCATAATTGGGTTTGTATCACAAATTTATTAAATCTTCAATTCCTGATACCTACTCACTTTCATTGTAAGCAACTATGCAATAATAAATACATAGTCAAATACCAAGATACAGAAAGTAATTCTACAACAAACACTCTACTTCTACGTCTAATTGTAGGTACGTTGAGATCTATTTCTAGTTAGATCTATAAAATCAATTCCATTTTCCAAAAACAATGAATTATAAAGAATTTTGTGTTTTAACTCAACCAAAGCAACCATTATAGACTGAGTAAAAGAATGCCTAAGCCTATATTTCTTTAGTTATTACCGCTACCTAGGTACTAACAGTAACACATTACTTACCTAATACTAGGTGGCATTAGTTACGGTATACAAACGATTAACAAAGTTACTCCCCAGTAAAAGCAAAGTAGTCGTTTTATAATGTCAGAGTCGTTAAAATTTACTTTCGCGTGAAAAGTCAAGGCATTTTTAAAGTCATTATTTTTTAAATGTTTTGTACACGTCTAGATCGAATCATTCCTATGTTTAGGCACCTATATTTTTGCCTACCTATTTTTGTAAAGTGGTTTGCTTTGATATCATAATCATTCTCTCGGCGCACAATGTATTATAGTCATCATCTTGGTAGCCACTGCTTGTCTAGTTATATAATCTTTGACACAGTCCATCCATTGATTCTTTGGTCTTACCTACTCGTATAGCCATCCCCATATGAAAGTGGATGGCTGACTAATAGAGAAGTATGGAAGACAAAGGCATGTTGCGCTGACCCCAAATAGATTGGGAAAACTTTCTTGACAACATTTTCCTCATTCCTCCGCATCGCATGCCCATACCATAGTGTGTTTGGTAGCTGAGAATAAAATTAAGTGTAAATAAAGGGCAAAACATCGCAAGTGAAGGGTAACCTTGGTTCACAGTAAACATCTTACTACTAGCTGAATTAGCACGGATTTTCATTAGATAAAAAAAATAATATCATTTATAATTCACATTCCAGATTGTTCTCGGTTTGTTATCATATCGTAAGCGAGATTTGATGCGGTGTAAATGAAAATATGGCGGCTTTATTAATCCATGACCCACGACAGTAAATGCACTTGAACTGATTGACCATATTATGCGTTCAATTGCAGCGCGGTGGCTGCGCGCACGTCGTATGCTGTGATTCACTATGGACTCGATGAACTCAGTGTGTGATGCATACATACCTATACACAGTAATATGAAGCCATCCTTTAGTAAGAAAAGAGTCGTTACTGTTTTGTAAGTTCGGTTTTGTAAAGCTATGGTGTTGACGTCGTCGTACACGCCGCTGTTACCCAAGTTTTCGTACACACAGCATAGTAATTTCAATCACTTGAACGGAAACCCTACAATGGATCTTCCCAGAGTTTATTATTTGTTTCTTTCGTTTTCGCCATGATTTTATGATCTGGTTATAAAACCGTAACGTAACTAATTAGCGCTCGCACTTTACCGTAGCGTCTTCTACGCAGCACCATCGCAGTTTCTACGCAGCCCTACGCAACGAATTCGCATCACCTACGCGTTCCTACGAGCACTACGCGTGCCTACGAGCGCTACGCGCGTGTCAGAATATTATTATGTTTGTCGCAATATTTCTAGACGAACAATCAATTCCGAACGAAACCTGTGATCTGTGAGTCAATCTTATAAATACAAAACTTATCTTACTTTCACCTAAAAAATGATAACATAATTATAAAATTGTACTCTACAATCAATCACGTAAGTTAATTAATTATATTTCTAACTATTACTGATAACAATGTTTTTCAGTTTGTGTTATAATTATGTCTTATTCCAATTAAAGAATATTCAGGTTTTGTTTTTTCCGTTGACAAGTAGTTATAAGTTTGAGAAATGGTCAGGGAGATTAATGTGACAACATTAATTTATGCTAATGTAAAATGTGTTGGTAAAATACTTTAACACTTTCGACTCCACCCACTTTTCATAGAGCTCATGCTGGATGCCGCCATACATGTTGCAAGTGGACCCTCCAGGGGGGTCACCGGCATTACGTTTGCGCTAAAGTGAACCCTCGAGGAGGGTCGTCGGCATTAGGTTAGAAACCGTATTATAAAACACTGTAAAACGAAGTAAAATAGTGTTTTTAGAATTTATTATTGCTATATTTAGTATCCCTGGGGGTATTTACATGTACTAGTGGGGTGGAGACGTGACATATTGAAATATTAAAAAATTAAGAAAAACTATAATCGCTCGCTTTGATCCCGAGACAGGGGTGTCCAACCTTTCTGAAATTTTCACGCAATGTAATAATTTTTTATTGTATTGAATAGGAACAACAAACAATTACATTATGCAATATTAGTAGATTTTTATGTAGTCAAAACATAATTATTTTGTAACAGCTTATTAACGTTACATAAATACTTGCCGCTCATGATTTGAACATGAACAGTTATACAAAAGCAGCAATAGGTCAAATAAATCGCGGGAACGAGAAATTCGAATTTCAAATATATTTCCACTAAATTTTCATTTTTACGAATTAGGATCCTAGTCTTTTGAGATAGCCGTTTATTTAACGCAATTTTTTTACATATATTTTTTAAGCTTTTTTATTGCAATTGCATTACATATTTCAACGGGGACATTAAATTTGAAAACAAAACATACACCAGCGTATATTAATATGGCAAAATTAAAGGTTGGCCATCACGAAAAATGCTATGTGTAAGAAGGCTGTATGCAAAATACTGGCTCTTTCCAACACATTTTTTTTTTCTGCTGACCTTAATACGATGAGCTATTCTGCCAGAATAAATATGATATAGATGATTGCTGTCAGAAATCATAGAGGACAAAAATTCATACCAAACGACGTGTATGTAGCGAAGTATGGGCAATTCTCGTAATTTTAAGAACGTTCACAGTCTGATCTCAGTCTCAATCTGTCAAAAAATATTTATAATTTTCCTACATTTGACAAGTTTTTGACATTTGTATGTTGCCGAGATGAGACTGCGACTAGATTTTGAACGTTTTAAATTACGAGAATTGGCCTTCCGATCTTTGTCTTTCATTCATGTTACTTCGAATACTTACTTGTTCCGTTCCTAAGATAATACAATTAATTAGAGATGAGCTGATGCTGTGTCTAAAATTGTTGAGACACTAGGTACTATCGTTTTGAAATTAAATGTAGACGCTGAGATTGGATAGCAGAAAGATATCATAACGAAAATCGAACCAAATTAGCAGAAATTATTAACATATTTTTATCAATTTACGAGATATTAAAATTTGCTGGAAAACGTTATGTTTTTACAGAATAGTCATAATATTTCCAATCAAATAAAACTTAAGAGACATTGTAATATATTAATGATGATTATATTATTATTTATTATGATTATTATTATTATTCAGCAAATAACCTAGTAGGTACTTATCATTTCAACCGCGTATCATACTGTGATCAACCATACGACCGAACAGACCTGCAAATTGATTAAAAAAAAAGTGCATTTTTTGGGCCTTAGCACTGATAACTTCTAGTGGTCGTACATTGTCTATGGACTGTTGGATTTGGGCGTTTATTTATTGTATTTTTATTTAAATGTTTGAACACAGTAATGAGTTACAACAATTTAGTAAGAGGAATGCATATTTTTAGTTAATTAAAGCAGTGTGTCATAACGAGGGAAAACGCTTATGTTACTTTTGAATTTAATCTTTTTGCGATTTTGTAAGTACCGACACATGCATGTTAAAGATTTTTGCAGATTTAAAAAAAAATGCAAAGTAGGTAAAGGCATCGTAATATTTTTTCAATTCATTCACTTGCTGTAAACATTGACAAGCATTATTTATATTTATTCCAAATTTCAAGTCTATAGCATTAGTAGTTCGTGAAATAAGCAGCTGTTACAAAAGAACGGACAGACAGACAAACGAAGTCGCACCATGGGTGTTCTTTTTTACCATTTTGATAAGGAATCCTGAAAAGCTTCTATTTTTAAACTCTTCCTCGTAATTTATAATCTCAAAATAAATATTTTTATTTTTAGTGAATATTTGTAACCGCAAAATGGTTGAGCATCCCTGAAATACGGGCATCATAGCTCCCAATTATTTTTGAAAATAAAAATGCTGGTATTTGAAAACCAACGAGTATACTGATAAATCTTGTTAAAATATACGACTAATTTTATTTTCATTGTTTATAATGCTGTATTCGCTAAGAAAAACGTACATTTAATATGAGCCCTCCGCGAGGGCTCCCGGCACTGAACGTGTTAAAACAAGCTGCCAAACTGCATTTTTCGTCCTTCTTCTCCACGATGATCTAGTTTTGGAACGGACAACTAGTTTTCTCACTTACAAGCCTATTGGAATAAATGCTTAGTCTTGTTTTTTTGCGCTTCTTTCATAACATCCTTTCCCTACACACCATTTTCAAAGATTCTTTCATACACAGTAAATAACTAGTAACCATTCTGACACTCAAAGCTTGCTAGTTAAGTGGATATATATATATAATATATATAGGTATATATATATATGAAGTTTTCGTCCCCTTTCACACCTTTCTGATACGCGCCTCCGCATGCCTACGCGCGCCTACGCTGCGTCTAGGCTGGGAAATCGTCCAGTAAGAACGCACTATCAGTACTTACTTAATATTATTATTCTTTCATATGGATTATAAGTAATAGTTTCCACATTTCTTAATATAATTTCATTGGACAATCATTTTTGATTGACGTGATTTCTTCCATTCTCTGTATAAGAAAAAGCTTTGCCATCATGTTTCGCTTAACACATTTAAAATGACCTTAGTAAATTAGTGTCAACGCCTGAATAGCTTTAGCAATACAAAACACAACTTTTAGCTGTTCCAAATAAGTAGCAAAATATGCAAATCATTACATTTATTCTAATTCTTCGGCACTGTCTTTCACTTCCGTGATATGTAACAATCATGGTTGACATTAGCGACTGAAGAAATACGCTTATTATATAATTGTAGTCTCCGATTTAAAGACAACAAGATTATTCATAATGAAATATTTAAATCAATGATATAATAATAATCTTATCGTTTCGTATTACCTCAAAGGTATGGAGATGGCAGTCGCATTCCTCTGTGTCGAACGGAAAGAAAACAAACAGAACCGAGTGGTAGGCAGGCAGATCTGTGTGTCAGTGGTGGCAGGTAAGTCTGACCTATTTTCTTATTCATAGAACTCTAGTTAAACTATGACATGACATGAAGCCCAAATCGCGAGTTTTTCAACATATTCCCAGGAACAACAGTTAAAAGCGCGTGGTGTAACTGGAACGCTCTCCCGTTACGCCGACCGTTACTGTGATCACGGCTATATGGAACTCATGTTGCTTTACAAGGAATGAATTTATACATATAACATCTCATAAGAATCAAATTAAGTCTAAAATAATAATACATAATTATGTACAAGTGAAAAAAAAACAATCATAGGGCATCAAAAAATTCGTCCGCGTCGCTGTCAACAGGAACAGTGCCCAATAACATATTAATTTTTTTGATTAATGCCTTTCGTAGAAGTGATATTTTGCAATTATTGGAAGACATTTACCGAACAACGCATGATGCAGACGATTTATCTAAATGCTAAGTAGACGTTAAACGTTTGAGATATGTATACTACATTGATTTATTGATTTACTATTTATAAAACTGTATGTTGACCTCGATATACCTACTTCATCTACTTACTGTGTCCCCTAGCAGAGACATCTGCAAAGTATAAATTCATGCCTTCTAATTTGATTCATCGTTCCACCGTAGGTGCTACATAATTAATATACTATTTTTTGTTAACGCCTATCTTGAAGATGTAAGACGTGGATCTGGATACCTTATTTGGAAACAGATTTTTTGTTTATTATTATGTATCTCGTATTTTTCCAAATAAGTTACATAATTAGGTACTCACATAATAGATTATTAGGTAACTGGGTAAGCCTGCATCGATACTTAAAGCACGTTTTTTTTTAGATATGATATTAATCGTGTTCTTTAGTTATGAATGCGATAGTTCACATAATTAAATTCAAATGTATACAAATCGTGACAACGTAATCAATTACTACGATGAAAAAATTGAATTTGAGACGGAAGATTAATATATCTTTTGTAATATCTTCATACTTTTTACTACTTACTGCACATTTAAAGAAGTCAAGTAACAGTACCTAAGTAGCTACATAATCATGGGCATGCTCTTCATATATATTATGAATCACTAATTGTATTATTGTACTAAGTGGTCATAATTAATCAAAAAACTGAAACAACAAAGTTTGTATGATTACAGAACCTCATCTTCTTAGCCTGTCATGACTGAATCTAGACTTCACGTAAGATCATCACAAACCGGGATCTTGAATGTCCGTATTGTGTTAGTATTTCATACAATTTTAGCAGGAAATGAGGTAGATAACAATTTTACGTCACACGATGTTTCAGTGATATGTAGTTATTAGTGCCCACCTGGTTATTATACAAAATAGGAAGGAACTTCATAATCTTACGGATGAGATTTTTGATAAAAGCTTAAACACGCTAGTGTTGTACTCAGTACTTGCATGGGCCATGTTAATTAACCTTTCATTTCTTTCTACGGAGAGACGAGATGAGCATTGTGTCAGATGAAAAAATAGCAGCATGAAAACATTTGGTACCTACGCCAAATGTTTGCATGCTTTATTTACGACAGTGGTAACATTTTCGCTATCTTGTATTCTTCTATTTTACGATAAAATCAATTAATAAAGAGGCGTGCATTAATCAAGATTAGGAATACAGGTGAATAAAGAAGAACTAATAAGTAATAGGGAATATACATGTGGTATGTAATAGAGATCAATAACATGGATAATTGGACAGTAGTGAGATACATTTCAACAATAAAATTTAAATAAATAGGCAAATGCGCCAGGTTAGTGACGATACATTAGTTACATCGAACAAACACTCACTGAGTTAAGTTTCCATGACAGCTCTTCCACAACTTGAGCCCACCCCATTTGAAAACTTTTCACCCTGGGCAGATTTAAATGAGGAGTAGATCTGATCTCCACCTTCGGCGAAGTAGGTGTGGAGTCGTTACTCGAGATCTCAATTTCGGCTGTAGATGCCACCTTTGGTTTCTGCGAAGCAGGTATCGTATTCTTACCCGAGACCCCTATTTCGACCTTTAATACCACCCTTGGTTTCGGCTTAACACGTATCGAGTTGTTACTAGAGACCACCGTTTCGAACTTCAATGCCACCTTCGGCTTCGGTACGTCAGGTATCGAGTTCTTATCAGAGACCATCGTTTCAAACTTCGATGCCGCCTGCGGCTTCGGTAAGTCAAGCATCGAATTCTTATCCGAGACCATCGTTTCAATCTTCGATGCCGCCTTCGGCTTCGGTAAGTCAGGTATCGAATCCTTAAACAAGACCCCAGTTTTAAACTTCGATGCCACCTTCGGCTTCGGTAAGTCAGGTATCGATTTTTTATCCAAGACCACCGTTTCTATCTTCGATACCGCCTTCGGCTTAGGTAATTCAGGTATCGAATTCTTATCCGAGACCCCAGTTTTAAACTTCGATGAAACCTTCGGCTTCGGTAAGTCAGGTATCGAAGTCTTATCCGAGACCCCCATTTCGACTGTTAATGCTGCAGTCGACCTCGGTGAAGCAGGAATCGAGTTCTTACTCGAGACTCCCATTTTGTAAGTCAATGACACTTTATTGTTCGTCACAACACTGTCACTTTCCGATAGCTCTGTTGGTCCTGATGACGTCATTGTAACATTGCTAGTTCTTTAAAACTCCTTGTGGCACAGTTGCCGCGTTCACCAACATATGGAACTGAGTTTGGAATGAAGGATAATGCATTATAATTATAAACAAACAAATGACATTAGGTCATAAAGATAATGTAGTAAGTAATATAATTATTTGCAGATAAGTAAATTGTGTTAGATTTACAACGGGTCGAAGTGTATTCTTCCGGTAACAATTAGTGATAATTGTAACCAGTTGAATACTAATATTGATAGTGGAATTTAATTATGTTAATTTATAATCCCTGAGTTTGATATTCGCCGAGCGGCTTTGATTGAACATCCTAACGGACATCTAAAAATGTGAAAGTGTTTCTCTGATTTAGACAAGTCGGTGCCTATAAATGAATCTGACGTTTTATCAAGCTATACTATTGTTGTTTAGTCTAATTCAACTGGCTTATGTCAGATTCACGACAACGATGATACTTACAATAACTGTCCTAAAGAAAAGAAAATAAAGAAAGAAAATACGTTTATTTGCGGCAAACATTACACAGAGAAAAAACATCATAAAGTGGGGAAAAAATGCGTCACATCTACGCAAAACGGCCATTGCTCAGCATAATGCTAGGACTCTATGTAATACAAAACCCTAGTGCTAGTTTTCTGCGACAGCAGTTGACGTGATGAAGTCAACCGGTTCTAACTATCACCTCTTGGAATAATTGAATATACAAAAAATAAAGGTTTATTTATTATCATATAATTACACAAAATCAGTAGTCAGTACTTCATTCTTTAAAGTTATGAAAAAGATATGACAAGTAATCAACATACGGATGACGAGAATATCGAAACTGTCGGAAATGAATTCGATTGACCTGGATGATGGCTCGTGGGCTCTTTCGTACCGTTCCGCGACTATGTTTTTGTTAGTCTCGATCACGGAGTAATCAAAACAACCGGTCTCGCGGAAACGAGCCAGGAAGTGGGACAGCGCTGTAGAAACTCGAAACTTTACATGCGCGCCGACATACGGACGACCTTCAGATTTGAATAAAATGAAAAGCCAACGACCGAATTCTCAAAACACTCTCTACAGCGCTGGTCGAGACAAAACGTCGTGATAGTTTAGTAGATCGAACGAAAATATTTGTAGGGAACGTTTTGTTTATAGAAGGTAAAACTCTGTTACTTAAATACTACGGAAGCGAACTAAACATAAGTAATTAAAAGTAAATCACGTTATACAACCAACCATCATAAACTTAACTCGTATTTATCTCATCACCATCAGTTATGATCATTACACAATAATCATAATTATTTAGATTTCAAAACAGTGTCATAAACGAAATATTTAATTATTAGAGGTATCTGAATACATAAAACATAGGGTAGGATATACCACGGAAGTTCGGTTACATCATATACGTAGAATAGACAAATATAATTGGCTTGAACTGTGACCTAAAACGAGGCACTACGGCAGACTTTCACAGGCCGGTGTTTTGAAGGAACTCCAAGTCTCGAATGCCGAGAAATAAATGCACGGTAGACCCTCAATAGCTCTACAGTTATTGAGGGTCTACCGTGCTTCGTAGATATCGACTACCATTATTAGGGTGAATGATGAAAGTTGGATGATTGGATGGGTCAACGTGGTTTGAATTGGTAAATGTTGTTGAACATGATACCAACAGGACCGAACGAAAACACAACCAGGGCACAGGACTAGACACATTATCAAACATGAGGAAAAGGAAGGTGATCTATGAACGATCCCTAGTTAGTGTTCTTAACTGATCCAAGACTTAAAACTAATGATAGAGCAGTTTTTTTCCCAAAAACTTCAATTAAACCAAAGTGTTGGAAGAAAAATAAAGATAATTATATTATGAAAGCACGTTTGTTCATAAAAACGTATTTGCAGGTAATACATATGAATATTCATAGCTAGAAAAACGTTTTGTTACGAGTAACCCATAGTTTTACAGCCATATATTATTACATATACATACACGCATGTTCCATTAAATCTCTTTTAACGTAATCATACACTGTATCTTCAACTGGTTTCACCCGTTTTGCAAACTCTAGAACGTAATCAGTACCTTCATGCATTGCTGTCATGATAAACCAGACTACAAGAAAGTAATTACATCATTTTACTCTTTTCAGATACAACTATTTACTAAAAGATATATCGGCATCTGAAATATTCTTACGAGTAAATAGAAAGGAAGCGTACTCGTATAATTGTAAAAACGTGTTTCTTTGCTTGGACATAATCAGATGAAATAAGAGTACCTAACTTGCTTGGCTAATGTACTTTACTATACGAGTATTTCCGGGTGACATTTCGCTAGGCGAAAAATTTTTACAACCACTTTCTACGGTCAATTGAAAATTACTAATGGACATGCTTTTGTAATTTATCCAGTTGCTTTCAGTCGTTAATGCTAAACGTGAACATGATGTGTGCATTAGTGGTGACGGTTTTGCTGTATGGAGTGCGACGATCACATCCGTTAAACCTGCGACACATGCAGTGAGGGAAATAACGTCGTAAAGTATACGTGTAAAAAGTTGCGGTGCACCAACGCATGGTTACAATCCCGTTAGCTCCGTGACAACAATGGAATTGATTCTGCGAAGATCAGCACTAATAAGCTCACATAACGCTATGAACAGTTACGCTGGGAAGTGGGAACTCATTACAGATTCATGTAGGTACAGATTTATGTCACTTACAGAAGCAGATCAAAAGATTCACGAAAGCTCAAAGCCGTCATGCACGATCGTAATAAGCTCACAACGGTATATTGATCGCACAAGCACTGGTATTTAAATTGATTAAATGTGGGCCGTGAATTTTTAAGCATCCAATATTTAGGGAAAATCTGCTTCTTTGCCTCTATAAAAAGAAGCTGGATTAAAGGTAAGGTACATTACTGTTAAACGGTAAGATGAAATTGTTGTAAGAAGACTGCCTAGTAAAAAGGAAATAAGGGCAAACGAAAGGGGGAAAACGATTTAAAAGGGATTATACGTACAGGGATTGTAGGATTCGAAACGCCTCCAATGAAGTGAAATTTTTATACGACCTCTTTGCGGCCCAGTGATTTATGATTAAAATTGATAAATGTTTAAGTCGAAGCCCAGAAGTCGAATAAGTTTACTTTCACTTGAACCAACGTATTCCGTTACTAGTGAGAAATCGGAGTTCGCAATTAAACCACGACGAACTGAACGGGTAATTTGTGTGATTGTCCAGTTTTAAACACAGGAAACGATTTTAGAATTACTACCAGACACGAAAGCACGTGCAAAGAAGAATAAATCGGATAGAAAGATAATTGTTTTCATTTTTATAGATGAAACAATAAAAGATTTCATAGCATGTATTAGTTTAAGAAAGTTTGTCTTTGCATTAAATAATAGACAATATTCAAAATATTATTGCAGCAATAAAGCTTCAATAATACTTTGAATATTTAAATTGTGAATTGCAGACGTAGCTTAATAATATGACAAAGATATAAAGCCAAAGCTGTAATGAAAACAAAATGATGAAACCCGTAGATGAGCTCATATAAATGGGTAAGATGGCCGCTAAGAAAGACTTTTTAACCACAACCGCATCCTTGACGGCCTAGTTAAAACAAGTTGAACCACCGCACCCCGGCGGACGAGAGCTGGGATGGGAATAAGGGAGGGAGGCTGAGCAAGCCTGGCTATCTCGTAAAGAGCGCCTGAAAGGGCAACGCCCGGCCACATGTAAACAAAAACAATATTAAATCCAGATATAGAGCTGCCATTAATCAGGAATGTGTAGATCATAATTTTAAACGGCTTTCAATTATGCACTCAAGTTTGTATTTAAAAATAAACATTGAATAATACTAGGTGTAACAGGATAAAAACACGCATTGCCTGCGTGTTTGTATTTTCAAGTTGGTACTCGATAATATCAAACACGCTATTTGATAAATAGTCTATTAAGAAATTTAATAACCAGTTTACCAGAGAACGAAATGTAACTTATAACTTGATACTTACAATATTTAGAGTTCAAATAACTTGGTTGTGAATAGACAGCAATGAGTAAATCTGGGCAAATCATATTATCTGACGACGCAAATAATGTCAAGGCACATCGGCTTATCATCATTTGTCGCGGCGGAAACGATACAAAATATTGTCCTGTTTAGTTAAACACTGCAGTGTTTGGATTAATTAATTGTTTTACTGCAGTACTTCGAGCATGCTGCATTCTTAACGTATAAAATCATTAAAACGTTATCGAGGTTGTATGCTGGTTATTTTGTACAATTTGCCTACACATTTAATTGCAGAATGTTCACTTCATAATTCGGCACTTAAAATTGCGTACACTACAGGAGCATTGAGTTGAGAATGAATATAACACCGGT
The DNA here is from genome assembly GCA_951799955.1 of Apamea anceps. Lineage (NCBI taxonomy): Eukaryota > Metazoa > Arthropoda > Insecta > Lepidoptera > Noctuidae > Apamea > Apamea anceps. The sequence continues at coordinate 6,554,519 of OX637501.1, forward strand.
AGTGAACGCGTTATCTGCAAAGCTATGTGTTAATGGCGATGCGTGTTTGTTTCTCAAACATGTAGTTAGCACCTATACGGATGCTAAACAGTTCTTGTTTGCTGTGCTTGCGCACAAGCTAACAAAAAGGTAATTCTTTTCTAAACTTGGATCGAAACACATTTTTCGTCACCTCTTTAGCTTTGTTAATACCTAAGCATCTTATTTGTTAAGCATAGAGCTATTTTTAGGCAATTTAAAGCAAAGAAAGTTTCAAAATTGTCATAATGCAGTAGTATGCAGATCAGTTGAGAATTAATTATGAGTTTTATTGGAACGATGTAGACACGTAGACAGCACTCCCCGTTTATGATCAATTCACTGCGAATATTTACTTTCACACTGTAACCCCATAATCGGAAACATGTTCACTACAATGCAACGTTGTAAATTCTTTATTACAAGTATTCACTTTGCACTTTTTTGTATGCATTTTATATCTTAAATGAATAATGTAATTCGCACACGCGTGTGGACAGTTCGCTGCCCAGGAAAACTGATGAATTAGAGTTAAATAACACTGTATTAACTTTCCTTGTTTGTCATTTTATAATCTATTAATACTTGCTATATTTTAACTTCATTCCTCCTATGATACAAAATTGAAAATAATATTTAGCAAATAAAAAATCAAATTCTGTTTGATAAAATTGAGAGCAATTTCAGTGCAGGTCATTAAACAATTTGAAGATGTTGAGAATCAAAAAATATATTTCGACAGAATGCTGCGTTGAAATTTTGTATAAAGCCAATGTATTCATCTCGTTGATACAAAATCGCGTGAGTTATCCAATACATAGAACGTGAAAGGCCAACATATGGTAATGTGGTTATTAGAAATCAGAAAACTGCTAGCTCGTACCGTTTTGACGTCTCACGGCACGACAAGTGGTATACCATCGGAACTATCTTTTTTTCCCAATTAGCTGTTGTGTGTGATAATTTTGGATGCGACTTTTATTTTATTGAAAATACAATAAACGTTATAAGTATTATAACCACGATTTCTCTTTTGATTTTCGCGTCGGTTCTCAGTTCCTTTTTCGTATTATTTGTTTCAAAAATCATAGATAAACACTAAAAGGAAGCAAGCTCTTGTAGCTCTTATTACCTATTTATTGAATTGTTTAAAACGACCAAAATGTTTATCCCGAAAACAGACTGAGGAAACGCTCCAATCATACTATACAGCCACACACTGTACCTATAGACAAATTATTATATTATAGGTATGGGTATGAGTAATTATAAAGAAAAGAGATGAACAATTTCAAAATAACTCTGTGTGACGTATGTGACACGAAAAGTTTCAAGTTTTGTAGCATGCACCCTAATTGCGTACCTACTAATGTTAATGTTTTACGCAATTACTATTTACCATTGAAATATATAACATAGCAGGTATATAAATCACCTTAAGCGATTTATATAGGTACCTTCTAAAGACCCGACGCAGTCATCAAATATCAAAATGATGTCATAAAATAAATAGGTTTAATGTTCCTTTTGAATCATAATTATTGTTCTGGAGTTACATCGTTATGGTCGAAGTGAATTATAAAACAATTGAAATCAATAAATGCCGATTTATTTCATAACAACACGTCAACACCAATAGTCAAACAAACATAAGCAATCAATTGTCCCTATTGATAATATGTTATGACTTATGAGTAGGTTAGGTACTGTGAAGATGCACTTGACGACCTAATTGAGGTAACAGGGCAGATTATAGCACTACATAATTGGTCAGTAGTTCATTAACGAACCATTAACCACAATTACTGGTGAATGAAGAATAATAATACGTAACGAATGAGATTTATTGTATGACGACATTCACAAGATGTTGATGAGTTTCATCATTATCTAAGCTTGGGAATAATGCAAGCTTACTTCTGATACAAAATTTTACGGTAAGACAAAATTCAAGTTTAATAGGTACCTATGAATAAATGTAACAGAAAGGCAGGTTACAGGATGATAATTATCAAAGAATACTAGCGCTGTTAAAGAACAAATTTCAATTAAATTGAATGGAATGAGAATACTTAATTAATGAGTAATTAACTTCGTTGAATTTACAAACAGACTTGGAAAGCAATAAAGCTAAATCAACAAAGATAAGATCGTGGACTAATAAACAGATACTCAACCAATTGAAATCAATGAATGCAGCAACAACAGTTAAAGTATACATCATTATTATTGTAGAAACAAATATTTGATAAAGTAAATGTAGAGCAAAGTTGCGCCTGACAACTATTTAATAAACAGTAAATCATTTCGTTAATCGGAAGTGTACCACATAACGTTTTCAATAACGTGATAATTAAATAATTAACGTAAAAACATTTTATGAAACCCACTGCAAAGTATCTTTTGTTAGGTAAATTGTAATTTTATGAAACTATCAGTATGATTTGAATTACATGAGATGACGCCAACTTTGTTCAAACTATTAGCGTCGCTAAAAAATTCTGACCAGATTTTTTTAAATATCAATGCAGGAAAATGTGTCATCAACTTGCATAGAGATACGAGTTATAGAATGTGGCAACGCAAATAAGATCAAGTTTGAGCAAGAAATGATCCATATCGTTGTTGAGAACACAGCAATTTCAATCAAAATTGTACGTAGGTAATACAAATGAAACATCTTGTCTTACAGCACTATCATCATCGTAAATCACGAGAAAGATTGAAGCGCGCAGGTTCCCAGGAACACTATCGCACAATCGATAAACAATATCATAAAAGCTTTTCCCAGGCGTCATACGGGTAAAACAGCTCGTTTCACGTGTGCGGTGTGCATTTAGACAAAGCCAGAGGAAGGCAAGAAAAAACTCGTCTCGAGTTTCACTTTCCTCGTGTATTGTAAAGCGACATTGTGTATGACACTACATAAAGGCAACATATGAGACTAGACGTCTTTTTGTCAAGGATTTCATTCACCACCTTGAAAGACATCTTCAAGCAGAAACAAAACAAACCAATTTTTTGAAATATACAGGATTCATAAGATTCGCAGACGACATATCTATCTATATTTATGGGGCGTAAATACCATTTTCGGCATTATCAGATTTGGTAGACATGACTTATATGGTTATACAATAATGATGAAGTAACGCCGCATTAATTCCAAGGTGGGACGATGAACTTAATAAAATATTTTTAATAGGTGCTATAAATAATAATTTCACAAGAACTTAGAAATATATAAGTAGTCGTTGCTAAAGAAGCCAGACATCCTGATGAACTTTATACGCCCATGTAGAATGTATCTTCGGAGAGTTTTCTGAAACTCAATTCAATTTCATCTGATGCGAAAAGTCATGTCAAAATCTAAGATTGGTCTTTATTATATTGCTCAACCAATCACAACAGCTGACATGGCATTTGACAGCAGAGTTACTGCTGAAGTTTTCAGAATTCCATTCTTGTAGATATCTTTATCATCACCAATGTTGTAGCTTGCGGTATCTGTTTTGTTTTGTTTTATATATGGTATCTCGTAGTTGACCTAGAGAGGTCGTGACTACTTAACCGGACTATCCTGTGCTTGCCTTAAGAGAACTCAAAGCCTCCAGCCAGGTATCGCGGTATCTTTAAAAGTTCTTTCATTTATTTGTTTGAAGCCTGAACAGTGGGAACGAGATTCATGAGGTTTATGAAATGAAGAGGAAATATGTATAGATATTTTAATCCATTAGAGTCAGTCTTGATTTAGCTCCGCAAAAGAATAAATCAGCTCTTTTAGTGGATATAGAAGACAACGAACTGGCAGCATTTGATCTACATTTGCATCATGTGCACTGATAACATCCGTTTGCGACAATGTGGTTTTTTAATGGCCAATATAGGCATTCACGTCAAATATCTAGAAAGCAATTCAGTCTTAAATACAAACGGATTACCACCTGCATGGTAAAACACTCTGAAAAGAACACAAGATAGCAATGCAAGAAATTTCTAGACAAAAAATGCTGGCGTAGCTTGCGGCGTTACGTCGACCACAAAAGTTTACCATATGAGCATATCCACATGTCAGAAACAAGTTGCGTGGCTGCGTGCTAAAGTTCCGCGGCCATCAATGCCTCATCAGACTTTCGAGTCAGAGGTGATTTGCCTCAATAGTTTTTCTCAACTTTAAGTACATTAACTTGTACCATACGCACGAAAGTAGGTTATCTATGTAAGCTTCATAATTTATAGATAGGTTTCTATGTCAAATGTTATATAGTTTGCCCATAAATTTGCAACCTTTCAAAATGGGAACTGTGAATGTTATAATTACTTTGTATAAAAATTCACACGACTTGAAAGGTCGACGGACCTTGAAGATTGAGTTAGCAAATATTTGTCCATTACGAAAAGAGATAACGATGCTCAAACTTTGTTTTATCAGTGTGTTACATTTCCTTCTACTGTACCTATGTATGAATTACAGACTTACTGCAATGCAGCAGTTGGAATAAACGAGGAGGTATTTCATTTTTAAATTGCATATTTGAAAATGTTTATTGTCCATTGTTTCAAAAGCAAGTTTGCTATTGAAAAAGACATATTTCTGTTACAAAAGCAACAATATAAACTGTACACTATGGATGTATATACAGTAGGTGTCAGGATATCCACATAAGTCATAATACCTTGTCACTACACACGCAAATGTAGTTTGGGTTGCAGTAAGAGCAATCGCAGTCAGCGCATTCGCTCCAGAAGATCTCGCCGTTGCAGCCGAGGCGGCCGCCCGTTTCCACGTCCACCCACGTCGAACGCTTCATCAGGATGATCTCCCGGTTCACGACACTCTTAATAACTAATAAAACGTTTTAAAACACTGGAACCCTTTGGAAAGAAGTCAACATCACCAAATGATGTAATTCGCGTAGGCGTCCCAATTCATCACTTAACACTGGATAAAATGTCACACACTTTGGATATATTCACTGCATGCACTGTTTGAACTTTGAACCTCACAGATATTAATTCCACTTTGAAAATTTTCACTTAACTTTCCGAGTTCACTCTAAAATGTTAAAATGTTGTCGAAAAGTATGCAATACACAGTGACGGTGCTAAGGTTACGCGAGCATGGCGGCAAGACCGCCGCGCTACGGCTCATCGGGCAGACTGGTACGCGCGCAAACCCGCCGCGCCTGGCACTCTCCTCTGGCAAGGAAGTCCTCCATCAACGCGAAGACCAAAAGATATTTTGATTTTCGAAAAAAATTATGAAATAAGTACTTAACAACAAAAACGATTTTGACCTAAAATAGGAAAACAATAATGTGTAAAAGACATGATGGTCGACACATAATATAGTAGGTAATCAATCATATTGGGTAGCAAACCTGGAAGAACCTTGGGAATTTGCATTATAAATAAAAATAATTGTATTATCTTATGCACTGTACAAAACACACGCACTGCAGCCAAAAATTGCACAAAAATCCATACACAAAAATCGATAAACTTCTTGTCACGTCCATAAAGGAACTGAATCATTGAATGGCCGAAGCAACCCGACGATCACGTAGTAAATATTTTTAATTCAATGCGATATAAAGCTTTGTTGACAAATATCTAACGCAAACACGCATTCTTTGCTTCAGTTTCATACATCGATGTCACCGGCTTGGAGTTCCATTTCACTTTATTTTAGATTTATGCGAACAATTCGCATGTCCTCACTGACGTTCGCACGAATTGCACACAGAATGGTTTTCCCACGAATTAAAGTGCTTAGAACGAAACTAATATAAATGAGGTAATACGATTAATTAACAGAAGCAGTTGACTAATTTAATGCTTTATATTGCATCATGGATGCCTTACGTTCTATAGAGTTAAAGATAATAACTGTGTCAAGATATTAAATTGAGTGTGCACGCTTATTTTTCTCTTAAAATGTATTAAAAATAGACCCTAATCATGATTAGGTTACCTGACTCCTGTTAAAAAATTACAAACTTCATCTGTTAAATCTCAAGTCCGCAAATCTCAATATTAGTCTTAGGGTAAATTATATGTGATCAACGAAATTGAAGTATTTTATAAATTCTAAAGGTCATGGTCATAATAACGCTCAATGCACAAAAAAGCCGGCTTTATGTTGCTGAGTGACCTTCGATTTGCAATCATGCCACATAAAGTGATTTTAATCCATCATTTTGTCATTTAACATTTGAGATACATAGTAAGGTATGCGGGGAATTGATTTAATCCTATTAAATGTTTCAGTTGTACCTAAGTACGTAGTTAGAATTATAGATACGAACGTCCAAACGGGTCGATCTAATAAGTTAAGCAACGCTTGTCGAGGTTAGTCCTGGCTGTCATTCATAGACCTTTGACGGTTGTTACGGGGAGTTAGAAGCCTGAGAGTCTGTCAACCAGTCTTGCCAAGGGGTATCGTGTAATCCAGTAAGTGGGTTGTGGAGGTCAGATAGGCAGTCGCTCCATGTAAAATACTGGTATTCAGCTGCATTCGGTTAGACTGGAAGCTGACCCCAACATATGTATTTGGGAAAAGGTTAGGCAGATTGATTGATTGATGCTTCATCACGGCCAAACGGCTAAACACTTTCGATTCTAAACAAAGCATTTTAGTGAAATCTTGTCGGACTAAAGCAGTTCCACAATTCAGGGTTAACTTATTCATTTAAATCGACCACGGACGCGTCCGTATTTTGTCTGCGGTCTCTTTTCGTGTCACCATCTGTACGTGCTTCGGATTTTTTCGGACACTGGAGCACAAACGTATTGCAATTATATGTATTTGAAAGTAAGTGGTAAAGACTTTCCTTTGGTTTCTTAAAATGCAAACGCAGCAACTTTGCAGCTTATAAAACTGCAAAGCGGAATGCGGCAATAAAAGCTTGCTAATTGATGAAGCCAGTAGGTAGGTACTACTTCTAAATATAGCGGTGTGATCAGAAAACCCTCGTAAATTACCGGTTGCGCTAGCGCATAAAACGCTCTACCGTTGCGCCAGCGGCTGTGCTTGCCATGTCCATATTTGCCCTAACCAAATGCGAGTGTTAAGTAAACAACAATTTGCCATGTGGCAAATATACACCACACCTAAAGGTTCGTACACAAAACCGCCTACAAAAAACTTAATTAAAGGTAACAAAAAAATCACGCCTAGGGACAATAGCTGTGTGTTAGTAGCACGACATACGTGAGCTTGTATTGTATCAATACGATGCGATGATAATGCAGAAAGCAGATTCAATTTTTTTTGTAAAGATATGCCTAGTCATCGTTTTGGTTGGTGCTGCTGTCTGCAGCATTGAACTTCAAATCGTGGCCGTGGATTGATAGACACGCGTAGATAGTAACTTGATCGAATTATTTTGGTAATTAGAAATCGTGATCTCGCATCGATACAACATTGATAAACTATTTAAAATGGTGATGTGTTCTTCGAAGCCTATCATGTCGATTTCACCTATGCATTCATTGTCTTTCAACCAATGCTTCTAGTTTTAGTGCGGCATTATTAATATGTTAATTATATCATTACTGCTAGTTGATATGTGCAGCACGTTCAAATAGATGTTAAATATGAAAGTTAGTGACAACTTAAGAGGTATAAATAGGTACCTCTTAGAAAGTTTTCTCATTTTCGGTAGTCAAATTAGGACATTGCAAATGAGTTCCTGCAAAGACAGCGACTGTGAATGTCCGACGTGGGTGGAACGAAGGAGAACGTGGTTTGCCGACTGACTAATATTAATATACAAACACATAACGGACGTCATAGTTTTCATATCTTTTGTCATTGTTACACAAAGTCATTCGCTCTTTGACATTGTGCTTATCCAATCTAAAACTCGGGTGATGGCTTTTGATCCATTTCCACCAATGATATTATATATAAAACCTCATTGATTTCCACTACTTTTACTGGGCTTCTTATAATGTTAATTGGATGGATTAAATTATAGTTTTTCATGTGACAAACAAAGGGAGTGAAACGAAAACTGTGGGCTGTTTATTGCTAAACAACGATTTAAATTAACAATCAACTAAGCTAATGCTAATTTACTTAGGCACTTTATAGGCAAATTCATTACTCAGGTAGGTTTAGGTTGTAGCTACAGATTTAATTATGAACCTAATGCTTACGAAATTAGACTTACCTGCTATACGAAAACACAGTTTACCAAACTGCAGCTTAATAATCATTACTTCCATTGTCTACACAGTACATAAGTCAAATGTTCCGCTCAAAAATCTACCTAATCCTAATCAAACAAAGAAGATGACACATACGTCCTGATTCTTTGTGCAATGACCCAATATTAATGAATATCAGTTAATAAATAAAGTATTAAATAGCTGCTACTAAAGTGGTCTTCTTAACTGACCAGAGCCCATAAACGCTAAATACGGTCCTAAAGTGGGCGAACGGCATTTAGGCTACACGCCATCATACTTGGAGTTTTTGCGGATGACTTGAAACATTTTATATTACAAACTTGGAAATACGAGGTTGTTAAAATAGAGACACGATTTGGAAACGCGTAGTCGTGATTCTTTAGCTACGCCTAGGTAGCTTTTAAATGGAAAAACGAAAGAATGAACCGTAACTTTTAAATTTTTAATAGCAAATTCATTCATTTTCAAAACAATTGGGCACTGCCATAGGGCCATGTATTACATAACAGCTGATAACATAGAAGAAATCAACCTTCTAGTCCTCAATGAAGCAGTAGAAACCTTTATCTTTACACACAAGTAAAGTTTCTATATTGTGTAATTTCACATTGACAGTATAGAAACTGTACAATATAACGGATCTGGGCCACGATTGTTTTATTATAAATTCTGGGAAGTTATATGTATCCCACGTAAAATTCAAGCTCATGTTCAGAGTGCACTTACATGAACATAATAGATCACTCATAAATCGACCACAGTTTAACAAAGCAACGGAAAAGGGACAAAAACGAAGACAATGCGACGTGCATCAGCTACTGACAGGAAACAGGTGCGGCCGAAAGAAACATGCTCATTCTACATTGTGTCACTGGTATTGTAGTAACGGAAAAGCTTGAATAAAAAGTGCAATGGTATTGTAAATGAGAAAATCTCGCATTATGCAGGTGTTTTATGATCGGTTAATTAACTGAGAAATATTTTGCTGTTAATGAAGATATTACAAATGAATGCATTCTGCAAATATGGGCACTGAACAAGACAAAAGCTTATTTTCAGTAATTCCCCGAGGAGTCTAGTGTCATGTGTTGTAAAAATTTGTGGTGAGTTTAAACTTTGCAAGCAATAATTTATAATAAAATTACTTGTGGTTGACATTTGAAATGAAACACTAATCAGTCTTAATTTTTTTCTCAAGACCTCAGAGGAATAACCAGTCAAGGCATACATACATAATGTCAGACAAGTTTGTGGAGTGAATTACGTATCTATTGTCGGACATGACATAAGATATTTTTATGAATTGTAAACGTACTAAACACTAACTAAACCATAATATGCTCACCTTGGGAATGGAATGTTACCATTTACTATGTAACCAGGCCGTCCGAGGCTATAGAACATAATAACAAAGCTATATTATTTCCAAGACCGCTCTGTCAGTTTCACATAGAAGGAATCTCAAATTCAATTAAGCGGAGTCCTGTACAATCGGGAATGTAATTTTCTATGACAGGAAAAGCCATATAAGGGAAAGGTCTATGAAAATAAGCCCTATCTCTATCAGGATTAAGGTTGCATTACAAAAGACTTGTAAGCCGAACCACATAAAGTCCGTTCACCCCGCAACAGCTGGGCACGTTTTATATGGAATCTTGAAGCGCCACCTGGCTATGGATTGTTATATTTCACCAGCTAAATCGATAAAAATATTACAACGAACACTTGTAAATTGTTTCAAGTGCAGCGATTTCTGAACGCAAGGAAACTGTTGGACCTTGAAATTCTACAATTTAATAACTTAATAATATGATAATGTGCTTAAGCCCACACATTAAAATAATATTACTTAAATTATGTTGGGTCAGATGTGTTTTTAAATTGGGAGATACTCCCACGCTTCGAATGCAATACAAATACTTATCTAGTACAGTATATACAAGTGATCGATCACCGTAGGCGTCGGATCGGTCCTGTCACCAACTTGCCTTGATGCCAGCATTCCTTGAAGCGGGAAGTGGAGCCAGTATTGGAAAGGCTGTTACATAATATGACAAGCAAAAACAAACGAGTGTTTAGTCAGAGCTTAACTTTCAGAATGGAAATAAGCAGGATGTGTCCTTAAATCGCTGTTTAACTAACGAGTTAATTAGAAAACTAATTTATTTATTTTCCTTATTCAATTCATTTGAGTCAACGATTTCGCGACTCCTTGAAGGCGTTAACAACGTTACTATGTAAGTAGAAGCACAAGTACAGTTTATTAATTGCACAGTCGAGGCTGCACCGTTATGAAAACTCAAGTCAACGTGTAATCGTCTCCAATATTTTGATGGAGCGATGAAGGACCACAACATGCAGTTCTCAATACAAGTTTGGATGTAACATCGTTATGTTTTGCAACTTGCAAATTGATAGATCAAATGTCAAACATATGTAGTAACTTGGTTAGCTAAAGGATAGAAGTGACTGTTTTGGCGCCAGCAAGAAGTGAGGACGGCTAATGCAAGGGTCGTGATCTTTCCAAATAGGTGCAGTGGCCCGAGGTTCCTTGATTCAATTGGTTTCGATTGCCTCACAGTGCGCAAACGCAGCTGTTGTGAACTATGCATCGAGGACGACGTTCAGATACAACCGGTTCAATTGGTTCACATCTGACGTTTACCTACATTCTGCACATTTTATGTTACTTCTATGCAACGTTACTAAGTTCTTACATGGCAGGTTGATTCAGCCAGTAGCTTTTCTTTTTGTGAGTATTTTTTTTATTATCTCTACTTTACGGAGAATATAGCATTCCTCTCCTGAAACTAGTCTCATTAGATAGTGTAATTCTCCATTTATCTTAGGTGCATTCGGTATATATCTATTATATTTGTGAGTACTGTGATTATCATGGTAACTTTTAGTATGTAAACGTGAACATTGGGTCAATGGAACGCGGAACGATAAAGTGTGTTAATAGATACAGAACGTTCTATTGTAAAGTCGATTTACAACGCAAATAACTATTATTGAATATTCATTCGTAAATTATTCTCGAACAATTACTATTCGCTATGTGCGAAAGGAATTTGCTGTGATTATCTTATCAGCCTCTCGAGAGTTTGGAATAAAACTAAATTTCTCACAAATCTTCAAGAGCTCTTAGGACTCCGCACTTCTATGTACTAATACTAATCATTATTCTCAGTAACAGCACGGACTTTGAAAGTTGGCGGGGTGATACCCCCGTGTCTCGGAAAGTCGTTGGCCCTGCGTTTGAACTCCCTCCGTTGTCGGATTGCCGTCCCATCGGATTATGAGAATGAGGGAAGAGTGAGTGCACTTGTGTCTGCGCATACACTTATGCACTGTAATATTTCCCACGTAGATGGCTAGTCTCCACTGAGATTTGCTGCCACGATCGAAATTTAGTCTGGAGGACAAATCATAGGACCTATCATATTTTTGGACATCAAGAATGTGAAGAAGAATAATTAATATTAAAAAAGAAGCATTCCTAAAAATACCTCAGAGATTTCTTTTGGTAGGCAAATTATGGCTATATATGAAGGTATTTCTACCTCAATTTAAATACTTATCTACATTGCCCGCCTTAGTTAACCTGTGGGACTACTAAACACTTCGGTAATGCAAACAAAATATGTTAGTTGTATTGGCAGCGTCTTCGATTGAAGCTATCTACGATAGTGTATCAAGGATATTGCACCACCACCTCATGGTCATCATGACCATTATTATATGCTGCACTTTCACTTACACCATAAATATTACTGCGCGACTTATTTGTCAATGGTACACCATGGTATACAATACAACGCCATAAATGTTATGTACTCTTGTGACATTTGATGTATACTGATGGGTGTAAACGTGATTCGTGACGAGGTTAATTTAAGGCTGATTGTTCAATGGTTTAATTCTATGGGTCATGCTTCCTTAGAGAAACTGTATGAAAATAGTTTTTAATACACTCGCAGCGATGTGGTAAGTTCCAAGACAATGGTGGTTAGGGATCCACGTAGAGCAACCTCTCCAGAATGCGTGCCCTGACCGCGAAGCATTTTTAAACACAAATGCTTCTTTATCTCCACACTTGTAACGTGCGTGTGTTGTTGTACGATGTTGTTCTTAAACATCGGCAGACAAATATAAAAAAAAAAAAAAAAATAAATAAATAATAATAATAACCCCACCGCCGTATCTCTACGTTGAAGTCGTGGTGGGGCTTGCGCGCTCCGAACTCTAGGTCTGTGCCGGAAGTTTACTTTGCCGAAACAGGTCTAGGGTGAGGAGCCAGACCAAGAGAGATACAGAAACCCGCAGGGCAGCATGTGGCGAGCTGTTGGGCAGTAGCGACCCCACGGACCCTATCTCCCGGAAGAAATCTTGTTCCTCACCTCTGGCTTGCCTTTATTGGCCGGATGGAGTGAACAATGACGAGGAACAGAGCTCCTACCTCATTCTTGCCTTTACTGGCCGGCTTGAGTGGAGACTCGCAAGAGCAAACTTGCTCGGCGGAAGGAAGTGTTCCAGTAAGTGCTCGTTGGGATCTTGACCATCTTTCAGGCTCTGGAATTGTTCTGAAAGCCGTGGAATACCTCTCCACTCCTCATAAGCACATCAGGACATGTTGCCCCCTTGTTGCTACGTCACTATGTGCTAGCGACCGTTTCCGGGGGCCCATTATTGAGTGTGCAAGTCACCCCCTGCCATTTTATCCGTGTATATATAAAATATTGATCAGGCAGGGGCCATAGTTCTTCCATAGTTATTGGTAACCAGTCCTTAGCCACCCAAACCCATAGTCCAAATTTGTGTTTTTCCATATCCTGCAATAGTCCTATATTACCGGGGGTTATCCTTGGGTGCACTTGCATAGTGCATACAGGGACAATCGTCGGGTGGTGCCACATTTCAATGAAATTTCCTAAGGGCCCTCTGCGAGTTGGCTTCGGCCCCTCGTACGCCTTCCAAAGGACTGGGACCCCGTGGTCCCGAGATATGTTAAAATATAAAATAATAATAATATTATAAATAAATAATATAAATAAAACGGCGAAAAAAGAAATGCGTTCTGTTTGTACGTAGACGTGTTTACAAATGCTTCTTCATGCCAACATGGTGTTGTGCTAAAGAAGTTTTTGGGCAGTTAAATCTTACGTACGAGATACGTAAGCATCTTTAACACAACACAATCGTGAAGTCTGAATGTATCCTTGTACTTTATTTTTCCTGACCAAAACTACCGCCTTCTGTACCTGTACCTTACCTTATTTCGTTTATAATGATAATAACTAAACAACAAATACTTATTATTGTTATAGATATTTGTTTATCAGTCAGTTCAAGATTGTAGGTTAAAGCTGTTCAGCTGCTGACCTGCAAATGTCGAGTGGTATCTTTAACTAGTTCGTTCAGTGGCTTTACTGTTATGAGTGCTGTTCTGAATAAGCCTAACAACTATTACAGCTTTATGTAAGTTTAATTGAGAAAAAATAATTTCTTAGTAGGTAAATTGACTATCAACTCAAATCCGTAGGTACTTAAAGAACCTACAACTGTCTTTCTGTGACAGTCGTATGAAATGGCTATAACACGTCATGTCGTAGTAGTTATGTCAATCCGTTAAACATTAATGTCCTTGACTACAGTAGCTTCAGCTTTTCTATTAAATTAACTTCTGAGCGCTTCTATTGATATTGTGTTCGGATGTTTTATTACCTACATAAAAGAATAAAATGTCAGTAATATACAAATGTATATTCACAACAATATATTTTCATGGATCTACGCAATGTTATTTCTAGTCATAAAGAGAAAACGTTATGTTTGATTGTTATGACGCTCGTGTACATGAATACCACACCGTACTTTGTCTTCAACCTCGTAAAATTCTTCAAAAAGAAAGCGTTCAAAAGTATTAGGTACAACATAATAAACAAACGAGTTGAAATAACGAAATACAATACAATGTTCTCGAATAAACTTCTAGAGATTAGAATTCTAGACACTTAATTGATGAATAATTGCATGCTATCAATTTATTGATAAAATAAAAAATCCGGACGTTTTTGATCTTTGCGAATGTGAAATGAAAAGTATAAGTGAGCACCTTATCCAGCTGGTTCGTGTGATATTATTATCTAAGTACGTTACTCATGGTATGGCTATTACAAGGGTCTTAAACATAAATGTGGGTGTTACTATAGATACAACTATGCCTAACCCTTTGAGAATTACAGACGTGATGGTACGTTATGTGTTGTAAGTATAGATCCAAATTCTTAAAATATAGCCAAGGCACCAATTCCGAGGTTTCATATCTGTATTTCATATAAAAAAGTAAATGAGAAGCAAGCATTCCGCACCAAAGCAAACGTCATATATCTATGTTCGATGAACGATTAGCTTTTTTTCATTGAGGGCACAAGATTTAATTTGGCGTGAAATTGGATTCTGTTACGTGTATCGGTCACTAGGTTGATGTTACGAAGACATCAAACGGAAGAAATATTTTAAAATAGTCGCGGAAGCAATGTTTGTTTTCAGATACGGAAAGGAAGCTTTGAAAAAACCGATCGTTAAGAGTGTTTAGACCAGAATATGGGTGAACGGCTCAATCTATACTTATTATAAAGAGTGTTAGTCCCACGTGAGTTAGTCCGAATATGTAATTCTTTCCCCTAATGGGAAGCTACAGTATTCCTTAGTGTCATAACAAAAAAGAAGTACCTACTGATAAATAAGACTATGCACGCCGTTTTATGTTCTGAGATTATGTTCGTTTATTGCGTTTTATGATAATTAAGTAGGTTGGTCGTCTTCTAGTTAAAAGTTATATGCATAATATATGATTATATCTACCTAATAAAGGCTGCTATAAAGCTAAGTTTATTATTAGCGAATGTCTCTTGACTATGCCTAGTTGACAACTTCCTTGGTTTTTTAGTTCCGTAAGCACAAAAAATTGAAAAAAGGCATATAAAGATATGTAGTATGTATATAGTCCGCCTGTGTACAGACGCCAGCACATCAAGCTACTACAATCTGTCAAATTTCTTTAATAGATTTTCAACTTTATCGCTAAAGTATTAAGGTTCAAGGTTGATTGGGAAAATTTGACAGTTTCGGGTAGGTTGACCTGCTGGCGTCTGTACATTTGTGCGTAAAGTATTAAATAAATAAATAAAAAAAGCCTAAGAAGAAATTTCTTTTTTGTTTTAGATTATTTTTTTTTTAATTTTAAATAAACACAAGTAAAGCACTATTGACATAAGTACTATATTATATCTCACACAGAATCTTATTGACAAGCAAGTATCATCGAAAGCAAAACCTCTATCCGTTGAAACTTCAATTTCCCCAAGGAAATCAAACTTTGTAAAGAAACGGGTGTATTTGCGGCCGCACGCAATCCTTTTACTAGTTTAACAGGTTTTTTGTTGATTTCTCCCTTTTAGATTATATCTGCTATGGAACGTAGGAAATCGACATTTTGTAGAACTTGTCGTGATACGTAACGTTATGATAGTTCTTTCAACTTTCCTGAATTCTATGCGTGAATACCTACATTTTCAACCAGAGAAAGTTTTATTTTAGTAGGCGGTATAAAATAATTAATTAATATTTTGTGGTATTTTACCACAAAATATTTTACCTTTAGCTTAGTTTTTATTTGGATTTTGGTAACTAGATACCTACCATTATTTATTTTAAGTTAGAAATTAGAACAGATCATTTCAGCGACTTGACCTAGTTTCAAAACTGTTGACTCATTCTTAATTGTATTTAGTCGTTAATCTTAATTTTTTGGCATAAGATAAAAATGTATAACAATAGAAAACATAAACTTACAGATGACGTCACATCATTACAACTCATTCGGTATGAAAGCTGTGCTTTGACATTGCGCACTGCGCAGTGCGCGACCTTTGTGGGTTTCGCGCACTTTCTACACGATAGCGCAGATTATTAGCGTTTTTGCGAGCGCTTTGCGATAAATCGCGCGATTCACGTGTCTTCATTAGCGATAACGAGACTATATTTTATAGCAGGAAGCGTATCTGGCGGCTTTCCTGAGTGGTTGGTTAGAGAGTCAATTATCGGTATTTAAGAAAGTATATCTAGCGGTCGGTAGCGCTAATTGGGGGTCATTTTGCGATTGTGCGGTCAATGTAAAATGACCGCACAATCTAGCGCAACTCATCATCATCGTTAATAGAATTAAGAAGCTAGATTTAATGACAAATAAATACATATATTCAATAAGATAGAGTGCTTATTAGTAATAAAATAACTCTTTTAATTCATGTCTGCCCAGCGTCATAAGTTAACTTTCTTTGCGAAACCTGTCATGCAATTAAAATCCTTAAACAATCAGACCCTCAAGTATCCCGACAACTTTCATAGTAGGCAGGCAGAACAGGTAGCTAAAGTTGTTTCCTTGTAATGCGCGGCGCGTATCGGTCACAGTTACAATGTTCGAGTATGCGCGTATACCTACGCGCGCGCAAGAAAGTGGTCGCGCAGGTGTCGCATGCGTTAACACTGCACTTGATTGTTGGCGTAATTACATCATGTTTTATGACGAGAGATACGCGTTCTACGGATGCTTGCTTTTATTAGGTGTTCGTTTAGTAGACAGACGAGCGCCTAGTTAATTAAACATTTTTTAATTAGGCACCGGCTCCGGCCAGCCAAATTGTTATCGTAACATACGGAGGAAGTGTAAAAACCTTGACTTTGAAAATATTACTGTAAGAATAATATACTTTTAATCCTTCTTAGGCATTTAGCTAATTAATGTAATTATGCCTAAGTGTGATTCTCGGTCAGACAGTGTTTTCAGGGCTCAGAATTTCCTGACTTCTTATTTATGTAGACGCTAAATCGTTGTATCTTTACCTTGTACTGGAGACTGATAAATAGGATGATTACGACTTACTGATTACTTTGTAATCCATACAAAGTTTGACAAGTCTTTAAAAGATCGCTCTTAGCGATAAGACCGCCCTTTGTAAAATTTATATGGAGTACATAATAAAGAGTATACTGTTACCTACCTATTTATATTGAGACAAAACGATGCATTGGGAGGGAGGAAAAATTGCATAAAGAGAAGGGCTATGGCAGCTAGCAACTGCTCGGTTTTACTTACTTAAATATTATAATAATTATGTTCACCCAGATTATATTGCAGATCACTATTGTGACACAAACTACGATATCAACAGGTCGTACGGGTTAATAACCGTTAACCTGGACTTGGTAGCAGCGACCGACCGGCGGGGTAACTGCGTAATACACTAACAGTAGCAATGGCTTTAATTATGACAGTCCAAAACCATTGATTTCGTTATTTACGTTGTTGAGAAGACAAATAATTCGAACATTTATCAAACAATGGATTAGCAGTATCCTTCAAAATGATTTAGATTTATGCAAAATAAAACATTAGATGAGCGATGACAACAACGAAAACTTTCTTAATTAGATATGTATGTAGATAGTTTTACATTGCAGATGTACGGTACTTAATTAATTAACGCTTTTCCCTTTTGATACACGGATGGTAAGTTAAGGAAATTTATTGTTTAGTAAATTGACTACCAACACAACTTATAAGTTCAACGCTCCAAGGTTTTTTTGGCGTGTGGCCAAAAACGGAACTAACGCGAAACGCCACCATCTTGTTTTGTCAATATAATTTTATAAATGTTTACCAATATCGCCCCCGTATCATGGTCATTTTTAGGCGCGAAAATATCCTTGTAGTCCTTTCGCAGTTATTTTACCTCTGATAGCACCAACCCAACAACAACCTTATTGTAACGAAAATAACAATCACTATGATTTTGACAGACTTGTCAGTGGCTGCAATCCGACAGCAACCTTATTTCAACAGAAATAAAGTTCACAGACAGTGAGGCAAAATCAGAGGTAAATTAACGGTGAAAGCACTGGTAGCACTCTATATTTAAATTACAACTGTCATTCTTTAGCTATATAGGGTTATTTTTTAAAGACCAGCCAAATTTAAGGATGTGGTACAGACCATCAAACTTAACAACTTTCTCAATGGGACAAATAGCGTAATCGCGAAAATTTTATCAACTGTCCCATAGAAAACTTCAATACCTACTCGACCTAAATGTATGGGACGGCTAAATTTTTATTCGCGATTACGATGTTGGTCCCATGGAGAAAGTTGTTCTCTTTGAAAAATAACCCTGTATAACACGGCAAATTGACGTAGGGTAAAATTGTAGGTAAACCAAATTGACAAATTTGCTTTATACCTAATTTCCCTGGGTGTGCCTACCAAAATACCTATGCCCTATAGGTATGGAGTAAAACCTGTGAACAACACTGTTTATTACTAACCTGGTGGTTGGTAGGAGCTATGGCGGCGCTCTGCGGTGGAACTGACTGCACCGGTCGCGCCGGCTTCGCAGCTGCTCTTTGAAGAGATGCGCGCTTCACAGACACCATCAGCCAAACGTCTTCTACTCTTTGTGCCACCTGGAGAATACTTTAGTTATTAGTAGAGATCAAGATAAGAGAGTGGTCAAAAGACTGTCAGATCAGAGGGTTAAAATACTATAGATTTCATCTTTATAGGTAACCAAAAGACTTAAACTGCTGGACATAGGTCCGACAGTTGAGCCTTTTGGCTAATATGAGATGAGAATAAAGCGAACCTAAAGGCCTAGATTCCATACCTTTTAAGGTGAAAGCGCCAGGGTAACCCGCGAAATTCTAATTTTCTTACGTTCTTTGCAATTTGCAGGTCAGTATCAGGTTTTATGTTGATCTAAATATGATTAGCGGCCGTAATAAGTATTTATTTATAGAACTAGCTTCTGCCCGCGGCTTCGCCCGCGTGGATGTCGGAAATTATCCCACGGGAACGTGCCAACAGGATAAAATGTACCCATGTGCTTCCCCAGAATGCCATCCATCTCGCGGGCCCTTTGTGGCTAATTACAATAGAAAACCAATTGTGTCTCATTAGTGGTGATTAAGAGGGTACCTACCTATATGATACCTTTACCTAAGTGCCAACCTAATTTAAAAAAAAAAACTCAATAACAGAAAATTAAATACTTACCTACCTACATAAACCTATTTCTGATGATAACTAATCTAAACTCAATAAATAAGCAAAATCCCTAAAAACTACTTAATATCTATACGAATGACTAATCCTACCTAACAGTATTATAAAATAACCTACGGTCACTACGTACACTATCAAATATACTACCTATACTTTAAAATTAAAATCTATACCTACCTACGACTTATATAAAAATAAACCTAAATAACTCTAAAAACTAAAAGGAATAAAAATGAACTCCATTGCGGGTGACTTAACCTACGACAAACTTATTATTTGCGGTTGGTGCAGTAATCGAGTCTAGGGATCGAACCGCAAAATTAAGTTTGTTTTTTATTGTATATAATTTTCCGGGATAAAAAGTACCCAGTGTGGTGCCCAGGATATTAAAGAATAATTATACCAAGTTTCAACGTAATCGAACCGGTAGTTTTTGCGTGATGCCTGAACAAACAGACAGACAGACAGACAGACAGACAGACAGACAGACCGACAGACAGACAGACAGACAGACAAACATTTTTTTAATCACATTTTTGGGTTCGGTGTCGGTCTAGTAACACCCCCTGCCATTTATTTTTTTGATATTTTCAATGTACAGAATTTTCACTTCTACAGATTTATTATAAGTATAGATTATAATCGTAAAAAATCATATTATTACCCTATTGTAAGACTATTTCATTAAATCACCCGCCATATTTGTTACCGTCCCGAATTATAGTTTTATCAACATACAACCTGACACTGACCTGCATATTGCTAATAACGTAAGTACAGACGCCAGCACATGAAGCTACTACAGTCTGTCAAATTTCTTTAATAGATTTTCAACTTTATCGCTAAAGCATTAGGTTCAAGGTTGATTGGGAAAATTTGACAGTTTCGGGTAGCTTGATGTGCCTGTGTCTGTACATTTGAATTTCGCGGGCTACCTTATCGCATCCTCCTTAAGCTAGATAAGCTTTAACTGATATTTTATCCTAGACTTTAGAATAAAGGCTTAGTGAAATTTTTGAAAAGAAAGAAAATGTCTCAAAACAATTTGGCAGCTATAGGCCATTTGTGCCTGCTACTATAGCCGCTATTGGTTATCTTTGCCTACAGCATAATTAAGAAGTAATACCACCGTACCTGAGTGACTAGTGCCCTGGTCTCCTGTGTAGCAGACTGCATCAGCATATCCCGGAACTGGTCTGGAGCCGTCAGTCCGAAGCTCGTAGCGTCTTCTAACAATTTGTCCACTGCTATTAATCCTCCTTCTCCTGCTAAGATTTCCACGCCTGTTGCGCACCATTCGTTCGCCTATTATGAAGAATATATCAAATAAAAAAATCTGCAAACACATGTTTAATTGGTGGAAATCACTCATGTTGTGTAACTTTTAAAAACATTAACATAAGGTTCAGAATTTGTTGGTCTGAGGTTCAGAATTACAATGATTTTTAAAAATACTTAGTTGGTATTCTACATTTGCTATGATAATACTAGGACTTTGCCAACGACAAAAATACATTAAATGTTTTGATATAATAGATATTATGGTGAGTGTGATAGACATAATAAATCTTAAATGCACAAACACCTTGTAACTAATAACAAAAATAAATAACAATCTTCAACTAAGAAAAGTTAGGTTTGCGTAAATTAATCGGCTTGGTGTTCAATTTTTATATGTAGGTAACGTTTACTGAAACGCTACACTAAAAATACCTGTTTTTCTCTAAATACATTATATACTATTTTATTACTAGCTTGTACCTAGTTACCTACCATAGGAATATAAAACTTATATCTATGTTACTACTACATAGCTAGATTTATATTTGAATCTACCTTATCTATCCTGTCCATAAGTTCTCTGGCTTTAGTCAGAAGTAGATTTCGTTTCTGTATCTTTTCCAAAAGCAAAGCGCTCGTTCGTCTTAGTTCTTCGCATTTTGATTCTATGTGGTCAACTTGACTTAGCGGGTCTTGCATTAATTTCTCTCCTGCAAAAATATATAATTATTTACTGGATAATGAATTATACATACCCTTTTTTAACAAGAAATTCCAATACTAGGTAATACAATAATAATTTATCAAAAACAAAATCTTAATTGCGTAAAAATATTATTGGACGCAATGTTGATGCTGCATTTGTTTTCAATTCAAAAATCGAAGCTAGGAAGGAGCCGAGCCCTATTTTTCTTTCTCTTTGCAGCCAGTTTCCAATATAGAGATTGCATCGACGCGCGACGCGACGGCGACTTTGTAGTTTTATTCAAATACCTTTGTAATAATTTGAATAAAAAAAATATTCTTGTATTTTTTTGCTGCTGTCTCTAAATAACATGAAATCATTCTTAAAACATTACCGTCGTCAATAACTGAGGTTGCTGTATCAAGATCACAGTTACAAAGTTTCTCAAAGTCGCCAGCCTCTTGTAGAAGGCTGTCTACCCTGATTGCTGTCTCGCCCACCTCCGTCATGTCGCATGCTTCTTTTAGATGGTTGTCTAAAGTAGCCTACAATAAAATAACATCTTATTAAAACTATGGTTTTATGGGCATGATTAAATAAATAACTGAAAATCTAAATGACGCAATTTTAATTTGTGAATCCTGTTTCGTTAAAAAAAATAAAAAACAATAAAAGCAACAAGAAGGTCGAACTCGCATGCAACTGTCAACATGGAGGGATAAAAACATGCCCTTTAGATTATAAAAAAAAAAACAATTTGACATATGCCTAACCTCCATTTACAAATTAATAATGTAAGTAAAAGTGTATAATTGTGTTAAGTTTGAATAAAAATAATACTGTAATGAAAAACAACAAGTGATAATATGACTATGGAAATTGTGTGCAACTTTCGCAAATGCAGAAAGTCTCTATCAAATCAAGCGTGGGTAACGACTTGTTCACATGCATTTTGTGTTGAACACGGAAAAAGAGAATTCAAACGAACTCCCGAAAATTCATTGACTTGTCCGGCATGTGGGACCGAATTACGTGATAAGTTTGATGTGATTCAAGCTGATCTTAGGCCTAATGAAACATTCAAATCAATAGTTTTGGCGGGAATGAGACCCGACACGATCATGGACATTGCTATGCGCGCAATGTCTTTTTGGGCGTATCAGGTCGAACAGGAGACGTTATATCAAGAGAGCGTAGCAAAACATGCGAGAGAGAAACTACAATGTATGGAAGAAATAAACACATTGAATCTTCAAAAACTAAAAGCGGAACTTGAAACTTGCAAACGAAAGGTCAGTAATTTACAATCAGAATGTAATAAGAAGAGTAAACAAGCGGAGGATTTCAAGGCGCGTCTAGAAGAAAAGTCGCGAAAAATACAGAAGTTAACATTTCAACTGGACGCTCAGAAGAGGAAGGATATTCGCAATTTCGAAGGTATGGATAGTAAAGAGAAATGTATGGATATATCGGACTTAGTCGCCAATAAGGCGGTTTCAGACTTGGTTTCAAACAGGGCTTCAGACTTTGTTTTCCGACCAGCAAAAGACCCTGACGAATCACACAGAGTGTGTTCACCGCGAACACCAATGTTTGACTTTCGAAACAGAAATAAACAGGCGTCGCATTTCCAGTTCCGACCGGTAAACTCTTAACAAAAATGTAATTTAAAAAAACACAAAACAAAATTGTCTCTGATTGAACGATTTGTAATTAGATTAAGCGTAGGTAAGTTACCTGCATCTGTTTAAAGTTTAATAAAAACGTTCGAAACTTCAGCCAGTGGTTTAGCTTTGTGGAATGTTTTTGCCAGAAATTGTCGAATTGTTTTTCAGTCTCGTCCAGTTGCACCAGTAATCTGAAACAATACGTTATTAATTTTCATTCTCATCTTTAGAAATAACTAAAGATCAACGTCTATTAGTTGACCTGTGTAGGTTGACATAGGTAATTGTCTGATGGCCAATAATGACTTCCATAACATAGGTATTCTAGAAGTATTGACTTGCTCTAATTGAACGTCAGCCTAGCTCTGCATCGCTCATCGCATCGCTCTTTATTACTTCCAGTCCACAACTGGTTCCTATAACCTTTTAATATTTGGACGCTGAATAATTAATATCTGTCTCCTAAAGACATAAGTAATTACCTCTCAACCGCAGCGACATGGCTGATAATATTATAAGTAAGGTTTGGTTTCCGTACTTGCGTCAGCAACTCTTCGCCTTGCGACGTTGCCGACGATAGTTCAGTTTTTAAAGCTTTATACCTAAAACAGAAACATAATTAACATAAAATTTCGCTTTACGACAAGGAAAACAGCGAACACACTTATGAAAAATGTAGTGTTGTTATTTAGGTTACCTATTTTCCTGACAGTCTAATAATTCTTTGGTTTGTGTCGGGTCGTTTCCCATATCGCAGTCTACAATCTCATGCATAAACTCGTCCAATTTACTTGAGATTTCCTTCATTAACGTAGAAAATTTCTCTAGAGCCTGAAATACAAACACATATTTGGGCTAAACTGGTAATAACTACATAGTATACAGTTAAAAAAGCTAATTGAGTACTAGATGAACATTCTATTCAAATATTAATGTAAATTTAAATCACTGTTAAAATTGCATTATTAGTTACACACTTGAATAGTTAATTCAGGTAATTGTTCTCAGAATTTCACACAGGCGATCGGCGCTGTATGAAATTTCCCATATTTCCACACAAATAATTCGGTGCGCAAGGATAGACATCATTGAACATTACCAAACTAATACAACTCTCCGGCTATATTAAAATTGTTCGGAGAACTTTGATAGCGCGATTTAGGATTGATAGTTAACTTTGAAACAACTAGATGGCGCTACTGTGACCTCATTTTAATCATGCTGGGATTTAACGATGTGTCATTAGAATTTAAAATGTCTGTAACGAATATTTTAGAGTAAGTGATAAAAAAAGTTCTTACTATCCGCTGCTGTATCCACTCAGCATGTGAATACTGTAGTTCCCCGCCAAGGTCTGGCGTCAGCTGTGATCTGTCGAAGTGTTCGTACAACTCCTCGACTGATGAACAGACTAGCACCCTGAACCGGAACTCTTCCTTAAATAATTTACTACTGACTTCTGAAAGCGCCTTCTGTAGGAAACTTGCTGGTCGAAGGACGTACACAGCGTGAATTATTCCTGGGAAGAATTCCTGGAACAGAGGAAAAAATATTTGTAGATATTGGCTTATAATTTCCAATCAATTATTTATTTACAGTTATAACAATACTATATCCCTACCTACATGGAAGTTCCATTAAAGTTCTTATCGTGTCCTAGTTTTACGTATAGCTACTATTCTGTGGTTAAACTTATTCACTTCTGTATTTTCAGACTACTTTTAAAGTTTGTTTTTAATTAGCGTATGTAAGGTAGATAATTAATTATTACTTACTGAGATCCTTAATAATACTGTTTTGACAGAGTTCCATCGATCTTTTCTTCTGTCTATTATAATGTGGAAGCCCATATCTGCTTCCAATAACCTGTAATAAGAAAGAAATCATCCATGAATAATGAAACTCGATATTGATTAGTGATGCTAGCTATCATTTACTTAGTTATCAATCAATTATGAGTTCTGTCTGGTATCGATTATTATGTGGCCGTGATAGTAAATAATCTATCAAATTGTGGAACGCTGCTATATTAACTTCAGTAGGTAGGTACTACTTACAGGGTTTAAATAAATAATTACCTAATATCCATTATCCAGTTTATAAGCTAAATATGAATATTGAATTCATTATTGATCTTGCGAGCACTTTTTTTTCTGAAGGTAATTTACAATTTTAATGAACTGTCTGCAACGAACTCGTGTTAGTTAATACACTAGTCTCTTGGGAACTTAACCACCCATAAAGACCCATTAATATTTCAGTTAGTGGTAACCGTCAGGCGATAAATAGGTAGGCATAGAAACATTTGTCGTCAAACTTTCCTGTTTATGTCGAACGCAGACGCTATTCATGGTAATCTTATATTTTTTCCATAAGGAGAAGCTATATAAATATAAAATACAAAACTTTTTAAACAGTAACGGGCTAATACAATACAATATTATTAATTATATTACTCAAAACGTTGTAGCGTTCAATGAAGCGTACGATTCTCTGTGGGTGGTCTACGCTTTTAGCGTAAGCAGAAAAATGTCACAAAAATGACACACAACGGGAGATAAAATGAAAGTGATTCATGGTAAAAAAAATATATAATATGGCTTTCACGAAAGAGTTTATGGAAAATATAGAGAAACAAAAGAATTGGAGTAGGTAGTAAGGTAAGTTTGTAAGAAATAAATCGACCAGCTGTTGGCAGTGAACTAGTTAAGAGCTAGTGAAATTATGTGCCTGCACCGTAATACACTATCCATCTATCGTGCAGTTAAAACTCTTGACAGTAATAGATTTCGAGTGGGTAAGCTGTAAAAGTATTTGCAGCTAGAAAATGCAGTTCGTGTACAAGTCTGCAATGTCGAAGTAAAAACAAAGTTCACAAGATTGTCGTCCAGTCCATTGTTTAAAAACTACCTACGGTCCTCAATACACATTGTAGGACACAACTTTAAATAACTCTGTTTGTACTAGCAATGTCACGCCGCCACTGACTAAGGAGTCTCGATCCCCTTATTCCGAAATGTCATTTAATTAAATATTAAAATCTATTGGCCTCTCTCCGATAATTGACTAAACCATTGATCGAAACTGACGAGGACTGCCTAGACTTTAACCCCTTTATTTAAGTAGTGATTGGCGACTGTGAATTGACGTTTCAACGAAACTTGACTTAATCATCGTTAATAAATAAACCCTTAAAAGTTTATGAATGTCAAGATTTATGGAGACACTTTACAGCCTGTAATATTTCCGCTGCTGGGACTGAGACGAGGTGGTCTCAGGACTTATACTCACTGCGTGGAGGGAGTCTCGAAGCGTGGTGGATAATGTTGAACTCCCTTTGTGGATAAGCATTAATGATTTAGGGGATCTTGTATCATTACTTACGAGGGCACAGAGGTGAGGTAAAGCAGCAGCCTACGGTACTCCGATGGCATAATGATGTGGAAGTTGTTGTTGTCGGGGAAGGTGATGAGGGGCCGGTGGTCCCTGGCCAGGCCCCCGGTCGCCAGCGCATACTGCGGCAGGAGCAACTCGCTGACGTTGCGGCCCTCGTCGCCATCGCCACCGCAGCCGTCGCACTCCGCTTCTGAAGATAAAAAAATATTGGACGTCATTAATTGTGTGTGCTTATGAAGAACGAGCCTTTCGCCGCGGTTTCGCAGGCGTGGAGGTCAGAAATTATCCCACGGGAACGTAATATGTACCGGGATAAAAGTATCTATGTCCTAAATTAGGTCATGGTCTACCTGTGTGCTAACAGACAGACAGAGTTTCATTCGCATTCATAATATTAGTATGGAAGTTTGCAATGAATTATCTTACCCAGGAAAGTAAATAACTAAGTATAACAATTATTGGGAGATATTGTTTTGTGTTAGTTTAAAACAAAGGTATTATTTTAAAAGTGGGTGGTTGTCTGAACGGTTGTTAGTTTACCTACCTGTCTAGGTCTACATTTAGTTTTGCTTCAAAAACATAATTTCGGCAGTCGATAGTTAGATTTTATCTAGATACTAGCTTCTGCCCGCGGCTTCGCCCGCGTGGATGTCGGAAATTATCCCACGGGAACGTGCTAACAGGATAAAATGTATGTGCTTCCCCAGGATGCCATCTAGCTCTATGCCAAATCAGAAGTTCAGTGGTTTAGGCGTTAAAATGTAACATACAGTTTCAAGTTCAAATCCTCCCCTTAAAACCTGAATTACCCCTTTTTGTCCCGTCAGTGGTAAATTTTCGACAACTTTACATACTTATTATTAATTATTTTCTGTCAAAAGTATCAATACTGAGTTTCGAGTTACTCGGACCGCGCATTCAATTTCTTCCACACAAACTTCACACCCCTATTATCCCCATTTGAGGGATAGTTTTGAAAAACTTATAATGATAAACATTATTACTTACTTAGGCAGGTATTCTTGCCAAGTTTCAAGTTTATTAACTAAATGAATAAGATTGTTCATATAAACTGTATCCGCCGCTTTTCACCCCCACAGGGGGTAGAATTTTGAAAAGTCGTTTGGGATTATTCAAAACTTGATTCAAAGATTATTTATACCAATTTACGAGTTAATCAAGCCACGCATTATAATCCTCCCTTGTAAAATTAACTACCCCTTTTCAACCCGTTAGGGGTAGATTTTCGAAAAACCCTGATACATGTTACTCTTTATTTTTGGTCTTAAGTATAAGCACTGAGTTTCGAGTTAATCGGACCGCGCATTCAATTTATTCCACACAAACTTCAACACCCCTATATCCCCCTTTGAGGGGTAGTTTTGAAAAACTTATAATGATAAACTTTATTACTTACTTAGGCGAGTATTCTTGAAAAGTTTCAAGTTTATTAACCTAATGAAGAAGATTTTTCATATAAACTGTATCCCCGCTTTTCACCCCCACAGGGATGGAATTTAAAAAAAATCGTTTGAGATGTATTCATAACTTGACTCAAAGATTTTTTATACTAATTTTCGAGTTAATCAAGCCATGCAGTAAAATCCTCCCCTAAAAAATTGACTACCCCATTTCAGCCCGTCAGGGGTAGATTTTCAAAAAACCCTGATACACATTATTCTTTACTTTCAAGATTAGGCATAAATACTGAGTTTCGAGTAAATCGGACTGCGCGCTAAAATTCTTCCATACAAACTTTGAAACCCCCCAATCCCTTATTAGGGGGTAGTTTAGAAGAAAAAAAAACTGACAATCTTCATAATTTATTTAGATAAGTATTCGTGCCAAGTTTCAAGTTTATTAACTCAAGGAATAAGATTTTTCATACAAAGGAATTCCCCCCTTTCCACCCTCTTAGGGGTGGAATTTCGAAAAATCCTTTCTTAGTGGATGCCTTCTCTTCACGAAGAACACACCCTCCAAATTTCATGACTCTAGGAGCAGCGGTTTAGGCTGTGCGTTGATCTATCAGTCAGTCAGTCAATCAGTCAGTCAGTCAGGACTTTGAATTTTATATAAGTATATAGATGTAACAAGACAATGATTGCTTTCCTTTAACAGATTCAATGTAATACAAAGACAGTAACATTTTCCACTGATACTTTATTACTTACGTACATACCTAATATTAATTACACCCGAATAATAATTTACCTTTTCGGTTTGCCTCAATTAATAATCTATACATATAATAAAACAGTAACGAAAGAAAAACTGTACATTGAGAATATTCGTGAAAAAATAAGTGGCTTTTGTTAGAAAAACGTAACTGATGACAAAAAGTGACTTTTTAGAATTTTTGTCTGTTTGTCTGTTTATCTGTTTGTCTGTGTGTATGGTACGGCTTCACGCCAAAACTACTGAATAGATTGAATTGAAATTCAGCAAAAATGTTCTTTGTAAACCAAGGAAGGCTTTAGGCTACATATTATCACGCCGTATGTTACGGGAGGTAAGCAATATTGATTTTAAAAGGGTTTTGTTCGTAATTGAATGCACAAAATAATTTAATGCACAAAATGGCATGTTATTTATTTAGTTAATAATAATTTAACTCTGGGACCTTAATAATCACGCTATTTTTATAAAGGAGCGGGGCAGTAATATTATAAATTGCAAGGGAACAGCTATTTCAACTATATGTCAACGGGGAATTTAGCGGTAAGGTCAGGCGACCGTTTACCGCACTAAATGGTGCGAGTTCAAATTCCATACTAATGTTTTAAAAAACAGTAAAATTCTTTTTTTTTTTAGTTTTTGCATTTTTTATGTGCATTGGGAACGATACTGTTATGAAATCTGAGAACTTTACATGTCCTATCTAATTGTATGGAGAATTTCACACCAATATTACTAAACAGATTAATTGGTGGTACAACAAGCTACACTATCATGAAGTCAAGTCAAACTTTTGGTTCTAAGTTATATCTTACCAAGCACATTTGTTGTAGGTAATTGATTTAAGTATGTAATTCTTAGTTTTGTTCCTTGCTGCTGTTACCATATTTTTTTTTAATGCAAAAATAATGTAGTTGTCTTTTAGATTAACGACAATTTAGTTTTATTCATAATTTAATTAATTTGGGTAAATGATATGGTAGTTTCCGTTTTCTAACTATATGGCGTTGGCGTCGAGTTAGATTACGCTATGGTTTCGTTCCAAAAAAGTGATGTTATAGGTGCCAATGTGCCGCTCTCATCCATCCGGATACAGAGAGACAGCAGAGATTAAGTCTTCAGCTTTTCCGCACTGAGACTGCTCGGTCGCTCGAGAACAGTCAGGAGTGCGATACACGCCAAGCAAGCGATCGCGAGCTCCACGCAGCATCTCGCGCTTCGGAGACTTACACGCAGAGAGACTCGCGTTTAAGCTCCCAGCGTATTCGCACTGCCACATCTCGATCACTTGAGAATCCTGAAGAGCATGAGACGCGTCTTCATGCAGACCGCTCACAGCATGCTCTAGCTCGATCTTTGGAGACAGACGAGCAGCGCGAGCAACGCAACGCACTTGCTCGGCAAAGAAATCACGACATGCGTGTTGAGGTGTCTGTTTATTCCACGCAAGAACGTGAGCGGATTCAGGAAATTCGGGCAAGTCAGTCAGTCGAACAGCGTGTGGCCCAAATTGATCTAGACCGTATACGCCGCAATCTTCGCAATTCATCCTCATCTGATACTGAGTCTATGGTTTATGATCTTGAAGAGCAACCGTGGTTCAATAAAGAAAGGAGCGCGTTTTCCTATAACCCATTTATTAATAACATCGAACACGGAGACATTGGCATCATGTCTAAGGTGTATGCACACTGTCATGCGCGTAAGTGGAAGGGAGAGACCAAGGGAATGTGTTGTGCGTCTGAAAAGTTACGACTAAACTCTATGCAAGAGCTACCGGAGATCTTACGAGTTCTTTTGAATGACGAGCATTCCAAGTCCAGCCATTTCTTAAGCAATATTCGAGCCTACAACAGTGCTTTTCAGATGACTTCATTTGGAGCTCATCAAGTCACTAAATCTGGATTCATGCCGACTTTTTACAAAAATGAAAGATCTGGAACGTTTCGAATCGTCTCGCGCATCACGCTGTTTTCCCGTCCCCGGGCTTTTAGAATTCGACATCAGACGTTTCAGATCTTCGATTTTGACGACCTCGTTGTCGCTTTCATAAGCAACAGGATCCGCGTACGAAGTCGCGGACAGAAGCTAGTTTTATATAATACTTACTTAAATGTTGAATATCCGGTTGACTAATGAGTTCGTCAAGTTGAAAGAGTAGTCGCACTAACGAGTTTACTTGGAGGATTCGTTTAGTTCCCAGTAAAGTAGACTTTAATCAGGTATAGTATACTGGAGAGGTTCGCTTCATTTGAGTTTTCAAATAATTGAGAACTTTCCGGACGGAGGTGTGGATTCTTCAGATATTGGTACAATGACAGATTGAACATCCCATTTTTGGTTTAAGAAAACAGTGTTGTAGCTTGTAATATATTTGGGTAGGTATTTTCCAATAATTTGTACGTGCTTTTAAGCAATCTCATAAAGAGAAACACAAAGAAAAGTCTAACTGCGCATTACACTAACTTGAACAAAGCATTTTACTTAAATGAAGATGAATCCGGTCGGACCCTTTGTGTAATCAGTGGAATCTTTTAATTTCCCACGTTTCATTCTGCAAAAGAATAATGAAAAAATATTGTTAGAAACCTTCAACTTCGTGGTCGACTTTGGGAAGGTATTTAAATAAATTATACCAATTTATCCTTGTAGCAAATTGCTGTGTAAGCAATCTGTATAAAGTTAGTTACAAAAAGCGCGATCGCGTGATGTTTAACAATTAATTATATAGCACAGGGTAGAAAGAACTTATGGTACCCGTAGCTACAGCATGGGGGATTTATCAAGATGGATTTTCAGGAATTGATAAAAAAAAAATGAACGTGTTTCCGTTTCTCGGTCCCCAATAGCGTCGTAAAATAATGTCGGTGTAAAGAGGAACAGTGATTTGCGTTTTTTGTCGCATGCCTCACTATAATAATACCGTGATAATATCGCGGAAATTACTTACTTCTATTACATTGACGGAGAAGGTCTTTGCAGAAAATTGATGGGCATTATTAAGTACTAACTAAGTATTGTAACGTTAATACTTAATGATCAAGTAAGGGTGTGATTGTGGAGCTATGTCACAAACCATGCTCCACCTCCTATCCTGCCCTCATGTCCCAAAACATGTAGTCCAAGTGACCTCAGCGTGTGGAAGTGGCGGTTTTGGGAAAACAAGATTTAATATAGGTACAGTCGTGCCAGCGACACGAAGAAGAATGATGAAGTGTAGCGTATTTTGAGGAGAACTTGAGAATAATCTAGAAGTATTTAGTAACTGTTAGGGTTAATGGAGGAATACCAAGAAAAGGCTGTTATAAGGATTTATATAATACGTTTAATATCCTTTTATATTTATATATTGGAAGGTGTGTTTACTACTATTTTAGGCATCTTCAAAGCAATGTACACTGTACTACCTACGTCCTAAAATAGTAAGTATAAGTACAACCACACGACAGTATCGCTATCCATTGAAACGGTTTTATTACTTTACCAACACAGCCCGCAGGTCAGGGATGGTTCAACCTCAATAGAGCGAAGTACACAATGTGATAAATTAATGCCGGACAAACGGGGACCATTTACCTGAACGTATTAGGCACAAAGACCTTTTACCGTATAAGTTAAGTAGGTATAATAGTTTAACTTCTAGATTTTGGTCGTTGTTAGGAGTTAGGGACACTATTATCATGTAAGGCTTGGTTAAGTTACACGGTGAACTTACTTGAAAAGCCTTCTGTTGTTGCCTTTCTGGACTCTTACTTTAGAAGACTTTCGAATTACTTGTTATTTGATTCGTAGTCCTATCATAACTTTACTTGGCTAAGATGTTGCTTAAATGGACCAAGCCTACTGTCAAATGGCTAAAGTCTAGACATCTGCAGCAGAGCGCGGCGGGTACTAACGTAGGCGATGAAATAAGGTCGACCCAATTTTACAAGAATACTCCAAATAGGCTCGGGAGCGGTACTACAGGAAGCTTTGGATTGCGCAAAGAGAGACTCAAAAGGCTTTGTCTTAACAGTAAGTGGCAATGTGGAGAGGTGTAAGCACTTTATCATAGGACCTACATACGGGGTGGCAGGGGCATCGACGAGCAAACTGTAACATGAATTCAGCACAGGACTCTAGACGAGCGTATAAAAGGTCAAAATGTAAGGAACAGTAATTTTTTTTTATAACCGTCGAAATTTTTTAACTCAGGGGCGTTTAGAATCTTGTACTGAATCCATGGTAAAGGATGCACGTCGATATCCATGTCGCCCTGTATAATATCTCAATACCTATAGAAATCTATGTATGTGTGAAGATCTCTTCATAACCATGTGAAGCATGATGTTGATGAAATGTTGTCCTTAGCGTGCCTAGCTACAACTGCTACAAAGGTATCATATACGCAAACAGTTACTCAATCTAGCCGTGGTAAGCACTAACCGCAACAATCTAATGGTTCACTAACTAGACCAGAATACCTAACATTGTACCAGGGCACTATAAGTCACCTAGGTATCATTACGTAGCTAGGTGTTACGTACTTAATACCCGACACCTCGCTCGCTTCGCTGCTTCGTTCAAGAAAACCTGTATGTTAATTTTGTGTGCAAAATTACACCTCAAAGGCATTATTTAAACTTGAATGAATAACCGCAAAGGAAATTTATTCGTCCGGAGATTTTGTACGATGTAGATACCTACCTACATTTTTTGGTTCAAAGAATTTTGGCATGGCTCCTAATAAAGCTAGAATAAAATTTTAAAAACTAAAATGCGAGTATGGAAAACATTCGGCACTGTATACTGTTGTGTGCCAAGTGCCAAAATGGAGCCTATGCTTTATAAAAAATGGCTCTTGTAACTTTCTTAATTGTACAGACGCCAGCAGGTCAAGCTACCCGAAACTGTCAAATTTTCCCAATCAACCTTGAACCTTAATGCTTTAACGATAAAGTTGAAAATCTATTAAAGAAATTTGACAGATTGTAGTAGCTTGACGTGCTGGCGTCTGTACTATAACATCTTCAAGAAGCGGAACTAATTCATTAATTATTTATTTATGGTAACTGAAATCTTAATAATTACTTGTTAATATTTCACACACGCAATAATAAACTGCTGTAAGGCTGGCATGACATGGTGCAAACTGCCAACGGTCATTATTCAAATCAAGTTCGTCGACCGCGCGACTCGCGCGCAAAGGTCAAGATAATTGATTCCGAGCCGAGGCGAAGAATCGCAGTTCACACCCAAACAAAAGATTCTACACATGATTTTATGTGTATTACAAGAGATAAATGCGGGTAAAATTGTACGTTGTTCGAAGAGACAATTTTATTTAATGTTTGCAAAATTTTGGCACTAAACGAGGCCCATCAACTTTACTCAGTTGACCTTACAGTTTACACATTTCCACTTAGTAATGAATGACCTGCAGTCACTGCAGTGCAGTCTGATTAACTCCTACATGCATTCAAAGGGGTCAATTGAAGATTTTGCACGTAGCTTTAATAATTTTACAAGACTCCAAAAGTCAAAGAATCAAAACCTCCAGTAAGTTAGCATGATTATCATCTGAAAACTATACAGAACATTAGAACAACAATACCACGAGCTGTGAAATTAGACTAGTTCGTAAAGTTTCAGCCTGAATACCTCGAAGCTGAAAACTTGTCAACATGAACGTAAATACAAAGAGAAGATAACTATCTCGTTGTTTCAGGCTACATGCACTGTTTCATAATACCAACTTAGACACATAACATTCATAATTTTGCAGGAGACAAAAGAGACACACAATAGTTGAGACACATGATTTTTGATCCTCTAAATGAATTATTATGCTTCAGTCTCGTCTCATACTCTCAATGCATAAAGTAAAACGTTACGAATAGAATCTGTCTAAGGAAGTCATTGCGTGAAAACTGAAAACATTATTTACACGCTTAGCAGATGCGTAATGTTTGTATAAATTGTGGTATACACAAATAGCTACGTAAGACTACCGTTTGTGATCAACCAGAACGAAGTTAGATAGCATTTGTTTACATAAAGTTTTACAACTCTAACGTAGTCTTGTTAAGTAAATGTAAACATTACCGAAATGCTGAGTTTATGGAGAGGTTCAAACCTTTTATGGAGAGGACTTAAAGTCATGTACGTATAGCGTAGAATTTGCGTCAGTTTATTTTTTGCAACTGTAATACGTGTTTATGCCATAAATGTAACTGTTATATTAAAAGTTATGTAGGCTATACAATTCACAAGGTTGATAATACAACATACTTTCAGTATGTGAATCGTTATTTTATTACATAATCAGCATATTATGTTCCCACTGCTGGGACACAGGCCTCCTCTCTTCGATAGGAAGTGGACTGTAATCTATCACTGGGGCCCAGTGCGGGTTGGTAGATGTCACATGTCTTCGAATTTTTAGTCCTAGGACATGCCGGCAACCTCACGTTTTCTTCACCGTTCTGAGAGCAGTGGTGATGAAATTATTTACACAAAATAATGCGCCTGCCTGGGTTCGAACCACACGACCTACAACTCTTACATAAGTTGTGGCCGATACCTCTGGGCCACCATTGTTAATTACAATTCGATAATAAGCATACAATACTGAAATTACGTTGTCTAAGAAAGTAAGAACACTAAACAAGAAGCCAAGAACATGTGGTACCTTATAAATTCTCGTAGGAAACAATAACAACATAAAATGCAGATGGTATATTATTACCAATGTCATGCATTATGAAACCAACAATGCTGAAACAGACACAACACAGAACGGCTCATTAGTTACATAACAGTTCAAGAGATCTTCCACAAGGTCAGTCATAACAATTGTTAGCTCCAAGGAACATAGTTTATGTATTTTTACTGGAAAACACTCATTTTATGTCCGTAAAAGATATTACTTTTGCTACTTTACACGATTTTCTTATCACCTACATTTTACGGCTTCACCGAGTCAAACACGCAGTAAAATGCTTTTTACAATTCAGGAGAAATGTAGTATACGGTAGGAAGAGTCCAATAGCTGACGAGAGCTCACGATGTTGTTACTAAACGACGGGCGACACCCGACAATTTAATACTATGTAAATAAGAAAATATTTCCTGCGGTATTTCTGCTCGGTACCTGATATTACGGCCATCCAGGCGGAATTACTTCCGCAATATGCGGCCCCTAGCCATCGATGTACGCTACTCTAATGATCCGAATGTGGTATTCAAATCATCGTCATTGTTGCGCTTGCGAGCCACATACGAGGCCCAGTTATAATGATGGCTACGGAATCCCAATCATAATCGGATTCTCGATCATACAAATGACAGAGTTGATGAACGTATCGTCTGATACATCATGCTGTGGGAAAATTGAACACAAACAACAGTTTATTCTTGATGCTATCGATGCAGCGACTTCTGCATCATCGTTAAATTCTCAACGTCTCCATGTTCTCCACCCAAGCAAATAATCCAAAACCTCTTTCTATATTCCGTGTACCAAACCATGTGCTCTGCTTATTAACTTGAGTTGGGTTTTTTAGCTTGAAAAGTTGCTAGACCAGTCGTGTGTTTAATATTTCTTTGTTTCTTTATTACTTCGCCTAACTTTGTTGCCACAAACAATATTCTTACCATACATAATCTTCGTCTTTGTAGCTAAAACCAAGTTCCTCGCGAACAATGTTTCCAGTTATAGCGCAAATTCCCACGGCCTCGCAAACTATAATAAGGAGTATTAGGTCCCCTTTGTTCACGTTGTAGATAGCATCTCCAAAGGATACGAACATCCTTCGGGTAATTAAACTCGATCGTCTACGGCTTAGATCGTTGATCTTAAATGATGAGATAATGAGAGGTCTCAAGTCATGAGCATCTTGTTGACGTTTTTTCGAATCCTCAATTACCTTTGTCGTCGTTACTCGTCCAGTGCCGTCATTAAACGCCCTTAATGATAATCACCATTAGCCTGGTTCGAAAGTAATCAACGATACATAACAGACTGAGGGAAAACGTTCCCCAAACACGAGAGTACGTCCAATTTTAGGCGAACTAAAGCGATTTTGTTAATTTTTCCGACGTGAATTTTCCATATTTTTCTGTGAACGGCACTTGGCAGAAAATCAATTACATTTACAAGGGAGAGTATTTTCTAAGAGCCTCTCTTGAATTTAGATTTCGTAATAGGCATTTACTATTTAAATAAGCACTTATTCCCTTCCTTATTTAATAAACAATATTCAAGAACAGCTGTTGAGAGCCTGAGCTTATTCAGTTAAGCAGATACTCCCCGGAGGCAGCGTTGTCAGCATCGTATCAATGGCCGGTATTGTGGCTGGGCCAAAGAGCTCTTAAACTGCCATCCCGACCTCATTGCTATGCGGCGTGCAACCCAATCCCGGGGATCCCTTATGTAGTCATGATGTTACTATAAGTGTATTAGTAGTTATGGCTTTCTCATTGAGTCTAGGATTACTTACTTAACGTGATTATAATGAAATCAGAAGGTCAATTCTCGTAATTTAAAACGAGGTATTTTTGACAGATTGAGACTGAGATCAGACTGTGAACGATTTTAAAGTAACGAGAATTACCCCTCAGATTAACACTTTAGGGATCTTGCGGCTATGCGAAATGTTGTCTAGACATTTTTCGACACGCCTATTCAGAATCCTAAGCTGTGTGTTTATGAAGGTCCATTTTTTTGGACGCTGTAATTTGAAAAAGAAAACCTTGTTACTATTGTATCCCTTGTAATAAAACGTTTCCATCCTGATAGCTCCCTATTACAGAGCAATAGAACTATCTTAACATCCCAACCCCCTGGCGAGATAAAGTTATTTCATCTCAGAGTTCTATCAATACAGTGCTAACGGATTGACGTAACGTGCGTGTCTATAACATATAGATCTGGGCAATCTATGTCAGAGCATGTTTTTATACTCCACCATCTAGTTAACGAACTGAGGAAGATTTGTGGTTTAAACGCTGAAAGAAATGTAGAACAACGTTACGTCTATTTTAGATCTTAGATCTCGGATAGGATTTGAGGAGTTCCGTTATTTTGTATACTAATAATAAAGCTGAAGAGTTCGTTTGTTTGAACGCGCTAATCTCTGGAACCACCAGTCGGATTTGAAAAAATCTTTTTTCATTTGATATTCCTGAGAAAACTATTTCAGAAAAAAAGTCAGAAAGGACGCTAAGCGGAAACGAAGTAATAGTGCGGACAGGCGATGCGATGCTACAGGGTGGATCGAGAAAAGGAGAAAGTTCACGCGGACGAAGTCGCAGGTGGAAGCTAGTTTTGCATAAACTTAGTTCTTCCATTGGCCATGTTTTATTGAATGCAGTTATTATCAATCAACGGGAATGTACTGCATTGCTGAATGCGGATCTCTGAATGCCAGGTAGGTATCCGACTACCCGTGCCAAACACAAACCGCGGAAATCAGTGGCTGGGGATAACTCGTTATAAGGGGCACCCGTGAGCATAATGCTGGGAAAGAAATGAAAGGTAATAAACCAGCGGGGTAGTTGCGTAATACACTATCAGTAGCATGGCTTTCATTTTGACAGTTCCCAACAACATTCATTGCGTTAATTACGTTGTTGAGGAGACACATTTTTCGAATATACATATGAAGCAATGGATTAGCAGTATCCTTCAAAATGATTCAGATTTAAATTGATAGTGTGTTACGTAATTAGGGTGCAGATATTGGTACGTTAGGCTAAATTACCTACATGGTGTCAATGGCCAATCTGACAGGCATGGGATCACAATGGGTCTGCAACAATGGCTACTCTGTGACAATAACGATTGATCCGGTTATCGTGCCAGCGATCATTTTGCAGCAAACTTCGATCACAGATTGTCATTACTAGAGTAAGATTCCAGGGCCACCAGACGTCACGTATTTTCTGACGAACGAAATGTGGACGATTGAGTAGTGTTAGTATGTACTAAGAACGCATGCCTTCCTGTTAGCTTGCTGAGACAGCCAATTCTCAGGTACCAGGTAATACTCAGCCTCATGCGCGTGGATAATGCCCTCGCGCTCCTATCCACAGAGGCATTAAAATTGAGTTTAGGGGATGATTGGCCCCTTGGATCGGTCTGTCTTCTTGTAAAAGGTTTTAAAATAGTTGTCTGGTGGACATATTTATATAAAAATAGAGCATCAGAATTTACGTGAAGTTAAAGTACCTAATTATTTTGGGAGCTTTAAAGCGTCTGCAAAGCAATACGGCCGACGGAAAGGGTCTGGAAGTATTGGCGACTTATTTTTAAGGATATTGCCTAAAATATACGTAAAAATCAGCTTGGAGAATTTACGTGAGGTAAGTAATGTTTTTATGTACCTTGATTACCTGATACCTGAGAATTGGCCGTCTCAGCAAGCTAACAGGTAAGCATGCGTTCTTAGTACATACTAACACTACTCAATCGTCCACGTTTCATTCGTCAGAAAATACGTGACGTCTGATGGCCCTGGGATCTTGGACTATACCTATACGTCGTCTTAACTTAATTAGTTCATAATACCTACTGAGAAACTAAAAGTCTGCGGATAGCGGATGGCGATGGCGGTCCGGCAATTATCTATTTCCGGTGTCATTGTTGTACAGACGCCAGCACATCAAGCTAGTACAAGCTGTCAATTTCTTTAATAGAATTTCAACTTTATCGCTAAAGCATTAGGTTCAAGGTTGGGAAAATTTGATAGTTTTGGGCAGCTTGATGTGCTGGCGTCTGTACGTCGCTATAAATCTCACTTTATAGGATCTTCCATGCAGAATGATTTAATTTATTTTTAGAGAGTGAAGATAACTAAGTATAGCTAGCTAATTACCTGGTTCTGCTAATAAATTACGTGGACTTTGATTGAAATCTCACATAAATATACAGATTGGTCTCTTAGTATAGTTTAATTAAGTTGACTCTGATTTAACTTTCTCTTAAATTGTACTAGTTACTGTAGAACCGGACCCACGCCTCCGTAAGCACGTTAAGCCGTTGGTCCCGGCTGTCATTCGTGGATCTTTGACATTCGTTACGGGTCGTCAGAATCCTGAAAATCTGACAACAGTCTTACATAATCAGCCTATAACGTTCCCACTGCTGGGACACAGGCCTCCTCCAGGACGCCAGCACATCGAGCTACTACAATCTGTCAAATTTCTTTAATAGATTTTCAACTTTATCGCCAAAGCATTAGGGTTCCAGGTTGATTGGGAAAATTTGTCAGTTTCGGGTAGCTTGACCTGGTGGCGTCTGTACCTACTTATTTAACGGTTACAGTTTTAATTTATAATAATTAAGGTAAATAAGTAGACAAACGCATGAAAAATTTCCATACACGTATCTGGAATTCACAGTGCATACTTTTGTGCCATGCTGTCATCGTATTTTGAAGTAGGTACCTAAAGATATGATTGTGTGAAGGTATGATTATGATTCATCATAAATAACTAACATAATGCAACGGAATTCATAAAATTAGGTAAACAGGTAGTATTCATTCATGAGTGTATATCAGGCACATTATTTTGTTCTTTTAAGGTGAAAGGCTCAGCGTAGCCCGCGAAATTCAAATTTTCTTACGTTCTTTGCAATTTGCAGGCCAGTATCAGGTTGTATGTTGATCTAAATATGATTCGCGGCCGAAACAATTATTTATTTAAAGAATTATAATCATAGAATCATCAATACATCTGTCTCAGTTCATATAACCCTATTGAATGACTATTTCATTAAATCATGACATTTAAGGCCAATTCTAACTCAAGGAGTTCTATTGCTGATTCTAATAATTATAATTCTGTAAAGTCATATTTGTTACGAGTTACGACCGCGGCTTATATTTTAATAAACATAAAACCTGGCACTGGCCTGAGGCTTTCATTTTGACAGTTCAACAACATTCATTGCGTTCTTTAAGTTGTTGAGTAGATAAATTTTTCGAACATATGACGCAATAGTATTTTTTTTAATTTAAGTAATCAATAATATCCTTCAAAATGATTTAGATTGTGCTTGATAGTGTGTTACGCAATTGGGGTGCTGCAAATTGCAAAAAACGGCTACCTTAGCGCATCCCCCTTAATAGAACTGTCACTTATAATTATGTACTTTACTAATTAAATATGAATCCAATCAAAGTGTAATTTCAAACTATATTAGCACGTTATCGTTACCTACCTACGTATAGTTAATAAGCACCCTACATTAAATTCAAATATTCGTGTTATGTCCACCTGCTTATCATGCTTATAAAACAAATTGTGGTCAACTGTTAATCAGTTATTTTCCTTTGTATGACCCAATCATGTATTTCCATTCTTTTAATGGAATGGGTAACGGTTTGCTTGAATATAAAGACATTTTTATCCTCCCGTTACTATTTACATAGTCGCTAAATGTTCACAATCGAAATTTCCTATACGTAAAACGTGTAGCCAAGCGTTGCTTTGATCTTAACCCATGGTTATAGACGTTTCATATACACTACAACTACCACATTCTGTATAACATTCCTAAAATTATCCAGCTAATCAAAGGCCGTTATATTCACAATGATAACTCAATATGCTATAATCACAGCTGGGAAGTATTTCTAGTAACACGTTTAAATAATACAATTTCTTCAAGCGTAACACGATACACGAGCAGCACTTAGTACACTTTAATCTTCACATATAAACCTCACACGCGCGTATTTCGTGACGCAAACTTCGCACACAATAAAAACATTAACAAAAACTTGAAGCAATACATAATCACTTGCCTATTTTCTCGGTCTTGATGAAAAAGAAACTCAGTCGCATCTGTGCAACCCACACGCGAAACACAATGCGACACATCCGTCTGCGCGCGCGCAGGCTTGTGCGCTTCCCGCCTTCTGACTATCAACGTTCATCGGAAGATGTATTCAATCACAGCGAGTTGAATGCAGTGTTTAACGTCATTGAATCGAAAAACTAAGCGAAAAATCAATTTTACGCATCGTCAATCTTCAATCGTCAATGTTTGAAAACAAATCGACTGCGCAGTGGCGTTTCTTCAGGCACGAAAATTCGTTGAATGTCGCGTGGTTTTCGATAACAATCGTCATCGAGGCATGGTAACGTGTGATCGTCGCGCGTGCCCGTTCGTTATTAATTAAAGGCTTTACCTTGGAATCCGAAGCACTGCATCCTGCGGCGCACGCGACAGCACGCGCCCCTCGCGGCCACACTGACACTACAGTTGTCACGCTCTGACATCACATCACCCTTTAGCCTTAAACGCACGTGGCCTTATCACGAAGCAATAAGGTGCACGGAACGCTACACGCAGTATAATGCGCGCTCTGAACCGAAACTGATGACGGTCCGACATTGTACAGCATTCGCTATCATCAGATCTCTATCAATAAGATCTTCGATTGGGTGACCCTTTGTTCGAACCATGCCTTAAGTAAAGTATCTGTCAACTTTATCGTGAAATGTATCGTTTCATCGTGATTGTATGAATCTTATCAGGAAGGATTTTTATCACACTTTAGGTAGGCAACTATGGGATTTTCACAGCTCCGGTTTTCATGACTTATGAAATAATGGAACTAGGTACTGTACAATTAATAAATATATGGATATCGATGCTCCATGATCCGTGTTCAATCGGTCATGTCCGTACCAAACTATTTATGGAACATAGTACGCTGTATGATGAACGAGAGGAAGCTTTGTTTTGAAAAATGAAAAATATGGGTAAACTACGCTCGAGCCAAACAACTTTTTATTAAATACCGTGGAAGAGTGCTGGCAAAAAACAGAAGTTCAGATTAAACGCGGTAGGAATGTAGGCAGACATCCGAATGATTCGGTTCCGATGGCGAGGCAAACGGGGCCACCGCGCTACGGAATGCAGGCAAACAGACTGGAACACCGATCTTTAACTAAACTGGACTTTCTGACAGACGTTATAATGAACTGCACCTACAACATGCACCGATTATTAAAACGATGAATGAAAAAGGAAATGTTTTCAAGCTCAATCATAAATTTATCGTTCCCGCGTTTACGTTGTTTATGTAATGGACAGACCACCCACATGAAACATTACTCATTACGCTTGATTAACTACTCATTAATATTATTTACGTTGCATTTATTACAGTAGAAGGTCGCAAATCACACGAAAATGCTCACAGAACGTACTACTAAAGGTAGATCATATGTCCTCCGAAAATTCCCATACGCACCGAACTGAATTCAATAAACGGTAGGTACAAAAACACGTCTGGAACCAAAACAATCAGGTTGCCATGAGAAAGAAAACATTTGTTTAGTGTTTATGTCACCTGGAACAATCGGTGAGGCTTGGAAACAATTGGTGCAGCAAACAAAAGTGAGAATGTGAATGGCTCACGGGAAGGAGATATTACTTATATTCATATAAATCATGACAATGACATGGTTTAGGGGCATGTGATGCGGAGGAATGAGGAAAATGTCGTGAGGAATGTTTTGAGTATGAATGTCGATGCCTATAAGAGTAGGGGAAGACCAAAGAAAGGATGGATGGACTGTGTGAATGCTGACATGGTTAGAAAGGGGGTGACCGAGATGATGACTAATAGAGAATTATGGTATGGAAGAAAAAGACATGTTGCGCCGACCCCAAATAAATTGGGATAAGGGCAAGAGAATGATGATATAAATCATGATAATCTTATAGAACAGACAAACATGTTCTATTTATATATAGAAAATGTTTGATAAACATTAAAGTAGGGCTTACTAAACTCAATTGACATTCAAAGGTAAATCTGCGTCTGAATATCTCATCTCTACGAATTTATATTATACTATCATCTGTCAATTTATATTATATATCTTTCGAATTCTAGATGGAGCCACAATTGATCACGAATAATTTATTCTAAAATATCACATGAATAATCAGATCCAGTAACTACTGGACAACATTCTTCAGAATGCCCTATGTCTGGTAGTGGTCTTCTATCGGCTGCAATGATAATGATACGAATATTCAGTGGGTAGATATATCCTCGCTACTAAACTTGCACAAACTGTATTGATTTTTGTACACTTATTATCAGTGTACATCCTTATCTACCATAATCCCAGTACTCAATACTGCGCCACAGTGTTTTGTTCTCAACAATTGAGTCATATTCAGCAGTAACACTTTGTTTGAAACACTGCGAACGACCGACAGGTTGTTAACTCATCGGCTGTGAGGCTCATTACTTAACCTATTTCCTTTACTGCCTCTTCAAAAGTTGCGCAAGAAGGCAAGACAGATAACTACTTTAACACGTTGGATTTTCCTTTGATTTCTTAATGAGGAATCCTGTTTGAAGATCCAGAAAGTAGGACAAAACTAAATGTTTTTGAACAAAAATGTTGATATGATGGTGCAGAAGTACTTAATAATAAAACATTAACATATGTATATTTTGTGAAAAACGTAATATTTGTACAGATGACAAATCATGGCCTTGGTCGAAGCCAGTGTCTCTGCGCAGTGGTTCTGCCGGCGCCCGCGCATCCGCGCATTGTCACTCCGTCGACCTTGCCATTGCGCACTTGTAACAGACCGGAAGTTCTTCACTAATTCAACACTTCTTTTGTAAATACGGATTTATAATTTTACACGAAATGCTGTACTTAACTAATTTGGAGTTCGCCAAACTCGTGACATTACTCATAAAATCCTCTTTGATGGTTGTATTTAAAGTTAAATTTAAAAAAATATATATATAATTAAAGCCAAATGAGAAATTCTTTCTTTACTCTCTCTTTTTACAAAAGGTTCGCTACGCCGCGACTACATAGACTCGTCTATTGACGTTTGAAAATTATGGCCGTTCATTTAATACCGCTGAACATAAACTATTCAATAGATTCTAATGGATTAAAAATCCAGGCAGGTTTTCTGAAGATTCAGTTACGATAAGAGCGTCTCCTTTGATTGGAATTGTATTGGATAAATAACGAGGCAGGTCGGTGATTGAATTAAATAA
Source organism: Apamea anceps (assembly GCA_951799955.1). Classification (NCBI taxonomy): domain Eukaryota; kingdom Metazoa; phylum Arthropoda; class Insecta; order Lepidoptera; family Noctuidae; genus Apamea; species Apamea anceps. The sequence goes on from OX637501.1 coordinate 6,599,102, forward strand.
ACGACTCAAAAGACCGCCAGATTTAATTTAGCTTTGGAGCAATAAGATTTGCTAACGAAATTCGAAGACGCTGAATGCAAGAACAAACAGCTCCTTGGACAGTAATGTTTTCCAACCGGTATGATTGCTTTTCGATCCCACAGATCAACGAATACAAAGGTATAGTGGGTCTTTTGTAACTGGTGGTCATAGGACGATGATGTTTTAATTTTCAGCATCGGTTTTTAAATATTTATATCGGTACTTCCTCAATGGTAACAAACAATTTCTTTTCGACAGTGTGCAGTTTCTACAACCGGATAGAAGATTTAATGAAGCGAAGTACCTGTTAGAAATTAAGCCTAATCTATTCATGTTACTATTCACGCGTAGTATGTTGTTATTTACATTTAGATAGTCGTGTGTGATCGATACGATGCGTTGTGAACTACGAGTAGCTAGCTATCTAAGTCAGGGTCACATCAGCGCACAATGCCCAGATAACGTCTGTACTTCTGTACCAAGCTTTGTGTCCACTGTGTCATGCATATGTATGCTCTTTGTACGTATTTAACCTGACGTATTCCTGGCCTTACTCGGACGGTACGATCGAGGGTTTTTTATTTCGTTTTAATTACACTTTTGGGAATGGAATTCCAGGCCAGATTTTTTTGTGTGAGCTTCGAACTTTCGACTCGATCCCAAATTGTACTGTCGTCTGTCAGTTTAGATGATTAATGTTATCAGGTTTCCTGTAAAGCATGATTGCGTATGGTTAACGCGAAAATATAGTTAGATATCGCTTTTTGCCATGATGTTGGAACTTCGGATTAGTAAGCGAATTAGGGCCATATGATAAACAGTAGATTATCAGACCCAATTCTCACGTTAGGGTCGAATAAATCGATTGGTGCAGATTCATCATGATTCACCACAGTGTCTGACTTTCAATTAAGTGTCTCGTTCACACAGGGGACTCAGCCTGCCGTTACTTTCTATAGCACACATCCAATGGAAATCAGACTTCATGGAATAACTAAAGAGTTAAAGACTTGATCTCCAATCGTGTTTTCGCGGTTATTTTAACTGATCCGTAAAACTTTAGAAACTTTTAGCACGATACAAGAGAAAGTTGGCGGTAAAAGAAATAAGGTTTTATACCAGTAGCAGCCAGTGGTTAATTTGAAGCTGTGAACTGAGAATGCTGATGAAAAAAGTTCGTCTTCAAGTTTCTTTCGTACAAGTTAAGGCAAACATCATCCTTTTATGACGTATCCAAAATCCGACCCAGCTCTTCAACATCCACAAACGGGGCCTCAAACAGAATAGTCGATGTTTCAATTATTCAACAATGAGCTCAAATGCGGATGGCCGCAATGTATGACAGTTTGGTCTAACTACAAAAGGCAACGGATAGCCATAGCTCTGAAATGTTGATAAGCTTCCACGGCATACTGTAGAAATGAACATTACAGAACCATGAACATGCGGATAGAAAGCAGGTATTAAAGCACGAACTAACTAAACGTTTCCTTTTAAGCTTGTTCGCTTTTGTTTAAGAATTTTCCTCATCATCTTTTGTTTCGGTGCGGCATGTCTATAAGAATAGGTCATGATGTATTAGCCAGTCAGTGTCATCAGAGTAGCGGGGCTACAATGGAGGTTTTCAGTAAATCATCTTTAAAGCTTCAGGACGTCTTCTATATCTAAGTATCTGCAGTATTCGGTCGGCAGCATTCAAAGCAATTCTATATTATTAATGTTCTTCAATGAACAAAAGACCGTTGTCAACTGTCCACGTTTTAATGGTAGAGGGTCGATCAAGGGAAGTGGTTGACGGGGTGACGGACACTCATGTTGCCATACTTGACAGTAGCATTTACCAGCTATTGACTTTGTCGCTGAATTGACAAGCTTTCAAACAAAATTGTGAAGTATCTTTGCAGTTCGAAGTAAGTACGTATACATAACATACTTACAAATTGCCTCTCCGTACGTTTGTCGTTTTAACGTTCGTTCTGAACGGTTAATAGATCGGTTATCGAGTGGCCGTCACACACATTTACCTGATCGCACCGGTCTTGTTGATGAACAAACATCCTGCACGGCAGCTGCTACTCGAGCTCAAAATGTTTGCTCAACATAAATCTTACATTCACATCAAAGGCTGTACTGGTCATTCAAAGCACTTTACTGTAGTCTATACTAACGTCCCATGACTTACGGCTAATGAAACTATTCATGCAAATAATTTAGTTGAAGCCCTACATGTGGCGGGTAGTAAATCTAACATTATAAAGGGAAGCATTACACCGCGTAGGCGCGTAGAGCCGGCGCCGCTTACAAAGCCTTTACATAGATTCTATTAAACGAGTCACGTTGCTTACATACTTGTAATATGCTACGGAATTACGTATAATAAGGGACTAGCCTATTTTGCCAAAACCTCATTTTCGCTTCAGTCAACAACCCTTGTTACGATATAATTTTAGGTGAGGTAGAAAATTGTAACGATACCTCAAAGAGCTTTGAAAATCCCTTCGAAGGATAAAAGGTAAAGATTTTCTATTTATTTTACAATATCGGCTCTTTCAAAGTTCATAAAAGTGGTCAAACATGCCGATGAAAGTATGTAGTTGCTGTTGCTGATTGTGCTGAAAAAGCTCAGTAACCAGTTTCTCCAACATTCGCGTAAAGTTCAACAAAACTGGTTACGTTAACTAAATAATATAAGTATATGTTTCATGAAATAGAAATAATTTAAAAACAATGTAGGAAGGTGTTAATTTTACCTGTTTTCGACAGTCTCGACAGCGCCTGCATTACCAACATGGTAATGAACAGTTAGTAAAGCACAAAATAACATAACACTATGTACCTCTTCCGAAAGTGATCTCCAATTTGTTTGGCACCTCGAACCGTATTTTCATATCACTCGTTTTTCTATCACATGTAACACGAAGCACTTCTATTTCGGAGCCGGCAGAATTTCGAAATTCAAAATTCGTACGTTCGCGCCGCGTGGGGCTATGGAGCGGATCGGATATTCGTCGGTGACAACAGAGCGCGTACTGCTGAGCGCGCGGCCGTCCTTCCGCAATGGGATGGCTCCCGCCGCGCCGCCCTACATCTATGTACACTGAATGCGACGCGTGAGATGTGATGTAATCTGCATGTGACGAAATGCACACACAGATTAGAGCCGATCTTATAGCGTCACAACAACAATTACTTTATCAGTTCACGAAACAAACGTCCCCGCCGCCGTGTCGTGTCGCACCTACAAGAGCTCTACTCAGACTAACTCTCAGACTGTCAACCGTTTTGGGATTTGCTAATTTAAAATTAGTTTGTTGTTAAAACAAAGGCGCTCTGAAATGAAATCAAATACTGTAAACATTGTGTGGACACAAAAGAAACCGAATTGGAACAGGTCATTGGAACCCGTCCACCCATTGCACAACTATGGGATTTAATTAGCACTTAAACCAACATTCGAATATGAGGGGATTACATATTTTCGGGTTGAACATTTAAACTTTTAACACATAAACAAATCATCGGAATTTATATCCTGCACTGACTGCCACTGATGTGTAAAATTTTATTCCATCAAAATTTTTCTAACCGAGTGAACTCGCGCGTTTGAAATGTTTCATATGCAATGCTCAGTGAACGATGAACGAATAAACATGACAAAGTGAGCACTAGTTCATCAGCCACCAGGAAGCATTGACTAAGGCGACTATGACGAATTGGGATTGCAGTTTAATGATAGACATAATACAAGGAACCGTTATTATTATAAACAACTATATATTATGAATTGATAGTTTGTCACTTGCAAAGGAAATAACTTAGATTGATAATATTACATATAATGAGGATGGTAAAGTTCTTCAAGCTAATGATGATGACCGCTTAGCAGTTGTTGAAGCTACGCAAGAAGAAAGTACATTCTTACCTCATCATCATCTTCCTCTATTGCTCGTGCCTGCTTTGTATGATAATAGGCCTTTTCACTGCAGTAATCAACGATAGAGGAATGTTATCATTCCTGCCATTGTTCCATGTTGCTTGGGGTCAGCGCAATACGTCTCTCTCTTCCATTCTCCCCCGTTGGCTGTTATTACATCATTCACTCGTTTTTCTTTCATATCATCCCTCACATAATACATCCATCTTTTCGTTGGTCTTCCTCTCCCTCTACATCCGTCAACATTTATACAGCGTCATTTTAAAACCCCTCCTCATCACATGCCTATACCAAAACAAACGATTCCCTTTCATCTTTTCTGTAACTGGCGCCACTTTTAAACTTTCTCATACTTATACTCATTACCTTATTTATTATTTTCACATCTCACATCCATCTCTACATTTTCATCTCTGCTACATCATACATGCAATATTTTTTAAACCGTCTTCCTGACCACAAAAAAAATACCTTATTTAGATAAAATCGACGATGGTCAGTGTCTTTCACACGTCAGGTAACTTTGTAAACATGTTATCTTCGAGTACTTTATAACTCAGCTTACCATAAATAAGAAGACGCTACTGTCACAACATGTGTCTGATGCAGGAAGTGAAAACATGGATGATATTTCCCGTGTTATCGGATCAGGACTTTGTTTTAAAAAATTGAACCGCCGAAAAAACTGAAAAGCAAAAAATAATAAACCTTTTTTATTTAGCCTTAATATGGTAAGTTCTTAAACTAATGTAAGTATACCTAAGTAATTTTGAGTCGGCGCCAAACAATCAATAAACAAAGATCACTAAATTGCCTTAAAAAACGGCGCCGACTCAAAATTATTTAGGTATACTTACATTAGTTTAAGAACTTACCTTATTAAGGTTAAATAAAAAAGGTTTATTATTTTTTGCTTTTCAGTTTTTTTCGGCGGTTCAATTTTTTGTTAAAAAGTTTTTATTTTATAGTTTTTTGTGGCTATACCTAATCTACTAATTGTTTGCCAAAGGGCAGGAGGCATATGTGGCACTGAATAGAGTAATAATACTAATAATACACCACTCAGCATTAAAATCTGTGAGTGAACAATAAATCACCCCTATTTTCCCACCCTTAGGGTTGGATTTTCTTTTTCAAATTTATATGGGACCAACTTTGGGGTATACCCTTTCCAATAAAAAAGAATTATCAAAATCGGACTACTCTGTAAAAAGTTATGCTTGGTCATACATAAAAAAATATATATATACGTGTCGAATTGAGAACCTCCTCCGTTTTTTTCGTCGGTTGATAAAGTTAAATTATACATACAAGACGAACTAGATGCAATTCAATTTAATACTGCAACTTCTGCACTAGGTCAAGTTAAGACTAAAACGCAAAGATTTCAATCGTAGATTTGCCCTGCCGCGTCAAAAGATAGTCGCGTTTCGGTTTCGTTTTGACCCCTCTGACACAGACAATGTCGCAGACTTGGCTTGATTGCCATGGACACGCCATTGTAATTTTGTGAGCTCAATATTCTCAGAATGGACACTTTTTCGCGTAACTTATTGTAGTACGGGGAGGGCAAATCTAACGACTTTAATCTTTCCCAAAAGACACATTTTTTTCAGGGACCTACGTATGTATGTGGCTATTAAACTAATGAACCAAAAAAATCGTATAAACGCAGAAAGGATGCCAAAACTACGCATTAGGTTTCAATGTGGTAAAGCAAGCCTATCACATAACCTATCTGGCACAGTGCCAAAACAATTGTAATGTAAGATTTTTAAAACTGAAATGGCCCAGTATCTATATTTTCCGCAGGACATAGGAATTAATGGATGGACTAACTTTCAAAAAGATTACACCCACAAACATTTCTGGACGTACGGTATTATGTAGTATTTACTAGGATGGACATGGCCAAAATCGTACAAAATAATGGGGTTTGAAAAAGGGGTTTTGGTTGCCCAGCAATGGGACACAAACTAAACTTCAAACACCTGCCAAGATTGAACGCCTTGAATTGAAGTTTTCGTTTTCTACAAAGGGTTCAACAAAGGATACGATGAATAGCTACTTGTGTATGAAACGTATGTAATGAAAGAGGTAAATTATGAACTACTTTCAATAGAATTATGTACAATTTACATAAATGACCTATGTATAGACTCCGCACACGTACAGCCTTGAAATTGCTAAGGAATGGGGAGCCAACGTGTTTTTTGAGATGCAAATGAGCCTATAGAAGACACATATTACAGGCATATGTTACGCGATACAGAAGTTCATTCCTTAAGGAATAAACAGGTTCATGAATGTAAATAAGGCTGAAATGTATTGAGTTTAAAGATTGCCACGGTATATAAAGTATGGAAGTTATTGCCGGTCATAAATTGCTGTTAGCACATCGCCACTTCGCCCACAAACGCTGTAATAAGCTGAACATTTAGGTCGATTTCTATGACCGGGCAGATGCATGATAAGTCAAACTTCATGACCATTTTTCTTTACGTTTTTCTAATTCATGCAATTACCTATAGTTGTAATAAAATTAAAAACAAGACAAAATAATTCCGGCTATTCGGATTCGCATCCTGCTCGGATCACTAATTTTAATGAGTGTGCAGATGCTATATATGTATGATAATTGATAACAAATTAAAATTCATAATCAATTTGGCGATAAGCATCATTGCTATCAGTACAGTCACGAGCAGCAATATGTCAACACTTAGCAACTTTCAATTGCGATTTTTTAGTGAAATAACGAATGCAACGTTAAAATACGACACATTACATAAACCTATGGGTTCGAAAATGCTATGATCGTAACAACGTAAAATTTCATTCAAAAATAAAGGAGTAAATAGCTTTTAAATAAAGCCGAGTGTATACATACTTCTGCTCTTGACTGTACAGGATCATTCTTTTCATAGGCCCTTAAAGAAAAAAAGCTTTGGAATTTAGATATTTCTGACTTTGGACAGGTTTGTCCAGTACCTATACATTCTTGATACGGTGCAGCATATGCATACCTAACGAAACTATCTTCGGATCGAAGTGTATGCAGAATAATATGGAAATCATGGAATGCAAGCAAATCATTAAAAAAACAAATGAGAAATAGACTCCAGCACTATCTCGGTATTACTACAGCAAGAAATAAAACATTTTGTAAGCCATTGTCCAGTAAATAGGAACAACATTTTACTTTGGCCTTTAATATTACAGAATAAACTAGATACAGCCCTCCGTTGTTTATCAGACTACCCTTTTATTTGTAAAAGAAAATAAAAGTATTATGCCATCAATGTATCCGTCTTAATATTGCGAAAGTTGTGTACTCAGTAAATATCCCAGAGCGCAAGTCGGAAAATGAAGAAAACTATGTATCCAAGAGACAGAAATTAGTTGTTTGTTAGCTAACTGTTCTGTCTGTCTGTAAGTTGTCATTCGTTCCAGTTTCGTTGAATCTGTTCTAGTTAACAAGGCTTTAAACTGGCAAGTGATCGGAATTTAAATACTTTTGCAATTCGATCAGCAAGTGTCTCAAGATCATTTTTTTTTAAGTCTGGGAACTAACATTGACAGTGTAGGTACACAATCTTAAAATCATCTTCTGTATAAATGTAGTGTTTTCAAGTAAAATCATTTACCAAATCTCTATTTATAGGCAGTTAGTCGACATGGCGACACCTTCGTATTCGCACCCGTTTACAGCTCGTCTAGGAAGTGGGCCCCTGATTGGATTACTCGTTAGGGCGTCTGCACTAAAATACCGCACGAAAGTTTATTAGCCTGAACGCAAGCGGTTTGAGCACATTCAATAATAGTTTACATATGGCTGCCGATTAAAAACTATTAATAGGCACGCCTAGGACTCACTATACATGGTCTATATATCCCAACCCAATCCATAACGAAACGACCACAGTGGAATAGTCCTCGCATTTACCAAATTACCAAGGCAATGGCGCCGGTTCCCTTGGACAAAAGATAAATATTAGTTTAGTCCTCATTTGACAGGACTAAACTAATATTTATCTTTTGTCCTTTTCTTAATGAAATAGAAAGCAAAAGATGCACTGAACTTAAATTTAGTTTAGTTTGTGAACAAGGGAATCGGCGCCAATGTCTGCACATTGCCGTGGTAATTTCAATCATCGATTTACTAAATTACAGTAAATCTATGATCGTAGATCGCAATAAAATTAAGGCCGTTAGAATAGATCCGCCCTCTCAGCGAGAGGAGGCCTGTGTCCCAGTAGTGGGAACAATACAAGCTCATTGTGTAAATAGATCATATGATCATAGATAGCAGGATTTACGATCATAGGATCTATTCTTGATGTCCTTAATTTTACTGTCGCACTGCAGGGCAAAGTCTTCTGTCATTCTAATTCATAGAAATACAATCAACCAACATACTATATGCTGCACTAGCTCAGTGCGTGTTGGCGATTATTATGGTTTCCCTACGATTCTTTTATTTATCGTAAATCAATTACCCTTCTCTACCCCCTAAATTTACTAGGCCTCACTTGCAAGACTTAAGAAGCATGGCATATCTTAGTAGTTTGACTTAGCCACCAGGCTGGGTTTACCTACATTTATTTTACTCAAACCGATCACGTAAACAATTCCCTGATGTAGGCGGTCCTGAAATCATACTAACATGAGGGGAAAGTTTTGTTTGTTAACTAAGTGACTAATTATTCCCGTGTAAACAGCTGCTCCGTAACGTACAAATCCTTTACAAATGAATGGCCCGTCTACCAAACTGAGTCTTGAGATTAATCATGTGGAATTACGAAACAGACAGAAATGTGATTTTTTCACGTGTGGAGTCATCATGGTCTTCTTCGACTTCGAGCGGGCGAAGGGATCTGTCAGATCTTTCTGATTAAAGCAGGTGGTCCTCCAGGTCCGCTAACTCTGGCCGAGGGGTGAGGGCGCACGCGTAGGCATCCGGGACATTCAGAGACGTATTGCTGGGGTGGTCGTGCCACTTCGTTTTCCCGGGTTTGAATACTATACCTACTTCGACTTTTAATTGTAGATAATCAGTAACTTGACGGTTGAAGGGTTACCAGATTTTGACAAAAAAAAAGATAGTGAGGTGGTACAAGAATGAACGAAATTGAATTACTTAAATAATTAAGTAAGTACTTAAATGTAAACTCTTATTTTTTTTAAGGAAAATAATAAAGCTTCCGAAAATCAAATTAACTTCCAGCGATCTGTGGTTGACTGTAATACTAACTAAGCTGTGTTAAAATGAATTACCGAAAAGTTAATACAAATTTAACCAACAAAAAATGTTGTATTTAACAAACAAACATAAAGCTTATTTAAATTATAATTCTACGAAAAATATTGTATACTTTCAAATAATAAACTAAATTTCCAAAAAAAAAAAAAACTAAACTTCTGAAAAAAAAAATACTAAGTTTCCGAAAAGTTATAGTTTAGTGAAATTTGCAACGTAACAGGCATATAATATCTTCTTTAAATCGAAAGGTTAGGTTAGGTTAGAACTGTGACCACATAACGCACGAGCCGAGCGAGCGAAGCGATCGCTGCCGCGCATAGAGAATATAGTCTTTGCTGCCGCGGCAGCGGCCGGCGAGTGCCAGAAACATATTTTTGAATGTAAAACCAAACCACACAGCCACAGCGCCACAGTTATAAAATGTGTAAGATTTATTCTAAATTTATAATATAAAATAGGTAAGTTACGATAAAAATGATGACCTGTAGAATTCGGTAAAACGCAATTTAAGCTGATGGAAATATATATATAGGTATCTATTAATTTTTCGGAATTTTCAGCATTTTATTCGGTCGTTTCTTTATTTGTATTCGCTTATAAGTCGTCGAAAAGTTAGTATTTAAAGCAGTAAATTTCAAAATCAGCCTTGCATATATGTTTAGAATTAAAATGTATGTTACTTTTGAACTAGAGACAAGGATAATATTAAATTATAGAATAGAATACTCTTTATTAAATTAACCTTGTTTCCATATCTGGACTGTAGTTATGTTTCATTTTGGCTAAGCTCTTACGTCAGAGCCGGTCATTGTCGACTAGGACGATGGTCTATTGTATTCATAACGTGGGCATTGTGTCCTGGATCCGAAACTAATAATAATGTGTGTGTCCCTCTGAAGATATGCGACCATTTCAATTGTCTTGTGATATTTACTCACTCTGCTATTGTGGTGGACAGTTGGACACTGGGTTACAAAATAACTACGAGTGGAGTAGGTACTCGTAATTAGTATAACCATGTCTTGATATTTATATTATTTCAATAACTCAATACACGCACACAAACACAAGTCTGATATCTCAAACAAAAAAAAATTGGCTCCTAGTTTGACACCTATAATTATTTTGAAAGAAGTTTTCTTTCGCTATGGCAATGTGCGTTAAAAACCTTTAGCCTAGAATGGCCTAGATAGTGCTGAACTTGTGTCTGTGAAAGGCCTAAATCCATTTTTGTTGTAGGCATCCTAGTTGCAATCAGTTTCTAACATCCACTTTTCGAATGAACTTTGTTTACTAAATTCAGTTTCTACAGAAAAGTCTGTTCTACTGTTTACCAAGATAAAAGAAAATAAACGTTTTTACTTCAGTTCTTGCCCTCATTTCGTGCTTCGCGCCACTCATCCACGTTGGTTTACGATCTTTGGGATAGCCGTACTTATAATCTGCTGTTGCCTGTTGTTAACGTTACTAAACAATAACAGGGGCTCATTGGCACGACTGGGTGAAGAAACGATAGGTACCTCAATATGATAGATAACGTTATGTGGTTACAGCTCGTTACAGTGTCGAGTAGGTATTGGACAAAAATGGGAATTTCTAGCTGAATCGTTTGTCAATAGACACTGACCCCTTTAGTCATAAACGTTGCTTAAAGATAAGTAGTAATTAGAGACTGTTTAACTATACATTTGTGACGTTTGAACGTCACTTAACTTTATTTGTCGTTTATAAATAAACCCCTGAAGCTGAACTAAAAACTATTAGTTAGGTAGCAACTTTTTATGCTTCTGAATTTTCACAATGCAGGCTTCTCTCATAGAAGGAAAGAGCTTGATCTCTGTGCTTGCAATTTCAAGCAATAAAATTTAATGTTTGTGAACTTACGACTGATTTTAGTGATATACTTATTAATCAGCAAGTGAATAAGATAAAACTCTCATTTGCTTCAAAACAAAAACGGTTCAGTAGATCATTAGAGTGAGTTGCATCAACTAACTATAGCCATAACCAATGTTTTGACAGCCTTCAAAACTCCGATTAAGCGAAATTCAGGTTGCATCATTTTGACAATTGTTATAATGACGTCATAAATAACTATAACAAGCAATTATAACGATAATCACTGCTTTGGCAGCCGTCAAATCTCCGGTTAAGCGAAATTCGGGTTGCATTATTTTGACAATTGTCACAATTGTCAAAAAACGTCACAAATAACTATAACATTAATCGCCCAACTTCGGGCGGTTAAGGGCTATAGTTACGGTTTGTGTCACAATTTTTTTGGAGTTTGGCATTGAATTCCTTTTCAATGTTGTCCCATGCTTGTTTTTTTTGGCGTTTTGTGCTAGTCTCGTCTGTTCTTTGCACAACAAAAATTGCTAAAATTAACACCTCAGTGCAATGATCATATTTGTTCCATAAGCACAATCAGCCTTTATTGTTTCCACTGCTGTGACACAGGCAGTGGCTGTGGAAGGACACTCCCGCCCATCGAGAAGAAGCCTGTGTCACAGCAGTGGGTCGCAGTGGGCCCGCGTGGTGGATTACATTGCGGCTCACTGGCCGCAACGTAATCCACCACGCGGGCCCACTGCGGGTTGGGTTGGTAGATATCACGTCTTCGATTTTTAGCTCTAGGACACGCCGGTTTCCTCACAATGTTTTACTTAACCGTTTTGAGAGTAATGGTGATGAAACAATTTACACAAAGTAAAGTGCCTCTCTGGGTTTGAACCTACGATCTTCAAGCTGTAAGTCGCAGCTGTTACAACGGAGCCGCCAGAGCTCAGCGATTAAAGGGTGTTTTGAATGGTCTAAAATCAAACATCACATAGTATATATAACAAAGCATTTTTATTACTGTAAGTACTTATATTAATTTCAACGCCAGACGAGTTAGAAGTAGGTAATATTTCATCTAAAGAAGATGCAGGTCGCTCCACCGATAAAAACTTAAATACCGCACGCTCCACATTACATGTGCACAACAGCCAACAGTACCAACGGGTGCCCACCAAACAGTTATCCAGCAAGAGCAGCTTGCTGTTAGAAATTGATGTTATCGATCGATATAAACGTATTCTAACTAATATTATTATTGTTCTTTTTGGTGTGCTGCAATCCACTGCAAAATAATGTTCTTTCCCGCAATCATCAGGCACAGTATGCGTTTGTTGTGAAAATCGACATAGAACAATCGGCACATCTGCAGCAGTCTCGGGCAATGTCTTCGCACATTGCGTTGAAATCTTGCTGAACAATAAAATTAACACAACATCCTTCTGGAGTAAATGCTCTTATGCTGTAATGCATCTTCCAATAACGCAATTCTTCAATTACATACAGGAAAACAGAAATATCAATTTCATGCAATTCGAAAGAAACGGAAAAATATAATGAATTCTAAAGTCACTTGACACGTCTTGTCTTTCTGACAGTGTCAGATAGTGATGCGGCTCGATTTTTTTTACCTAGTTACTCGAGTACATAAAAGTCCAGTTTCTCTCGAGGTGCCACTCGATTAGATAAATATCACCAACACTGCCACACTAGTTAACTGTCATTCTTCGATAATAAACGTAGGAATAGATATATTTCGTGTAATAAACCGTCAAAATACTGTGATGTACAGAGTCACAGAGTTTTAATAAGAGAAAATACATGTTCTGTGAAATACATGTTCTGTCAAATATTACACTTTATCAACTGACAGTACTAACCGTACTGTCAGTTGATAAAGTGTAATATTTTGTCATTAAAATCGTCATTGATTATCAGACCAACCTGATAATCAGTGGAATCATCAATCTTTTTACAAAGTCGAACAAAGACAATCTTAGTCGAATGTCACACCGATGTACCAATACAGAACGGTTACTGTATTTTGGATATTGCTACAATTCTTTTCTTGAAGTTTTTTTTTGTGTGCGTTTCAAACGTACGAAGCAACAACCAACTTGAATTGAGTTTTCGAATTACATAATCGAGACATCGAGTCCATTTATGACTGAGTAACATCACTAGAGCCAACAAAAGAAAGCGTGATGACAACAAGCTTGAAGTGTTGCCCTTGTCAAAAAAATTACCCAACTTTAACGAAAAGAGTTCCTGGAAAGATTTGAGGGAGGCCTTTGCCCAGCAGTGGGACAGCATAGGCTAACAAAAAAAATATATATATTATGAATATGGATGATAATATTACTATTATTTATTTTATTACTTAATAAAAACAGTTTTGGTCACCACCTCAGACTGTGACATATGTTTTCATATTTGAAAACACGTTGCGTTTAATGAAAATAAGTTTGTTCTTGGTTATTTTTGAAAGTGTGATGACAACAAGCTTGAAGTGTTGTTCCTGTCAAAAAAATTACCCATGAACATTTTGAGGAAATAAGACGTCTTATCACTTGTCACCCTTTTAACTTTAACTTTTTATATTTTACATGATGGTGCAACAACAGATAGTTAGATTCTATGGTCGAACTTATTGTTAAAATTAAAATTACCTTTGACATAACTATAGCGGAGCTTTTGATGCAACTCACCCTAAGGCTTTTCCCCGACGACGTTCTATTTAGTACCTACCTAGATGAGCCTAGATCTGAGAAGATTGATACACTGGTACCTTTACAGAAAGAACCTTCAGTTTTTGGTGGATATAAGTTTCAACAAGAATTTACAATCTTATTTAAACTTACCCAAAAGGCACCGTCTGGTATTATTTTTCCCCGGTGATGAAACTACCTACCTACACGTGCCTACATAAGTATAACGGATCAATTAACTTGATTATCGGAATATTGCTGCCATCCGCTATAAACAGCAATGAAATTTTAATGAAAATCAAACAATGCCTCGTATTCAGTAAAAGTTGGAACGGAAAGGAAGGATGGGGACAATGTGAAAAGCAAACAAAGGCCGATGGTTGGCGGATTGTGGCTCGCATAGCAATCAGCCTGGAGCCAGTACCGCTTTGCCAATCTATGTAGTGGGCATAGTCCCCGCCAGCATGAGCCTGCTTGTATAGATATATCGTAAATGTCACTACCATCGATATGCCCAAACGTACGTGCATCGATTTTATAAAACTGATTGGCACGTGTCTAAAATTCTTTTGACGAACTGTATTGCTTTTAAAAAGCATCAAGTTGACGATTCTTTGAAGAGTGAAACTTGACAGTCTGTCGAGAACTTCTGGGATGAAGAGACGTGCTTTTTCGCATTGCCTTCGTTTACAGGTCTCCATCTTTGGCTTCCGAAATTAGGTACCTTCTTGATAGGTTTCTTTTAATATTTAGGTACGTTGGCGTAAGGCAAGAAACCGGTTGGTGGTGTGGCTCAACTTGATTGAAGCTTTTGCCCAGAAATGGACTGCGGACATAGATATCTTGATGAGGCGAGAGAAAGTAGACAGACGATTACATGTAGGTTAGGTAGTCTAATCGGTTATCTTTGTCACAAAGCTGGAATTAATCGGATCCCCGTAATATAAACGCCTAATTCCCCCACACATCTGTCCGCCCTTGGCGAAATAAATGAGCTTAACTGAAACAGCACAAAAAGAAAGGTTCGTTTCGTACACAAAGTAATAAAGATTGGCGGTCACGCTCTGACCGTCTGTGGACTTCATGCTGACTTCTAATAAACAAGTTTCCTTTAGGTACATACTGCCCTACTGGTGGATGTGCCTCTGAATAGGTAATATAGGCGCCGTTATGCGTGAAAAAGTATTGGATGTCCTAACTAGAAGTGTTAAAACCCCTATTTACACTACACGATATTTAGGTGATGTGTTCTTTTAATAGGGACCCTTCCTCCATTTCCCTTATTAAACACACTACGTAATATTAAGGAACTCCTATTACACTACGCAATATTCAGGGACCCCCTGAATATTGCGTAGTGTAATAGGAGTTTTAGTAAATTAATAGGTACCTACTTCATTAAATTATTGGTATTTTGGTAACTTGACCCTCATTTCCAGCTTTTCAAGATTTTCCTTCTGACGCAAGGAAGAAAGATACTTAATAGAAATGACCGCGACGTGTTACGAGATTGAAACAATGAGTAAACATGCTCGGTTACCTGATTGTTTTTAATTAATAGGTAGGTATACAACTTCAATCACTATGTTGTATATGGTCGAAATGCAGTAGTCATCGTTTTGTTTGTTTTGCACCTGCATGGCAAAGTATCTATAAACCTTTGTTTCCTGAAGTTTGGTCGTCATTGGTTTGTCCAAATAAAACAAAGACAAATTGTTATTTTGCTGTGTTTAACTAGGAAATTATGATCAAGTAGTGACACTGTTTACAAACCAGTAACTTGTCAGGTGTTAATCTTGGGAATTGCATTTAAATTAAGACAAATGTGGTTTTCCACTGTGAACTTAAAAAGTAGAAAATAATAAGGTGCAATTTCAGGTTCATGGACGATTTTGGTTCAGTTTTCGAGGATGATCAATTTCGATTAGGACACCTGTTTCCCATAATAAGGTATGAGAGAAAAATAATTTTATAGATAATGAAATCATCCTTATTTTTATCACTCTGCGTTTAATTTTCTATTTCATATCACTGTGTGTAGAATTTGTCATGTATTTACTAGTTCGATGAGAAGGTCAGCATTCAATTATATCATCACACCTATTGCCATTAATAGGTACCTAATAAGTAGGTACCTAGTCCCAAGAACACACGTCTGTATTAGCACTGAGAAAACAAGACAGGTTTTGCTGTAGATATGGAATTAGACGTTTTTCGCTATTGGTACTTCTCACTAATTAAGAAAGTCAATTGATGGTTCAGTGACTTCTCGTTTACAATACGTAGAACTGTATCTTCTCCGCACTCCGTAATCAAGACAAATTACAGATATCGTTTCAGCAAACGTGTCCGAAACTGGGTTAATTTAATAACGTCAAGTAGGTAGGAACATATTTGTTTAATCATAATATTAGATGCAGTTTGTGCGTCAATAATATTGACCTACGCTACGACTATTGACTACGAACGAAATAGGTATTTAGCGCTCAAGCTACTTAGCAAAACAAAAGAGTTTGCACTTACCAATAGCAGCTGCTCGTCGCTCGCTTTTAGTACTACACTTCCAAAACTTCATATTTTATAGAGTTTCGCAAAGGTCACCAAGAAGTGAGATGACACCGCGCGCGCCCGCTAAGGCAAGTCGCCATCGTCATACTGTCCGGTTGGGGCCGAAACAATGACTTTTGTTTACAAATGAACGACGCGGAGGATTTATTAAATTGTCGAGTGAAGTGGCCGGCTGCAGGAGACCAATGAGCCGAGGCAGAACGAGTGCGACGAACGTACACCCCCGGCGGACAATCTCCGGTTGTAACTCAGCACCGGTCTATTGGAGGATGGCGTGGGAGCCTCGACCCCGATCACACCTAACGTTCCTAAACCCTGGTTTAAACGGGTTAATTGAAACACATATTGTAGCGTAAAAAAGTTTAATTTCTATCACATCATGTCTTCCTACGGTAATAATTTTGGAACATAGATGCCGAATATCATGCTAAGGGCAAATCACTACGATTCGAAGCAAATAACTGTTTCTGAGCTTGAAAAGTTCAAGATGAAGGTGTACATCATGATTTGCTGTAGGTATTCGGCTTTACTCCGGACTGTTGTTAGTTATAAGAATATTGTGAATTTATCGAGGATTCATTAATAAAATTGCTCCGAATCTTACATGTTATTGCACTATAAAAATACATGGATAAGCATAATTTCTAGGCACATTTCTGTACTGTCTATAGTTAATTTGATTATGATTACACACTTCTATCAGTTATACATAAGTTACGCTATATCTATCTTATTTATGTTAAAATAAAATGAGATTTTCAATTTCGTCTCCAGCTCGAAAACTACTAGTCTTGTCATCGCGAGGACATGATTTATTCAGTAAAAACTTGACAAGGAATACAATCAGTAAAAGAAATTTTATCCGTTAATAATGCAGTTATAAGTAAAATATCGTTGGGATAAATAAATATGCCAATTAATTGTGTACAATTCTATAAAATATGTAGTCTATAATGACATTAAAACCTTGAGCTTGTCTTGTGACATTTGCAATGCTATAATGCACAGACAAAACGGCAACTCTCTCTTGAACACTACATATAATTCTAGTTTCACCACATAATATTAAAATTGAATTAAATTATGAATAATTGTAACATTTTCAAAAATGTGAAGAACCTGTTTTTGAAAAGGTTATAACTTCTAAGTTTTGAAATTAAGCACCCAGGGAACCCTGAACAGTTCACAACTGACTTGTTGGGAGTATAATAAATCATTCGTCCCATATTGAAGTCTTGATAAAAACAATAGGAAACTAAAAAAGGTTACCTATGTATAGACCTATGCCCTGTTTATAAAAATTACAAGTTTACACTTTGCAAGGAAGTTCGTAAAAGTTCTTGTAAATAACGTTTATCAAAAAAATCTACAGGGTATGTAAAATTTTACACTTGTAGAACTCACAATTCGAAACTTGTGAGTTCTAAAATCAAAAAGTTATGCCGCCATATTCTCTTCCCGCAGTTTTTTGTACGTTAAGTACAAAACGCGTACGCGTTAAGTAGAGCATAAGCAATTATGCTCTACTTAAACGCATGGCTGAATGGTACCTATAATTATTGTCTATGCCTTTTATGGACGGTACGATAAAAAAAAAGTAGCAGCGACAATTAGTTTGTCGCTACTACTTTGTTTTTTTTTTTTATTTCCCTCTTAATATTTGCCTTTTAAAAGTGATTATTTGAAGACTATTAATAGAAAATAGGAGAGAAAAAGTAATAAAGAAAAAAAGTTAAATTCATAGGTCATCTGCATATGACCATAGTCAATTTATTTTTTTATACTTATGTTCTCGGGACCGAAATTATAATATTTAAAAAAAAATCACTTGACCACATTTTCAAAAAGAAAATCGAATTTATAAATTGACTATGGTACTGAGCACGACACTAGTAAACTTGTAAGATGGAATGGAGAGTCGCTGGACACTGTCAGGATTTGCCACGATTTTTTACAAGTTATAACTTACAAAGGATTTTTTGTTGAACAAAATCACAATTACAAGTGTAAAAATATACTTGTTAAATAAATAAGGACACTTGTAACCTGTAATTTACACGAGTCGTTTTGATAAACACATATATTTGTACTGCAATTTTTTACAAGAAAAATGCCTGTACAAGGCTTGCAAGTTTTCATAAACAGGGCACTAGTTTAATTACTATTAAATCGTATTTGTAGTATTCAAGAGCCATTTGTACTTAAATTGAAAAAAAAAAGTACCTAATTAAAATAAAAACTGTAATCTTAACATGCGCTTATGCGGGCAATTTCTATACAATCTTGGAATTGCCATAAACTGCTTGGTGTTGCCGAAACGTAATATTTCCCACAATTGCTCAATTAATTGGCCCTCTAAGCGCAAAATTAGACTACATGCGATGTTTAATATCAAATCAGCAAGGGTTTTCAGTATTTCTGTATGAAAATCACATGGTTCTTCAAAACGATTTTATTGAAATGTTTGGTCACCGTGATATTAAATCTAGGTACACCAGAGCTTCTAGTGTAATAAAATAACTACCTAACTTTGTCTGCTCTTATTATATAAAACCTTAATAATGTATGAACTCATGGCCGAGGTCTTGTAACTCAGCATTCTGAAAGTCAGCCTTCTTGATCGACAATTAAATAGTTTTAGAAAACTAAGTGCGCTTGTTGATGTCACCGAACAAATGCATCTCTTTGATTTGTCTTTTAATAAGCGTCATTTTGTTGTGATATACTAAATATCTAAAATGTGATAACTTGATAAGTAAATAGACACTAAATCGAAATCACATGAAACATTATGTTTGTTATTTCTTTAGATAAGATTTCAAGAGTATTGCTATGTGAATTATTGCTGGTCTGCACTAAAGATTAAAAACACTGTACTGGAAGCGTGTTTTAAATTTACTAAAATTATGTTATGGTACAGAATAAAACGGTAGGTAGTCTTCAGGCTGCCTCAGTAATAGTAACATCTAAATCGCAAGAACTAGCGACATTGTTTGCGAGCTCCTATTACAACATTCTTTTAACGGGAACACAGGCATGGCTGATAATTTGTTGTATACACACAATGTCTGCACATGCTTTATATTTTGATATGTATGTAAGTTCAATCAGAGAAAAACAAACTACTTGAGATTGACTCTTATACTGTGTCCATAAAGAATGTGAATTATTTTATTCATCCCAAAAAATCTATATTACTAAAATAATTAATTTGGTTATCTGGTTATTCTATTGAAACTGTACTAAAGCACTGTAATACATCACTTTCTGTTAAAATCCTATTATTACTTTATTCTAAACATTTAGTTCCGAAATTATAATCCCATATTATAATGCACAAGTTATCGCACAAGTTATGTCAAAATCCACGTCATATTATGAAGGCACTGCTTTTTTGATACACGAAAAATAACTTGTTGATCATAATATTGTGATAAATTGATCGCTATTTTAAAAGATTCTCCTACAAAACTGCTAGCTGTCATAACCGACCTTTTGATGACTCAAGTAATGAGAGTAACAAGCACTTACCCCCTTATTAATAAACTTGTTGTGAAGTTAAGCCAGACTTAAACCTGGAAAAATTTATGGTGGAACCTAAGTTAATACTGGTGTAACATTACTTCGCGTTCATTAGTAATGTTCAGCATTTATGGTTAAAGAAATTTATTTCTCAACAAGAAATTACAATTATTTCACTTACTTGAGAACATTTGGTGGTTATGAATAGTGGTATTACTGTATGTCTAAAACATCTTGGCTTGTTACTCTCAGTCAGATACTACCATCTCTCACCTACATACATCCAACTTAACTATTGCAATTTTGAGTGCGAAAAATGATTGGATACAATTCCATTACATAGTTTAAATCGAATTACTATCGCACAACAGTTTATTTGGATGTACGGGCCCCTTAAACATAGGTCTTCTCACCGGCAGCCCATGAAGCTTCTACACAATGTATATCTATACTCATAATAAAAATAATTTTAGTTATCTGTGTTGAAAAACCACATTACATATTTCTAAAATAAACTACACAGCTAGTTGCTAATATAAATGGTGTAAATATGATTAACTTTTATACTTACAGATAGTTTTATAAATTAGTTTTTCAACCAATACTGAAAAGGTGTTGCCTAACTATCCTTGCTAACTTATTGCCAAAGTTACGTGTGGCGTTTCAAATTAACCAGATTTTTTCAGGAACCGTTCCAATTTACAACAGTTCAGTCGTCGCGAGATCGAAGGTTACGTACAAATGTTTGCATCCGCTACATTATGTTTTGCATTACTTGAAACTTATGCGGTAGCTGTGAACGGCGGTCAATGCCTGTACCATGCTCCCTGAACGCGAGTTTGGAAGTGTGAAACAGGAGTCACAATATAAGCTTGTTGCGGTTGTTGGACTACAGCCAATGGTATGACTTGCTGTGCCATTTCTACAGGCTGTCCGTTCTCCTCTGAGACTCCCAGTGGCTGTACACAATGTTGCTGAGTCACTTGTTGTACACCTTGCTGTGTGAGCACTTGCTGGTGTTGGCTTACTTGCGGCACCAACATTTGTTGTTGCATTTGTTGCTGTTGTTGAGGCTGCTGCTGGTGTATAACAACATGGGCCTGGTTCTGCATCTGTTGATGCTGCTGAACTTGTACTTGTTGCACTTGTTGTTGTTGTTGCTGCTGCTGCTGTTGTTGCTGCTGCTGCTGTTGTTGTTGTTGTTGCTGCTGTTGCTGCACTTGCTGTTGTTGCTGCTGCTGCTGAGCTTGTTGTTGCGCCTGCTGTTCTCTATCATGCTCCTCTTTCTTCTTAGCCTCCATAGCTGCCTTTTTAGCATCGGACTTCTCTTTCTCCTGCTGTAGTCTAATAGGATCCTTGTTTTTATCATATGACATACATTTACCACTGCGGAATGGTACCATGTCTTTCGGAATATCTTGCTTCTTTGTTGCAAATTTCACATGAGGGAACTGGTCTTTCATGAATGCACGGAAAGTTGAATAGCCCATAAGTTTTACACCTGGCTCTAAAATCTCTCCATACTCCTTGTAAGCCTCAAATAAATGTTTCCTTGAGTCTCCTTGAATAATGACAGTCTTACTGGCTTTTTTACCACTTTCCCCAGATGGTTGAATATCTTTAGGTGAACTTGCATGTTGTTTCAAATATTCCTTCAAGAAATTAGTTGCATGTTTGTAAATATCTAGAGTGAATGTGTTATATGGCTTCTTACCGACGTTGCCGTGTATCCGAGGGGCGACACCGTGCGTCATTACGTGTTGCCTGATCCGCTTCAGCTGATAATGAGTAACATTCTCTAGATACAAGAAAGCCTCTAGGCAAACCTTCCTTCCTTGATAAACATAACATGCTCTCAGTCTCCTCCTGACTTTGTGCCGTGAAGTCTCAGCTGGATTAGCCAAACTTGCCATTGTGATGCCCATCAGGTACATATCATGTTCACTCTTAGTAAGTTCTGCAATATTGAGTCTATGTCGATAGACTGCTTCTGGATTAAGTCCTCGATAACAGTTGTCTTTACAATCGCAACCTCTCCTCAGTCTTTCTTTGACCTGAAATAGCATTATTGCAATTTTAATAACTCTTTAACCTTATCTGAACTGTGTTTCACTTCGTATGTGGGGCAGTTTGGAGAGACAAGAAACTCGGTAATTGAGAGATACAGAGATGTAAGTGATATCACGAGGAGTTAGGTTAACACCGAGTTATACACAAAGGCAGACAATGCTGACTTGGACACAATCTCGAGGGGAGAGAGAAACCAAAATCAAATAAATCTTGAGTTACAATAAATCTGGTACACTAGTCCAACAGAGAGATCCATCTCTAAGTCCATCTCTAAGAGATGACAATTAAGGTTGAGTTTATTTGTATCATAATTTGCAAGGCACAATAAAATTATAACTCTTGTTATAAGAACTTTGGGAAGATAACCTCAAAAAGTAAAATCCTATCAAGCCATAACAAAACAAAAGAGCTTCTTACCTGTGTAGGATTATCTTCCAACTTATTGTCGAGAACTTCTTCATCGCTATCAGATTCAGCTTTTTTCTTTTTTTTGCCAGTCTTCTTTTCAACTTTGGGTTTAGTATCAACTTCCATGTCTGCTGGTTCACCTTCGACATGGGGCTCAAATTCAATACTGTAGGTTCCGGGTATGTTCTGCAAATTGGCAGCACCATTTTCCACCTGTATTGTGTGTCCTTGCCACAAAACCTGTAAATTAATAAAAATGGTGAATAAACAGCTTTGTTCCTTTAGTGGCTGAAGATCCTTTGCAACACATGTAGAGATGTATGCCTAATTAGGTAAATAGGTGTGGTAATGTGAGTACCTGCTCTTGGTGACCATTGTAGTTATGCTGTTGCATGTTTTGTGCTCCCATCTCAAAGACAGAGTGCTGGCCCATGACGGGAGTGTGCCACTGAGCACTCTCGCCGTACTCGCCGCCGCCGTTCTGGTCCGCTGGTATGGACACGATTATCGCCTCCTTGCTGTCCACGCTTCGCCGCTCTACAGAAAGCAGCGAATGCAGCACCTCGCTCGCCTCTTTCTCAGCAGGATTCACCACTTCCATTTTTTCGAACGACATTCCGCCTGCTCGACGCTACAACCGATCGTTCACATCAAATCACATGTACGTACATACGTGTATGTACAAAGCCACACGACAAACCCGCCCCGACCGCTAGGAGAATCGACAACCCCAAGACACAATACAAGAAAAACCGCGATAACTTTTCAAATTCATGTAAATAAACATAACAAAAACCGCGCAATTATTAACCTTAATCGCATTTTTTAAGTTTCATTATCGCATAGCGGATCGAACTCCCGTGGAATATTGGGCCATATAGTCATAGCAAAGGAAGAATAAAACT
This sequence comes from Apamea anceps, assembly GCA_951799955.1. Classification (NCBI taxonomy): domain Eukaryota; kingdom Metazoa; phylum Arthropoda; class Insecta; order Lepidoptera; family Noctuidae; genus Apamea; species Apamea anceps. Next base: position 6,622,340 of record OX637501.1, read on the forward strand.
CACCTATTTCACGCTATTTCAGAGACTGAGATGCATAAAAACGTATCCCCACAGTTTCCAACAGACTGTGGTTTGTTTTAATTCACTTCATTTTGATATTACAGTCATAATTAAAGAGAAATGCACAAATATTTCACTGAGTTCACGGAAGCAATATGGCGATACACTTTCCGTGAATAAAATCGGAGGACGCCGTAGAACACGTAATTTGTACAGTGCGCCACCACCAGACGGCGCTGAGGACGCGTTTCCGTATCGACGCTCATGTCGCGAACCAGCGCGGCAAAATTTAAACAAAAAACGTTTTATTTTGCAACGACGTGCAGATAATCACGTTCTATATAGAGTAATTAATATTAACTTTAATAGAAGAATATTGGCATCATTGTATTATAAATAATACCGTGTCCCAGCAACAGAAGTCACTAAGTTATTAAAAAGTAAACGTTCGACTTAATTTTTCATTCAGGTAAATGTACAAGTTATCGAAATGGTTTTTTTTTTACACTCTTGTAAAAATACGTTGAAGGCTGTTTGAATTTTAAGGTTTTCACACCACCTTCTCGATAATGTCAAATTATAATATGTAATTCAAACCTAACATACAAACAATATGGCATTATGAATTTTATATAGCTCGCTGGTCAATCACCTCAAAAATTCGTATGAGAAATTGTACAAAAAAAAAAGAACGAATTGCTTTGTTTACCTTGCAGTCCAGAAGACATGATAGGCAGACTATTATCCTCGGGTCTTCGCACTGGGCGAGCTTGAAGCTTAACTGCACTCAGGATTCTAGTCTTAACTCTGGGCGTCTTTACGCTCAGGATTAAATATAAGACCCGTGACATAAGACTAACCTCTTAGTCAATAATCTACTAAGTACTAATCTAAATAATTCAAAGACGTCAATTCTCGTATGGGCAACGAAAACATCTTCACTTCAATTAGCTGCGAATATTTGGGAATAATATGTAATATTAAACATTAGAACGGCATTATTATTAAATAGGTAGGTATTCATTCATAGGTGTGAATAATTAATATGGTTATTGTAAGTACCTATGTGGACGGCCATATACCTACAATTATAGGTCATCATCATCAATTCATCATTTTCGTTGGTACATTCATTTTTTTTCATTCTTGAAACCTGCCATGCCAATCAATAACCTTCTTTCGTAAGCTTTTGCACTTTTATGTATTCTTGTAGGTAAAGATACTTGTGCCGGTTGGGCCGCATATTACCCGGATTCAATCTATCTTTTTTATTATTATTATGCTTCAGATACCTGTATCAGACAAAATAGTCTGGAAAAAATGTACGCACAATTAAAGCAGGGTTCGATGTACAGAGGGTCCGCAACGACGTGGAACAAAACTCAACTGCCACACAACCCTGGCATTTAATTTAGTAGGTATAGTAAAGATCCACTTTTTTTTTTTTTTTTTAAGAAACAAAATCAATTTGAATATTCGTACCTACATCAGAAGTAGAGAACCACATGGATACCGGTTGTTCTAATAAAGTCATTTCCTTTCGAGTTCGACATCCGCGCTTCTATTTCCTACAATGTCGCCTAAATTGTTTATAGACTATTAAGCTATGTCTCATTATATTAAATTGCCTATTTATCTAATTTTAATAATTGAATAGAATGCATGAACAAGTTCATGTCAATTATAAAGCTGTAAAAAAGTAAAGACGAAATAATAATACATGCAACGCAAAACAAGGTCACACACCCTAAAAAAAGCTGTCATCAGTGGAAACAAACCGCCTTTTTAATATTTTTCTTTTTTTTTGTAATTTTGTTTGAAAAATATTAAGTATTCATTTAGAAAAACATTAAATAAATGTGACAATAGTTAATAATACTTTACTTTTGTAGGTACGTATGTAAGAACAATGACTAATCTAATAAGAAATGGTCAAACACACTTTCTTCCCAATTATTTGCCCACGTTAGTGCGTTTGTTTTTGTGATTTATTAATCAGGTTTCGTTTTATTTTGTTGTACAAATATATAGGTAGGTACAAATTAATCATTTTACTTTATTATCATCAGCTTTTGCTTCCTTGTTCCTTTTAGAAGGCGTAGACCGTGCATGTTTAGTGATTGTGCCAGTATTTTAGCGTCGGCTGTTTAATATGATGTCATTGTAGGTTCAGCTATTTCAGTCCAGGTCTATTACTCACCAGCTGCTGCGTCGAGGGCGAAGCAACTACTGCGAGACTTGACGACACCTCCTGGCGACGGACCATCAGGCCACTCCATCCTCTCCTCCATCGCCTTCGACGCACTTCTCTTAAATTGCTCCAAAAAACTGTCTATTTGTGTTTCTATACTAGTCGGGGAGTTGGCCATCGTTTCCACCGAAACACCGAAAACAAACACAACACTAACCTGCCGTTCACGACATTTTTCGTTTAAAACGTCCTTTCTTTGTTTTCCAACACAAATCCGTGTTTACGGACACTCAAAATTGTATCGTATTGCATAATTGACCGTCATTTTTTGCCGAATTCGTTCATCGACCCGACTTTGAGTACAATAATATCAAAGAAGACCGCGGAACGTCCCCGAGTATGAAAGAGACTATTGGATAGCGATGTAGAGATGTAATAAGTGTTTAGAAAACATCGATAAAAGTAAGAACTCACAAAATACCGATGAAAGTATTCAAACATATCCCAAAATCATCGACACGTAATTAAAGTCAGTCTTTATCTACAAACCAGGAGGTAAAACAATTACTTACTGATTTCTTTGTCAAAAACGTCGTCCAATTTCTGAATATTTGGTTTGTTTTTGGACTAAATGAAGCTACAACACTTTTGATTGTTAGACAAACTTAGCATCTAAAACAAAGCTTTAATCAGAATCTCTGTCGTAGTGATACAAGTGGACACAACTAATTTAATCGATGTTTCTAAAAACGACTAACATCCCTACAAAGAAATGATTTTACTACGGATACCGTTATGCTATATACGGCAACGAAAATAAAGCGACACCCACTGACATCTATCGATCGCTTCGAGCAGCTGTTTGAGTTGGTCTTGACTGGGAGTTGCTAGTTAAAAAGTAGATGAAAAAAAAATAGCACTGAGTATTTCTTTAAATTTCATTTATTATTTCAAAATATTTCCCTTCTAATTAGATGTTGCTTTCATGTATGTGGGAAATAGGTCGCAGGAGGAAAGAAAAGACGTGTGGACTGTTCAACACGGTTTATGTGAAGAAGAAAAATATTTGAATGAATTGTCAATGTTGACATCAAGGAATGATTGAAAAGAGTGAATGATCTAATCGAGTGATTGAATCGAGTAATTATTTTAATCAGATAACACTGGGATTTTTGTAATATTCCAACAGTCCCCCTCAAAAATGCAAGTATACAGAAAAATAAAATTAATTTCAATCACTCAATAACAAAAAACAAAAAAAAGGTTGTACCTATTTAGAATAATTAATATACATTTTTATTATTATAACAATCAAAATGTTGATTTATGTTAACGATTAATCTTATTTTAATAGTCACTTCTTAATCAGATGAGATAAATCTTATTAATTAAAGTTTAATACAAATTTAAATTGTGTCTTAAATCTAGAAACCTTTTGGAAGGAATCGCCTTCGTAAACATATCAGCCAGTTGATTTCCTGTGGAAATAGATTCTAGCTTTATTATTTTACTAGCGATTTGTTCTCTAATGAAATGGTATTTTATATCTATGTGTTTAGTTTTTTTATGATTTGTAGGGTTATTTGCGATACAAATGCAACTATTGTTGTCTTCGTATATTGTAATAGGCTCTTTAATTTGGACTGAAATGCTATTTAGTAACGATTTAATCCAGACTGCTTCTCTTACAGCCTCAAATAAAGCCATATACTCAGCTTCCGTTGAAGAGACGGCGACAGTATTTTGTTTTCGTGTGTTCCACGAAATCGTACAATTATCAAAAGCTTTGAATAAATAGCCTGTTGTACTTTTTCTGTCGTTTTCATCGCCTCCCCAATCAGAATCTGCATAGCCAGTTATTAATTGCTTATAATCACTTTTATGATAAGTCAATTTTATACCGACTGTACCTTTTATGTATCGCAAAAGATGTTTTAAGCATTTCCACAATTCTTCATTATTTTTAGATTGGTATCTACTCAATATACTTATAGGAGCACAAATATCTGGCCGTGTACAAAGCATTGCATACATAAGACACCCAATTGCATTTCTACAGGGTGCTTCATAGTATGTGTCAGAATTTAAAGTTAAATAATTTAATTTACAAGGTAAAGGTGATTTAGAAGGGTTGCAATCACTCATAGAAAATCTGTTTAAGATATTTTGTAGGTATGTAGATTGATCTAAAGTGATAGTATTATTTGATCTTTCGATTCTGATCCCAAGGAATAACTTTATTTCTTTTAAATCAGTCATCTCAAATTTTTGCATAAGACTGTTCTTATAAACTTGTAATGTGTCAATACTTTTAGTGGAAATGATTAAATCATCGACATACAATACTATATATACATTTTTATCTATACTATTTTTATCTAACACATAGAGACAAGGATCTACTTCCGAATTTTTAAAACCCATATCTTTAAGAACGAGATCCAAACGTTCGAACCAACATCTGGATGACTGCTTTAGGCCATACAATGTTTTGTTAAGTTTACACACCTGATTACCTTTAGCTAAAATGCCTTCTGGTACCTCCATATAAATATTTTCTTTTAGTATTCCATTAAGGAATGCCGTTTTAACATCCATATGGTGTACATGTAAATCAAATTGATTAGCTAAAGCTAAAATTAATCTAAATGTAGTTATCCGAGTTACTGGTGCAAACGTTTCGTTATAATCCTGCAAGTACTCTTGAGTAAAACCTCGAGCAACCAAGCGAGCCTTATAACGTACGGGTTCCCCTGATTCATTGTTTTTAATAGTAAATACCCATTTGCAACTTATTATGTTGACATCTTTAGGTTTTTCTACTAAAGTCCACGTTTGGTTGCTTCGAAGGGACTCAATTTCACTCTGTACAGCTTTTAACCATTTGTCAGAGTCATGTCTATCAAATATATTCTTAAATGACGATGGCAATGATTGCACAGTAATTAACGACAAAAATAAATCAGGATCATGCATCTGTTGATAATTTTTTGGGGGTAAATTGAGAATTCTTTCACTTCGCCTTAAATTATTAGGTTGACTTCCTAATGACGAATTTTCGTTCAAAGAATCTTGAGGTTGACTTTCTATTAGTTTTGCCGAATCATTGTCAGGCTTACTAATTTTTGAGGGAATTATAATGTGGTCACTACTGCTACGTGTTGGACGCGATTGTGTAAAATTTAACTCATTGAATATGACATCACGAGCTATGAACACTTCATTATTTTCTACATTAAATAATCTATAACCATTTGCATCGTAGCCAACTAATATTGATTTAATGGATTTTTGATCAAATTTAGTTTTTCTAGTTTTATTATGAACATATGCAGTAGAGCCAAACATTTTTAAGTGATTTATTTTCGGTTTTTTACCATGCCACATTTCATATGGTGTTTTATTTATCAGAGCTTTAGTGGGTAAAATATTAGTCAAATAAGTAGCTGTTAAAACAGCTTCACCCCAAAATATTTTTTCTAATTTCGCACTTGTAACCAATGTTCGAGCCATTTCGGTTAACGTACGATTCATCCTCTCTGATACACCATTTTGCTGTGGAGTGTAAGGTACCGTTAAATGATACATTATCCCCTTTTCAACACAAAATTCTTTGAACTCGTTAGAAAGATATTCTCGGCCATTGTCGCAGTATAGATTAACAACCTTAAAATTAAATAAGTTCTCACTCTTAGCCACAAAATCCTTAAAACATTTAAATACCTCTGACTTAGAATGCATTAAATATGTGACTGTATAATGAGTAAAATCATCAACGAAAATAGTAAAATAATTTTTATCATCAAATGTGGGTGGTGTTATAGGACCACAAACATCAGAGTGAACAATAAAAAGTGGTCTGTTGTTATTGGATCTCTCTTTTGACTTAGCAAAGGGTAGTCGTGATTGTTTGCCAAGTATACAAGACTCACACAACTCATCACTAGGAATTACATTGTTGATAATATGATTATCCTGAATTAGGTATTTTAAAATATTAAATTTTTGTCTATTCAAATGACCGAGACGTTTGTGCCATAAATCATAAGGTATAGAAGTCTCAGATAAATTTAAATTACAATGAGATCGCAGTACTTTAAAATGTAACTTAAACAGGTTATTATTACTTACACCGGACACTAAGCACTTGTTGTTTTTGTAAATATGAACTTTATTATTGTTAAAAATAACCGACATACCTGCTTCTTGAATACGATTTACCGATAATAAGTTATATGGTACATCTGGTGAATATAGAATGTTATCGATTGATCCTTGGAAACCTAGATTACTAGTAACGTTTATTTGTCCTTTACCAAAAGCAGGAATGTTGGTGCTGTTTTTAGCTACCCCAATTTTTAGCGGAGTGGGTAACTCTAAGTATGTAGAGAAAAATTCCTTTGTATGCACAATGTGGTCAGTTGCGCCCGAATCTAAAATAAAAGAAATTGTATCATTAGTAGAATTAGACTGCAAATGAAATGACTTACATGTTGTAAACATAAAAGCGAAACTGTCCTCATCATTGCCTGAAATCTGCGTTGTATTTGCAGTTGGAGCCTGGTGACTTCTGCCGCTATCTTGCTGAATTTTCTTGTAGAAATGGCAATCCTTCTTGACATGATTTCTTCGGCCACAATGATCACAATATAACTTCGAAATCTTATGCATTGAGTTTCCAGTACGTGGCTTCTTCTTATTATCGTGGAACTTTTTCTTGTCAAATCCAGATCTTGATGTAAACTTCTTTGTGGATGCATGTAATACTTTCAGTTCGGTTGTAGTATCAGCTTTTAATTTCACTTCGTGATCTAAAAGACGTGTCTTAACAAACGCTAGATTTAACTGTTCTTCTCCTAATGTTTCTAATGCCGTTATAACGCCGTCGTAGGAAGTAGGTAAGGTTAACAATAAATGTGATACTTTGTCCATCTCATCTAATTTCGCACCAGCTGAAATTAGTTCCGTAATTATATTGTCGAAATTATTGAAGTGCTGGAATAACGTCATATCCGGTTGCAATTTTAAACTTAGTAATTGTTTTCGCAGTGCCAACTGTGTAGCTAAACTCCTCCTTTCGTAAATTTTATCCAAATCATCCATCACGGATTTTGCCGTAGCAGAATCTTTTGCAAAATTCAAAAATGCATCGCCTAAATATTCCACTATCGTACCCTTTGCCAGCATATTTTTCTTTTTCCATTCTTCATCTGGGTTTGATGGCGGTAGTTCATCAATCACATTCAACACTTGCAATTCTCCTAAAAGTGATCTAACGCGAAATTTCCAGGTGCTGTAACGTTCACCGTTAAATTGTTGAATGTTTCTTTTACTTCGCGACTCCATTTTAAAATTATTTTTATCGAACTAACAGCTGATTATTTTTGAACACTAATATAATCTTAACACTGTATTACTACGTAGCCTGGGCCCATAACCTGTGGGAAATAGGTCGCAGGAGGAAAGAAAAGACGTGTGGACTGTTCAACACGGTTTATGTGAAGAAGAAAAATATTTGAATGAATTGTCAATGTTGACATCAAGGAATGATTGAAAAGAGTGAATGATCTAATCGAGTGATTGAATCGAGTAATTATTTTAATCAGATAACACTGGGATTTTTGTAATATTCCAACAATGTATAAGAAATATTCATGAAAACATAGCTGAGATTGATCTTATTTATTTTAACGCATGCGTCGTTGTCTCCCCTATGTGTGTGTCGAGTACGATGACGTTTGTGAGATAGTGTGGGTTTCACCGCGGCGAGGGGGTCGCGGTCGCCGGTCGCGCACGCTGCGTGCATTAGCTAGTGCTGCGCGAAGAGCGCGTGTAGTTTGTGATATCAGAGGTGACTGGAACTGTCACACACGAGACTACACCCGGCCACAAAATGTCAAGTAAGCTTCAATAGTGCTATACCTAATATCGGCATTTATTACAATTTCTCAATTTCATGCATTGCTTACGTTAATTATCGCAATTGGTAATTGAGTAGAATTTGTTGTATTAGCTACCTAATTAAAATACTTTTGTAAATTTTAATAAGGTAGGTACTTAAAAATACTTGATGAATGTGTCGATGAATAGATATGTTAAAACTACTCCAATAAGTATTTTATTTCGTTAGCACTAACCAGTTGATTTTTATTAATTAACTTTATGAAATAAGAACTCTCCAATGAAAATGTTGTAATAACCATTATGAAACAACAGGACCTACTTTTATTTAAAAAATCAAAATCAAGAGTTATGAGAATCAGCACTTCACAGTTTCCCTAGAAAGTATTCACAATATTAGTTAGTTTATTTAAATCCAAGATTGATGCTGCAGGTACATAGAATATATTAACTTATACATATAGTAACTTATTATGCTGTAATAGTGGTAACATTTAATTTTTCTCGCGTACAACGCACAATTTCCCAATAAAATGGACTATAACATGGTCCATGACGTCTATATTAGGTATACTTGTTATCTTTAATTATATCGACAGAATTATCCGAATTTATTATAATATTTATAATGTTTGTGTAAAGTATGTGAGGAAGCTGCATAACCTTGAATTATTCTGGTCTAGTATGTGTGTCCGATATCTTTATTGACCCCACAAACATCTACGTCATTCTATGTTAGCAGCCAAAGATTATGAATTATTCTTCTACCCAACGTTTAATTTCTTTCGTATCAGCAGTGAGAGATCGTAAACAGAGTATCGTTATCTACTACAAATGCCTACATTCATAAACACCGGCCTATCATGATAGGAACTGTTAAAAGGAAACTGCAGCGTTGTGCACAGTCACCTTTATCTTCATTTTAACCTACAACATTATTCTGTCATAAATCCTAATCGCAGTTTTGGGCATTGGGCTACCGAAATTAGGTATGTAAACCATGAAAAAGAGGGTACATATTGAATTTTGTCTTGAATCGGAAGGGCATTGTCTCCTTATGATAGACTTGGGACACTAAAGTACATTTAGGTATCAGGTTTGTGGGGCTGTTAATTGTCAGAACCCAAATTTAGATATATTCATCTATTAAGTGACTTAATACGATTACAGTATTGCTGGACTGGCGCCTGAGCCTTGTACTCTTAGCGTGATATCCGATATTCAATGCTAACCACAATGGTTCATCCGACCTGATTGCGGCTAAACTGGCGCCGGTTTGGTATATTCCAATCTGCTATAATATTACCGTTCTCATTTGAATGCAATTTGGCAATCAACTTTCGAGACAATAGCAATATTCCATCAGTCGATAATCCCTAGTTAACTTTATCAAAGGGGTCGGTCGGATGCAGCATTGAATATAATTTGAGTTATTATTGCATGCTCAAAAGGAATTGGAATTTGCAGAACACGGAGTCGTTCAGTTTTATAGCACAATACCTAGAAAGATTTATGGGTTTCGTTCGTACTAAACCCGGATCTTTGGCAAACCAGTCCCACTTTCTCTAACGACAAGTCTTAGTCTTTGGTTTTCACTTTACAACACTGAAAATTGAATATTGGCCGAGTGAAATGCATTTAGCTGACGGCGCATAGCGTGCGCATCACAGATGCGAACTTAGAAAGTGTGGATCACGAAGGCCACTTTTTCAAACGGTGAGGATTTTCATAGTTTTGAATAGGTATGTGTGACAATATAAAAAGATGAACACGTCATCATTGCATTCCTTTATTCCGTTAAACGGTCGACTGCCCGCGTGGTTCCATCCCGCCGGACCGGCCGCACCTAAATAGAAACCGCAGGGACATTGCTCCCGAGCGCGCCTGATCCTGCGTCTCAACTCTCGAGTGCCTTGTTGGGGTGCCTTTTGCCAGGAGAACATTTCCATGCGTTTATTAAACTCGAAATTATTTTAGGTTTCCTGTTATGTCATCCAGCTAGCTAGTAGCTGGTCTATCGAACTGACATTTCTGAAAATAAATCGTTGTGGTTTTACGATGTTTATAAACCATTAATGCTGTCAAAACATGTAATGAGCTGAGCAGATTTCTGGCCACAAAAATTTGGCCTCGAACATTGACGGAATTTCCTGAGATAAAATCAATGCAAGGTTTTGATAGTTTTACGACTTGGAGGATGTTTTAAGTTTCTTTAAATCAACGAAGACTGAACGTCTGGAGTGGTTGAATTTGAGACTACAAGCGACAAACTAATAAAAGACTTCACTTTGAATCTACCTATTCATATATATTTGCAGGCAATTGAATAATCATACATAGTCGTTTTGTGCATGTGGGGAATGTCCTACTGTCTGGAACGTCACTACATAGACGCAACTCGCGCTGATGGAGAAGACTCACGAGTTTAATTGTGGAATACATAGGCGTGGACGGACTCGACACCAAATATCTAACGCTACACAGTAGTTTTATTTTGAATTTTATTTGTGTCGCGCTATTTCGGAACTGAACGTGCGGCACTTGTCTATTACATGGTGGTATATGTAATGGCCCACGCAGACTGAACGCCGGGAGCTATTCCGGTGAATATTTTTGTGGAATCTGAGACGTTATCTTACGCCATATTAAAATCGGAAATAAAACATCCAGTAATTAATTATGATAGTTTGGCTCTATTGATCGTCTTAACGTAGTATCGTACCTTGTTGCAAAAATAAAACAGTCTAATAAATCGAAGGCATGCCAATATTATACAAGGCATGATAATAAATGGCTAGACAATAAATGTTTACCATTTAGACTGAATGTCGAGACAACAGTATGAACACGTGGTGATATTGACAGGTGAAGAAATCACAGTGCGCATACGCATCTACGGCGCCAACTCTCGTAGCACGTGCCAATATTATATATGTAGCTACTACATAACATACCTACGTAGATGCTGTGTCTTTCTCAAGAGGAAGAAACTGCGCACTTCCTCATAGCATTTTACGATGACGACGGCGACGCCCCGGCATGAACAGACAGTAGATCGCGAAAATACAGATCTACGTAATCCTCCAAAACAACGTTTCTCCAGTTATTTTAGATATTTACGTCTTTGGCACCAAAGGCGAGATCAGAAAAGTGATTGGGTAGACTCGTGCGTTTGTAAATTAGACATAAATTATAATGCGGATTTATAAATAACCTGTTTAATGGTGTGAGAGTCAGACTATAAAGTTCAGTTTACCGTCTAACGTATCAGTTTTTGTTATTTACTTGAGTCTAAAATATATTCAGCAATGTCAAGTGAAAATAGTCTTGTAATGACAGCTATTATGAAGCCAACTGCGAATGCTGATTTAATTTTACCTAGAGTAATCTACCTAATAGTTCCCAGTCTTGGTTGCAAATAGAGAAACTCACACGGAAATGTCGCATTTGACAACGTCATGTTAGAGGAGTAGGAGGTGCACCCAAAATAGGTCATAATTACATGCTCTGGCAGTCCTAGCCCTAGACTTAGCTTATTGAAGTGAAAACTTCTTTAGCGGCGTTGTGCACTTGCGTTGTGTTGTGATGGGTAAAAAATGTTAAACTCGCGTCAGGAGACGTGACCTGATCGAAAATTCGTAAGACGGAGCTCGCGTCAGGACACGTGACCTGATTGAAAATTCGTAAGACGGAGGGAGAGTAGACCGCATTCCAAAATGTCAAAAATGCACAACGTTAACATTCAAGTTTTCACTTCTGCCGGCACTCCCGGAGTGGGGCTTGCTTGGTTGAACCCCCCTAATTTGATATCCTCTAAACTCCTAACAATATACAGCTCATAACGATTTTGCACCTCATTTAGCAGTTTTAGTCTGAACACTGAACTGAACAGATAGGCTGTTGTGATATTTTTTGTATAGTAGGCTATAATACTCGTATATATGGATTAGGCTAACTGTGATTTTCATTGCCTATCCTTGTAGCAATACCAGAAGCAAAACGTTTTTTGTTCTGCTATCGGTAATATAACACAAAAAGCAAGGAGCATACTCGGAAACAAGTGTAACATAATTATCTCAGTAGTACTAAACGTGTTTTTTGGAGGACACATTTGCCCGTATTTAAAAAAAAATGTAACAAAGAGAAAATATAGATTTGTGTTACATTTTAGAATTGCGTTTCTCATTGTACTTTTGAAGAATTGAGAATATGGTGAGTTGAGAATTTAGTGTGTTGAGAATCTGGTCAATTCAGAATCTGGTAAATCGAGAATCAGGTAAATTACAAATCTGGTGAACTGCTCATGAGCCAAATAAAGTCTGTAAGAGGAACATTTTTTATAGCGAAATTCGGGTCATCATTCTCCTGCCCTTATCCCAATTTATTTGGGGTCGGTGCAACATGAAATTCGGTTAAACCATTCATGTTCTGCCTAACCAGTCGGCTAATACAGGCATGATACTATGTTAATTTTTAATTGGTACCTACCATGATATGAAATAGTCCAATGACCATACTGAAAATGCTTCAGGAAATTCAATTTGCAATGATATTCTGTAGTTCCTTCCTGTACCTATCTACTTTCCATAGTGATTTCCTGTTCGTGGTCATGCGACATAGATATCATAAGCAAAAACACAATTTCGGGGACGCTGTTACATTTTCGACGAACTCAGATTTAGGTATCTAAAGTTGCACACAGCAACATCACGCGTACGCACACATTGAGTCCTCGATTTTATACATCACATATAATCTTGGTCCTTGATATTATTTTTTTATTTTATTTTATTGAAAATTGATTCCGGAAGATTACTTAGCAAAAATGCATTTGGTAACTGTTACTATTAGTATCGTCATCAAGAAAACGAAAATAGAAAACCAAAGACACCGACTTCCGAAATCTAAGTTATTTTTCACTTTGTGGTGTTTTTTTTTTGGAAGTCGGTTTTACTTTTTGTGAGAAAGTTTTTATCACTGTTTCGGTTTTAGGGGGAAAACAGATGTCAACACCCAATATGGGGTACCAACCAAAACTAAAAGGGAAAAAACTGTCCTGTGTCGAAAAACAATAGATACCGACACCGACTTCCGAAAAGAAAATTAATTTTCATTTTGTAAAGCACACTATGTGAAATAAGTAGGTACTTAAATAAAATAATTTCCGTTCATAAGGATTAAAAACGACCATCGATATTGCTATTACATGGAACATATAAAATATTATTATCTAAAATTTTACGAGTATTACATAGTGAGCTAATGAGTTATGACATACTAGCCTGGGCATTTAGTTAAAATTTTTGGTAAAATAAATCTCCACTCGAAATGATCTTTGTGACTGTGGTGTAGGCTCAGCATTTTTGATGAAATTTAAAACACACGGAAGTAGTAAAAATCTATAATATATTTAATAAAGGCATGTTACAAAAGTACACCAACTTATTGCTACGTTTGTAGATTTTTTTGGTCTATATCCAAATTTCCGAATACGGGGTGTAGCGATATCTACAACGCCACATGCGAACAACGCGTCATACTGACGTCACGCAAATCCTGCATCTCGCAAGCAGAGTTTACCGCGCACTTAGCATAGATACAATTTCCCAACATCAATCGTTGGGCAATTGCCCGCCAGACACAACACCCGTCTGGTCGGAGGATCCTCTAAAAGATCTAAGATCATCTAAAAAATAAAGATAAACATATTAACAAAATAACCTACATAAAAACTAAATGCTACACTTGGTGGCAGAGCTCACAAAGTACAAAGTTCCGCTGCCAAGGCCTGTCTTATTTGTCAAACGCTATTTGTGACATCTACCATGCCATATTTATGAAATTGACACCCATGACGAAAAGTGGCCAAGTTTTTGTCGGCGCCATCTTGGATTTTGGTTTTGACCCCATATTCGTTATTAGCTACCCCAAAAACCATGAAAATGACACCTATGACGAAAAGATGTCTAATTTCCGTAGGCGCCATCTTGGATTTTGGTTTTGACCCCATATTCGTTATTAGCTAACCAAAAAACCGTGAAAATGACACCCATGACGAAAAGATGTCAAATTTTCGTCGGCGCCATTTTGGATTTTGGTTTTGATCCTATAGATATCCGTTATTAGCGACCCCAAAAACCATAAAAATGAGACCCATGACGAAAAGTTGTAAAATTTTTATCGGCGCCATCTTGGATTTTGGTTTTGACCCCATTTTCGATATTAGCAACCCCAAAAACCATGAAAATGACCACTTTTTGTCATATTCTTGGTTTTGACCGCACATTGGTCATACATACATACCTACATACAAACCGGTTAAAATCATAACTCTCTTCCCACCCATCCATTTCCTCACCGCCGACAGGTTGGCCTTAGCCATCCAAATCCTAACCTTACTAAGAGCTCCTTAAACCCATCCATTTCTCAACCTTGTCCACAGCTACTTAACCCCACCCATCCAAATCCCGATCTTACACAACATAATAATATTTTTTTATACTTACAAAATAAAAATAATTTAAATTTTATTTCAGTCCAAAAGTATCAAGTCCTTCCGATCACGATAACCAACGACGGTACTCACACAACAATCTTTTTCTATTACTTTTATCGTATTTATTTTTTGCGAGAGAGCGATATAGCCGTCCTTCCACGAGCGCTTCTGAGCGCGGAATGATCGACCGTGAGTGCAAAATGTATGAAAAAGTCTGCAAATGTTTTTATTTTAGCTAATAATTGAAAAATATATTGATTTATATACAAAACAATTAGCTAAATCTATAAAGGACTATATATACTGCAATTTATTATAATTTTGAAGATAAAATATGCTGTAAATTTACCTAAACTGGTACCTATTCGGACACCTATTTTTTAAATTTTCTGCGATTATTGAGTAGGGAAAAACGTATTTGTGCGAAAATTTTGTACCACGTCATACAATTTTTGTGATGCCAATGTAGAGATGAATATACTACCTTTAAATTAAGACCATGATATGTTAACATTTGTGATTGCTTACACGTTAAAATGGTACCTGAAAAGCACTGTTATTTGTAGAAAAATGTAAAAGCGTCCTTAACTGTGTGATTAACCTGCTAGCTACTGTATGCATCATTTGCAAATCCAAATAGTGGCCATCTTCGACAAACAGTCTGAAGTGCTGTGCTACAGGTGAGGCCCATTGAGCAGCAATATTCGAAAATAACGGTAGCCGGGTACCAAACCCAATTTAAAAATAATGTAGAATTATGAAATCAGCGCCTGGTATCAATAAGGCAGTGACCCTGCAATGCCACTGTTGACAAAACAACACTGTTTAAGTCAATGCAATGTTGATCGTCCGTTTGGTTTCTTCTTACCGTTTTGTTTTGTGTGCAGATCGAGCATGGGTGACGTTAGCCACAAACGACTCTTACGGTCTGGGAGCCCTGGTGCTGGCGCATTCGCTGCGCCGTGTCGGCTCCACGTACCCTGCCGTGGTACTCATCACACCATCCGTCACTGAGCCTATGAGGTACTTCAACTAACTTTTTATGCAAACTTTTTGGTTCTCGTTGCTATTTCTGATTGTGTGTGAAAAGAACCTGATGGTGCCATTATGACGAATCCCTCCCTTCATCCAAGGTTCGGTAAGTTTTTGCTTTTAATTGATGTGGCTTCTACCTGCCAACACTGACGTTACTTGCGCTGCGCACACATGGATGTTGTCGCCTACTCATCCCATAAATATTCTCTGAGTACTCCACGGTGCCACCCACGAGACGAGGTGGTAACCTATTCTTAGTTTTGAATGACAAGACAAAAAATTGTGTGTAAACATATCGATATTTCCTACACCTATTATTTTCTACATTCTGTTACAATGTAGATTGGCACTGACACTAGAGATGGGGAGTCAGGATTTAAATTGGGAAGTGAAGATGTCAATTAAATTGCATCCATTGTATCTCTACTATAGATGCTGCGGATGGATAGCTGTTACCTATTATCTACGAATATTACGTATATAATAGGACGGTTAATGACCGTTAAAATTATCGCTTGAGTAACGATTGATAAAATCATTAATTACAAATGCATACATTTCAGAGGGACTAATTGATCAGAAGTCAAGTTCAGCTGTGGATGTTATAAATCACAGACCATGAGACCACTCGCATTCGCAGTTTAAATGAACATTAATTGAAAATCAATAAAAAGTAGGCAGTGAACACTGGTGGATCTCAGTGTGTGTACGAAGATAACACCTATTTTTAAATTGCCATTATTGATGATTGTAGGTATGATTGTCGAAGCACAGTCATACTCCATTATCACTGTACCATTATATTTATTTCGCACTTTGCCATTCACAATTTTCAGTTAAGTGAATAATGTATGCATCTGTCAAGAGTCAGAAATGATTACTCAAATAATGCTTCACGTACGCCACACGGACACTTGTCTCTTTTATGTATTCATTTTGGACGTAAGACCGGCTACACAAATACCGAAATACCAACAGTAGATTTGAATGCAAATATTGACAGGGAATCGCAGCCGGGTAATACCTAAAACACGATGGTATGATTCTTTCTGGGAGTGCACTAACAACAACAGTAGATAACGTGGGGATCAAGATCAATGACAATTGATCCTAAGTGGTTAACAACCTACACACAATATGTTCTCAAACCAACAGCATAGTGAAGATGGAGGGTAGTATGAAAAATTGTTTAAATATTATCACGTTGGGTGTTCTCAGAGAGCGTCTTCGTGCAGTGTTCGCGGAGGTGATCACAGTAGACGTGCTGGACTCGCAGGACGCGGCACACCTCGCTCTGCTGCAGCGCCCCGAGCTCGGCATCACCTTCACTAAGATCCACTGCTGGAATCTCACGCAATACGACAAGTGCGTGTTCCTGGATGCCGACACATTGGTGAGCTTTTTTGGCAGCAGTCTCAGACAGATCTGTCTTCTCTCTAAAGTTTAATTAATCAGCGTCCTGTAACGTCGACAGCTCTAATGAATTAAACTAAATTAGATCGTACATGTTAAGCTGTTTGCCGGCAACGATCTAGTAAACGGTTTCATGTCCTAGCGTCACTATCCATTTCCATTTTAGCGTCGAGATGATCTGGATTGGTAAAGCAAACTTTTCAGTGTAAATATTTTTACAATATCAAAGAGCAATTTCAGATAAACGTCGTTTGGCCGGCGATTGCTTCAATCAATTCTTGTGTAGTAACAGTCGCCTCAAATTGATGAAACTAC
This sequence comes from Apamea anceps, assembly GCA_951799955.1. Taxonomy (NCBI): domain Eukaryota; kingdom Metazoa; phylum Arthropoda; class Insecta; order Lepidoptera; family Noctuidae; genus Apamea; species Apamea anceps. The sequence continues at coordinate 6,639,691 of OX637501.1, forward strand.
TTATGTCCTATCATAAAGTATCCAGACTCAACACTCAAGACTATTAGTGAGACGTAGGTGGTTTCTTCCATTAAGAGTATGTTAAATTAATGGTCAAACATTTAACACTGTTGACTGTAGTTGTCTCAGCCAAATCTGCAAATGTTTAACGAGCGTGTCGTGATCGCGACCCTCGGCTTATAGACTTGTGTCAACATGTTTTAAATCTTGTAAATCGTTTTCGATTTTTCCTATTAACGAGCTTATGTAAAAGTCGTTAATTCTATTTCGATATGTAACTGTTTATGCGATAAGAAAGTCAATGTTACCGGATGTCGACGTTACTGCAGTAACACGAGATGACGAGACGCATAACCGTGGCCCAAATATTTTGTATCGACAATTTTGGATCAGCTCCAATATTTTACACTTTCATTCTTCAGCTCTTTTGAAGGTAGCACATGTGTTGTGAAAGCAAAACTATCATTACACGATGTTTGCACGTCGTTATTATTTGTATCATGAAATTACATAATATAAACGTGTAGAAAATTTCAAAATTGATCGTGTAGAAAATATTTTTAAATTCCAATATTAAACATAAAGATAGTGTCCCGATAGAATCCATTGACTCGCTAAGTTTTTATTTATCGCGGGTTATTGAGTCAACTCGCGTTTTTATCCATAAGCAGATAAAGAGTTCTTGATAAACATACCAGTTATTTGCTATACATTTTCCTCACGTAGATCAACAACGAAATCTTTGTATAATGAGAGCATTATAATTCGTAATTTTGATTAGATCTATAAAATTTTTGAGATGATAAAGGTCAAAAGGATAGGATCACATCATGCAATAATATACTAAATTGTGCTACTTCTGGTTTAAACCAGATGTGTAAAAGGCAAATAGGCCTTGAAGCATTGAGATATCACTTCTGAATTGCATCCCACTGACTTGCAAGTTTAGAAGTTGAGCCCTGAAGAAATTCATCTTTAGATTAGACTCTGTTCAATATACTTTCATATAACATCCAGAGATCAGACTTTACCATAACCATACCTTTCTTTAGGTATGCTTAAACGTCTTCAATTCTTTCTCGAAACTGGTTACTGGAACTCAAGCAATTGCTTCCATAGGGATCGCTAGTGTGATCATCTCGAGCCAAAAGCTTCGAATATTATATGAAATCCTAATGATAATCTCGTTCACTAGGTTGTCCAAAACAGCGATGAGTTGTTCGAACGTGAACAGCTCTCGGCATCCCCTGATGTCGGTTGGCCCGACTGCTTCAACTCCGGAGTGTTCGTGTACTCCCCGTCAGCTGAAACCTTTAGCAAGCTCATCGCCTTCGCACAGGAGCGCGGCAGCTTTGATGGTAAGATCCTTTTATAATCATTATGATGGTGATCAATCTTCATCGTAGAAATTATCAATCAGTGGAAGTCGTCAAACTTGTAGCCAAATTCTGAATTTAAATTCCGATCGACACGCTAAGAAGATCATCGTTAAATAAAAAAGACTGTGTAAGCAGTTTGTCTGTGCTCATAGATATTGCCTGGAGACTGTAAAATTTTGCAACGTTATTTTTCCCAGAAAATATTGTATCATTTCCAGCGGATATTCGCAGAGCACTTTTTATTTATACAGCTGAAATTCATCATATTTTTATGTAAACTGTCAAGAAAACCCATATGAAATGTGTTGCTTTTAGATCGAGTGTTTTCACGTTATTAGTGTGGTAATTTGTCAAGTTCTTTAGCGTGTAATATCATTGATATTCGGTAACAGGTGGCGACCAAGGTCTGTTGAACTCTTTCTTCTCCGACTGGGCGCGTGGAGACATCAACAAGCATCTGCCTTTCCTCTACAACGTTACTTCTGCTGCCTTCTATTCGTACCTGCCCGCTTTGAAACAGTGAGTTATGTTTCTACTTTGATTTGTTTTATTTCCAATCATTATTTTAACAGTCAATACCAGGGCATCCAAAAATTAATTGAAGTCGTCTGACGAAGTTTAGACTACGTAATTTGCACATTGGCGAAAAGTATCTTTCCCAAAATATGCATAGCAAGTCGATTGAAAACCACATCAAAATATTTCTTTTGTACAAACTGCCTACAAGACAAAATGACTCATAGAAACTTCATTAAAACCAAGAAACCGTTTATCTTGCCATTTTGATCCGCACGAGTGAAAATACCTGATGCATTCGCACGGTATTGACGTTGGCAATCATGAATACAGTGTCGCAAGCAAACTCACTTATGGGTATACGTCACAAAGTACATTTTGTATGCAATACTCCAAATAAATCTTTCTACGGAGGCTAAAATTATTCATTATCCAGCAATTTTTTTTCAATATTGCATATGACTGTTATTTGTGTTATCTAACTCAAATTCAAGTAAACAACATAATGACAGTGAGAGGGTTGGTTCCTATCTAATCATCCCATATTATCAGCGGCAAATAGAATTCTGTTGTTGAACTTGTGATTAAACATACCTCTGTAGTCTACATGATTTCAATGAACAGTTGCCAAATGGATTTATGATCGATTGACAGAGTGATTGTTGGAGTTTCAGCCCTTCGCCATTGGAAATAGGTGCGACTAAATGTGTATATGTGAATTGTGGCCAAAGTAAGGCCATAGTAACCAAGGACGTCCAAAAGCGCGATGGGGCGACGATATCACCAAAGTCGCGGGAACACCTGGATGAGTAACTCACAGAACGGGGAAGTATGGCAGAAAGGAAAGGACGCCTATACCTACTTTGCATTGGGTGATTCCAGGCTCACATGATGATGATATTATGACGTGTACTACTATTATCTATTCTCTTACACTTTCTTCGCCCAAAACCACCACTTACTTCAAGCAATATCATTTCTAACAAATTTCCGCTTTCAGTTTCGGGCAGAACCTGAAGATCATCCACTTCATCGGCGCCGCCAAGCCCTGGCTGCAACAGTTCAACTTCGAGTCCGGTTCCGTCGATGCGCCCGAGCACATCCGTGGCCTCCTCCAGCTATGGTGGGACATCTTCGTTGGACAAGTCCACTCTCAGCTTGACACTGGCATGGTAAGTCATTGAGAAGTTTGTAATAAGAATCTTCAATAAATCAGGCAGGGGTAATCTATGATTCTATAATGGCTTTGGTGATCTTCTAAGAAAACAAATAGAAAGGTGAATGAGCCTATAAATAACACAAGACACGCCAAACAATGTCTAGTTCGCCTAGTCATATGTACGCGGACTTGTTTAGATGAATATGCAACGAATCGAACATAATAGAGCAAATGAAATCTATATTCCTATATCGTATTACCACGAAAATAATATATTCAATTGTATTGTAAATTGTAACCTCAAGAATTCTTAAGTATTACATATTGCGATTGATCTAGATTAATTTCCATATCGGTTACACATTGTTGAAATCGAACCCGTCTGTGTGCGGTTTGTCGCGACCGCGAGTATCTCGGGGTACCTCGTACGGTCCAGTAAATCGATCCATTGTCATTACAACCTCCGATCTGAACACTACAACATGTTTTCCAAGCATTCACGGAAGGACTCTAACTCTAAAGTTGCAGAGGTGAGACTTACACATTTCAACTTTAGCTTTCACAATTTTATCTCTATGTATGTGTAGGTTATTTGATTTAAATATTTTTTCTTTATAATATAGCATCGTGTTAGGTCTTGTGAATCCCTGAGTGACTAAACAGTAACTACCTATAACAATAGCTTGCACTCTGCGCTTGTGCACTACTACTGCTACTTGACGCACCTTTTGTTTGAAGCATTCTTTTACCCGTGTGACATAATGTTTCTCCAAAATACTAACATTTTCTAACTTTTCAAAATATATGTTTATCTGCTTTTGCACGGTTTGTTTAATATCTGTATGGGACGGAGTAGATGGTGTTGGTATTTTGGTGGAATACTCACCGCGAAATCTTTATAAACATACCGAAAAACATTTGCTTTTGTATTATTTTCAACTCAAAGTTTTTTTTTTGTTTTGTTAGTTGGCTCTTCTTGCAAAGCTTCAGAACGATTGTTTATGTTTACGCCAGTATGTTTATTTAGTGACGCATTATTATTTTGAAACAAATAGCCGCTTGAACAAAGTTTTTTGCACTGTACGGTGAGATAGCTAGTGCGCGAAGCTTAGTTCAAGTGTTCGTGTGCATGCATACTACTGAGTTGTTTCACTTCAACCGATAGGTTGAGGTGGGGGCACATGACGCACATGAAGCGCAACCGGAGTTACTTCCACTAGACGTGAGACACCAATTCCGCTATCAGCCAACTCCGGACCCGGAATCGGAATTTGCTTGGCATCACCCCGATGTACAAAATAAAGAAGAAGCGCGTGAGCCACAGATAGACGTAACAGAGTTCCACGATCCATGGAAAATTTATAGAGGAAACATACCGCCAAATATAGAAGATGCACCTAGCCATCATGTGGAATTAGGAAGAGTAGAAGATCACGAAGAAATTAGAAAATACGCCTGGGATTATCAGGCACAAGAACCTCCGTCCATTTATACAGAACATAATCCGAATCAAGATAGTCAAACGCATTACACAGATCATTGGCCACACGAGACACAACATGAACACAGACACGATCAAAATCACCATGAAAATCACTGGTATCAAGAACAGGATCACAATTGGGCCCATGACCATCATCATCATGATCATCATGACCATCACCGTCACGAACATCGTGACCATGAACATCATGACCATGAACATCATGATCATCATAACCATCACCGTCACGAACATCAAGACCATCAACTTCATGATCATCATGACCATCACCGTCACGAACATCATCACCATCAACATCATGATCATCATAACCATCACCGTCACGAACATCATGACCATCACAATGACGATAATCATGGTCATCACAGTCACGATAGTCTTGATCATCACCAACATACTCACTCACATGTCCAACAGCACAATAATAACAATCACGCGCAACACTATGAACAAGAAACACCACATTATCACATCGATGAACAAAAACATGAACACACCTACAGTAATCCCATTTCACTCGCTCCTCAAAAAGCGGCAATACATGCAGAGATAACAGTACACCATGTTCAAGTGTTAAAAGAAAAGAAACGCCCTCGCCGTAGTCGAAGACTGCACCGCATTGATATTTCTAAAGAACAAGGAATGGTGAATGGGGATGCCTCCGAGACTGAAAGTGACGATTGCGAAGACATAGTGCCAAGGCATCCGTACGATGGCTTCTATCTCAGGCACAGAGCTACCGTCGACGCTCGAGGTCGAAAAGTTTGCTCGCATGAAGTACCACCCACTCCGTCTCCCTCCCCCCCGCCCGATTCCCCGTCACCGATAGACAATGACTTGCACTCGCCAGAGGAACAGCTGCTGGATACCAACGACTCTGAAGTCCAAGTAAGTTACATCCAGAAATAATTATCTTCGACAACCACAGGTAAAACGTTTTTCTTATTAAAAAGCTTTAATGCAAAAGTGTTTGCCATTATAATGTAAGTTCAGTTTGTAGATAAGCTTTGCATGATCACCACTTGATTGTACTCCGCACCGACTTAACTAGTTATTAACACTATTCCTTAGAAATGTATTTAAAAAAACCTATTAGAAATGTAGTCATATCATTACTATTACACGAGCTGAAACTACATAAAACTAACCTCTGTTACAGAGTGGTGTTGCCGGCAACCTGGCGCGAGTGCTGTCGAGCGGGGCCGGCCAGCGCGAGGCCCTGGACGAGCTGTCGCGTCGCCAGGGCTGGGAGGCCGGGAACATTGACTACATGGGCGCCGACTCCTTTGCAAACATTTGGGCGAAGATCTCGCAAACACTGAGCCAGCCCCGTTCCTCACCACCTAAACAGTCTCCCCCGAGGGAACCCGCCCCACAGCCCGCTCCCCAACAGGTGGTCGTTCAGTCCGGTGAGGTCGTACAGGAACCAGTGGCTGGACAAGTGGAAGTGGCAAAGGAAGTCGTCCCTGCGGAGAGTGCCGCGCCCGCAGCAGTGGCGGCTGTGCCTGCACCCGCGGCACCCGCCGTAGCTCCCGTCGCAGCACCCGTCGCAGCTCCCGTGCCTGTCACGGTAGAGGCCGCCGCGCCCGCGGAAGCAGCTGCACCTGTGCAGAAGCCAGCGTTGCCTGTACCTGTACCAGTGGAAGAATCTCCACTTGCAGTTCCTGTATCCGTAGAAGCCGTCGTCCCAGACGTACCATCGCCTGTAGCAGCACTGCCGCCCGTAGCAGCTGCCGCCCCGGCAGCACCCGCTAAGGTCGAAGCTCCAAAGGCCCCAGTAGCCGTACCCGTCGTAGAGAAGCCGGCGCAAAAGACTGAAATTCCCGCAGCAGCCGCCGCTGCTCCTGCAGCTCCGAAAGTAGCGTCACCCGCCCCGGCCGTAGCCGCTCCGGCCGCACCTGCCCCGGCCGCACCCGCCCCGGCCGCACCCGCCCCGGCCACTCCTGCCCCGGCTTCACCCGCCCCGGCCTCACCCGCTCCGGCCGCAGCCGCCCCGGCCTCACCCGCCCCGGTCTCACCCGCTCCGGCTGCAGCCGCCCCGGCCTCACCCGCCCCGGCTTCACCCGCTCCGGCCGCAGCCGCCCCGGCCTCACCCGCCCCGGCTTCACCCGCTCCGGCCGCAGCCGCCCCGGCCTCACCCGCTCCGGCCGCAGCCGCCCCGGCCTCACCCGCTCCGGCCGCACCCGCCCCAGCCTCACCCGCCCCGGCCTCACCCGCCCCGGCCGCAGCCGCCCCGGCCTCACCCGGCCCGGCCACGCCCGCGCCGGCCTGCCCGGTCACCCCTAAGAAGGCCCCGTCCGTGTCGGACAGCCCGCCACTGGCCACGACGCCGTCCTCGGAGGCTGCGCCGGCCACCAAAAGTGAGTATCAGCACAACGGCGATGGCGCCTCCGACGGTTAACAGCTTTGCACTGTCAATTCTCACCGAGTTCATTTTGCAGTTTTCAGACTTCTACTAATATATTTATAGTTTAGCTGCATCCTTGTAACGTGGCTCGGTCCGCTGATGTATGTGAACAGCTTGACGGGCGTCACGTAACTCGATGTTTCCACATGTTTTCTTTTGTGCCGTTTTGTGATGTTTGGTTTTATGTTTATTTTATCAGCATACGTTTCAAAATTCGTTGTTATTTCACCCAGCTTCCGAGGAGGCAGCGCAAGAGACGCGGCTTTGATAGATCAGGTAATAATAATTATTTTACTTGGACTCAACGCAACTTCATATTTGCGCTGAATTTGGGTTACGGTGGAGGACATGTTTGTTAATAAAGCTTCCACCTTGTGAAGTCTACAATCCTATACACGACTTTTTTAATTTCCAATGAATTCCAATCTGATTCAATTCTTCACCAATTAAACGTACCTACATTAGTCTAATTGAAATTCTTCATTGTTATTTACACGATTTTCGACTGAAATATTCTGTGGATTTTGGGTTGCGTCCAAGTAGATGCAGATCGTAGGGACGCTTGGTCGACCACTCATTCAGCTATTTCTGGAGAAATTATTATAATGGCGTTTCGCCTAATGTGGTAAATGCCGAATTAATCAGCTGAATAAGTTGTTACTGTGCGGTTGCACCCGATACCATCATCTGGTGCAACTTCGCATGTCTGTGTGCACCCATGAAGATCGTTACAATTTTCTCAATCTCTCCACATGTCGAAATTGTAACAGATCTTTTCCGATGCTTTACATTTTTGTTTCACACATTGCAAGGAACATTATTCAATGCTTATCATAGCGATACACCTTCACGTAGATGCACACAATTTGTTCACACACGTAGAACCTATTTATAAAATAATTATAATGTAATGATTAATTATATTCATACCTATACCTTCGACCTATTTACAAGTTTAATGGATCGCTGTCCTCGCCAGAAAACCGAAACCAGAAATAAAATAATAATCCTTGTAATGACCATTGAAGCTTTGAGACTCCACTAAACTGACACAGTCCTAACTTTCCGCTTGCATCGTTTCTAATTAACCTAGTAGCTATGTTTTCCCTCGACTTTGTTCCAGGCCCTAACCGAGCTTGCTCTCTAATGTGACCGCCATACTAACGCCACGTCTAATCGCTCGAGAGAATTAAGGCGAGAATTGGTTGTGTAGCCGAGGAGCGTCGCAAGCCGGCCGGCAAGCTGAAGCTGAGTCCCCCCGCCGCCGCCGACCCGCTGCCCACGCCCGACAGCGAGCTGGAGGACGCCGCCGCGCTCGCCTCCGACATCATCGCGCACGAGCTGCGCACGCCCACCGTCAGCTCGCCCGCCGCGCCGCCCGCTGCCAGCCCGCCCGCGCTCACCTCGCCCGCGCGCCTGTCCGTGGACGAGCCCGAGGTGCCCACGCCGCCCATCGGCGCGGTCTCGCTCGCACAGATCGGCGTCAAGTCCCCCGCCAAGGGCAAGTCCTCCATCGCCGCGCAGATAGAGTCCTCCATCACGGAGACCCCGCCCGCGACCCCCACCTCCCCCGCGGCCCCTGCCACTCCCACGTCGCCGACGCCGGCGCCAGTCGCGGACGCGCCCAAGAAGAAGGTGGTAAAGAAAGTGGTGAAGAAGGAGGGCGCGGCGGGCGCGGCGGGCGCCGACGCTCCCGTGCCGCCGCCGCGCAAGAAGGAGAAGAAACCCAAAGACAAGTGAGCGCGCGCGACACGCTCCCGATAGTTCCTCTGTGCCATAATCGTAGCCTTTCTAATCTTAAATGTCTATTTAATTTCGAATTATAATTATGCTTTTATGTATCGCGTAATTTTTTACTATATGATGTTAGAATTAATTTTATACTCGCTATCACACGGCAAATGTATTGTTTAGTTTGATTTTTATACCTTTACTTTTTCTATTAATTCTATGATATATTTATGTTTTTAACAAGTGATGATAACCGGTTTTATTGTTCTGAAAATTATCCACCAAAGGACGAGAACGAGACGTATTTATTATGGAAACGAAAGTTTTTATGAAATTTTATATTAAAAGTCTATTTTTGGAATACCTAATATGCGTTTTTTTTCTTCTTCATCTTGAGTATCATTATTAGAAGGGAGTAATCGGAAACCACAGGCATCTAACACAACCAATATCGCCCCATTCCTTATCACAGTGGTTGCGAATTCTTGTTTAGATCAGTCCTAATCCTGATATAGATTATTTGTTGACAGCTGTCCTATAGAATAGAATACTCATTATTATGTACACCATATAAATTACAGGCATAAATATAGAAATTTTATAAAGGGTGACACAATGGGCGGTCTTATCGCTAAGAGCGTACGATATTGTTTAGAAAATAATTATCTAATTACTGTTATGTAATTAGAAACACACATGATATTAAAACTGGGGCATTATTCGTTTTCTAACGAGAGAATTTGGTAATCTTATCATTGCGAAAGAGACAACCTATTAGTTTCACGGTAGAGATAATGATACACACGCATGTTATGAAAAACTGATAATATAAAAATAGCCGCCAAATGCTAGTCTGAGATAATGAAAGAATTCAGACGCCGCGGGATTTCAGGGCCACGGTTACTGGTGACTGGTGAGTCGGTGATTAGGCTATAAATATCGAGATAAAAGTATTACATAAGGTTTACCGAATAGTATATTTGTGAGAGGCGATTCAAACACAATAAATTTAAAAATAATTTCAGTGACATGCATTAGCGTAGCTAGGGATTTTGTCTAGGGGCAGCCTTCCAGCCGAAAACCACAGTCATTTAATTAATGATAGATCATAATAATAATTTTATAACCTACAGGTTTTGATTTATTTGCGAACATAAAAATATGTCGCATATAAGTGGCCATATTTTTTTATTGCGTTGACTTACAAGTTTGTTCTTTTTAGGACTCCGAGAGACCGTAGAACTACGTATTCTTGATACCTCCACGTGTTCTTGAGAAAAAGGGTCTTGAGAGACAGACGGATGGAAAACGAAGTGATCCTATAAGGGTTTCGTTTTTTCCTTTTGAGGTACAGAACCCTAATAAAAAGCGTGTACACAGTAATTCTTCAATACGGTCGATTTTTCTAGTGTGGGCAATGGAGTCTCTAGAGTGGGCATTGTCTACCTTTGCCCCCCCCACCCCCCCCTTAGCTACGCCTATGGTAACATGTAAAGCTGATAGCCAAGATAAACTAGGTACAGACGCCAGCAGGTCAAGCTACCCGAAACTGTCAAAATTTTCCAATCAACCATGCACCTTAACGCTTCAGAGATAAAGTTGAAAATCTATTAAAGAAATTTGACAGATTGTAGTAGCTTGATGTGCTGGCGTCTGTACCTACTAACCAGCAGTCCAGCATCCTGTATATCTTACTGTAAAGATAAGCTAGACTGCTGACAAAACTATGTCATGACCAATGAATATTCCTGGATCGAGACAAATTAGTTGTTATATAACCCATTGCAACTGCAGTGTGCCGAGGAAAAACCGATGCTCCACACTAGGAATTTCTCCTGTATCGTGGGTGCGTTTACAAACATTAAAATTCACATACACAAACAGCCAGACCCGGAACAACTACTTGTAGGCTTGTAGGTCATACAAATATTTGTTCCGTGCGGGAATCGAACCCGCGACGCGCAGCGCAGCAGTCAATCGTTTAACCAATGCGCCAATCGTGTCGTCAAGACTTGAAAAAAGACGACGTGCAGAACTGCACGTACAGAAGCAATGCCTAAGTAAGTAAGTCATCAATAGTCATCATCATCTGCCTAGCCTTTTCCCAAATATGTAGGGGTCGGCTTCCAGTCTAACCGGATGCAGCTGAATACCAGTATTTTACATGGATCATCTGACCTCCACAACCCAGTTACTGGGTAATACGACGGCGGAGTGATAAGTCTGGTAAAAATTAAACAAGGAGTCAGTTTTATTTAATTATTATTATTTATTTTTCAATGTAGTTTCCTTGTAACTCAATGCACTTCATCCAGCGTTTCTCTAGTCTAGCTATTCGATCCCTTCCATAAAGTACGACTTAGGTAACCCTTCGAAATAGGCATTGGTTTCGTGCATGATCTCTTCGTTGGAGCCAATTCTTTTCCCACTAAGCCATTTTTTAAAATTCGGAAACAGAAAATAGTCGCAAGGGGCTGGCGAATACGGTGGGTGAGAAAGCAACTCATAGCGCAACTCATGAAGTCTGGCCATGGCAATCGCGCAGGTGTGCACTCGTTGCGCGCTGTCTTGGTTGAAGAGAATTTTCTTCTCAGCCAAATGCGGTCGTTTTTCACGTAATTTTTTTTAAAATTGGTCCATTACGCTTCTCTAGGTAGTCAATATGGATTACCATAATGACTACCTAGTACATCCCAAAAAACTGTAGCCATCACTTTATTGGCCGATAAAACTGCTTTTTCCTTCTTTGGAGCTGGTTAGCCGATAGCAATCCACTGTTTTGATTGTTGCTTGGTTTCTGGGGTATGGTGGTGGATTATGTTTCGTCTACTGTTATAAAACGACGCAAAAATTCGGTTTTATCCCGTCGAAAAAACGCCAAACCTGCCTCCGAAGTGGTCACACGCATGCGTTTTTAATCAAGAGTCAATAACCCCGCGGCTCCCATCGCGCGGATCGCTTCTTCATATCTAAATGTTGGTGTAAGATATTACAAACACGTTCGTCTGAACTGCCTACTATCTGGACTATCTCCCTCACTTTAACTCTTCGGTTGTTCAACACTATATATCGTGGATTTTGTACGACCACACCGAAAATCGTTGAACCACTTATGAATCATTTTAATCGACGGAGCAGTCCCCATGATATTTACGACTAGGTATCAAGTTTTTGTTGCGTTTCCGTTATAGTTTTATCGCGCAAAAAATAATGTTTAATCACGACACGCAAATTCTCTTTTCTCCAGCTTTGCAAAAACGTGTAAGTACAGTTGTTTTTCTTTAATGGCTGTCAAAAAAAACTAACCGGCAGTACTGGCTGAAAATTTTAATTGAGTCCTTCAAACAAAAGAGTTGTGAACAAGGAGGTTCCACGCAATTTGCGATCATTTTATTCCAAAATAGATTGTTACCAGAGGGGCAATTCTCGTAATTTTAAGGACGTTCACAGTCTGATCTCAGTCTCAATCTGTCAAAAAATACGTCTAATTTCCCTACATTTTGACAAGTTTTTGACATTTGTTTGTCGCTGCGATGAGACCGCGACTAGATTTTGAATGTTTTAAATTACGAGAATTGGCCTTCAGACATCACTCGTCTCCGCCCTCGTACGATACCCCTTGGTAAGACTGGTTGTCAAACTTTCGGGTTTCTGACGACCTTTAACGACTGTTAAATATGCGCACGAATGACAGCGACCAACGACTTAACGTGCTTTCCAAGGTACGAAGGGGTCTCAGTATGGAGAGATGGTCACCCATCCACGGACCAACCGCGGCAAGCGTAGCTTAACCTGATCGATCGACCCGTGCGGCTGTTATTACTGAGCCACAAGCCCCTCCTCCCTCAAGTTATCAGTATGTAAGAAGACAAAAGTATAATAGGTTCAATGAGTTCAAGATTATAGAACAAGTAGATTTTCTACGCCTTGTGCTATTTTTTACCACAAACCACATCGTAAGTTGCAGACTGAAAGTAGCTGAAGTCCTAAACCTACTGTCTGCGCTAAGGTCTACAGCCGGTCGATTCTGTAAAAATCTCACCGTGAAAACTCAAGTGAAGTGAGCTTGATGTGAGTTGTCAGTAGTGTTAATTCCTAGCATTATTTGGAATGACAGCTCACTCCACGCTCACTTCACCTAAGTTTTCACGGTGAGACGGTTACAGAATCGCATTGCAGGACACATCTTAGAGTACTCTTTAACTCGCACTGCGAATAAGTGCTAAACTATGACTGTAGCGACGAAATTGGTCTCCCTACGTACCTAAGATCTCGTCGCCCAAGCCGCTCATATTGGAAAATTGCAAATTATCTTTTTCAATTGCACAGAAGTGGATGAATTTGAAAATTTATCTAGAGAATGTTTCATTTTCTGATGCAAAACCAAAAAAAAAATGCAAAAAGATTCTCTCCGGCGGGGAATCGAACCCCGGTCTCCCGCGTGACAGGCGGGGATACTTACCACTATACTACCGAAGATGTGATAACTGTGGTTGAAAAAGTAAATCAGTCTTCAACACAAAAATGTTGAATTTTGATATTTACATTTTTTTTTTTATAAAAAGTTATACACATGACTTTCATAATATTAAAATACAATATTATAGTGCTTGATAAGTTTATGTAGTATATAATTAAAAAAGAACAACGGTTGTAGTGGTTTTATATGTATAAACCAGCGCCATCTAGTGTTACCTTATTGAACAATGTGTAACTCGTGTCCAACTTGTTTGGGTCATGAATAGATAGATGTCAGTAGTACAAATAAATACCTGTTATCATCACGACAACATCTCTTGTGGGACATCTAATTATGCTTTCAACTCTTTCCAATGTGTGGTAAACGTATGAGAGGAATTCTAGTTTAAGAACTAGGCATCGCCATCAGTCTAGGAAATTATAGTGGTTGGTCAACATACAAGATAGTTTCTAGTCTGTTTTTTTACCGGGCTGGGAATGATGAACGGTTTATTTTTACAGTGCTACCAATATAAAACGTAAAAATTAAGTAACACAAATTTAAACATGTAACATAATTTTGCATGAGTATCTTTTGTGAAAATAACTATGGACAACCTAACATGTCAGTAGGTAAACTTATCGAGTTGTGAACTTGTGAGTAGGGTTGCCGATTACCAAGTATCAACCGGTTGATGGTCATACTCGATTCCTATAAACAAAAACGAATCGTTTTGCTTACCAATGGTAGCATTTTTTATTGCCAAACTGGGCATATAAATAGATTCGTAAGCTAATTTTACCAGTGATAGCTACTTCCATACCGGGGTCTACTATGCAAAACTATGAGGTCTTTGCTTCATTACTGGTAAAGATACAATAATAATTGATAATAATTAAATAATCATAGAGGTCAATCACACCAGCCTATAATGTTCCCACTGCTGGGACACAGGCCTCCAGGGTGAGAGGAAGTGGGCCGTAATCCACCACGCGTGCCGAGTGCGGGTTGGTGGATGTCACAAGTCTTCGAATTTTTGGTTCTACATATGCCGGTTTCCTCACGATGTTTTACTTCACCGTTTTGAGAGCAGTGGTGATAAATACACAGAGGAAAGTGCCTGCCTGGGTTCGAATACTTACGACCCACAACTCGTAAGTCAAGAGGTACTTAATAGAGACAGAGATATAGATAATTTTATCTAATAACGGTCCGTAAATGATAGGAATCGGCCATAAGCCACGGTGCATCAAAGAGATGGTCTAAGTCTGTCTATCACATTGAATGCAGCTATTTACTAACGACACAAACTAGCTAACACATTGTCAAACGAATATCAAGTGATTGGTTGGCTGCTGTTCTTTCAGTCAGCTAATCATAGCAGTTTGTATGAGTTCGACAGCCTATTAGCTAATTAATGAGATGGAGCTATACAGGACGAATAGCACTATCCCTTTTTCGGAACAATGGTGGCTTTAGCACGTCCGTACTGCCCCAGACACCTATGACAGACTAGAGCTGCTAAGGACCAGCGGGGTAACAGTAGCTTTCATTTTGACAGTTCAACAATATACATTGCGTTATTTACTTTGTTGAAAAGGCAATTTTGGAACATATGAAGCAATGGATTAGCAATATCTTTCAAAATGATTCAGATTGTGATTTAAAGTGTGTTACGCAATTAGGGTGCTGTTTCTCGAACCAAAATTACCGCAAAATGAATGTGACAAATTGTCAAACGCGTGTAAACTACTGTGATTGGTTGAAAGATTTATCAACAGCCAATCGCAGTAGATAAAGCGCGATGACAATTTGTCACATTGATTAAGTATACCATGTGATAATTTTATTCCAGAAATTGACCGTAAGCTCACTATCTTATCTCTAGGTTCTCTAACTCACCTTGTTGCATCGCATCGTCTGCTCGCACTATTAATTTGTTTTCGCTTAGCATTCTTTCTGATTTTTTTCTCTTTGCTCAGCTCCTAAGGCTCATAGCGTGATTTTAAATAGCCTTCCATAATAAACAGGCTATCAAATCCAAAGGAATTTTTCAAATCCTACTGGTAGTTACAGAGATTACCCGCTACATACAAACTTACAAACAAACAAAAAAACAAATGTCACCTCTTTATAATATTGGTAATAGATTTAGTTACCGTCAGAGGACTCTTGGTACTTTTGGTGGCCCTAGAGGTGGTTCGTGAGAGGCGTGCCTCAAACTGCGCGGAGCGGCGAGCGTGCTCTATAATTTGGAACAAAATTGCGGACAGAAACAAACAAGAGCCTTGTTCCGCCGATCTTGTTAATGTGCCTTAATTACGTTACGATTTATCCGGTGATCAAGTTAGTTTCGTTACTATGCTGATGAACTAACAAGCAGTTCTCTGAGGCACGTGTAATGTATTTTTTTTAAATCTTGTTAAATAATACTTAAAGGTTTATACCTTTTTTAATGGATGGAAATTCGAGATTCAATTTCAAAAATCAGAACCTATTTCATAGATTTCAAAATTAAAAATCAAGAGAAGAAATCTAGTTATTACGAAAAACTAGGTTATTGTCAGATAAAAAAAAAAAAAACCCGTCAAGTGCGAGTCGGACTGGCGCACGAGGGGTTCCGTACCATCATCTATAAAAATCACGTCTGTTGTATGCCCCCCTTAAACATACCTGTTAGGGTTAATGGAGGAACACCAAGGAAAGGCTGTTATAATAATAATATCCCTGGACATTTCACACAGCGCCATCTAGTCCCAAGCTAAGCAACCTAATGTTATGGTAACAAGATGGCTGATAAACTACTTATATACTTTTTTTTTAATAAATACATACATATTATAGATAGAAAAACACCCTGTTTTAAGGATTTATACTATAATACGTTTATTATCCTTTTATATTTATATATTGGAAGGTGTGTTTACTACTACTTTAGCCTTGTGTGGGATCACACGTCTCACGTAATATTAGCTTAATTAATTAATTGCTGTTACTGGTATATAAAAGGTTGTAATTAATAATAATAAATAAATAAATAAATTGAGCAAAAAAGGGCAAAAAAATCGCGTTTGTTGTATGGGAGCCCCCTTAAATATTTATTTTATTTTGTTTTGAGTATTTGTTGTTATAATGGCAACAGAAATACATAATTTGTGAAAATTTCAACTGTCTAGCTATCGCGGTTCTTGAGATACAGCCTGGTGACAGACAGACGGACGGACAGACAGCGAAGTCTTAGTAATAGGGTCCCGTTTTTACCCTTTGGGTACGGAACCCTAAAAACAAGTTGGGGGGAAAATATACATCGACGCAAAACGGCCATCGCTCAGCATAATGCTAAGACCATAATTATAATATGCGAGACAGGCCCCAGCACTGGTTTTCAGAGGTGTTGATAAAGATTAAATTATTTGAAGATAGTGATAGAGATAAAACTCAATCAGATAATATCAGTATAATCAGATAATTATGAGTTTCCAAACGAAACAAAGTCGCCATTAACTTTACAGTGATTTAAGGACATCGACACACAGCGGAAGCAGAAAGCCACTAAAGGGCCGCTTTCCGACGCCTTGTATTGATGCAAGTGGCAAGTGCAGCGACTTTCACACCCCATCGATCGTAGCTCGTTCGTGATTCGATATCGAGTTGTTTACACGCTTGTTAGTCACACTCACAATGAGCTTCTCATTATGAGACGGTGGCTGCCTGTGGGTGGTCTCACACCGTTAACAGACATCGTTAGCACTACCAAAGTCTATCTCACTCGATACTCGTAATTATTATCGAGTTTGTATTGGTAGGCACTCGGTAACACAATCGGACTCGGGTTTTTAGGATGATGTGAACACCATCAATACTGCCTGCCTATGTATAATAATAATAATAAGGTACCTATTATGGAAATTTTATTGGTAGTAGGTACTTTGTTCTTTTTAATAATGAGAAAGATTATTCCACTGCTGGGCAAATTAATTTCATTTTTTTGCTCATACTTTTCTAAAAACATAGCTTAGCATAGTTAGCTCTCTAGTCTAATATTATTTTCCAAATAATTCTAAATGCATTACAACAACTAAGCCACAGTATTACAATAATAGGCTAGGTATAAATAAATATTGAAAAAACTTTTTCTTATATCGCCATCTAGTGTACGCCATTAGTAGTTTTTAAAAAAAGTTCGTGGCCTGTGCCTTGCCGCTCCGTCATCTCTTTTCCCACTCATACAAAAATATTCGTTCACAAACGCACACATAGAACTGCACTAGCTACGCACGCGGCGACGCGACGCAACACAAACAACCAGTTTGACAGGAACCGTGGCGCGTAGAGGTAGTGCCGCTTTGTTTCGTAAAGTAACATTGATAATATCAATGTTTATAAACAGAATTTGATAAGAAACCGAAACTAAAACATCTATTCATGAATAAAATTAAAGACTTTCGTAGATTAACGTGTTAATTCGCGAGTTTACTTGGTTTTTCTGTTGGATTTGTACGTTTTATTCGAGTGTGTAATCTTGTATCTGCGAGAACTCAGCATCGTTGATTTGGTTGGGACGGTGGATGAAAATGTGAAACAAATGTGTGTTGGTGAACTTACCGTGGTGTTGGACTTGGAGTTGGTACTTTGAGACGTTTGTCGTGGTCAGAGCCGGCAGGATGAGGAGCTTGGTGTTTGTGTTGTTGTTGCCTGCGTGCCTGGCACACCTCAATGTTTACCTGAGTAGCGCCGAGGTGTGGAGGTTATTAGGTAAGTTCATTTGCATTTGCCCGTATCGATGAAACAGCTGCACGTAGACTGCAAGTGTTATCGCTGATATCGATAATCTGTAGTGATGAGCCGGTTTGGTGCGATATGCTATCAAAATGTTTAAAATATGTATGATCTAGTTGACGTAATTTGTTTTAGATAGATTAATGTGCGCGAAATCAAATCGTAAAACTACTTTTAGAACAACATACAAATCAAAATAAACTGGCAAACATGATCGACCTACTAAGTTAGTTACAGCGTGAGGTTATAGGTAATATACCTATAACTATCGTGCTAAATTAGCTGATTAACACGGTTCACTTAATTCTAATAATGACGTCGTTAAATCGGTCATAAATTGGTGTAAGCAGGTACTTACTCGTACCTAGCTAACAAACGCCTTCTCAGTGAAAAGCAAAATAAAAAAAAACAGTTTGCAAAACATTGCCAGACTACAAAACTGCAAATGCAGTCAGTGTCAAAAAGTGATCAAACTAAGCATAAAATATTGTGCCTCATGCTTAAAATGCAAACATTCTTAAAAGTATACCTGAAACATACATCATTTTTGAGTTTGGTTACAGTGGCGGCCACAAAAACATACCACAGTTTATTATTTATTGAGTTGGATAAAAGTAAATAGAATTTTGAGTTGTTATTTTTGGGCTATTTTTAATAGAAATGGTTAAGTATTATTGTTATCATTAAAATCTCAACCGCTTTTTTATGTTCTTTTTATATCCCTACTTACACATCCCTAATTCAATTTAGGTAACTAATAATAACATTAAAGTTGGCAACTGCACTAGTATAAAGTATTAACTAACAGCGTATCTATATATTACGAATCTAGTTAACACTAAGTACCTACCTAAGAATTTTAATTGAAATTATGATTATCAATTTAGTACGCTAGAACTTCGTTAAGCTGTTGGTCCCGGCTGTCATTCGTGGATCTTTGACAGTCGTTACGGGTCGTCAGAAGCCGAAAAGTCTACAAATAGTCTTACCAAGGGGTATCGTATTACCCAGTAACTGGGTTGTGGAGGTCAGATAGGCAGTCGTTCCATGTAAAATAATGGTGTTCAGCTGCATCCGGGTAGACTGGAAGCCGACCCCAACATAGTTGTGAAAAGGCTAAGCAGATGATGATGACGCTGTCTAGACACTTTCATAGAAAACATCAAACAGAATCGCTTTGTAATTACAATAGGTACTTGCGATTATTTTGGATTAACAGGGATTTAAAATTAACAGTAAATTCTGTTTTTATTTACTAACGGTGAAATAATCGTGTCGGTTAAGTTTAAAACACTTCGTATCAAGCGGGAACATTGTTTCTATGGCCAAGAACTTAATCCGCACGATTATAATTAGACGAACGTCACAACTAATACCTGTGAGTTTGTCATTTATGACTTTGAAGTAAGCTGGAGTGACATTTTTGAAAGGGCCCGTGCGTGCACGCAGGTAATGAGCTTAGAGATGTGACGCTCTATACAATAAGCCAGTTTTTGTCCCCTCCTATTGTAACAACCTGTCTCAGCTATAGAGTGCAATCGATCTTTGTCAACGAAAGAACCATCTGCCTTTTGTCCTTGTTTAAGAATTAGAATAATAATAAACAATATTAAGGACTAAACGGGACCATCGGTTTTCTTACTGGATAAATAGGATAGTTTACTTGACGAACGTTTAAAAATGTTTTCTGTTTAAATTGAGCAGTAAGTAATTAAAAATGTATGTAAATTACCTTACGTAGAACAAACACATGTTGGGAACGGCACGGTTCTGTAACCTCCGCAGCTCCGTGCTTTACGAAAGATAATTTATTTCCAACGATAATAACATAAAAATTAACATATCACGGATCTTTATGCGTTATCTGGTAAAGCTTCCATGGTCCGCGCGGCATATCAGCCGGTTCGATCAGCTCTGCGGGTACGTGGCTACATGTCATTTATTTCAGATGACATTTATGGAGATTCTATGGAGCACAACCAATAAACTCGACGCCTAAAATGTGTAATCCGACACGATGGGAATGGGACGCATATTTTACCTCGTTTTGATTAGAAACTACAAGATGGCAAAATCCAATTTTATTTGCCTAGTCGCTTTATGGATATTGAAGTTATATTCGACGCCCACATGTTTGATGTTCCGACACAGAATGTAAATTAATTTAACGCTATTATCATTTACGTATTTTCAAATTAAAAAGCCTTGCGACACCTTAGCAAAATAGCATACATATAATACCTATAGCAACACTAAATTGTAATATGATTGCAGTATCCATAGCTACTTGCTAATCCGGGACACCCGTGCCCTTGGCGAGCTAAGGCGGTATCAGACGACAGGATAGTTTATGGTCACCTGGTACCTGTTATCGTTCATCTATATTCTGTAGAACTTACGGACCAACAAACATCCAAGTCTTGCGAGTTCAGCGTTTTAAGTCTTTTATCTTCCTAACTATTAAATTTTACAAAAGTCAAACATGATATTCGTTTTAAAAATCGAATAAAAGTGCAATTTAAACCATGTTGCAATATAAACATACTCAACTAAGCGCTCAAACCAAAAGATTTTTTATAAAACGCACAATCCCTAGGAATTGTACCATTATTTTGCTTCTGAAGAAAGGTGGTCGTGTGCATTGTTCCTCGAGTAGCCCCCAACCAGGAACGTAGGCGCAAACCTATAATATTTCCTTGCTTGATACAGCCAAGATAACTACAACTCGTTACTTATAATGCTTGGTTATTCGAAAGTTTGGTTTGAATCCGAGAACAAAAGCAATTTTGCGGTGATATAAACCAAAGCAAAATAAAATGAGAACAGTTGGACTGATTACGGTAATCATGCTTTCTGTAACCACAGTATTTTTGCCAGATTACATTACGTTGCCAGTCTTTTCTAACAGTACTATAAATTAGATGTTTGTACATTGATATATTAGAAAAATATCTAGGTACTTGGTATTGAATTCCTGCATCCGACGAAGGTAAAAATATCTTGTACCATCGTCTTGGATTACATGGCTAGAGCTGTGGTGGGTGCATAACAAAAAATCTTGCGTTATTCGATACTGCGATGCAGTGTAGAATTCCGTCTAGTCACCGTAACCTCCTCACACGGTTACAGAATTGTTGACATTGGACTATCTTTTTAGAAACTTAAAAAGTATTTGCATTTGAAACATTTACGATTTGTCAAAAGCCTTTTTTTTTGTTTTCTTCACATTTCCGGTCGTGTTATCTTATTTTGTTATCTAAAGGACGCTCTTTTCTTAGACCTATACCAATATTATCTATCAGTGCCACAAGCATTAAACTGGTCTACGTGTGAATCGTAACAGTCCAAAGCTTAAGCTTCTCATCCGGGACATCATCTTACGACATAACACTTTCTTTCACCATTCAGGTATAGAAACGACAATAGAATAAATAGAAACAGTCAGAAATAGTCATTGTTATTTTAATAAATACTATTAATGCTGCATTCAGCCCGCGCCATTCGGATCTCGTCCCCCAAAACGAAGACGTCGTCGTTTAGAGAATTAACAATGAAATATTTCAATAAACAGCCAGCGACGGCGCAATATAAATATGGGCTCACGTCCTTCTCGAAACTATTCTTTATGTAAATACAGTTGACACGCGGGATGATGTGGAGTGGGTCCTAAATAAATTTAATTTCATGGACGGTTGGGTAGCAGTTTTTAATCTGTGGGGGTGTGATATGTTTCCCGCGGGCAGGTGTGGCTTAGGCAAAACACGGTACGCTTACGTGATCAGAATGAGAGTGGTTAATTAAAAAATACAAATTGTGTCCATGTATCAGCACGATTTTATACTTACGAGATTTAGAATAACGATTTTAGAAATTACAAGACGTAAGCAAATCACAGCCTTGGCGTAGCTATTGCTGTAAGAGATAGATGTGAGGGCTGTAGTTTATAACTTAGAAGTAGGAAGGCATGGGCGTGGAATGTTAATCAAGTAATAGCAGCTTACTTCGATCAAGTAATTTCAGTCGAGTAGTTTGTTAGTCATCTACACCAACCAACAATAAAACCAGATGATTTAACTGAATGCATAAATGTTGGTTGTAGAATGGAAGGTTAATTTAAAAGCAATTATGAAAGCCCTGTCGACGCAGACTGGATAGCAGAAATGGAATTAGGTGCGTATGCAGCAAGCCGCGGGCGACAGACGGATTACTTACTACCTATGTGCACTACATGAATATGCATCTCGTTATTTTCAATTACGCTTGACGTCGGCTTAGCTTTAATCGTTTAAGCTCTGCAATCCATTGTCGTCGACACCTCATGCAATTTTAATGATTAGTCATTGTCATAGCATTATTAAATGCATGTTGTTTTGCCATTCATTATGCTGTTGGGATCTGAAATTCTAATGTAACAGCTTTGTAATGACATGTTGGTTTTGACTTTTAGATCTCGCCTTCTTAATTAAACAATGGTTAATAAGTTTGTATTCGTAAATTTTATGACACAAAACAGTTAAGGTCTTTAATTTATTGTTTTCAGAATTTTCGACACATTTATCGCATGCGTAAAAACCTTAAAACTATTATTGTTTCATACATACATAGTCTTTACAAGGCAATCACCTGCGACGAGGATGATCGATTCAATACAGCAGATCCATCAACTTCGCATAATACTTCTCGCAGTTTTTGCACTCCATGGTCCAGAAAGACAAAAAATATATGACAATAAAATTTATTCACCCTTTGCAATCTTTTCAATTATCTGTTAATTTTGCTGCAGTTGTTGGCTATTGTCACATTTCAATGTGTTAAATAGAGGCGTTTTATTGAATACTACCACAGAGTAATCGTTGTCAAGGATACAATACGAAACTTCGACGAATGCAAAAAGTTTATATTTTTGAATAGTGACCAGATTTTTAATGTCCGCCACTGTAATTTGTGGAAAGAAAATGTTTCACAAATGATAAATTCTACTTTATGAGTTCAATCTTGTACCAGCATAGTAAATAAGTACCTAAGTGAAAACTATAGAAAAAAACCTATCAGTTCTGAAGTTGTTTTTTGTTTCCATCTCGATGATGGGATCTTGTTACGCCATGCCTGGTTCAACCATCAGTCAAGTCAGTGCGGTTTGCGGTGTACGATCAATATACAGGTACGGGCTTCGTTATAGAATTAACACTCAACTTAATTCTTCGCTTGAAATCTAAAACTGTTATTTATTATGGACCAAGATAATGGTATATTTCCCAGGGTAAGGTACAAATATATGAGTCTTTATTATTATAGCTAAAACTGTTTGCCTTAGTTATGGTAGTTAGTAGGATCATTTTAAACTTAACATCTGTAACTTGTAATTACCTACTTTCTTTGCAAATAAATAACTATTCTATTCTATAATAATTATCGAAATATCCGATATGATCCGCTATTTATATCTGATGAAAATCGGATAAAAAGCGTGTATAAAAAAGATGCAATTGTAAAATAAAAGTTCGCGTTTGATTATTAGACGTTTTTGTTGTAAAAGTAACAAAAGTTTGTCTTTGAATATGTGAATAATAATATTAATCAGTCTTACATAGTCAACTTTTGTGTTGATGTTTTTTTTTTGTGTTTAGGCAATAAATATCCATAAAAATATCACTTAATTATTTTATATCGTGATATAAGTATATCATTGAACCCTGATATTTTCTATTTTATTTTCCCTCACTTCATATTTTTTTAACTAACGAAATGCGTAGACGCTCTACGCACTCCCAAACTCCCAATCTAATAGCCCAATCACGACACAATACTTGATAGTGATAGTACTATCAGTAAACACAAAGCATTTAATAGACTATTACGCAGTGTCCATTAAACTCTGCTAACTAAACAAAGCAATCGGAGCACGTGCGGTGTGAGTCCCATACTCCCGCATTCCCGCCATTATGCCCGGGTTACACGAGGTTAGTTATTCAAAGCTAGGACAGCAAACTAGAACCTCGGTATTCTATCCTGACTTGACACATACTAGCACAGTTTACATGATGCCCAGGGCCCTAATTCACTATGTCCACTTAGGGCCGAACCCAATTACCTAAATCTATCTATCTCTGGCGTTAACGTCCCAATAGATCTATACTTATCAGTAGAGATCTGTATGATTATATTATGCTGAGAGTTATAATTATACTGGCTACCATTTTTTTTTTTTTGAGGATGTGAAATCATCAAATGACCCCTCCCGCTCTGGGTGGAGCAGAAGGGAGTGTCAGACTCTTACTGACTAAAAGCCACCCGTGTTCCTTCCTTAGCCCTTTATGTTCCAGGGCAGTGGTAACCCTTTCGGACGATCCCGCTACCCTGGCAGGATACTGGCTACCATTTGTAGCTATCTGTGAATAGGTTATTGGGCTTGGCCGCTAATGATTCCTTACTTCGAAACCACGTCAATTCCTTAGTTGATCAATCACTGACACAATTAACAATTAACGAAACTAACGCGAAGTTGTCGTGGTTTGAACTGTCAAAATACTTGTTGTGCATTTACTGGTTGACATTCCGATTCCTTGCCGTTGCTGGGGTTTCTACAAGACACGATTTTGATGTGGTTTGCACGCGGTAAGATTTCGCGGGGATTAAGATACAGAATTGGGGGCTAGATAATTTTAACTAGTACAGTACAACACGTGGTAGCGGTCAGAAAAACAAAACGCGTAGTCACTGCACACTAGCCAATCGAATACTAGCTTTGGCCACATGAAGCTAGTACAAAAACCGGTATAGTAAAATCAATGGTAGGGGTTAGAAAATAGAACCCTATCCTAGCTTGAGACGCTAGCTTACTAGCCTAGAAATGAAGCTAGTTCAGCTGATCAATTCTGTAAAAATCTCACGGTGAATCGTTAGGTGAAGTGAGCTTAGAGTGAGCTGTCAGTGTGTCAATCCCTAGCATTAGTTGGAATGACAGCTCACTCCACGCTCACTTCACCTAAGTTTTCACGGTGAGATGGTTACAGAATCGCACTGCTGTACACGAAGCCAGAGTTACTAGCTTGCTAGCTTACTAAGACTAGCTTACTATCCAAATTAGTCTCGTGTATGTAAGGCATTACGGCCCTGTCTTTATGGAATAGAAACTTTATAACCATGTACCATAAACTACCATGCATTCTCGTTCTCAACACTTAAAGTGTTACAAGTTTTTGCTTCACTTACGTAGCACGCACTTACAAGGTGCCACACATCTCGTTATGCAGACATGCATAATATTCGCTTATCTTTATGACGATGGTGAAATAGCTTTTTGTGCAATTTTGCTCTTTACTTCTAGGCAATGGTGGCGAATTATTTTTAGTTTCGCGCGTTAGCAAACTTTAATTGTTTTTCATGTTTATTTATGAATGGACAGCTGTTTAAGATGGTTATGTGTTAATTGTACGGGAATCTTCCTGACTGAACTTTTAATATTTATTTTTACAATTAATCATGAAGATGAAAATTAATTAAAACCTTACTAGATTAATTAATTAACTCTGTTTTTTGTTAGTGCAAAACGTTATTAACTTGTCTATCATTTTCAACCAAACAAAGCTCCAATTAAAAACATAACAGTACAAAAATGTAAATCCGAACGCCAAAACAGAAAGTGAACCGTGAGACGGCCTGCAGCCAATAGTGACAAGTTGGCAATGTATCCAGGTCAGTCGACAGCTGAATAAATAGATCTTTTATAAATAACGCGAAACTCCGGGTAATAAACCGCGAGAAGGCACGGTTAATTTGTACTGAATCTCTGACTGGCGCTTAGTCAATTGACGGCACGGTTGGCGCAGTGGTTAAGCGATTTACTGCTGCGCTGCGTATCGCGGGTTCGATTCCCGCACGGAACAAATATTTGTATGACCTACATGTATTTGTTCCGAGTCTGGGTGTTTTTCTATCTATAATATGTATGTATTTACAAAAAAAAAATGTATATAAGTAGTTTATCAGCCATCTTGCTACCATAACACAAGCATTAGGTTGCTTAGCTTGGGACTAGATGGCGCTGTGTGAAAGGTCCAGGGATATTATTATTATTATTATAATTGGGCATAATCTAGTGAGAAATCAGATGTTTTCAGGCTAAGGTCAAGAATTAAATGTGTTTTTGTTGATTCCGACGACTTCCAATGTAAAAACTTTAGTAACCATTTCATAACTGCATGTAAAACAAAAAATTATGCTAATGCATATAGTGAAAACAAAAACGTGAAGAAAGCTCGTTCATCTGTCGAACTGACAATGAAAAATTTTTAAGCTGTACGTGGGACATATCATGTGGAAAGATCAACGTTCTAAAATTACTTTTCTCCGCGTGATCGATAGTTGAACATATTCAAAATAATGGTTTCGGGCGTCGGCGAGGGTCGACCTCTCAATCACACCTCGGTTTTGTGCCCGCTCGGCAATTTGCCCGAATGGATGGAGATGTCAACGCGACAAAAAGCTTCGATCGATCAGCGATGCTGCGCCAGCGCAAGTCGCGCGCAGTCGCTTTTTGTGTGGCCATGTAACTGAGTTTAGAAGTTGGTTCGTTTAGATTTGTTTGCTTTTCAGTATGGGATGCGATTATGCTTGTACACTCAAAAAATTATAAGTAACACGACCTTTAGACAAGTTTTGAAACAATTTTCTAAACTTTTTATTTGATTTAATATCCAGTGAAGCCTGTGAATAGTAGAATCTGTGAAATACCCATTACTGCAAATCTCCCTCGGGAGGATGGGGGAGTGCGACCAGACTGGGACAATGGGCATGCGCTTGAAAAACGTGTCACAGCGAGATGAGGTGCAACGGCCGCCAGACGAGTTGCTTCCGCCACTCGATGACGATAATATTAGACTAAAACTAGCACAATTACCGCGAGTAATGCACTCAACAGTAGCGCATGTAGCATTGTGCCATAGATAGAGAGAGGTCAGATGTTGTGCGCGTCCCTCCGGCTGGTGAGCAGACGTCGGCGAGCCGTCACGACGCGTCCATCAACTGCCACCGCCGACGAGCCAGCACCGAACACAGTTTAAGCTCAGTTTAAACCTGACAGTTCTCCGACCATGATAGATGATGTACGAGCGCGTGGAATGTGCCCAAACCGAAATAGCAGCCGCCCCGACATGGACACTCGTTAACGTTTTAGCTAATGACATTACGGCTCATTTTTGTTTTTGTTCGGCTATTAAAGATGAGCTGTGTGTTTGTTTTGGGGTCGAGGATTACCGGCGCTGACCCATAATCCCACGTCCATAGTTAATGACTGCTTTAATAGCCCACGAAGGAAGTATCTCGCAGCGCGACTATGATGCGACGAGCACAATATTAGAACTCCCGTAGTGATGGCACACGACTAGTATTTTATATTTCCTTTGTGTTTGTGGAAGCTCAAAAATGTGCTATTAGGGATAATGCTGTGACAATTTTGTTGGCTACGCAGCGTAATTGAATAGGCGGCCGGGTGGCGCACGCGACCCAGCTCTGCTTTAGGAGTAAATGTGCAAATAAATGTGTCTAATGTAATGTAATATTATGTCTGTTTACGCACATTATTAAACGAATCAAAGCTGTTATTCTCTTTCTACGGGCACGACGCTACTAAAAGCTTCGTAATGTTTTGAATATTCGCAAAGCTTCTTCTCAGAGACATTATCTAAATTGTTTAATGCACTTAGAGACAGTGTGAAGGAAGACACATTAACATGTTAAAATATCACACATCGTAAACTAAGTAAGACTATTTGCTACCTAATGGGTGAAGGGTTTTATGTTCGACCTGATCGGTAAAGCATTACTTATACGTAAATAAATGCTCCTGTTTTTGGTTATTTATAATATGAAATAGTTAGGGACCACACACGGACAGTGGGCGCGCGGGAGCAAACATGGCTGGCGTCAGCACCGAGGCACCGAGTATACCTGCCTCTCCCAGCTTCTGTCTGTGTACATTCCCGCTTAGCTTGTGCGTGGTGCTAATCACTTCTAAACACGATACGACATACTATCATTATGGAACGCCATTCTTTTCCTAGTTAACAACTCGATAACTCTTAAGTACTTTCACGAATTACTAGTATATCTACTCATTTTGTTTGACCATCTAATCTCTTTTACTAGTTTTTCTCCAGTATCCAATGTTTCATCTTGAATGTAGAATTTAAAAAAGGCTTGACATGACAAAAGTTTCAAAATGTGCTTTGTTGGTAAAACATTTTCTCTCAAATTAAGGACCATGAAATATGGTCCCACTCAATTGTGTCGTAGTTTTGTGACAATACAGTATTTACGAAGAAGGACGGAAAATAAACAAACATCGCGCACAATCGGACGAATAAATATGCTGGCACAATGCACGGCCAACACGTCATAATAAGGCAGTGGCTTTTGTACGGCCGGCTGTAAATCATACAGTCCTTTGAAGAGAATGGCACACCATAAATAATGCCCCAAAATTCAGCTGGGATGCTCTCCACCGGGACATTTTTGTGGCCCGTGAAGAGAATTCTAATGGTGAAACAAATTAATCAATGGGGTCGCGACTGTATTTAACTTTTTTGCCACAACGCCTATTGTGATTAAGTTTATGGGTGTCGATAAAGCCCTAAACGTTTTGACGTTAAAATAGCTTTAATGTATAGTGCCGATATTCATATTACACCATAACTCGCACTAGTTAGAACTGAACAATGGAAATTCTCTTCCCTAATGTGGTAATTGTTTCGATTTAATAACGTTACGCTTAAAATTTAAACCGGACTCGTAAATATTGAACTGCAGCCACTTTAGATTTTTATGGGTTCGTAAGAAAGCAATTAAAGTTGAGCATTATGATAGTATTGAAGAATTTAACGCGGTCGACGTTGTTACGACTCAACTGAGCTTTAATGGTTCAGTGCACCCCTGAATAAACACGGCTATTCGGAGTTAAATTTGCTTGCACCGGATATAGCTGCCACTCGAACATATCCATCATGTGCCTCTAAATGAAGACTTGGTCAACGGCCCAGCGGCGCACTGCCAGTGTGCCACTTGATACTCCTCTAGGATCAACAATGAATAAAGGAATTCTTATTCGTGGGGATGTGGTCACCTCACCTTATTTTATGATCAGTAAATCTTTCCAGTTATGAGCTCCTAAATAATAACATTTTATAGTCCTCAGTCGTAGAATTGACGAATGCACACTTAAGTTTTATCGTCGATGGGTAACCAAAGTGTCCCTGGATTTATGTTTTCCAATGAAAATTCAAGTTTATTGCTAATGCAATAGGTGTTTCGTTGAATTTGTGGAAAGGGAAAGATATTCAGGTTATTATTGTTAAAAGATCAGGAGGGGTTGTGACAATTTATTTAGCTTACCCATATGTGCGTTATCAAAGGGACGACCACCCAAAAGTTGTCCTAAAACCCAGCGTGAAATGGCATCTAACGTTATCTTTGCATCACAATAAACTGCATCATGTGACAATTGTTTGGACCCCCAGTTTGTTTAGACAGGACTCGTAAGAAACCAAAGGTATGACATAGATTGATTTGGGCAGTAAATCTTAACATGTCTCAAAGTGAATTCGTATGTTTCGCAGCATGGCGTAGAGATGGGTCGAGTCATGGTGTTTCTGTAGGGCTGGCCCCCCGCGGCGCAGGGCCCGCTGCGAGGACCCGCATGATCCAAAATTTACATTCTTACTCCGAATAAGGGTTATTGTAATGCGCTGTGAGTTCCTAGCAGTCGACTAGATAACGTCTAGTCACTATTGAATCAATAAAATACACACAAATTTGTCACTGTGATCCCTGGGGATCGACCCTGGCGTATTGTCCTCTAGTTTTGTTTACATTAGGCAACCAAACTGGTCATTGTGTCCAATGTTTATTTTATTAAGTAAATAAACATTTAACAGTCGTCCCGATCACCCGACGTGACTGGATATTTTATTTCCATCTTGAATTTATTATTATACTGACTGTACATTTTTTGGGGGCATATAATATGTCATTTGTTTTATTGCCAGTTGAAAAAGACAAAACGAATGTCTCTCGTCGTCTCTGTCTTCATGAGAAGTTGGTGTTTGCTTTGTGGAGGCAGGTTAGTCAAACATCGCGACACCCTCGCGGGCGTCGAACGGTAGAAGCTGTTGAATAAGAAAATACAATTTTGGGAAGCAGTTGTAGAGAACAAACATTGGTTGAATCCGTTCGGAGGTGCGCGTGGACTAATATTTGGTTACTAGAGGTTGTTATTAGATGCTAAAGGTGGCCATACTCATACCCAAAATACGATTAAATTCTAGTTTCAACCATATTGTGGGAATGTAACGAAGGAATTCTTTCAGAATGTTATATCGCTGAGTTGCGTCGAAATGTATCTGTTCTTTTTTGTGTTCCCACAATTTAGTCTCAATATTCTCGAATTGATATGCATGCAAGTCTCAATAGAATACAAAATAAACGTTTTATTTATTTATTGTATCTTATTTTACAGCGGTACGTTCGTAAAACTCATTTCCTTAATTCGTAATGTCGCTCAATACGATTACGTTCACGTTCGGGTTAAACTTTATTTCTGGCTCAGTTGGTTCGAGGCAATCGTACGTATTTAATGGCAGTAATGGGAGACTGCGTTTATTTAACCGCTCGTAACTCGACTCGTTATGGCCGCGTGTGGATTTTTAAAACATGGCTGCAGTACCGTCGTACGTCATTTCCTCGCCTCGTCCATCAATTTTGTCGGATTAAGTTTAGACTGAGATGGTGTTAATAAGCTTAATGAGGTTTCTGGTAAGTGATTTACGTTTATTGAGTAATGAGTGGAAGTACAGGTTTCTTTATGACTTATCGTATAACTTCTGATACATAATCTCATCGAATCATTCAATACTTACCTAAGTCTTATCTAAACTAAGTTCCCAAAACATAAACAAAATAATGCTAGCTATGTATACTGGAATACTGGAAGATACAGTAGTCCAAGTCCAAGATCCAGTAATACAAGCTTGAATCCTAATCTCCAGTCAATCAGCAGTCCTCAAATACCAGTTAGATTTGAAGAACGTTAAAGCTAACGAGGTATGCGGAGTTGCTAGGTTAATTGTGTCTGTGGAGTGTATCGTGGATCTCGTGCGCTGTGCCCACATTACCATGTACGAGTGTCCCACTGTCGTCTGATTGCATCGCACCGTCGTGATCGGGGAAATGCTCGCCTCCGCTCTACGGTCACGTTTCTGTCTTGAAGAAAAAAAAAGACATAAAACCCATGCAAATAATGTGCTATAAAAGTCAATGTGGATTTACCGTCGCAGCTGCGTTTTACGTTTTATACCAACATTATACCTTATGTGTAAATTAAAGAAAGGTTTCCTGTGAAGAAAAAATCCGTCGTGTAGCTAGCTGGTCGTGGGGACGTGTCGTGTGGCTATGAAGAGGAATGCAAGTACGCGAGCTAATGTGAGCGAGGTGTGGGCGCACCGAGTCTCGCACACTCTTTTTGCAAATGCAAATTCAATTCCAACTCGGAAATCTTTACGAGAATATTCCGAATGGAAATGTTTACTTTTCTCTTTACTCTTTTACTGCATGTTTTATTTGCCAGCTCGCCGGTGTAGCGGAGTCGTGCGAAAGATGAATATTGACTATAAGTATGCTAATACCTCTTCAACATTCGCCGGTGGGTACTGTAATCAAAATGTGCGGTTTTGTTTGGGTTGTTAGTTGTTAGGGTCGGCCGTTAC
This sequence comes from Apamea anceps, assembly GCA_951799955.1. NCBI lineage: Eukaryota > Metazoa > Arthropoda > Insecta > Lepidoptera > Noctuidae > Apamea > Apamea anceps. The sequence continues at coordinate 6,671,382 of OX637501.1, forward strand.
CATTAGACCCGCTCGCTCGAGTTTAGAACATCAGATAATTCACGGGAGACTGCTCAGACTGCCGTTCTACATGTTCCCTCATTAACGTCTCGACTTAATTCTTTCTTTTGTCCACTTCGATGGGTAGGAGCTCAACTTTTCCTGATCATTTAAAAATCTACTGCACAATTTTTTTACTCTTACACTGGCGAGACCGCGCCGCTTATTTGGTTTTTATTTTCGTTTGTAATCCGCTTTTCTCGCTGTTGTTTTTGGAACGCTACTGTTTTAACTGATCGCAGTTCGCAACCTTGCGTGGTCTGGTACGCAGTTTTTATTTCTTTTTGTCCAACCTTTTCGTGACTCGTGACTTTAAATACGTTAAAAATAAGGTGTCGTGTCGTTTGACGGTTATGTTAGAACCGGTAGCAACTTTAAAAGAGGTCCGTCTAATTGTAATGGGCAGCAACCAGGTGGAATAATACTCGGACTCGCCCGAAGGCTTTGAAAAAAGAAACGAGAGGCGTGGCTGAGATCCTGTTTGTTTTCGAGTCAACTTTAATCGACGCCGAAAACGAAATCTCCCTTGGTTCTGTCCTTAATTCTGATTTATAGACACCGCATGCTGTTATTATAAAGTTATGGTAACATCTCTTGCGACGGGTGGATTCCCCTCGACGTTCCCAAGTCATAATATCAATTAACTCATTCATAATTCTTAATAAGAACTCTTAATTAAAATACTAAGTCCAAAAAGTCTTTTGATGTAAAGTTAGAGTTTTAATATTTTTTAAATGAAGCCCAACGTTTCGCAGGAAGTGCAGCTGTGCACGAGGGTTCATTGTTGCGGATATCCCAGCAATCTATATGCGGTAAACGTAAATCACTTGCTGCATTATTAAGACACCAGACGGATCTCACGGCAACGTTCTTATTACAGCCATTCATAGGAATAAGCTATCCTACAAGTTATTCCTTCAAGCAAAATTGGATCGCTGTACAAAGAGGTGACTTGGACAGATTGTCGGCAATTGAAACTCGGTCGGTTATCCGGAGGTGCTTGTTGGGATAATACGGGCAATCCATCTTAGCAGCCGGCACTCGATGATGGATCTGTGATGGAGATCACGACTCGTTTCTTTGTTGTTTTGTTTTGTTGGTAAACGCAGCGTCCGCGCTGCTTTTTCCGCCCTGTTAGAACCTTGTTACGTTTGAATAGGCTATTTATGAAGTTAATTGGTTCTCCTCTAGTGGTGATAGTTTGTAATGTTGTTTATTTATGTATTTAATCTCTGGTTGCATAGATTGTGCTTATTTCGACATGTAAGAGTGTGTTAGAAAACACCATAGAAACTTAATAATTGTGTCCCGAAGTTCCAGAGCTCGTATTTAGAATCTGTTCTACTACCGAAATCTGATTAGGTATGCCTGTGATGGCCGGGACTTGAGCTCCAGGTAAAAGTTAGTAAGTTTAATTAAAGTCAATATAGTAAATATTTGTGGTGGTTGCCCAACGATTCATGAAGTTGATGACTATCGGAGTGTGTTAATGGTTATCGAAATATTGGAATCTGAAGTTGTGTCCACTAAAATGACGACGAAGTAGGCGATGCGTAGGCTTGAAATGTAAGTGTGAGATAACATCATCTCGTCTTATATCGTAGGGTGTCTCCTTAGCTTTCACCGGTGCGTCAGCGATGCCCAATGGGCGCTTGTTGTGACAGCCTCCCACGATAAACTCCATGTTTATATGCGCGCGCGCCGCCCGCCATGTTTGTTTTATCTCGATCCACTGCGCGTCCGTGTTAATAAATGTCTCGTATTGGAAAAAAATCTTATCCTGCTTTTTTATTCAATATTTTTATGTTGCCCGTATGTTTTATTTAGACATCGATTTATTAATAATAATGGATCCTTCAGGGTCGTTAGATCAAAATTTAAGATGTACGTACGTGTAGGCGTTTTTTATCTATTGTTTTTTGTTATAGTCAGTTGTGTGGGTCTCATTTTTATTGGGGTTTGAACAAGGGACGACGGTACGTGTTGGTGTATTTTATATTCAAAACAGATGTTATCCTGGGGCGATGGTTGGGAAATTAATTGAATTTGTTTTGTTTGTTATTCGATTCAAATCATACGCACATTTAAACGTTCTCACGTTTGAATTTAACTAGCTACTAACGTTACACGTCTGGTGGATAATATCCATCAAGTGGTTAAGTATATCTAGCTGGTTAATATTCAAGCGCATCGCACGTAATGGTAGGCTCTGGAGTGATATAAAACCGATCATTTGTAGTTAGTGTTGATTGCCCAATCTTGTTCTGGTCTGTTGGGCATCGAACACGGCTAGTTAGTGAGGGGCGCATCCAATTTGTGATCGGAGCGGTGAGCATTGTCGCTTTGTCGCTGTGCCCGGAAACTGTCCCGTGACGGAAGGCGTGGAAAACCGTGTAATTAAATAGCTAAATAACCTCATCCTCTACACTTGCTGGCTGCATACCTTGTTATACAGAAATTGTGGAGTGGTATAAACTGACTGATAACGAAGTGGCGTTTTTTGTCATGGTCGTAATGTAGCTTCGACCAAAAAGTATTTAAAGGGGCAATAAGGTCCTTCGTTCGAAGGGCACATAGTTCAGATTCCTATGTGGTTACTGGTTATAGAAGACTGCAGTTAAAATTCTTCAGGAAAGTTAACTTGTATTAAAACGGTGTCTACCAGTGCAAGTGTAATGGACATTGATATTGTTTACCTTTCTCACTGTCATTAGAATATTGCTATCATTAAGTAATCGATTGACTTTGTCCTCATAAGACTTATGATGTTTAGAATAGCATTAGTTAATTATTGTTGTTATATGATTAATGAAGGAACAAGGGTCGTGGTACTTATCTACCCCTTCCATTAACGATTCATGTATAAATAGTTACCACCGCTCTTTCCTAAGTTAGTTCAACAGTTCAATAGTTCAGTAAGTTCAGTTCAATATAACAGTTCTATATGTGAGTTCCTTATATCAATTCCTGTAAATTAATATTATCTTGTAAGAGTATACCTCGTTTGACTACAGTAAAAGTTCAGTTGTTTTAAATCGTGTCTCAATCAAGTGTCTCCCACACACCTATCGACAACGCCACCGCTCGGGCCATTACAAATTGGTGTCAGAAGTGGGATGGATTGAGATAATTTCTTCGATTGTACGAGACCTTCGTTGGAGTCATATACCTCCAGTTGTACGAGACCTTCATCGGAGTCCTTCACCTCCGATTCTCCTACAAACAACGGTCCTGAGCATCTGAGCATCGCCACGAGAACGAGATCTACGGAATTGGACGAGACGTACCCTCAGCGGTCCGGAAATCAGGATTCAACCGCTTACGCCGCCCAGTCTCCTACTCATCACGTGAACTACAATGTCAACGGGATATCTTCAAATAATATTATTACTGTGAGTACGAGCCAATAAATTATTAAACACCGTTATAAAGGATATTTCCTGTACGGAATCATCTGCCAGTCATCTTAAGTGTTAAATCGTGAAAAGTGCACTCACTTTCAAGTGTATTAACCATGCCTCAAGACGCAAGTCCCGGTGTATCTACATCGACAACTACTAATAATTATATATCATTAGAAATGGCTGAAAGAATGCTAACTAAATTTGATGGCAATAAGGCACGTATCCATGAATTTTTAGATAATTGTGACACAGTTAATAATTTAATTAATCCAAATCTAAAAAAAATATTACTCCAGATAATAATTACGAAAATCACGGATAACGCTAGGTCAATGATAAGGAACCGCGAATTTCAAATTTGGGATGATTTAAAAAACTATCTCTTAGATACATACACCGAAAAACGAACGATTGGTCAATGGCAATTAGAATTAAGCAGTTGCAAACAAAATCATAACGAAAACGTTTTAGCTTACGCAAACAAGGTTGAGAATTGCTATGTAAAATTGATAAATTCTTTAGACTCAACAAATCAAACACAAGAAGCCCGTCAAGCATGCATTGAATTACTTAAATCACAAGCTTTAAGTGTATTTATTACCGGATTAAATAAAGATTTAAATCTAATTTTAAAAGCACTTCAACCAAAAACTCTCGAAGATGCTATTTCCATGGCAGTAGTTGAAGAGCAACAGCTTAAAAGTAAAAACGAAATATCTAAATTTCAAAATCTAAACATTTCTAATACCAAACATTGCTACAAATGTAACAAACCAGGCCATACAGTCGTAAATTGTAGAGTTCGATCAATTTCGAGACCAAATCAAGACCCAAAATTTTGCAATTATTGCAAGAAAAAGGGTCATACTAAAGATGAATGCTATCATCTAAGGAATAAAAATTCACCCAATAAAACTGATTATAAACCTAATAATAACCGTTATCCAAATAAAAACTCTACATCCAATCAAAAAAAACGAATAGATCCCGATGGCGTGAGCCAACCAAAGGGTAACAAATATGTAGAGGGGCTCATAACCGCGATAAATAATAAATGTTATTTTGCTTCATTTATATTAAAAGATGATACAAGAAATATAGATTTTCTAATAGACACTGGTGCAACAATTAGCCTCATAAAGAAAAGTGCTGTACCTAAGGACGCTGAAGTTCATTATGATATTTTAGCTGATTTAAAAGGGATCGATAAAGTAGATAAACCTACAAGGACTTTAGGTTATGTCGAATTGGAGTTTATAGGAAATTTAAATTTAATACTCCATATCGTAAATGATAATTTCCCTATTAGCGCTAATGGTATTATAGGAGGTGATATATTAGATAAATATAAAGGTATGATCGATTATAGCACCAAGACCTTAAAACTCGCGGAAAACAAATTCAATTTGTATTATGAAAAAATAAATGATCAAGTCGAATGTAATAAAAAAATCATGGAATTAACTTTGACAGTCAAGGCAAGAACCGAATGTGTTATTCCTATTAAAATAATTAATAATAAAGAAGTTAAACATGGGATTGTTCCACGTACAGAGTTAGCTCCGGGAGTACTTTTATGCCCAAGTCTTATTACAGTAAAAAATAACGAAGGCATTACGACCGTACTAAACTCAACTGATGAGGATGTGACCTTCCCTATACCTAATGTAAATTTAGAAGAAATAAATGTAGTTATTTTAAATAACAACATATTACATTTAGATAAAAATAGCTTAGAAAAAGTTGCTATTAATGAAAATTACGAAAGTAATCGACTTGAGAAACTTGAAAATTGTCTACGGACAGAGCATTTAAATAAAGAAGAAAAAGATTCTTTGATTGAATTATGTAAAGAATATAATCATATATTTCATTTAGATGGGGATAAATTAAGCTGCACAGATGTGGTTACGCATGAAATACATACAAAAACGGAAGCTCCCATTAATACAAAAAGCTATAGGTATCCAGAAGCCTTAAAGGGGGAAGTCGATAAACAAATTAATAAAATGTTAAAAGATGACATCATAAAACCATCAAATAGTCCTTGGAATTCACCTATCTGGGTGGTCCCTAAGAAAATTGACGCTTCGGGTCAAAAGAAATGGCGAGTTGTTGTAGATTATAGGAAGTTAAATGAGGTCAGCATCGGGGACTCCTATCCCTTGCCTCAAATAACGGAAATATTAGATCAATTAGGTCATTCAAAATATTTTACAACACTTGATCTAGCCTCAGGCTTCCATCAAATTAAAGTACATCCTAAAGACTCACCAAAAACGGCGTTCACCGTCCCTCAAGGACATTTTGAGTATAATAGAATGCCATTTGGTTTAAAAAACGCTCCTGCGACATTTCAACGATTGATGAATAGTGTTTTAACCGGATTACAAGGAAATCGTTGCTTTGTTTATTTAGATGATGTCGTTATTCATGCTGATAATCTCGAAAACCACAATCGAAAGTTAAAAGAAGTTTTTGAAAGATTTTCCATTAATAATTTAAAATTGCAGCCTGACAAATGCGAATTTTTAAAACGCGAAGTCATGTATTTAGGTCATTTTATCACGGAAGATGGAGTTAAACCAGATCCAAACAAGATTTCAACAATCGAAAATTACCCCATACCTAAAAATGTAAAAGATATAAAAGGATTCTTAGGATTAGCAGGGTACTACAGAAGGTTTATACCTGATTTCAGTAGCTTGTCACAACCTTTAACTAAACTCTTAAAAAAGGACGTTCCTTTTAATTGGACAAGTCTACAGCAACATGCATTTGAAACCCTTAAGAAGAAACTATGTGAATCTCCAATTTTAATATATCCAGATTTTAGTCAACCTTTCAATCTTACCACAGATGCTAGTAATTATGCCATAGGAGGAGTACTATCACAAGGGCCAATTGGGCAAGATTTGCCTATTGCTTACGCTAGTAGGACGTTAAATAAGGCCGAACAAAATTATTCAACCACTGAAAGAGAACTTTTAGCGATCGTATGGTGTGTTAAACATTTTCGTCCATACTTATATGGTCGTAAATTTAATATGATCACAGATCATAAACCTTTGACATACCTATTCAATTCAAAAAACGATGGCGCTAGAATTTTCAGATGGCGATTATCTCTTGAAGAATATGAATTTACTCCAATTTATAAACCAGGCAAATTAAATACTAATGCAGACGCATTAAGCAGAATAGTTCCAACTGTCGAAAACAAAGAATTAATGACTACAACGTCAGAAATACGTGAAAATTATAAATCATTTTTAGAAACGGTGCAAAAGTCTATAATAATAAATAATAATGTATGCGAAATTAATGACGAATTAAGTATAATAAAGAAAAATATTTTTATACCTATATCAGCGGACAAACAAATTAACGATGAAAGCTTAAAAAAATTAGTTAATGAGTATGATCATTTAAATAAAATTAATAATATTAAAATAAATGAAGTTGCCATATTTAATGAAAATGAGTCAACATTTTACTATGCTTGTACAAAACAAAACTACTGGGATAAATCCAATTATGAAATTTATTTCGATTTATTAAATATAGTCAAGGAACATTTAATAAAAGAAAAGGAAAGCGAGTTACACTTACCTCGTCTCGGAGACAAATATGACAGATTTAATTGTAAAAAGTCAAGAACGATGTTAAGATTCATATTCAGGAAAACAAATATTAAAATAAATATATATAATAATACATTAATTATTCCTTCACCAAATGAAATTCCAGGTATCTTAAAAGAGATGCACAGTAGTCTTATGGCAGGCCATGCAGGTTTCCACAAGACTTACAAAAGAATAAAAAATATTTATAAATGGCAAAACATGAAAAAAGAAATAAAAGATTTTATATCACAGTGTGAGTCATGCCAACAAAACAAACTCGTACGGAAAAAACATAGAGAACCTATGATTATAACGTCAACGGCAAGCGAAGCATTTGAAAGAGTTAGTTTAGATATTGTAGGACCTCTTCCATTGACTCTCAATGAAAATAAATATATTTTGACTCTTCAAGACGACTTAACTAAGTATTCTCAGGCTTACGCTTTACCCGAACATAGTGCAGAAACAATAGCAGATGTTTTTGTTAGAGAATTTGTATGTAAATTTGGTATTCCCAAAAGTATTCTAACAGATCAAGGTGCCGACTTTACGTCGAAACTTTTAAAAGAAGTTTCGAAATTGTTTAAAATCAAACAATTGACTACCACTGCATATCACCCGCAGACAAACGGTAGTCTAGAACGTAGTCATGCTACTCTAGCAGAATATTTAAGACATTTTATTAAAGAAGATCAAAACGATTGGGATAAATGGATAGATTTCGCGATGTTTTCTTATAATACTGCTATCCATACATCAACCAAATTTTCACCACATGAATTACTATTTGGAAATAAGCCAAGCTTACCTTCATCTATAACCGCGCAACCAGAATTTAAATATTCTTATGATGATTATATTGATGATTTAACATTAAAATTAAGAAAATCTAGAGAATTAGCGAGAGATAATTTAATCGATTCAAAAAATAAAAATAAAGAATATTACGATAAAAAATGTCATCATCTTCCTGCCCTTATCCCATGTTACTTGGGGTCGGCGCAACACGTTTTTTTCTTCCATTCTCTTCTGTCAACCGTCACACTATCATTCACTCCCTTCTCTTTCATATCATTCCTCACACAATCCATCCATCTTTTCTTCGGCCTTCCTCTCCCTCTCCAGCCATCAACATGTATATTCATCACTCTTTTAGTCACATGTGTTTCGTCCCTTCTCATCACATGCCCATACCAAGCCAAACGATTTCCTTTCAACTTTTCTGTCACTGGCGCCACTTTCAAACTTCCTCTTATATACTCATTTCTTACTTTATCCATTCTCGTCACTCCACACATCCATCTCAACATTCTCATCTCCGCTGCATGCAATCTTTTTTCATCCGTCTTCTTCACAGCCCAGCATTCAGACCCATAAAGTACGACAGGCCTTATCACGGACTTATAAATTTTCCCCTTTAACTTGAGGGGCATCCGTGGGTCGCAAGTTGTTCCTGTTACCTGTCGCCATTTCATCCATCCTAAGTTGATCCGGTGCGTTACGTCTCGGTCTACTTCGCCATCTCCTTGGACAAGCGACCCGAGGTACCGAAAGTCGGAGCAGATCGATAAGGGCGTTCCGGCGAGAGAAATGTAAAACGGAAAATTACAAATTAGGAGATAAGGTGTATATTACAAATGAAAATAGTAAACCAGGAAGATCAAAGAAACTTTCTCCACAGTTTACTGGTCCATATGAAATTATAGAAATAAATTCACCAGTAAACGTAACAGTATTAATAAAAAGGAAGAAAGTCAAAGTACATGTAAACCGTTTAAAATCAGCGAAGTAAATAATGAAATTTCTATGGTGATTGATGCCATATTATTCGCTAAAAATAATAACCTACATCCAATTATAATTACTCCTGAACAATATATTTACGAATTAAAGAAAACTGTATCACATGTTCCGACTCATACACAATATCCTTTGGATTTAAATATGGATAATGCATCAGAATTGCTATCGTTAGTTAGCATTATTTCTTATTACATGAATGAAAAAATTGTGTTTATAATTAAGACTCCTTTGATTATTCAACAAACTTATGATGTATATAATTTAGTTCCTGTACCAATTCTAAATAAAAATAATACCTATGTCTTTATATTACCTACAGAGAAATACCTTCTGATCTCTGAAAATAAAATTCATTATACCACTGTAGAAAATATTAATAGTTGTAAGGAATTGTCTAAAAATAATAATCGTATTTGTGAATTTGAAAATCCTTTATATTCAGTATATGCCAAAGATAATTGTGAATTAGCATTATTCTTAGGTACAAAAAATCAAATTCCTTCATCTTGTGATACAAGGATTGGTTTAATTAAATCAGAACAATGGTATAGATTAGAAAATGAAAATACTTGGTTGTTTGTAATACCTAGTAAAGTTATTTCAACTATTTCTTGTAAAAATGAAGAACCTCACGATCTAGAATTAAAATTTACAGGTATTCTAAAATTACAAAAGAATTGTAAATCATATTCTCCTAATATTATGTTACATTCATCAAATCAAGATATGATGTCAAACCATTTATCTGTACTTCCAGATTTCGATATTGTTAATGATAATTGTTGTAATAAATTGAAAAACAATACCGTAGAGGATAAGTTAGATTTTATTCCATTCAATAAATTTAGTATGAATCTCAATGACTTGAATATAGCTAGTCACAAGATTGACAAAATAAACGATTTATTGGATGAAATTAATAATGATGATATATTCCATAGAGTTAAGAATAATACTTACTTTGTATTCATATTTTTATCTATAGTTAAGTTCATAGCTTTTTATATACTTTATAGGATAGGAAAATATTTGTTAAAAAGAAAATTCTTTTGTTCACCACAAACTAGATTGTTAGCACTAGAAGATTCTAGAAATTGTTGTGGAAGAATAACTAATTGCATTACTTTTAATTTAAACAGAAAAACCAATAATAGTAACAATGACATTGAGATGGAAGAAATTCAAGAACAAATTCCAAGCCAATCTCAAGAACACACTCCTTTGAGACGTTCATCAAGAATTGCTCCAATAAAAACTAAATAAGCAATTATAAATTTTGATGTCAATAATTTTTCAAATTATTTCCATTTTAAGAGGGGAGGTGTAATGGACATTGATATTGTTTACCTTTCTCACTGTCATTAGAATATTGCTATCATTAAGTAATCGATTGACTTTGTCCTCATAAGACTTATGATGTTTAGAATAGCATTAGTTAATTATTGTTGTTATATGATTAATGAAGGAACAAGGGTCGTGGTACTTATCTACCCCTTCCATTAACGATTCATGTATAAATAGTTACCACCGCTCTTTCCTAAGTTAGTTCAACAGTTCAATAGTTCAGTAAGTTCAGTTCAATATAACAGTTCTATATGTGAGTTCCTTATATCAATTCCTGTAAATTAATATTATCTTGTAAGAGTATACCTCGTTTGACTACAGTAAAAGTTCAGTTGTTTTAAATCGTGTCTCAATCAAGTGTCTCCCACACACCTATCGACAACGCCACCGCTCGGGCCATTACACAAGAGCTAGAAATAAAAGTGTTGCAAACGTCTTCACTTCACAAGCGAGTTCGTGAATTCTCCCTGAAGCCGAGAATTCCGCCACAATTCACGCGTTAACCACCCGCTTGATGCTTTTGATACTTGAAATTTTATTTTATAAGTGCTGAGATGAGAAATAACACGAGTGCACGGCAGGGCACCTGAGGGCAGGCCTCGCTTACACCCAGCATTTATAAATTTTGCTCTTTTTGCCCATTGTTTACTTTACGGGCGATGTTTTAAATTTTATGATTTCCATTATGACTGACAGCGACGGGCGGCCGCGGATCAAATTATATTCTGAACAGTTGCCAACTCGATAATTCTAGATCGTGTGTGCGATTCTTTTTGATTGCCTTTTATTTATTCGATGGGGTCCGGTGTTCAATTACGTGTTTTTAATGGTCTTGGATCCACTTGCTCGACGTTCTTAACGTGAAATATAATTTCGTGCTTCAGGTTTACAAGTGTATATGATACGATACGTGGGTGTTCGCCGGGTGTAAACAGGGCAGGTTAAGCACGCTGGCTGGCGTCGACGCTCGTTGGGAGAGCCCTCGTCGAGAGCACTTCACAAACGGCTCTCTTCAAGCCTTCATTCAACAGACGATTTTTTAAACTGCCCGTCCGTATTGTTTTCGTTCTTTTCATTTTATTTCGTTCCTACACAACTAACAGACGCACAGTTGGTGTCAAAATATCAAAAAAGTATTTGCCCGTTCTGTGTAATATTTTCCTCCTGGCGAGCGTCATAACCTTTCTAAGTTCCAATGCAAACAGTCGCCGCGTCGTGCTTCTGTCCCATACACTGGTTGTGTTAGTACAAATCCACGACATAATACAGTGTGGCGGTCGGATAATATTTGGTGAGCCTTGTTTGACAAGCGTGTTCGTGTGGTTTGTTATTGGACACCTCCACTCCGCACACAGTTTCTATTTGAATTGCCCTGACACAAACTAATGGGAGTTTTCAGGAACGCGGTGGCCCTCCGTCCGGTGCAGCTGTTTGTTTGTACATCTGACGATGCGAGACATTTTCCCAAATAAATGGATACCAGTAGCCAACGGATATTTGTACACGTATTTTCTGTCAAGTGACGATAAGTTAAAAATAAATCATACTTATCGGACGATAAGGTATCGATTTTAACAGCAGGGCTACCGTGCGATAACCTCTTCGGAAGGATTGTGGTAATCTATTAGATAAGCCCTAGAAATTCTTCGTCGTGTGTACTCTCGTGCACGTGGACTGACTCTGTAATTGGAATATAAACGATACAAGACACAAATTCATGCAGCGGAGGGGTTGGTTATAATCTGGCAACATTTACAAACATGTCACGACCGTGTTCGTGCTCAGTTTTTTTCTAGTTCACGTGGTGCTGTTTGTCACATCGCACTGCCTGGAGCTGTCGAGTGAAATGGGTTACTTTTTTGTACGAGTTTCATTCAAAGCTGCTGAGACAGGCAATTTAATGTTTCAGCGTTGCTATTAGAGTGTTTCCCGAAGCGATAGCGGTGCTAAGTTCTAGTTGCGGTTTTTGTGTTCCGCGGGCGAACACGAAGTGTGGTCGCGTTATGTGGTCACGACTCTGTGTGGTCTGTACTTCGCGTATCTAGACTGGGATTAGCTTGATCTTGTAGAAGCACATATTCTGACACACTAGATTGAAATGCGAGCCCACTTATCGCTTTATGTAAACTTGTGGCTTTGGAATAGACGTGAAGTTGCCACTTATGGAGCTTTCAACCTCTTTTCGAAGTTCAACTAATTTAGAAATTCGTTTATAGTTGGTCATTATGCGTCTAAACCTTTCTTATCAGTCTCTATTTATTCTTATTTGACTTAATAAGGAGCAGCATGACGCATGTCTCGATTGTAATCCTAAGGATGTCGTGAATTTCATCTATTACTTATTTAGGTGAACCAGACTTCAACTGAAGTAGTGTAAAGTTATAAATATCACATGAGCAGAGGATTCGAGCTCATAACTAAGTTGAACTTAATTTCCTCTTAAGTGTAGCACACGTGATGTCATAAATTTTCGCACTTCTGCCGACATAGCTTTTGGCGAATCTTCTAGGGTTGACTCTTTACAATCTACTGGCGAAGTCGACATTAAAAAAACTTTGCTGGAATTCCATGTTTAAAAAGTTCTGTAGAGGTAGCTGGTGGGCCCCATAAAAAATGTCGAATTGTCGATAGTGACGAATTCGTCCCAATCTGCCTCCTAGGACCTGGTAATGTGTTCGGTGGAATGTATCAATAAACCTTCGTCAAATATTCGACTGTTTGTGTATGTGAGTTTAAATGTTTGTTAACGCACCCACGATACAGGAGCTAGTGGGTAGGCAACGTTTTTTCTAAAAAAAAAATCCTGAGAACTCGACACCTTATCGTAGGATTCGAAATTATAAATACAGTTTTACAAAACCGTATAGATTTTTGGTAACCCTAGCCTTCCGCCATCTACCTCATCTTTATACAGCATAAACACAAGACAGGTAAGTTTGTTTTGATGTTCCTATATAACGTACTTACGGTAATGTAACGATAATGTTAACGTGTTCGCAATAATTCAGCGTCAGGTGCGTTCCGTACTACTACGAGTCGTAGATCTGTCCGCGCAACACTTCGCCGCACTGATCGTAAACACACATTGTTTATTTTATTACAACACTTATTTATTATATCGTTAACGCACGCACGCTTGATAATTGCTGCTCAAAGTACAACATCTAACATTCTCATGCCCGCATGTAAATATAAAATAACTTATACTTAATTAGACAAAGCTGTAAATAATCGACACTGTTTCCGTATCGCTGCACATCATTAGGGGCCGAATCTCAATAAACATGTGGTACCACTCTACCACCATAGACAAAAAATCAGGAAAAGATTCCGACTGTCAAACTAATTCGTCGGGATTACGGCTGAGGGGAACGCGGGCAAAAAGACGCATCAATCAACGCGCCAATGCGCTGCGGGGTATTTTTAAAATTCGAGGTCGACTTATCAATCGCTCGATTCGAATATCGCTGGCTGCTTTCGCTTATTTAAACCGTGTACTCAATATTAGCAGCAATGTAAACCGATGGAACGATGGTGTCGTTCCAGTCGAACTTGTTTGAGATAAAAGAAAAACCGCGGCTAATTTGCTTGATATGGGCGATGGCACGCATATCACACTTATTGGTGATTATACCTCGATTAATTGGTCGTTTTCGTTCGAATTAATTCATTACAAATGCTCAGTAAACTTTTTTTTTTATTAAGATTTGTGTTTGCGTAATTTTCTGATCGGTAGATAAGATAAGTCTTTGGTTTAATCGTTACAATAAAAACTGCAATTTATTTTTAATAAAGTGTGCGAACTGTGAAATTGTTTTATTGTTTGCTTAATTTGTTGCGATTGCTCTGATTACTTCAGTAAATTTATTTAACGAATGCACGTGTTGTTGCATTACTGTGTAATTAAATGGGAAGGGGAGGTCGGGGGTAAATGGCACATGTAACAGCGCGGCGGTGAGAGATGGTGGTGATTATTGCACACATTACCTGCTCCAAGTTGTTGTCTACATCTGCGCTCCTCGTAGCCTGTACCTTGATTGTATTGAGGAAAACTCACAGCTCACTTTATTATTTCCCTCATGATCATATTTTGACGTAAAAATGTGCATATTTTCGAGTGTTGTTTCTTCAATGTAGATACCTACTTAAGTCTCCTGGTATTGTAGCGGGATTGTCCGAGAGGGTTACCGCTGCCCTGGAACATAAAGGGCTAAGGAAGGAACACGGGTGGGTTTTAGTCAGTAAGAGTCTGACACTCCCTTCTGCTCCACCCAGAGCGGGAGGGGTCATTTGATGATTTCCCATCTTCAAAAAAAAAAAAGTCTCCTGGTATTTACGTACCTTATCTTGTAAAAAAGTGTACAAAAGTGCTACAACAATCTAACCATTTCTTAAAATATGTAGTTTTACTAGTTTTCAGCGAGACCGAGAATATTGATCCTCAAACGCAAGCACACTTTTTACACTCAATTCCACTCGGATCCGTTTTATATGTCTTCAGTAGTATTACTCCAGTAGTCCAGTATAACGCTACCTCGTAAATTGGCCCGGGACGATTAAAGGAATTGATTTAGAAGAAAATTGTGCGCTGATTGCTTAGCAGCGACGTTATCTCTCCAATATTATACTCTACTATTGACAAAAACTGCCTAAACCTGTCCTTGAAATCTAAAGCTCTTTGTTTTATCATCCATCATCTTTAGTATACCATGAACGTCCTAAAAAATGGACAAAAGGTGTAAAAAACATTTTTATTTTCGTATTTATTCCACAATCAAAAGGCTGTCTGAACTTTTTTCGTGATATCTATAAAAATAAAGTGAGCCCTTCGCGCCTCGGGTCCGGTCTTACAGACTTTCATTTCACAGGGTTTTTGTGTCGCTGATCAGCTTTGATCGCAAGACGTTCGGCCAAATCTTGTTAGGGACAAAGCCCAGGCAGGCTGACGGACGAACAATGGTGGATCGCATTACCCCACCTCACTTCCGGCACGGTGACTCCGAAAACCTCAAATGCCTCAAAATTTTACACCTGACTACACTTCTGTCTGACGTTTTTTCGACAAATGCTATTACGCAATTATCTACGGTCCAATTGCCAAGGTAATGTAACGCGATATATTACCTTTTTACTATCTGCTGTGCGATGAATCGTGCGGTCCTCGACAATTGTCGATAATGTAGTCAATTTATTTTTTTAAAGGGTCTTTGTTAGTTTTTGCACATCCAAATTGGTCACGAAACCTTTTCGTTTTATCAGTTTGTTCCTCCCACATGTTTTATTTTGACAGCTTTTATGTATATATTTTATGTATACAAATACATTACATAAGACAAATCGTTATTATTAAGTTCTTTTCTGCATTCAGGCCATATCGTTTCTGGGAAAATAACAATTTATTGTCGGAGAAACATAAAATTCTTCGTAACTTTTACAATTCATGTCAGGATGTGTATGTAGAACATATTCTCTTTTTACGAACATCGATATAGTGCCGATAAATAACCGATTACGAGCGTCTTTTACGAGCAAATCGACTATCTCGAGCGCATTGCTATCCCATATTTTATAGCTGTTTACAATTAAGGCGACAAATTTGGTTCGTGTCATGTGCTCGTGTCGCAGATTTATAATCAGCTAAATCTGTCTAGCGCAGCGCGTCTGTGCGCTGAGTAATGGAAACTTTATATTGGATGCAGGGATAATTAAATGTCACCTCACAAAAATGTCAATGTTTCTTAGGGACGTTCCGTGCTGGAAATATCTTGTTTCTATAAAGTTACAGATAGAAACAGTAGCGTTAAAACTAGTTATGAGTTCATACAAGAACATCGAGACGTGGCTGCCGATAACCATACTCGATACTTCACACCATAAACGTTGACAACACCTATGAAATGACCGCTGTTGCAACCTGTCTGTACTACCTAAAACGTTTCTAATTTTACGTTACTGTGTTTTATGGCATCTATTATCACACGTCGTTATGGGATGTGGTAATGCTGTAAAATGTTAAACAGTTATTTATTTAGCGGTTTTCCGGCCGCTTTTTTTGTTCCCTCCGTCGTCGTTCAAAATGTACTTCATAATGCAAATATGTGGGAGAAATAATAAACGACGACATTTTTCCCGGCCTATGAAACGAACCCTCGCGTCGACCAACTGAAGTGCATTTTGTAAACGCCCAACTCTATGTTATACCTAGTGAATCTAGTGATGTGCTGTTCTGTAATTTTATCGAATAATTAATTAGGCTTAGGGGTTACAGCAACAATTTATCATTAACTTATTTAATATACAATTAATACGTTATCCAAAACGAGTTTAGGTGATTTATAGTTTATGGTTATTTTAGAAAGGCTCATTTTGCTATAAATTTTGTTAATGCTGAGCTCTTAATTGAAGATTATTATAGTTTCAAGCTTTTTCGCTTTTATGTTAAGTAGGTAGTACATTCCACTGATCAAGATCTGCAGTCACCTGGTCAAATAAAAATCAACTGTTATGTTTACCTACACATTTGCACGTCCCTGTTCTCACCTTTATAATTCCATCGACACCTTTGCACTTTGTTTTATTTTCTTGCACGCCTCGTCCGCTTAATTCCACAATAAAGCTTCTGGTGTGCCCTAAAATCTTTACATCCATTCCTCGAAGGGGAACTTTCTATACGAAATATCAACGCGTCCATTGTGCGTCTTTCTATTTTATTCTTCACAAATGGGTTTTTGTACGACTGTAATGAAGGCTTTATTCGGAGGTGCGAATATAGAACGCGTCAATAGTGAGGAGCACGCGAATCGCGCCATTTTGTTGGCATTCAACTTATGAAATTTTATTATTAGAATTTCGGGGACAAGGCATGTAGGAATCCGCGATAAGAGGTTTTAAAAGCTCCGTAGCACCGTTTGCTTGTCGGGAATTAGTTTGAATAAGCAGAAAAAAGCGGGCGCCGGTGGAGGCGGGTGCCGGTTATCTCTAGTTATTTGTCGTATCAAGTAGTTCTTTTTGCTCCTCCGCGACATCAAAGACGCCGCGCACGGTAGCACTCCCGCTGCTTATTACTATGTGGGAATGTAACAGAACAGCTTTATGTCATACGTATTTATTTTTTATAGCTTCTCGTAAAAGTTTAGATAACTCTCGTCTGCCTCCAAAACTACCTTACCGAACTTCGATTTCGTGGAAACAATTTATTAAAACTGTGTTCAGGTATTGGCTTAACTTTGTGAGATATCTTCACCAGATAAGCGAGCGACACCGGTTGTAGAACTTGTTAATAAATTAGGTGTTCTATTAGAAAGTTCTTCAACCTCTTTATTGTAGCACGATTCGGTTTTAACTATAAATAATTTATTGCCGTATAAATATTATGCATTATTAATTTATGTTATTAAGTTCGATCATCTGAATATTAAGAGAAATATTTGTGAATTTAAAAGTCAGTGGTTTAATATCTACGTAAAATATTGTCGCAACGTTTTGATCTTTATCATTTTAATTTTATCTCAGATTTTAGTATCGCCACAACCAGAATACCTTGTAAAATATTTAAATCAATAAATTACATCTTCTCAAATTTAAACAGCCAATTAAATAAAAAAATATTGCATATTAAAGTGTAGATAGGTACGGTCGTAAACAACGGTGCGATAAAACTGGACACAGCGCAGCGCCTGCGCAAGTCGCAGCGATTTGTCGCGTCGAGTCGACGCACGCGGCGTGTATGCAAATTATATCGTTCTTTATCGTCACTCGTTAGCGGTTAATCGCCTTTATCGCGCCACGAATAAACAAATACCCATTAAAAGCGTTAAAATTATTAATATAATCGCATCAACGCCTGTTTGGGAGTCTCATTTGCATGCGTACCTGTGTAGTTACCAGTGTGTTTAGATAGGACGGTATTATTTAATGATAATAGTGTTAATAACGCCGCTGTCATACTCGCTGCAAGGATTCTGGTGCCATGGTTATAGAACCGGTCACAATATGTAAACATGTTTATGATTATGACACTTCCAACAAATGGAATTAATGTTTTCGAGGTTGTTTCGTTTTATTTTTATTACTTAAGATTTTAATCAAATATTCATTTAATGATTAGCAGGATGTAGAATTCAATAATTGTGTTATAAACAGACGGACTTATTTGATTGTATGTAGGTGTTCGATATTGTTAAACATCTCATTTCGGCGACGTTGTTTGCCAAAGTTGACTCATTTAAATTATAAATTCCATTATCTTTCTGTATCTTCACACCAAAGAGGACATTCTCAAGGATATTGCGACAATATTGACACAAACTTCAGGCGCAACTTGATACCAAAAAATGTACCGTAAAAATCATAAAGTTAATGATGTTGGAACTTGATATGGTCCTTAACGAGCCACGTATAATAACTGCGCGACTTCGGAGAAATGACTCTGGCGCAGGAAGCTCATATTAGGTGGTGGTTATCTACAGTATCACAGATATTTATTACAACTCATATATCCTACCTACAATAGCTAGGGTACCTACAATAGCTCATTAGATTATTTGAGCAGAGGATTGGTTAAAGGACATTTTTACTTTTTGGCTAAATTAAGGCCCCCGCAGACAGGCGTAACGCGACAGCGCTAGGCGAGTCTAGTAGAGCTATTTCTGTGAAAAGTTCTTGCAAATTGTGCTACCAGAATCGCGTCGAACTGTCACGTCGCCCCTGTCTGTGGGAGCCTTTACAGGGATCTTAATTCGATTGTCACGCCATCGTTGAAGATCAGTTGGAAAAAATTAAAATATTAGCTGTCAAAATCTTAAGTCCTTGAATTAGTTTAGGTACTTCAAATATTAGTATGATTGTTTTCCTCGTCCCTTGTTGATATTTTACTTATTTATTTGTCACTAAGTGTAACTAGCGACCCGGCCCTGCTTCGCACGGTTTAATACGACTTGACAAAAATCTAGATTTCTTTTTTATGGAAATTTTACAGGTTAATTAATTACGGAAATAATTAAAAAGCCATTGTGTCTCGCATAGCTGGATCCACGTTCGATACGAAGGGTTAATACAATACACACGCACACACCACACTCACACATAAACCTTCCGGAATTAACTCTCTGGATGATGGTGAAAAGTGCATCAAATCCTTTTAGAGAACAACTCAATCACACAGACAGACTCAAACTTCAATTATTTAATTATTTATAATATTCATAGGTGAGAAAAGTAATACCTTCTCCATAAAAACTTTAATTGGCGTTAGACTATCCACCTATCGCGGAATACGTGAAAGGCTTACACAAGCATGTAAATTTTAATAACTCGAAGCAAATTCATTATAATTATTCGCCACATGCAATCCTTGCGTAAGCTTTAAAAGTTTAAAAGTAAACGAATACCCGTCTGCAATGGATTAACAATATTACAATCAAGAAAGCCCACTTGTTATTAATATAAGTGCCTTCAAGAGTTTCCAATTTGGCCTGTGTGCACTTAAAATTGTGCTTACTCCCCTAGGAACATAATAAGAGAGGATACGAAAGTGATTTTCCTTTTTATGGAAGATATATATTAAACGAATTGTCTGTTATAAACTGGTGGCTCCAAGTTCTAACACAACTTTACTGACAGAAATCTCAAGGTTTATCATGAACTTAAAATAGGACACAGCTCCAGAAACTTTCCTTAAGTTTCGCGAGCAAAAAAACAACTCAGTAGTCAGTTTTTGGCCATGAACGTCCTCAAGAGTTTCCAGTTTGGCCCGTGTGCACTTAAAACTGTGCTTATTCCGCGGGGAAGATAATAAATAAGAGAGGATACGAACTTAAACGAATTGTCTATTATAAACTGGTGGCTCCAAGTTTTATCACAACTTTACAGACTCAAATCAAGTCAAATCTCTAAGGTTTATCACGAAGTTAAGATAGGAGCCAACTCCAGAAACTCTCCTTAACATAACCAAAGTTTTGCGAGCAAAAAACCTCTCAGTAGTCAGTTTTTGGCCATGAACGTTTTTTTCTCTCGAAACCAGGTTCTCATGATTTGTGGACAGGTGGCGCGGGCGTCGTTCGCGGCGTCTTTGAGGTAGCTCTTTTGATCTCGCCGCCTCATTGTACGCTCGCGTACAAAACTTTTTGCTTCGAATTGTTCAATATTGACGCGAACTGATTTGTTGTGAACTCTCAATAGATTCGGGAGTGCTTAGAAAAGCTTTGAAAGTAGGCAGACTGACTGGCGTCGTATTTCTCGCATAATAGTAGGGAAGTCAATAAAAGAGAATAATAATATATTTTGATAAGTTTTGTTTGATTTTTATGAATAGAAATATAATATCCGTTCGTATATCATATAAAGCGTATTCCTTTTCCTGGTTTACTATACATAAATCCACAATATACACATCTAAGTTTTTATCATGTTCTCTTTCATTAACCAGTAACCCATTCCATTTTAGCCCCTCTAGGTGATATCAACTTGACAAACTAATAACCTCCTTCTTCATTGTCCCCAGGTCTAACAGCGGAGTTGTTCTACGTGCGAGATGGTCAGATCAACGAGTACGCGCTGAACTTCGTGGTGCCCGTACCTGCCACCATCGCCGACCTTCATTTCACCTGGCAGAGTCTTACTAGGAAACCGGTAATTATTACTTACTTTACTCTTCGAAAACGGAAAATGTGATGATAATGATGGTTAAAAATGGTGATGTAGAATATAATAATAATAATAATAATATCCCTGGACAATTCACACTGCGCCATCTAGCCCCAAGCTAAGCAACCTAATGCTTGTGTTATGGTAACAAGATGGCTGATAAACTACTTATATACATTTTTTTTTTTTTGTAAATACATACATATTATAGATAGAAAAACACCCAGACTCGGAACAAATACATGTAGGTCATACAAATATTTGTTCCGTGCGGGAATCGAACCCGCGACACGCAGCGCAGCAGTCCGATCGCTCAGCCACTGCGCTAATATGAACCTGGGCAGTCTCTAGCTAAGCGACAACATATTTTATTAATTATTTACTTTGCTCTAAAGAAGTAGACGTTGTTGTCTAGGATGAGCAATAAAAAGAAATTGACAAAACAAACTGGAATTAATGGATTTGGTTGTTTGGTAATAAACCATGATAACTTTTACGGAAAATGTCGTCTTCGAAATTAAAACTGCTGCAAGAAGGATGCTGTCAGCGACGATACCTTTATTATTATAAACTAATTTACGAGTAGGTATATTTAAAATAAGCGGTCAATTTCATACTAATCTCTAATCAAATCTAGTTTTATTCGAGATTCTTGTCGAGCCTTAAAATTTATACGATATTTAATTTTCATTAGAATGTTTATGAACTAACCTGATCCTCAATTCGCGCTAGTTTTTAAAGCAAACAAAATCGTAAAACGTATAGTAACACTATTGGTTTTAACTTTTTAAGCTACAATTACATCGGAATTTAAATAACGGTTGAAAAAACCCCGTACGTAAAAGCTATCCAGTTTAAAAACCGGTCGATAGAAATAGAGCTGTGTGTTGGTTTAACGAACAATTGATTTGATGAAACAATCGCACCATTATGGTAATGCGCGACACGGAACGAATGCGAAATTGATCACGATCATCGAGTCTCGCACGTTCCCAGTCAACAACTCTTTATTCACGCAATTAGCGAAATGTTTTGTTAAGAACTTTTTTACGTTATTGTTGAGGCTGTCAATAAAAGGTTATTGACAGTCTCAACAATAAAGTAAAAAAGTTCTTAACAAAACATTTTGCTAAGTTAATTAATTGTTTAGTCTAAGCAATTAACTTTGAGGCGTAAGTTTATTCTTTCGGACAGGGGATCTCATGTTGACTCGCAGCCCTGCAAACGAGCCAGTCTTATGGTAATTCAGCAGCCCTCACCCGAGTTTAGATACCTTTCTTTTAGTTTCTATAAAATCATCATTATACACAACATCTGCTGTTTTTGATTGATTATTCTGTGTTCTCGAATATTCCTTACATTTTCCTTGTTTGGTTCTAATTCAAATTGCATCGCTTTTCATGCTAATGCCGCCGCTGGCTGATCACGACGCAGCACCACATTATGCACTACGTATCCCGGACTCTGCATCTCTAACCAAATATTATGTGCATTTATTTATTTTATCCGTAACCGTCAGCACACACGGCGACACGGACTAAAAGAAATCAGTTGAGCCTTGAGCGGCATTGCATTTTGATCGGGAGCGACGCGAGTTGCGACGTCCACTTTACATATTCAATAGTCAGCCAACAAAAGTAGCATCCGAAGTACCCGCAAACAAGTTCGGTGAACTTGTCAATAAGACATCTGCTTGTTTAGGATGTTATTTGCAAGTCATACGAACGCTCGCCAGATTAAGGGACGCTTCATCAAATTGAATGTATTCATGGCGCCGTCTGCAGGATTTGATGGCGTAAGCTATATTAACTCTACTTATGTACAGCGCTTTAATATAACGAATAGCATTCAGATGTTGCCGCCTACCATCTAAGCCAAACGCTTCAGGATTTACATGTATGAATAATTTACTTAAACTCTTTTGAAATCGTCGACGCTCTGCTTTGTAGCATTTGAAAAATAAACAAAGTGCTGAGTATGGTTCGGTTGCGATCACGCGGCCGAGCCCTTAGCTCCTTATCAGCATCTCGGCGAGCTTTGTGCGCCGCCACTATCAGATCTGCGATTCCCCCTCACTTCACCGCTACTCCCTTATTCATACGGCGGCGCCTTTGACTAGGCAGAGCAAATATTTGGGAACCGGTTAACTAGCGCCGATGAGCGCCCGCCACCATTGTGTGTGCGCACTGACTGCCGACTGATAATATTTAATTAGCGGCCGCGGTGTCGCACCTCCGCAGCGCCCGCAGCGCCGCGGTCCGCCACTTACGAGCCGCTGCCTCTGTGATACATGTCTGATGAGCCGGCCAAAGGGCCCGCGGCGAATGCTGTTTGTTTAACAATTCATGTAACGCCGCCTGATGATTAGTTAGATAATGAGCGCCTTATGGTCATAATATTTAATAACCGGCTTCAAAACAAACTCGCCGAGAGATACAACATCTGTGCAGCATGCCTCCCCGCGGCGTGTCACAATACGTTCACGTCATCCACATAAGGGAAACATAAACCACATCGAACGACCCGACATCTACATATGCAAATATAGTCGATGGCCAACGGTAACAAAGTATGTCGTTTATTCATCCGATAAAGGAGCGACGTTCGTGCTCTCACGGTGGGTTACTCTCGACATTTGATCTCTTCTGACACGGCTGTGGATGCTCAGATGGACCGTTTAGGGTCAACTTGCGTGCCGAGCTCCGTCAATTGCGTACTGATACAGTTACTTTGTGATGTGATTGTACCGTTAGGAATGTGTCGACTCTACTTAGTTATAAGCAAAAGTTTTGGTGGGCTTGAGTCACGAATCATTATTTTTGTTGCAGTTGCCGTACACGCTACATGTGGACGTGACGGACCAGCAGAATGCCATGCACCCGCCAACTGTCAATATATCAAACGAGGGCTTCGTGCCGACCGAGCCGCAAACATGGCGAGTGGACTTGCCTTGTACGCACACGGTTGCCGCTGAAGTGGACATCATTATATTTCTGAACGTGTCGACGGGTCCCTCGTCCTCTACGTTGCGATTCAGACGGAAAAAGATATGTCTTAAGGAGGCTCCCAGACCGGCCGTAAGAGTGGATAGTGTACCACATGCGCCTACATCTGCGGATATATTCTACGCGGGAGCTGGTTGCGCTGGCGGAGCGTTGCTGATAGCTGCAGTGGCTGCTGCAGCTTGTAGAGCACGTGCGAGGAAGCTGCGACGAGCACGAAGCGATGAACAAGATGCTCATGCATTCTTACCGGATTCTTCTTGCAAATCTGCCGCCAGCTACACCAGCTACCGCCGACCTACCTCACTGCCCGTTGCAGCGGCTGAGGAGAAGGCAAGGGATTTACAACAAAGGATAGCGGAGCTGACGATACAACGATGCCGAGTGAGGTTGCGCTCTGTGGCCATGGAGGGAACCTTTGGGCGGGTGTACAGAGGGACTTATGCTGATGAAGATGGAAGGGAACAGGAGGTGCTCGTGAAGACTGTTGCGGAACACGCTTCTCAAGTGCAGGTAATAATGGTTCTGTAATCTGCCTGTATACATATTATACTGTCATAATTTAATCAATATCAAAGTTAGTGAAATTCGGAATATAGTTTTGTCTGAAACGCAAATTAAAACTTAAAACCTCATTTAATAACGCTAGGTATTGTTCTTTCGTAGGTATCACTGCTACTTCAAGAAGGCTGCATGTTATATGGGCTTCACCACGAACGAGTATTATCAGTCCTGGGTGTTAGCATCGAGGACCAGACAGCTCCATTCCTGCTGTACCCCTGGAATTCGACATGGCGGAACTTGAAGCAGTTCCTCCTGTCTTGTCGAGGAGTTACGGTGGGGGGCGCAGCGGGGGGAGCTCCGCCACCGCCGCCACTTACGACTCAGCATGTCGTGAGGATGGCACTCCATGCATTAGATGGATTGCTATATCTCCACTCACAGCATGTCTTACACAAAGATATCGCTGCTAGGAATTGCATGTAAGTATTCATTTTTATGAAAAAAATTCTGAATTTGAAATATTGGTTCCAAAATATTGAATAAAAGAACCACTTCTCTAAAGAAATATTTCTAATCAATATATTTCTCAACAGAGTTGACGAAAATCTTCGAGTGATGATAGCGGACAACGCTCTCTCACGAGACCTGTTCCCTGCCGATTACCACTGCCTCGGGGACAACGAGAACAGGCCGATCAAGTGGTTGGCTCTAGAAGCTCTCACGAAGAGACAGTTTAGTCCAGCGGCCGATGTGTGGGCCCTAGGAGTGTTGCTATGGGAACTAACGACCCTAGCACATCAACCTTACGCAGAGGTGGACCCCTTCGAGGTTGCCGCGTACTTGAGGGACGGGTATCGGTTGCAGCAGCCAGCCAATTGCCCTGATGAACTGTAAGTAGCATCAGCATCGATATTTTAACACTATTCTGGTATGATTTGTTCGGCACGTAAATTTCTGCTGTCTGGGCCGCAGCCAATTCGAATAGTATTTTGGTACTTGAGTGTTGTTTATGCTTGCTAATATAAAGTTCATTCTCCTCAATGACTGAAATACTCGCCAAAGGTTGGATTCTAGTTCAATATTCTCATGTTATTGTTTTTTTCTCTAGGTTTGCGGTAATGGCGTACTGTTGGGCGATGTCGCCCGACGATAGGCCGACGTTGCCGCAACTACAGATCTTCTTACGAGACTTCCACACGCAACTCACGAGATTCGTGTAAAGCATTCCTTGTTAACTCTTAAAGACATCCCAAAGACGACAATAAAGTGTTATTTAAAGTCAACTATAGTGAGATATAGAAGGACGTGAGGCCTTACCGTGGAGTGAATGACAAAGTGACTGTGTACAGTGAAATTGTTAAAGAGACTGATTTTTGTTATGCGTTTATTTGATTTGTAAATTATTTTATTGACATAGTTATCACATATTTGGTTTTCATCTTTAGTACTTTTTCACTACTGATCTACTGTTTTGACCGCGATTTTTCAACATTAGGTAGAATTTTATTCTTCTGTAAATAATCTCTTTCTGGTACACTGCGCTGTATTTGGCAGAATATCGACAATTAGTTGATAATTGTTCAAATTACTACCAATTAAGGTGAAGAAACATTACGGGCAGTATAGGACCTCAATTAAGCCATATATTGCTCCATCTAAGTACAAAATGCAGCAATTATGCTGTGTTTAGAATGTTCTGATTCAGTCCTAGTTGTATTCGGTACAAATATGTACAACTGCCGGCAATGGCGGTCGACTACTTTTCACCCTTATGGCCATAGTAATAAGGTTGAAAAGTGTTCCACCGCCAGTGTCCGTGATGGTACATGGCAGACGAATACAGTGTAGTGGACCAAATAAGTGTTTCATACTTTATTTATTTATCTAAAAAGTTATAGGTATTAAGTTATTAGATAAATCACACTCAAAGCAGTATATCTTTAAAGTTACTTCTGATCTAAGATGAAAACTTTAGTTTTGATTACCAAATCAACCATCTTTCGTTCGATATGGAGCAATCCTACCTTCGAATGTTTTGAATTACAGAAATTCAACAGTTTTACTAATTAATAATTATTTTATTACATATAAAAACGGCAATGTTGCCATGTTTTAATCTAATCAGAAGTCGTATTGGCCTATTACTACAGTGTAACCATCTTCTGTACAAAAAGTTGCATCGCAGTCCTTCAAGAGCTACAGTTCCATGTTTCTGTTTTAACATCTCACCCTCAGCCTGTTGAGTTGATCTACTGAAGGGATGTTTACACTGTGGTCATATTGTGACAACGCAACGTCTCTAAAGTTTCTAGCTATCAAATCCTAAAATATGTGATAACTATTGATACCATTCGTCAGTTCTCTAATAGTACTTCGTAGGAAACCATATTGTTTCAAGTTAGGAAATTGACACTTATAATATTATTTGAACCTCGATACTGCCATATTAGAATAGAGAAATTTTGTAAATATTTATAGGTGATAGCGACTGTATTGTATAATACGTAATATTGAATGTGCCTCAGAGTTTATCAAGACGTTTATAAGTGTTTAGAGTATTATAATTATTGATTAAGACTGGACTAGAAACAATTTTACCCATAAACTATTTAATAAAATATTCTGCCTTACAATACCTTGTTTATGGTTCTTAATTCAACAGTAGTTTTAATCTGGCACTTTGTAATTAATTATCTATGACATAACATTTATAATCTGTGCTGTTATTTTGAATGTTTAAATAAAGATTTTTTGTCTTCATTCACTTTAGATAACAAAATTAATAAAATTGGAATTCGGCTTATCTATCTAGATGATCTACGTGTAATCATGATTAAAAACCAGATATTTAAATTATTACCCAAATGGGCGACTAATTATTATAATGATTGAATGAATAAACTTGACATTTCTTGTAATAAATTATTTAACAGTAACTAATGATTGAATCATGTAAAAGTAGAAAAGTACTGATAAAATTTGCTACAACTAAAACAATAAGGATTTGAGGTTATACATGTTAATTATTGGAAAGCTATTAATTTAATTATTTGAATCGAATAATAACTCATTAATTTGTGAGACTTAACGTTTGTGTTGCTAAAACTTAATATTTTATTAATTTAAAAACTGCCGCTTTTTACTTATAATTTGAAACACGAAATTCATTATAATGCATTCAAATAACTATGTTATCGATTTCCAAGAAATTGTAACATTCATGTTAAGTCCATAAACAGTAACTTCTATCTGGTTCTAGAACTATTCTTGTCAATAATTTTGTTATGAATGTTTCCCAAATAGAGTTGATAGCGATAATGTATATTGAGACCTGTTATTTGGGGCAGCAATACATTTTGTAAATGTGTAAATATTATAAGACTACACAAATGTGAATATATGAGTGATTAATAATCTAAAAAAATGTGTTTTTGTTGCTCAATTTTCCGTCATAATTAGGTATTTTGCGGCTCCTCCAAGCCTCCGACATCCCTTCCTTAACACTATATCCCTTTGAATACGCATAATCAACCTACAATGTTTCTAATTACGGGACACAGTCCTCTTCTCGGTGAAGAGTATTGGGCCGTAACCGTACGCACCACGCGGGCCCAGCGCGGGTTGGTAGATGTCAGATGTCTCCGAACTTTTCGTTCTAGGACATGTTTTCTCACGATCTATTCCTTCGCCGTTTTGAGAGCAGTGGTAATGAAATAATTTACACAAAGTGAAGCGTCTACCTGGGTTTGAACCTACGACCTACATTAGTAAGTCGCGGCGTTACTACTGGGCCACCACTGCTCCTAATATCCCTTTGACCTACAATAACTTGCACAAAATCCCCCGGGCCCGCTGGGCGAGTAAAACTAATCTGCACATGCGATTTATTTGCCAAAAATGTAAACAAATATGAGTTTATGGAAAAGTAACTTTAATTCCCATACAATAAAGTTCAATTTACGCTACAACTTCAAACCTTTTTTTAACTTTTCTTGTAGTGCTAGTCAATCTGAAATCAACTTAATCAGGTTAAAAATAAAGTTGATATTTGTTTAACTTGAAATAACATCAATTTGAAACATTAATTTGAATAGACCTACGCTATTTTCCGGGATCAGGGGGCCTACTCCGAAGTGCAAAGTGCGAATGTTCGGATCGGACCGACCAACCCTAACCAAATATTATTGAAAAATGCGAAAAAAGTTTGGATCAGCTCAGTTGGGTCGGGAACATAGTCAATATTCGAAAGAGTGTAGGATCGGAACCGACCGAACCAAATAGTAACTTCGTAGTAGGAAACGGCCGAACATTCGGCCGACACTACTTCGGAGTAGACCCCCAGGATCGGATGTCTTATTTTAACATCTTGACCTTGACCTGATTTCCTACATTCAACATCTTTTGATCCAATGGATCGTTCGCAACATCATTTTGTTGTAGACTAAGGGCAAATTGAAGTTCCTTTGAAATAAAATATATACCTACAAACTTACAAAGCAATAATTTGAGATCCAAGGATCGCTAGCGGACAAAAAAGAAAAGTCGAATTAAGGCATTATAAATAATTGATATCACATTTCTTTTTCCTCGAATATAATACCTACATAATAAAAAACTCGTGCAAAAAAAGACACTTCAATATTCAAAATACAAGTTCCTCAACCACAGACAACATGTTTTGTACGACACGCACACGAGTGAGTCACACACTGGCTCACCCTATGTCGTATTCGAAACAAATTGTAGCATTTTTCACACAAATGAGCATGTTTTATTGCCTGTGCGTCTCCTTACATACAAATAACACACCTCGATATGTTTTGCCACCCCATGTATAAAGTTCCGGTGCTACAAATGGACACTATTTGTATTAGCAAAACAAGCAAACTTTCCTCTTTAGTCAAGGAAAATCTATTTTATAAGTATTTATAACCATTAAATAATCAATAAGCACTGGATCTTTTTAGTAAATAGGTATCTACACATACATACTTACAAAATTACGTTAATACTTACACACACATTCATCATTATTTATGTAGGACAAACAATATGTCTTATCTACAACCTACTGGGTTGAGAATGCCCTTTGGTCCTGGCAATAATAAGAAAAGTTAACTCAAATGATTAAAACAATGAAAAATCTTAAAATATATTGCATAAATATAAAAAAAATGGTTCACCAACTCTAGGCCCCGACGAGATTCGAACTCGTGATCTCCTGTTTACTAGACAGGCGCTTTAACCAACTAAGCCACGGCGCCTTATGGACGTGTGACGAAATTTTGGGATAGATTGTACTAGTCTCAACGAAGATTTATGTCAGCTGATAAAGGTGAATTTACAATGAGCGCCTGAATAAACAATTTGTCATTGTGTTTGAGTTATTAAATGGCGATAACAATAACAGTAGCCGAGTACACTGCTATTATCGATAAAGTGCGAAGATAAATAATTACATAACTAATGAATTAATGATAATGATTCTGGCAGGAATACTAATTAGTCTTGCTTGATTTATGTTGCTTTTGTAACTGTTAGACGAGCAAATGCTTCTAGGCACCCCTCATTTTTAAGTCCCTTCCAGCTAGGGCACGGGTAACTTGTAGGTACTTATGCTGTACTAAAGTATGTAACATGACTCGATACGGCACGATGCGTGATGATGTGTTTGTATTATAGTACCTACCAACTTATGTTACCCGTGTTTCCCAATGAGATTCGGTGTGTTTTGAGTAGCATGCTGCGGCCACTACAAGTAATTAGGTCTACATATGGTAATAATGGGAGTATTATCTTCATAGGTACTTACCTACTTACGTTACATAACTTGAATATAATTAGGAGTGTCTGGGGTCTAGATTATGAAAACTAGAGTGGAGAGAATTGCAGGAGCACCTACAAATAAATGTTTTAAGAACATGCCTTCCATTTTCATTGCCAAAATACGGAAACGTACCTAGCTATAATAAAAGATACTTAGTAAATAAAAAAAGGACAATTTTGTTCAGAGGCAGACAGTAATACTTGCCGTCTAGTTTTTCAATGATAACTTTGTTGGCGTTAATAATATCTAAATATTTTTATATGTTGACCCACTATCACGTGTTATGATTGTATGATATAACATTCTACGTAATATTCAATGGTAACCGATGCATCATTTCGTTCGTTCGCATATAGCAGCCGTGGCCGAGCGGTTAAGGCGTCTGACTAGAAATCAGATTCCCTCTGGGAGCGTAGGTTCGAATCCTACCGGCTGCGGACACTTTTTGTGTTATTTTCTGACATTAATTGCCACTTTATCACGATTATTGAGGTAATTTATTTTTTATCAAACATCGTTATTGCGATTGTAAACGATACGATCGTTTTATTGCACGCACTGGCGATATTTTGTGCGGTATTTCATTATGTGGTTATCTGTCGATTTCCGTGTTCCCACTTCCCATAATACGACCGAGGCAACCCCTTGGTCGATCCTGGGGCTTGTCAGTTTTTTTTAACGAAAAATATTGTGTGGTACTTCCTAATGACGTCAAAAATGCGCGGGACGGGACTGTCACTGTTCCCTTTCGATTAATTACCTAGCTATATTTTTTTTTATCTATGGTCACCGAAGCCATTAAAATGGTGTTTTATATGTGTTACGAGCATTACGGACATTCCCATTAGGCTATAAATTAGCGGATTCTGAGCTGGGTCATAAAAATGGGAACATATTCACATGGTAACATTCACAGGGAGTGTGGAGTTATTAAATTTGTTGTTTGTATTTTTATTATTTGAGTAATTTCATTAACCCTATGATTGCAGGAGAATATTATCCAGATAAGAGAAATAGGTATTAGTATTGTAATACAAAAATAAGAAAAAAAAGATAAACAATTTTTATTTCTTTCATTTTTTTCTTTTTTACTCCTTTATTTCAATAAATACCTACGTATAAATTATATTTTTAAATATTAGAATATAAAAACATAAAAAAAAATCTATTTTACTTATTTTTATCTAAAATATTTTATTTTGTTCTAAAATCATAAGCTAAGTACAAAAATTTTAATTTCCATGCTAGTGATGATTACGCAAGGCTTGTTTCCCTGGGTTCTCTTGTTGAAGCCTGCCAGGGTAGCGGGATCGTCCAAAAGGGTTACCACTGCCCTGGAACATAGAGGGCTAAGGAAGGAACACGGGTGGGTTTTAGTCAGTAAGAGTCTGACACTCCCTTCGCTCCACCCAGAGCGGGAGGGGTCATTTGATGATTTCCCATCCTCAAAAAAAAAAAAGGCTTGTTTCCCGCCACAGTTCTACTATCCAATTTGAGAAAAACCCGACACTTTAAGCTACTAAGACACAGGCTTAGCTTTTGATCTCAGCTTAATTGCACCAGCACGTGTTCACAACCCAACCATATGGCAAAGACAACCTCCACACGGCCTAAGTAAGCCCGGATTTACCTTAGGATTAATAAAAAGCGGCCAAATGCGAGTCCGGCTCGTACGCGAAGGGTTCCGTACCGCCGTACAATATACACTACATTTTATTTTAATAAGTACTTTAGTAAAATAAAACAACGCCGTAAAAATCTTGTTCCTTTAATGCTTTTATACTTTATTTTTATTATTTGCTGTTATAGCAGCCATAGTAGTACCACACTTTGTGAAAATGTTCAAAAGATACAATACAACCCTGTGACAGTCGGACGGATGGACGGACAGACGGAAAGCGGAGCCTTAGTAATAGGGTCCCGTTGGTACCCTTTGGGTTATCATCATCATCAGCCTATAGCAGTCCACTGCTGGACATAGGCCTCTCCTTCTGCACGTCATTTAACTCGATTTCCGATAACTCTCATCCAGCTGCTACCAGCCATCCTGCCATCCCTTTGGATACCAGCTACCAGCCGTCCCTTTGCATACGGAACCCTAAAAAGGATTACCACAGCATAAGAAACTTAACTTCTAACTAGCAGTCTTGCAAGAGAGCGTAAATATTAATCGGCCAGCTTTTTTCTAAATAATTTGCAATTTTAATGTCCTACATTTATGGAGTGAGAAAAACTCTGAGAAGTGTATGTATTCATGTTGCCACTATCCGGTCCTTACATGGAAAACAATACTTCAAGTGTGGATAACATGATAGATCATCATTTCAAGATGGTGGGATCTAATATTTTTTTATGATATTATGTAGCAGGATAAATTGGACGGGTTTCCATGGAGCCGTATATGGAAAGTTTTCCTGTAGAAGATCCAGTGTGCGAACTTAATTTGCATAAATTATAAGTATAAAGCGTTCTATTTATGCCATGGTTCACGGGACTCAATTAAACCCTACATATCACCAGGCAATCTTTTGATTTGTCGATTTCCTAATTTTCCTTAGTTAGCACACCATCAAGCTTTGTGAACGGTTTCCTTATAAAATTTGGTGGAGGGCCTTACGTATACCCATTTCTCCGAAATGTTGTAAAAACTGAAACATTATTTTGTCTTACACGCTGAAAACAAATTAAGCTTTATTATTAATCATACATCTTTATTTATCTCAAAGCACTGATTAATATGAGTAGAATGCACAAAGGTGTCTGAGATAGGAGGGTCCTGAGTTTCATTACAGATCACGCGGCTCTCAATAGGACATGTTATTTACAAAACGGTTAGAGTCAAGATATTAGGTATATATATAATAAAAGTTGTAGAATTATTTACTATTACATACTCTAGTATAATCACTAGATCTTCTTTAGTACATCCAGAATAACCATCAGAGAATAGTAACATCGTCCATTTCGTGCATGACTCACACACATTATCTAAAGTCACGGCCAGCACTTTCTCCAGATACTTAATAAGAAATTGCCAATAAAGAGGTCGTATTGCTAAATATTTCACTGCTCCATACAGAATGAGTCCATTACTTTTCTGACGTCGCACATTTTATCGCGATAAGCGCTTACGACTCTCAATAGTCGATTGTTGTTAAGAAAATGGGGAAATATTGAGGTTCTCAAAATGCTGAGACAGGGCGGGAGTCGAGGGTTGATACTAAATTAGAATATGAATCAAATAAACATTAAATTTGTGAACGCGCTGCATAGTTACATTAAGAGATGAAGTAAAGGCAGTAACAACCAGCGGAGTACAATGGCTTTCATTTTGACAGTTTAACAACATTCATTGCGTTATTTACGTTGTTGAGCAGAGAAATTTTTCGAACATATGAAGCAATGGATTAGCAATATCCTTCAAAATTATTCAGATTGTGACTGATCGTGTGTGAGGGGCTTGTGGCTAAGTAATAACAGCCGCACGGGTCGATCGATCAGGTTAAGCTACGCTTGCCGCGGTTGGTCCGTGGATGGGTGACCATTTTCACAAACCAAGACCCCTGGCCTCCATGCCTCGAAAAGCACGTTAAGCCGTTGGTCCCGGCTGTCATTAGTGGATCTTTGACAGTCGTTATGGGTCGTCAGTAGCCCGAAAGTCTGACAACCAGTCTTACCAAGGGGTATCGTATTACCCAGTCACTGGGTTGTGGAGGTCAGATATTCAGCTGCATCCGGTTAGACTGGAAGCCGACCCCAACATAGTAGGGAAAAGGCTAGGCAGATGATGAGTATGATGACTGATCGTGTGTTACGCAATTAGGGTGCTGGCAACAAAATATTTACCTACATACATCTTTTGATTTCTTATAACTATAACTTACTCGTATAACCTTACATTCCTATTAATATTTACCTACACAAAAATACAAATAAAATTATTCTTTGCAAAATCCAGCCCTGTACTTTAGCGGTCGTAATGAAGTTCAAGTTATGTGTCCTTAACATGGGGGAGTAATTACTGATGGGTCTCTTTGTGTTCAGATAACAGTGTTGGGGTCTGAACCTAATCCTGGGCAGCTGATAACGCGGCGGTCGAAACAACAGCGATTGGAAATTACAAGATAGTGCGGTATGTATGGGTCTAAGTTATATTAATCTTGTGGTGGAAGATAATGGTTGAGGTATGTTAAGTATGTGTAGTTTTGTGTTCGTTAGTATTTAATTAATTGATATTTAATGTAAAAAAGTAATTTAATAGGATTATACGAACTTAGAGGGTTGTATTGATGATTTTAATGATTATAATTCTGTAAATGCATACGTTATACAGGATAATTTTTTTATTCAGTGCGCAAATTTTTACAGGGTGTTCTACCCACGAATATGAACAACATTCACTATGGGACCATCTCTGAAATCACGAAAAAAAAATCAACAGATTCATACATTTTGGTCGAGTAGGTATTGAACTTTTATAAGAAACAGCTGATTTTTTTTTTGTGATTTCAGAGATGTGAAAATTTACGGACTGAATAAAAAATTATCCTGTATAGGTATGTTACGGTTGCGAATCATATTTTGTTCAACATACAACCTGACATTGACTTGCAAATTGCAAAAAACGTAAGAATATTTGAATTTCGTGTGCTACCCTGGTACTTCCCCCTTGATGTATTTGAGAGATAAGTATTACCAACACTAAGGGCGGATTTTTCCATCGCCAGATAACTTTTGTATGAAATAACTATCAAAAATTCTAAATTATTTCTCGAATAAAGTTATCAGGTAATTCAAAAATCAGCCGTATATGTAATTAAATTCAACTGTGTTTTTATTAAAGAAAAGAAATCAGTCTAGGCGATGACCAGCGCTTCTAAGTCTCTTCTGAGTGAGAATAGTTACCTATTCTCAAGTCGTAGGAAAACGAAGCATTTGCTGATTCCAGGTTTTCAGGGTAGTTAAAAAAAAAAGTTCAACACAGATGGCCGATTTCAGGTTTTCTTTAAGCCTCCCAAAAGGTGTACCGATGGCCTTGTACAGGCCGCAGGAATAAGCTGGATGCGGGAAGCACAAGAACCGGTCGAAATGGCAGTGCTTGGGGGAAGCCTATGTCCAGCAGTGGACATCTTTTGGCTGAGGTGATGATGATGATTATTATTTATTTGTTAATTCAGTTTTTTTTTTGTAAATGGCATCTCGCATTTAAACCTATGAGGTTGTGGTCTGCTTAACCGGGCTTGCCTATCTATGGATGCGTCAATAAATTAAGGCCTCCAGCCAGGGCTATTTATTCAGCGGTAGGTACACATACATTAATACATTTAAGTAAAACAACTTTTAATAGTAAATTCAACTGAAATTGAAAATATATCCATCATGAACATTTTGGATCCAGCAAATGTAAAAAAGTAATATCGTGAGTTAGAAACCAAAACGACTCACTGATATTGTATCGAATGCACCCCGCATTCGACACAATATCAGTGAATGCATGAGTCTGCTGGTGAAAATCAGTGATACCCATACCCCATGTCCCATGGGATGGGATCTTACAACCACCCCACCGCAGCTGATAGAGAGAGCAATCACAATCACAACTAACGATCTTTAATTAAAATCGGAGACTATATCAAAATTATGTGAGTGCTGTTTGGAAGTCTATAAAACTGGTGTTTTAAATTGAGATACCACAAAAGAACAGGCAGATAAGATTTTATTGCTGTTCCATTTTAATTGTTTTTTTTTTTAAATTAAAAAGAGTGAGTAGGGCCCAGTGCTAATGGCCGCGACTTACGTGTTGTAGGTCGTGGGTTCGAACCCACACAGGCGCTTTACTTTGTGTAAATTATTTCATCACCATTGCTCTTAAAACGGTGAAGCGAAACATAGTTAGGAAACCGGCATGTCCTAGAAACAAAAATTTGAAGACATCTACCTAATTGCACTGGGCCCTCGTAGTGGATTATGGCCTCTCACAAAGAGGAGGCCTGTGTCCCAGCAGTGGGAACATTATAGGCTGATTATTATGCAAAAAAAAGAGGACTGTTTATTAGTTTTCTCGGTAGCTAAAGTTTAGTGATAGAAAACTACAATAGGTAGTTATAGGTACTACGTATGCCTACCTATTTAATACATAAGTACCTACTTGTGCAGGATACAGCCGGAAATGTGGCATTTGATATGCCAACGTGAAAGTGTGAGTTAAATGCTCGTAAGTGTACTTAAGGGTGACCTATATTTTTTGGCTGAGCCACATTACGACCACATACGAGTAGATGACATATTTGCACGTTATTCAGCCTACAAAGAAAAAAAATTCGTGTGTTTGATATCCGTTAGGTACGTACTCTATCACATTCTCGTCAAAAAGAACATTTTTGTTTGACAGAATTTTCATATTTAGGGGTATATAATCAAAACTGGTTGTGTCCACAAATTTTCAAAAAACGTGTTTTTAATAGCAACGTACATTTTTTCTTTCAAGGTTTAACCAGTTTTTACACGACTGCCTAAAAAAGGAGTGTTATGTTTTCAGGGTTCATGTACGTTTGTGAGTTTCTTTATTCCACCATGTGGTATAAGTTAGAAGCGTAAAACCAATCTTTTCATTGCAGTCGGGGGACGGTTCCTTGGAACAGTTCTTTACAGGTCCCCCGATTTCGCTGAAAAGACCGGTGGCTGGTTTGGTTTTTAGTTTTCCACTTTTGGGCACAATGGCGGTTTAATTGCACAGTAAATATCCATTTAGTACTTATTTACCTTGTGCCCATTCAACACTAAAATCATTTAGCTTGTTTTAATTTTTTTGTGTTTTTTTTTTTAATATGATAGTATGAATAGTATGTTACCTATTTGTGCCTATTTCTTCAGTGCTAGAAATAAATAGGTACGTTCTTTACGACTGAAACAATAGAAGTAATTAATCGTCTTACTCTAGTACTTAATATATTCTGCAGGCGCCTAATTTAGGAGAAAAACGCGACAATAATCCCGCTGTCGTCCAAACGCAGGTAGTCTGGAATTTCTCATTTAGAACTGTGAAAAAATATTTGCGTATTTAAGCATGAACACTCGCGTAATTGGGACAGCGCGGCTTAGCATTTTTTCACGTTCCTTTTTTTCTGTTATATTTTTCACGCAGAGCTAAATTAAAATGGTAACTAGGTATAATGCGGAGTAAATAGTTTGTTTATTAAAATTATTCAGGTAGGCACAGCATTTATACGGTTTGAAAAATTATCCATACAAACGTAATCAGCCTATAACGTTCTTTCCCTGTGAGAGGGAGTAATCCACCACGCGGGCCCAGTGCGGGTTGGTAGATGTGACATGTCTTCGAATTTTTGGTTCTAGGACATGCCGGTTTCCTCATGATGTTTTCCTTCACTGTTTTGAGAGGAGTGGTGATGAAATCACTTGCACAAAGTAAAGCGCCTGACTAGGTTCGAACCTACGATCTACAACTCGTAAGTCGCGGCCGTTACCATTGGGCTACCACTGTTCTTGTTTCATTAAGGTACAGGTTTACAAAAATAATGGAGGCATATGATTTCCTTTCTACTTAAAATTATGACATGGCTCACTTTATCAAATTAAGTACGTACTTAATTCATATTTAAATATTTGCCAAGTTAAACGAACTGCGAAAGAAAAACAATAAGGAAATTGGGGGAGAGCGGAACACTGTAATATTTACCCACTTGACATTAAGGTCCGGTACACGCGAGCAGTTTCTTAATGTTGTATGCAACATCTGGTACTAATGCTGTCAGCTTTCAGAAGTTTGCTGACAACAACATATTTTAACTTTTCGGATTAGGGACTGCAACGGCGCAAGTCTGGAACTTTTGCAAAGTACACGTGTGGCAGAACGATAATAAACAGACATACCTGTTAACTCGTCAAACGATCGCGTACTAGAAGTTTGCATGTAAGCGCTCAATGGTTTTCACGATTATATTACAGTTGTTCCGAGTGTATTTTTTACCCCCGACGGAAAAAGAATGGTTGTTTTAAGTCTGACTTGTGTTCCTGTGTCTGTCTGCGGCACCGTAGCTTCCAAACGGCTGTACCGATTTTGTTTTTTTTTTTAATTTTGTTTTCTTATGAACAGTCGCTGGTTCATTGATTTTTGTCGGGTTTAATGTGTTACTTGAGTTGTGCTTTTCAAATATTTAGTTACAGTACCACAAATCTGCTCGTTTGCCTCGAGCCTTAGTGAAAGAATTCTGAAGGAGGGAGATTAAAAGCGAAATTATTT
Organism: Apamea anceps; assembly: GCA_951799955.1. NCBI lineage: Eukaryota > Metazoa > Arthropoda > Insecta > Lepidoptera > Noctuidae > Apamea > Apamea anceps. The sequence continues at coordinate 6,709,838 of OX637501.1, forward strand.
AATCTGTCCACGGAAACGATGATTGATGACTATCATCATATTCATTTACATGACGCGAAAAAACGCTTTCAGGACGGTCATTGGTGTTGTTTGTGTAATCAAGAGTTTGTACCAGTCTCCGTGGAATGTTAGTGATTTATTCATGAACTTTTCGCTAGTACTGAACATTGCTGAATATGTAGGTTTCAATTTACATAATAAACGTTTAAATTATAAGTTTTATTATCGAAATTTATTATAATACTGGCCGTTTGACAGTAACTTGCATTTCATATTTATTTATATTAGTTATAGCGTTAGAATAACAAATTCAAATTGGTACATGTAACTTGAGGCTGGTATTAATTATCACAAATTATAAAGCGACATGTACTTCATTAATAATGGTTAGATATTAAATGTTCAGTTATGAATGTTATTAAGCAGAGGAGCACACATTCCGTAATATTTATTAAGCGCATTAATTGCCTCGTAAAACAAAAAGGAAACGCTTGCAAATGACACTTGTAATTTCGAGCTCGACATTTGTTCCACAATGTATCGGTTTTATTAAAATTCTGACATTATTATCATTATTATGATTACCTGCTGTATTACACATGTCGATATAATTCGACTCATTATACTATAGTGTCCGACCGAAGGTTGATTTCTGGCCGAAGCTGAAGCCGAAGTCGGAGCCGAAGGATTAATAACCCTAAAGTTCAAGATTGCCTAAAAGTGAATAAAATAAGGTTTTTTTTTTGTTTATTGGACCTGCTCTTGACCTCGATCACGTCTGATGGAAAACGAGAGTTGTTTATTTTTAAAGTTGACCGTTTTGTCTTGTCTTTTTCAAGTTTTCATAATATTTATTTATTACATTTATAATATTTATTTATTTAAAAGTAATACCTTTGGCTTCGGCTTCGGCCAAAATGGGCAGAAGCCGAAGCCGAAAGTTCGGTCGGACACTATACTATCATATCATTAATGCTTGCAGCGTAAGCTCGGTGCTCGGTGAGTGACTGACCTGTCGCGACTGTCAGTCGTGATTGATCGCGTGTAGTAAAATCGCTCCTGTCAGGTGCGAGCGGGACGCGCAATCAATCATTCTCATTTTTAATCAATTTACTTGCTCATCTATGTAATTGTGAGATTTATTAATGAATATTCCCTGGTGTCGATGTGTCGTGAGGTTCGTTAGCGAGATTAAAAGTGTTGGTAATGAGTTTGATGACGGGAACCGATTTAATTAATTGATGTTTCAGTCGTCGTGAGGAATTAATATTAAAATATTTTGGTTTTCAACAGGTTGTTCTGTAGCGAGTAATTATTTTGGTACAAATGAGTATTTTTTTTTTTTTTTGATATTGCTTTTATTTTCAGTAAGTGCAGTGCATTTTGTTACTTCATCATTCAAAAATGTTGTTAACCCTTCCTGTTAACAACATTTTTCTCACAAATTGGGTACAGACGCTAACACATCAAGCTAATTGAAACTGTCAAGTTTTCCCTGAACCTATGCTTTAGCGATAAAGTTGAAAATCTATTAAAGAAATTTGACATATTGTAGTAGCTTGATGTGCTGTCTCATTGATATATTGTTGAGTCTATTGCTCAACAAAACATTTGCTTCATTGACTACAGGTACAACGGCGATCGACTACTTTTCACCATTACATTATTAAGTGGTCCACCGCAAGTGTCCGCGATGGTGCATGGAAAAATCGATGTTACTTATTCGCATTTCGTTTTCTAAACATCCAACCCGACATTCAAAACAGAACATGATCGCATTACGATTCAAAAAACACTACAGCGTCCAAAGTGGTGAAAAACATTCAACGCTCGCGGTTTCGTAACTCGACCCCCTGTGCGGTGTGTTACCGGTCACATTCACCCCTGTTTACCTGCGAAGAGGTGACACTTCATTATCCTTTCATTGGACGCGGATTGTGAAACCCTGCATCCCCTCTACTTTACATAATGAATTCCCAACGGCCCATAAGTCTCCGAAATATCGTTAAGATTATGAACCTGCAAAGCTCCGGTTATCGGGCGCCGTCTCCGGAATCAATTTGATTGTTTTCAAACCCGGATCTCTTAATTTTCGAGATTTAACGGAGATTATGTTTTTGCTTATTGAGCACTTCTAACTTCAGAATTTGTTTTCAGATGATGGATTGATTTGATGCTGAAGTTTGAGATCGTTTTAATCGACGTGTCTTTTGGTTTTGATTGACCTAAGTATTTGATGCTACTGTAAAATATTGTACGCCTACATGCACATATTAAACTCACACCTTTTTCCTATGGGGTAAGCAGAAACTACAGAACGCCACCCGCCACGATCCCATCATTTTGCTTCGAAAAAAAAAGCCATACTCCTTTTGCTTCGAAAGAAAAAAAAAACATAATATTTGCACGCCATACTATGTAGCAAACATGTCTGATGCTTAATTTTTTTTTTATGTTATCATGCATGCATTTTATTCTTGTATATGTACACAATATGTCTGAGCAAATAAATATATCTTATCATCACATATCATCTCGTTTTTCTTTTGTTTTTCCAAAAAAAAGAGAACTATTTACAGCTGAACCCAATTACCTATGTATTACCAGTTTTGGCATACTGGAGGTAGAAAAACCCATCTATCTCTGGTTTTAACGTCCCAATAATCTATATCAGTAGCGACCAAAATCAAAAGTCATTTATTCAAATTAGGCTGAGAATCAGCACTTTTCGAACGTCAAAATTACAAGAGACAGTCCCCAAAAACGCCCGCCCTTCAACCACTTCCTAGTGCTATCGCTGGGAAAAAGAAGTGGCGCAATAAACTCCCCAGCAGCACTAGCTGTCTGTTCAGTTAGATCTGTATATTACACTGGCAGTTATAATTTGTACTGGCTACCATCAGTAACGATCTAGGCTATCAATAGGTTATTGGGTTCGGCCGTTAATAAAAATAAGCACAACAGTAATTGGTTACCAAAGAGCCAATTCAGATCATGAATGAACACCATTTCGAAACTTGCCTGAAAACGTAGCAAAAACAACGACATTTCAGTACCGCACATAGACGGTACACGAACATTTCGATATTAATATTCCCGTATTGGCGTTCTTACCGAAGAAGAATACTTTTTCTCCATTTTGTGACGAGAGAGCTGGTCGGCTGTCGACACGTTCGTTTTGGTCCATCGGCTGTCATGGCGGCATGAAGCTTGGCCAAGATTGGGTGCATCTCTTAGCAGTTCATTAGGGTAAACTGTTGGTGGATGTGTGTTCGGTAATATGTGTTTGTTTTTGGTGGAGTTGATAGGTTTGGGGAGTTCGTTATTAGTTTGTGTGACGTTTACTTATTTGTAACTGTAAAGCTGTCAGTTTAATAACTATTGATTATAGATAATGGCATAGTGTTCATCTATCTTTTATCTATATTATTGTTACTGTTAGCCTGCATCATCCCACTGTTGGGCAAAAGCCTCTCCCCATAACTTCCAGCTCTTTCGATCTTTTATCTGTTTACCTATATAAAAGAATGAAAGGCTGTTAGTTGATAAGGGCATCACTTCGGGAGCTATTTGGCTATGTTTTATTTTAAAATGTTCGTAATAGTCCGATGAATCATTATAAAAGTTTTCCGAAAAGACTTTCAAATTCGGAAAAAAATTATTCGTCCTTTTTTCTGAATTAATATGGTTTGGATAGGACAACGTCTGTCGGGTCAGCTAGTTTCTAATAAGAAATTAAGTACTGAATAAATATACCTCAATGTTTATCTACAGTAATCACAGCAGAGCTTGTTATTTTTACTCGAACTCTTGTGTACATAATTATGTAAGCTACAATAACTAACCTTGCTAATTGCTGGTAATTAAAGGCCGCAAGAACAAACCTTTAGATATTCTCTCCAATAAATCCACCCCGAAAATTCCCCCTCGAGATCAATATACAAAATACAGCTTCAAGATGCTACTGCAATATCTAAAACAATATTTCACGTACCCAGATAACCATAAAATAAACTAAACCGTCCCACCCATTCACGCAGACCATATCGATTTGTCTACGGTAAAATAAAACCCATGATATGTCTTAAACCTTCACAATTTCCCCTGGATGAGTTCCCGCGATCCTTCAAAGGTTTCTCTAAGCCAACACTTCATTTTCTTCAGCCCTTTTATACGACATGTGTTGCCATGCTCAAATGATACAAGTACTTACGTATAGCCACACGTGGGTAGGTACAGTCGGTTAACAAAGTCCTGCCACTCTTAGCGTGGAATTCGTTTGAACGTAGGTACAATAAGGTATTTTCGTCTGCATAAATTCGTCATAATCAGCTTATAATATTCCCACTGCTGGGACACATGCCTCCTCTCAGAGAGAGGGAGTGAGCCGTAATCTACCACGCGGGCCCAGTGCGGGTTGGTAGATGTCACATGTCTTCGAATTTTTGGTTCTAGGACATGTTGGTTTTCTCACGATGTTTTCCTTCACCGTTTTAAGAGCAGTGATGATGAAATAATTTACACAAAGTAAAGCACCTGTCTCGGTTCGAACCTAAAACTCGTAAGTCGTGGCCGCATAAATTACAATTTGACAATTAATTCTTTCGCTTCTTCGTGAAGAAGCCGGCAGCCTGCGGCATGTTCTGGAACCTAATATTAGCACCAATTCGCACTGGGCGGGACTGTGCGGTACTCGGTGCTCACACAGTAAATGATAAATGATTTATTTTTGTAAGTAGGTGTGTACAAACATTTTTACACGTCAATCATATTTTTTTTAAACTAGATGAGTACGGTGTTTCCTATCCGACTACTCTGAGAAGTAGGCCAGAGTCCCGGTGTGGCAGTAGGTACATATATATGCTGTATTATAATAGGCTGTTATAAAGAATTGTCTCTAGCATTTTTTGTAGTGCTGTCAGGTGTTCCATAGAGTATGTACAGGCTGGCAGGGACGTCGACGCGCAAACTGTAACCGTGAATTCAGCACATGACTCCAGACCCCCTACCGCAGAACTTTTCGGTCCTTGGACGTTCCTATTTTGAATTGACGTGGTGGATCCCCTCAGTCAACTTCAGGGAAGTTCTCATTCCTATTCCCAAGAACTTTTTTCGTAACTGTCAGAACAGTTTCTTGGCCGACTGTACGTGACTGTGGATATGAAAATTGCGAGAGATAACATTACAGGTGGGGCAAGGGGATTTATTCGACAAATGTGCTTAATGTTCGATGATATTGGAAGACATTTCCTGTAACGATTTTTGCTAGAGAATGTCGAATTTGTACGTATCGTATCTAAGTAGTTAGAATGAGAATATTTATTTGTGAAACATAGGTATTTACATAAAGGTTATAGGTTAATTATGTATGCGTATTGTAGAAAATAAAAGCAAACAATAAAACAAAACAAAAACGAAAAGAAAAAACAAAATTAAATACTTACAAGATAAAAGAAACTATTTTAAATTTAATTAAATATCTTAATAAAATCTACAATTAAAGATAACCTAAAAAGAGAAACAGGTTTCTTAAAAATAGCGATATTTAAAGGTAATTTTAGAGGTTTACAGTTAAAATTGTGACTCTTTACCAAAACAAAACTTTAAAGGACGATGTATTTTTAGGTATATGGTGATCTAAGTACAGCAGACTAATTAAGTTCTTAACTAACTAACCTATTATCTAATTGCTTAGTAAATCAACATATTTCAAACAAGATAGGTGTACATCTTTCATTCGTTGATCTTTGACAGTCGTTACGGGTCGTCAGTATCCCGAAAGTCTGACAACCAGTCTTAAGGGGTATCGTATTACCCAGCTAATAACTGGGTCGTGGAGGTCAGATAGGCAGTCGCTCCATGTAAAATACTGGTATCAAGCTGCATCCGGTTAGACTGGAAGCCGACCCCAATATAGTTCGTAAAAGACTAGATAGATGATGATAGGTGTACAGACGCCAGCAGGTCAAGCTACCCGAAACTGTCAAATTTTCCCAATCAACCTTGAACCTTAATGCTTTAACGATAAAGTTGAAAATCTACTAAAGAAATTTGACAGATTGTAGTAGCTTGATGTGCCAGCTAGCATCTGTACATCTTTACGCGTTGAGTCAGTACCTATCAACTTACTTAAGCAATGAAGTAAGTAGGTACTTATACATGTAATCTTTCCCTCTTTTAACAGTCGCATGAAAAACTCTTGTAAAAGGATTTTTATTACAATTTCATGCCTATCATTTCCCCGGTCGTTGGATCTCTGCCATCTTCGCACGACTTAACTTGCGTTTCAAGCTCATTCCTTATTCCTCTTCCCTCAGATTTGGCAACGCAAAACGATCAAGGTGTTCACTCAACCATTTTTATGTAAACAGAGTAAATATAATTAATCAACGTCGACTCTCCAGCCCTCCATCCACGCGCAATTACCTCATTTTCGGTAAAACAAACACCCGCAGGAAATTAAAGGAAAATTAACGAAGTGGGGGCGCGAATTACTGTGAAATAATAATTAAATTCCGCGTTGGTTATCAGCAATACAACTTAAGTGTGCCAGATAACGAATATATCTTTGCGGGTGGCGAAATACGGAACTAAATTAAAATGTACTGAATCTGATATTGCGTTGACAGCCGCCCTTAGCAAGCAGCGCTGCTGTGAACTGCAAAGTTATGTTTGTTGCTCTGTAATACTGTAATCAGCACTGAAAACTTTCCTTTTTGGTTAGAACTTTCGAAGTTGGGCTTTGTTATTAATTTTGCAGGAATTTTGTTCGCAAATGTAATTATTCTTCTAAATGATGAATTGCGGTTTGGTGTTAAGTAAATTGTTTGCTGAAGCTGTGGTAAGTTTATTTTGTTTGTTTCGTGTTTTGTTAGTGTTCTCGTTGCACGCTTATTTGTTCGTAAAGGATAGATTTGATTAAGTATGTTTAATTTTGATGTTAACCACTGAGGGGTTAACTTGAATGCATAATAATATCATTGATTTTTTTATACACGAGTACCTTGGTTAGTCGATTTACCTAGTACACACGGCAACATATCAAGCTATATATTTCCAGTAAAAGCTGACTTCTCATTTTACGAAAAGCCTATACAATGCGAGGTTAGAAAAACTGGAAATGTATAGCTTGATGTGTCGTCGTGTGTACTAGGTACTTAAATCGTAGTGACTTTTTCTTGCCAACCGAGGGTTGTATGACAAGGTGCACGAACGTGGCAAAAGCAAAAGGAGCATTGTTAAGATCATAGCTTGAATTTTAATCCCTTTGCAATTTCTGCATAACCCTGCTATAATTAGAGTTCATTTATGCATGTAGGCATACCGCTGAATAGATTACCTCGACAGTGTTTCAACATAAACCAGGGTTCACGCTTGTACTAGTAATCACGTTGTACAATATAGCGTAGCCACCATGTATTGTCTCCTAATTCTGAGCCCAACCGGGGTGACGTGTTCGTACGTAATCCTTGCACGTCGGTATCTATGCAGCGTGTCGGCTAGACGTGATAAGAGGTAGCGGAAGACGGGGCTTATCACGTCGCTTGTAGGTCGCTCGATACTAATAGCGTGACGAGAATTCGTAGTAGCTATTGTTCCGCTGTGCGAGCGCTACTGTTACAATTTTAAGATGGATACCGCTAAGCTTTGAAATTTTGAAGTGCGATTTTAATTTGATCTATTAAACCTTCGCTGTTATAAGGTAACATCATGACTCCTCTCGATAAAAAAAACAGAATATTAAAAAGTAGGCTTCTAACGTTAAAATCAACCGAAAGGTTTTTATCATAAACAGGCATTTTTTTTAGCTTGATTGTTTCTGACCATAAACTTATTAAGTATTCCTAGTTCTGCGTTAACAGTACTATCTGGCAACACCACGCACCACAGACAGTACCGCTCCTTCATTCTAAACTTTATAGAAGTTTTGCCTTTTTACGGCATTGTGGTACTTCCAGGGTGGGCAGAAAATACTCAACACCTTATACTACGATCCTTGCTCGTAATTCGGCTTGTTTCACGCTCAAGTGAATGGGTAGACCTGAATCAGACAGGCCAAGTACTTATACCTGTTGTAGTGTTAAGATATATAAAACGTACGGTACGGTAGTTTTCCAAGGAAACGAAGAAAAATTAAAACTCCTACACGGAAAAAATCTAGGAAAGGACTATTACCTGTTTTTTAAAATACAGGCGTCCTACTCGTAGTTTAAGAGAAAAAAAGGTTTATATTTTTGTTTGTTCAGATTTTTGTAGCCTTCAAACAATGATGTATCATTTTAGTAGACTACTACTTACTGTGCGCAACCTGTGTTTTGGATAAATAAACATTATTTATTACAAGAAGTGTGTCAGCTACAGTGATAAAACAGTTACCTGTATCTGCAAATTAGCACAACTAACACTTAGATTACACGTAGATTGTTCGCTTGCGGATATCAACTTGAATAGGTACGGTCAGCAACAAAAGTCGGTTAACACTTTAGTTGTTTAAATCTTAATTATTGAGCAAAATATTCTTAAAAAACATATAGTAATAGAATATTTAAGAATAATTAACTCTTTGCTATTACATGAAATAGAGAAAACCAATGTATCGCATCATTTTGTATCAATTTAGATGATTTGTAAAAGTAACAGTGTTAATTGACTTTTGTTGCTGACTGTACTACTTATCTACGTTTAAGTTAAGCGCTCATACGTACATCCTGTGGACATACTGCATCCGTAAGCAGCTTGGCTTAACTGTATTTTATAAGCTGCTACTTATACAGGGTTATTGGTAAAACATTAACAATCTCTCGGGACTATTCATCAGACTTTTATACAAAAATAAAAATATTTCAATTCAACGAATTGATATCCATATTCGATTTTCTGTTATGAACTCTACGCGAAGCAAAAGAATGAGCTAGTTAGGTAAACAAACTGCCGTGTGTAGTACAAAATTCAGCGGAGGAGAAGCGGGGGTTAACTAGAACAACGAAATCTTAAAGGTTTGTTTTTGGTACATGTATTATGTTTTGTAAAAAGTATAGAACAAAAGTTGTTGTTTATGATGTTAGTAATCCAGTCCTGCAAGGTTGTTGGTGTTTTACCAATAACCCTGTATAGGTATTAAAAGCAGAAACAAAATGAAATGAAAAATGCTGTTATAAGTAAAAAAAATCGTCTATAGCCCGAATGAAAATAGTCTTAACAAAATTCTTAAAGTTAAAATACCTTCTATTACACCCAAGTGGGCCGGCCATATTATACCATAGCCGTAAAATCGATGACCGTTGGTGTAGACGTGTTCTTGAGTAGAGACTGCGAATCGGTAAACGTAAGGTGGGACGCCCTCAGGCTAGGTGGAGCGACGACCTTCGCAGGATGGCTGGTAGCAGCTGGATGAGAGTTGCCGAAAATCGAGTTGAATGGTGTGCAATAGGAGAGGCCTATGTCCAGCAGTGGACTGCTATAGGCTGATGATGATGAAGTACAGATAGCATAGGTGTGCCTTTCCAAGGTATGTTTATCGACAACCACACAATACTGAAAACATCCCAGCAATAAAATCAAAAGCGTACACAATACCGAACAGATATTTGAGCATTTTTCAGTGCAAACGGGAACATCCGCCGCGCAAGAGAGATTGCCTACAGCAGATGTGCGGACAAAGGCAGAATTTTTATTAGAATTTCTACTATTGTTCTGTCGTAACAAATATCTAGTAATGAGACCTGATTTTTCTTTTTAATGAGCCGTAGGATGCTGGGGGAATATAAAGGGTTGATAAAGTAGGTTCCATTTATTAGTGAGCTTTGTTGATGGAAGTCTTGTAGATAATGGTTTGTTGAGTAAATGAGATATTCTTATACCCTTTTTTATTTGTATTGGGTCAGTATGTGAGTGAGCACTGGCGGCCCAGTGGTAACGGCCGTGACTTACGAGTTGTAGGTCATAGATTCGAAGCCATGTCGCTTTACTTCGTGTAATAATTTAATTCTTTTTATTTCGTCACTACTTTCTCAAAACGGTAAAGGAAAACATCGTGCGGAAACCAGCATGTCCTAGAAACAAATATTCGGAGACACAATCATGTAGATGTCACAGTCTACCAACCCGCACTGGGCCCACTCCCTCTGACTGTGAGGAGGGCCTGTGTCCCAGCAGTGGGAACATATAAGCTGGTTATGCTTTATGAAGGCCTCAAAAAAAAAAACTTTGGTCATTGGTTTTTGTCGTAAATTATTCGTATTTCAAAATAAAGTTAACTAGAGTCGCTAGTGGATTATAGAGTATCATTTAAAATTACAAGTCTTCGTATTTTAACAAATCCATGAATGGTAATTTGGTTGCTACCACCGCGACTGATGTAATTATGCGTTTTTCCTTCTAATATCTGTGGTTCCAGTAAAACAGATTACATAGGTATTAGCTAAGTAAGTAGCTCATTAAGTAATTAAGTTCAACCGTTAATGATATACTCGTAGTAACTTACACGCCATACGTCATTGTCCTTGTTCGGGAAATGGGAAATTCATTAGTGTCGTGTACTAATAGAGTTAACTGATCTATTTGAGCTTACATAGAATGAAGTCGGTTACCGGTACAGGTGAAGCCTCATCTTGGGAGTACTCGGGCCAGCCCCAACTTTCGTGTCTGTTAAATTTGTAGGTGGAAATCAAGTAATACACACGGAAGTGGTTTACGCACAGATGATTTATTTATATACTCAAATTTACAAGAGGGCGGGGCTTATGTCATCTTGACAGTTGTGTTACATAATAAACTATACTCCATTTGGAATAAGATTAGACATTTAAATAAACCTTTTTTACAGTCCGTTCAACCGATTTTGACTTCTATTGTGTTGATGGCATAACAAATGACAGCTGCAGTAAATAGTTGGTATTGTAACCACTTTTTTGCTTTTAATGCCATCCTTATGTCTACGGAAGAGAAAATTAAAATCGGTTGAACGGACTGTAAAAAAGGTTTGTTTAGGTGTCTAATCTTATTCCGAATGGAGTATAAGTATTGTAATCGTAGCTATGGCTGTACTCACAGATAATGACAACAGTGTCGTACAATGTGGGTTCGAAGTTCGAACTCAGGCACGCACTTTACTTTGTTTAATTCATTTATCACCACTGGTCCCAAAACGGTGAAGGAAAATGTCGTGAGGAAACCGGCCTGTCCTAGAACCAAAAGTTAAAGACTTGTGACATCTACAAACCCGCACTGGGCCCGTGAAGTGGATTGTGGCCCACTCCCTCTCACAGAGACGAGGCCTGTGTCCCAGTTAGGGTTGCCAGGTCGCCAAACCTAATAGCCGGACAGACCAGCCAGTTTGGCCGGACATTTGGGTAGAAAGGCCGGACACTCTACATTATTGAGGATTTTGTGTCTCAGTATTAATAGGTACGACAAAAAAATTGTATGTAAAATCAAGCTTTTTTGATTATTGTCATAATCAGTCATCGACGCTCGCTCGTTTGCGAAATGTAAAAAGCCTAACAAAAGCCGGACAAGCCAGACACCGTTTATTTTGGCCGGACACGCAATCAAAAAGCCTACCTATGTCCGGCTTTATCCGGACGCCTGGCAACGCTAGTCCTAGTGGTAGGAACGTTACCTATTTATTATGCTTATAATATGCTGGCCAGCAATAGATTATTACCAGGTAAAAATAGGTCGGTTTCTTCAGAAATATTATAAGTACTTATTATAAGAATGTAGTCAAGTAAGCTTTTATTTGGTAATGGAATGCAAGGCGGCTTTAAGACTTGCTTAGGCGTCCGTAGTTGGCCAGATTAGCCTAATAGATTTAAACTCAGTAAAAATCCTTTGTGTCTTTAATTTTATGATCCTAAATGAGGCGATAAGTTGCAACATGTCATGTGTTGCTTTAGGAGTTGCTTTGCTATTTAACTCTTTTGGCTCATTTAAGTATGGCACATTGACACCAATTCACCAGCCTATTGCAGCACCCTTACTCCATTAACAGCACAGTTTCCATCATAATAGCGGAGATAGACATTTTTTTTTGTATGTACACGGGGTGAATTCACAAGGATAACATTAGGTACATGTTAGTTTTAGAAAATAAGTTGTTATTATTAGGTTTGCTTCACTATTGCATAGGTTGTACCTGTAATAATAGTTGTAAGAGATTAATAAATAAAATAATCCGAGGATTTTGAAGTAAATTCCTAATCCATTGCTTCATACGTTTCAAAATTTCGACTGCTCAATAACAAAAACAACGTAATGAACGTAGGTGATCTTTCAAAATGAAAGGCATTGTATGTGTGTTACGCAATACCCCACAGACAGGTCTGTAGACTGAATTGGATATACAGTGAAATTGTTTATATATTTATGAGAGCATCTAGAATACATGGTTACTCAGGAGCTAGTAGTAAGAAAGTACTGCTTAAATATTAAAGATCTTGCTCCAGTTCTTGTTCCCTGGATCTAGCATAAAGAGAATTTGAACTCAAGGATATAAAATGCTCAAGACAAAAAATACAGGAAGGATTTTTGGCAGGTAACCTTAAAACCGTTGTAGCTATAGGCAAACGGTCTTTAGAGACTTTTTAACTTAACTTTTTTTACATAATTTAATCGGCATTCACAGATTTTGAAAAAAAAGTACCTAGATACGAGTACAGACTCGTACAGACTGCAAGAAAATGGGCAATTTCACAAATACTTTTATTGATAACAATCAAAGACAGATTTGTATGAAAAAAAAAAGATTTTGTTGTTTATTTTTATTAATCAAGATAATATTTACATAATATAAGCTAACATTAAAAATAATAACACTAGTACATGTATATGAAAAAAGGAGCTAAAGAATCATGGGGAATCAAAAAATTCGTCCGCTTCGCTGTCAACAGGAACAATGCCCAAAAGGCTGGCAGCAATGCCACGTTGTATCGCCATGCTAATTCTTTGGCCAAAAAATTGCTAGCCCTCTGGTCACGTGAAGAGTTGACGGTATTTTGTTGTTTTGTTTCTTATAAGGATCAAAAATCTCTAGCGGACCAACCGAGGTTTGAGAACTAAAAAATTTAGAAATCGCAAAAAACTTATCCCATATAATTTTGTAGGAAATGAGACTCCAACTTACTTTTAATGCTGGAAATATACCCTGTATAACTACTAAAGCTTTTAACATTTTCTTCAACTACGGGCTGATTTTTCAATCGACAGATAATTCTTAAGAAGAACTGTCAAAACTTCAAAAGAAGGAAGAACTGTCAAAACTTCAAAATTATTCCTCCGATAAAATTATCTGGCGTTGAAAAATCAGCCTTAAAACACACAAAACACGATTTAAAGCAGTTCACTAAAGACGATAGCGCTTTAAAGCGTCGAATCATACTTCAAAATGAAACAATGGCATAAGGCAGGTCATAGAAGTAAGTAAGGCTCTAATTTCTTATGTATGTGCGGAGGGTACACAAGAGGATCGGCTCGGTACTAATAGTTCTTTCAGTGCTGGGACAATGTTGGACGTGGGAGGAGGTCGTATGAACAGTGAACGAGAATAAAACGATATGGTATATAAAAAAAGTAAAGGTTTGTTTTGTTTTAATGGGATGTGGGTTGTGGATGTACTCGTATTAGGATTGTGGGTTGTGGGAAGTAAATTGGTACTTTTTGTATATAAAATAGGGTCGAGTTCGCAGCATATAGGTACCTTTCTTCTATACTTTCTCTATTAATCGTCATCTCAGTAGTCACCACCTTGCTAACCATATCATATAGTCCCCCCATTGTTTCGTTGGTCTTCCCTATAGATCTAGGAAATACATTTCTTTGGTTTTCCTCTACTCTTATAGCCATCGACGTTCATTCGATCTTTTGTCGACAATACTCGTAAAACTTGAGAAAATATAAAACCTTTTTCGGTTTAATCTTGGTGCTTGAAAGCTTCACCCAAGCAGACCTTTTTAGTAAAATGAAATGAAATTGATTTTTCAGAAAATATGATATGCAAAACCAATGGAGTCGACATTTCCTATCTGACTACCCCTTAGAAAAAATGGTCTAAGTTTCTTTTAAAGTCCAGACAGTTAGTTATTTCTATATGCAATTTTTGATTATCTATCCAAGCATTTAATAAATTATCTGATCGCTTTTAACTATTGTTATAGATACTACAGTAGATTGGCAGTCCCTCCATGTAAAATACTGGTATTCAGCTGCATATAGTTAGACTTTAAGGCACCCGCAAAATAGTTGGAAAAAGGCTTGGAATAATGATGGTATATTATCTAGTAAATCATTTCAGCACCACTGCTCTCAAAATGGTGAAGGAAAACACCGTGAGGAAACCGGCATGTCCTAGAACCAAAAATCCAAAGATATATGACATCTACCCACCCGCACTTATCCCGCGTGGTAGATTACAGCCCACTCCCTCTCGAATAGAGGTCTTTGTTCTAGCAATGGGAACATTATAGGCTGATCATGTATATTAGAATAGAATAGAATAGAATAGAATACTCTTTATTGTACACCATACAAATTATAGAACATAAATATATACAATCTACATCGATAACGATTGCGATGAGTACAGATTGAAAACTACATAAATATCTTTCACCAAGATTTTCATATCTTCTTATTCTTCTTCCCAATTATATCCCGTTTTCAAATCTCAAGTCTCGGCAGTCATAATACCCCACAGCTCAGTATCATCAAGGCAGCAACAGACGTGCGAGGTGATTAAAGTAATTGCCTGCTCATTGCTCACTTAGCAAGTACTTAGCATAGGTCGGTGACCCCGACACGTGCTTTTGATAACTTTGGCCTATCATTGTGGGCTTTTAATGGTTCGGGTTGGGAAATGTGGGTTTTTGAAACAGTTGTGGGTATAATTCGTGTCGTCGTGAAGGGATGTAAAAGGGTTGGGTACAGTGAGGTAAGTACTTACCTGATTGCGTAACACACATACAATTACCATTGATAGCAATTCTTTTCATTTTGACAGTTCTGACACGTTCATTGCGTTATTTACGTTGTTGAGCAGACGAGTTTTTCAGACCTATGAAGCAATGGATTAGGAATTCCCTTCAAAACTTGGATTATGATTGAAAGTGTGTTACGCAATTAGGGTGCAGCCGATCGATTCTGTAAAAATCTCACCGTGAAAAGTTAGGTGAAGTGAGCTTAGAGTGAGCTGTCAATAGTGTCAATCCCTAGCATTAGTTGGAATGACAGCTCACTCCACGCTCACTTCACCTAAGTTTTCACGGTGAGATGGTTACAGAATCGCACTGCAGTTGGTGGGTGACGAAATAGGTGGACGACACTTTTGCTGCTATTACGGTGATATTTTTGTTACTTACAATTGAAAGTGTGTCTTCGCTTTTCTCTAAACAAATATTTGCATAATTGGTCCTAGTGAATACATTCGTATTTTGATAAAAGGATAAAATAAGTTTTATGGTATAAAATGCATCTGTGCAATAAAACGGTAGTAATACGTCGGTTTGTCGTATTTATGCTAATCGAAAATAAATCGAAGCCGCTCAACTGCTTGTCGGTAATTACCTACCTACCTGCCGGTAATATACCTAGTTCTAGTTACTTCCTTTGTTCCATCAAATCATGCATAGATATTCCCTTCCCTTATACCTACACTAGGGAAGGATATTAAACGTTATTTATATCCCGTAAAGGCGTTAATTACGTAAAATATACATCGTATAAAGCGTGTTACGCATTAGCAAAAACACTCGCCTTACATACAAGGCTTCGTAAAACCGCCCTAATTCTACAGCACGCTTCCGTAATTCACAAATCGGATTTCGCCATGCGTTAGGCGATATCGAATGTCGCAATATTAATTAAAGTTCGCAAACCTTGTTATCCACTCATTTATATTCAAATTGAAACGGGAAGCGCACACAATTTGATTAAATTTTAATCAATATATATGATACGTTGTACATGTGCTGGAAACCGCAACATTTCGTACTGTTTACGTTCAAGGGATGAACTAAGGTATTGTATAAGCAGAAAATAGGCTTATTTCCGTCCATAGTTAATCCGATTTTGGCAGAGTTCCAAATACGATATAATTTAACTAATTTTGAACTCTCTGGTGGAAGTTTAGTTTAGGAACTAAGCTTTAACAGGAAATGAGATTTAATTTGAAAGTTAAACAAGAGTTAATGTTTAGCCGTATTGATCAACGTTGCTTTGGCTTGATTATTATATTTCATAGAGGATGTCTTTCTTATAGCTGAAGATCTATGAAATGTACCTACGACAATTTACTGAGTAAAAATGCGCTAAAAGCCCATCTTCTGTAAGGTTTCACACCTGGGGCCGTATGCTCTTTGACACAATCAACAAAACTGCCCGAAATGAACGCGAGATTAGCTAAGGAATTGATGTAATTTCGAAGTAAGGAATCATTGAGTGGTCATAGTGAATTAGGGTACTGTTCGGGTCGGCGGTAATCGGCACATCCGAGCGGCATTATCGAATACTAGCTGCGACCCGCGGTTTTACCCGCATAAGTTTCGACCCCGTGGGAATATCGGGATAACAAGTATCCTATATGTTAATCCTGGTTATAAACCATCTGGGTACCAAATTTCATCCAAATCCGTTCAGTAGTTTTGCGTGAAAGAGTAACAAACATCCATCCATTCATCCATCCATACAAATTTTCACGTTTATGATATTAGTAGGATTATACTCGTGCGGGCCGGGTCTGCCTTGAGGCGGCTCCTGCCCAATCTAGGGGGACCAAACGCCTATGCTATGCGGGGGTCGTGCGGTCCATGGCCTTTTACGGGGCACCGGTATGGGCGCGTTCCCTGAGGCGACGACTAGCCTACCGGTTGAACGCGTCCCAAAGGGTCATGGCTGTCCGGTTGATCCGAAGATATCGCACGGTCTCCGCTGAGGCGACGAGCCTCTTTGCCGGATTGCCACCATGGGATTTGGAGGCCAAAGTCCTCGCCCACATATGTATGCCAGTGGCGAGAGGAGGCAAAACGCCGGGGCGTAACTCCGCTGCCGCGTGAAATCACGGTACAGCGGGCAGAGCTCAGGCGGGATCTCATGGCGGCATGGAGAGTGCGATTGTCGCAACCCAGTGCTGGGCACGTCACAATTGCGGCGATAAGTCCCCTCTTTGAAGAGTGGCTAGAGATTCGCCACGGCGCCCTCACCTTCCGCCTGACGCAGGTCCTTACCGGACACGGTTGTTTCGGGAGGTTCCTGTTTAGGATAAAGCGGGAAGAAACGCCAAGGTGTCACCACTGTGTAGATCGCCCGGAGGACATGGTGGAGCATACGGTGGAGGTCTGCCCGGCTTGGGCGGAGCACCGCCGCGTCCTCGTGGCGGCGATCTCTCGCGTCTGGCCCTGGTGCAGGCCATGGTACGGAGCGAGAGTGCATGGGAGGCCGGCACCTCCTTCTGCGAAGCAGTAATGCTCGCGAAGAAGGAGGCGGAGCGCGTGAGGGAGAGGCAATCTTTGTGCCCTCACGTCCCTAGTCGCCGCAGGAGACGCCCTGGACGGGAGTCAACAGCCGACTCCCGGCCACCGTAGGCGCGGGCTTGCGGGCGGCGAGCAATGGGCAGCTCGCCGCTCGGTAAGGACCAGGCCCGGGTCGACGGCGCGTTGTGTTCCACGCGCGCTTCAAAGAGATGTCAGCACGAACTGACGGGGTCCGCTAGGGCTGATGCCTGCCAGGGCCGCGGGTTGTTCGAAAGAGATACCGTGGCCCCTGGCACAGGCAACTGAAGGAACACGGGTGGGTTTTAGTCAGTAAAAGTCTGACACGCCCTTCCGCTCAGCCGAGAGCGGGAGAGGTCATTTGATGATTTCCCACCCAAAAAAAAGGATTATACTCGTAATGTAGTAATTGCTTCGGGACGGCTTTGTTTTTCTACAAATATCTACTGCTAAATCGAATATACACACGCAAAGTTTTAAGGATAATATAGGAATTTCCAATGTAAAAAAAATAAAAAAAACAACACACTTTATTAACAGTAAAACTGCATATTCCAATAGTTAAAAAAAAGTCCATCGCCACACTCCATAGTTACTCATTTCTGCGTACACCGCCGAGCACGTCGGACGTGGGCGTGCCACAATAAAATAAACTAAATATTTCAGTATTCGCTCGCGAGCCGCGATAACTGCCGGCATTGTTCCTGCTGGTGCTCGCGACCGTAAATCTGGGCTAAGGTGCTGTAACGAGCGCTATTGTCGAACAACTGTAGCATACGTCCATTGTCGCTGCGTTATTTTAACACTGAATTGTACTTTCAGCTATATTTTTTGCTGAATGTTGAACTTTTCAGTTATTTTTTTACAGCTAGTAGTAACTTTGGGGCATAGAAGCTATCACTCAGGGCGAATTTCACCAAGAGGAAGAACTGTCAGTGTCAATATTCCACAACAATGATGACACTGACGCGTTGGGTCTCATTGGTGAAATTTCCACTAAGTCCTCAAATACTGAATAGTATCTTGTATATATCTGGATATTATATACATATACTTTGAAACGAGATTACTCCTCGTTGCAGCGATGTTGCTAATCCATTTTAGTCACTGCTTCGGAGAGTGTCGGGAGTATTTATGCCTTGATTTAATTAATGCCTGTTTGGAGACACCGCAGCTCGTAGTCTCATGGCCAGATTAAATTAACAAAACATCTTATGAACAGCCAACTAAAATGTACGAGGGCTACACTTGTGTAGGTAGGTACTTTTAGATATGTAACAAAAGTTAATTTAAGAGCCACAACGGAACATGTAACGGCCCTTGATACAATTTTGGTGTCGTAAATGGAACATCTTAGGTGCCATTCGCTCAGGTGCTATTCAAATCATATCCGTGCAAAATCGGTGCTGCAAGTTAGTGGAATATCTCCTTAATATAAACTGTATGATCATTTGTTAAAATCCAACACAGATACTTTTTTAATTCGCAACAACAGTTTGTCGTAAGCCAATGGAGCCGTCCCTACGTTCGTGGGTGTTGTTTCCCGATAAGCCGTGGACCGCGCGTGCTCTTGGCTCGGCTCGCTGCGTTGGCCACGCGGCTTCCAACCACGACACAACGGGACAGGCTATTTAGACCAGCTATTAAGATCTAGACTAGGCAAACAAATAGAAATTACGGAGAAAAGGAATTGAAGGAGGTGGAGCGTAAGATTTTTAGTTGAAGGTTTATTGTGTACGTTCAGTTGATGGTTTATTTTAGATGCAAAGCACAAATACCTTACGTGTTTGTATTTGGTTTAAGGTATTTACTTTAGGGTTTTCTTAGTTAATTATACAAGACAAATGACTTGGGTGCTTCCAAAGTCTTAAAATTATTTTAAATCATGAAAACTTTCAATTTAAGAATTCATAATAAAAATGAAAAATAAAACAATTTTGTGTTAGCAAATGACATCCCCAATTCCTCAAAAAATTGTATCGGTCCTTCTACCAAACACTTGCGTAACATAAGTTTAATGTACAGACGCCAGCAGGTCAAGCTACCCGAAACTGTCAAATTTCCCCAATCAACCTTGAACCTTATAATGCTTTAGCGATAAAGTTGAAAATCTATTAAAGGATTGTTTTTTTTTTTTTTGATGTTCTGGCGTCTGTACTTACGTGATGTGGCTGTGCTTTTCTTAAATAAATAAACACAGTATCAATCACAATCTGAATCATTTTGAAGGATATTGCTAATCCATTGCTTTAAATGTTCTAAAAATTGGTCTCCTCAACAACGTAAATAACGCAATGAATGTTGTTGAACTCTCAAAATGAAAGTCACTCCTACTCTAACCTAAAGCGATCCATAGAAATAAATCATCATTTTGGTTTAGAATTAGAAACATTTCCTATTTGTAAACAAAAGCAGTTTAAATGATTACTCACCACTATTTAAATTACGACAAACTTAATTTCATTTCGAAGCAATTCAATAAAGTTCATCTCGATACGGCGCGGCGGCAGCCAGCACCAATTAATGTTTTTGCAACAAGAGGAATCTAATTTTGATTTACTCAATAAACTGCTCCAAACTCGATTCACTAGAAATAGTCCGTCTTTGTTTGTTATAATGTAATTCGCGCCCATCCAATGCCGATTTGTAATGATTTTAATGTACGAATGTTGCCCTTCCAACGGTTCACTGACCGACATAAATTGAAACGCGGCGAAATATGGAACTAAATTTTTAAATGTATTGCGTTTGACATTTCGTTGACATTTTCCGTTGCATGTAGCGCCACCTCTAAATGTCAAGTTATGCTGGTGAGCCGCCACATGCGATGTATTGTTCACGCCCCCTCAGGTCCTGGACTATTGTACTCAAGTGTATTATAATTGCTGGTTATTTATTGTGGCGCGGCGGGGGACAATTCTGCTACATAAAATTCGCTTCAACTTAAATAAATTAAGTTCTTGTTAAAATGAGAAATTGTTTTCCAGTGTCATTTTGGAATATTTAAATTTAAAATATTTCTGCCTTTCGAGCTGTTGTGAATTATTTTTTCATTTATTTAAGTGATGTCAATTTTTTGCGTTCTTTTATAACTTTCTTTACACACGTGAAGATGTTCTTCCTATTATATTTTTCGTTTTATTTCTACCACTCATGTTATCATTATAATGGCTTGGGTACGTTTTCATTCCTTTATGACTTGTAACCGTCACATAACACCTTAATTTTCCTTCATGTATTTTCAGTAGATCATGTGAAAACTTTTGGCAGCATTCTCACGATTTTTAGAATACGCTGGAAGGCTGCCAGATTTCGGCGTTTATTTCGCGCGCTCCGTCCAATACACACAAACTGTCCATCAATTAGTTACAAATAGTTTCTGTATTGTACGTACATATGCGAAGCCCCTGTAATCCAGCGTCAAATTCAATCTGGTAACAAAATTTAGTCGACGGTTAATCCGACACGCTTTGTCGCGAGAGCCGCCATATGGCGTCTTACAATTTTTTTGTCACCATCCAATACAATAGCAGATTTAGACGTATTTGATGACGTTTGAGATTTCACGGGGGCCGCTAAATATCAATACAATTGGTGTGAAATTACAACAAAAAATAATGAGCGTATTAATCGATGAATTGTTGAGCTGCATTGTGTGAATTGTATCAATAGAGTTTGTTATTCTTCGATGAGAAATATTGTGGGTTTCGGGTGTGAAATTACGGTCGATAAATGCTTTCTGTGTATAATTTGAGGTGATTTTAATAAGAACGGAATTACCTATATGGTTCATTCGCTAAAGTATTTCGACTAAAATACTGTCGGAGATAATCTCAATCTTATTATGCATGGGGACTGCTTTTGTGAAAAGCTGTTTTTTAATAGAATTTTCACCATAACAATCTTTTTAATATGATTTAGCTTTTCGTAGAGGCTTATCTTGGAAACACGACAGGCATTAGAGGTGATTCAAATTCAGCTATTGTTGTGCAAATCTCCACCAGGGGGCGCCTGCTACGGCTGTTGATTACGGACACGGAACAGAATTAAGATTATTTGGAAGAATGGCAGGAAACGCACGAAGGGAGTTCAAGTTTAGAATTATAAGGACGATGGGTGAGTGAGGCTTATTGTTACGGGAAGTGGAAATCGGATTGCAATGAATATTGTTATCATATAATTATTTTTCTCGTAATATTACGAGAAAAGCACACCATTCATACACTGATCTTCGAAATGTCTGCCTGTGAAAACAAGATACAATTGTTAGTGCTATACAATGGCTGCATTTTTAGGAAAACTAATATAGAGAAAACAAATATATATATATATTTCAATGGCTGCATTTTTAGGAAAACTTTTCTCTAGCACTAACAATTGTATCTTGTTTTCACAGGCAGACATTTCGAAGATCAGTGTATGAATGGTGTGCTTTTCTCAGATAACTTCAATCTTCTGAGGGACTTAAAAAAGGGGACTGACTTAACGTCAACATATACATATTACAAATTAAAGTTGCTTTTCGTGTATATCTGTGTGTCTCGCATCTAAATTACACAACGGATTTTGATGCATATTTCAAAAGGTTTATGGTGTACGCACGACGACATACTTAGCTATACTTTCCAATATAAGCTGACATCTCATTTTACGAAAACCCTTAAATGCGAGGTCAGCTGAAACTGGATATGTTAGCTTAATATGTCGTTGACTATACAATACACAATAATAATAAATATACATATAATCAAGAAAAATCGATGTTTTGTCAAGTTGAAAAACCGTGCAAAGCATGGGCGGGTCGCTAGTCAAAGAAAAAGAAAGTGAACAGAAGAGAAATATAGTAAATATGACAACAAAGCTAAAACACCTTCAGCCAGTGTTAAAATCAAAACTATTTCCAGCATTGAATGCAGAATAACTCCTCATAGTAATGACGTGGCACGTAGGCTTGATGCAAATATCGCGAGACAGCCGGACGGCGTACATCACGGTGTTTTATGGCCACCATACGTGTTTGTTTACAATCCATAGATCTGCTGGATAGCTGGCACCTTGTATACTTATTGCAGATTATTGGAGCCAATATTGTAGTTAGGTTGTAGGTAATATTTTAGAAGAATGATGTGTAAAGGATGGAGATATAGCTTTGAATGTTGAAATATGCAGTGCTTAAACAACATAAAAGATAGCGTAGACAAAGAGACCGCTGTTCTATTCAGACCATAGTAGGTACAATACTAGATAGTTCGAAGGAAGCAGGAGGCAGGATGATAAATGAAAAAACAATCTAGACTCTTTTGGCTTTCCGAAAATGCAGCAGATTACATATAGCATTCGGAATGCTATAATTATATTTTTTATTTATTAATTATAATTAGATTTTTTAATTATACAAAACGTATTTTTACACATATTTTTTAATTATACAAAACGTAAAAGTAGGTAGGTAGCCTAGGTATTCTACTAATACTTATGACTCTCAACTATTTATGTGTAGTTGGGAAAAGGCTAGGCAGATGATGATTCGGTATAATATTATATGAGCTCCTGCCGGCTGCGATACAGGTTTACCTCTCCTAGTAGGTACAGGCATCTAACACAATATCATATACCTTATTCTATACGTATACTTAAATACCTTTGTAAATTACTTTTAAGATTTCAGTGTTACTTAATATTTTACCAATTTTAATTCTGAATGTATTAATTTAATTAATATATTATTTTATATTAATAATCTAAAAAAATCTAATCAGCACCGTATAATAAAAATAAATTCAAATATTTCATCCCCGCACTCCGTCAGGTGAAAGGCCCTAAAATAATAAAATTTACGCAAACCCTGTAAGAATAATGTGTCCCGTACCCATAGGAACCAGGGTCATCACTCATCTGCAGATCTTTTCTAATTTCACGATTTGTCCACTGCAAGTGAAGACACGGAAGCCCTGGTGGTGGATATAAATCATGTTTGTGTAGCACCCCTAGACCCTGAACCTCACGCGATCCTTACGACAGAGAGGAGAGGATTTTAATTGTGAATTTGGTACTGGAGGGATAGTTAATGGGCTAGATAAATTAAGAAAAGATATACCCTTATTAACCCTACCACTGTTTGTCTCTGCGATACCTAAAGGTTGACTGGTAGAAAATGCTTATAGCATTAAGTCCGCCTCTGTACATTTGTGCTTGAAGTATTAAATAAATAGTGCTTTTTTTTTGAACAATTTATGGACATGAACCTTATTTTTTGGATTGTCTAAAATCGTAAGACGATGGCCTCACACCAAACTTGATAATTCCGAATGATCGGGACTGTTGCACTTTAATGGTTTCAAAATTAAAGTCAGAAATAAAAATAAACCAGCCATAATTTTATTACAAAAGAAATAAATATTACGCACACGATAGGTACAGACGCCAGCAGGTCAAGCTACCCGAAACTGTCAAATTTTCCCAATCAACCTTGAACCTTAATGCTTTAGCGATAAAATTGAAAATGTATTAAAGAAATTTGACAGATTGTAGTAGCTTGATGTGCTGGCGTCTGTACCTAATATTTGCATTTTGCATCATTCATTCATCATACCCCGACCCCTGTTCAGTTTATGATCCTTAAAAATTGCTATATTTTGCACCCTAAAGGATGGCTATGAAGTTGACTGAACGCACGCTATATCTCGAATATTGCCAGTAATATGTCAGCGAATTTGCTTGGGGAACCCATCATCCCATCTTCCCAGATAGAGAGATCCGACGTTTTGTGTGTACCCTTTGAAGGAATGATTAAATATACCCCTTTCCCAACATTTTCTTGGAATGGATCTTTAGATAACTTCAATATTACCATAATCATCTACTTCTACAAATAATTTCAGACCTATTTGGCTTAAATAGACTGGGTACAAAAATCTTTATCTTTTTCATAGCTTTCTGCACTTTGCATATTCAAATATTTCTTAACAGTTCATCTTAGTTCTCCCACAGACAACCTGAGAGAAAAGCTAGATAATGAAAGAGAAATATTTATGTTCACTTAGCATGCTAATGATTACACTTTGTCTTGAAGAATCTAGACTTCAGTAAGTGCAATGAGTTTTTAATTATGACTAGAATCGTGCCTTAAGGTGGATGCTCCAAGGTAGCCCGCGAAATTCAAATTTTCTTACGTTTTTTGCAATTTGCTGGTCAGTACTAAGTTGTACGTTGATTAAAATATGATTCGCGGCCGTAACGAATATGTATTTACAGAATTATAATCATTAGAATCAGTACTACAACTTGTTAAGTCAGCATAATCCTAAAATGTCAAGATTTCATGAAATAGTCATTCAGTAGGATCACTTGATCTTAGAGAGTTGTGTGATGACTTTAATGATCATAATTCTGTAAATACATATTCGTTACGGCCGCGAATCATATTTTAATCAACGTACAACTTAGTACTGACCAGCAAATTGCAAAAAACGTAAGAAAATTTGAATTTCGCGGACTACGTTGGAGCATCCACCTTAAGGCGATGGAAGTAGGTATTTAAAATAAAGTCCTTCGGACAGAATTTTGGCCATGGCGACCAATCTCACCGGAGACCAGCCGTCGGCGCAGACACAGGAGCACTCTCTCCCTCACTCTCATCGTCCGATGGGACGGCAATCCGACACGACCGGAGAGAGATCAGGCGCAGGACCAACGGCTTAACGTGCTTTCCGAGGGTATTACATCGCCAACTTCCAAACTCCAGGCTGTTACTAAGAGTCTCAAAGGAAAAATCCAATAACACTTTGACCGACCCGGGAATTCAGGACTCCACGCTCAGTAGTCGCTTGCGACCACGAGATCAACGGGGCAGTTATACGGGGTAGGTAGGTACCTACGTAGTTTGTTAAGGTACAGACGCCAGCAAATCAAGCTACTACAATCTGTCAAATTTCTTTAATATATTTCAACTTTATCACTAAAGCATTAGGTTCAAGGTTGATTGGAAAAATTTCATAGTTTTGGGTAGCTTGATGTGCTGGCGTCTGTACTGCCGGTTTTTCTGTCACCGAATTACAGTCAGACGCTCAAAACATTCGATTAAATGTTTATTGAAAATAATGTCTCAATTTAGCATCCGATATATCTTTATACGTTTTTATAGCTTCGGATGGGAACAAATTTTGATCATAGCCATTCATCAGACCCTTTTCTGTTTAGCATACGTATAGCATCGCTCAGCGCCATTCGCATACTCCCACACACTTGCCTGCAAATGGGCCATTATAAGAGTACTTATTGCTATTGCTAAGGGAAATATTTTATGCATACTTAAGTGTAAGAGCTTCTAATATGGGTATCGAGTTTCCTTTGATATTATTTATGTTCATATTTTAATAAGAAAATACATCTTTAAAATGTCATGTTCCGAAAAAAAACAACAGTAGGTGTACCAGGGTCAAATTAAATTAGCTAGCGAAAGTCTGTAGACGCGATGGGTATCGTTACGTAAACAAAACAAAAAAAAAAATTATGATTTTTTTGTGCATGAATTAGCGTAGTTACTTGAAATATCTGGTTAAAAACTCAGTTTTTGTTTGTGTACACTTCACAGACATGATGGGTATCGATGTCTAAGCATGATAAAATAAAATAAAACAACTCATACTTCAAGTAACAACAATGCCAGCGATCATTGACCCCAAAAAAAAACATCAAATCTTATTTATTTTTACTTTATCGTGTTTAGATAATATAACTATCACGTCTGCAGAGTTTCGCTAGCTATTTTAATTTGACCCTGTATACGATGATGGTAACCTTTAACTAAATTGAACAACTAGTTATAGTAGTAACAACTAGTATGGTATATACTATGTATATACTAGTTGTTAACTACTACAAGTTGCTATTTACAGAGTACCTACGAGTAAACAGGCACTGACGATCATAAGCCTTCCAATAAAAACCGCAATGAAGGTCTAATGCCATTTTCACCTTACTTTTCAGATGAGTTGGTGATCGTAGCTATATTTTGCAGCGCACAAGACCTGTGACCGTATCTTGACTAATTTGAGATTAGCTAAAAAACTGCGTCACCGAATATAATAACATCATATACTTAACGCGAAGACTAAAAAGTTCTGTGTATTCCTGGGCCAGCACGTAAAGTCGTAGCCCGGAGCCGGGGCCATTCCTCTCACATGATTTACGTCCGGAGCGTGCACCACGCGCCGTCAGCAACTCGCGTCTACACTGAGAGATGCGCTGTATCCCTAATTGTTTTAATATCGCTTGTCTATTAGAAGGATAGCTGTTTGTGCTCTGCAATTCTTTTTGCATACTTTTTTCTAGATGTTTTCTGAAGCCTGTACATAAGGAAAATTTTGTCGAATACTGCCATGATCTTGGAATTATTTCAAACGGATGTTTGATAAGCATTTATTATGAATCCGTTGATGATCATGTATGTTTGACATATCCATATTTTCAACTACTATTTCCTTTAGCTTGTTTATCGTAACTTGATGCATCCATTTCCTTTACGTTGATTGATTCGCGCAAGACGGGAAAGGGGAAATCGATCAGTCATAACACAATTTTTCGCATTAAACCTCGCCTATTTTATGGTAGTGAATACATTATGTTATCAACAAGGATAAGACAAAGACAAGAGGAAGAAGAATGGAAGAAAAAGACATGTTATGCCGACCCCAGTAATTGGGATAAGGCCAGGAGATTGATGATGAACAAGGATAAGACAACACACCATAAACTTTAAGAATTTCCAAATGTTCCAGAGTCCATTCTGGACGTGTTCTAAAATAGGGAGGAGTTGTCTTTTTCTCTCTTACAATATGTTGAAATTCCTATAAATACCATTCAATCGCAAAAAAGTGGTCCCCCAATACGAACGTGGCAGTGAATCTACGGCACGGAGCTTCCTAATTTCGTTATTTATTGCTTTACGGAGAGACGCAAAAATGTCCGGCGCGCGACCCCTTAAATCATACGCAGTCCTTTTAATTGAGAAAAATAATAATACCTCCCACTAAATTGGTTTGGAATGACTTAAGAATTTTCCCTGGTCTGAATATTAAATGTTTTCTGAAGAAAAATCTTCCATTAATTTAGAACTGGACGTAAATAACAGAAGTGCTGTAAATTCTAACGCCAGCCATTCTGTGTAAAAAGTTAAGTAAAGTAGGGCAGGCTGGTGGAATTTATGCGAATAATCACGGTTATGGTATAATGAAGTGAGTTCAGTTTTATATATGGAGGAAAGGTCCATATAACTCAAACTTCTTCATGGAGCCAACTTTTTCGAACAATGTTTTTCACTGAATTTAAGTTGACTTTTTAACAACCAAGTTAGAGCTGTTAAACTAGATTGTGAAAATTGGTATATAGAGATACGTATAGGTGTTTTTGTATTTGTATATATAGATTTTAATCTAGTTGAGATTGTTACTGTAGTTCTGTTAATACTATAAGATAAGTAGGTAATATACATATAACGAAGAAGCACACAATAAAAGGAAATAGTAAGCAAAATCCAAAACAAAAGATCCATTACCCAAACAAACATTATTCATCAGCTCCAATCATAGAAACATAAATATTCTGTCATATCTTCTTTACAAACACAGATAAGCCCTCAAAAACAATAGCCAGTTATCACTCCGGACAAAATAAATACAGACAAGATTTACAAGCCGTTACTCATAAAATATATGGTTACTTACCCGGCGCTGGCGCAAACCATATCTCGGTTAATTTATCATCTACCGCAAGAAATTGATATATGCACCCAGCCCGCATGCCGTCAGATCGTCTACATACATTCTGGACTTGTTACACGAACTTAACCTTGAGGAACACAATGAAACAGCAAAGGATAATCAACTTTGGAGAAGTGAAAGTAGAATTGAATTTTGATTGGGAGGTTTTAACCGAAGGGACTTATAAGAAGGCCCCGTGTGGTGCCAAAGCTCAACGGGTGGTAAACTTCTTATTTGCATATGTGTTTGTTTTATAATAACAAATCAAAAATGGTCGTACGCTTATTAGTGAACGGATGTTAGCCCTGTTACTTTTATTTAACCATGCTCTTTTTGACTCCTATAGGGATATTTATGGACAGTTTGATGTTTATCGTGGAATCATGCGCAGCGTGATCAAGGTTTCATGTTAGTGTGTGGTGAAAGAGTTTTTACTTTTGGGAAGTTAAAAATAAAGTTACCGGTTTTTTCTGAATATTTTGTAACCAATGAATGGTGCTATTAACAACTCCACCATAAGAAGAGCCAGCAGCACCTTACTAAACATGAATTGTTTTTGATGGACTCAGGAAGATGTCTAAAACATCCATTTTAAATCAGTCGAGATAACTGCTACCTAACAATCAATCAGATGTGGAAGAAACAGGTAGAGGTCTTAAAACCTCTTTCCTCCGGTCCTTTTTACGAAAAATCTTTTCAAATTACCAGCCAAACGAACAGACATAACTCTTTCAGCTAAAGAGGAAAGGATCCTATCCCCCATAAAGCAGGGGCACGCACCTTCTGACGAGCGCGCGTGCACCAGAAACCTGAGCCTTCGTAAAGAGAGCGTTTATTACTATGAGTCGGCAACCGGTGTTATTTATGTGAGAGTCGTGAATCCATCCGTGCTGTGTTCTCATTGTAGCACAAAAGGTTTGTATAGGGAATAGGGATAATAGGGCTTGATGCTGGCGTGTGAAATTGGATGTAATGTATCTTGGCTGGTAGATGACGTGATCATGTTATTATGGTGATGATGCTATGTGTGATTATTAAAAGAAAGTGAAAACAAACGGATTAGGAATTCGCCGATTGTTTTTTTTTTATGTCTATCTGACTTTTGGTTCGACTATTTTTGCCGACAGCCTTTGAATACTGTTGATATATTCCGTAAAATTCTCACGGTGAAAAGTTTTGCGAAGTCAAAATCAAAATCAAATCAAAATCAAAAGTCATTTATTCAAACTAGGCTGAGAATCACTTTTCGAACGTCAAAATTACAAAAGACAGTCCCCCAAAAACGCCCGCTCTTCACCACTTCCTAGTGCTATCGCTGGGAAGAAGAAGTGGCGCAACAAACTCCCCAGCAGCACGGCTGTCTGTTCAGTTAGGAAATACTTGATAGTTGATTGTATACAATACTAGGCGTTAAGTAATTAACATTTCAACGAACATAACATAAAATTAAATCACTTGCAATATGTCAGCTAGCCACGCCAATATACCAACAAATATAATAAAAACTATACGTACGCGCAAGTGAGCTATCATTCCACCGGATGCTACAAGGATTGATACTTTGAAAGCTCACTCCAAGCTCACTTCACCTAAGTTTTCACGGTGACATTTTTACAGAATAAATTGGCAGATCGTGTAGTCATATTTATAGTTCTCACACCACTATAATAGTTTTTAAAATTCTTTATCACGAAGATACACAACATGATAGTATCTTTGCCCAGCAGCGTCATAAAGTTATAATAAAGTTTTTTACGCCTTATTCTATAAAATAAAGGCTTCATATCACTAGAAAACTTGCCTTAACGAGGTAAAAACAACGCGCTATTATTAAAGGAGGAAAGACAGGAAAAAATGGTTGGCTTTAAAAAATATCTGAAGCCTGATCGTATACTATAAATTCAATTAAGTACATGTTATAACATTGTTGTGATCATAAAGTAAGTGTAGCGAAGGCCATAATGTTCTCTATTTAACGGTTCGTAAAGACGAGAATAGCGTGTACATTGTAAGCTTGCAGGGTTCAGTAACTGATGGTTCGAAGTTGCGGTTTTCCGTATCCTAGATAATTTATTAGATTATCAACGGCTCGCGTACTGCAGTGCATTCGCCGATGATTAATAGGAGCGCAGAGTTTCCAGAGCAAGCTTTAGTTTCGAAAGTTGGAGAGAATTTTACATGAGATCAGACAAGAACACAGGAAAAAGTATGCAGTAACTTCTTTGAAATCGTTAAGAGTTTACATTCTGATCGCAGTTCGTATACTCTTGGGAAAAGTTTGTAAGGTAATTTTTCCCATAATCAGTTTATTTATTTCCTATGTTTTGAACTAATGTAATACTGGCTAGGCTAGACTTGCTTGTAGTTTTACTCGCATTATAAGGAAGTTTATTTTCTTCATTTTAATTAATAATAAATAAATAAATTATTAAGGTAATTGTGTAACACACTAACCGTAGGAATGGCTTTCATATTGACAGTTCAACAACATTGTATTTTTACGTTGTTGAGTAGACAAATATTTCGAACATAATGAAACAATGGATACCCTTCAAAATGATTCAGATTACGATTTTATTTTTTATTTTTATTTCATAAAAACGTTGCCCCACACTAGTAATTACTCCTGTATCGTGGGTGCGTTTACAAACATTTAAACTCACATACACAAACAGCCAGACCCGGAACAACTATTTCTAGGCCATACAAATATTTGTTCCGTACGGGAATCGAACCCGCGACACGCAGCGCAGCAGTCAATCTTTTAACCACTGCGCCAACCGTGCCGTCAAGATTGATAGTGTGTTACGCAATTAGGGTGCAGTTTATGGTCACTTTGTGTGCCAAATCCATCAGCCATTTATATTTGATTGGATATGCATTTACAAAATCAGAAAGAATTTTGCCGAGTTCTGATTCGACCTCTCGTCTCAACAGAGGACACCCATCCTCCAACGAGACGCATGAATCAGCATCGTTTAGCTGAACCGCACTACTGTTGTTAGCTCAACGACCCGGCGCAAGTCGCAACGTTTCCATCAGCCTGTCACTTGAGAGCAATGAGCATGATATGCTCGAAGTGTGGCAATCAAGACTGTTTGTAGTAATTTATTGGCTTCGCGATGCTCAATTTGTGTAACTTTAGATTTAAAAACTTGTAAGCAAAATGACATCACGAATGAATGGGTGTTTTTCGATGTTAGGTTTGTGTCCTTGCTGTGCCCACGATGCAAGTGGCACAGCAAATATAGAGCCAGGAAGAGAAAAAAAATGCATTTTGGTGGGTTTGGTAGAAAACCATTTCAACCAATTAATGTTTCCGCATGTTCTAAACACATCCTTGATGTATGAGACCTAAAGTTGTATACAGAATGGCAGGGATATCGACGCGCAAAGTGAACTATGAATTCAGCACATGATTTTAGACCATTAAGTTTAAAAAAAAATTGTTGTTTAATACAAAATTGTAATACCTACGCGGTTAAAATGTATGGAATAGGTAATTTTGTTTTAAGTAACCGACGAAAAATACAGAATCATCTACAGACGCCAGCGGGTCAAGCTACCCGAAACTGTCAACTTTTCCCAACTAACTTTGAACCTTAATACTTTAGCGATAAAGTTGAAAAACTATTAAAGAACTTTGACAGATTGTAGAGTGTGATGTGCTGGCGTCTCTACTGTATTCATGGTTACGCGTTGATATCCCTGCCACCCTGTATAAAAACCAAAAAGTTACTATGACACTATTAAACCACTAGTTAAAGATGACTCCCATCTCTGTTAACTTGTCTAAAACCGCGCCTAGAAATGAGCACAGCAGGAAGTTTACCTCAGTAGAAAAACACAAAGTAGCTTCAGCATCATTTTGCATCTAAGTAAAGCGTTTATTACGCCGTATGAGGTCCTAATTGTCACAGCTTTGGCACTAGTTTACCTCATAGAACAAGATAGGAAATATGCAGAAGGTAAGCGCGCACGTACGAAAATATGACAGAAATGAGGTAGGTGCACGTACTGTAAATATGACAAAAATGAGATAGACTGAATACCAGAACAAACCAGCACACTAAATGTACAGACGCCAGCACATCAAGCTACTACAATCTGTCAAATTTCTTTAATAGATTCTCAACTTTATCTCTAAAGCATTAAAGTTCAAGTTTGATTGGGAAAATTTGACAGTTTCGGGTAGCTTGTCCTGCTGGCGTCTGTACACAGTATCAATCACAATATAAATTATTTTGATGGATATTGCTCATCCATTGCTTTATACACCGTTAAATTTTGATCGTTTTAATCCTTAAAAGGGATCATTGTACTCATCATTATGAACAACTTGTACTACGGGACCAACCCTGAAATCGTGAAAAAAAAAAAATAAGTTGATCCATACATTATGTCGAGTTATGCGAACATAAATCTATGGATCAACAGATTTTTTTGTTGTTGTTCATAATTATGAGTACAATGACCCCTCTTAAGGATTAACGCTCAAATTTTAACGGTGTATGTTCGAAAAATTTGTCTGCTCAACAACGTAAATATCGCAATGAATATTATGTGCTATTGAAGCTACCACCATTCCGCGTATTACGAGGGCGATGAAATGAACGATAACTTTTCATGCCATTTGAGGTATTCGCAAAGGTTACTTTGAATGTAAAGCATTTGCTATTTGTGTTTTCCTGCAGAATTGTGAGTAGACAGAAATAGGTGTAAAAAAAAATCATCCTACTGATTGAAACTTGCTCTCAAAACGGTAAAGGAAAACATCGTGAGGAAACAGGCAAGTCCTAGGACAAAAAATTCGAAGACATGTGACATTTCTACCAACCCGCATTGGGCCCGCGTGTTGGATTACAGCCCACTCCTTCTCGAAGAGAGGAGGCCTGTGTCCCAGCAGTGGGAACATTATAGGCTGAAAACTTTAGTAAGACCGGTAAAACCCTTTGGTGCAAGGTTCCGTTTACTTCTTAGCCTATGCATGGCCTGTAACATGCCTCGTTCAATTGAAAGACTGAACCGCACCTGTAGGCCAATTCTCGTAATTTAAAACGTTCAAAATCTAGTCGCAGTCTCATCTCAGCGACCAACAAATGTCAAAAACTTGTCAAAATGTAGGGAAATTACAAGTATTTTTTGACAGATTGAGACTGAGATCAGACTGTGAACGGTCTTAAAATTACGTGAATTGCCCCTCTGATGTAATCATCAGGTGTGGTTTTTAGAGGATGTATTATTATGCATAGGACAGACTGGAGATGCAAAACGGAGATTTCTAACATATTCTGTGTTATGTTGTACTTGGGAGAGATAAGCTACGCACAGAACATAGATTGATTTATTGCGTTTTTTTTGTGAGCAAATTCTTATCGTGTCACAAGGAGCAGGTCTTCTGCACCTTCTTATTTCGCGCTCCCAGCCCGTGTGTTGTCGTCAGTCGATCTGTCTGTCAGCATGCGCAGACGCCGGCCGGCGACCACTAAATACGTCTGCGCCAACGTTACTGTTTCCGATACTATTTCCATTTGTTGTTGTTTCCTCGATTTCTTACTACACGCGATAGAGGAAGCTTTGCGTCTATTGGGATATTTATTTGGCTGTTTTTATGTGCGGTAGGTGAGGTGACATCAAAACGTTGGGAAATATGTTAGAAGGGATTGACTTTTGATATCTTTTGGATATAGTTTTTTCTTTTTTAACATAGCCTGTAATGGTCATGGTTGTTTTAAGTTATTAGTTCACGTTTGGAAAAAAACTGTTAATAAAACTACCGGATAGAATTCGGAATGAGGTGACCCAAAAGGCAAAGAACCAAAGTTGTGGATATAGCTCACAGGACAAGCAAGCTGGCAAGTGGTAATGGGCCGGCCATATTAGCCGTTGAACCGATGACCGTGTTCTTGAGTGGAGACCGCTAATCGGCAAAGGCAAGGACGGTGGAGTGACGATCTTCGCAGGGTGTCTGGTAGCAGCTGGATGAGAGTTACCGAGAATCGAGTTGAATGGCGTGCAATAGGAGAGGCCTATGTCCAGCAGTGGACTGCTGTAGTCTGATGATGATGATATTAAGACGGATGATTTTTTATGTAAACAAACATCCCCTCAATGTTTAAAATCCTGTATATATATATCGATATCTGTGATATATCTCGTTCATCAACATCCGTACTGTTTGTTTTTATTTTCTAATTAATCTAAAAGCTCAGAGTGCTTCAGATTAGATTACACAGAAACACGACATACCTAATTTGATTTCTATTCATCCAAACATTGTTTTCGCCATTCCCGTCCAGAATTAGGTTACTGAGTCAACGATTCCTCCCTATCTGTTCCTAATATCGGCCAAACGAGGTTTAGGGGACATTTCTGTACACTTTTATGGAGTTTTTGTTGTTCAGTATGGGAGAAGAGCGTAGTAACCATAACTGTTAGAGTCGTTAAAACTTGTTTCACTTTTCGGTACATATGACTCGCGAATATTTGAGATTTATGACATGTGTCAAACCCGGTATGGAATGTGAATCCGATTTGGCAGACTCCATAAAAATGCAATACAAATGGGTATTAAAAACGTAATATCCTGTTGGATTATTGGATATCTTATGTATTGAAATAATAAAAGTCGAATCAGACGTTTAGTTTCCTGATTTGTGTAACCTACTTAATAAAACGGAAATAGAAAAATGTGAAAAAATATTATTGAATCTTTGTTTATTTCCTGTTTGAATGCTTGATTATGTGGTTACTGGTTATTATTATTATACGAATAGTATATGGTGACCCTTAACTATATTAATAATAAAGCTGAAGAGTTTGTTTGTTTGATTGAACGCGCTAATCTCTGGAGCTACAAGTAGGATTTAATAAAAAAATGCCTTTGATAGCCCAATTCTTGAGGAAGGTTGTAGGCTATTTAATATCATGCTATGAATCTTAGGAGCCGGGCAAAAATAAAAAAAGTCAGAAGGAACGTTAAGCGAAAACGAAGTAATAATGCGGGATGCGATGAGGAAGGTCGGGAAAGCAAAAAATTTCACGCGAACGAAATCCGTAGTAATTGAATATGTGACTACTAGCTCAAACTAATTAATCATTAACAAAGAGTAGGCAGTACACTTATTTTCTTTCCTTTAGATTTCCATACTTACTCTATTGTTAATTCGCTCAAACGACTCTCAGCTTATTGCATTTTATATAAACTTCAACAAAATAAATCTTGACTGTTATTCTTAGCTGCTTCAGAACAAGCCTGATTATTGTTTCAGCTGTAACTTGTGGACTTTCCTTACAATAAATAGTGCTCCAAGGGACTCCTTATCTGAATGTCAGAACACTGAGTAAATTATTGCTATACTTTGTTTATTTGTTTTTCAGTCGAGTGTCAGCATTTGGTTTGTGTATCGTCGTGTGTTTTTTTAGACACAGTGTAAGTACATACAGTTTGTGTTTTGTTTTTCTTTACTCTGTCGCTAGATAATATTATGGCGGACGGCATATGCACGTGGTGCACATGAGGCATATATCGCTCTCATGACTGAGGGTCTACTGCCTAAGCACGGTATCCGTAGTTACGAGCGTCTCCTAATCCGTATCACTTATTTTGCCTATATTTTCTCCTACTGCTGGGCAAAAGCCTCCCCTTTTTCCTTCCAAACCTCCCGTCTTGTGAGCTGTCTGGCCGTATCACGTAGTAACTATTTAGTAATCTGTGGTATCACTTACGGATATATAATTAGTATTCGGGGCCCGAACTATGAATGATTGATATGATAACACAATTTGACAGTTGACCTTACTACCTTATTTGCTCTCCAGAGAAAAAAAATAATTTAACATTTGCTCTGATGGTACGGTCAGCAACAAAAGTCGGTTAACACTTTAGTTGTTTAAATCTTAATTATTGAGAAAAATATTCTTAAAAAACAGATAGTAATAGAATATTTAAGAATAATTGACTCTTTGCGATTACATGAAATAGAGAAAACCAATGTATCGCATCATTTTGTATCAATTTAGATGATTTGTAAAAGTAACAGTGTTAATTGACTTTTGTTGCTGACTTTACAACTACTTTACTTACTGTATCTTCGTTGACGGACTTAGAGAGTAGACCCACGCATCGTTATCATATGTGTGTTTATTATGTCGTCGTCATATCGAAATTCGAAATCAAATGGGACAGCCTATCTCCGATAAAAACTAATTCTTAAACTCTCTCAGCTCTTCACAAGCGATAAAATCTAATTTACGAGGTAAAAGCAACTGTTAGGTGCTAGTTTAGAATCTAGAAATTCATTTACTTTTAGTAGGTAATTCAGTACCGAGTAAAAGATTCAACTATCGATAAAGTAACACAATATAGGAAGTACATAAATTCGCCACCTACGCGTAGGTACGTTTCGCCTTCCAGTGAGTAGTTTGCTACTCCCAAAGCGGAGTAGTAAAATGGGCATTTTACTACCTCCAGACTGAGAATAAGGTGATATTATCAGGTACTTATCTCGTCGCCATGTCGTAAGTATCCTGAGAGAGAAATAGCAGAGAGAAATAGCACGTGTTTTCTCTGCTACCAATATGTTGGTATGTGTTTGTACACTATTTCTATCTTCGAGATCGTTATGTTCCACGGAATGGGTCTAACGAGGAACGAATATCCTCTAATCGATCAGAGTGAACTGTGTGAAATGTTCAATAAATCTGTGTTCATGTCTAGTGTAAGTGTATTTGTTTGAACATTCGTTTTAGTGATGTTGTTTTTACCTTTACGTTTATAAATAAAGGTAAATATCGTGTGTCGTGGATATTTACCCCTTTATTTACAAACGTTGCTTAAGTTAAGTAATGATTAGCGTCTGTATAACAATACCTACATTTTTGACATTTAAACGTCTCGTTAACTTTAAAGAACGTTTATAAAAAAAGAGGATAATCAGTATAGTACTGTTGGAATAATACAGAGGTTTCGAAGAAAAATCTCCTTTTGGCGTTTTGTGAATCTAAGTAGACTCTTCAACTGATTATCTCGCTTCAGCACACTTTTGCTGAAACTTTGTTTTCCATCTGCCAACGTTGTTAGTTTTCGTTTGTCCATTAGTGCTCATCTAGATTTTATTATTTTTTGTTCCTCTGAAAAAGGCGGAGTAGAAACCTAATTGTTAAAATTATAAAGAGAGGTAATCCACTCAGAATCAGAACACTGATTTCAACAGCACTTGATCGAACCACACCTGAGCAATTCCAGTAAACACACTGAAACAGTTTAGGTATTAATAATTATTATTTTCAGTCCCCGCACGGCACCTGCATACAGTTTGTAGGAAGACTAAAAATGTATCTACGAACGATGGAGATTCGATCTAAAATTGAAAATAATTTCTAATATTGAATAAGGATCCCCTATGTAATTCGATTATCGTTTCCGATTATCACAACACGAATATTACCTAACCCTTTTACAAATATGAGCCCAAAAATATCTTTTCAATATCTATTATCAGAGCAAATAGCGTCCTTCATATCTTGTAACTGTAACCATCTTTAAGGATTCTATAACCGTATCGCCGCTGCAGCGCTGTAAGTTTAGCATAATCCACCTATTTGTCGGGACAGGCCCGCGGGCTGATAGACCTTACCCTCATATTTCCCAGATTATCCCACTTCTGCTGAGAGAGGTCATTTCACTTTTCCCGTAAATCTTTGGCTCATTTGAATGTGGGTCTGTGGGATAAAGGATTTCATTGCTTATTTAATATTTTCTTGTAGAGTTGAGAGCGAATGCGTGCAATATAAGTCTGCGCGCGGCCGAAAATGGAAATAATCGACGTTTATGTCAGGTGTCAAGAGTATGTAATACCTACGTTAGTGAATGAGCTATCCCCAAAACTGATGTCGTACCTAATAGTGTTTTACAAAAACATTATCTCAATGTGTCCATAGATAATGTTTATAAACGACGTTGGCGAAAATTTGTAAAATGTGAGATTTTTTATCTCGACTGTTTATTTATTATAGTTTATTTACTTAGCATAATTAAGTTATTTCCACAAGCACATTCATTTTCAAAATTTGTAATCTATGGTTAGACGAGAACAACTGCCGACAGTATTGTTATGTAGTTTGGCAGACGTTATGTGAATTAATGTTAACACAGATTTTGAATAAATAAATTAAAAAAGAGTGTGTTGTATTCTGTGTTTTCCAAAGTAAATACTTAATCGCCATCAATATGCCGAAAGTGACTAAAACTTTAAAAGTACTGGCAGGGATATAATCTCGAAGGTCAAACGACGCGTGCACTCTAGTAGATTAGATATGCAATGATATACGGAATAGGTAATTATTAACCTTTACCTATTTATTACGTATAAGGTTTTGCATCCAGCGAGTTATGAAAATAAACACATCAAATTATGTTCTTATTTTTTTCTTTCTTTCAACATGTTTTATTTTTAAGAGAGAAAAAAGACAATTAAATAAATATGATGGCTAAAATATTTGATGTTGGTACCCATTTAATAATAATTTGCGTGAAACGACTCTGCTCACTAATCCCTACTACATGAAATTAGAATTACCCGTTGACTGTACCATAAACAAATTGTAAATACACGTGTAAATACACACGGGAAACACCAATATGCCCCAACAATTTCATAGCTCAATAAAATAACTACAATAAATAAAGTTGTTTACCCCTGAACTGACACGGCCATTGCAACAAACACATAAATCCAGGGTTCCGTCCATTTCCCGTTCCCTATCGGGTTCCGCTTCCGTTTTGACACCGTTGTAATTGTCGTGGGAGACGCCATCTTGATTGTTCTGTACTCTATGAATTATTTGTATTGCTGTCCCGCTCTAATTGGTATATTTAAAAGTGGGAGAAAGAGATGAAAATATGTTTAAATATTGAATTACTGATAGATGATACAGTTAGTTGTTGTTGGATGAAGAGTTCGTTTTGGATGTGGTATTTTTAATCCTATTAAAAACTGTTAGGTACACAAAGCAAAGGAGATAAGTAACCAATCACGCACACTACAAAACTATATCGCTACTGTACGTACTGCTTACAATGTGAGCCACGCACACATCGCATTCGTTGAGTGAGTGAGCTAACGTCTTCTAAATGATAGTACAACATTATTTGGCAATATAGGATAATTGCTCTCGTGGCGCAACAGGTAAGCATTCAACCTGCAGTGGTAAATGATTTAAGTTCGAGTCGCGAGTTTACTACACTATTATTTTTGAGATTTTGTAATTTAGAGTTAATATACTAACTGAATAAAGTGATATTCTGACCGGTTTGAGAAACTACCACAAGTGTCTCGATAACTTAAAATTATTTGCCGGTTTAGAAGCTAACTACCTGCTTTAAAACTATATTCCTGCCTTTAATTGTGAACTTGTGTATGAGTCAGTCTGCATTAGCAACTACACACCTCTAATACTCCATCTTTTGCACTTTTACGAAGTTTGTTATTGTGATAAATTGAATAACCATGCATCATTTGACAATATTCCAAAAAGCTCAGATTATTGGTTTGTCTGAGCAGAATATTTCTGTTAGTGAAATCGCAAGGCGCATAATGATATAGGTGAGTAAAATTATTATTAATAATGATGTATTAATTTATTATGTCACCGTGACCCAGTAATTCCAATGAGATTTTCTGTGGATACGAATAGTTGAAAATAATATGAAATAACACCGGAGTATTTATTTATTAACTGCAAAGCCACTCACTATAGGTATCGATATTTAATAATTACCATTATCTTTTACACAGTATTATGATAATAGTTTTTTATCTGTATTTTTAAATGAAATATTCAAAAATATAATGAATAATGTTTGTAAATGATTAGGAGATAATAATAAAATAACAACTCTAAATAATGTAGATTAATACTTATTAGAAAAAAGTAAAAAAAAATATATGTGCAAATAAAGTAAATAATAAGTGTTATAATAATCATATTATAGAAATATTACATTTTTTTATATATGTATTACATAATTTGTATAAACTATATATACCTATATGTGTATAAGTATATGAATTGTGTTTATATAAATAATATATAAAAAAAATATTCTCCGCATTGTATTTATATTGTGTCATTTTTATTTTTTAATTATTAATGCTAATATTTTCCCTTTTTTGTAGAGAAAAACCGTTCGACTGTGGGTGCATCGTCACGCTGACACAGGTGAAATAAACCGTCGCCAGTCTAGACCGAAACCATTAGCTTACACAAATGCTTCGCCTCGGCACCGTGAGATTGTTGCCACTCATACATCTGATCCATTTGCTAAGACCAGTATAACAGCAGCAGCATACAACATCACTAAGCAAACTGTACGGAACCACCTGCGAGCGGACGGTTTGGCATGTTGCAGACCGGCATTATTAAAATAACGACAAAAATGAATAATTATTGTAATAATAACAATAATTATTACTATATAAAATATCCACTAATATTATTAATTACGGATTATCTTGAGAAAGTGTAATATTGAAAATCATCGCCGACTTATCGTAACATTTATAACCTTAAAATTTCAGACATTTTAACATATTTAAATCTATAATTATCCTAGAAACTGTGTTGGTAATACTGTTCCCGATACCGGATGGTTGATAACTGAATAAACGAAATACTTAATACTATTACATCTTCAATACTTTCACAGCATATTTAGCCATAATAAAATAAGTCGGCGGCACTGGAGTGTGAGTGATGTTATTGTTACTGGATCAGGATTATATTTTTCATCTATGTGACATGTTTATTCACTCCGCCCATTGTTTATTATATAATTGTATAAACTTCCAAAGAATGCAAAAGAATTGACTTCACTCAACATATTTAAAAAGAAATATTTACTTTTATTTACAACGTCGAAACACTATATTAATTGTGTTGTGTTTATTTTTGTCCAAAACAGCAACATCTTTTAACTTGCGCCACCGCCTTATCTTAGGAATGCGGTAAACTCGCTTCCAATTTTGTTGACAATGATCATACTTTTTATTTTTTTTTGTTTTCTTCTACCCGCACTGATATAATATAATTAGCAATAAGATTTATTGTTCTGATGTAAGTGAGTCTTAATGAGAAATAAAGTTATGACCGAACTTGTGATGTTCTTTTATTTTTTAAATAAAGATTTTTATTGAAAATGGTTTTACTTATTTAAGCTATTTTAAATAAATAAAACCATTCCTTAACAAAAAAAAATATTATTAGCTTAAAATTTTAAATCACAAAAGATTCACCATTTCCGAGATTCGAACTCACGCCATTGGGTTCAGAAGTATATGGGTTTTGCGTTGGGCTACGAACGCTTTAAATTTAGATGCGAAATTATGTTATACTATCATTTAGAAGACGTTAGCTCACTCACTCTACGAATGCTATGTGTGCGTGGCTGACATTGTGAGCAGTAAGTACAGTAGCGATATAGTTTTGTAGTGTCACGCACACTACAAAACACTACAAAACTGGTTACTTAACTCCTTTGCAGACTGTACGTTGGGTATTAATTCCTTCCTGTATTCAGGGCTATGTTTTCAGTATACAGGGATGCAGGAACATCGACGTGCATACTGTAACCATGGATTCAGCACATGAGTTTAGACCCCATAGAGTAGAAATTTTTCGTCGGTTATCAAAAAAAATCTTCTGTTTCATAGAAAAGTGCAATACCTACGCGGTCACAATGTATGGATCAGCAATATTTTTATATTATATTTATATTCATAGGTACATTTTAGGTATTTTGTTATTCTAATATTTTACAGAATTTGTTGTGTTTTTGTTCCATTGTCAAATTTTTTCCATAATTTTATTATGTATTTAGGTATTTAATTTGTTAGCTTAGTTGTTTATTATATTGTGCATGCTGTGGTCTCCTGTAATTGAAGGAGTACACCTACTAAATACTTTGTCGTCCATTAACTATATGTAATGTTTAGTGTGTATCTTTTGTTGGAGATCCTAAAATAAATAAATACTTGTATACTCATAAGCACCACTATACATACTTACAAAAACTCACATCTTCTTCCTACGGGGGTAGGCAGAAACTACAGAACGCCACCTGGTAACGTATTCTCTATGACACAATGAACGAAACCGCGCGAAATGAACGCGGAATTGGCGTGATTAGCCAAGGAATAGTAAACACACCTTCCAATATATAAATATGAAAGGATAATAAACGT
The DNA here is from genome assembly GCA_951799955.1 of Apamea anceps. Lineage (NCBI taxonomy): Eukaryota > Metazoa > Arthropoda > Insecta > Lepidoptera > Noctuidae > Apamea > Apamea anceps. Next base: position 6,752,321 of record OX637501.1, read on the forward strand.
ATTATATAAATCCTTATAACAAGCCTTTCCTTGGTGTTCATCCATTAACTCTAACAGGGCTGGAACTATTCTTACATACATCTTTTGCTTCGTCTACGTTCATACACACGTACGCCGGTTACGAGTACCTACTACGCACCAGACCTTTCTGAAGAACATCACCAAGAAGGTAATATACATAATAATAGAATAATAATGTGTGTAATGGTATAATTATATCACCAACATAAAAAAAAATCCCGAAATATTGAAAGATGCCACATCTAAAAGTTAAAACTGAGCTGTTCTTCGTAATTGTAAAAGTATTTGATTGACGCACAGATAAGATGATTAACGATAATTTAGAACGTCAGTAGCCGGTCGGTCATCCATCGCTCATTGGAGCTTTTATAACCATTTACCGTTCCTAATTGCATTCTCTATGGTCACGCATGCTGCAACTTTAGACTCAGGTGTGGTAAATATGTTTTGTTAAAAACTTGGCAACGTTTTTTTGTGTTTATTTTTATGATGATTTTGATTGTAATTGCTGTATTGTGTATTTATTATTACTGTAAATAATGGAAATCTCTTATTTTTTACTAGGCATTGGTATTTCGCAAGTGAGCTTTCAGAAGAACAAAACATATATTTTAATCAAGATAATATTTACATTATATAAGCTAACATTAAAAATAATAATATCATGTACTCGTACAAGTGAAAAAATAAGCAAAAGAATCATAGGGCATTTTTTTGATCCAGCTGTATTCTAAATATTATATTTTTTATTTGACTTTAGGCGGTAACTTAGGTAGGTAATCGAAGTTGTTTCTCCTAGATATGATAGTGATCTAAAAAAAGTCTAAAGTGACGCTAAAAAGGTTAATTTAATTACTTATTCAAAGACATCGTTATAACTTAGCCAATGGTCATAAAAAGGTATTATACCAATAGCCGCTAATGGAATCAACAGGTGTGGATTCTTTAAATTAAATTAACTATTTTTTCTATTTGTTTATTAACATTAACACGAGTTCTGATAAATGTGTAGTTAGTTTATGTCGTTTGTAATTAATTAAGTTTTTAATTAGCATTTAAATAAGGCAGTCAAAGACTGGCGTAACTTCCGGTTGGAGGGAAAAGACACTTCTTTTGGCTCGACTCCTATAAAAAGGGTCTTTAAGTTTACAGATCAGTGGAATAAGATTTTTCAAATAAACAGTGTCCTCCGTTTTCATTATAATTATTTATTTATTTATATATACTTTATTGTACGCCACAAAAATACATAGCAAAAAAATACGTCGTACTCTACAAAATATACAATGGGCGGTCAATACAAACAGCAATTACGCAACATTTGGGTACAATTAGGTAAGTAATCGTTCTATAATTATATTTAACACAATAATAATTATCTCCACCATTTTCATACCTACCACCATAGCAGTCAACTATTAATGTCACATCAGATAAAAATAGCTCCCACACACTAGACTATTAAACTCAATTTAAAAATTAAATAGTGTTATGACGTGTCAATAAATACTTAACTGCAATTATACGCTCTCCACAGCAATTACTTAGGGTGTCTTTATTATGTTGTAGTTAGGGTTGCCACAAGAAAAATTAAAAATTCTTTATGGGTTATGAGTTGTCTCATCATCTAGTTGGTAGGCTTCCAATCTAGTTGCGGAACACCGGGGTTGTTTTTAGTCAGTAAGAGTCCGACAGACCCCTCCGCCCCCTCCAGGACGGAGAACATCACCCCGGAAAAAAAGGTCTCCCAATCTAACTGGATGCAGCCGAATATCAGTATTTTACATGAAGCGACTGCTTATCTGACCTCCACAACCCAGTTACTGGGTAATACAATTCCCTTTGGTAAGACTGATGGTCAGACTTCTGACTACCAGTAACGACTGTCAAGGATCCACGAATGACAGCCGGAACCAACGGCTCTACGTTTTTTCCGAGCTATTAAATTGTCTGTCATGTAAAAATGAACAAGCATAGTGACCTTTGCTGCTTTGGCATGCCCTCGAATTCTAAGTAGTCTTAAATTTTTCTGACAACAGTTGAGTATGAATTATATTTCGGACGTTGATTGAACTCCAGGAATTTTATGAGGAAACGATCTAGAATACAGTACCCTAATTCCGTAACATACTAACAATCACAAACCGAGTCATTTTGAAGGATATTGCTAATCCATTGCTTTAATGATCGAAAAATTTGTCTGCTCGTTACGTTACGCTACCTTTCCGGATGACTGCGGACGAGCACTTCGACGTCTAATTCTCCTTTTGTTTTTGAATTTATTTGTACAGTTAGTTAGTTACAGTCCAGCAGTAGAGAGAATGCGTTCCTGACTCCTGTCAGTGCGACAATTTTAGTAGCTAACAAAGATCAAAATTTTCCAGGTGCTTTAAATGTCAACAGTATGGACATGCTGCAAAGACTTGTCGGGAGGCTACCTATACGTGTGGACATTGTGGGGAACAGGGTCGAAAAACGTATTCGTTGGTATATAAAAACTTTTTTGCAAAAAAAAACAACCGACTTCCAAAAACGACACTACAAAGTGAAAAATAACTTTAATTTCGGAAGTCGGTGTCGTTGGGTTCGCATTTTTGTTGTTTGCCACCGACTTCCGAAATTAAAGTTATTTTTCACTTTGTAGTGTCTTTTTTGGAAGACGGTTGTTTTTTTTTTCAAAAAGTTTTTATTTTTCACTTTTAAGTTGTAATTTTTACCAGTAATTTTGGTTTAAAAACCAAACTACTGAACCGTTTTTGATGATTTTGTGTGGGACCATTTCAGAAGTATTTCCTTTCGAACAAAAAAAGAATTTTGAAAATCGGTTAACAATTGGCGGAGTAATCGCGTAACAAACACACAAAAAAAAAACATACCGTCGAATTGAGAACCTCCTCCTTTTTTGACGTCGGTTAAAAACTGATGGGTGTCCAGAACCCATTCTCTTGTCAGCCGCACTGTACGCATTTAATTGAGTACCTAGTGTAATAGTTGTGAAAAATATTGTTTGATCTACTACCAACCCTAGTCTCCAAAGGGTTATTATTTCACACACGGCACGTCATGCGAAACGCTGCGTTTTTACGTAGAACAGTGTCGTGCTTTATCGTGGGTTATTAATTACTGCTGGATACAGCTTACGTTTAATTAACACGTGAGCGGTCGCCGGGGACGCCAAATTAGTTCAGTAGAATAATATCTTATAAACAATATTTGGTTTCAAAGGGGCTATTAGGGGGTATCATTATGGTCACCTACTGGTACTTGATGACAGGCCTACACTGTCTTTCCATGCCTATTAACACTGTATTTTGGAGATTTTGTAAAAGCCAAGTGGCGGTTATTGGGGTAGGCCTATGTCCAGCAGTGGACGTCTTTCGGCTGAAATGATGTTGATGTAGGTACCTATAATTTGTATAAGAGTTACAGTGGAGTTACATGCTAGCTCTTCTTTATAGGAAACGACCGATTGGGACCGTGCATCTAGTTTCTAACGTTTCACAAGTGCCCGTGTAGGTTTATGTGAAATATTTTGATTTTGGTTTGTGAGCAGGCTTTTGTTTGTGTGAACTTGAGTAGAGCGAGGTTCGAAAGTGTGTAAACTCATCATCAGCCGGTCTTTTCTGTAAAAATCTCATCGTGAAAACTGAGGTGAAGTGAGCTGTTATACCTGATACTAGGGATTGATTCTAGTGCCAGCTCACTTCACCTAAGTTTTCACGGTGAGATGGTTACAGAATCGTACTGCAGCGTGTAGTGAGCTGTCATTCCAACTAATGCTAGGGATTGACACTATTGACAGCTCACTCTAAGCTCACTTTTCACGGTGAGATTTTTACAGAATCGATCGACCATAAAGAGCGAGCTGCCTCATAAGTTGAGGCATTTATTTAATCGAACCTCTAATAATTACCATTTTGCGCTCCTAATTTAATGCATACTATAATATAATCTCCTCTTCTTAGCGTTTCGATAGCAATCTAAATGGACTCGGCCCAGAATTCGGCTACTTGTTTGGCGCCATCACCAGCGTCCATCAGTTCCTGTAACGAGCAGCAAACAGGACACGCAGGACACGATATTAAGTGTCCCATCGTTTGTGGATCAGCACCACATTTACACTCCAAGGCGGACTGTAGTATAATGACTGCACCCCTTTTTGTGAACCTTTAATAATTCCTATTTTTGGGGTCTTAAAAATACTAGAAGAAAGAAAGAAATATGCGTTTATTGGCATGACCTACCTACAGTAATAAAAAATAAAATAAATTCTTAAAACCATTAAAAAGAAAACCAGAAATAAACTGTGAGATAAGGTCTGAAAGTTAAAAAAGGCTCAATCATTTTAAAATGTGTTTATCATTAAAAGTGCAAAAAGTTTTATAGGGTATTTTTAGGGTTCCGTACCCAAAAGGTAAAAACGGGACCCTATTACTAAGACTTCGCTGTACGTCCATCCGTCTGTCTGTCACCAGGCTGTGTATCTCAAGAACCGCGATAGCTAGACAGTTTAATTTTTTACAAATTATGTATTTCTGTTGCCGCTACCGCTAACAACAAATACTAAAAACAAAATAAAATAAATATTTAATATTTTTCCCATACAACAAACACGATTGTTTTGCCCTTTTTTGCTCGAAATCAATAATGGCAACAGGTTGGCACTTGAAATATTCACAAAATACTCAGTTGTATTTTTACTTTAATAATAAATAATAAAATGAAAAAAAAAAATATATTCCCTTAAATATTTTTTTTTTATTTTAATTTACATACAACAGACGTGATTTTTATAGATAATGGGACGGAACCCTTCGTTTTTTTAAATTTAATTTAATTCAATAAAAAAATATCTATCATTACATGGTCAATAAAGTTTTACTGGATTAATTACATATTTTCCATTAGTTTTAGTGCTGCCAGCCTTTTGGGCACTTATCTCATTGACAGCGATGCGGACGAATTTTTTGATGCCCAATGAGCTACTGCCCTTCTCTTTAATTTTTTTTATTACATACTTGTATATAACATACATAAATCGATTTTAGTGTTAGCTTGTAAGTTGTAATCGTTGTGTCTGTGTAAATAAATACTTAGTTTAGACTGTTGGAATGTTTTTTGGCTTGTCAGAGTTATCATTCCTAGTTTCCACTGTTCTCAGTATGCTTAGTTGAGTACAAGATCTACAGTTAGATCTAAATACCAACAAAAATGCGTATAAAAGCTACTACAGTTCCGAGTTCCGTTGATCTTTTAAAAGAAAAGAATGTAAAGTATTTAGTACTTCTACGAATCGTGAATTCGTTTGATATTCGGAATAGATATAACTTTTTACGACGAATCAGCTGAGATTTATTGTTATTACACTGTTAATGCCCCTTGGCTTTGCCCGCACTAATTTTATACTAAGATTATGGTAGCTACTTATGTTTTCGTTAACAGATTCAGCAGCTTCCTTGTTATTTGAATAGGTGTCGTTAAATTGAAGTTACCTGTATAAGTGATGTCGTATTAATAATAAGTAGGAACTAGTAGATTGGAACGCATATTTCTGTCACATTTTTATCTCTGCTGCTCTGAGTTAAAAATCTGTCTTTCAAGTTGATACATGATATTATTTTATTATGTATTCAGCTGCATTCGATTAGACTGGATGCCGACCCCAAGATAGTTGGGCTAGGCACATGACGACATATTTTTTTTATTTTTTTTTTATTTAATATCTGTATAAAAGTAATATACGAGTATAAAAAATCTGCCAAACTGCATGATATTATTTTGCGAATATATAAGTATTTTAACAAAAGCTTTCGTAATGGGAACTTTTTGGAGTCATAAGTAGTCAAGACTGCAGAAAAGAAAAAAAAAATAAGCGAAAACTAAGTTGTGAGTGAAAACTAAACTGGTGAAGTTCATTTCAAAGAAGTTTGAATCATAAATAAAGCTCCGTAAACTTCTCGAGATAAAGCTATAGGATTACTTACTTCGCTGCACCCGGGGCCACTGACGCTGAAAAATACTTGAAACAGAATGGAAAATGGTGGAAGTCAAAAGAAAGACGACTACATTGTAACTTAGAAACAAATAATTAAACTTTCAACATATTAGGTTTGTATAATGATGTACCAAATGAACATACAACTTTATTACGATTACAAAATCAATTAACAAAAAATAAAAGTTTAATTCAGACTGAGCATAACCTGTTCCATAGATCTATGAAGCATACATATAAATGTCCATATTTTGTTGGTTATTATGATCGCATAATGCCCTCAATTAACAAACAACTTTATTACGATCACAAAATCCATTCATCATCAGTTACTTATCACGCGCTACAAACAAATTCGTCGCCTTAAAAAAGCAATAAATTATAGAATTAAAAACATCTGTAACTAACACGGACCTGCTAAATGGTTCGTATGTGGGATTAAAAAGATTTCCCGACTCACTCCGGGTCATGAAAGCTCTTAAATTTAAGGCGATCTGTCGGGAGCAAACGTTTCGCACTCGCACTTTATAGATGTTTTAATCCTGCTCTTGAAATATGTTCAGGGGTCTGCCCGCCTCGGGGGATATCGTCCAATTCACTGACAACCATCTAGTCGTAGCGTAGATTAACGGATGTCTTCCCTTTTTTAGGGTAAGTTCTAAACGATTATGGATATAGAGCAGTTGGCGAAATTACTATCTTTGCAGATTTTGCCGGATAGATAAAAAAAAGGTCCCATATAAAGTAACAGTCCATTTGGCTGGGTTTTGTTCTCACTCCAGACAGCTGTCAGACCCGACCAGAATTCATTTATTGAATTAATATTTTGACCTAGCTCAATCCAATGGCAAGCCAAGGTGACTAATAATGTAAAGATATTTGTTGAATTAAAAACTTTAGCTAAAATAAATACTTCGTCAAGTGAGTCTTTTCTCAGAAGTAGCATAGGTACCTATCTCAGTATAAAATCGCTCTTGAGCAGGATTACTAAATTTAACAAAATACTTGGAACTACTAAATGACTTCAAGTGAACTGAATAAGATCTTTTTAGTCACACTTATGCAACACCAATTAGCATTGATTTAATCTTGTTGGATAGCTTCACTATTTATTTTGATTTCTTAAACCAACTTTCATCTGTAAAAAATTAAGTAGGTGAACAAAATTGTCACACTGAAATGATAGCCAAGCACACTACGTAGTACTTCATCGCGTGGAAACAATATAGCGACGTGTCAAGTCCCCACAGGGCAGGGTTACGAAAATTAGACCCCGGGGAGCAAACTGCATTCGACCTGCATATGTGCATGGCACGGTTCATGCAATATAGGTACTCGTAAGAGCAAATACGTCAAAGACAAAATGTCCAAATGTCTTTAAGGCAAGTCCTCGCGAATGTACCTTTATAATATAAGGTTTGCAAAAGTCTTGTAGATAGAAATTCAGTGACAAATCTGTTTTTGCATAAACTAGCGCAGTCACGACGCTAGAATTTCCGGATTCCAAGCATACCGCTGACGAATTTATATCGAAACTCATAGAGAAGTTTGTTGTGATATTCTAATGTTAAACATGTCACGCAGTTTGGTAGGTTTATGAAATGTGTACAAGTGTTGTCCAAGGTAAATAATAAAAAAAAATTAACACCAAAACAAGGAATGCTTATTAATGTTCTAAAATACTGAGAGCCTATTCACATGCATTATTCCAACAATCTTTTAACACAGGATGTTGAACGTAAAGCTAGCAAACAGGCAGATAGACATAACTTTAAAATAAAAAAACACATTCTTAAAAGTAAAAACCACAGGTGCCATATTAGCTAGCAGACTTTAAGACAGACATCACACAAAACAAAAGAAGATTCAATTAAAAACTAGAACATCTCAGAGAACAAACAGCTAACAAAATAAAAACTGCAAATCATGTTCCATTCTTGTTGAACAACGTCCCGGACTCGCCGTGCGCATTCCCAATGAAGTTATCAAGAAATACAGGGGTCCTCGCAACAGGGGGTTACTAACGTAGTCCGTACAAAAAAGCTAACATGTCGCACAGAAATTGCGTTACTTCTGTCAAGGGGAGCTCGCGAAATAGTGAATAATGTAGGCTTCCATTCATACAGTTAAAAGTTTAAACACCCTCTATTGACTGAACAATCGCTGGGTGTGAAATGATAAATGTAAAGTCTGCTCGGGTTTGTTTGCTATTGAACGGTATAAATGATTGTATTTCATCTATTTGTGAATGGAGTAGCGGTTCTTTTGCAGTGGAGACGAAAGGTTGCATAAAACGACGAGAAGTGTTGCGTAAAATATCTGCACCTAATAGTTCTTTATCATAAATTGAATATTCGTTAATAGACAAACAAGTAACAGCAACTTATATTTTTATTGCTTTATGGTTTATAGCCCTATTTGCGCCATTACTTAGTAACCCAGCATTATCGGATAAAGTTACTCCAGCATTACTACTACATAAATCAAAACATTTCATTTCAGGCCTCAACTACGCCAACTATCCTTCACGCCGATCCCCAAAGCCTCGTTTACCCGAGGAGCCTTGGAACAAACATCCATCTACATTCCTTCTTTCCTCTCGTTCCCACATCAGCCATTTTTATTTTATAATACGCTCATGTATGCTTGTCCGTTTTAATAAAAACTATTCCCAAGAGCCTTCATAAAACTTGGAGGAGGAATAACGAGAAAACTAATTCTTATTCAACTTGAGTGCAAACACTTATAACTTTCAACTGTGGGATATCGTCGCACGTATAGCTTTATTTTCATGACTTTACTTTAATTGTCATACTGGATATATTGTTGTTATTGGATTACTAGATTTTTTTGTTTGCTTATGTATTGTTTTGGGATAGGATCGACATTTACACAACGGTCACTAATCACTTGAAATTGAAAACTTCAAATATCATAATTTCGAAACTAGATAAGTACAACTAAATCTACAAACATGGCGATGACAGCTAAGCTAATTTACTTCCAAAAGGAAAAGGCATTGGTTGTGCTAATCATTCAAGCTCAACTTATCGATCTATATCGATGTCTATACATCGATAAGATACTACACAAAATACCATACGGTAGTAAATTACATGTTCTTTCAGAAAGAGACGACTCATTGCTTCTAGCACTTCATTTAGAAAATAACTACCGCACTTTAAAACCTTCTTTCCAACCACTTTAATAAAATCTCAGCCATCTGTGTACCCACTCGGTCATCGTAGAGCGTTGTACAATTTCCGATTGTTCAATGGGTACAAAGAAAAAGTTCCTTACTATGAACAAAAGCCTACCAGTGGCAGGCGATGGACCGTGGCATTTACACTCGGTTTTAATCAATGAAGTTCTGGAGCGATAGGACTCACCACAAAGGAAATTATTGAGTCGGGAAATGGTTAAGACTAGATGAAGATGGTGGCGCAAGTTAGGAACGATTGATCAGGAAGAGATATTGGAATTTGGGTAACGATATTTAGGTTTCATAATGTTTAATATACGTTTCGTATAAATGAAATAACTTTTTTTATGAGAATTACTTACTGTTACTGTAAACCTGCATCATCTCACTTTTGGACAAAGCCTCTCTCTATGACTTCCAGCTCTTTAGATATAGGGCTGAAGTGGACTAGTAGTCGTTTGTTTTCTCCAGCTCGCCCCGCTATTTTCTTCGGGGTCTGCCGCGACGCCTAAATACTCTTAAAGCTGGGGTAGGTTAGGGCCTGGGGTACCTAGATTAAAGTATATTTACGAGAAAAGTGACTCAATAATGTCAGATTTTTATTGATGAAACCTTATCTCTTTACTATCTGACAATATTACAGCTTACTTATTTTTACCAATCATAAATAACAGCTATAAAGTGGAAATATATTTTAGTTATAACGTTATAATCATAAAAACAGTAGTAAAATTTGATTTACACCAAAACCCTATTGGCTCTAAAGAGGATTCAAAAGCCATTATTGATAAAGTTTATGTGGTAATAAAATTGCAAAAGAATAGAAATGATACAATAGATAAATACCTGTAGCTTTTTGAAATAAAACCAACGCAAACGTGATCTGGCAAGACACAAAATCTTTTTGGACATGAGAGAGAGAATTTATCACAGTCATAAATAGTTTTTGCTCCCTTAAAAAACATCTGATGGTAAAAAATCGTAAGTAAACACAAATTTTCTTATCAAAATGGACGGCTGTGCCGTTGTCCATGTCATCCTTCATCGTTGACATGAGCAAATAATTCAATATCCGTTTCCCGATTCGTGCCTGCTTATCTATTGGTGCCTGGGTCCTTAGAAGACACCGGGCCTTTGGGTTGCTTTGAAGTGTAAGGAAGATAGGGTGTTGGGGTTGTAGCTGTTACCTGAACACTATAATTATGTATTTAATGATTATTAAGGACGATTAGATTCGTGACGGTACATTATTTATTTGTCTTAAGGGGGAAGCGCCAGGGTTGACCGCGAAATTCAAATTTTCATACGTTTCTATTGATTGATATTACATGAGAAATATCAATTTATAGGGTTATATGAACTTGTATTGATTGGGGTATTGATGGTTGAGGGTTGAGATCAATACAACACTCAACTTTAGGGTTGTATTGATGATTTTAATTATTATAATTTTGTAAATATGTACCTACTTGTTACGGTCGCAAATCAAATGTTCAACAAACAACCTGACAATAACCTGTAAATGCAGAAAACGTAAGATAATTTGAATTTCGCGGGTTTCGGTAACATGAAATTGTTAGGTGTTTGAATATTGGCAGATCTTCACTGCCTCTAAGGTATCCAGCAGTCGATCAAGTATATTGAAAGTATTCGACCTTAACACATACGTAGATGACATTATCTTATCCCTCTCCAAAAACTTACTAACATTTCGATTTCAGCTTGGGGCTTATAACAGAAACAGCATACATAGACCATAGTCCAATAATGTCCGCTGTTAGCTTGGACCGGAATGCTGCAGCTGCATTCGGATTGTCAGAGTCGTTATTGAATTGTGGCAGTCGTGAGACAGCATCCTACTTGTATTGATAGCTCTCATTCAATAGGCGAGTGGTAGAAAAATTGCTTTTCGCAACAATGAAACATATTGTCTCTTCGAATATTTTGCTGGGGATACAATGTGATATTGCTACTTGTGGTTTCTTACAGATGCTGATATTAAATTGAATCGTCTTGGGAAGTGATTCCTTTGATTATTTTTATTGTTTTTCATAATATACACCGTTAAATTTTGATCGTTTTAATCCTTAAAAGGGGTCATGGTACTTATCATTATGAACAACTTTCACTACGGGACCAACCATGAATCGTGAAAAAAAAATCAGCTGATCCATAGATTCATGTTCGCGTAACTCGACATAATGTATGGATCAACTGTTTTTTTTCACGATTTCAGGGTTGGTCCCGTAGTGAAAGTTGTTCATAATGATAAGTACAATGACTCCTGTTGTAAAACCATTACATAAAAAAAATAATAAACATGATTTAAACAATTATCGTCCAGTGACCTTGATACCTATCATTTCAAAAATATACGAAAAAGCAATGTATAATCGAATTGTCTCATTCATTTCCATATACAATATAATAAGTACAGAACAAAATGGTTTTCAAAAAGGAAAGTCAACCGCACTAGCTTGTTATCAATTAATGAAATCGATTACTGAGAATATAGATAAGAAGATACCGGTCACTGCAATATTTTTCGACATGACCAAAGTATTTGACTTCGTAAAACATAATATACTGTTAGATAAATGTGAGAGGTACGCGATAAGAGGAAAAGCGTTGAACTGGCTAAAAGATTATCTAACTAATAGACAACAACGGGTTGAAATATTAGGCGTTAATGAAGACAGGGAAGTGATAAAGTATAAATCTCAATACAGGACGAATAGATATGGCGTGCCTCAAGGTAGTATTTTGGGGCCTTTGCTTTTTCTTCTATACATCAATGATTTGCCAACAGTGACGAAGAATGAGTGCGTGTTGTTTGCAGACGACATCTCATTGATAGTAAAAAATGACAGTAAAAATGATCAATTTGAGGATAAAATAAATGCTGCTGTAGAAACTATAATAGAATGGCTTGAACAAAATAATTTATGTGTGAATGTTTCCAAAACAAAATATATTAATTTCTCTAATTACAAAATGACAAATGAAGCAATGAAAATTATTGGGGGTGATAATGAAATTGAAGAAGTTGACCATACGAAATTTTTAGGCATATTAATTGACAAAAATTGTAATTGGAAACAACATATCGAAAATATATGTAATAGGCTAAACAGCTTTACATTTGCACTAAAAAATCTCAGGAAAACTGTTGGACGTGATGCCGCTCTATTGGCTTATCATGGATATGTCTCATCTGTGCTAAGATACGGCTTGATCATATGGGGCAATTCCACTAACAGCATTAAGGCATTTATTGTGCAAAAAAAGTGTTTACGAGCTGTGTTTGGTGTAGACCCATTAGAATCCTCCAGACCTATTTTTAAAAAACATAAATTATTAACATTAGCATGCTTATACATACTGGAAATGGGAGTATTTGTAAAAAAACATCCTCACCTATTTCGTACAGCCGATAGCGTCAATGTTTATAAAGTGGGCAAAATCTCAAGGGATCCAACAAAATTGGCAATGTCAAGATGTAGAACAGCGTACTGCCATAAAAACACTAGTCGAATGGCAATAGACATATATAATAATATACCAAAGGTTATTAGAGAGCTGAGAACTAGCTTATTTCAAAAGCATCTCAGAGCATGGCTTATCGAAAATTGTTTTTATACTATTAAGGAATTTATGAATTCTAGGACAAATGGTAAAGTTGCATGACATAAAATTAAATTGACATTTTGATTTTAAGCTATTTAACAATTTGTAACTTAGTTTCTTTGGTTGTCTTTTGAAAGCTATTATTTATACCTACACTTATTTTGTAATTTAATTGTTTTTATTTGACATTTTTGATTTGATTTGTAGACGATCCTTGATTTAATACATTTTTTTTTTTGACATTGGAATTCAATCATGTAATTTAAATTGATTTAATTAATTAGAACTTTATTTGACATTTTTGATTTGATTTGTAGACGATCCTTGATTTAATACATTTTTTTTTTCTTTTTGACATTGGAATTCAATCATTTAGTTTAAATTGATTTAATTAATTAGAATTATTATTATTGTCACAATATTTGCATGCCGAATTTAGTAGGCGGAATATGAAGAACTATTGTGTGTGTTATAAAATCTGTAAAATACCATATTTCAGGCAAATAAAGAATCTAATCTAATCTAATCTAATCCTTTTAAGGATTAAAACGATCAAAATTTAACAGGTATACCGACGGCTAAAATGCTTTCAAATGCTGTACTCAGCTGTAAATAATGACTTATTTGACTTTAATAATGACTAATAATGATGTGATAATGACTTAAGTTTAAAGTCATTGCTTCGTCTTTAAATGTCTCGTGATTTCCAAAAATATCAGTAGCAATAAACAGAAAATGCAAAGTACCACCGTAAGTACGCCAAAGAATGTCAAAGAACGATAATAAACGGGAGACAATTTACACGAAATAACGGAAAACATTTCGAATGTTTCACTCATAACAATCATAAAATAAAAAATGTCGGAATATCATCAGGGGGAACGATCTTGGCGAGTTGTTCGGCCAAGTTGAATTACTTCCAAGTCTTGGCATTCATAAACGTGACCGTAATATTTCTTCCTCAAACCACTTTGTTTTCGAAAAGTTTTATTTTGTAATTTACTTGAAAGTAAGCCTCGTTCGCAAACGAGATAAAAATGTCAAAGCTGTAAATATTGCGGCCAACGAAGATTGTTAATAAACTGAAGCATCCGAGCAAAAGTGGGGAATATTAATTAATTTCCATTTGGAAATGAACAAAGAAAACATATAGAGTGCTGTAACTGTCGTTCTGGGTGCTTTACAAAAGAAGCAATTGACTGGAATTGTCATTGTAACCCTGAACCCATAACTATTGTCCTTTGAGTTGCATTTTGATCACCCATGTCCTCCCGTGGGCCTCGTAAAAATGGGCCGATTATGGGAATTGCGTTTGAATGGGCTTAACTTCACCTACATCTACGACGATCACAGATATACCAATATCTACTGATGATATTTTATGTACGCCTTTGAAAGTAACGTAAATCACTCAACGCCAATTTTTTTTACATAACGTATACCTAATATTTGTACCGTTCCACGTTGGAAGAACATTGAAAACCCTACAATTTATGTATAGCGCTTTGGTTTGTGAGCTGTTCTTGTTTGTAAATTCTTTCATTCGTTTTTATTCAGAAATAATTAACTAATTATATTATGTTAAATATTTGTATCTTGTTTCTAAATCATCTGATCATTCTAATTGGGTTGTCCTTTCTAATGAATGTATTATACATTCAATATATTGACTTGACAAAATCTTTCAGAGTTTCAGCTAGTTAGTAATCTCAATCTTCTAACATTATTAGACTCGTGTTTTCAAACGAAATTATTTGATTTGATTAGTCGCTTGCGCAGTCACAACATTAACGATGTGCCCGTTAATTCTGTCCATACCGCTGAGCATAAACAGCTAAAATGTCGTCTTGACAACTATTCATTTTTTAACGTGACTTGCTTTCGTATGGCTTAAATTTCGTCAAGAAATTAAACCAGTCACAACTAACCAAATTGGGCCAAACACAATTTGTATCAGACATGTTGTTGGCATGTGTGTCGGATCTTATTAATCGAAATTAGAATGATGAACAAACTTTCCAAGTATATTAGTATAGTCACGGAATAATAAAAACAGGGTAGACATATTTAACACCTATGTGACTGACTATCATTTGTTGAGTTATGCCTTCCGAGGGATTAAGTTTACTTTAAAAATTACGATGGATAACACAATTCTGAGTTCTAAACTTCACAAACCAAATATCGTATCGAACAAAAGACCTCTTCGGAAGTCCACTCACATAGCCCCGCACTAATGCTGATATAAAACCTCATTATAAATCCCCTTTGGATTTCACTGGCTGACGGGGAACGGCGAGGAATTAGGGATGCGTGGTCACGTCCCGGGTATGAAAATAACAAGGCGCTAGATGAATGGACGTATGGCAAAAATTTATTGGAAAGAAGTTATGCTGCTGCCAATTTTTTGAACGTGAAGAGTTTTTGGAATGAAATAATTCAAGGTGATTTTCATATGAAGTTGCTAAGCAGCCGGGACAAAGTATTTCAAGATGAGTCACGGCACAAAATCATAATGAAACATTGTTATGAGAAAAAGATGTTGAAAAGTTTAGATTGCTCAGTATGTTTTTTATACGCATCTATTCAGAACGCTTCGCTTCGCACGCTGTATTATTGTTGAGTTCTATTAGACGTTAACCTAATACCTATGTTTTAAAATGTCGATCTGTAATATGCCACGTTCATACTCCATTCTTTCACTTTGCGTTTGGCAACTCATACTTACTAACAATACCATAGTAGTCACCGTTTCTATGACCTATGTTTTCAAATTTCTATTCATAATATCCAACACTTAGACTCTCAACTCTACTAACACCAATACACGATTTGCAAAAAGTTATACGATCAATGTGGTCACCGTTTCCCTTTTTTTTTCAAGCTTAATATTTATGTCTTCAAATGTCTATCCATAATATCCCATAATCAGACTCTCGACGATAACCCTACACGATTTGCAAAAAGTTCTACGATCATAGTGGTCACTGTTGTTTCTCTTATTGCTTTCTCTACGACAGCTGCTCCCAGCGGCATTTTAGCGGCCTTCACCACCGTTCGTCGAGGGTAAGCACGGGGGCGGATTAGCGCCCCTGACCCCGTGACTGCGACTGCGACGACTCAATCGGACCGTCTCATTACCACGCCCTGTATTGACGCCCGATAAGTATCCTATATTATTATAATTTGTTTCGGGGATATGTTGTAGGGATTTAGACTGCTTGTTAGCTGATTTTGATTTTATTTATTTGTTTTGCAGATGTGGGTTCTGTAAAGTATTTGGGATTGTTAGTTTATAAGTTGCTTCTTTCAGCCAAAGTATTATTTTTGTGTTAGGCTAGCTGTAGACGGTGTGAAGCGGAAGGCATTGTGTGACTTCAAATTCAGAAACTGTTTAGTCTTATGGTTAAAATTCCATTACAAGTAGCTCAGCAAAACGAATTAAAAAAAAAAAATAGGTATGTGAAAAAAAATTTAAATGTTAGCTTATAATTATGTAAATATTATCTTGATTTAGTAAATAAACTTAATTTACATCTCACTATTAGCTACCATAGAGAAAAAAATCATTGCATAAGATTATAAATTGATCTTACCGGAAAGTTTCCATTCGAAACGTAAAAAGTGGGAAAGTAATTTCCGATATTTTTGCGGGTGGGAAAACATCGATACTTTACTCACAACATCCCATACAAAACCGAAGATAACCCCAAAAATACTCCAGATCGATATTTTAATAAAAGTAATAATGTTCCAGATCACAATAATAAGGGTGACAGCCATTAACGGCACGTGATGCAGCATGCGTGATTTGATTCTGAACGACTGACATTAAACGGGTATGATCAGAAGGACCGCTTCGAACCCAGTCGGCCGGAGCACAGACAATCTCCACAGATGGGGTTCATGGACGGCTCAGAACTCAAGTGCGCGGCATCTCCTCACGGACAATGGCCCACGTTCCATCTTGCGCCGCATGTTCTGTCACCTGTGCTCTGATGATCGTATGATGTCTACGACGAAGTTCGCGCTGCTGAATTTCGGGTCAAACATGTTTGAACTTTTTGCCATCGATACGCTAAGAAGATGAAGAAGGACCGCTGAAAATACGACTCAGTAAGGACCTATCGCAGTCAACTGAGGCTGAGGATGATATGAGATGAGTTTTTTTTTGACGTGATGGTGGAATATATGCCTCAGTCAGACAGCAAGATGGATGGTTGGCTGCTAAGGCTACATCAGAGTACGCCGTTAGCATCAGTGACGTCACTTCCAATCACCAACATCTTAGGGGCAATTCCCGTATTTATAAGAACGTTTGCATTCCAATTTCAGTGTCAATTTAAATGTCATCAAAATTTTTTTTAGAAAACTTGTCGCAAATGTAGGTAACATTTTTGACAAGTTTTTGACAGTGGTTATCGCTAAAGATGAGATGACGACTAATTTTGAACGTTTTTAAATGCGGGAATTGCTTTCAGTTAAGTTTTCGTTAGTTGTATTTCTTTAGAAACTGTTTAACAAACCTTTACAAACGCTCTCGCTTCACCGAGTAGGTATGTGTTAGACATTGAATGGGACCTCAATGAATACAATGGACCTTCTGAATCCTTTCTATTGTTGTTCGACTATAAATAAAGTTGGGTCTTGATTGCGTTCGATGCATAGAATTGCAAATATTTGTTCTATGGCCACTGATGGTACGTGTGGCGTAGGTAATTTACAATTGAATATTGCTTTGTCAAGAGCTGTTGATTTGTGGATACCGATATTAGTCTGTATTTTGTCAGTTGCCTCAAATTAGAACCAAAAAATAGAATACTCTTTATTATGTACACCATGTAAATTGCTGCGTTGGAAGGCCTCCGACGATGGACCGATGACCTTGTGAAGGCCGCAGAAATCCCCTGGAGGCGAGAGGCTCAGAACCGGTCGAAGGCGGTGCTTGGGAGAGGCCTATGTTCAGCAGTGGACGTCTTTCAACTGAAATCATTTACAGTTGAAAGACGTCCACGTCCACGTGATTTATGTCATTAAATTTCTGCAATTTCTAATAATGAGCGATACAATGAGCGGTCTTAGCGCTAGAAACGATCGATTTTATACAGGGTGGCAAGGACATCGACGCGCAAACTGTAACCATGGATTCAGCACATGAGTTTAGACCCCATAGCGTCGAAATTTTTAGTCGGTTATCAAAAAAAAAAATCTTCTGTTTCATAGAAAAGTGCAATACCTACGCGGTCAAAATGTATCCATGGAACCGCAATTATTTACCAAAACAATGAGCAGGAGAAACACAAATAGATATACCTACGCAATTAGCACCAAATAATTACAAGCTGACATTTACACTAAATTATCATTAACCTTTTTCTAAAAGCTTTCTTTCGTTTCTCTCAACTCCACTTGTCAATAATTAATCTCTATCAGACAAAGGCATGCGACGTTCTGCCGCGGTCTATGAAATGAGTTCAAAACTATTTTGTTTACAAACTATTCAATTAAGCGCGGCTGTAGTGCCATAGACTACCATAAAGTTTTGTTGTTGATTATCCCGCGATTAGGAATAAGTGACACGCGATCAGAAGCGGAAGCTATTATTACTTTTGATAGTGTGATTATTAGTGTGATAACAGGAAAAATGTGGGAACTGTTAAGAAATTCTTGTCAGTTTGGTGATGTTTTGGGTAATTGAAAAAGTTTTTGAATTATGATCTTGAGAGGGGATTTCTTTCCGGAAATTGATTAAAGTGCACTGCTGGCCGCTGCCTAGATTAGTAAAAACGTGAAACATTTTATTTTAAGGGTTTAAACGTAAGGGTGATTTTTAAAGTTATATGTATAATTATGTTATACTTACTTAACCAGCGAAATGTGGGTGTAATAGGTATAGGTGCACCTCTGCCTTATCCTTCGAGAAATACAGGCGTGATGTTATATTGGGTTTATAATTAGGTATGTTATCTTCTTCCACTTTTGGGGTTCTGGGTTTCATGCTGACTTAAATTACGTTTCAAAAAGTTTAGTTGTCTGTGGTTACCTGTCAGTGAAACCCACCTCTAAATGGATAACGGTAAAAGGTATTTCTGGCCACCAGCCAGTCAGAATACTTAATTACCTATCAGGATGAAGAAACAACAATGTATAATGTACCTATTTAATCTACCTATATCTTAATTAACATAGTGCAAAACTTGCGAGCTTAAGGGGAAAGCGTCAGGGTAGCCCGCAAAATTCGAAATTTTCATGCGTTTTTTTTTTGCAATTTGCAGGTCAGTATCAGAAGGCAAATTCTCGTAATTTAAAACGTTCAAAATCTAGTCGCAGTCACATCTCGGCGACAAAAAAATGTCAAAAACTTGTCAAAATGTAGGAAAATTAGAGGAATTATTTTTGACAGATTGAGACTGAGATCAGACTGTGAACGTTCTTAAAATTACGAGAATTACCCCTCTGGTTGTATGTTGATTGATCTAAACATGATTCGTTGCCGTGACAAATATTTATTTATAGAATTATAATCTTGAAAATACAACATCTCTCTTTATATTACCTTATTAAATGACTATTTCATGAAATCATTACATTTGAGGCCAATTCTAACTTATGGAGTTGTACTTGCTGATTTTAATGATTATAATTCTGTAAGTACATCCATATTTGTTACGGTCGCGAATCATATTTGAATCAACTGACCTTCAAACTGCAAAAAAGTAAGAAACTTTGAATTTTACAAGTTACCTTAGCGCATGCATGGCCCCCTTAGTATAATCAGACTATAATGTTCCCACGGCTGGGACACAGGCCTCCTCTCTTTGAGAGGGAATGGGTCATAATCCATAAATCCACCACATGTCTTCGAATGTTTGGTTCTAAGACATGCCGGTTTCCTCACGATGTTTTCCTTCACCGTTTTGAGAGCATCCCCCTTAAACGAATTAAATCAAGATGATTTAGATTCCATGTCTCTTTGCTTCTTTTACCTTTCAGCCCTGCATTGTAACCAATACATCTGTTATTTTAATTCACCATCGTTATTTAAATTGCAAAATGTATGAGAATCCATTTAAATCTCACAGAATTATTCTCACTGCAGTTCGATATTAATTATATTGTTAACGATACAGTAAGTTATGAAAATAAATATTTCATACTCAATTTTGAACCTTATCGTGCTGTTCTCAGAGTTGAAATTGAAATGGTGTGTTTCAGATTTATTCTCGATCACAATTACTCATTTCATTGCGCCTGAGTCGCGGGCTGCTCGCAGACCCATACGTCTTGCCGGAGACAATATTATTTATCCAAGGTACACTGACAGGGGGTAACAACTGCGCGCGCAGTGTAAACTCGAAGGAGTGGGCGAGTAAATCAACTATTTGCATCGGCTGCACTGTGCGGGCGCAGGGCCAGTGTGCACGCGACTGCGGTGCGCACGCGGATTTTTCAGGGTGTTGCTTTACTTTTTTCGGAAATCAATTTTAGTTTTTATAGCTAATAAACAGAAATTGCCAATTATGCACGCCTAGGTTATGCATTATGTATTTTTGAAGAATAGGTAAGAAGGTAACTTTATTTTATTTTATTCTTCCTTTAATTCTAATGAAAAAACTAAAATGACCATAAACAGATGTAGTTGAGTAAAACACACAAATAATTACGTTAAAAGTACATTTGGAGGCATGAGGAACAGGGTGTAAAGTTCACTCAACCTCCATAGAAAAGGGAGGATCCTCCGACCAGACGGGTGTTGTGTCTGGCGGGCAGTTGCCCAACGATTGATGTTGGGAAATTGTATCTACGCTAAGTGCGCGGTAAACTCTGCTTGCGAGATGCAGGATTTGCGTGACGTCAGTATGACGCGTTGTTCGCATGTGGCGTTGTAGATACCGCTACATCACTACGGAATTACGGAATTCCACAACATTTTCTTACAAATTAACAGTTTTTTTGGTCCCATCCTTAAATACTCTTAGTGTACGCCACACAGGGCCAATTCATTAATACCATAAACAGAAGTTTATGTAAAATGACTTCATTAAAGTCTGAACACCCTATTTAGTTTCGCGCCTAGAGTTACCATGCGTCTGGATTTATCGGGACATGCTTTTTGGCCACCCGTCCGAATTTTGTCCGGCCTTGTCATAAATTGTACGAAATTTTCTACAGAAGAGGTTTTTTTTAAAATGTGAAGAGTGCAATGAGTGCTCCGTGCAGCTGTCGAATATTTCTGTTCTGTGCTCGGGATTGTGATCAGTTTTGTTTTTTTATGCAAGTTAACTTATCTTTGTTATATGCACGTATGTCTGTGACAAATAAATCGAATTTTCCTGTCTTTACCTATTGAAAAAACAAAATTTAAAAAGTGAAATATCTGGATTTTTTTTTGAACTGTCCGGCTTTTTGTCTGGACTTTTTGAATTTTGAACTGGTAACCCTACTTGCGCCGCCGGCGAGGATCTCGTTAGCGACACGCATGCGCGACGCGCGGTCGGCGCCGGCGCGACAAATGCGACGTCGTAACTTACACCCGCCACGACGCACAATGAGATAAACATGAAACAATCACCCAAGGTATGTGAATGTACAGACAGTAAAAGTTAAGGAATTATCGTGTCAGTGTCGTTGGTACAGTTTTGTTGTAGCAATAAAGGCTTAAAATAAGTAACACGATTGCTTCACTTGTAGGTAGAAATAAAGGTTTACAATAAACACAAGTATAAAATATTATAACATACTATGGGGGCATGAGGAACAGGGTGTAAAGTTCACTCATCTTCCATAGAAAGGGGACGATCCTTCGAACAGACGGGTGTTGTGTCTGGCGGGCAGCTGCCCTACGATTGATGTTGGGAAATTGTAAGTATTATGCTAATTGCGCGGTAAACTCTGCTTGCGAGACGCAGGATTTGCGTGAACCAGGCAATGCTCGGAGTTTCTTTGAAGGATAAAATCAGAAACAAAGTTATCCGGAAAAGAGCCAGAGTTAATGACATAGCTTAGCAGAATAAGCAAGCTGAAATGACAGTGGGCTAGCCATGTTGGTCGAAGGATCGATGGCCGGTCAAGCAGACGAGTCTTGTAGTGGCGACCGCGTATCGGCAAGCGTAGTGTCGGGTGCCCTCCAGAAAGATGGACAGACGACCTAAAACAGGTGGCTGGGACAGACTGTATGCGGAAGGCGAAGGACAGGGTGGTGTGGCGCAGCATTGGAGAGGACTATGTCCAGCAGTAGACTGCGATAGGCTGAGTTGACTCAATAAACAAAGGTAGGTACTGCAAGCAGGACACATATTCTTTTGGGATTCCTACAAGAGACGTTTTGGATTCGTCTTTCATCTTGGAATTAATTTCACAAAGATATAAAGGTGACATAAAGTCAGGGAAATTAATTGTTATGCAAGTTCTTCTTCTTAGCGTGTCGATGGC
Source organism: Apamea anceps (assembly GCA_951799955.1). Lineage (NCBI taxonomy): Eukaryota > Metazoa > Arthropoda > Insecta > Lepidoptera > Noctuidae > Apamea > Apamea anceps. The sequence continues at coordinate 6,774,598 of OX637501.1, forward strand.
AAACATATTGCGAAAAAATATATAGTTATTGTGTTTTAAGCAAATGGCACAAAATTTAGCAACGCGGATACCGTTCGCTGATGCAGAGCACCAGAGGTGCATGAAAGGAGCCTCCCCGAGTGACGACCCTCCGAACTTTTGTTACGTCCGGCGCTCCCTGGGCAATCGACTTCAGTCGATTGGCTTATCCTTTCACCACGATGGTAAATATAAGTTATGTAAGTTGACTACAGATTTAAATTGACCGTATATTCAAAACACAATTGTCATTCTTTGACAGCTGCATGAAATAGCTATATCACTACAAATAGACGTAGGGTGTCAATTTGTTCCCCTTACTGTGCATTGCAGCCGTTCATAAGTTTAAATCAGCGGAGTGATTACGTAGCACACCAACAGTAGAAATGGCTTTTGACAGTTCAACAACATTCATTGCGTTATTTACCTCGTTGAACAGATTTTTTTTTCGAACATATGAAGCAATGTATCAGCAATATCCTTCAAAATGATTCAGATTGAGATTGATACGCGGTGCAGATGTATTTCGGTTCTTTTACCTACCCATAAAAAAAGCTTACATCCTGCCAAGCTGAAGTAGGTGGAACATAAAGTACTTAGTTGCAACGCAATAAAAATAAATCCGAATAAAACCGCACGTCATTTCTAATTACGTACATTTACAAGCCAGATGCAGTACCTACAGAGCCACAGAGTCAAGTGCAGAGACAATTTACAATCTGCTGTACATTTTAATTGTGGACCGTTTAAACCGTATTATAATTTGAGCGTACGAGCATTTATCAAAATGTCCTGATGCGGGGCTATAATAGGCGTAATGAATGAACTGGGAGACAACACCGTTTTATTGTTTTATATCCTCGTAAATCAAAGAGGTTTTATTGTTTCTTAACTTTGTTATGCGGTTGGGGTCTATCGAGAGGTTTTTGTATGGAAAATGTGCTACCAGAGGGCTTTATATGGTGGATACGTCGTTGGTTCCTGTTTCTATCATACCTAATGATTGATGGTAATTCCCCACGTAGGGTTACTGACGACTGCATGTCTACCGTTGTACCTATGGCGTACTTCCTCATGCTGTTCACAAGATTGCAAACCCATTTACTATCTTGAATTTCATGACTCATTTTCTTTCATGACGTTGTAGTAATTTACGAGCTATTTTTATCTTGCTGCGCCTCGCGGTTTCACTCGCATAAGTTTCAATTCTGATTTCGATTTAATTTTCTATACAAACCTTGTCCTGATAATAACAAACACAAAAAAAGAGTTATTCAATTTGGTGCAGTCGATCGGAAGTTATGCGCGTAGATACATTTCGGTGATTCATTTTTATTTATATAGATTGTCATACATTAAAGCATTAATATTAAAGCACATACTCCTTGGTGTGGCTATGAGACTGCCACCGACTCGCTTCCTCTTTTCTTCTCTGAAAAACTGTAACCTCGTCAAAATTAAAGACGCAAAAACTCTGCAACGCCTTCGTTAGGCTCTTTTGTTATGCCTGGCCTTTCGATTAGAGTTTTCTGGCAGAATAATATGATGGAATTAACGCATCATACTTTTTTATCTATTAAAAAGGTCTGGGTAAACCGGATCCAATAAATCCTTCAAAAAGAACACCTTCCGAATTCCCTAACTTACGCAAATCCTGTAAGAATCCCACGTATCCCTGACAGCAGGATTGTTAGTTTCACATTAGTATGCCAGACATAAGCCAGCTCTGGCTGAGGTCCTGTTAACCCTGCTTCTATTATCGTCTAAGTTATAGCTGGCTCCGTACCTGGCTTACCTGTCCTGTCTGCATAATTCCACCAAGTTTTTAAAGAATAAGTTAAAGTTAATATGAATGTTGAACTGAAGTTTTATGCTTTAAAGGTGTCCTGAACGTTCTTAGTAAAACCACCGTTCTTAGTAGAGATTCTTACATTTAAGATAATATTATGGAGTCGAATAAATTCCACTACATATTGTTATTTTACTCCATGTGTACGACTGTTTTACTGAAAATTATACTATTACTACTCCTAGCAGCGTACCGCAGTTTCACCTGCATAAGTGTCGATCCCGTGGGAATATCGGGATATAAACAGTATCATCGTATGATTAATGTAAAACCACCTTTGCAGGTGCCAAATTGGTGGCAAAACAAACATTTTCTTTCTGTAGCTAAGTCTTTATTCATTCTATGTTATTGCTATTAAATCACCCGGAAATCGCAAACAAATTGTTAAGCCTTTAGCTAAATATATACATAAAACTGCTGAATAACATACATTAGGAAACGACCTATTTCCAAAAGCAGCAAGGGTCACCGAACGCGAGCTTCCCATAAATCATAGCGATACAAAACGACTGCCATCATAATTGTCATGCAAGGAGGAGTGCAGGACTCACTCACGTTTATAATAATAATAAGAAATTTATGATACGCTCGTAATTTTTCAGTATTTGGTTACATGACGACGAGCCGCAGCGGTTCCATAAGCTGAGCGCGTAGCGGGTGAAGTAGAACAAGAAGATAAGCGAGATTCCTCATAATAAAGATAAAATTAATCAACATCATCACCATTTCAGCAGGATGATGTCCACTCCAGCGTGGACATAGGTGTCCTTCTCGTGTCGCCACATCGACTGGTCCTGGGAATCTCGCATCTAGCGAATTCCCTCGATGAAGATTTTAACTAGAAGTAGTTTTGTTGTCATATTCACCTATTAAGAAATTAATCAGTAAGTGGTTTCATTTGTCTTTACCACTTTTATAACTCTATCATTTGCATAAAACTAGCCTATCAAAGCCGCAATCTTTACATCTTTCCGGTCTTCAAAATTAACGACGAAATGCATAAAATTAATTAACCAATTCATGTTCAAACATCATCATCAAATTATTTTTAAGTATCAATTTTGTGGTAGCAATCAGAATTTGGAACTGATTGGGTCTTTAAAATAGCCGATTAAATTTCACGCGGTTGTAAAGTGGTTGGCTTAACGCTTTCTGCTGCTCTGTGGTCACCGCTTGGCCATACATCACGCCAGACCACGGTATACCACGTGCGGTGAGATCCACAGATAAGCAATAAATGGAGGCCGAATAATTCACGAGTCCTGTCATAAATTTGTATCTGTCTATCGAGTATCGGGATCGGGTAACTAGAGAAGTGAAGGGTTAGGGGATGATGGACGATCGGTTATTTTAAAGGTAGTCGGATATCTGATGCATGAGGGTTAATTAATTAACATTTTAACATTTGGATGTACTGTGTACGTTTTAATGTGTTGTTTACCATGTTACAATCCAGCAATGTAATAATGCATGAATGAACTAAGTATATCCAAGGTGGAATGGAAAAAACTTTTTGCTTGTTCTCTATCACAATATTAAAGTCTTTCTTCTGTTCAATTCTATGAATGAACACAATGAATAAAGCATAAGTCCCTTATGTTGAGTACTCGACATTTTACAAAGTTGCTGACATCCCTACCGTCTGTACTTCAACTTCAACCCTAATGGACGCAACGCCTTTCCAATAACATTACTGCCTGAAGCCGTACAAGCAAATTGATCGATCACGTCACCCCAGAACAGGGGTGTCATAGTGAAAAATGTAGCTATTTGTTGCAATTAGGGAACATCTTGTGATCTCGGTGATCTTCGTAAAAAATCAGGGTGGCATGATGGAGAGAACTGAGGGTCTCTCTAAAAGTCGTTACTGTAACGGAATGTCAATGAGATTGACAATTTTGGATGAATGATTTTTCGACAGACTTCGTAAATTGGTTCGGTTCCTTTAGTTTATTGATCCTAGAAACTATCTTTATTGGGACGAATTTTGACGTTCTCAAATGCCTTAAAAGTGCCAATTTGATATTTATATGATTTGACTTTGACGGCTGTCAACTTTTTATGACAATTGGTTCCATCCATGCTGTTGTCAAGGCATAATAATAATATAACCAATCATTGAACCTCTTAATGTATGCTATATGTTCCTACATGCTTTCTATGTCGAGCTGGTAAAAGTTGAATCATTAGGTAAGTAAATTATAAGTACCTGTTCATGGGAAGAGCGTACCTTATGATTTAAAATTGACCTTTGAAGAAATTGGATAGTTGAGTAGAAACTGGACACTTTACACAAACAACGTAAAAATCCTTTACACCATCTAACATCTAATTTATATCTTCCTTAGAGGTAACACTAGCCCTTTCCGAACCAACTTTATTCGAACTCAAATCCATAAATTAGAAGAGCTGATAATAAAATATGAGGAGGTGTCACGAGAGCGCGGGCGGCGGGTGGCCGGGTGCGCGGGCGCATTGTATGGAGATGTGCCCAAGATGTGTTGTGTGCAATAAAACAATGTTGGTAAACAAACAAGCCTTCGGAGCCGACGCACCGTCATCGTTGTCATGTGTTTTTTATATAATTATTGGGATGGTTTTAGAGGCATGGAGCTGTTTTTAAAGTATTCTAGAATTTAGGAGGAAATACTTGAGTTAGGATATTAAAGAAGAAAGATATGAAAGAAGTCATGTTAAATTATAAAATACCAGTTTGGAACAATTCAAAACTACTTTAATTAATTAAACTGATAATGTTTGGTTGATGAGATTTGAAACAACAATTTTGGACTTTAGAGAGCTTTTGAAACTTTAAGATTTAAGCAGCTGTAGTACTTAGGTGGATTGGACAGAGAAGGTAGCACAACATAAAGACAAGTAGAAAAATATGGAGCAGACCGTAGCCCAGCAGTGGAACATCATAGGTTAGGTTAGGTTTTCTATATATATTAAAAAAAAACAAAGATTAAAAAAAAAAAATAATAATAAAAAAAAACAAAAATTAAAAAAAAAAAAAAACAAAATTAAAAATCATATCAATTTTAATTTATTTGACATAGGTACACAGATTAATTACTATTTATACAAGCTAACACTAATATATACTATATACAATTATATAATACGAAAAAAAAATAGAAAAAGGCAGGAGCTCATTGGGCATCAAAAAATTCGTCCGCATCACTGTCAAAGGAATAAGTGCCCAAAAGGCTGGCAGCATTACCGCGTTGGATGGCAATGCTGATTCTTTGGGCTAAAAATAGGCCAACCTTCTGGTCACGTGAAGAGTCAACCAACCGCATGGCGATGTCCCGAAAAAAGAAAGATCTACTTATATAATTTTATTGTTTTGATTATTTATTTTAATTTGATTTCATTTAATTCGATTTATTCTGTTTCCGTTGAATTTGATTTGTATTGATTTTTTTTTAATTTTATCTAATTTTATTTGATGTCAGTTTATACGTATACTATGAATGGGTGTTATTTACCTGAAATAAATAAATTAATTATTATTATTATAGGTTAACTGTTTTTTTTTTGTACGTTTGTTAACACTTCATGAAAATATTTTCCGTTTATTTCAGGTTTACTTAGTTATGATGTCTCCATTTTGTTATGCAGAAAAGGAAAGAAAACACAGCGAAGGAAATCGAATTCAGAAATAGTAAACTACTCCACACATGTCTTGTTCTACGTTTCAATATGTAACATTTACGCGTCGTCATGGTCCGTCCGTCTGTCACATCGTTAATACTTTAACAGTCTAATTGTACCTTAATGTGAAATAAAAAAACTAAATAAAAGCTTGTAGAAAGTAATTAAAGAACAATTTTTGTGATTACAGGCCGCGGACGCGATTTGTTTTGTACTTTCAAATAGAATTTGATGGTGTTACAGATAGCTAGGCACTTACTATCTTGAATACTAATTAAATTCCCCTTTTAAACGGCGTTCTGGTGTATTTATTTAAAGAACTGGCAGGGACATGGGTTTATTTAAATGGTATCATCAGGTCGGGATGCGCTAGTTGATCAAAATATGATTTGCAAGCATAACAAGAACCTATTTACAGAATTATAATAATTCAAATCATCAAACTGCTAAGCATCGTATTTTAATCAATATTCAACATGCTAAGTAATAACAGCCGCACGGGTTGATCGATCAGGTTTAGCTACGCTTGCCACGGTCGGTCCGTGGATGGGTGACCATCTTTACATACGACCCCTCCGTGTCACGTTAAGCCGATGGTCCCGGCTGTCATTCTTGGATCTTTCTTTTTCTTTGACAGTCGTTACGGGTCATCAGAAGCCCGAAAGTCTGATAACCAGTCTTACCAAGGGGTATTGTATTATCCAGAAACTGGGTTGTGGAGGTCAGATACTTAGGTTAGGTTAGGTTGTCACTCCATGTAAAATACTGGTATTCAGCTGCATCCGGTTAGACTGGGAGCCGACCCCAACATAGTTGGGAAAAGGCTAGGCAGATGATGATTCAACATGATACTGACCTGCAAATTTCAAAAAAAGTAAGAAAATTTCAATTTCGCGGGCTACCCTGGTGCTTCCCCCTTAACTACGAAAACTAATGTCTAAAAATAATTTCGCTATATTTATTTATTTAATCATTTACGTACACACATTATAAACAGACAAGAAAAAGGTACAAAGGTGATGCTATAGCTTCACCGTCCGATGATTTTAATGTTAGGTTATTTAATTCCTAGGCTTTTTCTATTCTTCTATATATCTAAAACTATATCAGTTCTCGGATGAAGAGATTTTATTACTAAACCATTATTTCCTAAACTCGTGTTTCGCGTATTCTACATGCATTTGATTATCCAGTTTTCATATATTAATATTGCCGTCAAACAATTCCGCGTATGTGAATGGTAATTATATTCATTATTGATCAGCATTGAATGTGGCACTAATTCGGTTGAGCAAAGGATTTATTTATTCAATAGAATCCAATCTTTTCTATTTTGGACAGTCAACACCCAAGAGATGACAGTCGACATCCAGTCAATCCTAGATACTGAAGATGAAGAAACAAATAAAATGTATTGTACATACACGAGGCGCGGTCAGGGGCCCCCGTCAGGAATGAAGTTGTTTACGCGATACTCGCGACAGAGAGAGGAGAGAGGGAATGTGTGAATTTAATACGCGTTTAAAATACAGAGCCATTGTAGTATAAGTTCTGAACACCACGAAAACGAGACTAATGGCGAAAAATTTGAATCGTTTTCGCAGCCGCCATCTTAGATTTTCATGTTGAATTCACTATTGGCTGCAGCACCCTCCAAAACTATGACAGAATGTTGCTATTCCGTTACGTGACGAGTTCTACCAGTTTACTCCTACTGCAAGCTGCGTTGAAGAATATATTCTATTCTATTCATAAGCTCTTCGTTCTATAATAAGCCAAAATATCACGATAAACATGTCAAACAGAACGATGCCATATCGATCATCACAACCAAACTGACAGAAACACGTAAAGCAAAATATTGTTGTAACAAAACGCGTAGGCGGCATTACGTCAGTCATGCAAGGGCTGGAAGGAAGTGACTCATACATAATTCAAGAACCACGTAGGATAATCGTCCGATACTGTTTGTTAGTCAAATAAGCCATTGTGAATGTTAACATCTGATATGGGAATTGGATAGACTTTGGGACGAAAGAGATACGTTATTAGTCAGGTATTGAGTTTGTGAGACCGGAATATATTAAACTAAGACGATTTTTTGTCGTAACGAATTGGAATATAGAGAGGAATATTATGCAAAACTTGGTCGTTTTGACAATTGTAGTTAGTATGAAAATATACAATAGACTCGGGCTGTGGTAGTCCACAGAGATTAGTGGAGCAGAGGTGGCCCAGTGGTAACGGCCGCGACTTAGGAGTTGTAGGTCGTAGGTTCGAACCCAGCGCTCATACATGCGCTTTACTTTGTGTAAATTATTGCATCACCACTGCTCTCAATACGGTGAAGGGAAACATCGTGAGGAAACCGGCATATCCTAGAACTAAAAATTCTCCCTCTTGGGGTCTCGTAGAGAGGAAGCCTGTGTCCAGCAGCAATGGAGGGAACATTATAGGCTGGTGTTATGCTAGAGTACTCCACTGCTGGAAATATGCTTCTCTCCCAGTTGCGCCATAATAACCGGCACCCTAATTGCGTAACACACAATCAATTGGAATCGGTTTCATTTTGACAGTTCAACAACATGCATTGCGTTATTTACATGTTAAGCAGACAAATTTTTCGAACTTATGAAGCAATGGATTAGCAATTTGCTTCAAATTGATTCAGATTACGATTGATTGTGTGTTACGCAATTAGGGTGCAGTTCTCCGCCTTCCGGTCCATCTATCTGGGGGCGTCCCACGCTATCGTGCCGATTTGCGGTTAAATCCTATAAATCACACTAAGCTGTTGATGATCTAAACTCTAAATAGGTTGATGGCAATAGTTTTGCCCCTTATTACCTGGAAAATGGTGAAATGTTGATGTTCTATAAGGCACACCTCTGCCTGATCCTTCGGGAAAACAAACGTGATGTTATGTATGGGATGGGAAGAACAAACCTTCGAATAAATAATTAATAACAACAAAAGCTGAATAATTAAGTATATTACTACGATGACACATACACAGTGCATCCGCCTAATCGTTGCTTTTAAATTAATTAAAGTGAATGAAAGTGTTCTGTTATCTTTATCTTGTACTACATGCATTAAATACCGACTTCCTGTACGAAGTCGATTTACAGCGTTAAAATCTTGTACCTACACTATTTTATTGCGTTCACGCAACGTATTCAATCAAACGATAGCGCTGTGCTTTCGTTCTGGTATTTTGAAGTTGGGATACTTGTTACTGGTATTCGGAACGGTTTTTGAGAACAGAACCGCTAGGATCACATTTTTCGGGGAAAACGCAGCGCTATGATTGTTTGTATTTTCTGTTTTTTCTGTCTGATATGTATAACCACTTTTTTACGAGGCATTTTCCATGTAAAGTCTTACATGGAATAATCTCGCATACGTAGCTCAAGAGCTCAAGAGAATTGTTAAAAAAATAATACGTTTTCACACTAAGAGTTAATTCTTTACTGAAAGTTTGTTTGCAGGTAACCCAACACTCATTTTGTTCTGTCTACTTCTATGTCACTTTTTTATGAAAGGAACACAAATTCCGGTTCCAATATACCTGTTATTTGTCATCTCTGTTCCTTATCCCATCCTTACTGGTAACGTGTAGAATATTAATCGCTTTTATACGACCTCCGGATGCGTCCACGCTTGTGAATTCACAACTAATGTTTATTAACACCGATTACATTTTATTTGTATAAAAACCTTGTTTATTTTATTATGGGTTGAGGTTCATGTGTTGCATTACGATTTCTTTCTTGTTTATTTTTTAACCCCCGACGCAAAAACGACGGGGTGTTATAAGTTTGACGTGTCTGTGTGTGTGTGTGTGTGTGTGTGTGTGTGTGTGTTTGTTTTAAGTACCATCCGAGGACGTGCGTATGAATACACAAGGCACGACCGAGGACCTTTTCAAAGCGAGGACCTTTTCGAGGGTCCTCGGTTTGACTTGACCAAAGATTCGTATTCTGCAAGCGATTTTGAGTCTTTCTATATACTTATTACGAAAAAGTTGTCTGAACCTCGGTTTGATCAAGAAAATTCATAATCTTACACAAATATTGTGTATCCACCAGATGGTGCCACTCTCGCCTCATACACAGGCTCTTTACACTCATTTCACGTTTGTTGTATTATCCGAGGACCTATGTGTTAACTTTAACACAAAAGACCTCGGTTAGGTAGCTTTTCCAGACAATGTGTATTTAAGACCTCGGTTTGCTAGATTTTCCGAATAGTGTGTATTCTAGTCCTCGTTTTAACAGTTTTCCTCGTGTGTAGAATACGAATTATGTGCTATCATTTAAATAAAATTATGAAGGAGAAAAGCGAAGGTAGACTGAATCCTTAAACAACTCGTTAGTAGCTAATAGGTGCACGAGGAATAATCAGGCTTCTTCTGCAGTGTGTACTAAGTACCTAGGCCTGCTTAGCAACATTATGATTTGCACCATACAATATTGTATTGGCATGAGCTGAATACGTGTGCTCTTCGTAAAGAACCTAATAGAGTAAGATCCCAGGGCCACCAGACATCACGTATTTTCTGACGAACGAAATGTGGAAGATTGAGTAGTGTTAGTATGTACTAAGAGCGCATGCCTACCTGCTAGCTTGCTGAGACGGTCAATTCTCAGGTATCAGGTAATCAAGGTACAAAAAACATTACTTACCTCACGTAAATTCTCCAAGCTGATTATCACGTATATTTTAGGCAATATCCTTAAAAATAAGTCGCCAATACTCCCAGACACTTTCCGTCGGCCGTATTGCTTTGCAGACGCTTTAAAGCTCCCAAAATAATTAGGTAGGTACTTCACGTAAATTCCGATGCTCCATTTTTATATATGTCCACCAGACAACTATTTTATAACCTTTTACAAGAAGACAGACCGATCCAAGGGCCAATCATCCCCTAAACTCAATTTTAATACCTCTGTGGGTAGGAGCGCGTTGGCATTATCCACGCGCATGAGACTGAGTGAGACATGTATTAGGATATATTGACTTCTCTCTCTCTCACACGCTCTTACAGTTTACTCATATCAATTAATTATTATTATTTTTTAAAAATCAGCCAAAAATTAAAAAATCATGTAAATAATTAAAGATTAACTTGTTAAAAATGCTCATTTGACCACAATAATTCTAGAATTTTATTCAGCAAGCTGTTTTGATAAATTCGAATTAACTTCATTTTTTTTTTTAAATTATTTATTTATTGGGAATTAATCATAAAAAAAACAAAGTAGAAAAATATTAATCTCTCAACATTTCTGAGTAGTGCCTCTAATCTTCATTATCATTGTCATTGAAATTGATATGCCCTCGCGCTCCTACCCACAGAGGCATTAAAATTGAGTTGAGGGGATGATTGGCCCTTTGGATCGGTCTGGCTTCTTGTAAAGGGTTTTAAAATAGTTGTCTGGTGGACATATATAAAAATGGAGCATCAGAATTTACGTGAAGTTAAATACCTTATTATTTTGGGAGCTTTACAGCGTCTAGAAAGCAATACGGCCGATGGAAAGTGTCTGGGAGTATTGGCGACTTATTTTTAAGGATATTGCCTAAAATATACGTGAAAATCAGTTTGGAGAATTTACGTGAGGTAAGTAATGTTTTTATGTACCTTGATTACCTGATACCTGAGAATTGACCGTCTCAGCAAGCTAGCAGGTAGGCATGCGTTCTTAGTATGTACATACTAACACTACTCAATCGTCAACATTTCGTTCGTCAGAAAATACGTGACGTCTGGTGGCCCTGGGATCTTACTCTATTAGGTTCTTTATGAAGAGCACACGTATTCAGCTCATGCCAATACAATATTTTATGGTGCAAATCATAATGTTGTATAATCTAAGCAGGCCTAGGTACTTAGCACATACTGCAGAAGAAGCCTATAATCAATACCAGCATCTTTGTGATCTAGAATTTAGACTTCAGTTTTCTCTTCTTTATCCCGGCTTATCTGAAAGAAACGAAATAATAACTTGATATTGTATTGAATATCATGAAACTGAAGTTTCTGAATTCTGATTTATCTACTCATTTTAAACCTGAATTCTAGTTTTACTTTATTTTCGTAAGCTAAATTTGAAGACGATGCTACCAACTATTTAGGAATTCCCCCATAAAGAAACGACCCTGGCTGCAGCATCAGCACAAACTGGTAATTATTTTAGTTTTACGACTTAAACCCAACGCGTATGCTAAATTTCAAGACGATGCTATCAACTGTTGAGGAGTTCTCTCATGAAGAAATGACCCTGGCTGCAGCATCAGCACAAACTGGTAATTGTTTTGATATTACTAGATAAACATAATGCGTATGCCAAATTTGAAGATGATGCTATCAATTATTGAGGAGCTCCCTTATGAAGAAACAACCCCGGCTATCAGCACAAACTGGTAATTATTTTAGTGTTACTAGATAAACCTAATGCGTATGCCAATTTTGAAGACGATGCTATCAAGTGCTAAGGAGTACCGTCATGAAGAGACGATCCTGGCTGCAGCATCAGCACAAACTGGTAATCATTTTAGTGTTACTAGATAAACCTAATGCATATGCCAATTTTGAAGACGATGCTATCAAGTGCTAAGGAGTACCGTCATGAAGAGACGACCCTGGCTGCAACATCTGATACTATAATAATAAACTCATTTTAAAGTTGTTTATATAAAATTAAATTACCTTTCCTCCACAGTGATTACACCCTTCTTATTCGCGGTCCACATCAACGGCAAACGTAAAAACATCGACTCGTCCTCGCTTGGTACTTCATTTTAGAAAAAGTGTGTAAGAAAGAAGTCGGAACATTTTACTTACATTGATATAATTATTATCTTACACGTAAAATATTTTAGGTAGGTAGATTTTCCAGGTCCTCAGTTTGTACAAATTCTACGCGAAAAACTGTCCTCGGTTTAGTGATATAAAGTCTAACACAACGTCCGCACTTTGTACAAGCTATAAGAAATTTTGTGTAAAAATACGTCCTCGGAAGGACGTCGCAGGGCTTACGTAAAAGGTCCTCGGTTGGCTTACACAAAGTCCTCGTATGTGCATCGCTGGTCACATTTTGCTGTGTATTTCAGGTCCTCAGTATGATAGCCGAAATTCATACAGAAAAATGTTGAGATAGCATTATCCCAATAAGCTCATCACTATAGATTTATTCACCTGTCTCTTTCTATCTTATTCTAAAAAGCCAACGAGGTATTTAAACCAGTTTTTTGGAGGGTCCTCGGTACGTTCTAGGACTAACAAGGTCCTCGTAAGGGTGTCTGTACAAACAGGGGTGTGTGTGTGTGTGTGTGTGTATGTCTGTCTGTGGCATCGTAGCTCCCGAACGGATGAACCGATTTTAATTTTGTTTTTTTTGTTTGAAAGGTGAATTTGTCGGGAGTGTTCTTAGCTATGTTTGATGAAAATCGGTCCAAGATGGCCGCCGCTACAAAATGGCGGATTAAATATTTTTTCACAACTCCCTCAATATGGGTATCAAATGAAAGGGCTTGACTAGTAGAATACTATACACTATGATAAATTTCAAATCCAAGATGGCCGCCACCACAAAATGGCAAATTACATATTTTTTTTCACAACTCTCTCCATATGGGTATCAAATGAAAGGGCTTGACTAGTAGAATACTATACACTATGACAAATTTCAAATCCAAGATGGCCACCACCACAAAATGGCGAATTACAAAAAACCTGATTAAATACCAAATTACCAGAATCTTAAAACGCAAGAAAATAAAGGAAAGGAATAATAAGGAGTCCCTACAAAAAGCACGAAATAAAAAATTAAATTAAAAATTTAAAAAACCCCCGACTGCGTGAAACCCTATAAAAAGAAAAAAATAACCTTGAAATTATGACCCTACGTAAGTGCGTATGAAATTTTTTGATTAAATATTGTCCTGTCGGGGGACCGCTACTATTTTAAACTTTAACAGAACGTTAGGCTAATAATTAGAGCGGTCCCCCGACGGGACAACATTTAATCAAAAAAATTCATACGCACTTACGTAGGGTCATAATTTCAAGGTTATTTTTTTCTTTTTATAGGGTTTCACGCAGTCGGGGGTTTTTTAAATTTTTAATTTAATTTTTTTGTGGCCGATTTAGATTTGGTGTAGAATTACGGATTTTGGTGTAAGTCTCGTAAAAAAAAAGCAAATAAAATGGCGTGAACATTATTAGGTATTTTTTGGAAATTTTGATAATAGTTTATTTCGTCGTCATCATCATATTTTCAGCCGAAGACGTCCACTGCTGGACATAGGCCTCCCCCAAGCACTGCCACTTCGACCGGTTCTGTGCTTCTCGCATCCAGCGGATTCCTGCGGTCTTCACGAGGTAATCAGTCCACCTTTACCTAAGTATATTTCGTTTGACAACAAGAAGAGATCTGAGGGGCAGTTTTCGTAATTTTAAGAACATTCACAGTCTGATCTCAGTCTCGATTTGAGAAAAATACTTCCAATAATTACCCTACATTTTTGACAAGTTTTTGATATTGGTTGTCGCTGGAGATGAGATTGTGGCTAGATGTTGGACGTTTTTAATTACGGAAATTGTCCTTCTGTTATTGTCCCAGCCATAACATAGGATTAAATCTATCGGGATCTAATCTCCATACGGTACTTCAGTAAAGCTGTTGGCTTTTTGGTAGGTTTTAGCAAATTAATAGGTCCTTCGCTAATCTATTATTGCAGCCCCTCACCCGTTACCATAGTCATTATGCCGGACACTAACTACTAACTACCTTCATCCGTACTTAATTCAACTCCAAAGAAAACTAGTAATTTATGCCTAACACATTACCCCAATTGCCAAATATACCTTATTCCACTAACTACACCTGTTCAACTTTAAACTTTAACTTCTAGGTCGTAAGGTTGAAATCTCCTCGTGTAAATTATTTGTTATTTTAATACCTCAGCCATTCTAGCCCAGTGTCCCCTTACGGTCCGGTGAACAACGGACGGGGGCACTTAATTACGTGATAGTGGCGGTCCACTTTAGTAACACCCCCTGACTCCCTCTTCAAGGTTTTGCACGTGTGCCCACCATTAAGCCACAGACTAAACTTGTACGATGAAAGCTTTGTTGGTAAATTCGCAGTAGGATAAATTGAAAGTGTTTTTTTTTGTTACTCTGTGTCAATTGTCGTTGACAGTAGCAAAAGGAGGTATTTTCGGAACATGTGTCGGTTTGACAATACAATTTAAGGGTACAGGGTGTGTCTTAGATTTGGGGCTATCGTCCCTTTGATTAATATTATCCTAATGGTCCACCGGAATTTGTAATTCGGAAGTTTTGGCAGTAATGTTCTTAGTTAAATTAATGTTCGACATAATTTGTATGGAGTTATTTGTTGTAAGTTAGGAACTACAGAATACATGCTTTGGAAAGGCACAACCTTTCGCTTTTGGAGAATTATTTATTTCCAAAAATAGAAGAAGAAAGAAAACGTGTTTATTCTGCATAAATAAAGCGCACACTACAAATAAAAATAAAAACTTTTTTTGCAAAAAAGCGAACCCAGCGACACTGACTTGTGACTCTATGGGACCATTTGGGAAGTATACCCTTTCCAACAAAAAAAAATACAAACATCCCAATTGAGAACCTCCTCCTTTTTTAGAAGTCGGTTAAAAACTACATAAAATAAACACGAACAACTTAGTCCAAAGCCTCGTAAACTCAAGCTTAAACTCGTAAAAAGTTGATAATTTTGAAAATCGTTCTTATCTAATTTGTTCTGGTATCTAATATACCGACATACAAAAACTGTTAAATTTTAGATGAAGATCGCATCTTTCAGATCTTCTAGTTCTTCTAGAGTTTACTATTTTATTTAATGAAAACTTCTTGTAAAAATGCGATGCTTTTCATGAATTCACGAATGAGCTGCTCCAAAGTACCAAAGGAAGTAGTTTAGTCAAAGCTGCGTCGAGCATTTAAACGTTCAAAATTCAAACTTCGCAAAGGAAACAAACCGATGCTCGTTTGAGTTCGGACGACAAACGGTCGTAGAGGATTTGAAAATGGAACGAGGCGCAATCACGAAGGATTGTGCCGAATCCTATTCTACTCACATATCTATGGACGACCAATCAAATAAAAGCTTTAGTACAACACACGATTTCCCCTTTGCCGCCTGTATTAATGAGGAGGGAGACAGGCAGGGTAGGTCTTGAATACTTGGTGTGCAAAAGCATGAAGGGGTCGCGTGAATGACATTTGCGTAAGCGACTGCCCGCCCTCAAGATTAGCTCTACGATGATTCCCGTCTGCCTAGACTTGAGAACAGTGGAATGGGTTGGAGACTTCATTTGTTGATTAATAATTTAATAATTTTATTATTCAGCTCCATCTAAATCCTTTGGACAGGGTAAGCTATGTAAATTGAATTAACTAAAAATAGGTGTTAATCATTTATAAGTAATAGTATTATGAATTATGGTTCCATTAGAATTTAAAAAAGAAGCTGAATTATTCTCTTCTATCTATGTACCAATAAGAACATTTTCGGCTTTCAATTTGACAGTTCAACAACATTCGTTGCGTGATTTACGTTGTTGAGCAGACTAAATTTTCGAACATATGAAGCAATGGATTAGGAATATCCTTCAAAATGATTCAAATTGTGATTGATAGTGTGTTCCGCAATTAGCCAGCTATTAAACCAGCACAGACCTGGTGTAATAACTGGGAAGCTTATGTCACGGTAATATTATCTATATTACCGTGCTTATGTTGGTTTGCTCGCTATCAAGGTTCAAATACACTGTTCAAGGCCACATACACGGACTTTCTGTTTCATTTTTCTTTTTGTTACTTTAAAAAAATATAATTTGGTTTTTTATTTTTGTCTGTGTTTAGTTTAGTTTGTGATCTTCTTGTACGAGTCGCATTAAATAGTTCTTTCTTTCTTTCTTTACATAACTCATACTAAACAGTTTCTTCAAATATATTTTTTTCAAGCAATAGTGGTTCCACTCTTCGTTTTTCTCTGTGCAATCAATGGGAAGGCTCAAGCGTATCCCAAATTTAACTGTATCGGCGGCATGTTGTGAGCGAAGTTGTAATGGTCGCCATCAACCCTCACCTACCCTCTGTAGTCAAACCTTCCTAGATGTACTTTATTTATGGCTTTGATTGTAGAAAGCTCAAGATTCTATCTTTCCTAGCTCTATGTTTATATATCTTATGTTCTTAGTTTTTGATGGTTATACTATAGCATATCTGTTGGCAGGCAGGCTAACTCTAGGTAGTCGCTCTATGTAAAATACTGGTATCCAGCTGCATTCGGTTAGACTGGAAGCTGACCCCAACAAACAGGGATTTGCCCTGCAGTGGGACAACACAGGCTTATAATAATAATATATACAAGAGCATGCACGAATAGTAAAGATGACTACATAAAGACAAGTCGAAACAAATTAGCAGGCGATGCTGCACCAATGTGCAAATGCGGAATAACCACAACCTCTTAAGACCACTATAGCCTTCCCCTTTTCATGAAATTAATGTTTCTACCAATGAGTCTACTACGACTTATTATTTTTTTCGAGATATCGCCAAGCGGTGGGTCGTCTCTTCATGTGACCAGAGGGTTGGGATCATTTTTTTGGCCAAAGAATCAGCATCGGCTGCAGTGCTGCCAGTCTTTTGGGCCTTTTTTCTGTTGACAGCGATGCAGAGGATTTTTGTAATTCTGTTCCCCCTTTATTTTTGATATACAAATACATATTATTATTTATTATTTTAAGCCTATTAGCTTATTATGTAAATATTATCTTGTTTGAAAATAAAAGTATGTCTACTACAAGTATGTATTATTATTATTATTATTATTTATTTCGAACACAAATGATTCATATTGTTGTTAGTAACACTTATAAAACTATGTTAGTAACATTCTGAGTAAAATATAAATAAAATAAAAAAAAATAAAACTAAAATAAAATATAAAAACACTAATTCATAAACCTATAACTATGACTATAACTATTGCAATAGCTATTATGATTTGAAACCCTAAACCCTTACCTAAGTAGTACATTTTCTGAACTGTATTCTAGATGACGAGAGCTGTATATACAAGCTGCAGACTTTATCACTTATACAAACAAACTTTTCACTTGAGCATTTACAGTGTTTCAGCTCAGTTGGTCCCCTGAAATTAATTTCGCCGGCGAAAAACATTTAAAATGACTTCTGCCAGCAGTTACCCAACTTTCCCGACGCTTTTCTACGACAAACACCACTTTTAACTACCTCACTTTAGTTTTAATTATAGTTTTACCGTTTCTATAGTCGCCACGGAGGCCCATGGTAGTTAAAAGTTGACGTTGTGTTTATTTATTGTGAAGTTTTTGAAGCAAATGTTTCAATTTATAAACCACTCTTCGAGTCCCGACTGCAGTTAAAATATTTATTGCAATAACATTCATTTGTTTCTTTTCCATCTTTTTTGATGAAAGAAGGATTACATACAGCCTATATATCCTGTCTGTCCCAGCAGTGGGAACATTATAGGCTATATAGAATTATAGGGTATAGGCATTGGCATTAGGATAGAGCTATGTAGCTCTCCTCTCTGTGAGAGGGAGTGGACCGTAATCCATCACGCGGGTCAAGTGCGTCTTCGTGTATGTCACATGTCTTGGAATTTTTGGCTCTAGTACCTACATGCCGGTTTCCTCACGATGTTTTCCTTCACCGTTTTGAGAGTCGTGGTGATGAAATAATTTACTTTGTGTACCGACGCCAGCAGGTCAAGCTACCCGAAACTGTTAAATTTTCCCAATCAACCTTGAACCTTAATGCTTTAGCGATAACGTTGAAAATCTATTAAAGAAATTTGACAGATTGTAGTAGCTTGATGTGCTGGCGTCTGTACAAAGTAAATCACCTGTCTGGGTTCGAACCACTGAGCCACCACTGCTCTACTGGCCACCACTGCTCTCGACTGCTCTCGAATCACGCTTTATTCCTCACTACTTCTCACTGAAAGAAAGAAGGCTTAATGTAGATAAATAGAAATACTTAGCTAATGAAAATCATGGAGTCGGTCGGGTCGCTATAAAAGGCCACACAAACTGACTCAAAGTGGGTCCGTGTGTGACCAAAGGACACACCGGGTTTTATAACGTGAATTTAAGCAGCGTTTATTCAGGAAAAGAGCTATTCAGTTAAAACTATCACTAGAGTGATATTAGCTTTGAAAGGCGAATCGCTAGCCTCACAAAGTGCCTCAATTATATGTGTTAATGTAGCGTAGGGTAAGTGAAATTTTGTTCATTGTTCTTATGGTAAATAAAGATCGCACCTAAAACTTTTCATGTACAGACGCCAGCACATCAGGCTACCCGAAACTGTAAAATTTTCCCAATCTACTTTGAACCTTATGCTTTAGCGATAAAGTTGAAAATCTACTAAATAAATTTGACAGATTCTAGTAGCTTGATGTGCTGGCGTCTATACATAAAATAGGTTGCCAAGACCCATATAACGCTTTCGCTGTTAAAGGGGTTATCAGATCTAACGTAGAGCCAAGCCCTAACTCTACAAAGTTATATCTTGGTCAAGATGTAAGTACGGCTAGACTACCTACAGTATTTGTCTCTCCTTCCCCTTTTTAATCCATCCAAAGATTGTCTTTAAAAGATCGCTCTTAGCGATAAGACTGCCCATTGTGTCGCTCTTTGTAAAATTTCCATATTTGTGTCTGTAATTTATACAGGGTTATTTTTCAAAGACCAGCCAAATTTAAGGATGTGATACAGGCCATCAAACTGAACAACTTTCTTCATGGGACAAATAGCGTAATCGCGAAAATTTTATTAACTGTTCCATAGAAAACTTCAATACCTACTCGATCTAAATTTATGGGACGGTTGAATTTTTATTCGCGATTACGATGTTGGTCCCATGGAGAAAGTTGTTCAGTTTGATGGTCTGTACCACATCTTTAAATTTGGCTGGTCTTTGAAAAATAAGCCTGTATGGTGTACATAATAAAGAGTCATTATCTGCCTAGCCTTTTCCCAACTATGTTGGGGTCGGCTTCCAGTCTAACTGGATGCAGCTGAATACCAGTATTTTACATGGAGCGACTTCCTATCTGACCTCCACAACCCAGTTACTGGGTAATACGATACCCCTTGGTGAGACTGGTTGTCAGACTTTCGGGCTTCAGACTACCCGTAATGACTGTCAAAGTTCCACGAATGACAGCCGGGACCAACGGCTTAACGTGCTTTCCGAGGCACGGAGGCGTCTCGGTATGTAAAGATGGTCACCCATCCACAGACCAACCGTGGCAAACGTAGCTTAACCTGACCGATCGACCTGTGCGGCTGTTATTATTTAGCCACGGGCGGGCCCATCGTGCATAATAAAGAGTATTCTATATTATTTATATTCTACGGCTTTGCCGTTACGCGGCCGTAGCACAGACACTCCTATGGGCTTCTGGGGGTTGGAGGGTGAAAGTTACAGATTTCATCACTTTTGTTATTGCAAATTCTAGCCTGCATACCAAATTTCAGTTTCCTAGGACTTCGGAAGTGCCCTAGAGGTTTTGATGAGTGAATGAATCAGTGACGAAATGGACGTAGGTATTTTTGGTACTCGTATTAATAAAATCCAAAGCACAAGTGCTAGACAAATTAAACTTATTAATCTGCTATTCTCATCTGATCCTGAGATTTGCTTCGAGAAAATGTAGGTATGTATTGTTTTTTGGTTTTGGCTCGTCTTGCGGGTACACTGCCGTGCCCCCAGATATTTGAAAATCAAATGAATGATTCACGAAAAGAAGAAATCAACAATCGAAATACTATGTAAATAATATATTTATCCGCGATCTGGAGACCGTTTTAGAACAAAACAAAAACAAACAATGTAATCCCGTTAGTTTTGGGTTTCGGTAACTTTGTACTACGAAGAGAACCGAAGACCTTAAGTCTACAACCGATTCATATTGTATGCAAATGGCCTATGTAAAGTACAGACGCCAATACATCAAGCTACTACAATCTGTCAAATGTCTTTAATAGATTTTCAACTTTATCCCTAAAGCATTAAGGTTCAAGATTGATTGGAAAAATTTGACAGTTTCGGGTAACTTGACCTGCTGGCGTCTGTACATAGTTCTGTCAACTCCATTGAAATGTCATTAGGATAGTTTTGAAAGGACATTGTCGCTTGACACGGGTCTCAGTTAATTTCCGCCGGGATTCGCAAACTCTCGGACTCTCCTAATAGACTTGACTTTGTAAACGACACTTGAATATTCGGGAGTCCTGCCGATCTATTCTGTAAAAATCTCACCGTGAAAACTATTGTTCGGGAGGAGATTCATAGACGACTCCGCCTTGGAGTGTAAATGTGGTGCTGTTCCATATGAGCGATAGAACACTTAATATCGTCTCCTGTCAACTGCACGTTACAGGAACTGATGGACGTTAATGATGGCGCCAAACACATAGCCGAATTCTGGCCTAAGTCCATTTTGATGATCATGCTGATATACACGCTAAGTAGAAGAAAAAAACCGTGAAAACTTAAATGAAGTGAGATTAAAGCGACCTGTCAATACTGTCAATCCCTGTCACCCATCAGGTAGAATGATATCTCACTTTACTTAAGTTTTTACGATGAGATATTTACAGAATGGCCCGGCTGGGCCCGTACCACAAACATGCTGGGCAGTTCAAGTGCAGGGCAAATTGCATCGCATATGGTTCAAAACCGCTTGACACTTCACTTGATGACACTTTTCCAGGCTGGAAACAAAGAAACAAATGAAGTTTGATTCTTTTTACAAATCTTTTTGAAAGTGTAGAGGAAAAGCTTTCGAAAAGGATTGTAAAGAATGCTTTGCAGCCGCAAAATACAATAGCTTTTGCGAAAATTAGTCGAGTTTCGCCGTCGTCTGATATATGTATATAGTTGTAACTTCTTCAAGAAGAGATCAAGTTCTTTGAAATGTCTAGTCTAGGAGTTGCTCAGTCGAGTTCCAAACGCAATTTGTTTTCCAGACTTGCCATACCTACCGCACCAAATAGCATCGAGCGACTGGAGCGACTACTAGTGAAAATTACTCCAAGAAAATTTCGTTAGCCGAAAATGCTGGGAGCTGAGTGCTGTCCTACTTTTAAAATTAATTCAGTTAAGAATTCCTGTTCCCAAAATTTGTAGCTTTACGTCCAATGAGATAACTTTTCTGTTTTTGCAATCCTCACCCTGGACTCTCATATTTTCCGAACTCGAAGCAAATTGTCAGGTTTCCTGTAGCAACATTTTCCTCCATTAAAAGTTTTATGTAATTACGTTTTCTCTGCTGTGATAAGTAGAAAGGTTTCAGAGTAGGTGTGCTGCTACTTAAGCTAACGACGCTTTTCTAATTTATTGCTTACAAATTGCAGGTTTCCCACTAACCTATTTTCCTTGCCTTTTTGTGTGGGAAAATGAATAGCTGGTATAACTGCACCTGTATTTTCCCTTGCTGAGCTAACTTACCTATAATTTCGCGGAAAAAACACATTTCGATATGTTAATGTGTTCAATCGGTCTTCACTCACATACTAATAACATTACCATGACCACTAAATTCGCTCCCACGTTATTGAATCCGCTGGGACGTGCCGCAACAAAATAAATACACAAAATAAATTATCCGTTTCCAATAAAACAACATCCTTGCTACGCTTCGCAAAACACTAAGTGCGGGGTAAAGTTGCGTAGACCAATTTATTTTGAAGCGTATTTCGTGGACATTAAAGTTGAATTTTGGTTATGTAAATGATAGGTTCGTGGCACGCGACGCATATCTTTCGGGCGGTCGTCGATTTTTCAAAAACCCATCCTCTGCGCTTAATCGAGCGGATGTAAACACACCATTTTTCGCGTCTCGCGGAAAAATATCGATATCTCGCATTGTAGTGACGAGACAGCGGAATAGAGGGGCTCCCACGAATGAATATGTTTTCGAAGTCTGCAATCATTAATCATGCATTGAGTGGTGGCACAATGCCTCGTGTAATGGAGGGTTTTGTCGCAAAATAGCGGTGGGTGTATAATGCACGTAGCGAGGATTCTGAACAATGCGGATGAAAGGCTTTGTTTCAGTAAAGATAATTCATCTTGCCTCTACGATCTACAGTTGACGGAGCGCGGCTTAGTGGATTAAACTATTGCATGAAGTGCTCCGGGGATAAGCGGGCTGTGCGCTGTGCGTGGAACCATCTTAGTCGGGAAGGCTAAGGACGCGGTATTGTTTGAAACAGTACTAATTTACTCACAACTTTACTTAGTTAAGGTTCAGTTAAGCTAATTTCTTAAATGTATTTTTTACACGGCATTCAAGAACATTGAAACGTAGCTCAAAAAGTAATAAAGAGGTATGAGGAACTGGGTGTAAAGTTCACTCATCCTCCATAGAAAAAGGAGGATCCTCCGAACAGACGGGTGTTGTGTCTGGCGGGCAATTGCCCAACCATTGATGTTGGGAAGTTTGTATATATGCTAATTGTGCAGTAAACTCTGCTTGCGAGATGCAAGATTTGCGTGACGTCAGTATGACGCGTTGTTCGCATGTGGCGTTGTAGATACTGCTACAGTATCTTTTCTAAATATTATTTCATTAATTACTAGCTACTTCGCCCGCGTGAAATTACTTATTCCCCGACTCATCCCATCGCATCGCATCACCTGCCCCAGCAGTCTCGACATTCATAGCGATCGCTTTACGACCGAATTCGGTCGCAAAGTCCTGTCACTCCATACATTCACCTGTCAATTCGGGACTTTGCGACTGAATTCGGTCGTAAAGCGATCGCTATGAATGTCGAGACTGCTGGGACTGCTCACGCTTATGTTTCGTTTTCGCTTAGCGCTTTTTCTGACTTTTTATCTTTTTTTTCTCGGCTCCTAAACTTATAACATGATGTTAAATAGCGTATAGCCTTCCTCAAGAATTGGCGAATCAAATGCAAAAAAAAACCTAGTCATTATTAGTCAGTCAGATTATTAGTCGATCGCTTTTATTATTAAGATTAAGATACTTATAAAATAAAAAAAGTTTTATTGTTTCTCATACAATTGTTCTACAGCACAACATTGAGGCGGCCCCAGTAAGTTATAAGGATACTTGTGATGGGGTTACCTCGCAACTTCCCATGGGTTACTATCTACAATGTTGAGACATAATTAAAAGAAAAAAGAAAAGAAAAAGTTTAGTTTCTAGGATGTTTCAAAATTATTGTAGCTTGTTCAGGTATGTGTAGTGTGTGTGTATGTGGGTGTGAGTAGGTGTGTGTGTGTTAATGATTGATTAACTGATGTATATTATAATTGGGTTCGGGTTATTCATTAGCATATTCTGGTTAATATAAGTTCAATTTTGTCGTAAGTTTGTGACTTTAACCATTCCGTTAGAGTATATCGGATACCTATGAGATAGAAATTGTGGAAACATTCAGTTGAGCTATACTTTTAAATTGTGCGTTCTCTCTAAAAACTATTGAAGTGGATAACTATGTTTATTAAAAACACGCAAATGACATGACATGTTATTTGACAGCGGAACTCATATTAAACACATAAGAACATCATTGATTCAATTTATAAGTCATCAAGAAGTCTGTTTGCAAACCTAAAATGAACCTTGATAGTAGTGTTTAGAGTTTAAATTCAGTTGTAGCGTGAAGGTGTTTATGGTTATGTGAATGATTTACAGGGGATGATTAAAAAGGTCTGAAGCTATCCATCAAGCGACAAGTCGCCTGCGATACGCAGCGCGTCTTATTTGAATAACGCCCTTTGGGCAGCGCATGGCATGGAGAGTCTTGTCTTGTGTGGTTTTTAGTTTGTGGCATACAATATTTATTAAGTTTGTTAATTAAATACATATTAATATTATCTTGTTCTTGTTATTATAAAATTAAGTTAAACTAAAAATGGGTGGCACCCATTTTTCACATATCCCCCTATGGCAATACTTTTTGGAGCCCTATTCTGATCTGACATGGCGCCCAGCGGTCACTTTGTTGTTGATGTTTGTTAATTTTTAGCAATAAAAATTCTGCAACGTAAACGTAGAAATAATCTTTATTGTTTTATCTGGCAAGAAAATATCAGCTTTTTTTGTAGAGTTTATTGAAACTGAATAAAATCGTAGTCTTCTCACTACTCAATTCTCCAAAAAAATAAAAGTAAAATAAGATAGATTATTTTAGTAAAAACAGCGACTCCCACCCCTCTCAAGAACACGTTCAGGGTGCGTTCAATCCGGTAGATTGATCGTTCCGTATCGGCAGCGCACAAATTGCGGCTCATTTTAATATTAGATCCGGATAACTAGTCTAACAAGTGCATGCATAAGTTAGCCAGACAGATTGTTGGCGAGTACCTAAGTATGTTATATGGATGATCGGCGTGATAGGGAAATGTCTGAGGACTGGAAAATCAATGAGGAACGGTTCTATAGGGTTTTGTTACATGTTTTGCAGATATCTGCACAGTTGATGAGTGATTTTAGGGCTGTAAATGCTGTTATGCTATTGTTGCTTTTGTATAATTGTACAGTTTTTGCATTCGTGTGAAAAACAAAAATTATGGGTCATGGGTGTATTCTTATCGATGATTATTTCTATCAAACGTATTATATATTGGTAACATAATGATTAGATGCTATTTTATTTGCTGCCATCTTTCATTGTCGCTATATTAAAATTTCGCTGCGTTTGGTAGAAATTATCATCCTACGGAAAATACCAATATCGTAACTGCCCCAATAAACTATACCTACTTTAGTTAGGTAGCTACATCTCAATGACTTTATAAGTCAATCTTGTAAACTTTACCTTACGAATTATTCGAATAGGACACTCACTGCTTAAAATATAAAGCATCATCTCATTATCTATTCTGTCTGATATACTATGTACAGAAAACAAAATCTCCCAATTAATAAAGTTCTTAAAAAATCATAACTCAATTTCTAAGCACTCATTCAAATTTCGATTAACCCCCAAATGATGGATGGCCCCATTAATAAGTAACCAATGGATTTATAATCATAATCCTGTTGTTTGTTTACGGCCCGTATCTGTCGGGCACAGACAGCTCCCCATACAGCCAGAGCCCGGCGCCTAATTGATCGGCCCAAACTGTTTACAGTACTAACAGTAACTACATAGAGTCTTGTGGGTTTATTAAAGGTTTGTTTTAGATCAAGTTTCGCTACTAAGTTACCATAGCTTTTGTATTTTACGAAGATCAGAAGGTAGGAAGACTCTGTGGGTTAATTTTGAGACGTATTCGTTTAGAAACACTAAAAAAATTCTTACCTTGACAGGTGAGTACAAATTGAGCTATAGGTGTGCTATAGGGATTGACTGACAGCTCCCTTCACCTAAGTTTTCGCGGTGAGATTTTAACAGATAAGTCGACATTAAAATCTCATATTATTTACCTATTATACATCGTCTGAAACAACTTGTAGAACCATGGCTTTTCTGCAATCTGCGAAGCGGGGTATTTGTTTCACAGATTTAGGCAAAAAAAAAAAAACATCGTACCATGCCTTGCCCTACCTTCTTTGGTAAATTTATAATAACATCATTTGAAGTCAATACAACCATAAAGTAGTTGTCATCACACGTTATACGCAGTACGGTACTTAATAAATAACTTCAATTTCATTTACGAGTAACTTGTTAAAAATCAAGTTGGATTTTAAGCGTCAATTTGTTTGAGTGGACAGGCGGGGTCCTAAACATACTCTAGTTTGTTTATTTGTCGACCCCTGTTTGTACGGTAGCCACGTCTTATCTATTTAATACTTCCTTTAGTCCTGCTCAACAAAATTGGAAGTAGAATGTTAAGTTATAAGGCCATTGCAGATAGTTGGCCGGAAAATGCAAGTATATGGGACTGACTCCTTAAAACTTTACTTTGTTATGTCTCACTAGCAATTTAACTATAAGTTTCAATTATTATTTTTGTAAAACTATAGTAGGTATGAAAATGATCTATCTATTTAGAATAGAATAGAATAGAATATTTATTTATTTGCAAACATGGGTAAAAAATATACATTGATGTTTTGTTTTTAAATGAATAATAAAGTTCTCCACGCTTAACCATCACATGGGTGTGCAAATAACAAAGTAGGTACAATATAAAAAATTAAATATGTCAGCCTTGTCATTTACAGTTATGAAATTATTATAATAATATTTAAATGTCAGCATTAAATTAAAAAATGAATCAATAAAAAATTAAATGTCAAAATAAAATTCAAACATTAAATTACCAACAAATACAAATTAAATTTTAAATAAGTCAATTAACAATATAGTTCAATTCAAAGTAACAATATACATCAGTCTGATTTTAAATGAATACAAATCAGATCAAATAAATTAATTAATAATTCATAATCATAAAACTCACGATTCTTCCCTAATATAATAAATCGGATGTAGTCTTTCATTTAGATAATCATTAATATGATAGTAACATCTTATGACTAAAAAATCATGCAGTTTTTTTTTAAATTGATCCGTATTTTTGATTTCGATTATATGTTGAGGTAGCTTATTGTAAATTTTGGGTGCCATACCAAGAAAGTTTTTACTAAAAATGGCTTTTTTATGTGGTATTGCGCATATTTTATTTTTGTGACGTAAACTCTTTGGGTGATTGTATAGGTGTATATTTGTCTTAACATAGCTTGCAACTTCGTATATGTAAAGACAGGGAAGTGTGAGTAGCTGAAGCTTTTGGAAATATGGCTTACAGCTGTCTGTGCTTTGAATGCCACACATTGCCCTTATGCATTTCTTTTGTGCTTTAAACGCCATTTCTCTATCGGGGGAATTTCCCCAAAATACTAGTCCGTATCGCAATATAGATGATACATATCCGTGGTACGCCATTAATAATGTTGACTGATTTGAAATTTTCCTTAAGTTATAAAGGGCATATGAACACTGACTAAGTTTCTTGCATACATTTTCCATATGTATTTTCCAGTTCATCTTTTTGTCTATCTATTTACTAGAAAAATAAGCAGATAAACCAACGAAATTGCTGCATGGAACACGAAATTTGAATAGCATCTAAAAAAAGTAAAAAAATAAAAAGAAATTCTTCACGGAAACGTGTATCAGGCCATCTACATTTTTAATCACATAAGTGAAACATGACAAACGCGTTCTTAATTTATAAATTCTATGCACGAGCACCTCCGAATTACTTCGCGTCGCATCGTTATCCAGCTACCATCGACCATAACTAAAGTTAGGGTAAACAGGGTCGATTTTTTGTCGCAAAAAACTGTCGCGTCATGTGGGGAGCTGCGACAGTTTAGTCGCATGATGTCGAAAGATTTGTATGAAGTGCTGTGTCACTGCGAAAGGTAGAAAAGTCATGTTACATTGTACACATGTGTGACAGTTTTGATGCGATTATGCAGAAACGGCCGTGTCACTATTTTTTATGAGGTTTTGAAGGCAGGGCATACAATTATTTGTATGCTCAATGTAAGTAAGTAATGAATAAAGAGTGAACCTTTGTTGCATTAGGAAATATTTTTTCAATCATAGGAAAAAAATGACTAAGTAAGGGATACTTTTGTTATTTGATCGATTTATAAATTTAATTGGATTTCTTTTAAATTATTTTAATTTTATTCTGGCAAGATTAATGAACAAAAACCCATATCAAAGCAATGCCATTAGGAGACTTTTCTAAAACAAAATTATTTCAGGAGTGCACATACGAGTATGTAGTGGGCACCAAAAGTGTTTACATTTTTCCACTGTAATGCCACATTATGATGTAAATAAAAAAAAAAACATGTTATCCTAAGAGATTGCTTCATTCTTTTTATAGGTTGAATTCGTCAATAAAAACGTTATAGTGTACAGTTTAAACATTTGGAACTAGAATTTCAAATCATAATGTGGTGTACGTGTCACAGCTGAAGTAGAAAAATGTCAACTAACGTTTGGAGGCCACTGTAAGTACAAATCTGCTTATCATACATTTATTAATCAAATAATATTGATACGACATACTTAACCATCTCATAGGACTGTACCTAAAGTATCATTTATTAAATAACGTCATTCCCAGAGATCACCCTAGGCGTCTGCCATTCCCACGCACAACGCCTCCGAACAATACGCAACTTATTTTTTATTTAAACCAATGTTTATTTTATTTATCTCTCTCGTTATTTTATTGGGGACGCAGACAATAGGTTTCGCGACATCCCTACGGCGACACGCGACGTAAATGAGCCGTAATTTTGTAGATAGCAATATTTACGATGAAATAAATTATTAATAACCAACTAAGTACTTAGGCCCTTTATCTATACTAATATTGAAAAGAGGTAAATCTGTTTGTTTGTTTGTATGTAGGAGGTAATTCTAAAAATGTTTTTACTGGTAGAAAGCTACATTATGTGTGAGTGCTTATAGGCTATAAATTATGTTTACAACTTTCATTCATCGCGTGAACATGCTTTGTTACGTGCAGACGTTTTATCCATTCACCCATAGATGGCGTTGTGCAAATACGTCATTTTTCTGAATTGCGGTGTTAAGACTTTCCGCGGATTGATGACCCTCTCGATTTATCTAAACTGAAGAGTTTGTTTGGTAGTTTGATTGGTTAAACGCGCTAATCTCAGGAACTACTGGCTCGATTGAAAATTTATTTTTGTGTTGGATAGTCCATTTATCGAGGAAGGCTTTAGGCTATATATACGCTGCGACTGCGACCTATAGGAGTGGAGCGTCAATGGAACATGTTGCAAAAACGGGAAAAATTATTCCTTTTTGAGAGCTTCCGTTGCGTGCGCAGCGTAAACGGTTTAAGTTACGCAAAAATCATGTATGATGGAATTGTTCCTCTTTAAAAGTCTATCTTTTAAGATTGACTCGCGATAACCTTTTTTATGGTAGTCAAATTTGTTCGAAATTAATGCATTATTTGCGAAGGTGTTTTATCAACATGATATTAATCCTTATCTAAATAAATACGTTATTCTTCACAACTTCAAAAGTATTTAATTGTGAACAAAATTGCCCTTGACATCACTTGATTTCAATCAACATCTTAGGAGATATCATAATTTTAAAATAACTCCGCAACAAAATCTCTATCTAATAATGTATGTACCTACTAATAATAAAGCTGAAGAGTTTGTTTGTTTCAACGCGCTAATCTCTGGAACTACCAGTCAGATTAAAAAAAAACTTTTTACATTTGATAGCCCAATTCGTTAGGAAGGCTAATAAATCAGAAAACGATACTTCGTTTTCTGACTTTTTTTTTGCCCTACCTACTGGTAAGTACCTACCTACTGGTAGGGCGGGCGGGCGATGCGATGCGACAGGGTAGTTCGGGGAAACAAAAAAATTCTAAAACTAGTTATTTATACGGTTATTGCATAAATATAAATGTGGGCTCTTTACTGACACGTAAATAGGTCTAAATGAAATTGTGAAAAAAACTCACGGAACACAGTACCTACTATTTCTATACATATACAGAACTTATAATAAAATCAGACTATAATGTTCCCACTGAGAGGGAATGGTCCGTAATCCACCACGCGGGCCCAGTGAGGTTTGATAGATGGCACATGTCTTCGAATCTTTGGTTCTAGGACATGCCGACTTCCTTACAATGTTTTCCTTCACCGTTTTGAAGCAGTGGTGATGAAATAATTTATAAAAAACAACCGACTTCCAAAAACGAAACTACAACGTGAAAAATAACTTTAATTTCGGAAGTCGGTGTCGTCGGGTTCGCATTTTCGTTGTTTGCCACCGACTTCCGAAATTAAAGTTATTTTTCACTTTGTAGTGTCGTTTTTGGAAGTCAGTTGTTTTTTTTTTTTGCAAAAAAGTTTTTTTTTCTTTTTAGTTGTAATTTTTACCAGTAATTTTGGTTTAAAAACCAAACTACTAAACCGTTTTTGATGAAATTTCTATGGGACCATTTGGGAAGTACCCTTTCCAACAAAAAATAATTTTTCAAATCGGTTGGCAAGCGACAGAATATGCGCGAACAAACATAACAAAAAAAATACAAACATCCGAATTGAGAACCTCCTCCTTTGTTAGAAATCGGTTAAAAAGTAAAGCGCCTGCCTGGGTGCGAACTTACGACCTAAAACTCGTAAGTCGCGGCCGTTACCATTGGGCCACCAATACTCCAACTCGATAAACTCATGTATTTCGTGTATCAAACTCATGTATCATGGAGTTGCAATAGATCAACATTTAAACTGGTAGGCACATATTAACCCTTAAATGCGCGGTGTTGTTTAAAAACGACATACTGAAAACCACAGATTATGAGGAACTTCTTGTGTTTTTTTATTAATTATAACTACTAATTCTTGTTTCTGAACGTATTTATACCTATTTTTCGTAATGGCCTTAAACAATCCTTTTTTTAGTTTGACACAATTTAAATGCCAAATGTCACTTTGAAGAAAATTTTGTTTTTTGGCGCGAACCAAGTTTTGAAACTGTGTTTGGACTTCAATAAATATTACGTAAGTTTATAAAATTATTGATATTTGCTTGTTTATATCTTCAATTATACGTATAAATTACAAAATATTGAAAATAATTGATATCTTTGTAGACATAAACTCAAATCCGTTTGTTGTAGGAAAACTACAGTGCGCATTGCTGTGTAAATAATTGCATGTTTGGTGAAGGGCTTTTCTTTTAGGTTTCAGCATGACACGTTTACTAGAACGGGATATTTTATCATATTTAGAAAACCTTCAGGACTCCAAAGACGGATTAGATGGGTCAAACTCCAAGGTAGAAGATTTTCGAAGATTTTCTTCGAGACCCTGAAGATGAGGATACTCAGCCTGATTTGGTGGATAGTGATCCTCGTTTTGTAACCAACGATAGTGAGAATATGCAAGATCCTCCCATCCCCATTCCCCAATCCCAACCCGATTCCCCATCTCTCTCTTCACAACCATTACCTGTGGCCAACATGTCATCGCTAGAGACGTCTAGGCGATCGATAAATCGACCTGTGATTTGGCGAAAAAGAAACCTTGTTACTGATGAAGACTACTACTGACTACTACAGACTACTACTACGACTAATTTTTAGAGGAGAAACTCTTCTTTCCACTTATGTAGGAGCAGAACCAGCAACTACAGTCACACGTTTTGATAAATCTAAGAAAGAAAGAGTTGTTGTTCCATGCCCAAAGGTCATTCGAGAGTACAATGCGCATATGGGAGGAGTAGACTTGTTGGATTCGTTCATACGTCGTTACCACATTACAATGAAGAGCTGCAAGTGGACAATGCGTTTATTTTACAATTTTCTGGATCTCACAATTCGTGGATAATGTACAAGAAAGTACATTCGATAAAGGGGCAACAATAAACTCCTCAATCTAAGTAAGTTTAGGCTAGAACTTGCTGATACACTGTGTCAAATTGGTCTACCTACAAATGGAGCTAAATATGGTCGGCCTAATGGGGGCTCCTTACAAGGGGAACTTGAGCTGAAGAAGTTCCGAGGTCCAGCTCAAGCAGCTCCATCGAAAGATGGGCGATTGTACCAGTCCTTTCACTGGGCAGTTT
The DNA here is from genome assembly GCA_951799955.1 of Apamea anceps. Classification (NCBI taxonomy): domain Eukaryota; kingdom Metazoa; phylum Arthropoda; class Insecta; order Lepidoptera; family Noctuidae; genus Apamea; species Apamea anceps. The sequence continues at coordinate 6,806,822 of OX637501.1, forward strand.
GTATGGATAAGCAGCAAAGGTGCATGTTTCCAAAATGTTCAGGGTTTACTTTTAAAATGTGCCAAAAACGTCAATCTCTTTGTGTGACACCAAAAAATAAAAATTTGTTTTTTTTAATACCACAACCCATAAATAAACACTTTCAAAACAGTTTATTGTTTTCATCAGATCCATACTAGCACAATTCCAATGAATGCGCAATGTTGTTTTAAAACAACAATAACATTTTTGAAAAAAAAGTACAGTAAATTCGAATAAAGTTTTTTTTTACAATTTTTCCTGTAAAATAAAACCTTTTTACTAATAAATATATTTTTTTCAAAAAAAAAAAAAAAATCGCGCATTTAAGGGTTAAAAAGATTAGTAAAAAAATATCCAGTGCTTGCTACGCATTGTCAGTTCTGGCAGAAACTACAAATCCAAGTGTTATTAGAAATGCTTATTTTGGAAATATATTGCGGGAACTCGACAAACGTACAATCCACATTCATTAACCGACGAAAAAAAACGGAGGAGGTTCTCAAGTCGACGCGACGCGTATGTATATATTTTTTATGTATGAACACGCATAACTTTTTACAGAGTAGTCTGATTTTGATAATTCTTTTTTTATTGGAAAGGGTATACCCTAAAGTTGGTCCCATATAAATTTGGAAAAAAAATCCTTCCTCATAAAGGTGGGAAAATAGGGGTGATTTATTGTTCACTCACAGATTTGAATGCTGAGTTGTGTATCCTACTCAGTGCCACATATGCCTGCCCTTTGGCAAACAATTAGTAGGTTATAGCCGCAAAAATGATAAAATAAAAACTTTTTAACAAAAAAATTAAACCGCCGAAAAAACTGAAAAGCAAAAAATAATAAACCTTTTTTATTTAACCTTAATAAACCAAGTATACCTAAATAATTTTGAGTCGGCGCCGTTTAAATTTAAGACAATTTAATGATCTTTGTTTATTGATTGTTTGGCGCTGACTCAAAATTATTTAGGTGTACCTACTTACATTAGTTTAAGAACTAGTTATTAAGGTTAAATAAAAAAGCTTTATTATTTTTAGCTTTTTACTTTTTTCGGTGGTTTAATTTTTTGTTAAAAAGTTTCTATTTTATAATTTTTCTCCAGAAGAAACGTCTTATGACAATATGTAACATGTATAGTAACGAATCATTAAGAGACGTCTTCAGAACGGAGGGTTTCCTGACACTGACTGGTATTTAAATACATATACATACTCGAATTATGTTTATTTGTTAAAAAAATATGCAATTTTTTAATTTCAAATCAAATTCTAAAAGAAACATTCGGAAACAATATAAACATATCATCAATTTACCGGTAGCAATATGATGTATTATAAAAGTACCTATGTTACTGCTATTCGTGTGTACAATAAAGTTACCGTCAGCAATTAAGCAATTAAATTGAAATATGTTTAAAAATAAATTGAAAAAAATGTTAATTGATAATGTATTTTATAATCTGAATGAGTTTTTTGATAAAAAATTATGTTTGTATGTACCTAATGATTGCATGCCCGACTTGGGTAGACTGTTGAAACTAAAATGTAATGTTTATCATTAAGAACTTAATGTACACAGTTATGCAATAAATATATCGTTATCTTGACCATGTTAAGTAAATCAAGGATATTTTTTACCAGAAAATAAAATGAAAAAGAAAGGTAAGGTCGTATCTATTGTCGTTCCGCATCCATTCCTACGAATGGATACGGAAAGACGAGATTCGTAGATATGCAAATGCTGCGATGAGAAACAGTTTCAACCGCAATATACCTACTCATTGAATAATGTTTCAACGGAAACGTACGTAACAATTTCCATTACATTTAATTAATTAATAATACCTCCAATTCCAATAAGTATAATTAAAACCTTCGAACATACACGCGAATTGAAACAACCACCTTCTTTACTTACAACAAGCAACGACGATAATTTGCTTAAAAAATAATAAGACAATCTCAACTAAATTGGTATGTAAACGTAACATTATCATAATTGCAGGGCACAGTACAGTTATCAATAAGCCGTCTACCCGGGTAATTTGCCCAAGTATTGATGGGTAAAACAAACAAGCTCGTTCTGAAGAAATGACTTCTTGTAAAAAATCGTGGGTAATTTCCGATGTGTGTGTTTTTGTGCCGGTAGGCATTATTGGCTTATTGCCGGTGCCTTCATTACAGAAGTACTAGTATGGAGACCGTGGAGTCTACATAGTTATTATATCATTTGTGCTCAAGCTCAACTACTACACAACACAATACAGTTAGATTATTTTCGTGAATGTTAGTTACATAACCCCTCTAAAGTACGCATTTATTTAAGTACAACCGAAAAGACAAGAGATTGAGGGCATTATTTTTGTTTCATTAAAAAGTTTCTACATAAAAACATCAAGTTTTAAAACACGCACGAAATCGTAATTTGCATGAGCTAAGATGGGCCAAATATACTTCCCTGTGGAATTCCTACAAAAAAAACTCAGACAATAGCGCACTAGACTCCCAAAATAAAATAAACAGAGGTTTAAATGAAGATCGTTAGCCTGAACGTGTTTCAAGTAAGAAGGAATGCAATTTGCAATTTTGTCGGATCAATATCGGATAACGAGTGAACGGAGAGATTTTAAATTGCAGCCTCCGCAGCTCGTTCGACGAGGTGTAATGAGGCTAGAAGTATTTGTTTGTTGAAATTATGAGGTAGGGTTTATGGGTGAAGAAATTGTTGAGATTTGATATATGTATGTATTTGTTTATAAACGGAAGGTAGCTAAACATCTTTTAAATTTTTGTCACACCTGAAACACACTACCAATCGCAATCTGAATCATTTTGAAGGATATTGCTTCATATGTTCGAAAAATTAGATTGCTCACAACGTAAATGACGCAATGCATGTTGTTGAACTGTCGAAATTACAGCCATTCTTACTGTTAGTGTGTTACGCAATTACCCCGCTAATTGTCACATCGATACGACCAAGTGGCTAGAAATCTATTGAACGTAGGTACGAGATTTAGGACTTCAGTTTCTTTACTTATTTGCTAGCTTATTGTCACGTATTTCCCAACAAAACAAATTTCTTAACCAAGATTGACTACCCATAAAGCTACATGAATTTTACAAAAGCTTTCGACACCTTTAAACAGAAAAAAACGAAGTATCTCTAGATACCGCAATTATAAAAAGACAAAGGGGAGCGTAAACAAAAATTCACTCAGATCCCCGTGAAAAAATTAGCAACAGCTTGTATAATAAATAACCCAGTTCCCGGACCGACATAACGCATAACAATATTTTTCTTTACTTTAGTTACCTTCGCGCCCTCTTTGCTAACCAAACCCTGTCGGGTACTCAACTTCTCCTACTTCCTTATTATGTCGTATTTCTTCATCGCCCTCCTTAAATTATGATTAAAATTTACGATAACCGCAATTTTCCTATCTAGTAACCCAAAGTTGTTTGCTCAAGCGACTTTTAGATGATTTTATGCAAAATTTACTTTGATTATGGGCAAAATTTGCACTTATAAACACTGTGAGGGGGTTTAAATGCTAAATGTACATATAATTTGATGACTTGTTTATTAACTTTGTGTAATCGTTGGTAAACGTTTAACAGTAATTAAAAGTAATGTTCCAGAGATATACTGTCTGAAGACCTTTGGTTGTTACATGGAGGAAACTGATATGAATGATAATTTCAGTGAACCTTTAATGGCTCTCATGGGCGAGATTGTGGGTGGCAATCCGGGCAAGTACCAATGCGATTTTTCAATTCATATACACTTTCTAAGTTTATCTTGGACATCACTGAAATCGATGAACGAAAACATCTTGAGGAAACCTAAACTTATAATTAATGTACCTAAGTCTGAAATCGCCAACCCGCCTTGAGCAAGCTTGGTGATCAATGTTCGTGCCTTCTCTATATGAGAAGATGGCTTCCCCAAGAAAGCGATTGTAGCATCGCGTTATTAAAAACAGCATATCCAGAATGCTTCTTTCTACAAGCCCCATTCAGCGCTGCAGCGCTGGCTGAACTCGGTAAGTACCTAACAGTATAATAACTAGCCCCAGGTGTCCTCCCCTTTATTATCTACTAGATGTAAACTGTAGTACACCATAACACTTCACGGCTAACGTTGTATCACCATAGAATTTCTTCAAACTTATAGACCAACTTTGTGATATACCACGCCAACATCCTTCTTCCAATATTCAACCTTAATTCCTTTTAAGATAAGGTCTATTTATAGTTTCTCGAAAGTAATTACAGGAATAGTAAAGTAAGAGAAGTGCATTTGGCGCAGGTGGCAGTCCCCATCGTCTTAAGTTACGAGATTCAAATGAATGGTTGTTTCCTTGACATTATTTAATCATTCATAGGTAAGTATTCTCTTTGTTTTGTGACGGCTGGGGACATTAGTTTTCAGTGCGTACTGAAGGAATACATTGGTGTCCTGTAAAAGGTTGGTCTGTCAGCGTTTTTATTCTCATTCGAATTTCTGTGAATATGAATGTTTATTTTATAGCCGTTGGGAAAAGGGTTTTCTTTCTTGGAATAAATGCCTTCTTTGACTTAAATACACAGTAATTAGAAAGTCAACCAACAAATCCGTCATCCAATTCTCGTGAAGCTTAAAATGTCGTCTGTCAAAGCACAGCTTGAGAAACACGAAAAAAAAGAACTAATCAGTTACTAAATCGTAAGTGCTTAAACACTTAATAATTTAAATAAATAAAATATAATAAGTATTTTGGACGTCGCTCGCTCGTACGTCATACGTCATGTCGAGACGAAACTTGTAACTTGAGTTTGAAGTGAAAAGTACAGTGACCATATATTATTTTGAAAGGGATTTTTTTTTCAGTCACGTGTGACTTGTGATGTTGTTGCATCATTTTCGTAGACTAACATGTTATCTGACTTTCTCAACTTGCTCCACAATACCCGGTACACCAAATTCATTATCCAGCAGCATTTACTCTTTTTGTCTGTCTGTTTGGTCTGTCTGGTCTCACACTGGCTGTTTTAAATGCATAACATAGTCCATATGTGAAAGTAATTGCGTTTCAAAAAACTGAGATAGGAACAGAAAGTATTTTCTCATTTCTATCATGCTCTGCGGGGTAATTGCGTAACACACTATCAGTGGCAATGGCTTTCATTTTGACAATTCATTTTTAGGTGGTTGAGCAGACAAATTTTTCGAACATTATGAAGTAATTGGATTAATTGAAAATAATTGGATTGGATTCCTTCGAGACGATTCAGATTGTGATCGAAAGTGTGTTACGCGATTTGGGAGCTGTTCTAAAATACCTACAAAAAAAACCTACAAAAAAAAATCTTTTTAAATTGTAGGTAGTGAATCATCGGTCATGGAACGAATTCGCTTATGGTCCGACGACCGTTTGCAAATGGACTGAAAAAAGGAAAAACAAATTGTGGGTAACAAAATATTTCAGTAACCATAATTCCGAGTACTACAGCACTACGTGGTCACCCTACTCCTCATTCGACTGACATGAGGTGATTACGGGCCTTGTTTATTTTGTTATTATTGTTTCTTTTTTTATCTAAACACGATCGTGATTATCAAATGTAAGTGGACGGCCAGACTTGTGAGTGATTTGTGAGTGGTCTTTTATTTATACCTATATTTTTATTTAACCTCTGGGATCCTCCGTCGCAGCCACTTGTGAAGCTGGTGACCTTACTCTGCGGTGCGTTTCAATCGGCCTAGCTTTAGCCAACTATTTTGGGGTTGTCTTCCAGTCTAACCGGATACAGCTGAATACCAGTATTTTACATGGAGCGACTGCCTATCTGACCCCCACAAGCCAGTTACTGGGTAACACAATATCCCTTGGTCTTGGCATTAGACTGGTTGTCAGAATTTTATCCTACAGAGCACCGAGTAACGACTGGCAATGACAGCCGGGACTAACGGCTTAACGTGCTTTCCGAGGCACTGTCACCCATCCACGAACAGACCGCGGCGAGCATAGCTTAACCTACGACCCGTGTGGCTGTTATTAAGCCCCGTTAAATATTTTACGGTGAATGGTTATTTTATTTGATTATATGGTTTACATTTATAATAACGCAATAAGTAAAAGTTTAGTACCTAACTACCTATGCTTGCTAATTGAAATGAACGGTACAATAATTGGATTCAACACTAGGGGCTTATTAGTATGTTTAGTGTAGTAATTCAACAGTTATTTGATTATTTTAAATCAAGTAGTTTACGCCTTTAATATTGTTATTAGAGGGTTCTATGCGAGGAGGTCTGTGTCCCAGCAGTGGGATTCCACTGTTGGGACACAGACCTCCTTGCATAGATATAAGAAAGAAGGCATTTGTATGGCTCCTCGGCTGTCATTGACAGTCGTTACGGGTACTCAGAAGCCCAAAAGTCTCAACCAGCCTTACCAAGAAATATTGGTATAACCAGTAACTACTTAGATTGTGGAGGTCGATACGCAGCATAAGCATAATCAACCTATAATGTTCCCACTGTTGGGACACAGGCCTTCTCTCTATGAGAGGGGGTGGGCCATAATTCGCCACGCGGACTCAGTGCGGGTTGGCGGATGTCACATGTCTTCGAATTTTTGCTTCTAGGACATGCCGGTTTCCTCACGATGTTTTCCTTTACCGTTTTGAGAACAGTGGTGATGAAATTAAATACATAAATTAAAGTGCATGTCAGGGGCTGCAGTCTCGACCTTCATAGCGATCGCTTTACGACCGAATTCGGTCGCAAAGTCCCGGATTGACAGGTGTAATGTATGGAGTGACAGGACTTTGCGACCGAATTCGGTCGTAAAGCGATCGCTATGAATGTCGAGACTGCAGCCCCTGGGTTCGAAATCACGACCTAAAACTCGGTAAGTTGGGGCCGTTACCACTGAGCCACCACTGCTTTTAGGTACCTCACCATCATTCTCCTCACCGGATCCCAATTTAATTGGGGTCGGCGCAACACGTCTTTTTCTTCCAGACTTCCCTATTAGTCGTCATCTCAGTAGTCACCCCCTCTCTAACCATTCCATTCAGACATTCCATCCATGGTTTCTTTGCTTTTAAGTACCTTTGCCGAATTTAATAAGGAAGATATCAATTTCGAAACATTTCCCAGGCTTGATACCTTCCGCCAGAAATTCAGTCAGATAAAAACATTATTAAATTAAATTAATCGATGTGTCGAGCGTTCAATATTTGCTCATAAATATCGGGCAATAACAATGTAGCTGATACTTATCTCACACTATGAATATAGGTGGGTACTTGTTCTGTGTTATCAAAGCGGTTGCCGCCAATGATCTAAGCACTAAGGCATTTTATATTATGTCCAGAATAAATTGAACGGTGGCGAAATGGGGATCCTCACCTGTATTGAAATGAATTTATCTAATTATTTTATTTAAAAATACCAAAATGTTATACCTATTTAATGGTGCATAAACGGAAATCATATCAAGTGTAATTTTATTATAATACTAGATGCGCCGCGCGGTTTCACCCGCATAAGTTTTGATCCCGTAGGAATATCGGATTAAAAAGTAATACCTACGAGTATGTGTTAATTCTGGGTATAAACTATCTGTGTGCCAATTTCATCAAAATCCGTTTAGTAGTTTTTGCGTGAAAGAGTAACAAACATCCTTCCATCCATCCATTGATACCTCGTAGCTATCGACATCGATGGTTTTATAAAATCATACTTAAATTCGATAAACTATAATCTCCCGTTGCATATTTTGGAAGCAGCTCCCCGCTATGAACTTCTAAGAGTACAAGATAGATTGGCCACTAAATTAATTCGGTCTGACGCTTCAAGCTTACTTTTCAACTTGACAGATAACTTGTTACATTTGACCCGCCCTCTTCAGGGTAGGGTGCGCAAGAATATCCGCCATGCAGGATTAGTCATCACTGACTCATTGGTTTTTAAGGAGCACTTCAGGTAGTGGAGGATCGATTTTTCATTAGCATGGCTATAAAGAATACTTTTGCTTGTTTAAAGTTATTTTTTTAATTATTGCTACTTCTCATTGTTGTGTTAGTAAAATATGTCAATACATATTTTGCTGACACGACTTTAAATCTTAGTGAATATTTTATAAATACACGGTGTTTTTTTTGTCTTGTCCATTCTATCTCATTGCTGGGGAAAAGTCTCCCCTAAGTCTAAGAATAGTAGGCCAGACAAAAAAAAAAAAATACACGGTTCAAGAAGTAAGTCCTCTGAGTCCCTTATTATTACTTGTAGGTACTTAAACCTACACCAAAATAATAATTAGAATAGGGCTTTTGGTACCTCCTACTAGCACCTTGTTATGTATTTCTTCCTCAAAACTAACAACATAGAAACACAAGGAACTGACAAGTCATTCACTAGGAAAAGGAGCCATACCCATTTCCATTACTCACATGACATTTCGTGTTGAGAAAATTGAATTTCACTGGAAGAATAATGTAATGTACGTATAGAGGAAAAAACGTTGAGTTTTGTGCGAAAAGAAAGGCAATAGTAGATAGTGTTGTTATGAGTTATTTTAGTTGTGTAATTTTTTTTAACATATTTTCATGTTTTTATCCAACCAAACTAAACTGAAATGCAAGGGAGGGTGTTCGAAAAGTGCACTCAATAATTGCATTAGTTATGTAGCAAACGGGCGAATCGTCCCTTTTAAATAATGTCATATTTCTATAGGCTACTCGCACGAATTGGCACATTTTGAATTTTATGCATGCAGAAAAAGTACCTACGCGTTTTATAATATTTAACTTTTATCACTTCTGTGCGCTAGTGACCTTTTTTCTATACTTTATTGCATAAAGTGCCAACTCGTGCGAGTCGCCTAAAAAAAAACAGAAAAAAAAATTTAAACATGAAGATTCGCCCGTTTTTGAACGAGTAAATTCGTAAGAATCGACTAGCCATAATTTTTCATTCAGTCAGAAAAGAACTTTTCTACACAAACCAATGGTGTAGTAAGTTGTGTAGGCATTAGGTAAAATAAAAAAAATGATGGGTAGCGGAGCCACCTGTGAACTAATAATAATTTACTGCGTATATTATCACGGCGCGGCGCATCCCCGACGCTGTGGTTTGGGCTGTACCCTCCTGTCATATTTCAATTAATGGTGGAAGCCTTATTATTACCGGCAGTTTCTAGTTTCAACTTACAGCCAATAAGTTAATTGACTGTTGTAGGTGTTGCATTAATTTTTAACTTGTTTTTTATATTTTTTCTCGAGTAATTCGATGCTGTTTGATTTTAAAGCTTTCAGTGTTTTTTATTTTAACACGATACTTCGATAAGATACCTATTTCATTCATTTACTAGTCCTTTTTTCACTTTACTTTTATTTTGCAGACAAATATTTCTCCCTTCTCTGCGTCAAACTCATTTCACTGAGTATTCTCTTCTGCTTGACGTAGGTAACATTGTGTTATTGAGTTTTTTTTTAGTTGGAGTTTCTTAGTAGCAGCCCGGAGTCTGAATTTGTGCCCGGTTGATGGAAAGTCAATAGGCTCGTCCGATATTATATGGGACTTAAACATAACTGGCGAAATTTGGGTGTACTATACAGCGTGGCGCTTTAATGGCGTCATTAATTTAACACACGTATACGGTTTCGCGTTTTAGTTTTATGAATATATTTTAATTTAATTAAACAATAATATTTATTTATTTATTAACAATTTTCTAAAATAGCATCTTAGAGCAACCTGACTTAAAGAACTGTAGCGCAGGGGTCATTTGCCGGGGTCACGGATTATAACATCGCATCAATGTAATTAAAATAAATAACTTGCAAAGAGAAGGCGAATTGAAGGAAAGAGAGAGAGCCCTGTGTTGGCGAGCGGCGCAGGCGGTAGTTTTCAAGTTACGTTTTTTTTTATGTTGTTATAATTTTTATGATTACTGGCCACTAGCCCTATCCGTGTGTTAAATTAATGTCGCCATTGTAGCGGCACGTTGTATACTATTGCGCATCAAAATGTCCCTGCCATCCTGTAGGTCCACCTTTTTTTTTGTCGGTGTGGAAATTCTCTTGGATGTCCTCCGCCCTGGGGTGGGCAGAGGGGTCTGTCAGACTTTTACTGACTAAAACCACCCCGGTGTTCTCTCGTACACCAGCGTCAGTGTACCTATAATGAGACTTCCGCTGCATCATAGGTAAGTACAGTTCTGCCTAACCCTTCGGGAAAACAAGCCTTATAAGGTAACCAATTCCATTTTTAGGTTCCTCACAAACACACGTCAGCACTATCCCATCTTACTCCCAAACCATGGTAACTTCACAAAGATGCTCTTAGATGTAGCCGCCATTTTATCTCCTATTGAATTTACATTGTGTCCGTTTTTTGTCCCAATCGTGACCGCCTGATAACTGGGTACATAAGTACAGACGCCAGCACATCAAACTACTACAATCTGTCAAATTTCTTTAATATATTTTCAACTTTATCGCTAAAGCATCAAGGTTGAAGGTTGATTGGGAAAATTTGACAGTTTCGAGTAGGTTTACCTGCTGGCGTCTGTACATACGTGTCAGTTATTTTGCATGCTATAAATTCCAGCAACGCTTTGTGTATGCCGATATTTTTTGCCTTGTTAGCGAACTATGAAAAAGTTATTAATAAAATAACGCGCTGCTGATCAGCTGTCAAAACTTTTAATAGTTTACTTTGTACAATTATAAATTGGTAACTATTTGTTAAAGGTTCCGTGTTATGGGCAGAGTTTCATTTTGTTTATGCTCTTTTGCTACTGTGGCTACTTTTAGGAGTAAAGTTTTGTAAACGACACTTCAAAGTAAAGTAAAATAACGACTCTTTGTAGACTTGGGGTAATTGCGTAACACCCTTACAATGACGATGTCTGGCCGCGTTTGCAGCGGTTGTTCCGTGGGTGGGTGACCATCTTTACATACTCGTATCAAGATCCCTCCGTGCCTCGGAAAACACGTTAAGCCGTTGGTCCCTGCTGACATTTGTTAATCTTTGACAGTCGTGACAGTCGTTACGGGTCTTCAGTAGTCTGAAAACCAGTCTTACCAAGGGGTATCGTACTACCGCGGGGGGTTCGGGGGGGTGCGGAGGTCAGATAGGCAGTCACTTCATGTAAAATATTGGTACCTATCTAGCTGCATCGGGTGGGACTAGCTGACAACATACATATTTGGAAAAAGGCTGGGCTGGGATAATTCAAAAATATTTATTGCGTTATTAACGTTGTCGAGCAGATGATTTCTTAAACATATGATGCAATGGATTACGAATTTCCTTCAAAAGCCTTCGGATTGTGATGAAAGTGTGTTCTGCAATTGCGGAGCTAGTCTTCATACAAATAGGTAAGTATCTATGTTACGATTGACGGCATAGGATACTGTATTTGTTATACAAAAATATACGATTTTTTTATTTACTCGGGAACTCACTGAGAGGGCCTGTGTCCCAGCAATGGAAACATTACAGGCTGATTAAGTATGCTATGTCTTTTAGGTCTCATGCAGTTACGTACCTAGCATGTTTAATACTCAACCATATAGGTAGGTATTTAGGTCTGAATCCTTTTAGCATTAGCTAATTGAACACGTAACTGCTATCAATAGGACTTGCTTGGAATCTTATTCGACCGGTGCCTTAATGGAAAGTGGCCCACGAATGACCACGATTGACCACGTTGCGTAAGTGTTTTCCTTGAAAAACTTAGCATATATGCAATATTTAGCGTAAGAGCATGAGGTAAAGGTAAGTTGGGTCGGTGTGGGGCGGTAGGGCCCACTCCGCTGATTGCGAGCGCGCCATTTGCATCAGCCATATTGGTGTACTGTGAACACCGGTTGTACGCTTGGGTGAAGAAATATCTGTCCGGTCTACCGAGCCTATAAAGCGTTCTTCCATCTGCTGTTATTTTAAAAGTTGACTTCGGGAAATAAAAAAGAAAAGTGGTTTATTCTTATCGTGCCAAATAATTATCAGTTCATTAAAAATTGCAGAATCGTTCAATATTCAAATAGAATGGACCTATATAGAGAACATAGGCATGCTAGTTCTAATAACTTTTCCCAGCTTATATATTTTATATATAAGTAGATGGACGTTTAACTCGCCAGATGCGAATATTCTTAGGTTAATTAAACCATATCTTTAACCTCACCATCATTTTAACTTTGTATTCGCGCATTCCCATATTCACTGTTATCGATTTCAACACATCAATCGAATCATAACTAACTTGAATTCACGATAGTACTAAGTAGTAAAAGAGCTATAAGTCACCAGGGTAAACCGATGGATGTCGGCGAATGTAATTTAATTTGAAAAATTGACTGTTTGTTTTCTAATAATAATAATAAAGCCTCGACCAACACCTGAGGAAGCTCTCGTTAGGCAGCTGGATCAAGGGCTTGATTCAGAAAGCGGTACTTCTGGACACGGCTCGCATTGTCAGGAAGTTCCTCTCTCTGGAGCTCTGACCGCCGGTAGCTTGGACCCTGTTCCCGATACCGGTGGGCTACTACTTTTTATATTTTTAAATGTTTTTTTATCCTTTTGTTTATAAAAATATTTAAAAATGTATTTTGTAAGTATCTAAATGAAATAAAGGAGATAGTAATAATAATATCCCTGGACATTTCACAGTCATTTCATTTCTATTAATTAAATTAAATTTTATTCGAAAAAAAACATCTTTACTGCCTAACACTACTCGTAGACGTAATCCTCGTACCCATATACAAATTTTCTCTGCTGACTGTACCTGTGTACTGTACGAAACTAGCACAGCATCTTGGTAATTTGAAAGCGTCACCCGCACCCCTCCCCCCTGTTTACCATAAGAAAAACACAACTTTTCTTGCGGTTTCACTTTCCATAATCATAGCATAGGTACCTGACGAACGGTACATAGGTAGGTATACCTGAAAGTATGGGTTCTTATGAGGGTTGTATAACTAGTCTCGATTTCGTTTGGAACCTTGGGGTTTATCACTTTCTCAGGAACAGTAAGGACGCTTGGTAATCTCCAACCTAATCTTAATTGTGTGGTGACCTCTGCGATAGTAGGTACCTACTAATAAACTTTTTCTCAATGTCTGTGAGTTTCGTACTAAATGTTGCCCAACAGAACCTATAATTTAAGTTAAAAAATGCAGCTTCAGCAGGACGTTCATCAATCACATACAACGATAAGCCTTTTTCCTGTTTCTTAGGAACATTATACATTAGTATTTACCTATTCAAACTTTAAGTTACGATACTTTTTTATACTTATTTCTAGTTTAAATTGATTTCACCTCTTATTCAAAGTAGGTACTTACCTATCATTATTACGACACGACATCCTTTACAAAACCGCGACACAATTTACCTCCATCGGAAAAAGATTCTAATCACCTCACAATCGCTCAACCCATACCATCAACCAAGTCAAATAGAGCCCGTTTGACGTTTGCAAGTTACCCTATAAGTATCTCAAATACGGTCTGCAATCCCCCAGAATCCCCCTAGGAGGTACAACACAGCTTTGAGCTTTGAGCGCGCAATATCCACGGGCAAACATGCTCCTATCTGCCCGGAAGAGAGTTAGTTCTTTGTACATCTCTTTGCTTGCCAAGATATCATGACTTCTGAGACTGTTTACGGTGAGGCGGTGACTGTGATGTTGTTATAAACGGAAACGTTTATTTGTTCTACTACTTAATAGAAAGAAAAAAAAAAGTAAACAACAACTTAAATTGAAAGTTATAATAATAATAAATTGTTTATTAACCAAATAGTGTTCTTATATTTCCTTACAACTAGGTACAAATAAACTAAGAAAGTAGGTATTTACTTACTCCTAAAATTATTGTTACAAAGAAACATAATTTTAATATTTTAACTTGTGGACTCCACACTTGGTCGAGCCCGGTAGGTAGGTACATGGTATTTTGATTAAGTGGAACCTGTCAATGAGGAGACATCTAGTAGGTATTCTATAAAGTGCATTTGGTGCACTCTCGCTAGCTGCCAGCTTTTTTGGGATTTTTCAGATTATTTATATTCTTGATTTATACTGTTGCGTGTACTAAATGTCATTATTACCCAATGTTTAAATCTTCGTTAAAATGCAAAAGCTACATTTAACAAAAAACCTTTAATGACTATTTATTATTTATTTACTGCAGAGACGATACCATAATTTCAAGTATACTGTCATCAGCCCGGCTAGCTCAGTCGGTAGAGCATGAGACTCTTAATCTCAGGGTCGTGGGTTCGAGCCCCACGTTGGGCGAAATCTTTTTGCTATTTTAAGTTCAACTCTGATCAGCGCCATCTACCAAAAGTGTCTGAAGCTTTACAGCGATTTGTTATCTCTGTCGTCTGATCCTAAAGGTTCATACATAATTTCATAGATGGCGCTGATATCAATATTGCAAAAACTTAAGGGTCGAGCCATACTTTATTTTGCTAAGGGCTGATTTTTCAATCGCCAGATAACTTTTATTCGAGGAATAAAATTGAATTTTGACAGTTTTTATATGAAATAATTGTCAAAATTTCAAAATTAACATGATTGAAAATCAGCCCTAAGTAATTGTTATTTTACCTAGCCGTTAATTATTTATAAAATTATAAATTTTTATTTATTTATTTAACCTTCACTCTTTCTAATCCGTAAATTGATTTATTAATTATATTTATTGTATAAAGCTAGCTCAGTGAATGATAGTCAACCAGTTTTCCGATTTGTCTCTCGTCAACGTCCATACTACGTTGAAAACACCGGTTCTCGTCCGATCACCGAAGTTAAGCAACATCGGGCGTGGTCAGTACTTGGATGGGTGACCGCCTGGGAACACCACGTGACGTTGACTTTTGATTTTGGAAGGATTTTTATAAAGGACCGTTTCATTTTTCTTTTTGTTACTTTTTTATATAATTTGTATTTTTATTTTTGACTGTGTTAAGTTTAGTTTGTGATCTTTCTGTGCGAATCGCAATAAATACTTTTTGTTTCTTTCAATGCAAAGAAAATTACCCAGTATGTTTACTACTAGACGTGCTCATGGTCACGTTGATTTTTTTTGTTGATCGTTTGTTCTTGTATTAAAGCTGTATTACAGTTTTGGTGTACCTATTCAATCAAGTAGGTACCTATATTATATCCATGTATCATGACGTAGACTGTTAAAATCCTGTGAATAGTATTAACAGACAAATTAACATACAAATAGGTAAATAACACTTTTTTACCACCAGTTAGAAATTAGCATACAAACGATTCTTTATATAACTGACTACATATTATAAACCGTTCCTAAATTAAGCTTAGTACCTACTTGACGATTTAAACACTCATGGCGACTGCAGTAGGCACCAAATAAATTAAGATAGAATAATTGATTATTATTATATTCGCTTGTTTCTCAAAAATAGGTAAGTAGTCTTTTGTTACTACTGGTAGTTCATAAGTATGTTTATAGATGGCGCTGATTTCAATATGGCACAAACTTTATGATCTTGCATTTGTTTTGCACAGTGGGTGCTATTTATATCCAATTGCTTTATTTTCCTAAGTAATTATGATATTACCTGGTCTTTAATTATTTACATAATTATTGTGTCGATTATAAATCGTGATAGATATCTACATAGGTAGTGTATTACAGTTGCAGCGATAGTCAACATGTTTTCCGGCATTATATGCGTCAACGTCCATACTACGTTGAAAACACGGTTCTCGTCCGATCACCGAAGTTAAGCAACATCGGGCGTGGTCAGTACTTGGATGGGTGACCGCCTGGGAACACCACGTGACCTTGACTTTTGATGTTATTTTTAGCAGGATATTTAAAAAAAAATCTACAATGCGAAAAAAATGGCCCAGTATTTATACGGGTCGTGGGGCTTTTGGGACCGGGACCGCGGTCCCGAATGCCACCTATAAATGCGATAATTAGTTTTGATTGGTATTTTGGGACCACAAAACAATAGAAGTTAAAGTACAGTTAACAAAAAGCTGATATAATATTTTGATCAACAATTAAATGAATTATCAGTACCGGTACAAAGGAAAGGGTAATCGTGCTCACGGTGATCTTATTTGTTAATCGTTTGTTATTGTATTAGAGCTGTATTATGAATTTTGGTGTACAGACGCCACCACATCAAGCTGCTACAATCTGTCAAATTTCTCTAATAGATTTTCAACTTTATCAGTAAAACATTAGGTTCAAAGTTGATCGGGAAAATTTGACAGTTTCGGGTAGCTTGATATGCTTGCGTTTGTGCCAACCTACATACCTATACAATCAAGTATATTTTATCTATCTACCATGATGTAGACTGATAACATTCGTGAATAGCATCAACAGTCAAACCAGGCAATAAATAATACCTTTTACCACCAGTTAGAAATTAGCATACAAACGATTCGTTATTGTATGTGATGACATAGAAACCGGGCCTATCTTGAGCTGAGGATCTACTTGACGATTTAAATACTGTTTGACCGTGAATTGGTAGGTAGTAGTAGGTTGGGTAGGACGCCCTCTGGCTAGGTGGAGCGACGATCTTCGCAGGGCGGCTGGTAGCAGTTGGACGAGAGTTAAAAAAAAAAGAAGTTTTTTTATTAACTTCAGTTGTACACAAAACATTTATCTATACACTATGCAGCGTTACAACAAAGGAAAAGTGATTTCGATGAACTCTGGCACCCAAAGTAAGATTTAACTTGTGTTTAGGGTGCCAGCAGCGTCCTCACCTATAATTTGAAACATAGTATCAGTAGTTGTAGGACGAGCACAGATTATTGTATACCATTCCATCTACACACACCACAGACACACACACCACTAAATGGTTGTTAGATAAGAGAAGAAAAACAATAGGGGACAAAAAAAAGAAAAAGATTGTAATTTTCATCTAAACCTATCCCTTCTTTGTTTTATATTCTGTTTTTAATTCGATTTCTTTTTTTTCTATTTTTTTTATTTGACATAATATTATAGAAACAAAACTAGGCGAAGACACTGGTCCTTAAGATACAGTTAACACTAGTTTAGGGGCCAGGGGATTCATACTATTTTGATGTAACCTTTTTATGTCAATAAAATTTATTATTATTTTTTTGAGTGTTTTCTCTTCTCAGCTCTTTGGCTGGTTTTTGCAACATTTACGGACCGAAGTCAAGTAAATGCAGCGTGTGGTGTGTCATGTTAAAGGTGTGTTGTGATGAGGACCTAGTTCGTTTTCATCTATTTGCATGAACTTTCTGACAATGCGACATGTATTTAATATTGCAGCTTTTTGTAGGGTGATATACAGGGTTTCTTTAAGGTTTAGTAATTTAAGACTATGGAGAAGGTGATTTGGGATGACGCCTGTTGTGGAGAGGACTATAGGGACCACGTAAACTTTTTGTTGGCGCCATATTCTAGCTACTTCATCTTTGAGTTCTGCGTATTTACTAATTTTTTCAGATATTGTCTTCTGAATGTTGTGGGTGTTGGGAACGGCAATATCTATTAGGTAAGTTACTTTATTTATTTTATCCTGTAGGGTTATATCCGGTCTATTATAGTGAATTGTCCTGTCGGTTAGAATGGCGCGATCGTAGTAAAGTTTATGTGTGTCATTTTCTATGATAGTTTGAGGTGTGTAATTGTAGTAAGGAATGTTAGGGTCTTGAATGAGTGTGTATATGAGTGCTAATTTTTGATGAATTACATTTGCTACCTGATTGTGCCTATGCGTGTAGTCTGTCTGCGTGAGAGTTGTGCACGCTCCTGTTATGTGCTGAATTGTTTCTGGTTGAATGTGACACTTGCGACATTTATCATTTGTTACTGATGGATCTTTGATAATAAATTTTCTGTAATTTTTTGTGTTAATAATCTGGTCTTGTATCGCAATTATAAATCCTTCAGTTTCTGGGAATAAATTGCCTATTTTAAGAAACTTATTTGAAGCTACTTGGTTTACATGGGATTGTTCTAGGTCATGAGGATGTCGGCCATGAAGAACCTTTTTCTTCCAATTCTCTATTTTTTGTTTTTGCGGGTCATCGCTAGTATTTTGTGGAGTATCTAGCTGTTCATTTAAGTTAAGTGGAGTGTAGTTTAAATCATTTTGAACTATGGCTTTATGAATATTACTAGTGCGAGATTTTGACTGAAAGAATGTTTTTAGTCGAGAGACTTGTTTACGCCAAAGGTGCTGGATGTCTATTAGGCCTCTTCCTCCGCTTTGCCTTTTGATAGTAAGCCTTTCTACTGCAGATTTAGGGTGTAAATTGTTATGTTTTGTAAGAGTGGTGCGAGTGGTTCGTTCTAATTGTTCTGTGTCTGTTTTTGTCCATTTAATAACTCCGAATGAGTATGTTAGTATGGGGATGGCAAATGTATTAATGGCCTTGATGAGATTTTTACTAGAAAGTTGTGTTTTACATATAGCATTAAGTCTCCTTTTGTATTCTATAGTAAGTGTTTCTTTTATCCTACCATGATCTAGCCCCTTTAGTTGCGTGTACCCTAAATATTTATATAAGTCGGCCGGCTCCATTGCTGTTATGGTGTCTGTGTTGTTTACGACATAGTTGCCGGGTCGTATCTTGCCACGCATGATATGAAGTGTTTTGCATTTATCCAGACCAAATTGCATGTTTATATCTAAGCTAAACTCTGCTGTAGTTTCTACTAGTTTCTTCATATCTTTTTCTGTTTGTGCATATAATTTTATATCATCCATATAAATGAGATGTGAGACTAATGTTTGTTCTGTAGTGTGTTTTAGGCAATATCCAGTCCGACAGCACTGCAGTAGATGAGATAGAGGGTTTAGTGCAAGACAAAACCATAGGGGGCTTAGTGAATCTCCTTGGTAGATACCCTTCTTAATGGATATCTGTCACGTTGTAACATTATTGTGATTGCAGATTATTTGAAGTGTGGTTTTCCATAGTGGCATTATGTTTCGTAAGAAGTCTATTATTTTTGAGTTTATCCTGTAAATTTCTAGTATTTTTATTAACCAAGAACAACAACAACAACACAACAACAACACAACAACACAACACAACACTGTCGAAAGCTTTTTTATAATCGATGTAGGTACAATGAAGATTTCTATTTTTTGTGGTGGCATGTTTATGGATAGTAGAATCAATGATTAACTGCTCTTTGCATCCCATATGGCCCCGCCTACATCCCTTCTGTTCCTCTGCCATTATGTTGTGGTGTTCAATGTGTGAGTTAATTTTCATTGTTATAGCGGATGTTAATATTTTATATATCGTGGGTAGGCATGTGATTGGTCTATATTGGGAAGGTTGTGGTGAATTTTTAGTCTTAGGCAACATGTATGTTATACCTGTTGCAATGAAATCGGGTATATTTTGTTGTCCTAATATAATTTTTGTTAAGTTTTTTGCTATGGGTTTGTATAAAATAGTTAACTTTTTGTACCAAAAATTGTGTATTTTATCTATCCCAGGAGACTTCCAGTTCTGTAATCTGCCGGTTAAGTGTGTGATATCGGCCTCTGTAATCTCTACAAATTCCATTTCTTCTATTGCCTTCCATTTTGTTTCTTCTTCTCTTATCCACGTTGCTTTGTCGTTATGTTGTTTTTGTTCTTCCCAAATGCTAGACCAATATGTTTCAAGTTGTTCTTTTGTAGGTTGATCATGTGTGTCTGTGTTATTATCATCATCTGTGTTGGTGTCTGGTTTGTGTAGGTTTCTATAAAATATTTTTTCATTAGTAGCGAATATGGCATTATCGTTTTTGCGTTGTTGTGCTTTTTTGTATCTTCTGAGTCTATGAACTTTAAGAGCTAGTTTTTGTTTTAAGGTATCTAAGAACTCTTCAGGATTTCTGTTGTTATTTTCGTGTCTGGTATGCGTGACACTGCTCCTAAATATAGCCTCAACTCTCCTTACTACTTTACTTGATCTGATGTTGTTAATGTATTGTGTAAGCCTACCACAATCTGCTCTTAATTTTTCTATGTCTTTTTCTAACCTCTGTTGCCATGCTGGTTTGATATTTTGTTTTGGTCTTGTGTTTGCTGTGTGTTGCGTGATTTTAAAGTTAAGTTCTTCGGATACGACTACCGCTGTGCAATATATAAGTGTGTGTATATCTATAAGTTGTGTGTCATCGGAAATAAATTGATGAAGTATGTTTTCATTAAATAAATTAACTAACCGGAAAAGATTAGGACTATATCGAAGTTTAGGTAGTTTTGGTCGAACTGCTGGGTCCATCCCAGAGTATTGTGCTAGGGTTGTTCTGAATTTGTCAAGTATTTCTTGGACACATATATCTGCTGTTAGATTTTGATCCGCAACGGTTAAGGTCTCAATATCATTTTCTAGAGTTAGGATTATCGATTCGGTTTGTGTAGATGTGTGTGATGTTTGCGTATAAGCTTGCGATTGGTTGTATGGTTGAGATTGTGTATAAGGTGTTACTTGGGTGTGCGATTGCGAGTGTGATTGTTCAGCGATTTCGGTAGTGTTTTCTGAAAGAGGGATAGCATCAGCACTTGTATTATTTTCTGCTTCTTGTAGTTGTATTCGTATTTCTTCTTTTAATTGTTCTATTATTTCTTGAGATAAAAGTTTGTTTCTAACTATAGTTCTTCTCTGATCTGAGATTCTTTGTTCTGAAACGATTATTTCAGGATATTGTCGTGTAAAAAGTTCATGCAATTGTTGTCTGTAGGTGGTCATGTCGGTCTCTAATTTAGTGATGTGAAAGTAAGTTCGCATGATAAATATGTTAACTTCTTTGCTCCATCTCATGCGAACTCTTGCTTTTCCAGCCTTGGTGGACGCGGGTAAAAAGGAACTAACCTCCCGCGCAACATTCAAGGTCGGAGTGGGTGGAATTGAATTTAAACTAGTAATTTGAGGTGATGATATTATGGGTGACGATGGTATAGATGGTGATGATGGTCTTGAAGGTATGTAAGATACTGTGCTGGGACTATACGGTTCTACAGGGGTGTTTGTCCTGTCCGTCAGTCTGTCACCATCGTCAATGATTTCGGCTGTAATATTTTTGTCGGTGGGAGCCCGCCTGTTCAACTCCTCACCGCTGACGGTTCGCATGCTGAGACACCCAGCGTCAGCTCCAGATGCGCCCCGGCGATCGCCCCCGGGCAGCGGCCCTATACGTTTACTTTTGGATCGTGTCTCCATTTTGAATGGGTTTCCAGAGCCACGTTAGCCACGCCAGTAATTTCTCATTCGTGTGTCCGCCCCCTACGTGATTAGATGGTCAATCAGGACGTGTGGTTGTTTAGGGGGCTTATTATTATTATTATTATTATTATTATTGTTGTGATAACTACTTACTTACTAGTAAATGCATAGATATGGCCTATTAAAGTACCTATGTACATGTATTGAGAAAGAGATAAATATGGTGAAAAACTTGCGTTTATGTAATCCTGTATACCTAAATATAATTTATAAAGTTGCCGAGAATCAAGCTGAATGGCGTGAATAGGATGGGCCTATGTTCAGTAGTGGACTGCTGCTGTAGGCTGATGATGATGATTTGATTGCAGTTGGCACCAAATTAATTAAGATACATTGATTGATTTTTTCGATATTTCTTATAAATAGTTAGTCTTTTGTTACAAGTTATCTGCCTAGACTTTTTTGCAACTATGTTGGGGTCGTCTTCCAGTCTCGCCGGATGCAGCTGCAGATGCAGATGCAGTATTTTACTTGGAGCGACAACGGCCTATCTGACCACTACAACCCAGTTACCGGGTAACACAATACCCCTTGGTAAGACTGGTTATATATTATATTATTATTATAATAAAAATAAAAGTGTTATTTATTACTAGTTACATTTAAAAGCACTAAGCTGTGAAAGACGTAGGGAAGTACTACCTAATATGATAAATTAAAATTGTTATAATTAATTTACCATTTTGTTGCTAATTTTGTAGTATTTTGAAGCCACTTGCCTACTTGAATCAATCAAAAGTTCAAAAGGCTGAATCTTCAACACTTATTGAATACTAGCTTCTGCCCGCGGCTTCGCCCGCGTGGATGTCGGAAATTATCCCACGGGAACGTGCTAACAGGATAAAATGTATGTGCACCAGGATGCCATCTATCTCGCGGGCCCTTTGTGGCTAATTACAATAGAAAACCAATTGTGTCTCATTAATGGTGATTAAGAGGGTACCTATATGATATCTTTACCTAAGTACCTACCTAATTAAAAAAATAAATAAACTCAATAACAGAAAATAAAATACCTACCTACCTAAATAAACCTATCTATGACGATAACTAATCTAAACTCAATCATCATCTGCCTAGCCTTTTCCCAACTATGTTCAGGGCCGGCTTCCAGTCTAACCGGATGCAGCTGAATACCAGTATTTTACATGGAGCGACTGTTGAATATAAAGTTACATAAGATAGTCCCCCAAAACCCCTTCACACACTTGTGGCAGGACACAGTGATGGCTACTTCATAATCTTACATACTTAAAACCTGCATGCACAATCATATTTAATTTGATTCGATTCGACACATCACTGTCGAACATTAGTGCCAAAGAGTTAAATTTATAAAGGATTAGTGCCTAAAAAGACTTACACAGTGTCATGCACAAGGGTCAAACTTTTTACACCTCACCATGCCATGTGACTGGCTTAAAACAACAATTCTGCGTGCGTTCAAACCATGACAAATCAACATTAGCCAGTACCTACCATCATTACACTCAGGTGTTTTATGTTTCTTATAGCTTCGACACAGAGGTAATTGTGCAGCTTCCTTTGCGACACCATTTAGAGCAATTTTGTGTAGTTTATATAAAACGTAGTAGCACGCGAAGGATGCCATATTGTTAGTGAGCGAAGTGACAACATGACAGGGTTGTTGTATCTCTGCTTGAGTGTTTGTGGTAAGATAAACTGATGATATTATTGAGCTATTTTACAGGGTGTCGGGTTAATTATCTTCCTATTTAATTAGAAAATAGATATAGAAAATAGTTTCTTGTCCAGGTACAGGTACAGTAAGCAGGTTTACAGGTTAACAGCAAGTTGACACGACATGAGCTTAAAATTAACTACCTGTATAGAGATATGTCACAGCCCCAAACTAGAAAGATAGCCTGTATCGAATTCCAAAGTGAAAACTAGAGAGTTGATTTCAGTTGTTGAATGGTATATATCTGGTATGTTTGTGTGATGTGTGTGTGGAGTGTTGGGGTGTGTGTATGTGTGCGTGTTTATTCCCATTGTGTGTCATTTGATTCAGTGTATTTATATCAATTGTTCCGAGTCATCTTAACCAGAGTTCTGCAACATTTTCATCATTATGTAGGTACCTACTGCACCTTCTCGGTTTATTTTAATATTGACTAGTTGATATAGTAGCACTGGCACTTGTGGAATCTTGTATAAAAGCGGGCAAGATTTAGAACCTTAAATCATCAAACAGCATCTTTCTGTCCTAATATTTATTTGGGGTTTATTTATCAACGGTGATGATTAAAGTTATGTGAGGTTTGAACGTCAATAAAGTACGGTTAAAGCGTTGCTACTTACCTTTAAGCAACGTTTATGAGTAAGGGGGTTTGGCGAAATACCTACGGTTTTCTTCCTTACCTACATCTCTAGCAGCTGTCATCTCAGTGTTCACTTGCTTCCTAGTTATTTATCAACTTTAACATAATTTAATCATTTTCTTTGTATCTACAATACTAGATCTTTATCATGTTAATTAGTTCGTTTATATCTTTTTCCTTTCTGGGCTTAATGTTCACGTTTGCAATTACCACGAATCACGATGAGATTTTGTTTTAAGAAATTAGAAAAAAAACAATCGATGGCGTTTTAAACTTTTAATCGTTCTGAATCAATCATCAGAAATCGACTATCAATGCCTACATAAAATATCAGTTTTGACTCGCTCACTGATTGACTCATCAACCACAAGCCCAAACTTAGAAAATTCCGTAGTAATTATCCCCTGAGAATTTCCGTACATCAGCACCTTAATTGCGTAACACAACAAACTATAATCTCAATTTGAATCATTTTAAAGGATACTGCAAATCCATTGCCCCATATGTTCGAAAAATATCCCTGCTCAACAACGTAAATAACGTAATGGAAGTTGTTGAACTGTCAAAACGAAGCCCATTGCTACTTATAGAGTGTTACGCAACTACCCCGCAGCAGGCATAGCATGACCAATTCTACCTCTATTCTACCAGCAATAGACAAAGTTCTTACTATCTAACTTGATATCTCTTCTGCCCGAGCATAGTGTCCCGTAGACTCCCGTTTCTATGAAGACAGAGACATTTATTCATTTCATAGCAACAAATTTTAAAATCAATATAGATTCTTGTCTAGGTGATGACTATTTGACACTTGTTAAGAAGAAATGTTTCTAATCCCAAGTATGAAAAGTAGAGAAAAATTGATCGTCATGCTTGACACGGCAGACTGAAGGATAGAAACATTTCTTCTCTTCATCGCGATGAACGGCATCGTATGGACGGTAGAAATCTATCTACCATGTTGTCTATTCTTCCGTCAACAAAACCTGTCTCCGTGGTTGTCATGGTACGCGTGCAGATACAGAAATTCGCATGAGATTGGTACAACAGGGCGGACGAAGTCGTTGGCATTTTTAGTAATGAGGAAATGAGTTTTGTTAGTTTTGAATAGATTTACATTAACAAAAGTATACAACCTTAAATAGATCAGTATTAGGAAAAGCAAACGTTGAATAGGCACAGACAAAAGCCCAAGGCTTATCTATTCTGTGCCCGTATCATTGACATTGACATATTGGAAACGTAAGACCTTGGAACGAAAATAGTCAATGACAATGTAGAGCAATTTCCCAAGCAGAAAGAAAAGAGCAAGGCCAATGTCAATGTCTACTTGACTTTGATAAATAGGCTAATTTGATTTGGAATTATGGTTTCAAATAACTCTGTTTATTTGATTCTTTATCTACAGAATTTGAATATCCGGCGGCATTCAGTCAATTTGTATATAACTTGCGATCGATTAATATCTGTTCATGGTTACTATAACGTATTAAGTTGTATAGCTCTATGGGTTATAAGTATAAGTTATAATTTGGTAATCCGGTCCGTTATGTCCAATAAGGATTTAAATTATCCATTAAGGTTAAAAGTTATAACTAAAAAAAAAAAACAAAATGCTGTAACTGCCTTGTGACATGTTCACGATCCTAATTGTGTTATCCGGTTATATATGTCCACGGAGTTTTCTATATATAGAGAAGTTTTAAAGAACGTTAAAGAAACTTTTCAAAAAAGTGCACACACAGAATACAATAATCAACAACTTTTTAAAACTAATAAAAGCATTCACACATCTCTAAAAATAAAAACGTTATTGTAATTTCAGCCTTTGCCAGTTGTAGTGATGCTGTCTCAACAAAGATGGACTTTGGTGGAGATGAGGTCCTATCGACAGTCACAAATTCTACTAAAGTAGAAGACGAAGATGTTGAAGTACAACATACTATTGTTCTGTCAACCAAACTGAAAAACAATAATAGAAGAGGACTACACACCTCTAATGAAGGTAAGATTTTACGCGGATTTTAAGTCGATGAAACTTATTTTCACATGATTAAACCAGGCTGGATGTCTTTCCATTTTTTTTGTACGTTTTTTAAGTTTGCTTTCAAGGAGGCAATCATATTCGTAGGATCCGTACTTATGTTTTAAATTAAAACAAAATGTACCCAACTCTAGTTGGAAATATTACCGTTTTAATTAAGTGTACATTTTTAAAGAACACGTAGGGCGAGTGAGTGGAGCAATGGACGCAAGAGTAATTTTCCAACCGGCTGACCCGAGCCAACAGGCAGATGGTCTTTTAGATAATGAGGACATTAAAATTCAACATTCTAGTATACAGTTATGAACTAGTGTTTAGGTTGATATTATTGATAACGATCATATCGATCCAAAAACAAACAGAATTAAACGCACATATCAACTGTCTGCACAAGGTCGATGCTACTGACCTGATTATAATGACTTAGTTATCTGTTGAAATTTGCGGGTTTATGTGCAGACTATACCTAGCTAGACAATCTATACGTCTATTTACGAAAACCACCGATTGGTGTTTAGGTTCATAGCTATAGGTATATCTGCCCCAATTAATTAGGTCCTATTTTAGGTGGTTAGGTTGATTCTTACTATGACAGTGGCTTTTCAGGTTTTCAAATGTAAAGTAAACTAATATGTCCATATTTTTCAACACTTTCAGGTCACACAGGATCACTGTCGTATAATATCGGTCACAAAGAAGCAAAGGAAGATAGTGGTGAAGTTCCCGTAGTGAAAGGATACAAATCAGTTGAAACTACACAAATAAGAACTCCAGACACAAGGACTAGGGGTCAATTTTACCCCGACTCTGCATTTATTAATAGAAATGTACGAGACGAGTTCGATATATACCCAAATTATATATCGAACCCTGCACAATGGAAACCTTCGAGTTTCTACAATAACATCAACTGGATGAGTCAAGAAGTACCAATAACAGAATATAATACAGACTGGAAAGTAAGTAGACCAGCTTACCAAACTCCTGGAAAGTTCCATAGGAGGATAACAGACGATGGAATGAAAGAGTTCTATTGCAAGAAATGTAGAGAGTTAAGCGGTATGATAGGGTGTTTACAAGAGCCACAACGCCCAGTACAAAGGCGCAATTCTTGGATATACGAGACAACAACTCCTAAACTAAAATTGGACGGCAAATTGGCGAAATTAAACTAATTTGTTTGCGGTCATTGTTTTTGTTCATCCCGTATCCGTAAGAGTGCAGAAAAAACTTGAAGATTTTATCTCAGCGACCTTGAGACGTATCGCAGAGGTTGAAAGGCATGGAATAATGAGACGTTCATAATTGTGCGCACGTTTCCAAGTATTCGCTAATGCTCATGTTTTCGTCAGATGTTATTAAATCCATATCTTCTTCTTCATCAATAGGTGAGAATTCCTTATTATTAAAGTATGTAAAAGCATCATTGTGCTTAATTACGGCTTCCGTCTGCAAGGTAGACGAACCTTTTTTTTTGTTAGTTTTGTAAAAACTAGACTAACGCTGATATCATCGAAGTAAAATGTGCAAAAAGTCATGTTTAACATTTCAATTACCTAGAGATTTAAAATCACGTCTATGGTTAAATTATAGTGTAAAACTATTGTATTTAGCTTTATCACAATTAAAAAACAGAGCTATTAATAAAGATGTAAAGATGAATTTTAAAAGGGTAAGAACCCTGTTGAGGAAATAGATTAGAAACCCAAAAAATTACATAAAACATGATCAAACTATAATTCGAATATCCATATAAACAGTAACTCACAATTTGTCTTGATGAGTCATAAATAAAATACAAAAACTTCGAATAACACTCTCGATTGAAGTATCTACAGATATTGAAGTGTTTTTACAACAGTTTTTTTTTACCTTTAAATGAGCAGCCATGAACCGTATAATCACTTTATTGATACATCTTCATTTATAAATATTCTTTTAATAGCTCAACTAATCATAACATTAATATAATTTCTGTTCATTCGTTCTACACAACGAAATACTAAATTTATAATTTGAATACTTAAATAACAATAGTTTTTCATCCTTTTGTGACACATCGCCAATAATTTTTGTATCATGAGATGAGATCCATGTTTTTAAATAAATGTCATACTAGTAGGGGCGTTTTAAACATTGTTTATTTCAGCTTAGGATTGTACTTTATAATGGGTGACCTTTCCGTTATTGTTGACAACGGTTTCAGCACCTCTGTTGGACGATTCCTTGCCATTTACGTTGGAAGATGAAGAGTATGAGTTGCTGGAGACTGAATAGAACCCTCCGTTAGCGCTTGGCGCTGCAGTGTCGGAGAAATGATTCACGTTCGGGTTGCCCTGAAAAGTTAAGTGTTGTTAGTTTCATGGTTGTCCTAGACTAGGGTCTAGGAGTGTGGCAGTTTTGGAAGTGAGTTTTCATTGCGCTAGCAATGCTGAAGATTCGTAGTTTTTGAAAAATATACCATTGCACTATGGAGCATTTAGAATTCAATGTCTGGTAGACACGCTACTTTGAAATCTATAGCAATTTATAAAAAATTAAACAGAACCGAAGAAAATGACAATTTCGACCAGTTACAATTATTTGAAAGAAAAAAAAAGTATTAAAAGCACAACACAAAGAAAAATGGAAAAATATAGGCGAGAGCTTTGCCCAGCTGTGGGACACATAGGTTAACTGAAAAAAAAGTACCTCCTCCTGATCACGAAAGTATTGTGTTTAATACTGCAACCTCTTAGTAAGTAAGTAACAAGGTACATTGAATTTAATATTAGCCGAGCAGATACTGAAGTCCATTGAAATTATACTTTTGCGCAGTTAAGTCACGACTGATAAGGCCACGTCAGTACATAGCAATGTTAACGATAAATATTCGATATAAACCCAATATTTAAATAAAGCCTTAGTGTAAATGCTAAAAACAATAAAAATACTCAATTGGGATAACCTTTTTCGTGCTTCGAATTCAGAAGAAGTATCATGATCATAAATCTTTAAATGATATTGATCAAATAAACAATAATAATAAAGTTGACGATAAAAAATGAAACACAAAAATGCTTTGTTTAGATGGTTCTCAGTTAAAAATTAAAACAAGAATAAAAATCCTACAAAAACAGTCAGGGTTTGCAGGTTAGCAGGCACTAAGGTTAAAAATCGTGATCCAATCATTAAAACGATATGCCTGCAATCACGGACAAGATTTTCTCACAGATAAATAAAAGAAAAAAACTGCTTACTGGATTGCTTGGATATATCGAGGCTACTTGATGTTGGTATCCTGGTCCTGCAGCTGCGCTGGCGAAAGCGCTATTTCCGAAATTCGTGATTGGGCGAGGCATTGTGAAGCCAGGTAAACTCGGGAATGCTGGGAACCTGGAGGCAATGTTTGGATTTGGATAGTAACCACCAGAGTAACCACCAAAGTAGCCACCTGAGTAGCCACCAGGGTAGCCGCCGCCAACCAGATTTGACGTTAGGTCAAAGGCTTTTCTTGCAGCGTTGAACGCTAGCTTCTGGTTGTCTAAATTCTTATTGAACACCCTGTAAGCACAAAAGTGTTAATCATTCACACTGAATGATTTAGTATGCAATGTTAGAGCTGATGGAAGCGCTAGAGAAGGTAAAGCAGTATTATTGTGATTGGAAACTGGAAAGTTATGACGATCAAAAAGACACTCCACGCACATGCAATGTCAAAGTTTACCTTTTCACCCGCGCGCCGTGTGGGCTACTATCGCTATAAAATGCAAGTTATTAATTAAAAGTAATATTTCATGCGTCATACAAAAGTACGAAAATCATAAGCCGATTCTGCTAAAAAGTGGAAACGACTTTTTGAACTTTTTATTCTCATTCCCGCATATTAACTATTTCGAGATCTAAACGTTAGAAAACAAAATGAGAGTAATTCGGTACAAAGACCGCATGTTCCTTTTTTGTCTGAAGCTGTGAATATTCTTATCTTAAACTAATTTTGTAAGGCTGAGGAAAGTTGTATAAAACATGCAAGCAAGCAGCTTGCAGGTGTTCCCTACTGAAATATCCAACCTACTTTGAGATACCTAACCATAAAGCTATAAGTAACATAAAAAGGTACACGAATCCCATTTAAAGTCCCCTTCACCATCAAGACACGGCTTTTCCTCCACCGGAAGCGTGTAGCTTCAGACACGTTTTAGATCTTACTCTTGGAGCAAATTCTCGAGATTTGCGAAATAGTTCTGCCCGAAGTCGTCTTCGCCTTGGTACGCTTGGTACGCGTTATCAGCGAAGTGTTGAGGGTACGGGATGAAATCGGCGAAATGCTGAGGGAACGCGTCGCCAGTACTGCTGACTACTCTCCCGTCCTTTAGGCCGTATGTACCACCGTACCTATTGCCTGATGAGTCCACGTACGCGAATGCTCCACCTCCTTGTGAATTTGGTTCACCTGGAAACAGAGAAGATATACATTTGGTTATTGATGATGTTGGAAACGGTCTTGGCACTGACAATAGCCGCGCGTGGGCAGAATACTATTATCGAGTGAAAAGGATTCATCAATCATCAAATCACCAATCATCAATCATCAAACACCTACGATGATAATCATAGTAGCTGTACCTAATTGAATTGACGTCATTTGTAGATTTTACTAAAATGGAGTCAATGAGTCAATCAATTTCGAACACATTAATTTTAATTATCAAATTGATAAACTATTCATTAGTAAGCCATACAATTTTGGGAGATATATTCATATTTACAAGAATAGTTCCTTATTTAGGCTTATCTGAATCAAAAACAGGTTTTGTTTTTCAATAGATAAATCGCTGTTACTTTCATAAACTTTACGTAGTTACAATCTATAACTATTAATTTTATAACTTTTCTGAGTCGATAAATTGAAGCCTAAAAGTAGATACTTAAACTGGATGGGAAAAACCCATCAAACATGAATCACTGATCAAAACAATACATCTATTTGAAACGCTAATTTGTTAAGTCATCTACTTTAAAAATTATTATACAAATCACGTGTTTGTCCGCATGTAAAAAGTCGATATATCGTCAATTATAGACAGATAACTAAACGTATCAAAGTGTTAAACGTCAGCATCTATTAGCACTGTGGTTAATATAAAAACTCAAGTGCATCACATCAGCCTGAGATCATTATTTAATCGACGGGAATCCCTGTAATGTAATAGGCTGTTATGGACTTTGTAATTATGATTTTAATTACGTTGCGAAAAGTTACAGAACCATAACTTCGCACTTGAAAATTATATGGCAAAGTAATTCTTTTGTTATTAAAAATAAACATGACTCAATTGAAGCGAGTGGTGCAGAATTTTTGAGTAAATATTATATTAATTTGATGAAATAACGTGGATGTAAAATTTTACAATGGAAGATCAATTTTCAGAACACATGAATATTTTGTAAGGCACAAAAACTGAGCTCTCAAGGCTACAAAAACATAGATGAACATTATAATTCAAAATCACTAGCCACTGATGAATAAAGATCGACGAACAAAGGAATAAAAACCATCTATTAATCATTTTCAAGAAATTATAAATGTAAGCGTCTAACCTCAAGTTGTCAACGCCTAGGCAGCGACTTATGTACTGAAATCAATGAAACTAGTAGACGCAGACGTGAAGTGGGCAATAGAGCCAAATGCAAAAACAATAATGGTGGAGGTTGCATGAACACGTCAAATGACGTCATTATGCATAGAATTGAAATGAAAGGCGTAGTTAAAAGTTCTAGAATATTATTATTGAACCGTGTTGATAACAAACTTTTACAAGGCTATAATATCGCTATATATGTATATGTTAATAGGTTTTATTATTGATAATAATTGTAGCAGTTTTATTTATTTATTAGATACATATGAACATTGATGTATTAAAAGGAGTCTCCTTTAATACATCAATGCATATGAATGAATGAATTGTCCCCGTACTGACCACACTCGATTTGGGCAAGTATTTATTTATTAAAACTTTATGTGTAAGTAAAAAAAATATTCGACAACCAATTATGAAAATATTGTAATGATGCGTAAAAAATCAGATAATGGTATATGCGTGGACAATGGAAAATAATAAGTTGAATGAAAGTCATTAAATAAAATGCAAAAGGAATCAACAATAATTTTTGTTTAGAATGTAGACTAGTAAAAGACTAGTGAGTATAAGTATGAGGAGAATTAATGATGAATACAGCTCAATTTATTCTAACAGCACTTCTGTTACACAAACAGAAGACAATAGGTATAAAAACAAAGTGAATTTACACCAAACTACCGGACGTTACTTGTTCAGGATAACAATCACGTCATTATAATGAGAGTAAAGTAATGAGACACGGACTGCAAAATGGAGTCGACGATCAAAATCTAGGTACACACGGTGACACGCCAAGCTATACATTTCCAGTTTTAGTTGACCTCGCATTGTGTAGGGTTTTCGTACAATCAGAAGTCAGTTTATACTGGTTATATAGCTTGAAGAGTAGCTGTGCGTACTAGACTACATACACGTGAAATAAATTAAACATCTAATTAGAGGAATTTTCTAGTATTATTTAAATGTAGTCGTCTTTCTGCTAACGAAACTAGTTTAGATTGTTAAGATAGAGTCTACACTTCTTT
The DNA here is from genome assembly GCA_951799955.1 of Apamea anceps. Classification (NCBI taxonomy): domain Eukaryota; kingdom Metazoa; phylum Arthropoda; class Insecta; order Lepidoptera; family Noctuidae; genus Apamea; species Apamea anceps. The sequence continues at coordinate 6,839,162 of OX637501.1, forward strand.
TGTGTGAAAATACAGATGATGTTTCCGAGATTATATATTCGGGAATTGGTTCATTTAACGGATTTTGTATAACAAAAAGATTGTTATCCACAGGCGGCCTAAAAAGGCCACTTTAAGCAATACCTCTAAAAGCTATTCATGTCCTGAATTCCCAGCAGATCATTAGCAATTCCTCTAATTTTCGTAAAAAATCATTTTATATTTGGTGTAAACATTGCCGCATGAAAAAAATAAAAACCGTAATTTTACCGGTAAATTTTTCATTACAGTTTTTATTAATCAAATTGGTTTTTTATTTCTACAGTTTAAATGTTATTTTATTGTTATATGAATTGCACAAAGATCATATTATGAATTGTCAGTTTGTGACCATTTTACGATTTTTAATATGATTCATATTGTTATCCTATTATGATTCTGCCAAAGTGGCCTTTTTAGGCCTCCAGGATGATACAATGACAATTCAAGCTGATTGTCACTGTAATTTTATACAGTAGCTAAAGAAGCTGTTAATTGAATTCGTTAGAACACATCCGATTACTTTAATAATTATTCTAATTTTGTCAGTCGAAAGGGCCACTGTCACATCTACAACGTTGGCATTTCCTATTCTCTATATCCTCTTCGAAACGAGTGAACTCTTCATCGCATTAAACAAATGAAGTGGCAACTGTCAACACTCCATCTATCATTTTAATGTCCTGTTGCGACAGAAATGATCATTAGCACCTTATTCTTCATTACCAACTAGAGTCATTGTGGAAAATTTATTTTGTCTAGAAAATGATGTTTGTATTGATGAATCATTTGATGTTTTGTTCACCTCTTGGATTGTTTCTTGCGGTTTCAAAGGTGAGTATGTGGTATTGTTTGTAACCTACAGATACATACCTGTACTTACAGTTGGTTCAACCTACAGGTAATTTAGTTATATTATGTTCTCCTTGCTTTGTTCAAAAATAAGTCGTAGTTTCTGTTTTTCTAATATTAAGACCGTCACAACTAATCAGAAATCTGTCGAGCCTTTCCATAAGGTAATTAGGATCTTTTAATGAAACATGCTGCATACTTAGGTACGTATATTAGAAGATGATCCGTGTGATGACACGTGTGTTGTGGAGGACGGATGGCAATTCCTACATTGCCGTCCGTCCTCCACAACCCATTCCCTCTCACAAAGAGGAAACCTGTGTCCCAGCAGTGGGAACATTATAGGCTGATTATTCACCCCAACCTAAGGTTTTTGACCAATGTCAAGCCGTTTGATTGCTCTTAGTCAGTCTCATTAGAAATTCTTCAGAAGTTTTATGAATAATTTAACATCCTAAAGTCATTGTCATTTACTTAGTAGGTATTTTCTCGGTCAGCGTGGTAAAAACATGGTCTGAATTTACTGCTATTTACAATGAATTCACAAAGATATGAGTGACAAGTAAATTCGCCTTGTGAATACTAAAACAGACGCCACAGCAACCCATTCAGTTGCATACTGCATAATGTAGAATTGGAGATATTCGTCATGGTTTTAAAATACATGTGGGTAAACTAAGAAACTAGGTACCTATTTGGATGTTTTTTTTTTTTAATTGGCCGTGTAATTGCTATTATTTATGAAGGTGGTGTGGAGAACAGAGATTAACTGATTGGGTTTTATCTGCTCCTATCTATACCTACCTATACTAATAATAAAGCTGAAGATATTGTTTGTACACTCCACACACGTATACAACACATTACACAAGTTTAAATTTAATACATAAGTTAACTACATACATTGTCATACATATATTTAATTAATTAATTTGTTTGAAAGAACACTCGATTATTGTCGCCTCAGAAATCTTACCGACCGATGCTATGTATGAGCATATATATACCTACATATGTACCTAATAATCTTGTAAGCCGAAGAAGACTAGTCTCCACGACACAGGGAATCCTAGTGTGGAGGCTAATGTTATTCAAATATTGTAATGTTTTTCCTGAACAATAAAGTTTTTATTATTATTTATAGTTTGATCTCTGGGACTACCAATCGGATTTAAATAAAATATTTTTTAATTTGATAGCCCTATTCTTGAGAAAGGCTATAGGTTACCTAACTTCACGCTAGAACCCTTAGGAGCTGAGCAAAAACAAAAAAAGTCAGAAAGAACGCTGAGTGAAAACGAAGTAGGTAACAGCACAGGGGTGGGGGGTCGTACTTACCAAGTTTTTATTATGTTTATTGTTATGGGTTTCTGAAGACTGGTTGCCTTTTGACACGTGGTCAGTGAAGGAGCTAATAACTATTATCAGGTTCGGCATTGATACATTGTAACAGTGCCTGATAGACAATGGACGATTGCGCAATTTGTTCGCCCGGAACGGGCGAATTGTCACTTTTAAATAATATCATTTTTTCTCCAGAAATACATACGTATTAGGCAATTGGCAGTATAGAAAAAAGGACACTAGCGCACAGAAGTATTAAAAGTTAAATTATAAAACGTGTTTTTACATTTTTATTAACTTCATTGTATAAAATTCAAAATGTGCTACTTACATATTACATATTTCTGGAATGGTCGACTCGCCCACAAATAAAGTAACTACGTGCGAGTCGCCTATAGAAAAAAATAATTTAAATAAAGATTCGCCCATTTCGGGCGTGTAAATTCGTGCGAATCGACTAAAATAAGCCTTATCTCTCACTATTTTGTGTTCGCTGGTAGTTATAAGTATTTTGGTTAAGATTTATGGTGAAAATGCCGTCTATTTGCAAAGGTTATCTTTGCCGATACTTGTTTGGGCGCCCCATGTAAAATATTAATAACAGATACATAATAAAGCAATTATTTGGCAATTAAATTATAATAAAGTTAAACAACGTATCTCTTTTGTGATAGGCACATAATATATGAATAAAATATTGGTGTATTATAATAGGAAAGTTTAAATTGTTTAATTATGCAAAGGACAACAATAAATCTGCCAATTAACGTTACTATGGGATTTTCTAGAAAGCCAATGTAGGTCTCAATTTCTTGAAGTGGAATTCGGCACTTTAAGAAATAGAGGGTTACATTGGCTTTCTTAAAATTGATTTTATATTACCAAAATGTTATATGAATAATATTTCAATATCTTTCCGTGTCTACATATATGTTGTAAAATACTAGGGGCCGTATTACTGAACTTTACTCAAGACTCAAGCATTACTTAAAGCAAGTTTCAACCAATCAAATGGCTTTAAACGAATTTTAAGTAATACTAGAGTTTTGAGCGAGATTCTGTAATACGGCCCTAGGTAGACACAGTATTCACCCGTATCCGGTCAGATTAGAAGCCATCCAAAATTATCATATACATATTATGATTTTGACGGCACGGTTGGCGCAGTGGTTAAGCGATTGACTGCTGTGCGGCGTGTCGCGGGTTCGATTCCCGCACGGAACAAATATTTGTATGACCTACATGTATTTGTTCCGAGTCTGGGTGTTTTTCTATCTATAATATGTATGTATTTACAAAAAAAAAATGTATATAAGTAGTTTATCAGCCATCTTGTTACCATAACACAAGCATTAGGTTGCTTAGCTTGGGACTAGATGGCGCTGTGTGAAATGTCCAGGGATATTATTATTATTATATTATATGATTTGACAAAGATTATGTATGGACTTTAAAAGAGACTGTGACCTCTGAGTTTGTTTCAACCTTTCTTCTCCGAGTAGTCAGATAGGAAACGATGAACTCACCTAGTTTTTAAAATATGATTGACGTGTAAAAATGTTTGTTCAAACCTACTTACAAAATAAAATCATTTATCATTCTTGTTATAAGGCCAGGCTATGAATACTTTGACCTTGAAGGATCTATCCAAAAGAAAAAATACACAATGAGAGCCAAGTAATGTGTGACAATTGTTCCATGTACAGCAAGTTCTATGACCTGTAACCAGGATTGATGTTACCAACAGAAATTACTTCACAATTTTCAATGGGACGATTCCGTCATCTTACGTGTACCTAAGTATGTATTTTACCAATTTTAGATGTGTACTGTGACTTCTTAGAAGTTTGTGTACCTAGACACTTAGCAATTTGCACATAGTGTGAAAAAATTATATCGATTTTGTACGCGTGGTTATTTTCCTCATCGAGGATTTAATTTAGTCTGCTTTAGAATTCGCACGTTGTAACTGAGAATAAACCTGAAAGACAAATTTTGATAGATTGGACTCAAAGCTGGCACCAAACACACCTCTTCTACATGCACTTTAAAGTCATTGTATTTTACACCCAATTATATTTATAAGGATTGACAGTAATGGCACGATTGAAAATACACATTACTGAAATAAACTAGTCTAAGGATTGTTTGCGGGAAGTGCTACCCATCTACATCAGTGAGCTTTTCAATGACCATAAACTTGTATCAAACCATTGTTCACCTGCAGGTGTGGTTGCCTTTTCCTATTAAACAAACTGCAAAAATTCGACCCGCCCCGTGCTCTTCGATTTGAAATAATATACTTAATTCAACAAGTTTCACTAAGAATAACCTAATAAATCATTATCATATTATTTTATTGTATACTAAAACCTTTCTGAAAGTATTATTGACATTATGTTATTGAAAGAATTATAAAAACTACTTCATTAAATTTGAGAAAATCGTGAACTTACAATAGCTCGTTCAAGCAAACAAAAGCTCTTTAGTTTTATTATTATTATAGATGTGCGAATAAACTGTACCTTACCTACCTTCACACACTATAAAATAGTGAATTATATTCATTAAAATTGTTCAGGTATCGTCTTTCAAATGGAGAGCACGGGGTGACCCAATTTTTTTGCACGCAATTGTAGTTATCATTACCAAGACGGAAAATCCTGACAATTAAATGGCCAACATCGAAAGTATCGTCATGGATGTGGGTGCTACGTGATAGGTCAAAGATTACCAGTCCTTTAAGACATGGGTTATCACCATCAGTCATCAGATAATATGCATACCAACGCGTGTAAGGAACTTTACCTACTTTCTCAATATTTTAACAAAGCTTTTGTGTTTTTGAGCACAACAGGTGAAACACACCGTGAAATTCATGGCAAGGCTTGTTGACTAACGAGTGTTTTTCTTTCTAAGGAGGACCTACTTTTCGATTAGTCAAATGAGTTAAACAAGTTAACATAACATCACGCCTGTAATACCTGAGGGGTTAGGCAGGGCTTACTCAAGTACACCCACATTTCGTCAGCTATGTTTAAGTTCCGTGTAATAAGGGGCGAGCATATTGCCATCAACCGGGCACATATCTAAACTCCGGGCTGCTATCGAGAAATTACTGATGGAAAAGGCCTAATAACACTTTACTCGACCTGGGAATCAAACCCAGGACCTCATCCTAATGCCACTAGATCGACGAGGCATTTAAAAAAGTTATTAGGTAGGCATATTATTTAAATTAATTTATTAAAACTCTGCCGACATAATTGTATTCTTTGCCTAAATATTCTCAAGTTACAAACACACTCTCTTATATTTATGTTAATCTTAAAGGCATTCTTTGAGGTATAAGTAGGGTTGTAGGTATTATCTTGTGATCAAACAAGTTTATTGTAGTAGTCAGACATTCCTTTGTTTTGTTAATTGCTTGAAACTTGATTTCGTTTTTTTTTCTTTTTTATACGGCGCTCTTGGCGAACCTGAAGTTAGTTGATTAATGTGTAAGTTTCAATATTAATACCTATATTTGTTAAATTAGCGTGTTGCTAGGTCGATTTAACAAACCTCATTTTTTATAACTTTACATAACCAGTGCTATCAAAACTCATAACCTTTAGAAGCTCCATCGATTTACCATAGATACAATTTATATCAATTTCTAAATAATTTAATCTTTGATCTGATTGATTTTTGATGTGAGACGAATTTTACAAAATCTATAAGTGATTTTCAACATTAATTTATTTTATGTTTATCTAAAAGACTAAGAGACACAGTTCTTAATCAATTAATTATTTAATTTTACGACACTATTCTATTCTGGTAAAATAAAATAGTAGATTATTAACCAAGGGGATAAAGCAGTGTCTTCTGTCGCGGGTGACGATTTAAATCGCGAGCGTAACGAAGGACTTAAGGTTCACTCCCGAGCGTAGCGAGGGTGTTAAAAACTTAAATCACGAGCGAAGCGAGGGATTTAAGACGAGTCCTGAGTGTAGCGAGGGATTGAAGTTCACCCAAGACTAAGACAGCTTTATCACCGAGGAAAATACTCTACTTTTCGTACCATTTGCGAAAAAATTAACACAATAATAATATGAGATAAACATTTATTAAAAATATTGACAATTAAAAGTAAAAGTTAACATTCGAAACAGTGGTCCAATTATTGATAGAGAGAGTTACATTTTTGTTTGGTACATTTATTGTTGATGAGTTGATTTGAGTATTTCTCTGTTCTTGCGTCTGAGGAACTTGGCAAATTCCTAGCCTAATATTTTTTTGTCGGAAAAGCAAAGGCATCAAGCTCATACGGCCTCGTCGGTTTTCGTAATTTTATTTAATAATCATGACTGCATAACAAATGCATATTCCTTTTTCAGAAAGATGTATAATACTTTATATACAAACTCAATGGTGTAAACACAGATGTAGTTCAGTATATATTCCAAATTTAAATCACATTCTCCCCCTAGAGGATGAATGAAATTCAGTACAATTTTCTTTCCCTGTTTTTAACAGATTAAAAATGACTATTGTTATGTTCGCTTTTTGTGGCATAGAATGTCACTTTTTTGAGCAAGTGGTATGAAAAATAAATTATTGTTATCTTTCGAGAATTCAATAAATATAATTTAAAATGGATACGGTTTTTTTTTTGTTTTAAGCAATCATTAAATTTCTATAATCTAAATTAATTTAAATTCATAGCCATCTAACTAATAAACCAAAGAGAATAAAGTTATTTGAATCGTACATACTTAAAAATCCACTAAGTAATTATTTTAAATGGCTCTTGCATGCGTGGGCATGTATTTTTAATAGATTTCAAATAACCGTGAACAACGAAGTCCTCAGTCATTAAGAACATATTTTAACTAAATCCATAGAAATATGAAAGTGTTACAAACGGACAAAGATCATCATTCACTAGTAAATAGAAAAATACCTAAGAAATGACGCTAAAATAGCAATTAGTGAACTGAGCTTGCCTGCAGGCGTTTCGTTAATCTCTTCAGAATTGTTTAAAATAAGTTATTGCTAATAAGAAAGACATCGTCGATGATGTATTTGCTTATCGTAACAGTTTAACTGTAAAAGTTTAATAAATCTGTCAACTAATTCTAAATAATGAGCTCATCTTTATTAATTTTTAAACAGTTAATTTGTGCTTTTTTAGCCAAACTTCGTCGCTCCTAGCGATTTTGTTCGAGTGGAAATATTGCAACAAAAAATAACTACGAGGATGTTATCAAAACCTATTTGACATTCATAAGATTTATAAGGATTAAGAATATGCATTTTGGTTTTCGGATCCGGAATCAGACCACAAAGTTCAAAATAGAACTGTGTTTTTTGACCAAAAATCGATTTTAAATATTTTTTTTTTACGCTGCAGATTTTCCTAATTTATTTATTTATTTTTATTTACTTGGTACGAACGTTTTGGTCTAATCGATATAACGATGGCAAGAATCGAGCTGATTAGGATCAGAAAGTGTAGCCGATCCTTTACCACCACAATAATGATATTAAAATTATTCCTAGTGTGACCAAAGAATTTTTTTAATCAAACTATTCGTCACAGTCTATGGCACATAAGCACCTATCAGTTTAAGGTGCAGATGAAATATTACCATTTATAAATCCGATAAAATTTTGGTTTCATGGTTTTAAATTCCTTAACGCTAATCTGATTATCACTTCAGCTTCAGCACCTTATTCCTTATTAGTAGTTAACAGTGTATTAGTAACAGATTCTAATTTAAAAGATAATATTTATCTAAATTTTAAAGCTTACAAACAGGTTGTTGCTTACAAACAATTGTTTTGTAAGTTAAGCTAAGTGGCATGTGGACTCAGCAATCATTGTGCCGATAGTCATGTGATGACAGCCAATGGGTTAACAGCCAAGAGCCTCGACCCAACACCTCAGGAGGCTCTCGTTGGGCAGCTGGATCAACGGGCTTGATTCAGAAAGCGGTACCTCTGGACACGGCTCGCATTGTCAGGAGGTTCCTCTATCTGGAGCCCTGACCGCCGGCAGCTTGGACCCTGTTCCCGATACCGGTGGGCTACTATTTTTAGGGTTCCGTAGCCAAATGGCACGGAACCCTTATGGATTGTCATGTCTGTCTGTCTGTGTGTCCGTCCGTATGTCACAGCCACTTTTTTCTGAAACTATAAGAGCTATATTGTTGAAACTTGGTAAGTAGATGTATTTTGTGAACCGCGTTATGATTTTCATACAAAAATAGAAAAAAAACAATAAATTTTGGGGTTCCCCATACTTAGAACTGAAACTCAAAATTTTTTTTTCGTCAAACCCGTGTGGGGTATCTATGGATAGGTCTTCAAAAATGATATTAAGGTTTCTAATATAATTTTTCTGAATAGTTTGCGCGAGAGACACTTCCACAGTGGTAAAATGTCCCCCCCCCCCTGTAACTTCTAAAATAAGAGAATGATAAAACTAAAAAAATATATGATGTACATTACCATGTAAACTTCCACCGAAAATTAATTTGAACGAGATCTAGTAAGTAGTTTTTTTTTAATAGGTACGTCATAAATCGTAAACCGCAATTTACCTTTCATTTAATCAACTCAAATATGAACTAGACCGTTGAAATTTTCACAAGTTATGTATTTCTGTTGCCGCTATAACAACAAATACTAAAAACAAAATAAAATAAATATTTAAGGGGGGCTCCCGTACAAAAAACGCGATTTTTTTGCCCCTTTTTGCTCGATATCAATAATGGCAACAGGTAGGCACTTGAAATATTCACAAAATACTGTTGTATTTTTACTTTAATAATAAATAATAAAATTAAAATAAAATAAATATTTACGGGGGGCTCCCATACAACAGACGTGATTTTTATAGATAATGTACGGAACCCTTAGTGCGCGAGTCCGACTCGCACTTGGCCGGTTTTTTTTTATATTTTTGAATGTTTTTGTTAATAAAAATATTTAAAAATGTAATTTATATGTACTTAGTTGAAATAAAGATAATAATATGTACAAGTATTTTAATAAAAAAGGGAGAGGAAAGAATCAAAAGGCTTCAAAAAATTCGTCCGCATCGTTGTCAAAAGGAAAAGTGCTCAAAAGGGTGGCAGCATTGGCACGTTGTATGGCAATGCTGATTCTTTGCCAAAAAATAGGCCAGCCCTCTGGTCACGTGAAGAGTCGACTAACCGCTTGGCGGTGACTAGAAAAACTAGTACTACTAAGGGGAAGCGGCAAGGTGACTCGCGAAATTAAAATTTTCTTACGTTTTTTGCAATTTGCAGGTTGGTGTCATTTTGTGACCCTATTGATATTTCATGAAATATTAATTCAATAGAGTTAGCTTACTTAGAGGGTTGTATTGATGATTTTAATGATTATAAATCTGTAAATACATACTTGTTGACCTGCAAATTGCAAACAAACGTAAGATGAATTTCGCGGACTACCCTGGCGCTTTCCCCTTCAAAGGAACATAGCTTGACACTGTATTATTCAATGTAACAGTCACTAGGATACTGCTAGCTCCCACTATCCTAGTCACTTTTACATTCTCGATGTAGCAAAAACATTGATTAACGGCGCTGCTATAATAAACTTTTAAAACTCATACAAGCTACGAATTTCTTGTTGTTTGAATATCTGTTGTAGTTGCTATGCACAATATTATTAACTGTCGTGTCCGTGGCCGTGGATATTAGGTGTCGTGGCTGTGGTGAATTACCTACATAAAAGCCTTCAAGAGGAAATCAATAAATATGTTGAATGCATTGAACGCTTATCACTCTGACAGTTTGCGCATATATAATAAAAGCAGAATTATCTAGAAATTACTGTAGCCCTGAACTTCGTCCATAGTATAATCATCATCAGCTTGGCCCTTTTCCCAACTATGTATGTTGGGGTCGGTTTCCAGTCTAACCGGATGCAGCTAAATACTAGTATTTTACATGGAGCGACTACCTATCAGACCTTCACAAGCCAGTTACTGGGTAATACGATAACCCTTGGTACGACTGGTAATCAGACTTTCGGGCTTTGAACAACCTGTAAAGACTGTCAAAGATCCACGAATGACACCAACCGACGGCCGACGACCGACGGCTTCACGTGCTTTCCGAGCCACGGAGGGTTTTTGGTATGTGAAGATGGTCATCCATCCACGGACCAACCGCAGCAAGCTGAGCTTAACCTGATCGATCGACCCGTGCGGCTGTTATTACTTAGCCATAAGCCCCTTCGCCCAAAGTATAATGTGAAATCTATATGACCTCTTTGGATGACACGGAGAAAAGAATACAAATAGCATACTTGCTGACCTTCAAAGACTGGAAAGTCTAAAATAAAGCAAAAAAGTACTCCGTTGGACTTCTTCTTTTTCTTTTTATACCTTTGAGGATATCTGTTTTTTTTTCTTGTGTACATTTTATGCAGAAATAATAACATAATGTGTGCTTGTTTTCAATTTTTTGGTTCTAGGACATACCGATTACCTTACAATTGTTTTCCTTCACCGTTTTTGAGAGCAGTTAGTTAGTTACTGTTGGAGACGCATAAAATACTCCTTTTTGATTTTACTATTTTATATTTTATTATTCTTGACCAACACGGTTCTTGTGTTTTTTCTCTGTCTGTCCTAAAACTTTGCCAAATATCTTGGTTTTCACATACCTACTGGGCAGATGGTTGAGTTGAGAAGATAAAGCTGACTTTTTTGTGCATCATGATTTTTATCAAATTCCGCTAGCAGGATGCCCCTAAGTTTACAGGCCGTTAGTTTAATTTATTTATTTAAACTTTTCGCTCACAAAAAAGGCACATAGGCGGACCTCATTTTAATTCTCTCATACAATAAGATTACGTTGCCATAAATCTTACAAATGCTACTGTTTCCCTGTCTCTAGAATGTATAATATCCCAAAAATCTCTGTTTAAATTCAAAATGTAACTTAATAACTTAGCATTCGTATTCACGTCCCTAACTCTTGACTTAAGGAAATTATAAATGGGCTACTTTAAGTTGGTTTTAAGTTATGGCTGTCAGGTCCCGTTGAGTACTTAATCTTCCTGTAATTGCTACTAAACAAATATTGTTCATACATTGTACAACGTGTAATTGTAAGGGGCTTGTGGCTAAGTAATAACAGCCGCACGGGTCGATCGATCAGGTTAAGCTACGCTTGCCGCGGTTGGTTCGTGGATGGGTGACCATCTTTACATACCAAGACCCCTCCGTGCCTCGGAAAGCACGTTAAGCCGTTGGTCCCGGCTGTCATTCGTGGATCTTTGACAGTCGTTGCGGGTCGTCAGAAGCCCGACAATCTGAAAACTAGTCTTACCAAGGAGTATCGTATTACCCAGTAATTGGGTTGTGGAGGTCAGATAGGCATTCGCTCCATGTAAAATACTGGTATTCAGCTGCATCCGGTTAGACTGGAAGCCGACCCCAACATAGTTTGGAAAAGGCTAGGCAGATGATGACATTGTACAACGTGTGATTTTATATGAGCTGTACTTATTCTATGTTTGTTTATATTCTTCTTCCATTTTTTTTTCTCAGTGTGACAGACAGTACAGAACAGACAGTGAATGAATGAATTTAAGATTTTATTTAAAATCTCGAAGATACAGTCGGACCTTTATAAAAAAGAACAGACATAGGAATGTTGTCAGAAATGCATTTTTAGCACGACCCTGACCTTATAGCTACATGAAAGATTCTTAAGCTAGAAAATATTAAATCATCTGGAAAAACCATTGTTTTTACAAACCACTACTACTTAACTCAATCAAGATCCTCTTCAAAATGTGGCTTTGAGCAGCATGTAAACAAATATGTACCTTTTATATCCCTGACGTAATGCATCTTGACCTGACGCAATATTTACCATGCGCGAATGTTATTACTCGTATAAGTTACTATTAAATACATGATTGGCCATCAGAGTGTCAAATGCAGTATTTTTAAGAAAATTCGCATTCAATTTCAACTCAATCTGTCAAAAACACCTCTAATTTCCCTACATTTTTGACAAGTTTTGACATTGATTGTCGCTGAGCTGAGATTGGGACTAGATTTTGAACGTTTTTAATTACGGGAATTTTGTGGCTTCCTGAAGGCCAATGCTCGTAATTTAAAACGTTCAAAATCTAGTCACAGTCTCATCTCAGCGATAAACAAATGTCAAAAACTTGTCAAAATGTAGGGAAATTAGAAGTATTTTCTGACAGATTGAGACTGAGATCAGACTGTGAACGGTCTTAAAATTACGAGAATTACCCCTCAGGTCTACAGATAGGTAAATATAGGTAAATACACTCGGCAAAATTGGTGGGTGATCACTTTTCACCCTTATTGGAAAGTGGTCAACTGCGGACACTGCCGAATGTAGAGACGCCAGCACATCAAGCTACTACAATCTGTCAAATTTCTTTAATAGATTTTCAACTTTATCACTAAAGCATTAGGTTCAAGGTTGATTGGTAAAATTTGACAGTAACGGGTAGCTTAACCTGCTGGCGTCTGTACATGGTTTTAACTTAAACAGACATTATATAAACTACATTTTATTGTTGGCCTGGTGCCGCTTATATTATTATTTATTACAGAGAATCTGCGTATAAGTTACTTAGTCATAACATCACGAAAACATACAAAATCATAAAATGTTAGTGTTAGCAAGGAAATATTTATTTTCCCTTTTTATCCTATGACATTTCTGCATCGATAAAAACTTTCCTTATCAAAAACAATAGAGTATGACAGAGTATGACAAATACGTTTACACGGAAACGTTCATCAAGTAAATACAGAACAAGTAGGTAGAACTTGTTTAGTCGTTAATGAACCGCATTGTTAACTAAAACCATTGTGACACCTACCTATGACTAAATACTTTTTAATTATAATTTAGTTAATGACTGGATTTTCCATGAATAAAAAAAGAAATTGATATAACTGTCATATTTAATTAAAACATATGCCAAATAAAATAAAAGTAAAAAAAAAACGTACCATAACTCCAAGCCAAGGATAGCATCACTAGGAATATTATTTTCATCATATTGACACGTTCACTGAAGATTCTATTTTTAAATTCAAATGAGAAACGAGTAACACCTCTAATGGAACACAATTAGAGTATCGATACACGAGTATGTCGGTCGGATGGTCGGCGTGTTGTGATGCTCGTAGGAACACGCGCGTTATATTAAATATTTTTCACTGCGCTTATCACATCACTAGCGTTTTAAAGAACTGCAGACTGTTCTACTTTTATTATTATTTTATTTGATTCGATTTTCACGGTTTAAATTAAATAATAATGTATAAATGTTTACTGACGCGTGTGGTTTAAGGGCGGAGTGTTCTTTGTAAGGAAATTATATTATTTTTAAAGTTTCATAAAATTCTTGATTAAAATAAATTAACTCACGATAATTTTGTTTGACGAGGTCGGCCCAGAAAGCGGTGGCGAGGGACGCGTAAAGCGAGGGCTGGTTCGAGGTGGCGCGGGAAAAGAATTTCTAGAAGGATTTGGGGAAGGCTTTTGCCCAGCAGTGGGCAGTATAGGCGAAACAAAAAAGGCAATAAATGCCTGAGTAATAATCACTTACTAATTTAACTATTTCGAATTAAGTGTTTACATTCCGTAGTTAAATTCTTAATTAAAAGATCTTATTCAAGAGCTGTAGATAACATGTTTCATAATTGAAATAATAAAATAAATAATGACTATTTTATCTCTTAACTACATATGTCATGAGGTTCAAACTCATTATAAATATTTATAATTTTATCAGCTTATTGTAAAAAGTTAGGTATAATGATATTGTCGTATAATAACATACATCTTATTATCATAATTATTATTCCCTAGTGATGTCGTTAATAGGGCCGATATCTGCGCATGAGTCACTAACCGGTTTGCAACTCATAAAATTATATGATTGTGATAAAAAACTAAATATACATTCTGACAGAGGTGTGCCCATGCCCTTGAATACAATAAAACTTTTTTATATTACAATTCGAAGTCAGTTAAAAGGAACAAAAAAAAAAAAATCAAATCGGAATCGGAATTCTGTGAAGTCTGTGTGAAAGTGGTGAGCAAACGAATATTTTTTCTTTTTAATTTTCTAATATTTTTTAGGCTTTTAGGTAACTTTTAGGTCTGCGGATAGGCCAAGCGTAGTGTAGGACGCCCTTCAGCTAGATGGACCGACGACCTTAAGAAGGTGGCTGGGACAGACTGGATGCGGAAGGCGGCGGACAGGGTGTTATAATTATGTTCTCTATGTATGGTGCAGCCTGGGAGAGGCCTATGTCTAACAGTGGACTGCGATAGCCAGAGTTGATTGATTGATTGAGAATTTTAGGTATACCTAGTCCAAAAATTCGAAGTCAGTTAAAAGGAACATAATATATCATTCTATGAAGTCATAGTGTGAAAGTGGTAAGCGAACAACTATTTATTTTATCTTTCTAATTTTCTAATACTTTATGTGTGTTAGACTTTTAGGTATATCGTTTAGGAGTCGATCTCGTAAGTTGTGCTTTGTCACCGTAAGGTTGAATGTCACTTGCACGACATCAAACGATAATGTCTATTTGTCTATGTGACAGTTAGATAGTCTGAACCTTAGTGAAGTTTCAATTTAGTGGGGATTTTAGTCTAAAGTGATATAGTAATGAAATACGAGGTCAGCAATTTTTTGTGCGAAGACTTGTAAGTTTAGTCTGTAAAAAGTTTGGTGAAGTTTTTATTTTGATGAGTCTTAAATTGCAGTGGTTTTCTATAATCAGCAGAAAAAAATCTATCGAGTTACAAGCTTCACTTGTTTCGTAACTATTCTGTGCTTTTCGTTTAGTTGTATATCAGGAACTCGTCCCGATGTTTCATGCAGGTCATTTTTAACTACCTGTGATTAGAAAATACAATCTCGATCTCGAGCCTTTTTCCGAGATTCAATTTCGTGGAAAGACAATCCCGTTCTTGAAATCTCGTTCGAGATCTCGACCGTATAATTGGTCGTAGATTTCACACTGTGCTGTCTGTTGCGTTTTGTATGCATAGTGCAGATTATTTATATAAATATCAATACATATATTATAATAAAATAATAATAAATTCAAAACAGTACATTGAATATTTAAAAAAAAAAGAAATTGCTGAAAATATAGTTTTTAGAATTTTTATCCGTTTGTTTGTTCCGGATTAGTGCAAAAACGACTGAACGGATTTGGATCAAATTTAGCACACAGATAGTTTATACCCTGGATTAACAAATAAGGTACTTGCAATCCCGGTAGTACATTCCCGTGGGATATTTTCTGACACTCACGTGAGTGACGCCGCAGGAAAAGCTATTTACTTATACAATGTGTTTCAGAGGGGTGTGACTAAACTTGGGGGTGTGGTACAGGCCATCAAACTGAACAACTTTTTCCCGGGGACTAACATCGTAATCGTCAAAAAAACAGCAGTCGTCCCAATACATTTGGTCAAGTAGACATTGAAGTTTTGTATGATATGACTGCTGTTTTTTTGACGATTACGATGATAGTCCCCGGGAAAAAATTGATCAGTTTGATGGCCTGTACCACACCCCCAAGTTTGGTCACACCCCTCTGAAACACATTGTATGTATAAAGTTGAATTTTTTTGTTCAACATTCGACTAATGGTTTTATTAACGAAATATAATAAGATATCCTAAGTAGGTTCGTTTTAATTATCCATGTTTAAGTTTTTTTACCTACTCGCTTTATTTAAGTGAAATCTCGATCTCAATACCCTCGAAATCTATGCGAGATCTCGAGTTACCAATCTCGGGTCGACACTATATTCCTTACCAACACCCTAATTGCGAAACACAATCTGAATCATTTTGAAGAAAATCTTAATTCATTGCTTCATAGTTCGAAAACATTGCCTGCCAACGTAAATAACGCAATGAATTATTGATGTTGAACTGTCAAAATTAAAGCCATGCCTACTGTTAGTGTGTTACGTAATTATTATTACCCCCTTTTTTGGGTGGAAAATCATCAAATGACCTCTCCCGTGACTAAATCCCACCCGTGTTCCTTCAGTTGCCTGTGCCAGGGGCCACGGTATCTCTTTCGAACAACCCGTGGCCCTGGCAGGCATTGGTCCTGGCGGACCCCGTCAGTTCGTGCTGACATCTCTTTACGCCTGCCTCTCTTTGACCCTGCTGTAATAATACTATTTTCAGATTCGGGCAATCCGTCCCTGGTAGAGTCACAAGCTACGAGTACCAGTAGGTAAATTAATATAATTATCTGATTGTTTATTTAATGCAACAAGCGTAGTTAGGCTTTTCATCGTCATAATTCGGGATTTTTGAGTCGTCAACTTTGAGGTCAAAGTTTGTTTTTGCAGTCAGCGAGGGTTTAACCTGTTTTTTACATTTTTATATCTGTTATGATAATCACGATAATCTTGTTTTATACCTAAAGAAACACGAGTATTACCATTGTCTTTATTTAATTCTTTATAAAATTGATTAGATATTTCTCGTAGCTATCATGTTGACTAAGTATGTAAGTAATCACAGTTTTTGCTTCAAAGTGAGAAAATTTTCCGTCACTAGCGCTTATGAAAATTAAATGAGAAACGTAAGTACCTATGTACGTATATATGTATGTACGTACCTATGGTGCAAATAGTACCTACGTATTGGTAGAGGAGTCAAGAGGGTTTGATCAAGCATATGCAGGGCGAACAAATTCTTCGTCGGATTTACCCATTTAAGTCATTATGCGTCAGGCCGCACACGATCATACGAAGGGCAACGGGTCTGGAGATCACGTTTGTTGTCCTTTTTGGACATCTGAAAAAAAAAACTTTTCAAATACACTTACGTTTCTCTCTTCATGTAGTACCTACTCAGCTATCAGCTTTTTGCCTTGCATAGGTAAACTTGCTCAAAAACCTGGGCTCTCCAACATACTATAGACTTAGCAAGTACTGCCGTGCACGACAAGACAAGAAGTTCCACAGATTTTGTCGAAACATGTACCTTTCATAAAGAGTTTGGCACAAATCGCGACACATCTCTTGTCAGGGTAGGGCGTTGTACCCCCAACCGCGACGTGTCCACGTGTCCATGATGTGTTTGCAAACATCCGGGGGCAATGTCATTGATGTAGCAAGAAGGAGTTCCTTTTAGGGCTCCTCATGAATAACACACAGCTCTTCGATAAGGATGTATCGCTGTATTTACATTTGAATAGACATTCTATTTAAATTTCTAGATTTGTATGTCTATGTAAGTACTTACTATGTTAAAAGAACAATGATTCTACTATTACGGCACCCGCGCGATTAATTTTGCCTGTGCCAGGGGCCACGGTAACTCTTTCGAACAACCCGCGACCCTGGCAGGCATCAGCCCTAGCGGACCCCATCAGTGCTGACATCTCTTTGAGGCGCGCGTGGAACATAACGCGCCGTCGACCCATTGCGAGCTACACATTGCTCGCTGTCCGCAAGCCCACGCCTACGGGTGGCCGGGAATCGGCTGTCAATTCTTGACGCAACCAGACAGCCCTTACCAGACATTTTAACAAAGTGACTTAATGATAACGAAAGGTAGCAACAGCACAACACAAACCCAATTCACGTCACTAATATAATAAGTTTAGGTAGGTACGCACAGCTACACATCAAGCTATACATAACCAGTATAACCTGACTTCTGATTGTACGAAAAACCTATAGAATGCGAGGTCAGCTATAGTATAGCTTGATGTGTAGCCGTGTGTACATGTATGTGAACATGTACAGTCACGAGCAAAAGTATGTATACACTCGCCTTTATTCAAAAGCGATTTACTCCTTTGTTTTTTTAATGAAATTTCATGTTGTTACGAACATAGCATTTTCGAACCCAAAGGTTTATGTAATGTGTCATATTTCAACAAAAATCGAAAAGAAAAGCGAAAAATTCGCAATTGAAAGTTGCCAAGTGTTAACATATTGGTGCTCGTGACTGTACCTAAACTTTTATATTAGTGACGCGTTATAAATTGGGTTTGTGTTTGGGTGAATATTAAAGTAAGTATCAAATTATAATATTATTATTCAAAATTATATACAGGGTCAAATTAAATTAGCTAGCGAAATTCCGCAGACGAGAGACGAGAGAACGATACGCAACAGGTATCGATATCTAAACATAAAAAAACAATAAAATACGATATTATGAATTTTTTTGGGGTCAATGACCGTAGGTAGGTTCTCCTTTTGCCTCTTCTACATTCATACTTCTGGTCATACGCACGCTGGTGTCGAGTAGGCTACGCTCTTGACCTTTCTGAAGACCATCACCAATAAGGTCACTATATCATGTCCTCCTAGGGCGTCGTCGACGCGTCTCCACTCATTTCTAATTCATTCATGATGCTGATATTTAATTGCAAATATTTAAATATAGGTTTCCAAAAAGTATTAAGTATATTTCTAAAATATAATGTTATTTTTTTTTATCCTTTATTAAAAAAGAACCAATTAATTACAATCTAGCCTAAAAAACTAATAAGCAATTTAAATGTAACTTAAGTTTTTACGTGATCATTAGAATAATGTCAGTTATTTACGTACAAATAAACACTGAATCGAACTTCTTGAACTACTTTTTTAGAAAGCTAAACATTGTTACACATTGAATTAATGTTTGTTCAAATTATCATTTTCTTGCTTTGTTAGTGTGCATACACACGAGCACCACGTGTCAACGACACAGTAAACCGCAGCTGTCGAAACGCGTCGACGGCAGCCTTCGACAATTGTATATTTGAGTGTGTATTTGAGTCAATCAATCAATCAACTCAGCCTATCGCAGTCCACTGCTGGACATAGGCCTCTCCCAGGCTGCGCCATACCACCCTGCCACCCTGTCCTCCGCCTTCTGCATCCAGTCTGTCCCAGCCACCTTCTTTAGGTCGTCCGTCCATCGAGCTGGGGGTGTCCCACGCTACGCTTGCCAATACTCGGTCTCCACTCTCCACTCCAGGGACCCAAGTCTGCTATTTTTATAAATTCGTCATTCCAACACGATCCCATTCCCATCCCATTGTCATTTTGCTTAAAGTTCGTAATCTGCTAAAGTCTTAATGGCGATCATTGGTCGGTCAATGGTCTCGTAATAGAATTGTCGTATTGTCATTATTATAAAACCCGTTAGTAGAAATGATTTTCGAAAAACTACCACTACTTTATTTATGCCAGATTTCATTTATATATATTTTTACATACTATTTATTAGTGTTTTATACAAGTCAAGTGTTTGTAAGTCAGTCATTCATTTATCATTATGTACGAGATTACCATTCTATGCCATTTCTTTCAATGGAGTGTCAGTGGTTGACCACTGGACAGTCAGAATGACGCCATTATGTTAGTAGATTACTAAACTTGTCAAAATCATCAATTATGAAATCAATGATAGACAATTCTGACACTATTGTAATAGCAGACTTGGGGCCCAGGACTCGTCTGCTCCACCGGTCATCGGTCCTTCTACAGTCATGGCCAGCCCACGGTCACTTCAGTTTGCTTACTCTGCAATTTATGTCGATAACTTTTGTTCTTTTTCGGATAACGTCATTACTGATTTGTGTATTTGAGTACGGGGCTTAAATGCACATGTGTAGGTATGCACACTTATTGTTTTCATTACCACGTATGTATCTACGTTTACTTTATTTTAGACACTCATGTTATCTTTGAAAACGTATTATAGTAAACCGCAAGTCAGTATTGTAACCCTGTTCGAACTATAAAAGCCGCTACGAAACGTAGTTGTTGCTACGAAATAAAGGGTCTCACAAAGTCAATGCATTGCCATGGACGCGTGGTTGACTAAAGGTATGGATATCAATATCAATATCAGTATCTTTTATCAATTCATTCGTTCAGAGCAGTGGTGGCTACGACTCGAACCCAGACAGGCGCTGTACTTTGTATTAATTATTTCATTGCCACTGCTCTCAAAACGGCGAAGGAAAACAT
The DNA here is from genome assembly GCA_951799955.1 of Apamea anceps. NCBI lineage: Eukaryota > Metazoa > Arthropoda > Insecta > Lepidoptera > Noctuidae > Apamea > Apamea anceps. The sequence continues at coordinate 6,859,431 of OX637501.1, forward strand.
CGTATCGTGAGGAAACCGGCATGTCTTAGAACCAAAAATTCGAAGACATGTGACATCGAGCATTATAGGCTGATTATTTATTCTTAAATTATTGATTGAGAGAGATCTAAAGTTAAGAATAATAAGATTTTACAAAAAAAAAAAAAGTAAAATAACCAACCTTCCTACAAAAATCTTGACTAAAACATAACCTCCTCCTTTTTTTGAAGTTGGTTAGATATGACAGTGATAGATAGACTTACTAAGAATTTAAAATTTAAAATAGACGATAGTCATCCAATTAATAAACTACGAGGATAAAATCTATTTACTTATAATTGTAACAAGATAAAATTTAATTAATTATAACGATAATAATCGCGAGTATTATCATGTAAATGCATACCTTTGAATATCTCTGGTCAAGGTCAGATGGCGTTATCTGAAGAGGTCGCATCTGATATCATTATGAGATAGGTACGAAGCAATTATATATTTGTTATGTTTTATACATAAACATAAAGTAATGTACAGTCAAAAAAATAATTGACTTTGAGGTGAGGCCTGTCCAGCAGTGAACGTCTTTCGGCTGAATGATGAAGTAAGTTGAAACGTTAGATACTTCAAACATTGATTGATTGGGTGTGACTTGAATATACAGATAATTTAAGTAGGTAGTCAATTTGCTTAACAATTAACTTTCCTGAGCTTACATCTATTCTTCTCAAAGGGATGGACACTGGACAAAGGTATTTAGTACACCCACATTTCCCGAGTCATGCTTAAGACCATTTTATGGGGACTAGTGGGACATAATTTAAAAAATATTGTTACGAGCTTCGGGTTCGTGACAATTAAAAATGCCGATAAAAATTACCAAAAGTTACACTTTAATTAATCAACACTAACAACAACTCGAAACACACTAATTATAAAACACAATCGCTCTTAAATCGCACTTGAAGATCGCTTTCGATGTATTCGCATCTGTCGCAGAACTAAGTCTGATTGCTCGCTTTTTTTTTTTTTTGAATGGCATTTCGTAGTTGACCTTGAGAGGTCGTAACTACTTAACCGGACTATCCTGTGGTTGCCTTAAGAATTCTTAAAGCCTCCAGCCAGGGCTAAATCTAGGTTTAAACTAAGCGACTGCGCGCTAAGGGCTCCCCCTGTGGGGATGATTGCTCGCGGCTATTCCCGGCCTTATATAGTGCCGCAGAGAGTTCCAGAACCTTCTATTGTAGAACCGTCTAGAATGTTCGAGTACATACCGGCCCCAACTGACTAGATGTCGATAGTTCTAGTAAGTTCTAGCTGCGTCATATCTACTCGTCAATAGATGGCGCTAGTATTAGTTCTACTATTCCACAGTAGATGGCGACTCTATCAGTTCCGCTATTCCACAATAGATGGCGCTAGTGGTAACTAATGTCACCATGTATCAGGCATTAATTGCGGCGCGTAACAATATGTTAGTATCAGTTGTCCCATGGGACTAGTGGGTCATATAATCCCACTTGTCCCATCATGGGACTGGGTCAATGGGACTAGTGGGACAGACCCATTTTATGGGGGGCAAACCTATTGCTATCGCGGGCACCTACTGTAAAATACCGACTTGGTAATCTAAACCAGCGCGGTAATTACATAACACACTATTAATTTTGATAGTTCAACAACATTCATTGCGTTATTTACGTTGTTGAGCAGACATATTTTTCGAACATATGAAGCAATGGATTAGCAATATCCTTCAAAATCATTCAGTTTTTTATTTAAAGTGTGTTACGCAATCAGGGTGTGCAAGACATGCTCAGTCGAGTTTCGAAGTGATGCATATACTAGAATAGAAATACTAACTGCGCAGAAATAAAAATAGTGATTAAAAATGACGCAGGCTACTATACCTACTCATTAATGGAAATTGGTGTTATCCTGTCTATTCAGCTTACATACATTGTGACAGCGAGATCATAAATATCGTAACACAATTTGCAGCTTGCGAGTTTGTTCGCAAACAGAAACATGTGCCCCTGGTACCTCTCGAAAATTTCTTGGTTTCACGATAACATTTTCATGGGGTTTTCCGTGCGTTGCCTGTCAGTCACACGGTCATGGAAATGTTTTATATGTATAATTATATGTAGTATACATATACAGGCATATAAGTATATGTGCGGGAGTATAATTAATGTTAATCGTGCCTCACGACCCACTGGAATGGCTCGCACACTGGAGACCATGACGCCACTGAAGACCGGATGTGTGCACTATCAAAACTACCAGTTTTTATACTTCTAGGATTGAAAAAAAGATTACCTACTTACCTTGGTAAACAACGATGCGCAGTCGGTTCAACAGACAAGGGGAAATAAAATAGACATGGGAAGTACAGACGCCAGCAAAGCTACTACAATCTGTCAAATTTCTTTAATAGATTTTCAACTTTATCGCTAAAGCATTAGGTTCAAGCTTGATTGGGAAAATTTGACAGTTTCGGGTAGCTTGATGTGCTGGCGTTTGTACAAAGCTTGGTTTGGGCTCATGGCTAAATAATAACCGCCGCAAGATGCAATCGAAGGTCAAGCTACACTTGCCGCGGTCGGTTCTTGGATGCTTCTGAAAGCCGTTAAGCCGATCGTCCCGGATGTCAATTGTACATCTTTAAAAGTCTGACAACCAGGGCCCCAAGTCTGCTAATTTACAAATGCTTCAATTGAATCTCAATTGCATCTCGATTGAATAGTTTGGCACATTTGGTATTCTACTACTTATTTAAGACCAATGGTGTTCCATTGACATATCATCGAACTGCCACTCAATCGCCATTGAACAATTTGCTATTCTGTTCTTCAATCGTGTCACAGTTGTGTCTCGATCTTACAATTATTGGTAGTCCGCTCGTTATTTGACATTTATGTGAATCGTCTCTCAATGACAATCTTACCATTGAAGTACAATTCAACAACGATAGATCGTCACGCGTAGCGTTTGAATTGTTGTATAATTGTTTTAATTTAAAATAATAATGAGGCCATCACCAAGTTTACGTTGGCGTATTTTGGCTTTAGCCAATTCTAATGATCGCCTTCGACGACAACGATATTAGAATTGGCTCGGCAACGTCGCAAATCCCGAGCTACAATGAGGTGGTGCTTAGATATAAATTGTCTAAGTATTGAATAGGTAACTATTCTATTTTAAGTAAATACAATTTGTGTAATATCAAATTGAAATATTAAATAATTGCAGTCAACGAATTTGAATTAACTTTAACAAAGATTTTAAGTACTTACTTATTTAATTTGTCATTTTGCAAATACTCGTTTTTAACTTTTAAAAACTTTTTACAAGTACTATAAAGAAAAATTTAATACACAATCAACAGTCACTTTATATTTTGACAAGTTGGTTGAATTGAAAGTGACATTTCCGTGACAGCAACAATTTTTTACTTTGGCAACACAGTCCCCCTATTATTAGTAGTGTTTTTTACAACATTTGGTCTTATTCTATCGAGAAGGCATTTCATTATAGACAATATATTTATTATGTGTCGTAATTCAATCACAAAAATGAAAAAAAAAACCTTTAATTAAAATAAATTATAACTCATTCATTCATTCAGTGTCGTGGTTGATTTTAATAGGCAACACCGCGAAATATTCAACTGACACCATTGCAATCCAATTACGATTCTATTACAATTCAATTGACACCACATTTAAGTTTTAGCAGAATACGCATTTTGTCACAATGATAATTGAATTATAATTGACTCTCGATTGAATCGTAATAGTTGGACATGACATTGAAATTAGCAGACTTGGGGCCCAGGGCCCCAAGTCTGCTAATTTACAAATGCTGCAATTGAATCTCAATTGCATCTCGATTGAATAGTTTGGCACATTTGGTATTCTACTACTTATTTAAGACCAATGGTGTTCCATTGACATATCATCGAACTGCCACTCAATCGCCATTGAACAATTTCCTATTCTGCTCTTCAATCGTGTCACAGTTGTGTCTCGATCTTACAATTATTGGTAGTCCGCTCGTTATTTGACATTTATGTGAATCGTCTCTCAATGACAATCTTACCATTGAAGTACAATTCAACAACGATAGATCGTCACGCGTAGCGTTTGAATTGTTGTATAATTATTTTAATTTAAAATAATAATGAGGCCATCACCAAGTTTACGTTGGCGTATTTTGGCTTTAGCCAATTCCAATGATCGCCTTTGACGACAGCGATATTGGCTCGGCAACGTCGCAAATCCCGAGCTACAATGAGGTGGTGCTTAGATATAAATTGTCTAAGTATTGATTAAGTAACTATTATATTTTAAACAAATACAATTTTTGTAATATCAAATTGAAATATTAAATAATTGCAGTCAACGAATTTGAATTAACTCTAACAAAGATTTTAAGTACTTACTTATTTGATTTGTCATTTTGCAAATACTCCTTTTTAACGTTTAAAAACTTTTTACAAGTACTCTAAAGAAAAATTTAAAACACAATCAACAGTCACTTTATATTTTGACAAGTTGGTTGAATTGAAAGTGACATTTCCGTGACAGCAACAATTTTTTACTTTGGCAACACATTCCCCGTATTATAAGTAGTGTTTTTTACAACATTTGGTCTTATTCTATCGAGAAGGCATTTCATTATAGACAATATATTTATTATGAGTCGTAATTCAATCACAGAAATGAAAAAAAAACCTTTATTTAAAATAAATTATAACTCATTCATTCATTCAGTGTCGTGGTAGATTTTAATAGGCAACACCGCGAAATATTCAACTGACACCATTGCAATCCAATTACGATTCTATTACAATTCAATTGACACCACATTTAAGTTTTAGCAGAATACGCATTTTGTCACAATGATAATTGAATTATAATTGACTCTCGATTGAATCGTAATAGTGGGACATGTCATTGAAATTAGCAGACTTGGGGCCCAGTTTTACCAAGGGGTATTGTGTTACTCGATTTGGTGTGGTTGTAGAGGTCAGGTAGGCAGTTACGCCATTTAAAATACTGGTATTTAGCTGCATCCGGTTAGACTAGCAGCCGACCTCAACATAGTTGGGTAAGCTTGATTCTAACGATGTTTCGTCGACCGTTGCTAACTCTATGTGTCTGCGCCATCGCCTGATGTTTTTGTGATACCACCAAGTCGCACATTCAATGCTAACTCGTTTTCTAATATTTTTAACCTTTATACTTACACCCACACATTTTTAAATTTTTTACTTTTTATTGGTACACCGCTGCGTCGAGATCTAAAAATCGTCTGTCTTTGTAACAATTTCCAAAATCAAAGGATTAAAGCAGTTTTGTAAAGAAACTGAGGTTTTATTATTAATCTTCCATAATGTCCACTATCAGACACTATGTCTTTTTTTGATTCTGTTAGTGTGGATTTTGAGGAAATGACCTATCGTGTCTTCGAAGTAAAAAATCGATGAGACTATAAGCTTTCGATGAATCGACACATCGAGGTATTAACGATTCATTGAAGAAATAAAATTTCAAGGAAAAGACTTCGAAGTAACGTCTGTCGACGAAACGTCGTCGTTTACCAGGATTTAGGGAGCTGAAGCTGCTGAGCGGAGAGCAGTGGTGGCCCAGTGGTAACAGCCGCGACTTACGAGTTGTAGGCCGTAGGTTCGAGCCCAGACAAGCACTTCACTTTGTGTAAATTATTTCATCACCACTGCTCTCCAAACGGTGAAGGAAAAGATCGTGAGGAAACCGGCATGTCCTAGCACCAAAAAAAAAAAAAATCAAAGACATGTGACATCTACCAACCCGCATTGGGCTTGCGTGGTGGATTACCGCCCACTCTCTCTCACCAAGAGGCGGCTTGTGTCTCAGTAGTGGGAACATTATAGGCTGATTATGCTGGTCGCTGGTTGCTGGCTGCTGGTTAAACATAATAAAAGCAATTGTAATTGTTTTACACATTAATTTATTTACAATACATACATGTAACGTATAATAATTACGATCACAGAATATCAACGACTAAATAATCTCATACTTATTAGTTAAATTAATTAACAACATAATTTTGAATTTAAAACGATACGTAAGTTAACACTTTTATTGTAATTTTAGGGCTGATTTCTCAATCGGCAGATAATTTTTATTCGTGGAATAAAATTGACGTCTGACAGATTTTGTATGGAAGAAATGTCAAAAATTCCAAATTATTCCTCCGTTAAAATTATCTGGCGTTGGAAAAATCAGCCCTTACTATTTACAGTAGTAAGAATGTCTGAAATATATATATATTTTTTTTTAGAAAGTTCACTGTACAATATCCCTAGCATGGTCTAGCAGCTGATTCGTAGGAAATAGGTACGTAGAACTAATTACTTATCATTAGATGGTTTGTATTTCCTAAAGTTACCATAGATATTAAGGCGATAGTAAAATTATAAGAGTTAATTTAATTTGTTTACGCTAACAAATATCAGAAACAAGAATAATTTCGGGTTTAGGATATTTAATAGCGACTATTCTCCCATAAGGCCCTTTGTATACGGCACGATTTCTTAACGGTACGGCGTATAACGCGTGCCTTAGAAAAAACGCGTCTGTCAACAAGCTTCCAGTGATACAACACTGATAACCGTGCCTACATACGGCGAATAAGCCGTAGTTTTTCACGGCAAGAAAACGTGGGTGTACAAAGGCCCTTACAGCTCTTTTTAGACGTTAAAGTATAAGACCTAATATGGCAAAATTTTTATGCAAAGTCAATACAAATGCAAATACAAATGCAATGTATTTTCAATACAATCTGTCTCTATCAAATACGGATGAAGGCAACTTTGCGACCTAAAAAAGTTCAGGCGTTAGTTAAACTTTGCTTAAAAATATTAAAAAAAACTTCTCCGTCAAAGGAATTGACTAACAGAGGCATCTAAATAACTTACAAGTAATTAACTAAGCGAAATTTTAATTAAGCTTTAAAATAAGTAACAACGGGTGACTTCTGAGGACTGGGTGTAAAATCGAATTCCTGGACCTGGCCATTATTGTTGATGATTTTATGGCCACCCTGATCTTCTGTGACCTTGCCGTTGTCGTTGGAAGATCTGTGGAACTGGAACTGCGCCTCACCGAATACCTGGCCGCCTTGTGGAGGCTTCAGATCTCGCACGTTAGTGTAGGAAATAGGCTGAAAATGTAGAGCATCCATAGGTTATGCAACAATTGGATCACAATACGACAGATTTTCAATAAAATGACACGTTACATTGTCTGATATGTTGATGAGGGTATATTTACCAGCTTAGGTAAATATACCCTCATCAACATATGACATCTACATCATCCAAATCATCATCATAGGTAACGCCCATAGTCATTGGAAAATGTGCGAAAGATTTGGCATTGGACTATAACCATAATAGTCGACCATTTGTTCACCATTCGCTTGATAGAGACTTTCCTTCAAATACGGTATTTCTATTTGGCCCTGTCTAAGATATTCAATCAACTCAGCCTATCGCAGTCCACTGCTGGACATAGGCCTCTCCCAGGCTGCACCACAACACCCTGTCGTCCACTTTCCTCAGCCAATCTGTCCCAGCCACCTTTTTGAGATCATTGGTCCATCTAGCTGAAGGTCGTCCCATACTACGCTTGCCGATACGCTCCACTCCAGGGCTCGTCTGCTCCACCGGTCATCGGTCCTTCGATAAACATGGCCAGCCCATTGCCACTTTAGTTTGCTTACTCCGGATAACTTAATTCCTGATTTTATCCATCAAAGAAACTCCTAGCATAGCCTGCTCCATAGCGCGCTTATCGACCTTGAATTTGTAAGTTGTTCGCCTGCACACTATGTTGAGTTTCTAAGTTTTTAGCAGCAGAAAATAACTTACGGAAATAATTGACTTCTGTGTGCCTAGCGGTAAATTGCCGCCATTTTTGACAAGACCACCCTTTTCCGGTTGGCCGTTGACGTAGGAGTGTGAGTGTGAGTACGAGTATTGATGGTTGTATGAGTTATGGCTGCTCTGTGCTCCTTGGCTTGATATACTGCTGAGGGATTGTGGCTGAAATAACATACCTCAAGTTAAAACAAAATATTAAAATGGTAATGGTAAACATCATAAGGAAACTGGCATGTTCTAGAACCATTTGACCATAACCATAGAAAAATTCGAATACATTGGTGACATGCAACCAACCCGGCCACTGTCGTGGATTACGTACGGACCACTCTTTCTCACAGAGAGGAGGCCTGCGTTCCAGCACTCAGCAGTTGCAATTTTAGAGGCAAATTTTGCTACAAAAACACTTTCGATAGTCAGTCTGTTATTCATGCAAACGTTGCTCCGGGAAACGTTACGTCTTTATTCATCTATTAGCTTTGGCCCGTGACTTCATCCGTGTGGAGTTTTTGCTTCCTCCGACCCGACACTGCATCGAGTCGGCGTCGCCGTCGCCTGCCCGCTCTATTACTTAGTTTCGCTTAGCGTAATTTCTCACTTTTTTTCTTTCTGCTCGGCTCGAAAGAGTCATAGCGTGATGTTAAGTAACCAACATAGCCTTCATCAAGAATTATTGGCCTATCAAACGCAAAAATAATTTCTCAACTGATACTGACAGGTAGTTCCAGAGATTAGCGCGTTTAAACAAACAAAAAAACTATTCAGCTTTATTATTAGTAATATAGCTTACCTCAACTCAATTACTCAACTTGAGATACTTAAATAGCTTAGAAACAATCGTACAATAGAATTACGCAGAGGAGAACGAAGTATTTCTTATACCAAACAACCGATAGAACTCAATAGAAAGACATTCAATTGTTTTACAATATACATATGTCACACAATTACCGACAATGACGAAAGATTTGAAATAATAAATCGAGAGGGCTATCAATCTACCTAGGTGCGGGCTTGCGGACGGCGAGCAATGGGTAGCTGAGGACCTTGTGTTCCACGCGCGCCTCAAAGAGATGTCAGCACAAACTGATGGGGTCTGCTAGGGCTGTTGCCTGCCAGGGTCTCGGGTTGTTCGAAAGAGTTTTCGTGGCTCCTGGCACAGGCAACTGACTGAAGGAACACGGGTGGGTTTTAGTCACTAAAAGTCTGACACGCCCTCCTGCTCCACCCAGAGCGGGAGAAGTTGTTTGAAGATTTCCCACCAAAAAAAAAATTACACATTACACTACGCCGCACTACGCCATCTATGGGTAAATGGATAAAACGTCTGCACAAGGCATTAATGTTAGAGCGGTATGAATGAATGTTGTATTCGTGAATGTTTTAGCGGCATTTTGTGTATTAGTCATTTTATATTATCTTCGAAACTATATCACAAGTTAAAAGAGATAGAAATATTGTGTCGCGGGCGGACCAAATGGCCATACATTGATTTTAACTATATGCAACTGTTTAGGCAGCGCCTGCAAATAGTCCTGTTTTAAGAGGTATTTCTTTCCGACTTGCTAGACAAAACTTGTGATAGCTCAGCTAAAATGCAAGATATAAATATAATTTATAGCCTATAGCACTCAGAAATAATGAAGCTTGCTACCAGAGATTTTTTTAGAATTGGATCATTAGCTCCGGAGATTACCCCCATCATACAAACAAAAATAAACAAACAAACAAACAAAACTACCTTTCTCCATCTCTTTATAATATTACGAGTAGTATAGATATGTATCCCATCGGGAACAAGGTGCATGCAACGGGCCATCCGCTAATAGTTGGATAGAGGAAACTCCTAACAATACAGCACCGTATCCAGGAGTACCAATTTCTGACTCAGGACATTGATCCAGCGGCCCAGCGAGAGCCTTTTCAGGTGTTGGTAGAGGCACTAAGCTTTGGTTATTATTGCAAATGGTAGTTACATAATCAGGCTATAAAGTTCCCCTGCTAGGACACAGGCCTCCTCATTGTGAGAGGCCCCACCACGCGGGCCTGGTGCGGGTTGGTGGATGTTACGTGTCTTCCAATTTTTTGGTTCTAGGACATACCGGTTTTGAGAGCAGTGGTGTTGAAATAAATTACCCAAAGTAATGTGCCTGCCTGGGTTCCAACCCACGACACGACACGTAAGTCGTCGTTGTCGTTACCACTGGGCCACCCCATCCAAATTTATAGTAGTTATAAAATTATAAATTGAGTACTTACAATGGCGGGTAGATTTGCTGGCTGTCCAATTTGGAAGTTATTGCTGTCGACTTTTTTGCCGACGATGTTGCTGTAGTCCGCTGGCTGGTCGGCAGAAGACGGAGCGTATTGGAAGGAGTAATCCGAGGCACTGTAGTCATTGCCGTTCTGCGACTGCTGGTGAATCTGAAATAGAGAACTATACATCATCATACCGCTCTGGCATTATTGCCTTGTGCATACGTTTTATCCATTTACCCATATATGACGTAATGCAAATACGTATTTTTTCTGAATCGCGGTGTTTAGATTATTCGCGGATTGACAACGCTTTTTTTTTGGGTGGGAAATCATCAAATATCTTCCCGCTCTGAGCGGAGCGGGAGGGCGTGTCAGACTTTTACTGACTAAACCCATCCGTGTTCCTTCAGTTGCCTGTGCCAGGGGCCATGGTAACTCTTTCGAACAACCCGCGGTCCTGCCAGGTATAATCTGAGACGTGTAGAGGCTAAACTCGGACACGGCTATGATAAATACGAATGCCACAACGAAAAATGTTCTACATTCGAAAAACACGTATAGCTAGCGGTCATCACTAATGTGTGTGTTCCATGGCCTCAATTCTCTTATTCTTTAGTTTGTAAAACGGTTTTTAGCCTTTTCTCTATCCTACCCAGAGGCTGACTGGTAGAAAAGGCCTACCGTCGCTTAAGTTCTAACACCACATAAGTCAAAAATAACAACTTTACAGGAGTGACAAAATGGCATAATTTTACATCTAATAGTACATAGTATTATGTACTAAAAAATAAAGTTACATATTTAATAGATCCAATCTGAAATTTACACAAATTATAAATAAAATAGTATTGTCATGGTATCTTATGTGGGTAAAATTATGCATTTTTTCACTCTCCTGTAAAGTTGTTACTCGTATTTTTGACTTACGTGGTGTTAGAACTTAAGGCTCATTTTCCGGATTTAATTTTCGCCGCGGAACGGAGTAGAAGCGAGTTTGGTACATAGCAAAATGAACTGTATGTCAATTGTCTAACGTACAAATTAGATACGAGCTTATTACTGCCGGAATTCCCGAGAAGGCGCGATAATTCTCCAGAAGATGCGCGACCTGTGCGTATTTGTGTATCTAATATGTGCGTTACAATTTTGACATAAAGTTCATTATGCTTTGTACAAAAAAAAATCGCTTCCACTCCGTTCCGCGGCAGTGTAAATTGACCCTAAGCGACGCTATGGCAGTAATTTCGCCACTGTGCAAACTGTAACCATGAATTCAGCACATAATTCCGCTTAGCGTAGAAATTTTTTGCCGGTTATAATAAAAAAATTGCTTTTTTATAGACAAGTCTACGCTCTTAAAATGTATAAAACAGCATTTTCTTTTTAAATAACCGACAAAAATTTCAACGCAGGGTTCAGAATCATGCGCTGAATCCCCGTATAAAAATATACTTACAAAGGGCGACAGTTCAGTTTTTGGTGTGAAATCAAACTCCTTGACTTTTCCATCGTCATTGATGACTTTATGACCTGCCTTGTCTTCGGTAGTTTTGCCATCGATGTTGGAGGCAGAGTGGAAGGAGTACTCTGCTTCACCATAGACATGACCACCGTCTACTGGCTTCAGATTCCGCACACCGTCGAACACAGCAGGCTGAAATAGACAAGTTAAAGAACGTTAGCAACTAGCATTTCAACAAAACTGGCCAAAACCTAAGACAAATTCGGTTGCTCAGATTTTAACGGTATTGTTTTAGTAATTTTTTTTTTTCGAGATCCTTATCGTCTGCCTAGCCTTCTACGAACTTTGTTGGGGTTGGCTTCCAGTCTAACCGGATGCAGCTGAATACCAGTCTGAGTCATCTGACCTCCACAACCCATTTACTGGGTAATACAATATCTTGGTAAGACCGGTCGTTAGACTTTCGGGCTTCCGTAACGACTGTCAAAGATCTACGAATGGCAGCCGGGACCAACGGCTTAACGTGCTTTCCGAGGCACGGAGGGGCTTGGTATGTAAAGAGGGTCACCCATCCGAGATCAACCGCGGCAAGCGTAGCTTAACCTGATCGACCTGTGCGGTTGTTGTTACTTAGCCGCAAGCCCCTCTCTTGAAAAATGAAATTAAATTGTTCATTCTGATCATTTACACTTCATACATAAAAAAACGTAATTTTTTTCAAAATGTGTGAATATGGATCAACATTTCTCAAAAAATTAAAGACGGAAAACGGTCTCCTAAGACCGTTTTCCTGTAGCTACAGCGATTTTAAGGTACCTCCCTTACTGCCCCATTTTAAAAATCCACCCAATATACGTGAGCTCATGATAACAAACTTAATCATTTTAAATCCCTTTCATAGTTTTTTGGATGTTAGAAATGGTCCGAAAATGTGGTCCTCGAGTGCCGTAACTTCAATGTCAATTTTGTATGGTATTTATTTTTAGCCGGTTTTGTGGCCAGCTACATGACACCAGTCAGCGAAACACAATGCAGACACTTCGTGTGCGTTAGTTAGTTTTTTACTATAATTATAATGTTGTATGTATTTATAGTATTTTCAAGTTATATTAATATTGTATTGTATATGTTTATATGGACCTTTATGCCTGATATAAATGGATAAATAAAATAAAATAAATTTATGTTGCACTTAGTCTTAGTATTTATAAACCATTTACATTCCGCGGCTGTAAGTGAGCAATTAAGTCTCGATGCAATCATATTGATTACAAAATATATTATAAAAAAAACAAATTACAACCAATTAAAGTAGTGTCATTACCTACTCACAATTATACTTTTAAATTCAGAAAGAGTCGTGTTTCATTCATCATCTTCTAGTTAGAAAAGGACATACATCAAGTTGAATTAAATACATAATAACATCCCATCTATGCCTAAAGGTTACCAGGGGGCCTAAAAAGGCCACTTTAAGCAATACCTCTAAAAGCTATTCATGTCCTGAATTCCCAGCAGATCATTAGCAATTCCTCTAATTTTCGTAAAATTTCATTTCATATTTAGTGTAAACATTGCGGCATGAAAAAAATAAAAACCGTAATTTTATCGGTAAATTTTTCATTAGAGTTTTTATAAATAAAATTGGTTTTTATTTTTTATTTCTACAGTTTAAATGTTATTTCATTGTGATATGAATTGCACACAGATCATATTATGAATTGTTAATATTTTACGCTACTATTTTAAACTTTAACAGAACGTTAAGCTAATAATTAGAGCGGTCCCCCGACGGGACAACATTTAATCAAAAAATTTCATACGTACGTAGGGTCATAATTTCAAGGTAATTTTTTTCTTTTTATATGGTTTAACGTAGTAGAGGGTTTTTTAAATTTTTATGTTTTAGATTACTAACACATTTTGTGTAAATGTCGTAATGAGTTCCGTCGAGGAAGACATGCTATCAGTTTCAGCAATTATAGACTCAATATCGAGGAGAAGACACAGATTTCGAGTCAGACCGTATTTACGACTTCGAAACGACAATGCCCATGGATGTATGGAATCCCGTACCATGCTGCATCAAAGTTAAACTTTGGTTTTTATAGACCACACTTATCATATTAATTCCTAAAAAAGTTCTTTTTGTCAAACAAAACCCGGGTATCGGAGATTTAAAAAACAATCGAAATTACTTAAACAATAGGTACTTTATTTTGTTTCACATGTCTTATGCGAACGGCCATTATTGCTCTAAATAAAATGATAATATTTAAAAAAAAAAATATGTTCTATTATATTCCAGTTATTTTTAATTAGTGTAGAATCGGAAAAGTATAATTTTTTACATGTTTTTTGAAAGTCCTGATCATGATACTTTTAAAATTCAAGGGTATATTAATCATAATATCATTTGAAACGGAACTTGATGTAAAGGGAATAATACAATATCAACACTGTTTTACTTTATATTAAATTCTCTGTTCAAAGATCTAATCCCCGACGCGTAATGTCGTAAAAAATTATGAAATTGATTACTATAATATTTTGATCTTGGTGCATGAGACTTTTTGGTATGACTTTTGGTCATTCTCCTTTTGACATTTACCAAGAGCTACGGGCTATTTCTTTCGTGTGTCTGAAACCAAAGCGGCTGAAAATGAAACAAACCCTTCCCCTCATCGCCAGCGCGGGGAATATTTTCCATGAAGCACGGAAAACAAAAACATCGTGTTTGCATACACAAATGTGTATGGTCACGACTCTTTGTTTCGACGTTTTTGTGTAATGTTTCGAAAAAACACGCAGGAGACACGGCTTTAGCTTCACAACAGAATACAGTTATGTGTAATGTGATGTGAATCCATCTTAAGGTCGTTCCTACACAGTAGCAAATGGGCGAGACTCGAGACCCATTGCCAACAGGAAAAGTCTTCCGAATGACATATTTATAATAGAGGTTTTCCGGTAGCAATACTAAGGACCAATTATATAAATTATTTGTAAAACATAATTATTGCGTATGTGCATTTTAATATTATTTAGCATCGTAACCGGTCTGGTATTATTTTTAATGATTTTCGTGTATTTTATTTTGATTTATTTTATTACTTTCGTCCTTGTCAAACTTGACGCACAGACGCCAGTACATCAAGCTACTACAAATCTGTCAAATTTCTTTAATAGATTTTCAACATTATCGCTAAAGCGTTAGGTTCAAGGTTAATAGGGAAAATTTGACAGTTTCGGGTAGCTTGATGTGCTGGCGTCTGTACCTATCTGGATAATAAGTGAATGATGTTGTCTCCTAATTGGAAGCGCACACTTGTATTTGTCTCTGTTTATGTTATCAGAACCACAATCAGCCCACTATAATGTTCCCACTGCTGGGGGGGCACAGGCGTCATCTTTGTGAGAAGGAGAGGGCCGTAATCCACCACGCGGGCCCAGTGCGGGTTGGTAGATGTCACATGTCTTCTAATTTTGGGTTCTAGGACATGCCGGTTTCCTCACGATGTTTCCCTTCACCGTTTTTAGAGCAGTGGCGATGAAATAATTTACACAAAGTAAAGCTCCTGCCAGGGTTCGAACCTACGACCTACAACTCGTAAGTCGCGGCCGTTTCCACTGCGCCACCACTGTTCTCTGTTTATGTTAACGTGCATGTAATTGTGTAGCCTCTGTTGGCGATCCAAAAAATAAATAAATTAACTAATAACATACCTTTAATTCAGCGTTGTTAGCGAGATTTTTGCGTAACCTGCAAATAACAAGAAGAATAATGTTAGTGTAAAAGTACGTTAGTATTATTGGTTAAGTATTCTGTGTTAAAAGCGGTGAAGTGTTTCGTACTACCGTACAATATGTAACACAGCATATTTTTTTAAATACGTTTACGTGTAGGTTGACTTAAACACGTTTCTCGTATGGGACCCCCTTTAATTACTAACTTTATTATTTATTTGTATTATTTGTTGTTATAGCGGCCATAGACACATTCTGTGAAAAATAGAAGTTTCAATTGTCTTCCTATTAGTGTTCAAAAGATACAGCCCTGTGACAAAAGGAGCAGTGGACCTTTATGGTCCCGTTTGCATCCTTTGGTTACGGAACCCCAAAAACCATCAAGCTAACGTAGAAACGACTTCCTCCCACTCACTCAATTTATAAAACCCCAATTTGCTGTTCGTACGTTAACACAAAATGATAATCTGTTATTTTATTTCTTTTAGTATAAATTCAACATTATTTTGCACATTCTTTGAAAGAAGCGATATTTCTTTTGTATTTAAAATACTTAGTAAAATTTTGTATCTTTACTTGCTGTTGTCTCTATTTCCTCTATTGTCTCCGTTTGTTTACATAATCACTTTTGCAAGCTCATCAAATCAACGAAACAATGGATGACCACTAATAGTACTATCGTTCATTACCTATATTGTTTGGATGATCACATCGATTATAACATCTTCGATGTAATCATTTATACATTGCCGACAATTTAACAAATTATTTTTGCTAATCATAGTTTGTAGATACACACATTAATTGTGTCATGATTGAAAATACTTTAGGAAAGGGGCCATCATAATCAACTTATAGGGTTCCCATTCCCATTGATGGGACAGAAGCCTCTTCTCTGTGAGAGGGATTGGACCAAATCCACCACGCGGGCCCAGTGCGGGTTAGTGGATGTCACATGACTCCGAATTCTTGGTTCTAGGACATGCCGGTTTCCTCATCTAACTAGCCTATAATGTTCCCACTGCTGGGAGACAAGCCACTTTTCGGTAAGAGGGAGTGGGCTATAATCTACCACGCGGGCCCAGTGCGGCGGTTGGTGGATGTCACAAATGTCTTCGAATTTTTGGAATGTCGGTTTTCTAATGATGCGGAGAACGGGTAATTAATAGGAGTAGCAAAAGGGGTAAGCAATTGAACTTAAGGGTCTTTTAAAAGCTTTACTGATAATAGAGCTAAAGAGTGTGTTTGTTTGAACGCGCTTATCTCTAGAACTACCTGTCACATTTGATAGTCCAATTCTTGAGGAAGGTAATAGAAGATTTCTTAAATAACCTTTACTATTTAACATCACGCTTCTACCCTTAGGAGCCGAGTAAAACGAAAAAGGATAGATAGAATGCTAGGCGAAGATGTAGGCCCGCCCGCGGTATTACTACGTCTTCGGCTGGATACGACACAGTGGGTCGGGGGCCGAAATTTCCCTCAGACGAAGTCGCGCGCAAAACCTATAATGAATTAATAAATGAACTAAAAAATAGCAAAAGATTTTTCCTTGAACGCTAGTTCTCCAGTTTTTTCTTATCCGATAAATGTCTTAATGCAGGTTATTCTAGTAATAAGACAAGGTTAGCAAGACATGAAATGCCTTAAATCAGGTTATTGTATAAATAAAACAAGGTACGCAAAAGTACGATATGAGCCGACATCGAGAGCCAGCTCTGCACGCAGATAACCGTCATGTAACTCGAAGTATGTAATTGAGGATTTCCCCAGTTGAGTTTAACAAGCCATTTGGAAGCAAACCACTCAGTAGAAGCACGTTATTACAGCTCTTATCTTAACGATCCATGACCTGCAGCTACCTCAGACACTGTTTCAAAGGAATACGGTGTTATTTTTAGGATTTGTTTAACTTTTTCTGTGCTAATCAGAAGTAGTTATCGATACGATCTCCTTCATGAGCATTGACTAACTTGTGTTTAACAATAATATACTCGTAGAATCTGAAAGCGACAAGTTTTCTTTTCCTTTTTATTCGTAATCTATAAGATTTTACCTATACTAATGAAACTTCTAAGGTGGTAGCTGCCCCGACTTTATACGTTGCAGGTTCGAACCCAGTCAGGCGCTTAACTTTGTATAAATTATTTCATCACCACTGCTCTCAAAACAGTGGAGGAGAGCATCGTTAGGAAACCGGCATGTCCTAGAACCATTCTAAGATATGTGACATTACCAATCCGCACTGGGCCCGCGTGGTGGATTCGGCCCACTCCCTCTCACAGAGAGGAGGACTGTGTCCCAGCAGTGGGAACATTATAGGCTTATTATGCATCCTAATGAAACTCCTTACGTAGCAGTTACTAAGATTAAAAGGCAGTAATTACATTAGTGATGCCACTGCACCGTAAAGTTGGCACCAATGAGAGTTGGCAGAAATGAAAAAATTATGGTATCCATAAAACAAACAAATCGCCGTGTTTGTAAACATGTTGTTGTTCATTTTTTATGTTAAATTGGTATTAATTGATACTCCGAAACGGACTGTTTGGTTTTTGAAGTGAAAACTTCTTTAGCGGCGTTGTGCATTTTTATTGTGATGGTTAAAAAATGTTAAATTCGCGTCTGGACACGTGACCGGATCGAAAATTCGTAAGACGGAGCTCGCGTCTGGACACGTGACCGGATCGAAAATTCGTAAGACGGAGCTCGCGTCAGGACACGTGACCTGATCGAAAATTCGTAAGACGGAGGGAGAGTAGACCGCTTTCCAAAATATCAAAAATGCACAACGCCAGTATTCAAGTTTTCACTTCTGCCAGCACTCGCGGAGTGCAACCCGTTGATTTTTATACAACGAGTACCTAATAGTTTTGGGAGTTATAGTATGCTAAAACATTACATACTTACTGAAACTCAATCATTTAATGATTTTTTAGGTAATCTTTGTCCGTGATACTTACAGTGTTTGAACCTGTTCCCATTGGTTTTCTCGTGCCGCTGCAAGGATTTCATCGTACGTAGGTGGAAGTGCTGAAACAGAAATGAAACAGGTATCCGTACAGGTATCAGGTAGTATAGGCCTGTAATTGCCCTTCTGCTGGATGGTACTTATAGGTTTCTTCTCATGCCGAGAAACAAGGAACAGCGGTGACGTCACCACTCTTAAGCTTTCGTAATAAAAACCGTCGTTGGCAGAAAATCTGTCTTTTACGCCAGTATTTGACATTTAGGCAAACAAGAAGCAGAGCAAATCCAGCGATTTAAATCTTAGGGCAGCGGCCTAAGATTTAAATCGCTAGATTTGCTCTCGCCGTACTTAGTCACGCGAAAAACTGTCCATACTAAGAAGAGTAAAAAATAAAAATAAAAAAAAAACGAAAAAAAACGCGACTAATTTTTGACGCGGTAGGGCGAACCTTACGATTTAAATCATTGCTACTGTCATCATTTTCATGACAGCCGTCATTGAGGCCGTTAAGTGCGGCTAGTGCTTGTTGACGGCATGATTTCATTAGGTAAGTAAGGATTTACGAGGACATACAATTTGAAATGTTAAAAACCCACTTTGGTTGACGAGGGACGAGACAACAAACTGATAATATTCTTATTATTGTAACGCCTTATGACGTCTATAATGTTGTATCAGTGTTTTTATTTTCATATATTATTGTGAGTTGTTCCATTAGAAACTCGATGATAATATGCGTATAAATACGGAACTCGGTCTTTGGTATAAGATTATTCTTTGTATCACAATCAATTCACACTTTTTTTAACCAGGATTCACATAATTTTTGATAATAATATTTGTACACGGATTTGCTGCGGGGTGAAGTTGTAAGCGGAACTAGTCACATAACAATACATAAGTACTCAGAATCCTGTAGATTTCTGAAATACTCGTCTACTTCTCTACTATAAAGTAGGTAGTAGTACTTTAAATGCTAAAACTACTAAACTATATTATAAAGAGAAATGATTTGATTATTTGTTTGTTTGTTTATAACGCTTCATGCTTAAACGACTGATCGGATTGGGAGGAAATTTAGCTAAAAATTTTGATACTAGAATACCTACCTATTTATTTTTTACTGGTTTTAGTAATACCTAATGCTGCATTTGACTAATAAGGTAGCAAGTATACATCTAGGTACATCAAACAGGTATTTCCTTAAAGAATTTCGTTTTGAAATACTTGTCTGTTAATAATTTTCCTCAAAGGCTTATTACGGGGCCTCCTAAGAAGGAAAAAACGTTGTTTCTTCTTCATTATAATTTATATTTTAGGACGTTGTGATTCGCAAGGAAAAGATTCGGGTTCGATGTTATGCCTGGGTTACACGACGCTAGTTTTTCAAGCTGGGATAGCAAGCTTGTAATATCCTGACTAACTATCCTGGCTTGGCACCACTCTAGAGCTGTTTATATAATGCTAGTAAATTTTAATTTAATGTTTTGTGTGTTTTGTAATGTTAATTACTTACTATTGTAAAGTTCTTCTAACTGAACTGACAGCTGTGCTGCTGGGGAGTTTGATCCGCCACTTCTTCCCAGCTAAATCACTTGGGAGTGGCGAAGGCCGGGCGTTTTGGGGGACTGTCTTTTGTAATTTTGACGTTCATAAAATGCTGATTTACAGATTTTGAACCAATGTCCTTTCATTGATTGCTAATAGCATTGCGGTGACTTAGTCCGTAGATTAAAATCATCCAATTCGGAATCGGAACTATCTCAGCCGGCCATACGGGGTTAGTACGAGTAAGTACAAAAACAGGATTGTAAAATCGCCGATGCGAGGCAAAAATAGATCCCCATCCTATGACACTAGCTCACTATCTTTCTCACTAGCTTAATTGAGTATAGCTCTGTAATCTGTATACACGAGGCTAGAGTGACTAGCTTGCTTGCTTACTAGCACAAATCAGCACAATCCAAGCTTGTGTAACCCGGGCATTAGCTAACCCACAGTTTACCATTTCGTTGACCGATTTTTCGATTTTTCTTGAGCCGCGAAATTTGTTTTTCTTTTTATCTAATACCATTGGTCATTCTGGAAACAATAGATTATTGTGTACATGTTAGTATTATGTTTATGAATACGTACACTGTTCCTAGTATAATCAACCAAAACTATGAATACTTAGTATTGCTATATGAGTATTTTCAAATGCCCCATTGTTTGGCGAACCTAGTCTTGAAATGAAACCACATTGGCTCAAGTCATTAAAAATAAAAAATAAACCGGCCAAGTGCGAGTCGGACTCGCGCACCGAGGGTTCCATACAAACCTGTAGGTAGTAAGTTTAAAATGATTAAAAATATTTTTATTATATGATGTACCTAAAGATTTACGGTTTTCACAATTTTTCCTTTATCTGTGCTATAAGACGTTGCTTCGTACCAAATTTCAAGATTCTGAGTTCACGGAAAGTACCCTGTAGGTTTCTGTAGGTTTTGATTCCCTTGCGAGTGTCGAAAATTTGCGGCATAAACGGTTGTATCTTTTGATTGTGTTGGCTTAGAAGTTTGATTTTTTCACAGCCCCAAGGGTCAGTAGACTTGAGTATTTGATACAAATTCCAGCTTGATACCTCCACGCGTTCCTGAGAAAAAGCGTCTTGACAGACAGACGGACGGTCAACAAAGTGATCCTATAAGGGTTCCGCTTTTACCTTTCGAGGTACGGAACCCTAAAAAATGTCCATTCTTAACCAGTAGTTTGAAACTGATTGAATACTGTAATGTTCCCACTGCTGGGACGCAGGCCTACTCTCATCCACCACGCGGGCCAAGTGCGGGTTGGTAAATGTCACATGTCTTCGAATTTTTGGTTCTAGGAACATTGTATATATTTGAAATAATAATAATATGATTTTTACATATTAATCTACCAGTAAGTCCTAGTGGTTTTTCAACCAACACTTTTGAGCAAAGTCGTTATGTTTAGCATTTCATTATTTCAATGTTATTGAACTTGTCGTGAGGTGGCTGACCGTGACATAACTTGCATCTACACATACGTGCAATATTTGTCATTCTAACTATTTCTAACATTTTGACCCTCAAAATTAAAGTTTATAAATCTTAAATTACCAAGGGGTCTACTCCGAAGTAGTATCGGCTGAATGTTCGGCCGTTTCCTGCTACGAAATTACTATTTGGTTCGGTCGGTTGCGATCCTATACTCCTACACTCTTTCGAATATTGACTATGGTCCCGACGCAACAGAGCCGATCCGAACTTTTTTCACATTTTTCAATAATATTCGGTTCGCTCATGTGTCGGTCCGATCCGAACATTCGCACTTTGCACTTCGGAGTAGGCCCCCTGGTATTGTACGTACTAGGTTTTGTTATTTGGAATTTCGACATTAATTCATATTATTTTCCTATTATGACTCGGAAGCCATCTTGCAAATACCAGTACTATCCGGATTCGATTATATATCACTAGCTTATTGACTTCGTGTCCCTTGTCCCCCCACCCACCGCTTGCTCTTATTTCCTTTTCGCTTAGCCTTCTTTATGACTTTTTTTCTTTTTGCTCGTCTCCTAATGGTCGGAGCGTGATGATAAATAGTCTACAACCTTCCTCAAGAACTGGGCTATCAAATACAAACATATTTTTATTTTACCATTTACCATTTATGTACACACATATATATAAACAGACAATAAAAAACAGAACAGAAAATATAGTTACAGAGGTGATGCTTATTTCATAAGAAATCTCTTCCAGCATACCTGAGATAGGACAATAGATACGGAGATGTAGACAGCGTGTGATAGAGCAAAGGAGACAAAAAATAATACATACAATTTCTTTCAAATCCGACTAGCAATTCCAAAGAATAGCGCGTTCAAACAAACAAACTCTTCAGCTGTATTATTACAATTTACAAGTATCAAGATATATATTGCAATTTAGTGAAATTAGTGATTATATACTTTATTGTGATTATATTTTAATTCCAATATGCAAAATTGTTGTACTGATGACCCCTAGATAATAAAAATAATTAAACTTTTCCAAATTTTATTTGAAGAACTGTTATTTTTTGTAAGTAAAAGGTCTGGGCTAAAATTCATTTTTTAAATGTAGGTATGCAATAAACAATTGCAAAGCATGCCAGCTTATTCAAACAAAAATATAACTAAATCTAATCTTATATCACCCAGTAACTCTTTAACAATCATTCCAAAAGTCATTTTCTCATTTTCAAACTTAACAAAAAGGTCCTGAAAAATCTTGTTTGATTTCCTCGTTTAAAATTCAAATAATAAGTTAATTTACATTGCAATATTTAAACATGTTTCACTGGCATTTTGAAAAAACATTTCTAAGCAGAAAAAGCTGGAA
Organism: Apamea anceps; assembly: GCA_951799955.1. NCBI lineage: Eukaryota > Metazoa > Arthropoda > Insecta > Lepidoptera > Noctuidae > Apamea > Apamea anceps. Next base: position 6,882,173 of record OX637501.1, read on the forward strand.
TGAACAGGTTTTTTTTACAAAAACCACCCAATTAATTAAGTTTGAATAGATCACGTAAAATTATTATTTCTTAACTTTTCCTGTTTTTTGAACATAAAGATACAAAATGTGGCTTACCTTGGACGCTGATAATAAAACCCACTAGTATTAAAGTTGCGGCGAATTTTGCCATTTCGTATGAATAGCTAACTTGTTTCAAGAGAACAAACACGCGCGGTGTGTCTGAATTGTCGCGTCTAAATGCCGCTATCAAACGCGTCCAAGTCTTATAAACGAGAATATTTTGCACATACTGTGTATCTATGTATGTTTAGCAGGATGCTCTTAGGGCCTTTGTACACACACGTTTTTCCTGCCGTGAAAAACAAAACTACAGTTTATACTCCGTACCTATCTCTCCATGGAAGCTTGTTCACGGACACGTTTTTTGAAGTGAAAACTTCTTTAGCGGCGTTGTGCACTTTTTGTGATGGGTAAAAAATTTTAAACTCGCGTCAGGACACGTAACCTGATCGAAAATTCGTAAGACGGAGGGAGAGTTTTTTGTGTTGGGTAAAAAATGTTAAACTCGCGTCAGGACACGTGACCTGATCGAAAATTCGAAAGACGGAGGGAGAGTAGACCGCATTCCAAAATATTAAAAATGCACAACGTTAATATTCAAGTTTTCACTTCTGTCGGCACTCCCAGAGTGCAACCCGTTTTTTCTACGGCGTGGTTTTTATACGGCGAGTGTAGGCACGGTCGTCAGTAAGTGTTGCATCTATGGACCACTATGGAAACTTGTTCACGGGCACGTTTTTTCTACGGCGCGGTTTATACGCCGTGTGTAGCACGGTCGCTAGTGTTATATGGATCACTATGGAAGCTTGTTGACGGGCACGTTTTTTCTACGGCGCGGTTTATACGCCGTGCCGTGTACAAAGGATCGCAACTCTCATTTGTTTTGAGCTTATATTTTAATGTTCATTTTAGCGATCGTCCTTTTTTTGGAAACTCCTTCGCAAGATACCTTTTGTTTGGTGGAGAATCCGTTTTGCGTTTTATGATCGGAATTTAAAAGATTTTGTTAGCTTTTAACATTATCATTCTGATGTCAGATTTATAAAGTTTAAGCACCTGTATTTAATTGCATATTCATTATAATGATTTTTTGTGTGAACACGTGTCTTTTAATAGTGTAATTTGTATGTCTGCTAGATTTAATCAGACAGTAAAATATGACAATTAAATATTATTATTATAGTTTTGTAGACATGGTTGTCGTCCTTAAATATGTGCTTGCGTGCACTGAACGAAATATGCGTACCTATTTTTAGGTGCAGCAGAATGGCATGATTAGATAAGTTCTATGTTCTATGGTTTGGTTTCCACGCTTAGTCCTTCAGGTGGACCATTGTGGGCCATGGCGGCCATTGGTGGTTATTCCAACCAGCCCACTCCCCTCCAGAAGTTGACTAAATCTCCTGGTGTGTTAAGAACATCTGTGTAAGATCTGGGTGACCTAAGGGTTTCTGTCCCTAATCTGGGTGCATTCAAAGAGCACATGCGGAACGGTTCCTCAGCCTCCAAGCAAATAGAGATTAGAGAAGTACGCACCTACTTTTATTATTGAATTTGGAAATGCATTGTTGTAATATTTTACCATTTTTGTAACATTGTTGTAATATCCTACTGAATCGCCATGGGAAGAAGGCATGAGCTTATGTATATATGTGTGTATACCCTGTGCAATAGGTTAACCGTTTTTTGACAGCTGTCTTAGAACCCAACAATTCCAGATTACGTAAAAGTTAACTTAAAATGCGTAATAAAATTAAATGTATAAACTGCCTTATCTTACTGAATTATTTTATTTATGGCTTCTTACAGACATTATAATACCGTACGTGTATCAATCAATGTATTGTGTGTTGCTGCAATCACTAGTTCCATCTGTCAAAAAACGGTTTACCTAATAAACAGGGTATAATTTGCCTGACTTTGCCTACTAATGTTATTGTTTGTTACAATGTTAGGCATTGAACTTAAAGGGCAGTCTGCCTTTCTTAACTAGTTTATCGATGACAGAGTTCTAAACAGCTGGTTTTGCAAGCAAGGCTGGCAGGCTAAGGTCCCTGTAAGACCTTGTGGAACTGGCTTGACTACTACAAGGGTCAGGCTTGGTATCAATGAACGATCAAGAATGATGATGACTTATATGATGTTCCTATGATCATTAATTACCTACCTGGTCCTTTTACTGTTTATACATTTTCCTTATTACCACAAATTCTTGTTAGTGAGTTGTTAAGGTAGGAACACGTCGTTTTTGTATGGAATTTGACGTTAGACTGACATTTAGGCACGCGTTGGACATGTTTAGTCAATAATAAGGTATAGATTTATTTAGTTGTATAATAGAAATGTTGTTTTTGTTTTGTTTTTATTTAATATTGTATATTAGAGTATAAATGTCAATCGTATAAATGTTTTGTATTGTTTATTAGAGTGAGTATAAGTAGTATATAGAGTGAGTATATAGTTAGGTTTTATACCCACGTGTACCTAATATTGTAAATATTCGTATGCCGCTTTTAGCGGCGGATGTGCCCTGAACTTATCCATATATACCAACAAACTTTATACCTACCATATCTGACGAATAAATGTCTTTGTCTTTAAGTTTTTGTGGGCGGACCTTCCAATTTTTATTTGGCTAGGCTTTCAAATTCACATAATTATGATGACAGATGAATTGATTACACAAGTAAAAATCTAATGTTTTTGTGAACGCATCAATATTATGTAGACTCAAGACTAGGTTATCGAAGTCTGCCTGTCTCTTTTAATTTTCAGTGTTAAATTCTGCGTTTAGTGTTTGTAGGTATTGTATCCATAGAACTTATATATTATGAATTCCTCGAATTTTCGCCTATTCATTATAGGGTACTTTGTTTTTGCAAATGGGTCACAGTATCACGTCCTGGAAGGAATACATCAAATTACAAGTCATCCTGTATGTCAATAGATATACCTATTTATTTTTCGATTTTGTTCTCTAATTTTGCGATAAACATGTCGTTATAAATGGGTAGATAACCTGTCACAGTAACTTATCTTTAATGAGCTTATGTTGAAGTTGCACGCCATCCACCTTATTAGATATTCAGCTCAGTGCAGTGGTCAATGACATTGTACCTAAACTACCTACCTATCTGGGATTTTTACCTCATTTAGTAAACAGACGCGTAAATCAATGATAAGTATGACAGCCCAGCAAGTGGCGCCTCTACAGTCCCCGGTAGTCAATATAATGCGTTCCTGACACATGACAGCGACCATTCTAGTAGCTAATAAAGATCAATTTCCCAAAAAGCGTTTTCGTTTGTTACAATCTGACAGGTGTCAAAAACGCATTCTCTCGTCGTTCGCACTGTAGTTTTCTTACGAAGTTACTGGAATAAGAGTAACACTGCCTGGTGAGAGTCACTCTAGCAGAGCGTCGCGGTCGTATCGATGGTTGCGTGGCGGCTGTCGTCTGTTGACATAGGAGATGTCAGGGAAGCCGCCGGCTGTCGTACCACATCTACAACAAACTGCTATATTCCGGCACAATCCTGATGATATTGAAGTTGCTGAACCACTAATACAATGACTGCTTCTGGTAAAGGCTATCCTGCGCCGTTAAGAATTTGAGTTCCAATCTATATAAATAAAAATGGATCTTCGAAATGTATGTACAGACGCCAGCACATCAAGCTACTACAATCTGACAAATTTCTTTAATAGATTTTCAACTTTATCGCTAAAGCATTAAGGTTCAAGGTTGATTGGGAAAATTAGACAGTTTCGGGTAGCTTGATGTGCTGGCGTCTGTGCGCCCATAACTTTCGAACGCCTGCACCAAATTGGATAATTCTTTTTTTTTGTGTTCGTTATTGTCAGGACAAGGTTTGTATACATAATTGGACCCGGTAGGTGGCGCTGCTTTTTCGGGTGGTATGACGTCTGTCGGGTCCGCTAGGTTCTATCAATCAATCAGCGTTTTATTTATAGGAGTAGGGTAGGAGTACTGTAGGAGTAGGGTAGGAGTAGGGTAGGAGTAGGGTAAGAGTAGTGTAGGAGTAGGTTAGGGGTAGGGTAGGGGGTAGGACACCACGCGAACGAAGTAGCGCCGGGCAGCTAGAAATAATTTATATGGCAAAACAACGTTTGCCGGGTCAGTGAGTTTTTAAGAGGAAATGCGGGCGGAAAGACTTTTAAAATTAGGTATTTGAAGAAACTATCGCTGTCGCTCTGTCTCACTATCTCTCGTCTATTCGTGCGATAAGGACAACTGCAGATCCGACTGAATAGCCTAAGTAAAAAGTCACTTTTTCGAGGTTTGGCTCTCGCCTATTTTCTCCACCAATATTGAACCAATTTAGAAGATATTTCATAAACTGGATATATTGGATATATACTGTGTCGCCATGTTTTCCTTTTTTTATTAATAGTTGTCAAATTTGTACCATAGGCCTCTGTTAACAGCGGTCTAAATAGGCAATTTTGAGCATTTTTTGAGGGTTCTATCTAGTGCTTATAAAAATAATGTATTATCAAAAAGGAAAACAAAGGGACATACAAGTAACTAACATTTATTATTCTGTAAAAAATCATAGCCATTTGGTCATTAACCAGAAAGAAAACAGGCGAGAGCGTCTCTATAGAAAAAACACCACCCGCATTTCCTCTTAATAAAGATTCATGATGACGTTCTTAGCTGTAAGAGTCTCCTCTGCTATAAACACGTCATCCAAGTCCAACCGCCTATGTTGAGAAGCTAGTTTTGAGAAAAACAGCACCCGCCCCCACCCAGCATCATCAACGCAAGGGGCACCTCTCATCCGGACGTGACCTGCAGTGGTATATATAGAGAGTAATCAATCGAATGCAGACCCAAGTCAGCCAAAAGACATCCACTGCTAGAGAAATGCCTCCCCTAAGCATCACTGCTTCTGTGCTTCTCACAACCAGCGGTTTCCTGCTGTCTTCACAAGGTCATCGCCTTCCAACGCTACGACTTCTGGTACGCGGTCGCTGCTCCTGAACCTTTCGGCCCCATCGACCATCTGTTCTGCGAGCAATGTGCCCTACCCTCTGCCAAGTAGGTCACTACAAACACAGTCTAGCAAATTGGGAGATTATTGAGCCCTCCTAAACGCAAGTTATTGTTATAGGTACTGTAGTGTCTAGCCTACATGACTACATGTAAACTATTTCTGTCCTCTTTTTGTCTATAGCTACGTATTCAGCGAAAGTCGAAACAATAGCCTTTTACGTCACACGTGGTGTTGTGTTTCTAGGAGCCTATTTAGCTACTTTGGTGTTTCTTTATATGGATATAAAATCAATACGAACAGATAGATCAGAGGGGCTATTCTGTCAAAAAATACTTCTAATTTCCCTACATTTTAACAAGTTTTTGACATTGTTTTGTCGCTGAGATGAGACTGCGACTAGATTTTGAAAGTTTTAAATTACAAGAATTGGCCTTCTGATGGTAGATCTGACCGGATGTGTGCACATGTACGAAACGATAACATAACATCACACCACGCCTCTGATCCCCGACGGGTTAGGCAGAGATGTACAGACGCCAGCAGGTCAAGCTACCCGAAGCTTCCAACAAAAAATTTCCAATTAACTTTGAACCTTAATGCTTTAGCGATAAAGTTGAAAATCTATTAAAGAAATTTGACAGATTGTAGTAGCTTGATGTGCTGGCGTCTGTACCAATACCTATAGTACACCAACATTGCGTGAGGAGTTAGGTGTGTTAATTGTTTAAGTCCTACGTAATAAGGGGCGAGCCTATCACCATCAACCGCGCACAAATACGAACTCCGGGCTGCTACTGAGGATGTAAAAACCCGATAAGTAGCTCTTTGCCAAGCCTGGGAACCGAAGGAACCTCCTGCTCAGCATGCTGCGCTTGCGACTAGACCAACGAGGCAGATACGACACAATCTCAAAAGTTTAAAGTAAGGAACTGGTCGCAAGTAAATCTTGAAGTCGTTAGGGGTGCTACACATATTCTCGGCTCGGCATAATTCGGCACAGGCCGGACAGCAAAAACGAGTGCTCTTATATATTTTGCCGCCCGGCTGTGCTGAATTATGCCGAGCCGAACTTGTGTGTAGGACATCTAACACACACGGCATGGGATCTGGCGAGGTCAAACGGATCTGAAGATAGAACTGACTATAGTAACTGATTATAATAGCTAGCCTTAATTGCAGTATCTCTAGAAAGAAATTTCTTATCCACACCTTAGCGTTTATTTTTTAAACGTTATCATTTAAGGAGAACTTTCTATAGACAAGTTTTTTTATGAATTGACAATGATTTCTAACAGAAAATCTACGTTAGGTTTTCTCTGAAAGATTTCTTAAGCCTTTCAGTAGGTAAGGCATGTAGGTAAGTATAGGGAATTAGTATGTCATATTCTGAGCGTGAGCCGATGACCTCGTGAATGCCGCATGAATCCACTGGATGCGGGAAACACAGAACAGGTCGAAGTGGCGGTGCTTGGGGGAGGTTACGTCCAACAGTGGACGTCTGTCGACTGAATGAATGAAAATTCCGAACTTTGGCTGTTGGAGGAAGCATTCACCGAGGGTCCACACTGCACAAAACCGCATAACGTGGAGACGCGTCGTATGTGGTCGTGATCCTCAACAATCAGGGAACGACAAAGAATAAGATGAAGATTCTGTGTGAGACTGAAATAAATATCTTTTCTCTCCTCCTTTCTAATGCCGTAACTGTAACCTATATTTTTTTCTTGTGACGTAGGTATGCCATTAAATTATCAATTTGGCGCGTTGCTACGTTACCTATAACTTCTCAAATAAATTCGTGGACGTCAACATTCTTTAGGATTGTTAAATAAAATCACCTGGTTTTGTTGTATTTTATTTTATTGGAATGATTTTAATAAATTAACCATATATTATATACCTAGGTAACATTTGTTGCCAAAAACAAGCAAAGTCGACATCAATTTAATTTAAGAATAATAAGAAAGAACTTGTTTTATAATAGGTAAAGGTATTACCTACTTTATGGTCCAGTTTGAATAATATCGTTATATTTCAAAGGACCGCCTACCCAAAAAGTGTTCGCGGTGGAAAAAAACTGTGAACTTAATTTTTACTTTTTTTTTCACTGATTTTGGTACGCACGACAACATATCAAGCTATACATTTCCAGTATAAGCTGACTTCTCATAGTACGAAAAGCCTATACAATGCTAGGTCAGCTTAAACTGGAAATATATTGCTTGATAATTATATTGTCGTGTGTAGGCAAGGTTTTTTAGTACTTAGATACTGAATGTTATCCAAGGTTATCCAAGAAGCCCCGCCATCGATAACCAAAGTGCAAATCAGGGTCTACAGTTTTTCAGTACACATATTCGTTGCGCATATGCGCCCATTGCTTTCATAAAGCAATAGTCTGACTATAAACTTAATCTTGACTTAGGTCTGCACACAGCCTAAGATATACAGGCTGCTTATATTTTTGTAAGTCAACAGTAGCAAACATATGTATGTACAGACGCTAGCACATAAAGCTAATCGAAACTGTCAAATTTTCCCAATCAAATTTGAACCTTAATATTTTAGCGATAAAGTTGAAAATCTATTACAGAAATTTGACATATTGTAGTAGCTTGATGTGCTGGCGTCTGTACTTACGTACCCAGTTATCAGGCGGTCACGATTGGGACAAAAAAAAAAACGGACACAATTTAAATTCAATAGGAGATAAAATGGTATAATGGCTAAAGTACTAAATTCCATTTATTTTTGCTTAAATATAAGTAGGTAGATTATCCTGTTTAGGATTAGGGCTGGTTCTGGTAGATACATTTAGTTGGTAATTGAATAGCCCGTCTTCTTTCCATTGTCGTTCTGCATCACAGTGCCGCGCATCTTTCCGTCTAGGTTGTCAGAGCTGGCATAACTTGCATGGTACTTTTCATTCGGACCCGGCTGCCTATTAATTAGTTCTTCGGGAGATATCACTTTCATGTTCTGTACAAAAAAAAAATATCATCATGCTATATACATTTTATGCATATTCAAATTTTATTTGTTTCAAATTGATCTTATTTCAAGTTAAACAAATATCAACTTTATTTTAATGAAAATTAAGTTGATTTCAGAGTGAAGTTATAAAAATGTTTGAAAAGTTGTAGCGTAAACTGAACTTTATTGTGTGAAAATTAAAGTTATTTTTCCATAAACTCATAATTGTTTATATTTTTGGCGAATATGTCGCGATATTAGATTAGGTATAAGCTGACCCCTCATTGTATGGAAAGCCTATACAATGCGAGATCATCTTATACTAGAAACCTTGAAATGTCGTCGTATAGTATAGTCAGGAAAATTCATTGTTAAGCAAATTGACTACCAATTTAACGTATTTTTTGATATTTGCTTAAAATTACTTTAACAAGGCATATTGACGTAGAGTGTCAACTTGCTTAACAATTAATGTCCCTGACTGTACATTGATGATTGTAACATTATGATTAAGGGACAGTCAGGATATTTCCATTTTTTATTCATTTTTAGTTTTTTTTTAATACTTTGATAAAGAATGGAAGTTCATAAGAAACATATTTAACGCTCTTTTTTGTGTCTTCTCGCCTAATTATCAGAATTTAGTTCTAATTGTGAGCAGTAGTGGCCCAGTGGCAACGGCTGCGACTTACGAGTTGTAGGTCGTGGGTTCGAACCCCGACAGCCGCTTTACTTTGTGTAAATTATTTCATCACCACTGCTCTCAAAACGGTGAAGGAAAACATCGTGAGGAAACCGGCCTGTTCTAGAACCAAAAAATTCGAAGGCATGTGACATTTACCAACCTGCACTGGGCCCGCGTAGTAGATAACGGCCCACTCCCTCTCACAGAGAGGCGGCCTGTGTACCAGCAGTGAGAACATTTCAGGCTGATTATAATTATGTTCTAATTAGGTACCTTTACACTGGTTTGCATTTTAAAACCTTTTATTATGGAACTGCTGCTGCGCCACGCGGTTTCACCCGCGTAAGTTTCGATCCCGTGGGAATCTCGGGATAAAATGTCCTATGTGTTAATCCTGGTTATAAACTGTCTCTGTGCCAAATTTCATCCAAATTGGTCCAGCCGTTTGAGCGTGAAGAAGTAAAAAACATAAAAACATACAAACACACACTCACACACACACACAAACCTTCACCTTTATAATGTTAGTGTGATTGTACACTCACCCTAATCAAATCAAAAGGTCCGCCCGCCCTGCAAGCAAAATAAAAAAAGTACTATGAGCAAACTATTAATATTCTGAAGGCATTGCGCTGTCATTTTATCTAGTTTTACGAGTAAGTTACATTTTTGTAGTTGGATAAACCACCGTTTCTTTTTGTGTAGTGCCCAGTGCCCTGCATTACCTGACCCCTCTTCCCATCTTCTTCTTTGCTAAAGGGGTCAGGTAATGCGGGGTAGGCTTGACCTCACCGTACCCTGATTTTGAAGAATAGGTACCAGTAATGCTATTCTGTAAAAATCTCACCGTGAAATCTTAGGTGAAGTGAGCTTAAAGTGAGCTGCCCATCTATTCTGATCATTTATGTAAATGTAATGTAATGGATCATAGGTCGTCTGATTAAATTAATTATATTATATTATTATTCTGTAAAAATCTCACCGTGAAAACTTAGGTGCAGTGGGCTCGAAGTGAACTGTCATCCTACCTGACGCTACGGAATGGATGGATTGATAACTCACCTCAAATTCACTTCACCTAAGCTTTCACGGTGAGATTTTTACAGAATAGCACAGCTGTCAATAGTGTCAATACCTAGCATCAGCGGTGCTATTCTGTAAAAACATCACCGTGATCTATGTGAGTGAGCTGTCATTGATTGACACTATTGACATCTTACTTTAAGCTCACTTCACCTAAGTTTTCACGGTGAGATTTTTACAGAGTAGCAATGCAGGTGAAGAACCTTAAACACATACCACGTGCTTAAGATTCGCTACCGAAACGTGTCAACTACATCAGCGATCATAATCTCCGATAACTTACATTCAATCGCCACATAATGACTTACCTATCTACTTTAGTGAAATGTATTCTAAGTTTTGTGAAATGTATTCTAAGTTGATTTTTGAGTGACCATTTGTAACAAAAAGGTCCTAATAAGTTTTTGTAATGGAATTTGAACTTTGTTAAGGATAAGAATAGCAAACACTAAGATTGATGTTAACAAAAAATAAAAATAAAAATTGCCTTTCATTTTAACGTCAAAAATTTGCCGGCGAAAATCTTCGAGCAATCTTCGGCGAAAAGCTAGGGAGTTCAGAATCATATACTTACTGAATTTATGGTTACAGTTTTCGGGTCGATGTCCCTGTTATTCTTTAAAATAATGTTGAATGAAATAAATATCAAATAAGGTAGTGATAGTAATACTTACGGAAATCCGGGAAGCACGGGAAAACGAAAATTCTGGGCTGAAAAAAATGAAAATGTGTTGAAAAACAATTTATGTTAACCATTAATATGATCGTTAAAAAAAAAAAACATTATTTTCAGCTACATTGAAACAATACAGGCTGGAAATAAGAATTGATCATCATCTGCCTAGCCTTTTCCCAACAAAAAATAAAGAATTAGATATTTTCAAGTACAATAAAACTAAATGTTAAAGCATACTATCTAACTGGCTACTAAAATTAGACTACTCAAAAACAGAAGAGCTGCTCGTGGTAAAGACATGATAGAAATACTATAAAGTAACCAATCCTATACCTCCTGCATCCAGACAGCTACTCAGACATGAACACGCTCATAATGTCACCTCACCTTGCACGTCTCACTCACATACCACACACACACCCCCCCGCTTACAACGCGTACTACACTACGCTACACTACACACACATTTTTTGTTTTTTTCTTTTGTTTAAGTTATTAGTATTATTGTTTAATGTTTCTTTGTTTTCCTTCTCTTCCAACAAATTGATTATATGTATATATCATATCTATACTGTTGTTACTATTGTTATGATGCTATTTTCCTGTAGGGGGGAGTCACTGGTGTCCTGAAATACAGGCCACGGCTTAGTTTAGGCACCAGTCTCCCACACATAAACATTGTAATTATTATTTTTCCGTTTTTAAGTTTTGGTTGATGGATGTTATTTGTGGAAGAAAATAAACATTATGATTAAAAAAAAAACCTTTGTTAGGGTAGGCTTCCAGTCTAACCAGATGCGACTGAATAGGTACCTGTGTTTCATAATGGAAAGCACGTTAAGCCATTCGTCCCGGCTGTCATTCGTGGATCTTTGACAGCCGTTACGGGTTGTCAGTAGCCCGAAAGTCTGACAACCAGTCTTACCAAGGGGTTTCGTATTACCAAGTAACTGGGTTGTGGAGATCAGATAGACATTCGCTCCATGTAAACTACTGGTACTCAGTTGCATCCGGTTACACTAGAAGCCGACCGTCATCTGCCTAGCTTTCTGGATGGATTTGGATGTTTGTTTCGCTATTTCACACTAAAAAAGGTGAACACGGAATGCACAGCATGTTACAAAAAATGCGTTGAGATGAAAAGATTTAAAAAAATTTAAACCTTATTGAATTTTCAGCTTGGAATAGTCGTAAAAAATGTTTGCGTATTATATTATTTCTAAAAAAAACCCCCGACTACGAGAAACCCTATAAAAAGAAAAAAATAACCTTGAAATTATGACCCTACGTAAGTACGTATGAAATTTTTTGATTAAATGTTGTCCTGTCGGGGGACCGCTCTAATTATCAGCCTAACGTTCTGTAAAGTTTAAAATAGTAGCGGTCCCCCGACAGATCAATATTTAATCAAAAAATTTCATACGTACTTACGTAGGGTCATAATTTCAAGGTTATTTTTTTCTTTTTATAGGGTTTCTCGTAGTCGGGGGTTTTTTAAATTTTTAATTTAATTTTTTATTTCATGTTTTTTGTAGGGACTCCTTATTATTTCTTTTCTTTTATTTTCTTGCGTTTTAAGATTCAGGTAATCTGGTATTTAATCAGGTTTTTTGTACTTCGCCATTTTGTGGTGGTGGCCACCTTGGATTTGAAATTTGTCGTAATGTATAGTATTCTACTAGTCAAGCCCTTTCGTTTGATACCCATATTGAGGGAGTTGTGAAAAAAAATGTAACTTGCCATTTTGTGGTGGCGGCCATCTTGGATTTGAAATTTGTCATAGTGTATAGTATTCTACTAGTCAAGCCCTTTCATTTGATACCCATATTGAGGGAGTTGTGAAAAAATATGTCATCCGCCATTTTGTAGCGGCGGCCATCTTGGACCGATTTTCATCAAACATAGCTAAGAACACTCCCGACAAATTCACCTTTCAAACAAAAAAAACAAAATTGAAATCGGTTCATCCGTTCGGGAGCTACGATGCCACAGACAGACATACACACACACACACACACACACACACACACACAGACACGTCAAACTTATAACACCCCGTCGTTTTTGCGTCGGGGGTTAAAAACACAATTGTTACAATTAAATTATGTTTACACAAGTGTTAATTCCATGAAAACATGTCTAGCGTTAAAAAAAAAAGAGTAATAAAATGAACACGAACAACAAGGTAACAGTACTGACAATAATACATTTTTAATTATTATAACATAACCATCTTTTAATGTTTGCACTGCTGGTACACAGGCATTGCCTCTGTGAGAGGGAGTGGGCCGTAATCCACCACGCGGGCCCAGTGCGGGTTGGTAGATATCACATGTCTTCGAATGTTTGGTTCTAGGATATGCCGGTTTCCTCACGATATAATTATTGTAAGAATAATTAAAATTTGACCTGTTTAATTGGTTTTTCAAACAAGACAATACAGGCAAAACACATAAATTTTGCTTGGATAATAAAAAGAAAATAAAGTAATATGGAATGTGTGGTGAATGACGTTATTGTTGAATAAAAAATAAAAACTCCAAATAAATTAAATCGGAATTTTGGAGCGATGCTACAAAACTAAATGGCTACCTTACCAAACCAATCACCACCTCATCTTCACCGAAACTATGTATTTCTAGCAAATAAATGTTTGATTTCATTTGGTTTACAATCAGAGACACTAGTGGCATCTACCTACTAATAGTTACATCCTTTTAAAGAGATTTTGGAAATTACATAATATTCCCTACCTCTAACCGATTTCATTCAGTTTCATTTTCCAACTGATTTGTTAGAAAATAAAAACTGAATGATATCTTAATAAAAGTTTATGGATCAAGAGAAGATTTAGTTTTATTATTGTTGGTTAGCTTTACAACCAGTCCTACCAAGCGGTTATGGAGGTATTACCCAGTAACTGGGTTATGGAGGTCAGATAGGCAGTCACTCCATGTAAAATACTGGTATTCAGCTGCATCCGGTTAGACCGGATGCCGACCCCAACATAGTTGGGAAAAGGGTAGGCAGATGGTTGTTGGTTAATCAACCAACAATAATGATATGATTTTATAATTTTTTTTAAGATATATTTTTTTTTTATTTTATTCAGTTTCAACAAAACAAAACAAATCTCTCGATCTGAGACATCGTTTCCTAAAAATTTACAATAATTAGATAAACAAAATATAAAAATATAAATACCGTTTACAAACGCCAACGTTGCGATGGCAACAAATATGACGATTTTCACCATTTTTCAGTATTTTATTTTATTTTAGCAAGTGTATGAACTGAAACTCACAATGTTATGAAAACTATTAAATGTTCAGGAGGTATTTATACTTACATAGTTGACCTTGAGAGTCAATATTACTCATATCACATGTAAAGGGGAGAATCGGGTTAAGTGGATTTTTTGGTTCACTAATGTTTGACAAAAATCGAATGACAAATGATAATTTTAATAAAAACTTTTATACAAAAAAAAAGCGACCATCTTCCAAAAAAACACTACAAAGTGAAAAATAACTTTAATTTCGGAAGTCGGTGGCAAAAACCGTAAATACAAAACCAAAGACACCGAGTCTTTGGTTTTGTATTTACGGTTTTTGTATTTTCTTGTATTAATTTTTGTCACCGGATTTTTTATATTGGAACTTGGAAGGCTCGCATTTTCCATTGTGTTACCGGTCAGTCTGAAACCATTATTTTTATAAGTTCTTTTTATTTTTATTCAGCATTTCATACTTAGGTGTGGGTGGGATGTTCATTCAATGGTAAATGTGGTTGTATTTTTCGGTTAAAATTCTATAAGTAAATAACACTGTCAATCTATTCAGTAAAAAACCTCATCATGAAAACTTAGATATTATGATTATGAGCTGGCATTCCACCTGATGCTAAGGATTGACACTATTGACAGCTTACTTCAAGCTCGCTTCACCTAAGTTTTCACGGTGAGATTTTCACAGAATAGCACAGCAGCTCACTTCAAGCTCACTTCGCATAAGTTTTCCTGGTGATTTATTTACAAAATAGGTAAAGTGAGCTGTTAAAGTGTCAATCCCAAGCATAGCTCACTTCACCTAAGTTTTCACGGTGAGATTTTCACAGAATAGCACAGCAGCTCACTTCACATAAGTTTTCCTGGTGATTTATTTACAAAATAGGTAAAGTGAGCTATTATAGTGTCAATCCCAAGCATAGCTCACTTCAAACTCACTTCAAATAAGTTAATCCGGTGATTTTTTTACAACTTAGGTGAAGTGAGATGTCAGTAGTGTCAAGCCCTAACACAGCTCACTTCATTTATTGCATTATTTATTTCCTGGAACTTTTAAAGTTTTTATAACAACTCTTTAATATTAATTTATTTAAAAAAAAAACATGTTTTGCACCATGTACTCAATGGTTAAACTTACCCTTTCATGCGATTTTTGACGAGTGAAGTTGTATTTGTAAAAATTCGTTAATGCCTATGGTTTCAAGAATAGGTTTTGAACGACACCATTACAATATCTATAGCAGAATGAATGTGCCCACCAATATATCTTTATGTCAGACGATTTTCTTTTGTTTAATTTTTCTCCGAATTCGAAACAGATGTTGTTGTTCCTCCGAATGCTCCAAATTTAAAACAAAAGACGATGGAACGTTTTCGAACCAGTGTTCGACGCACATTATGACATGTCCAGTTTATTTTGGTACCTATTCCGAAGTAGCGTTACTTTTAAAACCCAAACTAACCAAGTGTCAAATTCGGTACATTTTCCTTTGGTTCTATCTTTGGTCGCATGTCAAGATATTCTAGATGTAATAGAAGAATATTGTAAGTAAGTAATAAAAAATATATGTCCATGTGCTTATGACAGTCTATTTTTCTTTATTACCAGATTAATATGGAGTATTTTGTATGGCTTCTATCTGTCTTAAGAACTAAAAACAAAACATATTTATCTGCTACTTAATGAAGACTCGTGGAATCGGCACGCTAATTGCGTAACTGTATCAATCTCAATCTGAATCATTTTGAAGGATATTGTTAATCCATTGCTTCAAATGTTCGAAATATGTGTATATTCAGCAACGTAAATAACGTAATGAAAGTTTTTGAACTTTCAAAATCAAACCCATTGCTACTGTTAGTGTATTACGTGATTATCCCGCGGGTCCATTCATTAGAGGTTGTTGTGCCTACTCTTGTACTGTGTTCAAGTTGTTCTTGTGTGTGTTGTTGCAGCTAAAACGTGATCAGTCACCAAACGTCTCGGTTTCCGTAGTCATTAGTCAGTTAATAGATGTATGAGCTACCATATAATGGGACTTAATGTAAATTAGGTACGTATCGGAAAGAACGAGGCAATCCGGTAAACGCCTTTAGTTCGTTCACAGCAAAACGTAGATAAACCGCTCCGAGGTATGACGTAAGCACCAGGAGCTTATATTCAAAACGGCTTCAACAAAGAAACACAACATTGCGCCGGTATTTCGTGTTATACCTTTAACCCCTATGTAATAGGGGAATTGTTTGGTGTTATAATTACGTTGCTGACGAATATGGTTGGGGTAACGCCTCTTTTTAGGGTTCCGTAGTCAACAACCCTTATAGTTTCGCCATGTCTGTCTGTCCGTCCTCGCTTAATCTCTGTGACCGTTAGCACTAGAAAGCTGAATTTTGGTACCAATATGTATATCAATCACGCCGACAAAGTGGTAAAATAAAAATTAGAAAAAAATGTTTTATTAGGGTAGCCCCCCTATATGTAAAGTGGGAAGTGATTTTTTTTTATTTCAACCCTAACGTGTGATATATTGTTGGAAAGGTATTTAAAAATGAATAGGGGTTTACTGTAATCATTTTTTGATAATGTCAATAATTTCGGAAATAATCGCTCCAAAAGTAAAAAACAATGTGTCCCCCCCCTCCAACTTTTGAACCATAAGTTTAGAAAATATGAAAAAAATCTGAAAAGTAGAACTTCATAAGGACTTTCTAGGAAAATGATTTTGAACTTGATGGAAACAACAGTTTTTGTACAAAAAAGACAAAAAGTTGTACAAAATAATTTCTGGAGCATTTTTTTTAACTTCGTTTACATATTTTATTATCCTGAACGTATCTTTTTTCAAACAAAAAAAGAATTATTAAAATCGGTTCTCGCAATCGATACGTACCTAATTTATATTAAGTCCCATTATAATGGGACTTAATATAAATTAGGTACGTATCGGAAAGAACGAGGCAATTCGGTAAACGCCTTCAGTTCGTTTACAGCAAAACGTAGATAAACCACTCTGAGGTATGACGTAAGCACCAGGAGTTTAATATTCAAAACGGCTTCAACAAAGAAACAACACCGCGCCGGTACTTCGTAGAGGGGAAGCAGAGGTGAATGGTAGGTACAGACGCCAGCACATCAAGCTACTACAATCTGTCAAATTTCTTTAATAGATTTTCAACTTTATCGCTAAAGCATTAGGTTCAATATTGATTGGGAAAATTTGACAGTTTCGGGTAGTTTGATGTGCTGGCGTCTGTACCTACACTCACATTTTGCCAGTTATAACCCCTATGTAATAGGGGAATTGTTTGGTGTTATAATTACGTTGAATGTGGTTGGGGTAACGCCTCTTTTTTAAGATTTATTATGATCCACGGGTCCATAACTCCATATGAACGAAGTAGCTAACTCAAATGAATATCTAATCTTTTTGCATAAATGGTGCAACAGTTTCATAATAAACGGATAAAATTACGCAATCATTTGGCGCTTGATCAATATTGACCATGAGACTGATAGACAGACACATTCCTAAAATAAGTTTCAGATTTTTCAATGACCTATCACAAGAAAACATCAATATACCTACGTTTTCGTTGATTACTTCCAAATTCTGTTTTTATCTATAAGTACTCAACCAGCGCTGAGTCAGCGACTACACGATAGATTATTTTTTTGCCGGAATCGTCAAGGTTGTTTATTTGTTCTATAAATAAACTTATTTCTGGCTATACCCTCAGAGATCTGGTGAATATACCAAGTAAACACTTACCTCATGGTCACTTGACTTTTTTTTGTTCAATGTAGATCAAGGGCAGAGGCTATAGAGCGATTAAGAGGATTGAGTTTTGGACTTTTGTTAACAATAAACTGTGATCACCTAGCCATTTGCAAATCGTAGTGATAGTAGCAAGGTTTTTTAAATATGTTAATAATTGATAAAATACTAAGTACACACCTGATTAGGTAAGTACTTGAGTACTACTTGATAGTAGAAAATAAATTAGATTCGTCAGAAATTATGAGTTATGCATTCGCAAAAAAAATGCACTTTGCTGCCAAAAAATTACTTTGTATTTGACTTGAAATTAATTGTTCGAGTACATTGTTATCCGCTGTTGAACTTGGTACGTTTTCCTTCGTGTCTGGTCCAACTAAATACCGATGACATCGTTTACAAGCTTCACATATACAGGTCGGTGAATCAGTCGACGACTCTATCGTAGAGTGCGAGTTCGACGCCTTTATAAATCGCATGAAGTGGGCATGCCAACCGATTCAGTGTTCTGAGCAAATGCTCGCTAATAGAACTCGACTTTTCTAATCGAAAATACGTTTGGTTGAACGAAATACTGGTTTGTCTATGTACTTGGGGCATACATTTTTAAAGACAGACCTGAACAGTTGATTTATATTCAGCTTTTGGAATTGGGACCACATCAATTTACCTTTTATTTATGTACCAATTATACCAAGGTATAAAACTATTACCCTGGACGGTGGATCACTTGGCTCGCGGGTCGATGAAGAACGCAGTTAACGGCGCGTCATAATGTGAACTGACACATTTGAACATCGACATTTCGAACGCACATTGCGGTCCGTGGAGATACATCCAGGACCACTCCTGTCTGAGGGCCGGCTGTATAAAATAAAATGCCACATTGCGCTTCTAGATGTGCTTGACGTCTCCACCTGTTACAGGGTGTGATGTACTCCGAGCACGCTTAAGTGCAAATGACGGTTCTATGACGCGGGTGTGTATACGTCCTCGTTTTAGTCCGTTTAAAAATATATCTGTGTACATACAATAGCGCATAGCCATACAATGTGACGTATCAAAAGGGGTGTGCGTGCAGAGCGAGCTCCGATGCGTATCGTCGTCAGACACGACGGCGAGGACACGCGTTGACGCTTGCTTAACACACGTACGCGAGACTCTTTGATCTGTTTCATTACACTAATCTGAGAGCAGCGTAATTACCGCTTTTGTTCTGCTTCCTTAACTGGTAGTTCTTAAGTGAACAGCAGAACGTCTAGTATGGCTGCATGATGGTGTCTATTTTTGTATGTGACTAGTAAGCAGATTTCATTTATGTGTCTGCTTCTCTAATAACTCGTTGGCCTCAGATCAGAGAGGATCACCCGCCGAATTTAAGCATATTAGTAAGCGGAGGAAAAGAAACTAACCAGGATTTCCTTAGTAGCGGCGAGCGAACAGGAAAGAAGCCCAGCACTGAATCCCGCCGTTGTACAGGCGGCGGGAGATGTGGTGTTCGGGAGGTTCCGCTTTCTCGTTGCGATCACTCCTGTCCAAGTTCTTCTTGAACGGGGCCGTTTTCCCGTAGAGGGTGTCAGGCCCGTAGCGACGGAGGATCGCGGCGAGAGGGACTCTCCTTAGAGTCGGGTTGCTTGAGAGTGCAGCCCAAAGTGGGTGGTAAACTCCATCTAAGGCTAAATATTACCGCGAGACCGATAGCGAACAAGTACCGTGAGGGAAGGTTGAAAAGAACTTTGAAGAGAGAGTTCAAGAGTACGTGAAACCGTTCAGGGGTAAACCTGCGAAACTCGAATGAAGGAACGGAGAGATTCAGTGTCATTCCTTGGCGTACGGATGCGCTCCTCGATGCTGCTGACTTTGGTTGGTAAGCACGAAACGCGTCCGTCGACGTCTGCGGATGACGCGCACTTCTCTCTTAGTAATACATCGCGACCCGTTTGATGTCGGTTTAAGCACTGTTCGGCTTCTCGCCCCATTGCTCTGAGGCAGTGGGACCGTGACGGTGGCTGACCGGCCGTCAGACGGTACATCTAACATAGCGCGCACGCGTCTTTGGCGCGTCCGGCCCGACGCAAGTCAACGTCGCATTCTACGTCTACGCCTTTGTGCGGGTGTTGGTGCGGGGTAATTGTTGTCGCCGCCGTGTTGTCTCGGACTGTGCGCGCCTGTCTGCGATGATTTAGTTTCGGGCACTCGCAGGACCCGTCTTGAAACACGGACCAAGGAGTCTAGCATGTATGCGAGTCATTGAGATAATAAAACTGAAAGGCGCAACGAAAGTAAAGGCGCGCGCTAACTGCGCGCTCAGGGAAGATGGAGCCTCGATCTAGGTCGGACTCTCGCACTCCCGAGGCGTCCTGTTTCCAACCCGTGAATAAGGCGCGCTCTGAGCATAAATGCTGGGACCCGAAAGATGGTGAACTATGCCTGGTCAGGTCGAAGTTAGGGGGTAACCCTAATGGAGGACCGTAGCGATTCTGACGTGCAAATCGATCGTCGGAACTGGGTATAGGGGCGAAAGACTAATCGAACCATCTAGTAGCTGGTTCCGTCCGAAGTTTCCCTCAGGATAGCTGGCGCCGATTTGAACAGTCTCATCCGGTAAAGCGAATGATTAGAGGCATTGGGGCCGAAACGTCCTCGACCTATTCTCAAACTTTAAATGGGTGAGTACTCCGGCTTACTCAAACGATGAAGCCGGTGATCAGATGACGGTGCCAAGTGGGCCAATTTTGGTAAGCAGAACTGGCGCTGTGGGATGAACCAAACGTAGTGTTAAGGCGCCAAAAAAACGCTCAAAGATCCCAAAAAGACGTTATGCATCTAAGACAGCAGGACGGTAGCCACGGAAGTCGGCATCCGCTAAGGAGTGTTCAACAACTCACCTGATTAGGATGCATTACTCTGAAAATGGATGGCGCTTAAGCGTTTTGCCTATACACTACCGTTACGAGCATGTGCGACATTCTTTGTGACGTCATTAAGCCGTAACGAGTAGGACGTGCGTGGCGGAGAGCGCTGAAGAGTCTGGGCGTGAGCCCGCTTGGAGCCTCCGTCAGTGCAGATCTTGGTGGTAGTAGCAAATACTCCAGCGAGGCCCTGGAGGACTGACGTGGAGAAGGGTTTCGCGTAAACAGTAGTTGCTCGCGAGTCAGTCGATCCTAAGCTCAAAGAGAAATCTTATGTCGATGTGGCGGGTTTTTTCAAACGTATATCGTAATGGTATATAGATGATAAATAACGCCCTTTGAGCGAAAGGGAATCCGGTTCCTATTCCGGAACCCGGCAGCGGAACCGTTTCAATAATCGTTCCCTCGTTGTTTCAGCGAGTGTTCGACGGGGTAACCCAAAGTGACCTGAAGACGCCGCCGGGAGGTCCGGGAAGAGTTTTCTTTTCTGCCTGAGCGTTCGAGTTCCATGGAATCCTATAGAAGGGAGATATGGTTCGGAACGCGAAGAGCACTGCATTTGTGGCGGTGTCCGGACACTCTCTGCGGACCTTGAAAATTCAGGTGAGGGATGTACGTGGAGATGTCGCGCCGGTTCGTACCCATATCCGCAGCAGGTCTCCAAGGTGAAGAGCCTCTAGTCGATAGAATAATGTAGGTAAGGGAAGTCGGCAAATTGGATCCGTAACTTCGGAATAAGGATTGGCTCTGAGGACCGGGGTGGTTGGGCTTGGGACATGAAGCAGAAGCTATTGGTGTTGGGCCTAGTCGATGCGCATGCGCCTCTTTGACGCTGGCGGTGTCCCTGGGTCTATCATCCAATATTTTGTTAATTTTCTCGGCTGTTAGCCTGCGTCGGTCTCGTAAGTGATCGGGGTGGCTTAACAACCGCCATTAACGGTCAGCTCAGAACTGGCACGGACAAGGGGAATCCGACTGTCTAATTAAAACAAAGCATTGCGATGGCCCTCGCGGGTGTTGACGCAATGTGATTTCTGCCCAGTGCTCTGAATGTCAACATGAAGAAATTCAAGTAAGCGCGGGTAAACGGCAAGAGTAACTATGACTCTTCAAAGGTAGCCAAATGCCTCGTCATCTAATTAGTGACGTGCATGAATGGATTAACGAGATTCCCACTGTCCCTATCTACTATCTAGCGAAACCACAGCCAAGGGAACGGGCTTGGGAGAATCAGCGGGGAAAGAAGACCCTGTTGAGCTTGACTCTAGTCTGGCATTGTAAGGAGACATGAGAGGTGTAGCATAAGTGGGAGATCGTTCGCGCGATCGTTGTTGTAATACCACTACTTTCATTGTTTCATTACTTACTCGGTTGGGCGGAAGCGGTACGCGGTCGATATCGGCAAGCGTGCGGTTTTTGTGATTCAAACGTGACAAATGGCGAACTAGCGGCAACGCTTGTTGCCAACTGATGCGTGATCCGATTCGAGGACATTGCCAGGCGGGGAGTTTGACTGGGGCGGTACACCTGTCAAATAATAACGCAGGTGTCCTAAGGCCAGCTCAGCGAGGACAGAAACCTCGCGTAGAGCAAAAGGGCAAAAGCTGGCTTGATCCAGATGTTCAGTACGCATAGGGACTGCGAAAGCACGGCCTATCGATCTTCTTGTATAAAGAGTTTTTAGCAAGAAGTGCCAGAAAAGTTACCACAGGGATAACTGGTTTGTGGCAGCTGAGCGATCTTAGCGACGTTGCTTTTTGATCCCTCGATGTCGGCTCTTCCTATCATTGTGAAGCGAAAATCACAAAGCGTTGGATTGTTCACCCACTAACAGGGAACGTGAGCTGGGTTTAGACCGTCGTGAGACAGGTCAGTTTTACCCTACTGATGGCATGTCGTTGCGATAGTAATACCGTTTAGTCCCACAATAACAACGGTGTCGGACATTTGGTTCATGCACTCGGTCGAACGGCCGGTGGTGCGAAGCTATCATCCGCAGGGATAAACACTGATCGCCAATAAGAGTGAAACCCATCTAGTTAAATTCGGCAAGGATATCACTGTGGAGCCCCGAGAGTCGGGAGGCTCTAAACAATGTGACTCTGCTAGTCGCACTTCACCTCGTGAGGTGCGACGTCGAAGCCCATTTGGATCGCAGAGATCGATGCTGTTCGCTTAAACGTGGGCATCACGGCTCTGAAGGTCTGAATTTACCTCAGTTCGATGTCGGGGCTCGGAATTGTCTGTAGACGACTTCCGTTCCAGGCGGGGTGTTGTGCTCGGTAGAGTAGTACTGCTACGATCCGTTGAGACTCAGCCCTTAGCTAGGAGATTCGTTTCGCAATCATTTAATACACGAACCCCTATATCGATATGTCTTGAACAAACGTGGTTTCAATTTCATGTTGAAATACTACATTCGCAAAACTTGCCGCTTACTCGTATTTAAGTATCGTAAGAAATAAAGCGCGCCAAGTGCGAGCTACCGCTGCTATTATAGTAGTTGGTAGGTACCTACCTTTTTAGGGTTCCGTAGCCAAATGGCAACGGAACCCTTATGGATTCGTCATGTCTGTCTGTCTGTCTGTCTGTCTGTCTGTCCGTCCGTATGTCACAGCCGCTTTTTTCCGAAACTATAAGAGCTATACTGTTGAAACTTGGTAAGTAGATGTATTCTGTGAACCGCATTAAGATTTTCACACAAAAATAGAAAAAAAACAATAAATTTTGGGGGTCCCCATACTTAGAACTGAAACTCAAATTTTTTTTTTTCATCAAACCCATACGTGTGGGGTATCTATGAATAGGTCTTCAAAAATGATATTGAGGTTTCTAATATCATTTTTTTCTAAACTGAATAGTTTGCGCGAGAGACACTTCCAAAGTGGTAAAATGTGTCCCCCCCCCCCCCCTGTAACTTCTAAAATAAGAGAATGATAAAACTAAAAAAAATATATGATGTACATTACCATATAAACTTCCACCGAAAATTGGTTTGAACGAGATCTAGTGAGTAGTTTTTTTTTAATACGTCATAAATCGTAACGTAACGGAACCCTTCATGGGCGAGTCCGACTCGCACTTGGCCGGTTTTTTAACCATGTAACGTGAAGGCAAGTTTTCGTTTATTAATTAATAAGGAATATTTCTTTTATTTAAGTTTCGTTTTTATTTGTGCTGTCAATAAGTATTACATTATATTATCAAGTATTCTTAATAAAAAATTACCTAGCTATCTATTACAGCAATAAAATACAGCTGTGGCTGCGACGGCATAGGCTTATAGGGTTCCCGCTTTCACATTTCCTAGTGTCACCATTTTTTGGGTAAATTTTGATCGTTTTAATCCTTCAAAGGGGTCATTGTACTTATCATTATGAACAACTTTTACTACGGGACCAACCCTGAAATCGTGAAACAAAAATCAGTTGATCCATAGATTTATGTTCGCATAACTCGACATAATGTTTGGATCAACTGATTTTTTTTTCACGATTTCAGGTTTGGTTAATATTTAAATAAGTAGGTACTCCTTTGTATTTGCCACAACAGAATGCATGACCGGTATTGATATGTCAGTTCTTTAAGGTAGCTCCAAGGTAGCCCGCGAAATTCAAATTTTCTTACGTTTTTTGCAATTTACTGGTTAGTACTAATTTGTACGTTGATTAAAACATGATTCGCGGCCGTAACAAATATGTATATACAAAATTATAATCTATGTGTCTGCCTATGGCATTAAGTCCGCCTCTGTACATAATATGTGCTTGAAGAAATAAATAAAAAACTGTTTTTTTTCTATATAATACCTATATTTTTAAAAAGTTTATTTCCAAAACAATCTATTGAAGCTTATCTAAGTCATCCAAATTGTATAATCTAGGAAATAAATAAACCTAAAAATAGAGGTTTAAATTTTTTATTAACATAAATCGAAAAGTAATGAATTCGTATACAAAACTTAAAAATACACAGAATGTTACATTGAAAAAAAAATGAAATAGTTTATATTCAAAACTAATCACTAATACAAAACCGATCGTCGACGACGCTTTTAAAAAGTAACCAGTTCCAAACTCAAGTCACTAATGAGTAGCCATTGAAATAATTGCGTAACACACTATCAGTAGGAATGGATTGCATTTTGACAGTTCAACAACATTCATTGCGTTATTGACGTTTTTGAGCGGACAAATTTTCCAAACATAAAAAGGAATGGCATATGCTTCAAATATGCTTCAAAATGTGATTGATAGTGTGTTACGCGATTAATGTTGTCAAAAAATAAAAGACCCGTTTTGACATTTGAGAATGCGTTCTTGACACCTGTCAGTTTCATACAAACGAATACGTGTTTTGCGAATTTGATCTTCATTAACTACTAGAACTATCAATGTCAAAACGGGCCTTTTATTTTTTGACAACTTTAGGGTGCTGAATGTCACAGCACTAGTATTTCGATGGCAGTCCGTACACACGACTTACTAACTCGTAATGAACTAGTTTATGTTTGGTTGCTTCCAGCACAGACTCCATTGAAATGGGCTGTGACTAACTGGCTATTCATTGGTGTTTTAAGGGCTGATTTCACTAATACAACTGAACGCGACCCAAATCGCATTCAAGAGCTGTCAGTGTCATCATCATTGGGAAATATTAACACCGACAGATCTTGAACGCAGTTAAAAAATCCACGCGAAGTTTGTACATAATTGGTTAGGTACTTTTGGGTTCCGTCGTGGACGACGGGACTAACTAAACTGAAGGACGCGGTTTACAAAAACAGTTTTAGGGCTGGATAATATCACTGTCGAATGCAACTTTTTCTTTCTTTACATGGCCGTTGTTATTGTCGATTTTGGTTGAACTACCTCCTTTCTTAATCTGGCCATTATTGTTGGAGGAAAACGAGTGAGTTCTGATGGAGCGTCCTTCGAATTTCTCATCTTCACCTGGTACGTAGGTCTCTATTATCTTAGGGTTTATGGCAGGAAATGTGTTGCGGAAACCGAAGTCGTTGAAATCTTCGATTTTTTTAAGGTGGCCAAAATTCTTGAACTGGTTAAAATTAGGAGGCTTGATCTGAATATAGAGAAAAAAAATATTATTGTTATGTTATTCAAAAGTGACCAATTTTCCCAAAGATTGTTCGATGACTTACACATACTGCCGCTCTCAGAGTCGTCAATTAATAATAAATCAATCATTTACTGTAACTGACTAGCTGGCATATTATTATTGTAACAATGGCAGTAAAAAAATGTGACAGATGGAGTTTTTTGTATACTAAAACATGCTGGTAAATTAAAGTTATTGTTTTATTGTAAGTGCCGTCTCTGAATGCGGCCTTATGCGGCTGTTAGTCAATCGTTTTCAAACAAAAATAATTTTATTAATGCTGGCGTTTCCCACTGCGTGCGCTTACAGATACAAACGTCACACGCACAATCACACAAAGATAAAAAAGAAATTATCAGGGCCCCAATCTTGTCCATACAAGATTGGGGCCCTGATAATTAACTGAACGTGGTAAGATTACGCGAGTATTAATAATTACCATTAATTATTAATACTCGCGTAATCTTACCACGTGCAAACCACGTACTGTTGTCAAACGTGGTATTTTTACAGTTCAAACCACGCCAACTTCGCGTTCATTTCGCGCGATTTCGTTCATTGTGTCATAGAGAATGCGTTATTAGCAGATTTCGTGATAAGCTAAGGAATTTATTATAGAATCATTACTGGTCATATTGAATTAGGGACCTGTAGTAGCGTAGTCATCGTGTCAATGGAGCCTTTCTAGACGGAGCCCTTGTCTTTTCTTAAGTAGTTCTTTTAACTCTGAATTTGCTACACTGTCAAACTCATCTTTACTATCGTTACAATAAGGTTGCTGTTGGGTTGTTGCCACTGACTAGTCTGTTAAAATACAGTGATCTTTATTGACGTTACAATAAAGTTGTAGTTCGATTGCTGCTGTTAAAGGTAAAATAACCATGAAAGGACTATAGAGGGATAATAGCCAGGGGGTAAAGGAGATACCTGCGCGAAAAAAGAAACAAACAAGAAAGAGACACCAATATACAACAAAGCGATGCGCCGTCGACGTCATCCATTTTTTTTTTGCTTCAGTTGGCTCTGTCACATTGCTTCACCACAATAAACAAAACTGACAAATACAAAAAAAAAGAACTTGTCGTTTCGCCAAAATTTATATCTGACTATCGTAAGGACTATTCCTGTTTGCGGCGCATCAAGCAGTCAACCTAAAAAGGATCCTCTTTTGTTTTACTAACGGACGCAGCTGTAGTAGTCAACATGTGCACGGCATTTTGTTTTCAAAATCGTCAGATATAGGTTTTGGCGATAGTACCATTGATGTCCAAAGAAGTGGAGTTTTCAGGAAATTCATTCAACATACACAAAAAAACAACACGTGCATACTAGCGTGTACCTTTTAGTTATATTTAGGTTTTAAAACTAAAAAGTACCTACCGCTAAAAAGATTGTATAAAGAAAAGTGACAATAATAATAATAATATCCCTGGACATTTCACACAGCGCCATCTAGTCCCAAGCTAAGCAACCTAATGCTTGTGTTATGGTAACAAGATGGCTGATAAACTACTGATATACATTTTTTTTTTTTTGTAAATACATACATATTATAGATAGAAAAACACCCAGACTCGGAACAAATACATGTAGGTCATACAAATATTTGTTCCGTGCGGGAATCGAACCCGCGACACGCAGCGCAGCAGTCAATCGCTTAACCACTGCGCCAACCGTGCCGTCAAAACAATGAAGTGAAGGTCCTAAGCCCGGTTTCTATAACCAAACGGTTAACTTGAGACTTCAGCGCTGATGACGTCAGCGCGCGGTACTGAAGCCGTGAAGCGTCGATGGCGAGAGCGGTAACTGTACGTGGGTTAGGAGGGGCCGCTCGGGTCTCAAGTTAACTCTTGCGGGTAGTATTAACTAACCGGTCGTCTACTTCTGCACAAAGACTCTCTTCTCTTACCCGAAATATTTAATTATTAGCATAGATAACTGAAAATCCCTTTAAGTTTAGGAACCCGGCAAAAGGATAGAACTAAGTTACGTACAAAATTTCAGTGCAGGGCGCTGCAAGATAAATTACCAATAATAGATATACAAAGTTGACAAACCGTAGCCAGAACTCATATTATGACGGTAAACGATTGAGCAAAAATCATTTACTCTTGAAATTATTATGTATATACGATGTCTTTAAAATATTACTAAAGGTTTTCGAATTAACGTTTGTATCATCACGCAAAATAATTTTAAGTCAGGAATGACCGGTCACTAATTTGCACAAAGTTATGCAGAAGTCCAGTTTCCAAAGACAGTTTGCGCTTCGGAAATCATCGTCTATCTTCGAAAATACGAACGCGCGATGATGCGATCTAATATAGAGTTGTTACAACCACTGAAGTACTTACCTGCCTATTTTGTATTACGATGATTACAAAATTATAGATTAACAACTTTATGCAATTTCAAAAAACTTTTCAAAATTTTTGAGTAACACAAATAACGATCTTTGGCCGGAGTAGGTAACCTAACAGAGAGAAAATGAACTCTCGTTGCGAGTTTGTATGAACAGAACAAAACTTACCAGCATTGCCTCTATGGGGGGTTAATCTGTGGTGCGACGTTCGTGCTAATTCGGAAATACGAAGGTTACCGAAGTGCATATTTGTTCTGGTTTACATGTACTATGCTTGTATGACATTATACTACAACAACTTCTGATTGATGATAGCGTGGGTATGTCACTACTGAAAGTTACTGGCATGTATGTTCCTAGCTTCATTTGTGTGTTATGTTGTATAAAATATGAAAAGTATATACAAAAAAAAAACCGCCAAATGAAAAATTGTCATAGATAAGCCTGGCTACGAAAATACATTAGGAACAGTAAATACAAATTATAAAAGTATACCTTCCGGTCGATGGAATCAAACTGTAACAAAGAAGAAATACAATTAGAATCATAAAAAAAAAATTGTAGTGAAAAGTGTGTACAGTCCATTTATTTATTTTACCTCTGATTTCGCACCACTGTCAAAATCACGGTTCAAAAATCTGTGTAAATTACAGTGATCTTTATTTTCGTTATTATAAGGTTACTTTTGGATTGCTGCTGTCAGAGATAAAATAACTGTGAACGGACTATAGTGTGCAGTATGAGTCGAAGTATTGAAGTATACAGGGTGGCAGGAACATGAGTTTAGACCCCATAGCGTCGAAATTTTTCGTCGGTTATTAAAAAAAAATATTGCTGTTCCATACGTTTTGACCGCGTAGGTATTACACTTTTCTATGAAACAGAAGATTTCTTTTTTTTATAACCGACGAAAAATTGCGACGCTGTGGGGTCTAAGCTCACGTGCTGAATCCATGGTTACGGTTTGCGCGTCGATGTCCCTGCCACCTTGTATAGTGTAAAGTAGTAGAAGATGAGAAGAGTATAGTTCGTCTTTGTGAATAAAATAATAAGAATAAATAAATTAGTTAAAAGTTTAGTATGATTAGTAGCTTTTGTATTTACCTGATTCTGAACTGTCTTCCTCCTGTAGTTAATTATTTAAAATGTTTTAGTATGTGTTATAGTTAAGTATGGTATATTCAAATTTGTTATATGTATTAATAAATTATATTATTTGATTCTGTCTATTGCTTTTCGCTGCTTACCGGTGGAGCACTGGGAAAGAAATACATAACAATTAGCGGCATACAATTAATATGTAGTGAATATTGACTGGTAGAGAATGCCTAAGGTATTGAGTTCGCCTTTGTACCTTTTTGTGCGAAAAGTTTAAATAAATAAATAAATATTTCATGATCTATTTTTTTTTGTGGCTCTTTGGGCCTGCTCATGACCTCGATCACGCCTGACGGAAAGCGATGGATGAACAAGCGTGCCCAGAAAATGCCTGTTCACTTTTGCTTTGAAGGCGATAAATAAATAAAATATTAGCTCTATAATATAGAGCTAATATTTTATTTATTTATCGTTATTTCCCGTTTACTTTAACCCGTAACTTTTAATATTTTGCCGCAACGGAAAGAAAAACGTTTTTGAATTTTTTTATACATTATAAACGTTTTCAAAAAATTTCTAAATAAAACAATTTTTTATTTGTACACAACATTTCACTCGGTTTTAACATACTAATACATAACATGAATTTAACTATGTATTGTAGAAACTTGAGGACCTTAGCACACCTTAGTCGTGAAAATAATGATGGGAAACCAAAAAAATATGGGAAATAATGATGGCCTACGAATTTCGCTAAGAAACATTACTATATTGTGATGCGATTCGACTAGCGGAATATTTTGAGATTCAGTAGAACTATAGCAATCGGAGCAAAATGCTGTCGCTTTCAACTTAGTAAATACAGCACTGGTCTACTTCGGACCTCTTATATTAGTCTTTTCGCAAAATCTGTATTAGTTTTTCCGTAAAATGAATATCCAAATTACAAAAAAAAAAAAAACATGTTTCGCTTTATGAACTTGTCGACTGCCACAGATACGTGCGAAATAAACGCGGCACTGCAACAAACTAGTGGGGTGAGCGCGGAGGTGTAACTGGCTTTCAAGCAGATCGAGGAAATCACGCGGGAAAGAGATAGAACTATAATCAAATCTGTGCGTTAGAACAGGCAGTTTCGCTTCTATTTCGTTTGTCGTACGGACAAGTCATGGCGGAACTACTGCGGTTTCGCGGCTGAGATGTGATAACTTCCCCGTTTGAGATTGTTAATACATTACAAGAATACGTACTTGGTCGGTACCGAAGGCGGGTTGTTCCCAGCTGAAAATTATAGTTTCATAAAATCATCTTTCTAAGTTTACGGCCTTGAGCGATGCGACTTGCGTCAAGGGACACGCGCGCGTGTTACTTGTTTCCTGCGCGTAAGCACCGGCGCGCCGCAAATCGCGTCGCGACGTGGCATGCTCTAAACCACTTCTTTCATTTGTTTTCTCTGCAGTCGCTATCGCAAGACGCGTGTCCCTTGAGTCTGTGGCTCGTGGCCATGGGGTAATATTAACACTCTGGTGTTTGACTCGGACATTATTAGATTTATAGAAATATTACGTGTGTTCCAATTTTTATTTATCTCACAAAAGCAAAGAAAGCTTCCAAAATGTTCCTTACGTGAGCACGAACGACGCAACGCGATCGTTACAGTGCGAGCTACGCCGTAGCGCTACGCGCGTAACATACATTGCTACTCCGTAGCGCTACGCGTACCATACTCGTACTTTGCTACGCCGCACCATTTAGAATATCATAAAAAGTTTTTGCAGCTTTGTCAAATTATGTCTCTCTCTTTACTTCAGACACATCAATAACTGCCTTGAATTTGTCCAAAAGTTCACGACTAGAGATGGGCCTAAACGTTAAAAAATAATAACACTGCTAAATGCTAATGCTAAAACTAATTAACACTTAAAATTAGTAGTTATATTTAGCAACTGCTAATTTAATCACAGACGGGTTGTTAACAAAATTAATTCTCATTTCCTTCATACTTTTCACAGGCTTAGGACTATCAACTTTTTCTGTTGGCGTATGAATGAGAATCAATTTATTTACAACAATTTCTTTTTTTATAGCTATTTTTTTTAGTATTTATAATTTTTGTTTATTAATCATCTTGTTTTTTTTTGTTCTTATCAATATACAAACTAAATAATCTTGAATTATTATAATATTGAATTGTTTTCAACTTAGCATTTAGCAATTTAGCAACTGTGAACTGTTTATTTTTTGTTCATTGTTAAGTCAGACAGATTGTTATTTAGTTGATTTAATTACCTATGCTAAAATAGTGTTTGTGAGATGTGACTGCTATATTTAACAGCTATTTTAGAATTTATTTAACAGGTGTTGACACTAAAAAAATATAGCAGTGTTAATTTAGCAGCTTATTAATTTTAGACCCATCTCTATTCACGACACAATTTTAGCTAATATTTCAACAAAAAACCACATTGTGTTTTCATTATTGTAAATATTCATATCCTGGTAATGGAGATGAATATTACACCAGTGTATTATGTATAATCTCTTTGCGATTTCCCTGATGTGAACAAAAGGAGAGGAAAATACACAATACACTGGTAATCCTCATCCATCAAGAAATCATAATTATATTATTATACATACTTTGCTTCATACTAATAACTCCATCTGTGTTGGTCAGAATTGTAGACCCACCCTCTTTGACAATCGTTCCATCGTCTTTCCTCTTCATTTCAGACTTCGAGCTGATAACCACGCCGGTGAAGGACCCGCCATTTGTCGGGACCCTAGTAGCTATGTCTGCAACTGATGGAATTGGCGGGAAAGTGGGCATGGTAGGGAAAACAGGGAATTGAAAAAAGGGGAAGTTTTGCGGGAAAGTGGATATTCTAGGGACAGAAGAAGGAGGTGAAGCAATGGGACCAAAACGCAATGACGACATCTGGAAATAAGGGGCCATCCATAAACTACATCACACTTTAATGATTTTTGGAGCCTCGCCCTTAATACAGGTGGTCATATCTATGTGACCCCTGGAGGTCCCCTGGTGCGACGTCATATATTTTGCCATTTTAAATTAAAGCTAATAATACTATTTATACATATAGAGTTGGTTTAAAAGTTTTTCGGTACCCCGCGTCCTAACCGAACGCGACCATCGAGCGAGTACATACAGTATATAAATTATGACGTGCAAACGCAACTTGATGGATCGTCGTGTACGTCATATTCACATAAAAGAGCGCAACGATCGCGTACTCGCTCGACGATTGATTTCGGTTAGGACACGGCTTTATTCGGTGAATTCGAATATTTTAGATTATACTTGTGATGTCACGAAGCTTATGACTTGTTCTCCCCTTGTCACATGATGTCACACTTCAATGTGTGACGTAATTTAAGGATGGCCATTAACGATAAAGACGAACTATGCTCATATGTAGGATTTATGAATGTGTTGTGTGGTGTGTACGTGACCTTATAGCGTGATAAAATCTTACCATAGGCGAAGAGAATCTGAAACAATTTCGGATAAATTAGCTGACTCGTTTATTATGACAATATTTTAATAAATTACCATTGAAGATCTTCTTTTTTTTTGTTTACTTCAAGGGTGTTCGTATGGTCGAAGGTAACTTTTAGCCCGTTAGTCCTTCGAATCATGCTTGCTCATTACTCACCCTAGGAATGGACTATCGTTGGCAGGCCATCCTGGAAAGCCAGCTAAAAAGAAGTGGCCAAAATTAAGCCCTGTTTTGGTGAAAACAAACATTTGATTATACAAAAAATTATGTCCTTATGTTCTAGTAAGGAATTAGCGAAGTTGTTACTGGACAATGGTATCGGTTCTGTAAGCAGGTACTTACTGTTACCAATAATTATGACAAGCAGTTAAACCAAATATGTGGAAAGTAGAAGCAACAATGCGTTCACAGTTATTTTATCTCTGACGGCAGCACCCCAACAGCAACCTTATTGAAACGAAAATAAATATCACTGTGATTTTGACAGACCTGTCTGTAGTAGCAACCTATCAACAATCGTATTATAAAGATTATATGGATCACTGTGATGTTGACAGTGATGCAATGTCACAGGTAAACTAACTGTGAATGGTAAAACTTTTATCATTCTTTTTAAATTTAAACGAAATCAAATTGTAGTTATAGCTACTAACATATAACTACATAACTACCCTACCACGGAGTGCAAAGTTCGACGGCTGCGGTAAACCTTGCTGCGTTGCCGTCACCACATGACGCTGGCAGAATAGTCGAGACGGCTGAGTTGCGAAAGAAGAAAAAAAAGAGAATGGCCTGTAGATTAAACTTATAACCGGTTGACTCTGTGCTGTCACGGGGTGGAGGGCCGCACGTGTATAGTCCGTTATTTTACCTCTGATTTTACATCACTGTCCAAATCACAGTGATCTTTATTCTCATTCTAATAAGGTTGCTGTTCGGTTACTTTCACTGACAAGTTTGTCAAAATCTTTGTGATTCCTATTGTGAATACAATAAGGTTTTAGTTGGGTTATCGCTATCAGAAGTAAATGACTGTGAACGGACTGTAGCGGCGTAGCATGACTACCGTAGGAAAATACCAAAGGTAAGACGTCCCATCAGACTGCAGACAGATTTCTACGGCGCGATGTCAAAAATTATGAAAAGAAAACGTCACTTTGTCTTCGTGGAATAGAGAATATAGAGATGGAAGTGGTGGATCGTTCTAACTTAAGCAAAAGCATCCACGACATTCTTTTTTAAATGAGATTGTTGAAAATAATTACACATAAAAGTTCTTAGTTTAATATAATGTGATGTTGAATTGAAAGTGTCCCTATGACACTTTACAATAGATCTGTTTGTATTGACACAAATGCGCACACGCAGCAAAGCAGAATCTAAAGTCAACTTGATCACATTCTATTGTACCTAATATTCTAGAAATCTCTCACTATGTCAAGCTTAATAATTATAGGTTAAAATCTAGCGTTGGTATACATGTGATGAGTAACGCGATATCGACGCGCAAACTTGAATTCAGCACATGACTTAATTATTTTTTTAATAATCGGCGAATAATTTCAACGAAAAATGTTCATAATCCGGTTGCGCGTGAATGTCCTTGCTACCCTGTATTATAAAACATATAAGCATGAAATAAAGAGCTTCAGCCATTTTGAATTAGATACAATTGTAACTAAGTATGTAAAGAACTATTGTCATAGTTAGTAACGGTTTAAATATAGAAGTATCTATAGATATATTAATCGCGTTATATTGGAAAGTATTTATAAAACAAAACAGTGATAAACAAAAATCAAATATAAACATTGATCATCAACAAAAGTGGCGTTGAAGAACAAAATCGCTCCAACAGAAACCACCATTGAATCAGTTTAGTAATATTTTTTTATAATAACAACAACATTACCTGCCCTATAAATACTTCTTTACATCACTTTAACGGCAAATGTATGAAAACATGGCAAAAAAAAAAATTAAGTTACAAAGACACTTACCGCTCGCGATGGTGACCATCGACACGGTCATGAGTAACGTCGTGAAAGCCATTCTATGGCCAAGATTTTATTATTAGTGATAAACTATTCGCTATGTATGTAGTTAATCAACACTTGAAGACTGAGCTACTTGTTATAAACGTTCTTTTAAATATCGTTCATTAGTTGTTGTTCATCCACCAAGCTGTACAAATAGTGTGACGAATGGCTCTTTTCAGGGAAACTTATTCAACACTGCTCAGCGGCTGAAACATACATCATGTTGGGTACAGTGAAACAAACCAGTCAAGTGCGAATCAGACTCGCGCACCGAGGGCTTCATACAAATTTGTAGGTATGTAAATAGTTTTTTTTTTTTTTTTTTTGTAATGTAACGACAAATTTACGGTTTTCGGATTTTTTCCTTTACTTGTGCTACATGACATTACTTCTTGCTAAATTTTATGATCCTAGTTCAACGGGAAGTACCCGGAAGTATAGGTTTTGATTTCGGAAGATATACGCCTGTATCTTTTGATTGCGTTGACTTAGAAGTATGATTTTTTCATTGCTTCAAGGGATTGTAGCCCTGAGTATTTCATATTAATTTCAACTTGATAACTTCACGTGTTCCTGACAAAAAGGGTCTTGACTGACGGACAGACAGACGGACAACGAAGTGATCTTATAAGGGTTCCGTCTTTCCTTTTGAGGTATGGAACCCTAC
Organism: Apamea anceps; assembly: GCA_951799955.1. Taxonomy (NCBI): domain Eukaryota; kingdom Metazoa; phylum Arthropoda; class Insecta; order Lepidoptera; family Noctuidae; genus Apamea; species Apamea anceps. Next base: position 6,917,453 of record OX637501.1, read on the forward strand.
AAATGAACATGTTTACCAACTTAAGGTTTATTTTTACTTGCAGCTTATTCTTTTGACTACGTATTGCCAACATTTTGAATGAAAAGACAGTCCAAAAATGTGACTTGTGTCTATTACAGTACGGTCGCCGACAGAATGCGTTCTTGACACCTGGCAGTGCGACAGTTCTAGTAACTATTATATGATGCTGCAGCCAGGATTATTTATATAAAAATTACAACTTAAAAGTGAAAAATAAAAACTTTTTCCGAAATTAAAGTTATTTTTCACTTTGTAGTGTCGTTTTTGGAAGTCGGTTGTTTGTTTTTTTTTTTTTCAAAAAGTTTTGTGTATGTTTGTAAAACGGTTCCCTATCCATTTGGATAAAATTGTAAGACCTAATATAACTTGGCATACTTTTGTTTCTCCTAATTATATTTTCGTATAACATTATTTACGCATAATGTTTTAAGCATAATTTCTCTAATCATAATAATGATTAAGCATAAATTTATTTACTCATAATTATATTAAAACATATTTTTATAGGCATAACAAATCAGCATAATAATTAACTCCTAAAATGTTAGACACTTTTATACAATTTTGCTCTAATGAAATTTGTAGGCACTTTACATTGTAGGTAGAACAAATCTTTTTTTTATTTTTCTAAGTGGACGGTATCATAAAATTATTATTATATATTGATTGTGTCACTAAGTGTATTATTGTAAAATTGTAATTTTATCATTAAAAAAAAAGAATTCTGTAATGATGTAATGAATAATAGTAAATATCAGGAAACATCATACTGTTATAACCCAAACCACAACCCACAACACCAACAATAAAGGGGATCTGGCGCTCGGCGGCCACTGCCGCGGCAAAAATATGGCAAAGTATTACATATTATGGCAAAACAAATTATACCAAAATTGTTATGCCAAAGTATATTAGGAAAAAAGAATTTATGCGAAAAGAAGGGATCCCTTGTAAAACACGTTTCGTTTGTATGAAACTAGCAGCTATCAAAAACGCATTCTCTCGACGGCTGTACTATATGTAGGAATGGAATTTGTTTGAAAATTGCATCATTTTCACTCATTGACAGTACATTGAGTGTTATGGTAGTGAAGTAGAGGTGCGGCGCTACATGTAGTAGTGCACTACTCATCAACGATGCATAATCGCTTTTTTTAAGCCAAGTGCACTTTCTATGTTGGTTAATTCATAGTAAAAACAACATGTACGAGAATGATAATAGTGGATTTTTGCAGCGCGTTGCATTGCGGTGCGGCCCACCCCAATGTACGCTAGCCTTTACACGCGCTTGTCCAGCACTTTTGTTTTTTCACCTGTTCCGAGTATAACTTATGTGTGACGAAATCTACTCCATTGTTGCTTAACAAATCATAATTTATTATTAGTACTCGGAAAATATACCGGTTACCGATTTGATACGTACGGCGCATGAGTGTTCGACTGTACTCTTTAGATGCGGTTTAAGTGAGGCTGAACGATTTATGCAAATTGAAAATTTTAAAGATTTTGCTTGCCGAGTTCTATAGCATAGGTATGTACCGTTATAGTCATTTACCGTTGCACTCACAGACATATCTATATTAACTCACGATTACCTAAGATTTACAAGTAAGTATCCTATTAGGTACACCAATAACAAACACAAATATGTCGCAACTTGCTATGATCTCATCCGAAAGACGTCCAATGTTAGACATCTTTCAAGCATCGCCACAACCACTGGCAATTGCGTAACACATCTTCCAATAGCAATGCGGCCGATTTAGAAGGAAATTGCTAATCCGTTGCTTTGTGTTCGAAAAAATCGTCTGATCAACAAAGTAAGTCACGCAATGAATATTAATGAACTATCAAAATTGATGGCATTGCCATTGAAAGTGTGCTACGCAATTACCCCTCAGCTCTGAATTTTCCGCCTTCAGCATAATCCTGCAATTTTCAACAAGTCGCTGTTGGAAAAAAACTTTTTTGCAAAAAAAAAAAAAACAACCGACTTCCAAAAACGACACTACAAAGTGAAAAATAACTTTAATTTCGGAAGTCGGTGGCAAACAACGAAAATGCGAACCCAACAACATACGGGAATTGCACCACCGTTGGATATCCATTTGCCAAGATGCACATGAATTGAATACACATAATCATGCTAAAAATAAACTCAAACCTAAGAAGATTTTTCGACATTCTGTCCATCTTGACAAATTACCTATTATTTGTCAAGATATTTGAAAGTTATTACTTTCATGAAGTTATTACTTTCACTAAAAGTGATGATTTCATTATGTATCAAGTAGACGACAGGCCTTTAGTATCCATTTATCATCAATTCATCACATCAGACCGACTACACAAAAACTGTACCGGGTTGAAATGAAGTTAAGTTTAGTGTATCAAACAATGAAAGTTGTTAGTTTTTAGTCGGACAGAAGCGAGTATAAATAATGCGTTCAGGGTGTTGATGGGGTTGCCATGCTACTGTAGTGCTTCCAGCATGTTCGCGGAGGTGACAATTGATGGTTTTCACGCAATAATGCGTAGGCGATGCGCCTCCATCATGCACCGACTACGCGCCAGCCCCAACAGCATCCTGAAAACCATAGCGGACAAGTGGGATAGCCCCATACTGGGACATTGGATATATGCCTACATGCCAGTGGGGCGTAGGTACAGACGCCAGCACATCAAGCTACTACAATCTGTCAAATTTCTTTAATAGATTTTCAACTTTATCTCTAGAGTATTAAGGTTCAAGATTGATTGGGAAAATTTGACAGTTTCGGGTAGGTTGACCTGCTGGCGTCTGTACCTAATTTAGATAAAACTATTTTTCCGGGTAGCTATAAGTACTAACACTAGTTCTAAGTTTTATTTTGTACACTAACCAATCAATGGATTCTGTTTGAAATAAAAGATTTAAATTAATAATAAACGGCGTGGAACAGTTGAGTAGATTAGCTAATGTGGTCAATTATACATGAGCTGACTACAATTTGACAAAACATCGACATTTCTTTGTTATTATGTATGTTTAGTAGTACGTATTATACACGTTAACCTTCTGGAATAAAATAACAACGCGACCACACAGACAGACACGAATATCGATTTTTTTATACTACATATGTAAATTTGTCGGCACGGTTGGCTGCTGCGCTGCGTGTCGCGGGTTCGATTCCAGCACGGAACAAATATTTGTATGACCTACAAGTAGTTGTTCGGGGTCTGGCTGTTTATGTATGTAAGTTTAAATGTTTGTAAACGCACCCACGATACAGGAGAAATTCCTAATGTGGGGCAACGTGTTTTGAAAAAAATAAATAAAATATGTATAGAATACAAGAGTGTCACCTCCGCATAATCAGCCAATAATGTTCCACAGGCCTCCTGTCTGTGAGAGGGAGTGGGCCGTAATCCAACACGCGGGCCCAGCCTGGGTTGATAGATGTCACATGTTTTAGATTTTTTGGTTCTAGGACATACCGATTTCCTCACGATGTTTTCTTTTGCCCAAACAACACCTTACAAGCCTCTATTGACTCATAACCTATGATTCACACTGATCATATTTAAAACATAATGAGATACATATTTACCTGCCATGTTTGTCATTTCCATATCACTACTGTAAGTAATTAAATTACAACGTTGCATAACATACATTTGCCCTCTGTTATTTGTTTAAATGTTGACTTCTGCACAGAAAACTCCAGTTGAGCACACTTCATGCACTGACGGTTTACAATGAAACTTTGATGGTTTTTATTGAACAAAGGGAACGATGTACGTCGAAGTGTGTCGAACATTGACTTTTGTGTACAGGAGCCACAATATTTTAGAGTAATTACGTGTCACAAGTTTGTCTGCACTCTTTCTATGCACTGAATTCATAGAATAACCATTTAACAAAACGTGACCTGCTTCATGTTTAATGGACGGCAACGCATATTTTCTTATAAAATAACTATATCATTATGTCATGACATTAACTCACAAAGTTTCCCGTTACCTATTTTGTAGTTTTACTTACTTTTAGCAGTCCAAGATGGCGAAAAAACGTGCACGGACGAACGCCTGAAAAGTCCACACTCTCTCACTTATATGAGAAGTATAAATCGGCGGAAATTCCTTCAAAGTATATAATACTTCTCGTTATACAAACATGGCTTTTAATGACCATATTAAATCTGACGTGTATATGCATTAACCGTACAGTTTCCACGGAAAACAAAACTGATAAGTCTGACAATAATGTTTTTACGTGTAGCTATTTGAGTCGAAAACTTTATGAATGTTATTCCTTGAGTTCAACTTTTAATCGAATTCTTTGTAAAAAAAAATCGTTTTCAATGCAGGTTTTTTGTAGAATCAAGATAAAACCTATTTGCAGCTTACAGTCTTTTCTCAGAGCTTCACGAAGGTAGATTTTAAGTTCATCTGTGACAAATGAGTAGGTGAATACACTGCCTTCCTTTTAAATAAAATTCAGCATAAATGCAATGCCTATATGAAAGTACTTACACTTTGACCGCGACTTAGTCCGCGTGGATTTCGTACTTTCCTCAAAAAAATTTAACACCCCCTCCAACCCCATTGAAAGTTAGTTTTCGAAAATGTATGCATACGATCTTTATTAGGCAGCGCATGCAAATAATTCTGTTTTAAGAAGTATATCCGACTTGCTAGACAAAAATTGTGATAGCTCTGCTAATATGCATGATATAAATATAATTTATAGGCAGGAATTATGTAGCCTTCAACAGTGAAAAAAAAATCTGAATTAGTTCAGTTGTTCCGGCAATTACCACCAAATTTTTACCTCTCTATAATACATATTAGTAGATGAGCCAGCCCTACTGTTAAACTGGACTGAACGACCAATGCCATAACTTGGCAGCACCAGATCAAGTTCATCTGATGTTAATGAAGCCGGACCAACTTTGAGGTCAGTGAATAAACTCGTCAAGAATGTGTTGTCTTACGCAAAATATGCCGTAACATGGTTTACAGTAATTTGGTACAAAATGTACGAATACATCCGCGTTGGCATACATAGGCGCCAGAGAGCTACCCACACGAGTGACGACAGACTCACAGACTGTGACGTCACCCAATGCATCCTCGCGCTATTGAATGCGCTTTCGAAGTTGCAACAGTTTAGTATTACATAAACTGTGACGTCATATGAACGCAATGTGATTCAGAATTTACAGATTAAAGACTTTTTTATATTAGACTTGTTTAATAATTGTCGATCAATGTTTTTAATGTCACGGATTAAATTTTTATGGAATATCTTTTATGGAGTGTTGTATACTTGTATGAGATGAACACAAAATAAATGGGTGAAACCGATGCGAATTTTGCGAGTATGAAATTGATGAGCTGTGTGTTTTTTAAATTCGAGATGACGAAAATTAAAAATCGAGGTTAGGGCTGTTTGCTTGCCGGATGTAAACAATACAATGTCTAGTGTGTTATTGAAACAAATAAATCATTAAGTAAGTGTTTAAGGCGAGTTAGTTCTAGAACAATATGTCCTTATCAATACCACGGATTGTATAGAAAGTACGGATTAGGCTGCTGCCAATTCAAGCTAAAAATTTACACATTTATGTGCCGAAACCCACATAATTAATTATATTGTCCAAATGTCCTATTTCACAGTTCAGTTTAAAGTGCTTTCCGACGCACAGAGCGGTCTCGATATGTAATGGATGGTTATCCTTCCACGGACCGACCGCAGCAAGCTTAGATTAACTTTTGATTAACTCGTGCTACTGTTATCAATTTACCCACTTTCCCGAACAACGATAAAATATTTTTTACCTAGTAATGAACTACTTTTACCTTTAAGTCCTTGGTCCCAGCTGTCATTCACAGATCTTTGACAGTCTCTGCGGGTAGTTAGAAGCCCAAAAGTCTGACAACCAAGAACTATGCTACCCAGTATTTGGGTTGTGGAGGTCAGATAGGAAATCGCTCCATATAAAATAATGGTATTCAGCTGCATCCAGTTACACTGGAAGCCGACCCCAACATAGTTGGTACACACGGCTACACATCAAGCTATGCAAAACCAGTATTAGCTGACCGTTCATTGTGAGAAAATATCATACAAAGTGAGGCCAAGACAAACTGGTTTTGTATAGTTTGACGTGTAGCCGTGTGTACTATGAGAGCAAGAGAAGATTGAGTGCACCTGTGTCTGTGCACACACTTGAGTACTACGATATCTCCCGCGTCAATGGCTAGTCTCCGCTCTGATTGGTCGCCATGGTCAAAATTCTGTCTGGAGAACTATTATTGTTAGTTGGGAAAAGGCTGGACGTTCGGGGAAGTACTACCACCACGGAATAGTGACTACCACCCTGCCTATATCTACACATCTGTGTTCCGGTTTGAAGAATGATGACGGGCACAAGATAATATGTGAACTTTGTCCTTGGGATGGTAACGCCCGGTGATGCGTCTGGTATTGTAGTATTGTAAAGGTCCAAATGCGGCGGTGTCATCAGATGGGCCGTCGGCTTGTTTACCATCCATCACCAACATCCTTCTGCCGTTATCCCAATCTGTTGTTAAGTAGACAAAGTATTTAGTAAAGCCTATGACTGGCACACAATACTATGATTGGCACACAGAGATGGACTTGGACAAAGATTTCCTGAATGAGGTTATTTTCATAATTTTCTGAAACGTCTTTCTACCTATGATTAGCAATCATGTAAAATTGTGTGAGATTGGTAATTAAACAACCTTGTGAACAATCTTGATTCTTTTATGATCTAAGTATGTAAGTTGATTTATTTATTTTATTTTTTGATTAGATCATTTTACGAAATAACAGCACTGACTGGAGTAATAATTGCTTCAGGCTATGTACTGGTTTTGAGCTGAATTGATTACCTACTTTATTTATACTTATATACTTTATTGTGCAATATTACAAAGTAGTTATACAATGAGCTGCCTTATCGGTTTCTAGGATCTTTTCCAGGCAAACTTGAATCTGATGTGACTAACTTTTATCGCGATTATTTTTTTAAATTATAATTGCGATTATCACATTATTAATTTATCTGTCATTACTTCCTTTTGAATTATTTTCCCTATTGTGGCATTGTAACTTTATTCTAGTTACAGACGCCAGCACATCAAGCTACACAATGTGTCAAATTTCTTTAATAGATTTTCAACTTTATCGCTAAAGTATTAGGTTCAAGGTTGTTTGGGAAAATTTGACAGTTGAGGGTAGCTTGACCTGCTGGCGTCTGTACACTGTCTTCACATATAATTAAGGTATACAAAATATTGTAAAACATTTTAAAAGGGTAACGGTGGAGTTTCTTTCCCATTCTTCTCCATACGAAACTATCTGTTGGAGGGGGAGACTAGAGTTAATTCTATTTTATTGTAAATTTTGACGTGCAAAAGTGCATTTTTCTACTTCAGACCCCCATCGTCATAATCTTCTGCCTTGTCTTTTTCCAACTATATGTAGGTATGTTGGGTTTGACGCCGACTAACCGCGGCTGAATACCAGTAGACCACCACTTATTACTGTCACAGAATAAGAAAAAAAAAGGTTACTGGCCATCAATAAACTGTAGGTAAGTAGTAGGTACCAACTTACTTTCAAGAATCTTCATAGGGCCGGCGCCCACTGGCGGAATGCCACGGCAAGGGATTTTTATGCGACGAATACAAATAATTATACGTAACTTAAATATGTATGTCAATAAAATTGAAATTTCAATGATGATGCCAAAGGACGTCGCGGCATGCCTAAGGATACCGCGGCATCGTTACCGTTGAAATTTCAATTTTATGTGTCATACTTTTAAATATTATACTAGCTGCGCCCCGCGGTTTCACCTGCATAAATTTCGATTCCGTGGAAATATCGGGATAAAAAGTATCCTGTGGTTATAAAATATCTGTGTGCCAAATTTCATCCAAATCCGTTGAGTAGTTTTTGCGTGAAAGAGTAACAAACATACATCCATCCATCCATACAAACTTTCACGTTTATAATATTAGTAAGATTTTCTATTTGTCGCATAAAAATCCTTTTCCGTGCCGTACCGCCAGTGGGCGCCGGCCCTAAATCCTTCACTAGGTTCGTTACTCATGAGTTCATTGGCTGACCCGACTGACAAGATTCCGGGTCTCAAATACATATATTATGACGTCAGAGCTGACTATACGTCTCATAATTCGCCTTTCTATCATAGGTACCTCACCACACGCGGATCTAACTCTTTGTCAGCCGTAAAGGTATCGCGCTAGTAAGAACAATGAATGTCCTGTTTGCATATTATCAATTAAAATTTTAAGCTGTCTAGACTTAAGTGTCTAGGAATATTTGGAAGATATCGTTAGTAACTGGTTTTGCCATTAAGTACAGACGCCAGCACATCAAGCTACTACAATCTGTCAAATTTCTTTAATAGATTTTCAACTTTATCGCTAAAGTATTAAGGTTCAAGGTTGATTGCGAAAATTTGACAGTTTCGGGTAGCTTGACCTGCTGTCGTCTGTACAATAATAAGTAAGAATGATAGATAGACTTGCGTTATTGGAGAGTTTCTTGCGCTGTTCCGTCTTGTCAGTAGATTAGTGAAGAGTGGGCTACTACTGGTTGTCTTTTAATTTTCGGCTTTCAGTTTTTTAGGTGTAAATAGTTACTGTTACTGTTAGCCTGCATCATCCCACTGCTGGGCAAATGCCTCTCCCCATGACTTCCAGCTCTTTCCATCCAGGGCTAAAGTGGACCACTGGTCATTTGTTTGGTCCAGCTCGTCGTTTGTCGTATAAATCGTATTCCGGATTTTTTTTTTTTTTTGTTTATCTTTAAGCCTACTCAAGCATCGCCCCATTGATCGGTCGGTAGATAGATAGATAGATAGAATATTCTTTATTATATACACCATAAAAATTACATATACAGGTTGACAGGGAAACTCGATGTATTCCTTGAATGGGGTTATACTAGAAGTCCACCAAATTAAGTCCAGTGAACCAGGGGTCAAAACTGGATGGTTATAAAATAAAAATTTTGCTTTAAATACCTTTTATTTCTGAGATTATGTAAGTTTTGCAAGCATTTTTTTAAAATGATCACTCGTTTTTCAACTTTCAGAAAATTATTAATGTTAAATGTTTGGAGTGGAGTAGTTTTTTCTCATAATTAATTGTTTTTGGTAACAAGTCAGAAAATTTCAAAAAAATCAAAGAATCGACACAGCTCGGTAACCATCCAGTTTTGACCCCTAGTTAACTGGACTTAATTTGTTGCTAATGATCTCTAGTTAACCCCTTTCAAGGAATACGTCGAGTTTCCCTGTCACTATGTATAAATGTAGAAATTTTAAATAGGATGACACAATTGTTAGTCTTGGATGGAGGGGAGGAGGAGAGAAAATATTACAGGTAGTCAGCATATGCTGGTATGTCCAGCAGTGGACATCTTTCGGCTGAAATAATGATAATGATGATGACTGGATTTAGAATAGTTCTGTATGAATGCTGAGTTCTACGCTTTCCTACAAATAAGATACTCATAGAAAAGTTGGCTTTAACCTACTTTTAATGTAGACGTTACGGTTTCGGTAGCCATATTTGTTTTTTGGTAAATCGTAAGAGAAATCTTGCTATAACAGCAGTTATAAAAACCCAGTCGTAACTAAACAGCTAACCACATGGTTGAGAACATTGTAAGTAACTTTGTCACAACAAGACAGTTCAGTCGGCCAACGACAGTACTAAGTATTAACACAAATAATTTTACGACATTCTGTCGTTTATTTACATGTACATAAGACGTTGAGAAAACGCATGACATGATCGACTTATTGCTACACAGTACCGAGACACGTAAACATTAGCATATAAGTACAGAAGTCACTACAGTTGTGTTGAATAACACAACTGTAGTTGTTCGCACCGCAACGTGAACTTCAAGGCGTTTGTGGTGCGTGTACCGAATTGTTATCTGCCCGTCGTCGTGGAAGAAGACTTCTGGCCACAGAACGTGATGTTCCGTCGCTTCCGCGGACAAGTACCACAGAACAGCACACAAACTAGCTAGTGAAGTACTATCTTATAGTAAAAATATGTATGTTTAGGTTAAGGTATTTATCTAAGAGCCTGCGTCGCCTGAAATAAAAAATATAAATTACCAAATCCTCAGTAGCAACCCGGAGTTTGCATTCGTGGTCAACTCATAGCAATATGTTCACACCGATAATTGTATGGGACTTACCATACCTATTGTAGGATTACTATTCCCCCCTACAGTGCCCCCTCTTAATGTCAGTTCTTTGTCACGAGAACACAAAATGTAAACACAGTAGCCAACTAAGTAAAGCTTAATTCACACTGCTTCCACAGTGCTACACTATGTTTTCTTTTAAAGTAAATAAACAAAATTCTAGAGATTTCTAGAGCAGTTGGGCCCAGTGGTAATGGTCGTGACTTAAGAGCGGACATCGTGAGGAAACCGGCATAACCTAAAACCCAAAAAAATCGAAGACATGTGACATCTACCAACCTGCACTGGGCCCGCGTGGTGGATTTCGGCCTAGTCCCTCTCATTAAGAAGAGACCAATGCAGTGGGGTCATTAATAGGCTGAATTTGCTAAACAAAATTCTAAAGCATATCTTTTTTAATGACTTCCTTACAGAGCCTTGTGTTCTTCTTAGCGAATCGATGGTTTAATTGTCTCAGTTAAGACTTAACGAGTAAAGCATTTTCTCTTTATCGGCTAGCGTCCATATTTTTTAGAAGTTCAGGTATCCAGGACACCAGTACCTACATGATCCTTGGTCAAAGCCCAGTTTTTAACGGAGTGATCACGGTAATTTTTCAAAGAAGTTGTGCCTACTGCTAAGATTTATGCTCCACCTCGTAACCTGCTCTCCGTGCACCGACGACGCCGAGGAGGTGGGGAAGTTTTGGGCCAACAACATTTAATAAACTGTCGTACCATCGACACGATGATGGAGAAGACTGCTTAGAATTCGTACTCTAGCATGCAGTGTGTCAGGCACCTTACTCTATAGTATATAGCCAAATAATGTATTCGTTGCTCGTAAAACAAATGAAGCAACGCGTTCAATGTCATTGCTAACTGATGCGCACGCGGCGATCGTTGTGAAATTAGCATCTACGCCAAATTAGAACTAAACATTAGAATACCGACACGCCCAAGACTTTAGCGTTCTTTACTTTTGTTGCAATCTTGTCTGAATCGTTACGATTTTCATTTCCAATACTATTATGTAGGAATTATGATTTAAACTGTATGTAGGTATCTGATAGACTGAATTCTGCGAACAAGGAAGTCTTTATTTGCAGAATTCTGTCTACCAACGTAAGGAAACTACATAAAGAAAACTTTCCGTTCGTCAGCAGACAGAAACAGCTGTATTTTGTGATTGGTTTAAAAATCCAACTTTATTTTATACGTAAATATTTGGGTATGTACACATCACATGTTTGCGGAGAGCAAGCTCTTTTATATGTTATAAATGATAATTAATGGTTTTATTTCTGCAAGTAGGTTTGTATTACATGTCAATCGTATTTTAAAAACTAGGTGAGGTTTGCGTTTCCTATCTGACTACTCTGAGAAGAAAGGTCGATATAAACTCAGAGGTCACAGTTACTTTTAAAAAATCCAGACAATATAATCTTGTCAGGTCATGTTGATTGATGTCTGAAATGGTCTTTTGAGGAAACCACCACACAGATTGAGTGATTCATGCAGTTCAACTCAAAACTTAAGGAGCTCAACGATTCGACAAACTTACACATCTACATTTAACTAAAGGATACACGAGGTTTTATTTTATTCATTCAGTCTTTGTATAACCAATATATGTAATACATGTTGCTTTCTTAACAATACTGCATGGTTACATTGTATTTACTGCATAAGATTTCATAACATTCCAGTAACTTTACTCATAAAGGATGTCGATATTTTGTATGCAAAATTCCATGTCGCATAGTATACGAGTATATTTAAAATTCCTTCATACATACCTTACATTAAAGAAACAACAAGTTTAGATTACATAAACTTTAATCACATTTATTGGAAAAACCGTTATTAGGTTTTAGCAAGAAAAACAATTCAGAACGAGTTATAAAGTAACAATAATAAGTCATCATCTGCCTAGCCTTTTCCCAACTATGTTGGGGTCGGCTTCCAGTCTAACCGGATGCAGCTGAATACCAGTATTTTACATGGAGCGACTGCCTATCTGACCTCCACAACCCAGTTACTGGGTAATACAATACCCCTTGGTAAGATTGGTTGTCAGACTTTCGGGCTTCTGACTACCCGTAACGACTGTCAAAGATCCACGAAAGACAGCCGGGACCTCTCAGAATGTAAAGATGGTCACTCATCCACAGACCAACCGCGGCAAGCGTAGCTTAACCTGATCGGTCGACCTGTGCGGATGTTATTATATAAACCACCCCTCCGTAACAATAATGAGAAGTAAGTGTTGTAACAATAATAAGCAAATGAAAAAATATTTTCCATAAATACAGACGGTGTAAATAGGTGCGCAAGAGTTCCAGACAAATAAGGTCAAGATTACACTAGTGTACGTGCACAATTTCATCAATGAATGGCTAGACGTTTAAGATGATTCAATATTCGAAGGTCCTTGCTACATTGTGAAAAATACCAACATGAGAAAATTCAGCGAGACACTGTATCCGAAATATGATTTCAGACGATGGCAACTTGTACTATTGTCTGAAAAAAATATATCTACAGGAGAAAAATTCGGCGAGACAGCTGAAAAGAAGAATAATTTCAGCTAGTAGATATTATTTGCTTTTTTCTCGAAACAAATGCTTCAAAGAAGTTATTGTAGGAGTCAGTCAGTACTGACTCCTACAATAACGTCTCTCAAGCTCCAGTGAGCTTGATAGTTAGAAGTTACAGGCATATAATAAATATCAGCGTCATTGATCGTCATCGACATCCCGACTCCCCACAGGCATAGGCCTCTCTTTGCTTGTGCCAATCCTCAGACTCCTGTGCTACCCTCCACCAGATTCTACCAACGGCTACAATGTCGTCCACCTATTTCGCCACCCACCAACTGCAGTGCGATTCTGTAACCATCTCACCGTGAAAACTTAGGTGAAGTGAGCGTGGAGTGAGCTGCCATTCCAACGAATGCTAAGGAATTGACACTATTGACAGCTCACTCTAAGCTCACTTCACCTGACTATTCACGGTGAGATTTTTAGAGAATCGATCGGCTGTTTAGTGGGTGACGAAATATCTAAACTTAGGTATATACCTAATTAATACAACTTTTATTAATTATGTAAAATCCGAACTAGCTCTCTTATAACAAGCTATTGATCAATATCTCAACAGTACCTGTTTCTAAACGTGAAATACAAAAATTCTGATATCATCAGAACGGTGACTAAGTATGAACGCCTTTCACAACGATTAGCAGACAATAACATTCTCACTGGTGACTCATTAACACGCCGTTTACCTGCGTGGATACGAAATTATGAATATTATTTTTCTAATAGATTACATCATCATCTGCCTAGCCTTTTCCCAACTATGTTGGGGTCGGCTTCCAGTCTAACCGGATGCAGCTGAATACCAGTATCGCTAAAAGTCGAGTCCATACCGATCGCTAGAACGCCACAAAAAACTATAAGTAACACCACGTAACTGCAATGTCATGGGAATCAATGAGCGCCTACGTAAATAATTAATAATTGGTTTAACATCCTGAATGATTCATTCATATTATTCAGTCACAACTCATCAAAACAAAAAACCCAGGACCATCAGCTGAATTATAAACAAAACCAAATTCGGATTTGCCTTGACTTCTGCCACGTTAGTCTTAAGTATATGCTACATCGGCTGCACCTGCACAGAAGAATACCTTCCAGAAGACATGCTTACATCAAACGTGATACCACTTCGACTAGGGGTTAAAACTAAACCATAATCACAAACCCGTCTAAGCTTAGATAATGACTAGAATATGGCCGTCGTTTGCTGTAACGATGTCGTGACGGATTTCGCATCTTCATCGTCAATTGAAAGGGTTATTAAAACTTGTCCTCGCATAGCAATAACTAGAAGTAAAATGACGAGCTTGTTGATGACTGCTACATGTTAAGTTCATCACAATAAGAGCCAAATCTTCTTTTATTAGTATGACCTGCTGTGTTGAATTAACAAAATAATGAATTACCTATTTTGATAGTTAACAAGCGTGGGGTGCTTGACATCAAATGTTACAAATAGTTAATTGATAGTTATGTATAAAAGTAGAGTTATAGTGAAAAGCACCCGCTTTTTTACAATCAAATCACATAAATTATTTTGCTTAGGTATAACTTATTTTAAACTTATTAGTATTTTATTTTTTATTATAATTATAATAATATGAAGTCCACTGATTCAGTGGACTTTAAATCGCTATAAAGCAAACTCTTGATATTTAAAAATTATTTTCTACTTTTTAGTTTTTTAAACTATAACATATTTTCATAGGAATGACGAAGAGAACGGGATTTTGCCCTGATTATGTGGCACCCGATGATATTCAATGAAATTTAGCGACACGTACTACTCGTATCTACGATAATGTGCATTGATCGCCGACCGTGACACGAGACGTGCGACCCCGGCCCTGTTCGCACTCACCTTACACTTCGAACCACTGCTGTTAAGGGCTATCACAACATGTCCGAGTGTCCAGCCATCCTGTTTGTTTGGTATACATATATACAACGTGTATCAGAAATGTGTGGTCATATTTAAAGGTGCGGTCCAGACCGTCAAACTGAACAACTTTCTCCATGACACCATCATCGTAATCGCGAAAGAAAAGGTGGTGCTGTTCCACAAACGATGGGACACTTAATAACGTGTCCTGCGTGTCCTGTCAGCTGCTCGTTACAGGAACTGATGAACGCTGGTGATGACGCCAAACAAGTAGCCGAGTTCTGGGCCGAGTCCATTTAGATTGATATCGACACGCTATGAAGAAGATTCCTCACACAATCTATCCATGTTTTCTTTGGCCTTCCCCTCCTCCCTCTTCATCCATCAACATTTATATTCATCACGTCACAACGTGACCGTTTACAGGGGAGAATGGAAGATGAAAACGTATTGCACAAACCCCGAGTAACATGGAAGAAGGACAGGAAGATGAAGGTTGATAGGCTGCCTACCCGATTTGCACCAGTACCAAGCATTTCCTATTGGGTAGCGGGATTGTCCGAAAGGGTTACCGCTGCCCTGGAACATAAAGGGCTAAGGAAGGAACACGGGTGGGTTTTAGTCAGTAAGAGTCTGACACTCCCTCCTGCTCCACCCAGAGCGGGAGGAGTCATTTGATGATTTCCCATCCTCAAAAAAAAAAAAAAGCATTTCCTATTAATGCTGATATTTATTGCTGGTTTGCATGGTGTACAGAGCAAGTCAAAGTGACATTATTTAGGGCCTTCTGTCAATCTTTTTACACCTGCAGCCTGTGGACTAGGACTAAGTACACGCATCGTAAATACAGTGCTTTGCGAGTACAGTATAATAACCGTTCAGGGTGTTGTTCGGACTATCGCGCCACTGCAGCGCTTCAGCAATGTTTGCGGTGAAAAGCGTGGATGGTTTTCATGCCATCATGCGGAAGCATTGTGCATCTCTTATGAGGCGCATGCGGGCCAGCTCGAACAGCCTTCTGAGCGTGTTTGTGGGCTGCTGGGACTCGCCGATGTGGAGGCACTGGATTCAACTGCACACTGTGGGTGATCGCATCCAGGGTTTGCCATAAACTGGCACTCCTGGGCGGTGCCACTTTGTGATATTGATTTTTTGTTTTTTTCTGTGGATTTATTTTTGTATGTGCTCAAATAGTTTTTTAAGGTTTTTTGTGTTACTAACAGAATATGGACTTCGTCTGAAATAAATTTCTTATTATTATTATTTCTTCCCAACTTTTAATAATATCGCTGCTACACAATTTGAATACCTGCGTGCATTTGTGGAAAAAAACAGAGATTTATCTGATCAATACAAATCGTTCCTACATTTTAGGTTTAATGATTTAGTTGCATATCAAAACCAACCCAATATTTTCTCTGTTTTTTGTGAGATAAGTATGTAAATATACCAATTTAATATATAAATAAGTTTTTTGTGTGATAAATATGCCAATTTAATATATAAATAATACCAACCCACAGTTTTAATTTTAGATTTATTTTTATTTGCCATTTATGTAACACAACATAGAAATTTATAGGTACATATTTACATACAAAGTGGCGTCCTAAGTAAACGTTAAGTGGTTTGAGACAATATTTTTTTTTTGTTAATTAAACAACTTGTTTCATTAAGTGCTATCGCCAAAACCTATATCTGACCATTTTGAAAACAAAATCCCGTGCACATGATGACCACAGCTGCGTCCGTAAGTAAAACAAAAGAGGATCCTTTTTAGGTCGACTCACATGACGAATAATATGCGCTGCAAGCAGGAATAGTCCTAACGGTGGTCAGATATTGATTCAGATCTTCTGATACAGAGAAGGAATAAGTAAGTAGCAAAAGAATAAAACTAAAAATATGTCGCCAACCCTAGTTATAATGATGATAACCAATAGGGCAATCTGCCATATAACTACTACTTTATGATAAGTTAATAGTATCTTGTCTTTAACGTTACTTATAGGTCTTGACGTGAATTATGTCGTTTACAAGGGTCAAGTAATGAGGATACAGTCTTATGCAGATCTGATCGGAAGTGATGGATTCTGTGACACTACAAATGTGCTGTACGTAGTTCTCAAGTAAGCCCTCGAGAGATATATTTGTCAGATTAAGGGCTGATTTTTCAATCGACAGATAATTTTTATTCGTGGAATAAAATTGACATCTGACAGATTTTGTATGGAAGAACTGTCAACAATTCAAAATTATTCGTCAGGTAAAATTATCTAGCGTTGTAAAAATCAGCCCTAAGACTGAGACTAGAATGTGAACCTTCTTAAAAATGCGAGAAACGCCCATCAGACTTTAAATCCATTCTCTAAATTGTCATGTGACATTTGATAAGCAGTTGTTATTCAGCCAACCAATCTAAACAGTATCCTGGACTGCTACTGAGAAATTCCAGATTCAAAAACTCAGAACACTTTGACCGACCCAAGAATCGAACCCAGGACCTCATGGCCGGCGCTTCTGACTACTAGACTTACGAGACAATTTATAGATGTGATGTGAAATCTTTGTTTTTAAAATTATTGAATGGATTTCAGGAACCAGGGTCTCATAAGCAACTGTGGTATTAGTTAAATCAATCAATCGCACGTAATAACTTACCACGATGGTAGGTAGGTAAAATGTTTCTATGTTTCTATTTATTTCAACTAAACCAACTACAAGCACTTTTGAATTGTCAAGGGTCGCTCAGTCAAAAAGATGAAGCTAGTTGCCCATTCCAAAGCGTAGTAGGTATTCGTGGAGAAGAACGGGCTAGGAAACTCTATAGACACTCTTTTAAATCACAATATGGTTACAAAGTATTGGTTACATCATTCATGTTAAAAATATTATGCATGTGAGAACGATACAGAACGTTAAAACCGTCGGTAATGAAAAGATAAAAAAAAACAATTCAAATATTAAATTAAATTAAAATAAGCCATGGTAGCAAAGAGTTGACCAGTCCCTACTGACGGCGCCCGTTCACGAACATGACGCATAGATTAGTACCATTCAGCTCAACCATTTTGAAGGGAGCTAAATGATCCAACACATGCGCCACCATCAGCGAGACATTAGAGTGAGCATGACATACTCTCAGCCGCCAAGGCACATTCAAGTCAATGAAAGACGTACCCAGTAAATGGTAGCTTTATAGTATGTACATAGTACTCACATATTATGTGTCTTACAAAATTCTTGTGGTAAGAATAAGTCACTGACGTAAATGACTAGAATTTTAGTGCGCATATACTATATCGTTACGTTATTATATTTTACAATAAATATCAGTTCTGTGTAGGTATTTTCCAAATAATTTTATTTTACAGCTCAACATACATATTTTCGTAGCTTTATAAATATTCCTAACAGACATGTCCTAAAATTCCGCTACTCTTTTGCTTAAACTTAAAATAGAAAATGTTTTGTATTTCTAGACAATAAAATATCGTATGTATGCATTAAATACCAAGCCAAATTATTGCCCCCTGACCTACTGCAAAATAAAATATTGATATACGATAATAAATATTGATATATGATAATTTGTTAATTTATTAAATAACAACCATGATAATAAATGAACCTAGTTCTTTACGTATTCGTTTAGTTGTTTTTACAAATGTTTTTGGAATAGAAAGACCACACCATGAGAATGTTCCTACGTGAGATAATAAGATGCGTATAGAATAAAACATCCGAACTCATCAGCTTCCGCGGCTGACCACACAATGACAACGTGCTCGGAGTGTTTAACTGTACAAACAAAGTAGGACACTTGGATTTCCCAATCACGAGCACCTTAACCATCTAATTTTCCCGTCGCCACTAAACTAGAGACAATAAAGTCGTTAAATTTAAAAGGAATACTTCTTTTATGGATATGGGCGTGTAGAGGGGGGATGGATAGTTGGCAGGATGTCGTCTCGGGCGCAGCGCAGTGGGTTTTCTGAAGGCTGCGGCGCGTGCCGCATGCCAACACCGCCGGTGACCTCGTACGACCCTATTAAAACAAGATACATCGTGAATCTCACGTAGTCACCAGAAGACACCATGAGGTTCATCTACACGTGCCTGTGCTTCGCCTCTGTGCTGAAGATCGTTGTGCCGGCGCCGGCGAATGGGTTCGTGTTCCCGGATGAGAGGAGACGGGAGAAGAAGCTGGAGCCTGTGATCACTCCACCCGTTCTACCTGTTTTGGAACATTTGGAGCGTGATCCGAGTACCTTGTTGCCGCATGAGAGGCGGGCTCCGGGATCTAGTCAAGTGAAACCGAGGTTCGGTCAGCCGTCGTTCGGTGGAGGTTTCAACGTTGCTCCCTCTGGGAATGGTGGTTTGACTGCGAGTGTGAGCAGCAGTGCAAGTGGGCTTGGTGCCAGCCAATCAGCGTCACAGTCCTTCTCGTTCGGATTCAACGAAGGCTTCAGCGCTTCGCACTCCGCCAGCCAAGCGTCGTCTTTCAATGGTTTTGGAAGGTCAGTAACCTTATTGTTTACATAAGAATTTAGATGAATGAGATTTATGTAACATTAGTATGAGGCGTATTCAAATGTTTTTCTTTTGTGAAGCTAAAGTTTTTTTTGAAGCTAAATGTTTTTTTGTCATATTCAAAGACGAAAGCAGTCATATAATATGTCGACTGTGATAATATAACTTTAAACAAAATGAAAGTAATATCGTAATTTTCGTGTAGTTATGGGCAATCAGACATTTTGCGGTTTATTTTATGGGTGCACTTTAATTAACGGTGTCATTGTCGGATTGCTGTAATACTACACTACAGTTGTCACATTTATTTAATTAACCATTTGTGGATTTAAAACTTGACAGCACGGTTGGCGCAGTGGTTAAGCGATTGACTGCTGCGCTGCGTGTCGCGGGTTCGATTCCCGCACGGAACAAATATTTGTATGACCTACATGTATTTGTTCCGAGTCTGGGTGTTTTTCTATCTATAATATGTATGTATTTACAAAAAAAAAATGTATATAAGTAGTTTATCAGCCATCTTGTTACCATAACACAAGCATTAGGTTGCTTAGCTTGGGACTAGATGGCGCTGTGTGAAATGTCCAGGGATATTATTGTTATTATTATTAAAACTGATAGTGACAATCGAGCAAACAACAAAAAAAAAACATCTTTTTATAAGAAAAATGCTACTGTATGCTAGGTAAACGCTTTAGGTGCGTGGCCCAAATAAGGCAAGACCAGTAAAAATTACCTGGGTTTCCCAAATGTGACTCAACTGACGTACTTTTACGGTATACGCACATATGTATTACATATTTAAGTATGTATGTCCATACTTATATAAAAAACGCGTCATTAACATAGTTGTTTTAACTTATACAACTTTCATACAACTTTGAAATAGTTTTGAACAACTTAGTGTTCAACTACGGGCTATAAATAACAGATCAATCATTCAACTCAGTATATCGCAGTCAACTGCTGGACATAGGCCTCTCCCAGGCTGCGCCACAACACCCTGTCCTCCGCCTTCCGCTTCCAGCACACACGCAATAACATAAAGCATGATAATTTTGATAAATTCACAAATGTATACTTTTTAAATATATAATTTTATTTAATTATTATTTACCTAACTAAGGGCTGATTTTTCAGTCATGTGACAACTTTATTCGAGGAAAAAATTTGAGATTTTTACAATTATTCCATACAAAAACTGTCAGACGTCAATTTAATTCCTCCAATAAAAGTTATCTGGCGATGGAAAAATCAGCCCTAGGGCTGATTTTTTATTCGTGTAATAAAATTGACGTCTGACAGTTTTTGTATGGTAGAACTATCAAAAATTCAAATTGTTCCTCCGATAAAATTATCTGACGATGGAAAAATCAGCCCTAAAAAAGCTAACAGTTAAAAAAAAAAAACATAATTAGTATTTGAATGATGCAGTACTTTTAGACCCCTTTCCTTTAAAGGGTTAAAAAGGGTTTTGAAGGTTTCAATGGGTTAGGTTACCAGAATAATAAGTCTAACCTAAAGTGAAGATTCGCTTTCAGAGTGCTAAATTCCGGCGATGTTTTATACGTATACGTAGAGGTTAACCATTGATTGGAAGGGTACCAGCACCCTAATTGCGTAACACACTATTAACCAAAATTTGAATCATTTTATCATTTTGGATATTGCTAATCCATTGCTTCATATATTCAAAAAATGTGTCTGTTCAACAACGTAATTAACGCAATGAATGTTGTTGAACTGTCAAAATAAGCTATTATTAAGTAGCCATTTTGCTGCTTTTAGTGTGTTACGCAATTCTGAACATAGAGTGGTTCAAGGGATTCCAACTCGCGGCTGTTTTATAGTTACTTAAATAATCAAAGATGCTATCCGCATACCCAATTTCAATAATATTATTAAACCGTGTTTGTAATTTTCTAGCGGCTTTGGTGGTAGCCAGGCAAGCAGTCAAGCGGCTTCATTCGGCGGCTCCGGGCTCTCAGGCTCAGGTGCTGCTTCCTCAGCCTCGGCTCTCGGCAGTGGGTTCGGTGGAAGTGGAAGTCAGAGCCAGAGCGCATCCTCGGCTTTCGGCTTTAATTCCCTAAGCGGCTTCCAGCAGCAGCAGCAACCCAATGTGAGTAGAATTGTTTTGAAATTCAGTTAAGTAGGCATATCTAAAACGGTTAACTGATTCAGGATTAAATGAAATTAAGAAAGAAAATACATTTATTAAATAAAAGATTCAAACAGAAATAAATAATGTTGGTGGATAAGAAACAAGAATTTGAACATAATTTTGTTTGTCATATAATTTTGCGAATATCGGAAAGAATCCATTACTTACTAACTACTAAATACTAACTCGCGAATATAGCAAAAAAATTGATCTAGTGGAAAATAAGGACAAAGATGGCCGACCCTAAGTATATGGGGCGGTCTAAGATAAACAAAAACAATTAACTTTATTAAAATATCGGAAGATACTACGTCTTGTCAATATATTCGACAATCTCTTTCTTGAATAAATTACATTGTTGTTATGTCAAAATGAAAGCTTTACAAATGGCAGCCGGCTTACGAAATTTGGCTCCTATAAAAATCTTTATGCAATAAAAAGTCTGCTAAAAGATTTAAAATGTAGATTTTAGTTTATTTTAGTCACCATGCAACTCTCAAAAATTTCTAAACCCATATTATTATTCTAGTAAAAATTTATTTTCACATTTCAGTTCTTCGGCGACGGTCTCTTAGATGTCAGGCATAGAGGAGTCCCCAACTTCCCCTTTCCCAATTTTGGGGGCAGAAGCAAGGGGGTCGGTGCTGCGGCTTTCCGAAGCGGGAAAAGTGGTCCCTCGTCGAGAAATAGGGACGATTTTTTGGCGGTTCTCGTCTCTGATTAAAGGACAGGAGTAGAACCGTAGGTTAATTGGAAGAATGGTTCTTGAGGAAAAGTAATCTTTTAAAAACCCTTTACAAAATAATGTGTATAATAGGAAGTTTGACAGTGAATCCAAAACATCCACAGGTCGTTTTAGTGGTCTGACTCGGTCGGACCTGTTTTTTGGCTAAGTTAATGTATATGTTTAATTATACAAGGTGTATCAAAAAGTTGTGGATAAAGTTAAGGTGGTAAAGACCATCAAACTGAAAAACTTTGTTCATGAGACCCAACATCGCGAAAAATTAATCAGTCGTGGCATTTAGGTCGAGTAGAGTAGGTATTGAATCTTTGTACGGGACCACTTATTATTTCATTTGGGACATATTGTTATTGGTAGATACACATTATATCGTAAACAAATACTTGGACTAGTATCATTAACCAGGGAGAAAACAAAGGACTACGTTAGTATGGAATGGACGCCAACGACCACGTGACCGCGTTTCCTGTCAACATTCCACTGCACACATTATTGCGTGTGTTAAGCTCGTAACGAGCTTATAGTCACTTAGACTTAACTTAAAAAGGTACCGTGTGCAAAGGCCCTAAGAATCTGTAATTGTAGTAAGTTTAAATAAGTATGTACAGTCATCGAAATCGAATAACTATTTATTTTTAATGACATAGTTGACCTAAACTTTACAACGCCGCAATGCAGTTTTAGCATGAAAAACAATAGATTCTTTAGAAGTTAAGTGGAATTTCAGGCACTTAGGATCCTTTTTTCAAAAAAGAAAAAAGATTCCTAAGAGCCTGAAATTCCACTCAACTTAGTGGAATTTTAGGCTCTTAGGAATCTTTTTTCAATTCGACTAACATAAGAGCACGAGGCACATAAATAGAAGCTTTCCGAATATTTAAGATTCCAATTCTAATGAGGTTGCTTCATTAGATTAGAAGTGTGCCATAAAATTTGTAATTTATTTAAATCTGTTACTCATTTCGTCAAAATTAATTTGGAACAGCGTAAATACCTACTTATTATTGGAATAATTTAGTAGTCAGAAGCCCAAAACTCTGCCTATCAGTCTTACCAAGAAGTATGTATAAGTTTATTTTTTTCTCTGGGTCGGGAATATCTCATTCGTATTACCCAGAAAATCAGTGGAGGTGGAGGTCAGATAGGCAGTCGGTCCATGTAAAATACTGGATACTCAGCTGCATCCGGTTAGACTAGAAGCTGACCACAACATAGTTAGGAAAAGGCTACGCAGATTGATTGGTATTCTAAGCACTGAATTAATTTAATCTACCTGCCTAGAAATAAGGTCTTACTCGTAGACTGCGAATTATTTATTGATTTATATTTTAAGTTCTTGTGTTAATTTAATATTATTTTCTAAAATAAATATTGTGTCCTAAAACTGTATTTTTGTCCTGTTTACCAACCCAGACCAAAGCTACACAATACTTGTGTATGACCCAGCTATGTATATTAAATGCTCTAGATATGTTAGGTGTCCCTTTTACTTACATTACACCATTGCTATACAATTGCTCTGGAGCTTACACTTTGTCATGGTTTGTGATGTCTTTAGAGACAGCTGCGACGTAGGTATGTTTATGCAGCAAAGTTTCCATATTCCTTTTCTAATCCTTTTGTGGCGACATCTACATCGCCACATGCGAACTAGACACTCAACTGCATCGCGCAAGCCGAGTCCGCCGTACAACTAGCATAATCCTACTATATTATAAAGGTGAAAGTTTGGGAGGATGGATGAATGGATGGATGGATGTTTGTTACTCTTTCACGCAAAAACGACAGAACGGATTTAGGTGAAATTTGGCTCACATATAGTTTATAACCAGGATAAACACATAGAATAATTTTTATTCCGATATTCCCACTGGATCGAAACTTATGCAGGTGAAACCGCGGGGCTCTGCTAGTAATATATAGAACGTCCCGACATCAACCGTAGGGCAGTTGCCCACCAGACACAAAACCTGACTGGTCGGAGGATCCTCACTTTTATTTTTATAGAGAGGTGCGTGCACTTTACACTCTGTTTCTCATACGTCTATTAAGTAACTACGTTTAGTCGAAAAACTATGAAAGGAAAGAAAGAAAACCCTGTCCAAAGTTAATGAACTGGAACTCAGCAATAATTGTTTCAATAGGTAAACGCTACTTAGCAATAGTTTTATTCTGCAAAACCAACATCAAGCTAACCTAAAACGTAACCGGTGCTCTGTGGAAAAGCTCACCCAAAACGAACGGTTCTGTCTTTAAAAATCTCACCGTGAAAACTTGGGTGAAGTGGGTGAAGTTGTCATTCCGCCTACCGGTCATTCTATAAAAATCTCACCGTGCAAACTTATGTGAAGAGAGTAGTCAATAGTATTAATCCATAGCCTTAGGTGGAATAACAGCTCACTTCAAGCTTCACCTAACTTTTCACGGTGATATTTTTACAGAATACTTCAGCTGATGCTAGGGATTAATACTATTGACAACTCAGTTCACCTAAGTTTTCAGGGTGAGATTTTTTTAAAGACGGTTGTCAGGTTGTTTTCTCAGTAGCACGGAGTCTGGATTTGTGCGGTTGACAGCAAAAGGCTCAGCTCCTATTACATGGTAATGCTGGGACTTCAATAGAACTGGTGAAGTGTACCAGTATTCCTCTGCCTAAAACTGCTGGAATTATTTTAAAAAAAAAATTTTTTTTTATTACCTTCAGTTGCACAAAAACACTTATCCAAACACTATGCAGCGTTACAACTAAGGGAAAAAGTGTTTTCGATTAACTCTGGCACCTAAACTAAGATTTAACTTGTGTTTAGGGCGCCAGCGTCCTCGCTTATAATTTCAATATATATCAGTACTGGAAAAGCTTTATGTTATAATAATCAATTATTTATTTATTTCAGATAACAAAGATCCATTGGGTTAGTAACAACAGTCTTAACCTATGTTAGTACTTAACTAATGACACATGACCTCACCAATAGGCTGTCATGTCTCTCGGCTGTAGCGCGTAGAATGCTGTTGGGGCTGTCCGGAGTTATATCGTACTACTAGTATACAATATTTTAGATAAAGATGAATGAGTACTTGGATGCTTACAAGAATATACTCTGCACAGAATTGTTCGGGTTAGCCTACTCAGCGCCTACACAATCTTCAAGCAATACAAACCATGCTGTTGCTCATATAAAATGATCAGGTAAATAGTATTCAACTCTGTCTGATGGCAACAAAACACATCACGAGTTTAATCCCATCAGGTGAGCAGGGATAAGCAGATGTAAGTATTACCTGCACCCTCATTGCGTAACACACAATCAATCGTAATCTGAATCATTTTGAAGCCAATTTGCTAATCCATTGCTTCATAAGTTCGAAAAATTTATCTGCTCAACACGTTAATAACGCAATAAATGTTGTTGAACTGTCAAAATGAAACCGATTCCGATTGATTGTGTGTTACGCAATTAGGGTGCTGGTCCACAACACATCCATTAACGTTAGCCTATTGACATGAACCGGGCACAAATTCAGACACCAGGCAACTACCTACTGAGATATTCCCGACCATCATCATCATCATCATCTCCCTAACCTTTTCTCAACTATGTTGGGGTCAGCTTCCAGTCTAACCGGATGCAGCTGAGTACCAGTATTTTACAGGGAGCGACTGCCTGTCTGACCTCTACAACCCAGTTACTGGGTAATACGAATGAGATATTCCCGACCCAGAGAAAAAAAATAAACTGACATGCCAACGAAGCTGGCTGCATTTACAAACATCACGCTTCTACAGTAATTAACAACTTTATGCCTATGATATATGGCGTCAAAAATAAAAAACAATGATGTTTTTTATTTTTGACGCCATATACCATTTGGTTCTTAGACTATGAAGTCTAAGAACCAAATGGAGATATGGACATATAACTAATAGAGAAGTATGGAAGAATAAGACACGTTGTGCCGATCCCAAATAAATTGCGTTATGGGGAGAAGAATGTTGCTAATGAGTCTAAGAGCCATCACCTCATTCCCGTTTAGCGGTCTATTTATGTATAGCTACACTTCCAACGTCTGATTTATCATCCTAAAGACTAGGTATGCATAAAGAAGACTGGGTATAATTGTGTTTTATTCTTCCAAGCAATATGCAAACAAAAACAACTACAGCTTGAAGATGTATCTCACGTCTTCAAGGACTAAGAAACCGGTTCCGCCCGCCTTGGCTAAAAATATCTTAAGTATAAAGTTTTTGTTTTATATCCTTACAAGTAGTCGCAAGTACAGACGCCAGCAAGTCAAGCTACCCGAAACTTTCAAATTTTTCCAATCAACCTTGAACCGTAATGCTTTAGCGATAAAGTTGAAAATCTATTAAAGAAAGATAGGTTGTAGTAGCTTGATGTGCTGGCGTCTGTACGTTCCGCTCGTTGACTCTGGCTCCATAATAATATTAAAATCTTAAAACAATATAAGTATAGTATGGAAGAACTGTCAAACATTCAAAATTATTCCTTGGGTAAAATTATCTGGCGTTGGAAAAATCAGCCCTCAAATATTTTGCAACACCCCCAAACAAACGTTGCAACAGTCTATTTGTGAATTTTTGACAGATTTGCCATACAAAATCTATTAAAAACTCACAATGGCAAGACCATTGCTTCGTTTGTAAATTAGTAAACTAAGCCCTTTTTTTTTTTTGTTGAGGATGGGAAATCATCAAATGACTCCTCTCGCTCTGGGTGGAGCAGGAGGGAGTGTCAGACTCTTACTGACTAAAACCCACCCGTGTTCCTTCCTTAGCCCTTTATGTTCCAGGGCAGCGGTAACCCTTTCGGACAATCCCGCTACCCAAACTAAGCCCTTACTGCTGGTTTTTCAAAAGACAGATAACTTTTATTTGAAGGATAAAAATGGCTGTTTGACATATTTTTAATACAAATGCTGTCAAACCGCAATTTTTATTCTCAATATTAAAATTATCTAACGATAATTTTTATTCGTGGAATAAAATTGACGTCTGACAGATTTTGTATGGAAGACCTGTCAGCATTATAAAATTATTCCTCGGATCCAATCTGGTGTTGGACCCTCCAGTCAGAAGAGGACTGTGTCCCAATAGTGAGAAAACTATACACTGATTATGTAGGCTCCAGTTAAAGTTCTGCAATTGAGACATATTTTGGTTTAATCGGTCGTCAATTCAAACAACTTTCGAAGTGTTTTGTTGACACTTCCCGTCAATTCCCGTGGTCAATAGGATTTATTTTTCTTTGTCAAAGTTAAGCAGAGTCCTTTAACGCGGTCATGCTGCCAGTCAATCCGGGGGAATATTTTGTTGGTCTGTTGTAGCTTGCACAAGATTCGTGAAGGTTCGGCACTTATCCCCATTGGCAATCCCCATCAAAGGTATGGCCAGGTAAAAGTGAACAGCAAAATATTCCTCCGTTACGTTCATTGATAATTTTTTAACATAACATATATACT
Source organism: Apamea anceps (assembly GCA_951799955.1). Lineage (NCBI taxonomy): Eukaryota > Metazoa > Arthropoda > Insecta > Lepidoptera > Noctuidae > Apamea > Apamea anceps. The sequence goes on from OX637501.1 coordinate 6,945,133, forward strand.
CCTCTATTGAAAAGAAAAAAACTGCGTCAAATTGACATTCAATACAGAAACAACCATTCAAAGACCAAAAATATCAAGGTTTTCCCGAATGTCCCATTGAATTGAAACGATCACAAATGCCTACATGGAATGTTACGTAATTTGACTACGAACAAAGCAAACCGGTCATAAATTGATCATCGCTTACAATCAGGTTGTTCCAATGACTCACAATTATCTTGTCTCAGCACGAACCTTCTGATATAAACGATTCTTAAAATACATAGTACCGCATAGAGTGCATACTAAAATAGGTATGAAATACGTCACTGGTTTATTTGATGAGCCCAGCAGTGCGATTCTGTAACCATCTCACCGTGAAAACTTAGGTGAAGTGAGCGTGGAGTGAGCTGTCATTCCAAACTAAATGCTAGGGATTGACATTATTGGCAGCTCACTCTAAGCTCACTTCACCTAACTTTTCACGGTGAGATTTTTATAGAATCGATCGGCAGATCAGGATTTTTCGATAGCGAACTGAATCAATAAAACTGCAGGGTTACTATTTTTTAATAAGGTACGCACAGCTACACATCAAGCTATTCATAACCAGTATAAGTTGACTTCTCATTGTACGAAGAACCTATACAATGCGAGGTCAGCTAAAATTGGAATTGTATACTTGGCGTGATGTGTTGCCGTGTGTACAATAAGATTTTTTTATTTTTTATTTTTTGGATATCTTATGTATATTTATTGTAATCTGTATATTTATACATATAAAATTCAAAGTCCTGACTGACTGACTGATATATCAACGCACAGCCTAAACCGCTAGACCAGAGACATGAAATTTAGAGGGTGTGTAGGTGTGTGTGTGTGAAGAGTAGGTATCCACTAAGAAAGGGTTTTTCGAAAATCCACCCCTAAGAGGGTGAAATGGGAGGATTTTGTCTGTATAAAAATCTTATTGCTTGAGTTAAGAAGCTTGAAACTTGGCCTGAATACTTATCTAAGTACAGACGCCAGCACATCAAGCTACTACAATCCTGGCGTCTGAACTAATCAAGTTTGATATTTTAGGTTTTTCTAAACTACCCCCTACAACCCCCCCCCCCCCCACTACCTCTTTTTGTACAATGGGATTGGGGCGTGTGTTTTTTGGAATTTCTATGCAAGAATTTGACCGTGCGGTCCGATTAACTCGAAACCCAATATTTATACTTAAAACTAAAAATAAAGAATACTTTAAATATAGAAATAAATTATTGACGTTTAACTATATAGTGTTTGGGTTTCTAGGGTCATGCAATTTGTGATAACTCGGTTATCGCAATTTTAAAGAAAATAATCTGTGGGTTTTTTGTAAGTTTGGTTTTGGGTTGTACATAGGTCGTTATCTAACCAGGGGCGCCGAATACGTGGATGCTCAGGTGCTCCAGCACCCATGAGAGGTAAATAATGGTGATGATCACAGACATCACCTAGTTCTCAATGCCAAGAAAACGAAATGTGTAAAGTTCGCCTTACCAAATGTCAGAAATCTAGGAGCCAACATCGTCTTAAATAAAGAGGTGCTTGAAACAGTAGGCTCGGCAATTTTTCTAGGACTAACGGTAGATGCCAAACTTCAGTGGGGACCTCATATATCAAGTCTAGCAGGAAGGCTCAGTTCGGCTGCCTACGCCGTCAGGAAAGAAAGACAATACACTGACGTTAATACAGCTCGTTTAGTCTATTTCAGTTATTTTCACAGTGTTATGTCCTACGGTATTCTGCTGTGGGGCAAAGCCGCTGATATACAAAATATATTTGTCCTTCAAAAACGAGCTGTTCGAGCAATTTACCAGCTAGGTGCCAGAGTTTCTCTAAGAGATTTTTTTAAAGATATTGGTATTCTCACGGTTGCATCACAATTCATCTTCGCCAACATCCTATATATTAGGCAAAATTTGCACTTGTACACTAAAAACAGTGATATTCACAGTGTTAATACTAGAAATAAGGACAAACTACGTGCCCCCTTTCACCGGCTTCATAAGGTTCATAACTCATTTGTTGGGCTTGGTATAACCTTTTATAACAAGATACCCTCTTCTTTGCTAGACTTGCCTTTTAATGCGTTTAAAGCTCAAGTAAAATCCAACCTTTGTTCAAAGGCTTACTATTCCATCAACGACTACTTACACGATAAGAATAGTTGGTCGCCCTAATTAACTCAAGACAATGTTCATGTTCTTTCTCCAGAATTAGCTTAGGTACTGACAGGTTACTGTTATTAGTATTAACTCACTTGTTTATTTCACATCGATGGTCCTAGTTCATCATCTGTGACTGCAAGTGACAGCTAGGTGACGAACCCAGCAATGCATAAATGTGTAAGCTGTCACGCCCTTTATGCCTGGAGGCTTTTATTTAGGTAGTGAGTTTTTATTTTTATTTTAATTAATTATTTTTTAGCTTGAGTACGTATAGTTTTTATTATATTTGTTGGTATATTGGCGTGGCTAGCTGACATAATATGGCAAATAATTTAAGCTTCTTGTAATGTTCATTACTGAACATAGGTTCCTAGTATTGTATACATGCAACTAACTATATTCTAACTGAACAGATAGCTGTGCTGCTGGGGAGTTTGTTCCGCCACTTCTTCTTCCCAGCGATAGCACTAGGAAGTGGCGAAGGGCGGGCGTTTTTGGGGGACTGTCTTTTGTAATTTTGACGTTCGAAAAGTGCTGATTCTCAGCCTAATTTGAATAAATGACTTTTGATTTTGATTTTGATCAAGACTGATCAGTCAATCGACATTCACCGATATCTCTTAAACAGCACTCGCCTCGTTATTACGTTGGTTTTTGTGTTGGTTACGACGTGGATTTTGTTAATTTTTTAGTTTTTCTGCATAACCCAGGAACTCCTATTTCTGTACGAATGGTCAAAAGTAAACTTAACCTATCCGAGGTTACAAACTTTCGAGCTCACTTCGGTTGCAGTTCAATTTTCGGACTCAGCAGCATAAACTACTTTCTGTCAGATAGACACTAATAACATGTAAGTTGACGATTAAGCGCCAAAAAACAGCGTACAATTGAATGTATGTAGTGTAAAAAGCTCTTTTCGGGGGTATTTATTAATCAATAAGTACTTAAGCGTGCTAAAACGTTGTAGGACGATTTTCACGAAGGAGTAGGCTATAAAAATCGGGGTAAAAGAGCTTTTTACACTTCATTGTACGCTGTTTTTTTGTGCATCATCGGCCAACTTCTATGTTATTAGTGTCTATCTGACAGAAAGTAGTTTGTGCTGCTGAATCCAAACATTGAACTGCGACCGAAGTGAGCTCGAAAGTTTGTAACCTCGGATAGGATAAGTTTACTTTTGACCATTCGTATAGAAATAGGAGTTCCTTTGCTGGGTTGACAATGGGCTCACTCTTGACCTCAATCCAGCCCAGAGGCAGGGATGAGATCTACGGTGGAACGAGCTTGCCCAGAAGAAGCCTATTTACTCTATTCTATTCCTTTCTTCTATTTTTTGCTGGTTTATGCAGAAAAACTAAAAAATTAAGAAAATCCACGATGTAACCAACACATCAACCAACGTAATAACGAGACGAGTGCTGTTTAAAAGATATCGGTGAATGCCGATTGACTGATCAGTCTTGATGTCTGTGATCATCACCATTATTTACCTCTCATGGGTGCTGGAGCACCCGAGCATCCACGGATTCGGCGCCACTAGTTAGATAACAACGTATGTACTACCTAAGACCAAACTTACAAAAAACCCACAGTTTATTCTCTTCAAAATTGCGATAACCGAGTTATCACATTATAAGCATGACCTTAGATAGGTACCCAAACACTAGTTAGGCGTCAACAATTTAGTTTAAATGATTCATTTCAGTTTGATACCAAACACTGATAAAGTTTGATTGTTCTATTAGTTGACTGACTCAAATTAACTGCAATCAATAATGAAGATTCTTTGTTTGATTACTTTAATCATCTGCATACTAACTGTGGTTACCGGCAGGCCACAAATAAAAATCAGGAGTAACCTTAACACCTACAGGTGTAAGTATTCGTGTAACCAAATGATGCAAATATACTATGGCGGAGCGCAACGTTAAACTACAGTAAGTGCAATGAAATGTTTATTTATCTATGTATTTCATCTGCCTATCAATTTCCCAATTCTGTTGGGGTTGGATTCCAGTCTAACCGAATGCAGCTGAATATCAGTATTGTACATGGAGCGACTGGCCTCCACAGCCCAGTTACTGGGTAATACGATACCCTTATCTATATAGTAACGAAGTAAAAAATGTACATTGAATATTTTTGAAAAAAAAAAGTAATTTCTACGAGATTGTGGGAGCGAGTCTGAAGCCGAAAATACATATAGTTTTTAGAACTATTTCCGTTTGTCTGTCTTGCCTTAGGTAGGTACCTACTCAGTTGGGTTTTATTTTTTAACTTTCTTTTTAGAATGTAGTTTTTTATGGAACTGGTAGAAATTGTAACGTAACGAAAAAACGTTATGTAAATTAAATTAAAAATTTTAAAACCCCCGACACAAAACAAGTTAAAAACTATGAAAAAATAGCCACAAACAGAACAAAAAAGGGATAAACGTGAAACCCTAAGTATAAAGAGAAAAAAATAACCTTGAAATTATGACCCCACGTAAGTACGTATGCAATTTTTAGGGTTCCGTCGCCAAATAGCAAAAAACGGAACCCTTATGGATTCGTCATGTCTGTCTGTCTGTCCGTCCGTATGTCACAGCCACTTTTTTCCGAAACTATAAGAACTATACTGTTGAAACTTGGTAAGTAAATGTATTCTGAGAACCGCATTAAGATTTTCACACAAAAATAGAAAAAAAAAACAACAACAACAAACAACAACAACGAAAAACTTAGAACAGAAACTCAAAAAAAATTTTTCATCAAACCCATACGTGTGGGATATCTATGGATAGGTCTTCAAAAATGATATTGAGGTTTCTAATATAATTTTTTTCTAACCTGAATAGTTTGCGTGAGCGACACTACCAAAGTGGTAAAATGTGTCCCCCCCGCCCCCCTGTAACATCCAAAATAAGAGAATGATAAAATTAAAAAAAATATACGATGTACATTACCATGTAAACTTCCAACGAAAATTGGTTTGAACGAGTTCTAGTAAGTAGTTTTTTTTTAATACGTCATAAATCGTAAACCGCAATTTACCTTTCATTCAATCAACTCAACGGAACCCTTCATGAGCGAGTCCGACTCGCACTTGGCCGCTTTTTTGATTAAATGTTGTCCCGTCGGGGAGCCGCTACTACATACAGGTTGGCAGGGACATCGACGAGCAAACTGTAACCATGGATTCAGCACATGATACTAGACCCCATAGCGTCGAAATTTGGTTTGGTTTGGCTGGTTTTCAAAAAAAAATCTTCTGTTTCTACGCGGTCAAAATGTATGGAATAGCAATATTTTTTTTTTAATAACCAAAGAAAAATTTCGACTCTATGGGGTCTAAACTCATATGCTGAATCCATGGTTACAGTTTACGCATCGATGTCCCCTGACACCCTGTATTTTAACAGAACGTTATAGGCTAATAATTAGAACGGTCCCCCGACTTTATTTTATGCTTTTTGTTACGGTGCGGTTACGGTTTTTTTTTTTTATCAACCCTTCTTAATATAATCCTCTGAGAGCTCTTAGTCTCTCTAATTTATTAAGAGTCGCGAGTCCTAAAGATTTGCCATTTTTTTTTATACAGAGAAAGTGGCAATTAATGGAATTAGATACGTACCTATTATTTTTTAAGCAGCCCACATATAACATTTTTTAAAACGTTATTAGTGTTATTAAAACATTCAGAGTAAAACATAGTTGTTTTATTCTTATTGGCGATTAAGCGTGTATTTATAATTGTACATAACCAATATATTTTCAGGCTAACACAGACTGAGGCGGTCCGCGCCGCAACGCAACGCATTGCATCATTGTGTATCCGTGGAGAACGTGGTTGATTACACATTTGTATCATTTTTGCATCCTATCTTTTTGTAATTCTTAATGTGTAATTGTTTGTTTTCCCGAATAAATAAAATAAAAATAAAATTGCAAAAATCCTAGTCAATACTTTTATTGCATTCCACATATAGGTATTCTTAGGTAGTAAACTTACAATTAGATCATATGGACCCTGTCGAGCACAGCAAAATAAGTGAGTCCTCCTTCATCACTTCCATAATATGGAAGTGATGACGGAGGATTTTATGTTTCTATGGACCAACGCACACTACAGGCGGATAGTACCCATTTTTTTATATGAAAATAAGTTGCGTTGCGGCTGTAGTGTGCGCTTTCAATAGATACCAATACATATATTTCAAGGATCATTTCACTTTGCCCCATCAATCTGTCCTACTAGGTAGTAGGATAGAGAGGAATGTTAACGATTTTGACAGGTGATTTGCTGACAACCATTTAATCTCGCAATTCATTATTTACTTCGGTAGCGCCATCTGACGGGCTTAGATACTGTACTCAATTAGCTAGGTTCAGAGGTGAACTTTATCTTTATTTGTTGTGTTATACGCATATAGTCGACATCATGCGTTGGTTCCAACGTTGGCTCCAAAGCCACGCGTCCGTGTGGATCAAAAAACTAGCATTATTTGCCCAAGCGTACTCCGCATTTTAGGTATGAAGCTACAAGTACGCGGCAGGCGAGGCACACTCCGCACTTTAGGTATGAAGCTACAAGTACTCGGCGGGCTCGACTTGCCGGGGCAATTCAGTGGGGATGCCGTGAGCCGGTCGGGTCGCACGTTAGTTCTTCTGTACGTTAGTACTATTAGTTATTCTGTGTACACGGTGGGCTCGATTTGCCGGGTCAATTCAGTGGGGCTGCCGCACGCCGGCCGGGTCGTACGTTAGTTCGATACTCACTCACGCGCCGCGTCGGCGTCGCGTCGCCCGTTCGTCACTTAGGATAAAATGAAGGCAAAAGTTTACTGCATCGTATTCGGCTGTTTAAATAATAACAAGGAACCGAACCATCCGAACCTCACGTTTTTCTCACTTCCAAAGGACATCGAAAGGTACCTAACGAAATGCACGTCTATAATTCTACATGTACCTAATTACTACCTAATTAGGTAGGTACCAAAAAATGTAGATAGACTACTCATAAATATTTACAATAAAAGTATAAAAAGATATGTACCGTATTTTATTTTTCTTTCCGGACAGCCCTAGTACTCGGTCAAGCGGCGTAGGTATGTGGCGGACGGGAAAGGACACAAAGACGTAATAATAACTCTCAAGCGCGGCGATTATGTACAATTTAGCTTGCGCGTTGGCGGGGAAGTGATTTTGTAGGCTATTATAAAAGCGGCTTTCTTCAAGATCAATGGAGTGCATCTTCTGTACGTTAGTACTATTAGTTATTCTGTGGCATTAGTCAAGTTTGGGCCAATGCAAAATTATCTCCATACACACGTTGGACGAGTGATGTTTGGGCCACGGAATAGATAAATATTTTCTATTCCGTGGTTTGGGCCAACGTTGCATCAAACGTATGGAGCCAACACGTGGAGATAGCCTTTCCAGTGGTCATTACGAAGTTCTCGCGGCGACAATCATGAAGTGTTTACTTTTTATATTGTTAATAATTGGGTTATTATTACAAATCGGTGAATCAAATCTTTCAGGAAACGTGTTAAGCAATCGTACAGTCACACACAGTCTTATGACAGCTTCACGCATTAAATCATATTATAATCGTGCCAATAATTATTAGGTAAGTCATGTATTTATTACAAGTTCGTTCTTCGTTCTTCGTTCGTTCCTGGATGGAACCAAAAAATTTAAGACAAATATGTCAACACTAGGCCACTTTCAATTGCGATTTTTTCGAGAAATAACGAATGCAACGTTGAAATACGACACATTACATAAACCTATGGATTCGTAAATGCTATGTTCGTAACAACATAAAATTTAATAAAAAAATAAAGGAGTAAATCGCTTTTGAATAAAGCCGGGCCGAGTGTATACATACTTTTGCTCGTGACTGTACCAACCCGCACCGGGCTCGCGTGGTTTTTGGTATTACGGCCCACTCCCTCTCACCGACAGGAGACCTGTACCTATCCCAGGAGCTCCATTAAAGGCTGATTATGACGACTATTACATGACATAAATTATTTTTCGGCATTAATTTAATCAAACCTCAAATAATTCCCATTTTGTTTTCCTTAAAATATTATTGTACACTCTTATATAATGATTGCACCTCTTTTTGTGAACCTCAAATAATTCCTAAGTTGGGATCCTAAAAAATAATAAATCTGCGACCAACTTGCATGTAAAGTTAGCCGACCGCTGCCGCGGTACCCTCCCACGGTCCAGAATGTTAAAAAGAGGCTCATTTATTAAAAAGATGTGTATCTTTAGAAACCCAGAAAGTTTTTAGAGGTTCATTAATTTTAAAAAGCGTACAGTCAAGAGTCAACACTTGGAAATTTTCAATACCGATTTTTTCGTGAAATAACGAAAAATACAATGAAATACGACACATTGCATAAACTTATGGGTTCGAAAATACTATGTTCATAAATATATATATACGTATATCAACATAAATTTTCATTAAAAAATAAAGGAGTAAATCGTTTTTTAATAAAGCCAAGTGTATACATATTTATGCTAAACTAATGTTTATTTTCTGTCCTTTTCTTAATGAAACAGAAAGAAAAAGTCGCACTGAACTGAATTTAGTTTAGTTTGTGAACAAGGGAATCGGCGCCATTATAAACATATAGGGTACCTAGCAGGGACAGGCTTGTTACCATGGATGTCATACATGATTTGGAGCCATGGATTCAGTACATGATTCTGGACCCCCTGCGTAAAAATTTTTCGTCGGTTATTAAAAACATTTGCTGTTCCATGCATTTTGACCGCGTGGATATTGCACTTTTATTTTCTTTTTGATAATCTACGAAAAATTTCTTCTCTAACAGTCTTATCACAAAAAACGTAAAAAATAGACATGTGACACGCTTTAGACACGTGTTTAGCAATTGTTTAGCAAAAGTGATACCACAAAACCATGTTTAGCCATTGTTTAGGATTAGACATGGCTTAGACGTTTTTCAAATTTAAACAATAACAACCCCTTGTCTAGAATCATGTGCTGAATTCATGGTTACAGTTTGCGCGTCCATGTTCCTGCCACCCTGTATATATTCTTATCTTTTCTCGATAAGCATGCAAGTAAAGGCCAGACTTCACTCAGTAATAGCTAAACAGTTGCATTTATCGGAGATGTCTCTGCTTATTGTGATATTAATAATAAGTATAAGTCTCGTTATTTCCATCACTTCATCGGAATATAGTGAGGAGTATACATCGAAGAACCAGGACTAAAGTCCCGTAATAGATGGCGCAAGTTCGCGATGAGGTCGAAACTTGAGGTATCTAATTTATATTAAATCTATGTCAAGAATATATTTTGAATCCTTAGGTGTTACGTATATGTCGCAGCCAACTGTTTAAATTAGCCGTTTAGTCAACCGCCTGGCCTTTGGAAGTAGTGCTTACCTCGCTCTCTCGTCTCGCACGCGGTTGATCACAGTTCTAACCTAACCCATTTGGTCGGGGTGCCCTGTATTAGTTACTGCGACCAATTCGGCTCGCGCGTGATTGGTTACATTCCAAACTAAACTATAATTTATTGAATATCATTCAGGCCGTAATTTGAACGGCCGCCGTTTAGTTAAAAGACTAGGCGGTTAACTAAACGGCTAATTAAACCAGTTGACTGCAACATATACACGCGGAAATTCGACATGTATGTGAAGGAATTTTAAATAGGTACACACATTTTCGCTCAAGTTTTACCTTATTTGCTTTCCGCATAATCTTATTGAATATCCAATAAAATAGTTATCTTTGCGATTCATATGGAGTGCCAATCATGAATAGTATACAGCCGTCTTCCGCGGATTATCATCTAATGTGTAGGACTCGACAACCGATCTCGTTTCACGGTGAGCGACTCTTACTTAACAATTTATGTTAATGCAACACTTCAGTAGAATGCTAAAATTGAAATAAATTAAAAACACGACATCCATTCCAGTTTTAACAGTCGACCAGTTCTTTCGTGTTGGCAACTTAAAAAAAAATAAAATAGAAAAATGATTAAAAAATATTTAATGTTATTAGTGTTGTCTGTTGCTTTATGTTTTGTCAATGGGTGGAAAGTGTTCCCTTTGCCGGATGCCCCTGCATCTGTACCGATAAAGGCTACTCCAGTGTTGGCGCGGTTGCCGATAGAGTCTTCAAAAGACGTTTTCTCTACAAATAATCTCGTGAAGCCTACTCCTGTTCTGCCGCGGTTTACAGTAAAGTCTACAACAGCCAATATTCCAAATAAGTTTAATCTATCTAGTGTCAGACCTGTACTATCTACACAAGGTGTCAGCGTGCCAGCATCAGATCTGCTTCCACCCAAGGTAATTATTAGTTAAAGCCATGTGCCCGATGGGATTTCCCATCAGCAAGAATGACGAGCTTTTATACGATCTTTAATCCCCATTAGGAGATGGATTTTCTAAAATCCTCCCTTAGTTACAGCTTTGTTATATAAGGAACTCTTGTGCTAATTTTCAAGCTTCTATAGGCAGTGGTTTAGCCCGTGCGTTGTCAGTGAATATTTATTAATTAGGTAATCAGGTTTTTATATACACTACTTCTTCACTTTTGAACTCGCTGTGTGTCTGTGTAGCATTTCTAAAGGTCAATATTCTTAAACAATTTGCTCTTACTATGTACAGTGTATTACTTAGTAGGGTATTACGCCATTAGAAGGGGAGACGCAGGGTCAAAACAAATCCAGTAAAGTAGAGAAAGTATATAATTTTGTGAATATTGCTCAATATCTTCTTGCCTTGACATTACTGAACAAAATACCAATCATTGACTATTTGTGTAGTAAGGCGGCCCCTACACTTACAATAAGTTTGAGCAAAATTTATACTGCGCAATATGATTGGATCAGCCCTTGCACGCACCCGGCGGCGGTAAGACCCCTCTTTCAGGAGTCTAGAGAGGCGTCACGGCGTTCTCACCTACCGCCTGACGCAGGTCCTCTCCGGACACGGATGTTTCGGGAGGTCATCATCTGCTGATCATCAGGCGGGAGTAGACGCCCGGGTGTCATCACTGCCAGGATCGCCCAGAGGACACGGTGGATCATACGGTGGAGGTCTGCCCTGCTTGGGCAGAGCACCGCCGTGCCCTCGTAGAGGCGATTGGAAGCGGCGGCGACCTCTCGCGTCCGGCTCTGGTTCAAGCCATGGTCCGGGGCGAGAGGGAGTGGGAGGCAGTCACCTTCTTTTGAGAAGCAGTCATGCTAGCGAAGGAGGTGGCGGGGTGGGCGAGGGAACGGACCTCACGCCTCAGCCGCCGCGAGAGACGCTTCGGACGTCGGGAGCCGCGTGACGACTCCCGGCCACCGTAGGCGCGGGCCTGCGGGCGGAGAGTAATGGGTAACTCACCGTCCGATCAGGACCAGGCCCGTGCCGGACGGCGTGTATGTGTTCCACGCGCGCCTCAAAGAGATGTCAGCAAGATTGACGGGGCCCGATAGGGCCAAAGCCTGCCAGGGTAGCGGGATCGTCCGAAAGGGTTACCGCTGCCCTGGAACATAAAGGGCTAAGGAATGAACACGGGTGGGTTTTAGTCAGTAAGAGTCTAACACTCCCTTCTGCTCCACCCAGAGCGGGAGGAGTCATTTGATGATTTCCCAGCCTGAAAAAAAAAGCCCTTGCACGCAAGCGATCCATTATTTTCACGAAAAAACTTTAACAGTTCATAGGCTTCAATGTTTTCGCGTGAGCAAGTCCATTGCGCATTTAAAATATGGTGTAATAAAAATTAAAACTTTTGTTTATTGCGTAATCTTCAAATTCAAAAAAATTCAAACGTGTTTATTATCAGCTTAAATAACATTTATTTATTTATTATTCACAAAATCCACAGCTCTCTGAAATTTTGCTTAAAATCTATCTATATATATAAAAATGAAACCCGTTTTCCGTTGTCACGACATAACATGAAAACGGCTTGACCAACGTCATTCAATTTAAAACAAAAAATTCTGTGGTAATCTGTGACACCACATCGATAACCGCGCTGACAAATGTCAACGGGTAGAAGTAGGGTAGGAGTAGGTTAGAAGTAGGGTAGAATTAGGATAGGAGTAGGGTAGGAGTAGTGTAGGAGTAGGGTAGGAGTAGAGTAGGTTAGGAGTAGGGTAGGAGGTAGGACACCACGCGATCGAAGTAGCGCCGGGCAGCTAGAAATAATTTATATGGCAAAACAACGTTTGCCGGGGTAAAAATAATAAATTGTTTATTACCACAAATTTCAAGTACTTTGCACTGTATACAGATTTAAGTTCTTAATTTAGCATTATGTAGATAAGTACAATAGGTCCAACCCTGTCCCCTAAACTAGGCTAGGCCTGTATCTTAGGGGGCAGTACCCGGCTATAAAGTATGCTTATATGATTCTATTGTGGCAGACGTGCCAGTGGACTGTGTCAAGTGGGTGCATTTTTGATCTTGTGGTAAACTTTAAAAATGTGAGAGTGAGAAATTGAAGAGTGAATTTTATTGTATAAGAGTAAATGTTTGATGATTGTGATTGTGTGAGGAAGTAGATGGGGTGTTTTATGATAGTGTTGTGTGTAGTGAATGAAGTGAGTATATGGTTGTAGTGTGTTAGAGATGTGAGTGATTAGCGCGTGTGAGAAAAATAGGTGAATTACACATAAAGAGGTGTTTATTAGGTGATGTAGGTTAAAAGAGATTCCGTTCCATGGTAGTCCTGTTTTATATAAGCTAGTCTTACAGCCAATTACGGATTTACAATTTATTAACTATACAAATACATGCAGCAGAAACAAACATACAGAGCTATGTGAAATGGTAGCACCAACTAAGCATTTCTAAGTGTACAGTGTGTGTGAGTGTGTAGGAGTGTGCGTGAGGAGTTGCGAATGGGTGTGTGAATATGTTATAGTGGTAGGTACGTGGAGATTGTCTGTATACGTCCTATTCAATTCAGTTTAGATTTATTTGTCAATTCGTCACATACTGACGTTATTAATTGCTTCCTGAATGTCCCTTTTTTGGTGTTAAATATATCAGGATGAGAAAATCTCTTGTTAAAATTACTTAGCATCCTACCAATTACTGAGTTTTGAGCGTAGTTTAGTTTGTACCACTGTGTGGTACATCAAATAACTGCGTGTGCCTAGTCCGTCGAGACGGAGCACTTAATCTTACGCTTATCTTAATCTTCTTAACATTACGCTAGTTACAATGAGGAGCCACCTTTTAAGTAATTAATTTACTAGTGTTAGGGTGCTCCGCCCTTCCCAAGTTACATTAGTAGTTATTTAAGGAATTTCACAAGTAAGGTAATCTTACAATAAGCTAAAATAACAAAGATAAAGTAATATGCCAGAAAATAACATTTAAGTGCGCTATCGATTGGGGATGTGTGACATCACAGGGTCTGAATTGTGTGGGGGTGTGTGTATGTGTTAGTGTGCGGATGTGTTGGGGTGTGGGGGGTGTGTGCGTGAGTTTGTGGGAGTTGCGGGTGTGTAGTATTACGCGTTAACCCTACGACAGGTCTTGGGACCGGAAAATGATGTAGTTCATCATTTTCCATTTTGCTAACTGTGTAGGTTATAATTACATTCTCCTCGTCTGTAACATATTTTCCACCTCGTCATAAGTCTTTGATCTTCAATATTCGTGATAAGTTTTCTCCTGTACTGCTCATTATTTCACTTGACAAACTTAATCTGTTTATATTATATGTATTCTTGTATTTTATTATTATTTTCGTGTTATCTATCCTTTATGTTGTACCTGCCATGTTTTCTGCTTCACCCTAAGGTTGACTGGTAGAAAATGCCTCAGGCATTAATTCCGCCTTTGTACGGTATTTTTTTCTTCTGTATAAAGTTTTAATAAATAAATAAATATTAACCCTAAACTGTATAAAACATTACGCTATTCGTGATATCTATCTATACATATAAAATTCAAAGTCCTGACTGACTGACTGACTGACTGATAGATCAACGCACAGCCTAAACCGCTGGTCCTAGAGACATGAAATTTGGAGGGTGTGTTCTTCGTGAAGTGTAGGCATCCACTAAGAAAGGATTTTTCGAAATTCCACCCCTAAGAGGGTGAAAAGGGGGGAATTCGTTTGTATGAAAAATCTTATTCCTTGAATTAATAAACTTGAAACTTGGCACGAATACTTATCTAAATAAATTATGAAGATTGTCAGTTTTTTTTCTTCTAAACTACCCCCTAATAAGGGATTGGGGAGGTTTCAAAGTTTGTATGGAAGAATTTTAGCGCGCAGTCCGATTTACTCGAAACTCAGTATTTATACCTAATATTGAAAGTAAAGAATAATGTGTATCAGGGTTTTTTGAAAATCTACCCCTGACGGGCTGAAATGGGGTAGTCAATTTTTCAGGGGAGGATTTTACTGCATGGCTTGATTAACTCGCAAATTAGTATAAATAATCTTTGAATCAAGTTATGAATAATCCCAAACGATTTTTCAAAATTCCACCATGTGGGGGTGAAAAGCGGGGAATACAGTTTATATGAAAAATCTTATTCATTTAGTTAATAAACTTGAAACTTGGCAAGAATACCTGCCTAAGTAAGTAATAATGTTTATCATTATAAGTTTTTCAAAACTACCCCTCAAATGGGGATAATAGGGGTGTGAAGTTTGTGTGGAAGAAATTGAATGCTCGGTCCGAGTAACTCGAAACTCAGTATTGACACTTTTGATAGAAAATAATTAATAATAAGTATGTAAAGTTGTCGAAAATTTACCACTGACGGGACAAAAAGGGGTAATTCAGGTTTTAAGGGGAGGATTTGAACTTGAAACTGTATGTTACATTTTCACGCCTAAATCACTGAACTTCTGATTTGGCATAGAGATAGATGGCATCCTGGGGAAGCACATACATTTTATCCTGTTAGCACGTTCCCGTGGGATAATTTCCGACATCCACGCGGGCGAAGCCGCGGGCAGAAGCTAGTTTTGTAATATAATTAATCGTTTAAGGCCTGCCTAAGAAGCGTACAGACTTATAATTAACATAGATAGGTACATCAGATATAACTATGTTTGCTGTGATCTCAGTGAACTTTACTGATATTAATCACACGTACACAGAGACGTATGAACTAGCAGCTATTTTTAAACCGTACATATTTTATTTCCATTGGTATCATCATCTGCCTGACCTTTTCCCAACTATGTTGGGGTCGGCTTCCAGTCTAACCGGATGCAGCTGAATACCAGTATTTTACATGGAGCGACTGCCTATATGACCTCCACAAGCCAGTTACTGGGTAATACGATACCCCTTAGTAAGACTGGTTGTCAGACTTTCGGGCTACTAACGACCCGTAACGACTGTCAAGGATCTACGAATGACAGCCGGGACCAACGGCTTAACGTGCATTCCGAGGCACGGGGGGATGTAAAGATGGTCACCCATCCACGCACCATCCGCAGCAAGCGTAACTTAACCTGATTGATCGACCCGTGCGGCTGTGATTACTTAACGTACCATACAGTAGATATTATAATATAGATCGACAACGTCCACCTGTCCAAGTCTACAGATAAGCTATAGAGCATTTCTTCAAAACAATTTCTATTGCAAAGAAAATAACAGAAAAGTACTTGGACATCCTTCGACGGCTGTCAAAAAAAGTACTAGATTTAACAGGTTTTGGGGGAAATCGTCACCATCACCACGCTTAGTAGGTAATCGGATTGTAGTACAACAGTAACTTGGTCTTCATGAGGGTATGTGGAAAGATTCTGCTGATAATATCTTTAAAAAATATTAAATTAAAAATTTTAAAAACCCCCGACACAAAATAATAATAAAAATAGTATGAATGTAAAAAGCCTAAAACGATTAAAAAAAACGTATTGAAGAAATAGCCACAAATAGAACAAAAAGGTATAAACGTGAAACTCTATAAAAAGAAAAAAATAACCTTGAAATTATGACCCCTAAGTATTTTTAATTAAAAAACCACAATTATTAGGAAAAATAATTTATGTTAAAACGTCTACAAAGTCATCCATCAAGTTTTATGTGTATTTATTATTAAATCTGGTTTTTCAAGGTTGCCAAGGCTTATACCTATATTAGTGTATTTAACTGGTTCTTCCTCTTAGAGCATCACAAAGTAGTCCCAAAGTTGGTTTTGGCTAAACTCTGATTTTCAATTTGCTAGATTAAAATGACAGCTGTGATCGAACTTTTAAATCAACATTACATTATTTAGTACAAGCAGCGCCCCGCGGATTCACCCGCATAAGTTTCAATCCCGTGGGAATATCAGGACAAAAAGTATTTTATTTATTAATCCTGATTATAAACTATCTGTGTGCCAGGTTTCATCCAAATCCGTTCAGTAGTTTTGACGTGAAAGAGTAACAAACATCCATCCATCCATCCATACAAACTTCGCATTTATAATATTAGTAGGATATAATTAGCTAACAGAGTCGAACTCAAAAAGGCTTTTCTTTCTTTCATTTATTTGTTATTATTTTTATAAATAATAATAATAATATCCCTGGACATTTCACACAGCACCATCTAGTCCCAAGCTAAGCAACCTAATGCTTGTGTTATAGTAACAAGATGGCTGATAAACTACTTTATACATTTTTTTTTGTAAATACATACATATTATAGATAGAAAAACACCCAGACTCGGAACAAATACATGTAGGTCATACAAATATTTGTTCCGTGCGGGAATCGAACCCGCGACACGCAGCGCAGCATTCAATCGCTTAACCACTGCGCCAACCGTGCCGTCTAAAATGTACATACGTTTCGAATTTCCATTTGTAAATACTCTCCAACATGCAAACATATCCATAGCTTGATTCAAATGATAATTTTATTTAAATGAGTTATCGCCTCAAATACCTATTGCAATGTTCCAAAGACTGCAATAGTAGGTACATTATATTTCTAAGATCCAATTGGTGATGAAATGGGACTATTACATCACCAATTGGATTGTCTATCTATATGGATATTATTACGAAGTCTTGAATCTCTGCCTCTAGTATCTAGAATGACATCAACTTTGCATCTAATAAACAACTAATATAATCTCCTTGTTAGCATTCAAATGCATCAGTCGCAATCATCTGCTCCACATTTGCTTCCGTGACCCTGTCTAATGCCTGTTTTTAACCAAATGCTCGTTGATGTTTCCTCACATATAACGCAATGGATAGCTAAATCCTTATATGACAAGACGAATGTTGTTCCAAATGACTATAATATTCTGAGACCACTCGTAAAGTCGAGCGTTGTTGGGCAAGTCTTTTTCAGGGTTGTCACTGCCAGTTAAACTTACTTTGGTATTCATGAAAATATTTGTGTATGATCTGAATGACTGTTATTGTATACCAATTAATTTGCGACATTGTTCACCTTTAACTCGTGTATTTATTATTTTGCATGCAATAGATACAATATTCTGTATAGCTAAACATAGTAATCTGAATCATTTTGAAGCAAATTGCTAATCCATTGCTTCATAAGTTCGAAAAATTTGTCTGCTCAACACGTAAATAACGCAATGAATGTTGTTGAACTGTCAAAATGAAACCGTTTCCGATTTATTGTGTGTTACGCAATTAGGGTGCAGGCTGTAACAACTTTACACCATGTTTAAGAGCTGATTTTTTCATCGCCAGATAACATTTATTCGAAGAATAAAATTTACGTTAGACAGTTTTTGTTTTGAAATAACTCAAAATTTAAAAATTAATCCTCGAATAAAGTTATCAGATGATTGGAAAATCAGCTCTTTGGCAAATAAAGACTTGTTTTATCTATCTTATCTTGAAGTTGAAAGTGTAATAGATAAATAGTTTAGTATTTGGGTAGCGAGATACGTGAGCAAAAAGCTATTAATTATCATAAGGCTGCTCGATGAATGCTATGATTTGGCTCGCCCCGCCGCCGCCGCGCCGTGTCACAGTAAAGTTGAATAAAGTGCGATAAGATGCCGAAGGACTACAAATGTCCTTTATCGTGTCATCATAATGCCGCGAACAACACAGACAATCGCATTGCATTTCCCCGAAAGCTTTCGCCAAATAAGTAAATCCTTATTCCCATAAGTTATCAGATACTACTGTTACTGTTAGCCTGCATCATCCCATTACTGGGCAAAGGCCCCCATGACTTCCCAGCCCTTTTGATCTATTTCTATTTTTAAAAACTGCTGATAGAAAGCATGCTATCCATGTCCACAAAACGCCTGTGTGTTCTTCCGGAGCAGCTCGTATCCGCAAGCTGGCTGACAGCCATTCATGAACCATTTGAATTATGGCTGGCCAGAAGCTAAGTATTGCCATACAACGTGGCAAGCCACCAGTCTCTTGAGTCTCATTACAAATCGGCAGCGATGCGTAGGAATTTCGCGACACCATATTTTTATTTTTTTAATAGTTTTAGTTAGCTTCGGATAGTATATTTTATTTTAATAGTTTGTTAGTTTATTTGGTACTAGAAGTTTATCCAGTGTTTATATTTTTATCCTACTAAGGGCTGAATTTTCAGATAACTTTTATGGGAAGAATAAAAATGACAGCTTAACATATTTCCTATAAGAAAGTTGTCAAACAGCTATGTCTATTTTTCAGTGTTGAGTCTCGAAAAATGAATCTGAGTATTGAAAAATCAGCCCTAAATAAATCACTATGTCCTTTGACTTACCAATTTTTTTCTTATTTGTTTCAGACCGAGTACGTCGAATATAAGCAATGAACGACATAACTGATATCTTCGGGACCTACTTCTTAAATGATTCAAGCAATAATTAACCCTATGATTACAAAAAATTATATTCAAAGAGAACTGAAGAGTTTTCATATCGGTTGAGAATATTTCCAAATAAAATTCTTGTAGAACAAGCTAAACAATGGAATGCGTTTCAACAATATTTTGGGTATTTGTCTGTTCGTTTGTAGGTCTGTTTATATTTTTGTGTGTATGTTTGTGCACGCATCATTTTAAAAGTAATGGATAGATTTGTTTAAGATTGTTATAATGATATATTATATTTGGGATAGTTCTTGTCCCAAAAAATCAGAGTATTCCCACGGGACCTGCATATGACCAAATCTCCAAATTAGCTGAACGGATTATGGTTAAGTTTTCACAGATAATTATAAAGTGCAAGTGTAATAATACAATTTAGGTGCTCGCCTAATTGAGTCATGTGGCGGCTAACAAGTAAACCCCAACAAGTTTTGCCGCCACATCGTTCGTCAAACATCTATCCTACCTACTAGCTCTACAATCTGGATATTTGGTTTTTATTTATCATGTTTTGATAATAAACAATGTTGGCTTGCGAAAAGCCGTTGTTTCCCGTCTTCAATGTAAACGGAACTCTTGGCACAGGTAGTTAATATAATAATTACTTAAGATTTTTTAATGCCAAAAAATTAGGGAATTCCCACAATCTTTATGAACATTCTAGCATAATTGTCTAGTACAGCATAAATTTATGTTTTTCATGACTAATGTATATTTATCTGACAAATTATATTACACGTTTCAGTTAAGTATGAGTGTATTATTATTGGTTTGTTTCCGCAGGGCTGTCATGTCTATTAATAGCTAATTGTTTTAACAAGAAAAAAGCAAACATATTCAGTGATTTTATCAATTCCTTTAGATCAGCGGCGTAATTGCGTAGTACACTAATAGTAGCAATGGCGTTCATTTTGACAGTTCAACAACATGCATTGAGTTATTTACGTTAAGCAGAATTTTTTTTCGGACATATGAAGCAATGGATTAGCAATATCCTTCAAAATGATACAGATTGTGGTTGATAGTGTTTTACGCGATTAGGGCGCAGGTACAGCAGGCGATTTTCATTGCGCGATGGATTTTCAATGCACTGCTTAGCGCCGAGAGTTGAAAATCGTTTTGGTAGTGCTTTTTTGACGCGCTACGATACGGTCTGTTGGATTCTCCATGCTCGGCTTAACACCGAGACTTGAAAACCCAGTGCACGATAAAATCCCGCCGCGATATTTTTATGTCCTTGCGGAGGGCTTATTGTTATAGTACTTATGTACAGACGCCAGCAGGTCAAGCTACCCGAAACTGTCAAATTTTCCCAATCAACCTTGATACTTAATGCTTTAGCGATAAAGTTGAAATCTACTAAAGAAATTTGACAGATTGTAGTAGCTTGATGTGCTGGCGTCTGTACTTACGTAGGTAATTACATTATTTAAGTCTGCAATGAGAAATTATATGGAAGGTTTATTAAACGGAAATTAGCATATAGATAATTAGCTTAACAAATCAATTTATAATTAAATAGAAACAATTACTTCTTCATGATTACATAGGGTTAATTAGCGATCCTCTTATCTTCCATATTATCTGTTCGTAAGCCAAGAGCACAGATTACCATGAGTATATTTGTATTAAATTGCGTCCGATTAAAATAATTATGAGTAATAACTTAAATTAATAACAAGAAATATCAAAGTCTTATACGAGTATATAATCAGCCTATAATGTTCCAACTGCTGGGACCTCTTTTATCTGTTCTGTGGCTGGGACACAGGCCTCCTCTCTGTGAGAGGGAGTGGGACGTAATCTATCACGCGAGCCTAGTGCGGGTTGGTAGATGTCACATGTGTTCGAATTTTTGGTGCTAGGACATGCCGGTTTCCTCACGATGTTTTCCTTCGCCGTTTTGAGAGCAGTGATGATTAAATAATTTACACGAATTAAAGCGCCTGTCTGGGTTCGAACCTATGAGCTACAACTCACAAGTCGCGGTTGGTTCCACTGAGCCACCACTGCTCTAACGTCAAAGTCCATTACCTGACTTTGAACTCATTTTCAATATTCCATGGGGCGAGCCCTAGTACCTACTATCAAAATACCTACCTACTCTCCTGCCAATAAAAAAAAAAAAAAAAAATCAATAACTAACTAGAGTCGACAAGTCAGAAAATAAGAAGCTTGCCCATTCCAAAGCGTAGTAGGTACTCTAGAGCCCATTTGGTGCTAAAATGCAACCACCGCGAGTTTGTTTAAAGTAATTGGTATAAAATACGAGACAAACATAAAGATTGAAGTTTAGAAGAGATTACCCTGATGAGCAAAATAATTAATTTGTAAAATACGTAATATACTTTATAGGAATAATTATTGAAGATTAGGAGATAAATAAGTGTGATGATATTCCTATAAAATATATAATTAGAAGAACGGCCTATGGAGAAGAACGGGCAAGAACTCTTTTAAATTATATTGTTACAAATATATTATGAATTTTTACTATATTTGAGAATGATGTAAAATACGTACACGTTAAAAGCGTCCAGAGTAAATAAAAACAAAAAATAATAATAATAATTAACATAAGCCGTGGCAACTAAGAGATGACCAGTCCCAACTCCGTTCACAAATACGACATGATAAAATTAAACGATCTCTAAGTTGCTGACAGCCCTAATAAACAGGTACAGACGCCAGCAGGTCAAGCTACCCAAAACTGTCAAATTTTCCCAATCAACTTTGAACCTTAATGCTCTAGCGATAAAGTTGAAAATTTATCAAAGAAATTTGACAGATTGTAGTAGCTTGATGTGCTGGCGTCTGTACATACATAACGTAGGCACTCCAAACACGCCGCCTTTGTCTCGCATGTTGATCGTGGAGAATCCCCGGTGACCAGCCAAACCACTACGTTATATGACCAACATAATAAACTCACACAAGTTATTGCCTTTTATTTCCCATCATTGTACCTTAATTATATCTTCATACTTTGAAATAGTGATGTATATTCACCCATAATCTGGTAAGGCCTTCATTCTCTGATATACAGTACTCGTAATTAAACTGCAGTGCAATTAGATATTGAACACGAGTATCATCTATCCTAATATAGAAAAAATAAAAATAGATATGAGGAAAATTATTTGATCATGTCAAAATCAAAATCAAAAGTCATTTATTCAAATTTGGCTGAGAATCAGCACTGTTCGAACGTCAAAATTACAAAAGACAGTCCCCCAAAAACGCCCGCCCTTCAATACTTCCTAGTGCTATCGCTAGGAAGAAGAAGTGGCGCAACTAACTCCCGAGCAGCACAGCTGTCTGTTCAGTTAGAAAATACTTGATACTTGATTGTATACAAAAAGATAGGAATAAACTTAATAACTACGCACTGATCCTGAATACATTTTAATAACAGAGGCAAAAATCCTTATTCAAATTCGAGATGTAGTAGTAACAAAACATCTCAATATGATTATCTGAACTGATAACTATGATTGATCGATAAAACCAGCATTAAAGACACGAATGTATGTATATTCAACCTTAATTATAATCTACAAAACGAACTAGCACATACAAAAAACTCTATATAAGACCGGTCGAATTAATTAAAAAAACATTTGTGTTGATATTATCCTTGTTACACAACCTACCAGTGATAATGCAGTGGCTACCAATCATAGCACTCCTTCTTTTAGTGCAATATACTGTGTCTAAGGAAACTGAGACATACCAAGTGTCTGGAATCGAACTTGTCGATCTAATCCGAGGTTTTAAGCCAAAGGACAATGTGCTAAACTTGACCAAAGTGGATGGAGACCCGGCCAGCTTTCCTGATGGAATCTACTTCAAGCCCGAAGATGAAGCTTTGACTGGGGCACCTAAGTATTTGCATTACAATGTAAGAAACGTTCTAGATTTATTTGTGTTTATTTATAAAAAATTACCTCTAGTAGAATGGAGTTAAGTTGCGTGGCGGCATATTTAAGTAGACACGCACTGGTCAGATACGAGTAAACAGAAATATATAGTATTTTGTATGTACAGTTACAAAACTTCACTCTGCACATAACACTGTCACAACACCAATTTATCTCGTATGCTCAACGTCCGGGTGTCACTGCAGGGATCCAGCAGTATATCAGTGTCACAGAGTACAGACGCCAGCAGGTCAAGCTACCCGAAACTGTCAAATTTTCCCAATCAACCTTGAACCTTAAAGTGCAGCGATAAAGATGAAAATCTATTAAAGAAATTTGACAGATTGTAGTAGCTTGATGTGCTGGCGTCTGTACATTTTTATTGATCAGTGTCAGATATATTTGCCTGACACATGCTACGCTGGACTCTTATTTGGTGCAACCTTGAGACACACACTGCACTGTGTATTTTTCGTTATACGAATACCTAAAATCAAATTAGATTTGAAGTATTACAGTACTACACTTTTACTTCGATATGTATGTTTTTCTTTTTATATCGGCACTTTGTTTTTATATTTTATTCATGTACTTTTGTGTGTCGTGCTGTCTTTAGTGAGCACCAAATAAATGGTTTATCTAACTATGTTTTCCATGACTTTATGAGGGGCATCAACAAAGAGAGGCATGCCCAGCAGCGGATAAATATCGGGCGGTAGATGATGATGATTATGAAGCATATTTGCAGATCATCAGACATTGAATCATTTGCGGGATATAAAATACTTAAGATAAATAAAAAGCCACTATTTAAAGATACAATAATAATGTGGCATCATGAGGAGACTCTGCTATTATTTATAATAGAAAAGGTCATATAAAGGATACAAATACTCGTTTGCTTATTTAATTTAGTATTCGTTAATTGAGTCTAGATAAACCACAGGCAGATAAGGATAAAAAAAAAAAAAAATCGGAAATAATTAGCAAACTGTTAGAGATGACCTCGACCCTCTTGAAAAGCGTAAAATAATAGCAAACAATTGAACAAACGAGCTTGTTGAACAATTAATAGCAACAGCTTTTAATTTTGTATCGTATTACGCAGTAACTGGGTTGTGGAGGTCAGTAAGGCAGTCGCTCCATGTAAAACACTGGTATTCAGCTGCATCCGGTTAGACTGGAAGCCAACTCCAACATAGTTGGGAAAAGGCTAGGTAGATGACTATGGTATACAAGGTGTAACAGAATAAATGCAAGTCCTGAAAGTAGTTTGTTCATAATTGAGTACTAAATCGATTTCAGTAACATTTAATATAGGTATTTTTTTTTAAATTATGTTTTTTGCCATACTAACCGCCGATTGAGCTTCATTTCAACGTAATAAGACTCAGTTGTAAATACATAAAGTAATGCTATGGTCAATACGATTTCCTTAATAGTTTAAAAACATAAGTTTTGGTCATTGTATTATACTTTTAACTCAATACTCTAATTGGGGTGTATGAGGTCTTGCGTTAATTATGTTACATATGTGTACCGTGCTTTTGGGAAGTTTGTTGCGCCACTTCTTCTTCCCAGCTAAAGCACTATAGGAAGCGGTGAAGGGCGGGCGTCTTGGGGGACTCTTATGTAATTTTGACATTTAAAAAGTGCTTGAATAAATGACTTTGATTCAGATTGATACTGCTAGTCAAAGTGTAGTCTAGCACGCACGCCCGTTAAGCCGTTGGTCCCGGCTGTCATTCAGCTGTCGTCAGAAGCCCAAATGTCTGACAACTAGTCTTACCAAGGGGTATCAGGCTACCCACAGCGACTGCCTATCTAGCCTCCTCAGCCTAGTTACTGCAGCAACTTGGTTGTGGTTGTGTGGTGGCAGTCGCTCCATGTAAAATACTGGTATTCAGCTGCATCTGTATCTGCAACGACTGAAAGCCGACCCCAACATAGTTAGGAAAAGGCCAGGAAGATGATGAGTCAAAATATAGTTTATATGAAGACAGCTAACCTTTATGGTAAAATACATGAACACTCACAAATTACGCGCTCTTAAACTTCAAAAGCTTCCTTCCTACTCAAGTTTAACATCAATAAAAACTTCCGTAGATTTTTTATGAAAGTCCGTTCGTGAACTAATGTGTCAATGACGATAGGTAGATCATAGTTAATAGATGTTATGTTGTTTTCAATAAGTTTTTTGCTAATAACTCGTATCGTTCCAGGGACAAGAAAAAACGGCAAGTTTGGACAAAAAACAGGCATCAGTCACGACGAGCAATTAGGTTGAAACATTTGGAGATCAATCACAATAATATATACCTTCAAAATAAAATGTATTACGTATCGGGCGTTTTTTTCCTTACCTCCATCACGATGGATGTAAAAGGTCATACAAAAAGATATACTACTTAATATTTCCCATACACGGTGCTATTTTTATCGTCTTTTTATTAGTGTGTCGATATTCGAAGGTCCATACAAGAAATATTTTAAGAGATACCTTTACGTGGTAAAGAAGCCAGAGAAACGAAAATAAAAAATTTAAGTATATTATTTAAAAAAATTTAACAATTCAAAATTACTTGACACACAAAATAAATACTGGCTCCTTATTTTTTCACATCCTTTACGCTAGTTTCTACATAGTATTAACTGTCAATAAAGCGGAGTAAACTTATGCAAAATATCTCAAGGAATATACATTTTAAAAAAAACTTAGTTAAAATTGCTACGGGTTCTTTACCACCTAAATATGTTTCTCTTAAAATATTTCGTGTATGAATAGAAACACTTTATATAGACTCAGACCAGGATTTTGCTAAGAGCTTGGCACAGTCATCGTCAGTGACATCCATCAGTTCCTGCAGCGTGTAGACAACAGAACATTTATCGTCTTCAACGACTAGGTAGACGATATCCAATGCCTCTCCGGACAAAACACGACTGTTCGGTACACGGCTATTCCTTTGCCAAAAATATAAACTTGTAAATAATGAAGATGAGAAATCATTTCTCTAACAGGTATAAGTTAATATACCAAAAGTATGTCGGGGTACGTAGCGAGGTGTCGGTGTTTATGAGGAGAAACAAATGTTTATGTTGAATACTATTTATTGACTCACTCTCAAACTGTTCTTAGTGATAAAATGCTGATGGAATGTTTGAATACACCCGGCTAACGCGGTAGACAAAAGTGCACTTAAATAGGCTGTGTTGATGACTCACGCGTCACGCCAGACGATTTTTTGTAGATGTTGATCCATGGGGTTAACTAAGATTTGGCGGTACATTTTCTCGATGTCTGCGGTGAAGGCAAAGGGATATTGTCTCCAATGAAGTAGAAGGCCTGTAGATCTTCTTGTAGATTGGGCCCTTTCAACATGACGTCACTCAAGCTGTATTTCGTGGATGTTTTGGCGGATGCGTTGAATACCACACGACGCTTTTTTGTTGAAGACTTAATTTAATTTATATAATACAAAAAAAAAACATATATAATAAACAGGTCTCGTTAGTCTCGTGGTCGCAAGCGCGACTGCTGAGCGTGGGTTCGATTCCTGGGTCGGGCAGTTTTATCTTTTTCCATCAGAAAATTCTCAGTAGCAGCCTGCAGTTTGGAAGTTGGTGTAAAAGCCTCGTGTCTCGGAAAGCAAGTAAAGCGGTTGGCCCTGCGCCTGATCTCTCCCCGGTCGTGTCCGATTGCCGTCTCATCTGACTATGAGAGTAAAGAAACAGAGAGTGTACCTGCATTTGCACATACACTTGTGCAATATAATATCACCAGCATACTTGGCTAATCTCTGTTGAGATTGACAACCGTGGCCGAAATTCGGTCGGGAGGATTTTTTTGAAACAGGATTCGTGAGGTACAGCCACATATTTCCGAGAAAAAGAACCATTTAGAAGCCTCTTTACATACATACAAAACTGCATCATATTATTACTTGTAGATACACTATATACGTTAAAAACAACCAAAACAGCAACAGTAGCGGGACGATAAAAATGCTACGCTGTATATATATTTCATAGCTACCTATATCATTTTCTTGAAGCTCTGTAAAGCCGGAAGATTTTTTTTTAAAAGCTTCATTCTTTGTGCCTACAATTATATCCACGTTTTCTAATTGAGCATGTCCTTTAAAAGCGTACAGACAATACAAAAAACGTTGAGATGAGCTCATTGACCATCTACATGCATCGTTAGTATTATAATATTTATTCCTTTAAGAGATCTTATTCACGATTACTAGACAATTATACACAGGGTTTTTGTATCTGTCTCATGAAATATGTTACAGCAATAATATAATATTATAGCACTGTGTAACTTAAACCCGCATTTAAATCACGGTTTTCTGTGACTTAAGTAGTTCAATTTTACACAAAAAAGCGTGAAATAAGTGCGCGTTTAGGTCACACTGACTTAACAAACACGCCGTGCAATAATGGACTAGGTACATAAGTCAGACTCAGTGGATCCCAAATGGCAGGAAACGACCACGCGGCAGGCCCAGAAAGAGATGGCGGGATCCAATGGATGGCCAATCCTTTAAGGAGTCCAGCTCACAGTCGCAGTAGACCTGGAAAAGTGGAAAAAGGAAACCCTATGCCCTGCAGTGGAACATCACAGGCGCATAATAAATTAAGTCACACGTATCGTAATGTACTATTTCTAACTCCAATACAATGCGAAATAGCTGACGTTGAATTCTGTGTGGATGTGCAATAGGTACTCTGCCTAACCCTTCGGGAATTACCGGCGTGATGTTGTGTTATGTTATGTGTCTAATGACAATATGAATGGCTCTATTGTCTAGTCATAATAATCACAAGGAACTGAACAACAATGTAGTGTAGTAGAGAGCAACAATGTTGATGGTAATTTTGCTTTATTATGGATTTTTTTAGATATACCTGATGTGATTTGCCACATTTTTTGTGTATAAGCAAAATAACCTAATCACATGTTATAATTTTATTTTTATTTAGTCAGACTTCCTTAATTAATCATCAGAGTAAAATGTCTACAACACTTACAATATAAAATGCATTTTAATCTTTTCGTGACTAAACAAGAATCCGTTAAAGCTTGGTGTCCATCATTGCAAAAAAATCGTGATGTTATTGAACAAGGATCGTATATAAAGCTTCCTGAGAACACCATGTACACATTTACATTTGTTCACGATGAGATATACTCGTTTAGTAGTTAAATTCTTTATTTTAATTATCATTGTAAGTGTTGCGAGAAGTGAAATAAGTATGCATGAGAAAGTAGTGTTAGTTTCGCCAGTGTTAGCTCCTTACAGAAATGCACGAGCTCAGACAAATGAAACTGCTAAAGATTTCCCTTTGCTAATGTTACTGGCCAGTGATAACAAAGATGTGGAGACCAAAATTGTGGAAAACTACGAAGTACCACAGCCTGTATACGTGAAAGTAAGTATCTATAACTGAAGGAAGGAATTTAAATTGATAATTCTTAATTAACAATTTAAGTAACTTGATGATCAGAAAGTCAATTCCTGTAATTAAAAACGTTCAAAATCTAATCACAATCAATCAATGTCAAAAATGTTTTCCTACATTAGGGGTATTTTTGACAGATTAAGACAGATCAGAGGGGTAATTCTCGTAATTTTAAGAACGTTCCGTCAGCACCCTAATTGCGTAACACACAATCAATCGGAATCGGTTTCATTTTGACAGTTCAACAACATTCATTGCGTTATTTACGTGTTGAGCAGACAAAGTTTTCGAACTTATGAAGCAATTGATCAGCAATTTGCTTCAAAATGATTCAGATTACGATTGATTGTGTTTTACGCAATTAGGGTGCAGATCTCAGTTTGGACAAGTTTTTGACATTGATTGTCGCTGAGATGAGATTGCGACTAGATTTTGAACGTTTTCAATTATGGAAATTGTCGTTCTGACTGTGAACGTTCTTAAAATTTCGAGAATTTCCCCTTAGATTTTGAATTCGATTTTCAAGTCCGGTAAAGAGAAAGGTTTTCGATCAGGAATGTCTCAGCATCAAATCGAATCTGGATGGCTCACCGGTTGATGTCAATAGACTCGCCCACGGGACTAAAACTTTACTGGCGTTTGGGTGCACCATGCACAGTGTACCTCTGCCAAATCCATCGGTAAATAAATGTTTTCTTTTTTTGTATTTCTCAGAAACTAGAAGACCAAGGACAACTCTTGAGACGTCGCAGGAAAACAAGCAGGATCTACTTCGTACACAAATATTAATAAATTGAAAAAAAAAAAAGAATACTGATGAGCATTTATAGTCAGAATCAATGAAATATTTTTTATTGAAACGCTCATAAAAAAGGTAGAAGGAAGTAAACACCGTTGATTTTGTTATAGATAATTATATAAATAGTCGTTAGCTTAGTTAAAGACTGCTGTAATTGTTGATGCCAGTAAGAATGCAGAGTAAATAAAACCGTTTTAAAATTTTAAAATTTACCTATACTGTCCCACTGTTGGGCAAAGGTCTCCCCCCTACTTCACCATTCATCTTTGCCTGCTGCTTTTTCCGGTCAATCAGTCAAGAAAGAGTCTAAGTCTTCGCGCCAGCATTTCATATGCCTGGCTCGGGGACGATGCCTTTCTTCAGGCACTGTATTATGTACAAATTAATGATTCTTCAAATTTCTTTAAATCTTTCCAAGAACCAGTAATTATGCATGATATAAAGTAACCATTAGCAAAATAACATAGCAATGCGTTTTTAGAATAGTCTGGCATTTCGCATATTATCTTTTACTTTACGAGTACCACGCTACCGAATGTCAAATATACATACATATATTAATCTCGTTTATTTGGCATTTAGAACCTGAAACCATGACACTATCGATCGAATAAACACATCGTAATACCTACTAACCAATTATATTATTAGACTATTAATAAAATAATTAATTATAAACAATAAAGTTTTTAGAAAAAAACTTGGTGTTTTTATAACAATGACGTCTGTAAAAATCCAATTTTGCCATGATACTATGCTTGTTTAATGTGAGGTAAACATGGTGGACTGCGCAACTGTGGCTGTAATTAGAACAAAAATAACAATATAATTATACTTGAGATACCATCTACAGTTGACAATTTATATATAAAGGACTTTCAGTATCATATTGTAGTATATGGACAAAAAAATACAGTGAATAGCAGACACTTTTTAGAACATGCCATATAATTTGTATTTTTGTTTTATTTTGACCCTAGTATGTATAAATGTGAGTTGTTTTATAAATATTCAGCAAAACCGAATTCAACTGACATATGAGCAGGTAAATAATTTCTTTATTTTTAAATGAGATATTTTATACAGTTGTTGTTTTTTACAAGTTGTGCAATACCTACCTACTTTTTTGTTACAGGGTGCTGCTACACGACATTCTTCTCTAAACCGGTTTAGACGACAAACTCCTGTATTAGGTATGTATATTTTTGTATGCAATCACGTAATTTGTATATCAATTTATTCTTTTTGCATGCCAAGACATATGGAGCATAATTTGGAATAGAATGTGTGAAAATTCGTGTATGTACATACGTTATCGTGGACGGAGATTTAATAGAGTCTTCATATATTTCTATACATTTTACTTCCCTATGTTATCGTCAGGGTTCGCTGATATATATATGGCATAATCAGCCTATAATGTTCCCACTGCTGGGACACAGGCCTCTGTAAATGGGCCATAATCCACCACGTGGGTCCAGCGCGGGTTGGTAGATGTCACATGTCTGCCTACGACTCGTGAATTACAGCCGTTACCACTGCCCTCATCTCAGTGGATATATTATAAAATATGACGATATATATCAATTGATATTTATTGTCAAAGCTAGAAATTTTGCAGATTCAACATTTACCATAGTAATAACACATATGATAAAAAAAACTACAATTTGGATTAAAAAAAACTAGAATTACCTTTCCCGAAGTGACAATGTCATCATAAGTTTCGGAGATTCACCAAATAACGAACGAGTACGATTAGCATTTTTTGAAATTCAAACCTTATATCGATAACATAGGGTTTTATATAGTACATAGGTTAAAGTTGGTCAACTGTCACGGTATTGGAATTGTGGCATATCGATTCTTAGTCAAAATGTAAAAAAGAATAATTTTTTCCTTTTTAATCCAGAGTTTGCTTGTTGCAGGCTATTGGTCCTTTAAGCAGTTTTTGTCTAAACTTCGAGGTTATTTGTAATTACGAATGTGTACCTACCATTATTTTTAATCTAGTCTGCAAATCTAGTTACAAAAACCATGTATCTATCAATTAACATACATTAATGCATCTGCTGTAACAGGATTAAATTACACATGTTTCTTAATTATGATGTAAATGGTAATTACAGGCTATAAGAACTATATGCAAGAAGCGGCGCGTAGACCTGTGGTCGTCATACCAGGGGGTGAGTAGTAAAGACTTCATGATAGTTTGTTATTTATAAAAAAGCCTTACAGAATTGAGCCATAATATTATGATGTCCCTTGATTCATTCAACACAACATAACGTAACATCATGCCCGTAATCGCCGAAGGGATAGGCAGAATTGTACATATACTAACACCCACATTTCGCCAGTTATGTTTCATAACATATGTCTGTTCTGTTTTCATTCAATACACATATTTTTATTAAAAAATATATTTAAAAGTACAAAAATTGTAGCCCACCCGTGTCGGGAACAAGTTCCCAGCTGACGGCGACCAGGGCTCCAGCGAGAGGCACCTCCTAACAATGTGAGCAGTGGTCTTTGATTGATTGACAGCCCGATTCAAACTTTACGGCGGCTCTGAAGTGCGCTAGTCGCTGCGCAGTACCGCACCCCTCACCTTCGCTGACAGGTGAATTTGCTACTGCGCAGTGACTCGCCTCATGTTCCGAGCTGCCATAAAGTTTGAATCGATCTGTACCGTCCCTTTTCCTTGCAGATTCAAGGAGGGAAATTAGAGTTTTGAAATAAAACTAAATCTTCCATACGAAACGTCTTTAAAATAAAAGGTATTTGAAGAAGTTTGACCAGTTTCAAACTGTACAGTTGTTGTCTCGTATACCTATCTGGTATTAAAATAGCAAATTAGCATATAAATCTTCTTTATACTCAATTAGTTGGATTTAAATCCAACTAATTATTTAAAGTATATAAAAACTAAAATGCTAAAATAGGTATCTGGTTTACTGAAGGTAAAAGTTACGCTTACCGAAGTCGGTTCGTGGATGGGTAACGATTAGATCCATTACATATCGAGACCACTCCGTGCCTCGGAAAACACGTTAATCCGTTGGTCCCGGCTGTCATTTGTAGATCTTTGACAGTCGTTACGGGTACTCAGAAGCCCAAAAAGTCTGACAACCTGTTTTACGAAGGGGTATCGTGTTAACCAGTAACTGAGTTGTGAGAGGTCGTATGGGCAGTCGCTCCATGTAAAATACTCAAATTCTTGTACCCGGTTAGACTGGAAACCAACCCCTACATAGTTGGGAACAGGCTAGGCAGATTTACTTGTTTTCTGACTTTTCCTCAAGCATTTTTAATATACTAATATACTATAGAGAAAACATATTTTACACGTTTACGAGTCAATAAAAAAATGTAAACAGGAATTCCATTATGTGAAAAATAATTTAATCGTTAGTACCTATTGACCTTTGGCCTAAGCTTTGATCTATGCACGTAAACATAGGACATAATTAATCTATTATAGTCAACGCAATTGTGTTCTTGACTCATCTATGCATGCGACTTGAACAAAAGTATACGCATTTTAATATAAAAAGGCACTGCTCCACTACCTTGACAAATGCGCTCGGAAGTCGCTATACTGTGCCAAGCGGTACACTATAATGATGATAACGCAAGGCTAAGCACAATACATGACGACGAAGTTTTCCTTTCCATCTCACTCACCCCACAAACGCCAACGAAGCTGCGACTACGCTGCATAGCCTCGGCTACGCCGCAGCTGTCTACAGTGCCCAGTAGCGGCTACGGTACGTAGCGGCGGTTACGGAGCGTAGCTGCGCCTTCGCTATGTAGCGCTGCGTGTACTACGCGTCTAACAATGACGTCAAAAAACATTGCGTACTGTTTTCGTTTATTGCTGTAGGCAGCCCCGCCTACATTTTCAATCAAAGCGAAGTAAATACACGTGCGCAGCAATGGAGTTGTTGCGTAAATTATTTGCGCACTTGGTAGTGTTTCTTTTTTCGTTTAATACTCAGCCATGTTTTCCGGTTATATTTCACAGCTAAATATTGGTCCCTAAGGACCTGTCAATAACTGAATTGCAAAAATTATTAAACTAGAGGTGGTGTTTTGCCCGTTCTTCTCCATAGATACCTACTACGCTTTGGAATAGGCAACTAGCTTCATCTCTCTAACCGACCGACCCCTTGGCAATTCAAAAGTGCCTGTAATTGGTTTATTTTAAATAAAAGCTTTGAGTTTATGCTAACTAGACAAATTGGTAATCACATTTTGTAGTTAGTGTAGTGGCCTTTTGCGAAAAACACGGAAATCCATATACCTATCTACTTAAATACTAAAGTAATAAATTATGGGCAATTAATTCTTAACGGTTATATTATTAATCTCAAGTTTTGGGGTTTTGACCGTTAAAATTTCCTTGATGTTATGTAATATTTTATTTTTCTTGTCTTTTCAGTTCCTCCTTTATACCGGGGACCAGGCTCTTCTTATGGTCCCAGTTCGTCAGCTGGAGTTTCGTCTGGTGTCAACAGTCCAACCGTAGTGATCAACATGCCAGGTGATTTATTCTAGTTGCCCAAAACAGGAGTAAAGGTCTATTCCACGGGTAGCGGGATTGTCCGAGGGTAGCGGGATTGTCCGAAAGGGTTACCGGTTTATAGACGTATGAAGAACAAAGTGTAAAGTTCACTCATCCTCCATAAAAAAGGGAGGATCTTCCAACTAGACGGGTGGCGCATTTCCACCAGACACGTAACTGCCCGACGATTGATGTCGGGACGTTGTATATAATATGCTAGTCGCTAAGCAAACTCTGCTTGCGCGATGCAGGATTTTGCGTGACATGACAGTGATGTATAGTTTGCATGTGGCGATGTAGATGCCTCCACAAGCTCATATAAAATATACAAACCGAAATCATTTTGAGCCCCTGACGAGGTACTATCGGTCCACGTCCCGGGCACGGCCCTGATATGTGTGGATAGCAATTTTATTTGTCTCTTTACTTATTATACTTAGATTTTTCTTTTGGTGTGATGGTGTAGTTTAAATGAGTTTTTTTTCCTGCTACAGATAGCAGTAGCTGTACAAAAAATAAAAAGAAGAAGAAAAAGATTTTAATGTAACAAAATTAGAAACCTCCCTGCTTCCCAACTGGGTAAGCAAAGATTTGTTTTATTACGAATTGGACCAGCTCTTGTCCTCGACCTCCCCTGGCGGATAGCGATGGATGAGGTCTATGATGGTACGAGCAAGCCCAGCCGATCCATTCTGTAAAAATCTCACCGTGAAAAGTTAGGTGAAGTGAGCTTAGAGTGAGCTGTCAATAATGTCCATCCCTAGTATTAGTTGGAATGACAGCTCCCTCCACGCTCACTTCACCTTAGTTTTCACGGTGAGATGGTTACAGAATCGCACGACTGTTCCTTTTCAATATACCTATATTCTATGTTAAACATTCATTCAAACCACACAATCCACATACTTACGAGAAACGGCAATATGACCATGTTTTTTTTTTACTTTGCATAATACATACCATGGAAGTTTTCCATGCGCTTGTGGTCATCGGATTTCCCATACGAAAAGAATTTACCCGATTATTATAAAAATATTGTAATACAATTCACAATAAGAAGTATAATTTAATAATACATTTGAGGGGCTTGTAGCTGCAAGTAATAACAGCCGCACGGGTCGATCGATCAGGTTAAGCTACGCTTGCTGCGGTTCGTCCGTGGATGGGTTACCATCTTTACATTCCAAGACCCCTCCATCCCTTGGAAAGCACATTGAGCCGTTGGTCCCGGCTGTCATTCGTGGATCTTTGACAATCGTTACGGGTAGTCAGAAACCCGAAAATCTGACAACCAGTCTTATCAAGGGGTATCATATTACCCATAGTTACTGAGTTGTGGAGGTCAGATAAGCAGTCGCTCCCTATAAAATACTGGTATTCAGCTGCATCCGGTTAGACTGGAAGCCGACCCCAACATGGGAAAAGGCTAGGCAGATGACGATTTAATTTAATTTAAATTAATATAACATAATAATAATTGTAAACTTTATTCTGGGAGCTGAGCATGAGGTTCTGGGTTCTATTCCAGGTCAGACAAAGTGTTATTGGGTTTTTCCGTCAGGAATTTCTCAGTAGCAGCCCGGAGTCTCGATTTGTTCCCGGTTGATGACAATAGGCTCGCCCCCTATTACGAGTACATGGGAATTAAAACTAGGTATCAAAATGTGGGTGCACTATAGGTACAACCCTGCCTAACCCTTCGGTGAAGACAGGCGTGTTGTTATGTGTTATTCTGGTAGGTTTTTAGGGTTCCGTATCCCGAAAGGAAAAAACGGAACCCTTATAAGATCACTTTGTTATCCGTCCGTCCGTCCGTCTGTCTGTCTGTCAAGGTCTGTTTCTCAGGAACGCGTGGAGCTATTAGACTGGAATTTATATCAAATACTCAAGTCTACTGACCCTTGGAGTTGTGAAAAAATCTAACTTCTAAGCCAACGCAATCAATTTGAATTTGAAAACCTACTGAGTACTTCCCGTGAACTCAGAATCTTGAAATTTGGTACGAAGCAACGTCTTATAGTACAAATAAAAGAAAAATTGCGAAAACCGTAAATTTTTAGCTACATACCTACAAATTTGTACGGAACCCTCGGTGCGCGAGCCCGACTCGCACTTGTTTTTATCACAGTTTGTAGTGACTCTCGTGTTTTATCATTTAAATAAAATTAAAAAGTTCAGGAAATAATTGTCGTGTAGCGACAAGAAAAGCAGAGGGAAGTAGAAATCAATTAAAGATTTATTTACAAGGTAATGATGGAATGG
This sequence comes from Apamea anceps, assembly GCA_951799955.1. Classification (NCBI taxonomy): domain Eukaryota; kingdom Metazoa; phylum Arthropoda; class Insecta; order Lepidoptera; family Noctuidae; genus Apamea; species Apamea anceps. The sequence continues at coordinate 6,981,148 of OX637501.1, forward strand.
CAGTGGTGTGTATAATGTGGAGGTGGGGTGTATGGGTGACGATGCGAGATAGGTGGGTTGAGGGTTGCAGGTGGGGCTGAAGAGACAGACCGACGCGAGGCAGGTGCCGGTGACAGGTGCAGGTGCAGGTGCGGGCCGGTGCAGGTGCGTGTGCGGCACGGAGGACACCCAAAAATGTCATAGTCTTATGTTAAAGTTGGGGCTGTTTCTGTGTACTGATTGTGGATAAAACGCGCCTAACAGTAATGGAAGGCTTGTTCTGACCTGGAGGAATGAATGAAGATGAAGAACTTTGAGTATGTACATTATGTTACATAATTTTCTAACAAGTTATATTTACCTCTGCCAAAGCAATTGCCAGACGTATATAGCTCCTTTTTACATTTATACATATTTCTGCCTATTCTTTTCTCAAGTATGTTGGGAGGTGAATGCCAGTATTTTACATGGAGCAAATTGAATGTAGTAAAATTTTTGTTAGTAATAAAAAATAACAGTATTACCTAATTGTTATTTTCCATGGTGGGACGACAAATAGAAACGTATTCTATTGAAAGCCAGACTTGAAAATATTTAACTTAAAAAAAGCCTCATAAAACCCACTAAGCATACCTAGACATTTGCCTATTTCCACAGAAAAAAATAATAATCACACATTAAGAATAGGAAATCCCATGATAGTGTTTTTGATTTTTATCATAAACTCTGGGATTATTTACATTTTATTATGTCTATGAATATTCATTAGTATCGTTTTTGTTCATGGTAACAACAGCGGTAAAGAATGTTTTAAGGTAACAGGCACAATTAATTTTAACGTATTTTCTTTCACAGATGACAACTACATCACTCCGGTAGTAAACAGCCCATACGCTGTACCATCAAGAAGATTATAGACTATAAAACCTCATTACATTAACGTCAGAAGAATCCACATTTGTTATTGAAAATAAAGCTCTATTTATAGCAAAACTTGTTTCTTTTTCCATTGTCTCATCTCAGAGGTCAGGTAATTTACCTTTTCCTTGGTAATTGAGTATCAGTGCGCATAATTATGAGATGCGATGATGTAGCTTAAAAAATGAATCTTAATCATGCAAGAAATTGATGTGATTTCATTCATATAACTTCCGGCTCACTTTGTTTCTATAGAGACGAGGTAATTGTGAAGAAAATGCATTAATTGAAGTTATTGAAGCCGATCACTTAAAGTTAACACTACCAAGAAAGTGCTGTTGTCGGCGATTAGATAAAAATCGCCCATTGTTATCGTGGGTTTTATTACCTTCATTTGTTACTTGGTGTGAAAGTAGATATTGATGTTTACAAATACATCCTTGCGATCATCAATGCAATCTTTATTGCATCTATAATGTACAGACGTCAGCAGATCAAGCTACCCGAAACTGTCAAATTTTCCCAATCAACCTTGAAACTAAATATTTTAGCGATAAAGTTGAAAATCTATTAAAGAAATTTGACAGATTGTAGTAGCTTGATGTGCTGGCGTCTGTACACGTACACGTGGTAAGTATAAATCAATAGAATCAATTATGGACCCTGTTGGGCACAGCAAAATTTTAAATAAGTAGGAGAGAGGATGATCGCTTTACTGTAAACTAGTTAGAAGTTATGCTGAGTCTTGTGTGATATAGCATAGCAATGCATAGCATAGCTTCACGATCTTCTAATTGCTCTCCGATTGATTTTATTGATCAGAGACGTGTTATATGAAGTAGAAGTCAATGTTTTCCAAAGAATTAAAGAAAATTAATGTTGTATTTCTGTAAACTGCTTAAATACAACACTTTTACTCGTATTTTTTGTATTTATACTAGATGAGGTCAGAGAAAACAAACGACCAGTGGTCTACTTTAGCCCTGGATTAAAAGAGCTGGAACTCATGGGGTCTTTGCCCAAGAGTGGGATGATGCAGGCTAACAGTAACAGTGACAGATGAGAACGGTATATCCTAACCTAAGAAATTTTCAGGTTCCTTCATCACAAACATAATTGAATATCTGAGGTCATCGGAAAACCTGAGACTAGAGATGCCGATGCATGCAACCAGTTACTATGACAAATTTTTTACTGTTCAAGCAGTACGGTTATGGAATGACTTGCCCGTGTCGGTGGCGTGCTCAATCTTTGTCCACTTTTAAAATTATGATAAAAAAGCACTTCCTCTCTCCTTAAACATCATCATTATATGTTCTTTGCTCTTGTTTCATGTGCATTATTGTATATATATATTTATTTTGATTAGTATAACATACTTTATGTATGTATTTATTGTATTATGTAAATGGTACACCACAGACTACCTACAGTATCTGTCTCTCCTTCCCCTTTTTAATCCATCCAAAGGTTGTCTTTAAAAGATCGCTCTTAACGATAAGACTGCCCATTGTGTCACTCTTTGTTTCCATATTTGTGTCTGTAATTGGTGTACATAATAAAGAGTATTCTATTCTATTTTAAGAAAGATGGAATCATGACAAAAGACGGAGTTTGAAAGCAGCACCTGTGACAGGAACACAGTGTTGCCGAGTGTCTAAAAAGAATAAGGGCAAAGACTTTTTTGTTTTCAAGAAGCAAATGTCCTCAATTCCCAAAACTTGAAGATTGCGTTGATGTATGTGAGAAACAGGTTAAACAACCTACAATAAGTATTTCTCTTTATGATAACCAAATCAATATAGTTGTCCACCTAGATTGAATAATATGGAATAGATATTTTTAGGTATTTTACCAATCGACTCGGGCCAAATAACTCAATTGTTGTGCTCAATTTTCTCACTTTCATATTCTTTCTTTTTTTAATGTATGTCTATTTCCATCTCCGCATCACTAGGCAACGTATGTAATGTATGATTTATTTTGCCAACTTCAGCAACGATTTATTTATGTTCACATATTTGGTATTTTCCGATCATAGCTTACATATTATTCAATTAAAACGGAAAACTAGTTTCTGAAGTTAGTTTTAATTTACGTTTTTGTATTTAAATACAGACTTATCTTGGTAATCGGCCACAAAAACCATAAAGAACCAGTTCGCTGTTATTAAGTATGGATCCAAACACACACAGACGAGCATCCGGTTTATGGGAATAACCAGCTTAATACGTGCATGGACTCCGCAAATTGGCAGGCGTGTAACATCACGTTTTTCTCGTTCAACCACACGTACTTACTTACATATCATCTTTTTGTTTTTCTATATGGCGAATAATATCTGATGCGTAAATATTAATTATTCTCGGTATATGGAAAACAATCTGACCAAATCCGTTTGTCAACGTCATCGTGGGAACTGACCGTTCCGCGAAGTGATCCCGCGGACTGATGGCACTAGTAGTCGGTCCATGACGTCGTAGCGTCCGCAGGAAAATCGCGTCATATAAATAAGTTTGCTTTGTTGGTCCTGCGTCAGTGATCGCGATGGGATACAGTAGTGTGGTGGTGAGCGTGCTGGCGCTTTCAGCGCTTGCGGCAGCAGTGCCGTCAATCGGAGACAATTCTTTGGACGCTGGGGAGCGAGTGGTGCTCGTTTCGCCGGTGCTGGCTCCTCCGCGGGACTCCAGGTTACACGACACAACGCGCTCAAGGCAGTTCCCGATTCTTGTGCTCCTTACCCAGGCCAACCCACAATATGGGCGTCAGGAACCCGAGGCTAAATCCTTGAAAAACCCCCAGCCCATTTATGTTCAGGTAATTTTTTTAGAAGTATGTTATCGTAAAATTACTTTCGGTAATGGGGCTACTTTATGTCCTAAATTATTGAAATCACTACCAGTATGCTCAAGACAACACCCTCGTATCATGAATGACGGAAATAAATTATAATATTATGCTAGTAAACGATTTATTTACATGCTAGCATATTCTAGAATGCATTGAATATTTATTTTTATTTAATTATTTATACATAGCAATTATTTGAATACAAGTTATTATTGGAACTTATAATGTAATTAATGAAGGATTATATATAGGCTATTTTAAATAATTGCAGTACCTAATGCCAACATGTCTGTTTATTTGTGCTGAATATTTTCTATTATTATTTTCTGCGTTAATTTAACTAGGTAGGTACCTATTAGTCATTGTTATGTTGAACAAAAGACATGGCAAGAACCTGAACGTGATCGTTAATCAGCAGGTATACAACTAATATCGGGTTATAACCGCTTGTTAACTATCGTTAGACGGTTTAATTCAATTTTCGCATAAAGAACACAAAGCAAAAATGTCTTAGATACCTATTGGGTTTTGTGGGTGGAGTCAGGAATTCAGGATAGATCATTGAAGAATAAGGATTCATGGAGTCAATCAAAGCTCATCTCATCTACTTTCTGACTATTTTACTTTGAAAATACGAACTTTTTTAAATTATGATCAGATGATCAACGTGGAAATAATGAAGGTCAAAGGTGAAGTAGTGGATGGAAAAATACTGCTTAAAATAATGATGATGATGCTATGACGCTTATTGGTTCTTTATTTGTGAATAAAGGCATAAGTTTAAACCAATCAATATTTATGACCACAGTAAACATTTCCAAGACACATTATAATTGACGTAATACATCATTAGCATATTTATAAGTTCAAGTTTAATGTTAGCTTTCCTAAGCATGCATACTTGCATGTGTAATTTGTTTTAAACGATTTCATTTGTTTTCGCAGAAACTTGAAGACCAAGAACGGCCTGGACTCAACAGACAGAAACGCCATTTGCTGAAGAAATTAGGTCTGGGCGGAAGCTTTTCCTTCGGTGGAGGTGGCTACGAAGAAGGCTACAGCGGTGGCGGGGGCCAAGGCTATAACGGAGGGCAGGGCGGCGGCTTTGGTGGAGGCGGCGGCTATGGTGGAGGCGGCGGTTACGGCGGTGGCTATGGAGGAGGTGGTGGCTATGAGGGAGGCTATGGCGGCCATGGTGGCGGCTACGAAGAACCATCCAAAACTATCATTGTTAAAGTGGTGAAAGAGCAGGGTACGGACGCACTGCATAGCTTTTTGCGCACACACACTTTTACATGCTTTTTGTAAACGCTTTTTGTGTTTGGTTATTAATATTTCAAGCAATATGAAAATTGGCGATGACTGTCCTCAACTGATGCAATAATAATTATGCTTGTGTAATAGTAGATGATTTGGTTTCTGAAGCCTGGTAAAAGCACCTACCTAATTTAAAACTAGTTAGGAAATATGAATATAAAACTAGTTGGATGGATTGAATTACATTTTCTCCTCAGTAGATAGCAAACAGTTATCTAACTTTGTAGCGCCATGTTGGTTTTGCACGCTTGTAGAAGTAGATTTTGGACTGCATTTAGATAATAGACGCACCTATTAGAACTTTACATTACAGGTAGCACAACTATGAGATACAACACATCAGAAAGCCAATTCTCGTAATTTAAAACGTTCAAAATCTAGTCGCAGTCTCATCTCGGTGACAAACAAATGTCAGAAATGTAGGAAAATTAGAGATATTTTTGACAGATAGAGATTGAGATCAGACTGAATGTTCTTAAAATTAGGAGAATTGCCTTTTAGGTTCTGTGCAAACTTTTATACCGGTTTACTTATTTTAATTGTGTTTCAGGTCACGGAGGTGGTCATCATCACGGAGGTGGCGGCTATCAAGGCGGCTACGGTGGAAACGGTGGCGGCAATGGTGGCGGCTACGGTGGAGGCGGCGGCTATGGTGGAGGCGGCGGCTACGGCGGCGGTGGTGGCTACGGAGGAGGCAGCGGCGGCGGTGGCGGCTACGGAGGAGGCAGCGGCGGCGGTGGCGGTTACGGAGGAGGCAGCGGCGGTGGTGGCGGCTACGGCGGTGGCGGCGGCAACGGCGGTGGCTTCAACCAAGGTGGTGGTGGATGCGGTGGCGGCTGCGGAGGCAATGGCGGCTACGGTGGTGGTGGTAGCAGTGCCACTGCGACAGCTACCGCGACTGCCACTGCACACTCAGGCGGCTACGGGTAAGAATATATTATTTTGCCACGTAAGCTTAAAATAAAAATCAGAAGGCCAATTCCCGTAACAAAAATCGTTCAAAATCTAGTCGCAATCTCATCTCAGCGAGAATCAATGTCAAAATCTAGTCAAAAATGTAGGAAAGATAGAGAAATTTAATTTCTGACAGAATGAGAGTGAGATCAGACTGTGAATGTTCTTAAAATTAAGAGAATTGTCTCTCAAGTCGTAAAAAGATCCAGTGGATAACCATTCAAAGAAACCCATGATTGGTGATCATGTTAATGTACTATGAGCAGAAAGGAAAACTAAATAAAAGTATACTAGCTACAATTTATCATTTGATGAAAGAGTCAAAGTCATACAAATGAATTTGTCCTGACACGGAGACAATGACAGTAATTGAAGTCGTTGCACTCACGGGTTTTCATGATATTTCTTCTATAAAACGTTTTTTCAGCATAACAATGAAGTGTTATTATGAATTCATTGTATGATAATATAGGTACAGATTGCCAGCACATCAAGCTACAAAGTTTAAATGTCTTTAATAGATTTTCAACTTTATCGCTAAAGTATAAGGTTCAAGGTTGATTGGCAAAATTTGACAGTTTCGGGTAGCTTGACCTGCTGACGTCTGTACATAATTATTGTTGGGTGAGAAGCCAAGACTGCGAGATAGCTTTCAATGACCCTCAATTACCCATACCTGAGTGCTTTTTAGTTCAATGCCCAAACCAACGGGGCCCTATTACTAAGCCTCCACTGTCCGTCCCCCCGTCCGTCCGTCTGTCTGCCTGTCGATTCGGATTGGCACACGAAAAGTTCCGTACTACAAGGAAAAAACGCCAAAAAACACGTTTATTGATACCCCTTTATTTTATTTTTTAATTGATATTATTTGTTATTATAACAGCAATAGAAATACATACTTTGTGAACATTTTAACTTCAACCCGACGCAGCCCGTTGACAGACAGACAGCGGAGGCTTCGTAATAGGGTCCCGTTGGTACCCATTGGGTACGGAACCCTTAAATAGTTATACTGACGTCAAGTGTTGCCACTTAATAAGGGTGGCTAATTACATCGTGGAAGACCTTACAGTATTAAATAAGTGCGTGTTGATGACACAAAGCATGCCCATTTAAAGAAGTTTCTTCAACATTATAATTCAAGGTATTCTTCTCTTTCTTTTGCAGAAAACGTTAACTTCGAAGTACTCAGTGAATTAACAGAGTGTTACGAAGTGCATTGAACAAGCTGTGATTAACGGTAACCGGACGATATTCGCTAAACACCAAATAGCTTTAACTACTAATTACTTGCTATACATGTAATTATAGACAAGAAAAATTAACTATACATTTACCAGTTTTAAATTGTATTAGTAATTTGAACGTTAATTCAACTTTTGAAGACTCAGTTCTCTGTACCTAGGAATTGTTTTATGATCTTTTTCAATAGTTTTTGTCATTCTGAAATTGACTGTTTTGAATGGATGACTTTTTTGTTTTATTTTGTGTAATGTTTATTCTTATAACTTCCATATTAGTTTTTGTATATGATTTGTTCATGTGTATCCTAATGATACATTTTTAAGTATAGCTATGATGTCAGTTAATACATTTTTATGTTTGTGGAAAATTTTGACTTGTCATAAACGTTGCAAGTTTTTTTTTTTGCTTTCCGTCTTTCAGTCTAAGGACATGTAATGGTCGTGATGTTATACACGAACATAGACTGAAATTGTTTACAATATCTACATAATATATTATACTTAATAATGTATAGTGATTAACTTCCCCCAATAAAAATAATTAAGTACTTACCTATTGTTACATGCGTAACTTGTAATTTTGATGTAAGTAAAATACAGATTTTTTTTATAATTTCTTTGTTTTAATGTGTCCTGTATCATGGTTTAGGTACCTGACTTATTTATTTTAAGAAACATACTACGCACTCATTAATATATATATAGACTTCAAACTCATCAACTGCTTCCGTGTTGAGAACACGGAAATAACTGGGTTCGATTTCCAGATCATACTCGTAAATCAGAGTTATTTTTCCTGGGAAAATGTTGTCCTAAAATTGTAACACATTTCACGAATTTCCATTTTATTATAATACATTGTTTCAATGCTAACACCCACCTTTAAAACAATAATCACCTTTGCTAATCAATTAAATACTCGGCCACTTAACAAAAGCATTGATATTCTGATTCATCGAAATAACACGAGGCAGTTATAGGAAATTTAGAAACAATGATCAGTAACATTGTAACACAGATCGTGATTATAATAACACGTACTGTAATGAAGATGGTATTCACGCGATATAATCTCCTGTCATTATTGATGACGTCCACAAACAAACCTATACCCAGTTGGTAGGTACCCTGTATTCCCACAGCGTTAGGACGAGATCCACCTGTAGTACATCCACATTTCACCAGTTTTGTTTAAGTCCAATATAATAGGGAAATCGATCGAGCACAATTCCAGACGCCTGGCTGCTCCTGAGAATTCCTGCCCACCTGCCCACTACATGTCACTTTTCCCGATCCGGGAATCTTACGAGGCATCTACTCTACAGCCTCCGGTCATCGACAGAATGCATTCCTGACACCTGTCAGTGCCAGTTACAATTCTAGTAACTAATAAAAATCCAATTCGCAAGGCCTATGTCCAGCAGTGACTGCGTTACACTGAGATGACTGACTTTTTCCAGTTTGGCTTAGGCACCTACACGTGTAAACAAGCCGTTTATATTTTTTTTACTCAATAATTAAAAACTTGTTATTAGAAGTTTCTATATTTAAATTCATAACAGTGTTTTTTAACATCGAGCCATCAAGGTAATTGTATCCAAAAACATACCTGAACAACGTAAAAAAATAAAAAACCCAAATTAAATAAATACATGAAAAATGTTTTAAATTGCGGAAAGTTCCGCTCGGGGATTTTTTAACGATTTACGCTCATCATCTCTCTGTCTTTGTCCTATGATACTTAGGGTCGGCACAACATGTTTTCTTCTTCCATTCTCCCCTGTCAACCTCACACATTTCCATGGTTGAAGTATAGCCTTAGGGGCGCTATGGCGCGAGGACTTCGGTGCGTCGTAGAGCCATGCTTTTCAGAACCTAAATAGTTTCTATAGTCAAGGTTAACCCGAAACTGCAATCAATTTTCAGGTTTCCGAAAAAAAAACATTTTTAAGAAAATTGACCGGACCACAAAATATTTTTTTACCAAAAAATGTTTTTTCGTTTTTTTTTTTGCGCTCGTAGTGGCCCTAAGCGTATACTCAAATCCTAAAACTCCGCCCCTAAGACGACCCACTGACCTATTCCATTTTCTTTTTCCTTCCTCTCCCCTCCAGTCATCAACATTTATATTCATCACTCTTTTAGTCATATACGTTTCCTCCCTCTCCATCACATTTATGCCAAGCCAAAAGATTTCCCTTCAACTTATCTGTCACTGGCGCCACTTTCAAACTGGCCCCTCATTTTTAAGGACCTTAAGGGTTTTTTTTAAGTATTCATGCTAAGATCTAAAGATAAAACTGTTCTTACTTCTTCACTTCCAATAAAATAGCTACTGAAAATATCCCGTTTTATTTATTTCTTATAACAAAAAACGTTTCCTTTGAAATAATTACCTACTCCTTCCTATGAGGTATTCACCCTGATCTCATCATTAATTACACCACCTGATACCTACTATTTATAGCGATAATCATGTTTCTCAGTAAAATCGAAGCGGAGTAAACAAGAATGTCAGATTATTGTTGTAAAAACCACAAAGTTATTGGGAAATACTCGCTTTTAATCACTTGAATGGGTCGATAACAAATGCCTTTACGTGATTAGATTCATTTATAAGAATAAAAACTGAAAAGAAGTTGACTTTTTCGCGCGGCTTCACCTTCTCTCTTCTGTCAAGTATCATTTCAGCTGAAAGACGTCCACTGCTGGACATAGGCCTCCCCCAAGCACCTCCACTTCGACCGGTTCTGTGCTTCTCCCAACGGGTTACTGCGGCTTTAACAAGGTCGTCAGGCAACCTTGTGGGAGGCCTTCCAACGCTACATCTTCCGGTACGCGGTCGCCACTCCAGAACCTTTCGGCCCCATCGGCCTTCTGTTCTGCGAGCAACGTGCCCTGTGTTACATGGGCTTTTGACATGACCTTCGTTTTGTCCATGTTCATTTTAAGACCCACTCTTTCGGAGGCTCTACTGAGGTCCTCCATAGTCTCAGCCATGACTACGATATCGTCAAGTATATGTAGTTTGTTTTTAAATATATGGTGTAACATAAATTGTTGGGGTTGTAAACTAAGTAATAAAAGCCGCACGGGTCGATTGATCAGATTGAGCTACGCTTGTCACGGTTGGTCCGTGGATGGGTGACCATCTTTACATGCCAAGACCCCTCCGTGCCTCGGAAAGCACGTTAAGCCGTTGGTTCCGGTTGTAATTTGTGGATCTTTGACAATAGTTACCTGTCGTCAGAAGCCCGAAAGTCTGACAACCAGTCTTACCAAAGTTTCGTATTACCCAGTAACTGGGTTGTGGTGGTCAGATAGGCAGTCGCTCCATGTAAAATACTGATATTCAGCTGCATCCGGTTAGACTGGAAACCGATCCCAACATAACTATGTTGGGGTCAGGAAACCCCTTGTTAAGACAGGTTGTCAGACTTTCGGGCTTCTGAAGACTCGTAAGGATTGTCAAAGTTCCACGATTGACAGCCGGGACCAACGGCTTAACGTGCTTTCCGAGGCACGAAGGGTCTTGGTTTGTAAAGATGGTCTAGCTAATGGATGGCTAGGCAGCTGATGATGGTGTGACATAAATTCAAAAATAAGCTAAAACATCAACATGCGACGCAGGCTTACCTATCGACATTTTATAAAGCGCCAACTATATTGTTGTTATAATTAACTTAACTGTGCTGTTTGGTACTTTGTTGCTTTTCATAAACTTGTAGGAGTTTCATTTTATAGTATGAAAATAATGAATCCCAAAATGTTACCAGATGAAATAAGTACCTGCCTATTATTTGAGGTAAGTACACATAGGTACAAATATAAGAAACTTTACTTTTCCCAAAAGTGGTGTTTGTAGGTGGGTAATTAAATTAATTTTCATATTTTCAGACTTATCTATATCTATACTACTTATAATAAATCTGTAGAAGTGAAAATTCTGTACATTGAAAATATCAAAAAAATAAATGGCAGGGGGTGTTACTAGACCGACACCGAACCCAAAAATGTGATTAAAAAAATTTTTGTCTGTCTGTCTGTCGGTCTGTCGGTCTGTCTGTCTGTCTGTCTGTCTGTTTGTTCAGGCATCACGCAAAAACTACCGGTTCGATTACGATGAAACTTGGTATAATTATTCTTTAATATCCTGAGCACCACACTGGGTACTTTTTATCCCGGAAAAGTATATACAATAAAAAACAGACTTAATTTTGCGGTTCGAACCATAGACCCGATTACTGTACCAACCGCAAATAATAAGTTTGTCGTAGGTTAGGTCACCCGAGTGGAGTTCATTTTTATTCCTTTTAGTTTTTAGAGTTATTTAGGTTTATTTTTATATAAGTCGTAGGTATAGATTTTAATTTTAAAGTATAGGTAGTATATTGATAGTGTACGTAGTGACCGTAGGTTATTTTATAATACTGTTAGGTAGGATAGTCATTCGTATAGATATTAGTTTTTAGAGATTTTGCTTATTTATTGAGTTTAGATTGAGGGGCCCGTGGCTAAATAATAACAGCCGCACAGGTCGATCGGTCAGGTTAAGCTACGCTTGCCGCGGTCGGTCTGTGGATGGGTGACCATCTTTACATACCGAGACACCTCCGTGCCTCGGAAAGCACGTTAAGCCGTTGGTCCCGGCTGTCATTCGTGGATCTTTGACAGTCGTTACGGGTAGTCAGAAGCCCGAAAGTCTGACAACCAGTCGTACCAAGGGTATCGTATTACCCAATAACTGGGTTGTGGAGGTCAGATAGGCAGTCGCTCCATGTAAAATACTGGTATTCAGCTGCATCCGGTTAGACTGGAAGCCGGCCCTGAACATAGTTGGGAAAAGGCTAGGCAGATGATGATTGAGTTTAGATTAGTTATCGTCATAAATAGGTTTATTTAGGTAGGTAGGTATTTTATTTTCTGTTATTGAGTTTATTTATTTTTTTAATTAGGTAGGTACTTAGGTAAAGATATCATATAGGTACCCTCTTAATCACCATTAATGAGACACAATTGGTTTTCTATTGTATAATTAGCCACAAAGGGCCCGCGAGATAGATGGCATCCTGGTGCACATACATTTTATCCTGTTAGCACGTTCCCGTGGGATAATTTCCGACATCCACGCGGGCGAAGCCGCGGGCAGAAGCTAGTGGGTAAATAATTTCGTCACCACTGCTCTCAAATGGGTGTAGGAAAACATTGTGAGGAAACCGGTATGTCCTAAAACCAAAAACTCGAAGACATGTGACATCGACGAACCCGCACTGGCCCCGCCCGCGTGGTACATTATAATATTAACCCACTCCCTCTCGATGAGAGGAGGCCTGTGTCCCAGCAGTGGGAACATTATAGGCTAATTATGATATGTATGTAGATCGATCGAGCAAGGTGCCTTCTTGCTGTGTCTTTATCTGCACACGTTTCTTAGAAGGCACTTTTTACAACAACAACTAGTCTATTAGCATGAAATTGCAAAGTTTATGTACCAGTATTTATGTAGTATCTACATAAGTTCACTACTAGAACGTAGCTGTTCAACTGCTCCTCAATGTTATGCCAAACTAGTGGAAAAAGTCGAAGTCTCTCTTTTATAACTTTTAGCATGCTGGCAGCACCTTTCTTGCCTTCCACCAAAGCTTGCTTCTAAGTTTAGGGAAGTTGGTTATAGTCACTGTAGAGTTAGTGATACATATAAGTTTCTCAAAATTGCTTCATGGTCAAAAATTTTCTTAAAGCTGACGCACATCCTGTTTATCATGCCCACTATTGCAGTTAATTTCGCTATCTCAGCAGAATACAATATACTATTAATATCTCAGTGCATGCACATGTAAATATGTCCGTATCTTGCACGATTCTTCATTCATTCCAAGAATAGCCACATTTTAATATTCATACGATTATTTGCAGCAATAATTTAATTTAATTATTGTAATCGCGAGGTTACATCAAAGGCGTAAATGAGGGGTTATCATGAAGAGTCTAGACAATTAATTATATATTAAACGGTAAAGCTTTTAATGCGTAGATGTTCTGAGAAAAGTTAATAAACCTTTAAACCAAGAGATAACTTTAACTGTAATTTTGACTTCTATCCTGGAGTAAAGAGAGAGAGGGGTAGATTGCGATGTATGTACCTACTGTAAAGGTTTTCCACCAAAGTCAACTTTATCCAGTGTAGACGGGCTATAAATTAGCGCGGGTTCCATTCGAACATTCAAGCAACTTTAGAACGGGGTGTCAAATATTTTACTAGGATTTTTGTTTTGAAAAAGTCAGTGCTAATTTAGTCAGAAATATATAAAGTCGTTCAGTCAATGTAAACGTAAAGGAATCGTATGGTTATTTGGTTCCTCACAGTATCTCGTTACACCGGTCAAATAACCGAAATAAATAAAATAAAAATCTAATAGGTGAAAAATAACCTAACAAAGTATAGTGCGTGGGTTACACGAGGCTTTTTTTTTTTGAAAAGTCAATGTCTACTGTCTTAAAATTCCCTAGCAACGTGTAAACAGCTCTACTATATACTCGTATGGGCCAGGCCAGGATATTAAGCTCAGATATTACTTGCGTGCTTCAAGGAGCTATTCTTCAAGAGACAGAGCTAACTGGTGCAGCACTGAAATAACTCCAGTTCTTGGGGAGAAGAAAATCCCATCAAAGACATAAATGTGAAAATGGGAGCGAAGTTCATACTAAGAATATGCGTGGCTGTCGACTTTGCCGACAAAAGAATTGAGATCTAAATGGATGCTAAGTTCTGTAGATAATCCTTAAATGTATTTACACTACATTTGTCATGGTTTTCTGCTATAACAATGTCCCTATTTAAAAATATAACTTCTTAAATATCCCTGGATAATATCCCTGGACATTACACACAGCGCCATCTAGTCCCAAGCTAAGCAACCTAATGCTTGTGTTATGGTAACAAGATGGCTGATAAACTACTTATATACATTTTTTTTTGTAAATACATACATATTATAGATAGAAAAACACCCAGACTCGGAACAAATACATGTAGGACTTACAAATATTTGTTCTGTGCGGGAATCGAACCCGCGACACGCAGCGCAGCAGTCCGATCGCTCAGCCACTGCGCTAACCGTGTTGTCAAACAAAGGATTAAAGGATTCAAAAGGATTAAAATATGATTTTTGGCATTTTCAATATCAAATAGCAGCCGGAGAGTGAATTGTAGACTTTCGTTCAAATAGTAAAAATGCTCAAGAGGTCATTTCCCATAAGAACACAGTAGTTTTTATTTCTGGCCGGCCGGCACAAATTTTAAAGCAAAAAAAAAGTGCCAAAAAGTACAAAAAATTAAAGTGCCTGTTCAAAAACAGTCGAATGATTTACACAAAGCAGATAACTTAGGGTAAATTGAAGCTGAAGATTTGACTTGGCGTTCATCACACAATTGTTACAATCGTTCAAAATGATGTCAGATGTTATTATTGGTTGTATAAGCTTTATAAATTAATAGCTGTTGTCCGCGACTTCGTCTGCCATTCGCGATGAAAAGTAGCCTAAGCCCTTCTCCAGGTAAAATAAAACCGACCTTTCATCATGGCACTTATTTTCTTGCGAACGAAATAGTTTTTATTGCTATTATAATTTTGGAAGGCGCTAGGTGTTAATAAAAATCGATTACTTAAAAAATATTTCATATCCCAGCTGAACGCCAAATTTCACCTTTCTAGGTCATCTGGAAGTGGGTTAGATTTTTGATCTACCTACTGTCAGTCAGTTAGTGATAAAAATGCCGATTTTTGGACGTTACTATCTCAACAACCTTTTGAGCTGTATTTGTGAAATTAGGGGTTCTGGTTAATCTAAGGGGTTTTAATAAATAAACCAAATTTCATGTCTTTATGTCAAATAGGTTTTGAGTTATTAAGGGGCCAACAGTGGCTCCAAATGGTTCGTATACACGGATGCTGCGTCGCCAGTTCCTTTTTCTTGGCTTGAACTTGGCTTTACACGGTGCCGCGTGTCTAGATGCCCAAATTAATAACTAAATGGTTCGTGCCAGTTCGTGCTAACTAAATTAAAGTATGGGAGATTAATGAAAACAGGTTCATTTTAGATTCTTACAACCTATACAAGATGTTATATGGTCACATAGGTATACTATATGACCATATGATTAAATTAAACATTTAGGAGTTTATATTTTAAATTAATTTATGTCCGAATAGTGTAGTAAAGGACTAACAGAATTATTAATTTAAACATCACGATCAAGAATATAAACTACTCCATAAATCAATAGCAGAAACTTACATATAATTGTAAATAACACCTACTATAATTTATGCGAATTCACTATCGATACATAAATAAACACCTACCAAATCTATACAAATAAATATAATTGAAGTGTCTGTTTGTAATAACAGCTTTTTGCTAAATGCATATGAAAATAATTATATACTTTCATAAGTTACTTTAAAAAAAAACTATTTTTGTCTGTCTGTCTGTTTGTTCCGGCTAATCTCCGAAACGGCTGGACCGATTTTGTTGGGACTTTCACTTGACTGGCAGACGAGCTTGCAGACTGGTTTTAGCTAATGTTATGGAGTAACATAAAGGCTACATTTTTGCCCGATAGCACATTCCCGTGAGATAATTTTCGACATCCACGCGGGTGAATCCACGAGCAGAAGCTAGTATGAAATATAAAACAAAATATTGCAACAAAACTAGCACATCACAATGTAGGAAGAATCAATTAAAATGATTGTTTCCGTGAATTTACATCCTGATCCTGATAGGTGTGTTATTTCAATCGTCGGAATCATGGCCAGATTTTGAAAGTCTAGTGCTATCAAATAAAACCGTGGTTACCTTAATGTTCGATAAACGTTTTCGTCCGTTTGCGTCTACTACTTAGGTACTTACCGTTAGTATAATCTAAACTATCATAAATAAAAAAGATTATTTTATTGCTGGTTCGAACAGAGCAAAAGATAACTTAAGTAACCTATCCGAGGTTAAATTATCGCGCTCGCTGAACTTTTGTATAGCTGGCGTAAGCTCTAACTACATAAGCTTCTCTTAGAAAGATATCCATTCAATCACTGCATAAAGCACCAGCTATGCGAAAAACAATCATGTAGTTACCAGTTTTTACAAAAGTACTACATCTACTTAGTAATATTTGAAGAAAGTCATTTGGTTCAAATACCTACGCAAGAAAAAGAACTATTTTGTGAAAGTACTGTTTTATTTTATCTCCTAAACTTTATAACCTAAAAATAAACAAAATTGTGACAAGTGGGCTCCTTAGTAGAATTTGCCTTTTCTCGCGCTAGAACTTTTTACGATACTTCAAAATTAAAATTAAAATTCAAAATATTTATTTGCCAGAAAATACATTGTTCAACAAGGGAAGATCTTAAAGCCTAAGAGTCGGATCTTCTTATTATAATCCGGCATTATGATAGAAGCCATGATAAACCACAAAACATATTTAGTGAAGCAAAATGAGGGTGATGATGACTGTAACACCTTATCGAATATTAAAAAAAAAAAACAAATCCAAATGGCTAGCTCCAAACTTATTACTTTTTGCTAGTTAATACTTTATTATAAATCTGAAATTCGTAGGCTCAATGATTGCAATCAGCAATTTAATGGTATTATTGGTGGCAAACCATTTGGCATAATTGGTAGTCGTGATCTCCACTTCACAGGGCGCTGTTGTTGATAAACAATGATAACTTTGAACGTAGGTTACGGTCAAAGAGTGACTCATCTAATCGCAGCTTTATTTTTAAGATAGCTTTTGCCTGCGACGCCGGTCAATTTAGCAAATCAACGCTTTAAAGAAACATGAATTGTACCTATCTTCAATTCAAGGCGGACTTAATGCCTTAGGCATTCTATACCAGTCAACCAAGGGTGGTGAAGAGATTAAATGGCCGGTGCTTTGGTTGAGAGGAACAATGATAAAAAAAATATTAAAACTAGGTAAACAAATACATAAATAGGTTATATAAAGGCACATCCTTACGTTATCTGTGCCTTACCTACACAGCAGCAAAAGTTCTGGGGATCTACTTTCTAAGTCTGTCAACGAAGATACGGGCCCGTTTGAAAGTAGCTGACCCGTCAAAACAAGTGACACATTCTACTTTTCGAACGGGCAAAAATATATAGCGAGTAGGGACAACTGTCAAATCGTGTCTTCATTCATTAGTTAAGGCTCCGAACTAGTGTTATGTCTGTAGGTGATGCGGATTAGGAAACTCCAGTAAATTCGGCCGACACTACGGATTTCTTGCTTAGAAGTAGACCCCCTGAATGATGTTGTAAAAATAGTTTGACCATTCTTATGTGTTCGCAGATCGGTGGGATTCCCCGATGTTGTGGAGGTGGATGCAGCTCCACGTTGAGTTTTAATTGTATGTAAGTATGTAAATCTGTGTCTGTAACCTACTAACACTAGAAGTTATGTAAAATTGTTACCAACCCTACGGACTCCTGTCTGAATGAAAAGTTTTCTATTCTATTAGATAGCCCGTGTTAAACTCCAGACCCGAATGAAGATGACAAGTATTAATAGATTTGGAACTATTCTATCTACAAACAGTCCGAACTTGCTCAAATATCTTAGATAGGTAATTATAATATCTTAGATCTATAAATACCGGTTAATTCCCATGGCCGAATATTACAATTACTTAAATAGTTTTATAGCATGCAAATCTTGCCTGGAAATCATCTTCCGATGATTTAACAGTTAGATCACTTAGTTAGTTTAGTTATTGTTCCATCTTTGTGAGTATTTTAATTACTTAGATATTAATTGGAATCAATGTTATGGACACATCATAACATTGAACATTGGCTCTAGTTTTGATTGGTCGGCGGTATTTCAACACATGCAAGATATGTCTTGTAAGATATGTCCTATATGTCTTGATTGGCATTTACCCGTCAAACGTTGTCCTGTTAAAATTTCAATATGGTCATGAGTTCATACAAAAATAACATTGAAAAAGCACTTTAAGTTTTTCACAAAATTTCAATTTTCTGGGCAACTTTTCCAAATTTTCTTTCCATAAAAACAAAAACAAAATATGTCAACAACATCAGCTACGCTGACGATATGGTGTTGTTGGGAACCTCTGTAAGTGCCGTTCAAAAACTCCTCGCTATATGTGTTGAGTACTTGAGAGAGTTGAGGCTCATGGGATCAGGTATAATGTAAAAAAGAACGGGCTTTTGGTATTCCAATCACCAGGTCATAAGGTCACCCACGTACCACCCGTCCGAATAGACGGTGATTCCCTACGTAGAGTTTCGCGTTTCAAGTACCTGGGCCAGTGGGTCTCAGATGACCTCTCAGACTACGAGGATATTGAGAGGGAGCGCCGGGCGTTGGCTGTCCGATGCAATAGGTTGGCTCGTAGTTTTGCACGCTGCAGTAAGATAATAAAAATAACATTGTTTCGGGCGTTTTGCCAATCTTTTAATACGTGCAGTCTATGGGTCAAATATACGTAGAAGACAATCAACGCCCTGCGCGTTCAGTATAACGATGCATTTGGGATGCTCATGCGGCTGCCGAGGCGCTGCAGCGCGTCGGGCATGTTTGCCGACGCTCGCAATGATGGCTTTCATGCCATCCTCAGAAAGAGAGTGGCGTCATTGCTCAGTCGTGCCCGCGGCAGTGGCAACAGCATTCTTAGCGTTGTAGCTGACAAAATTGACTATCCAATATTGTGGCATTATGTGCAGCTGCATGTCAATAAGAACTGACTGATTACGGATGATACGATAATTATTTTATATTTCTATTTTTATTATTTTGTTTTATGAATTTAATGAATTTCTTGTTTTTTAGTTATTTAAATAATTATTTTTAAAGATTTTAATAAATTTAAAGATGATTGCGATTTTGGCAATTGAATTTATTTTACAATTTGATTTTATGTATTCCGGTTATTTAGTTTCAGTTATAATAGTATTTTTGTGGCATGTATGGATCATGAATATAGATCACTGTGTCTGAATTAAATAAATAATAATAAAAACCTTATTCGGATTTAAAAAGCTAACAGTCTTAAAATTAAAATAATAATATGTATAAATATATGTATGTAATTAAAATAATTATAATATATATGTATGTATATAAAAAGGAGGAGAAACAATCAAAGGGCATCAAAAAATTTTTCCACATCGCTGTCAATAGGAAACGTGCTGGTGCTGGCAGCATTGCCACGTTATATGGCAATGCTGATTCTTTGGCCAATTATTCGGATTATAACGAACATTTAAAAAAGATAATTAATCGAATCGGTCCCAGCTGGATCGATTTGGTTAATTATTTATTTTATGTTCCGAAGTGATGTGCTTATCAACGAACAGAATTACATTGTTATTTATATAGATTTGATATTAGCCCAGATGTTACAGTACTCGTAACTATTTTATCCAAGAAAGCCAGGAAAAGGTGGCCTTTTAAAAGGGTCGTAGGTATGCATGTCGTTCGTATGCGGTTTTGAGTAATTTAAAAGGCCTGTCGCAGTATCTGGGTTAAGTATAGCGACCCTAGTATGGTTAAACTAAATCCCATTTGATAAAGGGACACCTCGTAAGGAAACGGGCATGTCCTACATAGAAGCAAAAGAACGAAAACGTGTGACATCCACCAACATGCACTGGGCCCGCGTGGTGGATTATGGTCCACTCCATCTCACAGAGAGGAAGCTTGTGTCCCAGCAGTGGGAACGTTACGTTACGTTGGGCTAAATGCGAACTATGTATATGCGAAGCTAGGTACGTAGCATTGTAACAAACTTCCATGAAGTTTTCATAGAACTTTTCCTACTAGAATCACGTCGCTTGTGTCTGCAAGAGCCTTTATTGCTGAATGCAAAACACTGATTAAGATAAATAATTTTCTTAACTACATTATACGAATAGCTAACGATTTGCGATAAACTTCTCTTCTGAGAAGTAACCTTTTCCATGATTTAATCAGATATACGCTGCCAAGTATTACGTATTGTTATCAAACTGCATAACCTTCTAGGAATATGAAACTTTCAATCTTAATGGCCGTTTTAATAACCTGTAAATCATTATAAATATTATCATTGCATTAGAAGAGCATCCACGGGACCACGAGTAATCCAGGTAATGTTTGTTTCGGTCTTTCTTAGACTAGTCTGATAGGAAACACTGAACTCATCTAGTATTAAAACATTAGTTTTTTTTTAAGCGTTGCTCCACACTACGAATTTCACCTGTATCGTGGGTGCGTTTACAAACATTTAAACTCACATACACAAACAGCCAGACCCGGAATCAACTACTTGTAGGCCATACAAATATTTGTTCCGTGCGGGAATCGAAACCGCGACACGCAGCGTAGCAGTCAATCGCTTAACCACTTCGCCAACCGTCCCGTATTTTAGACGTGTAAAAGTGTATTTTTGAACTATTACCTAACTTTAACTAATTTACGGAAATAAATATAATTTATCAATGATAAATCATTCATTTATTTGCAAACATGGGTAAGAGATACATAGATATTTTTGCTTATAACAAAGTTCTCCATTTTTTACCATCACATGGGTGTGCAAATAGTGCAATATAATTCAAAACTATCAATAATGTCAACTAAATTCAATAAATCACAATTATAGAAACAATAAAAAAGAATTCAAAATGAATCAATAATAACTAAATAAAATAAAATATACATAACAATTAAATTCAGATTAACCAATATTAATTAAGTTCAAAAATAATAAAACTGAAATGCTTAATGATCGCCTGGCGATTATTTTGTTAAAACATTACTTAAAAGTTGAATTTATAACGATTCGATCCCGTTCATTGATGAGTACCTAATGAAGTTTGCAATGTTTGGCTAACTACACTGGGTGTCTAGTGCAGTTAGCCTCGCTATGGCGCCTCTAACTGCTGACTGACTTATAAACTTACTGCTGCTATTTACTACGGAATGAACTATGATTCAGCAGGTCATGTTGGATTTAATGGTTAATAGCTTTTCTTTACAGACAAATTAGCAATCTAACAGACCCTCCAGTAGAAAATTTTCCACATGTTTTCACCCTGTAGTTATCGCACGTTTGTATAAGAAAACGGGAGCTTTTATAATTATATTAATTATTATTATTTATTATTATTATTATTATTTTTTATAATTTATTTAATTTAATTTAATAATAATTAATTATTAAATTTAAAAAAAAAATTAAATAATAATAATAATTTTTATTATTATTATTTAATTTTTTTTTTTATTAATTATTATTTTTTTATTATTATTTTTATTTTTTTTTAATTTTTTTTTTAATTTATTAATTAATTTTTTTTTAAATTTTTTAATTTAATTTTTTTTTAATTTTTTTTTTTATTGTTTTTTTTTTTTTTATTATAATTTTTTTAAATTTAATATCTACGCTAGGGTGTCTAGAGACATGCGCTGATTTCATGGTAACAGCTTGCGCGTCGATATCCCTTACACTGTGTATTGTTAGCAAGCAGTAAGACAAATTTTAAGGGACCCACGGAAAAAAACTGTAGCCCTTTTCATGATTTGAACCTCGCGCCACGTATCTGCAAGATTATTACGTATCACGCGATGCGATTCACTGACGTATTTTAAAGTTCCTAGGTCAGATAAACAGACTTTCATGTTTCCATTAGTAATTACTGTCGAAAGCGTCACAGGTCTAAGTCCTAAGGTCTAAGACTTTAATCGTTCTGGACTCGCAGTCGATGTACCCGAAGCCGGTTGGGAGTCAGTATAGTTAAATTTGCCCCATCATCGCCCATCTTTTTTCGATGCGAATGATCGATCCATCGCGGATGTTTCAACCCAAATAAGATGGTAAATTAAAACTCAATGAGGGGTAAAATCTGTACAGTAGTCAACACTTTGACTTTGAGTTGGTCCACCGTAGTACAGTTTAAATAGAATAATACAGGACCAGCTTATCCTGGATTTGCTACCATTGCGGTGAAAATAAATAGACTATCCCTAAGTAAATAAGCAAAAGTAAGTAAGTAGTTAGTAGTAGTAAGTAGTTTCTTAAGTGATTTGTTTTGATTTTGTGTATTAGTTTTTTGTCTCCTTCACTATTTCACACGCTATCTACATCTCTGTATCTATTGTCCCGTCTCGGGAGTGCTGGAAGAGATTTCTTGTGAAATAAGCATGACCTATGTACCTATTTTTCTGTTCTGTTTTTTCTTGTCTGTTTATATATGTGTGTACATAAATGGTAAAACAAATAAATAAATAATTTTTTGTAACAGGGTTGATTTGGACAAGACAAAGATGAAAAACCTTAAGCCAAAGAGAGGTAACGTAAGTAAGTCAACATAACATATATGGACAACGCCTCTGATGCTAAAATAAATGTGGGCCCAGGAAGTGGTCCCTACTGGACCCAAACAGTATAAACAGATGTACTGTCGAAACGAAAGAGAAAGAATAAATTCAACATCAAGGGTAAAAAAAATCAAAATCAAAAATAATTTATTCAAATTAGGAATCAGAGGAGAATCAGCACTTTTCGAACGTCAAAATGACAAAAGACAGTCCCCCAAAACGCCCACCCTTCTCCACTTCCTAGTGCTTTCGCTGGGAAGAAGAAGTGGGGCAACGAACTCCCCAGTTGGTAAATGTATAGTAGGTAAGCAAACGATCGCTCCAGAAATCTAAGATGAATCTTCGAAACCTGGACTTTGGCTACAGAGCAACGAACAGCAGCAGGAAAATAATAATTATTATTATAAGGAGCAACAACAACAACGTTTTATCTTTTAAAATTCCAACTAGTGACATTGTACCTATATACCTACCTACCTAACGTACAGAAACTATATATGATCCTTCACCTTTAGGCTCATTGCTATCTAGAGAGTCATAAGATGTCTGTTTTGTTGCGTTTGCGCAGCTCAGACAGATATAATAGATGTTGTAATAGAGATAAAATTTTGTTCGCACTTGTATTTGTTAATGCCAATATTTGTTTTGTATTTGAATATTTTACTGATTTGTAATATTATTTATGTTTGACGTTTATGCTAATTGGTGATGCTATCGACGAGGCTTATGGTGGCTTAAAGATGGTGAGATAGCGACGCAAATAAATCATTTTAAGACTCGGAAATGCCAGTGCAAAAATAAGTAATATATATGTATAAATAATGGAAAAGCTTAAAATGAAACTGGCCTCGTTACATCAGCACGAGGAGACGAAAATCCGCTTCTCTAGCAGAACAATTCACACTTTGGGCAACCATAGCTGCTTGTCGCGAGAGTCGTGCGCCGTGGCATAAGTAGTCAGCCTATAATGTTCCCACTGCTGGGACACAGGCCTCTTCTCTGTGAGAGGGAGTGGGCCGTAATCCACATGGTAGATGGTATTGGTAGATGTCACATGTTTTCGAATTTTTGGTTCTAGGACATGCCGGTTACCTCACGATGTTTTCCTTCACCGTTTTGAGAGCAATGGTGAGGAATAATTATACACAAAGTAAAGTGCCTGTCTGGGCTCGAGTCGGGGCCGTAACCTCTGCGCCACCGCCCACCACTGCTAATGATATCACTACAGACTCAGATTAGCAATTAATTTATCTATTATAATTTCGACTATTTTCGACACACTGTAGAAGTTAAAGATGTCCGTAGAACTGAACTTATACTGCACAACTTTTCACGGACCGCCTTTTAAGCAGTCTGTTTCTATACGTAATTTCGTGCTTCTAAAGTGGTTGCCTTTACGCCAGCGGAAAGAGCAAAGGGCGTAGACCACTTTGTTTTCATTTCTTGACCCTCCCAATTCTCCTAAATATCTAACCTCCCACTTTCAGTACATTTGGGTCAACCACAATAAAAATCTACGTTCATCAAATAATAGCGTTCTTCAATGTCCCACTTCACTGCACAGACTTTATTCACTATTCCTTCTTCATTCAGTATATCTTCCTGTGGAATTAGCACCCCCTAGAAATCAGGATGGCAACCAACCGATTATTCTTTAAAGTAAAAGTTCGCGAGCACATTTGCAAGAAGCTGTGGCAGTAGAATCAGAACGTTAATGTTTTCCCATTGTTTGTCTTATCTTTTTTTAGTATATTCGTATATTCATGTATATTTATTTTTGCTAATATTTAATTAGGTATATATATAATATTTATAATTTGTAATAGATATATGTGTATCTTTATATTTAAATAAATATTTATTCCTCAATTTTTCGTTATTGCACGTACCAGTGTTTGTCTCGGCATTACCCACAGGTTGACTGGTAGAAAATGACATGGCATTAAGTCCGCCTCTGTACATTTCTATGATAATTTGGGTAGTAGGGCAAGTAAACAGTAACACGCTTGGTTTGTTAGGAAAATGTTGACATTGCCGCCTTTAGCAGTGGCTGCCGAGGCGATACCGTGCTCTGTGGATCTAACGGGCTCATGAAGAAGTCTGGAAACTGGACTATCACACACAGACCTCGTACTTACCTACTTGAACAAAATTTTATACTAAGCTCGTCCTAGATTTTGTCAATACATCTTTGAGCTAAGAAACAAGACGAAGCCATACATTATCGGACAATATATATCAGTTTTATGACTTCGCATAGAGTGGTCACATTTGCAATGAAATATGTGCAAATACAGTTAGGACTGCCATTAACAATTGCTTAAAATAAAATTTAAATAAAAACTAAAAAGTTTAAAGTTCCTTTGTGGAGCAACGAGAAGCAGACATACTAAGATTATAAACTTACCTACGTTACCAAATTAATTATTTATTTTAGCTGAAACACAATAAAAGGACTCTCTTTTATTAACAACGCGCGGCGCAGCGCCAAGAGTTGAAAATCCAACAGTGCGCTTTAATTAGACTCACGTTTATTGGTCTCGCGTAGTGAAAACGGACATAAGACTTTATAAAAGCTCATCAAACCCACCTTTACGACTTTATGCACCTAGATTCCCGACATACTGACAGGAAAGCATAACACCTAATCATCATAAACGAGGTTGTAAAGCGAGGAGGATGAGGGCCATGAGGGTTGCATCAACCAGAAGGCTACGCAAGGCTCCGTAGGTGCGTCGACCCCCGCGCGGTTGTTGACCGGCAACCGGCTGGCACCCGGCGCCTGCGACGGCTGCGATCACTTTAGCGCAGCCCGTACCGTAACAGGCCATGTAGGTAGGCGACAGGTGATCATCGTGCACACTCATCAAAAGCGGTTGAGGTTTTTTTTTATGGCATCTCGCAGGTCAACCTAGGTGCTTGGCTGCTTAACTGGGGTATCCTGTGGATAAATTAAAGAGGTACAGGTCCAATACTTTACAACAAGAAACCAAGAAATTTCTTTAGAAATAAGCATCACCTTTGTACCTATTTTGCTGTTCTATTTTTCTTGTCTGTGAATAAATAAACAAGTAGGTAAGACTACAGTATCTATTACGTTGGTGCACCGTCACGGTATAACTACAATACCATACGAGTTGGTATGACTATCATTCTGTACCCAGAATTACATTCAAGTCAAGATTATAGATCTTCATTTGGATTTGAGTTACTGCATGTCAAGGCGCTAGGTAGCACATCTACGGTATAGCAAGTAATTATACAACCAGAAAATCCTAATCTATACTTATAATAAATCTGTAGAAGTGAAAATTCTGTACATTGAAAATATCAAAAAAATAAATGGCAGGGGGTGTTACTAGACCGACACCGAACCCAAAAATGTGATTTAAAAAAATTTTATCTGTCTGTCTGTCTGTTTGTTCAGGCATCACGCAAAAACTACCGGTTCGATTACGATGAAACTTGGTATAATTATTCTTTAATAGCCTGGGCACCACACTGGGTACTTTTTATCCCGGAAAAGTATATACAATAAAAACAAACTTAATTTTGCGGTTCGATCCCTAGATCCGATTACTGTACCAACCGCAAATAATAAGTTTGTCGTAGGTTAGGTCACACACAGTGGAGTTCATTTTTATTCCTTTTACTTTTTAGAGTTATTTAGGTTTATTTTTATATAAGTCGTAGGTATAGATTTTAATTTTAAAGTATAGGTAGTATATTTGATAGTGTACGTAGGTAGTGACCGTAGGTTATTTTATAATACTGTTAGGTAGGATAGTCATTCGTATAGATATTAGTTTTTAGAGATTTTGCTTATTTATTGAGTTTAGATTGAGGGGCTCGTGGCTAAATAATAACAGCCGCACAGGTCGATCGGTCAGGTTAAGCTACGCTTGCCGCGGTCGGTCTGTGGATGGGTGACCATCTTTACATACCGAGACACCTCCGTGCCTCGGAAAGCACGTTAAGCCGTTGGTCCCGGCTGTCATTCGTGGATCTTTGACAGTCGTTACGGGTAGTCAGAAGCCCGATAGTCTGACAACCAGTCGTACCAAGGGTATCGTATTACCCAATAACTGGGTTGTGGAGGTCAGATAGGCAGTCGCTCCATGTAAAATACTGGTATTCAGCTGCATCCGGTTAGACTGGAAGCCGGCCCTGAATATAGTTGGGAAAAGGCTAGGCAGATGATGATTGAGTTTAGATTAGTTATCGTCATAAATAGGTTTATTTAGGTAGGTAGGTATTTTATTTTCTGTTATTGAGTTTATTTATTTTTTTAATTAGGTAGGTACTTAGGTAAAGATATCATATAGGTACCCTCTTAATCACCATTAATGAGACACAATTGGTTTTCTATTGTAATTAGCCACAAAGGGCCCGCGAGATAGATGGCATCCTGGTGCACATACATTTTATCCTGTTAGCACGTTCCCGTGGGATAATTTCCGACATCCACGCGGGCGAAGCCGCGGGCAGAAGCTAGTTAAGAAATAAGTCACTCACACTCACCCTCACTCTCCATAGAACGCAGCGGTAACTTAAATTAAAAAAATATAAACTGTTTAATTATTTTTTTTTTTTAATTATCTTGTACATTTGTAAACCTACCTTTTAAATGCATGCCATAACTCTAACGTCATTTTTGTATATCGCGCTTCTATAATATATTCCCTGTAAAATGAGAGGTCTGGCTCTTGTGATACAGAAACTCCTAGTACAAGAGCCAGGGCAACACTGATGTTGGTGTCTTGAAGTGAAAATAAATAAATAATTATTATTATTTAATTTCACTTTTAGCCTGAAGAGGAAATCCCTCAAATTTATCGCAAATGCGCAGTTCGATCTGTGGAAATGAAAGTTATAAATTAAATTACATCATGTTTGTTTATCACTGTTCACCTAATTTATCTATAACTTTATCTTAACACGCAACTTCAAACAGTAAGTGATGAAAATGAGACCTAATATTTCGTAGTTTTTTTTTTTTACTTGGCCTATACTGTCCCACAGCTGGGCAAGGGCCTACCCTAAGTGATTCCAGGAACTCTTTTCCCACGCCACCTCAAACCAGCCCTCTGAACAACAACTCCAACAAAAAAATGAATGTAAGCTTCGCAGCACGGGATTATACATAGATTTCTCAAGAATAATCGAAGACATTTCTGAAAAGGTAATCAAAATGTTTACCTCCATCCTTAGTCAGCCTATAATCTTCCTAATGCTGAGACACAGGCCTCCTCGCTTCGGGAGGGAGGGTGATAGATATCACATGTCTTCGAATATTTGGTTCTAGGGCTGAAAAATTATGAGAAAAGTTTACCTACTATCCTTTTATTAACAGATCTACTTAGAAGGCATGAATAATTTTGTATTATAATACCTGACCTTTTTTTTTTTTTTTGAGGATGGGAAATCATCAAATGACCCCTCCCGCTCTGGGTGGAGCAGAAGGGAGTGTCAGACTCTTACTGACTAAAACCCACCCGTGTTCCTTCCTTAGCCCTTTATGTTCCAGGGCAGCGGTAACCCTTTCGGACGATCCCGCTACCACTGTAATAACCATTACGAGTTATTTTGGTTACTCAGATTGTCCTAGTTCTTATTACAAGAGTCGCCAAGAGACAAAATCAACCAAGAGGAAAGAATGGCACTTGCTACATAATCTTTAAATCAAACAATCAATCTCACTCAATCAATCTCTCTCTCTTTTAATCAATCTTTTAATCTTTAATCTTTTCTTTTAATTTTGTATTATAATACCTGACCTTGGCGGAACAAAAACGAGTATTATGATTTTGTTTCATTACCCAACTGCATGGCAAAGAACTCCATGTTCTGTAAATTATAACAGATAAAAACATATTTTGCAGTGTTTACTGTTTATGCATGCAAGACTGTGAGCCAGTCAGTCCATATCAATGTAATTATATATAAGTACATAGCTACTCCAAATTCACAAAACATGAATTCTTTGAAAAGCACCCACAACTAAATAGATACCTATACCGCGTATTCGGCGTAAACACAATTTTACACATTCTTATTTACGTAAACAATATTGACAACTTTGATAATTTTAAATAAAACAAAGTAAAGCTATATTATATACATAAACTAGCTGCGCCCCGTGGTTTCACCCGCATAAGTCTTGATCCCGTGGGAATATCGCGATAAAAGTATCCTATGTCCTAATCCAGGTCATGGTCTACCTATGTGCCATGGGTCCATGGGTAATCCTTATTATAAACCTTCTGTGTGCCAAATTTCATCCAAATCCGTTCAGTAGTTTTTGCGTGAAAGAGTAACAAACATCCATTTACCCATCCATCCATACAAACTTTCATGTTTGTAATATTAGTAGGATTAAAAAATCCACGTCTCTTTTCTTACTTCTACCTCACCTAACCAGAATAGTTGGTATAAGGCCCGAACCAAATTCTAGATACCATACTACGCACTTAATTATAAGACCTAAGTATGTCTTTTTTAGGGTTCAGTTTGCAGTAACACGATACATAATCAGCCTATAATGTTCCCACTGCTGGGACACAGGCCTCCTCTCTGAGAGAGGGAGTAGCCCGTAATCCACCACGCGGGCCCAGTGCGGGTTGGTAGATGTCATATGTCTTCGAATTTTTGGTTCTAGGACATGGCGGTTTCCTCACGATGTTTTCCTTCACCGTTTTTGAGATCAATGGTGATGAAATAATTTACACAAAGTAAAGCGGCTGTCTGGGTTCGAACCCACGACCTACAAACTCGTGAGTCGGGGCCGTTACCACTTGGCCTCCACTGCTCTCATGACAAACACGATGTTAGTTGGATAAAAACGTCAACGAAACCGACAACCGCCATTCACTCAACTTTTACTCAAGTAATAAAAAGTTTTACACCTGTTAGGGTATTGACAACTGTTGCTATGTTTCTACAACAACTCCATTACTAAGTCAGTCGTTATGTTCATGCTTAAATGCTAATATTTTATGTGGCAAGCAGAAAGTTAACTTATGTTCGGTCTTGTCAACTTTCACGATACTTTCAGGTTGGCTTGTTCAATGTAAAAGCTCATTGAAACATACCGTACTTGGTTACAATAAAAACTTGTATTGCTGCACTGCAAAGTGAGAAAATTATTCTGATTCTGCATCCTACTTGACTAACAAAAAATTTGTCTGCTCAACAAAGTAAATAATGCAATGAATATTGTTGAACTGTCACAATGAAAGCCATTCTTACTGTTAGTGTGTTACGCAATTGCTCTCCTGGACAATATTTCACAGCCTTTTTGAAAAGATTCCCCGAGAAAGAAACGGGTAATTTTGGATTCTTACAGCCTTTTAAACCACATGCTGAACGTTCTTCTCCTGATGTTTTCGGCTCAAGAAAACCTGTTATTTCTTAGATGGAATAAATAAAGTCTTTACCTCCAACACCCTCATTCTCGGTTACTTTGTTCACATTGCCTGTCGGGAACCAGATAATCTTGAAAAAATGGTAGCAAGGTAGATGGGAAAAGATCTCGCGGCCGCTCACCTAACCGCTGGTCAGACTAAGTAACCGCCCTCACTGGACTCTCTGTTACGACCGCCCTGAGAGAAGTTGAGAACCGAACGAAGTCGAAGAACATTTCTTACAAACAGCCATGAAGGCCTTTCAGGGACACGACTTTCAGTAATGAAGTACGCGACCTAGAAGAAGACCCCCACACCCTCATACCTACTACACATGACCACTACATCTCATCCTCACTACATAACATTAACTTTATCACAGTAATTATAATATTCAACAATATTCTAAAAGAAACAAGGGAACTCTCTCTTAGAGCTGAGTTTTCAATGATCTGATAACTTTATTCGAGTAATAATTTTGAAATGTTGACAGTTATTTCATACAAAAACTGTCAAACGTCAATTCCTCGAATAAAAGTTATCTGGCGATGGAAAAATCAGCCCTTATTAGGCAATAGACAGTTTGTTGACGTGTCAATTGTCAAATGACAATCATTGTTTTTATAGCGTGATAGAATTTATTGATAAAAAGTAACAGATAAATATGGTTACGGATGGTCGGTCGGTTGGTTACTGATGTGAAGCCGTGTATACTGAGCACACGGTTAATAGAGTTTTAAAAGCTGTGCTTCTACTTTGAAACTAATATATCAAAAGAAATCAAAAAGTTTATATTCATAATTTTCGTAAACATATTCAAAGATTGTGGCCAAAAGCAAAGATATTAAATTATTAGTAATATTCAAGTTTGTTTTTAATTAACACAGTTATAAAATGTGAGAAGTGCATTCTCTGTGAAAAGACAAATGATGCTAATTTTTTGCTTTACAATGCGTTGTAAATGTGAATTTATGAGAAGAATTTACATTCTATGAGGTAAAGGTACAAGTAACCACCCACATAGGTAGTGTAATGGTTTGATGGCTTGACGGAAGCCTCCTGTCTTCCGTAATAAGGTTCTAACACCCGGAAGGCTCAAGCCATGAACTATGTATGAGGTCAGGTGACTAACCTTTTATGAAAAAGCCGGCTTATGAATATTTGCCATAGTCAAAAGGCAATTTTGAACGTCAAAATTTGCAAAAACTAGAATTGATTCTAGTCGCCGCTTCCAAAAGGTAGTTTCGTATGGAGAAGAATGTGCAAGAATCTCCGCCGTTACTCTTTTAAAATATTTTACAGGGTTTTGTATACATTCACTATACAATTATATGTGAAGACGATGCACCTAGAATAAAATTACTCTACCACAAAAGGTAAAAAGAATTAAAAATAAAGCAATGACAGGTAATACACGTACATATTCTGTAAAAATGTTGACTGACTGGCTGGCAATAGGTAATTGAAAAGATTAATTGATCAACTTATAATGTTCCCACACTTCCCACTGCTGGGAAACAGGCCTCCTGTCGGTGAGCAGGAGTGGGTCATAATCACTGACCCACGCGGGCCCAGTGCGGGTAGGCGGATGTCACATGTATTCGAATTTTAGGTTCTAGGACATGCCGGTTTCCTCACGATGTTTTCGTTTACCGCTTTGAGAGCAGTGGTGATGAAATAATTAACACAAAGTAAAGTGTCGGCTTGGGTTCGAAGCCACGACCGTACAGTAAGTCGCGGGTGTTACCACTGGACCACCACTGCTCCTGCAACCTATTACTTACTGCCTACAGTTAAAAAGACACAGCCATGTGATCCAGGCGTGCTACACACTTCGGGTCGACATGATTTGGCCCGATTCGGCACAGTCGGCCGGCAAAATATACATTCGATGTTGCCACCCAGCCTGTGCTGAATCTCACTGAACATGTGTGACGTACCCCTGACAGACAGACCGCGCAGGCTTAGTAATTAAGGCCCCATTTTCCAGTTTCCTTTCGACGCAAATGGAACAGGAAAATCCGGAACTTTAAAAAGGCCACCCACAGTCCCGCATCGTATCCAGTTTCTTTGTTGAAGCTGACCTCGCACGGACACAACGATAACCTAACTACTCTGAATTCTCCCAAATGAGGTGTTATCTGCTAAAGAGTAAATAATATACAGGTTGTTACGTTAGGTTAAATGTAAAGAACAGCGGATTTTTTATATATTTCAACATCAAAATATAAAACGCATATTTTCTCTACACAAGTTATGAACTTAATGGTAAACTTTGACAGTAGTGCTATAAGGAGCTAACTTTGTGAGAGACTGGAGCCTGAAGTAGGTTACATAACAACCTGTATTGCAGGTCACAAGGTGCCGCAGTTAGATGCCTGTTATTTAGATACATTACACGACATAATAACGTGCGTTGGTCCCATGGTAAAAGTTTTTGTTTTCATGAGTACTACATTCCCTTAAAGTATGTCCCTCGTTTAATCTAACACTCTGTATAATAACAGAGAGACTACATACAGTGTTTTTTGAGTCCATGCATTTTTTCTTTACAGTTCTTTATTCGTTATCCTCAACCATGCAACGCCATGCTATTGTATAAAATACAATATATTCAATGGTTTGTCACAGTATTCCTTTCCGCTGCTCCTAGACGGACCATGTAGTTTTATTGTTTAAAATAATCTTAACCACTCTACCTATGTGGTTATTTGTAGGCACCTTCACCTTCATCTATACTAATAATATTATAAACAGGTAAAATTTGTTTGGAAGTTTGTATGTAGGGGGTAATCTCCGTAACGGAAAAAAGAAACAAAAATAATTTTTGTTTCTCCGACTACCTACATGAAAAGAAAACTGTAAAAAAAGATGAAAACAAGATGACCTATTTCTGTCTCCCATCCCACAGCCCGTAAGTACAGTCACGAGCAAAAGTATATATACACTCGGCTTTATTCAAAAGCGATTTACTCCTTAAAATTTTACTTTTTTAGTAAAATTTTAAGTTGTTACGAACATAGCATTTTCGAACCCATAGGTTTATGTAATGTGTCGGATTTCAACGTTGCATTCGTTATTTCACGAAAAAATCGCAATTGAAAGTTGCCAAGTGTTGACATATTGGTACTCGTGACTGTACACCCTAAGCCAAATAGTAATGGGTAACTCACCGTCCGATCAGGACCAGGCCCGTGCCGGACGGCACGTGTGTTCCACGCGCGCCTCAAAGAGATGTCAGCAGAAGTGACGGGGCCCGATAGGGCCGAAGCCTGCCAGGGTAGCGGGATCGTCCGAAAGGGTTACCGCTGCCCTGGAACATAAAGGGCTAAGGAAGGAACACGGGTGGGTTTTAGTCAGTAGGAGACTGACACTCCCTCCGCTCCACCCAGAGCGGGAGGGGTCATTTGACGATTTCCCATCCTGAAAAAAAAAAGAAAAAAAAAGCCAAATAACGGTCTAGATAAAAATTGAGATACCTCTCATCAAAATAATATAATAGGTACCTAATACCTAGAAATGAATCTTGAACAACATGTTTTATTGTAATTTACTATGAATCATTTTTGAGATAATGTTGTGAATAGTTATTGGAACTAATACTACATCTCCAGAATAATATTATTCTGCATAGTTGAAAGTTCAGAAAAACAAATTTGAATACTTAACAAAGGCGTAAAGCTCGATGTTGTTTACCACCATTTTTCCTGTATTAGTTACCTAGGGTTTCTGAAAAAGGATCGTGCCTACTTACTGCCTTTATTTGTGTACACAAATAAAGGCAGTAAGTAGGCACGATCCTTTTATTATTGACGCTGACTGTACAGTCAGCGTCAATAATATCGGGACGAACAAACTGTTCAAAATGATCTTAGCAACTATGAAAATTAAATATTAACTCAATGACACAAGGAATGTTTCAGAATGAAGACAGTACACGACAACTGTCATTCTGACAAAAACTTTAACCAATTGAGACAAAGTTTAATTTTCTTAGTTGTTGAGATCATTTTGAACAGTCTGTTCGTCCCGATATTTTTGACGCTGACTGTACCTACTTGTATGTTTGTAAAATTTCTCACCCTCACGTCTAGGTATTTCCAAATCATCTAGGGCAGGCTACTTAATGGGGCATACCCCTCTGTCACCCCCACGATGGAGGAAGGCCATGAGGATTTCCACCGCGCAACAAAAAAAAAAGCTACCTATAGCAGCCTAGATATTTTTTGGTGTTTGGTAGTAAGTAGTTATTGAAAATAAATTACTACTTCCTACCATCATCTGCCTAGACTTTTCCCAACTATGTTGGGGTCGGCTTCCAGTCTAACCGGATGCAGCTGAATACCAGTATTTTACATGGAGCGACTGCCTATCTGACCTCCACAACCCAGTTACTGGGTAATACGATACCCCTTGGTAAGACTGGTTGTCAGACTTTCAGGCGTCTGACTACCCGTAACGACTGTCAAAGATCCACGAATGACAGCCGGGACCAACGGCTTAACGTACTTTCCGAGGCACGGAGGGGCTCGGTATGTAAAGATGGTCACCCATCCACAGACCAACCGCGGCAAGCGTATCTTAACCTGACCGATCGACCTGTGCGGCTGTCATTATTTAGCCACGGGCCCCTCCTTACTACTTACTACCAAACACCAAAAAATAACTGCGGGTTGGTAGGTCACATGTCATCGAGTATTTAGTTCTAGGACATGCCGCCGGTTTCTTCACGATGTTTTCCGTGACCGTTTTGAAAGCAGTGATGCTGAAAAAATTTACACAAAGCGCCTGTCTGGGCTCGAACCTACGACCCGTACGACTAACTAACTTTTTTCCCAATAATAGCTCGTAGGTAATCGTTTGTTCCCTTCTGTCTGTGAGAAAGTTCTTGGCATAATGGCTCATTCGGCAGGGACGCGCTACTGGTATAAAAATAAAATCCTTTTGATATAAAATAAAAAGTCAATGAAGAAAATGCCTCAGTTTTATACACTTAAAAAAAAATTAAGGATTTCTAGAAGTTCGTAGCCAAAACATTGCCTCGTAGATTTTGTAGGGTCTGTTTATATCTCCTGACTTTAATATAATTAACAGCACTTGAAAGCGTGTTACAGGAAGTCCTCTATGAACTGTTGATAATCTATGGATCGCTTTGTTTTAGAATTTGGTTTGCGGAAATCTCTATAATCACAAGCTAGATGCTTCAACTTTAGAAGTTTTAATCAACCAAGCTCTGGGGTCACCAACCCGCTCGCTATCCACTCTACAGACCATTGGTGACGTCAGAGGTACTTGATAATAATTGGCGTAGACATAGAGCAAGTATTTAGTATTGATAGTTAGATTTCCAATTGGAATATCTATTTATGGCTAACTGGTCACAATAACATTCTTCAATGTCCCGGTAGCGTGTGATATTTCAAGATAAATACTACTGTAATTGCATACATTTATCAGCTCTTTACTGGAAACCTGGAATACAAGAAACTCCGTTTTCAAAGCACACGAGAAAGTGGACAAACCTTAACTTTCTCATGAACAATGGTTGCAGTAGAACTTATCTACTATCTAGTACAAGTACTGCACTGGTTGCTAGTGGCAGTGTGTGCAAGTCCTAGTGCTTTTAATCCGGTTATGTGAGCGCGCGCGCATCACTCGTTAGCCCGCAGTCTTCCGCGCAACCCGTCACCTGTGCAAGCGCACACGACAGTATACCGCGAATTTTTAAATAATTATATAATTTTTTTGCTAAGTTATAAATTTTACCAAAATGTTCAAGTCGTTGATAGTTCTTTGTGTGGTTTTCTGTGTTGTTATTGGTAAGTATTATTTTCAAATATTTAAAAAAATAATATAAATTAAAAAATATATATATATCTAAAGCCATTTAATCGTAAAAATACATAGGTACAACGCACTTTATTAATTTCCCTACTGCATTGCAATACACGAAATCAATTTATCCTAATAGGCTATTAAATCTTTGTGATGTAGGTAACTTATTCGTATGCACCATTTAAGAAACATAAATCTCAATTTAAACTATAATACACACACATGTGCTTTTCGTTCATCAGTTCGTAATCACTACCTAGAGAAACATAGAAAAAACAATCGACGAATAGAGTATGTACCTCCTTTATTTTAGAAGACGAATTGTATCGGAGAATTAAGCGTTAAAACAAAAACAGTTCACGACGTTAATTATAAAGTATTATCTATCTTTGTTAGTCATCGTGAAGTCACGGAGATATCGGGCGTGGATCAAAATCGTGACATGATGATCCTTTTCCGTGATCGTGAGCCCAGATCAGTTATATTTTTTTTTTCATAAAATACATTATTCAATTAAAGGCTATTTTGTGTTCATAAGACATTCAACAAAATTGAAAAACAAAAATAAATGTTAACAAGTTTTTTGTTCAAGAGATGATTCAAATAACGTCTGACATCTATTTTGAGATGCTAATTGGTGTTGAAAATTGAAACTAAATATCGTAATGCTTCGCTTGTAATTAAATTATAAACATTGAACACTTCCAATGCAGTTGAATTATCTAATTGCACAGTTGATTAATTCATCTACGGTTACCGAAAAAGTTCATAGTTAACACGTAAGTCACGTTTAAGTGTAATATCATGATTAATAATCTGTATCTTGTTTGTTAACTTCATTTACTCAAAGAGTTAAAATAAAAAACAACTAACTAACAGTTAATAAATAACTTGAACTTAGTTAATGTACCGGTTAAAAAATTTATGGTAGACTACTTACTGCTGTTATTAAATAAAACAGTAGGCTTGTTAATTAACACAAAAAAAACGTTAAGGCAATTACTGCCGTATTTTAGCTATTATAAAACTTCATCATGTTACCTTCGCGATGCCCAGGACTAAACTGTTAGACTAGACAAAAAAGAGGAATCTATGGTCTTATTAAAAACTGAAGGATAAAATGAGACTGCCTCATCTAATAAAGAGGATGTTACGAAAAGGCTTGATGGCAGGAATGCTGTAGATATCCTAAACGTTCTAATACAGTGTGCACACCAGAGTTAAAAATTAAATAAAAAATTTAAAAAACCCCCGACTACGTTAAACCCTATAAAAAGAAAAAAATAACCTTGAAATTATGAGCCTACGTAAGTACGTATGAAATTTTTTGATTAAATATTGTCCTGTCGGGGGACCGCTCTAATTATTAGCTTAACGTTCTGTTACAGTTTAAAATAGTAGCGGTCCCCCGACAGGACAATATTTAATCAAAAAATTTCATACGTACTTACGTAGGGTCATAATTTCAAGGTTATTTTTTTCTTTTTATAGGGTTTAACGTAGTCGGGGGTTTTTTAAATTTTTTATTTAATTTTTTATTTCATGCTTTTTGTAGGGACTCCTTATTATTTCTTTTCTTTTATTTCCTTGCGTTTTAAGATTCAGGTAATCTGGTATTTAATCAGGTTTTTTGTAATTCGCCATTTTGTGGTGGTGGCCACCTTGGATTTGAAATTTGTCATAGTGTATATAGTATTCTACTAGTCAAGCCCTTTCATTTGATACCCATATTGAGGGAGTTGTGAAAAAAAAATGTAATTTGCCATTTTGTGGTGGCGGCCATCTTGGATTTGAAATTTGTCATAGTGTATAGTATTCTACTAGTCAAGCCCTTTCATTTGATACCCATATTGAGGGAGTTGGGAATAAAAAAATGTAATTCGCCATTTTGTGGTGGCGGCCATCTTGGATTTGAAATTTATCATAGTGTATAGTATTCTACTAGTCAAGCCCTTTCATTTGATACCCATATTGAGGGAGTTGTGAAAAAATATGTAATCCGCCATTTTGTAGCGGCGGCCATCTTGGACCGATTTTCATCAAACATAGCTAAGAACACTCCCGACAAATTCACCTTTCAAACAAAAAAAACAAAATTAAAATCGGTTGATCCGTTCGGGAGCTACGATGCCACAGACAGACATACACACACACACACACACACACACACACACACACACACACACAGACACGTCAAACTTATAACACCCCGTCGTTTTTGCGTCGGGGGTTAAAAACAGCTTTGTCTGTTGTATCGGAGCTGAACGAGGCAGAACTGTTTTGTCTTGCATTAAAATAGTAAGTTTCTGAAACTTTGTCTATGCACATGTTTTCATTGTTTTGTCTCATGTGTGCCATACCCACTCTATAGATGCATAGTATAAAGTTGCTTTTCATGTCTGTCTGTTTGAACGCTTACATAACCAGCCTATAATGTTCCCACTGTTGGGACACAGGCCTTCGCTCTGTGCTGTGAGAGGAAATTTGAATGCTTAGTTCTTCTTAATGACATAATATATTTCGATTTAGTTTTCACCACCATTTAGATAATTTATTCCGGAAGGTTTATGTCTGTCACAGAAATCTTTATGTTCGGATATTGCACCTTTGCAAGTTGCTAGTTCTTTCAAAAAGCCAGTCTGCGTTAAGACAGTTTTGACTCAATTCTGCACACAACCTATGTAAGATCTTCTATACGAACTAGTTAGACTCGTCCGTATTCATCGCACGTCTCTATCTTAAGCTTCAATTTTACTGTCTTCAGAAACAGGAATCAAGTCATTACCAGACATTCCTAACGGATTTTATATTTGTTAATTGCGATATCCGTGAAGCCAATCGATCAGTGACACGAATTGATGACTTCTCCTAATATCTGCTAAAAAACTTCTGACTAACGTGCCTACTTAATAAAACAACTAATTGGTATATAAGAATTCTTATAATTAAATACTGGCTTATCTCATTGCCCATCAATATTAGTCATCTGGCCGCAAGTATTTTTTGCACACCTTTTTTTATTAAAATCGAACCTCGGGAAAATGATATCATCGACATCTGGGGCCAAAATAATTCCGGGAAAGGTTACGTTAGGTACCTTCAAATACCTGCCAGTACTTACAGCGCTCGTTTAACTAAATAAAAACAAAAACAAAACTGTGATGATGTAGACAGGTGAAATAGCGACCAAAACTTCGCCTCAATTCGCAGTATACAATGATGAGAAAGCTCCTTCAAAGCTCATCGAAGCGGAACTTAAAAAGCGTTGGACAGTAAACATGGCAATAGTATGTTACTTGAAAAGTTTATCGAAGGAATTTTATAATAATGCAAAAACAAACACGATTGGCCCGGTCCGAGCCGAGCTGGGTTACACACCACTGGACAGGACAATGACTCTCACATTACATCCAGTCGCGATTAAAAAGGTTTTAAATGGCTTTTACAGGTTGGTACTATCTATGCGAGGCGGCAGGGTCACACAAAATGTAACCATGAATTCAGCACATGATTCTAGATCCCCTAGCGTAAAAATGTTTCGTCGGTTATCAAAAAAAAAACAGCTGTTTCATAAGAAAATGTTTATTTTATTAACCAAAGAATAATGTGAACGCAAGGGGGTTCAGAATCATGTACTGACTTCATGGTAAAGAGTTGCGCGTCGATGTCCCTGCCACCCTGTATTTCTCTAGTAGGTAAGCAAAATAATAAAAGTTGAATGGACACAAAGGGAAGGAGGAGAGGGAGGGAGGGGGGGATTGTAGATAAATACTTAAATGGATATAGCGTGTT
The DNA here is from genome assembly GCA_951799955.1 of Apamea anceps. Taxonomy (NCBI): domain Eukaryota; kingdom Metazoa; phylum Arthropoda; class Insecta; order Lepidoptera; family Noctuidae; genus Apamea; species Apamea anceps. The sequence continues at coordinate 7,020,837 of OX637501.1, forward strand.
CTGAAAAGTCTTAGTTGAAAATGGAAGCTAGGCTATTGTAGAAGAGACAGAACTAATAAAGATGGACGAAGAGTGTGAAACTGCAAGATGAAGTAGATATAAACGCGCGTCTAACTGAAACGAACAAAAGAAAAAAAAATCTAATAGTGCTGTATCCTAAATATTGAATACTAGCTGCGCCCCGCAGTTTCACCCGCATATGTCTTGATCAGGTGGGAATATCAAGATAAAAAGTATTCGATGTCCTTATCCAGATTGTGGCCTATCCATGTAACAAATTTTATCCAAATCCGTTTAGCCGTTTTAGCGTGAAAGCATAATAATGAAACATACAAAAAATCAAATCTTTATTCTTTACTTGTAATATTAGTTTAGACAGGTCAGGACAGGTCAGGTAATATTGGTTTAGGCAGGACATCAGGCTAAAAAGAAAAGAAGACCTAATTAGTAGATAACTATAATTAGTGAAAAATATTGTTTGATCAAAATAAATCATGTACCTACTCGTACCCAAGCTTCACAACCATAGATAGTCTCTAATGAAGCTATGATGAATCGATTATTTATAAATCAATCGATCAAAAGAACAACGGCTCATTCGATCATTTTTACTCTGCAATAATTAAGACTTATGTTCAGATAAACTGTCATCGTTAATTAATATAACGTAGTCGGGATTGTCGCCATATATTCTAAGTTGTTTAGACTTATATAGATAAGAAACTCGCTACTTGACTCTTTACTGACCCACTTTCGTGGTCATGTGGCTAACTTGTTGCATTTCACTCCTATCGTCATGATTAATCAAAACAATTCGTGTTTATGTGGTAAAACTTTTGGAAAAGTCTAGCGAAGTCATTTAAGTAAAAGTATCAATGATGAAACATGACAACATCACGCCGGCTTCCCCGAAACGTCAGGCAGAGGTGTAGGTACCCACCTTTCGCCAGCTATGTTTAAGTCCCATGTACGGCGAGCGGGGCGGTGTGTGCGGCGAGCTTATTGCCTTCAACCCTGGCCAAATCCAGTTACCAGGATGCTAATGAGAAATTCCTGATAGAAAACACCAATAACACTATGCCAGACAAAAAGGCCAATTTGCCAGAATCATAATAGGATAACAATATGAATCATATTAAAAATCGTAAAATGGTCACAAACTGACAATTCATAATATGATCTGTGTGCAATTCATATCACAATGAAATAATATTTAAACTGTAGAAATAAAAAATAAAAAACCAATTTGATTAATAAAAACTATAATGAAAAATTTACCGATAAAATTACGGTTTTTATTTTATTCATGCGGCAATGTTTACACCAAATATGAAATGAAATTTTACGAAAATTAGAGGAATTGCTTTTAGAGGTATTGCTTAAAGTGGCCTTTTTAGGCCCCCTGGGTATTGAACCCGGTACCTCGTCAGCAGTCGTCGTCGCCTCGCTCAGCAGTAGCAGTTCCACTTTCATTTATATCGTGTGACAAAATATAATATTAAATTTTACATTGGTAGATACAATTAATAACAAAAATATTAACCGGCAAATTGGACCAATTCAGTTTTTTGTATCAAAATACTACTTCGCGTGACTTTAAAGATTACTATTACGAATAGGAGGAACAATTATAATTATTCGCGTCCATTAATTGTATTACTTTTTTATGTTATCTTTGTAATATAATGCGCAAATGTAAATGATCGTGTATGACCGCTGTCTGTCTCATATCTACCGAAGTTCATGGCATTTAATAACTGCGTATATGTCCAGTTGATTTCGGGGTATACGGAAGACCGATAATAAAGTATTTATATACATAAGTACCTACTTTTTAACAATAATACGGAACAGGTCACAAAGAAACATATGATAGCAGGTATAAGCGAACTGCAGTTCAAAAATCAGTATAAAATAATATTTATTCGAGACAATTTGTTCCGATTTTTGAGCAACAAAACTAGGGCAAGCAGTAGAATTAAAGAGCATTATAAGACGAAGACACCTTCACTTGTATCAGGAGAATGTGCGTTGGATTCTGAATCTTATCTGTCTTGGGTTTGAGATGAAAATCGATGGCTGTTGCTGGATATATTTGGGTGAAATGTACTGGACACATGAAGCAGGTACAGTTAGCGTTTTGACAAGCAAAAAGTCAGCCATGAGTCGGGTTGACGCCGGCGACCGTTAGAAAGCCGGTGTGGCCATACATTCACATCTCACTCAACGACGCTAACATACAAACAAACTGGTACTTGTTAGAACATTTTATAGGTAATCATGAAGGCATTTTAATTTTAACGGTTTTACTCAGCAGTCAGCCACCTCTCGGTGTTTGTGAGCAATCAGTGTAAAGACTGATGCACAGCGTCAAGATGCCAATGCAGCTTTAGATGTTTTAGTTTTAATAATGATATTGGCGCCGATTCCCTTGTTCACAAACTAAACTAAATTTAAGTTCAGTGCATCTTTTTCTTTCTATTTCATTAAGAAAAGGACAGAAGATAAATATTAGTTTAGTCCTGTCAAATTAAGATACTCCAGACGTGTTAGACGTGATTAAAAACATGGCTATTTCAATTTACGTCAGGCGCTGACTAATTTGACAGGACTAAACTAATATTTATCTCTGTCCTTTTCTTAATGAAATAGAAAGAAAAAGATGCACTGAACTTAAATTTAGTTTAGTTTGTGAACAAGGGAATCGGCGCCATTGTCTTCTTGAAATTCAAGTAGGTAGGTATTAAAACTGATGTTAGTTGTTATAATAAAACATCCTATAATCATCAAATAGGTACTCGTAATGGCCAAACATCAGATAAGTAAATTGGATCTCGAAAAGCTTGATCACTAGGTAGGTAGATACATGTCTGACATTAGCTAATGCCTAAAAAGTTAGGCTTTAAATTGTCACATTTGTGTTAGCAAATTAAGAATAACTTTGAAAGTTAAAAACATTAGGACTTAGGAGCCAGGTAACAGGTAACCTTACCGATAGACGAAGTTATTACGCAAAAGTTCAATTGGCAATGTTTACCTATAGAAAAGCTGTCAAGATCTCAAAGTGCAATGATGCGCAAGAGCTTCTGACCGCATTACCGCAACACGTTTCTGATAGAAATTCCAGAATGTTGTACCTATTATACCTACTTCGACTTTTAATAGTATTCAGTAACTTGACAGTTCAAAGAAAAATAATGTTGCCATACTAAAACTAATAGTGTTGGGGTAGTGAACGATTTTGCGTAAAGAACGAATGATAAAAATGGTTTATTTTAAATAAAACTTTAAATATTCGTAATTATTTCGTATTTCGTCGAATATTTGAATATTCGAAAAATTTAAACAATTCCCAAGATGTTCTGGAACGACTGGAACAAAAACAGACATTCAAGAGTGGCTGAATATAATAGGTAATAATCAATATATTCTAAATTTAAATTCTAAAACAAAATATATAACAAATTCTACAATTTTTAATAGTGTATATCATGTTTTTAAGACAAGTTATTAAATACAAAATAAATCAATCAATTTGGTTCATTCTTTCACCACCTCACTATCTTTTTTTTTTTTTGTCAAAATCTGGTAACCCTTCAACTGTCAAGTTACTGAATACAATTAAAAGTCAAAGTATACTTATAAAGAACACTGATTGTAAGGACCAAACAATTTGATGTTTGCAAGCAACAATATTTTTTAAGCTTAATCAATCTTGCATTCATAATCTGCTAGAGATGAACACAATCACCTCGTTATAGGCTTTGGCAAACTTCGTTGTATAGATACAATCTAATTATTGAAAATGAAAAGATTTAAAAGAATATTTAACCTTCAGTAAAAATTTTCAAACCTACCAAGTTATTGATCGAAGTGCCAAACCAATTAACTTACCTACTTACGAGCTGTTTAAACCTAAGCTTGGTTAGGTAAAAAAGAGTGATCATATCCGTTTAATATAGCCTCTCTCGGTCTCGGACGGAAACGATAACTTCCTTAAGAGGCGTTAGAAGAAGCTTGAGACCTAAACAAATCATGGTATCATCCACCTTTTTCTTACGTAAACACGAATTTGTGTAAAAAATAAGTAGTAAATATAGATGGGTATCAAAAACACCCGATAAACACCCGTAAACACCCAAAAAATTCGGATGTTTAGGTACTGGGTGTTTACCAAAGCACCGGGTTTAAACCCGGCGAATACATATAGTAGGTAGTAAATGATTGTCTTTTTACCACGCCGTTAAATCTATCGTGTGGGTAAGTAGCTGATGGCAGCACGAATGGAGAATTCGGCATGAAAGCATAAACAGATAGACACCTTTTGGTGTAAGTTTGAGCTCACGCGGCTAAACGGAACAGCCGATCGATTCTGTAAAAATCTCACCGTGAAAAGTTGGTGAAGTGAGCTTAGAGTGAGCTGTCAATAGTGTCAATCCCTTAGTATTAGTTGGAAAGACAGCTCACTCCACGTTCACTTCACCTAAGTTTTCACGGTGAGATGGATACAGAATCGCACTGCAGGTTTAGGACCACTAAATTAAGAACTGTATCTAGCTACGCAGTAAAATCTATTTATTGCACTGAATTGCAGCAATTGTCTAATCGAAACAGCTATGTACAGACGCCAGCAGGTCAAGCTACCCGAAACTGTCAAATTTTCCCAATCAATTTTGAACCTTAACGCTATAGCGATAATGTTGAAAATCTATTAAATAAATTTGACAGATTGTAGTAGCTTGATGTGCTGGCGTCTGTACAAACGTGCGCGCCGGAGAACTACGTACATAACTACCTACCTAGTTATCTCGAAAATAGTTTGTGTCTACGTCAGACGCTCAAGTGGCTGGATCGTGATCATTCGTGACCGCGATACTTACAGGTTAGCTGATATTTAGCACTTACTATCTTAAACGGGAAAGTAAATAATAGCCGTTCGGGTCGATCAACCAGGTTAAGCTACGCTTGCTTAGGTCCGTGGATGGGTGACCATCTTTATATCGTATCTCATATTTACTTCGTGCCTCGGAAAACACGTTGAACCGTTCTGTGATTCGTGGATCTTTGACAGTCGTTACGGATCGTCAAAAACCCGAAAATCTGACAACCAGTCTTACAAAGGGCCCAGTGTACCGTGTTACCCGTTAATTGAGTTATGAAGGTCAGATAAGCAGTCACTCCATTGTAAAGTAATGTTATTCAGCTACATCCGGATAGACTGGAAGCCGACCCCAACATGTACAGTTGGGGAAAGACCACACAGACGATGATATCATGAACAGAAAATTTTCTTATCACTGTTGCTCTCGATTGTCCATTATAAACAAAAATAATAAATAACATTCAATCGTTTCCCATGTCTTTTCATATCCAATAAGGTATTTACATGACTCTCCGTGTTAAAAAGCTTACGCGGAGAGTCAGGTAAATGCCTTATTGTGTCCGCAATTGTATTTAATTAATGTAATTAAAAAACATATTTTATATGTTATTTATCAACGGCTACAATTGTTAACGAAGGTGGGCGCTAATACCTATAATTACAAGATATTAAGTTACCTTAGATTAGGTATTGGTTGGCAACGCTAACATACGAGTACACAACCATAGAAATCTATGAGTACGACTCTACTTACCTTAGGCCTATTTTTATTGTAAACCATATGTTTTTACTTGAAGGTGCAAAATTAAATAAACTATTTTATTTATTTTTAATTAAAACTGAGTCTTATAAAATTCCGCGTAGATAGAGTAAGTTCTAGCTTTTGCTCGCGGCTTCGCTCTGGTGGAGGTCAGAAATGATCCCTAGAATAAAAAGTATCCTATTGCCTAACCGAGGTCATGGTCTACCAGTGTGCCAAACATCCAAATCCGTGTGTGTGCATCGAAATGCGTGTCGTATACAGACAGACAGAGATACACCCATTCGCATTTATAATATTAGTAGTATGGATTCTGATGGATTTAGGTAATTGTTTCGGGTTTATATCTCAACTCAGCCTATCGCAGTTCACTGCTAAACAAAGGTTTCTCTCAAGTTGCGCCACAAGGCATCCATTTATATTTTATTTTAATTTTTTTTTTTATTTTATATATTTATGTTCTGTAATTTGTATGGTGTACAATAAAGAGTATTCTATTCTATTCTATTCTATTCAAGCTGTCTTTTCCAAGCGGTAGCTGTTGGGGCATCAAATAGTTGGGTAGCAAGTTCATACAATCGAATGGCCGTTTTCACTGGCGACGCTTAAATAAGCTATTCGATTTTCTACTTTCGGTACTGAGCCGAGCGTTGAAATGCCAACAGCGCACTTTTATTTAGGCATTAATTCAAGCGTGGGTAGTGTTAGTGAAAATGGGCATACGGCAAACGGCAACTCTCTTATTTTTGCCAATATCAAGAAAAGAAACGTATCTGCTTAACTTGAACACAGCAACATCTGAATTCGCATAAAACCATAAAAGCTTCGCACTGTCTATCTGCGTATCGGCATCTCGTTTCATCTGCAGTTAATAGTCGGTTGAACGACCGCAGTAACAAGTAAAGTGACCTAAACAAGTCCCGGCCCAACCATTATCTCTAGGTATTAGCAAATTTACGACGCGCGGATGCATGCGATATCATCGTGAAACGCGCGATCTATCGGCGACCCGTGCTCGTGCAAGCGGACGGATTTGATTTCGGAAACTTTCTTCAGTTTCTATTTATAGGTACATCAGACGCGCTAGAATCGTTTTTATAGCCGTCATTATCTTTCTATGTATATCTATACTTATAATAAATCTGTAGAAGTGAAAATTCTGTACATTGAAAATATCAAAAAAATAAATGGCAGGGGGTGTTACTAGACCGACACCGAACCCAAAAATGTGATTAAAAAATTTTTTGTCTGTCTGTCTGTCTGTTTGTTCAGGCATCACGCAAAAACTACCGGTTCGATTACGATGAAACTTGGTATAATTATTCTTTAATATCCTGGGCACCACACTGGGTACTTTTTATCCCGGAAAAGTATATACAATAAAAAACAAACTTAATTTTGCGGTTCGATCCCTAGACCCGATTACTGTACCAACCGCAAATAATAAGTTTGTCGTAGGTTACGTTACCCGCAGTGCAGTTCACTAAAGTTATGCTCTAAATGTAGTGCTGAAGGTTGAATTTGGCTTGCACCGTTCGCAGCACACGCGTGGCGCGCGGCCGCCACGGATCGCTACCGTATAAGTATAAGGATATTTTTTGAACTTTGATTTGAACGGACGTGTTGAGTGGCGAGCGTTCGTTCTTATTTTAACTGCTACTTGCAATTCTAAACCGTGTTTTTCAGTGCGACCTTTTTTATTTCTATTAGTTTTTAGAGTTATTTAGGTTTATTTTTATAAGTCGTAGGTATAGATTTTAATTTTAAAGTATAGGTAGTAAGTATATTTGATAGTGTACGTAGTGACCGTAGGTTATTTTATAATACTGTTAGGTAAGATTAGTCATTCGTATAGATATTAGTTTTTAGGGATTTTGCTTATTTATTGAGTTTAGTTATCATCAGAAATAGGTTTATTTAGGTAGGTAGGTATTTTATTTTCTGTTATTGAGTTTTTTTATTTTTATTATGTAGGTACTTAGGTAAGGATATCATATAGGTACCCTCTTAATCACCACTAATGAGACACAATTGGTTTTCTATTGTAATTAGCCACAAAGGGCCCGCGAGATAGATGGCATCCTGGGGAAGCACATACATTTTATCCTGTTAGCACGTTCCCGTGGGATAATTTCCGACATCCACGCGGGCGAAGCCGCGGGCAGAAGCTAGTACCTAATAAAAATCTTAAATTCTTTAATTCACTGACAGACAACGCACAGCCTAGACTGCAAACTAAACTGCTGGGTCTAGAAGTACAACATTTTGCAGAACAGAGTTCCTTATTTAGCGAAAGTGAGGACTAAGGAAGGATTTTAAAAAATTCATCCTCTAAATTTGTAGTAATGGCCCAGTGGTAATAGCTGCGACTTTGTAGACGAGTTGCAGGTCGTAAGTCCGAACCTAAACAGGCGCTTTACTTTGTGTAAATTATTTCAGCACCACTGCTCTCAAAACGGTGAACGGTTTCTCACATCGTGAGGAAACCGGTATTTCCTAGAATAAATAACTCGAAGACATGTGACATCTACCATCCCGCACTGGGCCCACATGGTGGATTACGGCCCACTCCCTCTCACCAAGTGAAGGCCTGTGTCCCAGCAGTGGGAACATTATAGGCTGATTATACTATCCCTTAAAGGGAGTTAAAAAGGGGAAGAAAGTTTGGGAAGGTGGTCGACATTTTTTCCCATGGGAAATCCCATTGGGTACACAGTTTGCATTCATTTAATTAATTCAGCACATTAGATAAAGTTGGGACTATCGAGTTCGCGTGCTGCACCTCGTAATGTTCGTAGATATGAATGTTATGTTAGAGTTGATAAATTGAATAAATTCAATGCGCATAACACGCTTGAGTTGTCACGGAAGATCGTATGATACGATACTAAGCACGTCGCACACGCAGTCGATTTAACTCACAAGAATTATTATGAAACCTAAATAAATTATGGCTCTCACGAGTAAAATAAATGAAGTTTATTTTGTGAAGATAATCAGTCGTAACTTTTCGCTAACAACAATGTCATTCGAAGCCTCGAGGTCAGATGTAACATGTAATATAAAGGCTTCGTTAAATTTTGTACGCATAAAAGGCTATTTTAAATATGTTGAATGATTGAAATTAGTGTCGGTTTGACGGGGATGTGGTCAGCATCCATAAATCATTCACAAAAAATACTTCTGAACTTGCGAATTTTCGTCGAACTGTGTGTCCTTGACGCTTACCTAGTGACTCAATGGGTTGACCAAACAACACCGACCAAACACCAAACATGGTGGCTTCGGGTGTAGGTAGTGTGGTCTAAGATTTCTTTTTCGGGTAGGTGGGTAACAACTACAGTAATACAGTAGTGGCTATTAAAACTTGGTTTAAAAAACGACCACTCGGTTCGCTGCATCGAATGACCTACTTTTAAAAATTGCCAACGATAAAAAAACTCTGCTATCAAACTGTAAACTGGCCTTGAGGTCGCCAAGCCTCAGGAAGTAGGTTATTACGGTGTTCTAGACGATAAGGGGTTCTAAACAACAAGTCAGTTATCCCGACTCCTGACATCTTGAACCGGTAGGCTCACTATTATTCAATCAAAATCATCCTTAACACCCAGGCCACCAGGTTGCTAAAGAACTGGTTTAAACTGAACTGGTGAACATACCGCGATAAAATGAACGTCACATCGCCTTGCAACTGTCCTATGCCTCAGTCATTATCAGATAGCCCTGAAAAGCTCTTTTGGCTCATGCTTCCCCATGAAAGGACATGCCCCACTGCCAACAAAAATTGTTTTACATATTTTTTTTAATAATAACATATCTTTCTATTTCAGAAGCCCGTCCCAAATGGCAGGTCCTGCCTCCTGTGCCAGGATACGTGCCAGTCTACATCAGGTCAGGCGACACACCGCTTGAGGAGATCAACCTGGACTTAGCAGAGGCTTTCCACGAGCTGCCTTCGGGGAGAAGCGTAGGAAAGCAAGTTGAAGCATCTCCTGAAACCCCGGAACAAGCCGACCAGCCCCAGCCTGACGAGATCCCAGCACCTGCCGACGAAACCGTCGACCGCCGTCCCTACGAAAAGAAACTCCTCGAAAAGAAAAAGAAAGTCAGCTCCGATATCCCGAAACCGATCGAACGTAGATAAATAAGCGTACTTAAGTCCTAGTTATAAGTTATTAATTTTAATTACTACTCAACACAAATTTTTAATACTCAGTTTCCTAAAAGCTTGCCATTAGCTTTATTTATTAACACAATGTGTAATCGTAGCTGTTTGCCATTTTGTATTTAGAATACTCTCGGAACTTACTGAAGTAAATAATTTATTTTTTATGTGTCTTGACTTTCTTTTATGTATCCTCAATGTCCCAGCCTGTACAATGCTAATCAGCAGATCATGTCTTGGGGCCGAAGTTATTTTGGATTACCAAGAGTCTGAATGACCGCTTGTTAAAGCCAGCAGAATCTAGTGGCGAAGATTAATAAAATTCTGCTCTAGCCACGAGTGACTCACTGCGCTGTAAGAGGTCATTTTATATGGTCACCATCTTTTAGATTTATAGAAAAAAGCACTAGTGTAAAATTTGTTGTAAGGTTGTTATTCTTTTGGCGAAATATAGATTATGATTATGATGATCCGGCGTGCCTATGCTGCCAGATTTGTAGGTCTTTATGGAGGACTTCCTAATTAGAATAGGGCTGACCAGAGGCAACAAATGGTTTTTTCGCTGAAATTCCCAAGAAGAAATATGGGGTCGAACCCCGAAATCACTTGCTGTCGGTCTTAGCTTCAACATTTGGGCTATAGCCAAGCGCGCCTTACAACCGCAACGAGACGGAGCGCAACGCATTTTCTTACAGAAAAAGTGTGGTGTAGCCACATAGAAAATGTACGAGACTGATAAAGGAGGATTTTCGCAAAGCGTTGCGTTGCGGCGCGGCCCGCTCCAATCTGCTGTAACCTTAAAAACACAAATTACAACAGTTGTCCTAAATTCGATACCCATAAAATATGTTCGACTACAAAAGCATTGTGATGAGACACCATGACCATTGCAGTGATGTCACTGCAGTAGCCATGACACGATTGCCAAACAAATAATAAAGGTCAGGTTTACAATAAAACCACTGCATACGAAAGATTATTTTTATTCCTTATCTATATTTAAATTGTATCTATAAATATACAACAGTACATGCCTAACTATAAATCTATTACACAACTATTTACAAAAACATTCATATTAAACACGGAATGAAACTTTGCGAAAAGTATTTAGGCGTCCTCGCAAACTTGACTCCAGTAGCCAGTCTCAATGGCTAGTGAAACGTCTTGTTATGGTTGTAGCACTATACTAAATTCTAACCTCTTTATTAATAAACGCGGTAAAGTTATGCGAGTCATAACAACTAAGAAAATTAAACTTTATGTCAACTGGATAAAGTTCTTGTCAGAATGACAGTTGTCGTGTACTGTCTTCATTCTGAAACATTCCTTGTGTTGTTGAATTAATATTTCATTTTCATAGTTGTTTAGATCATTTTGAACAGTATGTTCGTCCCGATATTATTGACGCTGACTGTACGAGCATTGATCACCACGTTTGCTCAAGCCGGCTTGACGATTTCAGACTAATATTAAATATACGTCCAGGTTTCCTCATTATGTTTTTCCTTCACCGATGTCATCAATGTCCAAGATAAACTCCCAAGCTTAATCCTCGGAAAAAATATAGTTAATCTGAAACTTAAACTCTTTGTCACTTGATTCCGCATTTATTAATAATTGGGTAACATTCGAAACTCTGTCATAAAACGTAAGAGCGAGACGACACGAGACTCGAGAGTTTAGTATTTTGCGTTCGGGATTGTCCGATTGAGTCCGAAACTACTCAGGAATTCCGAAACAATCACCAATTAACAATATTAATAGGTCAAGAGAACACATCACAAAAACACTATTGGGGAATAATGTATTACCTACAGTAGTTACAAATCATGAGCGTGTCATGTGGCTTTTATGTCACTGACATAAGATTTGAATTGCAGCTACAATTCTTAAAACTAACTACACTAAGTGCGATTTCACCAATGAAACTGAGCGGGATCAGCATGTCTGAACTGCGTTCAAGAGCTGTCAGTGGCAATATTCCTCAACAATGATGTCACTGACAGTTCCTAACCGTGGTTTAGATGAGCTAATCGCTATCAGTTTCATCGGTGAAATCCGCCCTGAATTAGGACCTTCTCATGGTCAACATAACGTTAATCTCCCATATGATTGTCCTCAAGTTAGTTATGACTTCCTTCAGCTGCTTGTTTTTTAATACCACCTGGAAACAATAAAATCAATTCATTAATTTTTATTCAACATACGTCCTACAGTCTTTTTATATCCTTGTTTCCAATTAAGGCTATATCCACTTAAGCAAACTTAAACTCGAAATTTTTCGCATTTATTTTAATTAAATCATTTACAGGCAATTTTGATTTGTCAAAATTAAATAGTCGGTCAGTTAATCAGAGAGTTGAAGCTAGTTGCCCATTCCACAACGTAGATCTCTATGGAGAAGAACGCGCAAGAAACTTCAAGGAAGGAGGAAAATTCTGGGTACAATATTCTTGTTGCTTCTATTTGTGAGAACAATGTTAAAACAAATGAAGAAACAATTCAAAATATAAGATTAAAAATAAGCCCTGGCAGTTAAGAGATGACCAGTCTCAACCGACGGCGCCCCGAAGCAAATATCAACTTTACGTTGCTAAAAATTAAGCTGATTTCAATGATACCGACAGTGATCTGCCGATCTATTCTGTAAAAATCTCACCATAAAACTTAGGTGAAGTCAACTAGTATGGGATGATAGCTCACTTCACCAAAGATTTCACAGTGAGTTTTTTACAGAACAGACCAGCTGATTACAATATCTAGATAAAAAAAATATAGATTAAAAAAACACGCCACATTAACCGGTTGAATGTCGTAATTACAGAAACAATTAAAAAGCTATTGTGTCTCACGTGGATCCACGTTCGAAAGGTTAAGCAATGCTAAAACAGGCCGGTAATAAGATTACGTGGTAATTAACTACAAGAAATGAAAGAGAAAAGATATAAAATTGATCCTCTCACCTGTTCTGTGAGCTCCCTATTTTCTTCTTGTGCTAGCCGGTAAGATTCAGTGTTGCGCCTTTCATCCAGCGCCTTATTTTCAGCTTCGTCCTTCAGTGGTATAAGACTTTCCATGTGGGTGTACTCCATTCCCTAAAACATATTAACATACCAGTTAGCAAATATCGACGGATGAACACGAGCCTACAAAGGATGGTTGTTCAAAACTTCAAAACCTCACGACGACAGAAAGACGGCGCACAAAGCATCGCACATCCGCTCGCCGAAGCGCACGTGTCGATTCTCTATGCGTTTATTGTTTAGCGTATTGGTGTAACATTTTGTCGAGCAAAGGCACGAGAAGTTCCTATAGGTCCGACATTCCAACAATGAACGCAAGGTAAAATTGTGCTTTCGCACCAACAGACTCTGCTTAACTCTTCAGTGAAGACGGATCAACGAGTTTACACAAGTGACCGAGACTGACACCGGTTGTGGTAAATCTTGTCAAAAGCCTTTTTCCAGCAATAAACTGCGATAGGCTGCATCGAGCAAGATATTGTGGCTATTGTAAATAATAATAATAAATCTTTATTTTCAGACCATAGATCCATAACTTAACATACGATCAAGAAACATGTTAAATAAAAATACAAATAACAAGAAAAAATAACAAATAAAATCCTAGTCTAATCTAATTAAACCTACAAAATAAAACCTAAAAAATAAACCTACCTCACATAATATATCTGAATGACGGTCTGTGTGCCGCCATCCAGTGACCTATTATTTGGCCCTTCACCCTGCCGGCTACAGTAGCCACGAGACTGTTGGGGCTGCCGCGCACCTGACGCATCAGTGACGCAATTCGCAGACGCAGCAGCGAACCGAAATCCGGAACGCGTACGTCCGCGAACATCCCCGACGCGCTACAGAAGCGCGGCAACCCCAGCATTACCTACCCGGTAAATGAGTGGCATTTGCACGTAATAAGTCAAAGTGATCATAATAATATGCGGGGTAGTTGCGTAACATACCATCAGTAGCAATGGGTTTAATTTTGACAGTTCAACAACATTCATTGCGTTTTTTACGTTGTTGAGCAGACATATGTATATAAGTAGTTTATCAGCCATCTTGTTACCATAACACAAGCATTAGGTTGCTTAGCTTGGGACTAGATGGCGCTGTGTGAAATATCCAGGGATATTATTATTATTATTATATCTTTCGAACATAATTATGAAGCAATGGATTATCAATATCCTTCAAAATGATTCAGATTGAGATTGATAGTGTATTCCGTAATTAGTTAGGAAGATGGTTCAGCGGCTCAGTGGCTGATTTTCTGCGCTACATTCTACATACTGTCGTAAGTATAACCTACCACCAGCGACAATTTAAAGCATTATTTACATCACTAGCGAAAAGGCTCTGTCGAGATGTAATTGATAATACACATTGTATACACAGTACAAGATCCGGACTAAATCGACCTTCCCGGATCGAGTTTCTTAATAAAATGCTTATTTTATGTATTTTAAGTTAAATATTTTTTTAAGCATTAAATAATAATGCGTTCAGAATGCTGTTGGGGTTGCCGCGGCAATGCAGTGCGTCGCAAATGTTCGCAGATGCGCGAGTTGACGGTTTCCACGCTGTAATGCGTAAGAAAGTGGCGTCATCATTACAAAGACTGCGCGGTAGCACCAACAGCATTTTGCAAATGATTGCGTCCCGTTATGACTGTCCCATACAGGCACACTGGGTGGGAATAGTAACGGGACAATTGTAATGTTTATGTTTTTTGTTTTAGTTCACTTTGTATTAGATTCCTACTAACATAGATATTAAGAAAATTGTTACTAACACTTATATGGATTCTGTCCGAAATAAATGGAAATTATTATTATTATTTAATTTTATATTTTAACATATCTCGGGACCACGGGGTCCCGGTCCTTTGGAAGGCGTACGAGGGGCCGAAGCCAACTCGCAGAGGCCCCTTAGGAAATTTCATTGAAATGTGGCACCACCCGACGATTTTCCCTGTATGCACTATGCAAGTGCACCCAACGACAACCCCCGGTTAATGTAGGACTATTGCAGGATATGGAAAAAGACAAATTTGGACTATAGGTTTGGGTGGCTAAAGTGGTCTGGTTACCAATAACTATGGGAGAACTATGGCCCCTGCCTGATCAATGTTTTATATATACACGGATAAAATGGCAGGGGGTGACTTGCACACTCAATAATGGGCCCCCGGAAACGGTCGCTAGCACATAGTGACGTAGCAACAAGGGGGCAGCATGTCCTGAGGTGCTTATGAGGAGTGGAGAGGTATTCCACGGCTTTCAGAACAATCCCAGAGCCCGGAAGATGGTCAAGATCCCTACGAGCACTTACTGAAACACTTCCTTCCCCCAAGCAAGTTTGCTCTTGCGAGTCTCCACTCAAGCCGGCCAGTAAAGGCAAGAATGAGGTGGGAGCTCTGTTCCTCGTCATTGTTCACTCCATCCGGCCAATAAAGGCAAGCCAGAGGTGAGGAACAAGATTTCTCCCGGGAGATAGGGTCCGTGGGGTCGCTACTGCCCAGCAGCTCGCCACATGCTGCCCTGCGGGTTTCTGTATCTCTTTTGGTCTGGCTCCTCACCTCAGACCTGTTTCGGCAAAGTAAACTCTTCCGGCACAGGCCTAGAGTTCGGAGCGCGCAAGCCCCACCACGACGTCAACGTAGAGATACGGCGGTGGGGTTATTATTATTATTATTATTAAATAAATGTAGATAATACAGCTGTGCAGGAATATGGTGCGGCAACCCGAGCAGGTTTTGTTCATTCGGAAATATTTTTAGGGTTCCGTACCTCAAAAGGAAAAAACGGAACCCTTATAGGGTCACTTCGTGGTCCGTCCGTCCGTCTGTCAGTTTGTCAAGAGACCCTTTTTCTCAGGAACGCGTGGAAGTATCAAGTTGAAATTCATATCAAATACGTAGGTCTCCGTTCCTTTGGAGCTCTAAAAATATCCAGCTTCTAAGTCAACGCAATACAAAAATACGGTAATTTATGCGAGACTAGCTTCTGCCCGCGGCTTCGCCCGCGTGGATGTCGGAAATTATCTCACGGGAACGTGCTAACAGGATAAAATGTATGTGCACCAGGATGCCATCTATCTCGCGGGCCCTTTGTGGCTAATTACAATAGAAAACCAATTGTGTCTCATTAATGGTGATTAAGAGGGTACCTATATGATATCTTTACCTAAGTAGGTACCTACCTAATTAAAAAAATAAATAAACTCAATAACAGAAAATAAAATACCTACCTGCCTAAATAAACCTATATACGACGATAACTAATCTAAACTCAATCATCATCTGCCTAGCCTTTTCCCAACTATGTTCAGGGCCGGCTTCCAGTCTAACCGGATGCAGCTGAATACCAGTATTTTACATGGAGCGACTGCCTATCTGACCTCCACAACCCAGTTATTGGGTAATACGATACCCTTGGTACGACTGGTTGTCAGACTTTCGGGCTTCTGACTACCCGTAACGACTGTCAAAGATCCACGAATGACAGCCGGGACCAACGGCTTAACGTGCTTTCCGAGGCAGGGAGGTGTCTCGGTATGTAAAGATGGTCACCCATCCACAGACCGACCGCGGCAAGCGTAGCTTAACCTGACCGATCGACCTGTGCGGCTGTTATTATTTAGCCACGGGCCCCTCAATCTAAACTCAATAAATAAGCAAAATCTCTAAAAACTAATATCTATACGAATGACTATCCTACCTAACAGTATTATAAAATAACCTACGGTCACTACGTACACTATCAAATATACTACCTATACTTTAAAATTAAAATCTATACTTACGACTTATATAAAAATAAACCTAAATAACTCTAAAAAGTAAAAGGAATAAAAATGAACTCCACTGCGTGTGACCTAACCTACGACAAACTTATTATTTGCGGTTGGTACAGTAATCGGATCTAGGGATCAAACCGCAAAATTAAGTTTGTTTTTTATTGTATATACTTTTCCGGGATAAAAAGTACCCAGTGTGGTGCCCAGGATATTAAAGAATAATTATACCAAGTTTCATCGTAATCGAACCGGTAGTTTTTGCGTGATGCCTGAACAAACAGACAGACAGACAGACAGACAGACCGACAGACAGACAGACAGACAAAAATTTTTTTAATCACATTTTTGGGTTCGGTGTCGGTCTAGTAACACACCCTGCCATTTATTTTTTTGATATTTTCAATGTACAGAATTTTCACTTCTACAGATTTATTATAAGTATAGATATTTGAATACACGCAAATAAATCAAAATAAATAAAAATCTAATAATAAAATATCTGGTTATTTCCCGTTGACCCAGAATTATGAAATTTGTCAAAAAGAAAGGTCTCACACCCACAATACAAGTGAAGGAAAAATTTCAAAAATCGTTAATTTGTGCTTTTGCCACATTTTTCTTGTGATTCAAACTTACATTATTTTGCAGTTGGAGAATTGATCGTGATGTATATCGATGTATGGGAGAACATTTTTTCATCTACAAGTTAACTTTATTTTTGGGATAAATTCATCTCAACTACGGAACCCTTCATTGTGCGTGGTCCGACATCCACTTGATTGTTTTCTTTAATTAAATATACATATTATTAGGAAACTCATGAGGGCAGCTCGATGTGAAGCCGGATCTTCGACCAGTAGATAAATGTGTTCCGTGAAAGATTTACGGCATGTTCAAGTAGTATGTGCACTGACCTGACACGTCTCGTTACATTTCTCGTAGATTAGCCGAAGTCTCTTGAACAGCAGGCGGATTGTCCGCAATTGCTCCTGCATTTTTGCTTTTTTATCATTACTGGTGTTTTCACCGTTATGTGTACCATTTGGCGGCTGAAAATAATAAGAACCAAGTTATTGTACATACTTACACACAACATAACAGCTAAACGAAATCATACTCTTCTTCTAGCGTGTAGATGGCAAAAATAACACGAAAAAATATACAGGGTCCAATTAAAATAGATGGACAAATTTTACCACAGCGCTCAGTACGTCTAACCAAAGATTTTATTTTGAACTAAAGTAATAAATACCTGGCACTCTAGAATAAACACATCCATCCATTATGGGTAGGTACTTGCTCTCGCGCCCCACTGCGCGCATACTTGCATCACAATTTTAAAGATAATGGAGGGATGTGTTTATGCATTGGGTAACCAACATTTATAAGTGTATTTTTGTTAGCTGATTATTTTAATTGTATGTATCTAATGCGTTTTTCTTATATATTTTTTTACCATTGTCCGTATTTTGGTGGTCCGAATGATTTCTAAAAGTTTGTCCACCTATTTTAATTGGACCTTATACATAGTTTTTTTTATCTATTTGGTTGGCATAAAATTCAGCAACAAGAATATTGTTCGCAGAAGAATCAATTAGGTCCTCATGTGTGCAGATCACAGGGCATGTGGCGCAAGAATGGAGGTGAGCCATTGTCTGTGGGGAGACGCCGCATCCACTTCGGAGGTCTGAGCCGTTCAAGAACCCCACTTGTGCCCTTACTGCGGCTTACTTGCAATGTGTCTTGAACATAGATTGAAAGATACTTGCAGCAATTCAAGTGGCAGTAAGATAACTTTGGGTATTCTATTTTAGTGTTTAAAACGTACTTGTATGGCTTTTAAAGTCTGGAATACATCTTGGGTTCTGCTCACAATATCTTGCACTGTCTCCTGTCCAAATCTGAAAATGAATGAAACCGTAATCAGAATCTGTTCGTTTTATTTTGTATTTTTATGGGTTACTATAAGCATTATTCTGCCCTAAAAGGCGACTTAGACAGCTATTGGATGAGCAACCACATCCTACTGTCTGATAAAAACATACATAATCAGCCTATAATGTTCCCACTGCTGGGACTCCGGCCTCCTCTCTTTGAAAGAGAGTGGGCCTTATCCACCATGTCGGCCCAGTGTAGGTTGATGTCACATTTATTCGAATTTTTGGTTCTAGCACATGTCGGTGTCCTCACGATGTTTTCTTTCCTTCCCCGTTTTGAAAGCAGTGGTGATGAAATAATTTACACAAAGTAAAGTGCCTGTCTAGGTTCGACTCGCAAGAGCGACTTACGAGTTGTAGGCCACCACTGAGCTGATAATAATGCCTTTCTGCAATCACTTTTCTGCTTACCAGGCAAAGAAATCATTATAACTCTTTTATAAACAAACATTTTACACAAAGTAAAGTGCCTGTCTAGGTTCGACTCGCAAGAGCGACTTACGAGTTGTAGGCCACCACTGAGCATATAATAATGCCTTTCTGCAATCACTTTTCTGCTTACCAGGCAAAGAAATCATTATAACTCTTTTATAAACAAACATTTTACACAAAGTAAAGTGCCTGTCTAGGTTCGACTCGCAAGAGCGACTTACGAGTTGTAGGCCACCACTGAGCTGATAATAATGCCTTTCTGCAATCACTTTTCTGCTTACCAGGCAAAGAAATCATTATAACTCTTTTATAAACAAACATTTTTCTTTATGTTTCCTGCACATGTGATGAAGCTCATGTTTAACAGTAAATATAAATGTAGACTACAATGAGGTACATACTTGCACAGTGATGCAGTATTGAACTCCTTGTTCTGCGGAGGCTGAGGGGCGGGAGGCTGCGCAGGAGGGGGTGCAGTATTGTTTGACACTGCACCTGCAGCTTGCATGCCACCTAAAGATAAAGGCCAGGAAACTTAACAAACACAATAAAAGGACAAAAGTTCCATAAAACTTTACCAAGAGAACAAAAGTTTGGCAGAAAGAATGTGACTAATCCAATATGAAAGATGAAGCGGAGAGTTAACCTTTTGGTTGATAGTTGCATTTTATCTGTCAAATTTCAGCTCATCTGATCGAAAATAATGGAAACTTCAACCATGGTAGAACAACACACACTTGATAACATGGAAACTTCAACCATGGTAGAACAACACACTTGATAAAATAATTTAAATATTATTAAATAGATTCAAATTCAAATTGTTTATTGTGGTACACAGGTAGAAATATGGTGTTACAGTTTAGTGTTTATCAGTTACTTACTAACATAGCAGATAAGCACAAATTGTTACTAACTTATTATTACTAACAATGCATGGATAGTAAAGTCTGAATAAATCATTTTTATTGTTATTATTATTTTTTTTTATAAAGTGAAGTACATTTATAACCCGCAAGTAAATTCAGTGAGGTGATATGTGTTTATACCTGATTGCTGAACTGTCTGAGGCCCCATGCCTGGGCCTCCAGGTCCACCACTGACACCGACGCCCATACCCTGAAAATATAGGAACAAAATGTTTCTAGAACTTTGTGATTCGCTTGACATTCTTTCAAAAATCTTGATAAATTAATAATAATTGTCAGGAGGTTCCTCTCTCTGGAGCCCTGACCGCCGGTAGCTTGGACCCTGTTCCCGATACGATATTTTTAAATGTTTTTTTATCCTTTTGTTTATAAAAATATTTAAAAATGTAATTTGTAAGTATTTAAATGAAATAAAGGAGATAATAATAATGATAATCTTCTTCTTCTTCGTGTCACTAGCACAACTGTATTTTAAATGCTGTTTTCCCAAAATGTTGCCACTTCGCTGTCGGTGGCAGCGCAGAGGTCACTTTGACAACATATTTTGGGACACAGAGGGCAGGACAGGTGGTGTTTGATAATAAAATTGATTTACTACTTGAACTAACTAATTGTTTTGTAAATTTTGTGCCTTTTTACCTTATTGTAATAAATTAATGGACTTTTGCAGTGTTTTTAACTATACATAATGGTTCTTCTAATATTTATCATTTATCATGTTCTATGTTATGGGGTTTGGTTTTCGCACTTAGTGCTTCAACTAGACTGGTGCATCAATACCATCAATATAATATGATCAAGATATGGTCATCAATGGTCATGATAATTGATTTGTTTTTTTATTAGTTGCTATCTGATGTATGTATCTGGTGTATTGTGTGTCTTTTGGTCTGTACTAAATAAATGTTTTTTCTTTCTTTTATAATGTTAAATGATTGAAATCATTGTCACTCAGAAGTATCAAAATAACCATTTTTACTAGGTACTGCTTGCCTGTTCCTTATTAAATCATTAGGTTACATACCTGTGGTCCCATGCCCATATTGCCCATCTGATTCTGCATAGTAGCTCCATACGGTGGCACCATTTGATTGCCCATGCCAACCATCCCACCGGTGCTAGCCATGGGCCCTCCCATCACACCTTTAAAGTATGTTGATCAACATTAGGATACAATTATGAGTTAACAATACAAGATATGGTTCTCCTTGCTGCAAAAATGTGTTGTATGCCCAGCAAACATGAACCTACAAAAATAAGTACAACAATATTAAAACTTGGTAGCTTAATACCTAAAGGATGTAAGGATGAGGCTTACCGACGCTGAGGATATTACCCTATAAGCTAAAAAAAATATAATAAGAATATTGTTCACAATAATTGTACCTGCAAGCTGATTCGGCATTGACTGCATCTGGCCGCTCATCGGTCCCCCGCCGAAGCCAGATCTCATGCCGGCAGCATTACCTTGGAAGTTGCCGGGGAACTGATGCCCTTGACCAGCCATAGCGAAGTTATTTATTTACTCTTACAAATAAATCGGTATTTGGATGATAAACAATTTAGGACCAAAAAATAATCAAACCAACAAATCCAAGCTGCCATCTGTCATTAACTAACAGTAATCACGAGTGTTACCACTGTTTGATTTTAGATTTCCCTATTCCCTTGCGAAAGTCCCCGAAATCTGATTCTTTTTCCCTTATATAAAAAATTAAGATAACATATTATTTATAAACTAAAACTATACACTAAACTATGAAATAATACTAAACAGTCTTGAAAAGCATCCATTGTTGAGTTTCAAAAACGACAGTGGATTTTTTCATTTCATTCGTAATTTTCTCACTATTCACGGTATAAATACATAAATAACCAAGATGCTTTATAAATGCTATTTCAACTGTTCTCTATACAATGCAATAAATAATTTTGTACACTTGTAAATCCCCTAAACATGAAAAAAACCTGAGCTTAGGGGAATATATCTCAAGGTGGGGAACACTGAGAATCAGATGTCAATTGTCGTCCGATATCTGTCACTTGTCAAGTTGTCGCTGTGTGGTGTTCAGTCAACTTTTTTTTAATAATTTTAGGCTATAGATCACAAAAGTCTCTGACCCCCACAAGAAAGGAATAGATGTTATCCATATCCTCAATGAGGATAAAAACTGCCACTTGCTCATTTCAGAGTCGCTGCGTTCCAACGTCTAAGAATTTTACCGCTAGCTGCTTCTGCTACCATCCATACATTTTTGTAAACATGCGTCTTCTTTTACGCATAATTAATTATTATGCCCCGTTGCGCAACTGTTGACTGCAAAAAAATTAGGGACCCATGTATTTGCCAAAGATAACACAAAAACTGTGGAAGAAAGCTCTCCGAAAAAAATTGAAAACCCAATATTTCCGTCCATTTTTCCATATTTTATGTCCATTCCAAGTAGGGTTGCCAGGTCGCCAAACCTAATAGCCGGACAGACCAGCCAGTTTGGCCGGACATTTGGGTAGAAAGGCCGGACACCCTACATTATTGAGGATTTTGTGTCTCAGTATTAATAGGTACGACAAAAAAATTGTATGTAAAATCAAGCTTTTTTGATTATTGTCATAATCAGTCATCGGCGCTCGCTCGTTTGCGAAATGTAAAAAGCCTAACAAAAGCCGGACAAGCCAGACACCGTTTATTTTGGCCGGACACGCAATCAAAAAGCCTACCTATGTCCGGCTTTATCCGGACGCCTGGCAACGCTAATTCCAAGGTTGCTTAGAAGAGATCGCAGAAAGCGATAAGGCCGCCTATTGTATAGTGATGTATTTTTTGTTACCTATGTATTTTCTGGTGTACACAATAAGGTACCTATTTATATAAATATTTCGTCGAGACTATGTGCTATTCTTTTTAAACCAGAAGACCTTATGGCAGAAATTCATAAACAGATGATGCTCCCAAGATAACTAAGTCCGTTATTAATGTCTACATGCACTTGTGGTCTTGTGGTGTGATATGACGTAAATTATAATTAAAGGTATGCCACATGCTGACTTGATTTGACACATGACATGTGGCAGTTTTTATCCCCAATAGCACTTATTGCCGCGCGCGGGACTTCCAATTTCTCTCGTGTGACAGACTCTACTTCCAGTTATAATTGCTTTGCTTAGGTTGGCAACTATACCAAATCAGAGGCAAAGCCAAAGACTACAATAGTATACTGGCTAATGTGTTGTTGTGTTTATGGTATAGTAAATAGTTTGTTGATGGCGGGATTATCAATTTCTTTTTGTAAACTTCGTTTTGTTTTTATCAAATAAAAATATAATCTACAGTGACAACGAAATTACAAAAATTACTCAAAAACTGTGTATAAACTGTTCTTTTATTTAATCGAGCATAGCAAAGAAGTCGGAAGAATATTCAGCTCGTGAGAAGCTCTTTACAACAATTTATAAGGTAAGAAGTCTATTTAAAAAATATCAATGTAGGTACATACTCATCTAAGTAATTAATTCTAGTATGGAGCCCATAGTACGCATTCGTTTCAGCAGAATATAATAAAAAGTTTTAGGTTGAGCCCATTTTCAGCCTAAAACGATGGCCGCTTTTTAAATAGAAACCCAAATAGGTAGGTAGGTATCTTCATATAACCCGGAACCTGTTAATTAAGATAATATAGGTAATGACATAATTGGTACCAGCTATCATGTGTAGAGATACTAAGCTACTACCTCTCTCTTGCCTCACCAGCTGATCTGAGGAAGCTGCTAAATAGCCTCAAAGCTGAAGTCTACCTAATAAATCTTATTTTAATAGACAACACAGTCCCACTGCCAGGCTAAGACCTCCTCCAAATTCTTTCAGGTACTTTTTTCCTGGGCCACTAATTGTTTTCTTTACAAATTGGTATAGACCAATTTGTATAAAACCCACATTCTTGGCACTCTGACTTGAACTCAGATAATAGATATGGATCTTAAGTATCTTCTTATATTGTAGCGTATCTTGTTCGGAATCAAATAAATTGTATGTTTTAGTTGGCAATACTCACCTAATTCTTCTCCCACTATTTAGCCCTTTTTTTTGTGGATGGGAAATCATCAAATGACCCCTCCCGCTCTGGGTGGAGCGGAGGGAGTGTCAGACTCTTACTGACTAAAACCCACCCGTGTTCCTTCCTTAGCCCTTTATGTTCCAGGGCAGCAGTAACCCTTTCGGACGATCCCGCTACCCACTATTTAGCCCTTCAATTCTAAATATCCTCACAGTTCTATGCACTATCTATTATAATAAAGTACGGCAATACCATAGTAGATATACTTAGTTTGTATTGTATATTGTGATCACTAAATGAGTTAGGTTAAAAGAAAGAAAAATATGTTGAACTGAGGGCTGATTTTTCAATAGTCAGTAACTTTTATCCGACGAATACTTAGGTATTGCGGTTTGTCAGCTTTTGCATTTAAAATAATGTCAAACTGTCATATTTATTCTTGAGATAGAGATCTCACTATTTGAAAAATCAGCCCTTGGTATTTGTTGAGTGGGTGGCGTAGAGTGGCATCACATCATTATAGTGAAATTACAACAAACTCGCAACATTTAGGACCTGAAGAATTTCTATAGATATGTCATGCCTAATATTCCATAAGTAGGCATTATACATTACTAGCTGCGTCCCGCGGTTTCACCCGCATAAGGTGTCGATCCCGTGAGAATATCGCGATAAAAAGTATCTTATATGTTAATCCTGGTTATAAACCATCTGTGTGCCATATTTCATACAAATCCGTTCAGTGGGCCTAAAAAGGCCACTTCAAGCAATACCTCTAAAAGCTAAATTCCTGAATTCCCAGCAGATCATTAGCAATTCCTCTAATTTTCGTAAAATTTCATTTCATATTTGGTAAACATGCCGCATAAAAAAAAAAGTTGCGCTGTGGCAGTCAGCGGTTGCGTACGTATGCGTGTTAAAAAATGTCGTCCGAAGACCAGGGGGCCTAATACTCCGAAGTGCAAAGAGCGAATGTTCGGATCGGACCGACACATGGCCGAACCGAATATTATTGAAAAATGCGAAAAAAGTTCGGATCGGCTCAGTTGGGTCGGGACCATAGTCAATATTCGAAAGAGTGTAGGAGTGTAGGATCGCAACCGACCGAACCAAATAGTAACTTCGTAGCAGGAAACAGCCGAACATTCGGCCGATACTACTTCGGAGTAGACCCCCAGACTGAGTCGCGAACGCGATATTATTAGCTAACTAATTGATCTCTATAGAGATCTCCCATGCTTATGGGACATTACGTCGGAATCTTATAAAGATGCTCGTCAAAAAAAATAAAACCTGCTACAACACAGTTAATACGGTCCGCGCACGATACGAGTGCATACGTGTTTTCACGCCAAAAGACGGCTCGCGATTGTGGCGCGTGGATTGGATTACATCCGTGTAGCCGAAAATCATAACGCGGATGGAAACCAAATTCCCACCAAGGTGACCTTGGTTTGTACGCTGGATTACATCCGTCTAGAATAGGCTTAACTGTAGAATTTGATGGAGATATTTTTTAAACTAATTTTAATAATCTCACTGAAAAATAAAAGTGCTTACCTCTGTATTTTTGCCTGTGAGGTTTCATATTTACTAATACTAATAATTAAACAAGCTAGAGAGCCCATTATGGTGCCTCGGGAACTCCTTGTGGTATTTATTCCGATTACTTTACTGTTTTCTTTTATGAATAAGATTTAATTAGAAAATATTTATTTTTCTATCGTCGTCATGTCGTTTTTTATGTGGCCTGATTTTTTTTGCAGATCATGGTCAGTCACGACACATTACGTCGGCACATCTAAGATCTATTTCTGAAACTTGTCAGCAGAACATGTCTCATCTTTCTGTTCATTTTGTAACGAACAAAACCTCCTGCTGATTGATACGAAACTGTCAACAGGTGGCCAAGTGCTGTGTACCAGTACGACGGCACCTTCTTACGTAACAAATCAACCATTAGTAATGCGTGATAAAATTGACAATATTTTAGTTAGTAGTCAGAAGCACAAAACTCTGACAACCAGTCTTATGAAGGCGTATCGTATTACCCATTAACTGGGTTGTGGAGGTCATATAGGCAGTCGCTCTTTGTAAAATACTGGTATTCAGCTGCACCCAGTTAGACTGGAAGCCCTGGGCGGCTTCCAGTCAAGTAATTGGGAAAAGGTTGAACAGATTGATTGAACAATTTTCTTTATGATGATTTTCTTTATTTTCTTTTTTCTTTTTCTTCAAAAACCATAAGATCTTATGGTTTTTGGATTAAATCCATGGACCACGACTATCCAGAATAATTCAGATATCGTGTAAAAATCTTCGTATCGCTTTTGGTCTCCTTCAAGTTATTTAATCTATTTTTGCAATTGCGGAATTCCATTCCAGATTTTAGCTTTCTTCAAGTTTGCATCTACAGAACATTATTTCCAGAGTTGTAAGTACTACCTAGGTACCTGCCACCTGTAACTTGTGCAGTTGTGCTCGTCTCATGATAAACTTCTTAGTCTCTAGTTTAAAGTAGTTTGAAAGGTTATGTTTGTCTTGAAAAGCTAATGGGGTATTTTGTTATTAGGTTTTCAATTCATGGGAAAAAAAAATTCAACAAGAACTCAATTCTATAAGAATTCAAACACAATCTTTCTGGAAACCCCAATTTATAAGTTATTTTGGTGCATCAACTTTGTCAAAACGAAAAAAAAACTGGCAATGTTGGATCCACGCCAAATGCTTGACGACACACATTTTTTTCACAACTAAACTACATATTTCTTTTTTATAAATAGATTGAGATGTGCCACATAGATTCGGTTCAACGCTGTCAGCGATTAAAAGACGTCAAATGTACCTTAAAAATTTATTTTCCATTTTATATTAACCTAAGTAAATTAAGTACGATAGTATAATTTTAAATTAATTATAACAGTTATTAAGTATTTATTATGAATTCACGTTCATATAGTTATGTAATATATAATAGTAATTGTGCCTAAAATTACTGTGAATGAAATGCACTATTATGGACAATTCAGTGCGTCCTGCCGCTCTGAAAATTTTATACATTTGATGATATGTGTATATAATTTTAGTGTTATATATATCTAAATACAATATTTCATCTATACAGGATAATTTTTTATTCAGTGCGTAAATTTTCACAGGGTATTCTACCCATGAATATGAACAACTTTCACTATGGGACCATCTCTGAAATCACAAAAAAAAAATCAGCTGTTTCTTATAAAAGTTCAATACCTATTCGACCAAAATGTATGAATCTGCTGATTTTTTTTTCGTGATTTCAGAGATGGTCCCATAGTGAATGTTGTTCATATTCATGGGTAGAACACCCTGTAAAAATTTACGCACTGAATAAAAAATAATCCTGTATATAAGACAAGATGGCCACATCTATGGCTCACTATATTCCTTTTGGTAAGCATCTACTAAAATTATTCTACTTACATTTAAAAGTATAATGAATGTATATAATTCAATATATAGACCGAATCTTGTTTTTACTTAAACTGTCAAAGCTCCGCGGTAAGAGATTCGATTCGGTCGGTAAATATTCAACAATTTTTATTTTTCTTCCACATAATAAATAGTTATCAACATGTAGATTTACAAATATCAACAAAATAAATTACGAATAACAGAATATTACAATTAGAATTAAGCTTACATACTATGTATCAGTGATACCTACCTACTTGGGCTAATACCCCTAACTTGTACTATGTCGCCGTCCAAGATCTCGCCTTCGATTGAAATGAATCTCATTTCCATGCAAATACTTTAATGGCTGCTGAACGAAATAGACAGTTAGTAATAAATAAGCCATCATCCAGTCACTAAAATGCTGAAAATCCGTTCAAAAGATGGCACGTATTCTATTTAAGCATCTGACGACGTAATTCTTTTAGTATAATCCAATTTTTTGTATGTATAAGGAAGTGTTTTCTTTAACAGAAGTTCGGCGACCGCCTATAATTCAATACATTAAAATTACATGGACTAGTAATTGAATTATCCTAACTATTTTAATACTACTAAGTACCCTTAACCGCTGTGGAGAACAAATTATAAGTAATAATATGTTAATATTACAAGGGCATTTAAGTAGTGTACAAAAAATATTGTTGTTTTTCCACTGAGATAGTAATAAGTACATTACTTAAAATTACATTAATTACTTAACTTTTATTGCTCTCCCTCTGTCTTACGCTAAACCAAGTCCATTTTCGGACTTATTGAGCAATATGGACATGTTAATACAGAACTAGGAAACTTAAGTAATTATCTATGGCGTCTTACAACCAAAACAAATCGACTAATAACAGCTTCATTTTGAATGAAGCGTTGGTGATGTAGTCTCCATGTCTTGCATACTTAGAACTGGAATTGCAAACCGTAATACATGCTCAAGTCATATTTTTTTCGATCGTGACTTCATTTTATTTTATTATACATGTTTCTAGAAGATCAAGATTTGCCTAGACTTATGTTGGTTACACTTTGGCAAATTCTTGCATCTTGTATAAAGTGCTAAAATCCGATCAAAAAATATGTGACCGAGGCTTTCTTTTCGTTCTAAGGCGTCCGATAGATCAATCGTTTTGGATTAATGTGTATAATATACCTTATTAAAATAAAAAGCTACGTAAAATGGAAATAATGGATAGGAAGTACATACTGGTATGTGATGATACAATCATAAAATTTTATTTTACTGGTGATCCTACTGATCATCTTAAAAACAGCTGTCAGACAGTTAATGCGTTTTCGCAAGCGTTGATCGATAGATGCCACAAATATAATGAGGTTTTACACTTCTTTCGGTGATTTATTCCAAGAAACGTAAAAATAACTTGTAAATCAATTCACAAGTATTCAATTCCTATAAATAACAAAATATCTTGAAAAGTGAAACTTTGAAAAATTTGCTTTATATTTCATAAATTAAGCGAAGCATAAAATAATTTGCTAAACTTTGTCCCTTTTCATAATGTTAACATCAAAACAAGGATAATATTTCTTTAATATTGTATTTATTGTCATTTAACAGCTGTACATATGCTTTTAAATGTTACTTTCATTTTTAAATATTATATAGATATTTGAATATGGAGGGTACCTATTATGAAAATATATTTTACTATCGTCTATACGTATAAAAATATTATGTGATGTTAGGAAGTTGAATAAATGAGGCAAGAATATTTATATTTCTACATAGCTATCTTTATGTTTGTATCTTAATGATATAATGGTACTGGTGCTTTTTATAGTTATACATACGAATAAGTACGTAATTATTACCTACATAGTTTCATCACCATTGAACTGGCTAAGTACCGAGGTCTTAATTCTAAATAAAAAGCTCATAGCCTTTGGTCATTCTTTAACATTTTTGGTTTATGGATTCAACTAGATTCTAGACGTGTAGTCTATACCTATATTTGGCCTTGCTTCTTCCAGAGTGTAAATCATTAAAATTTTCTAATGACATGGTTTGCTATCGTCTTTAACTACCGTTCGACAAAAGGCATCGAACGTTTGCTGTAACAGCTATGTCATTATTTTATTTTATTCCACATTCAGACCTAAAACCGTGTTAGCAGTTCTCAAATTCATTACTGGTGATACTCTTACTAGCAAGTTACATATTGTATTTGAAACGAAGTTCCTTATCGCGCGTTGCGAAAGAGGGCTAGACGGAAAAAATTAAGACCAAAAGTTGTAACGACACTTTTTGCTATAGTTGTAAGCCGTGCGGCGTGCGCGTGTTTCTCTGTCTGTCTATAGAAAGGAACTTCGTTCCATCCGGGTGTCCCTTAACACCTCTCAAGTTTTTTTTTCTTTGAAACTCAGATCTGAATTCATACCAACATCACGCGTGTCATCAGTAATGTGTCCGGGAACAGTTACGTCAATCCTACTGCATCCGTGCCTCTTGCAGCTGCGGGGGGTATGGTAGTGGAGGCAGCAGAGGAGCCTGCATGCCGCCGCCCTGGAGCGTGTAGTAGGGAGACACGTAGCCGGCACCGCTAGCTGCTGCCGCCGCTGCTGCTGAAACATAGATATATTGTTTTTAACTGAACCAATCTAATTCAGAAATTTTTAAATTTAAGGCTTGTTTAAGGTGGATGCTCCAAGGTAACCCGCGAAATTCAAATTTTCTTACGTTTTTTGCAATTTGCTGGTTAGTACTAAGCTGTACGTTGATTAATTATGATTCGCGGCCATAACAAATATGTATTTATAGAATTACACAACTCTCTAAGATCAAGTAATCCTACTGAATGACTATTTCATGAAATCTTGACATTTTAGGATTATGCTAACTTAACAAGTTGTATTATTGATTCTAATGATTATAATTCTGTAAATACATATTTATTACGGCCGCGAATCATATTTTAATCAACGTAGGTACAACTTAGTACTGACCAGCAAATTGCAAACAATATAAGAAAATTTGAATTTCGCGGGCTACCTTGGAGCATCTACCTTAAAAGATTTTTAAGTTGAAAGCAATAAAATGAATAAAAATAGAACATTACAAAATCAATATAATCTAAACACCTTTATTTCTTTAGTTGAGAGTGTAGTACAAACCAGCGGCTGTAGCATACGGGTCAAAGCCGGCTGCGGCATACTGCTGCTGGTAAGCCGCCGCTCCCTGTGCTGCGGCCGCCTGGTACTCGTACAGGTGGTTGGCAGCAGCCACTGCAGCAGCGTGCTGCAGCTGCGGTAGCTGCACTAGTCCGCCCGCTCCCGAGCCCACGCTGGCACCGACCCCGCTCATCGCATTCATGTACTGCGGTGTGCTGTACATGTATCCGGGCGACAACCTGCCAATTTACAAAAAAGTTATATCCAAAAATCCTCCTGGCATCAAAGACGTCAAACCTTCAGATACTCCACAAAGTAACTGCCCATTTGACGTCTACTGTCACCCGCGATATCCTCTCACTGAGCTTCTCAATAATCTCGTGAGGAGACATCGAAAAATTAATACTCTTTAAAACGGTCACACTACCTAGCCCCAGCAGCCTCGACGGGCACGAGCATCTAATCTTGTTATGTTAGTAGACATCGATAAACTGTTATAATTATGTAAGTATGCGACTGTCTGCCTATGTCGCCGTTGCGGAACCGCCGCCGTGCGTCAGTGCCAGGAAAGTTTAAGAAAATGTAATAAAAATATACAACGGGCGGCACTCCGCCTCGACCGAAATATCCGGACCACTCTGTATTTGCCTAGTTATCGTTAAATCGTCGGGAACAGTCGGGAGAATTAAGATTTAGATGGCAGCCCATTATCTAATTTTATTTCGAAAATGAGAGATGAGACTTCTAAAAATGAGTTTCGAATTTAAATAAGATAATATTTTTGACAGTATTTTAGATCTGAATAAATAGATATATCGCTACGATAATGTGCTGCTTCGCCACACGTACGCGCTAATCAAGTAATTTAGCCTTGAAGGAGGTGGCAGAGGATAACAAATTATGTAAGTCATAAATTGCCCTTTACAGAAACCGTGTGACCGAATATCATAACATTAGCAAAACAGGACTTAATTTTCCAAGGGCCTTCTTGTGATCATCACAACTTAGACCTTTATGTGAAATGGTCTAAGCATTATAATGATGAACCTAGCACAAAATATCATGAATAAAAAATGCCAATTCTGCTTAATTTGCTTGTGAAAGCGGCCAAGTTTGTTCAAGAGCATCTTGAATCCGCCTCAAGCCGCGTCAGCGTTTCTAGAGAGCTCTCTTCGTCCACACTATTAAGCATCGCAACACTTTTAATGCAATTATCCGTCTTTTTCTACCACTATAAGATGTGATAGAGACGGGCTGACTGTTGTTTGTTCTATTTCGACTGAATTAGCATGATACAGGGATCGGAGGCAATACGCATGCGTGGTCCACGCCCGCATCCACGCCCCGCCCGCCATATACGCCCACCTGTGGTCTACTGCTGTACTTCTAAATACCTACTTGATATTAGTAGATGAATTAAGAGTACAAGTGTAGATCACGATAATCTATTGAAAAACTACCACGTAATCTAGTCGTAAAATCTCATCTACAGTCGTCAGTTCGTCACTACGATCGTATAGCTACGTTACATGGCTTCGTTTTTTAATTAACTTTCGATGCCCGAGTTAATATAATTATCTACTTTGAAGAGAGAAAAAATATAGTAGTAGTAGGTGAAAACAAACAGCATTATTAAAACTGGCATATATATACTCACACAAGCCGAGCTGACACATCTACTAAAATACAAAACACAACCACATACTAGTCTGATAGCTAATAGAGGATGTACAGGATCTTAAGTTAAATGCCACTTTCAACGTTCCTCGGAGAAAGTATATAATAATTACATAAATTACATGCAAAAAGTCATCGAAAGAATAATTAAACTAAGCTTCTTTTGTAGACCATATGATTAAACTATTTCTAAAACAATGTACCTATAACAATGGAAAATTAATTTACCTACAAATCATTGCTTACGTCAATACGTACGCTACGTTGGTACGTACAATAATTTCAGGCCAATGCTTTTACACGTACTTTATACTTAGTTATAATTCCATTAGTCTTGTGTTCACTAAATCGATCGTAGACAACCTTACGTTTCTGATAATTTTGAGCAACGAAAATAATACTTTTAACACAACGTAGATCGATCTCCCATACGTCGTAGTTAAACCCAATCCGATTGGAAACGAAAACAAAAGCGTTAATTCGATTGAAGCTTTCACTTGATTATATTCCATTAAAACAAGAGTGTCACTGAATAATATATGGACAGTTGTGTTGGCGTGGTGGCCCTGGCTGAGCATCGATCGGCTCACGTCAATATGTAATTAACCGGGACACGATGACTGCAGGTCCAGTCGGCACGGATAGGCCGGGTTGTATCGTATGCATGTTAGACAGCACGGCGGCACCGGCGACGACGGCGACAGCGGCGACCCGTCGAGAGCGCGCTCACACCTACGCACACACAGCGCGCCCTCGACACCTGCCGCCGCCGCACTACGACAATTACTTAGTAAGTGTATTAAACGAAATCCACCACCAACAAAACTCAATTCAAATCAACAAAATCTTACACGAACACGGCATAAAACATAAAAGTAAAGAAAACATTGAGTGTCGAGAACGATGCGTAAAGTGTGACGGCGGTGGGCGGCGCCCGCGATTGACGACGTCGCCGCCGGCGCCGCCCATGCTCCGGTATAGCTTTGTAAAACGTAAACATTAAAAAACCCAATCGACTAATTCACACCCAAAACGAAAAAAAATCCACTCTCACGCTCACGCTTGCCATAGATACCTATGTGAAAATGTTTGATAATTTAGTCTAGGTGTGGTCCGCTGGCCGCCCGCCGCTAGCCGTCAGGAGACGCCGCTCGCCTCATCTACCGAGACAAAAGTCAGCAAACTATATTTATACCGCCAAGCGATATGAACCTGGACCTTAGCTGCTCAATTCCTACAGTTCTAACTTAGGAGCAGTTTATGAATCTCAATCATTTTGTTGAAATATTCGATTCAATAACAAACCTATATCGTGAGAAAAGTACGTGTTTTTGTAATGGAAATGTTGTGAAAATACTTGATAAGTTTCCATAACGATATTTATCAAACGAAAATTACGACTTCTTCGTACACATTACGAACGCACGTACGTTATTGTATTTGTGAAATGGAAAGATGGGTTATTTATCTTGTCCAATCTTTGATCCAAGAAAAGATTTTGAGCTGTTCCGTTAGCATCTAAGTAAGAATAATCTACGCCTGATTTTTGTCTCGTGAGATGTATTCAGAGCGGCATGCGGCGCCGCTAGTGCTGGCAAATATCGAAGTGTTGAACCACTGAACATTGATACATGATACAGATATGGTACAGATGTAACCAGCTGACGTGGTACTTACCCATACGGCGAAGGCAGCACCGTTTGATAACCGGCGCGGACACCCGCTGCAGCTGCCGCGGCCAAACCGAAACCTGAAAAGAATACAAATTTATTACTATGCCATCACACCACACGGGTACATAATAAAAGTCTCAACAAAAAGGGGACAAGGAAATTCATAAAAAATATAACTTCTTAGAGACGACATCATTACTCTTTCAGCATTATCATTAATGTTCGTAAATACGTTATTTTCAGTCTCACTTAGCGGAAGTGGCTAGAGCGAAGTCAAACTAAAATATATCTCGAAGAGATTGGACCACATCCAAATGACACGAGAGTCAACTTAGCGCAGGGAACGTCACTGTTAATTTCTTTTTATTGCATTGTTAAGTCGCGCGAGGCGGCGTCTATTTTAGTCGCTGGCCGCCCGCCCGGGCACCGGCATCCATGGACATACCTCTTGACAAGAAGACGACAAACACTCGCTATAAATGGCTTTCGAACTTTGGCACAGGCCGATGTTACCAAAACGATCGCAAAGAAATCTTCCACCTAGGTGGAGGTAGCCAAGTTAACGACGCTTCCCGGGTGTCATATAATAATTTGTTATGTACGAGTTTTTTACGGATCGGTTATTGCTGGGCTGATCATTTCGAAAACCAAATGATATGTCATATTTAGGAAATGAGCAATCATAGTGATTGTGCGTTTGAATCGTAATAATCTGTGATTAATGGTTAATATTCAGAAGAGCGTAACCTCTACCGGCCTGTAAATAAGTTTGCCATTGTGTGGCGAAATTTCACCGGTGATTACAGTGGATCACATCCGCAGCCTCTCCGGATGGTGTTGCGGTTCGTTTGCTATGGGAGTAGTTTTAGTGACCTTGCTACTTTCAACACCGATAGATATTGCCACTTTGCTACTTTGTCAACTGGCGGTTATTATGAAATTAGATATTTAAAAAAATCATTTTTGCCACGTGCAGGGGTAACCCACAACTGTGGTGTGGAAGTGTCAATGACTGCATGTCAATGAAACTTTAATAAATCTAGATTATGTAAACTTGCTGCGTTGTGTCCAGCACAATAGATAATACAACTAGTGCTGATCGGTTCTGAAGTCTCGGGCTAATCGCGTGCCGTACAATGCGCGTGATGTGCCACCGCATTTGTTCGATCGATGCGGTGCCATTTGACGGCCGAGGTCGAACCACTGTCCACCACAAAGCTTATCTTGATTCATTAAATTTTTTCTCTTTCCTTTTATGTCCATTGTCAGTTGGCCTGAATGTAGCGCGATGGTCTTTTGTTGCTTATATGTGACCCAGATAGATTTTAGTCGTAATCGATTGTCAAATACGATACAAAAGGCAAACAGTTGAATATATTCACAACAATGTAGAACAAAATATGACGCAGTGCAAACACGCTTTGAAGCTAAAACTAAACTGAATCAGTCATCAAAGTTCCGGAGGTATAATTAGTCATGGGTCCTCATGAAAAATATCTCGGTCATTTGTGTAGGTGGCACGAATAAAGCTTTGTCTGAATTCCTGTGCGAGTTTTTTTTTTTTTTTTGTTTTCAGGACGTCTTCTGGAGCTCAGGTCGTCGAACTGCAAAGCCGACAGTAAGTGCTTAACGTCGCTTGTAAGGATTCTACGGAAATACGATTTTAGACGCGAGCGGCCTGAGCGGGATAGAAAGAGGGTATTATTATATGTAGGCATTCGACTCTCCTACGTATGTAGGTACTCAAGTATTTTCATTGCCATTAACTTTTGTACGTTCTAGATTTCCACAATATATATATATATATCTATGCATAAGTACTAATAGCACATAAACATGTCTAATTTCCAACAATTGAAGCATCTCAGAGTGTAATTATTTCGTTTATGAGTTCTAGATTTAGGTATCGAAATGTGTTCGTGCAGCCAAAATTTCCCAATAAATAACTAAACCTTCTCATTATTATGAACACGGTTTCATGAATACATTGTAGAATAAATATGTCGTGTTAGTTTATCGATACGAGAATAGAACTAAATGTGTCGTGGCCTAGTTTCGTATGACCAAACTGGCCGTGTTGGACTCGCGGCCGTCACGGTTTTGTGTTTGGCGAGCCTTTGATCTGACCGGTGTCGTCTGCGACACTATCAATCCGATACCTATGTCGCCGTTCTGTAGACGATTGCCGGGAGCGATTAATTACCTACATCCCTCCCCGTCGCGACCTCAGTTCCTGGGACACTTATTTTTGGACAAAACACGTGCGCATATGAGCCAACGGCGATTTTTATGGCCGACGTGTCTTTCCTCTCACATCGATGACTCGCTGCCAGCCATGGTATGTTTAAGTTACGAGAGATTACTTAGTGTTTTTTGTACTTTATAAGTTACGTTTTACAGTACCTATCCTATCTTGCATGTAGCATTCCAGTTCAAAAAGAGAATTTGAAAGATATCCCAGACACGATGTTGCTAGTTATGCTTTGTAGGTCCCGACAAAAGATAAGCTGGCGAGGAAAGATGAGGTTCTGGCTTGATGCCAAAACTGGTGTCGCGGCAGAGTCGGCCGCGAGCCCGCGACGACGTTCCCAAAACTGCGTATATTTAGACAAAATAAAGAGCGCGCCGAAGACAAAACGAGACGCAACTCTGTTTTATAAATAACCGCGTCGTTCGCCGGACGGACTCAGCCTCGCCCGACCAACCTCTGCACGCCAGCTGTTGTACATAAATAATAATTAAGACACGAAGAAAGCTCCACGTCCATCTTTTGAGGATCATCAGATCAGAGCGAAATTTGTAGACTAGCTACTAAAATTATGAGGAACGAGCTCTAAATGGTTTAAAGTGTAACTAGAAATGTAATCTACTATGTAGGATTATCGGAGGATCGAAGGGCTTCGTGCGGAAGTCGTGGACGGGGATCGTGTTTCAGATGGTGACAAAGGGAACGGAACTACTACAGTGAAGTGTTCCTGTGTGAACTGGGGTCACTGCACGATGCTAGGAGTGTGAGCTGTTTCATGCCAGTTACCTACGCTCATAGCTCTGCACCGTTCAGTTTCCTTCAGCGCACAAATATAACTTGGGAGTTATAATGTTGGCAATAGTCACAGTTTTTATTTAAACAATCATCGCCCTTCATTTAATAGACATAGGATACATTTCGATTACAAAGATTAATGGACATAGATACATAAAAATTACAAAGTTTATAGAGCAATGTAATTAACTAAGATTTTTGGGACACATGCCACACATCCGCATGATACGGAAGACTCTGTTATTTACTTGGACCGCGTTCAACAACTTCGAGGTTATTAGTGTGGCGACGACGTCGCAAATTAATTTATTTGTGCGCGCACTAAATCTGGCTTACTTCTAATTCACTGTGAATTTCCAAATATCTGGAAAATAACTAGGCATATTATTATGCGCTGCCTAGTATAAAGCCGCCAAAACATTACATACAACAGTCTTAATTCCAAAAGCATTGACTTAATTTTATTGCGATTCGGTGAATTTCTAGAACCTTCCTGTATCAACTAAGCTAAGTACCAATTTGATTCATGATAGGTTTGAATTTAGAGTCAAACTAATCCTAAAACAAATTAGTTACATTAGTCTAATTACTTATACATATGCCAGAAGCTCATCGCGGAATAACGCAAGCGCAATCTCAACAGTCATTAACTTGCACCTGTTTCTACCTTCAAATATATGTGTAATATAAAAAAAATATAGTGGAAAGTAAGTATCTCAACAAACATTATGGTTAGAGTGTCAATCTTAATTTATGTTCGAAATCACATCAAAGCGACTGTGGCAGTAATTACTAGTTTCCGTTGCAATAAAACAAAGATAGTAACTATTGGTGTGAAGTGAGATCGTATCACAATCCACACGACCGCCATTGCCACCGGCTGACCATTATGGCTTCGCTTCATACAATTATAGACGATGCTCGCATGGTATCGATTTGTGGTTATGCTTTTTGAAGATAAGCTACTAAAACTAGCATAGATCTACATATAGGTTTCATTGCTATAGCATTATCTACCCACTTATATACATGACAGCTACTATTTTTTATTTTTTACACGACGAAGTAGATAACTTCGATAATCAGATAATATCATCGCAATAACGGTCATGCAGCTTATGAGTATATTTTTTTTAACTTATAGGTTATTCTTACTAAACTTTACTTGGAATCTTATAAACATAACGTTTCTTTACAAAGAAGCAGGTACAGCTCCCAAAACATATCGCCAAAATATTGAGGTAACCTTTAAGCAAAAACTATCTAATAAAAGGCATTGTATACAAATGTTATACAAACTACAACGCTCGCCCATCGTCTGAAACGCCATTAGTTAACTCATACAACTCGCTGAAAAGTAAACAATCTCATCACTCATACATCTATGATCTATCTAAAATTACCACAGAAACTAGGCGTACCAAATTCGGTTAATTAAATGAACCGACTCGTTGTGCCTTATCGATTGTGAGTGAGCGGCGCGTGCGAACCCATCAGTGCATTCATCGCCTAAATCCCAAAGACTAAATAAAAATAGTCGCTGGGGTGTGCTGGCCACTGCGGGGGGCTTGGGTACATGCATAAGTAATGCACAAGCGAAGGGCGCGCGGCGCACGCGATCCGCCTGCAATGCCAAACACAGGGACAACCCCTTCCCATCACCGCAAAGGGCCAAGCTATCCATTAATCAATGATGACTTACATGCTTACTGCTTAACTCAAGTAGTGCCTATGTAGCATCAATTACTTGAGAAGTTCGTCGTTTACTGACTTTCTTATTTTTCTTTAGAAACCTCACTGAAATTCATTTTCAGTGTTCTTTTATGGGTCGCGATATACCTACTGTCTCTAGGTAGGTATGTACTTCCCTGATCTTTCAATGTCTCACTGCTGGGCAAAGCCTAAAGCCAGCCAAGGTAGGTAATAAGTACTTGAAAAAATTAACTATTTATCTTATAGGCATATTTCCTATATCTACCTATGGAATTAAGTAGGTAATAGACTATAGTAATAATCATATTAAGATCGTAAGCTTCAAGACGTTGGTCGAATGTTTTCGATTGGGACCTTTCATAGACAGGTGTGAATCGATTAGTG
This sequence comes from Apamea anceps, assembly GCA_951799955.1. NCBI lineage: Eukaryota > Metazoa > Arthropoda > Insecta > Lepidoptera > Noctuidae > Apamea > Apamea anceps. The sequence continues at coordinate 7,059,920 of OX637501.1, forward strand.
CGCTGCTCGTTCCACTCAATAATTCATAGTGTCGCTTCGTGTGTTTGGACAAGTGGCCCGTTCGGCCTTCATCAACACGCCCATATAATAAAACTTTAACAATGTTTTCATAATCGACGCCAGGCCCGCTGAAATCGCCCATTGGCTGCAACCACTACGGCGTATTTAGAAACTGGGCTACACAAATTTCTTACCACAGCAGTTAACGGGTACATTATGTACGTAAACAACATACATATTACCTACCGCCGCGATACAATGTAACAGCACAATTCAGTTTCCATTTATAATATTGTGCAAAAAACACCTAATCAAACACAAACAGGGACCGTCATATAAACTGGCTGTAAATATCTTCAGCTCCTTTATTATAATGAAAATGGAGCTATAAATTTTGAAAAAGAATATAGACGTATGTATGGAACTAACTACCTATATCGATTTCCTTTTACTTCTACATACGCGTTCAACTTGCTTATTTATTTTGGCGCGAGCCACGATGCGCGGGCGCCGAAGACAGACAAGCCGTTACGCCTCTATCAAACCCCTTGAATGGATTTCCATAAAAAAATATTATTCCGGCACTTAATCTAAACAGATTTTTGCCTACTTGGAGCGAATTTAAATCTAGTTTTATTGTTAGAATAAAATTGTATTCCCTCATGAATATAAAAACCAACAAACCAATTTGTAATACAGGCAGACCCTACAATGCAGGACATATAATGTTCACTGTCATTTAAATTCTGTTCTTTTCAATATGTGTATACCCAACAAAAAAGTTGTCGTTTTTTAGACAGATTGTATTGAAGTATAGCTGCCAAGTTGAATGCGTTGCATGCATATCATTTTCTGTAAATCGCAGCCCCTCTGTAACGGTAACGGCCAAAACGTTGCACTCGCATTATTTGAGGACAAAACGGTCTCCCTAAAACCGGACTAGCTAACGGTCATTTTCTTTTCAAAGCACATGAACCGAATCTAGATTAAGGGGATCAAAATTTGCAACGAGTGTTTCGAATGAGCGTACGGTGAACAGACTCTGTGAATATTATTTCAACGTATCAGTATAAAGGTGCACGTTTGAAGGGCTTCGTAAACAAATACTGTTTGCCTCAGGCGTTGTGTATAAACCAATTTTACAAGACACAGAATGTAGACTAAACAGGCTCTGCGGCGGCAGATTTAATGTGTTTCCCGCACTGTTGCAGTGCTGTTTGATTGTTTGAATCAAATATTTGAGCGCACATGCTTTCAAAGTTATCGTCGAAATAATGAACAAGTTGTTGACAACCCAGAGTAAGGGTACCTACATGGAAATGTTACAAGATATTCATATTATGTCCCATTCCAATAATGAATCTATTATTAAAACACTATCCTCCTGCTATTTCGAAGCCAGAGGAAGCAAATACTTGTATAGGTTGCTATTGGTATATCATGAACCGAAAAAATTCTGATTAGGTAACTGTAAACGAAAACCGCGCTTATCATGTTCTTTAAAATTCTGATGAGGATCACAAACAAAGGACATGAAGAGCTTGTTTTAAAAAATGTAACGAACTAAAAAAAACTGAACTATTGTTTACAGAAACATCTAGGTAGTTACAGAAAAAAAATATTGATTTGTATCGATCTCGTAAAACAGACAGTTTTTTAACCGCTTATCGCAAGAACGTTTAACCAGATCAACTTATTGGAGCATTTAGATTTTGTATTATACACTGGCCTGCAAAACTAAGTATCACACTTTTAAATTTGGAATAACTTTTTAAGTAGGTACCCAAGATATACTTTCGAAATAAAAAGGACTCGAACAAGAGTTTAATTTTGTATATAAAAACTTCATAGTCAAGGACCATCTTTAAAGAAATGGCTGAAAAGAGCTAATAACCCTTTTCGAATTACAATTTTACCATTAATTTTTTTGTTTCTGATTTTGTTTTCAATTTTTTTCTTGTTAGATGAGCCTTGTTACAAAAGGTAAGTTAGACAACAGCACATACATTTTATTTATCATGCGTCTTTCACCTTAGGTGAGAAAAGTCATGATCGTAGCACATTCTTCAGAATGGGCTAGGAATGCTAGGATCATGACTTTTCTGGAACTAGGCATCAGTATGCGTCGTACTGCAAGAATGGTGGGTATGACGTTACGAACGGTTCTATAGTTTAGAAAAAAAATTAAATTTTAAAAGTGTAGTACTAGTTTTGCAGGCTAGTGTAGTTCCGCTCGTCTTATAGTTTATGTAAAGTGCAAACACGAAACGTAAACATGCGAATGAAATCCAACAAGAAGATTCTGTCCAAATTGAAGATTCTAGCGCTGATGACGCAGGGCTGCCATTGCCGCGCGTGTCAGACGCAGTCATAGTGCGCGCGCATATCACAGGGAACGTGGCATATGGCGTAGCCGGTATAGCGAACCAGGTGTCTCGTCATGCGCGCCCGCACCCATTGTGTGGCACCCCTCCACCCCTCCCCGCGGCGCCCGCGCAACTGTTTTCAATGTGTGCACTACCCGACACATCGAACAATGCCGCGACCTCCAGTAAACGTTGCTGTAGCAAGGATGCGGATCCATTCATTCGCTCTTTAATTTTCTCAGACAGCTGACAAAGACTCCACGATCAGCTGTTCCGACCATCACTGAACTGGTTTTTGTAACGGCCGTTTAATATTAAAATCTAGACGGACTATTCATAAATCAGCTGTGTCTGCTTGAGGTTGTTTCAATGTTCAGGGGCAGCAGTCTCGACATTCATAACGATTTAGTTTGTGAACAAGGGACGCTTTACGATCGAATTCGGTCGCAAAGTCCCAGATTGACAGGTGCAATATATGGAGTGACAGGACTTTGCGACCGAATTCGGTCGTAAAGCGATCGCTATGAATGTCGAACTGCTGGGGCAGGTCTTTTTCAAGCGTATGAAACTAATCGCAAGCTACGTAGCATAAATGAAAGGCAATTTTGAATCGGTTTAGTTTAGTTTGACGTCCGTTAATCATAAATCACATCAATCAATCTGCCTACCCTTTAACCAGATGCAGCTGAATACCATTATTTTACACTAGCTTCTGCCCGCGGCTTCGCCCGCGTGGATGTCGGAAATTATGCCACGGGAACGTGCTAACAGGATAAAATGTACGTGCTTCCCCAGGATGCCATCCATCTCGCGGGCTCTTTGTGGCTAATTACAATAGAAAACCAATTGTGTCTCATTAGTGGTGATTAAGAGGGTACCTATATGATATCTTTACCTAAGTACCTACCTAATTAAAAAAAAATACCCTACCTAAATAAACCTATTTCTGATGATAACTAATCTAAACTCAATAAATAAGCAAAATCCCTAAAAACTAATATCTATACGAATGACTAATCCTACCTAACAGTATTATAAAATAACCTACGGTCACTACGTACACTAACAAATATACTACTTATACTATAAAATTAAAATCTATACCTACGACTTATAAAATTAAACCTAAATAACTCTAAACACTAAAAGGAATAAAAAGGTCGCACAGATAATACTGCGGGTGACGTAACCTTCGACAAACTTATTATTTGCGGTTGGTACAGTAATCGGTCTAGGGATCGAACCGCAAAATTAAGTTTGTTTTTTATTGTATATACTTTTCCGGGATAAAAAGTACCCAGTGTGGTGCCCAGGTTATTAAAGAATAATTATACCAAGTTTCATCGTAATCGAACCGGTAGTTTTTGCGTGATGCCTGAACAAACAGACAGACAGACAGACAGACAGACCGACAGACAGACAGACAGACAGACAAAAATTTTTGTAATCACATTTTTGGGTTCGGTGTCGGTCTAGTAACACCCCCTGCGATTTATTTTTTTGATATTTTCAATGTACAGAATTTTCACTTCTACAGATTTATTATAAGTATAGATGAAGCGACTACCTATCTGACCATTTTTCACAACTCACATGAACTACACAATAATCATGCAGGGACAATTTGTCCTGCAATCACTTTGTAACTGTAATGGTTCTTTTGCATAAAATTATATGTGGTACGAGTTGCTATCAAGTATCAAGGTATTGTTGATTGCGTAGTGCGCGGAAGTTTCATTATGCTATGTCATTCATGTTAGTCGCCTCCTGACTATGTGATGGTCGGTTATAGTAAATTGGTTTATGTGCGGACTCGTTTGAATCTCTGCCAATGTGCTCTGCACTCGGCCCGAACGAATTGATTAGAGAAATTGTAATTAGGAACTTTGATTATACCTATGAATGAAATTGTATCATTCATGTAAAATGTGTGTGCTGTGGTGGCGCCCAAAACCTTTTACGTGTCTGAGAATCTTGCAACATGAAGATGTATGTAGGCATCATTCGTAACAAAAAATTGCTAATTGAAACTGTGCTTTAACTGTGAATAATTAAGATTGTTTAAAGATAAAAAAATCCTCCCCTAATACAAAAAAGACCAACATTTTTTCTTCAACAACAACATTATGAAGTTATTGTAATCAATTATAACGTGCATATAATAATAAGTTATACTCGTACGTAACTATTATCAGTTCATGTCGAAGATAATATTTCATATCCGATGCTATGATGCAGAACGATATACCATTAATAGCAATCGTAACAATTCTTTTAAATATGCTTGGCGTGGCAACAAAACTTATTCTGTATCCTTTTTGTAAGTATGGTTATTATGAGTACAATATAGTGGGTAGTTGCGTTTCACCTACGAATGGATGTACCCTCATCAGTCTAAATTACCGACTGAATTACGAACCATGATAAATTACGTATCGATCGATCAAACATGTCATTGGGTAAAAGTATTGTAATTACGTAGCCATTTCATACTTTTACCGGACACTTTATTTTTCCTTGTACCAGGAATGTAGATGCAGAGATTAGACAAAGGTAACAGTATGTCACCTTGCAAGGGTTGCGGTGCGTGTCCGTGGGGCGCAATCAATTAGCGAGCGGGGTATACCGAGCACTTCCGTTTCCGAGCGTTTAGGGACTTCCGGCGGGGGCGGTACGCTGATCGCTCCCCATATTCCACGGTACAACCGTCAGCGATACACATATTAAACAAAGGCTTATAAAATTAAAACTTTATGTGGTCGGCTTATAGTTTAAAATATATTGTAGGTTCTCTTTTAGTATGTCCAGTAAGGTTGACTGTACTAATCTCTATTGTGTTCGACACGTCACCGCGGCAGGCGCAATAAATTGTAATTAATGGCATTGTCGCTCATTAGTTTATAGACAATTAAAGTTAGGTTGCTTGATGTAATTATGATAGACTTTAAACAAACATGAATAATTTCAATCCGTTCTTATTTCACTGAATACGTGCAATCGTTTAACTAATTGTTTTCAGAATTCGTAGCACAAGTACCTTAACAAAGAAAGCAGTAAATCTGTCGGTATGATTTACTGCTTTCTCTATAAGGTACTTGTAACGTTCTCTTTACTCGATGTCACGTCGTATGATTTTTTAAAGTTTTGCTTTAGGTTATAATTAATCAATGTTTCTATATAATTACTTTAGGAAAGCCTATTCTTTCCTAAAGTACTAATTTACAGTTAATAGTTAAGTAAGTTATGAACTAATGAAGCACTGCTCAAAGTGCCTACATTAGATCCATTGATTATATCCTTCTGTGTTTGTACGTAACCTCTTCCTACTAATGTTGTCATTGAATGGCACTTTATTAACATCCACATCACTATACTCAAAGATAACGTTAAATAAATTGATATCAGAGCACTCACTATCGGATTGCTATCGTGAACTAATCAAATGATACAAATAAAACGACCCACTTGTGCCTTAGCGGTAATTAAATACATCATTTTACATAATTCAAGCAGACCTTTCAAGATCATTGAATAAATTACTGGATTAAAGTTCAGGACACTGAAAAGGAAGCAGTGACGAATGGCATCGTGGAAAATATTGCACCCTAAGTGTTCATACACACGAGCGACACGCGTCAACGACAGAGCCAACTATAACCGTTGACGAGTGTCGACGGCTGCTCTCGGCGACATGCCGCTGCACCGTACTTAGATACACGAGCGGCACGTTGTGGAGGGTAGCCGCCGACACGTCGCCGGCGGGCGTCGGCGGGTGTCGACGGTTGCAGTTGCCTCCGACGTTGACGCTTGTTGCTTGTGTGTATGCACACTAACATAAACCAAGATTCAATGTATTGAATTTATTTTTAACTGCCATTTTCTTATAATAAGTATAGATAGTGCAATACACGAAGACGCGCCCCACTACTCCTCCTCCTAACCGTTTACAGTATATGTGTGCAACGGTTAGGAGTAGTGGGGCGCGTCTTCGTGAATTGCACTATCTATAGATATTAACATTTTGGCAAAGATTAATTAATAATAATAGTGGTAATTTCACTGTAGAGCATTCGTAGGAGTTAGGTCCTACTCATTCTCCAGCTTCAAAACTCACAGTCGCAAAAATTCTCACATTCCTAGCTTTCCTATCTATATTTATTTTTCTAACATTTCATACAGTTACGATTAACATAATATTATAAATTGTAATGCGGCACAGCACACATGTATAATTGACCCCCACGAAGGCACGGTATCACACACGACGCGATCACACAATTTTTTTGTCTGTTGACAACGCGCTGGCTTCGAAAATGAAGGCAAAGTACAAAAAAGAATCATGTGTACGTTTGTTCGAACAAAAAATGCTCCTTTTACAAACAGCTGAGCGTTGATAAGCATTGCTCTGGAGTTGCTAAGGTTAAACAACCCTAAGTAAAACAACCCGTGAAGATTGCTGTGATTTATTCTTTGTCCGTTAACGTGTCTACATAAACGAGTTTTAGATCCGTTCATGCCTGCCACAAGAACTGAGCACTTAGGTCAAATTTACATGAGAATGGCGACAACGTGGTATTTTTATTTGGCAACCCTGTGTAGCAACGGGTCCAGTTCCTTCAGTCAATCGTACGGGACAAACTTTTCATAAAGTAACATGGTTAACGTCCTTAAAGTCGCGTTTTAACACTCATTATAATTTATCCCATATTTGGAATGCTAGACCGCAATTTCCTGTTCTTTTAATTTTTATATCGGTTGCTTACGGATATTACCCAATTATACTCAGTAATACTTGATAATAAAATATCTACACTATTATTATTTTGTTCCTTGCTTTGGCTTATTCGGCAAATAGGAGATTGTGTTGTAAGACTGTTCACACATTTTGTGGGTTAGTGGTGCCAATATAGGTTCTAATACGAAGTGTTACACTACATTTCGTATGAAGTATTACACTACATTTTGTATGAAGTATTACATTTAAACATGAAATTATTAGCTACACAAATGGCATGTTAACAGTACCAGTTGACTTCTCTATGTCGACCTATTTCCCGTAGCCGGCTGTTACTTATCTTTAATATCGATATGATAAGCGTCACTGACCTGGCGCCAGGTTCCCTCTGGGCTTGGCTCCGAGAATGGCGAGATTGACGTTTGCTTTCCTCCCATCTATGATAGGATTCGGGTCCTTGCACGCTCTCTCCGCCGCCGCTCGGTCACCCATTATTACCTGCAAACAAAAGTCCAACTTAGTCCTACCTTTATAAATGTAATTTTATAACGAAACCATTTTACTAACAAATACGTCGGAGGATGACGTCGAGCCAACATTACCTATTGTAATGCATGCCTGATCCGCGGGTCGCCACCTCATCGGTTCTACTATTGAATCGACCGATTTCAACTGACCTTCCTTGTCCCCCGCTTTAGCTTTGGGTTTCAATACTGAGAACCAAACAATAAAACATCGGGGGTTCAATTTAAATTGGAGCGTTGCTCTAAGGCAAATCCTTGACGACCTCCAGATATCGAAAGCCTTGAATAATTGAAAATTCAAATGAATTTAGGTGTTTTTGGATTTCCGTCCTTTGCGTGGGCAATACACATACTGTTGAATTGGATTGAAATATATTTTGTCATTCATCACTTCGTGAAGACACCACAAACCATTTTAAAGTTGGTTATTTATACTGCAATCAGACATTTATCAGAAATACCCAGCGAGTCTGAAATTCAGTAGGTATTGTGTGTAAATTTCCCCGGTATCAAGGAACAAGTATAAATTAAATAAGTGAATCGGCTAGCTACAGACTTTATAACGCTTGTAAACCGTACAAATCGTATTTAGGCGCGGTGTGCGATAACGACCACTATCAACAGCAGCTAACTACCAGTTAGTTGATTGGCTGTATGTTTGTTCTGCTGAACTGATCTTTAAGTAACTCCTAAGCAACAGTAGGTACCTATTTCTAATTCTACGTGTAATTCAGTACATGTAGTATCGTAATGGGCTGTGTTCCTAAAATGAAAAAAATTGGATACACTCAACAAACTTGATTTGAATTGAAGTTTGTAACTAGTTTTGACAAGCATTACCAATATAATTGAAACAGCAAATATAAATTTGGATTCCTTAGTGTCGAAGCCAATTCAGACACAGATAAATTATAACAGTAAAAGATACTGCTGTTCGTAAATAGAGCGGTTTACTCAAAACAAAGGTCCAGTGAGCAACGTTTTCACGGAATTACGATTAGTAGGCCCTGATCAACAAATTAAAATAGACTAGATTGCCCACAAAAATGACCCACACGAATTGTGTCTGGCGTAGTTTTGCATAACTTTTAGCGAAGCAGACATACTAAGTTTCATTTTACAAAGAAATAAAGTGCAGATCTTCAATAGACTTTTGCTCAAATAGCTACAAAAACTAAAGATGTAACAACTATTAGCACTCAGTGTTAGTAAAACCAGTTTAATTTAAATGCTGGCTTATGAAATCTTTAGCAGAAAATTCAGTCTCAAAAAATGTTTGAGTCTTCAGTTCAATGGCAAAAAATTGTTTGTCAAACATTAAAACAGGTACATTGCCAACTTATCCATTAACCGTTCAATGGTTCGACTTATCAACTGTTAGGTACATGCATAATTATTTGAGCGTCATGCACTTTACGTGAACATGACAAGAATGCACAGCATACTTATTTAAATTTTACTTTTCCGACATCGTCTGTGAAGCCATAATTTAATACTTAAGGATTAACACAATATGTTCAAGAACGTGTTACCTAGGTACCTGTTATTCTTTCAGTTTTCAAGTTGAGGTGTCTACAGACTTGCTCAATTTGTAGACTTAATAGAATCAAACCGTAGAATGAAATGAAGTTTGTTATCCGGCGAAATTATCGATCGGAATAATCGAGCCCGTCTGCGGGCACCTCAACCTTCAGCAAAATCGTTTACGTTTGTAGAGCATGTTATGGCAAAAAAAAAAACGAGTGCATTGGAACAAAAATACACTGTCTATGTGTTAACATTAAAGGTATTAACCCATTAGATCCACAGTGACATATTCCTCACAGTTGCGGAAACATAAACAAATAACACACTCCATTGTCTAGATAAAGACGGTCATTATTTTAATATTCGTCGACTAGACACAAGTTAGATTCCCGCATCAGAGTAAAATATTTGTAATGGCCTTCGCAATAAGAATCACAGTATAACAAATTGTGATACTTAAGATATCACTTTGGTTTTCCTTCACAGTGAATTTAACTTTTAGGCGTACTTAGTGAAAGGGTTTTTGAATTCAAAATACTAACCAATAAAAATGTATAAACTAATTCAATAAACACCCTTATATATTAGTTTTAGATCAAAAATAAAATGTATAAGTAAGGACGCATTTCTTTGACAATGTAGCAGCAGCTTTCAATGTCTACGACGTAGCCCGTAGCCACGGGAGGCGTGTCCACGATCCGCCCATATTAATGCGCCTCATACGACACTCGTTATTAAACTCATATGGACAGGTCTTATTATTGTCTCATAAGTTTAATAATTGATTGACTTCCTAGGTTTTTATCGTACGAATAAGTTAAGTCATTCTACGTAAGGCAGTTTTTTCGGAGGCAAATTCAGAGAATTTGACAGAAACAGGTTGGCTTTTCGGATAATTATGTTTATTATCATTAATGTGTACTTTATCAATTCAACTTTAAGTAGATATATTTAACTATTGAAAAAGTACTTTAGCAGTCTATGGTGACTTCAACCTTCAAAAAAACATAAAAATTCCAGCATTGTGACAATTACAATCTTGAATCTAGTAGATACCATTCACTTAACCAAGTCTTTGTAAAGATTTTATCAAATCATGAAGTGTTTATTGCTGACGATCTATTGTTGTAAAATATTATACTTACAAATTAAATAAGCCTGCATTTATTATGTTCAAAAGCAATAATGTTTAAGTAGTTACAGCTACGCTTTTCGAATCGAATGGTTTTACCCTTGAACTTAAGATTTCTCAATAATATGTATAGTATTTAAGTAGTGCCAATACTAAAGTCAATAGGTAGTTGATACTTGAGACCTTGTATTGGCCGTGGTGAGGTGAACTTGCTAGATGTTCATCATGGATTAAATCGGAAGGATGGACGCACTACCAACGTTACTTATAAAACAATTTAGGCAGACAAATGAGATAAACAGAAATATTAATTTTATGTCTTTTCCTGTAATCTGCGTCGTGTTTGTGCAGTATCTACCTATGACATATTTTTTTTCTTTCTTCATTCTAATTAGGAAACTAAGGATTTTTTTTTTGTTTACAATTTGCAAGTCTGTATCAGGTTGTATGTTGATCTAAATATGATTCATGGCCGCATCAAATAATTGTTTATAGAATTATTGATATTAAAAATCATCACTACAACTCTCTAAGTTCATATTTCCCTATTCAATTACTATTTCATGAAATCATGACATTTGTGGCAAATTCTAACTTAGGGAGTTGTATTGCTGATTCTGATGATTATAATTCTGTAAAGTCATATTTTTTACGGTCGTGAATCATATTCTGATCAACATTCAACCTGATATTGACCTTCAAATTGTAAAAATCGTAAATATATTTGAATTTTGCGCATTCCATTAAGGAACAATATTATAATTAATTGTGAAGAAGAAAAAACTTACTGGAGGTAAAAGATCGAGAGGAAAGTAAATGTTAAGAAATGCGAGCGACACAGGAAGCGGTATTTAAACAAGTGAATTAAGTCCACATTCTGCAATCAACAAGTTTAATCAATTAATTAGTCTGCTTCCATTAAAAAAGGTCCTGAAACAGAAACTGGACAGTTTTTATTCCTATTTTCTAACTTTGTACTTATGGCGTTCGAAAATTCGCTGTAAAAAATGCTGTCTGTATTTTGAGAAATACATTTTCTTTTTATTTGACGTCAATACATTGCTTTTCCAAGTTTTTTTTCAAATACGTAACTAATTTGTTTATTTCTGATCACTACAAGTTACTCATGTCTTTAGCACTTAAGTTATAAAAGACTTAAGACCATTTATTGTATAGGTAATTTGAAAAAGGACGCTTTTTATTTCGTAGGCTGATTAGGCGATAAAGATTGCAATTGTTAGACATAATCACGTCGTTAAACATTGTTATCCGTATCTTCCCAGAGTTTACTGATTAGGTACTTCCTCAGAATCTGATTTGGAAGCATTACTTTGAAATAATAATTTGATTTCACATATGTATCTTTCCTTCCTGATTATGCATGATGTAGTTACCAACTTCAATTGCTTTTGAATATGGACGACAACACATAAAAATTAAAATTGTTTACTCATTAAACTTCTTCAAAACAAAAACGTTTTAGTATTTGTGATTCGCAATTACTGGCATAAAGGCTTTTAAGCATTGTAGGTGTTAGTTTAACAGTGTTGTTTCTTTTTTTTCTCAACATCTATCGCGTTTGTATTCGTCGTTGTTAGATGCCAGTTCCGAGCCCGTACGCTATCAGATGACAGTCTTTTGTTTCGTGCAAGTACTTCGGCACGTCCCGCCTGGAGCCGGCTGCGGCTTCGACCCAATGGTTATATAGAGCAAAGGGACTTGCACCAGCTAAGACAAGATTAAAGTGTTCACTCTAAAAGAAACTTATTATGTCATGTTATGTGCATTTTAATATGGTTTGGAAATCTACTCTAAAGATTCTGTCAAAATTTTACTAAACTAGCTACAGTCTGATTGAATATTGATTCTTAATTGTGTTGGCGCCTAATGCAACCTAATAATTGAACACGATTCAAAGTTCACATCCGATCAAAGTTTTGATCTTTATCATTCAAATATCATATTAATATCAATTATGTTGCAAACACTAATCTTTTCGTCGAAACAAAGTTATTAGCAAAGTTAGTTTGCTATCAAGTTTATGAATAGCTTTTGAAAACGAAATTTTAGTTTATAACACATAGTGAAGTGTTACGAACGATGAATTGCGATTATTACAGCTATTTGGATGTGACAGCGAGGGTGCTACGCGTCGTGTTCCCTCAGGGTCTAACCACCCCTAGCACGAATTGAAAATGGGGTTGTGATTCATTTCCCACGAGCCCCACGCTGCACCAAACAAAAAGCCTCAAACTCTACTACATTAAACTAGCTGCATTGAAAAAAGCGTCATTTATCGCATCTGTTGTTTAGAAATAAAAGTGTTATCGTACCAACCAATACCTGGTAAAAAAAAAATCATCAAATTATGGCGCGCAACTAATTAATTCTTCACACAATGATTTGCCAAGGAGTAGCGATGCATCATTAAGAAATTTTACTTAGGTATTATAATACATTCCAGATTCACGTGTCCGTGACATCGACATGTCTAATTTTGGCACTGAAAATGTTTTTCCCGATATGACGCTACGCCGCCCTGAAATGAAAATCGTCAGCGATGATGATGCATCTTGAAAGCATTACGCATCGTGCTCTCTATTTTCAGTAGGTACCTACGTTGTTTGACATTTATACCTGCGTGGAACAACTTCCGTGTTTAATGTAATTTCGCGATATACCTCGTATGTGTACATGTATGTACTTAGCTGCCGGTGGGTTAGGTATAAAGTAGGTAGCAGTGAGGTGCGATAACGCGCTAACTGTGCGATACGGTCGCTGTTTCAGCCGACACGAGTCGACTGCGCACGAGCATTCAAAGTTTACGTGTCAATTCAGTTTCACATAATGCTTTCGTTTCATGAAAATAAGCTAGATATGTTGTTAGTTTCAGGTGGCGTAAAATCATAAAGAAATTGCGCAATTATTGGTAAAAAATACTTACAAAGCCATATCCTCTGCTTTTGCTGGTCTGTCTGTCTGTGATGACGACCGCCTCCTCGATGTCGCCATATACCGCGAAGTGCTCCCTAAGGCTCTTGTCGGTCGTGTGGTATGGAAGTCCTCCAACGAACAATTTAGTCCAGGTTGTGTCTTTCTGGCCTGGCAGCGCACCCAGAGCCAGCAGCCCCTCGGGCTCGGCCGGCAGAGCGCCCGCCATCAACATGCCTTGCACAGTCTCCGTCGCGCCGGCCACCGTTGCACTCTGCTAACACTGTCACTGCGGCCGCTGTCGCGGTCTACCAGACTACGGGTCGCACGAGTGTGTAGGTTAAGTTACAGTTGTAAACACTGGTGTGCGTGCGGGAGCGACCGTTCGTCGTGGTGGTTGAGCGCGGACTGATGCTCGTTCACAGCGCACGTGGCGCTCCGGTACTAATTTTAGCCCCCGCCGCGCCCCCCTCGTCACCAGATGCGTCGGCAACGTCCCGGCCACATGCGTTGCGTGCCCTACCATGCCCTACTGCTTGCTTTGCTACCCTCCCTACTCACGCTTAATGATATGCCTCGTTATCACAGTTGTGTTGGTCTTCAAGTTTCTAACTTCGATAGGCACCTATTGCTAATATAATTCTTTTTTTAAAATATGACGACGTGTTCTATTTTTGCCTCAAAAAGACTGTTTAGGCAGGTATTTTTACGAGAGACACCTTATGATAATCAAACATATTATGTTTTTCAAATCCAATAATTGTGGTCTATACACATTATCTAATGTTAAAAGCTTACAATGAACTTTAACTGCTTCTTCTACATATGTAAGTTAAGCAAAGCACAGATTTAAATGACCGAGGTATAGTTGTAAAAGCCAAAACCGCGCATGTCTATTTAAAACTACAACAAAAGACAAACAATGATGCAGACACGCGTAAATAATTAGAAATGGTAATGAATTGGTCAAAACGTCTGAACAATGAGTCCTCATAATACACTAGAGAATAAACATTTCAAGATATCTTTTCGACCTTGCGTGGTATGTCTAAGCTACATTGCCAAATAGGTAACCGTGATAGTCTCGTTGGTAAATCTTGAACCACACATGTTTTTTTTTCTTTCTGAGACCCTAATGACTTATTTTGTTTTCAATGGCCAAAGGGTTGCGTTTTATTTTTTGTCTTTAGAGTAAGTACACTTACACAGAGATGAGACATAAAACTCCTAGCTACGATGGAAACAACTGTAACTCTTGTACTAAATGAATGTTTGTAATTTTTTTTCTAACTAACTTACATTACTGGTCGGTTATATAAGTCTGAAAAGAACTCGTGTTTTTGCGGGCCATCAAAGAATAAAACTGTGGCAACTTTCAACTCGAATCCTTACACCATTTCCTAGAAAAGGGGTCTTGACATAAAAACACGAAACAATAAAGTGATCCGATACGGATTCTGTTTCCATATTCGTAACTCCAGAACCCTAACAAAACTAGTACAATGATAACTTTAAGAGAGAAAGAAACAAACCAGTACATTGCGACAGTATTCTGCGAAGGAGAAATCAGAGGTAGAGAGTTACGTATTAGACTTATATAATAAACATAGGGACTGAAACGGTTCTCCCCGTTTCAGTCCTATGTCTATTATATAAAACTGTACTGAGACGAACCTATACCGGGCTAAAATCAAGACTCCGGGATGCAACTAAGAATTTCCTACTCGATAAAACCATAACACTAATCTGGGAATCGAAGCGACGACGGCGACGAGTTGCGCTTCCGACTACCAAGTCAACGCATAATCAGCCTATAACGGTCCCACTGCTGGGACTCAGGCCTCCTCTCTGTGAGAGGGAGTGGGCTGTAATCCACCACGCAGTGCGGGTTGGTGGATGTCACAAGTCTTCCAATTTGTGGTTCTAGGACATGCCGGTCTCCTCACGATGTTTTCCTTCACCGTTTTGACAGCCGTGGTGATGAAATAGTTTACACAAAGTAAAGCGCCTGTCGGGGTTCGAACCACGACATACAACTTGTAAGTCGCGGCCGTTACAACTGGGCCAACACTGCTCGATCAACGAAGCAGTCTTTATTACACACACTCAATATAAATATCACGCCTTGTTTCCCCGAAGGGTTAGGCAGAAGTGTACCTATAGTACACCCACATTACGCCAGTTATGATCAGTCAGTGTTGTGGTGAGTGTTACGTGTAGTCTTTATTCTTAATTATTATCCTATAGGTACTTTACTATTGTTTGTTTGATCAAGGAGTTAGTACTTAGTACATTTGGCCGTTGTCTGTTTTGTACAATTCGGAAGAAATGTGTGCAGATCGGATGAGCGAACTAAGGTTAAAACCAGGTTTCATATTTATTTATATTTATGATTCGCTAGTAAATAAACGAAACCACCATAAACTTGGGAAATAAGTCTATTTCGAAAATGCATTACGTTTCCGAGGTAAAATGCAAGAATGCTAAAGTTTTCGTTTAATAGGTACTAATTGTTTTGTCACTCATTGGCCTCGGTGGTAATGTGGGAAGTATAGAATAATATTGTCTGTGACTTAGAGATAAGTGATCTTAGTATTTTGTTAGTCGTATTGGAAGATGTTATTTATTCCCAATTATAAACTAGCGGCATGCTATGCATCCTTGTAAAAAATTACATTGTTTATATACTTAGAACTAAAAAACATTGCTATACGATCTCTATCAGGCATTCTCGAATGTTGCGGTATCGAATTATCGCTGCATAAAATAATTATTATTTGTATATACCGTAAGCGTGTAATCTAAATACATTTTACGAAACTCTAGAAAAAATATTAAAATAAATTTGCTATAAGCCTCAAACAAAACTATTAGGTACTAAGCGGGGATTTCAATATTGACGTTCTCAAAAGAAACAAAACTACGTTAGATTTTGAATACTTTTTACTGAACTACAATCTTAAATTAGAAATAAATCAACCTACTCGACCCAGCAGCAAAATCTGCTTAGACAATTTTGCCCACAATTTTAAACAAAAATGTAGTAAGGATATTATTGATTATGGCTTATCTGACCACACTGCACAAATATTAAAAATAAAAGTTAATAAAACGTATATACTAAACTAATGGCGTATTAAACATATCAAAAGAAAATTTATATAAATTTAGAAATTACCTCAATCAATTGACATTCTCACAAATATATGACATGACAGATCCAAATGAAGCATATGACGAATTTATAGAATTATTTAGATTATTATACGATTTATGTTTTCCCGTTAAATTATTAATTACCATAAAATGCAAAAAATGTCTAAATGGATTTCGGGAGGAATACGACTATGTAGTAAGGAAACAAAGAAATATGCTTTGGAAATATCGCAAAATAACCACTTAATACAAAATTCCAGCAACAAATCCAAAGCAGCATGGCACATAATAAACAATACCAAATCAATTCCAGAGTCAATACAACAAACACAAATCTCTGGTAACATTATTAAACACCCAAAAGAAATAGCTACGGCAGTTAACGATTTCTTTATTGACCTTTCCAGTAGATCCACTTCAACATTACATAAAAAAACCCCTTTTCATGCCACCAGTTGTACTACAAGACATAACACGAATTATAACAGCCCTTCGTAACAAAAACAGAACGATGAAATCAGAACCAACGTAATACAATCTGTATGTAGCGCCATAGCAACACAACTCCGCCACATTACTAACCTATGTCTTAGCACTGGTATTTTTCCCAAAAGCCTCAGAACCACCATCATAAAACCACTCTATAAAAGGGATTATAAAGAACAAAAATGCAAAATTATAGACCCATTGCCTTGATACCAGTTTTCTCGAAGGTGATAGAAAAGTTGATTTATGAAATATTAAACTCATATTTACCTAACCAAATTTAATATATTATGTGATGAAAAAATGGGATTCCGTAAGAATAGAAGCATCAATATGGCAATATATAATCTTATCAATCATATAATTACTAATGTTGACAGAAAAACGCCAATATGTGCCCTGTTCACTGACATGACAAAAGCGTTTGACTATGTAGATCATAAGACACTAATTGCTAAACTAAACGCTTACGGTATAAGGGGCTATGCTTTGGAACTATTAAAATCTTATTTAAGTGACCGCAATCAATGTACCTACTGAAATAACTAGAGTCAATTTAAATACGAAACGGGAAATAAAATACCTATCAAACTGTAGGAAACTTCACTATGGGGTACCTCAGGGCAGTGTGCTTAGTCGACCATTATCTCTTATATATATTAATAACTTGCCACGTCAAATAAAGCATCCAATTGATTTTGATTTTAATTATAGCATCCAATGATCCTCTTCGCTGATGACAGTACAGCAATAATTAAATGTTCCAATAATCTAACTTATGAAGAAGATGTAAATAACACCATTAAAAAAATAATTGATTGGCTTGACAGAAATAACTTGGTTATTAATATATAAAATACCAAGTTATTGCATTTCTACCAAAGACTAAAACCCAACCATTTAAATGTTTCATATAACGGACAAAGTGTACAAGAGGTAAGAGTAGCAAAATTTCTTGGCATTCTAGTTGACAGCCAACTAACGTGGAAAATGCAGGCAGACGAGATATGTACGCGGCTAAGTAAATTTGCTTATGCTCTTTTCATCTTGGCAAAGAAAGTTAATTTACAAACAGTACTTAAAGCATACCATGGCATTGTTTCCTCAGTAGTCAGTATTGAGATTTGGCATAATATTTTGGAGCAACTGTGCTGAAAGAGAAACTAAGTATATTTAGAACTCAAAAAGATGTATATGATGTATGTTAGGCCTAAAAACTACTGATAGCTGTGAGCCTGTCTTCAAATCATTAAAAATCTTGACTTTCCCGTGCCTATATATATTTGAAGTAGCAGTGTTTGTCAAATGTAAGTTTGTTTCCTGCGATAGAAGATACTAGAAAACGAACCACTCTACTTAGACCCCAACACAAACCCATGCTGTGTACAGGTAAATATGTACAGACGCCAACAGGTCAAGCTAACCGAAACTGTCAAATTTTCCTAATCAACCTTGAGCCTTAATAAAGGTAATAAGGTACAGCGGGCTGGTATCCGCAACTCCACGACAATGCGCGTATTTTGCGTACCTTGAGCCTTAATGTTTTGGCAATAAAGTTGAAAATCTATTAAAGAAATTTGACAGATTGTAGTAGCTTGATGTGCTGGCGTCTGTACAAAATAGTACTAGCAAGGAGAAGTATTTTAGGCATGGGTCCGGTTATATACAATAAAATTCCTGAGAGCATAAAAAATGAAAATTTGCACAACGTTAAGAGAAAATTAAAGATTTTTTTAATAGAAAAATGCTATTATTCAATCACCGAAAATTTGAATGACATGCTGTTATAAAATTTCTGACATTTCCTGAGTAACAATTAGTGATCTTCCTTAGTGACATTTGATAAATGATAAATGATTTTATTTTGTAAGTAGGTTTGTACAAACACTTTTACACGTCAATCATATTTTAAAACTAGATGAGGTCGGCGTTTCCTATCTGACTAGTCTGAGAAGAAAGGCCGAAACAAACTCAGACGTCACAGTCTCTTTTAAAGTCCAGACATAATCTTGGTCAGATCATATGAAGACCATGTAGGTCGATGTCTGAGATGGTCTTTTGAGGAAAGAACCACACAGATTGAGAGGACCTGTCCAGTCAGTGCACGCATATGTCAGAAATCGTGCAGCTCAACTCAAAACTTAAGGAGCTCAACGGTTCGACGAACAATACCAAAGAAAGGACATTTGGGTAGGCCACATTAATTACTCAAACTGCCAGACCATGACAAAAACTAACAGAACAGAGAGGAAAATAAAAAATAAAATGACCCACATAGTCTTCACATTCACAATAATTAAAATAATAGAATACTTTACAAAGTAAGCAAATGTCATAGTATATATCAAATTCATTAATGTCAAAATGTATATAAAAAAAAAAACAACAAAACAAAATAAAAACATTCAATATGTAAAAATTGGAAGCAGCTTAATCCCAAGCCTTTTTGTCCTCGATATAAGCCTTAACGGTATAAAAGGCTTTCTGGCACAACTTACGTTTAATGAATGATTTGAATTTATTAAGGCTTAGATCTTGAACGGGGCTTGGAACTTTGTTGTAGAAGCGTATACATTGGCATCAAACTCAAACTCAAACTCAAAATATTTATTTCAATTAAACCATTACAGGCACTTTTGAATTGTCAAGGGGTCGGTCAGTCAGAAAAATGAAGCTAGTTGCCCATTCCAAAGCGTAGGTACCTATGGAGAAGAACGGGCAAGAAACTCCATGGACACTCTTTTAAATCAATATAATATGGTTCATCTGAACGAGCCACCTATTTTCTTGAGCCTTGTTGTAGGTACAACAAATTTGTGTTTGTTTCTAGTATTTATATTATGTATATCACTGTACTTTTTAAACAATTTTATATTTTTATGGGCATATAAAAGATTTTCATAAATATACTAAGAAGGAGAGGAGGAGGAGGGAGATAAATTTTTATTTTAATTTATGACATCATTCAATTTCTTTAACATTCTTTTTAATAAGTAAGTGCTGACAATTTTCATTTTATTACAATAACTGCGGACATTATTTATTTTTTCTCACTACACATAATTTATCAAGTTAACTAATCGACATTGTTCAGTGAGATGATCTAATTTATTTACTTGTTTATTTTTGTGATTCATATAATATTTATATTAATTTATTGTTTTAATTATATTGCATGTTACTGCTTTACTACTTTTGTACGCCCTAGAGGCAAAGCATAGCGCCCTCAACGTATCAATAAATAAGAACTTATAGTGTACCTATGTTTTACAATTAATGAATGAATGTGAATACGATGTTGCTTGTTGCTGCCCTTCCTTTTAGTGATTACACTTAGGGTAGATAAGTTTTATATGAACCATAAATATGACAGTTTGACAGTTTTTGTAAAAAAATTATGCCATATCGCCATTTTTATTCTTCAGATAAAAATCAGGCCTTATTGGGGTTGATCAACTATTAACAGATTATGATTAAAAAAAGATACAGGGATACCTAATTGTAACCTATATCGAAATTATGGCTATTTTGCAACTATGCTCTCCACTTTTAGATGACATCCATTTCAGCAATACATCATAAACAGAGCAACGTAAAAAAACAAGAAGGCAGACATTGACCCGATACGTGGTAATGAA
This sequence comes from Apamea anceps, assembly GCA_951799955.1. Lineage (NCBI taxonomy): Eukaryota > Metazoa > Arthropoda > Insecta > Lepidoptera > Noctuidae > Apamea > Apamea anceps. Next base: position 7,080,415 of record OX637501.1, read on the forward strand.
GATGATAACAAAAAAGAAATGATTTCAAGATGACCAAATCTCAACAATACTGGCTAAGTTACGAACTTACGAGTTTATTATCACAAGATATTTATAATTGTCAATCGAAATCAATGGTCGGTTTCGTATTCGGCCGGCCGGAAGCGTAAGTGCGGTGCGTCTGCTGTGGGAAACGCATTGTTCTTGTGAACACTATGTGGAACCGAACGCTTCCTCTACGTCACTAGTGCGGCCTGTTACGATTCATAATCACACACTATTTCCTTTTGCAGTACCGTAGGTAGGTGTGTAGGTACGTTGAAAGGTATTCAGGTGATCGTAAATAGCACCAGAATTGAAATTCTAGTTGTTTCAGCTCTTGACTGTAACGTGAAAGTTTTGTAAAAATATTACGTGTTCATTGGAGTAATACCCATTGAAAATAGAAGGTGTTTAAGGCTACTGACGACTGAAATGAACTTCCTTATCCCGCTGAGACTAAAAAGTTTTTGGAAAAAAAAAACTTTCCTGAAACTGCAGTCTGCAATTAATTTTACATAATTCCCAGACGGCAATGCCTTCGGGCCATTCTCCGTAATCTTAGCGTTCTTTACCAAGATTAAGATACCTATCTTCATTACATCTTCTCCCAATCCAACTCAAAACCCAATCTCAGTAGGTAGATTTAAAGGTACAGATGCATCAGCTAAAGAATCAGCTGTTCAAATTTTTTTCTGCGCATTTTTATTTATTTTTTGTTTAATGTTCCAAAAAGTAGGTAGTCAGAAAGAAGAACGGTACGGTACCTGATATGAAGGGTGAGGGGTGCCGGGTTCATTGATCGCGTCTATTGTCGAAGCAGCGCGTGCGACGGCAGCTGCACCCCGCCGCCCTACGCTTGGGGGTAGGCAGATGGTAGATATTGAACTTTTTTTTTTCTATCAAACAATATCTATTATGCGTGATAAGTGAATAAACTTGGTGATAGATGAACGGGTACAGCGATAGGGAAATGATTTAGGTGGAATGGAAATAAACCATAATCGTGTGCAGACTGCTCTACTACCTACATTTTACAAACTCTTGGGTGTTTTCTAAAGGGTCAAATCAAAAATCGTTATTATTTCCCAGCAACTAAAACAAAGTCTGAGGTATGTAGTCTACCGTTGCATCTTATTCACACACTAAGTAATCAAAATAAAGTTGTCTTTCTATAAAAACATGTTCATCCCATTCATTCTCTTAGTTCAAAAAGTCCAGTGAAGGTACCTACAGTAAAGTTCTCACAGCATCCGCAAAAAAAACAAAAAAGAATCCTTTTTTGTACAAAATCAATAGAAAGTCTGCGCCTTGCATCGGTCAACTCGCCGCTCGCGCACCCTTGGCTGGGGCTCACATCCCTTGCAATTGCACGTCAATAACGGCGACTTTATCCAGAGCAGAGGAATACAGTCCTTAAATACATACTAATATGCCTACTTATGTTACAGAGACCAGCCGATCTATTCTGTAGAAATCTCATCGTGAAAACTTAGGTGAAGTGAGTGTGAAGTGAGCTGCTAAAGGCCAATTCTCGTAATTTAAAACGTTCAAAATCTAGTCGCAGTCTCATCTCGGCGACAAACACATGTCAAAAACTTGTCAAAATGTAGGGAAATTAGAAGTATTTTTGGACAGATTGAGACTGAGATCAGACTGTGAACGTTCATAAAATTACGAGAATTGCCCCTATTGTCAATCTCAAGTATCAGTGGAATGACAGCTCACATCACGTTAGTTTTCACGGTGAGATTTCTACAAAATAGAACGACTGTAGCAGAAAAAATTCCATTTGCGACATGATGCCCTCTAGTTTTTTCAAAGACTAAGAACTAGTAATTATCTAATGCAGCCTGCATTAGATAATTACTGTTCTGTTCTAGTCTCCTACGACAAATAATAACATTAGTATTCCTATAAATAAATATGGTATGACAGCCACATGTCTATCTAATCTATGGACAGGTACCTACATTAGAAATGTGGGATACAATAATAATTACTTACTCGTAATAACCATTCCAAAATAGACAAACGACTTCGACGCGAAGCCCAAGGCTTTATATATATGATTATCAGTGGAAGATATAAAAACCATAATATTATTACAATTACTTTATAAGTAAATAATGTATCCATATTGTGTCAAATATTTGGAATAGGACCTATTATTTAGCCCACCACCTTCTTAACTTGGTAGGTACTTCTCCACTTAATAATAAAACCTTGAGAACCAATTTCTAAGTATTGGCGTTGTAAAGTAGGTAGTTATGGGTACTTCCTATCATTTGGTATTCCATGATTGCAGGCTGTTCCGCAAAGTGCCGTCTAACTAATAGGTTAGTGCGCCCCTAGCGGTCATTTCATATGAATTGTTTGCACATATGCACAGACTACTCGTATAAATACATTGAAAATTTATTGAATTGATAGATTTTTAGAATTCAGATTACATCATTGTCAAAAAATAAAATTAGATTAAATTGCGATTTAGGTTCGTATAAAATAGTAATTTTCTGAAAAATTTAGTTGGTACACATCTGCCTTGTCTAACAACAGAATTAAGAGCATAAAGTCATGACCCAATGAGTACATCTACCTGACTAACACAACAAGCCCAAACGACGCTGCCGAAATGACCGCAGTTCCTGTCGTGGGACACTTGGGGCAAACTCAAACGCAAAGCATTTGTTTCAATTAAACCATTTACAGGCACATTTGACCTGTCAAGGAGCCCGTTAGTTAGTAAACTTTTTTTATTAATCAATCAATTACCTACTAACATGAAGGTGTTAGTTACTCTGAACGTTAGGTATGTAGCCACTCAATAGTTTTACATAGGTACCTAAGCATCAGAAATAGGTAATACTAGTCATGTTTCAACAGGACAGCCATACGTTCGCCTTACTAATCGATACTAATTTAATTAAAGACAAATATTTGTAACCAGCATTGGGCATTGTGCCAAAAAATTACAAGTTACGTTTACAAACATTTATTTCTTTTGCAAGTTTGTCCAAAATTAGTTTGCCAGACCAGAAATTGTCCCAGAAATTCGATTATTAGGTAAGTGGGATAGGTTTATTCTTGGTTTTCTGTGCTTGCTTAGATTTCTGAATCACTTTCTAAGATTGAACAATTCTACATGTTATTGATATAACAAAAGAAAACTACGCACTCTTGAACGCATTGATAATCCTCGACACAATAATGTAGGTAAGTACAAGTAGCCGGTGTCGATCAAAACAATATACTTTCTGTCTCCGTACTCTATCAGCCAACGTGAAAACATTCCCACCACCATGATGAAAAATGTGTGCATGTACTTTATTTTTCACGTAGTAGTAAGTATTGTAGATTATTTTTATTGTATTTATTAGGGAAAACAAACAGTGACACATTACATTTTATAGGAAGAAATACAAAAAGATACGGCCAAATGTGCACACACACACACACACACCCCCCCCCACACACACACACACACACACACACACACAGAGAGAGAGAGACACGTCAAACTTATAACACCCCGTCGTTTTTGCGTCGGGGGTTAAAAACATTTTCCACGGAATACGCATAAAAATGATAATCTTTACAAACCATGCTTTTTAAACTAAAACCTACAAACTACAATAATTTAAAGCAAACAAAGCAAAAACTCAGAAGGTATGCAAATCTTAATTAAAACTTAAATGACTATTGACTAAGTATTTTGAAACATATCGACATGGTGGAATTTTTTGTTGTATTAATTATTAGTAATCTTCCATAGTTTACTGCACCAACTTTTCAAATGTAAAGCATTTCCATTGTTCATACTCGGTCCCTTCTCGCTGGCATGAATATTGGGATTATCCATATCAGCGAGAAGGGTCAGAAAAGTATATACAGGGTAGCAGGGGACATCGACGCGCATCCTGTTACCATAATATGGAATCAGTTTTATACATGTTTCTGAACCCTCCCGAGTTAAAATTTTTCGTCGATTATTAAAAAAAAAATTGCTGTTCCTTACATTTTGACCGCGTTTGCACTTTTCTATTTAACAGCTTTTTTTTTGATAACTTACCTATTTTTTTTTACGCTAGGGACTAAGTTCATGGTTTGAGGTTTCAGTTTGCGCGTCGGTGTCCCTGCCAACCTGTATATACTTCTCTGACCCTTCTCGCTGGTATGTATAGTCCATACTTAATAATATGAAAGTAACTCCGTCTGTCTGGCTGTCTATGTGTTATCTTTTCACGCCTAAATGGCAGATCGAATATAGGATAGTTTTTATCCCGGTACGATCCCGTGGGATAAAAGCTTTAAAAAATCTATTTGGTTGAAACTAAACAATGTAGCGTTTTTTCATATTTTTTTGCTTCCCTCGATAGTAATGAATGACTGCTGCCATTTCGTACAAGCAAGAGCCATCTATCATACAATAATATTGTTACCCAACGACTTGGCGGAGAGAAAACTATAGAGTGTTCAGGAAAACACATTTTTTTAAATATCAAGTTAAAGTTGCGGTTTTTTCATTACGGATATCTAATGATTAGATAATTATAGGTAATGAAACAACGTAGTGCAAATAGATTCTGAAAACTTTGATACAGTTGGCTCTCAACGAAGCATCTGATATCAATATCAATGTCTTAAGCATTATTTAAAGAAATTCCTTTCCGACATACTTAGCCGGCGCATATCACCTTTTTGAACTGTCATTTTCATTCAAAATGTTGGCAATAACATAGTCGGAAAAATGATAAGGTTCAAGTAAAAATTAGCCCTTAGGTGCTACGAGTATCATATTTATTTCTTCACTCTATCTACTGTTATTGATTGCAGTATGCCAGGGAGAAGAAATTGTTAACAACTGTCTTAATATGTTAGGACACGCTAATCTCATTAAACACTTCTCCAAAATATTTAAAACATAGAAGAAAACGGGTGATGCGTCTTTTCGTGATTTGCCAGGGTATTTCGGTGAAATTCAGGGTTATACAATGGTTTTTAATGTGTGAATTACATGTGTGTGAATGGTATCGAACCAAAACTACTGTTTAACTTGCTAACAAATGCATTCATCAATCCGCCTACTGCACAAAAAGGAATATCCGTGGCACGTTTTGATTGACGCAGTCGTATTATTCGTTTATATAATTATGCATAGTCTACACCGCCATAGTAATCAAAATGATTAATTTTTCCTTTACTAACACACCTCCAAATTTTAAAGGTTTCCACAAGGTCCTCACAAAAGGCTACACCGCGCCGGCGACGACAACGCCATCTAGTGTTTCACTCACATACTAACTAACCTTCACACCACTCGGCACACCAAGCGATTTCCCTACTCTAACGTTACTACGAGAGAATTCGGAGAACTGTATAGTTGATGAGTACATAAATAGATGTCGCTGCTAACGGCGAAAACTAAAATTAAATCCAGTATATTAGCGTAGCCTTATCAGCAAATATTGTAATAAATATTGTAAAACATTTTAAATGAGTAACGGTGGAGTTTCTTGCCCATTCTTCTCCATACGAAAACTACCCTTTGGAAGGGGCGACTAGAATCAATTTAATTTTAATTTTGACGTTCAAAAGTGCCTTTTATGTGCCTATTTGAATTAAATGATTTGACTTTGATTTTGACTTTGAAATATTTTGCTAGTAATGATAATAATGGTTTTATTTTTAGCCTTGTAGGTATTACATTAATTCTGTTTTGTAAAACAAATGACGGACGTTTATTCATCTCGATGTCCTCGTACTACGGCTACTCGTCATGGTACATTGCACCACATAATGTACCTGATTGCTCACCAGTCAAGACTCAGCATCTACCAAACCTTTCATTCATAATAACATAAATAATGATGACGACGCCATGCCACGTCACAGTTTAAAATAAATATTGCGTAGAGTAAAAATGTGTGCGTAGAGATTGACAAAACATAAACAGGTATAGTTAGGTAGCCTATGCAAACAAAAATATCACCTCTGCTCTTTTCAAGGTTATTTTTAAATCAAGTAGGTACCTACCTACCTAATCTGTGATTCTAGTAGTTATTTGGGTTTAGACAGAAATAGACAAAGAACTTTCTGGTTGCAGTTATTTTTTATTTGGAAGTCACTTTATTGCACAACAACCATTCATCATCGTCCCACACAGCTTTCTACAATATTGATAGATATAAACGCTGCGACTACGCCACGTTCGCTCACTGACATAGTCCCCTTTATTCATAAACGTTGCTTAAAGTTAATTAGTGATTAGCAACTTTTAACTATACATTTTTGACGTTTGAACGTCACTTAACTTTAATCATCATTTATAAATAAACCCCAATATGTATAATCTTGATTATTTTCTACGCGAGGGATGTATAAACAGCGTTGATACAACTTCTACGCAGCGTTTAAGCAGCGCTAACGTGACATGCAAGCAAATTAAATACACAAATAAGTGCACTATACTATAAGTGACTATAGGGTGTCTACAAATGCCTACGCAGCGTCTATGCGACGTAGCACAGCGCAGCGTTTACGAAAGCCCACGCAGAGCGTACGCTACGTAGCAGCTGCATCTACGAGAGCCTACGTAGCCCCTACGCGACGTAGCCGCTGCGTCTACGATCGCCTACGCGATGTAGCAGCTTTATCTTCGAGAGCCTACGCGGCGTAGCAGCGCTTATGCGACGTAGACGCTGCGACTACGCGGCGTAGGCATTCGTAGACAACGAATGCCTACGCAGGCCTCAGGCCTACTCTTATTTGTGTTTACTTGCATATCCCATTTAAGCCGACGTTAACACCCAAATAAAAAGTGTAATGTTTCATAATAGCTCTGAGTGTATTTTTTTAAATTCTGAAGTTTTTTAAAAGGATAGTCTCAGGCGCTGATTTCGCCGTCTTGATATTTATTTATTAATAATGCGGAACAGCATTCGTTCAGTTTCGAGTAATTTCCACAAAAAGCAGATGATCCTTTTTTTCCAATCGAAATAGCCGATTAGCACCTGGCTAACAAACCTAACAACCAATACATTTACACTACATAGTTCCGAGACAGCAAAATTACGCGCCATTGCATGTCACAACTACAATAGAATGATTCACAGTATTGTAGTAGGTAGGTAAGTCAGTCAGTCAGTCAGCGAGATCACCACATCAAGGTCGCACCTCACTCATTGTGCACTAATAAAATAATATAATACCACTGTCCAGTGACGTCATGAAGCCGTTAGCTCGTGCAGGCGACCTGGGACTGCGAGCTTGATTAGTTTTATATAGTTGATGACATCAGTTTATTGGTCGTAAACGCAGTCGAGAGATGTCATGACACCTTTACTGAGAACTTCAAAATTAGTATACAATAGAAACTACTGTAGAGATGAATATTAATTGTAGATTTTAGTATAAATACATCCTTTCTTGAAAATATAAAACACAGTAATATTGTACCATCTCTACAAAACGGGGAATGTAATGCCTGCAGTAGTTTTCCTTCATTATCCGATCTATTCGCATCTGTCTATGTAGTAATTTCGGTTCATAATGGTTGCTTGTTATGTTGCAAGGACGGATAATAACATTGATTTCCATTTAATGACGTCACGGAACTGATAATTAAAATAATACTTTTTCTTGTCTGGTCTAATGGTCGCAACTCGCAACTCGCAAGCGCTGACCGCTGCGAATGAGGTCCTTTCGATTTTCAGATCGGGCAAAGTGTTATCGAATTTTTCCATCAAGAATTTCTCAGTAACAGCCCGGAGCCTGGTGTCTTCGGGTATTACAGCTGTAATATTATGTAAGTCTAATGGCTGTGCTGTGGTCACCGCTCCGTCTGCTGTGAAATGGTAACCACCATTTAATCAGCAATAAATGCTATAAAAATATAAATAAGTGCTGCAATAAATGAGCAATTACCGTAATGGGTAATTAAGATAGGTTAGAGGCCAAGTATTTAGCAAAGGAGCAATGAGTCTAAAAATAAAATCCACATAACATGTTGCAATTAAAATCGTTTTTTTCTAAAATTAGCTTTAACCCGAGCTTAAAATGAATTAATGGTAGAATCTATACATACTATAAATTAAAGTGCCGTTTCTGCGTGTCTATCTTTCAGATTGCGTTGTTCTTCCAAACTACGCAACGGATTTTGATGCTGTTTTTTATCATCATTTAGAGAATTTATTCCGGTTTATGTGTTAAATACATTAATATTATGATGTGAGTATTGTGTGGGTGAGTTTTGAACTTTTGACATATCGCCGTCACCGTACAATACAACTGTGTGAAGCATGAGAGCTTCGGTGGTTCAAAATAAATACCATTTTGCGCTCCTGGTGCCCGCAGTTTCTCTCACATTATAGTAGAACTACTTTATGTAAGTATCTATCAGCGCCCACTTTCGTTAAATAAGTAGGTAATAAAAAACACGAAGAAGGAAAATAGTCTGTCAAAAATAAAAGCTAATCTTGACGAGGCTGTGTTGAGTTCATGGCGAACATTAATTTAATTTATACAATTAATTAACATTTTAATAACGTTGTTTACAACTGTCTTATGAACCTCAAACATCGAAAACATAATAACAAAAAATCGACCCTTTTTAGAATGAGCTCTAAAAATATGACTGTGCTAAGTTTTAATACCGTCCTAGAAGTTTCCACTTGCGTTGAAAACCTGTATACCCACTGAGGTATTTAGGTGATCCGTGTGCTTACGTCATACTGCTGAAAACTTGCCCTTTCCATGTTGTGTTCAAATTGTAATGGTCGTCGCCTCGGCTACCTCGTATTAATCTAGGTAAGCCACAAATTATGGTCGATAAAAATGGCCATTGGAACCTTTATCGTCATTAGTTTGAGCTATGACAAAACCATGACGCCGACTGAATGAGTCATGAGATGACTGCTCATGACGTATTTTTGTTAATGAGACAACCTATAGTCTCATTTCGGTACCCCTTTTTTACGCAGCAGGTTATAAGGTTGATCTACCGAGCAAACGAGCGAATACTCAGTTTATTCCCACTCTGCCAAATAATTTTTGTGTAAACAAAGAAAGAGCAGTTTTTCGATGGTCTATCCAATACTAAAATGGATAGAATACTTATTGGGAAAAGAATGATTTTGTTCATGTATGTTATATCTAAAGCCACCTTTAGGCTGTGGTTATTAGGCGAGAATTCATTTAGGTACACACGGCTACACATCAAGCTATGCAAAACCAGTATTGGCTGACCGTTCATTGTGAGAAAATATCATACAAAGTGAGGCCAAGACCAACTGGTTTTGTATAGCTTGACGTGTAGCCGTGTGTACTTGTTTATCATTTAATGCTTAAATGTCTTGGATACTATCTCCTTTCTGGGACTGTTATATCTGTTCACATCACCATACACTGTTCTTGTCCAATTCTGAGTATCAGAAAAACGATCAAGGCCTTAAAATTTTCGATATCCCATCTCTTATTACCATTATTAGTGCGCAGGTACACCTAACTTACGCACTAATCAATCTAGAATTTGTACAAGCGTTGGACCTAACGCTTGTCGAAACGGTAAGTAATGTGGAATAGTCTAGAACATGTGGCCATGTTCTAGACTATTCCACATTACCTACCGTTTCGAGCAGCACAAAATAAAAATATCCGACGATAATATCTGCAAAAGTGCAAAACCACCAAAATAGCAAATAAAAATAGTAGATTATTAACCAAGGGGATAAAGCAGTGTCTTCTGTCGCGGGTGACGATTTAAATCGCGAGCGTAACGAAGGACTTAAGGTTCACTCCCGAGCGTAGCGAGGGTGTTAAAAACTTAAATCACGAGCGAAGCGAGGGATTTAAGACGAGTCCTGAGTGTAGCGAGGGATTGAAGTTCACCCAAGACTAAGACAGCTTTATCACCGAGGAAAATACTCTACTTTTCGTACCATTTGCGAAAAAATTAACACAATAATAATATGAGATAAACATTTATTAAAAATATTGACAATTAAAAGTAAAAGTTAACATTCGAAACAGTGGTCCAATTATTGATAGAGAGAGTTACATTTTTGTTTGGTACATTTATTGTTGATGAGTTGATTTGAGTATTTCTCTGTTCTTGCGTCTGAGGAACTTGGCAAATTCCTAGCCTAATATTTTTTTTGTCGGAAAAGCAAAGGCATCAAGCTCATACGGCCTCGTCGGTTTTCGTAATTTTATTTAATAATCGTGACTGCATAACAAATGCATATTCCTTTTTCAGAAAGATGTATAATACTTTATATACAAACTCAATGGTGTAAACACAGATGTAGTTCAGTATATATTCCAAATTTAAATCACATTCTCCCCCTAGAGGATGAATGAAATTCAGTACAATTTTCTTTCCCTGTTTTTAACAGATTAAAAATGACTATTGTTATGTTCGCTTTTTGTGGCATAGAATGTCACTTTTTTGAGCAAGTGGTATGAAAATACAATTACGCACGCAAACAAAGACATTAAATTATCTACTTGACAATAGACAGGACATCACGAACAAAATCGTAATCCAATACTTTTGTCCTAGTGGTCAAAAGTCACTCAGTCTAGTGTGGTACGCCTGCGTGTCAAGTCGTATTTGTGTCCACCAAAAACAAATATTTTCTAAGGAAATATGCCAAGTTGCGCATTGAGATATTGTAAATCTCGTTACGGTAAAATGGCTGGACCTAACTTCAGTTTATTTTCGTATGAATTATTTATATTTACTCAGTAATTAAAATTAAATAATTTTCATAGATAGATCTAGAAAATTTGCTAATTTTGTAATAAACGCCCTCTATTGCTGAGTAGCTTTACTACTGCGTTGTAGAGATGCAATTTTGTTTATCGATTTGGTTATCGATAATATTTATTAAGTTAAAAAATAAATAACACAAAATATAATACTGTTTGAAGATAATCATGTCATTTTATTTAAATATCAATAAATGAACAAGTACTATTTATTCATGTAGGTTCAAATCAAACCAGAGCAGAGCAGAGCTTGTACTATGGATACTAAGCAATGGATATAATACTTATATACTAATACTATTACCTATGCTATAATACTACTATGTACATAAGAAACACCCAGACCAACACAACCATCACATAAATATTTGTGTCCTGTGGGAATCGCACTCACATCCTCGTGATCAGCTGCAGTCTCACACTTGGATTACTAGATCATAATAACGATAATTATTAGTCATTTGTATGTTAAAATAATTTTATAAATAAATAACTTTTAAACGGCTAATCATTTTATTGTTTTCATAATCTTTTGGCACTTGGTTCAATCTATTCAAACGCGAAAAAAAAATAGTCTTAGTCACTTTTTTCAATATTATCGATACATTTATATCGAAATGGTAAAATCTCTACCACAGGTTTTATACTGTCTACTTAGTGTCACCCCATTTATTGCCAGACCTACGGATTTTTTTTATAGATCTACGGATTTTGGACCTCGCCTCGGATATACGTATACATACGGATACAAGATTTACAAATATTTGCAAACAAAGTGAAAAAAAAAAAAAATTTGCTAAAACCGAAACGCAACCGACAATTGCAAAGAAAATATGCGCTTTGTGACATAATAGGTCTACTTTACAGAAAAAGTGTAATAAACTGAGTGCTATAATAATCCAACGGCCAAGCAGGCACATTTAAAATGATTTTATTTTAAAATGTACATAAACACACACGGAAACTGATACCTAGTCATACACGGTGACACGGACAATGGATAGTAGCGAATAAAATTCTAAAATAGTTTTTACTATTTAAAACAAGTTTTGCTTAATTTGTTTAGTTTTTTAATCTATTTACCATTTGAACTAAGTATATTAGGTTTTTCAGGCTTAACCCACGGATTGAAAATCGGATCTGGCAACACTGACCACACTGGCCACCTACCGAGCAATAGCTGAATATATTTTACTAAATTTAATTCATGTTTGCAATTTTTGCCGCTCTAATTTTGCTATATTATACTAGATGGCGTCACTGAGACATGGGATCACAGTTTTTCTATGACATTTCTTTGCATAGCCTCTCTATTGTACCTAGCTTAAATCTCTTTGCACGCAAATAACCGCAAGTAAGTATCATCGGGTCAACTAGACATAATAAGAATCATAATGTTCGTAGGTGATTCATAAATAATCAGACAGTTTAAATGCCATTTGTACGATACATGACTGATTAGAGAAGTGAGTCTGTCTTTGTACATCTTCTTAAATAAGCCACATTAACTACTGTTACTGAAAAATGTCTAGGTACGCGGAATCCGAGAAGAACTAAAGTATGCCTGAGACGAATTTAAATGCAAAGTCTACACGAGTTGACAAAAAACGTATGGAATTCGGTGTAGTTTTATTTAATTTGTATTTGAACGTACATCGGTCTCGGTCATCACTGCGCACCCATTATGCGGCCAACCTTGACCACCAAAGCAAGGGCCCGCGAAGGTCGTCTATTGTTTTATTTATGCAATACCTTGTCATTATAACAACACAGATATTCTTTTTAGAATATCCTGCTTACTGCATCGTAAGTTCGTAAAAACAATCCCATTTAGCGAACGAACGCGCCAAACCTACTGACTCAAAGCGAAACAACTTTGCTCCATGTTTAAAACGTAAGAAGTGGAATAAAATAGCATTGTAAAAATTGAACTTAAAACTTTAATGAGAGAACTTTATTTCAAAAGTATAGTATGACATCATCTAGAATTCTAGAGTTACGTGTCGTCGCGTCGGCGAGGCGTCAAGGCCACAAGACGTGGTCGCACCAACTTCGCTTCGCAGGCCCCAGTTTGAAACAGCGCTCGCGGTAGACACCACGTACGTTACAAATTCTGTGAGAAAAAAATCAAGTACTTCATCATGGCGAATGTAATGGGTGAGTAAACTATCTTTACCTAATGATTAATTATAATTTTACCGGAGAATTTTGCGTCTAATTTCCGTACTTTTTTCGCATCCTTGAGGCTGCCGACTGACGCCTAAGTTCTAAAATATCTTATAGTAGGTAGGTAGTCTAGAATCCAAAGGATATTTCCAGTTTTACATAATTCATAATCTGGTGTTGTTTTTTGAGAAGCCGGTGCCGCAAATACCGGACCGGCGTTTTCTTGGCTCAAGGCCAACGACGGGCGTGGTGATGCGGAATAGAGATTTGGTTGGGAACAATCAATACAACAAACATTCTTGCCGGCTAACAAAAATACCTACCTAATCATTTATTTATGACAAGAACCATATGGCTGCAATATGTGTTAATGTTGACTACATTACCCATTTAGATACAGAGGTAGGTATTTTTCAACAATAATGTCGGGCTTAGTTATCTCCCACAATTAACTGGTTTTTAATTATTTATGTTTGCTAGGTCACATTGTTTGATAGTACTTACTTAGTAAACGTTATAGTGTATGAGATCATCCTCAATTCCGTTACCATCGAAGGTTACCTTACTGGTTCTAGGTGCGAGCTGTGAGCCTGTATATGTATTTGTTTTCCTACATACCAATATGAAGGTAGGTAATTGATAAAATATATGGAGAATATGCTAATTAAAACGTAAATGAGTCATTTTCGGCACATGAATGATGTGTACGTAGGTTGAACAAGGTAAACTGTATATGCACTTCTTTTTTCATGTATTTTCTCTATTATGTTGGATTCCTGAAATACTGTAAAAAAAAACTGAGCCTATCGCATTCGCAGTCCACTGCTGGACATAGGCCTGCTCCACAACACCTGCCCTCTGCCTTCCACATGCAGTCTGTCCCAGTCATTTTCTTGAAAGGACTAACAAGTCATGTACCGCCTCGTCCACAAAATATAGGCATGCAGTCATAGTGACTTAGGTCAGAATGTTAGATTGGTCTAATTGACCTAATAGATCTCTGCATACCGCTAAAATGTCTGAATAATGCCGAACTGACGACTGGCGACTCGACTGATAACGTTCAAACATTGTTTCAAAACACGAAATGTAAACATTATGTCAGTCACATCTTATCACCTTCACACTAATCTATGTAAAGGAACAATTTTAAACGTTTTACAAAGAATAGCTAGCTTGTTACGGCAGTTCAATCATCACGGTGTATCGCTCGTTAATGACTAATTACAATCCAAAGTCGTGTCTATTCTAGACTTTAAACACGAGACTCCAGCTATTTACACCTACCAACATAGTTAAAGGCCCCATTACAATGAAGAGGAAAGCTTTTTTATTATGACTTCCTCCAGTCATTTGTTTCGCACTTGCTTGTAACACGCGCATTGGAATAACGGCTAAATTCTAAATTGTCAGGGTGTGGCTACATACTTGGTTCAGCCATAAAGTAACATACCTACAACGTTGGGTAATGGATAGAATAAATTACATTTTATTGAAGCAACTATCTAATAATAGGTTTGTATAGCTGTAAGTACGTCTGAGCATGAACAACAAACTCGACCATTATTTATTACCATTGGTTATTGCGATCTCTAACCGTATCTATAACAAAACAGTGACTAAAACAAAAACAAAAAGTAACATTAGGTATTGAATTGTATTAAAAGCTCACTGTACAAATATTCCACACTCCGAGCTGACTCAATTCGCAGATAAACTCAGCTACAGATAGGTAGAGGTTGAAACAGAATTGATTTGATAGGATGACATCATCGTGGACTGCTTTCATAATAAGTGACGCGACAGAGTCCCACAGCGCAGGCGCCATGGACGTGTTTCTACCGTCCAGCAAAAAAACAATCTCTATATAGTCAGCAATGAAAAGCTTCGAGGCTATGACATAATCAAGTTATGAATTCGTGGGTGCCGACACTGTCGACTACCGGGACACTTAGCCCGCATATTCGCATACCAATACACCGGCCTATATTTAGAGCCGTGTAAAGACACGTGCCTCGAATGGAAGGCAATAGCCGTATATCGTTAGACTAAATAGGAATCGAGGAAAGCACTAGAAGTGTTTACAGAATTTTAAATAGCTTTAATGCCATCGACCCCGCCTTTGGAATTCAAGGATCTAGCTAGACAGAAGCGAATAAATGCTTACAGTAGTAATATTTTAATATTAGTACCAGTACCTTTAGATTTTTAGACCAGGCAGTAACAAAAACAGTAACAAAATGTTTATAATTGAGAAGACAAAAATAAACAGATTTTTGTCTTCTCAATTATAAACATTTTCGTACAAGGCCATGATGCAAAAGTGATCGTAGTGTCTGCAGAACTGTTTAATTTCAGCGAGATTAGAATATTATAAGAGCGGTTTGCAACTTTATTAGGTATACTTAATTTAGTTATTATTGTTTACAGATTTATCTACCGAGGACAAACTCGAATACCACTTCTTCCCAGTATCGAGTGGCTCCGTACAGTTCAAAGTCAGGACTGCCAATGATGCACACATTGCCCTTACAATGGGACCCCAAGAGAGCAATCCTATGATTGAGGTGAGTATCTACATAATAGATAAGATAACATTTATCAGAGTAATGTAGAAGTAGTAATCAGTAAGTACCTAATCGTTTTCTAATTAATTGCCAGATCTTCCTTGGAGGCTGGGGCAACACAAAGAGTGTAATCAGGAAGAACAGATCCAAGCCCGACAAAGTTGAAATTGAGACCCCCAACATTTTGAACGGCGGTGAATTCCGTGGTTTCTGGGTTCGTTGGGACGGCGGCATCGTCTCTGTCGGACGTGAGGGCGAAGCTATTCCCTTCCTCTCTTGGGCGGATCCCGAACCTTTCCCAATTGCCTTCGTCGGTGTGTGCACCGGATGGGGCGCGACCGGCACTTGGAAGATTGAAGGTAAATCCTCGTAAATCATAGCTTAAAATCGACATCACATAAAATGTACCCAACAATTTAAAATTGTGCCCTTTATCGGAACAGATGGGGCTGAATTCAATACTCCGGACCAGTTAGCGTATATATTCGGACCCGTCCTGGCGGGTTCTCTGAAATTTGAATATCGCGGTCCCCACAACTGCCATGTAGCCCTGACGCCAGCTCCCGCTGAAGTGGACCCTATGTATGAAATTCTGCTTGGTGGTTGGGAGAACACCAAGTCGGTTATTAGACACTGCAGACAAAAGCCAGATAAGGTAGGATAGTCGTATAGAATTTCGTAATCGTCGTTGTGTTATTTGTTGGAACTTTCGTTAAAAATTCACTGTTCACCCGTTACCCGTAGGTTGAGGTACCGACTCCAGGGATTATGAATCCTAACGAGTTCAGGAAATTTTTGATCGAATGGAGGAGTGGCAGAGTGATTGTTCGCGACGGCGAGTCGGGCATGGTTATCATGGAGTGGTCAGACCCCGCACCATTCGGTATCACGCACTTCGGTGTGCGGTCTGGTTGGGGTGCTCGCGGACAGTGGCGTATCACCCACTTCAACAATCCCGGCGGACAGCCCCGTTGAGTTATCTTTTACTAGAGAATGCTTAGATGTTAATTGCTAACTTCTAATCCGCATTGAATGCGTATTATTTCTAAATTTCTTAGTCGATAGATAAACTAATTTCTTATCGCTGTCAACACCACCGTTAGACTAATAAATATTGTGTCCTAAAGAAATTGCGTATTTGCGGAATCCTGACGTATGGTAACTTTGTAATTGGAAGTCTGCATCTGGATGTTGTCAATTGGTGTTTGGTACGTTGGGTACATTTTGTGGCTATGCTTTTCTATTCTTGTTTGTTTTTTTTTTTTTCATTTACACGCCTTTTCTTTCTGTATACATTGACTATCTTTTCGAGCACTACACATATTCATTCAGTTATTTGGACCTTCACTTCGACAGTGGGTAGAAGTTTGATATGTTTTTTAGTCCTGCAGATACCTAAACAAATCGAATTTAGACAACTGTTTAATTAAAACACAACATTACTAACCTAACGTGCATGTCATGTTCACCGAGTTTCCAATGCACTGACTTACAAATATTTACGCTAAGTCAGTGCATTCATGCATTGATAACTGATACTGACTCTAAAAACCTACATAATTATTAACATAAGTACTAACTATTTTACTGTATGCACATGAATAATAATAAAATAAAATAGTTTTACTTATAAGTCTGGTGATAGTGGCACTCAAGTTATCGATGCGAATATCCGTCTCGGTGTAAGTAAGATAATAAAAAATAATTGTACCATTGAAGTGATTGTAAAATTGTTCACAGGGTACATTTTTATTTAATTGCATCTAATTGCGTGATAATTGCCTGCTGCCTGCTATCGATAAACTATCAGAACGCCAGAACATGTATAATATTTACGTTCATGCACTTTCTGCTTATCCATTCATGTCTTTTGTAAATGTTAGTTTTTATCATAATTTAATGTATCATTTTGTAGTTGCTCCTTCGGCACCCGTGGCTGCACCTCTGTACGCCGCACCGCCCGGTTACCCTGGTGTCATGCCCGGATCCGGATTCAATGCGCCTCCCCAAGTGATGGCTGGCCCCGGCAACTGGGTAAATGCCAGCGCTGGACAGATCCCTCCCGGCGCCGTCGTCGGTGGACAGGACTGCAACGGCGAGCCCCTGTACGTCGCCAGGGCACAGCATGAGGGCGCTATTATTCCAGGAAAACTTTGCGCTTCGCACGGATGCACCTTCGTACCGTGGGGCGGTCAGGAGCACGGCAAGCCTGAATACCAGGTAAGTTTCACGAATAATACTTTCGAAATCCACTTAACTTTATCATGAACTACCTAACAAGTATGTATGAACTATGGAAGTAACTCTTGCAATCAAAGGACAATGCCCATGGATGTATGGAATCCCGTACCATGCTTCATCAAAGTTAAACTTTGGTTTTTATAGACTACACATAACACATAAACTCCTACAAAAGTTCTTCTTGTAAACAAAACCCGGGTATCGGAGATTTTCAAAGAAATCTAAATAACCCAAACACTTATTTTGTTTGACATGTCATAAGCGAATGGCCATTATTGCTCTAAAAAAATGATTATCGTTTAAGTAAAAATTACATACTAGTTATTTTTAATTAATGTAGAATCGGAAAAGTATGTTTTTTACATGTTTTGAAAGACGTGATCATGACACTTAAAATTCAAGGTTATATTAATTATATCATTTGAAACGGAACGTCATGTAAAGGGAATAATACAACATCAACACTTTATACTTTAAATTAAATTCTCTGTTCAATAATCAAATTCCCGACGCGTAATATCGTAAAAAATTATGAAAATTATTACTATAAACGATTACGATATATTTTGATCTTGATGCATGAGACTTTTGGTGCGACTTTTGATCATTCTCCTTTGCACTTCGAGACGTGCAACAAAAATAGATTGCCCTTTGGTACATTGATGTCAAACTTCTCGAACCGAGGATAGTAATAAGTATGACCTGATGCTGCAGCCACGGTCAAGAAATTGTGAATTTTAATTCACAAATTTTAACCTTTTAATTTCCCTACTCCTAGGTGCTGGTAGGTGGCCCCAACAACTGGGTGCGCACACACGGCTCGAACGTGCCCCCTGGAGCATTCCCTGGCGGTCAGACAGAGGACGGCGAGCCCCTGTTCGTGGGCCGCGTCAACCACGAGGGCAGCCTGACAACCGGCAAGGTTCAGCAGTCGCACGGCGTCTGCTACATCTCCTTCGCTGGGCAGGAGCTCGGCTTCCCCGACTACGAAGTCCTCATGCCCTAAATAAAAAGCAAATTTTTAATGAATCTCAGGATTTGTGCGTACACACGTGTAACTTAGGAAAACTGCTTCCACAATTAAATGAGCAATTAAATGGTGCATTTATGTACCTAGATACATAAAGCCTTGTCACGCTGTGCCTGTCCGTACGTATGTTTGTTTTAATGCACTGCATAATATTATTTTATCTGGTGTTAAATGTTATGTACCACATAAGTTACAACATCTATATGTAATATTTTTGTTAAATTATTATTAAATATTTACCTATTTATTTAACGTGTTTTCTTATACCGACTCAGTGACACTGGTTTCAATTTCGCATACAGGGTCTATTAAGATGTTTTTCACCATTACAGTCACACCGGTCGTATTAAAATCAGTATCCCCAAAAACATTTTGTGAAAGACTTCACTGGCTTCCTATGATTGATGGCAAATTGCCTCCAGATGCAATGATTGGTGGGTTTGAAAATGAACATATTTACATAGCGAGAGCTTACCACAATAATTCGCTGTGTATTGGGAAATATGTGAAGTCAGCTGGTAAAGCATTCGTCCCTTGGGGAGGCAGAGAACATTGTAAAGAAGAGTTTCAGGTAAAAGTATTGCATTTTAAGTATTTATATTTTTCCATAAAAATTATAAGGAAACCATTTTTTTTAAGACCTTTTATGTTGTTCTCAAAAACTATATATTTTGTGCGAGCCAGAGTTCTCGACTCAAAGGATAGGTAGGCATCTACCTACATGGTGTTACATTATTATACAAAGAACTCTACGACAGTTAAGCTACAATTATTTGAGACAATAATGCATCCCTTAATTTATTTTCAGATATTATGTGGGTTTAATGCTAAATGGATAAAAACAAAGTCCAACCATATACCTCAAAATGCATTCATCGGTGGTCGCACAGGTGGAGCTGAAGTGAATAACGAACCTCTGTATATAGGGCGAGCTATGTATGATGGCAGACTTATATGTGGTAAAGCATATGCTCGTTACAATTTGTGCTATTTGCCCTATAAAGGCAGAGAGGTAGAAATATCATCGTATGAAATATTAGTTACACCAGACGACGAAATACAACAAGCTTTACCATTTACTACCGATCTACGTATTCTTCCCTTTTGGTGATTGAAAATTGTGTCGGACACGGCTGTATAAAATAAAATAAAAACTATGATAGTAATAAGTAGTAACTACCCCTATGAATAAGAACAATTTATTTGTAAAACATAATTACATACAAAGATTTAAAAAATAAGCTAAAAAATGATATAGAAATAAGTAGTGCGCTGTTTTGCCAATGTATGAATTATGTCAATTAGAGTTGTTATAAATCTGTAAGCGTTATTAATATAAATAAAAATTATGAAAATTCTAAAATTGTAGTTTTCATCTGGTTATCATTAGGTGTCAGTCTTTTCCTAGAAATAGAAACGGGCCAAGAATTGTGACGTGTCCGATCTGGTCAAGCAATAACGGCAGATGTCTACTGTGCCGAACTCTGAACAATGATAGCAAAACTTGCAGTGAAACAGCCCCGACTCATGAATCGATCTTCACCATTATTGCTCCATGATAACGTGAGACCTCATACAGCACGAGAAACCGTTTTAACTCTACAGGAACTGCAATTAGAAACCATTCGTCACCCTCCGTATTCGCCAGACCTTGCTCCGACGAACTACTATTTTTTCGTGATTTGGACAATTTTCTACGTGATAAAAAGTTTTCTTCTCAGGAGGCAATACAAAATGTTTTCACACAGTTTGTCGAATCTAGATCACAAGAGTTATATCGCAAAGGCATAAATGACCTTCCTATTAGATGGCAGCAATGTATAGATAATAATTGTAATTATTTTGATTAAATAAATATGTTAAATTTAAAAAAAAATTAATTTCAATTTTTCAGTAGGGTAGACCGGGGACAATTGAAACAATTTTGCTAAAACCGTGTCCTGTGAAGTATCTATAGTATCCACATCCTTCGTATTTTTATGGTTGAAAGGATCGTTATCTAGTTACTAAATTAAACATAATCTATGTCTCTATTTCAAATAGCTATCCTATAATCACCTATTAAAGAAGACCGGGCGCAGTGGTTCTATTGACCCCACCCCAAGGACGTTTGAAACAGTATGTAGGGATAATTGAAACACTGAAAATATTTTAGAAACTACTGGAGCTTTTTAATCAGTCTTAACAATTTAACATGCCAATATATTATTTACTGAGATCGTGACAAGTCCGTTAACGTAACATTAACATTTCGAAAATTATAAATGCAAAAACATCCTCAATATAAACAACTCAAAATATCTCTTATTTAAATAATTTAAGTGCTCTTATTTGTATTATTAAATACTATTTCACATTATTAAAAGACCTAATATCCTATTATGCTATAATAACACTTACACGGGGGAGAAAAAATGGTAATCCAGTCTCATACAAAACAGTTTGTTCCAATCATAACAATGTTTCAATCATGACAATGTTTCAGTCATAAAAATGTTTCAATCATAACAATCATTTATTGACCCGTATAGGTTTGACTCTTGTGAAATTTAATTTCAGAGGAGATCAATCAACTAAGTTATTAGTAGGCACTTAACACTTAAAATATATTTTGGGAATTTATACCCTAAAACTAGTCAAATATAAGTATGTATTAAAAAACTAATCACCAAAAAGACTAGGTACAGAGTAAAAGAAATAAAAAATATCTTCTAAAAATATTAATTTAGGTACTTAATTTATAATAAAAAACTATCTTCTTATACAAAATAATAATTAGTGGGCAGAATCAGTCTCAGTTTTCAGGGAAGGAACTAATGCTAATTTGCGGCAAAAATAAAACAATTTTTGCGATAGTTACTCAATATTGAACTTTCGCAAAGATTTTTTAAATTCAAGAACTATTACACGCCTCCTATTAGATTTAATTGCAGGTCGGTCAATTTTCTTTACTACTTGGAGCCGACTAATTTCAGATATGTCATCGTTTACGGGCCACTTAAATTTGTTATGATCAATCTTTTTAGCGAATCTTACAATGTATCCATTTTCTGTTATTGATGTAATCTGCCCTACATATCGGTGTACCAGATTTTTCATGGATAATATATTGACTATAACCCAATCTTCTATCTGATGATATGAAGGCTCCTCTTCATTTTCTGATGCAGATGTTTCATAACATGATGAATCAAATTGAAATTCTTCTGTGACGTCATATTCATCATCAGACTCGGCAAATTGTGGAATTTCTGTGTCAGTATCATCATCTTCTGAGCTAGAAGTCTTTGGGGTTCTTTTTGTTGTCTTTTTATTCTTTATAATTTTGGTCGTCTTCTTTTTCTTTTCTTCCATATTCATGTTTGTCTTTATCTTACTGGCTTTTCTGTTTCTGTCCCTTTCTTCAGTTTGTCTTCGGATGTTTTCTTTTTCCGGAGTATCTTTGTAAATAGCAGATTTCCTTTTTGTTGCGTTTCTTGCAGTTTTCCTGGGTGGTGCTTTAGGAAATGGTCTGATGCATTCTGGCAAAAATCTACTTGTTGAAGGTTGGTTGTTGTAATTGGTAGGATCAAGAGGATCAAGTTCTATAAAAAAACTTGATTGTGAAGTCATGGAAACGCTTGGCGAAGAAATAGATCGTGCTGCTATTCCTACGGCAGACACTGGCTGTTGTGGCGTCATTGGGCTGGTAAGATCAGGCTGTATTGCCAACATAGGTATATCAGTTGAACTTGGCTGTGGAGTCACTGAGCGAATCGGAGGGGATGGAAGAGCGATTTCAACTCCTACGGCTGACTCTGGCTGTTGTACTGACATCGGGCTCGTAAGATCATGCTGAATTTCCGACACAAGTTTAACAGAGGAACTTGGCTGGGGAGTCACTGATCGTTTAGGAGAAGATGGGACAGCGGTTCCAAGTCCTGCGGCAGACTCTGACTGTTGTAGTGTTATCGGGCTAGTTGGGTCATGTTGAATTTCCGATACAGGTATGACAGGGGAACGTGGCAGAGGATTCAGTGAGCAACTCGGAGAAGATGGAGGAATTTCAATTACCGCCGCAGAATTTGGTCGTGGAGCTCTCAAGCTTGTCTGTGGGAATTGCACTTGATTCTCAGCTGCAGCGGAAGAAATTGGTTGTGAAATATCTAGATTTTGTATATTCGGGTTAGGTCTGTCTGTGACATATGAGGGTGCAAAATCCAAATCGCTGAATATTTGCCTATTATATGGACAAATTCCAGTCACTCGAAACCCAGCTTGGATGTTACTTAGAGTCATAGCCCGGGGAAGCGCGGTGGCGATTATACTCGGAATATCATATATACTCATTGTTTTCCCAGGATTTGCCCTCATCCACCCGTCGCATGCTGTATTTACGGCTTTTTTGAAAGGTCCATATACAGAACGGTCCAATGGCTGCAACTTATGGCTGCAGTGTGGAGGAAAAGAAAGCATGACGATACCATTATCGCGGCAATAGTCAATGCATTTGATGGACACGTGTGAAGCATGATTGTCCAACAATAATAAAACTTTGTGATCTAAAGAACAATTTGTATGTCTTTGAAAATGTTGTAGAAAAACAAGAAAATCTTCTTCTTGCATCCACCCAGATTTGTTTGCAGTACCGACACTACCAACAGGACCATCTCTTAAAAAATGGGTTTGATAGCGAACTCTCGGAAATGTGAACATTGGTGGAAGTACATTGCCAATAGCGTTAGCTGCTACTGTGACTGTTACGAGAGTTCCACGCTCGGCAGATGTCAGCGCACCCACTTGTCTTGTTCCTTTCTTAGCCACAATTCGATTTGGTTTCTGTACTGTTGTTATTCCCGTTTCATCTACATTGTATATATCTTTGTTTTCAAAATTTTCACGATCAAGAACTATGGCCAAATTATCAAAAAATTCATCCACATTATTTTTATTAAAACTTGTCGCTCGTGCCAAGCTTGTCGCTTGAGCACACCTGACAGACAATTCTGGATGGCGGTCCAAAAATCCGCGGAACTATTCCACCCCAGCAATCTCATTTTCATCCCATGTAGCAGGCCTTTGGAGTTCGTAGCGTACAGTCAAATCATATGCTAGTTTTCTCATATCCTTAGCGGTTAGCCCAAAGTAAATATCAGCTGACTTGATTGCATACGTTACAATCTCGTTTTCCTGAGCAGGTGTAAATATTTTTTTTGCTGAATTGTAACCCATTGTTATATCATCGACAGGAGTATTTTCAGGAGCGCTTTCTCTCTTTTTTTTATATCGTGCTAATGAGACGTGATCTAAATCGAACATTTCTGCAGCCTTCCTCAACGATTTGCCAGATAACAATTCCTCATATGCTTGCTGATACGCAAATATGTTCTTAGAACTTCTGTCTGTAACGTGTTTTCGTTTTCTGGGCATCTCTAGAAAAGATGAATGAAAAATTAGATCAAACTTAATGTCGCGGGCTCAATTTTAGGATCGTCAGAGTTATTGGGTTGCCTATCAGATGTAATTTGATCTGATAGGCAACCCAAACCTAATAAAAAATAACCAATGAAACCACTTTTAACTCACAACCGCTAGGTATTGTAATTGGTACCTTAATTTTTTTGTTTCTCGGTGATTTTTATATTCTATTTATTATTGATAATTTAGAAAACACAACCTTCTTCTGTGCAGTCGGATAAAAATGCGGAATATGCGGGGACGTTTGAAACGTTTCAAACGTCCACAGACACGTCGTTTCAAACGTACCCATGTCACATCTTCTACTTCAGTACTCAATATTTTGGTATATATTGGCTTAAATATTAATTGACCGTAATAAAAACAATCTTAAATAGATAAGCAATACTCCAAAATAAGAAAAACTGCCAAAAAACAATATTTAAGTAGGTAAATAACAAAAATTAAAAATCTTGAATACTTACTTTTTGGCGCGAAATTCGTCGAATCTTCCTGTGCACGACTGTGTCGCTCGCTCGCTTGAGCCGTACTAAACACAAAACCGAACATGGCCGACGATGCAATGAACGACGCGTCACGCGCGTAGGTATCATAGTTTTCGAGAAATTGGAGTTGTTGCAATCATAACGTGTTTTAATTGTCCCCGGTCTACCCTACAAATCGGCAATTTCATACCCCTAATATTTTAAAAAAACGCTAATTTTGATTTTCCGCTTAGATTATGAGTTTAAGTATATTTGTGGTCTATGTTTTGTACGTACCATGTCTTGTGCAAGATTACTAATTCTCGCAAATAAAACAGTGGCAAACATGTTCCTAAAATAAAACTATTTTAATGGCAGCCTCGATAGCGGGGCGAGTCTCCTCGCCGTCGGCATCGTCGCCAACAGGTTAGACGGGCCATTCATGCGGCATTGGTTGGTCCTACATGCGCCCATATTTAGGGCATGGGTGAGATAAATAGTAGTTTTAGGTTGTTAATATTATTTTGAATTATATTTATTTATTATGATATTGGCAATAATTCATCTTATCAATTTAATTGACTACGCTAATTTAAAATAATATATTTTAATTAATTAATTGTATAATTATGTTAATTATTTTGTTATTTTAAATTGCCTATTTTGATTATTATTTTGTTTATTTTGATTATCTTATCTCAATACACAATTTCGACGAAACATAAAAATATTAGATATTTTTATGTTTCGTTGAAATTATGTATTATTCTATGGATATTTTATTTGTCTGACTAAAATAAAATAATATACCTACACAATATTTTAATTCGGTCAAATAAAACAAAGGCATTTTTTTTTTAATACCAAATCAAATCAAATCATTTATTGGTTTGCAAACACGGGTATTTGTACCCATCATCATCAATTCAGCCGAAAGACGTCCACTGCTGGACATAGGCCTCTTCCAAGCACCTCCACTTCGACCGGTTCTGTGCTTCTTGCATCAAGGTCAAAGTCCATTTATTTGTCAGAATATTGTTACAGAGTTGTTACATACTTTTAAAAGTTCATAATATTCTGCCGTTTCCGGCGTACAAATACATTTTCAGGGTTTTGGTTATTTTGTTAGATATAACATAGAATTAAGTATTAAGTAAATTAGAATAACATTCAAATTGCAAATTAGTCGAATATTTGGAATGGAAATGTCAAAAAGATTAAATTAAGTCAAAGAGATAATAAGAACAGAATATAATGATTCTAATATTTAAGTCAACTTTTCATTTCACTCATAAAATCATTAGTCGAGTAATAGCATTTACATAATAAATAATTTAAAGTTAAGAGTTTTAAAACAGTCTGGTAGTTTATTATAAACTTTGGTCGCCATACAAAATACATTGTTAGAAAATAGTTTATTATTTCGTCTAGGTACACGAAGCATGTGGACTTTGCGGCTGGGTCTAGATACAAGATCATTATGCAGATTAAATTCATGCTTATTTTGGTACACAAAACTACAAATTTCAAAAATATATATAGTGCTGGGAGTGGTAATATTTTTAATTTTTTGAATAATGGAACACAGCTGTCCAGTGGGTGCGCTCCACATATTGAGCGAATGCATTTCTTTTGAACTCGAAACACTGTGTTAAGTTCTACAGAATTATCCCATATTATAATGCCATAACGCAAAATTGATGAGACATAGGCATGATATGCACATAGTGCCGCATCAACACTAGCCACACGTGTTAATCTGTATAGAACGAATACGAATCTATCTATCTTTGTGCAGAGTTCATCAATATGAGCTTTCCAGTTACAGTGTTTGTCTATTGTTATCTAGGAATTTGGTACTTTCAGCTTCTTCAATTGCGTCATTATTGTGTTGTATTTTTAACTATGGACGCTTACTGTTATATGTTTGGAACTGTATCATTTTGGTTTTGCTAATATTAATATGGAGATTGTTTTGATTGAGCCAAGTGATAATTTTATTTATTGTCTCGTTTATTTCAATCTGGTATTCACCTTCGTCATAATTGTCGTTTTGAATGCTGAGGGTCGTATCGTCAGCATATAATATGCAGTTGTGGGAGGAACACAGGCAAGAACAGAAGTGGGCCCAGTATGGTTCCTTGAGGAACACCACAGTTATTTTGCCGATAGGCAGATCTACAGGCGATTTTTTGATGCTCTGCTTGTCTCGAGATTTCCACACATTGCTGTCGATGGGTGAGGTAACTTTCGAGCCATTTCAATGCGTTTCCTCTAATGCCGTATCGATCTAATTTGAGAAGAAGCAATTTATGGTTGACGAAATCGAAAGCCTTGGACATATCTAAGAAAATGGAGGTAATTGGTATTTTATCATTAAGACTTTTGGTTATCAATTTTATTAAAGCAAAACAAGCCAGTGTGGTAGATTTATTTTTCCTAAAACCAAATTGATTTTCGTTTAGGATGTCATATTTTGATATAAAGCTGTAAAGTTTTTCATGCATAACCTTCTCAAAAACTTTTGAAATTATCGGTATGAGCGTTATGGGACGATAGTTGTTCATATCATTGTTGTCACCCTTCTTGTGGATTGGTTTAACAATGGAGAGCTTTAAACGCGAGGGGAATACGCCTTGAATAAATGATTGGTTAATCATATGGCTAATATGCGATGACAAAAATTTTGAGCATAATTTGAGAATGGTGGTGTTAATGTCATCATCTAACGGGTTCCTGCGGCCTTCGCAGGGTCGTCGGTCCACCTTGTGGCAGGCCTTCCAATGCTACGTCTTCCGGTACGCGGATGCCACTCCAAAACCTTTTACACTGTCGGGGACATAGCTTTATACAAATAAGTAGGTAACTATGGTTAATATTGTTTTTAAGAATCATATTATAGCACAAATTACTCGTAACAGTTCACTACTGATTAGGTTAACTTTACAATGAGATCCCTTTATGTTGAGGACGGATATGATGACACTACTGATAGATTAATAAATTATCGAAACAATGAGATCTTGGCTTATGGCACTATTGACAGCACAACACTTAATACTACTTTACCCAGGACCCATCCCACTCCCAGATAAGTCGACAAAAAGGTCATGAGTCACGACCTACTAGAACAACAACAAATTTTGATTGTTATGCCAAATTGTCAAGTGTACTCTCTGAATTTATTAAAATTAGATAGATATCAACAACGAAATATTGTCTTGCTAGTCATCCAATATTGCAGATGAGAAAAAAATCAAGCACTTTATAAAATCATGGCGAATAATATAATGGGTGAGTTAGGGTTAGGATAATTATATCTATTTATGTAGAAATTACATTTCTTCAGAAGTATTTCGAGATTAATTTCCTTGCATTCTTGATATCGGTTGCCGAACCTTTTAATAATCTAACGTTGATTTTCGAGTTTCTAATTGATTACAGAATTGTGTACCGAGAACAAAATTGAATATAATTTCTTTCCGGTATCGAGCGGCTCCGTGCAGTTCAAAGTGAAAACTTCCAATGATGCGCACCTTGCCTTAACCACGGAGGCCAATGAAAGTGAACCTATGATTGAGGTGGGTACCTAATAAGTAGTACCTAGTATAGTATAATAATTCCATTGGTGGGTAATATTGTAATTGACGACACGGTTGGCGCAGTGGCTGAGCGATCGACTGCTGCGCAGCGTGTCGCGGGTTCGATTCCCGCACGGAACAAATATTTGTATTGCCTACAGGTAGTTGTTCCGGGTCTGGCTGTTTGTGTATGTGAGTTTAAATGTTTGTAAACGCACCCACGATTCAGGAGTAATTCCTAGTGTGGGGCAACGTTTTTATTTAAAATTATTATTGACTTATGTTTGCTTTTACGTTCTTCTTCTTAGAGTGTCGGTGGCAAACTAAATTGAATCGGCCCGAATTTAGCGACGAGTTCGGCGCCATCAGTTAGAAGCGATCACTTCCAGAAACGTAAAGACATTTGTGGCACAGCACCTTTGATATTGTCACTCTCAATAAATCTCCACACTGAGCATGTTTTCCTTGCTTCGACCAACCTGTGCCTAGCCGGAGCCTGTCTAAAGACTTCTAGTCGTCCGGCGGAACGCTCGCGCTGTTTGCATTTTCTAATTAATTGAAATAGGATACCGAGATGTTAGATATATACCCCTAATGCATAAACGTTGCTTAAAGTTAAGTAGTGATTAGCGACTGTTTAACTATACATTTGTGACGTTTGAACGTCACTTGACTTTAATCATCGCTTATAAATAAATCCCGTAGCTTTTTTGGTGGTAAAAATATTTTTTGGACATTATGATAAACATTTGCACACAGGAAATAGTCCTTAGTAAGTACTTCGTAGCAATAAGAAGAACTATGAAATCGTTTCTCAATCAATTTTCCAGGTCTTTCTTGGAGGTTGGAAGAATACAAAGAGTGTCATAAAGAAGAACAAAACCAAGCAAGTTGAAATCGAAACCCCTGGCATTGTGAACAGCGGCGAATTCCGGGGTTTCTGGGTTCGTTGGGACAGAGGCAGCATCCAAGCCGGCCGTGAAGACGAAGATACCTCTTTACTCTCTTGGGAAGATCCCGAACCTTTCCCGATAGCTTTCGTTGGAGTGAGCACAGGATGGGGCGCGACCGGCACTTGGAAGATTGAAGGTTTAAAATGCTTTTCATACCACCTTCTCGCTAATGTCAAATTATATGTCATGCAAACCTTACCTAAAGCAAGACATTAGAGACCTAGACTATGAATACTGAATTTCATTATGACCCACTGGTGCATAATGTTATTTGAATTTGGAACGTCAACAAAAAAAAAAATCGTATGAAAACTTTTATCATAACAAAATATTTTTGTCTATTAGAGTACAATTCGACCAAAGAGTTCTCACTTCATAAGTTTTAGTTGCCCTTGACGAACAACATAAATTAATTACGTAACAAAACGACTACGATAGTTAAACAGTCGCTTATCACTAAATAACTTTAAGCAACGTTTATGCATTAGGGGTATATATTTAACATCTCGATATCCTATTTCGATTAATTAGAAAATGCAAACAGCGCGAGCGTTCCGCCGGACGACTAGAAGTCTTTAGACAGGTTCCGGCTGGGCACAGGTTGGTCGAAGCAAGATAAACATGCTCAGGGTGGAGATTTATAGACGAGTCCGCCCTGGAGTGACAATATCAAAGGTGCTGTGCCACAAACGTCTTTACGTTACTGGAAGTGATCGCTTCTAACTGATGGCGCCGAACTCGTCGCTAAATTCGGGCCGATTCAATTTAGTTTGCCACCGACACTCTAAGAAGAAGAACGTAAAAGCTAACATAAGTCAATAATATTTTTAAATAAAAACGTTTCCCCACACTAGGAATTACCCCTGTATCGTGGGTGCGTTTACAAACATTTAAACTCACATACACGAACAGCCAGACCCGGAACAACAACCACCTGTAGATAATACAAATATTTGTTCCGTACGAGAATCGAACCCGTGACACGCAGCGCAGCAGTCAATCGCTCAGCCACTGCGCCAACCATGTCGTCAAAATTGACTTAATGGGTTTGTTTGGCCGTCATATAAATTTACGATATTATTTATTGTGTTTTTTTATCAAATTGCATGAGTTAAGATAAAAAAAAAGTGTATGAAACTGCACATAACCAGGGTCTATCCGATTATTAAACAGTTTCATGAACTACTAATTTATTATTCGAGAATCGACTTGGTTTTCATTACCTCTCAGTAGGTGCGAAAAGCAGAGTATTCTCCTCGGGGATAAAGATGTACCTATCCATCTTGGGTGAGCTTGAAGCCCTAGCTACACTCAGGATGATACCTAGTCTTAACTCCCTCGCCGGAATCCGTTGTTGCGTTCAGGATTCAAAATAGCACCCGTGACATAAAGACACTACGTTATCTCCTTAGTGAATAAGAATAATCTACTATTAAATTACCGCTTCAAATTATCATCACATGAAAAGCGTCAACCAAACAATATTAAATTGTACCCTTTACTATCGATGCAGGTCTGCAGCCATTCAGTACTCCGAATAAGTTACAATATATATTCCAACCTGTCCTCGCGGGTTCTCTGGAATTTGAGTTTCGCGGTCCCCACAACTGCCATGTAGCGCTGGCCCCTGGTCCCGCTGAAATGGACCCCATGTATGAAATTATGCTCGGTGGTTGGCAGAACACCAAGTCCGCTATTAGATATTGCAGGAAGAAGCCAGATAAGGTAGGATAGAATGTTGTGATCGTCTTTGTGTTATTTGTTGGAACTATAGTTAACAATTCACTATTCGCCATAGGTCAAGGTAGAGACTCCAGGACTTATGGATCCCGACAACTTCAAGAAATTTTTAATAGAATGGAGAAGAGGCAAGGTGGTGGTCCGCGACGGCGAGTCAAGCGAGGTTATTATGGAGTGGGTGGACTTCACGTCATTTGGTATATCGCACTTCGGTGTGCGGACTTGTTGGGGAGCTTCCGGAGAATGGCGCATCACTCACTTCAACAATCCCGATGCACAGCCTCGTTAAGTTATCTGTTACTAAAGAATAATTGGACGTCAATTTTCTGTCTTCTAATCCGCATATAATGTATGTAATTTCTAAATGATTCCTTTTGTTGTTAGCTACCTAAGTTGGATACCTATATTTTATAGTTCAACTTTTCTATTCTTGTTTGTTTTTTTACACGCCTTTTATTTCTGCCGATCGATTCTGTAAAAATCTCACCGTGAAAAGTTAGGTGAAGTGAGCTTAGACTGAGCTGTCAATAGTGTCAATCCCTAGCATTAGTTGGAATGATAGCTCACTCCACGCTCACTTCACCTAAGTTTTCACGGTGATATATGGTTACAGAATCACACTGCTGTATACCTTAACTACTTACTTACATTGACTACCATTTCTAGCACTACCACAGTTTTCACTTGACATTGGGTAGAAATTTGATTGATTGAGTTGATAATTTTTAGTCCTGCAGATACATACTTACCTAAACAATTCCTTTAGATATTTTTTTATTACATCACGTCATTAGTAACGTAATGTGCATGTCGTGTGTACCAAGTTTTCAATGCAATTACTTAGTAATATTTAATCAGTGCATTCATGCATTGATAACTGATACCGACTCTAATAGGTCCCGGCAACTGGGTAGACGCCAGAGATGGAGAGATCCCCCCCGGCGCCGTCATCGGTGGATATGAGAGCAACGGCGATCCCCTGTACATCGCCAGGGCACAGCATGAGGGAGCTTTGATTCCCGGTAAACTTGTCGCTCCGCATGGATGCACCTACGTTCCGTGGCGCGGTCACGAGCTCGCCAAAGTTGAATACCAGGTAAGTTTCAAGATTCTACTTTAGATCTACAACCACATAACAACACTAATAAATGCAATCTCGAGTCTCGCGACATCTCGACCCTTTTTTCGAGATTTTATCTCAAGGGAACAAAATTCTTTTCTTGAAATCGCGTTCGAGATCTCGATCTTAAGATCTCGATCTCGAGATTAAGAGACCGAGCCCTTTCGTCTTATCACACTATGCTTCTTGAGAAGCCATTTTGTATTATTATAATTAATAAAGTGTGTGAGATGTGTGTGTTCCGATTTTTTGTGTGTAGGTATGGGTAGTGCAGATGATACTTTAAAAAGGCACAATTTTCATATGTCTCGAGATTCGATTAATGATTGTGTAGGTATTTACAAAATATTATAACACTATTGCTTACCCTAAATAAGTGTTTTTCATTTTAATTATGTTTAAGAACGTTTGCTTGCCTTAATGCTTCGCTTGATTGCTGGTTGAGATCTATAATTTGATGGGCATGATTGGATGCTGCAGCCACCATCAATAGATTAATAAACTTTAATCTTATAATTTCCCTACTCCTAGGTGCTGGTAGGTGGCCCCAACAACTGGGTGCGCACAAACGGCTCAAACGTGCCCCCTGGAGCGTTCCCTGGCGGTCAGACGGAGGACGGTGAGCCCCTGTACGTAGGACGCGTCACGCACAGGGGTGGCATCACCAACGGCTACGTCCAACGGTCGCGTGGCTTCTGCTACATCTCTATCTCTGGACATGAGATCGGCTTCCCCGACTACGAAATCCTCATGACCTAAATAAAAATCTTTTTTAGGGTTCCGCACCTTAAAAGGAAAAAAATGGAACCTTTATAGGATCAATTCGTTGTCCGTCTGTCCGTCAGTCTGTCTGTCAAGACCCTTTTTCTCAGAAACAAGTTGAGGTATAAAGTTGAAATTAATATCAAATACATAGGTCTACTGTCGTTTGGAGCTCTAAAAAATTCAAGCTTCTAACTCAACGCAATAAAAAAATACGGCCATTTATGGGACGCATTTTGATGCTCGCAAATTCATTATGAAGAAATTGCTAATCGAAGTTCGAAAAACCCTGCTCAACACGTAAACAACGCAATGAATGTTGTTGAACTGTCTAAATGAAACCGATTCCGATTGATTGTGTGTTACGCAATTAGGGTGCTAGTCAGACTCGCGCACCGAGGGTTCCGTACAAATTTCTAGGAATGTAACTACAATTTTCGGAATTTATCAAGCAACAGTTCCTTTTTTAAATGTTTTTTTTTTAATGTCAAATTGAGATGTTGTGCAATAAAAATATATTTAATAAGAAGATTGTTATTCAGGAGGTTCCACGGCCAAAAATATTTGCTCGTGGAACCTAAGGGGAACTAGACTGGGGGACCAAGGGCAAGTATCTACCGGAAAATCGTTAATTTGTAGTTGTTCTTAATGAGCAAGAATTGGAATGAATGGACGAAAGAAAATGTAGGCCGTAGGGGCCTAGCTATGGCCACGCCATCTTCAAGTAGCTTTGACCGACCTTCTTCAAAACTGCAGATCTAAGCCACGGCCATAAAGTAAAATATTGGCCACGACCATGAGCTGTCAGTGCCGACATTGTTGTGGAACATTGACCATAGATTAATGTATTGACACAGACAGCTCTTGAAAGCGGTTTGGATGTGCTGATCACGTTTAGATTGCCAATGTCTGATTCATTATCTATCAATTTAAAAAAAAAACACATTTTAGGGTAAAAATCAGCAATTAAGATTAATTGCTGATTTGAAAAAAAAACACCTTTTAGGGTAAAAATCAGCAATTAAGATTAATTGCTGATTTTTACCCTAAAATGTGATTTTTTTTTTTAATTGATAGATAATGAATCAGACATTGGCAATCATCGTCTCATTATTTCTGTATAGTACTTATTAATTCCATGCATTATTTCATCTGTTGATCTATCGAGGTCGACTGTCAGGCGTCAGCCACTCAGCCAAGCCAAAGTCAGAGCGAGCTGTCCTATCACTTTCAACTGTAGGCTTCTGGAAACGGATAATCGATTTATATTCTCTCAAGAACTGTGATTTAAGCCATTCATTTGTGCAAAACCTAGTGAGTTATAAAAAGGCACAGCAGTTCCATTTCGCTAGCCTTTACTAACTATTGACCAAGATATTTACACCATGGGTGAAATATTCGGTAATTATTGTTTATTTTCTTTATTGCTATACTACTATTATTTTGGTCAAATATAAAACATTAATCTAATTATAATAATCCTAACCAAAGTTTAAAAGTTAAAATTGCATCATATTTTGTCTAAAATACATGAGTCACTTTTACAGAATTCACAACATGGCCAAGACATCAAAATATATTTTATAAAATCACAAGCAATGGAATAAACTTTGAAATCAAAGCTCCTGGTAATGCAGGCATTGGATTATCAAGTAAGCCAGGACCCAGTTGTGATTTTTTAGTAAGTACAATATTATTGAACTACTTTTCCTATTATATACTTGTGGAATTCATTGTTGAGTGTAAAAGATACCTTTATTTTACCTTAAGTACTGGTACCTTAAGTTACTGCAGCTACTTGTTGTTAAATATTTTTGCTAAATCAAAGTTGATTAATTTTCAGGTTGGTATTGGCCATAACCGCAGCACGTGGATTAAGAAAATGACAGCAAGAGTAAGCAAAGAGTCAATTGAAACACCAAACATTTTGTCCTCTCAGGAGTACAGACGATTCTGGATTTCATGGTATGGAGACATTCTGCGTCTAGGCATAGATGGAACACCTAAACCTATAGTAACATTTAACAGTAAAAATTCAAACTTGAAATATGTTACTTTTACTGCCATTGATGATAACAGAAATCCTGTATATTGGAAAATTGAATGTGAGTGATAGTGTTTTCTTATTCTGCTTTATCTATAGACTGCATTCCCTGCAAGCAACACCATACAACTGTGTGCATCCATTATCATTATAATAATAATTGCATAGACACAACCTTGTAGCTAGGATAATCCATCAGCAACTTGCTCTGAAATACAACCTTGTGGAATCGGAGGTGCCATACTACAGGTATGTGCCCGACCCAGTTCTCGAAAATGGTAATATCACATTTTACTGGGATCGATCCATCATCACTGACAGGACTATTGTTGCCAATAAGCCTGATATAGTGGTGGTGGATCGATCAGAGCGACGCGCAATGATTGTTGACATAACCGTCCCGCATGATGAGAACCTCGTGAAAGCCGAGAAAGATAAACAAATCGAGTATCTTGACTTGGCTCGCGAGGTTGTCGACATGTGGGATGTGGACTCAGCGATCATTGTGCCGATAGTCGTGACAGCCAATGGCTTAATAGCCAAGAGCCTCGACCAACACCTGAAGAGGCTCTCGTTGGGCAGCTGGATCAAGGGCTTGATTCAGAAAGCGGTACTTCTTGACACGGCTCGCATTGTCAGGAGGTTCCTCTCTCTAGAGCCCTGACCACCGGTAGCTTGGACCCTGTTCCCGATACCGGTGGGCTACTACTTTTTATATTTTTAAATGTTTTTTTATCCTTTTGTTTATAAAAATATTTAAAAATGTATTTTGTAAGTATTTAAATGAAATAAAGGAGATAATAATTGTGAAAGCTGTCTTTGCATTAACTTAAATATAATAATAATCAGCCTTGTATTGTCCCACTGCAGGAAAAAGGCCTCCCTTTCCTTTTTTCACTCAACTCGATCCCGAGTCAAAATGGACCAATCCTGCATATAGGTGTCAAGTTCATTACGCCATCTACACCTGGCTTGTCTGCTGCGATGCCTTTGGACGTTTTCAGGAACCAGGCAGTGGTGGTTTAACTTATGATTTTTTTTTATTTTCAGTGCCGCCGCTACTCGAAAGGCCTCTCATGAAACCAGTAACAGGAGGTGAACTGTATTGGGTTCAGGTTGATGCAGAGACACAGTTTCCAGATGATGCATACATTGGGGGATATGAGAAAGAAAATCTATACATAATAAGAGCTAAGCACAGAGGGTCGTTGACACCTGGCAAGTTCGTATCCTCCGAAGGACTGGGATATATTCCATGGGGTGGAGACGCTAATGTTAAAAATTCATTTGAGGTATGTTTCTTTTATTTTAAACTACATATAAGACTTCTAAAGTATAATTCTTAATACAACATTAATTCAAACATCTTTGTTGCAGGTTCTATGTGGATTTGATTGTACCTGGGTGCCGAGTAAATTAGATAATATACCAGTTGGTGCCGTTGTCGCTGGTTACTCAGAGGACAGTGGACATGAAAAACTTTACATCGGGAGAGCCAGATATTTAGATCACATAATCCCAGGGAAGGTCCAGCCGACGCACAAAGTCTGCTACGTACCTTATGACGGAAAAGAAATAGGCATGGACAACTATGAAATAATGATCGTTCCTGAGAAAAATAGATGTGCCAACAAGTTCTTAGTACCTGGCATAGAAGATAGTATGCTTGAATCTGATGATGATAACGATGAAAATGATGATCACTCTATGAATTATGAAGAGTATGATGAATATTTTTATGCTGATAATATGCAATAGTACAGATTCCTGAACTCAAAAATTATTAAGTATAATTACTAAATTCTCAGTGGAGTCAATTTATGATCCATGAAATGCATTTGGCCCACAAGTCTTAAAAGATGGCCAACATACATTATTATTATTTAACTTAAGTGATAAACATTGTTATAAGTAATTTTTTATTGTTTATTGATAAATAATTTAATTAAAATAATTTATTAATATTTTACAAGTCATTTTGTAATTTCTAAAACATTGGTAGAGGTATTGCCTGTGGTATTTCATCACTCGGTATTACTAATATTTCATACATAGTTTCTTCAATCTCACGACCCCGAAAGGGCAAGAAGCACACATTGTAGAGGACATGCACTTTTCCACATATAAGTTGCCCATCAATCATAGCTCTACCTATATACAAAGGTTCATTATTCACTTCAGAATATCCAGCAATGAATGCATTTTGTGGAATATGGTTGGTTCGTGTCTTATACCACTTGGCGTCCAACCCACATAATATCTGAAAATAAAATACGCATTATTATTTTTGTCATAAATGAGCAATTACGATAATAGGTTCCGTTGGATGATAATTTCTACCAAACGCATTAGCACTTTTATATAGCACTATTTGTATATATATTTGTAATTGCTACAGTACAATGTACCTATTTTGTAAAAGTCCTCAGAGCTACCAGATGCACTGTTAGGGAGAGCGCCCACGAGCAACTTTTGTCTCCGTAACTAATTTGTCTCTCACATCAAGTCTACGGGTTTGTGTGAGTGTGAGCGCATGTAGCGACGCGACAGCTGGGAGACAAGTGCGAGTCAGACTCGCGCATGAAGGGTTCCGACCCATTATATTTATATAAAAATCACGTCTGTTGTATGTTGTATGGGGGCCCCCCTTAAATATTTATTTTATTTTGTTTTTAGTATTTGTTGTTATAGCGGCAACAGAAATACTTATTTGTGAAAATTTCAACTGTCTAGCTATCGCGGTTCTTGAGATACAGCCTGGTAACAGACAGAGGGACAGATAGCGAAGTCTTAGTAGTCCCGTTTTTACCCTTTGGGTACGGAACCCTAAAAAGTAGCGTTGCTGACGCTCTCGTGTGCGCATCGTCTAAATCTCGGCTAAGAGACAGCGACAGAGACAAAAAAAGTTGCTGGGTAACTAAGTTGGTTGGGAAACTACATAGTTTTGAGTTTAGATCTGTTTAATGTATGTGTTTTATCTATACAAATAAATGTGTGACTTAAGTATAGCAAAAGAACCAATTCTAAAATTTTTGTCTGTCTGTCTGTTTGTTCCGGCTAATCTCTGAAACGCCTGGACCGGTTTTGATAGGCCTTTCACTGGCAGATAGATGATGTTATAAGGAGTAACTTGGGCTATTTT
The DNA here is from genome assembly GCA_951799955.1 of Apamea anceps. Lineage (NCBI taxonomy): Eukaryota > Metazoa > Arthropoda > Insecta > Lepidoptera > Noctuidae > Apamea > Apamea anceps. The sequence goes on from OX637501.1 coordinate 7,118,470, forward strand.
TACTTCAGAAAAATAATAAGGGTTCCGTGCAAAAAAATTAAATCCACTAATCCAATTTGTTTTCCGACACGCACGCAAACGAAGTCGCGACCTGCGGGCAGAGCAAGTATAGTAAAAAAACATGGCTATTGTCACGCTCTTAGGAAGCGACCGCGACGACTGGTTTCTATGAAAAAGGCAAACGGGATTCACCACCTACTGAAGCGTTTTCATAGTTACTTAGAAACCAGTGGTGTCTGTGATTTGCCATTGCGTTTGGGCGGCATTGCCTTTGCGGTTATGGTCGCCTACGGAAGAGCAGTGTTTAAAGCTAAACGCAGTCACAAGCGGCGCATCGCATTTCAATCAATACCAATACAAAAAGGTCAAGTGCGAGTCGAAATCGCACACCGACGGTTCCGTCCCGCCCAAATCTACGTCTACGAAAGTGATATATGCGGTGCGGGCCGGCCCACCCAAATCTGAGCGCTGCCTAGAACTTGTCAATGTAACGCATTATTTTTACCTGAAACTCTTCTTTGGCACATTCTAGGTGGCCCCAAGGGACAAACGCTTTGCCAGTTGATGGTACATATTTCCCAGGACACATCGAATTATTATGGTAAGCTCGGGCTATGTAAATTAGTTCATTTTCAAACCCACCGATCATTGCGTTAGGGGGCAATTTACCATTTCTCAAAAGACACCAGCGAGGTCTTCCACTCATTTTACAGGATAACGATTTCAATATTACTGGCGAAGCTGTAAACATAAAAAGGCATTAATTACCTATTTGTTTTTACATTAGCGAGTACCTACTTGATGAATAGGATAGTAAAACAGCATGGAACTCACAGAAGGGAGTATGCATTAAAAAAATGATCCTATTTAGAGATGGCTACCGGCTAGAAAGCCCTAAAAAAATATAAAGGAGGGCCCAAATCCCATACAAAAGAAACCCAGACCTAGCGCAAAAGTTTTGTATCTCAGATTTTAGAGGATATTTAAAAATAATATTCTATAAGTACTATCACTATCTCTGTATTGGGTGGCAATTTTTTTTTTTTCTAAGAGAGTTTCGTAGGCTTTCCTATTAAAATCACATTTATCGACTTAACTATTTGCTAAACAATATTATTGCATGACTTGAACTTGATTACACCTCCTATTCTCAAGGAAGTATTAATTTGTGAAATCGTTAATTGTCATTCAACAAGATAACTAACTAATTTAAGACTTTAATTGAAGTTAATCAATTTAAATAGTCACGTGAGAACACCACTTTATGTGAAAATTACTTACTTTCAACTATCCACTCCACGGGTTGTGAATTTTTGCATACAGGCTTGAATAGGATATACCCAATAAGAGGATCAGTACATATTTTCTGATAGTCAACAAAAGCCTCCTGACCTACCAAACCAACTTTAATTTTGTTACTATGCCAAGTTAGGTAGTAGTCTCTGAATTCATTAAAATTAGGGAGACAACGGGCGATAAATGTCTCTTCTTGTTTGTCACGCATATTGTATATTTTGGTTTCATATCCAAATGTAAGCTGTAACAATAATCATTCAATTGTATTAAACAGTCCTATTTACTTTAAATTTTGCTTGATTATAATCCTACTAATATTATAAATGTAAAAGTTTGTATGGATGGATGGATGTTTATTACTCTTTCACGCAAAAACTACTGAATGGATTTGGATGAAATTTGGCACACAGATGGTTTATAACCAGGATTAACATAGGATACTTTTTATCCCAATATCCCCACGGGATCGAAACTTATGCGGGTGAAACCGCGGGGCGCAGATAGTGATTACATATTGGTATCAGATATGCAACTCAATTAACATAATAACACATATTCATTTACCATAACTGCCTTGTTTGTCTAGTGGTGGCAAGTGCTACTGCTGATGAAGTCTTGAGTTTGTGTCCCGGGTCGGGTAAAATGTTTTGGGATTTTCCGTCTGGAGTTTCTCAGTAGCAGCCCGGAGTCCAGACTCCAGACCGCCCAGACTCCAGAACCGGGCACACATCTGGATGTGTTCCTGGTTCTGGTTGATGAGAATAGGCTCACCCCCTATTACATGGGACTTAAACATAACTGGCGAAATAAATACAGGCTGTTGTTATGTTATCTACTATTAAATTGAAAAAAAAAAATATATTAACTATTATTGTATTATGTTATAAGTCCTATGCAATATGGATGAGCATCTCCCATTGTTTGGTTAGGCCCTAATAGATTAAGTAGGTATAGGTTGCTTATGAAAATTTCACACACTGACAAAAAAGACATAATTGATAACAATGCCTGCTTACAATTTGGACTTGTTCCTGACCAATTGGTGCACGAAGCCAAAACACAAAGAAAATTGGAAAGCCTTTGTCCGGCAGTGAGATAACAAGGTGAATAAAAAAAAAACACTTGCATAAGCTTATTTATAAAATAAATACCTACCCTATAGAGATAAAGGTTTGGATCTCGGTGTGATATCAATGTCAACTGTGGCTGGGAACCTGCAGTTCTCATTTTAAAACAAATGCCACCACTGTTTGACTTATATATAGCTTGGCCATCAGCTGCTCCAAGAACTAAAAGTAAATAATAAAAGATGGATTTTTTTTTTTTTGAAAATCCATTGAAAAATCTCTGTACTTAATTCCAAAATATTTTTAATTTTTTATACTTAGTAAATTTTATTGAACACAAATGTAGCAGTATGATAGTACTTAGGTACAAGCTTATAGTGGTTATTAATAGGTAACATACCTATGTGATCTGCCATGACTAAAATATTAAAACTGCTTAAAAAAAGTTGTTACTTGTTCTAAGGACCTCTCCATACAGATACGAAAAAAGTAAAAAGAAACCGATTATGATCGGCGTGCGTGCGATATAGAAATGAATCACATATTAATAATATTGTGCAATTCACAATGAGCCATGAGGATACCTATTTTTTATAAACTATCAAAATCGCACAAACAACAACAATAAAAATGTACTCTGTGAACAACAATCATAACAGTCACATTGTCAATGTCAATGTCAAATCAAATGTCAGTCTTAATCATTTCAGGGCTGCGAGTAAGGGCGCGTTCCCACTACGGCCGCGCGGCCTGCCTTGCGCAGTTGCTTTCGAGATGTATGTACAGTCGCCAGCACATCAAGCTACTACAATCTGTCAAATTTATTTAATAGATTTTAAACTTTATCGCTAAAGCATTAAGGTTCAAGGCTGATTGGGTAAATTTGACAGATTGTAGTAGCTCGATGTGCTGTCGTCTGTACATACATACGAAGAAGTGGACGTTCATTTATCATCAGAAGCATTTTTTTTTATGTTGTATGTACCTATTTATATTAATATTGTATTGTATGAGTTTATATGGGCCTTGATGCCTGAAATAAATGGATAAATTAATTTATAGTAATAAGCATGTGGCAATCTCCATCAGGGCATCATTCCTTTTGATTTTATTTTAATAAATAATACCCCGACAGTCCTATAAAAACGATAAAAATTCATTAATAAAAGAGTTTGATCGTCAGTCCACTCCAATTTGGCGCGAATACAACACAACTCAATGTAGCGGCGGTTACAAACTTGAGTACGTATAGTTTTTATTATATTTGTTGGTATATTGGTGTGGCTAGCTGACTTATGGCAAATAATTTAATTTTATGTTCTGTGCCTTGTAATGCTAATTACTTAACACCTATAATTGTATACAATCAAGTATCAAGTATTTTCTAACTGAAATCAAGTATCAAGTATTTTCTAACTGAACAGTCAGCTGTGCTACTGGGGATATTGTTGCGCCACTTCTTCTTTCCAGCGATAGCACTAGGAAGTGGTGAAGGGCGGGCACACTGACCGGCTGCACGGCCCATCCCCACTAGCCAGAGCCACGCTTCCTTTGAAGTAGACCCAGGGCCGCACCGACCCACCACAGCGCCTGTGTGCGAAACCTATGAAGCGCCTCTTTTTTTCACGAATCTTCATGTTTCAACTTATTTTTAACCCCCGACGCAAAAACGACGGGGTGTTATAAGTTTGACGTGTCTGTGTGTGTATGCATGTGTATGTGTGTGTGTGTGTATAGCTCCCGAATGGATGAACCGATTTTGATTTTGTTTTTTTTTGTTTGAAAGGTGAATTTGTCGGGAGTGTTCTTAGCTATGTTTGATGAAAATCGGTCCAAGATGGCCGCCACCACAAAATGGCGGATTACATATTTTTCCACAACTCCCTCAATAGGTATGGGTATCAAATGAAAGGGCTTGACTAGTAGAATACTATATACACTGTGACAAATTTCAAATCCAAGGCGGCCACCACAAAATGGCGAATTACAAAAAACCTGACTAAACACCAAATTACCTGGATCTTAAAACGAAAGAAAATAAAAGAAATAATAAGGAGTCCCTACAAAAAACATAAAATAAAAAGTTAACCGAAGAGTCACGCGGAGAATTATAGTGTTTAATTTGTTTAATCGGATTTCCTGTATCAAAGTAGCATTTAAAACTTTGGCCAGAGTCCAGGGTCATCTTTGGAAAAAGTTGGTAGTGGTGACGATAATTGTCTTGGCGGTGACAATGGTGTATCAGGCAGAGACACGGACGTAACTTCGGCGGCATCATCTTAAATTAATCACAGACAAACAAAGACATATGAGTACCTATTTACCTGTCTGAATAAACTGATTTATCTATTTAAGAATAATTATGTATAATAAATAAAATAAAATATTTCTCGACAATCAAACTTCGCCGTCTAGTCCCAAACTAAGCAGGGCTTGTATTAAGGGTACTAAACCACTGACGTGCAAAAGTGATGTATAGTATTTTAAATTTGAATTTAATATACTACTAATATACTTTTTTCTGCAAAAAAATATATATTACTTAAATATACATAAACACAAAGGTATTTTTTTTCAAAGCACCTTGTGGGAATCGAACCCATGACCTCCGGCAGCGATTACTTGTATAAAATAAAACAGTCACGTCATCTATCCGCCACATCAAAATCGGTGCAATTGACAGAAATTTAAAATGGAAAATGTTTTATTTTTTTTATTTTGACATTACATACATACTAAAGGTATATTTATTTGTATAGAAAATCACACAAACGTAAATATTATCTTGGGAGACTTGTAAAATAAGCGCATTATAATATGTTTTGTTATTTACAAGGCATACTCGTATGTTGTGCCAATTGTACAGCTACTTACTTATCGATACTCCACTCTAAAGAATATGTTGTTGTGTAAGTGTAACAAAAACAATTTCGATGGCGGCGCCCCTATTGTCTTGGCGCCTGTGTGCGCCGCACACTTCGCAAACAGGGGCGCGGGCGGCGCGGCCCTGAGTAGACCGACAACCCGCGCGGCCCATTTTGGCCGCGCGGCTCGGCCTCAGGGAGCCGCGAGGCCCTAGTGGGGACGCGCCTTAACGCATTTTTTTTTTTTCATTATACCGCTGAGTCCCAGAAATTACTATTATGTATATTATGTTTTATTATTTATTACATACCTAAACATTAAAATGCTTATATAAAATATATAACACAACTAACTATTAACACTAGTTAATTAAACGATTAATTAACTAATTATACAAAAACAAAAGCATCGTTATCATTCGGAAACGTGCCCAGAAGACTGGCAGCATTGCCACGTTGAATGGCAATACTATGGCCAAAGAACAAGTAAAACAACAAAAAGGAGACGCGCGTCCACGACCCAAGCGTTTTGACCGCAAACGGCTCAAAACTGTAGATACAGTGAAGGAAAACATCGTGACGAAACTGGCATGTCTTAGAACTAAAAAAATCAAAGAGATGTGACTTCCAACAACCCGCACTAGGCCCACGTGGTGTATTATGGCCCACTCCCTCTCACAGAGAGGCTACCCAGCAGTTAGAACTTTAGAGGCTGATTATGTTAAGCTGCTAACTATCGAAAAGTAATTTGCTACCTTAACATATATTTTTTACACAACTTTAGGAAGCTTCTATAAAAATGTATTAATAAAAGACATTAAAGCGCCTGTACATCAATTATTTACGTCTTTTCTCCTCAGAATAATTGCTAATAATATTTTTAGGCGTCATAACGTCAGTGTGGCTGACCACTTCCAAGTTCTCATAGTTATAGCGTTGTATTAACCGCATTTTTAATGTAAATATTTACTACCTATTTGCTACCTCAACATATATTTTTTACATAACTTTAAGAAACTCCTCTAAAAAGTTATTAATAAAAGCCATTAAGCGCCTGCAAAAATATTGTTAGCAATTATTCTGAGGAGAAACGACGTAAATAATTGATGTACAGGCGCTTTAATGCCTTGTGACGGAATACCTATACCAGTGAACAACAGCGTTAAAAAAACAGCACCTTGGCGATTTAAAAAATAGAATATTGTTTATGGTACGACACGAAAGAAATCGTGAGGTTAACTCAGAAAAATAATACTGGCCGAAAATAACTGAGCTGAAAGAATAATCACATCAGACATTTGAAATAAATGTCATTCTATAAAATGCAAGCAAATCTGAAAAACCCGATAGTAAACTTTCAATTACATTAATATATTCAATAATAACAAGGACTGTTTCTAGAACACGTTACGAACTTAACAATACAAGATGTCGGGCGCACCGTCAGAGTTGGCTACCAGCGAGGTGCCTGTGTCCGAAGGCCTGTCTGTGTTGCCGGATACAGAGGTCGAAGGTATGATAGCAACATTCTCTTGTAGCTTAAAATATCAATGGAAAATTCACAATATTTTCCCAGATTTCCCTGTACCGTGAAGTTCTTGCGACTGGTTTTCATAATCCTACTGCAGCAAAATAATCTAAGATTAGTGATATTTTTGTTAAAACATGTTCAACCATAATGACGTCCTAAATAATATGTCTGATAATTTTTCCCGCTAGACATTTCAGTAAGTAGATAACAAAAAGGTTACAATAAAAATGATAGTCACTTACTAATTATTTTAATAAATTGTAAATAATTTTAATATTTACATACATTATTTGAAACGTACTTTTATATTAGGTAATGAAACCTATAATGATAGTTATTAATGACATAAATAAATAACGTAAACAGAACAACATGATTTAGACATCTTCAGTCATCTATGATTATAATAAAAATAAAAATCGGCTTGGCGTCTAAGTGGCCCCATCTGCTGTCTCAGCTTTGCGTAAGATTCCATATTGAAGATGCACGTGAACAAGTGTATGACCAGACGCCAGCAGGTCAAGCTACCCGAAACTGTCAATTTTCCCAATCAACCTTGAACCTTAATGCTTTAGCGATAAAGTTGAAAATTTATTAAAGAAATTTGACAGATTGTAGTAGCTTGATGTGCTGGCGTCTGTACATAGAATTAGATATGCTTATGTATTTAGCCTTTAGGACTTGCAAGTTCGTCTTTACTTTGAAAGTTGTTGACGTTTTCGATTTGAGCACAACTTTATGCCTCTCTACTCAGCCATTTAGAGCCGGCGCTCATCTGGCGAAGCGCAACATAGCACGGTTGTCACTGCCAAACAAATATTGATCTTGCAAGAGTTGAAATTAAATAAACTTTCATAAGCTCGAGAGCGTATCTAAGCGGAAAAAGGGGCGCGTCTCAAGTTATTTATTTTCGACTTTATTTTAAGGCTCACAATTGTAATAAAACTCACTAACTGTTCACTTGCACACAGTTATAGTCACCACAGTTCTTTTCACCAAAGACACCTCTCTCGGCCAAGTGCCCTTATTTATAGACTAAACCTTCCCCTACCAGATTGACGGTTGGACAGTGTTGCCATTTCTCAAACATAAAAACGAATTAACATAAAAAACAAATTATTAAAATCTTTAAAAACCCTACACAATGTTGATTTTTGTTTGAAACTGACAACCGTGCTGCGCTGCGCCTCGCCAGATGTGCGTCGCTCGGCCCTTAGGCCCCTTAGAAATTGGAATTTTAATGTACAGACGCCAGCAGGTCAACCTACCCGAAACTGTCAAATTTTCCCAATCAACCTTGAACTTTAACACTCTAGCGATAAAGTTGAAGATCTATTTAAGAAATTTGACAGATTGTAGTAGCTTGATGTGCTGGCATCTGTACGTACAGACGCCAGCAGGTCAAGCTACCCGAAACTGTTAAATTTTCCCAATCAACCTTGAACCTTAATGCTTGATAAAGTTGAAAATCTATCAAAAAAAAAATTACAGATTGTAATAGCTTGATGTGCTGGCGTCTGTACTTACATACTTGAACGCGGTTTTCGAAAACAAGAATTGAATGTTTGTATATTTGTTTTTGGCTAAGTTATTTTGTTACTAACACTGTGGACCTCATTATATTTTGTTTAAATTATTTGTATTATTATTAAATAATGGAAAAAGAAGAAGAACCGGCGCCAGCGTTCCCGCCGTACCCGCCGTACGCCACAGAGCCTGCGCCACCAACGGTTGCTGAGGCCATTATTGCAGGACATGGGCTGCGGCTGCAGCACAAGTCCAAGCCGCGAAAATCCTTACGCCCTCTTCCTAAGCCAGCCAAACCCAAGTAAGGAAACCTACCTTTCTTAAGGCAGCATATTCACTATCGACGTAAAACCATTAGTAAGTCATTGCAATGTAACTCAAATCTCGGTAAGGTAAGGTATAGATTAGAATGATAACGTGATTTTTTATCAAACTCACGGCAATCATACTTTATTACAATCGGGGGCCGTTTTCTATATGACTCAATAGAATTAGAATATAATACTCTTTATTATATACTATACAGTATACATAATATACACCATATAAATTACAGAACATAAATATATAAAATTTTACAAAGGGTGATACAATGGGCGGTCTTATCGCTAATCGCGATCTTTTAAACCTTTGGATGGATTAAAATTAAGGAGAGACAAATATAGTAGGTAGTCAATGAACGAAACCGCGCGAAATGCGAGGTTGGCGTGATTACCTACGGACTTGACGTGGTTCCGAAGTATGGAATAAAGGAATCATTAAGTTATAGTAAATTAGAGTCAAGATAAGTGTTACATTGCAATGACTTGCGAATGGTAATCAACGTGTGCTATGCTACTAACTGTCCTGGAACTATTGGCAGATAGATATTTGATTGCAATATACCTAACGCTGTACTAAAAAGGCGCTGCTGCCTGTCTCCGTGATAATTGGACACGAACACGACTGACAAGCTTGAACGGATAACCTAACACTCCTAGGGGCGTTGCGTCGGGGTGTAGCAAGTCAATATAGTAGATGAAAAGTGAATAGTGCTATGCGATTTCCTACCGTATGCGCAAACCGTTGACCTGCCCTGCGCATCACCCGCCATGCAATTGTTGATGGTAACTTGCTTCTCAACGGGGTTCTTATTGCAGGAGCCCCAAAGCGACCGATGTGAAGATGACGCTCCCAACCATGCGGGCGCATGCGCGGTGCCTGCGCAGACATGGCGCCATCTTGACCGACCGGCTCGAACGCATATCCAAGCCGCGTCGGCGCACCATCATATACTTGTGGCGGGATAACGCACAAAACCTGCCTCCTGATACGGTCAGTACCAAAATTTAAAGAAAAGAAAAAAAAATCACTACCCGCGAAACAATTCCAACAGTTAAGCAATGTCTTGAACCATTGATTCATAGGGAAGATATCTAATAGACAACATGTTTTAGTTTCATAGCAGTTCGTGCCACACTCGCGACCCCTCGTGCAATATTGAAATTCAGCCAAGCAAGAAGTCACTCATTTAGAATGAATTGCGAGAATATGATGTTAGTAATACTTCTTAACTCTTAATTTTTCTTTTCTGTTTAGATTTCTCGTTTGAGATCCATGTTGGATGCAGATGAACCATTTAAGCCAGATCAGGCCTATGAATATTTTGTTAACTTGAAAAAGACTAAGAAGAAAGCTGCTACGTAAGTTATTAGCCATTTTAGGGTTCCGTAGCCAATGGCAAAAACTACACCTTTTCTTCGACATGTCCGTCCGTCCGGATGACACACTACCCACTACTCATTTTTGACACTATATCGATGAAAATTTAAAAGAAGCTGTAATCGATGCACCGCTAAGCAATGGTGTAGTTGAATTACCCCATACATCCCATACAGAATGAAAAATAGAATTCAATGCACATAAGCGTATAGGGTATCGTTGAATCCCATAACTAAACCGATGAGATGTTTCAAAGTGATTTTTTTTATTTACCAAAGCCGAAAACACCCAGTAACTCACATTGTTCGGTTGCAACCGCACAAAAGCTTTGTTTTTAATAGATTTTTCTATAATTACAAAGAAATACAAACTTATTTTTGCGGTCGTTAAAATCAATACTGTGCATGCGTAAATATTCATCCCAACTACGGAACCTGCCGTTATATTCTGTAATAATCTCAAGGTGACAACATAGGTGAAGTGAACTGTCATTACATTTGATGGTAGGGATTGACACTATTGACGGCTCATTTCACTTAAGTTTTCACGGTGAGATTTTTACAGAATAGATCAGCTGAACCAGAACCCTTCACTGTGCACACAACACGCACTTGGCCGGTGTTTTCTTTTACCAAAGCCATTAAGTGTTCGCATGTTCTTGACTCAGGACCATAATCATACCTATCTACATTTCAAATATTTTTACTCATAAAGCTAAGCCAAACGAAATAGGCATTGCTTGTACAGACGCCAGCACATCAAGCTACTACAATCTGTCAAGTTTCTTTAATAGATTTTCAACTTCATCGCTGAAGCATTAAGGTTCAAGGTTGATCAGGAAAATTTGACAGTTTCGGGTAGCTTGGCCTGCTGGCGTCTGTACAACCCTATTTTCTTATAGAACTGCAGGCGTTCGTGCAATAAAGAAAGACATACTTGCTATGTGCGGTGAAAAAAAATTCGCGTGGGCACGTAATGCTACTGTTGCTTTTGCTAGAGGCATCCAGCAACGTTTATCTAGGCCTGGACGCTACGCGCTCGCTGACGGGTAAGTTTCAATCTGATACACACAATTTGTTGGAAGGTATACCCACCCACCCATGTTTTATCAAACCCCGCTTTATTCAACTAGAAGCACAAAATTCCATGAAAAATAAGACTAATTCGACTAATCGTAGAGATTTGGAACCTTCTTTAAGTGTGTAGCGCTACGCTTGGCTACGGCGGCGTAGCTCGTGCTACGACTGTGCGTGCGACGCATTGTAAATGAATTTAAACAATTTTTTTTTAAATTTTCCGTTCAATTATTCGGTGACGCGAATAATTCTACGAACCTAGACTATAACTGATTTCGTTCGGAGATTGCTCTCAAAGCGCTCATACTTGCTAATTATAATACATTTAATTTTGTTAGGTACTGATTTTGTGTTTATTTTTTGTTTCATAGAATGCTAAGATTGTCTGATATTATATTGCACGATATGTGCGGCTACATGCACATGAAAACACCGTCAAGGCGATGTACAAATCCTAAAGCGAAGTTCATGATGGAGATGTCGGACAAGGTACACATTTGATAAAGAAGTAATTGCAATAATTTATTTTGTGAATTTCGCGAAACATATTTTTATAAAAAGTGTAATTTTCTTGTGGACAGATTGCGGTTTGGATTGACGAAATTCTAACTGAATCCGATGACAGAATGCTTATGATGGACGTCGATGAAGACGATGGTGAGTACAGTTAAATTGATAACGTTGTGAGGAACTATTGTCAACATTTTATTTGGAGCCCGCGATATTTAAAACAACGTGCAAAGGTAAGCTGTGGCGTTTGAAATTGTGACAATCGTTCATTGACGTGTTTGATCTTTTGAATATAAATTATGAAGTTAGTTCCGAGAAAAATGGAGATTGAACAAAAATCTCAAACGATACTGAACAATTGTTTACAAATTCAAATAACTCTACTTATTATGTTTACCCAATTTTCTCGGAAGCTCACGAATTTCATGCAAGGTACGTTACTGAAATAGTTTTAATTTTTTACGAGAAGAAGTGGAAAGGTTCTACGGCGAGGACGGGGAACCAGCTGGGGACAATGCTGCGCCCGCGCCTGGCTTGCCCACACCAGCGTCGCCCGCCGCCTCGCCAAAGACACCTTCCGCTGCGTCAATGTCGGGCCAGACTGCCACCACTCCGGCCTCCTCGGAACCCGGCACACCTACCACCACCGCTGGTGATTAAACACCTCAGAGTAACACCACCGCACTGCATGTCAAAAGACAATAAAGTAAGTACCTATAGTTTAATTTGCCTCTGCGATAAATTAAAACTCACCAAAACCCTACCTCTATTAAGGAGTAACGTGTTTGTTCACAGATGTTTTATTAGAAGCTAGAGGAGGTGGTTTATATGGAGATTTTGGTGGTGGTCCGGGCGGTGGTCCGGGCGGTGTAAGTATCCTTGAACATTTAGTTAACTTTGTTGAAACTCCATAATTAATTCTTACTTATTAAAGCAAAATTATTTTAATAGGATACAATCATCAAGTCTGACTTTATCGTCAACAAGGAAAGAAAGGAACCAATGGCATTACAATATTTTAATAACAATTTAGAAACAGCCCTTGAAATAACTTATGTATATAGACCTGAACCGACTGCTCCAACTTGATGCTTATGGTACAATTAACTAATGAATCTAAAGAATATGAAACGAAACTTTATAACACCGCAATCTAACATTAACTAAGTAATTTTAAATAAAAAAAGTAAAATTGAGTCTTGATAATTTTTGTATTTTCCTATCTATCTCTTACAAGTGAACACGGCGAGATGAGGTAAATAACTTTACAAAATTATTTTGCTTGAATCTTCATTTTCCACGTCTGATCAGTCCTACTGTTTCACCTTCACTCAAAATCTATTGAAAGTTTTGTTGCTAATTTAATTTGATCTAATCTCTCCGTTGTGTTCATTTGTGTCAGATGGAGAATGAAGATTTACGTCATTGTAATATGTTGTTGTTTTTGTTAAGTTAATACAGGTACTATCTATGTTTTCAGGGTGGGCTACCACGTGCTCCAAGAACGGGTGAGTATGGACTCATATTGTAGATACTTACTTCAAGTGACTGATTTTCTTCCACAACTAATAATTACATTTCTTCCTTTTAGAGCGTCCCGCATATTTAAAGTTTGATGGTAAGTCTATTATATTAAGAGATAAAGTATGAAAATGCCGATTTGTACAGAAAAATCAAATTTCGTTTTTTTTTAATTTAACATATTTATTTAATTAAAATAATTACCATTATTATCTATACATTGCTGCCATCTAATAGGAAGGTCATTTATGCCTTTGCGATAGAACTCTCGTGATCTAGATTCGACAAACTGTGTGAAAGCATTTTGTAGATCCTGAGAAGAAAACTTTTTATCACGTAGAAAATTGTCCAAATCACGAAAAAAATGGTAGTCCGTTAGAGCAAGGTCTGGCGAATACGGAGGGTGACGAATGGTTTCTAATTGCGGTTCCTGTAGAGTTAAAACGGTTTCTCGTGCTGTATGAGGTCTCGCGTTATCATGGAGCAATAATGGTGAAGATCGATTCATGAGTCGGGGCTGTTTCACTGCTAGTTTTGCTATCATTGTTCGGAGTTCAACACAGTAGACATCTGCCGTTATTGCTTGATCAGATCGGAGAAAGCTATAGTGAATAACACCATGCTGAGACCACCAAACAGTTACCATTACCTTGTTATTGGTAAGCTTTGCTTTAGGACACTGTTGCGGCGTTTGACTTAGGGTCAGCCATTGCATTTTTCGCTTACGGTAAAGAATCCACTTTTCATCACATGTCACAATTCGATCCAATATTCCTTCATTTCTGTATCGATTCAACAAGGCAACACAAGTTTCAACACGCGTTTCTTTCTGCAGATCAGTCAAATCATGAGGCACCCATTTCTCATATTTTTTTATTTTATTGATTTGACGCAAATGAGTCAATATTGTTGGTAAGGTAATGTTAAACTATGCCGCTAATTCCTGGGTAGTATGGCTCGGATGGGCTTCCACCATCTCTTTCAATTCATTGTTATTCACCTGTGTAGGCGGTCTTCCACGTGGTTCGTTCTTCAAATCAAAGTTTCCATCACGAAAGCGTTTAAACCAAAATCGCACGGTGCGTTCATTAGCAGTCCCCTCTCCAAACGGATATTGCGAGCTGTTTCTGCCGCGTTAGTTCCGCGTCGGAACTCGTATTCAAAAATAACTCGAATTTTCGAAGTATCCATCTTTCTGGTTTAAGCTGAATAAAAAAAAACAACTGAAAGTCGATAGTCGAATGTTTTAAAAAAAAACATTTTATAAAAGAAGAACTTCATAGGTACGGTACCATGTGAAAAAAGTTTCACTCAAAAATCTCAAACCATGAAGGTTCTATGTCAATTCGAAGTACCTATTACAATAAAATGGCAATTTCATACTTTAACTTGTATTATTATTATAAGGTATAAATATTAAATAATCTATAACAAAAATATCGAATTTTAATGATTATGACGTACTTTTTACTATTAGGAAATATGAGGAAAGCTTTCGATATACTGACGGATGCGATGGAAGCGAAGGGCAACGATAAATTATTATCGGTTGGAAAATTTGAACAAACATACCACGAGGGCTCTGATGAGTAAGATACTTATTCATACAATTTCGCCTGAATTATCGGCTAGGAACTATGTTGGTGGCCGTAGACGGCGACTGATATATTGATTTTAACCTTTACTTTAAGTAATTTATTTCATCACCTCTGCTCTCAAAACGATAAAAGAAAAGATCTTGAAGAAAGGCATGTCGAAGACATGTGACATCCACCTACCCGCACTGGGTCCTTATGGTGAATATGGCCCGCTCCCTCTCACAGAGAAGCGGCCTATGTATTAGCAGTGGGGACAACACAGAGCACGTAGACGCCTCGCCGATATTGCCAACACTTTCCATAGAAAGCGTATCAGTGAGTGTCACCGTTTAGTGATAGAAACAGATGGCCCGTGACAATTCTGGCAATGCCTATGTCAGCCATTCCTGCGCTCAGCGCTAATTGCGTGGGCAACAATAAGTATTGTTAGTAGTTAATGGCGCCTCTAGCCGATGGCCGGTGCGGCGATTGCATGCTCTTTAGGAACATTATATTATTCTAAGCTTTTGTCAATGACTTAAATAATCAGCGATGCGTATAGTTGTCCTCTAGATCCATGTCACCCATATCCATATCGGAATTACATCCATTAGGTACCTACTAAAATTAAAGTCTTATTACCCTAGGCATGCTAAGCTCCAGGTTATTTCCGATATATATTATCTAAACAGACTCGGAATGAACTTGCAGAATCACAGTTTTGGAATGTGTAAAGATCACTTATTCGGAACAAAACTATTCACAGGTTAAAAACAGCGACTGATCTTAAAGCTACAGAATATAGTGCGATGGAAGGTGAAAAAATTTATAACAAACTTGAAGCGTTGACCAAAAGCATCACTCCGCCAGATATCGCCGAGGCCATGACAGGTTGTTAAAGAATTTTAAATAAACCCCTCCCACCCATTTTCTAACAATACTTAGATCAAATTTCAGATTTGGATGTAAGTTAAGACCACTTGCATGAGTGACGGGGCCCAATAGGGCCGAAGCCTGCCAGGGTAGCGGGATCGTCCGAAAGGGTTACCGCTGCCCTGGAACATAAAGGGCTAAGGAAGGAACACGGGTGGGTTTTAGTCAGTAAGAGTCTGACACTCCCTCCTGCTCCACCCAGAGCGGGAGGAGTCATTTGATGATTTCACATCCTCAAAAAAAAAAAAAAGTTAAGACCACTTACGAAGAGTTGAGCGTCTTAAAAATACGGAGTTTTGAATTCAGTCGTACCTAATGCCTTTATGCCCCTATAGTCTATAGTCCATTTATAATAGCATTAGAAAAAAGAGGCTCGTAGAAGCAGGAATGCAAAACATTTTATTTCAAAGTTATGATAAAACAATTTTAAGGGAGATGCTTAAATTCTAATTTTCTTGCGTTTTTTGCAATTTGCAGGTCA
Organism: Apamea anceps; assembly: GCA_951799955.1. Taxonomy (NCBI): domain Eukaryota; kingdom Metazoa; phylum Arthropoda; class Insecta; order Lepidoptera; family Noctuidae; genus Apamea; species Apamea anceps. The sequence continues at coordinate 7,134,554 of OX637501.1, forward strand.
GTGTAAGGTTGTATCTTAATAAAAATAATATGATGCGCAACAATAAGAAATATGTAGGCAATAATACAATTTTAACCTTAAAAATCATCAATACATCCCTTTAAATTAGAATTGCTCCGAATTCGTCTGATTTCGCGGGCTACTGCAGCGCATCCACCTTAATTAAAATAAAATTCGGTAGAATTATAGTGAAACGAATAACGTTCCAAGTATTGTTCATCCCTGCTTCTTTTAGGTTTTTAGCATTGACACTGTAATTTTAAATTGGAGTTATATAATATAAATAAATTAAAGCCACATAATTTCATAAGATAAATAGTTAAAATGGTTACAATTAAGTGTGACAGCTGCTGTAAAAATAGATCATAATAAATTCGGCGTCTATCATAATGTAACAATGTTAATTGTATTTTTGTTACAAAGTGTGCATTAAAAATAACCTTTTTTAACTTCTTTCTAATGCTATTGTAAATGGACTATAATTGTATTTGAGGGGCCCGTGGCTAAATAATAACAGCCGCACAGGTTGATCGATCAAGTTAAGCTACGCTTGCCGTGAATGGTCTGTAGATGGGTGACCATCTTTACAAACCAAGACCCGTGCCTCGGAAAGCACTTTAAACATAGCCAGAAGCCCGAAAGTCTGACAACCAGACTTACCAAGGGGTATCGTATTACCCAGTAACTGGTTTGTGGAGGTCAGATAGGCAGTCGCTTCGTGTAAAATACTGGTATGCATCTGCATCCGGTTAGAGTGGAAGTCGACCCCAACATAGTTCGGAAAAGGCTAGCAGATGATGATGATGATTGAGTTTGTTAATACAGGATAAGTACAATACCTATTTATATCTTTTCAGATATGCTCGAAATATGTACGGACTACTTGGCGCAAAATGCAGAATATAATAGTATGGATTTAACATTATTTCATGTTTAAACGAACTGATAATATCTACTTAGTTTTGGAAGATAATGGAAGATTTTTAATTCACACTTATTTAAACAATACGCTTCCCTTTGTTGTTTCTTGTGTCATTCTTCTTCAATATAAGTTATTTTCCAGAGGAAAAAGGCCCTGCATTTAAAATGTTACTCAGAGAACTGAAAAAAAAACCAAGCGATAAAATGTATGAAAAAGGTAAAATAAGAAGAACAAACGCTCAGGCTGTCAAAGAGTTAGTGTCAAATTCTTTTTATTAGTACTGTATGAGAACGCAAGCGGTCCAAAAAACCAACGGTCCATAAAAGTTTTTAAAACTACTAAGAAGTCTTTGTCATACTCGCTTTGTTTAATTTTTGGGTTCTGAAAATCTTGAAAGTTTTTTTCTAACAAATAATAATCGCTGAACATACCCATGGGGTATTTCGAAAAGTTCTTATCGAGAGGCTTTTAAAATAATCTATTTGGACCCACTGTAGCCGGGCCATCATGTATATTGTGTAATGTAACGCGAATCCTGTGCCCACGACGACGCTTGCGCCAATCCTCGGCGCGGTTCTCATTCGGATCAATCGGCGGGCTAATTGCGTATCACACTAAGGGCGAGTTTCACTAAACTTTTGTACTCTTCTGAGAATAAAACTTTGATTTTTTGACAGTTATTCCATATTAAAACTGTCAGACGTCAATTTTATTCCACAGATAAAAGATATCTGAATTTGGTAAGCAACAGCCAATCAACAATCAGCCCTAACAGTAGCAATGGCTTTCATTTTGATTGTTCAATTACAGTCATTGCGTTATTTACGTTGTATATTTACGAACATACAAATTTTTTGAATATTTAAAGCAATGGGACAGCAATATCCTTCAAAATGATTCAGATTGTGATTGATAGTGTTACGCAATTCGGGTGCGGTTGTCGTCGGCAGAGGAACTCACAATAGTCGATACACGTTGTGCTAGTGTGCCCTCTACTCTATTACAATACGCGCTAGACCAAAAAGTTTATGTATCAAAAGAAAAGATTTTTACTTGTGCACTGTTTATTTTGCTAAATGTAATTATTATAAGTAGGATAGGTACATAATTCAAATAGATTATTATGTATTGTTCGATTAGTGTGATGTGAAATACTCAACTTTTTAGACTTGAAAAGGCTAAAGGTATGGAGGCCGATCATGATGAACCCAACTTATCACAAGTAATTCAGTCAGCAATGAAAAAAGTAACTAGAGCTACGCCGAATGATTTGAGAAGTGAAATGGACGGTATGAGAGCAATCACTGAAAATAAATGCATTTAAGGTACGATGAATACCTAGATACTTATTCATTAAAATTATTCATTTTTCTAGAAACGGTGGATACTTGCTCTAAATATTTGTCTCAGAAAGCTGTGGATGACAGTAAGTAACCATTTTAACCGAGTTCAAAAAATGTGGAGGTTCTCAATTCTGCGGGATTTTTTGATTTTCTTTCATTTTGATAGATTTAACAAAATTTGCACATATTTTGTTAAATCCAACTAAATCAGAAGCTGAATAATATTCTTAATCTGTTTTTGAAGTTAGTGTTTCCTTTTCTTTAAAGTTTATTAGGACAAAAAATTTGGTGTAAAATAGTAGGTAACGAGGTGACATTTCTATATTCCGTAGCAGCAAGAGAAGTGATACCCTAACGTTCGGCTAACTGTACATTTCATTGAAAATGTATTACCCCTAGTAATGACTAAATTTCAGATGAACGCGGTCCAGCGTTTGATCTCCTGATAAAGGAACTAAAAAGCCAAGGACACAAACCCTTCAGTGAATTCAATGCTCTCAACACTAGAAATGTAGCCGCATACGTGTGTGTATTATTTATTAAAAAATTGATTTCATCATTTCCCATGAGATTCACAGGAAACTAAGGCATACCTATTCGTCGAAGAAAGCTGAACAAAGAAAATATTTATCCACATTTTTAACATTATATTTTTTCTTAAAGCTAGCTTCACTAGCGGAGCTTACTTTGACGGTAGAAATTTTCTGCAAAAAGGATAAGTTATTTGTCAATGACTTCCCCCAAGACTTTCCCCAAGACTTTCCCAAAAGACTGACTTGCACGGCTCGATTTAATTGCCTATGGCATACCATCGTTGAAGCAAAAATAAAAATTGCACCGTCCAACAGTCTTCAGAGACGATTCATGTCATTTTTGTTGCTTCAATTTTATTGCATGCGAGACTCGACAGACAAGAAACTGACAGCGTTTAAATGGGGCTCTATGGTTATAGAAGCCTTTTAGACGACCTTGCCCAGTAATACAATGTTAACTCTGCTTTTTATAGGTTAAAGCCAGCGCTGTAAATGGTGCTCTATGGTTTTTTTTTCAGGTTACAGTCAGCCCCTGGTTTAGGGAGCTCCGAGCCGGATCCTAAAACCGCAGATGAGCTTAAAGTAGCGCTTCATGAAGCGATAGACACGGGCACGCCTAAAGCAATGAAACCGGATATGAATGGTCCGTTACAATTTAATGTAGGGTGGCAGGGACATCGAGTCGGTAAACTGTAACCATGATTAATTCCATGGCACAGCAATTTTTTTTTAATAACTGGTGAAAAATGTCAACACAGTAGATTCAGAATCTTGTACTGAGTCTATGGTTATGCATCGATGTCCCTGCCATATATAATTTATTAATGATGTTCATGCATGCAATCAATATTTTTCGAGAAAATTAGCCACGGTCGTCATGGCCTCATTTACCTAGACGTGATTGAACCGCAGAGAATTCAGTGCCCAACCGATCGCGTTCATGTATTTTATACCGAAGACCGCATGCCGTCACAATAATCATCAAATCATAAGCAATAATAAACTACCGACACGAGTTGTAAACATTTTGCTTTCTTCCAGCTGTCGTTGACCTTTGTGGCAATTACTTGTCCGCATTCATTCGTGACAGAGGTTGGTTCTTTTAAATGTCTACTAAAATATTATTTTTTTGGCTGCGTTAACGTATGGTCCCCAAACTGTTTGCTTCGTAACGACATTCACCCCAATTGAGACACTGTAACTGCCGCACTCAGAGACGTCATCTAAAAATAATCAATCATTAACTATTACCAGTATATCTTAGCACACGGCTGTCATTTATAGATCTTTGTCAGTCGTTACAGGTAGTCAGAAGCTCAAAAGTCTGACAACCAGTCATACCAAGAGGTATCGTGTTACCCAGTTAGATAGGTCACTCCATGTAAAATATCGGTATTCAGCTGCATCCGATAGACTGGAAGGCAACCCAAATATAGTTGGATCAGGAGGCCTAAAAAGGCCACTTTGCCAGAATCATAATGAGATAACAATATGAATCATATTAAAAATCGTAAAATGGTCACAAACTGACAATTCATAATATGATCTGTGTGCAATTCATATCACAATGAAATAACATTTAAACTGTAAAAATAAAACAAAAAAGCAATTTGTTTACCTGTAATGAAAAATTTACCGATAAAATTACGGTTTGTATTTTTTTCATGCGGCAATGTTTACACCGAATATGAAATGAAATTTTACGAAAATTATAAGAATTGCTAAAGATCTGCTGGGAATTCAGGAAATGAATAGCTTTTAGAGGTATTACTTAAAGTGGCCTTTTTAGGGCCCCCTGGGCATATGCCAAGCAAATTGAAATGTTTTCAATCTGTTATATATTTTGATTTTCCAAATTAAACTTGACAATTAGAGTTGATGATAGATTAATATTCAGTAACACAACAAATCTCCAGCCAACATTATGATTTCGATCTTTTTAATTATAGGTACATCTCCGTTACAGTTTTTTGTTATTTGTAGGTCCTGCAATGAATTCCTTGTTGGGTATGATGAAGAGTAAACCAAACAATGTGTTTGCTAAAAGAAATGGGTACACAATGGACTACGGTACCGGAGTGGTTGAGTAAGATTAATCATTTGTTTTTTTTCGACATGAGGTACTCTAAAGGCCAATCAAGTGAATTATCGAACTTTGTGTATGTTATAGAGTTGAGAATGCACCCTACCTAGTCCCATATCTTCCTATAAAAGACATTGCTGATGAAGGAAAAAAAAAATTAACCAACGACATGAAGGATGTGACGCCTCCAGCTCTGAAACTGCCAGTGCAAGGTAGGTAGGAAGACAGCGCATTCATTTTACACAGGTATGAAATACTTGTACACAATGTACACTGAAATACTTGTGTATTAAAATACTTTAAATGAAATTGTTTCTTACAGCATTGATCCAGGACGTTTCTAAACATTTGTCCCAACTGGTCGCACTACGAAGTAAGATAAAAACAAATAAATAAATTACAACCCGCAAGAGCTTCGAGACTTCGCTCGGATGACGTTTGCGCGCGGTACTGAGGCGTCGATGGCGAGACTGGTAACAGCGCGGGAGTCTATTGCGGGTTGTAATGTACTTTTCTTGGAACCTCTATTGATAGTAGCTGATAAAATACACATAGGTACTGTGTTTACTAGGTGGAGTAGCTGGTGACAGATACAAGATGAGCTTTTTGGGTGCCGTCAAAAAGTCTTTGGGCAAAAGACCACTTTATAAGTATAAGTCCTACAAGAAAACCTATTCAGATGCGGCAGATGAGTAAGTAATAGCGTATTTAACTATAACTCAAAACCTCGGACTCTCCAACCTAATTTTTACGACTGTAGGTAATATTTATTTTCATAAATTATTGTAAAAGATATTTTGGTCTGTCTTTCGAAGACCGCTTTTAACGATAAGACACCCACTGTGACAACCTAATTTAAATACTTGGGTTTCATGTGACTTCCTAAATTACCCTAGGCCGATAAAATTTTCGTTTTTCCTAATTATATGAAATATTACAGTTAAGATCGGCTCTCCCTTGTGAGCGTCAAAATGAAGGGACCAAATCTCCAATCTCTGTCATACATATATAAAAATATAATACCATTAATCTACTATTTGCTACCTTTGCTGTAATTTTAGCTACCTCATCATATACATAATATTTTAACAAAATGCTTGGTCCCTCCATCATGATATCAAGATGGAGGGACCAAACTGATAGACTACTCCCAAGAATGTTCTACCTAGTTAGTGTTATAATACCTTAATTCTACCTTAATATTATTGATTTTGGCTGTCCGAAACATATATCGTTTTAAAGATATCGATTATATAAGTTGGTCCCTCCAAATTGACGATTCAATTGTTTAGTGCAAAAGGTAAATGGGCGATTTATTTGCGATCTTCGATGGATAAATATTTAATACCTATTTAATACCTTCTAATAGTGCAAAATATCTTACGTTAGAGTTTATTTTAACAAGCCAAAAAATTTTAAAGAAATAAGTTGGTACAACGTACAAATTTTAATCGTAGTAGCATATTGAGAGATTGGAGATTTGGTCCCTTCATTTTGACGCTCACCTCTCCCTTCTGTTCTTCCCCTTTATAAAATAAAGAGTATTCTGTGTATCTATCAGATCTACGTATTCTAGTTTATAAGACTTATTCAATCAATAATATTTTTTTATTGTAAACCCCAGTGCAATCGAACTATCTATACCCACCCTCGATTTTAAAAAAACAGTTTCAGGATTTCAGTTATTTCAAGTGAGTACCTACGGGATCCCTTCTTTTCGCATAATATTCTTTTTCCTAATATACTTTGTCATAACGATTTTGGTATAATTTTTTTGCCATAATAATACTTTGCAATATTTTTTTGGCATACAATTTATTTTGGCATAATTATCTTGAAGGCTAATTTTTTTAGCATAAATTTAATTCGCATAATGTTCCTAGGCCTAATGACTATTAGCATAATAGTATTTAGGCATATAATTATTAGGTATGATGTTTCCTAATGTTTAGTACTATTATTGAATCATATGGGTTAGGTTAGGTTAGAACAGTGACCAGATCCCCTCTATTGTTTGTGAATCATTTGGGTTAGATGAGGTTATTATAGTATGATAATTCTTGATATTTACTACTGTTATTGAATCATAATGTAGATTAGGTTAGAACAGTGACCATTCGCGCGAAGGCGAGCGAGCGAAGCGAGCGTGCCGCGGGAGCGGCCGCCGAGCGCCAGATCCCCTCTATTGTTGGTGTTGTGGGTTGTGGTTTGGGTTAGATGAAGTTATAACAGTATGATGTTTCCTGATATTTACTTATTCATCACAGAATTTTGATTTTTTTTTAAATGTTAATCATTTAAAAAAAAATCAAAATTCATTACAACAAAAAATCATTACAACTTTCCAATACACTTAGTGACACAATAGTTTTATGACACCACCGTCCACTTAGAAAAATAAAAAATAAATGATTTATTCTACCTACAATGTAAAGTGCGTACAAATTTTATTAGAGCAATATTGTATAAAAATGTGTATAAGTGTCTAACATTTTAGGAGTTAATTATTATGCTTATTTGTTATGCCTATAAAAAATATGTTTTAATATCATTATGCGTAAATAAATTTATGCTTTAGAATGTTATGCTTAATCATTATTATGATTAGAAAAATTATGCTTAAAAAAGATATGCGTCAGCTGTTATGCGTAAATAATGCTATGCGAAAATGTAATTAGAAACAAAAGTATGCCAAGTTATATTGGGTCTTACAATTTTATGCAAATGGGTAGGGAACCAGTACCTACACCTTGCAATAATTAAGGTATGTATATGAATCCTTTCAAATTGTTCATCATCATCATCGTCATTGGCAGGCTTGTTCACCCACTGCTGACATAGGGCTCCTCCTCTTTGTGCCATGTTTCCCAGCTCTTCCCTGCGATCTTCTGTAGGTCGTCCAACCTCCCGGTCAGTGGTCTATCAATGCTTCTTCTACCGTTTCTCATGCATTAATTATCTATTCAATGAGCTAACGACATAAGTAGCTTGCAGAGTAAGCAAGCTGAAGTGGCAGTGGGCTGGCCATGTTTGTCGAAGGACCGATAGTTAGCCGTTGGAGCAGACGAGTCCTGGAGTGGAGACCGCGGATCGGCAAGCGTAGTGTGGGACGCCCCCCAGCTAGATGGACAGACGACCTCAAAAAGGTGGCCGGGACAGACCGGATGCGGAAGGCGGAGGACAGGGTGTTGTGGCGCGGCATGGGAGAGGCTTATGTCCAGCAGTGGACTGCGATAGGCCGAGTTGATTGATCTATTTAATATCTACAGATTACAGACCGCAGATTCTGTGCCACTGACAAATCTCTCGCCTGCTGAAGTTGCCTTGGGTAATGAAATTAATTCCGAAATGAAAAGAGGAATACCAACGAGACTGGCCCCCACTGTTGTTCAAGATATGCAACGTAATTACTTATATACTTACTTATCTATTACTTTTTGTATTGTTAGCTGTGAGCCACCCAAATACGATAAAAAAATGTTTACTAACTCATTGACTTATATTGTAGCTACTATGGATATAGCAGCTATGCATTTAGCTAAAATTGGAATTGAAAAAGGTAAATAAATTACTACCTATGGATTTAAACAATGTAAAAAAGTATGATTATTTCCTAATTGTACAGTGCTCAACAGGAGATGCTATGGATTATGTAGTGCATCTTATGCAGGATAAGGGAGAAGAAAAACTCGGCAAATTGCAAGGATATGAACAGACTTACAGTGATGGTGCAAGAAGGTTTGTACCTTCTATACTAGGTGGCAGGGATAACGACGCACAAACTGTAACCACACATTCAGCACATGATTTTAGACCCCGAGTGTAGAAATTTTTCGTCGGTTATCAAAAAAAAAAAAAAAAACCGGCCAAGTGCGAGTCGGACTCGCCCATGAAGGGTTCCGTTATGTTACGATTTATGACGTATTAAAACAAAACTACTCACTAGATCTCGTTCAAACCAATTTTCGGTGGAAGCTTATATGGTAATGTACATCATATATTTTTTTTAGTTTTATCATTCTTTTATTTTAGAAGTTACAGGGGGGGGGACACACATTTTACCACTTTGGAAGTGTCTCTCGCGCAAACTATTCAGTTTAGAAAAAAATGATATTAGAAACCTCAATATCATTTTTGAAGACCTATCCATAGATACCCCACACGTATGGGTTTGATGAAAAAAAAAATTTTGAGTTTCAGTTCTAAGTATGGGGACCCCCAAAATTTATTGTTTTTTTTCTATTTTTGTGTGAAAATCTTAATGCGGTTCACAGAATACATCTACTTACCAAGTTTCAACAGTACAGCTCTTATAGTTTCGGAAAAAAGCGGCTGTGACATACGGACGGACAGACAGACAGACAGACAGACAGACAGACAGACAGACAGACAGACAGACAGACAGACAGACAGACATGACGAATCCATAAGGGTTCCGTTGCCATTTGGCTACGGAACCCTAAAAAGCAGCAGTTTCATAGAAAACTGCTATACCTATGCGATCAAAATTTATGGAAGAGCTAATTTTTTTTACTAACCGACGAAAAATATCAACGCAGGGCGGTTCAGAACCATGTACTGAATCCAAAATCCAAGGTAACAGGTTGCGCGTCTAAGTCCCTGCCACCCTGTATATAAACAAGGCAGATCAGGTTGGTAGGTACCTGAAAATTATATCTTGGGTCTCACACTGTGTGAACCATACACAAAATATAGGATTTAAATAATTAATATTTACTTTACTAACTGAATTCTTACTTCTAGGCTTGAAAGAACTTTAACTCTACAGTCTTCAACTGTTGATGTAGCTGCTTACTCATCTGTGAAAGACAAACTCACAGACATGACACAAGAGAGACCAGATGAGAGGTTTGCAACAGTTCTACCGGGTAATTACTATATCTATATTAATAATAAAACTGAAGAGTTTGTTTTCAAAAAAATTGATAGCCCAATTCTTGAAGAAGACTGGCTAGAGGCTATTTAACATCACGCTAGGACTCATTAGAGCCGAGCAAAAATAAAAACAAGTGCGAGTCGCACTCGCGCACGAAGGGTTTCGTACCATTATCTATAAAAATCAATCATGAGTTGATTGAATAAATGTTTATGATTTATGACGTAATAATAAAAAAAACTCCTGACTAGATCTCGTTCAAACCAATTTTCGGTGGAAGTTTACATTGTAATGTACATCATATATTTTTATTAGTTTTATTTTAGAAGTTACAGAGGGCACCCACATTTTACCACTTTGGAAGTGCCTCTCGCGCAAACTATTCAGTTTAGAAAAAAATTATATTAGAAACCTCAATGTAATTTTTGAAGACCTATCCATAGATACCCCACACGTATGGGTTTGATGAAAAAAATATTTTGAGTTTCAATTTTTGAGTTTCCCCAAAATTTATTGTTTTGTTTTTCTATTTTTGTGTGAAAATCTTAATGCGGTTCACAGAATATATCTACTTACCAAGTTTCAACAGTATAGTTCTTATAATTTCGGAAAAAAGTGGCTGTGACATACGGACGGACAGACAGACTCAGGGTTCCGTTTTTTTGCCATTTGGCTACGGAACCCTAAAAAGTAAGAAAGAACGCTAAGCGAAAACGAAGTGATAGCACAGGCACGCGATGCGATACGATGGGGCAGGTCGGGGGAACAAGATGTTTCACGCCTATGAAGCCGTGTGCGGAAGCTAGAAGTTTATATTTGTACAAATTGTTGTATTTTAAAGTAAATACACCGTAAAATTTTGATCGTTTTAATCCTTAAAAAGGGTCAAAATTTAATGGTGTATAAATTAAGTGACTAAATTATAGACATCGGAGTATGCTATGACTACGAGTTTTACATATTTACATTTTTGGTAGTTTGACTTTTAAAGGCGGGCTCTTCAAAAATCGATCTTTAGTAAATATCCTGTTTAGTAATTTTTGGAACGAAGTTCCTTATCGCGCGTTGCGAAAGGGGGCTAGACGGAAAAAATTAAGACCAAAAGTTGGAACGACACTTTTTGCTATAGTTGTAAGCCGTGCGGCGTGCGCGTGTTTCTCTGTCTGTCTCTCTCTCTCTCTCTCTTATAGAAAGCAAGCCAGTTATTTTCATTTCGTCTTTCTATGAACTTCGTTCCATCCGAGTGTCCCTTGACACCTCTCAAGTTTTTTTTAATCTAATTTGACAATTAAATCTCTTTTGTGTTTTTCATACATGCTGCCGTGTTCTTCATACCATGTTTTTATTATTATTGTGAAGCATTTAAATGTTGATATTTTTTTTCAAATATTCATTTTCATACGCACAGATATAATCGAAGATTCTGCAAATTTTCTGGCGGCGCCTATACCGGAGAGTAAGTAAATATTATAATTCTTTGCTTTCGTTTTTTTATTTCTTATTTTAATTTATATTATTCACAACTGTAAATCTCAGCAAACGCTGAACAGAAACAAGTTTTAGCTGATTTAATGGGCCGAAGAGGAGACGCAGTCGTTGGAGAAAAAGAGAGTTATAAATTGACTTATGAACAGGGTGGAGAAGAGTAAGTCCTTGTTTAAGTATTAGTAATTAACGAGCAATACGAAGATATGTATGTAAGTATATTTATTTTCCATTACCTCTCCAACACGGATAGGTGCTTCGTTTGGTGCATAGTACTGTGAAAAGCTGATGATCTCTTTTAAGAAATCAAACTACGTTACGATTTCTTTAAGTTTATTTTGAGTGAACGTGTGTAAACACGGTTCACTCAAAATAAACATGGAACATTTAACGGGGAAAATGTAAATTTTCCCCGTTAAATTATCACTGTTTTTTAAACAAAAAAAAAAACCTAATACTTAATCGAAATTTGACACCTCGTTCTAAACTTGCTTGACTGTTCGAATGCTACCAGAGCTAATTTATTGCCAGCTTGCACTATTTGCACTACAATAAGGTCGACTTTAGCGGACAACCTTTACAGTACTACGCTGCTTACTAGTTGACATGCTCTAGCGAACCAACGCATGTTTTTACCATTGCAATAGCACACTAAAGCTTAGTGCGATCGCTGCAAAAAATAAAATTAGTTTAATTCAAGTAACAAGACACATAAACTAACAGATACATAAAAGGATACAGACAGGATAACAAGCAGAGACAAAACCGAACACTCATATGGTAACAATATGTCTTCTGCAGCATTGCCGGATATAAGGGCAATCCAGTCTGTTGGCGATCATCGCATAGCTAAGTAATTAGTCACTTATACCTACTACGGTTTCTTAGAAGAGCGGTGGCCGTTATAATATTACGCTTTTCGAGGAAACCGTTGCTTTAGGACCAGTTGCTCGAAAGAAAATTATCGTAGAATTAATGTGAAAATTTTCAAGCGCGTGTAAACTACGGCGATTGGTTGTTGATAAGTCATTCGATCAATCACAGTAGTTTACGCGCGTCGACAATTTTTAACATTAATTTTGCGATCATTTTCGTTTGAGAAACAAGCCCTTAGCGAGTCTCCAAGTGACCAGGGTCATCGCGCATTAGCGGCGTGCGAACAAAATAGAGAACGCAACTTGAGCAGAAGAGCTAGCATTCATTATCTAGTACCCAGTTCAGCAAGCCACATAGCATAATAGGTCTTAGGTATCTATTTAGAGTCTGGCAAGTGTACAGATTCTTTAGAATGAAATATGTGTAGGTAGCAACATATAAACTTCCCGTTACACGTTGTTTGTGCCTATTATCATTACATGACCCGGTTTTTAATTGTAGTCTTAAGAGTTCTCCAGTGGGTGTCACAAAAGCCCACGATGAAGCGAAGAATAAAGAAATGGTTAGACAAATACAAGCTGTTATACCAGATAGAAAGATGGAGATAGCTCTTAAAGGTGTCGTTACTTTCATTACCTTATTAGTTGATAATTGGTTTGAAAAATAAGCATCACCTAAACATCAGTAAAAACCCCTTTGACAAACCTTAAGACTGTGTGAAGTGATCTTTGACAGCTTGAATTGCGTAATCTGCACGACTAAAATGTAGGTATTGAACAACTTTAAAAAAAAGCATAGAAAATTTCAACGCGGTACTTGCCCGTGGTACCCCAGTCTAGTTCCCCTTTGGGTATCACAAGCAAATATTCTTGCCTGTGGAACCCCCAAGGGGGACAAAGGGGTACCATGGGCAAATTATTTGGCCCGTTCAACCCAAATAAAATGCAAATACAATCTCTTTGCTTAATGCATTAAAGTGACGGATGACCTATGATAAAAAACTTCCTCTTCAAACTCTTTCTTAATTTTATAGATTCTTCCAGCGTCAACATTATGATTATTATTGAAAAATCTCATATGAATTGGGAAAACAATTTATTTGTATTTCTTTATTTGTCAAGCAACAGTTCGTTTTTTAAATGATCTTTTTAATGTCAAATTGAAATGTTTGGGATGGGGTATCACAGGCAATAAAAATATATTTAATAAGAAGATTATTACTCAGGGGGTTCCACGGTCAAAAATATTTGCTTGTGGTACCCCAAGGGGAACTAGACTGGGGGACCACGGGCAAGTACCGGGAAGGGAAGGGGACGGGGTCTAGAATCCTTCTGAATTCCACGGTAAAAGTACATATTTATGATAGTCAGTTTTAGATCATCTGCCTAGCCTTTCCCAAATAATTTGGAGTCGGATTCAAGAATAATTGAATGCAGCTGAATTATACATGGACCGAGTATAGTGACCTCCAGAACTCTATTACTGTATACAATTTTAGAATACCCCTTTGTCAGATTGGTTTTTAGACTTTGGTGTTTCTGATTATCTATTTGCGTTAGTAGCTAATTTTACTTTTGTGTGTGGTGCTATCTTTTATTTATTATACATTTTTATATCTTATTACATTTTCAGACTCAACAAAGGAAAGCGCAGCTTATTTGACAGATACCATTGAAGGGAGAGGTAAACTCAGAAAAATTGGTTACTTAACAAATTAACTTATTGTCCGTAAATTCAAATTCACAACGGTAATTCTTTGACATTCGTATGAAATGTCTTTAACGGCTTTATTGACGTAGTAATGAGTAAATCTGGTAAATAATTAAATGTCCATAATGTACTTAATATTATGATTATCTAATAAAATAGTACATAATCTAAGCCAAGACTTGTTTTTACTTACAGGCCAAGCGTTGGAAGTTATAGAATCTGGTTTAGAAAAAGAAGGCAAAAAGGAATTTATAAATGTAGGACAGTTCAAGAAAGATCACACAGAAATAGGGGAAATGTATGAGTTAATCAAATAAACTTTTAAAAGCCCTTTGGTTTGAACAATTATAATTATATGTAACATTCATCGTTGCCAGGCTCCGTGCAGGACCAGATTTAAAGGGCGATCACCCTTCACCCGTAATTTTGGAGAATGTTGAGTACCACTTCGATATGCTGCCGAAAGATCCGCCAGCGGATAAGCCATTGGCTCGGGAACATTTGAAAAGTAACGTCACTATTGTAACCATTGTGCTTCCGCTATTTTTGTTTGCCTTAGGTAATATGAATGAGCAGTGGTGGCCCATTGGTAACGGCCGCGACTTACGAGTTCCGAACCCAGACTGGCGCATTACTTTGTGCAAATTATTTCATCACCACTGCTCTCAAAACGGTGAAGGAAAACATCGTGAGGAAACCGGCATGTCCTAGAACCAAAAATTCGACCAAGACATGTGACATCTACCAACCCGCACTGGGCCCGCGTGGTGGATTATGGCCCACTCCCTCTCACAGAGAGGAGGCCTGTGTCCCAGCAGTGGGAACGTTATAGGCTGATTATGCTAATATGAATGAGAGTACACTACGGGCAGTATCCTGGCGCAAGTATGCAATAATGTAGACTTTAGAGAAAAGATCGTCAATATTTTGTAGACTGTCGACGCTGCACGACCTTTAACGCCAGGGTGCTGTACCTACCTACATTTTGTAGATTTTCTTTCTTATTATTTGTTCACTCCTTTTCTTTCGTACAATAAAAATAGAACTTTTGAAACAGTACAATAAATACTTGGTGAACTGACTGGAGTGGGTAGCTTGTAGCTTATAGCTATTTATCCTACCTAATTTATGACAAAATCAATGTGCAAGTACCTATAGTAATTGGTATAGTAGGAGGGAAAACAAAGATTGCAGAGGCACTTGAAAGTAGTTCCGTACTGGGTACTGAATACAGTCACGAGTATAAATATAATACTATGAACAGCTCGGCAATAATACCTATCTTATTTCATGATTCATTCATTAATATCCGTCGTCAATATGATGGCAAATATATGTGATCATTTGTGGGAGAGGCATATACAATTGGCAGCATAAATATGTGACATCAAATCCAAAAGTGATATCCGACGAGACAAACGACGCCAAAATATAGGATGCTGCATCGGCTACAAAAATATGTGTCACCTTTCAAAATGTTGAAAACTGAGCCGATGTCGATTATTCTGCCAGAATCAACATCTAACAGACATAAATGGATAAATCATGAACCCAGAGGGGCAATTCTCGTAATTTTAAGAACGTTCACAGTCGGATCTCAGGTTCAATCTGTCAAAAAATACTCCTAATTTCCCTACATTTTGACAAGTTTTCATTTGTTTGTCGCCGAGATGAAACTGCAACTAGATTTTGAACGTTTTAAATTACGAGAATTGGCCTTCCTATATTATTGCCGAGCTGTTCACAGTCATATATTTATGCTCGTAACTAAACATGAAAATAATTTGCATAGTCCGTTTATTCAAAACTGTTTTATAATCTTACAGGTATGACTAATATCGCTGCTCAATTCGTCGCTACTAAGGCCACAGATGATTGTAAGTGCAAATATAAATTGTGCACATTTTATAAAGTACTCATAAACGCGCCATATTTTTCCTGCAATATAAGTATCTACATGGCTGCAAATCTGCCATATTTTCAACTACATTAACACCGTTTGTCGGCTGGTGACCGCCACCGTCAACGGAACGTCAACGAGAAACGAGATTATTCGAACCAAGGGTGACGTCCCTTGATGGAGTGCGGTGGACACGAGGCCATAGTAAATTAATTTATCGCTACTTCAGCGTCGTCATCTCGTTTCCGTTGACGTCCCGTTGATGGTGGCGGTGGACAAACGCTCTTAATCGAATTATTTATTCACTGACACTAGAGTAAACAGACATATGCTACTTAATATCACTTTGTAAATAATAGGTAAGTAGTTATACCAATGTTAGTTATTAGTTTATACTAATTGAAAAATCTGTAAAATAAGTGTAGGTATCTTTAAAAGTGTAAAGTCTACAATTCAACTAATATGAATATTATCTCCTTTATTGCATTGAAATACATATAATTTATATGTATATATTTTTTTAATTTTACAAACAAAAAGATAACAAAAAATATTTAAAAATATAAAAATTAGTAGGCCACCATTAACAAACTAAAACTGAAATAGTGTAGCCGCGCAATATTTTATTAATGTTTTCAGGAGCGATTGGTCATACTGAAACTATACAGGATAATTTTTTATTCAGTGCGTAAATTTTCACAGGGTGTTCTACCCATGAATATGAACAACTTTCACTATGGGACCATCTCTGAAATCACAAAAAAAAAATCAGCTGTTTCTTATAAAAGTTCAATACCTACTCGACCAAAATGTATGAATCTGCTGATTTTTTTTTCGTGATTTCAGAGATGGTCCCATAGTGAATGTTGTTCATATTCATGGGTAGAACACCCCGTAAAAATTTACGCACTGAATAAAAAATTATCCTGTATAAATATGGCAACGTATTGACGAGCCTTACAAAGTTACAATGATAATGGCAACTTATTGCAGCCACACATTCCAGTAAAAATGTGATCCTTTTAAGAGCACATTAATCCTGGCAGATTTTTTTATGGAAATAAAGTAATCAAATATTTAAAAATATTGTCGTTGTTTAAGGTGGTTTGGATGCTCAGCAACTAGCGGCATTAGACGCTGAAGGATTTAACGCCGAAGCCAAAGCCGCAGCGTATGAAATTTAAAATAATTTTTAGTCATATTCCAAAATTCGATTCATTACAGAAATTTAAAAATCCTAAATATCGTGAAAGCCTTTTTTTATTAGCTGTTAGTGTCCCACTGCTGGGCAAAGGCGTTTCTACTCTCCTTCCACCTCTCTCTGTCCAGAGCTGCCAAAGCTCAATCCTTATTAAAGGAGTCCAACCTTACTTTAAAGAAATATTGTCCAAGAAATAATGTGGTTTGCAGTGAGGCACGTAGATTAGCTGCAGTAGCCGCTGGTGCTGGTGGCAAAGTAGGCGCTGGTGACGGGACAGGGGCCGCTGGTGGGGGAGTGGGACGTGGTATTAGTACTGGTTCTGGAAGCCCTGGCGGCCCTGGCGGCGTATTTGCTGAAACCGAGGAACAACGTCGTCGGAGACTAGCAGAGGCGGAAGAATACAGACTATACGAAGAAGAAGAGAAGAGGAAGTTAGAAGAAGCGGAGAGATTGAAACGAGAGACGGGTGAGAATCGCATTTTTCAATTGATTATACATACAACATCACGTGGTATTCCCCGAAGGTCGGGCAGAGGCCTCTAGTACGTCCAAATTTAGTCAATTACGTTTAAATCCTATATGTAGATATAACAGGGAGCGAGCCTATTACTATCAATCGGCTCAAGTCCAGGCTTCCAGGCTGCTAAAGAGAAAATAAATAATTGTTTGAATTTATCATTAAATTATTTATTATTGACTAATCGTTTGTCTGGTTTGCTGATTTCACTTTGGCTGATCTGGGACGATTTGCAGTGTGTTATTGGGTCTTTCCATCAGGAATTCAGGTATTTCTCAGTAGGAGCCGTGAGACTTGA
This sequence comes from Apamea anceps, assembly GCA_951799955.1. Taxonomy (NCBI): domain Eukaryota; kingdom Metazoa; phylum Arthropoda; class Insecta; order Lepidoptera; family Noctuidae; genus Apamea; species Apamea anceps. The sequence goes on from OX637501.1 coordinate 7,152,319, forward strand.
TTTGTGCATGGTTGATGGCAATGGACTCACCCCTTTTACATGGACCTGAAACATAGCTAGCGAAATGTGGCTGTACCTTCTAAGGTACACCACGGCCTAACCCTTCGAGCTTAGAGAAAAAAGGCGTCATGTATATGTTTTTCGTAACTAAAATGAATAAGTAAAGACAATTACTATTAATTTTTGCAGCAAAATATAAAGGAGGAGCACTGGGCGCTGGTAAGTGCAAAGCAATGCCTACTTTTAAAATAACAATCTAATAAGGTACCCATTATTTAAAAGCCTTCAGTGTATCTGATCGGAAAATAGTTTTTCTGTTGATTGACATTACTGTGCGTATTTTATGGCTTTTCTTGGAATGTGCGTCTTGTTTTTGCAGAATAATCAATTTTTGTTTCTTTAATATTTTCATTTCTACTTTCGTTTATGCGTACAGATTATGACCCTGAGCACTTGGCGGCTCTGGACATCGTGCACCAAGAGTTGAAAGCGCACGGCCCCGAAGTTTTCTACCAGCAGCCGAAAACAAGCCTCACACACGAAAAGGCTTCAGACTGGTACAAATTCTTTCACAAAACTATTTTGATGGAATCAATAGCATTTATACCGGTTAACTATCTATAATTCTATACTAATATTTTAAAGAGGTAAAAGTGAGTTTGAATTAGGGGGTGGGGGAAATCTTTGGAATTGCCGATCCGATTCCGAAAATTCTTTCACTAATGGGAAGCTACGGTATTGCTGAGAGGATATACATATACTCCAGTCAAAATCGTTGGCAAAAACTAGCGTACATCATAAATGCTGTTTGTGTGCCTATTACATCTATAAACTAGCTGACCTAGACGTTATCCTGTTAAAAAGTGCATACAAAATTCCTATTTTTGTCTGCTCATTGCACGATAGAATCTGTTTTACCGACTCAAAATTATATTACAGTCCTTTCACAGTTATTTTACCTCTGATTTTGCATCACTGTCCAAATCACAGTGATCTATATTCTCATTTTAATAAGGTTGCTGTTGGGTTGCTGCCATTGACAAGTCTGTCAAAATCATTGTGATCTTTATTCTCGCCGCAATAAGGTTGCTGTTAGGTTCCTGCTGTCAGAGGTAAAGTAACTGTGAACGGACTGTATATTGCGTTGTACTGTCAATACTAACATGACATTCAGCCATCTTAGACCAGAAGGCCAATTCCCGTAAACAAAAATGTTCAAAATCTAGTCGCAATCTCATCTCCGCGACAGTCAATGTCAAAAACTTGTCAAAAAGTGGGGAAAAACTGTGAACGTTCTTAAAATTACGAGAATTGCTCCTCTGACTGTGAACGTTCTTAAAACTACGAGAATTGTCCCTCTGTTCATCAGACAGACCGAATTAAAAATGTGACACTGGCTTATAATTAAAAAAGAATTTATTCTTCATAAAATGGCCAGGCCATTAAAAAGGTTGCGGTTGAATTGACCGATGTCAATTCGACATTGATAAACGGTGTATGCTATTTTGATATTTATTTTCAAGTAATTAAATATAGTTTTCTGTGCAATAGTCTTGTGCCAAGTATGTGTCCTGATAAAAGATTCGAATGTGCCTATATAAGATAATATTTCATCCCCAGGCTTGCTGATCCAGATCCCGTAAAAGTGGAAAAGTCAGTGAAAGATTCCACCGACACTGCACGCCTTCATCTGAAGTTTGAAAGAAAACTGGGCATGGTCGTCAAAGACAAAACCCCACCAGAATTGAAGGAACCCATGCAAGGTTTGTACCTAAGATTTTGTGGTATGTAAGTTTGATATAGGTTTAACCACTTTTCAAAATAAGTTAAGCTTTTATGTTAATCATGGCTGATCCAAAATAACCAGTTTGTAAACAAACCTGTTTAGGTAAAGTCCATGTAACACATTCATCTGTATTTCAAATGTTTCAACTTTGTACAGGATGGATCTTTGAGACTTTTTGCTATTGGTGACTTAAATATTATTATCCAGTTTTGAAGTACTATTTTATAATAAAAATATGTATGTATGTATGTTTTATCTATGGACCTGCGTCGCCTGAAATTGGAAGTTTTTCAAAACGTTCCTTAAAACGTTTTCCAGTAGCTGTGTAACAGTCATTACAACCTCGTCCCAAAAATCCACCCTGTTACAATATTTTTTATAATAACACGATTAAATTGTAACCAATTTAAAAATTGTCGATAAGTGAGGTTATTAAATAAACTCACTTCTAAAAAACTTGGAAAGGTGCTTTAAAAAATAAGATAGAATTCAATTCAATCACTCAATTTGTAATTTGACGCCTATAGGTAGGTACGTTTTCTGACCCATTTCACAGATTACTGAATAGTTACTACCCCATTTGTTTACATTTCTATTAAAGTATATTGAAACAGAGTATAGTTGCGCGCTTCCTGGAATAAATCGCCAAAAAATCACAAGTATGTTTGTGTAAGAGCCTGTCTAGCTAGAGGCAGTACAGCCAGGAGTATAAATTTGTTATTATTACTATGGACAGCTCGGCAATAAAATCTGATTTCACGATTCATCCATTAATATCTTTTGTTAAGATGACAGGCACATATTGTCAGTGCGATGTCACATATTTACTGATTACGTTTTATAAAAAAACTCGGAACAAGAAACTTGTTAGTTTTTTATGCTGCCAAAGTGATAGCAGATATTTTTTTAGCACAATGGGTTACCACATTCTTTTGAATTTAAAGATATGTGTAAAGCAAGGCATTTCCGTTATTGTATATTGTTGGTGTCGTCATAGTGATAAGTCACATATTTGTGCTGCTAGTTATATGCCTTCCAAAAATGATCACATATATATTTTTTTTTCTGTCATTGGCGTTTGATATTAATGGACGAAACATGAAATCAGACATTATTGGCGAGCTGTCCGTAGTAATATGTATATTTACGCTCGTAACTGTACCTCCTGTGATTTCAAACGCGTGATCCACGGGCGTATTGAGTACATACGCCGCTGAAACGCTGTGTCTGGACAGGCTCTAACGGCTGTTAGGTTGTTATTGACAATTTTACTACCAATTATTTAAATAGTTATGGTTTTGTATTAAAAATTATTAATTTGATTATTGTTTGTGCACAGATGTCATCATTGAGGCCGCTAGAAAAACTGCAGAATGTTTTGTCGCGGCAAGTGAGTTAAAATATAAACGTTTTAATTTAGGATGACATGACTGTTTTAATTTAAATGAATATTTTGACAATTTTAACTATTGCACTTAGGAACGATACTTTAAAATAATCGATCATTAAATTTAATTGACCGGCATAACCTGGCACATGTCAACAAAATTGAAATGTTTTAAGTCGGTCGTATTTTTGACTGACAGCCGAACCTTACAACTTTCCACACTTTGATGTCATTGATGTTGCTTAGTTTTTATTAAAAAGAAGAAAACGATAATAATGGTGAAAGAGTAGATTTAGTGGAAAATTGCTGGCTTTCCAATTTTCTCTTTGCAGAGCTTTCTCCCATAATTTTCTATTTCTGACATTTTTGAGATATAAATTGATTCCCGTATTTATGCAATTAATTGTTGCACAAGGGTTGGTATTAAATAATTTAAAAAAATAATTAACTTGTTTATAAAAAATGTAGGTAGTGACAGCTATGGTCTGTTCCAAAAGTATCTGACGAAAATGTAAAGAAATGGATCAGAAGACGTACCTGTCGATGCCAATTTGTAGTGCCACTTCAAGTGCTGTGCTTTGATTTGATTAGTTGAATACTTAAACCTTTGTGACTGTCTGTCAGTTGCTCCTATTTAATAACAAAATATTATATTCATTTTAAAATCGGCATATGGTTTGGGAACAATATAGTGCCAATTACCGGCGGACAGTTCGAATGCAATAATTCAATGAATTCCAAAGAATCTTGTGAAATATCTGATTTCTAAGCTTAACAAACAATACTAGACACACATCTGGCGACCATAAAAAGGGCCGATGGGATGCCGAAACGAACCCTTAACGGGGAGTTTGTTGCGCCACTTCTTCTCTCCAGCCAAAACACTAGGAAGTGGTGAAGGGTGGATGCTTTGGGGCTGTCTTCAAGAGAGCTGTTCCATGACTCTTTATATGAATAATTCTTAATTTTTGATTCTCTACTCTATTTTCTAGTAAACTCCCAATAATAGTGCTTTAAGAGAGATTATTCAAAACTCTATTAAATTATGGTTCTTGAGTTTCGAATCTCAACTCTATTATCTAGTACTTCTTGAATGTTGTATTCTTTATCTCTCAGACCAATAGTTCGGTCGGACTGATATGAACACGTGTCTTGCAGATATGTTTGTTGTGCACAGAGTGAACTTCCAGGGGTTTGGGTGACCACAACTATCTCATATCCAGTCCAAGGACTGATAGGGACCATGTCTCCTTAAGAGCATGATGCCGACGCAATGCCGCTGAAAAGCCGCTTGCGTCATTATATGGAAATGTTGCTCTGAGTACTCCGAGTATAGATATGAAGTATCGTGTGAGTAATGACTGATCAAATACCTGTTACGCTAGCGTATGGGTTACTCACTATTTAATAATAATAATATACCTTGCATCCCTCTATTATTACTAGCTTTCTAAAACCAAATTTATTTTCATAACTATGAATTCCTTAGTTTTATTTAACATTTCTTTCAATCCTTTTCTTGAACCCTTGATGAGACAAGGCATTGGACTTCTTCATATTTTGGAATTCATTTAATCTATATCGGTGGGAGAGTACCTAATTTGGAGACGAACTCTACAGGGCTGCACGGTGGCGGAGTGCAGCCCTTCCCCGAAAAGGGAACCGATCCAAATACTGATATTTAACTTAATTAAGAAAAAATAAAATTGTATCAGCCTAGGGTAATTTAGGAACAGTCACGCCTTCATTCTAATTGCGTAATACACTCTTTCACAATCCGTGGGATTTTAAAAGAAATTCCTAAACCATTGCTTCATATTTTTGAGTAATTTGGAAGCTCGACAATGTAAATAACGCAATGAATGTTGTCGAATTGTCAAAATGAAAGTCATTGCAATTGTTAATGTGTTAGGCAAATACTCCGTCAAAATCCTACGTCGATGATTTTTCAATTATTATATTTAAATGATTATTGTTGGAATAAGTGGTGAGATATGAAGTTGAAACCTTCTAAATACTACAACGTGTTCCTAATTCCGTTTAGTGAGTGATTGCGTAAAAGAAATAACCTCAACAGGGTTTGTTTACACTTTCATGAGATACTTTTGGAACAGACTATAGCAGTCAAATTCATTGAGAATGATCGTAGTGAACTAGCGACATCTGAAGTGAGCAAGTGGTACTATTTACCCCCATTAGATAGAGTTAATTATTGATTATTTTTAAATGACATCCCTGACTACCAAGGTAAGTAAGTAAATTATTTTTAAAAGGATTAAAAAAATAATTTTTATTTACACACCAGATTACAACACCCTTGTAAAAGATGGTCTCGTGTCAGAAATGCAAAAGCGCGGAAACGAAATACTAACAGAAGTGGATGGCGCAGCAGAAAGCTATTTCTTCGCCGCTCAAAGGTTTAACGTCTTGTTTAACAACATTTTTACTTACTATAGCGGGTGTAAAAAGCCCTATTGCTGAACCGAGAGTCATATAATTATTATTCGCGTTATTTTTTTTTTATTTTTTTTTTTTATTAACCGTTAAAGGAGTCTAGCTCATCCCACCATCTCCGTCTGGGCCTGCCGCGATGTCGTTTGCCATTAGGCGGAACCCACTGTGTCGTAAGTTTGGCCCATTGATCGTCTGACATGCGGCATTATTTGCGTCATTGCGGTTTTTTTGTTTTAGGATCCGTACTTAGCTCAGTAGGAAAATACGGAACCCTTAAAATATCACCTTGTTAATCTTTCAGTCGATCCGTCCGTGTATCAAGACTGCTTACCCTATTAATGATTTTCAGTAGGTTAAACCAGTTTCAAGTGAGAGGTGAGAGTAGTGGTATGAGAGCAAGTGGTGGCCCAGTGGTAACGGCCGCGACTTGCGAGCTGTAGGTCCATAGATTTGAACCCAGACAGGCAATTTATTTCATCACCACTGCTCTCAAAACGGTGAAGGAAAACATCGTGAGGAAACCAGCATGTCCTAGAACCAAAAATTCGACCAAGACATGTGACATCTACCAACCCGCACTGGGCCCGCGTGGTGGATTATGGCCCACTCCCTCTCACAGAACGGAGGCCTGTGTCCCAGCAGTGTGGGGACATTATAAGCTGGTTATCAATACGTTGACGATGAAGGTAAGGTAACGTCATGATCTATTGACACGTAATCACAGTTAATAGCAAATGTAGTAAACAGCCAGGTTTCACACCAAGAATAAAAGTCGTATGCCAGCCGTTTTCTTGCTCCATATCATCATCATCGTCTGCCTAGCCATTTCCATAACTGTGTTGGGGCCGGCTTCCAGTCGCTCAATGTAAAATACCGGTATTCAGCTGCATCCGGTTAGCAGGTGAATACCGATATTGACTGCCTATCTGACCACCACAACTCAGTTACTCTTGTTATTATTGCTCCATATAACGTAGTTAATTGTACAGAATACGAGATTGGGTCTTTTTACCCTGTATAATATACCTTTACGTAACAGTAAAATGTAATTGTAGGGTGAAGAGAAAAGACTCTGCGATGGCCGTAAAAGAACCATGCTATCAAGTCGCTAATGAATTAGGAAAGAAATTGGACGATGTGGTCCGTGGCCGCACTATGCCAAGAAAGCTGAACATGACTATGAAAGGTACAGCGATAATACAAGGTCAAATGAAATTACTTAGCGAAACTCTGATGATCTCTATTATAACTCCTTTCAAGGAATACGTCGGGTTTCCCTGTCACCCTGTACATGTGTCGCCTTTTCTCTTTTTTTTTTGTTTTATCATGATTAGATATCTAGTCTATACTATTCAGTTCGCTAACTAATTTCATGTAACCTTGTATGCAAGAATTACTTAACTTGCAACTTACTTCTTAGCCATTTCGTGTGTTTATCGACCTTTGTAAATAACGAGGGGAGTCATGGATTGTTTTTACCATAGATATCCAGAGATATGCCTTCATTGCGGAATAGTAAGGAGTCCTAGTGCCGCCGCTAATCTCCCACCCAAATACTTACAACATTAACAAATAGTGTACTTACGACACACACTTAAAATTTGAACACGCATACTAAGAAGAAAGCAGCTACACTAAGTCAATTTCTAACAGCACACATGCATAGAATGGGCGGGGCATTCACTTGTAAACATTTGCTATTCAATGCACACGCATGCAATTAGGGAGTCGAAAGCGATGGTCGATAATTTTTGTCGATATTTAATTATAGCACATTCTTGTATTATAATAACTTCGTTTAATTTTCTTTAAATAATTTCTTTTTTTTTATATAAATACCTATCCGAAAATGTAGTTTATTTTTATTAAAATAAAATGGAAATAGTTTTTTAATGTTGTATTACCGGTTAAATTGAACGCTTATTTAACACATTTGTAAAGAAATAAAATGTTAAACCCTCAGTATTATAGACAAAGATTTGACAAAATAGCGACGGACCGCGAATTTTCTAATTCAAATTTAGAACTTTGGCGTCTGCTCGGCCTTATGATTGACATGAATTGAGTGCTTGCGATTTAGTGATCAATACAAGAATATTGCGCAAAATATTTTTTTTATTTTCAAAAATATTTATTTTTATTTATTTTTTTCAACGATGTAATATTAATTTGAGTTTTTACATTTCACGAGTAACTGTAAGTATTGAAATAACAATGTCTTAATTTGGTTCAAACAACATTAAATTAATAACTAATTTAACTCTTTTACTATACATGTAATACGAGAATATCCATTGAGTTCTGTAAAAAAATATTCAGCTGCAATAATACGCATATCGATAAAATCAGTCGCACGCACTCGATTGCACCTCTCTAAATTCAAAACGTTCGTTGCGTTCGGGAAGATTCGGGCTAGTTCGGGCTAGTTCGTGTCGCTCCGGACGAAAGTTAATAAAACATTTAAAAATTGATTTAAAATATAAAACACTGACTTAATTGGTTACTTACCGGTGGTAGGACACACCATTTGTTTTCAGGTTGATGGTATTTGATCTATTTTTACATATAATTACTGCACAACTCGGCATTTTGACTTTTTACGCATCAATAGTACATTGTACGGAGTTGCAAAGCGACTGAATGAAGCGTACAGCCGCCGTTCGAACATAAGAACAATTTTATAATTGTTCTTATGTACGTGCCACGCCCCCAAGGCATATCCCGTGATATCCGTGGTTTTTACCTACAAGCTTGGTTTCAGGAGGTCAACAGGCAGTTCCTGATACACCTCCTATAACTACTATTAATATGTTGCAGAGCACGTCAAAGAAACTTCCAAGTTTTTATCAGCGGTGGTAACCAAACCTGGTAAGCACCTTAACCGCATCTTTTATATTATAATCATAAATCTCGAGCTTACAAATCAACGACTGTTTCAGACGATTTCATTGAGGCCTATGTCGCGCTGTTAGCTGAAATGGATAACGCTGGTGACGCGGTACTTATTGAGGGCGAAGTCCAGAAAACATGTAAAGAATCAGCGAACTAGTTAGTTCCCATTTTTACTAAGGATCGATATTAACTAGATTACATTATTCATTGATAGATATTAACTATTCAAAACTAGCTGACCCGGCGAACGTCGTCGTACCGCCATATTTTTTCTTCTATACAAACCTTGTCCTAACAATAACAAACACAAAAAAAGAAATCTAATTTGGGGCAGTCGATCGGAAGTTATGCACGTACTCCTACATATATTTCGGTGATTCATTTTTATTTATATAGGTTAAGGCCCGGACTCCACCACAGCGGAGACGAGACTAGAGGAGAGATGTGTTGGAAACAACCAATAGGATTTCGTTATTTACATATCTCGTCTCCGCTAAACTTCAGTGCATACGGTCGATGTACTCAACCGTATGCACTAATGAGGAGAGGAGTTGACTCATATTTGCTTAGCGCGAACAAAACAGGTATATGAGCTGTGCCTCGCAAGCTAGCGACGACGCGCGACGGCGCGTAGTGGAGTCGATTGGAGATGTGAGCGGCGAGCGCCTCCGCTCGCTAGTTCCCCCGTGTCGCACAACCTGCCCGCCACCGCCGCGCCCGCGCTACATCCAACGCTCGCACCGCACGTAGCTCGTTTTAATCAGTACATCTCTGCTCCCGTTTAACCAGTACGCACTTCCACACAGCTTCGTGGATTCACCCTCGTTTAAGGCTGCGGTTCCACTGAGGCGGAGTGGAGCGGTGCGGAGCGGGGCTAAACTGTGAAAAGTGGAGAAGAGATGTGGATTTCAAGCCATGTGATTGGTGAATCGCGGCACAGCTTGTCTCCGCTCTGCTCCGCTCCGCCTCTGTGGAGCCACAGCCTTAAGCATCTCTCCTCTCCGCTTTAGTGGAGTCCGGGCCTAATACTTGTTATTCAAAAACTGTAGAAAATTCGGATTAAGGGATAATCGGTTAGGGGGGGAAGGGGATTTCGGTTTCTTATTCACCTCTGTTCAGCTTTTGTCCATAGAAAACATAAGTAATTTATTTCATAACAATATAGGTACATTTGTGTTGAAAAATTCAACACACATACAAAACAACGACATTCCATACAAAATCGTTGTTTTCTATGGACAAAAGCTGAACAGAGCTGAATAAGTGTGGGTAGTCCCTAAAGGGGATTGAAGATTTTTATCCTGCCTGCATACCTTTACCTACTCTATATTTTTTTGAGCTTGCGTACAACTTGTCGCTTAGATGTTTGAAATAATCACTCTGAAAGTTTAAAGTAATCAAAATCTCGAAAACGTGACACATTTTGGGGTTTGATCATATTATGTTTTCTGTTTATATTGATGTCAGCTGTCGATTTATACAGGGGTGTTAAAGAAACTGCGTTCCATAGCTTAGGGGTAGGTTCAGTATCGATAAAGGAAACCAGGAAAAAAAAACATTAAAAAAATATTGCAAGATCAACCTAATTTAGTACCTACTAACTTAAAATAGCAATCGTTTAGAATTAAAATTATTTTATTTGTTTAAATGCATTAATTACTTACCTACTATCGAACGCGTTCTCATTTTGTCCTTCACTTTTCGCGTCCGAATACTAAGGGCGTGCGCATTATTTGCTACTGAAAACGGCTCGCGACAAATGTCGCAAGATGTGCGCCCCTAACGCTACGAATTGTAATTTACGTACCTAGTTAACTATCCATCACCAGGCGTTATCGAACGAAGGGTTCGGGCGTAGGTATTTCATTGCGTTCGATAGTAGATAGGTAACTCTAGAATATTATTATTAGCATTTAAACAAAATAAAAATTATTTTAACGAATTTTTTAATCAATTCTAAACGAATGCTATTTTATTAGTAGGTTTAGGTTCATCTTATGATAATTTTCGTTTTTTATTTAACATTTTTTAAAGATATTTATTTTTTACGGGTTCCTTTATCGATACTGAACTCGCGCCCTGAAGCTATGCCACGCAATTTCTTTAACACCCTGTGTAGGTTTCATGCGTGGCCGACATTTTGAAGAAAAAAAAATGTGTGGACAGGTATGCCACGGACATTCAAAGCCCTTTTTGATCTATTTGAGTTTTTCATTTCATACACCTGTAATGTAACCTTTATGTACGGAAGAAAATGAGTGTTTTTCCCTTAGATAAACTTTAATCTAGCATTGTTCTATTTTATAGCTAAGTACTAAGTAACATAAGTGCCTAGAGTACTTACCTACTAGTTTCATCAATACTTAACTTCCACAGTCTTCGTCAACTCACCACATTTAAGGACACTATTGAACGTCCTAACAAACCAATGCAAGCTGAAGTTGAGAGTAAGCTCAAGAACCTGATGGCTCACGCACCTCCAACTGAGAGTAAGGGCAGTGCATCGGCTATGGATTGTAAGTGAATTATGAACCAATTAAAATTTTATTACGTCAATTCAAACTTAGAGAGTTGTATTGATGATTTTAGTTTTATAAATACACATTAATTTCTTACGGTTACAAATCATATTTCAATCAACATATAAGGGGGCGTCCATTAATTACGTGAGGTGTTCTAAGGGGGGAGGGGTCAAGACGAATGTCACCTAATCTTACTTTCTGGTCTCGGCGAATATCACGTTTTTTTTTTCCCCAAGAAACAGTAAAACTGCGAGAAATTTGGGTTAAATGAAGTAAAACATATTCTTTCACTAAAATATGGCCAAATCTTACACAATGAAAATAATAGATTATTGTTTTTTTTTTAATCACAATAAATCCAACGCATTTACACTATAAATTCACATTTTGAAAATCTCACGTGTGATTAGGGAGGGGGGGTGGGGGTCGATCTAAATCTCACACGACATCCCACCAAGGGGGGGGGGGGGGTTCGGAAAATCGCACAAAATACCTCACGTAATTAATGGACGCCCCCTAACCTGTCACTGATCTCAAAAATACAAAACAATGTCACCGTCACGAAACGCCCGGTAGATGTGAAACATTGTAACATACAACAAAAGTGTAGAGAGCGGCGGCGGGGAGGGGTGATACATGACGGCCGTTAGGGTATATGTATTCTGTGATGACGGCATAAGAGTGTCATGCCATTTACCGTTACGGCATACAAGTCGGTCTTACCCCCAAGTCGCGCCAATAGATGTCTCACATCAAAACCGTAAGGAAATTTGGAATTTCGCAGGCTCCCTACCTAAGCGGGGATGCGCTTAGGTAGGTAGCTTAGCCTTAACATTATATTATAAAAAAAATATCTTAATTGTTATCTTAATATTAATATTTATTGCATATATATTTAAGTAAATATTTATTAAAATAAGCTAACATTTAAAATAATAATACATATGTACATGTGAAAAAACAAGCAAAAGAATCATAGGGCATCAAAAAATTCGTCCGCATCGCTGTCAACAGGAACAGTGCCCAAAAGTCTGGCAGCATTGCCACGTTGTATGGCGATGCTAATTGTTTGGCCAAGAAACAGGCCAGCCCTCTGGTCACGTGAAGAGTCGACTAACCGCTTGGCGTTATCTCGAAAAACCAAGTGGGCACTGGGACCCCATAGCCCTAGTGTTTCAACCCCAAACGGCTCGAAGAAATTAATTAATTAATTATTTATTTTTTAAGTAAATTAAATTGTTTCTAATCTGATTTGGTTTTGTAGCTATAGCTAGTCTTATAATAACTTATTTATTTGTTTAAAAATATTTGTTAATTTCGGTAATGCTCGTCTATTGGCAACCTCTGATCTCTTAATACTCGTATGTCCTATCTGCGGATAATGCAGTGGACTGCAACATTACTTCCTAAACTTTTGTTAACCTTATGTATTATATATGTTGTAGTTCTTTATTATCCCTTAATAAATGAAATAAAATAAAAATAAAACATTAGTACCCGAGATCTCTCTGTTCCTCAAACATATTCTAACTTCAACTTTGGTAGGACTATACAAGACTTATAAGAATTAGCTAATGTAGCTGTAAAGATATTAATTAGCCAGTCATAGCCTAGGTATAGTCGAGCAGGTGTTTTATTAATTATTTATTTTGTAATTTACTTTGATTTTAGCCGCCATCACTGAAACAGCAGGCCTATTGGTGTCGTACGTTATGCTTCAAGGTATGTGCATTAGGAATGTAGATAAATATAATCATTTATTACCTTTATTGCAAGGCATGAACCAATCGGGTCATATACCAATGTGACTTTATTTATTTATTTACTTGTTTAATGCACAATGTACACAACCACAGTTACACGCTAGGCTTAAACTAGCTTTTCAATTAATATGTACTGTCAACTTTATGTTGGGCATTAGATACCTACTGACATTGATAAAGGAACGGAAAACATGGTAAAGAAACCAGGGGGTCTTCGGAGTAGTATCGGCCGAATGTTCGCCCGTTTCCTGCTACGAAGTTACTATTTGGTTCGGCCGGTTCCGATCCTACACTCCTACACTCTTTCGAATATTGACTATGGTCCCGACCCAACTGAGCCGATCCCAACTTTTTTCGCATTTTTCAATAATATTCGGTTCGGCCATTTGCCGGTCCGATCCGAACATTCGCACTTTGTACTTCGGAGTAGGCCCCCTGGACTTATAGTCGGGTGATAATCAATGCTCGTGTCTTCTCCGTTTGAGAAGACGTCGTTGCCATGCAGGGCTGGCTGATGGTATTAAAGATGTCATCCATTTGGAGCCTTTTCTAATCTCATATCCATTCACATTCAAATTTTCATCATCCACATCACATATCTTGCCAACTTGTGGTTTACACACAGGTTTACGATCAACTACACCACCACATAGGTACCTACTGTAATTTCTTATTGTAACCATTCCCGTATAAAACAATACTGCTTTATTTTAGTTGAAAAAGCTGGAGTATTGGATATGCTTGTAAAAGAGATGCAGGACGCAGGGGACGGAACGCTGTTGAGACATGGACGTCTTCTTAAGTCTTACAGAGATGGTGCCGAATTGTTAGTATTTTATCCCTTGTATACAGTCTGGCGATTTAATCACCAGCAGCGTTATACTGAACATCTTTCCCAAGTAGAACCACCCCTATTCCAGTCCATTGACACTTGCAGCTGTGACTAAGATCTATAGAGTATACCGACTCTAACAATTCCTAATGTAATACTTACGTAAGGGTTATATAACAACCTTGCAGGACTGGATTACTAACATCGTAAACAACAACTTTTGTTCAATGACTGTTTACAAAACATAATACCTACATAAAATACAGTTACCAAAAACAAACCTTTAAGATTTCGTTTTTCTATCTAACCCCGCTCCCCTCCGCTGAATTTTGTACTAGACACGGCAGTTTGTTTACATAACTAGCGTAGAGTTTGTAAAAGAAAATCTAATATTTCAGTTCGTTGAATTGAAATATTTTTGTATTTGTATGAAAGTCTGATGAATTAAACTCTGATCTAGTCTGATTAATAAAAGTCATAGAATAAAAGTTGTTGTTTATAATGTTAGTAATATAATCCTGAGAGGTTGTTAATGTTTTACCAATAATCCTGTATATAGGTAGGGTGTAGGTACTCGGAAATCTTTTCATTAAAATAAAATAGTGTTTTTTTCTAGTATCAGGAATGACGATTGTGTAAAGTAAATTAACACTGCTATTACTAAAAACTTTAGGTTGAATGGGAAAACTACAGATGAACTCTGCGTACCTAATGACCCAGACCCTGTCGTCTCTAGAAAGATACAAATAAAACTGGCTACCTTGATGAAAGGTCAAACCCCAGCTCTGTATATGGCACTTATGGCTGGTAAGAAACAATCTATATTTTACAAAAATCGTTTAACCAATATATGACTCTTATTCCTTGGGTTTAAAAACTTGAAACTTACCTGAATAAACATTACCAAGAATACTTAACTGAGTAAAATAAAAATATGACAACTTTAGGTAGGTAACTAAATTTGTCATATTTTTTTAATTACTCAATAGGGTTGGAGAAGGTGCTAGACTTTTTAGGGAATTTTAGACGCGCGGATAAAGTCGTAGGTACCTACGCTATCTCCGACTCCAACCTACATCATTAAACAGACGGACTATTGTGTCTTGATATTTTTAGTAATTAACGTTAATAAATTGAAATGCACCTTGCAATAAGGAAGAGAAAAAACAATTAATATTCGACACAGTCATAAAATAAATAATGTTTTCAGAGGTCATCGAAGAAGCCACAGTGTATTTGGCTGTGCATCTTCTAGAACCACGTAAGATATTAAAACTTTAATTAAAGTGCCATAGGCTAAACTTATACTTTGCTTACTAATTTGATTGTTGTTGACAGGGGTGTTGAAGGTGTGCAAGTGTTACAAAAACGTGTTCGTGCAGTGTGAGCTGTGGTGCGACGAGATACTACGCCGCGTGGCGCGGCCGTGCTGCACGTGCTCGCGCCACGTGTCCGTGCAAGCGCTGCAGGACCTCGCGCCCGCCGACTACCTGACCGTCACGCCCGACCAGTCCCGCGTGTTAGCACCCGGCGTCGAGATCTCCTTCAAACCTTGCCCCTTTCAAGCCAGGCCACCCAAAGGAGGAGAGAATCCCCCTTGCCCCGCCCATCGACCTACTACTTCCTACCTGTTGTATGAAACAACACACAAAAGATTTGGCTCCGCCTCTGTGCTAACGTCACCATCACCGAGCACTTCGGGTTCAGAACCTCGCTCACCTACAACATCTTTGTCGTCAGTTTCTCCCTTACGGACGACGAAACAATTCTCGCCCCTCAAATCTCTTCTACTTGAAATGCACGTTGATACCGCACAGTCTATTCGAAAACAACAAGAGCAACTGCAGTCTTTCGAAACTGAAAAGCAAAAATGCATATTTGAGAAGATGAAATCACCCTCGTACTTTGCTTCGACAAGCTCTGACAATTTCGGAACATCGACGACACAATCAGACCCTGCTTCTTGCGATCGGTGCCAACAGTTTTCATCGCTGATTTCAGAAACATCTAAAATGTCAAATGCAAAGAGTGGATACAGTTCTCGTTAGTAATTTGATCCTTTATTATTCTAGTTGGAAACTTAACTTTTACATATTTATGGAGCCAACTAAAATTTTCTAGGAACCCCGATCACATCGGCGGAGCACATGGTGGACTGGGACGCCACGATGGTGAGTCTGTTGTGGAATGTGCTGGCGTGGCGGGATTGGATTCAGGAGATCGTCGATCACGCCTTAACATACCAAAATAGCCCAGGTTTCGCTACGGCTAGAGGTATTTATTACATTACTTGTCACATTTAGAATTTTCAGTTCTTTAGGAATTCTGCTATTTTTAACAAACCAAACATATTTTTTTAAATGATGTTATACTAACAATATCTTAATGATCTAATACATAAAAAAATAATTTGTAAACGAATATAGGTGCATTTACTTAAATTCCAGGGGGAAAAGCAACCTCTTGGTCATCATACTATAGGAGGGTAACTACGGAAGCCTTGCAATGGCGTCAGTACAGTGTGTTCAGCCGTCAACTGACGACTCGTCTACATTTGCGTTACAGGGACAAAGAAGTAAGGCAAAGATTCTTGACGCATATCCTTATTACCCATTTCATGAAATTCGAATCCGTTAAATTGTTATATCTAGGGATGGTAAACCCTAATAATTCCACATTAGCCCAGCTGTAGACGGTAGAACACCGATAATCCACGAATTTTTTATGTGATCTATGAGAATCCTCTTAGAGATGGTATTGCAATTATCTCAATCAGAGATGCTAATGCATATTCTGAGTAAAATAAAACGTATCCTATGGCATTTTTGTAATCGGATATCAGTATCTACAAACATTCAATTTGTCCTCTTCATAATATTCGTTTACACAACATTTTATATTTTAGATCGTGTCCCCGATACGGTCCTCCGTGAAAACCAAAACCTACATAGAATGCCAGGAGGCAATGTTGAGCATAATAGATATGTTCAATAGGTGGACCCAATGGCTGAATATAGTCGTAAGTAGGGCTACGAACTGTACGGATTTGTGTATGTTTAAAATACGTGTTTACAATTAATGTGATAACCTAATCGCCACACATGAAATATTATTTCCTACCAATTTATTTTACTTTCATAAAATACATAGGTCAAAGAAACCGATTCGTTGCAACAAAAGCCTGGCTCTGAGATCCCCTTATATCAAATGTAAGTAACTTATTTATAATACTTTTGGGACCGAATAAATGACGAATTTTTTTTACAAAAGCATGAGAAAAACTGTGAAAGTGCAATATTTATTCTTCAGGTAAAAATTATGTAAAAGATACTTAGGGCTGATTTTTCCAACGCCAGATAGCTTTAGCGGAGGAATAATTTTGAATATTTGATAGTTCTTTCATACAAAAAATATCAGACGTCAATTTTATTCCACGAATAAAAATTATCTATCGATTGAAAAATCAGTCCTTAATAAAAAAACAGCCTGCAATTACAGCGGCTTTATCAATACTTCAAGCGAAAAGCACAGGTCGGTACCAGTCGATATGGCGACGCTTGAGGGAGGCCTATGTCCAGCTGTGGACGTGTTTCGGCATAAATGATAATAACGGCAGCGTTTGTAAAAAGAAAGGCGACAATTCAGATATTTTTTAATGTTTAAAAACAGGCGTTGGAATCATTTGAAGACGAAAGTTAAGGGATATTCCAAAGATTGGGCGAATTACAACAAACTTTTGAAAGTATCCTGGGAACAAAAGTACAGTTCGGTGATTGCGGGTATGTTTTTACACAATATGATTTATTTTGGTACAAGGTAATAATTTGAGATGAGGCATGAAGGGCAGCTATGTATAGCTTTGCGGCCTCAACCGTCGCAGCAACAGGAAAACGTTCTCAGGAGACTATGCCTCACTTTGGAATACATACGGAACAAATATATTCTCACGTTTTATCTTTATGATGCTAATCGACGCAGTTTCTTATAAGGAATAAAATAAACTTGAAGACCGACTGAAGTTAGAGGTATTTTACGTAACCTATTCGATTAAGATTGCCAATTCATGCCCGATGAGCCCGATCTCAAATAACCACCCTGTGTTTTATGCAAAAGAAAGACACATCTACATAGGTAAAATACTAATCAAGTAAGAGTGAAAAAAAAAAGAAAATGTAAATCTTATCCGGGTAGTTGGAACGTTGCTGAGGCTGACCGAGAATCGAACCCACATGCAGCAATGGTCCACTATAGGCTGCTGATGATAAAAAAATACTCTAGTAGAACCACAGTTGAAACGTACTAAGTTTCAAGTTATGAATCAGTCCCTCAAATGTCCTAGATGGGATCTAGCTAATGTCATCTTAGTGACGCCTGCGCACTTAAGGCGGCACACTTGTTCAATTCGGCACATTTAATTCGACAGTAGGTATTAGTTGAACAACAAAGACCTGAGGCAAAATCCGTTCAGCATCTACCTTCGCTAAATTGGCATATTGTAGTTGACTTTTAGGCACCGCGCACCGCACGGAAATGACTGTGCTGATTAAGGCCAACCCGAAGAAGTATGTAGCACACCTAATACATAGTTTTGCTTGTCGGGTAGACTACTTGCCTTCGTGGAATAAGCCTGGCCCGGTGTGGGTGGCAAGTGCTTGCGGCGCAGTGCCGAGCGGAGCAGTCGCCGCCGGCATATACGACAGTGAAGTCATCTGGGTTGCTAGGACAATGCACAGGTATTTAAGTAGAATACGGACACACGGTCACGGTTGTATTCAGTATGTAATTTATAAAAGACGTTCCGAATGTTGAATGATTAACTGTCTCCTGTGCATGCAGGTGTACGGTGCTACCAGCCACGTTGTTGCCCTCCAAACACTACTGCATAGTATACTCGGAGGGAAAAGTCCATCGCTACAATAAATATCAGGTGAGATAAAAACATAAATTCATCTTCAGACATCTGGACTGCTTCTAGTCTTACGAACAAGGCTACCAAATATCCCGTATAAGGTACCTGTCCCACCGCCGACAAGAAACGTACAAAAGATTGTAGGTACCGTGTAAGTATATTGTTACGAGCTTCGGGGTTCGTGACAATAAAAACTGCCGATATAAATTACCAAAAATTACACTTTAATTGAACAACACTAATAGCAACTCAAACACACTAATTATAAAACACAATTAAGTCGCACTTGAAGATCGCTTTCGATGTGTTCACTTGTATCGCTTATCCAACTCTGACCCGGTCGTGTCTCATCCCGGCCTTATATAGTGCCGCAGATAGTTCTAGAACCTTCTATTGTAAAAACATCTAGAAGATTTCAGTACATACCGGCCCCGACTGACCAGATGTCGATAGTTCTAGAAAGTTCTAGCATCAGAATTTCTAGAAGGATCTTGACTCTATTAGTTCTGCTACTCGATAATAGATGGCGCTAGCGGTAACTCATGTCACCATGTACCAGGCATTAATAGTGGCGCGCAACAATATTAATAGTAGTTGATCGCTAACTGTACACACAGTTGGCGAGTACTCTTTTATCGCAACGACTAGAGCTATCAAAGAGAGTACTCGACCAGAGACGATCCCTTGGCGGGCACAACACTCGCTGAGAGACTCACGCTTGTTACGTGCGCATACGAGTAATGGCTCGCCACCGTCGCGCACTCGCTGCCCGTTCATGTTTTTGCTAGCTCTACTTACTTTTCGGTAATCGCCGGTGGTGGGACAGGTGCCTAACCTTATCAACTTTCATGCTGAAAATTCCTTTCGATCAGTTGTAACTGTTGCAAGCATGATTTGTTATATGTGCCGACAAGAAGTGGCGTAAGTTATTTAGCTTAGTAACAGGGTTCGGAACAGGTACGGAACTGCTAAACTGCCTACTCAATCCAACAGAAACCCTAAGCGCACGTTCAGACACGCAGGAATGGCGTGGGTACATGTTGCAAATCGTAAAGTTCAATTATTTTTAGCGATTAAGTGGCGGTAACCGCGCAGGCACAATATGAAGGCGCGTGTTGCATGCTCGTAAATAGGCAAGAACCGCGCAGTTATCGCCGTGTCTGGAGGCCCGCCAAAAATTGTGCTGTCTGCTCAGGTGATGTGTAACGCGGAGGTGCACTGGGTTGCGTGGCGCGGTGGCTCGGTGAACGACCGCGCAGTGTGCGTGGGTCCCGGCATGCACATCGGCCGTGTGCACTACCACGGCGACCATCTCCTGGGCGCTGTTCACGAGCCTAACTACCACTGCCATGTCGTCATCTTCGGCAGGCCCTTTGCCTTCAACTGCTTCGAACTCCTGATGCTCGCAGGCGATGATTACCAATGAGCTTGCAACAATTTCCAGTACGCAACAGCGTATTAGGGACACAGGCATGTGGTTTAAGAGTGGTTAATGCACTTAGTTTTTTAATATCTGTCGTCATACGGCTGTTTTGCCATACATAATAAATTATCTTGGAATTTAAAGCTGTCGCGTACTGTACTTTGCTTTAGGGAATTGAGGAGTTGATGCGTTCAGCATTCGTAATCCTTTACGATATTTTGATAGAAAAATATGACCTCAGAGGTGGTCGTCCTCTGAAATTATCTTAATCAATCCGATTCGGATTAAGTTACTCAGAGCAATTGTACCAAATCGTGACATCTTGTATATTGTTGTGAATTTGGTGTGTCGGATGTGTTTGCGAGAATGTTTTGAATTGTCTTATTGTTTTTGTTTTGTATTTATTTATTTCAATTATATCGTTTTCTTTACAAAATTATCTTTTACTACATTGCACCTTTACCCGTACCCGTAGCTATGTACACGATATTGTGATTCTTATTAACTCTCTATACTTGCATCTTGTGGGTCTTCTTTCACCTCCACTTTTTCTATTATACCTTTGGTTCCTGATAGTCGTACTAAATCTCCAGTTTTGAATACATCTGTGGCGTTTGCTGCGCCTACGATACAAGGCAATCCATATTCTCGGGCAATTACGGCACCTGGAAATTGGGAAACAATATTTTTGTAACTTACGTAACCACATGTTTCATAATATTTTGTATATAATATATCTATGAATATTTTGGTCCGACAAATCGTAAGTACCTAATTTTCTTTTTTTATTGGAGCAAAGAGCGATGTATGTTTAAGGACTTGAATAACTAAAATAAGAACCTAAATATAAAACATATTGGGCCTTCATAGTAGAACTGCAGATTTGTATATGTAAAATAATCATTGACGGATTTTTTAACGTACCGTGTGAAATAAGTCCACCGAGCTCGGTGACGATACCAGTCAGGAGCGGGAAGTAAGGCGACCAGCCGATGTCAGTCGCGTGCGTTATCAGCACATCACCACGGCGCAAGTCACCAATCTGTTCAAAGAAAACCATTAGTGTCGCATGTACCGGTATACTAAACCAGCTCCACTGGTACGAAATTGCAGGAAACATCAGCATAGCTATTCACATCCATTTCATACGCTTCCGTGCCACATCGAACATTTATCAATGTTAACGATGGAATCCTCCAAACACAAAACAAATCCAAAACCCGTGTCAGATTAAATCACGATCGCTATTTTCCGACAGCTATTTACTGTCTGGGGCAAGGTCAGGTAGGTAATCGAAAATATGTCATCTTCGACACGACAGCAAGTCCAATGGTTGTGAATAGCTATGCAGAAAAGAAATGAATTAAAATAGGGTGGAACAAGAAAGGCGACGAACTTCTGATTCGAGATCCTTGATGACGCAGGCCCTCGCGACCACCTCCCCGCCACACACGGACGTGGCGGATATCTTCACGTCGCCAGCCGTCAGGTTCGGCGCCTTAGGCTCTAGCTTGTCCACCCAGCCGGTGTTCAGCTCCGCAAACTTTAGCTTACACCAGCCTGGATGGTACTGTTGACGTTGCATTGCTCTGAAAAATATCCCTTTTCTGTATTCTCTGTGGAGGAACTCGGAAAATCGGAGACTTACTTTCAATCGTTTTCAATTTGTTTTGTTTCCAGCGAATGTTCTGTTTATCGTTGTGATTAATGAACATATACCCTAAATCAAATCAAATGTATGGTCATGAGATTTGATGACAGGTTTATTAGGCTTTCAGTTTCAGTAAACGACCTCATTCAAATGTTTTTAAAATCGTACGTCATCATCATCATCATTCTCCTGCCCTTTTCCCAATTTATTGGGATCAACGCAACATGTCTTTTTCTTCCATACTTCTCTTTAAAATCATACATGCAAAAACACGGGTTGCACTCCGGGAGTGCCGGCAGAAGTGAAAACTTGAATATTAACGTTGTGCATTTTTGATATTTTGGAATACGGTCTACTCTTCCTCCGTCTTACGAATTTTTGATTCGGTCACGTGTCCTGACGCGAGCTCCGTCTTACGAATTTTCGAACAGGTCACGTGTCCTGACGCGAGTTTAACATTTTTTACCCATCACAAAAAACTCTCCCTCCGTCTTACGAATTTTCGATCAGATCATGTGTCCTGACGCGAGCTCCGTCTTACGAATTTTCGATCAGGTCATGTGTCCTGACGCAAGCTTAACATTGTTTGCCCATCACAAAAAAGTGCACAAAGCTGCTAAAGAAGTTTTCACTTCAAAAAAATGATTACGTAAGTACCGGAAATGCTTACTTTTTCAGTAGAGCAGGATCTCTAGTAGCAAGATATTTCCTGAGCTCTTCCTTACGGAAGAAGAACACGAGATCAGGATTTGGTATTAACCACTTTTTAACTAACAAGTTGCCGAGTCGGATGAAACCGATTCGTAATTTATGAATAACAAGCACCAGATGTGCCTTCGTGCCCTCTCTGTGGCGCACGGTACGGTGACATAACGGCAGAATCCAGCGAAGAACTTTCCTGTAACAATTGATGTGAAAGTATGTACACATATTACGTAGTACTGTAGGTAATTACTGCAAAGAGACATAGATTCGAATGCAACTCGAAACGATCACAGAAAACCTGAGGTCAGTAACTTGTAAAAGGACAATCCCAAAAATTTACTTGGGTACGTACCTAGTGTTTGGCTTCTGAGGAGTTTTTAAAGCGTCTACAATCTCCTGGCTACTTTTAGTATGCTTTATTCCTTCAGTGGTAACGTGTAAGTTTTGGAGTACAGTCATCATATTCTCTGGGACCAGAACCCACGGTTTAGTAACTAAATCAAACTGAAAAGCAAATACATTATAAACAAAAGAATTTTGGAAAGTATTGCTTGTTGGCACCTATTCACATCCAGTATTTGTACCTCCATTACGGCTCTGTAGCCGTGGTGCTCCAAAAATTGCCGAACATCAACGTAAATGTCATCATGGGCGTATTCTTTTAGCCATAGCAGGGCTTTCTTGGGGTCCTGCGCTCTAAATTCTTCGGCTAATCCAGACTGCTCCAACTTTTGCACTATGCTAGCCAAAGCCATTGGCACTTCTGCTGATAACACGTCACCCGAACTAAACAATGTACTTATTTCACTGCATTGTTCTGGAGTAAATTCTAAAAGAGAAATGTGATTATAAAATAAAATACTTGCATACATTAAATTATCATCTAGACTAATATATATTTCACTTTTAATACAAAGTACCTAACTAGTAACTATTCCCGACTAACATAATGTAGGTTATGATACGATACACGATTCCTGTGGGAATCTCCAAGCAGGTAAAACTAAGAGGCGCAGCTAGTTTGTTATAATGTAATAATTACCACACATTTTGTCTACAAGTTCAAAATTAAAATAGCATGAAAAGTTACCTGTTTTTCCCTCCAAAAATACTGACATGGCCACGAACTGACTACAAGTGCTTGCTGTGCTCGTAAAAGCATGGTTGTGAGAAACGCGTTCCATTACTTTTCGTGATTCCAAAAGAGCTTCAAACAGTTCTTCGGGGTTGTCACTTTTAAAGTCATAATTTACTACGCTGGCTTTCACAGAGTCATCGAATTTCCATTTGGATAATGCAAGCGTCTGGAAGTCAAATTATAATAAGAAATAAGTACCTACATTTGTACACATCATAACTGTTCTAATACACGAAGCATTTTGGTTTATACATCAGTTATGCGTGTTCTGAATCTGTGCTTCCCGATAGATACAACTTGGATGTCTTGAGTGAGTAAGTGGGTACTTCAGTAAGCTACATCATTGCGATGGGATAGTGGTACATACCTAGGTAAATGGTATAGAAAACATACGGTTACCCGCACCCTAATTGCGTAACCCACAATCAATAGTAATCTGAATCATTTTGAAGCAAATTGCTAATCCATTGCTTCATAAGTTCGAAAAAAAATTCTGCTCAACACGTAAATAACGCAATGAATGTTGTTGAACTGTCAAAATGAAACCGATTCCGATTAATTGTGTGTTACGCAATTAGGGTGCTGGTTACGGGTACGGTTTACCTTTATCATAACGTAGATCCCCTCAGGCTGGTCAAGCCAGTGAGGCGCGCGCCTGTGCTGCGCTGTCTGCAATATCTGCTCGTCTGCTACTGTATGTCCATGAATAGCCATTTCCATCATACGTACATTTACGCCTAGTTCTTTGGGGGCCTTCTTGTATAAGGACTGCAAAAAAGAGTCATAATATGATTTAGGGTCTACGTCCATCCCTATATCTGGTATTCAGCTGCATCCGGTTACACTGGAAGGCGACCCCCAACATAGTTGGGAAAAAGCTAGGCAGATGATGTCTATCTATATCATATATTCTATAGAAGTCATTATTTTTTTACACAAAAATTCCGGACTGGCCTTCCAGGTCTGCTCTAGTGCATTTATATCTTCTCTGACGAACCATCACGGATTCGTAAATATAGGCGGCTCGGAACTGGAGTCTAAAAATAAATAAAAAGGCGGTACTCACATTATACAGCGCTATGGCACATCTGTTGTGGGTCACCACTACGGCCTTGTCGTAACCGCTCCCGTTGACGCCGACTGTCTTCTCCATGCCGGTCCCCAACGGAGTAGTCACCAGATCAAAAGTCATCGGAGTTAATGGTTTAGGAAGGACCTGTGAAAAACAACTATGCTATATAAAAATTCGTTACATGTTCGAAACCCCAGTGCAACTTCCGAATTGAATGATAAAAAAAGCTTGATATGAGCGATGATGATAATACGATGAACCTTGCTTGTCATCACCTTCCTGCCCTTGTCCAATGTTACTTGGGGTCGGCACAACACGTTTTCTTCTTCCATTCTTCCCTGTCAACGTCATGTCGCTATCATTCACTCCCTTTTCTTTCATATCATTCCTCGCACAATCTGTCCATATTTTCTTTAGCTTTCCTCTCCCTCTCCATCCATAAACATTTATATTCATCACATTTTTAGTTACATACGATATGACGCGATGCGATGAACCTTGCTATTGATAAAGTATTCATGTGACGAACATACTTATTGATATCTAGATTGTGTTGTAGGAAGTGAGGACAATTTCTGAAGGAGTGTTTTGTTACGTTGATTTGTAGTTATTTTGTTCTCTTACCTCTCCACAATTACCGAACGACGTGATATCGTCGTCTGCCATGACAGGTGAGTCCAGTTCAAACAGTAACTCCTCCTCGGTCCAGCGATCCAAAGACGTGATGGGTCGCGCTTGCAGGAGGAATATCTCGTTCTGGGGATTAAAGATTTTATTTATGTAACTTTAACTTTCTAAGTACCTATAATTTCACATATCCTAAATGCTAAAACCACTAGAACTTCACCAAAATCTAAATTCTGCAATGTACCGTACAATGTATCTGCGGCTTGATCGTGAAGATAGAAAATTTTGTTAAAAGTGTATCTCGCTTGTATGTGAAAATATTTAGACATGTTCATATTTAAACAACAACACGTTTGTTTGCGATACTGTGCGCTTTGCTCTAGTTCTTCTTATCATATGTCATAACGACACTCGCAATGCAACCGTGGAGACAGCTAGAATTAACGGTCGTCAACGGACAGAGTGAGCACTGAGCCTTACTCTCATTTAACCATAATTTCTATGGATGCTTAAATTGATGTTACTTAATATTCACCTCTTTAACAGCCCACTCGATATCTCTGCCAGCGCCCCACAAATCTTCTTGAGACACTCCGATAGTGGCCAGTTTCAGAGCTTCCACATCAGTGATACAAGCCACGTTCCTTTCGTCCTCTGGTACATCTTCCATAGCGATGCCACTGCCCTCTGTCTTAACGCGGCGACTTTTGGACCCCAACTCTTTCTTCAAAATAGTGATCTGACCATTCCTTGTACGTTTTATTATCATGGTATCAGGTTCGACTGCGCCGGATACAACACTCTATAAATAAAACATTATAAAATTGTAATAGTTGCCTATTTGAAAGAATTTTGTTGGAGAATGTTGACAAAAGGAAGATGACTCAACTTAAATCTTCGAAATAATAAAATTAAAAAAACATTACAAGTAAATTGTACGGTTCTAAGGTACATCTTTATTAACGTTTTTTGTATTAAGCACCATGTGAACAACTATAAAATTACCTCGCCGAGTCCATAGTTAGCAGTGATGAGCAGTCTTGAAGGGTCTCCATGCGCGGGATGCCGCGTGAACATGACGCCGGCCGCGCGCGGCGCCACCAGCGCCTGCACCACCACGCCACCGCCGCACAAACATGGCTGTCCGTTCTGTCTGTACCCACCCAAACCCAAATTAACCTGCGTCTAATGTAATGTATACATACACCTTCGAGTATAAATTCTATAAACCGCATCTAAATCCATTGCGTAGTTTAGAAGAACAACACGGTCATACAGACAGACACGAAAAACGTCTTCAGTTTATAAGATTTTATAAAAAAGCACCCGTCTGCTTAAGACCACACGATAGTAGAAGTGATAACTTACGACTC
Organism: Apamea anceps; assembly: GCA_951799955.1. Lineage (NCBI taxonomy): Eukaryota > Metazoa > Arthropoda > Insecta > Lepidoptera > Noctuidae > Apamea > Apamea anceps. The sequence goes on from OX637501.1 coordinate 7,178,853, forward strand.
GAGCCAAGTGTACCCGACTGAGAGTCACCGACCCGAACGTGATGGCTTAGTTTCGTTCACTGTTCGGAAAGTGCGTCTAAAGAAGTTTTCACTCAATTTCAAAACGAATGTAAGCGTGATTCTGCTCGTTAGTAAACCAAGATACTAATGAAACGAAGAAAAACAAATAATGTAGGTAGGCTTTTCTGGTCATGTACCTGCGATAAAAGGTACTGGTGAAGGCAAACATTGATGCCCAGCACTTCTGGACTCCCTCTATGATATCACTGTCGCTGATACATCCAAGAATTGTTTCGTTCTGCCCGGCAGCTGACAAATCTTCACTGTCTTCTCCTACGGCTGTATAACAATAACTTGTTTGAAGCAAAATCTTTTGACTATACCGTCCTAAGATATCATTTATAGCACTGTGACATAGACCCGCACTTAAGTCACGCTTATCTGTGACCTAAGTAGTCCATTTTTACACAGAAAAGCATTTAGGTCACATGTGCTATAAAATAGTATACGATACGTGTGACTTAAGTATGTAATGAACTACTTAAGCCACACGTATCGTAAATCGTAATGTAGATGTAGATACTATTCTGTAATTAGCCAACTTACCAGATGATCGAACCGCAAAACGTAGTTCAGAGCCCACTTTCTCCTCGGTTGCTTTTATTCTTAATTCCTTCATGTTAATCAATATTTCATCTCTAACGTCTCCCTTTATCTCGGTGGTTACAAACAGTTCAGATGTTCTGAAATTATAATAAACTCTTTCAGTTCTTCGAAATCTTACTTCTCATCACCAAGAAGAGAATGATGTTGATGATGATGACATTCTCGGGCCCTTATCCCAATTTATTTGGGGTCGGCGCAGCACCAGCTCTCTTATCATCATTTTAATCACCAATAATCACCATTAAATCGTGAGAAATACGTACTTTTTACACAATTCTTTAAATGTGTCTTCGTTATAATTTTCATTAGCAGCTTCGATTTCCCAAATCGCGGCCAGCAGTTGAGGATTTACTTCCAGATGCTTTTCCAAAGCTTTAGTGGTCAGGCAGAATCCGGGTGGCACTCGGTAACCCTGCAAAGCACACCGTATTCAGTAACGTAAGAAACATTCATTCAATTCTCTAGTCAGGGTCATATCGGCAAAGGGTCAAAATAGTGTGCAAATTGTACCTCATCCTTCTGCATGGAAGCCAGCAAAGCCAACGAAGCACCTTTCCCTCCAACATACATGGGACATGCGGCAGCGCGATCCTCAAATGAAACGCAGTAGCCCACCTCACCAGCTTGCTTCTCCGTCAACCACTTCAACAGACGTGGTGGAGTAATACGCGAGGCCGGCTCCGAAACAACTTGGGGAACAAAATTTGGTTTCATAGATACGAAAAATCAAGTTTGTAGCTACGCTCCATAACTTATTTTATTGTTCGTTGAATACCTGATGGTTCATATCCAAGTTCTAGAATGCCAGTGCCTGGTATGCAGTTAATGTCAACATGCATGGTACGATACACCACTTCTTGTTGGTAAGGAACGCCGCTGAAGAGCTTGCCGCCATCAGCATTAATTCTTAGCACCAACGTCAGTATACTGTCGTCAGCTGAAAAACAAGATTCAACTTTAAATAAGGTTCAAGGATGTGTTTTTATGAGAATATTTTCGCCAGGGCTTGAGTCCAGTTAGGTTTTAGTTGATAAATATCCGACGACTCCCATTATATTGTTAAGGGTAGAGTATCCAAATCCAATCAGAATGTCAACACACACATTCGTCTTATTTTACATGAACAAAGTTCACAATCAAAATGTATCTGTATAGCTTACTGGTCAAATTTATCGTGTAAACTTCGGGCAAGCCATCAGGTCGCTCGCAGAAGTCAGACATCACTATATCAGTGGAGGTAATACTCTTCGTCATATAGTCTGGGAATCTAACACAGCCAGATATGCAACTGAAAAACAAAACGGTATTACTAAAATAATACCTTTACAAAGTCTAACAGCAACTTCTGCTAACCCGCTGCCCGATCGTAACGCGTCAACGCGTCAACTCATCACCATCATCACAAATTCTAGGACGACCGCGGATAAATTTATTTCTTTATTCAACCCTTGTAGTTTTTTAACGAAAGTTTACAATATAAAACCAGCCATACTCACTGGGTCAATACATTTCTGTACGACAAGCACCGCAGTTGCACGGCGGTTCCATCCCGTGCCACTGCTGTAATGTTGACGGTTCGTCTGAGACCCTCGTATGCTCGGGGTGCCCATCTCCGCTCCTTCACCCCTCGAGTCCGCAAGAACACGCTTCTATCCACAATTCCTTCCTCATCGAACGATTCAAAACGGCCTTGTGCCACTCCCCATTGGAGCCAGCCCCCTTCATCCGATTTGCTCCTGTGAACGTTATGATGGTTCTGTAATTTAATCACTATCCCATTTGCTTTTTAGGGTTCCGTAGCCAAATGGCAACGGAACCCTTATGGATTCGTCATGTCTGTCTGTCTGTCTGTCTGTCTGTCTGTCCGTCCGTATGTCACAGCCGCTTTTTTCCGAAACTATAAGAGCTATACTGTTGAAACTTGGTAAGTAGATGTATTCTGTGAACCGCATTAAGATTTTCACACAAAAATAGAAAAAAAACAATAAATTTTGGGGGTCCCCATACTTATAACTGAAACTCAAAATTTTTTTTTTCATCAAACCCATACTTGTGGGGTATCTATGGATAGGTCTTCAAAAATGATATTGAGGTTTCTAATATCATTTTTTTCTAAACTGATTAGTTTGCGCGAGAGACACTTCCAAAGTGGTAAAATGTGTGTCCCCCCCCCCTGTAACTTCTAAAATAAGAGAATGATAAAACTAAAAAAAATATATGATGTACATTACCATATAAACTTCCACCGAAAATTGGTTTGAACGAGATCTAGTGAGTAGTTTTTTTTTAATACGTCATAAATCGTAACGTAACGGAACCCTTCATGGGCGAGTCCGGCTCGCACTTGGCCGGTTTTTTTCTGTCATAAAAATGCTAATTGGCAATAACTTATCCTTGAACTTACAGCATAAAGGGCCACTTGTTGTCTCGCCACGATTCAAGCGCCAATGCCTCCGTTGCTAGCTTATTGCTCCAATCATCGGGGTATCGGACCGGTTTCGTTGCTGAGGCCCAACTGAAAATAACATTGAAACGTTTAAAAATTTAGATAATACGCAATAGTTAATTTGTGTGCACCAAAAAGTCGGAATGGGCATTAATTTCACTGCTCCAACGTTCACAGCTTCAGGCAGCTCGGTATACACTTTCCTCAAGCTAACTTTTCCGAAGATTTGTTTCTGCACACCCGCTTCGCTTTACGCTTTTGAATTTTGTTACAAGAAGTTGATAATAGTAGGTTTAACAATCACTTACACAAAGTTCAGTTTCGCGTGCTGTGTGACACCGTCTTCCACTCTAGTTAAGAGACCGTTGTATAAAAATCGATATCTTTCTCGGCCTTCTAGAACTTGGATCTTAAGGCCATCAGCACTCCAACCACTCTCGACGTTCTGCCATGCACATACTGCTGTATCTGGATGCTCTGGAGTCATAAGAACCGCGAATGAGCTAAAGGTGAAGGTGACTCATAATAATGATGTAACCAAAGTGACTTCGAACCCCTCCCGTTGTAACGTTGTGTTGTCCCGTTGTTGTTATTGTGTTGTTGCTATTAAATATATTGACGAACGGTGATATCCACACAACAATACTCTTGCTTGATGTAACATCGTGTTATCGTTGGTAATTTCGATAAGATACGCAGCGCAAGATACTACGTGCCAAAATAACAGCAATAAAACTATTAAACTTAAACTTACGCGGTAACGTGTAAGTAGTTCCATCCGGTAACTTGACGTGCACCACAATTTCTGCGAGCGGCTGCGGTCCACACAGCTTGCGTATGGTCAGCAGCAGCGCCGTACCGTCGGAGTCGCAGGTCCGAACCGCAAAGCTGTCCCATCCCTGGTACTGTTCCTGCCGAGGCAGCTCGTCCAGCCTCGTCGGCTCCAGCTGCGACTTCCAGCGGCGAACGGCATAGCGCGCCAATAACAGACGCAGATGGTAGTTCCAGCCTATCGCAGAAAGTTGAGATGTTTACATTGTTACCTATGTATCTTACATTTAAAAAGGGAGTAATATAGATGAAAGACACATTTGCCTTGCAGTGAGACAATACAGGCTAAATAATACAAAGGATCGAAATACATAGGTTTGAGAAAGTTGTATAATATACCGGAGTCACCTACAGCTCACTTTACCGATCCTTATAACTTTTTTATAATCTAATAATTCAACCAGAACGCCAAACAATATCCACCCTAAGGAGGATATGCGGAAGCGCATGTCCGAGAATTCACCCTAAGCCTAGTTGGATAAACGGAATTTATAGGCTAAGGGTGGATGGGTACGGGTGGATAAACGGAATAACCGAACGCCAGTTACCTACGATTGCTGAATTTGGTTGTTTCTTGGCTCAAGTCAAGTCGTCAAAGAAAGATAGAAAACACGCAGACCAAACGATTATACTCCCTTTAACATTCCTCTCACGACCATAGGTCTCTTTACCTTCTAGTCAAGGTTGAGAGAAAGATGTTCTCTTCTCTTGAAGAGTCAGTTTTTATACAACAAATAAATAATAATACGAGCACTCAATTCGGTGGACCACGATCATACTCGTCATACAAATTCGCGTCCGAAGTGCGCGCGGCCTAGTCCTTGAGAGAGGAGATCGATTCTAATCGATAGAGCTCTTATCAAAAATATTTGCACAAAAACACTTCAGCTAAGTATTTATTCCGCTAGGTACATTTTCACTGCCATATAATTTCTCATGGTATAATACCTACGAATAATTTACCTATGAAATTGCCGATTTTTGATACTGGCTATTATGTGTTCTTTCATTCTGTTTAGAATTCCACATTCAAATTACATTTATAATATAACCAGACAATTTGGATTTTAAAAATCAGTTGCTGATTTGTTTACACGCAGTTCGATATTTTTTTAATATCGCTGTTTCTGTAACCATGAAAATATCGAAATTGCGCGCTTAGTCGGTTTAGCGTAGTAACTTTGTCCATTTTGATTTGTTTTGACTGTACAACGGCCGTGTGACCGTAATTTACATGGTAATCATTAATTTTGGGAAAAAAATACCTATATTAAAAGTGATAGAAATGGATTCAGTGACCGCTTCTGAATAAACTACTTTCATAGTGTGCATTAATTCAGTTACACATTTTATACAACAGCCCCGTATGAGACTCATCTCATAATTTAATGTGGATACAAACTGAGCACTATCAAGTGAGTTTGTTCATAACAGCACTGATGACCCCATTATCAAGGTATTTTCGAATAATATCTAACCAGTAAGGACCAGTCCAAGTCCAGACCAAGGTAAACAGTTAGGAACCCGATATCGTAAGTCATTGAAATACTAAATACAATTTTATGTAAGTATCTTATAATAGCCGTTTTCGCATTGGACGATAACTACACGATATCGTCGGACTGGTAGTTCCATACAATTACTACTAACCGCTTTCACACTGTGTCTTTGTAGTCAACGGTATCGTCGCCGACATTGATTGTTGTGCCGATATCAGCGGACGACACGGTGCGGGGTGAAACTGATCGTGGGGGGAGTGGCATGGGCACAGATTACTGAATAGTTACTTGGCATGGGTAGGCGCCGCCGGATGGTCGTGGGCGGATGCTACTTGTCCACCGCCGCACTGCATCGAACGAACTACTTGCACTCTACATTTTGTTGCGATGAGACGTTATTGTTTTAAATTATTGAACATCTAGAAGAGAAGGTAATAAGATCCCTCTAAATATCGCACTTGTACAGACGCCAGCACATCAAGCTACTACAATCTGTCAAATTTCTTCAATAGATCTTCAAATTTATCGTTAAAGCATTAAGGTTCACGGTTGATTGGGAAAACATGACAGTTTCGGGTAGCTTGACCTGCTGCTGGCGTCTGTACAATAGGTTCTTTTACCTATACCTATACTTCAATTCAATTCAATATTTTCATTTACGATATCGTAAAAGAAATATAAAAGATAAAGCGAATGTAACCTATCCACTGCTATCATTATTACCTCGAATTCATACACTTTAACACTTTTGGAATCGGAGGTGCTGTAAGCTTTTGCTAGCGCAACTCGACTATTCGGAACTGCTGTAGCATACCGCATGACAATAAGCGGTTGGTTACATCGTGTCACATGCCGATATCGTCACGATATCGTCGGACGATATCGTTGTCGTCCGATCTGACGATATCTACGATATAGACGTGTCGGTGTCGTTATCGTCGCAGTGTGAAAACGGCAATTGGGTACAGAAGCCAGCACTATCTAATGAATGCTCCTTTGACTCGTTATTGCTTGACATAGTGGGAATTCCGTAACAAATATTAAGAACCTTCTGGATACGTAGATAATGATTTGTTAACAAGTTTTAAGTGTTATTTTTTTACCGATGCATGCATCCATTAAGACAACATTTTGAGTGCGTTACATTGCGCCTGCAGTAAAAAGTAAAAGTCGTTTCGCAGCAATAATTTTAGCTCAATTTTACCAAGTATAATGTATATAATGCGTAGATAACGGATATATGATGGGTCTTTTGACATTGTATATATTTTCCTGTATATTGAAAAATACTACAAAGATGAAAAGAAACACTGCTTAAAGCTATTGTCATCTATTTCAAGCCGGTGCGGAAGAAAAGTACGACGAATTAATTACATGCAGTTTAAAATAACTGTATTATACCGATAATTCAGCTATTTCAATGTACACAACAATGTAAATACAGTCACCAAAGGAAGTAAGTAAGAAGGTTCGTCGAATCCTCGTATAGTGGAAGTTTACTTAGAAACCGATGGATCTTTTAGATTGAAATTTAATTTGATAAATGAACTGTTTGTTTTCTATTATTTAAATAAAATTTTATTTGGAAATATCCATCGGTTCCTTACTAAACTTCAACTATATACGATGACCCGGTTACTTATCTCCTTAGGTGACCGTACTAGCTAAATAAGCGTGTAAGATAGCAATAGCTTGCCCAAATAAGAAACAATTAAACTCATTAAAGGCTGATTTTTCCAACGCCAGATAATTTTATCGAAGAATAATTTTGAATTTTTGACAGTTCTTTCATACAAAAACTGTCAGGTTACATGAATAAAAATTATCTGTCGATTAAAAAATCAGTCCTAAATCACTTTTAGGCCCTATCAACTAAGTCTCTAACAAGACTAACTCATGTAACTCAACGGAGAATGAAGAACAAAAGGGATTTTTTTCGGAATATATATTTTTTTTGTTTGGCACTTTCACATTTATCCCAAAAATGTATGGACGGTGAATATTCTCGTTTAATTGTTTATATTCGTCTGTGACGGCTTTCAGGCACGTCCAATTGTTGTCAGGCATAGGCCTATTCATTCATTAGAGCCAACGATTTAATAATTTCATAGTTTATTACCCAATCATTAATTGAATTAATCCGACACAATCGCGTGACTTGGACCAATTGTGGAATGGACCCTTCTAGTGGTTGCAGCACAAGGTACTTAATAAATACGTTATAAATATAAGCAGTCCCCTTAAATTGATGTAACCCCACTAATATTATAAATAAATGAAAGTTTGTATGTTTGGACGATTTTTACACAATCACGCAAAAGCGGCTGAACTAATTTGGATGAAATCTGGCACACAGTTAGTTAATGACCTGGATTAACACGCATGATACTTTTTATCGTGGTAAACTGACATTCAGTCGAGTGAAGCCGCGGCCAAAAGCTAGGAGTCACTATTAGAAGACACAAAAATCGTTTTATAGTAGACTAGCTGCGCCCTGCGGTCTCACTCTCAATATCGAGGTAAAAATTATTTTTACATACAAAAAATAAATCTTTTCTCTTTAACTTTATAATATTATTTTAGACTAGCTTCTGCCCGCGGCTTCGCCCGCGTGGATGTCGGAAATTATCCCACGGGAACGTGCTAACAGGATAAAATGTACCTATGTGCTTCCCCAGAATGCCATCTATCTCGCGGGCCCTTTGTGGCTAATTACAATAGAAAACCAATTGTGTCTCATTAGAGGTGATTAAGAGGGTACCTATATGATATCTTTACCTAAGTACCTACCTAATTAAAAAAAAAACTCAATAACAGAAAATTAAATACCTACCTACCTAAATAAACCTATTTCTGATGATAATTAATCTAAACTCAATAAATAAGCAAAATCCCTAAAAACTAATATCTATACGAATGACTAATCCTACCTAACAGTATTATAAAATAACCTACGGTCACTACGTACACTATCAAATATACTACCTATACTTTAAAATTAAAATCTATACCTACGACTTACATAAAAATAAACCTAAATAACTCTAAAAACTAAAAGGAATAAAAATGAACTCCATTGCGGGTGACTTAACCTATGACAAACTTATTATTTGCGGTTGGTGCAGTAATCGGGTCTAGGGATCGAACCGCAAAATTAAGTTTGTTTTTTATTGTATATACTTTTCCGGGATAAAAAGTACCCAGTGTGGTGCCCAGGATATTAAAGAATAATTATACCAAGTTTCAGCGTAATCGAACCGGTAGTTTTTGCGTGATGCCTGAACAAGCAGACAGACAGACAGACAGACAGACAGACAGACAGACAGACCGACAGACAGACAGACAAAAATTTTTTTAATCACATTTTTGGGTTCGGTGTCGGTCTAGTAACACCCCCTGCCATTTATTTTTTTGATATTTTCAATGTACAGAATTTTCACTTCTACAGATTTATTATAAGTATAGATAATAGTAGAGTATTTATTTACTTACCAACTTCACTATAATTACCCTTATTTGGTGATTGCTTCTTAATAAATATCAAATAAAACACTATAGCACCGGTTATCAATCCAGACTGGAGGAGGATATCGTATATATCCATGTTAGATAATACACTACACGATCAACATTAGTAAACAAACAAATTGTGACCACATTCAGCGTTCAATGTCAGCCGGAATTAGAGACCTTGTCGATGGTAGAGCGAGAGCGAATGGCGAGTGAACGAGCGTGTGTTCGTGTGTTAACTGTGTTAAGACGAGCAAGGACGGAATGTTGACATCACAGCGATGTACCTAATCATCTGATAAATGATAATAAAGTAATTAATGCTAGATAGTACCATAGTCTCCAAGTCAGTCCGGTGCGGGCAGGTGTTACTTTCGTTTTACGTCTTAATCTAGTTATCTTAAAATTTATCACATTGTTTTTTGCAAGCAACAGTTATATTAGCAACCTTTGTATTAATGATGTAACTGTGTAATAATTGTTAAATAAATGCAAGTACTTTCAGGCGCAGATACAAGGGAGGGGGACAATGGGTGCAGTTGGCCCACCTAGGCTTCGATCAAACAAGTCTAAAACTCTATATTAGACGTAGACATAGTTTTATAACCTGTATTTTTACTTTGACAGTAGATTACTAAGATATAGATAGATACGTCGTACCCATATTCTCGAATTTAGGGAAAATTGGTGCTGAACTCAACGTATAGTAGGTACATAAATAAAATTGACAAATCATTGTTCCTAGGTATATTGTTCTGATTGTGGTTCCAAAGTTCGTTAAGTACCTCGTATAAGTACGGCAGGATTAAGATATCCAGATATACATTGTCGCGTTATTATCTACCATCCTAATACTAAAGATATTATGATAATAATAGGCAGGTATATATATATTATTTTGCCCATTAGGATTTGGAATGTGAAATGATTTATATAGAAAAATATAGTTAATTTACATATACATAGATATCAAAAATTGCGCAGTATAGAGAAATTATGATATCATCACCGTTTGAAATGAGATGACTAAGGCTGCCTGTCAATGAAGTGGAGCGATGTATAACAATATAACATCACACTCCGAAGTGTGTAGTACACTTACAATTCGACAGTTATATTTCAAGTCCCGTGTCACATATGTCCGTAAAGTAACATCGCTGTGTCATCAACTTATTGGTAGGCTACAAGCTAGGATCAACATTCTACAAAGGTCGTCTATTTAGATTTGAAAGAGTGTGGGATCTAATATGCTTCCTTGTAGCACACCTTATGACACAATTTCCTCGTCACTGTAATTCGAGTCTTTTTTAACTCGCTGAGCTCGCTCGCTGATTCTCAAGTAATCTCTGAAGATCTTTAAAGCTATTCCACGTACACCCAAAAATTTTAGGTTAGATACTAGTTTAGGAAAAGAAACTGTGTCAAAGGCCTTCGACAGGTTCAGAAATTATACCAAGGGACTTTGTTCTACTTTCCATTTTCTTAGCAATGGATTGGGTTCAGTGGAGACCCCAGAAGGCCAATTCCCATTATTATAAACTTTCAAAATCTCTTCTCAGCAACAATCAATGTCAAAAACTTGTCAAAAATGTACCGAAATTAGAGGTATTTTTGACAGATCTATATTTGACATTAAAGAGTTAAAAAGGGCGGAGTAATTGCACAGCCGTTTTATATATAAGCAATAAGTATACCTAGCAGCCTATAATGTTCCCACTGCTGGGACACAGGTCACACAGGCCTCCTCTCTGTGAGAGCCTGAGAGGGGAGTGTTTTATACACACTTACTAAAATATTTTCGACTCTTTTTTCGGGTCTGTGAATGTACAAAAGAAAATGTACGGCTCTACGTCAAGTTTGAAAAAAAATTACCTCTGGGTGACGGGGGCCCAATTTACGCCACAGTGTGATACGTTTTTTGCCTTATATATTATAAAGGACATCATTCATTTCTTACCCAAAAATAAAAGTGCCAGAAAAATAAAGTACTGTTTTCTTATGGGAAAAAAACCTGTTGAGCATCTCAAATAGCGGGGGGGGGGGGGGGGGGGTTAATTGTAGATTTTAATTTTTGGGCTTAAAATTTGAGACACTTGAATGATGTCCTTTGTGTTTATGTAAAATAAAGAACGATTTATAAAGTTGAACGAACTGTTACGTTTTTTTTTATTATTATTATTTCTGCGTGACTATGGTTTTCAATGTTTTTGTTGGTTTATTGGCGTGTGCCAGCTGATATATGGCAAACAATGTAAGGAAGCCTGTGTCCCAACAGTGGGAACATAGGTTGATTATGCTAATGCTATTGTATATAATCAAGTTCTTCTAACTGAACCGATAGCTGTGCTGCTGGGGAGTTTTTTTCGCCAGTTCTTCTTCCCAGCTAAAGAACAAGGAAGTGGTAAAGGGCGGGCGATTTGGGGCTCTCTTATTTAAGTTTCTACGTTCAAAAAGTGCTGATCCTCAGCTTAGTTTGTAAAAATGACTTTTGATTTTGAATAAATAAAACTTATCAATATAATTAAAAGACATCATTTATTGCGCAATAAATTCAACCACATGGATCGATTCCATTCATAATCAAACAATAAATAAATAAGGTCCAAGTCTCATTTTATCTAATAATTAATTGCAGTACCCGAAAATAAATATGGCATATCGAGGTTTAGAAACAGACGGTCACACAGGTATCAGTGACAGAGACGGCCACAGAGGTATGAGTGACAGAGATGGCGCTCTACAAAGCTAAACTTCTTCTAAAACTCGACGTGCCATATTTAAAGCCGGGTAGGTACAATAAGGCTTATGAATGATGGCCGGTCTGAACATAGGCTCTCCGAACTTTCGCGCATGTTCTCTGACTCACACTCGCCCCATGTCACCATTCGGTTCCCAAAATTGTTATTGCGCAGCCTTCTGCTCAAAGTTCGCGCCGACCAGGATTCATCAGTCATTATTATACAAGCATTTACATTATCAATAACGGCAAGCAACAAAACAACTTTTACACTTTATGTATAAATACATTTATTCACTAACTAGAAGGTAGTCTCTACATTATTGCTATGTTATATAATGTCTTACAGTTTTGTGTATATAGGTCAACAGACGATAGCGTAATGCTATCTACGTTTATCTACAACATTATATGGAAGGAAGCTTAGCTCTATTATGTACTTAGGTATAACACGGTCCTATAAATGTTTGCATCATCATCATCATCAGCCCACTGCTGAACATAAGCGTCAATGTTTGAATAGCTCCCATAAAATGTAAAAGTGAATAACTTGCCCAAAAATGATGTTTTTGCAAAATTACATAAATATTATGCAATGTGGAGACGACAATATGATAATAAATGCACACTGGCAATACTAATGCATAAGATTATTTTGAAACTATCAAATAAATCCTTTTCAAACAAACTAATACTAGTAGTGATGAGACAACTATGGGTGTTGCCAATCTTTGACTGGCTGTAACTATTGGATGTATTCGGTTGAAATTTTGTATGCACACTGGGAACGTTATTCGATATAATTACGGAATTTTATTTACTGTCATATTATCGTCTCCACCTTGTATGTCATAAAACAAATTGTTTTAAATCTAAATAAATAATTTTATTTTGTAAGTAGGTTTGTACAAACACTTTTACACGTCAATCATATTTTAAAACTAGATGAGGTCGGCGTTTCCTATCTGACTAGTCTGAGAAGAAAGGCCGAAACAAACTCAGACGTCACAGTCTCTTTTAAAGTCCAGACATAATCTTGGTCAGATCATATGAAGACCACGTAGGTCGATGTCTGAGATGGTCTTTTGAGGAAAGAACCACACAGATTGAGAGGACCTGTCCAGTCAGTGCACGCATATGTCAGAAATCGTGCAGCTCAACTCAAAACTTAAGGAGCTCAACGATTCGACGAACAATACCAAAGAAAGGACATTTGGGTAGGCCACATTAATTACTCAAACTGCCAGGCCATGACAAAAACTAACAGAACAGAGAGAAAAATAAAAAATAAAATGACCCACATAGTCTTCACATTCACAATAATTAAAATAATAGAATACTCTACAAAGTAAGCAAATTTCATAGTATATATCAAATTCATTAATGTCAAAGTGTATATAAAAAAAAAACAACAACAAAACAAAAAATAAAAAAATTCAATATGTAAAAATTGGAAGCAACTTAAACCCAAGCTTTTTTGTCCTCGATATAAGCCTTAACAGGTATAAAAAGCTTTCTGGCACAACTTACGTTTAATGAATACATTTTATAAATATGTAAATACAAATAAATACATTTTACTTTCTAATATTAATAGCTCCGATTATTGTGATGAGTCAATATCAAATTAATTTAATAATGCTTTTAATATTTTTTCTCTTATTTCATTATCCAATTCCCGATTCGAACAAAACATGTTCTACGTTATTCGTAATAGTAATTCGTAGATGAAATAGAGTACAATATGAAAAATAGTACACAACCACACAATCTATGAAATCTACGTAATATTTAATAAGTCCACATTGTACATTTACGTACATAAAACAAATTATTGTCTTTAAATAATAAAAATGTTTTTGTAACATAAGACTCCGCGCGGCCCACAGATCAGGGAATTTGCTGATGACATTGAATAATATATTTTATTGTCAGTGCCATAAAGTCCAAAGTTGTACAAAAATCGGCCCAGGCGCAAAACGTGTCTGGGTGGATACATTGTTTCGTAATGGCACAATGCAATCACCTTGTTTTGGTTGCATCCATACTAATATTATAAACTCCGTTTGTCCATTAGTTTTTGACGCTCAAAGCTGTCTAGCTATAAATTTCATCAAATTTGGCGCACAGGTAGAACATGACCTGGTTTCCTGTGGGAGGATACTTTTTATCCCAGTAGTAAGGATGTAGCAGGTGGTGTTTTGTACTTTCTGCCTTCATAGGAAGAAGCCGTAAGTTCCCGTGGGATATAATTTCCAATCTTTACGCGAGCGAAACCGTGGGCGAGAGCTAGTTTTACATAAATCTCAGGTTGAACTTGTCGATTCGTTTAATAAGCGGCTATCGGCTTAGTTTCTCTTGCGATTCTAATGAGACAAATAATTACTAATAATATAGATAAAACCCTGAACACAATATGAGCGAAAGTCTATTAAAAACAATCTGCTGGTCGTCTATACTAAGTTAATAGGAAATAAACATGAGTAGGCCAGTCACCGTAGACACGAAAAATCACGTTAGGTCGCAAAACATATCATTGTACTGATTGTTTGGGATGTTGTTAGGATAGGTAGCAATTGTTCGGTGTTTTCACCGAACACCTTAGTTAGCAATATCGGCGCAAAGCGTTGACCTAATTTTATTACTTATTTTTTTATATTAGATACTATATTCAGTGCACTTTTGTCTAACGCGTTAAATAGTGTTCAACATAAACATTTGTTTCTCCTCAAAAACACCGACACCTCGCTACGTACCCCGACATATTTTTGGTTCTTCGAGCCAGATCACGCGTCGCGTAATTTCGGAATTTTGGTGTGCGAGGTCCGAACTATCGTAATAAACAACAGTGTGTGTACATTAGAGCAGAAACTGAAGTAGCAGCAAAGGCTGAGTACTAACAGCGGAGAATACAAGTAATATTTTGCCTTATTTCTAGTCAGTTAGCGTTTTAACACCGAATAACAATGTCGGAAATCATTGAAACACAATCAATGATCTATGATAGCATAATAAAGCTTGGTATTAACTCGAAGAAGGATAGTGCTGAAAGGAAAACTGTAGACTACTTTAAGCGGAAGCTTAATACTTTGGAGAGCTATTGGAATGATTATCAAATTAATCATGAGCGAATTGAGGGAGAAGTAAGTAAAACTGATCCTTATTTTACCGACCGAGAGTACGAGAAAACACGTACGGTGTATGAGTCAACCAAGGCGTTGATCAACCAACAGTCTCAGCTGCGGTTCGTTCATAGCTTCAAAAATGATGACATGTTGAAAACTTTAGGTTTGTGTTGGAACCCAAAAGGAGATCAATTTACGTTCCGTTGCGACTTTTCCCAAAAAACCTCAAAACCAACTAAAAGGAGCTTTCTACCAGAAATTTCAAAATTATATGACCCTCTTGGTTTGCTGACACTCCTATACACGAAACTTAAATTTTATTTCAAAAGTTGTGGAAACATGATCTACAGTGGGATGATAAAGTGTCCGATGAAATACATAATGAATGGGTCAAGTTAATTACGGGAATTGACAACATCAAACATTGTAAGATTCCTCGATGGATATTATGCAACGAGAATGATGTCATCGAACTGCATGGCTATTGTGACGCATATGCGTGTGTGGTATACGCACGAACAAAATACCTACAAGAAACAGTAATCGTCGCAGCAAAGTCGAAACTTATACGAAGTAAAAAGAGCTTAACATTGCCACGGATGGAGGTTTGCAGTGCTTATCTACTATCTAAGCTCATCGAAAAAATCAAACAGAGTATAAGTTGTCAATTAGAAATCTATGGATGGTGTGATTCTATGGGGGTCATAGGGTGGCTGCAAGGCGACTCGGCACGTTGGAAACCTTTCGTGGCTAATAGAGTAAACGCTTTCAAACAGATAATGCCGGCAAATTGCTGGCGATATGTAAAGTCGGGAGACAACCCGGCGGACTGCGCCAGCTGGGGTTTAACAGCGCCTCAACTATTATAACATCCTTTATGGTGAAAGGGACCAGCATGGCTAGCGTCCTATGACATAGAGAAGGAACAAAAACAGACTATCTACCAAACAGAGGAAAAGATGAAAAGGATAGAATTGGTAAACATTGTTCAAGACATAACAGTAATAGTAATACATAATTTATTATTTACAACATAATTCGTTTATAAAAATAACACGTATCTTGGCATGGGTACTGAGGGCATTGACGCCAACGTCGCAACGTAAACATTTACCTAAGTATCGAACATTACTAGAATTGCGATTGCCATATCGACTATTATAATATACGTACAAAGTACAGCGTTTACGTCAGATATTGAAATGTTAAACAAAAATAGCAACAAACAGCAAATTATTGAATTTAAAACATTTCATCGATAACCGCGGCTTTCTCCGAGTGGGAGGACGTTTACGGAACGCGAACATGAGCGACGAAATGAAACATCCTAACATAATCCCTAACAGAAGTCGATTGGCGGAGTTACTCATAGAAGAAGTTTATCTGTTAACATTCCATGGGGGCCCTCGACTGACCTTAGCTGCTCTAAGACAACAATACTGGATAACAAGCGGAAACAGTACGGCTAAAAAACAGTTAAGAAATTGTGTAACTTGCCGGAAGTATAAAGCAAGGAAGCAATATCAATTGATGGGTGACCTTCCCGCTGCTACAACCAACCCCGCTCCTCCATTGTACCATACTGGCGTGGACTACACAGGTTTTGTGAACATCAAGGCAAGCAAGGGGAGAGGGGTGAGAACATGGCTGTTTTCATATGCATGGTCACGAAAGCAGTTCACCTGGAATTGGTGTCTGACCTTACTAGTTCAGCATTCTTAGCTGCTTAAGAGAATGGAGGCCCGGAGAGGAACACCACTTAAATTGTATAGTGACCAAGGAACTGATTTTATCGGAGCTAATAGACTGCTGCAAGAGGAGTACAACCAATTACAACCAGTTTTCGGGGATACTTGCCAGGCAGAAATAGCTGAAATGAACATACAATGACATTTCAACGCTCTATCTTGGCCGAGCGCTGGTGGACTGTGGGAAAGGGCCATCTGCAGTCTGAAGTTCCACCTAAAAAGAGTGAGGGTGAACAAAGACTAACGTTTGAAGAGTTCACCACTGTACTGACACAATTGGAGGCGTGTCTGAACTCGAGACCGTTATGTTCGGATTATTTATCACCGGCACATTTTTTAACAGGAAGGATCGATGTAACAGTGATTGAGACGAAGGACGATGCGAGAACAAGATGGCATTTAACAACCAACATTTTTAAGCAGATTTGGAAAAAATGGAAGAATGAATATCTGAGCCAATTAACAGCGAGAGAAAAGTGGTTTAAACCTCAGGAAAACTTAAAAATAGGAAATATGGTGGTAGTGCATGAAGATAACATTCCAGCTGGACGGTGGATTATGGGCCGAGTGATAGATCTGCATCCCGGTAACGATGGCTACGTCCGGGTGGTGTCATTGAAAACGAAAAATGGTGTCATAAAGCGGCCAGTAGTCAAACTTTCTTTATTACCGGTAGAAATCAAAACAAACAGCCAACAAAACAGCACAACTGAAACAGACAGTTCAACTGAACAGGGTTCTGAGACCCAGAATAACAGGAGACGAACAAGAAAAACAATACCAGGAACGTTATCGTATTGCCATGGCATTAACCTTTTTTATGTCAATCTGCAGCGTTGCAAATTGCAGCTACAACATAAACATCCTTAAACAATAACCAATCTTTCTACTTTGACACAATATAAAAAATCAGCCTCGTAAAAGACAGTTGGACCCTAGTCGTATTCTATAACATGTCTCCGTATTGGGAAGGCATGCAGGCGTTTGAAAAAGTGACCGCGTATCTAAACAAAACATGCAAAAGAACAGGCAGCGAACAGTGTTTGTTTGTTTGTTTAATATGATAGTCCCTCAGCTGATCCATGAGTGTAATGAACTGAAATACTACAATGAACTTCTGATGACGCAACACGTAAGTGGACACTCCAGACGGCGGCGAGGACGTATCAATGCAGTTGGAAACATTGCAAATTCCCTATTCGGCGTATTAGACGAACAATTCGCGGAAAAATACAGCCAAGACATCAACATGATACAACAAAATGAAAAACATTTAGCCGGTTTATGGAAGAATCAGACGTCGACTGTCGAATCAGAGTACAATTTGTTAAAAAGAACAGAAGAAATCATTGCAAAACAACATAAAATAATCAATAAACATCTGATCACGCTGGATAACATCTCAAACAAACTACAACGAGAGAAAAACAACATATCCTTACTGCAAGAATTTACCATGACAGCTCTAACAGCTAGTAATTTTCTGCATAACTTAAAAAGAACTCAAGATATTCTACTTGACATCCTAACTAATGTCCACCATGGACAGCCTGAACAGTTCCAAAAGGAACTTAACATTATCTCTGGGCATTTATCCGATGACCTAACATTGCCTATTAAACCACACGATATTCGAAAGTTTTATTCTCTGATAAGCATTAAAGCTCGAATAACTGAAGAATATTTCCTCTTCCAAATAACATTCCCACTTATCAGTAGAGACCGATATAAGTTGTATAAAATACATCCTATACCACACCAGACGAACAACACTATGATAGAGTTTATCCCGTCGTCAGAATACGTCGCTACGGATCTAAAAAGAGACTCATACTTAACAATTACGTCTTAAGAACTTTCACTATGTAAACAAGAAGATGATAAGTTTATGTGTGACTGGAAAAAGCCGATATACCATCTTAACAACGAGAACAACTTTTGTGATCTCGACCGAGACAATGATATGTGCAAGATACGAAGATCTCGGTGTGAAAACAAATGGACATCACTAACAAACCCGTCACTATTCTTGTACCGTTGTTGCAACATCTATGCCGTTAAAGTAATCTGCGGCGAACAGATAAACCAGATACAACTAGGCAAAGCTGGTGTCATTTACTTGCCTGCTGAAGGGTCAGGATTTTACTCTAAACATTCAGAGGCAGAAGAAAAACAGGCACACATAAAAATAAATACTGTACCATAATATGATAAGCAGTATAAAAGTATGTCTTTTGTTGGAGATTCATAACAAATAATATTGATGGTGTAATTGAGATCGACGTTACCGTCAGGTTGGCTGGACCAAACGAGATGTATACATGGGACCATGTGCACTATTTACTACCTATTTGCTACTATTTACTAACTATAATGAAATATTTCCTACCTTTGCGTTAAGAAATATATCAAAGAAATAAAGTGGCCAGCCATTCTGACGTCAGGTTGGCTGACCACTTCCAAGTTCTCATAGTTATACCATTGTCTTAACCGCATTGGTAATGTAAATATTTACTACCTATTTGCTACCTTAACATATATTTTTTACACAACTTTAAGAAGCTCCTATAAAAAGTTATTAATAAAAGCCATTAAAGCGCCTGTACATCAATGATTTACGTCTATTCTCCTCAGAATAATTGCTAACAATATTTTTGCAGGCGCTTAGTGCCTTATGAACAACTTGTTTCTGGAAATGAGCTAATGAGACACAGTTACTTTTCTATTGCTATAAACCAAATTTTGATTTTCCCACAGTTGAGAGGCATAGTAAAGTTTAGTAAAGCCCCCGGGAGGTGCCGCAGGAGGGGCGCAACATGGGCGGCCAGTACCTGCTGAGGACCGGATCCTGACCCTGGTGCAACAGGAGCTGGCTGCTTTTCAGAGTCGGTTCTCCGTCCTGGAGGCCATTGTCCTGCGCCCCCCGCTGGCGGCGAGCCGGCCGGCTTCGGGCCTGGCCCGGCGTGAGTGGCAAGTGCTTGCGGCGCAGTGCCGAGCGGAGCAGCCGCCGCCGGCATATACGACAGTGAAGTCATCTGGGTTGCTAGGACAATGCACAGGCATTTAAGTAGAATACGGACACACGGTCATGGTTGTATTCAGTATGTAATTTATAAAAGACGTTCCGAATGTTGAATGATTAACTGTCTCCTGTGCATGCAGGTATACGGTGCTACCAGGCATGTTGTTGCCACCCAAACACTACTGCATAGTATACTCGGAGGGAAAAGTCCATCGCTACAATAAATATCAGGTGAGATAAAAACATAAATTCATCTTCAGTCATCTGGACTGCTTCTAGTCTTACCAACAAGGCTACCAAATATCCTGTATAAGGAACCTGTCCCACCGCCGACAAGAAACGTACAAAAGATTGAAGGTCCCGTGTAAGTAAAAGAAATACATATATTAATAGTAGTTGATCGCTAACTGTACACACAGTTGGCGAGTACTCTTTTATCGCAACGACTAGAGCTATCAAAGAGAGTACTCGACCAGAGACGATCCCTTGGCGGGCACAACACTCGCTGAGAGACTCACGCTTGTTACGTGCGCATACGAGTAATGGCTCGCCACCGTCGCGCACTCGCTGCTCGTTCATGTTTTTGCTAGCTCTACTTACTTTTCGGTAATCGCCGGTGGTGGGACAGGTGCCTAACCTTATCAACTTTCATGCTGAAAATTCCTTTCGATCAGTTGTAACTGTTGCAAGCGTGATTTGTGTTAATAAAAAGAACTAAAAAGTTAAAAATAATTTAAACCTGATAAAAAATAAATAAAAGCGTGTTACATTGTGTTCTAAAAGTTCTTTAATGTTCCATCAAAATACACACATACATACATCGCAAGTCAAATAAAAGCTTGTAAAATATGACCTCAAAGGTGGTCGTCCGCTGGAATTATCTTAGTCAATCCGATTCGGATTAAGTTACTCAGAGCAATTGTACCAAATCGTGACATCATGTATATTGTTTTGAATTTGGTGTGTTGTTGGTTGGTTGTTGGATGTGTTTGCGAGAATGTTTTGAATTGTCTTATTGTTTTTGTTTTGTATTTATTTATTTCAATTATATCGATTTCTTTACAAAATTATCTTTTACTACATTGCACCTTTACCCGTATCCGTAGCTATGTACACGATATTGTGATTCTTATTAACTCTCTATACTTGCATCTTGTGGGTCTTCTTTCACCTCCACTTTTTCTATTATACCTTTGGTTCCTGATAGTCGTACTAAATCTCCAGTTTTGAATACATCTGTGGCGTTTGCTGCGCCTACGATACAAGGCAATCCATATTCTCGGGCAATTACGGCACCTGGAAATTGGGAAACAATATTTTTGTAACTTACGTAACCACATGTTTCATAATATTTTGTATATAATAATATCTATGAATATTTTGGTCCGACAAATCGTAAGTACCTAATTTTCTTTTTTTATTGGAGCAAAGAGTGATGTATGTTTAAGGACTTGAATAACTAAAATAAGAACCTAAATATAAAACATATTGAGCCTTCATAGTAGAACTGCAGATTTGTATATGTATCATTGACGGATTTTTTTAACCTACCGTGTGAAATAAGTCCACCGAGCTCGGTGACGATGCCAGTCAGGAGCGGGAAGTAAGGCGACCAGCCGATGTCAGTCGCGTGCGTTATCAGCACATCACCACGGCGCAAGTCACCAATCTGTTCAAAGAAAACCATTAGTGTCGCAGGTATAATAAACCTGCTCCACTGGTACGAAATTGCAGGAGACATCAGCGTACACAACCATTCGATACGCTTCCGTGCCGCATCGAACATCAATCAATGTTAATGATGGAATCCTCCAAACACAAAACAAATCCAAAACCCGTGTCAGATTAAATCACGATCGCCATTTTCCGACAGCTATTTACTGTCGGGGGCAAGGTCAGGTAGGTAATCGAAAATATGTCATCTTGGACACGACAGCAAGTCCAATGGTTGTGAATAGCTATGCAGAAAAGCAATGAATTAAAATAGGGTGGAACAAGAATGGCGACGAACTTCTGATTCGAGATCCTTGATGACGCAGGCCCTCGCGACCACCTCCCCGCCACACACGGACGTGGCGGATATCTTCACGTCGCCAGCGGTCAGGTTCGGCGCCTTAGGCTCTAGCTTGTCCACCCAGCCGGTGTTCAGCTCCGCAAACTTTAGCTTACACCAGCCTGGATGGTACTGTTGACGTTGCATTGCTCTGAAAAATATCCCTTTTCTGTATTCTCTGTGGAGGAACTCGGAAAATCGGAGACTTACTTTCAATCGTTTTCAATTTGTTTTGTTTCCAGCGAATGTTCTGTTTATCGTTGTGATTAATGAACACATACCCTAAATCAAATCAAATGTATGGTCATGAGATTTGATGACAGGTTTATTAGGCTTTCAGTTTCAGTAAACGACCTCATTCAAATGTTTTTAAAATCGTACGTCATCATCATCATCATTCTCCTGCCCTTTTCCCAATTTATTTGGGATTGGCGCAACATGTCTTTTTCTTCCATACTTCTCTTTAAAATCATACATGCAAAAAAATATATATTAGGTAGGTGCCGGAAATACTTACTTTTTCAATAGAGCAGGATCTCTAGTAGCAAGATATTTCCTGAGCTCTTCCTTACGGAAGAAGAACACGAGATCAGGATTTGGTATTAACCACTTTTTAACTAACAAGTTGCCGAGTCGGATGAAACCGATTCGTAATTTATGAATAACAAGCACCAGATGTGCCTTCGTGCCCTCTCTGTGGCGCACGGCACGGTGACATAACGGCAGAATCCAGCGAAGAACTTTCCTGTAACAATTGATGTGAAACTATGTACACATATTACGTAGTACTGTAGGTAATTACTGCAAAGAGACATAGATTCGAATTCAACTCGAAACGATCACAGAAAACCTCAGATCAGTAACTTGTAAAAGGACAATCCCGTACGTACGACGTACCTAGTGTTTGGCTTCTGAGGAGTTTTTAAAGCATCTACAATCTCCTGGATACTTTTAGCATGCTTTATTCCTTCAGTGGTAACGTGTAAGTTTTGGAGTACTGTCATCATATTCTCTGGGACCAGAACCCACGGTTTAGTAACTAAATCAAACTGAAACAAAAGAATTTTGGAAAGTATTAAATAAAATAGAATAATTTTAATTCAGATATCAAGGACCCATAGGTAAGTACATCATGCATAACAATATTACACAAACAAAAATAAAAATAATAATTAAAATGTAGATTAAAATGATAATGAAAAATAAAAATAAAATAAAATTAGAATCAAAATTTAAATTTAAATAAGTAAATAAAATAAAAAGCATTTATATCGGGTAAACCAAGAGCACCCATACACCAACCAGAATACATATAAACACATAAGACAAATGTTATCGGACACAGCTAGGAACATACCTGCTACAGCAATGTCCGATATACGGGCAGTCAAATCTCCCGGCAATCATCGCCAGAACTGTATTGGAGCTGTCCCGCACCCTGCGCACCAAGGACGCGCACCGCTTGCGCATGGTGGTGTGGAAACAGTCAGTGCGCGCTTCCGCAAACATGCCCGCGGCACTGCAGAAACGGGGCAGCCCCAACACCGCCCTGAACGCGTTATTGTACTGGACACGGAGGGCACTGTAAGCTGCTCGTGTATAGTAAACCCATAGGCTGCACGAGTATAAAGAGATGCAAAAGGCTTTAAAAAGCGTGATCTTAACTTGATTTGACCAGCGAGCAAACCTACGGGCTATCATATTTGCTCTTTTAGACAGTGCCCTCCGCTCCCTTTCGATGTCGACATGGTCCCTCAGGTCGGCTGTTACCCAATGCCCCAAATATTTAAATTGGTCCACCCTTCCTAAAGGTACATCATTCAGGCGAATGGGTGGTACATGTTGCGAGCATTTAGCGCCGGCCTGAAAGACCATGTATTGACTTTTTACGGCATTATACATGAGGCCGTGGGTGTCCGCGTAATCCTCACACACTTGCAATAACTTGCGTATTCCACAGACCGACGCGTTCAGTAGTACCATGTCGTCTGCGTAACTCAGATTGTTTACACAGACTCCATCAACGTGGCAGCCAACATGGTGGCTACTGAGCGCTACGATGAGTGCATTGCTTGTTGGCACCAATTCAGATCCAGTATTTATACCTCCATTACGGCTCTGTAGCCGTGGTGCTCCAAAAATTGCCGAACATCAACGTAAATGTCATCATGGGCGTATTTTTTGAGCCATAGCAGGGCATTCTTGGGGTCCTGCGCTCTAAATTCTTCGGCTAATCCAGACTGCTCCAACTTTTGCGCTATACTAGCCAAAGCCCTTGGCACTTCTGCTGATAACACGTCACCCGAACTAAACAATGTACTTATTTCACTGCATTGTTCTGGAGTAAACTCTAAAAATAAAATGTTATTATAAAATAAAATATCTATTTGCATGCATTAAATGATCATCTAGACTAATATTTATTTCACTTTTATTAGAAAGTAACACTATTCCCGACTAACATAGGATATGATACGATACACGACTCCTGTGGGAATCTCCATGCAGGTAAAACTGACAGGCGCAGCTAGTTTGTTATAATGTAATAATTACCACACAATTTGTCTACAAGTTCAAAATTAAAATAGCATGAAACGTTACCTGTTTTTCCCTCCAAAAATAGTAACATGGCCATGAACTGGCTGCAACTGCTTGCTATGGTCGTAAAAGAATGGTTGTGACAAACGCGTTCCATTACTTTTCGTGATTCCAAAAGAGCTTCAAACAGGTCTTCAGGGTTGTCACTTTTAAAGTCATAATTCACTACGCTGGCTTTCACAGAGTCATTGAATTTCCATTTAGATAATACAAGCGCCTGGAAGTCAAATTATAATAAGAAATAAGTACCTACATTTGTACACATCTTAACTGTTCTAACACACAAAACATTTTGGTATAAACATCAATTATGTGTTCTGAATCTGTGCTTCCCGATAGATACAACTTGGATGTCTTGAGTGAGTAAATAGGTACTTCAGTAAGCTACATCATTGCGATGCGATACCGGTACGTATAGAAAACATAACACAATTTACCTTTATCATAATGTACATCACCTCAGGCTGGTCAAGCCAGTGAGGCGCGCGCCTGTGATGCGCTGTCTGCAATATCTGCTCGTCTGCTACTGTATGTCCATGAATAGCCATTTCCATCATACGTATATTTACGCCTAGTTCTTTGGGGGCCTTCTTGTATAAGATCTGCAAAATAAAGTAATAACATGATTTAGGGTGTAGACCAGTCGTGCGGTGTTCCACAGGGCTCGGTCCAAGGCCCGCTCCTGTTTAACGTCGGGTACGACTGGGTGCTGAGGGGCGAGCTCAGACCGGGGGTAGACCTGACGTGTTATGCGGATGACACGCTGGTCACTGCCTGGAGGAGCGCGCACAGGGAGGCAGCGTTGCTGGCGACGGCTGCGGTCTCACAGGGTCTGCTGGGCCGCATACTTCGCCTAGACCTGGAGGTGGCCCTCAGCAAGTCGGAGGCCATGGTGTTTCATGGCCCCCGGCAAGCGCCGCCGCCCGGCTCACACATCGTGGTCGGGGGGGCTCGGATTGCTGTCGAGTCTACCATGGGACTTCGGCCCCCACTTCCGGCGACTGGTGCCCAAGTTGTTGGGCGCGGCTGGGGCGCTATCAACGGTGCTTCCCAATCTGGGGGGCCCGAGCGCCGCCTGTAGGTGGCTCTACGTGAGGATCGTACGATCGATGGCCCTGTATGGGGCCCCGGTGTGGGCCTCTGCTGCTGAGGCTGCGGAAAGGGAGAGGGAAATCTCGTCCACTCACCCGGTCCGCAGCAGGCGCACCGGGCGTCGGCGGAGGGCGGACAACGCCCTCTTCGAGCCCCCCTAAATGGGCGACGGACTCCGGGACGTCCGTACAGACATCCATATCATATATTCTATATATCAGGGTAAGGTCCTTCCGGGCGAAAGTCTTATTTTTTTACACAAAAAATCCCGACCCTGGCCGTCCAGGTCCTCAATGAATTTATATCTTCTCTGATAAACCATCACGGATACTAAGGCGGCTCGGAGCTAGAGACTAAAACTAAATGGCGGTACTCACATTATACAGCGCTATGGCACATCTGTTGTGGGTCACCACTACGGCCTTGTCGTAACCGCTCCCGTTGACGCCGACTGTCTTCTCCATACCGGACCCCAACGGAGTCGTCACCAGATCAAAAGTCATCGGAGTTAATGGTTTAGGAAGGACCTGTGAAAAACAACTTTGCTATATAAAAATTCGATACGTGTTCGAAACCCTAGTGCAACTCCGAATTGAATAATACAAGAAGCTTGATAAGAGCGATGATGATAATACGATGAACCTTGCTCGTCATCACCTTCCTGCCCTTGTCCCATGTTACTTGGGGTCGGCACAACACGTTTTCTTCTTCCATTCTTCCCTGTCAACGTCATGCCGCTATCATTCGCTCCCTTTTCTTTGATATCATTCCTCGCACAATCTTCTTTAGCTTTCCTCTCCCTCTCCATCCATAAACATTTATATTCATCCCTTTTTTAGTTACATACGATATAACACGATGCGATGAACCTTGCTATTGAAAAAATATTCATGTGACGAATATACTTAATTATATCTAGATTGTGTTGTAGGAAGTGAGGACAATTTCTGAAGGAGTATTTTGTTACGTTGATTTGTAGTTATTTTGTTCTCTTACCTCTCCACAATTACCAAACGACGTTATTTCGTCGTCTGCCATGACAGGTGAGTCCAGTTCAAACAGTAACTCCTCTTCGGTCCAGCGATCCAAAGACGTGATGGGTCGCGCTTGCAGGAGGAATATCTCGTTCTAGGGATTAAAGATTTTATTTATGTAACTTTAACTTTCTAAGTACCTATAATTTCACGTATCTTAAATAGCTAAATCCACTAGAACTTCACCAAAATCAAAATTATGCAATGTACCGTACAATGTATCTGTGGCTTGATCGTGACGATAGAAAGTTTTGTGAAAAGTGTATCTCGCTTGTATGTTCAAATATTTTCACATGTTCATATTTAAACAACAACACTTGTTTGTTTGCGATACAGTGCGCTTTGCTCTAGTTCTTCTTATCATCATCACGACACTCGCAATGCAACCGTGGAGACAGCTAAAATCAACGGTCCTCAACGGACAGAGGACCAAGCCTTACTCTCATTTAACCATACTTTCTATGGATGCTTAAATTGATGTTACTTAGTTTTCACCTCTTTAACAGCCCACTCGATATCTCTGCCAGCGCCCCACAAATCTTCTTGAGACACTCCGATGGTGGCCAGTTTCAGAGCTTCAACATCAGTGATACAAGCCACGTTCCTTTCGTCCTCTGGTACATCTTCCATAGCGATGCCACTGCCCTCTGTCTTAACGCGGCGACTTTTGGACCCCAACTCTTTCTTCAAAAAAGTGATCTGACCATTCCTTGTCCGATTTATTATCATGGTATCAGGTTCTACTGCGCCGGATACAACACTCTGTAAATAAAACATTATAAAATTGTAATAGTTGCCTATTTGAAAGAATTTTATTGGAAAATATTGACAAAAGGAAGATGACTCAACTTAAATCTTCGAAATAATAAAATTAAAAAAACATTACACGTAAATTGTACGGTTCTAAGGTGCAACATCTTTACTAAGTGAACAACTATAAAATTACCTCGCCGAGTCCATAGTTAGCAGTGATGAGCAGTCTTGAAGGGTCTCCATGCGCGGGGTGCCGCGTGAACATGACGCCGGCCGCGCGCGGCGCCACCAGCGCCTGCACCACCACGCCACCGCCGCACAAACA
Source organism: Apamea anceps (assembly GCA_951799955.1). Lineage (NCBI taxonomy): Eukaryota > Metazoa > Arthropoda > Insecta > Lepidoptera > Noctuidae > Apamea > Apamea anceps. The sequence goes on from OX637501.1 coordinate 7,206,292, forward strand.
TGGCTGTCCGTTCTGTCTGTACCCACCCAAACCCAAATTAACCTGCGTCTAATGTAATGTATACAAACACCTTCGAGAATAAATTCTATAAATTTAATGATGGCTAAAACCGCATCTAAATCCATTGCGTTGTTTAGAAGAACAACACGGTCATACAGACAGATACGAAAAACGTCTTCAGTTTATACGATTTTTTATATTGATTTTATAAAAAAGCACCCGTCTGCTTAAGACCACATGATAGTAGAAGTGATAACTTACGACTCGATCCAAGTATACCGACTGAGAGTCACCGACCCGAACGTGGGGGTTTAGTTTCGTTCACTGTTCGGAAAGAACGCAAAGTGCGTCTAAAGAAGTTTTCACTCAATTTCAAAACAATTCTCGACACAGAATGTAAGCGTGATTCTGTTCGTTAGTAAACCAACCAAGATACTAATGAAACGAAGAAAAACAAATAATGTAGGTAGGCTTTTCTGATCATGTACCTGCGATAAAAGGTACTGGTGAAGGCAAACATTGATGCCCAGCACTTCTGGACTCCCTCTATGATATCACTGTCGCTGATACATCCAAGAATTGTTTCGTTTTGCCCAGCAGCTGACAATTCTTCACTGTCTTCTCCTACGGCTGTATAACAATAACTTGTTTGAAGCAAAATCTTTTGACTATACCGTCCTAAGATATCATTTATAGCACTGTGACATAGACCCGCACTTAAGTCACGCTTATCTGTGACCTAAGTAGTCCATTTTTACACAGAAAAGCATTTAGGTCACATGTGCTATAAAATAGTATACGATACGTGTGACTTAAGTATGTAATGAACTACTTAAGCCACACGTATCGTAAATCGTAATGTAGATACTATTCTGTAATTAGCCAACTTACCAGATGATCGAACCGCAAAACGTAGTTCAGAGCCCAATTTCTCCTCGGTTGCTTTTATTCTTAATTCCTTCATGTTAATCAATATTTCATCTCTAACGTCTCCCTTTATCTCTGTGGTTACAAACAGTTCAGATGCTCTGAAATTATAATAAACTCTTTCAGTTCTTCGAAATCTTACTTCTCATCACCAAGAAGAGAATGATGTTGATGATGATGACATTCTCGGGCCCTTATCCCAATTTATTTGGGGTCGGCGCAGCACCAGCTCTCTTATCATCATTTTAATCACCAATAATCACCATTAAATCGTGAGAAATACGTACTTTTTACACAATTCTTTAAATGTGTCTTCGTTATAATTTTCATTAGCAGCTTCGATTTCCCGAATCGCGGCCAGCAGTTGAGGATTTACTTCCAGATGCTTTTCTAAAGCTTTAGTGGTCAGGCAGAATCCGGGTGGCACTCGGTAACCCTGCAAAGCACACCGTATTCAGTAACGTAAGAAACATTCATTCAATTCTCTAGTCAGGGTCATAATATCGGCAAAGGGTCAAAATAGTGTGCAAATTGTACCTCATCCTTCTGCATGGAAGCCAGCAAAGCCAACGAAGCACCTTTCCCTCCAACATACATGGGACATGCGGCAGCGCGATCCTCAAACGAAACGCAGTAGCCCACCTCACCAGCTTGCTTCTCCGTCAACCACTTCAACAGACGTGGTGGAGTAATACGCGAGGCCGGCTCCGAAACAACTTAGGGAACAAAATTTGGTTTCATAAATACGAAAAACCGGCCAAGAGCGTGTCGGGCCACGCTCAGTGTGTTCCGTAGTTTCCCGTCCGTCACAATAAGTGTTCCCACTTATGAGTTTAAAGGTGGGCATCCATTATGTTCGCGCTCCAGCAGCGCTCCGCGCTCCTGCAACTGCTCCCGGTAGTGGGTACGTGCGCGAACACGGAGCGTGTAACATTACACGCTCCGCGGCAGGCGCTCCGACTCGTGACGGTTTTTAGCGCGAACACAAAGGGGAGCGCAGTGTGTCAAAGGGGAGCGCATGTAGAAGTTCGCGCGACGTATCCATTGGAGCAGTTGCAGGAGCGCGGAGCGCTGCTGGAGCGCGAACATAGTGGTAACCCAACTAAAAAAAGGCTATTTGTTACGGAACTCTAATAATTACGGAACACTAAAAACGGGCCCACAAAGGACGGTGATAACTAAAAAAAGAGTTATAGATTCCAACCACACATGGAAAGTTCGAGAAAATGTTGTTTATTTTACAGCGCCATCTCTCGGGGAATTGGGTTACTAATTAATACATAGACGTGCCAGAAGTTTTCAGTGGTAATTTTGGATTGCGAGAACCGATTTTAATAATTCATTTTTTTCCAATTTTTATTTTACCACTTTGTCGGCGTGATTGATATACATATTGGTACCAATTTCAGCTTTCTAGTGCTAACGGTCACAGAGATTAAGCGAGGACGGACAGACGGACGGACAGACAGACATGGCGAAACTATAAGGGTTCCTAGTTGACTACGGAACCCTAAAAATCAAGTTTGTAGCTACGCTCCATAGCTTATTTTACTGTTCGTTGAATACCTGATGGTTCATATCCAAGTTCTAGAATGCCAGTGCCTGGTATGCAGTTAATGTCAACATGCATGGTACGATACACCACTTCTTGTTGGTAAGGAACGCCGCTGAAGAGCTTGCCGCCATCAGCATTAATTCTTAGCACCAACGTCAGTATACTGTCGTCAGCTGAAAAACAAGATTCAACTTTAAATAAGGTTCAAGGATGTGTTTTTATGACAATATTTTCGCCAGGGCTTGAGTCCATTTAGATTTTAGTTGATAAATGTCCGACGACTCCCATTATGTTGTTAAGGGTAGAGTATCCAAATCCAGTCAGATCCATTCGTAACAGAATGTCAACACACACATTCGTCTTATTTTACATGAACAAAGTTCACAATCAAAATGTATCTGTATAGCTTACTGGTCAAATTTATCGTGTAAACTTCGGGCAAGCCATCAGGTCGCTCGCAGAAGTCCGACATCACTATATCAGTGGAGGTAATACTCTTCGTCATGTAGTCTGGGAATCTAACACAGCCAGACATGCAACTGAAAAACAAAATAGTATTACTAAAATAATAGCTTTACAAAGTCTAACAGAATGACAACTGCTGCTAACCCACTGCTCGATCGTAACGCGTCATCGCGTCAACTCATCACCATCATCACAAATTCTAGGACGACCGCGGATAAATTTATTTCTTTATTCAACCCTTGTAGTTTGTTAACGAAAGTTTACAATATAAAACCAGCCATACTCACTGGGTCAATACATTTCTGTACGACAAGCACCGCAGTTGCACGGCGGTTCCATCCCGTGCCACTGCTGTAATGTTGACGGTTCGTCTGAGGCCCTCGTATGCTCGGGGTGCCCATCTCCGCTCCTTCACCCCTCGAGTCCGCAAGAACACGCTTCTATCCACAATTCCTTCCTCATCGAACGATTCGAAACGACCTTGTGCCACTCCCCATTGGAGCCAGCCCCCTTCATCCGATTTGCTTCTGTGAACGTTATGATGGTTCTGTAATCTAATCACTATCCCATTTGCTTTTTCTGTCATAAAAATGCTAATTGGCAATAACTTATCCTTGAACTTACAGCATAAAGGGCCACTTGTTGTCTCGCCACGATTCAAGCGCCAATGCCTCCGCCGCTAGCTTATTGCTCCAATCATCAGGGTATCGGACCGGTTTCGTTGCTGAGGCCCAACTGAAAATTACATTGAAACGTTTAAAAATTTAGATAATATGCGATAGTTAATTTGTGTGCACCAAAAAGTCGGAGTGGGCATTATTTTCACTGCTCCAACTTTCACAGCTTCAGACAGCTCGGTATAATATCACTCTCCTCAAGCTAACTTTTCCGAAGATTGTTTTCTGCACTCCCGCATCTTTCGCTTTACGCTTTTGAATTTTCTTACAAGAAGTTGATAATAGTAGGTTTAACAATCACTTACACGAAGTTCAGTTTCGCGTGCTGTGTGACACCGTCTTCCAATCTAGTTAAGAGACCGTTGTATAAAAATCGATATCTTTCTCGGTCTTCTAGAACTTGGATCTTGAGGCCATCAGCACTCCAACCACTCTCGACGTTCTGCCATGCACATACTGCTGTATCTGGATGCTCTGGAGTCATAAGAACCGCGAATGAGCTAGAGGTGAAGGTGACTCATAATAAGGATGTAACCAAAGTGACTTCGAACCCCTCCCGTTGTAACGTTCGTTGTTGTTATTGTGTTGTTGCTATTAAATATATTGACGAACGGTGATATCCGCACAACAATACTCTTGCTTGATGTAACATCGTGTTATCGTTAGTAATTTCGATAAGATGCGCAGCGCAAGATACTACGTGCCAAAATAACAGCAATAAAACTATTAAACTTACGCGGTAACGTGTAAGTAGTTCCATCCGGTAACTTGACGTGCACCACAATTTCTGCGAGCGGCTGCGGTCCACACAGCTTGCGTATGGTCAGCAGCAGCGCCGTACCGTCGGAGTCGCAGGTCCGAACCGCAAAGCTGTCCCATCCCTGGTACTGTTCCGGCCGAGGCAGCTCGTCCAGCCGCGTCGGCTCCAGCTGCGACTTCCAGCGGCGAACGGCACAGCGCGCCAATAACAGACGCAGATGGTAGTTCCAGCCTATCACAGAAAGTTGAGATGTTTACAAAGTTACCTATGTATCTTACATTTAAAAAACCGGCCAAGAGCGTGTCGGGCCACGCTCAGTGTAGGGTTCCGTAGTTTCCCGTCCGTCACAATAAGTGTTCCCACTTATGAGTTTAAAGGTGGGTACCTATCCATTATGTTCGCGCTCCAGCAGCGCTCCGCGCTCCTGCAACTGCTCCCGGTAGTGGGTACGTGCGCGAACACGGAGCGTGTAACATTACACGCTCCGCGGCAGGCGCTCCGACTCGTGACGGTTTTTAGCGCGAACACAAAGGGGAGCGCAGTGTGTCAAAGGGGAGCGCATGTAGAAGTTCGCGCGACGTATCCATTGGAGCAGTTGCAGGAGCGCGGAGCGCTGCTGGAGCGCGAACATAGTGGTAACCCAACTTAAAAAAGGCTATTTGTTACGGAACTCTAATAATTACGGAACACTAAAAACGGGCCCACAAAGGACGGTGATAACTAAAAAAGAAATATGTAAACGAACGTTTTACTATATAGTAAAAGAGATACTACTAGTGAAAATGAATCAGATAAACCTAATGAACAGATAAGTGCAGGGATAGCAATGATAGAACCAATGATGTGGAAAGATGTAGAGAAGAGAAGTGACGTAAATTTGTAGAAATTTGCCCTAGAAGATGAGTATTTGTCACAAATAAAGAATAAAACCTGGGAAATTGTACCACGACCAAAACAACGAAAAGTTATTGGAAATAGGTTTGTGTTTAGTACGAAAAGTACTTACTGGCAAGAAAGTGCGCCTCGTCGCAAAAGGATGTTCACAACGGGCAGGGGAGGATTTTCACGAGACCTCATCCCCAGTTGTGAGATCTTTATATGGCTTACGTCAATCAGAGTTGCAGTGGCAGTTGCAGTGAGAAAGTTGAGTGATATTCGTTTTGAAAGGTTGCCACAGGATCCTTGTGTATTTATTGCACAGAATGGTGAGCGAATGATGCTAATTGGTATATATGTTGACGATATTATTATATCAACAAATGATGATGCATGGATGAAAGATATAAAGAAACAGTTATCGAATGCCTTTGAAATGAAAGATATGGGCAAGATATCAACTTCTTTAGGTATTGAATTTAGTCGTGATGACGAATATAGTGTACTTAAGTCAAAATCATATATAGACATACTGTTAGAACGGTTTAGTATGAGCGAGTGTAAATCTGCTGTCACACCTATAGATATAAATGTTAAATTAGAGAAACCCGAGTGTATTAGATGTGATATAATGGAACAGTATTCGTATCAAAGTTTGATAGGTGCTTTGATGCATCTGGCCGTATCAACGAGACCAGCCAGACATCACTTATGCCGTCAACTATTTAAGCCAATTCAATTCAAATTACGATGTTGAACATTGGAAGGCTGCCTAACATGTGCTGAGACACTTGAAAGGTACATCAGATTACGGATTAGTGTACGAAGGAACAGGTTTGCCTCTTTTTGGTGTGGTTGATGCAGACTGGGGAGGGAATGCGATAGATCGTAGATCCTATTCCGGTTTCGCATTTATTTTGGCAGGTGCTCCGATTAGCTGAGAAGCGAGAAAGCTACGGACCATTGCTTTATCAAGCACCGAAGCTGAATACGTGGCCATTTCTGAAGCTACTAAAGAGGCAATGTATTTGCGTGATGTTTGAAGTAACATTGCGATTACGTGTGAGTGTGTGATGATATTTAACGACAACCAGGGCGCGATCAAACTTGCTCAAAGTAGGAATTATCATCCATGAACGAAACATATCGATGTGAGGCACCACTTTGTTTGAGATATGTGCGAACAAGGTGTTATTGATCTTAGATATTTATGTACTGACCGAATGACTGCTGACATATTGACCAAAGGCTTGAGTGGAACAAAGCATCATGAATGTCTGCGTAATTTCGGTATGATGGATGAATGTATGTGAATATCGAAGATACAAGGGCCGGTGTTATAGTAATACGAAGTGTGTGAGCAGTGCCACCTATCGTACATAAATGTAGTGAGTTGGTTTCCGCGTACGCGCCGCTAACATCGTTATAATCATTGTCTTGATACACTTTATTGCTGTAAAAGGCGTTTTTTCTCCCATATCCCTTCAAATCCCACTAATATTATAAATAAATGAAAGTTTGTATGTTTGGAAGATTTTTACTCAATCACGCAAAAACGGCTGAACGAATTTGGATGAAATCTGGCGCACAGTTAGTTTATAACCTGGATTAACAGTAGCATACATGCTACTTTTCATCCTGATAAACTGACATTCAATCGAGTGAAGCCGTGGCCAATAGCTAGGAGTCACTAATAAAAGTAATAAATAAAGAAAACAAAATCTGTTTATAGTAGACTAGCTGCGCCTTGCGGCCTCACCCGCATAAGTCTCGATCCCGCGAGAATATCGAGGTAAAAAGTCGTTTTACATACAAAAAATAAATCTTTTCTGTTTAACTTTATAATATTATTTTAAATAATAGTAGAGTATTTATAATTACTTACCAACTTGCCTATAATTTCCCTTATTTGGTGATTGCTTCTTAATAAATATCAAGTAAAAGACTATAGCACCGGTTATCAATCCAGACTGGAGGAGGATATTGTATATATCCATGTTAGATAATACACTACACGATCAAAATTTCTAAACATACAAATTTTGACCACATTCAGCGTTCAATGTCAGCCGGATTTGAGATCTTGTCGATGGTAGAGCGAGAGCGGATGGCGAGTGAACCAGCGTGTGTTCGTCTGTTGAAACGAGCAAGCACGGAATGTAGACATCACAGCGATGTACCTAATCATCTGATAAATGATAATAAAGTAATCAATGCTAGATAGTAATATAGCAAATCAAATACCTAATCTGGGAGCACGGGAGTGCCCCCGCCAAGACGAGCCAAGCGAAGCGCAAGGACACTACCTACCTTTTCTCGAAGCACTTCGTCGTATTTTTGAACCTTCTTAACTTGGGTTTAGATTATACCTGATAAACAAAATTTACGGGATATGATGTCAGTGGTTGACTTATTAAACCTATAAAGTTTCAATTGCATAGCTCTTATACTTTAGATTTTATTGATATCTAAAATACCCCGATTTCGTCACTGATTCACTGACTCACTGATGATCATCCATATTCTTAAGGTTCTTCCTGAAGTCCTAGAATACTGAAATTTGGTATGTAAGCTAGTAATAGTACACAATCAACAAACAAATCTTAAATCTTGAAACTTCCCCCCCCCCCCCAACCCTTAAACTAGGGGGTGAAAGTTTGTATGAGACTTCCGTAAATTTTGATGCTAGAGGTCTGAAAATTTATATAGGGGGTCCTTGTTATAAATAATAAGATATGTATTCCAGGATTTTTAGTTAATCATAACCAACTTACAAAAAGAAATGAAATCCCATAAAAACATTTCATATTAAATGTTGCCAAGACGAGACCATGTAGCTCGCACTGTCAAAAAGTAATCAGATCTCATGTAGAGCCAAACTTCTAACTCTACACGCCCTAACTCTACAAGGCCTAACTTCGCAAACTAAATAAAAAAATACCCCCCCCCCCCCTCTCAACTCTACACCTTAGTCAAAATATACTAGAACCCATTATATAACGGTATGAGAGTTTTTCACCTTACGCTCATGTGAATGTAGCGAAATGGCCAAGCCACATATTTTGACTAAGGTGTAGAGTTTGCGAAGTTAGGGCTTCGATCGACCTGAGTCTAAAACTCTATATTAGACGTAAACAGTTTTCTAACCTGTATTTTTACTTTGTACACAGTACATTACCAAGATATAGATAGATACGTCGTACTCATCTTCGAAAAGGCATATTCATATTCTCGAATTTAGGGAAAATCAACGTAGAGCAGGTACTTAAATAAAATTGACAAATCATTGTTCCTAGGTATATTGTTCTGATTGTGGTTTCAAAATTCGTTAACTACCTATAGGTATAAGTAAGGCAGGATTAAGATATCCAGATATACATTGTCGCGTTATTATCTACCATCCTGATACTGAAGATTATAACTAAGTACCTATTATTATTTTGCCTATTAGGATTTGGAATGCGAAATCATTCATCTATATCTATACTTATAATAAATCTCTAGAACTGAAAATTCTGTACCTTGAAAATATCAAAAAAATAAATGGCAGGAGGTGTTACTAGACCGACATCGAACCCAAAAATGTGATTAAAAAAAATTTTGTCTGTCTGTCTGTCTTTGTTCAGGCATCACGCAAAAACTACCGCTTCGATTACGATGAAACTTGGTATAATTATTCTTTAATATCCTGGGCACCACACTGGGTACTTTTTATCCCGGAAAAGTATACACAATAAAAAACAAACTCAATTTTGCGGTTCGATCCTTAGACCCGATTACTGTACCAACCGCAAATAATAAGTTTGTCGTAGGTTACGTCACCCGCAGTGGAGTTCACTAAGGTTATGCTCTAAATGTAGTGCTGAAGGTTGAATTTGGCTTGCACCGTTCGCAGCACACGCGTGGCGCGCGGCCGCCACGGATCGCTACCGTATATAAGAACATTTTTTGAACTTTGTTTTGAACGGACGTGTTGAGTGGCGAGCGTTCGTTCTTATTTTAACTGCTACTTGCAATTCTAAACCGTGTTTTTCAGTGCGACCTTTTTATTCCTATTAGTTTTTAGAGTTATTTAGGTTTATTTTTATAAGTCGTAGGTATAGATTTTAATTTTAAAGTATTCGTAGTATATTTGATAGTGTACGTAGTGACCGTAGGTTATTTTATAATACTGTTAGGTAGGATTAGTCATTCGTATAGATATTAGTTTTTAGGGATTTTGCTTATTTATTGAGTTTGGTTATCATCAGAAATAGGTTTATTTAGGTAGGTAGGTATTTTATTTTCTGTTATTGAGTTTTTTTTTTTTTTTATTAGATAGGTACTTAGGTAAGGATATCATATAGGTACCCTCTTAATCACCACTAATGAGACACAATTGGTTTTCTATTGTAATTAGCCACAAAGGGCCCGCGAGATAGATGGCATCCTGGGGAAGCACATACATTTTATCCTGTTAGCACGTTCCCGTGGGATAATTTCCGACATCCACGCGGGCGAAGCCGCGGGCAGAAGCTAGTACATAATAATATAGTTAATTTACATATAGATATCAAAATATTGCGCAGTATGCAAATAGCGCGGTAAGTAGGCACCACCTTTATGGCACGTCTCCAATCTATATAATATGTATGTAGCGTCGTTAGCCTAATGAATTGGCTAAATTATGATATCATCAACGTTTTAAATGAGATGTCTAAGGCTGCCTGTCAATAAAGTGGAGCGATGCATAATAACATCACACTCAGACGTGTGTAGTACACTCACAATTCGCCAGTTATATTTTAAGTCCCGTGTCACATACGTCCGTAAAGTAACATCGCTGTGTCATCAACATATAGTATCTTACAAGCTCGACGAAGGGATCGACATTCTACAAAGATCGTCTATGTAGATTTGTAAGAGTGTGGGACCTAATATGCATCCTTGTGGCACACCGTATGACACAATTTCTTCGTCACTGTAATTCAAGTCTATTTTAACTCGGTGGCTGCGATTTCTCAGGAAATCTCTGAAGATCTCTAAAGCTATTCCACGTACTCTCAAAAATTTTAGGTTAGATACTAGTCTAGGAAAAGAAACTGTCAAAGGCCTTCGACATGTTCAGAAATATACCAAGGGACTTTGTTCTACTGTCCATTGTCTTAGCAATGGATTGGGTTCAGTGGAGACCCAAGAAGTTAATTTCCCGTAATTAAAAACGTTCAAAATCTAGTCTCATCTTAGCGACAATCAATGTCAAAAACTTATCAAAAATGTAGCGAAATTAGAGGTTTTTTGACAGATTGAGACGGAGGTTGGACTGGACGTGACGTGAACGTTCTTAAAGTAACGAGAATAGCCCCTCAGATCGGAAGCCGTACTGATTATAATCTGCTTTAAGTGTATCCTTATCCAGAAAACTTGTTGGTGCCGTCATATTACATCGGCCGTCATAAAAATCTGTAATTTTCACCAGTATTTGACATTAAAGAGTTAAAAAAGGCGTAGTATTTACACAACCGTTATTGTGAACGTTGTCCGCTTTCTTAGGAAACCAACGCACTGTTTTATACATAAGCAATCATCATAGCATAATCAGCCTATGTTCCCACTGCTGGGACACAGGTCACACAGGCCTCCTCTCTGTGAGAGCCTGAGAGGGGAGTGTTTTATACACACTTACTAAAATATTTTGACTCTTTTTTTCGGATTTGTGAATGTTCAAAAGAAAATGTACGGCTCTACGTCAAGTTTGAAAAAAAATGACCTCTGGGTGACTGGTTGTCTTATATATTACAAAGGACATCATTCATTTCCTAGCCAGAAATAAAAGTGCCAGAAAAATAAAGTACCTACTGTTTTCTTATGGGAAAAAAACCTGTTGAGCATCTCAAATAGCAGCCGGGGGGTTAATTGTAGATTTTAATTTTTGGGTTTAAAATGTACGACACTTGAATGATGTCCTTTATGTTTATGTAAAATAAAGAACGATTTATAAAGTTGAACGGACTGTTACGATTTTTTTTTTATTATTATTTCTGCGTGACTAGAGTTTTCAATGTTTTTGATGGATTATTGGCGTGTGCCAGCTGATATATGGCAAATAATGTAAGGTATTCTGTGTCGAAACAGTGGGAACATAAGCTGATTATGCTAATGCTATTGTATATAATTAAGTTCTTTTAACTGAACCGATAGCTGTGCTGCTGGGGAGTTTTTTGCGCCACTTCTTCTTCCCAGCTAAAGAACAAGGAAGTGGCAAAGGGCGGGCGTTTTGGGGGACTCTTATTTAAGTTTCGACGTTCAAAAAGTGCTGATCCTCAGCCTAGTTTGAAACAATGACTTTTGATTTCGAATAAATAAAACTTATCAATATAATTAAAAGACATCATTTTATTGCGCAATAAAGTCAACCACATGAATCGATTCCATTCATAAACAACAATAAATAAATAAGGTCCAAGTCTCATTTTATCTAATAATTAATTGCAGTACTTACCCGAAAATAAATATGGCATATCGAGGTTTAGAAACAGACGGTCACACAGGGTGAGTGACAGAGAGAGACGGCCATATAGGTATGAGTGACAGAGATGGCGCTCCACAAAGCTAAACTTCGTCTAAAACTCGACGTGCCATATTTACGGCCTGGTACAATACGGCTGATGAATCATCGCCGGTCTGAACATAGGCTCTCCGAACTTCGCGCATCTTCTCACACTCGCACTCGCCTCATTTCGTTTGGTTCTAAAAAAATGTTATTGCGCAGCCTTCTGCACAAAGTTCGGGCCGGCCAGGATTCATCCGCCATATTATACAAGCATTTACATTATCAATAACGGCAAGCAACAAAACAACTTTTACACTTTATGTATAAATACATTTATTCACTAACTAGAAGGTAGTCTCTACATTATTGCTATGTTATATAATGTCTAACAGTTTTGTGTATATAGGTCAACAGACGATAGCGTAATGTTATCTACGTTTGTCTACAACATTATATGGAAGGAAGCTTAGCTCTATTATGTACTTAGGTATAACACGGTCCTATAAATGTTTGCATCATCATCATCATCAGCCCACTGCTGAACATAAGCGTCAATGTTTGAATAGCTCCCATAAAATGTCAAAGTGAATAATTTGCCCAAAAATGATGTTTCTGCAAAATGACATAAATATTATGCAATATGGAGACGACAATATGATAATAAATGCACACTGGCAATACTAATGCAAAAGATTATTTTGAAACTATCAAATAAATCCTTTTCAAACAAACTAATACCTAGTAGTGATGAGACAACTATGGGTGTTGCCAATCTTTGACTGGCTGTAACTTTTGGATGTATTCGGTTGAAATTTTGTATGCACACTGGGAACGTTATTCGATATACTTACGAAATTTAATTTATTGTCGTATTATCGTCTCCACCTTGATGTCATAAAACAAATTGTTTTAAATCTAAATAAATACATTTTACTATCTAATATAAATAGCTCCGTTTATTGTGATGAGTCAATATTTAATATCAAATTAATTTAATAAATGCTTTTAATATTTTTTCTCTTTATTTCATTATCCAATTCCCGATTTCGAACAAAACATTTTCTACGTTATTCGTAATAGTAATTCGTAGATGAAATAGAGTTTATACATAAAAATGTAAAATAGTACACAACCACACAATCTATTAAATCTACATAATATTTAATACATCCACATATACATTTACCTACATAAAACAAATTATTGTCTTTAAATAATAAAAATGTTTTTGTAATATAAGACTCCGCGCGGCCCACAGATCAGGGAATTTGCTGATGACATTGAATAATATACTTTATTGTCAGTGTCATAAAGTCCAAAGTTGTAAAACGTGTCTTCGGATGACCTAAAGCGCACTATCTCAATTGCACTTTATGCCACTAATAATAAGGTTTATTATTTAATGTCATTACAAAATCGTCGGCTCTGCGGTCATTATGGTTCGCGCTAAGGCTCAATCAATAGTCAATTTATACAAATCTGAGGAAAACTGTGAGACTCAAGACTTTTATTTGGGTAGGTGGCCTTTAATTGACATCTGAACATGGTAAATAGCAGTATCTCACCAGGAAAACACAAAAACAATAATTTCTTTATAAATTTCGGTAATTATACAAGTACCCATCTGCACCTACTATTAAATAACATTATACTACATAGAGTTGCGACTTAGCGAGGATAAGGTAATAAAACCCTTATCTTATTTCGCCAATCCTATGTTATTTGATTACGATGAAATTTGGCGAAGAGGGAACGTCGCCCAGAGCGGAAGCAGTATATAGGGTAAGTTGTATACGAGGATAATTGAATCTTTCATCAGCCTTCAAAATTATGATCTACAAACAGAAATGTGACGCCGGACTGAAACAAAAGCTGCTCATTTATATTCCACATCGAATTAGGCCCTTTGTACACGGCATGATTTTTTTACGGTATAAACCGCACCGTAGAAAAAATGTGTCCGTCAACAAGCTTCCATAGTGATCCATACAACACTGACGACCGTGCCTACACAAGGCGAATAAACCATAGCTTTTCACGCGCAAGTAAAAGGTGTGTACAAAGGGCCTTAACGCTTTGCCGGCCGCCACTAGTTCCTAAATATATGTGTAACTATGTAAGTATTTTTCAGGGGGGATAGGAAGCCCTAAACTTAAATATCAAATAATGGATTCGCAAAAAAAAATCGCAAACAATCTAATTAGCTAAGGAATCACGCAAAATTATGCTATAATATACAGAACACAATCCTATATCATTTCATTGTTTTACAATAAATTTTTATCACAAATCAATTTAAATAAATAAATCGTCGAATTGTAGTAAAGAATCTCTTTTAAATCTCTTATAAATATGAGACGCATGTAGACTATCCTTGCGTCCTAACTAAAAGCGATCGTCGCGCGAATACGCAATCGTCGCATTCATAAATGTCACTTTTTGTTCGCTGAATCGTGAATTGGCGCCGACAGAGGGCGCCTTCCGGTTTTCCGAATAAAAAGTGACACATGACGACCGCGTCCGCCCCGACCCTTGTTCGAGCCAGCCCACGCCGCTGAGCCTGTAGCTTTAAATTTGTCTCTAAATAATTTCGATCCTGCCTGTCCCTTGCTGCCCTCCCCCAGCGACGCCCTAACCGAGGTCCGTACCTCACAACGGGTGCCCTAAGCGTGAATTGAGGCACCCACAGGCAAGACCGGTTAAGCTAACCTACTAGGGTGACCTGCGAGATGTCTCAAAAAAAAAAAGCGACGATCGCGTTTTCGCGCGACTATCGCATTTGGTTAGGACGAGGCCCTATGATCTTTATTCAATGAATCGTGATTTGTTTCGTCGCTCGGTCTCGTTCGAGAGCATGTATGTGAGAACTGCCTGCATTAACTTTACTTGGACAACTTGGATAATTCTGCTACTTTATTAGACCAGGAATATTAGCTTCAAAATTCTGACTAACTGGAAATTCTTTGAAAATTTCATAATACCTTGTTTTGAGTATAAATTGCAGCTTACACAATGGCATGTCAGTAGGTTGGATACATTGTTTCGTAATGGCACAATGCAATCACCTTGTTTTGGTTGCATCCATGCTAATAATATAAACTCTGTTTGTCCGTTAGTTTTTAACGCTTAAAGCTAGACGGATTTCGATGAAATTTGGCGCACAGGTAGAACATGACCTGGTTTCCTGTGGGAGGATACTTTTTATCCCAGTAATAAGGATGTAGCAGGTGGCATTCTGTATTTTCTGCCTTCATAGGAAGAAGCCGTAAGTTCCCGTGGGATATAATTTCCAACCTTTACGCGAGCGAAACCGTGGGCGAAAGCTAGTTTATATAAATCTCAGGTTGAACTTGACGATTCTTTTAATAACCGGCTATCGGCTTAGTTTCTCTTGCGATTCTAATGAGACAAATAATTACTAATAATATAGATAAAACCCTGAACACAATATGAGCGAAAGTCTATTAAAAACAATCTGCTGGTCGTCTATACTAACTTAATAGGAAATAAACATGAGTAGGCCAGTCACCGTAGACACGAAAATTTACGTTAGGTCGCAAAACATATTATTGTACTGATTTTTGGGACGTTGTTAGGATAGATACCAATAGTGTAAAACCAAGTTTGCAGCTTCGAAAGAACTGTGCTGCGTGGTGACCAAGACAAAGACATTTATTCGTCGGATATGGTAGGTACAAAGTTGGTTGGTACATATGGAGAAGTTCAACACATCCACCGCTAATAGTGTCATATGAATATTTACAATGTAAAACTAATGTACACGTGGGTATAAAACCTAACTTACAAAGCTCGAAATTTTCGGACTTTGCATTCTATGTAGAACTCACTCTATACATTCTTAAAGTATACAATATTTGCTATAATTTGAACGCGCAACCGTAGTTCTATAGTCCAATAGAACCGGATACAACCGCAACCGCAACCGCTCCGGATACAGCACCGGACCAGCACCGGATACAGCATATCAGGTTTTATTGGACTACAGAACTACGGTTGCGCTCAATTGCAAATTGTAGCAAATTTTTCTAACAATATCCCAAAAAATCAGTGCAGTGTAATTTTTGCAACCTACGATTGAAATGAGTGGCCTAGAGCTAGTAACTCGTAGTAAAGGTAAAATCGTCCATAAATCATAATCATCATAATAGTCTTTTTCATAGTAAAGGAACTATCATATCCGATCCAAAAATTCTGTTAAAAAAAATGCAAAAATATTTATTTTCTTAAATAAACGTAGCTATGACGCAGTCTACTGAATGCACGTCTTTATTTTAGTCTTTAGTCAGTATATGTTATTGTTCTATGTAAACTTTTGCATAACATATCAAAGACAAAGAAAAATGTCTTTTTAATAGTCCAGTCGTAGCGCTGACTCAAGTAGCACCTTAAACAGCCTCTTTATGGTACGATAGAAATCTCAAAAAAAAAAATCGTTGACCACTATTCTTCTTTCTGCTTGATGGGCCCCAACTCCTCCGGGTTCTCATCCATACTGGAAGCGGTGTCTGTGCGGGACTTGTCCACCGGGTACAACCTGAAATACACAATATGTTTATTTAGATAAAGTATAAAATTCATTGTATCTTATTCATTTTGATAGGAAACAGAATTTATTCGGATTCGGATTTTTATAATTTGGATTTTTTATGAATACTTTGCTGCTGCTAATAAATAAATAACTAGCAGTAAAGTAGGTAAGTTCAAGGTTCTATAATCTTTAGTTTTTATAATTATAGGAAATCCACTACACATAAATTACCGCTAGAATGAACGGAGCTATAATTATCATGTTTAGAAACGAATTAGTTACGGCGATAACAAATCTGTTTGCTAAAACATAAAACGCATTATGTATGAGTGTTATTATTAGCAGTAAACTCTGCTTTTATGACTTTTATGAATGGAAAATGACTGAATCTTTGGCCGGTAACCGCGAATAATCGAAATAAAGTACCAACACACATAAAAATAAATAATGTACTATAATATGTCAGGCAGTAAAAATGTATATCTTTTGTTGGAGATTCATAATAAATAATATTGATGGTGTAAGGGAGACCAACACGTAATCGGTTACCATGAATTCAGCACATTATTCTAGCTAGACACTCCAGTTTTTCATACAAAAATGCAATATCTTTAAAATGTATGATCTTACACCCTGTATAATAAAAAGATCAACTCACCATCTCTGATACAAATAAACTAAGAACACGAGATCATCTCTGAAGCAGGCAACCCGATGTGCGATGGGCATCGTTATAATAAAAGCGAACACGTCGTCTATGAACGTGTTGAATGCCTTGTACATGAAGGCGCGCCACGGCAGCGCTGCCACCGAGCGTAGCCGATAGTTCACGAAGAGTTGCGGCAACATGAACAAGAACCCGAATGCGTACACGCCATTCACAATGCTGTGTAGTGCCCAGGAGTACCAACTGCAAATAATAATGTTATTTTTAGATTTTTTTATTAGTTAGGACAAGATAACTACATGGCATAAGCATAATCAGACTATAATGTTCCCACTGTCCAGACACAGATCTCCTCTCTTCGAGAGGGAGCGGGCTGTAATCCACCACGCGGGCCCAGTGCGGGTTGATAAATATCACTGGTCTTCGAATTTTTGGTTCTAACACATGCCGGTTTCTTCACTATGTTTTCCTAACAAACCAAGATAACTACAATCTAAACCAATTTCATAAAGAGGTAATTTGGTTTGTTTGTCTGAAAGAGGTAATTTCTGGAATCTCTGACGCGATTAGTGCTTGCAGTGATCGAAAGCTACACTAACGCTGAGTGTCATAGGAAAAGTTTCTTTCACGCGGAAAAAGCCGCGGGCGGAAGTTGGTAAATAAATTGAATATACTATTTACGGTTTAAGTTTCCTGCCAATTCGGTCGTAAAGCGATCGCTATGAATGTGGAGACTGCTGGGGCTGGATACTTACATATTTTAGGAGCTAAAGGTTAATCTGTGGGGAATAATAATAACTATATCCACGAATATCCATTCAACCAGCCTGTTCTAATACATCTAGGCCGAGATAACTGACAGCCAACTAAGAACTCAGACCTAAAAAACTGCAGTGCAAAATAAATATTACCTTTGCGCAAGTAGAAATAAACAACATAATGGGTATCTCTGCACACTTTGACATTCCCGCTGACTCTGTTAAGTTGATATTTATTTTATTTTCAGATAAAAACGCGTACCTATTATATGAAACAAATTAAAAAAAAAACTTTTTTCTTAGTACATACCTCTTGTGCGGTTCATAAACTAACGAGTAGATGGCGCCGGCGAAGCACAGCGGGTACAGCAACATGGACAAGTACTTCATGGCCTCGGCGTCCGCCTTAGCCGTGCTTCTCTCTCCCGCGTCCGCGCTCGTGTCCCGCCACACGCGCACCCTCCAACCGGAGAACGATATACGAAGGTGCAGGACTTTTGTCACTTTCCATAACTGAAGGATAATTAATATAGATCTTAGGGCTGATTGTTCCATCGCCAGCTAACTTTTATTCGAGGAATAAAATTGACGTTTGACAGTTTTTGTGTGAAAGAACTGTCAAAATTTGAAAATTATTCTTCGAATAAAGTTATCAGATGATTGAAAGATCAGCCCTTAATTATATTTGATAATAGGATTGGTTACATCATAGATTAAATCTTGTTTTTTGCATCTTCTGCTGACACAAAAAGTTTGCTACAAAGTACTTCATTCAATAGGATCAATAAATGAATGAACATGAATGACTAAAAAATATATATTAATGGATGAATGAATGCATATGGACGAACGAACGTATTTGATTGAATGAATACATGCAAATGAATGGCAAAAAAAAAAGTACAAATAGGATCTGTGATGTGAATTGCATTACCTCAATAATCGCACTGATACCGGCTGGTACAAGTACAAGAAGAGAGGTCTGTTCATCAAGCAGATAGAAGAATATGACCATCTGTGAGAACGCTCGCCAAAACACGGTACGCGCGGACAGTCCCGCCAGAGAGCGCTTGCGGCGCCAGAAAGATACGTCATTCTTGAACGCCAGGAAGTCAAACAATAGCTGGAATGGAAATATGTAGTTTTTTTTTTTTTTAAAAAAAACGTTGCCCAACACTAGGAATTGCTCCAGTATCGTGGGTGCGTTTCATAGATATGAAACTAGGAAGCTAGAACTTTCTAGTCAAGGCATAGAAGTATGCAACGCTTGCAAGGACTCTGATTTATGCGACGTACCTGATAAACTTTTTATGGTTTATCATTTATTCTTGGTACTTAATTAGAGTAAAATTATAATTTAGTTTGATGCCTATTTATGTATAATTCATCACAAAATGTTATGTTGTGGCGTCATGTATTGTGCATTTGTGAACGCGCCTTAGAATACGTGCCTTGGCCTGGATTATGTTTTTATAATTATTTATAAGTTAGTCAGGAACGCACCCTTGTTAGGTGGCAACACGAAGCTACGATCCGGGGCGTTGCCTATAGCGTTCCTTTGGTAGCGTCCCTCTCTTCCTTGCCAACTGTCACGGTACACAGACTAGATTTAAGTCATTAGTTTATTTTGTTCCTACTAGTTTTAATTAGTTATGTGCTAAATAGTGTACCTTAATTTAAACTACAGTTAATGATATTGTTATTGCCACACACGTATTATACAAGCTGTTGTTTTGCATCCTCGTCAAATTTCAGGAGGCTGTTATGAAAGACATAAATAATCAAATAAAATTAAGATCCCTGGTAAATAATGAATATATAATTGTTTTTTAGTTATATAAATTTGACAGTATTTCAGAATACACCATTTTCAAAGAACAGAATCGCGTTATGGTATCGTATAAGCGGCCGCGTTTTTATGTGTGTGTAAAAGGACAGATACAGCCTAGTGCGGTTCCAAACAGGCCGCGTTTTAAAATGCATGTCCCACACAAGTCGATTTCCGAAAATTATAAAAAAAAACCTACTTATATTAATATTGATTCGTGTCGAGAATCAGTAGCATAGTTACCTCCTTGAATTTGACGAGGATGCAAAAAAACAACTTGTATAATACGTGTGTGGCAATTACAATATCATTAACTGCAAGTAGGAGTTTCTCTTCCGCTCTTCGATTACAACTTCACCTCCAAACGCGTAAGAGGAGACAGGGAGAATACCTTCCACCTATCTACCAAATTTTTAACTACAATTTATTATTGATAAAACTTACATGACAACTGGCAATCAATACAGTAGCTGATAGTAAATACAAGTTGGTGTCAGCGAATATTCCTTTAACATCATCCACATCTTTCTCACTGAAGCCCAGAGAAAACAGCTGTTCTAGCGCCAATCGAACATGCAGTGCCAAGCGTAGGGAACCATAAGATGTCGGCGACACATTCACCGTTATGTTGACTTCCGCTGAGCTAATGTTTAACAGTTGGTAGTGCGCTAATCTGGACTTCAAAACATTGTGCTGTAGAATAGGCAAGAATTTGCCACTTCTGACCCTGAAATGCAAAGAGTTGCAAATGAATTAGATCAAGGTTGCTCAACAGCATTCATTATGATATAATAGGTATTATAAGGTTATTATGATTCGTTATGCAAATGGAGTACGGTAAGTATTTTGTTTTACAAAATTTTGCGTGAATTAAACAACTCTCTATCTCTTATTTTTCACTTTGTAGTGACTATGTTGTTTTTATTTTTGTTGATTGTTTTTTATGGTTTAGCATTTGTAGTGGATTTTTTCTTCAATCAGTAGTCACAAGGGTGACTTAAAGGATTGAACAAAGAAGTAATAAAAACATAAATAAATGGATGCTACTGAGGAGCTATTTATTAAACAAGCTTGAGCGCTTGCAAAACCTGTGCATTCGCTTTGTTTTCGGTCTTCGAAAGTATGACCATGTTTCACACCTTCGCAAGGGACTCAAGTGGCTCCCAATCCGCCTTCGCAGGAACACTCGGATTTTATGTCTACTCTTCAACATCTTACACAACCCGTCTTATCCTTCCTACCTGCGTGAGCGTTTTTCTTACGCTCGCTCTAGCGCCGCACCGTGTAGATCACACCTAAGATCCATCCTTAAATCTCATCCTCATAAAACGAGCTACTATTCTTATTCCTTCTCTGTCCATGCTGTCAGATTGTGGAACTCACTTCCGCCTAGCATTCGTGATTTAAAAACTATTTCTCTATTTAAACGTCGATTAAAAGAGCATTACCTTTCCTCTATACCGTGAGTATTTGTATATATATATATGTTTATATATTTTTGTATTATGTATTTATTTAAGTATACTAAAGTATTTATTATTTTTTGCGTTATATATGTAGGTATATTTAATATTTTTGTTTTAGACTTCACACATTCATATTTTTCTCTTCCTGTTCTCACACACTATTGTCTACATTTCTTTTTTACTTCTCCTTTCGCAGGTCTGCTGGAAGAAATTTCTTAAGAAATAAGCAGTACCTTTGTACTCATATATTATGATTATGTCATATCAATATGTATTTTTCTTTGTGTACGTAAATAATAAAATAAAAATAAAATAAATAAAAAAAAACCAGTCAAGTACGTGTCGGGCCACGCGCAGTGTAAGGTTCCGTAGTTTTTATAACAGCCAAGCGCGGGTCGTATTCGCTGACTGATAGTTTCGTACCATGCTCTAACTAAAAGCCAAACATGACTACCTACCTAATTTGATTTCCTATACAAATCCTCACCTGATCCGACAATTTTGCACGGAAAGTTTTAATTTTTGAGATTTGGATAATGCCTGTCATAGCCAGTGTAGCAACTGTTTTTTAAAACTTATTTAGGAATGAAACAATAGCGCGATACAACTGACGCTTAGCGCCATCTATCGACATTTCTATGGAGTTGTTCGAAATTTTCGAGTCTAATACAATTGGTCGACTATTACTCGTAAACTTGTAAAGCCCACTTAAGTGTGATAGTTTTCCTTTAAACTTCGTTATATATAGGTACTACTGCCGTGACATTTGAATTTCTAACTACAAACGTTTAGTTGGTAGAGGGGGGGGACACTTGACTCTAATGAAAATTGGTACTTTAAAGCTTGGTAAGTCACGAACGGTTTACTTAATAAAAAAACGGTCTTCCCAAACCCCTAATATTTTTAAAAGACCTATCCAACGATATCCCACATTATGGGAAGAACGAAAAAAAAAATTTATCATCCCCACTTTAGATGTAGGGGAGGTACCATAAATATTTTTTTTTTTAATTTTATTTTACCACTTTTTCGGCGTCATTAACGTGTATACTCATGCCAAATTACAACTTTTAAGGGTTCCTTGTTGACTACGGAACCCTAAAAAGAACACACTTTCCTAAACAATATTAAGCCACCAAGGCTGACAAATTACAGGCACATTTAAAAAAAAATCCTGCAGGAACAACGTAAGCCTGAGGTATTTAGCCATATCCTCAGCAAAATTGACCCTCAAAGTATTGAATTTGAGAACATAATCACCAACCTTCCTGCTGAAGCCCAGTATCAGAAATTCAAAAGAGAATTTCAATATCTGAAGAGCAGCAAGTAAAACAACTTTATAATGATGAAGAACTTGTGGTCAGAAAACCATTGCATTACGTCAATGTCCCGGCCACCCTATAATTTATATAATATATAGCAACATAAATACTGCAAGTTGAAGGCGAGTTTGACAACAGAAGAATTAAAGTCCTTAACTCTTTAATCTTCAATCTCACCTACAAGATGGATTAAAAATGGGGTCAGGTAGAAATCAGTAGGTTAGGTTAAGACTTCAACCTGCTTTCTTAAATACAATTGTTGTTATTGTTTCTTAATACAAAAATGCAACAGAACTATGAACTGGTTCTAAATCGCACTAACATGCCACAACTAACAATAAGTATATTAAAAATGTTACCTTATGTAAGGATACAATTCACCAGGTATTTTATTACTAGGTAATCTTAGATCATCTGTGAGAATGGATAGTGGAGCTACTGTAGTGATGTGAGAATATGGACGCACTGCTTTCTTTTCTACAACTTTTTTACCCTCAGCCTGAAAAACAACATACAGTTAATAGACCATAACCACTAGACTGGTAGAAAGCGTTGACATAAACCAATATAAACAAACATTAAATAGCTCACATTTTGCTGAAGAAGATTAAATGTTGCAGCTTGAGGTTCCGTATGTGTCACCAGAGGGAGCGTGTGTATGGACTCCGTGCGAACTATCTCATCAAACTCCTTGTATAACCGGCCATCGTCCAACAGGACTGCATGCATAAACAATGAGCCATTGTTGCGAGTTTTACGAGGCACTTTCAATTTAATATCACTAAAAACAAGTCAAAATTAATTATTACACTAAATCCTTAATACTTACTTCAAATTTGTACAGGACCCAGATTCGGAGGATACTTACAAAGTTGCCGGATTTCGATAGTCAAACTTGAGAGAAGTATACACTTTTGAGACACTGTCCGCTGTAGAACCGTCTAAGTATGGATGCTCTTTTACAGAGGTATACAGAACTAGATGCTGCACGGGATTTGAAGCTAAATAAGATGAAAAACACCTCTCGCCACGACTACATTCTGGCGGTATAAATATTTCAGCTAATGTCCATATAGTATTTATAACATAGACAGCAAAAATTAAAGACAATATTAAACTAACAGATATATATTTCATTCCGGAGAATTCTTGCCTACTTTCAATGAAATAAAAATATTTGTATTTAGTAAAATTACAAAACGTCACAATCGTGCACGCACTCAACTGGAGAAAGATGTCATTGTGTCAAATTGACAAAATGTCAAACGAAGAAAAGAAAGATCTCTCATGAAGCTGCATCCCATTTCCTCTTACCAAATAACACATATCGCTATCCTCTTGTCAGTGGAGCAACCGAACGTGTTCATTTTAGTGTTAAAATTCTTAAATCTAATGGAAATTGAGCGATCCACAATGCAGAAGCAAGGAACATAATTTACTCGGAGTGCAGAAGACTGCCACTTTTTACATAAAATATCATTGCCATAACTTGGCGACGCATTGTATGGGGTCACGATCCTCACTCCTCAGCATTGAGGAAACGACGAAAAAGAAGAAGAATGCATGATCAAATCGCCAATTGACGAATACCCGCTAAAATGAATACGTCAAAATCGACTAACTCAACCTAATTACATTTTTCAGTAAGTAATCTTTGAAAATACATCTTCAAATAAAATCCAACTTATTTTTAGGCATGAATGTAAAATATTTTTTTCTATTCATACTTTAAAACGACGCACAACCCTACTGTGTTTTTTTTTGTTTGGGTAACATCATCATAATTTATGGGCGACTTCAAAACGTAATAAATCGGTGTTTCCTTGGAAATAATATTGATGTTTCATGAAATTAGAAGAAATACTAAAGGTATACTTGATATTTTAAGTTGATACTCGAAGTGCTAAGCTTTGCGTCCCAAATATACAGGGGGCATATGTGGCATATTGTTTTGACAGTTGTCACTTTATCTATCTGATATTTTGTTTATATTTCAGAATGGAAATGGTTTTGTACGACCTCTGGTTATTGAGTTATTCCAAGGAATTTAAATTAGCCCATAACTGAAAAATGTTAACACCGAATAAGAATATGTGTCCAAGTAACCGTGGCAATGGATGCTAAAGACTTGAGGACCGAGTCTGCTGTGAGTGAACGCAACAATGACGGCAGCAAGTACTCTCAAGGCGGCGGTATCACACTACACTGTGACAGGAATAAGTCATATCAAGATATTGGATCAAACTCATTGGGCAAAGTGGATGTACAGAACGCGCGGCCGTGCGCCGTCATAGGACCCGACCGAGTCGTGCCTCCGCCCGCTGCCAGTGAAGCGTATCATATGAAAAAAGGTCCCGCGGAGCCATGGCCATGCATGGACAACGCGTATCGCCGTCCACCCGAATACCCCCATAAGTTAACCAATTACCAAAACCCTACAAGAAACATATCCCCAAGACAAACATTCCAAGAAAACATGCAGCGTATCATGGTGCCACCTACATACAACTCTATCAAAGTAAATGATGACACCAATTATGCTCAAGTATCAGATAGAAGTAACGGTCTATCTAAAAATATCAAGTTAAACATGCCGCCAGAGGCAAAGTTTTGTGACGTGCCTTATGCTGTTAATCCTACTAATAATGAACATAAAAATGTTAGGAACCCTGAAATGTGTTTACCTAGTGCGAATCCCACTCATACCCGGACTGCTCCTCATGGATGGCCTCCGGGCAGTGTTAATTTACGTTCTACAAGGATGTATGGTGCTCCTGAACTGTACCAATATCAAGACTACCCGAGCTGTGCTGGTCCTCGACCGGTAGTGCCCAGACCCCATAGAAATGTTCCAGAAGAACAAGGCTATGTGTACGCTGATCCATATTATCAAGAGGCAAACATTCGCTTCAAGCCGTATCCAAGTGTAAAGGAACGATATCCTCAGCAAAGGTATGAATATATTGGTAATTATTCTAATCCATTCCATCCCCCACCTGGCTTTCCGCCTCATAAATATGAGATACAGAAGTCTATTCCACCTCACCCCTACCCCCCATATCCTCCCATTAAATATCTGGATAGCCGAGTTGCTGAACCTGTTATGGAAGGATATCAAAGAAATCCTCAAGGTCTAGGCCCCAACTACAATATTCAATATCGTAATCAAGTAATCCATCCAACCTATGGACCAGTAGTTGGTAATGGTCCTCAAAATAAAATGCATTCATACCCACCTGATGCTCATATGAAAGCTATACCTCCTAACAAACTACCTTATGATAGCAATGCTAAAACATATATAGATTATGAGAATAGTCGACAGAAAATATATCCCCCAACTGAAAGCTACTTTGTCAATGAAATGGCAAGAATGCCCATAAAGAGCCAAGTAATTATGCCTAATTATGCTGCATTAAATATGCATAACATAACACCAAATTCTTATTACAAGAAAGACGCCCAACAAATGAAAAATTATGACCATATGGCTCATTTTAGAAATATGGACCCTAATTTAAACATACATAACCCTATGTCAAGACATGCACCTGTGTTTTCACCCAATACACTAGCAATTTCACCTACTGATTCTAACACCAGTAATGACACCACGCAAACACTTGGAACTTCTCAAGAAGACTGTGGCTATGTGAGCCAATCATCAACTGCAAGCGTTAGAAGTATTGATTCTGGCATCAACAGAATACCAAATGAATACCTTAGAAAATATTATGATAATTATAATAGATACGGTCCAATAGTTAGAACATCACCTATGATGTCCAAGTCTCAATTAAATTCTAATAATAATACATCCAAAGACAAGAAGCAAATAGATGTTAGACAGTTCTTACAAATGTGGAATGAAGGGGATGAAGAGCAAGAAGAAAACAGTTCTAAAGAAATAATAATACAGACAGGGTCTAGCGATAAGAACAATTTTAGCAAGTCACACTCACATGAAGGTAAGAATAGTCAGGAACAACTGTATGTCCTTGGCCTTGTAAATGTTCCTAGTGAAGAACTTGCAAAATATGAACATATTCAAAAAGTTTCTAAATTACCTGAGAATATTAAAGGATATAATAGTATTGAATTACTCAATCAGTTTGAGGAAGTGATAGAATCATCACATATGAATAACTACAAGACACCTACCCCTAAAGAGTCAATGTACCATATGCCAAAAAAAGGAGCTCATCCGAAACAGGCGACAGCAATAATACCACCGAGACCAGTTTCGCCTTTAGATGTGGAATCTAAAATAAGTCAGTCGGTCATTCATAAAGAAGTTGGATGTAATTTTGAAATAAAGCCTTGTAGTCCTAAAATGCTCAATGTAGAAGTTGCAGCACCTGTCCAAAACATTTTAGCTGAGAGGGCAATAGAGAAAGTTGCAAATGCAGTCATGTTAAAATCTCCCATGTTAAATGGCATGAATGAGAATATTGACTGTAACATGGTGAAAAGAACTGATCACCGTATGAATATGAATGAAAATTTAAGAATTCCAAGCTGCAAAATGATAAATACACAATATTCCAATAGCAACTCTATTGACCAAATGAAAAGTAGCTACAGTATACAAGACTTGGAAAGTAACTCTGGCTTATGTCTAGCTTCGCTACCCAGACTTGACAATGATATTGAACTGAACTTCCCTGAAGTCAATCAACAGTTTATTAATGCAAATAAAGTAGATAGTACCGTTTTAGCAACTTCGATAAGAGACTTGCCGACGCTAGAAGTATTAGATCAATCACCCAACCAAATTAAAGATAAATTCAATAATACAAACCCATCTAGACCAGATAGAGAATGTGATGTTGATAAATCATCATATTTGGTTGACTCTGAAAAAGAGTTTTCTAAATTGAGTAAATACCGTAAAACTAAAACTTTTGAACCCAAAGAAACTCTTATACACCACAACGTTAATGCTTTCAGAACTGACAGTGTTATTATAAAAAATCCTGAAAACATAAAAAATCATGAAGAAAATTCAGATTTTTCGAATAGCATAAATAAAGTGATCATGGATATTCAGCAGGCTCCAATAAATTTAACTTCACAAGGAAGCTTTTCATGTAATGTAGAGAGTCATCCTGACAACATTGATTTGCAAGATGTAGGAAAAGGCGACCAGTTGCCTGTGGAGATTGCAATAGACTTCAGTTTGAACAAAACAGGCATTAACAGTACCGAATATATAGAAACAAAACTTGAGTCACAAGTGAATACTTCGACTCATATCGAAGAAAATCCTTTATACACATTAAATAAAGATGATTCATCGGATTCGGTTAGTTTACTTCCTGTATTTACTGAAGAAAATGAAAATTTGACTAACATGGATGATATAGATGGAAATTATAGTCTTGATAGTATAAAAGACGATCAGGATGTACCTAAACCGATTACAGAAATTAAGGATCAGAATGATGATATCGACTTTAAACAAATTCCAACAAGTAATGAGAGCTATCAAAAAATAGAAACCGAGATAAACAAATGTGCTTTAAATAGTCCAGAAGAGATGATTGTCGATGTTAGCAGTGCATTATTGACTTCAAAAACAGAAATACCTGTCAATGAACTTGTGAGTAACAGTAATAGTGAAAATTGTGGTAAGGAAATCTGCAACAGTGAGGACTCAACGACAGGTGAATTGACAGAAGACGTGAACTATACTACTCTAATGGAAATTGATTCAGAAATTTCTCAAAATCCTAGGGAAAGTTTAGAAGAAAATTATGAAATGGACACAGCTGAAAATGCCACAAACGTTGCAATAGATAAAGACTTTGTCATCAATCATAATTTTGTTGATAAATTAAGTAGTCCTGTACATATTGAAACTAAAACAGAGATTGACACTTCAGAAATAAGTAATCCAAGCGAAGTACGCGATCCTGCGGTGACTGAACAAACACAGCAACAAGAAAAAAACACACTCTTAACGAGTGATGAAATATGCTGCAATGACTGTGAAAGTTCAGACTTAATCCAATCTCAAAGTACAAATTCGGATACACAACCAGTTTCAAAGGACTATATGCTAGATCATATAAATGATAGCATTGACTCGCAAGACAGTACAACTCAATCAGAAGAGCTTTCAGACAACGAGGAGAAATTGGAGGATTTAGAAGATACATCTTCCGAAGATACACAGAGCATTCCAGAAAATTCAGATCTATTTGACCATGATCAGTTAGTCGATGAGGACTCAGAATACCAATGTGAGGAACCGTTTCGAAGAAATATATGGTATGGAAGTAAAGAATTGTATTCACCTTGGATTCAAAAATTACTTACGTTTTCTGAAGGAAATTGTAATAGTGCAACAACGAAAAATGACATGGACAGGAATAAAGATATTTTGGTAGATTCAATCGAAACGTCTAATACAACCGAAATAGCTTATGCAACTGAAGCGTCTTATACAACCGAAGCGGCTAATATGACCGAAACGGCTAATACAACCGAAACGGCTAATACTACCGCAACGGCTGATACAACCGAAATAAGTCGTACAACCGAAACGGCTAATGTAACCGAAATGGCTTATATAACTGAAACGGCTAATACAACCGAAATAACGAATACAACCGAAACTACTAATACAACCGAAATAACTCATACAACCGAAACAGCTAATACAAACGAAATGGCTAATATAACTGAAACGGCTAATACAACCGATATAACTAATACAACCGAAATAATTTATACAACCGAAACGGCTAATACAACCGGAATGGCTAATATAACTGAAACGGCTAATACAACCGAAATAACTAATACAACCGAAGTAATTTATACAACCGAAACGGCTAATACAAACGGAATGGCTAATATAACTGAAACGGCTAATACAA
Source organism: Apamea anceps (assembly GCA_951799955.1). Classification (NCBI taxonomy): domain Eukaryota; kingdom Metazoa; phylum Arthropoda; class Insecta; order Lepidoptera; family Noctuidae; genus Apamea; species Apamea anceps. The sequence continues at coordinate 7,235,558 of OX637501.1, forward strand.
CCGAAATAACTAACACAACCGAAATAACTAATACAACTGAAACGGCTAATACAACCGAAGCGGTTAATACAACCGAAATGGTTAATACAACCGAAGTGGTTAATACAACCAAAACCGCTAATACAACCAAAACCGCTAATACAACCAAAACGGATAATACAACCAAAACGGTTGATACAACAGAAACGGCTAATACAACCAAAACGGCTGATACAACCGAAACGGCTAATACAACCGCAGTGGCTATTGCAACTGAAATCGCTCATACAACCGAAGCGGCTAATACAACCGAAGCGGCTAATACAACCGAAACAGCTAATACATCCGAAACGGCTGATACAACCGAAACGGCTAATACAACCGAAACGGTTAATACAACCGCAGCGGCTAATACAACTACAGAAAACGATGATAACGATATGTCTGATAGTGATTTGGAAATAATAAAATCAGTAGCAGCACTAGAAGAAGTTTCTCATAAAAATGTGGATGTGGAACAAGACAATTGTAATGGTTCAGTGGAAGTCACAGTTGATACCAATGTTTTGAGTTCAACTATTTTAGACAACAATATAGACGAAACTGTAAACTCAGATGATCACTTCGAATGTGAAGATAGTACTAAAGATAAAGTCATTAATAATAAAGAAAATATGTCCGCAATGGATGAAGCCGATAACATTGTTTCTGCTGGCATTCCGTTAGTCACTTGTAAATTCAACGGAATCAACGTGATCGATCCTTCATTAGATTCTGAACCCGATAGTAATGAAAATACAGACATAATTGCGGAAACACAACTCAATAATGATATTGAAACCCAATGTGAAGTACCAGATACTTCTTCTAATATAGAAGACGTATTGTGTGAGTCGTTCCAAGAGGAGGCTGAGCAGTGTGATGAACAGCCCGAAGATAAACATGCAGAAGTAGAATCATATAATCACTCTGAACACGTGCGATTTTCTTTTAATGAAATACAAGCAAATGACGTTCCATATAGAAAATGTCAGCGGCTTAAGAGATCTTTGTCGGATTCAGCATTAAATATGTACAATAGTGATGAACGGCCGAAACAGGATAATGAAGAGAATGTTCAATTTATCTGGCCATTTAAACGCAGAAAAATGAATACCGTTGATAATGACTTGCTAGCACAGAAATTGTGCAATATCATACATCATAACCGACGAAACTCTGTTTCTTCTTTCTATAACGAAGACAATGTTTCGTTTTGTATTTTAATAGACAATAGCTGTATTATAGCGGAGGAAGAAAGCGAAGAACCAGAAAAGGTGTGTTATACAGAACTGTCAGAAGAATGCTTAGCTGAAATACAAAGTAGCTGTACAAAACATGATGAAAACATAGAGACATTGACGGAAGTCGCATTAAGTCCACAGCAAGAAAACGCGTGTGAATACTCAGATTCCTTTGTGTTAGATTGTGAAGAAGATAAAACACTCGAAGAATCTTGGGATGCAGATGTAGGTTGTGTAGAAACAGTTATCAGTGACGATATTGCAGAAGATATTGAAATCTGTGGACCTTCTTCTCCAAAAGTTGACGCTTTGTCTGATAACGACGAGTCCGGTGTTTTCAGTAGCAGTGAGCACACTGACAAAGTTAAATTCATATATGGTGACAAAATGTGCAATGATGATGCTCTATTTGTAGAAACCTTGTATAAAACTCCACAAATGGATGTAAACAAAACTTTATATAACAGGGAAACTCGCGCTTCTGAAGAATATGATAGGTATTATGATAACGATTCTTTAGAAAAAATGTTATCAGAATCTAATGAGCGACCAGTGTCACCTTATGTTCCACAATATATGGAAACAATGTTTCCTTTTGGAAAAGGAAATTCTAAAGAAACTCCAGAAAACAAAGAAAATATGGATATAGAAACATTCTCTCCATTCCAAAGCAAAGGGAATGCTTTAGATATCGTTGTAGACATTAATGTTGATAAAATAGAGCGTGAAAATATGCATTCAATAGAAATCGCTGCGAAAACTAGAGATGATACTGTACATTCATGCGAATCAAGTGTTGATAATGTATTTACATATAACCAAAAAGATGAAGACGCAATTTATACGTCTAGTTCTCCAGAAGTGTCTTCAACAACATCTGAGGAAAAGAACTCTGGAATATTACTAAAAATAACAAACTATAAAGGTTCTAGAATATCACAAATTAATGATATTAGTAGAGTTAATAAAAGATCAAGTTGCAAATTTACCGAAGAAAAAGAATATTTACATACTCGTGCTAATTATTCTTCTAATCGGCCATTATTGACAAAAGCAGCTCAAAAATATATTCCTCCGTTAAAAGAATCAATTCGTGACCTAAAAGTTCAACTTTCATTACCTCAACACAGCCTTATGAAACTTAAGCAATTAAAAATATCCAAAGATAAACCAAAGGTGAATAAACAAAACGCTAATATTCCGCGTATTCCTAAAAAACCAAAGCCTAAATTTGAAGATGTCCTTAAAAGTATAGATGAAATTCAATTTAAAAAGCATAAAGAAAATACTAAAAAAACAAAGAAGGCTATTCCTAAAGTAGTCATTAAGAAAAATCAAAATGGTTCTCATTATGCTAGTACTTCAAACAAAGATGATTTTAACCCAGATATGACGGGAAGGAAATGGCAACCGTGGGTGTTTATAGAAAAAAACCATTTCATTGACAAAATGGCGACCAGAAAGAAAACGAAAGCTATATACAGTCATAGGAAAAGAACATATGTTTTAGCTGAAAAGTTTCAGAAGTATAAGTCTGCTAACAACAACAGCGCTAAATTTGTGATAACGCCACCGATATCAGATAACCCTTCTTCGGGACTTAAATACACCATAAGATTGAAACATAATTACTGAGGTAGTTTGTTTCGAGCATCGCAGTTCCTTGGGTCTATTTATGATGATTAACAGCCATATTGGCTGTTGTGTTAATGGATCCCACCCCAATAAAGGTCTCGTATTATCATTCCTACGATTCCACTATAGTTTTTTTAGTAGTTACCCATGTTAGTTTATTATGTAGTTTAATAACGAAGCCAAATTCAGTACTAAGTGTGATATGGAAAAGAAAGCAAAGACATTTTATTGTTTGATAGTGCAATTTGATCTGATCTGTAATTGTTACTGTGTTTCAAATTTTATTGTAATCGTTTTACCTGCTGTGCCTGTCATTCCATTTTTTTTTATTAGTGTTGTAACTATTTATTTAATAGAATTGCACCTTCAAGATTTTAGGTAGCCATGATTTATGAGTATTATCTCCGTTAAAATATTTTATTCCAAATAATATTGATATTTCTAGTTATGTTTACACAATATTTAGGTGAATTTTCAGTAATTTTAATTAATCGTATTGGCGGCGGAGTCCATATATTCGAAAAGTACGGTATATTGTTTGTAGATATTGTTCTTGTGTGTGAAGTTGTGTGTTTAATCAAGGTCACCTAACATTAAATGTACTTATACCTAGTCTATGATAATTGGTAATAGAAAAGTCTTATTCCGATATATCTCATATTTTTGTGTACCTGTATTTAAAGAGTTTATTTTTAATCATGATATCGATTAGTCGACTCACTCCATTTGAATGTAATATCTCGTCAACCTCCTTCTGTCTTCCGTCGCCAACGTTGAAAACGTCGCCGCCGTGCGTATTGTGGTGCTGCAATCTGAACCAAGTTGGTGAGCACCATCTGTGCATTACGTGCATCATCGTTATATCGTCCGGCACGTTACAGCTTGCCAAAGACCAGATGATAATTATAAGTGTCCAAAGAGCGCTGCGCTGTATCATCGGCAGATATAAAGTTGATGTACGAACTTTGATATTTATCTAGGCAATGAAATAATCACTGTGTGGTTTTGAAGATGTTATATTAGTGTTAGTATGGTCAGTGCCTTCGGTACTGTCGAGATTGCTCACATATTATATTATATTGTAAGCACATGTTTAATCATGTCTGTTAGATATTGATTTGACTGCGACATGTGTATCAATGCTACTGTGTAGGCGAAGTACAAAATTTGCACACTTTAATTGTTAATACCATATAATCTTAACATGTATTTTCTAAGAAAGTGTTCGTTCAATATCATTCAATAATTTTGTTTGTAATGATGTTGCAGTGAAAGAACATAGTGTAGGTAGGTAATAAAATTAAAGCGTGAAATAACCAAAGCCAATACTCAGAAATAATAGATGTTGAGAAAGTGTGTACGTAGGTACTACTTTGAATTTATACCTACACGGCAAAATAACTACCGCTACGATACGTCTGGAACTTTGAAGAGCTAGCCGTATCATAATTTATTTATTAATATAAAATATTATCCAATATATTATTGTCTACAAATTATTGCACCCAGAATATTTATCTGGCATATTTTCATATACGTACCTAGGTTGCGTAGTTTAATGTTCCAGTATACAGATACTTGTTTTACTAAATGAGAGCGCAATAGAATGCGCTGACAGTGCCTTTAACATTATGCTGATATTAATATAATATCAAGTATATCATATTTAGGACTACTGTTATTACTCCATACGTTTTGGCCATTTTAAACATTTTGGAAATATCCGTTGATCTCATAAACAAGGCACTCACCGATTCATGTTTTGCCTTATCGTGCCTATAAATATATTTTATTATTAAATACACTATTTTGATATCATGTACAGGGTGTTCAATAAATATACCAAATATATGTGCTTTTAAGTCCTGCATACATGTATTTGCAAAGTGTTGCCTTCGTAGATAAAATATTATAGGAGGATTCATAGTGTAAGTTATTAAAATAATATTTTAAATGTGTTAAAATTTCGTATAGTATGACCGGTTGAACTGTTTAATTTATTGATAAATCATAATATATTATAGGAAAAGTGGTAATTTTAAGTACCTAGTAGATTAAGTTTTAAGTATAATAAATGTACAAAGGTAAAGTTAAGAAATGCGTTGATTTGTGTCCAGTGTTTGTTTGGACGTCATAGCCTCAGTTGATGTTGAGGCTGAATATTTACCAAAATTATATAATTTGCTAGTAGCACGTGTATGTAATGACTATGCGAGGAGCAGCGCCGGTCGCCGCTTGGTCGCTCGGCGCGGGCTCGGAGATGCTCGGCGCTGCATCTCGGTGACTGATGACTGATTACTTCACGTTTACTGACCAATACTATAGAATTTATTTTCATCGTAGTTTTCGGTACCTTGTATGTTTGTTATGCACTACTGAGTGGATTGTTGTTTTATTTTCCTGCACTTGTTGGCCATTGTTATAACTTTAAGTTATGGTATATTCTATTGTGGTTAAATTATTTAAATTAAGGGTTATGGATTAGTTATTATTGATGATTTAAATAATTAGATATTTGTTTGTCGTTTAAATGTTAATGCATATCTTCTTATGCCAGTAACGCACGTGATAATGTATGGTGATAGACGTAATATTGGACACACTACTCTACAACTGAGTGTTTATAAACAGAAGTGTGACACATTGTACTGTTAATTAATGGGATGTTATTGTATTACGTTTTCGAGTGGTACCTAGTTTTGAAATTGTTCTATAATTGACCAAAATAAATGTGTTCGCAGTAATATATGTTTATTATTTCAAAATGCATTACAATTACACAGGTATATTAACTTTCACAGCTTCTTGCCGAATGGCGCTGATCAATTCTTGATTCACCAGGAAAACGAAGCGAAGACCGGCAATCTGGATGGAACAAACGGAAACTGCATTAACGATTTGTCATAATCAAAAAAATATAAATAACGTTCTTTCCGAAAAGTCCGAAAGTTTTTCAAAGAGAATTCAAACAGAAATCACTAAAATATTCCACGGATATTTTATCCAACAGCGGGGCACCAAGGTAGTGCTACATGAAGCAGGTACAAGTACTCTACTGCCAACCAATTGAGTATTTTCAAAACTTTCCTCGCACTAGAATTGCCATACAATAATACCTAATGACGTGACGGCCAAAATCAAGGTTTGTACATCACAATGGGCATGATATAATCGCCAAGACTAATGATACGCAAAACATTACGAGCTCCTACCTCAATGACGGTGTTGTGGTTAAGCTTCACTTTGTTCCCGGGCAGCACTGGCCGGCCGTCCACGAATATGGGCCGTTTGCCCTCAGATGACATGAAGAAGTCGCCACTGTTCCGCAGACGGATCGTGGCTTGCTTCCGAGACACTTTAGCCGCTGGCCCTTCCAGAGTCAAGTCCACATCGATAGAATTGTCCCGCGTGCTGCGACCAACTGCGATCTGATAAACAAAAAAAATATATTAATTAAATGTTTATTATTTGTGTTATTGAAGTTTTTTTACTTTTAAATTATGTGTTTGACGTAGTATGTAATTTGCATACAATGCCGTTAAAATAAAAAGGTAATTAACTTTAAAGGTAAGATCTTTATCATAGTCTGTTAAATAAAAAACACCAGTGTGTGCCTACAAATGAATTCGTACATGTCTGCGTCGTCGCCACCGCGCACGATATTGAACTAATTATTACCGTAAGCCATAAATGCAGTCGCTAATTGAAATGCTCGATTAAAGTAGAGTGGTCGAACGATGGAACACTTGTAGCCTCCGTCGAAGTTACCTGTTCGAAAAATGGCTACATCGTTTTCAAATAGACAGACATAGTACCTATCAAAAATCCTACCTAATCTGATAAGTTTGGTAGGATTGCAATGCGTGTGTGTCAATAAAAATTTACGTTCTCCCCATAAACGTCTACGTTATAACTGTTCACATAGTTACCCACGTGTCGTTATAATGTGCAACGATATCTTTCTTCACATGTTCGTAACGGACGCCATCAAAATACTGAAACCACTACAAGTTTTGCGTAAAATCGACGTTTATTAAACACGCACGCAAGCAATTAAAACGCAATCGAAATCGGAAACTAATTAACGTAGGCACTCTGAAACGAATGGTTTTGATAATAGCCGTTTAAAACAATACCTGGTTATAATAATTTGTAATGAAGGCGGAGAAGCGTCAGCACACAAATTAATACATTGTAGGCACGTGTCTTATCTTCGTTTGCGTGACTATACAAGCTGTGTTTTATTATTTAAAGAATGCATACAATTATGAAATGTAGGCAGCGTCACTGATATTTAAATTCTTAAATAAATTATATAAAAAAAACATGATACTTCATATAACTGCATCATTTATCAAAAGCTAATGTGAGCAGCCATAGTTGAAAGTCGAATGGTCCTGATGGTCTTGACTTTTTGTACGACTGTACTGTTTAATGATTCTGTTCATTAGTATTGTGTTATTAACAAACCAGATAGAGCTGTTGACATACTAATTGAACAGATAAGGTTATCAAGTACCTAACTAGTTATTCGTAAAGCTGATTATGTGTAAGTACCTCGCAATGTTTGTTACCGTTTGTCGTGCATTATTTTCCTCTAGCTCGTTTCCAGTGCGACTAATTTTAAATGTTACTTGAATTCAATTCTTATTGTTTAAATTTTATAAAGTGGAACAAGTTTTGTGTTTTTTTCCTTGTATTATTTTTTTTATCACATGGTAACAAATTGTGTTAAAAAACCTACAAACCTACCTACCTGCGGGGTAATTGCGTAACACACTAACAGTGGGAATGACTTTCATTTTGACAGTTCAACAACATTCATTGCGTTTTGTACGTTGTTGAGCAGACACATTTTTCGAACATATGAAGCAATGAATTAGCAAAATCCTTCAAAATTATTCATATTGTGATCGACAGTGTTATGCAATTAAGGTGCAGGTTTCAAGAGCTTTTTATATCATTTTAAATTACATTTATTTAGTTAAGTTTCCTATTTCCATCCCATCAAAATAAAAGATCCATTTGAAAATTCAAATTTGTACCAAAATGCGAATCCCGATCCCCACTAAGTTTCCAACGCGTCAGCCAAACAGTGATAATAGCAGTCATTTATAATAATACCTACTTGTGGGGTCGACGTACACGTTAATGAACAATTACGGGCTAAAGATGATAAACTCTTTCATTAAAAAAATCTTAGGACTCCTACATACTGACTGCGTCATAAGTTGGCGGGTGGATGGAGCGATTAGACGACTCTTTGGACGGAATATTGCACTGAGTATCGATCCTCAATGCATTTAACTAAGCGAGAAGTGCAGTAGCTCATTGTCACGGATATTAGGTACAGGCGCAGTGGCTCAGTGACACGGATATGCACTTTCATTGGCTGTTCCACGGTGGTTTCAACCACAGAGCCACGAACACGACACGTAGATTAGCTATTGCAGAAGCACCGTTCTGTATAGTCGTTGGAAACCAACCAACTTTGAGGCATTCTAAATAATAACATGGCTTAATAAGCCGTAACCGTGGTTACAATTAATTGATGAGGAAAGATATACGAAATTAAAAACGAACATTAATACGCTTATGGTAGGACAAATTTTAAGCCGTGACTCTCTAAAGTGCGGGTAGAATAACAAACACTGCGGTTAACCAATATGATTAGTACTAATATTGCCTCCACTTTGAGAGACATCAACACAATCACGACAAAATATTGACTTTAAAATCATAGAGTTACAGATATGTACCTATACCAGGTACCAAAGTCCGTGCGGAAAAATATTCTACGAGCAGCGAATTTCGACTCCGGATTAGGTTTCGCCGAAACAGAAACCGGTAATTTTTACAACATTTTTGCGTTTTCTTCGTCCGTTGCTCTGCTTTCTACAGTGTGGAGGACTCGGTTTCGGCCGAAACCGAAACCAGAAATTTTTACAACATTTTTACGTTTTCTTCGTCCATTCCTCTGCTTTCCACACTGTAGAGCTCTTTGCTCACAAAACACGAAATCCACCCCGAAACGATTAAGGTACGTAACTTTAGTTTCTTGAATATTGATTTTGAAACTGTCAGTTTTCAAGTTACGAATGGGTCGGTCGCGAGTTTGTAAGTTACTAATAGTAGAAGAACTGTGCTGTCTATCTAGTGAAGCGGCATTGTATGTAGATGGGAGTCTACGTCCGCATCCACCTCGTGCCCATAATTATGGTAAACTGTTTTTTTTTTTGTTGTAAATTGCAAAGAAATTGTCACGGTCGCCTTTAATCATTGTAGCAGCAAAGAAACAGCAGAATCAACAATATGGTTCTCTATAGGCAGGTAGACAAAACTATTTTGTATTTTTTTGTAGACCTGTATAAAGAATGGTGGCCTAGGTTTCAGGAGCTTTTATATCAGGAAATTAGCGACTGCTTATTTCTGTTTGTCATTTGTCTTTGAAAGTCGGTAGCGATATCATGGCTAAATAAATAACATGGCCGACAATAAGTTAGTTTTAGATTTCTTTTCATTTTTGGGATGTCACTGGCTGACACTGACACTAAGAGTATGTAATTATCATCAATATTGCAAAAACAATGGGTTCTTTTCAGATACCAAACAACCCAATAAGTATTTATATTTCTTAGGTTACGAACTCTAAACACGCGTCAACGTTAATCTGAAGCAGCGCATTAAGTTTGCACTAGTCGACGACGACGGCTCGAACTCGTTGGTAGACGTGGCTAATAATTATGCATGCTATTTAAATAAATAATTATTTAATTATTGAACATTTATTATATAATTCATAAAGAGACTTTTAGACGCATAGAATATTGAAAAAAGTACTAGATGTATTCAAAACAAATATGCCAGTTTACACGTTCATCATAACTATCAAACCAATATTGGTTTTTTAAATTATGTGTCCGTATAGGGCTAGATAATGACAAGACAAGTAGATATGTATAATTTTAAATTTTAATGTTAAGTGTCAAACTGTTACTGTACTGTAAACTCCATACGACGTTAGTATGGAAGAATGACTGACTATTTGAATGATGTAAAGTCATTATTAGGTCATTGCAATGTAACTCTTATTTCATTTTTATAAAGCAAACTAGATTGTTTAATTAGAATGATTGCCGTGAGTTTGATAAAACTGTCGGCAATCATTCTAATTTCTATCTTAATTTACCGAGATATGAGTTACATTGCAACGACTTACTAATGGTTTTATGTCGATTGTGATGGTCTTACCTTATTGAAATGATTGTCTTAGCAATTCTTTTGCAGTATTGACTTTCGGTTTACTCAGACAGGCAGAAAGACCCGAGTTACATACTGATTGCAACATAACAGGAATGAGGATGACAATTTCTGTAGTGTGGGCGTGAGACCAATAAGTAACTATTAGGGGAAAATATCGCTATATTTATATCGATATTACTATTAAAGTACACACCGGATGTCGTATTATAATAATGTCACGCTGTTTTTAGTATAGCGGACGCTGGCGGCTTTTATTTTCTTTGATAGGATTATCGTTCCAACTTCGCCCATAGATGTTTAAACAGCTTTCCCTTAAAGATAATTTATATATCTTTAGTAAATATGTACTAAGATAATTTAATTTTTTTATCTACCTGCTTACGTCATGTTTTCAGGGTTATGTTTCATACAACGTCCGTGTTTAATTTGGTTAATATTTGATTATATTTTTAATAGTTACTTTAAATTAAACCTGTTTTCATTTATTTCTCGAACATTAGCAAACAAAACGCCAAAGTTTTGTAATTTAACACCGGTCGCTACTCGAGTTTCCATTTGCTTGCATTCAGTTGAAGTGCAGCCATTCTTGGTACTAAAGCGATAAAGATAATGCGAGCTAAACAATGTTTGCATACTTTCTACGAACATTTAACAATCGATATTTTGAGTGTTACTTTTTATTTACATTTTTTTTTTAAAGACAGATTTGAGCAGAAGCCAGGCCTCCTGTGGTACCCGCAAGCGGCTATGGGATTTACATTTATGAGAAAATGGTCAACAATTCCTATATTCCTGTATGTAAGTTCAGTAAGAGCAACACTATAATAACTACAACGCCAATTTCCAACGACAATTGTACGATTACTACTATACTCGTGCAATACTACTGTCTCACAGGCACAGTATGAAGTGAACAAACAATTTATTCAGTCTCCAAATTATGTAATTAAAATTAATACAAATAAAAGAACAAGGACATAGCTTTTGTGATAAAATATTTAAACAGATATGTAGTTCCCCCGTTTTCTTATCCGATCTTATAAAACAAAGACTACTTAAAACAAATTGATAGAGTGGCTATCTTTATCAAAAGTACAATTAGCCGTCGATCGATCACGATAAATACAATAGATAACACACACATGAATAATGCATTTTTGCGTTAAGTACCTACTTCTGCGCACCGACTTGAATTATTGCTGGCCACTTGTGCCACTACTGTGAAATCGTGCCTTATTTTAGATTAGTTAGCAATTTTTATGAAACGACGCGTATATGACTTACCAAACAATAATATAAATAATTTATTTGCTGTACCAAACTCTAAAGTAAAACTTATTAAAGAGTAATCGCAATTATTGGCTAACTAAAAATTTAGCCCTAGTCCCTTTAAAATTTGTGGACATTTGACTGATTTCTTCAACAGGTGTTCACCGAAAATAATTGTTTAAATATCTGACTCAGTTTGTTTCCACAACTTAATAAACAATGTAGCTGGAAAATAAATAATAATAAAATTACCACTTGTCTTAAAAACTAGCTACCGAATTTTGCGCTCTATTCGGGATTAATTATTACCTGCTTATCCTTATCAATTTACTGAGGCAATTAAAGGCTTACTTATCAAATAAATATGTTCCCTTAGAAAAATATGTAAACAGGTGCTCACGATAAAGGCGTTTGTTTCTACATTTAGATAATGTTCGTCGCAAGTTCGCAACTCGCACTGCAATGATTAATTCGCACACCGTAGCAAAATACAAGTGTTGCAGGGGCAGTCGCTTGCATAAAAATAATACATGGGATGGGTACGTAATAATATTGTCAACAAAAATAATAAACTGTTAACAGGCGCTTAACTACAATTTACCAACCTACTACGTACCTACTTACTAAACTTTATGTTACTTTATTATTCCTGAATAGCGCATAATCAAATGACATTTGGCCTGTCGCTGTCCTCGAGACTAATTTTGTACTACCCTCCCGTGCGTAACAAAGAAATGACCACTGCCTATCTGTATAATAAATTCGTATTAAAGTGTATCCATATTCATTAACTGACGTAGTATGAACAGCAATATTATTCAAAATTGGACAGAGCAAACTTATTAGTTGGCGAGTGCTGTGATTGTGACAAAGATTCGGAGTAACCGCTTTTCTTATTTGTGGAACCTATTAGTGCTTCTAACATCGTTAGCGAGATGCTAACGGTAACGTCTGTCGTGTATACTTTAAATTGTACTAAATGAAACAGCCGTTACGCGGTGACAACAACGAACAACTCACCAACACTTAGTGTTCCGAAGAAAAGACAGTTCCACTTAGTTATGGACTGGTTCAGGTAAATAATTTGAACAAGAAATGTTGGCGGGAACATCGCATCTAGAATCTTAGTGACACTGCTTACTTATTCAAAAGCTGGTTTGAAGTTCATCTTACTTGTACAGGGTTGTGAACTAATAGTTTTTCAGAACAAGAAAATCGATAAGTTATTATTATGAATAACCTACATACTGCCCCCTAAACGCAGCAGGTAGGTTTACATCTGACAAACATTTGCTGAAACCTTGAAAGTGAAACAATATAGTAATAAAACAACGTGTTTTAATAATAATTATGTCGCTATTTGTAGAAGATTTGTAATAATTTTCCTTGTTTAATTCTGTATATTATAGTTTCATATTAGGTAATTGAATTACAAGTAATTACGACGTGTTACCTAGGTCCGTGAAAAACATAGCGGTTATTATAGGTATTTGTATTTGTGAGCAAAATTGTGGATTTATTAGAGCTTTATTATCGCTGTTCAAAACAGGAAAACCCAGTTTGTAAAATAATGGCTATTATTCAACTTAATAAGTACCTAATACAGTGTGAATATTAATTAAACTATCCATTATTATTTGTATTAATCGATAATATAAATAACCTAAGCATTGTATTTATAAAATGTTTGGTCAGACTGCTTTGTAAATGATGTACATATTCACGTGTTTATATGAAGTGCAAAGAAGAGAAAAAACTTATGACATCGACAAAAATATTGCCATCGACAACGGTGCGACATACCTACACACAATTGATCATGATGGCGCATAAAACTAAAAAGGTATTTATATATTTTCATGAAGGTAGTTAGGGGTAATAATATACTTCGTATATCGCTGCTTATTTACCTATGTATATAAAAATGACCTGATATTATCTACGACACAATCGTGCATTTTAACATCAGATAACGACTTTTATTTGACGTGTAATTCTGTTTACAATCGCAATAATGACCTTTTTGACTGTTCCCGATAAAGTTGACTTTATGTTCTTTGTTTAATTAGATACTCATACCTATACAAAAAAACTGACTGACTGACATGATTACGTACGCAAAATTCAAAATAATACCTCTTTTTTTATTGAATACTTTTTTTTCAAGTGAGCTAACTTTGATGTTTGGTTTCGGCTTTCCGCCCAAATAGGTTCCGGTTTCGGCAAACAAGTTGAGACCACAAATTGATTCATAATGGGAAATGAAGAATGCTCCATCACAGGGTGAATTATTGCTTCATTGCTCAAGGTTTAACACAAGGTAAAGAATCGATCTATTGCCTAGAACTTTATTTTCGCAGTTTCGTGTGAAACTAAATTTTACTAGAAATCACGTAGGTACTGAAGCGTTTAACCAAACAGTGATTAAGCAGAATCATTATGGATCAAGCTCACAGTATTTAGAAATCCGACTCAAGGATTTAAGGATACAAGCGTGCAATGAGTTAAACCAATACGTAGAAGAGACATTTCGATTGCTTAGTTCCAAACTTTCATGGAACAAATAATTAATTAAGTGTAGGTATATCTATGTGACCTCGTCGACCCACTTGAAGTACGTAAGCCCTGCAAGGAAAGGTTACCGCTTAGCAGCCCTTGAGTTAGATTCAAGCAAGTCCTGCAAAGTTGTTTTTGAAAATAATTAATTAATAACTAGGATAACATCTGCTCCTAATAAATTGGACTTTAGGATATTGATTGATGATAATGATCTGAATATCGTAATTACATTCAGACTAGAATTAGCTGCCTAACTGGAAGTAGCCCTCATTTATGTTCTGAACTCCTGATGGTAGTTCAGGGCGCACAGATCACCTCTAACTCTATATATTCCGGGATTACTCCGACACAAATTTCCGAACATCGCGAAGCATGTGTAGCGAAAGCCTCAATATGGCTGCGACGTGTAGTAGGCGAACGCGGTAAAGAGAAACCATGCTCTCAGTACGATATGAGCGCTTCGTGTGAAAGAGTTATTGGTTACACGACGATGACTTTCTCAGAGGAAGTTTTCAGCATATTTTGTACGTGAGGCTCTTGTTGGACCCATAATTCCCATCGAGGAACTGTGCAGCCCCAAAATATTTTGTACGTGTAGGCTCACTAACTCGCTTCAAACATAAGAACGAAGGAAGTCAATTTTTTCGGATCGCACTAAACCTAACCTCGGTCCGAGGCATTGGCACAACGAATTCCGAACCACAAAAAATATTTCACAACTATATTGGGGACGGCTTCCAATCTACCAGGATGCAGCTGAATACCTGTATTTTACATGGATCGACAGCCTGTCTGACCTTGACAACCCAGTTACTGGATAACACGACACCCCTTGGTAAGACTGGTTGTCAGACTTTCAAAACGAGAAGACTGTCAAATATCTACAAATGACAGCCCGGGTCAACGGCTTAACGTGTTTTCCCAAGCACGGAGGGTCTCGAAATGTAATATACAGGGTTATTTGTAAAACACCAACAACCTCTTAAGAGGTCATTATACTCATCATTATGAACAACTTTTACTATAGGACCAAACCTGAAATCGCGGAAAAAAAATCAGCTGCTCCCTATATTTTGACGAGTTATGCGAACACTAATGTAGGGAACAGCTGATTTTTTTTTTGCGATTTCAGTTTTGGTCCTATAGTAAAAGTTGTTCATAATGATGAGTACAATGACCTCCTAAGAGGTTGCTGGTGTTTTACAAATAACCCTGTATAGTCACCCCATCCACGAACCGACCGTGGTTAGCATAGCTTAAGCTTCGATGGACCCGTGTGCCTGTTATAATTTAGCCATAAGCCCCTCCGAACCAACAAACAATAGCAATTAATTTTCCAAAAAAAAAAATAGGAAAAGCCTGGTATATCCATTGGTAAAACGCAGTCTGTCAATGCTGGACTGGCTGCCTACTCCAGCTTAGATCTGAGTGGCTTACACCCTTATTACGACCAGGTGGCCTACCGCGAGTTCTTAACGCGATTCAATTTACGCTCAGGGATCGAGATGGCGCTAGACGACTTGTATAACTCTGTCTCTTTCCAACAGCCTAAACTGGATCGCGTTAAGAGCTCGTGGTAAGGCCTCAGATTAAATTTCTATTGCGGACCGAGTAACGCTTACCTTCTAAAAGAAAGAAAGAAAAACTATTTATTGCGACTCGTACAGAAAGATCATAAACTAAACGAAAATATGTATACCGAAATGCTTAGGCCTAATAAAAGACATTCGTATGACAACCGGATCCGACAAGAAGTAAGGCCTACACGATGAACTCACGATGAATAAAAAATATGGGCACGCAGTTAAACCTCGCAGAGTCCAGCCTTCTATTTATCAATGAGCTATTGAATGCTACTAAATAGGTAAATACTGTTTAGCAGTACCTAAATGCCTTATATAATCAGTGTGATCACAAAAATAAAACTATAGTTTATTCATTTATCATGGAAAATGCATATAAATAACTACCACGGTATTAGAATGACCATCACATAAATGTCAACCGTGTTTGACAATTATCCGTGATCAATTACCTATAATAATGTCTACTTATTATAAATACACTGATGGCCTCATATTGGGGATGTTCCGCAAAATAATGAGGATTAAACTTTATTAAATGTTTTGCATTCATATTTCATCATCAAGAGTTTTTTTTTTGTAAATGGATGGTAGATGGTATCTATTTAATTTGATGTTCATTGTTAACAAAATAGCATTTTACTGAAACCATTAAAACTTTATTATATAAATTAATGACATGAATAATGTAATGACACGTCATTACTTTATTTATCAAGAAAACGAGATCTTGTTATTTGGAAAATGTCAATAACACTTTGCCTTCAGGGCTTTTTCTTTTACTATGAAATATTTCTAGAAACTTATTTCAGAATTAACTACAAAGGCTCAGTTGAGTCAAGACCTTTGATTGATTCAATGTTTTTCACTTGTTTTAGAATTGTCTGAAACTAAGCCTGCTCACTGCTTTGCTCGTGAGGATAAGTATTACCAAAAAGGACCAAAAGAATATTCCTATGATTTAATTTAAAAAAATATATTAATTGTATTGTGGTTCCCAAAACTTAATTAATCCTAAAACGCACTAATCAACAGGCTGAGAGATTGTCCCGTGTTCTAAGAAGTCGAATATGTAAGGATTGAACACAATTGACTTCATTCAAATCAGAGCCAGGACTAAGGAGAAATGGAAGGAGCTGTCCCGAGCTGTACAATAGCTGACATAAGCCCCGCCCATTTACGAGGGTGACACTGAAAGTTCTTCGAAAATCAAAAACTGAACAAACTAGCAAGTTATTAGTTTTATTATATCTTTTCAAAATAGTGTCCATTTACATCAATACATCGCTGCATCCGGTGGAACCACTGAGAAAAGCACTTTGCCCACTCGTCCTTAGGGTCCATAAAACGTTTTCCTCGAAGTTTTTCTTTTATTTTCGGAAATAAATAAAAAGTGCAAGGTGCGAGGTCGGGGCTATAGCGCGGGTGACCCAGTAATTCCACGTCTGACGTCGCCAAGTAGTCGATTGCTTGCTTGGCGGTGTGCGACGAGGCGTTGTCGTGGTGAAGGAGGATCCTACTGCGAGGTCGTTTCTCCCGAACTTTTTTCAAGACAAGTGGCAAACAATTGTTAGTGTACCACTCTGCAGTAACTGTTTTCCGATCCTATAAAACAATTGTTGCGTAATGACCTGTCCTTCTGAAAAACGAGGCCACCATCTTTTTTTCCCACGCTTCGACCTCTCTTCACTTTAGTTGGCAAATCCTCGGAAGGAAACACCCACACAGCCGACTGTCTCTTAGTTTCAGGATCATAACAATAAATCCAGTTTTCGTCACCCGTAAGTATGTCCAACACAGCATTTGAGACCCCTCCGTTAAATCTTTGAACCATTTCACAACACCAATCAACACCTCTGTCAAATTATGAGGTATCCACCGGGCACAAAGCTTCCTGACCGCTAAATGTTCATGGAGAATTTTGTGCACTTGACTCATACCGATGCCTAAGCTTGTCCGAATCTGGTGATAAGTCACTCTTTTGTCAGTCTCTATCATACGCCGTACAACACTGATGTTATCTTCAGTCGGCCGTCCCTTACGCAGATCATCGGTGAGATTAGTGCGACCACGTTTAAACTCATTAAACCAGTTGTAAACAGTGGCACGAGATGGGGCTTCATCGTGAGAGGCCAATCGAAGTCTATCATAACTTTCTTGTTGACTTAAAGGACATCGAAAGTCATAAAAAATCATTGTACGAAAATTTTCTCGCGTTAAATTCATGCTGAAGTGACGCAGACAATTTTCAATTTGCCGCCAAATCGTAAACAAATGACAAATGAATAAAATACATATTTAAACCAAAAGTGAAGTCAAAATATACATAAAAAAGAATAATCAAAAAGGAGTCAAAAATAAAACTAAAATCAAGCTTACACGAGTCTTCACTTCCACACTATCTATATATATGTACAGCCAACAGTAAATATGTAAAGCAACGGTAAAAAAAAAGAAATTGTATGTACAGAGAGGTGGTCGGGTATCAGAAACTTCGCTTAGTGGATTCACCGGACATTGACCAAGTTCCACAAGTTTACCATTCCTCCTCTATTGATACTTGTTGTTTTGAATATCCAATTCACTTCTAGTGGCCTCACAATCGACTTGTTATAAAAGAATGTTATGTAAACAACGCTGGCTACCACCGACCAGTTCTCAAAACAACCACAGTACGATTTTTCCTCTGTACATACTTATTACCTTTACTCACAAGTGAATTGTTAACAGCCCCTCGAGGAAAACAATAAACTTTAATATCCAATTTAATTAATTCTGTACGTAATTATAATGTTATTTATACCGTTTCGTATCGTTAACTGAAATACTTGTGTAATTGCAGAGTGAGAATTTTAGCTTAATTTCAAATTAAACAATAATAAGTAATTGCACCTCGTTTGTATTGTCTGGTGTAGAAATCCCACCAATGTTTAATACATAACGTATTCATGTAGCTGAATTTGCTTGGAATTCATCAAATTTGCATTATTACAAAATGGTCGGCTGCGGAAAAGTAGCTCAATCATAAGCAGGGAGCTATGTCTAAGGACAAATACGGAACCTTGATAGGTAGGTGTTATAATGTTATAGAGGATAACACAATCACAGACTTCCTTGTGAAGATAAAGCCTGAAATTGTATATTTTAAAATAGATGACATTAAGTTATCGAAACGAGGGCAATCGATACAATATGACGATATGTGAGCTAGATAGGGAAATGAATAGATATTTTTTATGTTGGCGGGTGGTGACCGTGTCATTAGGGGTGGGGTGTCCTTGAAACTGTTGACGGGTCCACACGAATACCAGTCGATGTGTTACATTACCCCATATTGACGGACGAGGGGGAAATGCGCTATGGAAAGCGTAATTACGATGCATAACACTTATTAGTTTTGTTTGCTGTTTTGTGGACTTTATAAACATGCAAGTGCCTTTTGTTATGTGAAAATTAATAATAGTTGTGTGTCTTAGCTTTTTATGTTTGCCTAGTGTCATTATTACCAACTAGATTTAGCCATCGGTTTCACTCGCATCCTAGGGGGAATTATACTTCATTGAAGAAAAAGAAGAGAGAAAAGATAAGAAGTATCTTAAGTATTCGTTTATCCAGGATATACCTAGTGTACTTGTGTGCACAATTCCATGGAAAAAAAAATCTGTTCTATCTATAGTACTGTGCATATGCAGTGCCTACGTTGACATTTTATTACGGACCAACGACCGCTAAGAGTAATTGCGCCTAAAATCAAAGTATGTATGCTGCGTTCGGGATTTAGTTTCCAAACATGTAAACAAATACGGTTTTTTTTTTAAACAATTTTAATGTCCTCACTATAACATAATCATTCTGAAAACAACTTACACTAGTATAAAGTTGATATTCGTTTAAGGGCTGATTTTTCCATCGCCAGATAACTTTTATTCGAGGAATAAAACTACTGAACATAAAACAATTATATATTTATCATACTTGCATGCTTGTCCGAAAAATCTATACTTATAATAAATCTGTAGAAGTGAAAATTCTGTACATTGAAAATATCAAAAAAATAAATAGCAGGGGGTGTTACTAGACCGACACCGAACCCAAAAATGTGATTAAAAAAATTTTTGTCTGTCTGTCTGTTTGTTCAGGCATCACGCAAAAACTACCGGTTCGATTACGTTGAAACTTGGTATAATTATTCTTTAATATGGGCACCACACTGGGTACTTTTTATCCCGGAAAAGTATATACAATAAAAAACAAACTTAATTTTGCGGTTCGATCCCTAGACTCGATTACTGCACTAACCGCAAATAATAAGTTTGTCGTAGGTTAAGTCACCCGCAATGGAGTTCATTTTTATTCCTTTTAGTTTTTAGAGTTATTTAGGTTTATTTTTATATAAGTCGTAGGTAGGTATAGATTTTAATTTTAAAGTATAGGTAGTATATTTGATAGTGTACGTAGTGACCGTAGGTTATTTTATAATACTGTTAAGTAGGATTAGTCATTCGTATAGATATTAGTTTTTAGGGATTTTGCTTATTTATTGAGTTTAGATTAGTTATCATCAGAAATAGGTTTATTTAGGTAGGTAGGTATTTAATTTTCTGTTATTGAGTTTTTTTTTTTTTTAATTAGGTTGGTACTTAGGTAAAGGTATCATATAGGTACCCTCTTAATCACCACTAATGAGACACAATTGGTTTTCTATTGTAATTAGCCACAAAGGGCCCGCGAGATGGATGGCATTCTGGGGAAGCACATGGGTACATTTTTATCCTGTTGGCACGTTCCCGTGGGATAATTTCCGACATCCACGCGGGCGAAGCCGCGGGCAGAAGCTAGTATCAAATAAATCTCTCCATACTAAATTAACCTTTGTACGGTTGAAACAACAAACACAGTGAAGTTCATGCCGAGCGAGTTTTTTAGTTCTACCCAAGACAAGAACGAAGCTCGGCAAAACAATGTTTACCCATACAAGCGCAGATATTTACAATAAGCTACCGTCGACCATTAAAAATGTAAGCTCCTACAATGTATTCAAAGTACAACTTGCTCGACATGTAGTCGAAAAATATCGATGATAAGTACTCCAATAGCAGCCAAGTACTACTGGATGCATTACAGAAGTACCTGCTTATACAAAAAAAAAAACGACGAACGACGAAAATTCTAGTAATAAGCACTATTGTTATTGTATTTCTTTAAACACATAAAATTGACGTCTGACAGACTTTGTATGGAAGAACTGTCAAAAATACAAAATTATTCCGCGAATAAAATTATCTGGCGTTAGAAAAATCAGCCCTAAGTGGTAATATTATCAATTGGAAACAAGTATTTGAATAGGCTTTATGTGCACAGGAGACGTCAATTCTAAGATGGCGGTTATGTTAAGGTTGAGGTTGAGAAAAGAGAACCCTTGCTTCTTTCTGTCTGGGCTACGGATGGTCTTTATTTCAGAGATCAAAAGTGAATGTGTTGCACATTCCCACAACTAAAATTGTGACTGCAGTTTAAGTCTGCACTTATACCATGAAAATGATGAATAAAAGGAATTCAACTTTCAATATTTCTGTAACCATATTATTTTGATTTAGGTAAAAGAGTTTCCGTGGAATTTCTTGCCCGTTCTTCTCCATAGGTACCTACGCACTGGTACGCTTTGGAATGGGGACTGAGAGACCCCGTGACAATTGAAAAGTGCCTGTAATTGGTTTATTTTAAATAAATGCTTTGAGTTTGAGAGTTTGAATTTGAATATAACAGTCATAATTGCCGATATAGAAAAGAGACTGCTGCTGCTGTTAGTCCTTGCGCTTTATTAACACATATCGAGTCAACAGTAAGTTAACTAAGCGCCTTGATAGATAGATTCATAGTTTTAAGACTTATCATAATCTGTAATTATAAGCCTTGCGTAGCTGCTTTAAAAATATACCCTAATCTATTCTGTATAGAGTACAATATTCAAGGCACAATGTTTTTTATTTAATATTGTTGATAACAGTACATATTGACATTATGCACGATTGTTGGATCCGCCTTAATACAAATAGTATTTTTATTACCTTGGAATACTGATGGAATAAACATAATTAAGATATCGAATTAAGTAATATACGTTTAAAGAAACATTTGTCACTGTCATATCAGGCATGTTTGCACTTCTGAAAGAAAATAAATGTTGAAACGATTGTTCTTGTAGTATGGCCTACGTGTCTACATATTACTTACAACAATTAAATTAAATAGGTGTCTACTACTTCTTGTTTTCATAAACACACGGACATATGTCCGTGTTTAAAATTAGATAAATAACATTCCTGTTGGAATTCCACAAGGATGCATAGTAAACGCTATTTCCTCACCTTGTCCCAATTATTTCTAAGTCACGGTCTGTGCCCTAAAGTCTCCTATAAATCTATAGGCTATACAGACCTCATAACTGGTAACGTAATTTCCGTCCAGAAATAACAAGACGATAATAATATTTTGTCAGTCTAAAAATAAAATTTGTTTTCCAAAAAAAAACTTTTGATATAGCTTGCAGAGCAAGCAAGCTGTAATGGCAGTGGGCTGGCCATGTTTCTCGAAGGACCGATGGCCGGTGGAGCAGACGAGTCCTGGAGTGGAGACCGCGTATTGGCAAGCGTGGTGTGGGACGCCCAACTGGACGCGGAAGGCGGAGGACAGGGTGTTGTATCGCAACATGGGAGACGCTATGTCCAGTAGTGGACTGCGATAGGCTGAGTTGATTGATTGTTGATAGCTTTTTTAACCGACTTCAAAAAAGGAGGAGGTTCTCAATTTGACTGTATTTTTTTTATGTTTGTTACCTCAGAACTATTATAAGTTATTTATAAGCCGATTTGCAAAATTCTTTCTTTATGTGAAAGGTGGTCCCATAGAAATTTTATCAAAATCGGTTCAGAAGTTTGGTTTAAACTAAAATTACGGATAAAAATTCTAGTAAATAAAATTGCGTCGTTTGCTTTTCACGACTAAAAAGTGAAAAATAAAAACTTCTTTACAAAAAAAAAAAAACAACCGACTTCTTTAAAAACACTACAAAGTGAACTTTAACTTCGGAAGTCGGTGGTGAAAAACGTAAAACAAAAACCAAAGACACCGACTTCCGAAATTAAAGTTATTTTTCTCTTTGTAGTGTTTTTATGGAAATCTTGCTTTTTTTGTAAAAAAGTTTTTTCATTTAGCGAGAGTTAAATGAACTTTTAACGATATTATCAAGTCACTTGTATTTACAGTGGTAGGAAAGAATACCAATCAACATAAGCAGAAGGACAATTTAACTTCGGTAACTATTATGGAGAGACTATTATTTATTTCAGTAAAAACTTTCACAGAAATTATGTATCTTTAGAAATGAAACTGATGACCTTTGACCACATATTCGGTAGATAAAATAAAATAGACGACTCGCTGAAATAAGCACGTCTCGGTTTTTGTATTATACCCGTGTAATCGTATGGGGTATCACTTTTTCGTACAAAGTGTGCTGAAAAAAGCCCTATGCGTTGTCAATGTTGGCATCAAAGAGACGAAAGTGAAATATCTTACGAGCCTGTAATCCGGCACCCATAACCTTCCAACCGGTAGTCTATTACTACTAATGTTAATGATTAATACAAGTTGGCATCTCATGAGGTCAGAAGATGTGCTGTATCTCGGGTTCTGTTGGACCTACAGAGCTATGGCTGCGCTCAAATTGCAGCCAATTTGGTATAATAGTAAAAAAATTAAATGACTTTTCTGTATGCGCACCTTTTACAAAATAATTATAAGTCAAAAACTGGAAGAAGTCCGAAAACAAGGGTTGTCGAGCACCACGGAGTTAGCACAGGTCTTTCTGCAAACTTGGTTTCACACTATTGGTATCTATCTTAATAATATCCTAAAAATCAGTACAGTGCAATTTTTTGCGACCTAACGCGGTTTTTGTGTCTACGGTGACTGGCGTATAGTGGACACACATAAAGCAATACATTCATACATACATAAACTCACGACTTCTTCCCATGGGGGTAGACAGAAGCTATAGAACGCCACCAGCTACGGTTTTACATTCATACATCTGGTCAAATAAAGCTATATATACTACATAATTTACCTCTCTAAACCATTTAGGGAAAGAAAGAAGTCTGCGGCGCAGTCAGCGCTCTCGTAGAGCTCGACAATATACAACATTTGCAAAGTTGACACAAATAAAGATACATAACATACCTCTCTGGACCACATGCATGAGGAAATGAACCGAACAAGTTTAATTCACAGCAAGCTGGTGGGCTGTGTAGCTCAACAATACACAACACCTGCATAGTTGAAACAAATACAAGTCCGGAGGTAATGTAGCTTACATTACCTCCGGA
Source organism: Apamea anceps (assembly GCA_951799955.1). Lineage (NCBI taxonomy): Eukaryota > Metazoa > Arthropoda > Insecta > Lepidoptera > Noctuidae > Apamea > Apamea anceps. Next base: position 7,259,516 of record OX637501.1, read on the forward strand.
CCCAAAGAAGTTAGAAATAAGTCTGCGTCACAGCACGGCAAACCTGCTCTTAAGATCTGGCCAGAAGGAAGCGACTCCCGCGAGGGATGCGAGACAAAATTCACTTGTGTCGATTGTGTCAAGCAATATTATGAAGGTGTTCAAACTGGCGCGAATAATGGCGTGACTTCCTATTCATTAGAAAAACAGACGCACGCAGTCGCGTGCCGCGTCCCGCACGTAGGGTTGCCAGGTCGCCAAACCTAATAGCCGGACAGACCAGCCAGTTTGGCCGGACATTTCGATAAAAAGGCCGGATACCCTACATTATTGAGGATTTTGTGTCTCAGTATTAATAGGTACGACAAAAAAATTGTATGTAAAATCAAGCTTTTTTGATTATTGTCATAATCAGTCATCGGCGCTCGCTCGTTTGCGAAATGTAAAAAGCCTAACAAAAGCCGGACAAGCCAGACACCGTTTATTTTGGCCGGACACGCAATCAAAAAGCCTACCTATGTCTGGCTTTATCCGGACGCCTGGCAACGCTACCCGCACGGGATTCCTCTGTGTGGCCAGAGCTTTATGTAGCGCCTCACTACACAATGCCAAAATAGTGAAGGGACTACGTTTATGGCCTTAAAACAAATAAGGCTACATAACCCACCTCCCTGGACCTCATAAGGAAGCGAACAAGCCTGCCTCGGAGCACAGCAAGTGTGTTCTTGTCCAGCTCCACAGAAGTGCCAGATAGTGACTGCACCAACACTTGCCAACGCGTCAGCGAGGTTTCAAGTAGGCGGATATCCTTTTTGTCCACCCTGAAACATAATACCGATTTCAATGTAGGATAAAACTTAAGATTGTGTAAAGGACGACACTCTCTAGGCGGCACGGCGCGTCATAGCATGGCAAAGGATTTTTGTAAGCGGAAATGATTTTGAATTTGACCTCAAAGGAATAAATCCATTACAAGATTTGTAGGACTCACTTGTATTAACTATTATGGACAAAGATGTAGAAAATGCTTAGTCCCAACCATTTTTAATGACATACCACTCGATTTAGAAAGCAGCTGTACCACAAAAATGTCTTTTAAAAATAAAATGGGGAAGTTTCTTTTTAATACCTTTTGTCGAAAGGCTCATAAATGGAGATGCATAGACTAAATCTATGCTATACTAGCTTATGGCTGCGGCATCGCCGACGCGATTTGGAATGCTATCACGCAATTTAAAATGTTATTAGCATTACGTAAAAGTCAGCCTTTATACTGCTGTAAAATATGTGTGTGTAAAGTTCTTGATTGATTGCTTGTTTAGTCATAGGTAAAGATTAGCGGTAAATGTATTGTTTATAAAATATAAAATTGTATATGGGAGCTACATCTGCCAACAAACTGCTCTGCAGTTTGGCAGAAGTAAAATTTGTTTGGAAATTTTAGGCTGTCAGCTAAATAAACGCTTTTTCATTAATTTCATTTTATTTTTATGCCCTTAGCATTTTAGCAATCACATTTCGTTGACAAGGGAACTTCACCATATCGCGGGAAGCTGCGGCATGCCGGGGCCATACAAATGTTAATGCTTTGTCGTGTCATGCCGCGTCGTGGCTTGCCGTAAACTTAGGTTAGGTAGTTCTTAAAAGTCTATGTGACAGAGATAGTGTGAGATATAACGGCGACAAAAAATTAAGTTACATTTGAGAATTCGATCAAATGCCAAACAGTCTACTGCTCTGCCGTACTATTCCTTCAAGTGGACTGAACTTAATAAAAAGTACTTAAAAAATCATGATGATATTCAAGGGGCCCTATTAAATGTCCAAGTAAAATATTTACCTGTCAGCTAGTTGCATTTCAATATCCGTGCCATCTTCCTTGTAGTCTGGCAACTCATTGTCATTCATTGTCTCTTCAGCATCAGAGAATGTCATCACTTCAGATGAGGCTGGAAAATTACAGCACAATATTACGAATTATCATAGAGGTTTATTTTGTTTGAGTAGTTAGGAAATTATTAGCTACATGGAGCTATGATCATCATCATCTGTCAAGCCTTTTCACCAAATACGTTGGTGTAAGTTCCTGCTTCCAGTCTAACTGTATGCAGCTGAATACCTTCCCATTCTGCATCATAGTAAAAGACACATTTTGATGTTGTTGTAACTTGTAACAACATGAATGTGTATCTGTTACTATATTTGCTTAAAAGCTTATATTTGCTACAGGAACTATTATTTCTCTGATTTTATTCAGTTTTCAAACACATCTAAACTGTTAACAAACACAGTTTTGGTACTTTACTAATATGGATGATATTAAATTTATGAAGTGAAAACTTCTCTATCAGCATTGTGCACTTTTGTTGTGATGGGTAAAAAATGTTAAACTCGCATCAGGACACGTGACCTGATCGAAAATTCGTAAGACGGAGGGAGAGTAGACCGCATTCCAAAATATCAAAAATGCACAACGTTAATATTAAAGTTTTCACTTCTGCTGGCATTCCCGGAGTGCAACCTGTTTTTTTCAAATATTTACTCTTCCACATAAAGGTAATAAGATCTACTCAAATATTAAATCCCTGAAAAGTGTAAATTTCAATGATTAAATGTACTTACTCTTAGGCAGAGGTTGTACAGTCTGGTTTGGCAATAGATGATACTGTTTCAGTAACTGCCAATGTGCCAACAAAGTCTTAGCATTCCGTGACGGATAGAATACGTGTGGATTCTGGTCCAACAACTCTTGAAACTTTTCCAGTGGTGGGAGAGATGACTGTAATAAAGATAAAATCTAGAAATTATTATTCTGTATCCAAATATTATCTAGTGTCCGACCAAAGGTACGGTTACAGTTTCGGTCAATTTTGGCCAAAAAATCAGGAGGTCTACTCCGAAGTGGTAAATGTATCGTATTGGCCGTTTCCTGCTACGAAGTTAATCTTTGGCTCGGTCGGTCCCGATCCTACACTCCTACTCTCTTTCGAATATTGACTATGGCCCCGACCCAACTGAGCCGATCCGAACTTTTGTCGCATTTTTTCAATAATATTCGGTTCGGCCATCTGTCGGTCCGATCCGATCATTCGAATGAATCTCGGGTCCGACCGAAACTGGCATAAACTGTCGGTCTTGATAGAATATGAACGACTGACAGCGTAGACTTCGTAATGAGGTCCCGTTTTCACCCTTTTTGTACAAAACCAAAAAAATACGTGTTTTCTTATAAATAGAAGTCAAAGTTCTTAGCAGACATGCTGATTTTAGTATCAGTTAGTAGAGATTTATTCACTTTCTGGAAGATTGATACAACCTCTAAGGGGAACCGCAATTGCATCTTAGCGACTGTGCGTTCGGTCGCAAGTGCAAATCCGCACATTTCATCGATTACATTCGATGCTGCGTCGCGTTTTGGGGACTCGTGTACGGCTCCAAAATTGGGTTTTCCAACGAAGCTGAATTGTTGTGCGGAGAGATAAAGCATTGTCGCCAAGCGAGCTACCGAAAAGCAATTAAGTCGCCGATTGCTATTGCTAAGATCATGCGGTGTGAAGAGTTGAACGAAGCATCTGAAAAATCACCAAATCCTAATTGCAAAAGCTAACAGTGGCATATCTGCTAAGGCCCTTATTTATTTAATTAGGGTTCATTTTTCAATCGTCATTTTGAAATTTTTAGATTTCCGCACAAAATCTGGCAAAAAATCAGCCCTCAATACTAGATTTCTAAAAGTGTAAATCAATATGAATTACTTTTTGTTGTACAGTCTGGTTTATTTGTGACAAATCTACGAAAAATTACGGGTCTACTATTTCTTAACTTCATTCGTTTTGGCTTTTTCCGAAACTTCAAACCATTCTCAATTAAGTATTTTTGTATGGGCAGGATTAGGAGGCTGTACAAATAATTTGGATGTGGAAGGTTGAGGACAGGGTTTTATGGCACAGCCTAGGAGAGGTGTATGTCCAACAGTGGCCTGCAATGGGCTGATTTGATTGATGGAATGAAGAATAATTTGATGCCGCCAGTAAATAATAACTTGGAGGAGGCTGGCAAAGAAACATGAGGATTGGTACAAGCGAAGTAAGGTAGCCCAGCAGTGATTATAGTCAGGCTGTGGATGATGATGAAATTATAACTTACAGGAACCATTGGAATTGTGGCAAGTAATTCTTCTTCAGCATTAGAGTACAGTGCCTGTTGCTGCACCAACGCTACCAAGTCTGGATGCAAGTTACGCATAGCTGCAATAGCCACTCGTGATATTTCGGCATTGTACAGCAGGGCATACCAACGAGACTGCAGCTCACTGACGGTAAAGCGGCAGGAGAACTTCACTCCTCGGTGGACTATGCGCAAGTCATTGGTCTGAAAATATATTAAATAACTTATTAATACCTATTTACTGACAAAATAGAAAAAAGAATAATCATGTATTATTGCTAAATGGAGTCTATAGTAATATAGATACATCCTTACCTGCTGCACACCTAGTATCAATGCAAGGTCATCTGTAGGCTTCCAACGTCCCAGATCTTTGGTCGATAGGTGACTCAGTTGGCCTTTGCGGCGAATCTTGCGACCAAAGCTCCCTCCAGCAGAAACTTTGCTGGAAGCCCTGCGACGCTCTGGAGCCGGGAGCGCGGGGGGCGTGGGCGCGGCGGCTAGAGGAATCTCCGACACTTGGCTGACTTGGCTCGTATATGACTGTGTACGCATTCTTTTGTCCCCTTTCCCGAGTGATGACCCAGGCAAACCACTGTATTCCACCAATTCATCGTCAAAGCGCCTACGTTTTATTGATCTTGATGAACTGAAACGTGAAATAATTCAACTTATTACAATCACAATCTAGAGTTTTTCCTGTTTTTCATAAATCCAACAAGAAGTACCTGCGTCTTTTATTGTCGTCTGGCGTATTATGAAATGGAGATCGCGTAGTACTTGGATATTCATTGCTGTCCGAAGCATTGGATGGTGTGGCTGGAAATTCCATTGTTTTAACTCTATAACACCTAAAACAATATTTTACAACCAAATACCCATTTCAGTCGCAGATCTGTTTTTTTTTCGATAGAAAATGAATCTGTCAATAATCTTATAAAAAATCACAGAGTAAAAATAGGTGAATTCCGCCCGAGTATTGATCGCAGCCGAAGCTTCAAAAATGTTTGGATGATATTCTCGATAATGCAAGACCATCCCGTTCTTTGTCTTTGGCCGTAGACATTAGTCGATTAATTTTTGGATTGGGTATTCCACTCCTTATTTAGTAACACTAGCAACTATGATTTCGGGATCAGTCATCAGTCAGTCAATACTGGCAACCTTAAAGTAAAGTGGCATGGCAATGGCAACCATATGTATAGTTAGTTATCTGTGATGGCAACCGTCAATGTCAAAAAGGGACATCTAATTTTCTAGGTTATGTTGTGAAAAATAAAATAATTAACATTTTTCAAAGCATTTTCTATTAAAATGGCTCATTTAATTCGTGCAGTAGCGTTTAGACCAAGAGAAATAATTACAAGATGTTACAATAAAATTGTTATAACTGATGATGGTTCAACAATAGTCGCGCTTCACAAAGACCAAGAATTTCCCTATGAACACTCAAGACCTCTTCCAGAAGAAACTGTTACTGATACATCGATTTTAAGAATGAGTGATAAAGCAGAAGTGTACAGAGTATTCAAGGATATGAAGCCTGAAATAGCAAGAAAACAGCTGTCTTCCCTAACTTTAACAACAGAGCACCGATGGTGGCCCAGGTCCAGAGACAAGAAGGCCAAGACAACAGAAATGAACCGCCCTTACTTGTAAAACAACCAATGTGTTAGTATAGGATATTGTAGTAATTAATAAAACATTGTTCACTAAACTGTTATTTTACTTATTAAATCTTCATAATTACTTTCTGCCTATACCATATTATACATATATTTCATTTTATAAAATATGATAATGTATGCAGTATCGTACAAAAATACCTTATGACAACATCACACCTTTACTCCCCGAGGGGTCATGCAGAAGTGTATGTGCCCAATCTTTACCTATCACTTCACCTCATCTAACTACAGCTTCAAATTCAAATGGCACATACTACAGCATCAAATCATATTATTATTCTTTGTATCACAAGCAGTAGCCCAGTATGAAACAAACATAATATTATGATATATCCTACTAGAAGAAGTAATGTATAATTTACTTATATATAAAAATAAAGCCATAGGAAATCTTCACCTCACTGGCCATTTTAAAATTAAAATAATGTAGGTCTAGTAACTGCTGGGTGGTGTGTCTGTGACCCTTCACCTTTGCAAAGATTAGATTACAGTAGGTCATGTACCTGTGTTGGTACAAGATGCATTACTGCATTGCCTCCACACAAAGACATTAAATTATCTACTTGACAATAGACAGGACATCACGAACAAAATCGTAATCCAATACTTTTGTCCTAGTGGTCAAAAGTCACTCAGTCTAGTGTGGTACGCCTGCGTGTCAAGTCGTATTTGTGTCCACCAAAAACAAATATTTTCTAAGGAAATATGCCAAGTTGCGCATTGAGATATTGTAAATCTCGTTACGGTAAAATGGCTGGACCTAACTTCAGTTTATTTTCGTATGAATTATTTATATTTACTCAGTAATTAAAATTAAATAATTTTCATAAATAGATCTAGAAAATTTGCTAATTTTGTAATAAACGCCCTCTATTGCTGAGTAGCTTTACTATTGCGTTGTAGAGATGCAATTTTGTTTATCGATTTGGTTATCGATAATATTTATTAAGTTAAAAAATAAATAACACAAAATATAATACTGTTTGAAGATAATCATGTCATTTTATTTAAATATCAATAAATGAACAAGTACTATTTTCATGTAGGTTCAAATCAAACCGCAGAGCAGAGCTTGTACTATGGATACTAAGCAATGGATATAATACTTATATACTAATACTATTACTTATGCTATAATACTACTATGTACATAAGAAACACCCAGACCAACACAACCATCACATAAATATTTGTGTCCTGTGGGAATCGCACTCACATCCTCGTGATCAGCTGCAGTCTCACACTTGGATTACTAGATCATAATAATTATTAGTCATTTGTATGTAAAAATAATTGTATAAATAAATAACTTTTAAACGGCTAATCATTTTATTGTTTTCATAATCTTTTGGCACTTGGTTCAATCTATTCAAACGCGAAAAAAAAAAATAGTCTTAGTCACTTTTTTCAATATTATCGATACATTTATATCGAAATGGTAAAATCTCTACCACAGGTTTTATACTGTCTACTTAGTGTCACCCCATTTATTGCCAGACCTACGGATTTTTTTTATAGATCTACGGATTTTGGACCTCGCCTCGGATATACGTATACATACGGATACAAGATTTACAAATATTTGCAAACAAAGTGAAAAAAAAATATTAAACTAAAACCGAAACGCAACCGACAATCATTGCAAAGAAAATATGCGCTTTGTGACCTAATAGGTCTACTTTACACAAAAAGCGTAATAAACTGAGTGCTATAATAATCTAACGGCAAAGCAGGCACATTTAAAATGATTTTATTTTAAAATGTACGGACGCCAGCACATCAAGCTACTACAATCTGTCAAATTTCTGTAATAGATTTTCAACTTTATCTGTAAAGAATTAAGGTTCAAGGTTGATTGGGAAAATTTGACAGTTTCGGGTAGCTTGACCTGCTGGCGTCTGTACATAAACACACACTGAAACTGATACCTAGTCATACACGGTGACACGGACAATGGATAGTAGCGAATAAAATTCTAAAATAGTTTTTATTGTTTAAAACAAGTTTTGCCTAATTTGTTTAGTTTTTTATATCTATTTACCATTTGAACTAAGTAGGATATTAGGTTTTTCAGGCTTAACCTACGGATTGAAAATCGGATCTGGCAACACTGACCACACTGGCCACCTACCGAGCAATAGCTGAATATATTTTACTAAATTTAATTCATGTTTGCAATTTTTGTGTTAAGATGTTCCCAATTGCCGCTCTAATTTTGCTATATTATACTAGATGGCGTCACTGAGACATGGGATCACAGTTTTTCTATGACATTTCTTTGCATAGCCTCTCTATTGTACCTATCTTAAATCTCTTTGCCTCCACATAAGGTGGATGCTCCAAGGTAGCCCGCGAAATTCAAATTTTCTTACGTTTTTTGCAATTTGCTGGTCAGTACTAAGTTGTACATTGATTAATATGATTCGCGGCCGTAACAAATATGTAATTACAGAATTGTAATCATTAAGTAAATAATTTAATGTCTTTGTAATCATTAAAGTCATCAACACAACTCTCTAAGATCAAGTAATCCTACTGAATGACTATTTGTTAACTACTAATCATAACAATAATCAATAATACAATTTATTACTGATTCTAATGATAATAATTCTGTAAATACATATTTGTTACGACCGCGAATCATTATCTTAATCAAAGTACAACTTAGTACTGACCAGCAAATTGCAAAAAACGTAAGAAATTTTTAATTTTGCGGGCTACCTTGGAGCTTCATGACAACATTTAATAATAATAGGTAGGTAGAATTACACCATAAGTATCTATTATACTATACAATACAGTGCACTGCACCCGTACTCCGCTGCGCCGGGTCCGTCCTTCATAAACGTAAGTTACTGGCTCTAAAAGTTCATGGGTCGGCGAGCGAATCGATTGATCTTCGAGGTTCAGTTACAGGCCGTACGGTTTGTACCTTACACGTTGACATCCCATCTTACCTTGAAAGTTGAAGTGCACGTTGAATTACAAGGTATTTAAGTATTTACCCTACCCCTGCTAGCGCGACTAATTTTACGTATGTATGTACCTACTTATGTAGATTTTATAGCCGGTCTTCGTAAACGTCGGTAGGGGTATTTTTCAATGTTACATTAAAAAGGATCATGCCCAACCTTGGATTATTTTTATAGTACCTAATGTGAAGGATAGGTACCATTAAAAATACCTACCTACACCTAAATAAATCCAATCAAACCAATTACATCTTAGGCACAATCGAAATAATTTAAATTCACGTAAATGTTAATTTAATATTTGATTTGGTTTATATTGATTGATATCTTTTTTTTGCAAGGGAAAATTTCTAAATGTCCCTTACGTACGCCAATGGATGAATATAAGAATAAGCTTCTTCAGATTAGTTTCTAATTCATTCACATGTCGCTGTAAAGAGCTTATTACACCAAACAACCGATACCCGATATACCCCCGAGGTTACCCGATATTTTGTAGTTCCTAAGAACTACAAAATATCGGGTCCGATATTTAGGATATTCAGGATAGTTAAATCGCATTTAGGAAGGAAGGATCCGATTTAGGACAAGAATAGTTTCCGACGTCCTAAATCTATATCGGATCCTAAATCGGAATTGTGTAATCACATTTAGGAGGCTCAGTCAGTCGCCGCTCACGACTCGCCTGCCGTCGCGAGCGCATGTTTTTTAACCGACTTCTAAAAAAGGAGGAGGATCTCAATTCGGATGTTTGTATTTTTTTTTTTTTTTTATGTTTGTTCGCGCATAACTCCGTCGCTTGCCAACCGATTTGAAAAATTCTTTTTTTGTTGGAAAGGGTATACTTTCCAAATGGTTCCATAGAAATTTCATCAAAAACGGTTCAGTAATTTGGTTTTTAAACCAAAATTTCTGGTAAAAATTACAACTAAAAAGTGTTCTAAAAACTTTTTTGCAAAAAAATACAACCGACTTCCAAAAACGACACTACAAAGTGAAAAATAACTTTAATTTCGGAAGTCGGTGGCAAACAACGAAAATGCGAACCCAACGACACCGACTTCCGAAATTAAAGTTATTTTTCACTTTGTAGTGTCGTTTTTGGAAGTCGGTTGTATTTTTTTTTCGTTGATTATATGCATAGAGAGCTCATTGCACCAGCCTAAATATCGGACCCGATATTTAGTCGTTCCTAAATTCAGGATAGTTAAATCGCATTTAGGAAGGATCCGATTTAGGACAAGAATGGTTTCCGACGTCCTAAATCTATATCGGATCCTAAATCGGAATGGGCTTATTAACTCGACACGTCCGTCACTCGTCCTCACAGAACATATATACCCTAAAGCTCGTCCTTACCGACTGATTCAGTGTCCTAACCGTACCTCATGTTTACGAAGTACGTTGATTCGTATCAAATGAATGATTCGTTGTTGAGATAGGTACCTAGGAGATAGGTACTACCCAGTACCTACGGGAAAATATTTATAACAGTAATAGTAGCGAAGCGGCGATAGACGTGATAGTAGATAGTAGGTATATGAAATGAACTGACTGCAGAAGTTATGCGCCTAAGCATTTGATATAATTTTCATCTGAATTTTAGACTAAATAAATATTTGATAGGCACGGCACCTAACCTGTACCTAGGTGATTTTTTTTATATAGAAAGTTTTAATTTTAAAATTACGATTTTTTAGGTAACAATTAATTAACTTTACATACCTACAGAAAAACTGAAGAGTTATTATACTATCGTTGCTGACTGCACCTCAAGTTTATTAGAATATTTCGGCGTTTTTTTTCCATTCGGTTACGAACGTTGTCAATCATTGTGTAGTAATACTGACCTTGACATAGCTAGACTGGCGCTCCGAGCGTGGTATGTCGGGACCGAGGATGTCTGGCACCGACTCAGTTAGGCCGATCGCCACATTGTAGGTATAGGTTACCTACCTACCGAGAGGCACAACTATTTGACCTATGAACCTCGCCCATCGCTTTCCACCAGGTGAGATCGGTACCTATCGAGAGTAGGCCCTTTTATTTATTATTATTATAAACCCTTAATTCCCCATTGCTTCTTGGCAAAGGCCCTCTCTCTGCGACAGGCCCAGACGGAGATGGCGGGATGAGCTGTAGGTACCTACTCCTTTGATAAAGAATGGTCCTTGGCATGGATTCTAGACAGAGGCCCATTTATTAATATTAAAAAAAAACAACTATTGAAAAATGACAAAATTCGCTATTGTAGCTGTTTTACGTCATCGTAATGTCGGCAGGATGCGATATTTTTTCTCAAAACAAAAATTAAAAACTGGCTGTCTTAAGCATTCGCCTATTTATGAAATTATTGTTATATTTGTCTGACAACAGCCTTATATATACAGGGTTATTTGTAAAACACCAGCAACCTCTTAAGAGGTCATTGTACTCATCATTATGAACAAGTTTTACTATGGGACCAAAACTGAAATCGCAAAAAAAATCAGCTGTTCCCTACATTTGTGTTCACTTAACTCGTCAAAATATAGGGAGCAGCTGATTTTTTTTTCGCGATTTCAGTTTTGGTCCTCTATTAAAAGTTGTTCATAATGATAGAGTACAATGACCTCTTAAGAGGTTGTTGGTGTTTTACAATTAATAACCCTGTATAATACATAAATAAAATAAAATCGGGTTAGTTATGTACAGACGCCAGCACATCAAGCTGCTACAATCTGTCAAATTTCTCTAATAGATTTTCAACTATTTCGCTAAAGCATGAAGGTTCAAGGTTGATTGGAAAAAATTTACAGTTTCGGGTAGCTTGACCTGCTGGCGTCTGTACACCATTTATAACTCAATTTTATAATCTTTGATAAAAAAAGAAAAGAAGAGTTTTAAATAAATAACTTTATTTTTGATAAATAGTTTGTATATTCATTTTACAATTTAATAAATTAATGATGCTATTAATGCAATCGATAGCCTAGTGTTCCTTTAATTAGGTAATAAGTATAATAATATGTTAAACTGTTATAACGTATTTAACAGGTACATATTCGTTATTATTTTTATAATACATGCAATTTTTACTCGTATGTTATTTTGATAAACTATGTATTAATAACGTGACAAAGTAACATTTCATTAACAGTACAATGTATTAAAGGATACCATGCCTCATCTACCATTTTGTAACTACCTAGCAAGGCTTCGGAATTTGCCATAGTCATTTAAGTCGATAATTAACAGCTTACCTTATTATATTGCTATTAAATAGAAACTATAATCTGTAGGTACTATGTTCACAAACTACAATAATTTATCTTTCTAAACAAAATATTTATTCCTTCATATTCAATATCACAATGATTGCTTTCTTTGGTGCTCTTTACATCTAAATATTGCACTTACAAACATCGACTAGTTCATCATCAGTCACGAACCACATCTTAATCCAACCACGAGTTTCTTATGTAACCATTGCAACTGGAAATAAATTGTTAGCTTATTAACTGTGCTAATTAGTATCTATGTAATATTTAGATCTAAAATAAATAAAATGGTAAGTGTTACAAAAATAGGTATTCTGATTTATTGCACTATGTGATGGAAGTATGATTAAAAATAGAATTAAATAGTGACACATATGTGCAGCCAAATGTCACGTGTGTTGGCAACTAGTGCGAGTCCTCGAACAATGAGTGCTCACAGTGTGTAACACCTGCCCACGAGGCAATGACAAACATGCTAAGCTAAATACCGCTACTATCAGTAAGCCATCACTCAGGTGCCATAATTGCCAGTCTTGAAGAAAAACTTAACATTAATAAAAATATACTCTCGGGAATACAGACATTATTGCATACGACGAAGTCATCTCATGACCGTAAGGCTAGGCAATTGTACTATAGTCAGATACCAATAGTTACTCGCTATATAGAAGCTTCAACATCTTATAAACTGGACATAGTCTTAATCTACATTAAAAGAGTTAAAAATTATTTCTCCGTCTCTACAAAAATAACAGCCATAAATATATCTATCAATACAAAACAAAATGGCACACGAGAATATAACTCAGATTATACGGTTTCATTTAATATTTAAAAAATATAGAACTCTCAGTGAAATATCATTGTATCAAAAAAAAATAAGGCGATGAAATCACAGTAAATTAATAAAAAATAACTTGTACTTTGGATTAAATAAAGCTTTTTAAATAATTTGATTATCCTCATAATTTTTCTTATATTGCTCAAGTGAGCTGAAATTCTACAACTCTTTTTACATTAATTATTATTATTTCCTTGTTTTACTTTATTTGTAAGTATTATTATTTTAATTTAATATTTAGTAAGTATGATCAAATAACAGTCAAAATATGTACAGTACATAAAAGATAGACTTCAATTTCAGACCCTATACATAATAAGTTTCAAAAAATGTTATAAAATACTTTAACAATTTCAAAATATTGTAGTCAATCTCACAAACAAAACCACTGTCCGCTAGATTTAAATTTTTGGCGACATGCGGGCGCAATCTCTCCAGAGTTCTCAATATAACACTAGGCCAAAAAATACCGATAAATAACTGTATGTACTATATTATAAAAGTTATTCTAAATTAAGTGTAAATGTTGTAAATGTCACGAGTGCTGTGTTCTCTTCAGTTCTCCACTATAACGAAATTGGATACGGCCTTGGGGAAGTAGCAGTATAGTAGGTAGGTATGTGCTCATTTGAATCTTACTACGTAGCGGTAACACACAAATGGTCACACACAATGCAAATATTTTAAATATCTCGATCGTCTTCTAATAATGATAGAGGTAACCTCGATCGAGACTTCGTACCCGGCGTCGTCTATCTGCGTCGTCTAATGAAAAATTGAAGAGAGACTGAAGAGAACTGTTTCGGTAGGGTCAGCGGATCCGATTGAGGCGCAGCTCCCTGTCCAGCTGTTGCAGCTGACGGATGAAGCCCTCGTTGGGGTGAATATCACGTCGACAACGGACGGTTCCCAGCGCTTCGGCCAAAGACATGCCACGTTTAATCATGAGAAACGCTAGAGCACATGTGGCAGACCGAGACACACCCATAAAGCAGTGAACCAAGACACGTCCTAAAAAGAAAAAAGTATTTGATCAACCAATTTCTCCCAATAAAAATAAATAAAATGTGGCAATGAACACATACCTCCACTCGAAATTGCTTCGTCGATGAAGTTAGCAGCTATATGGAAATATCTTGAAATATCCGTTGAGGGCAAGTCCATAAGTTGAAATCCTTTGTAGCGCAGTCCGGGGCAGTCACGATAATAGAGGTGGTCTGTGTCCACCTGGGTGTAACGCTTGCCTTCTGCTGTATTTAGCACATAGTTTATGCCCATTCGCCTTAAGAATGCCTTGTCCTTCGCAGCAACTCTAAATTAACACATGAATCATAATTGTATATAGGGCACATACTCTACCGTATAATACGTATGCCTGCAAGGTAGCAAAGGTTCAGAGTATCATCACGATACCATCCGGCCTGCAAGCCATGCAAGAAGCAGGAATACTAATACTTACGCGTCTCCGACATACAAGCCCGGATAGACTTCATTTAGATCCGGAGTGGGATTGTATGAGATATCCGCAAATGGGCGAGAGCGGAGCGACGATAGTGAACTCAGCACGGATGACGGCGACGAGCCGAAACTCTGCGTATGAAAGGGACGCGTTATACATTTACACAAATTCTGACCCATATTTTGATATCTTCAAACAGTCAGTATGTTAATGCCTAAGAGCACGAAAAGTTAGTTAGAACACAGATTCTTGAACAGATAATGCACAGTAAACACACATTAGTAACGACGTAATTTCATTGCAAATATTAATAAACAACTGCAATAATTAGCATTTAGTGTCAAAGTGAGATAAGGTTGAAAGCGCACATACATTAATTTACACATTTTAAGAATGGCAACTGAATAACGCTTCGTACGATAAATATTTCCTGCAATTTCCGTAAATACTGAACTTGCAATAAAACTTATTCAAAAAGATTAAAAGTAAAGGATTCTATCTCCAAACGTCATATCACATATAAATTATGTACCAGTGTTACAATAAAAGCAAAGCTTGCAAGCCTGATTCTACACATCCACATACAACTCCAATGAAATGAAGAAATAATTTTGAGGAAATCGTATCATCCTGTAGATATATTTAGAAATAATTAATTATTGAACAAACTAAATTAGACTTGGCAACGATCGGGCCATTAGTAAGGCAACATTAAATGAAATGCTTGAATTCTCAGCTTAATTGATACCCAAGACAATTTAATTTAAAACCAAATGACAATTTCATTGAAATTTTATAAGAACCTTTACCATATTGTCTGTGTATTTGGATAAAAACAAGCACAGTCAACTGTGTGATTTATGCATGGGTCACACAAACATAGACTAATGATAAATACCATTAGGGTCCTTAGGTAGGATCCTACACGTTGCTCTTTAGCCGCACAGTATGAATGAGTTCTTGGGAATAGTGAGTACTGCCGATAACATAACATATATTATTATGATGTTATTAAGCAACAAATATTATTTATATTAATTCAGCATTGTGAAGATAGTGTAAACATATTAATAAGCATAATATGTGAAGTGTGTTAGATGTATACATTATAGAAAAAAAAACAGCTACATTGCAAAAAATACTACATGAAAAAAAATACTGCTGAATTCCATGGTTGCTTCTTTTTAAATTCTTTATAGTATAAATAGATCAGAGTGTGTACAACTTTTCAACCTTGTATCTTAAAAATACAATGGAATTTTACTACTTGTGTAATAATATTCAAGATAATTTTTGTTTTTGCCTTCCTAACACTACAAAATATGTTTATTTTTTTATTAAATATTTTTCAATGCATTAGAATCAAATACATATGTATCATTTGAGTAAATTAAAAATAAATAAATAACTAACTATCTACATAGATAGGTAAAGTGCACTAAACTGTGGAAAATAACTAGTTTTTTTTTTATAATTAAAGACTATTTAAAAATATAAATAATACAAATTTTACATAAAAGAATTAAGTCCATAAACTATAGATATAAAAATAAATAGTAAGATTCTAAAAGTATTAAAGTATTATTATAAGTAGGTGCAGTGCTTTTCTTTCAAATAAATAGAATATCTGATGGCAGAAAACTCAAAAAAACAAGTCATACAAAATTAAATTGAAAAAATCAGCTAGTCCTATTATGTTTCACAAAATAATCAGAACACAGACATTTGTATTTTTTTTTTTGTTGTAAAAATAACTTTAAAAAGCAATTTCTGACAGCAGAATCATTCCAAACAATGTTAAATATTAAATTCTGCTTGATTATTATTTTAAACATTTTTTTTTTAATTTTGTAAAATACTGTATTCCGGAAATTTAGAACATAATAGTGCAGTACATACATCGCAATAAGTTACTTGACGTCGGGAATACCGGGGGTATAGAAGCTGTGGAAAAATTAATTTGCTATCTTTACTTTCAATTTCAACAAGAAAGATAGTATTTATTATACAATAATAAATCGTATCATATTAAAGGATGGTATAGCAGTTATATTTATTAATTTCTTAAAAGAACTAGGTACAAATAGGAAAATTGATATCCCTTCTTCAAGTATGTATAGACCACAGCAACCTTGAAATCCGTGACTAATAAAAGGGTAAAAATAGATCTGGGTAAATATGTTGCAATCTATTTTGGGCAATATGAAAAAAATCCTTAATAATTTCTGAGTATAGTAAGTTCTCAGTTATCAAGATAAAATGACGTGTTCTGGAAAAATAAATTGCTAAATAAAAATCTCATTAATGCGACGTATCTTAAAGTATCACTCACCGTATCCCTGTAACTCATGTTGAATATTTGCTTTATATACAGTTAAATAAAAATGAATAAATATTTATTAGTTGCGTGATATTTTTTTTCTTTTCGAAGCGAAAACACTGCGCTCGCAAAATATCGAGATTTATCAACTGCGCGCCATGACAGGAATAGAGTTATTACTTTACTCTATGACTAGAGTAGAGTGGAACTAAGATAGAGTAAACCTGTCAGTTTTCGTCTATGGTTTTAGTTTACCATTGTAACTCTATTCAAAATAGGACTTTTTCTACAAATGAATACGCATACTTATGCAAGGATATGTTTAAAATAATAATAAATTTAATTCCTCGGTGGAATGCTTGAGTAAAATACTTTAGTCTAATTAAATTGTTTTACTGATGAAGATTTGGCAGAAAGGCCAAGGGCCAAACAAAAAAAAAACAACTATGATTATTTATGGGTTTGACTGTTTCGTGATCTAGTTTATGGTATCACATAGGGAAGGCCGTCAAGCGAGATTTAATCGATTCATAGAGAATTTCCATAATCTGTTTGGTGAAGCGATTTAAATGCACCCTGAGTTGTTGCAACACATGTTAGGTAATGTTTATTTAGCACTTTAAGTTCACCCGCAACTTCGACCATCTGGATTTTGTATTTTACGCTACAAAATTGACACCTACCCAGGGAGGTAGGTAGAGAGAGGGCTCTCTACCCTCCTTCAAATGAAGTTGTCTAAAATGTATTGTATGATCTCTATTTATTTATTCAATTTTGAAGTTTATTGATCAAAAGAAAAATAGTTTTCATATTAACTGTACTTTTCAAGCCGAAAAAGGTTCATTTAAAAAAAAATCAAAGTGTTTCATCATCTAATATTTTCATCACTTTTAGATTAATCCAAACATGCAGTAAAATCGTCCTCTAAATATTTAAGTATTGCTCCGTTAGGGGTTTATTTTCGAAAAAGACAAAAACTAGTAGGGCTTTATTTTCTGTCAAAAATATGAATATCTACCGACTTTTGAGGCAATTAGACCGTGTGCTTTGATATTTTCTAACTTCAACACCCCTAAAATCCTTATAAGGGGTAGTTTTGAAAAAGTAATAATGACAAACTTTATTATTTATTTAGATAAGTTTTCTCGCCAAGCTAAGCCAAGCTCGTTAACTAAACGAATAAGATTTTTCATTATAAAACGAAACCTATTTAGAGGTTCAATTCTCAAGATTCCCTTCTTAGTGCTTGCCATCGTTATTTATTTAGTATTTGATGATAGATATTATAATTACGATATAACTAGCAGATCATAGACAGCATAAAAGGCATTTGTTTTATACCTGAAGAAATAATAATTGAACATTATGTTATTATACGAATTATTTATGTGTACTAGCGACTGCGTATATTTATTATTTCACTAATATACTAGTTGGAAAGTTCTGTTGATCTTTATTTGCGTTAGTTTTAAACGTTGAAAATGATGACTCAATTTTTTTGTAATCGAATCAAATCAGTTAAAGAAATACAGATTCTGTTTTGTCACGTCACTAGTTCGTATGTAACCGCGCCTTGTTTGCGTGATAATATTTCTAAATACTGTAAATCTTATTACTGAAATATGATAAAAACTGTAAAGCTGTAGTGTTTCTCCAGATTCCGGCTCATTTTCTTGTGAAAATGGATGAAAAAGAAGAGTTGCATCTAACCTCTCAGGAGTTGCAAGTTTTGTCAGAACTTGACAGGTACGTAACTACAAATATTAAAACAACTTACAAATTATAGTTTTTGGCATACATCTGAATCAATTTTGAGTGCTGCTCGTTACACAACTTATAAAAATGTTACTTTATTGGCACTCAATGTGTTGAAAACTTGTGAAAATAAAAGAAAAACAAATAGTCAACGACGACTTGTTTCTCGGTGGCTAAGTTTTAATTTGGTTCTATTCTCTTTTGTATTATTGCTAAAATGCTAAATAGTCTAGTAAGATAGAATTTAAAATCCAGTAAATCATAGTTTCCTAGTGACCTAGTTTTTTTTTAAATAAAATCCCTTTAATTCTTCCCTCTAATCATCAATAGGTTTCAATAATGAATATAAAAAAATTGAATATCATCTGTAATTTGACAATTACTTGATTTCAGCCGGCAGTTTGGCTTCCTGAAGTTGCGTGGTACTGAACATGGCAGAACGCGAGCACTTGTACTCAAAGCTGTCAAGTATCTTGAAGGAATGCTGGTTCAAGTCAAGGTACTACATTATTGAAGTTACCCTGGAATATTGATTACTTAAAGTTAATGACTCGTAGGCCTAGTGTAGGCCCAAGCACTACTGCTGAGTATGAGGAGCTAGATTCAATTCCCTGGTGTTAGTAGGGTTTTTTTACCACAAATTTATCAGTAGCAGCTTGAATCTGGATTATTGCCCAATTGATGGGAATAGACTGGTACCACATTGCTTGCATGACATCGCCTAACATGCAAAATGCAGGTATACTGTAGGTCACCCTTTGGGGAATGGTGTGATGTTTTGTTAAAGTTAGGTATTATTCAAAAACTTCAACAGAAATGTGTTGTGGTAATGAAAATTACAGGTCAAGATTTTTGTGGTGTACAGTAAAGTATATAAAAATAAATAGATAATAAATACTTCTGATAGATTGTATTCTAGAAATATTGTCCACCTTCTTGGCAATTAGATTTGTAGTCATAGTTATTTTTATCCAGCAGACAGAGAAAATGCTGCTTCATATTAATAATTTTACTCTCTTAATTGTCAGCATGTTCTCAATAACATAAACATACCATAAACACTTGCTTTATTCCCATGGGGGTAGGCACAAACTACAGAATGCTGCCTGCTACAATCCTTACATACTCCATAAGTATGTTCTTAATACTTATTCATTTATTGCATTCGACAATGTGTACTTAGGTGGTAACTTAAAGTATAATAAGATCATTATGGACTCGTGACGGGACAGCAAAGTGGGTTCTAGGAGAGGGGTTTTTAAAACTTATTAGTCTACATACCTAATGTTATTAGAAGTTAAAATATTAACTAATTTGTATGAATTTTTTAATAAATATATAATATCTGTGTTAATATTTCAATTTCCAAGATAATATTTACAATTTTATATTTATCCATACTAATAATTATTATTTGGAGACCTTTGCCCAGCGGTGGGACGTTAATATATAAAATAATTATATCACATAGTTGCTATACTTATTTAATTATCATTTTATTTAATTTATCTTATATTCTTCTTCGTAGAAGTAATAGATTGTGATTTTATAAAAGAACAAACAAATCCATCTTTGTCCATAAAATGTTGGGTTTTCGATTTTTGGCAAATAAACAAAATCTTCCTGATTTTAACCTCTGACCGTTTTATTTATTTGGCTCTTCAACAATTAGTAAACTATAATCGAAGCGTCCCATTACTAAAAAAAAAAAATCAGAATGCATGCATTATGTAAATGTGTCTATTTCTCCTGTATTGTTGATTTTCTCCTTCTAAATTTTTTATTCAACTTATTACTATAAAATTATTTCATTACCAGGAAGAAGAAAGGGCCTGTTCACCGGGAGCTAGGAGAGAAATATGTATAGACCCTAAAACTTTCTGCAAACTCGGACATTTTCATCTGCTGCTTGAGGACTATGCTAAAGGTTAGATATTTTCAAACAACCATACTTACTTGAGAGGAATTGATGAGAATGTGGTGTATCGTAGTGTAGTAGCATTTATATGATAAAGTGCATTGCTCTTAAATCCACTGAGAAAAGTGGTGTGTTTTGGTTTATGATTATGCCAAAGAAAAAAAATACATATCAAATTGGGAGACTGCTTTAATTTTTTTGGAAGTAGGTTAATCATTTAACATGAGACTGGCACAGATCTGGCGAAAAACGTATCAATTTTGTGCTAGTTGGAATAAGGTCGAAAACGAATAAAGATCAGTATGTCATAGTAGCACAGCATACAGAGTCTCGCAGTAAAGTTAGATATTTTCGAGGTTATTCCGAATGGCGCAATGTTGATATTTGTTTGGCACAGAAACCACGCTGCTCTTCATTAGAAGGCCCTTAGACAGCTATCACTGATTAAATTGAAATAAATACAACTTAGGTAATAGGTACAGCGGGCTGGTATCCGCAACTCCACGACAATGCGCGTATTTTGCGTACGTACGTAAATACAACTTATTATATAACACGATTATAGTAATTAAATGCTGCAGGGATTTTTAATGCCAACTCCCATTCATTCAAGCAGTAATTTTATCAGTTGTAAACGAATTTTTAGGGTTTATAAAAAAACATTTAATTGAACCTCAAATAATTCCCTTTTTGCTTTCCTAAAAATATTATTGAACACTAATGTCTCTAAATCTCTTTCTGTTAACTTCAAACTTTCTACATATTTTGGGATCCTAAAAATACTTAATATCCAATTAGCTCCGACAAACTTGGATGTAGCGCTCACCGGCCTCTGCCGCGGCCCGCTGGCTCAACTGTCAGAAAAGGCCAGAAAGTTCAAAAGAGGTTCATTTACTTAAAAAAGTGTGCATCATTAGAAGCCCAAAAAGTTTTTTAAATAAAAAAAAAAAACCGTGCTTACATGATTAGAAGGTTAATCAGTTTTTGGAGGATCAGTTCGATATTTCCCTTAAAAAAAATTGTTTTCTCGTTTTCATTGCTACCACTGTCATAACTACGATACCCGCGGTTCTGGTGGATGCCTGGATGCCTGAGGATAATAAAAAAATGCTATGATTTGTTTGGCTTCATTCACATATTTTGTGCTTGTAGATTAATTGCTGTGTGCTTCTGCCTGCTGCTTGATAAATGCGTATTTGCATCTACACCCGAATTGAGTATAAATATGGTAATCACAAAAGCTTTCCTTTTGAAAATTGTAGTTGCGTTTTAGGCGATTTTTTCAGTCAAATAAAGGTGTTTTGTTGTATTGTCAAAACTGAAGTGACTGTGAATTACGCAATTGGGATGCTGTTTGTGGGGTTTCCATTTTTGTGTCATGATAAGGGGTTTACTTATAAACGATGATTAAAGTTAAATGACGTTTAAACATCAAAATGTATGGTTAAACAGTCTTTAATCACTTCTTAACTTCAAGCAACGTTTATGAATAAAGGAGTTAGTTTGCAGTGATGTGGATGGACTCCCAAGTCAATTTAACATAACAAATTGTACAATATTTTGTTTGCCTACGTACAGCTTATTCTGATTTCTTATAGGGGTGTTTGAAAATTGGATATACTTCATGAATAGGGTTACTAGAGGTCGTATGATATTCCTTTGATTTATATTCATAGGTCTGGCCAATTTGACCATGATTCTTTCATCTAAATTCTAATTAAAAGTACTAACTTTCGCTCTGTGCAATGTACACACAATAACATATCAAGCTATACATTTCCAGTTTTAGCCGACCTCGCATTGTATAGGTTTTTCGTACAATGAGTTGAGAAGTCCGCTTAAATACTGGTAATGTATGGCTTGATATGTCGTCGTGCGTACATGCTCCCAATTGATTCCAGTTTTTACACCATACCTAAGAAATTACAGAGTAGGCATTGCATATCTGTCACTATTCCAATTTTATAAACAGACAATAGGAACCTCTTTCATTTTAAAGTCTGTTTAGCCATTAACTTTGCGTTCGTGCACAGCTCAAGACAGGAAAAGCCTAGTCATCGGGCGTTAGACGTCTTTGAATAGCGGTAAGATTTTATAGGCTACCAGTTACAGTAATAAACAGAGACTATTACTGCGAGAGAGACGTTTATGTACGGCGAGTTAACGGCTACAATAACTTCTATTAGGAACGCACTCTAATGTACCCACCCTCCTCTCTTACGCTCATTAGTGCTTATTTTTAGAACTTTAAAGACAACAGTTGGTTCTATTTAGATAAGTAATACCGCGTCTTTTATTTCAACTATGTAGGTATGTAATTTTGTCTTGATCTGATCAAAAATTTAGGAGCTCTGGAACTCTTCAATGGACGAGAGCAAATCCCCCGCGATTGCCGTATCCTCCAGTGCCATCTTCATCTTCGATAATATTCCACCTCCAAGCCGAAAATAAAAAAAATTCTATGCATTCCTTCCAACATCCAATTTATAATACATACTAACGCGACAATGAATAACAATGCATCAAGTTCAACGTGTAAATATGATTAAAAAGTAAAATGGCGTAGTATAGTAGTATCGTATTGAGGAAATTTGATCACGAGACGAGAATCCCTTCTTGGAACAAAATGTGTAAATATAAATAGAAGTCGGCGAGGTTGTAACCTTGACCACTGAACTCTTAGAGAAGCTTTATTTTTATTTCCAACTTTTCTCAGAATTTTGCAGTTTCCCGTCGCAGGTACTAGCTTTTTCTAGAACAAAGTTGTCGTTCCGTAGTATTTTGTAAGGCTTACATCCACCCCTTGCGTAATACAGGGCCTGTTCAAAGAATAAAGAAAAGTAAAAAGTTCAAGAAAAGTATTTTCTTACGGAAAGCTTTTTGGTGTTTTTCCCTATTTACAAGTTCTTGCCCAACAAATAAGTTTGTTATGCTCCAAAGTAACTGGTTTTGTAGGAATTGGTAATAAATAACAGTAATAAGTGTCGGAATTTGTGCAGCTGGGTTCCGAACTTCCGACTTTATTTCATACAATTCAACAGTATTATTTTATTTTTGAGTTATTGAAAAATGGTATAATGTGCGTGTTTCACAAAACTTTGCTTTTGCGGTTGCGTGTCAATCTAACTAAAATTATTATTTATTCAACGGAGTATCGAAAAATAAGAGGTCACACTGTGAGGGAATATTACCAAACAACTACGCCTGACAAGCGCACTACTGATATAACTAGCGTAAGAGGAATTCATAATATAAAATTATTATGATCCTCTGGCGACCTCTTTATTTTTCGATATCGTGTTCAGTAGTAGACACTTTCAATTTCAAAGGCCTGATTTTCCTACGCATTAACCAGTATAATGTGAAAACCCAAGACGGTGAAAAACATGTTTTTCTGGAACTGTGGTTTTCACACGACATCAATTATTTATTTATTACTATTGTAATATAGAATCATTTATGTGTACCATTTACGTTATCAGTTTTTCATAGGTATTTTAATATTAATTATTTAAATCAACGCTATGCGTCACACATACCACGAAATCTGATGACCTAATACATATTTTTATGTGGCCATCATACGGTCATTGACTATTAATGCTGAATAATTTAATATTAAAATTTCCTAGTATTCTCTTCCTCTAACTACAGGATAACCTAATCAAGGCAAATCCGTGGTTATTCCATAATCCGCCTGTATGGCGGCGTTTCCCGACTTACGTAATAGATGGCGCTATCTTTTATTTCATCGCAGTACAAATAGTATATTATAATATACTTAACAATATTATACAGCATGAAAATAATATTATGCAGGGTGAATAATAAATAATATTACATTATACCGGGTTATTATAACTATATGATAAAGATATCAACATAAAAACATTGATATAAAGTATGTGAATATTAAATTAAAATTGGTCTATGTGTATTTTTTACATTTATATTTAATGATAATATATATTTAAATGAATGATAAAGTTAATGTATATTGACATGAGTGATAGTATTAATTAGTTATTGTGTATTTAGGCATGTTTAATATTAATTGATATTAATGTATTTTGACATAAATAATGATAAAATGAATTTTAAATGACTACTAGATATTCTACACCCTATGGGTATGTTACAGCGATCGATGTATTATCATGGTAAGAACTGCTTTTCCACCTGTAGCAAACAATAAATGAATTTGAATATATTATTCTGTATACATTTTCAAGTTGGGTTGTATGTGCAAAATAATAAATATTAAATAGATGGTTGGACTTAATGTATAAGATGTATTAAAAAAAACGAACATGTTTGTATTCTGTGAGTGAAATGACGAGTGTTGATCTAAAATTTTGAAATGTGCTAAATCGTGTCACGATGAGAAAATGTTGACTTTCAAAATCAACTTCGAAATAGGAGGAAAACCAGTTTTTGATATTCATTGCATTATTAGTGATAGTCTTTTGGGTTATACTTATTATTATGAAGTGTCGTATTAATAATAAACTCATTTAATATCATTTTTGTAGAAGCAGTCGTAACTAGAGTGTGTATAAAGAAATTTTTAGCCACTAGCTTATATACAGGAAGAGAGGGAGTCGAAAATAGGCTGTTATATTTTAACCAGGTTTTATTACATTAAACACCTTTAAAAAATAATTGGTTCCCCATTAGGCGATAGAAAATTCTGTCAGCTGCTGACTTTATAAGGGCGTAGCTTAGTAGAGCAGATGGGCTAAGTCCAAGACGGTATTAAAATACTTTGAAATGTCAAATAAATTTTGTAACCCTGATCCGTGAACCAAACAATAAAGGGTGCAACCGGTATCGCGTGACATTGATTTCTAATAAGTCTTAATTATTAATAATACTATGTAGTCGCTTCTTTCGTTTCCTATTATTGTACATATAATTTGCGTTAATTTCAAAACGGCACGTTTTGCCCAGTTTTATGATTTACACAATATTGTTGCCGTGTGATAAATTTTTTGTGTCAACTTTATACATTTAACAAATTTTTGTTCTACATTATTATTATGCAAAGTAGGAATATTATACGTTTTTTTTAAGATAATTTTATTATTCAATTCAATCATCATTCTCTTGCATTTAACCCAATTTATTTGGGGTCGATGCAACATGTATTTTTCTTCCATACTTTTCTGTTTGTCGTCATGTCGCGGTCGGTAGTTACCCCCTTTCTGGTCATATCATCGTTCACAGTTTTTTCAGTATTCAATATACTTATTAATAAAAGTGAAATAGGGATCAAAGAGAAAGGGTTCAATGTTATTTAAAATGTTATTATTGCTATAAATATTGACATTTCTCAGTATGGATAGAATTTTAATATTGTTCAATCCCTTTTACAGCAATGTCAGCGTATCAAAAGTTCTACGCCCTGGAGCCCGATAATTGGAAGGACCCACTGTTCCTTTATGGATTGGGGCTCTGCTATTATCACTATAACGCTTTTGAGTGGTAAGTGTATCAACTAAACGAACTACTGAACATTTATTAAAAATAATATGTTAAGGTTTTTGAGGGGAGCCCCTTGTCCAGCAGTGGGGAAGTCAGTTTTAAAAACAAGAGTGTTTTGGAGAACAAGAGTTAAATTATTGCGGTTATTGTTGCAGAATGTTGTTCGATTATTTTTAAGTAAACTTTACTTCATTTAAATATAGGTACGTGTATTCAATTATAAGGACTGATAACTATTCAATCAACTCAAAATAGGGAACGCGTGGTCGGTGGTTATGGCAACTACAATCAATTGCTATTAATGTGCATAAACTCTATGCTTTCATTATTTTTAAAATTCTCATTTAATAAATAGTGAAGGGCACATAATTTATAGCAGATCAGTTATAGGTTTGCTCTATGAACACCATGCTTTCAGCTACATATTTGATTTTCGCTGTTATTATACAAATTTTATAAGTATTCCAATTTATAAATAAACTTTACCAAATGTAGGTACGTCAATGAAACGAATTCCCGTATAGACTAGAATAAACAAATGTGTTATGTAAATAGGAATGTTAACGAGCTTAGCGTGTTTCGCTTCATCACATACCCGACGGACGTCGCTCTTCGGGAATACCTAACTTCGATAATAATTTCGGTCGGAGCAAAAGCACTGCAAGCTGGCTGTAGCCCGTCATGTCGACATCGTGAGTCGTGATTCACCGGACGTAGGACGAGCCCGCAAGGAGGCGCGGTGCGCGGGGAGCCGCGTTAGGGCCGGCGCGGGGGGCGCGGCGCTACTTGCGCGAGGGGCGCAGGGCGCGGTGGCGTGGCGGCGGCGGCGCGCGGTGCGGGACGGTGCACGCTGCAGCGCGAGGTCGTCGTTCGCTCGCTCGCGGCGTTTGTGCCAGTCGGGAGCGGGATGCGGTGACGTAAACTGCATCGGCGCGGGCCGCGACACCGTAGTGTAGGACGGGACGAATCGTGTTCGTATGTACCGTGTGCGTGCTGAACCACCCTGTGTGAACGTGTGCTTGTGCTGTTTTCGCTGACGACGTCTCCGCTCTTCACTACGTGAGCCGCTGCGGCCGCACCGAACAGAAACGAATCCGAAGATCCCCAAAATGGTGAGTGCGGTCGAAGCTCCCAGCTCTCGGTTTGTTTACGTCGGCCCTCGTGCCGGCTCTCTCTCTCTACCTGCCGCCCGTATCCCTGCATCGCGTTCGCACGCGACTCTTTTCTATTGTGTTTTGTTTCCGAAATGCAGACACCAACGTCGACGGCTCCGGACCAGGTCCCGTCGAGAGGTCGCGTTTTTGTTCGTTTGAATAGTTTTTGCATGTTTTTTGTAGTGTTTTCGCAGGTAGCTGTTTGGTGCAATTCTCATCACTCATCTGGAGACTCGTAGCTCAATATGAGCTGGAACAAGAAGGGTAAATGAAATGACGGGGGTGGTCAGTGCGTGCGTTTGCTTAGGCTAGTAAATAATGAGTGAGCCGCCGCCGCGCCGCATAAAATGTAGGTCGGTGGAGTGTGGCCGCAACAGTGCCGCACGCGATGCCTCGCCTCACCTCACCCTACACCAGGCCATTGCTAACCCATTGTATACATTGCCAAGAGCTCATCAATCACTTGCCATTGCGTACATGATAACTACTCTCAATTTTGTTTAAATAATTAAGAACACTATATTCAGGACAGGCCGCCAGGCTTTGTTTTGGTTTTGGCTGTCTGATGAATTTAATACAAAACGAATAGGATGGTCGATCTAATCAAAATTCACTTTGATGACACAAATGGTTAAGTATGGCCTGCTTGCTGGCTTACCTTCACGTCACCATTGGTCGTACGTATTTGTCTGATGAGTAAGCCTTCATTGCCGTGTTATACAATTAAAATGATTTGTAGAGGGAAATCTGTGAGTCATGATGATTACTGACTAGAATCCGTTGTCCGATAGCTATATCAGGCAGAATTCGCGCACTTTTGTCTTGCGTCATTGGTCATTGGACCGGTAGTGGCGACACTACTCGGATATTTAATGAGACACCGGCTTGGAGTACTTCCATACATACGAAAAACCACTCCACCCTGGGTTGTTCCGCTTGAGGAACTTAATCATTTTAACTTCTTGGTAAATGAGCTGTCACTTCCATTAAATTAATTTCCAAAAGGAAAAATATTTTATCCATAAAAATAACTTACATATTATCTACCGAAAATCAAAATGAACCAATTCAAAATATTATTTTTTGAAACTTAACTATAAGCTAATTACATAAAATAATATTTATTTATTTGCACGTATATTAAAGCGATAGACTTCCTCTTTTGGTTTTTAATAAGCCTAAAACAGTCGACATTCATATCACACGATCATTCATTATCATTCATATCAAAATTATATTAACGTCAGGATGACGCAAAAAGTACAAACCATACGTTCATATCTTTTATGTCTAGTTACTATGTTTTTATCTCATTCATCAGCGGTATCGTAATAGTTATCACGAATCATATTGGCTATCAGTTGCCGACCGGTCCGCGCAATATCCACGCAACGCCGCTAACCGCTTCCAGTAACGGTATTCCACTCTCTGGAGTCCTCCAGCGACTAGACTTGCTAGGCCCGTTTCGTAAACTTGTTCATCGATATGCTCGCCTAGTCCTTTTTTGTAGATCCCCGGAAGTGAGTTTGCTGATTTAAACAAGTCGAAGCTT
Source organism: Apamea anceps (assembly GCA_951799955.1). Lineage (NCBI taxonomy): Eukaryota > Metazoa > Arthropoda > Insecta > Lepidoptera > Noctuidae > Apamea > Apamea anceps. The sequence continues at coordinate 7,288,068 of OX637501.1, forward strand.
CTTTGATTTAAAGACAGATTGAATAAGTTGATTTAGAGAACATGACTAAGTTTTTCGTATTTTGAAAACTACTTTTGGGTATATCAGTTTTAGCCTATGTGTAGTGCAGAATTGGCAGCATGAAATGCCTGTCAGAGAAAAGATTTTGTACAGATTTTGTTTTGGGCCGAATACATCATGCTAAGTGGTAGCGTTTTTGCACCCTTACAATCTATATCTAAGTAGAATTGACGGAGCTAAAGTTGTAGCAGATTTTGCACAAACCAACGCATTTTCTCGTCGAAACCTAAATTTTGTATAGATTTCTTAACTTAAAGAACAGTGTTAAAAGGAGCCAAGTAAATTCAGAGGGGCAATGTTATAAACGGTCAAAGTACTCAACATATAAAATTGCAATTCGCAGACCATGAGTTTATATATGTCATAATAAAATTAAGTCTGTTTTTGTTTTTCCGAGGGCGCATTATCATTCATTTATTCTTATGGATATTTCAGAATGCTCCAGTAATGGACGCGTGGCCGAGTTTATAGGTATCGAACAATCTACAGACTATTATAACACAATGTATAATAAGCTAGGTTCTTGAAATTTATAAGTAGATTGGAAACCTACATCCATCCCTGCTGGGTTGTTAAATAAATAATTCATTACATTATGTCATGTAACGAATGGAAGTCAGCTGCTAGGTAATGTCAGGCTTGTAGCTAGGTAATGTCAGGTCCTTTAGTATCGATTGTGATGTAGTAATGAATGCTATGTAATTGTTAGAGCAGCTTGCGGTGGCGCGTGCCGGGCAGGTGCCTGCCGGCTGCCACCACACCTGTCACGACATCAGCTGCTCCTTGAACTAGTTATTATATTGTTTAGCTACTCAAGACTATGTGTATCCGTCTTTACACAAAGAAGTTCGAGTTACTTTTTCATTACAAATCGTCAATGTTTTTATTATTACTGAACGTTACCGCATTTGGTTTTACAATGTCATCATTATGTATATCAGCTTACACGTGCTGGAAGTTCCTAAGAGTTCGATGAGATATTTTTGCAGATAAAACAGCTTGGTCCGTACAATTTAGGATTAAAAATGCAATGTTTTATCGGCGCGATGAATTAACAACATGAACGTAACTTAGTGTGCTGATATTATTGTTAGATTTTACCACGCATTTTGTAGTAAACAAACAGATTGTGCGTAGAAAGCCATAAAATTTCTCGACATGTTTGCCTGCTCGCTACTTTGCACAGTAATTGCATTCGGTAGTTAATTTCACCATTACCGGCAAACTTCCCCGGTAGTTCGGACCGTATCCTGTCCCTGAGAGGATTTCACGTAAAATGTTGCCGTTACATACTTAGAAACAGAGCTAGGTAAACAGCTAGCACATGTAACTATGTAGATAGTTTTAGCGAAGAGGAAGTCTTATTAGGGCCAGTTGTACACAGCCGTTGGCATGCGCGCTCAGCATGTACCGTTTGAATGCATGATGAATATTGCTGTCTTCCAATCATCTGTGTTACCGGTGAAAACGTAAATTAAAGTTGGCGTCTAAGACAGCTTGATGTCTTATAGTATATTCGTCCGTCAGACTCGTGTTAGTAAAATTAATGTATTGGTATACATAAAACATAATAACAGGTAACCTGAAGGTTTCTTAAATTCGACATTTTTACATGACTCTTTCGGATCATATTAGATTCAATTCAAAACAATATTTAATCAAAAAATTTCATACGTACTTACGTAGGGTCATAATTTCAAGGTTATTTTTTTCTTTTTATAGGATTTTTCGTAGTCGGGGGTTTTTTAAATTTTTAATTTAATTTTTTATTTCATGCTTTTTGTAGGGACTCCTTATTATTTCTTTTCTTTTATTTTCTTGCGTTTTAAGATTCAGGTAATCTGGTATTTAATCAGGTTTTTTGTAATTCGCCATTTTGTGGTGGTGGCCACCTTGGATTTGAAATTTGTCATAGTGTATATAGTATTCTACTAGTCAAGCCCTTTCATTTGATACCCATATTGAGGGAGTTGTGAAAAAAAAATGTAATTTGCCATTTTGTGGTGGCGGCCATCTTGGATTTGAAATTTGTCATAGTGTATAGTATTCTACTAGTCAAGCCCTTTCATTTGATACCCATATTGAGGGAGTTGTGAATAAAAAAATGTAATTTGCCATTTTGTGGTGGCGGCCATCTTGGATTTGAAATTTGTCATAGTGTATAGTATTCTACTAGTCAAGCCCTTTCATTTGATACCCATATTGAGGGAGTTGTGAATAAAAAAATGTAATTCGCCATTTTGTGGTGACGGCCATCTTGGATTTGAAATTTATCATAGTGTATAGTATTCTACTAGTCAAGCCCTTTCATTTGATACCCATATTGAGGGAGTTGTGAAAAAATATGTAATCCGCCATTTTGTAGCGGCGGCCATCTTGGACCGATTTTCATCAAACATAGCTAAGAACACTCCCGACAAATTCACCTTTCAAACAAAAAAAACAAAATTAAAATCGGTTGATCCGTTCGGGAGCTACGATGCCACAGACAGACATACACACACACACACACCCCTGTTTGTACAGACACCCTTACGAGGACCTTGTTAGTCCTAGAACGTACCGAGGACCCTCCAAAAAACTGGTTTAAATACCTCGTTGGCTTTTTAGAATAAGATAGAAAGAGACAGGTGAATAAATCTATAGTGATGAGCTTATTGGGATAATGCTATCTCAACATTTTTCTGTATGAATTTCGGCTATCATACTGAGGACCTGAAATACACAGCAAAATGTGACCAGCGATGCACATACGAGGACTTTGTGTAAGGCAACCGAGGACCTCTTACGTAAGCCCTGCGACGTCCTTCCGAGGACGTATTTTTACACAAAATTTCTTATAGCTTGTACAAAGTGCGGACGTTGTGTTAGACTTTATATCACTAAACCGAGGACAGTTTTTCGCGTAGAATTTGTACAAACCGAGGACCTGGAAAATCTACCTACCTAAAATATTTTACGTGTAAGATAATAATTATATCAATGTAAGTAAAATGTTCCGACTTCTTTCTTACACACTTTTTCTAAAATGAAGTACCAAGCGAGGACGAGTCGATGTTTTTACGTTTGCCGTTGATGTGGACCGCGAATAAGAAGGGTGTAATCACTGTGGAGGAAAGGTAATTTAATTTTATATAAACAACTTTAAAATGAGTTTATTATTATAGTATCAGATGTTGCAGCCAGGGTCGTCTCTTCATGACGGTACTCCTTAGCACTTGATAGCATCGTCTTCAAAATTGGCATACGCATTCGGTTTATCTAGTAACACTAAAATAATTACCAGTTTGTGCTGATGCTGCAGCCAGGGTTGTTTCTTCATAAGGGAGCTCCTCAATAATTGATAGCATCATCTTCAAATTTGGCATACGCATAATGTTTATCTAGTAATATCAAAACAATTACCAGTTTGTGCTGATGCTGCAGCCAGGGTCATTTCTTCATGAGAGAACTCCTCAACAGTTGATAGCATCGTCTTGAAATTTAGCATACGCGTTAGGTTTAAGTCGTAAAACTAAAATAATTACCAGTTTGTGCTGATGCTGCAGCCAGGGTCGTTTCTTTATGGGGGAATTCCTCAATAGTTGGTAGCATCGTCTTCAAATTTAGCTTACGAAAATAAAGTAAAACTAGAATTCAGGTTTAAAATGAGTAGATAAATCAGAATTCAGAAACTTCAGTTTCATGATATTCAATACAATATCAAGTTATTATTTCGTTTCTTTCAGATAAGCCGGGATAAAGAAGAGAAAACTGAAGTCTAAATTCTAGATCACAAAGATGCTGGTATTGATTATAGGCTTCTTCTGCAGTATGTGCTAAGTACCTAGGCCTGCTTAGATTATACAACATTATGATTCGCACCATAAAATATTGTATTGGCATGAGCTGAATACGTGTGCTCTTCATAAAGAACCTAATAGAGTAAGATCCCAGGGCCACCAGACGTCACGTATTTTCTGACGAACGAAATGTGGACGATTGAGTAGTGTTAGTATGTACATACTAAGAACGCATGCCTACCTGCTAGCTTGCTGAGACGGTCAATTCTCAGGTATCAGGTAATCAAGGTACATAAAAACATTACTTACCTCACGTAAATTCTCCAAGCTGATTTTCACGTATATTTTAGGCAATATCCTTAAAAATAAGTCGCCAATACTCCCAGACACTTTCCATCGGCCGTATTGCTTTGCAGACGCTTTAAAGCTCCCAAAATAATTAGGTACTTAACTTCACGTAAATTCTGATGCTCCATTTTTATATATGTCCACCAGACAACTATTTTAAAACCCTTTACAAGAAGCCAGACCGATCCAAAGGGCCAATCATCCCCTAAACTCAATTTTAATGCCTCTGTGGGTAGGAGCGCGAGGGCATATCAATTTCAATGACAATGATAATGACGATTAGAGGCACTACTCAGAAATGTTGAGAGATTAATATTTTTCTACTTTGTTTTTTATGATTAATTCCCAATAAATAAATAATTTAAAAAAAAATTGAAGTTAATTCGAATTTATCAAAACAGCTTGCAGGATAAAATTCTAGAATTATTGTGGTCAAATGAGCATTTTTAACAAGTTAATCTTTAATTATTTACCAGATTTTTTAATTTTTGGCTGATTTTTTAAAAATATTAATAATTAATTGATATGAGTAAACTGTAAGAGCGTGTGAGAGAGAGAGAAGGCAATATATCCTAATACATGTCTCACTCAGTCTCATGCGCGTGGATAATGTCAACACGCTCCTACCCACAGAGGTATTAAAATTGAGTTTAGGGGATGATTGGCCCTTGGATCAGTCTGTCTTCTTGTAAAAGGTTTTAAAATAGTTGTCTGGTGGACATATATAAAAATGGAGCATCAGAATTTACGTGAAGTACCTACCTAATTAATTTGGGAGCTTTAAAGCGTCTGCAAAGCAATACGGCCGACGGAAAGTGTCTGGGAGTATTGGCGATTTATTTTTAAGGATATTGCCTAAAATAAACGTGATAATTAGCTTGGAGAATTTACGTGAGGTAAGTAATGTTTTTTGTACCTTGATTACCTGATACCTGAGAATTGGTCGTCTCAGCAAGCTAGCAGGTAGGCATGCGCTCTTAGTACAGACGCCAGCAGGTCAACCTACCCGAAACTGTCAAATTTTCCCAATGAACCTTGAACCATAACAGTCTAGCGATAAAGTTGAAAATCTATTAAAGACATTTGACAGATTGTAGTAGCTTGATGTGCTGGCGTCTGTACATACTAACACTACTCAATCATCCACATTTCGTTCGTCAGAAAATACGTGACGTCTGGTGGCCCTGGGATCTTACTCTATTAGGTTCTTTACGAAGAGCACACGTATTCAGCTCATGCCAATACAATATTGTATGGTGCAAATCATAATGTTGCATAATCTAAGCAGGCCTAGGTACTTAGTACACAATGCAGAAGAAGCCTGATTATTCCTCGTGCACCTATTAGCTACTAACGATTTGTTTAAGGATTCAGTCTACCTTCGCTTTTCTCCTTCATAATTTTATTTAAATGATAGCACATAAATCGTCTTCTACACACGAGGAAAACTGTTAAAACGAGGACTAGAATACACACTGTTCGGAAAATCTAGCAAACCGAGGTCTTAAATACACATTGTCTGGAAAAGCTACCTAACCGAGGTCTTTTGTGTTAAAGTTAACACATAGGTCCTCGGATAATACAACAAACGTGAAATGAGTGTAAAGAGCCTGTGTATGAGGCGAGAGTGGCACCATCTGGTGGATACACAATATTTGTGTAAGATTATGAATTTTCTTGATCAAACCGAGGTTCAGACAACTTTTTCGTAATAAGTATATAGAAAGACTCAAAATCGCTTGCAGAATACGAATCTTTGGTCAAGTCAAACCGAGGACCCTCGAAAAGGTCCTCGCTTTGAAAAGGTCCTCGGTCGTGCCTTGTGTATTCATACGCACGTCCTCGGATGGTACTTAAAACAAACACACACACACACACACACACACACACACACACACACAGACACGTCAAACTTATAACACCCCGTCGTTTTTGCGTCGGGGGTTAAAAATATTATGTGTTACATAGAGACTATTAAATTATTTCGACAAAAATACTTTTATAAACCTCGTGAACATTATTACGTCAAAACGACGATGTTATTACTCGTGCATAATATAATGTGGGAGTTAGCGTGGTTTGTTGAATGCCGCCTAGCAACATCATAGAGCGGACAAACCGGAATTTGACAGCGTTTCTCATGCTAGCTAGTGGTATTATGTGAAGTTACTGCCAAAGAAAATAGCGGTACACGCATATAGTTTTATCTATGTAAATTGGCTCGCAACAGGACTAACAAGTATTAGGTGCGCAGTAGAGAACGCGGTCTCCGACCCTAGGGTACGAGTGCATCTAAGCTGTTTTAGAGATGTGCGGGCGGGGCGTAGGCTCCTCGCCCTTCGTCCCGCATCGCGCGTCACGTACGCACGGGCCCTATACGCACAGGGAGGAAGGTACAACTAGCGAGGGGCCGCGCGCGCACGACAACGACAAGCCGACTATCGAGTTGCCGAAAACCGTATGCATTATTAGCTCTCCGGGCTCTCCCCCTTCACCCATCCTTATCCGGGCCCTACCGTTCGGCCACCCGGCCCGATTTAGGAACGGAGCTCCTCGACACCCTGCCCTCTCATACCCCTAACCTCTGCGGTGGGAACGACTTTTCGATTTAAGTAACACCGCGATACGCCCTTTTCCCCCCTGACGTAACGATTGAGTCTATATTTTTTTGTAATCTAGGTCACGGCTTCGAGTTAAGAGCAGGGTGATTGTAGTGATGTCGGCGCGCGGTCGTCGACACTAACGGATCGCTATTTATACCTGGTGCGTAGTGCACCGGAACTCGCTCGCTGCACTCGCTGCATCCGCGCCACCCGCCTCCGCCCTGTCAATGACCCCGTCTCCACGAACATTCGGTTCCTAAATCACAGTGGCCCAACTAAACATTCAGTCTTACATTTAACAGTCGAAGCGAGCTCGTTTATCATGTCAGCTAGATGTCCAAACGTTCATAATTCTCTTACGATAGTCGTAGGACTCGTAGGGCGAGCGTTGCGAAAGGCTCTGTAGCAAGCGGGTGCCCTTCGGCTTTGTCTGAGTTACGTAAGTAGACCCACCCACATCTGTAGGGCAACCACCCACGCAGGGCATGAACTGTGTCAAGCAGCCCGTCCTAGTTTCTACGTTCACAATTTTTTTTTTGTTTACGCGTGCAAAAGGTAAACACCCGCCCCTGGTTGGTTGTTTGTTGAAATCTAAGGGAGATAATGATTTTTTGTAAGATTTTATTGTCCATTTTTTGTTTTGTATTTTACAACTTCTATTTGTACAAAATTACATTATTGTGCATTTATTCATAAATATTCTGATAATCTCATTCATTTCGTGAATTAGCGAATCTGACGTAAAAAATTATTAATTTACAACAAAATCTACTAATTTATCTGTTGGCAATAAGCAACGATTTGTATGGGAATTACTTTATTACCAGGATAAACTATTGCTACATGTGGATCCGTAGAAAATTGTTGTACAGGAGTTATTTTCCTCATTATCAAAATCTAAATTTCCTCTATTATATTAATATCATTTTAGGATGATCACCAGTCGGAAAAATATAAATAAAACTTTGTTACTGTTTTTGCTGTGAAGTAGAACGTCGTTGCTAGGTCCGTGTAAATTCGCGATCTCCGCGAGCGATGTCCGCGATGGAATGTCCGCGAAAAAAGCCATACGTCACATCACAGCACGTCACGGCAGCGGGCGGGCCGCGTAACGTCACGCCAAGCAAGGCCGCGGCTGAGTAAGCACCACTGTAAGCTTTTTGTTTACACCACTGCTGACTAATATGGTCGTGTGATGTAATACGACATATACATGACATGCCTATTGCATTCCTTTCAAGAAAATCACTGCTCTATTTTTTTACTCGTATGTTTTTAGTGCTACTTATTTATAGCTAAACCTGACTTGACCGAAAAATTCTCACGCCGCGGCGCCGCCGCCGCCGTCGGGTAAATATTTGTACTTTTAAAAAGAAGATTTAATCAGAAACTATTCCAAAAACGTATTTCGTACGTCCTGCTCTCAAAATTCCTGGTAATTCAAAATATTACGCCTTTTCCGTGTAATTTGGACGGACGTTTGTCATTAAACACGTCGATCACGTATAGTAAATGATGATTCGCGTGAACTTACGTGCGTTACGTAAATTACATGCGTACCTCACACTTGGCATATTGTGCTCAGACAACAACTGTGACTTGGGTATAATAACAACGTCATCACGACTTGAACTAGTGTTTTTAACCGACTTCAAAAAAGGAGGAGGTTCTCAATTCGACGGTATGTTTTTTTTTTGTGTTTTTTACGCGATTACTCCGCCAATTGTGGACCGATTTTTAAAATTCTTTATTTGTTCGAAAGGAGAAATTTAATCAAAAACGGTTCAGTAGTTTGGTAAACCAAAATTACTGGTAAAAATTACAACTTAAAAGTGAAAAATAAAAACTTTTTTGCAAAAAAAAGAACCTACTTCCAAAAACGACACTACAAAGTGAAAAATAACTGTAATTTCGGAAGTCGGTAGCAAACAACGAAAATGCGAACCCAACGACACCGACTTCCGAAATTACAGTTATTGTTCACTTTGTAGTGTCGTTTTTGGAAGTCGGTTCTTTTTTTTTGCAAAAAAGTTTTGTTAGTTCATAACTTCGGCACTCTTTGAATTCACCCAAACATTTTATTGTTAATACTGGCCCTAAAGCATACACGTGATATTGTTGATACTGACCTAAAATTAATTTAATTACCTAAGCAGTGGTTTATTACGTTTCAAAATGTGATTACCGCTCTCATTTTATTTGTGTGTACTTTTTACTTTTTTTTCTTATTGTACAGCTTTATCCACGGCATTGCTACAAGACAAAATAATTCGAAAACTCAAATCTCAAAATGTTGAATCAACTTGACAATTCATAAACTTCCTAAACTAGCGTAACGTATCCCATTGCTGCTCAAAAATGCACCTATGTGTGCATTCTGCACATACTTCGCATCGCTGATAGTTTTGGTCAATTTCTATGTAATTATGATTATGCAGTACTTTCCTGGGTACGGGCCTCTTCATGATTTTGACCAGACCGTTGGTATTTATTTTAGCTACTAGTAAAGTTATTACTTTACAACAAGCACAGCCAGGAAGTCTAAACGTCTGCATTGTTGCACCGAGCAAGTAATTGACTTTTCTGTGTTCAACATACGTAGGTATATTGCCTGTATGTCTTGTGGAAATAACATGTTACGCTCACACGCATACGAGCATGCATAATTATCAACCAGCGGAGCTATTCTCACGGATGTCGATCTGTACTTACAATTTAGCCGTCACTTAGTACGCACAATGAGCATTAGAATTAGAAAGCAACCGGTGACCGCAAAAAGGTAGCATTCGAAAGGGCTTGGAGCTTGTAAGATTGTGTTACGTCACTATTGAACTATCACCAGGCCAGTGTTCCCCCTGCGCTTCGCAGCCACGCTAGTGACGCTAGGGAGGGCTTGCCATCTAATGTTCGTCGTGCGTATCGCACCGAATCTCCCATGCACGTATGTGCTATACTGCCCTCGCTTTTGTCCTAACAACAATCTATGACGTCGATGAAGGCTTAAAAAATTTCGTTCTCAAAGGGTTCAACCCTTCTAAACTGTAATGTTAGAGATGGGGCACATTTTTAATTCTGCTGCATATAAATAAGTATTGTACTTGTTGGAACACTTGTGAGCTGTGTGTGAATCGTATGGGGTAGTTTTCAAGGGCACTCCGCCAATTGTAATGTAATAATAGTTCAGAATGGTCTGTTCTTTTTATGTTAGGGGGAAGCTTGCTTTGCATGTTTGTGAGTGCGCATCAGATTTGAGTTTTAAAATATTACAATTTTAATTCGGTTTATGCACGTTATTATGGAAACAACGCACAGAATTTTATTATGCGTGTTTAATTATTGATTGGAACGATAATCTACTGGTTAAGTAGAAACAGCTGAAGTACTTACCTATATTATATTATATTATTATACAACATGTGCAAAGAAAACAAAGTTGACTCGAGAAGAACCTGTTCAATAATGAAGTCGCATAATTTTGCTGAGCCAAGAACATCTGATTTTATGGACGTGCTGAATATCAAGTATTCAAGTCATGAGTGTGTGAGTAAGCCGCGATGTGCAGCTGTGACTGGCTCACTTCCGCGTCCATGTGTCTTTGTATCTGTTTACGCGTGTCGTTTAATTAAAAAATAAATATATTTTAATGCATTGTACCGTGATGTAAATCTAGTATCGTTGCAACAGTATCCGTGACCAGTCGAGGCCTCTGTCGCACTTACAATGTGCCTGTTAATTATAATTAGTGGCTAAAACGGTACTCGTACAAGTATAATATAGAATTGTTGCGTATATATGTAGTTAGTTGTTAGAGATTGAAGCGGGTAATTTAAATAATAATATTTATGTAATTCCTAATATCGTAATGAACCTTATTCGTATCGCACGAGAGTCTTGCTAGTCTTGCGACGTGTTTGCGTACGTATAATACTCATGGGTAGTCAACGAGTGTGCTCATAAGAATATAAATTGCGAACATAATGCAATAATATTTTAACCGCCGGCTTAGGTCTCAGGTACCGTAAGCGTAGCCTCTGACTGCCGTCTTTAATTAAACTACCTTGTACAGAACGGTACAGAATAACAGGCTTATCTGTACTTTATTTCTTTAGTACGTTAGGTTTAGCATTGAAATCGATAATACGGCTTTTAATATCACAGTTGTTATCGAGAACTAACCTTATTTCGTCATCCGGTATTTGAACATGTAGTTTCTATTTGAAGTCCTACAATCTGGTACACAAAAGTTTCATAGGCGGCCGGGAATTCTGGGTAGCACGACTTGCTTGATACACTTTCAAACTAATTTCGCTGAATAGAATTTTCTCGCCTGTAAATACAGACGACCCACATTTTCATTTGGCCTCAGAATAAAATAGAATTGGATATGAATTGCTTCAACTTTATGAGCGCTCAATTTCAATTCTGTATAGTGAATTGCGCCGTTACTGAAAATAGCCGGCACATATCTGAAATATCGCGTTCATGAGATCATTTGTGAGTAGGTAACCTACAGAATGTGTATAAGTGGTATCGAATGGGACGAAAGTGGGTCAACTAGTATGACGTTGGCGATAAACGAGCCCTCGTTCATTATCAATTATGTGCATGGCGGCACGTACGTTTCCCAAACTAGCTAAACTTGTGCCCTAACCGACAGGAACCTTGATATCGCAACGCTACGACTGCACGGCATGCGCCATCATGTCGCCAGATCCCTTTCGAAAGTTTTAACCGCTGAATATTACTTCCACCGATCCACCAAGTAATGCTAACATAATCCAACTTATTGTAGCATTTACGACTATAACATCGAGTGTAGCCCGTCAGCTGTAAGCTTCATGCAATCAAAATACCATTGTGTTTGCGAACTCTATTGAACGGTGGTAATCCTCCACTCAGCGGGGAGTAGCTTGGTTATCGTTGCTATGTATAATTCATCAGGTGGATCTGCTATGAAGGAAGTAATAAAATGATGCATTGTGTTCATAATACATACTACGTTCTGTTGCCATAAGACCTTCGCTATGACTATCTAGTTATATAGTGCATACAATTGCAGTTTGTATTGCATTCTGTTGCCGTGGAGCCAAGGCCGTGATGCAATATGTACAATCAGGTGAATTGTGCGTTTATGTTGAATGCATCACATGATTACATCACGTGGTCACGGGAACTATTGTATAAAATGGCTAAAACTATTCATCTTTCGACACGTTCGATTTGTTTTCCTTTTTATTGCTTTGCTATTTGCTGTTTTCATAATAGCATTTCGTCTCCGATCTTAGTCAAACAGTACCTATGTAGACGATTCAAAGATCTGATTAATTTCGTAATCAGGAATTACATAATTTATCCATTTCACAAAGACATAAACTAACTTCTCTTAATGGTGCCCTGCCCATCCTCGTGTTGTCTTAGTCATTTTAATTACGTAACTGGTAAGTTCCGGTTGTAATCAGGATCGCACAAGTGTATGACTTTGACCTTATTTCTCAGCACCACGTGTGCCCTATTGAATCTTGAGCATCCCTCTTTAAATAGGTTTATTATTGTGCGTAAGTTCCCTGAGGTCGGCTGTTCCGTGGGAAAGTATTGTGAGTTCATTATGTGCAGCCGGATCACGTGTCGCGACCGCGACGCACCTAGCGACTGCTAACTTCAGTTATGTAAAGTGAGTGCTATGACGACCGACGAATGAACTCTATAAATAGCGGTCGATCCGTCCTTGAGCCGCCGCGACTGTGCAGAACTAGGTCAAGCCGAGCTGCCTCATGCCAGTGTCCTCTCCCCGCGCCCGCCAGCACACCCGCCTGAGCATTGCTCGCTGTTCACCGCGTCGAGTGCGTCGCCAAACACCTCGAATACCAAACACATTTCATGCTTCCTGGTTATTTCTTTTAGTTTTACTATTGTGCACGAATAACTACGTGCCTGTATACCTGCGTTTGGTTTTTTTTGTTTGAAAGTTACTTTATGTTATGGTGGCTCTAAAATCCTAACATTGAATGTAACAACTCACCAGATGTTTGTTCCTTCAATAAATTAAAAATTTCATTTGAATAGGCGCAAGAATTTCGTTTATATAAGTAGGGATCTTTACAATCCCCTTACCTGAGCGAACTGATAATGGCCAAGGTTGGGCCCGGGCGGGTAGCGAACCGGATTATAATCGATCCAGTCGTTTACTCAGGATATTTATTTTTCCGTACCATCATGTGGTTCATGTATTGTAAAAATGTAAACAGATGTACAGATGAGAAATCTGCAGGAAAGCTATAAAAAGCGTGAAGTTATTTGAACAGTCATGGTTTTTTAGTCAATTATTGGATAGCGAATAATTGTACATTAAAAAAAATAAACGTGTATTGCTATCTATAGTAATGCTACATAAATGGTATAATACAATATGCGGGTATGTACTCGCTATGTTCGTAGATATCAGCACATTGGCTTTTGTACAAACGCTAAAATATATATTTTGATCAATATTGTTATCATGACAGTCGTATACATGTCATGTTATTATCGTAGCGCGTGGGTGGGTGTGAAGTAGTGAACCATAAACCTAGTCGGCGATATCGCACAAAGACCAATGTGTTATCTATACATATATAGGAGTACATTGGGCACTCGTGTGCCTTATCGTTCTACGGGGCCGATAATTACTACTTTGACGCGCTACGCATAGTGAAATTGTAGAGTTAACGTAATTTTACATTGTTGAAATGTTAATGTACATAATTAACATTTCTTATCATATCCGTCGACAAAACTTATCCAATGAAGGTCACAGTATGATGTAATTGTTAATTTAAAAATGACGTAGGAAGAAGTCTGAAAATATGCAATTAAGAGAGAACTCATTCAAGTTTTTTCACGAAACTTGTTTGAAACAGATCCATTCTTATTTCTTCTGTAAATGTCCCAACTTGCCTTGTGTTCAGTGAAGGTGTGAGCATCGCGTGACAACTGACAATCATAGCTCATTCCGAGGAACAATGAATGTGAATAAGAAGTTATGTGAAATATAATATTATTATGTATGTCGAGCATCGCCAGCGGCGACACGGCCGGTGAAAGCTCTCTATGGCCCGCCACACTGACGGATATGTGTGTGTGCGTATAATCGTCATTTAATTTTAGTCGTGGTCTTTGGGGTGGACTCGGCTCAGCACCTGTCTCACTCCTTTGTTTCGGCTCCCAAATGTCAGTGGAGGTCATCTAAATACAGGCGTTATATCGGATTCGGACGACGATGGCTGTCTAGACGTTGTGTTGCATCGTCCGATCGATTGCACGACCGAGCCTCAGACGGTCATCGACCCCGCGGGCGCATCGGTGACGTTACGCTCCGGTGATGCGCTCCTCAATAACCTACGGATATTATGGTTCAATTCCGTGTTTTGTATCTTACGCACCGTGATGTCTTCACCGCATTCTTCATCTTCTAGTATTCTACGAAGCGCATTACACGCTCGTTTTTACGTTCTCATTCTTAGTTTTGTAGGTACCTGCCTAGTTTAGTTAGGTATATTTCTGTCCCAAAGAAAAAGATGAATTCCTTTCATTGAATCCGAAATGCGTGATGTTAGCCAAAAAAATAAAAGCATACGATTTGAATGTGTACGGATAGATTTGAAGAAAAAAGAATGAAACAGCAGCGGCATTGTCGTTTCATCCGTTCGTTTTAAAAGTTTTCTAAAGGTCTTTTGAAGATTTATTTCATAAAAAGTGAAATTTAACGTCTGCATTGCGTTTTTTCTCGTTATTCTTTTGTTTGGCATCTGTGTAGGTACCTACGTAGAGTTGGTTATGATAACTGTACTCATTCTTTATACTATTATTTACAATCCTTCTGACCTTGTATGCCAGTCAAGTTCAGGCTATAACTTTGACATTGTTTTCTACTCGGGCGCCAGAAAACAAAGTCCTTTGTAAAGTTTTTCAAATGTAAACGTTTCAGTCTATTGCTTGCAATCTTTTGTTTACCAATTGACTTGACAGGATTCTGCCTAACAATAGTCCGCACTCCCGCAATAAAACTCTTGTTCCCCTTCATATTATTGATGGGAAGGTTTAGGTAAACGTTTTAATGGCAGGGCGACAAAGGCGTTGCAAATGGCTTTGTACGTGTCGCCGGGGTTCACCCGTGCAGCGGACGCGCACCTGCGCCTGGCGCTGATGTTCAAGGCGCGGCGACACTGGTCCGTCGCTGCCGTGCACTTCCGCCGCGCGCGTCTCGCGCCGCACCAGGACGCCACCTTCACGCGGCTCGAGCTCAGCTTCCACGCCGCACATCTACTCGAAGCCAGAGGACTAAGGAAATCCGCCAGAGACGCCTACGAAAGATTACTAAAGGAACCTAAGCTGTCCTCAACTTTGAAAGCAGACGTCTGCAGACAATTAGGTGAGTTAATGAGTTGAGAGCCTGATATTGCTTCGTTGCGTTTTGGATAAAATACTCAAAATATTACCTGATCGATCATCATTGAAAATGTATGATGGTGTGCAGGATGGTTGTATCACCGCTGCGTGTCGCTGGGCGAGCCGGCGGCGCGCGCGCGTGCTGCCATCTGGTGCTTGCAGCGAGCGGTGTCCGCGGAGCCGGAGTCGGGAGCAGGACTGTATCTGCTCGGACGATGTTTCGCAGCACAGGGGAAAGTGCACGACGCCTTCATTGCATATAGGAATTCCGTGGAAAAGTCCGAAGGAAATGCCGATACTTGGTGCTCTATAGGGTGAGAAACAAGAACTTAGTTAAATAATTGCTTGATTATTATTATTTGATAAGAATCCTATTTTACATATCGTTATTATTTTTTTAGTGTATTATATCAGCAACAAAACCAACCGATGGACGCGTTACAAGCATACATATGCGCAGTACAACTAGACAAGGGTCACTCGGCGGCGTGGACCAACCTCGGCAGCTTGTATGAAAGCTGTCAGATGCCTAGAGACGCATTCGCTTGTTACACGAACGGAGGAGCAGCTGCGACCGCGTCACACTCCGCGTTGAGACAGAGGCTCGCCTTCCTGAGAGCACATCTGGCACATGCGCCTATGCCCTCTGTTACCGGAAAGTAAGTGGCTGGCTACCTTTTTATTTCATTTGCTTATATAAATATTTGCTACTACTGTTGTTGTTGTGGATTTGATTACTAGTTTAAAATATTGATATTCAACCTGTAAAAATATTTAATTTCATAAACTTTCCGCAGACGTCGTCAGCTCCCATCCATCGAAGAAGCCTGGAACCTACCCATATCCGCGGAGATGTCGTCGCGAGCTCCCAAGTCCGCGCCGCCACCGTACCCGGGCAAGCGGCCGGAGGAGCCCCCACAACTTACACAACATCAGCTACAGACCCTCCAGTACCTACAGAAGAACTCCAACAATCTGTCGCCACAGCAACAAGTACTAACCTCATGTTCTTCCACTAAAGTTTAAGCTGATTCCCGAACACGTTGAGACGACTGAGCAACAATGCTGCTGATAACACGAGATAACCTGTCTCTACCTCCACTACCTTTACTGATCCTTTTGTAGTGTGCCTTAAAATTGTAATGACCACCAAAAGAAATCGGTCTCTTAGATTAAGTTTAGCACGCTTCCGTGAGTTGTCTAATAGCTTTAGTTAATATTCTATCGTACTACGAAATTGTAGTAACGATCGTAATATTCTTTTTCAGGCTTTGATGCAGCAACTACTGACGCAGTATCGTCAAGCGCAGGCGGCGCGAGCGCGTACGGTTTGTACTAACTTTAATTTCCCTTGTTTGTAAACGCGGGCGGCAGGAATTAGAATTATCGGTAGGGTTCCTAAAAGTTTAGGTCGTGGTGATAATGTTATGTTTGTATTACAGGTGACGAAAAGCGAAGGTAACGCCACCAGTGGCGACAACGCTGAGTCGCTCGCCGAAGATCTGTTGAAGAGGTTCGCAGATACGCAGCCTGAAGTGAAGAAGGAGCCTATTAGCAGTAAGTCATTTTTTTGTCGTTTAAGAACTACCTTGGTGATTTTTTTATACTAGATTACTGGCCTGCAAGTCTTCTCAAGCAGAGAAGGTGCGAGTAAAATCACCACACTTTCTCACTGTGTGTTGACCATTTCCTCAAAAAAAAATTATAAGTCTGTCTTGTTCTCATCTCACAACATTTTTTTCATCTCAAAATTGTGCCAGTAGAAGAGTAAATTGGATAAAACGCTTAGAACTCCTAAGCTTTTTATCCAATTTACTCTTCTAATGTAACAAGAAAAAAGTTTACCTACATTTATAAACAGTTTCGCACAAAGTAACCAAGGAACGCCCTAGGACAACATAAATTCCACCGAAAATTCTTTTGTTTTAACTCTTAGCTCATAATCGTTTTTGTAACAGTTACCTTGGAATTTGAATTCGACGACATTTTGTTCGAACGAATCCAGCACAAATCGTATTTTACTTGACTCCTTAAAACTCAGATAAAACTTTACTAATACGAAACAAATCTCCTGTGAACTTGGTAAAATATCCGCTAAATAAATACCGGTATGCGACAGCCTCAGGCCATCTGCTTCAGTTTTGGGACGAGAGTCCTACCTGCTGCCTATTCTGTGCAAAAAACGTTCGTCCGGATTCGCGCATCTATTAAGGGCACATTTTCGCATAAGCTATCATATATTTAAGCCATTAAAGCCAGAATATGAGAATAATGCGGTGGCTAAACGCTCAGCGGACAAAGCCATGCAAAAGCACGCGATTTACAAAAGCTCAGGTCGTCTTACGAATGATTGAGCGCCTTTGTTATCCTTCAAAACATCTATGCTTTACAAAAGGGAATGCATTACAGTTTTTGTTCCGGAAAATAGAAAATAAATGAGTTCTTGTTGTTGTAGAATGGATTTTAATGATGAATGAGGATAAATAAACGAAATCTCATTCTGTCTACTGCATTCATTTTGACGAGATATTAGAAAAGACACGTTAAAAATAAAAACGTCATGTTTAGTTTTATCTTTGATTCTTCGTAAGCATAATGGTCGGAACACTCTTAATCATAAATCATTCAATTTTATTTAGAGCAGTCCAAATAAAACTCGTTTTAAGTAAGGCTTCTTTTTTCTGATAAAATATATTTTTTAATTTCGTGTAAAACATCACTGTCAATGTCAAAATCTTCGACACATTGGTTCTGTGGATTTGTTCTCTTTGAAATTATTCACACGAAAAATATTTGAAGCAAGAAATATGAAGAATAAGAATAAAAGTCAGTGAAAAAGTCTTTATCGGTTTAAGTATTGACCAATGCAATAAGTTCCCGGCGTACCTATTCGTTATTTTTTTGGGAGGATACCGATTCTACGACAATATTACAGCTCAGCGATTTAAGTGCATTTAGATTGAGCGATCTTTTTTTTATTTCGTGAAAAAAATCTGATTGATCCAAATGCACATCAGCGATTTAAAACGTTACGGCCAAAAATTAATTATGGATTCCTTTGATTGCGAAATCACTTTTGGAAAATTTTCCAACAATATACCTGAGTTGAACATTTTATTACACCTCCAATCGCTCACCAGCGTACAACATGAAATTATTAATCTGAATTACGATTTCTGCGTTATTTGACCTAGGCTGCATTAACATAGCGTACGCGTAGCGTTTTGATGGACTTGTTCATAGATTTCATGCAGCAATATTTTTTAAATCGTGACGTGTATTCAATGTTTTATTTGGTTTTCAGTGGATACCACTAGTAATGCTGCCAGTAGTAGCGAGACCGTGCTGGGCGGGCGACAGCCTGTCGTGAAGCTGGAGCCTCTCAAGACGGATCCACTCAAGCCTGTCACCTACCACATCGGCATGAGCTCCAAGCAGATTATGGATGCTTGCAAGTAAGTCTTCACGTCTTTACTCTATTTAGAGTATTAGGCTTCAATGTCGCGAGTCACTAACGTAATGTTTGATGCTTCAGGGACAACGCGGGGCCGCCCACAGCGTGGTCGGTGCTGGGCGACGGCTGCGGCCCGCCCGAGCCGCCCACCGTGCCGCCGCCGCGCCTGTCGCCCGAGCAGCTGGCGCCGCCCGCGCCCTTCGTGTACGTGGAGTCCAAGCGCGACGCCTTCTCGCCGCAGCTGCAGGACTTCTGCCTCAAGCACCCCATCGCCGTGGTGCGCGGCCTCACCGCCGCGCTCAAGCTCGACCTCGGCCTGTTCTCCACCAAGACGCTGGTGGAGGCGTGGCCCGACCACGCCGTCGAGGTGCGCACGCAGCTCATGCAGTCCGCCGACGAGAACTGGGACCCCACGGGCAGACGGCGCGTGTGGGCGTGCGCCTCGCACCGCTCGCACACCACCGTGCGCAAGTACGCGCAGTACCAGGCCGGCTCGTTCCAGGAGTCGCTGCGCGAGGAGCGCGAGCGCGGCGGCGCCGGCGCGGCGGGCGGCGCGCTGTCGGACTCGGACGGGCGCGAGTCGGGCTCGGGGCCCGCCAAGCGGCGCCGCGCCGCGCGCATGCTGCGCTTCGGGACCAACGTCGACCTGTCGGACGAGCGCAAGTGGCGTCCTCAGCTCACGGAATTACAAAAGCTGCCAGCCTTCGCACGCGTTGCCTCCGCCGCCAATATGCTATCTCACGTAGGTCACGTAATCCTGGGCATGAACACGGTCCAGCTGTACATGAAAGTGCCCGGTAGCCGTACGCCCGGCCATCAAGAGAACAACAACTTCTGTTCAATCAATATTAACATCGGACCCGGTGACTGCGAGTGGTTCGGCGTGCCCGATGCGTACTGGGGTGGCGTGCGCGATCTGTGCGAGAGACACGGGCTGTCGTACTTGCACGGCTCGTGGTGGCCGGACCCGGAGGAGCTGCGTCAGCACGGCGTGCCCGTGTACCGCTTCACGCAGCGGCCCGGCGACCTCGTGTGGGTGAACGCGGGCTGCGTGCACTGGGTGCAGGCCACGGGCTGGTGCAACAACATCGCGTGGAACGTGGGCCCGCTGACCGCGCGCCAGTACTCGCTCGCACTGGACCGCTACGAGTGGAACAAGGTGCAGAACTTCAAGTCGATCGTGCCCATGGTGCACCTGACGTGGAACCTAGCGCGAAACATCCGCGTGTCGGACCCGCGCCTGCACCGCGCCATGCGTACGTGCCTCATGCAGACCATGCGCGCGGCGGGCGGCACGCTAGCCGTGGTGCGCACGCGGGGCGTTCCCGTGCGCTTCCACGGGCGCGCGCGCGGCGAGGCGTCGCACTACTGCGGCGCGTGCGAGCGCGAGGTGTGGCACGCGCTGCTGGTGCGCGAGCACGAGAAGCGCCACGTCGTGCACTGCCTGGCGTGCGCGCGCCGCGCTTCGCCTACCCTGGCCGGCTTCCTGTGCCTGGAGGAGCACCACATGGACGAGCTGGCGCAGGTGTACGACGCCTTCACCCTGCACCGGCCCGCGCCGCCCGCGCCCTCGGCCCTGCCCGCGCACGCGCCCTCGCTCGTGCCCATCCCGGACTGAGAGCGCGTGGCGCGGCCAGGCGGTTAGTTTCGTTCGCAGTCGGCCCGCCACGCTCGGCTGTCGTCGGCATCGGCATCGGCACATCGTTCGCTTCTCCGAGCTGCGTCGCGGGCGATCGTGAGTGACGACGGCGTACCTGTATTTATTGTGTGTGAGAGTGTATGATAATAAAATTATGGTTTATGACGAGGTAGTTTTTATATATCGAGGTTTAGTTTCCGTGAGAATGGAGATCGTGTATGCAACGATTCGAGTCGAATGTGAACTCGATCGGCTCTTCGCTGTTTAGACCCAGTATTAGATGCTAGCTAATTCCGATGATCATATAGGTAATTATTGACGACGGTGTCATTGTTGACCAAGTAAAATTGTAACAGATGCACGTGATCTATTTTTATTAAGATTCGCCTGATTTAAAATTGTTGTATGATGATGATGAAATATTTTTGGTGATAAACGTAATTTTGTAATACGGAAACTTATACAGTTTACACGCTCCTCGATCACTTTTGTAATTGTGCGAGATATTTGATATGAAAAGTCAATTGTCGGCGACGACTAGCCGTTGTTCTAGCTTGTACGTATACTGTAATCGCTGGCGCGGGCGGCCTCGGCGCGTAGAATGAAGCGTAGACGAGTACTAGGAATGTTCGCAGGATAGGAGGCCGGCCCGCTGAGCTCTCAAGTGCTCTCGTGTTCACCATCATATAAATGTGTTATTTTTGTATAGAGGCGTATTTATTTATTTTTATCGTACTGTGACCTTAGTTTGATTTTTAGACAGTCTTAGCAAATAGTAGTATTAAGTATAATTGCACGTAAGGAGACCCTACGTTTTAGTAGGGTCTGGAGGATAGTGCTGCGATGTCCCAAAGAATGTTATAATGTACTCGAGTAGGCAAATGGAAATTGATGATCAATTCATTGATATTAATATCGACATTTCTTTAATACTTCTAACACATTTGGGATCTGAAGTTTTAAATTTATTTTATTTTAGCAAGTTGACTTATATTATTATTTTATGAAATTGGACTGTATTTAAATTAAATATAATTAAATTGTTGTTTCTTGGATTGATGTAAATTAGGATGGATTAGGCAAGTAAGCGGATTTTCCACACCAGGGGAAAATAAAGGCAAGTAAGCTCGGGTTGGCAGTACGCAGGACAACTCGCATCTGACACTTGTCTGTTTGTTGTTTCTCTTGGAGTTTTATTGATGTGTTTGTAACATTTCAACGTTAAATATTAATTTTTAAGTGTCAAAGGCGAGTATAGGTGTTGAGGATATGGAAGTGTTCGTCGGATTAAGTATAGTGATGCCGATATATTTATAAGTACCTAATAATAACACCACTGCCATGTATGACCTTACTGTTTATACTGTAAATTACATTTTTAATAAAGAAATTTAAGTACGATATTTTGTTGTTTTTGGTATTCCATCTCACATCAACCTACAAGCTCATAGTGAATTTTTAGTAAGATCGTATTTGTCAGTATTCCCGTTAGACAAAGTATAATTATTACTATCACTGCAATCTAGAGACCATTAGGCACAAATCAAAATGCGTTTTATTAATATACGCCACAAATATTTGGTGGGCCCAATCCCAGAAGTAAAAAAAGAACTCTCCTTTCGTTCGGTGGTAGTAAATTCCGAATTATTTCCTTAGAGCCCAAGGAAATAATTATATTGCCATGTCTGGTTGCTATCAGTACTAGGAAGCACCAATAGCAACCAGACATGGCAATAGGTATTATAGTACAATACGTTCTATGGCGGTTCATTTCAAATCGCTGTGTGAAAAAGTTATGGCGATGTTTCATAGGACTGATCTGGACGCTAGATAAAACCCTTGCATAAGTGTCGCTTCTAGTGGTTGCACTTTGAATATTTTCAAATGATAATATACAATAACATGGTACCATCGAGATGTGGACCTTGGATGCTAGATAGCGGAACCCTTGAATTGCTACTACGAAACCCCTTAAGTGTGGGCTAACGAGTCCGTTTATATTTTATCTGATGACGAAGACCTGATGACTGCCCTGGATACAAGATAATGGAAATCGTTGAATAGCTACTAGCAAACCCTTGCGAGTGTGAGCTCAATTAGATGTGTCTCATCAACGAGTCCTGATCATTTTACCTGATGACGATGACTCCGGCCCGACGCATCGCGTCGTCTGCCCGCGCTATTACCCTGTTATCGCTTAGCGTTCTTTCTGCTCGGCTTCGAAGAGTCTTGGCGTGATGTTAAATAGCCTATAGAATTGGGCTATCAAATGCAAAAATAATTTTTCAACTGATACTGACAGGTAGCTCCAGAGATTATTAGCGCGTCCAAACAAACTCTTCAGCTTTATTATTAGTAATTAGATTACTTCAACTTACGATTACTTTAGGAACAATTGTACAACAGTATTACGAAGAGGAGAACGAAGTAATTATGATACCAAACAACCGATAAAATTTAAAAGAAAGACATCCAACTGTTTCAACAATATACATTTATATATCACCCAATTACCGACACCGACGAAAGTTTTGAAAAAATAAATCGAGGTCATCAATCCACGGAAAATCTTAACACCGCGATTCAGAAAAATGACGTTTTTTTGCACAACGCCATCTATGGGTAAATAGATAAAACGTCTGCACAAAGGTAGAGCGGTATCAAGGGAAGGTGTATTCGTGAATGTTTTAGCGGCATTTTGCGTTTTTAGTAATTTTATATTATGTCCGAAAGTATATGACCAATTGTAAAAGGCAAATCTTATCTCCATGATATCCTTGTGATCATAAAATAGTTTATTTTGACAAGGATTAATATTGAAAAATTATATTTTCATCCAAACGTGTCGAAAAAAAAAAATTTTTAAACATAAAAAAGATATTAAAAGATAAAATATAAAAGATATAAATATGGTGTCGCGGATTTTTTTGTAGAATTATTTAAGGCGGACCAGATACCATACATTGTTTTAACTATAATATATAACTGTTTAGGCAGCGCATGCAAATAATTCTGTTTTAAGAGGTATTTATTTCCGAATTGCTAGACAAAAGTTGTGATAGCTCAGCTAAAATGCAAAATATAAATATAATTTATAGCCAATAGCACTCAGGAATAATTAAGATTGCTATCAGAAAAAAAAAATTGAATCATTAGCTCCGGAGATTACCCCTACATACATATAAACAAACAAACTTTAATATAATATTATATAAAATATATTATTAGTATAGATTAGTAGGAAGTAGGATGACTAATTTAAGTTTCAGTAGAAAAATGACGATTGATTTTCCAAAATAGTTTATTTAAATCACATAATACATTATTTTAAATACATCACTTTTAATAATAATAATGATAGTTCAATAACATTATTTGCATAAACTATATTTTATGATGATGTATAACATTATATGTCGATGAAATATTGCATTATGAATACATTTAATTCTAATCAGTGATATACAAGCAGATAATTTAGATTAGTGCTGGAAAATCCTAATGTGTTCCTCATTGTTTCAACAGTCATGGTGCTACTATACCAGCATGATCTACGACGTAGATACTACGTTGTTCATTATCTAATAAAATCGTTCCGCATCGGTTGATATATTACTTTTCTAGTTAGTCCATCTAAAAATCAGTCCTGCGTAGAGATGATCAACTCTGTAGTTATTGTGAGGTCGAACCTCGTTTGAGTTGATGTGCTCCGCTTTTTTAGTCGAGTTCGTCGATCAGTGAACGGCGTCGGTGTCTGATCAACGGAAGATGCAGATCGTGAAGGTGTAATAACACCCCTTTTTCTCCCCATATAGGGGTACCAACCACTTACTTTTTTGTGTGCCATTTCGTGTTACTACAAATAAGCTCTCACTACTGAGAGGAATATTTTAAAGCATCAAACATTTATCACTTAACTCAGTAAAAGATTCGAGTCTAACATAACAGTCTTAAAGTAGTCTACGAGTCACAGATGATGTGTATATGATGTTGTATGTACAGTTTAAATTTTATAAAATTACACGACTACGTTAAAATTTAAAATTATTTAAGTAAGCCATCATAGCACCTATCTGTTATTACTTTATTGTAAACGTATAATAAAACATTAAACTATAACGCAGAGAGCTCAATGTATTTTTGTGCGATGTTTGAATGCATGCTCTGGCATTAAATGTATATGAAATTTTTAGCAAAATACATTTTAATATAAAAATAAGACTCCTGTGTCACGACTACAGTTTGGCATGGTCAATTGCACAGCAACATTATTCTTATGATTAATGAAATATTAACTAATCTCATGCTAAACTCACTAAAACAAGATAGCGGCCTTCACTCCTAAATAAAAATTTGGTGAAGACTAGTATTATATATAATTTTATAAAATAAAATAAGTTTATTGGAAAAAATCACAATTTTTGCAATAGCATTCCAACCAAAACATGACTTTGGTACTTAATTACAATTATTCTATCACTTTTATTGCGGATGAATACAAAATGGAATCTTTATAAATGCGTACATTCAGGGGGTACTTTCGGAAGACCTAATGCTATGTTACAGTAAGACCAAGTTACCGGGGCTCGGCGAATTAGTAATGGACAAAATTAAATATATTCGATATATTACAAATAGAATAGTTCTATAATTTTCGACAACAAGAGGATATAAAATCGGCTGAAACCCGGTAAGTGTGGCCCAGAGGTGCACATGTCAGTAGGAGACGGTGTTGTCCCTGAGGGACATATGGAAGCGAATTTTCAATTCAAGTGTCATCAATTCCTACAGATCTTATTGCAATGCAATGGCAATGTTACATTATCAGTCATAAATAAAAGCTTAGAGTATTGTATGTGCTGTGTAGTCGTGCGTGATGCTCCTCATGATGCACTGTCACGCAGCACAGGTTTGCGCAGGAGTAGCGCAGAGTCAGCCGAAACGATTGGCAGCTCATTGCTGCAGTGGTACTTTATGAGATGCGGTACGCTTTCAAACACCCGGTCCTTAGTTCGCACCTAGCGAGAATGAAATAATATTTTACTGTGTCATAGGAAAATCACCACTATGTATTTGGAAAGACGTATTCTAGATAAAACATTTCGGTTGCTGCAAAAAGGTGAGCGGTTTCGCAACGAGATAATAAGATTTTAAGTTTTTAAATCACCAATCTGCACTAGGCTCGCGTGGTAGATTACGACCCACTCCCTCTCATCGAGAGAAGGCCTGTGTTGATTATGCTGTGATTATGCTAAGTTTTTAAATCATTTGGATTTCTACTATCGGGCGCTTTATTAAAAAGTTACAAGCGTAACAAACACGCAGGCAGCAGACCTGACGGTAAGTGGTCACCGGTCTATACAGGGTTATTTTTCAAAGACCAGCCAAATTTAAGGATGTGGTACAGACCATCAAACCGAACAACTTTCTCCATGGGACCAACAACGTAATCATTCAATTATTAGTGATGTGTGCATCTCATGTGGTCTATAATTAGACTGGTATAGTTAGCGGCACGTAAGTTGGCAAGAAATTTTGTAGTGGGGGAAGTTCGCGCATGTAAAAATGTATGACATTGTGCGTGCGCGAACTTCCCCCATTACAAAATCTCTTGCCAATTTACGTGCCGGTAACTATACTCATACCCTTCAAATCGGAAAACAGCAAATCTGTTTGGCGGTTGAGAGAGGTATGGTAGTATTATTACTACCCAGGACGAGTTTCTTCACAAAAAGCACTACTACTTCTACAGAAAAACAGCTTTCTTTCAATAATAGAAACTAGGGAAATATAAAAGTATCATACCACTCCATTAGGGTCGACGAGTAGCAGATGCTTGTGGCTTCCTTTCCTGGCTCCCGTGAGTACGAACTGGCCTGGACATGCCGCTGACTCGCGCACCAGAAACTCTCCGTCTTCCACCACCAACTGGAACAACAAATAAAATTATTATAGTTGACAAAATACATTCTGATGAAGATTTGTCGCTGTTCGGTAAAAATAAAATGGAAGTGGTTTAGCAAAACGTTACATTTGACGAATGTTAGAGGATCGGCATATCGTACATATATTTGAGCGGCAGGCCCATGTGGATAGCGAGATAAAAAAAAACACAATTAAGTAAGTACAAAAAGGCAATCCGCACCCTAATTACGTAACACACGATCAATCGGAATCGGTTTCATTTTGACAGTTCAACAACATTCATTGCGTTATTTACGTGTTGAGCAGACCAATTTTTCGAACTTATGAAGCAATGGATTAGCAATTGGCTTCAAAATGATTCAGATTCCGATTGATCGAGTGTTACACAATTAGGGTGCAGCCCATACTGTTCCACATTGCTCAGTCATCATCATCTGCCTAGCCTTTTCCCAACTATGTTAGGGTTGGCTTCCAGTCTGACCAGATGCAGCTGAATACCAGTATTTTACAGGGAGCGACTGCCTATCTGATCTCCACAACCCAGTTACTGGGTAATACGATACCCCTTGGGTAAGACTGGTTGTCAGACTTTCGGGCTCCTGACTACCCGTAACGACATTGCTCAGTATCAGTCTAATATTTCTGGGCTACTTATTAAATTAAAACACTTTAGTTAGATAGACAGGATTGGGCCATATTCACTCAAAGATCAAATTGAGTGGTAAAAAGAAAGCGAGATCTTTGCTATGTACTGGGACAAAACACAGCATTATCTCAGAGGGGCAATTCTCGTAATTTTAAGAACGTTCACAGTCTGATCTGTCTCAATCTGTCAAAAATACCTCTAATTTCCCTACATTCTGACAACATTGACATTTGTTTGTCGCCGAGATGAGACTGCGACTAGATTTTGAACGTATTAAATTACGAGAATTATTGGCCTTCAGATAACCAGTATCAAAATATGACACAAGTTACCTTTTCAGCAGTAATCCTAGAGATAGGTCCATGGAACCAGGGCTCGCGCGCCAGCAAGGCGGCCTGTGCCTGTGCCGACAGTGGCTCGGCAGGGATGTCGCCCGGCGATGATGCCGAGGCTGATGATGATGACGCAGCCGACGATGACGTCATCGGCGCAGCGGTGAATGGTTCTGTAATGAGAGACGTATTGATGAAACTATGTATCGTTCACAAGGTATTGTTGGAAAGTCTTATGAAAACTATGACTAAAGGTCTCTGCACACAGCGGGCAGGGCGCGGCGGGACGGGACGGGACGCGACGCTGAGCAGTTGTAATGTACTCGATGGTACTAGATATTACGGGCGGCGCCACACAGATGATGATGACAGATTTTTATAAGTTATAGGCCGACCGCTTAACTGAGACGTTGCCTGAGGTAGCTGCGCGGTGCGGGAGGGGTGATAGTTGTCACAAGTTGACGAATCACTGAGCTCTCGCATCACGTCACCACACCCCTTCCGCACCGCGCTGCTACCTCAGACGGCCTATAGTCACTTTCCGAGTCTGTCTGTGTGACCACGTTGTTCTTCTAAACTACACAGCGGATTTTGATGCGGTTTTCACCATCACTTAGAGAATTTATTAGGAAAGGTTCATGTTATAGTACAAAACATTAATGTTAAATTTACATAAAATAAAGAAATCACGATGTGTCAAGTCTTAAATACCGGGTGAAGCAGGGGCGGATCGCTAGTAGTTAAATATTCTGTAAGAGACTCACGCATATCAAAGATATCGGTATGATGGTTGGGCAGCAGCGCGGTGGGCGGAGTACGCGGCGGCGGCGTCTGGTTCACGTAGTGTCGCACGCTTTCCTCGCATCTAGAATTATAGAATACATACACTTAATAAACAGGCCCTGGGGCTGTATTACGAAGTATTAATTGCATCATGATTCTTGTCCGAAAAGGGGATAGTACTATCGGCCATGTATTGCTTCGTCTCCCTCTCGCATTGGAATCATGATGGCATTAAAACGTCGACATAATACGGCCCCTGATAGATTGGTCGTATTATTAGGATCTTTACCTCCACCAAACCTTCGTCGACCGTAGGTTCAATTGAGGTAAGGGACAAAATACCCAAAATGAGTTAAGTATACAGTTTTGTTCAGAATTTTTCGCTCTATCGAATGGTGTATATGTATATGTGATTATGTGTGAAATCAGACCCGAAAAAGGTTAATAAGAAAAAAAGTTATAGGCGATTTAGTCCGAAAAAAAACTTTGTCGGCCTCTCCTGAAAAATCGTATTTTGTCCCTTACCTCAATTGAACCTACGGTCGACGCCTTCTTCCTGTGCGGTGGACTACGGTTAGGTCTATTTCCTCTTATAAAGAAGATGAGCTCCAGCAGTGGGGATAGCATAGGCTAATCATGGTATAAGGATGCAGTCCTTCGTTAGATGGGTATGGTAAATTAGTTTAAAAAAAAGTATGTTCTGTTAATGATTTTAAATATACAATCATTATCATTGCTATACTATCACGTGACCAAGGAAAAGAATAATCCGACGACCTTTCAGAGAATTACACAAGGTGATAAGTCATTGTTATGTTTTTACGCCCAGATGAGCGAGAAAGTATATGCATACTATACTATTGTTAGTTTATCTGAACTTTCGGTGAGAACGGTGACTTGTTTCCTTATTGATAGTGGCTGTACGTGGGGCGATAACCTTCGTCCGATATGGTGTTACCAGGTAAACAATACTGACTCACACACCAATGTATTCGTTTCCAAGAAAGTGAATCAATATTTATTTCATTATTAGTGATTGGATTTTTTATTTCCAGATAAAAAGTTAAGTGATTCATCTTCTTAGAAAGTGCAAAATATTTATGTCTACATCCTCTTTTTATCGACTGTCTGTAACTAAGGCATATTAAACCAGACTGCTCGCAGTTAAACTGTTGAATATCCGTCCAATTTAAAGACGGATATTCATCAATTTGTCTATCCGGCCCTCGATTATCTACGCCAGGGTTAACTCCTTCAGTACTAAACAATGAAGGCTCAGCAAACTAAACAAATTTCTCTCATTCCCATTATAGTCGAAGTCACAGCTGTGTTGAATTGATAGAAAAACGTTTAAAAACGTCAAAAAAGTTAAGAATCGTTTAGGCTAGTCGGACGATAGTGAGGTCGTATCACGAACAATTAGAGCATGCGATTGAAGAAGCCTATTACTAGCAGGGAACTGCTAAGAGCTGACGATAGACGACGAGATATTGCAAAGAATACTTACGAAGATATAGAAGCGAGGTTGGCGAGTGAAGCCAGCGGGGGCGGCGGTGGGTGTCTGTATGAAGGGATAGTATCCGGCGGCGTCTTGTCCGGCATGTCGTTGTAGTACTCGCGTTCGTCCGCTGGGATGCTGCTGGCTGTGCTACACAGCGACCGTGCTCCTCCGTTTAGATTTAACCTGGAATTTAAAAAATATTTATTTTATCTATGACCACCTCGTCACTGGTCGCAAGTGCAATTGCTATTCAGGGTCCAAGGTTCAATCAGGAAAAGTGTTTGTCCACAAGGTAATTCTCTGTAGCAGCCTCAGCTCTGAATTTGGGCCGGTTTAATGGGACACCGATAATATTATACCCCTTACGTCTATGTATGTGGGTGGACTGTACACCTCAGCTACTACAAAGTCCATAATCATTAAAATAATTCACGAATTTTGTCTGACTACTGTTAATATAGTTAGTTTTAACACGCCTTTTATACATAAAAAGTCCTGTTTATGGCAATGAATGTAGAGTTAATTATAACAAATAAACTAAACAGAGCTTGTTTGATTCATCTTCTACAATTCAATATTTTGATTTCATATACGAGGATAGTCATAATAGTGAACCTTTGGAAACTATGTGTCACCATAACACATCTAAAATCTAATCTTATTTAATTTAATCTATGTAAGTTAATTTAAAGGTGCATCGGCAAAAATGTTTGGAAGCTAGTCTAAGCACCAATAACAACCACACATATGTCATTAGATACGTATATCAATATAATACAAATAACTTCTATGGCAGTTGATTGCTTGCTTAATAATTTTAAGACAAAAATATTTTATTATTGAGGTAATGCTTGATTGTGTTACAAGAGAGTGATTAAGTGGACTTTATACAAGTATTTGGGTCAGCGGGGAAAAATAACTTTTTCCTGTTATAAATACTATTGTATTGTAGTATAATAACTTATTGTTGTTTTGTAAGTTTTATAACTGTACCCATAAGAGTGAGTGATTTAATGATTCACAAATATGAGGATAACTTACTTTCAAATCATTATTTTTCATGTAAGTATTTGTCATTAGGTACTGTTAATACCTTATCGAAATGTGGTTTGGTTTTTACAAACATCTAAAATAATAGGGAAAGTCGAATACTTACGATGAGGGTTTCGTCAAAAATTCTTTAAAACGGAGTTCGAAAGCTTGTCCTATAGTTGCTATAACGTCTTGCGCTAGTCTGCCACCGCATTCTAGTACATAACATGCTCTCCATTCGGCTGGAGGCACAGACTTTGCTACATAGGCTACAAAGTCTAAGGAGTCCGTATCTCCTCCAGATGCAAAAGAGACTCGTGGCATGTCATGGCGGGCTATTGTCTCCCCACCTTCGAGGGCTGCTAAGATTATTGCTTTAGATGAGATTGTTAGGGCTACATTGGCTCCGGAGTGTGCCATCCGTGGCCGAGCAGCGAGGGCTCGGACTGCAGCCTGGCAAACTCTACGCTTCTTATCAGCTGATCTTAAGCCAGCTGCTGCACATACCCTGGCGATGCATTCTCTGTAACAACAGTAAAAGTGTTCTTAGAATTGCTGTCTGTTATTCTATAACATTACCTGGGTTGACTTTAGCACACGGCTCCCTTGAATATAACTAACTTGCCCTGTACTGAGAAAGTTACTGATAAATGATTTGTTATTCTTAATGGTCCATGTAAAGTTAGGCGAGATACTCCATAATAGATAGACTATACTTAGTCTTCATAAGTATAATTAAATACCAAGGTTCAGCGGGGTAATTCTCGTAATTTTAAGAACGTTCACAGTCTGATCTCAGTCTCAATCTGTCAAAAATACGTCTAATTTCCCTACATTTTGACAAGTTTTTGACATTTGTTTGTCGCTGAGATGAGACTGCGACTAGATTTTGAACGTTTTAAATTACGGGAATACGAGCCCTGATCACTTAATTTATGTATAACTAGTGGACCCGGCAGACGTGTCCTGCCCGGTTGAGTCATCATATACGGACATCATCGCCACCTAGCGGGTCCAATTGTGTTTTCAAACCATCGAGGAACCCATTGAAATATACACACAAAATTTCATCCAAATCGGTCCAGCCGTTTAGGAGGAGTTAGCTGACAAACACATGTACAGAAGAATTATATATATTAAAAGATGTACCTAACCAAAATCAAGAAATAATAGATATTCACAAAAATATGTCTTCTTGGAACCATAAATATCAGTAAAGCTGAAACTTACTTTGCTACTTGAGATCTTGTTTCAAAGTCGAGCTTCTTCATAGATGTTAAAACTTCCATACAGCCAATATACTGAAAAACAAACATAATTCATACAATTTTGAATATTGCTCAGTTTTCTAATTTACTTACAGGTTGTGCCTAGCTCAATTAAATATATTAGTCTATGGTGCCTAGTTTGGGACCTATAATACCTCCATATTGTAATTTTGAATGTTGAAAATACATTTTTTACTTTTACCTTTATGTAAAAATAGAATTATTTTTTATTCCCGAAAGGGGTATGAATTGGTTGCCCAGTGCATTCCTATTTTATAAAGTCAAAGTTTAATCATTATTGCCATTAAAAAGCACTTTGAACAAGAAAATTTACAAGAAAATTCTATTGAATGGCAGTGGTGGTGTGATTGTGGTAGTAATGTTTGTTCTTTTTGTCCTATAAAGTATTTAATTAATAAATTTAATCAATCTAGATAAAACCCAGCCACAAAGGTTCCATGTAATAGAGGGCTCAATTCCAGACTAAATGGTATCCAACCTGAGGACCAGCCGATCGATTCTGTAAAAATTTCACTGTGAAAAGTTAGGTAAAGTGAGCTTAGAGTGAGCTGTCAATAGTGTCAATCCCTAGCATTAGTTGGAATGACAGCTTACTCCACGGTCACTTTACCTAAGTTTTCACGGTGATATGGTTACAGAATAGCACTGTAGATTCAGCAGTTGTGCTTCTGACAACAATACAAGTGAGGAAGCCTTGGGACAGTGATTAAAGTATGTTAAAGAAAGAGATGTTATGTAGTATAAAATCATTTATCATTAATGGTTCTTACATACCATAAATGGTTTTATTTCTGTAATTAGGTTTGTACAAATACTTTTAGGCATCAATCATATTTTAAAAACTAGATGACGTTGACATTTCCTATCCGTCTACTCTGAGAAGAAAGGCCGAAACAACTCATGAGGTCAGTCTCTTTTTAAAGTCCAGACATAATCTTGGCCATATTTGTATGTGAAGACCACATGGTCTTCACATACAAATATGGCCAAGATTATGTCAAAAGACCATTTCAGACACCAATCTGTCTGAAATGGTCTTTTGAGTAAAGAACCACACAGATTGAGTGGACCTGTCCCAGTGCACAAATTTCTTAGCATGTTGTTATATAAATTGCCTAAACAGTAATACAGTGGTGACAAAAGGTTGTGTATCAACATGTTACTACTGATTGTGACAGTTTTCATAACATTAGTACAAACTGAAACAAAGTTACAATTGTGTGTAAGTTATGCCAAGCTCCATGCTTGTCAACATTTTTATAATATTCTATAACTCCATTTATAATAGCATTAGAAAAAAGAGGCTCGTAGAAGCAGGAATGCAAAACATTTTATTTCAAAGTTATGATAAAACAATTTTAAGGGAGATGCTTAAATTCTAATTTTCTTGCGTTTTTTGCAATTTGCAGGTCAGTGTAAGGTTGTATCTTAATAAAAATAATATGATGCGCAACAATAAGAAATATGTAGGCAATAATACAATTTTAACCTTAAAAATCATCAATACATCCCTTTAAATTAGAATTGCTCCGAATTCGTCTGATTTCGCGGGCTACTGCAGCGCATCCACCTTAATTAAAATAAAATTCGGTAGAATTATAGTGAAACGAATAACGTTCCAAGTATTGTTCATCCCTGCTTCTTTTAGGTTTTTAGCATTGACACTGTAATTTTAAATTGGAGTTATATAATATAAATAAATGAAAGCCACATAATTTCATAAGATAAATAGTTAAAATGGTTACAATTAAGTGTGACAGCTGCTGTAAAAATAGATCATAATAAATTCGGCGTCTATCATAATGTAACAATGTTTATTGTATTTTTGTTACAAAGTGTGCATTAAAAATAACCTTTTTTAACTTCTTTCTAATGCTATTGTAAATGGACTATAGTTAGGTATCTTACATTCAAACGTAGGTACATCATGATGTTAAATTGATAACTATAAATCTATTTTATTTGCATTAGCGTGATCCATGTAAGCTGTTTAGAACAGACCTGCTGCATTAATTTGAATGTATTACTTAGAATTTCCTGTCATTGATACCTTGCACATTTTTATACTTTTATACAGACACCATTCTTTTTTTGAATGCCTGGAATCTGCCTGTAGCAGATGCTTACCCTGACCGCGTACGTGATCCCATCGCTGGCGAGGACCGAGTCGGGGTGCAGCCAGCCCCTCGCCGGCTTCGCGACGAAAGTGCTGTCCGTCATCTCACACGCGACAATAACGCACCGCGACGTTCGATTCAATGTTATTCTTCACACTTCACCTACTTTCAGCTATTTAAAAGGCGCTTTCATTATGATTCAGCTGATTAATTCACCAGTACCTATCCGATGTAAGTCACCAGTTATCTCAAAAGTTTTGTCGTTAAACTCACAATGTGATTTCTTTAATAGCCAGAGTAATTAATTGCTTGATTGTTATTGCTTTGAGTAAATAAGTAAGAGCGTGGGAACACAGTTCGATAATAAATTAAAAAAACATTACGTTTTATCACCAAGCAAAGTTACAACTTTTTTGACATATTGAATGAAGAATGAAACAGATGAGAGATGGCGATTGGCGAATGAATGAACGGAAAGAACATTGACTGAGCTGAATAGACCGGTATAGCACAGATTAAATAATTTCATTTTATAAAAGAGGCGCACTGTTTTGAATGATTCGATAGTCGATCAGTAAAACATTGTTTATGTACCTATTTAAAGTTGTCAAATAATAAAAGGCCCGTTTTGACATTTGAGAAACACCCTAGAATGTAACTTGGAACGAAACTGAAAGAAACAATAACATAATAATTAATTACATAAAGTGTTTTAAAAAAATACCTACATTTTTTGGCGCGTTAAATAATGTGATGTAATATATTGCGGGAGGTTTGTTAACAAGTTAGTAACTTGTTAACAAACCTCCCCGACAAAACATAATCATTATGGACAATGCATCTTATCATTCAGTTCAAATAGATAGAGTACCTACTCAAGCAAACAAAAAGGCTGATTTAGTGGCATGGCTACAAAGACACGGCGGTGAAGCTGACATGAAATTGTTGAAACCTGAATTGCTGGAAATGGCAAAAAAAAATAAACCTGCGAAACTAAAATATAAAATTGATGAATTGGCACTTTAGCATGGACACAAAGTAATAAGAACGCCGCGTACCATTGTTAGTAGCTACAATGCTATTGAGTTGATCTGGGCTAGCTCGCCACAATTCAAAGCCGCCATTCTCCACTAAGAAAATGATGACATTGCTGAAAGAAGCTTGTGCCTAAATTACTAAAGACTGGGCAAAATTGGTAGAAAAAACTCGAAAAATAATAAACGAAGATTTTGACAGAGGCGTCGATATTGATTGAAAATTAATTACCTAATTATATTTACAGGTGACGATAGCTCAACTGAAGATTTTGGCTCATCATCCGAAGAAAATGATTGAATGAAGATTTTTACTTTTTACTTTTTTTTATAGGCTTTCGCTTTTTCTTTATTTTATAATAATACAGAGAGAGATGTAATATATTACGGGAGACAAAGAGAGAGATTAAGATTGCGTCTGACTCATTTATATATTCAAAATACCATAATTAGCTAGCTTTTATAAGGCGCGACCGCCCGCTTCATACAAAAATCTTTAATCCCCCTTTGAAGTTTCTAAATCGAAGCAATGAGATTTTTCGTACAAACTGTATTTTTGTACAACTATTAATTTTCACCTCAAGAGGGGTTGATTTTTGGAAAATTGATCGGTACGATTCCTTTATTTGACCTCAGATTTTTTATACAATTTTCAAGTTAATCAAAGCAAGCAACAAAATCCTCCCTAAAAACTTGATTACCACTGTTCACCTAAGCTAATTTTCTAGAAATACAAAAACACGTAATGTAGGTACCTATATGCTATTTATTTGTCAAGATAATTAATAGGTACCTCTCCATTAGTTACTCAATGTACCGATAATCATTCATCATTTTCATAAGCTGCGTCTTTAGAATCTATGCTACGATCTCGACCATTATTGCGTAACACACGATATTGCTAATCCATTGCTTCATATGTTGGAAAAATGTGTCTGCTCAACAACGTAAATAACGCAATGAATGTTGTTGAACTGTCAAAATGAAACCCATTGCTACTGATAGTGTGTTACGCAATTACCCCGCCGCCCCGTCACATCGTATCGCATCGCCTCGCCTGCCCGCGCTATTAGTTAGTTTTCTATTAGCTTTTTTCTAACTTTTTTTCTTTCTGCTCGGCTCCGAAGAGTCGTCGTGTGATGTTAAGTACTTAGTCTAAAGCCTTCCTCCAGAATTGGGCCATACATTTTTTTTATTTCCTCAATTTTATTATTAAGTAGGTAATATTAGTATAATATTTAGATTACCTCAACTCAATTACTCCACTTGAGATAGTTTAGGAACAATCGTACAACAGAATTACGAAGAGGAGACGAAAATTGTAATCGTCTCTCACAATCCCCAGGATGCAATTTTTGCACCAACCGACCGTCACGATAACATTTATACTTATACTTTTTCAGCACTTTATGTAGTACGCGAGTGTGGGTTGTGCCCAATTCTTCGGCAGCATCTCTGCTTGAAGTCTTCGGAAATGATTCAAAGTATGTCAAAACATTTTTAGATCAAAATCGAAATAGTTCTGCTGAAGACTGCCGTCGCTTTTTTAAACTACCCGTATTCTTTAAATTTTCTACCATTCTTTTCAATACGAACCGAGTTGGTGCCTGTCGGTCTCGATATCTCTCTCCATACCACCGCAGAGCTAAATTCAGGATTTTGTTATTTAAAAAATAAGCTTCCATTCATAGACTTATAAAATGCTTCCATTAAATCAAATTGTTCTTGATAAGCCATTTTTACCATGAGACAATGAAATGATTTGTAAAAAGTTTTTTGAAAAAAAATAAAAAAACAACCGACTTCCAAAAACGACACTACAAAGTGAAAAATAACTTTAATTTCGGAAGTCGGTGTCGTTGGGTTCGCATTTTCGTTGCTTGCCACCGACTTCCGAAATTAAAGTTATTTTTCACTTTGTAGTGTCGTTTTTGGAAGTCAGTTGTTTTTTTTTAAAAAAAGTTTTTATTTTTCACTTTTAAGTTGTAATTTTTACCAGTAATTTTGGTTTAAAAACCAAACTACTAAACCGTTTTTGATGAAATTTCTATGGGACCATTTGGGAAGTATACCCTTTCCAACAAAAAAACAAAAAAAAATTTCAAATCGGTTGGCAAGCGGCGGAGTTATGCGGCAACAAACATAAAAAAAAAACCGGTCAAGTGCGAGTCGGACTCGCCCATGAAGGGTTCCGTTACGTTACGATTTATGACGTATTAAAAAAAAACTACTCACTAGATCTCGTTCAAACCAATTTTCGGTGGAAGTTTATATGGTAATGCACATCATATATTTTTTTTAGTTTTATCATTCTCTTATTTTAGAAGTTACAGGGGGGGGGACACACATTTTACCACTTTGGAAGAGTCTCTCGCGCAAACTATTCAGTTTAGAAAAAAATGATATTAGAAACCTCAATATCATTTTTGAAGACCTATCCATAGATACCCCACACGTATGGTTTGGAAGAAAAAAAAATTTTTGAGTTTCAGTTCTAAGTATGGGGACCCCCAAAATTTATTGTTTTTTTTCTATTTTTGTGTGAAAATCTTAATGCGGGTCACAGAATACATCTACTTACCAAGTTTCAACAGTATAGCTCTTATAGTTTCGGAAAAAAGCGGCTGTGACATACGGACGGACAGACAGACAGACAGACAGACAGACAGACATGACGAATCCATAAGGGCTCCGTTGCCATTTGGCTACGGAACCCTAAAAATATAAACATCCGAATTGAGAACCTCCCACTTTTTTAGAAGTCGGTTAAAAACAATTAAATGTGAATAACGAATAACAAACAAAATATATTTTCAAATGTAACATTCCATATCTAAACTACCTCAAACACGCAGTTATGTCGCATCTAAGAAAGGAGTCTGCATTACCAACACGTGCAAATTGCAATCGTCTTATCTACATAGTAATTCGCCATTTTAATGGATAAATGACGTCAATGATGGATCTTTGAGTTAAAGAGCTTTAATTTGACTTGACAGATTTCATCCTTATAATATTGATCCTAACGATCGATGCAATAAAAGTACCTACAGGTTGTAATTTTTACAGATTTTAGTCGGTTCGATTCCCGGGTGTGGCAAGCGAATTTTCGAAAATCTTTGAATGCAGTTTTCTTTCTATTAAAAAATAAAGGAATGTTTTCTTTGAGTAAAATTTTCTATCTACAGTGTACTTTTCCTTCAGGTGGCATTACAAAATTCCACCCTGTATATTTATACTCAACAACCGATAGAATTCAATAGAAAGACATCCAACTGTTTTAATAATATATTATTAAATCACCCAATTACCAACAACGAAAAAATTATCGGAATAATAAATCGAGAGGGTTATCAATCCGCGGAAAGTCTTAACACCGCGATTCAGAAAAATGACGTATTTGCACAACGCCATCTATGGGTAAACGGATAAAACGTTTGCACAAAGCATGTATCATAAAACTTTCACAGTCGGTTAAAAACAAATAAACTATGCACTATTGCTCACATGTGCCTAAAGGGATGTAAGACCAAGGTCACAAAGTGGCTATTAACACTGATTTACGATAAGACTGAAGATGTACTACATGTATTCATCTCTTAAAAAGTCATACATATATTTATAATTATAGGCGAGGACGCTGGCATCCTAAACACAAGTTGTTAAATCTTACTTTGGGTCCCAGAGTTCAAGTGTTTTCGATGAACTCTGGCGTAACGCTGCATAGAATTCAGATTGCCATTGCCATCAACCGGGCACAAATGCAGACACCGTGCTGCTACTGAGTAACTCTAATGAACAAACGCAATAAAGGAATCGAACCCAGGACCTCATGCAGTACCGCTAGACCACTAGATTAACGAGGCAGTCATACGAGGCCATAATATATCAAGCCAACTATAAAAAAAATAAAAACTTGCCAAACCATTTGAAATGTCCAAAAATGTTTTACTTAGGTAGGTACCTAAACAGCTCTACCGCAACTTTCAAAATCCTAACTATGCCCAAAATAAAAGCATATCAAAGCAGGCTCCCTGTTTCCGGCAGTTACTTATTCAAAACACATTCATGTAACATACCTATCTACTTTTATACATGGGTAGTACACAGCCGCGGTCCGAGGGGGAGGGGGGTCGTGGGGGTCATGACCCCCCCCAAAATCATTCAAGCTGTCGAGAGTCTGTATGATTTACTTGCCTTACTAATTAAGTCACTAACTTACTACTTGGTGACCCCCCCAAAATCTTGGGCTGCGACCGTGGCTGGTAGTACATGACGTATGGCGGCTACCCGTATGTTTACACTATGTACGTGTGGGGAGTAAATAAACCTACAGTTCTCAAGGAGGAAGCTCTTCTTTTAGCTCGTGACCTGTCTAGGGTGTGCGTGCAAGAAATTAATAGGCCTGTAGAGTAGGCGTATTAATTTCTGGAGAATGTACACTTTTTTTATCCGATATTGTCTCATAAATTGAGCAAAGGTCTCCCCTATCTTTCCATTGTTATCTGTGCATTGCTTTATCCGATTAATTTACACTACTTACTTAAAAAATAAATAAAAACATCCTATAAATTTCCCACTGCTGGGACACAGGCCTCCTCTCTGTGACAGGGTATGGGCCGTAATCCACCACGTGGGCCAAGAGCGGGTTGGTAGATGTCGCATGTCTTCAAATTTTTTGTCCTAGGACATGCCGGTTTCCTGCCGATGTTTTCGATTACAGTTTTTGACAGCAATGGTGATGAAATAAATTACACAAAGTAAAGCGCCTGTCTGGGTTCGAACCCACGACCTACAACTCGCAAGTCGGGCCCGTACCACTGGACCACCACTGCTTTTACTTATTTATTTATTAACAATTCTTTCCAACTCAATTTTATGCTAAACATTCCAGAATTCACTCTAAAGTCCCAGAGTAATTTATGACTTAAACTAAGTAAAAAATGCTCAGCGAGAATCTGTTGTTTTAATATGAATAACAAAGTTATGTCGTTTAGGAGTTTTGTCGTCCCGATGGGCGGTGGGTAAATGTTTATTTTTATTGTTCAAATCTACCCCCGGACATTAACTTAATAGCCGCCACGAGGATTTGAGCTACGGCCTGCTCTGGCGTTACTTACACCGAAATATACGTGAAATTTGAATTGTACGCGTAAGCTCTTCCTGAACTAAAACAATAAATAATAATTAAATAGTGTATGCCAGCAACACTACGAAAACCTACTTTATTAAACGATTTAGTCACACATTTATCATCAGAATATTAACAGCGAACTTAATGGATTTACAGTTTACATCAACCCCTGAATTAGAAAAGCTCTACGAACGGTGCAAACGCGCCCTTCGTAGCAGCGGCGTAGCGGGCGTCGTAGGCCGAGCGACGCGCGTGCGTGCGTCAGTCGGCGAGCGCCGCGCGTAGCCGCTCCACGCCCGGCATGCGCTCCCGTGCTGCCCGCGGACCCCTTCTAACATATACACACCACCGCGCGCCCCTGTAAGTACACTTTTTTAATATAACTAGCAAGTAGGAAGTATATTTTCATGTTTGAAGAACTTTTTCATTCAAAAACTGTCATGCGGAAATTGTGATTTCCGCACGTGGATCCATATTTAGCCGGCAGTGCCTTCCTGACGCACAGTAACAAATGAGCGGTACGTTCGATAGCCCACTGCCCCTGTGAGAGGCTTCCAAGTGAGCCCTTCCTTCAAGGGTTGTTCTGTATTCTGATTAAAACGTTTTGTTTTGAATGTAGATCAAGATTCAACTGTCACGTTTTGTTGAGCATTTGGGGTTAGTTTATGAATAATTTATTGTGTTTGTAGTTGTGTTCGCACGTGGATTATGGTAATGTTCAGGTAGGTAAATAGACCGGAAGTGTGAGAAAGGTTTTTCTTTTGGGGAGACAACACCTTTTTTACTTGAGT
The DNA here is from genome assembly GCA_951799955.1 of Apamea anceps. NCBI lineage: Eukaryota > Metazoa > Arthropoda > Insecta > Lepidoptera > Noctuidae > Apamea > Apamea anceps. Next base: position 7,328,962 of record OX637501.1, read on the forward strand.
TCTGCTTATGTGTTAACAATATTATCATACTAGATATCTACTTACTTAGGAAAACAGGAGAAATCTATGTAAAATGATATTACATTTAAACATGATAGCTTAGCTTCGCACTAAACCGCTTGGTAAAGCGACGGAGTTCACAAAATCCTCCTTTTTCAGCACACCATGTACAAAAAAAGCATGCTTGTAATAAGGAAGTGCATACATGCGAGTAGTGTAGGCTCGCGGTGTAGCAGACTGCTCATTTAAAACGAGCTGGCTCGTCGTCGGATTCGACAAACAATTGCCGCTCGTCTGGCGCGCCCGGCAGCCGGCTCAAGCCTTTCAGTCTTTTTAGTTTGTCTACAATTCCGTGAGGCCTCGCCGAGACAGCTTGAAAGCGGTCCGCAATTAGCCCAAGTCTGGCAAGCTATTGCTTCGTTTTATAATGTACGGATTCGTTTTAGAGACGACGGAAGTAATCTGCATGGTTGGACGAACCTACGTTGTCTCCTTCCTTTTTATATTTATTCGTGTTGGAAATTTATCAATAAATTATTGTGAATTTCAATTACATCTCGAAAGTTCACTCCAAACATACAAAATTAAGACCAAACACGTTTACGGTCACCAAAGGAGATAAGTAACCAGGGACGTCGGATATAGTTGAAGTTTAGTAAGAAACGCATTAATGTAGGTCTATAATTTTCTTTAATTAATAGAAAACAAACAGTTCATTTATCAAACTAAATTTCATTCGAAAACATCCATCGGTTTCGTACTAAACTTCAACTATATCCGACGACACAGTTTACTTATCTCCTTTGGTGACTGTACATAAAATGGGCATCAACCCTCAATCTTCTTAGTAAAACAACCGTTACATCACGTAAACTTAAATTAATTTCAAATACTTTGTTAATTACAAATGTCTGCAGTACAATTTCCGTGCTCAGCGTGAACAATAGCGATGTAAATACACATGCCAGTACACACTTAGTTGTTTTACATCTAAATGAAAAGACAAGCCGAGCTGTGTTCTGCGTCTGCGTTCATAATTACAAGATTGATGCTGAGATTAACGCAATTACAGAGCTTGAGGGGAATAGAGATTTTCATCTCGAACAAAACTGAATAATTTGTTAGAGAAAATATTTCGTACAAGAAAATTAGGTTAACAAATACTCTGTGATATTGTGGGAGGCCTCAATTAATCTGACGTAGATGGCCGGCGATATTGATGCTACATCAAGACTAGAGATGTACCTATAATATAGTTCCCCGATGTTGTCTTAGGACGTGGGTAGTGGGTAGTGATCCCAGTTCCCTAATATAATAACTATTGGGCTTCAACAAAGCCGTGGAGCTATCATCATTCATGAGTCGGATTCATGCGGCAAGAGATAGCAGGAAAATGTTATTAATATTAAGGGAATGATAATGCAGCTATAGCCAATTTGGCACAAGCTCATAGAGACTAGAGTGTAATCTATTCATTATTAAACTCCATTATCTCCCGTATAGCAGCCTACGCATCTTGTATTTTATACATATACTAAGATATACGTAGGAACGAAAACACACATGAAGAAATGTCTTCTCAAATCATGTAGGAAAAGTTAGAGGTACATCTAATTGGATGTCATGTCGAATGATTGAGACTCGATATTTTCTCTATACGTCAGAATTTCACGCCTCGAGAAACTGCGACGATTTTCGGATATTGGAAATTTCCCCGTTTGCATCGCAGTCTCATCTCGATTTTAATTGTAGGATAGTTTTAGATTTTTTCATATCCGTTTCATCCTGTTTAAGTTGCGTTTATATATAATAAGTTACGCATGATTTTTAAGTCAATAAATTACATTGTTTTACCTGTGATCAAAAATGTTCCGATTAACCGTTATGTACACATAATAATAAATTACAAAGCCTATAATTTAATTATTAATGATTATTCTAAAACCAGAATACAGATAGTAAACGTACAAACACAAAAAAAAACAATCACTTCAGCACAATGTTAATCGCAGAACAACAGCGGTTGGTTGGTAACATTTTTAAATGAAAGAGACACAAGAATAGCTTGGATCTGGTATTGTTGCGATCCTCCCCTGCATTATCAGGGACGCCCTGAATAAATGAATATTTGATTTGCTAATTAAGCTACGTCAGAGGCAGATGGCAGTGCACCTTTATTTTTGTAACATGACTAAAAAGGTAGGAAAGGCTTTGTTATCTAATTTGATGAAATTATTTGAATAGAGTCGTGTTGCATTCCATTAAAAACTCCTTTTTGCTGTGATATTCAGAGTCAAATAAAGCCGTGGAGTAGCTAAATAAACTTGCTAAAATATTATGATATTTTGGTCAATTATTCAAAGATAACAAAGACAGACTGATGTTTTAATTATCTTTAGGAAGGTGCTTCTAATTGTATTGAAGCGCGGCTTGACATCGGGGCTTCAAGTTTCAAGTTCTCTTAAGATTTTGGGTTGTTGATGTTCACTTTAAGTTTTGAATAAATAATTTGTGTAAAACTGGTACAAAACTTTTGCAAAATGAAAATTAGTCTTCATAAATAATTCGATTTCCGCGACGCAGTGTAGCTTTAAATACGGACCCGCTGTCTCAGGCTTAAACAAAGCTTCAGTACAAACAAACCACAATTTTCCATTTTTGAATACCCTACGTCAAATCTGAAGGCCAAATATTTGCGGAGACAGCCTATTTTCGCCCACAAATATTGATACTACGTTCCTTAATTCCCCTCTTAGTCATCGTCATACATTTTACTCATACTTCAGTTCCATTACGATTGTATTTCGGGACAATAGACGTCGAACCTTGTTCAATTTCCAATAACTATGGGTAACCTTAATGTAACGTACATTCATTCAACGTTGCCTTCGATATTGACGGTATTCCGATTTAGTTTTGGTCGGATGAATTGTTCGCTTGCAATTCGTTTGTGTAGCAATAATGGTGGATGTATTATTTGAGATTCTATGAAAAGAGTAAAGTATCATGACGTAATTTCGGTGATGGGATGGCTATCGAGTGGAAATTTGTTTTTATTCATTCTCGAAATGGGTAATATTAAGAATAATAGATCCTGTTACTGAAATGGAAAACTTTTAGGAGCGTTTTTTATATGCCATTGTTCTGTGCCAGAAAACATACTCGTAGACTTTAGTAAGCTTGGAAAAGTTCTATATATACTTAATGTTATTTTGCCGGACACAATAGGACTATACGAAAACTTATTCGAATCTATTGAGCAAGATCAGTAATTTAGTAGAGTACCTACCGAAAACAGTTTGACTATAAAAACCCCAATAAGATAACAAAAAGGACAGTTCAGGACTTACAGTTGGACGAAAACTAAAAGGTTTCCCTTTTTGGTACTATTTACATGTATACGTTGACAGTTTTATCGATAAGGCGATTCCCTTCCCCGCCAACTTCACATTTGTTTAAGTTGTTTCGATAGAATAAGGGATCTGCGGCGAGCTGCGAAGTTGGATACTTTGTCCCGAAGCCACAATTTATTAGTTTGCCTTCGATTCATTACTCAGCTTGAGCCCCGGTTCGTAAAGCATCTTATTGGAAGATTGTGCAGGTTTATTGTCCTTTTTATTAGATGCTACAGCTACAAGTGTGCTCACAAATAGTTTATGTAGATTTTTTACAGTCGTGTTTTATGTGTGTAATTAAGGAAAGAAAGAAAGAAAATACATATGTTTATTTGGCACATAGTAAATACACAAAAATGCTTAATTTATAAATTTTTATAGGTCAGTAAACTAATACTATAAAGGATGATTTATTTTTTACCAATTATAACGCGTGTTATTTTGTTTGAAAACTGCATTTTCTTAATTTTAGTAAAATTATTTATTTTATTATTTTAACGGACTGATAACCACTTGTAATACCTGCTGTACAATTTAATGTGATAACCTAATCGCCACGCTGTATATTCTTTATTTCGGACTAGAAGTACTCACAACCCATATAATATTAGTAACAATGACTTCAAAACTATGTTAGTAAACTTTTACAAACTAAATCAAATAAAAAAGTCGTGGCCCAACACACGTTGAAAGACTTAAACACTTTATTGTTTTTTTTCAGACTCTTCCATGTATTCAGTTGCATTAAATTGCTTTCTAAGTATACCCCAATAACTTCGTAACAACGCTGAATCCTTCCCCAACTTTTGCGGTAATTCGTTTTTAATAAGCAATAGATTTTGGATCAATATGAATCTCCCGCACAGCATCAATCTAACATCTACACAAATCAGCTATTAATCGAAAACCGTGTATCGTTAAATCCAATCAATATTTCATCAGCGGTGAGCGATCGAGCGTATAGTTCCAAGTGCGGACGGATAGTTAAATAAACTTTCAAACTGCGGCCGCTCCGTAATGGATTGCTAATATTAGCTAAATCTCGTAAGTTTACACCCCTCGCTGAACTGGATAAGTCGGTTCCATCCGTCTTTTATCCGGCGATTCGTTTCCCACAGCCCTGGGAGGGTGGCAGTCGTGGCAGGGCGTCGAAACGTTAGTTAAGTACTAGTAGCGTGTATACGGGTAGCACATAGTGAGTAATAGGTTTTTGAATGAAGGATATTGATGATTGATTGCGATCGAAGTAGATTGCGCTGGAGGGTCAGTCATTTTTTAGTTGAAATTTGCTGGCGTAGGCTTATTAGTTCGCCGTGTGGGACAGAAATTGGATGGATTGAGAACAAAGCATATCGTGTGTAGTGTAGAGTCTGAGGCAACTGTTTTAGAGTTTTCAGATTCAGTTTTTATACCATTTACTTCCTTTGCTTTTCCTAATAACACTTTGTCTGTCTATTACCTTTATCTATTTTGCTTATGGGAAATCTCTACTCCAGTTGATTACATATATCGTGACAATAGTTAATGGAATAAAACTTTCTTTTTTCTAAGTTGTGCCATTGATGGAAATAAAGAGGGTGCTGACTGCGCCCTTTTTTACGAGCGTCGCTACCGTCGCTAGACTTTCTTGAAATATGACACGGCGAGGGCTCGCTCTCCCACCAGACACAGTATTGCGGTTCCCCGTTAACGGTCTTTTCTTAGCAATGAAATGACGACACGATAAAACATTTTATGTCACTACTTTTGTTTACTTCAAAGCGTGGGTTTTGATGACAGGCGAATGTAGAGCAGTCGCTGTTGGGGTGACAATTGTCTCGCCCGGCGACGAGCGTTTGATGTATTTCCCTAAAACCTTTGTTCAAGTGTCGTGAACGAAAATGTTTTTCTCATGTATTGAGGCGCTGTGCGTACGGTGTTCACGTCACGGTGAGCTTTCCTTTCAGCAAAATGATGTTTGATTTTCCCTTTAATCTTTGGTTATGGAATTCGATGACAACAATAGCGCGTACAATGTTCGTGCTTTGAAAATATTGGTTGGAGCTTTAGCTTTTACCATAAAATCGTAAGAAATAATGTATTTTCGTTGTAAATTGTGAGCGTGCAAGAAGTAGATTGACATAGACTTTGTTATAGGTGCCGTCGTCGGCATGCTGGGCGCGCGGCTCAAGTCATGGATGGAGGCGCAGCTGGGGCGGGCCAAGAAGCGTAAGCAGAAGCAGTCGCGGCCCGCAACGGCGACGGCAACCACGGGGCCTCTGCCGCCTCCTCACCTATCTTCCCCCGAAAGTGCGTACAGTACGGGGTACTCCACGGATGGTACCTCGCCAGGGACCGCCCCCGCCCCGCTCGCCGCTCCGCTCGTGGCCCCCCCGCCGCCGCCCGCGCCTCCGACCACACATCTCTACCATGAACCAGCCAAGGTATGTTTACGTTTAGTCATAAAGTACTTTCTGATAGCGGCCCAGAGCTGCGCATATCCCTGAAATGAGAGTTTGAACAGTATGGTAAACAGTGTGATGGGAGGTACCCGTGTATAATCTGCGTTATGCTCCTTTCATACCAAAATAAGGACCTTTGAAAGGGCCTTTTGAAAGTGGATTAGTGGTAAGTAAACTTTGTGTAAAATTGATGTAGAGTTTACTTACAAGATATAAGGAATGAGCACACAAATGTAAAACTATACAGTATACAGGCTGGCATCCCACATCGACGCGCATCCTGTTGCCAGGGATTCAATACATGAGTCTGAAACTCCCCGTTTGTATCAGTTATTAAAAAAAATTGCTGTTCCATACATTTTGACCGCGTAGGTTTTTTTAGCATTTTTCTATGATAGTAGCTTTTTTTTTATAAAAGTCGAAAAATTTCTACGCTGTGGGTCTAGAATCATGTGCTGAATTCATGGTTACAGTCTGCGCATCGATGTCCCTGCCACACTGTACAAATACCCAGGGAAAGGACTAGTAAGTTCTAAAAGTGCAGCAAGCAGGCGTTGGTAGGTACACCAAGCGTATAGTGACGAACATTAGTGATGAATAGTGTATATACACCGTGTGTGTATATAACCTCGCCTAATAAGGGTATAAGTAGTAGCTAGCTTATAATAAAAAAAATTGCTACATCAGCCCGCCCTGCCACCCCTGTAGAAATTCATTCAATTAGGCAATGTTTTTAGTTACTCGATCGATTCAGCTCGTAAGGGCGGGTCGATACTCGATAGTAAGAGGCACCCGTAAAAGTAGTCATGCAGTGCACAAGCACAAATTGGATACGGAAAAAGTCTTGGAAATGGTGTATTCCACTGGGTAATAAAATCTACCTGATTTGATTTATTAAGGTTTATTGGATCAACTGTTTTCACGTGATCAGTCACAAAAACCTAGAGGCAATACAAACAGAACGAAACATCCTCAAAATAAAAGGCAAAGGTACAGTTCGGTGAGCTGAACCCAAATATGATTTTTTTACTGTTTTTTTTTTTGCGGTATGTAGGTAATAGTTATGTCGATCTTCCTATTACAGTTAGCCTCAAAAAGATGTAGGTACCTATTATCAAAAAGAATTAATTAGATTGTCTACAATTTGTGTTCCATATAATCTTGTATCGATGAGCTACAATTAGTCTCCAAGGATAGCTATTGACAACCATTCGACAGGCTTCCGAATCGAAAATGACACATTTTTAGAACTTACGTTATCAAGAGTGTGCCAGCTGTGAGTGTGTCAAACTCACTGCACTTAAGTTTTTACGGTGAAATTTTAACAGAGTAGACAGGCGGATTTGTTCGACAGGAAATAGCTGTCGAAAGAATAGCGGTGTATTTTTTTTAACTGTCAAAATATTCGGGTTTCGGATTTCTGACCAGCGCTTAGAGGACTACTTCGGATATATTATGTCACATAGGTTTGTGTGTTCCGGACAGGTACGTGTGGCGACGACGACAGGCACGGCTGTTGGCGGAGCCGCGCGCTCGGACAAATCTTTTAAGTGAGGCGCCACTGACGCGTGCACTCCGCACTCTCAACCTCATATCTAGTGACACGGACCTATTCTGTTGTTCTCTGAGTGAGTTCACAAAGAATGCATTGTTTGTAATAAGTTACAAAATTTTATTATAATAAGGAGTTAGTAATAAGTTAGGATAGGGTTTAGGTTTCCCTGATAGCTGTGAAGCTGTAATATTTTTTGTGACTACACTACACATCGATACAATATTATGGAACAATGATTGTCAGTAGTGAATTAATTAAATTCTTATCGATGTTTATCAACGACTTTTTGGAGGCTGACTGTTTCTACTTAAGTTTCGTTTTCAACTCCTAATGAAAATCAATATTGATGGTATTTCAAACCCAGTTCCGGATTAGCCCATAAGCATATTAAGCAATTATGTGTAGGGTATGACGTCTCGAGAGGCACCATAAGCATAAACAGCACCGAAGAAATATTAGGCTGCTTGTAAGACCCGGAAGTCACTCTAGGGACGTGCCCACAGGTGTGGATTGCTTATGTTAGGGCATCAAGTAGTCTTTATCCGGCACTGTTCAAACCACGATCTCACATCATTATCTACATCAAGATTGGGATATCTACCCGTATGTATTGGTATTAAATACAATAAGGTATAGTATCTTTGTATCTCTTATAGTTCCTTGTATTTATATTTTATTCCTACTTATTATTTTTCATCAATGACAACCCCATTTTTATGTCCAATCCAAGGTTGCCTGGAAGAGGTCGCACAAAGCGATAAGGCCGCCCATTGTATGTTTTGTAGTGTTAATTGTATTTTTTGTTACCATGTATTTTTTGGTGTATTATAAAGTATATAATAAATAAATATTCTACCCCAAAAGATTACAATTCCGAGCTTACACCACAATCCGATGTGATCACTGAACTCGCTCATCAGATAAAACAAATGAATGACTCATTTAATAATTCATTCACGCACAGTATTCAATTAGCCACACAGTTAATCCATTTTCACAAGTCTGACACAAAGCCAATAGCTGTCATTATTAACTTAACAAGGCCGTACACATATGGACTGAATAATGTAGGTAGGTACAATGACCCACGTGCTTATATGCGCTCCCGGCTTTATTATCTAAGTAGACCGTGCTAATTGAAGGGTGGACCTCCAGGGCTATTTAAAGTCTGTTGGCCTTCCATCAGTTTCAATTACGTACAGCGTTACTTGGTTGCTTGGTACGTACTTAAATGTCAGGTGTTTGCTTAGATAGGCACGTTATTCCCTAGGTATACCTACATAATATTCAGTATTTAAAATAAACAGTAAGTACCTTGGTGTTTACTGGAGTCTGTCCCCGCAAAAAAACATAATAAAGTAAGTGTTTGAATAAATCAGGTTCAGTTTTCAGAAATTAGGTAATTTAATATTAAACTAATCGAAAGTAATGTTTTATTTGTGGAAGAATTTCGATACTTCTTATAATAAAACGAACTATAATTAACAAATAACACATAAATTCCAAAAACGTAATTAATTTTACCGTAATAAACAAAGTAAATCGAAACAAACGAACGTAAAAACTTTTCAGTAAGAAAACATTGAATTCTGTCGAGAGCTGCCAAATTCGTAACTAGATGGCGTTGGCGTCGAATTGAATCTCGCTATCGTTTGCTTACAGCCGTTTGGCTAGGCTCGGTGGCCGCGCGGTACAAGTTAACTTTCCTTGTCTCGGGGAGCATAGTGCGCAGTGATCGTAAAGTGAGAGCACTTATGCTGGCACCCACAAGTTAATCTTGTATACCCGCGCCCGGCTGCCGTAAGGGAGTCCGAGCGCAATTTTTGGAAAGCCCTCTTACTTACAGAGGGTTTAAAAACTCGAATAAAATTCAATAAACAAAGAAGTTTAAAACATGAAAGATTTTTTTTGCTTTAAGTTGTTTCGAACAGTGGAGGCCCTCTCGTAATCCTCTTGTTGGAAGAGGTATCTATTTCGCGACGTCAGAATCTTATTAAAACGTCCTACTAATATTATAAACGCGAGTTTATATGGATGGATGGAGGGATGTTTGTTACTCTTTCACGCAAAAACTACTAAACGGATTTGGATGAAATTTGGCACACAGATAGTTTATAACCAGGATTAACACAGGACAATTTTTGAAACTTTTGCGGGTGAAACCGCGGGGCGCAGCTAGTCTTACATAATGTTAGAAAACCTGACGCATATTATAATTCCATTATCTTCAATTAAACAATACCATTTATCTCTAATTTTAGCGTCGCTCCTCCAACGTGGTGGTCCGCCGCTGTATTCCTGAACCAACCCCTATTGCCGTGGTGGTATGCGCGACACCATCGCCCCGACCACGGTGCCGTATCAGGACCAACCCGTGGATGGGCGCGACCTCGCCCAATAGAAGAAGGCCTTCGAACATAGTGCATCAGCACTCGCTGCAGTGCCCACCGACGCAGCCGCAGCTGCATCACGCTCCGTACTCACTTGATTCTCATGTCAAGTATGGGTCCAGGTGAGGTGTCTTCACTCAATATTGTGAAATATTTTTTCAGCTAACAATTCGATTCGGGAAACCTTTGTTGGAAAGCCCGAACACTACAAACCCACTCGCAATAGTTACAAAACTTTTAAAACGGTAAACTGTTTATTTATTCATTAAAAATACTAGGAGAGAAGAGTTTTAAAATGTTTTTTATATAATAAAAACAGTGGGAGAAAAAAATGTTCCGTAAAATACGCAAACTGTTAAAAGATTCGACCTACCATCAATAATCACCTCTATTTATCTCTAGGTATTTAATTTAGTAGGATTATGAAAGTTTACAATGTAACGTAACATTACGCTTGTAATCCCCGAAGGGTAAGGCAGAGGTGTATGTATGAGTGTATCTTTATAATAGTAAACCCACATTTCATCTTAATATTTAAATAATATTATTAATAATGATATTTATTTATTAACACAGTAAATGTCAAGTTGACACTACGGTGTAGCAGTTAGAATTAAGTTAAGTAGCACTGAGCAGAACCGACTTAAAGTGGGTTAGTGGGACTCTGATTGTTCAACGAAGTTAGATGATAATTTAATTACATACCGCCTACCTTCAGGTGTATATTTGCATTTATAATAGCGAAGGAGCCATAGCCAATACCAGTGCCTGCTTAATGAGGTTGTAGATAATCAAGTTCAAGTGTTTGCTATAAAAGTTTGTGGTTTGTATACGCTGACCTATGTCCGGGAGCAAAAAAACATGGAATATTGTACGCTTTTCGTCTGGCTTCAGAAATGCAAAGTGGATAGGTTCTAAGTATTTACTTATCCTAGTAAAGTATTTCAATTAGGTGTTCACCAGTGTTACGACATTTCAACTTGACATACATTTTAAAATAATAATATACACCGTTACATTTCCATCTTGATTTTAAATTTTGATGAAAAAAAAAATCAGTTGATCCATACATTATGTCGAGTTATGCGAAGATAAACATATGGATCAACAGATTTTTTTTCACGATTTCAGGGTTGGTCCCGTAGTAAAAGTTGTTCATAATGATGAGTACAATGACTGCTTTTAAGGATTAAAACGATCAAAATTTAACGGTGTAGAATTGAGGCCTATATGCGCAGTGGTGGCCCAGTGGTGACGGCCCCGACTTACGAGTTGTGGGTCGTGGGTTTGAACCAAAGAATTTTACTTCACTCCCTCTCATTAAGAGGAGGCCTGTGTACCAGCAGCGGGAAAATTATAGGCTGAGCATGAGGCCTATATAGCAACCCTTTACGAGTCATCGTCTTTGCAGTTGGCAGCAACTTTTATCCTAGACTTTTACTAACTTTTGTCAAACTATGTTTTAAGTTGTAAAAATATTTGTAAGCCCTCAAAATTATTACAATGCCTTTCTAAATACCAGATCACCGCACCTCTCTCCACATTTATCACCGGAGCCTCACAGATCGCCTTATTATCGTGGAGGAGCGTCTAGCGACGAAGAATGCCGAGGAATGCGAACGAGAGGAAGGGAGACGGCCATATTGTCTGATGCTGACTTCGATTCAGACGGTGATACGGGATTGGACGGAGGAGATGAAGATGATGATGAGACTGCATCGCCGGGGAGAAGGAGGGCTAGGAGAAGGAGGCCACCACGACGACCACCGCGATCTGCAGGTGAGATAACTTCTAGGTGCTTTTACTACGTACCATGCTAAAATATTAGCCAGTCAGCAATATTCGTGGTGGTGCTTGTGCTTACTGCCCAAAGAGACTCAACACTTGAATATTGTCGGCTGTCCAGACTCTATTAATTTTCAATTAGCCCAAAGCTGAAGTAGGCTGGACTTCCTGTGGTTCTGTTGTGTCGTATGTAGGTAATGATAGTAAAAAAGTAAGCAGTAAAATGTTAGGGCTCTGCACTCTGCATATTAAAAATGTTAATATAAGCACTTAAACCTACTAAAAAAAGCACACGTTATATTGGCAAAACATGTTTTGTTCTAAATTCGTTCACCATCTTTTTATACGTGTTTTTATGGAAATAAGTTTGTATATTATTAACATTAGTTTAATAGAGAATTCAAATGAGAGATATACATTTCTGACATTTTCCAGACGACAACCTATATGGCTTGAATTATTAGTTTTATTTTCAGGAGCGACTCCACCACGGATGCGGCGTCGCAATCACGCGCCGTCAGCCCCTCCGGTCCGCGAGAGGGATCCTCTGCTGGAGGCTGACAGGGAAGCAGAGAGGAAGTACAGGGAGCTGATCAGAGAGGCGGAAAAGTTGCTCGTCACCGTGTCACGAGCACCGCTTGAACCGCCACACAATCCTAGAGTTCGGGAGCTCAGGGCAACTGAAGTAAGACAGGACACTATTTGTGACTTACACGGTTATATTCTTCCTCTTGTTCATGGTAATTTTGGAAACTAGATCCTAGGGGTATGATAAAGTTACCCAAATCTAATTTACTCATAAAACGGTGTCGAAGAGATGAATGAAAATCATAGTGATTTAGAGCACAATATTCTTCTAGATGAACTCCGAATTTATATACAAAGTCATGTCCTTCTTGCCTATCTTTTTCTCTGCATGATGGGGCCCGCACATTCATTTACTATTTCTTTTCGTTTGGCACCGTAACCCCAAAACCTTGTGTTGGCAGGTGGAAGCCCCCCGTAGAAGTCCGGAGCGCACTCATATCACGAACTTCATGCGCGCGAACTCCCCCGAGCCCGCGCGGCGCCTGTCCCCGGTGGCGCGGCGCTCCCCGCTGGCGGCGCCGCCCCCGCCCCCCGTGGCAAGGCGCCTCACCCCCCCTTCGCCCACTGATAGACCCCACTCCGAGCCCCCCAAGAGGAAGGCTTATGCTCGGGATGAGGTTAGTCTTTCTTGCATGTATGGACTTGGATGATCTCTATTTTCTCTCTCTATTAGAGCAGCATATTATATTACTTGACTTTTAATCTTATAAGTATTTCGAATGTCTCTATAACTTGTCCTTACCTTCACCACGTTATCTATCTAGCACCAGATCAGAGTATAAGGATAACTAACTAACTGCAAATAATTTATAAAAATACATTTAGGATTCAGATATAAGCAACCTGCATCGACTGTATCCTACTGTATAATATTAAAACTGAAATCTGACACTGAAAAGTCATCATCTGCCTAGCCTTTTCCCAACTATGTTGGGGTCGGCTTCCAGTCTAACCGGATACAGCTGAATACCAGTATTTTACATGGAGCGACTGAAAACTGACAAGCAAAAACTAGAACACCGATATATGTGGCCAGCAGTAATAGTTGGTGACACGCAAAAATTGAGCAATGTAACGAATTTCAAAAATAAATATGTCATACCATTTGATATCCTAAATGTTACTAACGTTATGTCTATTACCAGGTCCTGCAGACCTTGGAAGGTCTCCGCAAGAGTCTGCAGCAGCAGTCAGCTCTGCTTGCGGTGCAGCGGACGCGCCTGGACTCCCTATAGCCGCCAAACTGTCCCCTTCCCGTCCCGCGCTCCTAGGTATTAGACCTCCTTAGATATCAAGTAGCCAAAGCCGATTCACGCAACATGATGCCAACACTTTTTTGAAAGGATTTTAATAGGAAGATTATTTTTAGTGGTTGAAGCACTGCTCTCGTTGAGTTCTTGCTTCTATAAAAAGTAAGAATAGACAATAATAGGAATGTAGTACAAGGATGCTGCTTTCTCTTAATCTCTTTATGGGATAAAAGTTCTGGACAGTTGACAGTGTCTGGGTATTTCCAAATGCCTTGGCGGTTGGTGGGCTGATCCAATGCTTAGAACTTTTATTTATTTATCCATTCTACCCTGACTACATATATACGTTAATCCTTCCCAATTTTAATTGGAAACCGAGAGCAGAGTGATCCACACTAGTATAGTGTAGTAAATTATAATAATTATGTCTCATGTTTGTTGACAGGTTTTTTATAATGCTTGTTGAATTTTTTTATTCAACATTTAAACGTAATGCTTCTCTAATTGTTGTTTACTGAAATTCTGCCAGAACTGTCATTGCAGGTCAAAGCAGATCAATATCATAGTTGTTTGTTTTTGTTGCAGCTTTATAATCACTTGTTTGTCACCATGATTGTCTTCAATTTTACGTATTTTTTACATTTGTCAATTATTTCGTAATTTACGGGTTTAGTACACATGATAGGGTCGATAACAATAAAGATCTATCAATGTTGGAGGATTCGGTAACACTAACGGCCGAACCCAGTAACCAATTGACACATCGCTACTGATGGTAGCCAGTACAAATTATAACTGTCAGTGTAATATAATCCTACAGATCGCTACTGATATAGATTATTGGGACGATAAAATCAGAGATCAATCAATAAGATCGATAAGAATAATGTACCCAGGATTTTGTAATAATATCTTGATTTAAAAGAGTGTCCGTGGAGTTTCTTGCCCGTTCTTCTCCATAGAAATCTACGTTTTGGAATGGGCAACTAGCTTCAACTTTCTGACTAACTGACCGACTATTTAATTTGACAATTCAAAAGTGCCTGTAAATGGTTTAATTGAAATAAATGATATGAGTTTGAGATAGTTAGGTTTTTCTACCTCCAGTATGCCAAAATTGGTGATAGATAGGTAGGTAATTGGGTTCGACCGTTAAACGAAAATGGATGGAATTAGTACGACACATTGTCAATTTATTCGATCACCATTTTATGCAGACATTAGAGCAGCACCCTAATTGCGTAACACACGATCAATCGGAATCGGATTCATTTTGACAGTTCAACAACATTCATTGCGTTATTTACGTGTTGAGCAGACATGATTTAGGTTCCGATTGATCGTGTGTTACGCAATTAGGGTGCTGGTATCATAGAAAAACGTTAGCCAAATTTTATGACGAGCTCTTTACTTGTGTATTGTGTATTGTACTTGTGTATTTATAATACTTATACATTTAAAGAAGATGAAAGAAACCGTTTTATAGCCGAGTTCAACCATTCTGCTAGGTATATTTTGCTGTTTGTAGTCAATGTGTACTGGCGTTATTAGTTATTAAGAGCGTGAACGGCACGTAGTTGTTCCAAATACTCCTTTTCTCTAGTCCCTCCATAAGTTCTAGTCAGTTAGTCTGTCATGTAGTTAGTGTAGCGTTGTTATCTCCGTGTAGGCGAGGCCACTTTCATTATCTTCCATAATACTTGTAGTGTCATTTTATTAGTAGTAATTAGATTAGATGGTAATTGACGTCGGCTTGTAGCTCTACTGAATCTCTGAACAATTGGGAAATGTGTGAACCTGAAGAACGACACAATAGTACACACGACAACATATCAAGTTATACATTTCCAGTTTTAGCTGACCTCGTATTGTATAGGCTTTTTGTACAGTGAGAAGTCAGCTTATACTGGATGTATAATGGTGTACTTACCTAGTCTTTTCGGAAAAATATATCATCTCCGCCCCGAAAGTAGATTTTGTAAGTTTTGTATTAAATTTCAGGATAGGGGTGGATGTTTTGCAAATGTTCAGAATAAGCAATATTAACAATAATATTATTATGAATTAGTGCCATATCTTTCAGTAGTGCTACAACGATGGTCGCACATACAGGTTAGATGTTCTGGGGTAGTGACGGAAAGTAGAACATAAACGGAGTGCCATAGAACTACTCTCACGTTATTTTGAGCATCACTAGGCTCGACTGTGTGTTGTCTCAAAAGTTAGTCCTTTTTTATTTAGCGCTAATCCTGCTCTTAGCAGAATTTTATTGGGCGCGTTATGGAGTGTACGTTAGCTTAGCACTCCATTTATTATCTACTCTGTGGGTAGCGTACGTATCGAGTAGCGCCGTAGTTTAGACTAGAGCGGTCTCACTAGGGTAAGGGCGACCAGTGGCCACGGCGTACTAAGACTGCGTTATTATATCTTATAATTATTAACTTATACAATGTTTACTCGTTATACTGTGTTCGTTCGGTGGCTGGCTGAGATCTCCACTTGTTCAAGTCGTCGTTTTCGATGATAGCAAACCCTCTGGGCATTTGTTTACTCTGCTGTATCAAGGCATGTGCTTCAAGATTTCCTGAGATACATCTGGTGCTGTAGGAAAGGTACCGACAGACGAAATGCCAGTCTGCTTGCAGGAGAGTATCTGCATACAGTACATACCTAATTACTTATTGCAGAATTGTCGCGGTTGGTTCTGTACTTTAAGCCTGAGTTACCAAAAGCTATTACCATATTTGGACTAAGCGGTTGAATTTAAGCAATAGTGTTAAGATTTTCTTTTATACCTAGGTAATGAGTTTTGTGGCATGTCCTAGAACCAAAAAATCGAAGACATGTGACATCTACCAGCCCGCACTGGGCCCGCGTTGTGGAATGGCCTACTTCCTCTCATCTAGAGGAGGCCTGTGTCCCAGCAGTGGGAACATTATAGGCTGATTATGTAATGAGTTTTGTTTTGTGTAATGTCTTCCATTTAAGAGTTTACCAATTCAGTTCACATATTTGTTAGCTGATACCTAGAATATTAAAATATGATTTCCTCATTTTTACGTGGAGATTTGCCAGTTTGTATCTGGAATTCCAATGTGACTCATAAAAAATTCAAGAGAAGGATAATAAAGACTTAGGGAAATTATACCATTGATACCTAGTTACCTAAACGTGTTACCTGATTTACAAAATGCATTTAACTTTTGCATTTATATAATTAAATATAATTTAACTTTTTAATGTTTTTGTTTCGTTTGCAATTACTTACGAAAGGAAAACCTTTTATACATATACTCGTTTCTTTTAAGTGAGACCATGAGATTGCCTTGAATTTTAAAAATTTTCTTTCTTTCATGTTAATAAGTCTGAGCCAGCTACCCAACGAGAAGGAGGTCTACATGGGCTTCCATATTTTTGTTAGCGCAATTTTGGGGGGCTCGGCTATATGTGCGAACATCCCCCAGCTAAATGTAAATATTTATCCACTTTACTTGTTCATTGTAAGTATAAATAAGATTTATACGTTTAGTTGAATTTTCATTAAAATATTATTCGAAGAATGTGGTTTTATTTTGTCCTTTTACCCATGTGCAGGTTTCTACTTTTAGCAACATAAAAAAGTATTCTGTTGTTCTTCCTCTTAGCGTGTCGATGACAATCTAAATAAACTTGACCCAGAATAAGGCTACTTGTTTGGTGCCATAACTAGCGTCCATCAATTTCTGTAACGTGCAGCTGACAGGACACACAAGACATGAAATCAAGTGTCCCACCGTTTGTGGGACAGTACCACATTAACACTCCAAGGCAGAGTAGTCTATGAATTTCCACCTGAACAGGTTTTCCTTGCTTCGGCCAACCTGCGTCCGGAGTCTGTGTCCAGATGGGAGTTCTTTAGCGGGTGGAACGAATGGTTTGGGTTCATTAGAAAAGTCAACAAGGAGAATATCTTTGCCTACCCTATTGTAAAGACAAGCTTGATTTTGCTACAGTTCCTCCATGAAATAATAGATGGCGCTGTATTCAAAATTTCCTATTGTTATTCTTACACATTGCTGTAGATGGCGTTACTTGTTTGTAACACGAGCCAAGTCGATGAAGGTTGCTATTGAAAATGATGTAATTTTCTAAATAAAACTGATCATTATTGAGGCAATAATACCCGCAATTAGCGTAAGAAGTGTTATTGATTGCATAAACAAAAACAAATGTTGTTCGTAAGTAGTTTATTCGGTAAACAAGGTCGTTGAACTGAAAATAATATTGAATTATCACATAATTATGACATAATACTTTCGCGCTAAAACATCACCTACACGGTAAGTTTTAGCAAAAAAACATAGAGCATTTGTAAATATTCTTCAGCCCTGATGAAACACTTTATTCCAAGTTTTTTTTCTATCTTTTAATTTTTCAATAAGTTCTCAAAAGTACATCAACACTTGCGTGCATCAATACAACAAAAGAAAAAAAAACTACCTGACAAGTGATGAATGAACATGATTGTTACAGTGGTTGCAAAAAGGATATTTGGAGATGCTGGGATTTGAACCCAGGACTTTCAGCATGCGAAGCAGACACTCTACCACTGAGTTACATCCCCGATGGATACAGAAGCTGAAATTATTATATGTGATCTACAACACTTAGACTTTAGAGTTTAGAGGAATCAACCTGATACTTGTAACTCCCCATTTGTTTTGCCGGAATAACTAGGAAATTGAGTAATGGTCTAGTATCCGTTGAGTTCCATGCTACTGTGAAAGTCTCCCAATTCAGACTCCCCTTTGTTTAGGTCCCCACCTGTTTAAGATGGGATGGGATTAGATGGGATGGGGGGATGGGATGGGATGGTTAGGTTAAAAGTTCACGTACCTAAGTAGTATGTACAAGTTATTATCGCTAGTCTATATTTGTTGAGAAACCCTGTAAAGGCCTTGTATTACTAAAAACCCCGTAAAGGACGTATTACTTCCAAAGGAGCTAAAAGTTTCCGTTCCTTTAGTACCCGTGTACAAATTATATTAAAGTTACGCCATGAGCCGGATATTCCACAAATTGGGAAATATTATCGAAGGCATAATAATTAAACAAGATAACACACACACGGGCACAGTGAGTAATTGAGTATTCTGTTACGTAATATGTTCCTACCCCGAGGAAGTCAGAGATCCAACGATCAGTAGATATATCATCCATCATCGTTCTGCCCTCATTCCAGTTTATTTGTGGTCGGCAAAACATGTAACTGTATCGTCCTTATACAGAAATGACGAGTTTTCTCTATTCACCCCTTTGCTAGCCGTATCACTACATGTACACACGGCTACACGTCAAGCTATACAAAACCAGTTTGTCGTGGCCTCACTTTATATGATATTTTCTCACAATGAATGGTCAGCTAATACTGGTTTGGCATAGCTTGATGTGTAGCCGTGTGTACACTTATGCCTAAAGCGGACTGTTGGATTGTAAACGCTCGGTTCAGCACCGAGAATTGAAAATTCAACAGGGCAATATAGTTAGGCATCTCATTAACGCCTAGTGTTATTGAACAGGGGCATTGTACTATTTGCATTAATCCGAGAGCTATAAATTTGAACAGACAATCATATACAGACAGATAGTTTTGTTGCGTTAAACGGTAGGGCGAAAGTAGCTAATCAACTTGTCATCAAGCATAGGAGATTTGTGAAGCTTAGTCTGCGAAGGGGCCACCGATGCGTAAGTTAGCAGGTTATTGGTCCATCGACCTGGTTTACTTACTGACCTATATACCCATACCAGGGGGAATGTCCGAGCAAGCACTAGTAAAGTTATCTCTTGAACTAAGTATACAAAATATTTCTGTCACGTTTCTGTAATTTATATAAGTCTTATTTCCCCATTAGATCTTGTACTTTATTTTAATTAGGTAAATAATAAGGACATTGGTTTGTGGTTTATTTATATTTGAGTAGTTTTAATAAATTTCACAATAAATTCTTTCTAGAATGCGTGTGAGAACAGTTGATATCTACTTATTCGTATGTAGAATATTATGGAGCCGTCACGAGGCCACGCAAAATTTATAATTTACTTTAATGACAGCTCAGCTATTATGGCTATCCACGTATGTTGGATTATACCCCAAGGTTTATATACTTACCTACTTAAAAACAACTTGGTCGCCTTTGTTCTAAAGAAAAGAATGTATTAACGAAGTAACACTATTTTAACAGGGTTAGGCAGTCGGATTGCACATTTTTCTAGCCAGCTAGTTGTGGTTGGTCCCAAAACCCCACATTGGCGCTGATTCCCTTGTTCACAAACTAAACTAAATTTAAGTACAGCGCATCTTTTTGTTCTATTTCATTAAGAAGAGGACAGAAGATAAAATATTAGTTTAATGCTGTCAAATTAAGATACTCCATAGAGTTTAGACGTGATTTAAAACATAGCTACTAAAAATACGTCAGTTTACGTCAGGCGCTGACTAATTTGACAGGACTAAACTAATATTTATCTTCTATCCTTTTCTTCAGAAAGAAAAAGATGCACTGAACTTAAATTTAGTTTAGTTTGTGAACAAGGGAATCGGCGCCATTGTTCATCGCCCCACTTATGCTGCTTACCATTTTTCCATCTACCACTAAGTATATACGAGTACATGAACACTTTCACAAATAAACATGAGATTTCATAAATTCTTCACTGTAATTGATATACCCTCGACATACAGCGTAATCTGTGATAAAGCTGGCTCGGCGCCCGGTTACAAGTTCACAACCTCGACACTCAATAATCCGTCAATCAGGAAGAAGTTAATACTGATTCACACACACAATGCCTTACGGGTGAAAATACTATAAATAGAAACAACATAAATTAAGAAAAATATGTTAATTTGCAAGGAAGTGCGGAAATAATTATAGTTCCAGATGTTCCGGTTTATATGACAGAAAGGCAAGACAAGGTAGTCATCTAGACCGCAGAGTCATTAACTATGGTGCTAAAGTTCATTGCACAGTTAAGTGTCATTTTATGTTCATCGTATTATTATGCCACCTGAGATCGGAGGAGTTTTTCTTTTAACAACGTGAGTATCTTACTCAGGAAATTAAGATGGTAATTGTTAATGAACTGACTGGTCAGTTAAAGGGACAGACGATCTGTTTTAATATGTATGAGGATTCAGATACGAGTACATGAATCCCGAAGCTGTGGTGGGGCCTCGCCTGATGTGCAAAATTAATTAAATAATCTAGTCTAATCTACTTTTCAGAAGGGGAATTTTGAAGCTATGTACCTTTGCCTACCTACAAGCAACGTATCTATGTTCAATTCAATATTTATTATTTTTCTATCGTCACTTATTTTCCTGTTAATATTTTTACAGCATTTTCACTAAACCACTCGCTGAAAGGATAAGGTCGTGGGACACTAGACATCTAAACGCCCTGTAACCGCAATAAGGGAACATAACATACATATCTTACTGATGTTCTGTGCCACAGATTACCCAATAGAATTCAGGTTATAAATAAATTAAACTCCTCAACATAAAATAGAACCAAATGCTTGTGAAATATCTAACAATGTGTCTCCTACATTCAAAGTATTTGATTTTTATAGAGACCAGGAAACGGCCGGTCATGTCATTAAAATATAACCGAGTCTAGCTGCTTATTCAAAGGTAATTCTAACCTCCTTCGACCCGTCTTTGTTGTGTATGTAAAATATGTAAATTCAGTTGTTTTGAAACAAATCTACCTTTTGGACTTCGTTCGTAAGTAAATCACTTTATGTTTGTATGTCTGCTTACGTAGGTAGTATGTACCTACTCATGTGCTAAGCTAAATATTGGCTTATGTAAAAACTTACGTATGAATTAACTTAGTTGAGTATTTTTTATAGTGACGTGCTCGGTGCTGGCATTTGTTAATAAGCAAAAGGAGCGATAATGTGGGACCGAAGACTTTAGATAAATTCTATTATAATTCTAATCATTTCTAAATAAGGATATTTATTAATCATTCAGAAATGTTAAGTGTTCAGTAAATTCAGTGATCGTCTCGTTTGCTCCAGTGAAAAACGCTTCCTTCCTATAACTTGTGGCCATTTTAGAAAATCTAACAAATACCTATAGTGCTCTGGTTTATTAACTACTCCGTGGTATTTAATAAGAGTATGACGTAGATAGTGTTTTATGATTGTTTGCTATTCGGTACTGTTTCTCATGTATTTGTTTATGGCGTAGGTGGATGTGCAAACTGTGACTTGTAAGTGTTATAAGCTATCAAAAAAGCTGAATGGAAGAAAATACCTATAAAACACCTTGTATAATATCAATGATGCCCAAAATAAAATTTTGTTTCTCGTAATTAATTGTGTCATACATTACACCATACAGTAGCAATGGGTTTCATATTGACAGTTCAACAACATTAATTGCGTTATTTACGTTGTTGAGCAGACACAGTTTTCGAACAAATGAAGCAATGGATTAGCAATATCCTTCAAAATGATTCAGACTGAGATTGATCATGTGTTTATGTGTTACACAATTGGGGTGCTGCTCTGATAGTAACTGAATATGATTACGAAGCTGATGTGGCATCGCATTAGCCACAGAGAAGTACCATAATCCTATATCTAAGGTAATACAATAGCTTTATTAAACTTACTAGCTGCGCCCCGCGGTTTCACCGGCATAAGTTTCGAATCCGTGGGAATATCGGGATAAAAAGTATCTTATATTTTAATCATGGTTATAAACCACCTGTATGCTAAATTTCATCCAAGTCCGCTCAGTAGTTTATGCGTGAAAGAGTAACAAACATCCATCCATCCATCCATACAAACTTTCACGTTTATAATATTAGTAGGATTTAGGTGCCAAGAAAATTAATGTGTGCGAGAAATAACTTGCAATCGTGTTTGTAGGATTGTAGGGTAATGGATACCGGTGTGTATGTACTCACAGTAGGTACTTGACGGGTTTCTATTCTTTATGGTACACACGACGACATATCAAGCTATACATTTCCAGTTTTAGCTGACCTCGCATTGTATAGGCTTTTCGTTCAGTGAAAGGTCAGCTTATACTGGACACGAATGGCATGAAATGTCGTCGTGCGTACACTTGCGAGATTACAGCTGTTGTATAACACGATACTCATTTTTTACTCAATCATCAATGTTTTGTAACTGTTGGTTTTATTTGTGCCTTCTATGCATCTTTTAGTCGGTAGCGGGTAAACTGGCGTATAATTTAAAATACAACATTTCTGTTTGGTTTTTTACCCTAAACCCGAAGTCACTCATCATTCATTATCATCATATTTTCAGCTGGAAGACGTCCACTGCTGAACATAAGCCTCCCCCTCCCTCCCACTTCGACCAGTTCTGTGCTTCATGCATCCAGCGGATTTCTGCGGTCTTAACCGTCATCGGTCCATTTTGTGGGAGGCTTTGCAACTCTACGTCGTCCGGTACGCGGTCGCCAATCCAGAACCTTTCGGCCCCATCGGCCATCTGTTCTGCGAGCAATGTACTCTGCCCACTACTGACACTTAAATTTGGCAATTCTTCGGGCTATGTTTTACAAAAAGTTTTCCTTCATGTCTTAAGTAAGTTATGTAAGTATATGATTTGCCTTAAAATGCTGCCTGGACCCTAATTGTGTAACACACTCTCAACCACAATCTGAATCATTTTGAAGGATATTGCTAATCCATTGCTTCATATGTTCGAAAAAATTTGTCTGCTCAACAACGTAAACAAAGCAATGAATGTGGTTGAACTGTCAAAATTAAACCCATTGCTACTAATAGAATGTTACGCAACTACCCCGCTGTTCTGCGAGCAATGTACTCTGCCACTCTTCGGGGTATGTTGGTTACCTTGGTTCTCCTGGGGATCTCTACTCATCATTATGAAAAAGTTTTTTTTCATGTCCCAAGTTATGTAACTATATGATTTTCCTTAAAATGCTGCCTGTTGCTTAATTGAAGCGAACAGCGTTTAATTAAGCAACTATTTAATTTATTTAACTTAATGTTGATTTATTTAGACTTACTTATTTGAGCAGCTGCTTTGTAATTAAAGCCTTCTAATTTAATACAGGAATGTGTGCCTACACATTTCTGTATTAAATTAGAAGGCTGACGTGAACAATATCCATTTTGTTTGTTTCTCCATTGTTGGCAATAACATTGCTAATTACTTACATAGGCGCGTAAATTTCCAGAAGCATCTTTTTGTATCTATTATTTCTGTTGATGCTTTTTAAATGTTGTAATTTAACTGGGTTTAGTTGTAATCATATAGTTTCTTACTGTTTATGTAAAAACAGAATTATAACTATGTCTAATGCAATAGGTACCGTGTTGTACTTCGTAGCACGACCATGAACGCATTAATTATTATAACTTTAGATGGTAATAAAATTCTTTTAATTTGTACTATTTTATACCACTAATTTAAAAATGTATACCTCTCAATTATCGTAGATATACAGGTCATACTGGCAAGATTCCTTTCCAGCACGACCAGGTTAAACTGAACGCATTCATTATAACTTTAGATGGTAATAAAGTCCTTTTAAATTGTACTATTTTATACCACTAATTAGAAATTGTATACCTCTCAATTATCGCATGGATGATAGATTTATTTGCAAGAATATAGGTAGGTAACATAAGTTCTTAAGATCTATAGGTTTCACTATATTCGGCATTTCTGCCGTGCAAATATTACTTAGATTTTAGTAGATATACAGGTCGTGCTGGCAAGATTCCTTCCCAGCACGACCACGCTAAAATTCCAGCAGGCATATAAGTTGATGAAACGGGAGCACGCCTAAAAATTTGTACTCATTATGTACTCCTATTTCATTACTAGTAAATTGTCGTAAATTGTTAGAAAAGCAAAAAAAACATTTTCTGCATAAAAGCCTGTATATGATTTTTATACTTGACACTAGATGTCATTAAATGTGCCGTGCCGTGTAACCTGTATGTACAAAAATATGGGTTAAATATTTTAGTACCTACCTACTTAATAATTGATTTAATTTACCAGAAAAATAAAAGATTATATTTTTAAATGCTTAGGTACTTTACCACTTTACGAAATTTTATTTATTGACGTTTGAATTAGTCTTAAACAAAAAAAAAAAAAATCGAATTGGTTCAGCGGTATGGGAGCAGCATACAGACACAGATACACACGTTAAACTTATAACACCCCTCTCTTTTGGGTTTCTGTCGGGGATTAAAAACTTTTCTTGGAATAGTAAGAGATCTACGTCGTCATAAGGAAGTTGTGAGGTTCTATCAATCAAATGACACTGTATTATAGTAATTCATATGTAAATTCGTTCTAATGGAGTAAGCTGATGGGAAACCCTGGTCAGCATAACAAATTATCGCTCAATTATGACTACTTACTTATCGCGATAAATACGTCATCGCCATCGCTGATGAAAACTTTCCGTGAATGAAATCAATGCGTGGTTCATTGTACGAGCAAAAAATCGGCCAAGGAAATATGTTGTTAAAGCTCATTAACACTGGAGTAACAAATCCTAGTATGTACATAATTGTACTGGTGGACAATAAAGTGTGTGTGATCGTAGTCAGGTACCATATACGTAGGTATAAAAAGCATGACACGGTGAAGGAAAAGAAAAGTTTGGCTCTGATTTACCGGAGATAATAATTATAACGATGCCAAATTCTGCCATGAGCGACTGCCTATCTGACCTCCATAATCCAGTTACTGGGTATACAATACCCCTTGGTAAGACTGGTTGTCAGACTTTCGGGCTTATGACGACTGTCAAAGATCCGCGAATGGTCATTGGTCTCGGTCCGTGGCACAAAGGGGTCTCGGTGTGTAAAGATGGTCACCATGAAGATGCATCATCAAAAAATTTAAATACCTAAACTCGGATTTTTAATTTGCTAGACTAAAATGACAGCTCCGATCGACCTTTTTTTTTCAACATGACTATCTATCAATGGTGGATCGAAACTGTCATTTTGGTCTAGCAAATTAAAATTCGGAGTTTATTGATTTATTTATTTATTGGTTTTACTTTTACATCACACGGCCAAAGGCTAATTTTTTGGTACATTAATTTAATGAAAAATCAAAGGTCATCCTAATTATATATTGTTTTGAGTTTTTAGTTTATTTTTTCTATTTTCGAGCCGTGTAACTATGAAAGCACCTTTAGGTACAGATGCCAGCACATCAAGCTACCCGAAACATGCCAAATTTTCCCAATCAACCTTGAACCTAATGCTTCAGCGATAAAGTTGAAAATCTATTAAAGAAATTTGACAGATTGTAGTAGCTTGATGTGCTGGCGTCTATACCTGCTGAGAGAACATCCAGTAGTCACGTGATCTCGGGAAAATCGTTGATGATTTTGTCATTTTTATTATCGGATAGATTATTTCATTCGTGTGTATTTGTTTAGTTTCATTGTGTATATTTCATTCATAAGTGTTTTGCAATAATTAAATGCTAAATGCATGTTTCGGAATTTCAGGTGAATAGGTTAGTATTTAAATGTTATTGTCATTGTACATATTATTTGACTATTTAATTTCTATTTGAATTACAGACTACATAATTGATTGGACGCTTATTTCACTGAATATTCAATAGTAAGTATTATTTACGTTTTTTTTTTAAATAAATTAAATAAAATTTAAATGTCTGTTTTTAATGTCAAAATAACAGCTTTATACGGTAAAAAAACTATTTTTAATTTTTTTTTCTCTATCTGTCTGTTTGTTCCGGCAGATCTCCGAATCGGCTAGACTAATTTTGACGGGACTTTCACTGGCAAATAAATGATGTTATAAGGAGTAAAGTAACTAACAAGCATTAGGTTGCTTAGCTTGGGACTAGATGGCGCTGTGTGAAATGTCCAGGGATGTTATTATTATTATTAACTTAGGCTACTTACTTTTATTTTAGAAAAAGAATTAGGTTTCCGAGCAAAAAAATTAAAACCCATGAAATCAATTTGATTTTCGACATGCACGCGAATGAAGTCCAGGGCACAGCTAGTCGTTAAAAAACTTTAGTATTGAAGTTGTGTCTGATATTAATACAAACAGTCCGAGAATGTTCAAATTCAGCAAGTTCAAAGCCACAATTGACTGTGAATTAAGTGGCGCGGGCGACATTCATTGCATGCACAATAGTATTTTGTAACAGGAAAGAACAGTGATGTAACATCGCGCGACATCGTACGACTGTCCAGTCAGGACGAAGACACAAACAAATGAAACAGAAGGCCCACTACCAGTAATAAAGAAGACGCAAATAAATTGTTGGAACAAGGTTAGGGTGATTAGGGTTTGAGTCCTGGGACGTCTCGTGTCTCGAAGTCCCAGGACTTTTTTTTTTAATTTAGTTAGTTACGGTTGTGCTGGTTCGAAGACCGTCGGGCCGAGACTCGAGACACTGGCCACTACCGCTTACAGTCTCAAAGATATGGATTTTATTCTGAAAAGTCTCGAAGCCCGAGACGTCCTGGGACTTTGACGAGACGAGACTGTCAAAACTTCCCAAACCCCAAACAAGATACTTTTCAATAGCTAGCGTAGACCATATCAATCTTCAATCCCATATAAATTGTATTGTCAATTTAGATCGAGATATCTATACTTACATCATCGGTGTCAGAATATGGCCACCCTGCTGGCCCTCTCCGTAAAGTTATTGAAAGATATTTTATGTGATTCGCCATAGGCGAAACACTGCACAAGAATATGTTGCCATGATTTTTTCCGACTAAACTTTGAAGAGGAAGCAGTCTGTTCTGTATTGATCATGGTCAATATGTCCCATTCCCATTG
The DNA here is from genome assembly GCA_951799955.1 of Apamea anceps. Lineage (NCBI taxonomy): Eukaryota > Metazoa > Arthropoda > Insecta > Lepidoptera > Noctuidae > Apamea > Apamea anceps. The sequence continues at coordinate 7,356,228 of OX637501.1, forward strand.
AGAGCAGTGGTGGCTCAGTGGTATCGGCCTTGACTTACGAGTAGGTCGTAAGTTCGAACTCAGGCAGGCACTTTACTTTTTGTATTTAATTTCATCACTGCTCTCAAAACGGTGAAGGAAAACCTCGTGAGGAAACCGGCATGTCTTAGAACCAGTAAAAATCGAAGGCATGTGACATCCACCAACCCGCACTGCGCCCGCGTGGTGTATTGGAGCCCACTCCCTGTCACAGAGAGTAGCGGGTTCTACGGTTATGCTAATATGTCCCATGCGTATCTAAAATGTTTCAGCGTTGTCAAGTGGTTGATCTTTCGGTAGTTTCTTGTTCAGTGCGGTCTATATTGTCCGAGTCTGGGCTGACCGGGGGCTTTCCAGTCACATGGTGTGTAAGAATCTTTATTGGATCTAATCTGCAACAACAATGCACTTAGTTCTTTCTAGTGTCACGTCGTCTTTATTTTTAGACATTGATCATCATCTGCCTAGCCTATTCCCAACGATGTTAGGGTCGGATTCCAGTCTAAACAGATGCAGCTGAATACCAGTATTTTACTTGAAGCGACTGCCTATCTGACCTCCACAACTCAGTTACTGGGTAACACAATATCCCTTGGTGAGACTGGTTATCAGAATTTCGGGCTTCTGACGACATGTAGTGACTTTATTTCAGACACTCTTTGTCAGATTAAGAACGGAACTGAAGAAGGATAGGCAGAAAATCAACAACTATCATTAACACATCATGGAACCTTTGCAGTATCTACTTCTTATTCCTTATTGAAAAAATCTAATAAATGATCACGTTCATCTCCAGAACGAATTTTTATTCTATAATGAAATAATGAATGAATTAATTCATATTCTAGAATGAATCATGGAAAACTCTGACTTATAACTAAATGTGAAGAACAGTAGGTACACAACCGCAGTGTCTTCATGTAACGACCTGAAAAAGCAAAGAAAAGAATTGTTAATAAAATAAAGTAAGTAATAAACATAGAAGTTACATGTAACGGCTAAGGGGGAAACGCTATAGGGTGGCCTGGCGCTTCCCCCTTGCTGCATGTGCAAATTGCAAAAAAGGTAAGAAAATTTGAAGTAAGCGGGCTACAAATTGGTAAAATTAATCAAAAGGCTTCAATGAGAATTTATGACGATAAGGAAGGAAAAACTGCGCTAAGAACATCTTTTCATTCAGCTAGAATGAATGAAACGCACATTGTTATAATCATCATCAAATCAAGGATGGAATACTTAGTTAATTAAATTCCTAGTCCTACGTGATAGGTCAGTCCTCAGGCACCTAGTAATTAAGAAATGACTTGAACCTCATCTCATTATTTGTGTTGCAACAGATCCTATGGTTATTATCATGATATCAGGGTCTCCAGGGCATTGCGTAGTTACTACGTCTTATTGTTTCAAGTCTGTAGTCTTTTTTGTTTCCGCTTTATCGAGGAGGGAAGGAAAATTTGTAATACTCGAACCTACTTCCTTTCCTGCTGTTCCTATTTTTTTTTATCATTTACTATATATTCCTATTTCTTTATTACAGTTGAATCGGGTAAGCGGGACGCAAGGTGCTTCATTTTTCTAGATGATTTTTAATTTTTGCGACAGGAGACCATGAAAATTGCAGTCTAATTACACACACTCTAGTAACACACTAACAATCTGAATCATTTTGAAGGATATTGCTAATCCATTGCTTCATATTATGTTCTTCAACAACGTAAATAACGCAATGAATGTTGTTGAACTGTCAAAATGAAAGCCATTCCTACTGTGTGTTGATCAATGATTTGTTTTCTAATTTTAAACTCATCATCATCAAGTAGCCTGAAAATACTCATGGCGCGTTCGTGCTTCCTCCAATTTTCCAATCTAGCGCTCATCGCATGATCGCAACCAAGTGATGTTACGATACGACCGGATCGAAAGTTCTGGAGACCTTTCAATTCGACCAACGTTGGCCCAACAGAAACTAGGCCATGAAATGAGCGTGGCATTGTGCCTGTGGGAAGTGGAGATTACTGGCACTGCTAATAGGGATGTGGATGCTTCTTTTGTGTGCATCGTATGATGCGGGCGACGGTTTGCTGTCAATAATGAATTGAATCACGAACGTTCTCGAATGATGCTACAGTTTTCTGAAGTGGTGGGCGGTGTTTCAATTAGATGGCTTGGTGAAGTTTCGGATGTCACTAGTTCAAGGTTAGGATGTATTTTAAAGCTAAAATTAGATTGGAGTTTTGCGGAATATGAGCGCTGATATCTGTAAATCTGACAGCCAGTCTTAGCAAGGGTTATCTGGTTACCCAGTAAGTGGGTTGTGGAGGTTAGGTTATAAGATAGGCAGTCACTCCATGTTAAATACTGGTATTCAGTTGGATCTGGTTAGACTGGAAGTCGACCCCAACATCGTTGAGAAAAGGCTAGGCATATTGATCGAGTGCTGATATTTGTATATGTCTCGACCCTGCACTAAAGGTCTTCAGCCCAAGTTTAATGTAACTCTTTATCATTACCTACCGGGTACTCGGGTTCGACATCCTTTTAGCGTGGTTAGTTACTGCCAAGTCTGTAACACGGCTCTCAATACGGTGAAGGAAAATATCGTGAGGAAACCGGCACGTCCTAGAATTAAAAATTTGAAGACATGTGACATCTACCAACCCGCACTGGGCCCGTATGTGGATTACGGCCCGGTCCCTTTCACTGAGAGGAGGCATGTGTCCCAGCAGTGGGGACATTATAAGCTGATTATGATGATGGTGATGATGATCATCTGTAACAAGGAAGTTTGAGTGTTCTCGCAGGAGCACTCATGATTCCATGACAAAAACCGGGCACCACAGGATCACCCATTCAAAATTATTAACTTCCGCGATCTTTATAGTGCCATTAAGCAAGGAGCCCCTCATTAAAACAAGTGTTATTATGAAATAAGTAGTAATAACACTATCTAATTAATGACTTCAACATTACCTACGATCTAAATGACAGATATTTATTAAAATTGCTTGTTGACACGCCATTATTCACGCCAAATTATTAAATAAGGAATAATCGCTTCATTGAAATTCATGGCGATGCTAATGGACAGCGTATATTTTGATAAAGGTAAATGAAACATTAAAAATCTATTTCGATAACATATCTTCTTATCGAAATAGATTTTTAATGTTTTAGTTATTACCTGCTTGTCTTCTCTGGGATAAAGTAGATAATATCGAACCGCAACATCAAAATGAAAGTTATCATTTTTCAAACAAACTTCTATTGGGCATAGATTTTAGGTGTGGTTGTAACATTTCAAACCATTAAAACATTAAAAATCTATTTCGATAAGATATCTTCTTTTTGAAATAGATTTTAATATTTTAGTTATTACCAGCTTAATCGTTTTCTCTAAAATAAAGTAGATATCGAACCGCAACATCAAAATGAAAGTTGCCATTTTTCAAACACACTTCTTGGTCCACGTGAAAGGCCCTGAACAGTCTCCGGACACAAGTGGGAAGATGTAACTCCAATCTGGTAAAATGATGCTACCTCGACGGAACGGCATTAGGGTGTGGATGTGGAGCTATGTCGCAAACTAATGCTCCACCTTCTATCCTGTCCTTTGAGTCTCAAAACACGCAGTCAAAGTGACCTCGGCACTGCTACCAACGACGCCATGGAAGTGGCAATTTTGGGCCAGCAAGATCTCTGAATTACAGTCATGCCAGCGAAACGACGGAGAAGATTTCGTTCAATATTTAATACAAGCTGTTGCCCGCGACTTCGTCTGCGATCCATGATGAAAAGTAGCCTATGTCCTTCTCCAGGTCATGGTCTAATAATGTGCCAAATGTCCTCCAAATCCATTGAGCCGTTTTAGCGTAAAAGCGTAACAAACCAACAAACAAACATACTTTCGCATTTATAATACACTCGCGAGCAATGAAAAAGTTCCAGTGACAGCACCAAATTACTCCTAAACGGGAAAGGCTAGCTTAATGAGGCCGTCTGCAATATTGAAGTACATTTAACAGCGCATCAGAATATTACCAACTAAAAACGTAAATATTGTGTTCAAATTTTAAATTATATGTCTTAGGAGATATTAAGGTGTTTGTCGGCATTTTGTGGGTGGAACTTTTTCATTGCTCGGCAGTGTATTAGTTAGGATTCTAGTTGTTTAGAAAGAAAACTTACCATTGCGGGTAGAACCTGGACGAGGCTGGCACAGGGGCGTGGGGAATGGCACTTGAAAAGAGAGGGCTACGCTCAGCAGCGGATAAGTCAGGCTGTGGATGATGACGGATGTTGGCAGAAAAAAAGAGCTGTACTCTTTTCTGTCCTACTGTGCAACAGTTGATGATAAAACGTCTTGTTGACACAGAATTTTATTTTTCCTCATCCTTTGAGTATTTCAATAAATGCACACCTGTTTCGCCTCACCTAATTTGAATAAGTTTTTGTTTGACAAATAAAACTGCGGTTCTTGATGTTACCGTGTTAGGTATTGTAGATACTGTACAATGTTTGACTAGACAGGATGACACCAAACTATGTTGTGTGAAATATGCTAATGATTATGCTATTATGCACGATCTATGATCGTGTCACTGTACTTATATCTCGGTTTCGTTTGGGATTCGTTTATTTTATAGTCGGTAGACTTGAATAGACTTGAGAGCAGTGGTGGCCCAGTGGTAACGGCCGCGGCTTATGGGTGTTAGGCTGTAGGTTCGAACCCAGACAGGCGCTTTACTTTGTGTAAATTATTTCATCACCACTGCTTTAAAACGGTGAAGGAGAACATCGTGAGGAAACCAGCATGTCCTAGAACCAAAAATTCGAAGACATGTGACATTTACCAACCCGCACTGGGCCCGCGTGGTAGATTATAGTCCACTCCCTCTTGAAGGTGTATCTGCAGCTACTTACCACCTGAGTTGTGGAGATAAGTTAACCACAGCAAAAGTTGAAATGACTGGGACCCCTATTCAGACTCACCATACATACATATACTGATTTTTTGAATGTTTCAATTCAGACAGAACAATAGAAACAGAAGAACACTTTGCGGGACACTAAGCGCCCGTCGACGTAATATCAATAAAACTTCTATTGTGTCTCGTTCAGTGTCCTTCAACGATGTCCTTCAACGTCCTTGAATGTCAGTGACTATAAGAACTATAAAAAACATCATGTTCAAATTTATACTGATTTCTTATATACCTACTTAACTTAATACATAACCCATAGAAAGCGTCCATTATGTTTTTCCTCATAGTAGTGAATAATTGAATTCTTTTTGAGTGAAATAAATTATCTAAAACCGTAAACCGTAACAATTAACGAAACCGATTACCTACAATAGTAATTGTCGGGTCTCGGGTCACAAGTTCGAACGACCAATGTCACCGAGGTAAGGATCGTTTATTTACAAACAATCTTCGATACAAGTCCTGCATTGTGTCGGTGTTTACATGGAGGGGCGCGACCTCTGCGCGCGCGCATCCGAAGTTGCGCCACCGACCACGGCGGCCCTCGGGCGCACCCAGCGTTTGAGTTGTGGGGACGAGTGATGCTAATATGTGATCGGGGTTACAATATGCTTGAAAGTGGTTTAGTAGGTTTTAAATTAGTGATTAATGGATCCAGCCTGTAGCTCAGGCAGTGGTCTAGACTTCTAGAGGACTAGAGTAACCACGTTGGCCTTCTAAGTTTGAAACCAGGTAGGGTAAGATAGAATAGTTATGTGCGGCAAGTAGGTAACAGTTCAGCCGATCTATTCTGTAAAAAATATCACCGTGAAAACTTAGGTGAAGTGAGCTGTCATTCCAACAAGACAGCTCACTTCACCTAAGTTTTCACGGTGAGATTTTTACAGAATACATCGGCAGGGAATGGTCATGTATCGCGCGAGTGCTCTTCAGGATGCAACACTGAACTGATAGTTTAAAAGAGGTCCTAGAAAATCTGAACACCTTTTTTGCACTTTGCACAGTCTGGACGTTTTTGGATCCGGAGCACACTCCTTGGCCTCGACCAACTTTGACAAAAAAGAGCAATCTCCGAAGCTTCGATTCACGTATCAAACTGATTTGGCGGCCAAGGTCAAGCTCAGTTAATTCATTTAACCTACTTTTTTTATTTTGAATCACATGCTCTCTAGAGGTACACTTCGGTTCAAATAAACATACCTACATAATATGTATGAATAAAATATTTGTCGAACTTGACACAAGCCACCATTATCGTAAGCTATTTGGAGTAAAATAACACTTTATGCGAAACTTTAAGGCGATGCCCAAACGGACACAGAGGTAGACACCGTAAAACGCTCAATTTTTTGACGCACAGTTAGGCGTATTGGTACATTTTACAAGTCCGAAACAAAATTATGTGTATTGTCAAATGTTCAAAGAAAATACTTATTCAAAAATATTTCATAGAAATAAAATAGTATCGTGATAAAACAATCGTAAAACAGAGCTCAATAAAATACTTTTTGTCGCATTATTCTCAAATTACTCATATTTTGGTGGTCAATCGATTCAACCATCATAAAAAACACATCGCTATTGTCAATTACCTAAAAATTTGCTTCTGGACGGCGCGGCGCCTTAACCACAAATCACAATAAATATTGGACCATTACGGGTTCGGTACCAAATGTTTCGCTGTCATTATGACCCAAAGAAGGATAGTCAAAACCACTGCAGATGAACCAAAAATACATTACTGTAAATCGATTTTTAAATTAGGCACAGGCAGTGTGATTTAATCATGGTAAAAGTCAGTCGCTCAGTCTTGTGATGGATTTATTATGATTATAATTACATAATAGCAACCTTTTTTATAATACTTTTATTTGAAGAAGAAAAGAAATAATTCATTGGACATGAGCATCAACATTATTACGATCAATAGCTGTGTTATTGATGTGGTTTTCAGTTGGTTTCTTCCTCAGTCATTGTAGCTAATGACTTAATGACGTGTGCGAATGTGATAAGAAATGTTTCTCTGCCCAGTTTCTCGAAAATTCGTATCAATAGAAGCGTTTTTATTGGAGTCCTCGGCGTCGACGAGTCGTTGACCGGTTCTGTGCTTCTCGCATCCACCGGATTTCTGCGGGGTGAAGGCCGTGGTGTGGTGGACAGATGACCTCATCGGTCCACCTCGTGGGAGGCCTTACAACGCCTTACTCGCAGAACCGATGGCCGATGGGGCCGAAAGGTTCTGGAAATACACTTACGCAAAATTCAAAAGTGTTTTTCTCGCGAAATAACAATTGCAAATTTGAGAAAATACCTGTTTCATAAAATATCTACCAATGTTTTAGGAGAAAATCGGTTTTGAAACTTGGGTACCTAAGTGTAGGGTATTTGTGAGCAGTAGTGGCCCAGTGGTAACGGTCTCGTAAGTCACGGTCTTACGAGATATAGGACGTAAGTTCGAACCCTGACAGGCGCTTTAATAAATATTTTATTTCAGAACAAAGCTTTACTTTGTGTAAATTATTTCATCACTGCTCTTAAAACGGTGAAGGAAACCGGCGTGTCCTAGAACCAAAAATTCGAAGACATGTGACATCTACCAGCCTGCACTGGGCCCGCGTGGTAGATTACGGCCCATTCCCTCTCACAGAGAGGAGGCCTGTGTCCCAGCAGTGGGAACATTATGGGCTGATTATGAACGTGTAAGGTATTTATGCTTGACTATACTTTGCACTCAGGCTGTGATAGATTCACAGCCTGAGTGCACTGTACATAATCGATAATAGCATAGATTAACAAAGATTCACGCAGGTGGTCAGTGACCTGGTGGCGTCCAAGGACTGGGAGACGAAGTGTTGGTCGTCTGGCGACGAAATGAGCGGGCGATATTGTTAACGTCGCGGGTAGAACCAGCAGTGCGATTCTGTAACCATCTCACCGTGAAAACTCAGGTGAAGTGAGCGTGGAGTGAGCTGTCATTCCAACTAATGCTAGGGATACACTATTGACAGCTCACTCTAAGCTCACTTCACCTAGCTTTTCACGGTGAGATTTTTACAGAATCGATCGGCTGGATGAGGATGGCACAGGAGCGCGGGGATTGGTACATGAAAACAGAGTACTATGCTCAGCCGTGGGTGAAGTCAAGCTTGAGATGACGATGATGAGCCGAGATTTACTTACATAAGTTATATTATATTAATATTTAAATTAAACGTTGTCCCACACTAGGAATTACACCTGTATCGCGGATGCGTTTACAAACATTTAAACTCACATACACAAACAGCCAGACCCGGAACAACAATCTGTAGGCAATACAAATATTTGTTCCGTGTGGGAATCGAACCCGCGACACGCAGCTCTGCAGTCAATCGCTCAGCCTCTGCGCCAACCGTGCCGTCAATAGTAATAGTCTCCCAAAACCTCTTGTCATTGTTTACTAATAATTTAACGAGATGTTATCAGTGCCTATTAATTCAGACCCGATTACGCAGACGACCAACCTCGTAGGTTGAAGGACGAGATGCCATTTATAATTAAAAAAAAAATGTCTATTAATATTGTGTTGTTGTTGTCGGTTAAAATTAATAAATTAATTCATAACAATCTATATTTGGACTTCTTCAAACTGTTTTTTATATCGTGGGTAACAACCGAGGTGTTATTTTAAGGTCCGTTTGATGTCAAGCAACTTGCTTTACTGGACTGGTTTAAGAACGAAGCCGAAGTAGGTTTTTTTTTTGGAATGGCCTCTCGCAGTTCAACCTATGAGGTTGTCGTCTGCTGAACTGGGCTTGCGAAGTAGGTATATCTACCTACACTGAATATAAGAATATGAAGAACAAGAATAATTTATTTGTTCAAAAATACTAATACTAATGTTATGTGTGTATGTAGGTGGTAATCTTCGGAAAGACTGATCCGATTCCAAAAATTCTTTTACTAATGGGTAGTAGGTACAGTATTGCTGAGTGTCATAGAATATTTTATATTAAAACAAGAAGTTTTACGTGGTCGAAGTCGCAAGCAGAAGCTAGATTAAAATAACTTCCAGTTCTGAAGCCCGGCTTACACATGCCTGGGCCCCAAGTCTGCTATTACAATAGTGTCAGAATGGTCTATCATTGATTTCATAAATTGTTGATTTTGACAAGTTTGGTAATCTACCTACTAAGATAATGGCGTCATTATTTCTTTCCAGTGGTCAACCACTGACACTCCATTGAAAGAAATGGCATAGAATGGTAATCTCGTACATAATGATAAATGAATGACTGACTTACATAAAACACTTGACTTGTATAAAACACTAATAAATAATATGTAAAAATATATATAAATGATGAAATCTGGCATAAATAAAGCAGTGGTAGTTTTTCGATAATCATTTCTACTAACGGGTTTTATGATAATGGCAATACGACAATGTCATTATGACACAATTCTATTACGAAACCATTGACCGACCAATGATCGCCATTAGGAATTTAGCAGATTACGAACTTTAAGCAAAATGACAATGGGATGGGAATGGGATCGTGTTGGAATGACGAATTTATAAAAATAGCAGACTTGGGGCCCTGTATGCATGCCATGATGGTATTCAACAATTAAAACTTAATGTGGTGTATATATTAATATATATACACCACATCAACTTTTGATTGGTTAAATATTGGGTTATAAATATTATATTATATTCTTGAGCAATAGGTAAAATACTGGTATTCAGCTGCATCCGGCTAGACTGGAAGCCGACCCCAACATAGTTGGGAAAAGGCTAGGCAGATGATGATGATTCTTGAGCAATAGGCATGTGTATTCTGGGCTTAAAGGTAAAGTGAACTGCGGGTATAAATAACATTAACTTGTTTGTATTGTTTCATTTGTTTTTCAGCGACGTGGAGGGTCCAGACTGGCACTGACTGGCAGTCAGCCGTGCCTTTGTAAAACGTTTTTTTTTAATTCGGTAAAACCTGTAATACTTCTTCATTTTAAGTAAAGAAGAAGTTTTAATGAACATTATAAATAGCGTTAAGGATGTAAGTAGATTAATAATTAAATAAGAGTATCTAGATAAAAATATCCAGAAAAAAATAAACCAGGATAGAGGGATATTCATCCAGGCTTATTTTACTGTCGAGACTTGACTGGCTTGATTACTAAAGCATAAACATTCGTTCGCCCTCTGGCTTCCTCTTTATTATCTTTATATAACATCATTATTGTACCTATGTTCAACAAATGAATAAATGACTTTTGACTTATAATTTTAGTTACTTATTCTTTAAATCAATCAACGAGTTCGTTAAGAATATTGACTATCAAAGTCCCAACTATGCGTTAGTCTCGAAACTAGTTAAACAGTTCGAGTAAAATAAATAGTTTTCACGCGTCACGTGAGTGTTTCCTGACATTTAACAAATAGTACCTATGTCGCGTGTACCATATTAAATAACGTACCATCTGCGTATAATTTCCTTGAACGCGCAATAATTAAAAAGACAACAAAGAATCCGCTTTGAAAGAGATAGACAAACAGTTTGCTTATGTAATTTCGTGTAACAGTTGCATTATTGTGGAAATATGATGTAATATTTATTTTGGCCGAGAGTGTAGTAAATGAGTTCGCTTGTACTTATATATGGCATTTTTCATCAGATATGTTTAATTTGGATCTATATCTATACATATTATAAATTAAAGTCGCTTTTCGTGTCTGTGTGACCGCATTTTTCTTCGAAACTACGCAACGGAATTTGATGGTGTTTTCACCATAATTTAGAGAATTTATTCTGGAAGGTTGTGTACCTACTTATATCATATATTATTAATATTAAACATATATATAATAAGACATAACACAAGTAGCGGATGTTGGAGAAAAAACAGCCAGTCTGAAATATGAGTGGGCTGGCCTTTGCACGAATGTCTCAGAGTGATGGGCTAAGTTCGTCACTGACTCAACGACTGAGGTAGGACTTCGCCGTCGAGGTAGACTACGGGGAAGGTGGTGTGATGAGCTAATCATGTTTGTGGGGCCAACGTGGCCTGGGATCGCATAAAAAAGGGAGGTATGGAAGGGAGCAGGGGAGGCATGTGCCTCATAGTGGGACATGATATAGGTTAATATAAAAAATTAAAAATAAAGAAATCTCCATGTTTTCTCAAGTCATAAAACCGTGCGAAGCTAGAGCGGGTTGCTAGTTTTACATATAAAATAATACAGTGTCTACATTATTCTTTGTGTGCTGCGTAGATACTTTATAAAATTGTACTCTTTATGAATATCAATGGACATTAAGTAGCGACTCTGGCATTCATAAATATGGTTAAATGCGCAGTGTGCAGAAATTATTTAACCAACATTACGGAGATTCGTCAATTTGCATATATATATGGTTACTTTGAAGGTCGCTTAAACACGACGCACGGTTTTTTTTATGGTGTTTTATATTATTTTGAATCACTGTTTTGGGTACATTTGGTGTAAGACCAGTTACCCAAATATAGCTTCCAGATGTGAAGATTTGGCACAGTTCACTAGACCATGAAGATATCTCTAGATATCCAGAAATATCTTAATGACATAAAACATGTTATAATTTAACAGACTTAGTAATTTTATTATAATTTATAGTGGACCTTAATTAAAACAGAAGAGTTTTAATTAAAACTCTTCCATCGGTTTAGAACTTTAGGTTTTAGAAGATGTTAAAATCGCTGTCCTAAGAAGTATGTAACTTGGGACTTTACTACAGATGAAGGCTAAATATGACCAGTAGCAGACGAATGTACCATGAATGGCCTTTAAAGTTGAAATAAAGTGACAATCATAAAGGAAATACTTGAGAAGTTGAAAACTTCAGATGAACCTGCGCAGTTGTCGTCGGAGGTCAAAAAATATTTGATTGGCGCAACCTCGGTTGTTGCGAAACCAACGAAGAGAGAAAGTATGGGCTGTATGGCAGGTAGGTACCTCTACTCAGTGATGTGTGGTGTGTGGTGTGCCGTTAGCGAACATCATTGGCTGCAGGCGGAAGTCTTGTGGCTATATGACGTGCAACAGCTTTGCGGTACTGTCAACAAAGGAGTTTGGTAAGCAGCGCAGGACCGGTCGTTGTGGCAATCTTTGGGGCAGGCATTTATCCAGAAGTAAAGGTTTTTCGACAGAAATGATGATGTATGACGAAACTGCACAGGCAACAAATACTTTTAAAACAACATGCAATATGCATGATGCGTAGTTCTAATAGTTTTGGGGATATCAATGACTGGACTAGCTGAGCACATGCAAGACAGGGCTTAAAAAGCACACTTAAAGTCTAGTAAGCTGGTTGCATACTCATGCGTTTCACTGACTTTATTGTGCAGCGTGTGCGCCACATCTCGTCAAGCAACGATCTACTGGATATGACATAACTTGTTACTTTTTGCCTTGGCATGCGACGCTATGAACCGCGAAGATGGGTACTGTTACAAGTTGGCATATTGTGTCTATGTAGGCCTTGATGTCGGCACGACTTATGCAATTAAAAATAACGTTACCATCATTATTTTTTTAGTTGTAAGGAATTTTAGCAAAACATGCTACATAGTGAGTGGGTACGCACAAGCTAGATCGACGATATTGACCTACTGAAGGTCGTGCGAATTCCCTGAATGCCATGTGATCATATTTGGGGAGGCCAATGTCTAGCATAAGTTTGATGATGTAATTGGGTAAGTACGTAGACTAGGATACTTTTTAGTACCTACGTGAGGTACATAACGTGGACGTAGTCTTGGCACAATGCCACAAGGTGCACCACTGCCACCCCGGTGCCTCATTACTCATTACTTGCACAACTACTGCACGCGCGGAGGTCTTGTTTATATTTTCACTTGTGCGATAATATGTGGTAAGATACATGGCCTTGATAACCTGTTACCAAAACATGGTAATAATAAATATTTATCAGAAGTTCTTACATAAGGAGAGGTAAGGGAGGGTGTGGCTTTATAGCTACGACGCGGTTCGACTTATCTCCGAACGAAGCTGCGCAAAACATAGCCCATATATGGATGATTTGTCTCTAGACCCGAGGTGTCTCAACTCTCGACCGAAAGCGATCTTCAACATAGTCTTTATTTATTTTATCTTAACAGCATTATTACAGGCACTGGTTAATAAAATGCACAATATTAAATAGAGAAAGGAGGGTTGTTGTAGGAATGTTGATAACTCATTATTTGCCGAGCCTTTTCCCAACTACATGGGGGCATGGGGGTCAGCTTTCAGTCTAACCAGATGCAGCTGAGTAGCAGTATTTTACACGGGGCGATTACCTATCTGAACCCATCAACCCAGTTATTGGGTGATACGAAATAATAATTAGTTCTACGTACCTATTGCCGCAGGACTGCTTTCGTGAGGCGGTCTTTAGTTATAGGGACAGGCCAGTCTGGTGGTTCGTTCATGTAGTTAAAGTTACCTTTGACTTTGGTGTTTGAACTGGATGGCCTATGAACCTGTACAAAAACACATTGACATCAACATAATATGAATCAGAATACTTATCAAACTCAGTTGACCTGACCGCATGAATCACATTAACATATACTCGAGAATTCGAGATCATTTAGCAAGAGTTTTGCGATCAAAGGTTCAACGTCGATACGGCTTTGGACTTTGATCAATCAAGGTAAAACACCTGCCTATCGGTCAGAACCAAACCAAAGTGGACTTTGGACGCCAGTCTCTCATGTAGTGTGAAGATTGTGAAATAAAATATTTGTATTGACTGATTTAGACTAATATTGAGGCGGAAATCTAACAGGTAGGCTCGAATCAATAAGGAAATTTTTGTTGCTGGTAAGCTTGGAGGCATATTGATGTACTATACTTGGTTGCAGTGTTATGTTGATGATTATTGTTAAGGAACTTAGTATTTTGTGTTTTTTTTTATAAGTGCTTAGTTTATATTACGGGAAATACCAATACAATATTATAGCTTGTTTAATTATGAACACAACGGCGACACGGAACTGAATAAAGAAGCACTGATGATTGATTCTGTCTAGTTTCCAGTTTACATGAGTCCATACTTTCCGCAGCCATTGGTCTTGTAAAATGCTACTAAGGATCGTCAAGGGTACCTATAATAAAGATTAGCAGTCATAAGGACGCTGCTACCCATCCCTTCCATAACACAGATGATTCTGACGATTATGAACGGGTATGCAGTATTCCGACCATTGCGACATTAGATTGCTGGCTGATCAAAAGCAGCTCGCGCAGTGTTCAACCCAAAGATGTAGTAATTCTATTAGAATGAAGAAATGTTGCAATTTCTACGGTAACTTATCTACTTGCTTATCTAAGTAAGTAGTTTGTGGAAGTGAAATAGGAAACAAATCACTGTAATGATAATAAGTAAGCGCTGCTATTACGATGATTGACATCAATTTTAAAATGTTATTTATGTGGTTGCAGCGTTAAAGTAAACTTGTTTCTGTATACATACAAGACTTGTTATTTAAAAGACTACGTACGGTTAGTAACGAAAGTCTGCGGAGACCGCGAATAGGCAAACGTAAGGTATGAAACCCTCAGGCTAGATGGAGTGACGATCTTCGTAGGGTGGCTGGTAGCAGACGGACGAGAGTGTAATTGGAGATGCTTATGTCCAGCAGTAGACTGCTGTAACCTGATGATGAATAAAGAAATTTGCTGAAAAAATCTTTTCAAAATACGTGAGCACTAATCAAACTTACTGATTTGATTTTTTATGTAAATAACTTAGTTATAAATAAATTCATTTATTTAGGAACCAGTCTATATACATACATGTGACATTAAAAATATTAGATAGGTACATTAAGAATTAATTAAAATATTACAGTTAGATAAACATTACAAAAGTCATCAATAAAAACATGAAATTACAATTTTACAATAATAAAAAGATTAAATACACTATAGGTATTAAAATTTAAAGTGATATTAATGTTATGTTACCTACTTTTAAGTTGACATTACCTACAATATTATTTCACTGTGTGATATTGTACCGACTAGGTACAGACAGATGTCAGCACATCAAGCTACTACAATCTGTCAAATTTCTTTAATAGATTTTCGAGTTTATCGCTGAATTTATCGTAATGTATACTTTATTCATTCAAGTTTTAATTCTTAATATACTTCAATATTATATACCTCTTCCCGATTGGTAGTATTTTTTTCTTTTTTCTCATATTTAAATAAATTGCAAACTATAGTTTTGTATAATTTAGAAGCATTTTTTTAAATTTTGTAAATGTAAGAACCATGGATTCGTTTCTTTTTTTTTACGATATTTTGATGTTGACTTGACAGAGCTCGGCAGTTAAGAATATGTCATGCTCACTTAAATGTCTCACTGGTGGTGGCGCGTGTGTTGGATCATTCGGTTCCCTACGAAATGGTTGAGCTGGATGGTGCTGATCCACGCGTCATGTTCGTGAACGGGCGCCGTCGGTTGAGACTGGTCATCTCTTAACTGCCAGGGCTTATTTTTGAATTTTATATTTTAAATTGTTTAGTTTTTTTTACATTGTTCTCACATATAGAAGCAATAAAAATAATGTACCCAGGATTTTGTAATAATATCTTGATTTAAAAGAGTGTCCGTGGAGTTTCTTGCCCGTTCTTCTCCACAGAGATCTACGTTTTGGAATGGGCAACTAGCTTCAATTTTCTGACTAACTGACCGACAATTTAATTTTGACAATTCAAAAGTGCCTGAAAGGGTTTAATTGAAATAAATGATTTGAGTTTGAGTTTGAGTTTGAAAGCATTCAGGTTCAAGGTTGATTGGGAAAATTTGACAGGTTCGGGTAGTTTGACTTGCTGGCGTCTGCACCTACTTAACTTTTTTCAGTACCTAACTTAAATATTAGTCAGGTAGGCCAATTATACGCACATGTCTATCAGAATCTACTTATCTGTACTAATAATAAAACTAGAATAATAAAGAAAGATTTTGGTTGTTTGAACGCGTTAATTCCTGGAACAACCAGCACAGAACATATACCTAATAGAGTTTACTAGTCAGATTTATACAACCAGTCAATCAGTTTACCAGTCTTATCAAGGGGTATCGTATTACCCAGTAACTTGGCTGTGGAGGTCAGATAGGCAGTCGCTCAATATAAAATACTGGTATTTAGCTGCATCCGGTTCGACTAGACCCGACCCCAACATAGTTGGAAAAAGGCTAGGCAGATGCTGACCAAAAAAAAATATTTTTGCTTTTGATAGCCAAATTCTTGAAGAAGATTATAAATAGGCTACTTATTTAACATCACGCTGTGACCCTTACGAGCCGAGCAAAAAGAAAAATGTCAGAGAGAACGCTAAGTAAAAAAGCAGTAATAGCTTTGGGGGGCGGGGGGGGGCTCGGGGGTCGCATAAGTCGCTGAAATCCATATACAATGGATTTCAGCGACTTATGTGGGACTGCACATTGTTTATGTCATTAACTTCGCTATTATATCGTTACATTGACATTATGTATTTGCGCACATAATGTACATAATTACCTAACTTCAATGTAATAATGCATTATGTGGACGTCAACATGGGTTTATTGTAACCGTGACACGTGTACCGAATAGCTAATAACATTAATATAAACCTAAATTTTACATACACTCATGTGATTTGTAATTTTTCATCTGATTTTTCAACGCAAAACCATGTAGTAACACAAAATAAATAGAATATGAAGCCGGGCTTCGAATATAAACTATTTGTTTTAAGATTAACAATATATTATGATAAACACACAACTACTGAGCAGAATGAACTAAGAGCAGTATGGCCCAGTGCTAAAAGTCCGACTTACGAGTTGTAGGTCGTGGGTTCGAAATCAGACAGATGCTTTACTTTGTGTAAATAATTTCATCACCACTGCTCTGAAAGCGGTGAAGCCAAACATCGTGAGGAAACCGGCATGTCCTAGAACCAAAAATTCAAAGACATGTGACATCTATCAACCCGCACTGCGCCCTCGTGATGGATTACGGTCTACTCCCTCTCACAGAGAGGAGGCCTGTGTCCCAGCAGTGGGATCGTTACAACCTAATTATGCTATACAACTACTAGTAATATTAAGACAATCTGTAAACATTCAAATAATCTTTCGAATTTTAAAATGGAACCAATTACGACTCTTTACGTGACCAGAAGACTGACCTATTTTTTGGCCAAAGAATCACCGAATCAGGAATCCTCCTGTCTTTCCGATTGCGTTGATGATGTCAGAAACTTGGAGATGGCAAGGGCTATAACATTTTAATGTTATCAAACTTAGGAAGGACCTTTCCATATTATGTCGTTTTATCTGTGAATTTTCACTTCGGTGGTGCTGCGGACTAATCCACCTGAAATGATTGCATATAAAGTCATTAACAAGCTGTTTCTTACCTTATCGACCAATATTTCAGTGAATCTTCAGCCATTATTAGAGCAAACTAGTTTTAAGGTGAATTTATTTTGCTGTAATGCCAATAAACGCATTTTTTTTTCTTTCAAACTGGACATTCCAATCCAAGGCGATGTTTTTTGCTTGATGATAAAAACAAACTCCGAAAGTTTTCCATTTGAAGATCCATATTGACGTAGCTTTACTATTACTGTTAATACTTTTTGCTATATTCAGACCACAAAAACAAGTTACTGTATGGAACATCTACGCCGCAATTGAGGGCGCAGACCTGTGATTTGCTGGTTTTACGTCATTTTTTGTGTTATTACGTCAATCAACAAATAAAGTAAACTCCTGTAGAATTTTTATTTGCGTCGCAACTTTTTTCTGACGTCAGCGTCTCTCAATTTTTCGTGAAACAACTACGAATCAGAATTATTATTACGACTACATAATGAATCTTAATGGGTTATGATGATTTAATAAAAAATTTATTATGCTTTTTTTTTTTTTGAGGATGGGAAATACTTTATTATGCTTGAATTCATGTTTTACTAAGGGTAAAATAGTGAATTCAGCTTCCTAATAATGCGTAACACACTAAAAATCACAATCTGAATCATTTTTAAGGATGTTGCTAATCCATTACTTCATATGTTCTACAAATTTGTCTGCTCAACAACGTAAATAACGCAATGAGTGTTGTTGACCTGTCAAAATTAAAGCCATTGTTACTTTCAATGTGTTACGCAATTACTCCGCAGGGCACATAAGCTTAGGATTAAGGGTTAGGTCGGCGGGATGTTTCAACTTTAACTTTCATAAAATACCAAGGAAAAATCAGTGTAGGTACTACTTGAACTCGATTTTAGAATAACTGTAGTTACTTCATAACATTAAGTGATGGTATAACCGATTTGCAAGCCCAAGGGCAAAGACACAGAAACAGGACTTATGTAGGTATTCCAGATGATAATGATGTTGACTGACAGGATGAAAATTATCGTCGAGTCTTCCTTGTTTAGGGCCCCGACAACGACATACTATTCATTCTTTGAGATTTTTCCCATCTATATTGGGGTCGGCTTTCAGTCTAACCGGATGCCGCTGAATACCAGTATTTTACATGGAGCGACTGCATGTCTGGCCTCCACAACCCAGTTACTGAGTAACACGATATCCCTTGGTAAGATTGGTTGTCAAGCTTTCAGGCTTCTACCAACCCGTCGCGACTGACAAAAATCCACGAGTGCTTTCCGAACTAATATCTAAGTTAAAAATAATTTTGGGTTTAAGATAAATGAATGGAATGATACCTTAGGCCTTTACACCGGGCCTGCGGGCGGTGAGTAATGGGTAACTCACCGTCCGATCAGGACCAGGCCCGTGCCGGACGGCGTGTATGTGTTCCACGCGCGCCTCAAAGAGATGTCAGCATGAGTGACGGGGCCCGATAGGGCCGAAGCCTGCCAGGGTAGCGGGATTGTCCGAAAGGGTTACGGGTGGGTTTTAGTCAGTAAGAGTCTGACACTCCCTTCTGCTCCACCCAGAGCGGGAGGGGTCATTTGATGATTTCCCATCCTCAAAAAAAAAAAAACAAAAGGCCTTTACACCAAATTATAGGATTACCTTTCAAATAACCTAACATTAAGTCTGTCTAAGTTTACATCAATTAAGATAACTGGAACATTAATCCAGTCCAGTCCAATTTAGGATGTTAATCGGCAGTTAAGTGTTTGGGAAATTCATTATGGTGGATAGTAAAATAATATAAATGGTTTCGTAATTATGCCACCCAGTCATTTGGCCAAAACCTTTTATGTATCAAAGCCCGCGGATTCGCCCGTGTCTAGGTCGGAAATTATCCCACGGGAACATACGGGTCATGTAGGCAGGTCACGGTCTACCTGAGTGCCAAATTTCATCAAAACCGTTCAGCCGTTAAGGCGTGAAAAGGTATCAAATAGACAGACACTAAGAAAGACAGGCAAGCAGTTTCTTTTGCATTTATAATATTAGTTTTAGGAATTTTTTAGGAGTGATTATCATATTTAACACATTAAGGAAAGGTTCGTGGATATACATTTTGATTGTCATGTTTTTTTGGGGATTCTGAGCTAAAAAAACTGAGAATATTCAAAATTTTGAGATACAAGGACACCAAAGACGTTTGTAGTGTTATTGAATCAATTCATTATCAGATTTTTCGTCAACAATGACACGTAAAGTCATTTTAAAGTCACACTTAATGTTCTCTGTTGAACACACATCGCTTGGACCCACCAAGCGATGTGTGTCGTAGGTAAGTACTGTCGTGTCATGCAATACGTTTTCACTTCCTTATTGGTTCCGACAAAATACAGTACTCTATGATACGTCATAGAGTAATGCCAGTATTGTTTATGTTTATGGATCAGGCGGCAGTTTAGCTGGAAGTATGGATTAGGAAAAAATGGAGCGCTATGTGCCGCTCGACTTCGTTGTAGTCAGTGCAAAGGCATCATCTTCTTGGCCTTGTCGCATGTTACTTGGGCTCGGCGCAACATGTTTTCTTCTTCTATTATCTCCTGTTAACCGTCACGCTATCATTCACTCCCTTTTCTTTCATATCATTCTTCACGCAGTCCCTCCATCTTTTCTTCGGTCTTTCTGTGTGTCTTCTCCATCCATCAATATTTATATTTATCAGTATTTCGGTCATATGCGTTTCCTCCCTCCTCATTAAAGTGCCAAGTCATGTTGAATAAATAACCGCTATCAAAAATGTGTCTAAAACCTGATTTATACGGTGCAATTTGATTGCCTGTGACATACACTATGTTGTAGCAAAAAAAAAAAGTTGCGTCGTCTAAAGTTTAGAAACTTTTTACGTGTTTTTACTTTTTTTTGTCATTTGCATCAATTTCATTGGCTGGTTTACTCCATGTCTGAAATAAAAGCTTTATTATTTATTTAATATACTTTATTATACTCCAGAAAATACATGACAAAAATACATTTATATATCGCTTTTTCCGATCTCTTCCAGGCAACCTACTTTGCCTTCGACTCGATAAAAGAGGACGAAGCGAATAGTTTACCGCTCCCGGCCTATGAATGAATAATCGGTGTGCCACAATGCCCGCGATCGATCAACTTGTACTCTGTAGCTACAACCTAAAGGCGTCATTCGAACCCCGTATATAGTGACAACGGTGACCGTTGTACGTCGAATATCTTTCTGTCTGTCTATGCGCCAGGCTCGGATTCCAATAGGAAGAATAGGTTTAACACTCCATTCTTGCTTGCCTCCATGACTGCATGTTTTTGCCAGAATATAGGCTTGAGCATTTCTAATTTTTTTACAGTTACACCTACGTCAGATGATAATTAATTAGTGTCATCTAAAACAGGTCTCTAAGGAAATATTTGGCGCTTGTGGTTTCTTAAGTTCAAAGTTAATGAAATTTTTGTAGCGTAAATGAAATCATTAGTAGTTGTAGGTACTTGTTGCACTAAGCGAGTTCATGGACATTAAAAAAGAATTTGAGTTAACAATCGGTTGTTATTTTTTCCTTTGACCTAATTAACTTAAAGTACGAAGGTACATAAGCTTAAATTGTATAAGTAATGTAGGCATTGCTCCGGCTGTCGTGCACGATTTAATCATTGAAATCATTAAATATACTTAACTAAATAATTTAATTAATTACGTACATCGGTAATCTTAGAAGCTTACATTGTACATGTAATGTAGGCATCGTTGCAGCCATCGTGCATGATTTTCTATTAATTTTTGTGGGACTCTATGAATAAAATAAAAATAATAATTGAAATGATTAAAATATACCTAACAAAATAATTTAATTAATTACGTACATCGGTAATCTTTATACGTTTATTTGCATCAGCAAATAAACTTATAAAGTCGTCGTCTATCCTGGCCTGCTCTTCATATATTGATATATATGAAGGCCAGGCCAGGATAGACGAGACCAGGCCAGGCCAGACCAGGGCCTATAGGTACTAAAAAAATAATAAACAAAAATAAAAATATTATATTCTCAGGCATCAAGGCCCATAGGGGCCATTTTACTACATCATACTTAGAAACTTTATTAGTAACATGCAGGAACACTAAAAAGAAAAAAACAATCACAATCACAGGTTGGTTTAACAAGCCGTGTGGCCAACATGTAGCTTGGTAAACCTCCCCATTGTAGGCCCATCCAGCCTAGAGAGGCTGGATGGGCCTACAATGGGCAGGTTTACCTTTTTTAGAAAGCAGCAACAGCATTCTGAGGGTGCGTACAGAGGTAAGCACACTCAGAATGCTGTTGCTGCTTCCCCTCACTCGGGATAATATTACTGAGGCAACTTTCTTCCGCATTATCGCAAAGTAATCATCAGTGACATCAGCGAACATACCTGACGCACTACAGTAAGGTGGCAGCCTCAACAGCGCCCTGAAGGCATTGTTGTAGTGAATGCGCAGGGCATTGTCTACTTTTAGGGTACCTATGATAATAATAATATAGACATTGCAGTTCCTAATACGCATAACCTACAGAAACCATGTCTGAAAAAATAAGTGAATAATATGCTGAACTTAAAGAAAAAGTCACAAGTATCTGGAGACAAGAAAAAGTGTACGTTATCTCTATAGTTCTCTCCACGACTGGCGTTATTCCTAACCATCTTCTCCGTTGCCTGAAACTAATAGACTTGGAAGAATCCGTCTATAATAACCTACAGAAAGCTGCCATCTTAAACACCTGCAGAATAGTTAGGAAGTTCATGCAGTTAGAGGAAGAAAACACACTCACCTTAAATATACACCACACCCTGCATTTACTTGGCTTTGGCCCGTAAATATAGCTAAAACCAGCCAAAATAATAAAAAATCATTTATTTTGAACCAAATACTTGTACATATTTCATAAACCTGCCTAACTGCGTGATAGTTTGTCGGCAGAATTAGCGCTCGTCATCGCTCGTATGGTTATCCCAAAGGCTGCCAGGTATAAACTACGGTATGACTTACTTATTTAAAACTTTCCACACATACGTAGTTTACTTCGAAAGAATTTTGTCTTTGAAACACTACTGAAAACAAGAAGAAGCTTTCGGTGATTGTCATAGAGGACACGGCTGTTATCAGCACGCCTAATCAATTCATCATTAAACATAGATAGTACTATTACACCTTCAAAGTCAGCCTTGATCAATGAACGATGGTCATGGTTCAAGTCATGGCATGCGGAAAAGATGCAATGGGCTTTGGACTCGGAAAGTTAAATAGAAGTTAAGCAGGTAAGGCGGTCATGGACGTCCACTTTAGGCGTAGGTATAGGTAATCAGTTTCCTCTACTAGGACACAATCTAGAATACATTAAACATTGGGGTCAATAGAAAATAGACAAGATATAATTTTAGTAACTTATACTAAAGTTGTCCTTGATTCTATTCAATAACTATAATTCAGCAGATCAGAAATTTAAAAGTACGTATTTAAATACAATGCATAAGTTAATTAATTTATTATGCTTGATTGTACATTTAAATGAAGTTATACAATGGGCAAAAGAAGTTGTACTGTTGTAATTTTATTTAAACTAGGACATACATTTGGAGTAGCGTAGTGTGGGACGCCCCCAGCTAGCTGGACCGACGACCTTAAAAAGGTGGCCGGGACAGACTGGATGCGGAAGGCGTAGGACAGAGTGTGAGTGTACTTGGTACCGAAATAGTAGATCCCAACAATTATTCTCCAATGCCATTTTCATGTCATATTTTTAAGATGCATGATGAAGTGATTTTTTGCTCCATTGGTGTAATTGCTGTATGGCGTTCCAGTCTGAGGATAAATAAATAAACTAATATATTTTGATTAATTCATATTGTGCTTTATATTATATTACCTTGCCATGTAACCTAGTCTTGTTATACAAGAAATTTTTATATTATATTACCTCACTCTTTGTAAGTTTTTTTTAACTAAATAAAGAAACTTTACAAAGGGTTTTACAAATTTACATGCACATCAAGCTACTACAATCTGTCAAATTTCTATCATAAATTTTAAACTTTATCGCTAAAGCATTAAGGTTCAAGGTTGATTGGGAAAGTTTGACAGTTTCGGGTAGCTTTGACCTGCTGGCGTCTTCGTAATATTCGTAAAGAATACGTATTCTGTTCTATCCTTCAATTGGATTGCATCAAAACTCTTTGTTTGTTTATAGAAACAATTAGGAAGCATTTAGAGAGCCTGCTAGAATTTACCGCTAATTACATTCCTAATTAGCGCCGAATTACTGATTGTTCGGCGCGTTTGTGCGAGGTTACATCACAACCAAAAAGTTTTGTTATGTTTTGCTCGTTACAAAGGCGTTTTAAATTCGAGCTCAATAAAGTTCACTGAATTTAAGAAAGCTTCAAGTATGAAAGTTCGTAATAAGCTTTTTAAGTGCTTTTTGATGTATGACGTAAGTACATACTTATTGCTTTGACCGCGACTGCGTCCGTGTGAATTTCGGATATTTCCATACAATATACAACACCCCATTAATTTTACCCTTATAGGGACAATTATTTAAAGTATATCTATGTTCTTTCTCAGAATTCAAGATATCTCTATGCAAAATTTCATCAAATTGGGTTCAGTGGTTTAAACGTGGAGAAGTAACAACTGTTTACTACTTATTGTTAGTAGGTAATTCTGGCAGTATGAATTGTAATAATTATGGAATGGTAATATTACATGGTAATATTACTTTGACATTCGAAAAGTGGTGATTCTCAGCCTCATTTGAATAAATGACTTTTGATTTGATTTGACATTACCTACTTACCATGTGCCTAGTCTGAAACTCAATTCACAAAAAAATATCAACCTACTGTATCTCGTAAATACAGCATCTTATTTACTTACAATAAAATGTTGCCAGCATTGTTGTTATTGCATGTTACCCAATGGTGATACTTATTCATATATACTGATGATATTAATTGTTTACTAGCTGACCCAAATTTGATTCATAAAAAAATCCCATACACATTCAGTTTTGCTCGAATTTGAATATTTTCGGGATCTTTTCTAATATTCCTTTCCATAAAACTGAATTTGGACTATTAAGAACATTTTATACCAAAATATTTCCAAATCTGTCCAACCGTTCTCAAGTGATACTTACGCATTTAATTTTTATTTATTTATATTTTATTTATAAATGCTTCAATTGAAATGTAAGTAGTGATTGTAACCGTCCTTGAAGTATTTTTTATTTTCACAATGCATCAGGTTTAACACCAACTACCTAGTAGCTACCTAAAAATAATAACACACACACACCCCTACAGCACCTATTGTAGGTGTGTATGTGTTATTATTTTTAATATAAAATGCTTAACGTTCCCCGATTGAATATTACAGAGAGCGTCGATTTAAGACGTGTGCGCACGGAAAAAACCGCAGCAGGACCAGGCAAGCGCGAGATTGGCGTCATTTAAATACCTGTTGGAGATGCAGTTTCTTTCCAGAGCTCTCCTGTCGAACTGGATGCGTTTAAATGAAAGGAAGTCACTAACCTCCTGCACACGACAAATGTTCAATATAAGGACGTGCTCACAATTGCACACTCTACAGTGTGTAGCGGACGCACTCCTCCGTATTTTTATGTTAATTATTTACGTCTTATTTTAATGAACTTGGTTATTATTTTAAATTGAGTTTTAGTTTTTCTTGTAGAGATGTTTCAATGAAAATGTACTTTTACAGTATTTTTTACAGATATTTTAAACAATACGCCTTAAGCCAATTAACATTATTAGTAGTCATATTTTATTAAATAAATAAACTTCTTATTTACATTTAAATTAGCTTTAAAATTTATATAATAAATTAATTTGGCTTTGTTTCTGCGTTTGAGTCGCCATTTAAACTTTATTACATTAAAATTTCTAGTGATTTTGCGTTAATTAGGTGGTTGCATTGGTTGGATTTGGTGATTAATACACTTTAATAAAACTACGATCTCAACAAATCGATGATAGTTGTAGAATCAGGCAATCAAACCCTTAAAGGTATTGGAATGTAAGATTGGAAGTACCTAACACAAATCCTCCCGACCGAATTTCGGCTACGGTAGTCAATCTCAACGGACATTAGCCAAGTACGCAGGAGCAACAGTGCACAAGTGTGTGCGCAAGCACAGGCACTCTCTGTTCCTTTACTCTCATAATCCAATTTTACGGAAATCCAACACGACCGGGGAGAGATGAGGCGTAGGACCAACGGCTTTACTTGCTATACGAGAAACGCCCCTTTACACAGTTCGCACCACCAAGCTAAAATGCCAACCAATTGGAAAAACCCAATAACACACGCGCAGCGATTACGAAACTAACGACGCAGTTGAAAATACGAACAATTCAACTTTGGCAATGAAAAGATGATACAAAATACAAACCTACGAGTGAAATTTTAACTCTTTGTTCGCTATTTTAGGACAGAAACAGAGCGGTGACGGTGACAGAATACCAAGTGTTTACCATCGCGTGCGACAGCCGACGACGACGGAAACGTTGGACGGTGTGACTCAGGCCTAACAATGGTTGCATGTTAAGATCGATGTTAAGCCACATGCCATGCACAGCAAATCCATTGTAAATATGCAATCATGGAAAAAATCGTGATCGTAAACCGCTTTGTAATACAGATAATTATAAAATTGTATGCAAATCTGAGCTACGTCGACAGAACAGGTGGCATAATCATGCTTGTTATGTCAATCACCTCATATTCTTGTGAACGTTTAGTTGTATCCATAAAAAAACAATCAACAACATCTGATTTGTGGCAGGATTTTCCGCAAACCGAAGTCGGCATATAACGTCTTTAGATAGAGTCCACTATTATGATGGAACTAATAAATCAATCAATCATTTATTTTGTTAAACATAAATGATTTGATAAATGATTGGTTGTTTGGATATGTGGTTGGAACATGGTTACAGATAGTATATTGTCTAAAAATATGTGCTAGCTAATTCAGCGTGATTCATTTTATGGCATAATCAGCCTATGCCGTTCCCACTGGGACACAAGCCTCCTCTGTGGGCCGTAATCCACCTCGCGGGAAGTTCTTTGACGCGGCTTGCGGTAGGACTAAACTGGTAGAAATCGAACGATAAAGCGTTATGTCCCGTCCATGCGACTCTCACAGTTTTCATGGTTTTCGAGGGTGCTGAAGCCAATAGTGAGGTCAAAATGAAAATACAAGAAGCCGGCTGTGAAAATTTTCAAGTTGTTCATAATGGGTGTCGTTTTCATAGTTTTTCCAGGGTGCTAAAGCCGATAATGAGGTCAACATGAAAATCCAAGATGGCAACAAATTTTATGAGATCTTCTAAAACTAGATAGCTATATTTTAACAATGCTTATTAAATTAACACTTTCTCTCTGTGTGTGTCTATTTTATACGATAGTGTGTGTGCGTGCGAATACACACACACACACTAGTTCCTAATGCGAGTATCGCGTAGATACTCGCCAAGTATCTACGCGGTAGGTACTCACATTAGGAACTTCGTTCCTAACGGGGGTCCCCCGACACTCGTTTTTTTTCCTGTCACAAAGGTGAATGAATGTTATAGTCAATTAGTTAGTTAGTTAATGTTATAGTCAGCCAGTTATGGTAATTATCTATCAATCACAACACTACCTGTCTGACGTCAGCAGTCATTAGTGCATATTGAGTAGGTACATAAGACGTAGTGTTATTTTATAAATAATGGCGGAACGGAAAGCGATATGGTTAAGGGAAAAAGACATTTTCTATTTTTTTTTACTTTGAACACGAGGCAAGTAGGTAGCTGCGCTGCATCAAATTCAAGTGACTGTGGGGTGGGGTGGGGTACCTACTGTGCAGCGAGTAGTCCACTTCAGAACCGCCATAAGGTTCGAAGCTCACAGTATGTAGTGTAGGTACTAGGTACGTACGCTAAGTTAATTAAAATAACTAAATAGGTAGGTACTACCTAGCTGGCTAAATGTAAGTGTACTATACATATAAATATGTATATGCGTCCGGTCCTCTGCCTTCCTCTTCCGGGATAATAAGTGCGATGTAATGTTTTTGTATTCAAAATATTATTTTGTTGGGAACAAAACATGCAGTTGCATTAGTACTTTTGTAGCTAATCCAATGTTATACAAAATATTTAGACTTCGTTTCCTGTGTTGCAACTATACTTTTTGATTCGGATACAATAATATTGTCGTAATTAGTAGCAGCAGGCCCAGATTGCGGAATGAGCTGGACTGCATCAAAAAGAACTGGTCCTTACGGCTTTTAACAGACAGAAGTGAAAAGAGAGTAAGGAGGTTTTTGCCCAGCAGTGGGAAATCACAGACTAATAATAATATAAAATAATAATTGGTAAAACCTTGGGAATACGGGAAACCAGTTTATGCTATATGTGTCGCATACCCAACAAAAATGGCATCACCATGCGTCACTATGTCGTAAGATAATACAGTTGACGTACACACGTATCTAATTACATTAACTTATTCATGCACGAGGGAAAATGGGAGCGAGGACCAAGAGACGTAAGTTCACGTAAGGTTCCGGAGCATTTTATTGATTTTACATCTTCTTTTCTTGCATAACAGCTCTTTAAGAGGAAATGCGGGTGGTGTTTTTTCTATAGAGACGCTCTCGCCTGTTTTCTTTCTGGTTAATGACCATATGGCTATGATTTTTTACAGAATAATAAATGTTAGTTACTTGTATGTCCCTTTGTTTTCCTTTTTGATAATACATTATTTTTATAAGCACTAGAACCCTCAAAAAATGCTCAAAATTGCCTATTTAGACCGCTGTTAACAGAGGCCTAGGGTACAAATTTGACAACTAATAATAAAAAAAGGAAAACATGGCGACACAGTATATATCCTTCTTATCCAGTTTAAGAAATATCTTTTAAATTGGTTCTATATTGGTGGAGAAAATAGGCGAGAGCCAAACCTCGAAAATGTGACTTTTTACTTAGGCTATTCAGTCGGATCTGCAGTTGTCCTTATCACACGAATAGACGAGAGATAGCGAGACAGAGCGACAGCGATAGTTTCTTCAAATACCTAATTTTCAAACGTCTTTCCGCCCGCAATTCCTCTTAATGACGGAATTTACATCACCCCTTATAACATCTACCTGCCAGTTACCGTCGAAATTGGTCCAGTCGTTTTGGAAATTAGCCTGAACAGACAGACAGACAAAAAATTTATAAATAGTTTTTTCTTTATTATAGGTATCTAGGTACACTTCAATTGTATTTATTTTTATGTAGTATGTATTTGTATATAGATAGCCACAGAAAGAACAATAGGAGTACGGAAACTTTTATCAGCGTGCACATCCAGCCAGTCATAATTAATTATATACATTGTATATAGTTATGCTACAAAAAACTGCACTGAAAATGCACTTAGTGTGGCATAACAGTCATTTTTGTTAAATTATTTTCGTGCTAGAAAAAACGCACTGAAAATGCACTTAGAAAGAATGACATAACAGTCTGTTTTGTTGTCTGACGTAACTCTACGAATAACCTGACTCACACTATGGGGATTTTGTATAGCTCTGCTAATCAATAATTACGAGTACTACTGACTCGAAGGAAACAGGAAAATCTAATCTAGTCGTAGATGCGCATTATATCGACAAATAAGAATTATGTAATCGTAGGAATTATTTATTATTTCTCCTTCTTTGGGTTTTTAAATTATGTAAATATAGTTTCAATTGACCAAAAGGAAAATCCTGGTCTAATATATTATTGTAAGAATCGTTTATTTTTTCTTTGTGGTTTGCTTTTTTATAAGATTGTCATTGTAAGCTTTATGTTGTAGAAATAAATAGCAATTTTTTATTTATACATTTAAGTATGCACACACACGTCACGTTGCAGTATAAAGCTGATTTATATCTGTCACCTCACACATCAGGTCCAGTTGAAAACCAGTGTCAGGCACTAACTGTCTGGCATTTTTGCTGAACTGGGCCCGGCGCAGCCGTGAGGCACACTTTCCTGCGAATTTCTTATATCGGACTTCACACTTTTTATTTAATCTTTTATTATTATTTTTTTTTATTGTTTGTTTTGTCTGATGTATGTATCTGGTGTAGGTATTGTGTGTCTTTTAGTTTGTGCCAAATAAATGTATTTTCTTTCTTCTTCTTCTTCTTCTCAATATCGTATCATAATCATAATCATTGGTAGTCTCGGTCCAGCCACTGCTGAGTATAATAATAATAATTCCATTTATTTCGGACAGAATCCATATACCTAAGTGTTAGTAACAATTTTCTTAATATCTAGGTAGGTATAGGTTTCCTCCCTGTCTGTGCGGGTCCAGGGGGTTTACTCCAAAGTAGTATCGGCCGAATGTTCAGCCGTTTCCTGCTACGAAGTTACTATTTGTTTCGGTCGGTCCCGATCCTCCTACACTCTTTCGAATATTGACTATGGTCCCGACCCAACTGAGCCGATCCGAACATTTTTCGCATTTTCAATAATATTCGGTTCGGCCATGTGTCGGTCCGATCCGAACATTCGCACTTTGCACTTCGGAGTAGGCCCCCAGGTCTTCGCCGCAATCTTCATCCCACAATATCAACTGGATTGAGTTTATTTTAAGATTTTCCCCCTTTATTCATAAACGTTACTTAAAGTTAAGTAGTTATTAGCGACTGTTTAACCATACATTTTTGACGTTCGTCACTTAACTTTAATAATCGTTTATAAATAAACCCTTTAATATTTTAAATGTATAAATACAAATAGGGTAAATGCTACGGAAATCAAGAATTGTTATATTATAAATAAGTTTTTTTCTTTTGTATATTTAAGTTCATTTTAATCACTTATTTAATTTGCGTCAGATTAAACAGACAATGTAGCTTTTAACATAAGTAACCTGTTTCACAACTGAAAAAATACTTTAAAAATAAAAAATTACATAAGTACCTACTATTCTCAAATCTGTGCAACATATACTATATATATATCTAAACTAGCTAATTCTCTTTATATTTAAATTAAGACTATTTAGTTTGAATAATTATTATATTATTGCCAACCCGCACTGGGCCCGCGTGGTAGATTACAGCCCACTCCCTCTCACAGAGAGGAGGCCTGTGTCCCAGCATTGGGAACATTATAGGCTGATTTAGGTATGTATGTTATTTAATTATATTATTATCTTGATACAATTATTATTTTGCATAGAATAGGCGGTAGGCACTATAACAAAAATTTCAAATCGTCAGACATGCCTTCAAAGACACATACAAACAAGAAGCACGCAATCCTAACAACCTTGACTCGTTGAAAATATAACGTAAACCTTTATATAACCTAAACTAAGAACTAAAAAATCTTCGCAATAATTAATGTAAAACTGAGATAAAACGGCTAAAAGAGGTGTGCAGCCTTGTAAATGTGGCGCAGTACTAAAGTACGGATTCACATCGTGGTCGGTTCGACGATCGACGCGTGTGTCCGAGGCCGCTTGCCCAACCGTCTCTATTGCTCAAGGCATCAGCACCGTGGGCAATTTTAATTATGTAACTGTTCCGTTCATAAAACGTAGTAAGTCATAAAAAATATAGCTTAGAAACAAAAAGTGATGACGGATTGTCGACACTAGCTGGACATAGTCCGACTTGGACAATGTTTCTATCAAAACAGAGGAAAATCTTTAAATGAGTATTGATCTGGAGGCCTATTCTCGTAATTAAAAAACCTTAAAATTCAAAATGCAGTCTTATATCAGCGACAATAAATGTCAAAAACTTGTCAAAGTTGTAGGGAAATTAGAAGTTTTGTGACAGATTGAGACTGACATTAAAATGCGAACGTTAAAAATATGGGAATTGCCCCTCTGGACAAACTGCAACAGACGTATTTCCTTACGATACTTGCCTTTATAAAGGCAATGGTGTCTAACATTACATTGAGTTCATTCATACCTTCAATGAACGAGTATGGTAGATTTTTGAGATTGATTTAGAAAAAAATATTGAAATTTTGATTTAGAAACTGATCACCGTTTGCGATACCAGCCTATTGAGATTGAAAAGCACTAATAACACTAGAATTAAACGAGGTGTCGAAAAGTATCCGTTGCCCAATGCATCCATCCATTCGTTTTAATTATTTTTCTTGGTCAATAAATATAGAAAATGAAGATTTGATGCCTTTAATATCTGCATTGTAGGTCATGGTAAAGACATAATTATGTCAAATTCAGCACCCCCTAATAAGAGAATAGTATCTCTACGTACTTACGTCACGTCATGCTCGGTAATGTATTTGTCGATAGCAATTCTAATGTCATGTTCGTTTGTCGAGAACCCCATTAAGTTCTAAATATCGAGCCCTGTGTCTTGGCCTTCTGCCTCGGCTTATCGCTAGAATTTTTTTACGTAAATGCGATTTTTGTCGTACATGCTATAGTTTTAAATACTCTTTAGGATTAAAATAGCAATTTCGTAAAAATGTCCCTTACGATAAGTCGACAGGCGGTTATATAATAGGACTCAGGGCTCTATGTGCTCACAGCACCATGCTATGATCAACCCTCCCTGTACTTACTAAGACGTCGGATAGCGACTTGTTCACGATCCTACATACTGGCTGTCACGGCCACGTGTAAACCCATGTAGATAAGTATGTACTGGACACTCAATATATCCGCTTTTATGATGTGTTTTGTTGTCACAGCACCGTGAGTACCGTGACTTTCACTGTCGTCAGTTTTATTGAGACACGGTTTCTATCTATGTGATTGAAGATTCGCATTGACTACTACTAACTATGGTATCTAACAGCTATGGGTCAATACGTGCTGGCTTTAGAAATCTTCCAACCGCGACATCACAAGTTGTTGAGAAAATGATTATCATTGTGTAAGTACAAAAATTTCAATTGTTTTGACCGAAGCAAAAAATAAACATTACTTAATTACTTTATACTCTTGTATGCTTAAAGTCAAAGAACTTGACCGTATAGAGGTCACTGTGTTTATACTTAGAACAAAGTCCTTTTTAGTAACAATACAAGGAAAGAAACAATTGATGACATGACATTGACATTACAATATAAAGACGTGACTGCCACTTTGTAGCCAATAACAATGTTGGACATACTGAACGTTCTAAATAAATTGATGGATTCGACAATTTTGAACCGGACGCAGCAGTGTAGGTATCACATATGAAAGTTGCTATAGCCAGAAAGGGCGTGAATAATGAGGTGATGGCAGATATAAAGGTCAAAATAAACGTAAACTTACGCCCTTTTCTCATTCTATAGTTTCTGCCTACCCCAGGCTGAAACTATAGAACGGTCCTGGTACAATCCTTACATAGTCCTCCCAGAGAGGTATTCATGAACAAAGCTAGTGTGTCTAATATACAGGTTGGCAGGAACATAGACGCGCAACCTGTTACCATGGATTCAGTACATGATTCAGAAATGTCAACGCTGGGAGGTGTAAAATATTAGCTGTTCCATACATTTGGTCCGCGTATGGAATAGCTAATATTTATATTGGATCTAGCGAGCGACTAGCATCATGTGCTGAATTCATGGTTACAGTTTGCGCGTCGATGTCCTCTCCCTGCCACCCTGTATACTGTATCGAACCCAAAAAAACTGAAATGCAGACAGGAGGACAGCGACGACTGACTGTCACTAATAATTTCGTCCATCATAAACCACTATGTATGTATACGAGTTATTAGTAGCAATTCTGGTAATAACATTATTTTTATTGCGCAAAGGTACGATATCGCTTGCATTAGCATGACCTACTGCCGCCGCTTACGACGCATTATCAAATCTTCACGCGTGTGAATGTTCACGTCCAACCAGACGGGCGAACAGACGTTTGTTTATGTTCTTTTTTTATCGTCCAACGTGTTTCAAAGTTCATTCTACTTATCGACCGGAATTAGGTATAGGAAGGCGTGATCGGTCCGTGCAATTCCGTCTAATAACGTAATTAATAAAGAAATAATCACATGGGCAGTGCAACTGGTTTTTCTTATGTCTGTGCGCAATAGGTCGAGCTGATACTGAATTCTTGATTGTTTTTTTCCATTTTTTTAAGTGAAGTTTTAATTATACACGTGCAAACAGGTTGATTTGATGTTTTGTACTTAGGTCTGTGTGCTTATCTCTGGACTCTGAGTTAACCTGCTTTTTAATTATCTTTCTGTCAAGGAGTCAAGAGCTACGTAATCTTTGTACTTTGTTTGTTTTATCTCAATTAGATAATTAGCAACATTGTGAATAATAGTTGTATCTAAAGTTCTAAATTATATGTCTTAGCTAGTGTACCGCCTCTACTTTGGTTTTTACGACTTGACAAAACATCGAGATTTCTTTATATGTTATGTTTTGTACACATTCAACTTCTGAAATAAATTCTCTAAATGATGGTGTAAACCGCATCAAAATAACGGCGCGGCGTTTAGAAGAACAACGCGGTCACACAGACAAACACGAAAAACGACTTTAATTTATAACTATGTAGTTATACATAGTTATAACTATATAACTATGTATAAACTATTTATTATAATTAATATAATAATTATATATATATATATATTTATTATAATTAATATAATAATTATATATATATATAATAATTTAATATAATTAGTTATAACTATATAAATATGTCGATGTTGTCCTTTGATGTTCAAGCATGTTTATTTACTAGCTCTGGTTCCACGATGCCATTTGGGCCATCAGCATGATTATGAGCAGTGGTAGCCTAGAGGTAACAGCTGCGACTTACGAGTTGTAGGTCGTAGATTCGAACTCCAACAGGCGCTTTACTCTGTGTAAATTATTTCATCACCACTGCTGTCAAAATGGTGAAGGAAAACATCTTGAGGCAACCGGCATGTCCTAGAACTAAAAATTCGAAGACATGTAACATCTACCAACCCGTACTCGGCCCGCGTGGTGGTCTCTCACCGAGAGGAGGCTTGTGTCCCAGCAGTGGGAACATTATAGGCTGATTAGGTTATTTGGGCTATCATCACCCTTCCACGTGCTCATATCGTAATACTTATATAAGTAATCATCACAGTCATGATTGGTAGACTCACTAGTGCTCATAATCACGATCTGTAATGCTACACTGAGCTCGTCAACGCATTTACTTCCTACATTTGTTTATTACGGAAGCCAGTTGCATAATAGTACCAGTTAGTTTTAGGTTATCTATCTTTGCTTTAGTTTTTGTTGTAAAACTTAATGTTATCGTTAGTGAGAATGATGCGGATAAAGATAAAACTGTGAATCAGTGAAAACAGGTTAGGAACAAAAACAAAGAAAAACGGCTAACGAAAAGTCAAAAACTAGTAGTACCTAATAAAGAGGAACTAATGGTTATTGGAGCTATAGGATCTTTGAATGGAGGCAGACAAACCGTTAATGCTCAACACAATATCACACCTGTATTCCCCGAAGGGTTACGCAGAGGTTATCTATATAATTTAATTACCCACGTTTCATCAGTTATAATAGGGGGCGAATGAACAATAAATTACAACTATGAGCTAGATAATGTTGAAAGAGTATGTTCGAAAGAAACTATGCTACGCTTATTGGACGGGATTTTTATTATCAAAGACTACAATATGTATTGGGTATTATAACGGAAGAGTCCTCGATGGATGGACAGAGTAATAAACTTTGAAAATGCGTCGGTGTATGCGGGCCCATGCATCGTATGCATTGTCACGTTCTGTCTCTTGGTCTTCGAGCTGTGCTTCGGAGAGAGAAACATTATCAATAATATTAATATTTTCATTATCATCTGCATTCTGTAACAGTGTGTTGTCAAGGGTGATAACGTTTACAGCTGCAACGATGTCATCCGTCAATGTCAGTGCAATATAATCATTATTGATGATTGTATGGTTGGTAACAAAATCCTTCATATCTATGTATTTCAATAATGCTATAATATGCATATAATGTGTTATACGTTGCTAATTAGTTTTTTTTATAGAAAATAATATAATATTATTGCACGATTTCAAGGCTAGTTCGAAATGATCATACCGGCCTAAATATGCCAGAATTATAGTTATATTATATAACTTTTTGTATGGTGTAGATATTCGTGCATTCGGCAGATATCCCGATCCGTGCCTAGGAAAGCACGTTAAGCCGTTGGTCCTGGCTGTCATTCGTGGATCTTTGACAGTCGTTACGGGGCATCACTAGCCCGAAAGTCTGACAATCAGTTTTATCAAGGGGTATCGTATTAAGGGGTAAGTAAGAAGGTTGTGGAGGTCAGATAGGCAGTCGCTTCATGTAAAATACTAGTATTCAGCTGCACCCGGTTAGACTCGAAGCCGACCCCAACATAGTTGAGAAAAGGCTAGCAGATGATGATGTATGATGTAGATATTCATTCAAAATAGAAAATTTCACTAGTCACTTTAGACTAGTAATGAACCTACAAAAAATGTAAGGCCTAAAAATAAATCACTCATCCAAGTGTAGGAACATTAAATTATATATAGCCATAGTGATTAAACTTGTTTTCATTTTTATTTAAGTGTCTTTTTGAATGTCTATAATAAAATGTCGCGGTATTATTATTTATTATTTTGTGGAAACCGCAAAACAAGAAGAAGAGAAAGAAGAATCAATCAAGAAGATTTAATAAAAGTATCATAACAAGATAAAACAGTGACTAACCATCCGTAATTTACAAGAGATTGATTATTCATTATCAAGCTAGTATCTTTAAGAGGCACTTCAAATCGTTTTGAAAGGAAAACTAAATCAATTCATGTTATCCCAGGTTCACAAGGGCGCGTTTTTCTCGCGGCGATTTTTTTTCCGCACTGCATTTTCAACACTCTGCTTTGAGCTGACAGTTGAAAATCAAACGGTGTGTTTTTTTGACGCGCTGGTTTTCGCTCTGTTGGATTCTCAATGCTCGGCTCAACACCGAGAGTTGTAAATCCAGTGCTCGATACAATCCCGCCGCGCTCTTTCGATCCACTGGCATAATTTTCTGCAGCTAATTCAATTGATTCGCGTATGTGGGTGACACATTTGTCACTGGATCCCCCTCTTGACTTTATCGCATTAGGTTTCGGATACAGACAGATCAAGGTCATGAGGGAATTCTTTCCTTTGTCATGTAAAACTAAACCTACTTTCCATTTGAACAAGAACTCAATAGGTACTTTTCGGAAGTATTTAGTAAGTAAGTGAGTTTGAATTGAGTGAACAGGAAACAATTTACAATGCTTATAAAATAATTATTAACACAACTTCCCACAAAAAAGCGAAAGGGGAAATACTACAGATTTTTTTTTTTGCAGGAATGTCGGAACATAACGCCACAGATAAAAAAGTAAAACAACGGTAATATTTGAATGAAACAAAATGGCCGCTTTGCAATGGTGCTAGCAGATTCATTACATAGCAAAAAAATGACCGTTAAGGTTTGTGGGCGTTTTAACAATCGCGAATTGAATCGAGGTCGAATTTTTTGTTAGAACATCTGACGACATTAAAATATAATGTAGATCATTATTCTATAGGTATGATACGGTTTCGCGTGCTAACTGCATGGTCCATGTTTGCCTCGTTTGATAAAACTGAAGAGGAAACTAGTTAGACATTATTTTTGTGAAATGTTTTGTTCTTGTTTTTCCGAATTTTAATTTTAGTTACATAAGATTAGTTTTTCCTAGTCCCAATTTTATTTTCAGTGTACCAATCATGTCAGTCAAAGAATCATGAAATTCATAAATCTCAGGGTTTGTAAGCTACAGTTGCACAGCTGTCATCAAAAAAAAATTAAATTAAAAATTTAAAAAACCCTCGACTACGTGAAACCCTTTAAAAAGAAAAAAATAACCTTGAAATTATGACCCTACGTAAGTACGTATGAATTTTTTTGATTAAATGCTGTCCCGTCGGGGGACCGCTCTGATTATTAGCCTAACGTTCTGTTAAAGTTTAAAATAGTAGCGGTCCCCCGACAGGACAATATTTAATCAAAAAATTTCATACGTACTTACGTAGTGTCATAATTTCAAGGTTATTTTTTTCTTTTTAAAGGGTTTCACGTAGTCGGGGGTTTTTTAAATTTTTAATTTAATTTTTTATTTCATGCTTTTTGTAGGGACTCCTTATTATTTCTTTTCTTTTATTTTCTTGCGTTTTAAGATTCAGGTAATTTGGTATTTAATCAGGTTTTTTGTAATTCGCCATTTTGTGGTGGTGGCCATCTTGGATTTGAAATTTGTCATAGTAAAGTATTCTGCTAGTCAAGCCCTTTCATTTGATACCCATATTGAGGGAGTTGTGAAAAAAAATAATGCTTTTTGCCATTTTGTGGTGGCGGCCATCTTGGATTTGAAATTTATCATACCCATATTGAGGGAGTTGTGAAAAAATACGTAATCCGCCATTTTGTAGCGGCGGCCATCTTGGACCGATTTTCATCAAACATAGCTAAGAACACTCCCGACAAATTTACCTTTCAAACAAAAAAAAACAAAATTAAAATCGGTTCATCCGTTTGGGAGCTACGATGCCACAGACAGACATACACACACACACACACACACACACACACACACACACACAGACACGTCAAACTTATAACACCCCGTCGTTTTTGCGTCGGGGGTTAAAAACTAAAACGCTCTCTTGGAGAACACACTAACTTACTTTCTTAAATAACGTTTCAGTGACGTCACTGGCCGGTAAATTGCGAATGCTATGTGGTGGCTACCGCTATTCGAGAAGACCATAGCTTTAGTGGCTGTAATTCTGAGATGTGATGTTGAAATCCTATTGACATCTACGGCAGACTTTACCGTCTACACAATACAGTTGACATCATCGTCTAAAATGAATCACAATGTACAAACTGACTACTGCGCAATAGCATCAAACTTCTTGACATTTCCAGGAATATCAATATCCTTTTTATCACTTTTTGTGTTGAATAATTTGCATATTGCAGTTTTTACGTCATTTAACTGGACTTGGACCGTTGAATTCTAAAAATGGAACTATAAAAAATATCTTTAAAAATAAAGCAATGCCTTTGACAGCATACGGACCCTATGCAGGCTAACCTGGAAAGCTTTTGGTCACTTAAGTTGAAAATAAATGAGTGTTTTACTTAGAGAACGATATAGAAGTATTTTTGGTCATCGATGTGAGAAAAAATCCAATTTGATTTGTTTTATGCCCATCAGATTTTTGATAAAGATATAGGTGTCAGAGAAGTGTTTAGGTTCAGCATCTTTCCCAGTAACAATGAACTACTTACGATCATCTGTTCATCTACTAAGCGTAGATCATGAATGCTTCATTGGGATGGATGGAAGGCCCATGGTTTAGCAGCCAACATTTGAGGTTGACCATTGGCGATGCATCGCTAAAAAGACAAATGACGGTTGCGCAATCGTCTCCTAACAACGGTATAATTTCAACATTTAGTTAAAAATATTGTTAATAGTAGGAAGTTGTATAGAAGACGCGGTTTATAATGTTAATGGTGGGTCAATTTGTCATTTGCTACTAAAGAAAGTAAGTGGTGTATTGATGTAGCTCCAAGATCTTTGTTAAACCTATGTTAACACTCAAGTTGATGAAGAATGGCTGTAGGATTTACAAGGATGCAAGGTATACAAGGAACTCGACTCGTGATCCGGAGGTATAATGCGCTGCTTTTCACCCGATTTAAAAAAGGATACTGGTTTTAAAACCGGGTAAATTCTAATATGACTTCTCAGTGTTAACTTAAACACCTAAACATGGCTTACGCCGAACGAAAACATGAGTAAACCTAGACGTGAATGTTTTGAAGTCGCCAACACATAGTGAGCAGGCTCATTTACAGGGCAAGAAGCACTCAGGAAGTCCGGGACACATGCCTATATCTACAAGAAATAACGATTTAAATACGTTACATCACAGGTAGTAATTTATCCACAGTCGATCGTCAAAAATGAATCAACTATTTTTAGTTTTAGATATACTGCATAATTTTCATATCGTCATCATGATAATGAATTTCTTATAGGTATTATTTGCATCCTTAACATCTATTATTGATCGAAGCATCTACTCGTATCTTATGGTCACGATGATTCGCATATAAACAGCAAAAAAAAAAAACAGATGAAGGAATATAAAATGTGAATGCAAAAGAAATAATTGAAAGAAAACATTACACTGACATAATATTCGACATTTGTATAACCTACAATCCTGCATTGGTTGCTAATCCAAAAATGGATTCATACGTTCGAGAAATTCGTTTGCTCAACAAAGTAAGTAACGCAATGAATGTTGTTGAACTGTCAAATTTAAAGTCATTGCTACTGTGAGTGTGTCACGCAATTGCCCCGCTGGGTGTTCGTTCAAATGAGATTTGTTTATTGTAAACGCACCTACGCTACTGACTAATCAGGAGGAATCCAATTATTCTTTAAAAACTATTAGAAGGTCCTATGCATGGGAGAGTCGAAGGCTTTTTACCATATTTTAACTAACTTCCGAAAGTTCTCCTTAATCTTGGCAAGGTTTTATGAGATGTCGCAACAGATGCTTATTTGGATAAACGACTGATGAATCACTTTGGTTTCCAGCAGGTGGTAATTGATGTATGATGTAATGGAGAGCAATGGTGGCCCAATGGTAAACGGCCGCGACTTACGACTGGAGGTCGTGGGTTTGAACCCAAGCAGTCACTTTACTTAGTGTAAATTATTTGCTCTCAAAACGGTGAAGAAAAACGTCGTGGAACTGGCATGGTCTAGAACCAAAAAATCGAAGACATTGACATCCGCTAACCCGCACTGGGTCCGCGTGGTAGATTATGGCTCACTCCCTCTCACAGATAGGAGCGCTGTGTCCCAGCAGTAGGAACATATAGGTTGATTATGCAAGTGGTAACTGACCACTCATCCTAACAAAAATGTTCATCTAAGAACGGTAGGTACGAAAGTCACTTTAAGATACACCAAAACTTAGATAAACATGTGAAAAGTAAACGTTGAAAATTCATAACAACACCAAAAATCCAATATCCAAAACGGTTAGGATTGGAATAAACATAGCGTAAAAGTCACTACAATAGCTATAAAAATGTTTTGTGTGCAATAAACATTTTAGTATCGAACTGTATTAATGATGTAATGTTATGTGTTACTTGCTGTTTGTTTTATTGTCAGCTGTAGACTTGTTTGACATAATTGAAGATTTTGCTTCTAAACCCCTAAAGAATTCAGCAGAAGAGCTTGCCGCTACATGATGCCATAATAGCATATTAAGCATAATCATTCTATAATGTTCCCACTGTTGGGATACGGTGAGAGGGGTGGGCCATAATCCTCCACGTGGGCCCAGTGCGGGTTGGCGGATGTTTTCGAATTTTTGATTCTAGGACATGCCGGTTTCCTCAGGATGTTTTCCTTCACCGTTGTGAGACCAGTGATGATGAAATTAAAAACGCAAAGTAAAGTGCATTTCTGGGTTTGAACTGAAGTCAGGGTCGATAAAACTCGCCACCACTGCTCTTCAGATAACCTTCACCTCCTCCTGATAACCTGATACCGCTCGTCTTTAATAGGAGCTTATAATTCAGCCACTACGTCATTTAGTAAATAAACTTACCCTTTATCGAACATTAAGTAACTTTAATGCCATTAATCTGAAGGATAAAATCCGAAGGATAAGATACGACATACTCCATGGTAAGAAAAAAAAAAATACTGGCAGGTAAAGCTCAGATACATATTTGTAATATTAATAAAGAAAAAAATCTTCGATTCTCTTTCGTCTTTTTTCTGAATGTAGTCATTTGTTTGCTTCGCGTCGGAACGTGTTCTCGAAAATGGAGTAAAACGAAGTGCGAGCCGTTATTAAATACCTCTGTTTAAAAAGTTAACGACGCAAGAGATTCATTGCGATTTGGAGGCAACATTAGGAGAGTCTGCTCCGCCGTATTCCACTGTCGCAAGGTGGGCTTCTCAATTTCGAGTAGGGAGAACGAGCACGGAAGACGAACATCGTTGCGGCCGTCCATCGACGTCAGTCACCCAAGAAAATGTTGCGAAAGTCGAGAAACTTGTATTGAGCGTTCGAAGAGTTACCATCCGATACTTAATTCAAGAAACGGGCATTTCATATGGAAGCATTCAATCCATATTGAAACAATCTTTGAATATGAGAAAAGTCTCCGCAAGATGGGTGCCGAGAATGTTAGCCGACAGTCAGAAACAAAATCGACTTGACATTTCGAAGATATTGTTGGACAAGTTTCAAGTAGATTCTGAAAACTTTTTGACTCGTTTCGTAACAATAGACGAAACATGGGTCCATCATTTTGATCCCGAGACAAAACAGAAATCTTCGCAATGGAAACGGCCATCATCACCGACCCCGAAGAAGTTTCGTGCCGTGGCATCGGCTGGCAAGGTTATGGCCTCAATATTTTGGGACTCAGAAGGGATATTGTTGATTGATTACCTGGAGCGTGGAACCACTATTACAGGCCAATATTATGCAGCTTTAATTTCTAAGTTGAGGAATGCCATCAAAGAGAAAAGAGGGATGCTTCGAAGGGGCGTACTGTGTCATCACGACAACGCGGCCGCGCACTGGTCGGCAGTTGCGATGGCTGCCATTCAGCAAGCTGGCTTCGAATTGGTTGACCACCCCCCTTATTCACCAGATCTGGCGCCTAGCGATTTTTATCTGTTCCCCAAATTGAAAGAATACTTAAGGGGAAACAGGTACGAAGACGATAACGAGGTGATGGATGCCGTGGAGAGCTTTTTGCAGGACCAACACAAAACTTTTTTTTTGAAAGGGATTGAACCCTTGGAAAAGCGCTGGACTCGGTGTGTAGAGATTCGGAGACTATGTAGAAAAACAAATTATTAAG
The DNA here is from genome assembly GCA_951799955.1 of Apamea anceps. Classification (NCBI taxonomy): domain Eukaryota; kingdom Metazoa; phylum Arthropoda; class Insecta; order Lepidoptera; family Noctuidae; genus Apamea; species Apamea anceps. The sequence continues at coordinate 7,398,686 of OX637501.1, forward strand.
TTATCAATAGTCATTATATTCTATCTCATTCTCACTACTTTTTGATCCCTCCTCGTACAACTATTTATTTACCACCCGTAAAAGCGTCCATTATCTTCCACAGCTTTATTGCCATTGATAACATCACTAACTTTATACTTATTGTTTGATAATCATATATCGATTTTATTATCAGAATCGTCGAGTTAGTCACAGAATATTACATGAATCAGTATCAGTTTTGGACATTACTTCAACAACACGTTTAACTATTACAAGATCATGTTTTGATCGCGATTTTTTTGTTAACCTTGGGGTTTTATATAGAACCTAAATTAAATGGTAATATTGTATAATTTCATCATTAACAACATTATACGTCGTCATTGGAATCATTTTGTTATGATGGGGATTTACCTCCGCCATTAACTTCGGTTTTTACTATAAGGCATTTTGTTTATCAACATAGAACTAAACAATATTGTTTTTTTTGTCAGCCTACATTGTGTCCCACTGCTGGGACTCCTCCCCTTTTTTCTTCCAACCTCCCTGTCTTGTGCGATCTCTGGCCACGTTGGCCGCAAAAGTTACCAGATCGTCACACCACCTTCGCCGTGGTCTACCTCGACGGCGATGTCCTCCTTCAGGCGTCCAGTGAGTGACGATCTTGACCCATCTCTCCGGGTGCATTCGCGAGACGTGTCCGGCCCGCTCCCACTTCAGCCTCGCTGTTTTTTTTTTGTTATCAAAACAAAAATAACAAAGTTCATTATTTAACAGTATCATCATTTTCGAATTACTTATTTTATCATTTCCAAATTGTAACCTTTCCTCAGATATTTGCCACAAAATATCTTTACTCTTTGCATGTGTTGTTGAAGGGAAAAAATCGGCGATATATAACATAGCGGTTAGATCAAACGAGAAAGTAATTTGACATTCACGACATAGTATGGTCATCTAAAAAAAAATATCCGGAAAAGAACCGGAGTTACCGACATAGCTTGCGGAGTAAGCAAACTGAAGTGGCAGTGGGCTGGCCATGTTTGTCGAAGGACCGATGGCTGGAGCAGATGAGCTCTGGAGTGGAGGCAAGCATAGTGTGGGACCCCCCCAGGTAGATGGACGGACGACCTAAAGAAGGTGGCTGGGACAGACTGGATGCGGAAGCCGGATAACAGGGTGTTGTGGCGCAGCCTGGGAGAAGCCCATGTCCAGCAGTGGACTGCGATAGGCTGAGTTGAATGGTCAACTGGCTAACTGGAATATCGTCTAACACTCTCTGACCTAACGATTGCAGGTACATACCTAGTTAGAACAAAATGTATTGAATATCAAAGGCCAATAACTCTCTATAGACACAGCATAAATCCATATGAGTAATGAAGCTTAAGTGTTCGTCGACACATTTGTTCTGCCGATATTGACGACTATTGTGACGATTCGATCCATGTGATGGGCACGTGTCATTGTAATGCAGCGAGCATGATACTGAGTTGTCACAGATGTGTAGGTAGGTGTGTTACATATTGGAATTATCGGCGTTATGGCACATCTTTGTTTTAATGGTGTAGTATTGATTAGGACTTAGGAGGAATCGACCTGTTATCATATGATAACAGGTCAGTCGGTATAGGCCTAGGCTTTTCCCAACATGTTGGGGTCGGCTTCCAGTCTAACTCGACGCAGCTGAATACCAGTATTTTACATAGAGCGACTGCCTCTCTCTACAACCCAGTTCAGTAGTCACTGAACTGGGTTGTTACACGATACCCTTTTTTTTTTTTTGAGGATCAGGATTCATCAAATTTCGATACCCCGATACGATACCCTTTGGCTAGTCTTGGTAGAGCTTCTCACTACCCGTAACGACTGTTAAAGATATATGAATGGCAGCCGGGACCTAACGTGCTTTCCGGGGCACGGAGAGGTCTCGGTATGTAATGGATGGTTACGCATCTATGGACTTATTTCGGCAAGCGTTGCTTAACCCTTAAGATCGACCCCTACGGCTATTATTATTTATTGTTAGTGATCTCGCAAATTATTCACGTACCAGAAGAGAAGAGAGAAGTAAAAACGAGACTGTTGGCGGAGTGGCTGAGTGATCGACTGCTGCGCTGCATGTCACGGGTTCGATTCCCGCACTGAACAAATATTTGTATTGCCTACAGGTAGTTGTTCCGGATCTGGCTGTTTGTGTATGTGAGTTTAAATGTTTGTAAACGCACCCACGATACAGGAGTAATTCCTAGTGTGGGGCAACATTTTTTTATAAAAAACAACAAACGCCACTATCAGTGGTTCAATCGCTGCCACTACTACTGGCTCACAAGTGACTACTGCTTTTGAGCATTTCTCCGCAGAAACACTGGCTATCGATGGTGCTCGAATTGGCGCGTGCCAGTGTCACAGGCAACTTGATGCAGCATGTCACTAACTTCTGGGTCTGACGAGCATCCATCTGAAATCTCCCTTAGAGCTAACGATTTAACACGTGATTGTTTATCTTACTGGATGGTCTGATTAAATTAAAAATAGATTGTATTTGACTCCAAACCTCGAGTGTGTAATTGCCAATGGCGACTTCCAATTATTACCTACTGTTATAGGTCAAATCTTTTTATTATCGCTGCTATAAAATAAATATCATGCGGTAATCAGACGATGCTGAATGATTTAAATAAATTTCGTGAGTTAAAAATTGGACCATATTGCGTCATTTACTTAGATATTAATTTCACCTTTGTGCATGTTTAATCTTTTTTTTTTAATTGGACGTAAAAACCACGTGAAGAATATAATTTATGTGACCTGTTGACATAATTATAAACAAATAAAAGCTAATTAATCATTCATAGTTAATGAACCGAATGTTTGGTCGTAACTCGTGAGTATTTCATGCCTAATGTTAACCGTATCGATATTATTATTTTGCTCGAGCTCGAACAATAGAAAGTTGATTGCGCTTGCGCATTGTCAGATGAGAGTCGTTATTTTGATGTTTGATGATAAATAAATTATATTGTGTTGACTGTGATGAGACAATTCATAGCTATACTCGTCTATTCAATAATAATATGCTTTTTGAACTCTGAAACCGCACGCGAGCTAACCTATAAACGCGAAAGTTTGTGAGGATGAATGGATAGGTGTTTGTTACTCTTTCACGCAAAAACTACCTATTAAACGGATTTTGATGAAACTTTACAGTAATGTAGCTTATACATCAGAATAACACATAGGATATTTTTTATCCACGGGATCGACACTTATGTGGGTGAAACCGCGGGGCGCTGCTAGTGACAATATAATTTTTTTAGCATCGCTGGAAAAAGAGGTCTCTGAAAGAACCACATGGTACCTTTCAGAAATGGCTACCCAGTGCCCTGGCACTGGTAGCCATTTCCTCCACCTTGCCTCACCTGCCTTACCCTGGTAAGGCAAGGTCTTACTGGATTCTTATATAGGTACCCACTAAAACCACCACAGTGGCCGTCCTTAGGATACTTGGGACTGTACTCAAAATTCAAATTGCTCACCACGGAAGACAACAATTCATCATCCCTCACCACGTCGTTCATCACGTCGTAACACCCCTAGACAAACCCATATAGACTCTGAGTTAAAACCTGTCCACCACAGACTGCAAACACCAAGCCACGTGAGGTATAAATATTGTCAATGCGATGCACGGAAGCAATTCGCCATGGTCAGTGAAGCTATTGTATTTAATTGTAACAAAGATTGACGCTGACAAAACCACTTGACCGTGGCTCCGCGACTGATTCAGCAGCCCTAGCACGAACGCGCGACATGAACGTTACGTAAACGATTTTTTAATCGTAAATATAGCTGATTTGGTTGCAATTTTTGCGAGAAATTAGTGTCACACAAAGATATAAAATTATAAACCAATCGACATAGCTTGCAGTGTAAGCAAACTGAAGTGGCAGTGGGCTGGCCATGTTTGTGTAAAGACCGCTGGCTGGTGGAGCAGACCTGGAGAGCCTGGAGTGGAGACCACGTTTCGGCGAGCGTAGCGTAGGACGCCCCCCAGCTAGATGGACCGAAGGTGGCTCGGACTGGAAGAATGCTGAAGGCAGAGGACAGGGTGTTGTGGCGTAGTCTGGGTGAGGCCTATGTCCAGCAGTGGCCTGTGACAGGCTGAGTTGATTGATTGAATAATAGATATGAATAAGGTCTTAAAACTAAGCAAAATAAATATTATTCGCGAACGAGTATTTCATATTTTAAAATCGTCTAATTTTACGTTACGTTTACACCGTGCGCGTTCATTCGTGCACGGCCCACTGATAGCAAGTGCCAATAGGCAAATTAATTAATGTAATGTGTAGGCAATTTTATGGCTATCTAGCCTCCTTTAATGGTATAGATAATGTAGATAGGTGTTCCGTGTTCCAGATTATAAGTAATTGCATTAGAAAATTAAAATGTATTGTAGTTAATAACAACTTATACCTAATTAATAAATAAAATAATAATATTATACCAAACCTATCGTAACTAGAACTATTTAAAAACTAAAATATGGGTATTTTGGATTTTGTTAGGCTACAGTTTAAAGAACTGAGTTTCTATTGTTTTACAATTTAGTGTGTCGTTGGAATATGGCGTGATGCTATTGTTTCATGTAATAGGCAGGCGGTGGAAATGTTTTAGATATTTTAATTCGAGACAATCTTTTAATGTAGGTAGTTCATGCAGAAATTTTTCCTTTACAGTTTCCCCAGGGATGTGCATTACAAGCATTGCCCAGGGGGTTCCGCAATTGGTCTTTCAAGAGGAACCGGGACCACCCCTGTGTGCGGATGTTGATCACCGGGGTGGCTCACTCCCCGGAGGTCGAGTGCCTTTTGAAGGTTTCACCTCGAAAACAAAAAAAAGGTAGTTCATGCGGAAAGAATATCAAGTTATCAACTCAGTACTTTATTACTTTTACACCTTTAAGAAAAAATTACAATTATAAGTAAAAAATTATGCAAATCAAGCATACAAAATTCACATCTGAAAATAAAAAAAATGAAATCAGCGTCATCAGAAATAGTACCTACCTACAAAAAGTAATTAAGTATGCAAATAAAGTATACAACATTATTTTCTTTCCTTTTTCAGTTGAGTTACTTCCAATTAATGTTCCTTGTTAATTACAATAACAAAACACTTGTATTGCGAACCTTCAAGGCGTAAAACTCGTCTGAAAGTTCAAGTTTGGTGGCGCGTGCGCCGCGGTCAGCCAGCGATGCGTTACGCAATATGGCGCCCGCGTCCGTACCTAAGTACGTACGTTAACAATTGAATTATTTTCAGCAACAGGAAAAGAAATCAATTGTAATTAGATCATGGACTCATTTTTATTATGACGCTTCTTTCTTTACAAAATCTGGGCCAAAAGGCTATTAGGCCAAATGTACAAATTCTTTAATTAGTTTTGTTTGGAATAAAGGCTCCCGCAGACAGGCGCAGGGTGCGACGCGATTCTGGTTGAACAATTTCCATGAAGTTTTCATAGAAATTGTACTACTAGAGTCGCGTCAGTCGTGACATTTTGTAAATCAGCTTTTTGTAGCGTGACTGTACGATATTTATCAGCGTACTCGTAGTCCCGAAATAGTTTTATGATATCCTACAGTTGTTTTATTTCGTTTCATTTAATTGATAACGATGTCTACAAACAATTCGCTTTATTTGAAGTCGATAAAAATTCCTAATCATTATTTAGAATAATTTTCCTTGTATTAAATATTTTGTAATACAAAAAATACAATAAAATGCTACGTCAACAACGCTTGTTACCGCAAAATCGCAACTGTCAACTTTGACTGATGAACACCAAAATGAACAGGCTATTTTATACCGTTTTAAAATAAAGTCTGGAATAGCGTGAAGGTGGATATTCATAGGGCCTGATAAGTAAAAGCAAGCGATTCTTTCGAGATAACCGGTAGAACCGTGAGCAATGTCAATGCCTTCAACCCTGAAACACAGTTAACCAGCCTAATAAATATCCATCAGGAGGTATTATTTGTTGGTGATATGGAATATCGTGATTAAGTACGATTCCTTCCTTATTTTTTTCTATTCTACTTATTTAGGACCTTTTAAGCAGAATTTAGTACGGTTATATTAGATAGGCGATTCTATTTGGTTAGATACTTTGTTGGTCCGGAACCAACTAAGTATTTAACCAAATGGAATCGCCGCCCGACCCTTGCTCGATGAAGCGCCAGCCCGCGCTATATCTGAGCCTGTAACTTTAAACCCTCGACTGTGACCTCTGAGTTTGTTTCGGCCTTTCTTCTCAGAGATAGTCCTAGGAAACGCCGTGCTCATCAAAGCAATAATAACTCGATCCAGCCTGTCCCATCTTGCTGCCCTCTCTCAGCGATGCCCTAAGCCGAGGTTCGTACCCCACAGGGGGTGCCCTTAGCGTACAGTCGCTTAGTTTTAATTAGTTTTAAGCCCTGGCTGGAGGCTTTAAGTTTACTTAAGGCAACCACAGGATAGCCCGGTTAAATAGTCACGACCTCTCTAGGTCAACTACGAGATGCCAGCATTTACAAAAACAAAAACAAAACAAAACGCGTCGGTAAGTATGGAACTGCGGCTACAGACGGCAGTAGGTAGGTACACTCTACAGGGTGGCATCGACGCTCAAACTGTAACCATGAATTCAGCACATGATTTAAAACCCTCCTGCGTATAAATTTGTCGTCAGTTATCAATAAAAAATAATTGCTGTTGCATAAAAATGTGTAACGCAGGGGCGTTCATAATCACGTACCTACCTACTGCAGCCATGGTAACAGGATGTGTGTCGATGTCCCTGCTGCCCTGTGTTACCTGCTTATAATAGTCCTGGCGCCTTCGAAGTCGTCCTTTTTTACCTATACGTTATTTAAGTGGAAGTGCGAGTAAACAGTGACAAGCTTAGATTGTATCGAAAGTGTTGACATTGCCACCTCTAGTAGCGGCACCAGCGGCGTCTCCGTGCTCTGCAGACTGAATAGCCTGCTAAAGTTGAACTTGGCTGAATAGTCTGCCAAAGTTTTATAAAAAAACTCGGATTTGTCAAAAAATACTTGTATTCCCCATTGTTCGTCCCACTGCTGCCCTCGTCGTCGACTGGTGGGGCGAACGGGAATTTAATAAATATTTCCGGAATCCTGGGAATAATTTAGTAATTTTATTTTAAATTCCCATAGGCCTTACTAAATAATTTGAGTCTGGTTGTTCAATGGTGAAAAAATACTTATTTATAAATAACTAGCTTCTGCCCGCGGCTTCGCCCGCGTGGATGTCGGAAATTATCCCACGGGAACGTGCTAACAGGATAAAATGTATGTGCTTCCCCAGGATGCCATCTATCTCGCGGGCCCTTTGTGGCTAATTACAATAGAAAACCAATTGTGTCTCATTAGTGGTGATTAAGAGGGTACCTATATGATATCCTTACCTAAGTACCTACATAATAAAAAAAAAAAACTCAATAACAGAAAATAAAATACCTACCTACCTAAATAAACCTATTTCTGATGATAACTAAACTCAATAAATAAGCAAAATCCCTAAAAACTAATATCTATACGAATGACTAATCTTACCTAACAGTATTATAAAATAACCTACGGTCACTACGTACACTATCAAATATACTACCTATACTTTAAAATTAAAATCTATACCTACGAATTATAAAAATAAACCTAAATAACTCTAAAAACTAATAGAAATAAAAAAGGTCGCACTGAAAAACACGGTTTAGAATTGCAAGTAGCAGTTGAAATAAGAACGAACGCTCGCCACTCAACACGTCCGTTCAAATTAAAGTTCAAAAAATATCCTTATATACGGTAGCGATCCGTGGCGGCCGCGCGCCACGCGTGTGCTGCGAACGGTGCAAGCCAAATTCAACCTTCAGCACTACATTTAGAGCATAACTTTAGTGAACTCCACTTCGGGTAACGTAACCTACGACAAACTTATTATTTGCGGTTGGTACAGTAATCGGGTCTAGGGATCGAACCGCAAAATTAAGTTTGTTTTTTATTGTATATACTTTTCCGGGATAAAAAGTACCCAGTGTGGTGCCCAGGATATTAAAGAATAATTATACCAAGTTTCATCGTAATCGAACCGGTAGTTTTTGCGTGATGCCTGAACAAACAGACAGACAGACAGACAGACAGACAGACAAAAATTTTTTTAATCACATTTTTGGGTTCGGTGTCGGTCTAGTAACACCCCCTGCCATTTATTTTTTTGATATTTTCAATGTACAGAATTTTCACTTCTACAGATTTATTATAAGTATAGATAATATTATGAATGCGAAAGTGAGTTTGTTTGTTTGTTTCTTACGCTTTCACGCTAGAACAGCTGAAAGGACTATGATGAAATTTATAACATGGATACACCCTGGGTTAGCAATAGGATAGTGAAACAGTGGGACGTAGGGGAATACACGAATACCTACATATACGCGCTTCTACACAGCACTTTTTTTATCACAATATACATATACTACCTATTCAATATATAATGTAGCAATATCACGCGTCCGGGGACATGAATGGAGATAAGTACGTTACGTTACTAAGTAAACACCTACCTTTTATCACATCGCGAGTACCATAGTAACAGATTTCAAATTAAAACTCAAATGAGATAACACAGACACACACTATCTCCCAGTTCAGTCGGAAGTGTAATCGTAGCCAGTATATTATTACATCACTAAGTATTGTATTATGAAACGGTTTTAAAACAATGCGATAATTTCAGTTCTTCCGAGATCAAGGGCGAATGATTTTAGAATAGGTAAGGCAGGTCAGGCAAAATCAGAAATTCAATACTAATGAACGGAGTTGGCGTCAGAACTGTGTGGCGTCGAAGTGATTCAAAAGTATGTGATTGTCAATTATACTAAACATTTACTACTAGTACAGCTGCCATATAGCTGCGAACTCCGTTCATTAGTATTGAATTTCTGATTTTGGTCATCTACTTTTGCTGTTGACTGTACAGTTTGCGAAAATAGTCGATAGGTAGTGCTAATTAAATATTTAGCTCAATAATCGTGGCTAAAAAATAACAGCCCCCGGGATCGTCCGAAAGGGTTACCGTTGCCCTGGTATATACTTAAAGGGCTAAGGAAGGAACACGGGAGAGTCTGACACTCCCTTCCGCTCCACCCAGAGCAGGAGGGGTCATTTGATGATTTCGCATCCTCAAAAAAAAAAAAATAATAACAGCCGCACGGGCCGATCAATCAGGTTAAACTACGCTTGCCGCGGTACATCCGTGGATGAGTGACCATCTTTACATACCAAGACTCCTCCGTGCCTAGGACAGCACGTTAAGCGGTTGGTCCCGGCTGTCATTCATGGATCTTTGACAGCCGTTACGGGTCGTCAGAAGCCCGAAAGTCGAAACCAGTCTTACCAAGCGGTATCGTATTACCTAGTCACAGGGTTGTGGAGGTCAGATAGGCAGTCACTTTGTGTAAAATACTGGTACTCAGCTGCATCCGGTTAGACTGGAAGCCGCCCCCAACATAGTTGGGAAAAGGCCAGGCAGATGTGTTCAGCTCAAGAATATTAACCCATTGAAGGACCCTGAACGATGCACAATTGAAGTTTTATTGTTATTATGTCTGTCATTTCCCGCAAAGTGTTAAAAAAACTAAAGTGATAAACTACCTTCGTCGCTGACAATACATAGGTATATACTAGATTGCACTCACATGTACACAGGGGCGTGGGCAATTTTGAATTGAATCACGTGAATAGATTGCTCTACGAAAGGAGCTTCATGACATACAGCGGTCAGACGCTCAACCTGACCTGATCTGACTGGGTGCCTCATTATATTCAAATCAATCAAACAACTTAGACTATCGCAGTCCACTGGTGGATATGGGCATCTCCCATGCTCTGCTACAACACCCTGTCCTTCGCCTTCCACATCCAGACTGTCACAGCCACCTTTTTGAGGCCGTCGGTCTAGCTGGGGCTTCTATTCAATTACATATTAAGAAAACATATTACTTAAATTCCTCAACTCAAAATTCTCTATAATAATATGATGACTCATTTTCACACCACTTCTCGGTCACCGGTGCCGGCCGAGGCGCCATTTTCAGCCGTTTCAGTAAAGTTTGAATAGTAAATTTACCCTTGATTCCACTAGCAAGTAATGCAGTTATCTTACACGTACTTACTCATAATCAACATACATAAACATTTAATTACACAAACGTTTATCACAGAACTTATATCTACTATTCTACACGCATTGTCTAACACGCTTCTTTACAAATCATGTGCAAATCGATTCAAATACCTTTGCAGTGATTAATTTCCTATACTGAATCAATAAGACACTAGATACGTGGCACGTGTAGTATGTGTAGATACCTAATCGTTTCATTACAATATGGCGTCAGAGATAAAGGTAAACGTCATTTTACATTGTAAGCTGCAGGTACAGTTAACCTGCACTAAGAATAACGCTCTTAATTCTACGACAAGGCACTTGACTGTCAATGTTAATTTCTTACCATTGATGTGCGGTTGACTGTACCTGTTCTTATCTTTAAAACTCCTGTATCGTGGGTGCGTTTACAAACATTTAAACTCACATACACAAAACAGCCAGACCCGGAACAACTGCTTGTAGGACAAACTTGTTCCAGAACGGAATTAGAATTACTTTCCTTTTATCTTTTAAGGAAAAAACACAGAGCAATAGCTTTTGTGACTCATTGGAAAAGTGTATGTTTATTTTTTTGTTGTAAATAGAGATATGATTAAGAATTGAAAACTAATCTGCGCAAGTACTCAAGAAGCGGAAAGGGGGGGGGAGGGACGCGTGAAGGGGGTAAGGGAAATGCTGTAAAGTAGCCCGCGAAATTCAAATTTACTTACGTTTTTTGCAATTTGCAAGTCAGCATCAGATTGTATGTTGATTAAAAATCGGCCAAGTGCGAGCCGGACTCGCGCTCGAAGGGATCTATAAAAATCACGTCTCTTGTGTGGGAGCCCCCCTTAAATATTTATTTTATTTTAATTTTATTATTAAAGTAAAAATACAACCGAGTATTTTGTGAATATTTCAAGTGCCTACCTGTTGCCATTATTGATATCGAGCAAAAAAGGGCAAAAAAATCGCGTTTGTTGTATGGGAGCCCCCCTTAAATATTTATTTTATTTTGTTTTTAGTATTTATTGTTATAGCGGCAACAGAAATACATAATTTGTGAAAATTTCAACTGTCTAGCTATCGCGGTTCTTGAGATACAGCCTGGTGACAGACAGACAGACGGACGGACAGACAGCGAAGTCTTAGTAACAGGGTCCCATTTTTACCCTTTGGGTACGGAACCCTAAAAAACATAAAAAAAATTGAATTTCGCTAGCTACCCTGATGCTTTAAACGGGTTCTTTCAACTGAAATTCACGCATTGTGGAATGGACTTCTTTCTTCTTCGTCGTGTCGATGGCACGGCAGTGACTGTGTATAAAATTTTGTTGGGCCAAAACTGGCCTTTTCACAGCATCGTTTTGGTACACAGAGGGCAGAACAGACTAAAGTCGTCGAATCTAGGAGTAAAATGCAAATAACTAAAATAATAAGCTGTCTCACTATCAAAAGTAAAAAAAATATACTTAAACAGATTTTAAAATAAAAATTTGACAAGGATTTATATTTAAAAACCGTGTGAAAATGTCAAGATTGTTATAATAGTTATAATAGCTAGTTGACGTGTAGCTTAATGAAAGACGTAACTATTAATTAAGCTACGCGTCTACGATGCTACGAGATGTTTAGTCGTGCGTAGCAACTCCTAAAACGACACTTGAATAGAACCCAAGTTTTGATAATGTTTCAGGGATGTGTACGAAACACACTTTGTAGACATATGATAATAATTCCTGAAAAATGGTTCAAAGAACATTTTTACAAGTCAAGTCAAAAATAGATAATGTTTAAAACCTATCTCAGGTCAGCGTTGCCTGGCACAGGCAACTGAAGGAACACGGATGGGTTTTAGTCAGTAAAAGTCTGACACGCCCTTCCGCTCAGCCCAGAGCGGGAGAGGTCATTTGATGATTTCCCCCCCAAAAAAAAAACTTTTTTTTTGAGTTTTGTTTCGGTTTCGTGTCAGAACATGAAACCGAAACAAACTCAGGGCACGCAGTCTCTTTTAATAAAGTCCTACACCCTAATTGCATAACACACTATCAATCACAATCTGAAGGCCATTATTAATCCATTGCTTCATATGTTCCAAAAAAAATTCTGCTACACAATATACATAACGCAATGAATGTTGTTGACCTGCCAAAATGGTAGCCATTCCGCAATTACCTCGCAGACATAATCTTAGTCAGGTAAAAAATAAAATGTAAATGCATACCTACATAATATTATACGTATTATCACGTTTTCAGCAATGCGGCTTGAAACACGATACCTACAACATAAACATTAAAAAAATATCGCGAATGTTGATAGTGGTAGGGAAAATTGTTCATAATGATTTATACAATATTCATAATAAGTAATTCCCTCAACTGATAGCTTAAATACAGCAACTGATAACGGGTCTTATCATACGTTTACCCCCTAAAGTATTGGGGGGCACGCTACGCTTTAGTTTACTTACTGAACTAAGCGTGGAAGGGTTATAGGAAATTATATAGGTCACAAAAGTAAGCAGTTTGAGTCAAGTAGTAAGTATCAAACTTTATTTTCTCTGTTATCACGCCATTTTCTAATATTGGCATGAGTAGGTGGTATAGTTTTCTACATTTACAAGCCCGATGGGATTTCTCACCGGCAAAATGTCGAACTTCCATACAAAGTTTCGTCTCCAATTGAATCCCCTTTAGTGGATGAATTTTCCTTATTGTTCACTTTTAAGCATGGGTAACGCCACCCATGCTTAAATTTATCTATTTATTCAGAATTTTAAGCAAGTAATTAAAGTAATTGTTGTAAATATAACTGCGTCCGGCATAAGTAATATCTTAAGATCTCGTAGCTCTTTATTTTTGCACGATTGTGTAAATGCTGTGAATTTAATTGTGCTTATGCTAGGAATAAGTTCAGTTGAATGGATTCAGTCACCATACAATTTCGTTCATTCTAATGCTACTGTTGGAGATCGAACTCACAACCAGCCGGTCGAAAGTTCCTCGTTCGGCCATTGAGCTTTTGAAGTTTTTTTTATGGTGCCATTTAACCAATTCTTATGATTTTTGCATTATTGAGTAAATGCTGTGAAATTCATTATTTATTAAGTATTTTAGGAATGGATTTAGTTGAATAGCTACCACTCTTGATTCTATGGTTCACTTCGTTCAATAATGCAACGGTTGGTGATAGAATTCACGACCTCTGTCTCGCTGAACCTTATCCATAGGGTTTTCGAAGTTGTATGATGATACCATTCAGCTGATTTCGTCGCCAGCATTCTGTCTATGGTTGTTCTGACCGGTCATGGGGATTGGTAGCTTCAATATGTTGATGTAAAGAGAGTCGAGTTGAAATTTTATCACGCTAATTAGGTACTTAATATTTAGTAAATCCATTTTTGATTTCCGTTCGACTTGTGTTTCCATAAATACGGCCGCTAGCGTAAGGGCTATTCACCAACTACGGATATCATTAATTAAATACTGGCATAACTACCTGGCGACAATCACTTAGGTACTCACATGTAGGTAGATACGAGACATACAGCATTAAATAGTAATTAAAATGCAAAGGTATAATTAGTACACGCTTCCACGTGCAAATGTTAAGATCATGAACTCTAGGTAGGTACAAGTAGACATTGGCAACTTATTTAAAATTGAAATATTTGATCGTTTATGCATAGACAAACACGGATGACTGTCTAATTGCGCTTGCTGATAACTAGTGGTAATCATAAGATAATGCATAGGTACTACTTATACAGATACAGGGTGGCAGGCGATGTCCCTTCCACCTTGCAGAAGTAGTATGCATAATCGCAAACTGTTACCATGAATTCAGCACATGCTTGACCTAGTGAAAGCACTAGGAAGTGGTGAAGGGCGGGCGTTTTGGGAGACTGTCTTATGTAATTTTGACGTTCGAAAAGCGCTGATTCTCAGCCTAATCAGAATAAATAACACTTGATTTTCATTCTAGACCCCTAGTATAGAAATATATCGTCGGTTATCAAAAAAAGAAAATTAGCTGTTTCATAGAAAATTGCAATACCTACGCGGTCAAAATGTATGGAACCGAAAAAAATATTCTTTCTTTTATAAACACTTCTGATGTCTTCAGAGGTTTACTTTGAAATGTTTACTGTTTAGTCAACTAATAACTGTTTCACAATAACCCTTCCTCGTGCAGCCATGAACCGAATGCACTTGCACTATATTATGACATGTATAAAACACCGGATTAATCTAAAATTCTAAACAATTGTACTTTTATTACTCGGTTTATTCTTGCAATTTGATGTTGGGAAATAACACGGTGGCACGGTGGCCATAGACACATTCACCTTTACACTGGGTGAGTTCACAAGGGCCACGTACTGTACACAGTAGTAGAATATGATACAGCAGGTAAGGTATTATATACATAGTTAAGTAATTTTTAAGTTACTTTGTCGCATTAGATTAAATATCTGTAATGTCGAAGGAAAAATGTGATAGATAAATAAATAAATAAAGTTTTCGTTATAATATTTGTTGATATACAGCATATCCCGGAATTAACGCACTCCACCAAATACCCCAATTAAAATATATTGTTATTTATAATCATAATACGTACCTACACTGAATTTTGACTATTGTGTATATCTATAACATTGTTTATTTATTAAATTGGTTATACTAATGTAGGAGAAAATTGTAGTCACATTACAAATCTGTGCATGCACACATTCGCACAAGTAATAAGAGTGTAGCGTAGTAGGTACTTCATCCATTTTGGTTTGTTATGAACGCACTGCGGAAGTGTGACTGTAATTTACGTAGTTTAAATTATTTTTGGGATAAAAAAATTACCTAAGTATATTAAAAATGACTGAAATCGACTCTGAATAAACTACTTTCATAATGTGCATTAACTAAGTTACACATTGTATAGATTCTGTACAGTGCAGTAGGCCGAATGTCAATGAAATAAAATTAACCAGTATAAGCTGGCCTTTTTTTTTTTTGAGGATGGGAAGTCATCAACTGACAGTGTCAGACTCTTACTGACTAAAACCCACCCGTGTTCCTTCCTTAGCCCTTTATGTTCCAGGGCAGCGGTAACCCTTTCGGACGATCCCGCTACCCTGGCAGGCTTCGGCCCCATCGGGCCCCGTCAATCTTGCTGACATCTCTTTGAGGCGCGCGTGTAACACATACGCGCCGTCCGGCACGGGCCTGGTCCTGATCGGACGGTGAGTTACCCATTACTCTCCGCCCGCAGGCCCGGGTATAAGCAGGCCTTTATTCTATTGAAACTCCGTACTTGAAAACCGCTGGGCCAGCTCAAAATCAAAGTGTTATTACGACGTGCGGTTTACTGCGCGTCCAGTAGATATTATCATTAGCAGTTCCTGGCAACACTGTTGGCAATGGCCAAGATGATAATGTCGCAATTTAGGTCTCCTGTGATCGTCGTTTAACGTTTCCTTTGAGAAGTAAAGTCGTCGGTGTTTATAGCCGTATTCGTAAAGTGGTACCTTATGTCAGTCCCATATAATAGGTAGGTACATTTTTGACGTTTTCAGCATCGTTATCGCCTGTGGTTAACGCTGATAGAACGGTACTTTGTATAGGCCCTCTTTGCGACCATGCCTCCACTGGTACTGTCTTAGCTTATCACTCGAACGAGGTATGGCCAGTCACCTTGCTACATCTGAACGTACACAGTGACGTGTAGGTACATTTTTACTGAACATAATGCATATTTAAATGACCTTTTAATTTACTTTAATGTCATCTACTCGCCCACAAATGCTTTAATTTTATTGCAAATCCTTTTGACAATAAATTAAGCCTTAATTATAGCTGCACTATCAAACATTCGGTTGCGATAAAGGAGATTATATTATAAACCGATAATCCGTCAAAATAGTGCATTGGCACACGTAGGTAACTACTAATCTACGTTCGCGATTTAGTTGCCAAAAATGTAAACATTTAAGTTTAAGGAAAAATTACTTTAATTCCTACACATTAAAGTTCAGTTTACGTTACAATTTCAAGCAATTTTATAACTTTTTCAGTGTGCTATAGTCACTCTGAAATCGACTTAATTGCTACTAAAATAAAGTTGATATTTGTTTAACTTGGAATAAGATCAATTGGAAATATAAATTTGAATAGACTCGAATAGGTACTCATATCGATTTGTCTGTCCTAGAGGGAAAACCCCCGAGGCGAACATGAAAGCGTAATGCCCTTTTGTTACCGCGCAAAGTAAGCTTCAGTGCATTCATACAGTCAGGTAGGTACAAATGCCATGGCGGTCAATCTTAACGAAGACTAGCGCAGACACAGGTGTACTCTCTCTTCCCTCACTCTAATAGTCCGATGGGACGGCACACGACCGAAGAGAGATCAGGCGTAGAACCAACGTACTCTGGTCTACCTTCGCCATTTATAAACATTTACTGGATTTAGTTTGCACTCTATCTGCCAAATTGGGGAATAATCTTAATCAGCAACGGCAGCTAAGTAAAGACGTCAGCACAACATGCTACCCGAAATTGTAAAATTTTCCCAATCAACTTTGAGCCAAAAAGCTCAAAAGCCAAAAGCTTTAGAGATAAAGTTGAAAATCTATTAAAGAAATTTGACAGATAGTAGTTAGTAGCTTGATGTGCTGGCGTCTGCATTTTAGATAACTAACGTGCGTGCTAACGGGGGTATTACACCGCCAACATCCAAACTCCCGGCTGTTACTAAGAACTTCCTAATGGAAACACCCAATAACACTTTTCCCGACCTTGGAATCGAATCCAGGATCCCACGCTCGGCAGTTGGGCTTGCGACCACGAGACCAACGGAGCAGTTACAGTACTTAAACTAGCAACATCCATTGAAGTTAAAGAAACAAAAAATAAAAACAGTTTAGTACCTACTGAAGTTTTTTCTGTTCTTATTTTACGCCAATACTATAAAAAACAATATCTTTAAAATGATTATTACTCTAGCTAGGAACAAAATGTGAAATTCTATTTTATAAGAGTTCTGTGGGGAAAGGTTTCGCTAAATCATGATGTCTATTTCAACTTCGTGAAAGTGAAGGCTAGATGCTACTAACAAAGGAAAGTAAGTAAGGTCTGTCTACGTAGGGAGGCGGACCTAGTAGGTAATATTGTAGATCGAGATATACGGTCATACCTACCACAGCCAGTGGATAAAAGTGTTTAGTAGATGATCTTAGGTCTTCTTCTGAAATTCGTTTGGTGTATAATGCATAATAAAGAGCATACTATTCTATTCTTATTTATTGTTGCTTTTTGAGGGTATGTCTATATGAATATAATAAAGTCGCTTTTTGCTACATGTCTGTGTGACAGCTTAGGACTTCTAAACTACTATACCTGTCCATGAGGCAAACCGTTTTTTGACAGATGGAACTAGTGAATGCAGCGACACACAATACATTGATTGATATGGTAGTACGGTATTATAATGTCTGTAAGAAGCTATAAAAAAGATAGTTCAATAAGATAAGGCAGTTTATATATTTATTTTATTACGCATTTTAAAGTTAACTTTTATGTAATCTGCCATAATTACGCTGTAAGACAGCTATCAAAAAACACATACTCACAGTTATCTACATTCATTCTTCCAGGTCAGAACAAGCATTCTGTTACCGTTAGGCGCTGATCTGATTATTCCTCACGACACGTTTTATCCATAATCAGTACACAGACACAGCTCCAACTTTAACATGAGTCTACGACGATTTAGTGACATCCAAGGGTTGGTAATTTCGCCCACATTGATGGATATCATTTTTCCTATAAACACTATACTTCTAACACAAAATAACTATAGATTTTATTGTATTTTATTAATAATATATTTTATTATGACAGCTTTGACAACGACGTTTAATACGTAGCCATGGCAACGCACCTTTCAAATTCTTACCGGCCTGTATCTTTTTAGCGTAATAGATATGCAAACTCAAGCAGAATAATCACTGGCTATGTTCTTATCTCAAATTCATATTTTCTACATGATGTTATTCTACGAGTTTACTTTATAGATCCATGCAATGCAAGGATCAGTTGGAGTTTCGCCTCTAAAGCGAACACTACAAGGAGCCTGATACTCCAGGGCCACCTATCCCGGGAATACCCAGCGTACCTCTCCGCTCCGGTACCTGACGGACCCTGCCTACGCCTCCGTCCTTCGCCCTCCGTGAAGGGCTCCTTTATCTATTAGGCCGCGCCTCACCCGAGGGCCGCCTCGCCTGAGGGCCGCTTCACCTGAGGGCCGCCTCACCCGAGGGCCGCCTCACCTGGCGGGCTGACAGCGTCTCCGCCGTGCGTCTCTCTCCTGCTGCCGTGCTGCGTCCTGGTCTGCTGCGTGGGCCCTCCTACGGGTGTCCTCCGTGTCGCCACGCACCAGCAGATGCCCTCGCCTGCATCTGATCTGCTTCTGCTCTTGCTTCTGGACCTGCAACTGCAACTCTACCTGCCCCTGTCGCCAGCACCTGCCTCGCGACTACCTCTTCAGCTCCACCTGCATCTCCACCTCAGCCTCCTCAACCCATCTATCACGCGTCGTCACTCATACACCCTACCTCCACATTCTACACACCACTCTTCAGTCTCATCTTTTACCTGTAAATATACATCTAATTGTTTTCTACCTCCCTTTCATTATATCCCTTAACTGTTTAACCTTAGCTTAGCTTTCCTCATCGCTACACGACAATTTGTATTAAAATCGCCAAAAACAAAAACTGCAAACATTTTTAATGTCCCCAGAACGCCAAGGAATAGTCAGCTAGTGATGTGACGCGAAAGTTATCACTGTTTGATTTCGCCCGCTGAAATATTTATAAATACTACTATCGAAAATCATTTGAGGTCAGTAAAATATGAACTTAGTTAACTACTTTATAACAAAGATAAAATTGACGGATTTCGACCTTCAGATGGGTGCCGATCCGGAATTAAATAGTTGTTAGCAATCCTTGTCGATAATTATATTCCCATCTCTACAAAACAATTGGTTGTCAGTGCCCCGGGCGCCACGGACAATTATAGAAGTCGTTCTGTGACGTCATAAGCGTACGGTTGTCAAGGTCACTTTGGCATAGTGCAGCCTGTGCAGCACTAATCGTGTGAGCGCGCAAACATCCTTCTTTCACTCGTGTATACTAAAATATTGCTGTTCCGTATATTTTGACCGCGTAGGTATTGCACTTTTCTATGAAACAGAAGATTTTTTTTTGATAATCGACAAAAAATTTCGACGCTATGGGGTCTAAACTCATGTGCTGAATTCATGGTTACAGTTGGCGCGTCGATGTCCCTGCCACCCTGTATACTCGTACAGTAAAAAATTCTGCCGCTTAGATACCTACGGTATAAAACGTTGACTGAAGTAGTTAAAAAAACATGGGAGTAGACAAACATAGAAGAAAGAAAGCCCATAGACCACATCCCTAATCAGGATTGAATTTACACGTTAAATTCAATTCTGATTAGGGATGTGGTCAAGGACTTGAAATGAAGTCAAAGAATGACGTCATGAAACAAATAGAGATGTACCTCATTTCTTAAAGCTCTAGTTGAGTTATGTATTTGTATCTTTGATACTTTAATTTTTACTGGTTTTTCTTACTAGGGATACTGTGAAATAAAACAAATTTGGAAATATTTAATCAGTTTTTATTTATATTCGTAAAACGATGTATAAAACTTAACATAACTCGTATAAATCTCATTCATCGATATGATAATACCCCCATCACTACTGTTTACTGTATATTTCGTTATACATTTATAGCTTGGCGCTGGCGAGGCATCGCATTCTGGTGCACGTTGGCGGTGAAAAGGTTAAAAAACTTTAAAACTAAGCGACTACACTCTAAGGGCATTCCTATGTAGCGGGATCGTCCGAAAGGGTTACCGCTGCCCTGGAACATAAAGGGCTAAGGAAGGAACACGGGTGGGTTTTAGTCAGTAAGAGTCTGACACTCCCATCTGCTCCACCCAGAGCGGGAGGGCTCATTTGATGAATTCCCATCCTCAAAAAAAAAAAGGGTATCCCTATGGGGTACGGACCTCGGCTTAGGGCGTCGCTGGGATCGGATATCTAAGCATGGTCGAAAAGGTATAGTATCACCACGATTTAACAACATAGCTATATTTGAAAAAGCTCATTTTCACGAATATGATACGAATGAATGAACTGACAACAACAATACAGATTTAAATAAAGGCAAACAATTAATTATAAAAGTACATAACACGACATAGTTCTAAGGGTTCACGACCACACACGACCTCAGAGCCGACCGCGAGGATGTTGTCCTAATTCAGTTTATTGCGGGCGTAAATAATAAATTGCCTGTCTGAACTTTCTACACTTAGATAAGTATCTATTTTAGACCATACTTGGGTTTAAATAATGGAAGGCTGAACGATAGATCGATGATAAGAAAATTGAGCACATGGTTATAGAAGCCAAGTTTTTTAGGGATTATGTTTTGAAGACAGCAGCGGTGTGTTATCGTT
This sequence comes from Apamea anceps, assembly GCA_951799955.1. Lineage (NCBI taxonomy): Eukaryota > Metazoa > Arthropoda > Insecta > Lepidoptera > Noctuidae > Apamea > Apamea anceps. The sequence continues at coordinate 7,419,444 of OX637501.1, forward strand.
TACTAGTACACAGCAACATACAGCTATCACGGAAGTGTCCGGTGTAGGAGGATTTGATTTTGGCTATATAGGTATTTATAAGGACACAAGCAGTATGCCTGATGGGATTTCCCATCGGTCACTTCCTTTCTTCAGGGTCCGTAAGGGACGAGTTATCAAAAACTATGCTAGGATTACGTAACTTATAAAGAGTGAACGCCAATTCCCATTTTCTAAATGAACAAGCTTAAATAAAATATCGGACGAACTGAGAACGTCCTCCTTTGTTAAAGTCGGTAAAAAATTACGAACTTTCCTCCCCTATTTAACCCTTTAGGAGACGAGTTTCCAAAATTTGGTGATACAAATAACTTTACTTATAAACAGAAGTCGTAGTAGCAAAAACAGAAAAAAAAATACGTTTCTAACTTCAAAAATTACAAAATTTCATTCAACTTTTCTAGGGAATGAATTGAATAAAGCTCCCCTTTGTTACATAAGGAACATTTCATGCTTTTAATCTAGCTAGACCCAGCTGCACAGGCTGTGCGTTATTCGCCAGTAAGTAAATGAATGAATTTAATTTTTTTATTAAGTAGAAGATATTGTAGAAATTTTTCAGAGGACAGTGTTCAATGATTATTATAAGAAGTAGTTGTTCACTAGTTAGCCAATGACCATCTACATTTCTAAGGGCTGATTTTATAATCGACAGATAATTTTTATTCGTGGAAGGAAATGGACGTCTGTCAGATTTTTTATGGAAGAACTGTCAAAAATTTAAAATGATTCCTCGGATAAAATTATCTGACGTTGGAAAAACCAGCCCTTATTCAAATAATTAAAAAAACAATTGAAATTTAATCAAAGGAATCTAATTCTATATTATGAAATACTTTGTTAAAGGTATTATTCTATAAATATACAGGTTCACATTTTGATTAGGTAACAGGCTCTAACAACTTCCACTGTATGTAAGTATTCTTGCGTTGTTGAAGTTTTCCATATTTTAATATTTTTGCAATGTTTTCAATGCGTTTTGTTATTGTTATTAGTCAGTTTATAGTTTTTGCTTTACAGCATATTTTAGTGCCCATTCTTTTGAGAATTATTGCGTTAAATATTCTATTTAGGTAAATATACTCGTATTTACGTGATCATACCTAAATCTTACTATAAAAATAGGAATAGTTAAGTCTTCTTTATTGAAATAAAATACCTAATTAGGACATGAATATTTTGCAACGAGGAATCATCAAAATCTTTGAGGCATTCCACTTAGAGCATAGCTGATAGTAAAATACTGCTTGGTACTTATAGTAAGTAATTAATAATAATAAAAATATAAGATTAAAATAAATGTAAGATTGTGGAACTCACTTCCGCCTAGCATTCGTGATTTAAAAACTATTTCTCTATTTAAACGTAGATTAAAAGAGCATTACCTTTCCTCTATACCGTGAGTATTTGTATTATGTATTTATTTATGTAAACTTATTTATTATTTTTTGCGTTATATGTTGTGTAGGTATATTTAATATTTTTGTTTAAGACTTCATACATTGATATTTTTCTCTTCTTGTTCTCACAGACTATTGTCTACATTTCTCTTTTACTTCTCCTTTCGCAAGTCTGCTGGAAGAAATTTCTTAAGAAATAAGCAGTACCTTTGTACTCATTTATTATGATTATGTCATATCAATATGTATTTTACTGTGTGTACATAAATAATAAAATAAATAAATAATAGCCTCCCGACTGATTTCGGTCACGGTGGCCAATCTCAACGGAGACAGATTAGCACAGGTGCACTCCCTCGTCCCTCACTCTCATAGTCCGATGGGACGGCAATCCGACGCAACTGGAGAGAGATCAGGCGCAGGACCAATGGGGGGTATCACACCGCTAACTTCCAAACTCCGGGCTGTTACTAAGAAATTTCATTCATGGAAAAACTCAATAACACTTTGCCCGTCCTGGGAACAGCGGGGTAGTTGCGTAACACACTAGTAGGAGTAGCTTTCATTTTGACAGTTCAACAACATTCATTGCGTTATTTACGTTGTTGAGCAGATACATTTTTCGAAAATACGAAGCAATGGATTAGCAATATCCTTCAAAATGATTCAAATTGTGATTGATAGTTTGTTACGCAATTAGGGTACAGAACAATAAAATGGCACAGTACACACTCTCGCCTTTCTTCTTTTGCACATTAAAATTCGTGCTTACCTCGCAAAATTCTGGCTTTCAAAAACTAAAAACCGTCCATTATTAGCATCGTTATCCCTTTAAATCCAAATGTGTTGCTGGCATCCATTAATCACAAACTTAAAATCTCGTAATAAACATGACGGTATACAGAACAGCTTGCCCTAAAATATTTTAGTGGTAGCCATCTAAAAATAAACGTTTCCCTGTTTCTAGTTAATTTTGTACGCATTAACTGGAAATTCGTAGTATTTACGTAACAACATTGTGGTTGGATGTATAAAAGTTTGCTTGTATGTATTTTGTTAGTAAACGATATTCATCTTGGATGAGCAAAAATAGCTATTATACTAATACATTATGTCTGAAACTCTGAATCGACATATTCACAATCTTTTCTTTTTTTTGCTTTTCTTTTAGCTCTGATTTCGCGGAAATTATCAGCTAAGTAGTCACGAATGATATAATAATATACCAGCCTAGCATTGTCCCACTGTAGGGCAAAAGCCTCTTCTTATACAAAGAAGGCAGGTGCATCGATCACCACGCTTGCGATCGATGTGAACCATCACAAGAACGTGTGCTATCTAAAGAAAGCAGTCAAGAGAAAGAATCTGAAGTGTCTAATGAATGTTAACATCGTTTTCACGGAAAGTAGATCCCGAATTAGATATGGGTGTGTACCAGATAATCACGCGTTATTTGGATTCACCCGGCTCTAAAAATATCTACGTATCTTTCTGAATACAGAATCGTTTATACCAAAACATTTAGCACGATCTATCGAACCGTAAATTCTGCCTAATAAACTATATAGATCAAAGAGAACTACTCGTTTATCGAAGTCTAGAGAGCTAATATTTACAGAATGTTGTTTTGTTCTGTCAATAGCGTAACTATATAATTTTATGAAGATCTACACAACTCTGTGTAACTGCCCAGCTTATCTTGATAGGCGGTGAAACCTGGAAACTTTATTGAAGCTATCGAATATGATGCCCTGTTTAAATTTTTCATTGCAAGCAGCGCTGCTACTAAAGGCCAGGATACACTGGACACTTGGTACTGGTAGAAACGGCTTGCATGTCGTAAAAACGCGTGCGATGCACACTCGAGTCTTGGAAATTTTCCTCGCATCGTTGCATTGTGGTTGCATCGTTCGGAGAGCTTTTGATCGCTCTTTATCTGACGGAGCGACGCGACGCATAAAATGACGTAGACACCTTGTTCGGTGAGCATAGTTTTGTTTTATAGATCTGAGATTCTTATGAAACGGATTAGGTATTCTATACCGTAGGTAGCAGGTGTGTAATCTCATAACAATAAGTATATACCTCAGTAGATCTCTTTGGAACTCTCTGTGTAGAAGCTTTGATTTCATAGGAAAGCAGTTCCGTCATACAACGGCTGTCATAAAAATCTGTCATTTTCTTTAGTAGGTATTTGACATTATCTAAGGTGTCAAAAAAGACTCTGTATTTGGACATCACAAGGCCAATTCTCGTACTTAATTTAAAACGTTCAAAATCTAGTCACAGTCTCATCTCGGCGACAAAAAAATGTCAAGAACTGATCAAAATGAAGGGAAATTAGAGGTATTTTTGACAGATTGAGACTGAGATCAGACTGTGAACGTTCTTAAAATTACGAGAATTGCCCCTCTGTTATTGTGTGACCATTCACCGCTTTCTTTAGAGGAATCCAAAGCTTTAGAGTTCGTCTCGAAGTTATTAATAGCACGTTGCAAAAACATTTTGAAAGCTGGAAAGTATGGAGTCACCGAAACAGACAAAGTTGGCGCCAATTTTCTTTATTGAGGCCTTTATTTTTCAGGCATCCAGCCAGCCGAGACCAGGATTTCTCAAATAGCCTTACCTAACCTACTTTCAGATATTTATTTGTTAGGAAATATTATATATTTAGGTTAATAAGGAATGACAGAAGTTGGCCGTAACATCCCAGCGCTGATTTGCTGGATTCGTTTTCTCCTGTACCGATCATTTTTCTCCTGACAGTTCATTTTGTTTATATGTATGTATGTATGATCTATCTATGTATAAGTATTTATTCTTGTATTTTATAGTCATTTCCTAGCTATTTATCCCGTATGTTGCACCTGCCATGTTGTCTCTGCATCACTCTAAGGTTGATAGGAAGAAAATGCCTCAGTCCTCCTTTTTAACCCCCGACGCAAAAACGACGGGGTGTTATAAGTTTGACGTGTCTGTGTGTGTGTCTGGGGGTGTGTGTGTGTGTGTATGTCTGTCTGTGGCATCGTAGCTCCCGAACGGATGAACCGATTATAATTTTGTTTTTTTTTTGTTTGAAAGGTGAATTTGTCGGGAGTGTTCTTAGCTATGTTTGATGAAAATCGGTCCAAGATGGCCGCCGCTACAAAATGGCGGATTATATATTTTTTCACAACTCCCTCAATATGGGTATCAAATGAAAGGGTTTGACTAGTAGAATACTATACACTATGATAAATTTCAAATCCAAGATGGCCGCCACCACAAAATGGCAAATAACATTTTTTTTTTCACAACTCCCTCAATATGGGTATCAAATGTAAGGGCTTGACTAGTAGAATACTATACACTATGACAAATTTCAAATCCAATATGGCCACCACCACAAAATGGCGAATTACAAAAACCTGATTAAATACTAAATTACCTGAATCTTAAAACGCAAGAAAATAAAAGAAAAGAAATAATAAGGAGTCCCTACAAAAAGCATGAAATAAAAAATTAAATTAAAATTTTAAAAAATCCCCGACTACGTGAAACCCTATAAAAAGAAAAAAATAACTTTGAAATTATGATCCTACGTAAGTACGTATGAAATTCGTTGATTAAATATTGTCCTGTCGGGGGACCGCTACTATTTTAAACTTTAACAGAACGTTAGGCTAATAATTAGAGCGGTCCCCCGACGGGACAACATTTAATCAAAAAAATTTCATACGTACTTACGTAGGGTCATAATTTCAAGGTTATGTTTTTCTTTTTATAGGGTTTTTACAGTATTTTTTTTACTGGTGCATAAAGTTTTAATAAATTAATAAAATGAGTTCATTAAGTAGGCATTTTACAAATTGCTTGATTATTGTTCTCAATAATTGTTATCACGTTTATATTAACCTAAATTTATAATTGGAGGTGTAATAATTACTCTTTTTTAAATTACAGCCAAAGGTCAGTTTATCATTATCTAGCTAGTCTATTTAATGATAACTTTCCATACCTTTATCTTAATTGCTCCCTTATCTAACAAAATGGAAATTTTTATTAACACAATTTTAACTAATTACACAAATAATCACGAGTTCACGACATGGTCGCGTGGATGACACTTTAAAAATAATTACAAGCTTAGTAAGCGTCGTTATTTATTTTAGTATTTAACACTAAGACATTGCATGAAGTGCTTTGTGCAGATCGCACTTTGTTTTTTTCTGCGCATATTCGTGTTTGTAGTTTTAAAAAGCTTTTTAAAATTCTTGCACTCGCCTTCTAAGTTGGTGATAATTAAATGATTGAAGTTAAGTAAGACGCACTACTCATACACAATGTGTAAATTAAATACCTAACTGAAAACCTCTTAAGGGGTCATTGTACTCATCATTATGAATAAACTAGCTGCGCGCCGCGGTTTCACCCGCATAAGTTTCGATCCCGTGGGGATATCGGGATAAAAAGTATCCTATATGTTAATCCTGGTTATAAAACAGCTGTGTGCCAAATTTCAAATAAATTTGAAGAACGTATTCGTAATAATGAGCACAGGGTTTTAGCTATTTCAGTTACTCCTTGTAGGTAATGCTTTTAAGGGCTGATTTTACCAAAGTCAGATATCTTTTGTTCGTGGAATAAAATTGACGTCTGACAGTTCTAGTATGGTAAAACTGTCAACAATGTCAAATTTATTCTCATGATCAGACTTATTCTAGTTATAAAAGTTTGGTGGAATGCGCCCTAAGTATTTTTCTACAGAAATTGGTACTCAATGGCGTGGCGTGTAATTTTGTAGTATTTATTTAGGTATCAAAAACGCCTCGTAAATATTGACAGATATAAAGGCGTGTTGCCTAGAAATTTCGACCGATATTTTTTTTTCCTAGCAACATTTGGATCCGTTTTGAATGGTCTCTTAATTTGCAGTTAACCGGAATACCCGTTTTTTTTTTAGTCAATTTTGAATACTTACCTCACTGGGTTTTTGAGCTTGAGCACCCCGAGTGATCATTGACCCCGAGTGACCTATTAGAAAGTAGAACTTACTTTTGAGAATGCTGGTTAACCTGTAAGTTGCGACTGTGTAAGTCTAAGGCTAATTGTTACCTACAGGAACTGTTGGTATTTTGGTAGGTTGGCGAATATCTCAACAAAAAAATCATGACGTCAATCATACTTCAAAAATGCATTGTAATCATTTTTTGATTATTTATGTTCCTTTGTTGATTTAGTTAACTACGTTAACTAATACTCAACTTACATACCTACTTCATGTATTAAATATTTGCATGCCATAATTACATGGCGGAATGTGTCTGCATTGAATTTTTTTTAAATCATCTTTTATACCTTCCACATTTTATGCAAATAAACGATTTTGATTTGATTTTGGTAAACCTTTATTAATAAATAAATAATAGTATTTACTTACCTACTACGAGTACTTCAAACCCCGGATACTCATTTATTTTCAAGACCAACTAGGACTCAACTGTTAGGTTCGCAGGTAGGTATATCCCATCGCGTGTAATGGGTAGGTAGGTAGGTAGTAGGCTTACTTACTTAACTACCCTATGTAATTGATCGAAGATTGAATTAACTACCATTTGGGTCAACGATTTGCAATTCATTTTATTTGTCTTTTGGTTCTACTTAGCCTTGTAATAAGTAATTCGAATGATCGGATCAGACCGACACATGGCCGAACCGAATATTATTGGAAAATGCGAAAAAAGTTCGGATCGGCTCAGTTGGGTCGGGACCATAGTCAATATTCGAAAGAGTGTAGGAGTGTAGGATCAGGACCGACCGAAACAAATAGTAACTTCGTAGCAGGAAACGGCCGAACATTCGGCCGATACGATACATTTACCACTTGGGAGGAGACCCCTTGGTTTCAATGGGAAGAAGCTTTGTCCATGTCTGCAATAAGAGAGTTATTCTCGTTTAGTTTTAGTGGTCGCAAGCACGACTGCTGAGCATGAAGTCCTGCGTTCGATTCCCGGGTCAGGCAAAGTGTTATTTGGTTATTCCATCTAGAAATTCTCAGTAGCATACTGGAGTCTGGATTTGTGCCCGGCTGATGACAATAGACTCGCCCCCTAATGCATGGTACTTAAGTAAACATCACTGGCGTAATGTGGGTGTACTATACTGATATAGATTTTGGCGATAGTACACCTATATTCTGACCACCGCACCGTAAGGACTCTTCCTGCTTGCAGCGCATATTAGTCGACCTAAAAAGGATCCTCTTTTGTTTTACTTACGGCAGTAGCTGTGGTCATCATGTGCCCGGGGTTTTGTTTAAAAAATGGTCGGATATAAATAGGTTTTGGCGATAGTACACCTAATTCTGACCACCGCACCGTAAGGACTATTCCTGCTTGCAGTGCATATTATTATTAGACTTAAAAAGGATCCTCGATTGTTTTACCCTGCTTGCAGTGCATATTATTATTAGACTTAAAAAGGATCCTCGATTGTTTTACTTACGGACGCAGCTACGGTCATCATGTGCACGGGGTTTTGTTTAAAAAATGGTCAGATATAGGTTTTGGCGATAGTATGTACCTACCTAACCTCTGCCTAACCCTTCCGGAAATACCGGCGTGATGTTATGTTATGTCGTATTCTAATTTTATGGCCAGTGACCGTTTTTCTAATTACAGGTATCCGTCTATGGTCGTGTATCTAGTTTATCGTGCGATAAAGACCTTAGAAAAATCAAGTTTACGCAGGATCAGGTTAACAACTTGAAGCGGTTACCTATACCTAAGGTTATTATAACTCATAACCTAACTGGTTATAACATCTTGAGAAGATTTGCATCATGATTTGCTCAATCATTTATGTTAAGTTTATAATTTATTGTACAATCTCCTCTGACTCGGCGGTCCGCTAGGTGATGCAAGAACATGTCTCTATTGAATGAGACAAAATATATTACTTACTTTTATTTTAAACTAACTTTTGGCCGCGACTTCATCTGCGATCCAGGATGAAAAGTAGCCTATTTACTTTTCTAGGTCATGGTTTACCCATGTGCCAAATTTCATCTAAATCCGTTCAGCCGTTTTAGCGTGAAATCGCGGTGAATTTTTTAAATTAGTACGATATTTTTTGTTTGATTGTTAAATCAAACATGGAAAAAATATCGTTGTTCGGACGCCTCCGGCAATCTTCGGCTGCTGTCGTGAGGCAGCGGCAGGCGGCGGGAGGCGGCGAGAAGTGCGGCGTGCGGGACGCGGGCCGGGCGGTCGGACCACTTCACTACCGATCTCGGACGACGGCACGCGCGCGCAGTCTATACGTTTACCAACGCCATTGTTGTACCTTATTTATTACATTTCTTTATTACAGTCCATTGCATTTCACTTCAAGTCCTTAGTTAGGTCCCAAACAAATGGTCCTTCGAGCCTCCTTATAGTCGCGTTTGGTAAAACCAATTTGGTCGGCTACTGGCATCACGACTCAACGTTGGTGAACTTTGGACTCCTAGAAACTTGAATTCGCTGCGTCACCGGAGCAACGGTTTTTTCTACCGAAGTCGATTAAATACAAGAAGAACAAGAACTGGACTATACTACATTTCACCAAGTCTTGATAACGACGCCGGCGCCTAATACATCGACTGGATTGACGATTACGATTTACGCCGAGTCATCGCTTGGAAGGATTTTGGACAGGTTTCTTGTGGATAAAGGTTCGGTATTGGGTGAGTTCGTTCCAATTTTTTCCTTCTTTATCCTTTTCAAACAAATTTAAAGTGTTTTTATTCCGTTAAATTCAAATTATTTCCCGTTTTCACGTTCATATTTGAGTCAATACGTTATACATACTTATCTCTTTTACTCTTATGCACTGCTTACGCTTGTGGACTGCTAAATTCCTAGGCTATTTACCGTTAATTGGATGCATGATCAGCTGTGTGCGTGTATAACTGTAACAGCTGAGCGGTCCCCGTGACACTCATCAAGGTCACGCTGTCATTCGTTCACATTTTTATGTGTTGTTCAAACTTAACTGCCAACTTCTTTACGAAACTTTGCTACGCATAATCAACTACTGTTATTATCACGTACTTATTGCTTTTCCTACTGGATTACGCTATGGCCTCTTTAGACTTATTGTTGAGAAAGCGAAGTGCCATTAAAGCAAAGCTTACAAATTTCACCAATTACGTGAATGTGCTTCTTAGTTGCAAAATCATTTCCGACATTCAACGCTTAGAGTTGGAGAGCCGTTTAAAAAAATTTGAGGCTACATACGACGACTTTGACAATTTACAGGTGGACATCGAGGTGCTTTCGGATGATCCAGACAAGGCGTATGCAGAGAGAGCGAAGTTCGAGGACCGTTACCACGCACTCGCAGCGCAGGCACACGGCCTGCTTGCTAGTAGCGAGAGCAATGATGGCGGGTCTGTAACAGGCTCGGTGAACAAACACTCAGGTGAATCGTTCCAACAACGTAACTTTATACGCTTACCTAAAATTGATTTGCCTAATTTTGATGGTGGTTATCAGTACTGGCTTGAGTATAGAGATACATATTTGTCACTAATCCATAGTAGCAGTTGCATAGATGCCATTAGTAAGTTCCACTACCTACGTGCGTCGCTTCAAGGCGATGCTTTAGAAATAATAAAAAATATTGATTTTAAAGGTGATAATTATCAAATGGCGTGGAAGTTACTATGCGACCGCTTTGATAATAGTAGGCTTTTAGTAGATACCCATGTGAAGGCTTTGTTCAATGTAGACTGTATTGCACAAGAATCATCCATTTCTTTGCGTCGTTTAATTGATCTAATTAACAAAAATATCAGAGCTCTTAATACAATGAATGAGCCTACGGACAGTTGGGATACGTTGATTATTTATATGATGGCAATTAAACTAGATCCAATCACCAGCAGGGAATGGGAAGCTCATCGTAATAACATACCAACAAAACCAACAGTTTCACAATTTTGTTCCTTTATTAGTAAAAAAGCTGATTTATTGGAGACATTAGAACATAATAAAAACATACTTAATATAGAAAGTGATACTAACACTCATAACAATAAAGTAGAAGACAAACATAAATCATTAATAATAGCAACTAATCAAACCGATAATTCAAGTCAAAAATTTAAAACAAAATGTCCCTTATGTAAACAAAATCATCCATTATACACTTGTGAAGGGTTCCGAAAATTAAACGTAGAACAACGTATATTAAAGGTTAAAGAATTTAAAGTTTGTTTTAACTGTCTCCGTAGTGGCCATGTAACAAAACGGTGCAGATTGTTGGCTCGTTGTAAATATTGTAAAGGTAGACATAATACCCTCTTACATGTAGAACAGTCTACTAATTTCCAAGATCCTATGCCCAATAGCGTAGCATTGCCCGCTGATGCTTCTGGAGGTGCCGCTCCTCGCAATGGCACCTCAGAAAATATCTCCTTGTCGAGTGACGCTCGGTCGCAACATACTACCTCTCATATTTTACTGTCCACAGCGTTGGTGAGAGTGGTGAACCACCGAGGCATCAAGAGCGACGCCAGAATCCTGCTCGATAACGGTAGCACAGCTAATTTTATTACGCAGAAACTTTGTGATCAGCTAGGACTTCCTCGACGTAGCACGAGTTCCACGGTGACAGGTATAAACAGTCATACTACATTAAGCACAGAGTCTTGCAAACTAACCATTGAATCGTGCAGCGGCAGCTATAAGACAGACATAAATTGCTTCATATTACCAACAATTACCAAATTACTACCGTCTACTTTAGTCGACATAAGTAGCATTCCCATACCTGTAGATTTAAATTTGGCCGATCCGTCATTCAACGTTCCATCAGAGATTGACATACTGGTCGGTGCAGAAATATTTTGGAATATTCTAGGCAGTGCATCTATTAATTTAGGCAAAAATCAACCCAAGTTACATGAGACAAAGCTCGGATGGATAGTATCAGGCTCTGTGACTCTTCATAAAAAACATCCATCCAAAAATACATATTCACATTTCTGTAATATGTCCATGACAGATTTAAATAACAGCCTAAATAAGTTTTGGGAACTCGATTCAGTTTCTTCTGAGCATTCCTTGTCACAGGAAGAACGAGCTTGCGAAGAAAGCTTTCGTGTTAACACTGTACGTGATCAAAATGGGCAGTTCATAGTTACAATACCTCTTAAAAATGATCCCAGTGAGTTAGGCGAGTCTTATGAAATGGCTAAACGTCGATTTTTATCATTGGAGCGTCGCTTCCAACGTGAACCTGCCTTTAAGGAAAAATATCTTGCGTTCATCGAGGAGTACGTGAGCTTGGGGCATATGACTGTGAATAACTCAACAAGGAAACCTCATTCAGGTAACAAAACTGAGTATTTTTTGCCACATCATGGAGTCATCCGAGAATCCAGTACCACAACTAAGCTCAGGGTAGTCTTCGATGCATCAGCAGCGACTACTTCTGGAGTGTCGTTTAATGACATCCAAATGGTGGGGCCCACTGTCCAAGATGACCTCTTTTCTATATTGCTGCGTTTCCGTCAGCACAAGTTTGTTATCTCTGGTGACATAGAAAAAATGTATAGAGCCATTCAGGTAACACCATCACAACGTAACTTACAACAAATCATCTTTCGTGCTGACCCCAAGCTACCACTTCAAACGTACAGTCTTAATACTGTTACTTATGGTACAGCTTCTGCCCCTTATTTAGCTACTAAAAGCTTAGTCAGTCTAGCAACAACCGCCTCTAATGACATTGTAAAATCGTCCATTGAACGAGATTTTTACGTCGACGATTATCTGAGTGGTGGCGACTCGGTTTTCGAGGTCGTCCAGATGGGTAGAGAAGTTGCATCCATTTTAGCGTCAGCCAACTTTCATTTGAGAAAGTGGCAATCTAATAGTTTAGATATTTTAACAGAAATAGCCGGTGTTTCAGGGCATTCTGGTAGGTTGAACTTGTCTGAGGATAGAAATGTGTCATCTAAAACGTTAGGCCTATATTGGCTATGTAAATCTGATTCCCTCGAGTTCTCAATATCGATCGATGCCAGCAAACCAATCACAAAGCGCCACATTTTATCTGTGATTAGCCAAATATTTGACCCATTAGGTCTGGTAGGTCCTTGCATTATCGAGGCTAAAATTATCATTCAAAGTCTATGGACGGCTAAGTGTGACTGGGACGAGCAAGTACCAGATAACATACATGCCTCCTGGTTAATGTTTGTGAACAGTCTACCATGTTTAAATACCCTTAAAATACCACGATGGATTTCATGTGACAATTTAACTAATAATGAGATTCATGTGTTTACAGACGCATCCGAAAGGGCCTACGGTGCATGTATTTATATAAAGTCTAGTACTAAGGATGGATTGGTAAGAGTACAGCTGTTGGTATCTAAAAATCGTGTTGCACCAATCAAGCCAACAACCATCCCTAGACTTGAATTATGTGGGGCTTTATTAGGAGTAAGACTCTGTGTTAATGTACTGAATTCCTTCACCAAACCCGTTAGTAAATGTTACTTTTGGTGCGATTCGACAATAGTGTTAAGTTGGCTTTCCATGACACCTAATTTGTTAAAACCTTTCGTCCGTAATCGCATCAATGAAATACAAGAATGCACTAAAGGGCACACGTGGAGCTACGTGCCGTCGAAGGAAAATCCGGCGGATTTTGTTTCTCGCGGGCTGAAGGCTGACCTTATCAGCGAGTGTTCGTTATGGTGGTCAGGTCCTCACTTTTTGTTAAGTGATGAAATATATTGGCCAAAAATGCCCAATGAGAACTTGAAACAAGATCTACCTGAAATTGTATCATCACATTTTACTGATCACTCATCCCATCTTCAATCATACAACAATTTAACTTCAAATCATTTGTCACATCATAATGATAATCATTTATTCATTAAGTCACTTATTCACAAATATTCCAATTACAATCACCTCCAGAGAGTCGTCGCTTATATACTAAGATTTATTTACAATATAAAACATAAACATAATAAATTCCATGGTTCCCTTTCCTGTGAAGAACTTACAAATTCTACAAATTTTATTTTACGCCACGCTCAAATGGATATGTTTCCTAATGAGTATAATTTACTGCAATCAGGAAAGTCTTTACCAAAAAAAAATAGGCTTATTTCTTTGAGTCCCTTTACAGATTCCAATGGTCTCATACGCGTAGGAGGGAGACTTGACAACTCACCCTATGATTATAATGTCAAGCACCCGGTACTATTATTTGGTAAGCACCATATAACTAAAATATTATTTCATAAATATCATCTCGACTACTTACACGCTGGCCCTCAGCTGCTCTTGGCAAATATACGCCAAATGTATTGGCCCCTTGGCGGTAGAAATCTTTCAAAGTTTGTTGTTAAAAAATGCATCAAATGTTTCAAATACAAGTGTCAAACTGTGCAACCTACAATGGGTCAGTTGCCCTCTTCAAGGACACATTTAGAACACCCATTTTTAAATTGTAGTGTGGATTATGCTGGGCCAGTGCTGATAGCTGATCGCAAAGGGCGAGGGTGTAGGCTTATAAAGGCGTACCTGTGTATTTTTGTTTGCCTTGCCGTTAAGGCTGTTCACATCGAGCTTGTTACAGACCTTACGAAAGAAGCCTACATGGCTGCTTTGAACCGGTTCGTGTCTCGTCGTGGCAAACCCGAAAGCATCTTGTCCGACAATGGGACAAACTTTATAGGTACTTGCAATGAGCTGCGTAAGTTTTTACAAGACTCGAATCTCGCGTCTGAAGTTGCTCAACAAGGCATCAAATTTTCTTTTGCGCCTCCATACTCCCCCCATTTCAACGGCATTGCTGAAGCCGCCGTCAAATCTACCAAACATCACCTAAAGAGACTTTTAGGCTTAACGCACTTCACATATGAGGAGATGGCCACGTGCTTGACTCAAATAGAGGCCGTCTTAAATTCCCGTCCCCTTACCCCCCTTTCCACTGATCCTCTAGATTTTTCCGTCCTTACTCCTGGACATTTCATAATTGGGCGACCACTAATATCTGTTCCGCATCCACAGGTTACTGATGTCAACATTGGGCGACTGGAGCGCTACCAAAGAGTGGAGCACATCAAGCAACATTTTTGGAACCGCTTTAACTTAGAATATGTTTCTCTGCTCCAGCAAAAAACCAAATGGACAGCGTCAACAGGTCAACTTTCAGTGGGAGCATTGGTCCTCATCAAAGAGAAAGGCCAACCGCCCCTGGTGTGGCCACTGGGGCGCGTCATCAAGGTCTTCCCTGGCTGCGACGGGACCACACGGGTAGTGGAGCTGAAGACGAAGAGAGGAACGGTGGTGCGGGCTTACAATAATGTCTGCCCACTTCCTCTCACTTGAATCCTTCAACCCGGGGAGGATGTTCGGACGCCTCCGGCAATCTTCGGCTGCTGTCGTGAGGCAGCGGCAGGCGGCGGGAGGCGGCGAGAAGTGCGGCGTGCGGGACGCGGGCGGTCGGACCACTTCACTACCGATCTCGGACGACGGCACGCGCGCGCAGTCTATACGTTTACCAACGCCATTGTTGTACCTTATTTATTACATTTCTTTATTACAGTCCATTGCATTTCACTTCAAGTCCTTAGTTAGGTCCCAAACAATCGTACTAATTTAAAAAATAACAAACCCAGATTCCGTTTGGAGGAAACTTGTTCTAAACAACAAAAACCTGAATTTAATTAACTTCATCGTCAAACAAAGAAAACGTGCAATAATTACAAAAAGTAAGCAGGTACAGACTCCAGCAGGTCAAGCTACCCGAAACTGTCACATTTTTCCAATCAACCTTGAACCTTAATGCTTTAACGATATAGTTGAAAATCTATTAAAAAGATTGCGGTAGCTTGATGTGCTGGCGTCTGTACATAGGAATATTTATATGACCAGCTGCTTGCCTAGTTGAAGTTTTTATTTGATTTATTCTAATATTAGGCCTTAAAATTATAATAATGCATAAAATTAAATATGCTTGATGAGACCGTTGAATGGACTAAAGCTCTTACGTGGCCGCCACATAACGGCCGCAGTGACGTCTGTCATAAAAATGATGGCAGAAGGGTTTACCTTTACGCTGTCAAAAAACGCTCTCTGGGAAAACACACCAATTTTTTCATAAATAAGGTTCAGTGAAAAAACTAACTGGCCGAGGTAGATATACTCATCGACATAATGTATTTCTTACCCATTTACCTCGACCCTGCGCTTGGTGCTGTCATAAGTTGGGTTTTACCTAACCTGGACGCGTACCGCGAGGGCTGGTTCGAGGTGGCGCGGGAAAGAAGGACTTGGGGGGAGCCTTTGGCCAGCAGTGGGACAGTAGGTATAGGCTAAACGAAAAAAAGTCCAGTGATGTCATTCGCCGGGAAATGGCGGACGCGTTGTGGCGGCCACCGGTTTTCTAGGAAACCGTAGCCGAAGGTGCAAGGTGCAATATATCAGTGTCATCAATGATATTGTTGTACAAATGACATCAGAAATTTATCCTAAAATCTAGGTTACACAGTTAAATTAAGATTTGTTTTTGGAAAACAAATAATCCAGGCGAAATTCCAGGCGTTTGAGCTAGATTTGGGCAAATAATGCATTATAAGTCGATACCTAAGCAAATGTAGATTTACCTGCTTCGACTCTTTCCCGTTTTATACGGTATTGCAGTAAGGAAGTTGATCAGCTGGTTATGCGACATCTAGCTAAGTGCTCATACACACGAGCGACACGCGTGGATGACAGAGGCAACTGCATTCTTTGATACGCATCTACGGCTGCCGTCGATAACGTGTCGTTCGATTATTTGAGTACGGTGCTCGAATCGACGGCTGCAGTGGACGCGTGTCGCTCGTGTGTACGCACACTAATCTACACGTGGGTGGTCTCGCAGAAATGTGTAAGTAGGTATGTGTTGACTTTGCACTGAGGGTTTTATTTAGATTTCTATGCACTTAGCTTTAACTACTTTTAAGTCTGTAGATGTGTTGTTTTGAACTTCGTGTAATGAAATTTAACTACAAGGAGCAGAGAGCAACATGGGTTTTTTTGTGGGAGGGACTTGGACATTCATACCTAATCTAGGGTACATAATTTCTACGAAGGTAGATGATTTGACATAATGAGGACAAGACTAATGATATACATTAGTCTCTAACGCATTATAGAAATGACGATATAAATACTTCTGTAAATCCCAATACGAAGTTTGAGATTTTTTATGGGAATTCCTAATTAGGCAGCTGTACACTCGGCGACATATCAAGCTATATGTATATACATTTCCAGTTTACGCCAACTTCTCATTGTACAAAAAGCCTATACAATGCGATTATGCGAGGTCTGCTAAAACTGAAAATGCCTGATGTGTCGTCGTGTACCTAAGTTATAATTTTGAACAAGGAATTTGGTAATTAACACAATCTTTATATCTACAGATATTAGTTTGTCGATAACGTGCTTAATGAACGCTAAAAATAGATAATGACAAATTCAAATTCAATTCAAATTATTTATTTTGGGACAACTAGATCTGGGAATGACGCAATGTTTATCTATTTTTAGCTAAAACACGACGATAGTAAACAAAATTATCACAAGTAAGATATAATTAGAATTTCAGCATGAGTTTACGTAGATAAGTACTAATTAGGAAGTAATAATCATTGTTTTAATACACAGTGCTTTAATTATGGCAAACAATTAAAATAATTATTTGTTATATAAAGTACTTCTTTTAGTTATTTCTTTTGTTTTTTTTTTTAAAAAACATTGTCTGTTGAGGTAAAATGCCTATAAGCGTCATTTCCTCCTTCCAGCGGGTAATTGCTTTCATTTTGACAGTTCAACAACATTCATTGCGTTATTTAGGTTGTTGAGTAGACAAATTGTCGAACATATTATGAAGCAATGAATTGGCAATTTCCTTCAAAATGTTTGAGATTCTGATTAATAGTGTGCAATTAGGGTGTAGGTTACTTTGTAGTGATCCTACCCTCTTATTGTTAAAGGGCTAGGATATGGTCAGAAACACTAATTCATGACACGAAGCATTGGGGATTGTTGATTCCATGTCATCAATCATCATACTCCAGACCTTATCTCGATTTATTTGGGGTTACAGCACGTATTTTTCTCCCATACATCATGATGTATGCAAGGAAAAGTCGTGCTGGTGATAAAATGGAATTAGCAATCACTACTGCATCTGCCAAGTGTGGTGAACTGGTGTCCTGAATAGGTACTCGTATTCCAGTTTTATATTATGTCTCACTTACTCATTCACCACTCGCCGTCGTCTCTGAATTCACTTCGTGCCTAGCCATATCATTGCTGATTCCATTCCACAGAATTATTTTGCTGGGTTATGAACTCCAAAAGCTGTCAAGCTGAAATAGGATTGGGCGGGTCATGTCAGCCGCATACACAGTGACCACTGGGCTAGTGTCCACACAGAGGATGCCTGAGAATGGATGGCACCGCCGAGGCCGGTCCAGGTAGAGGTAGCGAGACTACCAAGACGCGTACCGCAAGGGTTGGACCGAGTTGGCTCTAGAAAAGGATGCCTGGAAGGATTTGGGGCAGGCCTTTGCTCAGCAGTGGGACAAAAACAGTGGAATAAAATGAACTCATCGACTTGAAAAACATCCACGAGAAGAACGTGAAGGGGAGTAAGTAGAATAGGTACATTTTGTCCAGTTTTTCACGGTCAAAGAACTGAATAATCGTTTCTTTAGCAATAGGATGTTATTCTACTTCTGTTTCATTAACCTAACAAGTAGGTAATTCATGCTACTGCAACCTGTTTTATGTGTCTAGTGCTTGAAGATAATAATCTTGTATGTGTGAGAATCTTGTAGGTGAGATTTTTACAGAATCGATCGGCTGTAACTATGCTGGTTTGCTAATAAAATTAAATGTATGATTATTCAGGCATGTGTTGTATCCAGATAAGAATGCGCTAGCTCTCTCTTGAGTGCTGCAATTGCTACTACATAACAATAAAGTCAAGGAATAACTTCAATTGTCCGTATAGGTATTCAAATCACAATTGTCATTCTTTGACAGGTATATTATAGAGGTATGAAGGGTGTAATGTTCACTCATCCTTCAAAGAAAAGGGAGGATAATCCGACTAGAGCGGTAGGCAACATCAGGCAGTTGCCCACCAGACACTACATGTTGTATACAATATGCTAGTTACGCGGTAAACTCTGCTTGCGCGATGCAGTATTTTGCGTGACGTCAGTGTGACGCTTTCGCATGTGGCTATGTAGATGCCGCCTCAATATGAAATAGCTATGATACGAAGTCACTTTGCTTGACAATTAATTGGCCTGACTACCACTGGATCAATGGGCTATTGGCACTAATGGGCAGTGCTCTATTAAAACTTCTTTTTTTTTCTAAACCGTACGAGTTATATGAGAATAAATAATGCTATGGTAAAAAGAATAGTCATGTTCAGCGCGGTTGGTAGCACTAGCAGGGTTGAGGTACGCGTATCTGCTACAGCTACACGTATTTACCAACCTCAACGCTCTCGCTCTTTTGATTTACCTACACCCCGTTATCGCCCAGAGGTACGCGTATCTGCTACATATGCACGTACTTACCTCGCTCAACGCTTTAGCACTTTAGCTCTTTTGATGAACCCCTCATCACCTAATGGCTAAATACAAGCACTCTGGGGTGCTAAATACAATAATCACAATTCGTACTGCTCTCTGTTTAGGCAGGCCTAAAATAAAAGAGACTTTTCCTTAAACAGTGCGAAATTGACCAAAAACGAGGAAAATAAACAAAAATCATAGTTTCAAAATAAATTATTCATACAATAATGTTACCAAACCCAACGTCGCTGAATAAACATTGGGTGTCCGGTGAAGTACCTCTTACAGCTACAAACTATTTATGGAGCGGGTGTAGGTAAGTGCAGAGCTATGAAGCTACGAACATTGTTAAGTTGCTAGACGGGCAAGACTGTATGTAGCCAGGTAGATCTAGATACGGTACTCAAATACCTAGGAAATCGTAATTTGATATGACAAGAAGCTCATAAAACATTTGTGATTTCTCATTTTGAGTCCCGTATGCAGTAAAACGGTGCGGTGCGGTGCAGTATGCTCTCAAATCGGTGAAGGAAAACATCGTGAGGAAACCGGCATGACCTAGAAACAAAAATTCGAAGACGCCCGCGTGGTGAATTACGGCCTACTCCCTCTTACCGGGAAGAGGCCTGTGTCCCAGCAGTGGGAACATTATATGCTGATTATGCTATGCAGTAAAAGTCAGTCTTTTTCCAGTCTCGTGAAAAATACACTGAAATAAAGTCACATAAATGTCCACCCAGCTCCATCCCATAGCCCGTAATTACTATGACCGGCGTGCGTGAGCCTAGACAGTCCCAGTACATTGCTCTAGTTTATCGTGACAAAGGTTAACGGGTTAACCTAACCCCCCAGAGCCGGCCGGTGCGTGTGTGCGACTTGCGATCGGTCGCCGCGCATCGCGAGTTGCGCACCGCTTGTGACGACCACTGCGCATGTCAAGCCCGGCTGACCGTCGACTGACTTCGCTTAGCTCTCTAGAACATTCGCGAAGCCCAACGCCCTGACGTCAGTTCACGTCACAATGCCGACGGTGAAGCCTGCTACATACATATTAGAAAAAATGACATCTAATCTACATAATAAACACACTATACGTTTTTATAGCAGCACCGGTGCCGCCAGTGTCGCAACTATCTACTGATTATTTGACTTTGATCAATCTGCAAACATTTTTAAAGTACCAATTAAGTACTCACTTATACAAATTAAGCGAATTTTAGACTCAAAAATCACCAAGTACAAAATGCTTACGTAGGGACTCTTAACTACGTGTAATTTTACCTGTTTTGTTAACCGTAGCATTTTTTATCAGTTAATTATCAAGAACAGTTTAACGATGAGATAAAGTGGGTAGGTGGTACGATGTAGTTTAATTTGATTTCGTTTCACCGAGAGTCCGAGACTTATTTATTCCGAAACAAGGTTTCGTTCTACATCCAAGTTGGTCAAAATTGCGTCTACTTACAACTTTTTACTAATGGTTAAACGAGTTTAACCAGATCTTTCGAGCCCAAGGCAACGGCATGCACTGCGGATGGGATGGACTGAGAGGGACTGAAAACGAAAGATTTGGTTGCATTTCTTTCTGCAAGAATCTGTCACTCTTAGTTACAACCTCCAACGTTTTGTTTAGTTTTGTCTCAATAACCTATGTTGCGTTGTACATTCCATCTTGAACCGGCTCGACAGTCGATACAAGGAGTCGAGGACTCGTACGGCATGCAACGCACACCGCTGCATTGCGTAAACCTCAGCCGACGAAGGCCGACATACGGAAACTTTGCAGGCTTGAATCGCGAATTGCTGCTAATTTTGTAGACTCGCGCACCTATTAGACTAGCTCACTATTCTTTCCCTGCTACAACGTACTTATATTAGTAGGTAGTTTGTTTCCTAACAATTTGATTGTGTTTACTATTTAGCATTGGTCTGGTTACCCAAAGTTTTCCTCGTACTCTTGACATTGTAGTCTGTCGGACGGGCACCTATTTCATAAACATACAACAACAGAATAAAGAATAGCTGATTTCAACGAAACGTCCTTGTGGCTCTTGACATTCAGAATGGTAGCTTGCGACAAATCACCGTATACTTATTTGTTTTGATATACTTCTAGTATCAAATGCATGTATACCTACTACTATAGAATACTATGTTTTCGTAAGTAGGAAAGCGCGGTTTACGTCAAACGTTTCAATTAATTCGGCATTGACCGATAAACTATGGTTTACCTTAACAATTTCCGTGCAATATTTAACTTACATTATGCACCTATTTCGTTTTTAATAAACATAACAATAACTGTTTAAATACGATAGTAATTTTGAATTTCATCTGAAAGAAAGTAATTAAGTTACTCTTGACTGTATCGCACCAAATTATATTACGCGGGCATTTGCGGGTTAAGCATTAAATTACGATATGTTTTGACGCGTGACTGCACCGACGATGCCTACAGGTTTCTGCCTAACCTTCGGAGTTAAGCAGCTCTCAAATAAAAATAAAAAATAGTGCATTGGATATATAAAAAGATGCTCAATTTTCCTTTAGTCAGTTTAGAACTTAAGACTGATTCAAAGTAAGTGTGTAAGTGGAGACAATTTAGTACCCATTCAATTGTATGCAAATTGCAGAAATTCCAAACTACCTACCTACTAACTGCTTGTTTAGATCACAAATAAAGTTAAAACCCCGATGATTGTTGGAAGACTCACTGCAATGTACCAGTTCGGCAGTGCTTGCTAAATAAATTGAAATACTTAACTACCGTCACATCGAAATGTAAATTCGATGAAATTAGTTAACAGCTGGTCAAAATCATTTATGCAATCTCTCACACAAGGCCAAGAGCCTATTACTACTATACTAGCTTCGTTTTTTTTCGATTCGTCGGTGTTGCAGTGTAGCAGTTGAAATTGCGTATACAGGATAATTTTTTATTCAGTGCGTAAATTTTCACAGGGTGTTCTACCCATGAATATGAACAACTTTCACTATGGGACCATCTCTGAAGTCACAAAAAAAAATCAGCTGTTTCTTATAAAAGTTCAATACCTACTCGACCAAAATGTATGAATCTGCCGATTTTCTTTTCGTGATTTCAGAGATGGTCCCATAGTGAAAGTTGTTCATATTCATGGGTAGAACACCCTGTAAAAATTTACGCACTGAATAAAAAATTATCCTGTATGTAGAGGACCTGGAGGTGTGGTGTGCAGGGTGACAGGGACATCGATGCCTAAACTGTAACCATCAATTCAGCACCCTGATTGCGTAACACACTTTCAATCACAATTTGAATCATTTCGAAGGATAGGTATTGCTAATCCATTGCTTCATTTGTTCGAAAAATTTGTCTGCTCAACAACGTAATTATAACGCAATGAATTTTGTTGAACTGGCAAAATGAAAGCCATTCCTACTGTTAGTGTGTTGGGTACGCAATTATCCCGCAGCACATGATTCTAGACCCCGTAGAGTACCTAAACATATTTCGTAGATTATCAGAAAAATAAATCTGCTGTTTCACAGAAAAGATATAAATAAATAAAAGTGCCTCTACGCCGTCAACATAAATATAACAGAGGCCTTACCACGAGCTCTTAACGCGATTCAATTTACGCTCAGGGATCGAGATGGCGATAGACGACTTGTATAGCTCTGTCTCTTTCCAACAGCCTAAACTGGATCGCGTTAAGAGCTCGTGGTAAGGCCTCAGGTTTTACTTATATTTACAGTTTGCACCACTCATTCCAGAGGGGCAATTCCCGTAATTTTAAGAACGTTCACAGTCCGATCTCAGTCTCAATCTGTCAAAAATACCTATACCTAATTTCCCTACATTTTGACAAGTTTTTGACATTGGTTTGTCGCCGAGATGAGACTGCGACTAGATTTGTTTTAAATTACGAGAATTGGCCTTCAGTTATCGGTCAATACTAGTAAAATTACACAAATAAAAACAACCAAAAAAAATAAAATAGCAAAATGTCAAAGGCAACCTGTCTGAGATAGGTAGCCTTGGACCATAAGCTATTTATCCTCATTTTTGTATTAAAAATGATGAAATACAAAATACACGCAGACGAAGTCGCCGGGAATAGACAGTTATTACCCACTACATATATTTTTAATAATATGTAGTAGGTAAGTGTATAAACCGGCTCGAATCCAAGTAACGCTAGTTTGTTTACATTCTCTTTGCCCTGTTGACGTAAATGTCAATACTGCAGAAAGGAAGCAGCCGAATGAAGTTTACATCAGCGAGTTTGCATCATTGCTGTGTCAACACGGCGAGCCTCTTTAGCTCATACCAAACAAAACACTGGGACTTTGACCTTTCTTTACAGTTCATGCATTTGTGGCAAGTTTTTAAATCGCTTTTTTAGTGTTCCGTCGTCAAGAAGGAACCCTTATAGTTTCGCCATGTCGTCTGTCTGTCCGCGGTTTAGCTCAAAAACTATTGGTACTAGAAAGTTGTAATTTGGCATGAGTATACACGCATATAATACTTTTTTTATTTTGATTCAAGTTGCATTATGATATTCTTCTGCTTCTTTCCCTTACTTAAAGTATTACCTAATTGAACAAACTAATTGGAAGGATTTTGATTCTTTTCCAGGAAATAAGGATGAATGTTACCACCCCGATTTTTATTCATTCTTATTGACTTTGCAAGGATCACGTCGGATGAACTCTTTACCTGAATTTTATGGGAAGGAACCCAAAATCTTATGGGACATGAACTTTAGAAATGAGAAATAATATTGCTATGATGTCCGTATAAAGCAAAATCTCTGAGAGATTAAGTATATTTCTAAATATCTTTGTATTGTACTGATGTGTCATCCAGTCCTCATTGTATATAAATGAGAACATGATATTGTATCCCAAATATTTTGGCTTTCGCCAGATTTCTTTGTCAGACATTGACTCACATATTCCAGGGATTTCATGAAATGTTTCTGTGTAACACGAACTTTAGTAGGTAATCTATTTTCGACTTCTTAAATCATTTACAGTCATTTCCATTTCTTTGTATTTACATAATTATGTTTTTTTTTTCAAATCGTCTTTGTATTGTAATATTGTGTCCGTCAATTAGGATGCTTCACCTTCATAATTGATGCGAAATGTGTGACGAGATACGATTGAGCACGATACACAGACTTCTTATCAGTCGTTTTATCTGACAGAGATAACTGCCGTTCTTCAAACTTTTGTAACAATTTCTGTGGTGTATCGTTATAATATTCAGGACACGATTTTTGTAAATTCTCTCCCCTATTCAGACTTGGGCTGGAAATTCTGTATTGATCGTTTTAGGAGGATTTGCAGAGCCCGCATTTCATTTCTGAATTATCTTTTCTGGGTTTTATTTGTGGTTCCATGCCAGTAGTTAAAATTGGTTGTTAAAGCGGACGCATAGCAGTCTTTTACCGTTCGAATGCTCCGAACAATTTGTAATATCCTGGAAACCATTTAAAAGAAATCGAGGCATTTTTTTGCCGACCTCTAATTGGAACATATTTACGTGATGACCATGTCAAATGGCTAACAAACGCAGACATGGATTCAAGGGTAGATCAATTCTAGAGGCTGTTACTATCCGTGTGTTAAGTGTTAATGGAGTTTCACATTGCTATCGACAATAAAAATTGTGATGACTCTGTATCATTGTCTCTTTAGATTATCACCATGTCGTAATCCACATAAGAATGTTATAAATCTCTATAACAGCTTAACAAATAAGGAATGTCGGTACATTATGTCCTCATTCATGGATATTACATATTTACGTAGTTGTCGAGACAGAATGTGGGTTGATCCCACGGCTTCGCTTCGTTCCGTGCTCAGTCGAGACACTGCAGACGAATAGAGCCAACTCGAAATCGATTTCTTGCAGAGCAAGCCATTTTATTCAGTTCAAGGGCGCATTTGCCCTTAAAGTTATGCGATACTTTTGTACACGCAAATATATACGAGCCAGCATTCCTGAATATCGTACCTAAGTCTGCACGATATAACGGATATTTTATGGCGAGCCCAGGTTTTTACGAGTTGTTATATTTTTATCGATAATACTCGAGTTCAACATTATTAGAATGGAGATTATTGAAGTAAAATGAGCTCTCTCCACAGTGATGGCCTTTTCTATAGGACATCCTTTGGTTATTTTAGTCTCTGGACAGTTAAAAACGACCTTGCATGACCTCGGAGCAGTTAATAGTTTAATACTGTTAAAATATGCATAAACAAGAATATGACAACAAAATACTAATGGTACTTAACTAGTTTTATCTTTAGGTCAAAAATATGAATGAATATTTGTTTTCACACCGGTTATTAATATATTTCATAGCATAGCAACCTGCTACGATGAGAAATCTATTAATATTCCGTGTGCTTCTAATTTAACTAGCCGGTTCGGTCTGTGTGTGTGTGTGCGTGATTGTGTCTATTGTTTATCATGTGAGGCAATTCAAAGGTTGCATGAAAAAGAAACTAAGAAATAATTAAAAATTTAATTTATTAAATAACCTTTAACTTACTGAGAATCCTTTACACGCCGAGCCCAATAACCTATATGTACAGTTTGGCCCGCTTACTCTATATGTACAGCACGTGCAGGACAGGCTTCAATCAATCACAGGAATATTATGTAGTATGTGCCCTAAACCGGTGCGCCGACTTCTTCTTGGTAGGATCTCGTGAGATGCGCCGCGGCAGCCGTCAGCGAGCGGAGGGAGCGGCGCAGGCCGCGGAGGTGCCGCCGACACGCGGCCGCTGCCCGCGCGGCTGACTCCCGCTCGTCCTCCCCGTCGATACCAGAGTCTCCCGCCGCACTCGACGCATCACTCTCCGTGTCACTGAGGTCCGACACCCGCCTGCCTCGCTCCACATGCTCCTCTGCGTCCCCGCTTGACCAGAGCAGTTCAGTCTTCAAATCGTTCAGCATGGCGAACATGTTGAACGGGTCATCGTCACCCTCCTGTGGCAAGTTCATCAGCCGGCTGGGCACGAGCACCGTCTCGTCCATGACGTTCACCATTTTGACGAACTTCTCCATGTCGTTCAGTATGCTCTGCTTTGAGAACTCTGTGTCATCGTGGCGAGCAATTTTGCGCAGGGTGTTCCTGTAACAATGGCAAAGATTACATTAGCAACATATTCATCATGACCACAAGTTATTTTATACTTAAGAGGCCTTCGCCCCACACTGGGAGGGTAATAATAGCCTGATATTATTATTGGAAAAGGCGAGTTTGCCATGACACTTCTCACTGCTCTGTAGTGAAAAACATGGTAAGTATGTTATTCAAAACCATTAATATGATCTTAAATTGGGTTATAAACAATTGCTTAAAACACATCTATTTATGTAGCTGATCATGACCATAGATATGTATATTCTTGGATAATTCTAATGAGATCCCAATGGGAACATGACTGATTAGATTATTACAGGTAGGTAGGTACCTATGATTATCCTACTATGTCTATTTCAAATAATAACTAATGTTGAATAGAAAATAGTTTTTTTTTCTATTGCAGTTGCGGGTTAAACCAATAGCAGAATATGTAAGGTGAATGATTTTAATGTGTTGCCTACCCACCAGTAATTTTAATATGAACGGTTTTATTGATAGTGTCCAAATCATTTGGAAGCAACCAAGTGAACCATTTCCTAAATGCAGCATTATAAAATGCATTTTGTGAAAGTAACAGACAACAATAAAAGTTATGAAGTGGGAGGAGGGAGAAGACATTCAACAGTCTCAATTATTTAACAGCGCTTCAGGAGAATCACCGTTATGGCTTCTTTCAATTACCTACTATGAATGGCACTGTAGTATACAAGTTAATGACAACTGTTTACATATTACATCACCACATTCACTTGTAAATGATTCACATTTTATCAACATTCAGAAAACTGGTCACACTCAGTCCAAACTGGTATTAAAGAGTTATAGGTGTTATTGTACCCAGTCTTCCATACTTGATCATTTTAAATCAATTAAAATTTGATTCAGAATCCATTATGTGTATGATGAAATTCCATATATAATAATTTTCCATTAGGTACAGGACAGGATACAGTTTAACCGGTTAAGGGACACTGAACGAGACAATAAAAGTTTTATTGTTATTACGTTTGAGAACGTTTAGTGTCCTGTAAAGTGTTAAATTCAAAAGACAAAACAATATGCTTGGAGTGCTGACAGGGTATTTCCAAAATGGAGGTTACTGTATGTTATACTGCCATGCTGGGCCTTTCGAATAGTTTATAGTTTATTTATAAATAAAATGAGTATTAATCTGTAGATACAAGGTTATTAGTATAATAAGTATTCAAGACCATTTATTTTAAAGATAAATGTTAAAACCTATGCAAATTTAAAACAGGCTTCCAGCCTCTGCCTTATTTATCTGATATCAAAGCAGTGGTGAGGCTTTAGGGTAGGTAACATAGTTTGGTGACATAACACATAACAGGAAAATGCTGAATAGAACATGAGGCTCAAGAATTTGGCATGACCTGATCCTTGATTAATACAATGTGGTTACAAGTTCGATGCTAAGGCATTCATCAGATGTACTCGACTACTTGTGACAGAGCCTGATGGTAACAGCTATCAAATGATAATTTCAATGAAGTCACTTCAATATTGTCTGAGTCACACTCTGGCACCGCGCACGCCCAGAAAACAGGATAACCTCATCGATGAAACTATTCGCGTCTAAATGCTCTCGGAAATACCTCACAACACCACCAGTCACCGGCACAGTGGCGAATTCTGGAATTTGTTAAGAAATGACTTGTCAGCAATGTGAAAGGTGGCCAAGAGCGCAACCATATCAAAAATCCTTTCCGTATGATGTTTTAAGCTGCCACGCACCAATTTGAAACGTTAGCGTCACCCAAATTCCAAAATGCATCATGGACGCATAGAAAGGGCACAGGGCCACACACGCAAGGGGCATGCATGCAGTATCCAAGCCGTGCCCATCGGTCGCGGTAAAATTGTAAATCAACACTGTCGTACCTGCTATTCTCCAATTTGCTCGATATATCGGTGTTGAAAGACATTTTCTCGTGTTATTTAACAATATTTAAATATCACTGAACACACACGCCCCAATTTATTGTGATGTCACTATAAAATTGACGTTTACGCGGCTTGCGAAACAACGCGAACTGAATTAAACTGACGTTCTCCAACAAGCACCCGCACGCTACGGAGAGGTTTGACGTTTTGCTAGAGGTGGGGAGCGCGCTCGTATTTATATGACACGATCATACGATGCGGGGGAAGCGAACTTTGAATTTTATCAGTGTAGGTATTACAGAATAACTAACTAATGATATGAATTTAATCGATGTTATTAAACACTACTAATGAACTAAGTAGTTCTGTTGTTCTAATACACAGTTCAGACCATGTTTCTGTCATGAAAACAGTATCTGCTTCAGTATACTCAGATCGGCCGGGCGCGTCCCACAGAAGTCACACCACATACAGAGCCGGTGATTGGTTGGTCTGAGCCCCAGTCTTTTTTTCATTGGTTTGATAGTTTGGTGCTTTGCGCGGGTATTTTAAACTTTGGTTCGAGAGATGCTCATTCATAAAATAATGCTTGTTCATTCTAAACTACTTATTGATTGTTTTTCTTTCATATTTTTTGCTAATGGCTTTATTATTATTTAATCTCTAATAATAACTCTTGAAATGAAATGTGCCTTATTTATTATAATTAGGTATTTTCGACAACATGGTTACAAACCACTGAATATACATGGGTAAGTACCTACCTACTTTCTTTCAGTAAATAAGGTGAAAGGTCTGTAGAATATACTTTACTTATTGTATGCAAAGTGTTGAATTGATTGTCCTTATTTACTTACGTACATAAAGTTATTTGAAACATTGGAATATTCATGATAAATAAGCGCCTATCTACCTACCCATTGATTCCGCACTAGTTATGGTTGATTCCAAAACAGTGAGTTAGTTTGATAATAAACTTGGAACAACGAATTTCTAACCCTTTTGACATTTTTATTAGATACTGCCTTTAACTGTCAATATTTTTATATATTTTGGTCCCTAAGCCTAAGATACGACAAACTGACTAATATTGTAAAATTATAATGATCATATATTTTCATAGTGCATGTAGATGTCTGCTGCCTCTTTTGTATATGGGATCATTATTCAAAGAGTTAAAGTTGTTTTTAGAGTTGTTGCGGGAATTGAACTCTCGTCCTAACTAAATATTAGACGCCGAACAGCCCGCTGCATCTATTTGTGTCGCACGAAAGATCTTGAAAGTGCATTGCAAACATAAGTAGGTAGGTAGCTAGGTGTTGCTGGCGCATAGAATAGATACCTAGTAGATAAAGTCATTATGCTAGGTATGCAGCAATTCATATGACGTAGGTACTACGTCGAAGTAAGCGCCAGATGGTTTCTTTATAAATTTGGGTTAAGAACTGCGTTTGTTATCAATATTTAGATGCGCAGCACTAGAGAAAAGCGTTTTTTAAGCTTCCATTGCTAGATTCGTTTTTATACCATGGAATTCGTATGGACAAAGTTCGGTCCTTGGGGGTCACGTATCTATGACAGTTAGAGCTGTCCATTCTATGAACGTCAAAGTTGTCCAGAATGTTGGGCCATTGTGACAGGCTCGATTATAATTAATTAATAATTGGCTATCATTGACACGCGCCTCTAAAGTTCAATGGCTAGTTAAACCTGATGGTCACGTGATGTATAAGTTTTACAGGTGGCGTGTTGCATGATGCTGGCTAGCAGCCATTGGCATAATATTGAAGACCTTTGTCGAATGGGTATTTTTTAAATTTACCTTTTTTGCGGTCAGGAAAATCGTACAGAATTTCCCAGTAAGGATGAGAGTAGATGAGACATTCGCACCTACTCACATAAGTATCATACAAAAAAAAAAATACTTACCTACGTACAACAAACTGGTAATTTATATAATAAACAGTGCTAAATAAAATATTCTTTAAAACTTTTAATTACACCATGAAACACCTATTAACTTATTAACAGTTAGGTAATTAGTTACTAATGCACGGTAAGGTAAGTAGAAACGCCAGCTGCACATCAAGCTACTTACTACAAGCTGTCAAATTTCTTTAATAGATTTTCAACTTTATCGCTAGATTTTTAAGGTTCAAGGTAGATTGGGAAAATTTTACAGTTTCGGGAAGCTTGACCTGCTGGCGTCTGTACCTTTCATAACCGACTTCGTAGAATTAATCGTCATTTTGCTTGGCTTTTAAAGTTTTAACTTTTATGAACCGCTTTAAGCCGAAGCCAATTAGTAGGGTCTTTTAAGAATTCCTGCAATAGGTACTTAATAGGTATTAGTAGATTTAGTAATAACAGCAAGCGTTGCTGCTAAGCATGAGGTCCTGGGTTCGATTCCGAAGTTTGGCAAAGTGTTGGTTATTGAGTTTTTCCATCAGGAATTTCTCAGTAGCAGCCCGAAGTCTGTAGTTCGTGCCTAAGCTCTTACACAGGACTTAAAAATAACTGGCGAAATTTTGACGTTTTACTATAGGTTCACCTCTGCCTACCCTTTCGGAGATTTACAGGCGTGACGTTATGCTAAGCTAGTAGTAGAACAGTTTTTATTTCCTGTTAAAAATAAGAGTCACGTCAAAGCCACGCATATTTCTGTGATTGGTCACTTGAAAACATTTGAACGTCGAACGATGCGATAAGGCCATACCTACCTAATATAATTTTTGGCGTTGCCCAGATCAAGTTTAACAGAACCACAGAACTAAGTTGGTATTTGTGCAAGAATGACTAATAACAAGTTTTTTTTTGTAGTGTTGTTGTCCAAAAACTCCTCTATATTTGTTTGCACTCAAATAACAAACCACATTCTTAGGGGCTGTTAATTTATTACGTAAGACAATTTTAACCACTTTCTGACCCCCTCCCCCCTACTTAAGAAGAAATAAGACTTGGAAGAACCTCTCTTTTAATCTTATGTCAGATCAGTATAATCTACGAAAATTGCAAAGAAAAAGTAGCAAAAATATTAAAACTTATAATTTATGCTTACTTTTTTTATAACTTTTGCTTACTATGTTGATCTTACGTAAGAACAATCTAGACCCCACCCACCACTATGTTAAAAAACTAATACTAGTTCGGACCTGCCCCTCAAATTGTCTTACTGGTAATAAATAAATAGCTCCTTAATATCCCGCGACTTCGTCCGCGTCAAATCTCTTGTACCCCCGAAGTGGGCCGGCCGCATCGAGTCGCCTGCTCGGGCTATTAATGTGTTCTTTCGGCCTTTTTTATTTTGCTCGGCTCCTTAGTGTCTTAGCGCAATGTTCAGTAGGTAACCTTCCTCAAGTATTGTGCTACCAAATGCAAGAAGAATTTTCAAATCCGACCGGTACTTCTAGAGATTAGCGCGTTCAAACAAACAAACTCATCAGCACCCAAATGGCGTAATACACTATCAATCGGAATCTGAATCATTTTAAAGGATATTACTAATCCATTGCTTCATATGTTAGAAAAAATGTCTGCTCAAAAACGTAAATAACGCTATGAATGTTGTTGAACTTTCAAAATGAAACCCATATGGCTACTGACAGTGTGTTACGAAATCACCCCACAGCTTTATTTTATTAGTATGAGTATATATAGGATGGGAAAATAAGAGGTATAAGTACACTTTATTTTTTAAATTGTATTCTATGAAATATAAAATTATTAAGTATTTTTATTTAAATATAGTATTTAGGGCCGGCAATTCAGTATGGAAAATAATCTCAGACAAATGTTCACGTCTAGCAGCAGGGCAGATGTGAACCCTTTTCACTGTTTTTCATGACATTTTCACACATTTCCTGTGTTATTTCAGTGACTGTGCTTCAGATATTTTGTTTTTATTCTCAAGAATTAAATAAACTATATTTTAATAATTACTTACGGTGTCATTATCACTTTATTATTACCCGAAAATATTCATGTAAATGCGCATACGAATAATTACAAAACAAAGTGTATAATGCTACTGTACTTAATGCTTTCTGTGTTAATTTTCCGACCTCACGACGTCACTTTCGAAGAAGCAGAAAACAAAAACATTTTCCGTACGTCACACCGACGCGACGCGGCGACGCCCACAAATCAAAATATTATTCGATTTAGTTTTAGAGTTAAAAGTTGCATCAGATTATGTTTTTATCGATTTATCGGAATCGGCTGACCATAACAAAAGTGTCGTGATGCTAAAACGAGCGCTGTCATCTTCAGCAATAAAGTCTGGATTGGTGTATCGCTAGACTGTTTGGCTAGCTACTGACGTCGCAAATCTATTTATTGTTTGCATCCATTACGCATCAGGCGCGCGATATGTGGCGTTATGATGCTCATAAGAAAATGTGATCAATGATGATTGTGACTAAAAACGTAGATCTGACGCATTTGGGCAGGCTTTCCTGTTTTCCAAACGCGATAGTACATCTTTTCCTCTTTTCCGATTAGGTACCTATTTGAATATTTCTGGGTATAGTCTGGTTGGTGTCTGTGTATGCATTAAAATTCCCTGACCACCTCAGCGGCTCGTGCTATGGTTACTTATTATATTTTCTGCGGTTTTTTTTACTCAGACCATACCTCGGCTATGTATGCGTCAAGAGAAGTTTTGTTAGCCGCAACAGATACATTTTTTTTACAGTTTCCTTATTTCCTCATCGTTTCCCTGTTATTAGCTTTATTAAATAAGTTGATGAGACAATGAGTTCCACACCATTATGTGCTAAGAATATTATTTTTAAATATCTGACACAAATTAACTAACGCAAAAAAATATTTGTATTGCTTAAAGAAGTAACTATCACGCTAGCTGTTGTCAAGTCAACATGTTGTTAATTCGTTGGGGGTCAGGTTACGTAGGTTATCACTTATCAGTGTAACATGTCACGCCAAGATCGCATGGACGACACACCCACCGTGCGTCATGTGAGCATTATAAGATAAAGTACTGTAAAACACGTTACATGCAAATGCTTAGAAATCATACAGAATAGAAAACACACAGAGACTTAGCTTCGTCAACCTTGCTGTGATGCACATGGCACGGTTACTCGTATGTGTGCGTGTTCATGGCGATTACATTCACTTGCAACTCTTTCTTACACGTGTCCGTAAGGCCAGGGACAAATCTAAACGAAAAAGTGCGATGAAATTTCGCGCGCGTTTTTCCGCGTCGATAAGTGTGGCGAGATCCTAAGGTGACACGCGTACGCTTATTCACATCCTTATCCAAAATAATTTAGGTGAAGATTATGAATAATATGTATAATCGTCAGCTTCCTGGATAAGAACGGTCTGGTATTAGACCATCAATATGGCTTCGTACAGGTCAATGGTGGACGCAGGTACTAAGTTGATTTCGTAATTACTAAAGGTCTTTCCCTATTGGCAAAAGCCTTTGATACGGTGTCTAGGTGAATTCTACTTAAAAAGATAGAAGCGATTAGTGAGGCTAGGTTTAGCTCTTGAGTGGTTTAAGTCCTATCTAACAGACCGCATATAAAAGGGTCCGTATGGGGGTCAAGTGCAGTCGTAATTTCAACTCTAACCATGGTGTATGGTGTACCTAGGGGCGGTGTGCTCGGGCCGGCACTTATTACAGAAAGTATAAGTCTAGCTTGATCTCTCTCTGTTGTGTTATCTACTCAGTGTTCTTTCGTTATGCCCATAATGATCATGTGATAGTTTCTATTTGCATAATTACACGAGTCAGTATAGTAAAATGATCTTCTTTAATGAGTTGAGTGGAAGTGATAATATACTCGTAATTAGAACCGGCAAAGCGATGCGTAACGATTAGTATTATGATGCCGATTGAAATACTTTCTAGTGTGTTATTGCTCCCGTGCATTGTTTGTAAATGTTTTGTGAGTGCGAGCGTTTCGTTGTGCAGTGTCAAACAAAGACTTTTTAACAAAGAATATCCGTCTGTAGGTATTATTTTGG
Organism: Apamea anceps; assembly: GCA_951799955.1. Classification (NCBI taxonomy): domain Eukaryota; kingdom Metazoa; phylum Arthropoda; class Insecta; order Lepidoptera; family Noctuidae; genus Apamea; species Apamea anceps. Next base: position 7,453,571 of record OX637501.1, read on the forward strand.
GCAAAAATGGGACATTGCAGGTTCTGTTCTGTTCGTCAGTCAAAATTGGAGTCAGTGGATTGGTGATTTTAGCGTCGTTAGAGTATTTAACAGACATGCAGATAGAAGATAGTTGGGTTTTGCTTTATGACCAAGTCAATACAAAATTCAAAGAGTTTACATCAGTACCATCGCAGAAGGATACAGCCCTGAGACAGACGGACGGAGAGCGACAACTTAGTAATAGGGTCCCATTGGCACCCTTTGGGTACGGAACAACGATACCTACCTTATATCTATTGTAGTAAGTCAACCGGGAATTCGGGACATTACCACTATGACTGTTGTAAAAACATGATTAAATTTACATTAATAATATTAACTTTGTCAGTTTGTAGCGTAGGAGTAGAGCAAACTGCGAGCGGAGTTGTAAAAGTAAATTTTCCTCAATTTACTTTTACAATCGTAAAATACAAACAACACTATTTAAACTAAATCATACGATGTTTGACTAACCTGTTCTTAGGAGTCCGTAGAAGTTGTTCTGAAAATAATATGCTGAATAAGTTTAATACTTACTTACTTAATTAATTAACTACTTTAATATTATTACTTATTAATTATTCCGTATTACTTATTACTTTATTAATTACTTACTTCATCATCTGTCTAGCTTTTTCTCAACTATTTTGGGGTCGACTTTCAATCTAACCGGATGCAGCTTTTGGGCCTCTATGAAATTATGAGGTATCCACCGGGCACAAAGCTTCCTAACCGCTAAATGTTCATGGAGGATTTTGTGCACTTGACTCATACCAATGCCTAAGCTTGTCCGAATCTGTTGATAAGTCACTCTTTTGTCAGTCTCTATCATACGCCGCACAACACTGATGTTATCTTCAGTCGTCGCCGTAGAGGGCCGTCTCTCACGCAGATCATCGGTGAGATTAGTGCGACTGCGACCACGTTTAAATTAAACGAGTTGTAAACAGTGGCTTGAGATGGGGCTTCATCGTGAGAGGCCAATCGAAGTCTATCATAACTTTCTTGTTGACTTAAATGACATCGAAAGTCATAAAAAGTCATTGTACGAAAATTTTCTCGCGTTAAATTCATGCTGACGTGACGCAGACAATTTTCAATTTGCCGCCAAATCGTAAACAAATGAAAAATGAATAAAATACATACACAATAAAGTTGGCAAAGAGTCCCATTTTCAAAATTTGAACTTATTTTTTTATTATATCGTTTACAAATGGCCAGTTCTAAAAACTTTCAGTGTCGCCCTCTACGATACCCCTTGGTAAGACTGGTTGTCAGCCTTCTGACTACCCGTAACGACTGTCAAAGATCCACGAATGACAGCCGGGACCAACCGCTTAACGTGCTTTCCGAGGCACGGAGGGGTCTCGGTATGTCAAGATGGTCCCCCATCCACAGACCATGGCTAGCGTAGCTTAACCTGATCGATCGACCTGTGCGGCTGTTATCATTTAGCCACGGGCCCATCATTATACTTATTTACTTAATTTTAGAAAAAACTTATAATGTAGGTATCATGGGTAAGGACGTATTTTCGAATCTCAGGCCGTATCTCAAGAAAATACTCGTATTATCGCAACGTGTTTTTTTTCTCATTAATGCATAATTATAAGCCATTTATCAATTTTATTGTTTGTTTACATGTATTTATGTACATTTTCCACGCAAATATTCCGCAAACTCAGATTGTTTATAGCGCCAACCGTTTCTGCTTGATTGCAGATCAATTAGGTAACATAATATTTAAGCTAACAAACTTAAAATAATATTATGAGTCGTACGTGTGTAAAAAAAAAGAAGGAAAATAATCATAGGGCATCAAAAAATTCGTCCGCATCGCTGTCAACAGGAACAGTGCCCAAAAGGCTGGCAGCATTGCCACGTTGTATGGCGATGCTGATTCTTTGGCCAAAAAATAAGCTAGCCTTCTCGTCACGTGAAGTGTCGACCAGGCGCTTGGCGAAGTTTCGAAAACCCAATTGCAACCCCAAACGGCTCGAACATATAACTCCCAATAAGGTCGAAATATTTTCGCCGTGTGAGGTTTCCCGCACCGCACCTGTAGCGGCCGCTCCAGCACAGCCTGCCGTACTAGGAAGGATGTAACCATTTCAGTATGAGTGCAAGTAATTTTACAACAAACAATACATAAAATAAATACTTATAAAATAATTATTTTCTTACAATATATTTTTGCGTAGGTATGCTTGGATGAAATATACCGTTTTTAGTACTAGTACCAACAGTCAAACGATTTCTATACATTGTAGTTGCCATGTATTGAGTTCTTTGGACACGTGTACATACATCACACAATGGCGCAGGTCACGGTTGAAACCTTTGCCAAGAAAATGTTTTGAACCGCTCTAGATATGCCTAGGTGTTAAAATCGCACCACACTCCACTTAGGTATAGATTAGTGTGATGGAGAATTTGTTTATCTTTTGTCCTCTTCTAATGTCACTGAGCCTCCTGGCCTCACCTGACCGTAAAGTGGCACATCGAGTATAAAAAAGTTCTGATTTGACAAGTTGCGTCTTTGCCAGTACATATGCTATTTCTGATGTCTCATTTTTAGGCCCAGATACTGTAGTTTTATATGAGTTCTATGATAACTGAAATTTATCTAATGAATCAAATCAACGACATTCCTTTAGAGAGGGTGATATGCACCCTAATTGCGTAACACACTACCAATTTGAATCTGTATCATTTTGAAGGATATTGCTAATCCATTGCTTCAGAGGGGCAATTTTCGTAATTTTAAGAACGTTCACAATCTAATCTCAGTCTCAATCTGTCAAAATTACCTCTAATTTCCCTACATTTTGACAAGTTTTTGACATTTGTTTGTCGCAGAGATGAGATTGCGACTAGATTTTGAACGTTTTAAATTTCGAGAATTGACCTTCAGATGTTCGAAAAACATGTCTACTCATCAACGTAAAAATGTTGTTGAACTGTCAACAGGAAAGCTATTAGTATATTGTTACCCAATTACCCCACTGGTCGACCACACGTCGGTAGCACAACTTTTCGAACACCACGCTTCCTGCTACGAAATTGGCACAGCTGTCAATGTCAAATTGTCACCACAAACGTTTGACTGTACTGTAACTACTGCAGGGACAGGTAGCATAACCGGTAGTGGTACAACATTTGCTTTTTTATACCTAACCTTACTAAAATTTACGATAAGAAGAAGGCAAACCTCCTTATCATCACGGTTGCTGTGCTCAGCAAGCAGGTTATCGCTATCAGCTATTATTACTTCACAGGGGGATTGTATTCCAATAAAAATAATAATTATGTACAGACGCCAGCAGGTCAAGCTACCCGAAACTGTCAAATTTTCCCAATCAACCTTGAACCTTAATGCTTTTGCGATAAAGTTGAAAATCTATCAAAGAAATTTGACAGATTGTAGTAGCTTGATGTGCTGGCGTCTGTACTTATTCATTGGTTATCCGATAATATCGTTATCTGAGATGATGTCATTCTAGGACCTAGGTAGTTCATTTCTCTACAGAGATATCACGTAGCTTATTATAGACCATCCGATAAGATGCGGACCAGTCTTGTTCGATCTATCTGTCTTTCTCTTACATAGACCCGGCAGACGATAATGATAATCTCCCAGTTTATGTCTTCGGTACACTACGACGACGCCCTATTCTATAGTGCCTACTTCATTATTCCTTATTATCTTTATTCTTCCAAACTTCTCTATTAGTCGTCCCGTGGCTGAATAATAACAGCCGTCGATCGATCAGGTTCGTGTAACACCACACATCCCTCTTGGCTTTCTCATCTCAGCTGCAGTACCTATAATAAAATTATTCTTTTATAAAAAAATACAAAATGTCATGCCCCACCTCCTATCCTGCCCTCTGTGGCCCAAAACATGCAGTCAAAGCGACCTATGCGCTGCCACCGACAACGCCCTGGAAGTAACATCATTTAAAATACAGCCGTGCCAGCGCTGCAGCGACACGAAGAAGAAAATTCTTTTACTAAGAGAATAACTAGTTGTTAGCTGTATCAATGTTGTGCATCATTAAATTCATCATTAGATTTTGTTTAAATTCTATTACCCTACTTAAAGAAATTATCATTATGGATATAATGAAAAAAATTACGAATGAAAAGAATAATTCACTAGTTACTATTTACTATTATCTTCACGCAATATAAACATCGATAGAAGTAGGTATTATGTAGGTATTTGATTACATCACCATATTGTAAGATCGTCACGATTTGTGCAAAATAATGTCGACACAAGGTTGTTGAACTTGAGTTGAATTAGTAAGTATTAGGTAATCAGCGCCACTAGTTCTGCGCCTGGTACAGACGCCAGCACATCAAGCTACTACAATCTGTCAGATTTCTTTAATACATTTTCAACTTTATCGCTAAAGCAATAAGGTTCAGGGTTGATTGGGAAAATTTGACAGTTTCGGGTAGCTTGACCTGCTGGCGTCTGTACCAGTCTTACCGCGTGGTACAGACGCCAGCACAATCAAGCTACTACAATGTGTCAAATTTCTTTAATAGATTTTCTACTTTATCGCCAAAGCATTATTGATTGGGGAAATTAAAGGAGATGTTTCAGCAATGTATGGAGCCTGGGCCAGCACTATGCACACTAAATATAAATATACATACAATAAAGTAACCGTTTTTTAATGTTAATTTTCTATAATTTGACTTCGTTTTTGTGGAATTTCAAATTAGCTTGGTCAAGAAAAGCAACACAAAATAAACATGGCGGTTCAGCAATATGCGAAATATCATTATGACAATGACATTTGATTGTTATCACAAGAAAGAAAACAGCCAATGACCAAGTCAAACTGTCAAAGTCGTCAAACGTCTTAATGATAATAATAATATCCCTGGACATTTCACACAGCGCCATCTAGTCCCAAGCTAAGCAACCTAATGCTTGTGTTATGGTAACAAGATGGCTGATAAACTACTTATATACATTTTTTTTTTGTAAATACATATATATTATAGATAGAAAAACACCCAGACTCGGAACAAATACATGTAGGTCATACAAATATTTGTTCCGTGCGGGAATCGAACCCGCGACACGCAGCGCAGCAGTCAATCGCTCAACCACTGCGCCAACCGTGCCGTCAAACAACTGTCATGGCGACCATAAATTAGGGTTGTCTTATTAAAAAACTTCACAAATAATCATTTCTGTACGTCTGTACTTATATTCAAATTAATTTATTTTCATTTTTATGAAAATCCTCTATTTTTTCTCTATTTATCTATGTACCGTATAAATCTCCTTTGACAGTTGCGGGTAGCTTGACCTGCTGGCGTCTGAACATCGTCTTACTCAGTAACTGGGTTGTGGAGGACCGATAGGCAGAAGCTCAATGTACTGACTGGAAACTGGAAGTCGACCTCTACATACATAGTTGGGAAAAAGCAAGGCGGATGATGATGAGGTAATAAGTAGGTAATCAGTTTGTGAGTAGTTTATTTTATTTGTTTGACGGTCGAGCTTTCTAGGTTAGGTGACTCTTTTGGTAATCTAAGCTTTATGTATGATTTTATAAAATTTCACCAGTATCATTTTGTTACTAAGTGGATGCTAAATACGGTACTTAGGTAGTTAACAGCTTACAAAAACCTACCTAACTTTTATTTCATAACTAATATTGAATACTTCGGAGATTACAGGTCTGATATTATTAGGGGTCCGTACCTCGAAAGGAAAAACTGGAACCCTTATAGGATCACTTTGTTGTCCGTCCGTCCGTCTGTCTGTCTGTCAAGACCCTTTTTCTCAGGAACGCGTCGAGGTATCAAGCTGGAATTTATATCAAATACTCAGGTCTACTGACCCTTGAAGCTGAGAAAAAATCAAACTTCTAAGCCAACGCAATCAAAAGTTACAGCCGTTTATGCCGCAAAATTTCGACACTCGCAAGTTAATCAAAACCTACAGGGTACTTCCCATGAACTCAGAATCTTGAAATTTGAGGCGAAGAAATGTCTTATAGCACAGATAAAGGAAAAATTGCGAAAACCGTAAATTTTTACTTACATACCTACTTTCTACGGAACCCTCGGTGCGCGAGTCCGACTCGCCTTGACCGGTTTTTTATTATTATTATATTACCTAGGGAATGTTATATAAATTAGAAATAAAGGAAATAATAATAAATAGTTATATAATAACCTAATATCACGTCTGTATTGTTTGAAGTGTCAGTGAAGACACAGTGTTTGAAGACTAAGGTCTTCAACCAGGGCGTCCTTCCCATCATGATATATGGCGCCGAAACGTGGACACTGACGGTCGGGCTGGTCCACAAATTCAAGGTTGCTCAGCACGCTATGGAGCGAGCTATACTCGGAGTCTCTTTGAAGGATAAAATCAGGAGTGAAATTATCCGAAAAAGAACCGGAGTTACCGACATAGCGCGCAGAGTAAGCAAACTGAAGTAGTAGTGGGCTGGCCAAGAACCGATGGCTGGTGGAGCAGACGAGTCTTGGAGTGGAGATCCATGGTAAATAATGAATACATACTTGTTGTTTTAGTTATTTAAGTTTGAAAGTATTTCAGAATACACCACTTTCAAAGAACAGAATACGCAACGGGGCGTATGCGGTATGCAATGTTTTATGTGTGTGTTAAAGGGCATATCACGCGGGCCGCGTTTTAAAATGCGTGTCCCACACATGCCGATTTAAGAAAATTAGAAGAAAAAGACTTGCTTATTTTATTATTGATTCGTGTCGAGAATCAGTAGCATATTTACCTGCTTGAATTTGACAAGGATGCAAAACAACACCTTGTATTTAATGTCATAAGTAAATGACAGGTGCAAGAAGGTAAATTAGATACGCTGAGTTGTTTGCTTGACGCCTGTATTTCCCGAAGGTTAGGGCAGAGGTGTAAGTACCTTTTGTACACCCACATTTCGCCAGTTATGTTTAAGTCCTTGGGCAGAGGTGTCCATGTAACAGGGGGCGAGCTTATTACCATCAACTGGGCACAAATCCGGACTCCGTGCTCTGAAAAATTCCAGATGGAAAACACTAATAACACTTCACAATAAATAATAATAATAATATCCCTGGACATTTCACACAGCGCCATCTAGTCCCAAGCTAAGCAACCTAATGCTTGTGTTATGGTAACAAGATGGCTGATAAACTACTTTTTTGTAAATACCTACATATTATAGATAGAAAAACACCCAGACTCGGAACAAATACATGTAGGTCATACAAAAAAAAAAAAAAAACTATTACTTATGTTTTTTTTTTTCATTAGCCTACATTGAGTCCCACTGCTGGGGGAAGGCCTCCCCTTTTTCCTTCCAAACCTGCGATCTCTGGCCATGTTGGGCCTGCAATTATGATGAATATTAATAACGTGATTAGTAAGAACTTGAAACTTGAAACGCCGAACTCAAGTTATAACCTCAAGCCGAGGCTAGGTGTTATATAATGGGATTCCGTCAATACGAATAATTTCCGGAAGTAGAATCAAGAAGTTGGTAAGTAAATAAAAGATATGTCCATGAAAAGTTATTTATTGATTTTAACCGACTTCAGAAAAGGATGAGGTTCTATGTTCGTGTGTATGTATTTTTTTAGGTAGATTGTATGTTCAACGATTACTCCGTTTTAACAGAGCCAATTTACGTGATTTAAAACGAAAATAAGAAACAAAAAACACCGACTTCCGAAATTAAAGTTATTGTTTGCTTTGTAAGCAGTGTTTTTTTGGAAGTCGGTTGTTTTTTTTTTATTATAAAGCATTTAAGCCAACTTATTATTTTTATTCGCCTAGATGCTTTTTATGATATATGTAGAACGGCAGTTTTTTTTTTTTTTCTGTTCTAGTAAAAGATATGATATGTTCCTCAGATTCAACTACCCTCAATGCAACCACATTTTTTTATTCCAAAACTAAACTTAAGAGTATGTACCTACTGTTAAATTTGAAATTAACATGAACTGGAATATACTAAATACAATAACAGTATGTAGGCTTGGAATTAAAGTCGTCGACATCGACAAGGTGATCATGTGTACGTCGTGTTGTTTACGATTCTGATTGATTCGCAGTGATACGGCTTCCTCAATAATGATAGCAGAGTGAACAGACGAAGATACGGAGTATAGATTTGTTGAAGTAGACTACAAGCCATATCGAAGTGTTGTAAGCATCTGATACAATGGACTCCTGTTGCTATAATGTAGGCAAATTAATGTAGGTAACTAAAGTGTATATAATACAACTTGTCTTACGTAAGTATTTGGTAAACAAATGTAAAATCAAATCAAATTATTTATTTGCTGGAATATTGGTACAGACGCCAGCACATCAAGCTACTACAATCTGTCAAATTTCTTTAATAGATTTTCCACTTTATCGCTAAAGCATTAAGGTTCAATGTTGATTGGGAAAATTTGACAGTTTCGGGTAGTTTGACCTGCTGGCGTCTGACACCAGCAGACAGACAGACGCCAGCAGGTCAAGCTACCCGAAACTGTCAAATTTTCCCAATCAACATTGAACCTTAATGCTTTAGCGATAAAGTGGAAAATCTATTAAAGAAATTTGACAGATTGTAGTAGGTTGATGTGCTGGCGTCTGTACCATGAGGTGATCTTTACAGGGCGATAATTCTCTATGACACAAGGAAATCAACGCAAGATTGGCGGGATTACCTAAGGAATTGACGTGGTTCCAAAGTAAGGAATCGTTAAGTGGTCATAATGAATTAGGGGTCCAAATATCTATTATAATAAAAATATTTCTTACATGAATCATTAATTCGGCAAACCCAGATAGCGTTGAAAAAAGCAGGAAAAAATCCCGTTTCTTTCCAATACCGTTAGAAAGTTTCAAGAAAATTTGCCGGTATATATTTCATGTTTTTTTCCAATAAAACCGAAAAACACCGAAGAATATGAAAGAAACGGGAAACTTTTCATGTCAAGCTTTTATTTATTAACTTCTATGCTTTAACTCTTTCCATAATAATACGTAGTACGTAAGTACATACCTACTAACCACCACCTACTAACCTACCAGAGCGACTAATAAACTTGTTTACGTTCGATCAAATTTACATTTAATGCAAGCTAAAAAAGAAGCTATCGAATTCGAGCTCAAGCTTGGTGAAGCTGACGTTTCTTCGGACAGTGAGACTGGGATTGTGGCCGAGAAGAACAAGATGGATCTATTATCACCTATTATTATTATTACCTATTTATATTCACCTCCCGTATGTTTTCTTTTTTTGTTTTGTATTTCACCTATAAAAAAATAAGTATTTCAATTTCAATAAACTTGTTTTTTTCAACTTTTTAAAACATCAATCGAAACATTCGAAAGAATCCCTGTTTCTTTCCAAAGGATTCCTTCTGTTAATTTTTCTATGTGACACGCGAAAAAAACGGAAAAAAACCACAATTTGTTTTTTTCGTGCAAAAAAACAAATTGTAAAATAACAATAACGTAATTAAGTATGTAAAATATAACATTTTGTTTTTTTCGTGGAAAAAAACAAATTGCCATTTTCAACGCTAGCCCAGACGGAGAATGCGGGATGAGCTGGACTCCTTTAATAAAGATTGGTCCTTGGCATCTCTGGTCAGAGAGAGGTGCAAAGTGTGTATGCCTTTGCCTAGCAGTAGGGGTAAGGGGGTACAAAAAAAAAGCATCATTCATTACTAATGGGATTTTGATTTTGCGTAATTTTTATAAAAAAATCAGATAATTTAGCATTGTTTATGTTCTTAGCAAACTAGGTGTACCTTGATAGGTACGGTTTTTACTTAGTTCTGGTTGAACAAAGGTCAAGTGTAATTCTTTCACCATACCTACCCAACCTAAAGTGTGTGTCGACGCGAAAACTTGTGATTTTCGTACGTAGGTATAGGTACCATGTTTGTTTACCGACACTACATAGTCGACGTGTAAGGAATGGAAAGATACATTGTAAACAAAATGTGTTAGTACTTTTTAGTGTCGTTCCAGGCAATGATTAAGGGAAAGATTCATAGACTTCCCTTTCACTTTGCTAAGTAAAGTAAGCGTCTCATACGAATAGAACTATTAAGTTCATCTAATCTAAATTCTAAACTACATTAATAGAATAACAAAGAGAAAAGATTCGATTTTTAGTATGTTTGTTTGTTACGCTGGCACGCTAAAACGGCTGAACGGATTTGGATGAAAGGGTTTGAAGATTTTTTGTCACGTCACTGTTGTAGATTGAGTCACGTGATCAACTTTATCTCCGATACGTGACACTTTACGGGGTTGGTTCATAATATTTTTTCTGTTTGCATTGATGCCAGTTATCGATTTATATTTATAGGTTTCATGCGTGGCCGCCATTTTAAAATGTTACGACAGCAAGTAGGTATACTAAGGATCTTCAAAGCCCTTTGGTACATGGATAGACCATGACCGGATTAGAACATAGGATACTTTTTATCCCGATATTCCCACGGGATCAAGACTTTGAAACCGCGGGGCGCAGCTAGTATTCATTTCGCTTACTTAGCAAAGCAAAGTCAAAGTGCGGTCTGTGAATCTTGCTATATGAGTCGTCTTGTTTCTGTGGTGGTAGACAAATAAGTGAAATATCAGGATAACAGGACAGCACCTTCCGTAACTGCTAATACCTACTGTGAGTGTGGTGGTGGGGTTACGGTAGTATTCATGCCATAACAGTATAGCTACTCAGTGAACGGTTTGATGTAGCTATAGCGGTCATTGCACGATGCTGTATATGTACAGGTACAAGTATGGAGGATGTGAATTGCATATACCGCAAACACCGACCGCATCTGCTATTCTTTTAATATCCTTTCATCAGGTTCTGATCTGTAGGTACCTATGTAGAGTACAACAGCGCAGACCTATTCTGTAAATACCTCATCGTGAATACTGAGGTGAAGTGAGCTGCCATGTCAATCCCTAGCATCAGCAGTGCGATTCTGTAACCATCTCACCGTGAGCTGAACCATCTCACAGCTGTCATTCCAACTAATACTAGGGATTGACACTATTGACAGCTCACTTCACCTAACTTACAGATTACAGATTTTTACAGAATCGATCGGCAGGCGGAATGACAGCTCGCTAGAAGCTCACTTTACCCAAGTTGTCACGATGAGATCTTTACAGAATAGATCGGCAGGACTGCTGGAATAACACGTAAGTTCGTCAGTTCCTTAGTCAGCAACCACCAGATTTATGAACGAGGATGAACCAAAACGAATTTTAACACTAACGATCGTATCTAGCGTGATGCGTTTTGTAGTTTCTGATAACTTCATCATAATTGCCTTTACAGCATAATCAGCCTGCGTTCCACTGCTGGGACACAGGCCTCAGTGAGAGGGAATGTGCCATAATCCACCACGCGGGCCCAGTGCGGGTTGGCCTTGCCTTTACCTTAATTTATTTGGGCTGACATATCTTCTTTTTTCACACTTTTATTTTAGTCGTTATCTCACCCCTTTTCTAGCCATCATCATCATCATCATATAGCAGTCCACTGCTGTACATAAGCCTCTCCTATTGCACGCCATTCAACTCGATTTTTGGCAACTCTTATCCAGCTGCTACCAGCCATCCTGCGAAGATCGTCGCTCCACCTAGCCTGAGGGCGACCCACCTTACGTTTACCGATTCTTGGTCTCGACTCAATAACACGTCTACCCCAACGGTCATTAGTTCTACAGCTAATATGGCCGGCCCATTGCCACTTCAGCTTGCTTAATCAGTATGTGGTGTGTGTGTTTAGCAATATTAACACAGTTCTTCTATTCACGCAGATAATTCGTCAGTTTATAAACATAAGGGGTGTGTGTAGTGTGAATAGGTACAGGCCTCCAGTATCAAGTGAACAACAAAAGTCAGTCTAAACCAGAAAACCGATAGCCCAGTGTCAAAAGATACAATCAATCACGCACAGGTCATGGAGCGAGCAGTTAGCTGCCGAAAATAGGCTACACATAACCGGTTTATTGCTACATATCTTTATAAACTAAAACCGGTATTGTTGTTGTTATTGGTGCTTAAATTATCAATTATTTAATTTGTAATATCATCTCTGAACAAATGTTTGTAGTTCGCCGGTTGGAAGCGGTTTTTGCACACTGTACCTTTTTTTTGCTATGACGCTACATGATTCTGAGGTCACACTTTTTGCTCGTTTCGCAGGTTCACTGATTTCAAAGGATGCTAATTATAGTGTAAATAATTAATCTTAGATAGTTTTATTAACTTTAGGGCTGATTTTGCAATCGACAGATAATTTTTAATAAAATTGATCTCTGACAGGTTTTGTATGGAAGAACTGTCAAAAATTCAAAATTATTCCTTCGATAAAATTATCTGGCGTTGGAAAAATCAGTCTGGTGATAATAGCCTATTGAAACATAGAGTGATAATTTTTGGGCTTGTGGCTAAGTAATAACAGCCACGCGCGTCGATCGATTATGCCGCGGTTTGTCCGTGTGTGGGTGGTGAACTTTACATATCCAGATCCCTCCGCCTCGGAAAGCACGTTAAGCCGTTGGTCCCGACTGTCAATCGTAGATCTCCCGTGGTCTTACCAAAGGGTATCGTATTACCCAAGGGTATCGTATTACCCAGTAACTGGGTTGTGAAGGTCAGATAGGCAGTCGCTCCATGTGAAATGCTGGTATTCAGCTGCATCCGGTTAGACTGGAAGCCGACCTCAACATAGCTGGGAAAAGGCTAGACAGGTGAGTTTTATTAGCTGTGCTGTACTGTAGATAGGGTGGTAATAGCCTATTGAAACATAGAGTAATCAGGAGTTGGGGAAATAATGAATAGGTATGAAATCAGTGACTAAAACCATTAGTACATAATACCTAAGTTGTAATCTGTGGAAGATGTACCTAGTATATTTGCTAAGTTTATTGTTATTTCCATTTATTTTATACCGACTTCAAAAAAAGGAGGGAGTTCTCAATTCGAATGTTTTATACATATATTATAATTATTTTTCAAATATAATGTGGGTACTGTTTGTTGCTCTCAAAACGGTGAAGGAAAACATCGTGAGGAAACCGGCATGTCTTAGAACCAAAAACTCGAAGACATGTGACATCTATCAAGCGCAACCCGCACTGGGCCCGCGTGGTGGATTATGGCCCACTCTCGCTCACCAAGAGGAGGCCTGTGTCGGAGCAGTGGGATCGTTAGGCTGATTATGTATGTACCTACTATTTGTTTTGCGTTACAAAATATAATAAATAAAACGACTTCGGGCATAAGGAATCCTTCCATTTTGGAAGGTTCAATTGGGCCAAAAACCACTAGGAATTATTTGACATCCACCATTGTCAACATTTTTACCTACATAGGTCATCTTAGTCACTTAAGATGCGCAGGCGCTTTGCAGCAGGTAGGCCTTGAGTATTCGTCTGCTCTAAAGGCCATTTATTTTGCAATATTAATTTAAGTCTATGTAAGTAAACGGGGGGGCTCGTCATAGACAAGTGAGAAGGCCGATCCCACGGTCAGCGGTTCGATGGGTAACGTGACTGTGTGGCCTTTACGTATGAGGTTAGTGCACCTTATTTTGATAAGTTATCTCAAACCTAAGTACACTATGGCAACGGCTCTTCAAATTAAATAATTCTAAAACAGGTAGTTTACCAAATGGTAGTCATTCATTGAAGACACTTTTATTTTTCTGCTAGAAGAAACGCATCTAATAGGTACGTAATAAGTATGCTTCTTAATAGGTAAGTAAATAAAAATATGCTTTGAAATTCTGCCCAAGAACCTGCTTAAAATAAAACAATTTACAAAAACAGTCCTTGAAAAGATTGTTGTAGGTACCTATCTGAGTAATGTGAGTTAATTAGCAAACGATAATTTAACAATTAATTATTCGCATCACGATTACGACTCATGGCCGACATTCACGGCCTATCCTATGTATGTAACTTATTTAAGTAAGTAAAACTCATAATAATAATAGGTATAATATCTATTTACACAAAATGTTCGAATAACTAGAAACTGAATAAAATAATAAAAAAACAAACAAACTAAAAATATTTTTGCGCACAAGTTATGGTCTGCCATCTATTGGTCAATGTACGTACTATTAAGTCAACAATGTTACCAGTAGAACGTTTGTCTATGTGGTTCGCTCACTTTTACGAGTTGCGTTTCCAACCTGTTGTATCATCGAATTCATAGATGGCAGTAATTGCAGTTATTACGTTTACTAGGTTTGGTGATAGATGTCACTACAAGCCTCATATTGCAATGCTGTTTTACGTGAACTATTTTACTTGTGATGTTTTACATTCGGATGATCCAGTTTTGGATGTGATATTATTATTTAACTCAAAGGTTATATGCAAAACAGGCAAAAGAAATGCGCCACCTGAAAAATAATAAAAATAAATACCTACTTACCAAAACATTAACTATGCAATGTAGGTAAGTACCATTCACTGTCGATTCAGATTAATTTAAGTGTCATAATGGCGTACGTTACACCATTAACCTTTAGGATGCAAAGAGGGTGGAACGGTCATTGACAGACATCAATTTTATTAACACTGTCACATTTACATTCGTAAATCATCAAAATACACGCATAAAGTGTCTAGGAAAAAAAAAAACCAAACCAAAACCTGTACATATTACATCTTTTTCGGCTATAATTAAATATTATGTTCAGAGTTAAACGGAAGTGTTAGTCGACATTTGTTGTTAACCGTACCACCCTTTTGGTATCCTAAAAGATATCTGACTGACCTAAATATCGTAGGGCGCTATGACCCCAAATAAGTAAAAATGTAAGAAAAGAAAAAATAATATAAACATTGAATTTTCAGTACTTAAATAAATATGGAACTAATTCATTGCAAAGAAATCACCTAAAGTGTAAGCACCTACGTGCCTACATTTTAATTTTCTTAGGGCTGTTTTTTCCATAGCCAGATAACTTTTATTCAAGGAATAAAATTGACGTTTGACAGTTTTTGCATGAAATAACTGTCAACATTTGAAAATTATTCCTCGAATAAAGTTATCAGATGATTGAAAAATTAGACCTAAGTCTTGAGGAGTGTGTTTATTAATTTGCTATTATAAAATAGAAAATCCATAATTGGCTATAATAATTTCATGCATAGAACAGCTCTTTTTTCAGGTAGGCTGTGCTGCTAGGTCAACATTTATCCATAAATTCATTAATTTACTGACAGACATCTCACAGCCACTGAACCTAGAGACATGAAATTTTGATTTTTTTTAACCGACTTCTAAAAAAGGAGGAGGTTCTCAATTCGGATGTTTGTATTTTTTTTCATGTTTGTTCGTGCATAACTCCGTCGCTTGCCAACCGATGTGGAAAATTCTTTTTTTTTGTTTTAAAGTGTATACTTCCTAAATGGTCCCATAGAAATTTCATCAAAAACGGTTCAGTAGTTTGGTTTTTAAACCAAAATTACTGGTAAAAATTACAACTTAAAAGTGAAAAATAAAAACTAACAACCGACTTCCAAAAACGACACTACAAAGTGAAAAATAACTATAATTTCGGAAGTCGGTGGCAAACAAAGAAAATGCGAACCCAGCGACACCGACTTCCGAAATTAAAGTTATTTTTCACTTTGTAGTGTCGTTTTTGGAAATCGGTTGTTTTTTTTTTTCAAAAAAGTTTTTACTAACGTTAACGCTAACGTTACTAACGAACGAGTTCTAAAAATTCAACCCGTAGAGGATGAAAGTTTGTAGGCAAGTTCGTAATTTTTGCATCGGCTTGTATTTAAAGAAAAATAGTTTCCTTCCTTTTATTTATTATGTTATACAAATAATAACCTGTTTGTCTATCAACCGCCATAATATTAATGAATACGGTCGCTATGTACATAAATACGAATAACACTTCATATACAAATTCGTGGGCAAAGTTGACTGTGGTGAGTGTGGCCATCGAGAGCGCACTCCGCAGCTTGTGGTCGCTAATCAAATTAAGCTTGGGATACTATCGGCTTGATAGTGTGGAGGAGACGTTACTAATTAAACGAGCTAATATTCTTATTCCTTCTCTGTTCATGCTGTAAGATTGTGGAACTCACTTCCGCCTAGCATTCTTGATTTAAAAACGATTTCTCTATTTTAATGTCGATTAAAAGAGCATTACCTTTCCTCTATACTGTGACTATTTGTATATATGTGTATATATTTTAATATTGCGTATTTTTTTTTAAGTATACTTATACATATATATATATATTGCATTATATGTGTAGGTATATATAATATTTTAGTTTGAGACTTCAGACATTCATAATTTTCTCTTCTTGTTCTCACACACTAATATCTACATTTCTTTTTTAGTTCTCCTTTCGCAGGTCTGCTGGAAGAAATTTCTTAAAAAATAAGCAGTACCTTTGTACTCAAATTATAATTATGTCATATCCCTATGTATTGTACTGTGAAATAAAAGGTTACAGATAAAAGTTATGAAACGTTCAATATTATCGGGAACGAAAGGTTCTGGTGGACCGATGACCTGGCGAAGGCCGTATGAATCCGCTGGATACGAGAAGGACGGAACCGGTCAATGTGGCGGTGCTTTTGGGACGCCTATATCCAGCCGTGGACGATTTTTGGCTGAAATGATGATGAATGATCCCTGTATCGTTTGAGGAGCTTTTTGCCCGCTAAGACGAAAACCATGCTTGTGCAGACTTTGATTTTCCCTATAATCGACTATGGTGACGTGTGCTACTTTGACTTGAATGCGGTTTTGCTGGATAAGCTCGACAGATTGCTCAACAATGGGATTCGGTTCATATTCAACCTTAGGAAATATGACCACGTGTCGAGCTATAGGTCTGAGCTCAAATGGATGTCCATTCGCCAAAGAAGAAGTTTGCGCGCTTTGACTACACTTTTCTCCCTTCTCAACTCTCCCACTCCTCCTTCTTATCTCGTATCTCACTTCCAATATCTATGTCGTTCACACGCTAAGAATCTGCGTTCTTCTAACAATCTTCTCTTACTTTGTCCTTCTCATACATCTGACTTTTTTCATTCCTCTTTTCATATTCAGTCCATTCTTCTATGGAATGCGCTTCCTCTTGATATCAGGCCGGCCACCAGTCGGTATGCATTTAAGCGGAAATTGCAGAGTTATTTTCAAAACAAATTAAAAAAAAAATAGCGTAGAGTCATCTCTACACATCTCTCCCTTGATTTTGTATATATATATATATTATAAGTATATATTATAGTAATAATATGTACTTCTATTATATTACTATGTCTTCACCACCCTTGGTTGACTGGTAGAGAATGCCTAAGGCATTAAGTCCGCCTTTGTACCTTTTTGTGCGAAAAGTTTAAATAAATAAATAAATAACTGATGATAATTTTACATCATTCAATTATCTGCAGTTTACGGTATATTACAGGATTTAGTACCTACCCATAAGGTATTTTTTTTAATGTACCTATCAGCTTATTTGGTATTGCCAAGTGGACCGTTAATTTTTGGTCAATTGTACTTTGTGTGTCGTGTCGTGACAAAGGTGGGTATTTCGTAGCACTGCGTAGGCGCGTTGAGATTCCCGCGATGAAATTCCAAGCGTTTACTTAGATGAAATCCTGAGATGTTTCTGTCTTTTTTATATTTTTTGTTTAGTATGCATGCATAATCAGCTTATATTAACAAATTATTAGTATTACACTGGAATGTTCCCACTGCTGCGACACAGGCCTCCTCTTTCTGTGAGAGGGAGCAGGCCATAATCCACCACGTAGGCCCATTGCTGGATGGTAGATGTCACATGTCATCAAATTTTTGTTTCTAGGACGGGCCTGTTTCCTCGCGATGTTTTCCTTCACCGTTTTAAGAGCAATGATGATGAAAAGTGCCCACGTAGGTTTAATATTATGTGAAATAAAATATTTTGAATTTAAATAAAAAGCCGTGTCCACATAAGCATATCCAAGGGATATGCAGGCGATTTCAGTGGTGCGGGATATGAACGAGTGTGCAAACAAAAGTGGACGCTCGCTTTGATTCCACGAGAGCTTGCCACACAAAAATTATTACGTGTTTTAGCTTAATTACTGTTTGCCGTTAGCCCTTTATAGTGTATGGATATTTTTATGATATTATTTGTATGGGGAATCGGCTGTATTCACTTCGTGAGAGGAGGTGATTAATGTCGTATATGTATAGTCTATCTACTCTTACATCAAATATTTAAAGAGAAACATGTATAAGTGGTTAAGAAGCCATAGCATCGAAAAAATAAGTAACTAAGGGCTGATTTTTCCAACGCCAGTTAATTTTATCGGAGGAATAATTTTGAATTTTTGACAGTTCTTCCATACAAAAACTGTCAGACGTCAATTTTGTTCCACGAATAAAAATTATCTGGCAATTGAAAAATCAGCCCTAAGTGTTTTTTTTACGTAAGTAGGTAATTAGTATAATTTAAAAAAAAATTGCTTGAAACATTTTGCATAAAACCTTTACTATGCTTCAATGATAGTAAAAACTACGTCGAAACTAGCGTTATGAATGTGAAAAAAATAAGAAAAAATAAGAATGAGCCAGTATTATTATGTGTGACAAGCAAAAACTGCTAAAATTGCTTTATTTTTCAATAAACTACTTAATCTATGGCTATATAAACTATAAAATCTATGGCTTCTTTACCACCATACCATATAGGTGTAAGTATCTCTTATAACATTTTGTGTATGAATAGATAGACCTTATATTATGTAGAGTATTTTAATGTATTGTAACCTAAGCAAGGTAGTGAATGAGAATACAGCGAATTGTAAGGACCTATCATTTCCTCAAGGTTTTAAAGAAGCCATCTTAGATTTGAAAAGAACTTGGGTATAGGTATCTTCTCAACTTAGATAATGCCGTTGATACTCAGGTTTTCAAATTAAAATAAGTTATACGTATACCGCTCTGAATATTAAATGCCTTGCGACCTATCCCCGAGAATGACCCCACTTTAGACAGCGTCTTGCTCCAATGTACCCCTGACCAACATACTTATTTAGCTACAGAGTAAATGTTTCAGTTTCAGCAGCAGATTATCCTAATCTAACTTAATAAAGTATCTTTCCATAAGTCATCATCTACCTAGTCTTTTCCCAACCGTGTTGGGGTTGGCTTCCGTCTCACCGGATGCAGCTGAATACCAAAATTTGACATGAAGCCACTATCTCTTCTCCATCTTCTTCTTCATCTTCTCTTCTTCTTCTTCTCTATTTCTTCTTCTTCTTTCTCTATCTCTTCTCTGCGCATCCAGTTTAACAATGCCTTCAGGGCGCTGTTGCGTCTGCCACGCTTCTGCAGTGCGTCAACAATGTTCGCTGAGTCGCGCACAGACGGCTTTGATGCCACCTGGCGCAAAAAGACAGCCTCACTGCTAAGCAGACTGCGTGGGAGCAGTAACAGCATCCTGGAGGTAATAAGCAGTAAGCTAGATAGCCCAATGGTGTGGAGCCTCACCCAAAAGACTAAGTCTCTTTTAGTTATTAGATACTAACATAGTTTTTTAAGTTCATACTAACAATTTAAATGTATTATTAATGTAATGGATCAATGGTTGTCTGAGTAAATAAAATTATTATTATTATTATTACTATCTGACCTCCACAACCCAGTTATTGAGTAATAATCTATCCATAAGTATCTGATAAAAGTGAAAATAAATCGACCAGAAAACGTACTAGCCAATTTGTAGTGCCTGAATCAAATCTTTTAATTTAATTATTTCAATAATTAAACACGAAATGCAACAATAGTTATTGGAAAAAGCGAGATATATAAAGTTGAAATCTTCTAAATGAATGTGTTACTAAATTCCCCTTAGTGCATGATTTCGTAATAATTTAACCAGCGGAGTAATGAACGGCGTAACACACTAACAGTAGCAATGACTTTAATTTTGACAGTTCAACAACATTCATTGCGTTATTTACGTTGTTGAGCGATAAATTTTTCGCACATACTCGTATGAAGCAATGAAGCAAGCAATGTATTAGCAATATCCTTCAAAATCAAACAGATTGTGATTGAAAATGTGTTACGCAATTAGGGTGCCGAACTGGGTTTGTTTACACTTTTATCAAACACTTTTGGAACAGAGTATAGGTTTGTTTCAGTTGTGTTGTTGAACAGAGTACAGAATAGAAATTATAATTTATTAAGTAGTACACTAGTTTCAGGATCAGGTGAAGCTGTAGGTAAACTATGTACCTAGGTATAAAGCTCAGGTGTTCCATTAAGTCTACACTAAAACTTAGTAAAGGCTTTAGTTTAGCTACGAAGTATCTTCCCGACATTGCTGATTGCAAAATCACTCACCTTTTTAATCGTTTTCAACCACAGCGTTGTGGTGATAATGACAGTATTATTCGCCATTTTATCGCAGTAATTGGTAGGCCCATTATGTAAATTACAGTCGAAGCCAAATAAATAACATACATAGTAAATTATAATTTAAATACCGACATGACGTTTAATAGAGAAATATGGAAGAAAAAGACATGTTGCACCGACCCCAAATAAATTGGAATAAGGGAAGGGGGATGATAGTCAACAGTAAATTCAGAACATTACATACATTTCGCTAAAACAGAGACAGACACCCACCTTAAACACAAAGTCAAAGTCTGTCCTATAAAACTCTTAAATAAACCAGCCTATTATTATAGATCGCAACACTTTATATCCAACGTTATCTTTAGAGAAAAGGGAATAATAATAGACTAAATTAATTATTCCGCCAACCACGGCTCGCAATATCGGAGCTCTAAAGACCGGCTCTAAATTTCCTAAACCCAGCTAAAATGAAATCGTCTACAAGAAAAAGGGGTTTGTTTTAATGCCCATCACAAAATAAATGCTGGGAGACAATAATGTGGGATTCGGAGCGAGATATAAATTCCGAATAAAAATACACTCTGCGCTGTTGAGCGGGTTATAGTGTTGTGCTTCTGTGTATTGTGTTTTTTTATCGATTTTTTTGTTGTAAAGTGTTATGTGTCTCTTCCGATTGGATGGAAAACGCACAGCACAAAGAAAAGTGCAAAAATTTGAGGGAGACCTTTGCCTGCAGTGAGAAAAACTAGGTTAAGAGAAAAAAAAGTATTATAATAATAATATTTATTTCAAAAAGTGAGGTACAGACGCCAGCACATCAAGCTACTACAATCTGTCAAATTTCTTTAATAGATTTTCAACTTTATTACTAGAGTGTTAAGGTTCAAGATTGATTGGGAAAATTTGACAGTTTCGGGTAGGTTGACCTGCTGGCATCTGTACATACAGTCTGTTACAGTAAAGATAAAAATTATACAATTTAGGGAAAAAAAAAACAAAATAGATTTACAACAGAATTGAATCTGGCGTCCTAGCTAGGTTACATGGTAACCTGTATTAAGGTTCGCCAGCCCAGGTTCCCACATAAGGAATACAAAAATCCAATAGAGACTGCTTAGGACTTTATGGTAAAACATATGAAAACTGTACTAAGTGTGGAGTGTTAGTATGTGTATGTGCTGTATTATGGTTACAGTTCCAGGATAACTTGTTTGTGTAATTCTGGTTTCCCATATTCATATTTTTACTGCCCAAAAGAATCAAAACAGCGTAGCGTTGTTGTTGTTGTTACTACTATCCCTTTTGGTTTTTTAAAGATGCATAAAAAGGCCTCTTTAAATTCTGCCTGATTAAAACTAACAAAATCTTTCTTCTCAGCTGTTGTAACTGAAAGCATACTAAACTTGTGGACACGATTTTCAAAGACTACCACTTTTTTTCTTTTTAAGTGCTGCATACAGTATTACAAAATCGAGGATCTTCCTCCCCACAACACCAAGAAAATTTTGTCGTGGCTTTTATAAACCCACGCAAAGTTTAAAGGTCAACGGAAGCAAGTAGTTTACACACGTAATATGCTTTTTTAAGCTTTTTATGGAAATTTCTTGCTGACTAGTCGGCACTTCACGTAACCAGAGGGCTGGTTCGTTTTTTGGCCAAAGATTCAGCATGTCATTCAATGTGGCAATGTTGCACCAAAAAACAAAAGACTTTGTTTTTATTTGTATTTTTAGTTAGTTTAGTAGTCATTTAATTTAGTACCTAGTTGTTTTAGGTAATTATATTATATTTAATTAAATCTTTACTAGATTACTTACCGTATAATCTTACGTAGTTCAAAGTCCATGCCTCGATATTGAATTTTGACTTCCTGTTGTGAGCTGAAACTCATTTTCTATTGTTTAGTTTGATCTCTTACAGCAACCCACCTGCATAGGCTGAGGGCCCTCTTTTGGTATTAGTCGTCCACATTATGATAGATCAAGTCAACTCAGCCTATCGCAGTCCACTGCGCGACATAGGCCTCTCCCATGCTGCACCACAACACCAGATCCAGACTGTCCCAGCCACCTTTTTTTCCATTCTGATAAATATTCATGAGATAAATGTCAAGTTTTCCCAGGAGAAAAGTCTCTGGTGACATTTCTTAGCCTGAGTCCTTTTACTATCAAAAATATCGACAAGAAGTACAACTTGAAGTCCCAGGCACATCACTAGAGTACTAAGTCCGCGGCCGCGAAAGAGTTGCGACCAGTATAAACGTTGAGGCCGGATGAACAAATAAATGAGCCACCCGATCGATACTACCCGCCATCGACGAAATAACTCGATTCCTTACAATAGCCACTTACTCCGGGCTATTATAATCGATGTCCTTTGTTTCAGTAAGATGTTTTGTCTTAAGTGATCTTGCGATTGTTAAGATGCTAATTTCGTATTTGAGGTTTGTTCATCTAGTTTTGCTGGTAGGGTTATTGGCACTCGTGTAAATAAAAATTAGGTAGGTACTTACATGACAAATGATTGGGATCAGGTTGTTGTGGTGGAAGTTTCATAGCCATGCCCCATAATTTTTCCATGAAAAACCGCATGCAGAAACATATGTTCATAGTTATGGACATACGTTTCTGTATCAGGGGGAAACTTGATTACTTACTATTATGTAATGGGGTACTTGTAATAGTGAAAGGTAAATAGTATAATCAGCCTATAATGTTCCCACTGCTGGGACACAGGCACTCTCGGCAAGAGGGAGTGGGCCTTAGTCTACAACGCGGGCTCAGTGCGGGTTGGTAGATGTCACATGTCTTCGATTTTTTTGGTTCTAGGAAATGCCTGTTTCCTCACGACGTTTAAAAGGCAAAAAGGCCCAATGAAATTCTTATAGAGCCCATGATTCAGTACCTTAGTGATTTAATCGATCAGAAAATGATAAAGGTTTACATGATTCCTATACTTCTGTGTCAATAACAATTACGTGCGGGCACGAGTCTATCTAAACACAACCACACAGACGCCACGTGCCGAGGCCGCTGAAGCGGAAAAAAAACTCCGATACACCGCCGAGTCCTCGAAGCATTGTTGACACAGCTAAGTAGCTCCCGACGCCTCGCTTCATTTGCATTTCTCTTAATCTCCGTTATGAATAAAGAAAAATTCTTGGCGACGTTTTTAAGCGTTTCCCGAGCCTTAGCGGCGCCCGCCTAATGAAGAGGAGCGGTGGGATTAAGAACCGCCCGCGCCGCGCACTTTCGCGACATTACACTTTTAATTTGAACGAATCTTATTATTTTCTTTTGTTGATTTAAGCCCTCGACTCGGGAGACGGGTCGAGACGTGACCTGCAGTGGAAAAATGCGATTGCCATCTAAAGCCAACCGTTTAAATGAACGAGATTGGAGCTTAAAAAGTATAATGGACGAGGGGGTGGCGGGGGGTGCGGGCGGCGATCTCGGGGGCGCAAGATGGCCGATTTGCGATTGAGATGAGACGCCCCCCGCCTCCGCCCCGCGGAGATCAAGCAATATAATTAAGTCAGCCGTTACATAAGTATCCGTCTACTTATGCCTGATTTCTATAGGGTAATTTTATTAATTTAATCGCATTATCTAGATATGTGTGAAGAAAAGTATCTTTATTCATCATAAGACCTTAAACATGAAAGACTGTTCAATACGAACATGAAAACAATTTAAATCTCGATACGCGATACGGCGCTACGAGCTCACTGAGCACTTTTAGCGTCGTAGCACGCTGAGATGTTCGCATGAAAACGTTGCTCCGTGGAAAATACTATAAAATTTAAAGTCTGCATCTAGACGTGGCTTCATCCAACGTTTACGTATTCATAGTAACAGTCCAAGTCTTACACAGGCACCACTCTTCATCTAACAAGAGAAGCTTTACTCAATCATTCGCTCCGACTTTAAAGACAGTAACTCCAACTTTGCACGAGGAACTTTACACCTTAGTGGAATGTACTTAGATCTATTTTACTTTACAGGGTGCGTTTGAAGTTGTGATGTTTTGTAAGAAGTTGGCTAAAGGCTATACCGGTGGAGATCGCCGTCGCTTCAAATGACAAACCTGATCTGGTCACGTAATGAAAAATGACAAAACTGCACGCTGTCCCGCTTCGCTGCCTTGGATCTAGCGAATGGAAACGCTCTCAAGTGTAGGTATTTACTTACCTTTTTCTCGTTTCGATATTGTAGGTAATACGATAGGAATGTGAAACCACTTTTCTGTGTTGGGAACTGAATATGTGGTTCATAGCTACCTTAGCTGTTGTACATATTATACCAAAAATGTGTGGAACTTCGATTAACAGATGTTTAGTAGTTCATATAGGTTTCAGGCACATACGTTTTTGAAAGTGGCGTATAACACGATTCAAACAATAAAATATAATATAGAGCGAGTAGAGAGATCCGTCTTATGATAAAAGTGCAAGTTTTAATTTTACTCTAACAATAAAAACTTTATTTACACCTACATAAAAACCTTTCGTCCTGAAAACTCCTAACACAGTTTCGTCCAAAATTGTGGCCACCTAAATCGAGACCACAGCTCATCCAAAAGAAACTACGAACGCAATTGGCGAAGACAAAACAAAACGTAATAAAGCCTTTCCTTTGAACGGCTCTAGAATAAGGAAAAGTTGTAAAGTATCCGAGGGGGGCAACCGCAACCCCACCTGCGCCCAAAAAATATGCCATAAACGAGTCGAAGGGCCCTCTTCAGCCGCAAAATTTCAGCCATACTTGCAAACCTATAATCCTTCATAATCACCTTTACAAAGCAAAGATTAAAACCGATTCTCGCGCCCTCCGCCCACGCCACCCGCCACCGACGCTTTTATATGCGAGACAGCGAAAAGTAAGATTAAATCATTATTTTTCTTAAGCTCCTCTTTTTTTCTCCGCTCTAGTGGAAGTTTTTTGCTTGGACTTTTGATGCGGACGATCAAAGACTTGTGTTCAAATTTACATAACATTCTTAAATAAATTGCGGGCGGCTGGGGTGGCTCCATTGAACACGAATCGCCCGGTGTACTGTATAAACTTATTAATGCGAATTCCGGATTGATGCTTAATGTACTATTAATTTATTCCGCGGATTAGTCGAGTGCCATCGCATAATTTACGAACGAAGATGTTTGGTGTGCTACAACTATATAGGTATGTATAAATGTCAATCGTTAAACTGTGTCTTGTATCAGTGAAATTACAATTCTGCGTTAAATTAGGTGACGTAAATCATAATCTAGCCTACCAAAGTCTACAGCTGGCCATAGATCTCTCCTTAGTTTTATCCTAGATGTTTCTATCCAAGTTTATTTTTCATTGGTTTGTTGTTCATGGAATTACCAATTAATATGTAAATATATTATATAACACAATTATATTAATATAATTATATATATATTAATTATAATGTCTTTTTACTAAATAATTATGTTATGACCACCATGCTCGTGGGACAGTAGCGGGCCAGTGGTAACGGCCACGACTTATGAGTTGTTGTAAGTGGGGTTTACTTTTTTTTTTTAATATTTATATTTATTTTATTTAATAAGAAGAGAAAAGGAAATTATTTTATCACCAGTGCTCTGAAAACGGTGAAGGAAAATGTCGGGAGGAAACTGGCATGTCTTTAAACCAAAAATTCGATGACATGTGGCATCTACCGACACGCACTAGGCCCGCGTGGTGGATAAAGGCCCAATCCATCTCACCCAGAGGCGGCCCGTGTCCCAGCAGTGGGAACATTATAGGCTGATTTTGCTTGCTTGCACCATGGGTAGCCAATGGATGGGTGACAATTCAATACACATTTATATGCTTTGATCTCCGGAGACCACGATATTCCTTTTTGGTTATATTATCCCGTGAATAGTGAGGAGCCCGATGAGATTGATAACCGATAATGATGATTTTCATCGCTCTATCCTTGGAATAGAGAGATGAAAATCATCATCACCATCATCATTTCAGCCGATAGACGTCCACTGATGGTCATAGGCCTCCCCCAAGCACCTCCACTTCGACCGGTTCTGTGCTTCCCTCATCCACCGGATACCTGCGGCGATGAAAATCATGACGATAAAATCAGACCACGGAAAACCTTCGTACCGCTTTATAAACAATCGCTAAGTACATACATTCCA
The DNA here is from genome assembly GCA_951799955.1 of Apamea anceps. NCBI lineage: Eukaryota > Metazoa > Arthropoda > Insecta > Lepidoptera > Noctuidae > Apamea > Apamea anceps. The sequence continues at coordinate 7,480,193 of OX637501.1, forward strand.
CCTGTGCTTAAGTACAACAAACATGGCGTATCCGCGCCTAACTTATCTTACTTAAGCCGAACTTGGTATTTAGTTAAACCTAAGCGTGTTTGTAACTTGTAGTTGTTTGTACACGTTGTTTAAGTGGCTGTTTGATTGTTTTAGGCGCAGGTAGCTGAGCCCGTATGAAATATGTGGCTACTTATAGTGTCGGTAAGCTAAGTTTACACGGTCGGCATTAGTTTTACAACTTAGACATGCTGCTACAACATACACTACGCGTAGTAAGTACGTTTGACAAGTAGGTATGCTGGGAAATTATTGTTGGAAATGTGTTGTAGCTGTGAAATTGGGATTATTTTCTTGGTGTGAATTACTGTGACCAGTGATCAATGCGTGTAAAGTACCTACATGATTATTGGTATAAAGAAAAAAGAATCAACTGCCAGGGCTTAATAATAAGCCCGTGAGACCGTGGCTAAATAATAACAGCCGCACAGGTCGATCGATCAGGTTAATCTACGTTTGCCGCGGTTAGTCTGTGGAAGCTGACCATCTTTACATACGGAGACCCCTCCGTGCCTCGGAAAGCATGTTAAGCCGTTGGTCCCAGCTGTCATCCGTGGATCTTTGACAGTCATTTCGGGTAGTCAGGAGCTCGAAAGTCTGACAACCAGTCTTACCAAGGGGTATCGTATTACCCAGTAACTGGGTTCTGGAGGTCAGATAGGCGTCGCTCCATGTAAAATACTGGTATTCAGCTGAATCCGGTTAAACTGGAAGCCGATCCCATTTTTTTTTTATTGGTATAAATATGTATATATGTGTAACTGTCTAGAGGAATAAAGTCCAGAACCGACAACCAAAGATATATAAGAAAGATAACTTGGCGCTGAAAAGTGAGGAGAACCGATCTCAAATAACGGGACAAGGGACGCAAGAAGAAGAAAAAGAACTATCTAGAGAAAGAACGCCCTTTCCACACTGCGTTAGATATTTTAGATTATGAAGCCAAGATTTTCTCGACGAAAACGGTGAAACGTCGATTAAAAGAGCATTACCTTTCCTCTATACCGTGAGTATTTGTATATATATATGTTTATATATTTTTGTATTATGTATTTATTTAAGTATACTTAAGTATTTATTATTTTTTGCGTTATATGTGTAGGTATATTTAATATTTTTGTTTTAGACTTCACACATTCATATTTTTCTCTTCCTGTTCTCACACACTATTGTCTACATTTCTTTTTTACTTCTCCTTTCGCAGGTCTGCTGGAAGAAATTTCTTAAGAAATAAGCAGTACCTTTGTACTCATATTATGATTATGTCATATCAATATGTATTTTACTGTGTGTACATAAATAATAAAATAAATAAATAAGGTGTTTTGGGACAACATAGGTACATTATTTATAAGTAGAGCACAATTTTGTCAGCTGGATATGTCAGTTTTCATGCTACTGATACCCAAGTGCTTCTTTTTCAAAAAGAGTATCGATTTAATCGTCTGTACCTAATACAAAACGACGAAGCATACCATCTCGCCAGCCTTAAAACGAGAGAGCACATTAGTCCCAGCAGAGTTTTAATTTATGAAGTTATTGCTACCACGTCGATTGCCAATAAGTAAACACCGCCAGCAAAGTCGGAGTATTTAACTTAATTTTTGAGCTTCCACCGGGTTAATTGGGAGAGGCGCACTGGAATGTCGTCACAAAAGAAGCACTTAAACGAATAACGAACAACGGCACTCAACCGGCTCAAAATAAACTTATCTCAGCCGGGCAAGGGTTAAAATTTGATGGCAAGGCACCAAGTAATTGTGAGGTGGGCGAGGGTTGATGTTGATTCAATAATACGCGACCGTACCGCTAATAATGTTATTTATCGAGTTTTTGCGACAGATGCCTGGAGTAGTATCTAGCGTGTATCGTCTACCTGTTCATTAGCTTCCTTGATGTAATTTGGCTGACATTGTTCAGCGACGCCTGGTCTCCTTTTACCTTACGGAACTACACTTTGTCCCTTTTTAATCAAGTTAGTATTGTTTTTTTTTTTGTAAGTGAAAACTGCTTTAGGCGCACTTTGCGCTTTTTCCGAATTTGAACGAAACTGAACCGAAGTCGGAGACTCTGATTCGCGTATACTCGCAGCTGGTTCCCGTGTGGTCAATAGCATATCTTTTTTTAACTGCATGTTTCATGTCTACTATACTAACCATGTCTATGTCTTTTTACTAGCTTTCATAAATCGACTAAAAGAAAATTCATGTACTAGCCGAGAAATTACGATTGTTTCATAAAGTCTGAAAGGCCTCGTGACTTGGACTCATCATAGTGGGTAGTTCTACGTATACTTGGTTATGTTTATCGATATCTGGCATGCAACAGTTGTCTTTAACCCTAGCCGGAGGGTTCGACGATGAGTGACGCATTATTGCAACAGTTTATCTATAGAAAATATGGACTAGAAGTGCCTGCGACTCATCCCATTTAAGCCAAAAAAGTCGAGAGGTGTCGTGGAACCCCCGGTTAGAACGAAGTTCCTTTTGTTGTATATTATGTATTAAATAACAGGCATAATAAAATAAATTAACGATCTTTGAGAGTAAAGTAAACGGTGTCGGTCGAAATGTTATACTTTTTGGTATAACTCTCATTCGCCAAGGGAGCAGAGTATAGCATTATGGTCATAGCATTATGCTGAGCGTTCGCCTTTTTGCGTGGATGTGATGCATGTTTTTCCCCAACTTGTTATTTTTCTGTGTTTGTGTTCGTTTTCTGCGTCATGTTTACCGCTAATAAACGTATTTTCTTTCCTTCTTTAACGTGCGAAAAAGAACTTCGTTCCAAAAGTCTGGTGTCAGAGAGAGAGAGAGTAGTACAGTTGATGGTCTACGAATTGAACGATGACGTGAGATTCTGATAGAAGGCCAATACAAAGCGGTTAGCTAACTATCCTGGGACATAGGCACAGTCTAACCCACAAGCCAGTTGTAGTCCACACAAAGGTATTGACAGCCGAGACGTATGTCAGGCGCCATTGTAAACTTGCCCACAGCTTGCGTATTGTATGGAGGATTGGAATTGCGACGCTCGACCCCTTGTGTGTAGATATCTCGAAATCGTGGACAAGGAGTGAAAATTTAGGACGAACCAATTGTTGATATTCTTGGGAAAATCGACAACAAAGTAGAAATTCGCAGACACCAAAATCTTCTCCATTATGATATATTTTTATTGTGATAACTTGAAGAAAAAAAAAAACGATCGCTTCATTAGAGGAGTTTTTCGTAATGGCGTCGAATTAACATAATAAATCTGCGCAGTGCCATCAATCAAGAGCCAGATGACTTCTTTGAAAGGGCTTCTTAAGCCCTCACTTTCATCTGAAGTTCCAGGAAGGCAACTCGACAATAATAATAATTTATTTTTATTGTAGGCATTTGAACGAGATCAATACTCGTCTGTGCGTGTAGATACCTATTTACCTATGTATAACATAGATAGTTAATTCAATGTAAGGATCAAGGAGTAGGGAACTGTAGGTATGTTTTTTTATCGTAAAATAAATGGGTATTTTGATACAAACTCAGGTTCATTTTAACACTACAGCGCACGCGCCCCTTATTCATTTGTTTTCAATTAGGGATGTTTATAGATAGAAAAACCGGCCAAGAGCGTGTCGGGCCACGCTCAGTGTAGGGTTCCGTAGTTTCCCGTCCGTCACAATAAGTGTTCCCACTTATGAGTTTAAAGGTGGGTATCCATTATGTTCGCGCTCCAGCAGCGCTCCGCGCTCCTGCAACTGCTCCCGGCAGTGGGTACGTGCGCGAACACGGAGCGTGCAACATTGCACGCTCCGCGGCAGGCGCTCCGAGTCGTGACGGTTTTTAGCGCGAACATAAAGGGGAGCGCAGTGTGTCAAAGGGGAGCGTATGTAGAAGTGCGCGCGACGTATCCATTGGAGCAGTTGCAGGAGCGCGGAGCGCTGCTGGAGCGCGAACATAGTGGTAACCCAACTTAAAAAAAGGCTATTTGTTACGGAACTCTAATAATTACGGAACACTAAAAACGGGCCCACAAAGGACGGTGATAACTAAAAAAAGAGTTATAGATTCCAACCACACATGGAAAGTTCGAGAAAATGTTGTCTATTTTACAGCGCCATCTCTCGGGGAATTGGGTTACTAATTAATACATAGACGTGCCAGAAGTTTTCGGTGGTAATTTTGGATTGCGAGAACCGATTTTAATAATTCTTTTTTTGTTTGAAAAAAGATACGTTCAGGATAATAAAATATGTAAACGAAGTTAAAAAAAATGCTTGCATATACGATTATACTACAAACTTAGTCCAGAAATTATTTTGTACAACTTTTTGTCTTTTTTGTACAAAAACTGTTGTTTCCATCAAGTTCAAAATGATTTTCCTAGAAAGTCCTTATAAAGTTCTACTTTTCAGATTTTTTTCATATTTTCTAAACTTATGGTTCAAAAGTTAGAAGGGAGGGACACACATTGTTTTTTACTTTTGGAGCGATTATTGGATTTTAGTAAACCCCTATTCATTTTAAAATACCTTTCCAATATATCTGACGTTAGGGTTGAAATTAAAAAAAAAATCACTCCCCACTTTACATATAGGGAGGCTACCCTAATAAAACATTCTTTTCCGATTTTTATTTTACCACTTTGTCGGCGTGATTGATATACATATTGGTACCAAATTTCAGCATTCTAGTGCTAACGGTCACAGAGATTAAGCGAGGATGGACAGACGGACGGACAGACAGACATGGCGAAACTATAAGGGTTCCTAGTTGATTACGGAACCCTAAAAACGATTTTATTTTAATGTTGCCTGTTTATACACTTTCAGGAAAATAGTACTTAAGTGATATCGCTCTTTTATTTCACTACTCAGTCAGGTTTATTGGTATTTCTGTCAGGTAGGTAGATTAAATATAATTTAGAAACCGCCCTATATTTTAAACAAAATCTTAAAAAAGAAAATATATTCAGTAGCATATATTTTTTGCGTATTAAGGAAGTATTGTAGAAATATTTGCTCTGTTGGATTCTTCAAAACAGGGCCCGTCCGGGATTTGAACCCGGGACCTCTCACACCCAAAGCGAGAATCATACCTCTAGACCAACGAGCCGCTTGTGTTTTGTGTTAAACCAGTACAAACGTTAAGTCGATCGATCGTTAGTAAACACTTGTGCAAACTTAACTATTTCGTGACGTCACACTGTCATTAGTGACCATTAAATAACTATCACTAGTTATTAACTTTAGTTCTAAGACTAAGTTACTAACCTCCTACTTACTAGTTCTCATTTTATCATATACTTAGGTAGGTACTTAGCAGAACATTTCCTAACAAAACAATTCACCTGTACAAACTCATGAGAATAGTAAAAATTGTTTTGATTTTTGCAAACAAAATCTTATCGTTTATTTCAATTACCAACCATTGTAGATACTCGTACATCATAATTATGGTAACATTTTAGGAGATATCTAATATATGAGATACCTACTCATTGTATTACAGACCTATTATATAATTTTTCATAAGGCTGTATTTGATACCAACTTACAATTTTCCAAATAAGTAAAGAAAATGTAAACGTCAGAGTATCAAAGTATACAATTTACTGTGCCGCTGTAAATTTTCCCATTTGAAGTGGCGGCCGCTCATTTATGTAGTTTTAATTCCACCATTCCTTAGCTTGGAGCCGGGATCTTATTTCATTAGCCGGCCGCGAGAGGGAGCGCCAGCCATTTAGCTCGCAAGCTACAGAGCCGTTCTAGTGCGACCATAGTGAAGAGATGAGCGATATTCAATTTATTGTTATGTAGTGTCATTTCCACAATTAATTTCCACAAAATTTTAGATTTTACCTATTTTTTAAATTCAATTTTCTTTTGGTACACCACTTTTACATTTTTATAATTTGTCATTGAAGAGCGGGGCCTTCTAGCAGAGGTAAGTATATGTTTTACCTAAAAGGAGGTCCTTATGTAAGATTTACTGTAAAAGTTCTACAAGTTTCTGTAATAAACCTTTTTATTTATTTTTTATTTTTATTTCCGCGTCTCTCAGTACTCAGGTTTACTTCACTGGTGCTCCTGTAAATACGACGAAATTGTACAGTGTACGGCTCACGCTACATACTTGATCTGTTTATGTTTAAGTTGCCTTGTTCCTTTTATTAATTAAATGCGACAAAATCGCGACGCTCTGTCAAGAAAACTATGTATTGCATCTTTGTATAAAACAACTAGGAAAGACATGGTAAGTGTATGAATTTGGCTGCCTTTGTATTATACCTATAGTAACAGAGAGAGGGCAAAGGTGGCCCAAAAGTAATGGCGCAGACTTACGAGAGGGTTCGAACCCAGACAGGCGCTTTTCATCATCATTATTTCAGCCGAAAGACGCCCACTGCTGGACATAGGCCTCCCCCAAGCACCTCCACTTCGACCGGTTCTGTGCTTCCCGCATCCAGTGGGTTCACGCGGCTTTCACAAGGTCGTCGGTCCACCTTGTGGGAAGGCCTTCCAACACTACGTCTTGCAGCGCTTTACTTTGAGTAAATAATTTCATCACCGCTGCTTTCAAAACGGTGCAGGAAAACATCGTGAGGAAACCGGCATGTTCTAGAACCAAATATTCGAAAGCATGTGTGACAGGCATGATGTGGTAGATTACAGCCCACTTCCTGTCGAAGGGAGGAGGCCTATGTTCCAGCAGGAGGCGTCTTTCGGATGAAATATTGATGATGAAAACCGCCATATATACCGCACATTGTAAGCTGATTATGCTATACGTGCAGTAACTACAGATATAGGATCTGTAGTTACTGTACGTATAGCGTAATCAGGAGTAACATCAACAGCTTTACAATAGATGGTAGAACGAGCCGTCGGACAACTGACTTATGGTGGTGTTTTACTTCTCTTGTATCGGCATAAACTAGGTACATGGCTATCAGGATGTTGTAAAATTTATGTGGCTCGTAGACGCTATACAGGGTGACAAAAAAAAACAAATTCCTATTTACAACAGTGGACAGACTAGTTCGATGCATGTATGACTATTTGTTTTTTTTTTAATTCATGTTTGAGTTTCATAGCGAAAGTGGTTTAGAATCACCCCTTGACGGGTGCAGGTGACTAAATCGCCAGGGAGTATTGAAGTCACCTGTGCATTTTATATGAAGCTCTTTAAGAGGCATGTAGTTATTGCTCTAGCTGGCTTGTATTTTAAATTTATTGTAAGCTGTATTTTTCCGAATAAGAAAAACAAATGGTTTAAAAAGGCTCTCATTCTTCCTACACATGTTACGTATCTAAACAAGATTCATACTTTCTAAGAAACATATTTATTGGAACGAAGTTTCTTATCGCGCGTTGCGAAAGGGGGCTAGGCGGAAAAAATTTAAACCAAAAGTTGTAACGACACTTTTTGCTATAGTTGTAAGCCGTGCAGCGTGCGCGTGTTTCTCTGTCTGTCTATAGAGAGGAACTTCGTTCCATCCGGGTGTCCCTTGACACCTCTCAAGTTTTATTAGTTTAAGTATAAGTACTTAGGTACTAACTTACCTTGGTACACACAATAAAGAGAATTCTATCAATCTGTCTTTTGCAATATCCATAATTTTATAAGTAGATTTATATGTTCGGTTTGTTTGCTTGCAACCACACAGCCGATCAATTCTGTGAAAATCTCACTGTGAGTACTTAGATGAAGTGAGCTGTTAATTGACATTGACAGCTCGCTCGCTATTTATAAGAACGTTCGCAATATAATCTCAATCTCGGTCTGTCAAAAGTACACAAGGCACAGTTAATTAGTTTACATCGCGCATACATCGGTAACTGTCATTATTATTGTGTACACACGCGGTTAAATATAAAATAAACGGGTTCACAATGAAGGAATATGTGTGGCCGATATAATGTTTTGTGCTGTTAGTTAACATTGTGCTGTTAATGTTACGCGGGTGGACAAGAAGGGATCAGTCTGGTGCCTTGCCACGATGCGATGTCGTGGTGTTGAGCCGATGAATTTGTCTTTGGTTTTGGCCCACGTCGAAGATGTTCTATGTCTCCTGAATTCGCATATCGGCGGACGCATAACTGCACGGTTCTCCTCTGTGGACACAAAACAAAACAGTATTTAAAATACTTACATATAATAACAGCTATTGTTATAATAAATAAATATATATACCTACTATATTTATATACTGTGTATATAATATACTTATATATACACCTAATTAATATTACTTTTATACAATATATATATATATATATATATATATATATATATATATATATATATATATATATATATATATATGCGCTATGCGCATACAAATTAAAATACTTATATGTTTTAAATATACACTGACATTAGTAAACATAATAATCTATTTTTATTTACGTTATTCGAAGGCTTTTCTTTAATCTGTCTAAAGGCCCGTGCCGTAGTGTAGAGTATTCATTTCGATGTTGCTTGCCTGTGTAATCTGCTGAAAAAGTCATTTATTGTTTTCAATAATTGAATTTGAGATAATTTTCAAGTTATGGAACAACAAACTGCACCCTAATTGCGTTACACACGATCAATCGGAATCTGAATCATTTTGAAGCAAATTGCTAATCCATTGCTTCATAAGTTCGAAAAATTTGTCTGCTCTTAGTAAATAACACAATGAGTGTTGTTGAACTGTCAAAATGAAACCGATTCCGATTGATCGTGTGTTACGCAATTAGGGTGCAGAATGTCATACTTAACAAAATTCAAATTCCATTGCCACCAAAAACTTATTAGGACCTTTTTGCTACAAATGCTCACTCAAAAATCACTCACATATCAAAAATCATACATAACTGATTAAGTGGCGATGAAATGTAAATTATCAGAGATTATGAGCACTGCTATAAGGAAATAATCGACACATCTGAAAGTTAAAATGAAAAAAAAAAACATGGGAAAGATAACGCCCCATTTTTATTCGAATAACTGTGACAATGCCTAGCCGTCATTATTCGAGAAAACCAGTACGTTTTTCAGAAGCTTTTATTCCAAAGAGCAAAGAAATGACAAGGCTTAGGAAACCATTGTGAATGTAGCCACCCGTCATCCCCTGATTGATGTTATTTTTAATTACAATTTTTAATGTCAACAATCTATAAATCTTAGTGCTTAGAAACCTAATGAAATATTCATAAAGAGATTTTCTTTTTGTTACTTACTTTTTTATTGAATTATATTGAAATGATGAAGAGAGGTTTGATTTCTGTATTAATTGATTCATTGAGTTTGTTACTCCGTGTCTAATATCGTGGGAGAAGTACCTAGCAAAGATGTACTTAGGTACCATAATTGAAAGACCTCAAGCTTAATAATGTCCGGCCGTCAGTGCGACATTTCTATTAACTATACCCTGTACGGTCGCGATCATTAATGCAGTAACACTTTAAGGACTGTATTGCTGTGAACGCGCGGTTAAGGCCATACCTACGTCTGTGTGCATAAAGTGATGTATCAACACAGAACGCTCACCTCATAATTCGCACACTGGCTGGCGTTGAATGAAACAAAAAACATACCGTCGCTTTTGCACACAGGCTACGTAATTACGTATGACCTTGGTTGGTTCAAACCATTGCTAAAATTGAAATCATTACATGAAGTACCGATACCTGTTGGTCTTACGTATTGGATTATTTAACGCATAGGTCTGGGTTCCAATCTTGAGTTGAGACTTTTAGTTTTCTTTTCCAACAATAATCTTTATCGGTTATTTTGTTATTCGTTTTTTATAGATTAATAAACAAGAATCATAATGTAATAATTATTTTATTTTCATTATTATATTGCTATTGTAATACGGGGTTAAAATAGACATGTTCAAGTGATTTCAAAATGTTTATTCGTTATAATTTTATAAACTAAAAAATATAAATAAATAAACTTCTAGTCAAAACAGTTTATTTTCTCATAGAGAACCATTTATTGTAGTAAAGCAGGTAATCAGTGATAAATAAATAAATGATAAATGATTTTATTTTGTAAGTAGGTTTGTACAAACACTTTTACACGTCAATCATATTTTGAAACTAGATGAGGTCGGCGTTTCCTACCTGACTAGTCTGAGAAGAAAGGCCGAAACAAACTCAGACGTCACAGTCTCTTTTAAAGTCCAGACATAATCTTGGTCAGATCATATGAAGACCATGTAGGTCGATGTCTGAGATGGTCTTTTGAGGAAAGAACCACACAGATTGAGAGGACCTGTCCAGTCAGTGCACGCATATGTCAGAAATCGTGCAGCTCAACTCAAAACTTAAGGAGCTCAACGGTTCGACGAACAATACCAAAGAAAGGACATTTGGGTAGGCCACATTAATTACTCAAACTGCCAGACCATGACAAAAACTAACAGAACAGAGAGAACAATAAAAAATAAAATGACCCACATAGTCTTCACATTCACAAAAATTAAAATAATAGAATACTTTACAAAGTAAGCAAATGTCATAGTATATATCAAATTCATTAATGTCAAAATGTATATATAAAAAAAAAACAACAAAACAAAATAAAAACATTCAATAAATGTAAAAATTGGAAGCAGTTTAATCCCAAGCCTTTTTGTCCTCGATATAAGCCCTAACGGTATAAAAGGCTTTCTGGCACAACTTACGTTTAATGAATGATTTGAATTTATTAAGGCTTAGATCTTGAACGGGGCTTGGAACTTTGTTGTAGAAGCGTATACATTGGCATCTGAACGAGCCACCTATTTTCTTGAGCCTTGTTGTAGGTACAACAAATTTGTGTTTGTTTCTAGTATTTATATCATGTATATCACTATACTTTTTAAACAATTTTATATTTTTATGGGCATATAAAAGATTTTCATAAATATACTGAGAAGGCACAGTCATAACATTAATTTCTTTAAATTTTTCTCTGAGCGAGTGTCTCGGACTCAATTTATAAATTGATCGAACAGCTCGCTTCTGTAAAACAAAGATAGTCTGAATATCAGCGGCATTTCCCCACAATAGAATACCGTACGACATTACACTATGAAAATAGCTAAAGTACACTAAACGGGCTGTCTCTATATCAGTTAAATTACGAATTTTTCTAACCGCGTATGCTGCGGAGCTTAGCTTTTTTGATAATTTATCTATATGTGGACCCCACTGAAGCTTAGCATCCAAAGTTATGCCCAAGAATACTGTGCTGTCTTCAGGATTCAATTCTTCGCCCTTTATCAACACATTGGTTTTCACCTGCCTAACGTGAGGTAGCGTAAACTTAATACATTTGGTTTTTTTCTCGTTTAAAAGTAAATTATTAACATTGAACCAGTGGACTACTTTAGAGATCGCGGTATTTACATCGTCAGTAGCCTGCTGCTGACGTTTAAGTTTAAACAAAAGTGAAGTGTCATCCGCAAACAACACTATATCATGATTATCCTTTATGAGGTACGGCAAGTCATTTATATAAATAAGAAACAAGAAAGGGCCAAGAATTGAGCCCTGTGGGACTCCCATTGTTACTATAGATCCGGGAGATCTTTTTCCATTAACATCAACGCTCTGAATCCTCTTACTCAAGTATGAGGTAAGAAGATCCAGAGCAATGTTCCTGATTCCGTAGTGGCGGAGTTTCCTGATTAACGTTTCGTGAAGAACGCAATCGAATGCCTTGGACAAATCACAAAAGATGCCCAAGGCATCGCATTTATCTTCCCAAGCATTATAAATATGTCCTAAAAGTTCAACACCGGCGTCAGTAGTTGAACGACCCCTTGTAAAACCGAACTGTTTGCTATGTAATAATTTATGTTTATTAAAAAATCTTTGCATTTGATCTAAAATTAATTTCTCAAAAATTTTACTAAAGGTAGGTAGTACAGAAATAGGTCTATAATTTGTAGGGTCTGATGTACTACCTGATTTAAACAAAGGTATTATTTTACTATTTTTCATGAGGTCAGGAAACTCCCCACTGTCAATACAACTATTAAAGATAAGAGCTAGAGTAGGTGCTACAATGTCAATAATAGACTTAGCAACTTCTACAGAATTACCCCACAGATCTGCAGTCTTTTTAACATTTAATGTGTGAAAGGTTTTAATTATATCTCTACAGGTAACATGTTCAAAATGAAATTCCGAATCGCAACCATTAACATTTTCCATAAGCAAAGACTCAGCAACAGAAGGTGATGAGTTTAGGGATTTAGTAGTAGAAACGGGAATATCTGAAAAGAAATTTTCAAACGCCTCTGCGACTTGTGAGTCTGATTTTATTATGTTGTCATTAATCGACAAGCTGTAGTCAGTATTTCGATTACTAGACCTTCCCGTTTCACTATTAATAATATTCCAAGTCGTTTTAATTACATTATTGCTGGTTTTAATCTTTGAACCCAAATAACGTGACTTGGCCATATAACAAACTTTTTTAAATAATTTTGAATAATTTCTAACATACAAATTAAATTCATCAGTGTTTACATAAGTCCTTTCATTGTACAGTTCATAAAGCCGCTTTCTACTTTTATGAATACCAATGGTAGCCCAATCACTGAAACATGTGTTACTATTAACCGAGATAGTCTTGGGAATAAAGGTTGAATTAAATTGATTACAGTATATATTAAAAAAATTATCATATAGATGATTAGGATCCGCATGAATTGAAAAAACTGGTAATTTATCAGTGAGTTTAATTTTGAAAGCCTCCAAGCGACTTGCAGTTTTGGGGTTGACAGTGATATCTTTTTTAACCACTATTTTGTTTTGATTTGGAATAGTAATCCTTTGCCCGCAATGATCAGAATCTAGTAAATTTATAATTTCTTTGTGGCTTGGTATAATATCTGTATAAATATTATCTAGGCATGTGGCACTAGTAGGGGTTATTCTTGTAGGCTCCAAAAATAGGTTTACAAGATTGTAGGACTGAAACAGACTTATAATTTTACTACAAGAACCTGAGTTTTCTAATAAATTGACATTAAAATCACCGCAAACGATAACGGACTTGTTTGAGTTACAAATCCTGTCTAACACTTCATCCATTACCTTTTCAAAGCAGTCATACAATCCTGATGGGGGTCTGTACACACTTAATACAACAAAATGCTCCAATTCTATACAGGCAATTTCAACTGTACGCTCAACAGATAGGCTCACAATATCGTTACGATCTTTAAATTTGAGCTGGTTACTTACTAAAATTAATGAGCCACCATGTATAGCATTTATTCTGCTGAACGAACTACCAACCTGGTGATTATTAAAATTGAACAAGAACTGGTGGCTTTTCAGCCAATGTTCTGTTATACAAAGAATATCAATACTATTAAAATTCATAAATAATTCTACTTCTAAATCTTTGTTCATAAATCCTTGAATATTCTGATGCACCAGGTTGATACTATTTACTGATTTTAAAGCCTTTTTTGAGTTGCTTTTGCAATTCTGAACAATATAGCTAGAGGTTGCCTCTATTGTCTTACTTTCTAATTTAAATTATTAGCAATGTCATTAATTGTGCCCAAATTAGTGGCAGAATTATTTATTATGTCATTGCATTGCTCAAAAGAAGCAAGTTGTTTAGCCAAATTTTTGGCTGTAATTGAAAAAAAATATGATAGCGACACAGCTATCTGTCTTTTATAATATTTAGACAGATAGTACATAACAATGTTATGTCTATCTTTTGTCAAATAGAAATTTTTACTAACATAATTGTTAATATCAATCAAATGGAACAAGTTATTATTAAATGTCAAGTTATGCATTGTCATATTTAGTTCAAATCTTAAGCTATTTTCTTCCTGTGGCAAACTGTTACTATAAGGGAATGTAAACAACACAACTTTTCTTAAATTAAGATTGCATAATGTTTTATGATACTGGAGCAGTTCTCCTTTGTTTACATTTCCCCTATTACCCACAAAAATTAATAAAGTTGTATCCTGGGTAAAGTTACATTTAATAATTTTTTTCATAATATGAAGCAAAGAACAACCGGGCATACAGTAATTTAATATCGAGTGTCCAGGATATTCATCTGTCAACAAGTGACCTAAGTCCTTACCAATCTCATCACAAAATAATACAATATCATTATTTAAAGTTTGTTTACTAGGTTTATTGGAACTATTAGTAGAAGGATCGATCAAATCAACACAGGGTTGCAGTAAGGAGATATTGCATGTTGACAATGAATGATCCGGCGTAAGCACATTGGATGGTGTTAGACAATGCTCACAGTTGTTTTTTTGTGAGTTTACCAGCTCATTCATTGCCAACACATATTCCCTCATTAGGTCTTCAGAGGTATTATATTTGTTGGTCATTGAACTCAGTTTCTCCTGTAGATGGTCTAGTTCAGATTGCAAGGTTTCTGTGTCAATTTTGTACTTCCTAGTACTTTGCTCCAAATTAAAAGAATACATATCTAATTGTTTGAGCAAATTCAACCTTTCTCTATTCAATTTAACATTTTTGATAAAAAACCTTTGTCTCTTTACCATTTTTTGTGTTTTAGCAATGTATTTATTGATTTTAATGTATTTTTTAAGTTTATTTTTACTGGTTACTACCCTCACTGAATTACATGATTGTGATTTATCATCACCTGTCAAATCAATAGTGGGGTTTATGGCAGAAACCATTGACGGGGCAATAGACACCAGCTCATTGAACAGACTTTGATTCAGCGAGGCGGTGATGTTAAGATTTGAAGTCTCAAGTTGTGTGATGTGACTTTGAGCCTCATGTAGCTGCTGTTGTAATAAGTGTTTGTGACTAAGAGCTTGTTCATACTCTATGCTACACTGGCTGAACCCGTCCACAATAACCTGGAGCCTATCCCGGGCTTCTGTGGCATCAGTGTATTGAATATATAACTGAGCCATTTCATTTTTCAACTTCCTATTCCTTTCATTGGCATCAAAGAGCACTCTTTCATTGTCATCCATTTCCTTAATTAGTTGGTCACAGGACTCCCTTGAAGCCTTTAATAGGCTCAAAGCCTCACTGAGTTTAGACTCTTCGAGGCGAGCACGAGCACTGCGAGTCATAATCATGACGAAGGAAGAGAAGACAAATTAGAAGAGAGAGTAGGTAGCTAGTTGAGACAGCAGTTTGAAAAGAGAGTTGATAGCTAGTTGAGACAGCAGTTTGAAAGGGGATTAGTGTAGAGGAAAAATGAAATTTATATGAAGTAAGTTCTGTCACCAAACCAAACCAAGGTTATGTTTACGTTCAAAGGTCATTGGCATCAATAAGTAGCCGTATTAAAAATGAACAATGTAATGTGTGGTGTAATTAAGGAACGCAAACAAACTAAAAGCAAGTAAAATATTAAGTATTGTACCTGTTAACAAGATGACAATGCAAAATTCACTTGAGCCGGTAACCGTCACTGTTTCACAATAAGATTTTTACACCTATTTTGCATTTGCTAGGTGAATCTAATACAAAAACAGATTATTATCCTATTTACTTGATGAGTAATTGGAAATGGGCTTCAAATACATAAAAATTACAAATTTTAAGAATAAAATTACAAGAACAAATTCAAATCAGCTGTTAGCTGTAGTGTTGCCACAGGAAAAAAAAACAATATATATTATCAGTGAACTACGACCCTTAGACTTAAAACATTGTATCTTAGTAATATAATAATATTGTGCTTTACCTACTAATGTGTGTGGGTACTCTAAGGAATCACAACTAGCAAATCTACCCACGTAAATAAAAAAAGTGTGAACTCCTTGTCACAAAACAATTAAATTACTCAGTAGTACTACTTTTTGTTTACTGCTAGTGCGTTGGTTAAAGTTAAAAACTTTAGTTGCCTATCTCAAACGTCGAAGTTCGTAAAATCGTCGTCAAAAATCGTATTTATTAGGACTTATTGAGGTTATAGCTTAAGTATTCATTTTCATTATGAGAAGAAGATTGAAAGTAAATCTCAAAATAATCCTTATTACGAATATAACACGATATTATTTTAATATTACTAAAATCAATTTGTAATTTATAACTTAATACTTTGTTTGTATAACCCCCATTATTATCAATGCTATCAAGTAAACGCTGGCACATGAATCCAACAATATTGAAACATATATCTGTTCCTCTTAAATGTTCCAATATTTCCATGCAATGCGACTTCAACTGCTCATCAGATCTCTCATTCCAGGCTTCCCATCGCTGTATCGCAAAATGTAAACGTTCTTGATTATGTTTTTAATCATATATGCATGGGCGAAACTAAAACCAGCTCAAAAAGCTAGTTTTCGTTTGTTTTCATTTGCACGGCGAACGGTTCGTAAAGATGTGTCGAATTATTCGGCAAAATATCTCGTTGGTATGAAACCACTTGTTTCATTATTCACTGACTAGCTGGGGCTATCTTTTGACCCTCCGACTCACAGTAGGTATTTCTCTAAAACAAAAAAAGAGTACTATTAGGCTACTAGCAAAATACGAATACTACCAATTTGAAACAAAATTATTTTGAAAATAGAAATGTTACTATTATATTATTATTATACTTAATGTTATATTTTATATTCATCATTAATTTCCTTTTCTTCTATTTAGGCTTTATGATAAATATAAAACGTTTAAAAAAATAACTAAAAGGATCAGTAGTTATACTTTAATTAGAAAAAAAAATCGATAAAATAATTAAACAATAATACTTACACTCAGTCCGGTTTCATCAAATATCTGTGATATAATATTAAGTCCACTTTTACGCAGCGCGATAATAAATCTGCTTTCATCTCAATGTTTAAATTTCCTTTCATTTCAAAATGCACTACAACACCGCTAATAGATTAAACACACGTCACTAATCTACAATAACAACCAACCAAAAACAAATAACGTTCTATTTAGTCGCAGTGAATGAGTCGTAAGTTAACTGCATCTGTCTACCTTATTATTTATTTATGATTTCTGTTGGTATAATCATAAAGTTTAACGAATTATGTAAACGAGGCCAACATGATACGGAACTATATTCAATAGCGTGATTATTCGAGTAGGTAAAATAAAAACATTTTAAAAAATTATCACCGCGCGTGAAATTCGAACCCACGGCTCACTACGCACGAACGTGCTTACCGACGTATGATGACCGCTAGGCTATCATGCCATATAAACTAATGGTTGAATTTATGAACTACAATCAGTTGCAAACGAATGTGAGAGTGTGTCTATAGTATAGAAATTACTCATTAGAGGAAGGTCGTAAGTAAAACAGAAGTGTCAATCTATTGCTTCAAGCTACCCGAAACTGTCAAATTTTCCCAATCAACCTTGAATCTTGAAAATCTATTCAAGAAATTTGACAGATTGTAGTAGCTTGATGTGCTGGCGTCTGTACATTAGGTTAACCGTTTTTTGACAGCAGTCTTAGAACGTACATATTCCAGATTACGTAAAAATTAACTTTAAAATGCGTAATAATATAAATATATAAACTGCCTTATCTTATTGAATTAGCTTATTTATGGCTTCTTACAGACATTTTTATACCGTAGAAACGTTACCAACATTGATATAACCATGATTGATATGTGCAAGTTCTAGTAGACTAAATAGATATTTGATTTACGCCACTACCAAATAAAAACAAATGAATTAGGTGAGACTTCATTTATTGAACAACAAGAAAGTGTAACATTTTAACTCAAAGCTTAGGTGTAGCCTCCTTATTCGTTTTTGCTCAGAGTCGACTCTAAAATTTACGATTGTAAATAGGGTATTCCGTTTGTTTACTTATGACCGAGTAATTCGTTGAATCCGTATAATTACCGGCATTAAGATGATTCCAGTTCCCTCGAACAAAACGAAGTACCCCCTAAGTAATGTTAAAACATTCAAATGTCCACCGACTTTGCGAACGAAGGAACGTTTTAAACTTGAGGTTATAAATTTTCGGACCGGCGGAGATTACAACTGTGGGAAGTAAATAGATTGCCCCCAACAAAACAGGGCCCGTCCGGGATTTGAACCCGGGACCTCTCACACCCAAAGCGAGAATCATACCACTAGACCAACGAGCCGCTTGTGTTTTCTTTCAAACGAGCACAAACGTTAAGTACATACTTCGATCATTAGTGTTAACTACAGGTATTAACACTTGTGCAAACTTAACTATTTCGTGACGTCAGAAAAATATTTTTTTCGAGATATCACCAAGCGGTTAGCCGACTCCTCATGTCACCACAGGGCTGGCCTGTTTCTTGGCCAAAGAATTAGCATCGCCATACAGCTGGCACTGCTGCCAGCTTTTTGGGCACTGATCCTGTTGACAGCGATGCGAACGAATTTTTTGATGCCCTATGATTCTTTTGCTTATTTTTTCACATGTACAGTCACCAAAGGAGATAAGTCATCATGGTCGTCGGATTCGGACAGTTGTAGTTTTCAAATAAAATTTAATTTAATTAATAGAAAACGAACAGTTCATTTATCAAATTTAATTTCATTCGGAAACATCCATCGGTAGTAAACGTCAACTGTATCCGACGACCCTGGTTACTTATCTCTTTTGGTGCCTGTACATACATATTATTATTTTAAATGTTAGCTTTTATATGTAATGTAAATATTATCTTGATTAAGTAAATAAATTCAACTATACATCTCTGAACATGAACTACGAAAAAACCTGATTGTTCAAGCGGCTCGTTGGTCTAGTGGTATGATTCTCGCTTTGGGTGTGAGAGGTCCCGGGTTCAAATCCCGGACGTGCCCTGTTTTGCTGAATTTACCGTGTAGGTTAACCCGTGACTGACGAAAAAGAAAGTGTTATTAGAAGCTTTTGTGTGCCTTTAATTCCTATTATTGTCAATAAATGATTCTTTAATTATCTCATGATTTTTGATTTTCTTAATTTCTGGATGCTCTGCGCTTACAGTATAATAATGCTTTCGGGAAGTTGTTGCGACTGCCCCGTTTCTGTAGCGCCTCAGAATAGTTTGGGAGGCCCACACAGACGGCTTTCAAGCCGTATTATACGTATTATATTATATTATACGTATTATGCGCAAGAAAATTGCTTCGCGGCTAGAGTGCGGAATAGTCGCAACTATATCCTGAGAGCTGTGGCGGAGAGCTATACTCCAAATATTAGGCATTTCCTGTGGAGGTTTGTTTTAATTATAGGTACTATTTTTAATATCAATGCTACTAACTCTAGAATATAAGCTGCTTGTAATACTAACAAAATATGGACGACTGTTGTCCGAAATAAATGAATTTTAATTTAATTTAAATTATAAAACTCCGTCCTAAGACGACCTACTGAACTTATATTTGGAAATGAATAACAGACAATAATGCTCAGGAATCATGAAGTCTGGCCATTTTCCATTGATCGAAGTGCGTCGGTTATTAAATTGTCTACCTCCCTGCTCGTGTATCGGGATATTAATCGCAATGTAGCTGCTGAGGGATTGGCAGATGACAAAATGAGCAGCACGGAGCAGGGCTGGTACTTACGCTGAGTTGATTTTTATGATTTTTGGATTTTTATTTATTCAAGCTGAAGTGTTTAGGGTTTTTCATAGCCTTAGTGTATTTTTCTTTTTTAAATCCGTGTATATTTTTGATTTGTGGGTAGACCTTTCTACTACCTACTTACTTGCTTAGAAGTTTTATCTCGTAAATTAATAATAATGTAAAAATAGTAAAATCTATCAAAATTATAAGTCTTCTAAGCCTCCTAGTTGGATTTAATACAAAACATGGTGTAATTCAGAAAAAAACTAAAATAATTTTGATTCTTATTTGTTTTTATCTGATTTTACAAAGAGTAAAAGGTCCGATGTAAGAAATTACATCGGATATTAAATCCATCGATTTTGATCTGAATGTGTTCAGTTAACTCACTTAAGAAAAACGAACTTCATAAACATTTGAAATGAGAATATGCCAAGGGAAAATCCCTTGGCATATTCTCATTTCAAATGTTTATGAAGTTCGTTTAGGTATCTCAGTACCTATATTATGACTTTTGTATAAGTACATTTTGTATTAGGGCACGGATGTATCACCCCTAAGATTTGGTCGTTATAGGGTGAGTGCTAAGATGTTGCTTGTTGTCGATTCGCGTTTTTTTTCTGGTTTTACATTAACAATTAAACTTATCAGAGGGGCAATTTCCATAATTTTACGAACGTTTATACGTACGTATAAAAATTTATGCAATCATTGCACTACGTATATTAAGGCAAAAAGTTTTAGGATAATATGGTGTTTGTGAATTGTTATGCAATAAGTATTATGTAATTAAAATCATTGAATATTTCAAACTGTATTTTCCAATCAGACTCCAATTAGAATAAACTTACCTTAAGTACCTACTACATTTAAAACATATTTATGTTTGAAATGGAGTACTTAGGGTAAGAATTAGGGCCCGCTTGTACCACCATTTACTAAATGCGCTTAACGCTAAACGTATTTGAAACATAATTATGTCGTTTTCAGTTTTAAACGATTGCTAGAAATAGAACGATGTTTAAAAATCGTTTAGCGCTTCATTATTTTAGTGCTAACGGTCCTGAATATAACAAGATGATGAAGAAATTTGATTCTGCTATTGCTAAAGCAGCATGAAAACGTTTATGTATTAAGGAGAGATGTAAGGGGCTGTCCATTTATTACGCAAGACAATTTTGACCTCTAAATACGTAAGAAAAAATAAGACTTGGATGAACCTCTTCCACCCCTTTCAATCTTACGTAAGATCAGTATTTACCAAAATTGCAAAGAAAAATAAAAAAAATAAAAATTTATAATTAATGCTTACTTTTGTGATCTTACGTAAAAACAATCTAGACCCCTTCCATCCCCACGTATGAAATAATAAAATTTGTTTGGTCCCCCCTCACACCGTCTTACGTAATAAATGAACAGCCCCTAAGTAGGACTCATCTGACATTTTATCTTCACATATAGAGCGCCATCTTAGCGCTCTCTATTTGTTCCGATTGATAGGAAACGGAGCGATCCTTCAGAGGAAAAATGTACCGGCTAATGATTTGCTAACGACGATATTTATATTTTATAATACACCCCAACACAGATTATTTCTTTTGACGACGTTTGCTGATCAATCGACGGAAGATCTTGCGATGTTAATTGAGCCCTGTGTGATCCTTGGTTTGAACGGTTCGGTACGAGGCTTTTTTTGGTTAAAAAATACTGGTTTATTTTTCTAATTCCTGTCCTGATATCTTTATTTATACAGGTACACAGTGCTTGTGTAATGGCTTGAAATGATTGATGTGATATTGAGGTGTACCTAAAAGACAGAGATGAAGCTTAGACCCAAAAAAATAAAAGGCTAGGCAAATGATGATGGATTTAATAGTTCAGCAGTTTATAGTAAATAATGTATTGAAGTTTCAATCGAAATGTTCTTATTTTTAGGAATGATTAAAGAGAATTCGTAGTAATTTCTAAGACACAAAAAAGGACAGTGCGGCTATTTCATAATTAGTAACTAAATATTTTGCCCGCAGATGTTTTTAGATTCCAACCAAGTCTATTTTTTTTGTACTGAGTATTTTTCTAGTTACATCCAAAAGATGGGCTCGTCCGGGATTTGAACCCGGGGCCTCTCGCACCCAATGCGAGAATCATACCACTAGACCAACGAGCCGCTTGTATGAACTAATAAAACAAAAGAACTGTCTGTAGATAAAGAACGTCGTGCAGAAAAAAGGTAATTAACGTTTACTTTAATGATTTTTTAATTACTTTACTATTATGAGCCACGACTGATGCATTTAAAAGTTATGCATCTCTTTTTCTCCCATATAAGTTACAGTAGACGAATCGTACAAATAATTATCGTAATATTATCATGATATCTACTAAAATTGACAACCGAAACTGTCTAACAGTCGCACGGGTCGATCGTTCAGGTTAAGCTACGCTTGCCGCGGTTGGTCCGTGGATGGGTAACCATCTTAATATACCAAAAACGCTCCATGCCTCGGAAAGCACGCTAAGCCGTTGGTCCTGGCTGTCATTCGTGGATTTTTGGCGGTCGTTACGGGTCGTCAGAAACCAAAAGTCTGACAACCAGTCTTACAAAAGGGTATCCCATTACCCAGTAACGGGGTTGTGGAGGTAAGATAGACAGTCGCTCCATGTAAAATACTGGTATTCAGCTGCGTCCGGTTAGACTGGAAACCGTCCCCAACATAGTTGGAAAAAGCCTCGACAAATAATGAAAACAGTACCTTGCCAAGCGTAGTACTTAAATTATAAAGGGTAATATATACAGATACATGTTATAAGTCGTTTCATTTAAGTATTATCCTACCAAGTATAAATATTGCAGAAAAATATCAGCATAAACGTTGGAAAAGTATCTTTTCAATTCATTTGTGTATAAAACGAATGGTTACGGATGACATTTAGACTCTACGATCCGACGCAAAAATCTCTATTACACAAAATGGCACTGGTACCTCAGCACAAAAAACTGCTGGTTAAACGTCGACTAACTAGTATTACCATAATCAGCCTTTAATGTTCCCATGCTGTTTTTTATTATTGCGTAAAGGATATTATTAAATATCCTTTTATCACTTTTCAAAACCACCACGGGAAAACACCGATGACGTATTTTTGTCAGTAAACAAATATGAGACTGCAGGGATGACTTTTGTGCCACGATAGAAACGGAAACGCAACACAATCGGCTTAGCATAAACAGACTATAACGTTCCCACTGCTGGGACACAGGCCTCCTGTCTGTGAGAAGGAATGGGCTGCATTCCACCACGCGGGCCCAGTGCGGGTTGGTGTGTTGGTGTGACATCTATCACATGTCATCGATTGTTTGGGTACAGGACATATCGGGTTCCTTACGATGGTTTCCTTCGCCGTTTTTGAGAGCAGTGGTTCTGACAAATTACATACACAAAGTAAAGCGCCTGCCTGAATGGGACATCCAAAACCCTAACGGCGTAACACACGATTAATCACAATCTGAATAATTTTGCTAATACATTGTGTGACTGTCTGTCACTTGCTCCTATTTAATAACAAAATATTATATTCATTTTGAAATCGTAGTTCAGGCCTCAAAGGAACACATAAATTCTCTATTTAATGGGAAACAATATAGGGCCAATTACCGGCAGACAGTTCGGATGCAATAATTCTACGAATTCCGAAGAATTTTGTGAAATACCCGATTTATAATTTTAACGAACAAACAAACTTTCCCCTAAAACAATGGAGAAATTGTATAAAAAGAACCATAAAACGATTCAGTGAAAGTGTGGACTTTGGGCTAAGCTTGGGATTGTTTAGGAATTGTGAGGAGTCTGATGTATTAAGTCAAGGCAGTCAGTTTTGGACAACCAGAGAGTGCGGACGTGATAGTTTAGGCTAGTTAAATTAATAGTTTTGGTTAATGCCAAGCCAAGTGTGTTGGCTGTCGTAAAAAAGCGATTAGTATTTAATAAGTTAAATATGGTTGGGTCAAAGCTCAGATTAGATTAATGTAATACACCTGCAAAACGAAGTATCACACTTTTTTTAAGTACACAATATATACTTTCAAAATAAAAACTCCTCGAAAAAGAGTTTAATTTTGTATGTAAAAACTTCATAGTCGACAACCTTATTTTAAGAAATGGCTGAAGACAGCTTTAAAAACAAAAATAATCCTTTTCAAATTACAATTTTACCATACATTTTTTTGTTTTCAAATTTTTTCATGATCGATAACTCTTGTTACAAAAGCTAAGTTAGACAATAGCACATACATTTTATTGATCATGCCTCTTTCGCCTGAAGAATGTCCTAGGATCATGACTTTTCTGGAACTAGGCATGAGTATGAGTCATACCACAGGAATGGTGGGGGTGACCTTACGAACTGTCCAGAAGGTGAAGCGAATGTACGAAGAGACTGGAAAACCATCTGAGGAGATCTTGTAATGGCAGACCCAGGTATACTAGTGCCCGAGAAGACCGTAATATTGTTTCTACTGTGTTGAGAAATCGCCACCTTAATGTAGTTGAAGTCCAGCAACTGCTTTTTCAGACCCGAAAGTACTACGTTACTGACAGCGCAGTGAGATAAAGACTAGCTAGATAAAGACTTCTAGATGGGGAGAGTAGGGAAATTTGAAATGACGAAATTCCACTTCGGTGTGCACCGAGTACGATCGCAATGAGTTTTGCTAGAGACTGAGTCTTCGGTATGCTTGTGCTAGTTTGTGTACCTTAGAAAGGGGATAGGGGGACCGTAAGGCCTTTCATATTAGTACGCATCAAGAACTACTCAAAACTTGTCTTCCTCAACAACAGTTCTACTTCGCAGTATTATGTCCTAGGGTTGAGTAAGACATTTATTTAGTGCTTAGGGAGCGTGTATTAGTGTCCTCAGAGGTTCTATGCGTTAGGTCTAACAGAATACGTAAAATGAGGCATACGTTTTTAAAACGGTTCCCAGTCTCACTGTAGTGGGTACATTGTAAACAGATAAATTAACCCCGTCTCATCATCAAGACTATAGCAGATATCAGTGACAACCAGCGAGCAACATTTATAATATACACTTTTACATACTCTCTTGTCTTCTTAGCTTCATTATAATATTGATAATTGTAATATTTGTTTCCTAACTGTGAATTCCCATTATTAACATCACCTTGTATGCCCTCCTTGTCCCCAAGCTTTCTAAGTCAGGATAAGTCAAATTAGTTCATGGGAAGGAGGGATCCATGGGGGGATGCCCAGGTTTGATGTCGAAGCCCTACAGGAACACGTGGTGGAACGGAGCGTGCTCTCTCTTCCACAGAGAGAGCCGATCTTAACTGTAATATTAGCTTGATTAGGAAAAATGCAAATTTTATCAGCCTAGGGTAATTTAGGAACAGTCACAATTGCTTAATATGTTCGGAAAATTTGTCTGATCAACAACGTAAATAACGCAATGGATGTTCTTGAACTGTTAAAATGGAAGCCATTGCAATTGTTAGTGTGTTACGCAACTACCCCATAGCTTAGGTATATCTAAGCAAAAGATGCAGAAATGCCTAATGCACTTTGAAATTCGAAAATAATAAAGTCCCAAGAATCGTGAAGTCTAAAAGCCCTCACAAACGTGTCGCGTACTCCCCATCTCTCTCCGAGTAAGTAAAACACAGTACATACATTCTTATTGCGAGCGTATCGGTTCATACTCATAACATGGTATCTGGAAATTATTTGAGACCCAACATCTGCGGCCCGTTCCGCTTTGGAAAATAATAAAGTTCCGTTTAAACACAATTTGTATGTGAGATACGACGAATGAGGCGTAATAAAGTGAATTAGGAGAAATGTATTGCAAATAGAAAAAAATAGATGTACGGTTCTCTTTCACGACAATATACAGATGTGATTTTGGTGAGGATTCGTCGAAACATGTTTATTTTTCTGTTGACTTGAGTATTTCAATCTGGTGAGAAGAATATCAAATACTGTTTGCTGGCGAGAATTTCCAGTAACTGGAAGGGTAAAACAGGGCCCGTCCGGGATTTGAACCCGGGACCTCTCACACCCAAAGCGAGAATCATACCACTAGACCAACGAGCCGCTTGTAGAATCAAGCTATTTTATAGATCTTGTCCAAATATTAACGACATTATGACGTGACGAAATAGTTATGTTTGCACAAGTGTTTATTAACGAGTATTTAACATTTGTACTGTTTTCAGACAATAGATAAGCGGTTCGTTGGTCTAGTAGAGGTATGATTCTGGCTTTGGGTGTGAGAGGTCTCGGGCTCAAATCCCGGACAGGCCCTGTTTTACCCCTTTCAATTCTCCGCTCATCCTTTCCATTTAATATTCTGCCAATCGTTATCGAGATGATGTTACGCAATCTTCAACTAAATACACATGAAATCCAAGTATTTACTGCTTGTCTACAATTCTACATCCATCGAAGTAGCCTTTTCTTTTTATGTAGGAGTCAGCTTCTAGTCTACCCCTATTTGACTGAACATATTTTTACATAGTGCTTCCAGAGTTACATTTCGACCTTACCCATCCAATCCATCGAGATCCAACCAACAATGCAATCAATCAACCAATAAAAAAAACTATTTTGTCTTAGACTAAATGTGGAAGGATTTGGGGGAGGCCTTTGCTCACCAGTGATCGTTTGTTTTTACTTTACCTACACTGTAGGCTAAGTTAAATTGTAAGTTTGTGTCTATGACGACATCGGTAGAGTCCGCGTAAACGTCTGAGCGCTGTCAAAATCGGAAATAATGGTTTGCCGCCATCTCGACGTTTATATCAAGTGTCAAGAGAGTGTGCTGTATTCTGTGTTTTCCAAAGTAAATGTCCGCCATCATTATGCCGAATCTGATTACAAGTACTGGCAGGGATATAGTCTTGAAGTTCAAACACGCGCGCAGACTTAGCTTGCGCGCACTTTAATATTCCAACTGGGACTAACAAGGTCTCATAAACAAAGAGCCACGATCTTGATATTTCAAATTAAAACAGCAATAAACCCTGCGTGCTAACTGAAGCTAAATCAGGATATTTTCACACGATTCCCTCAGATTAACTTGTTTGTATTAATTTTGTTGGCAACAAATTAAAACATCGGCGTCTTTTAACCAAAGTTATCTGAACGATCGATCCATAGCAGAATCGTCATAATTAATCGATACTTGTTTTAAAGGGACACATCTTCTTGGAACACTTGATCAATCAAATGAAGCATAATCAGCCAATAATTTTCCCACTGCTGGGACACTGGCCTCTTTGAGAAGGAGTGGGCTATAATCTAACAAGCAGGTCCAGTGCAGGTTTGTGCATGGATGTCATATATTTTCGAATTTTTGGTTCTAGGGCATGCCGGTTTCCTCACGATGTTTTCCTTCACCGTTTTGAGAGCAGTGGTGATGAAATAATTTACACAAAGTAAAGCGCCTGTCTGGGTTCGAATCTTCGACCTGTAACTCGTAAGTCGTGGTCGCTTCCACTGGGCCACCATTGTCATAATTAATCGATACTTGTTTTAAAAGGACACATCTTCTTAGAACCACCAAAATAAAGCAGGTACATTCTGTTATATTCGCACGTTACTAGATTATTTGTTTAAAAGTAAGAAATAGGGTCAACAATAACAGACCGGTAGGCAAATAGCAAGTCATATTGTTGAAGACTTATGTATGGTTAGACGCGGCAGGCGTTATATTTTGGCGGGTTTTTGTTGACGACACCTTTCGTTTTGCTGTGTTTTTAGGGTTCCGTTCCCGAAGGGTGCTAACGAAACCCTATTACTAAGCCTCAGTTTTCCGTCCGTTCATCCGTTTGTCTGTCAGCGGGTTGTATCTCATGAACCGTCATAGGTAGACAGTTGAAATTTTCACAGATTGTGTATTTCTATTGCCGCTATAACAACAAATAATAAAAATTAAATAGTTATTAAAATTATAGGGGTTTTTATACAAGAAACGAGCTTTTTGACCGTTATATTCTGTTTCTCTCTATCACCATTAGTCGACATTGTAAATGCAGTGCTTTCAACAAGGCATAAGAATTAAGTTACTGTCATTTATACCATTTATACCAGAGGGGCAATTCTCGTAATTATAAGAATGTTCACAGTCTGATCTCAGTCTCAATCTGACAAAAATACCTCTAATTTCCCTACATTTGACAAGTTTTTGACATTTGTTTGTCGCCGAGATGAGACTGCGACTAGATTTTGAACGTTTTAAATTACGAGAATTGGCCTACAGTTGTGTTAATCGATTTAACTGATGAAGAGCTCGCCGCACGTTACACTAGGGAATCGTTGCTATATCGCGGACGAAGTCGCGGGCAGGAACTAGTATACCTACACTAGCTTTTGCTCGCGACTTTGTCCACGTGAAATTTCGGCCCCTGACTCGCCGCGTCGCATCCTTTCGCCCGCCCGCACTATTACTTCGTTTTCTTCCTGTTTTTCGTTTGGCTCCTAAGGGTCGTAGCGTAATTGTTCCTCAAGAACTGGGCTATCAAATGCAGAAAGAATTTTTCAAAGCCGACTGGTAGCTCCAGAGATTAGCGCATTAAAACAAACAAAAACTTCAGCTTTATTATTAGTACTAGCTGCGCCCGGTGGTTTCACCCGCACAAGTTTCGATCCCGTAGGAATATCGAGATAAAAGTATCCTATGTGTTAATCCTGGTTATAAACTATATGTGTGCCAAATTTCATCCAAATCCGTTTAGTAGTTTTGGCGTGAAAGAGTAACAAACATCCATCCATCCATCCATACAAACTTTCACGTTTATAATATTATTTATTATATTATATTATATAAATTATATTATATTAGTATATAGATAAAATTCTTCTAGATTGCCTATACCACTAACAAATCCGAAGAGGGGTAATCTACCTAATGTTATTTTTTTTTCACCGTGCGAATTTACACCTATGCAGATTTGAAAACCGTTGCCCTGTTGAAATTAAAAATAGTTCCATAGATAAAATCTATTGGATTTATATTTGTCCATGTCTATACCTATTTAGGAGCCAATCTTACCTGTACGGGCAGGTATTCACGCGGGCCGAATTTCCCGGAATCCGGCGATGATCCGCCGACTCCGACCTTA
Organism: Apamea anceps; assembly: GCA_951799955.1. Classification (NCBI taxonomy): domain Eukaryota; kingdom Metazoa; phylum Arthropoda; class Insecta; order Lepidoptera; family Noctuidae; genus Apamea; species Apamea anceps. The sequence continues at coordinate 7,508,905 of OX637501.1, forward strand.
GCATCTCCATCCATTCAGACACATCACTTCAAATATAAACCCTCACTTACCGTCATAAGATTCTAAATTGTACAAGTGAAAATTGGGAACTTGTGACGTTTTTGATTACAGCACGTCTTAGTTGCCTCGATAAGATTGATCGAGTGGGGTAAGGAGACCAGATAATCTGTGCTTGAGATAAAAAATCGGTGACTTGTCAAATTCGTCGCATTCTATACTGAGTTTTTGGATCGGCCGTCGATCTTCGGATTGGTCTCGGATGTTTAACCGATGTCCGATGGATTTTGTAACGTTCAAATCATTTAAGAATCGAAAACTTTGCTTTTGGGATTATAACATTCGGCTCCGTTTGGTTGTTTCTTTGGTTAAGAGTTTAACAAAAGCAACGTAACTGTTAGTAAAGATAGCTAGCTAGATTAGCTAGATTAGCTTTGTCTTGGTATATTTCGTATACTAAATGCTGAATTTCTTTCTAGAAGCTACATGTAGTCGTCAATTTCAGTGGACGTGTATAAGGTACCATGATTCTTTTTGCTGGACAGTGTTGGGTTGTGACTCTATGTTGATGAACCTGAACATTGATGAACAGCTCGGTTTGGAGTCAATGAAAATGTTTGATTTTCAAACAGTTTTATATAGTCACCACTTGTGTGCTTTCAGTTTTAACAGACCTATTAAATATTTAAGCGGATACGACATACTTTTATGAATACAGTCCTGTTTTTCCTATGATTGTTTTATTTTGAATGGATTTTGCATTGATTCTTAGATTTCCTATAGACCTGGCGTTGCATTAAATTTATTCTCACGTCTGGGTATCTTGCAAGGTCGATAGAATAGAGCACGTATGACTAATGTGTAGCATTTAGCTTCCTCGAGCAATTTAAAACTTACAAATATTAGTTTTGATGTATGTATTCAATGCCCTGTGGTGGGACAACACAGACTCGTAAATGATAAATGATTACTTACTACTTAACGACACGGTTGGCGCAGTGGTTGAGCGATCGACTGCTGCGCTGCGTGTCGCGAGTTCGATTCAACGAATATTTGTATTGCCTACAAGTAGTTGATCCGGGTCGGGCTGTTTGTGCATGTGAGTTTAAATGTTTGTAAACGCACCCACGATACAGGAGTAATTCCTATTGTCGGACAACCTTTTTTTAAAAAAGATTTTATTTTTGTATTTAGGTTTGTACAGACGCCAGCAGGTCAAGCTACCCGAAATCAAATTTTCCCAATCAATCTTGACCCTTAATTCAAATTCAAAATTATTTATTTTTGGGACAACACGTAATGCTTTAGCGATAAAATTGAAAATCTATTAAAGAAATTTGACAGATTGTAATAGCTTGATGTGCTGGCGTCTGTACAAACACTTTTATACGTCAATCATATTTTTAAAAACTAGACGAGTTCAGCGTTTCCTATCTGACTACTCTGAGAAGAAAGGCCGAAACAAACTCAGAGGTCACAGTCTCTTTTAAAGTCCAGACATAATCTTGGTCAGATCATGTGAAGACCATGTAGATTGGTGTCTGAAATAGGTAATATGTATTCAAATCAATGATAGTTTCCAGTTGTTTTCTTATAATGTTATGGGTGATCCCAGATGTATTTGATCAAAATGAAGTGTCTACAAAAGTTTGTGCTTTTCTTTCTCTAATATTCAGCAGAACCATCATTAAGCCAGGTTCTTCTGATTTGACAATCCTACGATCACCTAATCTCCTTCTGCTGAATAGTGATCTAGAGTTATTGCTAGGTGCAAATCACAAGTCCCTGATAAAGGGTGATGATAAAAGGTGATCAAAATGTTAAACATCCCAACTGGAATGGCACTACCGCTAATCCACATTCTAATCCTGCTAAAACTGCACTCATGCGCAAAACTATCATCCGCATGGCTCCAATTATATTTAACAAGCTACCTAAGCATTGGAAAGAGCTAAGTATCAATGCGCTCAAACGTCAGTTGATAGTGTTTTATCGAAAAAAGCATATTATAGTGTGTCTGAATTTTTAGTTGAAGAACTTAATTATTTATTTTTATATACTATATTGTACACCACAAAAATACACCAACTTATCTGATATTCATTTGATTATAATGTTTGTATTGATTAAAATTATTTGTAGGTACGCCAATATATTTTAAGGCTAAACATGATTAGACTATAAGTAATTTATTATCATCTTGCATGCTCTTGTATGTGTATACCATGTTTATACAAATAAATTAATCTTATCTTATCTTATCCACAATGCAAAATCCTCTTCGATCACAATGACATGGTCGCTAACGATTATGAGATACTAGAACCTTCTTCACCTACCCTAGTGCACTACCAAAGCTCTCCCGAACCTTCTACTCCAGACGTTATATTAGTCAACAATACTCACAACGTAACGTTCTCACAAGTATTTCGTCAAATCACCTACCAGCGCACTTCATTGTAGGTGTATCGTATAGCACCAAGTTCTAATCAGCATTTAACTTTGCCAAAGCTGACTGGACATATTTTAGCAGGCCAATTTTTGAATTTTAAACGTTCAAAATTTGGTCGCAGTCTCATCTCGACGACAAACAAATGTCAAAAACTTGTCAAATTTGTAGGGAAATTAGACGTATTTTTGACAGATTGAGACTGAGATCAGAGGGGCAATTCTCGTAATTTTAAGAACGTTCACAGTCTGATCTCAGTCTCAATTTGTCAAAAATAGCTCTAATTTCCCTACATTTTGACAAGTTTTTGACATTTGTTTGTCGCTGAAATGAGACTGCAACTAGATTTTGAACGTTTTAAGTTACGAGAATTGACCTTCTGACTGTGAGCGTTCTTAAAATTACGAGAATTGCCCCTGTAATCTCACATATACAACAATATCACACTATCTAGTGCAATATTAAATACCCTGTGCTCCAAATAGTCAGTGAGTGCATTACCGTTAGTATGTAAACAGTAATAATAGCCTCCGAACCGATCTCGGTCACGGTGGTCAATCTTAACAAACGTTAGCCAGGTACGCAGGAGATATTATAGTGCACAAGTGTGTGCGTGAACTCAGGTACACTTTCTATTCCTTTACTCTCATAGTCCGATGGGACGGCAATCCAACACGATCGGGGAGAGATCAGGCGCAGGACCAACGGCTTTACGTGCTATCCGAGGAACGGGGGCTTCACACCACCAACTTCCAAAACCCAATAACCATTTTGCCCGACCCGGGAATTGAACCCAGGACTCCACGCTCAGCAGTCGAGCTGGCGACCACGAGACCAACGGGGCAGTCAAACCCACAAACAGCAGCAAACAACAACAACAACAGTAAACAGTAGCATGCGTTTGAAGTCAGTGCTATGACTTTTGTGCTTTTTTGAATATTACTGTGTTTTTATGGACTTATTTATAGAATGTTTATAGAATAGTAAAATAGTAAACTCAGTGTAAAATGTTTATAAAGGTAAGTTAGCCTAAGAACTTGTTATGTACATGGTTGTACACAATTAGAATAAGAACTTATTGTATGCACTAACTAACGTAAAATTAAAATCAATCAATCAATCCTACCATCGTAAATTACGCTCATTGTGATAAGGGTCCCTACTCCCTAGTCTTTTAGAAACGACATGAATATCATTTTATAATCTAATCTCTTATAACCTATATAAAATATCTCTGCAATTTTAGGAATTTAGTTGTGGGAATCTCCAAAATCCATCTTCAGGTACCTGAGCAAAAGTCAAAAATCAGGTGACATTTCATTAATTATAATCCCAAAATCTGTTTATTTTTTTACTCAATACTGATCCCTGATTCGCAGCGGGTTGCAACATTTCTAACGATAGAAAAGATCATCTGGATTCTGTGATGAAGATGATAGAGTTGATTTTGCATTGGGGTTTATGTTAAAGAATTGGTCATTGTATCATGATCGAAATCCGTTTCTTGCGATACTTTTTGTGTGACTTAAGGATTATTGATGATTATGCGATTACTTGGCGTTAAATGTTGGGGCACGATGCAATCTGCTACCACTGGGTACCGGAGACATCTCATAATGTTGTATCTCTTAATATTGTAGTTCTTACAATATTACTACTGTCCCGCCGGATTCTTCTTCCTTTTCAGCTCGACCAGCAATAATGCTAGGGCTTAATAAGCTGCACCCTAATTGCGTAACGTTGTGTTCAACAACATTCATAGCGTTATTTACGTGTTGAGCAGACAAATCTTTCGAACTTATGAAGCAATGGATTAGCAATTTGCTTCAAAAAGATTCAGATTACGATTGATCGTGTGTTACGCAATTAGGGTGCTGGGGTAATTGCGTAACACACTAACAGTAGCAATCGCTTTCATTTTGACAGTTCAACAACATTCATTGCGTTATTTAGGTACGTCGTTGAGCAGACAATTTTTCTAAACATATGAAACAATGTATTAGGATATCCTTCAAAATTATTCAGATTATCATTGAGAGTGTATTACGCCATTAGGATGCAGGAAATGAATAATGTTTTCACAATCAGGGAACCGGAGCAGCCATGGAAATTAATCCTGTCTAGGTAAACTACTAACTGTGTCCTGCCATAATTTAAGAGTACTTATACGTTACGAGTAAAAGCGTGAAAGAAGGAAGAGTTTAAAGATGTATTATATCTTTTTAACTGACTTCTAAAAAAGGAGGAGGTTCTCAATTCGGATGTTTGTATTTTTTTAAATGTTTTTTCGCGCATAACTCCGTCGCTTCCCAACCGATTTGAAAACTTATTTTTTTGTTGGAAAGGGTTTACTTCCCAAATGGTTCCATAGAAGTTTCATCAAAAACGGTTCAGTAGTTTGGTTTTTAAAGCAAAATTACTGGTAAAAATTACAACTCAAAAGTGAAAAAAAAAACGTTTTTGAAAAAAAAAAACAACCGACTTCCAAAAACTACACTACAAAGTGAAAAATATCTTTAATTTCGGAAGTCGGTGCAAACAAAGAAAATGCGAACGAAACGACACCGACTTCCGAAATTAAAGTTATTTTTCACTTTGTAGTGTCGTTTTTGGAAGTCGGTTCTTTATTAATAGATAAAAAAGCTATAAAAAAAATAAAAAATAATAATAACATGAACAAGAAAAAAAAGGAAAAAAAAAGGAGGGGAAATAATCAAAGGGCACCAAACAATTCGTCCGTCAACAACGGAAACAACGTTCGTCAGTATGGCAATGCTGATTCTTTGGGCAAAAAATGGGCCAGCCCAGTGGTCACGTGAAGAGTCGACTAAACGCTTGGCGATGTCTCGAAATATGTTTGATATCCTAATTACTTGTATCTATGATAGTGTGTTACGTAATTACCCCGTAGATTTATTTCGATTGTTGCTCCAGTTCCTTGAGTGTAACGTTATTATTATTTTCCTGAACTAACGCCTGTCTTTCACGAATCATTATTTAAACGAATCTCTTTCCGTTTATGCAAATTTTCATAAGTAGCATCCATATTTTGTTATAATTATCCTAATCTTGGATCCATAGCCTAACTTTGTAGCTTACCTACGTCACAACAATAATATCTCCCATTATCTAATAAACACGGCACCGTCTTCAAACAACCGACTACAATCTAAATCAGCATGTCTGATCTTCATCGGCAGTTCGCGATAAAGCTGAGGGGGGTGCCTCCCCTCACCCCCACCCCACGGTGTACTGTCTCACGGTATGAGCACGGGTAGATTAACACTCGTGTCCTACTTACATCAGAGAGTATAGAGGTTATGTAGAGATCGAGTGAAGCTGTTTTCGTATCGAAAACTGCGAGGCAATTGCGAAACACGATCAATCGGAATCGGATTCATTTTGACAGTTCAACAACATTCATTGCGTCATTTACGTGTTGAGCAGATTAATTCTTTCGAACTTTTGAAGCAATGGATTAGCAATTTGCTTACAAAATGATTCAGATTCCGATTGTTCCTGTTTCAACAACAAAAGATTCAGTAATACAAAGTGTATTGAAATGTTTTTATAATAAATGTCAAATTTAGGTTACGTCGGGGTTTAAAAACCTGAGGGGAATTTCCCGTATTTTTAAAAACGTTCGCATCTAATCTTATTCTCAATCTGTCAAAAACACAATCAAATTGTCTACATTTTTGAAAAGTTTTTAACATTGATTGTCGCTGAGATGAGATAGCGACTTGAATTTGAAGGTTTTTTTAAGTAAGAGAATTTGCCTTCTGATCTGTAAATCTACCATCAAATCTCAAAAATGTGTCAGCTGATATAACTGGCTGTCAGTAAAAACAAGAGGCAATTAAATCAATTGACTCGATTCGGCACAACCAGTCCTATCACTGGAAATCTAGAAATCTGGTATTATCTTTCTTTCAAACTGCTAATTTCATTCATTTGTTTATTGCAAATGAAGCAAATCCCCGTAATTAAAAAATTTCTAGTCGTCTAATATCATCAAACAAGCAGTGTCCAAAATGTAGGGAAATCAGAGGTATTTTTGACAGAATGAGACTAAGATCAGACTGTGAACGTTCTTAAAACTAGGAGAATTGCCTCTTTGGTATTATCTTGCTTCCAAATTGCTATAGTCATTTGTTTATTGCAAATCAGAGCATCAGTGTACCAGTCGACCCTGAACATGCATCAGTTCAAAGTCAATGGGGACGCCACATGTCTATCACACAGCTAATAATTCATGATTGTGCTGTGTGCCTTATTAACATTCTGAGTAGCCTGGCTTCCTTATACGAAGCGATATCAATCGGTCTTATTACTACGTTTTGTAGGCGATACTTTTTGCTAGCTAGGAGGTTTTTGAAGTAACTGTTTTAAATTCGTATCCAAACTTTTTAGTCGGACACTATGAAAGTTACTCTTGAATATATCTAAAACAAAAAGGTTTGCACGGCGCATTTTTCCCGCGGCGATTTTTTTCCCGCGCTGGATCTTCAATGCTCTGCTCAGCGCCGAAAGTTGAAAATTCAATAGCGTGTTTTTTGACGCACTTCGACGCGTTCTGTTGGATTCTCAACGCTCGGCTCTACACCGACAGTTGAAAATCTAGTGCGCGATAAAATCCTATGTCTGTGCGAACGAGGGCTAATGCTCCCATTAAAGTCAAAGAAAGGATTTTTGTCATAATAATCACACTTGATAGGCTGATTGGTAATCTACCAAGTGTGGTGATTACAGCATATCTTCAAAAACAGAAAGACGGGGGCCAACTGCTAATTCTCTTTAAATGATACCACTGGAGGAGAGAGAGAAATGCTAAAGCTAAGAAATAACCTCAAGGTGAGTGAAATAGTAGGTATATTAAGTGTAAAATTAAAAATATAATCTATGTTCCCTGCTGAGTCTATGTGTGGATATAGCTTGAAGATACAACTTGATAGAAATATAAGGTGATTACAAAACATATTACTAAAGAGAATACTCCGCTAATAAATTACTCAGTCTCATTACGGCATCACGCGGAAAATCTTGTTTTTAACTTCTCACCTACAGCCATGCAATAACAGCCGCTATTACTAGCGCTGCAAGACTAACAATAGCATAACAGATAGACAGGCGGCATAATAGATAGTCTGGTGTGTCGCAATCGCAACTAAGTTAGTGACGTGAGAGGAGAAGAATCATAGTGGAGGTAGCGGTGGTGGTGTGACGTCATCAAGCCGCTTATCTGTGACGAGCGGCGGATGAGCGTGCTGCGTCTCGGATAGATAACGGAACAATGAGTCGAGCGCCGGTGGGCCGCATCGACCGGTGGGCGTGCCCCGACCCCGCCCCGTCAGACAGAGAGCGCCTAATCTCACGGATAACGGATAAACCTAACCCGGACACACCCGTATTGGAGGAGGTTTTAGCGAATGTCAACGCCTAGCGAACGCTATTGGTATCTCGGATATAGGCGGATTAGGATATGTATAGAAAAGTTTACCTAAGTTACGTTTCAGGCGCCCGGCGGCTTACGTAGGGGAGGTGGGAGGGGGGCGCCGCGGTTTTTCAGCTTCAGTTTTTTTTTTGTCTTGACCCCATAATCTTACTATATATTTTTATATAAAACTTTACGTCTAAATATCTCCCTTTAGGTTACTGTAAAAAATAAATATCATTTTAGACGTCTAAAAGAGTCTATTTTGTATGTACTCCCACTTGAGTTTTTCTTTTAACATCAAAGGAAGTACTCTGCTCCGTTATCCAAGATCCCACGCATATACCAGTCTATTTATAATTATAAAACATTGCTAAAGAAGCCACAGTCTACATAAATTCTCTTGAAACATCCTGTCACACTGCGGTCCGACGGTTTTACGATGGTTAATTTACTTGTATTCTGTGACACGATGGGATACTATAGAATAAGATAGACAGGTTTATCAGATGTTCAAGATATTACTGTCTGTTTTGTAAAGTTAATTATAATTAAATTACTGTTATTAGTTACTGGGTGAACTTGGTAGCTAACTAGATATTAGAAGAAGGTTGTTTTTGGTTCTATTTGAGACAAATCTCTATGAATAAGTATGTAACTGAAACAATATGGTTTTTAAAGGTTGCATTATTAATTTTTTAATTAGCATACCTACCTACTATATTTTTCAAACACAGTAATTTTTTTAATTCTAATTTTTTACTTCCTTAAGACACTATTTGTAGAGCTGATTCTCACAAAAATAAAATAATATTGCAGAGTAGAAAGTTGAATACTGACGTCTGATACTAGATGTGTTCGTAAAACTATGGTGGGTTTTGTTAACTTCCCATGAGCGTTTATTGGTAAAGGCAAGAACATGTAAAGGAGGTTCATCCAACTCATCACTATTATAAATACTAAACTTTTTTTTATTTCAGAATGCCCTTGACCTCCATCACGCCTGATGGAAAGCGATGGATGAGGTCTATGATAGACCGAGCATGCCCAAAAGTTTTATTTATTTAACTATCCATTTTACCTAACCAACGGAGGCATCTACCATCTACCAGTGGTAACCGATACATACGGACAGTTAGTACGCGAACGCAAAGTGTTTGCCCATACAATTCTCGTGAAAGCCCATATTCCGCGCCGCGTTATCAGCCATACATTTATGTAACAGCTGTTTGCTATTCTGATCATCATTATTAGAGGAATTAGATAGATACTTCATTAAGTATATACTAGGTAATGTTACATAGATCCTATGTGCTAGGTGTCACCTGTGACTCCGCTTGGTGCTACCGAGAAATAATATATATTATAATTTTTGGGACGGTACATTATCCTGTGGTATGGTTAAGGTAGTGGCACACGGGCTTTGGTATTATAAAAACATTATATTTTTATTATTTTTACACCTATGTGATCCCACAGCAGAGCAAAGGTCTCCCAATTTCCTCTTCTATTGTAGGTGTCGAGCTCGTAAAAACATTTTAATTGATAAACAAAGAACGAGGAGGTAGATACATGGTTTTGAATGAAAATAGAAAAAGCCTCGACATTTTGAACGTCAGTGACCTCAGTTTGTGTCGAGGCAAATGAAATGAAATGATGACTTGCAACTTTTGGTATAATTATTGACAGAAAAAAATATCCGCAACCAGTCACTCCAAATACAAATACAGTGGAGACAAATAAAATAACGTTATCATACATTATATGACGGCACGGTTGGCGCAGTGGTTAAGCGATTGACTGCTGCGCTGCGTGTCGCGGGTTCGATTCCCGCACGGAACAAATATTTGTATGACCTACATGTATTTGTTCCGAGTCTGGGTGTTTTTCTATCTATAATATGTATGTATTTACAAAAAAAAAAATGTATATAAGTAGTTTATCAGCCATCTTGTTACCATAACACAAGCATTAGGTTGCTTAGCTTGGGACTAGATGGCGCTGTGTGAAATGTCCAGGGATATTATTTATTTATTTATTATCAGCACCTATATTCGGTAATATCTTCTATCATGACGAACCATCACGGCAATCGTTCAATTATCGGACACGATCACACAAACCAAAGCGTGAATAGTTTAGTCACGTAGAAGAGTGACCACCGTTACATTACAACTGTGTCCTTGGTCTAGGCCCTTACTTACTAACAAAGACACGTAAAACAGAGAAAATAGGAATAGAAGAAGAAATAGTATATTTTACAGATAATACAGTAAGCAGGTACGCAGGTTAACACAAGTTAAGATGACATGAGTAGTTTAAAATTCTACTAATATTATAAATGTGAAAGTTTCTATGTTTGAATGTCTGTTAGTCAATCACGCAAAAACAGCTGAACGGATTTAGATAAAATTTGGCACAGTGATAGTTAACCTGGATTAACTCCAGACTGGAGACTACTATTATATACCATACTAAGTAAATAATGGGGTGGATAATTGTACATCAGTGAGTGAATATTTATAACCATACTGATGGCAAAAGGTAAGTGGAATTGGTTAAGAATATTTTGATTTTAAGGATTTATTTTTAACTGGAAATGATATAAACTGGTCCCTAACAGCCCTAGCAAGACAGTGGAAAGAGATAACAGTTCATTCACAGAAATTTTACCTCTTTTGATCTTTAATCTCATGACAATAAGGTTGCAGTTCAGTTGCTGCAACTGTCAAGTCTGTCATAATCATAATGATGTTTATTGTTGTTATAATAAGGTGGCTGTTGGGTTGCAGCTGCCGGAGGTAAAATAATTGTGAAAGGACGGTAGACAGGGTTTTGCTCTGCAGTTGGAAAATACAGGCTTATGATATGACGTAAGTCTTTTAATATATCCAGCTTTAGTGAATGAAAATGGTACAGACGCCAGCACATCAAGCTACCACAATCTGTCAAATTTCTTTAATAGATTTTCAACTTTATCGTTTATTTTTTATTTTTGTTTAGAATTAAATACTTCAGCCACCGAGTAGGCAGCTGATACTAGTAAGCTGTCATTTTTTCTATGGTTATAGAGCTACGATGATTACCTACTTTTAAGTAATAATAAGTTTAGTTGTTAAGTTAAGTTGTAATTTAAGTTCTGTGCATCTTCTGTCAATGTCAATTTATGTCAGGCGCTGACTAGTTTGACAGGACTAAACAAATATTTATCTTCTGTCCTTTTCTTTATGAAATCGAAAGATAAAGATGCACTGAACTTAAATTTAGTTTAGTTTTGAACAAGAGAATCGGCGCCAGTATCTAAATAATTAAAACTGTGTGAATAAAAACTAATTGTTGCGTAGAAAATTTTAAACAGTTTTTTTGGAAACTTATTTTCCTGCATATTTTCAGTTTGTTTTTGTTTGTTAAAAAATATAATCAGCTTTTTAGTATTATCACGGATAAGTAGTGGATAAACATTAATTTTACTGCGCATAACTCGGATTATAGTACTTAGTAGGATAAGATTAATAGTTTATTTGAGTTTAAGTGCTATCACGATTTAATTAATCCTTGATTATTTAAGATTGCTATCACATAAATAGGCACAGATTATTTATTTAAAAGTAATGCATATCTCCTTATAGAGAAAAAAATGAAGCGTCTTCTTACGTTATGGTTAATTCGAACAGTTTCATAAATAATTTTCTGTCATGTGTTATCTAATTTATGACTTTTAATAGCATATAAATTGTATTAAAGGAGTATCTAAGAATCGTAGCAAGTATGTTGTTTCTGCCTATTCCTATGGGAGTAGGCAGAAACAAAGGCATGAGTTTATTTAAGTAGGTAGATGTTTAGAGGATGAACTTTACACCCTGTCCCTCATACCTCTATTTATACTGTGTATGCATGTGTAATTTTGTTCTTAAAAATAAAATCAGAATTTGTCAATGTTATTTTAGCTTTTCAATTAGTACTTACACGACAAGCTAAAAGAGAGATCTCGCGTTAACTAACGTTTCAAATCCGAAAGAAGTCCTCCGAAACCGAACATCACTTCCAAAAAAACTGACCGACTTCTATATCATTCGCAATAAGGTTCAAATTCGACTATTTATTTATTTCTCAGCTGCAAAAAGACTGGTGTTAAATAAGTGTCTTAACTGGAAACTAGAACCCGCTAAAAAGATAAAAGAGTTCCACTTAGGTGTTTATTGACAACTACGACAGGTTTATTGACTATGGTCATTGTTTGTCGTCATGACACGACTGTGTTCCAAGGTTTAGTGCTAGTAGGCATAGGTAGGTCAGCAACATCTGTCGATGTATACTTCCGTTAGTGGTTCAGCAGCTTTAATATCATCAGGATTGTGCCGGAATATAGCAGTTTGTCGTGGACGTGGTACATCAGCGGCTGGGGTGACATCATCTCTGTGATCAGGAGACAGTCGCTACGCAACCATCGACGCGACGCTCTGCTAGAGTGCTTATCACCAGCCAAGATTCTAAGATTTCTTTTTTCTTCTTCGGTAGGTTTTTCTTTGGTTATTTCTTTATATGTCGGTGATTCTTAGAATTGTCTAATTCAATGACGGTTAATATAGCCATTACACCTATTCAGCAAACAACCACCATAAAACACTAAGTGTCCGTTCATACAGGCCGGGTCGGAGAGGAGAGTATTGAAATAAGATTGACTTTTTCATGTCACTTCTTTTATAAATGAAAATGCTTAACAGCTGACCCAACGCGCAGTGACATGAAAAATCAACCTTATTTCAATGACATACACCTATTCAGCAAACAACCACCATAAAACACTAAGTGTCCGTTCATACAGGCCGGGTCGGAGAGGAGAGTATTGAAATAAGATTGACTTTTTCATGTCACTTCTTTTATAAATGAAAATGCTTAACAGCTGACCCAACGCGCAGTGACATGAAAAATCAACCTTATTTCAATGACCCAACACTGTTTTTTAAACGCGATAAAAATGAACATCCGACCTGTATTCCCAAAAGGGTTAGGTAGAGGTGCACCAGATTACCAGTTTTGTTTAAGTCCCATGTATAGACTCCAGCAGGTCAAGATACCCGAAACTGTCAAATTTCTCCAATCAACCTTGAACCTTAATCCTTAAGCGATAAAGTTAAAAATCTATTAAAGAAATTTGACAGATTATTAGTAGCTTGATGTGCTGGCGTCTGTACCAGGGGTCGAGCCTATTGTCATCAACAGGGTACATAGGTACCGAGGACTCCGGGCTGCCACTGAGAAATTCCAGATGGAAAACCCAATGACACTTTGCGCGACCCGGGAATCGAACCCCGTGCTCAGCAGTAGGTAACGCTTGCGACCGACGACACTAACAATGAACACTAATAATGCTTTACCTAAATAATAACAAATTGTCATCATAACACACCACGTTTCTTTGAGAACACTGGTGATGAAATAATTTACACAAAGTAAAGCGCCTGTCTGGGTTTGAACCTACGACCTCGTAAGCCGCGGCCACCACTGATCTCTACGCCATACACTGATGTATTGTTCAACTTAAGCAAAGTGTACATGCTAAACATTAATCTGATAGAAAAATATCTTTGATAATATTTGTGGTAGAAGCAAAGTAAAAATAATGTATCCACCTTATATATAATAAGCGATCAATTTATTTCTTTATAAAATGATCATTCAATACTCTTAAATCTTTAAACGTTAATAACAAATATCGAGATGAATAAGGTCAGAACGTAGGAGGAGCTTTATCTGACGTTTACCTAATGAGGGATTGTCTTTATTTTGCTATGAGACGCTAAAAATATTTGTGTTACTAATCAATATAATATATATAAAAAAAAACTATTCAGGATGCCGTTATAAAAAGAAAAAAGGAAGGCAGAGAAAAATATGTTATTTTTTTTATCTGAGTCATCAAAACTCCTTTGGTTTCCGAGAAAAGCGGTACCGTCATAGGTAACATAACGGGCGTCATGAATAGATGTTATTTTCAGAAGTATATTTGACATTAAAGTATCAAAAACGCTCTGTATATGGACAGCCGTTATTGCGTCTTTCTATGTACATAGAAAGTATTAGGGAGGACATCATCAAGAGGCTAATCTGCACCTATATAAAAAAAAAAACCAATAGGACATAAAAATCCAAATCGTTTGCCCCTCTTATTAACTTGTAATAAAGTTATGCCAAACTTAATCCTCCAAAAATGTTACGTTAATAAGATGGGGATAAATATTAAGGGGGTTTATGTCTAAAACAGGTGTTTATGTTTTGAGGTTGGTAACCTCAAAACATTCGCAAACTACAAATATGTATTGTACGAGTATATAAACATTTCTTAAAACAAAACCGGTAAGGTATTTCATTGTTTTATCCGCGGCACACAAAGAGACGGTCGATACAAAGAAGAGCTACCTCCGCTGGCCCACTTCTAACCCTATTATGACTATTTATGCCTCTTTGTGCGTTTTGATACACCATAAAACTTTCAGGTACAGATCATCTTTGATTTTAAAACAAACACGACGGCGAACTAAAAACAGATGATTTGTTTTTTTTTTTGTTAAACTCAATTAAACATTGTAATTCGAAGAAAAAAATAACACGTAGGTTTTTTGATCCGTAGTTAACTCAACGATTTGTTAAAAATAGTAACTAATGGTTAAATTTTTGCAAAATGTGTTTTTTGATCAATTGTTAGTTTATCTAATGGTTATTTTTTCAACTAATAGTTAATTATTTGACCAGTAGCAAAGATATTATATCATTTTAGATAACTAAAAATTGATCAAAAAACATATTTAGCAAAATATTTTTAACAATTGGTGGAGTTTAACTACGGATTGAAAATCCGACCCTTATTATAACAATTAACACACAGTTAAAAAAAAATAAAAATACCAGTGTTATAGAAAATCGAAATATAAATACCAAATACTTTCAACATACTTAAGTATTAACTAGATCTAGTAACTTTTCAGTAAGTATCTACAATCTCAAAACAATGTTCTACGGGAATAAATGAAAAACTCAAGGAAATCTTTCTAACGAATAAATCATTAGTTTCCATTATAATCACTACACCTCTATACTTGACAAATGATAACAACAAACCATTACAAAACTCTCAATAACTCACACATAGCAAATGATCATCTCTACTTATCAACATTAAACATTTAAAGCCTCCTCGTTAAACATCCAAAATTAAGAAAAATTAACTTCCCGGAAGGTAATAATGGCCACGTACAAAATTATGTGAAGCCGTGACAATTTTTTTCCTACATCCCTGAAGGCGGGAAGCCACCGTGATTTATATAATGAATAAAAATGATTCCTAGCGTGAACACCGCCATTTTACAAGGATACTGCAATTTACCACACTGATAGCTTTTCAAATTACCACGTTATTATATTGATGACTTCATAATTTGCACCCTCTAATTTTCAAGAAATTTTAACTTTCCGTCGCTCTACCTTAAACCACAATCTTTGCAGAATAGTCTCCTAGCTCCTACAGCTAGATAAATCAAAGAGGAAGAGATAGCAAATAACAAACTAGCGGTATCAGAACATAAAACAACAGCACAAATGATGCTCAAACAAATAACACGAGTAGCTCTCAATAACACGTAATCTAATCGAGATAGCGCCGACACCCCTCAACAACAAATTAGCCGTCACACGAAGCAATCTGTGAATTACAAGTGTAAATAATCCAGAGGACGCCCAACCACCACCGTGGGCCGGGCTTGGGTAGAAAAAAAAAACTCGTTAAAATAGCGGCTTAAAAAAGAAAAGCGCTGAAACGGGAAGGCTCGGGTGGTATCGGTTTTTCTCAACGCGGGCGGTTCGCTGGGCGGGGCCCCAGAGTCAGTCGCGCGCCGCCGGCCGGCCCGTTCGCACGTGTCGCAGCCTCATTGTCCGTCTGTCTCGCACCGTGCACATGTGTGAATTTTCGGCATGTTGATGTCGTCGTGAATTGACAAGATGGACTTTCAGAGTGCAATGGAGACTTTTGCTGAGGCGTGGGCTGCGGCCAACACTGTGAAGTCGGAAGGCCCAAGCGATTTAGCGCAGGTTAGTTTGAATAAAAATTTTTTTTGGGACGTAAGCTGTTATATTTTTGACATAAGCTTAAATAAAAAAAAAAAACAACTTCTTTGTTTTCCTCACAAATAATTTTAATATTCGAGGAATACTTTGGCCTATGTTTTGACTTGGTTAAGGACTTTCTTCCACCTCATTTTATGAATTTAAAAACTTTACAGGTACCAAAAATATATAAAAAGTTTAGGTTGTACCTACAACTAATACTTCTCAATCATAGGTTTACCGAGATATTGTCCTAGAAAATTTAACGCTCATTATAGTTTTCCCATAATTAACGGGATCCTGAAAGTTTATCTATAATTATATGGTTGTTAAAAATTGTAATATTATTTTAACTATTTTACTAGCGGATGTAGTACGTAGTCAAAATGTTGATACTGATGATTAAGTTTTTTATCATTGTAACCAACAATTAATATTTTCAGGTTTAACAACTAATTAACAAAGTTTTTGAATATATTCCTGATACGCTTGAAATTTTTGATCCAGCTAAGTTTAGTAATGCAAATAGGAATTTAGGAATGATAAATGAAGGTGATCTTAATATTCCTAAAATGAACAGTTTAAATAGTCTACAAGATTTTGTAAACGCGAATACTCATAATGAAGTTGAAGCAGTGCTCCTAGCATTCCTAATTGACGCATAGACAATAACCCAAGTTCATCTAGATAACAAATATTCATTAGCATTGAAAATGAAGCCGCACTATATACTTGCATATATAGGTACTAAGACAATAGGTACTCCGTCGATATTTTCAGCAAGGTCGTATTACAAATCTATTATATTATTATAATAGATAATTCAAACAACTGTGCCGCTAAACTATATCTTAGAATATGTTTTAAAGTAGTAGAACAAATTAATATAGAAACTCAAGAATGTTACAGAAGTAGACGATGATATTTAAACAGGACTTTGACAACTTAGTGACTAAGTTTTAAGAACACAATAAAGAGAGCATGAACTATCCCTATAAAATGTGATATATGTTAACTTACTAGTGAAGAAGACAACGTAAGTATAAAAATAACTACGTTTTATCTGTGAAGGAGAAATTAGTAAGACTGAAGAAGAACAAGATATTGGGACTGAATGACTGAACGCCGAGCCTAACAATGCTAAAGAAAAGGCTAAGATGTAAATAATATAAAATAATAAATGTCAGCGCTAATCAGTTCAAAGTCAAAATAATTACCTATGTCCATCTGTCTATTCATGCACGGATCAATATAATACTGTAGTGTGTACTTGATAGTTAAATAAATGGATAAGATTGAGGAGACTCTTTGATTTAATAAGACAGATGAATTGTGGAGAATTAGAAAAATTGGCAAAAGGTCCATTTGATGAACAATTGCAACTATACTTTATTTCCAGGAACTCGACCAATTTAATATGAATATAATAAAAGAGGAAACAAAATTTTTAATAAAATCGGTTCTTTTACTATCAATTCATGATTATCGTTAACCCAAAGCTCCCGCTATGATAATACGCGCTATTTCTTCTTTTATATTGATTTCTGATAACAATTGACGTGATGTCGACTACGCAAAAACGTCATTAACTTTTTTGTTATTAATATTAGTTTATTTGCTGATAACACTAACTTATATAAGTTTAATAATAACGATTCTGTAGACTCTATTTCTTTGCGATAAGGGGGGTTTTCGAATGTCTTTTTGAATGAATGAGCATTGGTCGTGTCGGATGTAACGTTATCCGTATTAAAGCCACGGTTCCTATTGAAGGGCCCCATTGATTTACAGTTTATCGGAATTTCGTCTGGTTTATATGTGAAATCCATACAAATGATGTGTGTAATATACTTAATTAGTGCTTGTATTTTGGGCTCGTTATAAATGATTGATTTCTGTTCCAAGAATCAAGCCAGATGAATGTTTAAAGAGGGGAATACGGGTTTAATGGGTCCACAGGTTACTGCAAACGAGGCATGGGATAAGTAAACACTTTATCAAATGCGTTACTGTAATCTTTTAAACGTTGAACTAAACTATGTAATTATTGGCCATAAAGTAGGCAATGCACACTAATACTGCACCGACTGGCTAGTTGGCTACCATGTCGAAGGCCTCCGTAATAACCTTTAATTACCCCAATCGCAATTAAAACTAACAATCATCTTTGAGATATTTTTCTAATCGCCGCTATTACCGGTATTCTAATCAGCCGTACTTGTTTGACAAATTATCATCAGTTTTTATTGGATGAAGAAATTGAAACAAGTCAACATTGCTCATTTAAAACTCATTACCTCGCTTCTGGTCACGGGGAAATCAATTAATAATCCGTAAACTTACAAGTATTACGAAATATTATACGTAAAACTAACAGGTGTTTGGGACGAACCTTTTTATATTATTTCCTATGGAAGAAGAAGTTATAGGGTTGGTTGGAAATTATTGGAAAGTCTTCATGTGCTGCCATAGATAACAATATTCTACTAGCTTTGGGAGATGTGAAATCTCATTTTATTTTAGTAATAAGTCTTAATTTATTTGTATATAATATTGTAATTCTTGGGAAATAAAGAGTAATCTTGCGTTTTTTCATTTACATTTCAAAAGGACTTTATTTTCACGACTTTTATGTTCAGGATAGTACTTTCTTTGGACTTTGGAATGGACAGACAGCACGAAACACTTAAAAACAAACAAAAAATAATGATAAGCAAATCATCTTGTGGGAAACCTCGCCTTCTTTGCATTCAATTGGATATTTATCAATTTCAAACTTCTTGAATAGCCAGGTAATTACAATTTATAGTAGGTAATAATTGGAATTAGTTTCCTTCAGCTTGCGATAATCTAATAAATTCCAATAACTTACGAGTCACATGGCTTATAAGCATGATCATTAGCTTGGTAGCAATGCAATGCGTATGTGTAGAGATCTTATTCTTCAGCCTTTCGCCAGAGTCGTCCAGCATCTTGACCAGGTCGTCGGTCCACCCACACTTTTACTCACACTTTCTTTGCGCAATCACAGCGGCTATGCCAGTAAGTTTCGTTCTTCTTCGGAGTTTCGTGTTCCTAATTCGGTCTCGACGTGATATACCTAACTTAGCACACTCCATTGCTCCCTGAGTGACTTGCAGCTTGTGCATGATCTGCTGTGTGAGCGTCTAAGTCTCTGAGCCATAGACCATTACGTGGAGGACACAGTGCTCGAAGGCGCTTCAGGTTCATAGGTGTGTTTCCCTTGAGCACGTTGAACAGTTTACCAAACGCTCTCCATCCTAACCGGGTGGGACGTGCGATGTCTTCGACATTTAAATAGATATATATTTTAGATATATCGTTATAGAGGTATGAATAATTCTGCTTTCATTGCATCACTGCTCTATAGTTTGGACGCTGCGAAGCCATTTCCATTAATAAACTCAGCAACACAGTCTTCAGCTGGAGATATAGGGTGGCAATTTAGTCACCTGTGTCCGTTAAGGGGGTAATTCTACCCGTCTTTTAAACTTTCCCTACAAAACTCTTATCCGATTGTGAAAAAAAATTAAATTCCTATGCACACTATTTTGATGTATGTATGAAATGATATTTTTTTTTGTTTTACAAATCGGGTGTGGGTTTTCATAGCGAAAGTTGCTTAGGAAGACGTGTAGCAATACCCCCTTGACGGATGCAGATGAATAAATCGCCACTCTGTATCTACGCGTCCTTTAAGAAGCGTCGTGATCCACGGTTTCTTGCCTTCCGCAGTTCCGCACACAATGTACCCCCGTCGCCTGCCTTAGGTCGTTGGTCCTCTTCATGGGGCGCCCCATGTTTTGTTAGTTGCTTGGCGGTCACGACATGACTGTTGCAATCCGGAACTAGTATTCTGGTCTCTATTCCTAGGTGGCGAAGAAATGAAATTCTGGGTTTTCTATTTGAAAATTCTTAATAAGAGTTAAACAGTGCCCAATTAATAAATTTGGCAATGCTCATCTACGATATTGAACAAAATACCTACATAAAGGAAACTGCCTAGCCTTTTCCCAACTATGTTGGGGTCAGCTTCCAGTCTAACCGGGTATAACTTTACAACATGTTGAACATTTTTATTGAAGAAAAAATAAGACAAGGAAAATGGGTTTGATCTAAAGAAATTTTTTGTGTCGACCAAAGAATTCAGTGCTTAAACAAGAATAACGAGGAATTAATGTACTACTAGTTTTTGTTAGCAATTCTCTTGAATATTAGGCACCCAGATAGATGCTAATACTGTTTCTGGACACAATTGAAGTCCACAATGATTAAATTATGAACGGATTTCAAACTGTGACCGGAGTCTATTGCATTTGGATGCGGATCCAAATTCTATTGGGAAGGCCTTTGATCTTAAATTCCTAATCGGGGTTAGATCTCCCGTTAGAAAAATCGTATAGTGTTACGTACTTCTATATGATGACATAGAGAGATGAGATGACATAGTTTCAATAGCTGTTTATAAATGCTGAAAATCCTACCAATATTATAAACGCGAAAGTTTGTTAGGATGGATGGTTGGATGGATGTTTGTTACTCTTTCACGCAAAAACTACAAAACGGATTTCGATAAAACTTAACAGTAATATAGCTTATACATTAGAATAACACACAGGATACTTATTATCTCGATATTCTCATGGAATCGACACTTATGCGGCTGAAACCGCGGGGTGCTGCTAGTGTTTCAATACACTTAAGTTCTTTTGTTTGTTGCATAGTTCAGTTTTTCTCTAAGTACTAGTAAAATTATGAGTATTCCAAAAAAGATTTTGGTACTTATAAGTTAACCCGTCTAGCTTCTCAAATGCAAGAATTCCTTTGAATCATCATCTGCCTAGCCTTTTCCCAACTATGCTGGGGTCGGGTTCCAGTCTAACCGGATGCAGCTGAATACCAGTATTTTACATGGAGCGACTGCCTATCTGACCTCCACAACCCAGTTACTGGGTAATACGATACCCCTCGGTAAGACTGGTTGTCAGACTTTCGGGCTTCTGACTACCCGTAACGACTGTCAAAGATCCACGAATGACAGCCGGGACCAACGGCTTAACGTGTTTTCCGAGGCACGGAGGGTTCTCAGTATGTAAAGATGGTCACCCATCCACAAACCAACCGCGGCAAGCGTAGCTTAACCTGACCGATCGACCTGTGCGGCTGTTATTATTTAGCCACGGAATTCCTTTGAATATTCTCCACATTTACATTGCACCAGTTCAGTCAACTTGCATCACCATAACGATGGATAAAATGTTCATAGTGTGCTAATGTTATCGATATTCTATCATTATCTTGCAATCTAAACTGATTATGGTTTACTTAAATAACAATTTAAGTACGAGACTCATTGGCGAACTGGTTTTTCTGTGGTTAGCGTTACGCGAATCAAATTAGACTGAACGGACACTGGAACTATTCACATTTTTAAGCAAGGAATCTTGATCTATTTATTAGTAATTTGAAATCTGTCGTTAGCCGTGGTCGTTGCACATTCAGGTTATTTCAATGTAAGGCTTTGTTGTGCTAACACGTGCCCTCGATTGAGTCCGATACGATTTTTATAATCGCGCATTTTTCCTTTCGATAATTTTTTGTGTCACCTTTTCAAGTGCCTTTGTGTCAATACCGTTTGACTTAGCTGTCATGAAATGTTCAGCAAGACTTTAATCTACTATTGTCGCGGTTAATTTGAAATGTTAAAGTGAATATAACTTCAAAATGATGATCTACACTTCCAACGGGGTAAGTGAAACTAGATTACGAAACGGCAAGCTTTTTACGTTACTTCTCGTATAAGCATTATCAAAACAGACTAACGTGAACTGTAATATGGTTGGGAAAAACGACAAATCAAAATAGAAGAACAGGAAAAGTTTAACGTAATGTCCGTAGTCATTAAAGCGTGTCAGTTTAAATCGATCAAAATGTAGCTCGAATACGATTTTTACCGAATAAAACGATAGTGGTGTTTATAAATATTCGCCCAGTGAGCTAATCCATTATCGTGGATTATTGTTTGAAGCGATAACTAGCTTACGGCTACGTATTGCTGTTATCGCACATTATGGCTCCGTTCTGGGCAACTTTGATAATAATGTGCGCTATGCTATGATTGATTTTTAAATTCGATTCCGATCATACAGTTGATTATCAGTAAAAAGTTAGCTCTTACTGCAATCAATGGGTGAAAGTGATTATCATAATGTATTGGTAAGCAGTGTGCGTTAAAAAACTAAAGAATTTCACCGCAGTTGTACTATTGTTATGGTTTTTTATCGAGGTGAAAAAAAAATGATTTAGTAAGCTTGTAAAGTGAGCCGATGAAGAGATAGATCGATAGAGTTGATTTGGTTGTTATAGGTTACTTGAGCTGGGTGAATAGAGGTTAAGTCGGTAGTTCGTTTATTCTAGCTCTATTGTAACATTGTTCTCCTGAAAGCTAGGTGGATCAATTGTTATTTTTTTGAAAATAAGATTGTTATTTTTTTTTCTTTCAATGTTGACTTACTTACCAAGTTATCATTTTTTTAGACAATTCATGATGCCAAGAAAAAATAGGAAGTCTAACGTCGATCTTAAAGATGGCTCTAAATATTTCAAGTAGGTAAGTATGTGAAACGTTCAGAAAAACAGAGCAGGGGCGAACTAAGGAAATAAATAGATTGCACTCTTATACATCTATTTGTTTGTACGTAATTATACTCGTAGAAAAGAATTTCACACAATTATTTCTCATTTTCCGCTATATCTAGTTCAATTAACATGAAGCATCCGATTGTTTGCCGATACGTGTACGAACATCTAATACTAGGAATGTATAACAAAACACTTTGGTGGACCGTTACTGATTCCAGATGATGACTTAGAGGTTTCGAAAACGAAATAAAAAAGGGTATAAGCACAATTACGTCTGTAGTCGGCTACATAGAAAGTGGGCGCGTGCCACAACTCGACAAAAACCGCTGAGAGGTTTTAGAAGATAAATAATCCGTGCAATTAGACACGTACGGTGTGTCAGGTGAAATATTCCGTGGTTCAATTTGCGCTGGAGTCGACACAATGCGCCGGAGTGAACCTAATTACAGCACCACGCGCTACCGTTCTCTTTTTGGAGCCTATATTACACCGACACCTCGCCTTTATTTGGCAGGTTCCATTTTTTTTTCCATATCATATCAAATTTAATAATGCTAACTTCATCGTTCACACATTTTGTCGCTGCGTGCGAAAGGTCATTGATCATAAGTTCCGTGAAATGAACATTACCCACAGATGCGCAGGCCGCCATTGAACGCAATTGATTGGATATTTTTTCGCTGGCTCATAAAATAATCTAAGTGTATGCTGGACTATTCGGCGCAGGCGCGGGCGGCACGCGCTGCGCTCGCGCCGCTTACGTCGCCGGTAATAGGCTCCATCTCGCGGATAAAGCAGCGACACCGTTACCTTTCTCAAATCACGTACACTATTGTAATATCCAATCGCTCAGAAATGAGATTGCGGCTAACAAGTTATTTACATTGACGTTTTAATATCGACACCGACTGAAAAAACTATTTAAAAAGGTAATTATAACGTGGTGTCTGCAATAGCCACCGTACGCGCCGGCTCGCCGCCTTTGTGACGTAGCTAAGCTCCAAGATTAATTTTGGCGGCACAATGAACCAGTTTATAGTCAATAATACATGCTTTAATAAGTATCAGTTGCGATAGTTGTTAGTCAGTTTGTCAATTGTGCAGTTTCGAAAGCGCGCGCGCGACGTGCCCAGCTCCGAGCTGCAGGGGCTGCCTCGATAGGATCTTTATTACGCTCGTTTTTTAAGAGAAAAAAATGATTAATATAAGGGATCGGCGCGGACGGATAAGTAGTTGAGATTGACGGAATGACGCGAGGTCTGTGACCGGGTGAGGGCGGGGGCCGCGGGGCGCGGGGCGCTGCGAAAAGCCGCGAGGCCGCATTTCGTTGGCGCAGCCAAAAACTAACCATAAATTACTGGCTACTTGCTGGACCGCTGACTACGACACGCGCGGTACTTTTTTGGCGCTCCTTCGATCCTGTTACAACGTAAACTTCTCACGGACATCAGATCATTATAGGCATATCTTTAAGAAATTGCTCTGAGTAATGACGCTCGAGAATTATGAGTTACTGCTTGTGTCGTATTTCATGAGAAATTTCGTATTAAGACATTGTCATCTTAATCGTGACTCGAATGATGTCAAAGCCAGTTTTTGTTCCGTGCGTTTCCTAAAATTACTTGTTATTGTTCTTTGGGCGCTCATTTTCTTATTAATACCTAACGACCATCCTTTTACGAAAAGGAGCTGAATAAAGACGAGTACAGACTCATAAATGTGGAATTTCGGTAGCCCAGGGCTTGACAGGGTCGAATTAGGAGTTTGCAAATGCAGTTTACCGACATAACGTATCCTTAAGTGGTAATACGATGTTTTTGTTTATTTCGGTACTTAATAAGATTTCGATTGTCGATTATTTTTATTTTTAAGTTGGGAAGAGTTATGAATGCGCGTCAGCGCTGTTGTTGAATAGAAGCCGTCTTAGGTAGAGACATGTAATGTAATCTACAGTAGACAAATCTAAGGTAGAGTCATTGAAACTGGAGATAAGTCATCGAATATAGAGTAAAGTAAATTAAGGTAGAGTGAACGCTCTACCTAAGATAGTACCTAGCTTCATATACAGTCTGGTTGATTTAATATTCAGGAAACGTGAGAAAACTGTGGCAACTGACACGTTTAAGTCCGCCCCTGTGTTAAGTTAAGGGTGCGTGCAAATCGTTGCGAACGCCTACAAGTATAAATATGTTGACGTGAGAGGATCCCCGCCGCTGTAGGCGATCATGATATCGGTATTTAATAATAATACATAAGTAGCCAGTGTTAATACACGAGGCTGGTCCCTTCGGAAACGATGCCACGCTTTGACAAGAAATAATCGTTCGTAATCGTCTGCTGTTTTCATAATAATACAAAAACAAAATAGCAATGCGGGTGCTCGGTTACTCCTTAAATATTCATTATACTGAACATATCAGACAAAGAGTGGCCGCTGCCCGCCTTTCTCCAAGGGAAGGCGACGCTCACTCTAGCGATTACGCGTTTTTTTTGCCCCCCTCATTATGCAGATTCTGGCGAAAAAGGAATAAATTTAATAACACGCGTTCGTGCGCATGCGTTATCGAACGCACTTGCTTCTGATAATCTGCGCGCGCGGCTTCGCGCAATTACAGTCGGCCGGGAGAGCGCTGCGCCCGCGCAAGCACGCTGCCACACCGACAATACACAATACGTTTTTAATTTCAGTTTCATAATATCTAATATGCTCCCATTTACTGTTGTAATGCAAGCTTAAGTTACTTAATCCGTCAAAAATGAAAGGTGCATTGCATTTGATTATTCGCTTACCGTAATTGAAATGATACGGTTGTTTCACTACAATGGATTGATACCTATTATTTACTTACGTTGCATGATTAACAACGTAAATGAGATTGCAAACTAACAAACATTTTCTGACTAATACTATTACTGGGTTACGAAATTGAGTAGGTACTTTATGGTGACAGAATGAGAGGTGAAGTAGATTTAAAACGTAGTTCCCAACTGAAAGTGTAAAGACGCGTGTGGAACTGCATGTGTGTCTCCCGTTTGTGGCGGCCTAATAAGGATAATCTCCGCACCTGAGGAGTGCAATTAATAATGGGCGGGAGAGCTTACATCTCGTGGGATCTGCAAACTCTGCTCAAGATTACTTCTCACACTTACACGCGAGGGTGGAGAATTAATTCGGTAATCACTCAATTACTAATGCAATGAGGCAGTGTTATTTATGTACTTAGCGTATGTAGTAGATAAGTAGCATGGAAAGCAATTATTGTTTCTAAAACAATAATTGTTATTTCAATGAATAAAACTTGTTAATAGAATGAATTGTTTATTCGCTGTTCAATTGGCAGCAATTACTGTTTTTGATTTAGGAATTTAAGAGAAAATATAATTGAGAAAATTATCGTATAAAATTCCGATAATGGGTATAAGAAATCCATAAAATATTAAGTACTTATGAGAAAATTTATGGAAGGTATTGTCTCGTTATTTAAGGATTGTAGATGGAATGGCAAGTGGTCTGAGATGCGGGGCCGTCGGATGGGTGTCCAAGTGGCGGATCAAGTCGAAAACAGCCAAAAACTGGCCCCCGCGTCTTAGCCTTGAATGGTTTAGCCCTCTGGACACGAGCAAATAGCTGACGTGGCCCGCGGCCCGCCGCGCCTTGCATACACAATGTGCGAGCACCGACACACAAGTGCAGTGGAGACGACATTCGCTCGACTTTTTCGACAGTCCACCTTCGATCGCTGAAAATGTTAATTTTATTCGCCGTCCAACCTCACTGACGTTCGGTATTGATTGTTTGTCCTGATCTATAAAAGGCAATCACAACGGTTTTCTATGATTACCGCTCAAACGGAACAATGACGATGTGAGATACGTCAAAATCGGTCGGTCGCCAATCGCTCGGACAACAATACGCGTCTAGACGAATAATCTATAAGAAATACTCATCTGAAATCAAATACGAACAAAAAACTCCGTCTAGATTCTATAGATTGTCTTGATGAGAGTGTTATCGGCAATGACGTCTTATTTTCTTAACAATTTTATTTGCATGAAATCGTCTCGACAGCCGGCTGTAGCGAGCCCAGTAATGGAGTATTTCGTATTTGCTTCATTTTTTATTTTTTTTTGTCGGTTCGATTACGCGAACGCGATCTCCTCATCATTCTCGGCGAAATTCGGGAGCGTCTCACCCGTCGAGCCTCGAGATATTAATTATTGATTGACGATAAAGTATGCGTAAATAATGTCTGCACGATATGTTTATAATCTGACTTTTTTCATTGCTCGTATCGATGAAATTTGATAGGGACTGGTTTATTCTGAAAATTATAGTTTAGCTTTCCTTCATACGATGTTGCGTACTTTCGGAGAATCTTCAATTAACTCAAATTCTTGATCCTCAAACCAATTACCTATAAAGTTTATTCATTTTTTGCCTTTCAAATTCAGTCTTTATTCTCTCTCTATAACATTTCAGACAATAACTTTCGAGTACCTTTAACGACGTCCTTAGCCAAAAATACATAAAGATTGCTATTCACTGATATTAATCACCGTAATAAGTGTACAATAGGTTGTTTAATTATTTTTAAAACTCCTTTTGGTCACACAACTTAGCGTCAGCTGTCGTTGCGCCGGCGCAGCCTGAAGAGCCAGAACACCCCACTTTTAATCCACGCTTAGCAAACGTTACGTGACTGACTGCTGCCACTGCGAACTTCACACATTTTCGATTTCCATATTTACTATAAAGAGTTATGTAAGATGTTTTTTCAGGTACGAAATATGACAATACTTAACATGACTGAATGATTTTAATAAAAAAAAAAAAAAAAAATGAAATATGTAAAACTTTAAAAAATGTAGTTCTGTTTATTTCACAATTTTGCACCTTTTAACCTACGCACCTATAATTTAAGTCCCAATTTGGTGAGCACGGGACAACCATTTAATGTGCTGAATATGGAATACCATAATTCAACAGCTTACAGTCCCATTCGTTTACGATCGCGATGTGTTAAAGATAACACTACACGAAGTTGACGCCGGAAATTCCTATAACTTCATAATTATCCGATCGTTATTTCGCAGTTAAAATTACGATTTCTCGAATCGCGTCACTGCATACTTGTGGCATAATTATGAGGTCCGTGGTTTTCGCTGTGGCGAGCTAAGTGCGTGTATTGTGTTTAAAACAAAAGGGGCTGTGGAGACTACTAGAGTTTAATTTTGAAGTGAGAGTTAGTATTTGAATTGGTTTTAATCGTGGGATAAACAATGGGGAGGGTGCAGTGGCGCATGGAGACACGCCCTGCACATGTGTGCTTCGACTGTTGACTGCTGTACCCCGTACACCGGCCGCGGTTTTGTTTCGGTCGTCCTTTTTTACAGAATAGACGAGTGTCGTCATGGGCTCGTTACGCCATCATAATTATAGCTTTGTGACTCATTACGTCTTTATTTTATTTCACAATTTTTATGTTGCTTTATGACTTCAGGTTTTGACTTATGAATGCAATATAAATTGACTTAAATTCCATTGGTTATTATTGAATCGATTAATATTCTCTATAATATTATTATAATAGGTGTGTTACTGAGCTCGATTTTAAACTAATACAAATAGAACAATAGCTACTATTAATCTTTATCACTATAATCTGCTCATGTATTATTTACTCGATGTTACGGTTGCGAGACTATTAGATTATCGATTTTATGTCACACAAAAAACAACTGCATAATAAGGTGCATGTAAATTGTATGTGAACGAGTTATCCCTCCGCTGGGGGTGAGTGATGCGAAACGCGTGAGCAATCATCGCGATCGACTCCCGCGCAGGGAAATGACGGAAATACACACACACACCCGAACGCACAACATACCTTCAGCACACACGTACATATTTGTAATCCATTGTCTATGCAAATAAATATTAATACACCAGACACGTTATGTATGCAACTCTGTTTTCCACACTTTTTATCGAATTTTTGCGGGAATACAGGGCAACAACACAACACCATAAACTGTAGTTTTACTTCATGGTACTGCATAATATCGTTAATGGGGTATTAAGTATAACTATCTATGCAGATAAGTTCGGGTAATGAATTTAACGCTTCTGATAACATCTGCAACTGTAACAAAGACATGCGTGCAGTAAAATGTTATCATGTGTGCGTACGCGCCACTTGTCGTGCACTCCCACGCACACCACTGCATGCCAGCGTTTTTTCGAATGTAATAATTGTTTTGGTAAAGGAAGTTGCGGATACAAACGGAAAGTAATAACGGAGTTTTTGACCGCACGCAATTGATATTACATTCTAAAGTGCAGTGTAAGTATGTGTTTTAATAAGGCCGGTGATTTGGATCTAGCTCACTCCGACGCTAATGTTGTTTCATGCGAAAGTGTAAATAGCGTTACGATTCATGAGCACGGACGATAGATAAGCTTTCAAAAAATTATTATCATGGAGTAAACGAAAAAATTGTAATTGCAGGGAGTTGCGTTAGAAATTGCATACATTTACTCACGCATCGGTATTAAGTAATTAATTCGCCGCCCGCCTCGCCCTATCGGCCGACGATCTCGCAAAACGCTCTCATCGAACGCACAACAATCAAAGCTCCGTTGTCTACTGTGAAAACAGTAGCGGCACGATTATAATTTGCGGGTAGTTGGGAAACTCGTCACAGTTGCGCGACTTGTTTATCGATTTATCGGCGGATGCGTTGGCGATTACCATCGTAGGGCTGACCGTTACACAGCGTAAGTTTTTCGCGAGAAAAAAAAAGCACAATTATAATAATGATCGTCCTAATATGGGATGGCCAGCGCTTGTTTATGCAAATGTATTTACTAATTAAGAGGGAAATAATTTTCAATGTAGTTTGCATGTTGTTGAACGATGGAAAAAAACTATGTAGTTTCTCGATGGGGTATTGACTAACGACCCGATCATTGTCACTGGCATACATAATTAGCTGGTAGAGTTGACTGATCTATTGTAATAGCAAATGTATCGATGACCGGTCATTGATCGTATCGACCCCACTGATATATGTACGTATCGACGTGCTCCTGTAGATGTTTATCGATATTTATTTTATATCGATCCCTAAATTACTCTGTAGCGCCCTAATCTGAATTGATGCATTTCTTGGGAACAATTCTTAGTCAGTTACGCATTATAAGTCCCTTGTTTGTCGAACTCTACGGCTTTTTAAAGCGGCTTAAATGTGAATAGAGGGCCGGGAAGTAAAGTAAAGGGTTCGTATAGAATGCCGGTTATCGCGTACTTAATCTCAGCGAGCAAATTAGGATTAATTGAACTTTTTCCTTTTAGCTGTGAGCGTCTTTGTGTTCGTGCGTAATTCGTTCAACGTGTCACTCACGGAAGTATATGGAGTGGATAATATAATCGAATAACCGTTGCCTTCAGTTTCAGCTTTGAATAGGTATTTAAAGGATCCTTTTATTGAAGTAGATTTAATAATCTTGAAGTTATTTGTGTCATAGGTAGATTAAACGTGACTAGAGTGCATGGCTCCACTCTAAAACTAATAATCATTAGATTAGATAATGATAGCAATGAACGCTTATTTTGCTACTGGTTTAGCAAGTCATCAACATTTATAGACAATTATTAGTAATAAGTATTTTTAAACACCTGCCTCATTGTTGCTGCGATAGGAAAGTTGATAGAATTGCATTGTTTCTTCAAGTATAACTAGTTACAAATAAAAAATAACTAGTTACTAGTAAAAAATACAAATTGTATTGTTAAAGTTAAATTTTATGAACCTTTGGGTTATATGTGAAAAATTGTAAAGTCAAAGTCAATTACCATAAAATATTTCATTATTTATGAATCGTTCTGCTAACTAAGGAACTAAGGACTGAATGTCCAGTAGGAGTCAACCTGAGCGTGATTTTTCAGATATATGGTAAATCTAGATGGATTTTCCACAGTATCGTATAATACTATTACTACTATACTATTGCTTCTATATCATCTGCTACAGTATCAATCTAGTTTCTTCGCTCTATTCAGGATCAATTTATGAGTTTTTCAATAATAGTCTTAGTAAAAGCCAGTCAGCAAGATTCATAACGGGGCGCTAGCGCGCTTTCCATGTCCAGTCTAGTGGAACACTCATTCGCCATTAGCATCGTACCACCTCCCGCTACATTACCATTCAGTCTTTGTGTGAAAAATAATGGCTAAGAAGAAAATGAATTTTAGCTAGTAGAGATATGATGAAGAAAAAGGCGTGTTGTGCTGACCCCGATTGAATGGAATTTAAGAGGAAGATGATGACCATCAATTTCTATTGTATTAACACATTCTACGTGGACTATCAATCAAATTAAACTCCAGTGGTTTCACTACTTCTGTCGGTATCAACCACTCCTTCAATTCCACGCACAGTGCGTCAGTATTAAGGGGCGAGGGGGTAGGTATCTATAACCCGATGGCGGTTAGGATCCCTCAGGTGTGACGCGACGGAAGCCCGCTATCATTAAGCTACCCACATGTAGTGCGTACACGCACACGCGCATTGTTTATGCAATGTCCTTGTGTGTGCGATGGGACGGATTATGCGATGAGCTTTTTGTTGATATATTTAAAAGTTTTGTGCATTTTTTTCAATCGTTGGCAGGTCGCAGAAGACTTGTGGAATTGAAAAGCTGGTTCTTTAATTCTTGGTGTCTTCTGTTTTTTGTCTAATTTTAAATATCTTGAATCGTTTAAGCGCCCTACTGGTAGTCGAAGTCGATGCATAAAATAAACTGTTTTTCGAAGATTCTGAAGTTTGCCAGCCTAAAAATAATTTCATTAGTAGTCATAAGCCTCTATACTTAATAGACACTGAAACTATATTCCATCAATAAGCTTGAACAGCCGAAATATCCTGCTCTTTACTTCATTTAGGAGGATTGACATGCATAAAACATTGCCTCCATACCTTCTTCTAGCGCTTGTTTTTGTCTGTCAATGCTAACCATTAAACCTTTCATATTTTCTTGTTCTACTTGTAAACAGAGACATTTTTTTGATGCCCAATGCTTCCCTTTTTTATTGTATACTTGTTACTTGTACATAATAAACATTTTAGTGTTCGTTTGTATAAGTATGGTAATTAAGGCTTTTTGTTTGTATTTAAATAAAGCAAAAATATGTCATAAAAATAAAATTAAAAAAATACTCTGTTCTAAAGATTATCAAATTTGCTAGCCCAGCTTAACTTCTTTTTCTACTCCCACATCAAGAGACGCAATACAGAACCATATTATTATATTATTCTACAACAAAAGCTAATATTATTAAACTCGTGCAGTCTAATCCCGACCTGTGCGCACATATCCGTGGATCCGGGGCGACACAGCCCGCTAGCCACCCGGCGAACAATAAAATGTGTACGCGACTAAATATTACTATTTCCACTGCGTTCCGATACACTTAATCGCCTCGAATTGATTCGTTTTTGCACTATCCTGCATACTTTATTGCATATCTGCGTTTAGCTTATTATACGTATTTTTTTTTATTGCTGGCAGCCGTTTTCTTTTTCTGTTTTTGCAAATTCGATTACTGGCAATTGTTTTTTATTCTTGAGTTTTCTGTCAAGGAACGGATTCTTGCTTGCTTTTTGTGTGTTTATCTTTTGCTGCGTCATGAATTTTTTCTTTTTTTCTTTTCTATGCTCAAGAAAACTCAAATCCTTCAACTTTTCACTGATTTTGACTCAAAAAGAATGGCTAACATAATCATCATCATCGCTACATAAACCATCAAGTTGAGCTTATTCGTCTTTGCCATAAAAACGTTTTCCTTTCCCGTACAAAATAACATTGTTTCTTTCTTTATGTGTACCTAATTGTCTTCGTTACCACTATTAACGTTTACATTGTTTACCCAACACAAAAAGACCCGTCGCGCGTCGCCTACAAGGTGTCTGCAATTACTCGGCTATCGCCTGCGATATCTATGTAATTACCTATTACAGTGCCACCCCATCTTTCAATTACTCCACCAATCACTATACTTATTACTACGATCAGACATGAAGCGGCTTTTTAAGAAACGCCCACATGAAGATTCATTCCGAAGTCAAAAGTCGAAGTCAAGCATCTGCATCTAAAAATGTATTTGCAAACGTACCAAGTTATTAAGCACAGGGATTAAATGTTCGTCGATTTTGTCAACTTTTTGTACCGTTGACACACCTCTACAAAAGATACTATCGATCAAGACTTTCTCTTTGTTCGTTTTATTGTAATACTCGGTATCATATCCACACCCAAGTATTAGATACTGTATAGTTATAAACGACGTTATTTTTCATTGTGAAAAATTGTTAAGCCCAAACTTTTAGCTATTTATGCACATTAATTAGGTAATTTGAATATTTATACAGATTATCCTCTTGAATTGTCAAATAGATGATTTATCTTGTGATGTCATATACATTGTTAGTGAGAGACAAATTAGCTTCGAGTGTGCCATCTAATTAATACGAGAGGCGTAGGATTAAAGCGGGTTTTTCTTCGATACGTGGTCACACTTCAGTGTATGTTTGTTTACCATTTCAAATTCTTTTTTCTCCATTGTTATTCCCTTATGGAAAGCTTCGTGTTCTACTTTTTGTTGCAGGAATCAATCAGTATCAACAGGTGTATCGGTAATATTTACGGCTTTTCCTTACTAGTTTTCCGAACAGCATTTGCAAGTGCGATGACAGTTCATTCATCTTTTTCGCGTAGTTTCTGGATTTTTTTCATTTTTATAGGTTCCATTAGTTGTCACACCGTGCTCTCTTTTAATCCAATTTCCGCTTTTTACCAAAATATGTACCCAATCAGTATCTCTTCCACCAAAGTATTACACGCAAACATCATCGTTTCCATTTGGTATCCTGTCCATACCAAAGTCCTTGGCGACCCTTCTGCGACACAATTCCGTATGTGCTGACATCAGAAGCTCGGATTGCCGATAGCATAAGTGGCTATATTTAGAATCTGTGCTACTGATTAATGGACGTTTTAGTGGGGCGTGTGTCGGTTATGGCTAAGTCATCTCACGTCGACAATTGACATCGTAACCCCAGGCTTTAAGACTATCTTTCATCACCACCAATTTAGCAATTGTCTACGAAATATAGGAATCAATCGTCATGATTTATATTTGGGTGCTGATATGGTGGGATTAATTTACTTGTTGTGGTATTTAGGTTTTAAATGTGGCCTATAAAAAAGTGGATGATAAAAAATGAATGTGTTTATGTGTATTCAAAACTTTAGCTTATTTATTAGTTTTAGGGCTTTTTCAATCGTCAATAGTTTTACCTGGAACAAAAAAAAGACACTTTGAAATTTTTTCTATACAATAGCTGTCAAACGGCAAAAGGAAAAATTAGCCCTTAGATAATTGGCCGTCTTTCAAAACCATTCTTACTTCAATAAGGTTTCCTTGATTTACTACGGAACCCTAAAAATCAAGGAGAAATGCTTAACAAAATATCATTCTACCCCTTATTCAAAAACTAGTTTCCTATAGTTCACAAATCAGTCTCCACACCAACAACTTGTGTTAAATTCCTATCAAGATATCTAATTCACAGCATAATACGGTCGTATATCATGCTCGTCATAACTAACATGCATAATTAGGCAGTAGCATGGCGGTTGGACGCACAGATGAATAAAGAAATGACAATTCTTTTTCATTTTATTAATATGCAAAATTGATACCGGTCGCAAGTTATGAGCGAGCAGCGAGGCGATGGAATAGTTGATTTATTTCGAGATTTGAGTCACATACCAAAGCACAGGTGGACAGGTTCCCTGGACTCGAGAAAATCTGCTTCTGTACTAAAGATTGAATAAAGGACCTCAATAAAAAAATAATAGGCTGATTAAATGTTGATGATGGACCTCCAACAAAATAGGTACACAAAAAATCACAATGTATACAGATATCAAGTTTTTTTCATTTATGGAATTGAAGATTTTTTTTTATTGTTTACGGAAAAAAAGGGATTCATAAGTTGTGGTGCAAATGGATAACATCTATTTGTGTGTAAAATTGTTTAAAGTTATTTTAAAATTCTATTGAATATTGTGATTGTTTTCTTACT
Organism: Apamea anceps; assembly: GCA_951799955.1. NCBI lineage: Eukaryota > Metazoa > Arthropoda > Insecta > Lepidoptera > Noctuidae > Apamea > Apamea anceps. The sequence goes on from OX637501.1 coordinate 7,543,698, forward strand.
TCCAGATCCAATAATAAGTTCCAGGTATTGATGCCAAAACCATCGATCTATTGCTTTGGCGTCGAATGCGATATTAATTGACTCGTCAAGATTCTTGTCATCAGGCACGTCATTGCCGATTCTTTTGTCACAAATGCCTCTAAACTTGACTAAATATCACCAAAATTTAGTTCATTCCTGTCAAACGACGATTTCCTATTCTGAAATTGATTAAAGTGACACAACTTAACTATATTTGTTCGGGATAGCTCAGTAGCCTGGTTGTTAACGCGTAGTGTGGCTGTCCGGGTGCAAAGCGTCGGCGAGGGGAAGGTCTAATGCGGGCTGAGATCCGTTTAATGGGGGCTGGAAGCAGGCGGGTTCATGCAGGGGGTGGTGGCATTCTTCTGAATAAAAGATGTTTTCTTGTTTCTTGTTTATTTTTCTTGTTCCCCTTATGGCTGCTGGTTTCGGAATGTCTGGGCGGGCAAAAAGTCGCTATTTTTATAGACAAGGTTGCCCAATCACAGTTATGGAAGTTTGCACACGGCACTAGTCTAGCCAATTGGTGCGCGCGAGGTTTGCACACGGCACTAATGTGACCAATCAGCGGTCGCGGCATTTAATACGTATTTTCTATGGGGATTTTGATCTGCCCTTTTTGGTCGCTCAGACATACCCGATTACATTAATTATGTTTTTGGCTTATAGATACTGACTTACTTTAATTATGTACAAAGTTTCTAATTGATATTTCTATTTTTGGCCCCTAAAATTGCTAAAAAACTAAATGGGCTCTCGTTACAGTAAAGTTTCTTTATACTTAGGCTTTATTTGCCTTGCGTGTAAGTGGCGCCATCAGGCGGGGGTAATAAAAGGCGACAATAGTTTATGTTTATTTCACAGAAAGGTACAAAACATATAATCCTATTTACTTGTTGTTACATTACATAGTTCAGTCATAGGTTTCCTAGCTCTACCTAGAGACTATCGTTACAAGAACGTTATTTAAACATATTGATTTACACTTATGATAGCAATAACTAACTTATAATCACATCACGCTATTTACATAGATGGTACCTTTATTGTGTACCTTGGGGCGTTGTGCACATTCTCCCGCCGTCGCGAGGTCGCGACTCTGTCGGTAGCACGACGATTTTTCTTGTAGGACGACGTAAAATGTGGCCGCTGCTGGTGGTGACGTCCACGACCCGGATTTCGCCGTCGGTTCCTGGATACAGCTGGCTGATGCGCCCTCGTGGCCAGACGTTGCGAGGCAAGTTATTGTCGCAAATAATGACCAAGTCGCCCATTTTGGGTTGGGTGCCTGTGCTGCTGGGCTCCCGCCGCTGCTGTAGTAGTGGTAGGTATTCCTTGACCCACCTTCTCCAAAATACGTCAGCTAGCACCTGGGCTCGTTTCCATTGTTGTCGAGCGGTCACGTCTTTTTCTTCAAAGTGACCCGGCACTGGAACATGTGGGTTCGGTCCGATGAGTATGTGATTCGGTGTCAGCGCCTCTGGCTCTAGGGGGTCGACAGAGACGTGAGTCAGAGGTCGCGAATTCACTGTGTTTTCGACTTCGACTAATAACGTGGCCAACGTCTCATCACTCGGGTATCGTTCGTTTAATGTGACGCGTAGCGCTTCTTTCACAGATCGCACCATCCGCTCCCATGTTCCTCCCATGAAAGGTGCTGAGGGTGGAATGTACCTCCATTTGATACGGTGGCATGTGGTCTCATGATGCATAGCCTCGAGCGCGGCCTCGCCGAGTTCCTTTTCAGCTGCCTTGAAGCAGGTGGCGTTATCACTCCACAACTCCTTGGGGCAGCCTCTTCTGGCCATGAATCTTCTCAGTGCCGATACCGCTGAGTCAGCACTTAGTGAATGCGCGATTTCGATATGTATCGCTCTGGAGGTCATACATGTAAAGAGTGCGCCGTACCTTTTTTCGTGATGGCGTGCGACCGTGACCTCCATTGGTCCGAAGTAATCCAGTCCCGTAAAGGTGAATGGCCGCACGTGGTGTGCCAGGCGTGCAGCTGGTAGGTCGCCCGTGAGGGGGATCGCTGGCTTTGCTCTTCGGATGCGGCACAGTAGGCAACTTTTCACTATGCTTCTTACTGCTGGGCGTATTTTTAATATCCACAATCGTTGTCTTAACTCGTTCACAATCATTTCCACGCCGCCGTGATGTAATTTCTCGTGTACATAGGCTATGTACAGGCGTGTGTATGTATGTTTGCCCTCTAGTATCGGGGGGTTGGAAGCGTCCTCTTGTATATCTCGGGCCGCGGTCACTCTACCTTTTAGTCGTATGATGCCCTCTTCGTCGACGTACACGCTGAGTTGGTATAGTCGATCGTTGTTGCTGGGTGGGTGACCTTTAGTTATGCGGTCGATTTCAGATGGGAAACTTTCCTCCTGGCTTGTTTTGATCCACAGCTGTTCCGCCCTTATCAGGTGTGAGGCCGGTATTTCGTGATAGTGATAAGTGTGGCGGGGCGAGTCTCTTGTCGCTCGTGCTGGAGGTGGCGTTTTTTTTGCATTACGCCAGTCGGGGTCATCGACCTTTGTTTTTCCTGTGCGTTTTCTTGTAGCCGCGACTGTGCTTCTGTGGGGTCGGCAGAGATCTATGAATTGTAGCACTCTAGCTGTCGTTCTTATGAGTCGCGTCCACTTGGAAAACTTCTCTATACGTGGGAGGGGGCTTTGACCTCGGCCGCTCTCCAGCTGATTGAGGTTGCATTTTTCTTTTTCTTCTCCGGTGTCGTATTTTACCGTTTTCTCTTCTTGTGGCCATTGGGATTCCGGGTTTCTTAGGAACGGGGGGCCCTGAAACCATCTGTGAGTCGCCGTGAAGTTGTCTGGCGTATCTCTTGTTGCGTCGTCGGCCACATTGTCTTTTGAAGATAGCCACCGCCACTCGTTTTTCTTCGTGGTTTCTTCTATTTCCGCGAGGCGGTGGGCTACGAATGACTTGTACGCGCGTGGCTCTGACCGGATCCACACCAGGGCTGTGCGTGAATCGCTCCAGTAAGTCAGACTCGCTACCTCGTATTCGTGTTCTTTCCTCACGGTCTGTGCGAGGCGTGCACCCAGTAAGGCGGCCTGTAGTTCGAGCCTGGGCATGGACACTGGTTTTAGTGGTGTCACACGACTCTTGGCCGCCGCTAAGGCTACGTGCACACTGCCGTCGGCTCGTTCTGTTCTCCAGTATATCGCCGCGGCGTAGGCTTGTTCGCTTGCGTCGACGAAGGTGTGCAGCTGTCTTGAGATGCTGGGTTCGATGTCATAGCATCGCGGTATCTTCAGTTGTTTGATTTCACTGAGTGACGTCATCCATTTTTTCCACCTGTCTTCTAGTTCTGGGGGTATTTTGTCGTCCCAGTCGGTTTTGTAGCTCCAGGTGTCTTGGAATATTCTCTTGGCTGGGGTAGTGATTGGTGATATCAACCCCAGTGGGTCGAATAGTGCCATTATGATGCTCAGGGCTTCTCGCTTTGTTGGGGAGCGAGTGTTCTCTTTTACTTCGGCTGGTATCTTGATCGTGTTTGTGTTGAAACCGATGTGATCTTCTTTCACATACCAGAGTAGTCCGAGCGTCTTTTCTGTTTCCATGCCACCCAGGCTTACTGTGGCTGACTTGTCTTGTTCTGGTGGGTTGAATTCTTCTATGGTTCTGACGTCGTTCGATGTCCACCCGTCCAGTATGAACCCTGCTTTTTTGTGGATGAAGTCGACTGCTCTTGTAGTTTCTTTCGCTTCCATAATAGTGGGGAAGCTCTGCAGGTAGTCATCCATGTAGTGGTTCTTCTGTATTGCCGCTGCTGCTTCTGGGTAAGTGGCTGCAAACTCGCTCGCATTTTTGTTTTTGATGTACAGAGCGGTGCATGGTGATGACGTGGATCCGAATATGACTGACGTCATGCGATATTCTTCCGGTTTGCCCTCCCGCCGTTCGCCTCTCCACAGGAATCTGAGGGCGTCTCTGTCTTCTTGTCTGATCTTCACCTGCATGAACATTTCTTTTATGTCTCCGCTGACAGCGTATGCGTGTTGTCTGAATCGCATAATCACTCCAGGGAGGGACTGTAGCAGGTCTGGTCCTGAATACAGCATGTCGTTGAGACACATGCCGGTGGCCTTTGCTGACGCGTCATGAACCAGTCGAGGCGGTTTGTGTGGCTTCGCTGGGTTGGTGACCGGGAAGTGAGGCAGGTACCAGGTTTTTCCCTCTGGGGCTGGGACGGGTGCTTGTTCTGCGTAACCGGATTTGAATAAATTGTTTATTCTTTCTTCATATTTTGATTTCAGATCTTCGTCTTTGTCTAGTTTCTTTTCTAGCGAACGTAGGCGTCGCTCGGCTTCTTTGTAATTGTTTGGTATCTGGAAGTCCTTTTCTTTCCAAAGCAGGCCGGTTTCGAATCTACCGTCAGGCAGTCTCTTACTGGTTTCTTCTAATATCTGTATGGCTCTTTGCTCAGGATCTTCTTTTTGTTTCTTTGGTTCGATACACAAGGATTCGAGTTTGAAATACTCCTTGATTCTTTCTTCTATGGATGGCTCTTCTTCTTTTTCTCTGAGTTTTCCACAGAATGCTACGGTGGCTGAGTGTGAGTTGTGACAGCCATGAAGCACCCAGCCGAGTTGTGTGAGAGAGGCAACTGGTTGGTTGCGACGTCCGGTGCGTAGCTTCCTTGATACTATGAGGTGCCAATTATCTTGACCAATCAGCAACTTGGGCGAGGCGCGCTTGTATGTGATCTGATCTTTGATGTCGATCAGGTGTTCGCAGTCTTCCAGGTGGCGATCGTTCACTGTTTCTGGTGTGAAGTTCAATCTTTCTACTGTGCGCGCGGCTTTCATCTCATATTCTTCTTCCGTGTATTTTCCTCTTATGTTGAGGTCAATGACCTTGCTGTTGTCATGCTTCATTTCGTTGCCGATTCCTTGGATCCACATAGTGTTGGTGGGTCCGTCGGCTCCGATGACGTCGGCTATTGATGCGTCTATCAGTGTGACTGTGCTTCCTTCATCTAGTAGTGCATATGTTTCGATGCTAGTGTGTGGCCCCTTTAGTATGACGGGGGCGATCTTTAGGTATGCACGTCGTCGGTCACATGGCTTGGCTGTTGATGTGACCTCTACTGCTGGCGCTGCTGTCTCTTTTTTCGTAGAGTCGCTTGCTGTTTCTTGATTCTTTTCATGATGCAGTAACTTGTGATGTCTCATGAGGCATCCATGTTTCCCACACGGTGGAGCTTTGCATTGGATGCGGCGATGCTTGCTTCGTAGACAGCGGTAGCACATGTTGTTTTTCTTTGCTACTTCCCATCTTGAGTTTGTATCGAGGGCGACGAACTGCTGGCAGTCAGGTAGTTTGTGGTTTTGTTTGCACTGCGGGCAGTTGTCGTCTGATGCTGTTCTTTTATCCGTAGCGAAGGTGCGTTCTGTTTTTTTATTCTTTCGCTCTTTTCCCATGGAGTCGTCGTTGGTTATTTCTGGTAGAGCGTAGGCGCCGCACTTGTCTGCTTCTTCATTTAAGAACATGGAGATCTTCTTTAATTCCGGTGTATCTTCTTTCTTCTTCGCGGCGTAGTCGTACCACTTATTTTTCAGTATGGGGGTGAGCTTCTCGTTTATTATTCGCGCCATCTCAGGACTGTGTAGGTATTGTGTCTTCTTTAATGCTTCGATGGTGCCCACTATGTTCGTTACTCGGCCGGCGAAGATACATAGATCTCTGGGGTTATCTGTGACCCGGTTCAGTGACTTGAGTTTCTCCATTTCGACGTGGATGAGTGCTTCTGGTCTTCCGAACCTTCTTTGTAGGGCGTCGATGACGACTTCTGGGTCTGGTTGGCTCACTATTAGGCAGCCGACCGCTTCTTTCGCTGTTCCTCGTAGGCTTCGACGTATACGCGCCAAGTTTTCTGTTCTTGTGAAATACTTCAATGTTTCTTCATAGGTTGCCTTGAAACCGAGCCAGTCTGCACAGTTTCCATTGAATAGCGGCAGCTCTTGAATGTATTTCGGTGGTTCCCTTGTGCTTCGTACCGCTTGAGAGAGGGCGGCGGCGAGGGTTGTCACGTCTATTAATGGTTGACGTGTATCTTCTTGTCTTGGTGTTACTTCGACGGGGTCTTCTTGCTTCTTCTTTGCCTCTTGCGATGACTGTGGTTGGCCAGCTTCAGGTTCTTTTAACCATGTGTTTATACGGACTGAAGCTAGGTCGTCTTCCATTTCTTCTTCATCTTCTGAGGTGTCTTCTTCTGCTTGAAGTCGCTGGACCCTTACTCGTTGTAATTCTATCTCGGCCTTTGTCTGCTCGAGCTTAAGTTCCGCCAGTTTTTCTTTTGCTTTCAATTCCGCCAGTTGTTTTTTATGTGAAACCGCGGAGCAACGTGACCGGGCGTCCTTTGGTTTTAACGTGCGCTGCGATGCCTTGTCTTTTTCTTTACGGGACGCGGCGCTTGTGTCTTCTGTTCCCGTTGTCGTGGTCGTGGTGGTTTCTTCCGTGGCGGTTGAACTATTCGTTCCGCTGTTAGTGCCCGACGCGTTGGTAGCGGTGTTTAGTGTACCACTAACCGAGGGATTCCTTGTTGTTGCTTCTTCTTCGGCCGTCGGAGTCTTCAGCTCTTCCTGTCGGCGCTTCGTTCGTTCTCCGTCTTGACTACGTGTTAAAACCATCTTGATGCTGGCTAGCAATCCGGCTGCGAAGGACCAATAATGTTCGGGATAGCTCAGTAGCCTGGTTGTTAACGCGTAGTGTGGCTGTCCGGGTGCAAAGCGTCGGCGAGGGGAAGGTCTAATGCGGGCTGAGATCCGTTTAATGGGGGCTGGAAGCAGGCGGGTTCATGCAGGGGGTGGTGGCATTCTTCTGAATAAAAGATGTTTTCTTGTTTCTTGTTTATTTTTCTTGTTCCCCTTATGGCTGCTGGTTTCGGAATGTCTGGGCGGGCAAAAAGTCGCTATTTTTATAGACAAGGTTGCCCAATCACAGTTATGGAAGTTTGCACACGGCACTAGTCTAGCCAATTGGTGCGCGCGAGGTTTGCACACGGCACTAATGTGACCAATCAGCGGTCGCGGCATTTAATACGTATTTTCTATGGGGATTTTGATCTGCCCTTTTTGGTCGCTCAGACATACCCGATTACATTAATTATGTTTTTGGCTTATAGATACTGACTTACTTTAATTATGTACAAAGTTTCTAATTGATATTTCTATTTTTGGCCCCTAAAATTGCTAAAAAACTAAATGGGCTCTCGTTACAGTAAAGTTTCTTTATACTTAGGCTTTATTTGCCTTGCGTGTAAGTGGCGCCATCAGGCGGGGGTAATAAAAGGCGACAATAGTTTATGTTTATTTCACAGAAAGGTACAAAACATATAATCCTATTTACTTGTTGTTACATTACATAGTTCAGTCATAGGTTTCCTAGCTCTACCTAGAGACTATCGTTACAAGAACGTTATTTAAACATATTGATTTACACTTATGATAGCAATAACTAACTTATAATCACATCACGCTATTTACATAGATGGTACCTTTATTGTGTACCTTGGGGCGTTGTGCACAATATTTTAGTATGACAGCCCATCAGTGACAGTGTCAGACAGTGCCATCTTAGTGATGGCACTGAGTCCATCTCATGTTAACTATTGTAAATGGCAATTTTGAATTTGACTTTTTTCACCTAAAATGTATATTGTCTAACTAAATCTGACTATTTTTAATCGCGATTAAAAAGGTGTAGAATAATATTAGTTGTCATGAACTAAAAAATTACACCAACATCTCGACGTCAGGTGCAAAAAGACTACAGTATCTTTTTTTTTTTTGCTTATACGTATCTCGAAAATGGTGTGTCCTATCGCAAAACTAATGAAAATTTCGACCCCCTTTGTAGACCCTATAAACCACTAAAACTCAACATGTAGGTAATAATTTTTCATACAAAAAGTGAAAAATTCCATATAAAACATGTTGAGGCTGCCCCCAATGCGCGCCTCCGGCTTTAAAAAAAAAATCACGGGGAAGGGCCACGTAGAGTTACGTTTAGTTGTGTCAAAATTATTTTTAAATTAAGATTTTTTTTTTTCGGAATATCTTTAAGATTCTCATAGCCAAAAGTAAGGAATTTTAGTGATCGTTTAGTTCGGTGTATGTACGAGTATAAGACAATCGACACTAATGGCTAGTTTCAATTACAACCCAGTATGGAGCGACCAGCGCTTACTGCGAGTAATCGCTGGTCGCTCCATACTTGCGCCACGCACGTTATCTGCAATTACTATGCATCGCACGGACGTCGTGCTAAACATGTTAGGCACATGAGTTTAGTTAATAGTTTACGAGCCATTTTTACTATATTTATTAATATCACATGCCCCATAGAATACCTAATACGAAAACGAAAACTTAATAAGCCTCTACCTTCCTATTAATGATAAATTTCAAATATTTATTCACACCAGTTGCGTAATTTTCGAACGTTTTAAATACTGACCGTTTGCGCAATTTGTCTACACTTTTCATTAAACCTAAATAGGTTTAAGAAAGTAGAATGTGGTATCGAGATTTAATTAAGATCTAAGATTGCGTAGAAATAGCTTAGACGACATTATCGCGTTAAAATAATGAACAATATACTCACGTAGACCTAAATAATTACTTCCAATGTAACTAGTTCTAGAACGTAACTTTGTCGAAGTAGATTATGTACGCATCGTTTGTTGTTTTCTGAGAAAGTTTAAAGGAGGTAGGAGTTACTTTGTAGTGTCAAATAACTGTTAGATAGCACGGTCGCCATAGGAATTGCAGCGAGATTGTCTGTCTCGGAAAAGTCTGCTCGTCCTGTTCAAACGTAACGCGTAACGCACTCCGCACGTTGCGTACAAATATCCCTATTTGCGGTTTAGAGTTAGAACAATAGATTACTGGGCGACGTTGTACAATCGTCCAGTTATCTGTAGCGACCGGCGGATGCGATAGCGGTAATAGCGGTTACTATCGAGCAGATAGATTCGGCTCCTATCGGCCCTACATGGGAATTTATACTCGTGTGTATGTGTACAAGCGTAATATAGTTGTTTCGGTACACGAAATGTACCATAGTTTGAGATAAGAAGCCATGGGTTTATGATCCCTGTCAGCAACATGTTTCGGAGATTAAACTGTAATAATAAAGTGGAAATGTTTGCGATATTTCATATTATTTACAATGTTACTTTTGTTAAGTGTTGTTTGAATTCCTTTATTCCAGAAATAGGTTATTCTCGGGGTCCATTAATTTTGTTAACTGACAATAAGTATCAATTGTTTTTTGCCAAGTTTGCTTAATGGCAAACGACATCGCGTCAGGCCCAAATAGAGGTGGGGGGATGAGCTGGACTCGTGTAATAAAGATTGGTCCTTAGCAGCTCTAGACAGAGAGAAGTGCAAAGAGAGTTCTGTTGCCCAGCTTATGTGAGGGACATTAATGGCTAATAAGAAAAAAAGGGAAAAGGGAAGACGAGTGACAGTTAATATAGCCAGTAGTCGACAAACAAAAGCTTATCGTGCGCTTTGTTTCCGATAGGCGTGAAATCGTCGAGTCGTATCAAAGCTGTGTATATCAAAGCTCGTAGTTAAAGTTCAACGCACAAAGTGCATAATCGTAGTAATCAGTTGGAGCCAAATGTCATCGACCCACTTATCTCGTCCGTCCATCCCTTTTACAATTACAACAACAAATGAGTAAGAGCCGTGCACCGATATGCATGCATCGATACTGATGCAGAGGAATAAAATCCTGTGTGAACGAACTCTAATCTCTGTTTTGTGCTTCCAGACTCCGGCGAGATGTAAACGTGCGTACGCACTGATAGATCGCTAGTTATACGTGGTGTTTCAACTTTCAATCGGTTGTCTCATTCGGTTTGTTGATCCGAGTTTTATTGAGTAATCCGATACCGAGAGATATGTAATCGATGGGCTGTAATCGAGATGATTGGGGATAGATAGACATAGGTATTTTTTTATCTTACTTAATTAATTAGATTAACAATACTTATCTCTTTCAACATATTAATGATGCGAAAAAGGCTTGCCGAGCCAAAATGGCAGCACAAAAACAAACAAAGCGATTATTATTATTATTAAACGATGCCCGTACGAAACAAAAAAAAAAAAAAAAAATAAAAATAAATAAAAACAAAGATTAGTAATGTCTCAGAAAATATTTACAGACAGCATTTTCGGCACAGTCACGGGATGATAATACTAAGTTAACACCTAAACTGACAGTCAAATAAAACTGAACCGTTCTGATTTACTATTTTATTACTTAGAAAACCAATTCGTGCTTTGAAATAGTCCAAATCACAAATTTGTGCGTTCAAAAGCGCACCGTCATCAAACACAGGTAGAATCTTCTTTCATCTTTACAAACTGCGTCCTTGTAATGATACCGTTAAACTGATGATCCTGTTTGTAACAATATTGTTAATAGCTGACGTAATGTTATAAACAATAGGCCAACAGCATCCCACGGATATCTGAGGTATTCTTAAAGTGTCATAAAACACAGGTAAAGGCTACCTCACTTGTAGGAACATCTTAATTGCTTTAAGTTTCACAAATCCGTCATCCTGAGTCTGTTGCTGGGTCGGGTTTATTTTTTTTGTTTATTTCGTGTAAACACGTTATAGATGATATAGATATGTATTATGTAATGTATTGAAGATAACTAGCTGCGCCCAGCGGTTTCACCCGCATACGTTTCGAACCAATGGGAATATTGGGGTAAAAAATCCTATGTGTTAATCCTGGTTGCAAACTATCTGTGTGCCAAATTTCATTCAAATCCGTTCAGTAGTTTTGGCATGAAAGAGTAACAAACATCCATCCATCCATGCAAACATTCGCGTTTATAATATTAGTAGGATTCTGCGTGACATCTCTATGTTGGGTAGATGGTAGAGATGTCACGCACAATTATCTATTATTCCATTTCTTCAATAACTGTCGGATGTAAGAATATAAACAGTTGATAAATAAACTATATAATTTAATAATTTATCGCCTTCCTGACCTTTTCCTTCATTTGCCTTTAGCTTTGGTTATTGTAATTAAAATCCGTATTTGGTGCGGTAATATTATTTTCATGGCGTATTTTTTTTTTATATTATTCAAGTCATTGAAAGGGCAGACGCACACGTCATATCAACTGTATTCAACCCGTATGCACTTTACTTAGAAACTGAACTGTCGAATAATAAGTGCATTGTGTGACCGTATACGTATCACTCGGATTAGTGAGGGGAATACGTAACGTCGATAATTTGCACACCCAATGGAGCGAAGACAGCGACAGGTGACGGAATTTTTATCGTTGGAAGAATTTATTTCAATTTAACTAATTAGGTTTTTGTTGTGCTCGTATTTTTTGTATGACATTCCAATCGATGCGCTCGATTCATTCGTGCCTCTAGTCGCATTGACTTTTAAGAACAAAAATATCTCTTTCGGCCTCTTAATCTAACCTATAAGAGTTTATCAGATGTCCATTATCGAAGGTCCTGATCGAGGTCAACGACTCCATGTGAGCATATCGACACATCGACAGCGGCGGCAGGGCGGCGCGCGCCACGCACTTCCGACGCGACGGATTTGCCGGAATCGGTGCGGGCGCATCAAACGCGCTGCAAAATTCGGACGGAGGCGCGCGCGCGTGAATCAATTTGAATATTTTTTTCGGTGCCGACATGGGAATGGCTACCTCCCGCCATGGGCATCACACACAATGTTCGCAATACTGCTCAGCGCTCGACTTAACAAACGTTTTGACACAAAACAAAGAATTTTTATAGCGCATAATCTCAGCATGTAGAAGCTTTATGAGTCGTCCGGAATTTTTTCGTTGACATTATACCTCCATATTACATTCAGATGGTCCTTGTCGAAATTAAAGCGCATATTATTAATTACGTTCGTTCAAGAGAGCACTTGCAAAAAGCTACAATTTAATTACGAAAATATGTCACCGCTTATTATTTTTTTCAGTCGGATTCAGTGTATCCGAGTTTCGTCGAGTTGGAGCCCACACGGGCTTTCTTGCTACCAACATCTCACGTTTTTGAGTAGCCGTAATATTTAAATTGCCGACATAGCTCCTCCGGGCATACCTTGCATGGGAATGTGCGCGGCGGTCGTCAAAACCCGCTTTTACCGAATGCGTTATGCGCTGTCCAAACGCACAGTACTTCGCCGGAGCTACCCGCGCCTTCCTTGTCTAACCCGTCAGCGAGGACCGTCGCAGACAAAGAAGTAATGGTGGAAAGTATGACTACTTTTACTGGACGTTTATTACGTTAGCAAGCGCATCCCGCCTAAAATTTTGCATGGATGCGTCGCGCATGCGAAAATGTGTTCGGGCGCACGTCGGCGGCGCACGGGCACGTACTCAATATTACCTGCCGATGCATATTAATGAAGGAGGAAGTTTTGTCAACAATATCTAATGTGCTCCGCGAACTCGCCGCGGTGCCATTGATAGCTTTTTTGTTTCATATAAATTCGTTTCCAAAGTACTTTTATAGACGGCGCCATATGAAATACTGCAATATTGCATAATGTATGACACAGACATATATCTTTTTGAAAACAATCGGTGTGATTGTCTACAATAGACGGTGCTCTAGAATATCTCTATTCGCCGCAAGTGGTTTAACTGGGTTATTCAATTTAAATCGTCCACTACTTGAGTATTAATTAGCGATTATCATGATGGCAAATAATCTTCGTGTTGATTACTGACAGGTTTACTCTTCAAGTGGAAATATCTCGAGTGGTTTATATCGTTTCCTTGATAAACACAATTTATTAAAAATTCTTTGAATAATGTTATCTACGCAATCGTAATAACATTTATAGGTATTATAACTAAGTGCTTAATCGTTTTAAATCGCTAAGTACTCGTGCCTAATGTTTATTTGTTTTTTCAGTTGCATTCCTTAATTTAATAAATTCAGTTAAGTACCTAACTACCAACTTATAAAAATTTTGACCACTCATATCATTTTAATCCAACTAGCTAGCATTGCCATTTATTTTTATTAGTATAATTTATAGCTGAGACGTTAAGTATGCGAAAATAATAATAATCTCTTTATTTCAGAATACAATTCCATAATTACAAGGTACCAAGATGTTAGTAACATAAAACCTTAAAAACTATGTTAGTAGACATTACCAATATTTACAAGAGCATACAGCTGACTTAAGTACCTACCATATGAAAGTACAATCCAGTTTAAGTAAAGATTTTATCGATATGACAAAAATTTAAGCGGGCGCGCCTATTTTTAGAATATCGCTATCATTTTTTAACCATTTCTGATCTGAATCAGAAGAAACTGTTTATTATTCTAAAAAATATTGAAATTAAATAACCTTGCAACAACTTCAATTAAATATTTGATTCCTAAGTCATCATTATAATCACAATTCCAACCGAAAGACTGTAAAACAGCAAAATGATAAAATTAGACATTAAAAAAAAAAAAAAAAAAAAGATATCTATATACCAATAATGACCAAAGACAGATGCCACACTATACTTATAATACACCGGAAATACATAAGTATCATCGAAGATAAAATAAAATACCAGCAGAATAGTCAAACATCAAATATTTCCGTTGAAAAGTAATTCGTGTCATTTTGTTGTAACAAGTTTGTTAGATAGAGCACGTGTGGATTATCCGTGCCGCAGTCCACAGATATGACGATGTCATATCGCTTTATATCGACAAACGTGCATTATCGCGTTAAGTCGCGGATTACTGCACTGATTTATTTGTTTTATCGCGTTTTGTCGGAATTCACAAAGAGATCGCGACAAGATTGCGCGTACTTGTTTTTGACTGACAACGTCATTGGATTTATTTGTGGTATTATATTTATATCATTGTGCTGTTTTATATGATGGTGGAATTAAGGATTTCTGAGATTGTGGGTGTTACGGAATTCTGTGAAACGTTTTCTGTTTAATGAATAGTCTTACCTACTTAGGTTTTTTATTCACGTCATATTGTATGTATGAGTCATCCACTCATTTCATCTGAGACCGCAAATCGAACTCCAATAATTCCTAATCGCCTGATACCTACACTTATAACCTCCGCGAAACACCATCGGTTACAGTTCAATTACCAGCTATTTGTTTTTAATTTAAACCCCAAATCTTCACCATCTACTTAACTGTAACTCGTCCAATTTAAAGGCCTGCCAATGGTGCGTAACGGTGAATGATAGTGAACCAAATCACACGTTTGAACGTGAAGTAATAACAAAAGCTCTGTGAGGAATCCGACTGATTGCTCACACGTTAGCGAAAGCCGAACAAATTAACTTAGCACTTCGATGCCTAGGAACCATTTGTTTCCAATTTGGCCGCTCGACAATATGCCCTATGTGTTTATCCCGTCCAAAAACAGTGCAAATGACACTAATTACGCTATTGTAGCGGGGTCGTGTTAATAGATTGCTCATACCGCTCTGAATTCTACTAAACCGTATGGTGGACGGTCCATGAAGAGTTACTCAACTTACACGTGGGTTGGACTACAGTTGTTTGCGTACAGTAGTGCTGTTCTCTAGAATGCTCTTCGAAGCTCACTCGAGTAAATTTCAAACGCAAAAATAAAAGAAAGAGAACTCAATTGTTTAAACTTTTATAAAATCGTAGTAAAAACGCCTTTCGGGTTTGTTATTGATATTAAGAATAGCAGTATAGTTACTGTATGAGAAAAATGCAGTCCTTAGAAGCATTAACTTTACTTTGTGTATTTCATCACCAGAGCTTTCAAAACGGGTAAGAGTATTCCTTCACCGTTTCATGAAAACTGGTATGTTCTAGAGCCAAAAATTCGAAGACATCTGTCATCACCCAATCCGTACTGGGCCCGCATGGTGGATTATAGCCTACTCTCACAGAGAGGAGGCCTGTGTCCCAGCAGTGGGAACATTATAGGCTTATAATGTTTATGCTTATGCAGCATTCTATAAAAGACCATCACCATTCCCTATACGCAGTTTTGTTTGTAACATGGAGTGTAACAGCACACAAATCGACCGGTTTCCATTGATTGAGTATCAAGTGTCCGAATGACGATGTCAATAGATACGTCACTAATTCTATCGTGAACTATGCATCTGAACCTTTTGCTTTATATGTCAGTGTTGTTTGCAAATATCGTCACTGCTTGGAGTTTGGACTGACATTATGCTGCGGCTACACTAGCCGATTCGTTGCATCTAAAACAGTTTTTTTTTATCTTGTCAGTTTTCCGCCAGTTAGAGTTTACTGCTGAATAAGTGACTTTTGCCTCTCATGCACGAGGGCTCAATTACGAGAGGTACCAATGTGACTTTTTCAATTCATATATCTATTCCGAGTTTATCTTGGACATTACTGACATCGGTGAAGGAAAACATCGTGAGGAAACCTGGACTTATAGTTAACATAAGTCTGAAATCGCCAACCCGTCTTGAGTAAGCGTAGTGATCAATGCGCCTTCTCTTTATGAGAAGACTCCTTTGCAGTGCAGTGGGACAGTACTAGCCTGATTTTTTATTGACTTTTGAATATCTGTTATATCTTATGCACCTATATCTTATCAATGCGCTAGCCAAAAAGGCTGATCCTAATAAGTTATTGAAAATGTACAAGATATTTCACTTACTTGACACTATCTCCTAAATCCCACTTGGAAAATCGTTGCGTCTCTTTGTGTGTCAGAGATTAAATTCGCAATTTCATGTAGCAATTGATGTCCTATCTAGACTAGTACAAAGACTTCATCGTTCTGATTGAGCGCGTGATTCTACTTGCTTGATACAGATCTCATAATATTTGTTGTTATATCAACCATACTCGTTTAGATGTCTATGTTATCATCATCAGCCTAGAGTAGTCCACTGCTGGACATAGCCTCTCCAATTGCATGCCGTTTAGCTCGATTCTAGGCAACTCTCATTCAGCTACTACCAGCCACCCTGCGAAAATCGCCGCTCCATATAGCCGTAGAGTGTTGGCCGATTTGCAGTTTCCACTCAAGAACACGTCTACCCCAACGGTCATCTTCTACGGCTCCTATTACCGGCCCATTGCCACTTCGGCATGCTTCATCTATATTACCTTCATATTATTTAGTAGTAAGTAGTGTTTCAGTGGATACCGATATAGAAAAATCTTTAAGTCATGATTTATTTGGTACTATCGCGGCCTTTTCCGCCTGCTCACTTAAAAATTTTTTCGCCTAAATCCTGCGGCGGCGCCAAACCACGCCCCCTAAAAGTTTTGGCCTATTAGGAAAGCGACAACGCAATTAGTTGCAACCTGCACTGCGCAGCTTAGTGACGTATCACGTGTACTCCTTTTTTTAATTTTACGGACGAACTATTTGACATGGGCGCGCTTACCGGACCTTTTGAATATTGACCATTGAGCTGTTTACTTGAGTAAATTATTTTAATTATTGTCATGGTAAATTGTGTGGTTTTAAAATACCTTAATTTATAAATAAAACTTTATTAACGATGCACAGTGCAAAGTTTATCATGCAAATGTTATCTTGTGTGTAATTGAATACTTTCTAGTTTGTTTTACATCAATAAAAGTATTTGATAAATAAATAATAATATAATATATTTATTCCAAAAATTATAATGCATAAAAATTAGTACAGTTTTGCTTAAATTTAACAAACAAAAAAAAAAAAAATAAACAAATAAAAAAAAAAAAAAAATATATATTTTTTTGTTTTTTTTTTTAATTTTTTTTTTTGCATTTTTTTTGTGTTTAGTATAATAATTAAACGAGAAACATGCAGAAAAAATATTCAGAGTTTTTAAACTTGAATGAATGACAGATTTATTTGCAAGAATATAGGTAGCTAACATAAGTTCTTAAGTTCTATAGGTTTCACTATATTCGGCATTTCTGCCGTGCAAATATTTAGATTTTACATCTTGGTTATACTTATCACTATATACTTGGTAAAGCAATTACTTATACCTTTATGAGAGTGGTATGTATTACTGCTTTGTTGTGACGGGCGAATTCGGAATACTTTCTCGCTCACACACGCACTATTTGTTTCAATGTTATTGATTATATTTATTTGCAGTGAAATTTACTATTTGAAATTCATAATTTATGTTTTTAGCCGTTATAAATTAATGAATGTGGATAATTCAAATACAATGCGAATTTTTACATGAATAAATAAATAAAAATAGTTGGTTTTAAGTAAAAAAATGCTTGCCATTGTTGTTGTTGGTTAATAATAACCAACTTTAAATTCCGTGCAAACAAGTAGGTAGTGACTAATTATTAAATAATTCATTTCTAGAAATTTTACAATAAGCCTAAGCCGAACAAAAGAGTCATAAAATTCAATAACCGCAGTGGGCAAAAGTCGGTGGCATCCTTTGATACTTTTGATATACCTAGCGGGTTTCGGTAATTACATAGAGGTCTTTCTCTCATCATTTATAAGATAAGAAGCGAGATAAGATAAGAAGCATCTCTTTGTTTGACATTACAATGATGCCCCAGTGCAACCGATAACAAGTCATTTTATGTATCAGTAACATGTGTGTCAGCAACATGTCAGACGAGAGTTTAAATTAATTTATATACAGACTGTGATTTGTGATATAATAATAATAATAACGTTTATTTATAAAAATGGTGCAGATTTACAACTGAATGATGAATTGATGACTGAATAAAAATAAATGCAAACCATACAAGCACTTTTCTTACCATCAGTACTTTTACGCCTTCTAGCTATACATGGAGGTAGATATATACGGACCGAGAAAGTTGGGACTAGGGTTCAGTATGGATGAAACCTGAAAACTGATTTGTTTAGAACTATTTCGTCGTTTGTTGCGGTCGGGTTTTTTGAAACAAGTCAGTTTTTTATTTAATGGAGCCACTTGTTATTAGACTATTCCTTGTAGAGAAACACTGTTCGGCTGTGGATCAGACGCCATGAAGAAGAGGGTGTCTTAGAGGATAGGCCGCGGGCACCACGTCCATATCTGATAACCTCCAACGTATGGTAGACACTATTTCACAAGCGCTATATTCTCAGATGAGAAATGTTTTACGTCGAGCCAACATGGTCGTCGACACTTGTGGCGCGTGATGAATACACGCTACGAACCTAGAAATAGGCATGTGCAAAACAGTGCACCACGAAGTGATGTGATATGTCATTATTACATTTCGTAATATTACATTACACCATCACTTCAAACATCACGCGTGATGATAGGATGTTGCGCCATGCGATAGCACACCATCGCGCGTTAATGTAATGCAATGTTCTAGTGTAATAGAACTTAGTGTCAAGGAAATATAAACCCTTTTGTAATAAAAATAGAGTTTAAAATAACATAATAAGTCACCTGACCGGGCGAAATACGAAATCGCACGCGCCTAGTTCCGGACTTCCGATATAAACCGAACATTGCCGATGCGATGCGTTCGGGAGGGCTCGGTTCGAGCGAGTCTGCGAGTCATGTCGCGAGCCACTGCGTTGCTACCGCGCGCGTAATGTTTAGTGTGATGGTGTGATGTGTGATGCTTATTTTTGTCGAGTAATGTGTGATGTGATGTTACAGTACGCGCTCGGGTGATATTACGCGTGATGCATCACTCGCATTACTTACACATGTCTACCTAGAAACGTGATTCCTAATCATGATTCTAGAAGGATATGCGCTAATATGTGGGGCTGGATGAGTGCTGATGGTCCCGGAGAGCTTGTCCATTTCCCAGGGCGAGTAAATGGCGAAAGTTACCGCGAACTATTACAAAACGTAATGGTGCCTACTGTGCTCACAGTTTATCCGAGAGCAGAGCTCCCGGAATTTACTTTTACATAGGACATTGTTTTTCTCGTTAAGTTTTTGGCGACTTAATCGCCAACGGCTTATGAAATGAAGGCTAGGCCACACCAGCTTCCTAGTTCTAAATTTAAAAAACCCGCGTTCTAACGCGTTCAATGATATGTTCTGAAGGGCATGTCTTGAATTTTTTTATTACCATACAACCTTATACTGAACTGAAAATTGCAAAAAGCCTAAGAAAATTTGAATATTGTTAATTGTGTGTTTTACCTACTTACTATGTCCAATATTTTATGAATATCTTTGTTCAGTTCAGTTAATAAATAAATAAAACTGATAAAACTTCAAAATTTTATTTTACTTTTTAATTAATGCCTAACCGACAATAGGATTTATCAAATCAAATTTCTAATTAGAAAAATAAAGACAAAATGTATTATTTATCTCAACGAATTTTCCCAGATCTATCTATACTAATATTATAAAGAGGAAAACTTTGTTTGTTTGTAATAAATAGGCTCAAAAGCTACTAAACCGATTTAAAAAATTCTTTCACCATTCGAAAGCTACATTATCCACGAGTAATATAGGCTAAATTTTATTTTGGAAAAAAATAGGGTTCCGTAAGATATTTGGGTTTTTCGGACACAAGGTGTAAAAAATCAACCAGAAAAGTTACTTACTTATTTTGCGTACGCTGCCTAAACTATAAAAGATAGAACCATAAAATGTTCAAATTAATTGTAGATCTTATAAATATCTACAAAAAAGTCCGCGACACACTATACCTATCTATGTCGAGTGAGGCACAACAACCATTTTTTAATTTAAAAATCTTGAATTTTTTTTGGACTACATTTAAACGCATTTATTTTACTCATGCTATTAATCCTTATCAAAATAAATTATTTCATCAGTAAGTACCGTTTATGTAGATAATATTTGGTCTTTGAATGATTAAAATTGGACGTTTGGTTTTGAAGTTATGGCGAAATTAAAATATTACGATTTCTGCTGCACGGCCCGTTGCGAAGTGGGCGTCACCAAGGCCGTGCACGTGCAGGAATAAGTTTACAAAATCAAAAATCAAGTCATAATATAACTATTTACATCACATCCATGATCTGTAGTGTTATAAAGTTTTCATAATTTGTTATAAAGTTGTTATAAAGTTTAAAAAAATCATCTTCTTACTTCTATTTTTTTTTTTTAATATTATGTATCTTTATGGGTTATTTTGATTTCCTTTTTCGCAAAGTTTAAAAAATTCATCTTGTTACTTCAATTTATTAAAAAAAAAATATATATTTTGTATCTTTATGGGTTATTTTGATTTCCTTTTGAGATACGCAATCCTGTCACAAATCCGAAATCTACGCGGACGAAGTTGCGGGCAGAAGTTAGTCCATAATATAATAAATAGGTAATAGCAGTAGTTTGAAAATAAAAATAAATCTCGAACGGCGCGTGCGTCACCGCGTCGAGCGACAGTGCAGTCGGCCCGTCTTATCTTTCATTCGTCTATTCAAGGTCAACGGGGCGGGGCTAGAGAGCGCTTCTATTTTTTGAGTGCAAGCAAAAATGAACTTAGTGGTGATCAGGCGGAAGTGTCCATGATAGTACCTACCTCGTTCCGTGTTACTTTTGATAACTTTTCATCTAACCAGGGGGTTATATCTTTTTCGTGAGATTAAATGATTGGCCAGTCATGATGATGTTTATATCTGGTATTGCTATGAACCGATCATGCTGCTACCATATTCATTCATGCCGTACGAATACCTACTTAGATAGAGTGTAAATTTGTCTTAGTTCGTCGATTTTTAAACCTTTATTTTATACAGACCGTACCTACATATATTTTATGTAAGTGGAATATTTAATATTCTGATATTCCTTTGTCGCAGTAATAACACACAGCAAATAATCTCTGCTATGTAAATGAGGATTATTATGAAAGTAAATAACATAATAAATCTGATTTTATGACGAGCGAGAGATAATACAGTTAATATGGCAGATAGTAAAAATATATATCCTTCACTGTTTGAAATGAATGATTAGCTCAGATTAAAGAACACACGAGGTTACAATTTGTTGAAGACTTCTTGGGAATAGTTCAAACGAATTCTTATCGGATTCTACGAATATTTGATGAAATAGGGGTCACAATTGCATCATGATGTGGATAAGATTATTATTTTTTTTTGCGTAAACTAATCCGGTTTTTATTTGGATGAAATTCCGTTCCAAATGACACATAAACATAAATATTAATATTATAATATCATCGTGTTGAAATACCTAACATATTATCAAATTGGTTCAATAACTAAATATTAAAACTATTGAATTAACGATATACTTACTGTCAACTTCCGTTGTCCAATATTTGTTTTATTATGTGGAATGTGGGAATCGTGAAATTGATTAATTGGTTCGTGATAATTATTAACAAAAGTTTATTTGGTGAATATCCATTGATATCTATTTTATGTACTTTTGTTTAGAGTTTGCAGGGATAGTGAACTGTTAGGTACAACTCACTAGTTGTAAGTAATAGTTTACTCTCTTTGTTGAAACAAGTTGGATCAAGTAGGTACCTAAGTATTTATTTATATCTACTAGCTGCGTCCCGCGGTTTCACCCGCATAAGTTTCGATCCCGTAGGAATATCGGGATAAAAAGAATCCTATATGTTAATCCTGGTTACAAACCATCTGTGTGCTAAATTTCATCCAAATCCGTTCAGCAATTTTTGCGTGAAAGAGTAACAAACTTCCATCCATCCATCCATCCATCCATACAAACTTTCACGTTTATAATATTAGTAGGATATACTAGCTTTTGCCCGCGACTTCGTCCGCGAGAAATTTTGGCCCATAGCGTCGCGTCCCATCGCTCGCCCGTGCTACTATTTCATTTTCGCTTAGTGTTCTTTCTGACTTTTATTCATTTTACTCGGCTCCTAAGGGTCGTAGCGTGATGTTAAATAGCCTATAACCTTTCTCAAGAATTGGGCTATTCAATACATTAAGAATTTTTAAAATCGGACTGGTAGTTCCGGAGATTACCAGCCTTATATATACAAACAAACAAACAAATTTTACCTCTTTATAATATTAGTATACATAGATAATAAAGAAATCTGGATGATTCGTTATTGATTTGAAAAAGTGAAGGACTGTGGTCCTTGAAGATTTATTTATACTAACTAAGATGATGTGCAAATCGTAAACTTAAACTCTATCAACGCTAAACTGCTAAACACATAACACCCCAGAAATGGTGAAGTGGTTGATACTTATAAAATTCCCAGCAGCTTCTGTGTCATACATTGTATCGCGTGTAAATGACGTCATAGATGTGACAACTATCGTCTTCAATAAGTTCAATGGAGCGGTGTTTTTTAGTGTTCTTGTAAATTTGTTGTTTGTTTTTGTAAATTGGTGGTGGTAAGCGCCGCCGCCTCGTGTGCTGCTAGATGGGGGTGACGGACGTCCCGAAGTCCGCCGTCCCTCAGGACCAGTTTATGGGGAAGAGGACGTTGTCCGTCGTCCGCCGATGCCCGGTAAGTCTGCTGCAGGTCTGGAGAGTGGTCTCCAGCTCCCTCAATCTTTTCGCAGCCTCCTTCTTTGAAATGGCGGTTTCACAGAAGGAGATCACCGCATCCGCATCGCGTTATGCGACGACGGCGAGTCAGCTGGTCACCCCGCCTGCCTGAGCAGGACCAGACGACCTGTTTTCCACAGACTAGGGAAACGGGCCTGAGCGCTTGTGGCCAACAATAAAATGAATCAGCATACCTTAACAGACAGACAGTCAGACTGACAGTCTGGCTGTTTGTGTATGTGAGTTTAAATGTTTGTAAACGCACCCACGATACAGGAGTAATTCCTAGTGTGGGGCAACGTTTTTTTTTTTTAAAATAAAGAAAAAGAAAGCCACTGTGACATCGGGCACGTGTAACTGAATCAATCACATTATATACCTACTGGGCTTACTATCACCGGATAAGCTTTATCTATCAAATAAATCTGTGAATATGAACTCGGTATTGATATCCGTTGATAAAAGACGATTAACTATCGGCGATAATTTGCTCGTTCGTCGTAATACAGCATAATATATGAAGGTTATCCCTCGGGGGATAATCAGAAGTAACGCACCTAACGACATTAATATACACAGGGTCATATAATACCTAAATAGATTCCTGTAGGTAGACTGCTAGTTTCCCAGTACAATGTTATTGGAGTGTTTATTCAAATAAGATTGAACATTCGATTCTATCTTATTATTAATACTTTTATTCTGATTCTATATCATTTTGTTTTTCTTTTGTTTTTATCCGTAAAATATAAATGCAATTAACTAGAGAAACGTTGCGGACGTGACAGGTAAAAGCGCAACAGCACAAGAGTTCCATATATATCGAAAATGGTCACTTAGAAATAATTAAGATGAGAAATCCCGTCAGGTCATGATCTTAATACATCGTAAGTCAATACTGTGCAACTGTGTTCATCATTGTTATAGAGGGCGATATAATCCCTGATTCACATTGACAAAATTAAGCCTCAGAAACAATCACATTTTTCTACGAAAAAAAAAAACACATGTAAAATCAGCTGACCAAACTACAACTAGAACAATGAACCCAATTGTATATACACCAATCACAAATGTGTGAATGACGTATCATACGTTTCCATTGCAGAGTGACGTAACTTCGTAAGTCACGGGCGCCATTTGAACAAGCGAGGTATCCGACAAATCCTTAAATCGACATGGCTAAACAAACGCTGGATATGGGAACATTCCCGCTGCTCGTCTGGATTAGAGGCGCGCTTAAATCCGGCGGCACCCGTGCGGTAGTCAGTGTAAACATGGGTTAAGGGCGCCGCTCTATGAGATGTCTCGTAGGTATGGTGTGTTTTTGAAGCTGTAGAATAAAGTATGACTTTATTAATGTGCATACTTCGGGTATCATCGAATAGTGTAATAAGCAAGAGTAAGTGCTTTTGTAGAGAAACTAGACAAAGGAATTCATGAAAAAAAAAAAATACATTTCAGATTTCAGAGGGGCAATTCTCGTAAATTCAAGAACGGTTACAGTCTGATTTCAGTCGCAATCTGTCAAAAATACCTCTAATTTTTCCTACATTTTTGACAAGTTTTTGACATTCATTGTTGCTGAGATTAGATAGCGACACATTTTGAACGTTTTTTAATCACGAGAATTGGCTGTCCTTTGCGGAGTAATTTCACGAGGATACCAAGGAAGGTCTGTTAAATTAAAGGTGCTAAAAAACAAGACAAAAGCGATTAACACAGAAGAAAAGCTTCTAAATGTAAATGTAGATTAAATTTTATGTATAGACTCGTGTAACTGGGTACATAACATAAGATAACATCACACCTGTATTACCGGACGGGTTATGCAGAGGTGTATCGTATAGTACACCCACATGTTGCCAGTTATGTTTAACTCTCATGTAACTGGGGGCAGCCTGTTGCCACCATCATCATCGTATACGCCTCCCCTTTCTTCTGCCATACTTCCCAGTTCCCGTGACTTTGACGACATCGTTAATCTATTGCCACCAACCGGGCACAAATCCAGAATCCAGGCTGGACTTGTGCTCCAAAATATCAACTTAGCAACTCAAAATTGCGCAATACTTAACTCTATACCTACGTGTTTAACGACTAAGTTCGTAGTTGCTAATCACGCAGTATATCTGGTGATCCTCCATGGCAGGGCAGGGGTCGACTCATGTCCGTGGCACCAGTGACTGGCACTGACGAAATTGGCTCAAAAGCCAAGATAACTTCGGCGTAAATTATAAAAATCTGCGACGTATAACAACACAAATCCCGATTACGCTGATACTCACTGTTGTTGCGGATGGCTAGCAAAAACCTAATACATCATAATGTAACATTGAAATAATTCATCCATATAATATATTAGTATTCAGCTGCATCCGGATAGACTGGAAGCCGAACATAGTTGGGAAAAGGCTATATTGTTTGTGAATTAATAACATCATTTTCTTCCCTGCTGTTAGTTAATTTAATATTAGAACTCAGGAAGAACTTTCCACGTCATATGAAAGTTATTCTTTTAACTTTACAGTGTCTCTCTCTCTAGTCACACAAAACCGAAATAATATCTGAAATATTTTCTTTATTTTTATCTGTTAATACAGCCGTAATCGTTGGCAATTTTTTGTATCCGTATGTCACGCTCATAATTCAACTGTTTTACTTCTTATCTAAACTAATTGTACGTCTTAATTATCTATTTTTACGCGATTCATACCTATTCCAATGTCTAAATAGCATTAGGAGTTACAGTGGAAATTTTATATTTGTACATATATTACCTACATATCGTAACTATTTGTTTTGCGCATATCTAAGCGATTACACATAATTCTAAGGAAAAAATCTTTAAAATAAAACTAAATTTTTCAGTCAGTGTAGGTTTCAAAATCATTAGAATTAAGTATTACGAAATAAATAAATGTAAAGTTGGTACAAACATTTGAAAGGCGATTTCGAATGACCTATTCGTAATTATCGCTGAAGGTTATACATATATACAGTGCCCTCCAAAAGTAAGTTGACATTTTTTCGCATCAGCTAGTGATACCAAATTTTGATGTAAATTTAAAAAAATAATCAGTTAATACCTAAGTACATAATATACATAATCAGCCTATAATGTTCCCACTGCTGGGACACAGGCCCCCTCTCTGTGAGAGGGAATGGACCGCAACGCACCACGCGGGCCCAGTGCGGGTTTGCGGGGAAATTCGAAGACATGTCACGATGTTTTCCTTCACCAAAAATATATATAAAATTAAAACTATTTAGGAAAAACCACGTCGCTGTTTTGAGCGCGTTGACAGCTCAAGAATTAAAAGATAAGCTGACATGGTGTACAAATATAAGTGGTTTCTAAACGCTATCTCGTTCAAATAAGTGGAGCATAAATTAATCAGAGCCGTGGTAATAGACAACAGGGGTAATGCCACGGTAAATGTTACTATCGTAGTGTCTGTCTGTGTGTTTGTGTGTCACTTACTTGCCTCTGTATTCTTCAGATTAGACGGGAGTTGGTTATCGCGTTTGCATCATTTGAGATAAATAGTAGGCTAATTTTGGCACGTCGTTTTAAAGTATTACTCTTGTTTGTTTTGAAACTATGCGTATATTTACTCTAGCCCGCACCTTCATTAACGTGAAATGTATTGTTTCCCCGACTGACTCCGTCGCATTGTATCGCCAGCCCGCGCTATTATCTACTTCATGTTCGCTTAGCGCTTTCTGACTTATTTTCTTTTTGCTCAGCTCTTAAGAGTACTAGCATGATGTTAAGTAGCCTATGGCCTACCTCGAGAATTCGGCTATCAAATGCAAAAAGATTGTTTAAAATCTGATGGGAAGCTTCAGAGATTAGCGCGTACAAACAAATAAAATTTTCAGCTTTAATATCGGTATAGATTTCTAAATGGGTTCACATAACAGAATAGTTTAAATGTTTGCTAATATTCGGTAGTACAAATAAATCATTATTCGAAAGCTTATCCGTCAGTGTGTCAGACTATACAACGGCTTATGATTTTTAAGACCAAAATCACGCAGTTTTATCTAAGTATTTGGTTTAGATTTATGTTCCATCTTATTACTTACTACTTACTTTATCTTTAAGACAGATGATTAGTACCTACGTACGAAACTTGAACAGCTAATTGCACATCATCAGTTTGACATTGACAGAGCCTTTATGTCGTAGCAGCAACGGCGGTGTTCGTAGTGCAAGAGTTACCACTGATGTGCGGATGACAGTACGTTATCAGAAGGCAGAAAAGCGGTAATATGACTTCAGAAAATTCGACTTTCGGAAAAACTATTTTGAGTAGGAACATAGGCATAACCTATAATGTTCTCACTGCTGGGACACAGGCCTCCTCTCTGTGAGAGAGAGAGGGCTATAAACCACCACGCGGGCCAGTGCGGGTTGGTGGATGTCACATGTCTTCGAATTTTTGGTTCTAGGATATGCATCCTTGTGATGTTTTCCTTCACCGTTTTGAGAGCAGTGGTGAAATGAAATACTCAAAGTAAAGTGCCTGCCCAAAGTAATCAGCCTATAGTAGGCTGATCATGTATAAAGAGGTATTAGGAACAGGGTGTAAAGCTCACTCAGCCTCCATAGGAAAGGGAGGATCCTCCGACCAAACAGGTGTTGTGTCTGGTGGGTAACTGCCCGATGATTGATGTCGGGATGTTGTATGTATGCTGATTGCGCGGTAAACTTTGCTTGCGCGATGCAGGATTTTTCGTGACGTCAGTATGATGCATCCTAGTTCGCATGTGGCGTTGTAGGACATATATGTTATATTATTTAGGTTTCTCACCTAACTCTCACATAGCTAAACTTATAAATAACACAAACACAATCATATCTACTGAATAAGTACCAGTCGGATTTCTATGGAAATACAAGTAGTAGCTGACAACCGTTGAGCCCTGTTTGTTGAGCAATTGTTACAATTATGATTTACATATTTGCCGATCTTGTAATCTGATGTTACTGTCACCTCTATGTACTTGTTGTAATGTACATACTTAGTATGTAATGTTTACTGAAGTAGGTAGGTAGTTGTTCTTATGTTGGATAATATTAATACACTGGCCTGCAAAACTAAGTACTACACTTTTAAAATTGCAATAACTTTTTAAGTACACAAGATATACTTTCGAAATAAAAAGGACTCGAAAAAGAGTTTAATTTTGTATAAAAAAAACTTCATAGTCGAGAACCTTCTTTGAAGAAATGGCTGAAAAGAGCTTTAAAAACAAAAATAATCCTTTTCGAATTACAATTTTACCATTAATTTTTTTGTTTCTGCTTTTGTTTTCAATTTTTTTCTTGATCGTTGAGTCTTGTTACAAAAGCTAAGTAAGACAACAGCACATAAATTTTATTTATCAAGCCTCTTTCGCCTGAAGAATGTGCTAGGATCATATTTTTTCTGTAACTAGGCATCAGTATGCGTCGTACTGCGAAAATGGTGGGTGTGACGTTACGAACGGTCCAGAAGGTAAAGCGAAGGTACGAACAGACTGGAAACCATCAGAGGAGACCTTACCTTATTTCGAAAGTATATCTTGTGTACTTAAAAAGTTATTGCAATTTTAAAAGTGTAATACTTAGTTTTGCAGGCCAGTGTATGTTGAAGTCAAGTAAACGAAAGAAAATGCGTGCTAATATAAAGTTTAGACACTTCTAACAGGGATTAACATATTTAACTATAATCAGATACAGTAAAGAGAGTAGGGAGGCCTTTGCCCAGCAGTGGGACCGTAATAAAAATAAATCAGAGACAAATTTGTCTAAAGGCTAAATTTGTATAAAGCTAAGTTTAGCCATATCACTGGCAGACATACTAACGCATTATTTGTCAATATTGCTCCCCAAATATGCGATAAGATTATGAAATCAGGGTGGGAATATAAACAGGATTATCAATGATTAGGTACTAGGACAACAAGAAATGAGTGTGTTAGTGACTAATAAACCTAATTAGTTAATTTCTTAAGAGCTTTGTAATACTAATAAGAGGTCCCTACTATTTAAACGATATACTATGCTAACATCTTTGAATTAAGCTAACTATAACTGTAGACAAAGTTAATAAGCACTCATCCTTTATATATCCATAAACTAAACATTTTTCTTCTTAATGATTACTTAGCGTGTTATATCTAACGGAAATCAACATATAATTAAATGCAGACGATGAGATTCACTTAGCCGTAACAATTACCAGACGGTAAATGAAAAAAAAAATGTGGTAAAGAGGTGTCCAAGTCTGAAGTGAGAGTGAGGTTGTTCTATCACTGAATAATCTCCAATTGTCACCATAAAAAACCTGTCAATAACATTTAGTTGTGCCTTACAATTTTGGTTTTAACGGTCTTAAAACCTCCAATAAGTAACTTAGTTTGAATCCCCAAAATAGAAAATAAAGTAGATGTTGAGAAGAAATTGATTACAATGACGGCTTCCATCCCAATATTCATGTCAGTTATCGCATAAAAACTATTCCCCCCATCAGTACTAATTCTTATCATACGAATTCTTTAGCAGAAAACCGCCCAGCAAAGCTCAACAAGTCCAGAGCACACACAAATCGTTCCAAATAAATTGTAAAGTTCGGCGAACATATCCATTGTAATTGTGGTACGTGCTAGCCGTGATTGCAGCAAGAGTTAACACATAATACATTACAGTTTATGTCACAACACAATCAGGCTCCGCCGAGGACGAATCAGGCGGCGACGCGCGTAATCTGGGTTAACAGGGGTCAAACGACATCACAAATTCCAATACGATATTAGACGTATCTGTGGCGCGAATCAACGATTCTATGGACGGGCAAACTGTGCGTGCTATTGGCCAACACGCCCCTGCGCTTGTTCGCTTCATGCGGCACATTTTGCACATGCACTTTGATTGTGCACGTCAAATTGCTCAGAATTGGTAAGGGTTAATTTATTGTTGAGAGCAGCCGAGAGTACCTCTGTGACTAGATCATTTCGCTCTTCATCTCTCCTCCAATGCCCTCTTAAGTTTTATGATTCTGCTATTGAATCAAAAATTATAAGATCATTTGTTCTGGAGTTTCGGGTATGGTGTGATGATTCCTTAATTTCAATTAAAAGCTCTGTCCTCATTTTGTTTTTCTCCGGCGAGATTTTTTGTGTCAACTTTAACATTATAACGTGATGAGATATATCGTGTTTGCACATCATTAACCTTATTAAAACACTATCATTCGTTGTGAGTTTGCCGTTATGTGGTCAAACCGGCGTTCAGTAACAATATTCAATGAATGTAATCAGTGCGGCTCATGAACGTTTTGTATCGACTGACGCAATGGCCAAGTGTCCAATTTGTATCTCGATTCGCCTTAAGTGGTTCGACTTTTCTTAGATTAGAATACATAAAGATGTGTACTTTATTTTTCTTGCGACTTGCAGTTTTATTCTCATTGGTGTTGAAAATAATTATGGTCATTGTATGCATAACATTTCCATATTTGAACTACGTAATCAACGATTTTCTTCTGAAATGAGATACCTAGGACCTAGGTCATATGCGTTTTACAAGTTAACCCAGTCTCAGTTTACATGGTTAAAATAACAAAATATGAAAACTGATATGTCTAGAAATAAATTTGAACATCAATCCTTATATCCAAGGAGCCGTCAATATAGACTAGACAACGGGAATTTCCAGATTAGATGCTTATCTAACTTGCAAACTGTAGTTCAGTTGCTCTCGACCTGAAGCGAGATATGACGTCCGCCTTCATTGACGTTCAGCAATTGGCAGTAAATTATAAAATTGTCACCTCTTGTCGTGACTCTTTTGTTTATGGTAAAAATAGCGACAGTGTCTATTTGAGTATACTTGAGTGTCACACGGGTGCTAATCAAACGAGTATACCCGAATTTGTAATCGGATTTCCAACATGAGTTTGTAACGTGTAAAATGGTTATTTCTGTTTTTATTTTTACCGTTTTGGTAGTATTGGTCAAGATCGAAAACAACATTTATAGAAATAAGATGTCATGATATCATGTCATTTATGAACATTTTGGGTCCTTGCATCTTTCTGATCACCCATTGGTGTTTGCAAACAAAAACAACTTACTCAAACAAAACTAACCAAATCAGTTTTTTGATCTGAAACAGGCAAAATACCTAAGTCGTATTTTTAACATGTCTGAGTTTTTCACCGTTGACTCCTTAAGTTACTGTTTTTGCACTGGATAAGACACCAAATATGACAAAACAGTCTTCATTAAAATCAGATCATGAATTTAATACGGTACAATTACATGAAAAAAATACAGTTACATAATGCACAATATAATGTAAGGCAACGGTTCCCTTCGTTTGTCGATACGTTTCAAATGTCCCTCACGTCTGCCTTTGACAGACACTGTGCGCATACGCAACCATATTGCACCAATGCATGCAAGTGTACCAGCGCAAATTGTAGAATTATTCATTATTATTCGACCTTAATGGAAGCTATGGGGTCTCGTCTAGACATGATACCATAAAAGCATGGATAAGCCCGTGTTCATGTATTGAAATTATCCACTCCGTTATATTAATTGGGCGTACTCAAATTAAATATTAATGCTTAGATTATGGTATGAAACAATTAGCTGCGATTGGAAGTTTATGTATCCGTTTTAGTACACTTGTTTAATTTCGATTGTTTTTACAACATATTATTGTCTCCTTTATTTCATTATCTGCACATAAATTAAATTTTTAAATATTAGGTAAAATATCAAAAATATAAAAACATTTAAAAAATATAAAACATAGTAGGTACTTAGCCCACCTGTATCGGGAACAGGGTCCAGGGCTCCAGAAAGAGGAACCTCCTAACAATGCGGGCCGTGTCCTGAAGTACCTCTATCTGAATCAAGCCCTTGATACAGATGCTAGACGAGAGCCTCCTCAGGTGTTGGTTGAGGCTCTTGGCTATTAACCCATTGCTTGTCACGACTATCGGCACAATGATCGCTGGGGCCACATCCCACATGTCGACAGCCTCTCGAGCCAAGACAAAATACTTGATTTGTTTATCTTTCTCGGCTTTTACGACGTTCTCATCATTGCAACTCATTATTATTAGCAATAAAATATAAATCCTCGCATTTTTCTTATCTATCAAAATCAAAACAGATGTGAAAATATGACAAACGTGTTTTTACATGGATAATCACGGGATTAAAAATGAGACCTCGAGATTAAGGCTAAATTAAATTGTTTAATCATTATCATAGTCTAAATCTTGTACTAAGAAGTTGTTATCTCAGATAGAAATAGATATAGATATCGCCTATCAAATAATATTTCTGATTACCTACTGTAGATTAATTAGTGATTAGTATAGGACATGTTTTGATTTTTAATTTAATTAGTATTAACAGAATTAATTGAATTTTTATTTCATTGATTTCATTTTCGATATGGAAGTGCGGAACTTTTATATTTTGAAATATCAAAATTGAACTTATTTCACTAAAATGTTTGCCGTAGGTACTTTGAAGATCCAAGCAACACTACAATGCCTTGTAAAACCCATATTAATTTGTTTTTCCATACAAAGTCTAACCCACGCTTTTCTTTCGTAGAATCTGTCAGCGGAACTCAGGCGCAGCAAGACGCCGCCTCGCCGTTCGCCGGAGGACCGCGCGGTGCCCCGCCCCCCCTCCGCCCCCGTGCACCACGAGCGCATCCAACTCACCCCGCACACCCCCCACACCCCGCACCTCTCGCCCAAGAAGGAGGCCTTCAACAATCTGCTGAACAAAGGTATTACTGGTGAGTACACCGTTTTATGACTAGACTATGAATATTACGTGGTGATTGGGCGCGACTATGAATATGGCCTTTTGAATGAAGCTATGAAGAAAGTTTAGATGGATAAATCGGTAGATGGTTAAATGAATGGTAGCTTGAGAACACTATTTACATAATTATTTTAAGTAAGCTCTACTTAAACTTTTTTATTAATAAAGTAGCCTCCTCCTTTACATTTCCTCCTGTGTATTATTACTTTTCTTTTCTCTTGTATATATATTTGTAAACCTACCTTCTAAAGCATGCCATAACTGTCTATCGCGCTTCTTTAACATATTCTATGTAAATTGAGAGGTCTGGCTCTTGTGATACAGGAACTCCTAGCACAAGAGCTAGGGCTAACACTGACGTTTGTGTCTTAAAGTAAAAAAAAAAATAATAATTTTCTAGTGCTAATAGCTACTTACCAAGCGGCCAGCCGTAAGAAGTCTGCCAGCCAAGATTTAAAGCAGATTGCACACTGTTAATCAAACTTTAAATTGCGATTAACCGACTCACAAAAAACCGATCACAAACGATTTTATCAAATATTTTCTCTCAGTCAAAGCCGAAACGTCCCTCAAACGTCTTTTAAAACAAGTAAGAGTGCATTATTCGTAGTCACGCACTATTCTTCGGCCCCTTTGTATAACTACGGTTCATCTGTACAGTCCTAGTTAATCTGATGCCATTATTGATTCCTCGATATCTTTAGGTCGTTAAATCAAACTTTCGCAGTATATGCGTCAGTGATTTCAATATTTATATGCGTCAATAAAGTTTGTCAATGTTTATTGAATAGTTTCTAAGGAGTCAGCTCTCTGGTGTTAGTTATTCTGTGTCGTTTATGTTTTATTGTGATTGAAAGAAGGCTTTAGTTTGTTTATCAAGCTGAGCTTGAGGAGTATATTTTGTTCGATCGAGCTTGGTTTGTGGGCAGTGGTAGCCCAAGTAGTAAGGGTTCCGAGTTACGTAGTCATATGTTCGAAATCAGGCAGGCACTTTAGGTACTTTGTGTAATTTATTACGTCACCTCTGCTCTTAAAACGGTGAACAAAAACGTCGTGAGGAAACTTAGAATCAAAAATTGGAAGACACGTAAAATCTACCAACCTACCCCCTAATCTACTGCCTACGTGGTGGATTCGGCCCACTCCCTCTCACAGAGAGGAGGCCTGTGTCCCAGCAGTGGGAACGTATAGGCTGATTATATCTTGGTATCCTGTAAGAAAACTCAATTTTGGCTTAAACTCATTCGCTTGAGTGTTTCTTTAAAACGTTCATTGATAAATCGCGATTATTTTATTTGTTACCATTTCCGCAGAAATTCGAGATAACCATCAAAAAGGTGAAATGTGATAAGGCGAGGAAGTGTCACGAAAATTAATTAAATAACCGATAATATTGATCAGGTGCTACTGATAATTGTAACCTGTATTTTAGCAGAACATCCTTTCGATAAGATATAATTTCGAGAATCAATATAAAATACGTTGGTAAATATAGTTCTCCAGCCCGTATTACATCCATGGCGACCAATCTCAACGGAGACTAGCTTTCGGCGCGGGAGATATTATACACAAGTGACAAGTGAGTGAGTACTCACTCTCATAGTCCGATGGGATGGCCCGCCAAACCAACGGCTAAACAACATATAGAAGGTAACTAAAACAAAATATTTAAAAAAAAACATCGGAGGGGCACTAGATAGCTAATGAGAACGACCCCTAAATCCACGCAGCTAATTTCACGACCAGTTTGGCGCGCATTGCGCATGAAACCCGAACCGACGCGACATCAACTTCCCATACACGGGACTAATACCCACCGTTCATACCCTACCTAATAATTTCCCATTCATTCTCCTCTTTATAAATCATAATCTCTAAATCTACCGTCTTCTGTCCTTGTCTTTTTAATACAAATTCTTTTGTTCCGTCCCTTTCTAGTTCTTTTACCCCTTAAATCTAATCCGGGACATCCCGTCTGTCGTAAGGCGCGCTCAAAGCATAAGCCCAAGTGCACATGCAGTAGGCACATATCACATATACAGTGTGTTCCATGCTTAAGAAATTTTTCATTGTGTGTAGGTCGTAAGATAAATTAAACAAATAATAGGTACTTATACAGTAAGCATTAGAATTTTAGAATTACGTTGAAGATTTATTGTGTATAATTTTCAAATATTTGAAAATTATATTTATCCTTGAAGTTTTAGAAAACATCAATTTTGGTATTAGCTACCTACTTAGACATTATTTTGAATTTTTTCGACTTCACATAACCTTGTGTTTCCTGAAAGCATCATTATTTATTATCGTATTAACATAAATGGTAGCTGAATTTATTAAAGAATCTGTCATTCAGATTGTTTAAGTACACAGATCAAATAAAATTTTACTGACGGTTGCGCAAACAGAATGAAAAATATGAACAAGAAGACTATTATAAGTAGAGTTAGTAGAGGCGAGCTTGTCCCGCCAATCGGCCGGTGAGTTAATGCCTAATGCCACTAATCGGGCGTTATAAATCATTATTAATTTCGAATCGGGCCGCGCCGCCCGCGCCGCCGCCGATCCGCACCGATTAGCGATTGCACAATGCCCGACGGATTACGCCCGACGTTGAAGATATATCTTTTTGTCAAATCGTACCTGGGTACCGTCAGAAGATTAAATCTAGTTGGAAATACTTTGATTTTAACTATCGTTTTATTTGAAATGTAGAGCTATTATGAATGTATATCCTTTATGAAGTAGCTGTTTTGTGAAACAGATGACAAATTTAAAGATTAAGCAGTGTTTGATATTTCTGAAACCCTCTAATAGAATCTCCCTATTTTTCATTCCTCTTTAGTAATGTCAATATTTATTTTCTATTACAGTAAAACTGCTATGCAAAATATACCTCCCACATTATGTTAGTTGATAAAACAGCTTATTTAAATACAATTGAGATAACTATTCTTCCTGTTAATACATGTATTTTATTTTATTAATTTATTTATTTATTATATAGTTCAAGTACATAAATGTACAGAGGCGGACTTAATGTCATAGGCATTTTCTACCAGTCCACCATCAATCCAGTCAATTTCCATTTACCATAAGTACAGGAATATTTAAATGGCAGTCGTATTCTGAAAAAACTTCATAAAATATTAATTATTTTAAACTTTCGTTGCCGACCCTACTTTACACGAATAAGCCAGTTTTATATATAGATAAGCCGATTTATATTTTTTATTATACCTTATTATAATCTTTTATTTTATATGTAAGACATAACGTATGTACCTAAGCATGGTTTTATGGTTAAAATGAACGGTATGTTTAAAAAAATATATGCAAATATTCCTATTACGGCCACCTTTATCGCAGAATATCGACTATTAAGTAATAATATTTTGGATATCGTCGTTAGATAGATGTTATCTTGCTTCTCTATATTTATTTTAATACTTTAAAGATAACATTATTTTAATCGGAGATCAGATTAAGGAAAGGTTTTATTAGTCAGAAATACATTTGTGGAGATTAAAGTCAATATTTCTCGAATAAATTTTTACTAGAATTTTGACGTACGATCGGATTCGTTCATAATTTTATCTGGCCTATAAAATTAATATCGTAATATTTCTGTGTGTAAACTTAGTATTTTTCTCTTGATATTTATTCTATTATATGTTTAGTGCATGACAGTTATTATGTTTAGTTTTAGGGTTTGCTATGTGCTTCTTATCATAAAGTTTTACCAATGTTTAGATGTTGTGAGTTGGCGGGTGGTATAAACATACATTCGTCACACCAGTCATTCGTGTAGTGTTTTTAGCGTTATTTATAATTATATATTTATAGATATTTATTTTATTTACTTAAATTTATGACTTCTGATAACGAACCTTTTTTATTCTGCCAACGATTCTAGTGCATCAACACCATGTATGCATGTTTCACGTTCGTACCTACTTAGGTACGTAATTTGGTAGTGTTACAAATACTTTCTTACTAAAATGGTACTTACCTAACTTCAAAACCTTTATTTTGTCTGTTAGTATCCTTGTAAGCTCCCAAACATAACGTAATTAATTTATTTCTTTCTGTTTTTCTTAATTTCTCTAAAAACAGTAAAGGAAAACATCGTCAGGAAACTGGCATGTCCTACAAACAAAAATTTTAAGATATTTGACATCCCGCACTGGGCTCGCGTGGTGGATTACAACCCATTCCCTCTCGAAGATGGAGGCCTGTGTCCTAGCACAGGGAACATTATAGGCTTATTATACTTATACTCGCGCGACGACTCCCGGCCACCGAAGGCGCGGGCCTGCGGGCAGTGAGTAATGGGTAACTCACCGTCCGATCAGGACCAGGCCCGTGCCGGACGGCGTGTATGTGTTCCACGCGCGCCTCAAAGAGATGTCAGCATGAGTGACGGGGCCGAAGCCTGCCAGGGTAGCGGGATTGTCCGAAAGGGTTACCGCTGCCCTGGAACATAAAGGGCTAAGGAAGGAACACGGGTGGGTTTTAGTCAGTAAGAGTCTGACACTCCCTTCTGCTCCACCCAGAGCGGGAGGGGTCATTTGATGATTTCCCATCCTCAAAAAAAAAAAAAAATACTTATACTGTAGGTACATAATTGATAAAATATTTCCATCAACACAATTCTGATAAAGTTGAATACGTAATTGAACCTAAAGAAAACACAAATAGGTTCACAGATATGGGAAAACCACAGGCGGAAGCGGTTTCACGCAATACTTAGGTACCTATAGATACGTACCTAGCTTTGTTTAGTAGTCTTTATTACAAAGCAATATAATTAAATTATATTTATTTTGCGAACTATAATTTTATACCATATTAGCTGCGCTCCGCGGTTTCATCCGCATAAGTTTCGATCCCGTGGGAATATTGGGATAAAAAGTATCCTATGTATTAATCTGGGTTATAAACCATCTGTGTACCAAATTTCATCTAAATCCGTTCAGTAGTTTTTGCGTGAAAGAGTAACAAACATCCACCCATCCAAACTTTCACGTTCATAATATTAAGTAGGATAGGATTACCTTTTTTTACCCTACCTACTACGGGAGGATGCCCTCAGGCTAGGTAGGGCGATGATCTTCGCAGGATGGCTAGTAGCAGATGGATGAGAGTTGCCGAAAATCGAGTTGAATAGCGGGCAATAGGAGAGGCCTGTGTCCAGCAGTGGACTGCAATAGGCTGATGATGATGATGATAACTACTGACTCACAGCTGGGCAAAGGCCTTCTCCAAGTCCTTTAGTCATTAACCTATTTACGGGTTATTTAATATTGTTAGAAAATCTTCTTAATTACAGTAGAGGTGTATATTATCACCATATCTTTACATGAAATAGGTATTTGTTTGTTAGATACAGGCACCATTCAACTGAATAATATGAAAAAGGCTTTTATAGGGAGGTATTATCTATCACATGATCTAACCCTTCACCACTTTAAAAGCGAAGACAAGCTTTACAGACAAAGTTTTATCTATGAAGTTCCAAAAGTCAAAACGTAGGGATATATACAAAAAAAAAAACATCAAATTCATAACTGTCATCGTGTGACGTAGCGCGGTATGACACGTATGATTAGGGCCAGCACACACGCGGGCAGAGCTTTATCTCCGGGCGACACGAGGCTGATCCGCGCGGGATGATCCGGATCAACGGGATCCGTGAGGGTGAATATGTGTGTGTGTTATCGATTTAATGTTCGACTTACGTGCTGTTTCCATTCCTGTGTGAGTGTTTTTGTAATCTTTGGTAGCGTATTTTGATAGCTAAGTTAGGTGTTAGAGATTTTTAATTTCGTTTTGTGTTAAAACGAATTAAACATTAGAATGTATTGCGTCAGAAATGTGATTTTTTTAAATACGGATGTTAAAGAATAAGCTTTTCTGACGCAGTTTGAAAGCTCATTAAAACTTTATCTCTTTTAAATCTGAATGAGATAAGCTGTTAATATTTTAAATCCTAAATATAAAACATTCTCACCAATTAATGATTGACAAAATGTGACGTATTTTTGCAACATTAAGATAAAAGATAAGTATCTAAGATTAAATGTAAATTCGTTCGAATTCCGCGAAATAACAGATTTAGCTCAAAAATCCGGTATTATTATAACAGCAATAGCTTC
Organism: Apamea anceps; assembly: GCA_951799955.1. Classification (NCBI taxonomy): domain Eukaryota; kingdom Metazoa; phylum Arthropoda; class Insecta; order Lepidoptera; family Noctuidae; genus Apamea; species Apamea anceps. The sequence goes on from OX637501.1 coordinate 7,582,222, forward strand.
TGCCGGCGACTTCGTCCGCGTGAAATTTCTTGTTCTCCGGACACACTCCATAGCATTGCGTCTTTAGCCCGAACTATCACTTCGTTTTCGCTTTCGTTCTGACTTTTTTTCTTTTGCTCGGCTTCTAAGGGTACTAGCGTTATGTTAAATCCTATAGCCTTTCTCAAGAATTAGGCTATCAAATACCAAAATAATTCTCAAATCCGACCGGTAGTTCCAGAGATTAGCGCCTTCAAACAAACGAACTCTTCAGCTTTTTTATTAGTATATAGAAAAGATATAAAACAACGATCTTTGTTAATAAAAAGTGTTTTAAAATGCCACATCTAGAAATATGCGCATATATCTGTGTTGGACCCTACACCTTTCGATATTCGCACCGCAACGCAACCCTATCCAAGCTCGACCCCTAAAAAAGCTTTTAACAATTTCAGATTAACCGATAAGCTACACAATGAACCAAGGATATCAATTATATTTATAGAAATGCATTACTACCTACTTTTACATTAATTTTGGAACCATAATAATTAGTGCATCGCCTTTGGAGCGCCCGTTGGGGGAGAAAGTACCCCCTTCGTGGGTGACTCTTTGAAAAAGGTTTACTACCTTGACCGACCGACATACAAAGAGTCACATATTATTTAATATTACAAAATCAGTTCATTAATCGTCTCTTTTATTTTTCAAATTGTAATATTATAATCCAATCCTACTTCCTACTAATATGTGCGAAAGTTTGTGAGGATGGATGGATGGATGTTTGTTACTATTTCGCGCAAAAACTACTAAACGGAATTTGATAAAACTTTGCAGTAATATAGCTTATACATCAGAATAACACACAGGTTACTGTTTTTCCCGATAATCCCGCGGGATCGATACTTATGCGGGTGAAACCACGGGGCGCTGCTAGTATTCTATAATTTAGGGTGTGCGTACACTGCATACATACTTTTATAATCAAAGGTATATTACACGTACTGAACTAGACGATATAATATAGACTAATATGAAGCTTATAATAGTTGCAAAAAATATTTCTTTTGTTATGAACTCATAACACTGGCATCATTACAATAAATATAATATTTTATGAGTTACAAACGTTACGTGAGCTGCGTCACGCACAGGTGTTATAACCATTCTCTACGGACAAATATGATAATTTTATTAATTCATATAAATCAATATTTACAAAACATCTTTGCTTTTATGTGTGTATTGATGTATGCATCGTTTATCTAGTTTTCTTTTCCATTGCCGCGTTAAAAAGTGAGTTTTCTCAGTTATACACCTGAGTGTGGTGGTATTATTATGTTAAAATATAGTAAATAAATATCTTGTAATCGTGTGAAAGTATGCTTGAATCAAATGATAAGTGTTTTTATAAGCTTTTTTTTTTCAATCGCAGCTAAAGCGTTTGTATTTGAAGTTACATATTTTTTCACTTTTATTGGTTTTTATTTTTTTTATTCTTTATTTATTTGAAAGAGTTTTATCACTTAGTGATAATGTCACCCCCGTAACTGTCACCCCGTTGGGTTACTTACATAACTTTTATAATATTTAACACAACTAACTATTTACACTAGGTACTAAATTAAATGACTAACGATATAAATAAGTTACATAATGTACTGATCTAAAGTTCTGAGGTAGGACGCCCTCCGGCTAGGTGGAACGACGATCTACGCAGGATGGCTGGTAGCAGCTGGATGAGAGTTGCCGAAAATCGAGTTGAATGGCGTGCAATAGGAGAGGCCTATGTCCAGCAGTGGACTGCTATAGGCTGATGATGATGATGATGAAAGTTCTGAGAGTGCTTATTAGTTCGTCTTTTATATGCTAACTAAAGCTTATATATTCTAATATTTAAAAATATAATTTATATGTATTTATCTTTAAATAAAGGAAATAATAATAATAAGCCCCTTAAAGAACCACACGTCCTGCTTGACCATGTAAACACGTGAGGGGCGGACACATGATAAAAAAATTATTGGCGTTGCTAACGTGGGTCTGGAAACCCATTTAACATGCAGACTAGATCGATGAAAATACCTATAGGACCGCTCCCCGAAGGCAATCGTCGGGGCGCACCGGGGAGCGATGCTGGGTCTTTCAGCATGCGACCCATCGGTGGTGGGGGACTGAGCAGGCGGGTTCTCCCCGATAAAAATACTACAGCTGAACCGACAGACAGACTAGATAATAGTGATGACAGTAGAACAGTTAGATTTGCTTTGGATGTTTCGCAGGCGGCATCAGCTACTCAGCCTGTGACCACCAACGCGGGAAAACTCAGAGTGCGCATGAAATGGACTGAAGATATGAACATATTCATCATGCGCACTTACTATAATATTACGAAACTTAAAGAGAACAGAACCATGTAGGTACTGCACACAATTATTCGAAAAAATTAAATTACAGTACCCAGACATTAATGTAATAGAACAGAGAATAGCCGACACTTGCCGCATAGTAAGAATATTTTTACAACTATATTTGGATAATAATTTTACTGCAGCACAGAGCAATTTACCTTCTCAAAATAATAACTAGAATATCACATTTGTTCACACCCGTGATATTCTGAAAATACCAGCTACCTGAGAAATTAAATTTAAAAACCAAAATAATAATAAAAAACATTTATTTCAGGAAGTTATTTCCATATTAAGCACATCAAATTACATAGATATATACATAAAATTATTACACATTAAAAATATTGCATTTAAAATAAATAAGTTAGTTAAGCTACGCGGTTAATCCGCGGATAGGTGACCATCTTCACATACCAAGATCCCTCCATGACTCAGAAAGCACGTTAAGCCGTTGATTTCGGCTGTTATTTGTCGATCTTTGACAGTCGTTACGGGTCATCGAAAGTCTGACAACCAGTCTTACCAAAGGGTATCGTATTTCCCAGTAACTGGGTTGTGGCGGTTAGATAGCCAGTCGCTCCAAGTAAAGTACTGGTATTCAGCTGCATCCGGTTAGACTGGAAGCCGACTCCAACATAGTAGGTAAAGAAAAGGCTATTGACAGGTTTTAAGTTGGTTAAAATTATTATTCGAACTTCGATAAAACTTAACTCTTTGTACGCCATTCTGCAATTAAGTACAGTCCTGAAAAATTCTACACAAAAAGGTCAAACAATTCTCTCTGAACTTTCAAAGGCAACCGGCGCAAAGATTAGCCACTAATACAGTTCAATCTGTCCCCACCAGAGCGACCACAAAACGATAAATTCAAAAGATTCCCAACGTACATTTTCCATATTCAAAATCCATAATATTGTCGACCTCGAGGCACCGTAGTTCCGTACATCCAGATCTGGCGGTCGCGTAATCCGGCTTAGGACTGATCCGAGTATGCGTGTGTATAGACACCCTACCCTATATTGTTTGGTACGTAGTGAGGACACGTTAAGTGTTGCGGTGGACTTTTGAATCCACTTTTTGTAGTTTTGTTGCATTGCTTTTGAAAGCTTTAAAGATGAAACTGTGCTTTCAAATACAGCTGGTCTATTCTGGAAAATCTCACCTTGAAAACTTAGGTGAAGTGAGCTGTCATTCTACCCGAGCAACAATATTGTTGCTAGGGGATTGACACTATTGCAGCTCACTACAAGCTCACTTCCCCTAAATTTTCATGATAAGATTTCTACAGAATCGCTCGGCAGGAACTTTCAAAACAAAATAAAAACTACTTAATTAGACCGGATTCTTGTAATCCCCGTTATTGGTTAAAATTAAGACTCTTGTATCTTTACCAGTAATGAAGCAAAGACCTCAGCTTTGCATAGGAGATCTTTGCATTGGTAAGCTAAATGATTCCTTTTTTTATAGGAACCGATCATTAGTATTTTTGATTAACCCATGATTTAAATCAAGCAACCCTTGTACCTAATTTAACCTTTAAAAGCTCATCGGGTAACATGTTCTAGACATTAAAAACTGAAGGTGTTAAACGTCCTACGACGGACGTACTCCATGAACGTGGTGTTTATAAGATCAAGCCTATTAGGGGCGTAAAATGAATTTGCTGGCCAGGCCAGTATCGGTTAGGTAGCAGTAAATACGGCCAGAAGGAAGGTCATTGAAAGAAGGTGCATTGGAAATTAGAACTCTAGCACAGTTTTAGACCAACGTGAACTAATTCTGGGTTACTAGGACAAAAACAGTTGAAATAAAATGAAAATATTTGCAATAATTGTAGTACAGACGCTAACATCAAGCTACTACAATCTGTCAAATTTATTTAGTACATTTTCAACTTTATCGCTAAAACATAAGGTTCAAAGTTGACTGGGAAATTTTGACAGTTTCGGGTAGCTTGATGTGCTGGCGTCTGTACATTACTGATGGTCGAGTTTTTTTTTTAACAATTTCTAAAAATTTTTGATTACATGAATTAAATAAATGAAGCTAATAAAAGTACATAAATCATAGTTATTAAATTTAAATATCAAGTATTTGTCAAATTATAATAGTAACATGTCAGTGTGAATCTTCAAAGTCTAAATACTCCTTCACAGAATAAAATGAATTTTCTATAAAGAGAGTTTGAAAGCTGATTTTGTGTAAGAATTGTCACTGCGAACCAAAGACCAAAAAAACAGATGCTTCACACAATCTACTTATGAAACAGTAGTGGCCTAGTAGTAACGGCCCCGACTTGCGAGTTGTAAGTCGTGGGTTCGAACCCAGACAGGTACTTTAGCATAGCATAATCAGCCTGTAATGTTCCCACTGCTGGGACACAGGCCTCCTCTCGGTGACTGGTGCTTAACTTTGTGTAAATTATTGCATCACCACTGCTCTCAAAACGGTGAAGGAAAACATCGTGAGAAAACTGGCATGGTCTAGAACCAAAAATTCGAAGACATGTGACATCTATCAACCTGCACTGGGCACGCGTGGTAGATTACAGCCCATTCCCTCTCGAAAAGAGTAGGCCTGTGTCCCAGCAGTGGGAACATTATGGGCTAATTATGTTATGCTTATGCTACACAATCTACAACAACTTTATTTTCAAGGATCAAAATAATCGTCACAAATAGGACAGTAGGTATTCCATTTTGCCTAGCCATGTGTAACTTTAATGCCTACGGTTTATTCACGGTCGACAGTGTTGTATGGATCACTACGGCAGCTTGTTGATGACACAGTGGCACTGCGGTACGGCACCGTTGTCGTATACCATAGAACCGTGTCATATACAAGTTCACATGACTTTTTTACGTGGCGGTTAACACGCTGTCCACACGGCGACATATCAAGCTATACATTTCCAGTTTTAGCTGACCTCGAATTATATAGGTTTTTCGTACAATCAGATGTTAGCTTCTACTGGTTATATGTAGCCGTGCTCACCTTCAAAAGAAACCGTGCCGTGTACAAAGGGCCCTAAAGTTCTGACTATCCAACAAACGGTCAATCGTGAAGGGATTTAAATCTACAGCAGTCGTAAACACCAGTGGCCATACAATTATGTAAACGATCGATATTATAGCGAGTGTCGATAATCTTTCGGTGGTCATCACCTTGGAATTTATGGTCTCAAAGCCTATAAACCATTATTTACATTTCGTGGCAATAATAAACGTAATAATCTCACATATTTATGTTGTATTCAGTTTATTGATTATTTATTTTATTTCTATAATGGGAATGTTTTTGGATTAACATGATAGGAAGCTTATTTATTTATTTACATACATAACACTTAAAAATACATAAAAATAGAAAAGATCAAAGGTACTGCTTATTTTATTATAAATTTCTTTCGCACAGATCTGCGAAAAGAGAGAGAGATGAATAATTGATAAACCACAGAAGTCAAATAAAAACAGACGACGAGCTTATTCGTTTTCAATTTTCATGAACGCAAACGCTTACTAAACCGCTGATGACCACCACATAAGAAAACTCCATTATACTACATATATAAATTACGTCACAAATCCCCGGCAAGTTATTCAACGAAATCCGGATTTCAGTAATCCGGTAGGAGATGTATCCCGGACCGTGGCCGGCCGCTGCCACCTAATCTCCCTGATCCGGATCACGAGTACTTAGCTCTATATGTATGTTCTAGTTAGCTAGCTTTCTTCGTGTCGGAGCTCCTCAGGTCTTTGTTAGAAACTAGGATTTTCCAGTGAATACTAGTTCGGACCGGTTCAAACCCGATTTTACTTGTTAAATCCGTTTATTTTTTTTATTACTCGGAATGGACGGACAAAAAGTCGGATCTGCGCTGTGTTTGTTAGGATTTGGCGCGTGTTTCTTCTTGGCTATCAATTAAAATAACGGTTTTCAGTGAAAAACATTGTGCTGTTTCGAAGTTTGGCGGATTTTTTAAAACGTTTTGTGCTGCATTAAAGTGTTCCCTATTGTATGTACAAATCTGTCACGTCCAGAACAAATCAGTTCCTTCTTAATAACTCTATAACGATTAACTTTTACCTAATTACACGGAGGATTACATTACCCAATCATATCAATGCAATGGACTGGTTATCACGTGCGTCGGGGGCGCGGGACAGCAGGGGGAGGCGAGGCGGGGGCACCATCAATCATCTTGAGATAATCTCCTGTACTTCAGCCCAATTTGAGGCATGCACTCGGCTTAACGCACACAAACAGACAGTTAGGGACCGGTTTCACGATGAGCTAGCTACTATACGGGACGGTGGAAGTCCGCAAATGATAATCGTAAAATGATTCTAATTGAACTTTTTTTTGGTGTGCCGAAACTGTTTTTTGGTATTTTTTTTTTTTGGCTCATTGGTCAAGCTTTTGACTTTCTACTTTAATTTTTTATGGGGAAGGAATATTGATATAAAATTATTTGGAAAAATGTCTTACGGCCACCTAGCTAATTTTCCTTTTCTTGGATATTAAAATGACTGGTCTACAGAACATTTTTGGATAAGACTAAATTCTGAAGTTTTTGCAGAAAACTAGTTCGTAGTTTACTAAGTTAACTGTCGATTAAAGTTCACCAAGCTCATTTCCCCAAGGCATAAAGTTGTAAGTCGTTTGTCAGATTCAATTCGAAAACGAACGATAAACGGCTTCTGATTACATTTATACATTACACATAACATTTCAATGTGTGCGTATCATAATGCAAATCCTTTACGATTATTCTTTTGTGTCTGACTTTAATTTGGTTTTAAAGCCACGACTACATGCGTACGTCCGCGTGTACAGCCGTAACTACGCGGGAAGGTTTCCGTGTGTGTTTTAATCCGGCGGCAACAACAGAGAGAGGCAATCAGCTGAGCCTCTGATCAATCGATAAAAAATCGTGGCGGTGGAGTTGTGTGGACAAATAAGCGTGGCCTGTAGGCTCTGGTAACGGATGATCCGGACCATTTGTCAAGATTAGGCTTACGGGCCGAGGCGCGGATTGTCACTCCGGTGCGCGGCCCGGCGTGCTTCGGGAACGGTCAAGCGGGAGCTTTTTGTCGTATTACGTCATGATACCAGTGTAGAATGAACTTCAAAATTGTTTGTCACTGTTTGCTTCCTTTAAAATACATTAAACTTGCCGGTATAAAACCCAGACATTATAAATTATGAAACAATCGTCTACCGCATAATCCGCAGCATAATAATTTCATTAGCAGCACTAAATCTAAATACGTTTTTGAGACAATTCCTCTCATTGTTTAGGGTATCGTAAAAACCATAGAAGTGAGCGGCAAAGGCCTCGTTCACCCTAATCGCGGGACCCCGTCTGGCAGGGCTTAGGGACGGCGCCCTTAACAAAATCTTAATCCCTACAAAGGGTTAGTAATATTATCTTATTACAGTCGCAAGAAATAAACCTTTAATTCCCATGCTTCCTTTAAAATATAGACGCTATTAAATTTATGTACTGGAGGATAAATAAATGACTTACCTCGCCAATATCAACAGCAATAAATGCGTTTTTATAAAAGAAAAAAATACCTATAACTTTTAAGATTTAAGCTGGCGGTAAAATTAACTCAGCAGCCATGTCGTTTACGTATTCTAATGTGCGTACTAGAAGGAGCACTAATACAGGATATCTATATTAGAAAATCCCCGTCCAGCCATTACTTGGATCATTTGGAGACAGATCAAAGCAGCTGCTCATATCTTCATTCTGGTGTCGCGGTAATCTGGTGACGGGTTGCAGATACATAAATTTGGCTTCAATCGCACATTCAAAGCCCATTAATCGCGGATTCAGTGTGGACGCACCTTTAATGCATGCGCTTGGTTCAGGGATGTGCTAATATTTATAGGTATGTTATGTTATTTACATTGATAAATAACAACGTATCTATAATATCATACATGTAGTTTAAGTAGAAGAAAAGATCTTTATGTACCTAACGTATTTGCGTACTACATCGTAAGTAAGATCAAAGTCATAGTACAAAGAAGTACGGAAATTAGGTTACTGTTAGCCTGCATCATCCCACTGATGGGCAAAGGGTTCTCCCCATGACTTCCAGCTTTTTCGATCCAGGGCTAAAGTGGAAGTGGTTAACTACGAATTTTGGAGAACTGAATGTAATAAAAATACAGAACCGGAACTGATCAAACCTACTCATATATTTTCATCCATCATCTCATCATCTGCCTAGCCTTTTCCCAATTATGTTGGGGTCGGCTTCCAGTCTAACCGGATGCAGCTGAATACCAGTATTTTACATGGAGCGACTGCTTATCTGACCTCCACAACCCAGTTACTGGGTCATATATTTTCATCCATTAAACCTATTTATACAGAAACACCCATATTCAAAAATAAACCATGGGACATTAAATCTGATAGATTTAAAGCTTTTCTTAAGAAGATTAAGCCCCCAAATCATAGTTTCTTCGACAACCCTAGGGGATAAACCAACTACACACACATGGCTACCACTACCGGTGTATCTCGGGAGATCTGATAAGATTCAAATAAGGGATTAGAGAGGGACGCGGCGAGGATTTGCGCGGGACACCTGCGGGCGCGAGCGAGATGGAAGACGGGATTATCCTCGTCGGACCGCGCCAAGTGGTGCCCGTACGTAATATGTGACGCAGTTGCGCTAAGTATGAAGATCTAGCTTTGGATTTGAAAGAATGCGAAATTAAGGTATTAAGTGTGCAAGGCTGGCTGCAGACGAGCCGGTGTAATCGCTTGCAAGTTCTGTATTGCGTGTTTTTATATACAAAGTCGTAAGTATAGGAAGGACTAGGTTTTAATTCAATGTACCTAAGTATGGAGATACACCTACATGAAATGATTTTGCGTTTATCGATAGTAACAGTTTTTCTCACAGGTTAGATGTTACTTATCTAATCTCTAAATGATACCTTCTATTGCTTATAACAAAACTGAAATATAGCCAACCAAATGTTGATACTACTCCACAATACCGCAGGTGGCATGTATTAGCCTAAAAATAATACATCACAACTCTTTATTTGTGAACGGCACGTGTACAAAGGCAAATAAATCCACGCATATTTGTATGTTTTCCCGGAGCGCGGGATTAAGGTAAGGCGGGATAGGCGGAATCCCAGTATCCGGGATTGCCACGTGCCTTTTTCAGGATTTTCTCGCCCCAGTCCCTTTTACAATCACTTTTTATTTACAATACAGCCTACACGAGTCAGGTGTCAGTTGTTTGTGTGTGTACAAGGACCAAGGTCGTGCGTGTTTATACCTTATCATATTATTTTTTTAATCGGAAAATCTTTTTGTCAACTAACTTGTTCATGCGGACTGCGGACATATTTTTGAGTTTTCTGTTACGTCTTTTTGTTCATGAAGTACGCAAATAGGCACAAAAGAAATAAAAATCTTATATGTCTATCAAAACGCAAAATAATTCTATACAAAAGCAACCGTTCCGATCCGTTTTAATCTTATAACACGTATTCTTTATTTATGTTTACCTATGGATATACGCGGCAGGGTTGTCAAACCCCATACATTAAAAAGACTTCAACTCAATCAGGGCTGAAGTTTATGCTTTTTTATTCTTTTTTTCCGTTCCGCTGAACTAATCCGTCGGCTTATCTTCAGCTTGCAGTAGAAAGCTACCAGATTCTGGTCGGTATTGCAAACTGTGTTCTAATTGTGTGCGTTTAGAGTTGGATATTGTGTGTAGGGGTTTTATTAGGGGGTTCTTCGGTAGTCAATGAACCTCGTAGGACGAAACCGCGACCTACCGTAGGGGTTGTAGAGTTGTCGAATATTTCTATATTCAATGTTTTACTTGTTACGTCATTTTTTATTGCTGTAAGATTTTAGTGGGTGACGTAAAATGTCGTCAGTAATACTTAGCGTATTTATAGAGCTTTTCGCTTTTGATTTTATGGAGCTATTTATAGAGCTTTGGGTTTTCTTCTTCAAGACAATTTTATTTGGTACCTGATTTGTTTAGTATATTACCCAACATTTAAATTATTATATAGTACAGACAGCCTTTTTATTAGTGAGAAAACGAAAACCAATTACAGCTGATTTAGCTTTAGATATCCTATCAGATCCTATCCCTTTGAAAATTCGGTGCCGTTTTTTTTTATAAATTCAACAGGACTATCTCAATTAATATGCAAGTCCGTGTCTTCACGGGCGTATGGGTCACAATTGATAAATTTTAAATCTTTTTAATGGGGTAGGTATTCTTTGAAAACTGGATTATTCGCCCGGCTTAACGATCGCAATGGGAAAATAATAATTATTTATTCACAAAATATATGCGTAAATGTGAGAGGTGCAGTGTATTTACTTGAATAAAATAATTTATTTTATAACTACAGTTACGTTTTTAAGAACTGTACGCAGGGTTTATGAATCAGGGATGCTTGTGAATTTCTATCTTTTTGGAACGAAGTCCCTTAACGCGGCTTGCGGTAGGAGTTGACTGGTGATCGTACATTCCCGCGACCCCCGGCGTAGGTGTGAGATGGAACACCGGGGTGGTTATAGTTAGTAAGAGTCTGACAGATCCCACCGCTCACCCCCGGGCGGCGGATATCCATGAGGATTTTCCACCACGGAAAAAAGAAAGGAGTTTAGAAACCATATTGGTAGAAATCATAACGTAAGGAAATATCGTTCTCCATGCGATTTTCTGTCTCTCTCTCTGTCTTTTTCTACATATTATATAGGGGTGTGTGTATGCGTGCGAATACCTATCGCGTTAAGCTACTGTTTTCTAGAAGAGCGTTTCCGTTACTTTTACAACAGCCGTCATGTAAATCTGTCATTTTCACCAGTATTTGACATTGAGCTGTCAAAAATCGCGCAGTATTTACACATTACGGCCGAATGCTGAGATCACCACTCTTCTTAGAAACCATAGCAGCGGTCTCCTGACCGCAAACGTATTTTTATAGTGGCACATTGGTAAAAAAAAATCGAACATAATACTTTCATCTGTAACATTATCAAGTCTTATCGGGACCGTCCGTTATCGCTATGATAAAAATGTTAGTTTCCAATAACTTTTAGAAACTAAGTAACATATTTTTATAATTTTTTTATCATAGCCTACGTTGAATGAGACGAAATTCAGTAAAAAAATATAATTTAAACCAAATAAATATACAAACAAAGGTCACGATTATGTTTTTAATATTATCGGAAAGCAGCCATGTTGAGCCCATGTTTGTCCGTGAGCTCGTTACGTTGGATATAAATATTTTATTCTGGGATAAAGCCGGACCCGGAATAATCCCGAGTGGACGAGTACAAAAAGAGATAAGCCACTAGTACGATTAACTGTAGAGTTTTTGTAGCATTTCCATTTTATTATTACCTACAACGCCTTATTACCTGTAGCCAGATGGTATTGAGTGGATAAAGGGTGTTAACGGATAAAAAACGGGTAAATTTTTTTTTAGTAAAACGGGTCAACTTTTTGAGAACTAAACTATTTTAAACACGTTTTTTAAAGATAACAAGTTCAAAATAATGACACATCACATTTGTATAAAAATATTTAAGCTTCTTTAAAATTAAGATGTTTTAATTGTCGTGTTTTACGCAACAGGGTATTATTTATCGCTAAATCTTTTAATATATTATGTTGACACTTAAGTAGGAAATTAATGACGACAAATCTGCACCGTATTACACGAGAAAAAAACAATACTACAATGTACAATTTAAGATGAGTTTGTTTAATAAAAATGTAGTCAAACTCATATATAAAAATGACACCAATACATTCCCCTTCTTGATAATTTTCAGCCAGTACCTATGAATCAGTGACATCTATCGGCGATAATTAAAAATTAAGATAAATACTTTGATAAAACTAATTAATTAGGGGCACATCTACATCTATATGTATACTAATAATAAAGCTGAAGGGTTTGTTCGTTTGAACGCGCTCATCTCTGGAACTGCCCATCACGCTACGACTCTGAGGAGCCATGCAAAAAGAAAAAAAGTCAAAAATAATGGTAAGCGAAAAAAAAGTAATATCGCGCGGGGGCGATGCGACGCGATGCAGGGGGTCGGCGGGGGTACAATAAACATGCGGACGAAGTTTGATAAATAGTTTCCGTGCTTGCTAAAAGAAAATTAAAAGCTACATAAATACTAGCTAGCTAGGCTTCTTATGGGCAAGCTCGTTCCACCGTAGATCTCATCCCTGCCTCTGGGCTGGATTGAGGTCAAGAGTGAGCCCATTGTCAATAAAAAAAAAAAAAAACACGAAACGTTCTAACTTTGAAAACGTCACGTTTTCATAGGGCTGGTGCACACCAAACGCAAAGCGGCACACATTCTCATTACGGCTTAACTTACCGCCAAACTAGTTCTAAAATGTCGGACAAGACTTAACACATCACATAGCATTTGCCACACTACCGTAGTTACCTATTCCTATACCTTATTCCAAACATTTTCTTAACTATATAATTATAATCTATCTGCCAAGCCTCTTCCCAGCTATATTGGGGTCGGCTTCCAGTCTAACCGGATGCAGTTGAATACTAGTATTTTACATGTAGCGACTGCCTATCTGACCTCTAAAACCCGGTTACTGGGTAAAACTATACCTCGGTATGACTTGTCAGACTTTTGAGCTTCTGACTATCACTAACGACAAAGATCTACGAATGACTGCCGGGACCAATGGCTTAACGTGCTTTCCGAGCCATGGAGGGGTCTCGATATGTAATGGCTGGTCACCCATCCACGAATTGACCGCGGCAAGCGTAGCTTAACCTGCGACCGAATTGTGCGGCTGTTATTGTTTAGCCACGAGCTTCTCCTTCCTTACCTATCTCATCAAAGAAAATAACATGAAATATCACAGTAATTACGGACATATTTTCATCCGGCAAATGTACGGTTTTTGTTTACCGTCCCGTTTGATGTTGACGTCTTATCCAATAACGTTAATGCTGCTGTCTTTATGGTACCACAAGTTTCCTTTAGCACGTCAAGAATATCAATTGATTAGCGTAATGTAATAACACAAATACGGTGATTCATCATAATGTTTTCAAATAGGTTCCTGTCGGTTTGTCTGATAGCTTTTATGACTTCTGTATTAAGGTTGCGATTATCATAATAGTCTTTGAAACCAGGTAACAAAGGCATGACCAGGATTATGTGCTCCATACATGAATCAGTTTTATAACAGCGCTACTTGGAAATGTTGCCGTCGGCCGCGGCTTGCGGTCTAGGCTAGGTGTAGAAAAAAAACTTCCTGTACGTGACGTTAGAGCGACTAAGGACGATTCTATGACATTTGTATAGATTATAACACTATCCTCTTTATGGACATGTAGATTTGTTTGAATTCGTCGCCAAAAACTATGAAACGTTACAACAGTCTCTGATACGCACCCTAATTGCGTAACACACTATCAATAACAATATACATAAGTCATTTTGAAGGATATTGTTAATCCATTACTTCATATGTTCGAGAAATTCATCTGCTCAACAAAGTAAATAACGCAATGAATGTTGTTGAACTGTCAAAATGAAAGCCATTGCTACTGTTAGTCTCTGTGCTACTTCGAATATTGTCAATTATGTTGTCTAATTACTATAAAGAACAGTAGTTAGCTGCTAGTGCTTTGATTCACAAAATCAATAAGTTGAATCAGAGTCATAATTAAACCTACTTTAAATAGATGAATTCCGCATCACTCATATGAGCGCTATTACTGTATGAATGGTCCCGGCTCGCTCCGCGGTCCGCGATCCGATCCGCCCGTGCCCGCTTAAGCCAGATTTCAATAGAGTATAATCTCACCCTAATGAATCTCCAATCCGGATTACCGAGGGGCCCCTATAATAGACGAGTGACGTCCATTGCAAACGAGTGGGATTTAGTTTAGAAAAAACTTTGATTAGTCTAGTGCGCGCCCGTTTGAATACCGAGAGCTGATTAATATTTCAACGTGGCATATCATACTGTTCCACATCTGTTTACATCTTTTGTGCCAAACAATAATAGACATAATTCCCTCTGGTGTGTGTTATCTCAGCGAGACACATCAAGGAACTATGTCTTAATTCAGATGTCTGATTCCGTCCAATAAATTGTAAAGGCCGCACGACACTCGGCTAATCCCATTGGCGGGCATTAGAACGGCTTTGTGCGGACAGATCGCGCTCGCACGCCGAAATTACCTAGCAATTGGTAGCCGCGCCGAATTGCCAGCGGGCTCAGTCTAAATCGGCTGCAGACACTTTTATTGCCCGGCCAAATCCCGCTGACCCGAGCTCGAGCCGATCCCGGCTTCCGTTTTATCCCGGCCCTGCTTAATCCCGGATTTGACGTCGCTTAATCCGAACCCGTGTTGGATATCGCGTCGACACAGGCCTCGCCCGCACTCTTGTTTCTATACTCTCATATATTGATTTCGGATTTCACGGCGCACCTTCATTGAACTCGCATAAAAGCACGCGTAAACAATGCGAGAGCGGACCTTTTGAGGATTACCGCGACGCGTACGCCGCTATAATAACAAATTAATAATATTTATATTATTATGATGGAATAATTCAATCGAGACAAAAGTGTTTCATAACTATCTCGCTGACACGGGATTATGGAGCGCGAAATGCATCGCATTCAGATATGTGGACTCAATGATTTAAAATTGTATGCAAAAAATGAGCAGATTAATTTGTGTTTTCATTGGGTGGTGCGTTATGCGAAAAATTGAGCGGTCGGGAAGCAAATGAAAATGATCGCCTCATATTATTTTGTTCTCGTGGATTGTCGTTCGCAAAGTACACTACTTACCTACGTGTACTGAAAACTCTGTTATTGAATTATTGATGCAATTTCGCCTTGTTTACGTGAATAGAATTTAAGTTACGTTGGCCTGTTACCGATTCTAATGTACTTTGACGATATTTGCATAAATCATTATACAAATGTACCGTTGAAAAGATGATGTTAATAAACTGGTACATTTGCGTCCACACACACGGCGCACAACGGATTTGGCAAAATACATAATAATGTTCCGCGTTTAGGAGCCAAAATTATATTTGATGGCAAAGTGAATAGTCGACTATTTCCCATTTTAATGAGGATTATAGTTTCTAGTGCATTTAGTGCACTTCGCACGGTAAAATTAATTACTAAATCGAGTCTGTCTGCGTGCTCTAATAGTACGATTCGTTTCAAAGCCTACTGCGCGTACAATTTCAGTAATCCTAGCTTTTGACTGACGTTTTAAATTATCTAACTTTAATAACATGTTTCTATTGCTGTTTAGGGAAGTTTCACTCAGTTTTCAACATAATTAAGAATATTACTCAACGGAAAGGAGATGTTACACTTTTGAGCACATTGCTACGCTAGGGTCTACGCCGAGTTTGTTTGTAAGATGTACCTTCTACCTATGTCGGTTCATCTGAACTGAAGTTTTGTTCCTTTTTCACGTTTCCTATTTATAGACGGATCGAAGGTTAAGAGGTTGCGTACGAAGATTTATTTTTATCATTGAGGAAAACATTGCTAACCATATATAAAAAAAAGTTGCTTTTTCGTCCTTGGCAATTTTTTTTTTAAGAATTTCGCTCGAAAAAAATTTCATAACATATCAGTTTATTAGGCTTTACAATATAGACGTATACCACAAACAAAATATAACCAATTTGCGTCTCAAATCATAATGACCGTCCATGCCCACAACGGAACATTAGTACAATTTAGGCGATAATGCCGCTAAGTCCTCGTTCACACTGCTGGTATTACTGGACGACGTTAATTAGTCTGTGGCGTGGCCAAGGCCTAAACAGGCTTTTAACTTTTCAAATGCTTTCATTAACTGCATTGCGATTATTTGGTCGGTATTTCCACCGCCATTGATTGAGAATGGAGGCATTAGCGACTCTGTTAATACAGTTTTAACCGATTAATTTATTTAAATGCTGATAATGTGTTATTATTATTTAATGGAATATGTTAGCATTTTGTGTTAGATATTTTGGAATGGGTTATTTTAGATATTAATTTTATCGTGTTTTGTTTTGTGTCGATGGATGGACTGTGTGAAAGATGATATGGATGGACGGGGGTTGACTATCAAGATAACGACTAATAGAGAAGTGTGGAAGAAGAAGAAACGTCGCGCTGACTCCAAATATTAAGGGGTAAGTGAGAATGATTTTCTGGTGTTTTATGTTTATTTTAATGAGGATTTTGAGCTGGAAGGTGGCAGAAACGATGTACCGAGATGACAACTACTAGAGAAGTTGTGATAAATTGGGACAGGAGAAAGATGGTGATGATTTTGTCTTGTTCTATGTTAATTTTAATGAGGGTGTTGGTTGAACATTTGTATGATTCTCAGTACTTGTTCAGCTGCTATGTAGCTTTTAGACATAAAATATAGATAGTTTCAGGTCTGGTTAGACCTATTTCAGGATTTTCAGACAGGAAAATTCAGACAATGAATGGCAAAAAATATAATATAGTACTCATTTACAATTTCACAAAACAGTGGGAGTTATTTAAAGGTACAATTAGGAAAGAAAAAATCTTTTCTAACAAATTCGTTGCTAACTTTTTTCTAACAAGAATAAAGTACCAAATAAATAATACTATTACTGGTATTATTTATTTAGGTAGGGTCCAGTAGGTAGAGTCAGCAACAAAAGTCGCTTAACACTTCAGTTTATGGAATCTTTTTTAATTAGCTAAATATTCATAAACATTCTTAACTGATATAAAGTTAACAATGCATCTATTAAAAAGCAATGTATTATTATTTTTTTCAAATTAGATTATTTATCAACATACCTATTCTTACTAACCTTAATAAATCTGTTACTTACTTTTTCTAACAAGAACAAAATACCAACTAAGCAGTTGGTACGGTCAGACAAAGTCGATTAACATTTTTGAAGTAAGTAGGTATCTTAATTAAGAAAGCAACATATTCACAAAAAAACTATACTGATATCAAGAGTATTATTAACTCACATGTTGCAAAGCAGTTTTTATAATAATTGTGTATCAATTAAATTTATTTGTAAGAGTACTTGACTTTTGTTTTAACCCCTTTTAATTCATATTTTCATACAAGATAATATTTGCATATTATGAGCTAACAGACTAAGGGCTGATTTTTTCAACGCCAGATAGTTTTAATGTTTTGAATTTTTGACAGTTCTTCGATACAAAATCTGTCAGATGGCAATTTTATTCCACGAATCAAAATTATCTGTTAATAAGTAGTACGTATACAGGGTTATTGGAAAAACACCAACAACCTCTTAAGAGTTCATTATACTCATCATTATGAACAACTTTTATTAAGGGACCAAACATGAAATTGCGAAAAAAAAAATCAGCTGTTCCCTACATTTTGACGAGTTATACGAACATAAATATAGGGAACAGCTGATTTTTTTTCCGCGATTTCAGGTTTAGTCCCATAGTAAAAGTTGTTCATAATGATGAGTACAATGACCTCTTAAGAGGTTGTTGGTGTTTTTCCAATAACCCTGTATAAAAAAAGAAAGAAAACAACTTCGTTAACTGACTACCGGTAACATGCAAATGCATCTAACGAAGGAAGGTTAGTCAGAATACGGTTCATAATCCAATATCCCCAGCGAGGAGTTTTAGACAAGTGAGTTTGAAACAGGCTCGATTAGTTTTAACCTAACTTTTTGCTCGCCATTGAAATTAAATTAAGCTTAAAACTTGCGCGTTGTGTTTGTGATGGGGTTTCAGTATCGTTTAATGGACTGGCAGTATTTAGCATGTTTTTTATGACGTAGTTTGTGAGGATGGATGGATATTTCACGCAAAAACGATAGGACGGATTTGGATGAAATTTTTCACACAGATAGCTTATAACCAGGATTAACACAGGATATTTCTTATCCCGATATTACCATGGGAACGAGACTTATGCGGATGAAACCGCGGGGCGTAGCTAGTATCATAAGAGTACCTACTGTTTTTTTTTAAACGGTATACAATTCTCTTCCGTATGTTGTGTTGTTCAATGATTTCCTGAAAGTTGTTGTTACTATGTTGAGACTAGGCCAAACTATTTGCGTTGCTTTTGGTATTTTATTCTTGATATAATATATGTCAGCAGTAGAATAAATGCCAGTACCCAGTAACTGGGTTGTGGAGGTCAGATGGGCAGTCGCTCCATGTAAAATACTGGTATTCAGCTGCATGGGAAAAGGCTAGGTAGATGAAGATGACCTTAGAATTAACACTTAATTATACTGACATAAGCACTTTTAAGTATCAGGCCAGTTCTCAAGAAAAATCTGCAGCCATGAATTTCGATTCAAAATAACAGATTTCATACTAATTTTGACTGAAATCTAGTCGTAATTCGAGAATTCTACCTCTGGGTCATAAAATCTAGATTTTTCACAAACAATTCCGTCTCAAAATCAAAGCAGACACTCCGTAAACAATCGAAGTATGATAAGGTGAACTTGTATAGGTCGGTGTCTTACTGTCTTACGTGTGAAGCGGGCCTAATCCGCGCCCATCCGTAGAGCCGCAAGACGCCGCTTGTTGCTCGCCAGTGGGGCTTCCCTAGTCCGGGCAAACTAATATGTATACCCACAATTAATATAGGTACTGGCAGACTCATACAAAAAATGAATAAAAATCAATAATTGGTAGGGAATAGCTGATTTGAAAAAAATCTTGTGTCACCAACTGTGTAGCTGTTCCTAACTATGTTGGGGTCGGCTTGCACCACCTCGTATTGTATACAATCAAGTATTTTCTAACTGAACAGACAGCTGTGCTGCTGGGGAGTTTGTTGCGCCACTTCTTCTTCCCAGCGATAGCACTAGGAAGTGGTGGAGGGCGGGCGTTTTTGGGGGACTGTCTTTTGTAATTTTGACGTTCGAAAAGTGCTGATTCTCAGCCTAATTTGAATAAAAGACTTTTGATTTTGCAGTCTAACCGTGTGCAGCGGAATACCAGTAGTTTACATGGGGCGACTGCCTATCTCCACCTTGTTTGAAATAGAAAATGTTCTAAAGTCATAAAATATACTTTATTAAAGACTATAATAGTAACATAATAAACAAGGTAACAGACTTAAAATAAATTAATAATAAAATTAATAATTTTTACATGTATATAAAATTAGAGGAAAAAGAATCACAGGGCCTCAAAAAATTCGTCGCTGTCAACAGGAAAAGTGCCCAAAAGGCTGGCAGCATCGCCACGTTGGATGGCAATGCTGATTCTTTGGCCAAAAAATAGTCCAGCCCTCTGGTCATAAAAGTAAATGAGAAAAGAAATAGGTACTTACAAGAATGTATACTAAAACCTTGTAAGAGGAAATAAACATACTATAATTTCCCATAGTCCACCTAGGTGAACTAGGCGGGTGGACCATGGGCAACAAACGTACATACTTACTAAAATCTACATAGAAAAAATAATGCATGAATATTAAAACAAAACACTATAATTTAATTAGTTGTTCTCCCTATAATCTCGTAATTTTAAGACCGTTCACAGTCTGCGGGGTAATTCTCGTAATTTTAAGAACGTTCACAGTCTGATCTCAGTCTCAATCTGTCAAAAATACGTCTAATTTCCCTACATTTTGACAAGTTTTTGACATTTGTTTGTCGCTGAGATGAGACTGCGACTAGATTTTGAACATTATAAACTACGAGAATTCTCCTGCAGATAGATATAGCGTTTTATAATGTGGCAAGCAGGATGTGTCGTAACTTCATAGACCGTAGCAGATACAGTATGACTGTATTAGTACCGTCAGCTGATACCAAAATATAATTTCAAACCGTACTAGACTGTGGACTGTTTTATATACACCCAAGTATTATACGGATTAAATCAACCATCTAGCTCATCTGACAATAGGATTGAACAAGAAACAGTGTTCAGTCCTTGAGGTATCCCCGACGGCCAGTTTCCTAAACCGCCACAGGATTTAGTAAACCTTCGGACGCACATCGCTGCAGATTAATTATTTATGGACGGCCCCCTACTGCCCGAGGGTAGGTTTAGCTCCCAGACGCTCTCCGATTCCTCTCTCATGCAAACTATTCGTCTTAACGCAAAATTGACGCGCAAACTTAAATATTTACAAATGGTATTTACGCTTCAGGCATTAAGGTCGCTTTTACTCTAACTGAATAATTTAAAGGTCCTTTGTCTTCATTGTCCGGCGTAAAGATCTGGGGGCTTGGGATGACCACCTTGTCATGGCAAGCTTTGCTGTAAATCTACGTTGCATCTTTGCCGTGGCTTAATCGCTTAAGCCCGCCTGGGCCAGTCCCCGCTAAATGAATACCTATAAATTCGTAGTCGAGTTCATCGTTTCACAGTAACTACATTATTATGATACAGGCGATGGAAAATCGATAAAACGAGGGTACGTCTTCCCTAACAATACGTATCGAGTTATGCGTACACGTCGTTTTAATCCTTAAGGCGTAGCAAAGCACGTAATATGTAGAAACCTTCTTAACCTAACAGGATTATCGTCGGAGGCAAGCATTTCACGGCCGGATCACGCCTTGCCATCGGCTCGGCTAAGGCACAGATTTTATTACACAAATGAGATTAATACTCAAACGCACATTGTTACGTAAAGCCGTAGACGTTGTTAACTGCTACGTATTTCGTAGCGCGCGTAGGAAAATAAGTCTGTCGAGTGGCGTAGCGGATCTACGAAACTTTTGTTTTTAAGAGGTAGACATTTAATTGCGATGTAGAGATTATTTCAAGTAGTCTTCATGAAAATTGCGAAGCTATTTAGGTATATGTAGGTGGTATATAAATGAATATTATTTGAACTCAGTACAGAACAAAGACAAATCAAAGTCGAACGCCGGCGCGTCTTCACACACGTGACGTCGCGATACGAGAACTTCGCAGAGCACAGATATTTTCGCGGTGTCAATTAAAACGGTAACAAACGTCGCCCTCAAAAAGGCCATTTGTAACGTAGAGACAATCATAGCTCCCGGCGTAAACTGACAAACGACGCCGCGATAGCGAACGTCTAAACCGAGCTTTTGAACTTCTTTGACGCGCAGTCGATAAGCGCGCCGCAGTGACAGGGTATTGTGTCTGTAGCGTTCTTAACAATGGTGTTCGTTTTGCAAGTTTTCACCCAGTCGTAAGTGGGTAAATGTGTTACCGATTGACGAGGGGAGGGACAAAGGCTTGAGAGACACACGACACTCATTCACAGCGAGGCGGCGCGTTGCCGCAACAACGACTAAGATAATGACGACTTTCCTTCAGTGACGCCCTTTAAACACGCGATTGAATTAATTACCCTCTTGGGGTTCGTTAAATCGTATCGGTCTTATAGAATTCATACGTTTTGTTTGACAAGCGATGTGTTTATAACTTTGCATACGTTTCAGTATACATACCTACATCTATATGATTATATCTATTACCTATCTATTAACAATAGATACATCAAGATAATTAAAAAAGGAATAATTTCACAATTAATTTGCAAGATCATTATGATACTTATAATTATCTGTATAGCCATGATTTAAAATCCGATTCAACACAGAAAAGATTTGATTTTGTGTATGTTTGTTTCGTTTCTTTCACGCTGAAACGGTTGAACGGATTTTGTTGAAATTTGGCACATGGATAAACCATTACCTGGATTAGGATATAGAATACTTTTTATCCTGATATTCCAACGGAATCGAGACTTATGCGGGCGAAACCGCAGGGCGCAGCTATAGTGAATTAATAAAATGGTGTCAAACATAGGGTCGATACGAGGGATGAATTAGGGGATAAAGTTTCTTAATTAAACAAGCATATATGACAGGTGTGGCGCCTCCATCAGTTGAAAGCGTTATCTTCACCATTGTCGACAGGTACGCAGTACGTCTTGAATTACAAAACAACTTGATTAACATGGTTGAATTCTGATGTTGATCGTGAATAAGTTTACTATGGGAAAGTAGGGAATAACAGTTATGTTCTGTATTGTATTTATGTATTCATGTCAGAGAAATATGTATTATTCTTTATATTTAAGAAGTTTTGATTTCTTTTAAGAAAGCAGGCTTATTATAATGTTGTATGCACTTGAAAAGTGTTTCGAATATTTCTTCTTAATATTATAATTATGCGAAAGTGGGTTTGTTTGTTTCACTTTTACGCTAAAATGGCTGAATGTATTTGGATGAAATTTGGCACCCAGTTAAACCATGATCTGGATAAGGACGTAGGCTACTTTTCATCCTAGATCTTAGACGAAGTCGTGGGCAACAGCTAGTAATGATTATGTTGTTTAAAAACATAATGATAAGGTTTTGTGTTTGGTGTGGTATTATCGTTTTTAGTAGATCTACCACCATTTGGCAGCTATCCTAAAAATAATTATTATTTCCGCCCTTTGATAAAAAGCTTTCAAAGAGAGATACTTCCAAATATTCTTTCTCAAAAAAAAAGACAATATATTATTGTCCAAATTGATTTTTTGAAGTGAAAACACTTTTGATGTGATGGGTAAAAAATATTAAACTCGCGTTAGGAAATGTGACCTGATCGAAAATTCGTAAGACGGAGCTCGCGTCAGGACACGTGACCTGATCGAAAATTCGTAAGACGGAGGGAGAGTAGACCGCATTCCAAAATATCAAAAATGCACAACGTTAATATTCAAGTTTCCACTTCTGCCGGCACTCCCGGAGTGCAACCCGTTTTTTTTTTTGTAGTCATATTAGCCGACGTAATTATCCGTTTTATCCTATTTTAAGAAAATCTTTGTACTTTAATAAATACCTTCTAAGCTAGACTAACATAACACCTACACGTTTACCGGAACTTGTAGTAAACTTAAATCCGAGTATTAAAGTAGAGTATAATAAAGGTTGCAGGGCTTAGAACCTAAGCCCTGCGGCGTCTGAGACCTAGGTCATGTTACCTACGAGACAGGACGGTCAGTTGATACCCATGCTAGGCTTAACTTACTTAAGAACTGATGCAAGTGCATCTAAGACCTAAGTACAAGCACGGATATAAGGGTTTGTGTTGTCGTTAAGATTTTTGACGATTTGCTGCTGAATAATATTGTCATATTAAGATTAAAATGGTAAAAATAAAAGGTCCTCGATTGGATTTGTTGTGGCTTTCGTTTGATGCTACTTTATTTTCTTTGTGTTTTCTTTTTACATATTTATACTGGCTGAACAAAATCCTTTTTTCAGCTTATCAGGAAATGTACTTTCCATTTATTTAAATAATACTGTTTTCCATCAACTCTTTCTTCTGATCCGGTGCAATCTCATCTGAAACGATTAAGTAAACAAAAAAAACGGAATTCAGAAACATTTTTTTTCAAATACTTTTAAGTTAGTGGTAGGCCTTTGTCGCGTGTCGATATTCTTGCGCCATCCCATCTTCCTGACTCAGCGTGCTGTGCTGGCGCTGCTGCTGCGGCTCGGAAAGCCTCAAGGTGAAAAAGTATAACTAAGTAAGTTTAGGTACCTTTTCAGTTATTATATTTTCGAACCGTTTGGGATTGAAACCCTCATGCCGTGCGGTCCGAGTGCTCATGGTTTATTCAACGAAATCTCCAAACGGCTGGTTGACACTTTCTGTGATCCTATAGCTGGCTTTTACTGTGGCCAGAGGCTAAACATTGACACACAACGTGGCAATGCCGCCAGTCTCTTGGTAACGATGCGGAGGAATTTTTCGACGCCATATTTTAATTTGTTAATAGTTTTAGGAAGGTTAGGTTATTATATTTTTATTTTAATAGTTTGTTAGTTAATTTAGGCCTGGTTTTGCCACCGCCAGATAACTTTTATTCGAGGAATAAAATTTACGTTTAACAGTTTTTGTATGAAATAACTGTCAAAATTTCAAAATTATTCCTCGAATGAAGCTATCAGACGATTGAAAAATCAGTCCTTAGTACAATAAAATTATCCATATATTTCTATCTTCTTTAATATATAAATAATATTTTAGGTATATCCATAATTAGTACCTACTTACCTAAATATCAGTCATCAACCAATTTTAGCACAAATCTGCTACACATATTCAAGTCAATATTTTCCCTAGTCTGTTCTACTCAGGTAGATGTATTTCCATTGTTTAGACTAGCATTAGACCGTCTGCCCCTGGTCAGGTGAAAGTTTAGGGGCCACTGTAAAGGGATTAACAGACGACCGTAGGTGTTAGTCTTCTTCCTGTCCACCTCTAAATGAAACTGTTAAACTTCATTTTTGAGTTACTGTTGGTGTTGAATTCAATTAAGATGTGAGGGTACATTTGGGGTGAAATGAAATTACTTATTTCTGTTATGTAAGTAAAAGAAGGTAGATAGGTTACTACGCGCTTTGAATCTGAAGACAGTAAAGAGCCAGGAGTTTGTAAAAAAAAAAATTAAGAACTGGAAAAAAAACCAGTCCGCACTGGGCCTGTGTGGTGGATTACGGCCCAAACCCCTTTCACAGAGAGGAGGCCTGTGTCCCAGCAGTGGTACCCTTATAGCCTGATTATGCTATGCTATGGAGAAAAATTAGCTATGCGATTTTCTACTTTTTCTTCTCCAAGGGCTGATTTTTCAATCATCTGATAACTTTACTCGAGGAATAATTTTGAAATGTTGACAGTCATTTCATACAAAAACTGTCAAAGGTCAATTTTATTCCTCGAATAAAAATCATCTGGCGATGGAAAAACCAGCCCTTACTTGTTTTAATGAGACTGTAATTATATCTTTTTACACACTCACATAGTAGTATAGGTGTTAATATTTATTTATTCATTTATTCAGGAACAATTCACATTGTGTTTGAAATCATTAAAATTATATAACTAACACATTCATAATACAATAAATCATACAAGATAAAAGCAAAAAAATAAAAAAATAAACAGAAAATACATTAACAATAAAATTCAATACAATAGCTACTACATACTAATATTATTCGGTATTTCATTAACTAATCAAATTTTAAAACGTGGATATGGTGTCGTCTATAGAATACAGACATTTCTTCAATAGGAACGCTTTAAGTGTTGACTTAAATGAGCTCTTGTAAATTATAGTTTTTAAATCCAATGGCAACCTGTTAAAAATCCGGACTGCTTGATATTGAGGACTATGTTGAACAATATGAAGTTGGGGTAATACTAGTAATATCGAAGGAAAATGAGATAATAAGTATGCAAAGACCATCATCATCATCCGAGCAGGTTTTGTTCTTTAGTTTCTACCTACCCCCATGAAAAACAGCCGTGAATTTATTTATGTATGTATTAACAATCATAGCCATTTCAATAATACCTATTATAATAATAAATTCCCCCCATAACAGAACACATAATTACGTTGTAAATATAACAGACAAAGGTACTCAATGATGGCATGACACAGTATTTGCTAGGTTTCAGCATCCGGCACGCAGGACTTATCCAATCTAAATAGATCATCGCTCACGAATGGCCCTTCGATCAACACGCAAATCCAATAGTTGTCACTATAATTAACTGTTAGGTATATTATTTTACTGTGGAGGATATGTTTGTGATACAATATTAGCTGCGTTCGCGATTTACTTGCCAAACATGTAAACAAATATGAGTTATTGGAAAAATAACTTAAATTCCAACACAATGAATTTCAGTTAACGCTACAACTTCAAACATTTTTAAGGTTTTTTTAAATAATGCTATCACTGAAAGCAACATAGTAATCAGTGAAATAAAGTTGATATTTATTTATCTTGAAATAACATCAATAAAATTGGAAACGTAAATTTGAACAGACTTATTAGGTATGTTTCTGTGGGTGACCTACCACCGGAACTTGCGAATTTCAGGAAACTAAAAGTAAGGCTTTTATATCTGTAAAAATCTCACCGTGAAAACTTAGGTCAAGCTGTCATTCCATCTGATGCTAAGGATTGACACTATTGACAGCTCGCTTCACGTTTGAAATTAACAAGGTGAGATTTACACCATTGCACTGAAACAAGAATCAGGGTATCAGAAAAATGCCGCGAAAAAACTTTACATGAACAACATGCCTACATAAAGCCTCCTACACAGTTTAA
Organism: Apamea anceps; assembly: GCA_951799955.1. Lineage (NCBI taxonomy): Eukaryota > Metazoa > Arthropoda > Insecta > Lepidoptera > Noctuidae > Apamea > Apamea anceps. The sequence goes on from OX637501.1 coordinate 7,608,790, forward strand.
AGGAGAGTCAATTAAGCCCCTGTTCTCCCGCGAGTCTGGATGAGACTTTTAGCGAAATACTTATGCTAACTCCGTAAGTAAGTACACACGTCGCTCACGGTTCATTGTTAATGCTTTGTGACTCTTGTAATATTACTAGAAGAGGCATTTTATTGAAAAACTTTATGTATGTTTTTGAGATCACTTCTGTGAATTGAAAGTCAGAAGAAATTATTTTTTAAAATCAAGGAACATTGCTGCTGTTGTTGTTGTTCAAAGCTAAAAATTTTAAGGGTACTCGTCATTTCATAATCATACTAAACTAAGTAAATAGTTTTTAATTCATGAGATAAGAAATTACTACAACTTTATGCAACGATGCTGATGATGCGTTATTTTTTAGGTTTTATCTGGGGAATCCTACGGAAAACTATACTTACTTGATTGGGGTTTTTGTGTTTGAGGAGTATATTTTGGCAAGAGATTAAAAATACGGCGCTAATAGTAATTAATGGTGAAATAAAACAAATTCTGATTTGTTAAGTAAGTAAATTGGTTCAACTAAACCAATTTACTTAATTGTTGTCTCTTGATTGTTCGCAGGCATTTTCTTACTTTTGAACTTAACGACGTACGACTTAAGAAACATTTTACTCGTATGAGACATATGAATAAATCTTTATTACTTATGTCGGTAAACTATTATCTTAAATGTAATAAAATATGACCATTTTAATTGTCTTTTCACTAAAAGCGAATGACACTAAAACCGTGCTCAAAACTACCCAAACAGCGCACTCTCGTAATCCGGTAACTTTATATCCGTGTTTTTAAGTTAAGGGTGCACGTTCCCAAAAGGCGTTGAATTTGATTCAGAACATATCTGTTAAGCCCTTACATCCATTCAGACAGGTGCCTACAGTTACATGTCAGTGACGTCATGCACCATTAGACGGATTTCGGAAAACGGATTTTCTGAGTGATTGTTGGAGAGAGTATAGGTTTTTGGGGTATTCAGAAATATATCGTGTCTATTTTCAGTAGGTTTGATCGATTCTGAATCTAAGTTCCTGGGCCCAAGACTGTATAACATAGCCAACAAAAAAAAAATGAAATTTTCTCCATGACAAAGAGAGAGTGTAAACAGAAAGTGATCTGCTGGCTTCTATCACTTACGCATGACGAAACTGAAAAACTGCTTCTTGTCCCTGCATAAATACTCCGTGTGTATTAAGTACTTTGTATTGTTAACGCCATACACACATATCTTACATAGACAAACCTCACACACATACACACACCGCACACATCTTTACCCTCACCCCCACACTCACATCCACCTCCACTCACACACACACACACACCCCCCAACACACCCCACTCACACACACAACAACAATTGGAATCATACCTACATTATTTTCATGCTCTTAAATAATGCCTTATTAGTGTTATGTACTTACATCAATTATAATTGTTATTATTTTTTTTATATTTATATTTTTTTTATTAGACCTTCAAATTATTTTTCATAAAATAGCTTTTTCACTTGGTTTATTTTGTAGCTAGAATGCTCCTTTTCTTGTCAAATTGTAACACGAGAATTTAAATTATAAAAATATAATTATAATATTAAGCTTTCTGACTCTAATGTATATTTAATATTATATGAATGCAAATGAGGATAGGCGCTGATACCTATATCACATGATATTAAGTTATCTTAGCTTATGTATTAGTAGCAACTCTAACATGTAAAATAATATAACTACCTTTTGGCCTATTTTATTGTAAACCTGTTTCTTTATGTTAGTTTTGAAGGTGCAAATAAACATTTATTTTATTATTATTTTTTAAGTGCCTCTTATGTCTTTAAATTGTTAAGATCTTCATAATTAATAGAATGACTTTTCTAAAACAACACAATATTAATCATAATCTGAATAATTTTGAAGGATATTGCTAATCCATTGCTTCATATTATGTTCGAAAAATTTGTCTGCTTAACAACGTAAATAACGCAATGAATTTTGTTCAAAATCAAAAGTCAAATTAGGCTGAGAATCAGCACTTTTCGAACGTCAAAATTACATATGACACCCGAAACGCCCGCACTTCACCACTTCCTAGTGCTTTCGCTGGGAAGAAGAAGTGGCGCAACAAACTCCCCAGCAGCACAGTTTAATCGTCAAAATGCTATTCCTAATAGTTAATTATTTGACCATTAGCAATGATATCATACCATTGCTAATAATTAACAAAATAACCATTAGTGACCATTAGATAAACTAACAATGGTTATTTTTTAACTAATAGTTAATTTGACCATTAGCAATGATATTATACCTATCATTAGATAAATTTAAAATTGATCAAAAACACATTTTGAAAAAAATTAACTACTATTATACTTACTATGTATTTTTAACAAGTTGAGTTTAACTACGGGTAAAAAAATCGGCTCTTAGTGTGTTACGCAACCACACTGGTCCTTTTAAATATCTCCACAATAAACACTTTTATCTACCAACAATAAAAATAAAACAAGATCGCGCACTTCACATGTTTTCCCAATAATTCCTCTGTAGTATTGCTAAGACTACACTACAGAGCATGAGCTAATTCCTGTTAGTACGAAGTTTTAATTCAGCACTTACACAAGCCGACTTCCCGGTCTTGTGTACCGAACTCTTTTCAAGTGGTCTTGGCTCGGCTTAGCTCTGCAGCGCGTATTATGTAGTAAGCTTCAACAATTATGTACCTAGTATTGTTAGGAAGAAGGTTTTAAACTTCATGGTTTATTTCAGCAGAATATGTAAGGAAAAAAAAAAAATTTTTTTTTTTTGGGACACGCACAGGAAATGCAAAAAGTTAAAATAACCTATTTTTTCTTCTGAGATAGGACCCGTTTACATAGCGAAATTATATTATTATTAAAAAAAAAATTAAATACACGTACACCATGTCTTCCACGTTTTGTCTCTTTGTCTAAGTTAGATTATACAAGTAATTTTCCATAGGAAAATATTTGAAAACAATACTTATGTTTGCATTAGAATAAGCTGATTCCTTGAGGCACGATATTCTAATTAGCACATTATATCCGCCTGAAAATCAACTAACTAAATCGGATTACTTATGCGCAATTTTTATATCGACCGGTATTCGGTGATCGTTGAAGCTGTCACTCGTTTGTTTGCCAGATGTGTATACCTAAATAAGTAAGTTGACATTTTTCTGTTTAATCAATGTGCCTAGCTTTTTCCTAACTATGTTGGAGTCCGCTTCCAGTTTAACCGGATGCAGCTAACTACCAGTAGAACAGCTACTGCCTATCTGACCTCCACAACCCAGAGACTGGGTGACACGATACTTCTTAGAAAGACTAGTTGTCAGACTTGCGGGCTTCTGACTATCTGTAACATCTATCGAAGGTGTACAAATGACAGCCGGGATGTTAACGTGCTCTCCGAGGCACGAAAGGTTCTCGATATGTATTGGATGGTCACCCGAAGCGAAGCGACCGTGGCAAGCTTAGGTCAAGCTTCGACCGATCCGTGTGACTGTTATCATATAGCCACAAGCCCCTCCTGTGGATGTCCTTCTGTTGCGGACATACTCGTACAAACATTTTCATCGAGACAAATGAACTTCGGAATTGGAACCAAGAAAACGCTTCTATGAAAAAATAAAACAATTGAGCATCTATTCTGTTAATCACTAACGATCGGTTCCTAGTCGCGTGCTCGCGACAAAGTCGAGTGTTGCTTAGCTCGTCCTAAGAGCTCTCTGTTCGTCTGTCTGTCTAATTGCTATTTTATGTAGCGAGATAATGAACATTGTATCTCTTAACTTGCATTGATTTGTACGTCTTGTTCGAAGATTAATGTAAAGTTGGATAAGTAGAAGATTTGGCTGTAATTTTGAAATAGATGAGACAAATCCTCTCTATCTCTCTCTTTCATACTGCGTACCAACTTGTTTATTTTGTTTTTGTCTATTTCATTTGAAGGAAACTTAGGAATAATCTTTTACAGTATCTATTAAGAACATACCTAATTAGGCTTTATTCTTGTGATGCGTTTTTTTTTAGTAAGAATTTTCTTTTTAGCGTAACTTGTACGGTTTTACCTGCCAAATTGCCTACTTTCATAATATCCTATAAAACTTCATTAAACATTTTCCCCATAACTTCAAAAGAGACAGTCCAATTATGAATTACCCAATCACGTCGACCGAAATGAAAGAGTATTACTTTTTTGCGGCAATGCGAGGCCGGCTCGCGGACTCGAAGCTAATTCGATTTAATTTTATGCCGGATTCGAGATAACACGTGTGCGACGATTTGTGGCACACGCGTTATGACGTCACAAGTCATTAGTGTTTGGTGACAATACTGTCAATTGTTTTTTTACATGTTGCTGAGCAATAGCCATTTTGCGTGGATGTCACGAATGTTACAACCATTTCTTATTGTTTTTTTTTTTGTGTTTACCGCAAATAAACGTATTTTCTTTCTTTCTTATATTTTTTTTCACAGTTCTTAAACTAAATGAAAAAATAAAATGATAAAATGATGATGATGATGTTTATTTATTTATCGATTTCTAATTTAATAAAAAATAAAAATAAAACTACAAGAAATGCCCAAACAAAGCCAAAGGAATTTTTCGTCGGTTATCAAAAAAATATTAGTTTCATACATTTTGTACGCCTAGGTATTGCACTTTTCGATAAAAAATTTCTTCGCTAAGGGTCAGCGCTGTCTACGCTGTCTAGAAACCTAATATGCTGAATATGTATCCTGTATAAAAGTATTAAACGATATTCTTGTGAAAGTCTATCAGTCTTAGGACTGATGTTTCCAACACCAGATAATTTTACCGGAGGAATAATTTTCAATTTTTGACAGTTCATCCATACAAAAACTGTCAGACGTCAATTTTATTCCACGAATATAATCTATCGATTGAAAAGTCGGCTCTCACAAATTATAATGACTAACTACGTTACTTTGTGGATATTACAATATCTCGCTTCCTACAATAACAAAACTTTACAAAATTACCTGCTAGTCAGTTTACCCAAAATATGGTCCCACCCATCGCATTTAATTAATATTCAATTCCCCGTGTATAGTTTCATAAAGCAAGGGTTTAAACTGACCAGAGGACCGTCTCGGGCGGCGGGCGGGCCACAACTAAACCTCACTAATCCAAGCTGGGTATTAAATCGCTGCCTAGGTGCTAACCTGCAACTACCTCCCAAACTTGTAGGGTTGACTGAACAATGTTACTGTGTAGGAAAATTCTTCGTGGATATGGAAAAGTAATGTTGGGAGAAAGTTCCTAGATCTATGGTCAATTGTTTTGTTTCCTACTTACATTTACATTGGTGCTCCTTATTTAAAAAAAAAACGTTATTTTTTCCGATTTATGATTTCTCTATCCGTCTATGATGTTAAAATTTTTGTTGTAAATAGTAATGAGTAGTATTCAAATCAAAAACTCCGAAGGGATTGAAATAACTAAACGCATAACCCCTCCTAACGGTACCACCCAAAGATCTCTCCAACGAAAACTATCAAAACTACTTTCAGCGATTATGGAAACTGAAACTCCTATTCAAAAGTACATAACCCAAAGGCTAACACAGCTTAACGCACCTCCGCCCTGTTATTAAAAGATTATTGTGGCGCAAAATTTATAATTTCAATGTAACTACCCACTACATTTTGTGTACCGAATCCCGGAACAGTATTATGTAGATTCAATAACTGTGCGCTCAAAGACGTCTATTGTTTTCGACTGATACTCTAAATCAGTGTTCAGCGTAATAATATTGAATATAGGTAATATTTTGGGATTGTTTACCTGTGTGGCGAATTGAATCCTATAGTCCTGCTACGAGTATAACTAATGTTATAAATGTCAAAGTTTGTATGTGTGGAGGTTCGTTACTCATTCACGCAAATACGGCTAAACGGATTTTGGTGAAATTTGGCACACGGATAGACCATGATCTAGGAAAGGACATAGGCTACTAGTCATCTTTTCATCCTGGATCGCAAACGAAGTCACGGGTAACTGCTAGTAATAAAAATACAACCGACTTCCAAAAACGACACTAGAAAGTGAAAAATAACTTTAATTTCGGAAGTCGGTGTCGTTGGGTTCGCATTTTCGTTGTTTGCCACCGACTTCCGAAATTAAAGTTATTTTTCACTTTCTAGTGTCGTTTTTGGAAGTCGGTTGTATTTTTTTGCAAAAAAGTTTTTATTTTTCACTTTTTAGTTGTAATTTTTACCAGTAATTTTGGTTTAAAAACCAAACTACTGAACCGTTTTTGATGAAATTTCTATGGGACCATTTGGGAAGTATGCCCTTTCCAACAAAAAAAGAATTTTTGAAATCGGTTGGCAAACGACGAAGTTATGCGCGAACAAACATAAAAAAAATACAAACATCCGAATTGAGAACCTCCTCCTTTTTTAGAAGTCGGTTAAAAATAATTGTAAGCGCGCTACATTAGCTAAAAATCAAAGAAATTTCTTCAACACAGACGAAAAATTTCCTCATAAAAGAAAAGCGCGACAGATTTCCATTAAAGGCGCCGAGCTATTAAACGGCTATAAAAAAGCGCATCGAAGCAGCAAAAACTATTTAATAACGCAACAAAGCAACGCTACAAAGCGTCGGGCGCCCATCGCCGTCGGCCGTTCCTTCCACCAGGATTAATTATTATTTTAACATTTCAGTAGGTTTTTTGCTGCGTCCGCGAGCAAGTCAAAAGCATTGCTTTCTCGCTTCAAAAGTTGCTAAATAATTAAGACGCCTTCTTAACGACAGCGTTTCGACGTCCAAGAGACTAAGTAGGTGATTTTTCAGAGGAACCACGTCTTGGAAAAGATTTTTCCATCAAGTGCGTTTTTTTTTGTGGCAGTTCGGTAGACGTTCAGGAAGATTATGTCTGTAATTATGTTTTTATGATAGGCAAATATTACAATAATTATTAATAATAATAATAATAATATCCCTGGACATTTCACACAGCGCCATCTAGTCCCAAGCTAAGCAACCTAATGCTTGAGTTATGGTAACAAGATACCATGATACCATGGTGTCATATTATTATATCCATCTATACTAATATTATTGATGTGAGGTAAGGATTGTAACCATCCAAAGCATACGAAGGTGGAAAGTGTAACAAGTTAGAAAAATTAACGTTGCCCCACACTAGGAATTACTCCTGTATCGTGGGTGCGTTTACAAACATTTAAAATCACATACACTAACAGCCAGACCCGGAACAACTACCTGTAGGCAATACAAATATTTGTTCCGTGCGGGAATCGAACCCACGACACGGAGCGCAGCAGTCGATCGCTCAGCCACTGCGCCAACCGTGTCGTCTCACATTAGCTCTCAAAACGGTGAAGGAAAACATCGTGAGGAAACCGACATGTCCTAGAACGAAAAATTTGAAGACATTTGACATCTACCAACGCGAATTGGGCTCGCGTGGTGAGAGGAGGTCCTGGTAACCGTGTCCCAGCAGTGGGAACATTATAGACTAATTATGTAACTTGGTACTTACAAAGTCTCACAAATTCTCTCTCTATTATCTTAGGCAAAACACTACCAGTCCATTGCGTGGTGGAGGCAGTAGCCTCTCTTGAAGAAGGCGCATGGAGACGACGAGCCGTGGTAGAGACTGACAGCTACGTCATTATCCCTGCTGCTACTGCCTTCCACGAGCTTGTGCCCGCCGCCATGATGCGGCTTGGATACCCTCACGAGTTGGCTGCTTCTGCTAAAGGTACTTTAGTTTATTTTTTCTTGATTTATATGAAAGTTTGGTAACATAAGGTTGGATGTCGCTTGCACGTCTTTAAACAACAAGGTCTATTTGTCTATGATTTTTTTAACTGAACAGAAAGCTGTGCTGCTAGGGAGTTTGTTGCGCCACTTCTTCTTCCCGGCGAAAGCACTAGGAAGTGGTGTAGGGCAGTCCTTTTGGGGGACTGTCTTATGTAATTTTGACGTTCGGAAAGTGCTGATTCTCAGGTTAATTTGAATACTTTTGATTTCTTTTTTTTTTTATTATGTGACAGTTAGGTAGTTTCAATGAAAGTGAAGTTTCAATTTACTGACTTTTCATAAGTAGTTATTTTACCTCTGATTTTGCATCATTGTCCAAATCACAGTGATCTTTATTCTCATACCAATAAGGTAGCTGTTGGGTTGCTGCCACTGACAAGTCTGTCAAAATCATTATGGTCTTTATTATCATTCCAATAAGGATACTGCTGTCAGAGGTAAAATAACTGTGAATCTCTAGTGGGTATTATTGTCGAAACTAATAAAGCAGTTACGAGGTCGACTTGAAAAATATTACATAAAAAGCCTAGTAAACACAGTTAAAAATGGAAAGATGAATATTCCTTCCTGTGTCTTTGGTTCGACTGACATGTCGTGGTCGTGTGTAATATTATTATTGATAGAAATAAAAAAAAGTACATGTATATTCTGTAATATTAAGGTGTAAAGAATAATATTATATTCTATTCTATTGACATAAATTCACTAAGTCCTTGGCGGGTAAAAGATTTTCAGCGCAGCAATCCCAACCGTGCCGACAAAATCGTATATAGTGTGTTGTAGTAAATTACAGGAATGCACAAGGTATTCCTATACCTTGTGCATTCCTGTAATTTTAATATGCTCACTTAAGAATCAAAGAGGAGGAAAATTACAAGGAATACGTTTTCTTGTAATTTTTCTATTAGGTACCTACATAAGGCTTCATTGTAAATACGTCAACCAACAATCCAGTTTAATAATAATTATCCTTTTAGCGCCTCAATAAAGATCCCTAAATAAATTGGGATGAGAGCAGCTGAAGGATCCAGGCGCAGACCTAGGTTTTCGCTGAAGGGGGGCAAATATGATTTCACAAGCCGTGCGCAGCTTTAAAAAATCCTATTTTCCGTAAACTTAAGAATGGGCCCCCATTTATTTAGAGGATGACTACAGCTTGTAAAACTACGTTCATGTAATTTAAACTCAGTTTGGTTGAAGCCCAGGGGCAACTGCACCCTCTATATCCGTGCCTAGGAGAATGATGCTTGCGTTTCCCACCCAAATAAAACTCCAATGTCTCACACCTTCAATTTTCCTGTCACCAGGTTCCGTAGTTATAAACAACTGGAAGCCACTGCCATTCGAGAGAATCTCTGATGGTCCTCTGGCCACCGTCGGCGAGGTGCTCGGGGAGCTGACGACTGTCGCCACCCTCAGGATTCAACTTTTAAGACCCAGACCGACTCCACTGCAGGATATTAAAGACAAACTTCTGCGACTGTTGTTACTGCAGAGCAGGCCTTTGCTCATGTCTACTGGATGCCCTTTGGATGAGGTAAGTCCTTGTTATAAAGGAGAAGACTTATGCCGTTGTTTGTAATGCAGTCTAACCAGCTTAAATACAAATTAATACAAAAAAAAAATAGAGACCTAATTCCAAATTAAGTAGTTTTTGGGAAAATGGTGAAAGAGATCCCGCTGAAATATTTATTTATTTGTACACAATTTATTACCTTAAGGGAAAATTGTTCAATAGTCATATATTATATCTGAAGAATAAATAAGACATAATAAGAATAAATTTGACATAATTTCTACGCAAAAGCTGTCAAACTGCAATATTTATTCCTCAGATAAAAATTATCTGACTATTGAAAAGTCAGGCCTAAGTATACTGTTACATCACAATCTATATATATAAAAATGAAGCCCTATTTCCCTTGGTCACGCCATAACTTGAGAACGACTTCACCGATTTCATCCGTCTTTTTTTTTTACAAGTTTTCTAATAATTTGTGGAAGGTTCTTACAGAAAAAAAAAGTTGCACAGAAAAATAGAAAATTTAAGAATTACGCTTTTACGCTAAAACAGCTGAACGGATTTCGTTGAAATTTGACGCACGGGTAGACTGGACTGGAGAAGGATATAGGCTACTTTTCATCCTGGATCGCAGACGAAGTCGCGGGCAATAGCTACTATATTATAAGGCGTAAGTAACGTTAATATACGTTAAGCCTCTAAAGTGTATAAAAAACGAAGAATAAACTCCCGGTTTTTCAAAATCAAAAGTCATTTATTTAAATTAGGCTGGGAATCAGCACTTTCGCTGGGAAGAAGAAGTGGCGCAATAAACTCCCCAGCAGCACTGCTGTCTGTTCAGTTAGAACTTAATTATATACAATAATAGGTATAATAATAATATAATAATAATGTTTTATTCACAACCCTTATTACAATTGGTCTTATTCTAAGGTGTACATCGTAGTGTCTTAAAATAGGAGATTGGACATTGGATTACAATTTCATTAGGTACTGTAGCTATATACTTGTATTTTATTTGCCAAATATGGCTTATATTTGGCAAATAAAATACAAGTATATAGCTATAGGATACTTGTATTATCCCTGACTCCGAAACTAGGCATAGCCTGTATCTTCCGAGCCAGTGATTCCTTCTTGGGGTCTTGTCAGCCGTTACAATGTTAAGCAGTTAGGATTTTAATATTATTAAATGTAAAAGGGTTATCTACAAGGTACTGAAACGTATTTATATTGAGAAGTCTACGAAAAGAGGTATTGCCATAAGTATGCGTGAGTGTTCGTGTATGTGTGTGTGTGTGTTTGTGCGTTTGTGTGGGGTATATATTCCTGTGAGTGTATGTGGGGGTGTTATGTGGAGCTGTAATCGAAGGTAACGTGTTATGTAATGCGCGTGAGTAATTTTTCAGTTTCGTCGTATGTTTTTAGCAAGTAATTAGTGACTTTTCTTTTTAGGTTAAATTTTCTTAACGTGTGCATATTTATTGATTTGTTTAAGCTGTTATATAATATAGATGCCAAAAAAGAGTATTGGCGTGTCGCGAAGCTTGTTTTAATTTGTAAATAAGAATTTGTTACGTCGAGAGCTTCGTTTTGGATACCGTATATGATGTAGTTTACGCAAAAGCGTGTCATGGTGCACGAAATTGATTGCAAACACGACCCCAGTTATAAAAGAATTAAGCCACAAACACAGTCGTCATAATCTTCCAACCACACGTACATTCAGCAAAGCTTTGAAAACATCTGTCAAATCAAATTACATCAACCGATTGGGGCGTTAAAATCATCCTGATGGGTGACAATGAGTACACGGTACAACGGACTAAACCAACATTCACAACGGAACGCCATGTCCTCGGTTTACCCGCGAACAATACCCCGAACTAAACCTTTACCCTTACCCTTACCCCCTGTTACCCCTTATTAACGTGGAAACTCATTGTTTTCCATATTTTAAGCCCGCTTTGTAAGGCACGCTTTCAATCGAAAACATTTATCCTAGTAGCAATTGTTTGTTTTAACGATTTAATTAAAGATTGAGTGGTTATTTGCTTAAGATTCGTGATTTTTGTAGGTTTTATTCGAGCTTTTAGTGGTTTTGTTGGTTGTAACAAATAGTAGTAGTCAAACTGTTGACTCTTTCTTTGGTAATATTGAGGCGGCAGTCTTCACTAACTTCATAAATATGTAGGTACATTCATATATGGTCACAGTCTTGAACTTTGTTTATATTTATTTAGGACTATTTCTTGACCAACATGTCCAAACAATTATCGATGAAAACGTCAAAAATGCACAAACATTAAGAAAGATACTCCATAACAAACAATGATATGAAGACCTAACTTCCAAGTCAGCCTGCCAAATAGCTTCCATCTGCCAAAGCACATAAAATACTGGCACTCGAAGCACTCGATATCGACGAAAATTAACGAGAACTTTGGATGAACGACGAAGAGACAGATTATCAAAACTCTTCGTTAAGTAGGCGCGCGTTCTTCAATTTGGTCTTTATAATTGCGAGGTGACTGCTAAGACCCTGCTAATAGGGATCATCGCTCGGGGGAAGAATTAAGGAAGCATTTGTTTTCATGTTCGCGGGTCGAGTCTTAACAATGAGTGGGCTGTAGACCTTTTGATGTCATGTTTTGATTGTAGGTTGATGTTGTTGCTCAAAAGCTTTAAGGATGTGGATTTTCTTAACGCAATTTGTTACTGCATATATTTTTTTTTCAATTTAGTTTGAATGGCGGGATGAACTGTACACCTTTAATAAAGATTGTTCCTTGGCAGCTCTGGACAGAGAGAGGTGGATGTAGAGTTGGGAGGCCTTTGCCCAGCGTTGGGACATTAATTGCAAATAAAAAATAGTATACTTATCATTAAGTTTAACTGTAACTTTTTATTGTTAATGTAGTTTAAAGTTAACTTTGCTACCTACCTATGAACGCTTTTAATTTCTTATTAACTCTTTATGACTAGTGTTTACCCCAAGGATTAAAAGTAATGTTTGCTTTTTTTACTTGTCACCATTATTTTTTTGACTAATACAAGACTCCTGCAGTGCGATTCTGTAACCATCTCACCGTGAAAACTTAGGTGAAGTGAGCGTGGAGTGAGCTGTCATTCCAACTAATGCTAGGGATTGACACTATTGACAGCTCACTCTAAGCTCACTTCACCTAACTTTTCACAGTGAGATTTTTACAGAATCGATCGGCAGGACTCATTCACTCACTCATGTGATCTTGAAGTCTAACTGTATTTTAAAAAAACATCATGTGAATAAGAAAATGCATATGAGACTATAAAGAAAACATCAACCAAAATTTTCAACAACTCAGTAAGTTCTAAAGAGATTTAAAGCTCTCGCTCACGATAGAGAACAATTTGTCGACGCGATGAGCACCTGTCTCATACGCAAGATCTCCATACATAATAAATTTAATTGAATCTCCGTCTCATCCGCACCTCGTAAGGCCTTATTATATTTTCTAAATATCCACCTTGTAGCGAACGGGTTAGGGCGGTGGGGGGTTGCCCTCGTCTTGCCAACTTGAGCCACACCGAAAGAGGGTTAAAAGGAGTTTTAGATGTACGAACGCTTTTGATCTTATTAATACCATAAAATAATGCTTTATAATCTTATTAAACGCGAGGTTAGCGCTCCATGCGCCAACCTCGCTCCAACCATAACCGGCTCTCGGATATTTCAATTTCGAGTTTGCAGTGACAGCGTGTAGTGGCACAGTTCAGTTATACATCATTTGCAATGTTTCAAAATGTCTTGAAGATAACAAATGAAGATCTATCGGTCTAATAGACAGCTAGAAACAAATTGAAGTTGAAAAGTCGACTCGAAGTTGGCGCAAATGAAGCAAAGGAACTCCCGACCGGGCAAGATAATCAAACACCTCGAACTTGGAGTTGTTAGCTAAACGCCAGATGAACTCGGCTCTATGATATTATGGTAATTTATCTCACGCCAATTTGCGCCACTTCGATTTTAACTCGGAGCAAACTTTTGGACGCTCGAGGAATATTTTATCGAAGGGGTTTCCCGAGTGCCACCTCGATGCAGGATCAATTTTAAACCATAAATCTTCCTTAAGACTACTTTCTTACTTAATTTCGGAATCTCTTTCAAGGTTCTTTGTAACGGGTTACAATTTAATCACTCCTTCAAGCGTGCGTAAGTAGCGTATGTACACACAACGAAAATAATATAAGATAACACTAAGCCTATTGTGTTCAAAGTTGTCCTTTTAACTACAAGTATATCAAGAAATGTTCGCAATCACACACCGAATTACGTACTTAGGCGGATTACACGTGACGCGAGTTATCACGCGCAGGCGCCAGCTCTCGTAAATCTTCCATGAAGCTGAAACAGACAATATCTGAAAGCAAATATGGCCTCACTATTTAAAAATATAAAACAAAGAAGCGGATTAACGTATCACTCGAGCGCGGCGCTAATACCTCTGACATGATTTATAGGCACAATCTCGATGTGTAATACTTACAGTTAATTTAACGTCTGATTTAGCAACACTGCGAGCAGGACTGCGCCTGACAACTCGCTTGACGACGTAATCACTGGCATTGTTCTATGTAATCTAGCGATACGAGCAGATCTCACTTGCATAACTGTCAAGCTGGGTAAACTGCGCGACGGAGCTATAATCTGACAAGTTCTTTATGATTGACTACTTGCTGTGCGATTAATACCTCTCTAAACATGCACTCCTGTTATCATGCTGAACAAATAATTGTGAAATTTAAACAAAGCATCGGAATCATTCCGAGTCACACGGTTGATTTGATGCCCAAACAGCGGCGTCGGATTGGCTTGAGGCATTTCGGGTGCTTTGTTTAGCGCTGTCGGTGCGGTAACGATGCAGGGAGCACTTAGTCCGCGGCTGTACCGGCGCTAGTTGAGGGCGTAGTGGGTGGATGCTAATTGTTGAGACGCCCTTCCCGCTCATTGTTTTAGAGCAGACCATGATTGAAGTTTCGACGGCACGCGGGAGTGATGCGCACTAACCACCGAGTAAACACCTCGCGCCGAGCGCGTCAGAAGCCGGCCGCTCGCGCATGACACATGCATTAACAGCCGACCTAATATTTTCATAATCTAATGGCGATGTTCTGTGAAACAATGCTTCGTGTTTATTCAAACAATTATCTCTGTATCTGTTGCTGGTTAGACTGACCTCTTTAAAATCGTCTAAAGTTGTTTGCGGTATCTTGTTGTTTTATTTACTGTTCGACTTACGTTTGGTGACCTTCCTTTTAAAGTCTTTCTTCTTGTTACAGGTAACATTAGCTCAGATTTGTCGCGGCCAGGACCGTACGCCGGGGCCGCACAACTTTCATGAGCCGACTGAAGAAATGCGTCGTAAGTTCGAATCATGGTGGAGTGCCCAAGTGACACCCCGACCGCCGCCATTCAGCCCTCGTCGATACCCATCGCCTGGACCTAAAACTCGTTCACCTACCCTGAACACAATACCAGACCACTTACATCCGGCGTTACAGACAGTCCAAAGTCAATATCCTACACAAAAGACTAGAATGCGGACAAGTTTCGATCCAGAGTTGGAACTGCCCAAACTACAGCGTTGGTTTTCCGAGAATCAACATCCAAGCAGACAGCAAATACAACAGTATGTCCGAGAGTTAAATAACTTAGAATCAAGGCGAGGCCGAAAGCCCCTCGACGTGAACAACGTTGTTTACTGGTTCAAGAACGCGCGTGCTGCGCAGAAACGCGCTGAGCTTCGGAATATTGGTGGACTGAGCTGTCACCTTGGGGTGAATGGGTTCAATAGCAGGAGTCACAGTCCGACAAATGGGTCATTGATGGCTGGCAGTGACACTTACGGTTCCCAAGACCACAACTCAATGAAGAGTCCTATTTTATCAGGCAGTCCGGGCAGGTACCCGATGTCTGTGATGTCTGAAGACAATTTATCCAATGGAGGTTCCGACTTAGAAGATGATGGAGGTGACATTCATCCTGATGATAGGCCTGAGAGTCCTGATGCTCCTCTCTCTTTGATCACAACTAAGAAGAATAACGATCATGATGCAGACGACAGGCCTGAGGACTCAGCAAAGCCGCCAGATATAATAAAGGTGAGTTTCTGTAACAACATTGACTATGTGACGTCTAGACGCGATTGTACAGTCCTGAATAATCAATTACTCATGATTAGATTTTTATAAGGCCACGCTACCTGTAACCATACCCTTACTCACAGATATATCGCGCGACAAATATCTCATTAGATAATAAAGGTACTAACATTTTATTTTTATTACCACAGGTACATGATATCAAGCAAGAGCCGAGAGATTTGAGTAAGCCTGACAACACAATCTCTCCGCAACGTTCTCCGGCCAAGAACAGCGATAGTTCGAACAACAACAACAGCAATAACAACAACAATGAGGACGAGAACGGTGTTGGGGACGACCATGATGGTTCTGATGAGGATGTGATCCAGGAACGACACTACGGGCCGTCTTCCCCGCATCTAGATCGTCTTCCCTTCCCCATGGTGCCCAACCACCCGATGTTTGGTCACGGCATCATGTACATGAGCCAATACATGAGCGGCTTCCCCGGCGTTGGCGCAGTTCCCGGCGAAGGCGCCAGCGGCCTCAACCTGGCACTCGCAGGGGCTTCAGACGAGCGGCGCAAACGTAACCGAACCTTCATCGACCCCGTGTCGGAGGTCCCCGTACTAGAGCAATGGTTCTCAATGAACACGCATCCCTCGCACAACCTGATACTTAAGTACACTGAGGAGTTGAACAGGATGCCTTACAGGCAGAAGTTTCCTCGGTTGGAGTCGAAGAACGTGCAGTTCTGGTTCAAGAACCGAAGAGCGAAGTGCAAGAGACTGAAGATGTCGCTGTACGAGCCGTCGTCTCCCGGACACTACTCCCATCCTGGACACCCCCATGCTATGGCCGAAAGGAAGCTGGTGTGAGCTAACTGCGCTCAATGTTAGTAAAGTGTGAGAGATTTTTGTGTTTGTGGCGTCGCAGCATATACACGGAAGACTGATATCAAATCGTTTAATGGTGTGCAGTGCCATGTTAGTATTAAGATGACGACTGGCGCGTCATCCTAACTTAAAACAGTTCGTATTATTCAGAGGACATTATTAGTAACTGTTTAGATTATTAACGATCATAGTTTTGCTTAAGGTAGAGTAGACATATTGGAATGCGATATCATTATAAGTTTCAACTAGTAGTTTCAAGTTATTTGATAGAACGATCACATCGTATTGTTTATTGTAAACCTAGTTTTAGGTACAAATTTACTATCAAAGGACATTTCACAGTTGTTTGTGGAGGAATCTCAATATATCTTAGTAGTGTGTATGTGTGTACATAAGAAACTCAAAACTCGGTTTTTATTTATTAAATTTTACAGTAAGTAGGTAGTTGTATAAATTATGTTGTTAGAATGTAATTAATGTATACTCTCATTAAAAGTTCGGATGAAATTATAATAGTGAGGTCGAAGTATAGAATGGTACCTATTCAATGTTATTCTAATTATGTACATTATTTGTATAATTAGTATCGAGTCATAGTAATAACGATATTATATTGCACATATTATATATTGGAATCGATATTTCGATATTTCTGATATTATCGGTCGGTGTTCGGCGGCCGAATGGTTACGCACATTCCGTATTATGTACTCTTTTGTTATAGATGTTAATGCTTCCTCAATCCAAAGATCGGTTAGTGTTGTAGAGTGATCACGCAATTTCTGATAATCAATTAGTCTCCCGTTGTACTGGGCAGAGCGCTGGGGTGCAGTTAGACTAGGAATGGTGGCAGTGGCGGATTAGCCATATGGCAAGAGTAGCAAATGCTACGGGACCCACGCATTTAGGGGCCCCACGCACCAACGTTTTCTGACCGTAAAAAAATATCAATTTAAATAAGCGTAAAAATATTTTTTCAAATCAATACTGAACACGGAAGGAGTTGGGTAACAGAAACATCAATATAATAGCAACATAATTCTTAGATTTCAATGAAAACTTTTCTTTTCTGGTTTTACCTATCGATGGAGTCGTCTTAAGGCGCGTCCCCACTAAGGTCGCGTGGCCTTTTAGGGCCTCGAGGCCCGGCATCGCGAGGCTTTTTTGTTTTCATGCAACGATTATAAAGCCACGCGTTGTTTTCGAGATGTACGAAGAAGAGGAGGTGCTTCTAGCTTCAGGAGTATTTATAGTCATAACCAAGTAGCAATCTCCATCAGGGCATCATTCCTTTTGATTTTATTTTAATAAAAACAACTCTGACGGTCCCATAACACTGATACAAATCCATTAATAAAAGAGTTTGATCATCAGTTCACTCCATTTTGGCATTCTGTCGCTGCAATAAATGCTGCTGAAGCTAATAGAAATGTCTTCTTCTTCGTAAAGCTCGAAAGCTACTGAGCAAGGCGGGCCGCTACGCTCTTACAATGAGGACGCGTTGCATAAAGGCACAATTGCCTAGCGAGGCAGGTGTGTATTGTCATTACTGAAAACGTACTGACTGCTTTAGCTACATCTATGAAAGTATATCATTCAATCAGGATATCAACAAAGCTTTTAGACTCGGGAAAGAAAAACGAGAAAAACGCCCGGTTCTAGTTAACATATTAAATAAATGGAAGAAAATAGAAATCCTGAAAAACAAGAAAAGATTACCTATCTAAAAACATTTTTGGAAAAGCGGAGGGAACTCATACCACAGTCAAAAATACCTCTAATTTCCCTACATTTTTGACAAGTATTTGACATTTGTTTGTCGCCGAGATGAGACTGCGACTAGATTTTGAACGTTTTAAATTACGAGAATTGACCTTCTGAAGGCCTGTCACTTGAAACTTGTCAAAATGTAGGGAAATTAGAGGTATTTTTGACAGATTGAGACAGATCAGACTGTGAACGTTTTTAAAATTACGAGAATTGCCCCTCTGGTCTCACTCAACATCAGATTTAAATAAAGAAAACCCACTAACACATGTCGGTAACCGGTAGATCAGAACAAATAAAATTCAACGATACAACTAAAACTAATACACCTCCCCCAAGCCGGCCGGTCCCCGTGGGGGAATATGACCAAGCCCTTCTAGCACAATTGTTAAGAAAAAATAACATTAGTAGTCCTTTGTTTTAAACAAAGGATAAAAGAAAACTTTATATTGCCACTTTAAATAAAAGTAATTTAGAAGGAAACATAGAAGAATTCAAGGGCATATCAGAGAGAATAGCTGTACTTAATCTGAATCCATCCATCATATAAAAACAAATGGTCGATTATCGCCCCCACAAAACAAGTACGAGAATCTGCCAAAGACTTCTTCTATGAATAACTAACATCAGTCCTACAGCAATCGCAAAAGAACGTAGTGTTGATGGGACATTTTAATGGCAGAATTGGTTCACAACAAGCTGAAGAAGAAAAAGCAATTGGCTTTGGTTATGGCAGAAGAAGCAACAATGGTAAAAGAATGATCAATACTTATGGCTTTTGAGAATAATCTTGCATTTATGAATAGCTTTTTCAATAAAAATACAAAGAAAAGGTGGACGTGGCTATCACCAGATGGAACATATAGAAATGAAATAGATTATTTATTTATTTCTTAAAATTAAAACGGTTTAAAACCAATTACAGTAATTAAAGATACAATTTGTATATACACGAAAACAAGATAAAATAAAAGATAAAAGTACACAAAAGATAAAATATACGTAGGAGATGGCGGGCGGACGAGCTGGATAGGTTCCGTAAAAACTGGAAGGAGGACGCGCTGGCTCGCGAAATAAGGAAGGAGCGGACTAAGGCCCAACAGTGGGAAAGCGTAGGCTAGTAAGAAAAAACTTGATAACCTAAAGCAAACCAAGGGGCCCTTGATAAAATTTGCTACAAGCCCCGCGCTGGCTTAATCCGGCACCGAATGGTGGCAATATTAAATGGGTCGCGCTGATTACTCTATTCGCAATAATAAGCGGTAAGCGTTGATGATGGCGGCTTATTTTGTAAAGGTTTATGTGTGGGTATTTCATAGTTCATAATACCGCATTGCCCAGTAAATCGGTTTTCACCAAACAGTTTATGTTACAGTTAACAGTATTCAAGCATTTATCGATTGAGGCTGGTTCGTCACACTCTTGTTTTATAGTTTTAGACGCATCATAGTTGGCATAGTTGTAATACGACAGTTTGTTTTGTTGTTCCCATGTTATGCTTGTTTTCGTGAAGCTGTGATGAAATTTCCAAATATTGTAAATATTTTATTAATGTTAAACATAAGTTTTATTGTAAAACTACGTCACTAGGCTCACACGAACAATTAAAGCATTACCGCTTAGGTAACGAAAATATTGGCTAAATGTTTATCCGATTCAATTATATAAACGAAAATTTAATTGAATATAATATGAAAAGATGATGTTCTTTTATTTACCTTTTTTTCATGAAAGTTTTGATACACAACCTCCTAAATACTAACACTGAACACTACTCATAGATACGTTAGTACCCATAATAGTACCCTATTCCTACTTATTGTTATCTCCATACCTTTTGATAGTTACTGCATACAAAAACAACGGCAAGTAAAAATCGAAATATCTACCCACTAACAATCGTGGGTCTGAACAGCTGTTTGCAAGAGTTCATAATGAAGTTCATTGCAATTAATTTATCGAACATCATAAAAGTACAAAACATAAATACAATTAACGATAGCAGACCGTTTTGCTTTATCGAAATACAATGATGGTAATAAAAATACCGTAACACTGTATAGTATACCATAATTAAAACTTGCACCACAGAACATTACACTATACTTAGTTTATCTGTGCCTACGCTAACACACAAAGCAATCATTTGCTGTACATAGCGAAAAAGAGAATTCAATCAAACGCCACACAATATTATTAAAAAGACTATCGCTAGTTCGCTAGTTGCTCAGTATATTCTGAAAGGCGGCTAAAAAGTGAACTATATCCGAAATGTACTGAATTTTATATCTTGTTGACATTTGTCATTGCAAGCAGCGCCACTACCAAGTACCAAGATACTAACCATTGTGGCACCCTCTAAACCATTGTGGAACTAAACATGTGTCAATAGTTATCTCCGAAGCTTCGACGGAAGCGGTCGTCGGCACCCAAATCACCTGTCAAAGTTGCAGGTCTTGGTGTAATCGCCAGTATCTACAGACATCTTTGTCAACACTTCGATCTTTGTGGTGAATGACCGGCTGTTTCGGGGCTTCGCACAATATTAGGCAGGCTATACTATACTAATGTTGGTGCAAGGCACAAGTTCCAAACTTTAACTCTGAGACGAGTAACTTTGTAGTTTAGTCGTGGTAAGTACCTACTCGTATTTGCACTTGAATTAATGCTCGAACAAGAGATACTACTTTAACTATAATATTTAAATACAATTAATTTAAGCGATGAACCACAACTGATAAAAGTAATTACTAGCTAATTTGAAAATCTCGGAAATGGTAACTCGACGACACGGTTGGCGCAGTGGCTGAGCGATCGACTGCTGCGCTGCGTGTCGCGAGTTCGATTCCCGCACGAAACAAATATTTGTATTGCCTACAGGTAGTTGTTCCGGGTCTGGCTGTTTGTGTATGTGAGTTTAAATGTTTGTAAACGCACCCACGATACAGGAATAATTCCTAGTGTGGGAACGTTTTTATATAAAAAAAAACAGAAACCTCGCGATCTGTCTTATAGTAGGTTTGATTCCCACAGCTGAAATGTGGTGATGTTTTTTTTTTTAATAGGCTTACAACAACTACTGTGGTCTCCGAATATGTGAATTATGAAAATAACAAGAGCCTGAATTAATTAAATATTTAAGAAACTAAACACATTTGCTGCTATATATTTCAGGTAGGCGCTAAAAATTGTAAAGCTAGATTTCAAAGAATCTTCAGATTTTACATCTCTAGTTGATACCAACAAAAAATGTTCCGAGAATATTCATTTATGTAAAATAAATAAGTACTTGGAAATATGAAGCACCCTTTTTGCGCTGATATGATCGTCTTGACTGCAGGAGTGCCGCTCGGCTAGAACGTTCGAACATAGGGCGAAACGGATTATACCAATTAGAGAGATTTAAAGTTCGTTCGCAGAATCATTCTTTGATCGTGCACACTCCGACATTCTTATCCATTCTTTAGCGTATTCGCTTTTGAGTAGCATCTTAATTATTTGGAACTCATTAAGAAAATTTTCGAGTTCATAAAGTACGTTCTAATGATAAGTAGGTATTTACCTGAAGTATTTACTTTGAAAATGTAACTTTTTAATGATGGCGCGAGGTGTAAAATATGCTTTAGTGTGCGTTTGCTATGATAAATGTAACAGGCGTTGTTTTTACCAATAAGTTCGTCATTCTATTTGTAAGCCAATCTTACTATTATTAGAACTGTGGCGTAATTGCGTAACACACAAATAGTAGCAATGGCTTTCATTTTGACAGTTCAACAACATTCATTGCGTTGTTTACGTTGTCGAATACTCAACTTTTTTAAACATATAAAGCAATGCATTAGCAATATTTAAAATGATTCAAATGGGGATTATAGTGTTACACAATTAAAGTGCTATTTTTGGAGCTTAAAATTGATATTAAAATGTCCATTTAATTAACTATCCCTATAAAATATCTACACGTGCCGGATATACTTGTGCAGATTAATATTTCAGCGACGGAACTCATTTAATAAAGCACAATACATACTACAGATACAAAAGCATATTGAAATTAATCCAAGTCATTCAGCCTTTTTCCGATGATACCGACGGCATTATTTCGTGGATCAATCAGTAGAGGAAATTAATATTAAATTAATTAGTAGAATCTGATAAAATATCTGCGAAATTATTTTTATAAGGTTTCGATGTGGCATTTACAATATTATTATCAATAGTAAGGTAAATTTCTGGTTTCAGGCTTTTGATAAATGATTTTATTTTTGTAAGTAGGTATGTTGACACTTTTACACGTCAATCATTTTTAAAAACTAGATGAGGTCGGCGTTTCCTAATTTTCCTATTTGACTACTCTGAGAAGAAAGGCCGAAACAAACTCAGAGGTCACAGTCTCTTCATAATTTTGGTCAGATCATGTGAAGACCATGTAGATTGGTGTCTAAAATGGTCTTTTGTGGAAAGAACCACACAAATTGAGTGGACCTGCCTGAATATTCGCCAAAAATGTAAACAAATATGAGTTTATGGAAAAATAGCTTTAATTCCTACACTTTTCAATAGTGCTAGTCAATCTGAAATCAACTTAATTACCATTTAAATAAAATTGATATTTGTTTAGCTTGAAATAACGTCAATTTTAAACATAAATAAAATTTTATTATAGTTGATAATGTTCTTAGTGTCAAAACTACATTTATTATGTATTCAGAGTAGGTACGCCTAGAATCCAGGCAGTGAGTAGATAGATACATAGCATATACTTCATTGTACAGTCAGCGTCAAAAATATCGGGACGAACAGACTGTTCAAAATGATCTCAACAACTAAGAAAATTAAACTTTGTCTCAATTGGATAAAGTTCTTGTCAGAATGACAGTAGTCGTGTACTATCTTCATTCTAAAACATTCCTTGTGTCATTGAGTTAATATTTCATTTTCATAGTTGCTTAGATCATTTTGAACAGTCTGTTCGTCCCGATATTATTGACGCTGACTGTACCTACACACTAATAGGGTAGTTGCCTGGGTAAAAAAATGATTATTATATTTAGTCCGTCAGTTAGATTATCGAAAAATAATGGACACGTATTTTTTCTTTTGTCAATCAAACAAACAATGACAAAGATAAAGCGCGTCAAAATTTGGGAGTAGGGGGTCGTGATGTCACGCCTTGCTAAAAAGTGTAGCAAGGCGTGACGTCACGCGGAACTTTAACGGGCGATATCTTCATCATTTTTTATATAATTGACAAAAGAAAAAATACGGGTCCAATATTTTTTGATAATCTAACTGACGGACTAATTAGATTTTTTTAGGCATCTAGCCTATTATAACACAGCTTTTTTACAATATTGCACGACATATTACGCGTTGTTGTGTATTGGTCGTTACGGGTCGTCAGAAGCCCGAAAGTATGACCAGTCCTACCAAGGGGTATCGTATTACCCAGTAACTTGGTTGTGGAGGACAGAGAGGCAGTCCCTTCATGTAAAAAACTGGTATTCAGCTGCATCCGGTAAGACTGGAAGTCAACCACAACATAGTTGGGCAAAAGCGAGGCAGATGATGAATGGGTCTTATCGCTGAGTATAACTTTACTTCGATATAGGTCTGTAATAATCGGGCTAAGAAAGAGAGGTAGGTAGATAACTCGTTCTAGGTAAAAACAGAATGCATTCAGACACATAAGGAAATAGATTAGTGACCCACTTACATGACTAAGGTATATTTTTATTTTTGTCAGCCTTTATTGTGTCCCACTGCTGGGCAAAAGCCTCCCCTTTTTTCCTTCCAAACCTCACTGACTCCCTCCATATCTCAAATAGCCAAGTAGTGGATGTTGGAGAAAAAACAGCGAGGCTGAAGTGGGAGCGGGTTGGACACGTCTCGCGAATGCACCCGGAGAGATGGGTCAAGATCGTCACTCACTGGATGCCTGAAGGAGGACATTGCCGTCGAGGTAGACCACGGCGAAGGTGGTGCGACGATCTGGTAACGTTTGCGGCCAACATGACCGGAGATCGCACAAGACTAAGGTATATACTTACAATTAAATTACCCAAGGAACTCATTGTTAGAGTCTGAAATCTCTATAACACTGACCTCCAAACCAACGCTTCTTATTTCCAAGACAGTCAAGAAAAAAATAAATAACGCTGTCGTCATGTTAATATCAGTGGGGCATTAAGTTTTAATCTAAACAAACTGCCTGCCAGCGGAGCCGGGCATTTATGTTAGTTAACCGTGGATTATGACGGCGTTTAATAACGCTATTTATTATATTGTACCTAGTTAGTGCTTGGTTGGTTAGTTGAAGACTCGGTAAGAAACAGAAAACTATAGCGCTAAACTGACGTCACATTGATACAGATAGAGTGCTATAGTCCGTTCACAGTAATTTTACCTCTGACAGCTGCAACCTAACAGCAACCTTATGGTGACGAGAATAAAGATCACAACGAGTTTGACAGATTTGTCAATGGCAACAACCCAACAGCAGCCATATTAGAATGAGAATAATGATCACTGTGATTGTGACAGTGATGCAGAATCAGAGGTAAAATGACTGTGCAAGGTCTGACAATGATTTTTGGCGCTTGAATGACATTGACAAGGGGGCGCTGTTGGTAAACATTTATGCTATTGTCTGTGGGATTTGTATTGAAAAAACAAGATGGCGGTGTTAGTTCCGATTATCATCACGGGCCAAAAGATCCTGGTATAGCTGTGAGTTACGAGGCTAGCACACTCTGCATAAGTGCCTAACCTAGGCAGTGCCGCGTCGTGACTTCGTTGCGGTAGAAGTTGCTAGTTCAGCCTTACCTATTCATCGCCAAGAAGACTGATTGGAGATCGCTGTAGTATCCCAAGCCCATCTTTTAATCTAATACCCTGATGGACCATGAGCCTGTGGTATTTTCTTGATTAAATAAATACTTCGAATTTGTTCATAAATTACTACTAATTTGGACTTGGTGGATTAATTAAGCTAAATAAGTACTTGAAGTCTGCTAACAGAACCTCCTCGTTGAGTGATGAAAATAATGTACCTCTATACCCTGTCCATCAGGCAAACCGTTTTTTGACACATAGTATACGCATGACGGCACGGTTGGCGCAGTGGTTAAGCGATTGACTGCTGCGCTGCGTGTCGCGAGTTCGATTCCCGCACGGGATAAATATTTGTATGGCCTACAAGAAGTTGTACCGGGTCTGGCTGTTTGTGTATGTGAGTTTAAATGTTTTTTTTTTTGTCAAAACTGATACACGTACGGTGTTATAATGTCTGTAAGAAGTAATAAATAATATAATTCAATTAGATAAGGCAGTTTATATATCTATATTATTACGCATTTTAAAGTTAACTTTTACGTAATCTGGAATAGTTATTTTTTAAGGTAGCTGTCAAAAAACGGTTAACCTACTGGACAGAGTATACTGCTCTTGATAATGTGTTAATCGACGATCAATTTATTTAAGCAAATCTAACTCTTGCAAAAAGTCGGAAAACCTAATTACAAGTTTTATTTTTCTCCAGCCACTTAAAGAGAGTTATTAAGCCGAGTGCATACCGTCTGACATGCCCCCGGTACGGTACAAGACAAGACAGTAAAACTCTAAGCCCGCCTCATAGCGGAAAGATTTACTAGAGCAACTTAATACGGCGTAATATCGCTGTCTGTCCTCTGCCTTACAGCCGAGATTAATAACAAATAGGAGCTTGTTATTGTTTATGTTGTTGTTATTATGGTGGTCGTAACTTAGGGGGTGATCTTGAAATTATTAAGGAAGGAAGATGTGGTCCGTTCTTGTAGTAAACAACCAATGAATATTATAGTGTATCTTATCAAAAAAAATATACAGGATGATGACTAAAAAAAACTAAAATAAAAAAAATAATAAACAAAAATCATAGTCATCATCATCATCAGCCTATAGCAGTCCACTGCCGGACATAGGCCTCTCCTATTGCACGCGATTCAACTCGATTTTCGGCAACTCTCATCCAGCTGCTACCAGCCATCCTGCGAAGATCGTCGCTCCACCTAGCCTGAGGGCGTCCTACCTTACGTTTACTGATTCGCGGTCTCCACTCAAGAACACGTCTACCCCAACGGTCATCGGTTTTACGGCTAACATGGCCGGCCCATTGCCACTTCAGCTTGCTTATTCTGAAATACTAAGTAAATAAATGCAATTATAGAAAGTGAAACTAGAAATTGAAGCTGTTTTTGGTCATCGACCGTTTTTCTCCTAAGATCATGTCATAGATGTGTGTAGTGGTATACCAAATGCAGCATAGCATACAGACACTATTACAACACTAACACAACTGGCACAAATCACACCACCATACATAACTCCTTATATGCCTATTTTAAGTTTTAAGTTTAAGAATGTATCATATTATTGGAACTTGTAAACGGAACAAAGGACCCTGGATCTCACAACACAGGGAATCCTAGTGTGAGGTCTAGGAATTCAATTCACTCGAATGTAAACTTAGCTAAATAAATTTATTATTATTATTATTAAATAGGTGTTCAGCATAGCATGTGTCAGATAACTCTATTTGTCATTTGAATGTGTGACTTGTGAATGATAGTAGATACCTATGTACTGGGCGCAGTGGTGGCCTAGTGGTAACGGCCGTGACTTACGAGTTGTATGAGGTGGGTTCGAACCCAGATAGGCGCTTTACTTTGTGTAAACTATTTCATCGCCACTGCTCTCAGAACGGTGAAGGAAAACATCATGAGGAAACCGGCATGCCTTGAACCGAAAATTCGAAGACATGTGGCATCTACCAACCTGCATTGAGCCCGCGTGATGCATTACGGCTCACTCCCTCTCACAGAGAGGAGGCCTGTGTCCCAGCAGTGGGAACATTATAGGTTGATTATTTTCGCGATTTAGATTATTTTCCCACAAACTGGTATTTCCATAAATTTTTTAGCATTCTTTATTGTTATTTTTTATATTTGTTAAGTACTAAATTTTATATTATTGTTTTTATTAATTTATAGTTCGTTATGTATCCCGCATTTTTTTATGTCGTGTATCCAATAAACAAGCATCTAGCCGCGAGAGGGCCCTGGTGACCTGTAACACAGGTTTTTATATAAACCTATCTCAGGCTCCGGTCTCTCACAAAGTTAGCTCCTTGTTCGTGCACTACTGTCAAACTCTAGCATTATGTTCATAACTTGTGTAGAGAAAATAAACGTTTTATATTATTATTATATTATGCATGACAGACGTCATCATCATGTAGAGATTTATCCTACGATTCTTGGTGTGAATCGATACTTGACTATCCACCCCAGCAAGAAACTTCCCAAAAAAGATTCTAAACAAACATACGTATACAATAATAAGACAAAGTAAGTAAGGTTAAGCACAGAGGTCCGTCCGGCGGCCACTCGGCCTATCTGCGGGCTTTAGTTATGATATAACAAGGAGCCGGCTGAGCCGAGGCTTACCGTAGATTTTTTTAATTGACATGAAATTTTTTGTACATCATGTTGTCCGAAATTGGGAGGGAAAGTGGTTATGAGGAAGTGTGCATTAAGTGGCTTGGATGTATGCTACAAGTACCTGACAGTTGACAGTTCAAAGAACTTATCTGAGATGACGTATTGAATGAAATGCTTTACATTTTTTTTTTTTTGAAAAAACGTTGCCCCACACTAGGAATTACTCCTGTGTCGTGGGTGCGTTTACAAACATTTAAACTCACATACACAAACACAGCCAGACCCGGAACAACTACCTGTAGGCAATACAAATATTTGTTCCGTGCGGGAATCGAACCCGCGACATGCAGCGCAGCAGTCGATCGCTCAGCCACTACGCCAACCGTGTCGTCAAAATTAGCCTACAATGTTCCCACAACAAGGACACAGGCCTCCTCTCTGTGAGAAGGACCACCACGCGGGCCCGGTGCGGGTTGTTGGATTTCATATGTCTTCGAATTTTTGCTTCTAGGACATGCCGGTTTCCTCACAATGTTTTCCTTCACCGTTTTGATGAAATAATTTACACAAAGTAAAGTGCTTGCTCGGGTTCGAACCCACGTCCTACAATTCGTAAGTCGCAGCCGTTACCACTGGGCCACCACGAAATACTTTGGGTTACAGATTTTATCTAATAAGAAGTGTCACAGATAATTTTTAAAATTCGTTAGGCGGGAATCAACACATCTACGAGTACTTTAATATTTAACTAGATGATCCGGCGAACTTCGTGCCGCCTTAGAATCAATCAATGTTGTGTTAACGATTAGCTGAATTAAATTCAGTATCGAAAAAGCCGTTCCATACAAAATGTATGAGAAAATAAATTATCTTCATTATTAGTTTTTCGGGTTTTTTTTCCTATATTTTAATAGTTATATCATAAAATAGATCCAAATAAAACATTAGGCACCTACTTACATATAAACGCTTTAAAAAGTGGGCAGTAATTTTATTTACCATACAAATACACTGCCGAGCAATGAAAAAGTTCCACCCACAAAATGCCGACAAACACCTTAATATCTCTTAAGACATATAATTTAAAATTTGAACACAATATTTACGTTTTTAGTTGGTAATATTCTGATGCGCTGTTAAATGTACTTCAATATTGCAGACGGCGTCATTAAGCTAGCCTTTCCCGTTTAGGAGTAATTTAGTGCTATGTCACTGGAACTTTTTCATTGCTCGCGAGTGTATTATCTCTGCTTTCCTAGTACGTAATAACATGAACATTCTTACTATCTCTAATCTCCTTATTTTGACGAAAACCGTAATCGCACTTTCTTTAATAACTCCCTATTTGCCGGAGCCATAACTCAGAGCTGATCTTACATCGTCTTAAGAAGATGAACCACCCCCGGATATGTTACTCTCATTTTCGCTGCCACCGCTCTATGTTATATCTGCGCGTTCATACTTGAATGTTTTGGTAACGTGTCTTTGGCAAGCTTTGTTAATTCTTTTTTATTATTCTATTAAAAATTATGTCGTACTAATAATAAGGTACTTATTAACCTTGTATGGTCACCAAAGGAGATCAGTAACCGGGGTCGTCGGATAATAGTTGAAGTTTAGTAAGAAACCGATTGATGTTTTCTAATGAAATTTAATTTGGTAAATGAACTGCTTGATTTCTATTAATTAAATTATTTTTTTTTTTCGAAAACATCCATGGGTCTTCTTATTAAACTTCAACTATATCCGACGTCCCTGGGTATTTATTTCCTTTGGTGACTTTACCTAAAAATATTAAATGGCCCTGTTGTGGTAAAAGATAAATGTAATGTATATCGTTGGTAATTCTTAAATAAATAAATATCCCGAATTGAACGATAAACAATTAATCGCAAGTTATTTTGCCAATTGGTTTGTCAATTAAATCCAATCTGTAGATTTTCCCCAAGAAGTCCACAAAGTGCTCGCTGGTTCATTCTATAAGAGTGTTTTCCTAGAATCACAAATGCGAACCATTCAGCAACGTTCTAAATTATCTCTGAACAATAACAGGTGCCTTTGTTCAGCAGGCGGATGATGCAAACTTCCAGTAGCTAGAAGGCCAATTCCAGTAATAAAAAACGTGCAAAAACTAGTCGCAATCTCATCTCAGCGACAATCAATGTCAAAAACTTGTCAAAAATGAAGGGAAATTAGAGGTATTTTTGACAGATTGATACTGAGATCAGACATCACTGTGAACGTTCTTAAAATTACGAGAGTTGTCCCTCTGATGTGGTTTATATTGGTACTCACATTCGCTATATTACTACTAAGTAAATATAAGCAAATAATGTAGGTACATGAATAACATTTAATTAATTATTCCATTTACATTTAAACCTTTAACACCACACGGAGATCTTAAAACAATAACCAATCTGATCTTCGGTCGCGTAGTCGGTACGTGTCCCGTTTTTTGTAAAGGACTAGCGCGTCGCGGTTGGTGTAATCTGGAATCTCCCGCCGCCAATTTATTTTCATTAGCGATCATCCTCGGTTAATTTTATTCCCTACTTACCCCGCCAAGGATCGGAGACAAACCCTCTGTGGTAGGGAGACGGATTTTGTATGACTTTAGAAAATTCAATTTTAGTCGGAAATATGTAGCAGAATATTTTGATTTATGAAAGTATCATGGTCTCATTGGTATTTTCACGTTAAGATTTTCATAGAGAGTCAGAAATTAGGTTATCAAATTAAATCAAAATCATTTTTATTTCAGGAATACACAGATTACAAATCACAAATTATTCATTAATTTTAAATTATTAGATATTTTAATTTTGCATGTCTCTTGAACTTCAAATTGCTTTACCTCTTCATATACTTATTTAAACTAAAACTTAAGAAAAATAAGAAGAAGCCCGAAATTATTAGTGACACCGTAAAGAATCAGTTTAAATACAGCATACACAAAATTGAGACGGGTACTTTATACTATCAACACACACCAAACTATATATAATTTTGTGTGTTATTTAGTATGTTTTTTGTGTTTCTAGATGATCATAAACTTCTTGATAAATAAACATTTTGACATCGTGTTTGTTTCCATAATTGTAAAAAAAAATACTTATAAAGAAAGAAAGAAAAAGTATCTATTGTGACTCGTACAAGTAGATTACAAACTAAACTAAACATAATCATAAATAAACATAAAAACCAAAATAATATACCTAAAAAGAAAGTAAAAAAAAAAACAGAAAATCCTGTACGAGGGCAAAAGGCTCCTACCTCAGCATGATGCTGCGACATTTAAAAAATAAATGTCAGAGCACTTATCAATCAAGTATATTTTTTTCTTCCCTGTCTGAAAGTGTCAATGCCAGTTCTCTATTTTCAAAGTCCGACTCCACACTATCCTCCAATCCGCTCCAGTCAGTATCCAGAGCCACAGTATCTGTGAGTTGCTTAATTCATTTCCACAGGATAATATTATTTTTTTACTCCCTCGCTTTTTGTGATGAGCCACGGCTTATTTTTTATTCATTGGGGTGGATACTCATCTCAATTCATCCGCTGTTCGGTTAGATTGAGGTGTAATCAGGTTGACAGTTGCTTTGTTAAATGCGTTTAAAAATTTAAATGAAATTGAATCAAAATATGTATTTGTTTTGATGAGCAGAAGATACCCACTTGAAAGATTTTTTGTCAATTATTTCTTTTTAAATGGTGTTTACAAAAGCTTAATATATTATTATGTATTTATAAATAACCTATACCTACTACCCACTGGCTCAGTACTGGGAAATACAGGGTGGCAGGATCATTGACGCTCATTACCGTGAATTCAGTAATTACTTACATGATTCTGCGTTGAAATTTAAGGTAAATTATTAAAAAATACCTATTAAATCATTAGTGCTGGGAAATACAGGTTGGCAGGAACATCGACGCGCAACTTGTTACCGTGAATTCAGTAAGTACATGATTCTGAGTTAACATTTCAGTTAGGTTAATGCTGGTTAAAAAAAATGTTGTTTCATATATTTTGACCACATAAGTTTTCCACGTTTCTATGAAACAGCTGATTCTATTTTTCATAACCTGCGAAAAATGCCGCGCCGACGTCCCTGCCACCCTGTATAACATTTTTTTTTTTTTTGAGGATGGGAAATCGTCAAATGACCCCTCTCGCTCCGGGTGGAGCGGAAGGGAGTGTCAGACTCTTACTGACTAAAACCCACCCGTGTTCCTTCCTTAGCCCTTTATGTTCCAGGGCAGCGGTAACCCTTTCGGACGATCCCGCTACCCACCCTGTATAACATTCAAGCAGAACGTTATCTTTCTTTCGTTTTTGTGACTGTATGCTATCTTACACTTTTCCTTATCTGTTTTTATTACTTCACTGTAATGCAGGCCACTCACGTAACGATATACTCAGCAAGTTAGAAAGTTTATACTTGCACAAGTCTGCGTGACACGGAATGGTTCGGATACTTGTGCTAAATCATCCCACACGTTTATATATACTAGTGCAAATTCAATTTTGCGCAAGTTTATCGTAAAGTGCGATGTTTACGATGGTCACTGAATTTCCACCAAATTAAATTGCAATACTTAGCTTATCATTATTTTCTAACAATGTAAAAGTAAATAGTGTATCTTTCTCATTCATTCATTCATTCAGTGAAACTCTTATTTACAAAAACATTTTACATTATTTTCTTTCTACAAGAAAACGTAGCTTTTACAAGGAACACGGTCTACGCAGCTACGCCGCCTACGCCGTAGACCGTCTACGATGTTTTATCGTGGTATGAGTCCGTAGTCTGTTTAAAATGATACGTATGTGAAACGATCTGTCATATGTCATTTATTTAAGAAACTCTTCAATAGCCTAAAATTACTAATCAGTGGGAATTTGGGGGAAATAAAAATAGGTATAGTTCCCTTGAGCATATTTTAGTAAATTATTTTTAATCGATCCATTGCAGGGCTGGTTTGATGGATGGAGTGGTATCTGATTATGTATAGTCACCTGTCTACTTGTTAAACAGGAGACTTCATAATCAGCCTATAATGTTCCCACTGCTGGGACACAGGCCTCGTCTCTGTGAGTAAGAGTGGGCCGTAATCCACCACTCCTGCCCAGTGCGGGTTGGTAGATGTCACATGTCTTCGAAATTTTGGTTCTGGGACATGTCGGTTTCCTCCTTACCGTTTTGAGAGCTAAAGTGATGAAATAATTTACACAAAGTAAAAGCGCCTATCTGGGTTCGTACCTACAACTCGTCAGTTGCGACCGTCACCACTGGGCCACCACAACTCTTTGAGCAATTTTTGTATATTATTTTTAATCGAACCACTGTGGGGCTAAAGTCTCTTTCCATCCTATAGAGAAAGAATACCACTCCAATACATAATATATTCAATTTCTGTAAAAAAAAAATCCTAATCCAAAACTTATAGAAAAACGTTAATTAATTCTAGACACAATTGCACAACACACACACTTCAGCCACAAAACACGCGGGCAACATTTTATTTTTGCTAAATCTGTGCTCGAATTAATTTGTCGCGCGAAATTAACGCATGAGTAACGTCGCCCGCTCTGACATCTAGTTAAATCGCACTTATGCAGCGCAACACCGGGAAGTACGTGGAGCTGATGATACCAACAGAGTAGTTATTGTTGTATGACTTGTGAGGTCAGAGGGGTGAAAATTATGTTTATAACATGCATAATATGTTATTGACATTGTTTTATTGAGTCCATATTTTTTTTAGTTTCCATAATGTGTGTTGGAAGAGATTTCTTTTGAAATAAGCATCACCTTTGTAAGTATTTTTCTGTTCCTTCTTGTCTGTTAATATAATAATAATAATAATAACGTTTATTTATAAAAATGGTGCAGATTTACAATATCTTAAAAATTATAAGCGAAATAGAAGAAAAAAACATTTAAAATTGCTATTTTATTTTTCTGAATCCATCCATCAAAATATTACCTGGCTACACATAATTGGGCCAAAGCAAAATCAAAAACTTACATTGCGCCGTCAACACCAAAAAGAGACTTTAGAAAACTGATGTTTCAAGAAAATGAAATGATTGTTAAAAGCATAAAAAATCGAAAAAATTGAAGTGTTTTGTTTTAAATCTAGTCAGTTTTAAAAGCAAACGCTCCGTTTTTGTGGGTATCAACATCACTCACAACATACAGAAAATTCGCCCGCGCCACGTTTACCGCGTCCTCAGGTGAAAAGATCCCACGGTATGTCTGCGTCTGGTTTAACTGTTTACTGTTCTGCCGAGCCCGCGACGGCACAAGCGCGGTATTACTGCCAACAATAGATGAGAGTAATGTCAAGAAGATCTTTGTGGTGGAGACCTCAAATCTCGCAGATGAAAGGACTTCTGTTGGCTTTTGGATGACATTATTTAGATATTTTATGAAAACTACGTGTTTATGCTGTTATTCTCTCGTGTCAATACTGTTGTTAAGGTATAGGAAAAGATTAGCTTGCCAACCAGGTAGTAGACAACGGAAAAGTTTTTAGTAGTTTGTTACGCTGGAAACACCTGCATGAGGAACGCACGGAACCGGGAAGTATAGCAGAAAAAAGGGGAGGCCCCAGGGTATAGACCCAGCGGTGGGTCATTCCGGACTGAAATGATGATGATAAGCTTAATAATAATAATAGCAGCCTATTAATGATCCATGGCATGAGTCCTCTTCCCATACAAGGCATAATTTGATTTTTGAGTGATCACTAAGCTTTCTGAACGCCCAAAATGATGATGGACAGAAACCCTTAACGAAAAACAATAGAACAGAGTGATTTTATTTTAACACCGTTTTTAATTGTTATTCCTTCCTTCTTCCTAAAACGTTCCACACCAATAACAAGACCTATCGCCACCCACCCTTCGTTTACAGCGAGAGACAAAACAAGTTAATTTTTAACGAGGACTCATCAAAATTGTTTAATTACATCCCTGAGGGACAGCTAAGCGTGAAACGGTCGACCTAATCAACCGTTTTGGTTAGCAACCATAACTGCAACAATAAATGGAAGATGTGGCCCCTTGAGCGGCCCCTTGTGACGAAATCAGGAAATTAGCTCTTAAAAATACAAGTTCATTTCTCGACGGTGAAATGATTGTTTAAGTGACAACCATGGCACAGTTGTGGAACAATTGTGCGACTGTTTTTGGGGCATGATGGTTGCTGTACCAGTGTTTAAAAAAGTGGTTGATAATTATTCTTCTCAGCTTTAGATTGGGTTAAGAATTTGCGAAAATATTTACGTAGATACTAAAGGTAATTTTTTACATGGTTCTCTTCATAATTACCTAGAATATGTCTCAAAAGACTTATTAGGTATTTATTTAGAATAATTTTTATTACATGCATACATATCAGCCTATAATGTTCGCAGTGCTGGAACACAGGTCTCCTCTCAGTGAGGAGTGGGCCGAAAACCACCACGCAGTCCAGTGCGGGTCATGTCCTCAAGATGTTTTTCTACACCGTTTTTGAGAGCAGTGGTGATGAAATAATTTATACAAAGTAAAGTTATTATTAATTATGATTACATTTTTTAAACAATTTCGTCTTGTCACATTACATTCTGTAACATCACACACGTGTAACATTGAGTACCGTGTTCTTCGACAATCGAAACAACATTGATTTTGATCAATATCAAAAAGGACTCTCAGAATCATCCCCCCTCAAAACATACCCCAGTTGTATTTACACAATACAGCTTTCTTGTGATTACTGCAACTCATTTAAAAGAATCTGTCGCCCGTCGAGACAATTGCACAGATAAGTAATATTTTTGCGAGAGTTTTTACGATTTGAATTCGTTTTGTTTAAACTTAACGGAGTGCTGTTTCCGTTGCACTTGCTTTGTTTTTTATTCTGTGGTTTTAATTTTAACGATAACAATGAGGGAAATTGAATTAATTAATATTTTTGCTGTTTGTATTATAGGGACTGTTTTTATCGTGATACGGCTTAATAACGTTCACTTCAGGGTAAAGGCCTCATTTTTCTGCCTAGGTTACTTTACTGATGCTTATAGTTTAGCAGTCATCTCGTAACTTCTTTTGGTCTTCATCTTCATCTTAACAAATATTCATTTGAAAAAGTACACGTGGTATATGCTCTGGAAACGGAGAAGGAAAACATCGTGAGGAAATCAGCATGTCCTAGAACCAAAAATTCGAAGACATGTGACATCTATTAACCCGCACTGGGACGCGTGGTACAGACGCCAGCACATCAAGCTACTACAATCTGTCACATTTCTTTAATAGATTTTCAACTATATCGCTAAAGCATTAAGGTTCAAGCTTGATTGGAAAATTTTGACAGTTTCGGGTAGCTTGACCTGCTGGCGTCTGAACCTCTCACTGAAAGGAGGCCTGTGTCCCAGTAGTGGGAACATTATAAGCTAATTATGTGTCTACAGAAGACAACGTGTACTTTTTCAAGATCGAGATTTCTCTCCACTTCTGAATAAACTAACAGAACACTAACCACACCTAACTTTACAGACAGAAAAATCTCTGTCCATATTACAATTATGAGCAATAATCATCATCATCATGAAAAAATACTACAAGATCAGACATAAAAGATGCGATTAGTCGCACGCATTTTATTCATCAACCTTTTTTAACAACGTCATTTTAATGAAAATGAAACCTCGCAAGTAATTCCTCCCTTCGAATATCTTTATAAGTAACATCAAATACTTCCAAAGGAAAGTGAACGAATAAAATACAGAGATGTGTTAAGCGGAAATGTGCAGCGGGAGCTAATGCGCGGTTTATGCGACAGATAAGACGTGCAGGCGCAAATGTATGCAGTATCTTTATATGGGAACGTAAAACGAAACGTCGCGAGATGAATTAAATTGTTTTGCAGAGTGATTTGGTGGATGACTTGAATGAGTCATATTTTTGTCTGGTTTTTACAAAGTGGTTGTACAAAGTGGTTGCTTAAAGATCAAAATCAGCATAAAATGGTAGATACTGGCCCTGATTCCCTTGTTCACAAACTAAACTAAATTTAAGTTCAGTGCATCTTTTTCTTTCTATTTCATTAAGAAAAGGACAGAAGATAAAATAATGGTTTACTCCTGTCAAATTAAGATACTCCATAGACAGATTAGACGTGATTAAAAACATGGCTGCTAAAAATACGTCAATTTACGTCAGGCGCTGACTACTTTGACAGGACTAAACTAATATTTATCTTCTGTCTTTTTCTAAATTAAATAGAAAGAAAAAGATGCATTGAACTTAAATTTAGTTTAGTTTGTGAACAAGGGAATCGGCGCCAATATCCTTGTACTGAGTATGACATTATTGTTGTTGAGTTTTTCCATGAGGAATTTCTTAGTAACTGCCCGTAGTTTGGATGTTGGCGGTGTGATCCCCCGTGGCTCGGAAAGCACGTTCAGCCGTTGGTCCCGTGCCTGATCTATTTTCGTTCGTGTCGGATTGCCGTCCCATCGAAATATGAAAGTGAGGGAAAAGGGGGTGCATCACTATAATATCTCCACCGCCGAAGGCTGGTCTCCGCTGAGCTTGGTCGCCGTGGCCGAACTTCGGTCTGGAGGACGATTATTATTATTATAATGACATATTGAAACACGTAATACTTGATCATTTCGTTAGTTATTTCACGTACTGTCAAGAAGCAAAACGCCTTTATCATAGCACTACAGGAATTTGGACTCTACCAATACTTACCATGAAGTTTAATTTCCACTGGGCCCCAAGATACAAACTAACTACCTATTTAGGTTTTAGCTTACTAACAATAATTTAACTAAGGGCTGATTTTTCAATCATCTGATAACTTTAACCGAGAAATAATTTTGAAATTTTGACAGTTATTTTATACAAAAACTGTCAAACGTCAATTTCATTCCTCGAATAAAAATTATCTGGCGATGGAAAAATCAGCCCTAACTGATATTAATTTAACTAGTAGGTAATACTTTTTATATCTCAATTTATTCCATCGTCGTACATTTATTTTTTCTGTCACTATCTACAATAAAACAATAACAATATATTCTCTCTTCTAAACAATTACTATTAAACAAAGTCTACTTCGTTTGATGGCTCCGTAATTAAATTGATATCAGCTTCTTGATTACGTCGGAATAAGAGCAAGTTGTAAAGTGCTACGTCTAACATAGAAAATTCAATAAAAAGCTAAAAGCCAATCTTATCTTGGCGAGAGGAAATTAAGAAACAGCGGCCATCTGACACGGTGGCTCTTTACAGATCTGTCACTAGGGATGGGAGGAGGCGCGGAGTGTAGTGTCGATGAATTTAATTAAAGAGGTCATATATTTATCAGGGTTTGAAAGAACTTGAGGTTACTGAAATAACTGTTTAGTAATAGTTTGGCTGATTTATTTTGAGTCGTTATTTTTGGCTACTATTTTAAGAAGCTCGAGAAGGGGATATCTGTTTGAAATAGCTTTGCTGATTTATTTTTAGGATGTTTTCTTTTTTATTTTAAGAGGCCCGAGAAGGGTGTTTATATATTGTAATAACATAGCAGTAACATTCCTTTGAAATATCGTAGACTATAGTAAGTATGAATTCTTTTGGTAACATCTCAACGACTGAAGAGTTGATTGCTAAATGGGTAATTTCTAATTAGAGCTAAACATAACATTGCAAACCAATCGATTGGTCCTCTTATAAAATATTTACTGAACCAATTAACTATCCAGAATCCCCTGGGGAGCAATCGACAGTTCAAAAAACCTCGAGAACAGCACTAGACATTTTTAAAGATAGAGTGTTGAATACGACAGCGACACGACATCGGGTTTCGTCGAACCGCTGAAATAATTCCACCGAGCGGCCGCCGGGGGAGACGACGGAAACGCACCCTTATCTGGTGCGGAATACCCGCTTTTTAAACAACTCGCTTCTTTATTTGTATTTATTCCACATCCCCCCGCCGCACCGCGCACAACCCCCTTCCGCGGCCGTGTTACCACATGAATAGAGACGCTACTTAATGGGACTTTCAGTTCCTAAGTCATCATGTTTTTAACAATATACTCGGTAAGATAAGTAAGGAGGTCGACGCTGGATAATAAACGGAGAAATATACGTGTTTACTTCGGGGAAATTTGAAAGAAAATCTTGATGTTGTGTCATAAATAAGCCGGCATGGTTAGAAGTTTGTTGTGAGCTTTTTATATTGTTTCGTTGTGCGGATATTGTGGCAAATTGAAAAGGAAAATGGGCAGGTGAGAAAAGTTGGTAAGTAAATGATTTCATTAGGTAGTATATGAAAGAAATTACGAGAAAATCGACCCATTTTTTCTTTATATAACCGTAATACAACTTGCATCATCATCTGCTTAGCCTTTTCGCCACTATATTGGAGGTGGCGTCTAACCTCACCAGATGCAGCTGAATACCATACTTTTACATGTAGCGACTGCTTATAGGATCTCCACAACCCAGTAACACGATACCCCTTGATAAGACTGGTTGTCAGACTGTCGGGCTTCTTACCCATAACGACTGTCAAAATTCTATAAATGACCGCCGGGACATCGCAACGGTTTAACGTGTCTTCCGAAGCACGGCGGTATCTCGATATGTAGGTAATGGATGGTCAGCCATCCATGGACCTTTCTTTACCAGAAATTACAATCAAATGCATAAAAAAATCTTTTACACCATTTTCTCTACCTAGATAAAATCCTAACTCCGTCATAACTCACAGTACCCAGTATATTCGTCTACTGGGTACAGTTTATCCGTTATCGCACAGTGCATTACGGGCAGTAACAATATCATTACGGGGGCTATTCAACATTTTTATTATTGCGTTACTATTGTCTTATGGCGCGACGGTCCCAGATAACGCGAGGGACACACGGATGTTTATTTTGTAGAGCTGTTTTGTTGGAGAGGAATTGATACGAAACAATTTTGACTGTGACTGTAATTTTTCTACAATGCCCAATATTCATACATTTACTTGTTTTGTTAAGAATAATAAAGCTTAGCTTAGTTCCGCCATTATTGGCTGAAGGAATTTTTTATTGTATTGACTTATTAACCGTCGTTTTCCTGCGTGATCGAATCAGAAATGAAGAGATCCGCAGGAGAACCAATTTAAGGTAACCTACATAGCCCCAAGAATTGCCAAACTTAAGTGGCAGTGGGCAGGGCACATTGCTCGCAGAACACCTGGCCGATGGGGCCGAAAGGTTCTGGAGTGGCGACCTCCTATCGGAAGGCGTAGCGTTGGCAGGCCTCCCACAACGTTGACCGATGGCCTTGTGAAGGCTGCAGGAACTCGTTGGATGCGAGAAGCACAGAACCGGTCGAAGTAGGTGAGCTTATGGGCAGCAGTGGACGTCTTTCGGCTGAAATGATGAACTTATTAACGAGTTACTTAGTTCATAATCAGAAACCCCTCAAAAATGGATCTAATACGTTTCATAACTTGACAGTTTCAGAGTTTTCCAGCATTTTATTTATTTTGACAATAAAATGTCTACAGTTTTGATGTATGTCAGTTTAAAATCTATAATCAACTTAAAATCTAACAACTTTTCGGAGCTCGAGCAAGTCAGCCCGATCACTGACCATCTTGCCCACCCGTATTCCACAGTTATAACTCGCAACCGCGATACGTTGTAGATTTATGTCTGTAATGTTTGTTGTTTCACCTTCCACGAATAATGCGCCCGCGCCATCGAGATTTATGAATAAGCCCGTTTGTCTTTACGCTGATTGGCTGATAAAGGGATGGCGAGTAATTTCGTTGCTCGGGTGATTTAGATTAAGAAATTGGTGTGAAAATGTAAGCCATTTGCAGGCAATCACTTACTTATCTAACCTAAAATTCTTACTTAATAATGGAATTCACTAGTCACGTCGTATGTTGTTATGTTTTTCAATAAGCTTATCTTCAATAAAAAATTTTACCGACTGTACAAATGTGTTGGGAATCGAAGCCAACACAACATATTGCGTGCGGGCTGCACGCGCAGGCAGCGTGATCAGCACGTCATCGGCAAGCTGAGGCGCGGCGCGGCGACGACACGGCTCGGCCCGATGACCACTCGCTTCAACGGACTCCACCGCGACGGACGATACTCTTAGATTATTAATTGTTTGTGCGGGAAAGTTTATATGTAGATCAGACGGCATTCAACCATTGCCTAGTTATAAAGTCCACTCTTTATTGCTACCCGCGCTAAAAAATGTGTTCCAAAAACATAGGTAGGGTTGTCTTTTATTTTATTATTTGTATTTTGTGTTTCACGAACTGTGTCCAAATATTTTTTTTTTACTTTATTTTTTTCTAACAGTACCTATATCCAAAAATATAATTACCTACCTACATATTTCTAATGCCTAAAGCGGCATTAACTTACTGGAGCTGTTGGCATCATAACTATCCGTTTTCAACTTTAGGTCACACTCACTCAAAATCGTAATCCCATAATGATTTGCTCGTCACAAACTATCGCACCACCAATAACTAAAACCGCTAATAAAACAAACAAATAACAATGGAACATCGACCACCAGAGACCGCAAAACTAACATAACCACGCACCGTTCAATTATGCAAATACATTCCCTAAGGGAGGCCGAAGATCCCATTAATCATTATCTAAATTAATTTCAAACGTTTAACAAAATCTTCTCTTAGTTTCTTAAAGTCACAATAAAGAGGATCGCGGTGCGGCCATAACTCATCTGTACCTAAGATTACTGATCTTTAATCCCCCCTCCCGGCTTCACTTAAAGTTAAGATTTACGAGCAAAGGTATTATATTGCCGCCCCCCAGAAATAAGCTTACGTTTGTGACTATGAAAAAAGTTTGCATGACTCGACTAGTGTTTCGAATTATGGTTATAAAAATATATGCTTTTTTTCGTATTTACTCCGGAATATTGTTTCAGTAATTTCAGACATTTTAAATAATATTCGCAGTTTTTTTCTTCTTCTCATAGTAACTGATTAGCATCTCTTTCAATTTACTTTAACTTTACAGGAAGGAAAATACGAAAAGATAATTAAATTAAGAAAGCTTTATATATAACTGATCGTAGATTTCAATTATAAAATAATTCTTTTATTGTACCAACCTACTTTATACATCATTTTTTGCCCTTTATGACACAGACCGACACTTAGTTAAATGTGTAGGATCTGTCCTTCACAACCTATGACCCAAAATCATGGCCTTTTTAACTCTGAGATATGGCCGTTTCAAAAGAACTAATGCAATAAGGTGTCGGGAACATTCTTTTTTTCAAAATAAGCACCTTCGATTTTTTCTTCTTTAAAACAAACAGTGTGGCCAGTGTCAAAATGATAAATGTGAGCCGTTCTACCTCTTTTTAATAAATCCATCCGCTGTATAATGATGCAGCAGCTTTTTACCTTGTTACAGAGTTAACTGAAGAAATATTTATGGGTATAACTTTATTTAATATCCCGGTGTAACCCCGCATGCCTTCCCTTAACGAAAACTTTTAAGCTACATAAACTACTTGTATATTGCTTACATGTTGGATGTTGTTTAGGGTTTTTTTTTAGAAAAATTTCTTATCGGAAAACTTGATTAGATGATTTAGGTAAGCCATGAAAATTTCGGTTTTTTTTTCTGGAAATCTAGTCTGGCCTTAACGAAATTTTTTGTATGCCTATCTACTTAACTGGTTTTTTTTAACTTTTCCGTATCTTATGTAAACGTGAAAAAAATATGTCCTTAACAAGCAATAAGGAAGCAAGCAGCCGATCTATTCTATTAAAAATCTGTAAGTGAAGTGAGCTGTCCATAGTGTCGATCATGTGGGATGTCAGCTGTGTGCTTCCTATAAACAACAGCATTATTAATATTTCGATGAGAAAAGACTATATAATATTATGCAAGCTTTAACAAAACTGAATTAGTCATCAACATTCTACTTTCCTGAAGAACTGCAACCACCACCCTAACAACTAAAGGCAACACGTAATTAAAACGTCAACTTGAGCTGCACAAAGGTATTATCTCACAACTTCCGAAACACTCGAACTTTCCTACAAAGGTGTTATTGAAAGATTGGAAATTCCCAAGCAGGCACATATTTCACGAGCTCTCTTCTGCCCGGATAATATAAGAAGATAGAGGACAGAGTCGGATATAAAATATGGCGTCCTTTCATGAATCTTATTAAGATATCCTCGAAAAACAGAGAGAGACCACACGAACCTACATTCTCTCAAGCGTGAGAGAGACAGACATATTACTCGGTTTACGTATATTAAAATAATACAGATATGGTTAAAGAGGTGCGCGAGTTGGCTGAGAATTTATAGTCTCTATGAATATGATTTTCTTTAAGACTGGATACAGTTCCCTGAGAGGCGTTTAGTGTCAAACTGCTATTATGATAACGCGAGTTATTGCGTGTATTGAGTTAAGCATTACATTTCATGGTAGTTTTAGGAAGATTTTCCGGAAAACACTGCAACCTTTTGTGAGTAATGTCTTTACTGCTTTTCCTTAACAACATTCAATTTATGTATAAGGGCAATCAATATTTATTTGACAATTTGTACTATCAGTGATTCATCATCACTATTTGTACCTACAACGTATAGAAGTTTAATTACTAGCAAGTTTAAATTAAATGACTATAGTAGAACACAATACGTATAATAAATTTATCGGGTATATCGGTCAAGGTCACCCCTAATATCCAGCGCTGAAATACGAGTTTTGTTTCTGAAATCCTGATCAAATCTCTGATTAGTAGGTAGATCAATCTAATGTGAAAAACAGCCAATCAAATCATTCTACATGTTTGACAATCGAGTTAAACTAGACTCCGGTGGCCGGCACATAGCGTCCACAAATCACCGTCAAATGACGTCACTGAAACGTTATTTATAAAAGTAAGTTGATATGTTTCTGTAAAGTGCGTTTTTGGACACCGTAAAGTCAAATCCGGTTCCATCATTTTTCAT
Source organism: Apamea anceps (assembly GCA_951799955.1). Classification (NCBI taxonomy): domain Eukaryota; kingdom Metazoa; phylum Arthropoda; class Insecta; order Lepidoptera; family Noctuidae; genus Apamea; species Apamea anceps. The sequence goes on from OX637501.1 coordinate 7,652,470, forward strand.
TACAGGCCGTCACTGCAGACGCTTTGTGCCGGCCATGGCAGTCTTAGGGACCCGTAGCTTTACCGATCAGGAGTTTTATGAGCCTGACTGAAACTTGCTCGTGGAAAATCACCAAGGTCATTGACCCTACCTACAATCAACAAAATGATAACCTTATTGCGTAAAACACTATCTATCTCAATCTTAATCATTTTGAAGGATATACTAATCCATTGCGTCATATTTTCGGAAAATTTGTCTGCCAACAACGTAAATAACGCTATGAATGTTGTTGAACTGTCAAAATGAAAACCGTTACTATTAATAGTTAGTTGTTGTTATTAATAGTGTGTTACGTAATTTCTCCGCTGTTTCCAATAATGACTTCTTCCCAAGATAATCACAGTCGCCACAGAACCTGCCTCACATGTGTGTTCGTGGGGTGTCTCATAATTCATAAGTTTCTTTCACGTTGCACCCTATCTCGGCTAACATGCAAAATAAGTTCGGATACATCGGTTAACGGAAACCGATAATAAAGTTTCAGAACGACGCCTTAGGTGTCATGGGTTAAAATATTGATGAAAATTTAGTTGTTTTCCTATTATAAACCTTATTTATGTATCATGTAATGGTCACTATGGCTTAGTTTTAAAAGATCTCTTGTTTAAGCCTTTCTTAATAGTTTTATAAGATAAAAAAATTCAAAATAAATGCTGTAATTTTATTATACACTCGAGAGCAATGAATGCGGGTCACTTAAAGAATGTTAAAAATCTCGGAAACTAAAAATGATAGGTTAATGCAATAAATTGTATTTAATAGACAATGTAATACTCCTTAAATGAAAGTAAAAAAATATGAGTCATCATACATTTTATTAATACAAAATTACATAAAGAAAAAAACTGCTGATCTCTCCTTAAAACAAAAATAGGAAACATGAAATTTTTGAACTTTATTACGATTTTCTTGAATTTTAATACTTCGTATTGCCTCCTCGTGCTTCCATTACTGCGTTTACGCGGTTTGGCATGCTGTACACCAAGTTCCTTATACGATTTTGGGGAATATTCTCCCATTCCTCTGTGAGAGCAATTTTGAGCTCACGCAGCGTGATTGGGGGAGGGTTTCGTTGTTTTACGCATCTGCCTAGCTCGTCCCAAGCATGCTCGATCGGGTTGATATCCGGGCTGCGCGCTGGCCACTCCATACGAGTAATGTTCATCTCTTGAAGGTAGTCATTCACAATCCTACCTGTATGAGGTCGGGCATTGTCATGCATAAATATAGCATCCTCACCTAAATTGACCATAAATGGACCAACGTGATCATTGAGGATTTCTTCCACATATCTTACGCTAGTTAAAGAGCCGTTTTCTATGATCACCAGCTCTGTGCGACTTTCAGAAGAAATTCCGGCCCACACAAGTACAGACCCACCACCGTAGGCTACTTTTTCTTCGATGCATGCTTGCTTGAATCTTTCCCCTGGTCTTCGATACACTCTGTGTCTTCCATCGTGCTTGTAGAGCATAAATTTTGATTCGTCGGAGAACATAACTTTTGACCAATCTTCAATACTCCAATTTACGTGGCTCTGGGCATATCTTAGTCTTGAAATACGATGCCCACGCTCCAGTTTAGGGCCGTTTGCAGGTCTAAGGGGTTTTAAGTTAGATTCAGCAAGCCGACGTCTTACTGTCCATGCACTTGGGTTACTTCCTCCGAGGCGTCGAAACTGATTTGTGAGTTCAGTTCCTGTGAGAAAGCGATTTCGAAGCATGGTGTTCACCAAGTATCGGTCTTCTCGTGCTGTGGTACACCTGGTTCTGCCCGTTCCTGGTCTGCGTAGGTTAGAACCAGTTTCTTCGTAACGTCGGAGAACTCTTTGTACTGTTGACAGCGACACACCGACAGTCCTGGCTGTATCGCGCTGACTCCGGCCGGTTTCCAGCATTGTAAGTATTCTGGTGCATTCTTCAGGCGTAAGCGACATAATTTCAGCTTGAATAATGAATATAGAGCACTATCAACATGGTTTATGTACCCACATAAATGACAGATTACAAACAAAAGCAAAACCAAATGCTGTAATTTCGTAGTTCCATCTTCGAAAGTGGCCCTTTTTCAAATTTGATTTTTTTATGATATAACTTTACAATAACTAAGAAGTTTTAATACCTTCATTTAAGCAGTATTACATTGTCTATTAAATACAATTTATTGCATTAACCTAGCATTTTTAGTTTCCGAGATTTTTAGGATTCTTCAAGTGACCCGGATTCATTGCTCTCGAGTGTATAAACAAAATTAATTTTCGAAAAGACAATTTCCTCGAATAATGACACTCCTTTAATTGAAGGTTTTGTTTTAGAATTACTCGTTTTCCTGCTGCGTATAACGAAAGTAAAATATTTTCATTAAAAAAAAACTTTTTCCCTTTTCAAATTTCATTACTTAACATTAGTATCGCTATTTAAAGGTATTCACTATACATTCTTACTGTCATTCATAGAACTTAGTGCAAATTAATTATTCTAGGTACTTCATAAAAATCTTAAATTCATTCTTTCATTCACTAACATACAACGCACAGCCTTAACCGTGCTATATAGTACTATAATATATATAAACAATTATGCACATCCTTGGTAATACCTTTTGTACACACGGCTACACATCAAGCTATGCAAAACCAGTATTGGCTGACCGTTCATTGTGAGAAAATATCATACAAAGTGAGGCCAAGACAAACTGATTTTGTATAGCTTGACGTGTAGCCGTGTGTACATGGCACGGTTTCTTTACGGTACGGCGTATAAACCGCGCCGTAGAAAAAACGTGTCCGACAACAGGCTTCCATAGCAGTGATTTAATTTTGTGCAACGTTGACTTTAACCTAATACTTACCAATTTCTCAATCAATTAACTCAGCCTATCGCAGTCCACTGCTGGACACAGGCCTCTCCCAGGCTGCGCCACAACACCCTGTCCTCCGCCTTCCGCATCCAGTCTGTCCCAGCCAGCTTCGTCGTCCGTCCATTTAGCTGGGGGGCGTTCCACACTACGCTGGCGGATACGCCGTCTCCACTTCAGGACTCGTCTGCTCCACCGGCCATCGGTTCTTCGACAAACATGGCCAGTCCACTGCCACTTCAGTTTGCTTACTCTGCAAGCTATGTCGGTAACTCCGGTTCTTTTCTGGATAATTTCATTCCTGATTTTATCCTTCAAAGAGACTCTGAGTATAGCTCGCTCCATTGCGCGCTGAGCGACCAATTTCTGCTAAAGCCAAATCATAATTTAAGTGTTTAATTATTTGTAATAGCTACTTTAAGTGTTTTTTTAAGATTTTAGCTAAGTTTCAAAGTTCAAGAAACTATTTTATGCAAATTAAATAATTATTTAAGACTTTTTGTTATTTTGATTTTAAGGTACTATTTACCTTTACCTTTTACCTTATTTAAGTAAAGTGCTATAAAATAATGAATTAATAAAATTTTGTTATTATTTAAAGACTTCTAATGTTAAATATTGTTAAGAATTTTACTATCCTACACTTGCCATAAAGTATGCTCATGCCGCCTTTGATACAGGTTTATCCTAGTACAGGCATCTAACATTATTGTACCTTTGTAAATAATTTCTAAGACTTTATGTAAATATTTTACCAATTTTAATACTGAATAAAACATTTATTGTTATTATTTATAGTGATCCATACAACACAATAAAATATTAATAATATTTATATTATTAATATTATTCCCTGTCCTTTAGGTAAACCGTTTTTTGACAGATGGAACTAGTGATTGCAGCAACACACAATACATTACGTACGGTATTATAATGTCTGTAAGAAGCCATAAATAAGATAATTCAATAAGATAAGGCAGTTTATATATTTATTTTATTACGCGTTTTAAAGTTAACTTTTACGTAATTTGGAATATGTACATTCTAAGACAGATGTCAAAAAAAGGTTAACCAAATAGACAGGGTATACTGACCGTGCCCACACATGGCGAATAAACCGTAGTTTTTCACGGCAAGAAAAACGTGTGTGTACAAAGTGGCTTTACAATCGCATTCAACGACTTCACACTGCACGTGTCAATCCCGCCTTCATTCTCCATTCTCCATCTTGTTCTAAAAATACCGCGAAACTCGCTATCATTCAATTTAACCGAACGAGGGGCGATATGCAAAAACTCTTCATAGTCGTTTATCCGTACATAAATAACGTTAGCAGTTACTGAGTTATCGTGCGAGTGTTTTTGTAATTACCTTATAAATAATCATTCAGTGCGCCGTAGATTACGATTAGGTTGAGATGATATATGGCGCGCGTCGTGATTGAGAGAGTAAAGTTTGCATGGAGTAGAGGAATTTTATTATTTTGAAATTTTTTGTTCCACCTAGGTCCGAGGTGCAGATTTTTTTGAAAATGGTGACTGTACACAGGGCACTCGTCGTGATGGAGAGAGTACAGTTCGTATGGAGTAGAAGAATTTTATGCGATAGCACTAGGAAGTGGTGAAGGGCGGGCGTTTTTGGGGGACTGTCTTTTGTAATTTTGACGTTCGAAAAGTGCTGATTCTCGGCCTAATTTGAATAAATGACTTTTGATTTTGATTTTATGATTTGGGATTTTTGTTTTATCCATGTAGGTGCAGATTTTTTTGGAAATGGTGACTGTACACATGGCACTCGTCGTGATGGAGAGAGTACAGTTCGTATGGAGTAGAGGAATTTTATGATTTTGGATTTTTATTTCATCCATGTACTAGAGGCAGAAGTTTTTGCAAATGGTAAAAGAATGAGGTTAGGCAAGGCTTTCCTAGGAACCGAGGAGGCCCACAGTGGCAGTCGGGGGTTGCGGAAGGATTGTACGTTCCCGCGATCCCCGGCGTAGGTGTGAGATGAAACACCGGGGTGGATTTTAGTTGGTAACCGTCTTATTACAAAAATAAACATAACTTATGTCAGGTTTAATCCTCTGAGCCAGTATTTGTTTTTCGAACTTAATTTCGATTTAGATAAAGTTCTTTATACAAAAATGACAACTTAGCACCGAACTAAGTTGTCATTTTTGTATAAAGAACTGCATTTCTATAACAGTTAGGTTCTTAATTGAATAACTGGCGCGGTGGTCTAAACCTGATCTAAAGAAAAACCTTGTTTTGTAATAAGGGGGTAAGAGTCTGACAGACCCCTCCGCCCTGAGGAGCCTGAGGGACATCCATGAGGATTTTCTACCCCGGAACAAAAACAAGGTTTTCTAGCCGCCGTCATGAAAATCTGTTATTTTCTCCAGTCTTTGACATTACGGTGTCAAAAAATGCTCTGTATTTGGACAGCCGTTATCGAGTGACCGTTGTCCGCGTTCTAGAAACAGAAGCTTTTCTAGGAAAGCGGTTCCGTCATATTATAACGGCCGTCATGAAAATCTGTCATTTTCACCAGTCTTTGACATTACGGTGTCAAAAAACGCTCTGTATTTGGACAGCCGATATTGAGTGACCGTTGTCCGCGTTCTGAAAACCAAAGCTTAAGCAATACGAAAACAAATCTAATTTCCATATAGAGTTTCAGCTTTCAATGTGAAAGTAGAAAGCGGAAATGTTAAGAATAGGAGTTTTCCTATCATAAGGAAGGTAAGCTCATGTTTATGAGCTTACTACGGTTTTATATTCCAAGAAGTTGCAACTTGTTAACTTGCTATTCATAGCGAAGGTAGAAGGAGCACTTGAATACAAACGAACGATCTTATGTAAGGATTTCCTCCACTTAACCTCATCACTCAATCTCCCGGACACCTAAATCGAGCCACCATGCACATTTACATGTAGGCATAAAGGTCTAAATTTTAGATTTTTATATTTTAGACTAAAATATTAAAATAATTATGTGTCACAAGAAGTTTTTATCTATATTTGAATTAAGAATAATTTTCAAGTTATGGAAGAACAAACTGTATACCATACTAAACAAAGTTCAAATTCAATTGCATTCAAAAACTTATTAGGACCATTTTGTTACAAATGGTCACTACACACAAAAAATGGCCCCTCACACAAAGATCAACTTAGAATTAAAGTAGATAACTGATTAAGTAGCGATGAAATGTAAATTATCTGGGATTTTTAACACTGTTTTACATACAGTTTTTAAGCCAACATACTGGCCATCATTTTGGTGCCGCCATTTTGTTCTAAATTTTAATTAACGAACTTCTTAAAAGTCTCAGAACTTAAACAAAAAATGGCAGAGTGGCTCATTTCAGCTATCGAAAAGTGTGTTTCGTAACCCTCATCCATCTCCTCATCACACTCCGCAACACAGTTTCTATCAAACTTAAACCAAATGCAAGCGTAATAAAGTTATAAATATTCATTAAAATTAACGCTATATGGAATAAAGCGCTTCGCTCGCTCAGCTCAGCATATAAAGCAAAATGTCCTATTCTTTATCCCCTTCGGCAATCATAAGAGTAGATACGGAGAAATATGATAGTCATTATTCAACGGTGCTTTGTCAACATGCGTTTGATAAATTTATATTACCTGGGTTATACCGTATAATCATTTTTGCCGGTATCTTGTGTGGTGGAGGGGAAAATTGAGCGTAGGAGGTGATCTGCGTAATGAAGTCGAGAAAATGTGTTTGGGTTTTGAAGTGGTGACTTTTTGAGGGTTATTGAAATCTCTGATCAGTTAATCTGCTGTATTTCACTTATTAAGGGCGAATTCCACCAATCCTTTATACCTAAGTCTTATCCTGAAAATAAATTTGGAATTTTTGACAGTTTTCCCATACTAGAACTGTCAGACATCTTATTTTATTCTACGGATAAAAGATATCTGAGTTTGGTGAAATCAGCCCTTAACCCCATAGGCAAGCATAGCATTAAAATAATGTTAGAAATCCACTTTTTTTATAAAACTTCAACTCTTTCGTGATTCATCGAATCAGTTCGAAGTTCTAACTTTTTCTAATCATGGAGAATTGTAAATCATTAACAAAACCCACAAAATATCCTTAACTCCGCGTAGAAACTGCGAAGAAATCTTGTAAACAACTCTGTTCATAAATAATAGAGCCATAAACATCTTAAAACCGTGCAATAAAGCATGGTTCACATTAATCACGATTTAATACAGACAATAATTAAAAATCTCATAGGTGCCGCTCGCTGCAACTCACTTAATCGTTACCCCATTTGATAGATGGTATTATACCTCCCACGGTCTTGCAACCTTTTCAAAGCAAACGAAACACTTCTCCCCGTACTGGTTTGATAGAAAAGTGAGGTTGCGTTTGGTATGAAAAGGTTCTAAGACGCGAGCGTAGATAGGAGTATTAGGAAGCGTTTACACGGGCGGCACGTAGCGTAATAAATAATATAGTAATCAGTGCGATTCCTTACATCCCGCCTCTTATTAGGCGAGGACCTACATTCAACATTCGCTAAGGCCTCGGCTTACTAACACATGTGGGACGGAAAGATTCACCAGAATTTATTGTACTTCGGCTTATGAATCATAAATAAGGAGAGGCTAATTAGTATTGCTGTACGGCTACGGAATACACTTAGATTTTGTTAACGTTGTTAGTAGGCTCAATATTGTGTAGAATTTAGGTACGTCTTGTAGGCGATTTACTGTGTTGTGTTCGTCGTTTATGTGAGTTGTAGTTATTAAAATTAGGTGGATTATTTTACAAATGTGACTTTATAGGGTTAGAAAGAAAAAAGAATATACGTTTATTTGCGGAAAACATGACGCAGTAAAAGAATACAAGCATAAAAAAAAAAGTTGGGGGAAAATATGCGTCACATCCACACAAAACGGTCCATCCGTCAGCATAATGATAAGACTATGCGAGACGGAGCCCAAGCACTGGTTTTCAGCGACACCACCCGCTGTCCGTCCGTCCGCCTGTCTATCAGCGGGCTGTATCTTATGAACCGTAATAGGTAGACAGTTGAAATTTTCAGTGTGTATTTCTATTGATACAACAACAAGTCATTAAAATAAAATAAAGTTAAAAATGAAAGGGTAAAAAAATTTAAGGGTTAAAAAATTAAAACGCCGAAAAAAAAAATACATTTCTTGTATTTTTCGGCGTTTTTTGCCTTGTGGTATACGAATGCACACGAAGTATTCCGTCCGAGTCTAACTCGCACTTGCTCGGTTTTTATAGTGCCTACCAAATGTAACTTTGAAATGAAATTTGGATGTTTTTAATCAATAAGGCCTTCGCGGCTAAGCGGATATGGCACACGGGCAGACCATGACCTAGATTAGGCCATAGGATACTTTTATCCCCTTTCTTGTATTTTTTGCTGAAACATTCGAAGACATGTGACGTCTACTAACACACTGAGCCCTCGTGGTGGATTACGGCCCACTGCCTCTCACCAAGAGGAGGCCTTTATACCAGCAGTGGGAACATTACATACTGATTATGCTATACTTTACCGGTTCTACGTTTCCGTGGCGATAATATGAACGTTCAGTCTGTCGTTTTCCGACCTCCACGCAGGCAAAACCACGGGAAAAGCTAATAAAATTATAAATAACAAAAGTTACAAAAGAACAACACCCGGCGCATCTGATAAGGCTGTATGCCACATACTGTGTGCCGATAATTCGAGGAAATTATGAAGTTATAACAAGTTCGCGAAATAAATCTCTTTCGCGCGGTTATCGAAGGAGGCTAGGCGCGACGTCTCGCCAGGGTTGCCAGATATTTATCTATGGAATGGTTTAGGGTAATTAATTACGATATAGTTAAGATGGTGGGATAAATAATGCTGTTATGAATTGAGGGATTTATTGGTTTGTAGATGATAGAAGGTGCGTATTTGGAATGTATTTGGTACTGTCTGAAAGTAACACATATCAATGTTTCAAATATCCACATTATGATAAAATTACATAAAAAAAATTATATGAAAAATATAGATTAAAGATAGAAGATAAAAATATGGCGTTATTAAAAACAGCTTAATTAAAAAACAAATCTGACATAAAATTAAAATATTTACCCGCAATTTCATTTCCCCATAAAACGTAGTCTGTTAATATTCGCTAGACAGGAGTTCGAATAAATCACAATAAGCGGGCAACTCGCTAACCCGCCACCGCAGATGTATAAGTGCTAAGTTAAAGAATGGAAAGTAAAGTTGGTGCAATAAATTAATTGGCTCTAAGTTGCGCGTAAGACGGGCGCGCGCGTGCGGGATACACCCAAGTTTAGACTATTAATTTGGGACTTAGACGCCGACAAATATGGATACGTGTGTGTGTTTTCGCATTAATTTCGGAGAGAGGGAACGAAGTTATGAGAAAGGATGAGATGAGATGATGATTTTGATTTTATCATTTAAGGGTTAACAAATGAAGTGCCCTATCGGTATTGATTTTTTAAACTTTATTTTATGGAGTCACAGCATAGATATTCAGAAAATAAAACCGAAATGACTACGCGTATTATTTCTGCGTTTCTACCTAATTCAGGCTTAATTATTAATTAACGACGGCATTAAGTTTTTTTTTTACTTCCTTAATGGGATGGTAAACCAAACAAACATAATAATATTCCAAACCCATAACCATCCATCCTAAAAATAAATTGACCGCGGAGCCCGAGAACCCTCACAACACTAGTGATTACCATAAATAAGTAGAGCGTCATACTAACAACCATTTCCCATCCCTAGCGTATTGAGGGTGCCATTACGCCCTGATTGATTCGACTATAATGACTATCGACGAAAGTTTTCGCACTCGAAACGACTGCTTTCGTCAATTTTACGCATTAAGTGCGAAAATGGTACAATAAATTTCGCTCAGTGATTATTTCGGCTCACAACTTAGCGATATTAAAACATTTCTAGATTTATTTTAATTGTTTCGAAGAGTAAATCCTTTTTTATTTATTGGGCTGTTTAAAGTTGAAAGTTTGATGACGATCGAAACACTGTATTGGACAACTTGATGTTGATAAGGTGCATAATAAATTACCATAATTATTTTAAAAGTTACATAGGGTCCTTCTCTGTTTATGCTGTCAGAAAGTCCGTTTTATATACCAAGACTAATCATAATAAGAGCTGATTTGACTAAAGTCAGATATTTTATACCTTTTATCGGTAGCATAAATTGACGGCTGACAGTTTTTTTTTTTATGGAAAAACGATATGTACTTATGATAGTTTGGTCGAAAACGATCGTACGAACATTACATTTAGTAACTCGAAAATGCTGCGTGATTGATAGTCGCAATAATATTTATCAGAAAGTGCAATAAAATGTATTACGCATCACCGTGCATAATTGGATTATTGAAAGTCACTGAAAACCATTTTCTCTCTTTTTTAATATTCAATTCACATTTCAGTATATTTTCATGTGATATTTTAACAAAAAACTATTTTAATACAATTCGGTGTTAATTTATTTCATTTTTTATTTTATTTTTATTTGTTCACCAACAATGCAACAATCACTAACAGGCAAACTCCGCATGCTTAAAGAAGTTGTACAAAAATATAATTATTAAGTAATCTAGTTTTAAATTACTCTAGTTTCAGATTACTTACTTTTCTAAAAGTGTATACAGTAAAGGACATTGCTCGGCTTCCATACATTATTTGCCTAAGAACAGTCGATGCCGTGAAATTATTTTTTGTGTTCTAAATAATGCATATTTTCGATTGAAACTTAATTTAAGTCACGGACACTTCAGCGAAATGTGAAAAATCTAAAATTCTTTCTGATTTTGAGGTTATAACGGGCCAACATAAATAAACACGGCACGGCACGGCACGGCTTACTCTAACTTATATAAAAGCTTGTAAAAAGGGAAGTTGTTGTGGTTTTACTTACCAAACGAGGAGCAGTCCATTGTTGTATACAATGAAGAATTTGCTCATCTTCCAATACCATGGAACCAGAGGCTGACCCGCAGTTAACACAAAATACATTATCGTTTTCCAATTCCATGTTACAATAAAAGTCCGTTGAGTAAATGCCGAGTAGTCGTTCTTAGTAGGTCCGTACGAAATCACAGTCCTTTGTTCACGCCAAGTTGTTAGATTAAATCAGAATACAAAAATAACACAAACGAAAACACAACCAACAATCCGTATGCGAACACAGGATGCGCGCGAGGGTAGATATCAACGTACGTAGTGTCAACTAAATGTCATCCGTCAATTCATCAACTGTCAGTCATAGACTTTAGTCTATGGTGTCAATACTGCTCGATAAACATAAAATCGTAATCAATAATCTGTTTGTAAAAATAATAACCTTATTTTATAGATGAAACGCTGAGGGTAATTATAATTAATTGCTTTGTATAATTACGATACACACTGTTAATGGATCAATAATTTCACAAAGTGTTTATTTAAACTACTCTGTAGATGTGGCTGTATGAGCTTAATACCTTTGCATAATCAAAACCCAAAGTGAAACAGAAAAAACATAGGAACATATATTGAATTACTATTTAAAATGTTTTTGATATCAAAGAGTGTCCGTGTTATTCTAATAACTGTAAAGTAATTAAAAAAATAAAATATAAATTATTGTTAAATTTAAATACGTGACGATTCTTAGGCCATTGCTATACATCTCCTTTAACGATCATCATCATCTGCTTAGCCTTTTCCCAACTATGTTGGGGTCGGCTTCCAGTCCAACCGGATGCAGCTGAATACCAGTATTTTACATGGAGCGACTGCCTATCTGACCTCCACAACCCAGTTACTGAGTAATACGATAACCCTTGGTAAGACTGGTTGTCAGACTTTCGGGCTTCTGACTCCCCGTAACGACTGTCATAGAACCACGAATGACAGCCGGGACCAACAGCTTAACGTGCTTTCCGAGGCACAGAGGGGTCTCGGTATGTAAAGATGGTCACCCATCCACTGACCAACCGCGGCAAGCGTGGCTTAACCTGACCGATCGAACTGTGCGGCTGTTATTATTTAGCCACGGGCCCCTCTACAGTAAATTTAACGATATATAATTATATAAGGGCATGCAACAATATAAGGTACTATTATAATAATGTAAAGACACACATCTATTTAGGATATCATACACATCTATTGGTTATAAAATAGTTCGTATTAAATACCTTGTCGACAGTATAACAATATTCGATTAGAGTTCGAATTATAATCAGACGTTTAACTGAGCAAGGGCCGCCATTATAAATCACTACAACGAGCACTTTGGCAGAATATTGGCATAAGCACCACATTTGGCAAGCGGGTCGATGATCGCGGTATAATGTGGTTCCGTTGCCAATTCTAATGACCTACTTTTAATACCTTACTTGTATCCAGTTAGTCTGGGAACCAGTAGAGCAGTCATGGTGGCGACTTACGAGTTGTAGGTCGTGGGTTCGTACCCAGACAGGCGTTTTACTTTGTGTAAATAATTTCATCACCACTGCTCTCAAAACGGTGAAGGAAAAATATCGCGAGGAAATCGGCAGGTGCAAAACCCAAAAGTCGGAGACATGTGACATCTACCAACCCGCACTGGATCCGCGTGGTGGATTACAGCCCCCTCCCTCTCGGAGAGAGGAGGCCTGTGTCCCATCAGTGGGGGCATTAAAGGCTGATTATGGAAACCCACCACCACATAGTTGGGTAAAGGTTAAATTAGCCTAATGATGATGATGACTTTTATTTTGATGATGATTTAAATGATGATTTCTGATTTTTAACCGACTTCTAAAAAAAGAGGAGGTTCTCAATTCGGATGTTTGTATTTTTTTATTTTTTTTTATGTTTGTTCGCGCATAACTCTGTCGCTTGCCAACCGATTTTAAAAATTATTTTATTGCTGGAAAGGGTATACTTCCCAAATGGTCCCATAGAAATTTCATCAAAAACGGTTCAGTAGTTTGGTTTTTAAACCAAAATTACTGGTAAAAATTACAACTTAAAAGTGAAAAATAAAAAATTTTTTGCAAAAAAAAACAACCGACTTCCAAAAACGACACTACAAAGTGAAAAATAACTTTAATTTCGAAAGTCGGTAAAGTTATTTTTCACTTTGTAGTGTCGTTTTTGGAAGTCAGTGTTGTAATATTAGCTTAATAGAATTTTTTGTCATTGAATTACTGGCAGGTTTTATGTCTATGGTTTTTAAAAAGATTATGTTGTCATGAAGCAGTTTGGAATAGATTCGAATAGTTGTGTCTCAGGTCAGCGAGTCGAATGGAGAGTTTTATATAATATTAGATGTTTAATTTTGTGTGACCTTATTTTGATAGTTAAGTTAATATTGTTTTGAAATGGGATGTAATAAATGTGATGTGTTAACCAAAAGTGAGTTTACTTGAAGGTCGCCTATTCTCACAACGTGAGGTTCGCAAGAAGGGTCAGTTTTCGACAGTCAGTTGTTTTTTTTTTTGCAAAAAAGTTTTATCAACAAAAAACAATATTCTTCTGTCATTTAAATAACTATAGTTGTTGTTATTGTAATTGTTGTTTGTATTATAGTATTATCTTACTATTATTTGAAAACAACCAGTTTATGCCTGATAAAAACAATTAAAGACAAAATAATAAAATATTTTACCATTACAAATACTTCCATCAAATAGCACAAACAAAAGACTAAATAATGCCACACAAGCCTCACTTCGATACTAAACACAAATTCAAAACAAAACAGCAAAGTGCAGCACGTGGTTTCAGTGGGCGGATACATCCGCGGCTCATCCCCCACCTGTTGCTGATCCGGCTGATCCGCCCCCGCTGGATATGCGCGGATATAGCGCTGTGCGCGGATATATTCGGATACAGCGATATCCGCTCTCGCCACGCCTCGCGACGCCCAACGGGTTAGATTTGTCGTCGATGTAAGATTATTGAAGAACGTGATATAAGAGGTACAATATACCTACCTATGTATTCAGCAATATTCAAAAACTTCGCATAACTGTGTTATTTGAAGCGTTTTTTTCTATGTCCCATAATTTAGAACTCAGAAAAAAAATCACCTGTATTTACAACTCCAGTACGCTAAATATTGTATTAGTCTAGTCTAGATCTATTGGTTTAGTCTATCAAGTGAGATAGGCTATTTATCACAAAACTACACTTCCAAAACAAAAGTTCGTTCTGTAAAACTAAACTTTATGCTATATTCAACCTACTTAGAAGTCTCGGTCGAAAAACAGTGTTGCTGAAATCAACATACGTTCAATAAGGTTACGTAATTATTATTAAAATAGAAATAAAGAAAGATAAATTGTTTATCCTGCACAAACAAAACGCACATTACAAATAAAAAAGACATAAAATATACACATAGACAAAAGCCTCGTACTCAAGCATATAAAAAGTTGACCATTTTGTAATAGCACCCCTTGACATTATTATTAAAAATTCACCTTTTAAGAGGTTCTTGGCAAAAGCGGGGGTAGTTTAAAATAGCTAGCGCCAAGCTACAGCGCTTTAGTCTAAGAAAATATCTCTCTGCCCTCGCAATCAGCACCCTAATTGCGTAAGACATTATTAATCACAATCTGAATCATTTTGAAGGATATTGCTAATCCATTGCTTCATACGTCCGAAAATGTTGTCTGCTCAACAACGTAAATAACGCAATGAATGTTGTTGAACTGTGAAAATGAAAGCCATTGCTACTTATAGTCTGTTGCGCAATAACCCTCTGCTTCGTATAAGGAGAAAAACTTCATTTCTTGGAATCCTAACAAAAAGTCAGGCCAAGACTGCCGAGGTAAGATAGATAGGGTGCCTTTACTGAGAGCGTAGCGGCGGATTTTCTCAGAAAGAAACCTCTGTGCTGAACTAAGCTTTTTATGCTCAATTTAATAAGAAATGACTGGAATAATTAACTATATATTACTATGAATATGCGAGAAAAGCCAGTCACAACTATGTTAGGTATGATACTAGTTACGTCGAAAAGCTCCAAGTCTTCCTCTTTATCAATATCTTTTTAAATAAATGTGTGTAGCTAATTATAATTACTTTAAATAGTTCACATAGCCGTCAACAACGCATTGTGTACATCAAACTAAGTAACATTACACAATAATAATTTCTGGGAAATGACTTTTATTTTTGGTGTGAAAATTTGCTGTTTGCTGTAGTGCGCAATGTAACGCACGCAAAACATTGTGCTTATAGGCTGCAACGGTACAAGGGTCGTGGGGTATTTAAAACTGTGTTACCAAGCTCGAAAGGTTGATTGACTATCGCATAGACATGGGTCGCATAAAAACGGTGACGGCAAACATCGTGAGGAAACCGGCATGTCCTAGGACCAAAAATACGAATCTGCCAACCAAACTGGGTCCACCTGGTAGATTACAGCCCACTCCCTCTCACAGAGAGAAGACCTGTGGCCCAACAGTGGGAACATAGGCTGATTATGCTTATGGCCCTGTTAGTTAGTAATTAGGCATTCTATTTACCGACGACTACAGAGTTACATCTTCGTTCTATAAAAATGATTTTGCTTGTACGATATTTCTTGAACCAAATAATTCTCCGTTTTCATTTCCAGAAAATTTACTCCAACACAAGATAGCCAATACATTAAATTAAAGTAATTAAAGAAACCGTACCTCTTAATTAAATAATTGAGCTCCATTCGGCTGGCCAGACACCCTCTAAACCTACAAAGGGGTTCAAATGGACGATACAACGAAATATGTAGTTCGTCTTACCTTTAAGACGTAGTTCGACAGACGACAACTAAACTCCTAATTGGCACCGAATCGAATTACAAAACGGGGAATCGAACCCCGATCCAGCACTTAGCACGGATCCTTTTAACGGTTTAGTGAAGATGGATCCCCTTTGCGAGACGATATTTGGCAATTACGGGATACCAGCGCTTTAATTCGTGTACCCTCTGTACGTCTCTGGGTGATGTTTTGTTTCTCATAAGTTTGATTGGGTTTCTATGTAAGTGAGCTCGGTGCGTGATCTTTGAATTCGACGATTGATTTGGTAAGATTTGATGTCATTGAACAAAAGTTTGCGCTGTAAGGGTAGGGCTTTTTTCTTCGGAGATCTTTGGAGAGTGATCCGGATGATTGATTGACATTTTCCTATATGATAAAGACTCTAACTGGAACTGTGTCAATAAAAAAAATCAAGTCCTTTAAAAAAATATCAAGCGATGATTTTCTGCTCCATTAATCCCATATAGTACATACAATGAAATGTATAATAGAACTGACTTTTAGAATATAGGCCCTTTTTGCTACGTGTGCCGTTTTTAATTTCGGCTGAAAAAAGTCTAAGACAGAATACTTAGCTGAGAAAAGGGCAGTGTAAATCTGAAAAGGAAAATTAATTTCCAGCTGATTAGTTTTCGAGTTTAAGAGAATTAGGTAGGTACTAAATATACCTACTAATAAGACGTTTGAACACGATCAAAAGATCACACATACTGACATTACGGTCAGAGTGGTGACCCAGAATAGTTGGGCCGCAACTTGTCTATGGACACAAGACGGTACCGGCCACTTTGCTGGCTGATAGTTCTAAATTAGCTGACGGTCGGTTGCACCATGAATTTGATGGTTGGTTTAGTTCAGGTTAACGAATTGATGTGACAGAGAGGCAAATATTTGAAGATTATTTTTGACAGAAATAGAGAAGGTTCTGTATGATCAACTCCAAAATATAATTTTAATCTTCGTGGAATAGACTTATAAATATTATTTCTCTTATTTTAACTGGAAGTATTCTCTAAATCTTCCTCTTAAAACTGTATTATAGGTATTCAATTGATAAAGTTAACGATTACTTTAAGTCTTTTCACGTGTCAAGGAAACAGAATTTTACGAACATATTTTCGTAACAAGGGTACAAATTAGTATTATCGTCCTATTTCTCAGCACTGAAAAAATTACTTTCTTACTACAACACAAATTATTTTATTTAAACCTGTAGTTAAAGTTTGGTGCAACTCACCAATCTCCTTGGTCATCGTGCGCCAACCGTCTTTAGAAGCATTACTGGGAAATGCACTAATGCCTCTTCGATACCGTGGAAAACTGTTAAGGGGCTGGTTAGGGGCTTTCTAAGATACTGATATAATTAGTGCATTGTGCCTCTAACGTCCAATACTAAACGACAACCCTGCATCTTCAGTCAACATCATCAACTGACATGGAATTTTCAACCTTAGCGCATCAGAGATACAGCAGATAAAATAATTTTGAATTGGAAGAAATATGTTTGCTAAGGCATAGACAAGTTTGCTTGAGTTACTGGCCGCATGCAAGAGGTCATTATCATCCAGAAAGCGGCGTTGGAAGCTTTTGAATTTGGAACGTTGGGAGCTTATTAATTCAATATGGCGGCATCGTCTTGTGCATTAGGCCTCCTTGGTTTGACCGGTAGACTTGCTAACGTTCTAGGCAAACTATAATATTCCGTATACTTTAGGCACGTTGTGTAATATTTGAGTGATGTTCAATTAAAGTTGTTTTGACTTAGAAGTAGGGAATTATGCTACGTGGAGTCGTGAATTACGGGTGTGATGCTGTAATAGAAATAAACTTCTTAGAGTTTTAATGCTTAGAGGTCTAAGATTTACAGCAGATCAATTAGTAACACTAAAGCGAAAATAAAACTAAACCCGAAACAAACTAAGTCTGAAACGAAATCCTGTCTGATAATTATTTTATAACAGGGGCGGACAGGGAGGTGTGGAAGTAAAAGGGAGACGATTTTGCCAGCAGTGGGACACGATATAGGCTGAAGAAAAAAAAAAAATTATGAGATGAAAATTATACCTACAAAAGTGGCGAATAGGGATGCATGGGTGAATCGAGACGAAACTTTAAAATGGATTTTAACCTTTAAATAATATAGTTTGTTGCCCACAAGGGCACTTAATCGTTTATTATAATACAGGAAACACTGTAGAGCCCTTTTTGGCAACAAACTAGATTATTTCAATGTTCAAATTTATTCACCCCTGCATCCCCATTTACCCCGTTTGACGGTACTTAGTATAGCATAGTGTACAAACAATGTGAAGCCCTGACTCCTGCGCTAGACGAAAACACCTGTGTTACAGGAGCCAGTGTTATCTTTCAATCAGAAAGTTATTGAAAGAAAGAAAATACATTTATTTGCGGCAAACATGACCCATAAAAAAGAACATAAACACACAAAAAAAAATAACAAGTTGAGAGTAAACATGCGTAAAATTCACGCAAAACGGCCATCGCTCAGCATAATGCCAGGACCCTAAATGTGACAGAGCCCCAGCGCTGGTTTTCAGCGGCAGCCGGCGTTGATGTGATGACGCCAACCAGTGCAGCATGCAATTATCCATAAATCAATAAAAACAACAATAAAAACATGAAAATAAATTATTAAAAAATATTATTAATAAATTAC
Organism: Apamea anceps; assembly: GCA_951799955.1. Taxonomy (NCBI): domain Eukaryota; kingdom Metazoa; phylum Arthropoda; class Insecta; order Lepidoptera; family Noctuidae; genus Apamea; species Apamea anceps. The sequence goes on from OX637501.1 coordinate 7,670,888, forward strand.
TAATTAATTATTAATAAAAAATATTGAACGTACAGAAACTACTCCTTGAATTATTATTGTACTCTACCATAGAATAGACAGCTACAAATGCCACCACAAGCCGAAACACCAAAACGAGGCAGATACGCCAATTTATTGCGTAACCAGTGTAATCAGAGCAGTGCAAAACATTTACAGCGGTAGGTACGGCTTGGCGAATAAATATGGATCTTTTAAAACGCGCCGCCTTCCTAATTGCCTGCAGATGGACCGGCGCCAATTACGGACGACATTTAGCTGGGAGTTCAACTGGGCCGATAAATGGTGCAGATACCTTACTCACTTAGTGTTGGAGCTTGAATGACTAATGACGTCATAAGCCTACATTCAGAACTCGTTATCTTGATGTCTTGATTCGGTTGTAATTAAAATGCCTATACGTGGGTGGATTTTCTGATTGATTTCGTAATGAAGTATGCTGTATGTTATACTTGTATCGATGACAGTTGCTGTAAGCACCGAAATGACTCATGATGCAATCATCATGAGTAATTTTGTGTCATTTTATTCATTTACTGTTTGTGACAAACATACACACATTCATGGATAAAAGCTTGCTTTTTGTTTCTTCTTCTTCAGCCTTTCACCACCCAGTGCTCAGGTAGGCATCCTGCAATGCACGCCACTCTTCTCTATCTCTCCTAGTCGTCCAGCAATCTTGACTACTTAGAGGGGCAATTCTTGTAATTTTAAGAACGTTCACAGTCTGATCTCAGTCTCAATCTGTCAAAAATACGTCTAATTTTCCTACATTTTGACAAGTTTTTGACATTTGTTGTCGCCGAGATAAGACTGCGAATAGATTTTGAACGTTTTAAATTACGAGGTTTGGCCTGCAGGTCGTCGTTGCCTTTTATTTATTGGCTATAATTATAAAGGTTACACAAGCCTCCGGTGCCGTGGAAATAAGCAGAAATAACATAGAACCGCGTACTACAATCCTCGTACACTGCTTTTGTTTCATTCATCTTGCACAAACACAACAAACATGTACACATGTATCGTTTTACATATCTATGTAATTGTTATAATAAAAGTAGCGTCTGTAAGTAGCAGTCGTAACAGTAAAACAGCCATGAAACTCGTAAGCTACGATCAGGGCACATTAGCCTTACGATAGTGCACTCTTGATGGTCTATTGAGAGACCCACGGCTGGGCTGTGTGTGCAACAACAGTTACTACTAAGTCAGCCTATGACGTTCCCACTGCTGGGACACAGGCCTCCTATCTGTGAGTAAGAGTGGGCCGTGGTTCCACCACGCGGGCCCAGAGCGCGTTAGACATGCCGGTTTCTTCACGATGTTTCCCTTCGCCGTTTTGAGAGCAGTGGTGATGAAACTACTATGTCTTTTAAAATGTATTGAACTGTTTCCGCATACTTAATTCTCAACTGGCTCAACCTACAGCCACTCTTTTCCATCTAAATCGGACCAAAGTTTATTCCATCTTTTTTTAGCGATGAAAATGCTGTGCGGCGTACATTATCTATACAGCATAGCTATTCACAATTATTCGACAGGCGTCCGAGTCAGAAAGGACTCATTTTCGGTTATTCAATTTGCCTAGTCGGGACAGCAAATGGCTGTCGAAAGAATAGAGGAAGTCTATTTAGTACTTCAATAGCATTGATTGATGTTCGATTCGGCACGGAAGTGTATCAAATGGTTGTGAATTGCTATGCTGATTCCACTACTTTTGCCTTTTTGCGGTTTCCGGTTAAGAATACGTCTCTGGCTCTGTACCGTAACCATTTGTTGCCACTTAATTTCTCAGTAAGGTTTTCGACAACAACTTTGGTTGCATATTATGCGAAATCTAAGCAGCTACCCTCCTACAAAACCCGCCTGCATCATTTCAGAATGCACACATTATCCATACGCAGAGACGTCACCGACGCCATATTTTTGTACAGCGTCAAGCGTCAAATCGAATTGACTGCTCTAAATTATTAAGTCTTATTAGATTCCATGCTCCATCTAGATACCCGAGAAATATCATTACACCGCTATGCCCACCTCTACGTAGGACTGTTCTTGGCACAAACTCACCTATACCTAGATTGTGTAAAATGTTCAATGGCTGCAGTGATTAAGTGGATATACACCAGGACAGTATTAATAAAATTATTAAAGTGATTGTAAATAATTTTCTCGCAAAAACTTGAGTCATCACTGTACCTAACAATTTCAAATTTAATTTAATTTAATTCAATTCAATAATTTACTATACCACAATAGATCAATTAATTTAATCAATGCACTGACTCAAATTTTGTATTTATTTATTCAATCTTATATTTCTTAATTTAAATATAATGATTTTAATTGATGTATTTTTTCCTTTTAATAATTAATTTACGAAATTGCATTTTCATGTTATAATTATGTTATTTTTATTATTATTCGAATGTTATAACTAACCTTATATTAAGATCAAACTAACATAAATCTTTGTTAAAATAATTGAAATAATTAATTTTGTAATTTAAGCCGTTTACTGTACATGCGGTGTTGGCCTTTAAGTGATTGTTACACTTGTAAATGTATTTTTGTCAATTGTAATGTATTCTTTTATGTGTAAACAATTGTTGGCTAACCTAATAAATAAATATTTCTGTTTTTTCATTTATGGTAACTGTAGCATCGCCTGGTTCTAGTGCCTAGATAATAGACTATATCAAATGGAGCGGAATCATTCAAGAACCGTGTTCAGTAGGTAGGCCCAAAGGGTTTTCAGCAAGCATTATTTAGTAGGTTTTCTCCAAGTATATGACGTTTTTCTTGTCGTTTGTTCGTTGCTACAGTGTGTAGAGCGTCGGTAATGTGCGCGGTAGTTTATGTGGAGCGCGATAGTCGCCGCGACAGAGGTTATTCGTTCCGCTAATGTTCCCTTGCATCTCGTTTGCATTTGCATCGCAGCGTTGGACCAAATATTTGGCCAGGACTGATGGAAATCATGTTGGTGGGGGAAATTAAATTGATGATTGGGGCTGGTTGTTACATGGTCGTTTTACACCGTTGCCAGTGGAGTACCACAAGTTGTGTGTAGGTAAATGATACAGAGGTCACAATATATTACCTACTAGCTGTGCCCCTGACTTCGTTGGCGTGGATTTTGGGTATCAATCAATAATGTGTCGCTTAGAAAAGATGAAGGTAGCATTGAAAAGGAAGAATCTTTTTTTCTCTTTTTTAATTTTAAATTATTTAACCCCTCTTTTTCTAAAATAAAAGTACTTCTTATAACATCAACTATCCGCCAGTGAAAGTCCTGTCAAAATCGGTTTCGCCGTTTCAGAGATTAGCGAATCAAAAGAGACATTTTTTTTTTGGGTTTTTTTTTAGTAACTTGTTCACTTTCATATGAATTTAGTAAAAAGCTGTTACTTTTCCATTACAAACAGACTTCAATGTTATTTATTTGTATATTTTAAATGATTCAATCTGAGAACTGCTACGATATTAAAGTTTCTATGTATAGCACAAAATATAATGTAGGTATGTTGCACATGTTGAAACAAAGTAATTTGAAAATAAAATCTTTTTCAAATTACTAATTACTGTAGGAATCTTCCCACAGTTGGTAAAGCTAATAATCACCGTTACATAACCAGGGGCTAACTACAGAATAAACTCTCTCTCGTCTGAGAATTCTCAACAAAAATAAGGCGCGAACCGAGGCGAGGTGCGGGGCGTGTCAGGGGGAAGGGGGGGCCTCGCTCACACTATTTTCATTTCGTGTAGTGCCACATTTAATTTTGCTGAAATTCTAACGTAGCTTTGCAAAAATGTCAACTTTATTCCGCCTCAGCCCGCGTCTACGTTTCACTGCGATGCTTTGCTTCTCCATTTTCTGGAATGTTCCACAGTTTCGAGACGGGCTTTGAGAAACTATAACTTTATGAAAACTTATACACGAGCTCTGAAGTAAGACGTGGCTTCCAACAAAAATTTATCAAAGCGTATTTAATTTTCGTTATGACTTCTTTCTTGATTTTTTTGACGGACAAATTGGGGAGCGGGGTGTAATGCGATGTTGTGCAAGGTAAAAATGACGTGGGGAAACTTTTAACGACTGGGCATTGATTAGATAGTGTTTAAACATGAACATAATATATTTACATTTGAACACAAATTGAAAAAGTTGTAACGACATGTGTAGAAGTTGTTCAATACTCATATTTCACGACATATTTACATGCGTGATGGCTATAAGAATAGGGGATGTCTTGGTATGTAAGGATGGTAACCCATCCACGAACTAACGGTGGAAAGCGTTTTTTTAACCAGAAGGCCAATTATTATTCTCGAAATTAAAAAGGTTCAAAATCTAGTCGCAATCTCATATCAGCGGCAATTAATGTCAAAACGTATGGAAATTAGAGGTATGTTTGACATATTGAGACTGAGATCTGACTGCGAAGGTTCTTAAAATTACGAAAATCGCCCCTCTGATCGACCGACCCGTGCGGCTGTTATTACTCGCCACAGAACTACCAACATTAAAACAAAATGCGCATCAACAGAACAATCCATCAAAAAATTCGAACTTCGAAAACCAATCTCGAATACGTTTGCGGTACAAGCCCAAAGCGTACAATCTTATAACCCATCTGAAATTCATATTGAAAGTCGATCGCATAAAGCCAGGAACACACTGTAAAAGGCTGAGCTCCCGTGGGAGGTGGGGCTAAAAGGCCAGGAGCGATAGCACTCATCGGACGAATAAGCCTGTTTCCCGACTGCCAGGTTTAGGGATGCGACATCGACTCAATGCTGTTTTATTCTGCTGCCATCAATACTTAAAACGGTTGTGAACGGTTTAGTGATGTGACTGATATCGATATTTTAATATTATTTTAGAAATTTTCACCAGTGATGAGCTACTTTTACCAGACTATTGTTATTCGCGTATTCGCTCACGAAATAGGAGAGAAGATTAAGAGCGTTAACGCCGATTTTGGCTGTTTGGCCAAAAAAGCGTACTTTTCAAACCATTTTATCTCCTCATAAAACGTATGTAACGAAAATGTGAATTACTAATTATTGTAGGAAATATTTCATTCTAAAAAGTTAGGTGAGAACATTTTTACATTAATAGAGTATTCGTGAATTCTAACCAGATAAACGAGCAGTGTTTTCTAAATTCCCTTTACAGTGGTAATTTCGAAGCTTGAAATATCAGAAACCAGTCATAAAATTTACAAACAAACAAATTTATTTAATTGTTCATATCCTTGAGCAAAAAGCTATGAGACACTTTTTTGATTTTCAGCTCCTAACATAGATAAATCAAACAATAAACAAAGTGAAAATAACAAGAAAAAGCGGTTGCTAAAATCAATATTTACTCCAATAAATCTTACTTAATTTTACAAAATAAAGGTGTATTATAATAGAAGAATATCTTCTTTACAAAATACGAAACAGTATTCAGCTTATTTAATTAAATTAAATTTATTACAAGTTTTTTAAAACTACTATAAAACTGTTGGCGTAAATCGTTACGAATCAGTCGGCCGCGAGGCCTTTCAGAGGGTGGACGTATCGCTCGGTTCTCCACGCGTGACCTCTCCTGACCCTTGGCGTCGAGTGAGTTTATAGTGCGACCTAACGATCTTGGCGATACATATTGTATATAAATAATACTTAAATTACTGAGTAATACATAACTTACTGAATAAAATAATACTTTGATATTGAAATGTTTTATTTTTTAACCGACTTCTAAAAAAGAAGGAGGTTCTCAATTCGGATGTTTGTATTTTTTTTTATGTATGTTCGCGCATATCTCCGTCGCTTGCCAACCGATTTTTTTGTTGGAAAGGGTATACTTCCCAAATGGTCCCATAGAAATTTCATCAAAAACGGTTCAGTAGTTTGGTTTTTAAACCAAAATTACTGGTAAAAATTACAACTTAAAAGTGAAAAATAAAAACTTTTTTGAAAAAAAAAACAACCGACTTCCAAAAACGACACTACAAAGTGAAAAATAACTTTAATTTCGGAAGTCGGTGGCAAACAACGAAAATGCGAACCCAACGACACCGACTTTCGAAATTAAGTTATTTTTCACTGTGTAGTGTCGTTTTTGGAAGTCGGTTGTTTTTTTTTTTCAAAACAGTTTTAAATAAACTAGAATCGTAAATAATCCATACTAATATTATAAATGCAAAAGTGTGTCTGTGTTACCTCTTCACGCTTAAACCGCTGAACCGATATAGATGAAATTTGGTATAGAGATGGCTTGAGTCCCGGGAAAGGACGTAGGACAATTTTTATTTCGATATTCCCACGGGATCGACACATATGCATGTGAAACCGCGGGGCGAAAAAATGCGAAAGTCAGTTTGTTTGTTTTTAACGCTTTCACGTTAAAACTGCTGAACGGCTTTGGATGAAATTTGATACATGGGTATACCATGACATATGACCTGACATAACCTGGATCAGGACATAGGATACTTTTCATCCCGGTGTAGTACGTTCCCGTGGGATAATTTACAACTTCCACGCGGGTGAAGCTGCGGGCAAAAGCTAGTAGGTACTTTATAATTTACTAGAGTATGATCGCGACTTCGTACAACTTCAAAATGTCTTTTAAAATTAGAATAGAATACTCTTTATTGTACACCATACAAATTACAGAACATAAATATATAAAATTTTATAAAGGGTGACACAATGGGCGGTCTTATCGCTAAGAGCGATCTTTTAAAGACAACCTTTGGATGGATTAAAAATGAAGGAGAGACAAATATAGTAGGTAGTCTGTGGTGTACCATTTACATTATACTATTAATATAATACATAAAGTATTTTTTTATTACTTACCTAAATAAATATATACGTATAATAATAAACATGAAACAAGAGCCAAGAAAATAATAATAATAAATAATAATATAATAATGATGATGTTTATAGAGAGAGGAAGTGCTTTTTTATCATGATTATAGCCTTTATTTATATCATTATGATTTTTTATTTACTTTTTTATCAAAGGGTCAAATTTTTGCCAAAATTCGTTCAGTAGGTAATTTTTGTGAAAGAGTAACAAATATCCATCCGAATACCCACCCTTAGAAACTCTCAAACTTTCGTATTTATAATATTAATCGTTGTAGGATTTTATATTTGTACCTACTACATTTCAAAATTTTCTCCCGTGATTAGTACCTACTATACTTTATAAAGGATCCAAAATTGCCTCTTTGTTTCACTAGGTTGTAATAAAAATAAGAATAGTAAATAAAAATCAACTGACGATTAAATAAATTAGTAAATCATATTTTTACTTTACTTTATACTTGAATAAAAATTTTATTTATTTATTTTAAATAAGTATCATTAAACATAACTCAACGGATCAACATGGGTTAGTTTGACTATAAGGACAGAGAGCGCACTAACTGTACGCACACAGACACGCGCGCATCTGTATGAGTGCAAAGAGCACTGCAATTACCTAAACTTGGTGCCGCGGATTTGGCGTTAACGCTCTTAACATTCTGCTATGAACGCTTATCAGCTTATTGTAATGATAGATATATTAAATACATAGGTATGTGTATTAATGGCCCACCCAAACATCATGGGAACTCTAAGATAGAATGTAATGTAGAAGTACGTCTTGAAAGGTCACGATCAAGGACACATAGTATTCATACTTAAATTACACAGGAATAGGTGCTTTTTAAAAATCAAATAAAACGCAATCATTATTTTCTATGTCTAAAAACTTGATAAACAGAAACATCGACAGATATCTCCTTCCTACTATAAAAGGATTGAAATTTGAGTCGGAGGACGGGCGAAGTAGCGGATTCAGACCGAGACAAAGTCGACTTCGAATGGGTTCTCCTTTAATATGGCAAATATTCAGCAGATATTCAAATATATTCCTAATTTCTTATTTGTCAGATCTGTTTGAATACTGAAAGGGGACTCGTCTTAGCTGTCTTTGTACCTACTTAAGTGACAATTGTCTGTACTTAAGGCAGCTCAAAGAATTATTGCATAAGAGCCTATTGAATGACTATTTCATGAAATATCAATCAATGAAGAATATACACTTTAAGGGTTCATCATTTCATCTTTTCCGCCGAAAGACGTTCACTGCTGGACATAGGCGTCCCCGTAGCACCTCCACTTCGACCGGTTCTATGCTTCTCGTATCCAACGGGTTCCTGCGGCCTTCACAAGGTCGTCGGTCCACTTTGTGGGAGGCCTTCTAGCGCTACGTCTTCCTTCCTTTGAGGGTTGTATTGATGATTTTAATGATTATAATTCTGTTTACGGTCGGGAATCTTATCTTGTTCAACATACAACTTGACACTGACCTGCAAATTGCAAAAATCTTAAGAAAATTTGAATTTGACGAGCTGACCCTTTCGTTTGGGTGGGAAATCATCATAATTATGACTTCTCCCGCTCTGGGCGGAACGGGAGGGCGTTTCAGACTTTTACTGACTAAAACCTACCGGTGTCCTTCAGTTGCCTGTGCCAGGGGCCACGGTATCTCTTTCAAACAACCCTCAGCCCTAGCAGGCATCGGCCCTAGCGGACCCCGTCAGTTCGTGCTGACATCTCTGTGAGGCGCGCGTGGAACACACAACGCGCCGTCGACCTGGGCCTGGTCCTTACCGAGCGGCGAGCTGCCCATTGCTCGCCACCCGCAAGCCCGCGCCTACGGTGGCCGGGAGTGGGCTGTTGAATCCCGACGTCCAGGGCGTCTCCTGCGGCGAGTAGGGGCGTGAGGGTGCAGAGATTGCCTCACCCTCAAGCGTTCCGCGTTCTCCTTTGTGAGCATTACTGCTTCGCAGAAGAAGGTGACGGTTTCCCATGCACTCTCGCTCCGTACCATGGCCTGGACTAGCAGTGCGATTCTGTAACCATCTCACCGTGAAAACTTAGGTGAAGTGAGCGTGGAGTGAGCTGTCATTCCAAATAATGCTAGGGATTGACACTACTGACAACTCACATCAAGCTGACTTCACTTGAGTTTTCACGGTGAGATTTTTACAGAATCGACCAGCTGGGCCGGACGCGAGAGATTGCTGCCGCCGATCGCCGCTACGAGGACGCGGCGGTGCTCTGCCCAAGCCGGGCAGACCTCCACCTTATGCTCCACCGTGTCCTCCAGGCGATCCACACAGTGGTGACACCCTGGCGTTTCCTCCCGCCTTATCCTGAACAGAAACCTCCCGAAACATCCGTGTCCAGTGAGGACCTGCATCAGGCGGAAGGTGAGGGCGCCGTGGCACCTCTCCAGCTACTCCTCAAAGAGGGGACTTTTCGCTGCAATTGACGAGCTGCGCTTGCCTTGCACTTCACCCTTAAGTAGCAATTGTCTGTACCTAACGCTGCTCAAGGAATTATGAGTTAAGAACTTTGTACACTTTGGTCAATAAAGGCAAATCTAACGTGCAAAGAAAGTGTTTATAGAGTCAGAAGGTATACCTACCCCGTATACTCATGATTTCAAACATTGTACCTATTGCTTATTTTTCGATTGCCTATGCCTCTTCCAAAATGGGTTTTTACAGCTTCTTAACGCTTGCACTCCTTCCATCCTTCGCGAGTCTGCGCGTCCTCCTTCCACTTTTGACGGAACCTATCCCGCCATCTCCAACGTGGTCTACAGCGACCTGACTGTTTCAGAACACCAGTGCACAGTTCTGTGCAATTTGGGCCCACAGTTTGTCCGGCATCCGGCAAACAGGTCCAGCCCGAGTCCCATTTAAGTTGTACAGCCTTGTGAGCCACGTTAATTGCATCTGTAAAAGATTAATGTAATTGAAATATACTCTCTGTCAAAGAGATAAAAAGACAATAACTTACAAACCACGTAACATCCAGATCAAGAAGTCAATAAAGCAAATTGGCATCTCGTTTCGGGTCAACCGGCTTAGCGGACGAAGGGCAAATCCTTAGTGGGCACAAATAAATACGGACCGAACCTATCATATTTCCCTGATCCCCTCTCGAAGGGTCAGCAATACCTCGCTCTTAGAACCTTGTAATACGAAGTTTTGATCCCCAATTGATATGAATGATGTTTTATTGTTTTTTGGGGTTACCTTTTTTTTCAAGCTTTGGGTTAATGTGCTGACTACACGATTGATAGTTATTTTCATACCGGTAGTACCTACTTACTTAGTTCTTCACTCAGATTGTAAGATGAGATTAAACCATTTTACATTTTTACCGAAAAGGACAAGAACAGACGGTCTATTCTGTAAAAATGTCACCGTGAAAACTTTTATGAAGTGAGCTGTAGTATAAATCCCTAGTATCAGCAGTGCGATTCTGTAACCATCTTACCGTGAAAACTTAGATGAAGTGAGCGTGGAGTGAGCTGTCATTCCAACTAATGCTAGGGATTGACACTATTGACAGCTCACTCTAAGCTCACTTCACCTAACTTTTCACGGTGAGATTTTTACAGAATCGATCGGCTGGTGGAATGATAACTCACTGCATGCTCACTTCGCCTAAGTATTCATGTTGAGATTTTTATAGAATAGACCAGTTTATCTATTTCATTCAAGTCGTAAAAGGCATCTAGATACAAAACTGCTAGATATCCATCAACTTTAAAATGTCCCACTAGATTATTTTGTAATTAATATCTACTTACGGTTTTTCTCCAGAACAGCATTTAAGAAAAGACTGCAACATATAACGAGAAGTAGGTACTCCGGAATTTTCACCCGGGAAGTAAAAAGGCCACCAATCTTTCCCTGGCCACTCCAAATCCGGTGGCAAACAAAATTACGTCGGTTACTTGTAGCGAAATATATCTCAAAATGGACGGAGCAATCCCAAATCTTTAACAAAATAGCTCCCCGGAACACTTTAAGTCTAAGTAAGTGGCGTTCGGCGGTCGAAGATTTGCTGGACCGTCTCTAATGGGCTTTATCCTTATTTATTGAACTTGCCGCCGAAACGGAAATGTTACGAGGTATCTTTAAAGTTTTGATTATGTTTTATATTAGCATCATAGGAGGAAATGTCCTCATGATTGCAAATGGCGAATATAAATTATTAAATGGGAAAAGCTGTTTAATTTCAAGGAAAAGTGGTCTCGATTTCCTGATGACCAGGATAATTTAAATTGTCCTACATTTAATCTATATCACCCATGTCACTTTTTTCACATACAATCCAAGCCTTTTCATTCGTTTAGGTCCTAAAACATACGTCCAAAAATAATTTTGCAAAAATATACCAGTCGATGGCTGGCTTGTATTGCGAAAAAAACAAGTAGGTCAGCCCTTTAATTTAATGAAAAAAGTATTTTCTTCTTCTATTTTAAATGGCGTCGATCAGATTTTTTATAGGATGGCAGCCAACCTCAGTATTTTTAGGTCCTCAAAAAATAAATACATTTAGGTCTTCAAAAATACCACTCTTTGACTGGCTAATATTGCTAAAAACAAATAGGTCAGCCCCTGTCAGCCCTTTCATTTAAAGAAAAAAGGTAAAGTTCCTTCTTTTTTTGCGATTTTAATGATAGAATCTACCAACGTCATTGATGAGGTCCTAAAAAATAATCATTTTAATTTTAGGTCTTCAAAAATACCACTCGATGGTTGACTTGTATGCTGAAGAAGAAGATTAAGATATTTTTTTGCCATTTTAATGGTACCTGTATTTTTTTATGAAATCAGCCAACCTCATTGTTAGGTCCTAAAAAATATTAATTTTACATTTAGGTCTTAAACAATGCGTATAAAATAATGAGCAAAATACATAAAAAATATATACATACATAACATATCAATCTGAAGATACCTATGCTATCAAACGAAAACAACAAAAACTCTTAAACCTCTCACTCAAGTCTCAAGTTTTCAATTCAAGCCAGTGCAGCTTCAAACATTCATTCTAATCGATGGGGCTTATCAGCGAACATCTCGACCTCCCCATTGAGAGCTAACTTAGGGGGAGGGGGAGGTAAACAGGTCAGGACGAGCGCAAACGAGCTCAGACAGGCGTGACGAGTCGAACGTGTCGCGTTTTTCGAGACCTCGACAGTCGACACCTGTTCTCATTAATCCTAGCACTTAGGATTTTAGGGTATTGAAAGTAAATGATTGTTTGAAATGGTGAGCAAGCAAGATAAATTTCGGTTCTATTGGTTATCTGAAAAGGGATTTTCTTTGTAGCAGAACGTGGAATTTTGCTTTGTATCACTAGGTACTAAAAATAGGTTTTTGCTAATTTTTTGTAGGAATATGTGGATTATCTACAAGAAAGAATTAAATTGAGATTAAAATGACCATACCATGGATTTCTGTTACGGTCACAGGATATAACATATAAATTCCTTTGTTTTAGGGTCATACTTGTTAGCTAGTGGATCGTTGATTATTTCCGAAAGGGTTTCAAAAGTAGACATTATTGTGTAGACCATCTTCTATTTTATTATGGACCTGGTAATTGCTAACAGGCCTACACTATCCTACCATACCTATAACACTGTAATTTGAAAACATTTAAAAAGTCAATTATTTTTAAAAGAGTAACCGTGGAGTCTCTCCGGCTCTTCTCCATAGGAAACGCCCAATTTGACCCGTGCACCTAGCTTCTGATGTTTCATAAGTGCCCATGTCGGTCTAAGTAAAAATATTTTGATTTTGAGAAGAATAAGTTTTGCTAAGTTTTTCCAGCTACACTCGTATAAGTTACCTATTATGCATTTACAGCGTTACACTTTGACCCCAATAATGTGATTTTTCTTCTGAAAGAGAAATCTAGGTCAGTCCCACTAACAGTGGTATGACTTAGTCCAAAAACAATTATAATATTAGCCTTAATGATAACAATGTTGCTTTCAGGAACACGTGTTTTTTTATTTTGTGTTGCCACCGGCCCTCAATCCCTCCCCAAACCCTTTATCTAGAGGGATTAAAAACCAGTATGGTAACTGAGCATTTATACAAAGAAAAAGCATTTTAACAGTCATAAATCCATACTAATATCTATTATAATTTCAAAAGTAACTCTGTCTATATTGTTACTTTTTCATGACCACTGAACGGATTTCGATAAAATTTGGCAAGGAGATTATGGCATCCGGGAGAAGGACGAAGGTTACTTTTTATCGACATACCAAGCGTGCGAAGCCGCGGGCGGAACCTAGTAATAAATAAATAATTGCACAGTTAGTGGCTTAAAGTATTGCCGAAAAAACCAAAAAAATACTCAAACAAATTGGTCTCTATCAAGAACTGATTCAACTGTCATGAACTGTGCCAAAGTGTGTGTAAACAACACACCTGACTTACTTCTGACTTTATCTTATCTTTAATTACATGGGGCCTACGTTGTAAAGTGCAGATTATCTAAAAAAATATCATTACATGTGATGTTCAAAATTATTTAATTATTTTAATTTTATCTTTACATTTTCTTGCATTCTTACATTTGCACTTGTAAAGAAAGGTAGAAGTAAGAACGTTTAGTGATTCATTGTATATTTCGAGGTGAATATTTCTTTGCACTGGCGATAAGTCGATAACTAATCAGCGATAAGACAACAGTGATAACGGTAAAACGTACAGGCTGGTTATTATTATTGTTATAGGAAAAATCCCGGAGCAGGAATACCTATATGTTCGCAAATAAAATGTACTTAGATAGATTTTTATATATATCACCGTATAATTATAAATTATAAACATCGTTAGTTAAGAAAATACTTAGTTACTATATTTCAGATTAAATGCAACTATCATAAAAAAAAGTTAGATTTTCTTCTGTTTCTTCGACCAATCTGAAGTAGAATCTATTTTGAAGAAGAATTTATTTTCACGGTTAAATCGCACAAAAATCAATATAACTATAACTCATTATGGAAATACATATCTAGTTACTACATATAGGTATTTTCATAATCACTTGACCCTTGGTAGTCTGACAGATTAGAATTTTTAAGTAAAACTATAATTGAAACCACCTTCTTTGAATGCCTAAGTCCCATTTTTAAGCCACGGATGGAGATGAGTTAACCACAACTTACTTTTATGAGATCTTCAAACACACAAACCAAAAAAACCTCAACCTGTACATAATAGACAATCCTACGAATTCTGAAACCCACCTTGTATCGCTAACTGTATTATCTTTACCATTACAAAAGCAATAGTCACCGACATCAGTGAAGTGCAATTTTTCGAGAACGATATAATCTTTCCGTGGACGATACAACTTTTCCGTGGACTACTTTTCACTACGGGATTCATACGACATGCTGAATGTTCGACGATAATATTCGTCATAAAATCAAGTGGTTTAAATATGTGAAAATGTGTCGATAAACTGTGTATAAGTTCGCATATTCGATGGCATCCGGTAAGTATTATGACAATACTCGCTTTTACAAAACTCTGGTCAATTCATTCCATTTGCGATGAAATATCAATTTAAAGCATATTTTTCGTAGTGAGTTTTCGATTCTGCTGTGTTAAAAGTAAAGGCTATATTCGATAGGAAGTTTTGTTGAATAATCTGTTGCTCTACACGCGGATTAGTGTTTTAAGATAATACTTGACGACGATAGTATAAAGTGTATCCACATGGATACACTTTTTTTTCTTTTTTTTTTGTTCAATTGTACTTTTTACGTGGGTTGGTTTCTTCTTGGTACTCGTTCTGTTCCATATTCAATTAATCGAATTTGGAGAGGCGCCTGATAAGCTTACTTATTACTTTTGTATTCGCTTTTCATTCATGAATTCCATAACGTATTTCATACTCCTACTCGTGTATTCCCATGCTACTGGATCAGGTTATAATATTTCATTCAATGAAAATACTGTTGGTATATCTTCACTAGCATTTCCCTCCATTACCTACATACACACCTAACATTGATAAGCTCATATCAGTTGATATTTTTCAAATATTCAAATGCCAGCAAAAATCTTGAAGTTCACCTTGCAAAACCTAAGATAAACACCATGTAGCGGGATCGTCCGAAAGGGTTACCGCTGCCCTGGAACATAAAGGGCTAAGGAAGGAACACGGATGGGTTTTAGTCAGTAAGAGTCTGACCCTCCCTTCCGCTCCACCCAGAGCGGGAGGGGTCAATTGATGAGTCCCATCCTGAAAAAAAAAAGATAAACACCATTTTCTGACTTCTAGGTGGATTTAGCTCTAACTTTTTGCAGGTCTTTCGACACTCCAGTCAATCTTCCGTTTTCAAGTGTAACATTAGATGTACCTACACGTCAATCCTTCTTAGATAAAACATTTCGAAAGACAAATAACACTATCACCAGCTTGTTCGCTTATCAGTGTTAAAACTAAGGCGCTACGGGTAATTTACTTTATGTAGTTCAGAATTCGGTCAAGAGCAGCAAGAAACGTATCTCTTCCTCGGTACAAATTACGTCACAGTACTTACTCTTCTCTTCAACAAGTTACGCTTCCTGTCAGAGCATAATCTACCTAATCTCTCTCTCTTTATGGGAGACAATTCCTTGACCTCCTTTTTGTCGTGGGCATCTGATTCTTCTTTATCGTTGCGATGTTACTCTGCTTCACCCTTTCTGTTTTTTCCTTTAATTTTGCACTCCGTGGTCTCTCATCTTGATTCTCTTTGGTTCTTCTTATACAGGCTGTATGCTCTGTGATAATTGTGAAGCACTTCATAATTTCATTCTTAGCCATAATTTTAATCTAAATATAAAATACCTCCCGTGGCCGTTACCTACAGGTAATACTTATACATTAGGTAACAACCCGTCATCACAGATAGACAGATAAAACCATTGTTTTATCTTATAGATATATCAATGGGGATAATGTATTGGTGGATCAAATAATAAAATGGAGGCCTAAATATAGCAACACAAGCTGATGGGTATTATAATGAATGGTACATAGAACACCAAAAGTTGATTACTGCAAATCAAATGATACTTATGCCAAACTATCTATCTAACTAAGAGGGGTTTGTAGCTAAGTAATAAAAGCCGCACGGGTCGACCGATCAGGTTAAGCTACGCTAGCCGTGGTTGGTCCGTGGATGGGTCACCATCATCTTCACATATACCAAGACCCCTCCGTGCCTCGGAAAGCACATTAAGCCGTTGGTCCCGGCTGTCATTCGTGGATCTTTGACACACATTACGGGTCGTCAAACACCCGAAACTCTGAAAACCAGTCTTACCAAGGGGTATCGTATTACCCATTAATTGGGTTGTGTAGGACAGATAGGCATTCGCTCCATGTAAAATACTGGTATTCAGCTGCATCCGGTTAGACTGGCAGCAAATCCTAACATACTTAGTTGGGAAAAGGCTAGGCAGATGATGACTTATGCCAAACTATGTAGGTATGAGTAGGCAGCGTAAAAACGACAAGATATGAACTGGAAATATTGCCATAATTACTTTGCTTGTCAAAATGGAGTGATTGCATTGTCATTTATTACACTACTCCTACCCTACTCCTACCCTACTTCTACCCTACTTCTACCCTACTCCTAACCTACTCCTACCCTACTCCTAACCTACTCCTATACTACTCCTACCCTACTCCTAACCTTTTAAACATTAGTGTCACCAAGAACAACTACCAAGTCACAACAGTCAATAACAGTCAGTCAGTCAGTAACTATCGCAAGTCAGTCGGTCTTTTATATCATCTTATTTTCTGATAGATATAGATTTCTGATCGACGAATAACTATTTATTTCCAGATGTGATACTACCAGCGCTATTGATATGGCTAATGCCGGCCCTGGTGCCTGCAGGAGTAGTGAAGCGCCAGGCTGAAGACCTGGAAGACACCTTGCCGCCTTGTCGAACTTACGATAAGGACGGTCTACTGCACCTGGACTGTTCGAATCGAGGACTGAAGGACTTGCCTGAAGACTTGGACTATACTGTAAGTAGTAGAAGATTAAAATAAACTTCATTCTTGAGATTCAGGCCTTTTGTTATTGTGCTTGATAATATGGTTTTAGAGATCAGCACCATAATTACGTAACACACTACAACTCTCATTTTAAATCATTTTCAAGCATATTGCTAATCCATTGCTCCACATGTTCGAAAAATGTATCTGCTCAACAACGTTAATAACGCAATGAATGTTGAACTGTCAAAATAAAACCCATTGCTACTGATAGGGTGTTACGCAACTACCCTGCAGTATTTAATAAGTTTCAAAATGACGTCATCATATTAAATAAGTTATGCAGTCAAATTATTGGTTGAACGAGCCAACTTTTAATTATTTTTATAAAGATACCCTAATTATTTTAAATAGCAGATTTTGCCTTTATGTTGTTGAAGGCTATGTTTTAAATGATTTAATTAAATTTGGTGAACGTTCGAATATAAAGGAAGGTATCATAAAATTATTAAAAATAAACTTGATCTGCATCAGGTTTCTCCTTATCTATGTTATCATATTTCTGTTCCACACCTTTCGTAAATAATTCATTGCATAGTATATATGTTGATTATTCAATTAAAAATAGTACATCCATCAAGAAACAATCTTGATATTTCTTTATATTCATTGTTATCTAAAACAAATATCTACATTCAACATACTATTTTTGTTTATTTCAGGCTCAAGTATTGCTGTTATCGAACAACAACTTCAGGACGTTTCCGACACAACTAGAGAATTTTTCTCGAGTAGAAACGCTCGACTTGTCAGGAAACCAACTGAGTCATGCCATTCCCAACTATTTACAAAACTGGGTCAATTTACACACTCTTGATTTATCCAATAATCTATTCGACACCTGGACAACTAATGGACTGAAATATTCTATTAAAAAGCTGGATTTATCTAAGAATAAAATAAATGAAGTAGATGACAGAGCATTCACTACAATGCCCAACCTACGTTTCCTCGATTTATCGGAGAACAGAATTAACAATTTGCCGCCCGATGTGTTCTCTGAAGCGCGCAACTTAGACAGTCTCATGTTATCCAGAAATTACTTTTCCGACGTGCCCAGCTTTCAATCTCCTTCTTTGCGAAGTCTACACTTGAGCAGCTGTCAAATCGCAAATATAAACGTCGACTCCCTCGTTGGAATGGGTTCCCTCTTGGAGCTTGACTTGTCTATGAATCAGGTTGAAGCGATCCCAGAAAACCTCGCCTCGTATACGCTGCAAGAGCTAAATTTAAGTTACAATTCAATAAATTCGTTGACTGATAGTAGCTTCTCGTCGTTACCGCATCTAGCGGTACTGGATTTGAGAGGAAATGAGTTCAAAGATGTATGGTCGACTTCACATTTTGCTTCAAACCCGTTTTTGAGGCAAGTCTACGTGAAAGGAAACCGGTGGAGCTGTGAGGGTTTTAGCGTCAATCTTCTGCTAACTTATGAATTTTTGACAAAGGAGCCAGCTAAGATCGTTGACAGAGAATCTTTGATATGCTACTCACCGTCGAATGTGACGCAGTTGAGCTGGCAGCAGGCGTACATCCGGACGTGGCACCCGGTGGAGTCGACTACTCCTCCCTTTACTACGATTGCGCTGATGGTGGGTGTCTTTATAGGGATAATTGTGACGTCGTGCGTGTGTCGCGGCCTGATGTCTATAACTAGGACTGACCAGACAAGGCCACCTCCAGATACCACAACTCAGAATCTCAACGGTACGGCTACCCAGCCTAGAGTCGAATCTGTTATATTGCGGGTGCCCTTGGATCCTCCACCGAGCTACGACGAAGCGCTGCTGATGCCTCGCTTGAACTCCTCTTTCCACTCTTTACCAGATTTCGTAGATGAGGAGGAACCGAGAAACTATCGACGATCCAGATCCATTGGTGATCTGACAGCGACCAGACCAAGGGTAGGAGACAGGAGATCTATGAGACGTCCTGTTGAGATACATACAAGAACATCGATTGAGTAGAGAGATTTTGTAGCATATTTTAAACCCAAAAAACATGTACTGTCCCAAAACCTAAATAGGTTTCTACTTTTGCAATCTAACTAGTCTTGTCGTTTCGAGTGTACCTAAATCAGACAATATTTCAATTGTATTTTAGTCACCACTGACACCATGATAACAAACATTAAATTAAAAATCAAATTTGCTTGACGGTACGATTTTGACAGAAGTTAGTTTATTCAGATTTTTATGGCCGGGAATCCTCGTAACTAACTACAGATTGACGGTACCCTAAGAGCGTTGGGGCACACTCGGGCTTATAATTGCCCGTAACGACTGTCCTAGGTACCTACACCGTATGTAATAAGATAGGTATTGTAAATAATTTATTTATTATAAGAATTAACTCTAAAACTAAGACTTGCCAATAGGTATTATTTAAGATTATGTTTTTATTTAAGTTGATTGTAAATATTAATATAAAGTTGATTGTAAATATAATTATATTCTTACACTAGGTTTAAAATGATTGTTATGTTGTTTTATTACTATAACCCATCAATTATTATGAGATTTGTCTTTTTTCTTTTTTGAAATCGTAAAGTTGAATAAGTAAACTAGTAGTGACATCTATCAATAGTTTTGAGTAATACAGTAAAGATTCCTCCCGGGCGGTGGGTGGTCAGAATGTTACAGAGAAAGTTTTTAACTTTGATGGTAGATGGCGCTGTACTTAATAAAAAAAACGGCGGCAAAACGTTTCTCGATCTAACTGATAAAAGTTAGAAAATTCAAGTATCAAGTTGTGTAAATATAATTCTATTTAATTTTCTTACACTCTTTATCACCTTCGTGTACCGTACAAAACGCCTTAATTAAAAACTACAAAGGAACAATAAACTAGTGCTATCGTACTTTTTGTCTGTTTTGGGTTATTCAAAAACTCGCGTTGTTAGATTAGTTTTAAGTATACCTACAACGTCAAATTATGAATTAAAAATGATTCAGCTCTTTTTTTCTCTTACATAATAATTGTCACAGAAAACCCTAGGAGTCGGCCACAAGTAGGTACAGATTACCGCGCCCCTTAGCACATACGCTTTCGCCATTCTTATCATCAGTGATAACGTCACAAATTTGAGTCACACAATGTAATCGCACCGTGTGGACAACACGTCTGAAAGTAAAAGAATTGTTCCAAAAAAACGGCAGATTAAGGTGTTTACTGTAGTACCTACTAAAAGTGAAGATAAGTGAAAAGTACTTACAGATAATGTGAGTTACACAAATGTGTGTTGAATTAATTTGTAAGGACACAAGGTACGTACTGTTTTAAAATTGTGAAAATTAAGTGTCCGCCATATCCACCTGCAATGGACGATTATCTAAAATGATAAATAAAAAAATTTAGTACAAGCACACCGGGCACATCAGATAGTGGCCATTTCCCCGACAACTATAGGATAAAGTAATATACTTAGGTTGGTACTCCACTCGCCAATAATTAAACACCTGGATAACGAGGTCAACAACCACTTGAAACTGTCAGTAAACAGGTGTAAATAAAACTTATATAGCACACCTTCAGTTTTTTCAGTACCTCCAGCAATTGCTCAAGAATATAGTCATTTTGCTCTAGAAACCCTTTCTGTCTCCTATGTTCTGTTTTAAAACTATGAATCACTGAGTTTCATCAAGAACAAGTCTAGCCAGTCTAGCCCAGCATAGTTAATTAGTACCAACATAGGCAGATGGATGGACTGTGTGGTCTCATCATGATATGGTTAGAAAGGGGGTGACTACCGAGATGACGACTAATAGAGAAGTATGGAAGACAAAGACATGTTGCCCCAAATAAATTGGGAGAAGGGCAGGAGAATGATAATGATGATAGGCAACACCTGCAAAATCTCATGAATAACGCAATTTTGTACGATTTGTCCTGGATTTACTTAACGTTTTCGATACAGATACCTCCGCAAAATCGACCCAAATTTAAGTATCCTACTGTTTTATCAATAGCTGATAACAAAGATAAAATTGTTGTAGGATGTACTAATGCAGCGGTTATTCATGGTGCTACAAATAGTTTTTTAATCCTATCCTTTAGTTCTCATCGTAAACCGTTTTGAAACCCTGTGCGTGACAAGAAATTTTAGTGAGCAGGTGTTCAATTTGAACTTGTTTTCCTTCCGTATGATATGAAGAAATACTTCGAATAAGAGTTTGTTTTACTTTGAGTTATATGTGTTTATCTACGTATCATACTAATTCTGCGAAAATAGTATCAAAAATATTGAAGCCGGTATTATTCTACTGGTAACTAATCGATTTGTTGATGGTTTTGAATAATCATTAATAGTATATAAACATAAAAACATAACATACCTAAAAATAAAAAAATAAAAATTATTTATTGACATAAAAACAATGTGTACACCACAGTATGAAATTCTCTGGCTCCTGCACTAGTTAAAACTGTGTTGCAGGAGCCAGTGCAGTCTCCCGTAATTAAAAGACACACTTTCGCTGTTTTATGACACAAAAAAAAGATATGGTGGTGTTCATAATATCCTGGCGACTGCTCCGAGGCTTTTTAAAGGCGTTTGTCAAAATAACCGAGCAATATGGCCGCGTCTTATTAGAGGATATTTTATTAAATTCTAATTGATTTATTCACATTTAAATAGAGTAATTACAATCGATGGTTTCTCATGTTACATTATTCGGTCTAATATTATTTTGTCTAATATGTATATAATAAACAGATAGAAAAGGAATGGGAATTTAATATTAATAATAATTTAGTCACAATGTCTCTGAATTTCGGCGTGCATGTCAATAATATAGTACCTGGTTAAATAGGTACAGTCCAATACAAATACAAAATCAGATATTATTTTTATTTTTTTAACGTTAGGAAATGTCACACTTTTACACACAATATAATTAATATATATTATTCCTGTAACCATTCGTTTACAGAGTAAATCATTTTTATTAGAAGTAGCTCTTTAAGCACTTTCTTAAACTTTGGTAGAGGAAGATCTTGGATGGTTGTTTGTAACCTATTATAAATTTTAACACACATAGCTAAACAATTTTTATTGAACACCGCAGTCTTTGGCACCAATTCTAACACCAGTCGTTGACCATGTCTTGAACTACGAACTATTACAACAGTTACTCGTTTTTTAAGTCCAGGTAGATTCTCCACTTCTGTATCAAGAGATGGGCTTTTGACAGTGTCTTTGATAGCCATAGTGTCCTGAAATATCTGGTGATATATCACTAGAACGAAAAGAGCTGTCGCTCTTTCACTGTTGCCAGTAGGCCAAAAAACGCCGCTGTTATAGTTTTCTCAGAATAATTTGTAAGTGATTAACAGTTAACTAACGATGAACTGACAATGACTCAATTTAGAAAGATATTTATTTATGAACAATGATTGAAATGTGATAAGATCTGATTCACTTCGTCTGTTTTACACACAGACACATAATAATATCCGTTTCCATCCGATACATTTTTTTCCATTGTTCTTGTGAATCCCCGGGCTGCTAATGTCTAGGTTTAGAAGCCGTCCAGTAGTAGTCAGTAGCAGACGTTCTATTTCAGCAAGTAGGCAAGCGCCTACTTGCTGAATTAGAACGTCACGACAATTCATCGCTCAGAATTGATTGATACAAAATAAAATAAGTATTTTGTTATTTTCAGGCCGTAATGAGATCGAGACGTAATGGTTCAATTACCCGTAACACTATGTGTTCTGATGCTGATCAGTATAGCGAATGGAGCAGCAGATTTTGACGAAGAACTCGGTGACCTCTGCTTTACCTGTATATGCAGTGCAGACAAAACAAACATTGATTGTTCACGCAGAGGATTGACTGATATACCTGATGGATTCAGCAGTCAGGTACCTAAGTATTTATGAATTTTCTAAATACATTTAATATTTATTTATTTATTACAAGCTTCTACCCGCGACTTCATCCGCGTAGATGTCGGAAATTATCCCTTGGGAACATGCTTCCGAGACAAAGAGCCTATGTCCTTCCCCAGTATGCCATCTTTCTCCTTGCCAAATTTGATCGAAATCCGTTCAGTGGTTTAGGCGTAAAAAGGTTATAGACAGATATATACGAATTTATAATACTTATCACATATAAATAAATAGAGCTTCATTTTGGAAAAATTACACTTAATTTCGGTTTCTGCGGTCCAGATAATTACATATAAGTATATAAACACTTCGGTTTCTGTAATCTAGTAAATTGCCTCAAATCTCAAATCGTTTATAGCCTAATCGAAAAATCAAAAATCAGAGTATTGGTTCACTTATTGCTACGATCTAAACATATTTCATTATTTCCTTATAAAATTTCTAATCATAATCACTTGGTTGTTTACAGGTGACGAAGCTGAATATTTCAAATAATGAAATTAACACATTTCCCAGAAACCTGCATAAATTCTATAATTTGGTCAGCTTGGACATAAGTGGAAATCGTCTGAACGAACTGCCTCAAGATGCACTAAATAACCTCACGGTCCTAGAAGAGCTCAACTTATCCAGAAATTATTTTGAATCATGGCTGAGCATAAACCCCAACGAAGCGTTCCAATCAACGACAAGCCTGAAGACACTCGACTTATCTTACAATAAGTTTAAAACAATGGGCAACTTGGCAAATCGAGAGCTAATCATTAGTTCTTCTGTAGAAACTTTGATACTAGAGCACTGTGAAATAGATTCCATACACGGAAGGTCTCCTTTAAGTGGTCTTACTAAAATCAAAGCGCTTAAATTAAACTCAAACCCTTTAATTAGAATACAAACTATTATATCTTCTTCGTTAAAGAGTCTCGACGTCAGCAACTGTGCTCTTAGCATCATAAATCATAACGAATTAATGTATTTACCATCCTTGGTTTACTTGAAAATGTCTCATAACTATCGCTTGGAACTGTCTGCAACCGCATACAATTTATTCTCAGATTCTTTAAGATATATTGATATATCATACTGCAATGTGTTACAGCCAAACCTGCAAGGTTTTCCTAATCTCAGAAGAGCAATCCTTAACCACAATATGATCAGATTTCTGAGGAGTAACGAGTTTATCAATAACACTATGTTGGAATATTTGGATTTATCCTACAATAATATCGGATCGCTGAAAAGTGATACATTCCGAGGACTGACATTGATTAAACATTTAGATTTATCCTGGAATGAAATAGCAATTATACCAGAAGATACACTACTAGAAATGCCTTCGTTGACCCAAATGAGATTATCTCGAAACTATCTCACCAATCTTGGTCATTTAAAATCTGACTCAGTGACTGTTCTTGATATGAGTTCGTGCGAAATAAGCAGTATTGGGCAAGATTCTTTGGAAGGACTGCAGAGTCTTGTAGACTTAGATTTATCCAGAAATCTTTTGTCACATATACCCGATAGTATATCATCTAACACATTAAAATATTTAAACCTCAATTACAACAGAATAACTTTCGTGAATAATTATACATTTTTTATGCTCCCTCGACTTATTGGTTTGAGCGTTATTGGTAACAGATTTACTACAATTTGGAGGAGGTCGTATTTTGAATCAAATCCGTATCTAGAACGGCTTGATTTAAGTGATAACATGTGGCGATGTGATTGTGCTGACGGAAATATGTACGATTTCTATGAATTTGTTACTCTAGAACCTAGTAAAAAGGAAGAATCTTACAACCTCGTTTGTAATAGCCCGATTATATTGATTGGACAGTCATGGTTAGAAGCCTGTTATTTTGTTTGGAATCCCACCGAAAAAATGCCAAATCCAGACGGTTTAATATGGTTCATAACTGTAATGATCGTCGGATTAACTTTATGCCTTCTGTTAGTGAATTGTATAAGAAGGACCATGCACCGTCGATTAGCTGCTCTACAAGTTGAGAGAGAAAGACAAGTAGAAGAGGCAAGAGATAGATTGAGGCAGTTAAGAATGCGTGCAGAACAAGAAGCTTTATGTAACACGCCCGATCCTCGAGATCTGATTGCACCACCGTCTTATGATGAAGCTCTCACAATGCCCAAAGTAAGTGCATCTTGTCATTCTCTTAATGAAACTGGTACGGGTAAGACTAAGAGAAAACGGGGTCGAAGGAAAACTAAGTCAAGTGGAGATTTACTGGAAGAAACTGAGAGAAACGGGGATGTTCCGCAATTAGAAGATGTTGAGCTATCTGACGCTTCAAATGATCGGCGACGACGTAGACCAAGGAAGCAGATGAGCAGATACGGCAGCCATGAAGTAGCAGAGCTAGAACAGTCTCCCGGTGCTCGACGCCGGCGAATGTCTGAGTACAACGCAGACTATGACTCCCAGAACGACGACACTACGACTGTTGAAGTTCAGGCGGAATTAGAAAGACCCTTGCGGCCCCGAAATCGAAGGTATTCTAATGATGACGTCAGGGAAAGCGACTTTTGAAAGAGATTATCATTAATAAATATACGTAGAAGTAATTTCGAACAATACGTCCTGATTATGGTACCTATCAATATTATAAATTAAGATAGAATAAGAGTTTTCAGTAAACTGCAAGGATTTGATATTTATGAGAAATAAATGTGTTCTACCAAATGCATATATATTTTTTTTTTTTTTGTTATTGGAAGCTTTAATCAATTAATGTTAAAAAAAGAAGTACATATTTTACTGTAATCTAGTATTTTGCTACATAATCATCCAGCGGATTACACATTTCAAAACTTAAGACAAACGCCATCTATTGACATTGATTTGAACTAACTGCAAAGCCACTGCCTCTAAAGCAGCTTGTTTCTATTTTTTTCATAATATTTATATTCCTTCTACCATTTAAACCCATAATAGGTAGATATGATTTTACTAAGTCGTATTTTATCAGTCCGCTAGGTTTCTTGTCAAGCAAGTAGTTACATTAGATACTTAGTGAGAACATTATTTAAAGACAGATGTCGCTACTGTACCTGTATAACGTAGGTTCTCTCGACTAATGCAAAGCTATTGAACGTGGGTAGATAAAGCCAGTTAAATTAAATTTTAAGCAAATTTTCTAGGTACCAATATAAATTGTCTGTATATTCATATCACAGCTATCAACACTTGTATGAAATGGCTGTACATGATTGCTCAACAATTAATTTTTTTATCTGAACAACAGATCATCTACGCTATATTCATATTTAGCTTGGCCACAGGTACGTCCCTACCCCTAGCATGCACATCAAGTAGTTTGTGGTACTAGTTAATTTTACCAATTGTTTTAAAGAAAAAATAGTGTCAGCGCCTTTTGCGCTATTTGAAACTATACAAGGATTATTTTCCTTTATCAATAAATTATGATGTTAGGTTGAGCAAGCGTGGTGATCAATGTTAGTGCCTTCTCTGTGTGAGAAGAGTATTTTTCCCAACAGTGGGACAATAATAGGCAGGTATTATTAGATATTATATGATATGTTTATGTATTAACATGTTTCGGGATCCTTTGGAAGGCGTACGAGGATCCGAAGCCAACTTGCAGAGGCCCCTGAGACAATTTTAAACAGAATGAGGCACCAACCGACGATATTATATTTATTACTTGCAGTGCCCCGCGATTTCACCCGCATATCATATGTGTTAATCCCAGTTATAAACTATCTGTGTGCCAAATTTCAGCCAAATCCAATTATATTATTATACAATATTACTTATTATTTCCAAATTACTCGTTTTTGCATGAAAAAGGGACAAACATCCATCCATCCATCCTAACAAACTTTCGCGTTTATAATACCTATAGTAGGATTATTAGCTGGAGCTGGATTATTTGTCGGATTATTATTAAATTATTTTATTTCTATACTTGTAGGTTTGTACACACTTTTACACGTCTATCATATTTTTTTAAACTGGATGAAGTGGTCTACTGTTTTTAATTCCGTTGGAACACCGAAAGTCACATTATGACATTGCTGTCATATAACTCTCGTGTTCTAATTATTGCAATTTTTGCTTTGCTTTGAACTCAATTTTTGCAGTTTTTACACTTATTGAAGAAAATAAATGTCAGGCACATAAGTTCTCCCTCTAAAAGTTAGTTGATATTTTTTAGGTATGATGCCACATTACGATTAAAAAAAAACAGGTAATCGTTATTTTTAGGATAAGTCATAGGTAGACGAATTAGTCAATAAAAACATCATAGTGAGTTCAAACATTTAAAACTGGAATTTAAAACCATAATTTATAACCATTTATAATTTAATCTCAGCTGAAATGGAAAATTGTCAACTAACTTTTGGAGGGCACTGTCTATGCTTAAGTATTTTATCTGTAGAACAGGGTCAGGGTCAGTAAAACAGGCAAAGTTGATTCAACCATTTATATCGTAAAATAGTTTCGAAATAAAAATACATTAAATTTATATTTGCTTACTGAACTATTTATTGTTCTGTTTTGTTCATTATTCTCAATAATTCAGATTTTCATAAAAAAATGTTTATACGTTTAACAGTTAACTACTCATTAACATAATTTAAATAAGGTCAGTAAAAGCATAAAGATACAAAGTAATTAATTTAAAAGCAGTGTCTTAGTTACAAAATAAAATAATTCAAATATCTCCTCATTGAAAGATCCACGAAATATACACTAATAGAATTTGAATAGTTATATACATACATAGAAAATAGTTCAGATTACTTAAAATAAATGGTATCACATTCTTAAATCCTAAACTCAATAAAATTACTAAGGAACTTATGCTTAGCCAGACCATGAAAGAATGAATCTCTCCACAGAGAATGAGAAAACGATAACTAAACATAGCCAGTTGGACCTTACGTTGTTATACATAATTGTTTAGATATATATTCTCAGGGAAGAAGTAAGTACACAACCATTGAAAATATAACAATTCAAGAATTGTACCCCATTATACTATACACGTAGATAACGTAGGATAAACGTACCGAGAGGTACCGAGCGGAAATATAGAACACAATGTTTGTACAACAACATGAATCGGTCGTTACTCGTTCACCATAGAGGAGCTACGATATAAATTTCATGTATTACTAACAAGACTTTTACAACTATCATGAACATGGCAACACTTTTTACACGTATAAAAATATTTTTATTACTTATTGCGCAATATATTTTTATAAATATATTATACCACTAACAAAGTTAAAATAAAGGCACTGTCGACTACAAACACACTTTGGCAGCAAAGGTTCTAGACTTACACACGATCGAATAAATCGATTTCAATCCTTCACACTCGAGATTTGACCTAACTACACGCACAATATAATCACAGAATTTCGCCAATAGTGAAGTGTTTGCTGTTTGACACTGATATACACGAAGTATTATTGTCCTTTCAACTGAGGCCGGGTTTCAAGTGGTCGGCTTGAGCGCGTCTGACGGAGTTATGATGATGTCTCCAGCATTCGACCTACTTCTGGTGACTAGTACCGGTGTTTTTGGTTTAGGCGTCTCCGACATCTTTATGCGTACTCGTCCCATGTCGGGTGAGTACACCGGAACGTATTCACGAGACGGTGACAAGAAATCAGAATCAGTATTTTGGTCCCCATTCATTAGTGGCTGAGATATATCGGAGTCACCGGTGCCGTTTAGTTTAGGGGTATCATCATCGTTAATGGGTACAAAAATGTCTTCACTGGATAACGAATTGGTGTCCTTTCTTGAATCGGGTGATGCAGGTTCAGAATCAAAAGATGTCTCATGTTGTTGTGGTTTATCATCTACTAAATTATTATCTCTTGAACTGCTCTTATTTTGATTCGTGTCCCTCGGACTATCGGTTCTCAAGCCATTATTGTTATTTCGGTTGACGCCATTGCCGAGTTCCCCATTTTCACTTTTCTTTTGAGGTGTCTCGTGTGTCGGGACAAGTTCGTATTTGCCATTTACTTTTTTGTCGACAGGAGCCTCTAAGCCGGCCGGCTTTCCTAACAGAGATTTATTCATGTCGACCATTTCTTTCGAAGCCTTTTCCACATCTCTCTTTTGCTGTCGTAAAAGCCTTCTGTCTCTTCGTTTTCTCATCTGTCCTTTGATTATTGCGAATCCAATGAGTCCCACTAACAATATTACAATAATTGCAATGCAAACATAAGTGCCTGTTTTGTGCGGTGCTTGATTTTCACTTTCAGCAAGTTTTTGTCCGTTCACTTCAGATGTTTGCGTTACCCTTATTTGTTCAAACACTGTAGTGTCACGCACGGGTGTGGCCGATGTTGCTACTTTTTCCGTCGACACTTCCGGAGGAGACGCAATGTTCCAGTTTGGATCACCCTGGTATATGGGTGACATAGGTTCAGGCAAAGGAAATTCAGTAATAGTTTTGTTCTCTTCGTCAAAAAATCTATGTACTGGATCTGGATTTAATGGTACGTAAGGGGTTGTCGTTATGTCTTCGAACGTATGACCAACACCAAAACCAGAACCCGTTTCCCCGGATCCTTCATACGGATCTTCGGTGTTCTGTTCATTATCAGCAGCCATAAAGCCATCGGCTGCTAACAAACCTTGATCAAGTTTTTTCTGCATTTTAGTATCCATAAATGTAAACATTGTCGTGTGTTCGGCGTCGTCACCATCGCCTGAACCCTCTATCTGGTTATAAGGCGATGGGGATGAGTTGTGTCCCACTTTCAAAAACTGTAGTTGATCATCATCTTCTACAGGAGCATTTCCTTGTATTACATTGCCGTCGTCTAAATCAGTTTTAGCTACGAGGGGCATAGATTTCAAAGCCGTAGTTTCTTCTCCAATTTTAACTGCATCTATGGGCTGGTCACCCATCATCATATCCATAAAGTTATTTTCAGTTTTAGGAACTTTGCAAATATCTTTCGATTTCAGTTCTAACCAGGATTTCCCTTTGAACTTAGTAGGTGAAGCACATTTGACATTATCTATGTAAACATTTGCAATGAGCAAACGATCTCGTGCCAATAAGTTATCACACGAACAATCCAAAGGGTTTCCTTCCATTTCTAAATGCTCCAGACCGACTAAATGTCCTCTATCTGAAGGCACATCTTTCAATAAGTTGTTAGTTAAATCTAATGAACTAACGCTTGAAGGTAAATGAACGAAGGAAAGCTTTTGTATCCTGTTGTTGGCTAGATTTAGATGCACTAATTTCTTTGCATTATGAAAGAATTTGTTCAGCGTCTGGATGCCGTTTGTGGAGAGATCCAGCGTGACAACTTCTGTAAGCCGGTCGAGCTCGTGGTTGAGCTTCGTGATGTTGTTATGCGACAGATCGAGAATGTTGATGTTGTGATGTTTCTGGCGTAGAGTGAACTTGTACAATTCGGGGAGACTACTGCAGGTGGCACGGTGGAGGCCATATCGTGTGGTGTTGCATACACATCCGTCGGGGCACAGAGTTGCAAGGGTTGGTGCAGCCAACACAGACAGCGCCAGGAAGCACACTGACACGCGAAGCCACGTCATCTTGACTTGAATGCAGCACCTGGAATAAAGAGGATAAAACAAATGACTAAAGGGTTCAAGGTAAAAGAGTCATTGATCGTGTAATGGGCGTAGTTGATCTTACTGACAATCGTGACGCTCAAATGACGTGCGGTAAATAACGTCCATATGTTTTAGCGTTAATCTGTTAGCCGTCACATGGTTTTAAATTTCAGACGCAATGCACTGCAGCCTACACTTGTTTTATAAATATTTATCAATGCAATGCAAACAGAGATGAACAAGGTGATGTGTGTAGCAGAGGTGTAACTCGTAGGTAGGACGACCGGTCGGTCATCTTGCTATTATATAAATCACAACATCCCTGCTCGCAAACTGTCATCTAAATATAGGACTGAATAACATACGGCGAAACGGTCCCCTGCGGTCTATTACAGTCTCCACCTCTCCAATTATTGCAACTGCAGTTAGCCGGCAATTTGAATCTACGCGCTTCCTTTCATTCATAACGGCATCTGGACGTTTTAAACGTCATTCATGCTATAACTTTTGTACAATTTTAGTGCTGCGGGGTAATTGTGTAACACACTATTAACAGTAGGAATAGCTTTCATTTTGACAGTTCAACAACATTCATTGCGTTATTTACGTTGTTGAGCAGACAAATTTTTCAAAGATATGAAGTAATGGATTAACAATATCCTTCAAAATGGTTCAGATTGGGATTGATGGTGTGTTACGCAATTAGGGTGCAGGTTGCACTGTTCGCGTGGCTTCGACTGCAATTGATCTCCACAATACAAAACCTAGAAGGTTTTATGACACTATAGCCTTTTAAAACCAAACCAAACGTTTTGTTTAGTTAGTAAGTTTTTTGTTTTCTTGTATACAGATAGAAGACCTCGACCTTATGAACTGCATTACCTACACGTGTCTATTATGCGCTTATGTAGTACTATTAGGCTTTGACCAGCACCCTAATTGCGTAACACACGATCAATCGGAATCTGAATCATTTTGAAGCAAATTGCTAATCCATTGCTTCATAAGTTTGTCTGCTCTACACGTAAATAACGCAATGAATGTTGTTGAACTGTCAAAATGAAACCGATTCCGATTGATTGTGTGTTACGCAATTAGGTTGCTGTACCTAATTATGATTTTAATTCAAATTGTTTAAACTAACGTCAACAACTCAGTATGTCTATCATAATTTTAATAAGTATTAACCGATTGCAGCAAATCTGGTTTTAGTATGGACAAATTGTAAAACAGGTTGTTTGTTCCAGTTCTTTTAAAGCACACATAGTTTACCTTGTTATCAATATGATCTTATCGTATAGGTAGAAAATATGCAACAAAAACGCGGAGAAAGCTGTTTAGTGTGGAGTTAAGCAGTCGTAAACTAAACACATTGAATATAGAATGAGAGGAACTTTGCCATGTTAATATTAGATTAATTCTATAACGTACAGACGCCAGCAGGTCAAGCTGCCTAAAACTGTCAAATTTTCCCAATCAACCTTGAACCTTAATGCTTTAGAGATAAAGTTGAAAATCTATTAAAGAAATTTGACAGATTGTAGTAGCTTGATGCGCTGGCGTCGGTACAGTGCTATCCAAAAGTTAGTTGACATTTTGCCACTTCAGCTGTGACACGCCACATTATGATTTTAAATTCTAGTGATCCAAATGTTTGAACTGCTATAACGTTTTTATTGACTAATTCCCTTTACATGCCTCAGAAAAAAAAAAAAATCAAGTAATCCCGTAGGAGTACCTAATTTTTTTTTATTCATAATGTGGCATCACAGCTGAAATGCAAAAATGCCAACTACGAGTACCTTTTGGAGGCCACTGTTTATAAAATCTATGAATTATTTTACCTTTCTAAAACTCCTAGCAAATCGATTAGAACGTTAATGATCCCGAACCTAATTTAAAATTCATTCTATTTTAGTCCGCGTAATAACATCCTCGGTGCACTTGGCCGCTCGAAGAAGTGGTTCAATGTTACCCTGCCAGGAAGTAGACAGTTACCCAGTTGTGCGAATGCGACAACGACGTCGCGGGGGCGTATTATTTGGACCCCAGGGGATAATAAAATATTGCGCAACAGAACACGAATATTTTTAGCATTCGTGGGGACTGACTTTGATTATGTTTCAAGGTAACCTGCAGATCTGAATATTATCTTAAATGGGTGGAATGCATTTACTTATAGTTTCCGCGTGTCCGCGTGGAATTTTCGATTATCTTCTAGATTTTTGTGTTTTTTTGTTGTACAACAGTGACGAAACTTTGACTACCGAGATGACGACTAATAGAGAAGTCTGGAAGAAAAAGACATGTTGCGTCGAGACCAGATAAATTGGGATAAGCAAGAGAATAATGATGGATGACGAACAGTGACAGACTTTAAAAAAAAAAAATTGTAATAAGGGTTTACGATATAGAATATTTACATTTAGAGAATGAACGTTGCCATTGCAAACAATACCTTCGTGCGTTGCAATAGCTACTTTATAACTATCAGCTTGTTCTACTTAGGAAAACCTCGTACAACTAACTTAATGTAAGTAATTAGTAAAATGCGTAAAAGCCTATTGTCCCAATCGCGACCATCATTAGGAGCTCGTAAGTTAAAAGCCTCAAAAGTACATAGAAATGTTTCAATGATGCTAATGACCTCCAGTATGAGTTGGAATTAACTGACTAAAGTGCTGGTAAAAAAAACTGTAAAAGAATATTTATTTTATTTCTTTAAGTAAAACTTTTTCATTGCAGGAAATATTATATTAAATAACATATTATGTTTAAGGTATACTTAAATATAATATGTAAGGCTAAGGTTTTTTTTATACGAAACTCCTTTTATCATAATATTTTTAAATTTGCGTAGTACCTACTTTTTATTAAAAAGACATCATTTAAAAATAGTAGGTATCACATATGTTAGCAACAGTATATCTAAAGTCGATAATCAGATAAGATAATCTAAAATAAATACATAATTTTGTTACTCTTTTCTACTATTTTCTTAACTCTAACGAAATATAGAAAATAATACTGTAGTTAGCTAAGATGTTAATTAAGATAATAGACTAATTAATAATGGAACGTATTCTGACGCTAAATAACATTAGGATTAAATTCTATCAACCTGCAAGACAAGTAACGAACTTATTTCGACCTAGCTGTGTCCGCGACTTCGTTCACGTGCACGTCGGAAAACAAATTATATTTCATGGCTTTTAATTTTTTGCGCGGCACCCTAAGTTATTCCTTATAAAATCAGCTATTTGAAAAATTCCCGTCGGCCAAAATCGGTCCAGCCGTTTTGGAGATTAGCCGGAACAAAAGGACAAAAATTTTAAAAGAATGTTTTTTTGCATAAGTACTGTACGTACTTTCATAACGCATTTAAGTAGTAACAAGCTATTATTTTGACATTACACATAGACACTTCAATTTTATTCAGTTGTATGTATAGCTTAAATTATGCAACAACCATATAAGGCCAATCCAGACCTTAACGCGATATCAGGGAAACAGAATACAAAAACAAATGAGTCACTCATTGATAAAACAGGTTTGCACATGATATTAAAATTATGGAGATAACCTATAAAGGGTTAAATACAATAATGAAAGGTCTGACTCACAAATTCAGGGTCAGACTCACTCCGGGCGACCGTGGGTCTGAAATGTCACACGTCTATCACTGCAGCTGTCGCAGGATGCGATATTGAAGTGAGATTTACAATAATAAAAACGGCTTGAAGTGAGAGTAAAATTATGCGCATTTATTTCCGGCCTGCACAAAATTATACTTGTAATGCATCACAGCGACGGTAACGCTCTTTTTTTTTTTTTGAGGATGGGAAATCATCAAATGACTCCTCCCGCTCTGGGTGGAGCAGAAGGGAGTGTCAGACTCTTACTGACTAAAACCCACCCGTGTTCCTTCCTTAGCCCTTTATGTTCCAGGGCAGCGGTAACCCTTTCGGACGATCCCGCTACCCACGGTAACGCTCTAAGTGTGTATTTTTTTTTTACGTTTTTTTTTTGTTATCCTACATTGAGTCCAGCTCTGGGCAAAGGCCTCCCCTTGTTTCTTCTAAACTTCTCTGTCTTGTGCGATCTCTGACCATGTTAGCCCTGCAAACGTCACCACATCGTCACACTGCCTTCGCCGTGGTCTACCTCGACAGCGATGTCCTCCTTCAGGCGTCCAGTGAGTGACGATCTTGACCCATCTCTCCGGGTGCATTCGCGAGACGTGTCCGGCCCGCTCCCACTTCAGCCTGAATTACGTATTTATCTATTTAAATGAATGAATTATGCTCAGAAGAGTGATATTACAGATTACAAGAAATAAATATCATGATACATTCGATCAAGAAAAATGTCAATACATATAGTCGTTTTTAAGTTCAAATAAGTAAATTGTAGGCGGTTTTGACATTTTGATGCCGTTAGCTAGAGAATCGGAAGACGCGTAGTTTCAGCCGATCAGAAACAAGCAACGTTCAATAGAAACTCATAGAATTAAGTAAAAAGTAACAACACGGGATCCATCTCACGAGTACCTATATGTAAAATTATGCAGATTTTTCACTCTCCTGTAAAGTTTCTATTTTTGACTTACGTGGTGTAGAAATTAAGTGTCGTATTTATTTACTTTCATTGAAACCCATTCGGTATTCTTGCGTGGACCAGATGCAGACAGATCAACAGAAATTATGTAAACTGTACTCATTACCATCTGCATGTTCAGTCCCCGAAAAGTCTTTAAAAGTGCATTCAATGGCAAGACATGGTCTCATAACAGACGTTTAAACATGTCCGACCTTTAATGTTTTATGCAACAAGCATGCAACTGTCAGAAAAACACGACACGGTAAAGTGTGAATCGGCCGAAAGCTTCCGACGCTTCTTTTACAGAGAGCCAATTTATAAACAGCCTGTAAATTAATTTTTATTGTTTTTGCCTTGGCAAGTGCATACGGAGATTTATCACAGCCATTTTACTTAAAAGTGAGAAGTGCGTGTTTAAATAAACCTTGGTTTTATGTATGGCGAGTAAATATATTGTTTCGTGGGACATATGCGTTTTAAATTTCAACACAATTAAGCTTTATGTTCTTTTCATTCCGGGTATTTTTTTACAAGTTCGAATCCCATCGAAAATAAATACTTTAATATTTAAGTATTACAGAAACTCGAAACTTACAAAGATAAATAAAAAAAAAAAAAACTCGCTTCGTGTAAACGAGACTTTAAAATCCCATAGCAAAATAAATAAAAAAATACTTTCTTCCGGAACGCGTCGGTAAAATTTAAAAACATGATTTTCTTACCGCCAGTCGGTCCGTGTGATCGGACATGACGTAACAGGCTCATCACGACATCTTGATACCCGAAACCGAAACGCTAATAAAGTCACCGATACCGGAATTACACCAAATTCGGACACAATTGACTGACAGCCGACATTTTCATGAAGGCGCCATCAATCAATCGCTTAATATGGTAACCGCCCCCTTATATGGCAATTCCTTTATCATACGGCCCTGTTCTTGTGATATTCAACATTGAAGTCCTGAAAATAGTTATTGTTTAACTTCTCCTAAAGTAAACAAGGCATACTGACTTGATTTATGAAACGACCTCTTTACATGTGTTTGTGCACTCATACATATGCAGGCCGTCAGCCTTGCGACTGTAATGTAAGCAATATGCACTGTATTGTAGCTCTGTCCTACTTGGGAGCGATCTGTTGCGTTATGTCGCTTGATCTTGGTTTAAATTATTATGACTTTATGCCGAGACAAACTGATTTGCATAAAGACCAAACTCAATTTTGTTGTTTCTTCATTTAGAAATAAAGGGCTATGCTAAGCTTCGCCAACCCGCACTGGACCCGCGTGGTAGTTTATAGCCCACTCCCACTCAAAGAGAGGAGGCCTGAGTCCCAGCAGTGGGAACATTATAGGCTGATTATGCTAAGCTTCGCAAACAATTCTTAATTAACGCAGAAATACAATAAGCTAGTCCTAAACAATAATGAACGGTACAGCCAACAAAAGAGATAAGTATGCAGGGTCGTCAAATATAGTTGAAGTTAAGAAACGGATAGATGTTTTCGGATAAAATTTTATTTAATTAATAGAAAACAAACAGTTCATTTTTCAAACTAAATTTCATTCGCAAAACATCCATCGGTTTCTTACTAAAGTTCCTACCCTATACCCGACGGCCCTGCATACACATCACTTTTGTTGACTGTACCTAGGTCGTTGGAATTAAGCATTAGAGACTGAAAGTTACATAAATATGGTCTTTCTAACTTAATACAAGTCTACTGAAATATTTTGAAAATCTTTCTATACTTGCTCTGTCCGCTAAACACAAAGGTATATTGGACTTGAAGTTGGAGTTAATGAGTTGAGAACTATAGTCTTCGAAACTGTATGCGGCCGTAGGTTTTGACGCTTCAGGGCTCCCACAGACAGGCGCGACGCGATTCAGGTAGAACAATCTCCATGAAGTTTTCATAGAAATTTTTCTACTAGAGTGGCGTCTGGACGTCCTGTCGCGTCTGTCTGCGGGAGCCTTCATTTTTATAATATGATAGCCTGAATCAAAGTATTGCTAAGTTTAATTTTTCATGAAAACATCAAAATAGTGTCTCGAGTTTCACCCATCGAATCCTGGAATTTACTAAACAAAAGATATCTTAACAGTTAAGTATTTACAAGATGAATTTCTTAAATACCATGAAGGTCTGTATGTTTAAAAAAAACTGGCCTAGAAATCTGGTCTGTTTTATAGATGCCCTGACAAACACAAATAGCCAAAAATGTATTATACAAGAAGAAAATGTATTGCAAACGTCACAGGAAATATTCATACAAGTCCCTCCGCATACCAAACAATGATGACACAGAGATAACAAAGATGGAAAAGCCTTCCCCGAAAGAAAGTCAGCCTCCGATTCCGCTACAGATAAGCGGAGAGGCTAACCGGTGATAAGTGATTGTTAACCGTCAAAACACTAATAAATCATGCAGATTTCAACCATTTGTTATGTGTGTTCCCATCCTCATTCCTTTCCCACGTCACGTCATGTTATAAGGGCGAATCCTTCAGAGAGGGAAAAGAGAAAATCTTGTGAGAGATTTTCAGTGCGATGAAAATTATGGGTTCTCTACGGCGATCAATCCTAGTCGCAAACACTACACGCTAGAAAAAAGGACTGGAGTTTGCAGAAAGTTTTTTAGATAAGATACTCGTAAGATAAGATTTATTTTTTGACCATAATATTACAAAATACATATTACATGGTATCAGAGTCAGACAAAATTTTAATATTGTGGGAGCCTAAACTAACCTGCCTGTATTTCAGGACACCACCAGGAGATAGACATGGAATACTTCTTCCTATCATGTAGTAATAACTAGCTACAATGTGGTTTCACCCACATAAGTCTCGATCTCGTAGGAATATCGGGATAAAAGCATCCAGGTCATGATCTACCCATGTGTCAAATTTGATCCAAACGTGTTCAGCCGTTTTAGCGTAAAAGCGTAACAAACACACATACAGAAAATCAAACCCTTTCTGTTTATAATATTAGTTTAAATGAAGCCTTAGAAGTCGAACATAAAAAAAATAATGTAGTAGGAGGTGTAGCTTTTCACAAAGTTTTTTTTTTTGACACTAATGTTCTTAAAATTGAATAAAATAATATCAACAGCTTTATTTGATTGCCTCATTACAAAAAAAAACACCATAGATAAAGTACTATATTTTACTACGAACCCGAATCAGGTTTTAAATGTAATCGAGTTTTTACTGTCACTAACATTATAAAACAAAACACGCTCGATAGATCCAAGTCTAAAACAATTCCCTAAGATGATAGATAGCCTATATGGTAGTGCAAACTGGAATTAATTACATGCTCCAGTCATTTATTGGCGCCTGTATTTTAATTAGGTATCGTGGTTAAGATAGCTTCCAAACTAGTTGGTGAATGATTGTTATTGACTACAAAACGGAATGCTATTAACCTCTCTTGGGGCATAAGGTTTTAGTTGCTCATGACACTTACTATAGGCAAGATGAGACCTGCGAGGATGATAGAGACCAATGTCACAATAAACTGTTCTTATTCTTTTTTAACCTTATTTACAAACACATCATCATCATCTGCCTAGCCTTTTCCAACTATGTTGAGGTCGGCTTCCAGTCTAACCGGATTGCAGCTGAATACAAGTATTTTTTTTTAGTTTTTATCTGACTTCCACAATCCAGTTACTGGGTAATACTTGGCAAACACATATATCCAGAAATTGATTCTACAAGATAATAAAAGGATTTCTTGTGCATTTGAGATAACAATATCGTCTGAATTTACAGCATAGCATGGCAAGGAGTAAAGCAACAGGTCGACATGCGAATAGTGAGCATTAGCCGGGGACTGAACCCGACGCCGACTACCCACTCGACTGCGAACATGAGAAAACTGGATCTGAGCTATAAGTGCCTACATGCACAATCCTGCGCATATGTAACATACGCCCAACATAAGCTTGTTAAATGACATGTGGCAATGGACTTATACCATGGAGTAGTAAATATGGAGTAAGACACTAGCCTTGGTCGAATATTTTCTGAAATCAACAACGAAAGAGGATTTTAAACTGGAGATCTACTCCCTAAGAACGAAATCCGTAGTTTCGGCTGCAGTTACGGGCGATTACTACTCAGTGTCACCTACGGATAGATTAGTTCAGGGCCCGACCTAAGAACGAATTACACCACGAATTGACAGTTAACTCCCGGTGTTTTTGCCCGTCCGAAAAAGTTAATTATTCACTTTGAAGTTTCGAATTTCTTTCGGACGAGTTTGTTTCTTGGTTGATGGATCCGGGGTGTTGCGAGCTCATAGCGATATAGCTACGAAGATTTTTTGCCGAACTGCAATAGCAGCGTACACCAATACATTTTCACTGCATTGCTTTGTCATGTCATTAGAATGATAATTCTGATTTTAATTTTTGATTCTAATTTCGATTGTTTTTTGTTTCTAATTATTTTTTCTATCTTCACTACAAGTAAAAAATCTGGTTAAAACGTAACATTTGAGAAGCTTTTTTATGTAAGTGCTCAATGCTTATGTTATTTTTTATTATGTTAAGGTTTCTAGTGAATAGGTCGTTGGTGTACAGACACCAGCGCATCAAGCTACTACAATCTGTCAAATTTCTTTAATAGATTTTCAACTTTAATGCTATAAAGCATTAAAGCTCAAGGTTGATTGGGAAAATTTGACAGTTTCGGGTAGCTTGACCTGCTGGCGTCTGTACCTAACAAATAAAATAAAATAAAATTAGAAGATGGCATGTCAGAAGGCACATGGACTGATGTTGATGTCAGATTATCAATCTTGCTGACGAATGTTACGAATACAATCACCACGGCAAGAGCTTTGCTCATAAAGCCCGCAAGCTGTAAAGATAAGTACGTTACATTTTATGATAGGTAGGTTGCGTATTACATTATTGCTGTTAATGCCAGTATGAATGTGAAATACTGGTTTAAATACAGGTCAGTATGAATGTACGAAATGCATATTGCATAAATCCACATCCTGCAACATACAACAACTGGGTATTAAGCAGTAATAGCTAGCGTTTAAAATTAGAGGAAGTATTTAAAATATCATGCAGTCAGATACGCGCTTCCTAATCAGTAGTACCGACGTACCGTACATAGTGATTATCTCACCTTCACCTAAAAATATATAGTATTTATGCACTTGAACCTCAAGATATATTTACGTTAGTTACAGCTCTATCCATTACACCGGCGCGTGGGCCGACAGCCAATAAATTGTGAGATAAATGTACCGACGCCACAGAGACCCGCGATTTCCCTACCATTACTATAAGCGTTCCAGGAAATAGATTGTATATCACCATGATTTGCGCGAATCTGCTGACGTATTAACAGTTCATTTAAACTCCTGGTTTGCACGTTCGGAAAAACAAACGAAGCTATACGAATAATACCGAACACAAATAATATTCGCCAGTCTGATTGGGAACCAGACTTCATTAATGAATCGAACAGGTCCAATAAAGATAAAATTACCGCTCAATTTATCCAACTTTTATATCCTTCATTAAAAAGGTACTAAAATGTTGCAGTGAATACTACAAAAACAGGCTAATTGCAAAACTCCACGAGCTCAATGCTAAAGAACCGTCGATTCACTAACTAGGGCATCGCATGTTTTCGCAATACGCGAATGTATCACAATAGGCGTCCCAGGTACATTTTTCAGGCGCGTATTGACTGTTTCATTGATCAGACAGTTTGTAAATAGTCCACCTTCGAAACAATGCTGTTTGATGAGTTCTGAGAATCGCAAAGAAGTGAAGTATTCATGTCTGTGAAAACATTATCGATTTTAACTGGGCGTCTACCGCGTAAGACTACGTCATTGTTAAATGTTAGTAAATAATTTTCCGTGTCCTAAGAATGCATAACGAGACAAAGCAAAGTCATTTCAGGACCGATCTTCCAGCATAGCAATTTCCATTTCCACCGAATCGTACATTCACGTCTACAACTGAATTATCAAAATAACTTGATAGTCTATACCTACATCTATACAAATAAATAAAATTGAAGGGTCTGTTTGTAATTTCCAAATAATAGCTTTTTACTAAATGCATATGAAATCATATGAGGGGCCCGTGGCTAAATAATAACAGCCGCACAGGTCGATCGGTCAGGTTAAGCTACGCTTGCCGTGGTTGGTCTGTGGATGGGTGACCATCTTTACATACCGAGACCCCTCCGTGCCTCGGAAAGCACGTTAAGCCGTTGGTCCCGGCTGTCATTCGTGAATCTTTGACAGTCGTTACGGGTAGTCAGAAGCCCGAAAGTCTGACAACCAGTCTTACCAAGGGGCATCGTATTACCCAGTAACTGGGTTGTGGAGGTTAGATAGGCAGTCGCTCCATGTAAAATACTGGTATTCAGCTGCATCCGGTTAGACTGGAAGCCGACCCCAACATAGTTGGGAAAAGGCTAGGCAGATGATGATGCATATGAAACCATATTTAGAAACAAACAATTTTTAAATTTTTTGTCTGTCTTTCTTACTATCTCTCTATCTGTTTGTTCCCCGGAACAAACAGATAGACAAGATACTCGTAGTAAGAAAAAAAGTTTTTTCGTAACAAAAAGTTTTACTGGATCTATTTTGTCAGGAGATTTCACTGGCAGATAGCTAATGTATATAATAAAAAGAATTACGGTTCCGCGCAACAAAATAAAACACATGAAATCCATTTTTTTCCGAAATGCACGCGATTGAATTCGCGGGCACAGCTAGTCTATATCTATACTTATAATAAATCTGTAGAAGTGAAAATTCTGTACATTGAAAATATCAAAAAAATAAATGGCAGGGGGTGTTACTAGACCGACACCGAACCCAAAAATGTGATTAAAAAAATTTTTGTCTGTCTGTCTGTCTGTCGGTCTGTCTGTCTGTCTGTCTGTCTGTCTGTCTGTCTGTCTGTTTGTTCAGGCATCACGCAAAAACTACCGGTTCGATTACGATGAAACTTGGTATAATTATTCTTTAATATCCTGGGCACCACACTGGGTACTTTTTATCCCGGAAAAGTATATACAATAAAAAACAAACTTAATTTTGCGGTTCGATCCCTAGATCCGATTACTGTACCAACCGCAAATAATAAGTTTGTCGTAGGTTAGGTCACACGCAGTGGAGTTCATTTTTATTCCTTTTACTTTTTAGAGTTATTTAGGTTTATTTTTATATAAGTCGTAGGTATAGATTTTAATTTTAAAGTATAGGTAGTATATTTGATAGTGTACGTAGTGACCGTAGGTTATTTTATAATACTGTTAGGTAGGATAGTCATTCGTATAGATATTAGTTTTTAGAGATTTTGCTTATTTATTGAGTTTAGATTGAGGGGCCCGTGGCTAAATAATAACAGCCGCACAGGTCGATCGGTCAGGTTAAGCTAAGCTTGCCGCGGTCGGTCTGTGGATGGGTGACCATCTTTACATACCGAGACACCTCCGTGCCTCGGAAAGCACGTTAAGCCGTTGGTCCCGGCTGTCATTCGTGGATCTTTGCCAGTCGTTACGGGTAGTCAGAAGCCCGAAAGTCTGACAACCAGTCGTACCAAGGGTATCGTATTACCCAATAACTGGGTTGTGGAGGTCAGATAGGCAGTCGCTCCATGTAAAATACTGGTATTCAGCTGCATCCGCTTAGACTGGAAGCCGGCCCTGAACATAGTTGGGAAAAGGCTAGGCAGATGATGATTGAGTTTAGATTAGTTATCGTCATAAATAGGTTTATTTAGGTAGGTAGGTATTTTATTTTCTGTTATTGAGTTTATTTATTTTTTTAATTAGGTAGGTACTTAGGTAAAGATATCATATAGGTACCC
This sequence comes from Apamea anceps, assembly GCA_951799955.1. Lineage (NCBI taxonomy): Eukaryota > Metazoa > Arthropoda > Insecta > Lepidoptera > Noctuidae > Apamea > Apamea anceps. The sequence continues at coordinate 7,713,828 of OX637501.1, forward strand.
TCTTAATCACCATTAATGAGACACAATTGGTTTTCTATTGTAATTAGCCACAAAGGGCCCGCGAGATAGATGGCATCCTGGTGCACATACATTTTATCCTGTTAGCACGTTCCCGTGGGATAATTTCCGACATCCACGCGGGCGAAGCCGCGGGCAGAAGCTAGTTCTCAATAAGTTACTATAGATGCAATCTGTATTAAAGTTCCGCAAGACCTAAGTACAAAGGAGAGTGCATTAATCTCTAGTTTCTTTGAAGCAATAAAACACCCAATCGGTCCTCCACTTTCCCGCATTAATGCCAACGGTTTTATGCGTCCGCGCATGCTGTCGTAAAAGCCCGAACGTTCTCCAGTGTTACCGAGCAGGCTAGGAGTATCATTACGAGAAATAGCCAATCATTTGCAATTCATAACAGAGCATCAAGTTCATGGTTGCAATTCTCACGTTACTTCGCATAGTTGAAATCGTAATTAATTCTTATAATTTAAATTCGAGAATGAATATTCAAGATATACTCGTATTTCCATAAATTACGTTAACTATTTTCATGAGGTATAATGCAACAGCTAGTTTTTGATAATTGATATCAGATTTTATTTATACTAAAATCATTTAAAATCTGAAGAATATAGTAAACATTTGTTTGATGCGGAAAACAATAGTGGCCCTGAATTCCCATTTCATGTCACAAGAAGTCGAATAATCGTTATATCAATGCAGAGAAATGGCCCACGCAGTCTCAAAATAATATTTCATCAAGAGATTTATAAAAATTATTCACTTGGAAATTAAAATATGACAATCATGTATTCGTAGGAGAAGGCGTCATTCACGTTTCAGATAATCACAAGCTCAATTGGAAAACCTTTATTTTAAAAAAACTAGATCGATTTAAACGTTGCTATTCTTTCATTACTTTTCATAGATTAGTTTTAAGTACTTATCAATTAACAACATACAGCACCAAATCTTGTTATCGTGGGCCACTGCTGGACATTGATGCATACTTTACCAGCCACCTTACCTTTCCTTAGGTACCTTACAAGTTGCAAGCTGTTTACTAACATCTTGGAATATCAAGGTGTTAACAATAACTCAGTTTTCAGCCTTCCGCAAGTCAGGTTAGCTTTCACCCATTCATTAAGTCTATTGATAATTCCGAGAAGAAAGTTATCAAAGCAATATCTGATCAAGCGTTTAATGATAAAGCTTCCACAAAAGATTTCACCATAGAACGTATAGATCTTTGATTTAGAAGTGCTAAGGAAGCAAGGAACCAGGTGTCAACCGAGAAAGCCAATCCATTTACTGATCATAAGTAAGTATAGTTCACTGAGCGATCGATCAACTTTCATAAAAGACCCTTTCAGTTATAATCTGATAAATGTCATGTACAAGTACCGGATAATCTGTTACATAATAAGTATTAATTTGCATGAAACCGTCACGATGGAAGTAAAATTTAAAATTATGTAAGTTAAGTAAACATAAAGTTAACTTGTTGTTTGTGGCCCGGTCATTACCGCTTGGGTGAGTCTACACTGATTGTATTTAACGATTACTTTAGTAATTATAATACGAACATGCTCATTGAAGTGTGAGCACTAGGTAATTAGAATGAGTACCTAAACGAAAAATAAAATGAATTTAGTTTTTTTTTTTACGATGAATTGACATTTCTAGCAGTAGTTATATTTTAGCAACTACCGTTGTATGTGAACAGTCTTAACAACACCCATTTATTTATAGTCAATTTCTCACCTTTACAAAGGTGCTACTGGCGTCCCAACAAATCTCAGTTCTAAGTATAAACGACCACCAGGAACTACAAACTTTCTCAGAAAATCAAAGAATATATGTATGATAACATACCAGCTTTACTGATCCAGTTCCATTAAATGCATCACGAACTCACAATAATACAATACACCGTCATTTACGCAAAGGAGAAGAAGAAACAAGTGACTAACACAAAATCACGAAACTCAAAGATAATGGAAGTCAACAAGCTGACGCAACTCGCTCACTCCACCACATGTAACTATATGCACGTTTCTGCTAACAACACCACTTATTATGAACAATCAGTTGATTTACACTGAGAAGATTTCTCTGCATTTGAAGTGAAAAGTCACATTTTATTTACGGTACAAGGTGAGGGAGACAATATTCTAACTGGACTGACGCCAAGTGCGGTAAAGAAAATTACAATTTTCTAAGAGATAATTGTCTTGAACCACGTGCACCGGCGTTGAATGATCAGACTTGATTCTTAACCCAGTTACCCAGTTATTGTTAAAACAATTAAGCTAAGGATTTGCATGATTATCTGTAATGGGAGTTAAATTAGTGGACCAGTTTCATTGAGAATCTATTCGCTGATAAATTGGGTCATCAACTTATTTTCGTCCTTCCACGTGATAACTGCAAGCCTTGATTGCAGCTACTCATTATCATGAACATAATACTTTTTCCTTTACTATCCATTAATATCAATGTCTAATAAATTAAACGAACGTTCGATGTTCTATTGTTTTAATGCAGTTTCCTTGATCAACTAGTCGAATGTGGGTCAAAGAGTTCTAGAATGGTTTTCCTATTTACGCGTTATCAATAAATCAAATTAAGGTCGATCCAGTAATCTGTAAAGTCACGGCTATTAATAGCATTATCAATATGGAGCTGAAGACATTGACCCTGATTGAATTATCTCGTTGCAACCTGTATTCAATACGGATCCTGTAGGTGGCTGTATCGAATTGAATGATATATCTAAGATGGTATTTTTCAGAAATTTCACTTAATGGTTATCCATTTTGAGAATTCGAGGCAATATCTTTTTCATTCAAAGAAAACTCCGTAATACATGCTTGCACACATTTATGTGCGGTCGTGACCAACTCGTAACCATGAATTTACGCAGAGTTATCATTAAATCGAATGTCTCCGGAAATTGCCGAGCGCACCCGAGTCTCATCAAGTCATCAATGACGAGAATAAACGCAGGGACCGTAATTTCCACAGTCGTATCCACAGTAATGAAAATGGACTGCGAAGCAAGGTGTGAGATGGTCATTACAGAAAATTTATAGCTCAACACTTTCTTCTATTTATGGATACGTCTGAAAATATTTAAAAAGTCGTTAGAGGAATTATCTTTTTCATTGTTGATGGAATAAGACATTTATGTGAGCCGGGGTGATGCCAAAACAGCAATTTTATTAGCAGTTAAGAAAATCTATGGTTGTTTTGTTTACAAAGAAGAGGAAAAAATTTCATGCTCTATAGTCTATACACATAAAAATAATGTTTTTTATGCTGACAAATGAAGCGAGAATTCCAGGCAATAGGTTTTTTTTTCTAATCTACAGTCAACTGCAGTTCATAACCGTTTATTGTTGAATAGGACTACTTATACACAACGTTCAATTAAGTAATAAATTCAGCAATTTTCACCTTTACTGGCAAAGAGGTTACTGCTCAACATCAATGAAACCAAACAAACTCACATCACTAGCACAAACAAAAAAAAGTCGCAACTCGCAACCTAGCCTTAACATTGCCCCACATACGTTTCATATAACATAATACTACGCCATGGTTGTGTACACCTGTCAATTTGCTAACACCCTCCACGGCATGACGTCACTAGCTGATCGAGTGCCACTACATTAAACTGACGAGTACTGACTTACTAGTACAAAGTTATACGTGTGAATTCACTTTCATCAATCTTCGTGTTTACTCGCGAATTAAGAGAGTAATGCTCACACGCCCGATTTGATCTTCGTACGTTTTCATATTTATTAGCAAATAAACATAGCAGTACATTTTTGGGAATAGGGGGAAAATAAAGATATTTTGTTCGACTTTTCCTTGTAGGATGTTAAAGATAATAATAAATAATAATAATAAATTTACACATGAAAAAAGCTACACAGATACAGGGTGACACTTAATTTAAGCGTGCGAATAGCCTGGTACATAAAGAGAGTGATTTGTGTATAGAATGTTTTAATTAATAGTTTTTTAAGTCTTATCGATAACTTTAGAAGCAACCCTAGCTCTGTCATTGTAATGTCAGTTTCGGTGACGGATGTATTTTTAAGATTAACATGCGACACACTTTTTTCAAAACACAAGCAATTAAAGTTAAATAAAATACCGAGCAGTATTGTTTTTGTAACTTCCTCAACGTCACACAAAAAACAGTCAATGGTTATTAGTTGTCATACTTCAACTAGTGTGTTGGAAGTGAAAAACCACTGACTGTTTTTTTTTTTTTTTTAAATAAAAATGGGTTATTATACCTAGCTTGTACCTAAAATTACATTTAGATATTTCAGACGTCTCTTTAGACGCCTAGGTCAATATTCTGCTAGCGTTGACGTATTTCGGTACAAAACGATGACTAGAGATGCATTTTTAAAACAGTACGCGCTCTAAAAACTACTTCGTGTAAAAATTATCCCGCGTAAAATTTATTTTCGAAAGAAACTTCACAAATGTGCTCAATACGTCGGATCAACGCATTTTATATATTATTCATAGAGATAAACGGTACTGAGGCACGGCGGCGCCCGTCAGGATGTGCGTAAACAGGACTGTTTGCAAACCAAAACTCATATCAGAATTGCTAAACTTTTTTTCACTGTTATATGATATGGCGCAAACAAGACAGTGATTTGATAGAGGTCAAATATACAGTAATGTTATGGATTACTTTGGAATATATTGTGGAAGAAAATCAGTACGTCAATCGGTTGCTATGGTACCTATTATAGAATAGAATAAAATACTCTTTATTGTACACCATACAAATTATAGAACATAAATATATAAAATTTTACAAAGGGTGACACAATGGGCGGTCTTATCGCTAAGAGCAATCTTTTAAAGACAACCTTTGGATGGATTAAAATTAAGGAGAGACAAATATAGTAGGTAGTCTGTGGTGTACCATTTACATTACACAATTTAATATATACATAAATTATATACTACTATATCATTTGCAGTAGGTACTTCCTTACCTCACTTAGAAGAAAATGTACATACATTTTCTTCTTTGTGACCATTGTGGTCAAGACATCAAGTAAATTTTATCATTCGTATGAGTTGGTAAGGCAGACTAAATAACGTCACTCGAAGTTCAAGGCAATAAACAAGGTTTTTGTTTTGGCACCTTTATGTACTTTGATACTATAATAAACTTGTGAACGACGTAGTTAATTAATAACTTTAGCAAAAAATATATACCTATGTGTGACCTCTGACATGATAGAACTATAGTTATCAATAACATCGATAGTCGATAAATTAAAAACGTATTCGTTACGTCACTACTACACACTCACAGTCGTATACAATTTGATATCAGAAACCTTAATTTTTTGCGGTCAAATTACAGGTTATACAGGGTTATATACAATTTACGTAGTAACATTCATCTCAAAATTATAAATAGGTAAAAAACGGCGACATCATACGATTACGCACACGAAAACAATCATTAAAAGATAATAGGGTTGTATAATTGAAAAACTGAACTTTAAGATAAACGTGAAATAAATACAAGATAAGCAGGTGTTTTTTCCCTCGGTAAGATTTCGATTAACAGTTGTGTTAATAAAAATGGCCGCGTGAACTGTCAGCTGCTTGTCACTCCGCCCTTTATTAAGATAAAATAACCAGTAACATGCTTAAGATAATTCTTGATAACTGATTTTTGAACATGTGGTCTTAGCTATGAAATAAGTGTCAGTGCCGACTGACACTGTATTTCTATCTATAGTTCGTTAGTTCCTACGTTACATCTCTTAACAACCTTGGTCAGGTAGCATACCGTTATGAAAAATCACAAAACCAGTGATAAAATCTTTAGTTTTCCAAAAGTTTAATTGTGAATGAGTTTTTCTAAACTCTTCTAAATTTGCGTAGAACATGAAAAACGTTCACTTACGACTAAATAAGTTATACACGTATTTGAGGAAACTAATGTGAAAACCCAGTTTACAAAGTTAATGTTTTTGAATATCCTAATAGAAGAAATAGTTCACAATATTACCAGGTCACTATCACCAGCCTAGTCTTAATAACAATGACGTGAATACATTACGGTGAGCTGACGACTCGTTACAACTGTTACATGCAATGTAGGAGATCTGGCACGAAGCCAAGATATGGTTATACGAGACTAGGAGACGCCCCGACTAGAAAAACATAGGAATGCTAGGAATACCGACTGGTATTTAAGACGAAACAATTAACTAACTACTGCTGGTTTTTAGAGGGAAGTCAGATTTAGATTTGACGTAGCAGACAGTAATTTGAACATGTTTTAGTTGAGCAAAAGGAGTTTTGTTGAGTCTAATTCATTTCATTACAAGTTGTATTTTAATTATATTAGTTCAATTTTTTATCGTGCTGACATGCAGTCAAAGTGACTTCTGAGCTGCCACCGATAATGCCGTGGAATTGGCAAAGATTTAGGTCAACAAAATTTGATGTACTGTCGTCCCAGCGTCATGAAGAAGATCGTGCGAAAATCTGTCAAAGATACTTTCCGCCCTGCGGACAATTTAGGGTCGTTTCGGACTTCTACAGACTGCAAACACACGATGCGTCGATGTACAGACGCCAGCAGGTCAAGCTATTCGAAACTACGAAATTTTCCCAATCAACCTTGAACCTAATGCTTTAGCGATGAAGTTGAAAATCTATTGACTGATTGTAGTAGCTTGAGGTGCTGGCGTCTGTACGTAACATCACAAAGAGCTACATTTCGGCTACGGCGTAGCAGTTTCCCAAACAATCAATTTCCGACTAAATAAAACTAACAAAGCTCTTATCATTTGCACGTGTGCTTACATAGTTTACCCATACCTACATACGTGTATATTACGCTAGGTATAGGTATAAAAACTTGCCATCTGTTTAGTCCTAGACTATCATCAGTATTATACCAAATTACACCAAAATTACGTTATTACCAGCAATTAAACTTGCGTAGGTAACAAATAAAAACAAACGAAGATTTACGGCATTTATGATTCTACGAAGCTAAAGGTAAAAAAAATATGACGTAGGGTGTTTGGACTTAATATTTTTTTAATTAAAATCTTGTATAATCAGCCTATACTGTGGCGGCACGGTTGGCGCAGTGGTTAAGCGATTGACTGCTGCGCTGCGTGTCGCGGGTTCGATGCGCGCACGGAACAAATATTTGTATGGCCTACAAGTAGTTGTTCCGGGTCTGGCTGTTTGTGTATGTGAGTTTAAATGTTTGTAAACGCAACCACCGTTTAAAAAAAAAAGTTCCTATCGCGGGTCACAGGCCTCCTACTCTGTGAGAGGGAGTGGGCTATAATCTACCACGCCTGCCCAGTGGGTTGGAGATGTCACATGTCTTCGTCTTAAAAATTTCAGTTCTAGGACATGTCGGTTTCCTCACGTTGTTTTCCTTCACCGTTTTGAGAGCAGTGGTAATGAAATTATTTACACAACGTAAAGCGCCTGTCTGGGTTCGACCGACCCACGACCCGTAAGTCGGTACCGTTACCACTAGGAGCCATCAAAAAGCTTGCGATAACAATAAATACAGCTGATATTTAATGATTTAGGTAAGTAAATTGAATCACAACTCATTCAATGCTGAATACTGTGAAGACCAGAAGCAATGACGTGGCGCTGTTGAATGCGATACAATGGTAGTCATTCACAAGAGGTGCAGTGGTCTCGATACATATTTTGTGCATCTATCTTATTTCTAATAAGCACACAGAATAAATTTGGGTTTTTCCATCGTGACGTGATGGACTAACCAAATCTTATAGAAGGGTTTTTACGGCAATACTCGTACTTTTCCAAATACATAACAACTTATACAACGTGTTTTTTTTATATTCCATAACTCTAGGCGGTACGCGAAACAAAAATCTGGTGTTCCCTACATTTTGACGAGTTATACGAACATAAATGTAGGGAGCAGCTGATTTTATTTTCGCGCTTTCAGGTGTGGTCCCATAGTAAAAGTTGTTCATAATGATGAGTACAATGACCCCCTAGAGTTTATGGGATTTAAAAAAAAACACGTTGTATAGAATCATTTATTATCAGAAACAAACCATGACCTCTTCTCGGTACTTATTTATCTTAAGAGATTGAGTTAAGCCGTTTATTTTCCTCTTGAGCAATCGTTTCACTGAATATGTTTGTTTTAGCGTTCTTTCCATACTGAGAATAGTATGGAGTATGGACATTGTTCCCAGAAGAATAGGCTATAACTTGTGAGCGACGGATTTGTAACAATCGTTGATCGACACAAAACAAAGATGGATTCACGGTAGAATGCGTATAGTAAGGTAAGCAAAGACCGATCTATACATAGGACTAGCTGCGCCCGCGGTTTCACCTGCATAAGTTTCGATCCCGTGGGAATATCGGGATAAAAAGTATGTTAATCCTGGTTATAAACCATCTGTGTGCCAAATTTCATCCAAATCCGTTTAGTAGTTTTTGCTAAAGCCAAATTACATCCATCCATCCTTCCATACAAACTTTCACGTTTATAACATGAGTAGGGTTATCTGGCAAAACAAAATTATCATGATCATCTATCTGTATATTCCCCTAAATCCCAACTATGTTGAAGTCGGCAAAATAAAATCATAATTATAAAAAAAAAACTAGTAGTTTAATAAACAATAATAGTTTAATAAACATCTTAATAAAAAATTGGAACTTTATAGCTTTTCAATAATGTTCAATTTGATATTTTATTCAGTAAATGACTGTGATTAACATGGTGCAGTAATGATACAGCTGTTTGGATGCGGCCCAAATTGATGCACCTGGGGATGACTCGATACGGCAGGTGGGTAGCCGAGTGTTTTTAGCGCCAGCTGAGCAGAATATTTATGCACTGCATAAAATGATAATGGGTAAGGCAGCGATAAGCTCATTAGTATAATTTGTTCAAATTATTATTTTTTTAATTCAATAATGTCATCAATGTGTCAATCATTTAATTTCATTTCATTTGAATTTTTATTTAGTTTAATTGGACACGATATTTGTTATTATTTTTTCTCTTTTAATTTTGATCACGTTATTTAATATTTCCTTTTTCGTATTTTCATTAATTACCAGTTTTCTTACCTTATGTGCAATTATTTTATTATGATTTTGTACGGTTGTATTGTTTTAGTGCAATGTGACTAAATGTATTATTTTTTACTTTATTTTGTAATCTATTCTAAAAATTTAATGAATTGTTATCCTTTTAATGTGAATGCTGTGCATGCCTATAGGTGATGTATTTACACAAAATTGAAGACTCGTGATTGCCTATTGTTACTACTCTTGTAAATATATCGTTGGTGTGCCTTGCTTAATAAATAAATAAATTTCTTTTTATATCGGAGAATCGACTGACAGAAATCAGAATATTTCTTAATAATAATATAATATAATAATCAGCCTGTATTGTCTTCCCTTTTCTTTTCTTCCACTCAACTCGATCCGGAGCCAATATGGACTAATCCCTCATATTATAAGCGTCAAGTTCGTCCCGCCATCTACTCCCGAGTCTTTGACGTATATTGCTAAATGCCGTTAATTCAATACTTCTGGCTGTTGCAATTTTCAATAGTTCACGGACAATTAATTATCAATATTTATATACTGACATAACACTTAACCTAACAAGAAATCTATTAAAAAATAAACAGTTTTTGCAAGCATGCGCAAGCGCAAACCGCGGAAGTCCGAAACACTAACCACAAGGTATGATGTAAATAAGTCATAAAAACAGTAGAACCAAAACATTAAATGGGGGCCATGCATGCTTTACGACAATTACAATTATTATTATTTTTACGTGTCAGTAGTTTTGTGTCAAGAGGAAACATCCTAAATAGTGACAGAACACGCTCAATGACTTGCATTATTTTGTTATTTTTTTAGTTGTTTTGTGACCTCTTACACAGAATAACAACAAAACTAAGAGCATGTGCAGTCGCGATGTCGTCGGCGTCGGCGAGGGCTGGCTGAATTCAAGATAAGGAAAAAGAGGCTATAATGATAGATGACCATAGTAACAAAACACGTTTAATTACTGATAATTATGTATTTTTATTCGTAGGTAGAACTGAATCTAAATAATGAGGTGAGGGGTCACACATTAACGGAGACCCGACCAACCACTATTAAGATCTCGCGACTTCGGAAAGTCCTCAAGACGTGAATCGACGTGACACATACCTACCTAAACTCTGATTTTTAATTTGTTAGACTAAAATGACAGCTGCGGTCGATCTTTTTTTGTCAACATGGCATTATTTAGTATATACTCGTATTGGCTATCATTTTGGTATATCAAATTAAAAATCAGAGTTCTACAGCATTAGGAAAAATTGGTCGCCTGATGATTATAAAATCTCGAGTATTGCACTACTACAACAGCTTATTTAAATGCAATAAAGTATTGAGTATGCAAATGTAAAATACGAGTAAATGTAAAATGGTCAACGTTAATAATTTTCATAAGCAGTAAACCTTTTTTTTTATTGCAAACCATTTTTGAAAATATTTATCTACCTACAAAAAGTTGTTCAAACAATTGACAGGACTATTCAGATGCTTAAGTAATTAAATTACACGTCAGGAATTATTTAATTACATAAAGTTTTATCTAAACAATAAAGGTCGAATTTCGTATTCAAGGTTATCTGATACTACCTACATTTGCTACCTAAATGACAGAGTTTGTGTGACATATCACACGTTGTAAAAGATAATTATTTGCAATTTTATTACAAATCTGACGCAATGTCGGTATTACCAACCTTATAATAAGGTATGTCCACAGGTTTTATTATAATTTTTAATTCATAAATTGACAAGTGATGGCCAATTGCCGATAGCGCAGACGAGTACTGGAGTGGAGAACGCGTAACGGCAAGCTTAGTGTGGGACGCCTCTCTAGCTGGACCGACGACCTCAAAAAGGTGGCTGAGACAGACTGGATGCAGAAGGTGGAGGAAGGTGGTGTTGTAGCGCAGCAGTGGTCTGCGATAGTCTGAGTTAATTGATTGAAATTGACAAGTAGGTAGGCAGATGTGTTCAGGTTGTAAGTAACAGTATTAGAAGTATTTATTAATAGTAACACTTCATTCTACTATAACCGCCACGAAACTCAATCTAGGGTTTCCTAAGACTACGGTGGCCATCACACAAAGCATCCGCAATTTACCATCGAATGACGTCACTGAAACGTTATTTATGAAAGATGGTGGGTTTCCCTTGAGAGAGTTTTTTGACACCGTAAAGCCAAACCCCGCTGCCATTATGTTCATGGCAGCTGTCATTGCGTTCATTATGTCCATCACTGTCATTAGAAACCGTAGCTTTACTGCTGCGAAATAGGTCATTGGTCATTGTCATATTCAAATTGTTACTATGTGCTCGTACCTACGGCTACAGAACCTTTGGAGGTTCCAAAGGTTCTGTCGCTATAATATCAGGATTAAAGGTATTAGCGCCTACATTCCGCGTACAATGATAACAACATACGAGTAATATTCCAAAAGTTTTTACAAAAATATTTTTTTGCACACGTAATCAAACTCAATAATTATTCATTACCTACTCATTATATCTGCCTGATTTAACAAGGTATTAATTACAACCACAAAACTTCTTAAAAATTATAAATTGCACTTCGTAACATATAGTTTACATAATGATATTCAATTTTTCATTTTTTCTCCATGATTTTTTGTTCAAATATTAGTGTACGTTGTCAAAGCGGGTATATGTCACTTGAAGAATTTAAGCACGGATATGAAAAACAAGTTTTTGTTTAACGATGAACACGGGTAATTGAACGTGCAAGATGTGATGCTTATTTAAGTAGATACGTACCTACATCTGTGACGTCAATCAGTCAAAATTTAATGTCATTGTTCTTTTAATTTTTATTTTATTCTTCTTCAGTATAATTAACATACACTGGCAGTGGTAAATTAATATAATAATTTTAAGGAACTCTTTCATTACTACCAAGCTGTTTAACTGTGCTGCTCGGGAGTTTGTTGCGCCACTTCTTCCCAGCGAAAGCACTAGGAAGTGGTGAAGGGCAGTTTTGAGGGACTGTCTTATGTAATTTTGATGTTCGAAAAGTGCTGAATCTCAGCCTTTAGGCCAGTCAGGAATAAATTACTTTTGTTTTGTTGTGTAACATTTTTACAAGCATTTCTTGACTAACATTTTTTGTATTGTAGATACGGTAATGTAACAATACGGTAATGTTGACAATTCAAAAGTGCCTATAAATGGTTTAATTGAAATAAATGCTTGAGTTTAACAATCAGCAATAAGTACACTCTTTCTGCGAAATGACTTCATTTTGTTTATAATAAATCCTATCTACCGTCTACAGTAATAAATTCCAAAGAAACTTCGCGATTTAACATTACCTTGTGACCGATATCAGGCCAATTGAACCCAACTAACCCCGTTCCACTGATAAGTTATGAATAAACTGCTTGTTATGAAAAATCACAGCTATTTTAATTAAAGCGTTAAACCAAAGATAACTCTCATGCCTACATTGATACACCGACTACAGAGGTTTAGCATAGATACTAAAAATTATTCATGGATCATTCGTGAATTTTTGACAGTCGTTACGGGTAGTCAGAAGCCCAAAAGTCAACCAGTCTTACCAAGGGGTATCGTATTACCCAGGAACTAGGTTGTGGAGGTCAGATAGGCAGTCGCTCCATGTAAAATACTGGTATTCAGCTGCATCCGGTTAGACTGGAAGCCGATCCCAACATAGTTGGGAAAAGGCTAGGCAGACGATAATATGACTAAAAATAATTCAAATGCTGTTTATTAAAATAATTGTTTGATTAAAGTATCTTGAACTTTGGTCTTATCGGTTCCTGATAAAGAGAAGTGTCAAATTTTAATTTCCAATTTAAAATTAAACAACATCATACGTCAGTCTCGTTAATTTAAGAATTGTGTGATTCTGTGTTTTACAGTGAAAATATTTTTACAATTTCATTGTTTTAATAACCTACGTAAGTAAGATTTTTGTACCCAATTACATATAAAGTGTTGATCGTAGCATTTATAATTCTTAGGTTTTTCCAAAAAAACCTAATACAGAACAATAAAATAAAGAAAAGCGTAGACTAGAGACAGAAAATAATGAAATCGCTATACATGAAGACAAAACTACAAAAGCAGCGGAAAAAAGAATTACATAATATCATAAAAGTGATTGGTTCATTACTAGTACATGTACCTATAATTCTATTTCATATGACTACAAGCTAGGTATAATATATAATTTTCTCCGTCTATAAAAGTGCAAGTGAATATGAAAAACTCCTTCACTAAGCATTGTGTGCTAATATATTAGTAAATGATACTGATGCGATACACACACTGAAATTTGATGGTACAGTCAGCAACAAAAGTCAATTAACACTGTTACTTTTACAAATCATCTAAATTGATACAAAATGATTGATTTTCTCTATTTCATGTAATCGCAAAGAGTTAATTATTCTTAAATATACTATTACTATATGTTTTTTAAGAATATTTTGCTCAATAATTAAGATTTAAACAACTAAAGTGTTAACCGACTTTTATTGCTGACCGTACATGTAGAACTGACTGTAATTCTGAAGCTAACTTCTTTATAGCAAGAAGCAAGATATTGTTAATTTTTCATACAGAAAATAAAGCAAAATATAACCTCATAGATTTTAATCATGTGATACTATGCTATGGTGTGAAAGAAGCGTGATAATTTGTTTGAAATATGATATGGCTAGGAAGAAATGAACTCTGGAAAGGCGGCTAATCTAAGACGTAGGAAAGAAAAAGACTTCCGCGCCGACCCCAACTAAAGTGGGACAAGAATATGATAATACTACCTAATATGCAAGGGTCAGGGAAGGCAATGCTATCAGCTTACAACAAAACGTATAGCCCTTATGGATGGCCGGTTGTAATTATAACTAAACTGTTGCCCGACACTTCTCAATTTATTATGCAGATGGTAATCTGAATCTTTAATTAATATTAATCACACAACACCGGTAGTCAGACAACACTTCCAGGAAAACATCCTCATCAAACCGGACCCGTATTTTCTCTAATAAACCTGGTCTAGTCCTACCTAGTATAGTAATCTACGCAAGATACGATACTAGACAAAATATAATAAACTGCAAATAAGCAAAAAAATCTAGAACGTTTTCACGATTTTAACAAGAGTTTGACATAATTCTGAAGAGATCAATTGACGACAGTCGATAGCTAAAGTCGCCGCAAAAAATACTAAAGTGGGCATATTAAGTAGAGCACGGTTTTGTGCATGCATGCAAACACATTATAATGAAATTTGAGAATACCAGTATACCGTTCCACTAAGTTTAAAGCCCCGAATGCTTTTTTTTGCGCAAACATTCCTGGAAAAGAATTTTGGAATTATGGCCTCTGAAAGTATCTACTGTTATCGACGTTAGATAAGATTCGTTAATCTGTATGACGCCATCGAGTATCTGGAATGTCTTTTTAAGTACGAACATGCACAAAAACTACCAGTAGTACTAGAAATGAACATATTATCTAACCTACGTCACACTTTTTATGGTGATCATCATAAAATTAATTTGACCTGACTCACTCTTGTTTACTACAATTACCAACATTGATGCTGAGAGGAAGGCAATGTGCAACGTTCAGAAAAACCCGTATTTCATGTTGCAAGCAAGTTTTGCGAATTACTTGTCAAGTCATTCATCACGTTTGTGCATAATCTTAGATGAACCCATTGACGCTCTTAATATTTCTTGAAAATACAACAGTGTACATTTTATAATAAAGCTCAATATCATATTTCAAGTATCACACTTGAAATATGATGTTGAGCTTGAAAAATTTTTGCAACGGAACAATTTTTATTTAACCCATAATTTTATTCACGATGTAAAATCGACAATTGTTTAAGGACTTATAGTGGAGTTTGTGTGTTGTAGAAATAAAATCGTGCAGTCAGTTTTTTCCAGACGAATTTAGCACTTTCGTTATAAAATAAACACGATAATATCTTGAAATAGGGATGTGCAGGTGAGGTTATCTTGCCAACAGTAGTACAATTATCCTATCGATAGTGAATCTTGCATGATGTCATATTGGGACTCAAGTTACAGGCTTTTGCAACGTTTCGTAAGGAAACACCGGTGTGCAAATGTTTGAATATGCAATGTGCGTCCATAAATGTACTGTGTGAGGCAACCAGGATTAAAAAGTCGTAATAGCGATATGAATAATTGTATTGTACTTTAACAATAACTGCTATAATGAAGCAGGAGCTCAAATAGATGTGAGAATGATGTAGCAAGATTTAGAAGGTAAAAACGTTAAAATAAAACCTTCAAAGCCAAAGGATGTTGTAGGTACTTTTTCCAAAAACGATCAGTCTCAACAGTAACGATGAAAATCTATCGTTTTCAATAACAGAAAGGGTGAAACTGGTGGAACAATAAAAGCTAAGATCCAACCGCATTCAATTCACTTTAATGATCATCAATTGAAGACCGATTACGAAAGTATATACAGTTTAATTAAACCCAATTGCCCCATGTTCATAATTGAATCCTGATGTGACAATAACAATGGAAAACTTATATAATACATTAAAGACACGTGTAAGTTCAAAGTGTTTGAAAACTAATAAGTAAAGAATCTCGAAATACTTTTCTTTACGGAGATAAAAAATAATGGAATGCGATTCGAATTGGAAAATAGATAATCAAAAACGTGACAGTGTGCACATAGATAAATTATGACTATTTATTTATCCACGAGTAATAATTACAAATTGCAAGTGAACCTTAGACTCAGTTGACTCTGGATTGTGAACTATAAACTATTGAAGTCATATCATCAGGCCGTCAAAGACAACAATGTTATTTTTAAACAATACTGCCTACTAATATGGAAATATTTAAATAAATAGTTATTTTGCAAACATACTTTATATCGAGCTTATCCGTATTTAAATTAAAATGATATTATATTCAAATTTGTACATACCGTATAAATGAAAGGAGCGAGTAAATTAAAACAAGAAAGCAATTTAAATTTTAAGGAGATTGCCATCGAAGTGGACCAGTTTGTTATTTAACATCTGTTAACATTTTAAAAACTGTTATAAATTAAACGCTAAGAGTAAATGCGACACCGTTTCACGGAACAGATACTAATCTCGAAGTTTTTATAAGACAAAGCCATCCATCACGAGTATTCAAGCAGATTTGTTTTGTTTATATCTACATTTGAGTCAAGTTCGCTATTTTCGGAACATTGACTGATATTACAATTCATCATCTGCCTAGCCTTTTTCCCAACTATGTTAGGGTCGGCTTCCAGTCTAACCGGATGCAGCTGAATACCAGTATTTTACATGGAGCGACTGCCTATCTGACCTCCACAACCCAGTTACTGGGTAATACGATACCCCTTGGTAAGACTGGTTGTCAGACTTTCGGGCTTCTGACTACCTGTAACGACTGTCAAAGATCCACGAATGACAGCCGGGACCAACAGCTTAACGTGCTTTCCGAGGCACGGAGGGGTCTCGGTATGTAAAGATGGTCACCCATCCACAGACCAACCGCGGCAAGCGTAGCTTAACCTGACCGATCAACCTGTGCGGCTGTTATTATTTAGCCACGGTCCCCTCTGATATTACAATTACATTACTTTATATATTAGCTCACCTTTATAATAAAGACGTCATCAGTGTTGGAACATCACACGTCTTGCACTTCTGCAACAAGAAAACAAAATATAAAATTGCGAGCCAACATGAAGGATATTTGTTATCTTGTACTAAAAAAAGAAGTTTTATTGGCAGAAATATTGAAGTAATAATAAACACAGCTGTCTACGGTAGAATAATAAAAACATTTGAAAGAGATATATCAAAGAATCCGAATCAACGAGTCCATTCATTGGACCCCGATACAAAGGTGAGCCCCCGAACAGATGTTACGGCGTCTGGGGCAACTATTATTATATTATTATTCAAGTTTTGCAGGTAAAATATTATACGATCTTTACGAATAATCTTTTTGATTCAGAGAGCAACGGTCACATGAATGAATTCGCAACAAAAGCTTTAAGATTGGCGAAGACCATTTTCTTTATGCAAATAAATCTAAAACAACTTTATTCTTTTTCAGTTTTAAGTTTTATGCACCATAGCTCATATCATACGTGCTGCATAATTAAAAACGAAGATTTGATTAAAACGGTGCTCATTTTTTTTATAAATAAGCATAGGAGCAGGTGATTTTTTAATAGGAAATAAACTATTTAAAATATAATTTAAAGAATTTACTTAATGCATTTGATTAAGTATAAAACAAACCAGCTGTTCAGTAAAATCTACTTATAAATATAACATGCATGCCATCGTAGCTTCCCATTTAGGTTTCAATAACAGGTCATAGGTTATCTAAGATCGGACCAACTTCATAGCTTACACACGATACGGTCACGGAGTACCACAGGGAGCAAGCTTGGGCCCATAATTATCAACGTTTATCTTCCGTGGGAACTAGACACCAATTTCTATCATCTCCCTCTCTAATAGAAGACCCGCTTCCTATTCGATAAATAGAACAATGTTCCTTATAAGATTAGAGATACCAACTTTAGAGCTATGTTAGCGTAACTGCATCAGTTTCCTTTACATTTGAATTAATAAGATTTTTGTATATTTATCGGGTCTTTGCATTGCTTCCTTGCTAGTGTAAGTTACTATCCGGTCTTGAACCGGACCTAGTCCTATCTTTTATCTGTCTTTCGAAGACATCATTTGAATATTTCCAAAGAAAATAAACAAATAGTGGTTTATGTGTAGTCATTCTATGACGTACAAATTGCTGCATGCGTCACCAAGTTACACTAAGACCCAAAATGCCTAATCTTGGACATTGCTAATGATCATAAACTATCTATTTTAAAAAACCCACTAACGTCTCCATTACAAGAACCAGTTTGCATAACACGGTGACGTAAATCAATAAGGTAAAGTCCACGTCATAATATCGTCGTTTTAATGTGACAAGGTTGCTGATAAAGATTGACTTTGATTTGACTCGACATGATTTAGATAAACATTTTTAGTATCATTCTAATGCGTGCTACAATTTAATATTTTAAAAAAGAATTGTAACCAGTTGAAAAATAAAACAAAAACTGTCAATGACTGAAATACATTATTAAAATTGCAAGTGGCAATTTAGACGGCTACCCAAATTTTTAAGTTTTATTTAGGCATCCCTTTTTTACGAATGTTTTTGTATCATTATTATAATCTACGTCTATTACATGACCTTACCTTGTCAACTGGGCTGATTATTTTATCCTCAAGTAACTATCTATTAAGAGCGCTGACTTCACCTGTGTCAAAGCAAACCACGATGACACAATCATAGCTATAAACTTGCTCCTAGTATGAAGCACATTTGATCAAAAATATAAGCCAGTAATCCATGTTATACAAGCCATAAATTAAAAACGTAATTAGATCAGATATATTAATTTCCCCGTGGGTGCGTTTGTTACATGTAATGGACATTATATTAATACAATTAACTCAGCGTGTATGAAAGCAAATTACCCATCTACCTATGAATTATAATATCATCTGGCTTTGTCGGTAGTTAAAATAACGGTGAATACAAACCGCTGCAAATACCGTACGGGACATAAACCAAAAGAGGCTTTGAGCTGCACTGGTCTCTTATTGCCAAATTCGGACATCGTTAAGAACATTACAAAGCGTGTATTAATTATGTTTACTTATGTTAACATATGTGTCCTCATTGCCTAGATATTTATTAGCATTAGTGTTTATCTATTCAAAGGCAACATATCCGATTTCTGTAAACGTATCATGTACAGCCTTGAAACTTCATGATAAGACTAAATTACAATGACAAAAACGGCATCATCCGTTTCGTGACCACAGATATTTCCCGTTTTACATTACCGTTATAATGCAGGTCTGTACCAAATTGGCAACCTAGACACGAAGAAGAAATATGTACCAGTTTGGTTTCAACAATACATTTATTCAAGTTAACAAGATGAAACTTAACTATTACCAGCTTCAAGGGTAACTAGTTTATTTGTTATGCAAGCGAAAGGGGAATATGAATGGACCTTCCTCACATAAAAAACTTGCTTTTGACGCAACGCAATTCAAAATAAAAATAAATAAACTAACTAATAATAACCTTCGACGAGTACCAATACCGGTTTATCCGGAGAGTTTCATACAAGTGAGATAAAAATACATGAATTAGTAACGCTCATAGTTCTCAGAAGATTTTACATGTCACAGTGGAGTGGTAAGAACAATCGACGACAGTGTTGGTCAATGACGGAAACGTCCCCGAGGTGAAAGTAGACAACTTTGCAAATAATAAGCGTGTGGGTGGCATTTGCGAAACAGATCATACAAACGTCAGTCAGAAGCTAATTAATGTTACACTAAAGATTAATGCCTACATTATTTCACTTAGCATTTGGTGATGAATGGCGACTACAAATATGGTCAATGGTTCTGTTTTTAACAATGATCAATAAAAAGATCAATTTGTAAGTGCCGATATTTGAATAAGTAACGAGTTTGATAACGTATCACGTATAAAATGCAAATTTTAATGCATTGTACTATGACAAAAATATGCAAATTGTAACCAAATATAACACATATCCAATATCAAATGGAGACAACAATAAAAATAAGTATTAAAATGTAACTAATAGGCCATGACGCGGTTCACGGTTCAGCGGTTCGCGGTTAATCTATTTTAAAATTCACTTGCACATTAATATTGACGAGGAAACAACTGCAGATCATCAACAGGAAGTCGAAGATAACACTTTTTGCGTGTTTTCTGCTTCACTGCAAATTAATATCGAATGTATGGCTCATTGCAACCGGTGTGATTGCTAGAAAAATTGGATATTACTATTCATTAGCCTTATAATCAGGAACGTATAAGGAAGATTTATCTTTATTGCCGCTAATGCGGTAAAAAGCAAGCTGAAAATTACTTCTATGAACGTGCTTAACGCGGAACATAATATTGATACATAAAAACTAGAGGCTAGTCTAGAGCTCGTTATTAGTTCTTGAGTTCTCAGGGGGACATGAGTTGTGCAAAATTAGACACATTTGCGGTTGTATGTAGCCATGCATTAGTGCGTAAATTGCACTAGACTACGTGTAATCCCATCGGCTGCTCATTAGCCGGCTCGCAACTTGCTGCAGGCCGCCGTGGGAATCTCTGCTAAGTAACATCATCTGTCGATGATTCAAACCATCTTCTGAAACGGTTCATTTATAAGATTGAACCAAGCCGAAACTTTAGTCATTTATTTTTCGAAGGATCACTAACTGTCACGGCTGCTGATGTTCTCAGTTTGGTTCGAGATATATTTTAAGGACCGAAACTAAATAGTTTACGTATTTGCTTTTAACCTTTACGACTTGTTCTCCCCTAATGGCTATTAATAGATGCAGCATTCCACCTTAATCTCGTATTGTCAACTTCTCTAATAAAATATGGGATTTATTTAACATAAATAATGATGAACTATAAATGATAAACTTAATAGGCGTTCTAGATATCAACCATTATGAATATGACCATTTAGAATTATATAAATGGACAATATATTAAAACATTTGCATGGAGTATTAAAACAGATTATTTAAGAAAAGATCACTATGATACTGAGGAAATACAGTCAGTATTAGATAGTGGATACTTATGTAAATGTGAGCTAGTAACTATAGTGGAAAGCTGATAAAGATGTTTACCCACGCAAGGTCAGTGGAGTGACACGACCATTTTGTTGACATACCTAGCACAAATAAAATATCGTGTTAAATATAAAAAATCTTAAAGTAAAGATCAAATAATGCTGCAGATGTCTGTGATGATGTGATGATATAGAAACGGAGCTGCATAAAGAAACTTACTTATCAATTCCTAGTCATGTTGCGCCAGTTGCAACAATTTACCAACTGAACGACATAATATGGCGCTAACAAAATGATAGGATAGGAAGACGGTTACGTTGGCATTAAATAAATGTTATCTACATACAAATCAAGTACGCTACCTCTCACGTTGTTAGATTGTGATACTTCAGTGGTCGATATCGCATTGATTTTACTCATCGCATAGTGGAAATCAAGTGAGAATGGCAGATTAAAAAAAAAAGTAACTTAGATTAATTAATCTAAAATGACGTCAGTAACCTTGCTACTTATTTCAAAAGAATCTATGTATGTTAATACCTCATAGATAGTCTTATCTACTCCGATAAATAATGTTCTTTACTCCAGGATATTGTATGCAAACGACACAAATGTTTTTGTCCGATGTATTTGTTTGGTCAAACCCGCAAACATGAGGTGCAAAGTGATGATTATTTCCTGTTTACGTAAAAAGTGAATCTAAAAAAACCAATGACAAGATCAGTGCAAACAAATAAAAAAGTCTTGGCAGCTTAGGTCATTTTCACGGAATTCGTTGTGTTAAAAATCAGGGGCGTTACTGTAGGTGTGTTTGCTGATTCACTACTTTTGTTTCCAGTGACATCGCCTACGAGGTGTATATTTAATAATTTTGCAGATTCTGGATGTGTTATTCTGGATGTGTTATACTTTTTTGCAAAATATTGTGTCCTCCTGTGATACACAGCGACTGTGTCATGACATCATTCATGTAAATGAGCCTGTCATGGATCACTTTCGATTATATAAGATGGACCACGTCATTGACACTTGTACACATTTCTGAGACTACATCCTGTTATAATTCGGACATAATATTTGTAATTGTTTTTTACCAAGCCACGTTAGAAGAAATAAGTAACTATTTCTCCGTAATAATAGATTAATAAATTCCTAACAACTTTGTAAGTGTTTGTTGTTTTTTGTTAAATAAATAATCTTGACCAACTTAGACACTTGATTGATGGATATTTGTTGATAATATTTGCAGTAGATACAGAATCATAATAATCATGATCTTATTGGAACTTATAATGTTCGAGCTGTTTGGGATTGAAGCTGTAGGTCCATGGGGTCCGAGTTCCCACATAGTTTTTCGAGACAAGCGGTTGGTCGACTCTTCACGTGACTAGAGGGCTGGCCTAATTTTTGGCCAAAGAATCAGCATTGCCATACAACGTGGCAATGCTGCCAGCCTTTTAGGCACTTTTCTATTTAAAAACGATGCGGAAGAATTTTTTGATGCCCGATGATTGTTTCCCCTACCTTTTTTATATACTTGTACATATTATTATTATTATTTTAAGACTGTTAAGCTTTTAAATTATATAAATATTATAGAACCATAATAGTAGTCCTTCTAAAACCGCTCTAATGAGTCGTAATCTCGCAAACTTGAATAATTGTGGAGAAGCACGCGGACAAAAAAGGGTCGTAGGTAAGGCGTTGGATGGGGATGGCGACAGGGGCGACGCGGCCACAAAAGGGACCTCAGTGTCGGAGGTCTTGTAAACATAATGTAAAGGAAACGGTTTTTTGTCGGAGAGAATCGGGCGGCGTCGGCGAGTCCGGCGCGGGCGCAGGTAGGAACTTAAGAATTTCTCTAGCTGTGCTCGCTCGTACTGATATTATCTTGGTTACTTACGAGTACAAACGTTGCTATCTCCGAGCCAACTGTTTGCACAAATATGGACGACCTTCCAGCTTGCATACGTGACTGTGTTACGTGGCACATAAAACTGTATTGCCTTTTCTTGCCTTTTTATCTAGAAACCATCGTTTCTCGAGTAGTTTCTGAGATTTTTGCTCTCGCAGGAATCCGGAACGCTATCTCGCCATTTCGGAATTACGATGAACTGCACGATGTAATCTTGATGCGTTAAACTTTTTCTCAGGACTAAACGGCAAGGCCTTGTCATGAATCTTTTTCACATTTAAATTACTTGGCATTTTATAGTCCTATGCTCTAACTAAATGAAATGAACTCGGCTAAATGCAGTCGATTCTATTAAAATTGTCACAGCAAATCATATAAGATAGCCTATTATAGCCTAAACGACTGTTTTAAGTATTCAGTAGTTTCAGACAAACCAAACAGGTTTACTAGGTAGATAACATCTGTCCATCTGAATTGTGAGTAGTTGTCCTTGGTTAGAGGTCAGCGGACATACAAAATTCACAATAAGTTGCTCCCCTACCGGTCCCACACTGTATTTAAACTGATGTTACATCGCCAGACCTTGAATACGTAAGGACCAGACAGGGCAACTGAATTCATGTGTACCCCTCTTTAATATTAATGGTGTTGAAAACACACACTTTTTCATTTCAGTCGTGTTAAAATTTTGACGTTGTTTTGTTTGGCGTCACTTTTTTATGCTCGCTTTTTTCGTTTTTGTTTTGTTTTACTTCATTAATATTAATGTGATTTTTAGATTATCTATTGACGCTTAGAATTTCAAACAGATTATCAATTACGTCAACGCTATAATTTCAACGTTTACATTATTTTTCATATCATCTTAAGTTTCATAGTTTATTAGCATGATCTATTGTAAGTTGTTACAAAAATAGATCGTTTTATATATGTGTTAAAAAGAATTAGACAAACAGTAAACTGTGATACTGCAATGCTAGCTTAACATGGTTACGTACCTATCATCCGTACTTAGATACGGTATTGTAATATAGGGTAACTCAGTAGATTTTGGCAGTTTTTAAAGCTCAAAAAAAAGTATCCGAGCAATTTGTGGAGTTCATTTTTTAGACAGCTGTAAGCCACTATTTAAAAAACTTAAAATTCTACCTTTGCCATGTTTATATATTTTTGAAATATGTATTTTTGTTAAGAGAAACTACAATTTATTTGAAACCAACACTGACAGGCCAAATAGCCGAACACGGCAGAAAGATAGACTTCGGCTGCCACCAATAAAACTAAAATGATTTAAGAAAAATGTACACTGCATGTCAATTATTATTTACAATCATTTACCAAATAGATTTCAAGACTTACCGCTAACCAAGTTTAAAAAAATACTTTTCGAACTATTAATATTTAAAGGATATTATACCATTAAGGACTATCTAGAAGACAAATCAATAGAATCTGTAAGTTAGATTAGGTGAAATCGCTGAGTGTGAATACATTTGCACGCCATGTTATGGCAGGATATGCTGAAACAAATTTACTGTAACACCTTAGTACCATATTCTAGCAAATAAATATTTTGATTGATTGATTGATATTTATTTATTTATTTTACCATTTATGTACACAGACAATGAAAAACTGAACAGAAAAAATAGGTACAGAGGTGATGCTTATTTCATAAGAAATCTCTTCCAGTAAGCATACCTGAGATAGGACAATAGATACAGAGATGTAGACAGTGTGTGATAGCGCAAAGGAGACAAAAAATAATACATAGAATCAAAAAAACAATTCACTTAAAAACTAAACAAAAATTACGAGAATATACTAACATACATACAAATGATCGTTATTAGTTAAAATCAATTTGACTATCATCCTCTTGTTTGTAATACAGAGGAACTGCTTCGACATAGTATCTAGCAGTAGTAAAACAAGATAGTATCTACATTATGTTCCGTATCTTAGGAATAAATATCTTTTAATTGCAGTACAACTATGTATGCTTGCTAGGTAATTTGAACCTTGCCAAGGGTAAAGTAAATTATTTTCTATCTTCAAAGATCTAATTCCATAGTGTATTGTGTGGATGTTATTGTTTTGAATGGACACTTTCATTTTTGTCATGTGTTTTATTGTTGTCATTGATATTATCGCCTGCATGTGAAGTCAATTCTATGTAAGTTTTAATGAACCATTTTTGAAACCACATGTTTTAGTAGCTAAAGTTCCAATTCGGTTACTGTTTTTACATTATGGAGTTAAATGTAAGGAAATGCGACCCCTCAATTCCTTTTTCATGTGATAAGGAATGGCCGGAACTAGACTGATCTGGCCGTCATAAAATTTCTATATTTAATGATGATAAACTCAACGTTAACACTAATTAGTTGACAGATACCGCTATTTTATACAGTGTTGAATCAACTGAATGCAGGAAGCCGGACATTGTATAGGTACTTTAAACAAATCAATTAATCATGGGTACGTATTCCACGGCCCCTGCCTGCACATAACAATTAAGTAGACGAAGCCATATTTATATTGGAACAATTGAGTGCTTACAACTGGACAATTATGCCAATCACGCGTCGATTCGTCGATGCATTGCAATGCAAAACAATACCGGGTACATCGCCACAATCATCAATCACAATCATCAGATGCTATTTAAATTATTTTGAGTCGTAATAGACGGAAGTACACACATGTCGTCCAAAACTTTGTATGTTATCCTTGAGCACGTCAACTGGCCCTTTACACGTCACACCTATTTAACGCAAATTAATTATTATGTCAGAATTCGTCCTACTGACATAATTTTCCGTCAATGCCAGTGCGTCCGTAAAGATAATATTGCAATTTACCGCCCGCAGTAAAGTTATTGTAGGTCCCAGGTTCTTTTTATTGTAAATTAAAATAATAGGAACAATATTTTTCCTGTAGTAAACCTATCCGATGCACGACAAATCGAATTCCCGCATAAAATCAATCCCGCGTCGAGTAAAATAGTGTGGCCCGTCTTAGGACACGTTTCCGTATCGAATGGAACACGTTTAGCTAAAGTTTGATTCAGGTCTTTGAACTACGAAGTCTGGAACTAAAGTTCAGGGCACAAAACTGTAGTTTAGATTATGTAACGAAAGATTCCACATATCTGCCTTTAATCCTAATAATACATTTATTATCTTCCGTATTCCGGCATTTCTCGCTGGTCTGTCGAGCCGAAAGATACGACGATGTTTACAATGCGCCGACAAATTTGGACGCGGTTTGTCCCACTTTCCGCCTCAACTATACATAGCTATCTGACATCGCTAACCTGAGCATGAAAATATTCCTCACCATTTGCGGAGATAAGTGATCTAGTGAGTGGTGAAGTTAATGGTTGGGTTATGGGCTCGGAAGCCACAGCTGATGGTAAATGCGCGGCACAAGATGGGAGTAATGATGCGGATCACTCTATGTCGCGCGGCCCTTTTCATGTCCCTAATTAGTTAAAAGGAGAACGCTACTAATTTTTTCCATTGACACACTGATCTCGCAAGAATGTGCACGAATTTCTGCGGTCGCATATTGCTGAAATTGGACCAAGAGGCTTATAAATCACAGCCAAGTGGAGTGTTATCAAAATAATATGCTGTAGATTTTATAGATAATTTTACGACGGCCGTACTCGAACGTTTCATATCGATTAAGATCGCTACGAATCGATTAAACAGTGAAACCCAAACACAATAAATATGAAACAATAACTTGATACGTCTTACTAAACAGAAATGACAGTTATATGAGACTGAATAAGTAGACATTAAAACGAACGAATTCGCATAATTATTACACTTAGTAATAAGCTCAGGAGTAATTTGAGTAATTACGGTGTACGAAACTGTTATTGTGAAATCAGCAAGTCTGTAATTATTTAGAATATTTTTTAACCACACAAGTTGTTGTTAGGCATTTTAAAATACGAAGTTTGAATGGTTCTTCATCTCCAGGTTTTATTATAAAAGAAGATTGTATTTTTATTTTTAAGATTGTATTTTTGTACAGTCGTCAAAAGAGATAGCTGTGACTCTTGGAAATGTTTATCTGATCCAGTTAAAATATTTGTGTTCCATACCTACCCATTGTATACAATCAAGTTTTTCTAACTAAACAAACAGCTGTGCTGCTGGGGATTTTGATGCGCCACTTCTTCCTACCGAAAACACTAGGAAGTGGTCAAGGGCGGGCGTTTTGGGGGACTGTCTTATGTAATTTTGACGTCCAAAAAGTGCTGATTATCAGCCTAATTTGAATACTTAAATGACTTTTGATTCAAATTTTTATCACAAACGCAGCGTCTATGACAGTTTTGATTTTATCGTCCATGATGTGTTGATGGTTGACGTATAAATAAACACACAAATTAGTCCCAAATTCTGATAGACACCCATCACGGTAAACTATTCAAAGTTCAGTGTGAATGGGTTATAAAACCTGAGGAAATGCCACAAACTTTTACGATGTTTTTTGAAAACAAAATGCTCATAAAATTTTATCTTCAACACTAAAGAAAGTAAATATAATCCGTAGACAGTTTTGTAATAGTGCGATTGTGATGTCATTATAAAAAGTACAATAGGCATAATTTTAAAAATGTACATTGTTGCAGGTCTGTGTTTTCATATACTTCAGGTGGTCGTTTAAATGACAAGGTTTATGTAATCAGGTTATGTAAGAGTCGACCGTGCGTATCGTTGCATTGAAATGATTTGAATGCCTGTAATGACTACTGAAGCGACACAGTTTCAGTTACAGCTTACAGCTGTAAGTGATTTTTTAATTGACTGAAGAAACTGGTTTGTCAAAATCAAGTCATTTATTCAAATTAGGCTGAGAATTAGCACTTTTCGAACGTCAAAATTACATAGGACAGTCCTCCAAAACGCCCGCCCTTCACTACTTCCTAGTGCTATCGCTGGGAAGAAGAAGTGGCGCAACAAACTCCCCAGCAGCACACTGTCTGTTCAGTTAAAAAAAAAACTTGCTAGAGTTAATATTACGAGACACAAAACCTTAAATTAAACTACATATTTGCCATATGTCAGCTAGGCACGCCAATATACCAATAAATAGAATGTAAGCTAAACTCATGCTCGTAAAAAAACAAAAAATGGTAATGAAAACTAAATAAAAGCCTCCAGGCATAAAGGGCGATAAAGAGTGTTTTAAGCGCAAAACATCAGACAAATTAATAATTACTATTATTTTGACAGGAGAGGAAAAAGCTCATATAAACTACCCAGAACTAAATTACATTATTCTAATAAAATATGCCTACATTTAAAGGAAATATCAACGTTCTGAATCTTTCATTGTGCCTATAAAACTCGCACATTTAAGACCGCTCTCGTGTTCCGTAAGTAAATGTCGAAGCAAACACTAAACGTCTCGATATCTAATCGAATGACCACACTTTAATCGATTCTATGTTTATTGCAGTTTCCAATTCGATTCTCGATATTGGAAAGCGAGAATCGGTATGATTGGAGAGCTGTTGGCGTGGGTGGTAGGACCTGTATTGTCGTATTGTCGTACCCAAGTTCTAGGGCTTAGAAATATACCTCAGAGTCAATGACCAACCAGCCAAGTTTACCTAGAGCTAATCGCAGGCAGACTGACAATGTGTTTATTAGAACATTTCTTAACATATGAATATGAGAAAAAAAAGTTGCTCAAGTACTTATGCATGCAAATGCATTTAAAAAGGGCTTATGTTTAACTTACCACCAGATATAGTAACATATAACAGACAAAAATAGTAAATGATCACCAAAATTAAACCCGCATTTTAATGTAAACTTATAACCAAAGTTTTAACATCTCGCTATCCTATTTAAGCAAAATGACTCCAAATAAATCATGTTCGGTTCTCGACAGCCTGCAAAAAATAATCTGTTTTTTTCCATCATTTTTTTCTATACAATCTAGTCGTTTCTGGCACTCGCCGGCTACTGCCGCGGCACCGCTCGCTACGCTCGCTCGGCTCGTGCGTAAGGAGGTCACAGTTTTAACCTAACCTAACCTAACCATTTTTTTTTTTAATTAACCTCGCTTATCTAGTTTGCAGAAAGCCGGAGACATAACTTAATATGACATCATAATACTTTATTTGGTAATAAACCTACATTTATGGCAATCATAGTGGTTTATTTAGGCAGAAATAGCGCATTAATTTGCTCGCTAAGATTTAGTGATCATTTCCTACATTTGGTGTTCGAATACAATTTGAAGTGCAAGAACTAAGGGTGTCAAAGCATTTTATGGTGGTCATTATATTTAACCCCTTTAAAAAGTGGGACTGCGTACTTATTTTTATTAAACACAATTTTAAATCTGCGGGCTAATTGCGTAACACACCAACAGTGGAAATGGCTTTCATTTTGATAGCTCAACCACATTCATTGCGTTATTTACCTTATTGAGCAGACATTTTTTTTAAACATATGAATCAATGAATTAGCAATATCCTTCAAAATTGGTACTCAACACATTAAATACTATTTTTATAAGCTAACACTAAAATATATATATTATATACAAGTATATAATAATTTAAAAAAATAAAGAAAAAGGCAATATCCTCCAAAATTATTGAGATTGAATAGTGTATTACGCAATTGGAAACTAGTGAATATACTATAATTATTCAAAGATTACAATCAATATATTTACCATACAAATTCCTTAACGAACCACGTTGTTGTATGTAACAATAGAAACAAATACAGAAATTGACATTTTAGCAAATCAACTTAAAAGACTGCACCTTAAGTGCCAACAAGTTACAGCTCTATAGTTTGTTGTGTACTTTTGCTAGCAATCAGTACTGCTCACCCACGTACGGCGTAGGCGTTATGTCCCCTACAAGATATGCCCTACGAACATATTTAACTGTCCCGAGGCCAAGTACTGGATATTATTTACGGGACACGCATGATTTTAAATGGTGGGCAACTCGGTTAAATTGTACGTGCGTTTTTTATCTGCATCATTTTATTTGCGTGTAACTTCTACTATATCCACGGCATAATACTTGATAAGCATAAACAAATCGCCTAAAGTGCATAGCTTAAGATTAGAAGCAGAAGCGATACCATATTTGTCCGTTTGAAAGTGCTAATCTACAAAAGTGCCGTACGGTTTTAATTAAGTTTTCATCAGACACGTTATACGGTGCCAATGTAGATATAATAAATCGACATATTGATATATCTATATATCAAAGAAGTCGAGTGAAGCTGACCCGCCTCTATTTCATTATAGTGTAATGTAAGGCTGCTTTTCCACCAGAGATGTGCTATACAGCTATGCTGCGAGGATGTGAAAGCTAAGCTACGAAACTGTGCGACCATTTCCACTAATGCTAAGCTGTGTAGCGGAGCGAGTAAGATGTGCTATGAAGATGCGCCGCCGCGAGGTAGCTGTGCGAGGAACATGCTCAACTCGAGCAATGCGATGCATCGATAGTAGGGAAAGCACGGGAGTACTCTGCTCTGCACATAGCTACACCACTCGCGCATCCATAGCTCCCATCCATAGCACGCATGCTGCCGTATAAAAACATAGCTTAGTTGAATCCGTTTCCACCAGTGATATGCTATGTGGACCCATGAATATGATTGGTGGATAACAAACGCATCCATAGCAACATAGCATAGCACATCTCTGGTGGAAAAGCAGCCTTAAGCTGCGGCTACGCTAGGCGAGCCGAGCATGAACGGAGCTAGAACGAGCACGCCTCGCCAAGTGAATTCGTGTTCCGATGTGCTCATGGTGCTCGGCTAGCGTAGACGCAGCTTTAGAGACGTCACCAATATAAACGTCACAATACTTTCAATCACTTACTAGACACACAAGGAACGCCCACATATTTATCAACAAAATATCGTTGACTACTCACATATGTCATGGCTACTACAACAGTACAGACAGACGCACAGGAGTGCAGTTTACACGTGCTACTTTAGGCACTAATTAATCACGGTAGTAATTTTATTGCTAGATGGTGACAGGACGTTCACCGCAATGTCAGGGGATCGTAAACTGGTGTCGACGTTCACCGCAATGTCGATTGTAATCATGGTGACGGAATATAAAACGATGTTCATCTTGTAGTGTCGTCGTTTAGTATGGGTGATACCATAGAAATATCTTATATCTATGGGTGATACTGACCAAGTTTTAGTCTACAAAGTTTTAAAAAAAAACAGTAATGGGAAAAAAAATATTTTAATAGTGAATGTTTTTTTTTCTTTTTTGGATTAGTTTCCGAATTACACTAAGGTCGCTTCTCCATTGTTAGAGTACCTATTCTTAATTTTATTTCATTTACAAATTGTGCAATACTGTCTAAATTCTAAAATGACATCTACCAACAATGCACGTTCGTTTTAAGACTCAATTTTTCATACCCAATTATTGGTTACTTAAACTGTCATTACACGCATGAACAACATCGTTAATTAGCACACTGAAATGCTACATAATTACACTAATTTACTAATGATTTTAATTTTAAACACGCACTTTTCTGACCAATCGCAATGAACGAGCAAGATCGCCTTCAACGGGTAGCAAGATCAAGAACTACCTGTTACACAAAGAGAATAAACAAACTGAAATAGCCCGCGGTTCTCCATACATTCACGCAATAAATGGCTACAGGAGCAATATAGCTTCTTTCAACACTAAGTTCGTGCGTATTGTTTATACATGTGCCGAAATGTTATTTAACAAAACGTAAATAACGTTAAGATGATTAACTAATAGGTACTTAGGTACTTGTATTACCGGGAAGGGAAACTGAATGTTTCTATAAGCTACGATTATGTTTACAAGAAGGTTATCGCACGCGTAAATATGGCGCACGCGCGTGTTGAAATATCCTTGACAATAACCCAAAATTATAGGTAGTGCATGAAGTCTACGCTAATTTGGGAGCAGTTCAGTCAGAGCAAGAGCGAACTGCATGTTGTGCTAGGTAACTATGTCGTGTATTTGTAAATAAAGCAGGTAGTGAACAATAGAAAATATTACGACATACATACTATACAGGATAAAAATGCAAACACTTTATCTCCAATTCTCCATGCCTCATCTACATATTTGTTAGTTACATGTGTGAGCAATCATTACATCTACATAAATAAATAAATTACACCCTACTTACCACACAAAAAACTCACAATATAAAGCACTTACCATTTAAATATAAAAAAATCAACATATTTTACCCCCCTTCCTTTCATATTCTTCACCACAAAAAATAATAGACCTCCCCAAACCAATCCTATAAACATCCAATTTTATTTTATGACCAAACATTAAGCGACAGAAATAAATAAACAAATAAAACATACCAATAAACATAATGTCTGACACCCCTCACAACCCTTCCTGGTATAATGTCGTAAAAGGGATGTATCTATATGTCACCGAAAAAATTCGTTAACTAACAATGTCGAAACGATAATTGATTATGCCCGCATTTTGGACAATCGAAATTAACCGAATAACCGCCAATTGGGTTAGGTTGGATTGGGTTATTGATAACTGCCAATAAGTTTCGCTTAGTAAACGAAAAACATGGTGTTATGAACCGTTAGTAAACATTTACGCTTCTTCGTGGAATCTGCTTCCGAATAACAAAAACAAGCAATCAATCGTAATATTTCTTCGACAATCTTGATCAGAGTAAAATTGCAGTACACGACTACACATCCAATATTTTACGAGTCCATACATCCTAATTACATCCTTGATATTGCAGCTTAACAAGAAAATATTGCACTGTATTTTACCTTACGATTCGTACCCGACCCGCCTACCGGTCTTGCTACAGCCTTATTGAGAAAATCAACGTTCTAAGCGTGTTTGTCTACTTAAAGCGCATATTTCTGCTATCTACGCGAATATATTACTGTTTATGGCAGGTAACGGTTAAAAAATATCTTACATTTTACGTATTCACACGCATTTTATGCTTATTTAAGTCTTTATACTCGTATGTATGTAGAAGTCTGTTTGTGTTACATGTCTAAACTCACAAACCAATTTTGATCAAATTGAGGAAAGACTATGACGCAAAAAAACAAAGCAAAAAATTCAGATCGGAAAGTCATAAACTTTTCCAAAGTTCTACTGATATCTATCTATCTATATATGTTTATAAAAATGAATCCCTATTTCCCTTGGTCACGCTATAACTTGAGAACGATTTACCGATTTCATCCATCTTTTTTTTAAAAGTTTTCTAATACTTCGTAGAAGTTGGTTCTTACGGCAAAAAAAATAAGAAAATAGCCCAAAAAATCAGAAAATTTAAGAATTACGCTTTTACGCTAAAACTGCTGAACGGATTTAGATGAAATTTGACACATGGGTGGACCATGATCTGGAGGCTACTTTTCATCCTGGATCGCAGACGAAGTAACGGGCAACAGCTAGTATCTATTAAAAATAATTTGTTATTGATGTCTTCTCTTTTGTTTTATTACAGTCATATCATCTGCCTAGCCTTTTCCCAACTATGTTGGGGTCGGCTTCCAGTCTAACCGAATGCAGCTGAATACTAATATTTTACATGGAGCGACTGCCTATCTGACCTCCACAACCCAGTTACTAAGTAATACGATACCCCTTGGTAAGACTGGTTGTCAGACTTTCGGGCTTCTGACTACTCGTAACGACTGTCAAAGATCCACGAATGACAGCCGGGACCAAAGGCTTAACGTACTTTCCGAGGCACGGAGTGGTCCGGTATGTAAAGATGGTCACCCATCCACAGACCGACTGCGGCAAGCGCAGCTTAACCTGATCAATCGACCTGTGCGGCTGTTATTATTTAGCCACGGGCCCCTCAGTCATATATTTTAATTAAAAAAAGAAAAGACAACTACTTTCCTCCGATGTTCATTGACATAAACAAGAGACAATACATCGGTATGTCTGTCTGATTAATCCGATCGCAAACGCGACAGATTGATCGTCATCGGATGACAATATTCGTCTAACGAGGCGATCAATTACGGCGCTTCTTGCATTCTTCACATACATTTACTATACATATATATAGATTATATAAACCTATGACTATCTATACAACTTAATAGAGCTGAAGAGTTTGTTTGTTTGTTTTTTTTTTTTTGTTCGACCGCACTAATCTCTAGAACTACCAGTCGAACTTGGAAAATTCTTGAGAAAGGTTAAAGGGTATTTAACATCACGCTACGAGCCTTAGGAACCGAGCAAAAAGATGAAAAATGTCAGTAAGAACGCTAAGCGAAAATGAAGTAATACCGTAGGCGGGCGATGCGATGCGACGCGTTGTGTCGAGGGAGTTTTATAAAAATATGGCTGTTATTTCAGTAGACAGTTGCTGTCGTTGCGTCGATAACCTTCGAAGTGTCTTCATAATTTGCTTTGCAATTATACGTACGCGATACGATACCACATGACTTGCTCGAAAGGAAATTCATAAGATACATATATTTCGTAAACAAAGCTGTTTTATTGCTTCAGCTGTCAAAATTGCCATGTGCAAAGAACTCATTCACGTTATTTATTTTGCAAATTGAATGTAACTCGTGTCCACGTTTGCTATTTCCTCGAAAATAAGAGCAAGGTGGCAGCCATCCTATTATAATGACACTTGTATTAACATCGTTTCATGTGACGTCATATGTCACAATTCGCATCGAGAGCTATTTCAGAATTTAAACTACAAAGATAGACATCGCACCTTATAACGAACTAGACAAGAATGTTCACTGGATTTGGTCGGCAACTAAAACTCGTCACGTCTGTGCGCCGCCTTAAACGACACGGAAGGAGTTTCTTCCCTACATGGCTGCGGCTGGGATATATAGTGGCTAGAAACAGGTCCCCTGGAACGATAATGGTGCTCGTAATAACCTGGAATGGCTGTGTGCGTGCTAGCAGCCAACATTAGGGGGTCCGACGACCACTTACGATACCGCCTGGCAGCTGTATGAGTGGGATATTTTCGCGTATGACTACTTATTTTCTGAATTGAGACTAAGCTACGAGAAAATAGATAGTATTTTCTTATGAAATCGTTTTTAACACGCTTTTATTAGCTTCACTTGTAACTAACTAACAAACAATGTAATAAAATCTTAGAAGTCATTATTAACCTACTTCTAATGGCCGTATCATAATGAAACTTTGTATGTATATGTAGTTCGGATGACAAAACTATAATTTGGTATCTTAGAGCTGATCTGATGATGGAGCCAGGAGATGTATAGTGGAACTGTTCAGTGGCTACTAGTAAACCGCTCGAGTTTGGGCCCATATGATTTGTTTTGACGTGTTCAATTATTAGTAGACTGTAATTTTAGTGTTCGATATATTTTTTTCGGTAGGTATGTATTTTTGTGGTGTAGAATAAAGTATATATTAATAAATGAATAATAACTCCACTGTCTAAGCAAAGCCCTGAAACGTGGCTTGAAAACCTGTTAAATTAACTAAATCTCTTTTAATCTGTAGTTAAAATTGAATAATCAGTCACGCGATGTAACTACATACAATAATCACGGGCAAATCATCATAATTACATGCCACACACACGGCTAACTAATAATCAACATGATCTCGGCATGACCCGTAACCCCTTTCGCTAATTACATCTTGAATGATTTCCTGCAACAATTTCACAGGAAACTATAAAACTTCACATTTATACGAAATCTTGAGACAAATTAAACTCATTTTACATCGATACTTCAAAGGTTTTATTCTAACTGAGTTCAATTACTTTCAACGATTCGAATGATGGACGTTAAACTGAGTTTAAAACTAGCACAGGGAAGTTGTACTGTGAAATCTAATTTTGACGTTAAATTAATTACTTAAATTTTCATTCGACAATATGTATACATATAAATAAAAACAAACAAAATTAAAGTGTCTGTTTGTAATGTCAAAACAACAGCTTTTTACTAAATGCTTATGAAAGTATATAAAAAAAACTGTTTTTCAAATTTTTGTCTTTGTTCCAACTAATGTTCGAAACGGCTGGACCGATTTAGGCGGGGCTTTCACTGACCGATAGCTGATGTTATAAGGAGTAACTTACGTTTATCATAGAAAAAGAACATTATTGTTTTCCGACGTCCTCGCGGATAAAGTCGCGGGCACAGTTAGCATGTATGGAGCAAAAAATGGCGCCCGGGTTATCACGAGCTAAATGCAAAAACAAGACGCGTTCACGTGTCTCATCGACTTTGATCTAACGCTATCAACAGTCACAGTTGACGGATAATTCATATAACCTCATAATTATTACTATTTTC
Source organism: Apamea anceps (assembly GCA_951799955.1). Taxonomy (NCBI): domain Eukaryota; kingdom Metazoa; phylum Arthropoda; class Insecta; order Lepidoptera; family Noctuidae; genus Apamea; species Apamea anceps. The sequence continues at coordinate 7,749,985 of OX637501.1, forward strand.
CTATTACAAACAAGCTCGCCGCAAAGAAAATACTATGTCAATATAGACTTTACAGAATCAATTATAAAGGCTTGAATTATTAAATGCATGTTTTCAGCCTATAAATCAATCGATGACAGTATAAATAATTCGCAGATTTTAACAGACACTCGAACAGTTAAATACCGCTTTAAAACGGGGCCAAATATGGTCGTCATTAGCACTTATTGACTATAAAATTGATAATGATAGAGCTGTGTCTGCGACGTTTGGTCATAGTTAGCAGTTGAGTTATTAGTTTCGAAAGTGGGGGCCAGAAGCGTCTGGTTGTTGAAGTGGTCTTTGTCCGAACTTTTTTGTGGGTACTCGTCTTCATTAAACTATCAATGAATTCTTTGTTAGACACCCTGGGAAAGTTTTTAAAACTCTAGATAATTTTAGTGTATTATGAATCAGACATGTGCACTCAAATTTGTGATTTGTTGATACAAAATCAATATTTGTCGCCGAAAAGATATCGTTATCGTAGTAAGTGATGTCACAAGCAACCTCATAGCAATTGTTAAACTTGCAGATAATTTTGGGCGCATTTAAATCATTTGGCGTTGCATAATATTGACGGAGAGATACTTATCTCGTATCTATTTTAGTACTTGCAGATATTTAATATGCGCTTCTGTTGGAGATAACGGGATTATATTGTTTAATATTTGGTTAAATAAAAATACAGGCTCAATTATATATATATTTTTATCATGCAGTGTTTCCATGCCAACACTTGTTTAAAAACGGCAACATATAGCTTACTGTTGAGTTCCCACGTCTAGTGAATTACGTTCGCAAATCAACTCATGCGCACAAGCTCCATTATTGTAGCAGCGCAGCAGCACAGTGAACCTAATTCCTTGCCACAGTGCGCCAAACGTTAAGGTGTCGACCGACACACGGCAATTTACACTTCAAACGTTTACAGTGAAGATAAGGCTTTATCAGCGAACTGTCAACAGCGATATCTGTTCGTGTACATTAATCATATTATTAATTAGTTTGTCGTTCTCATGAATATAATGAGACATACACTGAATCAATTACAAGTAGTCAAAGGTGCACAGTGGCTCCATTTATCGCGAAACGTGATTTGTGATATGGTCGAAGATAAACCAAGGAATACGATAATTTTTTTATCTAACATCACCAACGTGTCATTTTGTAATGTTACTGGAAAATATGGTCAAGGCTGGTCACAGATGCTCTGTTTATTAGAATACCTGATGTGAATCCGCAGATGATATTCTTATGTGCAAAAGTAAGCTAAGACAGCAGAGTTTTAAACGGTAGAAGTCTGACATACATCACCTTCCCAAATCGTTAGCAGGTCAGGTTAGGTCACTCCATGGGGAACTACACAAGAAAGGTACTTGAACATCAATAGCTTATGATTAGTAGAACCCACTGACTTGGTGACCATCTGTTCGGTTTTAGTGACCAAACATGAATATAATTATGTTATGTCTGCCTACCCGAATTCTCTAAACGTCAGTAACTAGGTAGATTGAGCTATTATCGCTACTGCAGTCACTAGGGGCTTGCGCCAACGCATACGATATGCCTAATAAGGGCGTGACGTAAGTACACAATCTCATGTATTGTTTCGCATTCCTCGCTGTTATAGTACCTTACGTGTGCTGAGGACGTACCAGACATAACGCAATGGACTTCAAAATGGAACTGTAAACTCAAAATAGTAACAGGAAAATTAGGAACTGGGCTACAATTAGTTCGAAAAAAAAGGACCTTCCTACTATTGATTTCAGTGAAAAGATAATAAATATAATAATAGAATGTTCGGCTGTTAATAGGTTAAGTAGTTGTTTTGCGCATCATTCTTAGAATAACGGAGTTTTAATATCAAAGAGATAGCACTGCACAGAAATGGTTATCGCAACGATTATTCTTTTGAAGTCGTCTATACCGAAGTATGGGTGAATGTTTTTTTCGATTGCGATATATTTTCTTCGCGATATTTTTTGTACATATAACGTACCTAATTTTTAAATTTGATCGTAATAATTAACCAGTTTATCAACCGTTAATATATTTTTTACATACCTACAAATGGGGTGAATAGGGATGCAGGGGTGAATCGGGACAAAACTTTAAAATGGTCTATGGTTTTTACCGTTGAAATATTATAGTTTGTTGCCAACAAAGGCACTTAATCGTTAATTATAATACAGTACAAACTATGTATCATTTCAATAAAATCGCTTTTAAAGATTCGTCCCGATTCACCCCTGTATCCCTATTTACCCCTTTTGACAGTACGAAGGTACGTAAGGTATTTTAAACACCTTCGAAGTTAGCATCACAAATGTGACTTAACTTTTCTTACTAACTTAAATTTTCTGAAACACGAAACAGACAATAATGTCTATATAAATAAACATCAAGCCGATAGCTCTGCGTACTTGCCTACTCACACAGAACTTCACAAACAATAGAGATATTCCTTTGTTTTCTGTTGGCGAGATGCACCGCACCAACGCAACGCATCGCCCAGTTTATTTAAAATGATGGCAATACCACTTATCATATTCCACAATAGTCTGGCAACAATTACAATGGCTTCTGCGACGCCCAGTTGTCGTATAATGGTCTATGGTATATAAGTCTATGACCCATTAAAGCGGCCGCACCTTAACTAGAGATGTCCTATTTACGCACCTTAGTGAATAAGCCCATACAAAGTCAGTCACGCGTTGCGTACACGGTACAGCACTAATTTATCTGACAGATCGCTTTTGTCGTACATTGCTGGTGACATTTCAATTTGGATCTTCAAAGCATGACATAACGGGTAATGTTAGGGTATGTAATTAAATGCGTCGTTTGTTTAGTTTGAAATTGGATAATTATTTAAAACTAGCTGTTGACTGGAGTCCATGATTGTATACGTCTAGCTATTATTTTAAATTACAGTGAGGATGTCACTTAAGTTATTTTGGGAAGTTTTTGTGCCATGACCTTAAGAAGAATGACCGTCATTGACATAATTGCGAACTTAAAAATTATTACGATGCAGCAAATCTTGCAACGTTGCAGGAACAAAATTGAGTCATGGTTTATGTCATGTTAATTCTTAAACATTATTAATTTGTATAGCCTGTTAGGATCGAAGGTTACAACTCAATGCAATAGCAATAAACTATTCGAATTCGTAATTTTATAGCATCCAGGAAATCTACACGATGATTCTACAACACAAAATCATCTACATGAATGCAAAAATATGATTCTTAGGACAAGAGTGCCTCAATTTTAACGATACGGATGATTTTTCACAGCCATTTAATCGTATGCATAGCTGTACAAGTGTACATGTTTCAAACCTGATGACATCACAAACGAATACCAACGATTTAGCGGGGTCCAAAGACAATAGTCCAATGATAGAACCCACTTATATTACGCTAATCAGATTAGATACGCATGTTGCTACGATTTCGAAATTAAACATTACACCACACCTACAGAATAAAGTCTATACTGATTATACACTGCCGAGCAATGAAGAAGTTCCACCCACAAAATGCCGACAAACACCTTTAATATCTCCTAAGACATATAATTTAAAATTTGAACACAATATTTACGTTTTTAGTTGGTAGTATTCTGATGCGCTGTTATATGTACTTCAATATTGCAGACGGCGTCATTAAGCTAGCCTTTCCCGTTTAGGAGTAATTTGGTGCTATGTCACTGGAACTTTTTCATTGCTCGCGAGTGTAGTTTCGTACAAGTAGATGAGAGTGCAAGATAAACCGAATGTTTCTGTATTTCTATTTTGATTCAGGAAGAAATACGATTAACCTTGACTCTTGTTTTACTATATCTGAATTCTGTAATTTGTATATTATTATATCTTACTCAATATTTATTTTCACTTTGAAATTTATAGTTTTTACAATGCGTACGTAGACGTAATTTCTAGAGGAGTTACATCTCGCATTCTTGTATAACAGACTACTAATGGCTGGTAATGATGAGAGGCTACTAGCACTGAATTGCAATAGGCTGATGATTTTGACATTACCAACACATTGCAAAGGAATTAAAAAAAATCATTTGAGATTCTCAGTGTCGCGTCTACTTGTAGATGTAGCTAAAGTAGCTGGTCGTCTCTGCTTCTATGTTTTATCTTCGTACGAGGTTATTAAAACTAACGATACTAAAGGCCCAGTCAGTAACATTTTAACTTTCAATTTTGTTCCACCATTAAATACAAAATAATCTTGTACCTTACCTAGAATACTAGTAACTTAGGTAGCAAAAGAAAGTGCGTGTCAAAACTTTCGCTAATAATTCCTGTCTCTTAACAGAAGCACTAAGTTCTTATTCGTTTTCTAAAAAACGACAAAGTATCTAACGCAATATTTCCCTTATTAATTGTTTTAAACGTTATAGTTAAGAGCATAATTATGGAAGTAATTACTTCCACTATCACAACCACTGATAAACGCAATCACGCTTATGTCTCATGTTGCAATGATGACGTAACCTTGAGATTTTATGATGAACTTAAAAAGAACATAATATATAAAGAAAAAGAAAATACGTTTATTTGCGGTAAACATGACGCTGAGAAAGAACACAACACAAAACGGAACGAGTTGGAGGAAAATATGCCACACATCCACGCAAAACGGCCATCGCTAAGCATAATGCTGTACGACCCGAACATCACATAAAATATTATTAGATTTTAGATACAATAGAAGTCTCTTCCTAATATAGTCAGCGAATATTTACTCAAAGCTAATGGTAGGTACATAACGATATAAATGTAGGTATATAGCCCAAGTCGCTGTTGTGTGACCACTGGGGACACGAGATAACAATACCGGTCCATATTTAATATCTGTACATACTCCTCTATACACTAGTGTATATTTTATTACTGACCAGTGGGACACTCGATATTATAACTGGGCCACATTTCAAGCGAATTTTGATCTACTTTGAACGTAGACTGTAGCTAACAGATTGCAATCTGCATTACCTGACATTATTCATCTCATGAAGACCTAATAACACCATTTTTTTTTGCGCAGCGCAAGCGCAACCGTTGATACAAATTCGCGAACCAAATTATATCGAGCTGGGGGTGAAAGTAGACGTGCTTTCACTGCATTCAACGTTCAGATAAAATAATTTTTAGCTCGTGACATTCTACAAGATCAGATGATACGCCACGTAGAAGCCCTAACCGGTGTTCAAAATTGATACATAAAACTTGGCTGTCACAAATGTACCGCCCACTAGCAATAGATTATCATTTGTAATGAAATAACGGTATTTAAACTAAGATATGTGTTTGCTCCACATCGGCTAATATAAATTGGCAGTGACAAAATTAAACGCTTCGCATTTAGTATTCGTCAGCTTGCAGAGATAACAATGATTGATGGGAAAAGAGGACGCTGTATTTATCAATATGATTGGAAAATCCAACATTATGTAGTACAACTGTTAACCAAACTGAGGATAGCAACCGTCTACCGCACACAGTCATAGAATCAGTAATAAATAAGTCGTCGGTCACGATCGTCTGCAAACGTCATATTCACACGAATTCAACAAGTGTAAAATGTGTAAATACACAATTAAATTTTAAATGTCCTTCGTTTACGACTATCTGAACTCTAAATTAGACCTTATGCAACGAGTCGTAAGTAGCAGTTTTGCAGTCTCATTATCAAGTCTATGTTTAGAATGTGAAACTATCATTTCCGCCAAAAAAATAATGACGGTGCGATGCGAATCAACTCGTAGGAAAGCTTGACTAAATATTTTGACATAATCATAGATTAGATATACAAATGCCAATCTCTAGTGTATAAATATTTCACTAGAACAAGACTGAGGAGAACAATTTTCATCTTCAAAGAAAGTCACACCAAGTCGAAAGCTATTTTAGGAAACAGATAATCCGAACGTAAAATCCATTAATGTCACGATTACCCCAATTAAATACTAGAAATCTATCACTATGAACATTTAGAAATTGATAAAGATGAAACAGCGCGTAATCTTGCTGCAGCGACTCTCACAAATGACCCTAGATCTGAGCACATTAGCGGCATTGCTATCGAATATTCAGCGTACACGAGGGGCATGTCAGGACTTATAGGAGTTATAGGTACAGTTTGCCATCCGGCTATTATCATGGCTGCATCGGCGAGTGGAAAGCAATGGCACTCACCTACGACAGCCAGATACGTTAACTTCGTGCGTTGCCATATACGGCTAATTCGAAATTGCTTACTTTGATACGGTTAAGCGGAAACTCATTTTTGTTGAGCTGCGCTTCTTCGTAATGCGTTTGGTCAAGTGATTTGATCGAGTCTTTTATGTTTAAGCTACTTTGGTCATTCAATTGGTACTATTTTGAGCCGGGAATACAATCCTATCCGAGAATTTTTCCGTCATTAAAAGAAGGTATTTTATTCTATCGACGCACGCTCCTCAAATGGTGTAACATAGCTTTCACAGAATGTGCACCATGTCCTTATTAATTGCAAAGCATTTTGTTCTGGTATTTACTAAATCTTTCGCATACAATTTTAATGTTGTAGTCCGAATTAAGGTTACGTAATCAATTTTTAACTGTAATTCAAATACTGACGAAGTTAAACGGACAATAGCCAGTGTTTTTAATCAGACGAATAAAAAACTGCGTATCGGCAAATATAATCATAGCAAGAATCATCGCCAAGTCTGCAATCATGGCAATTCAAAATTTTATTACCGGTAATTTGACTTTCCGTTCCGAATTGACGCTTGTAAATATTTTTTATCGTTTGTATATAGATTAGAATGAAGATTCTGCGTGACTGAGATCTTAAGAGGCTGATTGAATTTACACGTTTTAGAAAAAGACGACTTGTTCTAAATGGGAACATAACAATTGGATATCAAACCGCAGAATATACCGAAGCCACATTTGCACTGTGATCCCTCTATGTGCGGCGCGGATGCGTCATAATTACTCTCTAAAGGCCTTGTCTGATAACATTGGTGTGATGGACTGCGTCCTCAGTTGAATGTAGGCGCGAGATAAATGCATTCACTCGACATGTGCAACAATTATTATATTCTACAATACAACAGCTGAACACCGATACATCGTAGCATCGGGGAGTCGTTTCTTGTGAAACTGCACAGATGTTGAGTACAGCTTTGTCTTATTTTCAAGTCAAACAGACATAAAGTCGACGTCAATTTTCTGGTTTCCGGTGACGATAATAATATTCGCAAGTACACATTTGTTGATTTACGAATATTTCGTATTATGCAAATATTAAGTTCGGGCGCGATTGTTGATTCATTTCTCCACTCGGAAATGTCAATTCCAAAATCGTTGTGAGACTGAGAGAGAATTTAGTTCAAACATGTTGATCGTATTAAATTCGGCAAAGTGCTTGTCTCAAGTAGGTAGAACGGAGATAACAAAACGTAGATACTGCACTGACCAGCCTAAAAATTCAGTGAGGCGCATGATTCATTCTATGAGCAACGCATCAGAACCTTCATCATCTCGAGGATAACGTCAACGTAACAATGACTACTAAGATAGTATATTAGTGGAATGTCCACAATATGTTGCTGCAAAAACTACTACGTATGCAACTTCAACAACTCCTAAAGGAGTAGTCCCGTAACCTTGACAATCCCAATGGGCATTATACACGTCATTCTTACTCCACGAGCGATCACACCTGGCCATCAGCTGTTACAAGTACTTCAGTCCCCTTATAAAATGCAACAGAGAGTAGGGTGGTCCAAACACCGTTGCGAATGTCTTAATGCATGTAGTTTGAGGAAATGAAGCGGTAAGGTTTGCTCATTGCTGGTGGTCGGGAGGTTAACCGTAACCGTTCGCTAATTACGCCACTATTACGAGGATAGTAAAGCTGCGCCCGCATCGGCGTAGATTACACTGTGGGATCAACAGGTTTTACGGCTAGTTTATTTTTTTATTTTTTCTTGGTTAAAATGTTGTGTTTGACGTAAGTTCATTTACTAAAGATAATGTTGTAATCATTCGGGAATGTTAAGCTAACAAACTTAAAATAATAAGATGAACACATGAATATAAAAAAAGGGGAACGAATCATAGGATTCAAAGGGCATCAAAAAATTCGTCCGCATCGCTGTCAAAAAACTGATAACATTGCCACGTTGTAATGCGATGCTGATTTGTTGGCCAAAAAATAGGCCAGCCCTCTGGTCACGTAAACAGTCAATCAACCGTCTAGCGAAAAACCAAGTGTAATGAAATATTAAAACAATGCAGGTTTTTTGCAGAAATTCTGTTTTATGATGAGAAGAACAATGATTTTGCCCTATTAGGAATTAACTTTGGTGAACAAAAACACGGCGATTCATACAAAAAATAACCCTAGTCAAATTACAACGTTCATGAAAAACAAATAACTGCAAAATCCAAAAAAAAAAATCAGCTACGTAGGTACAGAAAGAGACAAAATTAACTGCTTATATAAAAATGATGTAAAAATTCAATTACTTTTTATGTGGCAGTAATTGCACACTTGTTATTTAAAAGGCAATCTTAATCATTCTACGATAAATAATTCAGGAAACAGTATACCTAGGCGGTCGAGTAGTTTTTCTAAGTTTGACTTTGACCGCGGCTTCAATTGAAAACGACCAAATAACAACAACAAAAAAAAGAAAAAAAAAATTATGTCCGTAACAAATGACAGCCCGGTTAAATTAAATTTACCATCCTAGAATTTAAGATACAGTTAGTTAGGCATTGACTAAGAGAAGGTACTTGAACCGAACGCAAGGAAATGTAAAATATGATCATAAAACGTGGAAAGTACTAGCTTTGTACCTATATTGGTATTTACGGCCCACCGCGATTCTCGATAAGATATCTATTTAGCGGTGTTAGATTACTATGAACGATAGTTATTAATCCATAGTTATTCCAAAGTTTTAATTATCCCTCTGAACAATTTCCGATGTACACTGGCTAAATTGATTTATCTCTAACGTGTACCAATAACCAAACCCGTTTCCGAGATTCACGCATAGCAATAAAATATTTTAAAAATAAGTAGGAAACACAAGCTAGGTTGACCCTTGGACACGTGTGAAGTTTGTGCTCATCAAATGACACACACAATTGGACAAACTAATCAAACCGACGTAACGACGATTAATTAATTACCAACTTAATTTAAGTAAACGCACTTAAAATATCACCCGACTAAGACCTATTCAATAGAATTAAAATTAAAACATTACGTAGGTAGTTGCTAAACAATTGACGCGTTGCAAATTATTTAACTTGGTATTCCAAATCCACATGATGAGTTTATTCAACAAGTTTTTGTTAACAGAACCGTAAAGAAATGTTTAAAAATACTTACCAAGGATATCGTGCAAATTACAAACTATTCGTATCGTAACTTCGATTCGTTGTCGAATGCACGTTGCAATTCGAGTCCTCGCCAGATTTTTTCCGGATCACTCAATTCCGCTCACTGTCGCACTGTCACTTTTCAAGCACGGCCGGCTTTTTTTTAAAGTATTCACGCCAAAGTGTGTGCCTCCGTGGGAACGGTGCGTGGTGTCGATTCGATGGATCGTTGCGGACTGACTGGCGGCTGACGATGACGGTCGCACGCCGGCCGCCGACTCGGCGATTCCGAAACTCGACTTGTGTTCACTAGACACAGAAAGGGGCTTGCTGTGCATAATCAGCAATGTGCATCGATGTGATCCAACGTTATTGGGAAGTTATAACGGTCTTGTAGAAACCTTAGTCAAACAGCCCCATCATGATCAGTAATTAGTTTTTACTTAGCATCTAATATACACCTAGATTAAAATTTGCGGTTTTTCTAGAAGTTATCTCAGTCTGACAGTTTACGATACACGTAATTTTGACAAACAACTCCGTAGCAAAAACCGCTGAAAGCATTGACCGCAACATCGCGTGAATATAATTGACTCTGACTACTCGGTAACACAAAATATAGTGTTCATCATCCAATGATTATGTATACTTGCACACACGAGGGTGCTGGATTAACACAGTGTCTAATTGTGGGAAAACGCGGCGTGCTCGGTTCAAGATCGTACGACAATCGCGCCACCTCGGCTATTCGCGCCTTTTACTAAACACATTTTTTTTCTCGTGCAGATGCAATGACTTTTTGGAATAACACCGTTGTTTTAAAAACGTGTTTTAAATGGGTATTTATCATTTTTGTTGTTTGACTGGTTATAAACAACGACAACAGTTATCAGTATTGTCAAGCAACGTTAACACGGAGTCGAGTAATTGATGTCATATTCGATAAATTAGTATATGATAGATATCTAAGTGTAAATAAAGAAAGTGCTCCTATCTTTCCAAAAAGATTCAGTTTTCCATAAACCACTGCAGTTTCTCTAAAAATATGTTTTGATAGGGAGAGTGTCTTTTTGTCTATTTTGTCTATCAGTAGCCATGGGTTTCATTGTTTCATTTTGACAGTTCAACAACATTCATTGCATTATTTACGTTGTTGAGCAGATACATTTTTCGAACATATGGAGCAATGGATTAGCAACATGCTTCAAAATTATTGAAATTGAGAGTTAATTTAAAGTTCGACTGAAGACGCTTGGACATCCTTTTTGAATGCGCTCCGTATACCAAGCAATACCCACGGCAAAGACTCTGTCCACTTGTCATTTGCATGGCACATGATGGACGCCTTGAGTTGCCGGTGTAATCGCTCCACCATGCCATTACATGCCGGATGGTATGCCGTTGTCCGCTTGTGCTGAAAACCAGCCAATTTGGACAATTGATCGAACAGGGCCGACTCGAACTGTCGACCCCTGTCCGTGATAATGTCTGCGGGACAGCCAAACCGGGCAATCCATCCGGATAGCAGCGCTTTAGCTACTGTTTCGGCAGTTATGTCGCCAATAGGTACGACCTCCGGCCATCTGGTAAAACGGTCGACTGCCGTCAGACAGTACCTAAAGCCTTCCGAAATTGGGAGCGGGTCCACAAGGTCGATGTGGACGGTGGTGAACCTTGCACGTGGGAGGTGATACGACCCTAAAGGCGCAGAAACGTGTCGGCTCACTTTTGCCCGCTGGCACTCAAGACAAGCTCGTGCCCACTTCCTGCAGTCCTTCCTAATACCTGGCCAAACGAAGCGCTCTGCGATTAATTTGGCAGACGCTGAGACACCAGGGTGGCTGAGGGTATGCAGGCTGTCGAAGACTTGCATTCGCAGCATTACGGGCACAAATGGTCTGGGAGGCGTTGTACTGACGTCACAGTACACAGATATACGCTCCCCTGGGACCTGCACCTTCTTATAATTAATGATCCTTCCTGGAGTAGCTTGGACAGCTCCGGAGCCGCACCTTGCGATTCCGCGAGAGCGTCAAAGCTGACCGGTACCTGAAGCGCTTCCACGCGAGATAAGGGGTCGGCTACGACATTGTCCTTGCCGGAAATGTGCCTTATGTCGGTGGTGAACTGGGCAATGAAGTCTAGGTAGCGGAATTGCCTAGGCGAGCAGTTTTTCTTCCTCTCGTGGAATGCAAAACTGATCGGCTTGTGGTCCGTGTACACGACGAAGTGTCTGGCCTCGAGCATATGGCGAAAGTATTTGATGGCCTCGTAAAGGGCCAGTAGTTCCCTGTCATAGGGAGAATACTTTGTTTGCGATGGAAGGGCTGAGCTTCCTGGAAAAGAAAGCTAATGGCTGCCAGCCATCATCGCTAAGCTGCTGTAACACCGCGCCGATTGCAGTATCCGACGCATCAGTAATCAACGCGGGTTTGGCATTGCAATCGGGGTGAGCTAATAGGGCAGCGTCAGCTAAGCTTGCCTGCAGTCTTCAAATGCTTGCAAAGTATTCTCCACAAGACATATAGGCTGCGAGCCCTTTACGTTGCCAATCAAGAGATTGTGCAGCGGCGCCTGGATCTGAGCTGCGTGGGGTATGAAACGCCTGTAAAAATTAATCATACCCAGAAATCGGCGCAACTGACGGACATATTTGGGCGGCGGGAAGTTGTTGATGGCATCGACCTTGGAGTGAACCGGTTTGGTGCCTTTCTCGGAGATGTGGTAACCTAGGAAGGTTACCTTAGGAAAACCAAAAACACACTTGGATGTGTTGATCAGCATACCGAAATCCTTCATCCTGCCGAAGATAATGCGGAGGTGCTCCTCGTGCTCAGCCTGTGACCTTGAAAAGATTAAGAAGTCACTCCACCTTGCAGTAGCAGAGAGTACACCACTCGCTCTGGTCGTCACGTCAGGTTTCCTGATTTTTATCGCCCTTGACGGTCTCTGGAGGGGGGTGATGTAGGATTCACTCCTACCAGATCCTAGTACAGAAATACGCCACTAGTAGCGCTGCTCGGATGTCAACTTTCTGTCATGGCTGAGACAGACGTCTATAGACTTTTCTTCAGTAATTGGAATTAACATTATTATTGTTGTTTTGTGATCTCGTCCTATCTATTGTGTTTCTTGTGTCTTACTCCTTCTGTGTCTATATTTATATCGTGCTGTGTACGGACATTATATTTCCATAAATTCTAAGTTGACTTTTGTTTCTTGTTCGTCCGTACATTATCTACTAGAACTAAAAGAGTATTGGTGTGTTACGCATTAAGGGTGCAGATTTTCGAAACCGTAGTATGCAGAGCCAGTAGTAATGGCTATAATTAAATAAATTGCTCTACTATCTCTTAAGAGGTAATTAAGAGTACAAACGATAGATTTAATAGCTCTGGAGACAGTTTATTGATGGTCTAGACTTAATTGTTTGTAAACTCTGGGTTAAAATAATGTATTTTAAGAAACAATAAATTTTGGAAGATGTTATTTCAAGCTATTAAAAGGGTATTTTACAGGGTAAAATATGAGCAGTTACAGTTTTTGACATCATTTGAGAAATTGACATAAAAGCAGTGAAGTTATGTTGAGGGAAAATATAAACAATGGTTGAACTGTTAAAATATTCTTGGACAGTGCTGAAACACATAGTTGTCCACGACTACATGTTTTCTACATTCCAAACCCTAAAGAAAAAGACTTTAAACAAATGGTAGGTACAAAAGAATCACTAACATAGAGTCATACTAATTGTTACCTGTACTAATTATTGCTATTAAGTTAGTAGGTACTACATAAATTAGGTTCATCTTATGATAATTTTGGTGTTTTTTAAACTTTTTTTAAAGGTTTTTTTTTATTTTTTTACGGGTTCCTTTATCGATACTGAACTCACCCTGAAGCTATGGCCCGCAATTTATTTAACATCCTGTATATCACAGCATATATATAACGAAAGGAACAAGCACAGCGACAATCCTGCACCCTAATTGCATAACACACTATCAATTTTAATCTGAATCATTTTGAAGTATATTGCTAATCCATTGCTTCATATGTTCGAAAAATGTGTCTGCTCAACAACGTAAATAACGCAATGAATTATTGCGTTATTTACGTTGCTATTTATTGTGTGTTACGCAATTAGGTACTCCACTGATCATAGATACTTCAGGAATTCAGGACGCTCATCGTCAATAGAAAAAAACCTATCCACCCATACTCATCCATTGTAACCAACTATACCGCTATAACAGACTATTAGTCAGCAACGGGCATCGGGCTGATATGACAATGTCATAAAACATGCAATTCAACAACAAAACACTTACACAAACAAATATGGCTACTTTAAATCCAAAATACTAACATATCATTGGCTAGACTGGAATCAAAATAAGTGGCGAGATATTTATTCGATGATTTCACAAAATAATTTCTACTCACAGTAATTTTTTCATAGCAGCATTTATGTATTACAACATTTAAGTAATCAGTTTAGCGAAGTGCTCTGAGTTCTGATTAAGCAGTAACAGACGACATAGTTTATTGGCAATGTAATAATGAAGCCTTGTTTTTAAATTATCAGAAATAAGTACTTATTATTTATTGGTAATTAGCCACTTTTAGTTGATAATATTTGGTCTGTGGGAGCAGTGTTGAGATTGCAGTGGTGCACTTCACTTTAGGAAAAATGATTGGCTATGTAATGTCATGTTGATGTAATTAATCGTAATGGGAAAATATGTTTCTATGGAAGCTGAGGCAATCATGGCAACTATTGAAAACGTATTCCATTTAAGATTTAAGTAGAGTTGTACGATTATCTACCAACTTTATGAGACGAGATTTATTTTTAAAACATCTTTTAGTTTCTGGGGAGTTTGGTGCGCCACTTCTTCCCACCGAAAGCACTAGGAAGCGGTGAAGGGTGGGCGTTTTGGGGAACTGTCTTATGTAATTTTGATGTTCGAAAATTGCTGATTTAACTTCAATAATGACTTTTAATTTTGTTTTGATTTTTTTTTTTCAAATAAAATGTAGTTTTAGAGCCACCTTTAAACTGCAAAGGTTAGTTCGCATTGTTTTCGTCTTTCTTACCGTTCAGAATAATGATGACGTTATTTAGGTAAACATTATTCATCAAACTGCTTATTTAACATTTATTTCTATTCATGTTTTCCATACCAACTGTGACAGTACTTTCAAAGCTGACCTAAGTTCAGCAAACCGAATTTCTGACTGAGGACCTTATCTACATAAAAGGGTAACATCGAGTCCGAAATTGTTTGCAACCCATGAGGAAAACGCAACCATCATAAACGATGTCTCTTAGAAAAGAAGGTAGATATAAAAATATTGGTAACTTGTTTGCTCAGGAAAATTCGGTAAAGGTGACCGGGAAACCGAATCAAATTACACAATGTTCAGGGATACTTACTGGTGATGCTTTCTTTGGTCTGTACGCATTATTTCTTATAATAATCATTTGACATTCAATAACATTACAGATAGATTACAATGCACGATTCATTAAGTAGCGCTGCACCGCTTCGAATAACAGTGTGTTTGATTATGAAGAACTAGAAACCGCCTCACTAAAATATCTGTATCTATTCTATCCATCTGCCTGCTCCATTATTTAAGAAAATCATAACATACGTTTTTGGACACTGTAGTTTCTAAAACTTTTTTTAACATCGTCAGCCAGTCATCAATATAAAATGCAAATAAAGTCATTACGGATTCACCCATCACAAATAAAAGCATTATGAATTGTAATTAGAGAAATTTAAAATCTTAATTACTTGTAACGAACACAAATATATATTTTACCGTTAGAAAACCAGTAAAGGACGTATCTTAACAACTTAGAAATATCTGTGAGCTTTTAAAATTGTGTTGGCGGCGTTTAGTGGTCAGATAAAAGTCCCCCGTGGCGCCATGACATAATGTACGACTACACGACTATAAAAAAGCGTGTTAAAAGAACCGTATTTATTTATTTCTTCAAATGAAACCTAACAAGAATCCTGTTTCATAGAATTCTTGTTAGGTAACAAACATGTTACAATAATCTGGCTCTTGTGATATAGGACCTCCTAGTACAGACGCCAGCACATCAAGCTACTACAATCTGTCAAATTTCATTAATAGATTCTCAACTTTATCGTTAAAGCATTAAGGTTCAAGGTGGATTGGGAAAATTTGACAGTTTCGGGTAGCTTGACCTGCTGGCGTCTGTACAAGAGCCAGGGCTACACTGATGTTTGTGTCTTGAAGTGAAAATAAATAAAATAAACTTTAGAATTGGAATAAATTAGGTACTGACTGTGAAAAACCTTAGTCCAACTTTTATTTGGACATCGCAATCAAAGTAACCAAACGTCATCATCATTTCGGCCGAAAGATGTCCACTGCTGGACATAGGTCTCCGTCAAAACTAAACGTATTATTACCTAAACTAGGAACTACGTATTCGACATTAAATTTATAATTACTTGTTCAATACTAGAGACATTTTTAAAAATCTTCTTTCTGCAAATCATTTAATAAAGCCTTAAGTGTAACATAACATCACTTCTTGTTTCCTTGTTTGCAGGGCTGGGCAGAAGTGTACCTACAGTACAGTCACGAGCACCAATATGTCAACATTTGGCAACTTTCAATTGCGTTTTTTTCGTGAAATAACGAAAGCAACCTTGAAATACGACACATTACATAAACCTATGGGTTCGAAAATGCTATGTTCGTAACAACCTAAACTTTCATTCAAAAATAAAGGAGTAAATCGCTTTTGAATAAACCCGAGTGTATACATACTTTTGCTCGTGACTGTACACCCACATTTCGCTTAAGGATATTTTCGAAAATTAAACTTAATTAACTGGTTACTTATCTCTTAGTTCAGGTATGTGTAAGTAGCATGTAATAGGAGGCGAGCCTATCACCAACAATCGGACACAAATTCAGGCTCCAGGTTACTACTGAGACATTCCAGATGATAAAACCTTTAACAGTTTGCCCGACCTAGGAATCGAACCCAGGACCTCATGTTCAGCAGTAGCTTTTGCGACCACTAGACCAACGAGGCAATGTAACATCCATAATATTAAAAACCTAGTCATTAAGAGGGTGCACACAGGTCCACTAGCGCCACTCCTTTAAAAAAATATTATCTCGTGACTGAGAAGTAATTATGAAAATCTGTTCAATCAGCAACCTCGGTAAATGTGTCTAGAATTTTCTAATACCTTTTATAAAATTTCATATTGAGACACGAAGCAACTAAATACGACATATAGGAATGTGGCCGCTTTTCTTTAGATCGAATTTTGTTGCTTCGTGTCTCAATATGAAATTTTATAAAAGGTATTAAAAAATTCTAGACACACTTACCGAGGTCGCTGATTGAGCAGATTTTCATAATTCCTTCTCAGTCACGAGATAATATTTTTTTAAAGGAGTGGCGCTAGTGGACCGTTGTACACGCTCTTAAATAAGTTTAAATATTTAATGGGTAAAAGTCCCCTCATTAAACTGCGAAGTTTGTGAGGTGATTGAGGATATTGACCACGTGCTGATGGAATGCGACCGGAACATACAGGATAGACAATATGTGCTTGGTGTGGGATTTGAAGTGGGGGCATGTAACAGCATCCTAGCGTCCCCTTTGTCGGAGGAGGCTAGGATGTTGTGTCGACTGTTGTTGGTTATCTACCAAAACGAATAGGGACTTACACTATTAGGTACCTAGGTCATAAGTAATAACATAATAGCTGTTCATTATCCATTGTTTAGTTTTAAGTCGCTGAATGTTTTCTGTTACGGGAGTGACATTATCACTAAGTGATAAAACGCTTTCAAATAAATAAAGTTAAAAAAATAAAAACCTAGTCGTTTTTAAGTGTAACGTAGCCGCGTATTCAAGCGTAGCATAGACCGCATAGCACTACGTAAAAAAAAACTGACTGACATATCCAAAAAATATTCCTGACTGACATATCCAAAACATGTTCCTGGAACAATAAAAAATAATATGGCTGTCAAATAATATCTAAGTTTACAAGACTTAAAAGATACCTTTTCCTCCTAGCTAACCGCAAATATTATCTTTTGCCACGTCACTCAAGTTATTTTGTACAAATGTTGCGTCATCACGATGCCTGCAAAAACTGTTAATAATTTTAAATCGATAGCAGAGGTTACAAACTTCCAATAGATATCAATAGCATTAGGAATCAATAGAAGTTTCAGGGTTTAAGTAGAAGCTCGTATCTCAAGTTTCCCGCATAAAGGCTCCCGCCGACAGGCCCGACGCGACAGCGCGACGCGACTCTAGTAGAACAATTTCTATGAAACTTCATGGAAAGTGTTTTACCAAAATCGCGTCGCATACCGTTTGCATGCTGCATACCATTGCGATACCGTGCAAAAGGTAAACTGCATGAAATGTCGAACACGTGTGATTCATCAACTGAAAGTTGCCCGATGCCCTTGATATGTCTACATTCAGTCTATAAGCGTACAGTCATTCGCAGATCAGTAGTAACAAAACCAGTGTCAGCTAGCCTCGTATTCTAACGCTCCGTCAAAAGCCAGCTCAAGGTCAAAGTGTTATTATTGTTGTGCGGCCGACTGCACTTACTATTTTACAGTCTGACGTACATAAATTTTAACCGCTTGAATGCCGTAATTACAGAAATGATTAAAAAGCCGCTGTGTCTCGCGTGGATCCTCGTTCCGGGTTAAAGCTACATCTTTGATAACAACAACAGTGGCAGGCAATAAGCAATAGCTAATAATTTTCTAAATTTAATATTGATAAAGCTGGCCCACCTCGCTGTTCAGAGCTACTAACCTATCTGATTCTATATCTGCAGTAGGTAATTGAATCTCGACAACTTATAAATGTATGAGGAAAGCAGGCCATTCTATAGTACATATTATACGTACCTATATCTATAGTACTATACCTATTTGACAATGGAAAGTCCCTTATTGCATCAGTTGTTATTGTATCTTTATTTCTTCAGAATAATCTTCTTTGGGACTTCCCAAAAACTGGTTTTAATCTTTGGATATTTTTAGATGTTTGGAGCAGCAAGTCGTCACGTCATTTCATAATTGTGTCCTCTCTGGGCCCCAGCGAGCATAGCATAATGTACCTACCATCATCGCCAGCCACAATCAACTCAGCCTATCGCAGTCCACTGCTGGACATAGGCCTCTCCCAGGCTGCGCCACAACACCCTGTCCTCCGCCTTTCGCATCCAGTCCGTCCCAGCAACCTTCTTTAGGTCATTCGTCCATCTAGCTGGGGGGTGTCCCACACTACGCTTACCGATACGCGGTCTTCACTCCAGGACTCGTCTACTCCACCGGCCATCGATCCTTCGACAAACATGGCCAGCCCGCTGCCACTTCAGTTTGCTTACTCTGCAAGCTATGTCGGTAACTCCGGTTCTTTTCCGGATAATTTCATTCCTGATTTTATCCTTCAAAGAGACTCCGAGCATAGCTCGCTCCATAGCGCGCTGAGCGACCTTGAATTTGTGGACCTGCCCGTCAGTTTCTACGTTTCGGTGCCATATGTCATGACGGGGAGGACGCACTGGTTGAAGACCTTAGTCTTCAAACACCACAGTGTTTTCGCGTCTCGCGTCAGTCTTCTTCTTTCTTGACGGAGTTTTCCAAATGCTGCCCAACCCAACTGAATCCTTCTGTCAGCCACAGTTGTGAGTAAATGTAATTAATATTTACTAACTTCAGAAGC
The DNA here is from genome assembly GCA_951799955.1 of Apamea anceps. NCBI lineage: Eukaryota > Metazoa > Arthropoda > Insecta > Lepidoptera > Noctuidae > Apamea > Apamea anceps. Next base: position 7,769,190 of record OX637501.1, read on the forward strand.
CTGAAAGTCTAATAACCGGTTTAACCTTAGCGCCTTAATATGGGCTAGTAAATGGGTTAATAGCTAGGTAGTAAAGTAAGGAGATAATGATTTTATTTCTGTAAATAGGTTTGTACAAACACTTTTACACGTCAATTAAATTTTAAAAACTAGATGAGGTCGGCGTCTGACTACTCTGAGAAGAAAGGCCGAAACAAATACCGAAAAAAAAGGTTGCAAATCATTCGCAGTCTACTATTGAACCTAGGCTTCTCCCAATTTGAACCTCAACAAACAGTTCTTCTCGGGGTTTTCCATCGGTACTTCGACGTTTATGGGCACAATGACATGACATTTACATCGCGGTAACAGTCTCAGTGATAGGTAAGTACTCCCGAGGCTTGCGCATGTTAATCCCAATGATGCCGCGCCTGTTCTTTCTCCGATCGGATCGGATTTCCATCCCATCGGACTACAGTGATGGAAGATTGAGTGCATCTATGTCTGCGTACACACTTGTACATTATAATATCTCGCGTCGATGGCTAGTGTCCGTTGAGATTGATCCATACCATGGCCGAAATTCGGTCTGGAGTACTTTTATTACATCGGGGGTACAAAATACTATTTGGGCGCATTTGATAAGACGAAATGGAGACCACACCACTATAAAGCTTTTGACTATGTGGTATATTTTAAGTATGTCTTTTTTATTGTTAATGTGCCGAATAATATTTTTTTCTTTCTTTATTTATATAAGAAAAAGGTTATTAAAAGCGGATGATGATTGTGAAAACACTTGTCAAGTCGATCAAAAAGAAGTCATGTTTTAATATATTGAACTATAAAACTTAAGTGAATGGTTCACAAAGACTTTTATTCGTTTACGACCTTCCGTTACACGTATTTATTTAAAAGTTGTAACAGTGTTGTCATGTACTTATATAGTAGCAATCAATTCCCAGTTTCTACTGACAAGTGTTTTGTAAGGGATAAATAAATTAATAAATTGTGTACTTACTTAGGGTCAGTTAGGGTTATGACATAGTTCTGTTACCTACTGTAGGTAACTATAAAATGGATTGATATTGCCTGCAGCTGAATGCTTTAAAATAGTTTCCGTGATCAGATGTTTCCTATTCTTGAGAAAGGAAGGAAGGGTAATGAAACATTTTATTGCAATATCAACATAGTAAAAATCAAATCCATTGCTACGAAAAAGCTACGCGATTGCTACGAGATACAGAGAAATAATCTAAATGCTACTCTATCTAATGCTACGAGGTACAGATAAATAATCTACATAACGTTTAAAAGAGACTTTGACCCCTGAGTTTGTTTCGCCATTTCTTCTCAGGGGAAGTCAGATGAGACATGTCGACTCTATCTAGCTTATTAGGGTTCCGTACATCGAAAGGAAAAACGTAACCCTTATAGGATCACTTTGGTATCGGAACGCGTGGAGGTAGCCGGAATTTATATCAAATACTAGTCTACTGACACTTGGAGCTGTGAAAAAATCAAACTTCTAAGCCAACGCAATCAAAAGATACAGCCGTTTATGCCGCTTTCCGCAAATTTTCGACACTCGCAAGGGAATCAAAACCTACAGGGTACGTCCCATGAACTCAGAATCTTGAAATTTGGTACGAAGCAACGTCTTATAGCACAGATAAAGGAAAAATTGCGAAAACCGTATTTTTTACCGTTACATACCTACAAATTTGTATGGAACCCTCGGTGCGCGAGTTCGACTCGCACTTGGACGGTTTTTTTTATATATGACCTGTTAAAGTGATTCTAATACAAAATATACAAAAAAAAACCAATTCATTTCGAATAAATGTCCACTTATGAAAAAAAAACTCAAAACTCAAAATATTTATTTCAATTAAACCATTACAGGCACTTTTGAATTGTCAAGGGGTCGGTCAGTCAGAAAAATGAAGCTAGTTGCCCATTCCAAAGCGTAGGTACCTATGGAGAAGAACGGGCAAGAAACTCCATGGACACTCTTTTAAATCAATATAATATGGTTACAAAGTATTGGTTACATCATTCATGTTAGAAATTATGCATGTGAGAACGATGCAGAACGTTAAAAGCGTCCGTAATGAAAAGTTTAGGAAAATAAAAATAAGAACAATTCAAATATTAAATTAAATTAAAATAAGCCATGGCAGCAAAAAGATGACCAGTCCCTACTGACGGCGCCCGTTCACGAACATGACGCATGGATTAGCACCATTCAGCTCAACCATTTCGAAGGGAGCCAAATGATCCAACACATGCGCCACCGTCAGCGAGACATTCGAGTGAGCATGACATACTCTCTGCTGCCAGGGCACATTCAAGTCAATGAAAGACGTACCCAGTAAATGGTAGCTTTATAGTATGTACATAGTACTCACACATGTGCTATACAATTATACAATACTAGGAGATTGAGTTTATATAATGCAAAAAAAAGTATTTTAAAATCTTCAGCAGCTCCAACAGTATTTTCAAATGCTAATCAATTTATTTATGCGTCCTTATGGAGCAGGACCAGCGTGTAGCCAAGCATTTTTATCAGCGATGTAATCCCCCAATTTATAATATGCCTGGCTGCATAGTGTGCGTTTTATACAAGATTTAAATTTCGTTTCATTCTGTTCTATTATGTGGGGAGGTATTTTATTGTAACATTTTAAACAGTACCCCATGAAAGATGAATCTACTTTAGCCAGCCTGAAACCTGGTTGAACTAATTGCTCCCTATTTCTAGTGATATAATTGTGTCTTTCACCTCTTTTACTAAAAAGATGTAGATTTTTCCTTACGTACATAATGTTTTCATAGATATATTGACAAGGTACCGTCATGATGTTAATATCTTTAAACAATTCCCTTAGAGAATCACGCCTGCGGAGGCTATATATGGCTCTGATGGCTCTTTTCTGCAGAATAAAAATAGACTCGATGTCTGCAGCCCGTCCCCATAGCAAAATACCGTACGACATAATACTATGAAAGTAACTAAAATAGACTAGTCTCGCGGTATCAACATCAGTAAATTGACGGATTTTTCTCACAGCATACGCTGCTGAACTTAGTCGTCCTGCAAGGGATGTTAAATGAGGACCCCATTGAAGCCTTGAGTCAAGCGTGATCCCCAGGAAAACAGTTTTATCGACGAATTCTAGTTTCTCTTGATTCAATTCTATCGCACAATGACTACTTTTGACATTTGGTAAAGAAAATCTTATGCACTTCGTTTTTTTCCCATTTAATACTAAATTATTAGCAGTGAACCAGTTTTGGATCTGCAGTAGGGCGTTATTTACGTCGTCAAGATTTGATGCACGTCTATTAATTTTAAAAATCAAGGAAGTATCGTCAGCAAATAACACCATCTGTGGTTGGGTTTTTAACAAATGGGGTAGATCATTAATATATACTAAAAAGAGGAAAGGACCTAATATCGAGCCTTGTGGTACACCCATTTTTACTTTTAAACCGAGTGAATTGACACCATTTATTTGAACTTGCTGTTGTCTATCATTTAAATAAGATTTTACTAAACTGAGCGCAAGTTTTCCAAGTCCGTAATGCTCAAGTTTTAAAAGTAAGGTTTCGTGGTCGACGCAATCAAAAGCCTTGGAGAGGTCACAAAAAATTCCTATGGCGTCTTGGGACTCTTCCCACGCCGTAAAAATGTGTTTTAATAAAGTGACACCGGCATCAGTCGTACAACGTCCCTTGGTGAAACCATACTGTTGGTCGTGCAATATTTTATTGGTGTTAAAATGATTGAGCATTTGGTTCAGCATAACCTTTTCAAACACCTTGCTGAAAACCGGTAACACGGATACGGGTCTATAATTATTGGTAACTTTACTGTCCCCCGATTTGAAAAGTGGTATCACCTTGCTGTATTTCATGAGATCCGGGAAGACTCCTTGATCCACACACAAATTAAATATTAAGGCTAAGTACGGCGCTATAGTCTCAATAATGGAGGTACAAACTTTAATAGACATTCCCCATAGATCTTCGGTTAGTTTGATCTTGATTTGCTTGAAAGATTTTATTACTATTGTGGGGTTTATATGCTTGAATTCAAATTCAATCTGGCAGGATGAGACGTTTGCTCTTAATAAATCAATAGAACGTAAGGGCGAGGAATTTAAGATTTCATTGGTTGTATGTGGGATACTGGTAAAGAAATTTACAAATTCATGAGCAACTTCTTTGTTAGTGCTTATGAGACCACGCGAAGTCTCTATTGTGAAATCATTATTATGTCTTTTATTCCGGTTAGTTTCATCATTGATAATTTTCCAAACCGTCTTTATTTTATTATCGGCCGATTTGATCTTGTTGCTAATATACAAGGCTTTAGCTACTTTGCAGATATTTTTAAAAGTTTTAGAGTAGGTAGCAACGTATTTATTAAAAGTTTCAGAGTTAATGTAAGGCTTAAGGCCATACAGCTCAAACAATTTTTCCCTACTTTTCCTTATACCCTTAGTTGCCCAGTCACTAAACAAAAACCTTGGGCAAATAGTTTTAGTTTTCTTTTTTAACGTATTATTGAACTCGGTGCGTACTACCGAAAAGAACCTCTCATATAATTCATTTACATTGTTTTTAATATGGCCTGGTATACTTAACTTACTAATTAAGTTATTATTAAATCTATTTAGATTGCTTGGTGTTATTTGTCTACTTTGTATCAGAATTTTTTGTACTGGTGTATTGGATTTGAACACAACAGTTTGACCGCTGTGATCAGAAGGGAGATAGTTTACTATGGCTTTATCTAAGTATTCACAGCAACAAAAAACATTATCAATACATGTAGCAGAATTTATGGTTATGCGGGTTGGTTCTGAAAACACATTTAACAAATTGAATGATTTAAAGAGACTTAACAATCGACTGCTATTTGAACTATTCTCTAAGATATTAATATTGAAGTCACCACAGATAATTAGCGATTTTTTACCAGTTCCAAGTTTTGCTAGAACATCTTCCATTACCGACTCAAATATGGAGTAGTTTTGATAATTAGGGGGTCTGTAAACGCACACTATAATATGCTTATCTAGCTCAACACAGGACAGTTCAATGTTATGTTCAACTGAAAGATCAACTATATCTGTACGAGTCTTAGCTTTAATAGAATTTTTAACTAAGATTAGTGAACCCCCACGCAGCATAGATTTTCGGTTAAAACAACTGCCCACACTATAATTTTCATAATTAATTAGCATTTCATAATCTTTCAACCAATGTTCAGTTAAACAAATAATTTCAAACATGGTTTTTTCTAAAAACAGCTCAATTTCTAATTGTTTGGAAGAAAAACCTTGAATATTTTGATGAAATAATTTCAAGGAATTCTGCTCAGACCCTTTTTTACACTTTACTATTTGAGAGCAAGAAGACACCTTGTTGTTGGTAGGTATAACAATATTGTTACTAGTATCTTCTGTTGTCTTACTAACTAGTTTAAATCAACATCCAGAGTGAGCCCCAAGACTCCCAAGCCATCACCAGGCAATGATATCCCGCTACTTGTGGACCCCACATTAGGACAAGAACTTGCCAAAGTGACACATGGATCCTCCTTCGTACAATCATTGTAAATAGTTATAGCATTAGTGCTATAGTTATTTCGAGTGACCACCTGTACATTAGAATTATTACTAATAATTGCAGTGTTAATTATAGTACAAGACTTCGACATACTACTTATGTCTGAGTTTATATAAGCTAATAGCCTCGCTATTTTATGTCTAAACCTAATGGGCAGATACACTGTATTCCTTGTCGATTTCAACTTAACAACAAAACTGTTGGTGTCAAAAAATATAAGTTTGTCACTGTAGTGACTTGCTAAGAAATGCATATGCTTATTAAGCATATGTATATAATTGTTTTGTCTATTTGATAATCTCTCAAAATATGGAAAAGCACACAAAATAATTTTATTACAATTTATCTTTAGAAGCTTAGAAACACTGTCAGTGACATCTTCCTTTTTGACCTGTGAACTATTACCTACAAAAACAGTAATGTTGGTATTGGAATCATATGGTTTTCCTGTAATTGATGTCATTATTTCTTTGTAGGATGTCCCAGGTAAACAATAGTTTTGAGTATTAAAGCTAAAGTTGTCACTAACTAATTTCCCCAAACCTCTTCCCATACTATCTGAAAACATAACTGACTGATAACAAACTTGATTACTACAAGAGGAAACACTACTAGCTGCTGACTGTATTGCTTGAGATAATTCTTGCACAGTATCAGGTATATCTTGGTTGGGGATACAGCCCAGAGCACTCACAACTTGGGACGGGTCCTCCGTTGCCTCAGGCTGGAGAGCATCAAGGTTGGATCCCCTCTGACAAGTACACTGAGTGTTGCTGAGAGTCAGCGAGTCCACTCTATCTACTAACTCGTTTGTAGCAAGGATGTGTTCCTTGATTTGGTGTTGAGAGCATAAATATTTATTATAAAGGGACTTTAGTGAGTCATCAAGAGCTTGAATTTCAGTTTGTAAGCGTTGAGTGTCTATTTCATAAATTTTTATACTATCTTCTAATTTAATTTGATAGTTCTTCAACGTATTCATAAGAGTAACACGTTCTTTCCTTAATTGAATATTTTTGGAATAATGGTTTTGCTGTTTCTTAAATTTATTACATTTTTTAATGATTTTATTCAGTCTTGCATATTTTTTTATGACTCAAAGAAGTGATCATATTTATGCTGGCTTAGTGGCAAAGAAACAAAAGAAGTTCTATCGCGATAGTGCAGTCGTATTGCGTATTCAAGTATTTTCTCTAGACTCTATTAACTCAAATTAATAAAACATTTTATGTGGCGTAACTTTACCAAGCAATTAATTTACTAATTAATTATTATTCCGATAAATTCGTAGCGATTAATCGATTATGACTAAGGCGTTACCGATAATGACGTATACACTACGTGAACACATTTTCTAAATACAGAACTTGGATAGCTAATCTTACGAGTAGGTTATATCGGTTACAGTGTCTCGATAAATTCCATAAAGTAAAATAATACTAGCTGACGTTAATAAAGACGTAAATTAAAGTTTCGTAACTTTAATATAAACTTATAAAGCGCAGTTAACCACTAACTACTACGTTTAGAGCGGCTGAGAAGCCTATCAGGCTTGGTTAGTAGGTAAGTTGGTTCATTTCCTAGTTCAAGAAAATAAAATTTCTGAGGGCAATCTCCGTAATCAGGGCAAATTTAAATATCTGGGATTGCCTCCATAATCTTTTGAATAGGAAAAAAATTAAATTCACAATAACTCGGCGCCAAAACTTTCAATCTTATTACACAAGTTCCAAACTTAGTTTTCTTACAGGCCAAAGTAAATATACTGCGACAGTGATTCGAGAACGATAACTTATGAGTCTGTTTACCAAGATATTTCCAAGAATTTCACGATGCCTACAAAATGGTTGCAAACTCTGCTATATCTATAAAACTATTAAAAATATACATCGTCACTATAACCTAACCTAACCTAATTGCGTAACACACTATAAATCTCAATTTGAATCATTTTCACGGATATTGCTAATCCATTGCTTCATATGATCGAAAAAGTTGGTCTGCTCAACAACGTAACTATCGCAATGAATTTTGTTGAACTGTCAAAATTAAAGCCATACCTACTGATAGTGCATGTGTTATGCAATTACCTTGCAGGTTTGGCGAATCGTGGTGACGTAAATTGAGCAACGATTGCCCAAAACAAGTAGAATAACGTGCTAAACGATAACATTTGCGGTAGGCACAGTCCCTGGTAAGATAGAAGGAAAAGATAACTTTAACTTAAGCTTAACATTAATCTTATTTGTCATCATGACTTGCTAGTTCAAGGAATATTGCGGCATGTTTTATTACGAATATTTTCATTCTAAATCTTCGAAAATCTTAAACTCGGATCCGGTGCCTACGGAGTTTTTATTCCATAGGTTTTTAAGGTGCGCAATAATGCCACCTCGGGGGCGTTTGAGAATTTTAAGGGGGCAGTAGAAGACCCAGAGGAAATTATCTATCTTATAATCAATCAATTAGCCTACAATGTTCCCACTGCTGGGACACAGGTCTCCTCTCTTCGAGGGGGAGTGGGCTGTAATCTACGACGCGTGCCCAGTGCAGGTTGATAGAGGTCACGTCTTCGAATTTTTGGTTCTAGGACATGCCGGTTTCCTCACGAGGTTTCCCTTCACCGTTTTGAGGGCAGTGGTTATGAAATTATTTACATAAAGTAAAGCGCCTGTGTGGGTTCGAACCTACGACCATAACTCATAAGTCGCATCGGTTACCACTGGGCCACCACTACTCTCAATCAATCCTATCTTACGATTATAGAATATTACACGTTTAAATATAATCGTGACAATAGCTGTTTCAGATTCGCGACAAATGGAAAGTAAAAAGAAATGAAGAGCTCTAGAAAAAAAAAAAACCGGCCAAGTGCGAGTCGGACTCGCCCATGAAGGGTTCCGTTACGTTACGATTTATGACGTATTAAAAAAAAACTACTCACTAGATCTCGTTCAAACCAATTTTCGGTGGAAGTTTATATGGTAATGTACATCATATATTTTTTTTTAGTTTTATCATTCTCTTATTTTAGAAGTTACAGGGGGGACACACATTTTACCACTTTGGAAGTGTCTCTCGCGCAAACTATTCAGTTTAGAAAAAAATGATATTAGAAACCTCAATATCATTTTTGAAGACCTATCCATAGATACCCCACACGTATGGGTTTGATGAAAAAAAAAAATTTGAGTTTCAGTTCTAAGTATGGGGACCCCCAAAATTTATTGTTTTTTTTTCTATTTTTGTGTGAAAATCTTAATGCGGTTCACAGAATACATCTACTTACCAAGTTTCAACAGTATAGCTCTTATAGTTTCGGAAAAAAGCGGCTGTGACATACGGACGGACAGACAGACAGACAGACAGACAGACAGACATGACGAATCCATAAGGGTTCCGTTGCCATTTGGCTACGGAACCCTAAAAATGGGTTGCACCCCGGGAGTGCCGGCAGAAGTGAAAACTTGAATATTACCGTTGTGCATTTTTGATATTTTGGAATGCGGTCTACTATCCCTCCGTCTTACGAATTTTCGATCAGGTCACGTGTCCTGACGCGAGTTCCGTCTTACAAATTTTCGATCAGGTCACGTGTCCTGACGCGAGTTTAACATTTTTTACCCATAACAAAAAAGTGCACAACGCCGCTAAAGAACTTTCACTTAAAAAAAAACTCAAGGTGGGCAAAATAAGGTTGCCAACCTATGCTTTAGAGTCTAAAGCATAGGTTGGCGACCTTATTTTGCCTTAGACTGTTAAAAAGCTTGCCTACTAATGCACAATTCCTATAAACAAAAAACGAATCATTTCGCTTACCACTAGTAGCATTTTGTATTGTCAAACCGGACATATAAATAGATTCGTAAGTTAATTCTACCAGTGATAGCTACTTTTATATGGGAGGGTCTGCTATGCAAAGCTATGAGGTTTTTGCTTCATTATAATTGGTAAAGATACAAGAGTCCTGATTTAAACCAATATCATCTGCCTAGCGTTTTCCCAACTATGTTGGGGTCGGCTTCCAGTCTAACCGGATGTAGCTGAATACCAGTATTTTACGTGGAGCGACCGCCTATCTGACCTCCACAACCCAGTACCGGGTAATTACGATACCCCTTGGTAAGACTGGTTGTCAGACTTTCGGGCTTCTGCCTACCCGTAACGACTGTCAAAGTTTCAGGAATGACAGCCGGGACCAACGGCTTAACGTGCTTTCCGAGGCACGAAAGGGCCTCGGTATGTAAAGATGGTCACCCATCCACAGACCAACCGCAGCAAGCGTAGCTTAACCCGATCGATCGACCTTTGCAACTGTTAGTATTTAGCCACGGGCCGCTTCCTTCTTAATAACAGTAACAGTAACCGTAACAGTAACAGTAACCAATAACAGTCCGTAAATTATAGGAATCAACAACAAGACTATTTAAAATAAACATCGAGCTGTTTACAAAATACTCAAGCAAAGGGAAGACCCTGAATATAAACGAAGGAAATGCAATCAGAAAAGCATGCAAACATGTACACGAACACACTCAACATAAAATAGAAAGAATGACCATTACATGACATGACATCGTTATTGAAAGTGCAACAACAAGTCAGTTGTTTTAACGGCAAGTCATTGCACGATAACAGCGACGATTGTCGCATTTGCAAGATAATGGAAGTGACTGGAAGAGGATAATCTGCCTCAGTGTGACAAAATTACGTGCAAACGAGTGGCCTAGTTCAAACAAGTGGACCGTCCTCCGACAGACTGTGTTACGGTTGAATTATGTGGGATTTTGAGGTGATGCACGTCATTTGTTCTATACAGGGTTTTTTTTTAAACACCAGCCAAATTTAAGAATGTGGTACAGACCATCAAACTGAACAACTTTCTCCATGGGACAAATAGCGTAGGTACCTAATCGCGAAAATTTTATCAACTGTCCCATAGGAAACTTCAATACCTACTCGACCTAAATGTATGGGACGGCTGAATTTTTATTCGCGATTACGATGTTGGTCCCATGGAGAAAGTTGTTCAGTTTGATGGTCTGTACTACCATCCTTAAATTTTGCTGGTGTTTGAAAAATAACCCTGTACAACATAACATAACACGTGTAATCCTCAAAAGGCAGTGTACTTGTACCTGGAACAGATGTATTTTTCAATTTCAAAAAATCTCAAAAAGTTAAGGAGTCTCCTAAGACCATTTTCTAGCAGCAACAACGGTTATGGTACCTGCCCTTTTTTTTTGGGGTGGGAAATCATCATATGACTCCTCCCGCTCTGGGCGGAGCGGGAGGTCTTATCAGACTTTTACTGAATAAAACCCACCCATGTTCCTTCATCTGGTATCTCTTTCGAACAACCCGCGACCCTGGCAGGCATCGGCCCTAGCGGACCCCGTCAGTATGCGCTGACATCTCTTTGAGGCGCGCGTGGAACGCAACACGTCGTCGACCCGGGCCTGGTCCTTACCGGGCGGCAAGCTGTCCATTGCTCGCCGCCCGCAAGGCTGCGCCTACGGTGACCGGGAGTCGGCTGTTGACTCCCGACGTTCAGGGCGTCTCCTGCGGCGACTAGGGACGTGAGGGCGCAGAGATTGCCTCTCCCTCACGCTCTCCGCCTCCTCCTTTGCAAGCATTACTGCTTCGCAGGAGGTGACAGCTTCCCATGCACTCTCGCTCCGTACCATGGCCTGGACCAGGACCGGACGCGAGAGATCGCCGCCGCCGATCGCCGCCGAAGCCGGGATGGTGCCCTTACTGCCCTATTTCAAAAACCCAACCTGTAATACTCAACAACTATAAATCAACTAGCAGCTCCCCGTGGTTTCACCCGCATAAGTTTCGATCCCAGGATAAAAAGTATCCTACGTGTTAATCCGAGTTATAAACTATCTGTGTGTCAAATTTCATTCTAAGTCCGTTGAATATAGTTTTTGCGTGAATAAGTAAAAAACACATCCAGCCATTCATCCATCCATCCTCACAAACTTTCGCGTTTATAATATTGATAGGAATTAGGATATTCACAGCCACTAGTTAGCAAGCAATATGGTTCATTATGATTTAGCCTTGACATCTTTTTCTTTGAAACCTTTCTTCGACAAACTCTGTGTCGGTCTAAATTTCTTAAATGAAAGAAGTAAATACTTTCTTCAATTCGTCAATTGTGTTTTTATTACCACCCAGAAGGTGCCTGCGACCTCTGCTGTGACACACCTACCTTAATAGATCTCCATTAGTAATGGTTATTTTATCCGCGTTAGGACGCTTCACTTCCTGGCGACCTTGACCAAGACGTCTTGACCTAGGGGATCATATCTGGACAATAGGGCACTGTGTAAGCCGATACAATCGAGCAAGGTGTTCCTCCTTACCCAGTGTTCTACTCTTCTATCTTTTTTTCCAAATTATTTAAGGCCTGCCCAGTAGTGGGAAAATCATAGGTGGATTAGGCATAGATAACTAGGGAATTTCTGTTTCATTTTAGAAATCATTTACTAAAAATAACTTAAGTGCCCGTCAAAGGACGTACATTACTTAAACAATAGCTACACAAAACACGCAAATGCAGCATTTCACTGTGTTGACTGAAAAGCGATGAGTAACAATCATTATTCAAGACAATGTCGTAATACTTTGAATATGTATTATGCATATAAGCACCTATGTAATTGTGTTCACGAAGCACAAATAATTATAAATCACTAGCTTCTGCCTGCGACTTCGTTCGAGTGAAACTTCTCGTACCCCCAACTCATCCTGTCGCATCGCATTGTCTGCTCGCGCTCGCACGGGTCGCGTTTATCACGCGGCGTTTTTTTTTCGCGCACTGGATTTTTAACGCCCTGCTTAGCGCCGAGAGTTGAAAATTCAACAGTGTGTTTTTGACGTTCTGGGATATGCCCTGTTGGATTCTCAATGCTCGGCTCAATACCGAGAGTGGAAAATCCAGTGCGCGATAAAATCCTGCCGCGATATTTTTATGTCCGTTCGAACGTGGTTAATTTACTTTTCTTATTACTTACTTCGTTTTCGGTTAACGTTCTTTCTAACTTTTCTTTGTTTTTGCTCGTCTCATAAGGGCCCAAGCGTTACGTCCTAGCGTGATGTTAAGTTGCCTATAGCTTTCCTCAAGAATTGGGCTATCATATGCAAAAATAATTTTTCACAGACATCCGACTGGTAGTTCCAGAGATTTTCCAGCGAGTTCAAGCAAACAAACAAACTTTTCAGCTTTATAATAAGTATAGATAGATATATATTGGTAATGAATTCTTGACGCATTTACTATGAACTGTACTATAAAATGAAGTCATGTTTAGAGATAGTTCCTAAGTGAGTAATACGCAACTTTAAATATTGAACATCAAATAAATTATTATTCAATATACCTTCATTAAAATGTTGGACTTGTGAACTCAAACGAACATGTCTGTGTTCGTTCAAGGCAAGAACAAAAAGGAGAAAGAAGGAAAATTATTATGAAAATGTTAGGTGCCTAAATTATATGCATTTTTCATTACTCATTATCATTTTCGCACTGGTTTTTTTTTTTTTGATGGGAAATCATCAAATGACCCCTCCCGCTCTGGGTCTAAAACCCACCCGTGTTCCTTCCTTAGCCCTTTATGTTCCAGGGCAGCGGTAACCCTTTCGGACAATCCCGCTTTTCGGACGATTCCGCTGCACTGGGCCCTTGAGGTGGAATACGGTTCACTCCCTCTCACAGAAAGGAGGCCTGTGTCCCAGCAGTGGGAACGTATAGGCTGATTATGCTTATTTATTTATTTCAGGCGACGCAGGCCCAAAGATACCTTACCTAAACATACATATTTTTATTATAAAACTTCACTTCACTAGCTTGTTCTTGAGCAGTTCTGTGGTACTTGTCTGCGGAAGCGACGGAACACCACGTCCAGCGGCCAGAAGTCTTCTTCCATGACGACGGGCTGATAGCAATTCGGTACGCGCACCACGAACGCCTTGTAGTTGACGTTGCGGTGCGACTCCAATAACTGCACCCTCGGCGTGCGTCTTCTGGCGCACGTACTTCACGATGTCGATGTCGCTTATGCTAAAGCTGCTTCTTATTAAATATTTATAACTACAATAAACCGCAAGAACTTATTATTTGCAATTGACACTGAGGCCCACTTCACTGCCTGCCAGGGTAGCGGGATCGTCCGAAAGGGTTACCGCTGCCCTGGTACATAAAGGGCTAAGGAAGGAACAGCAAGAGTCAGCAAGAGTCTGACACTCCCTTCCGCTCCACCCAGAGCGGGAGGGGTCAATTGATGATTTCCCATCCTCAAAAAAAAAAAGGTCCACTTGTCCCTTACATGACTAAAAGTATTCAATGGGGGGCGCCCCTGCAAGCTGTGCGTGGGACGCCCCACAGTTACGAGTAGATGTACCGACGACATTAAAAAGGCGGCTAAGAGAGACTGGATGCGGAAGGTGGCGGTAAACCAGGTTTTATGACGTAACTTTGGAGAAACATGTATCCAGCAGTACCTAGACTTCTTCTTCTTTTTGTGTCGATGGTATAGACGCCAGCAGGTCAAGCTACCCGAAACTGTCAAATTTTCCCAATCAACCCTGAACCTTAATGCTTTAGCAATAAAGTTGAAAATCTATTAAAGAAATCTGACAGATTGTAGTAGCTTGATGTGCTGGCGTCTGTACTTTGTCTTTATATTGTTTGTGCCCAGTAGGTGGCCACGTTGATTGCGGCATCAATGGTGTTCTTTAGGTATTCTTTAGTGCAAGCGAACTGGCACTTAGGACCACTACCTGGGTAGCGGGATTGTCCGAAAGGGTTACCGCTGCCCTGGAACATAAAGGGCTAAGGAAGGAACACGGGTGGGTTTTAGTCAGTAAGAGTCTGACACTCCCTCCTGCTCCATTCAGAGCGGGAGGAGTCATTTGATGATTTCCCATCCTCAAAAAAAAAAAAAAGGTCCACTACCTAGCCTGCAATACCGAATTGATTAATTGAATCACTTTCTACAAAATGTTACAAATAAAACAACGAAAACCTAGTCGTATTTTGGTCTCAATTCCTAATCTATCTATCTATTTATATCTATACTAATAATAAAGCTGAAGCGTTTGTTTGTTTGAACGCGCTAATCTCTGGAACCACTAGCCAGTTTTGAAATTTACATTTTATAACCAAATTCTTAAAGAAGGCCCATAGGCTATTTAACATCACGCAATGACCTTTGAGAGCCAAAACGAAAAAAAATTCAGAAAGGACGCTAAGCGGAAACGAAGTGATACGCTGGTAGGTGATGCGATGCGACGGGGTGGGTCGGGGGAACATGAAAGAAACCGTTTCTGGCGGACGTAATCGCGGGGAGCATTATTGTTTACAGTTGGACATAGTTCCAGTGACAATAGTTCCGACACTCGCATTTCACGTGACTCCATATTTACTGATTGGGGGTCGAGGGGCCGAGAGTGGACCAAACATACCGATAACCCCATGACATTTAGCACCCGATGCGACAAAGTACACATATTTTCTGCCCAGATTGATTGCAGATTGCCTGCCCATAATCTAGCCATGACCACGCCTAGCAAAAGTTGCTGATAAGGAATGTCTAGACCTACGACTAATTAGAAGCGGGACTGTATCTACATCCGGCACAATAGATATTTCTAAGACGATACTGAAAACTATCGCATTTGTAAGATTATCGTACTAATATTATACCTAAATGCGAAAGTTTGTATGTATGGATGTATGCATGTTTGTTACTCTTTCACGCAAAAACTACTGAACGGATTTAGTTAAAATTTGGCACACAGATGGTTTATAATCAGGATTAACATAAAGAATACTTTTTATCCCGATATTCCCACAGGATCTAAACTTATGCGGGTGAAACCGCGGGGTGCAGCTAGTATTACATAATCAGCCTGTAATGTTCCCACTGCTGGGAAACAAGCCTCCTCTCGGTGAGAGGGAGTGGGCAGTAATCTAACACGCGGGCTCAGTGCGGATAGCTAGATGTCACATGTCTTCAAATTTCTAGTTCTAGGACATGCTGGTCACACGCCTCACGATGTTTTCCTTCACCGTTTTGAGAGCGATGGTCATGAAATTATTTACACAAAGTAAAGCGCCTGCCTGGGTTCAAACCCACGACCTACAACTCGTAAGTCGAGGCCGTTACCACTGGGCCACCAGTGCTAAGATTATATAAACAAAAAAAAATAAGACAGATCTTCAAACTAAATATGTATTTCCTAAATGGGTCTACCTACGAACCCCTCTTGTTTGGCTAACTCTCCGCCTGTATAGATGACTAGTTGCGCCCCGCGGTTATGTTATCCTTTATGTCAGTCCTGGTTATAAAAAAGAAATCCGTTTAGTAGTTTTTGCGTGAAAGAGTAACAAACATCCATCCATCCATCCATATAAACTTTCACGTTTATAATATTAGTAGGAAGTCCAAATCAAAATCAAAAGTCATTTATTCAAATTAGGCTGAGAATCAGCACTTTTCGAACGTCAAAATTACAAAAGACAGTCCCCCAAAAACGCCCGCCCTTCACCACTTCCTAGTGCTATCGCTGGGAAGAAGAAGTGGCGCAACAAACTCCCCAGCAGCACAGCTGTCTGTTCAGTTAGAATATAGTTGCATGTATACAATACTAGGAACCCTATGTTCAGTAATGAACATTACAAGAAACTTAAATTATTTGCCATATGCCAGCTAGCCACGCCAATATACCAACTAATATATTAAAAACTAGCTTCTGCCCGCGGCTTCGCCCGCGTGGATGTCGGAAATTATCCCACGGGAACGTGCTAACAGGATAAAATGTATGTGCACCAGGATGCCATCTATCTCGCGGGCCCTTTGTGGCTAATTACAATAGAAAACCAATTGTGTCTCATTAATGGTGATTAAGAACCTATATGATATCTTTACCTAAGTACCTACCTAATTAAAAAAATAAATAAACTCAATAACAGAAAATAAAATACCTACCTACCTAAATAAACCTATTTATGACGATAACTAATCTAAACTCAATCATCATCTGCCTAGCCTTTTCCCAACTATGTTCAGGGCCGGCTTCCAGTCTAACCGGATGCAGCTGAATACCAGTATTTTACATGGAGCGACTGCCTATCTGAACCTCCACAACCCAGTTATTGGGTAATACGATACCCTTGGTACGACTGGTTGTCAGACTTTCGGGCTTCTGACTACCCGTAACGACTGTCAAAGATCCACGAATGACAGCCGGGACCAACGGCTTAACGTGCTTTCCGAGGCACGGAGGTGTCTCGGTATGTAAAGATGGTCACCCATCCACAGACCGACCGCGGCAAGCGTAGCTTAACCTGACCGATCGACCTGTGCGGCTGTTATTATTTAGCCACGGGCCCCTCAATCTAAACTCAATAAATAAGCAAAATCTCTAAAAACTAATATCTATACGAATGACTATCCTACCTAACAGTATTATAAAATAACCTACGGTCACTACGTACACTATCAAATATACTACCTATACTTTAAAATTAAAATCTATACCTACGACTTATATAAAAATAAACCTAAATAACTCTAAAAAGTAAAAGGAATAAAAATGAACTCCACTGCGTGTGACCTAACCTACGACAAACTTATTATTTGCGGTTGGTACAGTAATCGGATCTAGGGATCGAACCGCAAAATTAAGTTTGTTTTTAATTGTATATACTTTTCCGGGATAAAAAGTAGGTACCCAGTGTGGCGCCCAGGATATTAAAGAATAATTATACCAAGTTTCATCGTAATCGAACCGGTAGTTTTTGCGTGATGCCTGAACAAACAGACAGACAGACAGACAGACAGACAGACAAAAATTTTTTTAATCACATTTTTGGGTTCGGTGTCGGTCTAGTAACACCCCCTGCCATTTATTTTTTTGATATTTTCAATGTACAGAATTTTCACTTCTACAGATTTATTATAAGTATAGATTATACATACTCAAGCTAAAAAATAATTAATTAAAATAAAAATAAAAACTCACTACCTAAATAAAAGCCTCCAGGCATAAAGGGCGTGACAGCTTACATATTTATGCATTGCTGGGTTCGTCACATAGCTGTCACTTGCAGTCACAGATGATGAACTAGGACCATGGAAGTATGATTATTGCGCAGACTTTGACATTAGCACCCACTGTTATTACAAAAAAAAAAAAAAAAAGTTATAGTTTAGTCACCTTAAAACAAAAAAATTAAGCGATGCCAAAATATTCCCGCACTATCCTAGCCTTCTTGTAGACTTTCATTGTCAGACATTCAGACGACACGGTTGGCGCAGTGGTTAAGGGATTGACTGCTGCGCTGCGTGTCGCGGGTTCGATTCCCGCGGAACAAATATTTGTATGACCTACAAGTAGTTGTTCCGGGTCTGGTTGTTTGTGTGTACGTGAGTTTAAATGTTTGTAAACGCACCCACGATACAGGAGGAATTCCTAGTGTGGGGCAGTTTAAAAAAAATGAAAATAAATTGTAAAAGTCTGGTATTTTAATTTTTTAGGTCTTGTTATAATGAAAGTTTCATTCAAACAAAACTTAAAAAAAAACAATTTAGCATCGTCAAAAACGCAGACCACACAGTAAAAAGTCGGACATGCAGATATACGACTATTTCAAGCTACGTAATGATAAAATGCCGACACAAACGAGGTCAGTGCATTCGAACGAAAACCGCAGACAGTGCGACGCGTAGAATGCACTTCTATTAGAGCTGCGACACACAATAGCTTTCCGGCCGCGCGATTTACTATGAGAGAAGTCACAGATAACTATCATAACTACGAGTATCCAGCCGCACCTAACATTGGCGGTAGCCCGATTTTAACAAGCCCGTGGGTATGTGCACTAATGGGGCTCAAACTTCAATACGGAATGCGTTTACTATTGAAAATGGAAAATTTTTTGGAATCGAACATGGCATAAAGGTTGATATTGAAAATGAAACCACCTTTCCTTTGACAAGCAAAGTTTGCGACCAAAAATCGCATGAATCTTCTGAAGAACCCCTATAAAGTTGCGACGGTTGTACGCTATACGTCGCCGCCGTGTCGTGCCATAATGATAATTGCAAAATGTGACTCGTGACAAAATATCAGACAGCTAATTGGGCATAAAACTTAAACGTTAATTGTACCAGTGGTTGACATTTCTATTTGCTCACAGATTATTCTTGGGAATGAGGCGAATGCGGCAGGATATTACTTACTGCGTTTTCCTGGCTAAAGTTGCTTATGCTTTAAGTCATCGTGTGTTAAGCAATTGCTTAATTACAAGGTGTGATTAACTTCATAGCTCTTTGAACCAAACGGGTGCGTAGGTAGCAGTTACCTACATGTTTCATCTTTTAGCAGTTACCTAGATTGTTGTCGTTTGTTTAGTCTATTGTAAATCTAGTATAAAATAGGTATATTTAATAATTAGAAAGTATGGAGATTTATTTATAGACTTAACTATCGCATTAGGACAACCTGTAATTATATATAGATTGAAACAGAATTACAACAAATAAATCTTTCTTCGGATTAATGAATTATTGTCAATCCGCAGCAGTTACTTATTGCATCGCGGGCCTGAAACGATTACTCGTTTTCAATTTAGCTGGCTGTTTATAATCGCATAGCTATAGGCTGTACAGTCACGAGCACCAATATGTCAACACTTGGCAACTTTCAAGTGCGATTTTTTCGTGAAATAACGAATGCAACGTTGAAATAAGACACATTACATAAACCTAAGGGTTCGGAAATGCTATGTTCGTAACAACATAAAATTTCATTAAAAAATAAAGGAGTAAATCGCTTTTGAATAAACCCGACTGTATACATACTTTTGCTCGTGACTGTACCTACATGATTTTGAGTGATGCACGTAGCATTTTTCTGACAACACGGAGAAATTTTTCTGGTACTAGATATATCGCGCAAAAATCTGCACACAATGGCTGCCTGTAGATGGACGGCGCCCGCCGCCGAGGCCAGCTCAGAAAGAGATGGCGAGATGACCTGGACGCGTACCGCGAGGGCTAGTTCAAGGTGGCGCGGGAAAATAGTTCCTGGAAGGATTTAGGGGAGGCTTTTGCCCAGCAGTGGGACAGTATAGGCTAGTTAGTCAATTCGACGGCACGGTTGGCGCAGTGGTTAAGCGATTGACTGCTGCGCTGCGTGTCGCGGGTTCCATTCCCGCACGGAACAAATATTTGTATTACCTACATGTATTTGTTCCGAGTCTGGGAGTTTTTCTATCTATAATATGTATGTATTTACAAAAAAAAAATGTATATAAGTAGTTTATCAGCCATCTTGTTACCATAACACAAGCATTAGGTTGCTTAGCTTGGGACTAGATGGCGCTGTGTGAAATGTCCAGGGATATTATTATTATTATTTAATTATATATAATTATGTCTGTTCAGCACAAATTTAGGAACTCATAGAGCTTCTTCGTGGTTTGCCTAGTGCTAAGTGAAACGGTCCAAGTAAATTTCCCCCTGCTCTCTTGTCGATAAAGTAACCTTGAGATCTTCTACTCAATCAAAATCTTAAATTCACTGACAGACAACGCACAACCTAAACCACGAAGCATGAAATTTTGCACAAGAGTTCCTTATATTGAAGTGATTAAATAAATAATTATGTATGTACTCGTATAAAAAAGTTAATCCATATAATCAGCCAATAATGTTCCCACTGCTGGGACGAAGGCCTCCTCTCTATGAGAGGGAGTGGGCTGTAATCCACCACGCGGGCCCATTGCGGGTTGGTAGATGTCACATGTCTTCCAATTTGATTCTAGGACATGCCAGTTTCCTCACGATGTTTTCCTTCACCGTTTTGAGAGCAGTGGTGATGAAATAATTTACACAAAGTAAAGCGCCTGTCTGGGTTCGCGTTCGTAATTTTAGCTGTTAGGAAATCCCATAGCACTGCTTGTTATCTAATAAAAATAAATAATAATTCGCCTATGAAACTTATTTAAACTGCTATTTTAATTTAGAATAATATTATAGAGCGCCTGGGAATAAGCCATTCATATTCATAATATTTATTTGCATTCCATAATGTTGTAGAGTGTTACAATTAAGTTAACAATAAGCAATTTTTTTTTTATTAGACGTTAATGTCCCACGGCTGGGGAAAGGCCTAATATGCTGGTAGGGATCTTGACCGTACTTTTGGGATTGTCCTGATAGCCGTGGAATACCTCTCCACTCCTCATAAGCACCTCAGGACGTGTTGCCCACTTGTTGCTACGACACGATGTCCTAGCGACCGTTTTCGGGGGCCCATTATTGATTGTGCAAGTCACCCCCTGCCATTTTATCTGTGTAATTTATATAAAACATTGGTCAGGCAGGGGCTATATAGACTTTCCATAGTCTTAGATAACCAGTTCACTTTATCCACCCAAACCTATAATCCAATTACTTTGTTTCCATATCCTGCAATAGTCCTTCACCAACCGGGGGTTGTCCTTGGGTACACCTGCATAGTACGAACAAGGATAATCGTCGGTTGGTGACTCATTGCATTGAAAACGTGTAACGGGCCTCTGCGCGTTGGTTTCGGCCCCTCGTACGCCTAAAATAACAAAAGTAAACAACATAAGTAAATATAACATTTTATTTTATTGAGATCAGTGTGTTATAGTTTGTGGTACAAGGTACATAATAATTATTTGGTAAGGTCAATTCAAGTCAAGTCCTAATGGACTTGAGAGCTTGAGAGTACGTGCCCTCTCCTAGTTCCCAATTGATGAAACCAAACTGAATGAACAATTATGAATGGATTCACAGAAGTTCTATAACCGTGACGGTAGCCGGATGTTATGGCAATATAATAAACAATCAGTGAACAAAACACTAATACAATACAAAATATGCAATTTAAAACGGAAAGCGAACAGTTTATATTGATAAATGATCGTAAAGATTTCATCAACTGAAAACATTCAAAACAAAACAAAACATTCAAAACATTTATTATATGCAATTTCAGTAATGTTTTACGTCAGGTTACGACGTAAATTCCACTGCGATGGTCATACTCTATTGCTATGGAAGTGAAATGTTCGTCGTAACCTGACGGATAATTAAATATTTATTAGCTTCGAAAGTGTAAAACATAACAGTCTTAAATAATAGCTTTGGATACCTGGGGCTACACTTGAGTTTACTACGGGATTAGAAATACATACCTACATGAAGTTCGCACATTATAATTATGATGCTGCGCCATTTATCTAGATCTAATCTATAATCTATACAAATAAATAAAAAAAACCGGCCAAGTGCCGGCCAAACTACTCACTAGATCTCGTTCAAACCAATTTTCAGTGGAAGTTTATATGGTAATGTACATCATATATTTTTTTTAGTTTTATCATTCTCTTATTTTAGAAGTTACAGGGGGGGGGACACACATTTTACCACTTTGGAAGTGTCTCTCGCGCAAACTATTCAGTTTTAAAAAAAATGATATTAGAAACCTCAATATCATTTTTGAAGACCTATCCATAGATACCCCACACGTATGGGTTTGATGAAAAAAAAAATTTTGAGTTTCAGTTCTAAGTATGGGGACCCCCAAAATTTATTGGTTTTTTTCTATTTTTGTGTGAAAATCTTAATGCGGTTCACAGAATACATCTACTTACCAAGTTTCAACAGTATAGCTCTTATAGTTTCGGAAAAAAGCGGCTGTGACATACGGACGGACAGACAGACAGACAGACAGACAGACATGACGAATCCATAAGGGTTCCGTTGCCATTTGGCTACGGAACCCTAAAAAGAAGTGTCTCTTCGTAATGTCGTAATAACATATTTTTAAAAAAATACCATATCGCACCTTTAAAGACAAACCGTTACTTAACGAATTTTTTCACTAACAATGTTGTATGAAAAAACAAAATAACTTTTCTGAATTTTGTGTTATAGTGCTAATAAATACCCATCATTATCACCTCAAAATATGGCTCAAAGCCCCATGATTTTAATTTATATTGCGAAAAAGGCGTACATTTTTTTAATTTAAATTCATGTGTAAAATTTTATATTTTCGTTTAGTAACGGTTTGTCTTTAAAGGTGCGATATGGTATTTTTTTAAAAATATGTTTTTTGTTGTTTTCTCCGGCTAATCTACGAAACGGCTGGACCATTCCGACGTGGCGAAGGACATAGGCTACTTTTTATTGACATACCACGCGGGCGAAACCACGGGCGAAAGCTAAGTACATCATAAAAACCAGTTAATACTTAATTATTGCAAAGAATTTGTTTTTGGAAAGACTTTCGCCTCACTAATGTTGACACGAATGTTTAATTCATAACAACCGAACGAAAGGAAACAACGTTAATAAACACGTCGAAATGCTGATAAAATCTAATATTCTAACAGTATTGCTTATTATCATGCGACACCATAACACGACCGACACATTAACACTAGCAGAGGCCTGACAATGGGTCCCATACATCCCATGACATTAGTTCCCCTTCTATCAAATAGGGTACCCTAAAACAATTACCAAATTAGACAAGTTGTGGCTGACATGCGCAATAAATCTTTGGCCCCCTAGCGAAGGCAGTGAAACGTAAAAATAAATGTCAAATGAATTAAAGTTTGAAGCGCTAGATAATATTTTATGGTGCTACAGTTCAACGTTCATTCATTTATTGCATGTGTGATGTGAGATATGAACATCTACATGTTGTAAAGAGAATTAACAGTTTCATTCGTGTGCATTTGCCTGAGTTGAGGACTTATACATGAGTTAATATTGCAGACTAATTATCATATTAATATGTTGCTGCACCTGCGTAGCGTTGCCGTTTGAGATCTAAATAAAACTGCACCTCAATTGCGTAAAACACTATCAATCTCGACCTGATTCATTTTGAAGGATATCGCTGATCAATTTCTTTATATGTTCGAAAAATGAGTCCGCTCAACAACTTTAATAAAGCAATGAATGTTGTTGAACTGTTGATAGTAACTATTGATAGTGAGTTGCTCAATGACCCAGCTGGCCTTCTGGAGTCCTGTACGTGAAAGAATAATCCAATGCTAAACAATAACATGAATGTGTCCTCCAAACATTTTGCAGAAATTCATACTTAATTTTATGAGGTTAGTTATGGAAAAGATCTTTAAGGTTTTCACTTGCATCTTTTGTGGCGCAGTACTAAGAACGTGAAAACATATTGGGGGTAAAATAGGTAAATTAGGTACTTCTCCTAACAAAAGTTTTAGCATAATGAGTCTCTAATGTTCCCACTGCCGCGTGGGCCCAGTGCGGGTACGTACTTGACGAATTTTTGGTTCTAGGACATGCCTCACGATGTTTTCCTTCACAGTTTTGAGAGCAATGATAATAATAACAAAAGTTCAACAAAACAAAAGTTGGATTTTACTTACATTATCTCGAAAAATCCTCTAACACACTGATACCAGGTAATATAAGAAGGTTGAAAGTAAAACCAGAAGATTTCTCTGGGTCAGTGTAGCTATTCAATGGAGAATTCCTTTTCCGTCTCACAATACGACATAAATTGCTGATTCCTAACATAAACACGTCACATGTATCCCATATTCCCATCCAATGAGGTGAAAGTATGGCCGTATTCATTTCACGCTAACATTTTACGATTAGCCGATTAACGGATTAACTAATAGAACTTAGCCAGTAACCGAACTTGAAGTCGACCGGTGAAAGCCTCCAAAACATAATTGCTACATCTAACAATCTTGGTAATTGTTATTACTGTACTGTTTATGAGATAACTATATGTTTGTTGAATAAATTAAGTTAGGCGATAAAAAAAACTGATGTCTTAGTATATGGTTAAGTCTTTAAAAGCTTATAAATTGCCGATGGCAATTTGTAATGTGACTAGAATTATCAAGTCCTTAGAAATTGAAGATAAAGTTACGGTTATACTAAAATAAATTTGCACTATGCAAATTATTTTACAGTTGAATAAATCTGTGTCTTGCACGTTGGCAGATGTATATACACTGTCCATTAGTCCATTCTGTTTTTTGACAGATGGACTACAGAGGAACTAGTGATTGCAGCAACACACAATACATTTATTGATACACGTACGGTATTATTATGTCTGTAAGAAGCCATATATAAGATAATTCAATAAGATAAGGCAATATGTATATGTATATATTTACTTTATTACGCATTTTAAAGTTAATTTTTACGTAATCTGGAATATGTACGTTCTAAGACAGCTGTCAAAAAAGGTTAACATAATGAACAGGGTATAGTTTGTGACTATACAGGGTCCACGGGCAAACTGAAACTATGAATTCAGCACATGATTTTAGACCCTGGAACACTGTGGGCTCAGAATTCTGGATCAAAAATATCTGCTGTTTCATACCAAGAGCCTACGCGGTCGAAATGTATGGAGCACAGCAATTTTTTTTTTAAAACCGTTGAAAAATTTCAACGCTTCGGGACGCGCAATCTGTTAGCATGAATTCAGTACATGGAATTATGTACTGAATCCATGCTAACAGATTGCACGTCGATGTCCCTGCCACCCTGTAGAGAAACCAAAAGAAAACTACTGCAGATTTCTTTATCCATAAAAAACAAAATCGCAATCGCAGGTTTGGCACCCACACTTAGACTGCGACTTAGTTAGATACTTATTGAAGCCTATTTGTAACCTATCCTAGCTACTAATACTTTAAATCCTAATTGCAATTTCCCGCATTCTGCTCACATCCGCAGAAGATGGTCTCCGTAATTAATTAATAAATAAATATTCAACCAACTTTCTATGGTGCAGGGAAACGTTAACAAGGTACGAACCGAGTTTACCAAACTGGGATATATAAATGACCTGAGTGGAAGCCGTTGGGAAACCAATCCACGTCGGAATGGTCCAGTTGATGCAGTGCCACGATAGCCGCGGCTAATTCACTATTTACTTGTAGACGTAGGCTGGGCTGGCCAGTTTTTGAGCGTGTTTTAAGCGTTAAATGTAATTATTATAAGGATTTCCTGCTCGATATTTGTGGAGTATTAATCTTAATACTACGTAGATAGACTGTGACTCTGTCTCTTTTAGAAACGTAAAGTTAGGTCCTTCTATAATTTCATTTGCTGCATTATTAACGCCCATGACGAAAAATAAAACAAACATTACCCAGATTCATCATCAGCCTACAGCAGTCTACTGCTGGACATAGGCCTCTCCTATTGCACGCGATTCAACTCGATTTTCGGCAACTCTCATCCAGCTGCTGCCAGCCTGAAGACGTCCCACCTTACGTTTACCGATTCGCGGTCTCCACCCAAGAACACGTCTACCGCAACGGTCATCGGTTCTACGGCTAATGTGGCCGGCCCATTGCCACTTCAGCTTACCCAGAGTATTTTCAACATTTAGGTACCTAATCTAATCATTAAAAAGCTTCTCACAATCTCTTAAAACATCTTTCAACAATGAAGGAGAAACACAAACGACTATTAGAATTCTTTGTCAGAAATTTCCATTGTCCTCAAATGTACGGCTAGGTACCTTACTTACATTAAAAACCCGAAACGCAATCTTATCGTAAAAGACAAACGAAACAGCTGCACGAGAATTACTTGAAACTCCTTATCTATGACATGGAACGGAAAAGAGCTACTACGAAACTGGAATTAACTATTTTGAGAACTTGTTTTTATACTTAACAAACTGGTATTTGACAAATCTACGTCTGGTAAACGTATCCTTAATTAATGTAGGGAAACACGTCTCTAAAACCAGTGCTTATTTGCTGAGAGCGTGACCTATGGCTTTCACCTTTAAGGATGCTTGGGCCAGATAAAGTGCGTTGTTTCCTCTGCCTCTTGTAGAATGTTAAATATTTCAGCTTTTATACTATGCGTTCTACCTCACATTCTGTGACAAACGAATTTGGTATATGAAACAGCGGGGAATTGCGTAACACACTAACAGGAGGAACGGCTTTCATTTTGACAGTTCAACAACATTCAATGAGTTATTTACCGTATTAAGCAGTCATTTTTCTCAAGCATACGAAGCAATGGATTAGCAATATTCTTCAAAATGCTTCCAATATTCTGACCGATACGCAATTAGGGTGCTGGTAAAGATCGGTGTACCTTGTGTTAGTCTACGAGATGTCTAGCAGTACACATGGTACCTACGGATAATGATGATGATCCGACATTACAATAATGACGATTATATAATCCGACAATATGTATAGTAGTAGCATCAAGAACCCACCATTTAAAGCGTAGAATATCTTCTTAAAATGATCTGTGGAATCCTCATGCAGCTATTGAAATAAGATATAAAAGCGGCGACTTTGATCCATGACCCATAAAATGCTATCTTAAACTCCAAGTCTACCTCATTCAAAGAAATTTCCGCCAAGTGAATAATAGCCGTGAAATCACAATTAAAGATTCAGCAGTAAACGCCTTCAGACTTCAGTCTGGGAGGAAACGGGATAGGATGCTATTATGATGACGTCGTAAATCAGCGGATGTCGGCGACAACAAATGCGACACACGACTCACAACTGAATTGTGGAGTCGTGGGCGAGGGCCTTGGCACGACGAACTTGAGGCCTACCAAAGTACGAATGTTCGGGTTTGAATGAGAATATTACTAGAACGGGAAACTCTTGGCACACAATTGGGATTCCGGTTTCGGTGGCTACGAGAAATAGGTCGTAGGCGATGGCCTTGGCGTCAGAAAATTGAGGTGTATCACAGGGAGAGCAGTGGCCCAGTGGCCCAGTGGTAACGGCCCCGACTTATAAATTGTAGGTCACGGGTTTGAACCGAGTCAGGCGCTTTGCATTGTGTGAACCTATCAGAACCTATCACTAAAGTGATACCTATCAGAAACTCCAAAGATAAGCAGCAATTACCACATTAATGTTGGCATTGGTAGTTCTTCTAAACAAACAGATTTATTCGAGAAAGGCGCATTTGAAACCAAGGGCATTCGACACTGATATAATCAAAAACACTGGACTAATAAATGGACACAGCAACAATTCACTAACTTCAAAATCCCCGTTATTACGGCTGTCTTATGAAGTCAGTAATATTTCATTGCGCAGAATGTTGGATCTGATAGTAGGCCTCAAAACAGCAATCCTTTCGGATTCTATAATGCTGTCTACTTGTAAATCGCAATCGAACCGGGTGCCGTGGGAGTTAAACATGGAGTAGATAATAAATACTATAGGGACTATTAAAAATGATACCCGTTAAGTATACTTACCTAATTATTATGTTTAATTCATGGGAACGTGTTTACATCAACGCGGCTTTTACATCACTGTGTTTTCGAAACAAAAAACCTTTTCGAAATAATTTGAAAGCTTACCTGTTCTAAATTCGTTTGAATGTTCGAATTTAACGAAATTAAAACTAGAGTTTTACTGCCAGCACCCCAATTGCATAACACTATCAATCTCAATTTGAATCAATCTGAAGGATTATTGCTAATCCATTGCTTCATATGTTCGAAAAAATTGTCTGCTCAGCAACGTAAATAACGCAATGGATGTTGTTGAACTGTCTCATCACAGAGTGTAACTTTTTCAGATTTATTTTCGAATCCATAAAATTTGAAAGTACATAACCAAGATTTTTTTTTATATTTTTATAATAACTGTCATGACTTGGCCTATTGCCCGTATTCGGCTTGACGTTGATTTCTGAGACACGTTGTATATATAATCTACATAATATACCTATATGTATACTTTTTTTTTGAGGATGGGAAATCATCAAATGACTCCTCCCGCTCTGGGTGGAGCAGGAGGGAGTGTCAGACTCTTACTGACTAAAACCCACCCGTGTTCCTTCCTTAGCTCTTTATGTTCCAGGGCAGCGGTAACCCTTTCGGACAATCCCGCTACCCTGACAACAATCCCGCTACCCTGGCCACCTATATGTATACTTACATCAAATTATAAAATTATTTCAAACAAGTTCATTTCGGTTAGGTTTAGGTTAGATCGTGCCAATTATTGTGATAAATTGGTTATCAAGCATTATGAAAAACAATATACCGGTTAATGAATACAATAACATGTTTGTGTTCTGAACCACATCCGCCCATTATCACCCCATTTCTCACTACTCTGTGGTTTAATAACACGTAGGATTCTGAATCAATTTGTCCTACACAATGAACTCGCAGTTATTCAATTCTATTGAATGCCCTTACAGTTACTTATCTGTGTGTCCTTGATAAGCGGGGATCCGTAAGCCGCATGGGTGGCAAGTGGGTTTGGACGAATCGTTTAATTGTGGCTAGTAAAATATCTACATAAATGCAAATAATTTATGTGATGTGTGTGTGAGTGAAATCGTGTTTTCGTAAAGATATCGTACATAGCAAAATGAACGATAATTCTCCAGAAGATGCGCGACCTGTGCGAATGAGTGTATCTAATTTGTGCGTTACACTATTGACATAAAATTCATTATGCTTTGTACAAAAAAAAAATCGCTTCCATTCAGTTCCACGGCAATGTAAATTGAGCCATATTCGTCCAGTCGAAGGTACCTATCTGTTTCACTTCTGTATACAGCTATTGACACTAATGTAGGTACATGTAACCCACTGATAACATTGTCGTCTGATTTGGTAAACCATACTTAGCTATCACCATGGGTTAATATAGAGTAACAAAACCGCAACCTCATTATCACATAATACCGAAACGTTAAATTTCATGGATCTAGGCATAGTAATAATCAAACAGGATGTTGAAAGTAGTCTCCATGTTTTCTTCAAGGAAAAAATAAAAACCTAAATATTTTAATTTATTTAATAATATAACTATAGCATACCTTTTTTCCTCTTTGATTTCCTTTTTATTTCATTCCTTTAATAATTCCTAAATAATTTAGTTTTTTTTATTTTCTATTTATGTGTAGGTACAGTCACGAGCAAAAGTATGTATACACTCGGCTTTATTCAAAAGCGATTTACTGCTTTATTTTTTTAATGAAATTTTATGTTGTTACGAACATAGCATTTTCGAACCCATAGGTTTATGTAATGTGTCGTATTTCAACAAAAATTGAAAAGAAAAGCGAAAAAATCGC
This sequence comes from Apamea anceps, assembly GCA_951799955.1. Lineage (NCBI taxonomy): Eukaryota > Metazoa > Arthropoda > Insecta > Lepidoptera > Noctuidae > Apamea > Apamea anceps. The sequence goes on from OX637501.1 coordinate 7,798,982, forward strand.
AATTGAAAGTTGCCAGGTGTTGACATATTGGTGTTCGTGACTGTACACACATATTTATATAAACAGACAAGAAAAAACAGAACAGAAAAATAGGTATAGAGGTGATACTTATTTCATAAGAAATCTCTTCCAACATACCTGCGATAGGACAATAGATAGAGAAATATAGACAGTGTATGAAAGAATAAAGGAGACAAAAAAAATAATACATACAATCAAAAACAATTCACTTAATAAAACTAAACAAGAATCGTGGAATATACATACATACATACAAATAAACATACATACTTCTAAAATAAATATCACTAGAATGATAATAATTATAACGTACCCAAAATAATTAGAACGTAGGTAATAATTTTTCCGGAGCCTGATCAGATTTGTTTAAGGCTCCCGCAGACAGGCGCGACGTGACAGCGCGACGCGACGTTATGTTAGTAGAACAATTTCTATGAAGAAAACTTCATGGATATTGCTCTAGCAAAATCGCGTCGCAACGTCGTGTCGCGCCTGGCTGTTAAAGCCTTTCAAAGTCAAAGTCAACTTTGACTTTGACTTTGAAAGCCTTTAACCTACTTATATTTTAATTTTCTTAGGTGACTTTTCAATCATAACACGACTTTCAAGATGTTATTATCTCTTGAAAAACAGTACTTTTTGTAACACATCTATGCCAAAATCTTTGTATACAATGATTACAAAATTCGCCGACCCACCGAGTGCCGAGTGTGAGCCATAAGTGTATATTTTAATGATACTTTTTTGATCTTCCCTTTTGATCTGCGCTGCGCACCATATTCCAGCCTGCTTGTTAACATTTTAAGACACATTGACCAGTAAGTATACGACGTAGAACTCTTGAACAGGAACTGAGTCATCGCTCTAGATAGGGACATCCTCTACGTTTATTAAAACGAGTCAGCCTACTAATCAAGATAAATTGTATTATATGATAATTTCATTTAAAATCGAAACGCAAAATAATTATTTTAATTAAATCTTTTTTGGAGCCGATAGGACCGATGGCCGGTGGAGCAGACGAGTCCTAGAGTGGAGACCTCGTATCGGCAAGCGTAGTGTGGGACGCCCCCAGCTAGATGGACGGACGACCTTAAAAAGGTGGCTTTGACAGACTGGATGCAGAAGGCGGAGGACAGGGTGTTGTGGCGCAGCCTGGGAGAGGCCTATGTCCAGCAGTGGACTGCGTTAGGCTGAGTTGTTTGATTGATTGAATCTTTTTTGATATCAACAACACAAAATGAAAAACTACTTTTGAGATACACCTACATTTACATTTAATTTTCATAATATTTATTCTCATTCAAATTCAATACACAAAGAAACTAAATTCACGACTAACACCGCGTTGGTTGTAGCGATACATCTTAAGGTATATCTCGTCTTGTTGAACACAAACTCGAACAATTTACATGACTTTGCGGCGGCACTGAAAGCGGGAACATAACAGAAAGTTCTCAAACCGTATATCTGTTACTACGTGATACTCCAGTTAATTAGAACTACTTTCACTTAATTAAAGGAACATCGATATTTATACTACTCTCGTGACTATACCTAATTAAAAGAAATAATAAAGTAATAATAAATAGTATTGGCATAAAAAATGTACATGTACAAACAAAGTGAAGCCCTGACTCCTGCGCTAGGTAACAACACCTGTGTCCAAATTGCTTGCATAATCAACCTATAATATTCCCACTGCTGGGAAACAGGCCTCGTCTCTGTGAAAGAGAGTGGGCCATTATCCACCACGCGGGCCCAGTCGGTTTGGTGGATGTCACACGCCTTCGAAATTTTGGGTCTAAGACATGCCGGTTTCCTTACGATGTTTTCCTTCACCGTTTTGAGAGCAGTGGTGATGAAATTAAATACACAATGTAAAGTGCCTAGGCGCCTGGGTTCGAACTCACGACCTACAACTGGTAAGTTGGGGCCTATACCACTGGGCCACCACTACTCACACACTACTCTCTCCTAATTTCTTGATTAATATTCAAAACATCTCGAAAATATCGTAAAATTTTAGTAAAGACTCTAGATCTAATTTAATTCATAATTTATAAAGACCAGTAAATCAAGAGGTCGTAATCGAGGTTAAAATAATACTAAATGTCGATGCTACCGAAAGGAAAGTCATATAATCAAGCACAATAAAAGTGTCTGGTACAAAATGTTATTTCCTTGCGAATCGTCGTCAAAATAAGGACGTCCTGAGCCGTCCAGTGCACCGTGACGTCATCGTCACGGTAAGGATAAAAACGGCTTGTTGTGTAGACAAAATAATCCCAGGGTGGGCGCTATCAATCTTCATACGTGGGGCCAAATTAAACTGGACTCCGTCTCAGTAAGTACTGGTGGCAGGAAAACTGCAAACTGTGATTTGTTTTTAGACTATATAGCTTCTGCCCGCGACTTCATCCGCGTGAAATTTTGGTCCATCGCGTCCCATTCCCATCCCATCGCTCGCCCGTCTTAATACTTCGTTTTCACTTAGTGTTCTTTCTGACTTTTTTTAATTTTGCTCGGCTCTTAACGGCCGTAGCGTGATGTTAGATAGCCTATAACCATCCTCAAGAATTGGGCTGTCAAATGCAATAAGAATTTTTTTTATCTGTCTGCTAGTTCCGAAGATTACCCCCTACATACATACAAACAAATAAATTTTACCTCTTTATAATATTATAAAGAGGTAAAATTAGTATAGATATTGTTTCTTTTTTTACTCAAAGGGATTTTAGACGAGGAGTTTTTTTTTCTAGTACAACATAATAATTTCGAGCTAATAACTTTCTCAATTAAGCCAAATGTGGAATTGATAGCAATGTTAGTTAGGTTAGTAAGTACTAGTCACTGAAAACGGAAGTATCGAAAAGATACCAAGGTATTATTACTATTAGGATTTTGATTAGACATTTCAGTTGCAGAATCCTGAAAACCGTGAAAAGTCAGAATTAAATACATAACCAACACTTTGATAACCAATTTGGGTCCGATTCTGGCTCTGTCTAGATTCGATCCCAAGTTAAGAATATGAGTTTGATAAACATGAATTGTTACCAACTCTTCACGTCTACCTAACGGCTCATCCTCTTTCCCATAGTACTTAAAGTCAGCTCATCAATAAGTTAGAAGTGTATTTGTACTTAAACCTTTACCTAACCCTTCGGAGATCACAGGTGTTGCGATGATATTTATGTTAAGTATCGCTCGTGGCCTGTACTCATAATAGGTCGTAGCACTCGGTGTGAGGTCGCTTTCATTCACGACCTAGGATCACTGAAACAACACATTTCTCTGCTATTACCTATGGGTAAGATAAGTAAAAGCTGTAGTTTAGATGCCAGACGTGTCTGTCAACGTGTGTAACCTATTACTGGTTCAACACTGTTATTCGTAGTTGTATTTTGTTTGGATATACGGTCTATTATGCCATGGTTGGCACGGTTAATGTCCTGCAGATCTGACGGGGCATTGAGCTCCCTAAAATAGGGTTCAGCTACACGAAGACTGATGCATGCATGGCGTCTGTTGGGACAAGTCAACTCAAAGCTGCAACGCTCTTTCTTCAAAGACCCTTCCAGTCGTAGCCCTGCATAGTTAGACTCACATAAAAAATATAATGTTTTGACTTTAAAAGAGACCGTGACCTCTGAGTTTGTTTCGGCATTTCCTCTCAGAGATCAGTCAGCTAGGAAATGCCGGAAATATTGATGTACAAAAATATCTTAAAAGATCTACTTACATAAATAAACATTTCATTTCGTTAATCAATGCCTGCTTTTGAAGATGGATCGACCGTTTCGTGAATCAGTCAAGAAGTCGTGTTTGGCACCAGGCATTAGTAAATAGAAAGACGTGTCTTAGAAGCCGTTTGATTTCCAAACAAAAAACCTTTTATACAAAGTAATGGTTCTGCTCCCAAAGGGATTTATTAAATCCCAAGGGACCTACGTATACGTGTCGGTTGATAACGATTATTCAATGTTCACTTTGTAACCATAATAGAGGAATGAATAATAGAACATTATAAGAACTGTAAAAAAAATAAAAACATTCCTGTCTTGATTTTTCTGTCACCACTACGCGGTGTGCACCCGCATTTCAACAGCAATCTTCGTATTGATATAGTTAGCGGTCGTCCTCGCGACCTTGTGGCCAGGCCAGGACACAATTAGAAGTGTTCCGCCACTGTGCTCGCACAGGAACACAGGGCAGTCGGCACGTGCCATCTGCCATATCCTTGCATGCATCCTTATCAACGAGACACGTGAACGAGGAACTTTCGCGACATTATCATATCTACTATTAGATTTTTATATCGTTGGTCATCACTTCGCCTAAGTACCAGCTGGTCTATTCTGTAAAAATCTCACCGTAAAAAGGTAGGTGAAGTGAGCCGCCAGTCCACCTGAATAGTGTCAATCCCTAGGGATTGACACTATTGACAGCTCACTTCACCTATGTGGCAAGCAGCTGGAATTCATGGCATTATTTTGCATTTACGCTGCAAAACGTAGCTCTTCAAACTGTTCTGCTTAGTGGTATAGCTAAGGTCTTTTCTCAAATAATTTTGTAAATACAATTTTATATAGTTTGTTATCCTACTAATATTATAAACGTGACAGTTTGTTAGGATGGATGGATGTTTGTAACTCTTTCACGCAAAAACTACTGCACAGATTTGAACTTTCAGTTAAATGCTTGTGTTTTTCGGTTTCTCTGGACCCATCATGGAAATGTTAATATTGGTAGGTAGCTGTTCATTCACTTTATCTTGTAGCCTGTAGGACACACACAACACAGGACAGCGGACACGTGCCATCTGAAGACACATCCTTGAGTGCATCCTTATCAACTGCCAAGTGATTGGAACACGCGAACGAAGAACTTTCGCGACATTATTTCACTGATTTATTATGAATCGGCGAATTAACTAGTGAAATAAATTAATTGGCTGTATCATCTAGATTTTTAAATCGCGACTCATGTTTACCTGTTACTGCTTTGTGAGCTTTTTTTTTCACAGAATCGAAGAGCACGGCAGCTAATTGAAATAATTTTATGAATCAAAGCTGAAACAAAATTACTTAATAACTTTTGTCATTGAGGTTCAAAAAAGCTCAAACTTTTCTTTCACTTACGTCCACTGTTGGGCATGGGCCTCCCCCAAGCACCGCCACTTCGATCGGTTCTGTGCTTCCCGCATCCCGCGGATTACTGCGGCCTTCACAAGGTCATCGGTCCTATAATTCGTATGAAACTTGAAATATAGCTACGAGTAAGATCTCCTTAGATAATTTTAATCAAAGCAAACTCCCGCTAGAAAGGAAGTCATAATAAAAACTCAAACGTTCAATTTAAATTTTGATCATTTCTCCACATCACCAGTTTCTAATATCAAAGTCAATATCTCTCAATTTTACGAGCTGTTAAGTGTTAATCGTAAAAAAACAATTTCTCGTACACAACTAAAATAATAGATGAGAAGTGCTTAAAATCATGTTCTTCAAGTTTTGTCCGGTCATAAAACGCCCCTAAGAGCCTCGGGCGTAAAAAGGAAATTGCGTTTCTATCGTAAATGATAATTACTGTTATGAAGTAAATGCCAAGTAACCCGATTTCTAAAGCGTATCCTGCGCACATTAACATTTAACTGTAGTAAATTAGCAACTGACCTGATGGCCGCACAATCGTTTGTGTAAGTCATTGCACTCGGAAGTACAATAGCAGTGCTATCGCATGACTCGATATCAATTAGCGTGTTCGATAATTTTGTTTTTAACCATTTTAGAGTTCTACATCGAAACTGGAGCACAGAGATATTTGAATGAGGTGATATTGTCGATGCGAAAAGTGCTTACTAATGTAAAAACAAGCAACGCTAACAACCTATTAAGTAGACTGCAATAAAGCAAGTTAACTGCCTAATAAGCTAGTTAACTAGGTAATAGGATTGTACGTCAGTCGTGTAGTTAATATTGAAGTTCTCGATTGTACTTGAGTAGCGTTTGCAAATTGCCGGTTATACTCGTATTAAATCGCCAATTAGATTATAGTTCATTCAGGCCATGAAAACGATCATTGAAAATTATGCGTACCTACTTACTTAAGAAAACATACATACTGACTTTTGCTTGCCAGCCATTGATATCTGGGTAACTTTAACTAAGACAAAAATATATCATAATTATGCTTGATTCGAATGCATTTTCTACTGTTGTGCCAAATATCATCAACATCCGTGATTGAGTTATAAACTTTCGCATTTATATTAGTTTCGATACATAAATGAATTATGGCCATAGTTATTTCTGCAATACTATATATAAAACTATATACTAATACAAATAATAAAGATGAAGACTTTGTTTGTTTGTTTGAACGCGTTAATCTCTGGAAATACCAGTCGAATTTGAAAAAAATATGTTTGCTTTTGATAGCCCAACTCTTAAGGAAGGCTATAGGTTACTTAACATCACGCTACGACCCTTAGGAGCCGAGCAGGACGTCAGAAAGAACGCCATGCGAAAATGAAGTTATGCGATGCGATGCGACGCCGCGACGGGATGATGTCGCGGGCAGAAGCTAGTTCTATAATAATTATATATCGGAATATATAAATAAAAAATATAATGAGAGAGTTACCTATGCATGAGTCACATACATGATCTTAAGCTTTTTATAGCTGTCGCCGACCGTGACCCGTTGAATATATATTGTATTTTACAAGTAAACCACATAATTTATTATGTACATTACGTTTATATATCGTAATTTTATTGGACCTATTCGTTACTTATTATTTTATTATTAGCACTTGATGCTAAGGAGGTCAACTACCTGTGGCGTTATCAAAATGAGGTCACGTATTACAAAGTAGCGGAAAACAGTTCAATATGTATAATACCTATATATATATATATTTTTTAAACTACATAATAATAATATTAACATTAAATAGTATCATCTGTAGGTACACTTGACTTAAAGCTAGCTAAAATACCGGTAGGCGAGACCTGTACAAAAACGTATACCTGTAAAACATAGTACGGTCAATTATTTGATTTTCCCGCCTAAGTGATCATACACACAAGCGACACGCATCGACGACAGAGTCAACTGCATCCGTCGACACCCAACGACGCCTGCCGTCGACAGCGTATCGCTCGTGTAATTGGAAGTAGTTTAGCAGAAAGGACTCGACCCACAAAAGTAATTTTTGAGATATCGAGGTTTCAAGTTTAAGTTAACTACGTCAAATTGAAAATACATGAGCGGCAGCAACGGCAAAGGTAACTTCAGAACACTAATATTCGGCTTTCAGTCAATAGAGCTATGTGGGCTGACAAGATCAGATTGTCACCAAGTGTCACTCCGAGGTATTTGATTGTAGGGTACGTGCGAGTTCAGGGCAAGTACAAGATAGGGTGCCTGCTTGAGTCATCGATTAGGGAATATGAGTTCGGCGCATGTGTAGACTGGCGTAGGGTAAAGTGGATTATGTTTGTGGTAAGTTAGTTGCCATTAAACCAATTTAAAACTTGTCTAGTCCTTTCTGCGCCGCGACATATGCTTCGTGTCAGGTATAATCAGCAAAGGTCGAGATTTTTCCATTTTGGAGAACGATTTTGATTATAATAATAATAATAACGTTTATTCACAGAAAAAAATGTACATTATTTCACAAATTAAGTGCTTAGTCTACAGTTACTGTACACAAAAGTATTAGCATTTGGGGCCGAACTAGGCATAGCCTGTATTTCAGCCCTCAACGCCGATCCCCTGAGTTACATATAAGTGTTGAAACTATGTATTTTAATGAGCCCATGTACAGTCGCCAAAGGAGATAAGTAACCAGGGTCGTCGGATATAATTGAAGTTTAGTAAGAAACCGATGGATGTTTTCGAAGGAAATTTAATTTAAATAATAGAAAACAAACAGTTTATTTATCAAATTTCATTTCATTTAAAAACATCTATAGGTTTCTTACTAAACTTAAACTATATCCGAAGCCCTGCTTACTTATCTCTTTTGGTGACTCTACGTGCCTAATATAATATAGAAAAAAGAAATTAATTAAGAAAAAAACTTACAAGTTAGGAAACATAGCATGACAAGTTTGAGAACAGTCCTCTCTTTGTGTAAGATGAGGGCGTGCATGAGTGAGTCTGAGAGGGTGTGTGAGATTGCGGAACCTTAGGACAAGTGTGTGTTTTTTTTTTAATAATTGATGATGACTTTATAAATGAGAACAAATTATTAAGTAGGGACCTGAAGCAATTTTTCTGTCTCTTCGTACGTGAGCTTTTGAAGGTAATCCCTTACTTTAATTTTGCAGGATTTCTGAGTCAACGGGTATATGTTGAGAATTTTATTTAACTTGTTGTAGATGTAGGGGCCATGATTGAGGATTGTGGCATAAGTATTTATATTTCTGCAAGTATATTGATCGTTCAGCTTATCGTTCTGCCTATGATCCGTTTTTTCGTTAGGAATCTCCGTAAAAAAAATGTATAGGGCACGGCTATAAATATATTTTTTCTTTCCTCTCAAGGTACGATATGATAATAATATTGGGTCCATTATACATAAAACGTGTTAAGCTGAAGTTTATAACAAATACTTAATACGATTTAAACAAAAAATAATAATGACACCCTTCAACAATAAACTGCAAGGTTTTTTTACAAATAAATGTACTTACTTACCTGAATTATATAAACAAGAACCTACTTCATATTATATCTCGTAATAAACGTTACTATAATAAATAATAAATCAACGTTAATAAATCAGAACGCATAAGTGTGACTTCCTCAATTTTCCAACGGAAAATAGCACTTATTTTAATTAAATAAAGATATGAATTTATGTGCACAACAGTAGGTCACCCACTTGTTATGTAGCATTTCTTTCTCAATTTTACTCTTTTAACACATAAAAATAACATTACACCTGTAATCCCCGAAAGGTATGCAGAGGTGTACATGACACAAATTATCACAACATTAACCTAACCTTTAAGTCTTGCTGCATAAAAATGAAAATTGCCTAACAAATACCCATACATAGTAAATGACCTAACACCAACATCTTAAAGCTCAAGTTTGCGTATCAAAATTATTTATTTTTTCTGTTCATTGAGTAGTGTTAGTCTGATAAACTCATACATGTCATATTGAATAACCTTTAATGTTAAATGTAAATCTATGGATCAACTGATTTTTTTCACGAGTTCAGGGTGGGTCCCGTAGTAAAAGTTGTTTATAATGACGAGTACAATGACCCCCTTTAAGGTTTAAAACGACCAAAATTTAACGGTGTATACATAAATACAAAAACCAAAGGATATTTAGGTTGAAATACACGTCCGCATCGCTGTCATCCGGAAACGTGCCCAGAAGACTGGCAGCATATTAAGCAGCATTTCCCCAGTTATATTGAAGTCCCAAGCTCCCAAGAAATAGGGGGCGACTTCGGGCTGCTACTGAGAAATTTCAGATAAAAAAAAAACCAATAACACCGACCCGGGAATAGAACCTAGGACCTCATGCTCAGCAGTAGCACTTACGACCACTCGACCAACAAGGCAGTCCACTCTTTTAAATACTTTGATTTAGCTTACTTTGCTTACAATGGCGCCGATATCCTTGTTCACAAACTAAACTAAATTTAAGTTCAGTGCACCTTTTTCTTTCTATTTCATTAAGAAAAGGACAGAAGATAAATATTAGTTTAGTCCTGTCAAATTAAGATACTCCATAGACAGTTTAGACGTGATTAAAAACATGGATACTAAAAATACGTCAATTTACGACAGGCGCTGACTGATTTGACAGGACTAAACTTCTGTCCTTTTCAAAATATTTATCTTCTGTTCAATTTCTCGGTAATGGCCAGAAGCCCTTAACAAAATGACATTGTATCAGCGACAACGATGATGGACAAGGCCAAATATTTTGGATACTATAGAAAAACGTATGGTCAATCTTGTTGAAAGTCGTTGTAAAAATTACTAAACGCTTAGAAAGCGACTGCCACTTTCCTAGCTCAATTTTTTTTAATTCGGTCTCGGGTCATCCCTATTAGATCTACTTGCATCTCTCCCCTTTTATTGCGACGGACAAAACCCTTTTCTTTGAATAAAATATTTTTTATATTATACGAGTATGTCGACGTCAGTGTAAAAGTGCGCATACCTATAGCTAGTCTTTTTTTTTTTTGTGGATGGCAAATCATCAAATGACTCCTCCCGCTCTGGGTGGAGCGGAAGGGAGTGTCAGACTCTTACTGACTAAAACCCACCCGTGTTCCTTCCTTAGCCCTTTATGTTCCAGGGCAGCGGTAACCCTTTCGGACGATCCCGCTACCTTGGCAGGCTTCGGCCCTATCGGGCCCCGTCACTCGTGCTGACATCTCTTTGAGGCGCGCGTGGAACACATACACGCCGTCCGGCACGGGCCTGGTCCTGATCGGACGGTGAGTTACCCATTACTCTCCGCCCGCAGGCCCGCGCCTACAGTGGCCGGGAGTCGTCACGCGGCTCCCGACGATCTATAGCTAGTCTTATAGTAACTTATTTATTTGTTTAAAAATATTTGTTAATTTTGGTAATGCTCGTCTAGTGGCAACCCGACCTATCTGCGGATAATGCAGTGGACTGCAACATTACTTCCTAAACTTTTGTTAACCTTATGTATTACATATGTTGTAGTTGTTTATCATTCCTTAATAAAAAAAAGTACCTACTATGAAAACAAAAGCCATGAAATAACAAATAGAGGGAAGAAAAACGATATTTTTGTTTTTTCCTCATTGTAATCTGTTTGGTTCGTTTTCGCCAACAAAGACATTTCTCGCCACAGATCGGAAGGATATATTGAAATATAAATATCGTACCCGCCTATGGAGGACACATCGACAGACTAAAGCCACGTTATTATCGTGGCACTAAAGAATAATACGCGTTTATTTTAGGTCATGAAACAATACCTCAGTAATCTAGGTACAGATAAAGCGAACAGTGAAAGCTTTATCGAAACCAGGTTGATTTATTACGCACATGTGTAACGAGCTTTATATAACCCCATTGTAATATCCCAATAATTAATGTATACTTATACCAGGTCAAATTAAGTAAGCTAGCGAAACTCCGCAAACAATTAGATTAGCTCGCGAAACTCCGCAGACGTGACTGGTAATAAATTTGTTTTATGTTTTATCATGTTTAGATATCGGTACCGATCACGTCTGCAGAGTTTCGCTAGCTAATTTAATTTCACTCTGAATACCTCCATATGTACCTTCAGCATGGTACAATATACTATCTATCTGTTACTGGCAATAAAGTGCAAGCACCTCTGTTTCACCTTAAAGGGTTAATAATTATGTCAATAGCATTATCAGCAGCATCTGAAAATTCGTACTACATATTTAAGTGCTAATAACCTCGAACCGTAATCACCGATCTAATTAATTACCAAGCTTGGTGATTAATCAACATCTTTGGTGATCAGTCACCAAAAATATTAATTAATCACCAAGCTTGGCTTGGCTTAGCTCAGTCTAAAGGAATTAATTACGTCAAAAGCAATGTATCTAAAAATGGACATTACAGAAGTGCTAATAACGACATAATCACCGATCTAGGTAAATACCAACCTTGGTGATTAATTAATATCTTTGGCAGTGTTTTGTAGACCCACAAATAGTTTCGATCTTTAGTAGGCCTATGTTAACCAATATAATTTTTGATCCTAGTGTAGCGGTATCTACAACGCCACATGCGAAAAACGCGTTATACTGACGTCACGCAAATCCTGCATCTCGCAAGCAGAGTTTATCGCGCACTTAGCATAGATACAATTTCCCAACATCAATCGTTGGACAATTGCCCGCCAGACACAACACCCGTCTGGTCGGAGGATCCTCCCTTTTCTATGGAGGTTGAGTGAACTTTACACCCTGTTCCTCATGCCTCCAAACTAGTAACGATGTAAAGGTCCGCCACACGTGCATTCGTTCTGAACACAATTAACCTACAGCCACAATTGAGATGGCAAATAATTGTAGTGTCCGTTCCAAGTAATAACAATCTCATTGTCCAGTTACTGTAACGGCCAAAAGATTATATGACGCGAATCGTCTGAGAAAGTAGGCCTGTCATTGACTTTGAGCGACTAGACCGGTGGTAGACGGTGACTGGGGAGCAAAAAACGCACCGTTGTAGCCGGCATTATTTATTTACTCACTGCAAACACATCCATTGCTGCATTTACTCCAGAACTAAACAAACAATGCTCTAGTTGATACAGCAATGAATGCTATGCCAACGGATTCGGTGGTATGAACGTGCGGTGGGAGACGGTCGAGGTAGAGGTAGTTTTTGTGTTGTTACAAAAAAACCTATCAAAAGCGATCTTGTAAGGTAAGCGTTACAAAAGATGATAATAATTATAATTATGTCTATGATGAAAGATAAGACGTCATGGTTTACTAAGAAGAACAAGATTAATGAAAAAACGTTACGGGAAAATGTTTTAATTATTATTTGGTAGTCTGTTTCAGGTGCTCTACTTAATATTAATTAAAATGAGTCATTGTGCAGTTAGATGCTAAAGGAGATCAACTTATTACAGTTAATGTGAACAGCTATACCTTGAACCGTAGAACAATAATAGCGTCTAAGAATGAGGATGCTTAGGTTCATACGGATCGCTTTGGGAAATCAGCATATAGCTATAACTGATAGTGACTACAGCAGGAAGAAATATTAACATTGTCGAATCTTTTTACCACGTCATGCCCATACATACATGTTATGTGATTCAACAAGACGTACAGTTCGTGCGGACATGAGATACAATAAAATAACATCTAACTAAAGATGTACATAACGAAGTAATGTAAAAAAAAATATCCCGAATTTCTAAGCGGAAGATACAGAAGTCAGCCAGCTAACTGAACTGCATTTACATGTAAATACTAAAACTGATAGGAATATTGAAAGCGATAAGCTTTGACGGTCGTGCGCACTGCATTTATCACGTTAGCGGCGCTCATGTGAAATGGGGCAGGCGCTGCTTACTCAACCAATTACTGTGCCACACCGAAGGAAGCCATGCTATAGATATATTGTAGCTAGCAAAGGCTCCTATCTACCAACCCGCATAAGGCCCGCGGTAGAGCCCACTTCTTCTCGAAGAGAGGAGACCTGTGTTCCAGCAGTGGAAACATCATAGGCTGATTATCAAAAGGCTCCATGCAAGTAAACTTGGCCTAGGTACCTACTTAGGTAAAACTAAACAATCTCATCAGTTTAAAGAAACGATTCAACTCCGGGAGTCGTCTCCCTAGCCGTCGTAGGCCGATAGATTTTGATGCCGTCACAATCACACACGGTGCTGATTTTGATGAGGTCAGATAGATCCAAAGTTATGGCCACTTAAGATATATCTTGTCCTAGTAAAATAATACAGCTAGCTAATAGTGAGGCTGTATTTCAAAAAGGGCAAACTGGATGTAGGAAAGAAGGCTGCCGGGCTCAAATGTGATTAGGGGGGTCACATCAGCCGCATCCACGATGACCGCTGGGCAAATGTCTCCACACAATGGGAGCCGGAAGATGGACCCAGAAAGAGATGGCGAGATGACCTGGACGCGTACTGCGAAGGCTGGAAGGGAAAAGAGATGCTGGAAGGATTTGGGAAAGGCCTTTGCCTAGCATTACAGGGACAGTATAGGCTAAAAAAAGAGTAAAAAGAATCAAAAATATTCCTTTTACTCTTTTTTTAGCCACTACCGAGTGTGTGTATCAGTTTCGTAACTTCAGCACAGGCAGTCATACATATCCATTAAGACACAATGTCCTATTGATTGGCAGTAACATGGTTTTACTAAAAACTGCAATGGCCGCCAGACAGTAATCAAAGCTAAATAATCGATAACAGGAAACGACAAACAGATAAAGTGTGTCCACTTGACAAAAACTTTAATGAAACTGTTGACTAAATAGTCAGATAAATAAAATCAGACTGAAATATACCAAAAACTGTATAACATAACGTAATATCACGCCTGTTTTAATCGAAGAGTTAGGCAGAACTGTAAAATGAAAAGTCATTTATTCAAATTAGGCTCAGAATCAGATCGTTTCAAACGTCAAAACTACATAAGACAGTCCCCCAAAACGCCCGCACTTCACCACGTCCTAGTGTTTTCGCTACGTATAGTTACATATATTACGCCAGTTATGTTTATTTGAAAAACTATTCATTTTTAGGGTTCCGTAGATAAATGGCAACGGAACCCTTATGGATTCGTCATGTCTGTCTGTCTGTCTGTCTGTCCGTCCGTATGTCACAGCCGCTTTTTTCCGAAACTATAAGAGCTATACTGTTGAAACTTGGTAAGTAGATGTATTCTGTGAACCGCATTAAGATTTTCACACAAAAATAGAAAAAAAACAATAAATTTTGGGGGTCCCCATACTTAGAACTGAAACTCAAAATTTTTTTTTTCATCAAACCCATACGTGTGGTATCTATGGATAGGTCTTCAAAAATGATATTGAGGTTTCTAATATCATTTTTTTCTAAACTGAATAGTTTGCGCGAGAGACACTTCCAAAGTGGTAAAATGTGTGTCCCCCCCCCTGTAACTTCTAAAATAAGAGAATGATAAAACTAAAAAAAAATATATGATGTACATTACCATATAAACTTCCACCGAAAATTGGTTTGAACGAGATCTAGTGAGTAGTTTTTTTTTAATACGTCATAAATCGTAACGTAACGGAACCCTTCATGGGCGAGTCCGACTCGCACTTGGCCGGTTTTTCAGTACAACCAACCGTCGGTGCCGAAACGTGGACACTGACAATTGGGCTGGTCACCTAATTCAAGGTCGCTTAGCGCACTATGGAGCGGGCTATGCTCGGAGTGTCTTTGAAGGCGAAAATCAGAAACTAAATTATCCGGAAGACATCCGGAGTTACCGACATAGCTTGCAGAGTAAGCAAACTGAAGTGGCAGCGGCAGCAAAGTAAATTGAAATTGACAGCGCTGACGTCGCAGCAGGAAAGCGTAATAGCGTTAGCTCAAGTGCTAGCTACTACCACAGTCGCATAGTTGACTGTACCAAGATTATAGCTTCACAAGGCAATTCTTTCGCTTTCAGTGCGATGCAGGCCTATAAAGCAAATATCGGAGGTGTTGCATCACATAGGAAAAGTGAACGCTCTCGAGTAACCACCCGTTGTGCCGATAACTGATTTTATAAATATCGGAGCCGAATCACTTCGCACGTAATGTTCGTGTAATAGCGATAATTAAAATTAATTAAACGCAAATCAGAATAATAATGGCGGAAGAAATGAAGTATATTGCAACTAGAAGTAGACCTGTATTTTATTTCGCGTTGCCTCGTATTGTGCTTATATTGTCTGGACGTTTAACTGGCTGAATGCCGTAATTTCAGAAACAAATAAAACGCCATTGCGACTCGCGTGGATCCACGTTCGATACGAACAGTTAAAGAAAACACCCAGCTTAATAAAAATAACGTCTATGATGATAAGTGACTGTCGTAAAAGAACGAGAAAAAGACAATCAAGAAAATTGCCGAAGATAAAAAGTATTATAATAAAATCTCTAACGTCCGATTGTTCTTTTCTATATTATCTGGAGGCACGCACTTATAAATGGCTTTTCTAAGTCACCAGCTAACGGAGAAAGCAGATGGCTTATAATAAATAAATAAAAATAAGCGATCCTTCCTACTTTAACCTACTAATATTATAAACGCGAAAGTTTGTGAAGATAGACGGATGGATGTTTGTTACTCTTTCACGCAAAAACTACTGAACGTATTTTGATGATACTTTACAGTAATATAGCTTATACGTCAGAATAATATATTATAGGATACTTTTTATCCCGATATTTCCACGGTATCGACACTTATGCGGGTGAAGCCGTGGGGCGCTGCTAGTAATGTTATAAACGCGAAATTTTGTGTGGATGGATGGATGTTTGTTACTCTTTCATGCAAAAACTAATGAACGGATTTGAATGGATTTTGGCACACAGATAGTACCTAGGATTAATACATAGGATACTTTTTTATCCCGATATTCCCAGGGGATCGAGAATTATGCGGGTGAAACCGCGGGGCGCTGCTGGTAGGACAATAAAAAGGCTCACTCGACTCACTGACTTGGTAAGCGAGTAGCAACCTCTAATCACAATTTAATCTAATCAAAATCAAAGGATCTTTTTGACTAACTTCAAAGAAAGATGATTATGAGTATTTATAATTTTTTGATACAACTTTTAATGCATTCAAATAAACAAGTCAAGTCATCATCTGCCTAGCCTTTTCCCAACTATCTTGGGGTCGGCTTCCAGCCTAACCGGATGCAGCTCAATACCAGTATTTTACATGGAGCGACTGCCTATCTGAGTTCCATAACACAGTTATTGGGTGGCACTCCTTGCTAAGACTGGCTGTCAGACTTTCGGGCTTCTGACGACCCGTAACGACTGTCAAAGATCCACGAATAACGGATGCGTTCAATATAAACAAGATGATATCAATTAATTATAATTATTAGCAAAGATCTTTCTAATGGCTTCATTACTTTAACCACTAACTTTCTCTTAACATCTTTTTTAAAAATTTTATAAGTATGAATAAATGCCAAACTTACCAATCACAAACTTATTAAATACGCATTGATAAATGTATGTAATTCATTAATATCGTATAAACATTGTTGGCCGAATGTAATTGATGGAGATTTGATTAAAAATGCGACAGCCATTTTAAATCGATTTAAATTACTTTCACGGTAAATTTACCGAGTGAACGAATGCTATAGTTCGCTTTGTTATTTCGTTTCCTGGTCATATTGTACAGTTGAAGTTTGTGAAGACGGTTGGGGTTGATTTAGTAGATATTCTAGAAAAGCCTAGTAAAAAATTTATTTAGAGTTGAGTTCGCGGCAAAATTTTAGATAGATACCAGCTAGCCCCGCGGTTTCATCCGCATAAGTGAATATCGGGATATAAAGTATATGTTAATCCTGGTCATAAACCATCTGTGTGCCAAATTCCATCCAAATCCGTTTAGTAGTTTTTGCGTGAAAGAGTAACAAACATCCATCAATTCATTCATCCATACAAACTTTCACGCTTAAAATATTCGTAGGATTATGCACTTAAGACTGACACTGCTGATGACGATAACGTTGCTATGGGAATTACAGCCACCCTGAGGTTCTGAGGGCCTAGACAAAGTGACATTCATTTCAGCCGAAGTTACGGACGATTTTCTGTTCTGTAGCAACTACGGACATAAGATTAAGTTAGCAACACGATATGACAGCTCTCCCTACTCGCGATGTGTTTTAACCGACTTCAAAAGAAGGAGATACATATGTTAGTATCAGTTGTCCCATGGGACTGGGTCAATGGGACTAGTGGGACAGATCTCTCAATTCGGATGTTTATACTATATTTTTTTTTATGTATGTTCGGACATAACTCCGTCATATATATTTTATTTACCATTTATGTAGATGACGACATTTATATAGACGGATTTGCAAAATTATGTTTTTGTTTGTAAGAGGTTTACCCCGAAAGATCTGATGATGAGTTTCGGAGACGGACAACGGAACTCTTCAATAAATGCTAGCAAATCAACCGCAATTGCTGCTATCGCATATGTATGCATTGTTTACGCAATTACACAACATAACATCAAGCCTGTGCGGGCTCTAAAGGGGTACGCAGAAGTGTTCAGTATACCACGGTACAGTCCCATTTCTGTCAGTTGTTATTGGGGTACCTCTAATCTTGCAAGTATATATGAATTTGTGTAGGGTAGGTACAACTAAAAAGTGAAAAATAACACTTTTTTACAAAACAAAAAAAAACAGCTGACTTCCACAAAAAACATTACAAAGTGAAAAATAACTTTAATTTCGGAACTCGGTGTCAAAAAACGAAAATGCGGAACCAACGACACCGACTTCCGAAATTCAAGTTATTTTCACTTTGTTTTGGAAGACGTTTGTTTTTTTTTTTAATTAAAAATTGAATATGTTAGTTGTTTTGACAGTTCTACTACTTTCGGACGAGCCCGTATCGTCGTTGACGAAATTAGAGAGTAGCCGCCCTGAAAGGTGTATACAAAATTTGACAGATTTTAAAATAATACTTTTGAATTTAAACAATGCATTCTGGTGCCTGCTTTCTTTTACAGATACGAGATGTTTCAAAAACAAAATCGAGCCATTTATAACAAACTTTAAACTGGTACAGACAAATGTTCACTGGAATCAAATTTCTTAAGTTCATTTCGATCTTTTCTCAATTCCATTTAATAGACAATGTTTGTTATGATCTCTGAACCAATTGGTGGTGCTGTTCAAAAACTGTTTCACTGAGGAATATCACCTTAATGACCTTCGCAATAAGGCTGTGGGTGTAAATTTTGTATGATTTATAGTTTGTATTGGTTTTCAAGTGACAAATGACTGGTCGATCACCACGCGGGTGGTCGGCATCATCGTAAGATGCTACCATTTATCATATAAATTTCACTTTATATCTTAGAAACTTCATACAACCTGCATCTTTTCTAAATCGTGACTACATCTGTACGTACGTACATTACACTGAAATAGACATATTAACCTTTCTCTCAGGATTTCCACAAGTTTGAAATGTCACGTGCTCAAACATGTTTTAATCGTTTTCGCAGTCACGAACTGATGCAGATAAGAGATGGCAGAAATACCTTCTCGAAATGAGAACTTTTTGCTAAAATTTCGCTTAACTTTTAGGCATACTTACTCACATAAAAAATGTACCCTACTTTTCTTAACTGTACTGCAAATACGTGACTCTACCCTAAAGTAATGCATTCCTTTTAGTACGAGCTCTTCTCTGTTACGCAAATTAACGTCAAGGTAATTTTCTTTTTAAATTGAACAGGAAGGTAAAATGGTATGAGAATGTTATGAATGGTATGGAGAGAAATACCTGTTTTTCGCAATGTTCCAATAATTTCGTCTTTTGGTTACATTTTCTATTTATTCCCTAAATCAACATCATCATCATTCCAGCCAAAAGACGTGACTGCTGGACATAGACCTCCTCCAAGCATCTCCACTTCGACCAGTTCTGTGATTCTCGCATCCAACGGGTTCCTGCGGCTTTAACAAGCCCTATTTCCTAATTCCCCTAAATGCCAATAATATAATAAATTGTAAGCCAGATTTAGATTAAATTCGAAAGCCGTATTCGTTCTATCCATAAATATGCGTCCTGCAATAACATTCAAAGTTAGAGGCACCATTAAAAGTTGCAGTTACTCTGAAACAAACTGAGTATCAACTAAACCAATAAAGTGTGGGAATCTAGTTCATTGGTGGAAGTAATAATAAGGCAGGATCAAGTTATCTGTAACATTTCAATCCAGTTGCGGTAAGGCGGTGAAGTAACTAATTTAGTGGTTGCAAGAGATATAATACTCATTTGGTATCTGGAAGCATACAGCGCTCTGGTGAAACATGTAGTATTAGTCAATTGTTTTGTTATTGACTGCAGCTTTGTTCTGGGTAATGTAATCGTGTGTTGATGGACCGGCAGATCAAAGGACTGCTCATTCATCAAGCAAGCAAGAAGCATCGCAACCTTCACTATATCGTGTCGAAACTTAAGAAAATTAGAAATAGCGATCCAGCTAGATGTGATTAACTGCAGTCCGCTCTGGTTTATGTAGCTCTTAAGACTGATTTCGAGCAGTGGTGGCCCAGTGGTAACGGCTACGACTTACGAGTTGTGGGTCGTAGGATCGAACCCTAACAGGCGCTACTTTGTGTAAATTATTTCATCTCCTCTGCTCCCAAAACGGTGAAGAAAAACATCTTGAGGAAACCGGCATGTCCTACTAGACCCAAAAATGCGCAGGCATGTGACATCTATCAACCCGCATTAGGCCTGCGTGATAGATTGTGGCCCACTCCCTCTCACAGAGAGGAGGCCTATGCTGTGTCCTAGCAGTAGGAAATCTATAAGCTGATTATGCACTTAAGGCTGATACTGCTGCTGTCGATGACGTTGCTATGGCAATGACAGCCAGCCTGAGGTCCTGAGGGCCTAGAAAAAGTGACATTCTATCAGCTATAACGATGATGGATAGGTAAAATAAAATTGGATTGACATAAGCTTCCAAAAAGTTTATGTCAATCCTGCTGAAAGTCGTTGCAGAAATACGAACCGCTTTGAAAGCGATTGCCACTTATCTAGGTTCTGGTGTTAAAACAGTGCTGCTAATGTTCCCGTCAGTCACAAAATGTGTATATCTTCTTACTGTTTGAATTATGCCAAAAATTCAATGCAATTGCAAATTATGACTATTCATCCATCATACTTTTTGCTCAAATTTAAATAAGTATTCTTTTATAAATTTTACAGTAGGTACCCAAACATGCAAAAGTTCAACGACCAAATGCTAATTTAACAGAAAATTAAATCCTAGTACTCAAATCCGTAACTGAGGCATTCATTGTCAACTGTTGACCACACTTCAGATTATCTAGGCAAAATACTTCTGGCGAGACGCCAACACGATCTAGCAAATTACAGCATTAAATACGACAACTATCTATAGAACTATAAGCCCTACTTTTACGTACATAGGGGTGGGAATCCTCTGAATGCTTGGGGACGGGGTGTTAAAATATCGTGGTCGGTTGTAACCCGATGACGGCGCGATCGGCAACCGTATCGAGTGTCGTTCCGGTCCAGTGCTCGCCTTCGTCTCGACCTGGCTACTCGGTGTGAACGGAACCTATGTCCTGGTCACGCACTAGGGATGAAACATGCTGAGGGTTTACGTGAATCTGGAAAAAAGATTGTAGTAATTGAGATCTACGTGAAGAAGCTCACCTCGGAAACTACCATCATACTTTTTGCTGCCACCGAGCAGCGTTGCTGTGTTTCGTTTTTGTTACATTACAGATATTTCAGTCTTGGGTCTAAGAAGGCAATCAGCATAAGAATGTTTATCACACAAAAGTCTTCAATCTTCGTAGTAAATTCCAATAATAATTTTAATTTAGAAAGCCGTTTAGTTAGCCAATAAAATGATAATATAAGTCTAGCTAAGCGGTTATTTGACCATCATCGAATGCGAATCCATGAAGAGTTTAGGTATTTGTGAATAAAACAAACAACCAAACACCTACTTCCCAAAATGAAACGGTTCAAAACCGCTGCGTTTTCAGCGACTAGTGAGCGACCTTGTCCGAAGTTCTTCAAGGTTTTTATATTAGACAGTATTGTCGCGTGTGCGCTGGCGTTTATAATTACCTGCCTCGTAATCTTGCAGAAGATGAAATCATTGCCAAGGTCCGTCTCTATTTCAAAATATTCCGTTTTTTTATAGTGTACACAAGTGTTCCGTTTTCTCTAAAGAAAGCAAATAAATATACAGAAATCATTTTGTTAAGCATTAATTCCTCAAAATAAATGAACATTTTACCCATTCATGATTTCAATCAGTTATTCTACGTGATCGATTCAAGATTTTTGCCAACCATTTTTCCTCATATTGCGTAACTTTTAAGGCTGTAACAATTAAATTATAAAAACTTTTACACTAGACTGAAGCTGATATCAAAATAAAGAAGTACTCGAATACTTAAATGTCGATTACAAGTTACTATTTAACAGGAGAGGTTCACTTTCACCATTTCTATAATATGTAGTTATGTACTTTTATTATGGATGACAGAAATAATTTATCAAAATATAAAATAGATTAGCTGCCTATCAACTAAGTAGTAAAAGTATTAGATCACAGCTGCACCCTAATTACGTAACACACTCACAATCACAACCTGAATTATTTTGAAAGATATTGCTAGTCCATTACTTCATATGTTCGAAAAATTTGTCTGCTCCACTACCTAAATGACGCAATGATGCTGTTGAATTGACAAAATTAACGCCATTGCTAGTGTGTTACGCAACTACCCTACCATCCCTGCAAAATCTTCTGTAAACATGTCACCGTGAACTTAAATGAAGTGACCTTGAAGTGAGCTGTCAATCCCAAGCGATCCCTAGCATCAGATGGACTGACAGTCCACTTCAAGCTCACTTCACCTAAGATTTCACGGTGAGATTTTTACAGAATCGATCGGCTGTTGTAGAGCTCAGAATATTGTTCTAGTTTACAATGACAATTGCAAATAACCCTGCAAAATTCAATTAAGGTTTAATACGGAAACGTAGCTCCTAGCTAAATCAATTACCATTACACATAGTACAATGCCCGTAAGCACTAATAACTACTCACATCGAATAACAATGATATCCCAAAGAAGCAGAGAAAGATAAATAAATCAAGTATCTTGACTTGGCTCGCGAGGTTGTCGACATGTGGGATGTGGACTCAGCAAACATTAGATATGCCGATAGTCGTGACAGCCAATGGGTTAATAGCCAAAAGCCTTGACCAACACCTGAGGACGCTCTCGTTGGGCAGCTGGATCAAGGGCTTGATTCAGAAAGCGGTACTTTTGGACACGGCTCGCCTTCTCAGGAGATTCCTATCTCTGGGGCCCTGAACGCCGGTAGTTTGGACCCTGTTTTGATACCGGTGGGCTACTATTTTTTATACTTAATTTTAAATGTTTTTTTTTACTTTTTGTTTATACAATGTTATTTATAAGCATTTAAATGAAATAAAGGAGATAATAATATCCTTACAAATATTAATATAACAGTTGGTTAATTACGTTATTGTTTCAAGAAACGGTTTTTTTTTTATCAACAGCTTGATATGTATTGTGGGTCGGATGAACCAGGGGTCAATTGTAATGAAGTGAGATGGCCGAGGGGCGTAAACTGAATGATACAGGTCAATTGGTGCTATTACTCATAGTCAATAAGTATACTAACATTTTTTTACAGGGAACTTTTTGTGAGGATAAAAAATGTGGGTCGACTGTGGTAGGTCCGCAAAACAAAAAGTTTTACATAAACTGCTTCAGTTTTGACCAAAAAAAAAATAACACTGGCTTTATGGACTCTGGACAAAAGGCGAGTTTGTGAGTCAGTCATTTACTCACAAATGACGGAATTCGTAGTTTTAGCGAAGTTAAAGACGTTTCCTACTCAGTATCACTTACGGACATAAGATTAGTTTAGGGCCCAACCTAATAATGAATGACACCACATTTTGACAGTTGTCCCTACTCCTGATGATGACTTTTTTACCCGTCCGTAAAAGATAAGTATTTAGTCGGGTGTAGGGCGCACTCCAAAAATTTGAATTACTTTCGGATGAGCCCGTATCTTCGTTGAAGGTCTTAGATAGTAGGGTTTCAATTCAGGGATTAACGCATACTCGAAGTCAGTCAGTACTAAAGTGTATTTATTCGTACATGTGGCCATTGGGAGGCACTGACTGAGCTGTCACCAAAATTGTCTCGCAAACTGACTCGAGTCTGGAGTGGCACCGCCAGTGCACGAGCTTATTGAACAGCTAACGACATTATCGTGGGAATTTAAGAAAACTATAGAAAACAATTGCAAATCTAAAATCTGCGATTATTGCTTTTAAAAATAAGACCGTTCGATCATCCATTCTTTTTAATGTGAACTATCGTACAATGATTAACTTAAAAAAACAATACACAAACGATTCCTAACAATATATAAGTATGCACAATATGCATCAAGTGAAACAAAAGACGGCCCAAGCAAACAATTGAATGCGATGCACCGGTCGTCAACACACGTGTTTTTCATTGGCACACACATAGATATCCGTTGGCACACGTGCAGCGCACATTGGAGTCACTGCAAGTGGTACATCATGCAAAAACATTGAGTGAGATTGGGACACAAACCGAGTGCAGCCAAGTTTTGTACTTGAAAATTAATTAGCACCTTTTTTGTAATTTAGCAGCTCCTTCTTGGTTACGTAATTCTTTAATATGGTACTTCGAAAAATACGTGAAAAATAAAGGCTTGCCAGCTTTTAAAAACTAGATTTCAATACACGAGAAATGAGAGAGTTTCCAATATACAAAGGGCTGCTGTGCACAAAAGCCAAGAAAGCTTGATATAATGTTTATCCACATTTTCCAATCGCAGCATCGTAAAACAAACGCATAACCTTTGTCAACTCTCGCACAGTATAATTTAATAACAAAATCACTTTCATCGCCTTTCTCTGGTGACAGAGCTGATGGCACAAACTAACGGGTAGATACGTACCTCGCATCAATCAATAGCTATGAAAAAGCAGTCTGCTAGTTAAATGGACAACTTTCGCGTTCAGTAAATACTACAATCGTTTGTAGCGAACTAATTACCGAGGGTTTAGAGCTCCTGGGCCGCTTTCTGTGCGATGCGGCCTGTAAAGCTGAGTTCACACCAAAAAACTAAACGAAATGAGCGCAAAAACATTTTTTTCATTGATGCCTCCATCAGTAAAGATGTGCGTTCTCAGTTGTTTATTTTTCAATGTGGACTCAGCTTTATGTCTTGCTATATTTTTTATTGAAACGAAAGTTAGTCTTACAATCTCGACGTAATTGTATAACTATGGGTATCTACCTATTTATTGGTGATATGTTATCTGAAGCGATACATAATAGACCGATTGTTTTGTTACTTTGATTTGACAGATAAGTAATTCGATTGTATGCGACAAATCAAGATGGTAATTGTTTTTTGTATCCATTTAAAACTGGACGGAATTAGCATTGAATGTCGTAAGAGAGTCCATTGAGAGTCCATAGAAATCTTAGACTTTTCAAGAGTTTAATCTGACTTCTTAACGCCTATGAGTAATTAAAAACGTTCAAAATCTAGTCGCAATCTCATCACAGCGACAATCAATGTTAAAAACTTTTTTTTTAATTTAGGGAAATTAATGGTATTTTTGACAGATTGAGGCAGATCAGACTGTGAACGTTCCTAAAATTACGAGATTTTCCCCTCTGTTTATTTTACACTTAAATACATATTTTTTTAATTGACACGTAATTATTACATGCGTAAATCTCACAGACCTAATGCATTTGAATTTTAACTTCTTAATATCACTTCAAATTTCATTCAAGTTTTTGTATGAATCCACCTTTAATTGTTAAACTGAAACCAGTAAAGCGACTCTATCGTTCATTCACATAACTTGATCTTGCCCTCTTTATTCCTCACAGGGAACTAGAAAGGGACAAAATAAATTCAGTAAGCGTCAATTATGATGTTGTTTTCACAAAATAAACCACAGCACACTGTAAGTATAAAGTATTGTGGAGGCGGCAATCCAAACGACATTAACCCCTTTTATTCATAAACGTTAAGTAGTGATTAACGACTGTTAGACGTTTAAAAAATGTATGTTAATGTAACTTCAATAATCGTTTATAAATGAACCCCTGAATGCGAATGTGATTTTTTCTCTCTCAATTTAGGACGGCTTAAGACTTACTGTCTACACATACAAGCATTAAATAAGTGTCCTTCCCACCCGGAAAGGTTAATATGTAAATACATTAACGTCCTTATTTCGTTGCAAAAATTAATGCAGGCGAACCTATTGAGTTATTCCATCTAAAATTTCTCAGTAGCACGCTCGACCCCTATTTAATTACATGGGACTTAAACATTACTGGCGACATAGGTGCACCTCTGCCCAACCTTTCGGGAAATACAGACGTGATGTTGTGTTATGTCAAACAATTGCCGAACCCACGTAAAAAGCTGAAGAAAAGTGAATGCGGAAGGCGGAAACATGTTGTTGTTGACTTGTGGAACAAGTTGGGAGAGGCTAATACATCCTGATACATGTTCTATCTTGGATAATAAGTTTATTAATTGGTACATTGCTATGTAAAAGCAACACTATTTTACCAAATCATAAAATGGACTCGTACGTAGATACATTTTATATTATACTACAGCAATATCGTTTACAAATAATATAGTAATTCATCCTTCCTGCAGAATGCTCGGCTCACATCCAGGATTCAAACTTGTTCAGCTCGTTTTACTCACTCGTAAAACACCCCGGTTTGATGGGGACTGCATCATGGAGTAGTAACATAATGGAGCGCGTTCAATTTTTGAAGGATCCACTTATGATATTTTCGGAGGTAAGGGATGTTTAAATTTGTCACCAGCATCGAATATTTAGACGCATTATTTTGCGATTGAAAAGTGCACCGCCGGTGAAATATTATCCGAAACTCCAACATCCAACTTCTTAGTGAATGGATCACATATACACATTTTTATGCCATAGATAGCATCTGCAGTAAAGCTCCGACTGAATGGATGCCAAAAGGGGCAAAACGATCTGTTGGCCAGTCGCCAGAGCGATCGCAGAAATTATCTGAATGCAAACTCACAGATCAAAGAGGATTAACACGAAGAATTCAAAGTTAACCGGTATTTTAAACAACAAAAATAACACTCTTACAGACACTCACACAACATAATACACGCTTTACTTAACTAGCCTTGAAAACCGATACATTTATTTCTGTTTATTCGCACTCCGACCCCCAAGATACCAACCCTGCTTAGTTTGGGGGTCAACGTTCAAACCAAAACATTGTGATATATAAACTTAACTGTCTTTATGTAAGATTACTGTATGCCATCACCTTTTCTTTTTGCCAATCAAACTTTTTGTATTTTGTGGAGAAGTTGTTCCTCCATTTACTATCTACTCTTTGCCCTGGGTCGATAGGCATGGTTACAACTGATCGGAGTACGATCCTGTTTGTAACAATCATCGACGTCCTGTCGGCACACCTGCGTTGTATGTACCTACTTGGTAGGTAGTGAGGTACCTATGAGGGATCTTTGACCTTGCTTAATGTACTGAAGGTGTTGGGTAGTAACGAGGTATGCTAATGACTTTTTTTACTTCTCAGGATTGCAACTTGCATTTGTTTTTTTGCGAGTTTCATTTCGAAATGTGTAAATACGCTTGAAGGCAAGGTACGTTTTAATTGACTTTCTTATAAATTCATCTTGCCTAAGCTCGCAGATTTAGAACACAGAAAGATTCACACAAATATTTTTATTTATGCCTGAATACATATAGGTATAATTGTCTAGGAAGACCAGAAAACGACCCGAAGAAAAAAAGAACTAAACAAACAAATTAGAGACAGTCATTATAAACGAAGGATCTTCCCCCTCCTACTTACTATATACCACAAAAGGAGCATCTACATGTAGGGTGTTACCTTTCGAGGTCTACTTGGAAGTTCCTGAACCGTCTCCGGACACAAGTGGGAAGATGTAACTGCAACCTGGCACAGTGGGGCCACCTCGACGGAACGGCAGTAGCATGTGGTTGTGAAGCTGTCGCAAACCATGCTTTACCTTCTATCCTGCAATCTGTGTCCCAAAACATGCAGTCAAACTGACCTCTGTGCTGCCACCGATGACACCGTGGATTTGGCGATGTTTTGGGCCAACAAGATGTAACATACTCGTACAGTCATAACAACATAAACAAAATAAACGCTTCAAGTAAACAACATTATTCTATGACAAAACCAATTCGCAAGCAAGAATTAAGGCTCTCCCCGACAGGCGCGTTATTATCGGTCGATAATATCGGATGCCTTATAGCGATAATGCCTCCCGATTCCTTACCACACAGCTGGGTTTTTATCGTCCGATGTTTCTAACGTGTACGTTTAACCTACAGTACAGGCCCCCGCCCGCACTACACGTTACTGCGTTATTAACGGAGGTGTGTGTAAGATCGTATGCGTCCTAATACAAAATGTTCTAAGAACTATCGGAATATCGCGGGACGGAGGAATGCAAGCGTCCTCCTTCGATGTTGTTATTATCGCAGCAGTGTGTAACTTCGTGGCTGTATTATACAAAATATACTGAAAACAGATATCGCAATAACGCATCCGATATTATCGATCGATACTTTATTGTACACCACAAAAATAGACAACATAAAAAACACATCAAACACTACAAAATATACAATGGGCAGCCTTGTCGCTTTCTGCGATCTCTTCCATGCAACCATGGAATGGACAGTGATTTTCCTGGACATAAAATGGGGCTGTCGTTAGTGCAAATATTACATATGTATACAATACACTAAAATAGATACACAGATATATACATATCAAAAATTATAGATACATATTTACATGCCCATAGTAACGCGGCTGTGGGAGAGAGCCTTAAACATCTACATTAAACGCGTTCCCTCTCCTAGCATCACCTACTTATGTCAATTTTTACAACCGCTAAATAATCAATTATCATTCTAGAGCATGTCTAATTGATGTCATGTCACACAACTGTTGTAATTGCTCTGTAACATATTATTCTAATCGAAAGCTATTAAGCTATAAATTGTCATTGCCATAAAGCAATAAAATAGTAAAATCACCATTAAAAGTAATAAAAATAACTTCGCAATTTTTAATTTGGTTAACTTGTATGATTACTTGATCACTTTTTAATTTTATAGTAGCAATATTATAATACGTTATTTATGTCGTAAATCAATTATCTAATCTAAACTAATTAAGAGAAAATTAAGAACTAAGACAAAAAAAAAGTTTTTTTGTCTGTTACGCTTTCACACTAAAACGGCTCTATGTATTTGGATGAAATTTAGCACATGGGTAGACCATAACCTGGATTAGAACATAAGATACTTTTTATCCCGACATTCTCAGGGGATCGAGACTTATGCAGGTGAAACCGTGCAGCTAGTAAAATAGTAAAACCAGTTGATAAAAACATGTTATGATATTCAATAAAGAAAGTTTTCTTAATTAAGAGTAATTAAGAATTCGTGACTTTGTATGCGACTACGCCATAGTGAAATCATTTACAATTTCAGACTATGTAGTTTAATCATCTCTTAAAATCTTTTTATTTTAGAATAGGTCATAAAAGTAGAGCGAGCATCCTAATTGCGTAACACAATTTCAATCACAATCAGAATGATTCTGAAGGATATTGCTAATCCATTGCTTCATATGTTCGAAAAACGCATCTGTTCAACTACGTAAATATCTAGGTTCTATGTTATGGGTTTGGTTTCCGTTCTTAGTCCTTCAATTGGACCATTGTGCGTGCCCACGCACAATGGTCCAATTGAAGGACTGGCAGGAGGAAGGTGGGCTAGTTATAACAACCGACAGCCGCCATGGCCCCATGGCGGCTGTCGGTTGTTGTAACCAGCCCATCTCCCTCCAGAAGTTGATTACGTCGCCTGGCCTGTTGAGAACATCTGTGTAAGATCTGGATGTCCCGAGGGTTTCTGACCTAATCTGGGTGAATGACGTCTGTGCACGCAAAGAGCACATGTGCAACGGTTTCCTCAGCCTCCATGCAGTTCCTGCACAGGGGACTGTCCGTTATGCCTATTGTGTGGAAGTATTTGTTTAGAGAGCAGTGTCCCGTGATGGTCCTCGTCACCAGGCGTAGGCCGTTCCTGTCCAGGCGCAGTTCGTAAATAACGCATAACTCCTTGATGACTGTTGTTGAACTGTCAAAATTAGAGCCATTGCTATTGTTAGTGTGTTACACAATTACCCCGCAGATAACAAATCTGGCATTGACCTTCAATAACCCTTAAAAATCTGGGGTTTTTGGTATCATCACTCTCCTGCCCTTATCCCAATTTATTTGTGGTCGGCGCAACATGTCTTTTTCTTCCATACTTCTCTATTAGTCGTCATCTCGGTAGTCACCCCCTTTCTAACCATATCATCATTCACACATTCCATTCATCGTTTCTTTGGTCTTCCCCTACTCTTATAGCCATCGACATTCATACTCAAAACTCTCCTCACGAAATTTTTCTCATTTCTCCGTATCACATGCCCATAACATGACAAACGATTTCCACACAACTTTTCAGTTACTAGTGCCACTTTCAGACTTCCTCTTATTTTTGGTATCCAACAGTTTATTCAAAAACATTTTCGTGGGTAACAGACTCATGCTTAGATCATTAAAAGAACATTATTTTAAAACATCACCAATTAACATTGTTTACAGCTTGATATTAAACTGGGCCCCTGGAGTGATCAAAACGAATTATTTTAAATTATATAACCTTACGAGTTACCTGTAATTTATGACTAAATAATAGATGTTTTAATTTACTTATATCCTATTAAAATAAACGCTGTATAAATAAGACTATGGTTAATTTATAATTCATATCAATTAGTGTTAATTATTGTGTTTAATTTGCTGTAAAGATAACAAATTGTTTATTATTGTCGCGTTTCATATGATGGCCCAATTTTATGACAAACCCTTTTATATAACGTCCTAATTATTTAAGTTATTATTTTGATTACAATAAACTTTCTGACTTTTTGGACAGAGAACTGACATGTGTGGAAATGTGAGGCGTTTGCCCAGCAGTGGGGCATTAGGGGCTAAATAGATAGATATACAATAAATACATTAAATTATACAGAATATTTGACCAAAATAATATGAGATTGGTTTCCCCTTTTTTCAGGACAACATAGATATTCGGTCAAGTTCATCATCTTCTGCCTAGCCTTTTCCCAACTATGTTGGGATCTGCTTCCAGTCTGACCGGAGGCAGCTGGATACTAGTATTTCACATGGAGCGACTGCATATATTCGCTTAAGCTATACCTATTTCAGTGTTAGTGTTAAAGAAATGCAATGCAGAAAACCGAGTCCTGACCTTTACTGAGATTTGTGTTATTGAATATTTACAATTATCAAACTGCAAAAATAAATCAAAAAGGTAAACAACATTTTTTTTTAATTTATCAATAGCGTAGGTACCTACTCTATGTAAAACTACCTACTTATTTATCTATCTTAACTATTTATTTGAAGAAAAATAATAAAAATCGTGTCTTAAGAACTCTTTTTTGCCCTTCCTTTTATTATTTAACGCCACTTAGATAAAACGTCAATTAAGTTTTTTATTCGAAAAACACCTCTCTCTAAATTCGAACGCCT
This sequence comes from Apamea anceps, assembly GCA_951799955.1. Taxonomy (NCBI): domain Eukaryota; kingdom Metazoa; phylum Arthropoda; class Insecta; order Lepidoptera; family Noctuidae; genus Apamea; species Apamea anceps. Next base: position 7,830,062 of record OX637501.1, read on the forward strand.
AATCCTATAAGATGACAGATAGCTGCACCCTCTAACCTATGGAATGTTAATGGTACATTTATAAGCCTTAACATGTACCGAAGGACCAGATTTACTTGGCACGCGGCAAAGTTAGAAACTAAGTCAAAAATTTACTGAATTTGACGTTTTTCTTGACAAGCAGCGCCATTACAAAAGTGTCAAGATAAATTGGCCTATTCGTACCATTACAGATCACAGTGTAGAGGAATTAATTCCAATTTATGAGTTTATTTGGGAACATTAATATTTTGTAAATCACTCAATGTAACAATTGTATACTTAACTTGGAGGATTTATTGCGGTATCGGGCAATTGATGGCACTTACATTTTAAGGTCTCGTAACTACATGATACATGATGTCCTATTACTCTTTACGGCTTTTAGTTTATGTTTTTCCATGTTATGTACATACAATGTTAACATTTTAAGATGCGTCGGCAATACTTTTCCATAAACCAAGTAGGTAGAAAACCTATAAATCTAGACTTACATTATTATTTATCTGAATCATGTAATCGCATAATTATTTCCTGATTTGCTACTGACATTTGATCTCTATAACTTTTGGGATAACTACAATTTCCTAATCAGCAGTGCGATTCTGTAACCATCTCACCGTGAAAACTTAGGTGAGTGAGTTTGGAGTGAGCTGTCATTCCAACTAATGCTAGGGATTGACACCTTTGACAGCTCATTCTAAGCTCACTTCACCTAACTTTTCACGGTGAAATTTTTACAGAATCGAACGGCTGGTATTACGCATAAAACATGCAGATTGATATTACAGACCCAAGAAGTAATAAAACAAACAAAACATTTGTTCAAGATAGACAAAAGCCAATCAATAACAAATGAACGTCGACCAGCAACCAGAGGGGCAATTCTCGTAATTTTAAAAACGTTCATAGTCTGATCTCAGTCTCAATCTGTCAAAAATACCTCTAATTTCCCTACATTTTGACATTTGTTGTCGCCGAGATGAGACTGCGACTAGATTTTGAACGTTTTAAATTACGAGAATTGGCCTACAGAAAAGCCCTTGTCATCACTCCCCAGCGTCCTTCCTAGTCTTTACCTGAAAAAAGAGTGGCATAAAAACTGCTAATTAGCAGTAGATTAACTTTTTTTCCAAAAACATTAAACTAAACAGAAAATACTTCATAATAAAAAACACTAAGCAAGGAAATTAATTCTAACTGTCTACAGTTAGAATTAATTTCCTCTCTCATTTTATTCCACAGAGCTGTCGACCCATCTGAAACGAATTTATTGCTGACCCCACTAGACGCTCAATCTTTAGACGGAACACACTTCACAAGGTATACACTACCAGGCTAGAACATTAATCATAAATCCTCGACTACACGTTTCATTTCCCAATAAATGATTTAATAAACTTTCTTTAGAAATTGAAGTTATATTTTATTTTATTTCGGGAAACAAGAATGTATAAGAGTAAAATTTTAAAAGCTCAAGAAGGATTACTGTGAGTAAAGTCCACTACGTTTCCACGTATAGCAAAACCGTCTTTTAACAGCACCCGTTTTCGTCAAAGAAATAGGGGTAAGCTGACTACCTATTTGTTAATAAAAATGAGCAAGTCTAGTTCCATAACTGCTCCCTATGTACTCACGATCCGGTCCATTCGGTTCCTTGCTGCCTTCCCCCAGTGAAACCCGAGGTATGTACCCTACGGGGGTGCTTTAGCGTGTAGTCGTTTAGTTTATAAGTCGTATGCGTGGAGGCCTTAATTTATTAAGGCATCCACAGGAGCCGAAAACCTCCTCTTAGCCTCGCTTTTTTTATTTTATCAAGTACCTGGTACTTGTTGACAGGCCTACGCAGTCCTCCCATTCCTACTGTAATTTGAAAACATTGTAAAAGCCAATTTTTTTTAAAGAGGAACCGTAGAGTATCTTGCCGGTTCTTCTCCATAGGAAACATGTAGGTTTATGTGAAGTAACATATTTTGATTTTGAATGCGACAGTAACGGGCTGATTATAAACGTTTTATAAAGCCGTATTCACAACCTTAGTAAAAGGAACGTGTCATGGAACATCAGAGTCTCGGTTACGGCTATAGCCTCATTACTCGGTAACGGTTATCATCGTGTTATGGCTAAAGCCCGGTAAGTGACGATCAGAGGTCATAAATGATGTACCTCGGGGCATGCAGACGAGTATCAGACATCGAAGTGCGAGTGGCGCAAAGTATGAGAGAAATTGGTAGCAAAAATAATTGTATGGCAAGTCTGTTGTGAATTTACATCATGTCTTAGGATCGCTGAGTTTTAATCTTGGTACTCCTGTATCATCATCTTCACCGAGAGGTCCAAGCGTTCTCATCTTTTTCAAAACTTAACCCTTTCATCTCTGAAAACTGTGGATGCGAAAAATTAAAAAAAAAAATACAAATATATTTCCGATAGAACTTTAAAGACTTAAAAATAAGTATTGTAACATTGAATGAAATATGTATATAGTTTTACAGATTACTTCGTACAAAGAGCGAGAGTCATTTTAAAAACAAACTTAATATATCACGATTGACACTTACTAATTTCTAATCTCCTGCGCCGCTTAGCCATTAACAGCTCATGGCAGTAAGGTTAGAATTTCTTCAAAGTAAATACATAATCTCTTAATCTCATATGACTTGCGCCAGCGCACGACGTGGGAGTCTGGTTGGCTCGTCGTATCGTCGTACTACTTACACCGTAAGTACGTGACAATTAGTAACTGTCGATATTACAGAAATCACCCCTTGACATAGTGTGGGTGGCGAGTGTTGGCTACTGAGTGTGGTTAGAAGTTTCACTTCTGAACAATAGGTGACAGAGAAACGAATTATAATAATTATGTAACGTACTCAAACGCGTTTGTGTACAGTCACGAACACCAATATGTTAACACTTGTCAACTTTCAATTGCGATTTTTTCGTGAAATAACGAATGCAACGTTGAAATACGACACATTACATAAACCTATGGATACGAAAATGCTACGTTCGAAACAGCATAAAATTTCATAAAAAAATAAAGGAGTAAATCGCTTTTGAATAAAGTCGAGTGTATACATACTTTTGCTCGTGACTGTACCTACCTACCCAAAATTAGAAATGAACCAGGTATTCATTTCGTCGAGTAGGTAGATACATCGTCATTGTCGCAAAGAGTTAGCATAATCAGCCTATAATGTTTCCACTGCTAGGACACAGGCCTCCTCTCTGTGAGAGGGAGTGGGCCGTAATCCACCAAGTAGGTCTCTTCTGTCCTCACAATGTTTTCCTTCACCTTATTTTGAAAGTAATTTACACAATAATTTACACAAACTAAGGCGCCTGTCAGGGTTCAAACAACTCGTAAGTCGCGGTCGTTACCACTGGGCTACAACAACGCTGCTTGCTGCACAAAGTATTAGATTTACAGATGCTAAATAAAAAGAAATTGGTAGCACACAGATTTTTATTTCGATCGTATTCCCGTCGACTTTTATCTATTTATGTAAGCATAGAGAGTCATTTCATTATTAATCGATTAGGATCAATTAATAATTAAATATGGGTTTACAACCAACAATAAGAAATTGTCAGTATATAGATGTTGAGTATGAAAAAACAATTGCCAATACAGGCCAACACGACAATGCCCACCTAGAAACCGGGTCGCAACCAGAGCAGCGATAATGACCAGCATCGGGTGGACAATACAGGGAATGTGACCAACATTATGTGCAAAGAGTTATTATGTCATTCAGGACACGTGTAGGTACCCATTGTATGACCATTTAATGCTAAACAGTTACTGCGAGGTGGGTAGTGTTACGGCAGTAATCTGGAGTAGGAAATTCCTTGAAAATTTGCTTGAAAATTCCAACTTTAAAAATGAAGTAATTATTGGATAAAGTGCAGTTTGCATCTATCATATTATCATAGAAAATTATGGCTGACATTTATGAATGTCCTGAAATAAATAGGTATATGTTTTATGTAACGATAAATAGATAAATCGTTTATTTGGTGCTCACAAAAGATAGATAAAAGCACGACTAACGGCTGATTTTTCAATCGACAAATATTTTTTATACGTGGAATAAAATTGACGTCGGACAGTTTTTGCATGGAAGAACTGTCAAAAATTCAAAATTATTCCTGCGATAGAATTACCTGGCAATGGAAAAATCAGCCCTAAATGATAAAAAATTACTTGAATAAGTTCCAAAAACGAGCCAACATCCAAAAAAAAAAGTTAAAAAGACATAATATTATTTTGAAGACTTCTGTAATTTCTAAGTTCACTTCCTAAGTTCGTTTTCAGTATTTATACATGTAGTTGTTTCATTCTTCATAGCGCAGGCAGTGTTTGTTCAAAAACTGTCAACAAACTTAACGACTGGCCGAGTATGCTTCATTTACCCATAGTAAACAGCTTCAGAAGTTTGTCCATGGATGCTTACGTGTATTTCCACTTATTCCTTTTCTATTGAAAGATTGAAATTTTCTATGACGAATAAATAATACTCAAAGTTATGGAGAGACACATCAAGTAAACCTACGTAGTGGGTACAAATAAAAAAAAAAATATTTTATGATTATGGCATCTTGGAAAATAGTACCGTAGTGTATTACAGTGAATGTTTTCGTTTGTATATATATCTAATAAAGTGTTATATATTTTGTGTATTGTCTAACAAAAGAGTTTATAAAGTTAACGTGCTTTAGTTTGTATTTTATTTTAAAAATATATTGCTCCTGTAGGTACTGGGTGCGTTTAAAAATACGAATCCCACATGCAAAATCCGCTGTTCTCAGATTACAGCTGAATTTTCAGTCCCACGCCGACCACGCATTTAGATTAGATACAATTCGTAATACATACTCTCATACCCACACCACTAACCACAGGGATTTCCTTGTACAACTAACCCACAATATCTGATAACACGCTAGACATTACTCGTAAAAGTTTTCCCGTCCGAGAAAATGTGGCTCCGCCTCACAGTTCAACGACCTTTTGACGTAACACCATGACAGACAGCTTGGCGTCAAGTCTGTACAAGTATTTCAACTCTTTACACGACAATGGGCTTATGTAATGGCGTCGCATGTAATAATAGATTGGCGCTAGATAAATTTCGTTGCTGAAAGATTGACGTGAATGTTATTTTGGGAAGACGCTTTTAGCATGATTATTCTGATAGAATTCATTTTGTTCAACATAACGGGTCTTTTGAGTCAGGTAGGTAATTCAAACCTTGATGCTTCTATTCTGGGACTAATTACAAATTAATTTAACTTTTAATAGAAAAACTTATTTTTAGGTTAAATGGCATGGAACTTCGTTTTCTAACATCTACTTTTCTATCTAAATGTGTAGCACAAAATTAATTTAAGTTACAATACATTCTCATGATCCATGTAATACATGGTATAGATACCTACATAACATCAGTTTCGTAACAACAAAAAAAACGTTGCACAAGATCGATCGCAATACAGCCAGTCATTACGTTTCGAAATAGATCTCTAGTTAGGTTTCAATTGTGACTTGTGGCCATATTCACTGAGATTCAAGTGACGCCCATATGGCATTCGAATAAAAGATGTGACCTTTGGCTTTTCAAGTTCTTTTGTTTGCTACTGTTACAGTGGTCCTTATTGAAGTCTTTGAAGCCTCTTGTAACGCCATGTTGTTAGGCTTTCATATATGCGAGAAGTGAGTCTGCGCTAGGTAAGCGAAATTCAAATTTTCTTACGTGTTTTGCAGTTTACAGGTCTATTTTAGTTTCAGGTATGTTGATTATGATACCTGTCGTCCACCGTAACGTCTACAGAGTTTCCCTAGCTAATTTAATTTGACCCGCATACGATATAATGCAATCACCAGCCTACCTTCCGAGCATGGTTATAATTGCAATTAAGACTCTTAAGTCCATTCGACTACACATATTTAACAGGGAATATATAATAGTGTGACATAAAATATCAGAAATATTAGACATAAACATAAAAATTACTATTTCCTTACACGATGCAAGTCCAAGCTCACTTTACCGTTTCCATATAAAAATATTAGACATCATAAAATGTAGGATGGCGCAAAAAATACTGCTATTATAAATACATAATATATTCCAGTCATTAAGTTGGATAGAGTAGCTAGTTGTGCATGTATGTGTGCATGCGCATAGGGTTACTAACCTCGGACATTGTCAATGAACAGTGAACTAGACATAATGATGACGCTGGCCTCTGATAAATTAATATCACATAAAATGATTGCCTGAAATAAAATGATTTATTATTTTTATTATTATAACGTTTACTATGTAATGGCATAGATTATATAGATTGTTTGAGGTTTACTGGTCTGTGTCGGCCAGCCTAAAGGCAGAAGGTAGTCGACAGATGGACGGACGGACATAGATTATTTTTAAAGATATTTTGAAAACAAAAGTTCGATCAGTAGGTACGAATAAGAAGGGCTAACAGCCGCACGGGTCTATCGATCAAGTTAAGCTATGCTTGCCACAGTTGGTCCATGGATGGGTGTCCATCTTTACATACGTACAAAGACCCCTCCGTGTCCCGGAAAGCCTTTTAAGCCGTTGGTCTCGGCTGCCATTCAAGTGGATCTTTTGACAGTCGTTACGGGTCGTCAGAAGCCCGAAAGTCTGACATCCAGTCTTATCAAGGGGTTGCGTATTTCCCAGTAACGGAGTGTGGAGATCAGATAGGCGACTGCTGCACTCGAGCTGAGCGACTGCTCCGTGTAGAATACTGGTACTCAGTTGCATCCTGATAGGCTGGAAGACCCCAACATAGTTAGGAAAGGGTAGGGCAACTGACAGATAAAGGACCTAAAACTTCTTTGGAGCCATGAGGAACAGGGTGTAAAGTTCACTCAACCTCCATAGAAAAGGGAGGATCCTCCGACCAGACGGGTGTTGTGTCTGGCGGGCAATTGCCCAACGATTGATGTTGGGAAATTGTATCTATGCTATTTGCGCGGTAAACTCTGCTTGCGAGATGCAGGATTTGCGTGACGTCAGTATGACGCGTTGTTCGCATGTGGCGTTGTAGATACCGCTACACTTCTATTCAAAGAACTGTGCAGACGAAGATGGCAACACTGCTGGTAAGTATATCGATTCTAAGGTACCTATGTGGTTACGGAGTGTACCTAATAGGCACTGGTACTTGTATAAGGGAATAAATATAACATGCAACATTTTCAATGACATCATATTAGCAGTTAGATAACTTCAAAATGACCTTGATTTATATGAGACGAATATTTTAAATTATCTTATCGGCAGTTGCAGATATTATGTAGGCGGAGATAATGTTAGTAAAAAAAATAACATTGAAAAAAAAGCTTACCTTTTCATCGTCGTTGCATAATTTTATGGGCAGGGAGATAAACTTTTATCTAAATAATAAACTAGGTTTTACTGTCTTACTTCTTTACAAAAAAATATTAAAACTAGCTGCATCCCCGGTTTCACCCGCATAAGTAACGATCCCGTGGAAATATCGGGATAAAAAGTAGCCAGGTCAGGGTCTATCCATGTGCCAAATTTAAATACGTAAAAAATCCAAATACGTTCAACCGTTTTAGCGTGAAAAAGTAACAAAAAGCATATAAAAAGTGAAATCTTTTCTCTTTATATGTAGAACATTAGTTTAGATATCAAGCATGATACAGCCACCAAAAATAATATTTTAGTAACTTTCTTATTTTGTATTTTTCACCTTTATATTATTATTATTTTGTAATAATTCACTATCCGCTTTAAAAACCTTGCGTAACAAAATAAAATGCAATGCACTATCTGAGTGACTCACATAATGCACAATTTAATCTGTGTTCCGGACCAGTGCGGATACTATGTCAAATACCCGATGACCTTTACCGCCAATTATGTCACTGTTTCGAGACAAAACTTTTATTTTATTTTCAATGAAAAACTGAAACGTGGAATAGCGAAGTATTTCGACTGAAACAAAGTGCTGATAAATGATTTTTATTTCTGTTAATTATTTATTGGCTGTAGTGGTTGCTTACATAACTTTTATAATATTTAAACACAACTAACTATTTTCACTAGGTAGGTACCTACTAAATTAAATGACTAACTAACTATACAACCAACATACTAGGAAGTGGTGAAGGGCGGGCGTTTTTGGGGGACTGTCTTTTGTAATTTTGACGTTCGAAAAGTGCTGATTCTCAGCCTAATTTGAATAAATGACTTGATTTTGGTTTATACAAATAAATACAAAAACAAAAGGACACTTAGGGCCAGTTTTATGATCCAAATGATTGAATGATAATGATAATTGAATGATATTAATATCATTGCTAATGGTCAAATAATTAACTATTAGTAAAAAAATAACCATTAGATAAACTAACAATTGATCAAAAACACATTTTGCATAAAAACCATTAAGTACTTACTATTTTTAAAGAGAGCCTTAACTACGGAGCTAAAAACCGGCGCCAAGTGCGTGTCAGGCCACGCATAGAATAGGGTTCCGTAGTCATAATGGCAAGTGGATTTAGACTGCGGGGTTAGTATCTAATACTATGAATAAATTAATTGATCATTTTACAAGTTTGGCCTCTATAACTCCTGAACTAACAAAGTTATCTAAGCCGTTATAGTTTTACATAAAACTTCATCACATGGACTACCATCATGAATTTTTCCAGATTTTTCAAGCCAGCCGTTTAGCTCTTAGAGGCTCTTAGACGCTCTATTTTAACAAAAAAATGCGCTTTAAAGTTGAATATCTCGCAAACGGATACCTAAATCAAAAAGTTGTCTGAGCAACCTCTCAATACTTTTAATAGACCTATCTAATGATACCCACACTGTGGGGTAGACGCGAGAAAAAAAAACATCCCCACTTAACGTGTACCATAAAAAAAAAAATCGTGATTTTATTTTAGCACTTCGTCGACGTAGTAAATTACACACATTTTTCTAATTTCCGTAAATTGCTAAAAAAAAAACGTCAAAATTAAATTATGTTTTTAAAACTAGGATGAGTTCGATGATTCATAAATTAAGGACATACAAAAATTTATCTAATTTCTTGATTCTCTTGAGCGAATACTACTTAGGCCGGCTTACCGATGGTCAAGTGGGCCTTAATATGGGATTAATTTTAGTGCAAGTGCTCATCTTCTTATTCCGGAAATCGTCAAAGGATTCATCGACTCTTCAGTTGACGGGACTTGGCTGACCCAGGCGGCAGGCCTGGACTGCAGCACGTTACCCGTTGATAGTGTTATTAAATGTCTGTAAAAGACTTCTAGAAACTGAAGATACTTTTTTTTCTTCATCATCATCATCATCATCAGCCTATAGCAGTCCACTGCTGGACATAGGCCTCCCCTATTGCACGCCATTCAACTCGATTTTCGGCAACTCTATTCCATCTCATTCATCTCTCTCATCTATTGCTTTTTTGTTAAATTTCATTAATTTTTCATTTATTTATTCATAAAAATTATTATAATTGCATAATAAGTTATATACGACCTTTTTGATTTAGGTTCCATCCATTAGGACCAACCAAATCAGTCGTCTTGTAAACAGAAATCAAATTATAGTTCAACGTATTTTCAAAATGAAATGTTGTTACGTAAAATTAAACATGAAGGCACCTATGAATGGAATAAGGACAAAAAACGGTGATCTCATCATTTCTGTGAACCGTTCAAATATTTGATAACCGTATAAAACAAAGAACCGTTTTCCTTCAACGAGATAACTCTTTGTGTTAAAAAATATTGTTATATGCTAGAATTATTTTTGTACTGATTATATGCAGCCCACTGCTGGATATAGGCCTCTCCCAGACTGCGCCACAACACCCTGTCCTCCGCCTTCCGCATCCAGTCTGTGCCAGCTAGCTTCTTTAGGTCGTCCGTCCATCTAGCTGGGGGCGTCCCACACTACGCTTGCCGATACGCGGTCTCCACTCCAGGACTCGTCTGCTCCACCGGCCATCGGTCCTTTGACAAACATGGCGAGCCCACTGTTTATACGGCAAATAATAAATATAATAATCTATATATATAAAGGAAAGTCGTGTTAGTTACACTATTTATAACTCAAGAACGGCTGAACCGATTTGGCAGAAAATTGGTGGGGAGGTTAGGAGCAGGAGACGGACATAGGATACTTTATTTATTTATTTTTTATTTAATACTTTTATTTACTTATAGGAGTAGGGTATGAGTAGTGTAGGAGTAGGGTAGAAGTAGGGTAGGGGGTAGGACACCACGCGAACGAAGTAGCGCCGGGCAGCTAGAAATATTTTATATGGCCAAACAACGTTTGCCGGGTCAGCTAGTAATTACATATAATCAGTCTTTCTAGCTGAACATACTGTGTTGGGGTGTTTGTTGCGCCTCTTCTTCCCAGCTAAAGCACTACGAAGTGGTGAAGGGCAGGCGTTCTGGAGACTGTCTTATTATATAATTTTGATGTGAAAAAATTGCTGATTCTCAGCTAGCTAGTTTGAATAAATGACTTTTGATTTTGTCATTTTAATACGAAAGAGTACTCTATTAGCTGTTAATCTCATATCATAAGAAAAGCCCTTTTTAACCGTCGACAAAAACAGAGGGGTGTTCTAAGTTTAACGTGGGTATCATGTGTCTGTCTGCGCCATCGTAGCTCCTAAACGGCTGAAGCCGTCCCCTGACACGAGGACGCTTGGATCGAAATATTAATTATATATTTATATATATTTTTTTTTATTTTTTAGGGGCTTTTTTGTGTCGGGGATTTTTTATGGTATTGTCCATAAAAAACCATCGACACAAAGATGGTACCATCCAGCTGCCATCTTTCATTATTATGTAAACTGTTACATAATAATAAAAAATAGCAGCTGGATGGTACAGACGCCAGCAGGCCAAGCTACCCGAAACTGTCAAATTTTCCCAATCAATCTTGAACCTTAATGCTTTAACAATAAAGTTGAAAATCTATTAAAGAAATTTGACAGATTGTAGTAGCTTGATGTGCTGGCAACTGTACCTACCATCTTTTTACAATTATAAAAAGATAAAATAGAGGACCAACTCAATCCAGTCAACTATAAATATGAATAAATTAAAAGATACAGAACCATCTAGCAGTTGACTAGAAGAAACTTATCAAGAACAACTTTTTTCACAAAAAATTATACAGAAAGCTGTCAGTAAAGCTATAGTGCAACGAACTATACGCATACGCATCGGATATTACTCACACGATACTGTTATCCTCTTCCGATAATGTTCACTTTCACGGATTACATACTTTTTTTTTATTACATCACTTCAGCCGCAGTCATTAAAATGAGTTTATTACTGTTTACTGTAAGACTGAAACCCAATAAAAAATAATAGTATTGTAGATTCTAATGAGAGCAGTGGTGACCCAGTGGCCGCGACTTACGAGCTTTACGTCGTAGGTTCGAATTCAGACAGTAATTATATCAAATAGTAGTAAACTATTTCATCACCACTGCTCTCAAAACGGTGAAGGAAAATATCGTGAGGAAACCGGCATCTCCTAGAACCATACATTAGAAGACACATGTGACATCTACCACCCTGCACTGGGCCCGCGTGGTGGATTACAGCCCATTCCCTCTGACGCAGAGAAAGCCTCTGTCCCATCAATGGGAACATTATAGGCTGATTATGTATTTTATATAATGCTTGGATTTTATTGATATTTACATCAAATCAGGGCAATCACATGACATATTTTGGGCCCTATGCCCATGAAGTTTCTCCTTCATCCATGGCGGTGCTAACACCTCGTGGTGACGGTCAAATAAACCTAACCACTTTGGCAATCAACCGATTAGTTCTATTTGTTTTATCTCAGTTACGTCATCAACAGCGTTTCCGTTATCAAAATCCTTTGAACTCGTAACACAATAAAGATTAAATTGACACTTATCTTTATAACTTCCGCACAGTTTTTAGTAAAGGTACCTACTAACGATCACCTATTCATCATTATCTTGGTACATGTAGTGCATTTTGTATTACATCAGGTACTAAACATAGCATACGTATAAGTAGGTAGTGTGCATTACTAACGTCACATGGATCAAGGTTTGCATGAAAGTATTTTTATTTATTATTTACTATACACCGTTAAATCTTGATCGTTTTAATCCTTAAAAGGGGTCACTGTACTCATCATTATGAACAATTTTTACTACGGGACCAACCCTGAATCGTGAAAAAAAAGTCAGTTGATCCATACATTATGTCGAGTTATGCGAACATAAATTATGGATTAAGTGATTTATTCCTATTTCATATTTACAGAATAAACAATTTAATTTCATTTCACTAGCAGCGGCTTGCGACTTCGTTCGCGTGACATTAATACTTACCTTTTAATTTAATTTATTTTTCTAAAAATAAACATGGCTTAAGTTACTCCATATAACATCAGCTATCTGCCAAGATAGCTAGCTTCTTAAGCTGCTAGCTGCTTAGATAGCTAGCTATGGAGTAACTGGACCGATTTTTACGGGACATTTACTGGCGTAAATGTCCCGTAAAAATCGGTCCAACCGTTACGGAGATTAGCCGGAATAAACAAACAGACAGACAGACCAAATTAAAAAAATAGATTTTTGTTATCACTACCCTACACTACACTTTCATAATGCATTTAGTAAAAAGCTTTTATTTTGACATTACAAACAGACACTTCAATTTAATTATTTGTATGTAGTAATATAAATATACTTAGATGATTTAATGAAACTGCAAATTATTCATAGGCTGCGGCACACGTGCCATAATATGTAACCACGGTGTTTGCTGACACCGAACGAGGCCGAATTTGATTGTATTAGAACTTCTGACGGAATCACTTACTTAAAAAGCACCCAGACATAGAGAAGTAACATATTGACCATTTCACTCAGAAAAAGAGGTTAGAAAGAAAGAATAAAGTTTCTTTGGACACAAAATTCATAATAAAATGTGAAATTAATATTTTAACTACAAAGTATGTGGCGACGCGCTGCAACGGAGTCGGGGGAACGAGGCATTTCACGTGGACAAAGTCGCGGGCAGAAGCTAGTCAAATATACATATGTAATTACAAAACCAAAGACGAAAACAGCTGACATACCTAGTGTCAACCAGAAACCAGACAAAGACTGACCCTATTAAGTCTACTGACCCAAAACATACAACAACAATTTGTTTATCAACTAGGTTTACAACAAAGACATAACATGCAACATCCATTACAGAATAATGTATCATGTCAGAATCCTTTGCCGTTGAATCATAGCTTATCGAACAACTGCTTATTTAGGTCTGCAGATGACGATAGTTCTCAAAGAGGTCCTTTGTTCCGTATATTCAATTAGATAAAATGGACGCAACTATTGTTTTCGAAATAAAACCATAAACGTTTGGACAAAATGTGACACTGCACGGCTGACGGGTCGAACCACGCGTTGTGTTAGTTGGGCCGTGAAATAGGCGGTTTTTATGAAAACACCATTTAAATCTATACGTGAATGCACAGTTTGATTGCTGTGGCGTATGCCGATAAAAGTTTTACAGGCCAGTGTTTTCGAAAATTTTATTTATTTGAAAGCGGTCCATACAACAAACGTCCTTTGTTCTAGATCCTATTGACCTACAGAGCCATCAATTCCAAAAATACCATGTCATCTTTTTTTCGATACGAAGACGATCACGATCCTCTTATTTGTAAACTAGCTGCGCCCCGCGGTTTCACCTGGAAAGAAAGTGTTTCATTGGGATAGAAAGTTAATCTTGGTTATAAATTATCTCTGTGACAAATTTCATACATATCCGTTCAGTAGTTTTTGCGTGAAAGAGTAACAAACATCCATCCATCCATCCATACACACTTTCGCGGTAGTATCACCCAGGATTCACCACAGCACTGTATTTTGAGAGATAAGAATGTAGTGTTTTTTTTTTTGCCATGTAGGTAGACGTGCGCTATATTAGTAGGACGTTCCGCGCTTTCAATGAACAACCGCGCTGTTTCCCGCTGCCCTCAAGGCCACAACCCAAAAGATAAACAATAATTTATCTGTCAAAAAGTTTGAGTGTACGACAGGATGCCCCAGACAAAGAGTAGATTGTAAATGAATAATAAAGGGACGGAAGCGCGTCAACCTTTCTCATTGTTCGAATCAACGCATGACCGGCCGTTCGGTTTTATGTCTCCATTTTGGTCTATCGCGATCGGAGTAAAGCAGCATCAATTATTTTATTTTGTATGCATTGGTCAAATTATTCAAGGAAAAAGTTCGAAGTTTCCGTGGTAAGATTCGACCTCCAAACAATGCGATTTTGGCATTGCATGTGTCGTTGCCATTAATTCCTCATTTTTCCTTTATTGACAGGGATAAGTTTCCTGCTTTTAGAGTTATGCCAAAAGACAGGCAGTAGCCTACTTAGTTTTGAGTGCTAACAGCATTTATTGACGTGTAAAAGTGTTTGTACAAACCTACTTACAAAATAAAATCATTTATCATCATAATGCAATCGTTAGTTTGACTAATTCAAATTCTAAACTATAATTATAACTTATAATTATAGTTTAGAATAGAGATAGAGTCACAATGGCAAAGCCTATAGTAAGTAGTATAATTTATAAGGCTTTGCAATTGTGACTCTATCTTATAACTCGGGAGTCGATTAGATAACTAAATATAAAAAAGAGGTTTCTTTAAAAAATATTTCAACACCAAGTCGTCAAATTATCCTATCGTACTACTATTATAAACGCGAAAGTTTGTATGGATGGATGGATGGATGTTTGTTACTCTTTGACGCAAAAACTACAAATAGTTTGTAATCAGGATTACCACATAAGATGATTTTTATCCCGATATTCCCACGGGATCGAAACTTATGCGGGTGAAACCGCGGGGCGCAGCTAGTACAAAAATAAAAGTCGAAACAAGCAAAGTTATAATTTAAAAAACCAACCGACTTCCAAAAACGATACTACAAAGTGAAAAATAACTTTAATTTCGGAAGTCGGTGTCGTTGGGTTCGCATTTTCGTTGTTTGCCACCGACTTCCGAAATTAAAGTTATTTTTCACTTTGTAGTGTCGTTTTTAGAAGTAAGTAGATTGTTTTTTTTTTTTTGCAAAAAAGTTTTTATTTTTCACTTTTAAGTTGTAATTTTTACCAGTAATTTTGGTTTAAAAACCAAACTTCTGAACCGTTTTTGATGAAATTTCTATGGAACCATTTGGGAAGTATACCCTTTCTAACAAAAAAAGAATTTTTCAAATCGGTTGGCAAGCGACGGAGTTATGCGCGAACAAACACAAAAAAAAAAAATACAAACGTCCGAATTGAGAACCTCCTCTTTTTTTAGAAGTCGGTTAAAAAGGTAACCAAAATGAAAAATGTTGACAATAGTAGGTACTTAACTCAAATTACTTAAAGTAAGCATGTAAATGAGCTAGTGGTAGGTAAGCAGTTCTACAAAAGTACGACGTTTCATTATTTCAAGGTTCATTGATGTTTTTCGAGCTGGGAAATACCCGAATCGAACTTACATTGCAAACTGCAAATATAGGTACAATAAGTTTAAACAATCTAGAAAAAAATGCTAGTAACCAACTTTTTGTAGGTATATAGGTATATTTTGCACATACGTTGCACAGTATTCCAAACAATAGTGTTCAAAGATAAGTATATAATATACCGACCGCTACCATTCATTTTATACCGCATTTCCGATGTGGGTACCTAATAATATTATAATATCCCTACTTTGTATCGATGATAAAGAACCAAGGAGTACCTACGTATGAATGGCCGCTAGAATAAAGAATCATCACATAACATACTAGGAAAATATCGTGAGGAAACCGGCATGTCCTAGAACTAAAAATTCGAAGACATGTGACATCCGGCAACCCGCACTGGGCCCGCATGGTGGATTATGGCCCCGCTCCCTCTCACAGAGAGGAGGCCTGTGGCCCAGCAGTGGGAACATTATAGGCTGATTATGCTACATCATAATTCATAACACACTTGAATCTGCTCATCCTCTTCAAAGATTCACTTTTTCATGAGAATATGTATTAAGTTCACCACTTAAATAACAGAACACTGGAACACTTCATTTCAGTGTCTAAAAACTAAACCAAGACCAGCAAACCATAGCTGGGGCTCTGTCTCGTATAGGGTCTTAGCATTATGCTGAGCGATAGCCGTTTTGCGTGTATGTGACGCATGTTTTCTCCCAACATGTTATTTTTTTTTTTGTGTTTGTGTTCTTTTTACGCGTCATGTTTACTGCAAATAAACGTACTTATTTTCTTTCTTTATTTTTTAACCGACTTCAAAAAAGGAGGAGGTTCTTAATTCGACTGTATTTTTTTTTAATGTTTGTTACCTCAGAACTCCGTTATTTATAAGCCGATTTGCAAAATTCTTTTTAACCCCCGACGCAAAAACGACGGGGTGTTATAAGTTTGACGTGTCTGTGTGTGTGTGTGGGGGGGTGTGTGTGTGTGTGTATGTCTGTCTGTGGCATCGTAGCTCCCGAACGGATGAACCGATTTTAATTTTGTTTTTTTTGTTTGAAAGGTGAATTTGTCGCGAGTGTTCTTAGCTATGTTTGATGAAAATCGGTCCAAGATGGCCGCCGCTACAAAATGGCGGATTATATATTTTTTCACAACTCCCTCAATATGGGTATCAAATGAAAGGGCTTGACTAGTAGATTACTATACACTATGATAAATTTCAAATCCAAGATGGCCGCCACCACAAAATGGCAAATAACATATTTTTTTTCACAACTCCCTGTATATGGGTATCAAATGAAAGGGCTTGACTAGTAGAGTACTTTACACTATGACAAATTTCAAATCCAAGATGGCCACCACCACAAAATGGCGAATTACAAAAACCTGATTAAATACTTACCAAATTACCTGAATCTTAAAACACAAGGAAATAAAAGAAAAGAAATAATAAGGAGTCCCTACAAAAAGCATGAAATAAAAAATTAAATTAAAAATTTAAAAAACCCCCGACTACGTGAAACCCTATAAAAAGAAAAAAATAACCTTGAAATTATGACCCTACGTAAGTACGTATGGAATTTTTTGATTAAATATTGTCCTGTCGGGGGACCGCTACTATTTTAAACTTTAACAGAACGTTAGGCTAATAATTAGAGCGGTCCCCCGACGGGACAACATTTAATCAAAAAATTTCATACGTACTTACGTAGGGTCATAATTTCAAGGTTATTTTTTTCTTTTTATAGGGTTTCACGTAGTCGGGGGTTTTTTAAATTTTTAATTTTATTTGTAAGGATATACTTTCAGATTAGCCCCATAGAAATTTCATCAAAAACGGTTCAGTAGTTTAGTTTTTAAACCAATATTACTGGTAAAAATTACAACTTAAAAGTGAAAAATAAAAACTGTTTTGCAAAAAAAAAAAACAACCGACTTCCAAAAAAGACACTACAAGTGAAAAATAACTTTAATTTCGGAAGTCGGTGGCAAACAACGAAAATGCGAACCCAAGTCCCAACGACACCGACTTCCGAAATTAAAGTTATTTTGCACTGTAGGGTCTTTTTTGGAAGTCGGTTGCTTTTTTTTCTTTTCTTATTTAAACAAGGATCCCAAACAGTCAACCAGCAAATTCTTAGTTTCAAGCACGTAAAGCATGTCATATTTATATAAACTGGCGTAACATACATATTCTTGAACGATATACTTTACAAAAACAAACAGCCAACATTTACATAGTGTTATAGTGAAGAATGTCGGTACGTAATCCGATCGCCATGTTTCTTCTGAACGGGGAATCGAAACCGGGCCATTCTGTGTATTGACGTAATGCTTTCTCAAAACCAATATTTGTGTGGCATCACGTACAATAGCCCATTTAAAAGATACGGAGCGATTCAATAAAAGATTACCTGGTACTTTTTTATATAGAATAGTGGCCTTTGAGTTGTCCGCCGATCATTCTGGAACCGAGCGTACAGCTGAGAGGAGCCTTATCGTTAAATACAGTGTGGCAGGGACATCGACGCGCTACGTGTTACCATGGATTCAGTAAGTATATGTATAATTCTGAACCTAAAAAAAATATTTAAAAAAAAGTAAATCGAAAAAAAAAATCAAAAAATTAATTTGAAAAACAATTAAATTGAAGAAAAAAACCATCAAGATCAAACAGTGGGTTTTTTTTTTGAGTTGATTTTTTTGATTGATTCTTGATATTTTCGTTGTGTTATTACATGTTGTAGTAAGTTGTAAACCCTGAGCACTGAGCAGTACCTAAGGAAAAAGAAGTACCTAGTACCTACCTCCCATCTTATGTGTATATCAGAAATATTACTAATAATCATCAACCACCCTAAATCCTTTACTTTTTAAAAAAAAACAACTGAACTCTTTTCCCACAACCCGATGTTGAGTAACCCATGCTGCACCTTTGAATGCAGTCAATCAATTTCACCAAGTCATCGCTCTCGTAGAGTAGTGCCGGGTCGAACGCCAGCTAGACAGACAGACAGACAGTCTGATAGGTCAAACAACATTTCAATCCGCATCAGAATCTTTGTTTCTAACATCTCTGAGAACCACTTAACGGATTAATTTGTATGTCATTGTTTTGCTGTTCTATTTTTTAAAAAAAGGAAACCTTGGAATGGTGGAGTTTTGTTTATAATTTGGAGGTTAAAATTAAAATGTATTGTCATTCGTTTGGATTAATCTTTCAAAGAAATATGGGGCCATGGGGTCCAACTGGCCACTTAGTATTTCGTGACATCGCCAAGCGGTGGGTCGACTCTTCACGTGACCAGACTGGCTGGCCTATTTTTTGGCAAAAGAATCAGTATTGTCATACAATGTGGCAATGCCTCTTGGGCACGTTTCCTATTGACAGCGATGCGGACGAACTTTTTGTTGCTCTTTGATTATTTCCCCTCCTTTTTATGTCAAGTATATCATACTTATTATTATTATAAGACTGTTAGCTTTTTAAATTAAGTATATAAATATTTAAAGAAATATTGATTATTTCTATATTTCTTTAAAAGTTGCACTTAGTGACTGAGATTACAGTTTTAAAAATCAGGTTCTCATATTGTGGATACAGTTGATACTTATTGCTTACCACTTAATTAATGACACAACATTTAAGTAGTTTATTCCTCCGGACTCCACAGAAAGTGAAACCTGTCTTTTCAACCGGTTGGAGTGATCATTAATTAATATTTTTAATGTGTTTAATTAATAATTCTGTCCGCAATTTTACCAATTAATAATTTTGTTTTTAAAACGCCTTATTCGGACGAGTCCGGACACAACGGTAAATATGTTTCAATATCTTATTTATTTAACCATATATGTACACAAATAATCAGACAAGAAGAAAGGAACAGAAAAATACGTACAAAGGTGATGATTATTGCTAAAGAAATCTCTTCCAATACACGTTCTCGTAACATACTGTCAGTAGCAATGGGTTTCATTTTGACAGTTCAACAACATTCATTGCGTTATTTACGTTATTGAGCAGTCACATTTCTCGAACATATGGAGCAATGGATTAGCAATATCCTTCAAAATGATTCAGATTGAGATTGATAGTATGTTACGCAATTTGTGCAGTATACCTGTGATAGGAGAGTAGATAAAAAGAGATGTAAACCACGCGTGTGAAAGTAGAAGAGAAAACGAAATGCATAAAATCAAAAATAATTCCCTAAAGAATTTAAATATAATCATATAATACATAAGAATATAACAAAAACATATGCAATTATGACAGTGCGGAAAGATAGTTCCTTCACTCTTCTTTTAATTAAATACAGCAACAGTTTGGCAGTCTTCAACTACAGTCAGTAAAATAAAACAAGTTGGAGTAAAAATTAAGAGAATTCCTTCAACTACTTAATTTCTCGAACCCAGTCGTAAACAAACAAAGACAGAGCAACCGGGTGGTCCTCCATTATAATAGCAGGAATGACAGCCACATTTTATAACCCAACACTAATCTGATTAACAATAAATAATAAAATAAAATTGTGATCACGTTCGGCCACATAAACGTATTCTATGTGCGTGGCTCTGCATTGTATGTCCTAATAAGACACAAAATGTTTTATACCAGTTTAGTTAAACAAGTTTGAAATTAATCATGTTTGTTGACGTTGAGTTGATTGAAAACTAATCAATTAGGAAGTTCACTTCAGGAATCTGATTCGAAATGATATGGAAATTAGTTTTGGGAAGATTACATTATTAGTTCCAACAGCTACCTTCAGCTGTTGGAACTGGATGGATTTGGATCTGGATTGCCCAATAATGCGGTACGGACCAGGCTGCATATTAAGCATTCCAGATCCAAACCTAAATATAGACTAAGATGAAACCTAAAGTGTATATTAAACTTTTTTTTATTGTAAAATTGTAATCTATAATGTTTTTATTGATGACTTGTAATGTTTATCTAATATTTATTTTTATTCTTTTAATTAATTTCATACTGTGTCTAATTCAATTTAATTTCACATGTAATAATAATAATAGTAGCGTGTTTTAATTTATTAGTTTTAGATGACATGTTTATTTATTTTAATTTCATTTATTTGAATGACATCTGTAAATGTATTTTATAATTGTTTTGTTTTGAATGACATATTGACTTGTGTATGTATTTTATATTTTATTTGATTTAAATGTTCAGTATTTTAGTATTTATGTGTGATTATTATATTAATTTTATGTTTTAATTTAATGTAATGTGTAATGTAATGGGCTTTGTCTGAAAAATAAATGAATTATTATCATTATTACCTATGCATAACGTGTCGTGTATAATCAGCCTATAATGTTCCCACTGCTGGAACACAGACCTCCTCTCGGTCAGATGGAGTGGGCTGGAATCCACCACGCGGGCCCAGTGCAGGTTGATAGATGTCACATGTCTTCGAATTTTAGGTTCTAGAACATGCCGGTTTCCTCACGATGTTTTCCTTCACCTGCGTGTGTTCACGGCCTGTCTAGGATCGAACCTACGTCCTACAACTCGTAAGTCGCTGCCGTTACCACTGGGCCACCTCTGCCCCACGTGTACTTTATTATAAATGATGGACATCCAATTGACACTGCTACAAATAACATCAGTTTGGAATAAAATTCATATAAATATTATGAACATAACATTTTCCGGAACATAATCCCTTTAGGAACCCAATAACAACTTATTCTGTGTAAAATAAATGTTTATAAATAAATTATGTATTGATATCAAACAAGAATTAAGTGCCAGGTGGCTTGGGGGCTAATAGGGGCATTAATTAATTTAATAGACCCTATAACTTTACGGATCTAGGTCCAATCGCAGACTAACGGGAGTCCCAAGAAACGACGATGTTATTAACGCCACAGATTTTTAAATTAGCGGAAATACTAAAGCTGTAGCTGCATTTTATGCTAAAAGTGAAAAGTCCACATTCCAAGAAATCTGTTACGGTTACGACTAACAGAGCAAATTTTTGTACTTTATTTTTACCAGAAATTAAAA
This sequence comes from Apamea anceps, assembly GCA_951799955.1. NCBI lineage: Eukaryota > Metazoa > Arthropoda > Insecta > Lepidoptera > Noctuidae > Apamea > Apamea anceps. Next base: position 7,851,706 of record OX637501.1, read on the forward strand.
TGTCGATGCCGGACTGTTTGAGTGGCTCGTTGATCTAGTGGTCGCAAACGCTACTGCTGAGCACGAGGTCCTGTGTTGATTCCCAGGTCGGGAAAAATGTTACCTATTGAATTTTGCTATCAGGAATTTTTCAGCAGAAGCTTGGAGTTTGGATTTGTGCCCGGTTGATAGCAATAGACTTGCTCCTATTACATGGGACTTTATTTTAGGATCTCCAACAAAAGATATACACTAAACATTACATTTAATTAATGGACGACAAAGTATTTGGTAGGTGTACTCCTTCAATTACAGGAGACCACAGCATGCACAGTAAAATGAACAACCAACCACAACTGGCGAAATGTGGCAAAATGTGTGTACTTTAGATATACCTCTGCCTAAGGCTCAATTTACACCCTCTCGCGTCCCGCCCTGGTTCAAGCCATGGTCCGGGGCGAGAGGGAGTGGGAGGCAGTCACCTCCTTCTGCGAAGCAGTGATGCTAGCGAAGGAGGTGGCGGGATGGATGAGAGAGAGATCCTCACGCCTCAGCCGCCGCGGGAGACGCTCCGGGCGTCGGAAGCCGTGTGACGATTCCCGGCCACCGTAGGCGCGAGCCTGCGGGCGGAGAGTAATGGGTAACTCACCGTCCAATCAGGACCAGGCCCGTGCCGGACGGCGCGTATGTGTTCCACGCGCGCCTCAAAGAGATGTCAGCACGAATGACGGGGCCCGATAGGGCCGAAGCCTACCAGGGTAGCGGGATCGTCCGAAAGAGTTACCGCTGCCCTGGAACATAAAGGGCTAAGGAAGGAACACGGGTAGGTTTTAGTCAGTAAGAGTCTTGACACTCCCTTCCGCTCCACCCAGAGCGGGAGGGGTCATTTGATGATTTCCGATCCGCAAAAAAAAGGCTCAATTTACACTGCCGCGGAGCGGAGTGGAAGCGAATTTTCGTAGTGATATTATACATAGCAAAATGAACTTTATGTCAATTGTCTAACGTACAAACTAGATATGAGCTTATTACTGCCGGAATTCCCGAGAATGCGCGAAAATTCTCCAGAAGATGCGCGACCTGTGCGTAGGTATTTGTGTATCTAATATGTGCGTTACACTTTTGGCATAAAGTTCATTATGCATTTTGCTTCCGTTTTGCGGCAGTGTAAATTAACCCTTCAGGGATTAAAGGCGCGCTGTTATGTAATTCAAGATGCGTTTAATTCGTTTTTTTGTATGTATTAGGGAGAATCAGATCAGTAAAAATGGACCTAAATAAAAATACCAATAAGCAAGCGAATAAATTCAAAAAATCTCATAGCACCATTATTTTGCAAGTGTGATATCATTGATCAATATGTGGCCCATCAATAAAAAAATAAACTGCCTACAGGTGAATCATTGCCACCAGTAAACAGAAATTTATTATTCATGCTAATAGATCACTAACATCATTGTGTAAATGATTTCGATGTGACGTACAAAGTTAACTGTAGAACATTCAAAGGGCATCGAACTTCTTAGCAATTTATTTTAACGAAGGAATCAAACGCATTATACATACCTTCATAATTCACGTAGGTGTGCATACCTAATGTATTCAAGTACCTAATTTATTATTGTTGTCAACAGTTTAATTCTCCATCAAATACATATACCGACTCAAACATTTCCGAAATACTTTATAAACTCAAAGTATTTATTTCAATTAAACCAATTACAGGCACTTTTGAATTGTCAAGGGGTCGGAGCACCGAGCACCAAGGGCGCCAAGGGCGTGTCCCTCTTACATATTCTTAGCTCTAAGTAAAGAGTTCTTCTTCGGTGCATAATCAGCCTATAATGTTCCCACTGGTGGGACACAAGCTTCCTCTCGGTGAGAGGGAATGGGCCGCGGGCCTAGTGCAGATGTGGTAGATGTCACATGTCTTAAAATTTTTGGCTCTAGGACATACCGGTTTCCTCACGATGTTTCACCGTGAAATAATATGTGTGATGAAATAATTTGCACAAAGTAATGCGCTTGTCTGGATTCAAACCCACGACCTACAACTGGTACACCGGGTCTGGTACCACTTGTTTGGACAAGTGGTAAAAAAATAAACTGCCTACAGGTGAATCATTGCCACCAGTAAACAGAAATTTATTATTCATGCTAATAGATCACTAACATCATTGTGTAAATGATTTCGATGTGACGTACAAAGTTAACTGTAGAACATTCAAAGGGCATCGAACTTCTTAGCAATTTATTTTAACGAAGGAATCAAACGCATTATACATACCTTCATAATTCACGTAGGTGTGCATACCTAATGTATTCAAGTACCTAATTTATTATTGTTGTCAACAGTTTAATTCTCCATCAAATACATATATCGACTCAAACATTTCCGAAATACTTTATAAACTCAAAGTATTTATTTCAATTAAACCAATTACAGGCACTTTTGAATTGTCAAGGGGTCGGAGCACCGAGCACCAAGGGCGCCAAGGGCGTGTCCCTCTTACATATTCTTAGCTCTAAGTAAAGAGTTCTTCTTCGGTGCATAATCAGCCTATAATGTTCCCACTGGTGGGACACAAGCTTCCTCTCGGTGAGAGGGAATGGGCCGCGGGCCTAGTGCAGATGTGGTAGATGTCACATGTCTTAAAATTTTTGGCTCTAGGACATACCGGTTTCCTCACGATGTTTCACCGTGAAATAATATGTGTGATGAAATAATTTGCACAAAGTAATGCGCTTGTCTGGATTCAAACCCACGACCTACAACTGGTACACCGGGTCTGGTACCACTTGTCCAACACTGCTTAAGGAGGTAAGGTTAAGAAAAAATTATTAATTTCCAAGATACTTTATAGAGCTCCAAGGACATAAGGGAAACCTACGAACGTGTCCCTTAAGTATATGTTCTTAGCTCTAAGTAAAGGGTACTTCTTCATTGACTGGCGCTCAATGCCTGTTTGCCTTTTTGCCAAAAGGCAACTGATACAAGAGTTGTTTTGTGCCATGTGTTTAATATCATCATCATCATCCACTGCTCGACTTACCCCACTGCTGGACATAAGCCTATCTTTTATTGTGCCAATTCCCACGCTCCTGTGCCAGCCGTATCCAGGTTTTGTCCGCGATGGTAACAATGTCGTCTGTTCTTCTCGCCGCCCGACGATCGACATCTCGTCTTTCAGTCCATGGAAGCCACTCTGTCACAGCCTTACTCCACCTGCCATCACTGGGCATGCCACTACTGGGACAAGTGTCTTGCCTAACTCCATTTGAGTTTCATAATACGCTTTCCGATATCGAAGACCTTCATACGTCTTCGTATCTCGACGTTTGGAACTCGGTCTATTGTATACAATAATCAGCTGATAAATCCAATATGTCCACTTACAGTTCAACTTACTTCGTTTCTGAGAAAGAAGAAACCGTGAACCATGAAGTGAAAAATAAAAACCTTTTTGCAAAAAAAAAAAAAGCAAAATAGTTATTTTTTACTTTTAAGTTGTAAGTTTTACCAGTAATTTTGGTTTAAAAACCAAACTGTTTTTGATGAAATTTCTATGGGACTATTTGGGAAGTACTTATACCCTTTCCAACAAAAAAAGAATTTTCAAATCGCGACAGACAGCGACAGAGTTCGCGAACAAACATAAAAAAAAAAATACAAACATCCGAATTGAGAGCCTCCTCCATTTTTAGAAGTCGGTTAAAAATTAAGTTAATTACACTTACAACAATTTTTTTTTAGAAGTCGGTTATTAATGAAGTTAATTACGCTTACAACAATTTATTTTACGATGCATTGGTAAGTAATTAATCGATGTTACTTCAATTAGACAGCACTGCTTTCTCTATTAATGGATCATTTTATAATAACTAGTGCAGGTAGCTCCCGGCTACCTATGAGACCACCTACAGTGGACCACAGCGGTTATGTTACCGTATATGGCTTCTTTATGCTAACGATCATATTACTTCAGCTATTCAATACTGAATACACGATTATTACATGATTCCTTAAAGACGTACCTATTTATAAATCTAATCGAACTTATACACCAGCAATCACAAAAGGTTATAATTTTTTTTAATTCTAAATGTCACTACAATTACAATTTACAAGCTAACACTAAAATAACAAAATTATATCCTAACTTAACTAAAACTATTCACAAACTAAAATATCGCGTCGAAAAATTCATATCGAACTTAATCATCCTTTTTTGAAAATGTTTTAGTTGAACAGCTTAATAATGACCTTCCAGGACCAAGAGAGAGGGGATAAATGCTGTCAACCTCAGACAGTTACGTCCTCCATTATTAGTTAACAGAGACGAATGTCAGTCACCCTATGTTTTTACGACGAGTACAAACTTCTAGGGAGTTTTACTACATACCTACTTAGTGAGTTGAGTACCCGTCAACTTTGTTGCAGTAGGTACGTTTCTAAGCTTACTTAAAAATAAATAGCAAAAGGTAAAAGCACATAACTGATAGAAAGTGCAAGGTATTTCTCATTGAAGAGTCTGTGAGAACAAGATACAGATTCTTAAGACCGATCACGGTTATTAGATTCATGTAAGACTTTCATACGAACAGTAATGAGCATCTAACGGTTCAAGTTATGTAAGTGGCCAGGATTTAAACATGGATTTCGCTTCTTCATTATATTTGAATTAGGAACTTCAATTTTTTTGTTTTCATGTTGAATGCTCTTTAGTGCAAAACATTACTCAGATTACATAATCTATAAACAACTTTATTGCAATATCATTTCTAATAATATTGTACTTACAAGAAGTATCAGTATACATTAGTAGATATATCAAACATTTATTGATGTTGAGATTTACCAACGATATTGGGGTTTTTATAATCAAAACAAAGGCGTAATATAACGTCATTTCAAAACGTGGTTTTTGTTTTTATACAGATACCTAGGTTATATTCCTACCTTTCCCCGAAGTGGAAAGTTAGGAACAGGCTGGTATAGTATAATTTGACATGTTTTTATACAAAAATCTAGATTGAAGTGCAGCTATTATAGAAGTCAAGCTAAGCTATGTTAGAAGAGTATTCTGTTCTACACAAAATTCGCAGATTCGGAGTACGAATAACAGGTTCACTAAAAACAGTTATTTTTACACGTCTGCTCGTAACAGCTAAAATCGTTAAGTGCCAGTTATTCTGCAAATCTGCATGTAAACAAAAAGACAGCAACAGGAACTGTGCGCAAGCGCATACACGTGTATTCCGCTAGGCGTGAGGTTCACTGAGTTCACTTGATATTTACCAAACATGCAGGATGCGCGCGTGCCTCGCCGTAGACTACGTACAGTGCAGTGTTGAACACAATCAGTATATCTTATTTCTTTGTTTTAGTTTAGTTAAGATGAGTAGTTATTGGACGAATTATGTTATTTGCTTTAAAGTAAAAATACACTAGTATTTTTGTAGAAAACAAGGTATTTTTACAACTTCATGTATGCAGCACCCAATTTGCGCAACAGACTATTAATCTCAATCTGAATCATTTTGAAGGACATTGCTAAACAATTGATTAATAAAATAATATTTTATTTTGTTAAGCAAAAAAATTTGTCCGCTCAGCAACGTAAACAACGCAATGAATGTTGTTGAACTGTCAAAATGAAAGCCATTCCTACTGTTAGTGTGTTACGCAATTACCCCGTAGAATACGTTTTCAGGAGAAAATCGCAGTGTATAAGATTTTTTTTCTTAAAAAGCACAAGGTTTTGAAACTTTTGACACCATGCCACAAATACCTAATTAAATATTTTCTTACATAAAAGCTAGTACCTACCAGCGTTAGCTAGCTACGACTTTACTGCCATACTTTTAAGCTCCATCTAAGCAAGTAAAGGGTCTGACTCTGTAGTAAAAGTGTGTGGTCGGGGTACCCGGCCCCGGTAGGAACGAAGTTCCTTGCGGGATACTCGCACGCACACACGATCGTATATAATAGAAAGAGACAGAGAGGAAGAGCAATTTAAAACGAATTTTTAATACAGAGCCATCTAGTACAAATTTTGAGAAGCTTTTATGAAGTGACGCCATACTGGATTTTCATTTTGGCCCCACTATCGGCTTTAGCATCCTCGAAAACAATGAAAACTATCATTACAGACAGAGAGAGAGAGAGAGAAAGTCGCATAAAGGGGGCATAACGCTTTTTTGTTACGTGACGATTTCTACCGCAAACCGCGTTAAAGAACTTCGTTCCAAAAATGTAAATTGTACATCATCCGAATAATAAGCATTTTGTGCTCGCCTGTACCTGCGGCATTCATTGTAGTCTGTACTGATTAGCATTCACGGTCTACCGGCGCAGGCGCACTATTAGCTCACGATATAAAAACTAATTAAGAACTTAGACTGTGAACTATTCCATGCACCATTACCCTCATTAAAAGCAAAATATATTTGTAACTAGCTTCTGCCCGCGGCTTCGCCCGCGTGGATGTTGGAAATTATCCCACGGGAACGTGCTAACAGGATAAAATGTACCTATGTGCTTCCCCAGAATGCCATCTATCTCGCGGGCCCTTTGTGGCTAATTACAATAGAAAACCAATTGTGTCTCATTAGTGGCAATTAAGAGGGTACCTATATGATATCTTTACCTAAGTACCTACCTAATTAAAAAAAAAAAAACTCAATAACAGAAAATAAAATACCTACCTACCTAAATAAACCTATTTCTGATGATAACTAAACTCAATAAATAAGCAAAATCCCTAAAAACTAATATCTATACGAATGACTAATCCTACCTAACAGTATTATAAAATAACCTACGGTCACTACGTACACTATCAAATATACTACTTAAACTTTAAAATTAAAATCTATACCTACGACTTATATAAAAATAAACCTAAATAACACTAAAAAAACTTTTTTGCAAAAAAATACAACCGACTTCCAAAAACGACACTACAAAGTGAAAAATAACTTTAATTTCGGAAGTCGGTGTCGTTGGGTTCGCATTTTCGTTGTTTGCCACCAAACTTCTGAACCGTTTTTGATGAAATGGACCATTTGGGATGTATGCCCTTTCAAACAAAAAAAGAATTTTTCAAATCGGTTGGCAAGCGACGAAGTTATGCGCGAACAAACATAAAAAAAAAATAAAAAAATACAAACATCCGTATTGAGAACCTCCTCCTTTTTTAGAAGTCGGTTAAAAACTAAAAGGAATAAAAATGAACTCCATTGCGGGTGACTTAACCTACGACAAACTTATTATTTGCGGTTGGTGTAGTAATCGGGTCTAGGGATCGAACCGCAAAATTAAGTTTGTTTTTTATTGTATATACTTTTCCGGGATAAAAAGTACCCAGTGTGGTGCCCAGGATATTAAAGAATAATTATACCAAGTTTCATCGTAATCGAACCGGTAGTTTTTGCGTGATGCCTGAACAAACAGACAGACAGACAGACAGACAGACAGACAGACAGACAGACCGACAGACAGACAAAAATTTTTTTAATCACATTTTTGGGTTCGGTGTCGGTCTAGTAACACCCCCTGCCATTTATTTTTTTGATATTTTCAATGTACAGAATTTTCACTTCTACAGATTTATTATAAGTATAGATATAGATGGACTGAAAAACACACCTGCTAATTTATTAAACCGTCCTGATTTTTATTATGCCATTAACTACTCCGAAAGATGCAAAGAAAAACATCTACTTTTCGGGCGTTTCCCGGCAGAAGCTTAAGTTTTAAAGCAGAAAACATTCTACGTATTGTTCAGGTAGGTCCGCTTTAGAAGTCACGTGTCTTCGAATTTTTGGATCTAGGACATGCCGGTTTCCTCACGATGTTTTCCTTCAACGTTTTGAGAGCAGTAGTAATAAAATTAAACATACAAAATAATGTGCCTGGTTGGTCTCTATTGTCAAGAAAATTCTTCACTCTAAAGTTTTCTAGTTGATTACATGACAGTCCGTAAAGTCTTGAAATATAATTACAAAAACTATATGAAATAGAAACTGACCTTCAGGGCTCGTCATTACATATAATTATTTAAAGCCTACTTTCAAAAATTCATGTTTCTGTACTTATATGAAGATAATATCACGGCACGAATAACAAGTTCGTTAAAATATATGCAGGTATATACTTCCCATAAACATAAAACAAAACGTTTATGTGCCTCGGTTTAATGACTAGTATAAAATCTAGTTATAACAGGGCCCCTTAATTGGCCAGGATGAAAGTCGGTCCATAGTTAGTGGACAAGTGAGAGCAAAAACTCCTACGCAGACAAACAACGCGAAATTATATAGAATAAACGCTTAGACACAGATCAGCCCCCTAATTGCGTAACACACAATCAATAGTAATCTGAATCATTTTGAAGCAAATTGTTAATCCATTGCTTCATAAGTTCGAAAATTTTGTCTGCTCAACACACAAAATAACGCAAAGAATGTTGTTGAACTGTCAAAATGAAACCGATTCCGATTAATTGTGTGTTACGCAATTAGGGTGCTGCTTAGGCTTGAATTTAATTTGTACAATTACGTTCGAGATGGTTGGACTACCTTGTTTAAAATGTAGTAACACCATAGTGGAGTGGTAATTGAACAGAGAGGCCTATTTATTTATTTATCCATTTATTTCAGGCATCAAGGCCCATATAAACACATACAATACAATATTAATATAACTTAAAAATACTATAAATACATACAACATTATAATTACACTAAAAACTAACTAACGCACACGAAGTGTCTGCGTCGTGTTTTGCTGACTGGTGTCATGTAGGTGGCCACGAAACCGGCGGTACACAACACCCTTCGGGCAGAACTCTTCCTTGAGGAACTTCTCGAGATGATGTGTCGGAACATGCGCCACGAACGACTTGAAGTTCGTGTTGTGACGCGACTCCAACGTCTCGACCCTCAAAGTCCAGTTGGTCTTCACACGCATGTACTCCACGATCTCCTCAACCTTCGTGGAGTGGTACAATCTGGACACGTACAGCTGCGTCGTCGGGATTGCTGGACGCAGCAATCCCGACGACGCAGCGCGCTATGCTCAGGAGTGGGTGAAGTCTGGCTGTGGGTGATGATGATGATGACCTCCATAGTTAATGTCTACACCATGCACCTTTTAATTTATAGTGATCAATATTGTACAGACTGTCACAATACCTACTTAAAATATCGGTTTTTTAATAGCACATAGATGCGATCACATGTGATTGCCTATTATATACCTGGCCAATATGTAAAGCAAAATCACTTTTAGACATCAATTTCATTGCTCAGCTTTCGTTCAAACCTATACTTTCATTACGTAATTTTAATTCTACAAAGTACTTTTTAAAGGTCACGCGATTCAAAATTTAAAAAGCGCTTGCATAATTTTCGCTTTCTCTTAAAAAAAAAAAGAAAGACATGTGAATCTAGATAGGTGAGTAAGTACCTACTACAACACAAACTAAATTACATTTGAGAGTTGTCTCGTTAAAATTATAGCCCCGAGAGTTTGTTTCCTATTACGAATCTCAGACCAGATATGACAGGCAATCGCGGTGATCGCTGTAGGCTACTTATAAGAACAATGTGCGAAATGGGCACTGTTTGAAATTATTAGTTATAGTTTGACCGAAACTGCTGTACCGCGCCTTAGGAGTGCGCGGCGAGGCGGGAGGAATGCGCGGCGAGGCGGGGGACGGGACGCCGTGAGCGATGACGAATGAGCGGCCTGCACTGCCCCCCCGTCTCGCCGCGCACATACCGAAGGCGCGGTACAGTGGTTTTGGTCAAACTATAGTACATATTTACTAGGGTAAAGTTCTCAAGTTTTCGTGGATATTCGTGAGTTTTCCCTGAAGTTGGACGGACACGCAGAATTGATTAGCTAAAAATTTTTCGCCGATCAGGGATATTGTAGCAGATATAATGAAAGTGATTGTATGAATAGTGAGGTCTTATCAAAGTGAGCCTAGTCTTACCAAACATTTTGGAAGCGACTTCGACCCTAATTGCAACTACCGTTTTCAGGCTTTAATAAAGACACACAGCAACTGCCTTAAAGACCTTGACAATCCTACCCTACTGAAAATTGAAAGACTTCGATTCCTAAACTGGGGGGCCTAAAAGGCCACTTTGGCAGAATCATAATAGAATAACAATATGAATCATATTAAAAATAGTAAAATGGTCACAAACTGACAATTCATAATATGATCTGTGTGCAATTCATATCACAATGAAATAACATTCAAACTGTAGAAATAAAAAAAAAAAAAAAAATTTGATTAATAAAAACTGTAATGAAAAATTTACCGATAAAATTACGGTTTTTATTTTTTTCATGTGGCAATGTTTACACCAAATATGAAATGAAATGGGAATTCAGGAAATGAATAGCTTTTAGAGGTATTGCTTAAAGTGGCTTTTTTAGGCCCCCAGATCTCCGACAGTACCAAACACAGTTAAAGTCAAGCCTCACAAAAAAGTTACTACCTACAACATTTAAAGGGAAGCGCCAAAGTCGCCCTAAGCCCGCGAAATTCAAATTTTCTTAGTTTTTTTGCAAGTCAGTATCATGTTGAATGTTGATTAAAATATGATTCGCGAGTGTTCACCTTTATTTGAATTCATAAATCCTATTGAATGACTATTTCATGAAATATAAATCAATAGGATTATTTGAACTAGAGGATTGTATTGATGATTTTAATTATTAGAAAATTTGAATTTCGTGGGCTACCTAGCGCATCATTCAAGTGAATTGGCAGGAAAATGGTTTCGATGAATAAGAGAACATTAAATTGAAGAGTCCTTATCGAGTCCTTATCACGAACTTGACTCACATAATTACAGGGAACTGTTATCACTGGGCTGGGCACAATTGTCAGATGTGTGTCGTCGGTAAGTGCTTGTTATGTTCGACTAACAACTCGCCAGATGTGAGTTGAAATATAGAATTTGTATCGACACCCAAAATTCCCTGAATTAATGAGTAAGTTAGTAAGCGCTGTACCCTAACACACTATTACTCTGAATTTGAATCATTTTGAAGTATATTGCTAATCCATTGCTCCATATGTTTGAAAAATGTGTCTGCTCAACCACTTAAATAACGCAATGAATGTTGTTGAACTGTCAAAATGAAACCCATTGCTACTGTTAGTGTGTTACGCAACTACCCCGCTGCCTAGTTTTCGATATTAGTTCAAGCGAAAAGCTCCCAAAGAGAAATGGATTTTCACAAAAACTTTGGAATATTCCTTGGTAAAGAGCATTCCGATTAAAATGTGCATATTTGCTGATATAAATATTTATTCATTCATTAGTATACCAGATCAGGAAATTCCAGTTAGATAGGGACAAACAAAATTATTTTCCCCCGATACGGAAAACCAACAACCCAGACCATTTGCCTTGAGAGTAATTGATTGATAATTTTAGTGAAATACTGGTCAACGATGAGTGACCACAACCTTCAAAATAAGAAACAGACTGGCCCATTCTGATCGGAATACTAATATCAGAATACAAGTATTTATAATCACTACATACTTTCATAATAACATATTTGTACTTCCGGAAAGGTAATGGTAAAAAATAAATATACACCATCATTTAAATTGGTAAAGCTATGACAATGTGATGGCCATTTTGATCCCCTTGGACAAGCTTAAGGTTAAAAAACCGCACAAATCGAGGCTAATCACCACTGACCATGGCAACAGCGTAACGACGACTAATCAGGTTAAATTGGCAAGTACATTAAAAACTTGCTTTAATAGAAAAAATATATAATTTGTTTTTAGTTCTACGAGTATCAATCAACTTAGCCTACCGCAGTCCACTGCTGGACATAGGCCTCTCCCAGGTTGCGCCACAATACTCTGTCCTCTGTACATCGATAATGTCCTCAAAGTGTAGCGTTTACTTTTGAAGAATATAAAGATAATAAAACTTAAATGTCATGTTTCTAATTGCACCTCTTTATACTGCGTAACAAAAAAACTAAAAAATATAGGAAAGAACTCAACGGATGAAAATGTAGCGGTATCTACAACGCCACATGCAAACAACGCGTCATACTGACCTCACGCAAATCCTGCATCTCGCAAGCAAAGTTTACCGCGCAATTAGCATATATACAAACTTCCCGACATCAGTCGTTGGGCAGTTGCCCGACAGACAACACCCGTCTGGTTGGAAAATCCTACCTTTTCTATGGAGGATGAGTGAACTTTACACCCTGTTTTTCATACCTCTGTAAAAATGTCGAAATACCCTGGAATACCATACCGGAAGTATTAAAAGCAGCTGCCCAGGAAACTGATTCTTCAGACAGCGTTAATAGTTGCCCATCCATAGATAAACATCACCTAATTCTCCATTAGTCCAATGCCTACTCTAGGATGCATATATTGCATATACGGTACCTATGGCTCTTAAATCCTTTCCTATCATAAGGGCACGACTTGCCTACCATTACAGCGTCCCCCGGTCTACACCTTGATATGCAATGGCCTATGTAGCATCAGGGGCTAGTGCGCAATCTTGTGGTTCATTCGATTAAATGAGTCTGGTCAAACCACGTTGGGGTCGGAACATTTTATTCATTAATTCATTATCCGACCTTGTCGACGATAGCCTAGACACAGTTTTGTGGGAGATAGCAGATTGAAATGCTACGAACCACACCATAAATAATTCTTACGCCTCTCAAACTAATGGTAAAAGGCAACATAAATTAAATGGAAAACATTTTGAACACCCATTATACATTAAAAACAATTTGATTAACACTAACGTTTAAACTAGAACATCTGAATGCTAACGTCCATTTGAGATAGTTATTTCAATCAATAAATCATTCTACAGAACCATTCAATCTTGAGACACTACAGCGGCGTTGCTGAATTTTGACATCTTTGTTTTTCTGCCTTGCGAAAGCGAAGATATAAAAATTCAGTAAAAGCATTAAAATATACTAGACGGGTACAAAGACCAAAAAACGTTCATGGATGGAATCCGACTCATTCGCCCGCAGGAAAAACTTTTTTAGTGCACATTTTCTACCCTCAACAGGAGCATACAATCACAGTATGTTTCTATCTTGAGTGACTAGCTTCTTAGGCTATACCCTGTCTGTCAGTCAGTCAATCAGTCACTCACAGAACTGCCTATAAAATACTTAGCAGAAGTGCAGTTTTCGCTTAATTAAACTGTTTGGCGTACAACATCGTGACAGCTCAGCTGATGCTGGTAAAATAATAAGCGGCAGCGATCGTCGGTGAAAGCTCGCGGAGTCGCGGCGAGCTTTGAAGTTGACCACATCGAGCGATGAAACTCAGGAGCGGTAAGCTGCGCAAAAAATACTAGTTGAAATAATGATAGTATTATTTATATATCAGCTTCTACACATTTGCTGCTAAATACAAGCTTGTTAATTATTCAGTGAAAGATCGTTAGAGCATAATTATATTATACATAATCGTAGGTGATCGTCGCCACGTTTGACATAGTACCCATAGATAGGTCATCGCAATAAAGGATTGATATCTGAGGGCGATTGCTAAAGGTTATAATTAATATCATAATCACCAAGTTTCGTTTGTTGTTTGGTGATCTTAATAAATTGTTATATACTTAAGTAGACAGAAGGATACAACTTATAACTTTTTAAAGTTTAACAAAATCCCTAGATACAATACAATAGAGACAACCACGCGAGGAGATTAAATGGTATTTTATTTACTGGGACGACACAGTTGAGTTGAGTTGAGTAACCTTTAAAACATTACGATTGTTCTCAGTCAAAACTACTTTGTATCCTTTCAAAACCTTGAAGTTGCTGCTAATGCAATACATTTTCAAGAAACATGCAATGTCATCCACCTTTCAGGTGACTAACACCTTGTTTTAAGCTGTAAATAATTAATTACGACACCAAGATAAAAATGGCGGTGCCAAAAAACTGGCTGCATTAAGAGCCACTTGCGACCAAGCTTTAAATACTTGACTCTACAAATTGCTTTTAAGTATTTACATATGTTTAGAAAATAGCAAGAGGGAAGATGGTATGACTAAGTGAATATATAACTTTTAACCCACTTGTCATTTTAATTTTAACAGATATAAAAGTTTTCTATAGAGCAGTGGTGGCTTACGAGTTCGTAGGTCGTAGGTTTGAACCCAGGCTGGCGCTTTACTTTGTGTAAATAATTTCATCACCACTGCTATCAAAACGGTGAACGAAAACATCGTGAAGAAACCGGCATGTCCTAGAAAAAAATTTCGAAGACATGTGACATCTGCCAACCCGCACTGGGCCCGCGCCGAGAGGAGGCCTGTGTCCCAGCATTGGGAACATTATAGGCTATTATGATTATGCTATCCTTAACATAATCTCAAGCCTTTTCTCACGCAGGAATGGGCTGAGAATTTATGAGAGACCATGAAGGTCAGAGGGGCAATTCTCGTAATTTTAAGAACGTTCACAGTCTGATCTCAATTTCAATCTGTCAAAAAATACTTCTAATTTCCCTACATTTTGACAAGTTTTTGACATTTGTTTGTCGCCGAGATGAGACTGCGACTAGATTTTGAACGTTTTAAATTACGAGAATTGGCCTTCTGGTTTCCTAATATTATTTTGTTTCTCCAGAAGTCATTGTCGACTGTCTTAGACGAACGACATGTAAAAGCACATTGATCACAGGTGATTCAGCAACCTTGACCTCAACAAAAGAGATTTTAAACCTAAGATCCGTCCGTTAGCCACAATGAACAGCTATGGATTCCAGTAAAAAAAAAAGTATATTGTGACAGATTTATTCTTCTTAGAGCCGATTTTTCAATCATTACATAAATTTTACCCGAAGAATAAATGTGACAGATTTTCCATATAAAAACTGTCAAAATGACAAAACTTATTTGTCGGAAAAAAATTACCTGGCGATTAAATAACCGGCTACAGCTACAAAACCAGATTATTTTTACCCTGAAGACACTGTCATCACAATCAATAAATTATAATCAAAATTACACGCCACATAAACACAATTCATAACTCTTAGTCGTTGAAGAAATCTAATATTTTACCCGCGGTCTGCGTAAAGCGCCTCGGGCCTGTGATCTATGGATTCGCTACTTCCCTACCAATTTATTACATCCTAAATGAATAATATAGAGACTACTGAGTATTCAAGTGTTCAGTAGTATTCGAAAGTGGACTCTGATTCTAGGCTGGGATTTATCACTGGTAAACGTCCTGCCTGTCGATATGTTCTGAACTTCCATTAGTAATGCCAGCGAAAGTGGTTCCTTGATGTCAATTATAAAGATAAGTGTGTATAGTGCATGGTACAGTTAATTTATGGCTAAATAAAGATATTTTGCGCTGTATGGTGAAACCAAATCAAAGGGATTGTAACGCCCTAGTTGAAAGAATTTTATAAGAGTTTTGCATTGATGTCTTTGATTGCGAAGAATCTACTCTGCAATAGAGCCAAGACGTGTAGAGGCTTAAAGATCCACCCTAATAAACTTGCATATAATGTAGGGAGGAAGACAAATTCCCCTTTAAGGGGGATGCGCTAGGTAGCCTGCGAAATTCAAACCTTACGTTTTTTGCATTTGCAGGTCAGTATCATGGTGTGTGTTGAATAAAATAGAATTCGTGAGCGTAACAAATATGTATTTTCAGAATTTACAACCCTCTAAGTTCATATAATCCTATTGAATGACTATTTCATGAAATATCAATCAATGGAATTATATGAACTTAGAGAGTTGTATTGATGATTTTAATGATTATAATTCTATAAATACATACTTTTTACGCTCACAAATCATATTTAAATTAACTTACAGTACTACATAACGACACTGACCTGCAAATTGCAAAAAAAACGTTACAAAATTTGAATTTCGCGAGGTATTATACCTAGCGCATCCCCGTTAAAATAATGAAAGTGCTAGCAAGCCACTCAAGAAGGCGTAGTCGAAATAGTGTATCCAAGTTTCAAGAGAGTTTGTTAATTTAATAACATAAATATCTTTGACCTCTGATCGTATGAATCTTTGTCCAAAATCAACATGACTAAACCAATAACATGTGCAAACGACAGACAGGAAACCCACACTCCAAAGTCTATTGACAAATTCGAACGCATCACAAACATTGCGCATCAAAAAATCACAACAGCACTTTCTATTTGCTAAACATTCAATCAGAAGGCTGCTAATCGATTTTGACTTTCACGATCCAACATCGAGCGCGTTGATAAATCGTTATTACCTCGCTATCGATTAAATGTAGCTTCACACTAGCCGGCATCGGCGACGTAATCAAAGAGATTCCTTTCAAACAGCTTTCTGCCTTTATTTATGTCTATGTGCTCAGTACTTATCGTTTTACAGTTTCGTATTAAAGTATGGCAGGTTCTTCAATTAAGGCCTTGTACACTAGAATGGGGATTATGAATGTGGTTCAAAGGACCAAATAGATAGAACCCAATGGTTTGGCACGCGACGATGGCAAGAGACCGGACGGCATGTCTTTATTTCCATGGAAGGTGGGTAGGCCTTTAGTGTGGGATACAACTTGTGTCGATACTCTTGCGCCATCCCATCTTCCAGGCTCGGCGTGCTGCGCTGGTGCTGCTGCTGCGGCCACGCAAAACCTCAAGCGGCGTAAATATAATAACCTTATTGATAATTATATTTTCGAGCCGTTTGGGATTGAAGCCCTCGGGCCGTGGGGCAGTGCTCAGGGTCTTTTTAAGGAAATTTTGAAACGACTGGTTGACACTTCCCATGACCCAAGGGCTGACTTTTACCTTGGCCAGATTCTAAGCACTGCCATACAACGTGGCAATGCCGCCAGTGTCTTGGGTACATTACCAACCGACAGCGATGCGGATGAATTTTTCGACGCTCTATTTTAATTCGTAAATAGTTTAAGTTATTTTAGGATATAATTTTGTTATTTTAGTGTTAGCTTGTAAATTGTAATTGGTACCCTTTTTAACACACTATTTTACTTTAGAATAAATTATGCCTCCATCAATATTTTTGATTATAATTTCTTTTAGAGATGTTCACTTCTTCTAGCTGTGTCAAGGCTCAGGGCTCCACGTGGTGGTTAATTTGGCCCACAGCTAATTGGGCATATGGCAGACGTGGCCAGCCCAGTCCCACATCAGCTAAAACAATGTAAACAAACGAACAAAAAAATGCATGTTATGTTATGTATATTCTAACAGAATTTAGAATAACCAATACTTTGTAACCATATTATATTGATTTAAAAGAGTGTCCATGGAGTTCTTTTTCATAGGTACTTACGCTTTGGAATGGGCAACTAGCTTCATTTTTCTGACTGACCAACCCCTTGACAATTCAAAAGTGCCTGTAATGGTTTAATTGAAATAAATATTTTGAATTTGAGTTTGAGAAGATCATAACACGCACAATTTCTGCACTCATTTGTTTTTGTTTGTGGTGCTTTTGGCTAATTTGGCCCGTAACATATCCTACGTGACTAACAACACGACTATAAGCTCTCCCGACTATGGGAATATACTTTCAGCGTTCAGCGATCTACGCGCAACTCACCATGTTATCGATAAGGAAAATTTTGGTATTCATAAAATTCAAAGAAAACAAAATTTCACTGATGTAGGTAAGTATTTCTGTATACAAATCTAGTTCATTTTAAATTCGAACCTGTCAAGTGATCGCTCCAAATTCGAAAGCATTTGTTTTTAATTTTTAAAGTTAATCGTCTTGAATTTACACCTTGACACCATTCGAATAGAATGTTTGGAAAAAAAAATCAGTTGAAGAGCTTTTCGGGTGCATGGCAGTGCAGCAACGGTTTCATCAGTGTGTTATTTACTTAGAGAGGTGATCCAAAAATATATTTTAAAAAATGTATGACTTAAATTATGCATGTAGATACTTAGGTAATTTAAAATTAGGTACCTACAGAGGATATCAATTAGCGCCATCTACCCATCTTTTGTTGAACCTCAAACTCGAGGACCAATCAGCAAAACACCAAGTCCGTACATTCTCGGCAGTAGAGTGCAAATGATAAAGAACATCCAATGTTCCACAAGATGGCAGCACTCCACAAACTTTTCCATAGAAATATTTTTTATGGGTTCTTTGGTTCCGACTTTCTATTTAATTAACATGCTGTTTCTTGTAGAATTACATAAAGGGTTTCATAATTGTATTATGTCTAAACATTGTTTCGTGAAAATTGACGAAATAATTTTACTTCATTACACTCATTTCCAGCGTCTGGCACGCCTCGTTTTGTTTGAAACATTAGAGTCACGCGAACAAAGTTTCATTTGTTTACAGTTTTAGAACAGGTGTCATGTGAAGGTGTACCTTATACTAAGAATGAGCATATTGTATTTTTTGCATAATTATTCGAGACAAACGAGCAAATATCAGACTTGACATTGTTCAATTTATTCGACGCATCGGTCATGTAGGTTGCTGCACCACAGGTAAAAGACTAGGTTGATAAGAATAGTGCCGTCTCTTTCTGGGCAGAGGTGAATCGCACGGCGCAGAGGAGGTAGGAGGCCATCCGGGCTCACGTCACTGTTTAAACAAGGCTTGCCTTCCTAGGCTGCGCTCTACTCGACAAACGACGAACGAACCGGGCGGCGCGGCGCCATTGCTCTCGACGTATCCGCACGAACGTGACTGTGCCTGGTTTTCGCTTGTTTTACCTTCATCGATCGTGATAGAACATCATTACTGCGCAGTGTAAAAGGTAAGGTACTTTTAAGTTGTTTTGGAAGCAGTGCATCTTGTTTCGCGAAGTGAGTGCAATAGACGCGATAGTTTAGTGGGCTAGCTGGAGCTTTCTCGTTTATTTATGCAAAGAATTTACCGAGGGCGGTGTGTACATACAGGCGAGTCGGAGGCTCGCAAGCGAGGTGCGGCGCGCGGCGCTGCCTCCGCCGCCTGCGCACCCTACGCACTGCGCTCATCATATTAATTTGTCAATTTTGGTAAATCACGTGCCAGTTTCCTATCGTGTTCAGTGTTTCTGTGACTAGTGTATACTGTTTGTGCCCCCTGGTGTTCCGTTTCGTGCTACAACAACGGTTGTTGCCTCTGAAGACAATAAGGTTACAGTTTCTTTGTGTTGTGAAACTTGTGAGCATTCGTCTTCATTTCTTGCGCTGACGCATGACATTACTTACAACTTTAGTAATTCTCCTTGAATTTAAGCGCCTTATCATGCTTGTATTTGCTGTGAAGTAGGTACTTCTCTGTATAAAATTGTGAAATCCATAACATTACATCAACATTTCAATATTTAAGTGCCAACGGCGAAGTTTTTGACTATTCCAATAAGAGCATACCTATAGATAATGCTTGATTCATCATTTCCTTGAAACAAAACTACTTCAATCGGCGAAGATAAGCCAATCTTTAGCAATTAGCCCTAATGTCATCATTCATAACATACAAAATAAAAATTTATGTATAATCAAGCCTTGTATTCCACGTCCGCCAAGGTGTTCCATGATAAAAGTTGGTTGTTACATATGTGACTCAACGATGAGTTTCAACCTGAACAACTAATGCTGTATTGAATATAATAAATGTTTAAAACTAACAATTACTAAGAGACCAGGTGACATTAAACTGGAAATTGCATAATGAGTACGAAGAAATTGCAGCACCGGAGCTTTCACTCACAATTTTAACCTATTCATTGCACGTCGTGCGTCTGACCATCAAACAGAAAAAACTTTTGAACAAAGTCACTGTATTCAGCTACAAGTTGACGTCATGCAACCGAATCAAACAGAAGAACCTTTCAATGAACAATGTTAATATTTAGGAGAACACTGGCCATAAACTTTGTGAACAAAGACCTATTGCAATAGAAAGTCCTTATAATATTCGAAATGTGTGAACTGTAGACCTATCTGACGACATAAAGACAGTTATTACAAGTATTAACGTAATAAAAGCTGACCTTCGTCGAGAATACGTGCCAGAATCAGTGTCTACACTCACCATTATCATACCCTCATGATTGATGGAGTTACACCTTCTTTCAAAGGAACTCCTAATTAAATTTGTATGTTGCCTTTTTTTTTCTTTTTTACGGTCTCGGCTTTCTGACCCAGATGATTCATCGGTGGAAGTCTTAAACCAGTCTGGACGCCTAGTATGTTATGCATTGTAAAAACTTCTACGTCAATCAGTTCCATTTCCAATAAGCAATAAAATGTTCCATTGTTCTCCAAAGGATAAATCAATGGTTCCATTTAATCGGTGCCAATATTTTCTTAGTCTTAATTCTTTCTCGTGACAAAATGTGCAAACAGCTTGGCCATTGTTTTTTCCCGTTTTTGCAGTAACCGAAGAAATTTTAATTACGTCTAGTAGGTAATATAACTTTGCTATATCATTTGCACTTGAATTTATTTTGAGTACCTACAGTCGCAATAAAAGGCATTCATTTAAACCTCTACAATTGTATGCTATTCATGTTTTGAATGGGTCTGCCGGTCTGTATTCACCCCGCGTTGCAATAAAATCCCAATTGTCCGAGCGTTTCCTGTCATTAGTTGTTGTCATGGCACAGATAATTAAAATACCGTATGTCATACTGGCAATATGGTAAAATTTAGATTTGCTAACGCTATTTCTGACAATAAACAGCTATCGGGAGTTCATGGTTCGTTGAATTTTGATCTCATGGAATATCAGATGAGAACTAACGAAGCACGTAATTTGCTAAATGATTGACCTAATTGTGCCCATTAAAGCATGCAGTTCGTAAGGAGCACCTACGTGACATCAGATGGACTAGTATAATTTGTGGATGGTAACAATCAATCGGCTCAATTGATCTAGCGACCGGTTGCGGATAAAGACAAGGCTATGCGCCCGCGCCGGCGACGACACGACGCGAACTAACACGGTCATGTGATCCTTTACGTTCACAGTGAACGAACAACTTCCAACAGTCAACTAAATGATTTTAAAAACTATTTGTATAACACACAAAATTTTAATTATTCAATTAATAACGCCCTCTTAAATGTAGTTGGTTTTGATCGTGACTTAGGTGTCACACTGGATGCCAGTTTGCACTTCGACAAACACGTTGACAATATACCAAACAAGGCGGATCAGGATGTATGGTTTCGTCATGCGATCGTCACGTGACTTTGTGCGGCCCTCTACGTTCTTACTGCTTTATAAGACTTTGGTACGATCCCAGTTAGAATACGCCGTCCCGATCTGGAACCCTTTCTACAACAAATACAGCACTAGAATTGAAAGGGTGCAGAAGAAGTTCTTACGGTCTATGAACTATAAGTGCTTCCAATCAAAGGTTCCTTACGTCCAGCTATTGAAACGGTATGGAGTACTAGATTTGGGATCGGTTGTTACTTGATGTCATAACAAGCACGGCATATGCAATAGCAAGTTTGATTGTATTGATCTAACAAATAAATTGTGTTACAAGGTACCCAGAAGTGTTATTCGAAGGGGGGTGCGCGTCCCTCAACTATTCCAAACAGAAATATGCAGGACGAACGCTGGGGAACGTGCACCTCTTTGTCGCCTTGTTGATTATTACAACACGCATTTTATTGAACTGGATATATTTTGTATTTATTTATTTATTTTTATTTAACCATTTATGTACACACATATATAAACAGACATTGAAAAACAGAACAGAAAAAATAGGTACAAAGGTGATGCTTATTTCATAAGAAATCTCTTCCAGCATACCTGAGATAGGACAATAAAAAAATACAGAGATGTAGACAGCGTGTGATAGAGCAAAGGAGACAAACAATAATACATAGAATCAAAAATAAACAATTCACTTAAAAACTAAACAAATATTACGAGAATATATACATACAAATAAACATACATAAATACTTCTAAAATAAAATAAATACATTTTGTCTATCTAAGCAATCATTTAAAAGAATTGCTCTGGATATTTTGGTTAGCGAGTATTTTAAATTAAATTCAGCTAAGCTAAGTAACACAGCATAATTGTGGCAGCGACTAGTGTTTTATATTTCTTTTTTATCACTTGTCCTTAGTACTTCTAACCTTTAGTTAAAACGTGGACAATGTTGTGGGTTACGTGTTTGTTAAATCTTAGTTTAAGTATTTCTCTGTATTTTGCATGTACTGTTTTTTGTCCCTAATAAATAAATAAACACCGTCATCCGAAATTGGACTTGGTATTGAGCATTCTACATTTGTAAATTTTATAATAATTCTGTTAGCTTTAAGCTTGTTAAGCCACAATTTATGATCTCGTAAAGACGCTGATTTCCATTTAAAGAGAGGTGATCAAGCCATTACTCAAGCAGAAGTAAATAAACTATACCTCGAAAGTGGAATAACTTAAGCGACCTCTTTTGTTTTTCTTGATCATTTGAAGAAACCAAAGAGTTTGTATTCAATGTCTTCGCCTTCTGAACAGAATACAATGACTTTATTTTCAAGAAAGATTGTTTCCAGTTTCATGTAATCTTTCACTTCCAATCTCAACAATCCATACGCTCCATATTTTTCATAACAATAACATGTTCGATAACTGCGTAAAATTATTTGAAGGTATAATGAAACTTGAGCATAACACTCACCAACTGATATTCTGTTATACATAAAAATTGCCTTTTAAAATAAATTTTAAGAGGTGATTTGAAAGAAATTTTGCCACAAATGGCGCGTCGTTACACAAAATTATATGTAATATTATTATTTAACAATGATATGAGATGCTATATTTTCGGATATCGGAGGTCAATAAACTAGTATTTGTATGTTTCACACGTGTCTGTTATTGCCACGCTGTGTTGAAGCTCTTACGATGCTTCTGTATTATCACACAAGCGTCTCGGTTATAACAATAAACAGCA
The DNA here is from genome assembly GCA_951799955.1 of Apamea anceps. Lineage (NCBI taxonomy): Eukaryota > Metazoa > Arthropoda > Insecta > Lepidoptera > Noctuidae > Apamea > Apamea anceps. The sequence goes on from OX637501.1 coordinate 7,874,655, forward strand.
TCGTCTAACACTCGTATCACATTCCCACGGCCATTGAAACGCTAAAACATGAAATATTCAGAATGTTTTTCATATAATTTTCAGAATTTTCCTCAACAACCATTTAAATAAACACTTGGTATTCGCATAAATGAATAGACAAATAAAAAAAAATATAATGATAAAAAGAGTTGAATTCTCAACAACTGATGCTGCATCAGTCATTATAAAAGTCTGGAAGGCGGTGCATCATATAGTTTAAGAAAAAGCTAATGGTGCAAAACGCGTCTACCTAAGGGCAGGAATGGAGGGCCAGTCGTGTTCTGAGAAGTGCACGGGGCATTCCAGACATTCTGCAAGCTGCACGCAAGCCGACAAACCTTTATTCAGCACGCCGCTTGCTTTGAAAGTTTTATTTGCATTTTAAGGAAATCATTTGGATGATTACCGCTGCGGGTGATTTACATTTCATGTTAGGATGCGTTTATGCACAAACGGCGCATAATTCTTCCCGTCATGGCGACGACGTGCAAAGATAAGTGAAAAAAACAAGCTGCTAGTAATTTCTTGCAACTAGTTTCAATGTCAACACACAATACGAACAAAATAAAGCTAAATTGACGTTCTAGAAACATCTGAACACTTTGACGACGATTGTTTGAGTTCTGACAACACAATTAACGTCTCTATAACACGTTAGTTTGGTCAAACTAATTTTGTTTCTAATTCTCGTCACGTGGAGTTTGTTGTTGCTTAGGCTACTCGTACGTCCATTCTATTTATATGTCGATTAAGATCCTCATACGATAACTACTTTAGAAAAGATGGTAATGCCAAACCTCGCTTGAAAATTGCAGTTTCGTAAACCAATTTAGCCACAGACGTGTCAAACATGACGTAAGCCTGGACAAGGCTTTATTTGACTTCATAAAAGCATGCACAGACAAAACATGATTTGGCCGTGTAATGTTATTGTATTTTGCTAGTTGTTTTCATAAACTATTTGTACAATAAATTATTGCACCAATAGTTAAAGGTTGCTTTGGTATATTTGCCATATGTCAGAAAAAACATGGTACCTAATGGAAAAATATGAAATAATATCTTATTAAATTCAGTTTAGTTTTTTAATTATATTTCAGATGGCCTTATTTTCCAACTAAGCTTCAATTCCTGCCACACCGCACGAACAAACTTGACATTATTTACTCAACAGTTACTGGGTTCTTAACATTCTGCTATTCTTAATTGTTGCACGTGCTCAAGAAAGCATTTCTTAGTCCTAAAATAGGATATATAGTCGACTAACACTTAGCTCCTTCAATTACCCGCATGCCAACGTGTGGAGTGTACCTATTTCACTTATGTACCTACGTGTGGTTCTCTACTCATATATGGACTTGTGTCCGTCACACATTGTGACTCCGGTGACATCACTGAACATACTGGCATTGTTTTACTACATCCTAATTGAATTTTCTTCTATTCCAACAAAATAAAACGCTCATGATCCAACTCTATTTGCAACGATGACAGCATCACTCGTTTCGATACTTAGCCACAAAGCGTTGCAATCAAGTTTATAATTCATTACCTTCCCTCATTATTCATGGACTTTGTTGTGTCTTAATTGTAAAAGTATGAAGGATTATTAGAGAATTGCTTAGGTATGTGTTTTGTAATAAAATTGTTGTCAAAGTTACTTCAATGACAAATTCAAACAATTAAGACATGATTTTCTGGATTTATGATGCAATATCTGAAGTAAAGTAATGGACAAAGTGATCATGACTCGGTAGGTTTTCAAAATACCTTAAAAATCTAATAACAAGCAGAAATACGTTACTACCGATGCAAACTAACATATAGGACCGGTAGCGTAGGCGACTAGGTGTACAACTCCACAAGTGAATGTAAGTCGTTACTTCAATGAATATGTGGGCATGTTGTAGATTTAATGTATTATTTTAACAACCTTCGAAATCACCTTTATAGCTGACTCAGATAATTTTAATAAACGACGGAAGCTGAGCAGCCTGCGAACGAAGTTGATGACGAAGATAATTTCACTTTTAAAATCCGGTCTGTTTAACTGAGGTTAACATTTCGGCCAATTAGTATTCCTCGTTGGAGTGGAATCGCAAACGCTTTTTGTTGGTACAAAATAATACATTGGATCTCAGATATTGAAAGGATTTGTGTATTAAAGAGATCTGAATATTTAGACTCATCGGATGGTAAAATACATAGAAATGTAAATCTAAATTCTATTGGATTGGTCTTTAGATTTGCATGTGTTGTGAAGGTTGCTGGACTAAATTAAAACATGTGTAATTAATATTATATAAAAGAAAAGAAAATAAAGAAATCAGTTGAATATAAAGCATTAAATGCTTCACTCTGGACATAATTTTTTCTGAAGCGACAATACTTAGTGTTTTTTTCATTTTATTAGCCATTAAAGTCCCACTGCTGAGCAAAGGCCTTCCTACTCCTTCCCATCTCTCTCTGTCTCTCTGCCAAGGACTTAGAGACATAAGCGGTCATAATACTGGTAGACAAGTCTTTGTCTACCAGTATTTAAGAGGACTGCTAGAAGGGACAAATACCAATGGTTATTGTCTTTATCGGTTCGGTTGTAATGTTGCATAACTAATTACAAGTTGTTAAGCCAATCTTTGCACAATAATCACCTTTTGCTCTCAGTTAAATTTTATAACCAACATCAGAGGACCAATACATTAGTTTAACTTTTATTTATTTCAAATCAACTAAATGGTTAATAAACTTTGGGAATGCGTGTTAATCACAGGAAACAATCCAACTCCTACTAATATTATAAATGCGAAAGTTTGTAAGGATGGATGGATGGATAGATGGACGGATGGATGGAAGGATGTTTGTTACTCTTTCACGCAAAAACTACTGAACGGATTTGAATGAAATTTGGCACACAGATGGTTTATAACCAGGATTAACATATAGGATACTTTTTATCCCGATATTCCCACGGGATCGAAACTTATGCGACTGAAACCGCGGGGCGCAGCTAGTTTTATTAATAATCCTCTTAACTCTTAAATCCTCGTAATAAATAAAATATGCTAACTTTATGTTTGAGTTCTCAATCAGGGGTGACATTTCCTCAATTTTCTTAATAAAACCTCTCTTCAGAAACCCTTGGCAGGACTTTTTTTCGAATGCCACAACCGGCAACATAACATTGCACACTGCCATTAATTGCTAGGGCAACAGGCATCTAATTTATGCACGTGATTTCGTCATAAATCTATTTTAGTCATTGTTATTTTCCCCAGTATAAGTATCACCCATTTAAATTCCTTTTACCTCTATCTACCGCGGTAATTCCGTTGTACAAACGCGCTTACGTTCATTATCTTCTCATTTTCCTGATAACCTGAATAGCCGTGGTTATCATGAAAAACATTGACGGCAGATTGTCAGAAACTCAACGAGAATGAACGTAGAATGGAAACAAATTCCTTAAAATATGCAAAAACATAATTAAGCCTTAATATCCTAAGACAGACAGCGGGGTTAGAGTCGCGAACTTTGACTCCATCGTACTATTAAATGCAAGAAACATACTAAAACATAATATAGACAGAACATACGACTGTGAAACAAGTTTGTGAGCTAAATGTAAAGCTACGTATTTTCTTGATAACGAAGATGAAATGATCACACTGCTTAATACTTTAGACTCTTGACTTCTTATCGCCCTGGAATTTCTAGTTCAAACAATGAAGCATTATTAAAACAAGATATTTTTATCCGTATAATATTTCGAGAAGATAGAGATAAGCGCAATTTAAACAACGGAGTTACAACAACCCCTTACTAAGACTATTAAATGATGAAACGTATTCAAAGGTAAATACTGAAATGATAGAGTCGGATTACGGTAACAGTTATTGGTGTTGTGGGATTCAGAATCCAATTTGTAATTGATGCATTGATTAATGTGTAACAGATTTACAATTTGTTTTACGTCTCTTAAAGTTTAATTTGTTATTTAACAAAACAGTTACGTCAGGTTATACATCATTGATCCGCATTGAGCCGTTTCAACGAATCCCTCGACGACAATAAAACGGTCATGCTTGTTGGATTCCTTGAAACACTGTGAAATTTCTACAGAGCACTTCATTCTATGTAGAATTGTTATAATCGCATCTTATAAACCATTAGCTTTCACAATTGTTTTAACCCTTAAAAAAATCGTCTCTTATATCATCATTGTTTTATCATCACTCTTTGGATACTCTTGTTCGTACACCAGGGCATGTTTCGTTGAAAATTTCCTTCCTCAACAAAGGAATTTATAAATATCTTGACTTTTGTTCAATGTTATTGGAGTGTTCTCAGTGAATTGTGTTTAAAAAGCTTCTCTCTTGTCTCAAATTGTTTGTTGAGTGGGAGCAGGACGGAGAGTCCGCCATTCATATACATTACGATTTGTAACCGCACCGCTTGCGTTCCCTCACTAGTTGCATTCGATTTCTCGGTCAAATTGAAAAGCCCCTCGTCAAGTGGGCTCCCATTGAAAACTGTGCGTATCTAATGCAGCCGGTTGTTCTGTGAGTGTGTTTTTATTTCTGTAGGTAAGCGTCGGCGGCAATAAGTAATAAGGTAAACATTAAGCAAGTGAGGCCGCGACTCGTCTAACGGCCGCTTTCTATATTCAATCCTAATCCCTAATTTGCTGGTCGAGATTGATATTTCAATCCATTTCCTACTTTTAGTATTTCAATAACCGATCGATGAACCGTCATCCCGATCTTTTTTTTCAATCCATCTTTGGGAGGGCGGATCGGGTTTTTAGATTGGTGTTTGTATGAAAGTTACAGCTAAGCGTTTTCTATATCCGATCTCTGATTTTGACAAATCGATTTTTGTACGTTATTGATCTTTATTTGCGATCCTCCAATTTCGACCGATTGTAGGTACTGAAGGCGTAAAAATGGAAATATTTATTACAAAAATATCAATACTTAGTGTCTTGAGATAATTTGTAAAATACTTTTATTAGATTTTTATTATTACCACTTTGTCTTTATTATCATACTTACTACTATTAGCTTCAAATTATTAAACAATGATAATTTCAGGAAATAAAAATATAATTTTTTCAAAATGGTTTAATTACACACAAAATATATTTACACTACAGGCACATTTACATTAAAACTAAATACTTAACTGACGAAATTATGACTAAATAATACTAAGGTACATAAAATTATAGTTCTAAAAATCCTCTCCCTTCAGCTTCCTTATCTCTAATTTTAATTATTCATTTTCTAACTTTAATTTTTCATTCTGTAACATTATATTTTCATTATTATTCTCTAACATTTTTCTCTTAACATTATAGTATTCAGCCAATGCCATATTCCGAGCTTGACACCCGTTGTCTGGCTTCAGTAGCTTCCGTTTAACACCAGCTGTAAAACAAAAATGCATTAACTACAAGAACACAAAATGTTTAAAATTTCATCAAAATTCTTTCAGTAGTTTTTGCATGCAAAAGTATCAAATATCCATCCATCCATCCTCACTTTCATGTACCTACCCGGATGAACAGTTTAAGTTAATATGTTATTAGATATTTATTGGTTCAGCAAATATTTGAGTATTGGTTGAGTAACAAACATTCATAATAACAAACATACAAAGTTTCACATATTATGTAATAGTAAGATATTACCACTAGTCTAAAATTCCTTTTTTCTTGTGGGACAATTGGAGTATTAATATTGCCCAGGGTCACCAACTCATCTCCAATGCCATTGGGTGGCACTTCATTGCCCATAGACACTGGATATTCAGTGAACACAGACGAAGGATTTTTCTCAGGCAATGGACTGTCAATCAATAGCATTGGAGATATGTTATTATCAACTGGCACAATAAAAGCCGTCTCAACACTCCCATCACCATCACCATCACCAATAATTTGGGGCTCAGCATCACCACCAAACCTCACTGTGAGACCCTCTCCAGTGCTGCCCAATAATGCTGCTACCCTATCCAGGATGTCACCAGGTGGAAAGTACCCTGGTGGCCCACCTCCAGTCTGGAACATAAATCAACATATTCTGAACTACATTTAACTGTACTTAACTATAAGTAAATAACATAACATCATGCCCTGTATTCCCCAACAGGTTGAGCAGCGGTAGTACACCCATATTTTGGTAGTTATGTTTTAAAGTTGCATGTCAGCGGGCAAGCCTATTGCCATCTACCGGGCACATATCCAGACTCCGGGCAGCTACTGAGAAATTCCTAATAAAAAAACTTAAAAACACTGCCCAGCCTGAAAACACTGCCTAAGACCTCATGCTCAGCAGTCATTCTTACAACCACTAGTCTAGTTACTAGACTAACGAGCAGGCAAGGCAAGTTTTCAATTTTTTTTTTTTACCTTGAAATGTTCCATCCGTATTGAAGCACTGCGTTTTCGTGAGGTCTTTTTCAAGTTTTCCCACTTAAGTCGCAGTTGTTGTGGTGTACGGCGACAGGTGCCCATATTTGCGTTGAAGACGCCTGCAATCCGTGTCCATTCTTCCACCTTTATTTTATTATTGGTGGCATTGGTCTTCTTATTATTTATTATTTTGCTCCCCTCAATTAAGGAGAGCAGCCCTTTCGTCTCTTCCTTCGAAAGAGGTTTGGTTTTACTCTACAAACAAATAAAATAAAGCCTAAGTAAGTTTTGTACGAAATGGCGCGAAATACCGCGTCCCTATCATTTTACACCAAAAAATTATACATACAAATGTATAATTTTTTGGTGCAATAAATATTCGCGTCCACAAGGACGCGAATATTTATTGCACGATTATTTAGTCATAATTAATTACTTACTTACAGTTTCTGGCTCCATTTTTCACTTTTCTTCTTTCCAGAAACAACAACAACAAACAAACTTGAGATTTTAAGTTAATTGCCAATGTCAAACTGACTGACGTTTTCGTTTGACTGACGCGATGACGTTCCGTTCCTATTCAACAAAACTTTTATGTTTTACTAATCTCGACGTATTGTTAGACTACTTTACCGCAGCAACTTCGCAATCAATTATTATTGTTACTGTGTATGCAACTTCTTGTGATTATACATAAAATAGATTAGCTTTAAGAAAACAACCACCATTTTACTCATTAATAATCGCTGATGTACTTCTGCAAATGCGTAAAACAAAACGGTAGGGAGGGCGCAAAGGATAATGCCAAGATATGGCCCACGTCAAACACATTTTGAAACATAATCAAAAAATATAAGTATTTTAAATAGGAAATTTCCGTTTAAGTTCTATCTCTAACTATGACGCCGTGATTTTAGCAAATAAATAAGTAACTAATAGATCAATGCGAGTTTCACTGTCAGACGAAGTTTAGGGTTGCCATTAAATGGTCAATTTATTTCGATTCATAATATTTAATAAATCTATTCGATTACGGATTACTTATTAATAATATAAAATATTGGTATAAAAATAAAATATAATTACTTATAAACTAAAAACCAACAGCGAAAAAGAAAAGCAAGTTGTCGGCTACTATTTATTAAAACTTGAGCATTTATGCTCTTGACTCGGGAAGCGCTTTTGCTAAATACTCGTACAGACGCCAGCACATCAAGCTACTACAATCTGTCAAATTTCTGTAATAGATTTTCAACTTTATCACTAAAGCATTAAGGTTCAAGGTTGATTGGGAAATTTTGACAGTTTAGGGTAGCTTGACCTGCTGGCGTCTGTACATTAGTCGGATTTCAGTTTTTTCGATTACCATAGAAATGATTTCATATATTTCTATTGTAAGCGAAAAGTTTTTCTGATGTCACGGTCATTTTAGTTTTTTTGAACGAAACCTACTCGACCTTAAGACAAAACAAATAAGTTCATAAACACCTCAGCCCAGAGATCATAGTCCACACATACATAAACATAAAAAAGTAAAATCACTGAAATGAATTGATCAAGACCAACAATCGATGCAACTAATCGATTATATTTTAAAATATGGCAACATTATTCTTTGACAGATGATAGACTTGACAGTAAACTGTAATCTAAAACTGTACCGATTTTTATTGTATGAAATGGAACCCATAGCCGTTTAAACTTAAAAGGTGACTATTATTCATTCAAAAGGTTAAAATGAGTTAAAAAGTTATGAACTTACCATTCAAAAGTTATTTTAAGTGTATATAATAATGTCTGTGCTTATGGAAAAATAAATGTTATAAAAAAATAAAAACTGTTTGGCGACTTATTTTCTTAACTGATAAGTACTAGAAGGTGTTCATAACAACTTAAACTATAATTGCATAAACTATTTATCAGTGTTCACTGTAGGCCACGGTTGTTCTAACATTTGGGCATTGTCCTTTATGACCAATCTCTTTATTTCAATGGATTTGAAGACGAGATCGGTTTATTGAAATGCAGATTCAACATCAATCGAGGGATCAGATAAAATCTGGATCAATAGAAATCTTGGATTCACGATCGAATATTGAAAGCGGCCGTAAGCAAGATTCTTTACTCGTTATAATCGACGTCTAAGCCCACATCAATCGTTTGATGTTCTTGAATAATGTGTGTCAGTTCGTTTCTTCTTGTGTTTTTTTTTTTACATTTGAGCGCAAATTGATTGCCATGACATCATAATTTGGGACTTGTGATTCTTCTGTGTACTTTAGCGGCCCATAGTTTCTTTTCTACAACTGTTTTATTTGCTATCTCTTATCTCACCGGCAGCGGCGCGGCGTCTTATGATCTCTACATTCCTATAACTCCGTAGTTTCTACAATTTCCACACTATGCTTAGTTAATTACGAGTAGGTGTTAGTTGATAACCGGCGAGGTAGAATACTTCAGATAAGAGGTCGTACTAACGGGAGGCTACCGACATAAACTTTATCTTCTACCAACGGTAATTCGTTGTTTACCTTTTCGACTCTTGTATGTACTTAAAGTGCTTATTCATTGTACGTGTATCTGGGAACAATTTTGGTATTATTCAATTGTTCTTATTTAGGCACTCATAGTTGTTTCTCTGTAAATTTTAAACAACAAAAATTTGAGTTAAAAAAAAGTAAAGTGTTAAATTTTCTGTGAAGATTAAGAAACGTATTCACCACAGAATCAAAGTAAATTGATGTTTTGTTAGCTGTTAAAAGATTTTCCATTATGCCTTCCTGGAGCGAAATCGCCTTTTATAACTAGTATAAGTAGGTTTAAAACTGTTCGGCGAAATTCCACAGAAAAATAATTTGTTATTCTACTAAAAGATGCATCCGATAAAAAAACCCATGCAAATATTGAATGTCTGTGTATCTCATTCACTTTATCTACTTCTACATAGTGGTATTTGGCACACAATAATAAACCAGTGCAAACCAATGTTTGTGTTGCTTCATCTATCACACAAAGAGGAACATGTTGTTTCTCAGCCTATAAGTAAACGAATAACAAAACCTAGATTCGTTTTAGATTCGATTTCAGAATCATTTTAATCGATTACCGATATTACTGTAACAAATGCAGCAGTTGTTTCTTGTGGTTTGCCAGTAACCTTGCCGACGAATTGAAGAGCAAGCAAAAAAGCTTCGCTGACAAAAAATCTTCTAAGAACTCTTCATCATCTATCTTAGCCCTTAGGTTAACTCAATAACGCGGATGAAAAACTGGGCCATATTATGGTTTTGCCAATTGGTTCATCACTAATCTTATAGTCTTGTGGTACATTATGGCATGATGTATTGACTGCCAAAGCCTTGGAATACAGATAATTATCTGCCTTATTATATGCACATATGACGTTATTTACTTTGACAATAAACTACCCATCTACCGTCATTGCTGCACATATAGAATAGTAATTGAGGCCCACAAAAGCAAATGCATGGTGGCCATTTTTTTCAGTGTCATTTTCAGCAGTTTTATCTACGACAGGTTTCATTTATTGTCAGTGATCTCTGATTACATATGTATATCAAAGTAGCCACCATCATCATCATCTGCCTAGCTTTTTCCCAACTACGAGTATGTTGGGGTCGGCTTCCAGTATAACCGGGTGCAGCTGATAACCAGTATTTTACATGGAGCGACAGCCTCTCTGACCTCCACAACCCAGTTACTGGGTAATACGATACTCCTTGGTAAGATGGTTGTCAGACTTTCGGGCTTCTGACGATCCTTAGCGACTGTCAAAGATCCTCGAATGACAGTCGGGACCATCGGCTTAACGGGCTTTCCGAGGCACGGAGGGGTCTCGGTGTGTAAAGATGGTCACCCATCCACGGACCAACCGCGGCAAGTGTAGCTTAACCTGATCGATCGACCCGTGCGGCTGTTATTACTTAGCAAAGAGTCCCTCAAATCTAAACATAATCAAAGTAGTCATAGCCAGATTATTGTTGATAGAAAGAAACTGCACATAGCAGTGCTTACTTATTTAAATAAAATATGTATAAGATGCACACCAACGTGACCACTTATCCGCAATGAACAAATCACGCAGAACAGACAAAGACTGAGTTTCTTGTTAAAATATTAGTTTTAGTACAATAGTCAGGAAGGTACATTATATTAATATACCGTTTCTCGTAATGCGCAGTTACGCCGATCGATTTTGCATGGGCATTCAGATTGGAACGTTGCCCGCTTACAGGCCGCGTGTTTTTGGCACGTAATTATATTTTTCTTTGACCCAAACTAATGGAATAAGTGTCTCATTCGGCTTTTAATTTCCGATCTTCTTTTGTTTAGAATAGTATTTTGAAGCTAATCTTCTTCGTCATCATTTGTTTTTTTTTTATGCAAACAGCAAGTCATCATGTTCGTACCTTTTATTGATATGAATGTTTTTATGTATCTTTCTCTAAGCTTTCATTGCAAAAACACTCTTCAAAACAATGATTTATAGTAGATATTGTGACTTCATATCTCTTAATGCTGTCAATGCTGTCGCTACTTAGTGACATTTAACAGCTGTTATGACAACATATATGTCTGTATTATTATGAGGATCTTTATAAAACCTATGCTCTTAAATATATTCCTGCCATATTTTTATGCAACACTTTATTATTCATGATCGCGCAATAAACGTGTTGAAGTGTGGAAATTAAGGTTACTATGCGTCATTGATTGAAACTTCCCCGTCGTTGTGAACTCTTTTCATCAGGCTAGTTAACCTCCAGAATCACGAACGACCTTTTAAATTAAAGGAGTCTTTAGTAAGACCGCTGCCGCTGTTGTTTATGATTTGTATCTATTTCTAACACTCATATTTCTGTTCAGAAGTACCTAGGCAGTCAATACATACAAATACATAATATATTATAGTCGTATAAAATACAAATAAATAAAATTGAAGTGTCTGTTTGTAATGGCAAAATAACAGCTTTATCCTAAAATAATGCATATGAAAGTATTCAATACTAATAACGAAAAGACACTTTTTTTTTATTTTTGTGTCTGTTTTTCCGGCAAATCTCCGAAACTGCTGGACCGATTTTGATGTAATTAGATATGGGGATAATTTGAAGTTTGGGGAAGGACATGGGCTACTTGTTATCGACATACCATACGGGCGAAGCCGCGGGCGGAGGTTAGTAGGTCATAAAATGCTAGCTTTCCGTTGGTTTTTCTAAATACTCGCTACACGCCATTGTAGATTGATACTAGGCTTGTAGGCTTTTCGCGAGTTTGAAATAATAAAAGCGCTCGCATTTTATTTAATTCAAAATAGTTATGATTATAGAAATACATATACATTTTCTAGGTAGCTGAATCCTAGCAGCTGGATAATCATATTATTTAAATAAACAATATAATATTTTATAATATAATCGAGCAATATCCATGAAGTATTTATAGCTATTCGGCTTGTGTATATAATCATAAAGTACATCTAGGTACTTATACTACATTATGTAATAATAAGCAAGCCGTGACTTCAACACGTCCAGTGGTGACTACAAAGTGCCCACCGGAGTACCGGTTACCTATGTCGAATTAAAATGTTGTTTACTTATCGAATAAACCTAAGTATGTGTACCTACTTAGTTTATCGGAAACAGGAAAAATTGACAGAAAATACATTTGATGCAGATTGTTTTTCGTAACACAGGTATTAGTAAATAGCCCCTGGTTTCTGAAAACCAATTCACACTATCCATAACACACTATCAGTAACAAATGGCTTTCATTTTGACAGTTAACAACATTCATTGCGTTATTTACGTTGTTGAGCAGACAAATTTTTCGAACATATTAAGCAATGGATTAGCAATGGATTGGCTTCAAAATGATTCAGATTGTAATTGATAGTGTGTTACGCAATTAGGGTGCAGATTAGTCTACGTCATGATTTTAGAAACATCGAACAGTCAAGAAAACCGAGAAAATTTAAATAAACTCGTTTGCAAATAAAAAAAAACGAGATCGATATTAATTGCAGTAGAAAGTCGTAAATATTCTATCGGACAAAGTTAGAAATCGATATTCTGCAGCGACCGTTTACGGGTTAATTATTAACGTTATAAGTAGTTGTGTAGGCAAAGAAATCAGGGCAGGCCTCATCGGTATTTGTAGATATACTACTACTACTAATAAAGAATGAGTTGTGTCAAGATGGAAAGAAGCATGCTCCTTCGCTCAAATAAAGTACTACGCCATGACCTTTGTCAATAGAAATTGTGTCTTTTGAAATACATAAGTTATATTGATAAATGAATGGGAATGGCAAGCGGCACCCTAATTGCGTAACACACAATCAATAGTAATCTGAATCATTTTGAAGCAAATTGCTAATCCATTGCTTCATAAGTTCGAAAAATTTGTCTGCTCAACACGTAAATAACGCAATGAATGTTGTTGAACTGTCAAAATGAAACCGATTCCGATTAATTGTGTGTTACGCAATTAGGGTGCTGGTCTGTAGGGAACACTGTAACGCTAAGTTCGCCTAAGGTTCTTATGGTCATGTAATGGCATTATCCGTTTGGGAAGCGTAGAAATAACAGCAGGGGGACCTAAAAAGGCCACTTTAAGCAATACCTCTAAAAGCTATTCATTTCCTGAATTCCCAGCAGATCATTAGCAATTCCTCTAATTTTCGTAAAATTTCATTTCATATTTGGTGTAAACATTGCCGCATGAAAAAAATAAAAACCGTATTTTTATGGGAAAATTTTTCATTATAGTTTTCTTTTTATTAATCAGATTGGTATTTTATTTTTTATTTCTACAGTTTAAATGTTATTTCATTGTGATATGAATTGCACACAGATCACATTATGAATTGTAAGTTTGTGACCATTTTACGATTTTTAATATGATTCATATTGTTATCCTATTATGATTCTGCCAAAGTGCCATTTTTAGGCCCCCAGAACATCCTCTTTAAGGCGAATCATATCGACATAGGACCTGATACTGACCTGCAAATTACAAAAAACATGAGAAAGTTTGAATTTCGCGGGCTCCTATGACGCTCGCCTTAACAAAACATTAGAAGGTCATTTATCAGTAGATGCTGACAGGATCTCAATACCATGAATATAAACCATAATAATTTACCATCCTCCACATGTCTATGGTAATTAAAAGGGCTAAACAACTCGTAGCTGACCATAAAGTGTGATCTCATCAGCGAGCGTACGAGCCTCAAGTGTTAATGCCTCTTAATAAATCCAATGCCAGAACGTCGTCCGATTGATTTATTTTAGTCGATGACGCGTGTCAGCTTAGGAGCTAGGCGCACACATCTTCAATGGTTCAAGGACAAATAAGGTAGCAACGCGAATTATCACCTGTATGGAAAGGACGAAGCTATACTATTTTGATAATGTTCAATTTTTTTAAGATGTTGTTTAGCGCTTTAAAGCGATGAAAATGAAGCAAAATGCTTTATGATTTTCTATAGACTTAAAGGATCTTTAAAAGCAATAGAACGTAGCAAAAAGGTTTCATGATTTTCAGTTGCCTTTTGCCCTTAGAGTTTACAATGGACTGGAAAGTGCTGTATTGTTCGAGAAAAAGTATTTTCCTTCCTTTGTACTAGCTGTTGTAATCGATAATGTTCATTCATATATACATAAGCAACTATAAAACAGCTCTTGAATATTATCTAGCTACCTGCAAGTACCTCGAACTATTATCAGGCGCAGATAACAAGCGTTATCATTTGTTTTATCAGCAACAAATACAAATAATACTGATCAGTGAATGTATTTACACACGCCTACTAGTGGAGGTTTATTAGCGTCGAATACTAAAGTTGTAAACAATATTTGAATGGAGTCTAGACAAGGTATTAATTTCAATGCGTACAATGGTGGCTACTGATTAATATTCTTACAAAACACTGGAAAAAAGGCAGTTGGAATTACTTTAACATTGATACATTCATGCAGTAGAGTCACCCATTAAGCTAGGTATATATAGTACAAAAAATTTTAAATGCATAGCATAGTTACGGAGGAGTCGGACCAACTTGCGCTGGAGCATAAATCATAGCGATTAACGTATGTAGATTTACAATTCAGCTCATGACCTCAGGAAAATATACGATAATACGATTCGTATTCTTTGGGCCCAAATTAGTGTATGAATATTTGGCGCGACACACGGACGGAGGTGGCAGAGTTATGTATGTGTCCTTGGATATTTTGTTTTGTAGTTGGAGTTTTACAGTACGCACGACGGCATATGAAGCTAAGCATTTCCATTATAAGTTGACTTGTCATTTTACGAAAAGCCTATACAATGCGAGGTCAGCTAAAACTCGATTATGTCGTCGTGGGTACTACAGTTGGCTGAAAATAAATTCCATTGTTAGTGTTATATCGGTCAATAACATTTTGATTTGATGTAGTTGTGGTTTACATTTTGTTCACATCATACAGTTATTTTCGTTTGAAATGAATGTTACGAGTAGTAGTATTGATTTGTTGTGTCAACGATAGAAACATGCGATGTGTTCAAAAATACTTGTTCATGTAATTGCCAGTCTATTAACTACTCGAGAGTGAATAAACCTACAATGGAATTTGTGATTCACATTTTTGTACTGGAGTTATTGTTAGTGTCGTTCATTCACCCCGCCTAGATATAACTTCTAAAACCTAAACACACGCACATGAACTAGCATTCAAATGATCTATAGGCTTCACTACTGGTATACAGTTAAGTATATGTAATTCTAAAATGAGAGAGTTGAGCGTGGGAGCCGAATGCCTGTTAGGATCGAACGCCCATAGGAAATGTATTTAATATCTGTAGAATGAATAGAAATTTTATTACTGTGAATAAATCTGAACCTCTAAAGGGTTTATAAGCCTGAAGTGTAGAACCGTAGTTATGTCGCGATAAATAAGTGAGTAAGGAGCCCAGAATAGGGACAGCCGACTTCCTACAAGGAGGTCTCATGATGCGTCATGGAACCCACGTTTTGTAATGAAATAAATTTCATCATTGACAGTAACATAATGTGGTCGAGAACATCACTTTATTGGTATTCGATTGTTTTAGAACGGGAAAATGGTGCATAAGGTTTAAAACAATCGACGATCGTTTTTTGAACGATCAAAGATTCTTTTACTACCGTAAATTTTTTCAAGTTTGAAATAGCCTGCATGTAAAAATGGCTTTAGTCGATTCGCTTGAATTTACTCGCCCGAAACGTGCGAATCGTCATTTTTAAACAATACCTATTATTTTTTCTATAGGCGACTCGCACGATGTTAATTTATAAATAAAATTCAAAATGAGTCAATTGCCTAATACATATTTCTGGAGTTGTTTACTCGCTCACAAATAAATTAACATCGTGCGAGTCGCGTATAGAAAAAATAATATTATTTAAAAGTGATGATTCGCACGTTTCGGGCGAATAAATTCGTGCGAATAAACTAAAAAAACTGTACAAATTTGCGTTCAAGCTTTTATGTACTTCAAATCCAAGCTACTGTGTAGGTACCTACTTAGCTCACAAACAGGTTTGCCAAACACATTAATACAGATTAGCAATTAGTCTGTTCTAGTAAATGTCACGACAGTAACAATAGAATCAATAAATTGAGTAAAGAACAAACAATAGGACTTGAGCTCCAGTCAATCGTTGTAATAACTGTCAATTTAATAATAATAAACTTATTTTTATCCTTGAAATAGATAGTTTTAGAAGAGTGAATTATGTTATTGGAAACGACAAAAGGAAAAGCCAGTATGGAGTTGACTTCCGAGTTTCGAATATTGATAGTTACATTAATATTCTCTACCAACCCGCTCTGGGCCCGCGTGGTGGATTGCGTCTTTACGGCCCATTCCTTCTCACAGAGAGTAGGCTGTGTTCCAGCAGTGGGAACATCATAGGCTGATTTTTATGATAATATTCTATAGAGATTTACAATAAAAAAAAGAAATAGCAATATCCAAATAATCACAATTCAAAACTTGAAGTTTCTTCTGATGCAGAGCGGGACAAATGTTCAAATAGAGTAAATTCCATTCATAGCTTGACAAATCTGATATAAAATTCCTTCAGTTACTCTTTGCAATCCAATCTAATAAAATAAACGATGTATTGCATTATGTGTAGTATGTACGACCATATCTATAGTTAGAGGTATTTTCAAATACCTACATGCTGTTGATAAATGCAATAAGTACCTACTAAGTATGTAGGTATTTATTATTTATTATATCTACACTAATATTATAAAGAGGTAACATTTCTTTGTTTGTTTGTATATAGGGGTAATCTCTGGAATTACCAGTCGGTATTGAAAAAATATTTTTGGATTTGATACCCCAATTCTTGAGGGAAGCTATAGGCTGTTTAACATCACGCTATAACCCTTAGAACCCGAGCAAAATGGAAAAAAGTCAGAAACAACGCTAAGTGAAAAGGAAGTGATAGCTCGGGAGGTGATGCAATGCGACGAGGTGGGACGGGAGAGCACAGATTTCACGCGGACGAATTCACGGGCTGAAGCTAGTTTATAATATTTATATAGTCTTTTCTAATCTAAAAGCATTATTCTTAAAAGTCAGTGGAGGCCCAGTGGTAATGGATCCGACTTACAAGTTGTAGGTCGAGAGTTCGAACCCAGGCAGGCACTTTACTTTGTGTAAATTATTTCATCACCACTGCTCTCAAAACGGTGATAGAAAATATCGTGAGGAAACCGGCACGTCCTAGAACCACAACTTCGAAGACATGTGACATCCATCAACCGGCACTAAGCCCGCGTGGTGGATTATGGCCCACTCCCTCTCACAGAGAGGAGGCCTGTGTCCCAGCAGTGGGAATATTATAGGCTGATTATGTATTCGTAACTGTGGAGGTTCATATTATAACACGCAAAAAATATTAACAGTCGAAGAAAAATCTAGAAATTGGCGTGAAAGACGTGACAATCTCTAATCCAAAGTACTCAGTACTAAGTACCTATACCTTGATCTATCTCGACACTTCCCGCTATGTGATGCACTTTCTGTCTAAATGCCTATCATTTACATATCTATTTATCTCTATGATGAAGTGCCGATTGTCTGTCTAAACCCTCAAGCAGCTTGGAACACAAAACAAGACTGTTCCGGTCCTTATCTCCATAGCAACTTGAGGCAATTGAAGAGAATTGGCTAGAATGAAGTTTACGGCATTATTGTACGAGTACTGAGAATAAAACACTATCGTTTATTACTTTACCTGGTATTTAGATAATTCTGACTATGTAGGTACGTTTTATTTTACTTCCTGCATATAAAGCTTGATTCTACAAAGGTAACTGAAAAGTTGTGTGGAAATGTTGTCATGGTATGGGCATGTGTTACGGAGAAATGAGGAAAATGTCGTGAGGAGAGTTTTGAGTATGAATGTCGATGGCTATAAGAGTAGGGGAAGACCAAAGAAACGGTGGCTGGAATGTGTGAATGATGATAGGGTTAGAAAGGGCGTGACCGAGATGACGACTAATAGAGAAGTATGGAAGAAAAAGACATGTTGCGCCGACCACGAATAAATTGAGATGAGGCCAGGAGAGTGATGATGATGATACACTGACTAGCGACCCGCCCGGGCCCCTGCGTCGCAAGGTTTTTGTAACTTGACAAAACATCAAGATTTCTTAATTATATGCAAGTTACATAGTAATGTACTAGCGGCGCCCGGCGGTTTCACCCGCATAAGTTTCGATTCCGTGGGAATATCGGTATAAAAAGTATCCTATGTGGTAATCCTGATTATAAACCATCTGTGTCCCCATTCAAATCCGTTCAGTAGTTTTTGCGTGAAAGAGTAACAAACATCCATCCATCCATCCATACAAACTTTCACGTTTATACGAGTAAGATTAGTAAGATTATCACATACACTTTCCGGAATAAATTCTCTAAATGATGGAGCAAACTGCATCAAAATCCATAGCAGAGTTTAAAAGAACAACGCGGTCACACAGACAGACACGAAAAGAGACTCATTTTTAATATGTAGATAGGTTCACCAAAAGACATAAGTAACCAGGTTACCAGGGTCATCGGATATAAGCAGTTGAAGTTTATTAAGTATCCGATGGACGTTTTCAAATGAAATTTAATTTGATAAATGAACTGTTTGTTTTCTAATAATTTTATTTAATTTTATTCGAAAACGTACATTGTTTTCTTACTAAATTTCAACTACATATATCCGACGACCCTGGCTACTTATCTCCTTTAGTGACCGTACTAAGTTCAGGTAAGTACACCACTGCCTAACTTTTCGAGGCTTACAGGTTGGATGTTATGTTATATAGAAATCTATATAGGTATACAGTGCGCTTCAGCAGAGACTTACGGATAAGCCAGAACTCTACTTTAGAAGAGGAAACTGTATCCTACGGCAAAAGATCAAAATACGCTCTTATGTCGTAAAATACCGTTAGTTGACAGAAATAAACCTCTGTGGGGTTATTGCGTAATACACTATCAGTAGCAATGGGTTTTATTGTGACAGTTCAACAATATTCATTGCGAAATTTATGTTGTTGAGGCGGACACACATTTTTCGAATATATTATGAAGCAAAATATGTTCGAAAAATGAATCATATTGAGATTGATAGTGTGTTACGCAATTAGGGTACTGCACCCTAGTTGCGTAACACACGATCAATCGGAATCTGAATCATTTTGAAGCAAATTGCTAATCCATTGCTTCATAAGTTCGAAAAATGTGTCTGCTCAACACGTAAATAACGCAATGAATGTTGTTGAACCGTCAAAATGAAACCGATTCCAATTGATCGTGTGTTACGCAAGTAGGTTGCAGGTTTAGGTAGAAATGTTATGTATCATCGTTTCGAATACTATTTTTTCCAATCTTTTAAGTTTGCTTACTTTCCCAAGATATCGCGTTATAGATTATCTGCGCAATATCTTGGTCACAGTACAAAGTCAAGAAAAAATTTCCCTTACCTTTATGAAATATACATTATTATATATTATTTCGTACCTAACCGTATTACAATACTTTTAAATACCTACTGAAAGCATATTTTACTCACATGAGATTCTTCTCGCGTATTTCATTACAATCGATTTGTTGTGATACAAATTTTAATTTCTTTCACATTTCAATATATTGTTTGTTTTCCGTAAGCAACCATATGAGAAGACTTTGGGGTGAGGACAAAAGTACTGGATAGGTTAAATGAATTTAATGTTTTGTCCTTGCCTCTGCTTTTAGTATTCAAATGGAGCCAGTGCTAATTTAACACTGGCTGGGTGTTGTTTGAACATAATTAAGTAGTTACCTACGAATAATTAATAGACTTACATTAGTAACGACAAATACTTATCAACAAAACAGAACTGAAAAAAAGATTCTTACGACTTGCATTTTCTTTGCACTTGAATCCTTTAAATCTACATTTTCATGTGTACCTAGACCTACCCCATGTCAAACCATAGCCATATTAATAAAAGTCTCCAACTTTACTCAGAAAGCGATCGGAGTTTAGTAACTATTAAATAAAGTTTCGTATAATCGGACAAGGTAATAAAGGCGCCAAAGCAAACATGACGCCATTTTATGTTCGCGCACGATGTTAATTTCGCGCCATCATGGGATGTGACCCAGATGACACTAAATAGTGTAAAAATACATGGATTAAGGCCGATTTGGTCACTTTTCGTCGTAGCTAAACATCACCATGGTTTTACGTTTAAAAACTTTTTTGAAATTGCGTTGGTAGATGAGATTTTAACTTTAACCTTCATAAGGAGAATATTTTTTTTTTATTTCTTTTTTTTTTATTATTTAAAAGGCGCTTTTGTCCAATAAGGATATGCCAACCGCATCATACCTTATTACAATGTAAATACACTGAGATATAACACAAAGAAAAACGAATTAAAATTACATTATAGTAAGTAATACTAAAAGGCTGCTGCTCACTGCTGAACGACTAATATTAAATTACATAATTTTTTGGCTGCTTCCGATTTAGGGTTTGCCGAAAGGTTTTGAATCAGACCTCCATTCAGCCTTTTTAACTTTAATTGGTTCAGCATCAAGTCGCGTTCATCTTTATTCCGGAATTCCTAAGGAGAATACATTTGTTCTAGGTATATTTTGTAAGTCGTTGTTTTTTAAGAAATAAAGTGTTCTAAATACAAAACTTTATGAGCACTTTCAGTTTAACGCTTTGAATAGTAAGTAAAGTAGGTGATCAATATCCATTGTTTTCATAAAATAGTAGAAACATAAATCATCATGATTTCTAGCCATTTCTTTTTTACAAAACAACATTAGAAAAACAATTCACAACTTCATCGGTCATCTAATAATTCTTGAAAATATGCGTAACAAAATTTGAAGTAGGTAATCTGAAACTATTTACCGGGTTACAAAACCGGGTTAAGAAAATATTATATAGTCATAACCGTTTACCCGAATCGTGTGTTTACACCAAACAACATAAAAACCAGACAAGACTAATAAAAGCTCATGAATGAACATTCAATCTCCTAGCACATCAAACCTATAATTTAACCTTTTCGATATGGGTCAATGTCCCGTTAGGTTGGCACTTTGTACACCTACCGTGATTATACTATAGTAGGTACAATGTCGCTTCATGGGCCACGATTTATGGTGCCACGGCATTTATGGACACAATGAAACGTACAGACTTTATACAACGCGATGACGGAAATGTATCTAAAGCTGTCACTCACTACGTGTAGTTGTAGTGTAGCGTCTGTCTGGATTTAGGGAAATAGTTCCTAGTGCAGTGTGCTTGTGTAGATTAGTTCGCCTGCTATAGTTTTATGTTTGCCTAGTACTTCAGGATTGTCCTTCTTGAACATTTCATTATTTATTATCTTTACCACCTTGCCACAGCGAATTTACCCCGACTTATTTACAGACACTCCAATCCAGTCAGAGCGTACGTTTTCGGAACATTTAATCTTATTAAATTAAGATGCATGTACTCTTGTCAAATTTAGCTCCTAAAGAAAACTTTTCTCTGACTAAGCAATAAACTAGAAAAACTATTTAAACTTATGTGCTATAAACAATATACTTACTAATCAAGATAATATTTACGTGCCTATGTTATGTTAATTAAATAATGTAACTAAATAAAAATATAAATGGCAACCCTGGCATATAATATTTTTATAGTTCAAGCGCTGCCGGAGAGGCAAAATGTCATCAAAATGTCAAATACAGCAAATTTTTCAAAAGCTATTTAGACGACTGCACAGCTGTAGGTATAAAGAACTTGAGTATTCGCTGCGTAATCTAAATTACTATAGTAATTATAAACGGGCTACACGCTAGCACGGAGCACAAAATAATTGGTACGGAGAATTTGAGCCGACTTAATGTAGACAGGAAATCATAAGGGATTGAATTGCAGCTCATTCGGAATCGCTCTACAGGCCAAGCAAGCTCGATTATAATATATTATCTAATCATTTAGTTTATTTAATTGTTTACTTTGTGCGTAGTTTTTGCCGGTACAAGCTAAGCTGCTTTTCTTGTAATAAAAAAGACTGTGATTTGGATAAAACATCGACAATTCGATGGTTTATCCAAATCAGCAGCCCTTCTCTAGTATCGGCACTAGCACCGAAATTGCAGATTGGGTGAAGTGGGCAGGAAACTTAGAGAAAGTTTTGATACCGTCCACCACTTGTAGGCCTAAAAAAAGAGTCAGACAGAGAGAGAGCCTTTGTGGTAGAGTGAGACCAGCGATTACCTAGTTAGGTAAGGCTATAACAGTCATACTGTTATGTTAAAACCTAACCTTGACGATTAAACAAACATCCCTCTCGTAATTAACTCAACAATAAGCTGCTGTGCGTGTAAAACCGGTGTTGTTGATGTAAAATGATCCTGTAGGTAGGTAGGTAGAGTAAGTACCTAAATTTCTAAAGTTGTCCAGCGTGGCCTGTGGTTTCTACACACGAAAGCACGCGTGTGTTCTAAATGTTTTGCATTGCACACCATGTTGCAATGTTTTAGGAAAATCGAGGATCTATTTACACTGAAAACTGTAATATTCTTTGACAATGTAGAAAGTGTTTCTCTTGTTCCTTTGATTTTCCTCAACTTAATATTAGAAGTTCTTACAACCTAGGACAAACCATTAAAAACAATTTAATTTTCCCCTGCGATCAAAAGCCAGTTAGTTTCTTCCTCGTATTTCATTAAATTCGGAAAATAATGAAGGAAAAATAAGCGTTCTTATTCTTAGAAACATAAATCGGTTTCTCTAAAGGAAAAACAGCTTACAAAAACGTGCACATAATTGCAGCCTAGTGTACTATGATATCAATTGAGACAAATAACCTGGTAGCGAAAATACCCATAAATATTTCTAAGAAACCATCAATTTTGCTATCAACGGCAATTATTTCTGATCTGCGATCAAAGTTGTAAGTTGTTGTGTTACTTTTATTGTTAGATACTTTAACTTTACTGTTGGATGGCTCTTAATTGATATTTTATTTCTAAAAGCGATATATACAGAACTTTCTATCATGGTTTTTACTTGTTTTAGAAATAATGTAGGTAAATAAATTAGGGTCTAGTTGTGTACAGTCACCAAAGGAGATAATAGGTAACCATGGTCGCCGGTGTAGTTGAAGTTTTGTAAGAACAGATGTTTTAAGAAACGGATGTTTTTAATAAAATTTAATTCGATAAATTAACTGTTTATTTTCTGTTAATTAAATTACATCTTATTCGATAACAGCCATCGGTTTCTTACTAATGTTCAACTATATCCAATGACCCTGGTTACTTATCTCCTTTGGTGACTGTACCTAATATTTGAATGTAAAATTCCTTTTTATAATAATTGAAGCTACAAAGTTAAAATA
Organism: Apamea anceps; assembly: GCA_951799955.1. Taxonomy (NCBI): domain Eukaryota; kingdom Metazoa; phylum Arthropoda; class Insecta; order Lepidoptera; family Noctuidae; genus Apamea; species Apamea anceps. The sequence goes on from OX637501.1 coordinate 7,898,058, forward strand.
AGGCGCTGCATTTTTTTTAATTTTACTCATTTTAGAGCTCCATTTAACCTGTGTCTTCTCGAATTTGACGCAAAACAAAGAGCTAAATTGTTACCATACTTACTTAAATACTTGTTGTAAGAGAAAGTTTTTATTTGTAGTTACGAATCATCAAAGAGAAAACTGCCAAATCTAGTAGCACTACTTATATGTATTTTACTGTCTATAAATTTTGTGCCAAAACTAATTAAGTCATATACCTACATATATCATATTTCTGATTACGCGAAGCCCCGTCTCGCTGTCTCAAAGTTGTGAACCAACTGGTTTTTCTGGTCAAACCTGGTACGTACAGATGTCCCTACCGTCGCGGGCGCAGCCACCTGGCACATTGTGGCATTTTTTCATATATTTAGCTACACATCTACACCTATAAAGCACAAGGACTGTTCATGTAGGTCATGTAAACTTCTGCATTGATTGTTATCTGAAGCAAATATTTGTGATCAACTTCGCGCAAATCAGATGCGTACAGTCGCGTAGCGTGACGTAGTAGGTAAGTAACTATGTTAATGGAGATTGAGACGATGTTTTTCTTTAGCGTTATTATAGCAAATGTTTTTGCATCGATCACTCAAGTTGCCAAGCAGCTTGTACAAAGTTAATAACAGCAAAAAGTATATTTTTTGCAGCAAATTAATAAACATTATCATGGCTTTACTACTCTTTATACGTTGTAAAATTAACAGTCTGAATAATTTATACTATGAAACACGTAAGAAACTCAAACTCAAGGAGTAACAAAGAGGGCCGTGAAAACGAGGTCCTCGTCTGTTGCACAAAACGTACGACAAACAAGCCGACGTGCCGTTCATTTGCATTTCTTTAGGTAATAATTTATTTACGGCAGCCACCTGGCTAGCGATGTAATGTGATCAAACCACTCTTATTATGTTACGTTTAGCAAAAAACAAGATTTGGGACACAGGTGGGTTCGAAGACAGCCTTTTACGGCAGTTAGACGACAAATCTGCAGTCAAAATAACAACTTTAGACATATAAGCTTGCCTTGCTTGACAAGAAACTGCAAATATTTGACTATTTTGTAAATAGAAGAGCAGATATAAATACGATTATTGTATGTAAACAATCTCAATCTGCTTTGTCAGACTTTTGTGTTGTGCAGACGCCAGCACATCAAGATACTACAATCTGTCAAATTTCTTTAATAGATTTTCAACTTTATCGCTAAAGCATTAGGTTCAAGGTTGATTGGGAAAATTTGACAGTTTCGGGTAGCTTGACCTTCTGGCGTCTGTACATAATTGAAACTGAGCCAAAACATTGCTGAAACACTCTGGATTTCATACCGCAATGCAAATCAATGAACGTCTTGATTTATGACGCTAAAATTAAAGTATTCGGAACGGTACATTATAATGTAGATGCTGGAAAAAAGAACACACAGCACAACAGATCTTAAGTGATGGAAATAAGATCCAAAATGCTAATTTTAATAGTCTACATTTTTCAATTCGTCCATTGGAAACACATTATTAATATCTATATATATCGATTGGTATGCGACAATGGTTCCTTTTCAAGGTGTTTCAGAGGCTTTGACTCTGTTATTGAAAATGTTGGATCAAAAGTTTGTCAAGGTTGGCAGCAATGTCCTGCAGGTGTACTTAAAATGACTGGCGTCAGGTGGTCCCAACACATGTCCGATTAAGAATTATTAAGTAATTTAATTATCCGAAATTATGCCAATACTTGGCACGAAATAAAATTATACCAACCTACAGAAAATAATTTTAAGTTAAACGTAGTTAGCATCAAAAATCCATTTAACTAAAATTGAGATTGTATGTACAAATAAACCACAGTGGTCGGTGAGTCAATGTAGTAACTACACGATATTTTCAAACTGATTAATGCGTTTATTAAACATTTATTTTGCGTTCATAAACCGGAAAAGTACCTATATTGAAACACTCGAGAACATTCTAGATGCTGAAAACAAAGTTCTGTAAACTGTATTAGTAATGTAGCCTCCTAAAAACCACTGAGACAGACAAAAACTTATAGTTATAACTGAAAACCATTGAAACTGTATATATCGAAAATCGCGATACATTTGTTAATTTGATACAAAAATAAAAAATCGTTAGGTGCGAATTTCGTCCAATTAAATGCAAGAACGACTTCTATAATAAAAACTCTATTTAATACAACAAAGCACGTAGTTTTTCCTGCTTTGTCACTACAAGTAGTCTTAGTTTCCGTCATTTCCTTAATTTATCTTAACAACTGATAATATGCAGTGTCATGACGAAAAAACGTAACATTTAAATAATTAAGTTAAAAAAGTACCAAGCTGTGCCAGGTAGGTTTTCGAACAAAGAGATCTAACTTTCTATATAAACTGACGTAGGGCAATAAAAACTAGGCAAAGACGATGCAAGCGGCAGTCTTGACGTATAATAAGCAAAGCCTTTTTAGGCTGTGAGACTAGGCCACATCGCCATATTGGAAACGAATCAAAATAGTACGTCTATGGGTTACAGACAGGACACGGTATACAGACCATCGCTTTGTTTAATTTAATGATATTTGCAACGTTAGCGATCTATGCACTGTAATGTGCCTATCTAGAGCTTAGTGGGCATTTAGAGCGAGTTCTTTCTACTTACAACCAAATTATACAACTATCTCAGCATTTCGGGTCTTACTATGAGAAACTCTAACTAAGCGAACTACGTGAATAAAATGTGATATTGAGAGCGAAAAGTAGAAAGACGGAAGGGAGGCCTTTGCCCTCCAGTAGGACAACACAGACTTATACTAAATACTTAAGTAAGAGCGCGTTGCAAATGATGTACAGACGCCAGCACATCAAGCTACTACAATCTGTCAAATTTCTTTAATAGATTTGCAACTTTATCGTTAAAGACGGAGAGGTGCGTGCTTACCCGCTGTTTGCAACGACTACTAGCCGAACACATGCTGGTGAGCGTGCTCCACTCCGTCGACTAGTTACAATTTATAATAAGCACTCTTGTCATTTAGATATCTTCCTTCTGTCTCAAAGCAATTTCAAAAAAAAAATTATTGATAGTTTGTGCGATGGTCAAAATCAAAATCAAGTGTGATTAGTAACTAAGCTAAAAGTTTAAGATACCTACTTAGTATTTAAATGTAATTTGTACTTACCTAACTAATTAATTAATAATGTACACAAGTAATCTGTGGAAACGTCGTTGATTGTACATTTACCCATATGTCTATATGTATATATTTTTCCTTTTTGTAAAACATATTGTACAATTGTTTGTTTTTCCCAAATATAAAAAAAAAAGCATTAAGGTTCAAGGTTGATTGGGAGAATTTGACAGTTTCGGGTAGTTTGACCTGCTGGCGTCTGTACAGACGCCAGCAGGTCAAGCTACCCGAAACTGTCAAATTTTCCCAACCAAGCAAATCTATTAAAGAAATTTGACAGATTGTAGTAGCTTGATGTGCTGGCGTCTGTACCGTATTATTTTTGTAATTTTTATGTAGTACAACTCCATATTATGTTTTTATCTGACACAGTTACCTATATTTAAATAATGCTGCATTCAAATGGTACTTATAGTTACTTATAAGCTTAATATATGCTGTATGTACATTTCTGAGTCAACAAAGAGAATCAGCGACTAACTAAGTGATCACGACAGCAATAAATCTATAAGTAACATAATAAACTACGAATGCTTTGACAATTTAACGAGCGCCTAAAGCAGTCGATTATATATATTATCTGCAGTTAGTATCGACTAAGCAGATTGGTGGCCATTTTGGTAGAATATTAACGGTAGGCAAAGGCGTGCATTATAATTCCTGTCGCGACAACATTTAACGACCTTATTCAGCATTCAAGGCGACCACAGTCCGACGCAGCTTTAGCTAATTGTCTGTGACATGTGATGTCTCGAATCGACTCGATTAATCGTTAATTGACCGTTGTGGTATTATCTAAATTATTGTTATGTATGGTCACTGAGCTCGTTCAACATCAGGCTAATTTCGATTTTTATCGATTAGTTTTTTAAACTAAACATTTTGACCTGAGACGAAGACGCGTTTTCTTAGATTTTTCTTTAACTTTAAAGGTTTTAGTACTCATGTTGATTCGCAGGGTGTCATTTAGGTACAACAACACCAAAAAATAAAAACCAAGCACAAATCGCCGCTGTAAAGGCTTTATTAAGTAGGGCACAAAGTTCTCAGTACAACCACCACAATGTGGTCTCATAAGCTGTTTACCCAGGAACACTAAACCACAGGACTCATCAGCACTTCCTTTATACTAAGTAAATTCTTACGGCATCAATGGCTAAACTACGCATACAATAAAAATGTTGGCAAGGCAACTTATAATGATTAAAGTCTCACACATCCGCATGAATGCACGGTAAACGATAATCTGCAGGGCTGTTTACTGGTAGACAACAAATACCTGAGTTATTCAAAACTGCCAGACCATAACTTACTAACACCGAATAGTGATGCAATTTCCCTTATTTTCCATGCAAAGATGTGCACATAGCACTTATTTTAATACCGAGACCCACATGAAAATAAACCCAATGAATGTGCAATGAAATTTCGTTTCATATTCCTTCCTTAACTTAGAACACGACGCAGTCCGGCTAGGCTAGAACAAGTCTTAGTACTTGCGACTCGGCTAGCCACGCCCATCCTGTGCTCGCGTATCGATGCATCGATATAATTTACGCGTAGGTACTCTATTATCGATATATGAATCGATATAGTAATCGAAACGCTGGGTTTACCATTTGGCCAGTGACCCGTGGCATGTGTTTCATTCATTCTGAGTTTGCATTTTATTTTAATAACTGGCTACTGGATGACCCGTAAGCGTATACAGCTTTCTAGATTCAAAATATCTCTGAGCTCATTAATCCTTATAAAAACATAACGTATACGTTTGCGAACTGTTCACTTCAGGAACTTGTGTTCTAATACTTACTTAACTTTGAATAAAAACTTGTAAAACGACATAGTAGAACTAATGATATTTTGTTTTTGTTACAGATTTTAACTGACGAGTGCTTGGATAGCTGAACGAGGCCATAGGTAGGTACGTGTTTTTTTACTTAGTAGATTATTATTTGATAGCATTTAGGTCTTTTTTTTTTTGAGAATGGGAAATCATCAAATGACTCCTCCCGCTCTGGGTGGAGCAGGAGGGAGTGTCAGACTCTTACTGACTAAAACCCACCCGTGTTCCTTCCTTAGCCCTTTATGTTCCAGGGCAGCGGTAACCCTTTCGGACGATCCCGCTACCCTGGCAGGCAGCATTTAGGTCTTGATTATTAAAATAAACATAATTGCTATTAGGTACCAACAAACAATAATACGCTTAGAGTCTCTCTGAGGGATCGAATCCGCAACAAGGTGTTCCGGCAGAGAACCAAAGTTGTCGACATAGCTCACAGAATAAGCAAGCTGAAGTGGCAATGGGCCGGCCATATTAACCGTAGAACCGATGACCGTTGGGGTAGACGTGTTCTTGAGTGGAGACCGCGAATCGGTAAAAGTAAGGTAGGACGCCCTCAGGCTAGGTGGAGCGACGATATTCGCAGGATAGCTGATAGCAGCTGGATAAAAGTTGCCGAAAATCGAGTTGAATGGCGTGCAATAGGAGAGACCTATGTCCAGCAGTGGACTGCTATAGGCTGATGATGATGATGAAACAATAATAGTATTTTCCGTGTAGGTATGTAAATAATTGTTATAAACCAGACACCAGAATCAATTATTAAAACAATTAATAAACAATAACTTAAACCACGTAGATATTTATATAAATATTCACTATTATAAATTAACCAGCAAACATTAATATAGCTATGTAGTTACCGAGTATATTAAATCAATATAATATTTGCATAACATAAATTAATGCGCTTTACCATCAACGATTAGGTACATCACTACTTTCCATCAGGCGGGATCGCAGTCAAGCACTAAGTAGTTTATATCATTAAAAAAAAACGTGTTACATGATTCTCAGGTCGAAATAATCCTCATCGAGTTTCTTAGAAGATACTTTATATCTATCGGAAAATCACGAAAAACATTTGAATTTATAATAAGTAATATAAATCATATTTAATCATTTTTAATTAAGCTACTTCACCTCTATGGTTGTTAGCAGCATACATTGTTTGAAACATCTTTAGATGAAAATAATATTTTTATGAATCATGAATAAAGATGACCCCTAACATTAGGTACCTCCTTGAAGACCGTTAATGGTTACGCAAGAATGACGTACGATAATAAGCTTACCTAGCTAAAAATAAATTGTTTTTAATAACAAAAAACAAACTTCGGAACATTATGTCAGAAAAGTTCGTTTGTAGCCCCCATACTGAAAGCCTGATCAAAGCTGTCATTTTACAGCTAATCGTAGCCATTTTGATTTCTTCATCTAACTACCTAAGTACCCACTGCTCAAATTTAATAGGTAGGATTTTAGTAAATACACAAGCGAGGTCAAATCCTGGATTTCAGGATACCAGAAGGCCAATTCCGGTTAATTAAAAACGTTCAAAATCTAGTCGCAATCTCATCTCAGCGACAATCAATGTCTAAAACTTGTCAAAAATGTAGGGAAATTAGACGTATTTTTGACAGATTGAGAATGACATCCGTTCTTAAAATTACGAGAATTGCCTCTCTGGGCGTTTTTTTTCAATTTACTACGATCCGCAAACACAGACCGAAGCATCTAGAAATATTACAATGATTGTCAGTGCGAGTGAATAAATTGCGCATGATACTGTAACAGGATAGCATCTGCAGTGCCTATGTGGTGTGTACACACTGCGTATCACAAATATGTGCCGAGGGGAAAATTTTCTGTCATCTAATACACACATGAATTATTTATATGTGTGTTAGTTCCGTACTCGTATTATCCTGGGTTTCTTTTGTATTTTCCGCTTATGTAGGTATTGTTCTATCCAAGGTATTTTGTTCTTGTATTGCTCAAGTAAACCATGTCCTTGTACCTATACGTTTGGTACCTCAACCTACCTATCTATTTTTATGTTATGTTTTTCTAATGCAACACTTTCGGGGAATTCAGAAAATTACATCTATCTTTTCCAAAATCTAGAGTTATTATCAAAAACCAAAATACCGACTAGACATTTTCCTTATGATATTTTGGGGTTTTTGAAACTTCTTTTGAGTTGCGTAACAAGAATATTTAACCTATACAAGAAACACGTTATCAAAATGAGCGACTCATTCATTAAAACATAATATCCGTGGATAAACGGTAATTTTAGAGGCACATTATTTGTGATGAAACCATGTAAGATCCCCCAATAGCGTTGTTACTAAATCGTAAACACACAATTTAGTAATATTCTAGAGAATATTGTAGGCATTGTAGTGTTTATCTCTACGTCTGTTCGTTAGGCACTAAATCACGTCCAACCCAGCAACATATGAATTGGAATTACACAGAATAAGCTGCATAGTGTATAGATATTTGCGCGAAACTTTCACCGCAATTCTAGACTTGAATTCCTAAATAGATTTAATAAATATAAATGCAATAAAAAAGAGCTTAGCAGAAAGGATTTTCCTGGAACGTAAGATCAAAATTTATAATCTATGAATAGAAATACATCACTATATTTATCCGTTCAGAAAATCCAAGCGTCTTTATGTAGCAACGGGGAAATCCAGGCCCACGCAAAACGCAGAAAACTTGTTACAGTTTAAATGGAATTCTTGATATGTGACATCACGACACGATTGATTTAGGTCAGGATTATTAAAATATGTCAGTCCGTCAGACACGGGTTATGCATTTTTGCACGCGCCATCGCGTCACTACACCAGGCGGCCCCCGGCGGTGATTGTATGCAAATTAATTCATTCATCTAACTGCCTACGTTTAATATGCAGTGGCTCGTCCAAGTCGCTTTCGGTATCGTTATTCGACATTGTTCGTCAAGCCAGCTTGGTCCATGCAAATACGCATTAATGATTTATGTTAGGGATGGGCTTATTATGTATCCGTCTTCGTGTCGAGACCGCGAGTCCGCAACCCGTTGAATGGACTTCGCGTGACCTACAGATTACGTATGCGTCAAGGAAAAAGTGAATGACGAAAGACTATGACGTATTTTGTAGGTACTAGTATCGAGATTTGTATGGTGTCAGTATTTTTTTTTTCGATTGCCTCAAAACCCGCATAACAGGACACTACTATGACGTAGATCACTAGACGTGACGTAGATATAACTAGTTCATCTGTAATCATCATAATTACTGATACGACCGTCATGGTTCGTAGATAACTTTATGGGAAGTTCAGTGACAATGTTTTTTTTTTTAAAGAATTTTCGTTTTAATTCCTAATAACGCTGCCATCAAAACCCACACATTAACAGTGAGATCCTATTTAATTCGATTCCATTTTAATTACCTAAAACAAATCTATTCATTATTTATCAATGATGTCAAACCACATATTGATGAATGCAATTGTATAACGTAATACATTCGTTCGTTGCACAACAGCTAGAAATTTAATGAGATCATTATTTACCAGCTTGTCTGTCCAGACAATTTTTAGCATATTGACCTGTCTTTAACGCTTTCATTCTTCTTCGTTTTACACCATTCTTCCCTTATTTACACCATTCTTCCCTTCTTTATGCCATGCTTCCCTTACTTTAGCCATGTTTTCCTTGTTTACGCAATTCTTCCTTTATTTACGCAATTCTTCCTTTGTTTACGTCATTCTTCCGTTATCTACGCCAGTCCTCATTTTTGGTCCTATCGCTCCTTCAGTGTAGGCTAGTTTTACTGTCAGCCTCCTATTATCAACTTTTGGCTGCCTCTATGACATCCCTATAAAGCTAAGTACATTCCTGGCGAGTAATGACGATGCATTGTCATGTCTAGCTTTGACATAATGAAGAACAAGACAATTTCGTTTTGTATTATGTGACTAAATATAGCAGTATGAATATGGAATGTAATCTTATCTATCAAAACATAATAATTAACATCTAAATATGAATGTTAATAATTTATTAATGGTTATTGTGTTTATTGTCCTAATGAAGGACGGGATTGCCTTATATACATAGCTATTATCTACGTGGTAATGCACTTTTATGATAGGAAGTCTTATTTAAGATTAAGAAGAATTATTCCTCGAATAAAGTTATCAGATGATTGAAAAATCAGCCGTAAGACCTAAAGAAAATTATATTTTATCTGGAGTCGTTAGTTACTATTCTTCTTAATCTTGATATCAGTCCATCAGCATCTTGGTCAACCTTTTGAAAAGCAAATAAAAGTCTGCCATCTTAAAAGTGCCATGCCAAAATGCCATTGTAAATTCGGACATATTAACATTCGGCCAAACAATAATTATATTAAATAATTTTTATGCCTTAAAAATATTCGTTTAAAGAAGATTAGGCGAACATTTCAGAGCTTCAAGATTCCGCCAAATAGAGGGAAGCTCGCCATGAGATCCCGCCGCGGAGCTCTGTCCGCTGTACCGTGATTTCTCGCGGCAGCGAAGTTACTCCCCGGCGTTTTGCCTCCTCGCGCCACTCCCATATGTGGGCGAGGACTTTTATCTTTAATACATAATTAATTTAATTAAAACCAACATGTACATAACAGTGCATCAGTAGGTAGAGGAAACAATAAGCAAAATAGGTGCGTTACGTTGCACATATAGCGGTCTGTGGTTTCAGCATTTTTCAGCGACTTTAAACCACAGAAAAACTGTGTGCATTACTCAGTAGGTAGTGCTAAGAACGCTGTCCTGTCTTGGTAGCATTTTCATTGGCATTTAAATCATATCATTTATACTAATATGTACTAATAATAAAGCTAAACAGTGTGTTTGTTTAAACGCCCTAATATCTGAAACTACCAGTCGGACTTGAAAAATTCGTTGTGCTTTTAATAGCCCAATTATTGATGAAGGTTATTATATGGTCCTCTCAATCTGTGTGATTCTTTCCTCAAAAGACCATCTCAGACATCGACCTACATGGTCTTCATATGATCTGACCAAGATTATGTCTGGACTTTAAAAGAGACTGTGACGTCTGAGTTTGTTTCGGCCTTTCTTCTCAGGCTAGTCAGATACGAAACGCCGACCTCATCTAGTTTTAAAATATGATTGACGTGTAAAAGTGTTTGTACAAACCTACTTACAAATAATTCATTTATCATTATCATAGTACTATAATAATAATACCTTAAATTAACATTACGTGACTGCCCTTAGGAGATGAGTAAAAAGAAAAGATTTTAGAAAGAACGTTAAGCGAATACGGGCTAACGAAGTCGGGTGAACAAGAAATTTCACGGGGGCGACATCGCAGGCAGAACCAATTGATAATAATATTGTGTCCCTGTTTACCTCAGACCTAATTATTCTCATTACGGGGCAAATAAACTTGAGTCAGATATCCTTTCTACGTCCATATACTAAGTACTTACAAAAAAACCGTTCAATCTGAACGAGTCGTCATTATCTGGACGACATTATATCACAATCAAGACACACTTGATTGACGACCGTCCATTGTTTTGTGTCCCGTGTTTATCGCGTTGACTTGACAATAATTGGGCTTACTTAGCCGCAATAACCATTAACGCGGAATCATAAGTTGATAAAGAAAGTCCAGATTTTTAATGTGTCTTAATAGACACATTAAAAATACAATAATGGATTATTTCCAAATCAAAAGTCATTTATTCAAAGTAGGCTAAAAATCTGCACTTTTTAACCGACTTCAAAAAAGAAGGAAGTTCTCAATTCGACGGTATGTTTTTTTTTTGTGTGTTTGTTATGCGATTACTCCGCCAATTGTGGACCGATTTTCAAAATTCTTCTAATACTTCTAATTCTAATACTTCTGAAGTGGTCCCATAGAAATTTCATCAAAAACGGTTCAGTAGTTTGGTTTTTAAACCAAAATTACTAGTAAAAATTATTAAGTTGTAATTTTTACCAGTAATTTTTATTAAGTGAAAAAATAAAAACTTTTTTGCAAAAAAAAACAACCGACTTCCAAAAACGACACTACAAAGTGAAAAATAACTTTAATTTCGGAAGTCGATGGCAAACAATGAAAATGCGAACCCAACGACACCACCATCACCAACAACGGTTGTTTTTTTTGCAAAAAAGTTTTTTAAACGTTAAAATGAGATTAGAGAAACGGCTGCTGATAAAAATTTTAAAAACCCCAGAAATTTAAGTAAAATAAAGATTTTTACCAGGATTTTTACAGCACGCAAAAAAAAATTACACTATTTAAAAACCCCGCCGGGACGCTTCCCGGACGCCAAACTAGGACAAATCCGGGGAAACCCGGAAAGATGGCAGCCCTAATTAGAGTCCCCGAGAACGCCCGCCCTTCACCACTTCATAATAGGAAGAAGGAGTGGCGCAAAAAACTCCCTAGCAGCCCATATAAGTGGTAGATAATGGCCCTGATTCCCTTGTTCACAAACTAAACTAAATTTAAGTTCTGTGCATCTTTTTCTTTCTATTTCATTAAGAAAAGGACAGAAGATAAAATATTAGTTTACTCCTGTCAAATTAAGATACCTACTCCATAGACAGATTAGACGTGATTAAAAACATGGCTGCTAAAAATGCGTCAATTTACGTCAGGCGCTGACAAGTTTGACAGTACTAAACTAATATTTATCTTCTGTCCTTTTCTAAATTAAATAGAAATGATGCATTGAACTTGAATTTAGTTTAGTTTGTGAACAAGGGAATCGGCGCCATTATCTGTGGACCAATGATATTTTAGCTGTGGACCAAATTAAACGGACGTCTTTCAAAACCATGTAGCTGCCTAAGTATGCAGTCTGATGTTGTTTATGTAAATGTTATGAAAACAATAGCTTATTATTGCAAATGTATTAATTATAATAGTATTTAAAATATTGTTTAAAATGTAAATAAAATAACCTATAAAATGTAAATTAAAAGTGAATAATAAGAGACTCTACAACTACATACCTACATTTATTGAATCAAGAAGTACCTATCTCATACGCATATAATAATGATATCATACAAGGTAGACTAAATAAACAAGATGTAAGCAGGTACCTACACATCTGTGTTAATAGCGTCTTTGTGTACCGTAGAGCTCGTTCACTTATCTTATCACAATTATCACTTATCAGGGATACAGAGATGCGGTCGCGTCAATTTGATAGTGCTTACATTGTGTACCGTTCACCTCTTCCACAATAAAGGTAAAAATCAATGACCTGCCATATCAGCGATTTTACGCAATGTTGCTAACAATGACAGAACGGCCTGATAAGATTTTAATTCAGTATAACTTTTCTCTGCGTTAGGAATTTGATGGCAGACTATTGCCGCGACACAATACGATCGACGTGACCTCGGCTTGTAAACAAACATCAAATTAATATAATATTAGCAACTCGTGAATCATCGTCATCGCTCCGAAAAACCGAATTGTGGTGTGGCATTAAAATATAAATTGGAGTTTGGAGTTAGTCTGTTGGCGATCGGGCGCCGCGTTACACGTCTCCACAAACAGTCGCCAATCGCGTTACATCTCGTGATCACGTAATTATCTCGCGACAAATATATTCCCTTCGCAGTGACAATCAGACAGTCAACACAATCTCGTCCGTTACTGTGCGCCGTGACTTATTGTGTTGTGGTTGATGTGAAAGTGCGACTTTCTACAATAAACTAGTGCAAAACTTGTCTAGTTATATGAATTAAGTACCTATTGATATAAGCGAGACTCAATCCACTCGGAGCATTGAATAAATGTAAGTATGTATCTGCTCGTACAGTCGTACACAAAGTCGTAAAGTTTTAATAATCTGAAGCTTTCATACAACGTTCGTGGAACGTGAACTTTGATTGAGAATAAGTAGAGCAGTGTGTACCAAGACAGCAACTTATTAAAAACTGTACTTTTGGGAAAAACATACAAAAAGATTTTAAATTATTTAAATTCTTTCTGTATGTAAGTAAAAAGTTGATTTTAATGTTATTAAATAACAATAGGTAGCTTTCTTCACGGACTGTAGAAGGAAAATCAAATTTAGTAGGAATATAAAGTGTTAAGTGTGAATCAAGGTCGTTGAATCAATCACTTTGAAATTTATACATTATTTTGTTTTAAATGTTACCAACTTGTTATTTAATATTGGCTTATGTTTAACTTACCACTAGGTATAGTAACATTTAACAGACAAAAATAGTAAATGATCACCAAAATTAAACCCGCATTTTAATGTAAACTTATAACCAAAGTTTTAACATCACGCTATCCTATTTAAGCAAAATGACTCCAAATAAATTATGTTCGTTTCTCGACAGCCTGCAAAAAATAATCTCTTTTTTTTTCTATACAATCTAGTCGTTTCTGGCACTCACCGGCCGCTGCCGCGGCACCGCTCGCTTCGCTCGCTCGGCTCGTGCGTAGGGTCAGAGTTGTAACCTAACCTAACCAAACCATTTTTTTTAAATTAACCTCGTCTATCTAGTTTGCAGCAAGCCGGAGACATAACTTAATAATAAACCTAACTTTACTTTGGTAATAAACCTACATTTTATGGCAATCATAGTGGTTTATTTAGGCAGTAATAGCCCATTAATTTGTTCGCTAAGATTTAGTGATCATTTACTACATTTGGCGTTCGAATACAATTTGAAGTGCAAGAACTAAGGGTATCAAAGCATTTTATGGTGGTCATTATATTTAACCCCTTTAATATTTGTGGGGACTCTACCTAACCGGCTCTATACTGCTCTATACTGCTCTACCGTTCTATCTTACTATTTCTTTACTTGTACTATAAAGAATAAAATTATGATATCCTTCAACAACTCCTGTCACACAAAGTAATCTCACAAATGAACCGTTTTGTAGCCATGTGTTGAGCGAAGTCACGACACAGACCGACAGATGGACAAAGCACAGATAAGATTTCTCGCGAACAAAGCTACACCATCTGTGCACCGTGTGTGTATTAATTGGGTACACAACAATCAAGATACATGTAGGAATATCATATTTATGTTGGTTAGTTGGCAACATAAATATGTAATGCTTTATATATAATAACGTGTTGCCCTATCCACTTTCCTGAAAAACCGACACTTTGATGAGCACGCACACGTGTTATCTGTTAACATAAAGTAACGGTCAAAAGGACTATTTTGCAAATGTTTGTTTTCATTGTTCTGTGTGAAACAACGTTATGTTACCATATTGTTAGCTCACCTAAAATGCAATCACAAAAAGAACTTGTTCAAACCATTGTTTCTTACTACTGTTATTTGTAAACGAAACCCCTATGTTTTTTAGTGTTTGGAGAAAATTTCATAATTGATGTAATATTTGATTTGGCCTAAAGAGTAATATGATGTTTTTTTTTTTGTTTCCAGAGTTCGCTACGAGATGGGGGCGAGGTCCCGGGAGTTGATACTGCTCCTGGCAGTGTGTGCGCTGGCACTCAGCGAGTCCGTGAACAAAGTCACCGACGACAAGAAGAAGGAAGACGTCGACAACTTCCTGTTCCAGTACGACGACTTCGACGCGGCCGATGACCAGGAAGTGCTGTACAATGAGAACAGACCGTGCCCAAGGGACTGCATATGCACTGTATCCCAAGGATACAGAACAGCCAAGTGCGATCGTCTTGAAATCGGCACACAGAAGTTCGGCGATGACATCACTGACCTTGTCATTGAAAACGCCGACCAGCGGTTCCCCATTCAGTTGACAGACTTCATCTTCAAGAAACTCGGTCTCCACCAGATCACAACAGTGAAGATTGTAAACAGCTCAATTGATTTTGTTGCACCTAATGCATTCCACGGCCTTCCTAACCTGTATGCAGTCAATTTGTCAAACGACAGACTAAAAATTTTACACCCAGAAACGTTCGCACATAACAAAAAGTTAGTACTGCTGACACTCGCCAATAATCCTTTGAAGTTCCCCGCCGCGGATTCTCAAGATTATTTCTTAAACACGTCGTCAATTCAAGAGCTTGACATTTCGTACTGTAACATGAAATACATCGCTGCGAACACGTTCACCAACATGCCCGGTGTGATGTACCTGAACCTCGCCGGCAACAACCTGTCCAACATGGATCCTAACACGTTCAAGAAGTTACTGGACTTGGAGGAGCTTGATCTGAGCGACAATGACATTAAGTCGTTGCCAGATGAAATCTTCTCAGAGAACAACGAGCTCGCCACTCTTCACATTTCAAGGAACCCCGTGGATACCGTATACGGACTGCAGATCTCCGACTTGCTCACTCTTAACGCTGGACAAACTAACATCCGATTCATTGGACCCTCCATGTTCAACGGTATGACATACATTGCCAATCTCAATCTCAGTGGCAACAACATTGAAAAGATCCACAACCAAGCATTCCACAAACTAGTAGAACTTAACTATCTCGACCTTTCTTTCAACACTCTTGACTTCATTTCCAATATTCTCATCAAAGAAAACATTGAACTAGATATCTTCAAAATCTCAAACAATCCCAAGTTGAAACACTTACCCGCTGAAGGATTCGAGTGCTCTGTTGATCAATTTAACATTTACTTGTTCGATGCGTCCCACTGCGGCCTGGAGGAGGTCTACGACAACTCTTTGAGGACTTTCTCAGCTTTATCTGTGGTTAATTTGTCTAACAACGAAATCAAATCCATTGGAACCAAAGTTTTCACAATGTGCCCCAAACTGGTTGAAATCAACCTTTCGTTTAACCAACTTACAACATTGGACCCGAAAGTTTTTGAGAAAAATAATGAACTCGGCAAATTATACCTCCAAGGTAATCCACTGAAAGTACTTAACGCAGAAGTGTTCGTCCATACTCCTATGATTACATACCTGGACATGAGCCACGCTGAATTGACTTCACTATGGAAAGCAGACAAAAACCGCTCACCAACACTCCTCAGTAATTTGACATTCCTTAACGTTTCTCACAACCGTATTACTGAAATTAAACAGACGGAACTCGATCACTTAAACAAACTTAACGCACTGGATATCAGTAACAATCCACTTGCTTGCAGCCACGATTTTGAGAACCTTATGAGTTGGTTGAGCAAACGTAAAGTGTCCCCTAACGGAAGCGGAAGCAGCAGCATTGCTAATCTAGCCAAGGACACGAAAGAAGACGATCTCGGCACTTACAGCTGGGAGTTCCTCACCCGCAAGACTTGCGGAAGTGCCGTCGTGCACCCCGTGGAGCCCCTGCCGCCCGTCTCAGATGAGGAGATTTGGGAGAGAATCGATACCGACCCCGAGGGTAACTTTGATCTGAAGAACACATTAGATGACGGCAAGGTAGCTGCTCCAAAAGACATTTTCTTAGACAATGATATGATTGATGATCAAGCCAAAGATGGCGAGGATAATGATGACGATGATGCAGCAGACGACGACGACGACGAGGAGGACGAAGACGAGGACGACGCCAGCGAGGACTACGACGGAGAGGAGGACGACGTCGACCTTAAAGTTAAACTTATTGAGAAGAACACCACCAAGCCGGTCCCACGAGTCAACGATACTACTTCATCACCAATTAACGACGTTCAGATTAATATCAAATTACTTGAAAACGAAATTAGTGATGAAGAATCAACGGGAACTTTATACTTGCAAGCTTCCACTGACACGGAGGACGAGCATAGCCGCTACGGATACTTGTGGCCGATTTCAATCGCCATTTTTGGAGCGCTGCTACTGCTCATTATCATCGCGAAGGTTGTGATGCTGACTTGCACTAAGAGGACCAAGCAGGTTAGATATAACAGTGCCATAATTGCGGCTATGAGCCAGCCCGGGCGCACGAAGAAGGACTGCGGGCTGGTGTACCAGCAGCTGACAGAGGACCTGGCTAGCCCGGCCACGCCCAAGCTCAGCCGCTACACGCCGCTGCACAGCGTTACGGTAAACGCGTCCAACATGTCGTACGAGAGCAGTCCCTTCCACCACAGCAACATCGTGCCTGAGGCCGTCTGAGCCACGCAGAACAAACGTACATATGTCAGAGTTAAAACTCTATACTAACAACTGCGTTAACTCTTACATAAGCAGTAAGTGATAGTTGTAAGCGCTAGTCACAGCCGAATACATATCTAACAAACATTTCTTAGTACAGTGCCTTTATGATCACTCTCGAACAATCGCGACAATGTTTTCAATCTAGCGCTTTCTGAATATTAAAGTAACAAATGAAGTCAAATTACAACAAATTAATTTAAGATTATACATATTATATATTATACAAATTAGTTGATAGGTTTATTTTATGTACTTAAAATTATTAAAAATTAAACACTAATCATTGTTGTTTTTGTTACCTTTGATCCCCAACCCTTCCCTCTCTCTCCTACTAAAATATGAAACTAAAAACTATGAATAAAACCATTAAAAGTCATTAGATACATAAATATTTTATTCAAAAAAACTTTGTAACAAATTGATTTCATTAGATTTCCTGTCACATATAAATATAGTATTTCAACTTACAATAAAGACTACGTGTGTTATCACAACAATATACCTACATATACACTACATTACGTATTTACATAAATACCCGAACACCATAGAATAAAAGAATTTTCCAGTTATTTACATACATGTATAGACTATTCAGTTTGTACAAGCTGCTATCTATTATTGTTGATAACTTGCTTTACCTCAATAAATGGTAAGTGAATCTTCTAACAGATTAGACAAATCCTCTTCTGTCTGTGGCAGCGGCGTCATACTCAACAGTCGTTTCTGAAACAAAAGAGGTTTATTGTATTGTCAGTTAGATATCAAAAGATACTATCGTCCCTGCTATAGTGGAGCGGAGGCGTTTGTCGACGGGCTCGCTGCGATCATGAGGAAGCGCTTCCATGATGGCGCGCTTGAGTTCCTCCTCCAATGGCATCCTGAATGTGTTTTCAGACCGGCGCGGTGCAGCGGTGGGACTCTCCCCTCTTACGAAGGTGGGTAAGAGTCCAGACACACTTAATTTAAATTAATACTAACATTAGGCTAAGTTATACTACTACAAACATTATATGGTTTTTTTATCTGAAATATTTGAATTTGTATAGTGGATGCAGGAACAAATTGACAGGTAAGTACAGAAAAAACTTTAATGACAAAATAATGATTGAGGAAACTAGATAATATACCCAGAGACACGATGATTGTCAAAGACGTGACCTTTGAAGAAACCAGCTAATCTCTAATCTAAAATTATACATGATGGGGTTTATTTCATAACGATGAAATGATTTACGTTTGCTTAACTATGCATTTCTTGCCATTTAAACGTCTCTTAACTTTAGCAATGTTTGTAAATAAAACCTAGAACATCTTCTTGTTTCATTGCTAACTTATTTACATTAATATGATATATAACATTATAACTGCATACAAAGTATATGACTTGCCATTAAACAAAGAATGACGCTACTTATCAGATGACAGGAATTATCAATGCCAAGAACATTCTTGATACAATTATTTAGTCAACACAAAGACTGCTTTCAAGCCATCAAAAAAACTGCTTCGCTGCTGTGCAGAGTGCAAAGTAGTCGCAACTATATCCTGAGAGCTGTGGCGGAGAGCTATTCTCCAGATATTAGGCATTTTGTGCGGAGGTTGATTAGGTAGGAAACATGATATGTTCCTGCCTGGTCATCTTTTGTTTTAATTATAGGTACTATTTTTAAATCGATGTTACTAACTCTAGAATATAAGCTGCTTGTAATACCTACTAACGGAATATGGATCACTGTTGTCCGAAATATATGAATTTTAGTTTTTTATTTAAAGCAAGAGTGAACAGGCAGCTTCTGGGCACGTTCGTACCATCATAGGCCTCATCCATCGCTTTCCATCAGGCGTGATCGAGGTCAAGAGCAGGCACATACAGTAAACAAAAAATATAAAAAAAAGTTACCTGAGGCAATGCTCCCTTAACCAAATCAGGGATATCTTCACTGGTATACCCGAGGGTACTAAGTCCATTTTCAATCTTCATCTTGTCCATATACTTGAGGATGGTGTCCGCCAGTACTGGGCCAGCATCAGCTTCCTTGACATTCGAGACATCAGTACCGAGAATGTTGGCGGCTTCCAAATGTTTGGCTGGATCACTGGGCCCGGTGAAGCGGAACACTGCGGGCGCTGTCATCACGACGGATAAACCGTGTGGGATGATCGGATCTGAACTGGAGTAGGTATTATTTTATTATTCAGTAAGTAGGTACAAGGGATTTTTAAAGCGCTGAGTAGGCGATGGGCAATTAGTCCGTAACAATAGAACGTATGGATTTTTTTTTTCCTACTCTCCATACGTTCTATCGGAAAAATTGACCATCGCCTGCTCACCGCCTTATGATTGGTAAAAGATCAACGAATGAATTGCGTAACACACTCACAATCCCAATGCCATTCATTTTGGCAACGTTTATTTTCGTTGCCTTATTTTAAGCAGACGAATTTCCGGATTATGAATTTCCTTAATTAGAAATCCTTGGGAATGTGATTGAAAGTGTGTTACGGAATGGGGCGCAGGCGGATCGTCTTATGGAAAGCGGTTACCACGGTCTGTAAGAAGACCCTGCAACACACTGATGTCAAAGTTGAAATATCTCAGGTTTCCGAAATTTCACCGAATTGAGTACCTTTCGAACCGGAATACGGTAATGCTACTAAGCGGCAGAAATAGATAGTAATCTATTGAAACTGTGCAATGAACACTAATTCTAATATTATTGTAGATCTTTCTGGAGTACCAGTAATTATAGTGTAACTTTTGCTCACTGCTTCTCATGCATTCGGCAGACTACTTCAGGAGGAGTTTCTTGCCCGTTCTTGGTCACCACGCTTTGGAATGCGCAACTCTTTCTGACTGACCGACCCCTTGATAATTCAAAAGTGCCTGTAATTGGTTTATTTGAAATAAATGGTTTGAGTTTGAGTGTACGATCCTCAAACTCAGCTTTCCGTATCCAAGTCGTATCGGGGACTGAAGAAATACAGGTGCTTATTAAAGTCAATGCTTTATTCAGCTTTATCGTCGGTTCATTCAATGTTAGTTCAATAGTTCGGAAACAGGTCGACGGGCTATTGTCTCGCCGCCGTAACAACACATTTCTTTTCGCTAACAATTGACGTAAACGGTAAACATCTGATAACATCCATTTTTTTACAAGAATTGTCGCATGGTATGTATACATAAGCAGCCTATAATGTTGTCACTACTGGGACACAGGCCTCCTCTCTTCGAGGGAGTGGGCTGTAATCTACCACGCGGGCCCAGTGCGGGTTGGTAGATAATAATAATAATATCCCTGGACATTTCACACAGCGCCATCTAGTCCCAAGCTAAGCAACCTAATGCTTGTGTTATGGTAACAAGATGGCTGATAAACTACTTATATACATTTGATGATAGATGTAGATAGATGTCACATGTCTTCGAATTTTTTGTTCTAGTTCTGCCTGTCTGGGTTCGAACGACCGACAACCTACAACTACCAGTGGGCCACCACTTTTGTATGCGTATCGCTGCGTATGTATGCTGCTCTGAATAGGTCATAGTTTGCAGGTCAAAGTGACCGTAAAATGAATTTACTCGTTTAGATACTGTTTTATTAAAATTGAAACAATACAAGAGTAATCTAGGAACTAGGTCAGTAGCATGCTATTGAAGTGGTCTTTGTGCAGCTGTGAACTATATCTATTCTATTCTTCATCGAATATGCATTGTAACTTCGATATAAGGCGGTTCAAGCGGTAATCTGACAAGTGACTAGTAGTTTTAATGCTGTGCAGTATAAGGTACACAATTGAATAATTGTCTACTTAATAAACATCTTAAATTCATTGAGAGGCAACGCACAGCCTTAACCGCTGGGTCTAGAAAGATGAAATTTTGCAAAAGAGAGTTCAAAAGAGCTAAATATGGGATGAAAATTCGTCATTTTTACCGAGCGGGAAACACGCACAAAATTTGTTTACAATAAAAGGTAAAACATTGAATAATTATAACAAAATAAACCACACTGACTGATCCACATTCCAAAACATTACCTCAGTCAAAAAGTCTGTCATTCGCAGTAATCACTTAATTATTATTTTATTTTTCCTGTTGGCACTCAACCGGCCTAATGTATTGGTTTGTTCATTACCTGTGGCGGGATCGCAGTCAAGCGCTAGTTTATAACATTAAAAAAAAAAACCTCTTGGATGGTTATAACAATAAAAGACCAACAAACGATCGATGGATAGATTTAAACATGATATAACCAGAAAGAGGGTGGGTGAATGCTGAGATGCTATGCTGGATGAAAGGAGGATGATGATCCTAGCTTAAAGAAGTCACAGGAGCGGAATATGTTAGGTCATCGAATCTACTCCTATGACGTAGTTAAATTATTCACATAGTTCATCAACATCATTCTCCTCCCCTTCATCATCATCATTCTCCTCCCCTTCATCATCATCATTTCAGCCGAAAGACGTCCACTGCTGGACATAGGCCTTCTCCAAGCACCTCCACTTCGACCGGTTCCGTGCTTCTCGCATCCAACTTGTTCCCAAGGTCGTCGGTCCACCTTGTGGACTGACGACTGCTTATCCCAATTTATTTGAGGTCGGCGCAACATTTCTTTTTTCTTCTAAACCTACTTTCCTATTAGTCATCATCTCGGTAGTCAACAGTACAGCCATATCCATATAGCCATTTTTCACACAGTTCATCCATTGTATCTTTGGTCTTCCCCTACTCTTATACCCATCTACATTCATACTCAAAACTTTCCTCACAACATTTTCCAAATTATTCACATAGATACCTACCCATAATCTTTAGGCACAAATGACTTGACGTTCCCAGCAATTGGGTACGCAAGTCCGTGGCACAGATGCACCCCCGCGTTGCCGATTCCGACGCCAGCCATTGTCGCCGCCAAGTGCATGCAAGAACGCGCCTCAATATCATCAGGGTTGTACACCGAACGGGCGAAATATTTTTGAAGTGTCTGTGGAATAAGCACTTGTTTTATACCAGGGTATGCAAAAGGCTTCAATGTTGCATCTCCTTTGAAATGTTGTACGCTTGGGAGACGGTATAAAGACTGCAGAACAAATTCATCGAGACCCAGATTTTTTTATTTTTTTATTGACAATGGCCCAGATGTGTGTTGTGTGCTACTATTTATCCTGTTTAGTTATTACCAGTGAATTGACTCCAATGGAAATAAGAATTTGAGATAATTTTCAAGTTTTGGAACAGCTAACTGAATGTCATAGGGAACAAAGTTCAAATTCCATTGCAACCAAAAACCTATTAGGACCTTTTTTTTACAAATGGTCTCTCAAAAATCAACTTAGAATAAATTTCATTGTAAATAACTGATTAAGTGGCGATAGAATGTAAATTATCCGAGGTTAGGAACACTCTACAGAAGACTGCATTTCGCCACCAACAGGGCGGTAGATTTTTGAGACGTCGATGTCTCTGTTTAATCTCGCAAACTACAATCAGGTATGCCAAAAGCTATAAATATGCAGATCTTGTACTCATAAAATTTACTACCTACATACCAATGCCACTTGACGCGTGCCCCAGAAAATATAAGGTGGTAAACTATTCAAATAAGCACTGGCATTGAACCAAGCTATAAATAATTTAATATTCTGTCAGACACCACAAAATATTATCTAGTAATGAATTACGTCCTCCGTTTGGTGGCATTTAATAGCAGATCTTTAAAGTTACGACAATTGAGTCGGTTATTCCTTTTAAACCGATCTCACTATTCATTCTTTTTTTTTTAAAAAGACATTGCCCCACACTAGGAATTTATCCCGTATCGTGGGTGCGTTTACAAACATTTAAACTCACATACACAAATAGCCAGACCCGGAACAACTACTTGTAGACCATACAAATATTTGTTCCGAATATATATATTTATATAATATCTTTGTTTATATTATTTGCGCAGATAAAATGTGTTACTGTTTGTTTGTCCCAAATAAATAAAT
Source organism: Apamea anceps (assembly GCA_951799955.1). Classification (NCBI taxonomy): domain Eukaryota; kingdom Metazoa; phylum Arthropoda; class Insecta; order Lepidoptera; family Noctuidae; genus Apamea; species Apamea anceps. Next base: position 7,921,226 of record OX637501.1, read on the forward strand.
AAGTAAACTCTGCAACCGCGATGGGTATCGATATCTAAACACGATGCAATAAAAAATAGGTAATAAGATTTTTGTTTTTAGTTCGGAACCTTAAAAAATTAAAAACAAACACGTTAAATGTTGATTTACCTGTAAGCAGAATCTGGCCCAGACGTCGGATATGGGGTTGCTGCCCTGGTACGTTGGTCTCAGCGCCGGGTTGGACGGCGCCGGCCCTCTCTCACTGTACGGCACCGCAGTGAAGCTCTCCAGCGCGTGACAGAATATGTCGAAGCCAGAGTAGTTGGATACCTACAATATATTGAACCATTTAGATGACAGAGTTCACGACTAAGTGGTCATCTACTGTTCTTTCGTTATCAATGGCAGCTTTAAATGTTCCAACTCGTCTTTTCAATACAAGTATTAAACGATTAGGATTATAATATTAGGTGGACGAACAGAAATTATTATATTATCATTCTTCAGAATGTCTGACACTGGTCGTATGTTCCGCGAACGCGTTTGCGCAACGTCTTCACCGGGTGTATAATCGACAATAACGCAACTGCACCAAAGCCGCTGATACAAAAGCAACGCAAGTTTTGGCTGTCTTTAGGGTTTTAAAATACACAGTAGCTGTTAAAAAAACGGATTGCACTCCGAGAGTGCCGGCAGAAGTGAATATTAACGTTGTACATTTTTGATATTTTGGAATGCGCTCCCTCCGTCTTACGAATTTTCGATCAGGTCACGTGTCCTGACGCGAGCTCCGTCTTACGAATTTTCGATCAGGTCACGTGTCCTGACGCGAGTTTAACATTTTTTACCCATCATAAAAAACTCTCCCTCCGTCTTACGAATTTTCGATCATGTCACGTGTCCTGACGCGAGCTCCTTCTTACGAATTTTCGATCAGGTCACGTGTCCTGGCGCAAGTTTAACATTTTTTACCCATCACAAAAAAAGTGCACAACGCCGCTAAAGAAGTTTTCACTTCAAAAATGAGCAGAAACACGACTCATATTAAATGAAGATGCACTTGCTTCCCACTCTTTAGCGCATCGGACTGTATTAGTTGGACATATAATATAATAAGGGCTGATTTTTCAATGTTCAAATAATTTATATCTGATGAATAAATATGACAGTTTGGCATATTTATTCCTGAGATAAGAAATATCTGACAATTGAAAAATCAGGCCTTAGAGTACTTTACAATTTACCTTCTCGGGCATCGTAAGAGTGTGTAGAGGATCGATCATAGCGAGTATCGGTCGTAGAGCGCCGTGCGATATGCCAGTCTTAGCGTGTATTGACTCAAAGTCGAAGATGCTGACTCCAGTCGTCTCGCTGCCCGTACCGCTTGTTGTTGGTACTGAGAAAGAAGTAATCTTGATTAATGGAATAGCTATTTTATGTGGGGTAGGTATTTGAGTGAATACTGTAGCCGTCAGAGGTTGTTTATTAAGGAAAATAAGGTCATAATTATTATGACCTAGTGTTGCGATTTGTTGATTAATAAACCGCAAATTAGTCAACTTGGTGCACAACTGGCACAACAATGGATTGGTTTTATTGGCTACCAATTATTAGATAAGTACTGTTGTATAAAACCAGCAAAAGAAACTTAGCTACAATGAAGCTAAAATAATATAAAATCTGTGTGAGTTACTTATAGGCCAACGTCTACTAGGCAAGCTACAAGAGTATGGCAATGTCTTAATGTAACTAAAAGATCGTCGTGCAGATTTTTTTTTTTTTGCCGGTTCTAATGTCCCACTGCTGGGCAAAGGCCAAATCCTTCCAGAAACTCTTTTCCCGCGCCACATCGAACCAGCCCTCGCGGTACGCGTCCATCGTCTCGATATTCGTGCCGATATTCGCTATTATTTATCATTAATTTGCTCGGAAAACCCGCACCCTAATTGCGTAACACTATATAAATCTCAATCATTTTCAGAATATTGCTAATCCATTGCTTCATAAGTTCGAAAATGGGTCTGCTCAACAACGTAAAGAACGCAATGAATGTTGTAGAAACGTCAAAATAAAATCGGTTGTTACTCATAGTGTGTTACGCAATTAGGGCGCAGAACGCGCCCTCTGTCGGCGCGACGACTCATTCGGGTTCGGGGCACAAAATGAAAGCGAAGATTATTTATAATAGGACACGAAGTAAAGTTAAGAGCTGCACACACTGCATTTTACTTACTGGCAATCATAGGTTTCAGCTGGACATTAACAGGCTTCCCTTTGCCCACTGGTGCGTTGACATAGTCCAGCAGGTCTGCATCGGGATCGGAAGCGTACAAGTTAGCCGCTTTACAAGTGTCCATCACGGACCCCCCACCAACCGCCACGTAACTGTCGAAGTCATGCTTCTTCGCGAATGCTATCGCTTCTTTGAAACTGTTAGAAAAGGTAGCATAAAAATGAGTTTGTACAGAAAAAAAGGTTTATTGCAGAAACTTGTACAACTTTTACAACTCAACTTTTAAGTAAAATATATACCTGTCGTAGGAGGCCCTGCTCTTCAATTTCAAGAGAAGGCAGGAGTTTATAGCTATCTAACTAATTGAAGGATTTTTTTACAAGCCTATTTTTTATACTATTTTTTGGGATAAGGTATCCATGCATCGAGATTGGCAAGGTTGACTTGTCCATTGGAATGATACCCCAAGACTAACTAACAAGGCTCTTTGTCATGTATCATGACAAAGTTCACATTCCATTCCAACCAAAATTTATTTTAAACATTTCTGTCACTAAAAATCAACAAAGAAAACATAATTATGTAATGCTACAATTGATAATTCAATAAGTGTAACCAACTCAATGTCATACATGATAAAGTTCAAAGTTCAATGTCCATTCCCACCAAAATGTATTACTAAAAATAATAGATTACATAATGCTAAAATTGATAATTTCATTGATTAGTTGATTAAGTGACAAAGAATCTAATTTATGTATGATTCTGAATTCAAGTATAAGCCCCAACAAATCTAACTTTCCAGATAATCCTGCAAAATGCAGCCAGATCAGAGTTTTTGTATGTAGTAAAGGATTACTGCTTTTCCAAATTAATTGCTACCTAGCCCTTCACAGATTAATACTATATAGAAATAGCTGAAAATAGTAGTCACTTCACAGACTCACCTTGTGTCAGTAGGCTCTACCCGAACTTTATCAAACACTTTATAATTGACTCCGTTTCTTGTGAGTGAGTCAAGAGTTGCCTTTACAGGGTTCAAGGCGACAACATTGGGATCAGTCATCACACAAACGTTCTTTGAGTTCATGTTGACCAAGTCCTGGCCAACTTCCCGTGTCACTCCCAATCCATATCGCACTGTAGAGCATTTTATCTACAAATGCATACAAGTAAAAAAATATTATAATTCTGCTATTTCTCATTTAGCCATTTAAAAATTGCTGTTTTCAAGAACAAACTGAATACAAATAAAAAAAATATAAGCTAGAGCTTGAAAATCTACATTCAAACAAGTAGAAAGCAGTAGATGATGTCATAAGAATTTAGGCACAGTTTATTTAACAGTGTAGTTAAATAAACTGTACACGGTAACACGTCAGCACATCAAGCTGCCCAAAACTGTGAAATTTCCCCAATCAAACTTGAACCAGTGGCGTAACTATACCCTTTGTGGCCCGTGGCAAATTCATGGGATTGGTAGGGCCCTCCTTCAATGTAAAGAAGCTCAACCAACGTTATATTTTTTTTTTACTGGCACTTCGCCCGCAATATCGTCCATGTAGATTGCGTAATTTCCCTAAAAAACGGAATACCTGACCGCTTCCTTGGTCTAGTGGTCGAAAAAAGTTTGCATTTCTATTTAGGTAGGTATGTTAGGATCATGCCTCATGCCCAGGAGGATCCTAACATACCTACCTAAGTAAAACGTAGGGGGCCTGTGGCATTTTGCCACTCCTGCCACTCTATTGTTACGCCTTGAACCTAATGCTTTAGTGATGAAGTTGAAAATCTATTAAAGAAATTTGACAGATTAGAGTAGCTTGATGTGCTGGCGTCTGTACCTTTGGGTTAAAAGTCCAAGTTGACAACAAAACATGCACTGAGATAAAAACTGATTAATGTAGCATAACAAATCCACATACACTGATAAGACAGATACAGTTTTAGTTATATCTAAGAAACGCAAATATTTCAAAGAATACCTACTTCAAAAGCATAGTCTTTCTGTGGAGTTGCATTTGAAACTTGAAAGTTTCCCCGGTTGCCATGAGCTGGACACTGACACCTAGAAGAAAATAACAAATATTTACAGCAAAAAAAAATCAACAACTAACAATTAACTCATAAACAAACAAATAAATTAACTCTTAGTTTTTCTCAATTAGCACTTACGAAGCAACGTTGATTGTTCTTAACAAATCAAAAACTCTTTTACGGTTGCCCATCTTCTCTTGTCCTTCGCGACTGGATCAAGTCACTAGAAAATAATTTAATATTTATGGACTTTTATCTCGGAGCTTATCACATGAAAACATAGTTCGCTTGTCAAGAAAGCCGTATCTAATGTTATAGTACTACGAATCTGAGTGATGACTTGATGTATGAATGTAATTATGGGTTCTTGTTTTTGACATTTAACTACAGGAGCCAGGTTATCGATTAATAGGACCTAATATCTACTTTTATCTTATATTTTACGTAATCATATAAAGATAGAGATTGTAAGAACATATTTTGATAAAAATTCAGTATTCCCGCACATTGACGCCTGTCACTGTCGCTGTCAAAAATATGTCATTCGTTCAGAAATAAAGTTTTTTTTGTTTCTAAAAATTAGACGTTCAGAAATGGTATAAAGACTGACATTGGTTAAAAACTGAAAGCTTGTGACAGGTGGCATAGCAGCCCTTTTTTTTGCTTTGCTTTGCTTTGCTGTGGGCGGAGCGGGAGGGCGTATCAGACTTTTACTGACTAAAACCCATCCGTGTTCCTTCAGTTGCTTGGTGCCAGGGGCCACGGTATCTCTTTCGAACAACCCGCGGCCCTGGTAGGCATCGGCCTTAGCGGACCCTGTCAGTTCGTGCTGACATCTCTTTGAGGCGTGCATGGAACACAACGCGCCGTCGACCCGGGCCTAGTCCTTGCCGGGCGGCGAGCTGCCCATTGCTCACCGCCCGGAAGCCCGCGCCTACGGTGGCCGGGAGTCGGCTGTTGACTCTCGACGTCCAGAGCGTCTCCTGGGGTGACTAGAGTCATGAGCGCGCTGAGATTGCCTCTCACTCACGCGCTCCGCCTCCTACTTTGCGAGCAGAGACCGCCACCGCCGCCGATCGCCTCCGCGAGGACGCGGCGGTGCTCCGCCAAGGCGGGCAGACTTCCACCGTATGCTCCACCGTGTCCTCCGGGCGATCCACACAGTGGTGACACCCTGGCGTTTCCTCCCGCCTTATCCTGAACAGGAACCAGGAACCTCCCGAAACAACCGTGTCCGGCGTGGACCTGCGTCAGGCGGAAGGTGAGGGCGCCGAGGCGCCTCTCCAGCCACTCCTCAAAAAAGGGGCTTATCGCCGCAATTGTGGCGTGCCCAGCACTGGGTTGCAACAATCGCACTCTCCATGTCGCCATGAGATCCCGCCGGAGCTCTGTCCGCTGTACCGTGATTTCTCGCGGCAGCGGAGTTACGCTCCGGCGTTTTGCCTCCTCTCGCCTTCCCATATGTGAGCGAGGACTTTTGCCTCCAGATCCCATGGCGGTAATCCGGCAAGGAGGCTCGCCGCCTCAGCGGAGACCGTGCGGTACTCTCGGATTAGCCGGACAGCCATGACCCTTTGGGACGCGTTCAACTGGCGGTCTGGACGCCGCCTCAAGGAACGCGCCCACACCGGTGCCCCGTGAAGGGCCATAGACCGCACGACCCCCGCATAGAGCCTCCGGCAGGAGGCGTTTGGACCCCCTAGATTGGGCAGGAGCCGCCTCAAGGCAGCCCCGGCCCGCTCCAATCTTGGAGCCAAACGTCGGAAATGCTCCACGAAGTTCCACCGCCTGTCGAGGACGAGCCTAGGTACAGCTTGGCAAAAAAGTCGTGAAAATAATGGTGGCGCCACTATCGTGCATGTTGTAACCCTATATAGTACGACTAAAAAGGTTTTGATACTTACTTTTTTTTTTTAAATTAATGTGTATATTGGCGGGTTTTATGAAAACAAGAAAAGCTCTGGAACGTTTGTTCAGCCACTGCCTAGAACGATAACATTTGCAGTTATTTAATTTAATGAATTAAAAATAAAATTATTAGGTATTTCAAAATACTTTGATATCAACTAATCCCACATTAAATGAGACAATTTTATGTTTTACAAAACCTGGGGTCTTGTAAAATACTTGGCACCTGTCCTTCTATCGCAATTCGCCTTATAGTACTGATGGATTAACCTAAAAAATACTATAGTTATTTTTGTTCAGTGATTTATGCAGTATTAACAAAAAAGTATCAAAATTATACGAACGCGATGCATTCCGAATGTGTTTTGTAAACATAACCTCAAATTCGTGAATGTACATTTCAATAACTGTATGAAACTTATGAAAGGTTTATAATAGAGATTGCACCTTGAAATACACACATTAGATCTAATTACACGTATAAAATATAATTCTACGTGTCATTTCAGCGGTTCTTTTAAACACATCGTTGAGATAGGATAAAATTTGTCCGGCATCGAGTTCCGCCAAACATCTCACGTAAACTTTATAAATTATCGCTCTTGCGGAGCTGCGAATAACAGATCTGTTCAATAAGAACACAATAGGTCACCAGTATCACCACGAGAAAGCAAATAAATAAATAATAAACACGAGAAACAGTCACCGATTACAAGAAATGACAGAATATGTACCTTACTCGACAAGGCAGAGCGAGTGTTGCCAATTATAAAATATTTTAGTTCCGTTTCAAGACTTTCTTGCCAAACTGTACTTCATCGTCGACTCGACGCCGATGTGAACCCCTCCTACCGTTATTTGGGAACCCGACGGTGGCGCGTCCTGAGGACCATGAAAACACATGGCCTCGGACTTGTGCAGGGCCACCTCGAGTCCCAATTGCCGGATCCTCTCGACGATTATCGCAACCCTGCGTGTCGCTTTTTCGGCAGCCGCCTAGTGCGACCTCCCCTGCACCAGGACCAGCGTGTTGTCAGCGTAGCAAACCACGCTGACGCCGCTGGAGAGGTCGGCGCGCAGCACCCAGTCGTACCCGATATCCGACAGATGCGGCGCTAGGACCGATCCCTGTGGGACACCGCACGACATCTCTCGCCAGTTCCACTCTCCCTGGTGACGGGGTAGATGACGGCCCTGTCCGTCAAATAGGCTTCGACAATGCAACAGAGGTAGGTCGGTATCCGATGATACCGGAGTGTCTCCCTGATGCAACTCAAGGGCAGGGTGTTGAAGGCATTGTCGATGTCTAGAGACACCGCCCCGGGCCACAGCAGCCCCCGTCGGGAGGGCTCGCACGCGCATGATGGCGTCCACCGTAGGGCATGGCAGCCTTGCTGTTAGTCCATCAGTTTTCGCCTTTTAACATCTTTGAGAAAAACATGGGTCAAAATGTGTCTCCGGTCTCCCGAATTTTTTCAGTCAACAGCTACGCAACGGGCATATTAATTAACTAGCTTCTGCCCGCGGCTTCGCCCGCGTGGATGTCGGAAATTATCCCACGGGAACGTGCTAACAGGATAAAATGTATGTGCACCAGGATGCCATCTATCTCGCGGGCCCTTTGTGGCTAATTACAATAGAAAACCAATTGTGTCTCATTAATGGTGATTAAGAGGGTACCTATATGATATCTTTACCTAAGTACCTACCTAATTAAAAAAATAAATAAACTCAATAACAGAAAATAAAATACCTACCTACCTAAATAAACCTATTTATGACGATAACTAATCTAAACTCAATCATCATGTGCCTAGCCTTTTCCCAACTATGTTCAGGGCCGGCTTCCAGTCTAACCGGATGCAGCTGAATACCAGTATTTTACATGGAGCGACTGCCTATCTGACCTCCACAACCCAGTTATTGGGTAATACGATACCCTTGGTACGACTGGTTGTCAGACTTTCGGGCTTCTGACTACCCGTAACGACTGTCAAAGATCCACGAATGACAGCCGGGACCAACGGCTTAACGTGCTTTCCGAGGCACGGAGGTGTCTCGGTATGTAAAGATGGTCACCCATCCACAGACCGACCGCGGCAAGCGTAGCTTAACCTGACCGATCGACCTGTGCGGCTGTTATTATTTAGCCACGGGCCCGACAATCTAAACTCAATAAATAAGCAAAATCTCTAAAAACTAATATCTATACGAATGACTATCCCACCTAACAGTATTATAAAATAACCTACGGTCACTACGTACACTTTCAAATATGCTACCTATACTTTAAAATTAAAATCTATACCTACGACTTATATAAAAATAAACCTAAATAACTCTAAAAAGTAAAAGGAATAAAAATGAACTCCACTGCGTGTGACCTAACCTACGACAAACTTATTATTTGCGGTTGATACAGTAATCGGATCTAGGGATCGAATCGCAAAATTAAGTTTGTTTTTTATTGTATATACTTTTCCGGGATAAAAAGTACCCAGTGTGGTGCCCAGGATATTAAAGAATAATTATACCAAGTTTCATCGTAATCGAACCGGTAGTTTTTGCGTGATGCCTGAACAAACAAACAGACAGACAGACAGACAGACAGACAGACAAAAAATTTTTTAATCACATTTTTGGGTTCGGTGTCGGTCTAGTAACACCCCCTTTTTTTTTTTTTTTTTTTTGAGGATGGGAAATCATCAAATGACTCCTCCCGCTCTGGGTGGAGCAGGAGGGAGTGTCAGACTCTTACTGACTAAAACCCACCCGTGTTCCTTCCTTAGCCCTTTATGTTCCAGGGCAGCGGTAACCCTTTCGGACAATCCCGCTACCCTGGCAGGCTTCGGCCCTATGGGGCCCCGTCACTCATGCTGACATCTCTTTGAGGCGCGCGTGGAACACAACACGCCGTCCGGCACGGGCCTGGTCCTGATCGGACGGTGAGTTACCCATTACTCACCGCCCGCAGGCCCGCGCCTACGGTGGCCGGGAGTCGTCACGCGGCTCCCGACGCCCGGAGCGTCTCCCGCGGCGGCTGAGGCGTGAGGTGCGCAAGGCGCGTTCTCTCGCCCACCCCGCCACCTCCTTCGCTAGCATGACTGCTTCGCAGAAGGAGGTGACTGCCTCCCACTCCCTCTCGCCCCGGACCATGGCTTGAACCAGGGCCGGACGCGAGAGGTCGCCGCCGCTGCCGATCGCCTCTACGAGGACACGGCGGTGCTCTGCCCAAGCAGGGCAGACCTCCACCGTGTGCTCCACCGTGTCCTCTGGGCGATCCTGACAGTGGTGACACCCGGGCATCTCCTCCCGCCTGATTATGTGCAGGAACCTCCCGAAACATCCGTGTCCGGAGAGGACCTGCGTCAGGCGGTAGGTGAGAACGCCGTGACGTCTCTCTAGCCACTCCTCAAAGAGGGGTCTTACCGCCGCTATCGTGGCGTGCCCTGCGCTGGGTTGCGATAGTCGCTCCTTCCATGCCGCCATGAGATCGCGCCGGAGGTTCGTCCGCTCCGCCGCGGTTTGCCGCGGATGCGGAGTTTCCCCCCGGCGTAGTGCCTCCGCGCGCCAATCATACAGGCGCGCGAGCACTATCGCCTCCAGATCCCATGGCGGCAGTCCGGCAAGGAGGCTTGCTGCCTCGCCCGAGATCGTGCGGTAGCCCCGGATTAGCCTTATGGCTACCACCTTTTGGGGCGCGTTCAGGTAGTGTGCGGCTCGTAGCCGCAGTGAACGCGCCCATACCGGGGCCCCATATAGGGCCATGGACCGCACGACCCCCGCGTAAAGCCTCCGGCAGGAGGCGTTTGGCCCCCTCAGGTTGGGCAAGAGCCGCTTTAGGGCGGCCCCGGCCCGTTCCAGTTTGGGGGCCAAACGTCGGAAGTGCTCGACGAAGTTCCATCGGCTGTCGAGGACGAGACCCAGGTACCTCATCGTGGTCTCGACGCCGATGTGAACCCCTCCTACCACTAGTTGGGATCCTGGAGGTGGCCCGTACCGAGGCCCATGAAAGGACATGGCCTCGGACTTGTGCAATGCCACCTCGAGACCCAACCGCCGGATCCTTTCCACGACTATCGCAACCCCGCGTGTCATCGCGTCGGCCGCCGCCTGATGCGACCTCCCCTGCGCCAGGACCAGCGTGTCGTCAGCGTAGCAAACTACGCTGACGCCTTCAGGGAGGTCGGCCCGCAGCACCCAGTCGTAACACCCCCTGCCATTTATATTTTTGATATTTTCAATGTACAGAATTTTCACTTCTACAGATTTATTATAAGTATAGATTATGCGTAAAATAAGACGCTTGTTTACAAAAACCGGCCAAGTACGAGCAGTGCCAAGATAATTCTAGAAATTTACGACTAGAGAGTAGAGTAGAGTTTTATTTAGATTTTCTTTATTTTTGCTGCGAGACCTTGCTTCTAGCAAAATTTCATGATTCAAGGTCAACGGGAAGTACAGACGCCAGCACATCAAGCTACTACAATCTGTCAAATTTCTTTAATAGATTTTCAACTTTATCGCTAAAGCATTAAGGTTCAAGGTTGATTGGGAATATTTGACAGTTTCGGGTAGCTTGACCTGCTGGCGTCTGTACCTTATAGGTTTTGATTTATTTACGAGTATCTAAGTATGTTGCATAAATGGCCGTATTTTATATTGCGGTGACTTAGAAGATTGTTCATATCAATATTGATTTCAACTTGATACCTACGTGTTCCTGAGAAAAAAGGTCGTGACAGACTGACAGACAGACGAACAACGAAGTGACCTACAAGGGGAACTCTTGTAGGTCACTTTTTTCCCTTTCAGTTACGGAATCCTAAAAATGTACGGATAGTAACGGCTAGTCGTCAAATTCTTGGACTAGTGATGGTAGCGACATCGGAAGTGAGCAAGTGGCAGTTTTTATCCTCATTATGTATCTATCTTTACTAAAAAAAAAATATTCAAATAGATAGTTGCAATTTCAGACGTTTGGAAAACACTACATTGTAGAGAATCTTTAATCATTATTTATAATTAATTGGTCTAAGAAACGGAGCAAACTCGTTCCACACTCTGCGTTGCGTGTGTTTTAACAGATGTTACGCAATCAGAACTACCGCAAGGGCCCGCTTCCACGGCGGTACAGCACAGTAGTGGATCCTGTGGCATCACTGACGCAAGCGCGTACTGACGACAACGATACCGCGAAGCGTTCTTACGCGATTTCGCGTACGCGCGTTCTTTTCACAAAAGTCGTACCTATTCTGCCGAAGCAACTCGAAGGATGCCGGGGTATTCCACCGTGCCGTCCCGACGTTGGGCGCAGGTCCTAAGCCGGTAAGCAGTAAACCAAAAATCATCAATCATTTAACTATCAAGTCCCACTAGCAGCGGTTCAGTCCACTGCCAGTACTGCTACACGTCTGCCGCATAGAGCCATATTGATTATTACAAATATTGCTAATAGGTTGCCTGGTTTCAGGTATTTTTCAATGATCGAAATTCGATAGGAAATCAAATGTAGGTTTGGGGAACTGGTTGATAATTTCTACAATAAAATCCAATGTAGACATCCAAGTGATGTATTAATAAATTCATACAGATTTCGTTCACATAATACACAATAGAAAAAACTGTTTCGACTACAACTCCATAGAATAAAACATCTTACACGCTATTAGCATCATTTGGTTACATAACTTTCAATAAGTAACGTACTGACAGGCTAAAATGGCATTAAAATATTTCATCACAATTAGATTTCACAATATATTATTAAATAAATACAATTTACACATAAGACGGAAGAACATAAAACAGTTTTCAGCATTTACTTAAATAATATCTCGAAATAATTATATAAGTTATAATTTTTTTACATATTTACGAACTAATAGGTAAAATATCTATTTACACGATTGCAGTGTTGCTATAGCTACATGCGAAATTCATTCATGGCAACGATTATAATCATCACAATTTACAAAGATTCCTTCATAGGAAAAAATCTTGATACCTACCTCGTATCATGTGATTGTAATGTGGGACTGTGCACGCAGCGATATGATCACAAATATGATTTAAAATTCTAAAATTATTGCTATTATATGGGTAATCAAATGTATGTGTAGTACGCTCACTTCAGTTAATACTAGTGTATGGCAACGCGCGCGGTACGTAGGTAACTATATCGTACATAGGTATGAGCAGTATCACTATTACTACTTATGAATATAAGTGATTGTTTAAGAACTTAATATACAGAAAAACTGCGATTATAAATATGGGAATGTGAAGTTGTGAGTACATGGTATCTGCTCGAACGCAATGAAGAGGAAATAATGAGAATATAGTTAATTACATTTGTTTTCTTTAATTATCTTCCGTCGTCTTACAAACGCGAATACCTATTGCTATTATTACGATAATTTCGTCTATTAAAATGTGGAAATTGTTAAAATTTAACATGTAACAACAATTTTCAGTGTTCATCGTCACTTGGGAGACCATAGGCGAACATTATCCTCGTATAGCTACTATAACGAATTTCTTTGGTCCATATTGAATAACTGGCAGCAGATGAATTAGCTTAAAAATACCGAATGGATCGTTTGATTTTCAAACGACTATACACATATAGTATAAATAAATTTCAGAGCCTATAGTCTCGCAGTAAGAACACGATATCTATAGACAGTATGCACCAACAATCTAAGACACCTCAATATCATCTACTAGAACAAACTAGACAACAAACAGTCACTGGTCCGATAGTTTGTCGCTGATATATACCTATCTCTTTCACTACCTACTCATCACAATTACATATTTGGCAAATCTAACTGAGCTGTAAACACATATCTATTGCTTCGTTTACGCGAGGCGAAATACTGGTGTTACGAAACTAGCTTACAAACGAGGGCTAAATGTTCTCTATAACATAATTATTGTTAATTTATACACCAGCTTCGATAGAATCAACAAAGTTTTGGTTATTTAAAAGTCAATTAACATCAAAAACAGTTGTTCAACAAACCAGCTGTTATTATTGCTGATAATCTTCGAAAAACTATTTTTTTTTAATGTACGTGACACCAATGCTAAGACTCGATTAAAATTTTATAAGCTAGGATATCACATTACAAAAAACTAAACGAACCACGGTACGTCGAAACTAATTTGGTAATTCCAAACTGCGCACGCGCAGTCATTTCAGTTTCTTATATTGTAATTTAAAAACTAGCTTATTATGCTACAATTCTACAAGAACAAGTAGAATTACTCAATATACAACACCAATTTTCATTTTTACTAAGAAATATTTCAGAATTATTATAAAAGAGTGAGCATTTGAGCTACGACTCTTAACACACGTCGCATATCAACCAATGTTTAAGAAACTACCAAACTATAGAAGTCAATACAAATTACTGAAGGTTTTTAAAAGATTTATGAATGTTAATAAAAATATAAGTAAAAAATCCGCGTCGGGACGGACGGTCTACTGGCAATACTTACAATATTGGTGTCATAAATTCGTAGCGACGCTAAAGCAGTAACTAACACGTAGTGAAACTATCGTAACATCTCAATATAATGTGTAGATAGACGACTGTCCAAATGTGGAATGGTTAAAATGTTTGAGTATGAAAACCGTGTATAATAACAATGACATACATGCTTTAAACAGTATAATACTGAACAATCTATAGTGATGTTAACGTCGTAAAATTACGAACGTTTAGCTGCTCCAACATAACTATTTTACAACATTAACGTGTCTTTATGCCGTGTTTTGAACTGTGATTGTATAAAATACTAGAATAAATAAGCTCGTAGCCGTACAAACCAAATTCAAGCCTTAGGCCAGATATCCAAAGTAAAGTATCTATAGCTGAAATTCGAAACACTTCCAAGATCGCTTTACAGGTGTTATTTTAGTAATTTTGAACACATAATCCATTCAGTCAGACTGATCGATACATCCCAGCCCTATATAACCAATATTTTTGGTTTCCATTATCATTAAAAGACGAATATACAATACAATAAGAATTTAATATGTGTCGTAGACACGGAGCTCAATAGACATTTTGAATACAATCCCCAGACTGACTGGAACATTTGAACTTGTCAGTTTTATGGCCTTGGGTTCAGCTCGCTAAGCAGGAATACAATTTCAAGCTTGCATTGCTGCGGCTGCTGATGTAATACGTGGTTACTACCGATATAGATTAAACACAGGTTTTCTACGAACATTGGTGTTGACCTACATTCCATGGCTGCCAGATGTTCCGTCCCTGTCCCCCTTAGTCAGGTAGCATGTGTACGAATGAGACGGGGAACATGCCCCGCCGGCTGGTGCCTTCCACCTGTCCTTCCATCCAGTTGTCATCTTCGGTGCGCTCGTTTATAACAACAATGACTTCTCCCTCGCGGAATGATAGCTCGTCCTCGTTGTCTGCTGAACAGTCATACAGTGCGCGACACCTTCGCAGCCCTCCCATCTGGAATAATAAATTGATGTTATATAGCATGAAGCGATCAGGCAGTCATCTATGTCGCATTTAATTTTTAATCCTTTGGAAAACTTCAAAATGTTTTTAAAAACGACATACTGGCGTCAATTTTTTTGCCTCAAAAACTTACCATAGTGATAGACGCCGAGGGCGACCGCGAGTGTACGCTCGACGTATCCGACACGTCGAGCGAGCGACTATCACTCCTTCGCGATCGTTCACGTGACCGCGAGCTATCGCAAGACAACGCTGACTGCAGCCGACTGTCGTCCAAACACGAATCCGTCATGTCGCACAGTTCCAACGACGAGTCTTGACTAGAACATTCCTGGAAACATGTACATTGTCTTAGTATAACGAATGTATTTTTTTACGTAAAAGACTATCAGCTAAGCTTTGTAGAAAGTCCTAAAGAATTTGAATGTTCGACTCTAAATTGCACTCAAAACAGGGAACAATAGGCTCCAAAAAAAAAGTACTTTATAAAAATAAAATGTAAAAGCTATTCTATTGATGTTCTAGTTTCATAACTAGGTTTTTTTTAAATAATGAAATGCATTTAAAAACAAATAAATGATGCAATGTCATTCATGCAGAACAAATTCAAAAGTTAATGTTCCACACTTTTATTAGGAGTTGGTTAAATATTAATAGGAATAAAAAAATAAACCTTATATTAGATGGGTGGTTCCTAGTAAATTAAACATCTACATAAAATACTTCTATGTATTCTATGAAGGAGAATCTAAAACAAAGGGGACGTTTAAAAAATACAAGAAAGCGGAAAGCTGTTAGATAATACTGCATGCAGTGAGGACGAACTCAAATACCCATAAAATACACATAATTGCAATAAAATGCATAGTTTATGGTGCGGGCATAGGAACCGATTGTCAAGAGTCGTGTGTTGCCAAATGTGATGATCCCTCAATTTGCCAACAGAGAGGAACCAAAGCCGTGAACTTAAGGACGCTTTTACATTTTTCTACAAATAACAGTGCTTTTCAGGTACCATTTTAACGTATAAGCAATCACAAATGTTAACATATCATAGTCTTAATTTAAAGGTAATATATTCATCTCCACATTGGCATCACAAAAATTGTATGACGTCATACAAAATTTTCGCACAAATACGTTTTTCCCTACTCAATAATCGCAGAAAATTTAAAAAATAGGTGTCCGAATAGGTACCAGTTTAGGTAAATTTACAGCATATTTTATCTTCAAAATTATAATAAATTGCGGTATATATAGTCCTTTATAGATTTAGCTCATTGTTTTGTATATAAATCAATATATTTTTCAATTATTAGCTAAAATAAAAACACTTGCAGACTTTTTCATACATTTTGCACTCACGGTTCATCATTCCGCGCTCAGAAGCGCTCATGGAAGGACGGGTATATCGCTCTCTCGCAAAAAATAAATACGATAAAAGTAATAGAAAAAGATTGTTGTGTGAATACCGTCGTTGGTTATCGTGATCGGAAGGAGTTGATACTTTTGGACTGAAATAAAAGTAAGTACGAGTTTCATACTTAAATTATTTTTATTTTGTAAGTATAAAAAAATATTATTATGTTGTGTAAGATCGGGATTTGGATGGGTGGGGTTAAGCAGCTGTGGACAAGGTTGAGAAATGGATGGGCTTCAGGAGCTCTTAGTAAGGTTAGGATTTGGATGGCTAAGGTCAACCTGTCGGCGGTGAGGTCTGGAAGTGGATGGGCGGGAGGAGAGTTATGATTTTAACCGGTTTGTATGTAGTTATGTATGTATGACCAATGTGCGGTCAAAACCAAGACTATGACAAAAAGTGGTCATTTCATGGTTTTTGGGGTTGTTAATATCGAAAATGGGGTCAAAACCAAAATCCAAGATGGCGCCGATAAAAATTTTACAACTTTTCGTCATGGGTCTCATTTTTATGGTTTTTGGGGTCGCTAATAACGGATATAGGATCAAAACCGAAATCCAAAATGGCGCCGACGAAAATTTGACATTTTTTCGTCATGGGTGTCATTTTCACGGTTTTTTGGTTAGCTAATAACGAATATGGGGTCAAAACCAAAATCCAAGATGGCGCCTACGAAAATTAGACATCTTTTCGTCATAGGTGTCATTTTCATGGTTTTTGGGGTAGCTAATAACGAATATGGGGTCAAAACCAAAATCCAAGATGGCACCGACAAAAACTTGGCCACTTTTCGTCATGGGTGTCAATTTCTTAAATATGGCATGGTAGATGTCACAAATAGCGTTTGACAAAAAAGACAGGCCTTGGCAGCGGATCTTTGTAATTTGTACTTTGTGAGCTCTGCCACCAAGTGTAGCATTTAGTTTTTATGTAGGTTATTTTGTTAATATATTTATCTTTATTTTTTAGGTGCCCCGTATTTGGAAATTTGGATACAGACCAAAAAAATCTACAAACGTAGCAATAAGTTGGTGTACTTTTGTAACATGCCTTTATTAAATATATTATAGATTTTACTACTTCCGTGTGTTTTAATTTTCATCAAAAATGCTGAGCCTACACCACAGTCACAAAGAAGATCATTCGGGAGTGGAGATTTATTTTACCAAAAATTTTAACTAAATGCCCAGGCTAGTATGTCATAACTCATTAGCTCACTATGTAATACTCGTAAAATTTTAGATAATAATATTTTATATGTTCCATGTAATAACAATATCGATGGTCGTTTTTAATCCTTATGAACGGAAATTGTTTTATTTTAAGTACCTACTTATTTCACATAGCGTGCTTTACAAAATGAAAATATATTTTCTTTTCGAAGTCGGTGTCGGTATCTATTGTTTTTTGTTTTTCGACACAGGACAGTTTTTTTCCTTTTAGTTTTGGTTGGTACTCCATATTGGGTGTTGACATCTGTTTTCCCGCTAAAACCGAAACAGTGATAAAAACTTTCTCACAAAAAATAAAACAGTCTTCCAAAAAAAAAAAAATCACCACAAAGTGAAAAATAACTTTGATTTCGGAAGTCGGTGTCTTTGGTTTTGTATTTTCGTTTTCTTGATGACGATACTAATAGTAACAGTTACCAAATGCATTTTCAAAGATCCAAGTAATCTTCCGGAATCAATTTCAATAAAATAAAAAAATAATATCAAGGACCAAGATTATATGTGATGTATAAAATCGAGGACTCAATGTGTGCGTACGTGTGATGTTGCTGTGTGCGACTTTAGATACCTAAATTTGAGTTCGTCGAAAATGTAACAGCGTCCTTAACACATAATTTGCACCGTATTACAAAATAGTGTAGGCTATTGTCAAGCAATTATGACAACTTAACACTTAAGTATAAAAGCTAAAATAGCGTGCACAATTTTGCGGATTACTCCGGTATTGTGTGGGAAGTTATTTGTGGTTTTTAGTGCTGCACGTTCTCGATTTTGTCGGTGTTCTCTTGACAATTAAATATAATTAAAACAATTATTAATAACAATGTAAGGGCGTAAATCAAACAAGGGTAAGCTAGTAAGTACACTAAGTTCTGTCTGTCGTTTGTTACCCTTTTCAGTTTCGCTTTCACAGCCTTTTCCAGATGCAATCTATTTTTCTTCTGTAGCAAAAACAAATATCACCCTGTACTATTTTCAATATTAGGTTAGTTGCTATCATTTCATTTGTATTCATATATTTTTTTTACCTATCCAATAATTTTGTTATGTTAGCAGCTATTGATTTATATACATTTTTTTACAAATTCCGAAACAGTTATTTGATAGATTGTTTTGTTGTTTGTGTTACGCTTTTGCAAAATCAATTTCGTAGAAAACACTGGCCCGTATTCCCGTAATTTAAAACGTTCAAAATCTAGTCGCAGTCTCATCTCGGCGACAAACAAATGTCAAAAACTTGTCAAAATGTAGGGAAATTAGACGTATTTTTGACAGATTGAGACTGAGATCAGACTGTGAATGTTCTTAAAATTACGAGAATTACCCCGCAGGTTTTTCGATGAAGTTGATTCAAAAGAGTCACAAACTTAAACATTCTGTCCCACTCCTCATCCCTCCCTTATTATTGTCTATGTGAGAGCGAGACGGTATAGAGCACAAGGGCTCCACTGCAAGTTTTGTAGGTAGTCAACATTTAGCCTTCAAAGCTCCGGGCGGTTCAGATCAGTGTTATTAGAACATACTGCAAAGTAGTAACGGCCTGGACACAATGGACGCACAAAATAGATGCAATCAATGTTTTCCTTTTCCTGACGGGACAATGAGTCTACTATCCCGGAGCCCGAAAAGCCCGGGCTGTGTTTAGCTTTAGACCCATATCTTTCCGCTTCTCTTTTAATTAAGAAAGAAACGCCTAGTTTTTGGAATGAAAATTATCGACATGTCAAAATTAAACACTAGTGA
The DNA here is from genome assembly GCA_951799955.1 of Apamea anceps. Taxonomy (NCBI): domain Eukaryota; kingdom Metazoa; phylum Arthropoda; class Insecta; order Lepidoptera; family Noctuidae; genus Apamea; species Apamea anceps. The sequence goes on from OX637501.1 coordinate 7,940,267, forward strand.
AGTCCTCCGATAGGCTGTTGATAATCCAGTCAGCCTATCGCAGCAGTAGACGTGCACTTGTCAATTTATTAGCTAATGTTTTTGTTTTCTGTTTCGTTCAAGAAACTGGGCGTCAGTCTCACTCGAGACTGTTTAAACTTGACAATGTCGACCACCTACATAACTTACACCCAAGATACAGCCGGTCTATTCTGCAAAAATCTCACCGTGTAAATTCAAGTGAAGCGAGCTTGAAGGGAGCTGTCACTCCATCTGATGTTTAGGGACTGACACTATTGAGTTGTAACTCAGACTTCAGTTGACTTTACGGTAAGATTTGCACAGAATAGATTGGCAGCCAATCTGAATCTCCGTCACGCATGCCACATGAACGTAAACACAAAGTAAGGTACCTTCCGCGGCGGCGGCGTGGGCTCGTCGCGCAGCCCGTTGTGCAGCGCGCCGGGCGGCGTGGGCGGGGGCTGCGCCGGCCGCGCCTTGCTGGCGCCGCCCGCTACTGCAGGACACATGGCTCTTGTTACTATTCCTATTAAAGTACTGATAATATTGCTATGTTATATCTATGGATGCGTAATAGAAGCCAGTACATTCGGAGATATATGGCGAAATCACAGAACAGATAAAAGAGGTTAGAAGGGCCTTGTGGGCGGGGCAGGCGCGCCGCAACTTTGATCAGACGCTCAACGTCAACAGAAATTTGAATCACCGCTCAACAATCGCGCTCTTGTTGTGACAGCGTTCGAAACTCCGCGGAAAAAAATAATTATGCCGTCTTGCGCTATCATAACGTGACGGAAAAGAAGTCAGGAGTGTAATGTGGCCCGAGGAGGGATTTCTTATCACAGGTAAGACCAAAAACCTTAAAATATGAGTGATATTTGTAATTATTGCAAAAGTATTATGTAGTTTGTAGACAAAAACGATAAAATCGCATTCAGATGCAAAATTATACATTGCTTGCAATACATGGGTACGATCTTGTACGACGTGAGCGGTCGCGCAATGTATTGCGTTCACTGCGAACGTCGCGTGTGTCGAGCCAAAGCATCTATTCAGGGAAATCTATGCGCATCGATAGTTTTGTACCAAATTGTAAACAATGTCGATATTAAGTATGTGTATTATACGAATGATTATTTTCAGTAATGCAATTAATACAACTTCGTTTTTATTAAAACTAATTTTATTATTGTATAATGTGGATTATTATTATTAATTTAGTTTCTTAGTTAGTTTTTCGTCTATTTGGTTTGAGGTTAGTAGTTTACGATGAAATTTTTTTTAGTTTTCTAAATTTGCGTTAAAATTGAGTCTAAATTATTGTTCAATATTTAAATATTCTTGTATTTTTACTTGTGTCATTTATTTGCTTACTTACTAACTTTAGCCCATATCTTTGTACGCTTGAATGACGTTAATCCCGGACATAGAGCCTATAAGGCCAATTCTTGTAATTAAAAACGTTCAAAATCTAGTCGCAGTTTCATTTCAGCGACAAAAAAAATACAAAAACTGGTCAGAAATGTAGGGAAATTAAAGGTGTTTTTGACAGATTGAGACAGATCAGACTGTGAACATTCTTAAAATAAAGAGAATTGCCCCTCTTAATTAATCCTCATCCAAATAAATACGTTACTCATCACAAGTATTTAATTTTGAACAAAATTGTCCTTGATTGGATTTTGGATTTCAATGAATATCTTAGGAGATATCATGGTTTTAAAATAACTCCGCAAGGCGGCCGGTCATTAGCTTCCTATAGTAATGTACTAAGTGATAATCGTAAGTAATACTCTTAAAGTAATGGAATATATTATTTTAGTAGGCTTTTTCCTCAAATTACGGGTAAAACCGGCGGGCACAGCTATTATTCATAAATTAACATGATACAGTTAATAAATACATTTTTCACAGAGTAATTCACAATACATTAATTAGATTATATTATGTTAATTCGACTTAGCATTCGATATGACCGTGAAATTTAAAATTTCGTTTTAGTTTTTTTTGCATATTGTAGCTTTATTTTACGTTTTATGTTATTCAAAATGCTATTTTTCTTTCTTTCTATTATTATGACGTAAAACAGAGCTGCAACTAGCATAAAATGAAAAAAAAATAAAAATTTCGCGGCAGTATCGGATGTTCCCCCTTAAATTGACTTTGATTTAATTTTATTTATATGTAATTAGGATGTCCACATTATTCGTACCGTACCCGCAACTAAAAAAATTGCAAAACTTTAATTAACAAAATTACAGTAATTTTATCGATATGATTAATCGACCTTTTGGTCCCCGTAACTATTTGCTTTTACACGTGTGTGAATGTACGTCCAGAGCAGTATTTGCGTTAGTGTGAGAACCAATAGCAAACACGCGATCTAAGTGCATGTGGTTTATTTGTGTGCGTAATTCGCGTACGTATTGATGTCTTGCTTGTAGTGGAGAGACAGGAGTAGGAGACAGGCGGCGACACGCGTTTTAATACAAATCAGGAACTATTTCCTTTCTAACCTCTTTTATCTGTTCTGTGGGCGAAATAATCTTTTCAAAACAACTTAACATTCTCAGATGTTAAAAATCTTGTTTCTCAAGAAAATTATGATTTTAGAAATTCCTCTAGAGTTTTTAAAGCGAAACTAAACCGCCTTTTTTGTGGTTTCGTAATTAATAAATAAAATATTGTATTTTTGTTTTTAGTTACAAATGTTCTCTGTATCTGTTTTTACTTCAAAAACTTTCAGTATAGCACATGACGCAGGATAATTAGAAAATTCAATTAATAGAAAATGGGTAAATTAATTTTTAATCCACCTTGTTCTTGGAAATAAATCACCATCAATATGCTATCATCCGGATAAGATAATTTATTAATGAATGATAAAACATTATCCATCACGTAGGTTATGCAAGTTCACAATCACCTTTGATAACAACATCGATTATTATCAATACAGCACCCTTTTTATTTTAGTTTAATTCTTTGATAAATAAACAAGACAACGTGTATGATATACAAGTATGACGCCTTCGATAGGTTACTGTAAAATTATATTTTATGACATACAAATAATAATGGTGTTAAACGCACCGACGTTTAAAAAAACACTGCATTCGATAGTATTCATTTTACACGTATCATGTCCAGTGTCTTATAGAGCACGTCTTTTTTTTTCGGGTTAATTATGCCTGTTTCTAGCATCTATCTCATTAAAGCCTATTGTCGTTTGAGGGCATTCTATATAGCAAATGAGTCTGTAATGTAAAAGCTGTAGGTGTCGTACCGTGCAGCGAGCGCGCGCTGTCGGCCGAGGGCGAGGGCGTGGCGCGCGGCTGCGGCGCCTGCGCCAGCGCCACGCCGGGCGGCAGCGGGGCCGCGCGCTTCTTCAGGCTGCCGATGTTGTCTGGAATGTAGCAGCTCTTTGTTTATACACATGGTATGACATTAAACTTTGGATATACAGCCCGATTCAAACTTTATGGAGGCTTGGAACATGAGGCGAGTCGCTGCGCAGTAACAAACCTCTCAGCGGGAGCGACGGGTGAGGTACTGCGCAGCGAGTAGCACTAATCGGGCTTTACCGCGTAAAGACACTACCGTGTAAAGCGAGTATGTTACGTTACATTTGGTACAGTGCTGGCGCGTCAACGGGTGCTAGAAAAGTTAAATTGCAGATTTACTACAGTTTAGGCCGCTCTTACACGTTTCGTCCAAAAACTCGTGAGCGGGCGCGGCCTTATAGTTCAGCTGCATGCAATACTCACAGACGTTAGGCTTCCTAGGCAGCGTGGTGGGCGTGGGCGGCGCGTGGTGCAGCGAGTCGCACGTGGACGAGCGCGAGCGCAGCACGGGCGAGTCGCCCGCGCACGCCGCGCCGCCCGCGTACGACGGCGGCCGGGAGCGGGGACACTTCTTCTCAGGGGTTAAGCTGCCGTTTTGCTGTTAATATTTAAAAAAAAAATGGAATATAAACTTTAAATGTAAGGTAAGTTAATAGAGTATAACAGGGCCCGTATTCCCGTAATATAAAACGTTCAAAGTCTAGTCGCAGTCTCATCTCGGCGACAAACAAATGTCAAAAACTTGTCAAAATGTTCCCTACATTTTGACAAGTTTTATAATTAGAGGTATTTTTGACAGATTGAGACTGAGATCAGACTGTGAACGTTCTTAAAATTACGAGAATTACCCCACAGGTGTAAAATGACGCGTACGAAGCCGAGACTCACTTGTTCTCACCTAGAAACCAGAAATTGAAGGTCAAATTCCAACTTCTTTTTTTAAACCATATTCACGAAAACCAGTTAGAAAAAACCCCCATAACTCCTGTACCGTTGCAAGCGCCCATAAGCACAACGTTTTACGTACGTTACATTACGCGGTGCCATAAACAGATTTTTTTTTTACACCAAAAATAAAAGTGGTGGTGATGCGTAGTTGACGGCTATATGATGGATCTTTTTACACTCCGTGTTAACTCAAACTCAAATCATTTAATTTAACTAAACCAATTACAGGCACTTTTGAATTGTCAAAGGATCGGTCAGTCAGAAAGATGAAGCTAGTTGCCCATTCCAAAGCGTAGGTAGGTACCTATGGAGACGAACGGGCAAGAAATTCCATGGACACTCTTTTAAATCATAAAATTGTTACAAAATATTTGCTTACATCATTCGTGTTGAAGTTAACCATGTGAGAACGATGTAAAAATACGTGCACGTTAAAAGCGTCCGTTATAGATTACAAGACATAACGAGCTTTCATAAAGGTGAAAACTGTGTGCTCATAGAAAAGACATGCACAGGGAAGGCAGTTTCAAATACTGAGAAGGGACGAGCATGGATCACAACTGACTTTAAATTGTAGAACTTACTCTTTCGTCTATAACTGTGTCATCGTCAGAGAAATCTGTTGAGCCGTCATCGTGTGATAAATTCCAGTCTATGTTGATATTTTCAAATATACTCTTCTCTCGTTTATCGACGTTTTCCAACTGAAAAACAACATTTCCATTGAACCATACCGTTAATATACCAAAGCACACAAGGTCACAGGGCTAGGCTATCATTTTTAGGACCGCATACAGCGGCCAACCAAGTTTCGGTATCCACATTTTATGAAATATTAGTGACACGCCCCTGCTGGCCAAAACATCGTTTCTTTCTTAAATATATACATATTTGATAAATATGTTTATTATAGACAGACTTTCCGAAATAAATTCTATAACTGTCTGTTTGACCACGTTGTTCACGTGGTCAAACAGACAGGCACGATTAGCGATTTTAATTTATAATATGCACAGATATATGTAGATGTAACATACATACCAACTCTAAACACCCAAGATGCCCATATTGCCTCGCGATCTGCAAGGCGGTCCTGCCACTCGCATCCTTGATAGTAGAGTCGGCACCCGCTTTGAGCAACAACTTCATAGGTTCAGTTCTGTCGGTGGCCGCGCACAAGTGTACAGCGGTCATGCCCTGAGAGTTGGGCTTGTCTAGCAAAGTTGAGCCACCGTTTTGGACTAGAAAATCGACTATATGTAAAGAGGAACCGTCGCCAAGTTCCCGCGATATCGCTAAGTGGAGTGATGTTTCCCCGAGGTCCTGAAATAATGATATTCTTATCAGTTTAAAGCTATATATACGTAAAACCATTCAGAATTTTAGATGCTATGTTTTATTGATTTCATATTGCCATTTTTATTTTTATTTTCTATGTGGATTCTTCTAATATTCGTTTTATAAGACCTTTTGTTCAGCGCAGTTTGCCAATACATGGAACACTTGCGTATGCGCAACGACCACCCTGAACCAAGCTGCATCGTGTTCACAGAATATTTTACTTATTCCTTTGTTCTATTTTATATTAGCAGTTCCTGTTATATTTAAATTACTTATTAGCCATTTGGGGTCGAAACGCTCGGGTCATGGGGCCCGAGTTCGTGTCTCCTTTTTATAGAAATTTCTCGCCGATTGGTCGACACTTTACGTGACCAGAGGGCTAGCTCGTTTTTTGGCAAAAGAATTAGCATTGCACATTCAATGTGGCAATACTACAAGTCTTCTGGGCACGTTTCCGGACGACAGCGATGCAAACGAGTACTTCGACGCCTAAGTGTCCTTTTGTTTTGTGTATTTATTTGTATATTTAATTTAGTACGTAGTTATTTAGTACGTAGTTATTTAGTACGTATAAACCGCAACTAAGTATATACTACTTAGTTGCGGTTTATATTGTTCATAATTATATTTATGTAATAAATATTAAACCGATCAATGTAAAAGGCATAGATAGGTAACTAAAAACATTAAAAAAATTTCCTTATTAGTTATTGGACTGAATTGTAATGTGAATAAAATATCACCAACTGTGATATTTTAGAAGAGGAAAGAAAATTGCGAATTGTATTTTTGTGGTGTAAAATAAAGTATAAATAAATAAAATTATTTTTATGTATTTTTTAGTGAAGCGCAAAATATAAAGGTCTCTGCACACAGCGGGCGAGACGGGACGGCGACGCGGCGCTGGCGCGGCGGCAGTGTTCACACTGCGGGCGCGATCACGTCCCGTCCCACCGCGCCTTTCTTTCATCAAAAAGTTGTTGAGCGATTCAGACGTGGAAACGCTTTTGCTCTTATTTGCGCTAGCTAAGAAAAAACAACGTAAACGGAAATGGGTGCATGAAATAAATAAAAAACGCGCTCGCGTAAGCCGCTTCTGCCTTGTATTCCCGCTCGGCGCGGCGGGCGCGACGGTTACCGTGGCGTCGAGCGCGGCGGCTCTGTGTCCGTAATATCTAGTACAGTACACCTGCTCAGCGTCGCGTCGCCGTCCCGTCCCGCCGCGCCCCGCCCGCTGTGTGCAGAGACCTTAACTGTGCTAAATAAGAAACCTCATATTTTCGCGCAACAGTACTTACAGAGCCGGGCAGTGCAGCAGCCAGGTCAGCTCCCTCAGCATACGCCTGCAGCAAGTTCTGCAGATGTCCGTTATTGACAGCGTGCTCCACTTCCGACAGTCGCTCGGCCGCGTCGCAACACGTCTGCGCTGCAAACGCACGGTATACGTACTTCTCGCGGATAAACCGGAGGCGATCCTCCCTGGAAAATTGGTTTATTTTATAGTTGTAGGGAAGTAATGTAAGGATGTTGTAAACTAAGAGCGAAACCGGTGAGATTCCTGGAAATGGTTTAGTTGTCAGTGGTTTTTCTTGATATTTATTACACTGTAGTAATAGCAATTATAAAGGCCGATCAATCTTTTTTGAAAAAGTCTACTTCTAAGTAGACAGTTCGAGAATGCTGGTGAGATTTAAGACGATACTTTGAGAGATCATGAAGAAACAATGATTGTGAAAGAATATACAATAAATTTTAATGTGGGCTTCTTTGAGTGACCAGCACAATCGAAGATGGCAAGGAATCTTTACGTGCCAAAGAGAGGTGTAAAAAGGATTGAGTATTTTTCGAGGCGAAATTCTTTTCTTACGTTTTTTTTTTTTCAATTTGCAGGTTGTATGTTGAACAAAATATGATTCGCGAGCGTAACAAATATGAGTTTACGGAATCATAATAATCATTAAATCATCAACATCAAAAAACGTAACAAAATTCGACTTTCCCTGGCTACCTAGCGCATCCTCGACATACCACTTTGAGTACGGTACGCGTTTTTGTATTAGGATACTGCATTTTTTGTTTATTAAAACATAAACTTACATGGAACTCTCAGGCGTGAGCTTATCTCTATCATCAAGCGTGTTCTCCATAATTTCGTTGAACATCTGGTTTCCCATATGCCTTGCGAGCAATAGTTGCGACGTACTCAGCCGGTCCAGCGTCAGTGATTGTATGCGAGATATGTGCACGCCCAGCTCTCGGTGACTGCCCGAACATTCTATACAGACAATTACACCGAAGTTTGTTGATAGCCAGGTGGGGTCTGGAAAAGAAAATTATGGAATAAGTTCAGCACACCAAGCACAAAACTATCATATTTACCTCCTACTCATTTTATAATATAATAATCGTTTATTAACCACATAGTGTTCTAACATTTCCTTATAAATATAAAACAAATAAACTACTCCTAAAATTATTGTTACAAGGATAACATTATTTTTTACTTGTGGACTCCAAGACTGGGTCGAGCCTGTCTCGTGGAGTCCTTGAGAAAATTTTAACAATTTTTCAAAGCATTATCTTAACAGTTTTCTTACTATGGGATTGGTTTCCAGTGAGTACACAACACAATAATTAGAACAAAGTTTCTAGTGCACAAGCGTTTCTAAACTCGTTTTCATCAAGATCCCTCTGGGATGAATAAGTTGACGGCACGGTTGCGCTGCGTGTCGCGGGTTCGATTCCCGCACGGAACAAATATTTGTATGGCCTACAAGTAGTTGTTCCGGGTCTGGCTGTTTGTGTATGTGAGTTTAAATGTTTGTAAACGCACCCACGATACAGGGGAAATTCCTAGTGTGGGGAAACGTTTTAAATAAAAAAAAAAAAAATAAGTGGCCACGCAAAATTACTCGTCATTTATATATATATTGGTATGATTGGATCCAGGGGGGTAATTACGTAACACACTAACAGTAGCAAATGACTTTAATTTTGACAGTTCAACAACATTCATTTCGTTGTTTACGTTATTGAGCAGAGAATTTTTTCGAACATATGAAGCAATGGATTAGCAATATCCTTCAGAATCATTTAGATTGTGATTGATTTTGTGTTACGCAATTGGGGTGCTGGTTGGAAATATTCATTCATACTTATACCATTTATGCATAACTGAATTTGAAGGTTACAGTAGGTATCTATAGGGGAAGGAAGTCCTCTATCTGTTCAGTGTCGCTTTGGTCAAGGATAGGAAATATCAATATGATTGTGCTAAAATGTTTATATTTTTGTACTGCAATGATAAAAATTACGCCGCCAAAATAATCATGCGGTTATGCCAGTGATGGCCCAATGGTAACGGCAGCGACTTGTAGGTCGTAGGTTCGAACCCAGAGAAGCGTTGTGTAAATTTTATTATAATTAGCCTCCACATTGAGGTATGGACTTATATTCTGGGGTAATGCTTCAAATATATCATCCGTGCTTTTAGCACAAAAAAGATGCATCCGAGCCATCTGCAAATTAAGAAAAACCGATACATGTAAGCCACACTTTAGGGATTTAAATATTCTGACAGTACCTTCGCTGTATATCTATGAGGTTCTGATATTTGTGATAACCAATATACACTTGTTTAGTCATGTAGAAAGTCAACGTCGCTCAGATAAGTTGAAAACAATAATCACCAGGACTGCTTTTGCTTATAAAAGTGTCTATGCAATGGCACCAAAATTGTATAACAAACTACCTTGTCATATTAGAAATTGTAAAAATAATAATGAATTCAAAAGCGAGCTCTTTAAGCTACTAAATAACAAGGTATATTATTCAGTCAAGGAGTATATGGATGACAAATTTTGAAGAATTTTTCATTTATTTTTATTTTTAATAATTTATATATGTATATCTGTGTTTTTGAAATCTATTGACATTGTGTATTTTTCATGACATTTTCCTTACATTATTATGACAAATTTTATAACTTGACATGCCTAACAATATTTTTTATTTTTTTCCAAGCAGTGCTTATGGCAATGCCCCTTGAACTGCATATTGAGAGGTTTAGTGAATGATGATGATATTAATTGATTATTGACATTTTTATTGCATTTATTATTGTATACGAAATTGTGACTAAATTGATTTAATTGTGACCTATTTTTTTTTTTTTTATGTGCCGTCTTTAATTTATTTACATATTATCAACTATTGCAAAAAATTGTGACATCTACCTACTTACATATTGAATTTATTTTTATTTTGTTAATTGACATTCGCTTACCTAAGATATTTTGTATGCCTTTTGGCGGGACATAACATGGATCAACATTTTTTGTATAACATCTGACATAATTATACCCTATGCTCACAAAATGAATAAATTAATTTGAATTTGAATTTAAATTTGAATTTGAAATTATTTCATCACCACTGCTCTCAAATCGGTGAAGGAAAACATCGTGAGGAAACCGGAAAAAATTCAAAGACATGTGACATCTACCAACCCGCACTGGGCCCGCGTGGTAGATTACGGCCCGCTCCCTCTAACCGAGAGGAGGCTTGTGTCCCAGCAGATTACGCTATTACGCTTATGCCAAAATTAATTATAGTTTTAGCACGTCTTTGCTTGTGTTGTGTTTACTCACTACGTTTTATAGCTAAACAAATAATCATCTCGTAATCTGGCATTCCTACATAATAAGTCACAAGTATGTGGCATGTTTTACATAATTATGTAGGTACAGCGTTTATAAACAAATCGCTAAAATTCATACAGTCGTCTTGAATATCTTGCAAAAATAAAGGCTTTAAAAAAAATACTGACGTGTCACATTGGCTTTGGATTAAGGAAAGGGGGGGGGGGGGGGGGGCTTTGCCCTGAATTGGGACAACACAGGCTGATTATTAATATTTGTACGTCTCAGATATATCTTGGAACCTGGGGTCCTAGTGGAGACCTCGCAGAGGCCCGTTGGACGCTTTTAATGAAATGAGGTACCAACCGACGATTATCCCTCTATGCACTACCCAGGTGCACTTAATATTATTAGTCATAATCATAACTATAAAAACTGGTTACATATTTGATAGCTTACATCTGTTGTGATATTCAGATGTAAGCTATCAAATATGTAATCATAAACAGGTGGGGACCTGGTGAGCTGTATTACAAGTGTTACTACCTACCACAGGCACCAGCGATCCACAACCAAAAAATCGTCAGCTATTTCTTGTGTGTAAAATATTGTTTGTATTGTTTTTTTGGCTTGTGGTGAGAAATAAACGCTTTTTTATTAAATGATAAATGATTTTATTTTAAGTTTAAGTAGGTTTGTACAAACACTTTTACACGTCAATCATATTTTAAAACTAGATGAGGCCGGCGTTTCCTATCTGACTAGCCTGAGAAGAAAGGCTGAAACAAACTCAGACATCACAGTCTCTTTTAAAGTCCAGACATAATCTTGGTCAGATCATATGAAGACCATGTAGGTCGATGTCTGAGATGGTCTTTTGAGGAAAGAACCACACAGATTGAGAGGACCTGTCCAGTCAGTGCACGCATATGGCAGAAATCGTGCAGCTCAACTCAAAACTTAAGGAGCTCAACGATTCGACGAACAATACCAAAGAAAGGACATTTGGGTAGGCCACATTAATTACTCAAACTGACATTTATAACTATAACTGCTATTTATTATTATTATTATAACGGAATAAAACCTACCATTAGTAGATCCACAGTCAGCACAGACTTGGTTGCCAGGCATGGCCCTCACAGCGCGTATGATAGACCGCTGCAGGTCTAACAACGAGTGGCCGGAGTCATTGCTCTCGCCTGCCTGTTGGTGAAAGGCCCTCATTAGAGCACCCTCCTTGCAGTTGACCAGGACTGATGTCCACGCTCGCTGCTCGTTCTCATCTTCAGCTTGGAAATGGTATGTTCGGTTGTCTGTGAACGAGTGAATGAAAGTATGTCTTGAGGGCTCGTAAATCATACTGAGGTTGCTTAGCGAAAGTTGCAAAGAGATGCAAGTAATTACTACCCATAATTGGATACGATGTTGCATCATAAATATTAAATGAAAGTTGCCTAACTCGTTAGTTTTCCCCGCGTGGAACCGAAGACTCAACTTTTGATAACTGCACAAGTTTCTAAGTAGCTCGACCTAATAACGTTAATCTTAGTAGTAAAACTTCCAAAGTATGAGAAATTATTAATACTCACATGAGACTAGATCAAATGCCCGTTTATCTTCAGCGGCAACTTTAATTTGGCATGTAAGGAGGTTGACCCTCGCCGGAGTCTTGTTCTCGTCTGCGTGGAAGATGTCGAGGAAACCTTCCGCAGTGACCCGGCACCGGCGCTTCTGCCACACGCGCCGCACCTTGCCCTCGGACTTCTTGAGCAAGTAGCCACTCCGGCTCACACCATGCTGCTTGTCGCCTTGCATCTGGTGCAGAGAGTAGCCACCCACCGATGACACCACCTGGAATACGGACATACGCAAGTGAGAAAAACACGACCAATGTAGAAAATAAACAAATCTAGCTGTTTCGAAAGCAACACGAGTAATGCGCCGCGACTACAAATATCTGGCAACTCATCGTGATTCTCACAAGTCGCGCGAGTGCAAAATAATAAATTGCAAAATTCATTACCTCTCTGTCCTGAGGCGCAGCTGCTCGCAGCATATTTCGGAGCTCTAATAACCTCCGTCTTTCGTCGTCTTGCTGTTGCCTGATCTTCTGCAGCTGTACGCTCAAGTCTGCGACGTATACACCAAAGTGTTCAATCGTCTTCAGACCGTCTTGAAAGTAATTCGTCTGTGCGTGATAGTACTCCACCAAATGTTGGAGCAGCTCGATCCCCTTCTTCGTCTTAATCTCGTTGAACTTTATCAGGTACTGCAACAATAACATTCAGTTAACACAGGAGCTAACACTTCAACAGGGCCAGTCACAACAACGTTCAAAAATGGAATGGAGCCAGTTCATTGAGCAGACAGAACGACGCCGAAAACAGCGCGTGGGCACGAGCATGCTTATTACTTCATCAGAGACCGTGTCTAATGGGACGCGAGACAGACACGAGCGGCACCCGGGACTGTGGAAACGCACCGATATTACTACGTGCCCTTCCGCGAGTTAAAATTATACTTGATGACGCACGCGCACGCGCATTCGCGATATAGTGGATCCAGATTTGTCTTGCACAGTTGTGTAATAATAATAAAGCTCAGCGCGCGACCTTGCACAACTTTCTTGGCGTGTCGCCGGCTTAACTTTTCGTTTGTTGTAGTAACAAGTTTATTACATTCCTAGAATGTACACTTCGCGTCTGTTAACTTGTTACAAAGCTGGCCGCTGCCGCTGCACGCTGTTGTTGTATTTATTCAAAGACATTAAATTATCTACTTGACAATAGACAGGACATCACGAACAAAATCGTAATCCAATACTTTTGTCCTAGTGGTCAAAAGTCACTCAGTCTAGTGTGGTACGCCTGCGTGTCAAGTCGTATTTGTGTCCACCAAAAACAAATATTTTCTAAGGAAATATGCCAAGTTGCGCATTGAGATATTGTAAATCTCGTTACGGTAAAATGGCTGGACCTAACTTCAGTTTATTTTCGTATGAATTATTTATATTTACTCAGTAATTAAAATTAAATAATTTTCATAAATAGATCTAGAAAATTTGCTAATTTTGTAATAAACGCCCTCTATTGCTGAGTAGCTTTACTACTGCGTTGTAGAGATGCAATTTTGTTTATCGATTTGGTTATCGATAATATTTATTAAGTTAAAAAATAAATAACACAAAATATAATACTGTTCGAAGATAATCATGTCATTTTATTTAAATATCAATAAATGAACAAGTACTATTCATTCATGTAGGTTCAAATCAAACCGCAGAGCAGAGCTTGTACTATGGATACTAAGCAATGGATATAATACATAAATACTAATACTATTACTTATGTACTATGTACATAAGAAACACCCAGACCAACACAACCATCACATAAATATTTGTGTCCTGTGGGAATCGCACTCACATCCTCGTGATCAGCTGCAGTCTCACACTTGGATTACTAGATCATAATAACGATAATTTTTAGTCATTTGTATGTAAAAATAATTTTATAAATAAATAACTTTTAAACGGCTAATCATTTTATTGTTTTCATAATCTTTTGGCCCTTGGCAATCTATTCAAACGCAAAAAAAAAATAGTCTTAGTCACTTTTTTCAATATTATCGATACATTTATATCGAAATGGTAAAATCTCTACCACAGGTTTTATACTGTCTACTTAGTGTCACCCCATTTATTGCCAGGCCTGCGGATTTTTTTATAGATCTACGGATTTTGGACCTCGCCTCGGATATACGTATACATACGGATTACGGATACAAGATTTACAAATATTTGCAAACAAAGTGAAAAAAAAAAAAATTGCTAAAACCGAAACGCAACCGACAATCATTGTAAAGAAAATATGCGCTTTGTGACATAATAGGTCTACTTTACACAAAAAGCGTAATATACTGAGTGCTATAATAATCCAACGGCAAAGCAGGCACATTTAAAATGATTTTATTTTAAAATGTACATAAACACACACTGAAACTGATACCTAGTCATACACGGTGACACGGACAATGGATAGTAGCGAATAAAATTCTAAAATAGTTTTTATTGTTTAAAACAAGTTTTGCTTAATTTGTTTAGTTTTTTATATCTATTTACCATTTGAACTAAGTAGGATATTAGGTTTTCAGGCTTAACCCACGGATTGAAAATCGGATCTGGCAACACTGACCACACTGGCCACCTACCGAGCAATAGCTGAATATATTTTACTAAATTTAATTCATGTTTGCAATTTTTGTGTTAAGATGTTCCCAATTGCCGCTCTAATTTTGCTATATTATACTAGATGGCGTCACTGAGACATGGGATCACAGTTTTTCTATGACATTTCTTTGCATAGCCTCTCTATTGTACCTATCTTAAATCTCTTTGTATTTATTACAGCTTAAGCGTTAACAACAGCGGTAAATGCGTGGGCTGTGGGTATGTTGTGGCCGAGGAGGTATTTGCACCGAGTGAGTCGTGGAACAAAGCGAGGGTCAGCGCGTCGTCGGCCCTGCGCGGCGCAAGGCCGGTCGACGACCTGACGCGCGCCTCCGCGGTACCGCACCGACCCTACCACCACAGGGCTTCTAGGTTTCTTTTTTTAGCACTTAACAAAGAGACAGGTTATTGATGACTTTGATTGCGAAAGTTTGCAAACGAACCTTCTTTGAGCTTATCCATCCATTCTGTATAACTTTATGTTAAAAACTCATTAAAGTTGTGAAACACAGCCCTTGCCAACTTTCGCATTTGCCAGACAGTCAGACTTTGAATCCTAACTAAACCAATGAAGTTGGGTCGCGAACTCAGGAGCGGAAGTTAGTACGGCAAAAAAAAAAAATTAAATCCCAACAGTTAATTGGACATTCTCCATAAATTAAAACGGACAATGAATCCACCATTGGAATAAAAACTGAATGCATTTTTATCATTTACCACAGCTAGGTAATGACATTTTGTTTTATTGTTTTAATTGTGTTAATTTCATGAGCTGTCACTTCATTAATAATTATTTAGTTTATGTCCGAGTGTTTGCAATTGCAATGCAACGCCGTAGTTGTGATGTCTTCAGGAAAAAAAAAACTTGCAATACATTCTTGATAGATAATAAGTATTGAGTAGTTAGTGGGTTTTTCCATCTACATATTTGCGGTTTCTTATAAATTTAGTCACTAAGTATTGTAGGAAAATGTTATTAATAAAGTTATGAAATGAGTATAAAAATAACCCCACATTTATTTTTCTCCACTTTATGTGCTCAGTGCTCATACATCACAAATAGGACAGGAAAATCTCTTCATAAACTTAGAATTTAATAAACAGTGTACTCTACAAACTTTTAGGTTTCGTTTTCTCTCTCTTGCAGCGTCACAAACCAATATTATCGAAACGCAAAATGACTCAATGATACGGAAAATAAACCTAAAAGAGCAAATCTGTTATGTCTTGGATACGTTGTAAACAAAAAAAACTTGAGAGGTGTCAAGGGACACCCGGATGGAACGAAGTTCCTTTCTATAGACAGACAGAGAAACGCGCACGCCGCACGGCTTACAACTATAGCAAAAAGTGTCGTTACAACTTTTGGTTTTAATTTTTTCCGTCTAGCCCCCTTTCGCAACGCGCGATAAGGACCTTCGTTCCAATATTGTCAGTCCTTTAAACATGTTTATTGGAGTTTAGCTCATCGGAAAGCTCGGTATAACTCAGATTAAAGTTTTCTAAAGCTTGTGATCAAGTTTCCCCGGGGTGCTGAAAGGATGAATGGGCAAATGGAGAGCTTTCAAACTCAGATGCTGAGCATAAACATTGCTCCGCAATAATATCGTTAGGTCTCTAACTAGATTCGGTGCGAGCTACTGCTGCTATCAAACAGGGTGGCAGGGACATCAGCGCGCAACCTGTTACCATGGATGCAATCTTATATAAAAAAGGTGAACAAAACAAGTAGTGGACAACATTTATGATTAAAGTATCAGCTTTGTCGCGTTAGGTTTGAATGTACAGACGCCAGCACATCAAGCTACTACAATCTGTCAAATTTCTTTAATAGATTTTCAACTTTATCAACTAATCATTAAGGTTCAAGGTTGATTGGAATAATTTGACAGTTTCGGGTAGCTTGACCTGCTGGCGTCTGTACCTGGAAGAATGCTAGCCTTTCTTTTTTGTTGGCGTGAACTAAGAATTAATATCCTTTCACGCGCGATTTGAAAATGTTTCACGGGCCGGATCAAAAGCCGGATCGGGCCGCATCCGGCCCGCTGGCCGAGCGTTGCCCATTATATATGACTTACATGATTCTGATACCTAGGTTGAAATTTTACGTGGGTTATTAAAAAAAGCGGTTCCATAAGTTTTGAATGCGTAAGTATTGATCTTTTCTATGAAACAGCCGTTTTTTTTTTTTGATAACTTACGAAAAATTTCTACGCAAGAATCATGTGCTGAATTCATGGTTACAGTTTGCGCGCCGATGTCCCTGCCACCCTGTATAATGTTATGTATGTTGATTATCAATTCCTAACAGTGTGGTGTTAGGCTTAGTCGTGTTACTTACTGAAGTGGACTATAATAAGGTTAATAAAGGCTATTACTGTGCTGATACATACATGAATGCTACTGCTACACAAAACTGTAGTCCTTTATGAGTTTCACAAGGGTAGAATCAAGGTAGAAACCCAATTCATCAAATGTATGTTGATGAATGCCATGAAAGTTTCAATCCTTTTATTTATAAGCTATTTCTTTGGCTTAAAATATAGTTTCTAAAATTCCAAGATTGAATTTCATCACATTAACAAAATGCGCCAACGCAATCGATTCCTAACACTTTAAATAACATTATTTCAATTGTTTTAGCACCTTATTTCAGTCTAGCCAATCACAGAGCCCGATTAACAGTCGTGATTTAGGAATTCGCCCATGAACCCTATCTGGTGCCATTTGGCAAGTTTGTCACAGCTAAAGATATTTACCGAGACATTTGGCATTGCATTCAGCACCGCAGATAGACACGTATGTTATGCAATACACGATTGGCACTCACGAACAGTTGTTATGTCTTAAAAAGGACTAAATTTTGGCTAAAAGATATGTCCCTATTGTGAAAAATGTCACAGTACAGACTGATACAGTATATCTGCCTAGCCTTTTCCCAACTATGTTGTGGTTGGCTTCCAGTCTAACCGAATGCAGCTGAATACCGTTATTTTATCTGACCTCTAAAACCCAGTTATTGGGTAATACGAACGCTCTTGTTAAGACTGGTTGTCAGATTTTCGGGCTTTTGACGACCCGTAACGACTGTCAAGATGCACGAATGACAGCCGGTACAACGACTTAACGTGCTTTCCGAGGCACGGAGGGGTCTCGGTAGGTCAAGATGGTCACCCATCCACAGACCAACCGCGGTAAGCGTAACTTAACCTGACCAATCGATCCATGCGACTGTTATTACTTAGCCACGAGCCCTCTACATACTAAAACAGTAGTTACAATAAAAACTTGTATTCCTAAGTAAATCATTCACTAATGCATCATCTGCATTGGATCGTTCAGTCAGTGTGTTAATAGGTACAAAATGCTTACAGTTTTGCCTAATAATTTAATAATCGTAAATACCTTTAGTCATCCTACATAATATGATTCACATAAATAATTAAGTTTCCTTAACATCTCATTCACATGAATAATATTAAGTACCCTTTTATCCTTAAATTTGATAAATAAAATCAGAATGCTTATAATTTACGAACATCGATAACGATTATTTTATAATTATGGAAGCGTGTAGCGTGCCAACATTTGATAACACCAGCATAATATTACTATCTTATCAAAAACATATCATAACGCTGGAAACATTATCTGTAGCTCACTTGCTATTATGACATCTGTTGCTGATCAGAGGAAAGAAAGTGGTAAGTCTACCTAGAAACGACAATTCAATTTTCAGGTTTCCATTTTGATTTGAGGATTTTATCCCTATACCTAACCAGCTCATAAGGTCCCCACTGCTGGGACACAGGCCTCCTCTCTGTGAGAGGGAATGGGCCGGAATCCGCCACGCAGGCCCAGTGCGGGTTTGTATATGTCTTCGAATTTTTGGTTTTAGGACATGCCGGTTTCCTCACCATGTTTTCCTTCACCGTTTTTGAGAGCACTGGTGATGAAATAAATTACACAATGTAAAGCGCCTATCTGGGTTCGAACCCGCGACCTACAACTCGTAAGTTGGGACCGTTACCACTGGGCCACTGCTGCTCTGATTTGGATTTTATTCAACCAACCCTAATATAGTATAACAGTACCCACGCTAAATACTTCAAAATTAACCCCTTTATTCATAAACGTCGCTTAAAGATAAGTAGTGATTAGGGACTGTTTAACCATACATTTTTGATGTTTAAAAGCCACTTAACTTTAATTATCTCTTATAAATAAGCCCCTAACCACCTTTAATACATGCACCCGCAATCAGGGTGTTGTCCCATAAAAATGTAGGGTAAGTATATTTTCTTCAACGTCACTATATAGTCCCAAAGAAACTAAGTAAACCAAAAGAATGAAATGTATCAAAATTGGCACAAAACCGCCTATCATAATGTTCAATAGAGTCGGAATTTTGGCAACGTACGTTTAATGTAACTGTACACCAGTGTCATTGCCAATGGACATACGACCTTTTGCAGCCACAGGTTATGCGCATAACGGCACTACTGGTGTCCACAATGACAGCTATTGCCACAGCTATTGTATGAAAACTAACGCTGCTACGTTGCGTAGGTAAATGGCTGTCACGGACAAACATATTGTTGGTATTGTTTAGGGTTGCCATTCGTCCCGATATATCGGGACTGTCACCGTCATTAGGCCTTCCGTCCCGACGTCCCGACAAAACACTATTACGTCCCGTTTTATCGCGCGGTCAAAGCAATTCAAATACGCGCGCCAAATTACTCGGAGCGCGGTTGCGACGTCGCGCGTCGCTCGCGAGTACCGCGCTGGGGAAGAGAGAAGGGTGCTCAAATAATGCCAATATTTGTTTACGATACCTGACCACAACGTTACAGTAGAAAGAGTATTTTCATTAATGTCGAGCCAGTGGACTGATGAAAGAAATCGCCTGCTGCCGGAGACTGTGGAGTCGATATTAGAGTGTCATGTTAACTTCAATATGACTTGCATGGAGTTTTATAAATATGCAAAAGGACCGAAAGAATTACTTAAAAAAGTAAAGTCTTCAGCAAAATATGAGTAAGCTACGTCTAGCACTGCTTCCATACAGTACGAGTAGAATTTGTATTTTTTTTTTTATATTTTTTTTTTTTTTTTTTTTCTCTTTGCGTCCCGACATGAGCCTTGCCAAATATGGCAACCCTAGTATTGTTACACACGCCTTGTTAATTGCATTCTGGGACACAAGGCTTGCATAGATGTGCGTCTGCAACAGTTATTCTTTCGGCCATTACTCCTGTTGCTAGTCGAGAACAAAGGCTACCTGTCTCGAGTCTCTTGACTGAAGCAGTTGAGCTTATCTCGCTCGCCAGTGATGCTCGCGGTTTAGCTGATAAAGCCAGTATCTACTGAATTTGCTGGCTGTGTATATTCCTTTGTGCAGACGAAATAATTAATCTTCGAGTCAAGAATATTTATCTGCAGCAACAGTCTTTTGATTCTGATTAATTCTGGGAAAAGCTTTCGATAAAACTGGCCATATCAATGTGTTATTGGAACATTTTCATTAAGTTAAAACATCAAAGGTAATACTGGCAGTACAATATATCAGCAATAAGTGCACGTGTGAGTGGCACGCTCATTAACAGCTGTCACGCGATCCGTTTAATTAATTAGCGTTGAATTTGTAACTGCGGGGCGAACAAACGAGAGTAATGGGTAAAAAGTGGTGGAAAAATGGGCTATGTCGGTCATTCACACAGTTAACGAGTATCAGCTTCCTTGCAATCTCAGTGACGATAGGATCCTTTTCGATAATTTAAAAGATCTTAAAAGATCTAACTCTAAACATTAGCTTCCTGAAAGACAACAGGGTTTCCAATTGATTACCAACTTCGAAAGCAAACTCATTGAACCGAGATGAAACAAACCGTCCGGTGCCTATATGATGTAGAATACATACATACACCTCAGTTCAGTATTTTCCTAAAATTTATCTAACAAAGTACCAACATTTGTTACGAGCTGTTGGCCCCAGAGCGATCATTTACGAAGCGTAATGAGAAGGCGTTGTTATACAGCGCAGTATACGTATATAATGTACATACGTGTATAAAATGACTTATTAAAGTGGTAAGCGACCAACAGGTCCTGCCCACAGGGCGAGTTAAGTGAAGCCACAAATTGCTCACCACCAATTATTAATTATCCACCTTTTGGCTTAGCTCGGCTACCGGCCAAATGTCAGTCGGTGTCAGACAGTTCGTGGAACAGTATTTAAAAGGGATAATGTGCTTCAAAAATAAAAGCATTAACAACTTGATATTTGAACCCCAATTTGTATGAAGAATTGTTTGTTCCAAGAATCGTGTAACCAAGTTATTTATAATTCTTATACGTTCATGATAATCATCATAAAGTCCTAAATGGATTAGCATCGGAATGTCTTAAAACTATGCTAAGACGGACGTATTCGCAAAGATAGTGGTCGCATTTTACAGCTATAAAAGCAGAACTAGGAGAACGGTATCATAAAAGGCATGGTTTATTTCTGCTAATGAATAGTTAACGCATTGGCTTTGCATGGACAAGTATTTTTCAGACTTAATGGGAGACAAGACACTTTTATGTTAGATGCTATTTTTTGTTGGAAAATAACGGAAGATACTCGAATATAAATTGGAATCGATACTACATTTTCTTGCGGCACATCCGTAAAAGTACTAAGACGTAATAAAGCTGCCACATAAAACAAATAAGGAGCAAGAAGTTATGTAAACAAACGGTGAGTTTTGTTTATATTTGAAGCCCCTGAAGACTAAATACTTCGTGTTGTTTGCGTCGTTTTTAAACACTTTTAAAGTTAACAGTAGGAGTTTTTATGGTACTTTTAAGAACGTTTACGATGGATTCACATATTTCAGACGACTTACCTCACACATTTGCAACTGAAATAGCCTCCTCTCCTTCTCCATCTCATCTGCTATCTCAGCCGGTGTCACCTCACTTCGGATGAGACCGGCTTCCTTCGCCTGCGATTTCTTCTCCTTCTCAATTTTCAAGTACTTGGACTCGTAGTCTTTGGAGGCTTTGTCGAACGGCCTTTTTAGATCCCCCTTCACTCCCCGCAGGTCACCTTTTAGAAGACTATCGACCGGAAACATTACGATGTTGTTTATATTTTGCATCTGGAACAAAAAATTAGAGAGTTAATATTTGTACATAAAAGTAGAGACCCAACAGATAATCAATACCGTTCATGGTTACATGAAATAAATTTTGATAAAATTTGATGAAAATCTAACAAGACCTGTGACAACCATCAAAGCGAGCTCTCGTCTAAAATTGAGCATCGCGATAACGTTGCACAACTAGAGTCATTTACCCGCGATGTGTTGCTTCACTAGCGCAGTTTTGACAGACAAAACACTCCACGAGGTTGCAAATGCACCGCCCGAATAGGCGCCAAGCGTCCCATCGTGAACTGAATAGTGATGCCAGGTTGAGAAATCCTAATAAGTAAGCATCATTGCCGGAAGAATATTGAACGTTACCCTTGACCCCAAAACGAGATTTAATTGCTAGCATTTTTAGTTAACACTATCAATATGTTATATTGTAAGTACGCAGTTACATCATAACAACCGTTTAGTATTGTTACCCGAGCACAGAACATAACGAGGCATGCTACATCATTAAGAACGTCAGTCACAATAATGAGTGGAGCAGATAAAGTAATTAAACAGATGAGAACAAAGAGTCAACACGCTATATGGAAACCCCGTTCATGGAGGGTCGATTATGGAATCAATGAAGCGAATGCTCTGACAGACGAGACACGGGAGGCAATGAGGGACAAAGGGTTGATGTACACAATGAAACCCTTCCTGAACACTGTTGCTGGTCATTGAATGTTCCGCTAATTATAACGTCACAGCGAAGTTGTGGACATGTGTTACGTTTAATTTATTGCGAGAAGCAAAACATCGTAAATCGTACTATTTCCAACGGGTTAACGTTTTCCAAGCTCCAAAACGTCAACAAATAAATAACGTAAGAAGACGTGTCACTAAATAATGTAACTCTGTTTAGGTAACAGCGAAACAAAAATGTGGAGGGCAGTGACTTTTTCTCTTTAAGTCCAACAGGTTACTGATGCATGAGGTTGAAAGCGGTTTTGTTGAACAGTAGCACTAGGAATACTACTCACCGATTAAGGGAGGAAACCGTAACGACCGGTAAAACTACGATTGGTAATATATGATGCAATTGAACACATACACTTGTCAAACTAATAAAGAACAAGTAGATATTGATATATTGGCTGATCGACCCTTCACGTGACCAGAGGGCTGGGTCGTTCATTGGCCAAAGAATTAGCAATGCCATTCAACGTGGCAATGCCAGTCTTCTGGGCGTTTTCGAATGACAGCGATGCGGCCGAGTATTTCGACGCCTAAATATCCTTTTGTTTAAGTATTTAACGATTGCATCACTGCTGTCCATCAGGCGGGATCGCAGTCAAGCCTAGTTTATATCATTACAATAAAAATATATATTTACATAGTTAGTCAGTCTTTTAATTTCATACCTAGTGTAAATAGTTAGTAGATATTTAGATACAAACAACCTTTTTTTAACCGTACAAATGATGTTGATGCTCAAAGGACAGTTAATAGTATATTACGAAAGGTTCATATTACATCACATGTCAGCAAGGAAACCAACAAACAATCCAACTACTACAAACACTTATTCGAGTTTCAACCACAAATCGCTTTAGGATATATTGCAATTGCGAGAAAGGATAGCGCTGGATAACACAAAATCGATTACCGCGATAAATTTACTTTCGACAAGGTTAATCAATTCAGCGAATGTGTCGCACATAGCTGCGGGCTGGAAGTGCAATCTGGCGCAAACTCGATAACAGCTCGATACTCGGACACAATGTTATCCACACGCGGTACTCCCATCGCGGTACAAACACGCTCGATTAATCGCGAAACGCTTATCTGAACGCAGAATTGAATTACCAACCAGGTTTCACTTTCCGCGTTCTGTGAAGTTGCACAAGTGTCACGGGATCAAATTCTTAGGGCAGCGTGAGAAATGTCAAATGAAACTCACCACTAAGACAAAATTGTCAGTCCTATTCCTAACATTATACTAGAACTGTACATTTTATGTAATTCAATTCTCTTTTGACATAATAAATTGATAAAGCGTGACGATTTAATGATTAATTTCATTGATACACTGAACATTATCTCACAGATAACTCTGTGTAAAGGTATCGATTCCGGTATGTCAACAGCATTTATGTAAGTATCACATACATAAATATTATTTCATGTGATTGTTTTATGAATGGAAGTAAAACATCACTTGATTCAAGTCGATATTCAAGAATGAAGAATTCCACTTAAAACCACTGATCTTGAAATCGGTAACTCAACTGAACTAAAACAAGTACCAATACGTTCAAATCATAATATTTTGGATTACAATTGCAAGATATATCGCAACGATATATATTGTTTTTAATCTATCAGACTAAATAAATAACTAAATAATTTATTTATTAAGCAATCTAAATTCTAAACCATTTTCGAGATAATTGCTTTAAAATAAAGTTACGAAGACGTATAACCTAAAGAAGGTGTTAACATAGGTTTACACCATTAATTAAGCTTCATAAAACCATAACGAACGTCAAAATTAATTAAAATACAAAACGAACGTTTTTGCTGTACTAGTTACGTGGTGTAACAATGATCATTGTTCGAATTGAGAGCAACGAGGGCACGTGCGATCCGTAGGCTTTACTATATTGTATGGTAATTCAAAGTCACACGCTAAAACACCGGTAATGTATGTTACTCATACTAGCAATGTTTGTAGTAGTTTTTTCCCCATGGTGAGGTAATCCGGAGCTTACCGAGAACGATAAGAACTTTTGCCGATCATTCAAATCTTCTAATAAGGAAAAGTTCATTGGTAAAACTATCACCGTTTTCAACCAGAAACATGTGATCCAATTGTGCAGCTGTATCTCCTGAATGTATGGTTTTGTTACTATCCTAAGTCCTTAATAACTTTCGAATAACTAACTCAGCAATATCTTGCAATGTAAAAGTATAAAGGAAGCACTCCCTCTGTTTTATGCCATTCCGTTCGTTGGTCATTACTGGTAACTTTTGACTACCTGAAGGCCAATTCCCGTAATAAAAAACGTTTAAAATCTATTTGCAATCTCATCTCAGTAATTTATATTTATTAATAATAAATAATTAAATCAATGTCAAATTTAGTCAAAAATTTAGGGAAACTAGAGGTATTTTTGACAGATTGAGACTGAGATCAGACTGTGAACATTCTTAAAATTAAGAGAATTGGTCCTCTGATATAAGGAAAAGTCACTTTGGTCACGGTTGGTATAGTGATGTCGAAACTTTTCCTTAACCGTCACTGTCATTAGTGTTTCTTTTATTTTGATATCGATAAGTATTTTTGTCTGCAGCCTACAGGCAAAAATATATGACCAACGAAGTGTTTTTTTTATTACAAACCTTTTCGTCGAATTACTTAGCATACGAATGTGCCTAATAAAATTAACTTGGAAGTTTTGAAGCAAAGCTTACACATTTGGTTATGTTATGTTACCTACATGTAATAAACACGATAGGTACTAAACTTTAGGACGTACGTGTGGCCACAATAAAATAAAATGTACAACATTGCTTGTACCAAAGTATAAAGACGAACATAGAGCAGAAAAACAAATAAAAACCTTACCGGAAGAGAGAGGAGTTCCACAAAATTCGTGAATATGAAGAATTAATTTCAATTATGGCGCCCCACTGGAGCAGCTTCCCAGTAGGTTCAACTTTCGTTGATTGCTTCTATGGCTTTGAAATTAAATTAACTACCAACATCCCACATTTATTTTAACTCCACTAATTGGTAGGAAACGCGATGATATTATTTACAATACTACTTGCATTATGTAGAGTGCATCGCCGTTGATGCTTGTGCAAGATAGATAGAATGTACTCTAGACAAGACCGTTTTAGTACATAAGTAATGAAGTTAGGCACAAGAGTAAAAGCGTCAGTAACTTATTCCGCTTGCGACTGTGTCGTGCTCTCCACATTTGATCAAATATGGAGAAGACTTTTGTCGAAAATAATTAATAGCCTAATTCCCAAAAGTATAACGAGGTGTAAAGACATAAAAGCCGTTGATAAGGTCTCGTAAATAAATTAAGAATTAAGAGGACTCCGAGCGCGTTTACGTGATCAATTATTTATCGCAGAGTTACAACAAACGAATAAAACAGTCGAAATGAATGATCCTCTAAGCGAGCAAAATGGGCAACGTTTTTAATTAAACGTATCATCCGAATAACAAGCAACGCCCTTTGGGATTGATTTTATACATTTGCGATATTGCGCTGATCAGGGATTGAGGGCGAGCTACGCTATATCGGAAAATATTCTGAAAATGATGGGGGATGGGAATAATGTAAAATTGTATTCAACCACTCCGGAATGCCTGAATTGCAGAATCGTGATGGACAACATCCATACATGTAGAGCGATAAGCCATAAGAAAGGAATCCACATCAAATGGTATTTGTGTTAATGTTTGATGAATGGATCATAACATGATATGAATACCGCGCAAAGCACGAAATTGTTGTTATAAAAGTTGATTGTTCAGACAAGTATGCGAATAGACCAGACGAATAGCACAGCTAAGGTGACTTTAGTCATACAGTATTATGATTAGTGCAGTAACAGACACAATTCAGAGGGTAAACGGAGCGGAGAGCGGCAATCTCCTCATGCGAAACGCGACAAGTTGTCGAGTCATCGGTGAGTAATTCTGGACAAGTTTTACTTTGGGACGGTGCAGTTTCATATAACCTATAAAAAGTATCACACAAAAACAAGTACGAGAAAAAAGATCTGCTCAGGTGTTGGTACACTAAGAAAATCGACAAGGCTTCATATACCGTATACGCATTAATATCGTTTGAAGCCGTATATGAATATCGTGCGTGTGCAGGCATGGTGACAACTTGTTATCCTTGTCTTTCGATCGGACACACCTATTTTGCGCAGAATTTGTTTTTGTTCTACGAATTTTTGCTATGCCTTGCTATGGTTTATACCTACGAAGTAATACTAAGCATCAAAGAACCACGTTACCCGCCATGCCGAAATCAATGTATATCTCTGAATACAATCAATAGGAAACGGAAGCCTTTCCAAGTCTAATCCTGTTTGCAAACCTTTGAGAAAAGCTTCCCTTAATAATTCAGAATGAAATTCCAATATTTCTGGGGCATTCCTTTCAGATATTTCTCGGAAACCATTAGATGATAGTATCAGTAATGGAAGGAATCCAATTACTTGAAACAAAGATTGCTTACTGCGTTTCATACATTTTCGCAGTAAAATATAACTTTCCACATGATCAGGGAGCTATGAGGAAGGACAAAGGAGCAACATGTCAAGGGCAGGTCGAGGATTCTGCGCAATAGAGTTGGGGGTTCGACACGTATAACAAGAATTGCAGAAATGGAGCGAGGTTGAACCCTTGTTGAAAATTGTGGTTAACTCTGAAACTATCAAGGTAGTATGAAAATTCTTACACTTTCTGCATATTCCTTTGGAGAATTAATGAGCTGTTTTAAATATAAAGAGTTTCAGTCCATGGATACTTTAGGTCTTCGGATACATCTAGAGTACAAAGGATTTTTCTTTTGTTGATTGGAAAATTTCAAAAACTGATGCAAAAAGGTGTCTCCAAAATTAGCAAGGATGATGGAGGTAAATCTCAAAAAATATTGGACTACTAAGGAATAATTACTTTGCAAGCGTTCCAAATACATGCGCATTACACCATGTTTTTTATGAAAATTAGAATCCGTTGCTAACTATTTCCGAGCACTATTTAGGTTAGTAGTTAGTATTAGTAAAGTACTTACAACCACGAAGTAAACTAAACGTTTCACAAAACAGGATTTGGTTTACGAATTTTACGATGCAACATCAACTGTATTTACTGGCTAGCAACATTAGCCTGGTCGTGTCATCACCCTGACCCATTTACAAGCAAATCTGCTGTGCGCCTACGCACCCGGTATCTGCGTCAACCGTCAGTTATCGCACGTTTCAAACTCAGCATTTAATAGCCTCGCCTTCTAAGAAGGACGATTCGTTAAAATGCTAACATGAAGATCTAATGACACTATTTATAGTATGAGGTAATGCAGTGGCATGTTTTGAAGCACATCCATAAAATATTGCTCATCGCATGCGATTGGCATTCAAACTTTTTAACCTAGGTTGATTATGACATGCGCAAAGATGAACCGTAAGATACAGCCCCTATTAGCACACAAATAATCAATTGAGAATATATAGTGATCTTATGTCGATAAGGTTGCCTCACCTGCCGAAGTTTATTTATGTACGCCACTAAATAGACGGGCTATCCAACATATTGAAGGACACAACATCAATTACGGGAGAGGATAGATTAATGTCAGCCTGATAAAAGATTGAATACAATGCTCTATTATTGAAACGATAACGATGTACAATTAATTTCATACGTGCAGTAAATTGCAAGGAAGAAACTGACGCGACGGCACAAGTTATGAGACTTGTAATTAAAAACTTATCTTTGAAACAGAATCATTAGTTAGTAAAAATACCATCCAAGGAAGCAGCGGAAGAAATATAAAGCAAGGAGAAATTGCTTTAGCGAAAGCGTCATCGAGAAGCAATAAATCAATAATGAAATTGTCGCCGTTTTTCAATTAATTTCGAGTTATGACGTGACGAGCCTATTCCGTCTGCAGACTTATACTCGGGCCGAGTCGCTCCGTCTCCACGACGAGATGTTCACGAGACATCCGCCGCAAGCTCCCTCAATAGTATAATTTCCGCTTGCTGTTGCGACGGATTCTGATTACATTGGAATCGAGGGTTGATGAGCGACTTTATACTCTTGTATAAATTCGCACTTTGTCAAGTTCAGACGTTTGTCGATAAGGTACAAGATTCAAACACTCTACCACAAAACGGTACGAAACAAAGCAGCCACTTCGTTATATAGTTAGTCATAATAAGAGGAAATTGCAATTAAAATAATCTACAATACATTGTGGTTGGTTGCATGATTTCTTTTCAACATGGGTTTTACTTTTAACAGAAAATATTCTCTATTTTCTTTACCAGCAAGAAAGCCATGGAGCTTTATGAAACGTGCGACATTTTAACTTTCTACATGCAACCGCAAGTTCAATGTTCCAAATCACGTAAGTATGTATGTTCACCATCATAGGTTCCGATTTACACCAAGTGTTGTGGTTTGTTTTCTTATATCTTGATAACCTGTCTACGCAGCTACGAGAGATTAAAAGTGAAAGCTTAGAGACCTAGTCATCACTACTTTCACTGCCAAGGATATGTTTATCAATAATGATTACTTCGTTTAAGTTCAAAATTAATATGATTTGTGGCAATTCGCGTGACATGTAAAACAGTCTACCTCGTAAATATGTATGATGTCGGTCGATGACCGTATTAGCTACCGTTTCGTGCAAACACATACAAAGTGGGACACTGTTTGTGAACTGGAAATTGTTTTAACTTTAAAATCAAATCTGTTTAGTTATTGTGTTGGAATATGGAAACTGATTTCGGCACCAGAATGATCCATTTATTTTGATAAGGTCACGTACACTTCCAATTGCAGTTTGGCGTATGAAATTGCTGTCACAACTTTTTATATTCAAATTGCATCCCCAAAATCATCTTCAGTTCATAACTATTGAGCCAACAACATATTGTGGACGTGTTAAATGCATCGAAGCAAGTAATGATTAGAAAACGAATTTCTGTGTTTAACTACTGTAATATGCAGTATTTTCTCTTAGACTGGTTGTGCATTTCTAAAGTTAATTTAAAAAATCTGCATATATTTTTAACTTGCATTAGATTCTCAGCAGTTTTTGTTTATGATATATTGTTACGGAAAGTGGAGCATAGTTTTACGATAACATCTCCTCATCCATACAGTTCGATTCATTAGCAGTTTATTGGTATTCTATTCCGGCCGTCCAGACAAACGTAACCTCTTCAGAAACGCGTTACCTATAGACCACAACAGCGATAAGCTTTAAATGAATTACCACCAGATTCCTCTTATTTTGTCGTAAGTCAATACAAAGGGAGTTGATAGCAGTTCTGTCAGTGTGTATTTGCAACATACCAGTGTCTTCATGAGTGCAGACAGTTCTTTGGTGACGACAGCGAATTTGAAGAATGCGGCGCCGATATCTGGCTCCGAGTCTTTGCTGAGGGCGTTTCCTCCCAGCCGCTCCAGCGCCCGGGAGAGGTACATCTCGTTGTCCACGTGAGCTAAATACAAAAATTTGGGGATTAGGACATGTAATGTAATACGCTGCTGAAATAATTCAGTATGCCAACCGATACTTTATAAACAATGTAAGCTAGCACGTGTACGATTTGAATATCACAAACATAATACAATCAATTAATATATTATATTATAAGTAATTGGATTTAAAAAAAACCGGCCAAGTGCGAGTCGGAGTCGCGCTCGAAGGGTTCCGTACCATTATCTATAAAAATCACGTCTGTTGTATGGGAGTTAAGTATTTATTTTATTTTAATTTTATTATTAAAGTAAAAATACAACTGAGTATTTTGTGAATATTTCAAGTGCAACAGAAATATATAATTTGTGAAAATTTCAACTGTCTAGCTATCGCGAAGACAGACAGCGAAGTCTATAGGGTCCCGTTTTTACCCTTTGGGTACGGAAGCCTAAAAATCACAATGAGCCAAATGACTCAAACCAAGTTGACTGAACAAAGGATGAGGTTAAAGAATAAAATGTAGCCAATATAATTAATTAATCGCACAAAGCCGGCACAATTCTCTTCCAATGAAAAATTCTGTTTTACAAAGTTTCCAGGTTGTTCGACAAAGACTCGTTTTATCTTCCTTGAGCCGACGGACATTTAATTAGTTTCCCAGTCGGATTTACTCGGTCGCTATAAAGAGAAGCGCCAGTAAAGTTAGCTGCGCTTAACTGCAGCCTGTTACTTGCCCACTGCCGTAAGTGCTTAGTATTTAATTGTAAGACTTTTATTTGATCTACAAAACTTAGAATAACTGTATTCAAAGACGGTTCTTTCTAAGGTGAATATTTTCCCGAAGTAAAACATAAGGGGACCTAAAAAGGCCACTTTGGTAGAATCATAATAGGAAAAAAAAACAATTACAGTATTTATTAATCATATTGGATTTTTTTTTTTTTTTTTATTTCTACAGTTTAAATGTTATTTCATTGTGATATGAATTGCACACAGATCATATTATGAATTTGTCAGTTTGTGACCATTTTACGATTTTTAATATGATTCATATTATTATCCTATTATGATTCTGCCAAATTGGCCTTTTTAGGCCCCGAGTGCTCCATAAAATAAAGGAGATGTCCGCTAAAGAGTTGGGATTTATTTATAGCCGTTGCCGACTCGTTGCTACGAAAATTTGAAATGGATTCTTGGGAATGGAATATAGCAAATAATCATGGGTCCAGTTAAAAATAAACAACATAAAGGCGCACTGATGAGTCTCGGAGATCCGTGTCGCGGCCCACATTTACCTAGCTCAATCCCACCGACGCTTTTTGAATATTAAAGCACAGACCTCACGCCATTCAATTTCTCCGTGGAGCTCTTCTTTAACCTTCTACTTAATATGAGGTTTACATAGCCTCGGGCCGGGTTTTCGTCAAACTGGTCTCCCAAATTGCCAATAATAAGGGATTATAACATAAAACGAAAGTGATGTCGTGACTTGTAACAGTAAAATGTTATTGCAAGTAGGTGAATGTGAACTAATTGAAATTGTAAAGGCTAACAGCAGTATTGAATAGATAAATAATGCAAGTTCCTATAAAATGCTGACCAAAACACTAACGCCTGTGTATAGTTGGATACGTTCCAAGAACGCGTCCTTCCACCCATTAAGATTTTACAATAAGTAGGTGCCTACTTGGAACTGTGAACATTGTAGTAGGTATTAGGAAAATATATATGTACGTGCCTTTTTCGTTGTACCGAGAAATACAATGAAAATTGAGAACCATCTTTACCATAATTATTATAAGAAAATATGACTGATTCATCAACGCAGACTTAACTACGCGCTCTACGTAGAGTCGCAGAGCCTAAACCACTGAAGGTGGCGGTTCCTTTTTAGTGGTGGTGAGTTCCTTTTTTGAGGCTATGTACAGACGCCAGCAGGTCAAGCTACCCGAAACTGTCAAATTTTCCCAAACAACCTAGAGCCTTAATGCGTTAAAGTTTAAAATCTATTAAAGAAATTTGACAGATTGTAGTAGCTTGATGTGCTGGCGTCTGTACTACGAAAGGATTATTGGAAATTCTAACACTAAGAGATTGTTAAATAGGGGATGAAAGTTTACATGACAATCCGTTGATTTTTTTTTTTAAGGGTAAATCAAAGAAAACTGGTAGGTATTTGGGCTTTTTGGTTAAAAGCTATAAAACACGTGTTTTAGGATTTTTTACTCCTAAGTAAAAATAGAGGATGAGTGTGTACGGGAAAGTCGGCAATGTACGCGGACCAAGTTGCTAGCAAAGTGCTAGTCTTCCCTAAACCTAAACACTGCATCATTCTGTAGGAATGTTGGTGTTTTTGATTGGTTGTTTTTGCGAGCGCGTGCTCGCGGAGCGCACGACCTTGCCAGCTGCGCCAGCGCACAATCCGAACTCGCACGGCCAGTTCCGAGCGTTTGGCACTTTGGCTTGACGCGGCCTACGGCACAGGCGCTAAACGCGACCACAATAAACAAACCCTAGCACGCGATGGAATTGCACTCAATAAACTTGTACTTACAACTTAGAAAAAAACTAAAACAATCTACCTATTTCTAAAACACGGCAGCGGCTTATCATTTTAAAATTAGACATCCTACCATGACTTATGTGTGACTAGTGACTACCTAAAGAAGATTTATCTTATCATATAGAGTGCAGTAAATACAGCTATAAATTGAGGAAATACTGCATCGTGTGGAATGTATACCTCACGATTCTCACTACACTCGTTATAACTAGAAGCTAGAGCAGGTGCGGGGTGTTCCCCCATGGTATATCTCCAGTTCGAAACAATAATCTAATAGGCATGTCCAGTTACACCGTAGCCAGCGAAACCAGACGTTCGACCTACTTTCCTTGACAAGTCGCACATGAAGGGAAATTCATTCGTGACCGGCCACCGCGACTCGAATCGGTTTATATTTCAATTTGTATTTGTTCAAATGCAGAAACCGTACTTGGAGAGACAAAAGGAGAATTAATATTATTTACATTTTAAAGCCATACAACTCAAGTCTTTCCATTCAATGGAAAGACTGGTTCTGCTCTTTCATAAATGGTATGCTTAGTTACATCGTGAATTGCTGTGGTTATTAAAATCTGCTTAGCATTTTGCAGTCAGTTGCATAATTTTGCAGACATTTCAATATGTTTAAGCAGCGCCCTTTTGATTTGGTTGCTTGGCTGTAATTTGTAACGGAAATAAAAAGAAATTTGTCGCCAGGAAGGAAAGTTATTAAGTACTGCGAACATTATAAATCAATCCGAAATTATATAACAAGTGAATGGAAGTGTTTACAAATAATGCATTAATGTCTGTCTGCAAGTACTATTTGTTGCGATATTTGGGTCATTCTAGTTCAGCGGGTTGAACGGCCTTTCGTCCTAGCAAGCCGGTTCTGTGCTCGGCCTAAGCTATGCATTAGTAGTTTCTATAGTTTTGAATATTGAGTACCTAGAGTACCTACCCATTGCACATTTATGCCTCAATGTGACAGGTAGGTACTTCGTTAAATGCATGGTACATTATCATGATTTCCGCATCCGAACATACCTGCCCCAGCAGTCTCGACATTCATAGCGATCGCTTTACGACCGAATTCGGTCGCCAAGTCGCAAATTGACAGGTGAAATGTATGGAGTGACAGGACTTTGCGACCGAATTCGGTCGTAAAGAGATCGCTATGAATGTCGAGACTGCTGGGGCAGGAAACAGCGATGCTGTTCGGTAAAAGAAAATCAATATGTGTTCCACTGAAAGATTCTTTATAACAATTACTCACAATGATTTGTTCTGAGAAAGGGTACGAGTAGGAACGCCCATTTCATCACCTCAGTCATCGAAGTCACCTTGTTGGTTACTTTGGAGTTCTCCGACACTCATTCCTTGCGGCGAGTTTAATTTTCAAGTATCGAAATGGAATTTATTTTTAAAGTTACCAAACATGCATCGGATATCTCAGCTATTTCAGTCTGCTATTCATATCGTATACTTCCTCTATTTCTATTTTTAATCGAGTCTCGTTCTCGTGTCGCCTGTAAAACGCGCCACTAGACGGGAATACAAATAAACTCGTCAGAAAGTATATTGTCCGGTTGCCGTCTGTTCCGTGCTAAAAGAGAACTAGAGGACATTATTGATTTTTCTATTAGGCTTAAAAAGTAGAAGAGTATTTCTCATTTCGCATGCCCGTGGAGATATTTGGTCTTTTAATATTAGCGAACCATTAGGTAAATAACTATTTAGTTGCGTCAAGTAAAATTGGAGCCATAGTGCGTTAGTGCAGAAAAACAATACACGTCCGAGTTTCCTTTTGTTTCTTTTGGCAGACTTGAGGCCAAGTTTGTTTACTTAGGTGTAAAACTACGGTACTACTCACCATTTCCAGAGTTATGTATTGCCTTTATCGCCTTTTTCAACTTAGTTAGGCCATCTCGGTCGAAATCCAACGTCTGAAACAAGGTAAAGAAAACATCAAACATGCTCCGTGACGTCAAATGGCGGCGAATTTCTTTAAAACAAATATTTTTGCTGGCAGAAACGTCCATTGCGACTGCGAGTGCGACATTGGATTCGCTCAAAACTTTTTTACGTGGACAAGCTGTCACCGGCATAAAGACTCGTTTACAATAGGAGCCACGAGCCATTCAACTCGGTTTGGGAGCACAGCGAACATCTGTCGACCCAGCTGGCGATTAATCAATGGCCCCCCTGAGTTAAGCAATCGGCGCGTACGAAAATAAAACTCGCAACGATTCGGTGCACCTTGACTTCTGTTTGGCTCAAGTGTACATTTGCAGTCGGCCTGAGGCCTGAGCGCACTCTCTGATTGATGTTGATACAGTGCGATAAGAAAACATTATCGAATTTTGTGTCAATGACCTTTAAAATAAATAAAACCAAAACCAATCTGTATTTTTCGTTATTTTTTTATGCAAAAAGAAATGCAAGTTAAGTGAGACGGTATTATTATTTATGCCATTTGCAACAAAACAATATTTTTCAGTCCCGATTAGATACGGACACGTCACATAACACTTTAAATTGTTAATTATTTAAATTAGTTCATAACACCTGGCTATTTGGGGAATCATAGCATAGTAGACAATAATTATTATGAAGATCGATTGAATAGTTAAATACATACTTAGTAGATATCAATTACAAGAAGTTACATTATAAGAAAAAACATGCATGATGATGAGCGAAATAACACATGTAGGTACCTATTAGCCATAAGGGCTAAACGACATTAATTAGAATAATTTAATGAGGTGGTAACTGCTATAGTGAAACGGATCTTATGACCCTTATAGTTAAGTTATTAAAGCGCCAAACGTAGCGTGACGAAGTAAACTAACCCGCCCGCAAACATTACCCTGGAAATGACGTTGTTAAAAAATAGTTCACTGAAATGACCAACTTTGTGCTAAGCACTGGCATTATGCAATGCGGTTTTATAATTTACTAGTATTTGGCCGCGACTTCGCCCTCGTGGATGTCAGAAAATATCCCACGGGAACGTACTACCGGGATTAAAAATAAAGTACCCTATGTGTTAATCCAGGTAAACAATGTATTCATTCCGTAATACATTGTTTTCATAAGTCTATTGGTTACGCCAGCGCACGCCAGTAAAGGTCCCAGTCAGCATGAGTTTTTCCAACATCTTCAACAATTATCGTCGTATTTCAACGAATTTACACAAAACCTTAATTAATTATACACCTAAACCTTCCTCATGAATCACACATCACACCGTCCATTAGCGAAACCCGTATGAAAAACCGTTCGGTAGTTTTTGAGTTTATCGCGTTCAGACAAACAGATAGACTGACGTGTCTGGGGAGACTTAGTTTTATATTATGTGGTGATTTCCGTAATAATATTTGCTTAAATTCAGTTTCGATTAAGTATATAAGAGGTGAATGTTAATGGCACCTGCAGTACGATTCTGTAATCATCTCACCGTGAAAACTTAGGTGAAGTGAGCGTGGAGTGAACTGTCGTTCCAACTAATGCTAAGGGATTGACACTATTGACAGCTCACTCTAAGCTCACTTCACCTAACTTTTCACGGTGTGATTTTTACAGAATCGATTTGCTGTGTCATAAGAGCAAAGGTAAAAGAACTATTGCAATATCACGTCCACGATGTCCACTTAAAGTTTGAAACGTCCATAACATCACCCAACTTACATAATCCGCATTTGTCCGAACATAAAGATGATAAGTCCGAGATAACAGAACACAATGAGAATATTCGCTTTCTTGCTCGTGACCAGCGACGCATGAAAAGTTGCGTAAACCACGCCATCAGACGCACAAAACAAACGTAAGTCGTCGTAATCACGAATAAT
The DNA here is from genome assembly GCA_951799955.1 of Apamea anceps. NCBI lineage: Eukaryota > Metazoa > Arthropoda > Insecta > Lepidoptera > Noctuidae > Apamea > Apamea anceps. The sequence continues at coordinate 7,976,549 of OX637501.1, forward strand.
AAAGCCTCTAAACTGTATTGTCACAATTATGTGCGACTAGCTGAACCGGCAAACGTTGTTTTGCCATATAAATTATTTCTAGCTGCCCGGCGCTACTTCGTTCGCGTGGTGTCCTACCCCCTACCCTACCCCTACCCTACTCCTACCCTACTCCTACACTACTTCTACCCTACTCCTACACTACTCCTACCCTACTCCTAACCTGCTAATCCTAGATAATCCGAGTAATGTGGATATATGTATGTTGTCGATTCAAAACAATTAATTTAATACGTGCTTCAATTCGAGTGGCCCCGAGTCTACCGTACCCAGACGCGAAGGGACGATTGTCAAATGTTTGACAGGAAAGTAGGTAGAACAGTTTATATGGGAAAATGAAATTGTTGTTTTTACTATCTTTCTCGCAATTTTTCATATTTTCTGACCGTTTAAACCTTCCCTGGACTACGACAAACATTTCAAAACCAAAATCAGCTAAATCGGACCAGCCGTTCTCGAGTTTTAGCGACTCAAACGAACAGCAATTGATTTTTATATATATAGATAGATAGATTAGCTATGTTCATATCGATTACGTCATGTATTGTATCTTTTTCGTTTCCTTGCAGTGAAGGTAGTCTTGCATAGCAACGATGTGCGGCACCTGCATTATAATAACGAATATGATAGCATCTAAAATGACAGCGAGGCATGTATACTTAACATATCACGACATAGTATTAATGTATGTACAGCTATTTTTAAACTACATGCATTTGTTCCCCGCCTACCACCTGGAACCATTGTAGTAACCTACTTCCTTCACACAACCTGAACACTCATTTTGAACAGTGTGGCAGAAACAATTGTTTGGAAAAAGAAACGCCAATACCAGGCCAGTACCTGCGGCATTGAATAAAGCACAAATCATGTACCATGTAATCTAGTGACCCACGCTAAAAGCCCGCTATTGAAGGAAACTAAACGACTTTTACGCAGGTATAATCGGCCTTACACATTGCGTCGTTGGACTATTTAGAACGGGCCAAGAGAGTTCAGCCTATTAAACATTTTAGTAAAACATTTAACATATATGAACAATGTAGCCGCCGGAGCTAGAGCCAGGCCACACTCACAACAGTTGTTGTTCGAGCCATAGACAAACGCCCCCTTTGTTCTGTCTTCTAACGGATCGAACTACCACCTCTTCGTTCCGCTTTGCATAGGATTCCTCAAAATGGGTCACGTCTCTTTACAGCCGCTGCTTCTCTCTACAGTATTTTTATTACTTACCAACTATTATTTTTGAAATAAATACCCAACTCTATAAATCACACGTCTGTCGAAATTAGCTTACACACATAAAATTGGATCCTCCCAGTTGTTTTAGTTTCAGTAACTGAAGGGTTAACAAGGTGTTACATTCCCAAAATTTATTGAGCAATAAAATAAACAGCTGTTCAAAATAGGTCGAGTAATTAAAACGTCAGTCGCATCTGTAATCTGTACAGAGTTGTGATAGTCATAACAGAACAGCGATTGCTATAGCACAAGGTTTTCACAATGATGGTGGAAGTGACTCATCTGTGTAGTTACTTAATTGAATGTGCTTTGTAACCGGTAACCACAGTTATGCGTCATATATCTAATGGATGTTTCTTTAAGATAGTTTTTGATTCGACAAGTATTTTATCTTTAATTCCAATACCCAGTAGGTTAACTGCTTGAATTTGAGTGGACATGTTTTTTTTTTGCAAACAACACAACAGCAGCAATTATACGGCCAGACGAACTGAAGGGGTATTTCTAAAAAGACTCGTTAGAATCGTCAGCTGCCACGGGTCGCCCATGGTAAGTGGGTTCCTACAGCGAAAGCGGTTGACCTTGCGTATTTACCCTCCGGCTGACATCGAACGATCGCGAAGATTTGCCCAAATTGAAGCAATTTATAGCCGAATTCTCTTAGTAGAATCTATGGCATTCGTTGTGATTTAACGTACAATAATAATACGTTTAATACTATTCCGAGTTTCCAAGGGTGCGCTTAACCGCAACTACATCAATACCCGAAGGTACGATTGCCCTATAAGTATTAATACAGTTGGAACATAAAAGTATAAGTTACGTTTTCAAATGTATTTAAATAACGTGATGTTATAAAACCAATTTTACAAATTGTATTTGAGTTATTCAAAATCGAGAAACTCACTATCTTTTTTGCGCTAACAAACCTGTCTATCCCGGATAAAAACTTTCTCTAGTAAAATGTCCCAAGGGGATCTGTGAATCTGACGCAGAGTTTTCCGATTTAGAATGAAACAAGAGTTTTATTCTGAATATAAAAATGATGGAAGCATATAGCATAGCATTTCGTCTACGGCAGCAGCTACAAACTATTGTTTATTATTCTAGGTAAGCGAGGAAAGAGTGAGGAAGTCGAGAACGTTTTTATCACACCGATTAAGTATTAGGATCCAAGGGCTGCAGTCTCGACATTCATAGCGGTCGCAAAGTCTCGGATTGACAGGTGTAATGTATGGAGTGACAGGACTTTGCGACCGAATTCGGTCGTAAAGCGATCGCTATGAATGTCGAGACTGTAGCCCCTGATTACGCTATTGGTTTGCGAAAACGTGAGCACTGATCTTTAAACGTGTTCGTTTATCCAGGGATGTTGTTTGTAAACATGTTGCGTTTGATTCTAATCTAACTAACACATTAACATGTTGGGCACTACTTACGCTTCATTTACTGATGAACCCATTGTTTTCGGTTGAATACAATGATAACAGAGGAGTAAATCCTAAACACAAAGAATAACTTAATTCATAAGGTACAAGATTAAATAATAAAGTGTTTATTGTTAAACTTATTCAAAAATACAGCAGAAGTTTCGTTGCCAACGCCAGCAGGTGTAAGTTCAACTTTGGCACTAGCACAGGCTTTATCTGCACATTTATTATGGGGCAAGCGAGCTATGAAAAGTATTGCAAGGAATAGAATATTATATCATTGATTACATCTAAATTCGACAGGTATAAGTGGATAGAAACACAGTTCGAGTAACAGTGAACCTGTTCGTCAGTGGGTCAAAAAATTGCAAGCCTCAGGCACATCTCAGTTCACGTTGTTTTTTTGTAAGTATTGCGTTGCATTGCGGTCTGTTACTCATTCTTGACGGTGACTTTCATGCTAATTAATTATCTAACCAGTTATACACTCATGTTAGGATTTTATTATTTAAACAAACATAATTCAGTTCGTTACGTAGCGTTTAAATCCTCTTGTGACCTGACAAACTGACTCATTGTTGGATTTTTCATAGCATACAAATCTGATAGTTAATTTGCGGTTTTTAGGTATCCTACTATCTTACATATAATATAATCCTACTCCTACTATCCTACTAATAGTATAAACGCGAAAGTTTGTGAGGATGGATGGATGGATGTTTGTTACTCTTTCACGCAAAAACGACTGCACGGATTTTGATGAAACTTTACATTTACATCAGAATAACACGTAGTTATAGTTTTTATCCCAATATTGACACTTATGCGGGTGAAACCGCGGGGAGCGGCTAGTAGTATATAATTGTTTAATTGAATGAATTTTGCAAATAATTGATACATGCTGTACTCAACATTATTTCAGGTCATAAACCCATGCCCTAGCCCATCTATAGCGAATTCAGTAAATTATTTTCATTTAGACGTATGATCACCCGTAGGTTCATAAGTACAGACATTAAATATTTACATATTGATTACAGCAATCGATCATAAACAAAATTTGAGTGTAATAGCACACCCACTCATTTAAAGAGAAAGTTCATTACAAAATGTACCAACACGGCGAGTAACCTCAAGCAGGTACTTTCGCTTTATCACATCTGATCAAGGAACACCACATGTTATTTTACTGTTTAATAGGCACGAGTATTTTGCCTTTTTAGTATGTACGAATGAATGCCCTCACCTCTGGGCTACTGAATTTTATTTATTATGAAACAATGAAAGTTGATGCTGGGTGTACAAAACAAATGAGAATGAATTCATAAATTAATTCAGAGATGATAACCGACGATATTTCTCAAGACAGACACGAACATTATGGTAAAAACCTTACTCTGCGGGCTCTACGCATACATTACAATCTTCATGATACTCGTAAGGGAAATGAGAAAGCTGAGATGACGACATAATATACTAACTCTATTATGTCGCATCAGTCTATCTGCAGCAAAGAGTCAAGCTGAATAGAGTTCTCGATGTCAAAATTAAAACCTTTATGAAAAGAGAACATACATTCTGCAGCCCAACTTCCGATTAACTTCGAAGCGAACAAAATGCAGAGAAGTTTTATCAGCTTTTGTCTTTTAAATTGCTTCGTTTAAAGAGACGCAAAAAGATGTTAGCTTCTTTTATGTTTTGAACAATAACGTACTGCAATTGTTTTCCCCTAATTTGTTTTGCCTGATGTTTTTCTTAAACATTTCTAATTCCATGTCGACGGGTGTGAATAGAAAATGTGTTTTGTTTATCGCTTTCTGTTCCTTGTTGATGGGCGTTTACTGGCTATACGTATTGTATTGCATTGAATAGGTGCTTAATGTGACTAGATGTCGTGTATTGACAAGAAAAGTCAAAGGTAATTAAATTAAAGAAAGGGAAGAAGAAATCAATTAAAGATTTATTTACAAGGTAATGATGGAGGTGGAATGGCAGTGATGTGTATAATGTGGAGGTGGGTTGTATGGATGACGATGCGCGATAGGTGGGCTGACGAGGCTGAGGTGGAGATCCAGTTAGAGCTGAAGATGTAGACCGACGAAAGGCAGATGCCGGTGACAGGTATACAACTATCTCAAACTCTAAAGTATTTATTTCAAATAAACCAATTATAGGCACTTTTCAATTGTCAGGGGGTCGGTCATACAGAAAGATAAAGCTCATTCTAAAGCATAGTAGGTACCTATGGAGATATGGACAGTCTAGGATTATCCATACATACATATGATTGACAATCCATAGGATTGTCCATATCTCCATAGGTACCTACGGATTGTCCTCTTCCATTATTCTATTACATTCCTTTTTATTGATTTTAGCCTCGGCTTCGTTGAAGTCCCAATAGAGTTGAACCTGATATTCCGCGAAATAATATTTTTAATAACCCAAAGCGAAAGCAAGAGAACATAAATAACATGAATACGTAAAAAGTAACAAATGCCGATATTATTGCCCGCAAGCAAACGATCAATCATTACAAAGATAGGCGCTGATAAAGAATCGATTGAACACAACACAGCATTGGTTATTGCAATGTTTTACAATATACATATTTGATTGAAATGTCGTGAAAACAATACAGAAATATGTGTCAAAGCCATCAGAGATGCGACAGTAGAAGACGCAAGGAAAATTAAATACACATGTTGCATGTTGCATTTGGTGTATTTAATTTTCCTTGCGTCTTCTACTGTCGCATCTCTGATGGCTTCATTTGTCATCTTACTTTTATGTCAGCTAGTAGTCAACTATTACAATTTTTCTTGTCTGATACAGGTTTTCTACTGTTTTATTTATCACCAACATATATTGAACATTGTAATATTTTAACCACGTTTTGCAGTTTCAATGCTTGTCAACGCAGAGCATATGATATTCAAAACGCCCTATACAAAATCTGGAATTAGTCCGCTCTTCAATGGCACCCCAGTGAGGTCTCCACTCTCCACTGAGTAGCTTGTTCATAACATATGGATACCTACTTATTCTACACCGGTCTTTGGTAAAGGGTTAAAAGCACTACCTTTTCATAGAAACTTTAAAGTATAGTAACCTGCCGTGCTCAAGTGCCCGTAACTCTATCGCAGAGGGCCTGAAGGGGACGAGTCTAATGCATGCCGCTCTACCGGCATGCATAATCGTGTCTGCATTGCCGTAGATTAAACTACGCCATTATTACTAGGAAACTACAACCTCAGGCATTATATATTTATGAAGAAAATGTTCTCTAAATACTGAATAGGTGCGGTGTGACTGTTCCATGAAGTCACCACGAGTCAAATAAAGGAAGTATTCATAAAATACGGCGGTGATAAGCATGCTATGTCTATTAAGAGAAAATTTCGGCGAAGAAGTGTTGGCTTTAGCATGACTAGCCCCAATACAACCATCATACACGTTTAAGGTAACTGATTCTTTGATTAAGTATTATTCATTGGGACAAAAACGTCTTGGATGAACTCTTCATTTCGTGTCGAAAAAAAAAAAAAAAAAAAAACATCGAAGAAGAGTATCATTCTTCTTCGATGTTTTATATTTTTTTAAGCCCAGTAGGTGGCCACGTTGGTACACTAAAACGGTTGAACTCTCAACTCATGTTATAAACAAACATCATACAGATGAGTCACATATGATTTTTATCGCCTACCGCATCTGAGGTGCTTACTTAGCCGAAGTCTTCGCTATGCACCGCGAGATAGTGGCATTGATGATGACTCATTGGCTGTTGACCTTTTAAGGCCTATTCATACAGCGCACTATAACGACGGACCCGATAGCACGGCGGTAAATGGGTTAACATTATTCATATTCATCTTTGGTTTGAGATTGAGATTAATTAAACTGTTAAGAAATAAAATAGCAAACTGCATTCGTTATTTTATTGTAAATGTTAAATTTTAGTAACCAGATGAATTCCATTCTTTTAGGTGAACACAGTTAGTCGGTTTTGGAGTCCGTGGCATATTATTAACACTAAATTCACCGTTATCTTTCATGCGAGACCTTCAGTATATGTAATATGCTATATAAATATAATGTACTAAGTAAGGTAGGTCCTTTTCCATTGTCGTTTCTTTTTTCTCGGAACTCACCGACTATCCGACAGTGATTAAGTACCGATTCGTTTATTCAATTTGTACCCAGTTCTTGCTGGCTATAAGCCAAACGTTTTAAACGCACGCAGTGAAATGGTATACGATGCTGAAATTATATAAATTAGTTGTTACTTTAAGACTAGAGTTTTTGTTTTATTTACTTTTAAAACCAAAACGTTTCGTAATGTTTAATTTTAAACTGTTCTTTGAGTTGCCTAGTGAGAAAGTGTAAAATTTTGGATCTCTCTGTAATGGGCAGTTGTTAGTGTCCTCGATTGCAGTGGGCTGGCCATACAATCATTTCCCAATCGTCTAAGTATCTAAGTGTCCCTGTCGTCAAAATGTCATCAGCATTCACTGTGCGTCATAAACTCGACACTTCTAAGCAGCAGATAATTCACTTTTGACGTGTTTGTGGGCTACACTGCAATTTATCCCATTGCACGGTCTTGAGCCTTCATTACATTATCTGCATACGACAGTGCAGCTTGTGCCTTGATTGAAATGCATAGGACGCTTCTAATATAGTTCTGCATTATTTCCATCCTCTTAATATTACACGTAATAAATCAGGGTTCATTATGACAGGAACATTATTGATATTTTAGACTTTCCGAATAAGAGAATTTCTAGCTTCTGGCAGACAAGAACACGTAATGGCCCTAATAAAAATATTAATTTACTTGTTAATAACTCAACTTTCCGATACATGATGATTTTTAAATTGATAACTTCCATAATAACGCCTAGCGACCCAGTGACCTACGTTCGCTCGTAGAGCTACCACCTTTCTATCCAAGTTTGTTTTACTTGTTGGCGGAAACGTGTTCCGATATAACGGCCAGTGGTCAGTTAGTACGCTCACGCAGGAAATTGGAAACTGCCACTTGTACTTAGTTTGATAACAGAAAATAACTTGTATCCAGCTGCAATTTACACTTCTATTTGATAAGGATATCAGGCGCGGTCTATTGTGTGAACTTTGAAGGATATTGTAATGAACAGTGTAAACAGTATAGTCATATGACATAAGAGTGTACCTCATCTGTATGTGAAAATTCATGAAAAACTGCTGAAGTTTGATTCTTAATAAATGTGAATTCACATTTGCTTACACGTTTTTTATTGTATAAGAGAACAACTCGATATCAATACAATTTTGTATTGATCATGAAATGCGTGTTAGAAGAGCATGATCAACAATGAAAATAAAATACTAATTTCCGCCGCCTGAAACTTGTTTGTCGATCAGTCGACCAACCGGTCAAGGTTTCCTTTTGCAATGGTAGTCTGAGAGATATCAATGTCGAACTTTCTCTAAACTCGTAATCCCGGTTCTGGTGTTCATTATGCGGAATATGTAAATTCTTTGTTTCGTCTAGTATTACGACTAAAATAAAAGTTTTGATAGCGACCGAGACTTGCAAATTCAATATGGAACCGCCTTGTTTTATGTTCAAGAAGGTAGGCAGGATAAAATCGTAAGGTGAACAACCGAGGCAGTGTTTACTGACAATAAATAATGAACGAGGACAGCTGAGGTTCCACCAGCGATGTGCTAAGAGTGAAGAGAAGTTCAGTCTGATATTAAATATTCCTTTGGGCATGCAGACTATCGCAGTCTTTCTAATATGAAGCACTACCTTATCCTCAAGTAGAAATTGAAGAATCAAAATGTCTTATGTAAAATGTCTAGACTAAAATGGCTATTTGGCTGTACCTCTTATTGCAGGGGGAAGGGAACTAGAGATCGCGACAAATTCCACGTCTGTGACTTGACATTTCTATGAAACGCTAAGTTAGGTTGTTCTTGTTATCAAGTTCGTTGATGCTGCGATCCCCAGTTGTATATTTGACTATACCTACATAATCGTAAATTCCGAAGCATCTACCACGATTTTAAGGTATTATTATTGTTTTACTGTTTATGTGGTGCCTACAAACAGCAAGTAGGAATCGAAATCACACATGAAAGCTGCCGAGATTTTCCTTGCTCTACGTGTTGATTGGTTATTATAGGTACCTAGATACTTCCATTCAATTACATAAAAGCTTTTTCCTTTTGTCTGTAAACTATTTTAATTACTGATCAGTGACGAGTGATGAGGAAAGTATTACATTACGGAAACCGCAAACCGTACATGGATTGAAAAGTTTTTTAGGTAAAACGTAAAACCTACCAAAATTTTGACGTAACCATGATTTTAACGTTTACGTGACCCGTTGGTTGATAACCGTTTGTATTGTTATTACCAACTCGAGTTTAGGGAAAAGTGAAGCATCATAATTTGCTGTTGTGTTCAGGAATACAGCTCTCGGCTTCAAACCCTTGACCCGGCCTGACAAGAGCCTCTTATGGCGTTTATCGAGGCTCACGCCGCCAGGCAGTTGACCGTCACGATTATTGACAAAGATTGCCTGCCATATCCTACATTTAACACGTCATCAGTGTCGTATACTATTCTTCAAGACCGTTACTTATTGTTATAGGTATAAGAGATCGTAATGACATGTAACGGAAAAAACATCATGTGGTCTTCCGGTATCAGTTTCCAAGGTTTTTTTTTCTACAAAATATCGTGTATCTTTACTCAGATTCAAAACAAAAATCCTGGCTTCTTGAATGCTTTTATAGCCCTCACTAGTGGCGATACTAAAATGTGCGTCCGGCACCCCCTGGGCAAATAGCCGCTCTATACCACCTCGCTGACTGGCAAATATTTTTATACAGCATGAGCTATTAGTTCGGGCCGAATTGCCGATACAAGAGAGAGCAGAAGAGGATTACGTTTCAAAAAGTATTTGCCTTTAACGCCAAGAAAACAGCCGGAAGCCAGGACTCACCTGAACATTGGAATGCTCGGCAGATGTCAAGCGTGTCGTCCCCTAATAAGTATTTCCGATGGTTAGTCATGATATAACTTCCTTCGTAGGTAATTGCGGAGACAATACCTTCGGTTCTTCGTTAGATTTTATTGTAATGGTATCAGACTCTCGAGTATTCTTATGTCCGAGATGGCTGAGGTAAGGCAGAGCTAATAGTACTGCTGAAGTCTTTGCTGACACCTGACAAGTGTTCCTGGACTATTTTTAAATGCTCCGCCATCATAATAGGTACGTCAATGTTATCAAGGAGCATTGCGCTCCATTACTCACATTCATTCAAAGAAGTTCCCTGACAGAAATGTTGGTGAAACTGTAGTCAAAAATGATCTAGTATTCTAGACAAAGGAAATGTTGCTTGTTAGCCCGCGAATCACGATAAAAGCCCGAAATATAGGCATAAAAGTATTTAAGCATTGTGTTGTTACGGATTATGGAGGCAAAGGATGCGTTGAGGAATTTCGTCGATAAGACCCTTTGGTGAGACTTCTTATAAACGCGAACACGCGATAAAGCTTTGTACCGTAAGTAGAACAAAAGGGGATCCTTTTTAGGTTGACAAATAATATGCGCTGCAAACAGGAATAGTCCTTGCGGTGGCTGTGGTCAGATGAAGGTTTTGGCGATAGTACGTATACACATTGATTTGTCGCTACATCTTTAAATAGGCGAATAACAAGAACTGCATCGGTCTTGTTTTGGTTGAAGTTTCGGTTCATAGTTTCCGATTCCGAGGATTAATTATTATTAGAACTTCACCGGACAGAAGAAATAATAGACAAATTTTTCAATGATGACGATGAATGAACTGAAATCGAGCTTTACCAGATTCAAACGTGAGTCGCTTTTTCAAATTCCCTGCATTTCATCCCTATTACACCCGTGTGCACTATAAGGGCATGGTCAGTGGTTTTTGAGAAATACGTACTTACAACAAACGAAAAATCTGTGTCTAGTTACTATATTAATCAAAGTAGTAATGATACCTATTTAATAAGGTCTTTGCAACAATATCGTATGACGATATGCGTTCGTAATCAAATTGCAGAAATACGTCGGTTTATTGTTCTTGCGTGGGCACAATTTATCAGGGTGTGTAATATTTTTGTCCACAATTATGGGGGCGTTTCCAAGGTCGAGGCGCGCCTACGCTCCGGGTGTTATCATAGAGTCCTGAATTTAATAACGATATTTTATCAAAACAAATGTTTAATAAATTAACACACCCACCTATATAAACACGGTAAACTATAATCAAACAAATAAATAGACGTGTTTCAACACGTTTGTCTTTTTTCAAGTAAAAGTAAACGCGGATTTCATTTTTGCAATGAAAACAAATACCAGCACGTAAGTGGCGAATGCAGCTACCTACCCATCCTAGCGACCATGGTTATATATTGAGGATTTTGTTTATTCCGCTTTCGGTATGTGGTCAAAAATGTTCGTATTGACACCCTTTTTTTAACAGGAAAATACTGTTTTCTTATCTTCTCAACTGCTTGACTTAGATTTGTTGGCAATTTGTCGAATTATAATGGCTGGTATTACCTCTTCCAAAGCGCTGATGGTCTGACGACATTGTGGCATGCGGGAAACGAACGTAGAAGTAGTAGGAGAACTGTAATCCTCTCTAGTTTCCTCAATGAATTCACCGATACCAATAAGACCCGGCATGGTGGCCAAACACGAAGACCCGCTAGTTCAAGTCCAAAACTTCACATTCGTTTATGGTTAACAAATCACACAAAACTAACAAACGTCGAAATGCAAATTGAACACATTATCACCTACAAAACACTTGTGCGCAAATAAAAACAATATCGCATCTAAACACGTCAACTCACAAACCGCCCATTCTCAACAAAGATGAATGAAGCTACTAAATTGATTGAAATTGAAGAACGACGACGACTGGGTACGAACAAGGACCGAATGTAAAATTGATATAAGAACGACACTAACTTTCTTTAGGTTGTACACCTGTTTCCGGTGCTTGTACTTAGTTTTTTAGTTCGGATATTTCTTTCACGTGTAATTTTATATAGCATTATTTTATTATTATTTATATTTTATATACTATTGTATTTTTTGGTTTCAAAAAATACAAAAAAATACTAGTTTGGATTTGTGCTCAGTGGATAGGCCCTACTCTACCTATTACGTGGTACTTAAACTTAACTGGGGAAATGTGGGTGTACGTACGCATTGCGACATATCAAGCTATACATTTTCAGTATAAGCTAACTCATTATATGTACATACGAAAAACCTATGCGTGGTCAGATAAAACTGAAAATGTATTGCTTGGTAATATGTCGCCGTATGTATGTACTATTGGTGCACTTCCGCCTAACATTTCGGGGAATACAGCCGTAATGTTATGTTTTATATTGTATAGCTCACCGGACTGTTATGTGAAACGTACCTAAGAGATTAAATGATTAATTTTTATTAATAGTGCTAATTTGATTGAGTAAATACAAATAATAATCAGCAAAATACATTTAATTTACATGAATAAATGCTATGAAAAATAATTTAGGTTTGTTGTTAATTTCTAGATAATTTACTTTGATTTCCTAGTGATATATCCGAACATATGGCGGAAGTCATACGTGTTGAAACCACTGTCTGTCAAAATATTGAATGAACTGAATGATAAAAATATAATGACGGAGCTGTCACGAGGTATGTGTGTCCTACTTTCGTATTTTATCATTTTAAAATTATTGTTTACCTCCGGTTTTTGTAAGTTTCTAACATTTATACATTCAAAATAACACACCATTATATTGTTAGGCCATAAATTGTTTTTGGGAAGAATACATTTTGTTTATAACTTACGTGTAAATATGTACGTAAGAAAACAATACTATTTTTTGCCAGTTTTGTAGAGGAAATACGATTCGAGAATTATCTTCTTATTTTAACGAAATTATGTGCTATCAATTAGACTTGTTACAATATTAATTACACTTGAAGTGAATTTGTTCATCTGCCATTCTCATTGCTTGCAGTGACGGTAACTTGACATGGAGTCCATGACCTTTATTGTTTATTTCATTTCAGAAATTGGAGAAATCTGGTCAAGATTATTCGACCATCGTCCGTTTCTAAATGGTGAAATAAAGCTTATGCTGAAAGAGTTTGAGGTAGGTATGCTTAGTTTATTTGGCATAATTATTCCAACATAGTCAACCCTGACTCAACTACAGATCAACAATCAACATTAATATAATTGTGAATTGTTCATTTGTAGGAGAAGCGTGGAGATCGAGAAGTTGAAAATTTGTTTGCTATACTTGAAAAGTTAACAGATATAAAAGACAGTCAGGCAGAAAAGATTAGAAAGTCTGGTGAAACAGGGCTTCCAGTGTTGAGAGAAAAGTTAGATCAAGCGTTGCAGCTCAGTGAAGAGGTTGAAAACGATTATCTTGAATCACACAAGGTTTTAATATTTATTTAGTAATGCTTGGTCATTTCTGATGCGTCACTAGATATTACAATACAATGATGAAAAATATTCTGACTGTAAAAGTTGAAGAAAACATAGCTTTAGCTTTTAGTCGTGGAAGGTGGTGTCGTAGTAGTGGTTTCCGACTAACTTCTTTATCTTTCAGGTGCATGAACAACGCCGACAAGCACTGAAAGAAAAAAGGCAAAAAGAATGGGATCAGTTTATTGATGATATGAACTTCAAATGTCAAAGAGTAGACAACACCTTTGAAGAAAAAGAAGAAGAACTAAGGGACTTGTATGCTGATCTTAACCATAAACTAAATATTGCTAAGTAAACAATGGATTCCATAGGATCACTTGTTGATACCAACCTCAGGATCTTCCCATCAAAGTATTTAATAGATTACCTCAAAACTATATGTATTGATGATAATGTACCCTTAAATATTGCAAGACTAGTCAAAGGAGAAAGTTATGAAGCTAAACATAAAGCACCCAAAGAAGATACAAAGATAATTCCAGTACATCTTAATAACAATGATATTGAAAATTTAAATAAAATCAAAGCACTTATGAAGGTAGAAATTGAAGAAGTCACAGAACAAGTAGAAAAAAAAGATGTTGATGAGACTTCGAAAAAGGAAAGTATAGAGAAACCTGAAAATAATGAAGAGTCAGCCCATGCCGTCTCCAATAACAAATCAGTCGCTAAAAAGGACCTAAATGAAGATGATGATGAGGAAGAAGACAAATTGCATTTAAATACTGCCGATATAGACTGGCTTTACACATACTTGCAACAACAAAGAAATACAAAAGAAACTGGAGACAAAAGTGTTCCATACCTACATGTACTATTAGAAGGAGCTTCTATTGAAACACCAAAAAACCAGGTACTTAAGAGGGATCCTGTTCTTGAGGCCAGATGTGTAAAATTGAGGTCTCAACAGGAGGCTAGGGAATATCGGAAAATGACGAAATCTGTAGACAATGTTAGAATGTGGTTTCCAGAAGATACTATCGCTTATCAATGTAAGTATACAAAGAGTTTTCATTTTTAGCTGGATATGTTCTATGTTACGGGTTTGGTTTCATCACTTAGTCCTTCAAGTGGACAATTGTGCGTGATTTAGCTGGATATCATTCTGATTCTCCTGCCCCTCACCATAATGTATTTGGGGTCCGCGCAACATCTTCACATTCACTTCATATCTCTTCTATTATTACTCGTCATCTCATTTTAAGATCGATATTATATTAAATATTTTACATACTACAATCTGTAGTACTATTTCAAATTAGTATCACATACTCATGTTATTGTAAATTAATAATGAATGAATCATTAATAAACCTTGCTTTTGTGTTTTCAGTGAAACAAATGAATCGTCAGTTGATTGCAATTGGACAGTTCATCCTTTCAATATTTGCTGGATTCCTATTTGGATTTAGAGGCGTTGAATGGATGGTGGGCAACATAGATTTTGGATTTAGGCTATTACTAGGTGTAATGTGTGCGTTAGTAATCGCCCTTGCAGAAATATACTTCTTAGCCAAAAAGTTGAATGAAGAATTAAATTTCACAGAAACTGTACAATTAGGTGGTCCTCCAAAGTTTTCAGAGGGCTCACCATATTACGTGCCGCCAATAACCAACAATTCTAATGGTAAAGAACATCAGGACTAGTTTATGATTTGTTTTAAGTACAAGATATTTGTTATTATTTTGTCATTTAGTACATACTTAATTACATAGTTACAGGATTATGAAAAATGTTATAAACTTTTTATTTATTATAACTGTCTTTAATATTATTTGACTGTATTTGTACCGTGGAATTAGTATGTACTCATTAAAAGCCTAAAAAGTGACGTAAAAAATAAAAATGCATGTGAGAGTATTTCAGAACTATTTCATCACAATATTAATCATCGATATGTTAACATATGACCAAGCGTTTTATTTGCCCTACTGAGTCCAAACCATGTGTAGTATGCAAATGAACCAACCTAACCCATGAACGGTAATTTATGCCAAGGTCGAAAATATTCCTCGTCGTTGGCCGAAAGCACGTCAGATTGGGCAAAGATCGTATACATATTATTCGTATGCATACTGGACAACTGCAGGAAGTGATGTTATGATGGTGTGACAAACAGGTGAGCAGTGGGTTGTACTTGTGTAAGCTTGTGACGCACCTAACTGTGCACCTAACAGTGTCATGCTCTGCCGCAGAGCCACCATTTTAGAAACCGATCAATTATATCTTAAAATGATGTACGTATACCCTTTATCGCTGTACGTGCTCTATGTAATGATAAAATAGACATTGATTGTGGCTCTGCTGGAGAGCATACTCTCTAGCAGAGCCACACAGAACATGTACTCAGGAAAGATAAACGCCACTGTTTTTTGATGAAAACTGTTGTACGAATAGTGTACCTATATTGCGTACGTGTTGAAAAATATCATTAATATACAGTGGTTTTCTTTATTTTAACTTTACTAAAATTTTCATAGAAAGCGCCTGGTTATTTCGTGTCAGCAAAATGTTTATGTCCGTAAGGATTGAGGAGCCACATCAGATTTTTTAAATCTGATCTCACCATTATTTAGCAGCAATGTAGCTGATTTTGCAGCACGAATTCTAGATTTAGCAGCAAAATATATCACTAGTTATATTTAATGCAAAAGTGGCTCCTCAATCGAAACGTCTGAATTGAGGAGCCACCTGGAACTCGTTAAGTAATAGATGAATATTTTTGAAAATTTTGTATCATTTAGCAGCAATTGTGCATATTACCTTCTAAAAATTTAGCTTCTGTAGCGCTAAAATGAAAGAAAATACAATACTTTTAGTATGGCTCCTCAATCTACTCTCAAGAGGTGAATTTCTATTGGATGTGAGCGATCAATTAATATATTCGACATAATGATCATTTAGCAGGTGTTGTGTTTGTTTTTGCAGTATAGGAATAAAATAGTAAAACAGAGTAAATTTTGTAGATGAACGCATTTTCAATGGCTCCTAAAATCCTGGCGTTCTAATTATATATGTTTGACTGGAGCCACCTGAGATCTCAACGGAATCTAAAGCCAGAGATACTAACATTTAGCAGAAATGTCTGCTAAATATATCTGTACAGTTCAGCAATTTATATACTTTGGATTCTGAAAAATCAATACATAACTCTTTTCTTGTAAATTCAGTGTGAAGGGTGCTAATTTTAGATGATATTTAATTTGAATCGTAAGTGATTGTGCTGTTGGTGTGCTTATTATTATAAATAAATAAACATATATAATTAGAACGCCAGGATTGAGGAGCCATAGAAAATGCGTTCATCTACAAAATTTACTCTGTTTTACTATTTTATTCCTATACTGCAAAAACAAACACAACACCTGCTAAATGATCATATGTCGACTATATTAATTGATCGCTCACATCCAATAGAAATTCACCTCTTGAGTGTAGATTGAGGAGCCATACTAAAAGTATTGTATTTTTTTTCATTTTAGCGCTACAGAAGCTAAATTTTTAGAAGGTAATATGCACAATTGCTGCTAAATGATACAAAATTTTCAAAAATATTCATCTATTACTTAACGAGTTCCAGGTGGCTCCTCAATTCAGACGTTTCGATTGAGGAGCCACTTTTGCATTAAATATAACTAGTGATATATATTGCTGCTAAATCTAGAATTCGTGCTGCAAAATCAGCTACATTGCTGCTAAATAATGGTGAGATCAGATTTAAAAAATCTGATGTGGCTCCTCAATCCTTACGGACTTATCATTTTGCTGACACGAAATAACCAGGCGCTTTCTATGAAAATTTTAGTAAAGTTAAAATAAAGAAAACCACTGTATATTAAAGATATTTTTCAACACGTACGCAATATGCACTATTCGTACAACAGTTTTCATCAAAAAACAGTGGCGTTTATCTTTCCTGAGTACATGTTCTGTGTGGCTCTGCTAGAGAGTATGCTCTCCAGCAGAGCCACAATCAATGTCTATTTTATCATTACCTAAAGCACGTACATCGATAAAGGGTATACGTACATTATGTACGTTTGACGTACATCATTTTAAGATATAATTGATCGGTTTCTAAAATGGTGGCTCTGCGGCAGAGCATGACACACCTAACACACTGGCTAAGTCCTCTTCTACAAACAAAGAATAAGTTTTGATCACCACATTACCAACGTAATTTGCATTGACTATGCGAGATAAAGTCGCGTGCCAGATTCGAACTCTCACCCCGCGCTTGAGAAGCAGGTAGTCGAGTGCGGGTAAGTCCCTACTCTTGAACTAGGTATATAAAGTATCTTATATCTACATAATATATAACAACGGGTAGTTAGGAGCTTCCAGGACACACAAAATACGCGTGTTGTTTATAAAAGCCCGCTTTGTCGCTCTCGTTTTTTCTTCTTGAATAACGAGAAATCATTTTGATGATTACAGGATTTGGGTTAGAGTTCGATTCCCAGCGTAGGTAGGCAAATTTACAAATGGTTCTGGGACCGGGAAGGAATCATACTTAGGTAATTTAGTAAGTACCTACGGTCTTATACAATGTAAACTAACTGAAAAGCAAAGAATAAAGCACACTATGGTTTTCTTTTCTATAAATGCCGCTCGGCGAGTTGCAGTAACGCAGGCAGGTGTTGGTCAACCGACACCACTTGATTAACTTTCCCACATACTCCTTTTTATTAGAAGTCATGGCAAGACGTCAGTATTTTATAAATAAAGTGCTCTGTGCTGTGCAAGACGTAGCAAGCCTTTTTTTATAGGTATCATCATATTAGGTGAAAATGTTTTTTCTTTACATTTTTTAATAAAACTGCGTGAAAACGAATTCTCACGCGCGTTCCCTAAATAAAAACCTTTTCTTTTTTTAATATGTCACATAAGTGGTTATCTAGTAAGGCGTGTGACAGTGAGAAAGACAAGGAAAAGAAATATTTTGATGCTGTAGATATAAAAATCTGGTCATGGAATGTCGACGATGACTTTTTGTTTTGACAGCTCTATTGCACAACAAAATGTTGTTTTTCTCAACTGTTCTATTTGATGATTCATAATATTTTGAAGCCATATAAAACCGTATGCGTCGTCTAACAACATTCATTCACTTTGAAACTTTATCGCGAGTGCGACGTATTTCCGTGTCAGTGTTTATTTACTACCAGTAATTTCTTAACTTTACCAAGTTTGAACAGCAGGTGAGTTCCTAAATAAATATGTTTTGTGCATTATATGCAGCTTTTGCGCAGTAAAATAAGGCTCGAATAAAGGTTTGAGCTTTTTCGCATCATGAACATCATAAAATAGGATATCTGAAGTGGACTGTAGAAGTCAAACAAAATGGCTTCTATATAAACAAAATGGTTTTTTTTAGATAAAACATTCTAGATTTTCTTTATTTTATTGTTTGAAATAACACAAGTACCTATTTACTATCCAATTACAAAAAGTAAATGTATAATTTTGAATGGGGTACTGAAATGAATAAATAGGTACTTTATTTTAATTTTTAGGTAGTATGTATTTTTATAAAAAAAATTCTGATCTCATTCGAAACGTTCACATTTCAAAAATAGCATATTTAATATTTTTAAATTCACTATCACCTGAATAGGTAGGTAGTGTTGTAGTTAGTATTTGACTGAGTTTTTTTTTTAGTTAATTCTTATTTAGTTAAAATGTTATTTTTCACTTTATAAGTTCTATGGTTGCTCATTTTGATAACATTAATATTTTAGTTTTTTCAAGACAAAAACATAAAAATAGATTTATTTCAGATATGGAAGACCAAGTTCCATTCAAAGTTTATACATTCTGGAGGGAGAGTGACAAGCCAGAAGTCAGAAGATTTGGTGTGGAGAAGAGTGTGGTCACCAGCTTCCACTACTTGAATGCTAAGCTTCAGGATGTGTACCCTGGACTCAAGGGGCAGACCTACTCTGTGGCTTGGAAAGGTAATTCGTGTTTTTGCAAGTGAACCAACCTGTTTGGTTGCGAGAAGATCTAAAAAATACATTTAATGTTTCCTCTCTGTGTTGTCTGGTCTGACACAATTTCCAGCTGTAAAAAACATGGCTTGTGTTAATTTAGAAGTTAATTAAACCCTCACGTGTCATGGCGTCTCGTCTTAAACTTAATAGAACCACAGATAATTATTATATTGAAATAAAAAACTGGTGACCTTTGAATCATGAGTTAGCATTTGTTTACACATTTACATTCCTTAATGTTTCATAATATTATGTACTCTTCCAACAAGGGCCAGTGATTTTTGTAGGGTTTAGCCAATCAACATTTTGCACAATATTTATTGACTTATAAAATGACAGAGTTTTAACTTTAAGTTGTAGAATATAATGTTCATTTTACTTTGTCCTATTCAGACGAGGATGGAGATGATGTTGTGGTATCATCGGATGACGAGGTGATGACTGCCCTGCAGGCATTGAATGGAGATGTTATCAAACTCTTTGTCTACTGCAAGGGAAATGAAGTTAAAGATGATGATTGCGACATTGTCTTTACTGCAGTAGCTGGCCATCCTAATGGTAAGCTTTTATTACTAGTTGGCTTTTAGGACTGATGATATACTTGAAAAGGTGGTGCAACAACACTCTTTAGGGGTGCTACATACTTGTCTGGGTCGGCACAATCAATTCAATAGTTTTTGTTGAACAACAAAGTCCATCTGAAGCGATTACTACACATATTCGGCTTTCATTCAGCTTGTGCCATTCAGCAAAATCCATTCGGCATCTACCCTCGCTGAATCATGTTGGGGTCGGCTGGGCACACCTTTTTCCTGCACAACTTTTTCCAGAACAAAATCTACATAATTATTATATTCGATTTTGCTGCCTGGCTGTGCTGAATCATGCCAACCCGAATTGGTGTGAAGCATGCCTAACAAAGTAATACATAGATGAGAGTGAGAATAGATACTTGGTTGGAGAGGCCTTTGAACAACTGTGGACTGGGATGGAATAGGAGGACAACTTGTAATAAGAAGAATATGGAATAATAAGTACTTTGTATGTTTGGAATGAACATATGTGTGTGTCTATTACACTGACTAGAGTGTATGGCACGCTTATGTATATGTTGGAGAAGGCATGTCTGTCTCTCGTTAGCATCAGGTATATTTTAATTACTGTGGGCGTACTATGGGTAGTGTTGGTTGGAGCGCAATAGAGAAACGGTTTGCAGTTCAAATCGGATTATAATTTACGAATGAGCTAGTCACATTAGCGAATCACGAACTATAGGTACACATTCAACGATACGGAACGCTGACAGTTTCTAAACACATGTTGTTCGTACGATGTCCAATGTTTCGATCATCCCGAGAGCTCTGCTTACACCGCTTTTGTAGCTGTTGCTCTCGTCCCACAACGAACTCAGGCTAGACTCTGTCTAGCGCCACGAGCTGGCGCTAACGTTCCGAATAGTCAAACGAATGACTCCGACATATACATGACGCGTTTTATTTATACATATGTCTTATAATGTACGACGACCTTGGTTAATTAGAACTGGAACTAAATTTACATATTTTAATATAACAATGATTTGTAGAACCCGCGGGTACACCGGCGGTGCACCTCGGTGTGATGTGCGACTCTTGCGACGGTTCCATCATCGGGTTCCGATACAAGTGCTCCGTCTGCGATGACTTCGACCTGTGCTCACGATGCGAGGCCGCTGGCCATCACCCGGAACATTGCATGGTGCGAGTGCCGACGCCGACCATGCCTGTAAGTACCACAGGATGCGCATATTCGCTTCTTATCAACAAGATTAACAATTTTTCATAACTCTTTTGTTAGCTGATTATTAATGTAGGTATTTTACCTTTACAGCGCACGGTTATTAAAGCTGCGATCAAGAGGTCCCGCCATTTCTTGAAGTCCGTCGCCACTGCTTTGGGCGATGATTGTCCCTACAAGAAGCATCGCAGCGAGAGGGGTGGTGAGAGGAAGCACCGCGGGCCCCCCGGCCACCACGGGCCGCACGGACCCGAGCACAGCCCGCACGGACCCCATGGCGAGCATCACCGCCGCCGCCAGCGCGTCAGCTGGCTCGACACCTTCTCCACCTACATGAATGAGTTCGCCAACCTTGCCGGAGACATTGACTTGACCGGCGAAGACGGGAAAACAAAGGCTCAAGAAACTAAGGCGCCAGCACCAGGTCAGACTCCCGAAACAAAGGCGCAAAACCCACAGGAGACCCAAGAAAAGGCACAAGCTGGCGCCGAATCTACTCAAGCTCCCAAACCTGAGGCCAGCACCTCTGCACATGCTCAGACTCAATGTCCCTTCAGTCCCCCGAAGTCAATTAATGTCCTAGAAATCCGCAACCTTCTGGAAGACTTCCTCCGTGGGAATTATATGCCTGAGCCATCTCGGCCTCAGGCTCCTACTCCAGCTGCGAATGCTGCTGCATCCACACCGGCTTCAACTAACGAGGTGGAAATGGGACAAGGAGACAGGAAGTCGCCTGAGGCTGATGACATCGCCGCCAAGGCCGACAATTCCTCCTCTTCAAGTGTCAATGACTTTGGCAGAGATGCTTCCCCTGACAAAGCTGATGACTGGACCGTGATTAACAAGGAGAAAGGTATCTTTTGTTCGATTCTACTTTGTTACCGCATGTTAAGATAAGAGATCCCAAGAATTTTTACTAAGCATGTGAAATTTTTTAGACTTGATGGACACAGCCAGTGCTCAGTCTGGAGCTGCCGCTCCGATCGGTTTCAATTTGCCCGAAGAGTTCCAAGAGCGTGTCATGATCTCCGCAGGAGGTCTTTACCCACCCCTGAATACCTCAACTGCAGGTAATTATTTATCTTATTAATTTTTGTGCTGTTGATAATTTGAACATTGTACATTGTACATTTTTTTGCTGTTGTTCATTTTTTTTTTTTTGTTTGTTTTGTGATGTGAAATTTTATGTCTCATTTTTCATGCTTGAAAGGGTTAAATTAACATTAAAGCCTGTCTATTTAGTTTTCCGAGATGAAATATAACAGGCAGGCGTGATCTAATTTCAACTGTAACAAATTTTTAGTCTGATATAGAATGTCTTGTGTACCTGCATGTTAGTTAGGTCATGATCCATCACTATTGATCCATGCTGACCGTTTAGTGTTGAATACTAAAGAGCCCAAAGTGCTGAAGCCTGTCCAACCCACTGCTCCGCCCGCAACCGCCCCGGCTGCTCCCAAGCCGCAGGAGAAGCCGGCTGCTGCCAAACCGCAGCCTCAACCTCAGCCTCAACCCAGGCAATGCCACCCACGTAAGTTGTGTTTGAATATTTTCTCTATTGTATAGGAAAGGGAAAATAGGGGTTATGTTATGTTGCCAAGTTCTACAACGACATGAATGTATCGACATCCGCAAAAAAAAACTTGAGAGGTGTCAAGGGACACCCGGATGGAACGAAGTTCCTTTTGATTAGTTAGTGAAGGAACAGTAATAAAATTTTATTAAAAAAAAAGTGTCTTTCCAACTTTTGGTCTTAATTTTTTCCGTCTAGCCCCCTTTCGCAACGCGCGATAAGGAACTTCGTTCCAAAAAAGGTTCACACTAGTTAAACTTAACTGTATCCCAGCCTAAGTACAGCATTATCGTTTTGAGTAATCCCACGTAGTGAGGAACTATTTCAAAACATACAGTTCTTCGAGTAACTGTCGGTGACCTCACGCCAGTAAAGTTGCACGTCACGGCCAATGAATGAGTTAGGCAAGAGACTATTCAACTCACCATTCACAAAATAACTTGTTTGAAATTATAGCACTAATTTTTCTTGTGTCCAATTAGTTATTAGGTACAGAAATTAGCCTATTAGTGTAACTCAAGGGTTTTAAAATAATTGGACGTAGTTTAGCAGAAAGGACTCAACCCAAATTCTTCCCAATAACTCTAAAATTGCGTTAATCTATGTAATACAACTTGATTCATAAAAATATTGGTATATTTGCCCATATGTGACAATATTTCAAAATATTCCATATACAATATCATTGCAGCAATACACACCTATGGGCGCGTTCACATATACGTACGTTTTTACAGGATCCTTTTTAACGGATCCGTCGCTACTGGAGATAGTATTCACACAGCATTTATAGGATCCTTTTTAACGGATCCGTCGCTACTGGAGATAGTATTCACACAGGACTGATTTTAAGAGATCGGATCAGTATACTGGATCCGAAATACTGTATTATGTGTGAACTGGCTCATACAACTACACACGCTAATAACACATACGTTTAAACGGACCTGTAAAACGGACGTTAAATGTGAACACGCCCTAAGCTTAAAACCTCGATAGCTTAAAAATTACATTTTGTGGGTTGAGTCCTTTCTGCTAAATTACGTCCAATTATCTACAATAATGGAACGTAATCTCATGTTTAGGGTTATTTATATCTGAATTCTAATTAATAATAGCATTCGTTTTTTGAAGTTGAAGTTTAGTAAGAAACTGAAGGATGTTTTCGAATGAAATTTAATTAGATTAATTAACTGTTTGTTTTCTATTAATTACATTAATTTTTTTTTACATTATATATCATATCGCGGAACAAGTCCGCTTATCCTTCCGACCGATACGAAAGCAGGCAGATACGAATATGAATCATTTCTGTATTGTTTTGGTTTAATCGATGTTCTAGGTATCTACTTTTTTTTATATCTATACTAATAATAAAGCCGAAGAGTTTGTTTGACCGCGCTAATCTATGGAACACAAAAATATTTTTTGCATTTGATAGCCCAATTCTTAAGGAAGATTTATAGGCTATTTAACATCTCGCTACGACACTTACGGGCCGAGGAAAAAGGAAAGGTAGAAAGAACGCTAAGTGAAAACAAAGTTATAGTGTGTGTAGCGCGAGCAATGCGATGCGATTCGACGTGGTGTGTCGGGAGAACTAGAAATCTCACACGGACGAAGTCTGACAGAAGCTAGGTACCTAGTATGCGAAATTTAGTCATCTTTGATTTTGTATTTACAAATACTGCGACGTACGTATTATAATGATATGACGCTTATCGTGACCTTGTTTTGCTGTCCCAATTTACTTCTGGACAAAAATCGCATGAATTTTTTTTGATGGACACTATCGAAACACAGTACATCCATGATCCATAAGATTATTGTAGATTCAACCATAACATAGGATAAAATGTTTGAGTGAGGGCTAGCTTTCAGATTTAAGTGTATGTTATGTGTGTACAAAGTATGTAGGTCGCAGTAAACGATATCGAGGGTCACAATCGCTAGACTATGTTGTTGTACAACGTTACTTACAAACATGACACATAAAAGATACATAGTTTCCTCTGCACGTTCACGCGCTTGAATTCTGTTCTCTTGGTAAAAATATTAGTATGTTCTGATTTAGATTAGATAGATTTCTAAATAATAACAGCCGCTCAGATTAATCGGTCAGGTTAAGCTACGCTTGCCGCGGTTGGTCTGTGGATGGGTGACCATCTTTACATACCGAGACCCCTCCGTGCCTCGGAAAGCACGTTAAGCTTTTGGTCCCGGCTGTCATTCGTGGATCTTTGTCAGTCGTTACGGGTAGTCAGAAGCCCGAAAGTCTGACAACCAGTCTTACCAAGGGGTATCGTATTACCCAGTAACTGGGTTGTGGAGGTCAGATAGGCAGTCGCTCCATGTAAAATACTGGTATTCAGCTGCATCCGGTTAGACTGGAAGCCGATCCCAACATAGTTGGGAGGCTAGGCAGATGCTGATATATTATAAACTAGCGGATCCGGACGTCGTCCTGCCCGAAAAAGCAGCGCCACCTACCGGGTCCAATTGGTATACAAACCTTGTCCTGACAATAACAAACACAAGAAAAAAATAATTATCCAATTTGGTGCAGTCTATCGGAAGTTATACGTGTACATACATTTCGGTATTTTTTTTTTTTTATATAGGTAGATAGATGAAAAGAGCTTTTCGTGTATGTCTGTGTGACTGCGTTATTCTTCTAAACTACGCAATAGATGTGATGCCGTTTTCACCCTCATTTAGACAATTTATTCCGGAAAGTGTATGTATATAATACATTAATCTTTAAATAAAAGAGCATAGAAATCTCGATGTTTTGTCAAGTCGTAAAAACCCTGCGGAGTAGTGGCGGGTCCCTAGTAAACAATGCAGGGAATCATATACCACTTCAATTTTTTTCATTATTTTGTTTTTTCCACAGAAGCTCATATCGATGCGGCGATCCAGCAGATGCTGGCAATGGGCTTCACCAACGAGGGTGGCTGGTTGACACAGCTGCTGGAGAGCAAGGACGGCAACATCGCTGCTGTGCTGGATCTGCTTACCCCCGTCAACCCCAAGAAGTAGACGACGCTTTCTCTTGCCATATAAGGCTTACATATTATTATTCTTGATTATGTTATTTAGGATAGCGATGTTACTCCACATTTATTGGCAAATATTATAATGTGCTTGGTCTCCGAGGAGGCATACAATAATGGTTATCAACTATAGATGTGATAGGGAAATGGAATAATAACTCGCTAATTTAGACATGTAAGCCCTATAAACATAATTATATGGGTGCAGGGATTAAGAATATAAATACAATATTATCCATAGATTTAGTAGTTCTATTTTCTCTTCTCTCTATCCATTTAAGCATTTATAAATCTTGCTTTTTGTAGATGTAGCTTATTAATGCCAGTCAGTCTAACGTGATGGTAAAATTATATACAGGGTTATATAAAACACTAACAACCTTGCAGGACTGGATAAATAACATCATAAACAACAACTTTTGTTCTATGACTTTTTAACCCCCGACGCAAAAAGGACGGGGTGTTATAAGTTTGACATGTCTCTTTGTGTGTGTATGTATGTCTGTCTGTGGCATCGTAGCTCCCGAACGGATGATCCGATTTTAATTTAGTTTTTTTTGTTTAAAAGGTGAACTTGTCGGGAGTGTTCTTAGTTATATTTGATGAAAATCGGTCCAAGATGGCTGCCGCCACAAAATGGCGGATTAACAAAAAACCTGATTAAACACTAAATTACCTGAATCTTAAAACGCAAGAAAATAAATAATAAGGAGTCGCTACAAAAAGCAAGAAATAAAAAAAATTAAAAAAGCCCCGACACAAAATAATAATGAAAATAGTATGAATGTAAAAAGACTAAAACAAAAATCTATTGAAAAAAATAGCCACAAATAGAACAAAAAAGGTAGAAACGTGAAACCCCAAAAGAAAAAAATAACCTTGAAATTATGACCCTGAATACGTAAGAATTTTTTTGATTATTTTTTTCTTTTTATAGGGTTTCACGTTTATACCTTTTTTGTTCTATTTGTGGCTATTTTTTCAATAGGTTTTTTAAAAATTGTTTTAGTCTACATTCATACTATTTTTATTATTATTTTGTCGGGGGGTTTTTTAAATTTTTTTTACAGAACATTACCAAAAACAAACCTTTAAGATTTCATTGTTCTATCTAACCCCCCGCTCCCCTCTGCTGAATTTTGTACTAGACAAGTCAGTTCTAGCGCTTTCTTTTGCTTCGCGTAAAGTTCGTAACAGAAAATCGAATATTTCAATTTGTTAAATTGAAATATTTTTATTTTTGTATAAAAGTCTAATGAATTAAAATCTGATGAATTAATAAAAGTCATAGAAGTTGTTGTTTATGATGTTAGATGTTGGTAATGTTTTACCAATGACCCTGTATATTACTCGCTCCGCGTATGCTGACGATATACACTTCACATTTTTACCATCCTGATGGGTTGGGTACATCTGAGTGAGTATACAATAAGACCTGCCGATCGATTCTGTAAAAATTTCACCGTGAAAGTTAGGTGAAGTGAGCTGTCAATCCCTAGCATTAGTTGGAATGACAGCTCACTCCACACTCACTTCACCTAAGTTTTCACGGTCAGATGGTTACAGAATCGCACTGCAGAACAGAAATAAGTATTTATGTACTGCATTATATATGATATATCCACATTTCTGAAAACAATTGATTTGTATTCTTTTCAGTGTGACATTGTTGTTTTTAGTTTGATTTATTTCTTGTTGTGATTTCATTCTGTAATAAAATTCCAAAATATGTTGTTATATTTCAGTGTGGATTCTAAACGAATGTGATATTTAGTTATGACTGAATTTATAGTAGTATCATATGTTTAGTGACATTATTAGGTATACTACAATATAGTTCTATGTACATAATACATAAGAATTGTATGTATTATTGTAATAAATTTAATGGTTATATGAATAAAGGATATAAAGGTAAACAGAGTTTTAATACATATATTTTATTTTAAGAATCCATATGAATATTTTTTTGTTTTGATATTTTCTTGCCTCTCATTTATCAAGGCTTTAGCTAATGCTTTGTCGAGTAACTTTGCTGCGACTCTGTGAACAAAAAGATAATATTAAAATCGAATTTAATCCCAGAAAAAACGTTTATCAGAAGTTTTTGCTGGTAATTTTTGGTTTGAGGCCCTACTAATGTAAACATTTATAAGTAACAATGGGTGGTTGAAGATGGACGGCGTCGCCGACGCTGGCCCAAAAAGAGATGGCGAGTTGACCTGGATGCGTAATGCGAGGGCTGGTTCGAGGTGGCGCGGGAAAAGAGCACAGCAGTGGGGCAGAAGAGGCAAAAAAAAAAAATGTATAAGTAAACTTACATTCCCTGGTTGATGGCATCTTTCAAGGTTTTGGGTGCAACACTGCCTGGCCCATTCATATCAATTGTGCTGAATTTGCCCCCTATTTCTGTTAAGTTTTCTTGATCACTGTAGCAGCTGGGACTCCCAGTGATCCCTACTATGAGTGATACAACACTGCAGTTTTCTTCTTCAGCCGATGGATCTACTACACATTTATCACCGATTTTACATAGTGTGACCTGAAAAATTATTCAAAATTTAATATTACTTTGCAGGTTTCTGTACTAAAGAAGTTGCAATTAAAACTATTTTAAAAGAAATGCCTGGGCATAAATCATTTAAGACTTGTTAGCTATATTCTGCCTATACTAGTGATAGAGGTATAGCAAAGGGAAATAGGTTAATAGTATTATTATTATTTAACAGAATTGCCTGTATTAACGTGTGCATACACACGAGCGACACGCGTCAAAGGCAGAGAACTGTAGCCGTCGATGTCGACAATGCGTCTGTCGTATGTTTGAGTAGGGTGCTCAAATACACGGCATGTTTTTGACGGCAGCCGCCGACGCGTCGTAAATTCATGCTGTTATCAACAACCATAATTTTGTGCAGTCTATATTATTATGAAAATGAAATGATGAGAAGAGTATTATACTTGCAATGAAAGAAAGCCTATCATAATACACCATACCAATAAAGGAGCAGTTCCGACATCCAACAGCTTACTGTCGTAGGGGTCATCAGACAACTGCAAGTCTACATCCCCTCCATCCATGAGTATTGCTTTCACACAAGGTATCCTTGTGTTGAATAGGGCAGCCTTCACAGCCAAAGATACAGCATCACAAAGATTCCCTCCACATTCTAATATCTGAAAAGAATTAAACATTCATAAGGATACCAATAAGTAACCAATTTACTGACAGGCTTATACAGGATGGCAGACATTGATGCACAAACTGTAACCATGAAATCTTACGTTGGTTATTAACCCTTAATTGGTCACGTCTAAAAAGTTACGTAAACGGTTGTGTGGGGCATATACATAAAATACTAAATAAATGCTAAGTAATTTTTTATTGATTAGAAAAATTTTACTCGCATATTGGCGACTAAAAATACGTCAATTTACGTCAGGCGCTGACTAATTTGACAGGACTAAACTAATATTTATCTAATGTCCTTTTCTTAATGAAATAGAAAGAAAATGATGCACTGAACTTAAATTTAGTTTAGTTTGTGCCTGACGTAAATTGACGTACTTTTAGTGGCTATGTTTTTAATCACGTGTAATTTGTCTATGAAGTATCTTAATTTGACAGGACTAAACTAATTTTTATCTCATGTCCTTTTCTTAATGCAGTAGAAATAAAAATATGCACTGAACTTAAATTTAGTTTAGTTTGTGAACAAGGGAATCGGCGCCAGTACCTATCTTTGAAACAAGAACATAGATATGAAATATATACATATATTAGTTTTCTTCCGCACATGTTTAGCAGATAATAATAATGTGGTCATTGCACATTGTTTTTGAAATTTTGAACAAGTAGGCTGTGTTTTTCTGTCTTTGAATCTTGAACATACATGACATCTTTTATATGAAGGCGCTCTGCAAGTTCCAGAAGATGATTTTTGGTCCTCAACTTCATTGTGCCATTTAAGACGCTTTTGCAAAGGTCGAAGTAGTGTTGATATGCTAGATCTCAATTTTTGATATGGTTTGACATTACATTGTGACCGTATTGCACTTTTCTATACACCAGCAGTTTTTTTTTAGTAACCAACTAAAAGTTTTAATGCTTGGGCTTTAGAATCATGTACTGAATCCATGGTAACGGGTGGACGACCCTGCCACCCCGTATAATATATTCTATGGAATGGGGTAAGTATAGTAGAAGAAATAAGTTGGTAAGTATAGTTGGATAATGCATCAGATCCTTACCAATATATCCACAAAAAGTTTCCAGCACTGCTTGCCCTCAAATATACACAGTTGTTTTAAATTGAAAGCCTGTGATGATTGGTATGCTCCTTGCATCAAGTTAGCTATTCCTATGGCTAACTGCTCACCACCCCTGCCTTCAAACTGTGGGGTAGCATTCGCTGAGCTGTGAAAATAAACAATTTTAAGAAAGTTTAGAAAAGTTTTACTATGTTTATTTATATAATAAAGTAATTTTAAACAGAGGGGCTCATGGCTAAATAACAGACGCACGGGTCGACCAATCAGGTTAAGTTACACTTGCCGCGGTTGATTCGTCGATGGGTGGCCGTCTTTACATACCGAGGCCCATCTCTGCCTCAGAAGCATGTTAAGCCGTTGGTCCCGGCTGTCATTCTTTGACAGTCGTTACGGGTCGTCAGAAGCCCAAAAGTCTGACAACCAGTCTTACCAATTATAGAAACACAGTAAGGTATATGCTTTGTTAACTCACCAGTCAACATTAAATTCAATCATGCCCAAATCAGGTTTCTCTGGACTTGGGGTTTCTATTTCAGTTTTGACTGCTACAAGTAAATCCGTGTTAGCCAGTCGAAGCCTTGCTGATCCCGTAGCGGTGTCAACGAGGTCTGTTTCAAGCTCCATCGGCCGGTAATCAATGTTTGATCGTCCATCGGATCGATAATCATCCTACGCACAAAATAAGATGTTAAATGGGTACGATGCTTTTGAAACGTCATTAAAAGCCAAAATAGTACACTTTTAAGATGGTTATTTTAGGTTATGTTTAAACTTACTTGTACACCGTGAACGATGAATAATTTTTCTGATGGACTAAGTAAGAGTCCTGCCATTTAGACGGCTAGGTGAGTCTATAAGGAATAAATGTCAAAGCACAATAATGCTAACAATAAGAAAAAGTTGTTTTGATTTCAGCAATCGTTCACAATACAAATATCTTTCACTTTGACAATGACATGAGTGACATGACATTGACAGTTGACATTTTGATAGCAGTCCCAGATAATAAAAGCCGACAGACTCACCCAAGTCACTTTTAGTTAGATATTTGGAACAATTTACAATAGAAAATAAGAATAAAGATTTTTACAAAAACAAACGTAGATCTAAAAAACTTTAGTGAATTGTCATATCTAATTGGCATGTAAATGAAGCGTCGCTCGCGGTTTTGCAGATAAAACTTCGGGAAAGTGGCGGGAAAGCAAAATATAGGCTAACAAAATAATATTGTAAATGTATAAAACATTTAAAACTCACAGTAGGTTATAACGCTTTACCTATTTGTTGTGCAAGTATCCATTCACTTGCGATAGAAATAATAATGGAAGGGTTGATAAGTAAGGGTTGGTAAGGGTTGGAAGGGTTGGGCTATATGGGGCCCCGGTATGGGCGCGTTCACTGCGGCTACGAGCCGCACACTACCTGAACGCGCCCCAAAAGGTGGTAGCCATAAGGCTAATCCGGGGCTACCGCACGATCTCGGGCGAGGCAGCAAGCCTCCTTGCCGGACTGCCGCCATGGGATCTGGAGGCGATAGTGCTCGCGCGCCTGTATGATTGGCGCGCGGAGGCACTACGCCGGGGGGAAACTCCGCATCCGCGGCAAACCGCGGCGGAGCGGACGAACCTCCGGCGCGATCTCATGGCGGCATGGAAGGAGCGAATATCGCAACCCAGCGCAGGGCACGCCACGATAGCGGCGGTAAGACCCCTCTTTGAGGAGTGGCTAGAGAGACGTCACGGCGTTCTCACCTACCGCCTGACGCAGGTCCTCTCCGGACACGGATGTTTCGGGAGGTTCCTGCACATAATCAGGCGGGAGGAGACGCCCGGGTGTCACCACTGTCAGGATCGCCCAGAGGACACGGTGGAGCACACGGTGGAGGTCTGCCCTGCTTGGGCAGAGCACCGCCGTGTCCTCGTAGAGGCGATCGGCAGCGGCGGCGACCTCTCGCGTCCGGCCCTGGTTCAAGCCATGGTCCGGGGCGAGAGGGAGTGGGAGGCAGTCGCCTCCTTCTGCGAAGCAGTCATGCTAGCGAAGGAGGTGGCGGGGTGGGCGAGAGAACGCGCCTTGCGCACCTCACGCCTCAGCCGCCGCGGGAGACGCTCCGGGCGTCGGGAGCCGCGTGACGACTCCCGGCCACCGTAGGCGCGGGCCTGCGGGCGGTGAGTAATGGGTAACTCACCGTCCGATCAGGACCAGGCCCGTGCCGGACGGCGTGTTGTGTTCCACGCGCGCCTCAAAGAGATGTCAGCATGAGTGACGGGGCCCCATAGGGCCGAAGCCTGCCAGGGTAGCGGGATTGTCCGAAAGGGTTACCGCTGCCCTGGAACATAAAGGGCTAAGGAAGGAACACGGGTGGGTTTTAGTCAGTAAGAGTCTGACACTCCCTCCTGCTCCACCCAGAGCGGGAGGAGTCATTTGATGATTTCCCATCCTCAAAAAAAAAAAAAAAAAGGGTTGATAAGTAATTACAATGGAGAATGGGTAAGACCGTATCCAGACGCAATGTTATTTGTAGCATTATGAACTACATTGATCTGTGTTGCCCACATGGAGTAATTTAATGTTATTAATCCTAAGACAGCATGTCTGAATTCACTTGGAGCAAAAAGATATGTGAGAAATAGAATAGGTACCTATAATTTCCCTACTTGATATTTGTACGCCGTTAACGACAATAAGTACAGACGCCAGCACGTCAAGTTACTACAATCTGTCAAATTTCTTTAATAGATTTTCAACTTTATGTATAAAGTACTAAGGTTCAAAGTTGATTGGGAAAATTTGACAGTTTCAGGTAGCTTGACCTGCTGGCGTCTGTACTTATTGTCGTTAACGGCGTACAAATATCAAGTAGGGAAATTACGCAAAAGCATGCGAAGTTAAAATTAAATATTTTAATTTTTGCTAAAAATTAAACGAAAAGCTACAAGTAACAGAGATCTATCTATCTATCCTCTATCAAACTTAAAAATATTGCATACAAAATTTGTTTAGAACATTTTAAAATGTTAGAAACATATTAATTTTTCTTATGTAATACGAGTAAGTACTATTAAATAAATATATTTACAACTGACAAACATATTATAGCTAATTATTACCGCACATATATAACCACATATCTTGCATTATATTCTAGGTATTCATTAATGGAATAATATTCCTTTTGAGTTAAGAAATTATTAAAATATTTTTTTAAATAATTTAGCTCGTGTCTTCCTCTAAATAGGCTCCGGTATTTTATTGTACAGACGCCAGCAGGTCAAGCTACCCGAAACTGTCAAATTTTCCCAATCAGCCTTGAACCTTAATGCCTCAGCGATAAAGTTGAAAATTTATTAAAGAAATTTGACAGATTGTAGTAGCTTGATGTGCTGGCGTCTGTACAATCTGGGTGCCATGCCTAAAAAACTCTTAGTGTAAAAAGCTGTGTTGCGTGTATTAGCGCAAATCGCATGTTGCGACGACGTTTCGATTTCAATGTTTTAAATAGATATAAGTTTGATTTCATGAATACTGTTGTCTCGTATATAAACATTGTAGGGTTAGCAACTTATACTTAAAAAAAAATGGCAAGCAACTTTCAGTTGATTTTAGCTTGAAGACAGGATCGTAAACATTTTTTCTGTGCTTTGAATGCGATGAGTTATCCTCTCAAAACTTATTGACCTGCTAATGATGAACACTTTTTGAAATTAATGAACTTCTAAAAACCTTTTGCGTTAGTAATGGTGCACATTTTTTTTAAAGAATTGAGCCTCTTTTTAACTTTCTGTAATTTTAGAGGTGCATAAAAGAAAGCATGTTTTTATTCTAACCTTTAACAATTCTCATTATGCGCTGCTATAAATATTATTAAACACTAATAATAACCATTGTGCCTGATTTCGTGAACCTTTAAACTTATTTTGGGATCCTAAAAATAATAAAGTAACTCCAACAACAGCGCTCCACCGCCGCTGGTGTGGCACCTCCACCTCGCGCTATGCTCGCTCGGCTTGCACGGTTGATAACAGTTCCAACCTTTTTTTAGGGTTCCGTAGCCAAATGGCAACGGAACCCTTATGGATTCGTCATGTCTGTCTGTCTGTCTGTCTGTCTGTCCGTCCGTATGTCACAGCCGTTTTTTTCCGAAAATATAAGAGCTATACTGTTGAAACTTGGTAAGTAGATGTATTCGGTGAACCGCATTAAGATTTTCACACAAAAATAGAAAAAAAAAACAATAAATTTTGGGGGTCCCCATACTTAGAACTGAAACTCAAAATTTTTTTTTTCATCAAACCTATACGTGTGGGGTATCTATGGATAGGTCTTCAAAAATGATATTGAGGTTTCTAATATCATTTTTTTCTAAACTGAATAGTTTGCGCGAGAGACACTTCCAAAGTGGTAGAATGTGTGTCCCCCCCTGTAACTTCTAAAATAAGAGAATGATAAAACTAAAAAAAATATATGATGTACATTACCATATAAACTTCCACCGAAAATTGGTTTGAACGAGATCTAGTGAGTAGTTTTTTTTTAATACGTCATAAATCGTAACGTAACGGAACCCTTCATGGGCGAGTCCGACTCGCACTTGGCCGGTTTTTTTTTTTTTTGTCGCTGAGAAATGCTTTATGCGTCCCCGTCTGCCGGGGGACGAGACGGGGTATGTGGGACTCCCTGTCGGAATGACAGTATACCCACTAAAACTCACCGGTGTTCCCGCGTCGCCGTGATGGGAGGGCCATGGGAATCCGGCATAGCCTTTACTTCCACAGCCCTCCCGGCGCATGCCCGCCAAGATGGTATGGCGGGCCCCACATGCCCCCCAGGTTGGGGGGCTACGGGAATGGCCGGGAACACCTGGCCATTCCCGTCCCACACTGGTGGAGGCCTGTGCAATACGGGCAACGGTGCCCCCGCACCCGTTGCCTGCTGGCCTCCACGCCCGCTTAAAAGGCAGGCCCCGCATGCCCCCCCAAGTTGGGGGAGCTACGGCCGCAGAGGATAGGGAGAGCGGCAACGTAACACCGACACTCCTCTTCCCCTGCGGCCCCACCGCATCCGCCATCTAACGGTGGCGGCCCCGTCAAGGCCGCGGAAGGTAGGGAGAGCGGCAACGTAACACCGACACTCCTCTCCCGCCGCGGCGTCCAATCCTCAGCCGCGATGTCTCCCTCACGGGGGACACCGCGGCCCGCCTCAGGTAGGCTACGATGTCGCCCAAGCGGCACCACAACCTACCCGCTGGCCGCTACGTCGTCGACTTCTCCGCCAAGCCCTGACGAGCGGCCCCCGCTGGGGTTCCTTTTAGCTTCACCGTGGTACCCCATACCACGGCTACTGAGCCCCCCCGCCTCGGCAATGCGGGAACCCACCGGGGGGGGATCACAGTTCCAACCTAGTCTAACCCGTTTGGTCGGGGAACCCTAGTTTAGTTGCTACCACAAACTGTGACAAAAGGCCGGAAAGTTAAAAAGAGGCTTAATTATTTTAAAAAATCGTGCATTATTAGAAGCGTGGAAGTTTTAAGAGGTTCATTCATTTCAAAAAGGGTCCATCAATAAGTTTTTAGAGAATAAGCTTAATATTTTCTTTTATTAAATCAGTCTTACTTCCTCATACTTATATCTTTTTTCTCCTAGTGAATTCAGACATACTTTCCTAGGATTAATTAAACTACTCCCTGAGGACATAAAATACAGCCTGTATTGTATGTCCTCAGGGAGTAGTTTGTACAGGTATACATCGTTCATAATGCTACAGTAATTTTTTTTTGGGTACGGGGCCCATACAGTATTATCCATTATCCTTTAGCTTAAAACATTTTGAAGTACGAGATGAAAGGGTTGTTTCAGTGGTTATTATCTTAATTTTGATGGCGTGAAAAGTTAAGAAGATATTCCACAGTAATGATTATGAGTTAAATTGTTTTTTATATTATGATAGCAGTCAGTCTGTGTGACTTTTTTTTGCAACTAATCAAACTCAAAGTCCAGGGGGTCTACTCCGAAGTAGTATCGGCCGAATGTTCGGCCGTTTCCTGCTACGAAGTTACTATTTGGTTCGGTCGGTTCCGATCCTAGACTCCTACACTCTTTCGAATAATAACTATGGTCCCGACCCAACTAAGCTGATCCGAACTCTTTTCGCATTTTTCAATAATATTCGGGTCGGCCATGTGTATGTCCGATCCGAACATTCGCACTTTGCACTTCGGAGTAGGCCCCCAGGACTCAGGTAATTAGAAGTTTCTCTGAGTTCGCCGTAGGTAAGCAGCTAGATTACTTCTCTAGCAGCAGTTTTATTTAAATCTACTTGCCGAATGCATTAGTAAGTTGGATCAGTAGGTACAGATTAAGTCTTGCAGTCAACTTTCAGTTTTGCGTTCCATTTTCATTGGTAGCTAGTAGTTCCCGTACATAAATGTATTTGGAGTGCTATAAATGTCCTCCATCATGAGTGATAGGTACAACAGGCCCACCTTCGACAGCCAGCCATCTCAACTAGCTGGCTAGCTTATTTTAATATTTATAACCGGACATGGGCTATTTTTGGTGGTATTAAGTTCGTGCCTATACCTACGAGTTGTCCGCGGCGGAACCGTTTATGGTGATGTCCAACCTACACGTTTTTAAGTACAAGTAGTCAGTTCCCGATTTGCTCCTAGCTACCGTTGGGGGGCGATCTCGCAACATCCTCTTTTAAATTGCGAGTTATCGTAATTGTTTCATTGTAACAGATTGAGCTTACGTCTCGACGGATTCATGCATT
Organism: Apamea anceps; assembly: GCA_951799955.1. NCBI lineage: Eukaryota > Metazoa > Arthropoda > Insecta > Lepidoptera > Noctuidae > Apamea > Apamea anceps. Next base: position 8,013,238 of record OX637501.1, read on the forward strand.
TGAATGTTGGGTGCCTTTAGTGCTACGCATATCGATATGATACGGGCTATGAATTTCAATAATAAAAACCCTTGACCTGAAATAAAAAAGTTGCGTTGAAGAGAAAGTTTGGTCAAGGAATACAAGGAAAGTTTTAAATTCTATGTGATTTTTTTATCGGAAGTAGAGTTTTCGACCCTTGTCACAATGGGGGAAATGCGTGGCGAAGTTTTAGATCTGGCGCATCTACTGCAGAGGTTTTCATGGGTGGATTATGTTGTGTTCGTGTTTATGTTGGCTATTAGTGCTGTTGTGGGAGTATACTGGGGTTTTATGAAGAAACAGACCACGCAAGCTGATTATCTCCTCGGTGGAAGAAATATGAAAGTGATTCCTGTTTCTATGTCCCTTGTGGCAAGGTAGGTTTCTAGTGAAGTTCAAAGTGGCTTCCTACAGCTGTACGACTACGTACCTTGGATTTTTTCTTAAGGAATGTTTCTACATAAAAGAAGTTCTGGTTAAGACAATCCTCTACTTACATATATAGTAAAAAATGCTAAATACACATAATCAACCAATTTTGTTGTTAGTTTTAGGGACAAATGCGCCACTTGCCCTATAAAGGTAACTGTCAAGGTTAAATCTTTATATGTTTTAGATGTTCTACTTCAATGCCACCAACTTCTAACAGTTTCTTTATAATAATCGGGCAAATTCACAGGAGAAAACTAGTAATTCATCATGTTTCAAATAAATGTGCTGTTAAGCTGTTAATTTAATAAGTGAAGAAAAGAATAGAATCGAAAGATCTTCTATGCATCGGACATAGGACACTTGATGCAACCAACAATGGAATATTTATTGTAACACCAATAGCTAAATAAGTAAATGGTACTATGTAGTATGCTTTCAACTTTATAATGTAGGAATGTACAGTATAATCATTTTATTTCCTGTCTGCTAAAAGTACCTATTTATTGATTTTGAGGTAGATATCACTTCTGACTTCACTTACTCGCAAAATGCGTAAGTAGGTATGATGTAGCCTGTACGCTGGTGCCTCAAGAAATTTCACACCGAGTTCATTCTTCATGTTAAACGTCTTCGCCTGGTGATGGTGCGTCACCTGTGGCTGTGTGGGTCACCAGAGCGTTGGAGTGATTCAAAATGTATTTCTATTCCCCAGTTTCGTGTCGGGTATAACCCTTTTGGGGTCACCGACAGAGGTCTACATGCACGGAACCCAGTACGCGTATATCATAGGGGCGATTTTCTTGATGTCCTTCATCATGACTCAGATCTATCTACCCGTATTCCATGACCTCAAGATGACTTCCAATTACGAGGTAAGGTGTTAAGACGACAAGTTTATCTAGTCAAAGATATTAATTCACCTACAAAGGGGCTAGCTTAACCCATAATAATATTGATTTACTGTTTTCAGTACTTATCAATAAGATTCGACAATAGAGTGCGATTGTTTGGATCGATTTTATTCGCTTTTACGTTGGTAAGTGCTCTAAAAATCAGGTAATGATTGTTTAAATGCATGAGGGCACACGACTAAGATTATTTTAAATTTTCAGATAGGCTGGTTACCCATTGTGATTTACGTTCCAGCCCTGGCATTTAACCAAGGTGGGGTCATGATATTTTGTTATTTTCAGCTTTACTAAGTTTCAGCTATAATTCTTAACTTAGCTATTTGCAATAAACAACAACATACGAGCGTTCTCTTTGAAATTTAGTATGTTATTTAAATGATTTGTAATTATGGCTTAAAGAGTTCCACAGGGTAGTTTCTTAGGACTACCGTAGTATCACATAGTAGTAGGTACCTACTACCTCTAACTACTAACCTACTGCATAATTTAAGGATACCTCATATACATTAAAGAGTTTTGTTCGTATAAATAGATACGAACAAAATACTTTAATGTTTATGAAGTATCCTACCCTTGCAATTACAGTCACATGACTATTTCTTTATAGATGAATCTTCTACAAAATAAATATTTCATTATTTTCTTTCAGTAACGGGTGTTAACATACACATAATTACTCCAATAGTGTGTTTGGTCTGCATATTCTACACAAGTGCGGTAAGTTCTTTGTCTTTAGTGCATTTAATTGTCGTTTTCATGTTATTGTTTAATAATCAAACGAGTGATTCATACTCATTCATTGTATCCAGGGTGGATTACAAGCGGTAGTATGGACGGATGTGATCCAAATTACGGCAATGTTTGGCGCGATGGCCTTGGTCGCAATAAAAGGGACCATTGATGTGGGAGGCATAGGAGTTGTCTGGCAGAGGAACATGGACAGCGGAAGGATTGAACTACCAAAGTAAGAACTAACATAACAACAACAAGGTACTATGAACTAAATACTAGTATTCAGTACTGATGGTACGGTTGAAAGTATTTTATTCGATTTTTTAAAAATCCTTAGCATAAAATGCAGAGAGTGATACTAAAGTTGATATTCCATATATGCATAGAGTTAATTCGATGCAAAAACATACGAATCGAAGAACTTAAGAGTATAAAATCGTAGACGGGTTTATTATGGTCTGCCAGAATTGATGTAGGTTCTGTGTAGGTACTGTAATTATAGGACATAAATTCCAATTATATCTCTACCTACTGTTCTCTTCCTAGTATCTTTGTAGCATAATTCAACGTGATTGCTTTGTGTACTAGACACCCACAGTGACTGCTCTGATTTGAAGGAAACGTTTATCTTGAAGAATTGCACCTCGCTGACATACCTACTCGTATCAGTTGTAACTGCAATATTTATGGCTGGGAATAAGCAAGTGGAAAATAACGTTGGCAACAAGCGCGAGGAGTTATACCTTTAGTTCATGTTTGTTCATATGTGTATTATCGATTGCCTCTTTCGTGATTCTTACCTGTCACTTCAATTTAAGTTTTTCTTTTCCTTTACGAGCTCTGGCTTTTTTCAATGCATCTCCTCCCAGGTTTTTACTTTAAGGTCAGTTTTTGGATCTATATACTAACTAACTTATCCTGATGTAATGTTAAAAAGAATATTAACTTTCTCAGTTGGGATCCAAATCCTCTGACGCGGCACACGATTTGGAGCCTCGTGATAGGTGGCACGATCTACTGGCTCCAAGCCAACGCCGTCAACCAGACCATGGTGCAAAGATACCTTGCTTTGCCAACACTGCGTGGAGCTCAATGGTATGTCAGAAAAGAGTGTTTTTTTTTTTAATAAGTATAATGAATGACGTAGCTTCAAGAGAGCCAACTAAAGGCAGACAATCATTACATTTACTGGTTTCAAATATAAGTGAAGTTTATGATTTTTTTCCACAGGGCAGTATTCCTATTTTGCATCGGTATCTCCTTCCTCTATTGCTTCTGCTTGTACTGCGGGCTATTGATATACGCAAGATTTTACGACTGCGATCCTTTACAGACCAAGGTAAGACCTAGTCGCATTCACCTACATATATATTCATTTAGGTCTTAAGCTACGTCACACTAGATGATGGATGGGTTGGAAGCCTACTAACACCAATGACTCACATCCCGCAATTGACTCCTCATTGCACGAGATTGAGAACAGTGTGGAACCAATTTTGCAATTTAAAAATGCATCTATTGAGCCACCATATATCATGTGTAATAAGAAGTGCGAAAACTTTGATTGAAAGATCTTTCGTCATAACTGAAAATAGGGGGACGTCGGCTTGTGGTTATGAAAAAAGCGTTGTTGCCAAGAAGTTTCTAGTCTGCAGTTGCCTTTTACTCGTTAAATCTTCAAGAATTCACATCGTTATTCAAGATTCAATTTTATTTATTTCTGTCTGTTTGTAATGTCAAAATAACAGCCTTTTACTGTTTAGTAAAAGGCTGAAACCTCATATACTTTCATAAAAAAAAAGTCATTCATTGTCAAGTCAAAGTCAAGCCATTCGTCTGTCTGTTTGTTCCGCCTAATCTCCGAAACGCCTAGACCGATTTTGACTAGACTTTCACTGATAGACAGCTGATTTTATAAGGAGTAACACACAGCTGCAGCTAGTACTTAATAAATAAAATTATGATAATAATGGTTATTTCCAGTTAGCAAAGGCGAAGGATCAACTCCTTCCACTACTAGTCATGGATGTACTTGGTGAAATCCCTGGCTTGCCAGGAGTCTTTATTGCTGGCATTTTTAGTGCAGCATTGAGGTAACTTTTACTTTTAATTTTGGCATGATCAGATAACGTCTTTGTGACCTACGTACTAAACCTAGAATTTACTTATCAACATCGTTTAAGGGGGATGCGCTAGATAGCCAACGAAATTAAATTTTTCTTACCTTTTTTGAAATTTGCAGATCAGTGTCAAGTTGTATGTTGAACAAAATATGATTCGTGAGCGTAATAAGTACCTATGTATTTATAGAATTATAATCATTAAAACTATCAATACAATCCTTCATATAATCCCATTGATTGATATTTCAAATAACAGTCATTCAATGCGATTATATGAAATTAGAGGGTTGTGTTGATGATTTTAATGATTTCCTATAATTCTGTAAAGTCATTCGTAAGCGCGCGCGCGTGTGTGACGCTCGCGAATCATGTATTTTAATCAAACATGACACTGACCTGCAAATTGCAAAAAACCTAAGAAAATTTGATCGCGGGCTACCCTACGTTTATCCCTTAACCGAGAAGATAAGTCTAAAAGAACAGTTGCTTTTGTAGATGAAGAACACGATGAGATACTAATTATTTGGATTTTATTAACAGTAACAAATGACAATTTTTTTCAGTTCTCTGTCAACAAGTCTGAATTCGATGTCAGCAGTGGTGTTAGAAGATTTCTACAAGCCGTTCTTCAAGAAGACGTTAACAGACAGGCAGGCCAGTTGGCTTATGAGGGGCGTTGTCATTATTCTGGGCACACTCTGTGTAGGTAAATACTTTCAGCAACCGTCGTAGAACTATTTTAATATACCTAAATCAATGGTAGATTTATGCAGTAATTCTGTTATTGGCATGACAATAGAATGATGCTGGTGACTGCTGATCTCTGTGGCCGTGTAGGAATTCTTTTCAAGTTATCTTGTTCATATTACCGATGTATCACCATTTTTGGTTGAGTTCACCGAAATAGAATGCCCTCCGTAGCCGTTGTTTTATCTAAATAATTATTAACAAAACTGTTTGTTAGTCTTTATTAAATGACGATTAAATGGGGTTTACTTAAATTTCAGGGTTAGTATTCATAGTAGAGAAGATGGGAACAATCTTACAGCTGACCATGACATTGGAGTCTATGACGATGGGGCCACAGTTAGGAGTCTTCACAATGGGGATCCTTATGCCGTGGGTAGATGCTACGGTAAGTTGAAACACAAGTAAACAATTACACATCCGTACAAGTAAAAAAATGTATATTTACTTCGTGACATAGCAAAAAAAAAAAGAAAACCTCAGTTTTGCGACAAGCATAAGGATAACTTCCTACAAAACTCCATAAGGTCCCAGTCCCTAAATCCACCACCCCAAATCTTTGTATCAAAGCAAATACTATACAGACTTTCCACATCTATACAGGGTGGCAGGGAAATCGACGCGCAAACTGAAACCATGAATCCAGCACATCATTCTAGACCGTAGCGTGGAAATTATTCGTCGGTTATCAAAAATAAATCAGCAGTTTCATAGAAAACTGTCCAACTGCTCTGCTGAAACTGTAGAACCTACGCGGTCAATATGTATGGAACAGCTATTAAAAAAAAAAAATCGACGAAAAATTTCAACGACCCAGCGTTGAAATTTTTCGCCATTTTTTTTTTCAGATAAAAAAGATACTGCCACCCTGTATAGATGTGGTCAGATACAAAAACGAATTACTTCTTGCGTGCTTACATGAATCTAGAACAGCTCCTGCATGAGCCAGTTGGCAAGATAAGTTTGGAGCAAAGCTGCTTTAGGTCTAAACTTTTATGTATTTCAGGGGGCACTAGTTGGAGGTATTAGTGGCCTAGCAATAATGGCCTGGTGGTGTTTGACGTCACAGCTCGCCATAGCCAGAGGTCAAATAGTGCACGCACACAAATCTCTGTCTACTGAAGGATGCACCTACAACTTCACTATAGTTCAGAGTGTTATTGAAGAGTCACTGTTTAGGTAAGTCAATGCTTATTAACCCCTTTATTTATTAACGTTGCTTACAGTTAAGTAATGATTACCGACTGTTTAAACATACATTTTTGACGTTTAAACGTCTCTTAACTTTAATCATCGCTTATAAAATATCGGAAAAGTAGACCGTAGTATGAGCAAGGACGCTTCGGGGATATCCGATGGCACGTATTTTTGTTATTGGATAGTGAGCCCGCACTGCACATTAAGGATAGCCATAAGGGCAAAGCAAATCTGAAATTTAGTGAACTTTGAATTGCAGGCGTTAAAAATCAATGTAGGAGCGAATTTTGAGACTGCCAGATCCTTGCTTGTTTGAATACCTACTATAAACTAAACATTTTTTTTTTTTTTTTTTTTGGGTGGGAAATCATCAAATGACCTCTCCCGCTCTGGGCTGAGCTGAAGGGCGTATCAGACTTTTACTGACTAAAACCCACCCGTGTTCCCTCAGTTGCGTATGCCAGGGGCCACGGTATCTCTTTCGAACAACCCGCGGCCCTGGCGGCATCGGCCCTAGCGGACCCTACTTCACTTTTTAAATGGCAGCTCAACGTTTGTGGCGTGAAAGTTTAAGCTCTATTTTTTCTAAGTTTTTCCACTAGCAAACCTACATATAAGTTGTTGAAAATCTTTTCAGAAGCCGATTTTTTCTAGACACAGGTGCTTTAAAGATCAGACTCCTACTCTGAGAAGGAACTCTACATATATGGACCCCACGGTTACTAGCTGCGCCCCGCGGTTTCATCCGCATAAGTCTCGATTCCGTTGGAATATCGGGATAAAAAGTATTCTATCTCTTAATCCAGGTCATGCTCTACCCATGTGCCAAATTTCATCGAAATCCTTTCAGCCGCTTTAGCGTGAAAGCGTAACAAACAAATATACAAAAAATCACATATTTTCTCTTTGACACATTTGTATCTCACATTTGTATCTCTTTAGTGAGGAAATAAACCCCGTCCTCCGAGTGTCCTACATGTGGTATACGCTCGCCGGCATGATGGTGAGCATATGCGTGGGCGCCATCGTATCGCGCATCAATCGCGCGCGCGGCACGCCGCACCTTGCGCCCGCGCCGTGCCTGCTCGCGCCGCTGCTCAGGCGCTTTTACAAGGACCCTCCTCACCCCACAGACGAACCGTATATTAGTGCTTATGGACAGAATAAGGTTGGTAGAGGAACTTAAGTTGCTTGATATTATGTATTTTAATAGTATTAATGCAGGTATGGTCTTTTTGACTCCAAAACTCAAAGCATTTATTTCAAAGACATCGATTACAGGGACTTTTGAATTGTCAACTGTCAGCTAGTCAGAAAGATGAAGCTCGTTGCCAGCTCGTTCCAAACGGTAGTAGGTTCCTATGGAGAAGAACGGGCAAGAAACTCCACGGACATACTTTTAAATCAAAATATTGTTACAAAATATTGGTTTACATCATTCATGTTGAAATTATACATGTGAAAACGATGTAGAAAGACGTGCACGTTAAAAGCGTCTGTAATAAAAAAAAATAAAAAAACAGCCGTGGCAACTAAGAGATGACTAGTCGCTACTGACGGCGCCCGTTCACGAACATGACGTATGGATCAACAGTATTCAGCTCAAAGGGCACACGCCACCATCAGCGAGACATTTGAGTGAGCATGACATACTCTCAGCCGCCAGGGCACATCCAAGTCAATGAAACACGTACCCAGTAGATGGTAGCTTTATAGTAGGTACAGACGCTAGCACACAAAGCTACTACAATCTGTCAAATGTCTTTAATAGATTTTCAAGGTTGATTGAGAAATTTCGGGTAGTTTCGGGTAGCTTATGTGGTGGCGTCTGTACCAGTGCTCACACATGTGTTTCTTTAGTATCGGCACGAACCAAAGAAACATACGGCAATAGTTCAGACTGTGTTAAAAATATTAGCCAGTCAGCGAAGAGGTAGCAAGGCTGACTGCTCAATGCTCGGGGTGCATTGGATACATAATTATTGGTCTATCGTAACTCGTTCAAGAGAATTTAACGTATGGCGAGAATTAGTAAGAAAGAAGTCTAAAATGATATACGCGTAATCATCAACGATTAGTTTTTTTTAATTTTTGAAAAAAAAAAAATGTTAAACTCGCGTCAGGACACGTGACCTGATCGAAAATTCGTAAGACGAAGGGAGAGTTTTTTGTGATGGGTAAAAATGTTAAACTCGCGTCAGGGCACGTGACCTGATCGAAAATTCGTAAGACGGAGCTCGCGTCAGGACACGTGACCTGATCGAAAATTCGTAAGACGGAGGGAGAGTAGACCACATTCCAAAATATTAAAAATGCACAACGTTAATATTCAAGTTTTCACTTCTGCCGGCACTCCCGGAGTGCAACCCGTTTTTTTTTCAGATTCGTTCATGACAAGATCACTGTAATCTTGTACATTTATATCTGTAATGTTTATGGTATATATACTATATCTGCTCAAACATCTTATTATGATTTTGTTACAGGAAGCCTGCCACATCAACTCTACCTCAATAAATATGAAACCAATCACTGAAACCGAAGAAATTAGCTAATCTCATACATAGTTAAAACCTTATTGATTTTATATTTGTGTAATAAATCGTTTGATGAAAATAATACTTTGGAGTTTCTTTACTAGGTATAACTGCCCTATACCTACTATCAATGCATGTATTCTAATTCTGAATTTATAACTTAAAATTAGCTTTACCTATTTCCTGATTGAAAAGAAGAAAATTATGACCTACTAAACCTTTTTGAACCACGTCAAATGACTTAAATGTCAATTTTTTTTTGTAGGTATTGCATGCAACCTCTTAGCTTGATGCAGGACAATCAGCAGGTAGTACTGTCCACTTTAGGCCAAAATATTAAAAAGATGCCATTACATTTTATTTTTATTTATTTATTTTTCTTCAGTAAATGGTTTTGTTTTATTTTTTTACCCGAAACGGCATGTAAGTTTTTAGGTTCTTCATAATGAAACCTTATTTGGATGGTATAACAGTTGATTTTTTATTTTATCAGTGCATTCGAAATTATATTACTTACTAGCTTCTGCCCGCGGCTTCGCCCGCGTGGATGTCGGAAATTATCCCACGGGAACGTGCTAACAGGATAAAATGTACCTATGTGCTTCCCCAGAATGCCATCTACCTTGCGGGCCCTTTGTGGCTAATTACAATAAAAAACCAATTGTGTCTCATTAGTGGTGATTAAGAGGGTACCTATATGATATCTTTACCTAAGTACCTACCTAATTAAAAAAAAACCTCAATAACAGAAAATTAAATATCCACCTACCTAAATAAACCTATTTCTGATGATAACTAATCTAAACTCAATAAATAAGCAAAATCCCTAAAAACGAATATCTATACGAATGACTAATCCTACCTAACAGTATTATAAAATAACCTACGGTCACTACGTACACTATCAAATATACTACCTATACTTTAAAATTAAAATCTATACCTACGACTTATATAAAAATAAACTTAAATAACTCTAAAAACTAAAAAAGGAATAAAAATGAACTCCATTGCGGGTGACTTAACCTACGACAAACTTATTATTTGCGGTTGGTGCAGTAATCGGGTCTAGGGATCGAACCGCAAAATTAAGTTTGTTTTTTATTGTATATACTTTTCCGCGATAAAAAGTACCCAGTGTGGTGCCCAGGATATTAAAGAATAATTATACCAAGTTCCAACGTAATCGAACTGGTAGTTTTTACGTGATGCCTGAACAAACAGACAGACAGACAGACAGACAGACAGACAAAAATTTTTTTTATCACATTTTTGGGTTCGGTGTCGGTCTAGTAACACCCCCTGCCATTTATTTTTTTGATATTTTCAATGTACAGAATTTTCACTTCTACAGATTTATTATAAGTATTATATGTCGCATCCGGTAATTGACGTTTACAACAAAACAAGGCACGCCACCTAGCGGCAACTATCAGGACTAGGATTGCCGCGCTTTGACAGAGTCGAGGCGTTTCCGGTCGGTTACGAGGTTGAAGAGAACGCGCCAAGTCGGCATCTACTATACTCTATGGTCGGCATTCTGAATCCTGGTGATCGAGCAGTGAAGACGCTTCGGAACTGTCCTACGTTTTGTTGATCTATCATCCTTATACCTGCCTGCCATTGTCTCACAGCAGGGTAAAAGCCATAACAGTTGTTGAATGTGTACCTTTAGTGCGTGATTCGCTAGTGTGACTAACTGGTTCGTAAATTATAATCTGATTTGAACTGCAAACCGTTTTTCTATGGTGCTAAAACCAACACTACCCATAGTACGCCCACAGTAATTAAAATATGCCTGATGCTAACGAGAGACAGACATACCATCTCCGACATCAGAACTGGGATTCGTGTTGGTTCATGCACAAAATGAGAACGCTTAAAGTGAAAGTGACCGTTGACATTTGAAAAACAAAGTGCAAGCATGCGAACGCTAATAATCGTGTGGATCTGTCCAAGTTCAACCTAGACAAAGGAGATACGGATGCGCAAGCATGGTACATGTTGTTTTGGGCATAGGCTGTATGCAGAAATACCTTTGCCGAGTGACGCGACTGTTGCGCCTACCGCCATGTTTGAAAAAAGACTAACCTGCGTTCGAGTTCGAAGTATCCCGTTCCCGTATTTGGAACACGCAGTATAAGGCGTGTGCAAACATAACAGTGCACAACAGCTGATTTGTGTTTTGCCGAAACTTCACTGCTAGTTGACCACCTTTCAACTTGTTGTGACCATCAATAAGACGTACAAAGGAGCAGCATCAACGTGACTATTGCAAATAGCATACCAAGGAATGACATGGAGTGAGTTTAAGAATGGAGTCAAGCAGGCCCGCAGCCGTCAGCGAAGCCCTTCGTGTGCTGCATGCAAGTGAGGGAAACCAGGACATATCGCAGCCCGGTGCACGAGTAGTGGCAGCCAAGCCAAGCGGATGGTGGACAACGTGCTGGAAGTCGTGAACGGCGAGTGGACGTCGTACAACTACCCTCAGACACGTTAGAACATAAAGGTGAGCTGTATTGTTTTGTTTACGATTCTGGTGCTGAATGCTCATTAGTATAAGCGAGTTGTGCAGCCAAATTAAGTGGCAAACGAGTTAATAACGTTGTTGCATTGACTAGTATTGGTCAAATATGTGTATTCAGCATAGAACAAATCATATGTAGTGTTGCGATTAGCGAGCAACAACTTGAGATTTTATTACATTTCTACCCGACATTTACTTGCAAAGTAATATTATGATAGTATGTGAAATATTGAACCCAGGATTTTCGATTAACATGTTTGCGACAGAATTTTTGTTGCGTAAAGCTCTTGTATGAAATTCAGTTTTAATTGGACAACAGAAAGCTAGATTTGATAGAACAAAGGCAGCTATAACAAAATGTTCGGTTGACGATTTCGTGTTATTAGAAAACGAAAAGTGAAATCAGATTATAAGATTAAGTCAGATCGGAAGCTCAGAGATCCGTTTAAGGTAGCGGCAGTTTTGGCGGGTAATCGCTATACGTCAAAAACTTTAAATTATAACCTTACAAGTATGCTCACGATAGGTAAAGAAAGATGCCAGTAGGTCATGTACCAGTCGAAGTAGATAGTGATCACAGTGGTGATTAGCAAGCCTACATTATGGAAAGCATGCGAGTGGGGGTTCTCTATCGGCCGTAGTAAAGTTGTGTGGTGTCACAGGGTGATGCACACGGATCCATGCGTTGGATGTGTGAAAGCAATGCGATTGCTGGTCGGCTGGAGAGCCGTGGCGTTAGAGTGGTCTACTCGTGTGTGGGTTTCCAAGTGTCAAAGGCTCTTGGTGATAAAAATGATTGTTAATGTGGATAACGATGGTACATGGCTCTGGTTGATGATTTACGCTATGATTAGATAATCAAAATGTGTCTACATGGCTCTGGTTGATGATTTACGCTATGATTAGAAAATCAAAGTTTGTTTACATTACTCTGGTTGAATCTTTTGTTATCGGTGATAGTTTGGATCAGAATATTACTAACAAATTTGAGGAAAGTCAAGTAAGTTTTGTTGATGAAACAGAGAAGAGATTAAGCTGTGTGTGATGTGTGGGGTTTCGTGAGAAACCAAAAGTCCAAGAGTGTCTTGGCGATCCGAGGGGGATGCGCAAATGAATTTGACGAGTTGAGTAACTGGAGGTTATTAGATAGTATGAGACACATGCATCTTAGTTGATTCTTTTGATTGTAATGTTGAGATTTGGGAATCAAATAATGGGTAATGCTCTGAACTCTGCTATTTTTAGTTTGTTCGAATTTTCATGTGTTTTTCCCTGTACCAAATGTGACCAGGAGTGGCAGAGCTATGTGATACTTTGCGGACATGTTTCATTCCAGGCCAGCAGTACCTGCAGCAGCGTGCTATGTCGTAGTGCTGTGCTAGCGTTTGCTATGTCGGCAATCCGAGCAGTGTATTGATGAATACTGGGTGAGTCATATCCATTTTATTATGATTCTGACATCGAATGCATCAAAGATTGTGTTGTGTCAAAGTGAATTGGCAAGCGTGCAAATAATATTGTCAACATAACAGGGATCCGTTATGGTAGTGTGCAAAGTACCCTACAAGTTTTATCTGTGATGTTGAGTAACAATCTGCGTTTAGAGATCCCATTTCATACTGTACCGGATAGTTATCATAAAAGTGATATTTCGTAAGATTTTAGACCAAGGATTTAACGTGAGTATGATATCTGATAGTATTGTTTTGCTACAAAATGAGGAGCGAAACCAGACAAAACTTGACCCTAAGTATAAAGGTCCATTTAAGGTCGTTGAAGTGTTAGACTGTGACAGGTACAACTTAAAATCGTTAACAAGTAATCGCCATTTTAGATATGCACTCGATCGCGTTAGAAAAATGCCTGAGAGCCAAGTACCTATTGAGGTTGTTGAGGAAGACGAGATAGTAGAAGTAAAGTCGAATTGAATTGTTTGTGTTAGATGCACGGGTTCTTGATTCGTTGGGTCGGAGACCGTACCAGGGTATCGTAGCCATAGCCCGTTAGAAATCGGCATCTACATGGTAGACCGTGGGTACGTGGTGTGCGGTAGCTCTGGGTAGTATGGTCGGGTCTAGCCTCGAAGCCAAGACCGTAGAGTCAAGGACGACTCGGCATTCCTCCGGGAAGTGCGTATGTGATGGAGCTATGTTATAGCTGTGATTGTTGACCGCGAATAAGATACCCGGGGCTTTGTTAATTGGTTAATAACTTTGGGTCAATTCCTAAATTATCAGTGTACCTTATCCTCAATAGTACCTAGACTCTGATTGATTGTCATATTGCTTATTTAATTGTTATCTCTGCCTACTACTTGACTTGTTACTTAATTATTTAGCTACTTTTTAAATTGATTTTGCTATTTGGGATGATAATAGAATAATGTTAGAAATATGATGTAATTGTTAGTTAAATAAACAAACTTTACAGTCCAACCTTTCATTGAAAGCAAGCAGATAGCAACATACACTTTGAATCGATGCCAGGCATAGCCGAACGTATACTGTGCTGTTGTAATATTGTTTCAGATTAACACACGAGGACGTGTGTCCTCGTAGGATGGCCGTGTCGCATCCGGTAATTGACGTTTACAACAAAACAAGGCACGCCACCTAGCGGCAACTATCAGGACTAGGATTGGCGCGCTTTGACAGAGTCGAGGCGTTTCCGGTCGGTTACGAGGTTGAAGAGAACGCGCCAAGTCGGCATTCTGAATCCTGGTGATCGAGCAGTGAAGACGCTTCGGAACTGTCCTACGTTTTGTTGATCTATCATCCTTATACCTGCCTGCCATTGTCTCACAGCAGGGTAAAAGCCATAACAGTTGTTGAATGTGTACCTATAGTGCGTGATTCGCTAGTGTGACTAACTGGTTCGTAAATTATAATCTGATTTGAACTGCAAACCGTTTTTCTATGGCGCTAAAACCAACACTACCCATAGTACGCCCACAGTAATTAAAATATGCCTGATGCTAACGAGAGACAGACATACCATCTCCGACATATAGATTATCATACATAAAATATCCTTAAAATAGCAGTGAACAACAGTGATGTATATCGTAAGTGTCCTTTGAAGATACATTAAAGTCTATTTTAGACAAACACAGGAAATGGTCAATTGGAACGAAAATAGCCCCTGACCATCGAGGAAAATCGCGGGCGGCAATTGTAATATTGCTCTGGCATTCATTCACACTTGACACTGAGATGTGTCTTAGCCGACTGTGAATAAAGTTATGTATTTGATATAAATAAAGTTAAAATAAAATCGGACCTAAAAAAACGGAAAAATACCAACATGTCTGAAGAAAAGTTACACGTTTCTGCAGTCAGACTATCTCTGCAACATTTTGCGTGGTTTGATTATGTATTGTTTATTTTTATGTTAACAATATGTGGTGCAATCGGAGTTTATTTCGGATTTGTGAAGAAACAGAGTTCTGCTCAAGATTATTTGATGGGTGGAAGAAATATGAAGTTACTGCCTGTCTGCTTCTCGTTAGTAGCAAGGTAAATATGTAGGTATCTAAGTATTATGTTAGGGATGATTAATTATTCCTTTGCATATTAAAAAAAAATGTACTTAGGTGTGATAATACCTCATAATTTATTCCATTCGTATAATAGTCGAAAACTGTAACTATTATGATTTTCGTAAAATTGTAACCCAGGCTATCCCAAAATCGATTTTCAATCGCATTGATTTTTACGAAATCTAATCTATTCAATTATTTTTCAGTTTTATTTCAGGAATATCCCTTTTAGGTATTCCAACAGAGTTATACATTTATGGGACAGCTTATGTGTTCACTTTGGTCGGCACTCTTTTGATGTCAATAATAGTAGCATTTACGTTTTTGCCTGTACTCCATGAATTAAAACTCACTTCAGCCTATGAGGTAAGAAAATTGCCTACTTATGAGAAAAAAAACCACAAAACTAGGTAATTGTTATAAAAACTTTTTCTCTATAGTATTGTAATGATGGCAGTATCAGTGCTCATAATTAAAAAAAAAACAATGTGTATTCGATAGTTCAAAAAATCAAATCAATAGGCGCCAAATTGAAAAAAGTTTTTTCGTTTGTATGTTTCGTTATTGAATTATTAAAAATAGTAAAGAATTAGAATTGTAGAATGGAAGAATTGTTTTTGTTATGGATGTGTGTGAATTTCTGAATACCTATCTGGTCTGTTGGTATCATATTCATAACTAACGTGACCATTATTTGATTGCGCTATAAACAAAAAAAAAAAAAAAACTTTTTTACTAGATATTTATTAAAAAGAGAAAAGGAAATTATATATTCGCGCGTTTCGAATCCAATGAATATACTTACTCGTAAGTAGGTAAAGGGAACGTTTAATCAATTTATCGACTACTTATGATTTATGTTTTGTGCTCTTATATTTGACATTTAGATACAATTTTAATTGTTCATGAATAAATTGAATTGAATTGAATATCGTTTGGTCACTTTGTAAAAGCGGGACATTTTTGCTTTAGTTAGGGACAACGGGACAGACATCCTAAAAGCGGGACGATATCGGATTGATCTAAACCCAACCCTGGGTTTAGATGTTTTCCCTTTTAGGTTCTTTCTATCTAGCTACGTATAGGCGTTGATTTTTATATAATCTCAATACGTCGCGGTATATTTAAGTTGAGACGCAATTTTTCGTGTTCACGATGTTTTGATTTCTTGTTTCAGTACTTAGAACTTCGATATGATAAACGTATGAGACTTTTCGGATCTTTACTTTATAGTGTTTATTTGGTACGTACTCATACAAACTTAAATATTGTACAATCATAATAGAATGAAAAGTTGGTAAATTATTTCAATAACAAAATTACTTTTCAGATGGCGTGGTTGCCGATCGTAATTTATGTTCCAGCTTTAGCGTTTAATCAAGGTAATGTAATGACAGTATAGGTAATTTGGTCTTACTATGTGCATCTTGTATGTAATCTGGCACATTGTTTTAAATGCGGTTTTAGAAAAATACATCCATGGTAACTGTTTGCGCGTCTATGTCCCTGCCAGCTTATATCAAGCCGAACTTTGTCTAAAACTCGATGTGCTATAATTAGGGCTGGGTTTAAAAGTGCTGTACTTATGTAGCACAATTAAAATTGAACTTTATTTTGCAGTGACTGGGGTTAATATTCATATTACTACCTCGATAGTATGCATTGTTTGCATATTCTATACATCTTTGGTAAGTACCACATTGAGTTTTAAAAGACCTGCAGTGCGATTCTGTAACCATCTCACCGTGAAAACTTAGGTGAAGTGAGCGTGGAGTGAGCTGTCATTCCAACTAATGCTAGGGATTGACACTATTGACGGCTCACTCTAAGCTCACTTCACCTAACTTTTCACGACGAGATTTTTACAGAATCGATCGGCTGGTTCGCACTTAAGGGTCCAGAAAGTAATTATGTACCAGATAAATAAAAATCAAAGAGCGGATTCATGCTGTTAAAATCTAAATTTTGGTGACGTGAGTTTGAAGTGAACTGTTATCGTACTTGATTAGCGTCAAGTACAATGGCAGTTCAGTGCAACCCTAGGTAATCTAGGGATTGACAGCTCATTTCACCTAAAGCAATCACGGTGAGATTATTAAAGAATAGCACTACAGATGTTATGACAGGGGACGGTGAAACGGGCATTTATTTTCATTTACAAACGTTTGGCTTTCCCAGAATGTAACAGCAACATATTTTTCTACTTTTCAGGGTGGCCTGAAAGCCGTAGTATGGACTGATGTAATTCAGACAATAGTGATGATAGGAGCTATGATTATAGTGGTTGTTAAAGGTACAATCATCGCTGGCGGATTCGAAGAGGTGTTCCGAGAAAATTGGAATACAGGACGACTGGAAATACCACCGTGATTATTATTTTTTTACCTAATAATAATATGTGATTCTTCTGGGAATTTAAATTCAATATCAGGGAATGGCCTCATTCCCTGATATTGAATTTAAATTCCTATATGTGTAAGAATGACTTTTTGTGCATACTATTTTACCGACACCCAAACATATTAGTGGTAATAGTATCAACTTTCCTGGAAGTTATTTAGAAAAGGACGTCTGTCGCTACTATAAACGAGTAATGTACAGACGCCAGCACATCAAGCTACTACAATCTGTCAAATTTCTTTAATAGATTTTCAACTTTATCGATGAAGCATTAAGGTTCAAGGTTGATTGGGAAAATTTGACAAATTCGGGTAGGTTGACCTGCTGGCGTCTGTACATTATCCGAAGTCGGTGTCAAAAAAATCACGGCACATTTCACTATTTCTTTTCACTTAGAAAACTGAACTACTAATACTTTTTAATATTTGGACTCTGTTGTTATATTGTCGTTACTGTGTCAACAAATGTACAATATGCTAATTTCAGTGTGAGCCCCGATCTCACCGTTCGGCATACAATTTGGTCTGTATCCATCGGCTCAACATTCTACTGGATCGGCAACGTAGCTGTGAATCAATCTATGATGCAAAGGTTCCTTGCGTTGTCCGATCTGAAATCTTCAAAAAGGTTAGTTCATAAAAGATATTGTAATATTTTTTGCTTCACTATGAACACTCTTCCTTCCACTGTTTTATAGGATGTCGAGCCGCTAGTCCAATATTCCTATTTCTAAGATAAAAACCTCAGTCGGGTCCGAGTGCTCATGGTCTTTTTAAGGAAATTTCAAAACGACTGGTTGACACTTCCCATCCAAGGGCTGGCTTTTACTAAGCGTTGCCATACATCGTGGCCGATTATTCCCGATGTCCACCACTTGTCTGGCCACCACTGGGGGACAGCGAGACAACTTTAAAACATTATTCTCGTTGTCCACCACTGGGGGACAGCGTCACAACTTTGTAAATTATTTCCATTCGCTACCACTGGTGGACAGCGACACGGATTTTTTAACATTCCATATGGCCGCCGTTGGGGGACAATGGCACAACTCTTTTGATCTGATTCCTACTGGCCATCAATTTAAATTGTTTAATCTAGAGACCGGTAAAAGATAGCTTAATATACTTACGGATTTGATTTTTAGCAGGGCTAAGTAAATAATAGTCATATTCTTGAATCAACTTTTATTAAATGTTTCACTCAAGTATTAAAAAATGATCCTACTACTTAGTATTATATAATATAGCTTTGATTTTTATTTTATATTCATATCCTCCGTGTAATAAAATTGTCCCGCCTTTTCTATTTATATATGTTAAATGCACTTTTCCTGATGAACTGGAACCACTAGTATTTAATTCGGACATGGCTGGTTATGGGAGCGACGAGTGCACTAATGACGTAGTTATAATGACGCATGCTGCGTTTGCGCAAGTAGAAGGAGCAGAGTAGAATAGATATATTTTTTGTCTCTTTTTAACGTTATGCACAGACGCCAGCACATCAAGTTATACCAAACTGTCAAATTTATCCAAATGATTTTAAACCTTAAAACGTTGAAAGTAACTCGTTCAAAATCAAATAAGAAAATTTTACAGTTTGTAGTAACTTGATGTGCTGGCGTCTGTACTTTCCCTCATAGCAATACTTTTTGTAAATATCTTGATGAAGTGAATAGTATCAATAGATAATATAATAATAATAAGCATTAGCCAGAAAATAAAATGTAATTTTAATGAATTACCTATAATTAATTCAATTAACTATATTATACAAGGAAAGAAATATTATGTCATTATTATTACGTAAGCATTAGAATTGGATAAAAGTAATTTCAGCATAAAACCAAATGGTCTCTAGATAAAATAATTTAAATTGATGGCCAGTGGGAATTGGATCAAAAGAATTGTGCCTTTGTCCCCCTACGGCGGCCATAGGGAATGTTAAAAAATCCGTGTCGCTGTCCACCAGTGGTGACGAATGGAAATAATTTACAAAGTTGGGACGCTGTCCCCCAGTGGTGGACAACGAGAATAATGTTTTAAAGTTGTCTCGCTGTCCCCCAGTGGTGGCCAGACAAGTGGTGGACATCGGGAATAATCGCATCGTGGCAATGCCACCCACAGAGCATGTGATGCCACCAGTCTTTTGAGTACATTACTAGCATAGTAAAAGCAAACAAGTAGGACATCTTCCTACATTCGCACCGCGCGCGGTTTGTATGTGAGCGCGCTCGTACGTATGCGTCGTCGCACGCACACACTGACAAAATTTATCGCTGCTAAAGGTGCGCCAGTCGTGGCTGTGACGCCGGTGATATCGCCCGCGCCCGCGCACGCTTTGCCGCTGCCCTGCTGCTCGTAATAAATAATTTGTACGTGTACCTACCTACCTCCTTTAACTACAAAGACTTCATAATCATTTCATTTTATTTGAATAAATACATGATTCAGTAAAACCACGTTTTTATTAGTCATATTTCGATCGTAATTTTTCAAATAACTAAACAGATAACATGACGTAGGCAATGAAAAAAATGTAGTCGGCTCTGGTCTATGTACTTACACACGGCTACACGTCAAGCTATACAAAACCAGTTTGTCTTGGCCTCACTTTGTATGATATTTTCTCACAATGAACGGTCAGCTAATACTGGTTTTGCATAGCTTGATGTGTAGCCGTGTGTAGAAAAAGTAATTAAAAAAAACTTTGTATTAAAGGTCCCTGATGCTTACCCTACAGGGAAACATTGTTTTGTATAGAGATTGACTATGCATTTTTGACGATTGAATAAAGTATAAGTGACAGCCCTACGAGTTTAGGCTATTATCGCTCGCTCGGGGCTTGAGTTGGCCTACTTGTTTGCTTTTATTATGTTACTAGTCGACAGCGATGCGGATGAATTTTTCGACGCTGTTAGTTTGTAAATAGTTTTAATTAAGTTAGGATATAATTTTGTTATTAAAATAACAAATAATAATTATTAAGTAATTGTTGTGTCTTTGTGAATCACTTCTCAAGAATGAATAACAAATTTCCTAAGATATCCGATATTTTAATTCTAACACAAGAACAATTTGTTCCCAATAAGTAATTTAGATTTTTGGGATCGTCTTGTTTCTTTAAATTTTCCTGGAAAACTCGAATTTACTGTCTTTTTTCACTAGTAATTTGTAGCGACTTGCTGCTATTCTCTACAATATTTATACATTATTAACCCTGTCTCGAAGAGAGGAGGCCTGAGTCCCAGCAGTGGGACCATTATTGACTGATTATGATAATTACCTAATTAATCTAGAACTAAAATTCCAATTTACAACATTTATTTAATTTTCAGGGCCATCTGGGGTTTTCTAGGCGGGGTCGTATTCATAGTTCTAATATGCGGGTACAGTGGTTTGTTGGCGTATGCTAAATACCACGACTGTGATCCGCTGGACTCCCACTTGGCTTTGGCGAAGGATCAGCTACTGCCTCTACTGGTCATGGATGTGTTAGGAGACTGGCCTGGCATGCCGGGTATATTTGTGGCTGGAGTGTTCAGTGCTTCTTTAAGGTAAGCTACCCACAAAACAGTGTTTATCAGAGGGGCAATTCTCGTAATTTTAAGACCGTTCACGGTCTGATCTCAGTCTCAATCTGTCAAAAAATACTTCTAATTTCCCTACACTTTGACAAGTTTTTGACATTTGTTTGTCGCTGAGATGAGACTGCGACTAGATTTTGAACTTTTTAAATTACGAGAATTTATTGGCCTTCTGTTGTTTAGGCTAAATACCTTTTAAACACGACATAATTATATGGACTTTGACATAACACTGACATTAGACACACGTTAAACAGGTGCTTAAGTTTTTGTAGAAGACAGCTAGTGTTTAAAATAAGTTTGTGACATAATTTGAAACAATACCAATAAAAGAGACTGTGACCTCTGAATTTTTTCGGCCTTTCTTCTCAGAATAGTCAGATAGGATGGTATTCCTCCTTTCTTTTTAAAACACACTGCTGAGTCGATGGGCGTGCCGTTATTTTATTTATTTAACCGTAGTCTGAAGGAGGGTATTGTGCCTCAAGCATGGAAGACTGCTCATATCACGCCTGTATATAAAAGTGGCACCAAAAACAACGTTACCAACTATCGTCCATTATCATTGTTGTCCACCTTGTCAAAAGTTTTGGAGCGACTAGTTCATAATGCAATCTATCCTATTCTACATAATATTATTATCCCAGAACAGCACGGCTTTGTTCGTGGTCGCTCCACTGTAAGCAACCTGGTCTTGTACTCAAATTTTTTATTCGAAAACATGGACAATCAATTGCAGGTTGACACAATCTACACTGATTTCTGTAAGGCTTTTGACAAGGTGGACCACAGTATGCTTCTGCAAAAAATCGAATTTAACGGTATCCGTGGGAGTCTGCTTCGCTGGTTTACCTCATACGTAATAAATAGAACTCAGAAGGTCGTGGTCCATGGGTTTTCTTCCGATGTGATTAGCGTGACATCTGGTGTGCCGCAGGGCTCAATTTTGGGTCCACTGCTCTTCGTTCTGTTTATTAATGATGTAAATACATGCTTTAAAAACTGTGGTTTTCTGTTGTATGCTGACGACCTTAAAGTATTTTGTAAAATAAGCTCTATTGATGACTGTGTTAAACTGCAAGAGGACTTGGATCGTTTTTCTGCCTATTGTTTAGCAAATAAACTGCAATTGAGTTTGCCCAAGTGTAAATCTATTTCTTTTACCAAAAAAATCCATGTCGTTCATTTCACATATTCGCTCTGTAGCACAAATTTAGAAAAAGTTTCCTTAATTAAAGACCTGGGTATACTATTTGACTCAAAGTTGCACTTTGATGCTCACGTTGACCACATCACAGCTAAGGGTTATCAATTTTATGGTTTTATAAGGCGGACCTGCAACTTATTTAGAAAACCCTCCACATATTTACTTCTTTACAAGTCACTCATAAGATCTCAACTGGAATATGCCACATGTGTATGGAATCCACTTTACATTAAATACAGCGACCAGCTTGAATCAGTTCAACGTAGATATCTTCGTTTACTAAGGTACACATTTTTTAAGAAACGTTCTTCATATCATACTCTCCTAGAAAAGTTCTCCTTGTCAACTCTTAAATCAAGGAGACTGTATCTTGATCAATCATTCTTATATAAAGTCTGTCGAAATGAATTTGATTGCATTAACCTCTTAAACCAAATTTATATTCGCATACCTAGTCGCTCCAAACGTATTCGCGATACCTATACTCATAGTCTATTTGCCCCCAAGCCGTGCAGGACTAACGCGGGCGAACGAGCTCCTTTACGGCGTATTATGAAAAGTTACAACGATAATTTTGCTGACGTCGACTTGTTTGTGTTGACACTTACCCAATTCAAGAAATGTATCTGTGAAAAAATTATTCACACTTCCTCATAATGTCAACATTTTATAGATTTGCTTGTTTATATTCTTTTTTTATATTTTTAACCTACTTTAAAAAAGAGGAGGTTCTCAATTTGGATGTTTATGTCTTTTTTATGTTTTGTTTTGTATGCTCGGACATAATTCCGTCATATACATAATAGACGTATTTCCTTAATAACTTTATGTTCGCACGCATTTCAATTCTGTTGAGACCTGATGATGAGTTTCGAAGCCGATTGTTAATAGTTTGTCTCACCTTTTACTAAGTGTTGTATAAATCACATTATACCTGTTAAGTCTTTTATTTGCTTAGTTTGCTTGTACCTAATTAAGTTTTTACTGTATTATTATGTGGATAACGGTGCTGGTTGCGTTATTACCTAATTGTTCTAAAATCTATCTGTATTAGTATTAAGCATTATTACGCAATTGTTTGTTGTCCTGAAGAAATAAAACAAAAAAATAAAAATAAAATAAAATAGGAAATGCCGACCTCATCTAGTTTAAAAAAATATGTTTGACGTGTAAAAGTGTTTGTACAAACCAACTTACAGAAAAATAAATCATTTATCATTTACCAGTAATAGAGTTAACAGCTCCACTAGACTTGTCATTGTTGTGGAGAGTTAGAGATGTTTCTTTGCACAATTTGCTAAATGCTTTAGTTTGTGGTAATTATTTCACCCTACATATACTATGTTAGCTAGGTAGGTAGGTACGTATTTGTGATCATTTGTTTAATTGGACTTCGGTTATATTTCGTATGGTTATTTTAGTTGGGCGTGTAGCTGGATGAGAGTTGCCGAAAATCGAGTTGAATGGCGTGCAATAGGAGAGCCCTATGTCCAGCAGAGGACTGCTGTAGGCTGATGATGTGTAACTCAAAGTTCCAAACTGCCTTATAAGTTATGTTTCAGATATCATGGAATATCCCCGTTAAGTTTCTTCACGCATTTGTAAACCCTGCCTATAATCCTTCGGGTCATACAGGTGTGATGTGATGTCATGTTACGAGTATGTGAACCTTTAATTTTTATATTTTTTTAGTTCCCTCTCTACTGGCCTAAACTCAATGGCTGCAGTTGTGTTGGAAGACTTCTGGAAGCCATTCTTCAAAGAGTTGACACACAGGCAAACGCAAATTATGATTCGATCTGTGGTTGTTGTACTTGGAGTCATTTGTGTTGGTACGTATTTGAACATTTATATATTTAATGATATTTCGTTTAGTCTTATTGCTAGCTTTAGCTAAAGTTTTTTATTTGTTAAACATAGGTTTAAAAATAGGTGTTTGAAATAGAATAGGTACAGAGACCTCTATGTTTTGCCGTTAACGGCGTGTAAAGATCAAGTAGGTAGGCACACGAAATTACAATTTAGTATTATTTTTATTGTTAAACATTTAGTGACGAGATTACAGAATTACACAATAACAGTACACCGGTTACAGTTTCGCATAATTGTATTGGCCAAGTAACATACAAAATAATAATCGTTTAGTCCAATTTTAATTACTACGTATGCAATTAGAGTATATACAACAGCCTGACATGATTCATCGGGCAGTTGTCCGCCAGACGCAACACCCGTCTGGTCGGAGGCTCCTCGTCCCTTTTCTATGGAGGATGAGTGAACTTTACACCCTGTTCCTCATACCTCTATACGTATTTAGTTACTACTATGGTTAGTGGAAATAAAACATTCGCAATTTATAACTTAAAACATCATTTTCTCGAAAGCATGCAGGTGATTTGGATTGGGGAATCTTGGCAGAACTGCGTTCAATTTGATGGTCACGTTATAACGTAATAGCTTTTTGTATTGTTTTTTAAAAAGCTTTTAAAATAACTTGATTTGAACTTAAAACGGTTGATCCTGAATTCATTTTCCTTTGAGATATTACATTAGCATTCTTCGGAGCCTGTTTCCTTCGATATCACACTGGCTGATTTTTCCAATGCCGGATAATTTTATCGGAAGAATAATTTTTAATTTTTGACAGTTCTTCCATACAAAATCTGTCAGAGATCAATTTTATTCCACGAATAAAAAATTATCTGTCGATTGAAAAATCAGTCCTTAAACGAATGAATTATTTCCAGGTTTAGTGTATGTAGTAGAAATGCTGGGATCAGTTCTACAGTTGACAATGAGCCTGTCATCTGCGTCGATGGGACCTCTGGCTGGAGTGTTCCTCATGGGAATCTTCTTACCTTTTATAGATTCTACGGTTAGTGGTTTTAATTTATTTCTCTACTTTTTAACTGATTTAATCTCCGACTTTTCGTTTTATTTCTGTTAAAAAGTTTTCTCATAAAAACTTTCGTTTTTGCTTTAATTGACATTTTTAGTGCACGAAAAACAATTACGAATGGAAACCGAAATAAAAGCATGAATAAGAGACTAACCACACTTATTCAGCTCTGTTCAGCTTTTGTCCATAGAAAACAACAATTTTGTATGGAGATGCGTACGCATCCGTAAAGCTGAACGGCTGCGTACAAAATACAAAAAACAAAGTCGTTGTTTTCTATGGACAAAATCTGAACAGAGATGAATAAGTGTGGTTAGTCCCTAAACCTAAATTAAGACTAAACCCAGGTTGTTTTTCCTTCTTTCTAAAACATTTGCATTTTAAATTATAAAGATTCCATAATTTTAGAGTGCATTAAGCGGAGGCATCATAGGATTATTATCAGCGTGGTGGATAGCTGCGCAGTCGCAACTAGCTCAGGCTAGGGGAGTGATGCCAACCAATGAGAAACAGAGGTTCACGCAAAACTGTACTTATGACTTCGACCCACTTGTTCATAATGTGGTTGACCCTGAAAGGTTTGTATTTTGATAGCAGTGCACTTTCTCTTGAAATTAAGTTAAGTAATGTTGTTTTTTAAACAGTCCTTTTTTCCACTTTTTGAAGGATCTGTTTTATGGCTTTTATACAGGATGGTATGGATATCAAGGCGCAAACTGTAACCATATATGAACGCAGCACATGATTTGAAATGCCCTAGAATAAAAAAAATCAGCTGCTTCATAGAAAAGTGCAATACCTACGCGGTCAAAATGTACGGAACAGCACAAATGTTTTTTAATAACCGAGGAAAAATTTCAACGCTGTCCAGAATAGGTACACTTTTAGTCACAGTATGCGTTTCAAAAATACAAGGTGGCAGGGGCAACGAGGCGCAACTTGTTATCAAGGTACCATGGTAACATATTGCGCTTCAGCTAAAAGAGTGATGTGGATGGAATGATGGATGGAGATGAAGAAAAAGTAAAAGACGGATGTAGGTATATGAATGAAAAGGGAGTGATGTGATGTGTGACGGTGATGGAATAGGAGAAGAAAACGTGTGCCGATCCCAAGTGACGGGGTCAAGGGCAGGAAGATTGCCAGGGTAGCGGGATCGTCCGAAAGGGTTACCGCTGCCCTGGAACATAAAGGGCTAAGGAAGGAACACGGGTGGGTTTTAGTCAGTAAGAGTCTGACACTCCCTTCCGCTCCACCCAGAGCGGGAGGACCCCTCCCGCTCTGGGTGGAGCGGGAGGGGTCTCCCGCATTTGATGATTTCCCATCCTCAAAAAAAAAGGGCAGGAAGATATTATATGATACTAGCGGAGCCGGCAGACGTCCTCCTGCCCAGAAAAGCAGCAGGTCCAATAGTGTTTTCAAACCATCTAGGAACCCATTGAAATACGAGTATACACACATAATTTTATCCAAATCGGTCCAGCCGTTTAGGAGGAGTTGGGTGACAAACACACGTACAGAAGAATTAAGATTTTAGTTCTTTTTCCATGTGCGCTGATTTGGACACCAATTAAAGTCTACCATGTTGTTTCAGTCAAGTGCCGTACTTATACCGCATATCATTCATGTGGTTCACTGCATTCGGTTGTATGGTGACCATCGGCATCGCGTGCATCGTAAACCTGAGACGAACCTCTACAGTGCACCACGATCATCGCTTGTTTGCTCCTTTCATACGAAAGTGGTTAGAGAAGGATAAGGTAAAATTGAAATTGTTTCTTTATTTGTTTTCACATTGTTCTCACATATAAAGCAACAAGAATATTGTACCCAGGATTTTGTAATAATATCTTGTTTTAAAAGAGTGTCTTGCCCGTTCTTCTCCATAGAGATCTACGTTTCGGAATGGGCAACTAGCTTCAACTTTCGGGACTAACTGGCGACTATTTAATTTTGACAATTCAAAAGTGCCTGTAAATGGTTTAGTTGAAATACTTAAATGGTTTGAGTTGAGTTCTATTTCTCAAACTTGCCAATGTTTAGGCTAGAGCAGGCTTTCAGAACTGTTTCAAGATTTATATCTTGAAACAGTTCTGAAAGCCTGCGCTCTGGAAATTATCACTTTGTTTTATTGCATTATGATTATGATCAGTTATCCAAAACTATGCACGTGCTTAGAATAGAAAAAAATTGACAACAGCGAAATATTTCTGTTCTCATTTTGCCCTAAAGTATATTTCTCAGAATGTCTGAGAATTACTTTAGGTACCTACTTTATTTTCTGTGTACCTATAGTAAATATTTTACCTATTTCGATGTAAACTCTATTCAAACTAATGTTTCAAATTGATGTTATTTAAAACTATGCACGTGCTTAGAATAGAAAAAAATTGACAACAGCGAAATATTTCTGTTCTCATTTTGCCCTAAAGTATATTTCTCAGAATGTCTGAGAATTACTTTAGGTACCTACTTTATTTTCTGTGTACCTATAGTAAATATTTTACCTATTTCGATGTAAACTCTATTCAAACTAATGTTTCAAATTGATGTTATTTCAAGTTAAACAAATATCTATTTTAATATTTATTTTAACAATAATTAGGTTGATTTCAGACTGACTAGCACTTTTGAAAAAATTATAAAAATGTTTGAAGTTGTAGCGTAAACTGACTTTATTGTGTAGGAGTTAAAGTTATTTTTCCATAAACTCATATTTGTTTACATTTTTGGCAAATAACTAGCGAATGCAGATTAGACATTTTGCCCTAAAGTATTTCTCAGAATTTCTGAGATTTACCTACTTTAGGTACCTACTTTATTGTTTGTGTATATTGTGTATAGTAAATATATTACCTATATCGTACCTAACTACTGGGATACGTGATCTTGATAAAAATCGTTTATAGGTACTTATCAAAACAAAATCACAATGGCCATCACTGTGACTTAGATTAAATATCAATTAGTTCAAACGTCATTTGTCTTTAATTGTTTGTCGCATGGTTTTATCTGTTTGATTAATATCAATATTGATCAAACAGATAAAACCATGTTGGTATTTTCCGCTAGTTATTATTAATACAATCTTATAAATGAATATTCTCCATTTGGTCTAACAAAATGTTTTTTTGATGTAGACCAATATTCAACACGGAAAAAGGGTGGAAACCTATGGGAAAACCTTTGTCCAGCAGTGGGTTGAGGAGACGTTCTATGCAACTGCTAATTCTTTATTTTTTATGACCTGTAGAAATAATAAGATTTAAAGAGTATTAATTTAAAACCATTTTATGTAAAAAGTGCAAGTAGCCACAATGATAGCTAATCACGAGAAGTAGAATAAAAAAAAGTGTCGCCACAAGCCGGCCAAAGAGGTTTTGTTTTTTAAAGCGTAGGCGTTGTTTACATTCTTCCAACATCCTTACTTATGTACACAGCATAAATATCAAAGAATTAGCAGTTGCATAGAACGCTCTTGCAAAGTCGGTTTAGGCTTGGTTCCAAAGTTCCTAGGTAAGATATTGCTAAAAAAAAACTTTTGTTACAGATAACTCAAATACAATTAAAAAATATTCAGAAATGAATAAAAGTGCGAAATGTGAAAAACAATGAAGGACATAAAGAATTACGAGATTTCTTCATATTATATAAGGGAAACTTATAATTAAGGACAACTGAAGGGTAGAAGGATGGATAAGACAGTTGAAGAAGAAGCGAAATTAAACTGAAATCAAAGGTACGTGATATACAAGTAGTACAGGGTGAATTTGGTTTGGTGATGCAAAAAGAATATGGGAAAAATTACGGGTTGCCATGGCATAACTATCATAGTCAAAGAATAATTAGAGATATTTCAGTGCATTTTATTTATATAAAGCTTAAATATTACTCGTTATACATATAAAGGATGACCAGACATGTAGTGTCGAACAATATATATATTTTTTTTGTATATAATTTTTAACATCATGTATTTGTATGGATACAACGTTTACGTTTACTTACTACTTACTACTACTTCTATATCCTATAATTAAAGCGTGCAAAATTTTTACACGGTAAAAGATCATTTAATTCATCAGCCTTTGGTCCACTCAGTATGGATAGTTCCGTTCTGTGTTGACTCTGAATATACCAGCTCTGTAAAAATAAAAACAA
Source organism: Apamea anceps (assembly GCA_951799955.1). Taxonomy (NCBI): domain Eukaryota; kingdom Metazoa; phylum Arthropoda; class Insecta; order Lepidoptera; family Noctuidae; genus Apamea; species Apamea anceps. The sequence continues at coordinate 8,042,256 of OX637501.1, forward strand.
CGAGTTTAGAATGTACTAAGTTAGGGCACGTCTACCTACATGACAAAAAAAAAAAACACTACATTCTTATCTCTCAAAATACAGTGCTATGTGGTGAATCCTGGGTGATACTATTATAGCTGTACTGCAGTGCGATTCTGTAACCATCTCACCGTGAAAACTCAGGTGAAGTGAGCGTGGAGTGAGCTGTCATTTCAACTACGCTAGGGATTGACACTATTGGCTGCTCACTTTAACCTCACTTCACCTAACTTTTCAAGGTGAGATTTTTACAGAATCGATCGGCTGTATAGCTGGCAATGTACTCATCATTGTGCTGGTGTAAAAAAAATACTATTAATTTTATTATACTCTTACCGTGACTTGTTGATATCGCTATTTCCCATAGGATTAAGGGTGCCCGTGCACCTGTCACGAGTAGCATCCCTGAGATTTGCGCATTCGTTGGCCAGAAGGTGGTTGTACTTCACGGTACTAGCCATATATTCGTAGGACCGGCTGTGGGAACATGTGTTTATCAAACACCCTGGCATGTTGGAACCTCCATTAGGGTAGAAGTCAGCGACACCGCACGGGTCGCTGTATCCAAAAAGTGAAGTGTCAGTGTGGATCACTTCTACGTATCGACCATCAGTCGGCACAACACGGTTGTGGTCTAAATTCCATAGAGGACCAGCAGGGTCCAAAGCTAGAACAGAACATTCAAACATAGTTACAGTAACTTCAATTTGATCTTTATATTTGGTTAAATCATTAATTACTTCACTTACATAAATGAAAATGTTTGCCTTATTTGGGAAGAGACTGGACCCCACGACACAGGGAATCCTAGTGTGAGGTCCAGGGCATTTGTAAAAACCTAGCACCTAAGACTCTTTGTAATCTGCTACTAGTTTTTGTTTTTTAAAATTGTACCGTGTGTTTTCTGAACTGAATAAAGTTTTTATTTATATATTACAAGAGTTTATTATGAAGCTTTACCTGTGATTCTGTGGACCTTGGATCCTGTTTCCCTACCAGCATTTCCAACTAGATGACCACCAAGACTGAAACCTACTAAGTGTACTCTGTTGTATGACACTCCTAATCCGGCGAGCCAGTTCACAAATTGACCAAGTGCTCTACCAACTTCGGCTGTACCGCCTTTTGCTGTAGTGTAAGATTTGTTGGCCAGACCACTCCAATCGAGGACAATAACGTTGACATCATCATTCTGGAGAAAAGCTGAAACAATAAAAAAAATAATTGCTGATCATGATGTAAATATAACAGCTATTTAACTCTTAAATTAATATACTCGTACGTTGCTGATTATTGTGAAATTACTATCCAATGGTAGCTTTTATTATTGTCACTGGAATAGAGGATTTGCTTTACAAATAATGTTACATAGTGTAAATGTTACCTTCAACGAGCATCTTGTTCATGGTGTTTCCGCCGTCACCATTCCATCCATGAACAAGGATTACGGTGATTATTGAGAAACTAAAGTTTGAGTTTGACACGGAATCAGAGTTACCGTGCACTAAGACCTGAGCTGAATTGGGATTGGCCCTGAAAATGAAGCACAAAATATTTTTAATCAGCCGTTTTAATCATCTATTCTGTAAAAGTCTAATGGTGAAGTGAGCTTTAAGTGATCTGTCAATAGTGTCAATCCCTTGCATCAGATGGAACGAGAGCTCACTTCTTCACTGTGAGATTTTTATAAAATAGATTAGCTAGAGTCCATATGTCACAATATTTTTAAGTTTAAAAGATTTTATAAATATTTGTAACTGAAATTCAGTCTAGATTAAAACTGTTTAGCATATTTGTGTAGGTACTAGAAAGATAGGAATTATTTAGCAATGTTAATTGTTGTTGTATCAACCAATGTACCTGGTATAAAGCCAATATGCGTTATTTTCCGGATTTCTGGTATATTCTTCAATAAATGCTAAATCGGCTGGCTCCTCAGCATCAACCAGGTGCAGGGTATTGTCGTCATCACCCGGGAAGTAGAAGTACCTGTCGCCTTCCTTGTAACCCTGAACAGGGTCTCTGAGGACGCTTGCAGCACATGCTGTGGGTGAGAGACGAACATTTTTGTTTATCACATTTACTACACATTTTTGCGAGCTCAAAGAAATGGCATGCGTCAGAAAGAGGTTCCCTCTATCTGGCAGAATCTTGATGCTCCGAAATTTATTTGGCATAACACACTTGGCATAATCTTCTTTAAACGAATATTTTTAAGGCATAAAAATGATTTAATATAATTATTGTTTGGCCGAATGTTTATATGTCCGAATTTACAATGGCATAGTTTTAAGATAGCAGAATTTTATTTGGCATAATTACCTTTGGCAAAGTTAAAATTTCGCATAATTTCGTTTAGCATAACGTTCACTTCGCATACTTATGAAAATGACAGAATTTCGTTTAGAATAATTTTATTAGGCATATTCACATTTCTATACAATAGCATTTTTAACCTTAAATTAAAACATTGTCGTGAAAAGTCAATAATATGTCGTGCTATAAAAGTTAGTGACAGAAACGAATCGCTGCAAAACCGACTCCACGTAGTCTTGTCTGCCCTACCCCTAGAGTGTAATTTAAGCCCGTGTAGGCGCGGAGGGGCGAGGCGGCCCGCGAGCTGAGGAGCAGGTGGTGGAGCATTAAAACCATCTGCGACGATAGGCTCGCGTGGGACCGCCGGAGCCCCGCAGCGCCGGAGCCGTGACAGAAACCATGCCTGCTGCATGTTGCATGCTGCATGCTTGCTTGCATGCTGCATGCTTGCTGCATGCATGGTGTATGCTTGTTTGCATGTTTGCATGCTCGCTTGCATGCTGCATGCTTGCTTGCATGCTGCATGCTTGCTGCATGCATGGTGTATGCATGTTTGCATGCTCGCTTGCATGCTGCATGCTTGCTTGCATGCTGCATGATTGCTGCATGCATGGTGTATGCTTGTTTGCATGCTGCATGCATGGTGAATGAATGAATGAATTTTCTGTAATGATTATGGATATGAAATGTGTGCCAAAAGATGATTCTAACTCTAAACTTTCTGAGATATGACAGTTCTGCCTTTTAATGACTATCGATATGAAATGTACGCCAAAAGACGATTCTGACTGTGAACTTTCTGCGATATGATGGTTCTACTTTTTAATTATTATGGATATGACATTTATGCCTAAAGATGATTCGGACTTACAAAATTATGAATTTTGAATGGTTCCATATCCATTTGCATAAAATTTTAAGACCTAATATAACTTGGCATACTTTTGTTTGTCCTAATTATATTTTCGCATAAATTATTTACGCATAACAGCTTACGCATAATTTTTTTACGCATAATTTCTCTAACCATAATAATGATTAAGCATAACATTCTAAAGCATAACTTTATTAAGCATAACATTCTAAAGCATAACTTTATTAAGCATAACAATAATAATAAGGCGTAGTCGACGGAGCCCCGCTTCGCGGGGCCCCTATTTCTGTCTGCAGGGTTTAAAGGAACCTAACACGAAGGGGATGACGGGGGCTCGTTCGCTCGCTCCGCTCGCTCACTTGAGCCCCCGTCATCCCCTTCGAACCTAACCTGTCCGAGTCGGGGTGCCCCAATTCCCGAGCTCGCTTCGCTCGCTCTTGCATCCTAAGTTCTCATTGCCTTTTTACTAAATCGAGATGTGTTAGACCTTGGGGCACCCCGACTCTTGGAAAAAGTGATACAGAATCGAGTGAAAATATTTACGTAAAAATAACTCAAATTTGTTTCCGTTATTTCTATTAATTGTATGCCCAAATATTATTATGCTAATAATCATTAGGCCTAGTAACGTTATGCGAATCAAATTTATGCCAAAATAAATTAGTCTTTAAGATGATTATGCCAACATAAAATGTATGCCTAAAAAAATTATGCTGAAGTATTATTATGCCAAAACAAATTGTGCCAAAATCGTTATGCCGAAGTATATTAGGACAAAGAACATTATGCGAAAAGAAGGGATCCCATTTTGAATGTATGATAAATGACTGTCTGCCTAACGTTTTTCTGCGAAATGAAGTTTATGCTATCCGCTGTTATGCAAAACAATATTATGACATAAAAAGTTCTGCTAAAAAGGGTAGACCCGTCAGAAAGTTGCTAGTGATTTTGTTTTTGTGTGTTGCTTTTTATTCTCAACAGGCCAGGAGGGTTGGAATAACTACCGACCGCCGCCATGGCCCCACACACAATATTTATTATTTATTTTCATGATAATCGGATAACAGAGATCCGTAGTGTTAGTAAAGTACCTTATACCTAGCGTTAGTATATACATAAATTAAAATAACAATTTGGGTATGAGTCACCTTGTAAAGAAGATGAAACCAGTTTCTCAACCGGTCATCATAGCAGCAGAAGAGCATAAGAAGAGCGCTTAAGTTTGCAACTCTGAGGTTTATCAGAATCACAGAAGAAACAACAATATGTAGGTAGTGAACTAGTGACATAATATACCATAACAAAGTTGGTGGTTAATAACATAATTATCACAGAGCGGTTTTTACTCTTTTCAGTTCCTAGAAAACTGTTTTACAGAGCACAATATAAGTAGATACTTAATTAGTTCTTACCTGCTATAACGGTGAATAAAAGTAACAAGCACTTCATGATGCACACGAGTAGCACTTTCTAGTCAAATTTATTATGATTCAATTGTTTTAAATGAGTTATCTATATAGGTACGACTTTTGAATGTAAGATTATTGTGCATTTATCGTGATAAAGAAGAACGTAGATTATTATTTATTTATTATTGTTATTAGATATTGCTTTGTTTTAAAACTTTGAACAAAGCATAACATTCTACGTATTTCTTAAAGCAAAATAAAAATAAATAGATACCTATCTACAGTATCTATCTATCTTCTATAATAATAATAAAGCTGAAGAGTTTGTTTATTTTTTTGTCTGATTGAACGCACTAACCTTTGGAACTACCTGACGGATTTAAAATTTGAGGCAGTCTATAATAGGCTATTTAACATGACGCTGCGACCCCCAGGAGACGAGCATCTCATAATAGTGCTGTGTTCCTGTTTAAAGGGCTGGCGTATAGTCACGAGCACCAATATCAACAATCAACACTTGGCAACTTTCAATTTCAATTTTTTCGTGAAATAACGAATGCAACGTTGAAATACGACACATTACAGAAACCTATGGGTTCGAAAATGCTACGTTCGTAACAACATAAAATTTCATTAAAAAATAAAGGAGTGTATCGCTTTTGAATAAAGCCTTTATTCAAAAGCGATACACTCCTTTATTTTTTGAGCAAAATATACATACTTTTGCTCGTGACTGTACAGACATATGAGGCATGTCAGCTAAAAATACCTGCCTATTATTCACTACAGGGCAAAGCCTCTCTTCATACAGAGAAGGCACGAGGACCACGCTTGCTCAAGACGGGTTGGCGATTTCAGACTGATAAACCCAGGTATCACGATATTTTCCTTCACCGATCAATCAAAATATTTTATTTCACCTACATGGGCACTTATGAAACGTCAGAAGCTAGGTGCACGGTCGTTTCTCGTGGAGAAGAGCAGCCAGTAATGTTCAAAATAAACTCATATGAATTGAAAAATTCAGATTGGTACTTGCCCAGATTTGAACCTTCAACCTCGTGCATGAGACCTTAACCATTAGGTCATCGCGACATTGCAGCTATACCATATAACAGACAAGAGACAGATAACAGATAACAACACAACAAATGTACGCCAAATAGCAAAACATAGAGAAACTATAATATGTATAAAAATGACTGTAACATCTTGCACACTGTTGTAACCTATGTTTACAAATAAAGGCGATTGATCGATTGATTGAACAACAGACAGAACAAACACAAACAGACACAAATAACAGAACAGACAACAGAGCCGGGTCTGTTATTTATAACAAATATAAATAGGCCCCTCACCTTGAATCGCGTACCTATTTTTCTTTAGCTATCTCAGGTTCGACGTACCTATTGTATATAAATAAATATATGATGAATATGAATAACGTAGAACGCTGACAAAAATTAATAGCTCCTATTTTCTCACTGCTGCGCACGCAATGCACGGACATGTGGATTTAGTTGTATGGCTTTTGTTGTTGACTTTCAGGTTACGTAAAAACGTCTACATTTCCACTGCATCAATTTTAATTAATGTCAAAAGTGGATCCGTAGAAACCATCTTTGTTTAAACACCATACGGTTCCAACCCGTTGAACGTCCTTAGACACCAAGTTGGTCACAATGGACCGCTTTGCCTACTTGGTTGTAGCCATTTATACTGTTGGTCCTAGTTAATGGTGGTTTCTTATTTCCCGTTGATTCTATGTTAGGTGACTAGTGAAAGGGACTGAAATGAACAGACCTTTTGTTATCATTTTTCCCTGCGCCTTCGCTGCGGATGAATATGGATATCGATTCGAAGAACATATATTTCATTTAAAGTTTGTGGAGGTACACTTATACGGGTAGTGTACACTTTGAATGGACTTTGAAATTAACATCACACATGTAAAGCAAAATTATAATAAAGTAGTCATGCCAGATATAAAACTAGAACATTTTGCAGAACATCGAGGGAAATAAAACAATATTAATGTAAACAAAAATAATTATAAAATGTGATAAAAGTAAATACAAAATACAATATAGATATGGTTATTTTTACTCAATAAATGATAAGCGAACTAAATGATATTTATTTGTACGCTAGGCCCCAAAGGTTGTCTTTCCTTCATTTAGAATGGATAGGTCCGTCCTGTGTTGACTCTAAATATACCCCATCTGAAAACAAACCAAAAAAATTAAAATGCCTGCATTTGCTTGATGCAATTTTATAAATCTAGGACCCAACATCGTCTTAGATAAAGAGGTGCTTGAAACCGTAGTTTGGCATATACCCAACTTCAGTGGGACCCACATATATCAAGCCAATAGTGGGGAAGCTCAGTTCAGCCGCGTGCGCTGTCAGGAAAGTAAGACTGACGTTGATATAGCTCGGTTAGTCCATTTTAGTTATTTCATAGCTTTATATGCTGAATAATATGTATGATTCTGTCCTTACCGTGTCTTGTTAATATCACTATTGCCCATAGGGCTAAGGCTGCCCCTGCATCTGTTATTAATAGATTCCGACATATTTGCGCATTCGTTGGCCCAAAGATGGTTGTATTTCACGGAACTGGCCATGTACGCGACGGCACGGGCGTGGGAACAACTGAATGCGACAATTGAGCAACCAGGCATGTTGGATCCTCCATTAGGGTAGAAGTCAGCGTGACCTAACCGACCGGCATATCCAAGGAATATGTTGTCTGTGTGGATCACTTCTACGTATCTAGCATCCGTCCGAGATAAGCGCCTGTTGTCAAAACTCCAAAGAGGACCAGCAGGGTCCAGACCTGGAATAGAATAATCAATTAATGATACGTTACTTTTTATAGGGTATTTATAAAGTGTGGGCTTATCACTAATCTTTACCTGTGATTCTACCGACTTGACCTCCTGTGGCCCTGCCAGCATTTCCAACTAGATGACCACCAAGACTGTAGCCTATTAAATGAAATCTATTGTATGGTATTCCAAATGATGTAACGAGCCAGTTCACAAATTGTCCCATGCCTCTGCCAACTGCAGCAGTTCCGCGTTTCGCAGTACGGTAAGGTCTGCCGGCTAGTTTACTCCAATCGAGAACAATAACGTTGACATCATCATCTTCCAGTAACACTAAAAACATTTAAATAATTAAGTACCTTTATACACGTATGCAGTATTTTTGGTTAGACTGGAAGCCGACCCCAATATAGTTGGGAAAAGGCTAGACAGAATCATCTGCCTAGCCTTTTCCAAAAGACTTTTTTCAAGAGACTTTTCATCATCAGATGATGACAGTATTTTTGTCTTTTGATCCGGGTACCTAATTGTAAAAGCTCATCAAATATGTTTTGCCGAGCATGAACCACAAACGCTGTTACAAATTTTAAAGGAATAATAAAAAAGTGCTTTCATAATATGGGTAAAATAAAACCGTTTCGTGTATAATACACAAATGATGTACGCACGCATATCAAGTTATACATTTCCAGTATAAGCTGACTTGCGAGGGCAGCTAAAATCCTCCTCCTTCTTATCCTATATGTCCTCGTTTGTACGCTTCATCATCATCAAATCAGCAAGATGTTCACTGCTGGACATAGGCCTCCACCAAGCACCTCCTCTTCGACCGGTTCTGTGCTTCTCACATCCAACGTGGTCGAAACACACATTCGAAATTGAATTGAAGCATTTACTAAGAAAACAGGAGTTTCGCACCTATACAAAATATTGATTCTATATCTTTAGAGATAATATATTCATAGTAAAAATAATACCTTCAGTGAGCCTTCTATTAAAATTGTCTCTGCCGCTTCCTCCCAGTCCGTGGGCCAGGAATACAGTGATTCTTGAGGGGTCAAAGTTTGAGGATATTACGGAGTTGACATTATTAAGCACTAAGACTTGATGTGTAGAAGGATTATGTCTGAAATTTGAACAAAAAAATAATGTCATTGTTACGATTTGCACGATTTAAAAGGCGGGTCCTAGACGATCAATATATTAATTGTTATTTCAGGTTAGTATTGATTGATTGATATCAGGTACTAACCTGAAATCAATCAATCAATACTAACTCGCTCAAATATTTGTTCAATCATTATTTCGCAATCAATACTAAAAATTTTTAACTGCAACGTGTATTCAGGATCACTATTTATTTTTCTCAAAAATGCTTGAAAGTTCGAGCATTATTTTGACAACCTTCTTCGAGATAAATAGCAAATGCTGTACTGCTCAAATAAACGCTCGTATCTTTTGATTGCGTTGACTTAGAAGTTTGATTTTTGCTTGCACTACTTCAAGGGATTGCAGCCATGAGTATTTGATATTAGTTTCAACTTGATAACTCCACGCGTTCCTGAGAAAAAGGGCCTTGACAGACAACCGGACATCGAAGTGATCTTATATGGGTTCCGTTTTTCCTTTTAAAGGTATGGAACCCTAAAAAACAAAAGCATAGGTACACAAAATATTCCATTATTGGAATTTTAAATTTTGTCAACGTTACTATGTTACGGTGTACTATTATTATACTCTAGGCAGGTGTTGCTCACGCAAAAACATTGGAGCTTTGGTGTGCTCATAATATTGCGCCATAAAAACCGAGACTCACATGGACTCATGTGATGCAATTTACATTTACCTTGTGTGTCAAGGGGGAATACTCATAATAAAATAAAGTTGAATCAAACAATGTATGTAACTTTACCTGGTATAAAGCCAATATGCGTTATTCGCTGGATTTCTGGTATATTCTTCTATAAATTCTAAATCTGCTGGCTCTTCTGCGTCGACAAGATGAGGGGTATCTTCATCACCCTTCGTGAAGTAGAAGTACCTGTCTCCTTCCTGGTAACCATGCACAGGATCCCTGAGGACGCTTGCAGCACATGCTGGTAAGTACAATAAATGAATTTAGATTTCATATATTTTTCCGTGGCTAAAAGAAGGAAGGAAGTACAGATGCCAGCACATCAAGCTACTACAATCTGTCAAATTTCTTTAATAGATTTTCAACTTTATCGCTATATTATTAAGGTTCAAGGTTGATTGGGAAAATTTGACAGTTTCGGGTAGCTTGACCTGCTGGCGTCTGTACAACAAAGTTATTATTCTGATCCATCGTTTATCGGGCATCAATGCTGCCAGTCTCTTGGGTACGTTACCAGTCGACAGCGATGCGGAGATATCACCGCCATGTTTTAGTTTGTTAATAGTTTTAGTTGGTTAGCGACAAGTTAGTTAATTTTAATAGTTTATTTAGTATTAAAAGTTTGTATGTATGAACCAATGAAATATAAGTACATTTTTTCTCCTTAAAAACTTTCCATCAAATAAACCTTATTCAGAATTAATTTTGAAATATATGCCAAAAGAAATAACAACACAATGGCAACTTAAAGAAAGTTTTTTTGCTTAGCTTCTGCGACAGGAAACTTTTTTACCAACAAATCACAATAAACAGGGTTAGCTTTCAAGGACCAGCCAAATTTAAGGGTGTGGTACAGACCATTAGACTGAACAATTCTCTCCATGGGACCAACATCGAAATCGCGAATAAACATTCAGCCGTCCCGTACATTTAGGTCGAGTAGGTACTGAGTTTTCTATGTAAGGGCGCATTCACATATACGTACGTTTTTACAAGATCCTTTTTAACGGATCCGTCGCTACTGGAGATAGTTTTCACACAGCATTTATAGGATCCTTTTTAACGGATCCGTCGCTACTGGAGATAGTATTCACACAAGACTGATTTTAAGAGATCGGATCAGTGTACTGGATCCGAAATATTGTATTATGTGTGAACTGGCTCATACAACTACATACGCTAATAACATACTCGTTTTAACGGACCTGTAAAACGGACGTTAAATGCGAACGCGCCCTAACAGTTGTTAAGTTTTTCGGGATTACGATATTGGTCCCATGGAGAAAGTTGTTCAGCAGTGCGATTCTGTAACCATCTCACCGTGAAAACTTAGGTGAAGTGAGCGTGAACTGAGCCGTCATTCCAAACTAAATGCTAGGGATTGACATTATTGACAGTTCACTCTAAGCTCACTTCACCTAACTGTTCACGGTGAGATTTTTACAGAATCGATCGGCAGCTTGATAGTCTGTATCACATCCTTGAATTTGGCTGGTCTTTGAAAATAAACCCTCTATTGTTCTTACCCGCTATAACGACGAATAACAGTGACACGCACTTCATGACAATAGTCGCACTATCTAGTCATATTGTTATTGTTACAACGATATTTATAATATTTTTACGCTAGATTATATTTAAATTATCGCGATAAAGGGATGGTAGGCAAGATCTTTTTATCGGGCATGAAACTTATTACATACCTAAGGCTGGAGTCTCCTATTAGTTAAATGAAACGGTATACCACTTGTGAAGGTAGATCGATTTAAATATCTGGGTCACTTTTTGACCACTGGCCCCAAAGACGATGAGGATATTGATAGGGAGCAGAGGACGCTGTGTGTGAGAGCTAACGTGATTACCCGCAGATTCAGGCGTGCCTCTAAAGTGGTCAAGCGCACTATGTATAGTGCTTACTACACGTCTTTTTACGCTTGCTGTCTGTGGGTTCATTATACTCAAAAAACATACAGCGCCCTTCGCATCCAACATAATAACGCATTCAGGGTGCTGATGGGGTTGCCCCTACTGCAGCGCATCAGGGATGTTCGCTGAAGCTCACGTGGACTGTTTCTACACGATGATGCGGAAGCAGTGCGCATCCTTGGTTCATAGGGTGCGGGGCAGCGCCAGCTGCATCCTGTCTATGATAGCAGGCTTGATTGTGTGTTTGTGAACCACTGATGCAAGGTTTCGGCTGGGCCTGTCACTTTACAGCAATGATCTCACACCACACCACATGTCCTAAAACTAAAATTCCAAGATATGTGACGTCCACCAATCCGAACTACCCGAACCCAGAGAGGCCTGTGTCCCAGCAGTGGGAACATAATTAGCTGATTATGCTTACCATCAGATGAGATAGAGGGCAAACGTGAGTCTATCAATAATAATAAAAACTGAGTAAAAAAAAAGACACATTAGCTGATGCAAATCTGTCAGCATATTAGATTATTGTTTGGAACAAACAGACTGCTAAGTAGCAGGATGCATAGAAAAAAGTGAAAAAAAAAACAAGTTATCTAACCCAATGTTGATAGTTTGTCGCTTGTGATTTCTGACATTCTGTGACGATAATTACCCCAACTCTATACTTATTTTAAATAATGAAAAAGGCGGCTCGCCTCGGCCTGTCAATCATAAAAAAGTAAGTTGAAGTCTCATTTCCTACGAAATGTAGGTATGGGAAACGTTTTTTACGATTCCTGACTTTTCTAGTACTCAAATCTCAGAGTTTTTTGATCCATATATGAAATAGGATATCGATCCTCTTTCTATGCTAATCGTAGCATCAAATAAAGTTTCCGTGGAAACCGCCCATTTTCTTGCTAACTGTATTTTTAATTTGCTACTTGCGTGCTTTTTGCCTTTTACATTGGGGTGGTTCATCATCAGCCTACAGTAGTCCACTGCTGGAGAGGCCTCTTCTATTGCACGCCATTCAACTTCGGCTTTTTTGGGTGGTTATCATTCTTAAAGTTCGTGTTTTACTAATTTGACAGGTGTAATGTTATATTTCTATACTAAAAAACGCAAACATAAAAGACAATGTCAGATTAGTATCTGGGATTTAAAAACGAACTTTAGTAGGTGTGCAATTCTGCATAAATGTGGAGCAGCCTTATTTCTTGAAAGGGAAGTACCGTTGAACAGGATTTACGTATTTTTTATCGATGTTAAGTATCTTTTTGATATATTTAACGATAATAACAACTTAAGAGATTACATATATATAATAGGATATAAATAAGAAATAGATATTTTGCTATGTAATAAAAAAGATTAGATATTAATAAAATGCATTCGGATAAGAACTAGGAAGCACAACCACAGCATAAAACATAAAAGTGTGGACAGAATGTATATTATGAAACAGTAATACTATAAATATTTTCAAGATGAATAAAGAGTTTTGGGAACAAAATAAAAGCAGGGAAGTGCATGTACTCATTTTATTGTGTTATTGCTCTTACAAACGAAATGCCGTAATCACAGAAACAAAAAGCCACTGTGTCTTGCGTAGATCCACGTTCCCGCGTATGCGAAGGGTTAAAGGGAGATAGTTGACATAGTATTGATTGTGTGAGCAAATAAGTATGCCATTTAGTATGGGTAGTTTCTGAGTGTGTTCACTCTGAATATACCCGATCTGTAAAAAATAAAATCATGTTTAAAAACCACGTGTGATTACTTTTATCGCAACCAGCGGGGTATCAGTATAAAGCTTAGGTAATTAATCATCGTTAAATCTAAACTTATGTAGTACTTAGTGATCGCTCTATCTTACCTTGATTTAGAAAGGTCACTGTTACCCATAGGGTTAAGGTCACCAGTGCATCTGTCGCGAGTAGCTTCCCTAAGTGTCGCGCATTCATTGGCGAGGAGGTTATTATACTTCACGGAGCTGGCCATGAATTCGTAGGAACGAGCATGAGAGCACGAGTTTAGGAAGCACCCTGGCTGTCCATTTCCTCCGTTGGGGTAGAAATCGGCATCACCGCAAGGGTCAGTATATCCAAGAAACCCAGTGTTTGTGTGGATTACTTCGACGTATTGGGCATCAGTAGCAACCACGCGGTCACCGTCTCTGCCCCATAGAGGACCAGCGGGGTCTAAAGCTGGAAGCATAAGTCATTTGATTATTTGATTGCTATTATTCCTTAGATACTATTATGAAATGCTTCAAATATCTCGTGTGTGTAGGTTCCGAAACTTAGAGAAATGGTCGTTACCTGTAACCCTCCTCACCAAGCCTCCCGTTTCCCTGCCAGCGTTTCCGACGAGATGGCCACCAAGACTGAAACCTACTAGGTGTACTCTCTCATATGATAGACCTAATGAAACGAGCCAGTTCACAAATTGACCAAGTCCTCTGCCAACTGCAGCAGTTCCACCTTTCGCTGTAATGTAAGATCTGTTGGCGAGTCTACTCCAATCGAGAACAATAACGTTGACATCGGCATTCTGGAGAAAAGCTGAAACAAAATGTAAAATTAGAAATCTTAAATTATTTGACATAACGCAAATCACTACTGGATACTGTCGCTGTACAAGTTCAGATATAATAGGTAAACACGGCTATACACATCAAGCTATAAATTTCCAGTTTTAGCTGACCTCCCATTGAAGAAGACCTCGCAGAAGTCAACTTATACTGGTAATGTATAACTTGCTGTGTAGCCGTGTGTACCTGTATATACCTATCTACAAGATGACGTTTTCTTCATAAATCGGCTTTAACGAGTTTATGTAATTTTTTTTTTTGAGTTATAATAAATGCGTCTGGGTAGTCAGCCTCGCTACCATCTTGCTGACTGGCGTATATTTTCATCATGGTCTAATTATTTATAGACTAATTAGGTATTTTGTCCATATTAATATTATTAGTTATAAAGTTCTTAAAACTATGTTAGTATTACACTACAGACTAACGTAACATAACAAAGAGATCATTTACTTATGTTGCGGACGGATATATACTGACTGAATAATAAAATATCAAACAATAGCAAGCATAAGGCGCTATCTATTTTCCCACCTACGTGCAGCTCAGTAAACCGCCCGAAGATCATGCTGTCAAGTCGCGCTGCAAACACCAAATAGGTAGTTACGTGCGTACGACCTATACGTAGTTCGGGCCAAAACGAGAGAACACCCAGAACTACCATTGCTAACTAGCATTGCTACAACAGTTCAATTGTTTTAAACTAGGATGCTACATGCTACATAGTACATTTCTGCCCCATTGGTCTTGTGGTCGCGAGCGCGACTGAGTGTGAGCAGGGGGTCCTGGGTTCGATTATCGGGTCAGGCAAAGTGTTATTGGATTTTTTCATTGGGAATTTCTTAGTAACAGCTCGGAGTTTGGATGTTTGCGGTGTGATACCCTCGTGGCTCGGAAATCACGTTAAGCCGTTGGTCCTACGCCTGACCTCTCTTCGGTCGTGACAGATTGCCGTCCCATTGGACAGTGAGAGTGAGGGAAGAGAGGTGCACCTGTGTCTACGCATACACTTGTGCACTATAAAATCTCCCGCCGAAGGCTGGTCTCCGTTGAGATTGGTCGCTATAGCCGAAATTCGTTTCGAATTCGAAATTGTCGATTATGGTATACATCCCAGCTTACGTCGGGGTAGTATTTTTGATAATTTCGACTGTACTTGTTTTTATTTGATCTAAAGCAAATAGTCTTTTTAAAGTATTTTAGTCTAATAAATTCACATTACCTTCAGTCAGAACCTCATTCAATGATGTCACACCATCAGCTTTCCACCCATGGGCCACAAATACGGTATCCTTTGAAAAGTCAAAGTTTGACTCTACTACGGAGCGTTCATCACCAAACCCAATGATTTGAGCTGTAGTAGGATTTTCCCTGAAAATTAGACAATTACAAAAATCTGTTTTTCTGTCGAAATAATTTCATATTCAGGGTATCAGGGATGTTACTGACGCGCAAACTGTAACTATGAATTCAGCATATGATTTCCCTGCCATGCACCCTGTATTGAAGTAGGTACGTACCTAATATTAAATTTGTTACAGTATTATAAATATTATTAACGGACTCTTTTCACATAAATAAGCATCACCTTTGTACCTATTTTTTCTGTTCTGTTTTTCAATGTCTGTTTATTTAAGTGTGTACATAAATGGTTAAATAAATAAATAAATCAAAAGTAATTCATGTAAAAAGGTACGTGTTTATTTACCTAGTAAAGAGCCAGTATGCGTTATTCGCTGGATTTCTGGTAAATTGTTCAATAAATTCTAAATCTGCTGGCTCCTCAGTGTCAACAAGGTGCATCGTCGTATCGTCGCCATCTCCCGAGAAGTAGAAGTATCTATCGCCTTCCTTGTTACCCTGCACAGGGTCTTTGAGGACGCTTGCAGCACATGCTGAAATAAAACATTAAACTTTAATTACAATTATTGGTAAACATTTAAATGGTTTTATTTTTGCCGTGTGATTATGTAGGGTAGATTTGTCTCAGTTTATGATATACGGTACCAAATTAGCAAGGTGCAACTGAAACTTGTGTAAATAAGAATTAACAAACTAGGATAGACTGTGGCGTTTAAAAACCTGTCAGTATCGTTTATCTTAATACTTATTATGAAAATCATTGCTTAAGGTGGGTACTAGAGAACTCCTAAAATCCTACGCCGATTCCAAAACCATTTCGAGCTTTAAGGTTTCTGAAACTTATTTTTGCGCCTAAAAGTATAAGATCGAGTTTATTTTAACATAAACACATGGAACCACTTGACTTTCATTTGACCTCCAAATGACGTCAAAAAGTGGACAGATTGGGTTCTTTTCGTGCCTTCCATGCTAAAAATCAAGTCATATAGTGGCGGCGATTCCCTTGTTCACAAACTAAACTAAATTTAAGTTCAGTGAGTGCATCTTTTTCTTTCTATTTCATTAAGAAAAAGACAGAAGATAAATATTAGTTTAGTCCTGTCAAATTTAGATACTCCATAGACAAGTTTAGACGTGATTAAAACATGGCTACTAAAAATACGTCAATTTATGTCAGGCGCTGACTAATTTGTCAGGACTGGGCAGACTAGTAATTAATACAAAATGAGTAACTAATAGATAATCGAATAACTGTAGGTAATCGGAGCACAAAGAACCTTTTAATGATCGTTTGTTAAAATCTATGACATCTTTTTTAAATTATGATTAATTTAACCCAAGGCAAATCTGCTACATGATATTATCAAGGTAGCAGGGGACATCGACGCGCACTAAAACCATAGGTTAGCGCGTTGCGTTAGCAGGTTGCGCGTCGATGTCCCTGCCAACCTGTATACTATTCTGTTTTTTTTTTTAATATTTAGGCTAAACTTACCTGCTATAGCGACGGATAACAGTAACAAGCACTTCATAATACTCAAGAGAGACACTATGAGCTAGTCCAAACTATGAAGTGAATTTATTTGAGACAACGTGTTATATATGTGATTAAATCCATTTATCTTGATATAATCATAATAATAATTATGTTTTATATTATATCGAGCTTCTATCAATTTTTCTAGTTTTTGTCAGTAGTTCAAATCAAAACTTATCTATATTCTATATCTATATACAGGGTGACACGGAAACTCGACGTATTCCTTCCAGGGCGTGATAGTTAAGCACCCCATTTGTGACAATTAAGCACCCCATAAAGCCTAGGCGAAAATTCATGGAATCCGAGAAAAACCGATTTTCTTGTTTTTTCGAAAATTTCCCAGAATTCATCACTAAATATCACTTATCTCTAAATTCTCTAATTGAGTGGCTTTCATAGCTATTCCATTGGTTACCTAATACTTTAACACACCTATTGATGTAACCAAATTTTCTAAATTACCAAACAGTTAAAAGTTAAAGTGAGAAGTTAAAGTAACTATTTTCAAAAATCATTTACGTACACGTACTTTGACACCAGAGGGGCAACTCTCGTAATTTTAAGAACGTTCACAGTCTGATCTCAGTCTCAATCTGTCAAAAATACCTCTAATTTCCCTACATTTTGACAAGTTTTTGACGTTTGTTTGTCGCCGAGATGAGACTGCGACTAGATTTTGAACGTTTTAAATTACGAGAATTGGTCTTCAGTTATCTCAAAATTTTACTATAACACTAAGCGTACAAATTACGGGAAGACATTTTCATTTAATCAGCTATGCAACGAGGTACAAAAGTTTCATAAATGTTTAAAGGTACCGATGAAACAGTCGATAATGTTGGCAAAAGTCGAATTTGCGAATTGTTGAAATATTTTAAAATGCAGTGTTCATCGAATTAATTAACTGGTTTATGTTATCCCGTTACCTCCGCTCCGCAAGTTAAGATCACACTTTCAAGTGGTAAGTATTACTAGCAGTCGATGAGCTAATCACCGATCACTTGTCGCTTAGTTCGCGTATTTTTACCCTGATTTTTAAACTACTGCGCACGTATAAACTCAAACGATTTTTTTAAACTCCAACCCTGTGGGGATGAAACGCGGGGATCCAGTTTATATGAAAAATCATATTAATTTATTGAATAAACTTGAAACTTGGCAAGAATACTCGCCTAAGTTTATTATTATAAGTTTTTCAAAACTAATCCTTTTTTTTTTGGGTGGGAAATCATCAAATGACCTCTCCCGCTCTGGGTTGAGCGGAAGGGTGTGTCAGACTTTTACTGACTAAAACCCACCCGTGTTCCTTCAGTTGCCTGTGCCAGGGGCTACGGTATCTCTTTCGAACAACCCGCAGCCCTGGCAGTCAAAACTACCCCTCAAAGGGGGATATAGGGGTGTTGAAGTTTGTGTGGAAGTAATTGAATGCGCGGTCCAATTAACTCGAAACTCAGTATTAATACTTTTGACAGAAAATAATTAATAATAAGTATATAAAGTTGTCGAAAATTGACCCCTGACGGGGCGAAAAGTTCAAATCCTTTTAAAAATCGAATTAGGCTAATTTGATTTTTAAGGGGAGGATTTGAACTTGAATCTGTATGTTACATTTTCACACCTAAACCACAGAACTTCTGATTTGGCAAAGAGATAGACGGCATCCTGGGGAAGAACATACTTTTTATCCTGGTAGCATGTTCCCGTGGGATAATTTCTGACATGCGGGACACGCGGGCGAAGCCGAGGGCAGAAGCTAGTCTATGATAAATGAGTAAATTTCCATTTTATGCATAAGCTACTTAGGGAGAATTCCACCAAACTTTTCTGGATAAATGCATGTGTGATACATTCATAAAATACAAATATATATGCGTCGACCTGAGAACCTGCTCCTTTTTTCGTCGGTTAAAAATATCATGACAGCGAAGCTCTAACTCTTACTCTCTAATTTTATTTTTTTCACTTTTATTTAATCAAACCATCTGAATCTGTATTATATTACGCTTCTATTAATATAGAATATGTAAGTTACATAAAAAAGTATTAAAATACAAATAATTACCTAATATGAATATCCTCATTCCTTAGATTTTATTTAAGAGGGCATACAAAAAATCCAACCCTTAATGCCTTTATCATGGGAAAAATCCACTGAAATTGACGCAATTGAAGTTTACTGTTGGCAATCTGACAAAGATAGTAGGTATTTCTAATTCTCATTTGTAGATAATCGTGAGTATTGGTCTTATTATTAATTGATAGCGCAAAATGATAGCTTTGATAATTAATATTTTATGGCATGTTTAATGACGACTTTAATTATAAGATATAAGTAATCGCATTGGAAAATCCCTCACCTGTCCCAGCAGTCTCGACATTCATAGCGATCGCTTTACGACCGAATTCGGTCGCAAAGTCCTGTCACTCCATACATTTCACCTGTCAATTCGGGACTTTTGCGACCGAATTCGGTCGTAAAGCGATCGCTATGAATGTCGAGACTGCTGGGGCTGAAGTGGTATATGAAACTTAAAGGCTAACGCACATTATATGCGCATCAGGCAAACTAGGATATGCGCCGATAATGGATAACGAAAAAATTGTCTAAGTGTATTTCGGACTACGCACAATGATGGGTTTCGCAGTTAGGGACTTTGTAGTTGAAAAAATGTTCTCCCATATATCGTTTTACGTCATGGTCATTTCTCCAACTGTAAATGTAAGTCTATCATCGCATTTTTTTTATGTGAATAAACTACAAATGATTTTCGGACATTTTCCTTTACTTCTCGCCAAATGTTACGAGTCTAGGTCAATGGGAACTACCCTATGTTTATTATATATCTATTTTCGAGTATATCCGTATTCTTATTGCGTTGACTAAGAAGATTGATTTTTTTTGAGCTCACTGATTTTTGGGAGCGGACGTAGATTTACGTATTTGATATTAATTTCAACTTGATACCTCCATGCGTTCCTGAGAAAAAGAGTCTTGAAGACCATACAGACGGACAACTAAGGTATCCTATAAGCGCTCTGTGTTTTTCTTTTTTTGAGGTAGGAAACCTTAAAAAGAGGTTTGATGCTTTACACCCCTCCAAGTTTAATGGAGGCGAGTTAACCGTCCATAAACGCGCTGAGGCCAGGGTGTGGCTGCCTGACGCCTCTAAAACTGAGCCTCTAGTATTCGAAGTTTCATACAAAATGTGTGGAAGTTAAATGTGGACAGAGAGGAGAATCGTTGCGGTGCGTTGCGGCGCGCATACATTCATGTTGTTATGAAGAAAAATGCAGTTTCCATCATTGATTGATTCACATGAATACTTCTATTGATTGGATCGGTTGGTTGTTTAGATTACAAATGAAACAGGTGCGTACCATACGTTGATGATATCCATCGAGACCAGCTTAATCTCTTTGATAGATTCGCTTCGCTAACTCTCAGGTTCCTCTCGTACGTGCAAATGAAATGCAAATAGCATTTGATAGATTTATCATTTTAATTGCACTAAGCGGCAACATAGGCCTAATTAAGACCCTTTCTTACTGCATAGCTCAACAAATATCTCTGTAACGAAGCCTTTTTAAGTCCTACTTCCTTTGTTAGATTTGATTTGTAAAAGCTATAGAAAGGTTTGCCAAAGTTTATGAAACAGTAATACTATAAATATTTTCAAGATGAAGAACGGGTTTTGGGAACAAAATAAAAGCAGTGCATATATATAGTCGTAATAAGCATTTTATTGTGTTTTTGTTTTTACAAACGAGTTCACTTTATTCTTGCCGTAATTACAGAAACAATTAAAAAGCAACTGTGTCTCGTGTGGATCCACGTTCACGCGTATGCGAAGGGTTAAAAAGAGATAGTTGACATAATATTGATTGTGTGAGCAAATAAGTAAACCATTTAGTATGGGTAGTTTCTGAGTGTGTTCACTCTGAATATACCCGATCTGTAAAAAATAAAATCATGTTAAAAAACCACGTGTGATTAGTTTTATCGTAACCAGCGGGGTTACAATATAGATAACAATTTAAAAAAAATCTACAGTATCTATACTAATAATAGAGCTTAGGTAATTAATTAATTGCTATTTTATCATCGTTAAATCTAAATTTATGTAGTACTTAGTGATCGCTCTATCTTACCTTGATTTAGAAAGGTCACTGTTACCCATAGGGTTAAGGTCACCAGTGCATCTGTCGCGAGTAGCTTCCCTAAGTGTCGCGCATTCATTGGCGAGGAGGTTGTTATACTTCACGGAGCTGGCCATGAACTCGTAGGCGCGACCATGGGAGCATGAGTTTAGGAAGCACCCCGGCTGTCCACTGCCTCCGTTGGGGTAGAAATCGGCATCACCGCAAGGGTCAGTATATCCAAGAAACCCAGTGTTTGTGTGGATTACTTCGACGTATTGGGCATCAGTAGCAACCACGCGGTCACCGTCTCTGCCCCATAGAGGACCAGCGGGGTCTAAAGCTGGAAGCATAAGTCATTTGATTATTTAATTGCTATTATTCCTTAGATACTATTATGAAATGCTTCAAATATCTCGTGTGTGTAGGTTCCGAAACTTAGAGAAATGGTCGTTACCTGTAACCCTCCTCACCAAGCCTCCCGTTTCCCTGCCAGCATTTCCGACGAGATGGCCACCAAGACTGAAACCTACTAGGTGTACTCTCTCATATGATAGACCTAATGAAACGAGCCAGTTCACAAATTGACCAAGTCCTCTGCCAACTGCAGCAGTTCCACCTTTCGCTGTAATGTAAGATCTGTTGGCGAGTCTACTCCAATCGAGAACAATAACGTTGACATCGGCATCCTGGAGAAAAGCTGAAACAAAATATAAAATTATAAATATAAAATTATTTGACATAACGCACCCTAATTGCGTAACACACTATCGATTGCTTCATATGTTCGGAAAGTTTGTCTGCTCAACAACTGAACTGTTGTTGAACTGTCAAAATGAAAGCCATTGCTACCGATAGTATGTTACGCAACTACCCTGCAGAATGCTATCGCTATAAAAGTACAGATGTAATAGGTACCTGTATATAGATATTTACAAGATGATGTTTTCTAATGAATCGGCTTTAACGAGTTTCAGTAAATGTTTTATTTAGAGTTACAAAAAATTTTAGCCTCGCTACTTAGTACATTTCTGCCCCGATTGTTTCGTGGTCGCAAGCGCGACTGAGTGTGTGCAGGGGCTCCTGGGTTCGACAAAATCCTTCGGGTCAGGCAGTGTTATCGGGTTTTTCCATTGGGAATTTCTTAGTAACAGCCCAGAGTTTGGAAGTTGGAGGTGTGATACCCCCGTGAAAAGCACGTTAAGCCATTGGCCCTGCGCCTGACCTGTCTCCGGTCCTGTCAGATTGCCGTCCCATCGGACAGTGAGAGTGAGGGAAGAGAGAGTGCACCCTGTGTCTGCGCATACACTTGTGCACTATGACATCTCCCGCCGAGGGCTGGTCTCCGTTGAGATTGGTTGCTATGGCCGAAATTCGTTTCGAATTCGAATTCGTCGACTATGTTATACATCCCAGCTTACGTCGGGGTAGTATTTTTGATAATTTCGACTGTATTTTTTTATTTGATCTAAAGCAAATAGCAAGCTTTTATTTTAGTCTAATAAATTCATGTCACCTTCAGTCAGATCCTTATTCATTGAGTTTAAACCATCACCATTCCAGCCATGAGCCAGGAATACGGTAACCTTTGAAAAGTCAAAGTTTGACTCTGCTAAGGAGCGTTCATCACCAAACCCAATGATTTGAGCTGTAGTAGGATTTTCCCTGAAAATTAGACAATTACAAAAATCTGTTTTTCCGTCGAAATAATTTCATATTCAGGGTGTCAGGGATGTTACTGACGCGCAAACTGTAACTATGAATTCAGCACATGATTCTAGACGTACTTTCCCTAGCGTTGAAATTTTTAATCGGTTATAAAAAAAGAAATCAGCTTTCATAAAAAAATGCAATACCTACGCGTTCAAAATGTATGGACAGCAGTAAAAAAAGAAAAATAACCGACGAATAATTTCAACGCAGGGGTTTCAGAATCATGTACTGAATACATAACGGGTTGCTCGATGTCCCTGCCACCCTGTATTGAAGTACATAGTACTACATATGTTTCGGTATTATAAATATTATTAACGGACTCTTTTCACATAAATCCAAACTGATTCATGTAAAAAGGTACGAGTTTTTTTACCTAGTAAAGAGCCAGTATGCGTTATTCGCTGGATTTCTGGTAAATTGTTCAATGAATTCTAAATCTGCTGACTCCTCAGTGTCAACAAGGTTCATCGTCGTATCGTCGCCATCTCCCGAGAAGTAAAAGTATCTATCGCCTTCCTTGTAACCTTGCACAGGGTCTTTGAGGACGCTTGCAGCACATGCTGAAATAAAACATTAAACTTTGATTACAATTATTGGTAAACATTTAAATGGTTTTATTTTTGCCGTGTGACTATGTAGGGTAGATTTGTCTCAGTTTATAATATACGGTACCACATTAGTAAGGTATAACTGAAGCGTGTGTAAATAAGAATTAAGAAACTTGTATAGACTGTGGCGTTATAATTTGCATATACCGAATTGTGGTTATAAAGTCTTAAAATTAAATATTTTTTAACCGACTTCTAAAAAAGGAGGAGGTTCTCAATTCGGATGTTTGTATTTTTTTTTATGTTTGTTAGCCCATAACTGCGTCGCTTGCCAACTGATTTGAAAAAATATTTTTTTGTTGGAAAGGGTATACTTCCCAAATGGTCCCATAGAAATTTCATCAAAAACGGTTCAGTAGTTTGGTTTTTAAACCAAAATTACTGGTAAAAATTACAACTTAAAAGTGAAAAATAAAAACTTTTTTGAAAAAAAAAACAACCGACTTCCAAAAACGACACTACAAAGTGAAAAATAACTTTAATTTCGGAAGTCGGTGGCGTTGGGTTCGCATTTTCGTTGTTTGCCACCGACTTTCGAAATCGGAGTCGGTTGTTTTTTTGTTCAAAAAGGTTTTTATCCAATTGTTACATTTATTTTCTTTACACCCTGTTACACCTAGTTATAATGTGCATTATGTTGTCTCCTGTAACTGAAGGACACACATTTGACATAAGAACCTTTTTGTATATTATAGTATTGCATCCTGTTATACAAGGTGGAGATGACAATACGACTATAAATTAAACTGCGTATATCTCATGCCATTCCCAGTCTGCATACGAAAATTTAATCAAATATATCCAATAGTTTAGTCACAATAGATGGTCAAAGATTGGCAAAATCCATAGTTGGGCCATCACTACTATTTAGTTTGTTTGAAAAAAACACTTTTTTCATTTCGATGCTAGGATTCATTTGATAGTTCCAAAATACTCTTATGTATTAGTTGTGTCAATATTTTCATTTATTGTCGTATTTTTGCCTCCACATTGTATATCGATAAAAAATTTAAACAAAATAAAAAGTCGCCACATCCAGCTCGAAGTTTGACCGTTTTTAAAAGTTTTTTTTTTTATATTTAGGTTAAAATTACCTGCTATAGCGACGGTTATCAGTAACAAGCACTTCATGATACTCAAGAGAGACACTATAAGTTAGTCCAAACTATGAAGTGAATTTATTTGATACAACGTGTTTTATATGTGACTAAATCCATTTATCTTGATTTAATCATAATAATAATTATGTTTTATCGTATATGGAGCTGCTATCAGATTTACTAGTTTTATGTCAGTAGTTCAAATCAAAACTTATCTATGATAAATAAATTAGTAGATTTTCAATTGATGTCTATTAATAGATAGATAAGCTGTAAATTAGTGTAAGTAATAGTGTAAACGTATGTTGATGGATATGGAAATCATCACGCCTTCGATGACAGTTTTCATCAGGATGAATGAAATACACCCAAACACGATGTAGGTGCTGTAAACTATTAAGGAGCTCTCTCAACTATCTTCCACCTTCATCATCAGTCCAACTTCAGGTCTCTATTACGTGGTATCAGAACTACATATGAGGTCCATGCTTCAACAGAATTGGTTCACAAGTGACAATTCAGTAGGTGAAAAATAAAGCAACCCTTAATTTTCTGCCCTTAGTGTGTTTGGCGAGTTCCTGGTCGCCAGAGTCGATTCCAGAATCCTCAGGACATACTGACACTCAGTATGCCACGCTGATGTAGAGTCGTTGCCTAAAGGTGAGCCCAGACATTACGAGGCACACGCCTTGTAATTAATGCCTGGGCCTGTAAGCCTCGCATATAATGGCCGCCTCAGGCTGGTGCATCGAACATATAAAAAAAAACATTTGCGTCACATGCCTCACTCTGTCTGGATGCACCTTAAAATTAATGCCTTGGGAGGATCACCAATTTATGAAAAAGTTGCTAGAAATGTTTTATTTTATTTAACGTTATCTGGGTGTCCAGCCGCGCTGCAACGAATAAATTGGCAGATTGCGTGTCGGACTACGCACAATGAAGGATCCGTAGTTGGGGACTTCGTAGTTGAAAAAATGTTTTCCCACACATCGATATACGTTACGGTCAATTCTCCAACTGCAAATGTAGTCTATACATTATTATAAAAGAGTAACGGTTTAGTTTCTTGTCCATTCTTCTCCATACGAAAACTACTTTTTGGAAGGGGCGACTAGAATCAATTCTATTTTATTGTAATTTTTTACGTTCAAAGTGCCTTTTATGTGCCTATTTGAAATAAATGATTTGATTTTGACTTTATCGTCGAATTTTTTTGTGTGATAAAACTAAAAATGAACTTTTTTCGGACTTTTTCCTTTACTTCTTTGCCAAATTTTATGATTCTTGGTCAATGGGAAGTAGATCTATTTCCCATTGACCTAGAATCATAAAATTTGTACGTATTTGATATTAATTTCAACTTGATGCCTCCATGCGTTCCTGAGAAAACGTTCCTGGGTCTTGATAGACATGCAGACGGACAACGATCCTGTAAGGGCTCCGTTTTTTCTTTTTGAAGTAGGGAACCCTAAAAAGATGTTTGGTGCTTTACACCCTTTCAAAGATTAATGGAGACGAGCTATCCGTCCATAAACGCGCTGCGGCCCAGGGTGTGACCGCCTGACTCTTCCTTCACGGGGTACTGTTTAAAATGTTACAATACAATAAAGTACCTCCCCACATACCCCAACTCAATAAAACGAAATTCAAATCTTACATAAAACGCACACTGCAGCCAAGCATATTATATTATAAGTTGGGGGATTACATCGCTGACAAAAATGCTTGGCTAAATGCTGGTCCTGCTCCACAGGACGCATAAATAAATTTATTAGTAGGCATGTGTGAAGTATTTTCAAATGTTAATAAATTTATTACCTACATACTGTTGGAGCTGCTGAAGATTTTAAAATACTATTTTGCGTTACATAAATTCCATGTCCTAGTATTGCATAATTGCATAGCACGTATGTGAGTACTATGTACATATTACTATAAAGCTACCATTTACTGGGTACGTCTTTCATTGATCTGAATGTGCCTTGGCGCCCGTGAGTATGTCATGCTCACTCTAATGTCTCGCTGATGGTGGCGCATGTGTTGGATCATTTAACTCCCTTAAAAATGGTTGAGCTGAATGGTGCTAATCTATGCGTCATATTCGTGAACGGGCGCCGTCAGTAGGGACTGGTCAACTCTTTGCTACCATGGCTTATTTTGATTTAATTTATTATTTGAATTGTTTTTTTTAACTTTTCATTATGGACGCTTTTAACGTTCTGCATCGTTCTCACATGCATAATTTTTAACATTGATGATGTAACCAATACTTTGTAACCATATTATTGTGATTTAAAAGAGTGTCCATGGACTTCTAGCCCGTTCTTCTTCATAGCTACCTACTACGTTTTGGAATGGGCAACAGCTTCATCTTTTGACTGACCGACCCTTGACAATTCAAAAGTACCTGTAATTGGTTTAGTTGAAATAAATAGCTTGAGTTTAATGCCTGTAGCACATTTTTAACCGTATAGTTCGGTAGCGCCCCCGAATGGACCCGAACACACGAACCTCCGCTGGCTCAGTAACGGGTCCCATTGGACCTTGAAATGACGACATACGACACCCCTAATGATAATGTAAATATTGATTATGCTACGCATCAAATCTTATGAATGTGCGTTAATTAAGAGAGGTGGATAAAAAACTCATATGTTATAGCCATTCAATCTTCCATATTTAGCGCGCAAGTTTATTAATTTACCTTTATTAAATTCAAGTCTGTAAATGCGATAATCGCCATTTTGATGACAGTGGTGGTCGATGCTAAAAAACATAAAAATTGGGGATTTCGAAAATCCAAACTCCACCACAGGGGCAATGAATAATACATGATTTAATTATTTGACGAATTCATCCATTGTTCATGTTAAATAAGTAGTGGTAATGTAGTTTTTTGATATCTAAAGTCGAAGTTTCGCGCCAATCGTGCGTGTTTACATTTTTACTTTTCACAAAAGTCACACACACACATGTAGATAAGATGTAAAATGTGAAAAATATTATTACAAATATTATAAAAAACACGAAAATGCCCAAATCCTAACGTAATATCGAAACACAGGTCCAATAACACGTATTATTCATTACCACTACTTAATTTGTGTTCAAAATCGCCGACCATTGTTGTTTTTTTTTATCGTAATGATGTGCGAAAGCGATTATGCCAAACGATTTTTTTTTTGAATTTCGATTGACCCGAGTAATTAATATGACGAATGTCAGAAATCGATTCTCAGAAATTGAAATAAAATTATTTTAAGCATTAAATACAACAAGCATTATTTATAATAATGATTTATGCTTTCCTAATGTAATTTTAATCGTTTTTTGGACATTATATTGAAACTGAGTCAATAACAGAGGACCTATGACCATAGTCATTTATTCAATTTCGCGCCGAATTGTTTCTATATTTGAATTTATATTCGGAATGCGCTTGCTATTCAAAATTATTTTTATTTATTGTGCAATTATTAATTTTTGATACTTTCTAATAGTTTGCTACAGAATGCCCAGTATACATTTTTAGATAGAGTTTGGGAAATGATGATAGATTAATTAAGTATTCCGCAAATACTTTACATTTCATTATGTTTTGTTAGCTGTATGAGCTTGGTAGTTTTTATTTATATTAGTTTACTTGAGTAATAGAAATTGTTTACTTTTTGTGGTAGTTTCCCAACAAAATTAAAAAAAAAAAACTGGCCAAGTGTATGTCGGACCATGCACAGCGAAAGGTCCCGTACTTGGGATGAATATTTACGCATGTACAGCGCATATCATTAATTTGATTGATTGCAGAAATAAGTTTGTATTTCATAAAAGTTCCCGAAAAAACTGTAAAAAACCAAGTTAATTCTGCGGTTTTAAACGAAAATGTCCCATATCTCAAAAACGATTGACTTTAAAAGTTAAGTCAATTAGAAACATCTTTATAATTTTAATTATAAGTTCCAACAATACCCCCCACACGCTTGTGTGCATAGATTTTTTTCAACCCTCGGGTACATGCATGGGGAATGCTACCTCTAATTATGTTTATCGTAATTTTACTACACCATTTTGCGTGCATAGAATACGAATACGATATAGTGTTATTAACACTCGTTAACGTCTACGAGTAAAATGGTTAATGGCATTGACATCCGAACGCACGCACAGACTGACATGACGAAATTATGGGTTCCGTAAAAGTATTTTCAGATCATTTAAATTAGAAATCAGACAATTACAGTTCTTAAAATTTTATCCCAAGCTACAGAACGGCAGCTTGGGACATAAGGAGTGCCTACTTCGTCTCACAACGCGTGTCCACGAAAACGCCCGCGTTAACCCTGTAAGAAAGGCTTGCCGGTGCAAATTGGTCAAAATCTAGATTTTACGGTTAGTAGGTTTGTACAGACGGCAGAGAGGCAGACCGACCGGCACATAGACAGACGGCCACATAACTTTTGTTTTAGTTACTAAGCAAATATATTTAAAACCCCACAACAAGCCCATTCATTTGATATGTCACACAGAGGTACAGCAAAGATTTTTTTTTTTCTAGTTTGCACCCCAAGAGTGACCCCATTTTCAAAATTAATTTATTACGTTACACGTCCGTCTTTGGGTCACAGAAATTCATATGAGTACCAAATTTCAATGTAATCGGTTCAGTAGATTCGAAGCAAATAAGAAAAGACAAGACCCACAGACACAAGTGATCCTGCAAGGGTTCCGTTTTTTCATTTGGACGTACGGAACCATAAAAAATTACACACCTAACCACACCGTACGTGTAGGTACGGTAATTAACATGATTAATTTCAAAAATAAATTAATTCATGAAAAATATACCAAAGAGGATATATATAGTTTCTACACCTTTTTTATTTTTTTTTGCAAATTCCGATTATCGATTAGGCTTTATGCAATTTTTGAATCGGAATAAGAAAACTGGACGGATGGTCAGCACTAAGAAGTGTCATGTCGAAACACAATTTTTTGTAATTTTTATCAAGACTTGATTGCGTTTTATAAGTAGTATATGTACGAAAAATGGTAAAAGTAAGAACGCGGAGAGAATGATAATATCTTTATTTTTCCCTTTTGCATATTTTCAGCAAGAGAATAGGTTGTTTATGTACATATTTCCAGCGAGTTTAAGGTGCCTACCTTTTGGATAGGTGTAGTAATACCTATTTTATACAACTTTCGTAGTAGACTAACGAAGTTTGACCGACCTCAACAAATAATTAAAGATATTTGCCACAAATATATTGTATAAAATAAGCGCGGAAACATATTTTTCTTAATAAATTTGAATGCTGAAAGTTGATGTAATTTACTGAATTTCATGA
This sequence comes from Apamea anceps, assembly GCA_951799955.1. Taxonomy (NCBI): domain Eukaryota; kingdom Metazoa; phylum Arthropoda; class Insecta; order Lepidoptera; family Noctuidae; genus Apamea; species Apamea anceps. Next base: position 8,071,880 of record OX637501.1, read on the forward strand.
CGTAATTCGCAACATTCCGTCGAGTCAGCTGATATGTCATATGTCAAAATCTAGTCGAGCAGAGTGGTTAAACTGAGCCTCTAGAGTGCGAAGTTTCATACAAAATGTGTAGAATTTAAATGTGGAGACAGAACAGAATTCTTGCGTTGCGGTGCGGCGCGTGTGTGGTAGCCTTAACATGGTCATACATTCATAACACGCAGAAGATCAGAATATACAGAATAGGTATTTTATTGTATTTCTACAAATGAAATGATTATCGCTGCAAGATATCATACTTACTGGTTGTCGTCAAAGTTGTGAATATACGTCGAATTCGTAGTGCTTTATTTCAAGTTAAATACACAATAAGTATTACATTACGATTTTTACAATATTACATTACGATTTTTCAGTATTACATAACGATTTTTACAATATTAAATTACAATTTTTAATCTACCTTTCTTTCTTTCTGCTATACTAGGTTAGTACCCAGAGAGTAAACCAACAATTTTATATTTAGACCAGTGAGAGCAGAGGTGGCCCAAGTGGTAACGGCCGCGACTTACGAGTTGTAGGACGTAGGTTCGAACTCTAACAGGTGCTACACTTTGTGTAAATTATTTCATCACCGTTGCTCTCAACAATATAGGCTGGTTATGCTTACTTTGTACACAAGAAGTATGGAGTGTGGAAGAAAAATCATGTTGCCTAGTTTGTGGAATTCGTCCTAAGTAGAATGAAAAGATTCGATTGATAATTTCGAGTATATTTCGACGAAAATAATTACGAGTTTATTTAAAGTCAAAAGAAAAGCTACGCACTCCAATTGTGTTGATTAAAAGTTGTAGTAAGTACGTCATCACAAATCGTGCTATTTGTGAGGAGATAAAATTCTCATATTTACCTTTATCGAATCCATATTAATTTATGAATTCGAAATTGTGTCTGTTTGTTGCGTCTTATTCACATATTCTAAACTGATTTTAACGTTATTTCTCCTAGAGCTTTAAAACGAAAAGGATAGTACAGACGCCAGCACATCAAGCTACTACAACCTGTCAAATTTATTTAATAGATTTTCAACTTTATCGCTTTATCATTAAGGTTCAAGGTTGATTGGGAAAATTTTACAATTTCGAGTAGCTTGACTTGCGTCTGTACAAATTAGAGGATATTACAAATTAGAGCATTATATCCTAGATAAGAATGCTTGGAAACATGCTGGTCCTGCTCCATAGGAAAATCTAGAGTCTAGACAAAATCAAACTGGTTGCTATTTTAATTGTAATTATTTTTATGACATTGATTTCCATTCTGTAATTACTTTAACTCATACTAACTTATTAGGAAAATAGTCCACTTTCATAATATTTATAAATAATATATGAGCACCATGCATTTATCACATAATTAATTTATAAGTAATGGCTCATTTTTAATTATTTTACCTAAATTGGTATAGTACTTTTATTACAGGTGCATCGTCTTCACATACATCTGATGATATAATTAATGAATATAAAATATTGTAAACCATTTTAAAAGAGTAACGGTGATGTTTTTTGCCTATTTGCCTCGCCTTTGCCTTTTGGTAACAAGAATGAATTCTATTTTGTTGTGAATTTTGACGTTCAAAAGTGCTTCTTATACACAATGATACATGTTATAAACAACAGGGTTTTAGGTCGAAGATAAAGGTTCATAAAATTATTACGCTTTCGGCACGGTAATATACTCGTAGTCGTAGGTAGATAATATTACCGTGGTTTCGGCGCGCAGCTCCCAGGTGACGGAAGTCACACGACCCTGTCAAAAAGGAGCGCGCGTCATATGTTTTCTTAAGGAAGCTTCTAGAATGTTCTAGAAGCTTCGACTCGCTCTCATTGGCCGGGCGGAAACGACAGGCGTTTCCGCCAGGAGCGCGTGAATTGCGGCGGAAGCGGTAACAAATAGGTTCGCGTTATACTGATTATTTATAAATTGTCTTTGATAGAATTGACTGATAAACGAATGCGTGCGTATTTTCAATATATATGGATCTATCTATATCTATTTATCTTCTATCTATATATACATAGGCATAATCAATCTGTTAGAGACTACTAAAATTACTGGGTTGATACTATCTGGGGTCAACTCATTGTGGACTTCGAAGGTAAGTAGGTACCTACTATCGACGAGCAGTACGTATACTTACACATTATTGTGGCTAATCGTACGGAAAATAAAAAGCAGTAGCTCAAAAAAAACTCAAAACTCAAACCGTCTTATTACAAAACGAGTTCTAACTTTAGACCTAGCCTAAGCTTTCAAGCAAGTTACTGTATTTTGAACTTTATTCTGACAAACGTAAAGCTCTCAATGGAAAATTGACAACTTAGACTTGGGTTTAACGTCAGTTTTTGTATGAAGAACTTTAACTTTGTCGGATTATAGTTCATAATTTAAAAATAGCTTGATAGTTTCCTGTATTCCCGCTGTCCCCGTAGGCCATGTCCCCGTTAAAGGGGACAAAGGGAATTTAATAAAATAATTAATATTACTTCCCGTTGTCCCCGTACGCTGTCCCCGTTAATTTATTGTAATATATAATTTTCAAATTATGCCTGTTGTCCCCGTTGAGTTAAAATTAGAAATGAAAGTGCCTTAATAGAGAGAATATTGTACCTAGAAATGCCTACATATAAAATTTAAAAACACATAATATCTAAATAATAGCTACACAATTGCGACACAAAATTTATAATACCTATTGCTGCGTTACCTCTGCTGTTAAAACCTCACCTCTTAGGTTAAAACCTTTTTTTCCAAATAATGACTTTATGTTTCTTTTTGTTTTCAAAACGGAGTTCTAATTTTTGACGTGACAGTAAGTCATATTTGATTACGAAAATTTTCTTTTATTTATTTGCTTGAACTTCGTGTCCGACGACCTTCGTTCCGTTGTTTTCAGCAGTTATTAACATGTCACAAGAGTCTCAGCCTGGCCCATCCGGAGGAAGAAGTGAATTGAAATATATAAATAGAAAGGGCGGCACAATATTATTATATGCAGGATACCAATTTACGAAGAAATCTACTTATAAAAGTGGAGCTACAGTATGGGAATGTCACTTAAGAAAGAAAACTAAATGTACGGGTTCAATGAAAATTCAAGTAAGTATTTTAAGAATTAACATTTCATATCAATTTACATACAAGATACATGTACTTATATCATGTAACATTAATGCACACCGTTTGTAGTAAATTTTATTTTAATTGTTTTTTTTTTCATTATGTTTAAACTTTAAGTTCAATCCTATTTTTGTTTTTATTATCTCAATTGTTTTTATACCATGTTGATTTTGTGACATTATAGTTAAATAGGTAAATTAATGTGGTATGTTTTTGTATATACTTACACATTTAAATTATTTGTGTTTCATTCCACCCTTTCATTTTAAACTAAATCAAAATAAATAAGGTATTTAGTTATTCTCATTTGTTGTTCTGTTGTGTGCTATAAATAATTTGAATCGTTTGAACATACCAACCACAAACATTTTTTTAAATATTATTATACTTTATGGGTAGTTGCTATATTGATTGCGTGAAAAAATGACTTAACTTTTTTTTATTTACATTTTTAAACATCTCTTATTTGTTTCTATATTTTGAATTAAAATCTATTATGTAATATTTAAAAAATATATTCAAAATATTTTCATTTTAGTTTTAGGCTTGCCGCGCTAAATTACCCACGTTTAAAAAAGAAATAAAAATTTAAAGTAGACAATGATACGTGAAATCTTAACTGTCCGTTGTCCCCGTTGCCCATATGTACATAAGGGGGACAACGGTAAGGAATTATATGACGTTCTGTTCTCCCCGTAACGGGGACACAGATTACGGGGACAACGGGAATACAGGGATGGTTTGAACCTGGGTCTGAAGATAAACTATGTTTTATTCAAATAATCCATCAATTATTATCCATTTATTTCAAATAATCCTATTACAGGCAGTTTTGAATTGTCAAGGAGTCGGTTTCAATTTTAGTTAGTTTAGTTTTAAGAAACTTTCTAACAACAACCGGCTTCCAAAAACACTAGAAAGTGAAAAATAACCTTAACTTCGAAAGTCGGTGGCAAAAAAAAACCGTAAATACAAAACCATAGACACCGTTTTTTTGGCACTGATTTAAAGAGGCAGTTGTAAATAGCGGTTTTGGTAAGTTAAAAATTATAAATGGCTCGTTTAATAACTAGTTCAGCAGTTAAAACTAAGCAGTAAAGTAAACAAAAATGAGTAAAAAAAATAATGAAATGGATCAGTGAATATATAGGTAATTGAGCAGGAAAATAATTAAATGGGCGGTAATAATTATTGAACGAGCGGTTACCTGTGGGCATATATTTAAAATGTTTGGTTTTGTGTTCAAAAATATGGTTCTGGCACTCGCCGGCCGCTACCGCAGCACCGCTCGCTTCGCTCGCTCGGCTCGTGCGTTGTGTGGTCACAGTTCTAACCTAACCTAGCTGTTTCCGATAAAATAACCTACTAATTGATTTTTTATTACTGTCCATGTTTTACTGTCGCAATAATTAATCAACCGCCATTAAATTAAATAACTGCTCAATATGTTTTTCAACTGATCATAATAACATCTCGAATATTTAAATAACAGCCCAAAAACTTAGCTCCCGTTTTCTTTTTATAAAAAAGTTTTTATTTTTAAACTTTTTAGTTGTGGAAAGTAAACGACGCAATTTCGTTTAGTTGAATTTTTACCCGTAATTTTGGTTTAAGACCAAACTACTGAACCAATTTTGATGAAATTTCTATGGGACTAATTTGAAAGTATATCCTTTCACATAAAAATGTTATTTTCGCGCCAAATTTCAAAAAAAGAACGGCATTAGCTTGGAGTTCCTTATTATGAAACAAAAATAAAGTATGAAAAAGTTTTTATTCAACCTTAAAGTCGTGATCACTTATCAAACCACCTTCGAATTTAGCCACGAGCCCCTCAATAAAGTATAGAAACTACGCTAAATACTTTAACGTCCGTCGTCGTTTTAAGCCTTTGTTAAACTGTATATGATTTCTAATGATTAATAAGATTTGTTGTTTATAAATACTAAATATAAAATTTAAAGTATGTGATTTGCCTCAAATGATTTTTGTATCAGTGTATTCAAGAAGTTTGAAAGTATTTCATTTGACAATAAACGAAAAAGTATTGGTTTTTTCTAACAGAAAAGAATGAAAACATGATTTATGGCATGCGATTATTGCTCATGAACGTTCCAGAAACTTGCGCCGTGTAAGAAATGCTTTAATTCATTCTTTAAAACCCCATAGGCTTTAATGAATGAATTAAAGCATTTTATTAAGTAAGTTTAAGTGTGTAAGTGTCGACTTCTTACGTAACTAATACACAAAATAAGGGATAAATCTGTAAAATTTTTCTTATCTCTAATCAGTATCATTCTCCTGCCCTTATCCCAATTTATTTGGGGTCGGCGCAACATGTCTTTTTCTTCCATACTTCTCTATTAGTCGTCATCTCGGTAGTCACCCCCTTTCTAACCCTATCATCATTCACACATTCCATCCATCGTTTCTTTGGTCTTCCCCTACTCTTACAGCCATCGACATTCATACTCAAAACTCTCCTCACGACATTTTCCTCATGTTTCTTAATCTAATATCGAGTTTATTTAAAATCAAAACAAAAGCTAAGCACCCCAGTGAGTCCATTAAACTGATAACGTTGATTTATGGTTTAGTACGTCATCACCAACCGCACTATTCGTACGTGAGCAGATAAGATTTTTGGTACCTATAAAAATCAGCAATATTCTTAGTTTTTAAATAATTATCGATTACCATCGATTTTCGCAGCATCAATGCATCTGTGAACGTGTAAGAATGGTCATCTGCCAAGGATCAGGACATCACAAATTGTTAAACTATGCTAATACATTAACCCTCTTTAGCTGTATGGTCCTTTCGCCAAAATACCATTTCAAACACGGGTCTACGAGTACATGATGTGACCAAGATTATGTCTAGACTTTAAAAGAGACTGTGCCCTCTGAGTTTGTTTCGGCCTTTCTCCTCAGAGTAGTCAGATAGGAAACGCCGACCTCATCTAGTTAAAAAAAAATATGATTGACGCGTAAAAGTGTTTTTACAAACTTAGTTACATAAATAAAATCATTTCTCATTTGCTGGGCGACGTAGTAGGAGTAGAACACGCCGAAGGTCAATTGTTGCGTGTTTTTTTGGCATTTTATAATCTTACGCGTATCACTGACGTGAATGTCACTAATCGCTTGTTTGGACACGAAATAATTATAATCATTACTACTTATATATCATTACTTACCAGATATCATAATTCTTGATACTCATCAGTGATACGTTAAGAAGGTCGCATTATATTTTGGTATCTACACAACATTTTAACGAAAATGGTTCATGTTATCTGTACATGTATTAAAGGCCCCGTAAAAAAATGGTGTGTATATCAGTCTGTGCACTGTACAAGTGTACAGGTAAGACCTTTTGCAAAGCCAGTCACTTTCTTGTTTAGCTAATTATGACATCTATCGACATACACTGTCAAAATGGTTCACCACTTGTCATCATAAGGGTAAGTCGAAACAAAACAACGCAATGACAATAAATAAAGCTTTAATCGTTATAATACTTCATAGTGATCATCGTGTTCTTTAGAAGGGCCAGTTGGAGCCAGTTCTGAGACCGTAGATACCATTTCTGTAAACAAAGGGACCAATATTAGAAAAATTCATCAATATTTTAACCTTATCCCAAATTATAATATGAATATTATTTATTGAAATAATTGATTTACACAATTATTTACAAAATAGGGCCTTAAACTAGAGGTAGGTAAGAAATAATTGGATTCTATCTGACCTAGGAATAAACCTGTAACCTCACTCAAGTGCATAGGTATTATCAAAAATTCCTACAAATAGTAAATAATTTATCTACTTTAATTATGGTTATATTAAAAATGAGCAATCTAGCATGCTACTTTTTTGCATTATCGTAAGACATTTTTGCAACCATATTCTATTATGATTTTTGCAATGTTACATTTTTAATAAGGTCGCGTTTACTTTGTCATATAATAGTCAACATAGACTCGAAAATCTGTTATCGATATGAAAATTAATGGAAGCGGTTGTCTGTGGCGTAGAGAGCTATTAATGTGCTAGAACCTAGAAATCCATCCAACAAACGAAACCTTTTAGATCAATATTGCCACTTTACGAAGAAGAGATGTAGCTTAATTTAAGTTCTTATACAGGCCACCCTGTATAAGAACTTAAATTAAGCTACATCTCTCATCATCATCATTGTTGACATTGGGCAGTAAGGACAGGTACCTTAACCGTTGTACCTACAAGAAACCGATCTTAGCAGGTTGTCCTTAACTCTTTGAGACATTTTGATCTGCATTTAGTTGTGATTGAAGCAGATTTTGAAAAAAATGTACAGTTAGCAAGAAAATGGTAAATTTTCGCACACACTTTTTTTGATGGACATGGCGAACCAGTATCTTATTTTTTATGATAGATAGACTGGCCGAAAGTAAACAAAAAGATTTAACTTAAAATTTCGAATGAATACATACGCATTGATTTGTTTTGACTGAACAATTTAAAAAAAATCTGTAAATCAGATCACAGTCTCCTAAGACAATTTTCCTGTAGGTTCCTACAATGGTTAAGGTACCTGACCCTTACTGCCCCATGATACATCGGGTGGATTTTAGAGATGGGGGGGGGGGGGGGGGGCATTTCTTAAATCTACTTTGTGTTATCCTATCAAGTTATCGATTAACTTACCCTCGTTTTGAAATAATGCCGTTACCCATGTTGAGGGCACCGCCAGAGCACTGATTATTCTGGGCTTGTTGGATGTTGGCGCATAATCTGCCGACAAAGTGGTTGGTGCGGACACTGGACGCGTAGAGCTCGGGCGCCCTGCTGTGAGAGCAGGTACTAATCCAGCAACCAGGCTGAGGATTCCTGCCTCCGTTGGGGTAGAAGTCACCGTTAGCAATTCGGTCGAAGATACCGAGGAGACCACCATCAGTGTGTATAGCTTCAACATATTGGCCGGCGTTGCCATTCAAAGCGTTGGAGTTTCCGCCCCAGTTGGGTCCGGCTGGGTCCAAACCTGGAAAATACAATTTGTGATTACTCGTCTATTGACGGGATTCCATAGCAATGATGAGTTTGTGAAGATGTACAGTTTAAATAAGTTACCTGTAACACGAGCGGGACGCCCGCCTGCCTGACGGCCAGCGTTGCCAACGACGTGAGCACCCAGACTGAAGCCGACCAAGTGGACGTTGTTCCAGTTACCACCGGCGGTGTTGATGAGCCACACGAGGAAGTTGCCGAGGAAATGACCAACGCCGGGAACACCGTTGGTAGCAGTTATGTAGTTGGAGTTAGCTAGACCGCGCCAGTCAACAACGATGACATTTACATCCTGAACTGCGAGGAAAGCAGATGTGATTTGGGGGTTCATCCCGGAGTTGCCATTGCTGTTCCATCCGTGGACGATGACTTTTAAGGCACGATTGGCGCGGTAGTTCGAGTTCCAGATAGAGTTAGCATTGCCATTTACGATAACTTGAGCATTGGTGGGGTTCTGCCTGTAAAATAAATAATAAATATTATTGTAGGAGTAGAATTGCATTGATTCTGTTCATTTTTAGGGTTCCGTAGCCAAATGGCAACGGAACCCTTATGGATTCGTCATGTCTGTCTGTCTGTCTGTCTGTCTGTCTGTCTGTCCGTCCGTATGTCACAGCCGCTTTTTTCCGAAACTATAAGAGCTATACTGTTGAAACTTGGTAAGTAGTAATAGAAAAAAAACAATAAATTTTGGGGGTCCCCATACTTAGAACTGAAACTCAAAATTTTTTTTTTCATCAAACCCATACGTGTGGGGTATCTATGGATAGGTCTTCAAAAATGATATTGAGGTTTCTAATATCATTTTTTTCTAAACTGAATAGTTTGTGCGAGAGACACTTCCAAAGTGGTAAAATGTGTGTCCCCCCCCCCTGTAACTTCTAAAATAAGAGAATGATAAAACTAAAAAAAATATATGATGTACATTACCATATAAACTTCCACCGAAAATTGGTTTGAACGAGATCTAGTGAGTAGTTTTTTTTTAATACGTCATAAATCGTAACGTAACGGAACCCTTCATGGGCGAGTCCGACTCGCACTTGGCCGGTTTTTTTATTTTATTTTTATTTATATAGTTTACAATCGGCCTATCTAGCTATAATCAGATGTGGTTTCAGTAGGTTATATACGCTTCATCTCTCTCGATGTCACTAATTTAATTGGTAGTAAAAGTTGCTGATGAACTCTTTCTCAAATTCAACCATTGTAGATGGTTTGGGGGTGAAAATATTTCTTAGGTGTTCTGCAAAGACCTCAACTTTCTGATTTGGCTTCTTAGCCCAATATTATTTTTATGCCGTTTAATCAATTTAAAATCAGTTGGACATCATTAGGACTTTAGGACCTCCCACTTCGTGGTGGATGAAACGAATATTCTCTCAAGAAGAATTTCTCTGATCAGGAATATCTGCAATATTCTTTTTGACGGAGAATATTCAGGTAATAAATGAGACTGTCAATACCAAGTAACTACCAAAAACGTGTTATATAGGTGCATGTTAAATTACAAAATCAATGCCTGTTCCAAAGAAATCGTGATAGATATTTTTTTTTTAATATACCTACCGGGTCACTTTTTTTCCTGTCTGGACAAAAACAGAGTACAAGAGTGAACGGTGTCGAGAAGCCTATGAAACGGATTTTTTTTTTTACAAATAGTTAAATAAATAATCTCTTTTTTTACCTTTCCTTCCTTTGGTTGAAGCCGGCCGATGGCTTCAATCTAAGGATTGAATGTCGCCACTAATATTCAGTGATAATTTCTGCGCGTAGAAAAGGGTGACTTTAAGTTGATTTTTCTATATTATCTATTTGACGGTTTATTCGTTTTTTTTTTGGAAAAAAACTATGACATAGGATTCTACTCCGAACCACCTTTTATATCCTGTTTTAGTCCAGAAGGTAAAAAAAGTTAGCCGGTATGTTGACCTGCCCCATAATGTTATTTTTATAAAAAAAAATAAGTTGATTATTTTTTTGTTGATCATTAAGTTCGTTTTAATGCAGAAAAAATTCTCATATTAAATAAAAAAATTATCGATTTTTTGTTTAATATGAGAGAATTTAAAAGAACTTATGAGAAGTTTCTGGGATATATTCCCGAGAATGTTTTCGCTCAGAGGTATTTACTGAGAATCTAAGTTGTGGAGTCTAGGTACTCCACAACTTAAAATCTCAGTAATTTTTTCTGTATAATTATTTATTTTGTCGTCAACTTGGTAAAACGTTCAGATGTACTCAAAACTATTACTATAAAAATAGATCGATACAACAAGGTCATCCAAACTTTAAATGTTCGTAAATTCTTCTCCAAAAGATTATTCCCGGGAATTTACCATCACAACTCACACTTGTCGCATGGTTATACCCAAATACAACATTAAGAATGACCACTCTCTACATTTGAGGATCTATTATAATATAGTTTTAATCAACGGTAAATGCTTGCCATGGACCAGTAGGTATAAATGCTTACAGTCTTCAGGAGAATTTACTCTTTGGTTAAAAATAATCCAGCTTGTTGCACATATGTAGCCAGTTTTCTTCAATAATGGCGTCAGAGAAAATAGTATATTACGTGAAAAAATAAGATTATCAAAGTATACAAGAGAAAATATAACAATAAATACGTAGTGTAAAGCCAGTATTGGTTGTTGGCGCCATTTCTGCTCAAAACTTCCTCATCCGCGGGTTCTTCCAGGTCCACTAAATGAGGTACGCCATCACCATCAGGCATCCAGATGAAGCGACTCTCGCCTTCCACATAGTGGCTGTTATCCCCGGGAATAACAGGGAGGGCGCTACCAGCGCACACTGAAAGTCAATCATTAATTTTGGATTAGATACTGATTAGAAGAAGAAAAAAAAAAGAGATTTTTCTGAAGTGTGATTGAGAAAAATATTTGAAAAGTGAAGTAAATACTGAATGAGTAATTGCTTCTTTTGTTAACAGTTGTTGTTTTGGTTCCTAAATAAAAATAATAACAATTTATTTGCAAAAATGTACTGACGCATTTTTATGCGTCAGTACATTTTTGCAAATGAATTGTTTGATTAAGGGCTGATTTTTCCAACTTCCGATAAGTTTATCCGAGAAATAATTTTGAATTTTCGACAGTATTTCCATACAAAATCTGTCAGACGTCAATTTTATTCCTCAAATAAAAATTATGTGTCGATTGAAAAATCAACCCTTAGATGGTATTTTTTTTTAAATCTCACATTCTCCTAAACCTGTTGGGAATAATTAATTTAGCCTTACGTTTAATTCATGTAAGTACATAAAATGCCAGGTAAAAAAAACTTACATGCAACCAAAGCGGCTAACACTACCAGAAACTTCATGACTTTCAGTAGAAATAAATCAGGTGGAGACGAAATAGTATTTATAAGCGTATAAGCGTTTAATCTTACCTAATCATCATCAGATCTTGTGTAAAACATTCATTGCGTAGATATGATAATGTTGTATAACGACTGCGATAGGGTGTTTTTTTTTTCAATCTCTATTTTAAGGGACTTTTGAACACAGTTCACGCTAGTCCCATCATAAACTAATCTTAAGTTACGTAACAAAAACTACTACTAAACAAAAACAGTGCTTAAATAGTAACTAATGAATAAATCATTTTAGCCTCACGGGACATAGGCTGGGCCAGAAAATGATTAAATTTGCCTAAATCTAACCTATTTATTTTTAATATGGCATCCTAGGGAAGGGCATACTTTTTATCCTGGTAGCATGTTCCCGTGGGATAATTTCCGACATCCACGCGAGCGAAGCCGCGGCAGAAGCTAGTTCTCTAATAATTCTATTTCCCTCAGATTCATTCCTGACACAGTCCACCAAAAGATGCTGTACATCTTTTCTTTTATCGCAAACCTCGCAATTAGGCGAACTAACTTTCTGCATTAGATATACAAAAGCTCTCAGCGACATGTTTTCGGAACGAACCCGATGAGCGGTTACTACAGTACCACGGCCAATGACATTACTATCAAACCATGGGATACGAGGAGGCTCTTTTTGTATAATTTTGTACCAAATTCCTTTTAGTTCAGATTGTTCATTAAAGTAATCTTTCCATTTATCATAGCAATAGTTCCTAAAATTAAAAAAAAATATTAAATTGGTAAAAAATATTATTTTCAAAACCCGAAATTGCCGCCATTTTCGCTAATATAAATGTCTCCTCATTTCCCCTCAAGCCAATATGGGACGGGATCCACTGCAATACTATGTTGATGTTATCTAAAAGAAGTGAGTATATTTTTCTCATCACATCATAGGCAATCGATACACCTCTGTGTCCAGAGGCGCATCGTGCCAGATGGTGAAGACCACTTTTGCTGTCGGTAAATATTACTACAATTGCAGTGTTAGATAACGTTTTAACGTAGGACAACGCTCCTGAACTTGTTAATATTTCTGCCGTCCGTCATAATAGACACCGGGGAAACAATTTTAAAACACTCACTTCCTTTAGTAGTTAGATCAGTAGGCTGCTCCTATCTCGGTGCTTTTTGATCCATCTATATACAATTTATACCATTGGCCATATTTTTCATTTAACTCTGATAAAGTATCATTTCTTAACAAATTAATTTCATAACACCTTTTAGTTTTTATAACACTTTTCAAATCAGTTCTAATAACATTATTAATTGGAATGAAACTACACTAAATATTTAACTTATACATATCTAAAGGGCCACTCGAATAAATTTTTTTTCTTTAATATAATTAAAGGTAGTCATTAACAAAGGTTTTTTTTTTATTTATCCAGTATCTATTTGTTGAAAGTGCACCAAGTTTATACAGTAACCTGCCAATGATGTCATTGGCCCAGGATTTAACTTTAGAACAGAACTTAATAGCTAAATACATCCGCCGAATATTTAATGAATGTAAACATAATTCACTCTCCATTACATGTATAGGAGTCGTTTTAATAAAACCACCTGTAGTTCTCATAGCTTTGTTTTGGACCTTATCTATTTTATGCACTCTTGATTTAATACTGCATGCATACTGTCATACAGAAAACATCCGTAATGAATACGACTTCTTATCAATGCTATGTATAAGCGTCTTAAATGTATGGGATGAACGCTGACGATATTTAATGTTTTCTGGCATCTTTCATTTAGTTCGTTAATGTGTCGACCCCACCGGAGTGAGGAGTCTAACCACATACCCAGATATTTAATATAATTAATATCATTAACTATTCTAGTATATGAACTTGTTGTCTTCTATATCCTCTACTAAATAAACATAATTGTGATTTTGATGTTGATGGTTCTGAACCTATATCGAGTAATAAATGTTTTTTCATATAGGGTGCGCCACAAGGGTGTTGTGGCGCAGCATGGGATAGGCCTATGTCCAGCAGTGAACTACGATAGACTAAGTTGACGAGCGTCCCGAGAACGCAGATTTTTCCTTTCTGAAAAACCATTTCTTAAAATAAGAAAATGCATTTATTTGCGGCAAACATGACGCATAAAAAAAAAACACATAAACACACAAAAATAACAAGTCCACTCACTAACCAGATTTTGTCAGATGTGACAAAATCTGGTTAGTGAGTAGGTGATTGATGACTATGAATCATTTTGCAAATTCGATTCAAGAATTAAGTTTCGAATTATCTCCTGATCGATTGAACTGTCGAAATATAATTATACTTAATTCTTAAGATTTCTTTGAAAGATAGTTTCATTATTAATGATTTAATCAGTACCTCCTCGTATTATCCCTTCATTAAACAAGCGTGGTTTGACCGACCACGTCACGAAAAAGGGTTATGTATGTACGTATCTTGTACGACAGACGAGTGTAAGACCTAATGTTTCTTGGAGAAATTGTATCTTTAACATTGACTGTATCGACTAGTGAAATAAAATAAAGGTGTTTATTTTTAAATTTTTAGCTGGTTCGATTCTTGGTTTAGATAAGCGGTACCAGCAGTCTCTACATTCATAGCGATCGCTTTACGCCCGAATTCGGTCGCAAAGTCCTGTCACTCCATACATTTCACCTGTCAATTCGGGACTTTGCGACCGAATTCGGTCGTAAAGCGATCGCTACGAATGTCGAGACTGCAGGGGCCTGTCGAGAAATCTGTGAATATAGATTTGTTTCTTATAAAAAAAATTAAGGAATGTTTCCTTTAATTAAAATATTCTTAATGGTTTCCTTTCAGAGCCCATTGATTTTTCCATCCTGTATAATATAAATATCTTTTCCAGATCTATTTTTGCATAAAATATTGTCTTGTATTATTAATTGTGGCGTTTTGTAAGTTTTAAAAACAACATATCTATGAGTTGGACAGACTCGTGATTTTTGGACAAATTACACTATCGAACTGTGAAACACAAATCAGGTGAGTTCACTTTCTAATTGTGTGCAGTCAGTTATAGTTACGAGCCGTCTCCACGAGGGAGAGAATCGCGGCGATATTATCGTCGTGCCACGTACAGACGCCAGCAGGGCAAGCTACCCGAAACTGTCAAATTTTCCCAATCAACCTTGAACCTTAATACTATAGCGTTAAAGTTGAAAATCTATTAAAGAAATTTGACAGATTGTAGTAGCTTGATGTGCTGGCGTCTGTACATACTTATTTCTATAAACTCTCTTAGAACGTTTCTCCACACGGCGATATCATCGCGGCGAGAATTTGATGGCGCGGAGACTATCGCCGCGATTCGGTTCGAAATGATATCATTTGTTTAAACTGTACCATCGGAAAGGGTCGGGGGGCTTTCGGGACCGGGACCGCGGTCCCGGTTCCCCCTAAAAATATAATAATTATTTTAAAGTACCTTATTATTTTTTTTAAATTGAGGCAGATAGTACGTCATTACTGTTGTTCTTTGCGGGTCGAAAAAGTGTATGAAAATCCATTGTTAACGTGCTATGTTTTTTTAGTAGCTAAGCTAATTAAATATAGTACATACATAATAATGCTAAAAGACAAAAAGTTTAGATCCCCAAGCGCAAAACTACTTATACTACCGGCCACATACTTTTGCTGATTATTGAAACCAATACTAATCTCTCTGGTACACATATTACATTGAATTTTAATAACTGTAACAATTTTAATATAAACTTCACTTTAAAAAAAATCTTTTATTGTCCTCGTAGGTATAGTATAAAACACTATGTAAAAAGTGCGATTCCCAACTCATGCGTATTAAGCAAACTACACCCTCGTAAGTATTCGGTCACTTTTTCCCCTTCGTGAACAATGTACAGACGCCAGCAGGTTAAGCTACCCGAAACTGTCAAATTTTCCTAATCAACCTTGAACCTTAATGCTGTAGCGATAAAGTTGAAAATCGATTAAAGAAATTTAACAGATTGTAGTAGCTTGATGTGCTGGCGTCTGTACTATTATTTGTGTTTAATGTAGCATAAAGGCGAAACTTCATAAGAACAATAAAATTTGTGGTCATAATAATCTCTTATCATGTTTACGATAGACTCGCGGGCCCATCCATCATTAAATTATCTCGTTAATATTATTAAAAATAAAGCGATAAAGTAATAATTGCAGCCGTTTTGAAACAAATGCCAGGAGTTCAAATGTATTTGGAAAATTTAGCGATAGATAAGTTAACCTTATCTGACATAATAAATGATTATTGTTGTTATTTCAAGTTAAACAAATATCAACCTTATTTAAATAGAAATTAAGTTGATTTCAAAGTGACTAGCACTATCAAAAAAGTTATAAAAATGTTTGAAGTTGTAGCGTAAATTGAACTTAATTGTGTAGGAATTGAAGTTATTTTCAGATTAGGTACGCACGATGACATATTAAGCTACTTATAAATTTCCAGTATAAGCTGACCTCTCATCGTACGAAAAGCCTATACAATGCGAGGTCAGCTAAAACTGACAATTTATAACTTTTAATATGTCATAGTGTGTACTATTTGTTTCACAACGAATGACAACAATAAGTCCATAATCAGTAAAAGCATTAGCATCAGAGAAAAGTAGCTATGACGCTTAAGTGTCTAATTGCTTAGTTATGAAATCGCTGTGTTAGTTACGAATACAGTCACGAGCACCAATATGTCAACACTTGGCAACTTTCAATTGCAATTTTTTCGTGAAATAACGAATGCAATGTTGAAATACGACACATTACATAAACCTGTGGGTTCGAAAATGCTATGTTCGTCACAACATACATTTTCATTAAAAAATAAAGGAGTAAATCGCTTTTGAATAAAGCCGAGTGTATACATACTTTTCCTCGTGACTGTACGTAGTACAAAAAAATAAATTTATGCAACAGTATTAGCAGCTTTTAACAGACAAATTGATTTGATGCATATGAGACTTTATGCTTCGATATAGGTACAGAAGGAAGGACCGTACGATAATTGTTGACCATCGATGGTCCTACATATCGATGAGATAGTTAGGAGATGAGCAAATATTTGGTAACGTAGCCCGTGTTCACGACACAACAAGGAATACCTTCTTCGCGTCCCATTTAGTGTAAAAAGACATCTTTCCAGTGTCGCTGACACGCCCCGCGTGTTTTTGCAAATTCTTTTTCAAGTGCCGCTGACACGTAGCGCGTGTTTTTAGTCTTTCAGTAACATAAGACTATGAAAAATCACAGTGTATAATTACGCGAATAATTAGGCATTAGGCTAGGTTCGGTTCGGAATTAGGTTAGGTTCGGTTCGGCATTAGGCTAGGTTCGGTTCGGCATTAAGTAAGGTTAGGTTAGGCATGGCATAAATAGCCATACACAGCACAGCATACTATGAATAGCATAGCATGCAGAGCAAAGCCTTTCGGGAACCATAAGTCTCTAAAAGGTTAGGTTAGGTTTGGTTTACTTCCGAGGTGGCGGCGCGTAGTGTTCCACGCGCGCCCCTCTTAGACGTCGCGGGGGGAGTCTTACACCTCCCTCCCCCCCCTGACCCGAGGAGGCCCACTTCGGTGGGCCGGCACCAGTCGGGGGTCGCGGAAGGATCGTACGTTCCCGTGACCCCCGGTGTAGGTGTGATATGGAACACCGGGGTGGTTTTTAGTCAGTAAGAGTCTGACAGACCCCGTCGCCCGCCCCAGGGCGGCGGACATCCATGAGGATTTTCCACCCCGGAAACAAAAAAAAAAAAGGTTTGGTTTACTTCGACGTTAGGTTCGGTTCGGCAATAGTTATAGTTCAGCATTAGGTTAGGTTCAGTTCGGCATTAGGCTTAGTTCGGTTCGGAATTAGGTTAGCTTCGGCATCAGGGTAGGTTCGGTTCGGCATTAGGTTAGGTTAGGTTCTGCATTAGGTCCCCCCCGGTGGGTTCCCGCATTGTCGAGGCGGGGGGGCTCAGTAGCCGTGGCGAGCTGGGCCACGGTGAAGCTAAGAGGAATCCCAGCGGGGGCCGCTCGTCCGGGCTGTGCGGTTTAGCCCGACGTAGCGGCCCATGGGTAGGTTGCGGTGCCGCGACATCGCGACCTACCTGAGGCGGGCCGCGATGTCCCCCGTGAGGGAGACATTGCGGCTGAGGACAGAGGCCGCGGCGGGAGGGGTTCTCCCTTCCTTCCGCGGCCTTGACGGGGCCGCCATCGTGAGATGGCGGACGCGGCGGGGCCGCAGGGGAAGAGGAGTGTCGGTGTTTCGTTGTCCCTCTCCCTATCCTCTGCGGCCGTAGCTCCCCCAACCTGGGGGGGCATGCGGGGCCCGCCAACTAGGCGGGCGTGGGGGCCAGCAGGGAACGGGTGCGGGGGCACCGTTGCCTGCATCGCACAGGCCTCCACCTTGTGGGACGGGAATGGCCAGGTGTTCTCGGCCATTCCCGTAGCCCCCCAACCTGGGGGGCATGTGGGGCCCGCCATACCATCTTGGCGGGCATGCGCCGGGAGGGCTCTGGATGTAAAGGCTATGCCGGATTCCCATGGCCCTCCCACCACGGCGACGCGGGAACACCGCTGAGTTTTAGTGGGTATACTGTCATTCCGACAGGGAGTCCCACATACCCCGTCTCGTCCCCCGAGAGGCGGGGATGCATAAAGCATTTCTCAGCGACAAAAAAAAAAAAGGTTCTGCATTAGGTTAGGTTCTGTTCAGCATTTGGTTAGGTTTGGGTCGGCATTAGGTTGGGTTCTGTTCGGTATTTGGTTAGGTTCGGTTCGGCATTAGGTTAGGTTCGGTTTGGTATTAGGCAAGGTTCGGTTCGGCATTAGGTTAGGTTCTGTTTGGCATTAGGTTATCTTCGGTTCGGCATTAGTTCGATTTGGCATTAGTTTCAGTTCGGCATTAGGTTAGGTTTGATTCGGTTTGGTATAAGGTTCGGATCTGCATTGGGCTAGGTTCGGTTCGGCATTAGGGTAGGTTCATATCAACATTAGGTTAGGTTAGGCATGGCATAAATTAGCATGCATAGCATACCATGCATAGCATAGCATGCAGAGCATAGCCTTTCGGGGTCCATGTTTCTCCAAAAGTTTAAGTTAGGTTAATACCATTAATTTGATTAAAAATTAAATAGAACCTAACATAGTGCCTTGAGGTAGGTAGGTACTACAGTTGGCAGTCACATTAATGTGTGGAAAACTCATAGTGCTTACTAGTTGTTGCAATGGGGAATTTTACTACAACAGTGTCAAAAAGGCTACAGAATCCCGATTTACTACGAGATACGAATGCGTTGAGTAAATCGATGACAGCCATCGGTTCGACCATCAGTTGTAGGACAAACAATAGAAACTTACATTGCATATTAAAAATACTCAGTGTGATACAAGGGATAATGCTAAAAAAACCCAGTCGAAACATTTTTAGTAAAAATAGTAATTTAATACTAAATAAAAAATATGGTCAACATACTTTTCTAAACGTAAGATTTTGCTAATTCGTTTTTAGCAGGAGTAATTCTTACATAGAATTATTTTTATAGTCTACGTGAGCCTATGCGATGCGCAGTCCTTATACTTCGTTGAGATTTGTGCGCTTTATTTTTTATAATCTAATCAACTTTTGTTAACTTTTTCTGCTGCATTCTGTTACGTTCCATATCTTAATTTTATTGACTCTTGTTTATAGGCTATTTACATTGCAGATCATATAGATGGCGTAGTCAAAATAAATGACTAATTGTCATACTTAGGACAAGAGTAAAAAAAGGAAGAAAGTATTTCCCATTTTTTAACTCTTCAGTATAGCTCCTTACAAAAAACAACGAGCAATTTATGACATTTAGAAAAATATTTTGACAACGCCACCTACTTATTATTTTGCCACGTAGAAATACTAAAAATCTGAGATACTTTTTTCCCATACTTTACGAGCATTGTCCTTTCCTGATTTATTTTTGTTATTATAAAATTCATGACCAACGAAACACTAAAAAAGTATTATTTACGTTTTCTGAAAAAAGTTACATTTTAGTTTCCGTACCAAAGGTTCCAACGCCATCTTCTTATTAAGCCTCCGCTATCCGTCTGTCCGTTTATCCGTCCGTCTGTCTGTATGTCAGCGGGCTGAATCTCATGAACCGTAATAGGTATATAGTTGAAAGTTTCACAGAATGTGTATTTGTTTTACAAATAATAATAATATTGTACGGTGGTGCGGAATTATTCGTGTGCGAGTCCGACTTGCATATGGCCGCTTTTTGTATATACCTATAAGAATACACAGTACCTGTACACAGTACAGTGTGTGTTACATGTCATTTTACATCATGTTATCTAAGGATATTGTATCTCATAGGTACTATTATGCTTCATCGATTCGGCTAGATGGTGCTTGCACGGAATGACATCATTATCAGTAATCGGTAGGTGTGCCGTACTTACATCACACCTTATGTAGTTGAGTTGCATAATTAAATCGTAGATTTTCTATGTAGAATACAGTTCTAATGTGGAATACGCTTAGAAAAAAAATATAGGTTTTATTAATTTAAGAGCAATTTAATCATTTTAACCAGAATGATGTTCAGAATCATTATAAACTTGTACACAATATTCAGATGATAATCGCAATTAGTTTACAGCATCGATTTATCTTATAGTCCGTAGTTTAAAAAGGCCAGCTTGCTCCAGTCCTGAGTGCGAAAATACCGTTTCTGTAAAGACATTAACCCAGTTAATAACTCATCATCACCATCATTCTCTTGTGCTCATCCAAATTTATTTCAGTTTATCCCCAGTTAATAACCACTTATGGTTAATTAACATTGATATTATCAGAGGGGTAATTCCCGTAAATTTAAGAACGTTCACAGTCAGTTCTCAGTCTTAATCTGTCAAAAAATACTTCTAATTTCCCTACATTTTGACAAGTTTTTGACATTTGTTTGTCGCTGAGATGAGACTGCGACTAGATTTTGAACGTTTTAAATTACGAGAATTGACCTTCTGTTAATTTAAATTTATATTAAAGCACATAGTGTGTGTCATCTATAATCAGTCCATCATCCATCACATTACATAATTTGATGGACCCTAGAATTTCAGTGTCCTAAGAAAAACCTAAGATATGCAAGCATAATACAGAGAAATCAGCCGATCTATTCTGTAAAAAAATTACCGTGACAACTTAAGTAAAGGGAGCTTGAAGTGAACTGTCAATAGTGTAAATCCCTAGAACCAGGTGGAATGACAGCTCACTTAACTAAATATTTCAGATGCAGCTGTTTTATAGAACTCACCCGCGCTTGTGGACGATGGCATTTCCCATATGGAGGGCACCCCCGTGGCAAGTTCCAAGCTCAGCTTCCCAAATATTAGGGCATTGTCTTCCAACCAAGTGGTTGTGGCGGACGGTGGAGGCGAACAGCTCAGTCGCACGACCGTGAGAGCAGGTGCTCGCCCAGCAACCAGGCTGAGGGTTCTTACCACCGTTGGGGTAGAAGTCAGCGTTAGCAACTCGGTTCATGATACCGAGGAGGTTACCATCAGTGTGGATGGCTTCGACATATTGACCAGCGTTATGGTTCAAAGCATTGCCGTTGTTACCCCAGCCAGGCCCTGCAGGGTCGAGACCTGTAATCAAGAGGGTTTATTAATTGACTTTAAAGTAATTTATCGTTACAGACAATCAAGCTATATACTCGTAACTTGTGTTATCTGTTATGCAATAAATATCTTCAAATCATACTCACCAGTAACACGGGTAGCACGGCCAGCAACCTGACGCCCAGCACTTCCGACAACATGAGCACCCAAACTGAAGCCAACAAAGTGCACCTGGTTCCAGTTACCACCGCCGGTGTTGATGAGCCAGTTTATGAAGTTTCCGAGATGCTGGCCTACACCGGGGACACCGGCGGCAGCAGTGTTGTAGTTAGAGTTAGCGAGAGCACGCCAGTCAACTACAATGACGTTACAGTCCTGGACTGTGAGGAATGCAGATGTGATGAGAGGGTTCATGGGAGTGTTGCCGTTGTTGTTCCATCCGTGAACGATAATTTTTAAGCCACGATTGGCGCGGTAGTTCGAATTCCAGATAGTGTTAGCATTACCATTAACGATAACTTGAGCATTGTTGGGGTTCTGCCTGTAAAAGAAATAATAAATATTATTGTAGGAGTAGAATTGCATTGACTGTGTCCACATTATTTTTATACCCTTTAATCAATTTAACATCAGTAGTATAAGTAAATATCATTTTGGTCGTTTTATAACGAATAACAACTAATGACTAGCACTGATCTAAAATATAATATTTCGATATTTAGATGATACATAGATATAAATCTGGATAGAAAACATCAAAACTAGTCAAGAATTGAAATCACAGATTACCTGGTGAACAACCAGTAGGCGTTGTTGGCTCCGTTTCTAGAGTTCAGCAAAGTTTCATCGACTGGCTCGTGGAGGTCCACGAGGACAGGTGTGCCTTCACCATCAGGCATCCAGATGTACCGGCTCTCCCCCTCCACATAGTGGCTATTGTCTCCCGGGACGGTGGGAAGAGCGTTGCCGGAGCACACTTGAAATTAAATCAAAAACCTAATTTTACACCGCCAAAGAAATAAAAACATCGGAATGTAATGAACAAAACAATTTAAATTGTAGCGAAACTTCGAAGCAGTGAATACCATTAATCAACCTTTCAATTGAAAACTTTCTTCAGCCCATGATTGGGGCGGGGCATCGATCGTCACCCAAGCCCGAAAACAGATTTATTTTTTTACCATAGTTGCTTAGAAATAATGAAATGATTTTTTATATTATTACTCGGAATTAAAATTTTTGGATACATTTCTTTGAACTGCACCCAAATTGCTTAACACAATATCAATCTCATTCTGAATCATTTTAAAGGATATTGCTAATCTGTAAAAAATTGTCTGTTCAACAATATTGTTAAACTGTCAAAATGAAAACTATTGCTACTTCGTGTGATACGCAATTACTCCGCTGGTCCAAACTGTGGTACAAATTCGGGAAACCAAAAATATTTTATCAAAAATATTGAACGGCCGTGTCGTTTTCACCTCATGTAGAAGAATATCAGATGAAATAGACATATCACTCCTTATTAAAATAAAGTTATTGCGATGTTATAGATACTTCTTATACGATATGATTGTTGAATATAAGTTAATAAAAGACGAGTACTAACGCGCTACCAAGGCCGCAGCTACCACGAAAATTTTCATGTTCACGAGATTATTAGTCAATGCTGCAGTAGGCGACTTCGTAAGGGTTTTTATAAACAGTGTTATCGTATTGCACTCGTGTAATACGATAACTCAAAATAAAAAAAATTATAGAGATTTTTTTTTAAAGATATGTAATTTATCTTTAGATTACCACTTGCGTTTGTATCCATCATATGTTAGGTTTTGACTGCCCCGGATACAAACGCAAGTGGTAATCTAAAGATAAATTACATCTTTAGATTACCACTTGCGTTTGTATCCATCATATGTTAGGTTTTGACTGCCCCGTTGGTCTCGTGTTCGTAAGTGCGACTGTTAAGCGTTTTGGTCCTGGGTTTGATTCCCAGGTCGAGCAAAGCGTTATTAGGTTTTTCCATTGGGAATTTCTTAGGAACAGCACGGAGTTTGGAAGTTGGCAGTCTGATACCCCCGTGTCTGGGTCTCTCTCCGATCGTGTCGGATTGCCGCCCCATCGGACGTTGAGAGTCAGGAAAGAGAGAGGGCACTTGTGTCTGCACACACACATGTGCACTATAATGTCTCCCGCGCCGATGGTTAGTCACTGCTGAGATTGGTCGCCATGGCCGAAATTCGGTCTGGAGGACTTTATTTTTTTAAACAGCAGAGGGCGATTCTGTCACCATCTCATCGTGAAAACTTAGGTGAAATGAGCGTGGAGTGAGCTGTCATTCCAAATAATGCTAGGGATTGACACTACTGACAACTCACATCAAGCTCACTTCACTTGAGTTTTCATGGTGAGATTTTTACAGAATCGACCGGCAGGCTAGGTTAGACGAAGCTTTGATGTTATGTCAACGATTGACTAATGTAGGGATAACTATTTTGGCGGAAATACTAAAGGAATATTAATACTGTGACGGAGACAGCATCACCAATTAACTAAGATTCAGATTATTATCATCTTCCTGCACTTGTTCTATGTTACTTAGCGTCAGCGCATCACATTTTCGTCGCCCATTCTCCCTTTTCAACCGTCACGCTATCATTCACTCCCTTATCTTTCACATCGTTCCTTACACAATCCATACAATTCAACTAAGATTCAAATGATCCCAATTGATAATTTTACTAAGTAATTTGATTAAAAATTAAATAGGACCCAACATAGTGCCTTGAGGTAGGTAGGTACTACAGTTGGCAGTCACATTAATACGTGGAAAACTTATAGTGCTTGCTAGTTGCAATAGGGAATTTTACTACAAACAGTGCCGAAAAGGCAGTAGAATCCCAATTTATGACGAGATAGCAAGTAGAATAGTGAAGTCCACAGTAATAATTGCGTTGAATAAATGGATGACAGGACACATTGGAGCACATATTGGTTAATACTCAGTGTGATACATATTTCCTGATTTATTTTTGTTGTTATGAAACTCATGACCAAGGAAACAAAATATAGAGCTGTTTTCTAAAAAAGTAAAATCAAAATAAAAAAATAAAAAAAATCACATAACCCTACAATGGTACTTATGAAACGTCAGAAGCTAGGCGCATGGTTCCATTGGTCATTATTTAGTTTCCGTACCCAAAGGGTGCCAACGGGACCCAATTTCTACGCCTGCGCTATACGTCCGTTTGTCCGTCTGTCTGTTCTTCAGCGGGCTGTATTTCATGTACCGTAAAAGGTAGATAGTTGAAATTTTCACAGAGTGTGTATTTGTATTTCGCTATAACAACAAATAATAATAATAAAAAAAATTGTATCATGGTACTGAACCGCTCTTGTGCGAGTCCGAATCGCTCTTTATATACCGATAAGAATACACAGTACCTAGGTGCCTAGAGTGTGTGTTCCAAGTTATTTTATATCATGTTCTCCAAGGATTTTTTATCTCATAGGTAATAATAATAATAATATCCCTGGACATTTCACACAGCGCGATCTAGTCCCAAGCTAAGCAACCTAATGCTTGTGTTATGGTAACAAGATGGCTGATAAACTACTTATATACATTTTTTTTTTTTTTTCTTCATCGATTCGGCTAGATGCGGTGCTACACAGAATAACATTATTATCAATCAGTAATCGGTAGGTGTGCCGTATACCACACATATGTAGTTGAGTGATGTGTAGTGTAAACAAATATACCTATCATTACTTTGACAAAGCCGATTAAAAATCAAATATTAATAATCTGTTGTTTTGAGTTGCTTTTGTTCATTTTTATCAAAATCCGCGAATTTTTGAGATGATTATTTTTCATGAATTGATAATTGAGTCACCATTATGAGGAATCCTAAAAATGTAGGATGCGATTCGATCGATACTGATCGGAAAGAAGATGATCTACTAGATCCAGCTATTTTTATTAACAACTAGCTACCATGCGGCCAACTCAAATGTCCTTTCTTTGGTAGGTACTGTTCGTCGAATCGTTGAGTTGAGCAGGTTGAGCTGCATTGTTACTGTTGAATGCGTGCACTGACTAGACAGGCTCACTCAATCTGTGTACACTAATCTACGTGGCCTTCACAATGACATGAACTGACAACAACAATCTGGATTTTAAAAACGACGGCCTTTCTTGTCAGAGTAGTCGGATAGGAAACGGCGAATTCATCTAGTTTTTAAAATATGATTAACGTGTTTATTTGTGAAGTGTTTGTACAAACCTACTAACAGAAATAAAGTAATTTATCATTCATTAATCAGATTAACTGTTTTTGTATCTTGGTCTGAGAGGCTAGTAGCCCATCAAATAGAATTAGTCAGGTATATAATTTTGATCTCCTCTCCACAGCTTCCGTTGCGGTGAAACTCTTTTAAACACGGCGCACTTCTATTGACTATTCCATTATTCTTTTTATTTCCTGAATTGGCTTAAGTATCCACGTAGCATAGGAGTTATGTGTATTATTTTATAAGAAGCTTACCTTGCGTCAGGAGTCATTGCGAAAAGGCAATACGTTTATGTACGACATTCGTCTCCTTCGTGGATATCATTATGGATGGACCCAATAATAGATACCGGTAGGTAGGTATAATGTTTTGTGGTAGTAATACTTGATTTCAGTGATAACCGTTAGTTTTTTTTGTGGAGAGCAGCCTAAAATACTGAAATTCCGTTCAGAATATTGTCTATAACTCTTCTCTTTATCTTTTTTACATTTTTAATACTCAGAAATGAAGTTATCTAGAAAAGAACCGGAGTTACCGAAATAGCTTGCAGAGTAAGCAAGCTGACGTTTCAGTGGGCTGGCCATGTTTGTCGAAGGATCGATGGCCGATGGAGTAGAGTCCTGGAGTGGAGATCGCGGATCGGCATGCGTAATGTGGGAAGCCCCCCAACTTGATGGACAGACGAGCTTAGAAAGGTGCCTGGGATAGACTGGATGCGGAAGGCGGAGCACACGGTGTTGTGGCGTAGCATGGGAGAGGCCATGTCCAAATAAATAACTTTAAAACGAAATGAAGTAATAATAAACTGTGCTTTAAAAAATATTATTTATTAAGTATGATCGAAAGTGCTTAAAAAACTTCTTAAAATGTTTAGCCCTGAGCGAAAGGTTGCTGCCAGTTGGTCTGGAAGCTGAAGATACCGGATTGGCTGTAAAAGAATACATGTTTAGTTAGTATAGAAGGTTATAGTATAACGGGCTGGTGTCCGCAACTCCACATCCAAGGGCGTATTTTGCGTAATTTTATTATTAATTTCAACTGTAAAAAAAGCAAGAGTTGCATAACGACTATTTTACTATCGACATGATTTTTTAAAGATGCACATATTCTTACCCGCTCTTATCTTCGAGACCACCGAAGACAACGCCCTTTTCGCCAGAGCAGGTCAGAGCAATGGCTTCGTCATAGCTTTCACAGGCTGTGCCGACAAACCTGCTGCCACCTTCAGCAGAGATAGACTCAGCGTAGAAGACGTAACCTAAGATGTGGGAGCAGCCCAAGTCAGCACCGCAGCTGGTCTGGTAGCTACCGCCGTTGGGATAAAAGTCAAGGTCTCCCAAGGGATAGTCGTAGCCAAGGATACCAGCAGTAGTGTGGAGAACCTCAACCACTGCAGCTTGTCCAGGCTTCAGGATATCAGGGTGGTGACTCCAACCGACGAGGGAAGGATCAATGGCTGTTTAAGAAAAAAGAATTGATTGAATACAAAGAAATTGTAAAACAGGTGTACATAATTATGCTAAACTTTGCCAGCAGAAACTGTTATTTAAACCAGAAACGTATTTTTTTTTTAATGAATAAATAATGCGAAAATCAGGGTAACAATCGACTGGCATTGAAAATTATATATATTCAATTCCTTAAATTGAAGATTGTAAAGAGAAAACCAACGAACCAATAACGTGTGGGATCATTCCATTGACACGTTCTGCAGCAATGCCAGCAATATGTCCACCCATACCGACACCAACGATGCGGAAGTTTTCGGGGCCGTAATTGAACGCTGAGTCCAGGAGGTTGATGAACAATGCGATGCGTTCAGCGACATCGACAGCGTTGCTGAGTGCCTGGGTGTACATGCCTGACACCGGGCTCCAGTCGATAGCGAGCAAGTTCACGTCTTGAGCGCCGAGGTGAGCTGGAATATGAATGGTATATAAGGTGTAATTAAAATAACTGAAAAACCGTTAAGGGGTCTATTCAGGGACCTTTACTATGGGACCAATACTGTATTCGCATTTCGGGGTTGATCCCATCTTAAAAGATGTTTATACATACAGGATGTAAAAAGACCTATGGCATAGCCGTTAACTACGCATTCTGAACCTATCAAACTAATGAACATTGAGCAAAAAACATTGCTGGGAAGCGACTCTAATTTTCGTTGTGAAACATTGATTTATAGGGTATTTAAAGTTAAAAAAAAGAAACTACTTTTCGTGAAAAAAATAAAGAAGACCACCAATGTCTCTGTAACCAGACGGTTCCAGTCAAAAAAAAAAAAACAAAATAATCCTCGGAGTCTCTCGACTTCGTAAACCGTTTTTTTACTCCCGCTATATTAATAAAAATAAAAAAAAACTAGAGGTAAACAAAAAAGAAGGTGTGTATGCCACATGTTCGGGTTGGGGGTACTACTTCAAATTCAATAGATACTTATTCTAAATAAAACCATTACCGGGAACAATGAAGGCATTGAAGTTTCCGGTGACACTTTCACCGTTGCTGTGGATGGTGACGACGGTGGGACGGAAGGGAGAGAATGTGGACGCCATGATGGAGCCTGGGGCGGGTAACAGAGGCTGACTCATTGTAGGATTTTGCCTGAAATAGTATACATAATTATTAATTATTATCATATACTTAATTAGCTCATTAAAACCAAACAATAAACCTATTTGCAACCATTTTTTTTCTTCTTTCTTTCATTATTTTATTGCTATACACTCAGTGACAAATTAACTAGTGAGCGAAACTCCGCAGACTTGATGAGTATGTTTAAACATGATCAAACGAAAAATAAATTAATTTGATGACTTTTTTTTGGAGTCATCCACCGCAGATCACTTGAAATATCACTTTAAAAATATCAGTTTATTTTCATGTAAATTTTACTGACGTGACATGTATCAATTTCTGAACTCGATAAAACAATAAAAACCAGATTTTCTCAACTCATATTTCATGTAACAAAAGCATCAGCGGTCATTGCTCCCAAAAAAAATCATGGACTTTTTTATTTTATTTGGTTGTGCTTAGATATCGACCTATCACGTCTGTGGAGGTTCGCTAGCTAATTTAAATTGACCCTGTATATCGCTCATTATCAAATAAAATTACGAAAAATTCTCAAATTATAATTTAGTTTGTTAGTCATCACTCTCCTGCCCTTATCCCAACTTATTTGTGTTCGGCGCAACATGACTTTTTCTTCCATACTTCTCTATTAGTCGTCATCTCGGTAGTCACCCCCTTTCTAACCATATCATCATTCACACAGTCCATCTATCGTTTCTTTGGTCTTCCCATACTCTTATAGCCATCGACATTCATACTCAAAACTTTCCTCACGACATTTTTCTCGTTTATCCGTAACACATGCACATACCATGACAACTCAGGGGCAATTCTTGTAATTGTATGAACGTTCACAGTCTGAGGGGTAATTCTCGTAATTTTAAGAACGTTCACAGTCTGATCTCAGTCTCAATCTGTCAAAAAATACTTCTAATTTCCCCACATTTTGACAAGTTTTTGACATTTGTTTGTCGCTGAGATGAGACTGCGACTAGATTTTGAATGTTTTAAATTACGAAAATTGGCCTTCTGATTTCCACATAACTTTTCAGTTACCAGTGTCACTTTCAGAAGTATTCAGCCAGAAATCCTCTAGCATTGAAGCCGGAGTTCAATTATTAATTTATAATTAATATATAATTATTATTGTATATAATTATTTATATTTTTTAATTATTAATTTATTGATATTTTGTATACAAACCACGTAAATAGGTGGAACACGACATCGTTGTCCTTAAGACCGGACGCTGGAAAAATAAATATTGATTGTATCATTACCTTTAGTATGTGTTTGCATGCTTTACTCATTCAAGTCAGTCTGGTATCCAATAGAGCATCGGATTTTTATTGACAGATCTTTATTTCCAACTAACTGATCCGACAGACGCTGTCCAAACAACAGTTCGTACGAAAATCTCACAGAGAATAGAACATTCAGTTTTTTCCGATTTTTTTAATTTTCCGGGAAACTTTTCTAATTTTTTTTTCCTAGAAACCTTATTCGGGCTTTTAAGAACAATTGAAAACAAAAAAAAAATGTCGGTCCTTTCGTGCTCAAATGATGAAGAGTGAAGTGAGCGCTGACCAACGCACAGCATTTTATTTATAGTTGCATAATAAGCATAATTGGTTCAGTAGGTAAGGTACTTTTATTAGGACCCGCAAAATAATTACCTATTGCAGATAGAACAGTAGCTCTTATTTCTTGATTAGCGGTAGGTAATCAAAAGGATTGACATTCATTGACAAGGTTATAATTTATTCATTACTTATAGATATGAGTAACAAGGTTGTGAAGGTCAGATATGCAGTCACTCCATTTAAAATACTGTAAGGAAGTACTCTCCATTTTAAGTAATGTGTGGAAGTAGACCCCAGGATAGGAAAGGGCACTTGGGCACTTGGCTAGGCAGATGATGATGTAAAGAAAGACCTACCCCACGGTACCCCACATCATGGGGTGAAAAAAAACATCCTTACTTTACGTGTACAGGAAGTACCCTAAAAATTTTTTTTCATCATTTTATTTTACCACTTTCTTGGCGTGATATTGACTATCCATGCCAAATTATAGCTTTCTAGTTCTAGTAATAAGAGTCTCTAAGCTAATCTGCGGACGGACAGACGGACATGGCGAAACTATAAGGGTTCCTAGTTGATTACGGAACCCTAAAAAGGGAAAGAATTGGAAAGGGCATCAAAAAATTCGTCCGCATCGCTATCAACACGAAAAGTGCCCAAATGGCTGGCAGCATTGCTCCGTTGTATGGTGTTGATTATTTCTGCACGTGACTAGGAGTCACGTGAAATCTTAACGTGAATCTTGTTTTAAAATAAAAGATTATATTTTAGATACAATTGCGTGACATATCAACGATCACACCGATCACCGAAAGGAATTAAGCCTCGATTAGCTTATAAATAAAAAGATATTTGTTGTTGTTTCCACTTATTTCTCATAAGTGGTCATGACTCAGACTTCTCTTAGGGGTCGTCTCCACGAGCGAGAGAATCGCTGCGATATTATCGTTGTGCCATCTAATTCTCGCCGCGACGATATCGCCGTGTGGAGACACGTTCTAAGAGACTGTATAGAAATACGTGACACGACGAAAATATCGCCGCGATTCTCTCGCTCGCGGAGGCTTCCCCCCCCCCCTTTTAGTTTTTTGGGTGGTCAATCATCAGATGACTTCTCCCGCTCTGGGCAAAGCGGGAGTGCGTGTCGGACTTTTACTGACTAAAACCCACCCGTGTTCCTTCAGTTGCCTGTGCCAGGGGCCACGGTATCTCTTTCGAACAACCCGCGGCCCTGGCAGAGTCCACATACGCCTTACTTAACATCTTTAAAATGAACAACCCCATTCCAAACATTCCAGGTATCTCTACGAGTTTCTATACGGCTGGCTAGTCTCGGCATTAGGCCGTGCTGAGAACTTGGCATCGGCCCTAGCGGACCCCGTCACTTGGTGCTGACATCTCTTTCAGGCGCGCGTGGAACACAACGCGCTAGCGAGGAGGCGGTCCCACACGTTGACTGCTAGACAACAGACAATAGAAAATCTATTGTTGGCGGACACCGTGTGACTGCGGTGACAGTCAATGAATTAATGCCCGTGATGAGTTTTGGTCGTTTCTAGATCAATTTCAAAACATTTCAACAGTTAACTTTTGCAGGTCCAGAGCTTTTTTATTTACAAAATAGATAAAGTATGTTTTAGCAACTAGCTTCAATTTTCTGACTAACTGACCGACAATTTAATTTTGACAATTCAAAAGTGCCTGAAAGGGTTTAATTGAAATAAATGATTTGAGTTTGAGTTTGAGTTTGAGTTTTATTTTTAAACATCCTAAAATAACATCACCCCTGTATTCCCCCGAAGGGTTGGGCAGATGTACTTTTTTGCGTATAAGAAATTCGACAGACATTGTTTTTAGCCATAAAACCGCTGACACAAATCTGTCTTGTCATAGGCAGCACTTTCTCGTCTTGTATTTCACTTCATTTGGACGTTCGAAGGCTGATATTGACTGATTATACCTTAACAAGGCATTTTTTTTTAATAATTTCTGACTATCTGAAGAATTCAATATCTCGTGATGAATAAGTCGACAATCTATTATAAAATCAAAAGGTGTGTAGCACGCTGACTATATTATCAACTAATATGGTCAATGTGAACAATATGGTAATCAATATATTAATAATCAATCGATCGACTACTTATATAAAAAGCTTTTAATAAGAAAGACTGATAGATAAACATATTCTTTTTATGATTTATCGATAAGTTGTATTCTCTATAATCATTTCTCAATATCATGTCAAAGTCAAATCGTTTATTTCAAATAGGCACATAAAAGGCACTTTAGAACGTCAAAAATTAAATAAAAATAAAATTGATTCTAGTCGCCCCTCCCAAAAGGTAGTTTTCGTATGGAGAAGAATGGGCAAGAAACTCCACCGTTACTCTGTTAAAATGTCTTACAATATTTTGCATACATTAATTATCTAATTATATGTGAAGACGATGCACCTAATAATAAAAATTATTGTACCATAATAGGTAAAAGAATTAAAATGGACTAATGAAACCATGACATATAAATTAACTATGTGATAGATACACGGTGTTCACATATTTACAAATATTCTAAAAGTAGACGATTTTCATAAATAAATAAAGAATAATAAGTCCGGGTGTGACTTTAAGTAATTACAGAATGTAAACCAAAGTCAAAAAAAACAATATATATATATATACAATTACATTGGCAACCAGTTTCATTCTGTCTAGCCTCTAGAGATTGTCCTATGGAGCAGGACCAGCATATTTCCAAGCATTCTTATCTTGGATATAATCCTCTAGTTTGTAATATCCTTGCGTATAAAGTGTAATTAAAATATAAGTTTTAAATTTTCTTTCATTGCAATATTTCACTAGGTATTTTGTTGTAACATTTAACACAGTACCCCATAAAAGATGTATGTACACTGAAAAAAAATTGATCTAATTTATCTTTATTTCTAGTATTAAAATTATGTCTATCACTAATTTTACTAAAAAGATGTTGATTTTTTCTTACAAAATATTTTCATAAATGAATTGGCAAGGTACCGTCACAATATTAACCCTTTTAAATAGTTCCCTAAGAGATTCGCGGCGATGTAAATTGTAAATGGCTCTGACAGCTCTCTTTTGTAAAATAAAATTGGATGCAATGTCAGCATTTTACTGTGGGGTCGGGCCCACAGTAAAATGCTATATGACATAACTATAACTAAAATAGATCAAACGCGCGGTTTCTTCATCGGTTATGATGAACAAAATAACTACTAAAGGAGTTAAAGTAGAAATTATTGTATTATACACATAAACCTCACCGAATACATTTTATTTAAATGATGGTGAACATTCTGATGATTCTCTAAAGGCATCACAATCAATTGCGTAGTTTAGAAGAACGACGCGGACACACAGACAGACACGAACGACTTTAACGTACAATATGTATCGATTCAATCAGCCTTTTTAATGTTCTTAGCTTGCCAGGACGTGAGAGGAAACAGTCTTTATTAATTGGGATCCACGTGGGTCCCAATTGCGGATGTCACATGTCTTTGATTTTATGGTGCGAGATCATGTTGGTGTCCTCACGATTCACCGTTTTCATGGAAGCATATTGCCATAACCACACGCAGATGGACGAATGATAAAACGTTAGCTTTTTGTAGCACGTGGCATACTACGTGCTAAAATAACCTCAAAAGCTAACAAGCTATGGTTAACGTCTGACCTTCGAGAGAATGAGTTCCTGAAATCTATCAGTGCATGAATTCTATTATAGTAGCTAATAAAGATCAAATTCGCAAAACACGTATTCGTTTTTATGAAACTGACAGCTGTCAAGAACGCATTTTCTCGTCGGCCGTACTGTAATTGTATTTACGGAAGTTTGACCGACACTCAAAACGCCTGCAACTGATGGGACTGCAACACCAATTAATTTGGACTTTTTCTTTAACAGTGTTCGCGTTAGTTTTAAACGTTTGGTCGAAAATAATATTTGAAGGTTTTCGCCCTTGGGGCTACTGAAGCGCCATCCCAGCAGACCTGGACCTACTGGGACACAAAACCACATGGGTGCCCTAATTTGTGTGACATAGACTGGGTCAAATTAATGTTAGATTCGTACCTGCAACAGCAGCGCACAGGATAAAAACACACTTCACCAGCGCGACCATTTTTCCCAAACTAACTCTACTAGATTAAACACGGATTTATATTAAAACAATTTATCGTAGATTACAGGTCAGTTAATCCCATCTAAGATAATTGTTAAACTTGTACAATAAAACTAAAAAACCTAGTGATAAGAAGCTACCATAATTGTTATTCTACATTTACCTTAAAATACAAGGAAACCAAGATAAGTAGGTACGAAGTTTCATATCAAAGAGTTTAAGAAATGCAATTCATTTTTTACATCTTTTATAAGCCATTGCTAGCTGACCATAGAATAAAGTGTATTATAGACATTATAGTGTATCACCATATTATTTAAATGTCTGTATATTAATGAACAAATAAATTATTCTTATTCTGTTTCGTGTTTAATGTCCTGGGCCGTATTATAAAGTAATGCCATCATTATTCATACCATATTGCCATTATAATTCTATTTTTTGTAAATTTTGACGTCCAAAAGTGCCTTCTACGTGCCTATTTGAAATAAATTATTTGACTTTGACTTTTTGACTTTCCATTGCAAAAAAGATATGGTGTTATCTGCCTTCTGTAACTCCATCTCTCTCTAACACTGGAAAAAATGGTGGCATTAATACGTCATAACCGCTATACTGACAATTTTTCTTTACGTCAGGGGCGGCCCTGGCGGAAGGAATTAAAGGATTAAGAAGTACTTAATGGATTATTGATTAAATTGAGTCATGAGTTAATATCGTCGATTTTCGCATTATTGTGAAATGTTTGAAGTGCGTAGATAGCCCAAGGAGCGGAAGGCGAGAAATATTGTATTGCTGTTCAAGTGGGTTAGATATATTATTATGCATCTCCCACCCACTGATATAAATCTAAAGTAGATTGACCTACATTGTTTCTCTTCCTTCTCCTGTTTCCTATTTTAAAATTATCGATTAGTTTAACAAACAATATGCCTTGTGGGTGGGCCAGTAATTATCACATTTTTTATCTGAAATCTAAACTATCTGATTAAAATCTTTGGGAAAACCATTTATTACACCAGCTTCTGTTCATTACGTATCATTGTTATGCTTAATGATTTCTTTATAGATTGTTTTAAAAAAGAATTGGTAGATAAGTATCGACATCTTGTTATATTTTTCCTTGGACTTCACCGTTTAGTTAAAAGGCTAGGCAGTTAACTGAATGGCTGATAAAGCTAGTTGGCGGGGACACATACCTACATGCAAATTCAAAAACTTTAATTCGAGCGAAGACTCATATAGGGTTAGTAACATTGTCCAAACAACTAAGTGTTAATAAACAACACGATATGATGGCACATGACATGACATTATACATTATAACCGTAGAAAGTAGTTATCCAACGATTACACAGGGTGGCAGGGACATCGACGTGCAAACTGTGACCATGGATTCAGCACATGAGTTTAGACCCTATAGCGACAAAATACTTCGTCGGTTATAAAAAAAAAAATCTTTTGTTTCATAGAAAAGTGCAATACCTACGCGGTCAAAATGTATGGAACAGCAATATATTTTTTTAATAACCGACAAAAAAATTTCGACGCTATGGGGTCCAAACTCATGTGCTGAATCCATGGTTACAGTTTGCGCGTCGATGTTCCTGCCACCCTGTATGGCTAACAAGAGTGAAAGTAAATGTTGTAGATAATCTTAGATTTAGGTAAAATAACAGTAGTAGGGAAACAGGTATGAAGCAGCTGATGTAGCGTCTTAAAAACTATGCGAAAATGCTAATGAATCCTTTTATTTACTATCCTCTAGGTTCCAAGCCACCTATCTGTCAAATTTTAATAACAATTGGTTCAGTGGACAACCTAAACAAAGCAAAGAAGCAAAACAGATGTTAATGTAGATGTGTGCGTGATGTGATGTGTGTGTGTCTTTTTTGCTGTAAAGTTTCACCAGTATGTAATGCAAATGCCTTTTTTTTTTTTTGCAAGAGTATTTTATACGCCTAATATAATCGTGATGATGCAAATCTAAGAAAAAAGACATTGCCGTCTCTCAAATTGCGCCACAGCATCTAAGTCGATTCATCTATCTCTCCCGTATCTGCATTACAGTGTAGGCAGGGTAGATTTAAAGCATGAGTGTTAATTTTGTCCTGCGGGGTAATTGTGTAGCACACTAACAGTAGCAATGGCTTTTAGGTTTAAAGAAACTTTATTCTCAATAAAGACGAATGTCACTCACTTGAGAACAATACTAAAACATACCTACATATAAATTACACAAAGTTCGCCGTCGTCAGTTACAAACTAGACTACACCCATTCAATGCCTTCATTTCTCCAGAAGTGCTCGATCTGTCATTATACAGGATAAATTTTTATTCAGTGCGTAAATTTTCACAGGGTGTTCTACCCATGAATATGAACAACTTTCACTATGGGACCATCTCTGAAATCACAAAAAAAAAATCAGCTGTTTCTTATAAAAGTTCAATACCTACTCGACCAAAATGTATGAATGTGATTTCAGAGATGGTCCCATAGTGAATGTTGTTCATATTCATGGGTAGAACACCCTGTAAAAATTTACGCACTGAATAAAAAATTATCCTGTATATTGGCTAAGTTGAGTTTTGAATGCATCGAAAGAGTGCAGATTTAATGTGAATTTTTTAGTGCTGTTACAATAGAGGATTGACAGGTAAGTAAATAAAATAAAACTTTTTCTGAATTTTATTATTGTTTTATTCTCAGATACCTCACCAACCTATTTATTTATTTAAGTTTACATGCACAATATTACATAATATGATCTCAAAGCGTTGCACCTACAATCCTGTCGAATTAATGAGGCGTTACGTTATTCATGAATTGAAAGATTACCTTTCAATTGATCAATATCTAAATGTTTTCAGATTGTTATATAAAATCAACTAAATTCCTTTCCCTATTATTATTATCAATATTATTTGGTTAGACACACTAGCAGCTAATTAGCTTTTTTTTTTTGAGGATGGGAAATCATCAAATGACTCCTCCCGCTCTGGGTGGAGCAGGAGGGAGTGTCAGACTCTTACTGACTAAAACCCACCCGTGTTCCTTCCTTAGCCCTTTATGTTCCAGGGCAGCGGTAACCCTTTCGGACGATCCCGCTACCCTGGCAGGCAGCTAATTAGCTGATATGTGTGTATAGATATTTAATCTATCCAGTCGATTCTTGAAGCAGTTCAGTATGGGACCCGTCACAACATTTTCCGGGAGCCTATTCCATGCTGTTACGACTTGTTTAGACAAGAAGTGCTTCGAAGGCTTTTCTTTGATGAATTTTCCCATAGCTTTAGGGAATGCCCACGCAAATGTTTATTCGTCTTGAAGGCTGGGCACTTCGTAGTTTTCTGTAAGTATTTTGTAGGTCTCAATGAGTCCCTTTGTCTACACTATCTTCAATAAAACAACTCAGCCTATTGCAGTCCACTGCTGGATATAGGTCTTTCCCTGGCTGCGCCACAACACCCTGTCCTCCGCCTTCCGCACCCAGTCTGTGCCAGCCACCTTCTTTAGGTCGTCCGTCCATCTAGCTGGGGGGCGTCCCACACTATGCTTAGTGATACGTGTCTCCACTCCTGGACACGTCTGCTCCACCGGCCGGTCTTTCGACAAACCTGGTCAGCACACTGCCACTTCAGTTTGCTTACTCTGCAAGCTATGTCGGTAACTTCGGTTCTTTTCCGGATAATTTCATTCCTGATTTTATCCTTCAAAGAGACCTTGAATTTATGGACCAGCCCAACCCCACTACACTATCTTAGTAGTAGGTAATTTAAACAAATAATTAGTCAGATAATTTGCGAGGTGCTTATGCTTATCATACTGTAAGTCACATGATGAATAACCGAAATAAATTATTAATACATTTGTGAAGTGACCATGAACAAATTAACAGCTTTACTTTGTTTTTCAATTTTTGGTCTTAGCTATGGTGAGTTTTTCTTAATTTTAATATATTTCAATGACTAGCTGACCCGGCAAACGTTGTTTTGCCATATAAATTATTTCTAGCTGCCCGGCGCTATTTCTTTGGCGTGGTATCCTACCCCTTACCCTACCCCTACTCCTACCCTACTCCTAACCTACTCCTACCCACTCCTACCCTACTCCTTACCTACTAATCCTTGATAAACCGAGTAATGTGGATATATGTATGTGGTCGATTCAAAACACGTGATTCGAGGGGACCCGAGTCTACCGTACCGAAGGGACGAACGTCAAATGTTTGACAGGAAAGTAGGTAGAACAGTTTATATGGGAAAATTAAATTGTTGTTTTTACTATCTTCCTCGCAATTTTTCCATATTTTCCCAGCCGTTCTCGAGTTTTAGCGAGACAAACGAACAGCAATTGATTTTTATATATATATAGATAGATTTACATCATTGTGGGTTTGGACCCAGTCAGGCGTTTAACTTTGTGTAAATAATTTTGTTGAGATCGAGCTGTCGACTAGTGCATCCTTGAGATAATCATTATCTTTCAGAATGTTCTTGAAATCCCTTCTATTTTAGGCCTGCCAAACCCTCAACCTCAAAGTCAAAGGGTTGATTTAGAACACCTGGAACAGTATGACAGCTCACCTGGACATGATTATCGGAGTGTGGTGGAGTCACCGATATCAGATGGTGACGTCAGTGAATCTATGAGATTCGACCCAGTTCAAACAAATGTCTATCACTTATTTACAAGGTATAATATTTACATTTTATTTTTCTTGACGGTATTCCACTAACGCATTTTATGATAATTATGCGCAACATGTAACGTGGTGCGCGCAGCCTGTTACCACATTTCCACACATGATTCTGAAACCCTTTGCGTTGAAATTTTTCGTCAGTTAAAACTTTTTCTTCGGTTATTAAAAAATAAAAATTGCCGTATATTTTACCCTTGTACATTTTATTTAGTTTGTGATCAGAATTATGTTGATAACGTCGGTACTCACCTTAAGCTATCAGAATAGTGTAAGTACATAAAAACCTTGTATTTCCAGGGATAATCCAGTGGTAAGCCAGCCTCTCCTATTGAACAACCCTACTCTTCTCCAGACAACTAACTACAGAAACAACAAACGTACAATTGTTCTCGTTCATGGACGGTCGGAATCTGTAATTTCTGATTTTAACAGTGTACTTATTCCAGGTAAGTAATTTATACTAGTACTTAACAGTTAGGTATTCCATTTTGACAGTATCTTGTAATTTCTTCACATATCTCACGGACAGGTTCTCTTAAGAGAGCCTGCACAATCAGCCTATAATGTCCCACTGCTGGGACACAAGTCTCCTCTCTTCGAGAGATAGTGGGCTGTAATCTACCACGCGGGCCCAGTGCGGGTCTTCGAATTTTTGGTTCTAAGACATGACAGTTTTTACGATGTTTTCCTTCACCGTTTCGAGAGCAGTGGTGATGAAATTATTTACACAAAGTAAAGCGGTTGGGTTCGAACCAGGGATATCGATTTCGAACCCACGACCTACAACTCGTAAGTTGGGGCCATTACTACTGAGCCACCACTGCTCTCAGAAAGCCTGCAGTGTACTTGAAATAGAGGTACGCCTCTTGGACGTCGTGCTAATGTTTCTATTTAACAATTAATCACTAACTACCGAATAGAACTATACTTTGATCTTATAAAAATTGTAACTAACAATTTCTAATATCCAGTATTCCTCGCCGCTGAAGATGTGAACATCATCGTGGTAGACTGGAGTCTCGGAGCCAGTGCTATTGACCCCAGGATCCTCAACCGTAACACCATTGCTTCTGGTGCAGCGGTGGGAGCGTTCATAAACTGGGTGAACCAGGAGTCAGGCTCTACCCCTGTCATGTACCACATTGTTGGACACGGCGTCGGTGGCCACCAGGCTGGTATCATTGGCAGGAACGTTGATGGAGATGTTGCGTACATTACAGGTGAGATTTTGAAGAAATAAGAAAATCAACTTAATACATTTTTGTAGGTAATGATGATTATAGCTAACAAAAACAATTAGATTGGCCTTTAAAGTAGTTGGTGTGAAAGAGTTTCTCAACATAATTTTAGCCCTGGACCCTGCTTACCTCGGTTGGGCGAGCCACCCCGATCGCTTCAACGCTAACGACGGACAGTACACCGAAGTGATACACACGAACTATGGCATTAATGGCTTCTTAGCAGACCTCGGTGACGTCGACTTTTACCCTAACGGTGGTATATCCATGCCTGGCTGCAACTCCAACGCTTGTGACCATGCAAGGAGCTACTTTTACTTTGCCGAGTCTATCACTTCAGGAGGGTTCACTGGAAGGCAATGCGTTAACTATTTCGCTGCTATTTTGAGCACGTGTGATGTTTTACCTGGTAGACTGCAGATGGGAGGACTAAGACCTAAAATTGGGTAAGTATTTTGGAATCTTTGTTAATCTTAAATTATCCTCGAATAGACTATGTTAAATCTAATATTCTCCAATTTTTACAACTCTTGATCTAATGAATAAATTGTACATCCATCATAAATGTGTGACGGGTATCTAACGTTGCTCTTGAAAGAAAGAAGAAAGAAAATATGTTTAGCATGACGCATAAAAATAATACAAACACAAAATAAAATAACGGGGGAAAACATGCACGCAAAACGGCCATCGCTCAGCATAATGCTAAGACTCTATGGGAGACAGAGCCCCAGCGCCGGTTTTCAGCGACAGTCGGCGTTGACGTGATAACAAAATGATTATTTTATTATTAAAAAATAATATCTATACTTATAATAAATCTGTAGAAGTGAAAATTCTGTACATTGAAAATATCAAAAAAATAAATGGCAGGGGGTGTTACTAGACCGACACCGAACCCAAAAATGTGATTAAAAAAATTTTTGTCTGTCTGTCTGTCTGTCTGTCTGTCTGTCTGTCTGTTTGTTCAGGCATCACGCAAAAACTACCGGTTCGATTACGATGAAACTTGGTATAATTATTCTTTAATATCCTGGGCACCACACTGGGTACTTTTTATCCCGGAAAAGTATATACAATAAAAAACAAACTTAATTTTGCGGTTCGATCCCTAGATCCGATTACTGTACCAACCGCAAATAATAAGTTTGTCGTAGGTTAGGTCACACGCAGAGGAGTTCATTTTTATTCCTTTTACTTTTTAGAGTTATTTAGGTTTATTTTTATATAAGTCGTAGGTATAGATTTTAATTTTAAAGTATAGGTAGTAGTGATAGTGTACGTAGTGACCGTAGGTTATTTTATAATACTGTTAGGTAGGATAGTCATTCGTATAGATATTAGTTTTTAGAGATTTTGCTTATTTATTGAGTTTAGATTGAGGGGCCCGTGGCTAAATAATAACAGCCGCACAGGTCGATCGGTCAGGTTAAGCTACGCTTGCCGCGGTCGGTCTGTGGATGGGTGACCATCTTTACATACCGAGACACCTCCGTGCCTCGGAAAGCACGTTAAGCCGTTGGTCCCGGCTGTCATTCGTGGATCTTTGACAGTCGTTACGGGTAGTCAGAAGCCCGAAAGTCTGACAACCAGTCGTACCAAGGGTATCGTATTACCCAATAACTGGGTTGTGGAGGTCAGATAGGCAGTCGCTCCATGTAAAATACTGGTATTCAGCTGCATCCGGTTAGACTGGAAGCCGGCCCTGAACATAGTTGGGAAAAGGCTAGGCAGATGATGATTGAGTTTAGATTAGTTATCGTCATAAATAGGTTTATTTAGGTATTTTATTTTCTGTTATTGAGTTTATTTATTTTTTTAATTAGGTAGGTACTTAGGTAAAGATATCATATAGATACCCTCTTAATCACCATTAATGAGACACAATTGGTTTTCTATTGTAATTAGCCACAAAGGGCCCGCGAGATGGCATCCTGGTGCACATACATTTTATCCTGTTAGCACGTTCCCGTGGGATAATTTCCGATATCCACGCGGGCGAAGCCGCGGGCAGAAGCTAGTAATTTAATAATAATGAAAACATTTTTAAGAATAACATAATAATTACCTGCACTATTCTTACGCAATACATAAAATAACCAATATACTATACCTATATACACAAACCTAATAATATATATATACATAATTATACACCCAACTAACACTTCTTATAATAATTAATTGTTTGAATTGCCACTTAGCTCTCTTCCACTCTCCTAAATTTTGCTGTGCCCGACAGGGTCCATATTGATCTTTTACCTTGTAAATACCATGAGAGGGGCCCGTGGCT
This sequence comes from Apamea anceps, assembly GCA_951799955.1. Taxonomy (NCBI): domain Eukaryota; kingdom Metazoa; phylum Arthropoda; class Insecta; order Lepidoptera; family Noctuidae; genus Apamea; species Apamea anceps. The sequence goes on from OX637501.1 coordinate 8,113,950, forward strand.
AAAGAATAACAGCCGCACAGGTCGATTGGTCTGTGGCGGTTGGTCTGTGGATGGGTGACCATCTTTACATACCGAAACCCCTCCGTGCCTCGGAAAGCACGTTAAGCCGTTGGTCCCGGCTGTCATTTGTGGATCTTTGACAGTCGTTACGGGCAGTCAGAAGCCCGAAAGTCTGACAACCAGTCTTACCAATTGGTATTGTATTACCCAGTAACTGGGTTGTGGAGGCCAGATAGGCAGTCGCTCCATGTAAAATACTGGTATTCAGCTGCATCCGGTTAGACTGGAAGCCGACCCCAATATAGTTGGGAAAAGGCTAGGCATATGACCTTGTAAATACCATCTATATAACACATATGTAATGCAATATAGATTTGAGTATTAAGTATTGACGTCAACCGGTGCAGCATACGATTAGATATAAATAATATACCTTGCAAATAAGGAAATGATGTCAATGCTAGATTGTACAAATAATTTTGTTTTCTTTTTCAGGAGAACTGGTGTATACTTGCTGGAAACAAATAATTCCCCACCTTTCTCTCAAGATTGAAGAAAACAACACGCGAACACTCAAAATTATTTATTACTACTGTCCAGTCACTTGCATCACAAAGTTTAAAGCAATAAATAGGATACTGATTCATTATAAGCATGAGAACTGAAGATTATAATCTAAGATAAATGCGTTTTTGTATCTAACAATGCGCAGGAGTGAGTTATCACAATTGATTAGGATGTTTTAAGTTTTTAGGACCCCTTCTTAGCGAAGACTCTGTTGGGTTTTCATGGGGCAAGGAACTGCTGGATTCAGTGGAACTGACTGGTTTAACTGAAGTACTATTCGTGTTCGGGGCTTCTAAAAGACTGCTGAGTAATGCAATGCTTTGCTGTGCAGTTTGATACACTCCAGCAAAGAACTTGTTTGGATCAAATTCAACATCCTCGCCATCTTCACTGATGTCCTCTGTATTGTCTTCTTCTTCCACGGCTCTGGAATTAAGTCATAAATTCGAATAAATATCTAAGAAACCTTCTCATTAATAAAAATACAAAACACACGGAAAATAAATGGTTTTATTCGAGAAACAGGTATTCTTTCAATCGTGGAAATTATATCCTTATTTCCGCGAACATTGGATTATTTTTAGGGTTCCGTAGTCAACAAGGAACCCTTATAGTTTCACCATGTCGTCTGTCTGTCTGTCTATCCACGGTTTAGCTCAAAAACTATTGGTACTAGAAAGTTGTAATTTGGCATGAGTATACACGTTAATGACGCCGAAAAAGTGGTAAAATAAAATTTTGAAAAAAATGATTATTTAGGGTACCTACCCTACACCTAAAGTGGGGATGATAATTTTTTTTTCGTCCTTCCCATTATGTGGGGTATAGTTGGATTGGTCTTTCAAAAATATTAGGGGTTTGGGAAGACCGTTTTTTGATTAAGTGTCCCCCCCCCCCTCTACCAACTAAACGGTTGTAGTTAGAAATTCAAATGTCACGGCAGTAGTACCTATATATAACGAAGTTTAAAGGAAAACTATCACACTTAAGTGGGCTTTACAAGTTTACGAGTAATAGTCGACCAATTGTATTAGACTCGAAAATTTCGAACAACTCCATAGAAATGTCGATAGATGGCGCTAAACGTCAGTTGTATCGCGCTATTGTTTCATTCCTAAATAAGTTTTATAAAAAAAAAAAAAAAACAGTTGCTACACCGGCTATGACAAGTCTTATCCAAATATCAAAAAAAAAAAAAAAAAGTTTCCGTGCAAAATTGTCGGATCAGATGAGGATTTGTATAGGAAGAAGTCAAATTAGTCATGTTTGGCTTTTAGTTAGAGCATGGTACGAAACTATCAGTCAGCGAATACGACCCGCACTTCGCTGTTATAAACACAGCTGTGCTGCTGGGGAGTTTGTTCCGCCACTTCTTCTTCCCAGCGATAGCACTAGGAAGTGGCGAAGGGCGGGCGTTTTTGGGGGACTGTCTTTTGTAATTTTGACGTTCGAAAAGTGCTGATTCTCAGCCTAATTTGAATAAATGACTTTTGATTTTTGTTTTTTTTTTTTTTTTAAACTACGGAACCATACACTGCGCGTGGCCCGACACGCACTTGACCGGTTTTTTTGTTATTCTGCACGTTGTGATTATCATGTAAATCCAAGATTTAGATATTAAAAAAAATATATTTAGCAGTTGATAACGACATTGATAAACTGAGGGCTCAAGGCCACCATCGTAATCCACACCTAGATCACACTAGATGGTTTATTTCTTTTACTGTGTACGAAGGAATTGATTGTATAAAAAAAAAATTGGCCGTGAATTATGTATCGGCAAGCGACTAAGGAGATTGAGCTATTACATACTCGTAATCGTCTATGAACTGTATAGGTATTAAGGTAACTGAAATTCAGACCTAGTGACAGTTATAGCCAATATAGCAGATTCTATTTTCTACAGTACCTACTTTCTTTCTGTTACGAATGCTGACAGAATCATCTATTGCAAAAAAATATTTTTACTAACCGACTTCAAAAAGTTTAGAAGTCGGTTAATAAAAATCATTTTTGCTTCTCTCGTGGCTTACACTTCCTTTCTGATTTCATTTACTTCAGACAAAACAAAAAAAATATTTTTACTAGTAATCGTCACCACAAGTCGGTTGTCTTTTTTAGGGTCCGTAGTCAACTAGGAACCCTTATAGTTTCGCCATGTCTGTCTGTCCTCGCTTAATTTCTGTGACCGTTAGCAATAGAAAGCTGAAATTTGGTACCAATATGTATATCAATCACGCCGACAAAGTGGTAAAATAAAAATTGGAAAAAAAATGTTTTATTAGGGTAGCCCCCCTATATGTAAAGTGGGAATTGTTTTTTTTTTAATTTCAACCCTAACGTGTGATATATTGTTGGAAAAGTATTTAAAAATGAATAGGGGTTTACTAAAATCATTTTTTGATAATGTCCATAATTTCGGAAATAATCGCTCCAAAAGTAAAAAACAATGTGTCCCCCCCTCCCCTCTAACTTTTGAACCATAAGTTTAGAAAATATGAAAAAAATCTGAAAAGTAGAACTTTATAAAGACTTTCTAGGAAAATTATTTTGAACTTGATGGAAACAACAGTTTTTGTACAAAAAAGACAAAAAGTTGTACAAAATAATTTCTGGACTAAGTTTGTAGTATAATCGTATATGCAAGCATTGTTTTTATTTAACTTCGTTTACATATTTTATTATCCTGAACGTATCTTTTTTCAAACAAAAAAATAATGATTAAAATCGGTTCTCGCAATCCAAAATTACCACCAAAAACTTCTGGCACGTCTATGTATTAATTAGTAACCCAATTCCCCGAGAGATGGCGCTGTAGGTACTTATTACATTGGGTCGGGTATTATCGAATTGTTCGGTTGGTCTCTCCTTGGCATTGGCGGTATCTTATAACTTCTCAAAACTTCTATCAGGAACATGCTAAGGCAATCTATACTTATAATAAATCTGTAGAAGTGAAAATTCTGTACATTGAAAATATCAAAAAAATAAATGGCAGGGGTGTTACTAGACCGACACCGAACCCAAAAATGTGATTACAAAAATTTTTGTCTGTCTGTCTGTCTGTCGGTCTGTCTGTCTCTCTGTCTGTCTGTCTGTTTGTTCAGGCATCACGCAAAAACTACCGGTTCGATTACGATGAAACTTGGTATAATTATTCTTTAATATCCTGGGCACCACACTGGGTACTTTTTATCCCGGAAAAGTATATACAATAAAAAACAAACTTAATTTTGCGGTTCGATCCCTAGACCGATTACTGTACCAACCGCAAATAATAAGTTTGTCGTAGGTTACGTCACCCGCAGTATCATCTGTGCGACCTTTTTATTCCTTTTAGTTTTTAGAGTTATTTAGGTTTAATTTTATAAGTCGTAGGTATAGATTTTAATTTTAAAGTATAGGTAGTATATTTGATAGTGTACGTAGTGACCGTAGGTTATTTTATAATACTGTTAGGTAGGATTAGTCATTCGTATAGATATTAGTTTTTAGGGATTTTGCTTATTTATTGAGTTTAGATTAGTTATCATCAGAAATAGGTTTATTTAGGTAGGTTATTTTTTTTAATTAGGTAGGTAATTAGGTAAAGATATCATATAGGTACCCTCTTAATCACCACTAATGAGACACAATTGGTTTTCTGTTGTAATTAGCCACAAAGGGCCCGCAAGATGGATGGCATCCTGGGGAAACACATACATTTTATCCTGTTAGCACGTTCCCGTGGGATAATTTCCAACATCCACGCGGGCGAAGCCGCGGGCAGAAGCTAGTTTAGAATAAATCTAAAATTCATTTTTTAAGCTGGGTTACCACTATGTTCGCGCTCCAGCAGCGCTCCGCGCTCCTGCAACTGCTCCAATGGATACGTCGCGCGCCCTTCTACATGCGCTCCCCTTTGACACACTGCGCTCCCCTTTGTGTTCACGCTAAAAACCGTCACGAGTCGGAGCGTGCAATGTTGCACGCTCCGTGTTCGCGCACGTACCCACTACCGGGAGCAGTTGCAGGAGCGCGGAGTGCTGCTGGAGCGCGAACATAATGGATACCCACCTTTAAACTCATAAGTGGGAACACTTATTGTGACGGACGGGAAACTACGGAACCCTACACTGAGCGTGGCCCGACACGCTCTTGGCCGTTTTTTTTGTATATCAATTTTTTTAACTTACGTTTCTTTCGGTGGCTCCGTCATTTCCATTAAACTCTCGTTAGCCTTGAAGCAGCCTAGTGGAACCTTTCTTTGGGACACGAAGATAGTCCCAGGTTCAAGGTTGACGCAACCTCGGAGACCATCGGCGGTAGGAGCCATGTGAGTGAAGGTGGCGCACATTTGGAAGAGCATGCCCATCACAAGGCACAGAGGATCTGGGTTTGATGCTGTAACAGAAACAGTAAAAATTTTAGAAGGCATGTCTGTCATGAGTTAAACCCAATGAAAATACACAAAACGTTTTATCTCTATTAAAAATCCGGTCAAGGGCGACTCGGACTCGCGCAACGAGGGTTCCGTACAAATTTGTAGGTATGTAACTACAAATTTACGGTTTTCGGATTCTTTCCTATATTTCTGCTTTATGACATTGCTTCTTACGCCCGTATCTTTTGGTTGCGTTGACTTAGAAGTTTGATTTTTTCACTGCTTCAAGGGATTGCAGTCTTGAGTATTTGATATTAATTTCAACTTGACAACTACACGCGTTCTTGAGAAAAAGGGTCTTGACAGAAGGGCTCCGTTTTTCCTTTTAAAGGAACGGAACACCAAAAAGGGAACCTACTCATATGTATCATAAAAACCTACATTTAATTTATATATTTCATACAACCACAATTATTTCATATCCTTCAATCGACAAACTACGTAACGACGACGACTACGCACGTAAGATTTAAATTGTGTCAGGTGACGAAGTCAAGGATGCTAGCCAAATTTCCCAAAATTACATGATGCGAGTGAAACATACTTATATGACTTCAATAGGAGCCACAGCTTCCGAAGTAAATGAAAGCAGAAAGGAAGTGTAAGCCGCGAGAGAAACAGGCATTGCATTCGACTTTCTCGCGAATTTATCCGAGAAACTTCTAGATGCAAATATAGGTGATTGCAGCTGCTCAGGTGGCGGAACAACTTTCTTTAGAAATGCGGGTGAGCGCCCTTATTGAAAGTTCTATTCGAACAAACCAATAGATGTGGTTACAAATTAGAAAATTATTTAAAGTCAAGAACGTGTCGTTCCCAATAGACTCTACAAAATAAGATACTATGGTCGGTGAAATGAATTTGAAAACGTGAACAAACCATTTTGAAAAATAATTAACGTACCTTGTATTTTTTCATAATCAACTTTCTTTCCATGTGAGATTTGTACAAAGAAGCCTTCATCCTTCGAAAGGTACCTCATGTGGATGCATTCTGAAAGATACAAAGAAATCCTTTGTTAACACCTATTTATTCCCACAGTATTGAAATGAAGAATCTCCGGGGGCCCCAATCCTGTGTTATTCCCCGCGAAATCCTAACACGTGCAAACTAACGTGGTTTGCACGTATATACCGTGTTTTGTTATCGGCAAGGAATTGAAATGTCAATCGTAAGGACAACATGTATTTTGACAGTTCAAACCACGCCATTGTGTCATAGAAAATACGTTAACAGCAGATGTCGTGATTAACTAAGGAATTTACGGATTCGAAGTAAGGAATCGTGAAGTGGTCATAGTGAATTAGTAGTGGCCCCAAGATTACATTTTGCATATCACATTATTTCGATTGTAACAAGTTCAGATATCGGATTTTCTTCTTGTTATACAGGCTGGGCAAATCAAAGGTATACACTTTATTTTTATAATTTTATTTTTGCGAAATTAATCGACCGGAAACGTTCTTTTCAATATGTTGATTGTGGCTCGTGCCGTATGACATGTGGCCCCGTCTTGTAGAACCACATGTTTCCTAAGCCCAACTGATTCACTTGATGTAAGAAAACTGCTTTATCTGTTACAATGCCATGATGCTCAAATTTAATCACCAAACGAGTTATTGTTAGCCGCGAAGGTAAGTGATTTCTACCAAAAATTGGCCGCAATTTTCTTAGAGTTTCCGCAGTACACGATTGGGTTGAGTAGAATGTTTTAATAATTAAAACACTTTTTTAGTCGTTAAACGCTCCATAACAAATTTGCCGTATCTACACAAAATTATTTTCATGAAACAACTGTCATATTTGCCGCCAAAACAAAATGGTGGCAAAAAAAGTTGTATACCTCCAAGTTGCCCACCCCGTTTTAAACAAATACGTACTTGCTCCTGATGGGTCATAGGAGGTGATGTTTTGGTCGATGCAGCAGGCGCAGGCCGGACCCTTGCACTTCCACTTGCAGGACGGGTCCTCACGAGGCTCTGCGGCCGCTGGTGCGGCAGAATCTAAGAGCTTCTTAGCATCTTCTATGTTCAGGAAATCTGTGAACAAAATAAAAACGATTATTTACTTACTAAGCAAAACTTTTTGTTTTGAAACTTAATGCTATTTTATTACAGCATAATTATTTTATGATGGCGATTGAGGTCTCCATTTATTTATTTTACTTTTCATTTTTATTATAAGCCTGTGTTGTCCTTCTGCAGGACAAAGGCCTTCCTTTCCTCTTTACACTTTTCCTGGTCTACTGCGATTGTGGGCGGCCTGGCTGGCCTTTAAGGAGTTTAGCTCATCCCGCCATCTCAATAATTTATATATTATTATAAAATGATAGTACTAGCTAGAGATGTAATTTTTTGGCTTCCTTCATATTTGGAGTAGAGCTGATCTTATGGTGGAGACTCAAATATGACGGTAACAGCGAAAACTTGAACTAGATTTTGCTCTAGATTGAAAACTTTTCTCTTTGTAATATGCAACCCGTATAGTATACGATTGTGTTGGACGTAATCCTAATTGGATTTTATTATATTGTTAGTATTACGCTTTCTAATCATACGATGAAAGTAGATCTCTAATATTGGAGTTGCATGCCAAGCCGATGCCTAGGTATCTATATTAAATTAAGTAAACTCTCTGACTATTTGAAATAATACAGCTAGTTAATTCAATAGCATATTTTTTAGAGTTCGAAATTGGTCCTAAAAAAAAGTATGAAATGTTGTAATGTCAAGATCAACGGTAACCTACGAGAAAAGACTTTTCCAAAACGCGGTTTTTTTCACGTGGGGACGAGAATGCCGAAAAACATGAATACCTACTAATTAAAATTAAGTTTAGTTTTTCGGAAAAGTAATGGATTTGATTTTTAAATAAATTTTTAAATTTTTTCCCCTCATAGTCATGGACACATTAGAAACAATTAAAACGCCATTGTGACTCGCGTGGATCCACGTTCCGGCTATACGAAAGGTTAATGAACTTAGGTGTTTTTTCTGGACAGCAGTATTGACAAAAATATGGACTTTTCGTGACGAATAACCGCACATCAAATAAATACATAATCAAACTCAAACTCAAATCATTTAATTCAACTAAACCAATTACAGGCACTTTTGACTTGTCAAAGGGTCGGTCAGTCAGAAAGATGAAGCTAGTTGCCCATTCCAAAGCGTAGGTACCTATGGAGAAGAACGGGCAAGAAACTCCATGGACACTCGTTTAAATCAATTTCAATCATAAAGTATGTACTTAATAGTTATAAGGAAAAAACATTCGTCAAATGCAGCGGGTGACATGACAAGCCAAAAAAATATTCGCGGCCAAATATTGTGTAGTCACTTTCACGCATGCGTAGTTCTAACTTTCACTACTTAGGTGCGCTTGCGCCTTTGCTTTGTTCATGGTTTATTGTTACTGTAGATGATGGAACGATGTCTATTTTGACTTGTTATGTAAGACACGTGTCACGGAAGGAAGTTTTCTTTTGTTTTGATTGCCGTTTGATTGTAGATAAATGTTGTGTTGCTCTGGGTATGAAAGCGTGACAAGGCTTCTGTTTTTACAAGTTTTTATTCAACTTGCCTTAACTAACCAACTATAGTTACTTAGGTAATACTAACTAACTATAGTTAGTATGTATTATAATAATATATTCAGCCTATAATGTTCCCACTGCTGGGACACAAGCATCCCCTCTGTGAGAGGGACTGGGCCGTAATCTACCACGCGGGCCCAGTGCGGGTTGGTAGATGTCACATGTCTTCGAATTTTTGGTTCCGGGATATGCCGGTTTCCTCCAATGTTTTCCTTCACCGTTATGGGATTGGTGATTGAACAATTTACACAAATTAAAGTGCTTGTCTGGGTTCGAGTCTATGACCTACATACAACTCGTAAGCTGCGATCGTATTTAGTTTGTATCGGTCAAAACTTGCAAGCTGAATCTCTTCCTCTTATCCTTTGGAGTTGAAATTCTACATGTTGATTCAGTTTCGAAGACCATGTATTTTTTTTGGCATGATGGCTTTTTCGGCTACTGTTTTGAATATTGCCATTATTACGTTCTTTTTCACAGGGGCTTGTGGCTAAGTAATAGCAGGCTCACAGATCGATCGATCAGGTTAAGCTACGCTTGCCGCGGTTGGTCAGTGGATGGGTGACCATCTTTACATACCAAGACCGCTCCGTGCCTCGGAAAGCAAGTGAAGCCGTTGGTCCTGGCTGTCATTCGTGAATCTTTGACAGTCGTTACGGGTCGTCAGAAGGTCGAAAATCTGACAACCATTCTCACCAAGAGGTATCGTATTACCCAGTAACTGGGTTGTGGAAGTCAGATAGGAAGTCGCTCCATGTAAAAAACTGGTATTCAGCTGCATCCGGTTAGTCTGGAAACCGATCCCAACATAGTTGGGAAAAAGCTAGGTAGGTGATGCAGAAGATGAGGTACTTCTTCACGGTAATTGACGTTTCCTTAGTAATTAATTAAATCACCATAACATTATTTTAAATCTCCAAAATGTTCAGTCTAAATATCATAGTTGTACATTTTACAAACTGCATTAGTTCAGTTATTAGCAGATTTTTATCAACACTGAAGTAGACCATTACGTTTGAAAAATTCCTCTCATTTCATATTTACTGTTGTGAGAGATGTATAATAATCTCCGCACGCTTTATTTAGCATTTAGCTCAACAAGACCAAAACTGAAAGAAATAAGTTTGGGACTTTTTTATGTGAGCGTAAGTTTTTAGTTTTCATGTAGAATTTTATTTTGATTTGAATTTTTAATAGAAAGAAAGAAAGAAAAGTATTTATTGCGACTCGTACAGGATCATAAACTAAACTAAACACTGTTAAAAATAAAAATAAAACAAATTGTATAAAAAAGTAGCAAAAGGAAAAAAAAATGAAACAAAGTCCTATACGAGGCCAAAAGGCTCCTATCTCAGCATGATGCTTCGACATTAAAAAAAAATAAATATTTATAACTATAATTTTGCTGTGCCCTGACAGGGTCTACAACGGCTCTTAGCTATAAGCCTTTTGTGAACATCTGTATACCTTAAGGAATGCAAATAAATGAATATGAATATGACTCTAATGAAAGGCTGTTTTTGCTTGCAGATGTTAACAGAAAAAAGGTCAGGCCGACTGCACAGCCTGATATCCTACATCAAACACCCGATAAAATTTCTACAAGGGGTAATTGTTATTTAGTTTCCGGTCGTGTCTCGTAATCTAGTTTACTTTCAAGAGGTTTAGTGACAGAATAACAGTCAGTTGTTAAACGGCTCAAGAATTGTTTTTATGTATGTACATTTGCTGATCTAAAATAACTTTGTTCGTGCGGTGTGCTTGGTTATTTCTGACTCTAGCAAATGTGAAAAATCAGATAAGCATGTACCTATTAATATTAAGATATAAAAAAGCGGCCAAGTGCGAGTCAGACTCACACACGAAGGGCTCCGGACTGGCTAACGGATCATGAGATACAGTTCGCTGACATACAGACGGACGGATGGACGGACGGACCGACGGACAGCGGAGGCTTCGTAATAGGGTCCAATTGGCACCCTTTGTGTACGGAACCCTAAAAATAAACCCTTACTCATAAAAGTGAGGTTGTAAAAATAATTATTTTTTACACCCTCTAGGTTCCTAATAAGTGCTACTAGTAAGTATCTTGTCTACATTATGTTTCAGAGAAAAAAATCGGTTGTCTGTAAAGTCGGTTTACTGACGATACGTAGTTGAACGTGACAACGTCATAAGAAAATACTGATGGAATGGTTTCATTTTTCAAAAGAAAATTTTAATGGAACGCCTCAGCGCGAAGTAACGCCGCATACGTCATGTTTTTTCGTGCGTGCAGCCGGCTCCATCGAATTATAAGACGTTGTCACGTCAAAAATGGACAGTTAAACGATTCACGATTTACGTAAACAGGTAACTTATGCATATTTTGTGCTTACCTGCCTTCAATTATTATGCGTGATCGTCTGGGTACATTAATTTTCTGGAATGAAAGTACAGTTCGGATGTTCAAGACTCATCGAAAGTATTTGGAATATTAAAACAGAGCAAACCCACCACAAAGTATAGGACGTCTTTTAAAACCCTCTGATAATTCCCTTTAAACCCTTTGTGCTAATTCAACCATGTCTGCCTTACAAACATTTACTAGTAAAATATTTAAAATGCATGACGTTTTATTGTACCGGTAGCTATGAAGGGAGCTATTATTCAATGTTCGAATATTATTATACTTAACACAAGTTTCTCCTGGATGTTTCCGGGAGAAACTTGTGTTAAGTATAATAAAATTCGAACATTGAATAATAGCATTTTCAACAATAAAGTACAAGACATGTACCGAGTTCCTTATGTACAACGGTTCATTAAATTAAAACAAATAATGAATGCGATATTCGTTCACAACATATCTGTTATTCATTAGACGCAACCTTAATAGCTTCCTGTCGCACACGGCTGTCAATCACACTTAGATACATGAATCACTTCAAGCCAATTGTTGCCTTAGTTGCATACACTTTCTAATGAGGTACTTAGAAGATCAAAAGTACTTACCTAAAATGTTTGCACAGTGGGTTACCGCAAGTACAGCGAAGAGTAAAGAAAGTGTGAGTCTAGCCGACATGTCGATCAGCTGTCACTGTCACGGATCTCGACGTAAAACGAACGAAAAAAAGACAATTTATTTTATACCGTGTTTTATAAGGGAGCTAGGCTCGTGAGCTTGGAGAAGGCGACCGTCGCAAGCGTCGGCAATACACTGCTCCTTCCCAGAGATCTCGCTCCGGCCGTTTCACCTCGCTCACAATAGAAGGTGAAATTTAAATAAAGCATAACGCAGTATTATAACGACATGCATCAGTGAGATGCATTGAGAAAGCGGCCGTCATCCATACTCCCCCTAATTCAGCCATGTTTGTTTTAGTATTGGGGAAACTACAGTATTTTGTACATTTTAGTACGTACTTGGGTATAATGTAGGAGCTCGAAACTTGTTTGTTCGCTTTCACCCGGTCGTTATAGCCGCTTCGATGTGTTTATAAGGCAAACAATAAGAGTGGTGACTGGTGACTAATACTTTTCTTATAATGAATGATGGTAGTGTGCTTAGAGAAATTCAAGTGTACTTACCTAGCTACTGCTAAGCACTTGTGCATAATTGTAGAAGTTATTTGCATTTGTTCAATTTATCGAAGGGGGTTGGGGGGGTTGTTTATTAAAGAGCTTTTGTTTTTGTTTTTTTAGTAGGTAACCAGAATAAATACAATTTGAAAAATAATATTATTCCTTTAATCGCTACTGCTATCGATATCGGCGTGAATTTAATTTGGATAATGGTTTTTAATTAGTCAACCAAACTTTATTATAGATAGATAGAATACTGTTTATTATGTTACTGTTAGCCTGCATCAGCCCACTGTTGGGTAAAGGCCTCTCCCCATGACTTCCAACTCTTTCGATCTAGGGCTAAAGTGGACTACTGATCGTTTGTTCTGTCCAGCTTGTCCTGCTATCTCCTTTATTATGCGCATTATAAATATTAGATATAAATTTAGATATTTTATAATGGGTGACACAATGGGCGGCTTCTTCTTATCGCTAAAAGCGATCTTTTAAAGATAACCTTTGCATGGATTAAGGGAGAAAGGAGAGACAATACTGCTTGTAATATTTACATAATAAAGTAAATACATACATAAAGCAAATACTTATACAAATAAATAAATATATATATAATCAATATGTCTATGAAGATAATGTTTTTAGTGATACAATATCATAAGAAAGTAGTTCAATAAATTGTTTAGTTTATTCATAGACCGTGGGAAAATAGTCTGAGAATTTCCAGCCAGTATGAAAACAAAAGATTTAAAAAAAATGCCGATAGCTCAGTAGAATCAACTGGAATAGATTCAATGATTTAACTTTTATGGCATGTGGTACCTAGGTACTGGATACGTATAGCACTACACTGTACATTAAGGGCGAATTTCATCAAACTTTTACATCTAGGATAAGTCTCATCCTGAGTAAGCCCTAAGTGTCCTGCACATAATCAGGCGGGAGGAGACGCCCGGGTGTCACCACTGTCAGGATCGCCCAGAGGACACGGTGGAGCATACGGTGGAGGTCTGCCCTGCTTGGGCAGAGCACCGCCGTGTCCTCGTAGAGGCGATCGGCAGCGGCGGCGACCTCTCGCGTCCGGCCCTGGTTCAAGCCATGGTCCGGGGCGAGAGGGAGTGGGAGGCAGTCGCCTCCTTCTGCGAAGCAGTCATGCTAGCGAAGGAGGTGGCGGGGTGGGCGAGGGAACGCACCTCATGCCTCAGCCGCCGCGGGAGACGCTCCGGGCGTCGGGAGCCGCGTGACGACTCCCGGCCACCGTAGGCGCGGGCCTGCGGGCGGTGAGTAATGGGTAACTCACCGTCCGATCAGGACCAGGCCCGTGCCGGACGGCGTGTTGTGTTCCACGCGCGCCTCAAAGAGATGTCAGCATGAGAGACGGGGCCCCATAGGGCCGTAGCCTGCCAGGGTAGCGGGATTGTCCGAAAGGGTTACCGCTGCCCTGGAACATAAAGGGCTAAGGAAGGAACACGGGTGGGTTTTAGTCAGTAAGAGTCTGACACTCCCTCCTGCTCCACCCAGAGCGGGAGGAGTCATTTGATGATTTCCCATCCTCAAAAAAAAAAAAGAAGCCCTAAGTGTCATCCTCAACTTTGTGTTTTTGACAGTTATTCCATACTAGAACTGTTAGACGTCCATTTATTCCACGGATAAAAGATAGCTAACTTGGGTAAAATCAGCCCTAAAGCAAATAGCAATAGTTGCGTGTGTGTGAGCTTTTTAACTAGTAAATATCGAGAACAGGCAAGACGGATATAGCAAATTAACTTAAAGTACAGAACAACCCATTTTAACTTGAATTTTTAGGACTGAAATTTTGATAGAGTCAGATAACTTTCGTATAAAGAATAAATAAACGTCAGTTTGACATATTTTCTATACAAAAGCTGCCAAACCGCCATTTTTATCCTTCAGATAAAAGTTATCAGAAGGCTTAGGCTTAGGCTAGATTTTGAACGTTTTTTTTATCACGGAAATTGCCTGTAATAAAAAAAACCGGTCAAGTGCGAATCGGACTCGCACACCAAGAGTTCCGTACAAATTTGTAGGTATGTAACTAAAAAATTACGGTTTTCGCAATTTATCCTTTATCTGTGCTATAAGATGTTGCTTCGTACCAAATTTCAAGATTCTGAGTTCACGGGAAGTACCCTGTAGGTTTCGATTCCCTTGCGAGTGTCGAAAATTTTCGGCATAAACGGCTGTATCTTTTGATTGCGTTGGCTTAGAAGTTTGATTTTTTCACAGCTCCAAGGGTCAGTAGACCTGAGTATTTGATATAAATTCCTCCACGCGTTCCTGAGAAAAAGGATCTTGACAGACAGGCAAACGGACGGACGGACAACAAAGTGATCCTATAAGGGTTCCGTTTTTGCCTTTCGAGGTACGGAACCCTAAAAACGTTCAAAATCTAGTCATCTCAGCGATAATCAATGTCAAAAACTTGTCAAAAATGTAGGGAAATTAGACGCATTTTTGACAGATTGAGACTGAGATCAGGCTGTAAACGTTCTTAAAATTACGAGAATTGCTCCTTTGACCATAGAAAAATCCGCCCTTACTGAAAGAGACAGCTTTTTAAACTTAACAACGTCGTCAAACAACAAAAAAGGAGCATGTACATAGAAAGCTAGTGTTATTCTGGTTCGTCTGCATGTCTGTCTGACGGTACACAGTCAGGTGCGCGCGCGCCACTGCCCCACTTGCGGGTCGTTGTCTTGAAGACGTTGTAGACCACGTTACGTGATAGAACTGGCGATGCCAGTTAATATTGTTACGTGGTGAGAGAAACATTTGGATTATCGATAAAACATTGAATTGGTCTATGAGGTGGAAAAAAGGGAATATGCTCTTCATTCATACCGAAGTAAATCTTTGTATGAATCTTTGTACTGCAAGTTATGAGGTGCTGTGGGCAGATATATACATACAGGAAAAATGTCTGGCTAAACATTTTTCCAATCTGGTTAAATATGTTTCCTGTATGTTATTCTTGTGTTAAAAAAATATAATTAGTTGTTCCATACATTTTGACCGCGTAGGTATGTGTGGTAGGCACTTTTCTACGAAACTGCAGATTTTTTTTTAATAACCGACTAAAATTTTCTACTATCTAGAATCATATGCTGAATTCACAGTTACAGTCTGCGCACTGGTTAATTTTTTTCTTGTGCAATAAGATAGTAAGGAAGTCAAAACTTTAATTTGAAAAAAGTAATTGCTACGAGGTGTGGAAACGAGTCAGATGCCGAAAATAGTTCTTAGAGTTTTGGTTCGTTTGTCTGGATGTGTGTTCCGGATTAGCGGAAAAACGGCTGAACGAATTTGGTTGTTTGACACATAGATAGTTTATAACTTGAACATGTACAGGACTTTTAATCCCGATAGTTCGAAGAAGAAGCCGGGGCAAAAGCTAGTTTTATAATATAGGTACTTCTACATTTACATGTAGTCTTTAGGCAGAGGGCAGAAAGGTTTAACTAGAGGTATAGTCCATCTGTATGTTGTCCTACCACCACCGGGAGAAAATACAATTCTTGATCATTTCTTAAACTATTTAGTAAGTCAAAATAATAGTAATCGTTGGTAATCATCAATTACTTAATTATTTATTCATAATTTTATTGAATATCATCGTATCCGAGTATCTTTACATAACATACATACATAATCAGCCAATAATGTTCCCACTGCTAGGACACAGGCCTACTCTCTGGAAGAGGGAGCGAGCCATACTCCACCACGCGGGCAGCCCAGTGTGGGCTTTTTATTTTTTGTTTTGGCATGAGTGGGAAATCCCCACGGACACCTCGACTACCTCACAGGGTGTTAGACAGTCGAGGTAGTGCCGGACTCGAACCGGCTAAAACCACACTCCTGATAGATATCCGTTTCTGTTACTTTTGATTTAATTGTTAATGCTCATATAATTTATTTTAAAGATTTTACTATTATAAATGTTATTTTCCCAAATATTATTTTATGCCTTATAACTATTTCTGTCACTTGGTTAAAAAAGCCCAGTGTGGGTTGCCGGATGTCACGTGTCTTCGAATTTTTGGGTTCTAGGACATGCCGGTTTTCTCACGATGTTTTCCTTCAGCGTTTTGAGAGCAGTAGCGAATATCTTTACAATAATAAAATTAATTCCTCCGAGTGCCTTTGTAATTGCATTTGAAGCACTGTGTGATGCACGTACGTATTTCCAAGTTCATGAACGTGCATTCGAGCAAGCCAATACCAATTGTTATTAGCAACCAGCTATAAAAACAAGACTCGTTAAATTCTAAAATAATAAAACAATGGCCAGTGAAAAATAACGTAACTAACTTTATCGATTATGCATGTATAAATAAATAAGACGGCGCAGAAGTAGCGCTAAGTACATACTTTTAATTTTATTGAAAAAATCAGTTGTCCTGATAGTCATTTTAAGCACTCATGCTGCCCATACATGTTTATCCTAGTAGGTACAGGCATCATACTTTGCAATACCTAAACCAATTTTAATTTTTGAATAAAATATTTATATTTGTGAAATTATTTCTTTACTATGGCCGAAAGTCTGACAATCCAGTCTTACAGGGGTATCGTATTACCCAGTAACGGACGGTGGGTTGTGGAGGTCAGATAGGCAGTCGCTCCATGTAAAATACTGGTATTCAGCTGCATCTAGTTAGACTGGAAGCTGACCCCAATATAGTTAGGAAAAGGCTAGGCAGATGATGATGATTTATTTACTACGGCCGCGTGTCCACTGCACTCCGTCACCGGGTCGTCACGCTCGGTTCGAATTATCTCGTTATTCGTTGACGTCCCGTTGACGTCGTGCGGTGGACAAACAGTGTTAGCCTTAAACTAAAGTATTCCGCTATACGTTACAAAAACCTACCACGAACCTATGTACGGAATTTAATGGAACTTAGCTTGATTCCGGGCCAGCATACATAACTGTTTTTGTAACAATATACGAACATGCTTTTCGCCGTTTATAGCTTACTAAAAAAAGTAAGACCGACAAGCGTAACTAATTAATGGTCAATAAACTTGATAATTACGTGTAATCGATTATTAATATTTTAGTTTTCACTTCTATAATAAAATATGGAGGATCAGAGGTATGTTCGTCTTAATTCGCTTCTCTGCTGGTTTTTGAGTAAATTCATTTCAATTTTCTGCCAAATTTAACAATAATAACAATACCAGACTCAAACGACGGCAAAGACCTCTTGTCATACGGAGAAGGCGGGTTGGCGATTAACACAAATAAACAAACGAATAAGTATAAACGTTCATAATCAGCCTGTATGTTTCCCACTGCTGGGACATAGGCCTCCTCTCTTCGAGAGGGAGTGGGCGATAATCTACCACGCGGGTCCAGTGCGGGTTGGTAGATATCACATGTCTTCGAATTTTTGGTTCTAGGACATGCCGGTTTCCTCACGATGTTTTCCATCACCGTTTTGAGAGCAGTGATGATGAAATCATTTACACAAAGTAAAGCGCCTGTCTGGGTTCGAACCTACGATCTACAACTCGTACGTCGCGGCCGTTACCACTGGGCCACCACTCTCATATTAACGTTACCACTTTGAAATTCTCATAAGTGTATCTTATAGGTTTTTTGATAAAAAAGAGAGTTCTATGTGGGAAGTTGATTCGACATGTGTTTGTAGGAAGCAGTGGCCCCATTACACAAGAAAGAAAGAAAAGTTGAATATCGATTATGGAGAACAGCTTTCAATTGCCTTAGTTGGCTTTCGAGTATCTTTATTGCCTCTTAAAGTACTATTCACTTCGAGGTTAATAAAATATGACCTATACAGACACACCTTCAACGTTTGTATGTAACTCCATCATACCGGTATTACAAGAGAAATATTTTATGAATAATCTAGTTTTTAAGGGTCTTACCACAAAAACTTAGATACTTGTTGAACGCGTGTCTGCTGTCCGTCTAACGTCAAACTCCATACATGATTCTCCTGTTGAATAGTTGTTTAGCCTAAACAGCTGAAAAACATGGTTTTGTAGAAATAAAGTTTTTTTTTAAAATATATTTTTAAAATTGTGAACAGTTTTATTGAAAACTAAAGTGCTTAATGTTATTGTTTACTTTTATTGGCATTTGATTGCTATTGGGTTTTAAAATCTATGAAAACCAAACACAGTCATACAAAACTTACTAACACGTTGGTTACATAATTTATTATCTATCACTCAAGATATCCATGAAACTCTCACTTCTAAAAATAAACGCAACAATACATAACTAAACAAAATACATTTAAAGCATATTACACACAAACATATAACACAGTGCAATATAATATGGCGCGATAAAGGTTACACCATAGCCTGCCACAGCATGGACCCGCTAACGATGTCCCACAGTGTAAACACGTGTACACCAAGAGTGGTCAGAATTCGATCCCGTCCACTTTCTCTGCGGGAAAGTGACCACTCATGGACCAAATGCCAGTGGTTACCGACCCGACTGGTTTAGTATGGACGATGTGAATTGGCCACTGTGTCGAGAGACTATTTTGGGAATAATGATATTATGTAAATATTACTAAAGAGTAGGTAGTGTTGGTGTAAAAACTTTATTTTAGTATTTTAAATGGGATTAACTTTCATCTGCCGATGTATTCTGCAAAAAATCTCACCGTGAAAACTTAGGTGAAGTGAGCTTGATGCGAGTTGTCAGTCCAACATGCTAGGGAATACTAGGGATTGACCGCTCACTTTAATTTCACTTCACCTAAGTTTTCACGGTGAGATCTTAACAGAATAGCACTATAGGTTGGGTTGATTTTCATTTAATTGTTTAAGAGTATTGTTCCTTTTGACTATTAAAAAAGCTTCAAAGCCAATGAAAAAAATCGCCAGCACATCAGGTTACCCGAAACTGTAAAATTTTTCCAATCAACCTTGAACCTTAATGCTTTAGCGATAACGTTGAAAACCTATTAAAGAAATTTGACAGATTGTAGTAGCTTGATGTGCTGGCGTCTGTACACTTCAAGTCATAATATTGTTTAATTTTAGAACTCGTTAGTGCAATAAAGTAACTCGATTGATTTATTCCGTGAAATATAAGTATAATAAAGCGGATAACACATTTTCATTACAGAATTATGTTACTGGGTTTTTATTTGCTAAATACATCAATAATTTCGTTTTATTTTACATGGAAAACAGTTTTTGGTTAACGTGCAAATAATTTTATGACTTGTTTATTTTTTACATGCTTTCAAGAGCTTCTTTAATATGTTTCCGCCAATGTTGTCAATGTGTAGCGTCACTACTATATCCGAGAGCGTCGTTCTGTACGAGACGCTTCTGGAAGTTACGGAGAAATGAAACGCAATTCTGAGAAACAATCACGGTTTCTTAATTTTAAGTGGAAATGTTATAACTACAAGTGTGTTGTTTTGATTTAGTTATGTAAGATTAGCGTACCGTAGAAAAAAATGCCTTTGAATGTGGGTAGCAAAATAAACTTATTGAATAAAATATTTTCATTTTTTTTAAATCTTTTTTTTTTTTTTTTTAAGAGTTTTAAATAAATAAATAAATAAATTTTTGTTTAAATAAAGTCTCGTGCATACGCCAACTGTTGCCACAATAAAGTACACTACTCGACCATAAATCGTAAGTTAAATCAAATAAATTCGTCAAGTAATTAAACAACGTACAAACAAACAAAAACAATCGCATCCGTCAATTAACCTAGCGAATCGTTTTCACACCCCAAAAAAGCTCACATTTAGTGCCTATCATTTCCTTCCAAAGCCGCGCTGTAATCAACACTTCGAATGCCGACTTTACTTTACTTGACACTGAATTCTACATACCCGACCAACTGCGTCTCGGCTTTCACCCATCCTTCACCGTTCGTACAAGAGTGAAAGAGAGGTCCGACGGGCAGTTTTCCTTTCTCGCCCACTGTTATACGTCACTGCACATTTCTCCCGGAGCGACTCGAGGCTTACAACAAATCAGTGTAGCTGTTACTACGGTGTCGTCTGCGTTTTTAGATCCGTATAGTGTGAACTCGTAATAATATTGTATTTATTAGAACGTGGTTTGAACGTGTTGGATATATTCGAGTGTTTATTAATTGATTGATTACTGAAGTTTTTGAATAGAAGGTAAGATTTAATTTTTCTATTTTAGTTGTTTTTCTATTCAATATTCAAGACAATATTAAAAAAATCTGGTAAAATATTTTTGTTTGTAATTTTATTTTCATAAATTATTTTTAAAATTCCAATTTATAATTTCCATCAAAATAATGTACTGATAGGAAGAAAATTCAATAGCAAAACATACATATTTATGTAAACACGCATGCATAATTTCTCATAAGTATCGTCGCAATGCGCAGTTGAAAAGACTTCAACGCGCTTCTAACTCAGAATTGTACGAAAATTATATTTTCGAGTTTTCCAGCACGGTTATTTTATTTATTGGTGTAACTTAAAATATTTAATGAGTACAGATGGTTATAGATAAAATAATTGTATGTGACTTTCTAATGAAAAAATATGCATCATGTAGGTGATATGATATTTAAAACAGATACATCGATACTTATTGAATGATAAAATAATGTTTATTTTAGGGCAAGAAGAACTGAGGGGTAATTCTCGTAATTTTAAAACCGTTCACAGTCTAATCTCAGTCTCAATCTGTCAAAAAATACTTCTAATTTCCCTACATTTTGACAAGTTTTTGACATTTGTTTGTCGCTGAGATGAGACTGCGACTAGATTTTGAACGTTTTAAATTACGAGAATTGGCCTTCAGGTGTCTTCATGCAATTCTATATTGTAACTTCTATTACTTGCAGGCAGGGAGCCAGTCTTCAGGATGAAGCTCTCCCTGGTTTTTGAGCTGCTTCTAATATTCATACTCTTGGCCTTTGCCGCGTCGAAGAGTGTCAGTAAGTATCCTGGACTATACATCACTAATCAATCAATAACCATGTTCACATTAGTCAAGCGCCAGAATTAATTTTCCAACAAAAAATGATGTACCAATGATTGATTGCTATCGTGTCCGTACCTCGAACGCAGTACTTATACAGTCAGTTAAACGTATCACTATTTGTATGCCAAATACATTGAAGAGGTGTTCTTTTAAAAAACTGTGAAAGTCGACGAGCGACCGGTCGTCATCAAATTTTTTGTGCTGAATTACTTTCAATAAAACATCGCATAGCGTGTAAGAATTGATATTTCTTCGTTAACGAAATGTAACCAACGTATGATATATACGTTTTTCATCGATCGTCGATCTTATAAAAATATTTCATAATTTGTCCGAGATTATAACCAACAGTTTGTACGGAAAGTGTTATATTTATTGACAAAAGTAGTTAATAACTCACAATGTTTTACAACGACGTTAATCTTCTTTCAGTCAATTGGAAAACGCAATGAATGAATAAATCAATGACTAAGCTAATTAGTCCGAAATGCTAGCAAAAATATGGTCTACCTAATTATCTTAAATGCCTATAAATAAACCGTTTCAAATTAATGGCGCTGTGTGAACAACAATAGGTAATAAAATTACCTTCAAGAAATTAGATAATCGATCGAAAAAATTAACTTCATATGTCTTACTTTAAGGAAAAGAAAAAAACAACGTGAAGAATGGGATCCAGAACAGGAATGATGACGACAAAATTGACGAGAACAACATCAACAAATACTGCAAATGTGTGGAAGCTTACTGCAACTGCTGCCGGGAGTTCAAACTGCCTGTTGTTGAACTACATGGACCAGGTAATGTCTTATTAACTGATAAAGGATAATAATGCCCGTTATCACTTAGGTACACTAGGTAGTATACGTTGTTGGATTCTCAATGCTTGGCTTAGCACCGAAAGTAGAAAATCCATCAGCATGATTTTATTTAGACACTTATTTAGGTGTCACGTAGTATAAGTGAAATGGTCATTAGAATACTATAGGTAAAGCATCTGAAGGCCAATTCTGTACCTTTAGTGAAAAGTGATATATCTCCACTTGTAGCAGTTTTGAGTTCTTTATACAATCTTGAAGCTTGAATTTTATTTGATTTTTCTATCTAATCAGTTTAACTCTATCTATTATAGAACGGGAAATAAGTTTCGTGTTGAATAATACAAGTTGCATTCTTGGTTAATTTTGATGATACTTTTTGTGTATACTGATATGTCTTCATTAATATTAAATTGAACTAAAGCTTAAAAATAGACAAGTACGTGTAAGTAAGGCTATCTCGATTTATAACACTTGACACATTTAATATTAACTACATGAGCTTTGTGCTTGTTAATACAACACAATTTATATTAAGTGACACAAAAAAATACCCTATAATTATCAATTGTGAATGATAATATAACTCAAATTATATCTCATAAGTTTGTGCAGCATGAAATATCACCAACGTGTTAAGTGTTACAACTAAACCTCTATCAAACAACACGTGAAATATTTTTAGTAACGCATTTAGTTCTTAATAATATTAATGTATTTATATCGCTGTAGTATAGGATTTTTAAAAACCGATCGATAGTGATTACTGTGTAAAGTGATCTATGCAGTTTCGTGTTCCAGCGTAGTTTGCTACGCTGACGACACGCTGGTCCTGGCGCAGGGGAGGTCGCATCACGCGGCGGCCGACGCGATGACACGCGGGGTTGCGATAGTCGTGGAAAGGATCCGGCGGTTGGGTCTCCAGGTGGCATTGCACAAGTCCGAGGCCATGTCCTTTCATGGGCCCCGATACGGGCCACCTCCGGGATCCTAACTAGTGGTAGGAGGGGTTCACATCGGCGTCGAGACCACGATGAGGTACCTGGGTCTCGTCCTCGACAGCCGACGGAACTTCGTCGAGCATTTCCGACGTTTGGCCCCCAAACTGGAATGGGCCGGGGCCGCCCTAAAGCGGCTCTTGACCAACCTGAGGGGGCCAAACGCCTCCTACCGGAGGCTTTACGCGGGGGTCGTGCGGTCCATGGCCCTATATGGGGCCCCGGTATGGGCGCGTTCACTGCGGCTGCGAGCCGCACACTATCTGAACGTGCCCCAAAAGGTAGTAGCCGTAAGGCTGATCCGAGGCTACCGCACGATCTCGGGCGAGGCAGCAAGCCTCCTTGCCGGACTGCCGCCATGGGATCTGGAGGCGATAGTCCTCGCGCGCCTGTATGATTGGCGCGCGGAGGCACTACGCCGGGGGGAAACTCCGCATCCGCGGCAAACCGCGGCGGAGCGGACGAACCTCCGGCGCGATCTCATGGCGGCATGGAAGGAGCGACTATCGCAACCCAGCGCAGGGCACGCCACGATAGCGGCGGTAAGACCCCTCTTTGAGGAGTGGCTAGAGAGACGTCACGGCGTTCTCACCTACCGCCTGACGCAGGTCCTCTCCGGACACGGATGTTTCGGGAGGTTCCTGCACATCATCAGGCGGGAGGAGACGCCCGGGTGTCACCACTGTCAGGGTCGCCCAGAGGACACGGTGGAGCATACGGTGGAGGTCTGTCCTGCTTGGGCAGAGTACCGCCGTGTCCTTGTAGAGGCGATCGGCAGCGGCGGCGACCTCTCGCGTCCGGCCCTGGTTCAAGCCATGGTCCGGGGCGAGAGGGAGTGGGAGGCAGTCACCTCCTTCTGCGAAGCAGTCATGCTAGCGAAGGAGGTGGCGGGGTGGGCGAGGGAATGCACCTTGCGCACCTCACGCCTCCGCCGCCGCGGGAGACGCTCCGGGGGAGCCGCGTGACGACTCCCGGCCACCGTAGGCGCGGGCCTGTGGGCGGAGAGTAATGGGTAGCTCTCCGTCCGATCAGGACTAGGCCCGTGCCGGACGAGGCGCGCGTGGAACACGTACACGCCTGTACGTGTTCCACGCGCGCCTCAAAGAGATGTCAGCATAAGCGACGGGGCCCCATAGGGCATAGTGGGATCATCCGAAAGGTTTACCGCTGCCCTGGAACATAAAGGGCTAAGGAAGGAACACGGGTGGGTTTTAGTCAGTAAGAGTCTGACACTCCCTCCTGCTCCACCCAGATGATCATGACCATTTGATGATTTCCCATCCTCAAAAAAAAAAATATATATTTATATATATATTTACACTTTTACTCACCCGTTTTGTAAATGAAAGTAGGCCCCGACCGTATAAGTACTAGGCCAGGACTAGGCCCCTACAATAGAAGTAAAATTAAACTTATATTATTTTACACCGAAAGTTTATTTGATATAATTAAAGGTAAATCGAAATACACCACATCTTCTATTGTGTTTAATTTGTGTAAATTGATATAAGTTTGATTTTATCATAGCACACTAAAAAGGCACGGTACCCATGAAATCTCAATGTTTACGAAACAAAATTAGTTCTAGTGTTTTTATCATTTACAACTCTATTGCTATCAAAAAGATGTTTCAAAAATACTTGTAACATTCAAAACCAGTGCATTTTAGAATATGTTAAATGATATAAATGAAATTGTAACATTATACACATAGGAACTTAAATGTGGCTAATGATATAAGTCTAGTTTTTTTTATATATCTCAGATTATAAATATTTTTGAACCAAATCAAAGCATACCCGATATAATAATAACAATTTCAAATTAATTAAAGGCAAAAAGTCAAAAAAAAAATCTGTAATAAAAAAGTTGTTGCCGTTTTAAAAATGCAAAACTTTTTATATATATTTCTCAAAACAAGGATTTGTAACTTATACCACTTTTCACTAAAGGTACAGAATTCTCGTATTTAAAAATGTTCAAAATCTAGTCGCAATCTCATCTCGACAGTCAAATGTCAAAAACATGTTAAAAATGTAGGGAAATTAGAGGTATTTTTGACAGATTGAGACTGAGATCAGAAGGCCAATTCTCGTAATTTAAAACGTTCAAAATGTAGTCGCAGTCTCATCTCGGCGACAAACAAATGTCAAAAACTTGTCAAAATGTAGATAAATTTGAGGTATTTTTGACAGATTGACACTGAGATCAGACTGTGAACGTTCTTAAAATTATGAGAATCGCCCCTCTGATTTCTAAGCTCATCAGGATTTAGATATCGTCAGTATAGATAATAAGATAATTGGACTCGCACAGGAAGATCACAAACTAAACTAAAAACAATCATAGAAACATAAAAAGAAAATTATGTAAAAAAGAAGAAAAACACATAAAGTCCGAGGCCAAAAGGCTCCTATCAAACGCCTTATTATCACCTTCGATAGGCTACTTAGAGCAGATTTTTCAATCGACAGATAACTTTTATTCGTGGAATAAAATTAACGTCTGACAGATTTTGTGTAGATAAAAATAGACAATACTGTGTCGACTTTAAATTGAGCTACGAATATTCAGTATTGGATATTGTCTTTTCATATGCTCAAATTCATATAGAAAATCGAACATAATGCGCCAGCGCAGCGCTGGGGCCGTATTCACAATAAATATTCATAGACGTAATCAATTTCTCGTCCACATTTCTGTCCTCCTTCTGTTTAGTTGCTGTAGCTTTAATTGCTAACGGAGAAAATATATTCTTCTAGTACGTTCTTTTAAGCATTAAAGAGTTGTTACATAATGTCATTCATGAGTTTACTATTCGTAAAAGGCATAACTCGTAAAAGTAAGACGAGGTCAGTTACAACACTTGCACTGATGGTAAAGTCCGGAATATTGAACTGAGTCATTTCCAGTATGGAACAAACGTTCCGGATCTTTGACTTGGAAATTACGTTGAAGCTGACGAAATTAATCAAAGTATTTAGTCGTCAGTAGCATATGATGAAATTCCTTTTAAGAAAGTATATGAATGAACCTTGAATTTTACTAATCCAGGCAAGATCCATATTGATTACATAATAATATTAATTAAACATATTTTATTAACTTTCAGGATGCGCTTCCTTGATGTACCTCAACGGTGACAAAATGTCCGTGTCGTTGAGTTTCGGAAAGAAGGTCATAACAAACCGGACTCTGTCGAGTAAGTTTTTATGTTTATTTTCACTTTTGATTTTAAGTGACTGAGACTTTTATAACATCGGCTTGAATGAGGTTGCTGTAATTTATTGCAAATTATAATTTCTCTAATATTATGTTTTCTTTTTCATAGGCCGCAAGCCCAGCCCTGTCTGCATGCCACTGCCGGGCGGTGTGTCCAAGTTTTGTGGACGAGTATATAACATCGCCAGAGCTGGTGAAGAATTCAGAGCTTGTCTCGGCTTGGAGCTTCAATCGAAGAGCACAGTGGAAGCTGCCGTTCGAGTTTCCTGCTTTAAGTTTGGTCCTAGAGGCGTGACCTCGGAGCCAGCTGACCCATTGCCTTTAGTCCCTCAAGATGAGAAGTCTGAAGACGATGATGATGACGATTATGAAGATGATGATACATTCGGACTCGGTGCCGAAGAAGATGATGATGACGACGACGACGATGATGACGATGATGATGGTAGGTGTCCCTTACTTCAAAAACTACAGTAAGTTGAAATAAATGAAGTTAATATAGTTAATAAACAACGACCTTTTATATTTTCCAGGTACACTCGACGCCGTCAACGACGTAGACAGTGCCGATTACACAGGTTTCAGTCTTCTTGGAGAAGATATATTGGGAGACTTGTTTGGAACTACAGGTACAAAGAAACCGAACAAGAATAAGAAGAAGCAAGCACCTGCCCCGTCTACAACGACAACCACTACCAGGCGACCTCGGCCCTCGCGTAGGCCTTCAAGGAGACCTGGTACCAGGTCTACAACACCACGCCCGAGACGTACTACTACTGCAAGAGTAACTAGACCTTCCGGTGGAAACAAACGACCAACTCGCAGACCTAACAGAAGACCGACTAGGAGACCAACTACGGAAAGTACTTCTACCTCAATCCTCACGACAACAACCACTACAATTAGTCCAAGTTCACCAGTAGTGTCAAGTTCAGTTACCGCTGCTATTCAAACAGAACGTATTCCTGTCACGAGCACTATTCAAGAGCAATCAGTTGCACCAGTTTCTATAATGTCTGAGAGGCCCACATCAATCTTACTACCCATTGCAACTACTCCTAAAAGTGTAACCGATTTTGAAGATCCTGGTCTAGAAATGTCATTAGCACATATCACTGGTCAATTATCTGCGATGCCTGTTACGCCAATGATTTCAAATCAAGGCAAAGATTCAAACGTGATGAACAAAGAGGAAGAACCGGCCAAGTACGAGAAAGTGATCACAATTACCCCTAAAACCCCGTCAACCATTTCTTTCATTCCTACTTCTGAGGAAGCCGTTAATGATGATATGATTCAAATTGTACAAAGTCTTGACTCCGCCTCCGCAGAAACCATGCCTGAAAGAGAAATGATATCTGGAGACGAAAGTAGAACTCATATGTACCAATTTGGTGCTCCCGTCCAAGAAAGTTATTATGATGGTCTCACCGTACCTAAGAAGAAGAATAGAAACAAACAATTTAACATGCATGATTTAGATGTACTCAATTTGGGTCAGATCGGAGAGACCTTGGGCGATGAATTGGGAATATTTGGTAATAAGAGACAACATAGAGACAACAAGGACACGAAAGTTCACGGTGAAAAAGATCAAAGCAATGACTACAACGACTTTGTTGATGACTTTAGTGAATTGGCTTTGATGATGAGGAAGTCAAATGACAAAAAGAACAATAAAAATAAGAAGGATAGGAGAAGACAGAATAAAATGATGCGCGAATGGTCACAAGTATGACATCATTAGTCAGGCTAGTTCTAAGTAGCTCTAGACATTATTTATTTTTGTACTTCTAACTTATTTATTGTGCGTGTTGTAAATAGCAATATTTTGTATGAGATAATTTATTTTGCATGAATGAGTAAAAACTTTTCAATTAAATGTCCCTGTTTATTAATCCAAATAGCATAATATCCCATGACGATTGAATATTATACAAAAACAAGTTATTCATTGTTAAGCTGTGTTTTTGCCTGTAAAGATCAGCTGATATTAGATGAAAACCAGAGACAGTTAAAATATAATCAAAAACAAAAACTTTCAATCGGCCAAAAGCAATATGCAGAACCAATCACTAATTGCTATGTTCTATGAATTCGTTACGTCCACATTTACTAGAAAACAAAGTGATATTGGTTATGCAGTAATAAATACAAGAGCAGCCAGGTAAAGACTATAGGAAACATACGAAATGGTTCTGCTACATCATATTCACTGTTCTAGTCATTTTTGTTTTAAATTGGGAAAGATATTTCAGCAATAATAGGTTTGTTGAAAGCTACCTCTAAGCATGATTGCTAATGTGACTTCAAGAGGCGCCCAGAAACAACAATGCATTGATAAAATTATTAATAAGGTAATCGCAGAACATTTCAATTCCCTATAACACATGAAGGATGCCCATACTCTTGAAGTATCTATATTAAATTCAGTTACTTTTATTAGGGCTGATTTTGCAATCGACAGTTTTTTTTTATTCGTGGAATAAAATTGACGTCTAACAGATTTTGTATCGAAGAACTGTCCAAAATTCAAAATTAGGTATTCCTCCGACAAAATTATCTGGCCTTGGAAAAATCAGTCCTTAATATTATAAAGCAGTTGATAACATCCTTAAACACCTACACACTACGTTACATCTAATAATATTGTGGTCATTAACACTTTGACTGTAATGGTTAGCTTCATTAAATGCTTACTCTCATTGATGCATAGTCAAATAACATTTAAATAATACGCGATGTAACAAGCTTACGCAAAATGAATCGAAAATGACATTGTGAATATTTCAAACGATATTCTCTCATTTTTGTGTTCAGTTCGTATAAGGATAAGACGTTAGTTAATAGTTTCTCTGATATTAGAATAAACGATAATATATTTAGCAGTATATGCGGTGACTTATTGCACAATCAGTTTCATTACTCAGCTTGCACAAACATTAAATAATAATCGATACTGTAATTTATAAATACAAATTCTTTTCACGTATCCATATCGAAAGTACCTACGCAACATAATATAGTTTTAAATTTCAACTTTCTCTCGAACTGACATTAAAATTTAAAACTTGTTCCTATCACTGACTGTGCAGCTTTAAATAAACATTGAATGTTTAGTGGTCGACCGTTAAATACTCCCGGTTACTTGCTACGCCTACAATCCGTAATGACGAGTCAGGCTTAACTGTTCAACTTTATTTATTGCTCACAGAAAATGGTTCCTTCAGTAAAACTATTTATATTGCTAATGATATCCACCTGCCATTTGGGATTCGGTAAGTGATTTCAAAAATATATTACATAAGGAAAAATCTGAGATTCAATAATATTATTATATTTTCTTCCAGGTGACAAAGCATATAAAGTAATAAAATTCAAAGTGCCTCAAACGATTTGGAGGCAAGCCTTGGACCCGACTCCTGTACTCAGATCTCCAGTTACCATTACTGTACCTATAAACGTTCAGGATGAAAATATTGAAGATGATGACAATGAGATTGAAGATGTGGTTCAAGATGAAATAGAAAACGAAGTTCCACCAGTCGTTGACGCTGTTGTTGAGACTGCTAATGTAACTGCAGTCCTACAGGATCCAGTACCAGAAGTCACTACTGCAGCACCAGTTGCACAGAATCCGGTTCTTCAAGATGAAGTAGTGAGTGAATCACCCGTTGCAGATGTTCCTGGTCAAGTCATAAGATTCCCTTGTGCGTGTCGAAATAGGCAGTGTGGATGTTGCACAGGCACTCTAATGGACCGATTCAGAATGAAAGCGTGTGGAAACATCACCTTTGTACCAGAAGACTTTGTATTCGACGTGAGGATGAGCATCAACAATAACACTGTTGTGCGGCGAAGAGTTTCAGGTGAGAATGAACATAAACGTCGGCTTAAGAAAATTTCTAATCTTTTTCAGGTTTCTATGCAACAAAGTCATAAGTAAGCTATTTAAAATCAATGACATGAGACACATGTGTTAATAGAAAGTCATTTCAGCCAGTGATCCGCCGCCGATATGCTTCAATCCTAGAAGAGCTCCATTCATTCGAATATGTGCCGAAATATCGAATATACAAATCAGAAATAGAAACGCTCATGCCTGTTTAGACATCAATGCAGATATTGGAGGATTTCCAGTTTACTCAGCGTCTTTCAGATGTTTCAGGTAATATTTAAATGCGGGTTTTATAATAAAAAATAAGCAGAAATAATCTATTATGAATCTTAACATTTGTTATATTTACAGACTTGGAGCATCTGGAGTACAGACAGGATTAAAGCCGAGACCAGTTTCACCAGGACCCAAACCAACTAATCTGTTTGGCAATAGCAATAATGACGAGGATGGTGGTGGTGGTTTCTTAGAAAACGCCGCTGGCAACGTTTTCGGTGGAGACGGCTTATTCGGAGGTGGAGGCTCTAGCGACGACGGCCCTTTCGATGGAATCGGTGACGCGATTGGAGATCTTTTCAACGGCGACTCTTAGTCAATTGTGACTGTAACTTGTATTCTTAGAAACGTAATAATTTATAATGTAGCTAAGTCTATTTATATAATAAAATATATTCATAAAGATGAGAATTTTAATGAAATTTATACTAAAGTGAATCAATCTGAACTCAACGTGAAAGTGTAAATATTGAGATAAACAGATCTTTCTCTGCCCCTGTTGAACCGGTTCACTGTTGTGCATGTGAATTGGAGTGTCGGGCTTGTTCAGACGATAGGTGCACGCGCAGATTCGCGCCACAAAGTCAAGGAAAATGTGTTTAGTGATTTTTTTATTCGCGATATTTTGTCTACAAAATATACAAGGAGGTAAGATTATTATTAAACTATTATTTATGCAAATCTTATTTTAATTTGTTAAATTCATTCTAATAGTTAAACTGTTTCTTGCAGAAAATGATGTAAATAAAACAAAAGTGTTACAACACATCAATGGAATGGAAGTTCCAGATGATTTCTTGTTGATGCTAGATCTGTTACGGAATAATTCATCACTGAAGGCGACCGCGTTGTCGAGACAGAACCAAGAAACCCAAAATGGGACCTCCTCGAACAACAGACGATGCGTTTGTGACAAGGGTATCTGTAAATGCTGTACTGGTTATTTATTGGATTTGCTGCAGCAGAAGGCTTGCATGCGAGTGACGTATCACCCAGGAGACTTTGCTTTCGATGTGGCCATGTCGCTCAACAACAGGGTGCTCTATGAAAACTCTTTGTCAGGTGAGCAAATATTTATAGTATTCAACTATGTATGTTAATTGTGTCGTTAAAAGTACAATGACTTGATTAAATCTTTTATTTTTCATTTCCTGTTTTTTAAAGAAATTATAATGATGATGGCAGATTTATTCATGAAAATACTTTTTCTAATACTGAATGTAATAAATTATCTGAATATATTATGTTACAAAAAATGCTAATAATGGCAACGAACCCAATTTTATAGAAACATTTAAATGCTAACGAATGTACAAAAATATTTACAAACTTACAAATCTGAGTAATATTTTGTGTAAATAACTCAAGAAACTCCTGCAGGAATTGCTATGGTTGTTATTTCTTTTAACCAGAAAAACCATGCTTCTTCAAAGTAGCTTTTTCTAGTATTTACAAATAGTAACTAAGACAATATTAAAATTTTACAGGAAAAAACCCCAGACCAATCTGCATAAATCCACCAAGAATCAACAATTTAAAAGTGTGCGCAAAGTTCTACAACGTATTCTTCCCAGGACGTAACTTTCACTTCTGTCTGGCAATGTCAGGACAGTGGCGCTCGTTCGAACTCTTCAATTTCGCTTTTGACTGCCTCCGGTGAGTGATACGACTATTTATCGATTAAAGAAATTAACCATACTTTCTATTTATTATGTAGTAGCTGCAAACTTCCGTGATCGTGATTAAAGTTTCGTGGTTGTAAATCTATAGAAAACCTACGATGACCAATATTGGCTACAGCATAATCTGCCTATAGTGTTCCTACTGCTGGGACATAGGCCTTCGGTCTTCGAGCGGGAGTGGGCTAGGCTAGGGAGTGAGAGAGTGGTAGATGTCACATGTCTTCGAAGTTTTGGTTCTAGGGCATGCCAGTTTCCTCGCGGTGTTTTGCTTCACCGTTTTGAGAGCAGTGGTGTTAAATTTATTTGCACAAAGTAAAGCGCTTGTCTGGGTTTGAAAAGTCAGGGTCGTTACCACTGAGTCACCACTGCTCTCGTATTGACTATAACTGACTCGAATTTGTTATAGGTACCTATAACAAATTCGACTCAACGACTGCACACACGCCAGCCGGTCAAGTTACCCGAAACTGTCAAATTTTTCCAATTTAGAACCTTAACCTTTAGTGATAAAATCGTAAATCTATTTAAGAAATTTGACAGATTGTAGAAGCTTGATCTGCTGGCGTCTGTACATGTTATCAGTTACGAAAGCTACATTTTTAGACCAGATGTTGCGTTGTTTACATCGAACATACCTAAATAACACCTCGTCTGTATTTCCCGGAGTTGTTGGCAGAGGTGTCTTATTAAATAAAAGCACCTATATTGTAAAAGTGCGAGTCTATGCATTCGGCATTTTACTGGACTTAAAATAACCGACGAGTTCGTTTCTAGATTTAAACAATACCCACTTATTTTTGTCTCATTCTTTCATGAAACTCTTCGATTGCTCTTACTCCTAAATTCTAGTTTAATTTTACAGTTCAAAATGCACGGAACACTGGCAGTATCGACTCATATATTTCTTAACTTGATAATTCTGTAAATGTACTTTCTTAGTTTATTGCGTGTAGGTAATTTTGTACATAGAATAAATAATATCTACTTTGCCTACTAATATTGCTAGGTACCTAACTGAAATAACCACTTTGAAAGAACAATCTACCTATTAAAAAAGTACTATGTAATTTTCCTGAGAGATAGAGATATTTTATTTTGCAAATATGGGTACAAGTCATGATGGTAAATAATATAAATACAGAAACAGCCACATTTTGCCAATTCCAAGGCATGCAAAAGTACAGAGTTTACAATTAAAATAAATATTTACTATTCCACTAAATATTCTATAAGAACTCTATCTGTGTTGTACTTCCGCCGGACCTTAAGTATTTCTACCTAATTACCATTTTTTTAAACCTATTTTGTCCCACTACTAAAAAAAAAAATGGTATGGTAAATAAATAAAAAAATATGTAGGCATGGGGACACCATGCCTACATATTTTTTTATTTATTTAAGGTATTTATTTCCATAAAAAGCTTCATGTAGTACAATGAAATGTGTTTGCAGCCTCCTTTTAGGCAAACAATGCCTGTGTTAGGAGACTCCGCTCTTCCATATCGTAGATGTAGTGTTACAGTTCAATATCTTGCTATTCCTATCATCAATTTAATATTCTAACATCTTGAGTATGTATCATGTGGTAACAAGCGTGGTGTGTGTAAGATTTAGCGTGGTTTGTGTGGTGAATTTGATATGAAATTCTGTTTATATCTTGCCGATTGGCCTTCTCCAGCCAATCGGCCAGAAAAGCGAGTCTAAATCGTCACGCTGGCGTTCCTAAGGTCTCCCTCGGTGACGAAGCCCAATAAAACAAAATTATTTGTCAATCAAATAAAATACCTATTCTATTCTCAGGATGGGAGCCAATGGAATAGCGGTAGTGAAACCGTATGACGACGTGGGGATACCTATAGCAAACCCTCAAGGAGGAGTGGATGCAGTGGTGGATGCAGGAGAGGATGACATCGAAGACTATGACGAAAACGTTGTCAGATCGATACTGAGTCTGTTCGACCGATGATGGGAACATGGAAGGTTCTGTTGTTTGGGAATAAGTATTAGGGCAATGTTATTTATTAAATTATTTATTTTGTATGTTTGTTTGTTTGCTCTCAACCTGTAATAACTTTTAATGTATGACACATTATGGCTCATAGCGGAAGTTTAAAGTATTAGACCACTATAAACATATTATATGACTATTCGATAAAGAAGCTGCTATCCTTCGAAGGACTTAGCTTTTGAAGACAAAAGCTCTCTCTGGCCATTTATAATGATGTTAAAGCATCTAATATGGCTTGCTATAAACTGTAACCATGAATTCAGCACATGATTCTAAACGCCCTAGTTCAGAAATTTTATGTCGGTTATTTAAAAAAAATCGATGTCCGCGTAGGTATTGCACTTTTCTATGAACAGCAGTTTTTTTTTTTTGGTAACCGTAGGAAAATTTCAACTCATGGGTTCATGTACTGAATCCATGGTAACAGGTTGCGCGTCGATGTTCCTGTCACCCTGTTTGTAAACATTCCAGACGTAAACCTCCATAGATATGGGGCAAAAGGTCAGTAGTCAGGGAAACTGGCACAGTTATCACGCAACATGTGGAAGCTGACTGCAAGGAAACCCTGATCTGAGTATACACAGATATAAAAATAATAATATCCCTGGACATTTCACACAGCGCCATCTAGTCCCAAGCTAAGCAACCTAAGGCTTGTGTTATGGTAACAAGATGGCTGATAAACTACTTATATACATTTTTTTTTTGTAAATACATACATATTATAGATAGAAAAACACCCAGACTCGGAACAAATACATGTAGGTCATACAAATATTTGTTCTGTGCGGGAATCGAACCTGCGACACGCAGCGCAGCAGTCAATCGCTTAATCACTGCGCCAACCGTGCCGTAAGCCGTGCTGTATATGACATTCATTTGTTTCAAAATGAGTACGACAACGCCATTGCATTTGCTACATCAGTTAGATCTAATATGTCGGCGCTGAAGACCACTGTGACTACATATGGACTGATTATCATAGAGCACGGTTTGATTTCTGGTATTCACACTACATAGATACTTTGATTACCACTTAAATGTCACCGAAGCAATAAAACGCCTAAACTAGGCTAGGAATATCAAACGTTAAAGTAAACAAAACATGAGATAGAAACGTTTCTAATATATTTATAGATTTTTAATTTTCTCATATAGACTCGTATCTAGAGCTGAAACATAATTTTGGTGGCATCAATTATTATTTGTTTAGGCACTAGCAGCTAATAAGCTGATGCGTGTGTATCGTATAGCTTGGAGATATTTAATCTGTCCAGTCGATTCTTGAAGCAGTTCAGCATGGGAGCCTATTCCATGCTGTTACAATTAGGTTAGACAAGAATTGCTTCAAGGGCTTTTTTTGATGAGTTTTCCCATAGCTTTAGGGAATGCCCACGCAAATAATTGTTCGCATTCAGTGTGTAAAGGTCTTGAAGGCTGAGCACTGCGTAATGTTCCTTAAGTATCTTGTACGTTTCAATGAGCTTACCCCTTTGTCTGCACTGTTCCAGTGTGAAAAGGCCAAGGTCTGAGGCGCTGTTCATCAATGTTTAAAGTAAGACCGTAGGAATAGCTGCTGGTGACAGAAATTGGAACAGACAAGTAGTACTTAGTAGTTACGGTAGATGAGAAGTGAGTTACAAGGCACTCTAGATAGGTACCATTCTATACATTATCATTATTCATCATTTATCATTTTTCTACAATAATATCTGTAATTTTTATGATAATATATCTATGTTACCGGCAATCTGTATAATCCGGTATTCTATACAATACCTAGGCAATGTATAGAATGCCTGAGGCGTCCAGGCAATGTATGAAATATTATTTATTTTATACTTTGCCTAGGCATTGTATACAGTACCGAATGCGCAGCCGGCAATGTGTGAAAACGACGAAAGCGGGGAAAGGGAAGACGTGCGAGCAGCCAGTACTATAGAGGAAACTTACATCTGACCAATTTGAAAACAAAATATACGTGTGGAATTGAGAACCTCCCCCTTTATTTTCATCGGTTAAAAATCACATGCACACGATGAACACATCTGATTAATATAGCGGCCGTGTATTTCAAGCAAGAGAGTCCTTACGGTGTATAGATGGTCGTTTCTCCCATGGTACTTACATAACATTGATAAATATAGACCAAATCTATTTACTTTACACATTACCGGTGAACCAGCAGGTATTCTATACAATCCCTAGGAAATGTATACATTACCTAGGCAAAGTATGTAACGGACAATAATATTCATAATATTTCATAAATTGCCTGGACGCCTCTGGTATTCTATACATTGCCTAGGTATTGTATAGAATACCTGAATTATACACATTGCCGGTAACATCTACACATAATTAAGAGTATTCTAACTCATCATATGACTAGCCTTTTCCCAGCTATGTTGGGGTCAGCTTACAGTCTAAACGGATTCAGCTGAATGCCAGTATTTGACATGGAGCGACTACCTATCTGATTTCCACAACCCAGTCACTGGGTAATACGATACCCCTTGGTAAAACTG
This sequence comes from Apamea anceps, assembly GCA_951799955.1. Lineage (NCBI taxonomy): Eukaryota > Metazoa > Arthropoda > Insecta > Lepidoptera > Noctuidae > Apamea > Apamea anceps. The sequence goes on from OX637501.1 coordinate 8,150,523, forward strand.
GTTGTCAGACTTTCGGGCTTCTGACTACCCGTAACGACTGTCAAAGATCCACTAATGACAGCCGGGACCAACGGTTTAACGTGCTTTCCGAGGCGCAGAGAGGTCTCGGTATGTAAAGATGGTCACCCATCCACAGACTAACCGCGGCAAGCATAGCTTAACCTGATCGATCTACCTGTGCGGCTGTTATTATTTAGCCACGGGCCCGTCCGAAAGAGTATTCTAACTATATATAACATAATATCGCGTTTGTAACTCCCGAAGGGAAAGGCAGAGTTCGGTGGGGTAGACCTATAGTAACACCAACATGTCGCCAGTTATGTTTAAGTCTTATGTAATAGGAGGCAAGTCTATTGCCATCAACCGGGCACAAGTTCAGTATCCATGCTGCTACAGAGAGATTCCAGATAGAAAAATCCAATAACACTTTGCCACACCCGGGAATCGAACCCAGGATTCTATCTATTCTTGTATATTCCCGTAAGAAATATGATGACTACCTACAGGGTGGCAGGGATATCGATGCGTAAACTGTGACCATGGATTCAGCACATGAGTTTAGACCCCATAGCGTCTAAATTTTTGGTCGGTTATTAAAAAAAAAAATATTGTTGTTCCATACATTTTGACCGCGTAGGTATTGCACTTTTCTCTGACACAGAAGATTTTTTTTGATAACCGACGAAAAATTTCGACGCTATGGGGTCTAAACTCATGTGCTGAATCCACGGTTACAGTTTGCACGTCGATGTCCCTGCCACCCTGTATACAAGGTGTCATTTTGCATCCTCGTCAAATTCAAGAAGATAAATATGCTACTGATTCTCGACACGAATCAATAATAAAAAGTAGGTATTCTTTTCTTCTAATTTTCGGAAATTGGCATGTGTGGGACACGCATTTTCAAACGCGGCCTGTGTGAGACCGCACTGTAACTGCCCTTTTACACACACATAAAAACACGGCTGCTTATCTATACGATACCATAACGCGATTCTTTGCTTTGAAAGTGGTGTATTCTGAAATACTGTCAAACTTAAATAACTAAAAAATCAAGTATGTATTCATTATTTACCAGGGATCGTAATTTTATTTGATTATTTATGTCTTTCATAACAGCCTCCCGAAATTAGACGAGGATGCAAGACAACAGCTTGTAGAGGTTAAGAAATTACCGTAGGTGTAGTTTTAATGCAAAGCCAGGCAATCGAACCATAGTCACCTAGATAATTGTTTCCCATGACTTGGTTCCTTGGTTAAGTATCCTGAATATCAGAGAATGGCAATGACTTTTCGCCTGATAGTAATAAATATCTTTAAAAGTCTAATAGGTATTAGACTATTAAAGATACTTATTATCCGCAGGAAATGGACTCTTCACTAACAGGTGTTAGTGAAGGGTCCATTTCCTGCGGAGCTGAAAGCACTAGCTCACTAAATTTTAACATAGCCATTTAGGGTAGTATTGAAGAGATGCAACCTGACTTTTCATACAAATTATCATGTTCAACTTGAATCTGGCCACCATCAATAATGTTGAATGAATTCAATAATGTTCATAGGCTGCAGTCTCGACATTCATAGCGACCGAATTCGGTCGCAAAGTCCTGTCACTCCATACATTTCACCTGTCAATTCGGGACTTTGCGACCGAATTCGGTCGTAAAGCGATCGCTATGAATGTCGAGACTGCTGGGGCAGGACTAGTTCTTAGCTAGGATCTAGCTAGACAGTACTCGTCTATACTCTACACTGGTTTTTTCTACCCACTTTTTTCTACCCAAAAAGCAACGACCGTATAATTATAATCGGGTAGGTAGCTATATCTCAAAATATGATGTCTAGGTAGCTATTATAAAGAAAGTACCTATTCATTGTAAGTAAGTAGCTTTCAGCAGCTGTCTAGCCTGACAGATCGGCGGCTGATCAAAGGTCAGCATTACTTGTATATGTCGCGGTATTAGACACACTTACAAGAGCATTTGTCACGCGCATCATTAATCATTTTCACATTTATGAACATGCGTGAAAATATATACGTGAAAATACCTAGCCATTATCCGAACAGTGGTGGTATCGCATCGATCCGATGCGCAGGAGTTTCTCTCTAGAAAGTACCGCAAGTCAGTCGCTCGCGCATCGCATACCTTGCATACAAATACTGAGTTACCTTTGGAAGTATCGACATAGGGTATCGGAAACCGATCATTTGAATTTGGTCCCTAGAGCTGTGGAGTTGAACGAACTTCAGTAAAAATGAAAACGAAATTGTTTGCGCTGTTTGTTGTTCTGTGTTTTGTTCAGTTTGGTTCAGGTATGTGGACTTTTTTTTCTTAATTGATTCGTTTCCAGGCATGAGTGAATTAAGTTTGAATCTAAAGAATGCCTGTGTCGTGCAGTTTCCTATTAGCATTATATTGAGACAGAATTTACATAGCGTTACGGTAATTAACTCAATTGAGTTACTGTGTTAGTCGACAATTTAATCTTACCTACTGAATTAGACAAAAATATTTGCGACTAGATTCTAATCATTCTTTTTCTGTTACATTTTTAGGCAATGCATCTAGACTTAATCGGCATTTCAACAATAAAGAGGACAACTCGATGGATGTGACTGACTTCTCTATATATTATGATATAGACTCGAACACGGTGAGTGGTTCCTATTCATAAGCATCGTTAGGTCTTTGTTTTTGTGACAAGAACCTAAGATGCAATATCTGATAAAAAGAGTGCCTATCAATAACACAGATATAATGTCAGTACAGAAGCCAGCACATTAAGCTACCACAATCTGTCAAATCTCTTTATTAGATTTCGAACTTTATCGCTATAGTATTAGGTTCAAGGTTGATTGGGAAAATTTGTCAGTTTCGGGTAGTTTGATGTGCTGGCGTCTGTACCTAAGTTAAAATGTTGTATGTACCAGGCAGAAAATAGCAAGAAAACGCATGGCAAAGCAAAATCTCTAATTCCAAAGCAATACCCATTAGGGTACATTAGGGAGCCCACTTACTTGATACGGGTCTTATGTTTTAACTTAAGACTAATACAGGATTAAAAATGTTTTATTCTTTGTATTATAATGTCTTGCTAACTTTATAAAATGTCTTCTTATTTCCCAGACAATAAGAAAGATGATGCCCCGTCCCTGGTACCAGCCTGGCTGGAGACTACGGCTGCCATTCAAAGGCGGAAAGTGCGATTGTGACGGACTCAAGTGCAACTGCTGTTCAGGAATGCGCATCCCAGCGTTTAACTTTGATAGACAAAGTATGTATAAACATTAGTCGAATTCCGATTTATGGATTTTGTCTTTGTAGCACAGGTGATTCGTAAAAGACAAAAGAATATCTTTGGCAAGATGCAACGCGCTTCTGGTGCCACAGTGGCGAGCTTTTCGTCGCCTGCTTTATATGTTATGCTTACCTACCTAATAAATTATGATACTTAGCGCTGATTTTTCCAACGCTAGATAATTTTATCAGAGGAAAAATTTTGAATTTTTGACAGTTCCTTCATACAAAATCTGTCAGATGTCAATTTTATTCCACGAATAAAAATTACCTATGTGTCGATTAAGAAATCAGCCCATAGGGCTGATTTTTTAATCATCTGATAACTTTATTCGAGGAATAATTTTGAAATTTTGACAGTTATTTCATACAAAAACGATCAAACGTAAATTTTATTCGTCAAAAGTTCTCTCGTTGGAAAAATCAGCCCTTAGGTAATCAAAATCAAAAGTCATTAAGGGCTGATATTTCAATCGACAGATAATTTTTATTCGTGGAATAAAATTGACGCCTGACCGTTTTTTTATGGTAGAACAGTCAAAAATTCAAAATTATTCCTCTGATAAAATTATCTGGCGTTGGAAAAATCAGCCCTTATTCAAATTAGGCTGACAATCAACACTTTTGGAACGTCATAATTACGACAGTCCCCCAAAACGCCCGCCCTTTACTACTTCCTAGTGCTTTAGCTGGGAACAAGAAGTGACGCTATAAATTCCCTAGCAGCCTAGCAGCTCACCTCTAGCAAACTGTTCGGGGAATACCTACACGTGGCGATAAGTTATGTTACCTAATTAAATACTAATTAACTTTGTTTTTTATAGCCTGTGCCGAGCTGACTTTTGATCCCTCAGAAGGATATTTGAACCTGGAAGTGAAAATGAACAACGAGAGTATTTACCACAAATCTTATTCAGGTACTTATAAACATTATTAAATGTGAATTCATTTTTATTACTGAAAATAGGAGCAGTAGCTGTCTCAAATTAAATCACAAAAGCTCTTACATTTATGTAGGTCCCTAGATCGTCTTATTTATTTTCTCATAACAATATTATCCTCAAGAAGAACGAAAACACATTAGGCACTTCAACAATTTCATCATCTTTTTTTTCTTCATTTCCAGCAAGCAACCCGCCGCCATTCTGCATACCCATCCCGATTCCGTACGTGCCTATCACTATTCTCGACATGTGCATCAGGCTGTTCGACATTACTATCGACTTCACCAAGATGCACGTCTGCATGGATTGGGACACTAGAGTCGACAAAGCTCCAGTTCTGGTAAGCTCAGAATAAACATAACGTCATGTTAGGCAAATGTTTAAAGCATATCATAAGCAGTTCAGCTCGCTCGCTCGTTCGCTTCTGTAACCATCTCACCGTGAAACCTTAGGTGAAGTGAGCGTGGAGTGAGTTGTCATTCCAACTAATGCTAGAGTAGGGATTGGCACATAGAGTAAAGTAATATATCGGGATTGGCACTATTGACAGCTCACTCTAAGCTCACTTCACCTAACTTTTCACGGTGAGATTTTTACAAAATCGATCGGCAGGAGATGTCTAACAGGTAAGGTCGATAAACGAAAGATAGAAATCAAAGAATTGGACACAAAAACAGCTCTGAAGATGCTATGCAAAAAAAAAAAAAAAAATAACAACAAGATGTTTGTGGTAACTAGTGGGGTTTATAAAAAATTTACTATAACTATTTATGTTTTAGACGATTAATTCTACAATTTTATTAGCATGATAGAAAAAAGTGTTCGCATGTTGTTCGTGATCAATTACATAATTATATTAGTTTAGTAGATTATCAATAAGTACCTACAATAACTCCCCATCCCAGGTGCTTATTTTTATGGTAAATTTATATTATGTGGTTGGAAAATCAACAATTTTATTATTTCATTTTCAGATCCTTCACTTCGACTGCATGGACTTGGGTCTTGGTGGAATAAGTTTGACAAAGCCAAACACAAATCAGATTCAACCCAACGAGCCACCACAGCTCAATGGAGATGTTTACGATCCGGTTACGGAAAATACCAGTGTAACCACGCAGCATTCTGTATTTAATAATAGTGTGAAATATATATAATAATTTATTCAAACTGTATTTTTTATTTCTTCCGCGAATTAAAAGGTTTCCTCTTATTTTACGCCTCTTTCCAACTTCTCTCAGCCGTTTTCTTCAAAGTGAAAATCAAAATTATGATTGATTAAAAAATAATAGGCAATCAAAACTGATTACCTATCCCAGTCAGATTCATGTGTAAGCGAAAGTGATGCCACTACTTTTCTACACCTTCGCCTGTCCATGCTTATTTAAATCGACTAAATGGACCGGACTTGTTGTAAAATCGACATAAAGCGCTACACTATGGTTGACAAGACGTAAAATGACTTTGACATTTGATTGAAAGAAAAAAAAAATAAGCAAGCAGGGAGGTGTGGAAACCGAAAAGTTGAGGGTTCTAACTTATTTTTATGTATTTCTATTTGTAAATGTAGCGAGTCTTCCCCAAATTTAATGGTAATTTAGTCTTCCTTTACCTTAGATTCTGAAGTGCACTTTAAATGGGCGATAATGATGATTATTATGATGGTGACGGGTTAGTACTGTTCGCATGTTAGATAGTGTTATGGTATTCATTTAAGTTAACTCCTGTAGATATTATTGATTAATCCTCGTAGTTTGTATTACGGACTGTTGTCGACGTAGTTTGTTTGGTATTTTCTGCTTGAGTAGTGGCTGAAATGTGATATTTTACCGGCTTTTATTTGACACTGCTTATCTTATTTGTATGTGCATCGCGAAAGCTCAAGAATCGCTTAGAATGAAAACATGGTAATGTTCCTTTATATAAATTGATGGTCATCTCGCCCAGCTTTCTGTAGATTAAGTTAGCAATACTCACAATTTAGACCATCACTGTAAATAGACTATTTCATTGATCTTTCAATAGGTACTTTTGTAGTTATATATTTGAGAACACTCATATCTATCAATGAAGTAATTTGACATAAAACACAATAGCCAGGTTTGTAGTTGTGTTAAAATTTCTTAAGAAGCAAAAAAGTTTATACAGGATCAACCTTTGTTAGTAATTTGTGAAGGTATGTACTCATGTTAGCAGTTTGTTGTTCTTACTGGGATTCCATACTTCAATAACAACTAATATTATGAAAGTTTTCTTGTTTTTCTTATAAGGAAGAAATTATATAAATAAATTACTGACAAAATGTAACATTGAATAATCTGTGACAGGCAAGAGAGGCCACATCTGTGACAGGCTACATTATACCTTCAACACAAAAGCTAATAATGTAACAGTTTGGCCAACGAGACAATGCATTCTTGACACCTGTCAGTTTCATACAAATGAATATGTTTTGCGAATTTGATCTTTATTAGCTACTAGAATTGTGGCACTGACAGGTGTCACGAACGCATTCTTTTGTCGGCTGGACTGTAATAGAATACACAATTGATAATCAACAATTAACAGTGATGACCTGTGTACACCCATTTTAATTCTCAATGAACACTAAATTCAAAAATTATTTTTTAATAGTATATTTATTAAAACATCTTCAATATAGGAGAATGGATTCCTTGGGGGCAGCACCCGAGGTCATCTACAACTGGGTTGACATCACATCAGACTTCTTCAGTCATATTCAAGGTAAACTTGGAACAAACTGTTTATTTTCATGTTTGTTTTATTTATACTTACTACTTCTCGAACTACTACTTAAATACTTTACAAACAGAGAATAGTTGAGATATACAAAACTTAACCACCTACCTACCACACATCTCACAGCTCCCCATGAAATTAAAATTGTTAATATTTTTGCGGCCGAGTTTCGTATAAACTTGGTAGTTGCTGTACCTTTTCCCTGTGTCCGTAAGTGACGTAGAACCACTCGTTGAGTTCGGTGGTGCATGTGTTGGACTCTGGTAAGTAAAAAACTATTCATGTAAGTCTGAGAACCCCCTGTCAGTTGGTTACATTACTTTTTCATTAATAATTGTCTAAGTGTAAAATGGTAGAATATGTGCCTAAACAGAGTTTTATTTAAAAACAATACTTTAATACATTAAATGTAGTAAAGTATTATTTTTGAAATGATTCTTTTTTGTAAAAACTTTTTTGCAAAAAAAAAACAACCGACTTCCAAAAACGACACTACACAGTGAAAAATAACTTTAATTTCGGAAGTCGGTGTCGTCGGGTTCGCATTTTCGTTGTTTGCCACCGACTTCCGAAATTAAAGTTATTTTTCACTTTGTAGTGTCGTTTTTGGAAGTCGGTTGTTTTTTTTTTGCAAAAAAGTTTTTATTTTTCACTTTGAAGTTGTAATTTTTACCAGTAATTTAGGTTTAAAAATCAAACTACTGAACCGTTTTTGATGAAATTTCTATGGGACCACTTCAGAAGTATCTCCTTTCGAACAAAAAAAGAATTTTGAAAATCGGTCCACAATTGGCGGAGAAATCGCGTAACAAACACACAAAAAAAAAAACATACCGTCGAATTGAGAACCTCCTCCTTTTTTAGAAGTCGGTTAAAAATGAGTATAAATTTTATACTCATTTTTACAAAAGAGAATCATTTTACTCCCAGGTCCTATAGACGTTTGGCAGGTGGTTGTGTGACTATGATAGATGGTAGGTGGTTAAGGGTTAATAAGATTTTGGTATAATATCAAGATTTCTACAAAACCCTGAAATATTTTAGATCTTCAACTTGGTGAGTTACTCCACGATGGCCACTTATTTGGTCTCTTTGAAGCCATGTCGGCTATTGAGATGATGGACCCCAAAATGGATGCCGGCATGCTCTGCAACCGAGGGAATCCTAAACCACTAAACTTCCAGCAAGCTGTTGCTGTAAGTATTTTTCATATTTTTATGTTTTTCTTGTATGAAAATGAGATTTTACTATATTAGGTGCAAATAACTTTTATCAATAAATATTATAATTACCCGCGTGTGACCGCATTGTTCTTCTAAGCTACACAAAGGATTTTGATGCAGTTGCACTATCTTTTTTTATATATAGATAGATATACATATATATATTATAGATATAAGTGTATACTTAATATATAAATATTAAATACACACATATGTAATAAAGAAATCTATATGTTATGATATGTTGTCAAGCTATAAAAACTGTGTAAACCAGGGGTGGGTCGCTTGTGTTGTATATTTCACTTGTTTATTGATTTCTGTTTTGATTATCACTTGTTCCTTCTCTTTACATGAAATGGCCTTGCCTTGCAGTAGAATAATGACAAATACCACAATTTAACACAAAACTAGAAAGATTTGTAAGATTAATGAAAAATTTATTAGTCCTGCATTCGAAAATGATTTTCATTTATTAATCTTGATTTAAAACTGACATTTAATACTAGTCTTAACCGAAAAAAATATATGAACTCAAACTAAAAGCTTTTCAAAAGTGCTTGTAAATGGTTTAAATGAAGTAAATCTTCAATTAAACCATTTACAAGCACTTTTAAATTGTCAAAATTAAATAGTCAGTCAATTAGTCAGTAAATCGAAGCTAGTTGCTCATTCCAAAATGTTGCTCTCTATGGAGAAGAACGGGCAAGAAACTCCAAGGACACTCTTTAATAATATAATAATAAATAATAATATCCCTGGACAGTTCACACAGCGCCATCTAGTCCCAAGCTAAGCAACCTAATGCTTGTGTTATGGTAACAAGATGGCTGATAAACTACTTATATACATTTTTTTTTGTAAATACATACATAGAAAAACACCCAGACTCGGAACAAATACATGTAGGTCATACAAATATTTGTTCCGTGCGGGAATCGAACCCGCGACACGCAGCGCAGCAGTCAATCGCTGAACCACTGCGCCAACCGTGTCGTCTTTTAAATCAAGATATTACAAAATCTTGGGTGTATTATTCTTTTTGCACATGGCTGTAATATTCTACATAGATTAAAGGCTTAGTCTACTTTCTGTATAATGAAAAATATTTCTGTTCTTTCACAGGCAGGAAAGTTAAAAATAGATGATCTTGAGCCAGCAGAGCTAATAGGCATCATTGACGCCACAATGGCCTGCATCGTCTCCTGGTTGGAAGGCCACTCGCTAGCTCAGACTGTATTCACAAACCTCTACCTGCATCAACCTCATTCTATTGTTAATAAGACTTTGAAGGCATATTGTATTGCTATATACAAACTGCTGGATTGTATCAGGGATTGTATTAACAAGTAAGTTGGTTTGATTGTTTACCTGAACACCAAACACTTAATGTAGAAAAGAATCTCTCTTTTATAAACTCTAGGAAACAGTAAAGATTAGGTACTTTTTACTGCTTCCTTGCAAACTTAGCGTTTTTTAATATTAATGTACCTGCATTAAAGTGAAAAAACTAGGGGTTTTTAATGTTAATGTACCTGCATTATCGTGAAAAAACTAGGTTTTTTTAATGTTCCTGCATTAACATTAAAAAATTGGGGTTTTTTAATGTTAATGCAGGTAGGCTCTTAGGTTCTCTTTCATATAATGGTTAGATCGAAGAACAGCAGTTGCTAGCGGCAACAGAAATACATAATTTGTGAAAAGTTCAACTGTCTAGCTATCACGGTTCTTGAGATACAGCCTGGTGACAGACAGACGGACGGACAGACAGCGAAGTCTTAGTAATAGGGTCCCGTTTTTACCCTTTGGGTAGGGAACCCTAAAAAAAGAAAGAAACTCTTGCTGTATAGTCAAATACCAAATGAAAAATCTTTAGACTTGTATATCGCCAACTCTTTAGCTTAGCAAGGGTGGCCCAGTGGTAACGGCTGCGACTTACGAGTTGTAGGTCGTAGATTCGAACCCAGACTGGCGCTTTAATTTGTATTAATAATTTCACCATAAGTAAAAAATCGCGAGGAAACCAAAAATCGAAGACATGTGACATCTAGGTACCAACTCGCACTGGGCTCGCCTGGTGGACTACGTTCCATTCCCTCGCACCGAGAGGAGCCCTGTGTCCCTGCAACATTGTATGCTAATTATGTAACTCTTTAGTTGCTACACAAATCTATTGATATTTTAACTGAACACATACATTTGTTTTATAAATTTCACCCCAATAGTTTTATTACTAGTCTATCAGATTGGTTTCATAATAATATCATACTAAGCAGTCTCCCACTTTTCCAGGGCCCAAGTATTTGAAGAGGAAGACTTCCAACCGATGGGCTACGGTTATCGTCTAGGCTCGAACCCGCAGTCAGGCAACACGTATGACGCGCGTCTCGAAGTCAGTGAGCAGAAGTGTGTGTTAATGCTCAGAGAACAAGAGGAGGAACTCAATAAGAAGGCTCGGAGTTGTGATGATGAGGTGAGGGTAAAGTATTTTCAGATCAAGAAGCAACGCGCGCTTTACTTGTGGTTCAATCAACTCAGCTTATTGCAGTCCACTGCTGAACATAGGCCTCTCCCAGGCTGCGCACTCTGTCCTCCGCCTTGCGCATCCAGTCTGACCCAGCCACCTTTCCTTACCTTACCTTTACTTATGATAATTAAGTATAAACACGTTGGGAATGTGTGTGTAAGCACAGGAGCTCTCGGTACCGTCACCGGACAAAGGCGCCGATTCCCTTGTTCACAAACTAAACTAAATTTAAGTTCAGTGCATCTTTTTCTTTCTATTTCATTAAGAAAAGGACAGAAGATAAATATTAGTACTTGTCAAATTGTGTCCTGTCAAATTTAGATACTCCATAGCAAGTTTAGACGTGATTAAAAACATGGTTACTAAAAATACGTCAATTTACGTCAGGCGCTGGCTAATTTGACAGGACTAAACTAATATTTATCTTCTGTCCTTTTCTTAATGAAATAGAAAGAAAAAGATGCACTGAACTTAAATTCAGTTTAGTTTGTGAACAAGGGAATCGGCGCCAATGGCGAAGTAAGAAGTGTGCATGTGTGTGTATGTAGTATAATAACTGTAATATAATGTATGATAGCTACTAAAAGAGTACTTAACAGTCTTCATCAGCAAAGAGGTTTTAAAACATGAACATCCGATAATTTACTGGTTGATTTTTTTGCCATAAGGCGATAGAATAAGCCTATTCATCCTCTTTACAAAATCTCGTAAGTGGCCTTCAATGGAACAAAACCAATCAATAAAACAGGCCTACATTATACACTCCTGGACTGCAGTTTATTGTATAGGTGTCTATGACTTTTTAAATGGTCGTGAATTCTAATTTGGAACAATAATTACACCAAAATGACCAGATGATGGCCAGTATGTCAGCTTCAAAACTGCATAAAAACTTTTTTTTGAGGCGGGGATTGTATGTTATAGGGGTTTATTTATAAACAATGATTAAACTTAAGTAACATTAAATCGTCGAAATTTTATGGCTAATGACTACTTAACTATAAGCAAGGTTTATGAATAACTCGTTTATTCATAAACCTTGCTTATAGTTAAGTATTGAAATAAGGATTTAAGGATTGAAATAACTTGTTTTTAGGACAATCTATGGGCCGCCCTGCAAGCCCGCATCAGGTTCACGAGAATGTTCTTCCAAGCCCTCCTCATGATTACCAAGAGAGACTCCCAGTCCGGAGCCGATTGCGTCGCTCTGCTCAATGGCTGCACCGAGATGATGAAGGTCATCATCAAGACCTCGGGGAAAGGCACACAGCCTGTGGAGAATTGTGAGTTGTATGATAAAGGCGTTATTTTAACTTCAATACCTTAAAAGTAATTTAATTTTGTCACAAATTTTACGGTAAGGTTCAAAGTTGATTGGGAAAATTTGACTGTTTCGGGTAGCTTGATCTGCTGGCGTCTGTACAAGGATCACCCATTTTATTGTTACATCACTGACATCTTAATTTTATGTATCTACAGTCTAAGCAAATATTTTTTTTACTTACTAAAGTACTCGTAAGTTATTGTAATGGCGTCAAATGCAAATTAAGTTTTAGACCTCAATGGACTCACACATCACACACATCACGTCACATCAAGAGTATTTGGATCAAACACTGTGGTCCATGGATTCAGTGTAAACTTTTTGTGTATTGTCTGGGTTGTCGATTAATTTAAATATTTGTTTAGTCAAATGAATGCCTTCATAGCAGAGATTTGCTTGTACCATAATCGTCTACTTTCTTTAATTAATTCTATTTTTTCGTGAAAACTTAACAACAATGATTAAACTCTTATATTTTGAAAAATGATTTTTTAATAATTATTTTTGGGAAGGTAACCTTTCTTTATAAGTTACTTTGCCATTCCAGCCGACTCCCCAAACCCCATGGGGTTCGAGCCGATGATTAACCAGCGCCTACTCCCGCCAACGTTCCCGCGCTACACTCGCATCAAGCATCGGGCCGAGGCGCTGCATTACTTCGACGAGCTAGTAGGCAGGCTGCGCCACGCCTGGAAGATCACCTCCTGCACCAACTTCCATACCGCGCTGGTAATAATATATACATATATTGTTCCACTTGCGACCGCGCAGTGCAGAGATATAAACCTCCTTTATATACAATTCATTGTGATTTTTAGCTGGCAGCAAATGGAATCGTTTTGCTTCTTTCGGTAAACTCTCCAGTATGTTAGTATAGATTGTCAAAATTATAGGATACCGATTGTTTCTCGTGGTCTTTTTTGCCAATTGTAGCAACTTTTCCAAAACCTAACGTTCATTAATTTAAACACTCCATAAGTATGCTAATTTTAAGCAGCCATATAAATGATTGTCAGATTAAGTGAAAAACTACACTTAATGTATCTTATGTATACTAATATTTTATATAGGTAAAATTGTTTGTTTGTTTGTATGTCGGGGGTAATCTCCGGAGTTCATGATCCATTTCTAAAAAGGTCTACACTGGTAGAAAGCTACATTATGTGTTAGTAATATAGGCTATAAATTATGTTTTACATCATGCATTTTAGCTGAGCTATCACAACTTTTGTCTAGCAAGTCGGAAAGAAATACCTATTAAAACAGAATTATTTGCATGCGCTGCCTCAACGGTTGTATATAACTAAAAACAATATATGGCAATATGGTCCGCCTTAAATACTTCTACAAAAAAGTCCGGGACACCGTATTTCTATCTTTTATATTTTATCTTTTAAAATCACTTTTATGTTTTAAAAAGGTATTTTTTTCACATGCTTTATGTTTGGATGAAAATATAATTTTTAATTATGAATCCTTATCAAAATAAAATATTTTATGATCACAAGGACATTATAGAGATAAGATTTGCCTTTTACAGTATGTCAATTGGTCATATAGTTTCGGAGATAATAGAAAATTACTAAAACGCAAAATGCCGCTAAAACATTCACGGATACAACTACACATGCTTTGTGCAGACGTTTTATCCATTTACCCATAGGTGGCGTTGAACAAATACGTAATTTTTCTGACTCACGGTGTTCATACTTTACGCGGATTAATGACATTGTCGGTATTGCCATTGGGTGATGTAAATGGTGATGATTGGATGTCGTTCTGTGGATTTCTATTGGTTTTGGTTGTTTTAAATACTTCGTTCCGTCTACGGAGGAACGAGGACCCAACAATTCCAGGCGCGGACGAAGTCGCGGACAGAAGCTGGTACACATTATAAATTAAATTTGCTTTTTGTGTTTGTATATGTGACCGCGTTATTCTTCTAAACCACGCAACGGATTTTGATGCGGTTTTCACCGTCATTTTGAGAATTTATTCCGGAAGGTTTATATGTATACGGGCACCATCCTCTGTATCTTTCTCCAATACTCATTGGGAAGGCATACGTTTAACAGTGGACGTCAAACTTTATTATGGCATGTCTAATGTAAATATGATTTAGTGAATCATTCTTTCGTTATTCTATGTTCTTTTTTCAATTCAAAATTTGACACACGCTTAGAACTAAAACCTCAATTCAAACTCTCCACAGGATTTCTTCATGGAGTTCAGTCGCCAGCGCGCCTGCATCCTGTCCCGCTCGGCGCTGCAGCTGCTGTACCTCAGCCCGTCGCCGGCCAGCACGGCCAGCATGGCGCAGTCGGCCATGCCGGGCCCGGCCGGCCAGCCGCGCCCGCTGCACCCCTTCGTGGAGATCCTGCGCGACTCTGTGAAGAGCTTCGTCAACCCGCCCGCTCTGACTCCCAAGTCCCCCATGATCTCGACGCCGCAAGTAAGTTCTTTTGTAAGTTCTTTTTGGAAAACCGACAAACTTTTAGGCTGTCCATTAGGTTAACCGTTTTTTGACAGCTGTCTTAGAACGTACATATTCCAGATTACGTAAAATTTAAGAATAGAATAGAATACTCTATATTGCAAAACAACAATTCAATTCAATCAAAAATTCAATCATCATCATCATCTGCCTAGCCTTTTCCAAACTATGTTGGGGTCGGCTTCCAGTCTAACCGGATGCAGCTGAATACCAGTATTTTACATGGAGCGACTGCCTATCTGACCTCCACAACCCAGTTACTGGGTAATACGATACCCCTTGGTAAGACTGGTTGTCAGACTTTCGGGCTTCTGACTACTCGTAACGACTGTCAAAGATCCACGAATGACAGCCGGGACCAACAACGGCTTAACGTGCTTTCCGAGGTACGGAGGGGTCATTCAACTTCTTTTTTTTTTTTCATTTGCTCAACTTAACTGCATAAGTATCTCATTGAATTATCTTATTTATGGCTTCTTACAGACATTATAATACTGCACGTGTATCAATCAACGTATTGTGTGTTGCTGCAATCACTAGATCCATCTGTCAAAAAACGGTTTACCGAATGGACAGGGTATAGTTAATTGAACTGACACTAAACGTTAAGCAAACTCAAAATATTTTTATATTTCTAGTCACATAATATTCTACACACAAGCCTATGCCGAAAGCAACCTGACTCGTCTTTTAGTTTCATGGGGCAAGCCGGATTTATAGTCTTGTATGATAATTATTCCCAATAATGATTAAGTACTTTACGATACACTATCTGTATGCTTAGTGTGAGTTTTTTTAACTTCACCATCGCGTTAGAGTTTACTCTGATTTGTATGGCACCGAATTAGCGCCACCTGGTGCCATACGCGAGAACTAAAAAACGCGAGTGTGAGTTTTTTATTTTACTTTGTCGATGGTGACGATCGATTCCCGTTCGATAGTGAGCTCGTAAATTAGCGTGACTCTGTGATAACGCGAGTGTAAGTTCCAATTTTGACATTTTTGACAGCTCGTTTGAGAAACGCGTTCACTTTCGAATACGTTAATCCTTCACTGAAGGATTTATAGTGAGAGCCTTGAGCGTGGTGAATTTTCAAAGTTATTTTATTTTAATTCGTTGTGTGGGTTCATTATAACTAATATATTTTGGTTGGAAGATGACATCACGTTTATATTTTGCTTGGAAGATGTTTGAGAATATTATTATAATTACGTAGTCGTTACTACAGTCAAGAAAGTTCTACAATCAAAGACATTAAATTATTTACTTGACAATATCTTAAATCTCTTTGTCTACAATAAATAAAATTCTTTTAGCAAACTTGTAATAAAATCTTTACTTTTTTCCTAATCAAATCTAATAAGTAGGTACCTACTTTCAGTATTTTCTAAATTAATAACAATCATATAATCAATTATGATTGTTATTAATTGCATATTCTTTGCAGTCATCATCTGCTATTCCTTTCCCATATTTGGATCGGCTTTCTGTCCCAACTGGATTAAGCTGAATACCAGTAGGATCCTACATGGAGCAATTGCCTATCTGACAAGATAGGCAGTTTCTCCAGTGACGATGCTGACTTTCGGTGTAGTGAGTGTCCGAGACAGGAAGTGTATAATATGCATGTAAAATAATTATGATTTATTTGTTTAGAATTAGAAAGGTTGAGTAGTGAATCTGACCATAGTAAGAGAAGTTATTCAATTTTAATTAGAGGTAATGAAACACCAACCACAAAGAAGGTTGCAGTACTTTTATTCATCATTAATCAGTCTTAAATTGTGTCACAAACTAGGAACTTTATTTTGATATTATAACAATTCTTCGAATTCTTAACTAGTTACTTGAGGTTTAAGATAACTTTATTGTTACAAATTATTTACATATAATAATATCATCATCCTCATATGCCTAGCCTTTTTCCCAACTATGTTGGGGTCGGCTTCCAGTCTAACCGGATGCAGCTGAATACCAGTATTTTACATCGAGCGACTGCCTATCTGACCTCCACAACCCAGTGACTGGGTAATATGATACCAGTCTTACATATTATAATAATATAACAAGTAGTAAATAGGAACATATTATAAATCACACAACTTCTTATGAAATTTCAACTTTTAACTTAAAACTAACTTACATAAATAATACCAAAAAAGGTGGTGGGCAGTAGTAGTACTTAATATGATCTAAATATATCTAATTAGTCTTTAAAAAATGTATCCACAATAATTTTCTCTAAAAGATTTAATCCTCTGTGGCCTACAGCTTGCCACTCCCTCTGAGCCTGCACCTCTATTTCTCTAATCCTATTCTGCTCTCTCCTCGAGTCCATGTAATCTTTATGTTGCTGTTCTTTAAAATTTCTCCAAAACGAATATGCTTGGAATTCTTGCACGACGAGGAGTAAGTAGTTTGCACAGATGTAACAGGCTCTGGCTGAACTACACGGACATGAGATGAAGGTCTAGTTGGGGAGAGCATGCCCGTCTCTAGAAAAAATATTAAAAGTTATTTATATTGTGAGTTGTCATGTTATAGAGCTTTTTAAAAAAACTTACTTTCTTACCTTCCACTTTATCTCCACAAAAGAAAAAGGTGTAGGAGCCATGGTAGGTGGCAACTGTGCTGGGGCAATGCCTCTTGATGGCTCTGGCTCATTCCAATTAGGTTGGATACATAGAACATAAAAATTGTATGTTCTTCAGACTTTAAAGTTTTTCAGCTGATGCCACGACACAACATAACCATACTTCAGGCTAACTTTTTTCCAAGTTTCATCAAAAACACTTCACAGGTTGAGCACAAGTAACAGGTGGAATTGGGCTGAATGTGAATCTCCTGTAAGAGAATACAATTTATGAGACACAATAAAGTAACATAATTTTGTACTACCGGTTGGTGTTATTTAAGAAGTTTAAACCTGTGACAACCTAGCTTCTTCTACTGCCAAGCCCGTAGCGACTTGGACACCAATAATATTTGTTGCAGATAGCTTGCTGAGGTCTCCATGCATAAAACTAAGTCAAATAAACTTAGTTTTATTTCTGCAAAGTTCACAGATTATAAGCTCGCTAATCACCAAATAATTAAAATTCCACTTACTGCTCCATAAATGTCACTATCATAACATAACTTTTCTTTATTTTTAATTAATAGAATCCAATATTATTCTAAATCACAAAACATAAACAAAGTCTTTATAACCAACACAATTTGATAGACAGCCGCTTTCATTAGGAACACTGAATATAAATGTCATTCTATTTGGTCGGTTTATCGGAGGACGCTTACGTGACACCAACATAAGAAAAATAATGCTCGCAATTCACGGTGAGCAAACGCTTATCGGATGGTTAGATTCGATGGTAACTCACACTCGCATGCATTCGGTTCTCGATACGTTTGACGTTAACTCGATTTACGCGATGGTTAAGTCATTCGAACAATGCTGTCAAACTCACACTAAGCATACTGATGTGAATATGGCTCTGACTTTAGATAAATATATGTTGTTACATGGTTTTTAGTAAGGTCTTATTTTTTAAAATTTGTCGCGTTTGACTACTAAAATAGATTGTATGTAAGATAAATGTTACCAACACAGAGTACTTATGTTATTACTTATTTTGATTAATAATAATTTTTTATTGAAATGTTTAAGGCGCGTGAGTTCGTGGAAAATTTCCTGGCTCGTTGTGTGCGTCCGTTCGCAGTGTTGTTACAAGTGTGCGGACACAACCGGGCCCGGCAACGGGACAAGCTCGCCTTACTGTTGGACGAGTTCGCCGCTTTACAAGAAGAGGTATGTATTGCTTCTTGTTTATGGTATGCTTTCTGTTTTCATATACTTCCTTCTTTCATTGTCACCTCTATAATTCATAAAGCTAATAGGTTAGCGTACTGATACACTGCATTTGATGATATTATTTTAGCAACATATAAACGGCCACCTCAAAATTATCAATTTCTTCAAAGCAAACTACACTAATTTTAAATAGAAAATCTTAATTTTCTAAATATTACTGAATGTACCAAAACGCGCGGCGTGTCAGCGGCAATGAGAGTGTTAATTATTGTTTCATTTGCAAAGACTTCTAAAAATACGTGCCAATTTATTGAATACGGGGCGACTGCCACTTGTGCTCCAAAAATCGCGAAATAAATTACTGTAATTTTTTTTCTACCTATGCGAACTTTTTCTGTAAAAGTGGTTCATAAAATAATAAAGGTTTCCATTTATTTAAATTTCTCCTTGTTTGTATGTAGGCGGAGAGCGTGGACGCGGTAGTGAGCGGTGCAGCTGGCACAGGTCCTCGCGCGTGCTTCGGCACGTGGGTGTTGTACCACGTGCTGCGGGTCATGATCGCGTATCTGCTATCAGGGTTGGAGCTTGAACTGTACAGCGTGCACGAATACCATTATATTTTCTGGTGAGACTTTTTATTTATTTTTACGATCATGTTCAGAAAGTTTGTTAGTTTTGCATTTACTTTCATTTACCTCACTCCCAAGACGTCTGGTCATACACGCGCCGAACATCCTCGAAACGTAGTATTCCCTGACGTGCTTGGTCGCACCGCCTTGTCTGGCGTTGCATGCATTACTTACTGCATGCACGTTGTATGATGCACGAAGTGATGTTCCATGAAGAAAAACGCTTATCCTAAAAATAGAACGAAAAGAAGTATCCTGTAATGGACATTTTATTTAATTTATTAATTGGCAGTACACATTTTTTTTTTGGGTGTGAAATCGTCATATGACTTCTCCCGCTCTGGGCGGAGCGGGACGGCGTCAGACTTTTACTCAGTTGCCTGTGCCAGGGGCCACGGTATCTCTTTCGAACAACGCGCGGTCCTGGCAGAGTACACATACAGTCACGAGCAAAAGTATGTATACGCTCGGCTTTATTCAAAAGCGATTTACTCCTTCATTTTTGAATGAAATTTTATGTTGTTACGAACATAGCATTTTCGAACCCATAGGTTTATGTAATGTATCGTATTTCAACGTTGCATTCGTTATTTCACGAAAAAATCGCATTTGAAAGTTGCTAAGTGTTAACATATTGGTGCTCGTGACTGTACACCTTACTTAACATCTTTAAAATGAACAACCCCATTCCAAAGTCCAAACATTCCAGGTATCTCTACGAGTTCCTATACGGCTGGCTAGTCTCGGCATTAGGCCGTGCTAAGAACTTGGCAGGCGACGCAGCGAGGCGAGATAGTCGGGATTCACGCAAGCAACGCAAGAGCAAGAAGAGAGTGCGACCCTATGCGAGAGAAGGCCTACTCTGCAATGTGATGCAGAACATGTGCGGAGGATATTATAAGGTAAAGTTTTTATTTATATGCCTGATGTACTAGGATATAGTGTCAGCTCTAGGGCGGGGTGAGAACTTGGCAGGTGACGCGGCGAGGCGAGATAGCAACAACGCAAGAGCAAGAAGAGGGTGCGACCGTACTCGCATAGGGTCGGACCCTATTCTTGCTCTTGCGTGGGAGGACTATGCAATGCGATACAGGATCAAAAATAAATTGTTTCAGACCAACAACAGCTAAGTTTTGTTACAACAACCGTTTTGTGTTGGTCTATCAACAGTATTTTTTCTGCCCATCAACAGTATTTTTTTCTGTCCAACAGTTTTTTTCTGTCAAGTAATAATAGTTATGTAAAGTATAATTGAGTAGTCTGCATAATTAACCGAGTATTACCGCTGCTGAATATCCTGCAAAAATCTTCCTATTTTCCAGGCCCTCGTCGCCTTCAAGCTGCAGGGCAAGATCCGCCAGCCGCAGTCGGAGTTCGACAACGAGGCAGTTCGCTACAAGCACCGGTTCGCGCCTCTGTCTGTCCTGACTCCGCCACAGGTCCACTACCATGAGTTCTGCGAAATGACACAGCCACTGCAGTGAGTACACTAATATTTAAAAAACCGGCCAAGTGCGAGTCGGACTCGCCCATGAAGGGTTCCGTTACGTTACGATTTATGACGTATTAAAAAAAAACTACTCACTAGATCTCGTTCAAACCAATTTTCGGTGGAAGTTTATATGGTAATGTACATCATATATTTTTTTTTAGTTTTATCATTCTCTTATTTTAGAAGTTACAGGGGGGGGGGGGACACACATTTTACCACTTTGGAAGTGTCTCTCGTGCAAACTATTCAGTTTAGAAAAAAATGATATTAGAAACCTCAATATCATTTTTGAAGACCTATCCATAGATACCCCACACGTAAGGGTTTGAAGAAAAAAAAAATTTTGAGTTTCAGTTCTAAGTATGGGGACCCCCAAAATTTATTGTTTTTTTTCTATTTTTGTGTGAAAATCTTAATGCGGTTCACAGAATATCTATCTCTACTTACCAAGTTTCAACAGTATAGCTCTTATAGTTTCGGAAAAAAGCGGCTGTGACATACGGACGGACAGACAGACACACAGACAGACAGACATGACGAATCCATAAGGGTTCCGTTGCCATTTGGCTACGGAACCCTAAAAATAACTATACCATTGTTATTGTTCAGACTGTTTGTTAGTAGTTTTGCCGTATTATTTTTAGCAAAATGTTTCTTCAGCAAGGTCAGATGCGTAGTACTCGCAACTGGTGGGCGTGTCGGACCTGGGGGGTGACACTGTAGCGGTATCTACAACGTCACATGCGAACAACGCGTCATACTGACGTCACGCAAATCCTGCATCTCGCAAGCAGAGTTTACCGCGCACTTAGCATAGATACAATTTCCCAACATCAATCGTTGGGCAATTGCCCGCCAGACACAACACCTGTCTGGTGTTCCTCATGCCTCCAAAACACCACCTCTTGAAAGAGATGGAGCTATACGGAGCGTATAGCTCCATCTTTCTTTACACTGAAGTAAGTAAAAATAATAGTGCTGTAAGAGGTCTCACCCCTCAGATATAAGAACGTGGACGAAACCAAAGGATTTAGAGATTTTAGAGATGGCGTTTTTTAGTTTTTGCCTACTCTTTTGTTCATGAACTAGTTTATTTTATCTCTTTATATAATTTACTTACAGATACGAAAACCCTGTGATACTGTATCTCGGTGGCTGCAAACACTTCCAGCAGGCTCGATCTTTACTGGAAACCATCACGACACCTGATCAGGAGGTACGTAGTCACATTTCCATCTGGTTAAATAAAATAAATAGAAATTGTTCCAAAGAGTGCTTCTCTTTGGAACAATTTCTATTTATTTTATTTTATTGAATTAGAAGGATAGGCTTCGTAAAGTATGATATGCAGCTAGCTAAGGCTTCGAATGGCGCGCAAGAAATCAAAAGAGGGTGAGTTTTTATTTGACGTAAACTTTATAGTTGACGTAAACTTGTACTGAAAACGGTGTCAGATCGAAATAGAGTAAGCATAAAAACTCACACTAAAGCCACAGTACGTACGAAACTCATCCTATGCAATATCGATGTGTACCTAGTCTGCTACCAAAACCTTATTTCTTTAAGCTGGTTCAAGGGCTGAGCAGGCATACTATACTGTCTCTATTACTATGTTTTTGTATTTAGTTTAACAAAAATCATTAGGATTTATACTACTACTAGTTGCGCCCCGCGGTTTCACCCGCATAGGTCTCGATCCCGTGGGAATACCGGGATAAAAAGTATCCTATGTCCAAATCCAGGTCATGGTCTACCCATGTGCCAAATTTAATCCAAATCCGATCAGTCGTTTTAGCGTGAAAGCGTAACAAACAAACATACAAAAAAAAAATCTCTTTATAATATTAGTTAAGAAATAAAATAACCGAAACTTTGTCCTTTCTTTCAGGTTCAAGATCTTCTGAAGGTAGCCAAAACAAACTTCGTAGTATTAAAATTATTAGCTGGAGGACACAAAAGGGACTCGACAGTCCCCCCGGAATTTGACTTCTCCGTACATAGACATTTTCCTATTATCAAACTAGTGTAGTTTTAGACAGGTTTTAATAGGAAATTTACATCAAGAGTTGATTCTTGTGACCTAGATTATGAACAAAGCAGCTATCAAGTTGACTCGAAGGAAGCTGTCTGGCTAGTCCCTTCCTTTGATATTTTATTGGTCAGTAATATAACTTTATATCGATGTTACATCTGCAATATTCACAGTATCGTATGTTGCGCAATATCATTGAATCAGCACTTGCACTCAAACGATCCATTATTTTCACGCAATAACATTGACGACCCATATTCTTAAGTGTTTTCGCGTGAGCAAGATCTGCGCAGCGTGAGCAAGATCTGCGCAATACTTATCCTGCACGGTGCAATAAAAATTAAAACTCGCTCAAACTTTTGTTCAATCATTGCGCAAGCTTCAATTTTAATCCTTAAAGGTCAAATACATTGCGCAATAGGCTATTTTCCTAAAAAAATCTAATTGGTCCGTCAGTTAGATTATCAAAAAATATTGAACCCGTATTTTTTCTTTTGTCAATTATATAAAAAATGATGAAGATATCGCCCGTTAAAGTTCCGCGTGACGTCACTTGCTTGCGGCATTTTTGCAAACAAGTGACTTCTTGACCCCCAAAATTTGACGCGCTTTATCTTTGTAGTTTTTTGTTTGATTGATAAAAGAAAAAATTCGTGTCCATTATTTTTCGATAATCTAACTGACGGACTAAATATAATTATTATTTTTTTACCCAGGCAACTACCCCATTCGACATATTGCGCAATATACCTAATTGATCGTTTTTGTGGATGGTGGTCTACTAGTATGAAAAGACTGGAATCTTCTTCTTGAATCTATTAAGGTTAAAGTAAGATGTTTTTTTACGCGCCGTAGTTTATTTATCAGAATATTTTATTGAAGTACAGATTATGAAATGAACCCCGATAATGCAACATTATGTAAATTATTTGTATTGTTATACTGTAATTATTATCGTGTGTATAGACGGAAATGTAAAATTAAGATGATTTTTAAATGTGCAATAAAAATCATTTAAAGTATTTCTCTCTTTGCGTAATTATAATTCTCAAGCCTTCGCTGTCCATTTCTACCAAAGCGTGATTAGACGACGGTCAAGGTCAAATTTTAAGTCATCCATAAATTTGTAGACAAACATCCCCGTGGGGGAGTGTAACACATCGGGGAGATGAAAATTTCGTTGCTTTTGACCTAGGACGTCTAGTTTTCGAGATCAGAGGGGCAATTCTCGTAATTTTAAGAACGTTCAGTCTGATCTCAGTCTCAATCTGTCAAAAATACCTCTAATTTCCCTACATTTTGACAAGTTTTTGAGTTTTCAGTTTTCAGCTATCTTGTTACCATAACACAAGCATTAGGTTGCTT
This sequence comes from Apamea anceps, assembly GCA_951799955.1. NCBI lineage: Eukaryota > Metazoa > Arthropoda > Insecta > Lepidoptera > Noctuidae > Apamea > Apamea anceps. Next base: position 8,174,421 of record OX637501.1, read on the forward strand.
AGCTTGGGACTAGACGGCGCTGTGTGAAATGTCCAGGGATATTATTATTATTATTATTTGTTTGTCGCCGAGATGCTGCGACTAGATTTTGAACGTTTTAAATTACGAGAATTGGCCTTCTGATATATGCGAAAAGTGAAAAAAAAAACAGGTAATGTATTTTAGGACGCAAATTACAATTTAAACTTGTCTGAATCCGTAGACGCCGCTTCAGAGATTCTCAAGGCGTCTTGTAAACTTCAGTTCCCGAATATAGTTATAACAGTGACAGACAGCCGTGTTAACATAAGTTAACACGGCTTTACACAATCTAAATCCAAAAAACGTCACGGTCACGGTCAAGGTCAAGGTCAATTGTAGTCATACATGAATCTGTAGGCGAACGTCTCGGAATGGTCTGCTCTAAGGGAAGACGAAAATTTCGTTATTTTTGACCTAGGACGTCTAGTTTTCGACATATTTGCATAAAGCAAAAAATCAAGATATCAATTAAAAAACAAAATTAAAAAAGCATGATATCCATTTTAGGACGCACCTTGCGATTACGCAAACAAAACCAAGATCAATTGATTAATCCTTCTTCATCTCATCATCTTTTTCATTAGTTTACTAATCAATTGAAAAGTACTAGGCTGCCATAATGTCAAGGGGGGTCACAAATCTCACCAAAAAGTGAGGAACAATCCCTAGAAAATTGGTCAAAATAAAACACATGAAATATCAAAGCATTTACTTATATATTTTCAACGCGATTTCACAAATACTTATTAGTTTAATACAGTGTCAGATAATGATGTTTTAAGTAATTCATTGAGTATTCATTGCTATTTAAATACATAACTTATTAGTTATCTTCTTCGTCGGTGTCCGCATCCGAAACGTCTGTGTAGCAGTCGGTCTCCACGGCTTTCACCCTCAGGAAGTCGCTGGATTGAGGACCTGGAATCAAAGTATTGGGCATGATTTTAATATTGTAAGCAAATGAAAGACGTCGAACGGTTTTTAACCAAAAATTGGTCTTTATGATGTTATTTTATACCTAGAGAATGAGTTTATTTTAGGTCGGACTTTTCCATCTCATAGCGGTTTGAGGAACAGGGAGTAAAGTTCACTCATACTCTATAGAAAAGGGAGGATCCTCCGACCTGACGGGTGTTGTGTCTGGCGGGCAATTGCCCGATGATTCATGTCGGGCCGTTGTATATATGCTAGTTGCGCGGTAAACTCTGCATGCGAGATGCAGGATTTTGCGTGACGTCAGTATGACGCGTTGTTCGCATGTGGTGTTGTAGATACCGCTACATCATTATTGCATTCAATCATTTTGAGTTGGATTAACAGTATTGCTTCATCATCATCATTCAGTCGATAGACTTCCACTGCTGGACATAAGCGTAGGCCGCTTCCATGCAACGTCGTAACGACAAGTGGTCAAGTTATTAGTCTTGCCTTTTCCGTCGTACCTACTGCTCCGTCGTTGCAGGACTCCTAATGTGACGTGGATGAAATTGTTTTTGAAAGCCAAAAGAAACTGAATGACTAGCGGAAAGTTCAATCAAATCATTGCACATGATGAGATCTGAGAGCATCTGATAATTTGGCCTTAAAAACCGAACGACTTTCAATCCAATTCATATGTTTGAAAAAGTCGTCCAGACCGAATTCCGACCATGGTGACCAATTTCAGCGAGATTTTACCCTACCCTTACCTTGTACCTGGTACCGTTACCTTTTTATGAAAGAGCTCATAACAAAACTGTCATCAAACTCAAAGAAAACCAAAAGCAAGTCTTTAATTCTGAATACATATTGCTGTAATCATACCTTCGAAGTACTGTAATGAATGACTCATATCATACCAGAGACAGACTGCATAATAGGATTACGGCTAAACCTAGCCTTGTGTTAACATTCAAATTCAATTAGGTTCACGTGACCTTCGTTTGACCCGGCCGTCACCTGTTTCTTTGCCCCAGTTTTTAAATGGAAGCTGAGATTGTGACAGGCCCCAATTTTGCGGCCAGTTTTAACTTTTCGAAAAAGGACACGTGTTTTTCAGATTTTAATGTTCTCTTGATATTTTTCATTCTAGCGAAGACGCAATGTTCTACCTAATCTTTGGAAGTCGGAAAAGGGAGTTCCGTTTCATGGAAATTGATTTCTGCATTACCTAAGGAATTGTCGTTACGTTGCCGATTTTAAAGACAAAAACTTTTCTGTTTGACCTGCAAGTAGCTATAATAGTGACGAACTCGTACGCAAGTATAAAGGCGCTGCACTACAACAGCCCACAGCTAAGCTATACTCATGTACTTTCTATGACAATGTAGGCACCTACATTTTCACGGCCACACTACGCACGAATGGAAAATAAACAACCCCGCAGCTCTTAAAGGTGCATACGCACTTTGCGAGGCGTGCGGCACAACGCATGTGTACTTGCTTGGTCTATTATAATGCATGTACATACGTACATTGCGAGGCATGTGCTTCGCGTGGGATGCGAGTGTGTATCCACCTTAATGTGGGAAACCTCCCGAGTAAATACTAGGTAGCGGTGGACGATCGCCTTAATAAGCCATGATTAGGTAAACTGTGGTCAAGCAACTTACATGTTTCAGTATAAACGGTGTTGGCACCGAAGTCTTGTATAGGCGTCGGAGTGACGGAACGGTCGTCTTCCTCAATTCCTTCAGCGATGTCCTCCTCGTCGTCATCACTCTCTATTATTATTTCTACTTCTTCACACTCTTCCACCTGGATAAGCAAAGGAAAATAAATAATCTGCTTCGATTACCTACTTGGTTATTGAATTGATATGATGGATATGACACGACGTGGATTTGGGTCTACTGTTGTTTAAAAGTCTGTTGAGCCATGTTTTAACAAAATATCCCAAGTACGAATAATTAAACTTCACAAAAGTGAGGTAAAGTTAGTGGCAACAAACCCCTGTGTTAATTTCCTACAAACTATGCTGACGACGCGACGTCTGTAAAAACATCTAAAGTCTGATTTGAATTTGCTACACTAAAATGACAGCTGCGATCGACCTTTTCCACTAAAAAGGTCGATCGCAGCTGTCATTTTAGTTCCGTACCTCAAAAGGAAAAACGGAACCCTTAGGTCACTTCGTTGTCCGTCTGTCAAGTCCCTTTTTCTCAGAAACGCGTGGAGTTATCAAGTTGAAATTAATATCAAATACTCAGGGCTGCAATCCCTTCTTGGAAGATCTTCACTCCACCTAGCCAGAGGCTCGCCGTCCTCATATAAAACAATATATAAATTGGTACGCTCACTGACCTGAATATCAAAAGACTGCTGCTTATTTTTATAGTCAAGGAGTGCGGAAGACGAAGACTTCTGTTTGTGGTGAGCCAAGCGCTTGATGTTGCTAGGAGACGGCGTTCCCTGGGTAGGGTCACCGTCGCTAACCAGATACTCCACGTCGAGATTCAGAGGCAGATTAGGATTGCCAGATACCTTTCGTCGACGCAGTTGGCATTCTGATTCGTCTGCCATTTTGTTTTTGTCGTATAACTGGAAAAGAATTACAGAGTATTAGAAGTGAATTATTTCTATGGTACTTTGAAGAATTAATATGCATACTTTACTTTTGTGGAACATTAGGTATAGAAATAAATATTCTGCACATCCCTTGCCGTCTACGTCGTTTTTAAGAGTAACACGACAAGACAGTTATTGTGGAACCGCTTATCAGGTTGATCAAATTCGGGGGTGCGGCGAATGTACTAGTATCTCTCGGGCCCCCGACTCATGGTACTGGAGGGAACCGTGGGGTTTTAGTCAGTAAGAGTCCGACATAACCGGTTCGGTCTCCATGAGGATTTCCACAAGAAAAAAAGGTCGATCAAGTTATAAAAAGGACCAACGTGACGTCATAAATTAGAAAATTGTTCTATTCGTTCTTAGAAAGACGATTGAAGTTAACATATGGTTACTAGGTGTAGGTCGATGTATATAAACTATATGACCGAGGAAACAGCAAATACCAACGTTTTTGAGTCCATAAATATGAATTATTCTAATTATATAGTTAAGTACCGTAACGATTTAATAGCAGACACAAAAATGAAAAAAAAATCTTACCAAAATATGGAAATCCTTCTAATTATAAACCACACCAACTGTTGCCTTTTAGTTGATAAAATACGTCTTGATGCTATAAAATGACGGGGTATCGAAAATGGTGAGTGGACACTGGGGCGGGCGGACGCTAAGTAGGTAGCTTGCGGGCTCTAGAACGAAGCCTTAGGCCGCTAATCTGCACTGTTTTTTTTCAGGTGAGCGCAACATTTTGTTGTGAGGGTAGTTTTTGGCATTAGAAACGTGCCCATAGGTATTTTTATAGTAAGTACTAGCGTTGTAATACCTTTTTGTTGTTGTGTGCCTGCTGAAGAAGGTTTCAAACTTACCAAAGTTTCATCCCAATCGGTTGAGCCATTTTCGAGATTTTGTGAGACTAACCCACGGCAATTGATTTTTATTATGTTTTAAAGAAGAAGATTATAACATAGATAGATAGATGTAGGTATCTCATCGCAAAAGACAAATGAACTCATAATGATTTTGAACCTGGATTCTTATTATAGGCAAAACTAAAAATTGATCAAAAAACACATTTTGCAAAAATTTTACGATTAGGTAGTTACTACTTTTAACAATCGGTTGAGTTTAACTACGGATCAAAAAACCGGCCCTAGCTAAATTCGTAGAAAGCAGCAACAACAACTCCGCCGATTTTAATTCGCTTTTCGCTTCTGTCTGATAGAGTTTTACCGTTTGAGAAAGGACATACCATTTGAATGACTCGTAAGGTAAAAAAAAATGATTAAAATCATACCTTGTAGCACTTATCAACAAACTATAATATACGTTTTTGTTACTTATCCTACTTTACTAGGATAAATAGAAATTCTAATCCATTTTTATGATTGAGTTGTTTTTTTCCGAACAGAAATTCTTATCTTTCTTTCAATAAATTCGCTATTTTAACCTTAAATTTAATGTGTCACGGACTACTGCATTTAATCCAAACTATCTGGAAAACGTAAAATTAAAAACGATCAACCTTAAAAAATATTTTTATTTTGTGTTTTGCTCCGAATGTTGGCGTTCGCTGTCACTTGTACGGATTCAACACTTCATGATATTTTTGTCGTTAGGTATGTCGTATGCATATTAGTAAGAAGGTAGATGTAACACGTCACCTGTCAACTTGGCATCTTTACTTTCTATGAGCAACTTTACCCATGAGTCATCATCTGCCTAGCCTTTTCCCAGCTATGTTGGGGTCGGCTTCCAGTCTAACCGGATGCAGCTAAATACAAGTATTTTACTTGGCGCGACTGCCTATCTGACCTCCACAATCCAGTTACTGGACAATGCGATACCCTTTGGTAAGACTGGTTGTCAGACTTTTGGACTACTGACGACCCGTAACATCTGTCTAAGATTCACGAATTACAGCCGGGACCGACGGCTTAACGTGCTTTCCGAGGCACGGCAACTTTAACCATGAGTAATGTAGGTACAGACTGAGCACATCAGCTACTACAATCTGTAAAATTTCTTTAATAAATTTTCAACTTTATCGCTAAAGTATTAGGTTCAACGTTGATTGGGAAAATTTGACAGTTTCGGGTAGCTTGATGTGCTGGCATCTATACTTAAATATCTCTCGATTAGGTAGGTACTTAAAATCTGTTACAAATAGTCAATTTTCTACTTTTGGATCGCATTTATATTAAATGGTGGCAACAATTTTTAGTTTAATATCTACTCCTGGGTAAAGTTGCTCTTGGAAAGAAAATGATATTATTTCTGTAAGTATTTTAAAAACTAGATTAATTCGTCGTTTCCTGTCTGACTACTCTGGGAAGAAAGCCCGATACAAACTCGGAGGTGGTTGGTCAGATCACGTAGAGACCATGTAGACCAGTGTCTGAAATGGTCTCTTTTGAGGAAAGAATGTATGTTTGAATATTATATAGAATATATATTATATCATATTTATTTTTCCCAAAGTCCTGCGTATATTTTATCCTACGGATATCCCTTTTTATCACAATAACTGTCTTGACAGTTATAATGAAAAGGGGTATCCTTTCTATCATCCTTCTTATTCATATTCGCAGGACTTTAGAAAAAAGGAAATTATCTGTTTTCATGTGTTTTTGTGGTCTGTATTTTGGTTTCCCTAATCCAACTATCAAGCACTATTGTAACGATGCTATATTTTTTAGATAATTACTGTACCTACGTAATTTCACGTGTTGGTACATAATTAATCATAGATAAATAGATTGACGTCATTGGACAGTTATTTTTGGGTAAACAAAATAGAAATATTGCGTAAGCGTTAATATATAAAATAGAAATATTTATATAATAACGCTTTTCTCCCTTCTCAACTCTCCCAATCCTCCTTCTTATCTCGTATCTCACTTCCAATATCTATGTTCTTCACACGCTAAGAATCTGCGTTCTTCTAACAATCTTCTTTTACTCTGTCCGTCTCATAGTACGTCTGACTTTGTTCATTCTTCTTTGCAGCGGTATGCATTTAAGCGGAAAATGCAGAGTTATTTTAATAACAAATCTTCAAAAAAATAGCGTAGAGTCATCTCAACACTTCTCTCCCTTGATTTTGTATATATATATTATAAGTAGGTATATATTATAGTAATCGTATGTATGTGTATATAACCTATTTATGTATTAGTGTACCTAGTTTTAAGAGTTTTTTTTTTTATCATTGTCCCTCTCAATCAAAGCACCTGCCATCTAATCTCTTCACCACCCTTGGTTGACTGGTAGAGAATGCCTAAGGCATTAAGTCGGCCTTTGTACCTTTTTGTGCGAAAAGTTTAAATAAATAAATAAATAAATATATCTACAGACTCCGGGTAATGAAATTTACGAGTATGTAATTAACTGATAAGATAGTTGTCGACATGTGGGATTTGGACTCAGCGATCATTGTGCCGATAGTCGTAACATCTAATGGCTTAATAGCCAAGAGCTTCGGCCAACACCTGAGGAGCGGAGACTCTCGTTGGGCAACACTCATTAGGCGACTGGATTAAAAGGGCTTGACTCAGAAAGCGGTGCTTCTGGACACGACTCGTATTGTTAGGGAGGTTCCTCTCCCTGGAGCCCTGACCGCCGGTAGCTTGGACCCTGTTCCCGATACCGGTGGGTTACTATTTTTATATTCTAACATTTAATAACATAATGTATATGTATATAATGAAATAAAGGAAAATAGTAAGTTTATTCATTTATTTACTGAGGTCATTTTATGGCGGTCGGTGGTTGCAAAGCTTCTAAGTTTTACCTAAAATACATTTCATTGTTCTTTCTCTAACATACACAAAGTTAACAAAATAGATGTGTCAGTCCTTTTATAACAACAAAAAGAAACAAATACTTATTCTATAAAGGTACATTTCAAGACATGTCCTTTTGCTTGTAAAAAAAATTGTAGATAACAGAGAGGATATATGATTGAATTTTGATGAGATTTTGTTTTTGCTAGTCAACATGCACTGAGTTATAATACTATCTGGATGAATATTTACAATAAAAAATGTTTACCTAAATACATAAAACTTACTATATACCTAATTAAGTATCTATATACTTACGTTAAACCTCATCTATTGATTATTTGCCTTAAATAAATAAATATATAAAACTAGGGAGAACTTACACAAACTTATAAGAATTTATAAGTATTAAAATATTAAATTAAAACAAAAAATATTTTCTAATCCCGTAAAAAATTGTACCTATGAGAAAAAACTGTTTTGGCCAACTAACTAACACCAATGGTGTTTGTTTGCTGGCCGGTTTGAGAACGGAACACTACATACCTACAGTGGCCTCCAAAAGTTTGTTGACATTTTTCTACTTCAACTGTGACACACCACATTATGATTCAAATTCTAGTGATCCAAATGTTGGAACTGCTATAATATCCCGTTTCCCGTACCCGATTATTTTTTTTATTTTAAATCATATGTACCATATCACCTACAGTGCAAAAATGTCAACTAACTTTTGGAGGCCACTGTATATTTACCTTAAGAATCTTAATTATAATATTGTTCGTCAGCATCGAGTCTCTTTGACTTCGCTTTCATTTGATACACTAGTAACATCTACATCATCTACACTATCCATATCAACCGGGTCATCTACTGGATCATTCCAAGGGTCATCTATGGGATCATCTAGCAGGTCATCCACGGGGTCGTCCACCGGTGTAGCAGTTCTCGCATGTTCAGTATCCACACTGTCGTCAGTAGCTGCACTATTGCCCGACAACCTCCTTATATCGAAAGTGGAGTACCCATAAACACTAGAACTGCTAGAATTATTACTGAATTTTCTGGCCTTCACAGCGAAGTACCGACTCCTGTCTTCGATTCTGTAGAAGTCCATGCTGTTCTTCTTCTTGATGAGGTTGAAGTTCTCGTCGAGGGGAACGAAGTAGGTTTTGACGTAACCAGCCCCTTTCACGAAGGTTTCGCCGCGACAGGTCGTAAGGATGCCACATTCGTCTAATATTATGGCTGTGTTCTCTGTCACCTGGTTGGAAACACGTGCAGTTATAGATAGAAAGTCCCTGAATGATAATATTGGAAAAGATTTGGGATCAGATTTCTTCTACGGACACTTATTAAAAGTTCTTTAGAACTTATAAAAGAAATATATATGCGGATCGTAGTTGCTTACCTGTATTTTTCCAGATTCACCAGTGGAGTCCATTCGTGACGCCATATTCACTGCATGCCCCCAAATGTCGTATAGTGGCTTCTGTGAACCCACCACACCAGCTGCTACTTCACCATTTGATATACCTATAAACGTAAATGTTTTGATGATTGTAAAAATCAGCCATTTAAACGGGCCTATAGATAGGTGCAGTGCACTAGGTAAACAGAGTGTCGGTTAGGTAAAATAATTAACAACTCAGAAGGTGTTATACTCGTATGCTAAAACTTACCAATACGCAAGTTTAAGCTCTGGAACGAGCCTCGATTGAAGTTCTGAACCTGCATCAGCATAGCCGCAGCAAATTCCACCATAGTCAGCACCACAGCCCGACCATATGGACTGTTCTGTCGAATACAGACGTCGGATATGGAGTCCGCGGATTCTCTCCTACTTGGGTCCAAGCCACAAGCAGCCATGTAGGTCCAACCAGCTAGTTTTATCTTTTCCACCTTATAATCTGAAGTTCCCGCAAGCAACAACTAACAGAAAAAATATAATTTCCAGGTATGAGTAAATTAAATCACTAAAAATGGTTATGGAAATTCATGCAATTAAATACGTACTCTATCAAAATCTGATATGATTTCATCTAGGATGCTCAAGAGGAATTTGTCACTCATATCTGCGTCGCCTTCTACGCCAAGTTTATAATCAGTTAAAGACGCAAACATTACTGCTACATTGTCATACTTCTCGTTATACAATTCATCTAAGGATCTGTTCAAGTTCAGATATACTTGGACTGAAAATAAAACAAAATTTGATTACTTTCAATCGGTGGCAAGAAGAGGTGGTATTAAAACTCGAGTATCTACGCACCTACATGAGCCGGTAAAATGTTTTCCAGAAGCATATTATTTACTTTCAACATGGTCTCTGCCTCGGTTTGCTCTTCACTCAACTGTAATTGCCACAAGTGGTCCAATCTGTTTCTGTACTCCGTAGTTCTATCAATCCAGTACAAAGTTACAGTTATAACGACAACAGCTAAGGTGTGAGATACTCTGGGATCCAATCCAACATTCCAAGTCACGTCGTCGATAAAGAGCGACGTTTTGATCTCCCAAACGATCCATAAGTAGAAGAATGTCATGCCGCCAGCGACGATCCATTTAAAGATAAAGAAAACCCTGCTGAACAAAAAGTTCAAGAGCAAAGCTAAGCCCCAACATTGAGTCACATGCTGGAAAAAAAGTTTACTGTGAAACACACCGAAGAAACAATAATTAAGAATAAAAGGAAAATATAGAAATGTGATTACCCACGACGATATGCAGTTGGATAGCACAGTTTCACCTTCAGGCACCAAGACTTCTCTGCAAGCGATGACATTCACCACAGAAGTCGCAGCGAGTCCGATACTTATTATTAGGTATATGGCAGTCCTTATGATAGCTGATTTAATAATTTTAGCAGAAATATCGTAGATTTTTCGCAGGAATTTATTTCGCGGCTCTTCGTAGCCTTTATATTTGGTCCAGAGAAATTGGAACCAAGTGAAGGGCTGCAATAATATTAGTGCAAATAGGAGAGCACCAAGTAGCGTCCATGCGTACCATTCAAAGCCGTTAAACCTAAAAAGACAAACACACAATTAATAGATGAGAAATCTGTGGATAAAACATGCCATTTCCATTTTTTTATAATTGTTAGGCTCGCGTTCGACCATTATTTCTCTTGATGGTTAACGATGATCGACTTCCTATGTGGCCGACGGTAAAGCACGCTTACTTAGAAGTAACCTATTCATTCTTGAAGATATCCAGCACCCTAATTGCGTAACACACTATCAACCTCAATTTGAATGTTTTTGGAGCATATTGCGAATCCATTGCTTCATGTTCATGTCCATTTCAACCGCGCGGCCAACTCATAAAATTGGATGAAACTTTACCAGGAATTAGTGGTAATTTGTTACTATACACACCTCTTTTCCTGAATTTGTTGCAAAAAAAACTGAGATGCTATGACCAAAAATAGTTGGCCGCTAGAACCGCCACTTGCCGTAGTCATCGCCTGTGATTACACAGAAACTCAATAATGCACATAGGCGAACGATACATCAAAAGAAAGGTCTTAATTTGTTATATTTGTTGCAAAAATAAAAAGCATCAAAACGTAAATATACAAAAAGTTATGCTATATTTAGTTTCCAGGTTATAGGTAGGTTGGTATCTCACCTTAAATATCAAATTAATAGAGGCTTATGTGTATGGACAATTAGTTGCTAATTTGTTGCAGCGAATAAACAAGAAAAATACTAAAAAAATAGGTTCAATAATTTGTTACAGTCGATTTTAGTTGGCCGCTTGGACGGCAATATGCCTAAAATACAATGGCGTTTATTTAGTTATTAAAAATAGGTTCAAGCTTAGTTAAAGTACTAATCGACAGGTAACGTTACCTTAATTGGATAAATGTGGCGAAAACAACGGTGAAATTCATATTTTAGGAGATAACCACTAAAATATATAAGTATGAAACTGTAAGAGAGTAGGGTGACCATGAATTTTCACAATGACGTGAGACTGAATCGTGATTATTGTAATGTTCGACAGTCATATCTTAATTTTTTAAGGCTTACACTTTAAGGCATCCTATAGCATACTTTATAAAAGTCAAAATCAGATATCGATAAAAATTTCTTTGTTTAAAATTAACACAAAGGCAAAAATATCAAGTAATAAAAGTCAACAAGATAAATACAAAATCTTTATAAACATAAGATTAATAAATTAACTGACACGAATATAAGACACAGAATGTAGACGTATTTTCTTACAGGTAGGTACTTATTTCAATTTTAAAAGAATTGTCGTCGTAACAGAAATATGTATTTTTATTTAAAAAATGACATTTATAGTAGCCTATTTTTGTGCCTGGTATAAATTCTATAGCACCAACTAAGAAATAATATTTATCTTTAATATTTATAGTAATCCGCAGTACAGTGAGTAAAACTGAGTCTGCAGCTCCATTTTAATCAATAGTTATGATCTCGCTTAACTTAAGTTCACCTTTTAACTGTGTGTCACATTTAAGTAAGATAGAAGCAATTTTTTCATCAAAACAATTGCTTCTTCTAAGCTTGTAATTCCAAAAAACTTCAAAACAGACGAAAAAGAGACTTCTTCAATTTTATGTAGGTAATTACAATTTGTACAGAATTTCCGGTATTGAGCACTTGTAAAATATTTTATAAATATTTTTTCAAATATGTAAGCCACATTGCAACTGCAGTCATTATTTTGGAAAAGAGTATTTGATATGTCTGATCTACAGTTGTAAATTTGCTCTAAATCATGTGCTCCGTTCAAAAGCATAAAAATGTATTATGAGCTGATCTGATGATGGAACTGGAATATGGCCATAGGAACTCAGTAATTGAACGACACAACCCCATCGAGTTTAGGCTCATATGATTCGTCTTGACGAGTACTTTGGTGCTAGATGGTAACATGCCTTAGTACTTATGTCATCATGGTCACTCTACTCTCTTACAGTTTCATACTTAAATATTCAGTGGATATCTCCTAAAATATGAATTTCACCGTTGTTTTCGACACATTTATCCAATTTAGGTTACGTTACCTGTCGATTAGTACTTTAATTAAGCTTGAACCTATTTTTAATAACAAAATAAACGCCATTGTATTTTAGGCATATTGCCGTCCGAGCGGCCAACTAAAATCGACTGTAACAAATTATTGAACCTATTTTTTTAGTATTTTTCTTGTTTATTCGCTGCAACAAATTAGCAACTAATTATCCATATACATAAGCCTCTATTAATTTGATATTTATGGTGAGATACCTACCTACCCATAACCTGGAAACTAAATATAGCATAACTTTTTGTATATTTACGTTTTGATGCTTTTTATTTTTGCAACAAATACAACAAATTAAGACCTTTCTTTTGATGTATCATTCGCCTATGTGCATTATTGAGTTTCTGTGTAATCACAGGCGATGACTACGGCAAGTGGCGGTTCTAGCGGCCAACTATTTTTGGTCATAGCATCTCAGTTTTTTTTTGCAACAAATTCAGGAAAAGAGGTGTGTATAGTAACAAATTACCACTAATTCCTGGTAAAGTTTCATCCAATTTTATGAGTTGGCCGCGCGGTTGAAATGGACATCGAAAAATTTGTCTGGGCAACAACGTAAAAAACGCACTGAATGTTATTGAACTGTCAAAATTATCATGATTGAAGCCATTGCTACTGATAGTGTCACGCCCCCCCCCCCCCCCCCCGCTGGTTATAGCTAGGTTAAGTGACTTACCACATCGTGGTCAGTCCATTAATCAACAACATCAGTGAGAAGATGGTGAGGCAGCATGTGATGTAATACTTGAACAGCGGGTCTGGTAGCAACAGGAATGTCTTTTCCATTTGAATGTTCTTGTACATCAATGTGAATCTGTTCAGCTTAGACTCATTTCGGAAATGTTCCCTGTAACAATTGTAATTTTGAGTGACAAGTTGCCAGTAAAAGACTATGCAGTTAAAGTGGAAGCCGACCCCAATATAGTTGGGAAAAGGCTTGGATTGATTGAAGTTGCCGATTAAAATATTATTACTTTTATGTTTAACTAGCTGACCCGGCAAACTTCGTACCGCCTCAGAATCAATAAGAACAAATGTATGAGAAAATGAATTATCTTCACAATTTTCTTTTCGTGAATGTATACCATGTTTTGATAGTTATCCTGCTATTCGGTGCGAAGACAAATCTAACAAATCTAAGATCATTCTTGAGTTATATTGGTGTGGTGGGTTTTGAGATATGGATGCCTGTCAGTCACGACTGAGGGACCACCATTAACCGATTGCAATAAACGATTTGATTTGATTGTATCTTTTAAATGGTTACTTTTACAAACTAGAGACTGAATTTACAATTGTTTGAGAACTTTTACTAAAAGCTGACGCATTCAAAGCTCAAAATTCAAATGTGGTCCCTCAATGGAAACGCAACTAACTAGCCCGACTTTGTTTTATTTATATATGCATAGAAGATAAGAGTACGTATCTAAAATATATTGATCGCTACGACTAACTCTCAGCTGAAATAGATTTGAACTTACTTGCCGTTTGTCATATCTTCAATTTCCTTTGCCATTTGGGCGTCAGCGGCTTTCAACATTTGCTGGTATTCCACCAAATTCTCATCCATAAACGTTGTGGTTCTTCGGAAGTTATTTGTGTTTCTATTTTCCGCTCGCTACTAGAAATACATAAATAATATAGCAAATTATTGAGTGATAATGTCTTTTATAAATAAATGCATGAATCGGACTTACTCTAGTAGAAGTGTTGGATTTTGTTATTATTTTGTTGAAGCCGACTGATGCTCGTCGAAATGGTTTGTATTCAAGAGCCTGAAACAAAAAGTTTTTTATTCTTTACTCGTATATTGCAGAAGAATGTATACATCTTTACATATCTTACAAATGAATAACTATAAAGTGTGTTTGTAATGTTAAAATAACAGATTTTTAATAAATGCATATGATGTAGGTACTTAACACAAAAAAACAATTTTATTTTGTCCGTCTTTCTGTTTCTTCCGGCTAAACTCCGAAAAGGCTGAACCGATTTTGACGGGACTTTTACTGGCAGATAGCTGGTGTTATAAGGAGTAACTTACGCTAGAAAAATAATTTGGATTCCGTGCAAAAAGTGACAACCCATGAAATCCAATTGGTTTTCAGACATGCACGCCAATGAAGTCGCGGGCTCAGCTCGAGTTTCATAATACGTGAAATTATTTAGTAGATAAATATTTACCCTTGCTGGTCTCGACAGTAGATACGTTTCCAATTTATTTTTAGCAATGAAAGGATCATTTTGAGATTCAAAGTTTGGTTCTATAATATATTCTCTGGCGTATTCCAGAAGTAATTCGAGAGTTTGTTTCGTCACGTGCACTTTTCTGAAAAAAGAGACTACGTCATTATTGGAATAATATGTCTTAATCATGTGAATGTTTGTCCTTATTTTGGTTATTAACAATATTGTTATCTGGCGCATTAAAGTCATTTTTATTGATGTTGTTGTTTACGATTTTATCGACGACTTGAGTCCCTTGGAGTATCTATAAAATTCATGTTCTATTATTTCATTTGGACTCGATCAGGGAATTAAATTGAGAGCAGTGTGTTGTGAGGCCCTGTGTAGTGGCCCTGTGGTGGTGGCCCCAACTTACGAGTTGTAGGTCCTGAGTTCGAACCCAGCCAGGCGTTTTACGTGTTTTTATCTTTTATTTAATTTCATCGCCACTGCTCTCCAAACATAGTGAAGAAACCGGCATGTCTTAGAACTAAAAATTCGAAGACATGTGACATCCACCAACCCGCACTGGGCTCGCGAGGTAGATTACAGCCCGCTCCCTCTCAAGGAGGGGAGGCCTGTGTCCTAGCAGTAGAAACATTAAAGGCTGATTATAGTAAGGAATTGGCGAGAAACAGGATTTACCATAGGTCAGTAAAACACGAAAACAATCATTTGACATACCCAGATTTACCAGTGGATTCCATTTTGTTAGCTATTGTAACATCTTTCGACCAAATGTCGTATTGCCATTTTCTGATGCCGATCAAGCCACTAAGGATCTTCCCCGAGTGAACGCCTATCCTCATGTCAATGTTCAGTGAACGCTTTTCTCTGCAAAATATGGTTACAGCAAAATTCTCATACTAAAAAATTTATTACTTTTTAATGATATGTATTAACCTATCCTGTTGGAATAAATTAAAAAAAAGCAGTAAAAACACATTTACGGTTCACAAAAACAATTTTTCAAGTAAAAATAGTATATTTCTGAAGTAAGAGTATCGTTGATAAATGATTTTATTTTGTAAGTAGGTTCGTACAAACACTTTTTACACGTAAATCATATTTTAAAAACTAGATGAAATAAACATAAAGACTAGTGCTGACTAGTCTGAGAAGAAAGGCCGAACCAAACTCAGAGGTCACAGTCTCTTTTAAAGTCCAGAGAGATAATCTTGGTCAGATCATATGAAGACCATGTCGATCGATGTCTGAGATTATCTTTTGAGGAAAGAATCACACAGATTGAGAGGACCTGTCCAGTCAGTGCACGCATTTGTCATAAATCGTGCAGCTCAACCTGCTCAACTCAAAACTTAAGGAGCTCAACGATTCGACGAACAATACCAAAGAAAGGACATTTGGGTAGGCCACATAAATTACTCAAACTGCCACACCATGACAAAACTAACAGAACAGAGAAAAATAAAAATAAATAGAATGACCCACATAGTCTTTACATTCACAATAATTAAAATAATAGAATACTTTACGCTGGTGTCTGTACTGATGAAAAAATCATTGTAACACAATCACCAGCGCCTCCCAATTTAGGTGACATTAAAACACCTTTTTTAAATGTGAATTAACTCTTTACCGTGCCTAGTAGTGGATGGTCTGCGCAGTCTATTTGCAAAACTCTGATCGTTGCAGTGGAATTTTGGATCGTTACAGTACAGGCAAATGCTTCCGGTAAGGAAGCGCATTTAAATGGTGAAAAAAAGTTAAGACCGCTGCATTTGTAAGCCATCTGATAAGTAATTTTAAAACCTTATCGAAAAAAATATTTTTAATAAAAGGACAAATTGTTAATACTAAATAAACCAACAAACTATTAAAATAACCTAATCTAACTAAAACTATCAACGCACTAAAATATTGCGTCGAAATATTCCTCCGCATCGGTGTCGACTGTTAATGAGCCAAGAGACTGGCGGCATTGCAAACCTCATTAGAATCCTAAAGCAAAATGTATTCATACCTCACGTCTTTAATAATGTGGATCATCTCCAGGCCAAGGTCTACGCAATTCTTAGCATGCTGGGCACTGGGCTTCGGTATACCGCTGACGCAGTAGTAACAATCTCCCAAGAATTTTATTCTGAGTACATCATGTTCCTGAAAATTATTATTATTATAATTTGTCTCGTCACTAACGAAATATCTTCAAGATATTGAAAATGGTTGTCGGACTTCATTGCTACATTTCATTCACAGTTATTTTCCGATGATATTGCATCACTGTCAAAATCACAGTGGTCTTTATACTCCTTGTACTAAGGTTGCTGTTGGATTGCGGATATCTGTGATTTGGGTTTTCTAAGATTTTAACTTTTTGAAAAGCTTTTGCATAAACAATATTGGATTCCTGTTTGACAGACCGAAAATGTTGGCCTTATTATTGTGCTGATGAAAAAATAAAAGACGTACCTCAGAAGCTTCATCAAATCTCCCGAACAGCTCGTTCAGTAGCTCCACCATCCTCATTGGCGACAAAGTGGTTGATATCATCGTATAGTTCACCACATCCGCGTACAGTATGCTTACATTATCGTGTTCTTCTACGTAAAGCTGGCTGTAAACGACCGATAACTATATTTAAGGATTATTTATGTTATTGCCCCGAAAAATGCAGACGTTCTCAATATATATTTTTGCACTGGTAATCAAATCACATATCTGATTGGGTTTCTGTCTAGACTATAGGTTCTCAACCTTATTTTGTCCACCGCCCACTTGGCGAAGCCCCTTTTTCTAGAGCCCCCCCAATTTTTTTTACTTACTATATGTCACGAGTCTGTAACAGCTATTGCTATGATTATATTTAAACGTGTAATATTATGTAGTCGTAATATAGGATATAAATCTCTGGGTCTTCTACTGCCCCTGAAGGTCTCAAACGCCTACAAGGGGGCGTTATCGCCCACGTTGAGAACCTATGGTTTGGACTACCTAAATATGACTAAGAACCAAAACAGATCAGAAACGCGGTGGATTTTTAAACTTGTGACTTCGCTCAATAGTAATAATAATAATAATTTATTTTCATAAAAAAGTGGTACAAAATTCTGTTACAAAAATAGGATGACAATTTAGGAATAGTTTACAACTGAGATGAGTAAGTAACAAAACAATTTAACGATTTGATGTCCTAGCTAGGTTACTTAGTAGCTTGCATTAAGGACAATCAGCACTCATTTCCCGTAAAATAGGACAAAGTATTGCTTAGACTGTTACATAATTATTAATAAAATTTAGAGCGAATAGTAGCAAGCAAAAGCGCTGTGTTTCTCTCAACTCCGTTTACGATATGGTGAACTTACTTGAAAGATCTCAAATTGCTACTTATGGAGCGTGTTTCGATACCCATGAACATATTTCTAATGTCTTGGCGTACTTTGGATACTATGTGCTCTGGTAGTATGCTCATCATCAGACGTTCCTGAAAGAATAATTATGTTTATCAGAAAACTAGGCGTTGAGATATAAAGTTTTAAGAGGATCTTTACATCAGGAGCCGTATTCTCTATGACACAATGAACGAAACCTCGCGAAATGAACGCGAAATTGGCGTGATTACCTAAGGAATTGATGTGGTTTCGAAGTAAGGAATCATTGTGTGGTCATACTGAATTAGGGCCCTGTTGGGATTCATGCAAAATAATGTTATTGCTTTGTCAGCAGAAGGAGCCCACGAACCTTTAATCGTTAACTCGATAAATCAATAACTCGTTGACAATGTTAAGTTGGCGGCGAACATCATGACTCCAGCCGGTCTTAATTTAACTTAGGTGAAGTTTAAGAGAATAGATGGGCAATTTTAATTTCGTTGATATAACTCCGTATCGATATGGTTAACTTTAACCATTCCTATACTTTGTCTACTAGGTTAACCGTTTTTTGACAGATCGAACTAGTGAGCAATTATATTGTTAATAAATAATTATAATAATTGCTAATAAAATAATAATAATTGCTAATATAAATGCTTTTTAATTGTTTGTTATATTGTTATTGTTGTAAAATTATAATGTCTGTAAGAAGTTATAAATAAGATAATTCAATAAGATTAGGCAGTTAATATATTTATTTTATTACGCATTTTAAAGTTAACTTTTACAAAACTTACGTTCTAAGGCAGCTGTTAAAAATGGTTAACCTAGTGGGCAGAGTATTTTTAAAGTTCTTTCACAGTTATTTTACCTCTGACAGCAGCAACCCAATAGCAACTTTATAATACTAAAAATAAAGATCACATTGAATTTGATAAACTTGTCAATGGCAGCAACCGAACAGCAACCTTATTGCAACGGTAATAAAGATCACTGTGATTTTGACAGTGATGCAAATTCAGATGTAAAATAACTGTGAACAGAGGGGCAATTCTCGTAATTTTAAGACCATTCACAGTCTGATCTCAGTCTCAATCTGTCCAAAAATACTGCTAATTTCCCTACATTTTGACAAGTTTTTGACATTTGTTTGTCGCTGAGATGAGACTGCGATTAGATTTTGAACGTTTTAAATTACGAGAATTGGCCTTCAGATTTTAAGTATTGTTTTCATCGGGACAATTAAATTCTAATAATATTATAAACGTGAAAGTTTGTATGGATGGATGGATGGATAGATGGATGTTTGTTACTGTTTCACGCAAAAACTACTGAACGGATTTGGATGAAATTTGGCACACAAATAGTTTATAACCAGGATTAACACCTAGGGTACTTTTTATCCCGATATTCCCACGGTGTCGAAACTTACGTGGGTGAAACCGCGGGGCACAGTTAGTATATAGGTAATAACAATAACTGTTGGAAAATCCTTAGAAAAATAGTTTTACGATTCCTGTGTCAAAATAAACTATCAATCATTATTGGATAATCGTTCTGAATGCAGTAACTTGTAAATGTCTTATCAGCAGATAAGATTAATTTACCACTGTTTTTATTTACTTCAGGGAAAAAACCTAAACGAATGACAATTCATTATGGCAAGGCCACTGCGCATGCGTGTGTAAATCTTGTGAGACATCCCGAATATATCTATACTAATATTATAAAGAGGTAAAATTTGTTTATATGTAGGGGATAATCTCTGGAACTACCGGTCACATTTAAAAAAATCTTATTGCGTTTGATAGCCCAATTTTTGAGAAAGGTTTATAGGCTATCTAACATCACGGAACAACCTTAGAAGCCGAGCAAAATGATAAAAAGTCGGAAAGAACACTAAGCGAAAACAAAGTAGTAGCACGGGCGAGCGATCGACGGGATGCGACGCGATGGGATGCGACGCGATGGGATGCGACGCGATGGGATGCGACGCGATGGAATGCGATGCGATAGGATGAGACACGATGGGATGCGATGCGATGGGATGCGACGCGATGGGCCGAAATTTGTAAACAAATATGATGTAATAAAATAAACAATCTAAACTAAAAGGAATTTGGTACAAAATTATACAAAAAGAGCCTCCTCGTATCCCATGGTTTGATAATAATGCCATTGGCCGTGGTACTATAGTAACTGCTCATCGGGTTCGTTCCGGACACATGCCGCTGAGAGCTTTTGCGTATCTAATGAAAAAAGTTAGTTCGCCTAATTGCGAGGTTTGCGATAAAAGAGAAGATGTGCAACATCTTTTGATGGAGTGTGTCAGGAATGAATCTGAGAGAAATAGAATTATTAGAGAATTAAAAATAAATAGGTTAGATTTAGGCATATTTAATCATTTTCTGGCCCAGCCTATGTCCCGTGAGGCTAAAATGATTTATTCATTAGTTACTATTTAAGCACTGTTTTTGTTTAGTAGTAGTTTTTGTTACGTAACTTAAGATTAGTTTATGATGGGACTGGCGTGAACTGTGTTCAAAAGTCCCTTAAAATAAAGATTAAAAAAAAAAAAAAAAAAAAAAAAAATAAAATAAATAAATAAAATATAATAAAGTTTAGCTTACGCTACAAATTCAAACATTTTTATAACTTTTTCAATAGTGCTAGTCACTCTGAAATCAACTTAATTGCTATTAAAATAAAGTTGACATTTGTTTAACTTGAAATAATGTCAATTTGAAACATAAATACAATTTGAATATAGATAGTAGTTTAATAGGTGGGTTACTTACCTCCTGATCCTTAACAAATTTCAGTCTCAGCGTGCTTTCAACACACGCTCTTCTATCCAAGAAGGATCGCCTCGTCACAATTTCATTCATCAGTCTAAAGTATACACCCATAAGATTTACACCAATCAGATAAATTATATCCGATGATAACTGAAACAGAGGAGTTTGAAAGATGAGAAAATAATCTCCACGACTGAACTTTTAAAGCTATTCAGCGTTCGTAATTTAGTTACCAAACATGTAAATAAATTTGGAAAAATAACTTGAATTCCCACACATAGTATCTTCTTCGTCGTTAATGATAAATATGTAATTCATTAATCTTTTTTTTATTAATTTCATTCCTTCAACGAAAACATTAAACGATCAGTCGGAAGACTATCAGCCGGTTTTTAAAAATCTGCTCAAGTCTCCAAAAAGTAAACCTTCAGCAAATTCAATCAGCCTATAATGTTCCCACTACTGGACACAGGCCTCCTCTCTTGGAGAGAGAGTGGGCTGTAATCCACCACGCGAGCCCAGTGCGGGTTGGTAGATGATGTGACATCTAACAACCCGCACTGCACAACCGTCTTTGAATTTTTAATTCTAGGACATGCCGGTTTCGTGACGATGTTATGCTTCACCGAGCAGTGATGATGAAATGCACAAAGGAAAGCGTCTGTCTGGGTTTGAACCCATGACCTACAACTCGTAAGTCGCGGCCACCACTGCTCCTCATATATATAATTATATCGTCGACGATACTGCAATAGCGCTGATCTACTATTTGCAATAGTGCGTAACTACAAGGTTGATAACTTTACAGGAGATAAAAAAGACTTCATAATTTTAGTATTTAAAATCGCATCGCGCTATTGCAGCGAAGCGTCAGAGAGGTTCTGATTGGCTTATTCAAAGTAGTGTGTTCACTAACACGCACCAATGACAGACTAGGACAGCGCGGCGCGTTTTGAATTTCGCTACTTTTTGCAGTTTCGCGGTATTGCAGATGGTAGTTCAGCGCTATTGCAGTATCGTCGATGATATGCCAAATCTTATATGTGTTATCGTCAAAATCTATATCTGACCACCGTAAGGACTATACTGGCTTACAGCGCATATTATTAGTCGACTTAAAAAGGATCCCCTTTTGTTTTAGTTACGGACGCAGCTGTGGTCATCATGTGCACGAGATTTGGTTTTCAAAATAGTCAGATATAGGTTTTGGCGATAGCACCTAATCTATGGTCCATGATAACAACAATCAGTCATATTAATTATAACTTGAGCTTAGCACACATGCGATAAATATACCTTTCGACAAACTACCAACAGGATGTTTCAGAACTCTGCAAAATCGCGTTTCTGTATACTTACCTATAAGCCACTTTATCTGGCAAGTGGCGTAATTGATAAACCACTGATTAGAATATTATAAGTTAATAAATTGCAATAAAAAATATCATCCCAAAATAAATATATTGGAAATCCCCAAAAAGGATTAAATGTTCGAGCTAAGGCGATTATGAGTAAAAGTTCACTTTACAAAACACTGTCTAATTGCGTGTAAATAGTTGTTATTTATAGTTTGGCAACAATAGTTATAACCAGAATGACTGATTAAAAATATGCAAGGTCAAATTAAATTAGCTAGTGCAACTCTAGGTTGACTTTAGGTCAGACGTAGATAATGGTTAACGCTATCTAAACAAGATTCAATAAAAATAAACAATTTTGATGTTTTTTATGAAGTCAACGACTACTACTGTACTATACGGGGTGGCAGGAACATCGACGCGTAAACTGTAACCATGGATTCAGCACATGAGTTTAGAACGGTTAATTTTCGTCGGTTATCAAAACAAAAATCTTCTGTTTCATAGAAAAGTGTAATACCTACGCGGTCAAAACGTATGGAACAGCAATCTTTTTTTTTTTAAATAACTGATGAAAAATTTCGACGCTGTGGGGTCTAAACTCATGTGCTGAATCCATGGTCACAGTTTGCGCGTCGATGTCCCTGCCACCCTGTATGTTACTTGAAGTATGAGTTGAGAAAATCTGTTTCCTTTTGTTTTATTGTGTTTAGATGGCAATACTCAACACGTCTGTAATGTTTACACAAAAAAAAACTATTTTTTGAATATATTATCAAGTGATAACACTAACTGTGGTCGATGATCCCGCAAAAAGTCATCAATCAATTAATTTTTTTGTTTACCCATCACGTCTGCGGAGTTTCGCTAGCTAATTTAATTTGACCCAGTCTATTTGATATGATACACTCATCATCATCATCATCTGCCTAGTCTTTTCCCAACTATGTTGGGGTCGGCTTCCAGTCTAACCGGATGCAGCTGAATACCAGATATGACACACTGTAAAAGTGAAAGTTAAATATATTGTCACTCTTTGAGTTGATGATACCTGACCTGACCTGAGTTTTTCCATAAGAAAATCCTTAATAGTATCCCATAAGCATGATAATTACCTAGTTCATAGTAATAAGATACCTCCCAATTATTAGCTCAGTGTGGTAATCATTTGCGGAGTAACACAGGAAGCGCACTTGCAAAACATCTAATGAGCGAACCAACCATGCCACGAAGGCTTAAACAGAGCCCGCAGGATCTATTACTGTAGAATGTGACTGAGATAATGCGGACTTGTCATTGGACACAAGCCTGATACAAATAAATATCAAGCTATTGCCGAATATTGATTAGATAGATTGCATCATCGCTCTTCTGCCGTTATCCCGATTTAGTTGTGGTCGGCGCAACATGTCTTTTTCTTCCATACTTCTCTATTAGTCGTCATCTCGGTAGTCACCCCCTTTCTAACCATATCATCATTCACACAGTCCATTTATCGTTTCTTTGGTCTACCCCTACTTTTACAGCCATCGACATTTATAATCAAAACTTTCCTCATTTTCCTCATTCCTCCGTATCACATGTCCATACCATGACAATATAGATTACAATATAAAATAATAAAAAAAAAAGAAAAACAAAGGAAGCCTTAGGTACCTACTGTAAAATAAAAACATAATGAGTAAAACATCAGTATTACTTACCACAATAACGATCTGAGGATCCTGATCATAAGTGAAGAAGGCGAAGATCAGCACATAGATAACACTGACAAAGATACCGAGGAATATCGCCAAGAAGTTGTTCCTCATTGGAAGGAAGATGTAGTTAGAGAGAAGAGCCATAGTCGAGTATGCAGGTCTTAAGGATATGCCTTCGAACGAACTGTATATGCTTACTGTGATATCTGCGGGAAAAAAGGAGAAATTGAAAATCAGATTTAACAACGTCATCAACCACATCCCGCGAGCACTGCTGTACTTAAGTCTCTCAAGGACAACTTCCATAAACATTTAAAGAGAATTTTTGTGACACTATATCCGATTCATTGGCTCTCCCGTAAAAGAGGAACACGATGAAAGCAAAAGAAAACCTTAAATACATGAAAAACACATGCAGTTTTTGTAGGCTTGAGTCTTCTATTATATGCTATCGCTGACCTCTTAGGGCATCGTCATGTGGCAATCGCTTTCAAAGCGTTTTGTATATCACCAACCACTTTCAACGAGATTGACATTAGCTTTCGGTAGCGTATAGAATTTTTCACTTTTGACTCTTCATTATAGCTGATAGAATGTCACTTATCTAGGCCTTCTGGAGCCAGCGATATCTTCACGAAGAATTTTTAAGCACTAATGAGCAGAGCTTCAGAATATTTCTGTCGCAAGCATCTTGATGCGGCATACGGAAAGACGCCGTATTCGGCCCTTATGAGACGTCATCCTAATTAATATGTTTGTTTTCAAAAACATAGTAAAGGGCAGGTTACCCACTAACCCAGTACCCTGTTGTGGAGGTCAGATAGGCAGTCGTGTCTCCATGTAGATTGGAAGTCGATCTCAACATAGTTGGGAAAAGGCTAGGCAGATGATGATGAGGGACAGGAGTTTGCATTGCTTTTAGGCAGTAAATGAATGAATGAATGAAATGCACCGACCCCAACGTGGTTTAACCAAACTCGATTAATCAAATGAACCCAAGATTCGCACTAGCTCCTGTAGCCTCATGTTCATGGTGCTACAGCGACCATTGCATATCAAGAAGTAGACCGGGGGGCGCTGCTACAAAAAATATCTCTTACCTGTAAAGACGAGGTCCAAAGTCACGACAAAAGTGACAAGTATTGGCATAAAGAAGCATTTCCTTTTCATGGGATAGTATAAAGGTTTCCAAAGGAATATGAACGGTATAGCTATCCTTAATATGTACATTCCCATCGTTAAATATGTTGATGTTGATTGAATTTGCTGTAAGAAAACCGCTATTGATGATAATGTCTCGTCTATAATTTCGGGCTCCGGGGCATCCTGTAAAGTAGCTCGAAGAATGAATATCTGGACATCACAATAGAAACCTGAGCCCAACACAAACGTGATTTACTGTAAAGCCCTTTGTACACACGCGTTTTTCTTGCCGTGAAAACTACGGGTTATTCGGCGTGTGTAGGCCCTGCACGGTCGTCAGTGTTGTTATGGAAGTCTGTTGACAGACATGTTTTTTCTACGGCGCGGTTTATACATCGTACCGTAATGAAACGGTGCCGTGTACAAAGGGCCTAGTGAAGTTGAAACTGCAACATAATTTTTAGTTTTGTTATTTTTTGTTAAGTAGAACATTTGGGATGCATTAATAACTAACTTACAAAATGACGTCATAGGAAGAAAGTCACATAATTGGAAATATAAATAAACTACGAGTAATATGATCGAACCTTCTTAATATAAGGTGGTAGGAACATCGACGCACAACCCGTTACCATGAATTCAGTACATGGTTCTGAACCCACCTGAGTTGAAATTCGTCGTCGGTTATTAAAATAAAAATATTGCACTCTTCTATGATCTGATATTTTTTTGATAACCGACGAAATAGTCTACCGTTCTAGAATCATGTGCTGAATTCATGGTTAAAGTTCGCGTCGATGTCCCTGGCACCCTGTATAGTTACCTAATGCATAAAATAAACACAAACAAACATAAAACAATGGAGAAAATATAGGAAACTTACCTCAGAAAATGTACTACTGACAACTAAGACTACGTGTACAGTAGAAAAAAATACTAATAAAGTTAAATAAATATAAATTAATGTTTCTCTTAGTTTGTCATCATATTTTCTATACAAGCCTTCTAAGTCTTTCTGGTCGAATTGGTCCTAAAAAAAAGATTAACCATTACATATTTTCATCACGAACAGAGAAGTTCCAGATATGCAAAGGGGTTGCAGAAACGTCTGAAGTAGTATGAAGATTTTATCACGGTCTAATACCGTGATAAAATCTTCATACTAAATCAGACCATTAACCATTTTCTTTTAAAAAAAAACTAGGAAACTCACCCTTAAATATTTCCAATTCCATTGTTTTCCATGAGCTAGCTCCACTTCTTGCATTCTGAATTCATGTAAAGATGATAGAAGGCTGGTGGCTCTGCCAGAGTTCATTGAGTACCGTGCCAGGAGCTCCAGGGCTCCCACTTGGAGCACTACAGACCCCATCGTCCGAGAAGATTGCTCATCCTAAGAAGAAAAAAGTGCTTATTACTTTTGAATTAGGAGGCCTGTAAAGTTCGGCTGGTTTGAGCAAACACCCTGTAAAGGGCATAAAGATCTGACACTGGGGAAAAAACTGTCAGATTGTCGGTTGGAAGTGGAGGAAAGTAAACTAAAAAATCCTCGGCTTTTTCAGAAAGGCTTATGAAGGCAGGAAGGAAGAAACGCGCTCAAGGCAGAGCACCGGCAAGATGTTCAGGAGCTAACAATGGGCTGTTGGACGCAGTATTTATCGAGCGGTTCACACTGCAGAAGACCGCGTAACTTGGAGATGCGTCGCATGTGGTCGCGATCCTCAGAATTGAGGGAACGACCGAGAAGTAGGTAGGTACCTACTCCACTCATGTATTTATAGTGGTCATACTCCTTAAAGGCTAAATGAGTAAGCTACAACTTTGTATCTAGGTAGGTACCATCGGCAGAGTTCTAACACAGTTCGTTCTGAGGATTAGGTATAAAGATAATATGGAGTGTCTTCTTTGATTAATAGATTTGTATGACACATAAAAACTTATCTGTAAAGTAAATCATTAAACTGTGTACGCTGATTATTGTTATATGTAGTATCACCAAAATCTATATCTGACCACCGACGACTAAGGAATATTCCTGCTTACAGCGCATATTATTAGTCGACCTAAAAAGGATCCTCTTTTGTTATACTTACGGACGCAGCTGTGGGTTTAAGTGCTTAGGTGCGGTTCGGGCAAATGCATTTGAAATCAGTGCTCTAAGTGGAATACCTCGTCATCATGTGCACGGGATTTCAAAATGGTTTTGGCGTTAGTACCTAATTATATGAAATCTTGTACAAGACAGGCAGGCAGTTTACTTAGTGTAAATTATTTCATCACCACTGCTCTCAAAACGATGAAGGAAAACATCGTGAGGAAACCGGCATGTCCTAGAACCACAAATTCGAAGACATGTGACATCCACCAAGCCGCACTGGGCCCGCGTGGTGGATTATGGCCCACTCCCTCTCACAGGGAGAAGGGCTGTGTCCCAGCAGTGGGAACATTATAGGCTGACTATGTTGTAAAAGACCCTGAATAAAATTAGATATTTATAATGTACTAGCTTCTGCCCGCAACATCGCCTGTGTGTGTGTGTGTGTGTGTGTCAGTTTGACAAGGGTTATGTAAAAATAAAACTCTGTAACATTGTGGAAAAAAGCGACGATGGCGCACACAATAACACAACTTTAATAGTGATATGGGACAATCTAAAAATCTCTTGAAATGTGGGACAAAACGCCAGTACGAACGAAGAATAAATCATCGTACCAAACCAGTCAATTCATTTGGAATGTAGGTAGTATCTAGTTCGATATGCTCTATTACATTTTGTGTTATCGCATTCTTTATTGTAAACACCTGCTTATTAATCTGTGTTATACGTAAGTATAGATTGGATTGTATCACATTTCTCAACGCAATTCCAATTGGAATCGCATTGAGAACGGGCGAAATTCTTGATGGATTTCTCCTATCTTTTATTTTCTCCAATCTTTTATTTTCTCCAATCTTTTATTTTCTGCTATCTTTTATTTTCTCCAATCTTTTTTTTTTCTGCTATCTTTTATTTTCTCCTATCTTTTATTTTCTCCTATCTTTTATTTTCTTCAGAAACAATAACAAACAATAAGAACTCAAAAGTTAAAAATGAGAATAACGAATATTGTTAGAAAACCTTAACTAGGTGGCGCCTAGCTACGTGCAGTGCAAGCATTTCTTACAAAACCCAAATTTAACGATGAAATATCTTACAGTCCGGCTGTCGCGCGTCGCGTCGTGAGAATCCATTCCTGACACCTCTCAGTGCGGCAATTCTAGTAGCTAAAAAAGATCAAATTCGCAAAACACGTATTCGTTTGTTTGAAACTGACAGGTATCAAGAACGCATTCTCTCGTCGGGCGCACTATAGTGTCCTCCTCTCTACTATATATATAAAAATGAATCCCTACTTCCCTTGGTCACGTCATAACTTGAGAACGACTTTACCGATTTCATCCATCTTTTTTTTTTAGTTTTCTAATACTTTGTAGAAGGTTCTTACGGAAAAAAAAAATCAAGAAAGTTGCCTCATGCGGACGAAGTCGCGGGCGAAAGCCAGTCGTATATAAATTCAAATGAAATCGATCCTAATCAAGCATTCATTCAAATCAAGTCAATCATGTTTTTAAAGGCGCTTATGATTTTCTCCAAGCTGAATTGTTTTTAGGGGAAATAGGAGACTTTTACACATTTTGTAGGCAGGTATCGTTAATATCTAGATTTGTGCCCGTTTGATGGCAATATGCTCGCCCATTATTACATGGGACTTAAGCCACCGGCACATTACTGTGTTGTGTTATGTCGTGACGCGGAATACACCAATCAAACGTATCGGTTCAGGGCTACGTCAAAACACAACGAGTTTTGATTGGTTAAAACTGCGTCAGAAGGCGACACAACACATTAATGTAAACCCGGCTTTAAATATAACTGGCGAAATATAAGTGTACTGAACACGTCTGCTTAACCCTTCGCGGAATACAGGCGTTATGTTATGTACTTATCGTTAATATTACGAAACGAAAACACAAGAATGTCGCATGTCAACATAAACATGTGATATTGCAGTCAAGAAAATGTTGCAACAATCATAGAGAAAACATTTGTTAGATTTAATTACTACACGACAATAGGAGCAGATTTGTATCGGTCGATACCATATCTGGGCACTACCGGCCTTATCCATCCATATTGAATTATTTCATTGATAACAGTATTACTGGAAAACAAGACTTTTGCGTTAACATACTTCTGCAATGTCATGGGTCTAACTAAGGTCACGTCCAAATTGATTAACAACGCGTATGTTGCAATTGCAGTAACAAAATAAATAACAACAAAATTAAATTAACGTTTGAGAGTAGATGCGTTTGAGTGGTTGGGATATTCGCGTCAGGAATGAAAGTCCGCACGCACACACATACACTCGTATATAGTAGGACAGAGAGAGCGAGAAAGAGAGAGGGTGAGAAAGAGTGAGAGAAATAGAGGGAGAGAGAGGGAGAAATAGAGAGAGAAAGAGAGGGAGAAAAAGAGAGAATGTCGCATGGAGAGGGCACACGCTTTTCCTTCCGTGAAGATCCACGACCAGTCACTTCCTACCGCAAGTCGTGTTAAGAAACTTCGTTACAAAAATCCGTAGTGTCCTGCGTAGATATACTTTCAAACGACGGGCTAATAAATCTTTTACGTCTTTCAGACTCATCTTACTAGGGGATGAAAAAAACGGTTTAAAAAAAAACCGATTTTTTCTGGTTTTTTGTTTACAAAACCGGTGAAACTGGTTAAATCGGGGTTTTCAGTGTTTTTTTCAATTTTTATTAAAGTAAGAGAAATATGTGTGTAAAGAAATGAAAATTCTAAAGTCTAATGAAAATATGTAATTTTTACGTTTATCTCACTTATTTTTATAATAATGAGCATTTGTTAGTACTGAAATAAGCTACAATTACTAAGTAATAATACAAAAAGTTTCTTTTCTTTATACATAACATAGAATAAAGCTTATTATTTAGGAAAATAACATTTTCTTCAAAACTTAAGGTACTTAACATACAAAATTAGGAACATTTGTTGGGATTCCTTCTTTTCGTATAATATTCTTTTTCCTAATATACTTTGGCATAACGATTTTGGTATAATTTGTTTTGCCCTAATAATACTTTGCCATTTTTTTTTTGGCATACAGTTTATGTTGGCATAATTATCTTGAAGGCTAATTTGTTTTGGCATAAATATGCAAATGGATAGGGAACCACATTTGGTAGGTAGACAAAGGTCTAAAATCACAGAATATTAAATAACAATTTAACTGTCATAAAATACAAACAGGCAAAATCCTCCTCAGGCAAAGTCCTTGATGTACCGTGAAACATTTACTAGTATTTACTGTATGGTCTACGTTTTCCTGTGTTGTCGTTGCTGTCAGTGTAGTAGCCGAAAAACGCTCAAAGGAAAAATAATGCTTAAAGGATCTAAATTAATGTGGCCGAAATAGGAACTCACGCCGCCTCGCCCTCGCCGTCCTGTCCACGTTTGTCAGTGATAAATTTAATATTTTGTTTGGGAAAATTAAAGTATTATTAAATCAATAACATAGAAGAAACATAACCGTTAAATCCGGTTTTGATAACCTAAAAAACCCGGGTTTCAACTCAGTCGGTTATCCGGGTAACCCGTTTTGCATGCCCTACATCTTACGCATTAATTTTGCGTCATTGCCTCAATAGTGTGTCTTTTTATTGACATAGACCCGTATCCGCAAACAATTGTAAACAAACAAACAGTTTTGTCGCAAACTTTCATTAATGTAGACTCGGCTTTACATTATTATCGTACGTACAAATAAAATATTTTCTTTTTTATTGTTATGCGTTTTACAGCATGGATTATCTTGTCAGATACTTTCCATTGTCGAAGGTTTCAGTGACTTATAGTTTAGCAATCTTCAAGGATATAAAGTAGATACTATGGTTATCAAAATGGCGCGAGCTAGGAACCCTTTTAATACAGACAAGGTTCAGTAATAGAACCTGGATGAGCAGCACAAGTTGGATTTTCAGTATAGGTGACATAATATGTTAGTTGTACGATTTGTGCTTCGGTGAAACCACGGATATCGAGGGATATGCCTTGGGGGCGTGGCACGTGCCGCCTCGATATTATAAAATTGGTCTTAAATTTGAACGGCGGCTGTACGCTTCATTCAATCGCTTTGCAACTGCGTACATTGTTCTATTGATGCGTAAAAAACTAAAATGCCTTGTTGTGCAGTAATTATCGTGGCGCGGCGTGTCCTACCACCGGTACGTAAACAATAAAGTCACTGTTTTATATTTTATATCAATTTTTAAATGTTTTACTAACTTACGTCAGGAGCGACACGAACTAGCCCGAACTAGCCCGAATCTTCCCGAACGCAACTAGCCTTTTGGATTTAGAGAGGTGCAATTGAGTGCGTGCGGCTGATTTTATCGATATGCGTATTATTGGAGTTGAATATTTTTTTATATTACTTGTATAGTAAAAGAGTAAGAACTTAATTTAATATTATGCCAAAAAATTTGGACAAGTGAGCCGTTTTTAATTTATAGTAAGCTAACGCTTAAGTAATATGGTAAATACATATTATATTTCATCTAATTATTTATTTTTGGTCAAAAAATTACAATAATTTGTGTTCGATATGCAAAAATATTCAATTATTATTTTTTTAAATCTGGCTATTTGGCGGTTTCGTAAGGTGGGCGATTAATAATATTGCGGAATATTATTGACCGCGATTGCGATGGTTAAATATTGTTAAAAATAAAAAAATATTTTGCGCAATATTATTGTATTGATCACTAAATCGCAAGCCCACCTTAGTCAATCATAAGGCCGAGCAGCCGTCAAGGTTCAAAGTTTTAAAATTAAATATCGATAAAAATGATCGACCATCGCTTTCGACTCCCCAATTGCATGCGTGTGCATTGAATGTGAGCAAATAGCAAATGTTTACAAGTGAATGCCCTGCCCACGCATATTGTGCTATTAGAAATTGATTTAGTGTGTCTGCTTTCTTCTTAGTGTGCGTGTTCAAATTTTGAGTGTGTGTCGTAAGTACATTATTTGTTAATGTTGTAATTATTTGGGTGGGAGATAAGCGGTGGCACTAGGACTTCTTACTATTCCGCAATGAAGGCATATCTCCCGATATCTATGGGTGAAACTCACAATAAATCAAATGAGGTAAATATTGTACCAATACTCGGCAGGTTTCGAAATTCACTGACTTTGAGGAACTGCTGTGTGAAAAGTATTTCATCATAAATATCACATACGATGAAAGGTTACTTCATAAGAAAGGTTTTTTTTATAAGCCTATAAAATAATGAGATTTTCGCCTTATATCGGCTGTAAATCTACTTTTAATTGTAAAAAAACAGCAATCGAAGAAAGTTTACGTCATAGGGAACAAAATAAGCCTAAAAAGTCTAGTTATGAGCGAATTCAAAAGCTAGGGTAATACCTGCCAACTTAATGTCACATCATAAAAAAATCGTCGTTTTGAATCGGTGGCTCCGTGTTATCGTGCGCGAAGATTTTGAGAACATTAGGAGGTTTCAACGGCAGAAAACTAAATAAGAAGACAGCTCTATATAGGTGAGAGTTTGAATGAAACTCGAACATCCGCGCTCAATCTGAGTGTGCGAACCGAGCATACTACGGCACTTACTGGTGAAAAGCTAGCACCAATTAGCCAGGGATAGCAAAGATTCCAGGTTCAAGCACATACGCTTAAAGGAAGATGCAATCAAGCGGCCGCTAATGATGGCATCACCCTTCGACAAAGCCCCGAAACAATACTGCTTTCAAAAGTACTACAACATAGTGCTTAAAAAAGAGCAGTGCGACTACTCAGCCCTGAAAGAGCTGAGAGCTTACACTGATGGTTCAAAGACCGACCGCGGAACTGGAGTCAAGAGTTTTCTCACACGACCTCGATATAAACATATACAGCCCGCTGGGAATGCTCAATACAGTCTACCAAGCGGAGTGTGTGGGCATAATACAAGTGGCTAATGTCTTAGCAGCCAGGGGAATTGCGGACACCCATATTCGCATACTCTGACAGCGCCTCAGTCCTCCAATCCCTAGGGAAAAAATGCATCACATCGAACCTAATACTAGAATTTTACAATGCGCTTGAACGAGTAACTGTATCGAACCGCAATACAGTGACAATACAGTGGATAAAAGGACACAGTGGATCGCTAGGTAACAACGCAGCTGACGAGCTGGCCAGAAGGGCATCCAGCACATCAGTCTGTGGACCGGAACCTATCGAGCCCATCCCCTTTAACCAACTACGCAGCTGGCTACGGAAGCACACCCACGCAAAAGCAGAGAGCTGTTGGACCTCTTCACCGGGCTGCAGGCAGTCTAAGGAAGCTATGCCATCATTAGATGGCAGGCTAACCAGACGTTTACTAAGCCTAGACATGAAAGGCCTGCGCCTGGTAATGGGAACCATCACGGGAGGACACTGCTCGCTAAACAAACAATTCCACACAATAGTCATAATGGACAGTCCCTTGTGCAGGGCTTGCATGGAGGCTGATGAAACCGTTGCAGATGTGCTCAAGTGCATAGGCGTCACCTAAATTAGGTCAGAAACCCTCGGGACACCCAGATCTTACATAGGTGTTCTCAACAGACCAGGAGACCTAATCAACTTCTGGAGGCACCTGGGCTGGTGGGAATAACCACCGACGGCCGCCATGTCACATTACCACCACACCACTTAGTCCTTCAAGTGCGAAGTGAAGGACTAAGTGCGGAAACCAAACCCACAACATTGGACATTAACCAAGGATTATTACAGTTTCGTTATACCTTCTTCGGTAAGGCAGGTTAGGTTAGAACTGAGAATACTTTTACCACAAACGGGCTTACTCATGATACGAATGAGCAGAGCGCGCATAGTGACACGATAGCTAAGATGACCGGAAAAGCTCTTAAGACCTACAGGATTACATGCAATTATAATAATTTCTGTTTAATAATAATTTCAATAGATGGCTCTATTGAAATTATTATTAAACATAATTTCAATAGAGCCATTTTAGTAAATACTTTCTCTAAAATTAACCAGCACCCTAATTGCGTAACACACTTTTTTTTTTTTTGGGTGGGAAATCATCAAATGACCCCTCCCGCTCTGGGCGGAGCGGAAGGGAGTGTCAGACTTTTACTGACTAAAACCCACCCGTGTTCCTTCAGTTGCCTGTGCCAAGAGCCACGGTATCTCTTTCGAACAACCCGCAGCCCTGCATCGGCCCTAGCGGGCCCCGTCATTTCGTGCTGACATCTCTATGAGGCGCGCGTGGAACACAACGCCGCAAGCCCTGCGTAGCACACTTTCAATTACAATCTGAATCATTTTGAAGGATATTGCTAATCCATTGCTTCATATGTTCGAAAAATTGGTCTACTCATCGACGTAAATAACGCAATGAATGTTGTTACAACTATTTTAAGCGTGACTCACTCGCCAAAATAGAAAAAAAAAATATATATAATAAAATGATGAGTTCTGGCACAAATAGGATTTTTGAGAGAGGAGAGGAGATGTCACATTCGAAAAAAAAAAAAACTTTTGTGATAAAAGTATTACAAATACCAATTTATATCGTTAACAAATTAACTTAACTAATTCATCAAATAATCAGACTTACAGTAGACCCCACTGAAGCATCACAAATCAAAACACAAGACTAATACGTGCCGAGTGTCACATTTAGCAGCTAAAGTAGCAAAAAAATAAAAAATTGTGGGAGACACTTTTCAAGTAAAATATTTCAGATGCCATTACAGTTAAAACTCCGTGTTGTTATTTTAACTGTCCAATATGCTACCAAAAATATAATGTCATAAAATCGGCCAGTTTAATGTTTAGTAGATAAAGATTTTGATGTTTTTAGATAATTTGACGACTTCTGGGTCACTGTCGACTTCACCCGCGTTTACCTTAACACATTGTTAGAATTTAGTTAGCTCCATAAAATAGTTCTTCAAAACACTATATCATTATTTTTGTACACTAAACATAGCAAAAAACTATACCAAAAAATACCTAAGCTTGCAGGCAAGAATAAAATCCGAACTAACCTAACCAAAACATAATCAAATTAAGCATTGATATCCGTGCGCAATTATCGGAAAAAAATATTGCACCGTCATTTATCGCTCACAAAATCCATAGATTTATCAGCACTTTATTGAACAAGCACAAACTTAAACAGAAAAACCGCAAACACTTACCATATTTGTCAACAAAACGGTATTATCACAGGAAATGCACAGAACAAAACACAACGCGGCACTGACGGATATTAGCACAAACCACTGACTGAATTCACTAAATATCACTGACACTGACTGACTAAAGGAATACGATTAATTCTGATAAGCGCCACTCAACGGGCAAAGATATTAGTAGATTGTGCCAGCGATTAACGTATTATATGTGATTCAATCAAGTGATGAATTACGAATTAAAATATTCGGTTTATTGTTGTGGAATTTATAAAATGTTTCTACAACAATCTGTGGAAAGACAAAAAAAAAAAAAATCAGTTGATCCATACATTATGTCGGGTTATGCGAACACAAATCTATGGATCAACTGGTTTTTTTTTCACGATATCAGGGTTGGTCCCGTAGTAAAAGTAGTTCAGAATGATGAGTACAATGACCCTTTTAAGGATTAAAACGATCAAAATTTAACGGTGTATAATTAAAGGTTTCTTAATGATTTGTGTGATGAAATAACAAGATTTAATTTAGAATCAAATATCACAGTTATCTAGATAATTAATTAGTTTTAGGGCTGTTTTTTCAATTATCTGGGTGATAACTTTATTCGAGGAATAATTTTAAAATTTTGTCAGTTATTTCATACAAAAAGTGTCAAACGTCAATTTTTTTCCTCGAATAAAAGTTATCTGGCGATGGAAAAATCATCCCTTAATTAATTAATTGTGTTATTAGTTGCGCATACTGTAATGCATCCTGTGCTTTTCTGTAAGTAACTAGGCGGCTTTAGTTTTCAATGTACAAATTGTAAAGTAACAGTGTCCTCGATGTTGAAAAGCTTAATAATAATGAAAAGAAAAAATGAAATGAAATGCACCCATCCCAGCGTGGTTTGACCAGACTCGATTAATCGAATAAACCCCAAGATTCGCAGTAGCCACTGTAGCCTCATGTTTCATGGTGCTACAGCGACCATTGCATATCAAGGAGTAGACCGGGGGGCGCGGTAATGGTCGGGGTGACGACGTGCCCGTAGGATAGAGAAGAATTAAAGAGCCATACCGGATATGCATCCTAGAGAAAACATTGGACTAGTGGAGATTGTTGAAAAACATTAGGCTTTTATACATAAATAAATGATTACAGTATTTAATTATTTTTTTTGTTTATCTACCTTCATTTTACTTATTTAAAAACGAATTAACACTACCTACATAAACATATTTTAAAAGAAAATAACCTATAAAAGTACAATTACCTGTAACGGCTGTAATTGAAACACGATTGGCACCATCTTACTATTTTCTATTGATGTACCTAACAGGATTCTAATTTTCCGAGCACACTCCTGGTTTACTTGAACACTTAGAAACAACTGACGATACATACACGAGTATATTACTAACACCTTTTCGTTTACACAGTAAAACCATTGTTGGCTCTAAGTGGGTTGCGTTTCTATATTTGCCAATTATTTATTAGTTTAAATGGCATAGACAACTGTTACTTTTGTAGGTTTAATTTGGATGTTGGTTTTTTGAAAGTAAAAGGCCTTACCTAAACCCTGTCCATTCGGTAAACCGTTTTTTGACAGATGGAACTAGTGATTTCAGCAACACACAATACATTGAGTGATACACGTAGGTACGGTATAATAATGTCTGTCCTTAAATAAGATAATTCAATAAGATAAGGCAGTTTATATATTTATTTTATTAGGTGCTTACGTATTTTAAACTTTTACGTAATCTGGAATATGTGCGTTCTAAGACAGCTGTCAAAAAACGGTTAACTTAATTGACAGGTTATAAGGATCCGATCACACGTTACACAAGCACACCACACCGCAGCGACAAAAGGATGGAAAATAAAAGATTGCTCAGATCTAGGAGTATCAAAACGGACATGATAATTTTCGTTCATTTTTTTCCGCAAAAACTGCTGCGATAATCATGAATTTTTAGAACCGAATCAGTACTGATTACGTTTATAACATAAGATTATGATAAGTTTATTTTTAAACCTTTTATGGTTAATGCATACCTTAGCTATTTATAAATAATGGTTCATACGGTAAAATATTCCCAAGTATTATGTTTTGAAGGTAGGTATGACTTTTTTTTTATTTTGTAGGTTATTCCTACAGAACAAAACTTCTGAGGTATCGTGACAAAAATCTGAAAGATGAGCTGCGCTTACATTAATCAAACTTTTTGCTTCAGTTGCTTTCAGTACCTATTTTTTTCTCGGTCTTACGTGTGCCTTACTCATGTCATCAACAAACTCAGCCTATCGCAGTCCACTGCTGGACATAGGCCTCTCCCAGGCTGCGCCACAACACCCTGTCCTCCGCCTTCCGCATCCAGTCTGTCCCAGCCTCCTTTTTAGGGTCGT
Source organism: Apamea anceps (assembly GCA_951799955.1). Lineage (NCBI taxonomy): Eukaryota > Metazoa > Arthropoda > Insecta > Lepidoptera > Noctuidae > Apamea > Apamea anceps. The sequence goes on from OX637501.1 coordinate 8,212,073, forward strand.
CGGTCTATCTAGTTGGAGGGCGTCCCACACTACGTTTGGCGATACGTGGTCTCTACTTGTTTGCTTCGCTAGTCATCGGTCCTTCCAGAAACATGGCCAGCCCACTGCCACTTCAGCTTGCTTACTCTGCAAGTTATGTAGGTAACTCTAGTTCTTTTCCGGATAACACTCGCTTGATATGAAGTACACATTCCGCAGTTCTGCATTCCCAACATGGCAGGCTAAGCGGCACCCCAATTGCGTAACAATATTTTTAATCACATTTTGAAGGATATTGATAATCCGTTGCTTCATATGTTCGAAAACTTGTGTCTGCTCAACAACGTAAATAACGCAATGAATGTTGTTGAACTGTCAAAATGAAATCCATTGCTACTGTTAGTTGTTACGCAATTACCCCGCAGGGACACAAAATACTATGCCAGTCATGAAACAGCTTCATTATGAGAAAGAGAGCGAAAATAGAAACTGATCGATTTCCATATTACGGTACACTCGTGAGAACAGTTGATTGCAAACAAATGATGAACACATGCCTCTAATTGACTGCGAAGTTCGTTTACTTCGTTACCGTAGTGTATGAGATGTACTTGTGTGGTTGCGTGTACCTACTACTACTCTCTGTATGCTAATTAGAAATATAAATAAATATGTAATGTTTTATTACAGCACTGTGTGACCTTAACCCGCACTTAAGTCACGCTTTTCTGTGACTTAAGTAGGTAGTCCATTTTTACACAAAAAAGCTCGAGCTATTATGACTTAAATAGTCTATTAATGCTTAATTCAATGATAATAGGCTACGTAAGTCACACTTTACGTAATGTACTATTGTTTTCTGGCTTCCGCTCGCGGTTTCGCCTGCGTGATATGACCTTCAACCATGCTGCCAAGTCCTACAAAAAGGCGCTAAAGAAGGCTCGCTTCGACCGCATCACCCATATTGGCAAAAACCTCTCTGCGCAGCCATCCCGTAGCAGATCTTTCTGCCAAATCTGTCGAAGCGAACTTCTGTCGGCCCACACTGCCTCCGCTGGTTAAACCAGATGGAACACTGGCTCATACGGCGGGAGAGAAAAAAGGTCTCTTTGCATCTCTCTTTGCCCACAATCCACGTCTTGATACTGGCAGTGCTACTCCACCGAATTTGCCTCACTGCGACATGTCGGTGCACGAGGTTTGCATTAGGAACAAAGAGGTTCTGAGAGCACTGTGTCGCATGGACGCGAATAAAGCTAGTGGACCAGATGGTATACCAGCGTTCTCAAGGTTTGTGCGCCCGAGTTGTCACCGGTTTTGACACGCTTGTATCGCCTCTCATTTGGGACTGGTTTAGTGCCCAAGTCCTGGAAGTTTGCCAACGTGCAGCCTGTGCCGAAAAAAGGCAGTCGTGCCGATCCTAGCAACTATCGGCCGATTTCAATAACCTCCATACTCTGCAAGATTATGGAGCGTGTATTGAACTCGCGCCTCATGGTAAACCTGGAAGGTAACGATCTTCTCAGTGACCGACAGTACGAGTTTCGCCGCAATCGGACTACTGGGGACCTACTAGTGTATGCCAGTCACTTGTGGGGCGAGGCCCTCGAGAGGAATTGTGAAGCGATTGCCGTCTCCTTAGACGTCTCGAAGGCCTTCGACAGGGTAAGGCACGCTAGCCTTATGAGTAAGCTTCCAAAATTTCCTCAAACCTAAACTTTGGGCGGTTCATTGAATCCAAAGCCAAGATGGCTGCTAGGAAAATTGGCGTTCATGCAAAGGTCCGGCGGTACTTCACCCTGGGATAGCTTCTAATGTTATACAAAGCGCAGGTCCGACCGTGTGTGGAGTACTGCAGCCACATATGGGCTGGTGCTCCAAAATGCCATCTAGCAGCTTTGGATTTAGCTTAGAGGCGTGCGAAAAGGCTAATTGGTGATCCAGATTTGGTTAAGACAAATCTACAAAGCCTGGAGCACAGGCGTAGGGTAGCCAGTCTTTCGGTATTCTATAGGATGCAATGTGGTGAATGTGCGCGGGTATTAGATGACTTAATTTCGCCATCACCGTTCCATCATCGGACAACCCGTCGTACGGCGAGTGTTCACCCTTACGTTTTTGACGCCGCTATGATCCGGACGAAGCGTTGCCGTTTATACCGCGTACATCGAAGGACTGCAACAATTTGCCTGCAGCGGTCTTCCCGTCCGATTATAATGTCTTCAAGGCTAGAGTGAATAGGCTCATAATAAATTAGTGCGCTTTACCATCAACGATTGCATCACTGCTTTCCATCAGGCGGGATCGCAGTCAAGCACTAGTTTATATCATTAAAAAAAAGAAACTATAAAAGTAGTTCTTCTCCAGGGGTCAAACCAAAGTTCATCAAAATCATTCCAGCCGTTTCGGAGATAAAACCAGAATAAACAGACGGACAAAATAAAAAAAAATGCTTGCCTTAGACAAGTTTAGGCGTGATTAAAAAATTTACTACTGAAAATACCTCAATTTACGTCAGGCGCTGAGTAATTTGACAGGACTAAACTAATGTTTATCTTCTGTCCTTTTCTTATTGAAATAGAAAGAAAAAGATGCACTGAACTTAAATTTAGTTTAGTTTGTGAACAAGGTAATCGGCGCCAATGCTTCACCAAAGTCCTCCCTAGTTCTTCAAATACAAGTGATTCCATATGAAACTGCCCTCTAACGAGTTTCATAGGTACCGTTGTCGATGCGTCAGTTGCTGAAGCTATAGCGTTACGAGAAATCGGCTACAGATGGCGCTCTAGGTTATATCTGGGAGTCGCACCACAACGTCAACTTAAAGGCGTTCGTGGTACGCGTACCGAATTGTTATCTGCCCGTCGTCATGCAAGAAGACTTTTGGCCGCAGGACATTGTGTTCCGTCGCTTCCGCGGACAAGTACCATAGGACAGCACGAGGACAAGTTAGTGCAGTGCGGGTTGGTGGATGTCACATGTCTTTTAATTTTTCAGGTTCTAGGACATGCCGGTTTCTTCACGATGTTTTCCTTCACCGTTTTGAAATGAGAGCAGTGGTGATGAAATTAAATTCAGAAATTATAGCGCATCTATTGCACCACATTCTATAACAAAAACAAAATTGTGCAAGATTGTTCTAGCAACAGTTTTGTACGTGAGCAAAGTTGCTGGCAACAAGGAATAGTTAAATGTTGCTGGCAACACGCTAATGTTCCGTATTCATAAAAAAAGACGAGCTTCGTTGTCTCCAGCAACATTATCGAGCTTGCGAGGAATAAAGTGGTGCAATGGTTCCTCAACATTGTTTTCAATAATTACGGGGCTTTACAATAAAGGGGACTGTTATCACCAGACGTTCATTTATCTATCGGTCACAAGTGCGGCCAATGCCAAGCGACTTCGATTAACAAGATCACTAGATTAGGGCTGATTTTTCAATCAACACATAATTTTTATTCGTGAAACAAAATTGACGTTTGACAGTTTTTTAACCGATTTCTAAAAAAGGAGGAGGTTCTCAATTCGGATGTCTGTATTTTATTTTTATGTTTGTTTGCGCATAACTCCGTCGCTTGCCAACCGATTTGAAAAATTCTTTTTTTGTTGGAAAGGGTATACGTCCCAAGTGGTCCCATAGAAATTTCATCAAACACGGTTCAGCAGTTTGGTTTTTAAACCAAAATTACTGGTAAAAATTACAACTTAAAAGTGAAAAATAAAAACTTTTTTTGCAAAAAAATACAACCGACTTCCGAAAGTCGAAGTCGGTGTCGTTGGGTTCGCATTTTCATTGTTTGCCACCGACTTCCGAAATTAAAGTTATTTTTCACTTTGTGGTGTCGTTTTTGGAAGTCGGTTGTATTTTTTTGCAAAAAAAGTTTTTGTATGGAAGAACTGGCAAACATTCAAAATTATTCCTCCAAAAAACTGATCTGGCGTTGGATAAATCAGCCTTGAGGATTATGAACAAAAGCACATCGCCCAAGTGGCCGCGATAACTTGATTATAAACATAAAGTTTACTATAGTTTGCAATATATTTACGACTTTGATTGAAAATTAACTCATTTTAAAAATAAAAATATGTATGGATAAATAAAACACTATTTTTAAGCTATAAGGTGGAAAAAATATATTGCAAAATAAGACCAGAACATTATTTGTGATCTTATTTTTCCGGCAGTTTTTGATGCGCACATCGGATAGTAGGTACAATAGGTATTACTATTGTTGATCGAATCCAGGCGTGACGCTTTTTACTTGAGAACCAAGTCCCACTATAAGCTGAGTTATGGGTTCGTCTTTTAGGTACCATATTGGGATGTATATTTGATTAGACTGGAAGCCGACCCCAACATAGTTTGGAAAAGGCTAGGCAGATGATGAGATGCTGATTGGGATGCATATTAATTGCATTTGGAACTTTAAAAATATAAAAAAAACAGCATATAAAAATGATGATGCCTTTTAATTCTACAAGACAATTTTATATTTAAACTTATTATTGCTACACGGGGATTTTCTCGTATCGCAGATTTGTGTTATTAGACAAAGACTTAGCTTGCAGAAACTACCAGCCGGGGCAACAGACGGTCTACCGTTTAGACACGTATTTCTTACGTGCGGGAATCGAACCCGCCTCACGTACCGCTGAAAGTAAAGGTAGCTACTGCACCAATCCAGCCGTCTGGCAATTTAGACACTTTTAGGTTCTGTAATTGCAAAAGACCAATTTTATTTGTAAGAGACATTGTAGTAGGTACTTAAACTGTCCAAGTATTTTGTAAGCAAAAGAATTCACATTTCCTAGAATTGTCACTAACTAAATAATATTCCTTAGCGAAGTTGTAACAAGTTCGTTTCCAATCTAACTTTTCGTTTATCGTACAATCCATTATTTTTGTTTAAGAATGCGAAGATTTTGTAAATTACGTACAGCTACGGCGAAATAATTGCCAAAGTTGTTCGCTTCATTTGGATGTAAATAATGGAAATAATACTTTAGGTAGGTACAGTCAGGAGCATAAGTGTATATACACTTGGCTGTATTCAAAAGCGATTAACTCCATTATTTTTAATGAAATTTTATGTTGCTACGAACATAGTATTTTCGAACCCATACATTTTTGCAATGTGCCGCAAATCATTTTTGTTTTCGTTATTACACGCAAAAATAGCTATTGAAAGTTTCCAAGTGTTGACATATTAGTGCTCGTGATTGTACCTACCGGCTTTTTACAGCCCTGATTGCAAAAAGGTAAGTAGAACCAGATTTAATAATCCTCCGATGCTCTGTTTATTATTACCATTCTTCAGCTAAGCGACGCATTAAGTTTTAATAATTCCTTATGTTTAGTATGGGTCAAATTAAATTAGCTAGCGAAACTACAAAGATGTGATGGGAAAGAAATTAATTTAGTGATTTGTTATTGTTTTGAGTGGTCATCGCTGTTAGTGTAAATACATGCAACATCCGTTTAGAATTTTTTTTTTGTATAAACTTCACAAATCAAAAATCAAAATCAAAAGTCATTTATTCAAATTAGGCTGAGAATCAGCACTTTTCGAACGTCAAAATTACAAAAGACAGTCCCCCAAAAACGCCCGCCCTTCGCCACTTCCTAGTGCTATCGCTGGGAAGAAGAAGTGGCGGAACAAACTCCCCAGCACTGGTACTTATAGCACTCACAGATGTGATTGGTATCGTTATCGATACATATTTTTTCAGCACACACTATCTCTACTAGCTCACACACACTAGCGGTCGTTGACTCCTAAAAAAGAAACTTTAAATCTTTTTTATGTTACCATGTTTTGATATCGATACCAATTACGTCTGCAGAGTTTCGTTAGCTAATTTAACTGGACCCTGTATATTGCAATAGTTTTCTCTGAATCTCTAATTTTTTTGTTGTTAGAATTCTAACTTTAAGAATGTTTATTAAATCGCTATAAGTACCAGTATGTGTTTGTTCATCGCAGAGAATTCTTTTTTAGGTAAAATACATAAAATAGAGATATTAGAGAGTATTTCTAAAATGGCTTGAATTCACTGATTAGTTATAAGGGACTCAGGTGATACTGAATATTTAAATTAAACTTCAGATATGCTTCTGAAAAATACGTTCATCATTAATATCCTTTTTTACCATGTTTTTAAGCAAATTAATATTATTCTAATCTATAAACACGTACCGCTTTATTTTCAAACGTTGCTTAAAGTTAGGAAACTTTTAAACGTCAAAAATGTATTGTTAAACTGTCGCTAATCATTACTTAACTTTAAGCAACATTTAAAAGTAAACCCCAAAATACATTAAAAAGATTTGTCTACAATGTGATCGGTGAGAATCATAGATATCCGTGGTGAGAATCAAGATTACTGAGAACAAAATACACCTGCCCTCTTCATGTGGTTTTGTTCGCATCATTTATCAGTTAATATGTATAAGAATACACCTGTCCCGTCTGCAGATGTAATCTCACTGCGGTCAGTTTCTACCTGAAAAGTTGATGCGTTATAAAAAGTGGTCCCAAAATATTTCTCAATGGAGATGATGAAGATGTTTATGTAGCAAGAAGGCATTTATAGGTAGGTTCAAGTACAATAGTTTATTACTATCTGCACGCCCCCATGGAACTTCCTACTAATATCATAAACTTGAAAGTTTGTATGGATGGATGGATGGATGGATAGATGGATGGATGGATGTTTGTTACTCTTTTACGCAAAAACTACTGAACTGATTTGGATGAAATTTGCAACACAGATGGTTTATAAACAGGATTAATATACAGGATACTCTTTATCCCTTTATTCCCACGGGATCCAAACTTATGCGAGTGAAACCGCGGGGCGCAGCTAGTAAGAAATATGGGAGTAATAACTGCGCCCCGCGGTTTCACCCGCATAAGTGTTAATCCCGTAGGAATATCGAAATAAAAAGTATCCTATGTGTTAATCCTGATTATAAATTCCTGTGTGCCAAATTTCATCTAAATCCGTTCAGTAGTTTTTGCGTGTAGGCGTAACAAATATCCATTCATACAAACTTTCGCATTTATAACATTAGTACGAGTATATATACACTATATACTACAGTATATATTCATTTTATGCTATGTGTGTTACTACCTATTGTAAATGTATTTTAAGTACTTAATCAAATGAAGGTTTTTAAACAGAATGGATTTAATAGTCCTGAAAGCCAATTACCGTAATTAAAAACATTCAAAATCTAGTCGCATCTCAGCGACAATCAATGAAAAATACTTATCAAAAATGTAGGGCGATTACAGGTATTTTTGACAGATTGAGACTGAGATCAGAGGGACAATTCTCGTAATTTTACGAACGTTCACAGTCTGATCTCAGTCTCAATCTGTCAAAAATACCTCTAATTTCCCTATATTTTGACAAGTTTTTGACATTTGTTTGTCGCCGAGATGAGACTGCGACTAGATTTTGAACGTTTTAAATTACGAGAATTGTTCTTCAGACTTCACCGACACGGGTGGCGCAGTGGCTGAACGATCGACTGCTGCGCTGCATGTCACGGGTTCGATTCTCGCACGGAACAAATATTTGTAATGCCTACAGGTAGTTGTTCTGGCTCTGGCTGTTTGTGTATGTGAGTTTAAATGTTTGTAAACGCACCCACAATACAGGAGTAATTCCTAGTGAAGGGCAACGTTATTTAAAAAAAAAAAGTCTGTGACGGTTCTTAAAATTCACCTCATAACTTTACCACCATAAACACAAACTCAAATCATTTATTTCAATTAAACCATTTCAGGCACTTTTGAATTGTCAAAATTAAATTGTCGGTCAGTTAGTCAGAAAGTTGAAGCTAGTTGCCCATTCCAAAACGTAGATCTCTGTGGAGGAGAACGGGCAAGAAACTCCACGGACACTCTTTTAAATCAAGATATATAAGGTTGAAGGCCATTTACACGACTAAAACGACAGGAGATAGAACCGAACGATAGAATCCGGAATGAGGTGATCCGACAGAGATCCACAATTGCCGACATAGCTCACAGAATAAGCAAGCTGAAGTGGCAATGGACCGGCCATATTAGCTGTAGAACCGATGACCGTTGGGGTAGACTTATTCTTCGCAAATCAGCAAAGGTAGGCCGGCATCAGGCTAGGTGCAGCGACGGTCTTCGCAGGATGGCTGGTAGCAGCTGGATGATAGTTGCCGAGAATCGAGCGGAATGGCGTGCATTCGTCCAGCAGTGAACTAATGTTAGGCCGATGATGATGATGATCAAAGGATAAGGTATATGTCACAGTAAGACAGTTTCAACCATAGGGAAGTATGAATTGTTGACAAAAGTGGTAGAAATTACGAGGGCAACTATACTTGGTAAGTTACAGAAAATCAAATTAAGCGTCTATTATTTGGATCGAAAATGGTTTTGCAATTAAACTTACATACGATTACAAAGTAACTAGGTATAAATTAATTTCACAATTCGAGCACACATAGCAAATAACTTTTTCTAACCTGTTCGATTTGTGTTTGTAAATGGCTCTGCATGATTTGCAGAATGAAAACTTTTGTGCTTCGAAACGAGATCGCGTTAGATAGGCTCTTTATTGGAAGCTTCTATTTTTTGCTGGCGGTCTAACTTTAATAAGAGCCTTTAAGAGGCCTTCAATAGTTATAACGCTGTTTATTTTTCGTAGCGTTGTAAATCAAAGTAGTACTGTTATTGTTAGCTTGAGGGCCTTGTGGCTAAGTAATACCAGGGAATCACTAGGAGTGAGATACCTGAGATACAGGTTTATTCCTAGTTCAGGTAGAATCCAAATATTTTTACCTACACCTAGGTCCTATTTTGTAAATATTTATGTAAATCAATTATTTCAATAATCAATTTCAACAGCCGCACGGGTCGATCGATCAGGTTAAGCCACGCTTGCCGTGGTTTTTCCATGGATGGGTGACCATCTTCACATACCAAGAAACCCAAAAGACCCCTCCGTGGCTCGGAAAGCATATTAAGCCGTTGGTTCTGGCTGTCATTCGTGGATCTTTGACAGTCGTTACGAGTCGTCAGTAGGCCGAATTTCTGCCAACCAGTCTTACCAAGGGATGTCGTATTACCCAGTAACTGGGTTGTGGAGGTCAGATAGGTAGTCGCTCCATGTAAAATACAGGTATTCAGCTGCATCAGTATTCAGCAGTTAGACTGGAAGCCGACCCCAACATAGTTGGGAAAAGGCGAGGCAGATGATGACTGTTACTGTTAGCCTACATCATCTCACCGCAGGGTACAGGTCTCATCCCAAGACTTACAGCTAGGGCTAATAAAGACGGGTAGCGGGAACATCCGAAAGGGTTTACCGCTGCCCTGGAACATAAAGGGCTAAGGAAGGAACACGGGTGGGTTTTAGTCAGTAAGAGTCTGACACTCCCTTCTGCTCCACCCAGAGCGGGAGGGGTCACTTGATGATTTCCCATCCTCAAAAAAAAAAAAAAGGGCTTATAAAGACCACTGGTCGTTTGTTTCATGAGTGTTTGGTAAATTATTGGCATAAGTATAAGCATAATCTATAATATCCCCTCTGCTGGGACACAGGCCTCCTTTCTGTGAGAAGGAGCCGGCCTCTGGGATAGTTGGTAGATGTCACATGTCTTCGAATTTTTGGTTCTAGGACATGCCGGTTTCCTCACGATGTTTTCGTAATAATAATATATATTTTTTATGTTTTTATTTTTTTGTTATATCCTAAATAATGAAATAAAGGAAAAAAAAAATAATAGGCAATGTGAGATAATCTTCGTTTGGATTCCGATTAAAGCTTGGCGAGCTCTGGGGTCCAAGTGTCTGCGAATACACAAACTGCGATGACCAATTCGATTGCCAAGCTTCTCCATACTAAATATTTAGTACCCCTTTAAATGTTTGTCATCGGAAGGCCGATGTGCAGCAATGGACAACTCATTCAGGCATTCTCTTGTCGTTATTTCAATTTATTTTGGGTTGGCGCAACAAGTCTTCTTCTTCCATACTTCTTTATGGCTTATGTTTAACTTACCACCAGATATAGTAACATATACCAGACAAAAATAGTAAATGATCACCAAAATGAAACCCGCATTTTAATGTAAACTTATAACCAAAGTTTTAACATCTCGCTATCCTATTTAAGCAAAATGACTCCAAATAAATCATGTTCGGTTCTCGACAGCCTGCAAAAAATAATCTCTTTTTTTCCATATTTTTTTTCTATATAATCTAGTCGTTTCTGGCGTAGGTCACAGTTTTAACCCAACGTAACCATGTTTTTATAAATTAACCTCGTCTATCTAGTTTGCAGCAAGCCGGAGACATAACTTAATATGGCATCATAATACTTTATTTGGTAATAAACCTACATTTATGGCAATCATAGTGGTTTATTTAGGCAGAAATAGCGCATTAATTTGCTCGCTAAGATTTAGTGATCATTTACTACATTTGGTGTTCGAATACAATTTGAAGTGCAAGAACTAAGGGTATCAAAGCATTTTATGCTGGTCATTATATTTAACCCCCTTCTTTATTAGTCATCATCTCAGTAGTCAGTTCAATCAATCAATCAACTCAGCCTATCGCAGTCCACTGCTGGACATAGGCCTCTCCCAGGCTGCGCCACAACACCCTGTCCTCCGCCTTCCGCATCCAGTCTACCCCAGTCATCTTCCGTAGGTCGTCCGTACATCTAGCTGGGGGGCGTCCCACACTATGTTTGCCGATACGCGGTCTCCACTAATAGATAGAATAGTGCTAGTTAGTTAACTTATTGCCATATTTATATATACTTTATTGTACATCACAAAAATACATAGCATAAAAATACATGACACAGTACAAAATATACAATCATAATCAATATATAATCATCTTTCAAACAGCCCATCCATCGTTTCTTTGGCCTTCCCCTACTTTTATAGCCATCCACATTCATACTGGGGAGTTTGTTGCGCCACTTCTTCTTCCCAGCGATAGCACTAGGAAGTGGTGAAGGGCGGGCGTTTTTGGGGGACTGTCTTTTGTAATTATGACGTTCGAAAAGTGCTGATTCTCAGCCTAATTTGAATAAATGATTTTTGAGTTTCTTCATTCCTCCGCATCACATGCCCATACCATAACAAACGGTTTCCACACTACTTTTTAGTCACCAGTACCTGTTTCTGACTTCCTCTTCAGCAATGGACGAATACAGGCTGATGATAATATGATGATGTTAATCTACTTTAAGTTTATCTCGTTTTGTTTTCTTTTGTTCTGAATTTTTGTTTTGTTTATAATGTTGTGATAGCGCGTTTGTTGTGTTTATTCAAATGAAAACAAAAAGGGACCGTGTGTATGTAATAACAAACGGCGTAAACCTTGTATTGCTTTCCATTATATTCTTGTTTCTACGAGGAAAATAATTACCGATCTCTGACTTTTTTCCTTAGGAGAAACATCTCGTCTAAACTTTTATCTGATTATTTAACTTAATTAGTAACTTGATAATATACGAGTATTATCTGTAACTTTATATTCTAATTTTATTGTGTTGATCGTCGTATTGGTCGGGAGCTCGTAAAACTGTATAAACGAGCGAGTCTCACGATCAAAACAGTTTTATCCAGTGTTCGTTTAATTGCAATAAAATATACACGGCGATCGAGCGGCAACATATTATGTAGGTAATAACTGTTATTTAAATATATCATTTTATTTGTATCGACGTCTCTTGTTGGTCTAGTGACCACTGAACAACTGCAGCTCTTCCCCGAAAGGGGGAACCGACCTAAACACTAAAATCCCACTAATATTATAAACGCGAAAGTTTGTGAGGATGGATGCATGGATGTTTGTTCCTCTTTCACGCAAAAACTACTGAACGGATTTGGACAAAATTTGGCACACATATAGTTTATAACCAGGATTAACACATAGGATACTATTCATCCCGATATTCCCACGGGATCGAAACTTATGCGGGTGAAACCGCGGGGCGCTGCTAGTTTTACATAATTAGGAAAAACGAAAATTTTATCAGCCTAGGGTATTTTAGGAACAGTCATATGTGTCTTGGGTTAGATCCCTAGGAAGCAAATGTTTTTTATATTTGCCAGAAGAAAAGTCTAAGACACAGTCCGTAGTCAGGATTCGTGACCGGTTGTAGCACTATTCTCTTCTCCTATAACAGATATAACTGGCGAAATGAGGGTTCACTTCATCTCTGCTAACCTCTTCAGAGAATACAGCCGTGATGTTATGATATTATTTAGCTATTGTGAGTGATCTCAACGTTACTACTCAACGTCACTCAACTATCGCTAACCCTCAGTTTTACTAACAATGTTTATGCTTTTCACTATTTGTTTAGGGCAGAAGGGGTGAGCTAATCAGCAGAAGTATAGCGCTCGTCGGTAAGGTATCATAAAATTTATAATATTCGACAACATTGAAACATTAGAAAAGTTATTTCTGTTGATTTATTCCCATTTCAATTTACAGATAAATTCGTAAAGAAAAAGTTACAAACAAAACAGACTTTATTTACTTCAGTAGAGTAGGTATGTTGTTCAATTAAAACTTTGAAACGATGTTTTATTTACAGAAATCTCGTTCAATCTTAAACAAAGGAGACTGATCTTTGACGATTTCCATTCCATCCTAAGGGTTACAGCTAACAACTTCTTTCTAACGACTTTTGGGAGTTCGCGAAAAAATGCTACGCCGCACCTACGGAAAAGCGTAGCGCTACGGGCCATGATATTACGTGGAATAATGTAGCAATTTGCTCGTAGCAAATTAACGATCATTACTATAATTCAACGCTTAAAGTTATTTCTCATTCAGAAGCCTTTACTTTTAACTGATTACAGTCGGTTGGTCAAATAAACTAAAATGTATAAGTCAAAAAACTCGAAATATGCATAACATCTAAACAAAATTCGTGTTGCGGCACAGGTTAGTTTTACGTGTGCTTATTTTCAATTTACTCTTCAAAACCCCGCATTACACTTAATTCAATTAAAACGTGCACACAGCGTTTGGGGGCGAGCTTCAGTAAAAACAGCTTTTGACAGCGCGGCTTCGGAGTTTATGCGAAAATTTATAGAAAATTGCATGGTACACGCGTTGCGCCCATAGGGTGCGCGGGAAACGTTCGGGGGGTGTATATTTAGAAATGCTTCTAGCCGCCAGCCGGCAGTCCACGCTTGGCGCGCTAACTGAGCGCACGCGTCCCCGTCTTCCTCTTTCGCTATCGCATCGTACCCGATTCCGTAATTAACATAAATTGAAATTAATTAATAGAGCATTACTGGTGTGTTGTGTGTCCCGAACTGGATTTGATCGTGCCCTGTGCTACCCTGTGGACAATTAGAATATTTTACCGGTTTTCAGTGACTGTATGATTATTTAATAATTCCTCGCATCTTTAACGTGAATGGACTTTTATTGAAAAAATAACTTCATTTCTTCGATACAAGGTATGGGAAATAATTTCTATTCATTTTTTAATTGTTCGAACAAACCCTTTCCGTGTACTGTAGGCTATAATTAAGTGATACGACGTTAATTTACTGGGTCGTCGACACTAACAGTTATGTTTTTAATAAAATGAGCGGAGAGATAATGTTTTTTTATTTATTAACTGCTTTATTATCAGTATTGTTTTAGTGTATAATTGGACGATAAAAGTGTGATAATATGTCAATAAAATAAAATCACTCGAACATAACATTCTATTACATCAGAAATATTGTTTACGAAGATAGAGATAGAAATGAAACTTATCTAATAACTTGAACTTAATTGCTAATTATGTTTTAAATGTGTATAGAAAAAATAGACAAACAACATAAAAATTAAAAGCTTCTAGCCTCTATAAAAGTAACTACAAATGGAAACTTAATTGAAATCTGTTTTCAAACGCAACGTCTTTAACATTTCTCATTACATACAAATTAAATATCTAATTAAAAAATAATTTACTTCTAATGACGACTAAGTATAGTGAGTGTCACATAAATATGACACACTTGTAAACACGGAAATATTACAAAAAGAAATATGACAGCGGCTTTGAATGGTTTAATAAACGCCGCTATGATAGTTTTCATGATGATAAAATAAGTCATTTAAATTCAAAAACTAACCTAGTTTTATAGAAATACGTATAAGTTTAGTATTTTATCGTATAAAATAACGGTTTGTTTAGTATTCTGTACGATAACAAGCGATACAGATGCACATTTTATGTCTCAATAAGTAGTTCAGACATCAAATATTAATGAGTTATTGTCGATGATAAGAGGTATCTTTGTACGCTATATATTTCCTTTTATCATGACGTCTCATTCCAGTCGCTTTTGATTTATTAAATTATAGTTTCTATTATTATATTTTGGAACTAAGTTTTGGAATTAAGTGTCCCATTGTGTGTAGAAATCTTTGATGGAAACTTGTGAAAATTGAGTTTCAACTTTGTCTGAATTCAGAATTCAGCTTTTGTCATTTGGGAATTACACGCTCTAGACAAGTTTTTACTTGGAAGACGCCACTGATTCTGTTATTTTGACACTGTTATTTTATTTATTCTTAGTCTATGTTGTCCCACAGCTGGGCAAAAGCCTTCCTTTCTTCTTTCCATTCCTCCACTTTGACTATCGTTTTTTTTACTATCCATGTTGGACATAAAAATACCTAATTTTAGTGGCACATTTAATTTTCCAACACATCTATTACGATCTCTTTCAGCTTCAAAGTTCAAACGTGATATTTTCGCATTAATTACAGCCAGAATTTGCTCAAACCGTGTAATGCCTTCTCAAAGGCTACTATTTGTTTAATAGCGAATCTTTAACATGTTAAAACGGCTTCCCGGTCAGTGAGCTGTTCAGGTGGTTCACATGAGGAATTTTCACTTTGCAAACGTTAGGAGCCGGAAATATTCGACATGCAGAGCTTTGACTACGAGCTTAGAGTTAAGATAACTAGCAGATTATGGGGTCTAGCGGTTTTTATGTTTTTGGAAGGTATTTCAGTGATGTTCGATCAAGCTGAAACTTTTACGTAAAAGGGTTTTTTAAAATGAGTTTTGGGAAGGTTCGGGGCTTGGGTTTATGTAATCATTTTATTTTTTATAGTCTACTATTATCTATGTTTTTCAATTTCGTTCAATGTTGAGTACATTTTATTTTCACCCTTAGTCATTAATTATTTTTAGGTTACATTGTTATTCATTAACGACTGAAAATTTTTTTTAAGAAATTAACAATGTACATCTGTATTTATCCGGAAATAAATCAATGAACAAAACACCAAATAAGGGATAACCTCACTAAGAGCTGATATTTCAATCGATGGATAATTTTTATTATTGGAATAAAATTGACATCTGACAGTTTTTGTATGAAAGATATGTCAAAAGATCCGAATTATTCCTTCTATAAAAAAACAGCCCTTAACAGGAACATAAATAGCTGACTATTATGTAGGTCTCTCTGTATTATTGAGCCTTGCCTTTCAACAGAACTTCTGGAGCAAAAAAATCGTTGGGAGCGTAGCATTTCACTCGACGATTTGTTATTTCTTCAAGTAGCTTTCATGTTTGCCGCAGCCCCAAAAATAAACGGTTGTAGAGACATCGACGCGCAACCTGTTACCTTGGATTCACTACTTGATTCTGAACTTAAAAAATTGATTGAAAAAAAAAAATTGCTGTTCCATGCATTTTGACCGCGTGCACTTTTCTATGAAACAACTGATTTTTTCTTGATAACCTACGCAAAATTTCGACGTTGGGGTTTAGTTTTCTGCTGAATCCATGGTTACAATTTCCGCGTCGATGTTCCTGTCACCCTGAACAATAAAATATTATTTGCAATAAAAAAGCAGAGAAAATCTAGTTTCGGATTCATTTCTGAAGGGGTAACTGAAATAAATAAGGGATTATTCTAAACACTTCTTACATGAAAATTCTTTCGATGACTCTAAATTGGGATATGAATATTTTATTTTAAATAACTTGCTTTATGATGAAGTTATTTTTGACACACTTTAAGGGTCAGTCACATTGTAGTGTCAATATATTCATATCATTCAAATTAAGTTACAAAAATATGATATATGTAGAGCGAAGTGATATTGGCATCGGAGTGTGAATAATGATGTAAATTTAAAATTCATTAAGTAGTTCATTAAAATATGCTGTAAAATTAAATATAGAGGTACCTTAAGTTTTACTTTCAAAAATAAAAGAACGGACTTTTTATTTACCAAGGGCTGATTTTTTAATAGTCGGATCACTTTGCTCTTAGGAATAAATATTGCAGTTTGACAGCTTTTGTATGGAAAATATGTCTTATTCTAATTATTATTTACTCCCCAGAAAAAAATTACCGACTGTGTGAATGATGACATGGTTAGAAAGGGGGTGACTACCGAGATGATGACTAATGGAGAAGTATGGAAGAAAATGACATGTTGCGCTGACCACAAATAAACTGAGATAAGGACAGCAGAGTGATGATAATGATAATATCGAAAAATCAGCCCTAAGTAAAATAAAAGATTTAATTGAATAACATTGAAAAGTTTCCAAGTTAATGGATCTTTTACCGACTTTCTGTACAAATGGTGTCAAAATTAGGTATAGGTTTACTACCCAAACAAGTTTGCCAACAGCTTCATTTCATTGTACACTCAGCGATAAAATAAAGTGCGTTGCACTGTGTATCTACCTAAGTAAGTAATGCGTTTGAGGCAATATCGATATCGACAAACTTTTACCAGCATTCATGACTAATCGAAAATTTAATTGTTAAACTCGTTATAGCTGACTCAAACGGTGCGGTCAAACAGGAACTTCCGAAGTAAAAATATTTAATGATTATTTAGTATTAAATTGCTCATTGTGTGTGTTCGGTTAAGTAATCTTCGCTTAACAGGTTTCCTATGCAAGCATGCATCGACGTGAGATTTAAACGCAATGGGTTTACACCGCACTTTGTTGATTTTACGCTATGTATATTGGATTTACTGCAATTTATGCATGTTGTCTGATCTCGTATTTAATAATATTCAGAACATAGAAACCAGAACTGTACAGCAACGAAAATTGTTTAAACTTTTATCCTTACAGGGTGTCATTTTCTAAGCGGTAGGTATAACAATTGGCAACCCCATCGTCAACGATCATTTAAGAACACTTCATTTCCTTCTATCATTTAGAATCCTCCCAAGATTGCAAACATACTCGTTTGCAATCTTGGGAGGACTTGCTTATTATGCTATTTCCTTTTTTTGCTTCATTTCTAGACCATTACAGACATAATAACAATATATTTAAAAACGGTTTTTTTTTTCTAAAGTAGCATTTGCACGTACATTTATAACCTAGTGGTATAATAACTGCAATTTTAAGTAGGTCATAATAATGCATCGACTCACTGCCGAGGTTTTAAAATTGCATATGTCATTATCGGTAACTACCGTCAAGTTTTTATTCCACACAACACTAGGAAAGAACTTTTACAGCGGAGGCCATAAATTATTCCGGCGAACTGTACACGATGGAACGTCAATATATATATAAAAAAAAAACAAGTTTCTAATTCAAATACTTATAAAAGGAACCTTCGTCGTCCTAATTAAGTCTAATACTGGCATATAAAAAGTTGTGCGTCCAGTATGTTGGGTTGTAAATCGAACTAAGTTGGTTTATAAGTGTACTATTACGGTCAATTAGTACAGCAGTCGGGTTTCTTTGATGGTATTGGGATGTAAACAGAAAATTGATCCGGACCGCCCTGGAGATGATGTGTAGTTTTATTTGAATGCACAAAGTATTTTGAGAGTGGATCAATGGCCATCAATCGTGTTCAATTTGGTTTGCTTCAATCGGCTTGTTTGTCAGTTTAGAGTTTGGAGGAATAGTTTTTGTTTTGTTTATGTTGAATTTATCAGTTTGCATTTTGTTATCGTCGAATGCAACTTCACTTTCAAACATAGACAAAACCGTGCGAGAAAGATACAAAATCCTTCTAAAACTCATCGAATAAACAAAAACCAAAATTGCTAAAATAATATCAGTTATTGAATAAAAAGTCGTTATACAATAACCGTATAAAAACCCACCGAAATAAATCAAAACAAAGCACTTTGTGGTCTCGCGGCAAACCATTTCCAAAAGGATCTTAAAAATATAGGTACCACAAACACACGCTACGTATTAAACTTTAAACCGAGCGAACAATATCCGTTCATTATTTACCAGAAGAATGGCTGTTCTGAACAACAGCCTGAACTCAGCCCGCGGGCCATGAACACCAGGTGTGGCTCAAATAAATAGCCCCACATAGCCCAATACATAGCCACGTTCACTACCAATTATTACGATTAATTGGAAACTAGTCAGTCTTTATTTTTGTTTCTGATCGTTATAACTGTAGGAAATAGTCTAATATATGAGACGTCGCCCCGAGCAGTCTTCGGCCCACGGATTATTATTTCTATAATGTACGTAATTTTTGTGGAGAAAATTACACGGTGTGCTGGCTAATAGCGTGGTTTTAAACAGAAGTGCTCTTAATGGTGGCACGGAAGTATCCGAATACGATGTAGAAATTATAATCTATCAAGTATTTGTATATTATTAGAGGTATTAAATCAAAACTGTGTAAGAAACTTTTGAAGACGAAAAAATACTTAATATATTGTTTGAATGTTTAATTGCGATATCACAAGATGAATCGCATTCCTAGATAGTTTACATCTTGTTTTTATGACCACAAATCTTTTCCTGTGCCATTTATATTTATAATACTTATATATAATATTACTATTTTTATCATAACATTTTCGGCGAGCCGTGAGTCTACGCCCAAAAATGTCTAAAAGTTAATTCGATAAAACGCACAACTTTAAACCGCTGCCAAAATTACATTAAAACTAACTACATATGTATATGAGTGACTTGACAAGGCTCATACTCACCAACACTAGGAAAGGTCAAAGTGTATTGACTCGCGATTATCCTCAGCATAGAGAATTAATGCGGCATGAAAGTTCACAATTTTATTCCATTATCGGACGTTGAGAGAGAGCCTGGTAACGCAGTTCTCATGTAATCCCGGCTCTACGGAAAGCGCTAAAAGTTCGTCCAAAGAAGTTTCTTCGTACATTCATAAACATTTTACTTTTGCAAGTTCCGTGTCGAGGTCTGTAACTCTGTATCACTTGATATTTTACATTTAAAGCACGTGTTTTCCAGTAATATTGTTCTTACTGAATTGCCGACGTTTTGAGTGTTTGAATCTTAATAATTTATGGTTGCTGAAAGTTTTTAGCCCGGTATTAAGAGATTTCGGAAGTGTCTACGGGCGTTGCGAGTTCGTGCCCTATCTGTATGGCGGATCTTTTATGGGCCCTTGCATTTTGGGGGTCTTTACTCTATAGATATATTAGGATAGCGGTTATTTTCTTATATGGAGGAATTAGGTTGGTAACGTTACTCAAATAATTGCTTTGAAGATCAGTGATAATATGAAATTGGAATTCGAAGGCTTCGAAGCCAGTGAAAGATGTCTTATTAACACAAAAAGTTTTTCCTTAGTAACGGAAAATAAAGAAAGGTACTCGTATATTAGATTCCCCCCATTCGCTGTCTCACATCACTCAATTAAACCGAAATTGCTATCAACTTAACCCTTCAAAGTCATAACATAAAACACGACATCTTACTTTTACGCCCCTTACCCTCAAATAAAGTATTTATTGCACAAAAAACAACGAAATTCAGGGGTAGGGTAACAAGAAAGTACGAAAAGTTGTCTTATATTATGTAATTTGCACACAACTCACGTTCATACGGGGGCATACATGAACGATATGAATAAGTTATTCGCCAGGCCTAGTCCAGGCCGCTGTGGCCTGTACTTACGGCCTGCTGGATTTTAATAGTTTATTCCGCTTTTCAGACCAAAACTATGTGCAACACGTTTGTGGCTCGTTTAGATATTTATATTCAGGAATTTGGCTTTTTGCTTATTTTAGAGCAACGTTGGGAGAAAGAGAGAAACTTTAAAGTGGATTAAAAATCTGGAATGTAAGCACTTTGTATTTGTGGTGGTTTTTAAATTTGCATTAGGTCACGGAAGGCATATTATAAAAATATTCTTATATTACCCAATTACCCACTAATTGGGTAATATAAGAATATTTTTTTATATCTACATATAGGTATAACATTATTATATTTTTTTTTAATAAGTACTTTACTGTTTTACTGTTTAATAATTTTGTGGAATTTCGTTTATCTCTACCGAATTAAGCTAATTTAGAATTTAATAACTTTTTAATTTTGAGTCGAGTTTAGACGTCATTAATCATAGCATGATTATTAATTGCGCCATAATATTATCTAGGTCAAGTAAATTCCTCCAGTCGTTAAAATATTCATAAATCAAACACAGGATGACCTATTAGCTTCAAGTTACATCGTAAAAATATTAACGATAACATCTTCCGATGTAAACGTCGGATATTTTGCATAGTTGATAGTCATTGGACACCGTTTTGTTAACTTTGGTCATAAAAATTGACCCGAACTGTGGACTATCGGCTTCTGTCATCTGGTCGTAGGAGGGAACAGAAGTTATGGACGAATTTGATATGTTATGGTTATGTGGGAGTTGGTTAGACTAACTCCCAGCGATAGAGCGATGCTTTCAATTAATAGAACGTAACTGTTATGCTACTGATACCCTGAAGATGTAGTCAGATATCATCGTCAGCCTGTAGCAGTGTATTGCCAGTGGCATATTGGACTACATTGAGCTCGATTTTCGGCGACTCTTAGCCCACGACGGATGGGCGCGTTTTTCCCGTGGCGATTTTTTTTCGTGCACTCGATTTTCAACGCAATGCGCCGAAAGTTGAAAATCCAACAATGAGTTTTTTGACGCCCGGGATACGCACTGTTGAATTCTGAACACTCGGCTCGACTGGATTTTCAACTCTCGGTGAGTTGAATATCCAGCGCGCGATAAAATCCCTCTGCGATATTTTTACGTGTGTGCGAACTTGGGTATATCCACACGCAGACACTAGTGCTTATATGATTAGCTAGTTCTGATAATGGTTTCTTAGAAAATTCCTAACTTAATTATACAACTGTATTATATTTTAATCCTTCTTAGCGTGTCGATAGAAATCTAAATGGACTCGGCCCAGAATTCGGCTACTTCTTTGGCGCCATCACCAGCGTCCATCAGTTCCTGTAACGTGCAGCTGACAGGACACGCAGGACACGATATTAAGTGTCCTATCGTTTGTGGAATAGCACCATATATACTCCAAGGCGGAGTCGTCTATGAATCTCCACCTGAACAGGTTTTCCTTGCTTCGGCCAACTTGAAGCTGAAGTCTGTTTAAAGACTTCCAGGTTACACAAGGTAACGCATGTTCAGGTGGGAGGTCTTCAGCGGGAGGAACGAATGGTTCAACGAATGAATTCCTATTGAAAGTTCTAAACACAACCCCTTATTAACACATTGTATGCAGGTATCAAAGCTGCTGTTGGCATAAAGTTCTGCATACCGGTAGATAGAGCATTAGCACCGAGTAAGACTTAGCTACAGTTGGTAGGATTGCTGACACATTAGCAGGTACTGTAAGTGCCTATGCTTAGTATTTGTGTATGTAAAATGACGATATTTCTAGAAAAAATGTAGATTTTCATAATTTCTTTCTTCTTATTTATTGGAACGAAGTTCCTTATCGCGCGTTGCGAAAGGGGGCTAGACGGAAAAAATTAAGACCAAAAGTTGGAACGACACTTTTTGCTATAGTTGTAAGCCGTGTGGCGTGCGTGTGTTTCTCTGTCTGTCTCTCTCTCTCTTATAGAAAGCAAGCCAGTTTTTTTTGTCTGTGTCTTTTTATTTGTTAATAATAAAAAAAATATTATTATAACTTAAAAAAATAAAATTTTATTACAATTCCTTCACTGATTAATCGAAAGGAACTTCGTTTCATCTGGGTGTCCCTTGACACCTCTCAAATTTTTTTTATTTATTTAAAGTTTTCTCACGCAAAAAAGGTACAAAGGCGGGATTAATGCTTAGATCAAAAGAGCTGAGGACTTTTTGATATACCTATCTATAATGACGACAATGCGACATATTTGTCAAAAAAAGAAAACGTATTTTCAGCAAAGGTACCTACAGTTCAATAAAACACTATTAAAAAATCTTGTTGAATTTTCGTATTGTCGGTTTGTCGCTAGTCATCTGTCGCCTGTTGGTTTTATTAAATAGGCCCCATGTATAGGAACTCATAAGGCCCGAGGCCTTTCCACAGCACTAGGATAATACAGCCTGCCAATAACAAGTAATATATTTCGTAATCTTGTGACTTAATTCAGCAAATAGTTTCTTTTCTTGAAACTGAGAAATCTCACTCGATTCTGACTCAATTCAGCATATTTATAGCTTTATTTCATAAAACCAACTGATCAAGTATCTAGTAAAGAAACCCTGCACAGCCTTGAATTGGATGCTTCTGTTTTATGGGTCCTTATAATTATACATTAGAAGGGAAGAGGTCTACGTAGCCTATATGGGTACCTGTGTATGTAGGTTAGTAAATAAATATGTAAAGGAGTAATTATAGACTGTTGGGCTGCTCGGAATCCGTAGGGGTTAAGCCTATAAATATATTGGCTACCTGCATTTCGCTGTAAAAATGATCGATGTTCAGATTTACCTCAGTTTAAATGTAACCTACTTTTTACATACTTTATTTATTTTTCACTAGCAGCGCCCCGCGGTTTCACCCGCATAAGTTAAGATCCCCTGGGAATATCGGGATTAAAAGTATCCTATGTGTTAATCCTGGTTATAAACAATGTGTGTGCCAAATTTCATCCAAATCCGTTCAGTATTTTTTGTGTGAAAGAGTAACAAACATCCATCCATCCATACAAACTTTCACATTTATAATATTAGTAGGATATTTTGTGATTTTAGTATGTAAATACTACTATAATGGTAAGTTCTTAACCATACAACAATAAATTTGCAGTGCACAAGTTTTGCAACTCTCAAATAACGTCGTCGTTCACGAAAATCCAGGAGCTCAATCGAAAATGGATTAACAAAATACGTTACAACACAAAGCTAATTCGATATACGAAAACGTCCAAAGAAGTCATAACAACCAATGGCTGTATTATTAACCACTCGGTTTTCTATTATTGTATTTTTTATCGAGCACAATTGAATAATCGCCAAATATCCTTTTATCGTCCCTGAGAGCCGGTAACGACCCGATACGTCAGGGTTAGGGGTGTACGATCAATATTCAATATCCGGATAGAATTCGCCTCTTCCGATCGCCGGATATACTAACTAGTAACATGACTGGATTTATCTGTGCCACAATCGTTAAAATTAAGTGAAAATGTAGTTATATTTTTCTTGTGTGAAACCCGAAATTATCAGTGAATTTTTCGGGTTTCGCATTTGTCCGTGCACGACTATCACGCAAACCTACTAAAAGTGGGAAGATTAGGACATAATCATCACGACTAGCTAACTGATTGTTGATTGTATTTATACCCAGAGTTAGGTAGAAGCGTGATTATTACATTATAAACAATTAACCAAATATCCGTCAGCCAAACTGCACTACTCTAAAGTAAATTGAAAGCACAAGTACAAAGCAACAACGTAGCAATAATAAATGAAGCTAACGCTATGCAGCTGCAACTGTAAGTGGCTGGCATGATAATAGAGGTAGTTGACCAACAACGCCATTAAGTAATCAATTCCCTTCGGTTACTCACGATAAGCAGTCGACACTTTCTTTTAAATTCTTTCCCAGATTAACTCGGTGACAAATAACTGGAAGGAAAGATTATGCAAACTTTCTACGAAGGTTTGAATACGTAATATCCTATTTTTAGAACGCCAACTAGGGTATGCGGTAATCGTGTACTTAGGGCTTTGTTGCTATGAGATTTAAGTATTCGATCAGCGATTTAGAGGTCGGATATTCAGGGTCAAATACAATAAGTCTCAAAATTGATTACGCAGAACTTGGGAAAGGTCTATTCTCAGCTTTGAACTGCGATAAGCTGAGTTAATATTATGATAATGTGAATCGATTCGATCGATTCGACCCACCGATCCGCATTGGGCCCGCGCGGTGGATTACGACCCACTCCCTCTCACAGAGAGAAGGCCGGTGTCCCAGAAGTGGGAACATTATAGGCTGATTAAGTTTTTAAAGTGAATCGATTCATGGAGTGCCTCAACTGCCTGAACTAAGAATACTCAGTACTCACAATACTCAATATATTTATTGCTTCCACATGTGAACTTAGGTGGTAAGTTTTACAGAACCAGTATGATCATTGTGGAACCTGTCGGGCACAGCAAAAGTAGGAGAGAGGAAGCGAGCTTCTATTTGACTACTTCGTTATTATAATAAAAAAAACATTTACTTAATTTAAAATTTATATATTCATTGAAATTATAATAGCATTTATGTAATAGAAATTTGTTTTAATTTATATATGAATGCATAAAATTTTTGTTCTTCTTTCTTTTTTTCTGCTACCTAATTTATTATATATTTTAATTGACATGACTAGTGTAGTATTAGTACACTAGTCATTAGTGTACTTGTTGAGTGCATTTTTAATATCATTAATATAATATAAAAATTCTTATAAATTGCGTGGTTATAATTAATGTTAATATTATATTTATCATTTAAATATTCATATAAGGAGTAGTAGCATTTGTTTATCAATAACTTTTTAAGTTTTTCTTATAAATTATATTTAACTTTTATTCTTTCTTTATTATGTCAGGGAGTTTCTTATATATTTTTATAGACATTACGTAGGTACTTGTAGAATGCATTTTTAGCCTAGATCTGTGCCTAAGTGTGTACTGTGATTGGATGTCTTCGCCTTTTGTGTTGAACTCTTGATGCCTACGGACAAATTTACATATTTCTAGGATGTAAATACTGGGGAGGGACAGAATACTGTGTTTTAGAAAACAGGATATCGAGCTGTCAGTTTGATCAATGTTTGCCAGGATTCTAATTAATTTCTTTTGTAGGGTAAAGAGTGTCAGTGCATCTGTACTATTTCCCCAGAGAGTTACGCCGTAGCTAAGCCATGCATTGGCATACGCTGTAGGTGATGAAGGCAGTTTGTAAATTAGTTTTCTTTTTAATTTTAAAGAGCGTATGAGAATTTTGAAATTTTTGAACGGGTTTTTTGAATTTGTTTTTTTCCAGTTGATATGTTTACCTATTTTAAGCCCAAGTAATGTAAATTCATCAACAGTTTCTAATTTTGATCCTTTAAAGGTGAAGTTTAAGCGTAGAGGAGCTTTCTGATAAGGCTGGAAAGTCATTAATTTAGTTTTAGTATAATTCATTTCTAAATTATGTGAGGTCATCCAGTTACATACATGATTTTGTGAGTATGGAACTGAACGCAGCTGTTGATCAGCCAATGAAACCATAGAAATAATAAAGAAACGGGTTAGTCCAGCCCCAGCAGTATCGACATTCATAGCGATCGCTTTACGACCGAATTCGGTAGTAAAGTCCCGGATTGACAGGTGAAATGTATGGAGTGACAGGACTTTGCGACCGAATTCGGTCGTAAAGCGATCGCTATGAATGTCGAAACTGCTGGGGCTGGTCCGCATTTCGGGGAAAGGTTGTACAAAAATAATCACAACCGATGTAGAGAGACTGAAGTATAATGCGACCTGTTACCCATAGGTTGCCCGTGCATCACCAGCGAGCATCGTAACCTATATTTCCTTCACTGTAACTTTTGTCGGAGATACGAGTCAGATATAAAAGATAGTTTGAATTACAATAGAACCACAATGTGCGAATTTTATGAAGCATTTTGTGATATGTAAAGTGGAATTGCGAATCTATGATGGCAACACCTACGCAATTAATAAACATGGTTGGTATCAGGAGTCGTGATATTTGGTCCGCAATCTAGAATCGTGATCAGCATTGTGCGTTGTTTATTATAATTATCTTCAAATGACCGTCATGACTTTGACTATCTTGTTGCTGTAGTGGTCGAAAGCGTGACTACTAAGCGATGTTCTAGAATCGATTCCCGGATCGGGAAAAGTGTCATTGAGTTTTTCAATAAGGCGATTCTTAGTAGTAGGGCTGTAGGATCGTACCTATTTTTTCCTATTTTATGGGTCTTAGCTATACCATAGCTGGCGAAATGTGAGTGTACCATTTTAATTGTGTTTATCGCTTTGGAGAATACCGGTTGATGGTAACATCTGCCTTCAAATTTTGTTATTTTTATATTCATTAACTCGTCGACCAGAGTCAATAGAGGCCCAGTTAGGAACTGTAACGCAGAGGGATTAGCCATCTGACCCATTTTTGCCCGATGCAGGAATCTGTTACAAAAAATCCCCCTCTGTTAATTCAAACTGACCTCGCTCAGTCTCCTGAGTGACGCATGCTCTTATATCAATTTAAAACACTGTAATAATGTTGCCATTTTAAGGCCATTTATGTTTTTGTTTGGAACATTTTTGGAGAGCCGATCGTTCCTATTAATAATATACTGCGGTTGTAGTATTTCGGAATAGTAATTACCTAATACTATAACAAATCGTTTATTACAGCGAGGAGCGGTCATTAGGTGATCTGCTATTTTGAGATGGTAAAAATATTTGATTATATAAAATGGGTGCGTAATTTAGAACAGAAATGGTGGGACGAGCTTGACTCCTACCGTAGGGACTGGCCAGCACTCGTAAAAGACAGAATTGTGTGGAAAAGGGAGAGAGAGGCTTTTGCCTTACAGTAGGACAAAACAGGCTAGTTAGATTAGATTAGAACTAGCTGCACCCCGCGGTTTCACTCGCATAAGTTTCGATCCCGTCGGAATTTCGGGATAAAAAATATCCTATGTATTAATCCTGGTTATAAACCACCAGTTAGCCAAATTTTATCCAAATCCGTTTAGTAGTTTTTACGTGAAAGAGTAACAAACATCCATCCATACAAACTTTTGCGTTTATAATGTTATACTTAGTAGGATTTAGAACCTTCATCTTTTGATCCGTTTTAAGAAGTCAATTTAATAAATATATTAAATATTTCAGTGACGGCAATCGGCGGTATTAAGTTGAAGGTTTTTTACCGAAACCTTCAAAATTGTGTACTCATACGTACTATTTTTACTTTAGTATCTAATAACAGCCGCATAGGTCGATGGGTCAGGTTAAGCTACGCTTGCCGCGGTTGGTCTGTGGATGGGTGACCATCTTTACATACCGAGACCCCTCCGTGCCTCGGAAAGCACGTTAAGCCGTTGGTCCCGGCTGTCATTCGTGGATCTTTGACAGTCGTTACGGGTAGTCAGAAGCCCGAAAGTCTGACAACCAGTCTAACCAAGGGGTATCGTATTACTCAGTAACTGGGTTGTGGAGGTCAGATAGGCAGTCGCTCCATGTAAAATACTGGTATTCAGCTGCATCCGGTTAGACTGGAAGCCGACCCCAACATAGTTGGGAAAAGGCTAGGCAGATGAGATATCGTCAAGAGCCATGTCCGGCTATAACCAGTAAGGTTTATAGGTATACCTTGCACAAGTAGCATGTTGCTAGCCCATCGTCTAAGGACAAAACCATAACCCGTTTCCCTTCAGCTGACTTTTATAACCCGCGCATGATAAGCTGCTCCTATGCGGTATATTTTTATTTTTAACTAAGTTTTGTCCGCCATTTTGATCGCGATATATGTAAAGAAAACCTATATTACTTGATTTGGTTCTTGAGAGTGTCCATAATCTTTCGAATTGAACCCATAATTATGTCTGGTATATTTAAAGTTAACTCATAATTAAAGTTAGATATTATTTCAGAAAGCTTTGCAAAATAATTAAAGCTTCATGAGACCAACCCACTGAAAGTCGGATTTAATATCCGTCAAGTTTCTTTTTGTATGTTGCAAGTACAAACAGACAGACAGGGTTCTCCCCTTTTTATAACATAACTAAGGATTTCGTAGCATGCAATACTTTTAGCTTTAATTATGAAAAAGCCGCCTAAGTGCGAGTCGGACTCGCACACGAAGGGTTCCGTATCACTGAACAATAATTTTATTTTTATTACTTGTTGTTATAGCGGCAATAGAAAAAAACATTCTAAAACACTGAAAACACTGAAAATTTCAACTGTCTGCCTATTTCGGTTCACGCAGTAAAGCCCGTTGATAGACAGACGGACAGCGGAGATTTAGTTAAAGGATCCCGATGGTACCCTTTGGCACACAACGCCAGTGGCTTCGTACGTGCTATACTAAATAATATACCAAATTCCTAGGAAAATATTCGGGGACGTGGTGAAAATCGAAGCATACGCCAGTTGAAGTTATCGCGAATTAAATAGAACCTATAGGGACCGACAGTTGTGTTTGGATCGAGTTTGTTGTGATATGGGTGTGTCTGTTGCTTGGAATATAACGTCACTGTACTCTTTGGTAATCTTATTAATAACTTATTTGAAAACAAAATTTTAATAGTATAGTGAAGGTTTATTTATTTATTTTGGGACAACAAACAGTACCTAGTGTAATATTAAGTAAACATAGGTTAGAACTTAATAATCGGACTAGCTGAAAATAATGTGTTGTGCGAATTCAATTGTTTAAGTAAATTAAATTTGTGATTTGTCTTTTTCAGGTAAACTTCATTAATTAAGGAAAACTGAAAAGAAAATATTGGTAAGATAACTCAAATTTATGTAATACAGGGTGGCACATTGACGCGCAAACTGTAATCATGAATTCAGTACAAGATTCTAGAACTCCAAGCGAAGAAACTCCGCCGGTTATAAAAATAAAATAACAGCTATTCCATAGAAAAGTCCAATAGGTACGCGGTCAAAATATATGGGGCAGGTATTTTTTTTAATAACCAACGAAAAATTTGTTCAGAATCATGATCTAAATTCCGCCAGTTCTTCCAGCCTGTTATAATATACAAATAAAGATCATCCATTGTGCTACTAAACTAATGTTTGATGTAATTAGTGACATCAGGAACACATCGAATATTAAGTGCCTACGTACCTAATAATTAACTATCAATAGTTCGTCATAATATAATTATTCAATAGGGTAAAGTTATCAGGAGCTGTGAATAACAAAACTTGTACCTAACTGAATTTATTGAAGAATATTATCTTAAAAATAATCGATAATATCATCAGTTTTTTCTATATAGTTGATACAATAATTTCTAATGCAAAATTATCTACGATTTGCAAGCACTGGCAAATTATTTCATTAAAAACTTTTCAGACATTCCCGAGACAAAAGTTTAATACAAAAACTAAGTTGGTAATATTATTTAATAGTTCAAGTCCGAATACAAATAGGAATATTAATTTTATCTCTGAAAGAAAAATAATACGGAATTATTTAGAATCCAGAGGCGCGGGCAAGCTTTTAAAATATTCGTACTTAATTATTATTTTATTCTATGTTAATTTTGAAGGTAGGTAAATATTTCATTTCTCATTAATTATAAGTTATTATTACTAATGTTATTACTAACGTAAAATGAAAAAATAAAAAATAGGGTTATTTACTTATTATTTTAGTAATGGTTAGACTGATAATATGTGAATTTTCATTTTCCGAGTAGATATTATTTTTCTTGGCCTACATAATTTAATATCTCATTAGAAAAGTTATGATAATATTCATGATAAATTACGGTATGTTTTATCTCTTCCAATTTTATTTTGGTCTCATTACAACCTTCAGATAAACCTGTGTGGTAACATTTAAGCTCATTTTTTCTTTATCGTCCCTTTCTCACGAGTCCACCTTGTGAAAGGATGTTATTCTGTTTTTTTATCCGAAACATCGGAGCAGGTGCTTTCTCAGGTCTACGCTGACCTTTTTTAAATTTTCTGCTCAATAATTACGGCACTGACCTAACCACGAATTCCAGTTTCAATCCATCTTGGTTATATCTCTGTATATTGGCACGTGAAATCTCGTAATCTCGCAATTGCCTTCCTCGGCCTCACCACGAATCAACATGGTATCAGTAGATATTTGCTGACAGATACGATTTTGCATCAGTACGCAGCCGCCGCGAGTAGCATTATCTCAACCGCACATCTAGCGCTGGAACCGTTCTTATCCCGCTCTGGTTTCTTCACCATGTATCATTAGTTAATTTATGTTGCTTTCTGTTCAGAATTATGTGGCCAGCGTTATCTATGTTGAGATACTCGTCCGAGTAGCTACGGGTCGACGTCCTTGCGATCGCATCTCGCTCGACCGCGCCGCAGGTGCACCGCGTACACCTGCCCGCCAACTTACCATAAAATGCGATTCGAACCAACCCCGTTGAAACAAAGCTTCATCTCACTCACACTCGCACAGATAAAAGGGACGGCCGCACAATCACGACCGATATTAACTCAATATACGACGGACGGAACGCGGCCGAACGGAATATCAGTTTTTACCGGCGCAAAAACTATCGGAATTTCAAGTCTGGGTTAGCTGCCGGCCGTAATCACCCGCCCGGGACTTACTTTTAAAACAATATCTCCGCTTGATATTTCATCGAGGCAGGTGTAATTTATGGGATGTTCTCATCCTTTTTTTTCTGAGTTTTGATTTTTCACTTGCCTTCGCCCCTCGGTAGCATTGATCGTGTTCTCAGAGTTTTGTTTTTCTTCTGTCTACGGTTCGTCTCAGCCGTCTTTCGCGGTGTTTACTTCGGAGTTTAGATTGGATTTCGCCGTCTCTTTTTAACATTCTTTCGTGTTGTGCTCGTAGCTAATCGTACAATCAGTTCGACAAATAAAAAATCAATTATAAACAACAATATAGAGTGCGAGATGGAAAACATGGCGCTGCTTGGGGCTTAGTCATTGTTGTGTAGAATTAATAGGCATCCCAACGGGTCGCAATATCACAACATCGAATCAATAAAGAAGCGTGTCTGGTCTGTGTGCCCCATTCGAAGAATAACGGTACACTATATTATTTTTAATCTAAGAGATTTATTATTGCGCTCTCAGGCGCTTCACTCGCGGCAACTTTCAAGTTAATAGTAAAAGTTAATGTTATGATGCTTCTTGAATAAAGATATCCTATTAAGTCAGTCATTCTCACTACTTAGTTTCGTATAAAATCTACCTTGTAGGTTAATTATCTCTAGCTAAGTAAGCAGCTTCGGAAAATTAACCAGCGGGGGCGATATAAAGATACAGTATATACGAGCATATTGAATAATAAAGCGTAGTATTCCAGACGAGGCTTACAAAACTAAATACAAAAGTTACATTATCTAAATAATGGAAGGCAGTACCTTTACTGACGCATGTTTAATAGACTGATGTGAACGCGGCGAGGAGTTTTTAAAAGCAAAGTCACGCCTCGGCTCGATGAACAATACATCATAATTAAATCGTAACTAGGTACGGCGTCAGAACTTACGGCCGTACCTACCATGTAATTATTTAATTATAAACGTTCCTGTGAGACAATCAATAATTTAAACACGAGTAGGTTTGCTTTGTGAAGGAAATAGTGGAAATCAAAGTTGGCACGTGTACCGGTGTTAAATAAGTAATGAATCGGCGCTTACGTGCGATACAGAATGGTTGGATTAAAATTAAATAAGCTAGCGAAATTCCGCAGATGTTGATGGGTAATGACATCTTTACATAATAAAACAAAAAACAAATAAATAAAAACTTTTTTTTGGGTCATACCCCGCTTGTGTACAGTCACTTCAAATATCAGTTTAAAAAAATAGTATTCTTTTATGTATTATCTCAGATGTGATGGGTATCGATATTTAAATACGATAAAACAAAAAAAATCTTATACTTCAGGTACAACACTACCAGCGGTTGTTGTTAGATTTGATGATTTTCTTTGGGGGGCAAAGAAAATCATCAAATCTTTTTTATTTGGTCGTGTACACATATCGAGACCCATCTGTGGAGTTTTGCTAGCTAATTTAATTCGACCCTGTTAATCTATGTTGCCAAAAGGACGTTCGTAGTTTTCGGCACGTGTCGTGCCGGTAAGTTCGGCAGAATAGAAAAAAATAATTCCCATGCGTCACGAACTCGCGTGCGGATGCGATGCTCGCAATTTCTATGTTGATAAAGTCGTATAATTGGCGCTAAAGTTATTAACAATTAATTTATTTCAGCGAGCTTTATGTCTACTTTAACGATGTTGGGTATTATTAAAAACGTAAACCTATCAAAATATTTATACCGTGTGTAGTATTTTAGCTTTATCTTCATCTTTATGTACGGCGCTCGTAGGCGATGGCGTCAGCTCAGGCTGTCCCCTATGCACTTCTGCGATCTCTAAGTCCCACGCGTTAAACGGTTCGATGAACGTCTTTCTCATGCTTTTATTTATCGCAACTAGGACCTGAGAAATACTAAAACAATTCTCGAAGTTAGAACATGATAGAGTATGCGTCAAAACAAATTTACCATTTGTTAGACAACGGCCAATTTAGATGCCGTACCCAAAGCCACAAATTAGGATAAATGTACATCTTTAATTTGTTCGCGAAAGCCAGAATTATTTATGGTATAATTATATTAAGTAATTATAGTGCAGTGAGATCCGCCAGAGGCGGTGGTTGGGGATTTACAGCGCCACATCACGCTAACAATAGGCCGGACTGCGCTGCATAGTTCGTACTCTACATTCGTTTTGCTCTCCTTACGTTCCAGCAGTCTAGAC
The DNA here is from genome assembly GCA_951799955.1 of Apamea anceps. Taxonomy (NCBI): domain Eukaryota; kingdom Metazoa; phylum Arthropoda; class Insecta; order Lepidoptera; family Noctuidae; genus Apamea; species Apamea anceps. Next base: position 8,244,880 of record OX637501.1, read on the forward strand.
GTAATATTTCTAAGCAATATGCAGACTTATGGTATAATTTGAAACGGACCATTATCGGCCTGTCCGTCCTCCAGCTTAAAGTCCTTTTTGGAATGTTAATGCATGCTCAAATACTCTGTTTGATGTCATCTGATATTTTTTCGGCGTACGAGAAAGTATTATGAACTTGACTGCAGCATTAGTATGTATTAATGAATGCTAACAGACCAAGTCCATGCGTCGAGTTCAACCGAATTGATTTTTTTGTGTGACAAAGTTAATGCGATCTCTAATAGTCATAACTGGAACTCGTTCGGTGCGGGAGAACAAATCAAATAAAAAGCTCTCACTTTGAAGGGAAGTATGTGAGTTTATTAAAACAAGACAAGAAGCGCACTCATTTCTAATTCCAGCGAGTGCGGCGCCGCTCCTTAACATTCACAGGGCGGCCACGCGCGGTAGGTGTATTTAATCTGAATTATTCCAAACTGACTGACAGAATGTCTAAGCGACACCCACAAAAAAGAAACAATAAGTTGGCTACCTAAAGGGGAAAAGTTTCGAATAAAGAGAACTCTTTGTTTGGCGAAGAATATTAAAATGGCAGGATGTCTCCGAGTCGTGCCAAGTCGCTGCCGGATCGCGAATATTAACCGCTCGACTCGCTTCTGATTAAAGAGAAGCGATTTTGGACAGGATGACTGATGCGAACGTGATTTCGAGGAATAATGTTGTTTATTAAAATATGGATGCCTTGGACGGATATTTTAACTTCGTGATAGGAAGGGCCCGCTTATTTCGTGCATACAAATTAGGGTGCGCTCTTAAAATCGAATAAAGTGAGTGTTTAACCGAGATCTTATAGCCGGCCACTGATTTATGGAATCTTGTTACATGAATGTAAACTGCCTACACTTAGTCACTTTGAGCAAGAGGAACATGGAAGTTCTGTCGACTAGTCTCGATAAATTTCCGTGGCCCACGTTTGCGTTTGCTGGAAGCGTAATTATCTCGAATTAAGCGAGTCATTACAGGAGCGGCTAACGAAGTCGCTCGTCGCGCGCTCCGCCACCGCCTCATAACCGGAAGGTTCAGTTTCGCCCCCGAATACGGCGACGACTCGCAATCATTAACGCGGTACCGTCGAGCACACAACATTCGGTGCCTATATTTAATTCCCTTCTTGTCGCAATGACCGTCATTGTACATTTCAGATTATGTACTAATTAAGTTGCGTGTTCGGATCCTACGTCTTTTCGTTGAAGACATTAGTGATACATTGTAATTTTGTTGCTTCCAGTAAGCGTGATCATGTAATAAGTACCTATGTGTCGCGTGAGCGGTGAGACTGGGGGGAGATACCTTGCATCGTGTCTGATCCAGTCTTGAGCGATCATCTAAATATAGAACGCGTGTCGAGATGATTATCTTGCTGCGAACGAGCATGCGCCTGCGGTTTGTTCGGCTTTTCTGCGGTTGCGCGTTTTTGTTCACACCTGCGGTCAACTCTAGTTATGAGATCTCGGCGCGAAAGCTCCCGCCTCGCACTCGAAATAATTATGTTTGTTGTAGAAGTTTTCGGCAGCCATATTTGTGTTGAGGACATCTAAATGGTTCGTCGTGACTTAATAATGACAACATTTATTTTTCATAGCTCCACAAAGAAGAAACATTTATCTTTCTCGGCATTAACGCGCTAAAATCGTGTCGTGCTACTGTCGCCATAAATCATTATCATCAAACAGTATTCCGGGCCGGCGATGACGTCGGCTTTCATCGGACGCTTTCAATCTGGCCCTCCTTTATTTCATTACAATAAGTAATTCACTCGCCTACCATTCAGTCACTTTTCGGTAAACATTTTCCGAAATTGGCAATAAATTCCCCTCTAAAATATCGTCCCGTCAACTGGAACTCAACCTTTCGTAACAATAGACTGCGATGTCGTCTTTATGAAGATGTTCACTTGGTTTTGTTTGGCGCAACAATAGTTTTATTTAACTTCGAGCCCACTGCCCACACGCCTCGGCTAATGGTCAGGATTGTATGAAGATGTAAAAATGAATGGCCTATCTTATAAAGGGCTAATAATAAGTTCTCATGCGTCTGCGATCGACGCTATTGTTGTGTTATTTTTTGTGTGCGTGTGGATCGTGGTGTATAGTGGGGTAGGTGTCAATCGCGGCCGAGGTAGGCAGGTGTAGTCCGAGGCGCGCCGGGAAATAAAAATGCTCATAATTTCATTCTGCAGCTGCCCGTCAAGCGAGCATCGATTCGAACCGGCCCCGACCGTCCTTTTGTAACACCGAATTCCACAATGTAACAGAAATACAGACGATCATTATTTTTAACTTGAACATATTCGGTTACGCTTAACGTACATAATGTTAAGTAATTAAATGGTTTTAGCGTGACGTCGCTAAACTGATATATCTAGGTTGCTGTTACAAACCGCAGCTATTTTACGTTCATGAAACTGTTTTCGATAATAGTCGATTCCATAATGTAAAATTAACCCTGATTTAGATTATGTGTCCATACTTGGCTCATACTAGATTTGCCTTTTGGTTAATGCAGTGGTTTCAGATATTGTAGATTAGTAGGTTGGTACAAATTGAATTTTCCGATATGTTGGCTGTAGATAAAGTAAATTATGTTCTACTTGTTATTTATTCGAGAATAGACATTGATTATGTTTTTAATTGACCTTAAAAGCTTCTAATCAGAACTATCAGTTTACATTTAACTCGTTGTCTAGCTAAATATAATTTCATTTACTTTAATAAACGCCCCCGAGCAATTTAGAAACTTCATCAAATTACCTAAAATATTAAAACGAACAATATTTTATTTACTTATACTGCCCATTACACAGAAAATCATAAATAAATTGAAGTTACTAGAGATGAGCCGAGCGAGGGCGCCCGAAATCAATTCTACGATTAATTAATCAACATCAGACACTTTAATAATTTTGTTTCAACAGCGGCGGCTAGCATCCCGCTGTGCTCAATTCCAGCCGATTTTCATATTGAATTACTGTGTAGGATATTAACATTAAGAAAAATCCTAGCAGGCACGCGCGGCCTGGCGCACCCGCCGCTAATCTCTACTGAATAAAACATAAGATGCTCGATAACCTACTATTAGAGTTAAGGCACATTTAATACGGCTTTCTATTATCGTGCAATATGGAGCGAGTTAGTGTAAATAGCGCGGGATTGTAAGTAATCGCACGCACGAGTGAATCTCCCGTTACAGAATGTTAATTAAATCTTAATAAAAAGACGCGTGCGCCGTGTGTACTCTCGAGCGAAGGGGAATACTTAATGTTTAGACAAAGGGAAATATGGGTTAGCGTCTTTATGTTGTGTTTTATGAGTACAGCGAGGTTGCGGGAAGTGCCCCGGGCTTCATCGTGATAGGACTAATGTAGAAGTATAACCGACGAAATTACCTACAGCCTCACTTAGTTCAACATAACTACGATATTGATTTTGGTGCTTTACGTTTCTCTAACATGTTCAAGACAATATTGGATATTTGATATTGTTTGCTAACGCTTTGGTATGTCGTAACACCACACATGAATTCCTACATATACCTAGTTAGTGTGCACATAGTCTATTCAAATTAGTCGTTATTATGTATAACTTTTCATTGTGACCGACGCGCTCGAGAGCTTATCTGTATAATTATGCATTAGGACGCTAACCAGGGACGTTAAATATTAATTTATGTGTGGCGACGTTCGCACAATCTCATGGTATCAATTAAACCCACCCACTCATCTCGTAAACTCACCAAAACTCTAGTGTCTATTTCCCGATCAATTTGCTTTATCTATGGATAGCTCTTATCGTCGAATAAAATATTTACAGCACAATAAAGGCGTCCTCCCCGCAATAATAAAGCTAATAACCACGATAGTGAAATTTATGAACGCCAACGCAAAGTCCATCGTTATTTTTGTTGGTGAAGTTAAGTTATCTATTGGAATACCGGACATTAATTAGGTATAAACCATTAGAACGACTTACTTAAAAATATATTTTTCTACTGAATAAAACAAATGATACTATTTTTTTTTCAAATATTGTTATTCAGCTGCATCCGGTTAGACGAGAAGCCAACCCTAATATAGTTGGGAAAAGGCTGGGAAGATTGATTGACTTAGAAATATTTTTCAGTTATGAAAACCCCCTAGAATTTTAATACCTAGTTTCGTATAAACAAGAGAACATGCGAACCGTATTAGATATTTATGGAGGCAATTTCTTAAAACAACATGGAAACCAAACAATTCGCTTTGTGTGGTATTTCATTTATAGTTTGCGCCTCTTATTGATATTCCTTTCACATCGGACGAGATATCAGCGGGTGGGTATAAAACTTTACGTGAGTGTGAGTCGAGTTACGAGTGACAGCGATTCGCGAATCACAAGCCGCGAACCGCCCCGGGCAACACCGACAGGGTGCTACAGGGACTTGATTGCTAACAAGTGAGCCGCAGAGTCTGCAAATGTTTGCTGGCGTTAATATTAATTTACAATCCCCCTTTACCTACATACTACGCATAACATATACCCATATAAAATTAGAATTTACGAAATACGCACCACTTTTATTACCTACTTAATTTTTTATTGAAAACTACGAAGCTTAAGCTTGATCTCAGATAAGAACATGATCTGATAAAAGATTAACATTACTAAAGAGTATTAAATTAGTTATTGGGATTTTATTACCAATCAATGCTTAGTTTTAAAGTCGTCACGGTTCTGTAAATAAAAACAAACGGTTTTCATATTGAGCTTAACTTGCATTGGTCAAATAAAAGTTTGTACTAAGATTTGTTTTTTTTTTCATTATTTTATGTCATCAAAATTTTAATTTTTTGATGTTTTTTTTTTAATACTTATAACTTCAGAATAGGTACAGTCACGAGCACCAATATGTCAACACATGGCAATTTTCAAATGTGATTTTTTCGTAAACTATCGAATGCATCGTTGAAATACGATACAGTATATAAACCTATGGGTTCGAAAATGCTATGTTTGTAACAACATAAAATTTCATTAAAAAATAAAGGAGTAAATCGCTTTTGAATAAAGCCGAGTGTATACATACTTTTGCTCGTGACTGTACGGTCACCAAAGGAGATAAGTAATCAGGGTCGTCGGATATACTTGAAGTTTAGTAAAATACCAATGGATGTTTTCGAACAAAATTTAATTTAGTTAATAGAAAACAAACAGTTCATTTAACAAATTAATTTTCATTCGAAAACATCCATCGGTTTCTTACTAAACTTCAACTATATCCGTCGACCCTGGTTACTTATCTCATTTGGTGACTGTAAATTATGACAGTTTAAACATTACTGTAATAAATAACTCACCTTTACCATAGCATAACATCACGCCTGTCTATTTCCCGAAGGGTTAGGCAGAGTTGCACCAATAGTACACCCACAATTCACCAGCTATATTTAGCTGTGTTCAATAACTCTTCCTTGATATCTTGGGACCTAAAAAGGCCACTTTAAGCAATACCTCTGAAAGCTATTCATTTCCTGAATTCCCAGCAGATCATTAGCAATTCCTCTAAATTTCGTAAAATTTCGTTTCATATTTGGCGTAAACATTGCCGCATGAAAAAAATAAAAACCGTAATTTTATCGGTAAATTTTTCATTACAGTTTTTATTAATCAAATTGGTTTTTTATTTTTTCCATTGTGATATGATTTGCACACAGATCATAATTATGAATTGTCAGTTTGTGACCATTTTACGATTTTTAATTATTGTTATCCTATTATGATTCTGCCAAAGTGGCCTTTTTAGGCCCCCTTATGTTATGTATATTCACTTAGTCTTCTGTCTACTTATCTGTCGTATTCAGTAATTTCATAATCATTCTTATAAGTAAAATGCCGTGAGTACTGTCTCGATTGGAGCGATGCTTGACTTGCTTCGTAATTGTTTAGTATAAAGAAATTACTTTCAATTTGCTTTAACTTAGCTCAACTTTAAGTACTTACATTAAGTTATGCTTCATTCTCCAATATAATAAAGTTAAAGTGTTTAGCTTTGAGTAGTCATCAATCGAAATTATCTTGTTCTGTATTGCTCAAAAATCGTGACCAGACGGACATTAATCTTAAAATTGATCTTACGAAGTAAAAATTGACTGAGGGATGATTAGATACCACCTAGCATCTTTATATTATCGATATCAATTACCTAAGTTATACTGACTTCCAAAGCCAATTCAAACTCACTTTAGTCACTGTATTGAGCTTTCTACAAAAAAAAACTCTCTTTTATCTTCAGAAAACTAGCTTCAACCCTTTCCCCGCTACCCGCTATCACTAACACCACACCCCAAACCCCGATGCAGTAGGCAGTTACCGTCACGATCGCTCGCGGGCGGCATCGTCTGAGGGTGGCCCACAATTCATTGTGCTTTGTTTGTCTAGCGTTTCCTGCATCGTTCACTTTACCGATTAGTGATGTTCATGCAAATTGTCGAACTTGTAGTGGAGTATGATGGGTTGGGTTAATAATGATGTAAGTTAATTATGTGTGTTTGAAAGTAGACGCAGAGCTTATAGATTTTGCAAATTATAATTGGTTCTGTGTTTTATCTAAAGTAATGTTATAAAGAGAAAATATCAGATTTTTTGTCTGTTTGTTTGTTACGCTTTCACGCTAAAATGCCGGCACGGATTTGGATAAAAGTGACATGGGTAGAACATTACCTTGATTAGGTCATGGAATACTTTTTATCCCGATACTCCCACGGGATTAAGACTTATGCGGGTGAAACTGCGGGGCGCAGCTAGTTAAGTATATATTTTATAATGCTTGAAAGCAAAGATAGAGTTTAAAGCTTTTTCCTGTGATTTTTTTTTGACACGAAAAAAACTTCAATAGAACTTTATTTATTAAAGTTACAAGTGCTAACAATGCGTCCATGTGAGTTAATCTTCAATTCATTGTGCTTCGTTTCTCTAGCGTTTCCTGCATTCACTTTACCGATTAGTGATGTTCATGCAATTTGTCGAACTTGTAGTGGAATGTGGTGCTTTCGTGAAGAGTTCATTTGTTTTAGAACATAATTATGATGTAATTTCAATAAAACGTGTTTGAAAGAGGAGGTAGGTTTTAAAGCTTTTGCTATGTGATTGGTTATGTATCATCAGTGACCTTTCGAATATGTGTAACCTAACCTACAAATTCTGAAAAATAATTTCCAGTTAATCTGTTCCACGTGTCAGTAAAAGGAATATCATACTTTTGCCTTCACCCCATAGAAGAATGAAGCTTTCTATCATAAATCGTCTATAAGTAAACGGGTAACTCACATTTTAGCCTGCTTTATATTTGAAATAAAGTTTCGGGGCGAAATAAAACATCTTCCGAATACGCGTGTATTTGAATAGGAGGCACGGAATATAAAACGAAGGTTTTAGATTTTTCGCAAAGTAGTCTTAAAATATGTACGTTAATGTATTTGAATACGAATGTCGTCTCCATCTAGACAATTTATTTTAACTACTCGCTTTTGTCTGCCCTTTAAACAAGGCTTTATGGTAATGCGTTGTCAACGTGTAGAATTTTTTATTGTATGATTTATTTATGCGTCTTTTGTAGTATTTGATCTACTTTTACCTACCTAGGTTAGTTAGGTTACATAAAACATAATTAGCTTATAATGTTCCCACTGCTGGGAACTCACGTGCCCACTGCTGGGATGTTGGCTTCTTCTCTGTGAGAGAAAATGGGCCGTAATCCACCACGCGGGTCCAGTGCGGGTTGGTAGACATCATAATGTGTTCAAATTTTTGTTTCTGGACATGCCGGTTCCATCACAATGTTTTCCTTTACCGTTTTGAGAGCTGTGGTGATGAAATAATTTGCGCCTGTCTGGCTTCGAATTTACCACCTACAACTCGTTAGTCGCGGCTTTTACCATTGGTGAAAGCAGCTACGTATGTTACTCGCCCCCTATTAATTACATGGGACTTGGACATAACATAATTATATTAATTATTATGTCGTTTATTTATTTACAATCTTATTTTATTACATTTTTTAATATTTTTTTTAAATATAAAAAAAAATAAAATAGTGATCCTCCGATGTCGGGAACAGGGTCCAAGCTGCCGGTGGTTAGGGCTCCAGAGACAGGAACCTCCTCACAATGCGAGCCGTATCGAGGAGCACTACCTTTTGAATCAGGCCCTTAATCCAACCGCCTAACGAGAGCCTCGATAGATGTTGATCGAGGCTTTCGGCCATCAGGGCTGATACGACAATCGGCACATGATAGCCGAGCTCACATTCCGCATGTCAACAACCTCGTGTTGGTTAATTATTATTATTATTAAAAGCCTGTGATATCCCACTGTTGGGCAAAAGCCTCCCTACTCTATCCACTTCTGTCCGTTTAAAGCTGTTAAGGACCAGTTCTTGTTGCTGGAGTCCAGCTCATCCCGCCATAACATAATTACATGGTGTAATTGCTGTATGGCGTTCCAGTGAGAGCATAAATAAATAAATAACTGGCGAAATGTGGGAGTTGGTAGGTACTATAAGTGCACCTCGTTATGTTATGTTCGTAAAGTTACTTAACGGTATGATTAAAATTAAAATTCAGCATTGTACAAAACTAACAGGAACAGAATGTTGTTAAAATCTATTACGAGTACACAGCATGCGCGGCGAGAAAATCATGCAAATACCTCCATTCTGTGCGGTAGACTGGTCCTGTAAATGCACGGTCACATTACCCACAGGTTTACAGTCATTATAATACGACAAAGGCCTGCAACCGATCGCACCGAATCTAATGCTAAATACCAACTTATCGTGTGTGTGCCTTCGTAAATTGTATGTAAATACGTGAACACCTGCTGAATATATTTGTGTGTATAAGCGTTAGTCCGCAAGGCGTGTTTGAGAATGCTCAATAGGGTGCATTTGACTGTGTAAACCTATTAATATGGGCAGTCCAGTATGATGCGGTGAGGTGTTATGTAAATTGCCTGGGGATAAACGTGTGACAACTCATGAGAACTACTCGGGACTTGTTATTATAATAGGAGTTTGTTTATTTCTAACGGCAGGCCCTTGATTGGTATGACAGAGGCGAGGAGCGAGCTCTTGACATTGTTGAAGAACTTGGAAATGAATATTTTTATAACAAACTAGCTGCGCCCCGCGGTTTCACCCGCATAAGTTTCGATCCCGTGGGAATATCGGGATAAAACGTATCCTATGTGTTATTCCTGGTTATAAACTATCTGTGCGCCAAATTTAATCCAAATCCGTTCAGTACTTTTTGCGTGAAAGAGTAACAAACATCCATCCATCCATACAAACTTTCACGTTTATAATATTAAGTAGGACATGTATGTTATAAAAATATTAATTATGTATGTTATAAAAATATTCATTTCTAAGTTCCACGCCTATATTCCCCGAAGGGTTAGGCAGAAGTGTACCTAAAGTATATCCACATTTCGACAGTTATGTTTAAGTTCCATGTAATAGTGAGCCAACCTATAGCTATCAACCCGGAGTCCGGACTCCAGGCTGCTACTGAGAAATTTCAGATGTAAAATCCCAATGATACTTTGTCCGACCCGGGAATCGTACCCAGGACCTCACGTTCAGCAGTAGCGCATGCAATTTTTCAAAATACCAATACACATCATGTTTACTAATAATATTAAAAATACTCGCGGAATGTATTAATTTGATAGGTCCTTTAAAATATATTAATATTTTGAGATATAGTTAATAAGTTAAATTTTTAGGGATTTTATAGTTAGATACCTATTCTGAATACCCAAAAATATAAGTTTGATTCAGTGATTTGTAAAACAAAAGTAACCAATAAGAAACTATTCCAATTTTACTACTAAGTAGTTTACAAAAGAATTAGTTGCGAAATAAACCGCCCCCAGTTTGGCAAAATTTTAAAGTTCTACTATTGTATTTGAAAACCCCTAAAAGTTTAGTTTAGTTTACAATAGAGAGTAATGACTGGACATATTAGACAAACAATGGTCCTTTTTTGCGCACCATTAGTATTTTGGTCCTTCTGAAGTTGTAAAAGGGGATCTGTAGTTGGTTGTCATTATTGCTCCCAGTACGGCAGTTCGTATTTAATAGTATTTTTAAACGACATGAATAGGGAATTCTAAGAATTGAGATTCAGGGGTTGATAACGTACCCTCATAGTTTTTTATGACATTAACTGCACAAATATTGTAATACGTCCTAATTTATCGTACACTCCAAACGGTTTGTATTTTATTATTTTTACATTTAAATGTCTACAAAAAACCAACTGTGTCCCGAGACCAGCCATGTATTAAGTTTCAGCTTTTCCGGGGTAAAAAATACTGCCTGTATTCATTTTCCATTTTTCAGGACAAAAATATACTCTGTCTTCTTCCAAATGCCGCGGAGCCTCTCTGGCTGACATCAAAATTGAATCAGTAAATTTGCCATGAAAACTTGACTTACAGACACACAGAAATTACTGTTACATCGAATAAGAGAGAGAAACAGAAAGTGAACAATAAAGAAATTCTCCTAACCCTTGTATTACATGATTACACAATAAATCCATAGATTCTGATGACGCTATTGAACAGAACCAGTCTCCTCGCCTCTAATCAATAATAGACACGAGATACTCATGTAAGACATATAGAACTAATAAAACAAAACCATTATCGTATACGAACCTACAATCTTGTTAAGTAAGCCTCGGTGCACGTATAATAATATTGACAAGATTTCTTTTTATCTAACGCTCCCATCAAGACGGCACTCGCGATAATAGTAATACAAGAAAACAAGAAAAAAGTTTTTAAGTTATCGTCGCTGTCAGTAACACTAATCTTACATCTCACGGAATGTCCGGATACTGACGTTTCGAAATCGTCACTAGACGAATTATTAGCCGTTAATGCACCGTCGTAACATTTTACTGGTTTACAACCGCGCCACTTAGTACCAAAGCTCAAATTACCCTTAAGCCTTATCCTATTAAACCGCTATTTTGTTATCTAAAAGTATACCTGGCTACTTTATCATTTTTTAGATACAAAGTTTTATGCTTAATAAGTTTTATAGCTATTTTATTGATAAAGTATTAATAGATTACATTGTCCCGTGACTGTGTTACGCGGTATTAAAATTGAAGATTCTTCGAATATTTGAGTGCCAGGTCAAAAGAGCTTTGACATTAAGATAATCTTTATTAAGAGTAAATTGACGAACGTATAATAAATTTATAATAATACGAATGCCTAAAGATTAGAGACGTTGTGTAAAATTATACATAATTGTAGCGTTTTATGTCATCGATTCAATTTTAGAAACGCCGTATTTTCAATGTCGTTTCACCACTTAGAAAAGTTAGATAGTCGGTAGATTGTCAATATTTGTGTTTGCCGACAACATTGATCGCTCCACAACTCCACATATGACTATCGAAGCGAAGCAATGACGGAGAGCAATAATTTGTTACCGATATCAGAGTATCAGACCGACAAAATGACCGGGATTACCGTTACCAGATTCAGTTGATGACGAGATAGAAATCTATTAATAACATTCGGACAGTGCCGACGAACAGATCCATAAATGATGAGTTTCATTTCAGATAAGATCATATCGGATATCTCGGGTGATTGATGGAACTCTGCCTGATATTACTTAGGAATTCTATTAAGTGTGCTCGAGTATTGTTTTCTAGCCCATTATACATGCATTAGCATAGTTCGTTACTTAACTTTGATACGATCTATCTAATACATTGTGTATTACTCCGTCCTATGTGGTAAGTTTCTAACTCGTGTGAGTTTATTACTCACACTAGTCAGAAAGTTACCACATAGGAAGGAGGACCTTTTATAATTGAAAATTAATTAGAATATGTTTATTCTAATTAATTTTCAATTATAAAAGGTATTTTGAATACAGTGGAAAATGGAAACGCTTGTGGAGTTTTCTTCGTGTACAACTCCTTTGGAGGATCTTGATAAGTATAACTTTGAAGAAAGTTTCCTCGGCTTTATAATTTCTTTGAAAAAAAAAAATAACTAAAGACATGAGGTCTTTAGTTTGTTGTTTCGTCTAAAAAAATATCACTACCTTCCTGTAAGTAGTTATAGTGGTTTAGAGAAAGACATTCTTGTTTTCTAGGTGTATTAAGAAGAAAAAATAAACAACAGTCATTCTAATCGTGTATGAGATCCATTTGATTGTGTCAAGTCATCGTACTCTTACGATGCACTAAGCTTTATTGTTAACATGCTTCAAAGAAAAACAAATGAATTTAAATCACCAGCCAACATTGAGACGAGCGGAAACGCGGAGGCGTTGTTACGAACAAAACTTCGAGACAGTGAGTGTATTTTGTATAACTATCTCTTTTACACACCACCATTAGCCTGGAAAAGAAAGAGATGGAAGGAAACGAACAAGAAAATTCATGAAAGCTTGATGTAGCTAGTAATTTTTCTAAATTCCCGGCGATGAAACAGTTCGCAAGATGAATACCGGTTTTATTACTCTTTATTTTTCTTTTGCATCTAATCTATTCCGCAGTTCGAGATACTTTTGGTAAATATACCAGTTCTTATTAGATATTCAAGTGAATTTAATGAAGGAGGTATAGCCCGCGCTAAACTGTAAAGTTTATAGGTCTTACAAAGTAATTGGCCCGATCTAAATACACAACTCGATAAACTAAGACAAATGTTATAACCCAAAGTGGATGACGAAACTAAAATAACTTTGTGGGTTTTAATCGAAATGGTCGTATTATAACACCATTGGGTTAGGAACGGCTGTCCTTCAACAATTTGGATAATAATTATCATTTGGTTAATAGCTATTAATTAATTAAAGGCACCGTACCGAATTTGAAGCCTTCCGCTAACGACCCTAATGACTTAAATGCTCCACACGCGTTGAATCTTGTGGCCCATTGATTTAATAGGAATGAAATGTTTCCGATTGAAAAAGGGAGGAGTATCTGTGGAATACTTTAGCGGGACCACACACCGCCGTATCTCTTGCTGGTTTAATGATATGCACATTTATTTTAAAGCTAATGTAATACACTTTATACATGGGTGTTGATTTTATACAAACTGTTGGTTTAATTGAAAGGAATGAAGAGCTTTTGTAAGTTATATCGGGACAATGTGTTGTTGAAAGAAAATGTTCTCAGCGTTTTCTGGTCTATTGTCTGCCATGTTTATGGGAATCATCGCTCTGCCATCAGTTTGTGTGGAAGGATTTATTTCCGGCATTTCATTATTGGCTTTAATGCTAAGGGTCAAATGTTTGTTTACATTCAATATACTTAGGTACAGTGTTCACTTATTTAGTTCCTACTATATGGCTTTTTACTATTTCATCACTACTGCTCTCAAAACGGCAAAGGAAAACATCGTGAGGAAACCGGAATGTCTTAGAACCAAAAAATTCGAAGACACGTGACATCTAGTACCAACCCGCACTGGGCCCGCGTGGTGGATGTTGGCCTACTCCCTCACACCGAGAGGAGGCCTGTGTCCCAGCAGTGGGAACATTATAGAGTGATTATGCTATGCTTATGCCATGGTTTTTTAACCTGAATGGAATCTGAGCGTACAGTTATTTGATTGCGAGTCAAAGCTTCAGCTGTTTCGTTACTGTCACTTCACATATTTATGCCAAACACTACAATACACACTTCAAGATCTATAAAAAGCCTTTCATATTAGCATAAACCACTTGTTTGTATGTACCATACATACCCACACATTTATTTGGCACTCACTGTTTAGAGTTAAAAATTTCATTTGAATCTGGCACTTTGCCCGCGATAAGAATCTTGTTCAACTTGTTTATACAGTCAAGTTTATTATGCCTATTTAACATAAGCGTACTTACTTAGCATTATTGTGTATATTCTTGTCGACTTAAGGCTGTCTAGTGCACTTTCTTTAGTAGCAAAAGTTGGGTTGAGATCGTCAATTTTTTTCTTTTCTTCGAATTAACAGTTTCTTTGGCTGTATTGTCAGTTTAATGACCTTTTTTCTATGACCTGTATAAGGTTTTCGATTGCCAAAGAAGGTTCTTTATGTAGCCTTCTGTAGCCTATCTTTTGCCATGCTTTAATGTAGTTCTATTATAAGTTTTTGGAGCTACTTTGAGAAAGAGTGAGATTTTGATTAGATCCTTTCAAACTTCGTTAAGTTTACGAATAATATGACGACTGGGGAATACGGATTGTTTTAGTATACCTCTAAAAGTTTCAAATCCAATTGGAAGATTGCACTGTATAAGTTTAGTAGCAGCAGTTATTATTTGTTTTGCGCCCAAGAGAAATAAAACAACTCATTGCAACTAGCGCCAGAGACTGGCAAAGTTCACAAAATGTAAAAAAAAGTACAAAGTTCAAAACTATTATGAACGAATTGTAACAAAATAAAAAGTTAACAAAAGTCACGTTTCTGTATAATGGCGATTTACGATAAATACAATGTCCAGGGTTAATTCCAACATCGTTTTGAACACTATAAACGATATTTAAATTGATAAATTTACTGCGTGTACTCTTAAATTTATGCGATGTAAATCTTTATGTTAATAAAGTAAATGTTAGCGTCGGTTTATCCCTTGTGCATTGATCTCGGCGAGTGTACAAGCTAAACAATGATAATTTCAAAGGGCCCACGTGTGTTCCGTGAATCGAAACGTGGCGCGTTGGGCGGCGCGGACAACTATCCTTCCACTAATCTGCATATTGGACTTCCAAACATTACATGCACACGTCTACATCATAACATTCAATTATCAACCTTAAGTCCATACCATAAAGGTCAATAATTATCATTTCCAAAACGCACAATGAAAATTTCGTTGTCGCATGCTTAGCTCTTGATTTTGAAGCGGCGGCGATGAGTTCATACATTTTATGGCAGAGTGTAAAAAGTATTTTATTCACGGTCACATGAACACGAATAGGACGTTACCTTAATAAATTTTAAATAAATAAATATCACACGTCATGTCAGCTTATTTATGTGTCCAAAATAGAAAAAACCTGACAAGTCAATTCCATTAATTTAGCCTTACAATGTTTGCAAATAAAGAGTCGAGCCTCCGTTTCGCAGCAAGATGAATCTTCCTAGAAGGATAATAAAACGGACAATATTTCTCGTTATATCGCGTGATGGATGATCTAAGCAGCCAGGTAGACGTGGTGATTATTAAACTTTTTTTTCGGCCAAAAAAATTCTACCCAAACATAAACACTTCTATTCTTCGGAGTACAATGGCGGACCAAAACTGGCGCGCCGAATTCCGATCGGTTACGCTAGTTTAACACAGTTAATCGTTATTTTTTACTTTATGTCCGTAGTCGTTATTAACAATTTCATCTCATTAATAAGCGGTGGAGCGAAAGAAAACACATTTGAGCGGCGGGCTCGTGTTACACTCGATGGTACCGCTCGCATTAATAATATTAAATGTTGTATTCAGATCATATGCCGTTGCATCAGTATGTACAATATAAAACTTCTAATTGATATGATGTTCTTCATTATAACGGTGATTAACCTCGCCCGCCTTTGTCTAACGCTTTTTTCCCAATTTATCTTATTGTTATCATTAAAACGAATAGCCGTTTTCACGGTAGAAAGCCCAATTTGTCTGATTTATATTTAAACCATTCGGCTATTAGCAAATGTTAGCCGAAATAATAATACCAGCCTGTGTTCAGCAACCGCATAACCACTCAAATCCAATTCACAGCATCGCTTCCTTTATGCCGTATAACAATGGATAACGCTAATTTATTTCGACATCGAGTATCGTCGGGCACAGACCCAATATAGAAAAATTAAGTAATTCATTCGGGTTGGAAGGGTAGACTGTTTGTATCTGACATAGAAAAAAGCGGTACCTACTATAGAGGCAGCAGTCGGAATGGGCGCGCTTGGCTGGCTCCCCACGGGCGGGCACCGCTCACTCTCCCGTCCAACGCATTCTTATTCTGATGTTTAGATAAACATTAATAAGTCCCTAAGGCATTCCCTATTCTATATGTATCTAAAATGGCGGTTGGCAAGTTAAATGATTTCCGGAAAACGAGTTATGCACCATACACCAGAACTCGAACGATGTGAAAGAATGTTAAGTTCATTAGGCGTGTCTTAGCTAAGATACACATCAAATTAGTGCGCATATGTATGCGTAATGCGCTGTTTATGTAATTTAATGTTGATAAGGTAAGTTATTCACGTGGAGAGCCATCAATTGTATGGTGTCATCAAAATTCGAGTGGCGTTTAGAAATGAAAGAGTCGTAATGAGAGTTCCCAGGTAGAAGTCGGTCGAGCGCACAAGTGTTGAGCAAGCAGGCGCGCGGAGTTACAGCAGTTAATGAAGATATGCAAGTACACTCGACCGTGTAAACAAGCGAACCCAGAGGCGCTTTTTCTGTTTACCCCCGCGGGATTAGTAATTTAAAAGTCAATGCGGACACTCGAAAGGGTCAATCGCATCGCTCGGCCAGTGTATTGAAAACAGATACCCTTTTCTGTATTCCGGTGGTGGCCCATGAAAGTTATAAGGGCTGAGTTGTTGAACTATGTAATTGACTTGGTTCTGCGGTCGCAGGCTTTGTTCTCCGGAGGGCGGATAATCGAAAACGCCTCTGGTTAGCCCGAATGATGGGAGAGAAACAATGCGAAGTTGATATGTGGATTCGCCAGACGGTCCCTTGTTTGATTTGCAAAGAGCTATTTGCTCGTCGAAGACTGCGGCTGGAGCAGGAAATTGGACCTTGCCGCAGGTTTCGACTACGCTAACACTTGTCCAATTACTTCCTTTTCAGCAGTTTAACTGTTAAATACGAACACTCGTTTTAATAAAGGTCGAAGCTCGTTTCGTCGCAAACAATATGTGTGACAAAACAATTTCCGAGAGATACGAAATAGTCGTCGGAAAAACTAATACGTTACATGAAAATAAAAGAAAAACAGAGATGCGACGCCGCTCATAAAATAGACAAAAGCGTTTAGCTAAAGCACGAATAGTGATCTATTTAGGTCTGCGCGCCATCATTTTTATTTTCTCGCACAAAACATGTCGGCTGTCGCTCCGCATTATACCGCCGAGCGCCACACGTAACATTCGACGGGGTTTTATTTTGGGTAAATGTGGACGTTCCAATGATTGACTTATCCGGGGGTAACTTGAGAGGCTCTCGCGACGTGCGGCCGCTGCGGCCCGACGCGGCTCGCTCGCCGGCGGCCACCGACTCCACAGTTGTAACACTATCCCAGCTCTCCGACGACAAACACAACTCAAAAACTGACAGCTATCTTAAAGTGAAAGGTCGTTTAAATATCTCTGATACATATATCACGGATTTCATAATTCAGTCGGATGTGCGTCGACCAGGCGTAAAATTTCTTAAACAGATATGATTCTCAAAGCGCATCTCAGGCCGTATGGTTGCTTAATTTATTCAATATGTTTTTAGAAAATATAATATTCTACGAGCTTGAGTCAACTTAAGTTGACTTTAATAGTTGAAGGCAAGTAAACAGAATAAATCTCCGACATGGTCCGAGTCGGTCGTGTTGTGTCGCGTCGTCCACAGCGACTAACACTAATCTATCTTGGTTTAGAACGGACCGCCTTAGACAAAATGCCTTTGTTTTACTAAGAAAAGGAAATATCGACGGTCTCATGTGATTTAAATGTCTTCTGTTTTAAGAGAAAGCTAATACGGATGTAGGTACCATCTGTGTGTTGTCTTTTTCAAATGGTCCCGACTCGGGAGTAGTAACATGATCCGGGACTCCGCACAGTATGAGTGAGTGTGTAGCAAAATAAACTTATTGTATTGACTGAACAAAGAAGAGACTTCGAAGAATATGAATGTAACGACACGACTGCGGCTAGCGGGGCTTAGCGCCAAATGTAAAGGAAATAAAAACGTGGAATTCCAGCCGAGTTTGCTGGCTTAACGCATCACCATAATTCAATCGTGCCACGTTCCTTTGCTACCAAAAAGAGCATCGAATTTATTACAAAGCTCTTTGGTTCGGGAACCCCTACCTATTATTTATGGCACTCGGTTGGTCTGTCACAAAAAACGGACGGGTGCTTCGAATATCTCAGCGGGCGACTACGAAACATAAGCTGCAATAACACGCACTTCCTACGGGCTGAAAGCACGGTACCCGGCCACGGTTGCACATTTGTTACCGGTGTTTAATGTATTATAAACCTTGTGACAATGTAATATAAAACATTTTTAAACTCCATTAGGTGGTGTTCGTGCCTGGGTATGCTTAAATAAATGATAATCCGGATTTATTGAAAGTAGGCTGCAGTGTAGATGATATGTTTCAATGCGAGCCATGTGGTGGCAAATGTGGGAACCCCGCCAAGATGTTGTCCTACTAACGACTTTGTTACTTCATTGTTGTGTTGTTATAAATGTGTTTGTTTCAGAAATAAACTCTTTTATACGCTTGTTATTTTTTATTCAGTAGCGCATACTTTTTCATGAACCGTGAAGTTAATATTGTTTAGTATTTCGGATTTTAAGTAAGACATGTGTTTCCGGTCGGATAGATTTAATTTGAAATGAATGAATGCTCCGATCAAGTGCACTTACGTTTTCTGTTCAAAATCCTCGTGCAGTTTCTTTTTTACTTTTTTTGCCTTTAAAACTTTTAAAAAGCTTTTAAGTAGCACCGGATACGAATTTAAAAAACATTACCATCGACAAACGCTGTTCGAGATGTCATTGAACCGTCTTCAGAATTAGGCAGAGATCCCTTCTTTACAAGCTGTTATAAGTCCGCTTTTGTCATTGGAGAACACTCGAACAGCAAAGCCATTTAGAACCAGCTCTAATTATACGAGATGTTCGTACGAAAGACGCGCGTAAACCACCCCCCGATGTTTATTGTAAAGACAGATTGAACAAACAGAAGGCGGTGTCGTTCAACAGCGATCACTTTTAATCCCCGAAATGAGACAAATATCACGAACCGGGTCAACGGCTATCTTCTCACGTTTGTTGACGACTTAAAGTGTGATAATATTTATTAAACGGTTCACTCGAAACGACCGACGACGATAAATAAACTCCATAAGACCATTACGCGTCACGCAAGATTTACTGTGTATGGGTAACGACTACTTTTTTACCGAAGCCGCGTTATAATGTTAAATATTTCGGTCGCGATGTTATCATTTGTTATTTTACCAGTAATTAGTATTTATTACCGAGATGCTCGTGCGTCTGATGCCGGGGCGATCTTCTAGTGTGAAAGCGGCTTAATGTGAATTATGTGGTTACGGGACGGATGAGTTAAGCAATTAAAACCGTTTTTATGTGAACTACGTGGACTTTTAGATGCGGCATGCGATAATCACAGAATTTATGTTGTTATAGGTGTTGGAGATTAGTATCAATGTTCAAGTAACCTCGGAGTCGTATCAATTCGGAGCCATTATTCTCATTTCGGAAGATGGCTATTAGTCTAAATATTTCGCATCTTCCGAATACCTTCGCGTTGGTCGGCCCACACAAATAGTTGGCGTGTTAACGAATTTGTACAACGAAAAAAAAAAAAACGGCTACCGTCTTGATTTTGCTACCATTTACCATCTGTTCCAGGAATGCGATCCTTGGAAATTAATGCGATAGTTAACGCTTAAATAAATCGAACGACAGCGAACCTGTGCGCATCGCGAGTCGCGACCCTTCGCTCCGAATAAATCATATGATAATTGAATCATATGCTGCGTGTCAAAAGTAATTAACAGACGCTGCGATACGCATCTCGGGCCACATGTGCTTTTTTAATAACGTCGCCTCTCGTTTCCTCTCGCACACGCGACTCGCGCTCGAGATAACATCGACATAGCATTTCTTTATAATACTCACATGAAAATTATTACTCTCCATTCATTGCACCGAGATGACTTCATATTAAGGTCATTGTGAGAGTAAATTGATCCGTGAGCCTCCGCCGAGCGGGCGCGGTCGCAATTATACAAATCTAATTGAACCTCGGGCATTTTTCTGCCGGTACGATAATAGCTCCAATGATTAATAGTTATAAATATTAGTTTAGCTTATGGCCAATTAAAATAACGCGAATACCATTAAAGATACGTGACAATGGACTGTAAATTTCCGGTTTTTAATTTAAATACACTCGTTCGACAGTTTGTTGTTCTATAAATCTTGAGAAGCAATCTATCTGGCTGATACTTAAATTCGTTCCATTAGCATTGTATCCCGTATTAAATTCGGCCGGCGGCAAAGATTGACAATGATTGGCCTAGCGCAGCCCCAAACGACCGATGCGATGGGCTATAAAAATGTTTCGCAGCCGTACACCAATTACCTTAATGTAACTACCATCAAAACAACCTTTTTAGCGCATCGTTCCTCCGTTTTTTTCTCACGGAACATTTACTCCTAATGAAATTAAGAGCAAATATACGAAAAGGAACACATTCAACACGAGAGTTTTTATGAAAATGAGAAAACTCAAATATATTCGCGTATCGTTTTGGAAAAAGCTGTTTCGTCGAGTAGCGTCGTCGCGGCCCCTGCTAAGGATGAAATATTAGAGGTGTTGGCCCCGCCCCGGACTGTAATGAGACCCGCAGGAATACCAAGCAATATCTTAATACCCACCTTCGCCCGGGGTGACAAATACACGGCGTTCGCGTGAAAACTGTTAATAATTTATAACCGCCCTGTTTTACGATGTTTCCAACACCGCGATGACAGGACGACGCCAGCCAAAGATATTGCCCAAAATACATCGCCGCTAAGTGGAGTTATTGCTGACGACGTACTGAAACCTTCCCAATTCCCGAGCTCCGTAATTCCGCTATCATTTCCACAAAGCACATCAAAGCTATTTTCGCATTAGGCGAGTGATAATGCCGCCTAAACAAACTTACGCGCGAGTCGACAAATGTGGAAATGATTTATGAAATATCTGACTTGAAGCTTTATTAGATAGTCAACACTATCGAGAACATCAAAGGTATCGAACGATGGAGCTCTCGCCTGACTTCAAAGAACAATAACCGAGGATATCGCGAGCCGGCGCGGAAAATAAACACGTTTACGAGTCGCCCGCATTAATTTATTCTGTCGTAGAAACAATCGCACTTCGTCCTCACTTAAGAACGTTGCGACTGAAAGTTGTATATGAAAGGGCTCATAAAACGGTCGTAAACTCTATGAAGAGTGACGATCGTGCTTTTCGAGTGTTCGGGTGAAGGCACTTTGATTTGTGTGAGGCAGCTGGCAACGTTAATAACTTAATTCGTCAGAGTCTACGCGACGGGAAGAGGGCTTTCAAGGATGACTACATGTGCAGGCGCCGAGGAAGCGTTATGTTGTGCGCGGGAGCAGGGATGACGCTGTGACGTCGACGAGACGCTTTGAAAGTGCGGCTGTTGAACGATTTGTGTATATCGGCAACTACTTGAGTTGAGAGCGCGTCTAATTGACTGCTAACCGCGATAAACATTAATCAAGCCGCCCAAATGATCATCAAGATGGGTGTCAACAAAATGAAGCTTTGAAACGTCCCTGTATATATAAATACATACATCTATTTTTAGTAATAAATACACGTGAGCAAAGTATTAAGTCATTGTAACCTTAATGTCGCAATAAACTTTGTAGTCCAATAAAACTTTTCACACTTAAATGAAAATTTCCCCTCGCACTGATGAGGCGCGGTCATCAAGAACACATTAATAAACTTATATAAATTCTTATAGTCGCGTCTCATTATGAACTCTATAAATTCCTGAGGTACTCGACAGGTGCTCCAAGCGCCATTCCTATGAGAACTGTCATAATTATTTGTACACACCTCGTTGGTAGGGCGACGAGATGTGCTTCGGGACACTACTTGAAGTTCAGATAGTCGTCTCCTCATAATAATTCATGTCCCGTCGTGTCGCTTCGATGGAAGCCACTTCACTACTTGTTAAGAGTCACGGGGACTCACCTTTTACATTATTTTTATAAGACTCCCTACGGCTCGGCGGTTTCACGAAGTTATTTCTGTAATATTTATTATCTTTGTGCGAAAATTGTACTACTGTTCATAAATTTTTTATTCGACAGTTTTTGTGTAGAAGGTTCGAATTAGTTATTGATATCGTTACTTCAATATTCAAGTGCTCATGAAAAAAAAGGGTAACAGCGATATTAACAATACTTACTGACGCGTAAAAATCGATTATAGACCAATACGGAATAAGTAGAGTAATTTCAGGAAACGATGCAAAAGATTATTCCGGCTCCGATAAATTGATCATTACAGAATTCGCATCATAAATACGAGAATAACTTCTCGTAATTCGGAAAAGCCTGCCTACGATACGGAAAATCGTCACAGAGTTAACTGTAACGATCTTGTGTATTCCTTTGCTATGTATAATTGGCGACGCGGTTACAGTTTTAGCTCTGAAATCGATAAGTCGTGTTTGATTGCACGCCCGGGGAATATTCAACGAGTCTACTATTTTGTACCACATATACACTGCAATATACTTAGGTTACATTGCATTAATTAATGGAATTTGCATTGTGTGTAATCCTACGTAGTTTGGACGTCGGCGTTGCGCTTGAAGCTGTGAGGACGATAATTATGTTCTGATAGGTATACTAACTGCCTGCTCACTAGTAATTAGATGTGTGATATTCAACGAGAAATGCATAATATGTAGATAATAATTGATGTAGATTATTGGTTGGCTTGATAAAACTTTTACCTAGAACATTTTCTTAGCTTTTGATACTTAAACGTTCAGTTCCAACAACTAATGAATAAATGTAAAGCTGATAGTCGTCAAAGCGGTGTCACAAGTCGGAACTTACTTCCAGAAACCGTGTTTGAGGGTCAACGAATTGTAACTCCATTAAAAGTTTCCTTGTTTTCGAAGTAAACACGGCGCCACTCAAAGGAAGTCCTTAAAAATTAATGGAGACATCCTGATTACTCTAAAGATCCAAGGTATGAATTGTATTTAGACTACCGAGTCTATTTATGTTGACACAAACATCTTTACGATTTAATCTTCCTTATAACTTTGGATTTCCTTTCAGTGGTTAAGTCGAATTCCTGTTGATATTTTCTTAATCCAACAGCACATAAATATCCGCGCCAGAGGGCGTGACAGCCACTAAAGAATCGGATAAAGAACCTGCATGCGGGTAATATTGTGACTGTCGCCGGCATAGCGCAGTTAATATCTGAATCCCACAAAGGAAATAAAGTCCGATACGAAAAACGAACGCGACTCGAACAGAGTGCACCGCGCGTCAGATTATAGGCATAAATTATTAGGCACTTTTGTTCAAGTCAAAGAGCTACTCGCGGCCCATTCAATTACGGATCAACCGTACAAGGAGTGCCGAGTCTTTTTCAGATGTTTGTGTAAGGGATTAGTCGGGATATCTGTGCCGGTATCTCCGTGAGATAAGTACGAATATACGTCAACGTCAGACGGCTAAGCCGATTATTTTAAATGTATTCACTTCCTTAATGGACGTCGTTTTTCACGTCGCGCACCGTGAGCGGTGAGCCTCTCTCTCACTGACTTACTGAAGATTTTCGGTTATGATCCGGTCATTGACTGTTGGATATTAATGCTCACTTATCCGACATTTATTAAATTGTCGGAATAAGGGAGCGAGGGCAAGTGGATGAAAATATCAACTTTTATAATTGATATGTCCACTTGTCTCAACTCTCGAGGCTCGACCCTTTTGAATTCTTAATTAGAATGAAATATGGCTTTTAAATTGTTTATGATAGGCCTGTAATATTAGAGTATTAATTTTTTGTAGAGGTCCTTTAGATACAGTATTATTATGTGTAGGTTCCCGAGGGCCAAACAGACCACACGCGAGTCTATAACATCGAATGCCTGCACGATCGTGAGCATTTGTAAGAAGCTGCGTAGGTTATTGAAATGGACCAAAAAATAAAGTAATAACAGGATCACGGGCGGCCCACCTGGGCGGCATTGACAAATGCTGCTGTTAGGCCGCTCTCCCTCGGCGCCCGCGCTGTGGCCCAAATAATATACATATCATTATTTCGCCTCGTGCCCCCATAAATATTACTTACAAATTCGCCCATCCAGCGAGTAGCGAGCAACGCCGGCGGCAATTTTTCAAGGAAATATCGCTCGAGAGCCGCCAACCGCCCGGGAATAGGCGACAACATGCAATGATGCATTGTTTTATTTGTGTACCAGGGCTGCTACTTGAGCGAATTGGAACTCAATACTCTTTATTACCCTTGTTGCTTGTAAGCTGTTCTTAAGTTTCAGAAACATTTTAGCGTTCAAGCTCTTTTGAATTACAATTCGTCTTTCATGCAAAATTGCTTGCCACATTTCATATTTGCAAGCGAATGTCTGTCAGAGAGAATAACCCAATTAATTCTGAATGTTCAGCTAAATTCAAATGCATTTCAAATAACACGTGTTTAATGTTTATTTTAAACAAACGGCTATTAATCCAATAACGGTTGGCAATAATAGATATTTATTTAAACACGAACTCACCACAATACAGGGTGCTTTACGGCAGGTGGGCATCTAATTAATTAGTAGGTGGCACCCTAGCCACGAGGGTCGAAATTAAATGTAGGTGTACTTTGCATTTTTTCACCCGCCATAACGCCGCATGCCGTCAGTCTCCATGTAATTAATAATAAAATGTACCTATAGAGTAATGGTAGGAACATATTTATTTGTGCAACGTTTTAATATTTTTTATGCAAAATAGGGGTTGGGTCGGATTACTTATGGTAAAAGTGTTGTTCTTTTCGTGAAAAATGATTTGATTATTCTTCCACGGGAAAACATTTTTTCAGGTAAATTAAAACCGTTTTTCAGGTAGAAATATTGTTAAATAATTGCTTAACAGAATACGTACCTATCTGATTCTTTTTAGCATTGTTTAATGAACAGTTCCACGTGTCGGATATGTTGACAGCTGTCAATCTGGATATTAAACACTAAAGCCACACTTCCTGCGAGCACTTCCACATATATAAAATAAATTGTATCCAGCCGTGGAATACATCAATGGAATGTGTAAAAATAACTTGTGAACTCACCAGTACCCCAGTACTGTCACCCCCGATCGCGTGTAGACTCGCCGAAGTGGGGGAGCAAGTATAACGCTTGTCTACATAATATTACCGCGTTATTACAAGTCACCGCGGCTGCATGTCAACTCACCGCTTCGGGGTGACTAAGGCTGATAAGCGCGACGTCTGCACACGGTCTTGTATGCAATTTTGTTCTCGGATGCTACATACACCATACGTCACGAATGTCAACGACTGTTGTAGCTTAGCTGCGGGCGATCTGTCTCAACTCGCTGATTAGAGTGTTTGTCTACCTGTCAATTTGTCCTAACAAGCAACCAGTTTTCATTATATAACAGTTCAAAAACAAACAAGCATTTCAAACTAGAAAAGCCTCGGGCACTACCTAAAATGACAAATGGAGCAGAAATAATTTCAATAACCGACCACAATTACGTAATATAAGTTAGTGCATTAATAAACGTTGTATATGAAAGCGTAAGTAGTACAAAATTATAAATTGTTTGCAGTTTGCCGTCAGACTTTACGGTAATAAAATTAAATGGCGGCGAGTATGTCTGTCTCGATCATTTGTGATTGTTTTAATGCTCGAATTTGTAGCGAGTGCTCGAATGTTGTGCATTGAATTAGACACAAGACTGACGTATATTATGTCGACGGGAAAGATATATTGTTGATTAAAATAGTTTGCAGACGTTTATTTATTATTAGCAAAATATTTAATAATAGGCTGTAAATATCCTATCCTACTAATATTGTAAATGTGAAAGTTTGTATGGATGGATAGATGGATGGATGAATGGATGGATGTTTGTTACTCTTTCACGCAAAAAATACTGATTGGATTTAGATGAAATTTGGCACACAGATAGTTTATAACCAGGATTAACACAGGATACTTTTGATTCCGGTATTCCCACGGGATCGAAATTTATGCGGGTGAAACCGCGGGGCTAGTATAATATATAATAGCACAGTGCAAGCTAGCATTAATACAAGCATCTAACACTGAATGGTTGTTTCATTGAAATTCCGTGAAATTGAAACTCTTGACAACACCTAGACTCTTCGTTTTCCTGGAAACGTTAAGGTTTTTACCTGTCTCTGTTTGAATACAAACGAAAGCTGAATAATTAAATTCTTTATACACAAATTGAAACTACGTCAGTTCTTGAAAATAAAACTCGTCCGTCAATATAGACAGGTGTTCATAATATCAGTTCAAAGTCTAGGAACTCAAGAAATATTAGATAATTAACAATAATATCACATAAGACATTCGTATAAAAAGTATGGACGGTACACCTGTCAGGTAGTTTAAACAAGTTATGTTAGACGCAATCACATTGCTCGAGACATGTTGCAGCTGTCCGGGTTACATCTTTGATACAGGTTTTAAAAAGAGTTGCTCAACGTTTATGGTGAATACAGGTGCATAATTGTCGGAGATTCAGAAGTGTTAATAAGATAAGACTATTCGTAGAACTCAGCTTCTCTTATGGGTTCTTAGAAGATTTGATGTTGTTTTTTTTAAGAACGATTAATGGGGTTGAATCATTGCGAATATAAGACAATTTTTCGTCTTTGTTATAAATACAGCGCTTACTGATGACGCAACTTTTAGAACCTTACTTAACAATGTAATTTACATTTGTGTCGATACGGATTCTGAATCAGACAATAAACTAGCACCATAACATAGTAAGATATATAACACAAAAGTGATATCATTTCCTCCTACCGAATCATATTCACACAAAGATACACTTTACAATTTGAACGGCAATATCAAACCAATGGATATTTATATTAACATTACGGAAAGGAATGTAAGCCAGACGCTACAAACGGCCTGTATCAACGATATAATCAATGAAAAACTACCTGTTAGATATATATAGAAAAGTGTATGCAGGGACCACAACGGCCGTACACAAAAGCATATGAATAAATAAACTGCCCACGCTAACTTAACAGCCTCCCACGCTATACAAAACACTTAATATAGTCGGGATAAATCTATAAAAATATATCCTAATAAAAATGTTTGCCCGCAATCAATGGACAATGCGATAACTGTCTATAAACATGCTGTAAAATTTAAGCACGGTATTAAGGTCTAAGAACTTCTTTTGCGTATGAGAATGTAGAGGGTTCGATAAGCTTCGTCTAATATTCAACGTTTATGCTCCATAATCAGATTATTTCGAACATCGGGTATTGGGGTAGGCAAGGTTAACTGTCTTGCTAGTGTGTGGTTATTGTTAGACTGAGATCCAGTGTTTATAATCTTGATGTTAGGTTCAGTGAGAGAATATTGCACATTGTTGCTCTCGTTCCAGAAAATAGCATTCCTATTTTATGAGATTTTAATTTCGCTATCCCTAGAATACACGAATTAATAATGCCAGTCTCTAAAGCAATGCCAATTAAGTTTGTACTTTAATATTTAAAAGTAAAAGAGAAATATAAATCAAAAGTTCAAAGACGCAAAAAGCGTGATCCATAATTTATACTTCGCCTGTATATGGAAAAGCTTAATTAAAAACATCATTAATAAATTCGTCTGCCGAGATGTCAGGACCATCGACATAGTTTCTCCCGAGACCCAAGTCGCGAATCTTAAAAGCAATGTAAAATTTAAAAAGTTTCGGAAGGAAATTAAGGATCGCAACGACGCGGAGGTTTTGAAAGCGCTGAAGACTTGCAGCATGTAACTTTGTTAAGCACGGTGAGTTACCTCGTTAACAGGCGCGACGAAATATTACAGAAGTAAAACTCAAATTAATCTAGGATGTTTTTTTCCTAAAAGGATATTCCTCTGCTAATGAGCTAGATTGTTAGCCTTCGCTCGACGCTGCCTTTGTGGGAACTGCCTCTGTTTAGCTTTCTGCAAACTTCATTAATGTGAATAACAGTGTTTGGTACTTTTAAATTTTGTTATTTTTGTTTATGCTCTAGGTACTCATGACTTCTTTACTGGGTAGAAATTCAAATTCAAATTCAAAATATTTATTTGCCAGAAATAATCGGAATTCATGAAATAAGTTATTAGAAATGACTTGATATCTAGTACCTAAACTTATTGAGACATAATCAAATGACCCAAACAAACCGAGCGTAGATACTGGTGAAAATTCTGTCAATAATAATTTCTTTATAACTTTGTAGGTATCTGAGTAATATTTTCATTTCTTTTATTTAAGTTCATGTTGATGAGCAGCTTCCCGTCATTTTTTCATTTGTACAAGCTAAATTGAAAAATCACCTTATTTATGAGAATGATATTTCAATTTCAGCCTACGCCTATCAGTCAAAGTAACCCCGCAGTGCAATTTATACCGTTGTTATTGGGTAATAAAGACATAAAGGCTCGTAGCTGGTCCCCTAAACAAGGTGTGCTTATCTTACTATCGATTGGAGCAGCTGTAACGGGCGGGACATATTACCCTGATTCTATTAACCGCATGAATACGGGTGGTCTCGGTAAAATTACGACCTTTCTGTCCAATTCGAGCATTTTTTTCCAAACCCACTTTATTATTCATCCATTCAAATGTCTGCGTAAACAAGCCGAAGTGACTCTATCTACTAAACTTCACGCTTGTAATAATAAACGACAAAATAACATAATTTATGCATCTACAACTTTGCTACAGCGTTCTGTATAACAATAGCGTCGCAGAACAAAGTCAGCTGGGAAATGTATTCGAACGCGTTCGAGGGACGAAATTGAAACGTTTACTTTTTGGTTTTAGAACTTTCTTTTAAATTCTTCCTTCAAAGAGGTTGTAATGCAGGCGCCATTTTATTATTAAAATAATTTCTTTATAAAACAGGTCGCTATAATGAGATGGTCCCTGGTTTCTGTCCATTATTTTTTATCTTCAGAGTTAATGAGGTGAATTCCTGTAGTAGATTATAAGTTGTAGTGTTATAATTAACGTCAAATAAAAGGTATTAGACTATTATTTATGTAACTTTTATCTTCTTATCGAGTAAAACATATAAACAACGACGGCAACGCAGAAAATATTTTGATAGTAAGTAATGACATTCTTAACCCTAATTAGATGTTATATACTATTCTAAATGCCATTTTAAACGTATATAAATGTCATTAAGGGATGTTAAAACCACTCGAAACCGCAAACAGCAGGAAAACTATTTGTAACCACTCACCCATCAATTTAGCGGTCCTATTTATTTACTCAATCGCGTTTGATAGATTTACAGTGCTGGGTTCCTATTTTTTAACTGGGTTACTATTTTTTAAGGTACTCGTGTTAAAACAGATACACTCGGCCATTCTACACGTGCCAGATAAATTCTCACCATTTCTCTCATCTCGCGTCCGTAACCGTACAAACGTAATTGTATAGTGCGTTTTTTGTTCTCAACCGATGGAATTACAGCATTAATCAGCCGAAATAAACCTTTTAGCGAAATGTCAAAAGGTTTACGAAGATCTTGGTAACGAGGCACGGTTAGTAGAAACAAAAGAATGTACCGTCTGCACGGCCAGCGAGACGGGGAAATGAAATAGCTGCGGTAAGCGCTCGATATAAAATCAGAGGTCAATTTGATAGACTACCCGATAAAGACTTCTTGTGTATTTCAAATTGACTTTGTCGAACTCCAATCTGGGCTAAAAATAAACCTTAATCTCAGATAATGAGAGATGGCCTT
Source organism: Apamea anceps (assembly GCA_951799955.1). Classification (NCBI taxonomy): domain Eukaryota; kingdom Metazoa; phylum Arthropoda; class Insecta; order Lepidoptera; family Noctuidae; genus Apamea; species Apamea anceps. The sequence continues at coordinate 8,274,776 of OX637501.1, forward strand.
TAAAAATTAAAATCAGGCTTTTTCAACGTTTTTTTGGTAAAATATTTTGTGTCGGAAACTCGATACTTTAAGTACCTACATCCGTGGAGATTGATGCATGATGCAGTCGGACGCACCGATAGCCGACAACCGGCTTTCTCCCCGATAAGCGGCAAGTCCACTCTTTGTCTGACTACATTAATTTAAGGCTGTGATATAAACCCGTTTGGAATTGTTAAATTGATTGTGCTCACTGTGTTATCGTAAACCCTTTTTATGGCCACGCTGTGCTTCAGCGCTGGAAGTAACAAAAGTGAAGATGTAAAAGCATTTGTAGAGCGCCTCAAGCGAATAAACAGAAAGATGGCTCAAAACGGAATCTAAATTTCCTGTTAGAATTGACCAAATGTGAACTCGATTCAAATTCCGGCGGGCGCGGGATTGTAGCGTTCAGGTGTAGCGGGCGCCGGGCGCGACCGGTCAGGCGGCCGCCGCCGGCCCGGTCCGGTCGTCCGGCTGCCGCCGTCCAAGCACACATTTCCGCTTGATTAGAGGACGTGCGAGTCGCCGAGGACACCTGCGCCATCTGTGTGCCGACTTTTCAGTGCGCTTTGTTTTGGAATTCTGAACGTTACCCCGGCGAAGTTTTATCGCTGAGGACCGACGCGATGCGGGCATCGTTTGACTTTTGCCCGACAGAAACGAAATTTCACTGCGATATATTTCGTTTTATTTCATCAGCGATTTCCTCTTGAAATTTGGTGTACTTACGTGGGCTAATTTTCGTAATGCTTTTACGACCCTTTCGTCTATCCCTTCGCTGTCCAATTTAGTTTATGAAAAGTAAATATAAATGATATTTTAGGTATAATTTACTTGACCTTTTCTATCATATTCAAAGAAATGGGAATGAAAACGAATTATGGGGGGTGTATAAAAGTTATTGCTTGTTTATGAAGGTCTGTTTTTATAGGGCCCTAAGGGAGGAACTTCTTTATCGATGCTTTATAATGTAACGGTTATCCGGAAAGATAATAAAGTTTGTGGGTTAAGTGCATTACAGATGTAAATTAACGCTTGTATTTATAACATTGTTTCTTTTGTTCCAGGATTTTCCGTGTTCACTTTGAGCTCATGATCTCAAGTATCGCCGCGTTATAACATCAAGCCCTGCACACCATTAGGTAAGCACATTTAGACTAAAACATTCGATATACGTTAGTCTGTAAATAATAAGAAAAAAATATCAACTTACATAACAATAACTGCAGCATAACAAATCGTCAAAGCAAAAGAAAATCTCGTTGCTAACAAGCTTTTTCAGTAAACAACATAAAATGTTTATGCAAGCAATCCCAAAGAATTTGAACAGAAAAAGTGAAAAATACAAAACAAGAAACAATCTGCGGACCGTTTACCAACTTCTGCTTGTGAAGGCATCAATCCGCCATCAAATTGCGTAGAAAGGGGTAATTTGTATCTTTTTTTCAATAAAGCAACACCTGTGCCGCGGCCATTTGTGTTCCCTCTAAGCTTAAAGCTTTGTAAATGTTACGCCATTTGTAGCGGAATTGAAAAACTGTTTCGTTTCTCAGTCGCAACAGTGTGTCGTGCGGTGTGGACTTAGCCTTATTTGTCACGATGCTCTTTTATTTACTTTTTTGTTGAGTACATAACATGTGTAAACAACTGTTGTTGTTTAATAATAAGTTTTAGACTTCGTAATTGCTGGAATAATACTGGGTTTGTGCGGGTTTGCGGGCAATTAGATATTTTCTTATTCCTTTTATTTAGATTTTTTTGTTATTGCGCCCCTATACCGACCTTTTATTATGTTTTAAGCTCTTTTGAAAGCCTTGTAGAATAAGCTATGATTGTTTAAGTAATGCGTGTTTGCAAAAACGTTCCCCTTTACTTTGTAAAATGTTACGCAAACTCTAAGAAAAGTTTGTATAAGTAGGTCTCTCATCAATTCAAATTCTCAACACACATAACGCCGTCATAAAAAAAAACAACATAAAAAAAATAACTTTTATGTGGCTGTCAAAAATTAAAGCTCTCAATAGATTACTTCGTTCAACAATACGACGCATCACTAAGGTACGACAAACCCAGTCAATTGGCCTTAATAAATTACTATTAGTAAAATAACTATTATAATAATGATACAACGTATATTTTTCCTTTTATTTATTTCTTTATGGGCATTCAACGGGCCATGTTTGTTCCGTACACTGCCGTTCAAAATATATGACCAATCATTTTTCAACGACACTCGCTTTCAGACAGATTTAAAGCGTGGTTTGAATGGCGCGTATTTCCAATGTGTCAATCACACGTATGGTCGCCCCCAAATGTACTGTGGCGTGGTACGTCGGGGATTCGTCGAAAATTGTCGGCCGCTAGTGTACTGATTAGAGAGAGTTTAGCTGGCGTTTAAGGACTTAATTAGGTTAGTTTTCGGTAATCAGGCATCTGTGTCTGTGGATTTACTAGGAAAGTAAAGCTAACAGACATCTAGGTCGAAGTTAACTCTTGGAAAATGTCTCATTCATAAAAATAATCTAAGAGGGAATTTGACAACCTAAAACCCTTAGAGCGGTTTCGCACTTCGTCCGATCCGAATCCGAGAAATGACGGTCCGAAGTAGCCATAGTACTATTTGTATGAGGGGTTGCGCACTACATCCAAACTCAGTCCGTCCGAATTTAGAAACAGATTCGGATCAGACGTAGTGCGAAACCGCTCTTAGATTACTGTAGAAATATGATACTATTAAAAGCAATGTTTGTCTACCCAGAAGGCCAATTCTTGTAATTTAAAACGTTCAAAATCTAGTCGCAATCTTATCTCGGCGACAAACAAATGTCAAAAACTTGTCAAAAATGTAGGGAAATTAGAGGTATTTTTGACAGATTGCAACTGAGGTCAGACTGTGAACGTTCTTAAAATTACGAGAATTGTCCCTCTGATCTTTTACGGTAAAGGTCTGTTACCATAGCTGATAATGTTAACCTGACTAATAGGGGCACACAGTTCTACCACTTGTATGCAGGTATTAAAATGTCAAGCTTTACTATCTCAAGATAAAATAAAGACATGGCATTTTGTTTTTGTTAAAATCGATACTGTTGGCAGCATTGGCTAATGTCCTAGGCTAAACCAACACCATTAACAAAGGTAGACAAACACAGTCTATGAAAAAGTAAAGGTTAAAACTGTAGGTCATTTTTAGGTAACTGACTTGTAAACATAATTAAATCAATACAAATGCGTAATTCTTTTATCAAAGCTTTGTCTGAGATAGGTATACGCAAGAAAAGAAATAAGTTTCATAAAAATAGATAGATAAAAAAAGCTTTTTTTTTTGGTTGTTTCAAGTTTAGTCTGTGCTGAACTGGGCCCGCGTGGTGAATTACGGCCCACTCCCTCTTAGAGAGAGGAGGCTTGTGTCCCAGCAGTGGGAAATATTATAGGCTGATTGTGTTGTGTTGTGTCAACTTAGTGAACGTAAAGCAAGACAAGTGAATAAACTTGTAACGCCTAGAATGTTAGCCCAGTTAGTTATAAACTCATTAAGATTTAAAATACCGTAGCCTATACAACGTGCCGCTACAATGGTGACATTAATTTAACATATGGGTAGGGCTAGTAGGTAATCATAAAAATTAAAACAACGTCAAATAATTAGTAATTTGGAAACTACCGTCCGCGCCCCGCTCGCCGAAGTAGGGCTTTCTCTCTCTAGCCTCCCCAATTTTTTGTACCTACTATCTGTCGCAGATGTCGTAAGATAGGATATATAATTTTCTCTGGGTCTTTTACTGCCCCCCCCGAAAGTCTATAGCGCCCACGATGGGGCGTTATCGCCCACGTTGAGAGCCTATGATATAAACTTACCTATGTTGTAATTACTTCATAATCAGCCTATAATGTTCCCACTGCTGGCACACAGGCCTCCTCTCGGTGAGAGGGAGTGGGCCGTAATCCACCACGCGGGTCTTTGAATTTTTGGTTCTAGGACATGCCGGTTTCCTCACGATGTTTTCCTTCACCGTTTTGAGAGCAGTTGTAATTGCTTACTTACTTAATAATGAGGAAGAAACTAATTAAATGAAAGTAGGTGAAAAATAATAACACAGTTAGCAAACATTATAAAGTAACTAAAGCGGAAGCTACACAGTTCCCCGTAGCGTTTCATTATCATACTTTAGTTGATCTCGATTACTCAGCAATCTCGCTGATTAAGGGCGTGTGCACACGGCGACAGCGACAGACCGGCAAATAGGACTATCGGGTACTCCACAATGAATATTTATGTGCACAGCAATGTCGTTTGGATGAGGTATGTTCGTTTAAATTGGACACAGTCCTTAGTAGAAGCCATCTTGGTTTAAAGATCAATTCTACAATAGATTTAGGGGTTTAAATAAACGATGATTAAAGTTAACGTCAAAAACGTATGGTTAAACAGCCGCTAATCACTACTTAACTTTAAGCAACGTTTACGAATAAAGGGGTTTACGTGTTGCTAAGAAATAAGTTGATGGAAAAATTCTCTCTCATTTTCTTTTCTGCGAATTTTACTGAGTAAGAAGCGAATGAAATGAAAACTACTTTTACAGATTAGTCCGCGATTTATTTAGCTTGACCGCAAGCTTTTCCGTCCGGTGCTTGAATCCTCGGACAACGTAATTACTTAATTAAATCTTTTAGCCATGAAAGTCGTTTAAATCTAATTGTTATCTTTGGGAAAATTACGTGAAAATATCATTAGCATCTGGAGAGGTGTGCAGGGGCTTGTGGCTAAGTAATAACAGCCGCACGGGTCGATCGATCAAGTTAAGCTACGCTTGCCGCGGTTGGTTCGTGGATGAGTGACCATCTTTATATACCAAGACCCCTCCGTGCCTCGGAAAGCACGTTGTTCCCGGCTGTCATTCGCGGATCTTGGACAGTCGTTACGGGTCGTCAGAAGCCCGAAAGTCTGACAACCAGTCTTACCAAGGGGTATCGTATTACCCAATATCTGGGTTGTGGAGGTCAGATAGGCACTCGCTTCATGTATAATACTGGTATTCAGCTGCATCCGGTTAGACTGGAAGCCGACCTCAACATAGTTGGGAAAAGGCTGGGCAGAGGATGATCTGGAGAGATGTGGTCATCACTCTAAGACCAACATTATTATGAGACAAGATTTTTTCCCTTCGTTTTATTTTCTTCATTCTTGTTTATTTTCCAAGATGATGTAGCGGAATTTTAATTAAAGCTGAGTAGGTCAAGGTATTTGTTTGCAGCGCTTTTGCATAAAACCTTACCTGTATACTACACTGTCTTTTAGTTGAACGGGAGCTGAGATATACTAAATTAGGTAACGCTGCTATGTCCGTTTTGTAGTGTGTTTTAAGATTAAAAGCCGTAGGTTAGACATCAAAATCTATGAGACCTTTGAACTTGATTAACCATCTAACCTTAGAACGTGGACCGACGCGAGACACACTGGCTTTTTAATAATTGTTTATATAATTACGGCTTAATATTACAACAGATACCTTTTCAACCGGGTTAATATTATAACAGACACCTACTAAATGAAACAAAGTTAATTTAATTACAAGATGTCTGTCTAAAATAAAACAGTGACTCACAAAGTAATCGTAACTTTAAAACAAATCTTAATCTCAACTCAAGTTACATTGAACTTTGCCAAAGGTTATTGTATCTCAAAGAGGCAAATTATCTATCTCCAATTTCTCGCAATTTACTAACTCGTAGTAACAAGGTTTAATACTCGTAGCAGCCACGTATTTCGAATCAGAGTTTCGTGATAAAATTTTATTGTTCGTTTCCACTATCGTTGGCAGTAATAGCTTCAACATTTACCTCGTAGGTGATACCGTGATACTTGATTCGATAGCTGTTACCTTTAGTATGTAGATTTCAGGGCTTGCTTCGTCGATCTACGTGATCTCTAGATAGATCCATGCGGGCTCTAAATTGAGGCTCGACGGTCGCTCGGACATAATGTTCTTGCAGCGACATGCTTTTGTCAGGGCGATTCAAAGGTGGTTGTCCGTAAGTGGGTCAGCTGGGATTTGCGTTCGATGTATTCAGTTATATGTGCCTTGCAGCTATTGTGGCCTACTCTTTGTTAGGCCTTTTAGCTTTGCGACAACTACGAGTATTTAGTGAATGTGCTCTGTTGTTTACAGTTAATTTCTCTACAGCTATGTATAAACCTAAAAACCTATACGAGCTCACGTCCTCGGTTTTAAAATAGACTTTTTTACCGGGTACGCGGAATATTTTTGTGCAAATACTGCCACTTTTCGCAACAATACGTTCATATAGACGGTTTTTATCATTGTTATACGCAAACACAACGGGACTTCAATGTTTGGGCGTTGAAAACAATTGTTTTACGTATATCCGATTGGTCAGGGTAGGCAACAATAAAAGCGGTCGTGAAAAATCAAGAGTGCCCGCGGTGGCCGTCGTAAAGTATTTTTGGGGTTTCAAAACCTTCATGTTTTAGAAATAGACCGTCAAAACAAATGGCGGGTGAAAAATACAAGGGAATATAAACAAAGGCTTGTTTGGTCGTAGGTTGTTCAGCGTGGGGTGGCAAGCGGCTCATTTCGACAGGCGGATAAGTGCGGCCGTAATCTGTGCCGGAGCTCGTGTAAATGCAAATTGTCCCATAAAGCCATCGCTCGCCCCGTCCCGCTCCGCCCCTCTCTCTTAATGAAGAGGAGCATCTCGGACGGAAGCCCACGTCCGTCATCTCCACAGCGGTTTACGTGGCCTGTAGATACATGACGAAATTAGATTCTCCTCGAAATTGGTTTGCATACATGTTGCAATTAGGAGCGAGATTCCAGAGTAACACGTTTTTGGGTCTGCCTCGCTTTGAAGACGGGAATTCGTTTAGGTGTACAGGTGGACTAAACCTTTTTAAAATAATAATTGTTTCTTACTAAAGCTCCATATAAAAGGCATAATACTACAAAGGTTCAACAAACAAAGGTTCTAACAGGAAAAACGCAAACTATTTCTACCAAAAAAAAGTAACCCCAAATGAATAAACTTTGATTAAGTTCATCAGCTGGCGAAAGCAGCGCATTTTTATGACAATGATATCATAAAGTTTATGAGTATTGTAGTTTCAGCCGCTGTGGTAAGGGAAAAGTGGGTTATTCATCTCGACTTGTGCCGAATTTTCTTTGGGCCACTGGCGAAGTAGGCTAGGTTAATTGACACGCTATTGTTAGAGATGAGGGGCTTGTGGCTAAATAATAACAGCCGCACGGGTCAATCAATCAAGTTAGGCTACGCTTGCCGCAGTTGGTCCGTGGATGGGTGACCATCTTTACACACCAAAACCAATCCGTGTCTTGGAAAAAATTCTAAGCATGAAAACAATAAATAAATATTTTTTTTTATTTCACAAAAGTGACAACATGGTTACAGATATTACATTTACAAAATACAATGTAGAATCTCAAAAATAGGTCCCCTGGTTCCCAAACTAGGTATATACCTGTGACTTGGGAGTCAGTGTTCCTCCATTATATAAGTCGTTGTTGGTTGTGAAAAAGAAAACAAAAAGGCATGTTTAAAAAAAATCAATACAAAAAAAGTTTATAACTCCCCTCCACCGCTACTACGTCGGCACATCCTTATGTTTCCATTTTATAGCTGTCTAGTTAAGTCTAGGGCTGTCCAAAACCATCCAATTTATGTTATACCAAATTAACAGTTCTATACTGTTATTGGAAACCGACGGTGTCTGTACTCTGTAATCAGTTACACTGACTTACTGCAGGTCGGCCTATTACCGACCATTATCCTAACGATTGCGTTTATTTTAATTACTCTGATTGGATCCGATAACGAACGATGTGAATCGGTTATGATTCTTTTATATTACTGTTTTTATATTGTCTGTGTTTGAGTGTTGGGACTTTTGAAATATGTGGTAGTTTGAGTTTTCTGTTGTATCAATTTTTTTGAGGATATATTTCGTTAGTTTTTATTGATATTCTCCTAAGACAAAAAAGAGGAGATTTAAATTATCCTAACTTTGTGATTTTTTGTGCTTTATACAGCGTGTATCAGAAATGTGTTGTCATATTACAGAATGTAGTACAGACCATCAAACTGAATAACTTTCTCCATCGGACCAATATCATAATCGCGAAAAATAATCAGGTGTCCCATACATTTGGTTCGAGTAGATATTGAAGTTTTTTACGAAAAAGTTATGACTGTACTAAGAAAAAGAACATGTACCCAGCTAAATAACACTTTACCAAGAAGAATATTGAACAATATCCCAGTAGGCCTGTATCTACAACTTAATACCCCGTATTTTGTATACATCCAGAAAATAATTCCCACCACTACTATTGAATTCAATAAACACAGCGAAATACCCACAAATTAATTCGTAACTACCGACCGCTCAGTCTGTAGGCCTATTCTGATTATCAATAAACGGTCTGAACTGAACAACTGAACGTCGCCTTAAGTAGCAGTGGGTTGAAACAATACGTACTGCCGAGACCCCGCCTTGAATTACAAATACGAACGACTTGACGAGAATTCGAATAGGGACGCGGCTGAAGGAACGATATGTTTTATGTTATACAGGGCGACTGGTTAAACGAGGGATATTTTGAAGGAATTCCGTTTTCCTATTCTCGTTCGATTTATGCTTTCCCTCTTAATTTTTTCACATTAAATAATGTGAAAAAATTAAGAAAGAAAGCAAAAATGCGTTTATTTGCATTAACTTCATTAGGACGAGCTGGTACACATGTGTACCATACGCGTTACAAATTTGTACCAGCTCGTCCCTGAGAGGCACAAAAACACCTTCACTTCATTCGGACGAGCTGGTACATACGTGAACCACAAGCGTTACAAATTTGTACCAGCTCGTCCCTGAGAGGCACAAAAACACCTTCACTTCATTAGGACCAGCTGGTACACATGTGTACCACAAGCGGTACAAATTTGTACCAGCTCGGCCTTGAGAGCTTAAACCTATAAAATATAGCAAGAAAACAATGGGCCTCAGCTCAGCTTCAACCTTGTGTTGTCATCTGACATTTCAGATGACAACACAAGGTTGAAGCTGACGCTTATTGTCAGCTGCAGCCCACGAGTGCCAAACACTCGAATAATATTTGACCTAATATCAAATAAAATGGGTGCTAGGTATATATCAAAGATCCAACCCTTCCCAAAGCCCAGTTTAAACTATAAAGAGAATACTGAGACGCTCGCTCAAGGCACTGCCCAAACGTAGTACAGACGCCAGCAGGTCAAGCTACCCGAAACTATCAAAATTTCCCAATCAACCTTGAACCTTAATGCTATAGCGATATAGTTGAAAATCTATTAAAGAAATTTGACAGATTGTAGTAGCTTGATGTGCTGGCGTCTGTACATTATACAAGTCAGAAAACCATTGAGTGTACTGTCAAATATTCATAGAAAAGACATATTCAAAAAAAATTCATAAAAATAATGATAATATAGGGAATTCAATCAACTAAAGAAATACCAAAAAAATATTTCACTGAGCCGTGCATTTATTTGTTAATTTAATTGAAACTGAAAAATTATTTTTATTTTGGTGCTCATTCGATTCAATTATCATAGAGAGATCGCTATTTTGAACCTCATTTGTTGCCGTAATGCGCTATTGTCGTTTACCTAAAAATTTGCTCCTTACCTTGCCCGAACTTTTTCATCGATTTACCATTTTTTATTTATATTCCTACTAGCTGGGCCCCGCTGTTTCACCCGCATAAGTTTCGATCCCGTGGGAATATCTGGATAAAAAGTATCCTATGTGTTATTCCTAGTTATAAACTATCTGTGTGCCAAATTTCATCCAAATCCGTTCAGTACTTTTTGCGTCATCCGTCATCCATCCATCCATCCTGACAAACTTTCGCATTTATAATATTAGTAGGATACGTCATACGTGACCATAAGTCATGTCCTTGGCTGCGTCCCTGGTTATACCAGTCATACAAACCAGCTTAGTTGATGCCTTATAAAGTAGAGGTACTGTTGTGTTTCCCGAGCACGTAATTGCTACGCTATCGTGTTTACACCTAAACAAGTGTTCTGCCCGATAAGGGGAATCTTTTATCTTTTTTGCTATAGTTTGAGCTAAGTATAAAGCGGTGGTAGACAAGTGGTAACAGCCGCGACTTACGAGTTGTAGATCGTAGGTTCGAACCCAGACAGGCGCTTGACTTTGTGTAAATTATTTCATCACTACTGCTCTCTAAACGGTGAAGGAAAACATCGTGAGGAAACCGGCATGTCCTGAACCAAAAAAAAAATCAAAGACATGGGACATCTACCAACCCGCACTGGGCCCGCGTGGTGGATTAAGGCCCACTCCCTCTCACAGAGAGGAGGCCTGTGTCCCAGCAGTGGGAACATTATAGGCTGGTTATGTTGAGCTAAGTGGAAGTGTAGTTTTTGTTTTAAAGTTTATGTTCTGTAGGGAGAAATTGATGGTAATACTTTTCACCGTTTCAAGCAAGCGATTACTTCTTGCGGTATTGTTGAACTATAATCGTTTTTGCCTGTGGTTGCGCCTGTACGGAGGTTAGCTATCCGCTTAACGGTTCTCTTTTGTGTTAAAATAAATAAGTTGCGAAAATTGTTTCGTTGTTTGCGGAACGGTATCATTGAAAATTGATCCCGTTTAATAAATCTGTGAAAATCATTATTTGAATAGATTGGTTACAGTTTTATTTTAATGCATGATATCTTTTTTTACTGGCAAAAACATTGACAAATGCACGCAGTTAATCTAAACTTGTGCTGCTGGGGAGTTTGTTGCGCCACTTCTTCTTCCCAGCGAAAGCACTAGGAAGTGGTGAAGGGCGGGCGTTTTGGGGGATTGCCTTTTGTAATTTTGACGTTGGAAAAGTGCTGATTCTTGGCCTAATTTGAATAAATGACTTTTGATTTTGAAACCTCAAGTGTTTCTATCATTCGTTATAGGTACCTACCTGACCCATCTGCTTAGCTCATGTCTAATAAGATCAAAACAGTCACACAAATGTTTAAATACCAATCGTCTATCACTACCCAGTTAACAGCCCAATAAAAATGAATACTTCAAATAGCCTGCACTTCACAAGTGCACACAATAATTAAAAGCAGCCATAATTAAACGCAAATTGACGACCACGTATCAGTTTCGATAAACAATTTTGTTTTCACTTCACGCCGATTCGAGTCATTAAACTATTTTTAACAATTATAAACAATTTGTAATAGTTTTTACTGCTCGTAATATATAGAATCAAATCACAGGGAACGTGTCGAATTGTGTAATTGTTGTATTGGTTCACTAGGAAAATAATTATGGAAGTTTAGAAGATGGTATATTGATGGGCATTGGAGCGCGACGGTGAGAACTTTTCGAATTTTGTTAATCTACATTTGATACTGGACGGAACGGAATACGCTCGTGGTTTTTTTACCGCAAGATTGGGTTGGTTTACTGTCTTTGAATGTTTTATTTAAGTGACAATGGGCTACTTGGATCTCCCATGGTTTTGGTTACCTTGTGAAAGAAAACTTATCTAGGTACCATGTACCATGCTAAGATGGCTTTTGGCCTCGTATAGGACTTTATGTTTCATTTTTCTTTTTGTTACTATTTTTTTTTTTTAATTGGTGTTTTATTTTTGACTGTTTAATTTATTTGATGATCTTCCTGTACGAGTCGCAATGAATACTTTTCTTTCTTTCTTTACTATTGTGATGACATAGTCTATGGTATAAAAACGGCGAAGAGCTTGGTTACACGATAAGATATTCAGAACTTGCCGTTTCTTTTTAATCAAGAATTACTCGTGTAAAACATGAATAGTTAAAGGAAACTACCGATTCATTCCCTGCACTAAAGTTTTTAATTAACGGTATTTAAACATTCTTAACTCTGAACACTTTGATTTAAAAATGAGGTCAATAAGTTTTATAGAGTACAGAATACTTTAGAAATTAATTAGTTTACTGAGTCTTTCATATTTCCTGTTCAATTAAAAGTTGCACAAAGTTCCTCTGAAAAGCTGACATTTTAAACTAAAAGTGCCTACCTACTTCGTGTTAAACGTCGTGTTTATAGTTGGTAGTTTTTTTGTTTATATGTTGTCTATTTTCGACTATCTTCACACGGTCCGAAAAACCGCGGTTTCACGGTCCATAAGCCCACGGCAATCTACATTTTTGAGTACGAGAGTCGGTCACAGCGATATTCGATACGCTATATTGTGTAACAGAGCATAGATATCCTCCAATAACGGCCAACTCCGCCACTGAGGTAGGCCATAACGTTTCGTGGGAGACCGTTCAGAATTGCCTATATGCATGTAGTTTTGACGTTAAATATCGTATCATGGGAACCAAGTTCCGATTTTACACGTGAGTCGACACTGGTTTAAAACTTTTACTGCATATAGTCACGTATACTTGTTAGAGGGACAACAGTAAAGTTCGATTATCTAAACTAAATATAACCATAATCAATTTTGTTTACTAATGTTGTTAGCGGAGATCGCGAGCTGACTCTCATTTTATACTGCTTTAAAATGATATCTTAATCTGATCATTTAGTGTCCGTCTCTTAACTTTATTAATACCCGAGCGATATCTATCTTATGCATTAAAATTCGAATAATATTTGTGAGTGTGCCCATTATAATATAATACGATGTTTTGTATGGACCACGAATATCGTTCCCGGAATTCTTTTCTATATCGTCGGATACGCTGTAGACTTAAATTTATTTTGTTATGACTTTAAAATTTCAAAGGTACTTGAACAATTTAATCTGCCTTCCGATTTCTATGAAATCATGAGATGATTCAACGCTGTTAACTACGGAACTTTAGTGCATCGTTATGATTCTTATATGGGCTGTAATCTTAATTGCTACCATTATATAAAGTTTATGTTTCTGACTCTTGAACTCGTGATTACCACTGAATATAATATTAAGTTTTTATATATAACATATTCTGCGAAGAATGAGACTTAGTTTGCATAGAATTTTCGGTTCGCTTTGTGATTTAAGCTCCTTTATAGCCAGCCCATCGCTATTGACCAAACAAAACTCCTGGGCTTTATCGTCTTCTATCTATGTATTTTAGATGCACCCAACAAAATTTTGAATATCCTGAGATGAAAGCTCAAGTTTTTCAGCTTATCAGACACGGGACAAATAGCATTATTCTGAGATAGGAGCCTTTTTTGGCATCGCACAGGTCTTTTTAGGGTTCCGCAGTCAACAAGGAATCCTTATAGTATCGCCATGTCCGTATGTCAGTCCGTCCGCAGCTTAGCTCAGAGACTCTTAGTACCAGAAAGCTATAATTTGGCATGGATATACATAAATTTCCCGTGCCGACAAAGTGGCAAAATAAAATGTTGTTCTTTTTTAAATGCAACTTTGTTAATTTTAAACGCTCCTCTTTTACTATTTTCCTGTGAGAGTCCCAAATATAATATTTTTCTTTCTTTTTTTCATGATATAACTACCAAATATTTTAATATTCCGCTGAATTTCCTTTACGGTTTTTTTGTTCGCACCGTAACCGTTTGTTACATTTCGCTCGTCTATCACAAGTAAATGGAAAGGAAGCAGCTGTCACCAAGACAGGTTGTAAAACGGCCTATAGTCGAGTTACCGTAGGGCTGCCGTCTTTCAATCCTGAGTTATCGCCACTCATAGTAAAATATTATGTCCGCTGTAGTCTAGTCCTGGGTTTTTACTTTTTAAACATAGTTAGTGTTTTGTTTTATGTTTCCACGTTCGGTTCTGCGACCTGCGTAGTAGGGTCTTGTTATTTTTTGCACCTTACTATCTGAATAGGTGTAAGTTCCGGTGTTACTTTTTTATTACCATTATTTATGACCCGAATATAGTAAACTAGTTAGACTTCAGCTAGAGAAGTGGTGGCCCTGCGTCTTACGAGTTGTAGGTCATGGGTTCGAACCCGAGCAGACACTTTACTTTTTTTATTTCATCACGACTGCTCTCAAATCAATGAAGGAAAACATCTTGAAGAAACGGGAATGGCCTAGAAACAAAAATTTAAAGAATTCTGACATCCACCAACCCACACTGGGCTCGCGTGGTGGATTATGGCCCACTCCCTCTCACAGAGAGGAGGATGTCGCAGCAGTGGGAACATTATAGGCTGATCATGTAGACTTCAGCGAGTCTTGATAAAATTGCCTGTTGACAGGGTTGGTTTGTGAGTGTACAAGGGATGCCGGACGTACTTTATAAATATATCTATCTAGGTATCGTGCAAGCTTAGTGCAAGATTTTGATGCACCCCAAAGTTGTATACTTCAATTTAAATTCAACTTTTTATTTTATAAAAGTTCCCTATATTTCTATTACCATAAAAAGAATCCCAAGAATGTCACATAATATCATATGATACCCCTACCTACTTAGTAACGGTGTCTGTGCTTGCGCAGCCGATGTTTTTATAATCGCCACTTGCAGGACGCATGCGCGACTCAGGAATTTAGATGTGTTGTTAGAAGTTTTCATAGAAAATAGAAACGAGTTCAGTTTTTTTCCATGAAATTGCTAAGGTAACATTCTTATGCAAATATTTTATGGGACAGTTTCGTGAAAGTTTAGTGTGGCCTTAGAAAATGTGGGGCTATTATGAGGATGTTTATTATTGTATGTTCTTAGATTTCATCATCATCAGCCTAAAGGAGTCCACTGCTGGACATAGGCCTCTCCTATGCACGCCATTCAACTCGATTTTTGGCAACTCTCATCCAGCCGCAACCAGCCATCCTGGGAAGATCGTCACTCTACCTAGCCTGAGGGCGTCCCACCTTACGCTTACCGATTCGCGGTCTCCACTCAAGAACACGTCATCGGTTCTACGGCTAATATGGCCGGCCCATTGCCACTTCAGCTTGCTTATTCTGTGAGCTATGTCGACAACTTGCAGAAGAGAGAGCGCCGCTCCAGAGATTGGTTCAAGCTTACAATAATAATTTTAACGATATCGATGTATTTGCCTTGTCTAATCAAAAATTTAAAAAACAATTTATTAACCTCCTTGTTCAAAATTTTTAATTATTGTATTATTATGTATGTATTAATTAAGTATGGATTAAGTATTGGGTTTTAAGATAACGAAATAATTGTATTGTTGTTATATATTGATCTTATTTAAATTTAACAAAACTGTATCATAAATTAGTAACATGTGGAAACGTAGTGGATTGTACATTTACTTATAGCATACAGTATTTCTAGATATAGTATGTAATGTACGATTGTTTGTTTTCCCAAATAAAATAAAAAACTTTGGTTCTCTACCGGATCACCTCGTTGCGGATTATCTTAGATTTACCGTTAGTCTGTTAATATGTGAGAAAAAATACGATGAGGTAGATTTTAAGCTACGAATAATACTTATCGACTTATTGAACTTAAAAATCAGTAAGGTACGAACATTAAGTAGCGGAGGAAGCAAAAACTCAACGCTCAGTCTCAATTCAACTCTATTTCAGCGAAAATGTTATCATATTTGCATGAAAAAGTCCTCAAAATCACAAGCTTTCTTTCCTTTAAAAGTTATTATTATTACTTACAAAACCTTTGAAGTAGATGTTGCCGTTGAATCCAAACTACGTAATACCCTAGGTACAGACGCCAGCATATCAAGCTACTACAATCTGTCAAATTTCAACTTTATCTGTTAAGCATTAAGGTTCAAGGTTGATTGGGGAAATTTTACAGTTTCGGGTAGCTTGACCTGCTGGCGTCTGTACATACTCGTAGAGGCAAAAGATTTGATTTTTTGTGTTTATTTGTTACGCCTTCACGCTAAAACGGCTAAACGGATTTTAATTAAATTTGGTACGTAGGTAGACCATGACCTGGATTAGGACACAGAATACTTTTTATCCCGATATTTTCACGAGATCGAAACTTATGCGGGTGAAACCGCTGGGCGCAGCTCGTATTTAATAAAATGATAATGGGTTAAGGTTTAAATTCTCCGACAGTTAGCCAGGCCATAACAATAAGACATTGTTCTTTACAACGTATATGCATAAAGCCGTGCCTACGTGAAGGGCATTTTATGAACGTGTTATAAAACTTTATGTACAAATGAGTCGTGTGTACCGGTCCTAATGGTACTTACGTGGTTATAAATTGCTTTATATTATCACACCTCATTTTGGTACCATTTGGAGATTGGTACATGCCATTATATACTGAGTACATGGGTGTAGCAAAACATTAGTGCTGTGAGTGTATGGCTTCAAGGACAAGATAGGTACAAAACAGCGTAAGTTTGAAAACTGATTATTGTATACTTTATAATGATAAATAGATGTTGGTATCAATAAAAAATCTTCATCAAGTTTGATTTCAAAGAAACTAAAGTCTATGTAGGAATTTTCTACTTCAATAGACATTTGTTCGATTTTATACCTACATGATTTTTCCCAAAAATCTTTATTAGAAATCTTTACGTCAAAATTTGAATACTACGCGACATGCAGAATATAGTCGCGTAGTCGCACAATGCAAAATAGTAAAACGCACGTCTGAATCGCACTACGTTCACCGACCATTATTGCTTTTTTAGTTTTTTCTAAGCCCAACGACACACAAGCAAAGTGGGTTGATAGAAAACAGTTTCGGTCTTGTTGCGCTCCCAATCAAAGCGTCCAGTCGGAAAATTGAATTAATCGAATCATCTGTCCTTTGAGTGTCGCCGACCGTTTGCAGGCGCATTCATTAATAAATACCTAGCTTGGCCAGGGTGCGCCCCACTGGGTAGGTCGATTTCACACTTCTTTGAAGCAATTATAGTGATGCACTATAAAACTATACTGTTATGTCTACTTTGTGTAAAGTTGATTTAGAAATAGATACTTTAAAGGTTACCCATTTCAAACAAGTTCGACAATGTTGAATGACGTTGGAGTATTCATATACAGAACTAGCAGTGCCCCGCAGTTTCATCCACATAAGTTTCGATTCCGTTTGAATATCGTGTTAAAGAGTATCCTATGTGTTAATCCTGGTTATAAACCTTCTGTGTGCCAAATTTCATCCAAATCCGTTCAGTAGTTTTTGCGTGAAAGAGTAACAAACATCCATCCATCCATCCTCACAAACTGTCGCGTTTATAATATTAGTAGGATTATTATCTTAAATAAAAATCTGCTGACGAAGTAGGTGACTACGTTTATTTGAAGGCGGTAGCTATACCCTATATCGTACGTGAGTAAGATATAAGGGCATAGTCACCACCTAGTTACCTTATGAGCATTCAAGTGTGCCTTTTGTCTCTAGATCAAAGTTAGCGACAACATTGAAGCGTCCATTGTGCAAAAGGGTTTTATTACAAGAGTCAATTTTGAGTGACGTGTAGTAGTAGAGGGTTAAACGAAATTTATGTGCGCTAGTCATTTAATCTAAGAATGCCGTCCTCGAGACATGCTCACTAAATCACCCCGTCCTCTTTATGCTGTCTCAAGTCAAGTGTCGTATTCTCTCGCTCCAAACTTTATGCACCGTAATAAACTGCAACGGTACTCACTACGACACGTCGACTATGAAATTTAGCCAATATTTGTGTTACAGCGATTTTCTAGGCGACGACATTACAACAAAACTATTCAAAATTTATCGTACCAAACCAAACGCGGAAGCTCCAGTCAAAGCAGTAAAAATCTTACCGGTGCGTCGGCTGCGCTTTTGCTCAAACCAATGGTTAGTTGGAAGTGAAATCCTCCCATTCATTCGTTCATTCATTCATAAAACGCATTACCGTCACCGCGCGCCCTAACCCCGCCGTCTCGGTTGCAACGCGGAATACGTTAAAGGGGATCCTCCGTACACTGCAATACGGGATGGAAACGTGAACGCGGGATTTTGTTGCAAGTTACGCTTGCGGAGTCCCGGGTAAGCTTAGCTCCTGGGTGTGCATCGGGCTTTGTGCCCGCTCGGGCGAGGCCGCCGCGTTTTGTATTCGCCTTTAATAAAACCGGAGGAAAGGAATGAATATGTCAGTTTGCGGAGATTGGGAGATCATATTCGGTGTAAGGCCTGAATTTTTGTTTGAAAACTTTTTTCGTAGCTTTTTAATTTTTCTCTCTCCGGCCTAGTTTTCAAAGTAGGTAAAGTAGTCAAAAGATTAATTAAAAATGTCCGTGTTATTGTTTATCAAAGAACTTGCATTAATAATCATGTTCATTAAAATCAAAGTTAGCATAATACATAATACTAAATGTCATACTACAACATCAAATAGATTTTCATTAGTACCTACGAAGTATTTTAGGCTCCATTAATGTTCCAGCATTACGAACTCAGATTATTATTTGCTATGTAGGTAAATCAAAACCCTTGTCTGTTTGAAGCCATTTGCAATGTTATTACTTGTCAGTGTACATGACGTAAATTAAAATCATTTTAAGTGCCGAACGCTACAATATCTGAAATTCTCAATGTTGAAAAGCGCTCTAATAAACCCGTTTGAACAAATCCGTACCTAAAGTATAACAACACACAATCCGCTACATAAAGTTATTTAATAATTAAAAATTGATCCACGATCGGGAAGATTATAAGTTTAAAACAATACCCGGTAGCCACGTCGGCTGGTGTGCACCACGCTCTATCTCAACTCGTTGCTTTATTGTATCAGAAATCCAATTTTAAATTTACAATCACAATATTATCTTTCGACTTCCTTTCGTATAAACGAAGAACAACGGTTTTATCAAAGATAACTGTTCCATTCCCATTCGCCTTATTGGCAATCGGGCCGTACGAGCGCGGATTTTTATCTGTCAGGGATGCTTCCCACCGCCCCGATGAAGACAATATATGAGCCTGTCTAATTTATTTCATGGGCATTCCTTATTTACGGAGAACACAGATTTTTCCATTCCAAGGGAGAGTAGATTTATTCGTCGGCTCATTTCCCTAAAACCCACTTCACTTAATAACCCTAAAAGAGGAGCCAGATATCTCACACGGAATCCGTGGGATTTTCGCTTATGCCCGGCCGCGCGATCGCGTTCCAATGGGCCACAGTGTCGATACCGTCGAGCCGCCGTCTCAACGAGCTATTTCATTATTCAGCCTCACCGACTCCGTTAAAGATGGCTGCGATAGGATTGACTAATTTCGCAGTATGCTTTAGATGAGCGTCGCGTCGCGACTTCATTTAGGCCGAGACCGTTTTGCGGGCTTAGTAAGAGATCGCTCGATATCTCTCACGTAAGCACGTCGTTTGCAACTCCCTCTCAGAACCCAGAACCTCTTCGTCCATCTAAATTTAACTTTTAATGCAAACGGTAACTTTAATTTTATTATAGAGAACATTTCTCAAAGGAAAACTTTTAATAACAGTCAAACAATTCATGACTGTTGTTTTTTATTCCTGTCTACGAAAGTCGAAGTTGGAGTTTCTAAACATGTACCGCGATCCGTAGACTTGCGGCGAACACCGCGGAAATCCTGTACCTACAGATGCAAACTTCTATATATTCTTGAAAGCTCTCGGGAATAAAGGCAAACTCTATTGTAACGCACTGAATGAAAGCAGTGAAAACATGTTGAGTTCACTGGAATTAAACGCTTTATTGAACAACGGTTCAATTGAGGTAGTCCAGTTTACGACATGAGTCACGATTCCGTCAGCATTCACTTTTCCCAGCACGAATCAGTGCAGACACTTTTTTTTAAATGGAGTTAAATGTAAACAAGTACGCTTTTAATTTGCGCCGCCATTGCTTGGCCTAAATTCATTGACTATTCATCCGTGGGCCGCATCCAATCGCGCCGGGGCACGCCTAATCCTCGCTCAGCGATGAAAGTCAAAGCGAAAGCAAGTTGGTGCTCGCTAAAAGCCCTTTGGCGAGGCGTCGAGTCGGTGCCGAGGCGGTAGCGAGGCGGCGGCGTGGCGGCGGCGAGGCGCGTGCGGCGGCCGTCCCCGCTCGCCATTACCGCCCCAAGTGGCAAGTTTTGTGCTCGGCTCATGGGCGATTCATCGGCACCTCTCGTTAGGGCGCACGCCTGAATACCGCCTTAGCACTCCTCATTATTGCGTTTATAAAGGCGCCCATACAGGAGCCTGATTCACTAAGACTCGCTCTGTTGGTGAAAGAGAAAATGGAATTGTGTAGACGTTTTGTCCGCTAAAGTTCCTTTTTATTCTTTACCTACTGTAAGCCGCCGTCGCGAGGGCGTATCTGAAGGAAAGATATTTTGTGGCAACATTCTGCATTGTGAACGTAACGACGTGACGTTTCTCCTGTTCTTTAGTTAACGTTAGACATTAAAGTAATAAGAGGACATAAAATAGACTCGTCGTTTTCCACATAGGTGACTTTATTTTGTGCTTTAATGAACTAGCTTACTTTTTATTCGCACTGAACCGAGTTGCGGTGGCTCCAGTTTTTATAGGACAGGAAATCCTAGTTAGGAGTCTGTTAGAAACTTGAGCTACATAAAAATGTGGTAGCGCTTGTAGCGATGTGGGAATGTTTGTTGAAAAAAATGTATTTCCTGTGTTGGGAATTGTTCGGAAGATAGTATATAGGTAATATATTATATTAATAAATCTGGTTATAATCGGGGTAGTGGCGTGGTTCTCTAACGGGGCTTTGATTGTAAAATCAATATCGCCGGGCGTGCAACTATCGGCAGGTGTGTTGCCCGGTCATATTAAAATTTGTTAGCGAGCTCCGCGAGCATTAGGGCGCGAGCACGCCGAGCAGGCTGCTAATCGACGATGGCCGGCGTTTATCTGCTTTAAATCGATGGCCCTTTGATTAAATTGATTCGCAGCTTCGATTAGCGGCACCCCACTCTGATTGGTGAGGGTCAATTGGGTGTATTAATCATAATTATGAAACGTTGACGTCATTGAGGTGTTTAATTACTTAATGCTATCATAAATAAAAGCTGTCGCAGTATTTCTTTCTACCTTTTCTATAAATGTACATAGTTAGCACCTTACCACAAAGTTGTTAACATTTTGCGATAAACATGTGTAAGTCAGAATAGTGTAAAAACAACATAAAGTTGATAAAGAACGGTCATATGGTGTTACTATTGTATGCTGGATAAATTCAGGGATAATGTTTTGCTGTCATGCTTTCTTTGTTGTCACAATTCCCGAAAGACTTATAAACGACTGTAGTTCTTTTGATATTAAGCGCCATTGCGATTTTCCAAGAGATCCTTGTTTGCATTTAAAGTGATAGTGGTCATTACCGATTTAAGCGAACTTTTAACTGTTTTGCTTTTAAAGAAGTAACATATCTTAGTCTACCTCTAGTTTACAGCTTTTTCAGCTGCTTACAGATAGTGGGTTGTTAAGGCGAGGACTCTAGACAGGAGAGCACCAAAGCCTGCTAACTTAGGCACTCCCAAGTCAAGGACATTTGAATTCCCGAGATCAAATTAAAAGTTTCTTTCAGCAGTTCAACACTTTACCGTGCACTGGCGAGATTTTCATTTAAATAGCCATTAATGAGAATATACCTATTTGTAAACTTTTTTGTTTACTTGCAAGTTAGTTTAATTAGTAAATCTGATGAGACTGCATTTGAGTAATTATGTTCGAGTTTGTTTTTAAATTGCGAACTTAGTTTTATTTTCTTTGCTAGAGAACTGCCAATTTGCTGGACTGTGTTTGAGAACTGAAGTTTAAAAGTACTTAAATATTGAAGCACCTTGGCTGTAGAGTTCATAATGTATGTAGGCGCAGGCATTCATTCTAATAGAACTCATTGTGAGAAGTGAACGTGCGCTCGCCGCTCCGCGTAGACTCGCCCGCTGCGAGTAACTACCGGCTGCATTCTCCACAGCCGGCCAAGTTTTCTCATTATGGCCGTTAGTACCGCCCGCCACTCACACTATTACTTACGAGCGTCAAACACGACACGTACGCATCAGCCCCGAATGCAACAAAACACATTTATCGCCGAATATATCCCCCAGGAAAACTACCCATACGCTTGAAGTAAAACATCTTCTATTTCAATATGTTGAGCACCAAAGTTTTCGGCTTAACTCCGGGAGACTATTTTAAAAACGGCAGAGCACGACTTAAGCAACTCATAAAAGTGGAGAGGGCTAAGATATTTTCCCGGGGAGGGCGAGAGGAGCGGTTAGCCGACTTTTACATTGGTTTTATTGTCTCAGACCCTCGTAAAGCGTCCTTTGTGTTAGTAACGTCTCAAGTTGTATTAACACCGTGATAACTTTAGTGGGGACCGTTTGCTTCGACGAGCCCGATTGGCTCGTCGACGCAATTAGGCCGAGAGGACGAGAGGCCGAAGTAAGCCGATAGTTTTGATAATAATTTAAATGGTGCCGATGACGTGCAGTTCCTACTATTAATACTCAGGGGAGATTCAGACCCTTGATATTGAATTTCGTAAGCGAAACTGTATAATAAATTACGGGCATCCCTTAGCGTCGCGGCCTAAACGGTGTTTAGATGTTATGGTGTAATTAGGAAGGTCGCCAGTTCTGCCGGGTCGAGTACCCCAAACCGCTTTACAAAAGCGGTTGCCGGGTTAATATTCTCTAAATGTGAAACTAATACTAAACACGCGTTACGGAATTGGGACAGGAAACGACATCGTACAATGAAATAATGAGTTCATTAAAACGTGCCGACACACGAATAGTAAAACGAGCGATAATAAGCGCTGATACGTGACGTAAATTAACAATCCACGACTTTGTTAAGGAAAACATCAATCCGACGAACTTTTTCAAGTCTGTAATTCGGTTTAAAAAATGAAAATAACTGAATAAACTTTAATCAAAGTCCTTATTTGCAGTCAGTCAGAGGCGAAAGAAAGTCTCTTACAATTATTAAAATCCGTATCTAAATGTTATAACA
Organism: Apamea anceps; assembly: GCA_951799955.1. Classification (NCBI taxonomy): domain Eukaryota; kingdom Metazoa; phylum Arthropoda; class Insecta; order Lepidoptera; family Noctuidae; genus Apamea; species Apamea anceps. The sequence continues at coordinate 8,297,729 of OX637501.1, forward strand.
TTCAAACTTTTCAATAAGGAAATATTTAATTTCCATTTCAAGAGCTTCGACGGAGCGAAAACAAAACAAAAACTTGAAAACATACTCGATTTATAAAAGGAAATCGGGAATGGAGTCGTTGTTCATATTGTTTTCGGAGGGGGGGCGTCGACATCTGTGACGAGAATTTTCCAACGAATTTAGCGGTTTCAATCGATGACGTCGGTAATGGAAAAGTTCAATAGGCAACAACAAAGGCCGATATAAGTAAACGAAGCTCACGAAAGCAAAATTCACGATGGGAGCGCACTCTGGCGGACAGGAAATTAAAAGACAAAAGAGTGGCGGCCAGGGCAGTTTAGGTTCGGAAATGGAGGGCGTGCCCTACCCTCTGCGTTTTTTCATCGGCGCCAAACCGCAACCACCTCTGTATGAATATTAAAAAAGCGGTGCTGACGCATATTGTGTTGTGATTATTCGGTTATACCGTTTTACTCACGACAGCGAAAACAATAACGACTACAGGCCCTATAGTAGAGCTAAATGTGAATTTTAGCAAAGAAAACAATATCAAATTCAGAGAGAAAACCAAAAGGAATGCACGTATATAGAAACTGTAATCAGAACACATACTTTTATGTAAAAGTTAACACCAAACCCCTCAAGAAAGCCTGCTCTTTTCAAAGACGTAATAAAGACGTAATCATCTTCCAGGCCACGAGTATCAAAATGATTAAACATGCAATCTTTTACGTTGACGCGACGCCGAATACATTTGGAATGTAACAGTATTAATCCTTCCTAATACGGGATCCTCAATGTATCAAGACTACGTATGGTTTCTGTAATTCAGGCGGGCCGGTGTAATCCATTCGCGTCGAGCGATATCGAGTTTCTAGGGGAGGCTAGATGCCGTTTTCTCGCATCTTTATATGGACTCGCTCGTGTTACCTATTGCATGGAACAATGTGGTTCGAGACGCGGGATTCCGTGGAGATGCTGCCTGTTTATCCTCCCCTTTGTGTGGATCTGAATATGTTTGGTTTGCAAAGTGTCGTCCATAATGATAGGATCCAATGCATTCAAACTGCAAATGGATTGCTGGTTGTGGCTGCTCGTTGTTTGCTCACCACGCGTGAGGTTCGTTGAGTCAAGAGTTAAAATATTCAGAATTTGAGATTACGAAAAGTTGGTATGATTTTCATGTTAATTACTCCAAATGGATGTTAATCGCGATACAGCCGATGATGACAAAGCGAAAGTTCACCACTCACAACTTTGTTTCCTAATTCAATTTGCATTTGGAATCGAAAACTTTCCGTGACACTGTTTTGCATTATTAATACTTCAGCATGGCGTGATCTCCCGGGAGGCGCACTAGAAACCATAAATTGAATTCCAACCTTCGCAATTAGTTATTCCCGCGCGTGAAAACTTTCTAGATCGTTCGCCTTCGTTAACAGATGTTACGGTGCTATTCATTATACATTCCGTCGAATTGTAAAGCCGAACATTTAATTTAAAGTACCTACCGAAGGCTCCTTTGTTAAATCGCCGAGCATTTTGGGCGGTATTGTTGAGGAAGCGTTGGAGCGGCGGAGGATTAGCGGCAGAGTGCTGCCCGCTAGTTTCCCGTTTACGGAGAACATTCGTCTTGCGGGGAAATGCGGGACGATAAATAAAGGTGCGCAATATGGGTTGCGAGCTCGCCGGCTGTGCGCTAGTGGGCGCGCGCCGCGGAACGCATTAACCCTCCGGCACGTGCCGCGCGACGCCGCCGCTTGCCGCCCGCGGACAAATGACAAGTCGTTCTCATAATGCTATATTGAATAACAAATCAACGACGTAAATAGCGTTTGTGCAATATGCTCCGATGAAACATCCTTCTGTCTACGACGGCCACGATGCCGTAGCAGGATAATAAAAAAGTTTTTTGTGGCGAGCCTACCATTCCGCCGGCGCGGCACGTCTCTTATCGGCCTAATTTGGATCAAACAATTCTACTCCCCCATACAAATTGCGGAGAGGCACATTTGTTATCTGCAGTTTTCGGGAGAAATTATATTAAGATTTTGTGTTACGATAATGTTGTATATTTTTACTCTTCTCGTGGTTGAGGGCAATGTATCCTGAGGGAGCCGGATTTTATGATAACAATAAATTACGCGAAAAATAAACTAGATACCATCTCTGGCAATGACATTTTTTTTTTTTTTTTTGTGTAGACATAATTAATTTTCTTTTAAGAGATTAGAACTTAAAAATGTCCCAAGAGTAGTTTAGGTAACTACGATAAACTTATAATTCCTTTGTTGTTCATACAAATCTTTTTATCTTCAAAGGTATTAGATTACGTCCTCAATCTTCATTATGCTAAAAAATAAATAAAGAAGAACTTCAATTCTACATAGGCACATTTGTTATTTAGGAAGCAGTTTCATAATTGTTTATTTGCTTGTTGCAGGTCTCCTGTGGCGTATACATGAGATGTTATGGGCTCCTGCGTAGCGAAGTGGCGCTGGTGGGTGGTGGTGGTGGCGTGGGCGTGGGGCGCGGCCGCGCGCACGCTCTGCCCCGCGCGCTGCGCCTGCGACGACGCACTGCGCGCCGCCTCCTGCGCCAACGCCAGCCTAGAGATCGTCCCCATACAACTCAACCCAGAAGCCACCCACATCAACCTCACACACAATGCCATCGACAACCTTCTCTACACCTTCGGCTTCTACACGCAGCTTACTGTCCTCGACATCTCCTACAACAGAATCCTAGACTTAGGTAGTAGAAACTTCGAAAACAACAACGAGATGACTCATCTCAATTTGAGTCATAATTTTCTAAAACGCTTAGATAGGGACACATTTATTGGACTTAAAAGTCTTGTAGACTTAAATCTAGCAGACAATGAAATAACGAACATACACGTGCAGACGTTCAAAGACTTGTCTGCGCTGGAGACGCTAGATTTGTCCAACAATAAGTTAGTGAAGTTTGAGCCGGATACTTTTAAGCCTTTGACGTCACTGAAGATTATTTCGCTCAAAAACAATTCCATATTAGACATACCGTCAGCTAATCTCGCTTTCATAATGCATCTAGAAGTTTTAGACCTGTCAGAAAATTTAATAGAGCAAGTACCAAAGCATGGTATTCCATATTTACAGGAATTGAAGCATTTAGACTTGAACAATAATTTAATTGAAAATGTGGATCAATTAGGATTTCACAATCTACCGACGCTGCGGCACCTGGATCTCAGTGATAACAATATGACATCAATCCCGACGTCGGCTCTCTCTAAACTATCCAACTTGTCCCATTTGTACCTAAGTGGAAACTTTTTTCAAAACGTTACGGCGCTTTCCTTCCAAAGTCTCTTCCATTTAAAACATTTACACTTGAGCAGACTTTACGAATTGGAGAGAATTGACTCAAGAGCTTTTGTGGACAATATAAACTTGCAAAAAATATGGATGAACGAGAATGTCAAAGTTGGCGATGTTCCTCCCAGACTGTTCCATGGTAATCCGAAGCTGACTCACATTTACATGAGGAACAACGCACTGGTGGCTCTCGAAGCGTCACACTTTCCAATAGACAGGCTGCAGGAACTTGAAATTGCTGGGAACCCCTTCGCTTGCAATTGTTCTTTATTGTGGCTGTGGAAACTTGGAAGAGAGAGTGAAATCAGCAGCAGGAAGTCTGGGAACACGAGTTCCATTCTTAAAATAGACTATGAGGATGTGAAGTGCGCTGCTCCGGCGCACCTGAAGGGTGTCCTCTTTGTACAGATTCCGGAGCCGGAATTTGGGTGCTCGAGTGGATGGGTGATAGTAGCGGTTGTGGTGCTGACTGTGAGTATCGTTATAAGCGTGGTGGGTGGTGTTTTATACTTCATGGGACCCTTGAAGAAGTGTAAGGGTGATAAGTCAAAACAAGTTATGACGAGTGTCATGATGAACGGTGACGTGTCCAAATTAGGGAATGGGTTAGGTTATTCAACTCGGAGTAGGGAGCAGGACGCCAAGAGAGACGTAGACCGGTATCTAATGATCGGTTCGTCAGTGAGTAATAACTTTCATTCGTTGAATCCTCCCTGGCATAGTGTGGACAAGAATCCTTACTACCAGGAGGACAGTGAGGAACACATCTACCAGCAGTTTGCCTATGAGACGATCCCTCATCACAGGACGCCAGAGAAACCACACATAGTGTATGTCTAACATAAGTTGTGCGCAAAGGACAATATCGCGGGTATATTTTCTTTGCTAAGTTATACGAACGAAGTTGTGTACTGTCGTCAAAACGACGAGGAACATTGAATTTGCAATAATGTATATAGTGATATGAATAAAATGTAATATGTGATAGCTTTGTATATAAACGTGTAAATATATTACTCAGTGCAGATAAAGACATTACTTTATAGACATTTTCGATTTTGTACTTACTCATTTAGTCATGTTTATACCTAATATTGATTGTCACATTCGCCTGTATGTAGTGTCGACGTTCAGTTTTTTTTTTTCCTAGTTCCTCGATTATATGGGTACTCGATTATTGTTAAGTGCTTTGTAAAATTCTCTAAGATGTTCAATAATAAATGAATATTATATTCATATGTAATAATATAGTATACATTATATATTTTTCAGAATTGAGAACACCAATACTTGATGAAAACTTTGTACAAATATGAGCAATATAGAATAATTTGAAATGTTATCATGTCGTTAATTTAATTCGGTACATTGTTATAGCATACTTATTAGTTGTATTTAGAGATGAACTTTTTGACAGTAAATGCTAAGAACATTAATTACCTATCTACATAAATAAATAGATTATACAATAAACCAGTTGCTCTGATGGTAAGGGGTACAAAATACAGTTTTATTGGCTTTACAAAATGATTTCAATGAAAATTATTTTAATAATATTCTGTTAATAGATATTCTGAAATTAATATTTTTGTACTTAGTGAATACGTGAATGTTGGGTCTAAAAGTTTTCGGTTTCAAGTTTTTTAAGAGAACTGAATGCCTTGGGTTTGGAAGCAGCTTTTTCGCATACAAATTAGAAAATGCTGCGACAACATTTGAAAGAACTGTTCAGAATATGAAAAGACAATTGAAAACTTTTTTATTTCAAATGAAACTCGTTTTAATTTTAACCAGTGTGACTGTTTGTATTTCTTTTTTTTTTGCTAAATTTAATTAGGATAGAATATGGTTTTTATTGTTTAATTAATGAAGAATGAAACGAAAACCAGAATAAAATTGTATTAAATTGTTATGTTCCAAAGAAGTATCGGAGAATTTAATGTAAATATCGCTTAGGCAGAAAGCGCACTAGCTAGCTAGATTGAAGACGGCTAGTCTTATCCTAACTAAGTTGAATTGTTTAACTAATGCGAGTGTCATTGCGCTGGTTGTCTAGTGCACTGTGTAAAAAACGCGACGCGACAGTGCGACGCGATTTTGGTAAAGCAATTTCCATGAAGTTTTCATAGAAATTGTTCTACTAGCCACGTCGCGCCTGTCTGCGGGAGCCTTAACGGTACGTCAGTCTTCAGATTGTGTCATTATGTTCTAACAAAAGTGACACGTGTTCAAAGTAATGATACATTTAATAAGTAACATAAAAACACAAGCTGAAATCGCACGTAAGGTTCAGAATTTAAAGTTCAGATTACTTCACAAAGGAGAGATGTGACTGTTAGTTGTTCTTGATTACACACCAAAAACTTTTAGAGCCCACAGCTTAAATTGTTCTAGCTGAAGTAATCACTGCAATTATAATGATTTTTATACATACAATATAAAGAATATCTAATACGAATTACATAAAGATATATCTGCTTCATAACCAAACCTATTCAGTCGATACCTACAGTTGTAACTATAGAGTAAGACTATTTATACATACTACTTAAAGAAAAACCTTTTGTTATGGAACTTATTTAAATATATAATGCATTAAAACAAACGACAAATAAACAATTAAAAATATTAATTGCATTTTAATTGAAGTAAGCACTCTGAACGCTCATTCCAATTAATTATTGTGGGGCAATTCATAATTGGAGTGAGAAATAAAATTTCGATACGTAGCTACATGTCTGCCTGCCCACTCAAATTACATCCAATTATTATGGGGCGGTCGTTATGGTTTGCATAATCAGTATCATAAATATCTATGTACTCTGCATTTTACAGTCTTTGCAAAGGACATTATTTTTTATGACCGTTGTGAACTAGGCTTTACTTAGCCCGGCATTATTTTATTACCTCTTTTAAATAAGTCGTCTGTTATCTATGGTACAGGTTTGGTCACCCATTTAACAGACCAGAAGGCAAGACATTTTATTGAAAAAGAAAAAAAAAAGTTAATTTTATGACTAAAACAAACCGTAGCTCCATTACAAACCCTCCGTTCAAATTGTTGAACTTGGGCATAGATCACAAATAAATACTGGAAACATACAGTAACAACCCCTGGATAACACACTGTCAATCACATTCTAAACAATTTTGAAGGATATCGCTAATCCATTGCGTCATATGTTCGAAAAATTTGTGTGCTTAACAACGTAAATAACGCAATGAATGTTATTGAACTGTCAAAATGAAGCATTGCTTCTGATAGTGTATGACGCAATTACCCGGCTGATCCTGCCGGTCGATTCTGTGAAAATCTCACGGTGGAAACTCAAGTTAGGTGAGCTTGATGTGAGTTGTCATTAGTGTCAATCCCTAGCATTATTTGGAATGACAGCTCACTCCACGCTCACTTCACCTAAGTTTTCACGGTGAGCTGGTTACATAATCGTACTGCTGGCATTCCACCTGCCGATCAATTCTGTAAAAATCTCACCGAGAAATTAGTGATAGCATTAGTTGGAATGACAGCTCACTCCACGCTCACTTCACCTAAGTTTTCACGGCGAGATGGTTACAGAATCGCACTGCTGGCATTGAGAACTACTCAACACAATAACATGTTATCAAAGAAGGCAGTGTGATATCTGAAATCAAAGGAAGAAACATATTCAAGGGATAGTAAGTATAAAGTAAGTAAAAAATACATAAGAAGAGAAAACTGCCTAACATGCAGAGTACACACACCTACTTCGATGGAAACTACACACATACGCTAAATACATGAGAATTATTAAGAAGGGCCATTAAAGAAGGACAATTTCATTTACACTATGTATATTGAATGCCTGTGTCCAGCAGTAGACGTACGTCTTTACATACCGAGACCCCTCCGTGCCTCGGAGAGCACGTTAAGCCGTTGGTCCCGGCTGTCATTCATGGATCTTTGACAGTCGTTACGGGTAGTCAGAAGCCCGAAAGTCTGACAACCAGTCTTACCAAGAGGTATCGTATTGCCCGGTTAACTGGGTTGTGGAGGTCAGATGGGCAGTTTCCGCTGCATCCGGTTGGACTGGAAGCCGACCCCAACATAGTTGGGAAAAGGCTAGGCAGGTGATGATGACGATGATGTCCAGCAGTAGACGTCTTTCGGCTGCATGATAATGATGATATTAAATGCCTTAAATGATCAAATAGTGCGTAGGTAGTACTCGCAACCGCCGTGCGTGTATGAACGAATAGATAGACCTGCTTATAAAATATTAATAGAATAAGTAAATGAATGGAAATATAAATACATAGATAATAGGATATCAAATAATTCTAATGGATAAATTCAATAATAATAATACATAATTATGAATAACAGATATATATTATTAAGTAATATAACAAAAATAAATTATAACACAATACTTAATAATTATACTACATTAATAATAATGAAAAATGTTTAAGCGAGTAAAGAAATAAGCAATAATAAATATAATTAAATAAATAATAAATGAATAGATATACCTGCATATAAAATATTAATAGCATAAGTGAATGAATGGAAATATAAATACTTAGGATAGGATATAAAATAATTCTAACTTAATAACAAAGAAAATTAACAAAGCGCCCTTCCTCTCTCTACTTATTTAAAAATGTGCTGTGCCTGACAGGGTCCATAATTGTTTCTATTATTTTTCTTTTATTTACCACCTGTAATTGTACATTATTGCAATAAACGATTTGAGATTTGGATAACGCAAACGAAGCAAGAGGAGTAAGTATGTAAGCCATATAAGGACCGTAGCAGGTGACGTTGTGTGGTTTCTGCTACCCGGGGAAGAAGGCGATTTTTTGTATGAATGTATGTATGTTTGTAAAATAATTAAACTCGTAAATTACTTTCTTCAGCGAAGTTATCGTCATAACAATTTACATGTCGGCTAAAAATGTCTATGGCTGAATAGGGCTTATTAATAAATCACGCAATATGTATAAACATCACAGCACAAATTCTTTAACAAAGCTGCAAAAAGGATCTACCTAATTATTCTCAACGGAATCAAGATGATTCGAGAGTACTCTGGAAGCTTGCAAATTAGCTGGGACATCAAAGTGCTCTCAAATTAGAGCGAGACTGTATATCTACTAACATACAACTTTGCAGGGTTGTATAACATTAATAAACCATTGATATTTGATCCTTCGTTCCATTAGTTAGCAATAAAATTAAGATAAAACTATGTAGCTAATTCATTGTTGATAAGATAATATCAACTCATTAAAGCTGTCTTTAAGGTAAAAATTGCTCTGTTAAATTCACCTTTTTGTTAACACATAACATAACATCACGCCTGTAATCCCCGAAGGGTTAGGCAGGGGTGTACCTTTGGTACACCCACATGTCACCCGATATGTGGGCTGCTCCGCCCCGAGAATTGACCTCAGCACCAATTAGCTTAGGAGTAACGTTTGCGACCACTATACCAACAAGGCAACGGGGTAAAACTTTTAATAACCACGAATACTTGTTGGCAGGGATATCGACGCACAAACTATAATCATGCATTCAGTACATGATTACTACTAGACCCCTTGGCGCGGCAATTTCTCGTCGGTTACCAAAAAAAAAAAAAAAATTCCACGTATTTCCATTTCAACACAAGGGCGGTCAGAATTTGCCAAGGTAGCGGGATCGTCCGAAAGGGTTACCGCTGCCCTGGAACATAAAGGGCTAAGGAAGGAACACGGGTGGGTTTTAGTCAGTAAGAGTCTGACACTCCCTTCCGCTCCACCCAGAGCGGGAGGGGTCATTTGAGGATTTACCGTCCTCAAAAAAAAAAAAGGGCGCTCATAATCGCATGTATTAAATCTAGTGTAACTGGATGCGCGTCGATGTCCCTGCCAGCCTGTTTAAGTAATGACGAAGACATATGTATTTGAAGTATTTTGTTCCACCAAAGGCACGTAGGTATTATTAGAGTTTTCGAGAGAATTTCCCAAGCATATGCCTAACAATACCATAATTTCACGACTATTTTGTTTTCCACCTTTGCCTGTCAACATCATTTACACACAAGCCAGAAACCGCTACATTGATCACTAAAACCACTCCATTGGGAACAAAGACTGAACATTAACGGGTACATAACTATGTAAATAACTCATTTTTATTGCAGTATTAATTAGGCGATTTAAATACGTAAATAAAAGCTAATTTATGTACATCGATACCGTAAAACATTGGAAATAAAAGTCTTTTTAAAAGCAAATACGGGAATCATAAAATTAATCGAAGTTCTAGAGTTAAAGTTTTGGAAAACAAGTTGAAATCGGCTTGTTTCGTTAATTAACTCGATAAGTAGATAGTGTTGAATAGAATTTAAAGTGAGTTTAAGTGTTCATTGTTTACGTCAGAAAATTCTTGTATAATTTTCCAATATTAACGTGGACTTACACAATCTTAGTTTTTCCAACTTCATTTACCAATATGGGCATCTATTATGGAATATCATTATAAGGGTGTCAGGTATTATCGACGCGCAAACTGTAACCATGAATTTAGACCTTATGGGTTTTCCCATAAAAACTTGTTCAACGTGTGTTTAATATCTGTCTTACGTCAAAGACCATAATATATAATTATGTCGTGTTTAAAAGGTGTTTAGCCTAAACAACTGGTAAACACTGTTTTGTGGCAGTAAGGTATAATATATGTAGTATTTATGACCGTAAAAAAAAAAACATTTTCATAGAAAACTGCAAATACCTACGCACTATTTTTTTTTTTAATTGTTGTTCTATACATTTTGTGTATAGAACAACAATTAAAAAAAAATATATTTTACTAATGAAGGAGCACCTCTGCCTAATCCTTCGGGGATTAGAGGCTGTTATGTTGTTAAATAATATGGCCATTACATTACTGATTGTCTTTATCTTTGTCACCTAATAAAGAATATTCTATTCTATTCTGTTTAACGCAATAAAATATGTCCCAAAACTAGCCAGAAAACATTATCAGCTATAATAATAATAACACCAGCTTATTATTGTCCCACCGCAGGGAAAAAGACTCTTTTCATATAGAGAAGGCACAAGTATTGATCACCACGCTTACTCAAGACGGGTTGCCGATTTTAGATTTATATTAACTAAAAGTCCTGGGGGCCTAAAAAGGCCACTTTGGCAGAATCATAATAGGATAACAATATGAATCATATTAAAAATCGTAAAATGGTCACAAATTGTCAATTCATAATAATAATTAATTCTGTGTGCAATTCATATCACAATGAAATAACATTTAAACTGCAGAAATAAAAAATAAAAAACCAATTTGAGTAATAAAAACTGTAATGAAAAATTTGCCGATAAAATTACGGTTTTTATTTTTTTCATGCGGCAATGTTTACACCAAATATGAAATGAAATTTACGAAAATTAGAGGAATTGCTAATGATCTGCTTGCAGTTCAAGAAATGAATAGCTTTTACAGGTAAGTATTGCTTAAAGTGGCCTCTTTTGGCCCCCAGGGTTCCTCACGGCGTTTTTCCTTCACCAATGTTAGTAATGTCCAAGATAAACTTGGAAAGTACATAATTATGAATTGAAAAAGTCACACTGATACCTGCCCGGATTTAAACCCACAACCTCGTGCTCGACAGGCGAGGCCTTAACCACTTAGCCCAGTGGTTAAGGCCGACACGACACGACAAATAAAAAACTCGAATAGTGGATTAGCTTTCCTCAATTTATATTAAGCGTCCTAACGAACACATGGATAGAAAGACTTTGCCTTTTAGTAAAGATGATTCATACCTACTTTAAAAAGATTGAAAAAGGCTGCCTATTACTTAAAAAAAAATTGCGAGAAAAAGTTATTTTTCTTTTACGACGCAGGCAGGGCTAGCCCGAAGGGGTGAAAACTCATTGTCCGGTGAAGCAATAAAAGCCATGCGCCTATTGTCAATCCAAATTGAGGGGTGAGTGAGGTTATTTTATATCTTAAAAATAAACACTGTGATCACTCAATATAAGGAGCAAGAGTGTCCTTAGAGTTTCACTAGGATGTAAATATTTTCACACTGTGTATACAGGGTGGCAGGGACATCGACGCGCAAACTGTAACCATGGATTCAGCACATGAGTTTAGACCCCATAGCGTCGAAACTTTTCGTCGGTTATTAAAAAAAAAAAAATGCTGTTCCATACATTTTGACCGCGTAGCTATTGCACTTTTCTATGAAACAGAAGATTTTTTTTTTGATAACCGACGAAAAATTTCTACGCTATGGGGTCTAAACTCATGTACTGAATTCATGGTTACAGTTTGTGCGTCGATGTCCCTGCCACCCTGTATAGTTAAGCCACGACAAATCGAATCCTAGTGTGAGGGGGCATTTGTGGGTAGCGGGATTGTCCGAAAGGGTTACCGCTGCCCTGGAACATAAAGGGCTAAGGAAGGACCACGGGTGGGTTTTAGTCAGTAAGAGTCTGACACTCCCTCCTGCTCCACCCAGAGCGGGAGGAGTCATTTGATGATTTCCCATCCTCAAAAAAAAAAAAAAAAAAGGGGGCATTTGTAAAAACCTAGCACCTAAGGCTCCTTGTAATCTGCTACTAGATTTTTATTTAATTTAGGTAATGACAGAATCTTACCGTAAAAACGACAGGATTTTTTTTTAGAGAGGTCATAACTGGAAAAATTATCTGGCATAATTTACTTAAAACGGGATTTGTTACGATTGTTTTATGCCTTCAGCATTGCTATTCTGTAAAAATCTCACTGTGTGAACTTAGGTGAAGTGATCTGTTGTTCCATCTGATGTTAGGGATTGCCACTATTGACAGCTCACTTCAGGCTTATTTCACCTAAGTTAACACGGTAAGATATTTACAGTACAGATCAGCTGTTGTACACCGGGGATGTCTGTCGAGCGGTGTGTGAAAGAGAGTGCGCGAAGTAGTTCGCGTTATGACGACAATGTAGCCGTAGCACTATAACTCATTAAACAGTTAATACTGTAAGTACAGACGCCAGCACAACAATCAGCAGCTACTACAATCTGTCAAATTTCTTTAATAGATTTTCAACTTTATTGCTAAAGCATTAGGTTCAAATTTGATTGGGAAAACTTGACAGTTTCGGGTAGCTTGATGTGCTGGCGTCTGTACCAAAAAGCTAGCTCATACTATAAAATAAATAAATCCATTCCAAAAATAGGAAACCGCACCACATTCGCTCTACCAAAAGCAAATAAATATCAATTAACACTCCACAATTACACTTTATGGCTAAAACGCATAGTAAACGTGTGGCTGCTAATGAAATCCTGTCTGTTCACAACAAGTTGATTATAATAAAGTCACTTTACCCGGTCAGTATCGACTGGTGACAGTCATTTGACGGCTAACAAGGGCTGCGTGAAAAATGCCACCGGCTGGCTTTTTATCATGCACAATTACCTATCAGTTGGACGTTAAATGGCTCAATGTGTGGAATTTTCATGTAAATTATCGGGAAATGTGTACATTTTTGTGATATAAAGGCTGTTGTGAATATTTTGTTGCGGACGTTCTTTGTTTTTAGTGTTCCAAAGGGTGCCAACGGGACCCTATTATTAAGCCACCGCTGTCCGTCCGTCCGTGTGACTGTCAGCGGGCTGTATCTCATGATCCGTAATAGGTAGCCTGTTGGAATTTTCACAGTTTGTATTTCTATTGCCACTATAACATTTAAACAAAGTTAAAAAAAAATTCAAGTTGCCATACAACGTGTTTTTTTTTTCGGCGTTTTTTGTTTTTTGGTACGGAACCCTTCATGTGCGAGTCTGACTCGCACTTGGCCGGGTTTTTTTTAGTATCGATTTGCAAAATGATGTCATAGATGTATTAACATAGCACAAAGTCGCAGTTATCTTGGCAGTTGCACTTTGACACGTTCCGAGCATTCTCGATTGGTTTGAATCATTGTATTGTGGTACAAGGTACAAAAACCACTAAGAAATGTAAGCACAAATTCTTTTAATGCGAAAAGTAAGTTTATCGTGGCTAAAAATCTAATTTAATAGAGATAATTCAGTGTATTTAGAAGAAAATCCACACAAAATTTTACGTAAAACAAACCTACCCTCACCTAAGCAAACATTATACTAAGACTGCCGTCCAAGCTACCTCATCCAGCCTAGTCACGGTACTACACACCAGGGACCCGTTACCCTGCTCGTTATTTCCACAGATCTATAATGGAGATAAATGAATGTCAAAGCACTCAAATTGCCGCCCAGCTCGCCCTCAAAAGTAAAATAGCGGGTTACTCTCAAAATGGAGGAACCGTGTAGGACATTTGTTTCTCAATTAGTCCGCGTTCAAATTTACCCCCATTCGGGCTTATTAAATGACTCGGCACTGAAAAGTGTACATTTTTGTGTCTCCTAATTAGTTTAAGCACAGATATGACAACATTAATTGGACGCCAGATATGCATTGTTTAGAGTTCTCTCTCTAAAAGGGGTATGTTGCAAAATTTGGGTCAGAGTTTCAGCTATCGTTTGATGCTAATGTATAGGCACAAACGAAAATAAACGTAGAATGGGGCCGATTGAGACTACGGGGACTAGTCTAGATATATCTTTATTGCTAAGTAAATGCACAGGGACTGTTCAACTATATAAAATGAGGCTAACGAGCTAGCCAAAAGTCAAAAAATAAAACACGAAAGTTACGGAATAAAATCATTAAAAAAGAGCTGGAATACGATTACTATTACTCTCCAGTGTATAATAATACTTACAAGTAGTGAGAGCCCGATAGACTGTATTTTTAGAACAATAGGTACTAACGTCAACTAATTAGTAATCGTTTAAGTTACGCCTGAAAACTTGACACCTGCTTTCTGGGGAATAGAATACCAAAACGAACTTAACCTAATTTTATTTCAGAAATACAGCTACTGGAAAATTAAACATTATATTTACGTAATATTTTAGCGAAACGAGATTCCCATAAAAGAGTTTTGTAAACATTGTATGTCAAGGTATAAAATGGATTACTGTTGCTAAGCAATGCGCGAACGAAATGTGTTTTTCATCTAACGTTTCCAGATTTTTCCTAAAAGGCTTTGCGCTCGATCATCATCAAGTACTTGACTATTTCCGTCAACCTTGATGTAGCGATTTTCTGGGTCTGTGTAGAATGATTGGCGTTATTTGAGGACATGTAGGACTTGGCTGATGTTAGTAAGATTAGTTGGTGAGATAAGTTATTAAATTGTTTGAATGCTCATGGCGTTCTTTTTTACGCTGTCGACGCGCGTATTCGTGTTGTAACCGCTGCTAGCGCTGGTTTTACCTCGTTAGTAAAAAACGCGATGACAACGAGTAGACTACTTGTATATATTTATGTATAAATCGCCGTGAGCAATAGTGCATACGCCTTACAGTATTATATGCGAAGTTATTATAGTAGGTAAGTATATTTACCTCAAATATTTCTCTTGAATCGAATGAGATTTCTTCATTATTTAAACAAAATTTTAATATTTTAAGTAGTGCAATACTTTGGTTAAGTCTACGCTTAGAATAAAGGCCAAACATTAGAAATTTTAACACAAATACCAACAGGAGTTCTGCTCATTCCCTACTTAAAATCAAGCGTGTTTGCGGCACACTGCGGCGGGGATAGTAATTAAGAGATTGTGTGTCCGCGTCCTGTCGTGTCGTATCGTGTCGCGGTCGTACGGCACGTCACGTACGAAATTTGACTGCGTTCCCCGAGATGCAGCCGTTGATTAGGATTAGAAATTATTCTGCTGCAGCTGGGTTGGAATTAAACTAAAGTTAGGAAACTACCATTATGAGAAGTTTCTATTGTTTGTTTAAAAGTTTCTGGTAGTGGCTTCGGTTTGTAACAAATCGTTCATTCTGCGCTTTGCAATGATATTCGTAAAATTCAAAAGATATTCGTCGATGACAGACACTATGCATGTTAAGTTGTTTCATTTCCATATAAACTATAATTCAATCCACTCATACTAAATGTGATTTCATGTCATGAAGTTGCGTTCTCAGTAGTAATAGTCACCATAAAACAACACGAGGACTCACTGAATCACACTAAATTAACATGAAATATATTACTGATTCGTGACCCGTGAAAAACCAACCTAAATACTAACTTGATAGCTACACCGACAACATAAATACTTATCCAACGAAGCGTAGTATCTATTAAAGCATAAATTCTTATCCGTATTACAGTACTGTGAGCCATAAAGTTGGCTTGTTCAGGGTTGCTCGACAACATTCAATGAAAAATACACAGACTACACGCTCCTTGCCCACGCCACGGCCAGGCGGAAAATCGAGAATGATAAATGTTTTTTAGATTCGTGACACCCGAACGTTTGGTTTAAATCTGCGAACGGATGGACTGACAATTTTAATGGGCTCAGTAAGGGAATGTAGGTAGAGAATAAATTTCTGGACCCTGATACCGTCTGCGTTGCGTTAGGCAATTCGATTTTTGGAAACGTTTCCCGCGCAACACAGTTTATTGGCTTTAATTTATTTGTTTGTATCTGTATTGTGTACGCTCTGCCTGTTGTTTAATTAATATGAATTCGATAATAGGATGGCTGGGTAATTCGATGCAGAAATTGGTATTTCTGGGTAATTTATTTTCTACTACATTATTTTTTACCATACCTATTTGTTTTTGTCATGCGCTATTTATGTTATGTTATTTATGTTCGTGTGCGTTGTTGTTTGTGTCGTGCGTTGTTTATTATTTGATTTCTTAATAGCAACCAATAATAATTGACATTCAGACGTAAAAGTTTCAGAAACAAACCCAATTATTCAACTCTTTTACTACTGAATAAAAAAATCATTATAATAATAACGACCTTGTAACAAATTCCATTTCCCTGTACGTGACTCTCAATCAGCATCCGTCCAATCGTATCTTTGTTCGGGATCAACAATTAAAATCCTCGAACTTAACCAATATAATTTCCCATACTCGTAAATCACAGTTTCCGAATCGGACAATAAATCGGAAGTAACAAGTAGATATCTAAAAGCAAAATTAGAGGTTTAATAGAAGTATTTTCTAAGAAAGAAAAAAAAAACGCCTTTTCCTCGTAAAATAGAACCAATCAAAACATACCACATAAAGGGGCATCAATGAGAAAAAATAAAGACCTTTTATCCCCGTCCTGAAAGGCAGCTGAAACGGCACGTTACAGCTGGGGTGGCAAGATTTATTTCACGACAGTACTCGTTATGGCACCAAAGGGACAATGTCGGAGAATGCAGCCTGCAACATAGGATACAGGGTCGGGCTTCTTTTAATTTTCGTGACAATGTCGTGATTATGTTGTTATGATGGCCAAACCGGGGCTTTTATTAGCGCTGAAGTACCCCACGGATTTGTTTCAACAACACTTCGCCGTTGAATGTAGGTGTAATGTGACGGGGGCGAATTTGCAACTGACTTTTTGAGTTTGAATTGCAGGGATAGAAAATCTAGGTTTTCTTCAATTTTGAAATAATTTTCGAAGCATTTCCACCAACCATTTTAAAATGGAAGACGTAGCGTTAGAAGGCCTCCCACGAGGTGGACAGATGACCTTGTGAAGCAAGAATTCGCAGGTTACGGGAAGCACGGAACCGGTCGAAGTGGCGGTGCTTGGGGCCTATGTCCAGTAGTGGACGTCTTTCGGCTGGATGAATGAAATCAACCATTTTATTCTGTGTTGTCTAGACGATAATGAGTAATTATGAATATATATTATGTATTTACCAAGCGTAGTAGCTACAGTTCTATCTATGTATGTAACCGCTCATCACGGAAACCCGTTTGTATCAGATATTTATGCGGGACGGAAGGGAATGTATTCACATGAGTGCTTAAACAAAGCTTTAACGGAAACAGCACCCAATTCAAAATTGGGATTTTTCCCAAACCACACAAGTTCGCCCCTGAGAAGTGGGCATACCATCCCTGTACTATATGACCACAGATCGGGAGATCAGAGACGTATTTTGTGGGAATTGGGACGAGATGAGATCGAGTTTTGTTCTCTTCTTGTTAATTAAATTGCGTACTGTAAAGTTGTGAAGCAACTATTGTTCGGTTGCGAAATCGATTGTTCCCGTATTGTCACGATTAACAAATACCTGTACGATGGATTGATTGTCTCGTGGATATGAATGGTTGCCAATTAGTAGGACGTGTATTTGTGTGTGTTGTTGTGTTTGGCACATAATACGTATTGATTATGTTCGAGATTGTCTCTTTGGTACAAACGATTGATGTATGATTTTTTATACATTGCCAATGTATGAATAGGTAGGTACTTTACAAAATAATTCTACAAATTTATTATTCTTATTATACTTTTTGCGGCAGTGGTGGCTCACTAGCAACGGCCGCGACTTCGAATCGAATACAGGCATTTATTTTTCCATCGCCAGATTTTTTATTCGAGGAATAAAATTGATGTTTCTGTATGAAATAACTGTCTAAATTTCTAAATTATTCCTGGAATAAAGTTATCAGTTGATTGAAAAATCAGCCCTAAACCATTTACAGACACGTTTGGACTGTCAAATAATTGGTCAATTAGATAGAAAGTTGAAGCTATTGGCCCATTCAAAAACATAGATCTCTATGGAGAAGGACGGAAATCTACCAGTAGACGGACGAAAATATCGTGAGGAAATCGAGTACCAAAAATTTTAAGACATGTGTCTTCTACCAACCCACACTGGGCCCGTGCCCTCTCATAGAGAGGAAGCTTATGTCCTAGAAGTGGGTACATTATAGGCTGAATTTTGTTATGTCATACATTCTGTTAAAATGTTATTTATAAGATCCAAGTGTCAAATTCAAAGTTAAAGGCGGGCCTCTAAATACATTTAAATAAATGTGGCGTAAATATAATAATAGCTTTATTAATAATTATATTTTCGAGTCGTTTGGGGTTTGAAACCCTCGGGCCGTGGGGTCCGAGTGCGCATGGTCTTTTTAAGGAAATTTCGAAAAGACAGGTTGACACTTCCCATGACCCAAGGGCTGGCTTTTACCTTGGCCAGAGGCTAAGCATTGCCATACGACGTGGTAATGCCGCCAGTGTCTTGGGTACTTACATTGCCAGTCGACAGCGATGTGGATGAATTTTTCGACGCTATATTTTAGTTTGTAAATAGTTTTAGTTGGTTTAGGATATATATATTTTTTATTTTAGTGTTATCTTGTAAATGAAAATAAATTGTTTACTTCTTTCCTCTTAAAAAAAAAAATAAATGATTTATTTATTTAAATGTATTTAGAGGCCCATTCAAAACCATAAACATGTAACATCACGGATTTGTAAGGTTGAGAATTAAATAGTAGTCTTAACTCCCGACCCCATACATAATTACATTTTCCATGATAAATAACAGTTTTCAGCACATTACAGGCTCGATACTGCCGTGGATGTGTAAATAAATTTTATAGTTCAAGATAAAGCCCATTGCGCGTGGTTTACGAGAGGCACTCCCCTAATGATGCAACGTTATGCAGGGGACGTTTATGACCTACTATAGGTACAGGCTGTTCCGAAAGTAAGCTAGAGTTTTGAAAGCAAAGATATCGGATTGAGAATGTCGGAAAGAAAAACAGAAACAGACGCAGGGTTTTAAAGAAAACTGCCACTTCTGGTGTCGCGTAATTTCAGAACCGCTCAGGTATTAAAGTATGTATGTACATTATATGAATTAATTAGGGCTTTACTTTATATGCATTAGCTTTTTTTATTAATCAAATAAAAAAAGGAACCAATATTTTATTAAATCTGAATGTAATATCAAAAAGACCCTCAAGCGGCGCAAATACTGTAACCTTATGGGTAACTAGGCCGTTTGGGGTCGAAACGCTTGGGTCATGGGGCCCGAGTGCGCGTCTCCTTATTAAGGAAATTTCTCGTTAGCTTATCGACACTTCACGTGACCGGGCTGGGGCGTTTTTTGGTCAAAGAATTAGCATTGCCATTCGACATGGCAATGCTGTACGGGTACGTTTCCGGATGACAGCAATGCGGATAAGTACTTCGACGCCTAAATATCCTTTTTGTGTTTATTTATTTAGTTAGTAAGTCTTTTAATACCTACCTACCTGTCTTTTAGTACCTAGTGTAAATAGTTAGTTAAGAGATTATGAAAATAAACCAGAACAGTAACAAAAAAAAGTAATTACTTGCAATATCAGTGTCCAATGTATTGCCATTATTTTCCCAAAAAAAAGAATGTAGCTATAGATTAAGACTTATAAAAGGTATTTAAATATTTGAACTTAAAAACTTTATTGTAATGCATATACCGAAGTAAAATAGCAACACATTGCAACAACAAGTAATTGAATAAATAAAAATACGTTCCAATACACCATTTTTAAAGTTTGAATAGCTAATCGGAATGTGTTTTTGTACAACCTGTATATCTTATAGGCAGAAAATAAACAGGACTGGGGTAGCGGTATTTAAAATAATAATGCTTTAGTCATTTGCTGTATGTAATGATATTACGTCTAGTGCAATATTGGTGGGAGGCAGCTTATGCTACTGCCACAGAATAATTAGGAAATGGAGAGTCAAGACATACATTAATTGTCCGTTGTTTCGCACGGTTTTTACGACTTGACCAAATATCTTATTTCTTTCCTATATGTAAGTTAATTTAATATTAATAAAAATATTATCTATTCTTATATTATTAAAATATTCTTATAAATATATATTTTTCTAAATGATGTTGAAAACTGCATCAAAATCCGTTGTGCAGTTTAGATAAACGACGTAGTCACAAAGACAGTCACGCAAAGCGACTTTAATTTATATGTAATATGTAAAGAGAAGAGAATATTATTAAGCATCTTGAAAGACAGTATTTTTCTATTGAAAGAAAGGAAGAAAGAAGAAGAAGAAAGAAAAAACATTTATTTAGCACAGACTAAAAGACACACAATACACCAGATACATACATTAGATAACAACTAATAAAAAAACAAATAGAAAGAATAAAGACCGATGTAAGAAATTTTAATTAGCAGGTAAGTCTGCCTCACGGCTGCACCAAAAAGGCCCCAGTTCAGCAAAAAATATTGCATATTGCATTGGTCCATTTATTTATAGCCACTTTTCTTTACTCGCTTTCATCTGTTTTTTTTTATACTTTTGTTTACTCGCTTTTATCTGTTTTCTTTATGAAGGTAGGTAGGCTCACCAGTGTGGCTAGAAAAGTGGCAATCGCTTTAAAATTCGTATATCTACAATGACTTTCAACAGAATTGACCTAAGTTTTTCGGTAGCTTATGTCAATCCAAGAGCAGTGGTGGCCCAGTGGTAATGGCCGCGACTTACGAGTTGTAGATCGTAGGTTCGAACCCAGACAGGCGCTTTACTTTGTGTAAATTATTTCTTCGCCACTGCTCTCAAAACGATGAAGCAAAACATGGTGAGGAAACCGGCCTGTCCTAGAACTAAAAATTCGAAGACATGTGACATCTAGCAACCCGCACTGGGCCCGCGTGATAGCTTATAGCCCACTTCCTCTCGAAAAGAGGAGGCCTGTGTCCCAGCACAGGCCTCCTCATTACCAACAATATTGACTCATTTGCGTCAAATTAATAAAATAAAAAAAAATATTAGACATGGGTCCCTCATGATTTAACTGATCTGCAGAAAGAAACGCGTGTTGAAACTTGTGTTGCCTTGTTGAATCGATACAGAAATGAAAAAATATTGGATCGAAATGTGACATGTGATGAAAAATGGATTCTTTACGATAACCGTAAGTGAAAAATGTAATGGCTGACCCCAGGTCAAACGCCGTAACAGTGTCCTAAAGCAAAGCTTACCAATAAAAAGATAATGGTAACTGTTTGGTGGTCTCAGCATGGTGTTATTCACTATAGCTTTCTCCGATCTAGTCAAGCAATAACGGCAGATGTCTACTGTGCTGAACTTCGAACAGCGATAGCAGAACTAGCAGTGAAACAGCCCCGACTCATGAATCGATCTTCACCATTATTGCTCCATGATAACGCGAGACCTCATACAGCACGAGAAACCGTTTTAACTCTACAGGAACTGCAATTAGAAACCATTCGTCACCCTCCGTATTTGCCAGACCTTGCTCCAACGGACTACCATCTTTTTTCGTGATTTGGACAATTTTCTACGTGATAAAAAGTTTTCTTCTCAGGAGGCAGTACAAAATGCTTTCACACAGTTTTTCGAATCTAGATCACGAGAGTTCTATCGCAAAGGCATAAATAGCCTCCCTATTAGATGGCAGTAATGTATAGATAATAATGGTAATTATTTTGATTAAATAAAAATGTAAATTAAATAAATATGTTAAAACGAATTTCAATTTTTCAGTACAAATCGGCAATTTCATACTTTAACTCCTAATATTATACCTGAGATCATGAGAGTTATATCGCTCATAGCTGAGATCGTAAATTCGAACAAAATCAGATATCACAGAATTCATGAAATATTTAAGGAGTAAAAAATGTTAGTTACTCTGCAAGAAGTTTATTTAATGTTATTTGAAATGTACTCAGTATTCCAAGAGGATTTTAAATGGAATCTTGGGGGAGGCCTGTCAAATCCATAAACAGCGTTAAATACCCACTTAATGTCATACAAATCTATTTTAAGGAAAATCTTTTTCGCTGGAGATTGGGCTAAGGGGTCGCGCAGACAATGTTCATTTTTAGTTTGGCTTACGAAAATTTCGGTGACAAGTGAAAATTGACAGTTCAATTATGCAAATAGGTATCTTAACGTTGACTTTTTCTAGTCTTTTTTCATTTCGGTTACATTTTATTAACTAAAATACTGTTTAGGTTTCTCATACAATTAACTTGTTTTAGGGCTGATTGTTCCAACGCTAGATAATTTTATCCGAGGAATAATTTTGAATTTTTGAGAATACAAAATCTGTCAGAAGACAATTTTATTCTACGAATAAAACGTATCTGTCGATTGAAAAATCAGCCCTAAAAAAAACATTAAATCAAGTTTTGTTTCATGATTTGCTGAAAAAAAAAAACAATTAGATATTTTCCAATTACCATGTATTTTCCGCTGTTTTTCTTCCTCTTAGAAAAACGGCCTTCATACACACAATAATATATATATATAAAATAATAGGGTTTGGGGCGAAGATACAGATTAGTAAAATTGTACAGTTTTCGGTACGCAGCCCAGTTGACAGACGTCACACGACTCTTGACAAAAAGGAGTGTGCGTCGAATGTTTTTAAACGGCTTCTATAATATTCTAGAAGCTTCGACTCGCTCTCATTGGCCGAGCAGGAACGAGAGGATAGTTTGCGTGGATTGTGGCAGGAGCTGTTAGAAATAGCTTCGCGTTATACCTTCCAATAACATATTTGCTGTCATACCCATTATTATTTACCACCAACATTTCCATACATTCGAACCCCATCAGAGAATAAGAAAACAAAGATAAATAAGTATTCATAGGACCCCATACATAGTCTTATATACGTAGAGGGTTTCATATTTGGTCAGCAACGGTAAACAAACGAGAAAGTCTATGTAATTTTATGGTTTATGAATAAATTTGCTCCCCAGGGCGCGTGGTAATTGAGCCTCGGACAGCAAGTTAAACGGTCGGCTTGTCTGTTTGTGCGAGATGTGGACCAATATGGTGCTGTGAGGGATTATTCTTTGAGTGTCTATGCGGATGTGAAGCGAGGTAAATGCGCTGTAGAACTACAGATGTTGTTGAGTGTGAAATTGTGTCTGTAAGCTACGCTATGTGTTGCAATGAATATTGACAATGCCTGCTTTGTGATCAGGGGTGGGCAAAATACATGCTTGGCTTTAATTGAAATACAAATTACAAAATACAGTATCGCAAGTAGGTAATTAAAATATAAAATATCTTTAAGTAAGGTATTTGAAATATAAAATACAAAATACAGTATTTTAGCTATTTTTAATTGAAATACAAATTACATATTACTTTTACTTGACAACTTAGCTTGACATTGACAATTCGACGTACATTTTTTTGCGTTTTGTGAGCCAATTTTGACGTACAGTCATAGCGTACAGTGTACATAACAGGTGCAGTGTTGCCAACTTTAATATCTGCTATATCATCATTGCACTCTCGCCTCGCACTCACACTCACGATCGCTAAATGAAGGTTAAATATAATGTTAAAATGTATTTTGAAGCCTCAAGTATTTGAAATACTAATTACAAAATACTTCGCCGTCAGGTATTTGACATATGAATTACAATTACATTTTAAGGAAGTAATTGAAATACAATTACCAAATATGTGTTGTATTTCAATTACGTATTTTAATTACAAGTAATTTAAATACTGCCCAACCCTGTTTGTGATTTTCGCAGCTCATAGTTTTTTGGAAAACAACACAAAGTATTGACCATGCTGCTGGTATAATGAAGTAATTTTTGGGGCTATTGCATTAATTTATTTGTCGATCGAGGATCTGAATATAACGAGTGTAAGAAGACGAGAGCCACGTGTACTCCCAGTCATTGTAATTTTTTTTTTTTGCTAGTTCATACCTGGGTACCTTCTGGCTACGGAGATATTGAAGGTCAAGGTTCCAACTTTTACTGACTTTTTTTTACGAAACCAATTTTTTAATGTTAGAACACAACTTTAAATACCCCCACGACTTCTATACCGTAGCATGCGATCATAAGCAGAATGTTTTGCGTGCGTTACATTGCGCACTACCGCAAACAGCAAATTTTCACATCAAAAATGAAAGTCGTTTCCCAGCAATTATTTTTGTCCAATGTTACTTAGTTTGGTATACAGAATGCGTAGTTTGACAGCTATGTGATGTGTCTTTGTGCAGCCTGTATTGCTATGTTGCTACGAATTTTGATACAATACAAAATCATACGACTTCAATTCACAAAGCCAGACTTTACGCTTTGTTGCTTTTCCATACAAGAAGTGATACACACCACACTTAATCATCTAATAAACATCGGAACAGTACTTCGCAAAAACTTCGTAAACCCAATATAGTATTAAATTAAAAAAAGATCGCTTCAAAATAAACATGATTTTAAAGTTAAGGGTGGAAAACAAAGGATATTTTCTAGCTTCCCGTTGTTATAAAAGCATATAGAAAAATGCGGGCGTGTTTTAAAGTTTCAGCGTCGGATCTAAAGGTTTCAGACAGCCTTAGCTTTGAATGATAGAGCTTGGGAAAGCTATAGGATTTCACCATAAGCGCTACACTTTATAGATAAAACCTATTTGCTTTGGCCAGCTTCTTTCTTCCGCTTCCACTAAAGGAACGTTGTTGAAAAGTGGGATTTAAGTTTATTGCTTGCGTTTAAAGTTATACATCTTCATAAAAGTATCATCGTTTGCTTACATTGTCAATGTTAGGATAATATTAAGTTTTTAATTTTATTTTTACTAACATATGTAACGTCACAATTAATGTATTAAGGTTATTTTAGCTTAAGTGTTCATTTTTTTTGACGAAAAGAAGATTGAAACTAAACCTCAATTTAAGATCATTAAATAATTACGGATAAATCAATAGGTATTACTTAATATTTAGTTACACCGTTTCATTAATAAAACCAAAACATCCAAATAGGTATTAATATTTTGTATAACCCCCATTATTTTCAATACAGTCAAGTAGACGTTTGCGCATGGACCCTACAATATTACCACATATTTCGGTTCCTCTTAAATTTTCCCACACCTCCATGCAATGGGCTTTTAATTGTGGTATAACACCTCTAATCCCGTGACTCCCACCTTTGCACCATAAAACCCCATAGATTTTCTATGGGGTTGAGGTCGGGTGATCGCGCTGGCTATGAACGGCAATGTGTTTATTTTCTTGAAACTAGAAGGACATAAGTCAAATTAAACGTCAAGCTATTGCTTTGTGAGATTGCCTATGGACTTTTGGTCGACACTGTACCGAAAATTGCTTAGTAAAATCTTAGGTATAGAGCTGACAATCTCTTCTTGAAATTAAATAATACGATCCATGTCTAATAACGGCAAAATTATCAATTAAATTAAACTGTCCCTACCAACCTGGCTTTACCTTAATAACTTTTAAAACTAATTTTCCTAGATTTCTCGGGTTCCCGACTCATATGGTACTAGAAGGAACAGTGGGGTTTTAGTCGGTAAGAGTCCGACATGACCCTCCGTTTTTCCCAGACGGAGGGTATCCAAGAAGACTTCCAAATAAAAAATAAAAAAGGTTTCGGATCAGGATCTGCTAGTTGTAGTTTAAAAATACAGCAAGTTTAATGGTGTAATTCTTAACATGTCATAAGAAAGAAAGAAAAATAAGGTTTCTTTGTCACAGAAACGCGTGCACACAAAAGATAATTAGGATAATTGAAATAAAAAAAAAAAACAAAACGGAATCACACAACAGAAACAGTCGCAACTGTACATCGTTACTGTGACTAGAAGGCTTGAACTGAGCATGATGCTGTACTATGGGGACCCACAGCACAGCGCTGATTTTCAGTGGTCAATCCGAAAACGACGTACGGAAACTTAGTCAGGTTAAAATATTTGTACCTACACAAACAAACAGTGGAAACAAAGAGAGCAGAGTGGTCCAGTGGCAATGGCCGCGACTTACGAGTTAGAACCCAGACAAGCGCTTTACTTTGTGTAAATTTTCATCACCACTGCTCTCAAAATGGTGAAGGAAAACATCGTAAGGAAACCGGCATTTATCTTAGAACCAATAATTTGAAGAAATGTGACATCCACCAACCCGCACTGGGCCCGCGTGATGGATTACTGCCCACTCCCCCTCACAGAGAGGAGGCCTGTGTCCCAGCAGTGGGAACATTATAGGCTGATTATGTATTATATATGCTCAGTGTGTCTGAGTTGTAAATAAATAGATGGTAAAGTAAAATAAAATAAACAAGATTCACAAGATGCAAGATTGTGCAAGATTCCGTCTATCAAATATTATTCCTCAAGCTAATTTATGTCCACTGAAGAATTATTATATAAAAAAGGTTCTTCCTTATTTAAAAAAAACAACCGACTTCCAAAAACGACACTACAAAGTGAAAAATAACTTTAATTTTGGAAGTCGTGTCGTTGTGTTCGCATTTTCGTTGTTTGCCACCGACTTCCGAAATTAAAGTTATTTTTCACTTTTAAGTTGCAATTTTTACCAGTAATTTTGGTTTAAAAACCAAACTACTGAACCGTTTTTGATGAAATGGAAATTGATTTATGGGACCATTTGGGAAGTATACCCTTTCCAACAAAAAAATAATTTTTCAAATCGGTTGGCAAGCGACGAAGTTATGTGTAAACAAACATAAAAAAAAAACAAATGCAAACATCCGAATTGAGAACCTCCTCCTTTTTTAAAAGTCGGTTAAAAAGTAAATAAACTGAAATATATCACTCTAATGACAAAGGTCCCTATTTTTGCATCCTATTTAAAACAAAATTATGAAATTTTATGGTCAAATAAATTCACTAACATAATTAAAATTTGGATAATTCTTCAACTTATCTTTTATGTTGGTTTAGGATCAAAATAACTAACGGTATAAAATACTTAAATTAGCATAATTATAATAAAATGAATTAGCATATAATAATTAGATATTGTAATTTTGTGTTAACATTGTTCTTAACGTTAGATAGATAATGTTGGTTAAAATAATTTGAAAACTGTGTTATTATACCTAAATCTAAATGATGGTAGTT
The DNA here is from genome assembly GCA_951799955.1 of Apamea anceps. NCBI lineage: Eukaryota > Metazoa > Arthropoda > Insecta > Lepidoptera > Noctuidae > Apamea > Apamea anceps. Next base: position 8,324,888 of record OX637501.1, read on the forward strand.
TGTTTTTTAACTAAAGTAATTTAACGCTTTACCAACGTTGTTGAAATACGACTAGGCACCGCCGTGAAATTCTGAAAACCGTCGAAACCTTTAAGAAAGTTTTGATTATTGAATCCTAATTGGATAATTAAAAAGTTGAGACTCCAGTAAATCAAGACGCTTTTAGAATACAGGATGTATCAGAAAGGTGTATATATTTAAGGGTACGGGGTGGGTACCAACAAACTGTATAACTTTCTCCATGGGGCCAATATTGTAGGTAATCGCAAAAAAGTGAGTTAGGAATTAATCATTCGTCCCATACATTTGGGTCGAGTAGGTATTGAAATTTTGTATGGCTGGTTCGATCACACCTGATGGAAAGGGATGGATGAAGTCTATGATAGAATGAATGTTCCCAGAAGATCCCGTTTCCCTCTTGATTTGAAGGCAAATTAAGTTTGGAGTACTTTTTTTCCAAACATTGTAGAAAAAAATTTTTTTTTGATAAGTTACGCTATTTCAATAAAGTGGTTGCTAGAATATTTTTTTGCTAAAGAATTCCCTTTTTATTCATTCATTTTTCTAACTTAAAATAGATTAGGCTGGAAAAAAATGAACGAATGAGTAGAAAAACTACAGAGTTCGGTCTACAAAAACAGCTCAAACTATGCATAATAACCAAATAGCCCCCCTCTCTTCCCACTATACCAGACAAGGGTAATTCACGTAAAAATATATTTACAGAACAGCTCTTCTCCCTAGAAAATCGCATAAATTAAATGTTCCGCCAACAAATTTATCTTTTCCACCATCGGCATACTAATATTGGGGTCCACAGGACTCCCAGTCTATCCTTCGCGTTCGCATCAATAAAATTAACATTGTAATCCACTTAAAGTTACGAAAAAATTACAAGTAAATGCGTCGCTTCATTTTTTTTTCGTGGATTTTGCGGGAAGGTACGTAATCGTTATTGCTAATACTTTGAGGGTAGGAAAAAGTGTAGATGTTTGTGTATTCTTGGTGGTTGAGGAAGGTCATTTATCGCTTTTTTTGTCTGTGGCAACATTTTCTATAGGTTCCCGTGAATTCTGAAAGTTTTATCAAAGCTCTGATAGAACAAGAGAAATGGTAGTCCAATGTCATATTTTAGATAGTGTGATATGTTGACAACTCAACTGGAGTTATGCAGGACACCTGGCAAAGCGCAGTGATTGCAGGTGGAGTAAGATAGTGACCGTGACGTGGCCCAAGGATTGGGAGACGAAAGTGTCGGTCGTCCAGCGGCAAGATGGACGGACGACATTGTTACCATCGCAGGTAGCACCTGGATGAGGCTGGTACAGGATCGTGAGGTTTGGCATATGATAAGAAACGCCTATGCTCAAAAGTGGGTGAACTCGGGCTGTAGATAGACGGATGTATATGTTGACCAGAATACCTAACGTCTACCAACCATGTCACTCGACATTATATTTGGCAACTGACTAATTAAATAGCCTTTAAGAAACTGGGCTCTATACCTCAAAACTTTGCCCGTCTTATTACAAAATGAAATCTAACTTTAGGTCTATCTGTCCTAAACCTTTGAGCCAGTATTTGTGTTTCAAACTTTATTTCGACTTTCGCAAAGTTCTTAATATGTACTAAAGTGAAAACGTAGCACCGAAATAGGCAGTATTTTTTTTTATGCAGAACGACATTCCTTTAACAACTGGCTTGGTAGTTTAAACTGATCTAAAGAAAAACCTCAATACACCTTTATTGTTTTACCATAGTGAGTACTTAGGTGGTAACTATATGTATAATTTGGATCATTATGGACCCTGTAGGGCACAGTAAAAGAGTAGAAGAGAGGAAGCCCTGTTTCAGGAAATGAACTTAAATATTTTAGACCTTTCCTATTTTACCTAATCTAGAATTCTACATAAATGTTAAATTGTGAAAAAATGCATACCACAGAAATAACAAATATATAAATTGAAGACTTGTCAGTACAATTTACAAATTCGTAAAGGTTAGTTTTGTAGTTCTTACTACCTACCCGCATTTGTAAGATTTTTTTTTTTTGTTGTTGTAACTTGTTAATTGTAATTGTAAAGTTTTGTGGTATAGGGCCCTTTATCCTAATTGCGTAACATACTATCAATATCAATTTGAAGAATTTTGAAGGATATTGCTAATCCATTGCTTCATAAGTGTTCGAAAAATGTGTCTACCCAAGAACGTAAATAACGCAATGAATGTTGCTAAACTGTCAAAATTAAAGCCTGACAGTGTTTTACGCAATTTCTTCGCAGATGTCTGAAAGGCTGAGTAGAACTACTGAGTGCTTATTATCTCGGGGTTAGAAAATCTTATAAATATTCAAGACTACTTCGTTAGATATAATGCAAAGCATGTTCAGTTCTTTATTCACAAAACACTTATTTCCTAAATTGACTGCCAGTAACTTTCCAAGTTGGTGGTGGTGAGCTGTGGGCATAAAAAGACAGCTACAAACTCCAACTGATAAAATCCCTGAGTCGAATTTTATGACACCTACGAAGTAATGCAGTGACATATTGCAGGAGAGATTGCGGTGCGGTGAGATGAAAATATTGAACAGATTTAGGTTTACTGGGCTTTAAAAGTATGATATAAATCCAGATTCTATGTTGATGACGTACAGTCGTCAACATAGAATCTGGATTTTAGTATTAGTAGTAAGTACTCGTAGTTAGTATTCGAAAAAGCTCAGTGAAATAATACATAAAATAAAGGTTTCCCTCCTATACAAGATCGTTTTGCAATCAATTAACTCAGCCTATCGCAGTCCACTGTTGGACATAGGCCTGTCCTCCGCCTTCCGCATCTAGTCTGCCTCAGCTACCTTTAGGTCGCCGGTCCATCTAGCTGGGGGCGTCCCACGCTTGCCGATACGCGGTCTCCACTCCAAGACTCGTCTGCTCCACCGGCCATCGGTCCTTCGACAAACATGGCCAGCCCACTGCTACTGCAGTTTGCTTACTCTGCAAGCTATCTCTCTCTGCATCATTTTGCAAAAGCTCAATCAAATACCTAAGTAAGTAAGTCACCAATGAACGATAAAGTTGGGTCAAAAGCCTACACATGTGGGCAATAGTGTAAGTAAATACAGTTCAAAATCAACGTTTTCAAATTATGATGTTACGGTATTTTTCATTTAGTAGGTATACAGTTTTATTCACAAGTAAATTCTCCCGGATTTCATCACAATATTTTATCAATCTTCTAAACATGGGCCTACCAATGTCTCAATTCATCGATTCTTGTTAGTTGTGGTTATTCTTTCTCCCAACTAAAACTATCATCATCAGCCAAGCCTTTACCCAACTATATCGGGGTCGGGTTCCAATCTAACCGGATGCAGCTGAACACCAATATTTTACATGGATCGACTGCCTGTCTGACCTCCACAACCCAGTTACTGGGTACCCCTTGGTAAGAGTGGTTGCCAGACTGGGCTACTAACTAAGGGCTCGTAACGACTGTCAAAGATCTATGAATGACAGCCGGGACCAACGGTATAACGTGCTTTCCAAGGCACGAAGGGGTTTCGATGTGTAATGGATGGTCACCCATCCACGAAACCCCCCACAAATGCTTATCCATGACCAGTAAATTATAAAATCGCCTATTACTCGCATATATTGACAACAATGGTAAATTAAACACGCTGTGACCTTTTTTTCCCGGAAACATACCTACAAACATTGTTTAATTCATTATTTATATTGTATTGTACAATATAATTAATGAATTAAACATTAATATAGTTTATTGTTTATTATATTTAGTACATTGTGAAAGCTATTACACACCTGCGCTTTGCTCGGAGCTCTGAAAACATATTAATTATGTACTGAGATTAAAATTTGACGAGACGAGCACGTTCATTGTAATATTGTTGCATTCGGTCGCTGTGAGTACTAGAAATGTAGGTTAATAGTTGAATTTAGTTAATATTTAAAGGGTTAACATGTTGTTAAAATGGTTACAATTACATGACATAGTATTTAGCTTGTTAATATTTCAATGCAGCACCCTCATTGCGTAACAAACTTTCAATCAGAATCGGAGAGTTTTGAAGGATATTGCTCATCCATTGCTTCTTTTGTTTGAAAAATTCGTCTGCACAACAACGTAAATAACACAATGAACGTCAAAATGAGAGCTATTGCGAACAATTGTCATTTTATGTGCGTTACGAAATTACCCCGCTGGTTGAGGTTCCTGGTTTAAAAGTGGAAAAATGGCAGTCTCATAGAAATATGTACCTATTATCTGACCACATTGTAGGAAAGATTGCAACAATCATCACATACCTATTGGCTGACGGCTTGAGCAAAATGCGCATAGGTACTTATTGTGTGTGTGCATTTGTGCATTTCTTTTTTACACATTTGACCTTTTTTCAAATCAATGAGCAGTGGTGGGTCATGGTAACGGCCGCGATTTACGATTTGTAGGTCATTGGTTCGAACCCAGACAGGCGCCTTACTTTGTCTACATTATTTTATCACCACTGCTCTCAAACGGTGAAGGAAAACATCGTGATAAAACCGGCATGTCCAGAACCAAAAATTCGAAGACATGTGACATCTACCAATCCGCACTGGGCCCGCGTGATGGGTTATGGCCCGCTCCCTCTCAGTGAGAGACCTGTGTCCCAGCAGTGGGAACATTATAGGCTGATTATGTATGTTATGTAAAAATATACTAAAGTAGGAAGGTTAATACCAAACTTAATACGAAGAGAAAGGTTCATATTACTTTTACTAAACGTACAGACACCAGCAGCAGTTGCACATCAAGCTACCCGAAACTGTCAATTTTTCCCTTTCAATCTTGAACCTAATGCTTTAGCGGTAAACTTGAAATTCTATTAAAGAAATTTGACAGATTGTAGTAGCTTGATGTGCTGGCGTCTGTACTTTAAAGAAGACGACAGGTGTAAAATATGTAAATAATATTTGATACATGTGTGAACTTACTTATGTAAATCATAAGTATTTATGTAAAGTGGTACCGGGCCATTGGATTCAATGGGATTATAATTTTTGTACGAATTATAAAGTTGTCGTGAACATGCTTTGGGAACGTAAAAGTTTTCCGTTGGACTGTCTTTTCGCTTTTAAATAAAGGCAAAGAAATCGCTTGTGAGCATACTGCTTCTCATGATGGCCCAGTGGTAAAGGCCTCATCTTTCATGCACGAGGTTGTGGCTTCAAATCCGGGCAAGTACCGATGTATTCTTAAATTCATACGTACTCTCTAAGTTTATCTTGGACATTACCGAAATCGGTGGAGGAAAGACATCATGAGGAATCCTGGACTTGTAGTTAATATAAATCTGAATTCGCCAACCAGCACCCTAATAGCGTAACACATAGTCAATCGGAATCAGAATCATTTTGAAGCAAATTGCTAATCCATTGCTTCATAAGTGCGAGAAATTTGTCTGCTCAACACGTAAATAACGCAATGAATGTTGTTGAACTGTCAAAATGAAACCGATTCCGATTGATCGTGTGTTACGCAATTAGGGTGCCGTCTTGAGCAAGCGTGGTGATGACTCATGCTTTCTCTGTACCGGGTGGCAGGGACATCGACGCGTAACCAGTTACCATGAATTCAGACCCCATAGCATAGAAATTTATTGTCGGTTATCAAAAAAAAAATTCTCTGCTGTTTCATAGGAAAATGCAATACTAATATAAATTAATCCATGATAACAGATTGAGCGTCGATGTCCCTGCCACCCTGTATGGGAAGAGCCATTTGCTCTGCATTGGGACATGAATAGGTTGGTATTATTCTAATGTAAGGACATTTTCTAAGTATTTTTCCAAGAGTTTACGTTATTTCAGCCCTACAAATACCTAGGGCGTATCTATGTACCGTCACAAATTATCACAATCGTAAACTCTTTATGAACCCGTTAACGACTGCAGGCGAATGTGGGTCTAAGAATTTATATTTCCATAATGCTGTGTGGCAAATGTATTGCTATAATTTGAATTAAATCTTGTCATTCTGTTAAACTTAGCTACCTTAAAAGTTTAAGGGAAGGGATAAACTCAAACTCAAACTATTTATTTCAACTAAACCAATTACAGACACTTTTGAATTTTCAAGGGTCGGTCAGTCAAAGAGATGAAGCTAGTTGCCCATTCCAAAGCGTAGTAGGTACCTATGGAGAAGAACTAGCAAGAAACTCCATGGACACTCTTTTAAATCACAATAATTAATATGGTCACAAAGTATTGGTTACATCATTCATGTTAAAAATTATGCATGTGAGAACGATGCAGAACGTTAAAATCATCCGTAATGAAGAGACAAAAAAAAAACAATTCAAATATTATATTAAATCAAAATAAGCCATGGCAGCAATGAGTTGACCAGTCCCTACTGACGGCGCCCGTTCACGAACATGACGCATAGATTAGCACCATTCAGCTCAATCATTTTGAAGGGAGCTAAATGATCTAACACATGCGCCACCATCAGCGAGACATTAGAGTGAGCATGACATACACTCAGCCGCCAAGGCACATTCAAGTCAATGAAAGACGTACCCAGCAAATGGTAGCAATGGGGGCAATTGCCAACCTGGAATCGAAACCAGGACCTCATGCTCAGCAGTAGCGGTTGCGACTACTAGATCAACGAAACAGTTAGGCTCAATTTACACTGCCGCAGAACGGAGTGGAAGCGATTTCATTTTGTACAAAGTATAATGAACTTTATGTCAAAAGTGTAACGCACAAATTAGATACACAGATACGCACAGGTCGCGCATCTTCTGGAGAATTATCATGCATTCTCGGGAATTCCGGCAGTAGCATAAGCTCGTATCTAGTTTGTATCTTAGACAATTAACATAAAGTTCATTTTGCTGTGTATAATATCGCTACGAAAACTCGCTTCTACTCCGTACCGCGGCAGTGTAAATTGGGCCTTAACTAATTATTATACATTTATAGATAACCTTGACCTATGGTTGGTCAAATATAACACTGTCAGTTTCCCTAATTTTTCAGGAACGCAGCCAATTCGATTACAAAAAATGTGTAATAAGGAAAAATTTTAGCAACTTAATTTTATATTCTAGCCGACCTAGCGATCGACTTAAGTTACCGTAAAAAGGCTGGCTCAGAAAATTTAACCGTTATTCGCTCCGTTCAGAGTGCGAGCTATTATTTCCGAAAGACCTGAGAATTTTTTACACAGCTTTACACAAACTCTTAAGAAAAATTAGGTAAAGCTCCCGTAGTTTTGTTATTGTACCGCCATCTTCTTCATACATATTCAACGTTTATTTTTACTTAAATTTTCAATTGCAAAACTTATTCAATTTAGTTTTGACAGTAATGGGAAGCAGGAAATCGTATTAGCCATCCCCAAGAGATTCGGAGCTGTTTAAGTGACGTCTGGGTGATATAAAATGCATTTGAGAGTGGGAAATTAGACGTTCCGTAGATCTAACGTTAGATGCAATAATGCAAGAACTTCGTTAATGAGTTTCACCTCGGTCCATACCGCAAATTGGATTATAATGTTAATATCATGATTTGGGGTGCTCTCTCTGCGGGGAACAATTTGGGTACTTCTTAGGGCGGCTGGGCGTCTATTATCCTCATTTCAATAAGAAATAAATTACGATTTCTTATTACATTTTCCATTATAGACGGATATTTATCAAGTTCATTTAACGGTGCGGGTCGTGAGGTTTATTGAATGTTTTTGTATATTTTCTAGACTTTTGTGACGATTCACAATATTTATTTTGTTAATATAACTGAGCCTGTATGCTGTGTATCTACCTACAGTCTGTCTTTACGATGTCTAAGGTAAAATATGATTCTTTTGGAAAGATATTACATTTCACGCTATGAAATATTGTTTCTTGAAAAAAAAAATGGTCGAAGGATATTAAAAAGGTCTTCCTTGAGAAGCGCTGCTAAGAAAAACTCAAACTACACAAAAGTCTTTTTTTATAAAGTTAAAAATTATAAAATCAAAATCAAAAGTCATTTATTCGAATTAGGCTGAGAATCAGCACTTTTTGAACGTCAAAATTACAAAAGACAGTCCCCCAAAAACGCCCGCCCATCACCTTACCTTACCTTCACCTTATAAGGCACAAAATGTTAGAAAAGCTAAATTATAAAAGAGCATCATAAAATACTGTTACCATAGAATTCCGAAATAATTTTGATTTTTGCCCAAAACAAAACTAAAAACAGAGCAGTGTGAAAATTCGCAAACGAATTCACAGACATATCGGCCACATCGCCACATGCACGCCGCACCGTGTCCCGTCGAAGCCGGCAGCGTAGGACACCGGGAGATTTACAATCTGTACTTAATGTCCCCCAACAATGAGATACAATTTAACTTCTCCGCAACCAAGCGATATTTACAAAGCAACACTACAGTCCCGACAATATATTTCGCTAATGTTTTTTGGCCAGCGTTTACAAACTTCTGTGCCGCTATAAACTCGTTTTTTCTGTCGACTACAGCTCTACTTAATAACTTTATTGCTTGTAGTTGCAGTTCGTGTTTTTAATTTATAAATGAACCCCGTCGGCCCAATTTTAAGAGTAATATCGGGATGGAATTCTAGACGGGAAAGTACGGTTCGGAGTTTTTCATCGGGATTACAATATTAATTAAATTGACTTAACCGAGGACTCGCCTGTCTCTCGAGACAACGTTTTATTGAGATAAATTATTTTTTAAATCCTTTTCGAAAATTTTATCTAACAGTTCGGTACTGAAAATGACGAGTCACAAAATGTGCGTTATTTTGCACGTTGAAGCGGCTATTCTTTTATCTGTGTTCAAAATGGCGCCATTAAAAAAAAACAAACTGTCAGATAAGCTGTCAAATGTATTGCAAAATAAAATGCGCGGCGTTGCATGCTGATATTTCACTTCGACAGATATTTTTACAGGTAAAATAAAATGAAGCATTTCTTGCTACTATTTTTATGCAAATATAAACTAAATACCGAGCGTTTTCCTTCTCAAGGTTAAAATGTTATGACAAATAAATAGGGTACTGTGTTTGTCAGTGTCCTGTACTCGTATTTATGTCGGTACTAATAGTGTTACGATCATTATCAAAGCATAATATTTTTTATCGTTACTTTTTATGAGTCTATTAATTCTCGAAAACGCACATTTGCAAGTCGAAGATACATAAATCTCTTCCCTAGTTTGTAGAAATATGTACCATATTGTATTTTTTGCCTCTAGGGGCGGATACAGTATTGCAGGATTTCAGATTTAAATACAAAGCAAACTGATCACAAAAAGATTGGGACGCGTTCGGAAACTTAATGCCTTTATTTGTAATTTGTTTGGCTGCTGTTGGACTAGTGTTTAACATATTTACTTAATTATATTTTAGGTATAGATGCCAGCACATCAAGCTACTACAATCTGTCAAATTTCTTTAATAGATTTTCAACTTTATCGGTAAAGCATTAAGGATCAAGGTTGATTGGGAAAATTTGACAGTTTCGGGTAGCTTGACCTGCTGGCGTCTGTACCTACTTAAAAAAAATCAGAGAAAACTAAATACAGTGTCTGATCAGTAGGTATATAGTATAACTGCACCGATCCGTGGCTAACTACTAAGCTCAAACGATATAAAATCAATGCGGTGTACGATTTAGACATAAATGTCGATTCTTCTTTTCGCGTCGACAGACGGTGTCTTTTCTTACGGAAAAGCTGGCTTTTGGAATTCCGGGGTAACCGAATCCCCCACCATTGTGGCTGCAGTCAGCCAGCAGTGTGTACCTATAAGTACAGAGCAGCTACGTGTAAATCTTTCACATGGTGTAAAATTAAAAAGCAAAGCCCTCTCAAACAATGATAAATTTCCCTCATTACTCAACTATGCCAACACAGACATATTAGCCCACCATTAAATTATCACCGAAACTCGCAACTTATTTCGCCAGGTACGTCCAACGCGAGCAAACGTCCGTGACAGCGAAATTCCATCAGCATTATGCTTTAATAAGCTACGCTAAAATTCGCCACATTGCCTTCAGCGGCTATTTCATTATGTGAGAATAACCTTTACAGGCGCCTAATAGCGGCTAGTATGAAAACTGGCTGCTGTAAAAGTTTATAACATAATTGATGTCAGTCTTTAGATTTTTGTCGAGGTTTACATTAAATAAGGCGGGTACAGATACTTCTAATAAAATAAAGACTTATATATTTTTATATCAAATATTATTTTGTCATAGGGATGTTGGTTGGTACATTTGATTGGGGTTAAAAGTGCCTGGCAAATGGTAGGATTAACAAGCTAAAATTAACACAGGCACTGCTGTAATAGATACAACAACAAAATGATTATGTTAATTAATTTCGAAAAGTACACACTACAATACACAAATAATTTGAGTGATAATAATCAGCATTATGATTTCAGCCGAAAGACGTCTACTGATGGACATAGGCCTCCCCCAAGGGCGTTTCTTTGACCGGTTCTGTGCTACAAGGAATCTGCTGGATGCGGGAACATCTAGCGGAACCCTTGTGGCCTTCCAACGCTACGTCTTCTGGTACGCAGTCGCCACTTCAGAACCTTTCGGCCCCATCGGCCATCTGCTCTGCGAGCAATGTGCCCTGCCCACTGCCACTTAAGTTTGGCAATTCTTCGGGCTACGTCGGTTACCTTGGTTCTCCTGCGGATCTCTTCATTTCTTATTCGATCTCGCCCTTTCCATTGCTCTTTGGGAGGCTTTTAGATTTCTAATAAGATTCTTTGGTAATATTCACATATGTAAAACTTTTAACAAATGAATAACATACCTACATAGTTCTACTTCCGAAAATAATTAAATGGGCTTAGAAATTAATAAAACCAACGTCCCTAATTAATTTTGGGTGTGCTACTTTTTAATTTCATATACAAAATCAAATTCATAACTATGACCAACATTTTATTTATCACTTTATTAACTGTAGTAGGTTATGTTATTATATTCATAATAGTTAAGTTTAGGCGAAATTGAGCTAGGTTGAGCCAAGATTGTTGTGTCGGTAGTTTAACAGAAATAATTCCAAGACTTGCTCCAACTATGTCTGTTCCGTATACGTAATTATGAAAGCTTTTGTTGAAGAGAGCTCTGTTATATTGCACATCGATAGTGTAGTAAAAAGTAAAGTAAAGTAAAAAAGCTGATACTTTTTGTAGTAGAATAGGTACGGAATAGGGCCCACAAGATGGACCGATTACTGGTGAAGACGCAAAAATCCGCTGGATGCGAGTAGCACAGGATCAGTTAGTGTGGCGATTCTTGGGGAAGGTCTATGTCGTGGACGTCGTTCGGCTGAAATGTTGATGACGTGCTGCCAAAAATCTTTTGCTTAGTTTACTAAATCAACATGTGAATAGGATGATGAATAAGTCTGAAAATAATCGGGCCCAGATGTGATGTTTTCCTTTACCGTTTTCACAACAGTGGTGATAAAATAATATATGATTTCTATTTTTGGCGGTACGGTACAGAATCCAAAAAGATCTCGTAAAATGAGAAAGTCCTTTACAAAGAATGAAGATAATGTCACAAATTTTCGCTGGCATATATAAATAGAGCTGATATTATAAGAACTTTTCGTTATGATAAACCTGTTACCGTTATAATAAGCCTGTTACCAAGATTTCATAATAAAATCTAATACTATTGGCTTTAAGGAAACGAACTCTTCGTAAATTCTATTTGTTCTACGAAGTTTGTACAAAGAAAATTATATTTCTTAACGCCAGCTTTTCGCAGAAGGCGTCAAACAGAATAGGTATTTAAAACAAAGATTTTGACGCCGAAATTATTTAAGTTGCTGTTTTTAGCCGAGTTTTCTGTGATAGTAAAACTTTCATCATTGAATATAATTTATGTAGTTACCTACCTTGCCGAAGGATAAAAATTTTCTGGGGAGCCTGTTTAAAGTGTAAAAATTCATAGAAACTAGTGATTGACGACACGGTAGTATTTTCAATTTGTGTCTATCTTAGGTACTCAGTGTCAATAATATTTTGTACGTACTATGTACTGTACGTTCTATATACGTACATTATGTTTAAACATTAGCGTTTAAACGACGGAAAAACTAATATAAATAGGAATACTAATATAAATTTCTAGTCAATCCATTACTTATGAGTTTGCTTTGTACCTAGATGTCTACCAGGGACGCCTATATTTAGAAATGGATAAGTTACCCCGGCGAGATGAAAAAAATACATAAAAAATTACTTCAGTTCTAGATATTTTTCAGTCATTGTGACTTTATTTTATGGTAGGTATTTACTTCATTCTAGGTACCTATTGAACTACAAATCAATATGTATTATGCCAACAATCGATTGATCGATGTTTGTCGTTGTTATTCTTCTTCCATAATCAACATCAACAATCGTCTTCTGCCAAGGCGTTTCTCGACTATTCTGGGGTCAGCTACTAGTCTAACCGAATATAGTTGAGTACCAGAAATTTACATTGAACGCCTGCTTATCTGATTTCCACAACCCAGTTAGGTATTCGGTAACACGATACCCCGTGGCAAGCCAGGTTGTCAGACTTTCGGGCGTCGTTACGGGTAGTCAGAAGACTACCAAATATCAACGAATGAAAGCCAAGGCCGACGGTTTAACGTGCTTACCGAGGCACGGAAGAGTCTCGGTAGGTAATGGATAGTCACCCATCCACGGACAGACCTCGGCAAGCGTTGCTTAACTTTGAAGGTCGACCAGTGCGGCTGTTATTATTTAGCCACAAGCCCCTCTCAGTAAAACAATGTTGCTGAAATATCAGTCGGTCCAAACGGCTGCGCTTTATAAATTTTCCTAACAAATTCAGTGTAGTCGGTAAGTTTATACAGAGGTCGCAGCACTCGACTTTGTCGCGTTGCCAGAGAGATATCAATTTGCATGCACTCCAATGGAGGGCGTTTCGAGGGTTGTCCCTTTTGAACAATCGTTTTTGCCTCTTGCCTTCATTTTGTGTATTTGAGTAAGATTTAATGGAATGTCCGTCTGACTGGCGGGCTCAGAATGAATGAAATGTTATTTCTGGATTTTTTTTTTTTATGATGGGGTTGGGTGGTATATTTTAACGAACGATGGATATCAAGCACACACACACACACAGACAGAGCTTTTTTCCTTCTATCATAAATTTTTGGAACGTACGTAATTTTGTTAAATATATACACTAATAATGTCTAATTGTACATACCTATAATGTTCCCACTGCTGGGACATAGGCCTCCTCTCTGGGAGAGGGAGTGAGCCGTAATCTATTACACGGCCCGGTGCTGGTTGGTAGATGTCGCATGTCTTCGAATTTTTGATTTCTAGGAGATGCCGGTTTCCTCACGATGTTTTCCTTCACCGTTTTGAGAGAAAGGTGATAAAATAATTTACGCAAAGTAAAGCGCCTGTCTGGCTTCAAACCTATGATATACAACTCGTAGAAAAGTGTAACCACAAGCTAAATAAATATACGAAACAGTCGCATCTCAATTTCAAATCTCATTAACAAACCACGCAAATCCGTAATGAAATGAAATATTTTCTTCTCTCATAGGGTTGTGTTCCCAAAGAATGTTCCAAATTCATTCACAAGTTCAGGCTCAGTGCTGTGAACCGTAGTCGCGAATAACAGCTCCCGTCAGAATATTTAGGGTAGCGCATGGAATTAGTATGTACTATATTTGGGGTAGCGCCATAATGACAGCGTCTAGCGGACCCTAGTAGGTAAGCAATTATTATTTTAATCAAGTCTGGTGCAAACCCAAATACCTGAGTTAAATATGTGAGGTTGAAAACTGTGTGATATGAGTATTAGTGAAATTCTCCAACTTTATTATTTTAGTTGAAAAACTTGCTCACGTGGAAAGGTCTTTGTGCTGAATTTTGGAATGTGAGCATAAAATGGTCTGAATGGGGTTAGTGTTGGGGGAGTCATTACAAAAACATACGGAAAGATTAGAAACTAGAATAACAGCCTGGGAACTAAAGGCTGTAAAAGAATTAGAAGGGACTTGTACTGTTGTACTGTATACTATTTTTTTTTACATTTTTACGTGGATTCCTATGATTTTGTAAATTGTTTACCCATTTTTTAACGAAGTATTCACATTTGAGAATATTGTTTAAATTAAAATAAGATCACCATCTGCCTAACCTTTTCCCAACTATGTTGGGGTCGGCTTCCAGTCTAACCTAATGCAGCTGAATACGACGGCACGGTTGGCGCAGTGGTTAAGCGATTGACTGCTGCGCTGCGTGTCGCGGGTTCGATTCCCGCACGGAACAAATATTTGTATGACCTACATGTATTTGTTCCGAGTCTGGGTGTTTTTCTATCTATAATATGTATGTATTTACAAAAAAAAAAAATGTATATAAGTAGTTTATCAGCCATCTTGTTACCATAACACAAGCATTAGGTTGCTTAGCTTGGGACTAGATGGCGCTGTGTGAAATGTCATAAAAAAAGAAAAAAAAAGAAAGAAAGAAAAAGAAAGAATACCAGTATTTTACATGGAGCGCCTGCTCTCTGACCTCCACAACCCAGTTAATGGGTACCCTTTGGTAAATTAAAATAAGATATTATTTAAAATATAAGTGGTTAATATAAGTTTTAAATCGGTCCGTCTTGACCATCTTGAGCGTCAAGAAGTGTTCAATGCTCTTGCCTTCTCTGTATGAGAAGTCGTGACCTTTGCCCTGTAGTAGGACAGTAACAGATTGGTATTATTATTATTATTAAAAAATATGAAAAAAAAATTCAATTTTAATTTTCTGCTTTAACTAACTGAACCCTTATTTGAAGACCCTTGAAGTCTCCGTATATTTACGTTAAACAGTTATGGGCATAGTTTCACAGGTATTTAGAGTTCAGAAAAACTTTGAATCCGTGCGTGTTCATTCTATATCCCTAGGGGACAATGAATCTTGTGTACGAATAAAACCGGCCTGTGTGTGACAACAGGTGAATTGTGGACTACGAATAAGAAT
Source organism: Apamea anceps (assembly GCA_951799955.1). Classification (NCBI taxonomy): domain Eukaryota; kingdom Metazoa; phylum Arthropoda; class Insecta; order Lepidoptera; family Noctuidae; genus Apamea; species Apamea anceps. Next base: position 8,339,952 of record OX637501.1, read on the forward strand.
TGATGGATGACAAAGTGTTTGATCAGAGCAAGACAAATACGAGTAAATGGTAAAATAAATAACTACAAGTATCCAATTATTAAAACAGCTGTTTTGATTGAATGTTAAACACGTTACAATATTTATAACGACTAAATAGCTGCGCTTCGCGGTTTAATCCGCGTAAATCTCGATTCGAGACGACGGATAAAAAGTATACCATGTCCTAATCCAAATCAAGGATTACCCACGTGCAAAATTTCATCCGAATTCGTCCGGCGGTTTCAGCGTGAAAACGTAACAAACAAACATACACGTACATTCATCAATTCACACACTTTCACACAGGCATATAAAACACCCTTACACCCTTTAGCATTATAACTTTGTTTTATTTTAACTGTAATTTTAATTGTAATTCCTATATTTAATTTTTACCTATATGTGTTACCAAATGGCAATTACCTTGGCTATCAACTCTCTGTAGCGACAACGAATGCTGTTAGATTGAAAATAGAACTCATGGCTGAAAGCTGACCCCTAAAATACAGGTCCAGGCCTAGCTTGGGGGTTAGGATCAGAGGGGCAATTCTCGTAATTTTAACATCGTTCACAGTCTGATCTCAGTCTCAATCTGTCAAAAAATACTTCTAATTTCCCTACATTCTGACAAGTTTTTGACGTTTGTTTGTCGCCGAGATGAGACTGCGACTAGATTTTGAACGTTTTAAATTACGAGAATTGGCCTTTTGATTTGTGACAATATACTCGTGTGCTGTCTTATTGTGACTGGCTTGTAACATGTATTTTTAAGTGTCAAATAAATATTTTAATTTTATTTATATTATACAAAAAATAAAATCTTTTTCTCTTTGTAATAGTTTAGACAAAACATGAATTTGCAATAATTTTAATAACTTAAATTATTATTTTTTTATAGAATTAAGGAATGAAAAGGGAAAAATATAAGACATGTCCCATTCCGTCGTTTCTGCTAGCAATCAATTACGTCATGTTAGGTGCCTTAATTATGAACTAAATCCTTAAAGTTTTATTATACTTATAATAAAATCCCAAGCCCAATGGCGCTGTAAATGTCAGGTGCTAGCTTTCTTATAATCGTAAGGCCATAATATTTATGCGGGGAAGTAATACGTTAAAGCCTCCTATTTAACGATTGCTATTAAATTTAAACATAAAATCCGATAAAAACATTGTAATCTTCAATTACTGTAGGAGTAGTCTGGTAGTAAAACGAACGGGATATCCTTTTCTATATGTAAGTGTCCTTATCTTATAGCATGTTTAATGCGTTTTCACGCATGTAGTCTAATTTTCTTACAAACTGACCGGTAGATATTATTATGGCTATTTGATTTCCTGCGTTGTGGCGACGCTTGGGAGTATTTTTTTTTTGCTTGGGTTCTGTAAGTACCTCAAAAGGAAAAATACCTTATAAGATCACTTGGTTGTCCGTCAGTTAAGACCGCACCGCACCGAACGCATGGACTTATCAAGTTGAAATTAATATAAAATACTCAGTGCTGCAATCCCCTGAAGTAGTGAAAACATTAAACTTCTAAGACTTAAGCATACTTCTTAGAATTAGGCAGACTAGGCCATTGACTTTACTTTCGTCTGTGCAGAATAAACAATTTTTCTTTCTTTCCATAGGCAGTTACTGAACTGCTGGAGTAGGAGCTGCAGGAGTAGTTCATGTCCAACAGATAGACTGACGAACAACAGGACACAAGATGGGTGAATACATACAAAAACCCACATGAAAATTTAGGATGGTATAAACATCGGGCTTGCTAAAAAGTAATTTCATTAGTGGATGTTCTTTCGCATTTAGTCGAAAGACATCCACACACCTACTTACCAGTAGGTGCTGTAGATTATTCCACAAAATATATAAAAGATAGATCGTTAGTAACTAGTTGCTCAGAAATTTCCTAAAAACTACAAATTTAGTCAACTCAACCTTTTTTTTTTTTTTTTTCTCGCTGAGAAATGCTTTATGCATTCCCGCCTCCCGGGGGACGAGACGGGGTATGTGGGACTCCCTGTCGGAATGACAGTATACCCACTAAAACTCAGCGGTGTTCCCGCGTCGCCGTGATGGGAGGGGCATGGGAAACCGGCATAGCCTTTACTTCCACAGCCCTCCCGGCGCATGCCCGCCAAGATGGTATGGCGGGCCCTACATGCCCCCCAGGTTGGGGGGCTACGGGAATGGCCGAGAACACCTGGCCATTCCCGTCCCACACTGGTGGAGGCCTGTGCAATACAGGCAACGGTGCCCCCGCACCCGTTGCCTGCTGGCCTCCACGCCCGCCTAACAGGCAGGCCCCGCATGCCCCCCGCGTTGGGGGAGCTACGGCCGCAGAGGATAGGGAGAGCGGCAACGATACACCGACACGCCTCCTCCCGCCGCGGCCTCCAATCCTCAGCCGCGATGTCTCCCTCACGGGGGACATCGCGGCCCGCCTCAGGTAGGTCGCGATGTCGCGCAAGCGGCACCGCAACCTACCTGCAGGCCGCTACGTCGGGCTAAACCGCAAAGCCCTGACGAGCGGCCCCCGCTGGGGTTCCTCTTAGCTTCACCGTGGTCCAGCCAGCCACGGCTACTGAGCCCCCCCGCCTCGACAATGCGGGAACCCACCGGGGGGGTAGTCAACTCAGCCTAGCCTAGCCCAGTCCACTTCTGGGCATAGGCCTCTCCCAGGCTGCGCCACAACACCCTGTCCTCTGCCTTCCGCATCCAGTCCGTCCCAGCCACCTTCTTTCGTTCTACGCGGTTTCCACTCCAGGACTCGTCTGCTCCACCGGCCATCGGTCCTTCGACAAACATGGCCAGCCCACTACCACTTCAGTTTGCTTACTCTGCAAGCTATGTCGGTAACTCCGGTTCTTTACCGAACAAAAACCACAAATTAAAAATAACCGTTATTCCTCATAACAGCCGCTTAAGCAGTGCAGTTCATTAAACATACCTGCCGAAATGTGGGTGTACTATTGGTACACTTCTGCTTATCCCTGTGGGGAAAACAAGCGTGATGTTTTGTAATTAATCATTTTAATTATTTTCCACATACCCAGCTATTACTAGAGCCTGAACACAGAAAATGTCCGACAGTATTCATAGAACGTAGTGTGAACAATCGTCGGTAATGTGACACGCGGACATCACATCTGTTCAGCTAATTTTGAGACATTAGTGGCACAAATGCTATGAGCAGAATTTTACTGATGGCGCTCGTGATCGCATTCGCGTGTAGGAATGAAAGAAAAATGTGGAGTTTGCGTTGTGATTGTTAGCTGGTTTTTTCTGGGGAACGTTCAAGATAATAAAGATTATTAGTCGGGGTAATTATTTATATACCTAGTATTGTTAGTGTTGGTAACAGCAATCTTAAGCAGTCTCTTTCTAAAGCGTAGAGGTGCACAGTCAAGTAGTGCTAAAATTTTATCATCATTTCAGCCCGGAATCACCCCTTCATCCCCTTTTCTGCCACACTTCCAGGTTCTGTGCGTCCCTCATTCAGGTCTTTCTGCGACTTTGACGATATTGTTAAGCCAACGCGCTTGTGGACGGCCCTGGCTTCTTTGGCCTAACTATGGCCACCATTCCTTTGAGCTACTCGTAAGCGGTGGACAATCAATCAATGGAAATAATTCCCTTTTTAACCGACTTCTAAAAAAGGAGGAGGTTCTCAATTCGGATGTTTGTATTTTTTTTTTTATGTTTGTTCGCGCATAACTCCGTCGCTTGCCAACCGATTTGAAAAATTCTTTTTTTTGTTGAAAAGGTTATACTTCCCAAATGGTCCCATAGAACTTTCATCAAAAACGGTTCAGTAGTTTGGTTTTTAAACCAAAATTACTGGTAAAAATTACAACTTAAAAGTGAAAAATAAAAACTTTTTTGCAAAAAAAAAACAACCGACTTCCAAAAACGACACTACAAAGTGAAAAATAACTTTAATTTCTGAAGTCGGTGGCAAATAACGAAAATGCGAACCCAAAGACACCGACTTCCGAAATTAAAGTTATTTTTCACTTTGTAGTGTCGTTTTTGGAAGTCGGTTGTTTTTTTTTTGCAAAAAAGTTTTTCATTTACACATTTTTGACTGTACACTATTACAGGTTGATGAACACTACAGGTATATTTAGTAAGTAGGTAGTTTAGTGTTGTCCTTCATCTTTTAAAACTTGTTTAAGAAAACAGGTTCTTAAATACAGGTAATTGAATAATTAAATAGGTACCTTACAGTTTATATATCATAAAAATAATTAAACAAACACATAATTAATAACAACGTCTCTGTATGAACACTTCACCTTCCATCGGGGGTCGTCAAGTGCGAGCGGTGCCACAGCCGGCAAAGGAATGCAATCTGCGGCGGAATGCTTCCCACTAGAATTAAATTTTAGCTACCCCTGCTCGGTAGTGCATCAGTCAAGTTCTTTTACCCCCGAGGTATTCGCAAATATGACTTTTATGTTAATTGAATTTTTTATAAGAACTATGTTTTTAATTTTTGTGTGATAAGTTTTTTTTTTTATTTTGACAAGGGCACACCAAAACAAAAACACTAAGGGCTGATTTTATCCAAGGAATAATTATGAATTTTTGACAGTTCTTTAGAAACGAAAAAAAATCTCAAAATCTGTCAGGCGTCAATTTTTTTCCACGAATAAAAACTATCTGTCGATTGAAAAATTAGCCCTGAGTAAAGTTTTTTTTTTCTTTTGGTATTAGTAGTCCCACTGGCTGCTTCTAATTAAGTAAATTGCGAGATTTTTTGTTTCGTTTACATAAACTAATTGGACAAAAACTAAAACAAAACTAAGAAATCTGAATCAATGATTTTATGTTGTCAAATTAGTCAGCGCCTGACGTAAATTGACGTATTTTTAGTAGTTAGTTTTAATCACATCTATACTTGCTATGGAGTATCTAATTTGACAGAACTAAACTAATATTTATCTTCTGTCCTTTTCTTAATGAAATAGAAAGAAAAATATGCACTGAACTTAAATTTAGTTTAGTTTGTGAACAAGGGAATCGGCGCCAATGTAATTAAAGAACTTTGCTCAATTTCGACAAGGTAATGTTTAAGGTCATCTAAGCTAATATTATAAAATAAAAAGAAAAGATTTTGATTTTGTGTCTGTTTCTTTGTTATGCTTTCACGCTAAAATGGCTGAACGGATTTGGATGAAATTTGTAGAAGGGCATAGGCTACTTTTCATCCTGGATCACAGACGAAGTCACGGGCAACAGATAGTATTAAATAACTGACGAGTCATTTTTATTAACTGACGAGTTAGAGAGAGAGCGAGAGAGAGAGACTAAATCCGCCTCTTTATAATTTCTGTCCCTTGTGTTTAGTAAGATAATGTTAAATGGTCTTCATGAATCCTTTATTTTGTGTGTTGTCGCTAAAAGCTCCATGCTTTGACTACAAACAGACCGGCTGAAAGTAAATTGGCATTCCAACGCAGAATTGCCGACATTAACTTTAATTAGATTAGTACACCAGACGATTCGACAGCGCACAAAAAATGCCTAGGTTTGAATAATTCATTCTGTTTAAAATAAACCAACAAACTTAGCTCTCAGCTAATTCAGTTCGTCCATTTTGGTTAACAAATGCAAAAGCAACATAAACACGAAGTGGGGATTAAGTAATAATCCCTAACCCTATAGAAACGTGTGAGTTAAACTTTCCTTGAATTAGCTTCTTGCTTTGATCACTACATAAATTCATTAAAGTACTCCACTGTTATTAACGATGATTATAACGCCGGAAGAGGTCTGAGGGTGGCGGGCTGACGGCGACCAAGGCGGCGGCGGTTTCATTTCCCCCATTTGCAATTCAAAAATTCACTCTGCCTTCCAGCTCATTCGTCTGTCTTTAGCAAACCCCTCTCTTTCACACTCCCATTAAAATGTACATCGATCCTTCTCTCGCACCACCGCTTTTTCGCCAGCAATGCCACTAGACGCTTTCTTGCAACGACCATGCGTAAAACTCAAACGGACAACGGTTCGTGCAGTTTGTTTCGAAAGGATTAGCCATAAATAGTTCTTCCTCATTACATTTTCATGAAGGCTCCCTCTAGTTGTGGAATTTATGCTGAAAAAGTTTGAGCTTTACTGAATAAAAGATATCTATTTGGCAGTAATACTGGCGGGGTTCCAGGAGACACTTCACGCTCGAGTTTAACTTATTAGATGGGTCAACTGAAATCTACCGCAATACTTACGTGGAAGTTGGTGAACTCAAATATTAACGACTGGCTTCTTTTCTCCTAGCTCTTCTTGTTTAAGATAAATATATATCCCATGACACTTGGCAATACTGTAGCTATTAGTGAAAGCCATTTCGGAATTGGATTAAGAGTTTCGAAGATTACTCACATTAAGAGGAGGCTCCCTAAATTTCATGTAAATTTGAACTAACATTCTGGGACAGTCACACATGCAATCAAAATTGAACTTTATTAGATGACATAATGGATCTTTTATCTTTGCATGTATAAGACAGAAACGTAATTGTAACATTTTCGCCCGATTCATTATTTATTCGAAAATCATGTGTTTTTTAAGGATTATTGCATTTTTTTTCAAGATGGCTCAGCCTTTATGTCTAAAATAAATGTTCACAGTAAGAAAATATACTTTACTATCGACCCATAAGACATTTTTTCTCTAGATCAATTATTACTTTAGTTATAAACGAAATAAGAATTGAGACTTACGACATTTAGTTTCGAGCTCCAACGCGATCAAGGAGTGCACGCGGTATTCAACTTTATTACTGATGTGTTAGCGGCCTAACCCGCCTAACGGCCAGCCGGTTCGTCAGTGCCGCGCTGTGCGCCATCGTGAGAGGGTGTATCACTCGCGCGCGCGTTCAATACGTATTTTACTTGGGAGTTATTTTAATAAAATTCACATTAAAACGCTACCTATACAATGGGAAACAAACACAATAAAAGACGTCATGAACAGAAGAGAAAGAAAGACGAAAGCTTAAAAAATATTGCAAGAATCATGAGAAGCAAAGCAGTATTTTTTTATTAGTATTTTTTTTTTTTAAATACGTATATATTATTTTGACGAAACGTCTAATCTAAAGTATAAAATTGTATGACAGTCGATCGATATTCATACAATTTTATACTTTAGATTATGGTAATACGGTCCTATTTTCAATGGAGCCAGTAAATTCCGCGAAGATTTTTCCGCTGTCTGAACTTCGCCAAAAATGTAAACAAATATGAGTTTATGGAAAAATAATTTTAATTTCTACACAATAAAGTTTAGTTTACGCTACAACTTCACACATTTTTATAACTTTTTCAATAGTGCTAGTCACTCTGAAATGAACTTAATTGCCATTACAATAAAGTTGATATTCCTTTAACTTGAAATAACGTCAATTTGAAACAAATAAAATTTAAATATAGATATCTCTATGATGATCAGATAAATTTGATTTGATTGCAGCCGCCCTATATCATAACTACTGCTAATTATTATTGCATGCAACTACAACCTAGCGCGTGGGTTCAAGGCCAGATTGTTACAGTTGTGTTGGAGATTGTGAGAACATAGGAAGCTATGGAGGCGATTTGATTGTATTAAGTACCTATATAACAATATTATAAGTAGTATAACAATTATGTTGTTTATGCTTATATATAAATTGTTGAAGATGTTTTATCCGAATAATGACTAATAAGTATATACTCTCTTAGGGAAAAAAAATTAAGGCAAATTTCCCGAATTTGAATGTCATCCGGAACAAGGAAACTTATTGGAAACGCCTTCTCAGTTGCATAATTTAGTTTCTGTTCCTGCGAAATCATGATGCAAGTTGTTGCAGTTTTTGTCTGGCTTGTTAATTCTGATGGCGTCACAGATGTATTTGCGAGCTGATAAAATTTTTATTTTACAAAAAAACTTTCTGTCTTTTATAGGGTGACGTGTGTCGGTCATGAGTTTCTGCATGTTATTACAAAATCGGCGCAAAATATGATTTCTACAGTTAATCTTTTCGACTGTAATGTTTGCGTAGGGCCGTGACTCAATAATTTTTGTGTAGGTACTGCTATCGCCATCTGCTACTAATCGTCCATAAATAATGTTGTGCATTTCAATCGATTTTTTTAAACCTTCTGCTATGATTGTTGCTTCCATGCCTGTAGATGGGACGTCGTAATTTTTGTAACATACGAGGGTGACACTGAAAGTTTTTAGAACCGGCCACTTGTAAAGGATATAATAAAAAAATAAGTTCAAATTTTGAAAATGGAACTCTGCCAATATTATTGTGTATGTATTTTATATAATAATAATAACGTTTATTTATAAATATGCTGCAGATTTACTATAACTTATCTTAAAAAAAATATAGAGGACACAGTTGCTCATTTGCCTGAACTAGGTGGAACCTGTTTCAGGCTAGAAAGGTGCAAAAAAAAATAACAACTGAGAAGACTAATTAAAAATTAATATTACCTTAAAAGACTAACATGTTTTATTTACAGACAACGAGTAAATCCTCTGTCTCACTGTATGATATGCTAAGTAAAAATTGCAGAATAACCTTTTTACAGTTGCAATTATTTAATTTATAAATACTTTTTTTCCTATTTAATTTATTGTATAGAAATGGACCTAAAAATGTATAAAATCTATTTACAAAGAAATATTTAGAGGATGCATTGGACTTACATACAATTTACAGACAGAATTTTATTCATTTGTCATTTGTTTACGATTTGGCGGCAAATTGAAAATTGTCTGCGTCACGTCAGCATGAATTTAACGCGAGAAAAATTTCGTACAATGATTTTTTACGACTTTCAATGTCATTTAAGTCAACAAGAAAGTTATGATTGACTTCGATTGGCCTTTTACAATGAAATGCCATCTCGCGACACTGTTTACAACTTGATTAATGCGTTTAAACGTGGTCGCACTAATCTCACCGATGACCTGCGTGAGGGACGGCCTTTTACGGTGACGACTGAAGATAACATCAGTTTTGTGCGGCGTATGATAGAGACTGACAAAAGAGTGACTTATCAGCAGATTCGGACAAGCTTAGGCATCGGTATGAGTCAAGTGCACAACATCATCCCTGAACATTTAGCGGCCAGAAAGCTTTGTGCCCGGTGGATACCTCATAATTATTTCCGAAAATAAAAGAAAAACTTCGAGGAAAACGTTTTATGGACGCCGAGGAAGCAGTGGCTGCATTTCAAAATGCCGTCGAAGAGACGGACGAGTGGGCAAATTGCTTTTCTCAGTGGTTCCATCGGATGCAGCGATGTATTGATGTAAATGGACACTATTTTGAAAAGATATAATAACACTAATAACTTGCTAGTTTGTTCAGTTTTTTATTTTCTAAGAATTTCCGTGTCACCCTCGTATATGGTCTTTTATAGCATTTCCACTTTTTTGACAAATGCATCAATACTTCTTTTTTACTAAATTGTTTCAACTGAGCATGACTACCACCACTTGCTTGTATTCCAGCTACAGCGTCTTTATTGATGTTCTGTTCCGATGCCTCTTTTGAATTTCTTATTGCACATCATGCACTGCAAATTTAGCCGAGAAAAAAGTCAAATTTTGGTGTTCAGAAACCAATTGAATCGAGTTTAATCCCCAGTTAAAAAAGAGATTTATGATCAGCAACCACTTGCAACTTATCATAAAAAATCGTATATAAATAATACGTCTTCCAGTTGAAAAGAAATGAAGTTTCAGCCATAAATGTAAAAGTAAGTACATATCTGAACTATTCCGATAAGCTGTTTTTGACTTTAAGCATCTCGAGCTGGCAACGAATACTTCTGTATCAAATATGAGCCTTATTCTTACCTCGTTACTTTTATTATTGGAAATGTTGTTTTTGTACCAGTTTAAAAAACATTTTGTTTTGTGTTGTTTAACAGACGTGATGGATATTGATATCTAAACACGATAAAAAAAAAACAGATTTCTCAACTCATACTTCAAGTAACACCACCAGCGGTCATTGACTCCAAAAAACAAACAATCATCAATTCCAATCTTTTTAATTTGTCGATTTTAGACTGCGGAGTTTCTCTAGCTAATTTAATTTGACCGTGTTTTGAGTAATGTAGTAGTTAGTATTAAATAAACTATTATATTTCATAAAATAAAATATATATAATAATATAAAGGTGTTTCTATTCCATCTATGTTCGTTATTCTAAAATCAAAATACGTAAAGTTAGAATTTTGCGTCGACGCGGCGACCTTCGGCTCGCTCGCGGGAATTGAAGCGCGGAGTGGCGGGCGCATGGGGCGGAGCTTGCGTGGAAATTATTTTAGAGTGCCTGGTCTTAACACATAACATATTCAGCCTTATAATGTTGCTGGGAAACAGGCCTCCTCTCTTCAAGAGGGAGTGGGCTAATAATTTACCACGCGGGCTCATTGCGCGTTGGTAGATGTCACACGTCTTTGACTTTTTGGTTCTAAGGCATGACAGTTTCCTCACGAAGCTTTCCTTAACCGTTTTGAGAGCAGTGGTGATGACATTATTTACACAAAGTAAAACGCCTGCCTGGATTCGACCCCATGACGTACAACTCGTAAGAGATTATATTAGATATGTAGGAAGATTACCCCCTACATACAAACTCACAAAAATTACCTCTCTAATACACTCGCGAGCAATGAAAAAGTTCCAGTGACATAGCACCAAATTACTCCTAAACGGGAAAGGCTAGCTTAATGTCGCCGTCTGCAATATTGAAGTACATTTAACAGCGCATCAGAATATTATCAACTAAAAACGTAAATATTGTGTTCTAATTTTAAATTATATGTCTTAGGAGATATTAAGGTGTTTGTCGGCATTTTGTGGGTGGAACTTTTTCATTGCTCGGCAGTGTATTAGTATAGGAAATTATATTAAAATTCACAATTGCGCTCAAAATTGTGTGGAAATGGTTTCATGGTAGAGGTTTTTATTATTATTAGTCGTGCCATCAATTAATCACTGCTAGCTGAAGGAAAACAGCGCGAGGAAAACCACACGTCTAACAAATGAATAATGTGTTAAATTTTCTGAAAATGGCTGTCACTTTGCGCTGTATTCTTTATATAGGGTATTTTTTCTTTATTCTTTCAGGGTTTTTGAACTCATAACAATATAGCAAACTCGCTACATTACATTCACTGGTTGTGTTGAACAGCGTTTTGTTTATCTGCGGGACTATTGCGTAATACGCTAACAATTGGAATGCTTTTCATTTTGACAATTCGATAACATTCATTGCGTTATTTACGTTGTCGAGCAGACGAATTGTTCAAACATATGAAGCTGTAGATTAGGAATTTCATTCAAAATCCTTCGAATTTTGATAAAAGTGTGTTTCATAATTGGGTTGCAGATGGTAACGGTTAAGGCCCCGCGGACAGGCGCGATGCGACTCTATCAGAACAAATTCTATGAAAAGTTCATGGAAATACAGTTAATAACATCAATTTCCGGCATGGATAAAAATGCTGTAGAACATGTTGATTTTATTTTGTATTTACATCACAGTCGACAATACGAGTATTGTAAAGTTATGTTATTTGTTGGTGCAAGCCAGGATTAACGGGACTTTTTGTGGCAGGATTTATTGAAACGTTGAAACATGACAGAGTAAATGTAGGTCACATATCGCAAATTTTTTTCGTATGGTTCTGTATATATTTTATAAAAGTGTTATAATTAAAAAAAAAACAAGATAAACCTCATATTGCTCTTGAGTTTATCATATTAATTAATGTCCAATGCACAGGCCGGGACAATTAATGGTTTACATAATTTACCTACAAACTACGAAAAATTGCTCATTGCTCATGCACCGCGTTGCTCATGGTCCGCTAAGAACTATTAACCATTACAATATTATGCTTAACAAAAACTTAAATTCAAACCTAGCCATATAATGACCTTGGGTGGTATTCCAAAAAAAAAAAACTTGACAATTCAAATAATTTCTTTTAAAGTAGGCTTATGTATTTGAATAATTTGTGTTATGTTCATGCCTTTCATTAGTCTGTATTCTGTTGTATTTTATTGTATTGAAGTTTATTAACATTGTTCAAATGTTTTATTTTACTTTTGGTATAGTTTATAAGCGGTTTTTGTCCCAATTTTTTTTTCTTTGAATGTTATGTGTATACATTATCAGTAATACCTTTCCTAAATACTTTTATAAACCAGTGTTCAATGTATGTATATGCTGTTGGTGTGTTTTGATGAGATGCCATTTCAATTTACGGAGCATTTAAGTTGGCAGTCATTTTGTAAAACAATAATCTTCCCTGACTTAACGTTAACTTTGACTAGCTTTTCTTAAATAAATAATACCCCAGTATTATGCTAGCAATAATCATTAATACTTATCAGTAACCGAGGGTCTACTAATTTAATGTGGATTTTAACCCTTTATGATCCCTTTAGGGAATACCGATATGACAGGGATGATACTCGTATAAGTAATATACCAAATCATTTTATAAAAGCCGAAATAATTACATAAAGAAAAATAAATGGCCTGACTTTTAAAAATTTACAGAAATTAATGATAAACCAAGATGGAATACGAAAATAAATCCTTCATATACATCATGAGATACATACACAAAATGATATACATATCATATGGGATATATCGGTCGGACCGTGCCTTAGGCCTTTACCCGACTCTGGTTTTTGACATCAGTTTAGGTAGGTTCTACTCCATAAATACGAGAGCTTATCTTATTTACGATATTATTGTTGGTAACATGGTCTTTTGGGAGAAGTTTCCCCATTTGTTATGAGAAAAGCAAGGATACAATTTTAGAATTATGTCCTTTGTCTACGATATTGGCTTGATTAGTGTGGTTTCATTCAGTTAATTCTCCCTGAAGCTAGAGACAGTTACAGGAATATTCAGCAAAGCTAGTACGGTCATCGACATACGGGGAACAACAGAGCAGAGTTTCAGAAGAGATTTATGTATTATAATTATTCTCTATTATTCTCTCATTATCACAAACACGGTACCAAGTCAAGGTAACACTTACTATATGATGTCAGTTGTAGGTAAAATCTGTATTTATTGAAAATAATACCTTAGAAGAATTCTTAGAGATTATTTATTACCTTAAAGTATTTTTTTTTATATATAATTTCAATCATAATAAGCTACTACGACGTTCAGTTATCGAAATTAAAAAATGATCATCCATTTATGTTGCTGTAATAACTAGGTATACTAGGTATTTATATATATTTATTTAATTATACAATACAGATAGAACAATCGATAGACACAGATACAGATAGGTTGTTTGATAGGACAATCTATCATTGTAAATACTCTTGAATAAGAATCTACCCCAACATACATCACATACTCGGTCACCGCATAACTTTCTTCTTTTAGGAGCACACCAACACCTGAAGGCAATTCTTCGCAGTGTCATCTCGGCGACAAACAAATGTCTAAAATTGTCAAAATGTAGGGAAATTTGAGGTATTTTTGACAGATTGAGACTGACATCAGACTGTGAACGTTTTTAAAATTATGAGAATTGCCCCTCTGATTATATCATGCCAACATTTTGTCTGAGTTTTTAGATACGTTGGATCCCAATCATATTTTAACCTTCATCCACCTACTCATCATTTTACCTTTGTTGTTCAAAGTGAGAAGTGTAAAGTGCAGTGCGGGTATGTAAATTGAGTGTAATATGTAATAACATGTAAATCTATACACGTTTTGATGGATATGGCTATAAGGGGCGCGCACACCCTGGGGACTCGTCGCCCCACCACAATACAACGGGCAGTGTGTTCTGTACCTACATTTATGCCGTGTGCATCGTGCCTATCGTTTACCGCTATGGAATCTATATTTTTGTTTTGTGGTAGTGTTGTTTTGTTATCGAACTTATTGGCTTGCAAAAGTTTTGTCTTTAGAGCGGCTTTGTTCCAAAAACTTAGCTGGTAAGTGGCTTTGGGCTCTCATTGAAAAGTCAGTGAATTGTTTAACAAATTGACATCCTACGTCAAGTACCGTATTATAGGCGTTTTAAACATCAGTCAAGGAATGACAGTTGTGATTTGAATATACTTACGGACAATTTAAATTGGTAATCAATTTCCTTAACTTATAAAATTCCCTTACGGAGTCACTGAGGTCTCTTTCGCTGGTCTAATTATTGTACAAGTACCTACCTACCTATTACCTACCAGCCAAAATTTGTTGTAAATTTTATGGTGAGGTTGTTTCGGAAAAATTTCAGCCCCTGCAGCTAGGTTACGGCTCCAAAGGGGGCTGTGAGGCTGCCGTACACGCCTTGTCGACCTACCTAAATTCCGGAAAAGGAGAAGTTATCCTGAAGGTTGACATAAAGAATGCCTTTAATTCTGTTAATAGGGACACCTTGCTGGCAGAAACTAAAAAAGAAATACCCCAAATTTATAGTTTCCTTTGGCAATGTTTCAGACATCCATCTAAATTATTGTACCGGGACTACCTTTTGGATTCTGCTGTTGGCTGTCAGCAAGGTGACCCTCTCAGGCCAGTGATTTTTAGTTTAGCCATTCACCCAATTATTCGACAGCTAAATTCCAAATTTGATGTTTGGTATCTAGACGATGGCACCTTGGGTGGCGAAGTAGAAACTGTTTTAAACGACCTAAGTTTCCTAAAAAATGAACTACATTCCATTGGCCTTGATCTCAACCTTTCGAAATGTGAACTATATTTAGCGGATAGTACTAACAGACAACTGACACTTCCCAAATTTAACGCAATAGCTCCAAATATTACAATTGATGGAAAAAGCTCTCTTCGTCTCCTAGGGGCTCCAATCTTTGAAAATTCCTTTTCCGAATTTATTGAGGAAAAAATACAAAACATCAACGACGTTTCGGAAAGATTGTTCCAAATTAATATACATTCGGCCATCACCTTAATTCGTTACTGCTGTTTCGGCCCTAAATTAACTTATTTTCTTCGCGCTTCCCATTTATGGAATCATACTCACCTTTTAGACAAAATGGACCAAATTATCAGCCATACATTAACTTCGATTTTAAATGTGGCCTTGGACGACCGAGCTTGGGCACAAGCTACTCTTCCCATTCGTTTGGGAGGCCTCGGCATCCGCAAAATTTCTAGTATTAGTTTACTGGCTTTCATATCCTCGGTCCACGGCACTGACAAATTAATCAGGAAAATCCTAGCCTCCACACTGATTAATTTTGATGTGCCCTGTTTCACCGAGGCTATGGATGCCTGGAGACTCGCTTGCCCGAACTCAGATCTACCCGATAATCCATTTTCCCAGAGACGGTGGGATGAGCCGCTCTGCAGAGTAGTTCAGGATAATTTACTTAACACGTCTGTTACTACTGCAGAGCGTGCGCGTCCTGCTGGCTGTGGGTAAATGGGAGTCGGGTCTGTGGCTTCATGCACTTCCGTCGTCGAACATAGGCATTTTGCTCGACGACAATGCTTTCCGCCTCGCTGCTTCCTTACGACTAGGAGCACCATGTTGTTCTCCCCATCGCTGTCTCTGTGGCGAAGTTGTCAACAGCCTCGGACACCACGGCCTGTCTTGCAGCCGAAGTGCGGGTCGCTTAGCGCGGCACGCAAACATTAATGTCATCATTCGACGAGCTCTTGTCACCGTCGGCGTTCCAGCTGTATTAGAACCCAATGGATTGGCACGCGACGATGACAAGAGACCGGACGGCATGTCTTTATTTCCATGGAAGGTGGGTAGGCCTTTAGTGTGGGATGCAACTTGTGTCGATACTCTTGCGCCATCCCATCTTCCAGGGTCAGCGTGCTGCGCTGGTGCTGCTGCGGCGGCTGCAGAAAACCTCACGCGGCGTAAATATAGTAACCTCATTAATAATTATATTTTCGAGCCATTTGGGGTTGAAACCCTCGGGCCGTGAGGTCCAAGTGCGCATGGTCTTTTTAAGGAAATTTCGAAAAGACTGGTTGACACTTGCCATGACCCAAGGGCTGGCTTTTACCTTGGCCAGAGGCTAAGCATTGCCATACAACGTGGCAATTTAGGATATTATTTAGTTATTTTAGTACCTAGATCAGTAATCTCAGGTGTTTACTTTTTTTAGTTTCAAAATATCTTCGTTTTTCATGACCTTCGTTTATGACTACAAAATAAAGGGGATACGTCCAAAAATAAAAGTTGTTTTGTCGAATAAAAAATAAAAATATTGTGACGGGTGTGTGTGTAAGGGTAGGCAGGTACGTGTCAAAACAAAAGAAAAGGTCCTAACAAACACATGAATTTGAAATGGACAATTTATGAGAAACTAGCCGTTGCCCGCGACTTCGTCTGCGATCCAGGATGAAAAGTAACCTACGAGTATGTCCTTCTCCAGTCCAGTCTACCCATGTGTCAAATTTAATCTAAATCCGTTCAGCTGTTTTGGCGTAATTCTTAAATTTTCTAATTTTCTGCGCAACTTTCTTAACTTTTTTCCGTAACATTTTTTTTACCTTCTTCAAAGTATTATAAAACTTTAAAAAAAAGATGGATGAAATCGGTAAAGTCGTTCTCAAGTTATGGCGTGACCAAGGGAAAAAGGGATTCATTTTTATATACCTATATATAGATAGATGTTTCAATGTTTAAGTCAAAAATTCTCATCTATGATTGTAAATGTACAGCAGTTTTAGAACTCTGGCTTTTTAGGAGTGCCTTCGATTTGGTTCGCTGAATTAATATTGCAATAGGTAGGTACAGTCAACAGCAAAAGTAGATGATCAAAATCAGAAATTCAATACTAAAAAACGGAGTTCGCGTCAGAACTGTGTGGCGTCGAAGTGATTCAAAAGTATGTGATTGTAAATTATACCAAACATTTACTACTAGTACGTCACTGTTACTGACGCGAACTTCGTTCGTTAGTATTGAATTTCTGATTTGATTTTGATCATCTACTTTTGCTGTTGACTGTACGTACGCAAAATACGCGTATTGACGTAGAGTTGCGGACACCAGCTCGTATTACCTAATTAATAATGCAATTAGAAATAGAAAATATTTTAATGTCCAACTAACACAATAAGCCGGGATGAGCTCATCCCGCCAATTGCGCGCTCACAATCGCAGTAGACCGGGAAAAGTGGAAATAGGGAAGGGAGGCCTTTGTCCTGCAGAGGGACAAATCCTACTAATATTATAAACGTGAAAGTTTGTATGGATGGATGGATGGATGGATGTTTGTTACTCTTTCACGCAAAAACTGCTGAACGGATTTGGATAAAATTTGGCACACATATGGTTTATAACCAGGATTAACACATAGGATACTTTTTATCCCGATATTCCCACGGGATCGAAACTTATGCGGGTGAAATCCCGGGACGCAGCTAGTAATAAATATTAAGTAATAATAACAGAGTAAGTAAGTTCAAAGGTTAACAACAAGTTAAGGCGACATTAGTAGCTTAAAATACTACCTAGGTACAGCTAGGTTACAATATATTATTTGCTAGTAAGCCCCAAACTAGAAAGTTAGTTTGTATCTTGGGGCTCAGGGTATGAATTACAGAGGGGATTCCAGGTATGAGTTTTATAATATTTTGTAAATTTTTAGGGTTCCGTACCTCGAAAGGAAAAAACGCACCCTTATAGGATCACTTTGTTGTCCGTCCGTCCGTCTGTCTGTCTGTCAAGACCCTTTTTCTCAGGAACGCGTGGAGGTATCAAGCTGAAATTTATATCAAATACTCAGGTCTACTGACCCTTAGAGCTGTGAAAAAATCAAACTTCTAAGCCAACGCAATCAAAAGATACAGCCATTTATGCCGCAAATTTTCGACACTCGCCAGGGAATCAAAACCTACAGGGTACTTCCCGTGAACTCAGAATCTTGAAATTTGGTACGAAGCAACGTCTTATAGCACAGATACAGGAAACATTTCGAAAACCGTAAATTTTTAGTTACATACCTACAAATTTGTACGGAACCCTCAATGCGCGAGTCCAACTCGCAATTGATCTGTTTTTTAAAATGTTACTAGCAGCGCCTCGCGGTTTCCCCCGCATAAGTTTCGATCCCGTGGGAATGTCGGGATAAAAAGTATCCTTTGTGTCAATCCTGGTTATAAACTATCTGTTTGCAAAATTTTATCCAAATCCGTTCACAAGTTTTTGCGTGAAAGAGTAACAAACATCCATCCATCGATACAAACTTTCGCGTTTATAAAATTAGTAGGAAGTAGGACTAGCAGCACCCCGTGGCTTCACCCGCATAAGTTTCGACCACGTGGGAATATCGGGATAAAAATTATCCTGTGTTATTCTGGTGTATAAGCTATATTATTGTAAAGTTTCATTAAAATCCGTTCAGTAGTTTTTGCGTGAATGAGTAACAAATATCCATCCATCCATCCTTACGTCCATACAAACTTTCGCGTTTATAATATTAGTAGGAAGTAGGACAGTAGCATTTTTGTAACTTGTTAAAAATTATATGAACTTAGTTAAGTCAGTTTAAATCATAATAATGAATACCTATACAAAGTGCGGTGTGCGTCTCAAGTTTGTACCGAATGGGAGTCTAGCTCAGCTTGTGTCAGGCAAATGTACCTGACGCTGATATTCTGCTGGAACACCAAGCCTAAGGTATATATGTTTAAGACCAAAAGGCCTAGCAACATGTCCATCACCATTTAAAATCTCCCCCTTTAACTTTTAAATAACGAAAGTAAAATTTTAATTGTTCGAAGCGAGGTTTCGTCTTATCCCCATGGCGTCGTCGACAGGATAAAAAAAAAGATAGCAAACTTTATGCAGTCTTAATTTAATTAATTGTCCCCCCTCCTTCCTGTATCTATCGACAGCCATCTTTTATTTATGTACCCGCAGTGGGTTCCGCCTGTTAAATTATACAGTCAGCTTGCACTGTATGCGTTTAGATTTGGAATCTTTGCAAATGGATTTAGTTTTTTGTTCTCTATGGTAGTGCTGGCTGGTTTTTGTTTGTAGATTTGGTTTTTATAAAAGGATGTTCTATTGGTCCATAAAAATTAAAAAGTTTAAATTGACAAAAAAAATTGGAATCTATCTACTAACACCCATAAATCATAACAATAGTTGGCAATGTTTACAAAAAAAAAACAGGTCAAAAACTGACAAGAGGTTTTTAAACGAAAAAAAAAAACTTAAATTAATACCCTATACAAACTCCAACACCTCATTTCACCCATACACCTCATTTCACCCATTTATAAAAACGGGTTGTCAGATACCGAAATAAAACCTGAAAAAATTATGTTTTATTTTCAATTTTCCGTTTGATTAGCTTGAGTCTGTGGTTCCTTTTCACCAACCTCGCAAAACAATTGTCAAATCTTTTCCCGCCTGCGAACATAACAGGTGCAAATATTATTATTTCTTTTCCGTAAAAACACGCCGTGATGTGAAAATGAAAGTAATTTATTTCTAAGTGACGCCATTAATAAAAAAACCCTTCAATTTTATAATTTTAATAAGACTCGGGGGATGTTATAGAAAGGCCCTTATTGAATAAAATACGGAGAAAATCGGGGAAAACGCTTTACGAAAGAAAAATAACGCTACCTGCATATTCATAATTTCTTTTTTCATGTTCCTAACCTTTACGTAATCGGTTTATATTGAGAAAACCTCCCTTTCACGTTTAAATAATACGTGCTTCGTAATTGGCCAAGTGGAAGCCTGTATTTAATAAGGTTTTTTATGTAGGTAAGGTTGGTAGACCTATTCGTTTAAATGTAGAGATACTAAAGGTTGGGTTTTCCAACGCAACCAACGCGTTGGAAAAATCAATCAATTTAATCCGAGGAATAATTTTAAATTTTTGACAGTTCTTCCATGCAAAATCTGTCAGATGACAATTTTATTCCACGAATATAAAATACCTGTCGATTGAAAAATCAGCCCTAAATATTTTAACGAATTAAATATCAATAAAAATAAAAATGACCTGGTAAGTAGTTATCTACTTACCAGGTAATTTTAATTGCAATGTTTATACATTGCAATTAAATTTATGAACATAGCATTAACTTTCTAAACAGCCAGGGTCAAATTAAATTAGCTAGCGAAACTCCGCAGACGTGATGGTATCGATATCTGAACATGATGAAATATAAATTCATTAATTTGAGGTATTTATGAATCATCGGCCGCTTTTGGTAATTTACGATACGATAAAACAAATGGAAACAGATTTTCTTAGCTCATAGTTCAAGTAATAACACTAGCAGCGGTCATTGACCTCCTAAAAAACTTCACCTTAATATTGTTTCATTAAAAAAAAAAAATATTGACATCAATGTCCATCACGTCTGGGAAGTTTCACTAGCTAAATTAATCTGACCCTGTATAAAAGACCGCACCGTTATTCATGATTTATACGACTACACACTACTACACAGTACACAGTCTTGTATGACTTGACATACCGAATTCCAATTGTGACCAGCATAACTTGACAAGGCGTGAGCGGGAAACTATTTTTCAATAGGAAATATTTCATTGCATTGCATTCATTGAATAAAAATGCAAAATTGGCGGGTTGGTCATATAATTTATTATTGTGTTAAATGCTTCCTGATGTTTCTGTGATCAACTGAATTTTATCCCCTGTTTTCATAATTTTGTTAGAGGTAATCTAGCTCAGCAAAGTGGGCTTTAAAGATCCGTGGCATACCTAGCTATCCGCCATTTTAATTTACTTTCAAAATGGCGGTCACGCATGGAACCTATATAAATCGATTATATTCTATTATCGATTAGAGTTTGCATGGATGTCAGCTATCGATTCAAATGGACACGTGGCAGCCATTAAAAAAAAAAAAACAAGATGGTGCGACAGTGGGTATTCAGCCAGGCTCCATATAAAAATCTTCAATCCTCTTTACGAAGAAAATAAACCCAGTACAGACAGAGGGTTTTAATGATTTTAACGGTTGTAATTTTTTACTATCGGGCTTGACACCGTCTCCCGAGACACCATTTTATCAATATCGTTCACCCATTGCCCCCAGTCCAAGAAATCCACAGCCTTCCCATTACCCAAACTACTAAGGACACGGATGCTGATCGCAAATATACGATCATGAAAATGGAATTTTCGGGTGGTTTCCATTGACGAAATGGCCTTGAGATAGGACTGATGCCAGCCTCGGGAAATATGTAGGGCGAAAAAAAGAAAATTATCTTTTTATAACTTTCAAGCAGAAACATATTCTGACTAGAAATCAAAATTAATAATTATGTATTCAACTTAGGACTGATTTTTCCATCGCCAGATAACTTTTATTCGATGAATAATATTGACGTTTGAAAGAAAGAAAAAACATTTATTTATCACAGACTAAAAGACACACAATACACCAAGATACATACATCAGATAGCAACTAATAAAAAAACAAATAGAAAGTATAAAGACAGTTTTTGTATGAAATAACTGTCAAAATATCAGAATTATTCCTCGAAGAAAGTCATCAGAAGGCCAATTCTCGTACCTAATTTAAAACGTGTAAATCTAGTCACAGTCTCATCTCGGCGACAAACAAATGTCAAAAACTTGTCAAAATGTAGGAAAATTAAAAGTATTTTTTTGACAGATTGAGACTGAGATCAGACTGTGAACGTTCTTAAAATAACGAGAATTGCCCCTCAGATGATTGAAAAATCACTCGTTAAGTTGAGAATCACCACAGAACATAATTACAAAAGACGTTCCCCCAAAACGCTCGCCCTTCACCACACATATAACAGTGAACTGTTCAAAATCCACACGTGTGTATCTTAACAACTGACCAAAGCTCTTGCCAGGTATGATAAAAGGCAATTTTGCTTTTTGAAGGTTTTTGTATCAAAAGGTCCATGGAAACATTATTATATCTAAAGGTCCATGGAAGTACCTACCTCATATACAGCAATGGACATTGACAGGTTAACGTGCAAGGTTATACTCGTATTAAATTGGCTAGCTAAACTCCACCGCGACGGATATCGATACATAAACATACAAATGAAAAAATAAAAAAAAATTGGTTCTTTTTTGTAGTCATTTGAAATATTAGAAGAAGATAAAAGGTACTTAGGTTCCTAATAGGCACCAACAAAAGTCGATCAAAACTTTTGTTTTTTTTTTTAATCGTAACTATCAATAGTTACAACAGAACAAACACACAGTACAGAACAAAGCCAGGCAGAAGTAAATTTTAACGAATACAAATTCTCAGCTAATATACGAAAAGCTAAAAAGCAGTCTCTCGAATCATTTCGTGTTTATTTATGATGAGTCAAAGTGACAGAGATAATAGACTTCTTTTGCTGACCATACCAACCTATATATATTCGATGAGATGGCAATCCACAATTCCTTTTCATCCTAGGTCAATATAAAAACACAACCACGTTATATCTCCACATTTATCGGACGACTGACCGCGGCCAAGTTTAACTAACCGTTAAAGGTCACCAATATCACCCGCAAATATCTTCGTAAAATATTGACTGGACCTTTACGTATTTATCTTAGATCCCGCGGTTATAGAGTAAATGTACGGGCCAATAACAACAGGACCACGAATCCGCACATAAACAATCAACCCGTCGCCGCCTGAGTAATGCGCACATTAGCGGGGTACTACACGGGGACTGGGGTACATCAAGCCCCCGTGAATTAACGCCGTCTTAAGTACGAACGCACACCAGTGTTTTATACGTCGCTTTTAATTAAATTACATTGCGTGCTCCGAAAGCCGCAAACGCCCGCGTACGTGTAACGTGCGCTGTTCATGTTTTTATGAGTAGTAAAATTTATTAAAATATTGCGGATTATGTCCTTAATGCCGTGTGGAAATTAAAATGATTTATTTTGACGGAGTTTTTTTACAGCCTGTATTTTTTCGTTCTCAACGCTCTTAAGCGTAGCAGCGTAGATATACGTTTGAATATGAAATTGTTGCTTTACCTAACATGTGTGTTTTGAAACGGATTTACAACTTTTTCTACAAAAAAAAAACTTTTTTGAAAGTGTATAGGTACTTTCAGATGAAATCCGTGAAAATCTGCTTTGCTTTTACAAAAGAAAGGATGACAAAACAAAAGTTTATTATTTAGTCTCAAGTACAAATAACAACAGCAGGTGCCTACGACAGGAAAATTGCAATGTGCCTTATAAAATGATAGTCCAAATTGAGCTGTCCTTGTCCCGTAAGCAACATGCCTCCCCTTTCAACTTTTCGTATAAAAAGACGAAACTGTAAAGACGGAATGTAACAAGAACGTTTAGTGCGGTGACCGAGCAGAATCGACCCCTACCATAGAGGCTCCCCTCGACCCAAATCGTGAAATAATGGACACCACAGCAAGCGATCACGTCGCAAATAGCTCACGCACAATCGAATTAATTAATCATGAGAAGCGAGTTCTACTAAAGTTAAAAAACTTATCGAAGTCGCCGGCGAAGTTTTAAGGAGAAGCTGACGAGGAATAGAACCGTAGATGAGAGATGAAAGTTCAGCCCGAGCTCGGAGGGAGAGAAACGAGCGCCAGACAAGAATAGCTGCAATTTAAAACTCGATTAGAATTCGAACATTGAGCGGGCGCGGTTATTAAAAACGGTGTCGTGGTACCGCGTCGAGGACTTCGATTTCATGAAACCGCAGTAAAAGTTCAGCTGCAGTCGTTTATTTTTTATGTAACCAAACTTTACAAAATCTAATTACTGGCCAAACCAAGGTGGAGCCCGTACCGATTACGAACGCTATGTTATTGGCTCTGCACAAACACACCGCAAAAGATTACATCGGGGCCATTTGCACGCTGCGGAATGGCGAGATTCGCAGAAATCAACATTTATATTGTCTGTAGAGCAATTGTAGTTCAAGTACAATACTCTTTATGGTTACTGTCATTTGCATGTAGAGAGAAAATGCTATAGAAAAGGAGGTATTGGAAGTTTGCGTTACCGTAAAATCTTATTTACCATAAAGTGTCACACGAGATTGGCAGAAGTTGGCATCTTTGTTTACGAGCTATAAAATAAATCGAATGAGACTGTACCTCGGTGGCGCAGGCTGGTGGCCTTGTACTTAAATACTCGTACGTGCTTGCTGCTCTGAATTGTTTATGATTTATCGATGTAATCACTGCAGACCACGTTATGGAAAAATAAGCGGTTTATTCTGTACTAGTTTCCTGGCTGCAATTTTATTTTTGTTTCTTTACTTAACAACTTTGTAATCAACAAAGGCTGTGAATCGTGGATCTTTGACAGTCGTTACGGGTCGTCAGAAGCCTGAAAGTCTGACAACCAGTCTTACCAAGGGGTATCGTATTACCTAGTAACTGGGTTGTGAAGGTCAGATTGGCAGTCGCTTCATGTAAAATACTGGTATTCAACTGCATCCGGTTAGACTGGAAGCCGACCCCAACATAGTTGGAAAGAGGCTAGGCAGATGATGATAGTGACTTAGCAACTGTGTAACTTGTTTCGTTTGTATTATTCTAGAAAACATCTAGTTATGTGAATAGACAATTTGTATATCTACGAGAATATGTATCTTTAGAAACTTATCTACAGACGGCTTAGTTATGATTCTGGTTTCATGAAAAGGGCTGTGAATAAAGTAGACATCACGTTCATACTTCCACAACATTGTCTGTATACTCAGGATTAAATATATGATGTAACCAAAATTTTTTAACCATATTTTAATTTAAAAGAGTGTCCGTGAAGTTTCCTGCCCGTTCTTCTCTATACTATGCTTTGAAATGACTGACCGACCTCTTGACAATTCAAAAGTGCCTGTAATTGATTTATTTTAAATAAATGTTTTGAGTTTGAATCTTACTATTTTAATAGGATTTCGAATCTTACTACTTTAATAGGATAATAGGATATTCATCAGATATCTATCCATTTTCTTACATCAACTTAATGTAATTTCTTACATGTAATAAAACTTCGGTGTCTCAGAGGGACCAATGCTTTGAAGCGTAAGTTATTTAATAAACCCAATTATAAATTAACCTAATTTTAATTATAAAGTACTCCAAACATTAACTTAACCCTATTTACCCCCACGGGAACCGGTAGCGTGTACGAAACAAATTCCTATCGCAAACACCGACATACTAATAAGTTAACAAACATTTTTTTACTTTCCCAGTGGCAAAGTCGCGGGCCAAAGTAAAGTTAACAAACACGAACATAGCTATTCCACCGCGGACACTAATTACTTTATCGGACAAACCGTGTCAATGAAATGCAGTGTTTTCATTGAAATACACGTCGATTAAATTATAATTTGCCAATCAGCTCTAACAGTTGGACGAAATACTGGTAGCGATGTAGAGCCAATCAAAATTGCAAATTTCAGCGTTGCTTCGTTAACTATGCGAACGGGCATTAACAAGATTGTCTTTACATTGCATTCGTAAAAATGTAAACGGGTGTTTCGATATTCTGTGAGGGTTCCGTGAGGCGGTAAATGGCTGCTGTGTGGACAATAGCACAGCTCTCAGTGAAAAAATGAGAGAAATCATTTTCCGATGCTCGATATGGAAAGTATGCTTTTTATTAGGTACTTCTAAACAACCGCACGGTTCGATCAGGTTAAGCTACGCTTGCCGCGGTTGGTCCATGGATGGCTGACCATCTTTACATACAAAGACCCCTCCGTGCCTCGGAATGCACGTTAAGCCGTTGGCCCGGCTGTCATTCGTAGATCTTTGACAGTCGTTACGAGTCGTCAGAAGCCCGAAAGTCTGACAACCAGGCTTACCAAGTGGTATCGTATTACCCAATAAGTGGGTTGTGGATGTCAGATAGGCAGTCGCTCCATGTGAGATACTGGTATTCAGCTGCATCCGGTTAGACTGGAAGCTGACCCCAACATAGTTGGGAAAAGGGTAGGCAGGTGATGACTATTACTGTTAGCCTCAGTAATCAGACTATAATGTTCCCACTGTTGGTACAGACGCCAGCAGGTCAAGCTACCCGAAACTTTCAAATTTTTCCAATCAACCTTGAACCTTAATGCTTTAGCGATAAAGTTGAAAATCTATTACAGAAATTTGACAGATTGTAGTAGCTTGATGTGCTGGCGTCTGTACACAGGCCTCCTCTATTCGAGAGGGAGTGGGTTGTAATCTACCAAGCGGGCCCAGTGCGAGCGGTAGAGGTCACATGTCTTGATGAATTTTTGGATCCAGGACCTGTGACACGATGTTTTCCTTCACCGTTTTGAGAACAGTGGTGATGATATTATTCACACAAAGTAAAGCACTTACCTACCTGCCTGGCTGGTTTGAAGTGTCTGTTTTGCCGAAAAGGTAAACTTTTCTTCACAAAATCGCGTGCGTATTTCTAAAGTGTTTGTAAATGTATATATGCAACAATACCTTATTGTTTTTCAGCTGGTAATTGGGCTTGTGTGCCTATTCTTAAAAAGTCTATACCTTTTTTAATAAATGTACAGACGCCAGCAGATCAAGCTACCCGAAACTGTCAAATTTTCCCAATCAACCTTGAACCTTAATGTTTTAGCGATAAAGTTGAAAATCTATTAAAGAAATTTGACAGATGGTAGTAGCTTGATGTGCTGGCGTCTGTACCTTGAATAATTAAGTCACCCCTGAAGAAAATAAAAGAAACATAAAACCATGTTCCCAAGAATGTAAAATTTTCGTTAAGATATTCTAAACGTCTAAATAAACCTAGATTTTGCACTTTATCGCCCGTAATAACACCTATAAAAATATTCATTTACACTGCGCTGAAGTTACTTGAAGGCATTTATTTTGCTGTGCTATAAAGTGGGTTTCACATAAAATACCGGGTTTGTTTCTAAATCGGTGTTTCTTTTTCATTTTGCTTATTATTTATTATTATAATAAGCCTGTGTTGTCCCACTGTGGGGCAAATGCCTCCCTTCCCTCCTTCCACTCTACCTTCTCTTTCTCTTCTACTTTTCCAGGTCTACTGCGATTGTGGGCCAATCCTTTGAGAAGGAGTCCAGCCCATCTCACCATATCTTTCCTTCATTTCACCCATACTTACTTGATATTTCACTTACTTTTTTAAACCTTTTTATAGCTTTCACAATTATTATTTCATGTCCTGGGCTTGCCATGTCCTGCGTCAGCCGTTACGTTTATTGAAGGTACAACGTAAATTATTTTTCCAGCCATAAACTCTTTTAACAACTTAATACAACACGCAGCGGCCAGTTACGTCGGCGTTTATAATGAATAATGATCAATAAAATCCTACCAAACGCGACCGCGTGTAATCCCGAAGAGCTTTTATAGCACGCCTCCAAAACATATGAAATAATTTCATTTTGCCTTCTTCGTTAAAACATCACAAGCGTGAGTTATGTCCGTGCGTTCGTTTGATCTTAGTTATTCAGTCCCCTTAACTTGAAAATAATATTTAGCGAAATGGAGTAGATACGATGTGAGGGTTGGTAATTAAT
This sequence comes from Apamea anceps, assembly GCA_951799955.1. Classification (NCBI taxonomy): domain Eukaryota; kingdom Metazoa; phylum Arthropoda; class Insecta; order Lepidoptera; family Noctuidae; genus Apamea; species Apamea anceps. The sequence continues at coordinate 8,367,514 of OX637501.1, forward strand.
TAAATTAAGTTCGGAATACGTTAGGAACAAAGTTGGATGTGGCTACCGGCGACTTGTTAATAGCTAAGGGGATGATCCGTCGGTCCGAGCGGCCGTATGGTCCCCCGGTCCCCGGAGGCCCGGAGAGCCAGGAGGCCTCAACACCCCACATGCTAATAGCCAATCATATTCTGTTTACATTCCATCACCGAGTATGAATAATTTGTTATTGTCTGCGTAAACATGGCGCGCGCCGCGTCACGAGTCCATTGTCTACTGGATTAATTTGCTGTCCAGTGTCGACGCAATCGAGCCGCCGATTCAATGCCAACGATATCAAAGAACAATTGGGCCCCGTCCGATTGTAGCCGATTAATAGAAATCGAAAATTGGATTTTATTATCTGAATGCGTGCTGATAACTTTTCGAGATTCTTTTGTTTCAAATGTTCTGTTAAATTAAACTCTGGAGCTTTTTTATTGATTTCCATATTAAATGACTTTAGAGTTAATAGCACAATATATTTAATATCTAGATTACTCATAAGTTCATCAATTATTGTAGTCCCTTACATCGTCTTCTAGGGTTGGATTTAGACGTGGTGTTAAATCTGAGCAAAATGATCTCACTTCTCTGAGAATTATTCACTACCTCCTCTTGTCCTATCCACATACCTATCAGAAACCAGATCTCAGAACTAGCACCAGCCAGTATTAAAGCTTGTTACCACTAAATCCGATAGCCCTGTCTTACAATTATTACAAACCTAACTCCCTTACCTACCGATAAAACAGAATACAGTACGGTACTTCAAATAAATCCTGTTCAATATATGCTTAAGTATCTCGCATGCTGTGAGCTGAGTTCACATTGTAAGTAAGCCTTGAGGGCTCCCCTGTAAACCATGTTACGTCGTAAATCTAGCAAGGTGCCCTGTTTCAAGCCCGTATCGTGCCCGGGCGCTTGCAAATTGCAGGCTATCGATGGATGGGAGTTGGTCAACTTTTCTTGTATGGGCATGGTGTAGTGTGTGGGTCTTTTGAGGGCAGTGGGGATGGAGGATATTTCAACAGTACTGTTTTTAAAAAACAGAAAAGTATTATATTGGCAGTTTGTGTGAATATCAATCAATACACTATGTTCTCTTTCGCCTTGATTGCTTGAAAAGTTATCGGGCAAAACCACAAGTAAATTTCTGTGAGGTAGGTAGTACCTAATAAAAATTCTGACGAAAACAGCTTAAACGCTCAAACCTGTTTTCATTTTATCAAAGTAAACTAAACAACCAAAACTTAATTTAATATCCACTTAATACCCCGTCAAAATATAACAAAATAAAAAGCGATAAATCCACGGAGCGAGCGCCATAAAATCTCGATAAAATTGGGACATTATTTCAAATATTTGCAGTTCATAATTTCGTTTCTCCTCCTTGTTACTTCACCATAAACGGTAGATTAAGCTGGTGTACTATCGAGCGTGGTTTCTGGCAATCAATTTTGGTTAGACAATATTGGATTTTAATTACGAGTATCGCAGGTCGCACTCGCTTCGACTAATCGATGAACTATGCGAATCGTTGTCAACTGTTATTGTGGTAACCGCCAATAGATTTATTATTATTATCGTCTCCGTTAGCGGTGATTGATAGTTACTTTGTTATTAAATTACGCAGTGTTTAGGGATTTTTTTGGAGCTTGCCAATTTTCGTGATAGCGGTTTATTAGGGGAGCGCTTGGTAGTAATTGATCTTAATGGAATATTGGGATTTTTAATGGGATTAGGTGAACTTTAATTATATTTTAAAACTTAACTTAAATCTCGCTTCTTTGGCCCAAAAAATTCGTAGGAGGAGCGGAACTCGATGATTTTGGGCCAACTTAATAATAAAGTCAATGGCGCCGATTCCCTTGTTCACAAACTAAACTAAATTTAAGTTCAGTGCATCTTTTTCATTCTATTTCATTAAGAAAAGGACAGAAGATAAAATATTAGTTTAGTTCTGTCAAATTAGTCCGCGCCTGACGTAAATTGACGTATTTTTAGTGGCCATGTTTTTAATCACGTCTAACTTGTCTATGGAGTATCATAATTTGACAGGACTAAACTAATATTTATCTTCTGTCCTTTTCTTAATGAAATAGAAAGAAAAAGATGCACTGAACTTAAATTTAGTTTAGTTTGTGAACAAGGGAATCGGCGCCATTGCAGTAAAGAAAGAAGAAAGAAAAACAGAAAATGCCTTTATTTGCGGCAAACATGACGCATAAAAAGAACATAAAGACACAAAAAAAAACAAGTTGGGGGTAAACATGCGTCACATTCACGCAAAACGGCCATCGCTCAGCATAATGCTAAGACCCTATACGAGACAGAGCTCCAGCGCTGGTTTTCGGCGACAGCCGGCGTTGACGTGACGACGTCAACCAGTGCAGCATGCAATTAGACATTAATAAAATAAAAACAACAATCAAAACATGAAATAAAATAAACCAACAAATTAAAAAATTAAACTTGAAATATAATAAATTATGTCATATTTTGATTGTTGTTTTTATTTTATTGCAATGTATATGATTAGAGATAAACTGGAAAAGGATACGAGTATTAGTTTAAGTTCTTAACTGTAGCATTAGGGTAAACCCTGTAATGATAGTTTAAGCTGTTATAAAAAAAAACAACAATGAAAACATGAAATAAAATAAAATAGACGGTAGGTAGCCCGTTTTAGTTTTTTTTCAAGGTTATTATTGTGTGTCACTTGATTTGCGTCTGTATTGTAAAGAACAATACGTATAACGTGTCTATACTTTTTTGGATTTTTTTTTGACAACCAACGAAAAAAAATAAAAAATCAAAGAAAAAATTACGTCGTACGTCATTTTTCTATGAAACAGCAGATCTTCTTTTATGACCGACGAAAAATTTCTACGCTACCGTCTAGAATCATGTGCTGAATTCACGAAAACAGTATAAGGTATTTTTTAAGTAATACTTGTAGTTTACGACGCAAACAAAAAAAAAGCTATTTCACACAACACCTCGAAATAATTTGAGGCCGTCCTCTAAGCCTGAGTGGGTACCAATATGCGTCACTGGGCTTTATAATTCCATAGATGAAAACGTGCATGAATATATGCAAAGCCGCAGACTCTAGCGGCCTTGTACATCAACATGCACTTAAAGCACTAAGCACATAAATGTTATGGTAATGCGGGGTTTTTTTTTCTAATATAATGCGGTAAAGGCGTCTAGGTGAGCTGCAGTTGAGCATACAGAAGTAGGTAAGTTAGTTTATACAAATGCTTAATTAACAATCAAGTTTTATGTTTTAATGCCTTATTTTTAACCGACTTCTAAAAAAGGGGGAGGTTCTCAATTCGACGGTATGTTTTTTTTTTTTTTGTGTGTTTGTTACGCGATTTCTCCGCCAATTGTGGACCGATTTTCAAAATTCTTTTTTTGTTCGAAAGAAGATACTTCTGAAGTGGTCCCATAGAAATTTCATCAAAAACGGTTCAGTAGTTTGGTTTTTAAACCTAAATTACTGGTAAAAATCACAACTTAAAAGTGAAAAATAAAAACTTTTTTGCAAAAAAAAAACAACCGACTTCCAAAAACGACACTACAAAGTGAAAAATAACTTTAATTTCGAAAGTCGGTGGCAAACAACGAAAATGCGAACCCGACGACACCGACTTCCGAAATTAAAGTTATTTTTCACTTTGTAGTGTCGTTTTTGGAAGTCGGTTGTTTTTTTTTTTTAGTACTCTATACACAGTGGATTTTTGAGTAAAAGTAACCATAACCGTTGTGTACCCACAAGAAAACGGGCTAAGGAAACTGTTCTTAATTTTGTGAGAAATTTTGATCTGCAGTCACAGGTTGGTAATAAAATACTTTCATGATGGAGTTTCTTGCTCATTCTTCTCCATAGGTACCTACTACGCTTTGAAATGGGCAACTAGCTTCATCTTCCTGATTGGCCTACCCAATGACAATTCAAAAATGCCTGTAATTGGTTTATTTGAAATAAATGCTTTGAGTTTGACTATCATTCAAATACAGACATGGGAATTCAGGTGAAAACCTAATTCATTGGACATAAAGTCGTTGATAACCACAGCCGACGACCTCGATTTTCAAAGAAACTAAAAACAATTTTCACAGCGTCTGTTATAGCCCGGATACGCTTAAATCGAGCTAGCCATGTTCATAAAAAAATAATAAAAATTGGTTAACACAGTTAATAAAAAACACTACCTGATAAATACTGTTAAAAATATTGTTAGAAAATTGAAATAAAGATTATTTTCTGTATTCTGGAAGTTAGTCCCACAATTTTTGTGATTTCAATACTTCCACCAAAAATATTGGTACGCATAACGAAACAGCGTTATGGGAAACAAAACGATGACAGTCGATCGTGCTTCGACAGTAAAATAAAACTGGCTTGTTCGTATGACGGCCAGCTGAAATATTGTTAAACTTGCAAAATGGACGAGTGGTTAGCGTTGGCCGTTTGTCGCAGTCGATACAACTATCGATTTTGTATGCGAGATAGCTGAGGAAGCATCTACATCAATGGCCCATCACTGGCAGTAGCCCATTCATGCTACATGCGCTAATAATTAGACGGTTTAACTAATTTTTAGTACCTAATACCTATTGATATATCCGTAATTATTTAATGATCTTAAATTGAGGTTTAGTTTTAATCTTCTTTTTGTCAAGAAATTTAACACTTCAGCTATAACCTCAATACATTAATTGTGTCGTTATATAAAAAATATAAAATCTAAATCATATATATTATTTTTCAATAAACTCTGCTGAATACCGATACCTAAAATAAGTGGGTATCAACAATTATATTTATTTTTTGTTATTAGAATATCCTTTCCTTGTTATGTTATTGTGGCTATACAACAAAAAATCTTATGAACGGAAACAAAAAATCACGGGTTTGCTTTGTTTTATGACCAATTAATCATAAATTGATTTATTTGTCTTATAGAGAGATGTGTGATGATTCAAAGATCGCTTTATAAATAAAAACATCTTTGAAGAAATTTCACGCAAACTCAGTTCATTTGTCGATACAGGTTAAAATCACGGGTTTGCTTTGCCCGTGATTTTGACAAGAACTTTATCATAAACCCAAACTAGTTTTTTGATAAAAAATCTGGATTATTACAGGTTTATGATGAAATTGAGTTCAAAATCTGTCATCTTCTGGTTTTTCATCAAAAACCTAATTTTATGAAAAACCTGCGACATATCCATTGCTTAGCCTGAACAGCTACCAGCGTATGTTACATATACGCGAATTTTAGCAATGCAATCGTAAGAACAGGTCGCCACTATGACGCGTTTTCTAAATGCAACAGAAATATAATGTTATTTCGCGTAGTGCGACGTCAGTTCATTAGTGAGTGTTATCTGTGGAATGTTGAGACATCACTCATACACGCACACGCACTGGCGGTATCGTGCTCGCACAGTTCATAGCAATGTAGTAATTAGTTTGCCATTGGAGTTTTGAGCGATACTGTACATTACATACGTGTCGAATTAATACACTCCTTTTTGAAGTCGGTTAAAAAAAAAGACTCAAATCACACAGCAAATCACCAGTCTTCAAAACACAACATTACCAAAGATGCATAGAGTGGAGTGGTGCAGCTGCGGATTGTCTACCGTCTGAATTAGTGCAGGTTCGTTGTCTGCACCGACACAAATTATTGTGGACCTCACCTTATAACCGTCTGTTTCTTACTTTCTATATGCACATGAATAAACTCACACCTTTTTCTCATGGAGGGCAGAAACTATAGAACGACACCTACTACGATCGTTACACACTTCATTTGCTTCGTTCACGTTCACCCGGTCGTCCGTTTCTAGTCCAGTTATTCATCATCTGCCTAGCCTTTTCCAACTATGTTGGGGTCGGCTTCCAGTTTAGACTGGAAGCTGACCCCAACATAGTTAAAAATACTGATATTGACCCAAAATACTGGCATTCAGCTGCATATGGTTAGCCGTATGCAGCTGAATAGGTACCAGTATTTTACATGGAGCGACTGCCTATCTGACCTCCACAAGTTCCACAACCCAGTTACTGGGTAAATACAATACCCTTTTGTAAGACTGGTTGTCAGATTTTCGGGCTTCCGACTAGTGTAACGACTGTCAAAGATCCACGAATGACAGCAGGGACCAACGGCTTAACGTGCTTTCCGAGGCACGGGGGGTCTTGGTATGTAAAGATGGACCCATCTAAGGACCAACCGCGGCAAGCGTAGCTTAACCTGATAGATCGACCCGTGCGGCTGTTATTACTTAGCCACAAGCCCCTTTTAGTCTAATTATTTTTATAATTTCTACTCTACAACTCAAACTCTAGCTTTACACATTCCGTATTTTAATTCCAAACAGGTAGTTTCCTGGAAAATCAATCCATTGGGTGAGCCTGAATCTAAGTGATTAGCAGATCGAGTTGTATAATAAATCTCTAATATTCTGTATATTGCACAGTATAAAATAAAGCAGTGTCTTTTTGTGCCTGTCTGTATGACCGCTTAGTTCTTCTAACTTGCAAGATGGATTTTGATGGGTTTTTCACCATCATTTAGTGAATTTATCCAGGAAGTTTTATATGTATATTTAACTGAAGGCATGCATCATTTTGTTTTTAGTAAAACAATACATTGTTTTACCAAAAATTATATTGTTCATAAAAATTACATTATTATATGGTTGCTGTAGCAGCAATGTATATATTTGTTAGCTTCACAGTTAGCTTACATACAAATAGTTTTCTCTCGGACGCCATTGCTGTCTTCCACCTGGTGTCGTCCATCCATCACTCACTATCGACTAGTAATGTTCTTACGTACTAAACATATGCATGTACGAGTACAGTCACGAGCACCAATATGTCAACACTTGGCAACTTTCAATTTCGATTTTTTCGTAAATAACGAATGCAACATTGAAATACGATACATTACATAAACCTATGGGTTCGAAAATGCTATGTTCATAACAACATAAAATTTCTTTAAAAAAGAAAGGAGTAAATCGCTTTTAAATAAAGCCGAGTGTATAGGTACATACTTTTGCTCGTGACTGCACGTACTACAGCTTTCCCTTACACCTATAATTAATTATAACAAACATAATCTGATAAATGTTTTGGAGGAACTATGTTTCCTCTACACCTAAAATAAGTTTGCACTCACCCCTTGCACTCAAACTATCCATTATTTTTACGTTTGACGGCTCATAAGCTTTAGTGTTTTCCAAGACCTGCGCAATGCTTATCCTACACGGTGCAATTAAAATATAATAATCAGCCTATAATGTTCCCAATGCTGGGACACTGGCCTCCGCTCTGTGAAAGTGGGCCATAATCCACCACGCGGGCCCAGTGCGGGTTAATGGATTAAAATATGGTGCAATAAAAATTAAACTCTCTCAAACTTTTATAATCCCCAGTCAGGCTTTCGACAGGCCGCAGACAGCGGCGTAACAGCAGGTCGCGGGTAGCGCGCGGATCAGTTGTACGTGCAGCGCTCAGTTCAACTACGCGTGCAGCGCTCAGTTCAGCTACGCATGCAGCAGCCTGTTTGGTGAGGTTGTAGAGGTCCTGCCCTCAGCCTGGACGTAGAAGCCAGGACGTAGAACCGTTAGATTTGGGGTACGCAATGTCTTGAGGTTCAGGGAACCACTCCTGCTTGCTAGGCAAGGAGATGTTAAAAATGGCCAAGTGTTCTTAGGAAGTTAGTGTTGTGCCATGATTCTAGTGATGTGACTTGCAACTTACTAATTGTAAAATATGTAGCAGTAGTCGACTATTTACCGTTGAGACCCCTCAATGCTACAGTAAATATCATTGCGCAATCTTCAATATTAACCCTAAATGGTCAAAAACATTGCGCAATACGTGATATTGTGGTATATAGAACCGCTTTAGATATAGCACAGAAATCGAGATGTTTTGACATGCCACCACAGTTGCACCCGTGCGAAGCAGGAGCGAGTCGCCAGTGCACTTAAAATCGCTTCGTGCTCGTAAATATGGTTTATGTTAATATTCGATCCAAAGAGAGAGGATGTAGCAACAATAGGATTATAGTGGGAGTCATCGCCTCAGACTGTCTAGGCGTGGCAACACTGCTCACGTATTTGCAGTTACAAGTGCAGGGCTGGGTCATAATATTACAATGTAGATGCTTACTCAATAAGATAGGTTCATACGTTAACGTTCAGAAGTTAACGTATGACGAAACCGATAATCTTATTACAATTTTGTAGAGACAATTGTAATAAGATTCTCGGTTTGGTTCGGTAAATGAACTAACACTATTTAAATTAAGGCATTGTTTGTTTAATTTATGTTGTATTTCTATAAGTACTTGCATGACACTTAATACCAGAGGGGCAATTCTCGTAATTTTATGACCGTTCACAGTCTGATCTCAGTCTCAATCTGTCAAAAAATACTTCTAATTTCCCTACATTTTGACAAGTTTTTGACATTTGTTTGTCGCTGAGATGAGACTGCGACTAGATTTTGAACGTTTCAAATTATGAGAATTGGCCTTCAGTTGTATGTCATATCTGGAGGAACTTTGGCTCCTAAAACACAGGCTTTTGGCCTAGTTTAGGAGGCATCAGTTCGCCCTTTAATGTGACTCTATTGTACAATATATCTTTAATCCTGTGTACTTATGTATGATTTTCAAAGTGTACAAATAAATGTATTATTATTATTATGCTTACCGATGACACACAGCTTAAGTAAGCCCAACACCAAACGATTATTTTTAATTTCTCGTAAAAGAAGTTTCTATGTCTAGACTTGAAAAGATTGAAGGTCTGACTCAGTTACAGATAGCTTTAAATTCAGACTACATACTCGTACTTATCAATACGGTCTTTATAAGTATTTTCGGAGTTGGTAACTTTTCGTTATTTTATCGTACAGAAAATGGTCTACTGGCTTCCTTGAAACATTCGATTGAGATTCATAAAAATCGTTTTATGGGTGTCTACATCTTTCTAACCCATTTCTCGGAATAGCCTGGCACACCTCGCCGCGATTTTACATTCAAATCGTAAAGACAACATTGTCACAAAAATCCTATGGGAGCTGACATGTTTCAGATCACATAAAAATGATTTTATGATTCTATCAGAGCAACCCACTCCACTCTCCGGCTTATGAATAAAAAGTACATAAAAACTGTTTGTAAAGTGGTCCGTAGTGCATTTCGTTGATTTATAAAACATAATATATAGAATGTAGTTTTCGATTTTATGTATCAGTAGTGAAGTTACGTTGTAATCTATTTTGTGATATAGTCGTTTCAACATTGTATGGTCGCAATTCAACACCGAATTCTATAAGAATCAATGTCGAAAAATGACGTCAACATCATGTCCAATATTCTTGAACGTTTCATAAATCAATCAAAGGTCCTTTTGATTAATTTGAATTTGATTTATTCGCCCGATATGAATTAGTTTTTCAACAATGCACGATGAACTTACACAATCTCAATTCAAGTGGGACACACTCGTGCCAAATATTTATCTGCATAAGCATAAAACGTACTCAGCCACTCGGGGAGGCTTAATTGGCGAAAGGCGAAATTCAAGTACCTGGGTCACTGGGTCACCGAGTCGCTTTCAGATGATGTGGATATTGAAAGGGAACGCAGGGCACTGGCAGTGAGGTCGAACATGCTGGCCCGTAGGTTTGCACGGTGTAATGACCAGGTGAAAAGGACTTTGTTTAGAGCATACTGCCAGTCCTTTTACTCGTGCAGCCTATGGATCAAATACACTCAGCGAGCTTTCAGTGCCTTGCGGGTCCAATACAATAATGCTTTCAGGGCGTTGATGGGGCTGCCACGCTACTGTAGTGCATCAGGGATGTTTGCGGCAGCCCAGGTTGATGGCTTCCATGCTATACTGCGCAAAAGAATTGGCTCCCTGATGCGGCGCGTGCGGGGCAGTCCCAACAGCCTCCTGAGGGTAGTGGCAGAACGACTGGATGCCGACTGTCCTATTATGAGGCACTGGACGAGGATTCACATTACCTGTGAAACCTCGTCGGGTGCCCTCAGGTTTTAATTGTTGTTGTTTTTATTTATTTTTTATATTGTACTAACATAGTTTATAAGTCTGATTGTTACTAACCTAATATGGACCTACTACAGTCTGAAATAAATGATTTTTATTTATTTATTTATTTAATGAGCCGTAATCCACCACACCGACCCAGGGCGGGTTGGTGAATGTCACATGCCTTCGAATTTTTGGTTCAAAGGACATGCCGGTTTCCTCACGATGTTTTCCTTCACCGTTTTCAGAGGAATGATGATGAAATAATTTACACAAAGTAAAGCGCCTGCCTAGGTTCGAACCCACGACCTATAACTCGTAAGTCGGAGCTATTACCACCGGGCCACATGATGAAAATGAACATTTTAAAAAACAACATTTTCGGGAAATCAAAAATCACATATTGTTATGTTGCTAACCAAATCACAAGAAAATATTCTCCGCTCCAATTTTCCAGGTTCTAAGCTTTTGTTTAGCCCCATTTTACAGTACAATAAAAGTTCGCGACACATGCAAATCGTCGCTTTTATCCAATTACATAATTCAACAGGCTTTGAAAAATTACTGCGGCTGTTTTTGCCTTTCTAGAGTCACACGTTCAGAACATTAGTAGGGCATGCAAACACTGGAACAGAATCACTTGTGCAGTGTTTTCCTGATAACATTTGAAAGTGTTTTTACAGAAAACAGAGTATAAGAAATGTGTAAGATTTATTTGTGAAATCTATAATAATTCTTACAATTTGTATCGAGCAACGAGGTTAGTGCCTTTTTTATTTTGGGTAGGTACCGCAAGCAATTTGTATTGTCTTTGGTCTTGGTGGTGACCTACCCTGACATGAAACAATTGAAAACATTGTAAAACTTTTAAGGCCTTGAATACGATGCTTTTCTTTTTAACCGACTTCAAAAAAGGAGGAGGTTCTCAATTCGACTGTAATTTTTTTATATTTGTTACCTAAGAACTCTGTTATTTATAAGCCGATTTTCAAAATTATTTTTTTATTTGTAAGGATAAAAGTGAAAAATATAAACTTTTTTGCAAAAAAAAAAAATCAACCGACTTCCAAAAAAGATTTCCAGAAAAGGGTCGTTCAACTACAGATGCGGGTTTTGCTCTGTTGAGACACATATTTGACGCATGGGAGAAATCGCAAAATGCTATTGGAGTTTTCTGTGATCTCTCCAAAGCCTTTGATTGCATGCACCATGACACGCTTTTGTGTAAGTTACGTCATTACGGTGTCCGAAACGAGGCTCTCAACGTAATAATTTCTTATTTACATAACAGGGTCCAATGTGTACATGTTAATGGCGCGAAATCTTCCGGGCTACCAGTTCAGTTAGGTATTCCGCAAGGCTCAATACTGGGTCCATTCTTGTTCTTAGTATATATCAATGATTTACCATTCCATTTGAAGAGCATCTGTGAATTTGTACTGTTTGCAGATGATACCTCTCTTATTTTTAATGTAGACAGGAATAGACAAGATTTTGACGACGTAAACAGTGCACTCTCGATAGTTACAGATTGGTTTACGTCAAATAACCTAGTTCTCAATGCCAAGAAAACGAAATGTGTAAAGTTCGTCTTACCGAATGTCAGAAAACTCCCAACATCGTCTTAAATAAAGAGGTGCTTGAAACAGTAGGCTCGGCAATTTTTCTAGGACTAACAGTAGATGCCAAACTTCAGTGGGGACCTCATATATCAAGTCTAGCAGGAAGGCTCAGTTCGGCTGCCTACGCCGTCAGGAAAGTAAGACAATACACTGACGTTGATACAGCTCGTTTAGTCTACTTTAGTTATTTTCACAGTGTTATGTCCTACGGTATTTTACTGTGGGGCAAAGCCGCTTACATACAAAATATATTTGTCCTTCAAGAACGAGCTGTTCGAGCAATTTACCAGCTAGGTGCCAGAGTTTCTCTAAGAGATTTTTTTAAAGATATTGGTATTCTCCGGTTGTATCACAATTCATCTTCGCCATCTTATATATTAGGCAAAAGCTGCACTTGTACACTAAAAACAGTGATATTCACAGTGTTAACACTAGAAATAAGGACAAACTACGTGCCCCCTTTCACCGGCTTCATAAGGTTCATAACTCATTTGTTGAGCTTAGTATAACGTTTTATAACAAGATACCCTCTTCTTTGCTAGACTTGCCTTTTAATGCGTTTAAAGCTCAAGTAAAATCCAACCTTTGTTCAAAGGCTTACTATTCCATCAACAACTATTTACACGATAAGAATAGTTGGTCGCCCTAATTAACTCAAGACAATGTTCATGTTCTTTCTCCAGAATTAGCTTACTGACAGGTTATTGTTATTAGTATTAACTTATTTATTTATTTTACTTCGATGGTCCTAGTTTTTCATCTGTGACTCCAAGTGACCGCTATGTGATGAACCCAGCAATGCATAAATATGTAAGCTGTCATGCCCTTTATGCCTGGAGGCTTTTATTTAGGTAGTAAGTTTTTATTTACATTTTAATCAATTATTTTTCAGCTTGAGTACGTATAGTTTTTATTATATTTGTTGGTATATTGGCGTGGCTAGCTGATATATTGCAAGTAATTTAATTTTATGTTATGTGCCTTGTAATGTTAATTACTTAACGCCTAGTATTGTATACAATCAAGTATCAAGTATTTTCTAACTGAACAGACAGCTGTGCTGCTGGGGAGTTTGTTGCGCCACTTCTTCTTCCCAGCGATAGCACTAGGAAGTGGTGAAGGGCGGGCGTTTTTGGGGGACTGTCTTTTGTAATTTTGACGTTCGAAAAGTGACTCTTGAATAAATGACTTTTGATTTTGATTTTGATTGACACTACAAAGTGAAAAATAACTTTAATTTTTTTTTTTGAAGTCGATGGCAAACAACGAAAATGCGAACACAGCGTCACTTTTTGGAAGTCGCTTGTTTTTTTTTTGCAAAAAAGTTTTATCTTTTATTTTTTTTCTTTCTTCCTAATCCTCATGGATGCTCTTCAAGACGAAGGGATAAGCTATGTGTTAGTTTCTTTCTGACTAAAATCCTACAATGTTCTTCCATGTATGATATCTTTAGGATATCCTCTGTAACTTGTCATGTGATAACCTCATTTTATCACCCTTTTTATTAAATGTTCAGATTCAGATTTCCGTTTTAATTCAAGTTTTCTCTTCAAATCACGCATGAACCGTCCCAGATATTGCAGATAGATCTGCTGCGATCTCGTTTCCTTTGAATTTTTCCGCAACACACACGCAGGGTTGCCAGGTACATGCAAACAGTAGCAATCGAAATTGCAAATTTGTGCAGGGGGGCCCGTTCGGTTCGTTAGCGAGTTGTGTTTACGCGCCACCAACAACTAGGGTTGTCCACCGCTAATTGGTCCAAGTTTGCATTTAGTTTTATTTAATAAACTGTACGTAATGTATTCAATTTGATTTAACGCTACCGTGGGTAACGTTTTTGGGAGGAATACCTATGGTTTGTTAAAAAAATATGATGGTTTTTTGTCAGCGTGGAAAATCTAAACAATGGTCGCAACTTCTAATTGAGGGAAGTCAGAAACTTGGGATGACCAGAATAATGTCAGCTATTAAATATATATTTCCTTCCGTACCTACCTTGTATTAACAATAAATCTAGGAAATTCCATTTTACTTTACACATCCACTGCTGGACATAGGTCTCCCGTAAGCACTGCTACTTCTATCGGTTCAGTGCTTCTCGCATCCAGCGGATTCCTGCGGCCTTCACAATGTAATCGGTCCATCTTGTGGGACTCCTTCCAATACTACGTCTTGCGGTACGTGGTCGAGACTACAAAACTCGGCCCCATCAGCCATCTCACTTTACCTAATTATACTGTAGCGGTATCTACTACGCCACATGCGAACAACGCGTCATCGCGCAAGCAGAGTTTACCGCGCAATTAGCATACATACAAACTTCCCGACATCAGTCGTTGGGCAATTGCCCGCCAGACACAACACCCGTCTGGTCGGAGGATCCTCCCTTTACTATGGAGGATGAGCGAATTTTACACCCTGTTCTTCATACCTCTAAAATACTAAGTAGGTACAAAAATAAACACCCCGCATAATAACCCAACCCTGTGAACGAAAACACTATGGAATAATGATCTTTCTTTTGCGGAACGTTTTAATAATGGCAAAATTGTACAATTTGCATATTTGTGCACCAATCCATTACCTGTGCTAGCCACATTTGTGCCGTACGCCCGACGTTTGCCCACTTGTGCCGTATGCCCGGCGATTGCTCATTCGCATAAAACTTTTAAATTATAATATGTTTTTCTTTTTATGATTGCTTTATATTCAACTGATTTTAATGTCGTGAAAATAGTATTTTTATATAATTATAAAACTCATTTTTAAGAAAGCAGCAAGGATTTTTTCATTATAAGTTTTTTGTCCATTTTTCAACTACGTTGTCATATATTATGAACGCGGAACAAATAAATAAAGAACAAAATGGTTTTGCATTCAGCATGTAGTTGGCAACGCGAAACATACTTATTTGTTGTATTCCGGCCAAGCCAGTGCAGCATAGAGCACAAAATAATATAATTTATATAAAATGTCGTTGAAAAAGTAACCATAATGGAACATAACATTCATGTATGTGAATTTATTAAATGGTCATCGTCTGCCTAACCTTTTCCAAGCTATGTTGTTTTGGGCTTCCAGTTGTACAGACGCCAGCAGGTCAAGCTACCCGAAACTATCAAATTTTCCCAATCAACCTTGAACCTTAATGCTTTAGCGATAAAGTTGAAAATCTATTAAAGAGATTTGACAGATTGTAGTAGCTTGATGTGCTGGCGTCTGTACTAGATGCAGCCAGTATACCAGTCTTTTACATGGAGCGACTGCCTATCGAACCTTCTCATCCTGTTATCAATGAATGAGTGAATGAAATGCACCGAGCCCAGCATGGCTTGACAAGACTCAATTAATCGAATGGACCCCGAGATTCGCAATCGCAGTAGCCCCTGTAGCCTCATGATTCATGGTACTACAGAGACCATTGCATTGGAACTCAGTCAAATGCCCGTAGGGTGCTACGTGGATGGTGTCAGCGTGAACAATCTTAGCTATGCCGACGATATGGTGCTGCTGGCTCCCTCGATTAGTGCATTGCGGAAGTTACTTGCCGTGTGTGAAAAGTATGCGGACTCACACGGCCTGAGTTACAATGTTAAAAAATCAGAGTGCATGATCTTCAAAGCAGGTACAAAGAGCCCAACTGTTGTTCCACCAGTGTTACTGAATGGTATTCCTCTTAATCGAGTATACCAATTCAAGTATCTTGGGCATGTGATTACCGAAAATCTTGGAGATGATGTAGACATGGAGAGGGAGCGCAGGGCATTGTCAGTCCGGGCGAACATGCTGGCCCGCAGGTTCGCTCGCTGTACAGACGCGGTGAAAGTAACTTTATTCAAAGCGTATTGCACATCTCTGTACTCAGCGAGCCTGTGGTTCAGATATACCCAAAAGGCTTACAATTCTCTGCGCATCCAGTTTAACAATGCCTTCAGGGCGCTGTTGCGTCTGCCACGCTTCTGCAGTGCGTCAACAATGTTCGCTGAGTCGCGCACAGACGGCTTTGATGCCACCTGGCGCAAAAAGACAGCCTCACTGCTAAGCAGACTGCGTGGGAGCAGTAACAGCATCCTGGAGGTAATAAGCAGTA
The DNA here is from genome assembly GCA_951799955.1 of Apamea anceps. Lineage (NCBI taxonomy): Eukaryota > Metazoa > Arthropoda > Insecta > Lepidoptera > Noctuidae > Apamea > Apamea anceps. Next base: position 8,383,345 of record OX637501.1, read on the forward strand.
AGCTAGATAGCCCAATGGTGTGGAGCCTCACCCAAAAGACTAAGTCTCTTTTAGTTATTAGATACTAACATAGTTTTTTAAGTTCATACTAACAATTTAAATGTATTATTAATGTAATGGATCAATGGTTGTCTGAGTAAATAAATTATTATTATTATTATTATATCAAGAAGTAGACCGTGGGGGCACCGTAATGGTAGGGAATCGACCTCATCGTTCTATTAAGAACAGTAAAAACTGTGAAAATATTTAATTTTACACTTGAAGGTTCATTCCATCTAAGTATCGTTTTACTAGTACTAGAAAAAAACTTACGTTCCGACGCCAGCATATCAAACTACCCGATACTGTCAAAATTTCCCAATCAACTTAGAATCTTTAAATGGTTCAGCAATAGAGTTGAAAATCTATTAAAGAAATTTCACAGATTGCTTTCACAGCTTGATGTGCTGGCGTCTGTACCATCAGAACAGCTTTTAATTATATGTAAAACATAATTGATGATGATAGAAATACTTGAAGCAGAAGAAGTTCAATAACATGTTTCGAATATTGCAAATACATTTTAAAAGTCGTATTTCTGTCTAGCTTTCGATTTTATATTTGTCTTGTATATTTAAATTAAAGATATATTTGTAGAAAAAGATACAATTTGTACAGATTGGGTAGGCAAGAAACTAATGAGAAATGGATTTCGAATTTTACTCTAAAAAGCCATTATTTAAAAATAGTTTTTTGATCTCACACAAATCCTAAGTACTTACCTAAGATGCGATTTAAGCCTGTTTGCAATAAGATTTGTATAGAGTTTAAAAAAATACGTTTTTGTTTCTAAGCTCGCCATTAAAACACAATTAAAAAAAAAAAACTTATTTATAAGAATTATCTTGATATTCTTTGCTCTCACATTTTAATATTAATCCTAAGTTTCCATAGGATTATATTGTTAAAACATTTTGGGCCAAATAAATGATCTTTTACTGCTATTTTTTTAATTTTTTCTAAATTAACTACACTTTCCCAATTTCTTTTTGGTTTTTGCCAATAAACGCATTTTTCTTTCGATGTTTCTATTCCTAGATCAGATAAGCACAAACCTCATTAACAAGTTTCTATACGGATACGACAATATTTCGTACGAAAAAGTACCCGTAACAATAAGATTCTGTTAATATACCACATACATAACTTCTATTTTATGGCAAAATAATAACAGCCGCACAGGTCGAGCGATCAGGTTAAGCTACGCTTGCCGCAGTTGGTCTGTGGATGGGTGACCATCTTTACATACCAAGACCCCTCCGTGCCTCAGCAAGCACGTTAAGCTGTTGGTCCCGGCTGTCACTCGTGGATCTTTGACAGTCGGGAGCTCGAAAGTTTAGTACTTCCAAACATAGAAAAATAATGAAAACTTAGTTCAGATACAAGTAAAGCTCACGTTCGAAATGCATTAGTATCTAACAGCTTCAGGGTGTGCAACTAGTCTTACCAAGGGGTATCGTATTATCCACTAACTGGCTAGTGGAGGTCAGATAGGCAGTCGCTCCATGTAAAATACTGGTATTCAGCTGCATCCGGTAAGTCTGGGAGCCAACCCCAACATAGTTGGGAAAAGGCTAGGCAGATGAAACATAACTTCTATTCGAGCAAGCAACAGACTTAATAACTTTTCAAAATATTGAAGAAAAACATTTTTGCGCTTCGACTACGGTACGGTTACCACACGATTATTTTTCGCAACTTGACATTTGAGAATCGCATTTGATAGTCAGTCATTCTTATTGTCACTGACATTTAACAGCCAACTGAAATTTATCTTATTTATGCAAAAAAAGAAAAGTTTAAAACGTTCCTCCACAATGACATTATACTTAACCTTTTGAGTTACACACTTAATGCATTGTGAAAGTTTTTTCATTTATTCGCGTTTGAAGCATTTGTCTGAGCACTCAACTAATAAATAAAATTAGTGAAGATATTTATCAAAGAAACAATTGAGCTTTGAATCGTTTGTTTTGAGTTAAATAAATGAAACTGTTTACAGTATCGTTAAAGAATTTGATATCGTAAAATGCAGTGGATAGACTGCATTTTACGATATCAAGACACAATTACATTTTCTAATCTTACCGAACTTTATTAAATTCGGTAACAATAGAAAAAGTAATTTGCTTTACCGAGGAGAGTATAGACTAAGTAGAGCATTTACTTGTAACAGAACATCGAGCATACGCCGTTTTTTAATCTTATCGAACCGCACTTCGAACACGACGTTCGATGTTTGGTTACGACCTGATTTTAAAAACCAACGAGCGTATTCGTGTAACATTTTATCGAGCAAAGGCACTTGCGGTACCTGTAGGTCCAACATTTAAAAAATGAACACAAGGTATAAAGAAATGTTACAGGTAATAGCTCACTCGCCGTGAGCGTTACGTCGAACGCAGCATCGAACATTCGCAGAAAGGTTACATTGCATGGAAATGCTTTTGGAAACTGAGCTTTTGCATTTAAACAATGAACGCAAGGTATAAAGAAATGTTACAGGTAAATGCTCACTCGCCGTGAGCATTACGTCGAACGTAGCGTCGAACATTCGCAGAAACGTTACATTACAAGGAAATGCTCGAGAAAATGCTCTAGTGGATACTTACCTTTACAAACGAGGGGCACAACTAATAATTATGTTGTGATACTTACGTAGGTAATAGAATATAAAGAAAAATTAATTTGTTATTAAAGATGACAGAAAAAGTCAGGATAAAGCGTAATAAAATGAATCCGTAGGTAATTTATGGCATATTATGGAAACGCCCTCTTGGAAATACAGGGTCAAATTAGATTAGCTAGCGAAAACGTAAACATAATAAATTAATGTAATGTTTTTTTTTTGTGAGGTCATCGACTGCTATTAGTATATTTATTTATTTAAATATACTTTATTGTACACCACAAAAATACATTAACAGCTACAAAATATACAATGAGCGGCCTTATCGCATTACAGCGATCTCTTCCAGGCAACCTTAGAATGGACAGTGATTTTCCTGGACATAAAACGACGGACTATCATTGGCATTTACTTGAAATATCAGTTTTTTTGTGTAAACTTCACAGACGTGATTGTTACTGATATCTAAACACGATCAATTATATTTTCTCAACTCCTACATCAAGTAACAGCACTACCAGCGGTCGGTGACCCCTAAGAAAAAAACATTATTTTTATTGTGTTTAGATGTCGATACCCATCACGTCTGCAGAGTTTAGCTAGTTAACCTAATTTGACCCTGTATAACAGACCACAGCTTTTGCCAGCGGCTTCGCCTTTCGTCGATGTCGGAAGTTATCGCATGGGAACGTACTTTCGGGATAAAAAGTATTCTATGTTATAATCCAGGTTATCTATCTGTGTGCCAGATTTCATCCAAATCTGTTCAGCCGTTTTTGTATGATCGAGTAACAAACTTTTACATTTATAATATTAAGGGCTGAGTTCTCCATCGAAAATTGACGTTTGACAGTTTTAAAGTTATCAGATGATTGAAAAGTCAGATTTAAGTAGGATTATTTTTTAATAATAGATAAACCGCTTTTTTGGATTTGTTTGTTTCCCTTTGACCCCTTCCCTTAAGAAAGTTTAGGCAACCGCCATACTATTTACAAATTTACAATCAAATCACGCTTTGTTGTAATTGGCTATGTCTAACAATCACTTAACTCTGTAATTAATTGTCTATTAGCGCATAATCAGCATTATTACAATGGATGCCGGCAGCACCTACGTAATTACTATCCTGAATTGATCAGAAGGCCAATTCTCGTAATTTAAAACGTTCAAAATCTAGTCGCAGTCTCACCTCGGCGACAAACAAATGTCAAAAACTTGTCACAATGTAGGGAAATTAGAGGATTTTTTGACAGACTGAGACTGAGATCAGACTGTGAACGTTCTTAAAATTACGAAAATTGCCCCTCTGAAGTCAGAATAGTAAAGAAAGAAAGAATCTTGTAGGAGAAAATAGTTAGCGCCACGTTTGAAGTGATCACTGTCAAACTGAAACTGACTTTGTATAACGCTGTATGAGAACTTTAAGGATATTTCCAAAATACGTTCAATTAATGGAGAAGCCAGCGTTCTACGTTTTTTGCAATTTGCAGCTCAGATTATATGTTAATCATCAATACAACCCTATAAGCTCTTATAATCATATTGAATGAGTATTTTATGAAATATCAATCAATAGGATTATCTATATGAACCTGTCTTATATGAAATGTATTGATGATTTTAATGATTATGATTCTGTTAATACATACTTATTACGCTCGCGAATCATATTTTGTTCAACATACAACCTGATAAAAAGTAAGAAAATTTCAATTTCGCGGGCAAGCTTGGCGCTTCCCCCTTAATAATAAGTTCAAGTTCAAGTTCTGGTTCATAATACACCGTGTTCCGGACGATATACATAATTATGTACATAAACTTCGACCAGGGGGCCTAAAAAGGCCACATTAAGCAATACCTCTAAAAGCTATTCATTTCCTAAATTCCCAGCAGATCATTAGCAATTCCTCTAATTTTCGGTAAATTTCATTTCATTTTTGGTGCAAAAATTGCCGCATGAAAAAAATAGAAACCGTAATTTTACGGTTATAAAATTACGGTTTCTGTTTTTTTAATCAAATTGGTTTTTTATTATGTTTTATTTCTACAGTTTAAATGTTATTTCATTGTGATATGAATTGCATACAGATCATATTATGAATTGTCAGTTTGTGACCATTTTACGATTTTTAATATGATTCATATTGTTATCCTATTATGATTCTGCCAAAGTGGCCTTTTTAGGCCCCCTGATGACCAGACCATAGAAATAAGCATTTTTCATTATGGACACATTAATGAATTCTTATTTTTTATTAATTTTCATACAAACTAAATACCTTGACGTAAATCGATATACATGCCTCTTTACCAAAGCATTTAATAGGTAGATTTATCATTTTAATTGCAATAAGCGGCAACGTAGGCCAAATTAAGACCCTTTCTTACTGCATAGCTCAATTAAATTTCTTTAAATGAAATTACAAATATCTTTGTAACGAAGCCTTTTTTTAAGTACTACTTCCATTTTAGAAGAACACGGTCTATAAATTAAACGATTAACGGATTCAGATTATTTATTTAGTTTCTAGCTCGATTTAACTCGTTTGCTGGGGTAACTATAACATAATACCAGCCTTTTATTGTCCATTGCAGTGCAAGGCTTCTTCTTATACAGAGAAAATACGAGCATTGATCACCATGCTTGCTCGAGACGTGTTGATCATTCCAGACTTATATTAACTACAAGCTGCGCCCCGCGGTTTCACCCGCATAGCTCTCGATCCCGTGGGAATATCGATATAAAAAGTATCCTACATCCTAATACAGGTCATGAGCCATATTTTATTCAAATCCGTTCAGCCGTTTTAAATTGAAAGCGTAACAAAAATAAGTATAAAAATCAAATCTTTTTATTTATATTATTATTAGTTTAGATGAGTCCAGCTTTCCTCACGATATTTTCCTTCACTGATGTCAGTAATTTCCAAGATAGCAACCAAAACCGGTGCAAAATGAATGATGTCCTTTCAGCTGTCCGTTCAGGCGTTAAAGGTTTCACGAAATTTCACACCATGGGTTTGTTATCGGGATTAGATTTTCTGGGCAAAAAAAACAATTCAAATTGTTCATTTCTATATTTCTATGCCCGGAAAAATACCACAGACATACTGCGTTTTGTCCTTTGCCGTATAGCACTCGGCTAAGAATAGCTGTCCCTATATCTTCCAGTAGATGTCGTAACAAGAGATAAAGGATTATGTCAGCCGAATGGACAGGGGCATGAATTTGAAAATATAAAACAGGGAATTCGGACGGCACTCGCATTGCAAAGAAGATTAATTTGGTATCATTGGTAACGAATAGTCTTGATATTACATCCGTGTTTTTTTAGATCTTGAAAATATTCGATTAAAAGGAATAATATTATCGTTTGCTATTACTATAAAAAATATAACAAAGTTCTATTGATTTGAAAAATGCTGTTCGCCCGCGACTTCGACTGCGATCCAGGATAAAAAGTAGCCTATGTCCTTCTTCAGGTCCAAGGCTACCTATTTGTCACATAACGATCAGTTCTGCCGTTTTTGCCTGATTGGGTAATAAACGTCCAAACTTTCACATTTATAATATTACGACTAAATCTGTCAATTTCAAAAAATCATGATTTTGAAATGCACTGAAAAGTTTGCTGTAACATGCAGTTTCTGAAAAATGATGTGGAAAATTCGCTAAATATCCAACAGCACATTCAGCACCGTTATAATTGCATATTTTTGATCATACGTTTTACGTATTTACCTACAAGCACGTTTCAATTACACGAGACTTGTTAATATTACCGACAGCGGCCGTTGATCCAAGCAGTTGAAAATGCCAGTCAGTTGTGTCTGTAGGAGTCTCTACCAAGTTAGGCTGCGGACTAACTTTGACACAAAGCGAACAGTCTACACTTACGTTGAATAAATTTAACACTGCATGTGTGACTCGAATGCGTTTATACTGACTGTTTCGTACTGCCCATTTCATGGAGTCCCTAACAAATGGAGCGTTATTGCTTTATCTTAGTTTTTGGATGCAAATCGTTTTCATGAACATAGAATAAGAGAGCCAATGCGCGTAGTTAGTGCACTGAATTGAGTGACAAAAATCTCAGGGTGTTGTTGAAAACCGGATAGTGGTAAGACATTTTATAGACAAATCTGCCTATTGATCCAGCCGTTTGTTAATTGTCAAAATCTTGTTTGTCATCAGTCAAATAACAATAACAATAATTTATTGATTTTTACTTCAAGTTACAATCATCTGTGTAGCCTATCTAACACCACCCACGACCCCCCGACCCACTCACCCACCTGTGTAGGAAAAAAGAAAGATGTTCATAAAAATACCAGAATTTTTGTAAAATCAAATTGTTTTTTTTTTTGCTATATCGCTGAAGGTTTCCGCCTTCAGCGCACTAGCACGAGGAAGATAGTGAATTGAATCAAGTATTGTCCTTCAACGTTCTTTAGATTTACAATATCACTCCATGTGTTGACTACTCCGTGGTTTATCCCAACTGCTTTGTACTGCCCACATGATACTGATAGTAAACTTATTGTTCGCCAACAGTTTTCTTGTTTATAGCTTTGAGGTTTTGCTATAAACTGCACAGTTGTCATGTCTGGATGCCTATTTTGTTGCAATGTGCTGTTTTAGTTAGCATTGCTAATAATTTTGATGTTTATCTTGGTGTCCATTATGAACAGATGTAAAATTGGACAAAATTATTATTTTTAAGAGCTGGTTTTTACCTCTCCTACTTTTTCTTTTATTTAGATTAGTATAATATACTTTATTTATGTATTTATTGTATTATGTAAATAGTACACCACAGACTACGACGTACAGTATTTATCTCTCCTTCCCCTTTTTAATCCATCCAAAGGTTGTCTTTAGAATAGACCGCCCATTGTGTCATTCTTTGTAAAATGTCTATATTTAAGTCTGTAATTCATATGGTGTACATAACAATAAATAAAAACAAAACACACGCAATAAATACTTTTTCTTTCTTTACATAATAAAGGGTATTCTATTCTATTCTATTAATATTTCTTAGCTTTTATTTGGAAAGTTTTGTCTGCTTTTATAACTACACTTCATGTTGTCATTATATCAGACTAAGGAAGTGGAACGGACTTGTGTAAAGTACAATCAACACAATTCTAGTTTTAAAATAAGTTTGATAAAATTGCTTATTAGTCTTATTATGCTAGATTGTTATCAGCTATTAAGAACCTGCACCCTAATTGCGTAACCGACAATCACACTCTATCTGAATAATTTTAAAATAATTATAAAGCCCAATCCATTGCTTCTTAAGTTCGAAAATGTGTCTGCTCAGCAACGTAAATAACGCAATGAATGTTGTTGACCTGTCAAAATGAAAGTTATTGCTACTGATAGTGTGATACGCAATTACCTCGATGGTTCTTTTGAATGAAGGATAAAAAAACTTCATGTTGTAGAGCAGCTGTTTTTCAGCAAGTGTTTTCAAGGCTAGAGTGAATAGGCTCATAATAAATTAATGCGCTTTACCATCAACGATTGCATCACTGCTTTCCATCAGGCGGGATCGCAGTCAAGTACTAGTTTATATCACAAAAAAAAACATGATATTACAGAACTGAGTTACTTTTTCATTTACTTACCAATTTAAATTTGAACTAAAATAAACACAAAACTTTACCTACAATATTTCACAAAATCTGTAACATGTAACATATTCAAACCAATTCCATATTTAATGTTAAAATTAAATAGGTGCGTTCAAAGCTAAAATAACGGTTCATAACGTGACACACGGTTCATTAAAATATTCCCACTTACATATTGAAATTGCCATACAACTGCATTAATATACATTATATTGTAAAATGTACAGTACAGTAATAACACTGGGTATTACTGGTACTATACATAAGTATGTATAGTCAACCTCGTAATCACTTTACCAGTTTGGACTAAAACTCCCAGTAAATTTAAAAATCGAAGTTCATTTATTCAAATTAGGATGAGAATCAGCACATTTCGAACGTCAAAATTACATAAGACAGTCCTTTCGTTAGGAAGTAGTGGCGCAACAGACTCCTCAGTAGTACAGCTGTCTGGGCCAGCCATCTGTATTTCTTTATGATCACTCAATGATTCCTTACTTCGAAACCACGTCAATTCATTCACTTCGCGTTCATTTCGCGCGGTTTCGTTCATTGTATAATAGAGAATACGTTACCTGTTAGAAAAAAAAACCTTGATTGTATACAATGATAGGTATGCAAAGTAATTAACATTACGAGACACAGAACAATTAAATTAAATTATTTCACTAAGGCAACTGTCCCACGCCGGCGATTAACGACAAGCGAGTGGAGCTAGTAACTAAAAATGGGTTGGCGAGCAAGCAACGAGCAGCGAGTTCGCGACAGCTATAAACGATTACTCGCTGGTATGCGTATATCAAGAGTGATTCTCGAAGCGAGTTTTCTGCCCGCTAAGCCAGCGCCGCTGAGCGATTACTTTGTTTGATAGCTCTTGTCGATGCGACAAACGAGTACGGTGAGTACGGTCGTGTGAACAGTTAGCGTTCAACTATCATCATAATTATGTATCATCATCATCATCATCATCTGCCTAGCCTTTTCCCAACTATGTTGGGGTCGGCTTCCAGTCTAAGCGGATGCAGCTGAATACCAGTATTTTACATGGAGCGAATTCCTATCTGACCGCCACAACCCAGTTACTGGGTAATACTATTACCCCTTGGTAAGACTGGTTATCAGACTTTCGGGCTTCTGACTACCCGTAACAACTGTCAAAGATCCACGAAAGACAGCCGGGACCAACGGCTTAACGTGCTTTCCGAGGCACGGAGGGGTTTCGGTATGTAAAGATGGTCACCCATCCACAGACTAACCGCAGCAAGCGTAGCTTAACCTGACCGATCGACCTGTGCGGCTGTTAATTATGTATCTCCTTTACTATTAAATATATAAAATATTGCAATATTCTATATAGTCTCGTAGGTAAACGAGCCCTGCAATATTTTGTTTGTTTCTTGCGCAAGAAAATCGTTGATACTCGTAGCTAGCTGCTTCCTCCTCGGCGGTGAGACGGGTGCCTTAGGTTAAAAATCTTGTCGTTTTCAAGCTAAGGCACCCGTTCCGACATTCAAACTTACGGTGGTAAAGTAAATACAAGGTTGACTATACTTCGTAATACGCGATACGGAACCATCGGTCACCTACTTTCTGTTTGACGCTGTACATTACTATTCAACGGCTTGTTAGCTTTATCATTACTCCTGGGACTGAAACATAAATTACTGTATTGTTGCGCCAACCAGATGCCAGGTAGATGTTAAGCTGATGGTACACGATACTGCAAGAATACAGAGAAATTGGATGAAATATTAGCCCCTTTTCTCGCCTAATAACTGGATGAGTCACAGGGGAGATACAAGAAAAAATGTGAGAACTATTTTGTCTTACTATGTTCTACTTATTGGGGAGTTTTAGTGTGTTTTTAGAACGCTATGAAATGCACGAATATGTAAAGCGCTAACGTCTAAAGTATACTTATGTTGTTACGAGGACAGCGTAAAATATAAAAGCGAAAAGTAAGAATGTATTTAAAGTTAAGTATTTTGCCACCGAAATTTTTGTTTCAAGCATTTTATTATTATTTTATCAGACGCCATTATTCAATCTCAAGACATTATCTTAAAATATGAGCCAAGCATTTCAAGGAAACCAAGGCAGCGTGTTTATATAAGTAACACTCTCTTTTGCAATTCAAAACGTCTGTTCAGAATACATGTTTAAACGATTAACCAATTTAGGGCCTACAATTCAGACGGGTACGTCGTACGTCCGCTTAATCGGCAGTCAGTTGTCTTGCATCACAATCAATGAGCACTCACCCTAACAAACTAGTTCAATTTGCACAATAGAAAGGGCGGGTGCAAGACAAGACTGCAGAAGGCGCCCGGGGGCCCTGATCTCATAACAAACACAAATAAGCCGACGTGATCCGCTTACCACCATAGATTAACAGCGTAGAAAATATTTCTACACTTCAACGGAATAATTCATGATTTTCTGCGAACAATATTATCTTATCGGCATGAGAAATTGTTTACATGCAGACTCGGTGGACGTCGTTCGATATATTTCGCTGATTCTATGTAAAGTTACTCGCTCAGTAAACTGGAACGTTGTCTCGGCTCCTCGTGTTGAGTTTTGTAGCTTTATTTCCAAGTCCAATAGTTATTTCAGGTTGGAATTGTCGCCTATTTGATGTATTGTCTCGCTCGAGGGAATAGGATATTCTGAGTTTAAATGTTTTGTAAGCTTGCGTATTTTAAAGGCCTGTCTTGAGTAAGCGATAAATACTAGTTACGTCCAATTTTTAAAATTTATAAAAGTTAGTTTTTTTTTTGTTCTGTTTTTCAATGTCTGTTTATATAATTATGTGTGTACATAAATGGTTAAATAAATAAATAAATAAAATACCTTTACATTTAAATAGTACATAACGATACGTGTGACTTCTTTTGTGGGGTATCGTATTATCCAGTGACTGAGTTGTGGAGGTCAGAAAGGCAGTCGCTCCATGTAAAATACTAGTATTCAGCTGCATCCGGTTAGACTGGAAGCCGACCCCAACATAGTTGGGAAAAGGTTAGGCAGATGATGATGGTACGTGTGACTTTAGCAAAGGGGCTAAACGCAGTGCATTAATAGACTACTTAAGACACACGTATCGTATACTATTTTATAGCTTGTGTGACCTAAGCCTGCACTTAAATCACGCTTTTCTTTTTAAAAATGGACTACTTAAGTCACAGAAAAGCGTGACTTTGAAGTGCAAGTTTACGTCACACAGTACTATAAATAATATTCGGTACCTACGTAAAGAGTAGTACAAAGCCGCAGTGACTATGGAAATAGTAAGTAGTTGAGCAGTGCAGAATTACAGCCTATGAAAATGTTTCTTTAACAAATACATAATTAACATAATAGATACAGACTTTATTTTCCGACGCTTAGCATACGAAAACATTGGAATGTCGGCCACGGCTTAGATCCCAAACGATTGTTGGCTTAAGCCCACTTAAACCCTTGGATAGATACTTGACAATGCCATTTGCATTTAGTTCATTTGTTTCTGGTTCCAGCCAGCTATTTCCTTTGACATGTTGATTACAATGTAAATTAATAGTGCCAACTAGCTAAAGTACTATTGTGTAAGGAGAGTGTGTTGGTACTCTAGTTTAGGAGTAGAATTTTGAATGTAACCTTAGTGCGTTATTTATTTAATTCGTGCAACAAGACTCATACTGTTAGTTCAATGTAGTTACAAACTATGTTAGAAAGACAAAATCAAAACCAAAAACAGAAATAGATTATGACATCATTGCTGCAAGGTGACAGGCCCAGCCAAAGCCTTGCAGCAGGGGTTCACAAACTCATAATCAAGCCCGCTTACTAATGAATATATAGGATGATGTTGGCGCTGCCCCGCACCCTACGGACCAAGGATGCGCACCGTTTCCGCATCACCGTGTAGAAACAGTCCACGTGAGCTTCAGCAAACATCCCTGATGTGCTGCAGTACCGGGTATCGGTTATGAAACGTTCGCAAATCTTCGTACATTCTACATCATCATTATGAATATCATCAAACGAAAGATGGCTTCTTCTGTAGAAGTTTTTTTTCAAAGATTTAGGACATATTTACCATTAAAATAATTAGTAGTTGGTACTGTGACCAGTGGAGGCCCAGTGGTATCCGCCCCGACTTACGAGTTGTAAGGTCGTCAGTTCGAATCCAGGTAGGCACTACTTTGTGTATTTAATTTCATCACCATTATTCTCAAAACAACAAAGGAAAACGTTGTGATGAAACCGGCTTATTCTAGCACCAACAATTCGAAGACATGAGACATATAACAACCCTCATTGAGCCCGCGTGGTGGATAACGGCCCACTCCCTGTTACAGAGAGGAGGCCTGTGTCCCAGCAGTGGGAACATTAAAGGCTGATTATGAATGCACTGTAGAGCCTTTAACCTGCATGGTTTTAGCATGTAACCTCCGTGAGTCTGTTATAAGTTGATGGCATAATTACGAGACAAACATTTATTTTTATTTATTTATTTATTTGCCACAAACATGGGGTGTCATAAGGGTGTTCATATTTACATTGTGCTATAACATGTCTCATCGTTTTAACGGTATGCAAAATCAATTTATAATTACATGAATTTACAATCAACATTACATTAATTTCCAATTAACATTAATCACATTACAATAATAATATAATATATACTTTGATTTTTAATCCATAATATATACATTGGCAAACACATTACATTACTTTCAATTCCCATTAGTTACATTAGGTACATTATATCATAAATAATTCTATATTATTTCAATTATTATATTATTACAATAATTATATATTGCACACACCTATTTTAACCATATTATAAAATTAAAATTAGTTTTATTTTTCATTATTTCGTATTAAGAAGATTAGAAAAACAATGCGAGTTAGCAGAAGAGCTGACATTGCGTATGTTATTATGTTAAATCGTAAAACGATTCCGTAGTTATTGTTATTTCAATTCTAAAGATAATATGTTTTATTGAAGTACCTCTCCCATACCTAACCAACCTGGTCATCTGCCTAGCTTTTTTCCCAACCATGTCGTGGTCGGCTTTCAGTCTAACCGGATGCAGCTGAATACCAGCGGGGTAATTCTCGTAATTTTAAGAACGTTCACAGTCTGATCTCAGTCTCAATCTGTCAAAAATACGTCTAATTTCCCTACCTTTTGACAAGTTTTTGACATTTGTTTGTCGCCGAGATGAGACTGCGACTAGATTTTGAACGTTTTAAATTACGGGAATACGGGCCCAGGAGTTTACATGGAGCGACTGCCTATCTGACGTCCACAACCCAGTTACTGGGTACCTAATCAATCTAACATTGACAATAATTCTGTTCCGTACATACTTTTGTAAAGATTCCTAATCAATTATCCACACCTTTTACGGCTAATTTATATTTAAATTTTAAGGCTAATAAAAACCCAAAAGTTATAAATTAACTCAAAGTTAACTCGCAGCGGGAAACATTTTTTTTTTATATTTGACACGAGCTGTAATGGCCACCCTTAGGTAACGATCACTCACACATCATTTACATATTGTAAAGGCACAATATATCGCTCGGAAGTTCAATTTTACAGCGAGCCTTATTCAAAAGGGTCAGAATTTACGGCTTCCGACGATCAACAATAAAAATGATTGGTTTTTATCTATGAATAACTGCGTATCTCCTGGCCAATAGCCGTCATTGAAATTCAGTTGGCCGGTTGAAAATAACAGATTATTGAAATGTAATAAATTTTGTAAAATGAATTCGTTGACCGCAGACTGGTGCGGCCACTCGGTTGTTTTTCACATAGTTACGTTGTAGGCACAGTTCTATAGCCTTTGTAGGGTGTCCTATCACTTGAATGTTGGATTATTTTTGGGTTTATGATTTCGTTTTGTAGGGCAATATAGAATAAAACTGAAGAGTTTGTTTGTTTGAACGGATTAATCTCTAGAACTACCGGACAGATTTGAAAATTATTTTTTGTATTTGATAGCCTAATTCTTGAGGAATTATTTTAAAAATTAACGTCACGCTTTGACCCTTAGGAGCCGAGCTAAAGAAAATAAGTCAGGAAGAACGCTGAGCAAAAACGAAGTAATAACGCGGGTGGGGTATAACCGGCCCCAGGTAATCCCTCTGTGTCCCAGCAGTGGGAACATTATAGGCTGATTATGTATGTAACGCGGGCAGGGATGCAATTCGTTGGGGTGGGTCGGGGGAACAAGTCATTTCACAAGGACGAAGTCGCAGGCAGACACTTGTGTATGATATGGCTTAGTCACTTGGTAATTTATATTCTGCTAAAACCATCTTATATGCCCTAAAATACTGAGCGTAATATACCTTTGACGTTCATCTAATTAAATATTTAATGATCTAACCATCTCACGAGCTACAGTGGCACAGACTTCATAAATCTTCAGACTTAGATAGGTATTTATTTAAAAATAAAAGCACCCACTCCTTTAAAATCTTACAAACAGATCAATCATAAGTTTTTCGTGAAATCGAAAAATGCTTTTTGATCTTCTCGGTATTCATTTTTTTCATAAAACCTTTGACAAGCGAGGTGTTGTTTGATTCGATCAAAAAGTGAAAATAAAAGGTACTAAAGTTTGCAGATTATTTCTCCATACAGGATTTCGTCGTCATATAAAAACTTTCAAAACAAATGTTGGTATGATAATGACATAAAGGCTGTTCTCTAAGTAAGCAAACATGACGAACAATACAGCCTAGTTCAACACCGCAGTTTAACTGATTACAAACGAAAACTTCCCCAGTAATTTGAAATTGCAAATCTGAATGCGAACCGATGTGACAGACGAGGGACGGGCCTGATTTCCCAACACCAATCACGTCACTATTCCGACGTGTTAGAGTTCAAAATCGTTTAGCATAATTTGTAGTCTACCTAGTTGAGGAAACCTAGTTAGTACGCGCACCGCATACAGTAAAAAGGTAACGTTTAGACAGCACAACGGTTTTGTTAGCACTTTAGTTTACTTATTCCATCGATAGGGGACTGTTTACCATAACTTCGTTTGCATGACACGTGAGATTCGGATGTGTGTCGAAGAATCTGATAGTGTCAACTAAGCCTAATATAGGCTTTCAGGGAAATGTTATTACGTGCGCGGGAAAATTTGATGGATATTTGAGGTACATTTTGAAATTAAATTCTAGAATGTTCTATTGTCTAGTGTGGATGAAATGCCTAACAAGTATTAATAAACTGTGAATATAAGATGGTTATCTAAACTATAAAGATTATAAAGAGAAAAGAGCTGATTTTTATTTTTTTATTTGTTACGCATTCACGCTAAATCGGCTGAACGGATTTGGATGAAAATTTGTCACATGAATACACCTGGATTACGACATGTTACTTTTTAAATAAAATTATTTGGTCATGCCTGGAGCCGATGCCAACGTACCAGAATCAATTTAATACAATTAGATAGAGATTCATTTAGAATTATTTTCAGCAAAAAATAAGGTATTTACAAATGAGACCTACGGGTTTTCAGGCCGGATTTGCAGGTGTCCATCTTGCTAACAATTTTCCAACAGTCGGCTTGTCGGTATACCTACATAAGCATACAATTTTTTTATGCCGACCCCAACATAGTTGGGAAAAGGCTAGGCAGACGATGTAGAATTATGTTAGTAAGGCACAACTGCTGGGCTAAAGTGGAACTGGGCTGGCCATACCTGTCGCATGTCGGAGCAGCAATTATATGCAAAAGCCACCACTCAGTGGATTCCAAACGGCAGGAAACGAAAGCGCGGCAGGCCCAGAAAGAGATGGCGGGATGAGCTGGACTCCTTCTCAAAGGATTGGCCCACAATCGCAGTAGACCGGGAAAAGTAGGAGAGAGAGAGAAGGTAGAGTGGAAGGAGGGAAGGGAGGCATTTGCCCTCCAGAGGTACAACACAGGCTTATTATAATAATAATAAAGGCTTATAAGTTTTTAAAACATTTCTTACGCTTCACAAGTTACGTTACAACATTACTTACTTAGTTTTCTAGACCAAGTTGGTCGTATTTACATAGAAAATAATTCTAAGATACTAAATTCTCATTACATAATTAGAACATGGTTTTACTTTTAGTTACAAGTTACGTACGTACTAATATTTGCAAAAAACTAAGGATTATTCTGCAACTAGGTGAAGTATAAAAGTTGCTGTTTAAAACGTGTTTTTAGCTTTTCAAAAATACCAAATAAAATATTACCTAAACATTTCTTTGCGGGATTGTTCTTAAACTCGAGGAAAAACGTTTTTATTCACCTCGCGGTTTCACACGTATAAGTTTCGATTCCATGAGAATATCGGGATAAAAAGTACCTTATATCCTAATCCAGGTGATGGTCTACCCGTGTGCCCAATTTCATCCAAATCCGTTTGGCCGTTTTAGCGTGAAAGCGTAACAAACAAACATACAAAAAATCAAATCTTTTTCCTTTATAATATTAGTTAGATAAATATCTACTGTGTGTGTGAATATCAAAATAACGTCTAAAGTGTAGGTTTGTAATCTAAACCAACTCTGAATAAATAATGAATTGTTCTGAAAATATCGAATTTGTTTAAGAGAACAAGTTCATAGATAATTTTGTATTCTACAAGGCCCTGAAATTAATTATTTACGGAACAATAATGTGTGTGGTCTGTATATTTATGTGTTAATAACAGTGTCTGATCAAGAAGATATTGGCGCCGATTTCCTTGTTCACAAACTAAACTAAATTTAAGTTCAGTGCATCGTTTTCTTTCCATTTCATTAAGAAAAGGAGAGAAAATAAATATTAGTTTAGTCCTGCTAAATTAATATACTCCATAGCAAGTTTAGACGTGATTAAAATCATGGCTACTAAAAATACATCAATTCACGGCAAGCGCTGACTATTTTGACAAGACTAAACTAATATTTATCTTCTGTCTGACTTCCTCAAGAATTGGGCTATCAAATGCAATAAGTTTTTTTTTTTAATCCGACGTATTTGCGGATATTACCGCCTACGTACGTACAAACAAACAAACAAATTTTACCTCTTTATTTATAATATTAGTATAGATTATAGTGTTGGCTTGTATACTTTTTTTATTTTAGATTTATATATTTTTGTCAATTCTAAATACATTAAAACCAAATTGTCTTTTCTGCATCACTTGTCATTGGTATTTTAGTTGTTGGTATTTTAGTCAATCTAACTGTCCCACTGTCTTAAGATCGATAAAGATATTACTAATTAATCACCAAAAGCCCACCTGAGTATAATTTATTGAAAACATTGTCCCTTTCAAATGGCTAGTTTTAAATCCTATCTCATAATATTTCAATTTCATCGTTTCGACACAGATTCCTAATATGTACCTAGATGGTAGGCCGCTTCGCCTCTGGTTAAGAGTAAAATCAATTTCGGCAGAATTCTCTGCCTTATACCTCCACCGCAGATAATATCGTACGATACATCGGAGGCTTTTACACAATTTGATTTGCTGTAGGTTTCTATCTTAAGCCTAAATAAATTCTAATTCTCTTTAAATATACTTCGGAGTCAGGTAGGCCGAAGAAAAAAAAACCTGCTCAGTTGAGATTCACAGATGACCCCACCCTTTTTTTTTTTGGGTGGGAAATCATCAAATAACTTTACCTGCTCTGGGCGGAGCGGGTGAAGTTGTCAGACTTTTACTGACTAAAACCTACCCGTGTTCCTTCAGTTGCCTGTGCCAGGGGCCACGGTAACTCTTTCGAACAACCTGCGACCCTGGCAGGCAACAGCCCTAGCGGACCCCATCAGTTAGTGCTGACTTCTCTTTGAGGCGCGCGTGGAACACAACGCTCCTGGCCTGGTCCTTATCGGACGGCGAGCTACCCATTGCTCATCGTCCGTAAATCCGCGCCTGCGGTGGCCGGGAATCGGCTTTCGACTGTCAACGCGCAGATGACTTTGCCCTGGAGTGTAAATGTGGTACCGTCCCACAAACAATTAGGCACTTAATATCATGTCCAGCGTGTCCTGTTGTCTTCACACTACAGAAGTTGATGAACGCTACTGAAGGTGCCATGATCGCAGCCAAATTCTGAGCTTACTGTATACCGGGTCAAATTAAATTAGCTATCGAAACTCCGCAAACGTGATGAGTACCGATATTTAATCAGGATGATATTGAAACCAAAAAGAAATAATTTGATGATTTTTTTGTGGGGTAATCGACCGCGGTTCGTGTATTTACTTGAAATATCAGTTTTTTTTGTGTAAACTTCACAGACGTAGTTGTATCGATATCCAAGCACGATGAAACATATTTGCTCAACCCTTACTTTAAGTAACGACACTTCCAATGGTTGGCAACCCCTAAAAAAAAGTTTTTTTTTTTTTGTTTTACCTTTTTTATATTAGGTATATACCTAACCCGTCTGCAGAGTTTTGCTAGCTAAAATAATTCGACCCTGTATATATTGCCATCGACACGCTAAGAGGAAGACCCTAAAACCATTGCCTGAAAATACCTGAGAATCTACACATCTACCTGCACTTAAAGATGGGTCGTGGGGCTTTTGGGACCGGGACCGTGGTCCCGAATGCCACATAATTATGCAAGTTATCTCAATAAATTATGTAATAACTGTGAAAACAATTTAGTTTTTCAATTAGTTTACCATTCCAATATTTATCTGATGATAATTCATTCAATTAAATTCAGTATGGAACTTGAATCCTTCAGGCAGTAAGTTTTTTAGAATTGATCATATCACAAAGCATATTATTATTATTTTATAGTTAATAATTATAGCCACGATGGTTATACCTATACAAAACGGTGAAGTAAAACATTGTGAGGAAACCGGCATGTCATAAAACCAAAAATTCGACGACATATGCCATTCACCAATAATGGATTAAGTCCCGCTCCCTCTCACAGAAAGGAGGCCTGTGTCCCAGCAGTGGGAACATTATAGGCTGATTATATCTATAAGCTGTATGTCTACCTTAAAACATGAATGTTTTTCTAACTAAAAAAATATTTTTTTGTCTAAATTGTTAAATCTTTATTGGACACTAACGAGAATCAAACTCATTAAGCACATAAGTACAAACGTTTTCAACAATCATCAATTCTTTTCAGGGATGAGTACCTACAGTGAGTACACAGAATTTACTGAACCCTCTTCCCACGACAAAAAGTATTCATCCACTTTGCCGGACCGACTGACCCGAACGATATTTTCATTTTTAAAAGCACACCGTCACTTAATTGCTTTTAAATCTAATTTTCTGCTTCCATATTTCGTGCTTTATCACTCCACAATTTTGTTTTTCCAAGAGCAAAATAGCCGCTCTTCAGCCATTATAAAGATTGCAAGTGACTTGTAGAAATGTTACCTAAATTCAGCATAATATTGTTTTTTAATTTCTTTAGGTACTTGAAAAATATGTATCATCATCATCATCTGCCCCGCCTATTTCTAACTATATTGGGATCAGCTTTCAGTCTAACCGGATGCAACTGAATACCAGTATTTAATATGGAGCGACTATATGACCTCCGTAACCCAGTTACTGGGTACTATGATACCCCTTGGTATGACTGGTTTTCAGACTTTTGGGCTTCTGACTACCCGTAACGATTGTCAAAGATCTACAAATGACAGCGGTGACCAACGATTTTAGTGTGCTTTCCGAGGCACGGAGAGGTCTTGGTATGTAATGTACGTTCACCCATCCACGGAGCGATCTAGGCAAGCGTAGTTTAACTTTCGATCGACTCTGGAAACTGATAGAGAGTGGAAAAGTATGTGAAGGAAAATAAAATTGTGCGTAGATGTATCACAATACAACAAACTAATAAAAAGTATATTGTACATTTATAAAACTGATTTATAACTGGAAATGTACTTCATTTAATAATACAAGTAGATTCCTCTGCAAAAGCCTAACCACGTGCAGAAAATAATGTTTCTACAAGTAAACCATTAAAGCACCAAGACACGTCCCCACAAACATGTTATTTACACTCATTGTCACGGAAATGAACAAAGATATTCCGATAGGCAGTACAGTCGATTTAACAGCTCATTATGCTCCGATGCATAGGTGAATCGCGTGAGAATGGGCCCTAAGTCACCAACTATCGTTCCTGAACTTGCACAATAGGGCCCTTAGGCCCGAGGGAAGACAGGAACGCAATACGGTAGTGACGGTAAATAAAATTGACCGTGAAAGTGTAATTAGTGAGTGCATTAGCTGATTGGTAGGGGGACTTTAGTTCGAGTCATTAAGATTGACAACCAAGTAAGTAAAAAAATATACCAGTCTTATTGTTGCGCTGCAGGGCAAGGTCATACACAGAACTCTTCTCATACGCAGAAGCCACGAGCAAGGTTCGCAATTTCAGACCTATATTATTACCTAACTATAAGTCCAGGTATCCTCACGATTCAAATATATAAAGAAAGAAAAAACTGAGCATTTATAAAGTAACAAAAATGCATTAAAAACAAAAAGAAAAAAGAATAAACAACAGAAAAACCGGCTAAGTGTGAGTCGGACTCGCGGCGAGGGCGAGGGTTCCGTACAATTTAAAAATTTTAAAAATATTTTTATTAAATGATGTAACAAAAAATTTACGGTTTTCGCAAATTTCCTTTATCTATGCTTTAAGACGTTACTTCGTACCAAATTTCAAGATTCTGAGTTCATCGGAAGTACCCTATAGGTTTTGATTCCCTTGCGAGTGTCGAAAATTTGCGGCATAAACGGCTGTATCTTTTGATTGCGTTGGCTTAGAAGTTTGATTTTTTCACAGCTCCAAGGGTCAGTAGACCTAGTATTTGATATAAATTCCAACTTGATACCTCCGCGCGTTCGTGAGAAAAAGGGTCTTGACAGACAGACGGACGGACGGACAACTAAGTGGTCTTATAAGGGTTCCGTTTTTTCCTTTCGAGGTACGGAAGACCTGAGCGAGGCCAAAAAAAACCATGAAGAAAACTTGCATGTTAAATTGCTGAATTCATAAACTTCGTAAATCAAAACGGCGGATAGCAACGCAACAAATAACCAATCAGCGCACCCTTTCAAAAATCACATTGATACGAAAACAAAACACAAAAAAAAATCGCGTGATACAAACGAAGTGTGAGATAACAGGAAAATGTAAAATGTGACTCGTGATAAAAATGTAATTTCCTCGTATAAGTACAGAAAGCACCGGTTTTATTCGGTAAAAATATTTTGCTTCGGGCCAACCTCCCCATTGTGTAAGTGTCACAAAATCCGACAATCGTCTGAGGGCACATTCAAATGATAATCTCGGCATACGGTTTGCGAATTAAGCTGCGAACACATTTATTATACGCCACGTAAGTAATGACGTGACTTCGTCAGTGATGTCAGTTGCATTAGTTTTAATGCGTTTATATGACAGTGTTGAGACGTACTCTAAGTTATAAGTGCTGTAAGCTTAGTTTAATCCAGTTGGTATCTGTTTAGCAGATGTTGGAAAAGTTTCGTGATACTGTTACTTACGAGTACTTGTCAGTACTATAATGCGCCACACATTTAATACTGCAATCTAATATATCTTACTGCGATAGCACTTGTATTGTTTTTATTCTTTGCACAGGCATAGCGGTAATGTGACAATCATAATAAATTACAGTGTTAATGATTTGAAGTATAATCCTTGTCAGGTCTGTCATCGCACAGCCATATGGTAAACATCTTGCCCTGCTTAAGAAACAGGAGACAAGTATTTTTTGTTGTGTATGTGTGGTGTCACTTTTGTTAGTACTCACTGCCTCCAATTCATTTTAATGAATTAGTATTCATAAAGCTAGTCAGCATGAGTTTAAATCTGGTGCTGTTCCTCGAAAAATGAGATACTTAATATCGTATCCAGCGTGTCCTGTTGTTCTGATGGACGCTACTGAAGGTGATAAGCTTGTAGCCAAATTCTGAGCCGCCTCTATATAGATTGCCATCGACACGCTAAGATTTAGAAGAATCATGAAGCACCTTATTCATTACTTTTCAACTGTATGAATTTAAGAACTAGGCTTTTCTAATGACAAACTAAACATCAGTACAACCTACCCCTCTTTTTATAATGCTAAATCTTAAGGTAATAGGTAACAAACGCCTAGTGGTCCACATTAGTTCTGGATTGTAAGCCTAGAAGTCATGGGTGATATAGGATAACAGTAAAAATAACTTTTTTTTTGGTTTATCTATTGTTTTAGTTGTTTTAGGACTGCCAGTTAACTTTTATTCGAGAAATAAAATTAACATTTGACAGTTTTTGTTCGATAAAACTGTCAAAATTTCAAAATTATTCCGAATAAAGTTATCAGATGATTGAAAAATCAGCCCTTAGTGTAACTTTCTTAGTTTCAAATGTTTTTTTAGTATTTATTTTTCTTGTGCGTGCCACAAATAAAATATTTTTCTTTCCTTCTTCCAACAGTAACAGTAATCTTCAGGTAACATAACGTCAGCATGTCTTCAGTTTCATTCGTAATACGTGGCGGGCACGGCCGATGCCAGAAACGTCACATTAGTCTGATTTACACGTGCTACCTGACGTCGCGTTATGTAGGTGAATGTGCACATTTAATCGCAACGTCTGAACACTTCCTTATGTCTCACACCACAGCTGTCAAATCGACGGAGAAAATTATTATATGTTTGTTTGGTGGGCTGTGGGTTACAGACTTTCCACCTCAGGATAAGTTTGCAAATTTTTCACACAGGTTTTGTTATTTTTTTTAATTTATCTGTTAGACAAGTACCTAGTGCCTATTCTGAAACTGTTCTTCAGACTTTTCAATCTCTCTCTCTACAGAAAATTATTTAACTTTTAAGTAAGAAAAGTTGAGGAATATTGAAATAACCCGGAACTACCTCACTGTCTTCTATACCAGTCGTTTCAAACAGCGTTTTTTATTAAATATTTCTTGGACTTCTTCAATTTCTTTTAAGCATTCACAATATACTTCAATTAAAATAAAAACTAAAACAGAGCACTTTTGCTGATAGAAACTTAAACAAAAACTGTTGAAACATTTTTATACCATTGTCAATAACTTTGATTTTCAATAATTTCCATGTTTAGTAAAAGTTATCACGTTTTCAATATTAAAGGTATCTAACTTCATGCCTTCAAACGTAAGTTTTCACGCTGTAAAATCAAATAACCTAACTTATCAACACCAACCAAACACTTCGCTCCGCCATTCATTCCACGCTACATATTCACATCATATTTTGTAAGCAAACAAACATCCAAATTGTTCTCCCCTTATCTCATTTTTGTTGCACACAAGAATCACAACACATTGAAAAATAATTTTCGTCGCGTTGCGGCTTCAGATATGCGAGAACGGAGTTCGAATCTCCCATAAGAGGCACAACACAGAAGAGATAGATACAGAAGGCTATTTTCATACAACGAGCGAAAACCACGCAGACATAGACACGTATATGTAATCTGCTATCTTATATCTTATATCCTATATTATTTGCCAAAAATGTAAACAAATTTGAGTTTATGGAAAAATAACTTTAATTCCTACACAATAAAGTTCAGTTTACGCTACAACTTCAAACATTTTAAAAACTTTTTCAATGGTACTTTTTTTAAACAAAGGAGATAGTTTTTTTAGGCCTACTGTACGTATAGTGATTTGAAACAAATGCCAGTCACGAGAGCGCTTGCACTCGCTATTGTGAGCCGTGGCTAAGTGCGCGTGCGTTCGCTCGTTGTAGAGCCGACCTTCTGTACTCATCTATTCCGTGGTATCAAGTACGAATCCCCATTAGAGGCGTCTATGGGGTACGCCATTAAATAAACATCTCTGGCAGGTTCGCTGCTAGTTATTAGCGCCACCCCATCCTCTTGAAACGCCGTGATACGGCACGGAGACGGAAGCGAGGCAAAATCAATTTCATTTTTCGACACAAGCATTACGTTTATGGCTATTGAAACCGCACTTTTCTTGGCGTCAGTACCTATTAAATGGTGTTTATTTATGTGTATAGGTGTTCAGATTGTCTATTAATGTGGTGATAATGATTTTTTAGGGGTGAATTTTTATTGCGTCGAAAAATCCTGAGCAAAATTTACATTTTCGTGGTGACATTATTGTTTACTCGGGTAAGTAATTTGCAAAATCGTGAATCGTAAACATTCGGTTTATCTTATTGCTGATATTCCTATCAAGAATTTCCAATAATTTATGTAACACTAGCTGCGCCCCGCGATTTCACCCGCATAAGTTTCGATCCCGTGGGAAAATCGGAATAAAAAGTAGGTGTTCCATGTATTAATCCTGGTTATAAACTAACTGTGTGCCAAATTTCATCCAAATTCGTTCAGTAGTTTTGACATGAAAGAGTAACAAACATCCATCCACCCATCCATCCATACAAACTTTCGCGTTTATAATATTAAGTAGGATTAATCGTTTTCTTTAGTAGGTAGTTTGCATAATCGATAATAGCAAATATTCTATCCTAATCACATATATTCCTATCGAGGCTATCCAGTAATTTACGCCTAAAGATGTAAATCTTAAACAGCATTCCATACACGCACAGTTCGCAATCAAAATGTTTAATCAGTTGAATAGTTTCATAATGCGCTAATAGCAATCAATTAAGACAATCTTATACCTTTACCCAATGTATATAAGGTAATTTTTATTCAGAATTAAAATAAAATATACAAAAATAACAATATCCAAACTTAATAAATAAAAATCAATTAATTCAGCCTACCACAATTCACTGCGGGACATAGGCCTCTCCCAGTCTACGCCACAATACCCTGTCCACCGCCTTCCGCATCCAGTCTGTCCCAGCTACCTTCTTTAGGTCGTT
The DNA here is from genome assembly GCA_951799955.1 of Apamea anceps. Classification (NCBI taxonomy): domain Eukaryota; kingdom Metazoa; phylum Arthropoda; class Insecta; order Lepidoptera; family Noctuidae; genus Apamea; species Apamea anceps. The sequence continues at coordinate 8,408,565 of OX637501.1, forward strand.
GATCCATCTTGCTAGGGGGCGTCCCTCACTACGCTTGCCGATACGCGGTCTCCACTGCTTCAATAAAAAATAACTATATTATATCCTAACTTAACTAAAACTATTAGCTAACTAAAATATGGCGTCGAAAACTTCCTCTGCATCGATGTCGATTGGTAATTTACCTAAGAGACAATGTTTAGCCTCTGGCCAAGGTATGCCAGCCCTTGGGTCACGGGAAGAGTGTCAACTAGCCGTTTGGAGATTTCCCAATTACCTATATTATAAGTAAAATGAGTTTGATATGTTACCTACCCAACATTCGATCTTCAAAAACGGCACAATGTTATTACGACACGTGGAAGTAGGACGGCATGTCGTAATTATTGGGAGCGAAAAAGAGACAAGATGATGAGTATGTAACTTGGCTAACTAGCCAAGTTTTGACGTGTCACTTGCGGAGCGCATATAACATATCTACCTTTTTACGTAATATCATTTTTCCTTGCCTTTACCTAATAACATATTCTACGAGAATAAGAAATACGTAGTAAGTGCCCATTTTTCTTTACTGCTAAATGCAGTGTTCTGGAAAATTGTTACATTTCACCCGAAAAAGCATCGTTTAAATTTTCAACGAAAACGTAGGGCTTTAAAGCGTCTAGTGCATTTTTCGTCCCGACGATTCACAGGGAGATTTCTGTAATCCATTCTGATATCCCCGTTTCGTTCAAAGTCCACTCGTTTCGTGTCATTACAGAAAAGCGGACTGATATACACATCGACAAACTTATTTTTCGCTGCTGAAATTTAAGATACGTGCTCTTAAAGACTAGTGGTAAGGTTGAGAGTGGAACGCGTTTTGTTATTTAAGCGGTAACGTATTTGGTTCCCCTATACCATGTTTTACTGCGATTGATTCCGTCCGCAAGACGGACCGGACGGGATCGGGGCTATCCTGTACTTATCTAATTTTATTGTCACTCGCCGACGTCCGTCGAACCCTCTGCCACTGAGACTGGTTCGAAGAAAGCTAGAAAATTCTTTCCCCCATCGGATATTTTTATCTAAGAAGGACATCTTTATTCGCAAGCAGTTAAACTTAATTCAACGTCTTGGTAGGAAGATAAACGTCCTGGTTGGTTTTAGGCCTTGGAGAGATCCAAAAAATCGAGGTTTTGTGAGATTGGATCTTCATATAGGTATATAATCTACATGAATTTGGAATTTGCAGAGTAAAGATGTCAAAGCTTCATACATTATGTATTACAAATTACAATATTCTTGAAACACAAAGTCAGAATTTAGGGACCATTCAGAACATAGTGCCTAGTAACTCTTCACAGAATACGTTACAAGTTAACAACTGTTTCTACTTTACACAAAACTCACGACTGTATCTATTAATTCTCTTCTGAGTAAAGTCACAAGAAAATGCAACACATTCAAATAAAATAAAACTTTAAGATATCTGCCGATCATAATCGGTGATGTGATAAATATTTCATGTTACATTTCAAAATGGCATGTCCCTCACGTCTTAAAACTTCGCAAAGTGAATACAAATTGAAATAAAAATATATTATTGAGAGTGCTTTTAGTGTAGAAACTGTGTGACATGACATACAACTAATCTATCATGTATATTTTGTACATTTCCATTTGGTAGCGTGCATGATAGTCCCTAATCTGATCAGAGTTGACATTCGAAAATGATTTATTTTTTACTAGCTTTTGCCCGCGACTTCGTCTGCGATCCAGAATGAAAAGTAGCGTATATCCTTACCCAGGTCATGGTCTATCTGCGTGCCAAATTTCGTCCAAATCCGTTCAGCAGTTTTAGCGTGAAAGCCTAAGAAACTTACTTTCGCATTTTAATAATAGTAGTTAGGATATATGAGTAACGTCATGGTATCTCGCACGTCAACTTAGAAGGTTGTCGGCTGCTTAACCGGGCTTGCATGTGGGGTGCCTCAATAAATCAAGGCGCCTAGCCAGCCCCAACAGTCTCGACATTCATAGCGATCGTTTTACGACCGAATTCGGTCGCAAAGTCCTGTCACTCCATACATTTCACCTGTCAATTCGGGACTTTGCGACCGAATTCGGTCGTAAAGCGATCGCTATCAATGTCGAGACTGCTGGGCCAGGGCTTAAAAAACTTGAAAACTAAGCGACTACACGCTAAGGAGTACGAACCTCGGTTTATGGCGTAGCTAGGAGAAGGCAGCAATGGTCACGCTCGATCGGATTAATCGAAAAGGAATGTAAGAAGAAATTATGTACAGACGCCAGCACATCAAGCTACCCGCAACTGTCAAATTTTCCCAATCAACCTTGAACCTAATGCATTAGCGATAAAGTTGAAAATCTATTAAAGAAATTTGACAGATTGTAGTAGTTTGATGTGCTGGCGTCTCGTACCATTTCATTTGGTTAGTCTCTAATCTGATCAGAGGTGAAGCTGGAAAAGGAATCTAGATTTGAGTGTTTTTTTTAAACCAAAGTTCTATAATAATCAATGAAAGAGTAACCTTAAAGCAATTTATCATTTATTGATAGCTATAATATTATTTATAGCAAAGTTTATATTGATTTCATTCTTTTAGAAAATTTTGTTTTACACTAAGGCGTAATTTCAATAGTGAGATAAATTTTATCAAACAATAAATATTGCGGTTGGACAGCTTTTGTATAGAAATTATGTCAAACTGCTACGTTTATTCTAAGATATAAGTTATCTGACTATTTAATAATTAGCCCTAAGGCGATTTAGGGCTGATTTTTCTATCGACAGATAATTTTTATTCTTGGAATAAAATTGACGTCTGACAGATTTTGTATCGAAAAACTGTCAAAAATACAAAATTATTCCTCGGATAAAATTACCTGGCGTTGCAAAAATCAACCCTTATTAAGCCATTACTTTTTGTTTGATTATAGAAATAAAGACTTCGTGATTCTTATATAATACATAATTATGATTTTTATTTTATTTTTATATTTACGATTTCAATGGGGATTTGTGGAAGAAAAGTTTACAAATCCCCATTCCCCATTGATGGACATTGTCAATGGGGATAAATGGAATAACCCTTTAATCAAACCTCTAATTTTTCCAATTATACTTCTCTAAAAATATGATTGAACACTCTAATGTAATGATTGCGCCTCTTTCTGTGAACCTCAAATAGTCCTATCCTATGTGTCCTATTTAAGGCCCCTAAAAGTACTTAATAGCTAAGTAACAAGGACCAACTTGAATGTATTGCTCGCCGGCCGTTGCCGCGGTACCGCTAGGCTTGGGCACTGTTGGTCACAGTTCTAACGTGACTTAGCCCCTTTGGTCGGTGTACCATAGCTTAATTACTGCGACTAACTCTCAGAAAAGGCCAGAAAATTAAAAAGAGGCTCGATTATTTTAAAAAAGTCTGCATCATTAGAAGCGCAGAAAGTTTTTAGAGGTTCATTCATTTAAAAAAGTGTCCGACTTTAGATGGTCGATAATTTTTTTAGAGGGTCAATTAAAACGTTTCTCTTTTTAAATTGAATGCTCATTTATATTAGTGTTCCTAACCACTCTCTACGCTGAATAAAATATAAAAGCTTATCAATACGGATACGGTTAGGATCGAACACACGTCACCTCTCTGGCCAGTCTTTGCTTCTGTATTCCAGCTAAAGTCTTTTAAAATAATCAATTCCAGCCCCCATTCTCAAGTAACACATTCAACTTTCCTAATTGTTACCATTCTAACCTCATTTCATACGTAATTCAGTTACAAAACAGAGCAGAACGTATCAACAAAAAGCGCTGGGAATATGTTAAAGACGTCTGTTTCCTTACGGCCTGTTCGCCATCTCTTCGGCACATTAGCTATGATAATTGGAACATTTGGTTTGCGAATAGGATGACGTCACAGGACAATGTAGTAACACAGAATAGTACAGAAGGTCGGCGTCATACGACAAGCGAACACAGAACGCGTACAGTCGCACGCACACATAGACACCCTTCTTTTTTTAAATTTATTTCAACAAAAGAGTACACAGATGGGAATACACAGATCTTCTGCCACACTGCAGGACAGTTTGTCGGCAGTGTTATAGTAAGTCACAGTTACAGTCTCGTATAGTAAGTGCAAACGCTCTCGTAACTGACATTCGGCCAGGAAATATGAGATCGTCGTATGTGCAAAATAGCAAGTCTTGCTTTTTTAAGAGTAAACTTCCTTATACGGACTGAGCACTGTTTCTCAACAGTGAACGAAACTAAATCATCATGCTCGGGTCGGTGACGCTGAATCGGGTAGACTCGGCTCCAGCCGATCGGTGACGCTGAATTGCTTATACTCGACGCTGAATCCCGCGTCCTAATTGCGTCACTTTCAATCACAATCTGAATCATTTTCAAGAATATTGCTAATCCATTGCTTCTTATGTTCGAAATATGTGTCGGCTCAACAACGTTAATAACGCAATGAATGTTGTTGAACTGTCAAAATGAAAGCCATTCCTACTGTTAGTGTGTTACGCCATTACCCCGCCGTATAATCGGCTCCAGTCGTAAGTTTTCACTTGCTTTGTATGGTCATAAGCACTCACCCTTGTACTTTTTCTTATTTGCTGTACGTGAAGGGTGTCGATGTCGCCCAGAGGACACGGTGGAGCACACGGTGGAGGTCTGCCCTGCTTGGGCAGAGCACCGCCGTGTCCTCGTAGAGGCGATCGGCAGCGGCGGCGACCTCTCGCGTCCGGCCCTGGTTCAAGCCATGGTCCGGGGCGAGAGGGAGTGGGAGGCAGTCACCTCCTTCTGCGAAGCAGTCATGCTAGCGAAGGAGGTGGCGGGGTGGGCGAGAGAACGCGCCTTGCGCACCTCACGCCTCAGCCGCCGCGGGAGACGCTCCGGGCGTCGGGAGCCGCGTGACGACTCCCGGCCACCGTAGGCGCGGGCCTGCGGGCGGTGAGTAATGGGTAACTCACCGTCCGATCAGGACCAGGCCCGTGCCGGACGGCGTGTTGTGTTCCACGCGCGCCTCAAAGAGATGTCAGCATGAGTGACGGGGCCCCATAGGGCCGAAGCCTGCCAGGGTAGCGGGATTGTCCGAAAGGGTTACCGCTGCCCTGGAACATAAAGGGCTAAGGAAGGAACACGGGTGGGTTTTAGTCAGTAAGAGTCTGACACTCCCTCCTGCTCCACCCAGAGCGGGAGGAGTCATTTGATGATTTCCCATCCTCAAAAAAAAAAAAAAAAAAAAAAAAAAAAAAAAAAAAAAAAAAAAAAAAAAAGGGTGTCGATGTACCTACCTATGCGTTTGTTGTCATTCTGTGTAACCAGACCTTCCGTTCCTACTATTCTGTGACACTGTAGTAATGCGAATACAGAGAGGTTTACGCCACCACGTGTTTATGTACCGAATGTAATTTGGCGCAAGTTAAAATGTGGAATGGTATGATTTTCTGGTTTATTGTTATGTTAATGTGCTTACAGGTTAATGTAGCTGGTGTAGGGTGTCGGTATTTTTTTGGGGTGAATGACTTTGTTGGATTTTTTGTCATAAATCAAATATTTTTTGTAGAGCTTCACGTCAGAGCCATTTTTATTTTCCGTTTCATAAACGGCACCTGCCGACCCATTCTGTAAAATTCTCACTGTGAAAACTTAGGTGAAGTGAGCTGTCAATAGTGTCAGTCCTTAGGATCAGGTGGAATGTCCGTGGGGTTTCTTGCCGGCTCTTCTCCATATGAAACGACCAGTTGGAACCGCGCACCTTGCTTCTTCTCGGAAAAGAATCAGAGTTACCGGCATAGCTTGCAGAGTAAGCAAACTGAAGTGGCGGAGGACAGGGTGTTGTGGCGTAGCCTGGGAGAGGCCTATGTCCAGCAGTGGACTGCGATTGGCTGAGTTGAGAGTTGAGACCTTCAGACGTTTTTAAGTGCTCATATAGGTTTGTGTGAAATAAATTATTTAGTTTTTTCTTTTAAATTACAGCTCACTTCATCTAAGTTTTCACGGTGAAATTTTTACAGAATAGACCGGCTGTATACCATTTATCATCTCATGCATAGTATAATGAAAGTGTTACGAAAAGGCCTCAAATTATTAAAGTTATATCTGGACTGCCCACAGCCTTACAAAACTCTCATTTCTATCCACAAAAACAGACAACAACAAGAAACTTCCTGCATCTTTTCCTTTTCTGCAACAAAACGTTCTAACCCCAGTCTTAAACTAACATTCCGCACTATTAAACCATAATAAACTGAAGAACAACTTCAAATGAAATAGTGTAGTGCAATAAAGAACATCATATCTCAGGGAAGCTCGCGGGACTGCAATGAAATGAATTTCACCATCTCTTTGTCACGGCGATGGAGCGTGGCTACTTGTCGTGAACTCGTGACTGATGACGTCAGATCTTACGAGCTTTCTACTGTCTTAGGACAACGCGAGTCGCCTTTGTGATTTAGATCTTGCAGAATCACCTAGAATTTTAAGAAGTTTAAGCATTGGGGTATGGTTAGACAGTGGAGTAGGTTCTACTTTCCAGCTTGTACAGACGCCAGCAGGTCAAGCTACCCGAAACTGTAAAAATTTTCCAATCAACTTTATACCTTAATGCTATAGCGATAAAGTTGAAAATCTATTAAAGAAAGTTGACAGATTGTAGTAGCTTGATGTGCTGGCGTCTGTACATTATCTTTATGCAAAAATCACGTCGATCCGATGCTCCGTTCCTGCTTGGAAGAAGGAGAAACAAACAAACACACTATTTCACAGAATATCGTGGGCCTCGATTTAGGCCTATCAGGTACCTAAGTCTTAGGAGATCTAGACGTAGTCAGGATTCTACTTAAGAGGATAGCAACAGTTTCAAGACGTGAGATGTGTTAATATTGAAATGATGTGATTCACATGAAATAATGACACAGACTGGAGATATTTACGGTCAAAGAAATAAGTTGTTTATCAAATTGACACACTATACGTGAAATGGCCGTGCCACACCACGTATCCACGAACATACATTTGAATAACACGGACAATATAAGTTGATAAAAAACAATTTCCCTAATATTAATAGCCGTTAAGTACCTAATTAGAGTAGTTTTATAAACAATGTGAGCAAAATAATTAAGGGTGTGATTATGGAGCTATGTCGCAAACCATGCTCCACCTCCTATCTTGCCCTCTGTGTCTCAAAAAATGCAGTCAAAGTGACCTTTACGAAGCCACTGACGACGCCTTGGAAGTGACAAAGTTTCTGCCAACAAGATATAAAATTCAGTCGTGCCAACGACACGCAGAAGATCAAGATTATCATAAAAAATAACAAACTTCATAATCATCATCATCTACAACCCGACTTCAACCACTGCTGAGCCCCTCTTTGCTTGTGCCAATCTTCACGCTCCTGTGCTCCTTAACAAACTTATATTCGGTAAATTGAGTAAAGAAAAATCTAACACCAACCAGATTTTTGGCTCACAAAGCGCCAACTAAGATCGATCAAAAGTTAAGGTCATTCGTATTGACAGCTCATCAATAGGCTTAGTTAATAAAGCCTTCAGGCTTATGGCTAAAGTTTCGTTAAAAGTAATAAAATCTAGTTGACACAATGCTCTGTAGAAATAAATTTAGAGACCTAAATTGGCTTAAAAGTAATCCTTTCAGTTGTCGAATTTATAGAGTGTCAGCTTTAAAATATAAAAATAGCGATTGGCTTTACTTAACTTGAAAACAGTTTTAAAACAAGTGTTGTGTGTTTTTGTCGCTACTATGCGTTGGGTAAGTTACCTTTCTCTGTCTGTTTAAGTAAGTACTGTTTTTATTTTCAAACAAGATAATATTTACATAATATAAGCTAATAGACCTAAAATAATAAATAATAATATCTATGTAAATGTATTAAAAATAAATCGTCCGCATCGCTGTCAGCAAGAGAAGTGCCCAAAAGTCTGGCAGCATTGCCCGTTGTATGGTGATGCCGATTCTTTGGTAAAAAAATAGACCAGCCCTTTGGTCACATGAAAAGTAAGTACTTAAATACAAACTATTAAAATGATTAGGAATATAATATTGAGTGAAATCAAGTGTGGAAATAACTAAGCAAATTATGTTGACAGCGATTATCTCACAACATTATATCAACTCGCAGAATTTGAATAATTCCAAATTCGTTTTGACAACGCAACATGACGAACGACGGTGTTAGCGAATAGTGGCGGACTATAAATTCATAAAGTAAAAGCGCACAGAGGTTTACAATCCTCTTGTCTGTGCAGTCTAGTGGCCACTTCGTGTGACTGATGACCGGTGGACGGTGGACCGCCGAGGAACGCGATTGTTCTCGCGCGACAAAATAAAAAGTTCACTAACATCGCTATTCACGGGAGTCGGAACTTTTTGCAAGATTTTTAAAACGACATGATTGTGTTTGAAACTCGAATGCTTCATTTTTATTGGAAGAAGTGTCAGCTGCGGGATTAGTATTCGTTGATCGCATTTAGAAGTGGTTTAAGAAATTGTGTCTTGGAATTGGAGCTTCATCGTAACGCGTGTCTTGGGAAATCTGGGAAATTAACTAAAACGAGCTTAACGTTAAAGAAAATCCGGAAAGGTGATTTTTTTTCTTCCTTGTTACTCACACATCCTTTTAAACTTAAAAAGGCAAGGAGAGACTTTTGGGGACTGAACAAGGCTAACGAAGGACAATATAATTTAGTTATCTATATATATCTATACTCACATAGTATAATAAAATAGTAACGAAGTCAAAAATGTACATTGAATATTACAATAATAAATTAATTAGAACGAGTGTGATGTCGAAAATATAGTTTCTAGATTTTTTATCCGTTTGTCTGGATGTATGTATGTTCCGGATTGACGCAAAAACGGCTGAACGAATTTGGATGAAATTTGGCAAACAGATAGTTCATAACCTGGATTAATACATAGGATACTTTTAATACTGGTAGTACATCCCCGTGGGATAATTTCCGATAACAATGCCGTGAAGCCACGGGCAAAAACTATTAACTAAATCATCATCATCATCTGTCAAGCGTTTTCCCAACTATGTTGGGGTCAGCTTCCAGTCTAACCGGATGCAGCTGAATACCAGTATTTTAAATGGAGCGACTTCCTATCTGACCTCCACAACCTAGTTACTGGGTAATACGATACCCCTTGATAAGACTGATTGTCAGATGTTCGGGCTTCTGACTACCCGTAACGACTGTCAAAGATCCACGAATGACATATAACGTACTTTTCAAGGCACTAGTAACTACATCATAGAACTACATAAATAAATGAGTGTTAATGAAAAGCTAACAAAAGGAGTTTAGCATACACTGGAATTACATAATATAAAACAATGTTTATAATGTTCATGTACATAGCGAGGAGAAAGCAACAGCAGTCGTAAAAGGAAACGATTATGCGACAATATTGCTGTTGGAATTTCGCTAGACGTTAGAAGTAATATTCTACATTATAATAATTATTATTAGAACCTACATAATAGGCGAAGGCGGTGACCTTGTAAGGAGTTAAACTAACCTTTGAAAACAAAATAATCTCAGAAATTTTCCACTTTTACGAGCTCTGTTTATACAGGCTGGCAGGGACATCGACGCACAGACTGTAACCACGAATTTAGCACATGATTGTAGACGCTTACCATACAGATTTTTCGTTGGTTATTAAAAAACCAACATCGTGAGGAAACCAACATGTCTTAGAGCCAAAAATTTGAAGACATGTGACATCTATCAACCGGCACGGGGCCCGCGTGGTGGAATACGGGCCACTCCCTCTCACAGAGAGGAGGCCTGTGTTCCATGAATGGGAACGTTATAGGCTGATGATGTATGTCATCATCTGCCTAGCCTTTTCCCAATTATGTTGGGGTCAGGTTCCAGTCTAACTGGATGCAGCTGAATACCAGTATTTTACATGGAGCGACTGTCCATCTGACCATGTCTATCTGACCTCCACAATCCAGTTACTGGGTAATACAATACCCCTTGGTAAGGCTGATTATGTATGTATGTGTCAAAAAATAAATCTGCTGTTTCATAGAAAAGTGCAATAACTAAGCGGTGTCCCCCAAAAACGCCCGCCTTTCACCACTTCCTAGTGCTATCGCTGGGAAGAAAAAGTGGCGCAACAAACTACCCAGCAGCACAGCTGTCTGTTCAGTTAAAAAATACTTGATACTTGATTGTATACAATACTAGGTGTTAAGTAATTAACATAACAAGACACAAAATTAAATTATTTGCCACATGTCAGCTAGCCACGCCAATATACCAACCATAATAAAATTAAAACTTTGCGTACTCAAGCTAAAAAATAATTAATTAAAATTACATTTTTACAATTACATTTTTTGTGTTGATGACTTTAATGATTATAATTCTGTAAATACATATTTGTTACGGCCGCGAATCATATTTTAATCAACATACAACTTAGTACTGACCGGCAAATTTCAAAAACGTAAGAAAATTTGAATTTCGCGGGTTACCTTGTAGCATCCACCTTTAACGATTTACCCGTTTCATTGTTAATAATTTCCAAGTGTTTTTTACTTTATTATTAGAATTTTTAATTGTATCGCCTAAACATTTTGATTTAGCAATAGCACTAATCTTTTTAAATAATTTTTGACATACTCTAGGTAAGGAGTATCAAACCTGTATTTTTTCAAACCATATAACTCGTATAGTCTCGCTCTACTTTTATAAATACCTGGAGTAGCCCATTGGTTAAAGCCAACAGAGGATCCATGAATGTTAATAGTTTTGGTCTTAAAAGTAGATTGGTAATCTTTTTGCACAACATCAAAAAGGGCACCATAAATTTCATTGGGATTCTCGTATTCTACTATAGATGGTGTAATTTTATGAGTTATATTATTTTTAAACATTTTGCAACGACTAGCTGTATAAGGCCTGCATTCAAGTTTATGCGACTTTTTATGTAATGGAATGGGGAAGCTAGCTAATAAACCACAGTGGTCGGACGTTAAGTCAGTAAACACTAATTTATGTTTGGCATCAAAATCACTAAATATATTATCAAGACAGGTTGACGAAGATGCTGTGATCCTAGTAGGTTCAAAAAACAAGTTAATTAAATTATAAGACCTAAAAAGATTGAGAAGTCTAATACTTAATGGAGTAACATCGAAAATATTAATATTGAAATCTCCACATAAAATAATACTTTTGTTACTTGATTTCAACTTATTGAGAAAATCCTCCATTACCAATTCGAAACTAATAAAATCCCCAGAGGGTAATCCACGGTAACTGTCGATGTCTCTGCCAACATGTATACCTAGATATACTCGTAGTTAAACTCTTCCTTTATAGGTAAGGATATTTTAAGCCTCTCTCTTAGTACCTAGTGTAGAAATAAAATTAGGTTCGCACGTCGACGTTTCTGATAGGCCGCCTATTAATTTTAAGTTAATTTTCTATCATGAGGCACCTACTACTTTAATTTAACAATACTAATTTTTTTTGGAGGGGTCTGGCGCTATATGCCGAGATACAGGACTCGTTCTAGTTTGGCTACAGATGCTCCCATGTTATATGGTAACTTCTAGTTACTTGGTAACTTTGTAACTTGGTAGTATATAACATGGGAGCATCTGTAGAGGAAAATCTGCATCAGTAGATGATCAGAAAAATATGCATCAGTAGATGATCAGAAAATATGCATCAGTAGATGATCAGAAAATATGCATCTGTAGATGATCAGAAAATATGCAGCAGTAGATGATCAGAAAAACTAAAACATACAAAAATTTGTGTGTGTATAGGTATGTGCGTGATTTTGTGTAAGTGTGGAGTGGTGGAAGGTGTTGGGGTGTTGGGTAGTGTTATGTGTTATGTTGGGTACTGTGTTTTATTTCTGCGTTACCCTAAGCTAGACTGGTAGAAAATACCTCAAACATTAACTCTGCCTCAGAAATTTACATATCCATAAAGTTTGAACAAATAATAAAAAAGCACATAATATTTTTTTTTAAGCCTTACGATGATTTAATGTTTTTAAAGCTGAGTCATAACCTATACAGCTGTACTTTTAGCAACGTTACACCTACGACACAAGAGATTATCCTGTAACCTAATATTCTAATAAAAAAAGAAAGCTAGCTTACTGTAGCGTTATATTATTTTTGTTTGTATTTTGTGTTCAAAAACAAGACAGATATTCAGTCACCTACACTGTGCCACCTACATCTTGTGGTGTCACTCGTCATTCTTAGCACAGGTACGCACGGGCGCGTTTTTCCCGTGGAGATTTTTTTTACGCAATGGATTTTCAACGCACTGCTTAGCGCCGAGAGTTGAAAATTAAATTGTGTGTTTTTTGACGTAGGTACTGGGATGCGCTCTATTGGATTCTCAATGCTCGGCTCAACACCGGGAGTTGAAAATCCAGTGCGTGATAAAATCTCGCTGCGATATTTTTCGTGGGAACTTGGGCTAATATTGCATATTTATTTATTTAAGTACCAGGAATATAATTTACCTAAAGCAAATAATAACATCACGCTGCTGCAAGAATGGGCAGAGGTTTATCCAGTTTTTTTCAGACCATCGTCTGTATTTGGCCGTCCATGTCCGACTTTGTCCGGCCTTGTCATTTGCTAAAGGGGCTTTTAGAAAATGACATTTGAATGATTACTGAAAAAAGAAAGATTAAAAAGTAATATGTCAGAACTTTTTTGCAAATGTCCGGGCTTTCTTTGCAAATGTCCGGCTTTTTGCCAAGACTTTTCAAAATTCGAAATAATAATAATAATATCCCTGGACATTTCACACAGCGCCATCGAGTCCCAAGCTAAGCAACCTAATGCTTGTGTTATGGTAACAAGATGGCTGATAAACTACTTATATACATTTTTTTTTTGTAAATACATATATATTATAGATAGAAAAACACCCAGACTCGGAACAAATACATGTAGGACTTACAAATATTTGTTCTGTGCGGGAATCGAACCCGCGACACGCAGCGCAGCAGTCCGATCGCTCAGCCACTGCGCTAACCGTGTTGTCAAATGGTAACCCTACATGTAATAGAGTCCATTTCATTAAACGAGAAAAATTTGCGTTGTTACTATTTAATTTTCTCCATAAAGAACCAATGACCCTTTGCCTGACCTGAGGATAAAAGTCAGACCTTAATAATAAATTAGGTACTTATTTTAAATTACAGTAGGTACATATTTCAATCAATAATCAACCTATAATGTTCCCACTGCTGCGACACAGGGCTTTAATCTACCACGTGGGCCCAGAGCGGGTTGGTAGATTTTCTACATGCCTTCGTTATTTTTTATTCTAGTACAGACGCCAGCAGGTCAAGCTACCCGAAACTGTCAAATTTTCCCAATCAACCTTGAACCTTAATGCTTTAGTGATAAAGTTGAAAATCTATTAAAGAAATTTGGCAGATTGTAGTAGCTTGATGTGCTGGCGTGTGTCGTGTGTTTCTCACAATGTTTTGCTTCACCGTTTTGAGAGCAGTGGTGATTAAATTATTTACACAAAGTAAAGAGCCTGTCTGGGTCTCCCGTTACCATTGGGCCACCAGCCCACCACTGCTGTCAACTTATTTCATACTTGCAAGAAAATATTGCGTACATTGAACTTCCAAACTGTCCCTTTTCAGTAGAAAAACTTTTTTTCAAATCACAACACAATAGAAAAATATTTTTTTATTATACTTTTTCCGGACTTCGTTCACGCGAAAAATGCGTGAATAAAGTAAACAACAATAAAAGTCAGTACTTACCTACATTCTTTATCGCCCCGACACTTACTTGGTGGAAACTTTAGTTCGCGACACAAACTTGAAGATTCAAGAAGAAAGTTGGTGTACATTTCAGCGGTGGAAGTCTCCGTTGCCGATGCAAATGTTGTGAGGACTTATTAAGAAGTTGCCACACACAGTCTGTAATCATTCCTGTCAACTAAGTGAAGACGCGAGTTATGGCAGCCCAACTCGAAAGGACGAGTTTGAGTGAACCTAGTTTGCAGTTACAACGTTCTTGTTTCGAGGTGCAGCGGGTTGTGAGTTACCGTCATTCACATATATGACTTTTTGGTAGTGATGTGGGAGTCTGACGTAGTCGGTGCCGCAACATGGTAATAATTTGATCACGACTGGCACAGCGCAACTTTATGCCAATTGAAAAGTTTCGCTGCACTGAAATATGTTGTTACAACAGGTTGAGTGACATGCTCGCTGTACTTTTTAGTAGAAATGTTTTAATTGATATTTGTTTTTGAATGCTTTTCCGGAATACGTTTTGTGCATTAGTTGATTAAGTTTGTTTTGCTGTTGTAGTTTCTGTGGCTCTTGAACATCATACTAACAGTACGGTCGCGGTCATTAATGTGGACTGTATTGCTGTGAACGCGCGGTAAAGGCCGTACCTACATCTGTGTGCATAAAGTGATGTATCAATACAGAACGCTCACCTCATAATTGGCACACTGGCTGGCGAACGAAACAAAAAACATACCGTCGCTTTTGCACACAGGCTACGTAATTACGTATGATCGTGGTTGGTTTATAATACCATTGCTAAAATGGAACTCATTACATCAAGTACCGATAGCTGGTAGTCTGGACCGGTAACGCATAGATCTGGGTTCCAATCTCGAGTTGGGACTTTTATTTTTCTTTTCCAACAATAATCTGTATCGGTTATTTTGTTATGCGTTTTTTATAGATTAATAAACAAGAATCATAATGTAATAATTATTTTATTTTCACTATTATATTGCTATTGTAATAAGGGGTTAAAATAAAAATGTTCTATAAGTGATTTCAAAATGTTTATTCGTTATAATTTTATAAACTAAATAAAAAAGAAAGAAATAAATGAACTTCTAGTCAAGACAGTTTATTTTCTCATGAAGAACAATTTATTGAAGTAAAGCAGGTAATCAGTGAAGTACGACCCTTAGACTTAAATTATTGTTTCTTAGTAATATAACCAACCAGCTTTTCGTTTGTTTTCGTTTGCACGGCGAACGATTCGTAAAGATGTGTCGAATAATTCGGCAAAATATCTCGTTGGTATGAAACCACTTGTTCCATTATTCACTGACTAGCTGGGGCCATCTTTTGACCCTCCGATTCACAGTAGATATTTCTCTTAAACAAAAAAAGAGTACTGTTAGGCTACTAGCAAAATACGAATATTACCAATTTGAAACAAAATTATTTTGAAAATAGAAATGTTACATATTACTTATATTATTATTATACTTAATGTTACATTTTATATTCATCATTAATTTTGTTTTCTTCTATTTAGGCTTTATGATAAATATAAAACGTTTAAAAAGATAACTAAAAGGATCAGCAGTTATACTTTAATTAGAAAAAAAATCGATAAAATAATTAAATCATAATAGTCTCACTCACTCAGTCAGGTTTCATCAAATATCTGTGATATAATATTAAGTCCACTTTTACGCAGCGCGATAATATCTGCTTTCATCTCAATATTCAAATTTCCTTGCATATTAAAAATTAACTACAACACCGCTAATAGATTAAACATACGTGATTAATCTACAATAACAACCAACTAAAATCAAATAACATTCTATTTAGTCACGTGAATGAGTCGTAAGTTAACTGCATCTGTCTACCTTACAACGCACGAACGCGCTAACCGACGTATGATAACCGCTAGGGTATCATGCCATATAACCTGATGGTTGAATTTATGAACTACAATCAGTTGCAAACGAATGTGAGAGTGTGTGTCTATAGTATAGAAATTACTCATTAGAAGAAGGTCGTAACACTGTCACTCCACTTTTGACCCTTACTGTAATTAGGTACAGTAAGGGTCAAAAGTAGGTAGTGTACGTAGCATAATCAGTCTATAACGTTCTCACTGCTGGGGCACAGGCCTCCTCTCTGTTGGAGGGAGTGGGCCATAATCCACCACGTGGGCTCAGTGCGGGTTAACGGATGTCAAATGTCTACTTATTGGTTCTAGGACATGTCAGTTTCCTCACGATGTTTTCCTTTACCGATTTGAGAGCAGTGGTGATGAAATTAAATTACTACTTATTAATAATAATGTAATTACTAATTAAAATACACAAAGTAAAGTGACGACTACCTGGGTTCGGACTCACGACCTACTCCTAAGTCGGGGTCGACGACACTGAGCCACCGCTGCTCTTGTAAATGTCGTGTACATAAAATAATGGCATACACACGTAACCGTTAAAAATAACGACATAATACGTTCATAAAAAAATCAATTTATATTTTAATTTTTATATTTTATTTAAATTTTTTTTTTCTTTTTTCGCGAATTCCTATTGTGAACCAGAAAAAAATTTCAATAGGAAAACCAATCTCGTAATGAAATTCTCCGAATTAAAAAAGAAACTAACATTATGTTTAACCAAACTAAATGATAATTACAAACGCACTCCCAGACACATTGAAACAGAATCTATTCAGTAATAAAACAGAAAAAAAAAAACATTTTACTTTTATAAAAACACAATACTCAATAAGTATGTCAAATGGCAACAGCCTGCGCGGTTCAAAGACCAGCAGTTGGCAACGATCTCAGGTCCATAAAATGTGAGCTGAATTTTTAACTAAACTATTGCTTTATCGCTGGCTGGGTTAGCGGAAGTCCAGATGTTTCGTACTATCTTTGAGTTAAAATTCCAAATATGTAGTAGGCAGAGCATTGGCCGTAACTATCTACACTTGCCGAAAAAATAACGTAGTTCGAAGTGCTTTTTCGTACTCTGAAAAGCAGTTTTTTCCACTTCATAATTTTATTTTACTAAATGTTCATAAGTATATCATAATCTTGATCAGTCAATCTGACTAGCTTGTTTAGCCTAACTACGTGGGGCCGCATACAGTCTAACCGAATGCAGCATAATACCAATATTTCACATGAAGCAACAGCAAATCTAACCACAAATTCCACAACCCAGTTACTGGGTTGCAGAATATTTCTTCTATGTACACTACAAATACCTAACGGAGAAAAAAATAAGTAACTTCTGGAATAAAAGTAAGTATTCATATTTGCTACATCCACATGACCTTTAAATATTCCTCACTTTACCACACACACCCACGCGCTCAAAGAAAAATTACGTCGAATTTTCTTCTTATTTCAGATATACATGCAAAATGCTCGCCTCGTGTTCATTTTTCTACAATATAAACAGTTCCACGCAGCAGGTACCTACTAAGTCCAACATTGTTCCAAGCACTGACGATATTTTACTTGGTACGTCATAAAAAGGTTTTAATAAAGTTCCCTTTGTCCCAACATACTTACTATAGAAGTATATTATGAAAACATTCGCTGTATTTAAATGAAGTGGGTAGCAGACTGCCCTAGGCTGAATGAGGAGTGCCTACTGTCTCGTCGTCACCCCTTAGGCATTTTTCTGTCTACATTATTACAAAATCTACCATTGTATCTGGAGATACGGCTTTTGAGCAAAATAGTGGAACATCGTTCTGGATTTTAGCATTAGTCAAAAACATTCTATATACTTACATAAAAATTGGAAATTTTCAAAGGCTACCTAATGAAAGTTTTTGCAATAAACCTTGCTTTTTTTAAATAAATCCGTTTAGTTTTTAGAATGTATGTTTGCAGCTTCCACATGCCATTTTATACTAACGTATAGACTTGATTACCTACCTACATAGGTAGTTGTTTTTCAATTATATTATTTGGTCAAAATCATGAACCATGCATATTTCCCATAGGAGCTAATGACAATAACAATTTATAAATACATATTAAAATAAACACTTCTATTTGTACTCACTAATTGACTGCAAACACCGAAAAAAAATATAAACAAGGATTATACTAATTCGTACATCGTAATTTCAAAAGTGAGCTTTTATAAACATGGTTAAATTAAAACAGCTTAAAATTCTGTATCCATTCACGGTACGCTTAATGGAGAAAAACTTGCCCTCCTAGTTTGGGGTATTGGACTAATGCCAGGTTTTTTTTGACACCTACACATTGAAGCAAACCGAGTTATCTCCGATCTTAGCCGAGTTTCAAAGAATGTAATCCGGCTATGTAGCTTTATTTATTACATGTTTCTTATGCAGGAATAATACCGTAAAAACATGTTACGCTGAAGATAAATATGAACTGACTCTGAACGAATTTACTCATTATATTTTGTCTGACAATTAATAGACAATAAATGGTAAGTTTATTACAAACACTTTTACAACTCAATAATATTTTATAATGTAAATGAGGTCGGTGTTTCCTATCCGCTTACTTTAAAAAACACTGAAACAAATTCATAGGTCAAGGTCTCTTTGAAGGTCCAAACATTATCTTGGCCAGATGATCTGAGGATCATGTAGATTAGTGTCTAAGAGGGTCTCTTGAGGTAAGAACCAAGCAGGTTTGAGTGGACCTGTCCAAGCATGACACGCACTCACTGAAATATCAGTAATCTGTGTGCTCAACACAGAAATGACGAAATTAGAAATTACAATTAGGTCTCCCTTTAAGCCAGAAGCAAATAATAATTCAAGCCCTAATGAACACCAAATACACCTACACGAGTCTATAACGTTATTATCTAACACACCCATTTCAAACCAAAGCTAAATATCAATCCTTTGAATCCACACATCTCTGAATACAGGTACATCTAGCCTCAGAAACTTGCTTTGTAAGTAAAGGGAATTGCCTTAACTCGGCCACGAGAGCCCTCAGAGCTAGCGTTGTTAGATAACAAGATTACATCTCTACAAGACTTGTTTAAACTATTAACTGGATGTATATGGTTAAAGGTACAGTCGAATGGCACTCCATTGTCGTCTTGACCCATTTTATATAAAGAGTTTTCATGAAATGTTCAGCTGTTTTGTATTTTTAGTGAGGCGGACGATGGATGGATCATGTGTAAGGTGATATGGCTAGAGAGAAAATAAACACTTATGTAGGAACCTATGAAGATGTTGGCTGTTAGAGATGTTATTATTATTGTGTGCCTGTGTTGTCCCATCACAGGGCAAATGCCTCCCTTCCCTGTTTCCACTTTTCCCGGTCTACTGCAATTGTGGACGATCCCGCCATCTCTTTCTGGGCCTGCCGCGCGGTCTTTTCGTGCCATTTAAGACCCACTGAGTGGTGGCCAGCCCAGTTCCACTTTAGTCCAGTAGCTGTGGGGCCAGCGTCCGCTATTTGTGTTTTGGAAGATAGAGATGTATAGACGAAAAAGATGTATTTATTCCTATCTGTAATAATTCCCATTTTGCGTTCCTAAATATATTATTGAATAGTCTAATAATTGGGGTTAAAGTATAAAATTGCCGATTTGTACTGAAAAATTGAAATTCGTCACGGTTACAGTTTGCGCGTCGAAGTCCCTGCCGCTCTGCATAGTATCGGTCTTATTATTATGCAAATTAAAATTCAACAGTACTCGTGTAACTACTTTTCCTCGCATAGTAACTATTCGTTTGACTTAAGTAGTTTTTGGAAAAAAACTTCAATTAAATTCCAAATGTAAGTTGAACATGTCACTAGCACTTTAGCACTCCCTAACCTACTTTACCTAAGTTTAAACAGCATTAACTGTAGTTTACGTAATATTTACAAGTTGTTGTACGTTCAAGCTTGTATTAATTTCCCTCTGGTACCTAAATTTACTTCCCTTACTATCTCTTAATCCCCTTAAACTAATTCTTCATTAACTTTAGGGGGTTTAGCCAATAGCTTAGTCATCAATTATTTAAATTGAAATTAACTCTCGTTTAAGGTAATTAGAATGTATTCCAGGAAAACGTGTTTGACCGTTTTGAGTATTCTATATTAATCAAAAGAAAATTAGTAATTTAACATGGGCTTATTAGTCGTTTCGCACAAATTAATTCGCACGAAACGGGCGAATCGTAACTTTAAAATTTTTTTTTTTCTATAGGCGACTCGCACGATGTTAATTTATTTGTGGGCGAGTCGACAACTCCGGAAATAAGTATTAGGCAATTGGCACATTTTGAATTTTATGCCATTAAGTACCTACAGGTTTATACGTTTTATAATATTTAACTATTATCACTTCTGTGCGCTAGTGTCCCTTTTTCTATATTTTATTGCATAATCTATATAAATAAAAATGAATCACCGAAATGTATGTACGCGCATAATTTCCGATCGACTGCATCAAATTGGATATTTTTTTTTGTGTT
Source organism: Apamea anceps (assembly GCA_951799955.1). NCBI lineage: Eukaryota > Metazoa > Arthropoda > Insecta > Lepidoptera > Noctuidae > Apamea > Apamea anceps. The sequence continues at coordinate 8,428,825 of OX637501.1, forward strand.
TGTTATTGTCAGGACAAGGTTTGTATACACAATTGGACCCGGTAAGTGGCGCTGATTTTTTGGGCAGGATGACTAGTACTGGTCGACGGGTCCGCTAGTATTATATGTATATTAGTGATAAGTCGCCCGTTTCGGGCGAGTCGACTAACAAGCTAAAACATCAAGTATGCTTTTAGATTCCATATTTAGACAAGTTTCTGACGTCATGTCTACGAACAGTTAGTTCGGAATTCACCAATAACGCAAACATCAAACAAAGCTGTATAACTGTAAACAAGGAACTACGTACTAATGATCAAAATTCTGATGAAGTAAGCGAAACATCTGTATACAGAGTATTAATTTGATCAGAGCAATGCCATCAAACTTCGCACTGACTAGAAACGAGACATAAGACAAAATTATTGGTAGAAATACAAGTTTAAACGTGACCAGAGGGCTAGTTTGTCCTTTAGCCAAAGAATTAGGGCCGGTTGTTTCAAACGGTTGGTTAACGTAACATACGAGTACACACGTCAAAATAACGATTTTGTAATTATAATTTGAAACAACGCTTTTTTTGGTTTGACAATAGTTTAGCGCCATTTTTGACGTCATACACGTGCGTCAAGTGGACGTGAAACAACCCGACCTTATCGTTTAACTTGGCAATGCTATGAGTCTTTTGGGCACGTTTCCGGGTGACAGCGATGCGGACGAGTACTTCGACGCCTAAGTGTCCTTTTGTTTTTGTATTTATTTGTATAATTAGTTAGTTAGTCATTTAGTTTAAATTAAATTAAGATTTGAATTTCTGCTAGTTTTCACATTATAGTATGCCTAGTAATAGTGGTCAATGACCCACATAAATTTCCTAGCTTAAAAAAAAATCAAAAACTGAAATAAAGTCCGTTAACGTTCTGAATCAATATTTATCGTGATCTCTAACATGTTCCGATAACGAGACACCATACATAGTTTATTGTTTGGGTTCCTACGGAGAGATGTTAGTAAAAGGGCAATGGCCGCTATTGCCATTCCAAAACGCGACAACTATAGTAACTTTGTTTGAGTAAGGGCTGATTTTTTAATGTACAGATAATTTTTATTCGTGGAATAAAATTATCTTCTGACAGATTTTGCATGGAAGAACTGTCAAAAATTCATAATTATTCCTCGGATAAAATTATCTGGCGTTGGCAAAATCAGCCCTAAAGTCGGATTTCCCAATAGTCAGGCTATTTGAGGAATAAATATTGCGGTCTTCTTCTTCTTAGCGTGTCGATAGCAATCTAAATGGACTCTGCCCAGAATTCGGCCACTTGTTTGGCGTCATCACCAGCGTCCATCAGTTCCTGTAACATGCAGCTGACAGGACACGCAAGACACGATATTAAGTGTCCCATAGTTTGCGGAACAGTTAGTAGTAGTTTATAGTTTACAACATTGCCGTTTGACAGATATATAGAAAATTTGTCAAACCAAAATCAATTTCAGATAAGTAAAAGTTATACGACTGTTAAAAATCGGCCCTAACAAAGTTTGAACTATGTAAATAGTTAAAATATTGAAACGACTACAGTAGTATTAAAGTTGGTCAATATAAACAGTAGTATAAACAGTTGGTTCTAAAGCGTATTTACCTATAGATATTTTTCATTACGGGACATGGTTTTTTATAGGACACTGCATCGTCAAAAGATAAGGGGGGAAACTGAGATTAACATCACATTAGACAGCCGAATGAAATTGATGATCGAATATAGTATCTATTTTAATAGTCCGAAGGGAAAACCGTTCAATGTTTTTCTAACACTCCAAAAAATACGTCCGAACGCGTATGCTGAAAATATGAAAGTCACAAAAAAAAAAAAGCTAACACGGGCGACATTGACTCAATTTGGCTGTGATATATTCGGGAAATGGAATATTCGGCGGCCTCAGTTAGATTTATTGGTAGTTATGGAAGCCTGTTATTTACTACCTGCAATATGAGTACATTGTGTTTGACTATCCTTTGATATAGATCAGTGTTTTGGTGCGCTTCTCGACTGTTACCGGTATCTATTATTTCATAACTGACTATTATTGCGATACATTTGTTTTAAGTACGTCTTTTGAAACATATTAAAACGATATGTGTAGTAAACCAAAATTTAGGTATATCAAAGTGAATCAACGAATGAAATCTATCTATTTTTGCAGGGTATATCTAAATACGATTAAATAAAAAGAATTTAACGTTTTTTTTTTTGGGAAATCAACAAACACTGCTAGTTTACTTGAAAAAAAAAGGATGGAGTTGAAAAATTCTTATGTTTTATCGAGTTTGGATATCGAAACCCATCACGTCGTCGGTGACGTTTACACATAATAAACAGTTTGTTTTTAAACTAATACTTCACGTGTCTACAATACCTCGATGACCACACAAAACAATAGAAGAAAGAGAAATAAAATACGTTTATTTGTGGCAATCATGACACATCAAAAGAACACAAACAGAAAAAAAAAACAAGTTGGGAGAAAACATGCGCCACATCCACGCAAAACGGCCATCGCTCGGCATAATGCTAAGACACACACATCACAACATCAACATCATGAAATTAATTAGTTGCGGAGTTTAGCTAGCCAGTTTAAAAGAACCTTGTATAAATAAAAATGAAATGCTGTTCGTTGATAAGCGTATCCCTTGAGTATGTTCGTAATAGTCCAAATTAGGTTTTTATGGAAAGAAATATTGAGAAAGTTTCCTGCCAGATGATGAGTTTAATATGCTGATACGAGAGAAGAGAGCATCTGCTTACAAGTACAGGAGAAAAATTACTTTCAGAAGTTCAGACTCAGCCATTGAAGAGAAATACTGGTCTGCATGGTGTTTTGATTTCAGAAATAGGTATTCTCCTTTCCTCTTTAGCCATAAGACTCATGTTTCAATATATAAGCAGCTTAACTGGTTGATGGCACCGGTTGTCCAGGATGCACCAAACGAACGGTTACTTGGCTACGGCAACGTCAGGCGTAAAAGCTATGGCCCCCCCCGCCCAATAGGCTAGTTTCCTAAAAAAATCTAATTAGTGCGTCAGTTAGATTATCAAAAAATATTGGACCCGTATTTTTTCTTTTGTCAATTATATAAAAAATGATGAAGATATCGCCCGTTAAAGTTCCGCGTGACGTCACGCCTTGCTACACTTTTTAGCATGGCGTGACGTCACGACCCCCCACGACTCCCAAATTTCGACGCGCTTTATTTTTGACATTTTTTGTTTGATTGACAAAAGAAAAAATACTTGTCCATTATTTTTCGCTAATCTAACTGACGGACTAAATATAATAATTTATTATTTTTTTACCCAGGCAACTACCCTATTCATCATCATCATCGTCTGCCTAGAATTTTCCCAGCTATATAAGGATCGACTTCTAGTCTAACCTGCACTCTAATTGCGTAACACACGATCAATCGGAATCGGTTTCATTTTGACAGTTCAACAACATTCATTGTGCTATTTACGTGTTGAGCAGACAAATTTTTCGAACTTATGAAGCACTGGATTAGCAATTTGCTTCAAAATGATTCTGATTCCGATTGATTGTGTGTTACGCAATTAGGGTGCGGATAACTGGGTGACACGATAGCCCTTGGTAAGACTGAAGACTGACTCCCCGAACATTTAAGTAATAATAATTATCGAAATACCCTCATCCTCATTGAACTTCTGTTTCATCTCTCTGTTGTGTCCTGTCGTAGTCAGTCGATACGGCCGAGTTATCAAGAAGTGATGCTGTCAAATATTTGCAAACAAGCTGTTATACTCGTACTTGTAGCTTAGCCGGTTGATGGCACAGGTTGTTCTGATTCTCATAATCGGTTGAACTGTTCACTCGTAAAAATTTAAGTATGTGTTTGTAATATCAAAATACTACGCTACTTATACAAAAATGATTTTTTGTCTGTCTGTTTGTTCCAGCTAAAATCCGAAACGGCGGGACTGATTTTAACCGGACTTTCACTGGCAGATAGCTGATGTTATGGAGTAACATAATTATAAGCTACGGCTTTTTGTTCCGATAAATTCCGACAAATTCGCGGGCGAATCCGCGGGCAGAAGCTAGCAGATAATATGAACAGACTAAGGGCTGATTTTTCCATCGCCAGATAACTTTTATTCGAGAAATAAAATTGACGCTTGACAGTTTTAGTATGAAATAACTGTCGAAATTTCAAAATTATTTGTCAAATAAAGTTATCAGGGGTGCAATTCTCGTAATTTTAAGAACGTTCTCAGTCTGATCTCAGTCTCAATCTGTCAAAAATACCTCTAATTTCCCTACATTTTGACATTTGTTTGTCGCCCAGATGAGGCTGCGACTAGATTGAATGATTTAAATTACGAAAATTGGCCTTTTGATGATTGAAAAATCAGCCCTAAATAGAATAAGAACCACAGAAATTCTATTTGTTGGTTCAGTGAACTTATCTTAAGAACACGTATCATTTAAATTATATCAATTACGTTTTCTCATAAGAATACGTCTTCAAAGAAAATGGTTTATTATGAGTTTCTTTTTGTTAAGGAAAAATGTTTTTAGATTTTTTTTTAATATAATTAGACACGTGTATTGATATTCAAGGAGAATTTTGGATAGGTCGCAGGTTTGAGCCCAGTCCCCTAATGTGCTGATGGTGATCACCGCGTGGTTTTATACACTTCCTGACTTCCCTCCCCGGAGGTCGGGTACCTTTTGAAGGTTTCCCCCCGAAAACAAAAAAAAAAGGTTTTATTAAAGTATTTCATCACCACTGCTCTCAAAACGGTAAAGGAAAACATCGTGAGGAAACCGGCATGTCCTATAGCATGCCTTAAACATTAGTTAGGTTAACAGGATTGAGGTGTTTTGATGTACTTAAAGGTCGTATTTTTTTTTAAATAAAATAACTATGAAACAGGAAGCGATTTGCGGGTCACGTACGCAAGCGCTTTCTGGTAAATTAGGAAGACTTAATAGCTGTGTATGGTTATTATTTCTACGCCAAAAAACCTCTTCTGGACAGATTTATCGGTGCTTCAATACTTCTACTCCAGCGATAACGCCCGTCCTGCAGGCATCGTAATTTTTTTTTATTGCAAAATGGGTCAGCTCTTGTCGATAGCACTTTGTGGAATGCGATGAATGAGCCAAAACTGTTTTGCGTCTAATGTACCCACTGTCTTAAGGCGCTAAACCTCCTTACTTTAATAATAGCCCGCTTAAGTTGAGCCTACACAAACAAAGCCTAAGTAAATTTCATATCTGCACCTTATTTTGTTGTTCTAGGATTTACGGCTCATGTGTTGTAGTATTAAATTTATTTATATCATCAACTTATAAGTCATAACTAACTTAGTTGCTGTACAACATTACGCTTATAAAATCTGTGATGAGGTAAACAGCGTTACAACGTAAACACTAACATATGTGTGTAGTGTCTGCTACTAGCACTGTCCGTAAGGTCGGGAAGACTGTTTGCATTTCAAAAAATCGTGGCGGTTGAATGGTGTTAATTTTGCAATAAGATTCCACGCATCGTTATTTAATCACGTGTAAGCTATTCTCTTTTTGAACACGCTTTTTATTATTTTTTACTTTTAGCTTCACTTGTACAACTTTTTGAACACGCTTTTTATTATTAGCTTCACTTGCAAAAGTAACAAGCTGCGTAGGTACTTACATCGGAACTAATACAATTCAATTTAATTATGTTACATTTTTTGTGCGTTACAAAAGTGTGTTTTTAGTTATTATTAAACTACATATTTTCAGCTGCATGACCGTGCAGTATCCAGTAGTTAGTAGACAAAGCAAATTATTATAACTTGAATTTGTCTCTTATTTAGTTACCTTCTTTTCTATCTTACGACTTTCTTGATTATAGATGCATCTAGCGGTCACCTACTAAGTATAATGTCATATATTATGTACCTATCTACAGTATCCACTGCAGATTTAAAACCACATAAATATCGTAAGTCCTATAAATCGATTTCAAAGCCCTTCTAATACGCCATCTGTCAAAATTACGTGACAGATTAAGGTATTATTTGGCCGTCTAGAAGTCGAAGTAACAGTTTAATTTTGTGTGCCACTAAAATTGATCTCTAAGTATTTGATAGGATTTTAATATCTCAGTACGACACCGATGGCTGCTTTTACAAGCACATTGCAAGTTTTATTGAGTAGGTAACTATATAGTTTTATAAACGGATTAATAGTTCAAGGGTAAATTGGGATAACATTGAGTCGAATCCATTGTACCTAAAACTGTGTTTCTTTAAAACAATAAATTGAAAAGTTTTAAATGAAAAAGTTTTTACTGCGTATGGAAAGGTGTCAAACGAAGGTTTTATTTCTCTTTTACTTATGTAAGGCCAGGATCGTCCAAAAGGGTTACCGCTGCCCTGGAACATAAAAGGGCTAAGGAAGGAACACGGGTGGGTTTTAGTCAGTAAGAGTCTGACACTCCCTTCTGCTCCACCCAGAGCGGGAGGGGTCATTTGATGATTTCCCATCCTCAAAAAAAAAAAAAGGCCATGCACCGCCTTTTATCTATCGATGATAAAATACGTTTTGTTTTTGCTTGCCTACATATATTGGGTCCGGCTGCTGGGCAAGAGGCTTTTTGCTCCAAACTTTCCTGTATTATGCGATCTCTGGTCCTGCAAACATTATCAGATCATCACACCACCTTCGCTGTGGATACTAAGATTGGAATTGCAAAAAAAAAACTTTAAAAAACGGTTTTATACCTTCCTACATCTTACTTAACCATTAATATAACCAACCAACCATTAAAATAACCATTAATATATTATATAGTATATTGTTGTGATAAAAGATTAGCCAGTCGGTAAGGTACTGACCTTACCGACTGGCTAATCTTTTATCACAACAATGTCATTAATTAAGCGCCAGTACGAAAGAATTCAATACTCAGTCGTAAATATTCATTTCACTTCGCTGGTGGTCTCCTTATACCTACAAATCTATAAATAAATGTAAGTACCAATAGATAGGTGCAATGGAATACAAACTCTATCAATGCTTGCACTGTTTTGCACTTCGACCTACATAACTATCATGACAGGAGAAACTTCTAAGTAGTTGGTTTACTTACGTATTCTTGCTTGACGTTATTTGTAGACACAAGTTAATAAAGTAAACATAACTTAATACAGTAGGTAGACGAGTACTGAAAAGTTTACTTGTTTTGATGTATCAAAAATCTCGAAATAGCGTGCATTCTAAAAGTTGACAACATCTTCATTAGTTGTCAAATATTTCGGTACTTCGATTAATTTATCAATATCACTAAGGGCTGATTTTTCAATCATCTGATAACTTTATTCGAGGAATAATTTTGAAATTTTGACAGTTATTTCATACTTACAATTTTCGTCGAATAAAAATTAACTGGCGATGGAAAAATTAGCCCTAAATAAAATTATGAAATGTCACTTTGTAGTGAACTAAAATAATGATTATGAATTGCAATAATTAACCGTTTTAGATGAAATAAAAGCATTTGGAACATCTAAATACTGTTTTTACACCTTAAACTAAATATTCAGTGTTACTATATAAATAATATCAGTTCATAATCAATAGTAATATTAATAAATTAAACAAAACAGAGAAATATTTGACAGCCATTTTCAGAATGCATCCTCTTAACACCAGTTACACACTCACTGTACAGATACCAACTACAGTAACCAATGCAACAAAAAAAAAAAAAAACCAACGACAGATAAAACACGTTTCGCACACCCATATTAATTAATAAAGGGGCTTGTTCACTTGTCAATCGGCATCAGTGCGGAGCTGGGAAGCAGAAAACTCAATTTGCACGCGTCGGGAACCACGGCTCGGTACTGTATCGCTAAATGTCACAAACACTTGCAGAGCACGCATCGAAGCAGCCATGATCTTTTGACAGTTGACACGCAGCAAGATGTTGGTCTGATATCGTGCAGATACGGCTTTAATTATTTTAGTCTGGTTTGCAACATTGTTGCATTTAGTTTCAACGAGAACATGTTTAGTCTACGCATAAAGAAGGTGGGGACAACAATACAATAATTTAAACTTCGTATATGTAACGACAATCCCAGTCTATGTACAACAATTCCAATTCCTATAATCTACGAGTAATAGTTTAGTCACTACAGGTTGTCAAAGATTTAGAAATTCAAACTAAGTAAATAGTAGTGATATTTACTTTGTTAAAAAAATCATAATTTTTCAATTTCGTGTTAAGTTTTTATTGATAGTTTCAAAATACTCCTTTGCACTAATATTGCCAGTATTTATATTTATTGGCGGATTGTTGCATCCATATTGTATAACGTACCTTATATTTTTCGGTAGGAGTATACGGGAGAATTTATTGTATGTATGTATCTCATGTCATAAAGAGATGAGAACGGTGCACTAAAATGATACAAAATTATTAATTTAGTTGTTTAATAACCATTCAAAATAACGATGCAATTTAAACTTCAATTAAAAATGCTCGTTGATAAGTTTTAAAACCCACAGCAAAATTGCGTTAATGAGAATGCAATCGAGAAATGATCGAATTGTAATTATGGGAACACTTTCAGCGCAGTCGATCTGTCTAGTCAGTGTATCAATATAATCAGCCATAATAATCTATAGGTATCAATAAAAATCGAACTGTGGGGCGCCACCAAAGCTGACGATAAGCAGAACGCGTGAATGTGGACCCAATACATGTCCCTATAAATAGTAGATGTCCCCACACATGGCAATAATATGAATAATCGCATAAGCTCTCCCCTCACAATCCATTAGCCACGTAAGGAAATTGTCCGTCCCCGCCAAATATCAGATTTCACGTTGATCTGTCTAACGCTGATCCGTTCGGACCAGCCAATTGAATTAATGTCGTCTGGTCTCAACACGATTTTTGTCATATTTTCGCCTCATTCCGTTTCACCCACCCCACTGTGGAGACGAATTATAGCCAGATATACGCTTAATTGGTTTGGCGTTGCGGTCGCGTAACATTTTCGGTGCATTGCCTTTGTCATCGGTTTAAAATTTCGGTTGGACCATTTTTGCGAATTAAATAACGAATAAATAAAAATGGCAACGAGTTAACATTCTCGTACGGTAAATATGAATTGCAAACGAGAAGAATTAAGTGGACGTGTTTGTTTGAGGCAGTGAATCGGGGAAAGTCGAGAGAGAGGAGTTGGTGACTGGAAAAGTCACGTTGTTGTTCCACAATGAATATTAACAGAGGAATAACGCGCCGCGTCGCAATAGTCCTCGGAAAGATAAATTTATCCTCGCGTCGGGAAATGGACCATTTTTCACGGCACCTAACGCTAGGTGTCACATGCTCGGTGCGAAGACGCCGTTACTTACGTAGTACGTGAGAAGAATACAACACGTGCCTGTATTAACCCCGGCGTGTATTCTTTTAGTGGGCTGTTGTTTGCACTTTCATTACATTAGCGCTATATCGAATCAACGCGCGATTTGGTACAGGTGTAAATGGGTTAGGAGAAACGAGGAAGCTTTGTCAACCTGTTGGTGCTTGGGTAAAGTGTTAGGAAAAAACTCGGAGATTTAGAGGATAGAGAAGTGGTAAATAGTACTCAACTGTTTACTTTACTGAATGGAGCTTAAAATATTTCAGTAGAAAAAAAACTTACCAACGGATTGAAAATCGTATTTTTAGTTAATTGTACTTGTGGCTGAAAACCACAATTTTACTTTTAAATGATTTTAAATCGTTAACGTGTTACTCCACAAAATATTTAATATTAATCGGAAAACATAACACACAAGAAATATTGAGTTCCACGAAGCTTCGAAATAAAAATTTCCGCTCAGCATTTTCCGACAACGGGCCATAAAGAATAACACAACACATAATTGCACTAAAACCCACATTATCTCTGCACCTGCACAGCAGAGCACACATCCAGCATTTCCCACTTGTGTAACAAAACAGGACAAAGGTAACAAAACGCGTGGTACCGCCAGATACCGCTAAACTGTTGTTTCAGATACCTCTTGAAATAATATGCATTGTACCGCAATGACACATGGGCCGTGTTTTCGTTCCGCGACGAATTTTACGGCTGTTGAGGGAGCGTTCGAATTACAGACCTGTTGTGGATGATGATATAATTTATTATTGCAGGTTACGGCTAAAAATAATCATTAATTGTTGTTTGAAATAAAATTATGCCAAAATGGAGTGGTTCTACGTTTCACTAGCAGAGATTTTTTGCAACACATTAACTTAAAACACATTGAGTTCTTGATGATTTGCAGTAATAATAATATCCCTGGACATTTCACACAGCGCCATCTAGCCCCAAGCTAAGCAACCTAATGCTTGTGTTATGGTAACAAGATGGCTGATAAACTACTTATATATATATTTTTTTTGTAAATACATACATATTATAGATAAAAAAAACACCCAGACTCGGAACAAATACATTTAGGACTTACAAATATTTGTTCTGTGCGGGAATCGAACCCGCGACACGCAGCGCAGCAGTCCGATCGCTCAGCCACTGCGCTAACCGTGTTGTCAAAATACATAGAGTTTTAATTTGTGTCACCCTATGTAAAATTACTACATTTAAATATATCTGTAACTCATATGGTATACATTATAAGGAGTATTCTATTCTATTTTAACACGGAGCACTGCGGAAGCAGATGTGACTTTGATATTGAGTTTTTATGGATTATCCTGCCAGGCTATGCACTTACTATTTTATGGTGATTTCTCTTCTCGTCTGCCGTTTGGTATGAGAGACTATAATCCTAAAGATTTTTCATCCTGATTAGTGTTATGCTCTCTTGAGCCAGAGAGGGAAACATCTAATCAGCCTGTAATGTGCACACTGCTGGGAAAGGGCTGTAATCTACCACCGTAGAGGAAAACATAAGTTATAACCAGTGATAGGAATAGGTAGTGCCTATTTGCCTAAACTTCGAAGAACAAAGACAAGAAGCGGAGACTTCCTTAGGACCAAATTTTTTCCAGGACATCTGTCCAGAAATTCGGGACAACACTTTTAATAATAATAATAATAATTCATTTATTTTAGATAATAATAATCCATACAATACATTAAATTAAGTATATTAAAATCAATTGGTACGTAGACCACAGACACTAAAATAGAATTATAACCAATTTAAACAATACAAACATTACTTACATTAAATTAAATAATTTACGGTAAAATCAAAATCATAAATTGTGTTAGTATATTATATGAAGTACACAATGTGTTAGTGAGCGAGTGAAAAATTTAGTCGTAAGGAAGTCTCCGTTTCTTGTCTCTGTTCTTCGAAGTTTAGGCAAATAGGCACTACCTGTTCCTATCACTGGTTATAACAACATGACATTAATAAATCGTTAATGCATTTTTTAGTTTACCTACCGAAACCTATTCGAATCAATCATTTGCTTGGTACCTGATTTTGATAAGAATAAATCCCTTAAGAAAGCAGTGATGGCCTAGTAGTAAGGGCTCGGACTTACCGAGTTGTAGGTCGTGGGTTCGAACCGAGATAGGCGCTTTACTTAGTGTAAATAATTTCACCACCACTGCTCTCAAAACGGTGAAGGAGGAAACATCGTGAGGAAACCGGCATGTCCTAGAACCAAAAATTCGAAGACCTGTGACATCCAATCTGCACTGGGCTCGCGTGGTAGATTACAGCTCACTCCCTCTTGAAGAGAGGAGGCCTGTGTCCCAGAAGTAGAAACATTATAGGCTGATTATTTCGGGATTTACATGTTATGTAAACCCCTTAAAAAAATGGTACGTAAGTTTCAAGAAACAAAAACCTACTACCACATAGGTATGTAACGTACTGTATAAAGATATAGGAAATACCCCTAGAAAATTCGCCGAAGCTCCTTGCGGTGCACCGTCGATTTGACTATTCCTTCAACGTGAAGGAATTTAATTTATCCGAAACGTTCCCTGCAAACGTCTGTAAAGTTTTATCTCACGACAAACTGATAACACCGTGAGCCAACGTGATTCGTTCTAGAACAAAATATATGTGTGTTAAAAATTGCAGCACTTAGGTACGGTTTCTGTTTAATTTAAGAATGTCTTTTATAGAAAGTGTAATAAGCTTTTAGGGTTCTGTTGCTTGCTTTTCGTTTATGAGGCGAGATAAGAAGATGGCAGATTAAGGGCTGATTTTTCCAACGCCAGATAACTTTTATTCGAGGAATAAAATTGACGTTTGACAGTTTATGTACGAAATAACTGCCAAATTTCAAAATTATTCCTCGAATATAGTTATCAGATAATTGAAAAATCAGCCCTAATGGCTGTATTTTTCCAACGCCAGATAACTTTATCCGTGGAATTTTTGACAGTTCTTCCATACAAAAATTGTCCATACGTTAAATTTATTCAACGAATACAAAATATCTGTCGTTTGAAAAATCAGCCCATAATAGAGTTAAATCTTTATTATATTTCTCTGCTCAAAACATAAGGTCTTCATAATTTGACCTAAACATCGTACAACTTGCTGCTGCTAGATGAGGTTGGGACGATGTATGAGTAAATAATTTAGGATGCTAGTAAAAGGCAACGCCTGTTTTACGTTTTAAGTTGTACCTTACTTTCTGTAGATATGATATGTCCTATGTACCTGTATCTATTTTCCTGTAGATAAGAGTGCAAAAAGATAGAAAGAAAAATAGAGAAAGAAAACTTTTTTATTTGGGACACACACAGGAAATAGAAAATGTAAAAAAGGAGGAAATGGACATACTCCTTCGCGATTTAAAACCCCGGTTCATAATAATATACTAGGTACTTATCAGTGGGTCTAGACAGGTTTCGTATTTCTACCACGAGTTTCAACAGAATCGACATAAGCATTTCGGTAGCTTACTACTTACTATCCAATTCATTTTTAACTTCTCCATCGTCCTTTTCACTGACAGAATTTAACTATGTGTACGACAAATTTACACATCAAGTGTAAATTAGATGCAACACTCGTACATCGCGTTATAATCGTGTCATGATTGCGACAGATCGGACAGTGCGTAAAGCATGTTTTCATTTTCACAGACAAGTTGACAAACAATGACCCTCATTGTTTCATTTCAGCCGGGTTCGTTCATTATGAACTGGCATTTGCGTGACTGACCAAAAGTGAAACTAGGTTCGTAACCAATCGGATTGTTAAAATCGCGTTTCCAAAACTACAGCTTGCTTATTTTTCAAGTGCACATCATGAATCAACAAATATCAAACTCCAACCAAACAAACCAAAACCAAATAAGTAAAGGCACTTTTGAAATGTCAAGGGGTCGGCCCTTGACATTTCAAAAGTGCCTTTACTTATTTGGTTTAATTGAAATAAATACTTTGAGTTCAGTCAGCCCATTCCAAAACGTAGTAAGTACCTATGGAGAAGAACGAGCAAGAAACTCTATGGACACTCTTTTAAATCAAAATAATATGGTTACAAAGTATTGGTTACATCATTCATGTTAGAAATTATGCATGTGAGAACAATGCAGAACGTTAAAAGCGTCCGAAAGGATTAAAACAAAAAACAATTCAAATATTAATTTAAATTAAAATAAGCTATGGCAGCAAAATAGATGACCAGCCCTTATTGACGGCGCCCGTTCACGAACATGACGCATGGATTAGCACAATTCAGCTCAACCATTTCGAAGGGAGCTAAATGATTCAACACATGCGCCACCATCAGCGAGACATTTGAGTGAGCATGACATACTCTCAGACGCCAGGGCACATTCAAGTCTATGAAAGACGTACCCAGTCAATGACATAGTACTTACACATGTGCTATGCAATTATTCAAGACTAGGAGATTGAATTTATTTAATGCAAAAATAGTATTTTAAAATCTTCAGCAGCTCCAACAGTATTTTCAGCTCCGCGGGCTGTCATTGCAAGAAAAACTTCATCTATCATTCTATATCTACATATACATATTATAAACTAACAGCGCCCCGCGGTTTCACCGGCATAAGTTTCGATCCCGTAAAACAATCGGGATAAAAAGTGTTAATCCTAATTTTATGTGTTAATCCTGGTTGTAAACTATCTGTTTGGCAAATTTCATCCAAATCCGTTGAGTACTTTTTGCGTGAAAAAGTAACAAACATCCATCCATCTATCCATCCATACAAACTTTCACGCTTATACTATTAATAGCATTAAGTAGAAAGGATTAAACCCGCTTTTCGTGTCTATCCGTATGACCGCGTTGTTCTTTTAAACTACGCAACGGATTATGATGCGGCTTTCACAATCATTTAAGGAATTTATTCCGGAATCTTTATGTGTATAACATAGAAATCTCAATGTTTTATCAAGTCGTAAAAACCATGCAAAGAAGGGCCGAGCCCTAGATAATAATATAATTATTCTCAGCTGTCACTATTCTCACAATATTTTAAGCAGTTCTCTTAACGTTGGTACTACATTGGAATGAAACAACCCCGTAAAACTAGTTTAATTTCAATAGAAACAAGCACCAGAAATAAGTGTAACCCCAACCTGAATTATGCTCAGATAAATGTCGCAATAACAATTACATAACACCATCAGTGTCGCAACAAATCACGCTTACACGTAGTGGGGTTTCAACAAACAAGTTTGCAAACAAGTACGCTTTGGTGTGTTTCCACTGTGCAGTACTGTACACTTATAAAGCTGTAAAATAAAAGACGCTCACAATAATTAAGGAAGTACGTGTCTTCGTCATTAACCGCTCTTAATATTCTATGGCCCATGCTCACGTATCGACTTTTCAGGTTATCAGCATCATCGTCATCTATTCATTCTTCCAGCCCAAAGGCGCCCACTGCTGGACATAGGCCTGCCCCAAGAACAGGCACTTCGACGGGTTCAGTGCTTGCCGCATTCAGCGTAATCCTTTGGTTTTCACAAGGGCATCGGTCTACTTTGTGGGAGGCCTTCTAATGCTACGTCTCCCAGTACGCGGTCGCCCCAAACCCTTTCGACCCCATCGGCCTGCCCATGGGCAGGGCATCTTAAGGATGGCAGTTTTGTCATCCATGGCTTTAGAGCCAATAGCGAAGAACCTAGAATCAGCAACGGAACCGTCCGTTGCTGATTCTAGCTTCTTCGCTATGACAAACTAATTGCAAACTATCGTTACTGTTAGGGGATTGTTTTTTTAAATTAGCCTATACGCTAAAATGAAGTTTAAAATATTCTATACAGGGTGGCAGGGACATCGACGCGCAACCTGACATTATGGTATTCAGTACATGATTCTGATCCCCATACTGCTGGGACACAGGCCTCCTCTTGGTGAGAGGGAGTGGGTCATAATCCACAACACGGGTTGGTAGATGTTACATGTCTGAACCTAACCAGCGTAGAAATTTTTCAGTCAATAAAAAAAATATAAGCTGTTCAATACATTTAAATAAATAAAACTTTATTAGTCAAAAGATTACAGAGATTTTACATTGGCTCCAAACTGGGCAAGCCTGTATCTTGGGCACCAATATTTCTGATTTCTTTTTGGTGACTGACTAAAAATTTCTACGCTACCTTATTTATGTGTTGAATTCATGGTTACAGTTTACCAATCTGAAGGTAGCTAAGAATGGTTAGATAATAAACATGCTCTTATTTCAGGATAACACGAGTAGATTTATCTTAGCAAAATATTAAAGTTATCCTTAAATAATTCAGCCTTGTTTCACTGTCATGTCACTTCAAAATACCCACAGTAATATTTCATTTTAATCCACCTCAGATTAGCTACAATAATAACAACATTACCGCCAACTTATCTAAACCGGTCTTGTCACGTCACGGTGTCACGGCAAATCGCATTTACACAATGATAATTTTCATTCCAACAGGTTTGCAAACAAGGAAGCCTCAAGCCTATACTTAGTGCTTCATTTTAGCACACTGATAAGGAACTTGACGTTTGTAAGGTCGCCCCTCGCGGGGGTTTGAAATTCCGGTATCTTGGACTGACGTATCTGATGTTGTGACTTTTGGAGAAGCAATGTATTTGGGTATTGATCGGCTAAACCGTTCTAAAACTATTTGTGTTTAACTCGATAAAGCTATGTCAATATAAGACCAAATCATAAGCCATCATACAAAATTTTGCTTCGAAGGAAAGATGGGCTCGCTTTTATAATTATTAACAAGGGTGGATTAACGCAACCCTAAACCCTTAGCTTTTGTTACGTGTTTTATCCTTTTATGTTATACAACGAAAGCTGAAAAGACTGAAGAACGTGTGAAAATATCGACATTTTTAGAGGTTTCGGAGCCACAAAATTTTAGAAGTATTTTTCTTTAATCATAGCATATTCACTAACGTGGCGGAGCTCCGCAGCTGCGGCGCACCGATAACACGCCGCGTGACACCTGCCGTCATTTGTCACGTCACACTCCTTGTTATTCCTTCTCTCCTAATTGATCCCAAAAACCAAAGTTTCCCAATTTAACCCAGCTCTCTCTCTTTTAACACGCTTCAGACTTTACGCGTGTACTAGTCCACGGGAATTAATCATAGCGTATTCACAATCACGGCGTCTCGCGGCTGCGGCGTGCCGATAACACGGGCGTGACACCTGCATGTCATTTGTCACGTCACACTCCCTATTGTTCTTTCGCTACGATATTGAACTTGTTTGCTTCTGTCCCGTCTAACCTGTCGACTCCTTCCCTCTGTTTTCACGCTAAATTGGTTTACGATTTTGTGAAGGGTATGCAAAGGGCTTGAACGGTGCACTTTTCAATGCTTCAAGATTAATGTTCTGAGTAATCTATTGTGCGACGTTAAAAGCTGCTTCAACTGTAATTATAGTCTCTACCTACGGCCGATGAATCCAATTCAGTGTAACAATAGAAGAGATTGTTGAAGGGGTTAATCGTACTTCTATCAGATCCTTTGAGAATTTATTTATTTTATTCCTTTTCAATGAAATCATTGCTTTTATGTTCTTTAATTGGGAGATTTTACTACTGAATAAAAATAATATCAACACACAACAAGAAACAACAACACAACAATCCGCAACAATACAACAACAACCCTAGAACAAACCTAGATTAAATTAGAAAATTTATTTCAGTCAGTCAATATGCTCTAACAGAGTTGACCGACTGAAAACAAATTTTAATCATTTCACTTTCTATGAGGGTGAGTAGGTACTTACCTACTTATTAATAAACATAGGTGTTAGTAAATAGTAAGTACTACAAATGATTTACTACAAAACTATATTTAACCCGAAACTTTTCCGAAAGCGTTACCGTCCCGCTCAAAAGAAAAATTAAGTGAATACAAAACAATCTCCCAAAATAAAATCCATCAAACATGACGTGTAGATTCTCGAACACTCTTCCCAACAAAAGAAAGTCATCGCGATCACGTTACCAAGTTATTGTGATTGTGCGATAACAAATGAATTGCTATAAACAGAATTGACTGGGATGCTACTGACGTACCCCTCGTCACGCCACTATACGCCGTCAGTCCGTCTGTCCCCGACGGACGATATGTTATGCCCGCCTGAACTCTGACAGTATTCTCCGCTTAAATTGATTGAAGGTTGCATAGAATGGTCACGTGTTTTGTTTTTGATATCGATGTCTGGGCGATATTCTGTTAGGTTATCATAATCCAAGTTTGTGTTATTATTAGTGCGAATGAAGCGTATGATTTATGTCACAAAATCGATTTTAATTTCAATAAATTTTTATATTGGTAATAAATCTTCAGTGAATATTAACGTTTTCGGAATATTAAACCTAAATATTAAAATTTCCTTCATTCATAGGCGGTGAAAGGGTTTAAATTATTAGGAGGTAAAACTCACTACTTTTCAACCACAGGCCTTAGAAAAAGTTTTATAGTACAAATACTGTTCAAATATCAATAAATATTGTGTTCTATTCAATACAGCTTAGCACTTAAATCATTATGAATAAAACATGCAGCTTTAGAATTATTTTTATCCTTTACAGATT
Organism: Apamea anceps; assembly: GCA_951799955.1. NCBI lineage: Eukaryota > Metazoa > Arthropoda > Insecta > Lepidoptera > Noctuidae > Apamea > Apamea anceps. The sequence goes on from OX637501.1 coordinate 8,446,899, forward strand.
CATATTTTACCACATATCTGTATGGAAAAATAATAGCCATATTTGCTTTGCCAAAAGCGTTCTAAACAATAAGGAAACGAACAATGCGTTTCGCAGTTACAAAACTCCGAATATTTTATCTTTCACTTTTATCTTTTATTCTCAACTAGAAGACATAATTTTGGTACAGACGCCAGCGCATCAATCTGTCAAATTTCATTAATAGATTTTCAACTTTATCGCTAAAGCATTAAGGTTCAAGATTGATTGGGAAAATTTGACAGTTCCGGGTAGCTTGATGTGCTAGCGTCTGTACGACACAATAAGTTGATCTCTACTTAATCAAAGTAGAGCAATTTAAATAAATTAATCTGTGAAAAATTTTAATGTTCAAAACGGAGTTATTGGTAAAACAGCTTATATTATTTTTCAACCACAAGACTATAAAAAGCTTTGTAGTATATAAGTCATTCAAATATCAACAAATAATTGTGTTCAATTCAATACAGCTTTACACCTAAGTCATTGTAAATACAATGACATTCAGCTTTAGAATTTAGCATACCTAGATAATAATATGCTTAATTCTAAACCTGCATGTCAATGTTCATGTATGCTTTATAGATACGAGTATATAGCATTCTATATCATTTACAAATTAATATTCTACTCCAATTTAGCATTCAAAAATATTATGATAGCCATAATTAACGTGCTTTCCCAAATGCGCTCAAAACAATAAGCAAGCGAACAATGCGTTTGGCAGTTCCAATACTCCGAATATATTATCTTTGACTCTCAATTGGAAGACACAAGTTGGGTACGACACATATTCTCAAAACTTTACCTCGGAAGTTCGCCGGGAACTAGGCTATCGACGGAGCACCCGATCCAACTATCTACAAAGGAACGCCTAGAACTTCTCTAATGAGATGAATAATTAAACAGGCCGGTATATAGGAGCTAAATTAACGTATGTGATCACTGTTATATTCTTTTACTGGGACATTTTCTTTGTTCCAGCTGGCTGCTAGACCGACTTGATTAAAAGAGATTGTAGTGTGTTAATTAGCAAGTGTGCGATTGGTTTCTTTATCAGTTTAGTTGCCTGTTTCTAGTTTTACAGTGACCGCATGTGGACCGACTTCCGACTTGGATATTACTTTTTTTCTTGTGAACTAACTTTATTTAAAAAAAAAAAAACTAGTTTGACTTACGCTTGGTGTGCTCATGATGTAAAGTTTCGTTCGAATACGTATCTAGCCAGCGAAATTAAAATGTAGGTACAGTAGGCCGGATGTGTAGCTGGCTGTTATTCAAAAACTTCGTACTGCTTACTGCTCAGATCAAGGTCAAAGTGTTACCACTGACGGGTGGTGGCAAAACCGTAAACAATAAATAATAATAATAAAATCTTTATTACTAGCAGAACGGGTACAGTAAATCTCCTTAAAAACAAATTTGGCCTTATGTAATGCGCACTTAGGTGTTAAAGAAGTGCTTTGGCTGTACTAGGGTTACCCTGTATCACGAATGCCACCTTCCTCCGGATCAACTTGGACAGTTATTTATGAATAAAAGAGTATTTTGCAGAAATGTGACCTTGTTTTATTTATTTAGAGCCATTCAGACAACTTAAGCTGTAAGCACAACGTCTCTACCCCAGTTTCCAACTACAACAATAAAAGTATAATTCGATGAAACCTGACGAAGTGCGGTCAGCACAACGAGGGCTTAAGGGGAAAAATCACAAGAGTTTTAAACATAAAATGTTTGCCATCCATTTTCCAGGATTTAAATTCGTATGTTAAGTTCTTCTGCGGTTGTGTTATTAAGCGATATCAAAAGGATATCCTGAATTGGTGAGGTTTTTTAGTGTTTCCGACTAGACAAAATGTTAAATCATCTCTGGTATCCTACATACCGTGGGGTCGCCAATCCATACCATCTATCATTACTCATAATCAGCATAAATAATGTTCCCACATCATCAAATCCACCACGCGGGCCCAGTGCGGGTTGGTGTCACATGTCTTCAAATTTATGGTTCTAGGACATGTCGGTTTCCTCACGATATTATCCTTCACCGTTTTGAGAGCAGTGGTAATTAAATAATTTACACAAAGTAAAGTGCCTGCTTGGGTTCGAGCCCGCGACCTTACAATTCGAGAGTAGCGGCCGTTACCAGTGTGCCACCATTGCCACAGATTACTAAATAGTTACTACCATTCCTCTCTCATCCCATATCCATACTTATATGTATTATAAACGTAAAAGTAACTCTGTCTGTCTGTTACCATGTCTAAACAACTGAAACGATCGTTTTGACAGTTATTTATTTAGCCAGGGACCTGGAGAATGACGTAGGCTACTTTTCATCCTGGATCGCAGACAAAATCGCGACAGATACTTAGCTAGTACGACAGTAAATGACTTCGTATATGTAACTAATAATATTCCCAGCCAACAAACAAAAATTCAATCAAAATGGGAATTCACGGATTTTTCGGGATGGGAACGGCACAGTTGGTGCAGTAGTTAAGCGATTGAATGCTGCGCTGCGTGTCGCGGGTTCGAATCCCGCACGGAACAAATATTTGTATGACCTACAAGTAGTTGTTTCGAGTCTGGCTGTTTGTGTATGTGAGTTTAAATGTTTGTAAACGCACCCACGATATAGGAGAATATTACTAGTGAGTAACGTTTAAAAAAAATACAATATCTAACAATCTACTAATATAGCTTGTCGGTTGATTGGCAAAACCTATAGTCGGCCCATCCTATTTAAAATATTTTCTGTTTTAATTCTCTATGTTTTCAATTGCAATGCCTGTAATGATTGCATTATAGGCATTGCAATTGTTTTTTTTTTTTTAATAATTACGGGCAATACATCAAATTGGTGTTGCCTGCAATTATTTTTTAGTATCAGCACCACATGGTATGATAAAAAAGAGATTTAAACTAATCTAATGAATAGATTCAAAATAAAGTAAAATTGAAGTACCTAGTAATGAATTAGTCTTTGAATTAAAGAAAACTTCAAATACATATACGGTAAAAGATAACTCAGGAACATACTTTCATAATGTAATCTAATTTGTAGGACACTGACCTTCACAGTATATTTTCAAATCCTCCAGTTTTATTTTCCAAACTCCCAACTGTCTGTTTCCTTTAAACCTGAAATTTTATATTCAGATATCAAATTCTCCGTTATTCCTACCAAGAATAACAGAAAATAGAATTTCGGCAATACCCAAGGCAACTCCAATATGTTTGTCTGTTTAGAAACATGTATATACGATCTGACCTATCTATATTTGAACAGCATCCTTATACAAATCTGCTGAACATGTATGTATGTATACTCACACAGCTAACAGTATTTGCATGCGAATGAAAATCCAATATAGTTAACCTACTTATTAAGTACATATTCAAGAAACCGAGACAAAGACAGAAGATATGTCTCTGTATCAAGATTTCCTCTTGTACAATTAGATACCTCTTCTTCAGCCTTTCGCCACTCTTCTCTGTCTCTAGCCTTCATAAGCCAAAGTCGTCCAGCAATTTTGACCAGGTCGTCGGTACACCTCATCGGCTGTCTGCCCACACCTCTACTTCCAGAAGGCAAATTCTCGTAATTTAAAACATTCAAAATCTAGTCGCAGTCTCATCTCGGCGACAAATAAATGTCAAAAACTTGTCAAAATGTAGGGAAATTACAAGTATTTTTTGACAGATTGAGACTGAGATCAGACTGTGAACGTTCTTAAAATTACGAGAATTGCCCCTCTGGTCTCGGTCTCCAGTCCAGCATTGTTCTACCCCATCTGCCATCTGTTCAACGCCCTATGTGGCCAGCCCATTTCCACTTCCTTCGCGCAATCACTGCGGCTATGTCGGTAAGTTTTGTTCTTCTTCGGATTTCGTTAGATAACTAGGTAGTTCCATTCAAAAAGTATTAAAATAAGGCTCAAAATCGTTTGAATTGATAACTGGTTCAATTGAGAGAAGAGCCTGCAGTTCACAATATTTCGTTTAAATTATCCACAGTTTTCCTTTCATACTCAAAGAGGTTTATTTGATTTTGTTCTGTAGGTTTCCCCATATCCAGGAAACGTACGTACATTACGTTATTTGGGAAACTCTGTTATATTATCTGAGAGCATATTCACCACTTTACGTATCGTAAGCACGTCACTAAAATATTCATGAGTAGTGCAAGCGGAGGGTCCAAGAAATTCACCTTTGTATGTGAGACACCTTTTTTAGGGGTGGGACATCTAATGCATTCACTTTTTTCCATTGCCGCAAACAAAGATCACAGAGATTTCAAATTCGTATAGTAATTCAATTTTCCTCTTTTCATCTTTTCTTTTTTTTTGAGAGAATAATTTGGAAATTTTGGAAGAGGTCAAAAGAAATTCCATGTTTTCTTTAGAAGGTTCTTTAACATCTTTGTTACTTTTTTCACTATTTCACAGACAAACGAATATTTTTAAGAAAAAAATATGACAAGGATAAAACTCAGAAATATGACCGCAGAATGAAATGATTCGGAATTTGAATGCCTATTGTTATCATCTGAGTAACATTGAATTTGTCACAATGACAAGGGCTCGGGAAATTAACATCTGGGTTCTTTATCATGACAACATAACAGTAAAATTTTACTTAGGTTTTCCTATGAAATTACGAACAACATTCAGAAAAGTTACTAGGTATTTATAAAACGATTGTTTGCTTTATGAATGTTTCAGCACTGTCTTCATTTTTTGAACAGCAATATCTTTAAGCTAGCATTTGTTTTTATTTCAAACAAGCTTTTGCTGGCGACTTCGTCCGCGTGAAATTTTGGCCCCCAACCCAATACGTCGCAACTCGTCGTTCGCACGTGCTTTTATTTTGCTTCCGCTTAGCGTTCTTTCTGATTGAAAGTCAGAAAGGAGGAGGAGGAGGAGGAGTATTCTTCAAGAATTGGGCTATCAAATGCAAAAATATTTTTTCAAGTCCGACTGGTAGCTCTACAGATAAGTGCGTTCAAACAAAAACAAAAAAAAACAAACAAACAATATAGGGTTTATTTATAAACGATGATCTAATTAAGTGACGTTTAAACGTCAAAAAGTATGGTTAAACAGTCGCTAATCATTACTTAACTTTAAGCAAAGTTTATACATAAAGGGGGATATTAATATAGTATAGATACTCAAGTCAAGACTGGAAAAAGGACAAGCACAAACCTACACCTGCTACAAGCTACAAGACTACGTAAGGAGATAATAATTCATGCGGCAAGGAATAATCCACCACAAAATTTAGTATGCAATCGGCGTCCCATAGGAACCTGTATCTACATATTTGTGGCGAGGAGTTCATACCTCCGCCATGCTGCTTCGTTTTAATCCCAGGACAGTCTCAGGTGTTGGATTACTGCATCTCCAGTCAATATCGGGAAATAAGGGAGTGGAGATCGCAGATGCACCGTATAAACACTATGTCGGGATTTTAATAAAGATATAAAAAATACTGAAGCACATAAATATTGGAGTTTTAAAATTGAAATGAATGGTAGTTTTAAAAATATGTGGGTTTCAATATTTTATCTTGCTTGAAAGTTTTACTTTTGGTATTACGAAATGTTGGGAATGAAATAAGTTTTTTCAGATAGGGAATTTTTTAATGTGTTCTTTCGTCACCTATAAATATAGGTGACGAAAGAACACATTAAAAAATTCCTAAGCTTACTTTGTAAGCATGATCAGCTATACAATAGTTGGACCATATCTTATATAAAAAAAACTTATATCCTTCTTTTTCAAGCGACTAGATTAAGCCGTTGCCTGGGGAGTTGCTATGCCAGTCAATCATCCTGACACATATCAGTGGCATTCAACCACCCTTCAGCAGTTGATTCTATGTACCGACGCCGCAGTCTCTTACGTCTTCTATAGGTATCTAAACTTAAAATAATATTATAAAGAGAAAATATTAGATTTTTTGTATTTTCGTTTGTTACACTTTCGCGCGAAAACGGCTGAATGGATTTGGATGAAACTTAGCACATGGGTAGACCATGACCTAGATTAGGACATAGGAATACTTTTTACTCTGATATTCCCATGGGATCGAGACTTATGTATGTGAAACTACTATCTTATAATAAATAGAAAATAACAAACTCTCTTTTCGTACCTGTCTGTGTGACCGCCATGTTCTTTTAAACTGCGCAACCGAATTTGATGCGGTTTTTACCGTCATTTAGAAAATTTATAAAGGAAGGTTATATATGAATGTTACTTAGAATTAGCACAAAAAGTATATTATATTGTATAATATTTACATAATTTAAAAGCTAACAGTCTCAAGAGAGAGGACAGAATCATAGGGCATCAACAATCAACAAGAAAATTGTCCAAACGACTGGCAGCATTGCCACGTTGTATGGCAATGCTGATTCTTAGGTTAAAAAAAAATGTTTTGACATGTTGCCACATTAGTAGATTGCACCCATGCGGAGCAAAGACAGGTCACTAGTTTAGTATCAATAGTAAAATATACAAGATTTAAATTTTCGTGTTGGAAATTTTAGGAGCACAGCTCCAATCCATATTCTAGGCAAGGCTTTCTCGTTACAAGACATTTCAAAAGTAAGTATATAAATCATTCGCAGCGTCGTTGTGTAGGTTGAGATTTATGGCTGAATATTCCTGAACCTGCTTTAATATTGACGTCATTATTGCCACACAGGTCCGTGAATACGTCGTTACGTAATATTGTATAACTGGCTAGTATTTGAACTTGAAAGTAATGTCCTTGTACTGTATTGACATTACTGTTTCATTAAAAAAATCTTATGATTCTTTTTAACGTAGCTAAAAATAATCAAAATTCTATTCATTGTAAGTATGTGTTTGAATAAAACAAACCATGTCTAGACAGACACGATATTGTAGAAAAATGAACGTAACAGTTGTTTTTATTTTTTTATTTTAAGGGCACTGTGGGTATTCTACAGACTGTACTAGCTGCGTCCCGCGTTTTCACATGAGCCTCGATCCCGTGGGATTATCGCAATAAAAAGTATCCTATGTCCTAATCGAGGTCATAATCTACCCATGCGCCAAATTTCATCCAAATCCGTCCAGCCGTTTTAGCGTGAAAGCGTAACAAACAGACATACAAAAAATCAAATATTTTCTCTTTATTAGGCTAGAAATCGATCCGCGATCCCCTTCCTGTCTCCCAGTACGACACAGAATCACAACACGAAACAATTGTATTTAAAACGGACGATAATTCAACCGGCCTGATTACATGAACAGCGTGAACTAAGTCCCGGCTTACCGCGGATTTGCAGGCACATCTGTGTCAGGCCCGATGCAGGTGATTAAAATCCCACTTGCCACACTTATTGCAGGTACGGTGGAAACTGCTAAACGTGATGTTACAAGTGTGTTCAGCTGTTTATTGTCACTTAGTAACCTTAATCCCATTTTGAGGCGTCTTAGCGGATTTTGGATCTTATTTCTACTAAAATCTTGGGATGCTCTAGTTTCCTTAATGTGTTTTCGTAACGTTAGGTTGTGGACTTTATTTTTAGTAAGTGTCGAAGAGTGTAGTCGTTCAGAATAATAGTACTTTGTGTTAGAAATTGCTAGTAGTGATCTAAACTATGTAAAGCTCACACGAAGCGTGTAGAATATGTGGGTGAAAATTCAAAGCGTTATAAATGAAGGTTATGCCAACAATGATTGAGTAAAATGTTTTTGGAAACAGCAGCTTTAGCTAACAAAACCTTTTCAACGAAAAGTTTTGCAAGTAAAGTTTTATCCAGATTTTTCTATACCAACTGTCATCGAATGGAAATCAAACAATGGACTTTTCACATCAATATTTCAAATAAAACGTTCCAATATTTATTTTGCATTGGCAATTTTGAGTCTTTTTTTTTAGTTCTGATATAAGCAATTGTCAAAGACAAAAACTTTCATTGAATTTTCCCACTACACACATGGACAATTTTCCATGTATTTACGTTCGTTCGGTCGCAATTTACTGCTATTCCAAATATTTTCGCAACTTGCACTATATTCTATGGGCAGATTTTAACCGCTTTTCAATACGGTATCGGTGCGAATTCGCTCACATTCATTTCGTCCGTGGCATTCGTTGGATTGCATCGCAACGGCAAATGGTTGCAAACAGATAATAAATTCGGGATTACCGCGGATTTCGGAGCGCCATCTGGCGGCCGCAGCCGTAGCCCCGTTGAAAAGTGATTGGGACGCTACACTGACATCGCTCTCGTGTAAATTATGTAATTCATGTGCCTATTCCAATCGTGCATTCAAAACGTTTTTTTTTTTTGTAATTTTTGGGATGAACTTTAGATTGGGTAGGCCTTCCATTTTATATAACCTCGCTAGTGTTGGTACAGTTTTTAAATTGGGTGAAGTGTTCTGTATCAGCTTAGATTGTTTTTGGCCGGTTGGTAACACTGAAAAATCGATGGAGCGCTTAGATGCTAACGGTTTGATTTTAGATAAAGATACTTCTAACCAAACCCAACAGATGGTTTTTGCTATTGTTAACTTTACTTTAAAATTAATTTTATTAAATAGGAACAACAAACAGGTACATTATGCAATAGTACGAGTACAAACAGAAAACACAAGTAACTTAAGAAGTAACTTAAGTAATAATGTAGCCTACAGATTCACAGATTACCATGAATAAATAAAACTTTTCTCAGCTTTATAACGAGAATTTTAAGCAGATGAACAGACTATATAGTAAGTTATTATTTTAAACGTTATTATTGTTTACGACTTTGAAGAACAGCGAAAGAGTGATCTCGACAGCAGGCAAGATCACCTCACCCTCCAATATATCATTACCACAATGGCATTCTAACGTATCCGCACTGTGCACGTACCTTTACAGTCAAGATAGGTTGCATTAGCCACATCAGGCACACGCCCGAAACTTATAGTTGTCGGAAACAAAACCGTCACCGTAGCTGAAATCGACATGCAAACGATCATTATTACAAAAAAAAGCCTCGTTTTTAAAACTACACGTAAATTAGAAGCAATTTCCACAACTTACGAACTTTGTAAGAAATTCCTCTCATCCCATTTTCATGACAATATCCAACAAAGAATTTACGTAATGACAACTCACAAACTCATATTGTTGAAAGTGCAATCGTAAAAGTTCCTTTGTGGGGCTAAATGGGACGTTTTAAGTGAGTGCCGCTTTAAGAACTATTGTCTCTATGCAGAGTCGGTTCAGTTTGGATGGCAACAGGCTATCGAGCGAGCGATCCATTTGCTGGGAGCACGAGGTCGTTATACGTCGGTACTTTTGTTAATGCACGGGAATCGTGCACGTTAGAAAATTATACCTGTACAAGGTACCGTCAGAAGCAAAAATAAGCATACAGAGTGGGAGGGACATGGACGCGCAAACTGTAACTATGAATTCAGCACTTGATTCTATACCTAGCGAAAAATAATTTCGTCGGTTATAAAAAAAAAGCCTTTTCATAGAAAAATGCAATACCTACGAGCCGCATTTTTTTTTTTAAATAACCGGCGAAAAACTTCAAGTTAAATGAACGCTAGGTCTAGGAGAATCATATTGTATGGAACCCATGATAAGAGGTAGTGCGTCGATGTCCCTGCCATTCTGTAGATTCACTTCAAAAGCGAGTTGCTCATTTATAGATCGGTTCATTTATTGATATGTTTCACAGAAGCAAATGAGGTAAGATGCAGATGCACAACACAATTTCACAACAAAATTTAAATATAGCTCATTTACATAACCATTAATTGTCATGGTAAAAACGTGGTCCGATCAACTCTTAAAAAAAAAAATCTTGTTGAATTTCAATTCAATAAGTGTCCTGACCGATACATATTTTTACCTTTGACAGTACATGTGGTGTGATGTGTGGTGTGTGGTGTGGTGTGATGTGTGGTGTGTGGTGTGGTGTGGTGGTGTGACAGTACATGGTACAGTTATTTTTAAAGTATCACTGCATGTTTCCAAACAAAGTTTGTCAATTTCGTTATTTATTTTTTTTGTGTTCTATTCAGTTCTACATGTTGAAAACTGCACCGTTTAGTTGGATTCGGGATATTCGCAAAAACTTTTACGAAATACGTTTTTAGTTTATGGAATAAATCTTTTTTTTATTGAACCAACAACATAATACAATGAAAGGTATAACATAACATAATTGTAACATCACTCCTACATTACTTGAAAAGTAGTACACTCATATTTAGACAGTTATGTTTATAATTTATATCTCATGTAATAGGGCGCAACTCCATTGCCAGTAACCAGTTACAAATATAGACTCCGGGGTGCTGCTGAAAAACTCCTAATGGAAAAATATTAGAGGGGCTTGTGGCTAAGTAATAACAGCCGCACGGGTCGATCGATCAGGTTAAGCTACGCTTGCCGCGGTTGGTCCGTGGATGGGAGACCATTTTCACATACCAAGACCCCTCCGTGCCTCGGAAAGCACGTTAAGGCGTTGGTCTCGGCTGTCATTCGTGGACCTTTGACAGTCGTTACGGGTCGTCAGAAGCCCGAAAGTCTGACAACCAGTCTTACCAAGTGGTATCGTATTACCCAATAATTGGGTTGTGGAGGTCAGGTAGGCAAGTCACTTCATGTAAAATACTGGTATTCAGCTGCATCCGGTTAGACTGGAAGCGGACCCCAACATAGTTGGGAAAAGGCTAGGCAGATGATGATGGAAAATACCAATATTATTGGTAGCCACATACCACATATCATCATGCCTGAAATTCGCGAAGGTTTAGGCAGAGAAGTACAGTCACGAGCACCAATATGTCAACACTTGGCAACTTTCAGTTGCGATTTTTTCGTGAAATAACGAATGTGACGTTAAAATACGACACATTACATAAACCTATGGGCTCGAAAATGCTATGTTCGTAACAACATAAAATTTCATTAAAAATATAGGAGCAAATCGCTTTTGAATAAAGCCGAGTGTATACATACTTTTGCTCGTGACTGTACCTATAGTACAGTCAGCGTCATAGTAAAGGTACCACTCCAATACTTAAAGATTATCGCCCGAGCGACGGCGGGCGCGCCACGTGACTCCGGCCCCGAGCAGCTCCCTCCCCCGCCGCCGCACCCATATCTGCCCGAGCATCCACCGATCCCATTCAAATATAATTTGCATGTTTTTAATAATATGGTATTTTTTCGGCTTCTGGCCGAACCGTATATCAAGAATAACTTACAAAAAGACACTTACTTACGGTTGAGGATACGAACCCGCATCATCAGACGCCAGCCGATCATTTAGACCGTGCCTTATACCACTAGGCTATTGGCTCAGTTAACAATTTCAACGAAAATTCGAATAGCATTACTCCTTTTATATCGAACAAGGTTGATAACGGTCTAATCTTCGAGATATTAAGGTTTAAATTTCAACTTGCACGTAACTCCTCAATTAACTAAAAGATAAGGTTGAAATTAGCATGGATATCTTGTTTGGTTGAATAGAATGTGCTTGATTCCGATTGTTGCACTACCGTCATTTTACTTCAGAAACTTAACTGCTGTATGAACTGCGATTTAAGGTTGAATTTAGAATACTTCTTCGCCTTATTAACTAAACTGTGATTGAGGGTATAAATACTTTACAAGTCGTTTCGTTTTCGTGCCGATCCGCTTGTGTGTAATATCTTCGTCGTAATATTATCCGATTTATTAAGTTTTAGAACAGTTGATTTTATTAACCGATAGTATGGATCGATTAACAACTTTTTTGATTGTTTTGAATTGTTGTTCTCTGGGAACAGGAACAAAGCATAAAGAAAATAGCACGAGATATGGGCATAACGGTAAGATTTATTGCACTATTACTTACAAATTGATTTTTTTAATGTATTTCTAATATTATCATTTTCATTACAGAGAAAAACAGTTCGTAGATCGATATAAAGGTATCAAGCGATGGGTGATGTGAAATGTGATCGCCAAAGCCCTTGCCCAATTGCTTACACTAATGAATCGGAGTGACACCGTAACATTGTGGAAGTTGACTCTGTGGAATCCTTCAAAACTTCGCGTTCAAGTGCTGAAACTTTTGGAGTGTCGCTTAGCACTATTCGGCGACATCTACAATATGATTTCGGGCATGAAAAGTCGACTTCAAGAAGTGATAGACAGTGACGGTCATCCTCTCCGTTATTAATAGGAATTTTACTCAGCAGATTCATTGTGTAACTTATCTGATAAAATTTCATTGGAACATTAGCAAGTGTTAATAATTCCCAATATCAATTGTGGGATCATTAGTAGTTAATCAAACATAAACAACCTTTATTATTATCAATCCAGTTACTCCTGTTTACAAGTAGTCTTTATAATGTGTTAACGATGCACCATCTGACCTCACATATTTTTCTAATGTTGTGTTAAAAGTGTTATCAGAAAATGTGATAAAAGAGAAAGATATATATTGCTATACTGTATAGTTTAGCATGTTGGTTCTTCCTCTGTAATTAACCGACACGAATGACAACATTTCTTTTTTTTTAACAAGGGTTTTTGTCCTATAGCATCATACACTAAACACACACACACACAAAAACACACATAAACTTATATTATTATATTATATATATTATACAGAGTATAAAAAATTTATGTTTTCACAACTTTAAATAAATAAATATTGTAGTTATGTTTCTAGAAATATCTATAAACGAACCGTTATCTAATGTTAAACGTTCTAAACCTCACCCAGGGTATCTATTTTGTGTTTAGTTAATATTCTAAGTAAATAACCCCAATTTAACACAGATAGAAAACTATATAGTCAACCAGGAAGTGGATTCCATGAAGTCCTAGAAATGTAATTAGAGAAATAAATGAATATTGTTTATGCAACATGCCTAGCTTTTCTTATAAACCTCATACCAAATTTAACATTTGATTTCTTAAATAATAATTAACGAAAATCACATAATCACCTAATAAAAAATAATAAAACAACCAAAAAAATAAAGAACTTAAAAAAAAGGAAAAAAAGAATCCTCATTCGCAGATTTGAACTCGTGACCACCGCATTGCTAAGCCGCAGTCTTATCCACTAGACCAACGCGCCATTTACGATACATGACAAAAAACATAAGCGTTTTAATGTCATTAACAAAGGGGGTACCTTTACTCTGAAGCCGACTGTACCTATACCCACATTTCGCCAATTATGTTTAGGTAAGTCCCATGCGATAGGGGGCAAGCCTATTATTGGTAGTTAATGTAAAAAATATATAAGTAATAATAAATACATAATACTTCCCATAATACATAATGCAATACATAATACTTTATATAAGATTATATAAAGTATAGTAGATTGTATAAGTATATTTGATGTTTGTTAGTTTGTTTGTTTGTATATTTGTTGTTTTGTTATTTGATGTTTTGTTGTATATTTGATGTATCTACATGTAATACGATTCGCCCAATTTAACATCAAATTACTTTAACTAAATTCAACAAACATAATATTAACTAAATCTCACTCATAAACAAACAACGATGAGTCAAAACGCATAAAGACTCCCCTAAGAAAGAAGAAAAAGCATACAATTCTAAATTCTTGCTGGCACGCAAATGTGAGGTCGCATAATTCAGTAGCGAGTGCTAGCACCCAAGGTTTATCACGTCTGGTCGTCCCCTAGTGTCATGATGTCGTCCACTGACGCGAACATCAAATAAAGTTGTTTTACTTACTTATCTGACTGTGAGGGTACCTCGGAGGGTGCATTAATGACCTTGCTTCGCTCGCCCGCTGCAAACACTCCGATGTACTTAGACAGACAGAATAGACAGTGTTTTAGGGTTGTCGAAAGGTAGAATTGAAAGCCTCAACGTGTTGTGTCGAATAGGTAGATACTAGTCAGCCACAGGTGCTCAACCTTTTTCGAACATTTAATTACGGTTCGGGCGAATTAAAAGCACTTGAAAGTTGTTAAGTGTTCATTGGAATAGTTTTGATTATGTATATTTGTATATCCACAGAAGAATTCGGGTAAGTGATCTACGAAAATGATGAATGATTAAATGTATGTAGTGAAGGTTCAAAATATGCTGTTAGCGAATATACGGAGCCCTCGAGTGTTTCTGAAACCTTAACAAGGTTCGTACCTAATGTGTCTGTTATGAAAGAGAATTTTCTTTAGAGAAGATATATTTCGCGTGAAATGTATGGATTAATAATGTTGCTTGGGTGCAAGAAACTGTTCTGCTAAAATAAATAGCTCAGCTTTTTATGCTTGTACGAGCGTCTCAAAATACATTTTTGCTAACGTATTTACTCTTCTGTTATACACGTCACCTCAAGATGTTCTATTATTCTTTGTAGAAGTCGTTATTATGATGAATTCTTTATTTTCAATGTGGCGAAAAACAACATTTTTTGTACCACGATTTAACCAAACTGCCTCTTTGGTCTAGTGGTGGCAAGGGTTACTGCTGAGCTGGAGGATCTTGGGTTCTGTTCCCAGGTCGGGCAAAGTGTTATTGGGGTTTTTCGTCAAGGATTTCTCATTAGAAGCCCCCCGCGGGGCCTGGATTTCTGACCGGTTGATATTAATAGCCTCGCCTTCTATTACACGGAACTTTAACAAAACTGTCGAAATGTGGGTGTACTGTAGGTACGTCTCTGCCTCTCCCTTCGGGGATTACAGGCTTGGTATTATGATATGACTAGCTGCGCCCCGCGGTTTTACCCGCATAAGTTTCGATCCCGTGGGAGCATCGGGATAAAAATATTCTATATGTTAATCCTGGTTATAAACCATCTGTATGCCAAATTTCATCCAAATCCGTTCAGTAATTTTTGCGTGAAAGAGTAACAAAGATCCATGAATCCGTCCATACAAACTTTCACATTTATAATATGAGTAGGATTTAACAAAAATATAGAACATAACAATCTTGAACAGCCACAAAACTTACAGACAGTACAATTATTTCTCTCATACTCACTGAACTTGAATTTCCAAGCTGTAACGTCCATAATAATGGCCTATCTCAAGGATTATTAATTATACGATGTGTACAATACAGTATTCTGAGTATACCACCGTAACAACCACTTGTAAAATGGCTGCGGGCTTGGGGCTGACCGCAACCCGCCCTGTGCCAACAATCTCGACGATGCGAATGGCATGGCTTAACTACTAGAGCCAGAGTATAAATAGCTTGATATTATATTCGTGTGGGATCTTATGGCCTTTTGCAATGGAGCTGGTTTCTTGTGCAGTTTCTAGGAAGATGGTGATTTTGTGTTTATTTATTTATCAAGCACATACATGTACAGGGCGGAATGCCATAGGCATTTGCTTTTCTTCCTTTGAGTGATGCAGAGACAAACAGTGGTAGATGCAATCATGAAAATTGAGGAATCAATGTTTTAAATATAAAGATACGCATAAACGTATCAAAACTATAAATATAATATATACCTAAGTACGTTCATTACATTGTTATAATGGTTCCTAAGCTTTTCAAGTTAGTGCAGAAGAGTGGTCGTCTTCAAAGTCTTTAAGCCAGTATTCACAGATGAAATTACTTTTTCTAGTTCCATATTGCAGATTTCTTTTTTAAATAAATTAGTTTTCTTATTATTGTTTTGTGTTTATCGTCGTCAGGCATCATCACAACATCCTATTTCTCAACTGGGTGGATGCAGATATTATTCGAATGGCAGGGCTTAATTATCAGCTCCATCTATGTGTAGCTTGATATTATATTCCTGTGGGATCTTATGGCGTTTTGCGATGAAGCTGGCTTCTTGTGCAGTGTCTAAGAAGATGGTGTTTTTGTGTTTTGCGAGTTTTCTGGTTAGTCTTTAAGGAAGCCGTTTCTTTTGGGAAGTAAGTGCAGAAAAGTGGTAGTCTTTAACCTAGCATGCATATGCATAAATGAGATTATTTAACTACTATAGTAACTAACAACAGAGAGAGAGACAAAACGTTCCTCAAAAGACCATTTCAGGTGCTAACCTACATTGTCCTCACATGGTCTGAGCAAGATTATGTCTGGACTTTAACCGACTTTGACCGTTGAGTTTTTTTTGGCATTTCTTCTCAGGGGTAGTCAGATAGGAAATGTCGAGCCCGTTTAGCTTATTTTTTTATAATATAACGTGTAAAAGTGATTCCGATATCCTATTTACAGAATAAACAATTTCATTTAATTTATTCTGGAATTTGCAGACTCTGCATCAAAAACAATTTATTGTAAAGTGTTCATTATCATCATCATCATAATAATTATAAACAGAATACCGACAGAGCACAGAGAAAATAACAATTTTGTTTTCAGAATTTTACTTTTTATTGTTTGAAATATCATTAAAATACATTTTAATTCCTTTGTTTATTCCATATTGCGCAGTCATAATCCAGTATTATCGTTGTCATAATATCCCAGATTATGGTTCATAACTGACGCCATACATTAATTGTACAATGAATAAGTTATAGAGGCATGAGGAACAGGGTGTAAAGTTCACTCATCCTCTATAGAAAAGGGAGAATCCTCCGACTAGACAGGTGTTGTGTCTGGCGGGCAATTGCCCAACGGTTGGTGTCGGGAAGTTGTATGTATGCTAGTACTCCGCTTACGAGATGCAGGATTTGCGTGAAGCCAGTATGACGCGTTGTTCGCATGTGGCGTTGTAGATACCGGTACAAAGTAAACTTATGTTGGCATAGTGATCGTCATAATGAGACAGTAGAACACAATTATTCATCATCAAGTCATGATACTCAGCCGCTGCACTTTCTATCGTATAAACCAATCCCGTTAAGGACTGCCCGTTAAGCCTCTCATGATAAATATAGAAATTATGTTGTAAATATTTCATGAACTTGAGACCAACATAAACCCAAGGTGTGAAAAATGGTACCTGTATCAAAGATACGGGTACAAATTTAATCAAAAGGCCAATTTTCGTAATTTAAAACGTACAAAATCTAGTCGCAGTCTCATCTCGGCGACAAACAAATGTCAGAAACTTGTCAAAATGTAGGGAAATTAGAAGTCATTTTTGACAGATTGAGACTAAGATCAGACTGTGAACGTTCTTAAAATTACGAGAATTGTCCCCCAGGTATATATCTATTGTGTCTATTAACTTTTATTAATAACAATAAATTATTTATTGGGAGTAACCATGAGACTCATAGAGCGTAAGGGAACAATACAATAAACTCACAACCTCATCTAGTTTTAAAACATGATTGACGTGTAAAAGTGTTTGTACAAACCTACTTACAAAATAAAATCATTTATAATTACACAAAAACACACAACAAAACAATCACTGCTTCCGCATTCCAGCTGAGATACTGGAGCAACGGCTTACAATAGAGCAGTCCTGCCTGACCGCAATAACTCCCAGAATGCTGTTGGAACTGGCTCGCACCCTGCGCAGCAAGGACGCACATCTTTTACGCATTAATGCATAAAAGCAATCAACACACAATTCCGCAAACATACCTGATGCACTAAAGAAGCGAGGCAGCCCCATCAAAACCCTGAAAGCATTATTGTACTGCACGCAAAGGGCACTGTACGATCTCTGCGTAAAATGTATCCACAGGCCGCAGGTGTAAAATGAGGAGCAGAAGGCTCTAAAAAGTGTTTTTTTAACCTCCGTAGAAGCACGTTTAAACCAGTATATTAACAATTTTAATGAAAATAATCTTTATAAAAAAAAATTGACTTTTAATAATATTAAAAGTATTTTATTTTTTTAACATACCGTATTAGTTATATTATTACTAAAAACGGTACGTTAAAAAGTGTTTGATGATAAAAAAAATTGTTCCGAACTTCCGAATAGTACAATCTAACAATAGCTATTGCCAAGAAGGTTTACACATTTTTCACCAATTGTGAGTCTCAAGTTATTCATTAATGATTTATTACACTGCTATCATACATTTTAATAGTTGCTAGTCATTACTATTCATCAATCTACGTTATTTTTGCGAAAAGGTCTTTAGGAGTACTTAGTATTTGTTAAGTTTTCCTTTAGGACATTAATCGTCTTGAATAGGTCACTTTGAATTTGGAAAGCTGAAAAAAAATTCTTTGTTATTATACAGGGTGGCAGGAATATCGACGCGCAAACTGTAACCTTCAGCACATGAGTTTAGACCCCATAACGTCGAAATTTTTCGTCGGTTATTATTAAAATAAACAAATTCCAGAATACAAATGTTACGAGTACAATACACTTAAAATAATGAAAAAAGTATGAACTTATATACCTACCTATTTAATTATAGTTTATTATTATACCTATTTTTAGTTTTACGGGACGTAAGACACACTATGTTCTTCACCGTTATTAGACATCAAAATTTCATTATTATTTGTTTAGTAGCTAAGGCGTGAAAGCTTAACAACCACCTTCTATACAGGTCGCGCTTGGCGATGATCAATTCTGCAAAAAAAGAGTTATTACTGAGCCACTTGATGTATTTTGTGCCAATTTTAGTCACCCATCCTAGTTGGAAACACGACCGGGGTTGCTTAACATGAGAAGCTCGATGGCTTTGTGGTTGTAGCATTAAGCTACAACCACAAAGCCATCGAGCTTCTCACTCAGTCGTCATTGTATTATATACTTCAATGATTAGGTAATACCTACGTAAAGTTTCAGCCTATTCAACTGATCGGTTATCATATAGCATTTTAAATGTTATTCTTTAGATTGATATAACTTTTTTATTTATGAACCGATTGAAATGAAATAAACACAAAATTTTAAGTGGAGCCAAAACGCATTAGTTTAATTGCATTCAAATCGGTTAAGCCGTTTCTGAGATTATCGTGCACAAACGTACTTACAGGCAAACAGACATACAGTAAAAAATTCAAAAAATCATTGTTTTGGTTGCTTATAATAGTTTTCCTTATATATCTTCCATGTACAGACAGCGACTAGTTACGATTGCATTATATGTATTGATTGATGTAGAGAAAGAACTAGGACTGATGATGACAGTCAATAAGACAAGTTATTAGACCCATTTTGGAAAATCAGTTTCTATAAAAAAAAACTTGAGAGGTGTCAAGGGACACCCGGATGGAACGAAGTTGTTATTATTATTTATTATGTACAAAAAACCTGTATACACTCAACAAAAATAATCGTCGCGACACCACACTGTTCAATGGGAAATAGAAAGACGAAACGAAAATAACTGGCTTGCTTTCTATAAGAGAGAGAGAGAGAGAGACAGACAGAGAAACACGCGCACGCCGCCGGCTTACAACTATAGCAAAAAGTGTCGTTCCAACTTTTGGTCTTAATTTTTTCCGTCTAGCCCCCTTTCGCAACGCGCGTTAAGGATATATTAAAAAGCCTCATAATTACGTTACTTTTCAATTACACACCAACTTGAACAGCCAATTCAAGTTCGAATGGCGCTAGATGCCTAGGTGCTAGTCAAACGATGCAAGCGTCTGTCGCTCGGCAAAGTTCTATCACTCCCCGAATACCGCAAGTGTTTTCATTGCTCGCGGCTTGTTTACTCTCAGTTGCAGGCTTGCAGGAGGCCATTAGGTGTACGTACAAATTTATAATGCAAATACGATTACATGCCCGCGTCGGGTTGGGGAGCTAATGCACTCGACGCGCCCGCTATGAATTGCAAACTCCGATGGAATTTCTTTCAATAGATAGAAATAAGCAATGAATTTTGCTTGCTTAAATGTTTGGTTTATTTCGAATTTTCGAATGTTTCTACCGGGATTTGGGAGTGAAATCTCTGGGAAACTGGTTTGCTTTGTTTTCTAGCGGTGTTGCATTTCCTGCTGGTGGATTTTGGGAATACTTTTCTTTTGGAGCTTTCGGGTTGTTTCTCGGAAATCTGGTTCTATTTTACATTTTATTCCTGGTTTTGGCAACATTTCAGACAGAAATAATATTTTACTAATAAAAATGTGTAACGGATAAAGTAAGTTACAAAAAATCTGGTTTTATTTTAGGGAGGTAAGTGGAAATCATAAAGTCTTTTTACGAAAAGAATGACTTACATTGAAGGAAATACGTTTAGGTCGAAACCATTTATCATAGTTAGGCACGATATATCAAAGTAAAGAACACAGCCCCAGACATCGAGCAAAAATAATGACCAACCTTAAACGAGCCAAAAACCTAATTCATGACATTGACCTTTATCAACTTCGGTCGTATTATTCGGTGATGGCAAGAAAAATAAATCACAATAGACTAATTTGAATGTTTTCAAGCTTTCCGTTTACCCGGGGAGGCATGAATAGACCCTGATCGCGCTAACAATGCCCGGCTACCCGGTAACCGGCTGAATGCGGCCAACCGGGTACCTAAAGTTTTTTTTTTTATCTTTTTGTGGGAAACATAAACAGAAATGTTTGGCTATCGCTCTTTCATTGTTTTTGTTAACGCATGTAGAAAATGTTTATGTGTTTCGGCGTAGCGAGCTTTGGAGCGGAAATATTAAATTGGTTTACTCGTCTAACATAATTTCTGTAAATTAAAAATGAGCAGGAAAGCCTCTACTTGAAATAACAAAGTTTTATTCGTTTAAAGTTAGCGGTGCTTCAACATTTAACTCGAGCTCAGGAGGTGAATAAAGCCTTCTTTTTTCTTTCAGCTTTCTTTGCGCAATTACGCCGTAATCATTAAAGGGTAATCCCTTTTTACATCTGCGAACGTTTATACCGCCCTGTAATTATTCTGTAGAACGGTAGTCGTAAATAAAGCGGGATGAGCGTGGCTTGTATAAATCATTCGGCGAGTCGCGGATCCCAGCTTAATTCGCGGATAGAAGAACAAAGCCCACGGAAATAAATACACGGAGCTACAATGTTGGAAATTAGATGGTTCACCGCCGAAACAGTTATTTTCTATTTGTGGCTATAAATTATCGAATTCTTGGAAAGTAGGTTGGCAAGTCTATTTTGTTGGCGAAAGATTGTTTCCTTTGAAAATTGATTGTGCTTTCCGAAGGCTATTTGTTCAATGGAACGTTTTTTAACTGGTTTGTTAGTGAATCTTTTGTTACGACCTCGTTATCAGGGTATGTTAGAAACGGGATTTTTTTCATTCTGACGTTAATTTAGCAAATATTACAGTTAGTATAAATTGTCAAAAAGTCAAAGTTTTTTATTTGTTAAACATAGGTAAGTGTTATTATATAATAAGTACAGAGATCTCTATGTTTTGCCGTTAACAGTGTACAAATATTAGTAGAAATGTACAGACGCCAGCAGGTCAAGCTACCCGAAACTGTCAAATTTTCCCAATCAACCTTGAGCCTTAATGCTTTAGCGATAAAGTTGAAAATCTATTAAAGAAATTTGACAGATTGTAGTAGCTTGATGTGCTGGCGTCTGTACATACAAAATTACAATTGAATTTTGTTAAAAATTAAATGACAAGCTCACAGAGCTAAATTATATCTAATATCCAAACAAAATTTGTTTATAACATTTAATTTGTTAGAAACGTAATAACATTTCACAAAGGGAATATTATGAAAACTTTGAAACGATTTTCCGGTTTTCCTGTTGACCTTTGACAAAAAAACTTTACGATAAGACATTTTTATTCGGAAAAGTTTTGTGTAACGTTAAAATCCTTAATGAACCAATATGTCAATTATCAAAAAACATACATAATAAGAATTGTATGGTCAGTAAAGTATAGTCAATCTCACACACAAACTCCTCTATCATTTATACACAACAAAACCTACCACAGCCATTAATTGCTGGACTTAATTTCCCCATTCCCTCGCCATTGTGTTAAGGTGTTCAGTACGCCATAAAAGCCAATTAAGACGCTTGCTGATATCTGCCAAGACAAGGCTTAACTTGCTCTCCAAGATGGGGAGATGGGGTGAGCAAACCGCAATGTGTACACTATACACCTTTTACAATATACTGGGATCAGGAGTGGATTTTGTTCGATTGGTTTATTACAATTTCAAGTTCAATTTCAAATAGCCTTTATTAGTAATATTAAAACTACAATCCATTTTAGGCTTCAGAAATTTCCGGATTGCTTCGCTCTTTAGCATAGGCTTCCTGTCGAAACTCATAACCGTGAGCTCTGGAAAATCTTTGGAAACTACTGCGGGCGGGACATGGAGGAGACTCCATGTCTCTCCCGCAGTAGTTTTCAAGTCGTCTGCCCATCTTTGAAATGATTTTCCTTTTACCATTCTGTCTATTACAATAACTAACTTTAAATATGTAGCTTTCAACTAAGTAGCCTTCTCACAGAGAGGAAGTCTGTGTCCCAGCAGTGGGAATATTATAGGCTGATCGTTCTGAGTTTTTACTTTACTTGAATGAAAACAGTTGAAAACTATTTTAATTTTAGTCGTATTTGAGACTTTTAAGCCCCACTAGCTTCAAGTGCTACATTACTATCATCCAAAGAATATTCCAACTCAACATCAGAATACAATAAAAAAGGCTTAACAGCACATTTGTTGCAAATGACAGAGCTAAGCGAATTCAAAATATCTCTAAGTGCCTCTCTCGAGCATCGCTTCGTAAAAGTCACACGTGTATCACACATTCTGCTTATCAAAGTGGCTGTTACCCTGTAATATTGTTCAGTGAATTTGTCAAAATCAATGGTTTTTCAACAAAAAAAGAGGCTCAATCAGCGCACCGTCTGGGCACCCCGTTTGATATTCTTCAATCGTAGGCATTCGCACAAAAGAAAATTGGTCAAGCGTTATTGTCCACTAGGCTGAACCGTCCCATTGTTCAATTGAAGAGGGGGTTTTATTCAAAGATATGTACAGTTGGCTACGCACGAAGATTTCTTAGGAAGCACCCTTAGCCGCACAAAAGTTTGAATTGTTAGCCTTGATCGAATTACGCCCTTATCTTTTGTTTGCTTAATATCACCGATCTTAATTTATTGATTTCTAAAAGAACAACAAAATTAATGAAAATGTAGACATCTGTGGCTTCCCGGCTGTCTTACAAAGCCTATATAACCTTGTTACTATAGTTCACTGCTCAAGGTGTCAAGGTGTTGTTCATACAATATTTTCCTTGATCCCCTAATCAGCATGCCCCTAATATTCCCTAAATAAATGATATTGTTAATGGATATTTATGAAATAAGGAAGATTAGTGTCTTCGTGTCCGGAATAACGCCCCAAAAATAGACGCCAAACGTAACAACACTGAAATGCTCAGTGTCCACGTGGCGCTGGTAGATGGGACGAAACGTCTTGATACTTTTGATATTTTGGAATAAGGGCTCCAAAGTTAAAATTATTTGAGATCATGAACGGCTTATTATTGAATTGATAATATTTCAATAGATTTTCGGGATTTTAGCCTGTTTCAATTTTATCAACTTACAAAATTCTGGTTGCTTACAAAGCTTTACATTATTATGGCAATTAAAATATATATTAGTACTTACTCTTTACTGTTAGTATATTGCGTTGTAAGTGGTTTTTCTGTTTAAGCAAAGCCAAACATATTTTCACGCTCGTATGCTTTTACCATTTGAAATTCTACATGCTACCACTTCTATTTCTTTTCGCGTTGATGGTTCTATTTCAACTTCACTTTTTCCTATTAGTGGGCCTACCACTTTTACAAGAGCACTCATTTTGTTTGTTTTGTTAATCTATGTTGTCCCACTGCTGGGCAAAGGTCTCCCACATATTTCTCCAATTTTCCATAATTATGTTGTGCCTTCTCCGGCCAATCGGTCAGAAACGAGTCTAAATCTATTCCTACAAAATAATAATTTAAAAGTATCAAGACTACACGATCGAATTAAGATATGGTGCAAGGATATCCTGACAGGGGATTTCATTAGATGCAGCTTAACCACCAAGAGCAAACACTGGGGATGGAATCTTGGATATTTTCTCACTCAGAGATTTTTTCGCGATGTGCACTGAATTTTTATCACGTACCTTGTATATAGCACCTGCGTACCTATGTAGGGAACGATATTAGGTTTCATATACGATTTTATTATGCATACATAGATGATTTTTATTCATGAATAGTGGTGTGGGTTATTATTTTAGATTTTGATACGAGTACGGACTTTACAATTTATTCTGCTTAGGTTGACTTTAACGCTGAATGTCGTTATAAGGATAACTTTGTATATTAGATTTTTTTAACGTCTCTTTGTTGAGTTGAGATACTGCAAATAATATGTAGGCATTCGTATTTACTCAACATCCATTTTTATGTGCCTTTGAACATGGCTTAAAAGCAACAAATATAAAACAAATGTTTTAACTCTTCATCTTCCCAAACAATCTCTAAAACAAAAGAGGATCGTATTGAATGGAAAACACTTTCGTTCCCCTCGAAGTACTAGCATTTGAGATATATGACGTTGAATAATGACGTGTGGCCCTAGAACAATAACTTTAGGTGCAAAAGAGTAAAACCAATCTCACTTAAGCTAGAGGGGGGTCCAACAATGGAACCGGGAGTGACAAAGTGCCTGAATCATGCGAAAGCAACTTT
Source organism: Apamea anceps (assembly GCA_951799955.1). Classification (NCBI taxonomy): domain Eukaryota; kingdom Metazoa; phylum Arthropoda; class Insecta; order Lepidoptera; family Noctuidae; genus Apamea; species Apamea anceps. The sequence continues at coordinate 8,471,493 of OX637501.1, forward strand.
GTTCTATGTGTCAGAATCTGAGGGACGGAGATAGTGGGTTAGGTTCTTCGGAAAATAAAAGTTTAATAGCGTAATAATTCTTGCATTTGCTGTCTGCCCGCGATAAAGGAGCTTTTCTATTATCTTGTGTGGGTTTGTGAAGATTTATGTGATTGATTAGATAGAAAATCCTGTCATGTATTGTTCGGTCTTCTTACTAATTACGAGTAGGTAAAGTTAGAGAAATGTACTTCGAACTTAAATTGTCTGTATATTTAAATGACAGCTGTCATTCTTTGGCAGTTATATGAAATGGTTATAATACGGCAAATTGACGTAGGTGTCATCTTGTTTCACAATTATTTTTTCTGACTGTACTAGGCGTGGTAATTGTCAAGGTTGATTGGTAGGAAGTGGGGACAAAGAGAGATACTTTTAAGACGATATGAGTATTAACTATACCTACCTCAGCTTTCATCTGAAGGAAAATCGCTTTTATTGAAGGACTATCATTGCCCCGCGGTTTCACTCGCATAAGTTTCGATCCCGTGGGAATATCGGGATAAAAAGTATTCTATGTGTTAATCCCGGTTATAAACTATTTGTTTGCCAAAGTTCATCCAAATCCGTTAAGTAGTTATTGCGTGAAATAGTAACAAACATCCATCCATCCATACAAACTTTCACGTTTATAATATTAAGTAGGATAGTGGCTCGTAAAATGCAAGCTCACTTAAAGCTATGACTTCTGATTACCCTTTGCTGGTTAGTCGATCAATTCGACAACCTGTCCTCCAGTTTGTTTCAAGAAAATATAAAACTTTTATTCCAAGTTATAAATGGTGGGTACTTATTTGATCCTGCGCAGCGCAATCAAGTGAATTCACTTATCGTATTGAACCATTATGTTAATGTAAGTTAGGTTTTTCTTTGTCTTTAGTTTTCTTTCAGTGAAGTTGAGGGTAATCAAACAGTCTTATTGCCTTAGGTTTTCTTGAAGAGTAAACGGCATTTAATGCTGTGTTATTGATGGAATTAGATTTTACATATAAGTACTCTGATAAGACATCATGCTGTGCTGCAGTCCTATTTGAAAGAATAAAAAACGTGTGCGGTCGGGGGACCCCATTAGGAATGAAGTTCTTTACCCGAAACTCGCACGCGAAATTAATAGAAAGAGACAGAGAGAGAATGCAAATATAATACGCGTTTTTAATACCATCTAGTATAAATACTATCTAGTATAAGTGCCATCTAGTATATTTTTTTAGGAGCCACCTGACACCTTGTTTTGCTTCTTTAGAACATTTTTATACGAGTAAGTATCTACACTACATTTCATTTTGTCATCCTACTACAAAATAAACAATCTTTTCACCGCCATCACCAGCACATACGAGCATAAAACGCAACTAAGGGATTACGTCAAGAAGTGGGGTCTTCCTGTCTGCTAATAACAACAAACTATTACCTAATCCGTACGCCAAGCTTGTACTTATTTGAGACTATTCTTTCATACTGTTTTTGAGATGCTGTGTGACCTTTAGATTGGTACTTCACTAATTGAGTATATTGTGGATACTTTTAACCCTGGGGCAGGACAAGCTACTATTTATCGACATACCACGCGGGCGAAACCGCGGGTGGAAGTTAGTTTTACAATAAAAATATTCGGTGTGGATTAACGAATAGAAAACTCTAAGTGAAGTGACCCACGTGTGAAATCATTTTGCTTCACGAGCTGTTGAACTTTGCAAAACTAAAGGTTTACTGTTCATTAGTTATTCCTAGATATTATAGTTACTTGCACGCGAACACAACTTGCACTGCAAATATTAGATATATGAACCGAAATTTGGAAGGTTGCGATATTTACGGAACTATGGGAATAATATGATTATGAATGCAAGCATTAGTTTGTGCGAATGTTGTTGGTGTGTTCGAAGAGTGCAGTGGGATATTCATTAAACTCAAATTAATTCTGTATTATCTCATTTTTAACACCCGACGCAAAAACGACGGGGTAATAAAAGGAAAAAATAGCCTTGAAATTATGACCCTACGTAAGTACGTATGAAATTTCTTGATTAAATCTTGTCCCGTCGGTGGACCGCTGCTATTTTAAACTTTAACAGAATGTTAGGCTAATAATTAGAGCCCCGACGGGACAACATTGAATCAAGAAATTTCATGCGTAGGTACTTACGTAGGGTCATAATTTCTAGGTTATGTTTTTCTTTTTATAGGGTTTCACGTTTATACCTTTATTTGTTCTTTTTGTGTCTATTTTTTAAGTTTTTTTTATTGTTTTAGGCTTTTTACATTCATACTATTTTAATGAGTTAGGTAGGTATTCATTTTGAGTTTGTGCCGGTACGAGAAAAGAAGAACCGTCTACTTATTCAAAAAAATGTGGCTATACAAGCTGACAACCAGCGGGGTAGTTGCGGAACACACTATCAGTAGCAATGGCTCTGATTTTGACAGTTTGACAACGTACATTGCGTTATATACGTTGTTGAGCTAACAAATTTTTCGAACATATAAAGCAATGGATTAGCAATATCCTTCAAAATAATTGAAATGTTACGAAATTACGGTGCTGGACCAGTAAAATAGATGTTTACTGTTTGAACTATACCTACACATAGTAGCATTTTTTGTACACAAAAAACTTAGCCTATAGCAGTGTTTATAAGATCGAAGGGACAATTCTCCTAATTTTAACAACGTCTACAGTCTAATTTCAGTTTTTATCTGTCAAAAATACCTCTTTCCCTACATTTTTGACATTGATACTCGCAAAGATGAGATTGCGACTAGATTTTGAGCGCTTTTAATTACGGGAATTAGCCTTCAGATAATATACATTCCATCGCCACTTAATCAGGTTATCTACTTTTGTGAAATGTATTCATGTTGATTTTTAAGTGACCATTTGTAACAAAAACTTTTTTGCAAAAAAAAACAACCGACTTCCAAAAACGACACTACAAAGTGAAAAATAACTTTAATTTCGGAAGTCGGTGTCGTTGGGTTCACATTTTTGTTGTTTGCCACCGAATTCCAAAATTTGTCGTTTTTGGAAGTCGGTTGTTTTTTTTTGCAAAAAAGTTTTTATTTTTCACTTTTAAGTTGTAATTTTTACCAGTAATTTTGGTTTAAAAACCAAACTACTGAACCGTTTTTGATGAAATTTCTATGGGACCATTTGGAAAGTATACCCTTTCCAACAAAAAAAGAATTTTTCAAATCGGTTGGCAAGCAACGGAGTTATGCGCGAACAAACATAAAAAAAAAAAAAAAATATACAAACATCCGAATTGAGAACCTCCTCCTTTTTTAGAAGTCGGTTAAAAAGGTCCTAATACGTTTTTGGTTGCAATCTACGACTTCCAGTGGAATTTGCACTTTGTTAACTTGTATGAAATTCAGTTTGTTGTTCCATAACTTGAATATTATTATCTCTAATTCTTAATTCAAATATAGGTAGTCGTTTTCCAAACGTATTTTTATCTTGTTCCTTTACCTACTTGTGCAATAAACTTTTATGTAGACTAGACGATTAAATTCACTACTTCTACCCCGAAAATATATTTCCATTTTGTTATATAACTGGGAATCTCCGCTACAGCACAACAAAATCTAAACACCAGAAAAATTCTCCCCGTGGTCACTAGCCACCGATACAGTACATTTTAATTTCACGCGGCTTCATAAAATTTTATCACCCATTCAGTAAAGCGATTCCAATTATACATACATACATGGTGTTCTGTTTGGCAAAGAGAAAACAAGGGGATATTAGCTGTAGCCGTCTGTCGGTTTGTGCGTCCCTCAGCCGAAACAATGATTACTAGGGGAGGGAATAAAAGAAACGGATGCAGAGGCTCCTCATATTATTGTCTTACTGAATTTGCCGACGTCATTTATTAGCCACTAACATAAAACATTTTTATGGGAAGTGATATGAGACTCACAATAGTTGGGAGCTCTTTGTCGGAATAAGAACAAACGATTTATGGGCGAATATAAAATTGTATTACTTCACAACGTTTTGCTTTGTTTTTGCTCATTCCTGATTTACCATGACAAGATTTTATGTTCAATAAATATTTCCTGGAATGAAACGGCTTCGTGAATAACTACGACAGTATAAACAGGAGGACACAGCCCTCCTCTCGGCTAAAGTTAGTGAGCCGTAATCCACCACGCGGGCCCAGTGCGAGTTGGTAACTATGAGTACGTGTGGCTCCAATTATTAGATTTTAATCGTCATCCCTCTAAGGTAGCATTGTTGTATCTTTTTAGATAGTAAATGAGGGACGACTACCTAATACCAAACATATTTTTAAAAAAAGTCATAATCCCCAACCGCTGCACATTTTCTAATTACACAACCATAAGAAATAACTACCTACAACAAAAATAACGAGACGACTGTGGTAATTATTACCTCCCCAATTGTACCGTCAGTATGTGAGACAATTTCTTCCAATTAGACATAGAGACATTTTGAATAAAGGACAGGAAAACCCCTATAGGGTTTCAGGATCGCAGTAGTCGGGAGTGGGGAGTCGACATGGCGTGCGACAAGTGACAAGTCGCGACGTGCACGGATAAGCAACCACGAGGATGAACTACTACGAGCTTGCGGTTTTGATACATGCGACAATGATGCCGGAAACTATGGAACGCAATTTGGATTTATATTCGAGGAAACTAAAATTTTAAAGAGGATAGAATATTGGTTTTAGAATTTATTTGGTCTTGCGCTAACCGAATTTAACAATAACTGTATTAAATTGTTTGGGAAAATCTTATAAACGTGAATAAAATAACAAAATAAAATGCTACAAAATATAAAAAGGGGAAAAACTGAACAAATTAGTATAAAACCACATTCACTTAGCATGGTTATTATAGTTTTCACTATCAGGAACAATAAACATAACCTGTTACTCCACATTCGAGCGTATCATGAAATTACAAATCATGTTATCATGAAGTTAAATAGGCGGAGCGCTTGCAATTGCATGTCTATGGGGAATTATGCATTACGTAAAACAGTAATACGTGTTACATGCTCATAAACGAGGCTTCATAAAATAAATTTGATTGTGTTTGCTATATGCGTTTGTAATCTGTAAATTACATTAATGCCCCACTTCTGTTACAAGCTTTTCCGTTCAACGACTGGTTATGTGAGTTTAAAATACCTTTCACACACATAAAATGTAACTGCAGTGAAATTGTTGAAAATGCCTTTACATTAATTGTTGAAGTTGTTATACAGCCTCAATTAAATATATTATGATCATTAAAATTTATCTATTTCCCACAGTATCTTTTCCATTCAAATTCAATTTATTCAGGAAGAATTCACACTGTGTTTGAAATCATTAAAATTATAAAACTAACACATTCATAATACAATAAATCAGAGAAAAAATAAATACATTAACAATAAAATTACATTACAAGCTACTACATACTAATATTATTTAGTCTCTCATTAACTAATAAAATAATCAAATTTTTAAAACGTGGATATGTCGTCGTCTATCGAATACAGACATTTCCTCAATAGGAACGCCTTAAGTGTTGACTTAAATGAGCTCTTGTAAATTATAGTTTTTAATTCCAATGGCAACCTGTAAAAAATCCACACTGCTTGATGTTAAGGATTATGTTCAACAATATGAAGTGTTTTTAAAATCTTTCCGGCGCCTTTTTTTCCCTCAACTGGCTCTCCTCATCTGTTTCATACTTATTAGCAACATGTTATATTATCAAAACGGGATCACACTTCAGGATTTTACTCGGTAAAAAATAATATTAATAACAGCCATGTTGTAAAGCAAAATAGCATCAAGCAACAGAAACTAGATTTACAGAGAGAAGAAGAAGAAAGAAAAATTGTTTATTGTGCATAAACTAAACGCATATTTGTAATATGCGTTTAGACGACAAAATACACACATATACTTAGCACTATCTATTCTGTCTACTTCATCATAGTTGTGTATGTATTTATTATTTTGAGTATGTTATGTTTATTATCATTCTATTGATATTTATTTTAGAAGTGTCGGTATATTTTTAGTTAGTATATTCTGATAATTTTTGTTTAATTTTTTAAGCGAATAGTTTTTGTTTTTATGTATTACTAGCTGCGCTCCGCGGTTTCATCCGTATAAGTTTCGATCCCGTGGGAACATCGAGATAAAAAGTATCCTATGTGTTAATACTGGTTATAAACTATCTGTGTGCCAAATTTCATCCAAATCTGTTCAGTAGGTTTTGCGTGAAAGATTAACAAAAATCCATCCATCCATACAAACTTTCACGTTTATAATCAGTGATAGGAATAAGTAGTGCCTATTTGCCTAAACTTCGAAGAACAGAGACAAGAAACGGAGACTTCCTTAGGACTAAATTTTTTCCGGGACATCTGTCCCGAAATTCAGAACACAGTTTTAAATACATTACCTACTAGACAAAACGTTTGATAGGGGTAGCCTGAACTGCACATCATCAGGCGGGAGGAGACGCCCGGGTGTCACCACTGTCAGGATCGCCCAGAGGACACGGTGGAGCATACGGTGGAGGTCTGCCCTGCTTGGGCAGAGCACCGCCGTGTCCTCGTAGAGGCGATCGGCAGCGGCGGCGACCTCTCGCGTCCGGCCCTGGTTCAAGCCATGGTCCGGGGCGAGAGGGAGTGGGAGGCAGTCACCTCCTTCTGCGAAGCAGTCATGCTAGCGAAGGAGATGGTGGGCGAGGGAACGCACCTCACGCCTCAGCCGCCGAGGGAGACGCTCCGGGCGTCGGGAGCCGCGTGACGACTCCCGGCCACCGTAGGCGCGGGCCTGCGGGCGGTGAGTAATGGGTAACTCACCGTCCGATCAGGACCAGGCCCGTGCCGGACGGCGTGTATGTGTTCCACACGCGCCTCAAAGAGATGTCAGCATGAGTGACGGGGCCCGATAGGGCCGAAGCCTGCCAGGGTAGCGGGATCGTCCGAAAGGGTTACCGCTGCCCTCGAACATAAAGGGCTAAGGAAGGAACACGGGTGGGTTTTAGTTAGTAAGAGTCTGACACTCCCTTCTGCTCTACCCAAAGCGGGAGGGGTCATTTGATGATTTCCAATCCTCAAAAAAAAAAAAAAAAGGATAGGATTTTATTGTCTCTTTTATCCTTTCATACTCTGTTTACATCTCTGTATCTATTTTCCTATCGCAGGTATGCTGGAAGAGATTTTTTATGAAATAAGCATCACCTCTGTACCTATGTTTTCTGTTCTGTTTTTTCTTGCCTGCTTATATATGTACCATTTATGTACACACATAAATGGTTAAATAAATAAAGAAGTAAATACAAAGTAGCTAAAAGCATCGTATTAAACCAATTAAAGTCTGACAATTTTATCCACTGCTTGATGACATAGGTCCTTCATTCTAACAAAACCTTTTTATAAAGGCACAAGAGAGGCTAATAAAAACTTTTAAAAATAAATCAAGTATCACGACGGTTCACGCCGCTATGACTAGACATTTTTACTTGTTCGTCGTCGTTTGACGCCCCGCGACAGTGCGTTTTCATTATATGCAGCTTAGTAGCTACGGGTAAATAAAGCAACCCATATTGCCGACTCGGCTTATTCTCACGAATTCTATCCGCCACGCCAGCACACCGACTATAATCCGCTTTTTACGATTCCACTCCTCGCACGTAGAATTTGAAATGAGAAAAATAACCTCAAATTCTTTGTGAGTTGTGGCTTGCGTGGTATGAATGAGTTCTATACAGCGAATATTTTTAGTCATTTCAAAAGGATGTCCTAATTTTAAAATTATGAATCTGAGTTTTTGTGGACGTAATTACTTAATGTTGTATTAACTTTTGTAAGCACTGACTAACATAGTGCCCTGAAAGCTGAAATTCGTAGCTTGTATCTAGGTTATCAAAATACAAAACGCAGAAGAAAAACAAATTATAAGTATTCTAATTTATAAAGATTTTAAAATAGTTATTTATATGACAGTAGTGGTGATCCAGTTGTAAGTGGCTCCAACTTACGAATATTTGTGGATCGAACGTGGGGACGTTATAGGCTGATAACGTTATTTATATGACACTGTACCCACTTTTATATACCTACCTATATTTATTTTATAGCTCAGAACAAAATCTTGCTCAACCATAGCCGCTGAAAGCAATCCATGCATTTGAATGAATGCATTCAGAAACGTAATGCATGAAAAGCGAAAGAAATAGAACCCGAGAAGACGTACATACAGGGTGGCAGGGACATCGACGCGCAAACTGTAACCATGGATTTAGCACATGAGTTTAGACCCCATAGCGTCGAAATTTTTCGTCGGTTATCCACCCTGTATACAGCGATTCCATTATATCACCAATAAATTGCCTGCTCCAACACTTTCGACCAATAAAAGGATTAGCCAACAAACTTAGTTTTAACATCCCGTGTCAATCAAGCTACTACACTAATCCGAAGTAAGTAAATCATGTCACTTGGTTAAGCTGTAAGTTGGTGATAAAACAAGCAAAACTTTCGCGTTCACGCTTAATAATAGTATTAGTATGATGACCAATAAGGAAAACTTGAGTCATATTGCGACAACAAAACTTATTTGGCTCAATATTTTAGGTGTATTGTATTTACAGTGCCAGTATACATACCAAGACCACTTCGTGTCTCGAAAGCCGTTGGTTCCAGCTGTCATTCGTGGATCTTTGGCAGTCGTTACTGGTGGTCAGAAGCCCGAAAGTCTGACAACCAGTCTTACCAAGGGGTATCGTATTATCCAGTAAGTGGGTTGTGGAGGTCAGATAGGCAATCGCTCCATGTAAAATATCGGTTTTCAGCTGCATCTGGTCAGACTGGCAGCCGACCCTAGCATAGTTTAGGAAAGGCTAGGCGGATAATGACGAGTGCCAGCATACTACATGACCATCTTTTTTATTTTTATTTTTTTATTGCTGGGCCTGCTCTTGTTCTCGATCACGCGATGGATGAGGTCTATGTTAGAAGGAGCGTGCCCAGAAGATGGCTACGTTCACACTTGCTTTGAAGTCTGACTGGTTACATGTAGGTGCAGTTTTGGACGCTTCCGTACTATGGTCATTTACCTACAGGGCCTAAACACGTATAAAAAGTAGAAGATGACTCTTGCTTTGATGGCAGACGTGTTAAATGTGGAAGGGCAGACGCTGCCAGAGTTCCACACTTTGGCTGTGCGCACAATAAAACGCAAAATAAGTATAAACTAATTACGAAAACTACGTTTAGTATGAAAATAATTAAAATAGCAGGCCTTATCGAAATCATGATAACTTTTATACCGATATCATGAAGAGTAAAATACAGAACCCTTCAGAAATACGTGAATCATGAAAAATAAAAATACTGTAGTATTTGTACGATGCACCAAATGTTTGAAAAAAGTACCATTTTCACAGCGTATTTATCACACACTACCTCCAGAAAAAACTACCCTTCTATATCAGTATAAAACCGCAGCGGAACAGAAAATCAAATCATCCGAACAATATACGAAATAATAGGAAAATAATAAAACGAGCGGTGTTAGCCCGGGGAGGGACTGGGACCTAGCCCCGACACAGTGTCTCTTATTTCCTGAGGGACGACCGCGTTATGGCACTACAGACGCACCTATCACAACCTGAACTATACCTGCACACGTGGCAACTTTTTGTGGGGATATTGTTGCGCAACTAACGCCCGATGTTTGGAGGAAAAATCCACACAAAAATTAGCTAAACGATTGTAAGTGCGGAGTGTCCGTAAACTGTTGTGATTGGTTAAATTATGAACAGCCAATCGAATCACTTGAGTTGTGTTTAATTTTATTTTGACTGACCGAAAAACCGCATGTCTTTCACATCAAAATAACATCCTAAGAACAAATTGAACATGATTGAGGAAAAAGTAATGCGGGCAGCATGCAGACTAGCAGGACTTGTAATTTGTAAGTAACTAGCGACTCCCTCCCCTGCTTCGCACGGCTTTTAAGACAAAGCTTCGAGATTTCTTTATAATAAATGTTAGTTTAATATCAACGTTTTTCACGACATCAACCGGAATAAATTCTTTAATTAATGGTGAAAACCGCATCAATATCTGTTGTGTAGTTTAGACTAATAACACGTTTCCACAGATAGACACGAAACACCGAGTTTAAGTTATTATAATATGTATAGATGTATGAAAGTCACTGTAAGATGTTGACATACTCAATGTTCCGCACATGTACGTCAATAGCATTGAATTTGGTGTGGCCCAGCCATGACACACGCAGACACACCATCACCTTAAAGATGAACAGGCTGACACACAACAGCAACCCTTAGCAACAAAAAGTAAAAGACACTGATTTTAGCTACATCCGCAAACGCGATTCCATTCGCGCCCCCTTTCGCCAATGTCTATAAAACACGTTCTCTACTATGTAACAAAGCTAGCAAATAATGTTGATCTCTTAACGGACAGTAAGAGCTGCTGGAATTTGTTACTCACAAATTACAAGTCCTTCTGGTCTGCAGTAATGTATGAAACTCTATGTGAGATGTGGCCATACTTAGTTAACGCACCGCACATTTGCGTGAATAGCGCTTATTATTTTTGTGTTACCCAGCCATTACTCACAAACATACCATGACGTTATAGATGAGGCTGTCAGACGACACAGCAACTCTTAGCAACAAAAAGTCGCCAAGTGTGTAAATCTTTAATAAATAAACCGATTTTAGCTACATCCCGCAAACGCGATTCCATTCGCTCCCCCTTTCGCCAATGTCTATAAAACACGTTCTCTACTATGTAACAAAGCTAGCAAATAATGTTGATCTCATATCGGACAGAAAGAGCTGATGGGGTATTTATTTATATAAAATATGATGCGCTTTTGTTTTTGTTTATTTGTTTCGAGGCGAAATTGGTTTTGTAGTGGTATCTGTTTTGATTCACTATAAGATAGCTCGTGGCTAAATAATAACAGCCGCACAGGGCGGTCGATCTTGCCGCGGTTGGTTTGTGGATGGGTGACCATCTTTACATACCGAGTCACCTCCGTGCCTTGGAAAGTACGTTAAGCGGTTGGACCCGTCTGTCATTCGTGGATCTTTGACAGTCATTATGGGTAGTCAGAAGCCCGAAAGTCTGACAACCAGTCTTACCAAGGGGTATCGTATTACCCATTAACTGGGTTGTGGAGGTCAGATAGGCAGTAGCACCATGTAAAATACTGGTATTCAGATGCATCCGGTAAGACTGGAAGCCGACCACAATATAGTTGGGAGAAGGCTAGGTAGATGATGATAAGAAAGTGCAATCTACAGCTAGATATTTTTAAGTTTTTTATTGCGATGACGAAGGAACACCAAGCGTTTGTCTAAAGTTATTACTTATGTTTGAATATAAGTGGTGCCTTTTTAGAGAAATTATAATTGGAGATTATTAAGTACCTACCCGTCTTACAATTTCAGGGCAATACAATGTCCACTCCGCCATTTTGTGTGGATGTGACGCATATTTTCCCCCAACTTGTTCTTTTTTTGTGTTTGTGTTCTTTCTCTGCGTCATGTTTATCGCATATAAACGTATTTTCTTTCTTTTTTGTTATTCATTGTTCTAAATACTTTTGTTCTTTTTTAGGTAATCGTGATCGGGGCAATCTACCCAATACACCTACCTAAATTTGAATCGCGACATATTCACCAAAAATGTAAACAAATATGAGTTTATGGAAAAATAACTTAATTCCTACCATAGATATCCGGAGATATGCCTTCATTGCGGAATAGTAAGGAGTCCTAGTGCCGCCGCTAATCTCCCACCCAAATACTTACAACATTAACAAATAGTGTACTTACGACACACACTTAAAATTTGAACACGCATACTAAGAAGAAAGCAGCTACACTAAGTCAATTTCTAACAGCACACATGCATAGAATGGGCGGGGCATTCACTTGTAAACATTTGCTATTCAATGCACACGCATGCAATTAGGGAGTCGAAAGCGATGGTCGATAATTTTTGTCGATATTTAATAATAGCACATTCTTGTATTATAATAACTTCGTTTAATTTTCTTTAAATAATTTCTTTTTTTTTAATATAAATACCTATACGAAAATATAGTTTATTTTTATTAAAATAAAATGGGAATAGTTTTTTAATATTGTATTACCGGTTAAATTGAACGCTTATTTAACACATTTGTGAAGAAATAAAATGTTAAACCCTCAGTATTATAGACAAAGATTTGACAAAATAGCGACGGACCGCGAATTTTCTAATTCAAATTTCGAACTTTGGCGGCTGCTCGGCCTTATGATTGACATGAATTGAGTGCTTGCGATTTAGTGATCAATACAAGAATATTGCGCAAAATATATATTTTTTTTTTCAAAAATATTTATTTTTATATATTTTTTTTTCAACGATGTAATATTAATTTGAGTTTTTACATTTCACGAGTAACTGTAAGTATTGAAATAACAATGTCTTAATTTGGTTCAAACAACATTAAATTAATAACTAATTTAACTCTTTTACTATACATGTAATACGAGAATATCCATTGAGTTCTTTAAAAAAATATTCAGCTGCAATAATACGCATATCGATAAAATCAGTCGCACGCACTCAATTGCACCTCTCTAAATTCAAAACGTTCGTTGCGTTCGGGAAGATTCGGGCTAGTTCGTGTCGCTCCGGACGAAAGTTAATAAAACATTTAAAAATTGATTTAAAATATAAAACAGTGACTTAATTGGTTACTTACCGGTGGTAGGACACACCATTTGTTTTCAGGTTGATGGTATTTGATCTATTTTTACATATAATTACTGCACAACTCGGCATTTTGATTTTTTACGCATCAATAGTACACTGTACGCAGTTGCAAAGCGACTGAATGAAGCGTACAGCCGCCGTTCGAACATAAGAACAATTTTATAATATTGAGGCGCCACGTGCCACGCCCCCAAGGCATATCCCGTGATATCCGTGATTCCTACACAATAAAGTTCAGTTTACGCTACAACTTCAAACATTTTTATAACATTTTCAATAGTGCTAGTCACTCAACTTAATATTCATTAAAATAAAGTTGATATTTGTTTAACTTGAAATAACGTCAATTTGAAAATAATAAATTTGAATATACTCACTTACATATTCACTTTTTCATCCCACCTAGAAACAAGAAACACGACTGATTATCCGACTACTAGCTTCCGGCCGCGACTTAACCCGCGTGCTATGTCGATAAAAAGTATGTCCTATGTCCTTCCCCAGAACCCAAAATATCTCCATACCAAATTTCATCAAAATGGGTTAAGTCGTTTCGGAGATTAGCCGGAACAAGCAGCCAGATAAAAACAAAATGTTCTTTTATTATGAGTACCGTACCTATATACTATGCATTTAGTAAAAAACTGTTATTTTGACATTACAAACAGACACTTCAATTTTATTTATTTGTATGTGAGTATAGATATTTACAGCACTATAATTAATAACTATAAACTAGAACATAACTAACTCAACACTACCCACTCAAAATTACCCCACCGCACCGTTTCGTTACCCATCTACTACTAATCAGTGCCCATAATACATGATACCTGTATTGTTCTTCCAAAACTTTCAGCTCATCAATCAAGCTGAGGGCCGGGTGCTTTATAAAATGTTGCCAACTCCGTAAACCTTGTGGGTAGTTTGTAGTTATTAAAACTTGTTGCCTCTATAAGTTTCTAACGACGGGTATTTGGAAAATGAAATAGGAGGTTGGAGAAGTATGTAGTTACTGGAATTGTTTAAGGATACGCTCTCTAGATAATGGTTGGTACATGAGTGGATTTTTAGTATAAACATACGTGAAATAAAATTAGATCTTTGTTACTATGTAAATTAGGTTTTCCGAACTCAAGGTATACGAATAATATACCTTGAGTTCGGAAAACCACCAGGGTGTCACCACTGTGTAGATCGCCTGGAGGACATGGTGGAGCATACGGTGGAGGTCTGCCCGGCTTGGGTGGAGCACCGCCGTGTCCTCGTAGCAGCTCGATCGGATCGGCGGCGGCGATCTCTCACGTCCGGCCCTGGTCCAGGCCATGGTACGGAGGGAGAGTGAATAGGAGGCTGTTACCTCCTTCTGCGAAGCAGTAATGCTCGCGAACGAGGAGGCAGAGCGCGTGAGGAAGAGGCAATCTCTGCGCCCTCACGCCCCTAGCCGCCGCAGGAGTCGCCCTGGACGGGAGGCAACAGCCGACTCCCGGCCACCGTAGGCGCGGGTTTGCGGGCGGCGAGCAATGGGCAGCTCGCCGCCCGGTAAGGACCAGGCCCGGGTAGACGGCGCGTTGTGTTTCACGCGCGCCTCAAAGAGATATCAGCACGAACTGACGGGGTCCGCTAGGGCTGATGCCGCTGGGGCTGCGGGTTGTTCGAAAGAGATACCGTGGCTCCTGGCACAGGCAACTGAAGGAACACGGGTGGGTTTTAGTCAGTAAAAGTCTGACACGCCCTTCCGCTCAGCCCAGAGTGGGAGAGGACATTTGATGATTTCACACCCAAAAAAAAAAAAAGTTATACGAGTAATTTGATAGAGTTTTCCATACAAGGCAACAATTTGTATAGCAACAGCAATATTTAAAGAACTGCACCCTAATTGTGTAACACACTTCCAGTCACTATCTAATTCATTTTGAAGGATTTTGCATTGCTTCATATGTTCGAAAAATTTGTCTGCGTAATTACGAAAATAACGCAATGAATGTTGTTGAACGCTATGTCCAGCAGTGGTCTGCGACAGGCTGAGTTGATTGTGATGAGTTGGTGATCACAGCCTGCTGTTACTTGACAGAAAGACCACTACTACTGTCTATCTTCTTGATTTAGCCCGTTATTCACCTTACCCTATGTCCAGGGAAGGATAGCCAAGGTATCTCCTATTCTTCAAAAATGCCGCCCATAAAATCTTTTAACGTTAACATCAATTCGGAAGATGCCATTAAGTTGCAAACAAAGTCGTCGTCAAAAGTTATATTGTATCGAATCAAAGTTTGATCTGTACAATAATGGACCGGATATCTCCCGATATCCCGATAAAGTAGTGGGGACAATGGTACAAGGAATGTCGGGGATTTAGGGGAAATAAACGCATTTGTTTTGGTCTACTGATTGTGAAGGAAGCTTCGTAAATTGAGTGGTGTCTTGTTAATTGCCTAGTTTTGTCGCAGTGTTATGTTTTTCAGTTTGGATAAGCTAGCACAATGGAAGATTCACCTTTTTTAATAAAAATATACAGGGTGGCAGGGACATCGACGCGCAAACTGTAACCATGGATTCAGCACATGATACTAGACCCCATAGTGTCGAAATTTCTCGTCGGCTATCAAAAAAAAAAAAAAAAATCTTCTGTTTCATAGAAAAGTGCAATACCTAGGTACGCGGTCAAAATGTATGGAACATCAATATTTTTTTTTGATGACTCGTGAACGAGACGTTTGTATCACAGGCTTTCATCTACAATGTACCTACTGAAAATCGTGTTATCAATACTGAAATATATTTTGTAAGTTTGGGTGTCATCAAATACAAAATCATTCTTCTAAAATTCTTCCTTTCAACCAAAAATCTCCAAAACTACACTACCTTATTTATTTAAAATCATTTATGAAATTGACTAGCAAAACTCCGCTCTTATCGATAAAACAAAAAAAAACTCAGATTTTCTTTTTTGGGGTCAATGACCGCTGGTAGTGTAGTTGCTTGAAGTATGATTTACCCATCACATCTATGGAGTTACACTTACTAATATAATTTAACCCTGTACAAAAATCTCTCAACCAACAAACTTCACTACTATAGTCGTAGTACCCACTTTATTTAAAACCGTTACTTTAAACCGTCAGTGCAAATAAGTGCAGCGTGGACCCACTATCGGTCCCGCAGTCCCGCAGTCCCGCTTGGCTAGTGACCCGTGAACGAGACGTTTGTATCGCAAGCTTTCATCTTACGCGGCGACTGTAACAAATGATGGAGGGAGGCTGATGTGGACTACTCAATACCTACGACTTTTCACTTAGGTCATTTATTTTATTTTTTTATGTAACGTCATCTTGGGTAGGGGTTGGACTGACGAAAATTCGTGATCCATTATCGTTTATGAACATTTTAAAGATACTTCAACTCAAACAAATTACAGGCACTTTTGAATTGCCAAGGAGGTGACTGAATTGCATCTAGAAGGTGTCAAAATCTATTTAATGGGACTAGGTATTAAAAAAAAAACAAACTAAAAATGTAGGTATCAAGAGAATCCTACTCCTAGATGGATATGGATGCATGGATGTTGAGTGGATTTGGATAAAATTTGGCTCACAGATAGTTAATAACCTGGATTAACACATAGGACACTTTTTATCCCGATATTCTCACGGGATCGAAACTTATGCGGGTGAAACCGCGGGGCGCAGCTAGTATAATTATAATCCTCTAATTTATAATGGCGACATATTCGCCAAAAATGTAAATAAATGTGCGTTTATGGAAAAATAACTAATTCTAACAAAATAAAGTTCAGTTTACGCTACAACTTCAAACATTTTTATAACTTTTTCAATAGTGCTAGTCACTGTGAAATCAATTTAATTACCATTATAATAAAGTTGATATTTGTTTAACTTGAAATAATGTCAATTTGAAACAAATAAAATTTGAAAATACTTACGTTATCATTATTTTCTGAAAAATTAACTTTTCTTTTGATCATAGTTATTTTTTAAGAGCTATGTAAAGAGAACGTGTAAATTATTAAAAACTAGCTTCTGTCTGTGACTTTGTCTGCGTGAATCGCATCGCATCGCCTGCTCGCGCTATCACTTCGCTTTCGCTTAGTGTTCTTTTTTTTTCTTTTTTTACGCGGCTCCTTAAGATCGCAGCGTGACGGTAAATATCCTGTAACCTTCCTTAGCAATTAGG
The DNA here is from genome assembly GCA_951799955.1 of Apamea anceps. Taxonomy (NCBI): domain Eukaryota; kingdom Metazoa; phylum Arthropoda; class Insecta; order Lepidoptera; family Noctuidae; genus Apamea; species Apamea anceps. The sequence goes on from OX637501.1 coordinate 8,488,513, forward strand.
CTATCAAATGCAAAAATAACTTTTCAAATCCGCCTGATAGTTTCATAGATTAAGTACCCCCAACTTGTTTTTTTTTTTTGTGTGTTTATGTTCTTTTTTATGCGTCATGTTTGCCGCAAATAAATGTATTTTCTTTCTTTCTTACATTAGAGCGTTCATGCAAACAAACTCTTCAGCGTTATTATGAGCATATAAATACAGAATACATTTTTAACCAGTGCGCAAACTGAAACCATGAATTCAGCACATGATTCTAGACCCGCTAGCGTAGAAATATTTTGTTGGTTATAAAAAAAAACAACTGTTTCTTAGAAAAGTGCAATAGGTACCAACGAGACGTGGTTAAAATGAATGGCAGAGCAAATTTTTGCATAATAACTTACACAGGCGATTTCAGTTTACGCACTGTTAAAAATTTATCCTGTCTAGATAGGTGATCACCAAAAATATGTACAATTATAACGTTATCCAGGAATGAATGCTAGATAATACGTATAATTACCTAAACCGTTTGTACAGCACCATTCACTGCGCTGATCCATTAAGTGAACCTAATTTGTTCCCGTTTTCCTCTATACAGTAATGCACTTATGGAGCACGGATAATAACAGATGGCTGACCCAGATAGCCTGCACAATAACAATGAATTTAGGTAGACAACACATTACCCATTACCCAGGACCCGGAGCTAAAAGCCACTTTAAATGACCGTTTTCCCTAAATTGATTGTTATAAATCGCACTAGCTGAAATGCAGCTGATGCCGTTAACTTGTGTTTATTTTTCAGCGGCTATGCTGTAGATAGAGGAGGATTTATTTAAACCTACATATTATAATCTAAACTAATATTAGAAAGAGAAAAGATTTTATTATCTATAAATGTTTGTTTGTTACGCTTTCACGCCAAAACAGCTGTACGGATTTGGATGAAATTTGACACATGGGTAGACCATGACCGGGATTAGGACATAGGATAGTTTTTATCCCGATATGGGACCACGGGGTGGAAACCATGCGGGTGAAACCACGGGTTGCAGGTAGTATGTGATAAAATAAAGTGTAACATAAACAATCCATACTTCCACCCATACTAACATTATAAATGCGAGAGATACTCTGTTGTAGCAGGTGGCGTTCTGTAGTTTTCTGCTTAACCCCTTGGGAAAAAGGCCTGAGTTTATGTATATATTTTATTTTATTAGATATTTGCACACCTATTAAGGTAGGATATGGTTTAAAGAACTGTTGTAATTATTTATCACCTCATGTAACTACCCATTTTCAAGCAAATAAATGATTTGATTTGATTTGTATGTCTCTCTGTAACCTCTTTGCGCCATAACCATGACCTGGGTTAGGAATAGGATACTTTTTTATCCCGGTAGTGCGTTCTCGTGGGACAAATTTTGTCTAGTACGCGAGCGAAGATGCGGGAGCAAAAGCTAGTAAAGCATAATCGTTAAAGCTGAATGGAACAAAATCGTAGAAAAGATCAAGACATTTCGAACAAAAATAGATCCTGAAACGACCCAACTGTTAAACTTAATTAAACTTGAGACTTTATGCTCATGCTCGTTTGACTAAACTAGTACCCATGAGCACTTTATGAATAAACATATCCGATAATTAATAGTTGATTTCAAAGTATAAGTTAACCTGATAATAAAATTGTGGATTCTTGGAATTTTAATTATATAAAAAAAGAACAAAATATAAGACTGCAAACAAGAAAATTCAAAACGAGATCACTTTCAGCCAGTCTGATACCTCCTTTTGGGCTCTGCCGCAATCGGATAAAAATCAAAATTAGCCTATAATTTTTCTACTGCTAGGACACAGGCCTCCTCTCTGTGAGAGATAGTGGGCCGTAACCTACCGTTACCAACCCGCGGGGTAGGTTACGGTTAGGTAGAGTTGTATCTATATATGCTGATTCTGTATGTGTGTTATGTAGGTAACATAACACACATACAGAATCAGCATATAATATTCCCACTGCTGGGACACAGGCCTCCTTTCTTCTTAAGGGAGTGGACTGTAATCTACCACGCGGGCCCAGTGCGGGTTGGTAGATGTCACATGTCTTCGAATTTATGACTCTAGGATATGTCGGTTTCCTCACGATGTTTTCCTTCACCGTTTTGAGAGCAGTGGTACTGAAATAATTACAAGTAAAGTGCCTGTCTGGGTTTGAACCCACTACATACATAAGTCACAACCGGTTCCTGCTATAAAAATCAATATATACGAGTAATAAATAAATACAATATCATTCCCATACCACATAAATCTAATTCACAGCTCGAAATAACATATCAAACCTCAAAAGGAACCATAAAATGGCTTCCTTATTTTCCCGAATGTCCTAATCTGAGATATTCCTTGAGATAAACTTCTTTCTGATAGGTTACGGGCTTGGGGCATTTTACGGACTATGCACCCCACACCAGGATTCAATTTAGATCCTCGATGTGATAGGGCCCAGACTATCTGAGCAACATGGCGGGGCAGGTTCAGTAAGATTGAAAGTTGACGGACGTTAAATAATTTTATAGTTTTCAGGGAAAGATCGGGTGGTCATAAAGATTAGAGAGTAATGTTTCTAATCGAGTTGGAGAAAATATTGAGTTAAAAGTGACCGTTTTGGATTTTAAACTTTATTTGCAAAGGTTTTTTTTCTAGTATCGACTGCAGAATTGTTCTAAAAGTTGTTTTCTTTTCGAGTCGATGGCAAAGGTAAAATATTATATAAAGTATGTTAGATGAGTCGAGCCTAATAGTGGCCACGCCAACAGTGGCATCAGTGGCATTTTGAGGTCCTCAGAAGTGAAGTAATATGGTGTGCTCTTGAAGTTAAACTAGCAAAATACGTTATTATTTCACCAGTTTATTTGTGATAGAAAGTAACCTAACACTCACGTCCGTTTCACATTTTTTCAAACCGTACTCGGTTTATTACTATTAGTCAAAACCCGCGGGAATAACGGAATAAAAAGTATTATATGTCCTAGTCTAGATCATGGTCCACCCATTTGCAAAATTTCATCCAAATCCGTTTAGCCATTTAAGCGAGGAAGCGTAACAAAAAAAAAACAAATCTTTTCATTTTATATTATTAGCTTTATTTTATTAGTTTAGACTAGGAACTTTGGATAGACCTGGTGAACAGATTAGATTGAATATCTTTTTCCGAATACGTAATTGTTTTCTGATGCATTTTATGAAAACATATTTGCCGACAGAATCCATAGTTGCCTACTACATAAAACGAATCACCAGAACGCACCGTCATGCACATTTTCGAATTACTTTGAACATTTTAATAGTTCTGAAGTAACTATTTACTAGCTTCGGCCAGGCAACAATGAAACCCATTTCTACTAATCGTAGTACTTCGCGGTACTATAAACAGTTGTTTAGTGGTACTTAAAAAGTCAACTTAGATTTCAACTCACGCACCTGACATAACGTTTTAAACCTAGAAGTAGATTTTGATTTAACTTTTCTACAGTGCTAAGGCCTTTTCTCATCAATCAACCCAGCCTATTGCAGTCCACTGCTGGACATCGGTTTCATTTTGACAGTTCAACAACATTCATTGTGTAATTTACATGTTGAGCAGACTAATTTTTCGAACTTATAAAGCAATGGATTAGCAATTTGCTTATAAATGATTCTGATTCCTATTGACTGTGTGTTACGCAATTAGGGTGCAGTTGTGCCTTAAATCTTACTAATATTATAGGTAAACGTGAAAGTTTGTATGGATGGATGTATGGATGTTTGTTACTCTTTCATTTCATTTCATATTTGGTATAAACATTGCGGCATGAAAAAAATAAAATCCGTAATTTTATCAGTAAATGTTTCATTACAGTTTTCATTAATCAAACTGGTTTTTTATTTTTTATTTCTACAGTTTAAATGTTATTTCATCGTGATATGAATTGCACACAGATCATATTATGAATTGTCAGTTTGTGATTTTACGATTTTTAATATGATTCATATTGTTATCCTATTATGATTCTGCCAAAGTGGCCTTTTTAGGCCCCCTGGACTTATAATCAATATAAGTTTGAAATCGCCAACTTGTCTTGAATAAGCATGGTGATGAATGCCTGTGCCTTCTCTGTACGAGAAGAGGTATTTGCCCTACAGACAGTCACTGGCTGGTATTATTGAAAAAATCACCATACATGCCTTATTTTGAGTTTATAGCCCCTTGTCATTTATGTAATCTAGTAACTAAATACAGATACAATTATCATAGATATGCTTGAGGTTTTCACGAGGTTAGGCAGACATTGCTAGTCATATATCATAATACCTATGTGTACTGATTCTACTGACCGAATTCGGTCTCCCCCAGTATTCGGGTTAGGGAGGTCAGATTGCAGTCGCTCCTAGTGAAATACTGATATTCAGCCGCATCTGGTTAGGCTGGCAGCTAACCCAACATAGCTGGGAAGAGGCTGAGCCTACAGAGATATTTAGTGGGTAGGTACTGTGCTTTGCATTTTGCTTTTAGCACACAGTGCCAGTTCTGTATTTTTTTTTTTGTTCGTTTTCCTTCGTTTTAGCAATGGTCTACGATAAGCTTGGTATGGGAACTGGTAGTCATTTATTTTGAAAATGTTTTTGAGAATTAAGACTGCATTGTTGTCTCGGCAATATGGAAACTAAGTTGATGTAATGTTCTCTTCTTAGCGTGTCGACGGTAGTCTCAATGGAATCGGCCCAGAATTCGGTTACGTGTTTGGTGCAACACTAGCGTCCATCAATTCCTGTAACGTGCAGCTGACAGGATACGTAGGACATGATATTAAGTGTCCCATCATTTGTAGAAAAGCACCACATTTACACTCCAAGGAGGAGTTGATGTAATTTAAACCTTATTACATTATTAGCATTTCAGATTTGTTTTGAAAATGTCTGAGCCATTTTCAGAGAGGGCTAAGATGCTGTAAATACGCGTAAAATTATTTTATTTAAAAGTAAAAGATATAAAACGACATTTTCCCACCACTGTTCCTGTGCATCATTCAGCTCAGGTGCATAACACATTTTGGCAGAGTAAAATCGTTCGATTGTTCATTCGCTAGCTAAACAGATCCCATATTATCTGTCAACATTATTACTTTCGCGAAGACGATAGTCAATTACATAATAACAGCTATTAGATAAAATTACTCAAGACGTGTGACATAACAAGTCCCTTGAGTTCAGCCGTCCTAACAAATATCTGCCACGTTTAGAACCAAGGTCCTCGTACTTATACCACTTATGTTATGTAATGAGAAATTAGCAGTTGTTTGATCATACCGTTATAAGGAATACCTATAAGATCTACTTACGTAAATAAACATTATTTAATTAGTAATTTAATTGTATCGGTATCTACTTAAGAGTGACGCAGGGTAGTACTTACCCTGCGTCACTCTTAAGTACTTAGATACTATTGGTTTTGATATCAATACGCTATTGCCACAATTTTCTTACGAATAACAGATTTACTAGGGGACGTCCTAGAAGGACATAGCATAATCAGCCTATTTTGTTCCCACAGCTGGGACATAAACCCCCTCTCGGTGAGAAGGAGTGGTCCGTATTCTACTACTCGGGCCCAATGCTGTTTGGTAGACGTCGATTGTCTTCGAATTTTTTGTTCTAGGACATGCCAGTTCCCTCACGATGTTTTCCTTCACCGTTTTGAGAGCAGTAGTGATGAAATAATTGACACAAAGTAAAGTGCCTGACTGGGTTCGAACCTACAACTCGTAAGTCTCAGCCATTACCACTAAGCCGGTGGCTTAGTGGTTACTGGGCCACCATGCCTGCCACGACCTTCTCATGTGGGTGAGCAGAAACTACAAAACGTCTCCTGCTACGATACTTACATACTCCTTTTGGTTAATTTACGTTCATACATCTGGGTCATACACGCACGTGTGCGCGAGTGTGTGTGTGAGGAAAGAAGGAGATATGCCTCAGTAGTTGGAAATGTATCAGAACTCTATGTCGCTAAGACGATACCACTACTGCGCCACTACTACACATGTAGTTGAGTAAAAGCAATAGATACAAAGTCGTGCACACACTTGCAATTCATAAATCAGAACGTACTACACAATCAATTATAAACCTTAACTCACCAAACATAGCGTGCATTTACCATACACCGTACCACTTACTCACACAAAAACATCTGTCGCTATCGTTGTACTGTGCAAAAGCCATATATATACGCTCTTTCCATTATTGTTTTGTACCCTAATCATAATTGCATTGCATGAATGTTATTCTTTTGAATTAACATTAAGTATTTATTAAGTTCTTATGATAACACTAAAATAACAAAATAATACCTATAATATATATATATACGCTAGTGATTGACTAAATCGGAAAGTTATCGATTCTCCCATTTATTATTGTACTAAAAAAAATTTGGGGTTCTGAAAATAAAATAAATAACATTTCTATGTGCGTAACACACTACCACTAAGAATGGCTTTCATTTTGACAATTCAACAGCATTCATTGCGTTATTTACGTTGTTGAGCAGACAAATTTTCGTATGACGCAATGGTTTAGCAATATCCTTCAAAATGATTCTGATTAATAGTGTGTTACGCAATTAGGGTGCTGTTAGTATAAATGTACACATGACCTATTCTAACCGCGTCTAGGTATGCTAGAGCAAGCATACAATATCATAAAATAAACATTGAAAAGGTTAATTTAGTCACGATTACACATGCTGTGAGTTATGCTGAATAGGCATGTACAAAAATAATATCTACATTATCTATACTACTAATAACGCTGAAAAGTTTTACCCCAATTCTTGAGGAAGGCTAGGTTTAACATCACGCTAGGAAACTTAGGAGCCGAGCAATAAGAAAAAAAAGTAAGAGAGAACGCTAAGCAAAGTAATAGCGCAGGCAAACGATGCGATGCGACGGGGTGGGCCGGGGTAACAAGAATTTTCACGCGGACGAAGTCGCGGGCGGAACCGAGTCCTACTAATATTATAAACGTGAAAGTTTGTATGGATGGATGGATGGACGGATAGATGGATGGATGGATGTTTGTTACTCTTTCACGCAAAAACTACTGAACAGATTTGAATGAAATTTGGGACACAGATGGTTTATAATCAGGATTAACATATAGGATACTTTTTATCCCGATATTCTCACGGAATCGGAACTTATGCGGGTGAAACCGCAGGGCGCAGCTAGTGTACAATAAATGACGAAATTTTTACCTAACAATCTATTACTGGAGCTGATTTTATGAAAGTCAGTCTTATTGTGTGTGTCATGTTTTGATTAACTCCTTTTTCAATCTTGTTTCCTTGTCTGACAAAATGTCATTTGAGTTTCGAATAAATTACGTCATGACGCAATATGGCTGGTTGGTACCTATTGTTTTAAAAAATAGAAGCTTTGTCTCGCGTTCTAGAAGGATTCAAAATGGAATGTCAATTTAAAACTGACAACTTTTTATGAAATCTCTACTACAGTACGTTCATAGTTATTTTACTTCTGATTTTGCATCACTGTCTAAGTCACAGTGATCTTTATTCTCATTCTAATATAGTTGCTGTTAGGTTGCTGCCATTGACAAGTCTGTCATAATAATTGTGATTTTTTTCTCCTCACAATAAAGTTGCTGTTAGATTGCTGCTGACAGAAGTAAAATAACTGCGAACGTATGGTGAATGTACTGTATCTATTATCCGTGAAATAAATTTGACGTTTGACTGGTTCCGTATGGAAAATCTGTCAAAGTTTCAAGATTTGAGTTTCTACTGGGTATAAAAGTGTGGTCGAATTCGTCTTAAGCAAAATAGACATTATTCTAGACATAAGACCTAAAGAACTGAACTTTACGATATCCTACAAAATAATGCACCCACTTACATTTTCCGAGGAAACACCCAAAACCGCTTCAAGGGAAATTATGTTTCTTTAACGGTCAGTTTACATGAAGTAAATAGCCAGCGCGACGACCTCATTCATTGGTCTAGTCGTCGCAATCACTACTGCTAAGCATGAGGTCCTGGATTCCATTCCCGGGTCGGGCAAAGTGTTATTGGGTTTTTCCATCTAGAATTTCTCAGTAGCAGTTCGGAATCTGAATATGTGCTCGGTTAGTGGCAATAGTCTTCGAGGAATACATACGTGATGTTATGTAAATATGACAGATTTACAGTTTTTATGTAGAAAATAATGTCAAACCTCCATACTTATACTTCAGACGACCTATTCTGTAAAATTCTCACAGTGAAAAGTTTAGTGCAGTGAGCTGTCATTCCACTTGATGCTAGGGATTGACACTATTAACAGCTCACATCACCTAAGTTTCCATGGTGAGATTTTGCAGAATAGACAGTCAGATAAAAGGATCTGGCGATTGAAAAATCTTCCCGACATAAAATAACCTTTATTCCAGATATAACTTTACTCCTCGACCTAAAGGACAGACCCAAACGATATCCTACAAAATAAAGACACCTACATTTTCCGAGAAAACACCGAAAACCGCTATAAGGGATATGTTTCTTTATCTGTCAGTTTACATGAAGTAAATCGACAGATACCACCCTAACGGCACAACCGCCGCGTTGTGGTCCATTCTATTATCCTAACGACTCCATATTACGTTTACCCAAAAATGTTTATAGCACATACGACCATTTGGAACCCGACCTAATCAACCGACGCCGCTCCGATGGCTGTAACTTTTTCTGTACTCACCAACTTACATAGGATAATGTGTTTGTTGAGGGCAGATAAGACGGTATAGGGCTACAAATAACGATGGTGAAGTAATTATCTGGCTTAATACTGGCGTCTTTTTTTTTGGATGTGTGTCTGTGTGGAGTGGCATTTAAGGTACAAAGAAATAGAGTCAATACTCTGTCCATTAGGTTAACCGTTTTTTGACAGCTGTCTTAGAACGTAGGTACATATTTCAGATTACGTAAAAGTTAACTTTAGAATACGTAATAAAATAAATATATAAACTGCGTTATCTTATTGGATTATCTTATATATGGCTTCTTACAGACATTATAATACCGTACGTGTATCAATCAATGTGTTGTGTGTTGCTGCAATTACTAGTTCCATCTGTCAAAAAAACGGTTTACTTAAAGGTCAGGGTATACGTACTTGAAAATGTATTTTTTTAGTTACCTATTTATTTTATTATTTAGTAAGGTAAAGAAAAAGAATAAAAGGTAGGTAAGGTAAGGCACTAAATTTTAGGTAAAAAAGAAAGGTAAGGCACTCTTGACACCTGTCAGTTTCATTCAAACAAATAGTACGTGCTTTGCGAATTTGATCTTTATTAGTTACTAGAATTGTCGCACTGATAGGTAGGTATAGTACGAGTATTCTCTCGACGGCTGGACTGTAGACTTTAGTGTAGTCAAAATATTTATGTCGGTTGTTAATTTAAACACTCCTGTTATGTCTGTTGTTGTGAACAAATTGGAAATGTGTTTTGATACACAATAATATAAGACACACAGAACCCACTAATCCTAAATTTTGCTATCGGTATTATAGTTTTGTCTATGTTACCTACTACTATACGTATTACAAGAAAAGCATAATCGATTTCCAAAGTAAGTATCTGACTATCGGAGATAAGTTGCGTCGCTGATGAGCCCTGTCGGCGAAGAGTCCTGTCGGTGAAGTGTCCTGTCGGCGAAAAGTCCCGTCGAAGTAGTCTTGTCGGTGTTCAGTCTGTCGGTGTTTCGTCATACACTCATATACTGGAGACAATAAACGTTATTCTATTCTAATCCTAATAGTCAAATGAATAAAGAACATTTTGTCTAAAGCGGATACCAATAAAAAGTGTTGCCAACGTAGAAATTAATGTTGGTTCAAAAACTTTTACTGTTTTTCGTAGGTGCTATATTTTGAACAAGTGCATTTGTGGAATATCACGAACAATCCCAATCGACAATATTGTATGGATACGTGAAAGCTGTTTGAAAATAACAGAATAATACCTTTCGAACATTCCTGTTTCCGAATCCGATTTTATTTTTCAGCATTTTTGTCTGTTTTCGCGGAAAAACATAAAACATTTCCCCTGAAAGTGTTTTTTGCCGAACCAGCTTGAATTTTTAAAAGATAAAAGAAATAAAGAATAAATATAGTGGAAAAAAAAATTCTTAGGAAATAAAAGCTGCTGGTAGAAAATGGGCAAACAATCGGAATCAGAAGCATTTATTTGCAATTTTAATGAATTAAAGTAACAGAACATTGCGAATGATTATCTTCATCTCGAAAACCCGTTTCTTTCACGATATCCAATTAAAAAATACAACCTCTGTACACCCTTACACCACAATCTACAAAGCGAACTGCATCAGCCCCTTTCCAAAAATATTCACTTAAAAAAACCTCCAATATATTTAACGAACGGTTCGGCAACGGCCGGCATTCACGTAGTATGACGCTTTTACATCATATTACTCTCGCATTGAACGAGATTGATGTGTGAAAAAAGCTCTTGAAATTGGTAAAAAGGGAAGGCTAAGTGTTAGGGGGCGATGGCATAGATTAGGAAGGTATAGAACTGAAACTCTCGATCTGAAAGCATTATAAATGCCTACAGTTTCGAGTTTTCGACGTTAATGTTCCTTACAATTAATGCATGAGGGGCTTGTGGCTGAGTAATAACAGCCGCACGGGTCGATCAATCAGATTAAGCTACGCTTTCTGCGGTTGGTCAATGGATGGGTGACCATCTTCACATACTAAGACCCCTCTGTGCCTTGGAAAGCACGTAAAGCCGTTGGTCCCGGCTGTCATTCGTGGATCTTTGACAGTCGTTACGGGTCGTCAGAAGCCTGAAAGTCTGACAGCGCGGTATATCTATGGATGGGTGAACATCTTTATATATCAAGACCCCTCCGGGCTTCGGAAAGCACGTAAGGCCGTTTGTCCCGGCTGTTATTAGTGGATCTTTGGCAGTCGTTACGAGTCGTCAGTAGCCCGAAAGTCTGATAACCAGTCTTACCAAGGAGTATCGTATCACCTGATCGATCGACCCATGCGGCTGTTATTACTTAGCTACAAGCCCCTAATTTAACTAGCCTGTGTTGTCGCACAGCAGCGCAGAGGCCTCCCACTCCCTTTTCGACACAGTTCTGTCTTTTGCGAGTGCCGGTCAGTCCCTACGGTAGGAGTCAAGATCGCCCCGCCATCTCCGTCTTGGCATGCCGCGATGGCGTCGTACGTTTAGTGGGACCCAATCAGTGGTTCTCCTAGCCCCGAAAAATATTTGATAGTAAATTTTCTCGTCAATCAAGTTCTGTAACTTTACACGAGTAGTCACTTCTATACGGTTTCTTTACTCTATGTCGAATGTGATCGAAAAAACGTAGGTCGCTACAATTTTGTCACGCTTCTCACTGAACAAATGTTCCCTCAAGATTCGGTTCAACTTATGTGGCGCACGTTTTATTTCGAGGTGAATCTTAGCTCGTATATTGTGTTTTATGCGTACGTACGGTGTTAACGTTCGGAAAAACGTGTTTTTCTACCTGATACTAGATTTAGGTTGGTAGACCCAACCTAAATCTAGTATCAGTTAGACTAGAAAAGAGCAAAATTCTATGTTTGCTTGTATTTTCCGAGAAATACGTTTTATTTTCGAACTGTGTAATTGTGGTCAATAGAAAGTAGGTAGGTACAAATGTTTCACACTGTTGTTCAGATATTTTTAGCTTTGAAAATACAAGTTATTCCGGTCGGATCCCCTGACCTGAATTAATCCCGTGCTGATTATTATTGTTTTCATTTCTGTCTGATCCACTATAAACTTTGTTAATCTTTTTGACAGGTAAGTACAGTCAAGACAAAAACAGTTGTTCATGTAAAAATTATTTGTGTAAATATATACCGCCACCCGAAACAAAAACACAACGAATCGCAAAATGTTGCATTTCTTTAACTATAATCGAACAAAATGTCCATAGTGCAAACTTATAATATACCTACTTATATTTTGTGTTACAAAATATACTTTTACATACAAAGGCTTACTTTCCAAGAATGGACATTTATGACAAGCGTAAAATGACTCTAATGACAGCCATACTGTGCAACTTATAAAGTAAAGGCGCTTCTTCACAGCGGCGAACGAAAACTTTTAAACTTTAACGATTTGATTTATTTTAGTTTCTAGTGTTACAGACTGTAACATTTTTAAAGTAGGTACTGTAATTTTCAGTTCACTGTAAACACCTATTATTAACTATCTATTATTAGACTAAACTAATATTTATCTTCTGTCCTTTTCTTGATGAAATAGAAAGAAAAATATACACTGAACTTAAATTTAGTTTAGTTTGTGAACCAGGGAATCGGTGCCAGTGTCTTACGCAATTAAGGTGCTGTTTTATTCTATTCTATAAATTAAGTCACTTATTAGCTTTAAACAACCGTTCGTCTACATAGAGAAGCGCCTTTATATAAAGGAACATGTCAATACGTCACATTGACGGTCAGAAAGTCTCGAAGGCGGCAATTACACCCATTGAAGCGGCTGTATAGTAACATCGGACGAATCGATTGACCCCTATCAACACGTAGTAACTGTATTTTTTCATCACCTCTGACTTACGTCAATGTATTGGGTAATACTCGTATTATTGAGATGTTAGAGGGTTCTATTATAGTTTATGGTGTATATTTTGTGGATGAGTTAATGGTTAATTCGTTTTGAATTTTTATTTTTTGGGAAAGTAGTGGATGGATAGGTCTCGATAGATAGTTCATTTATTTGGTGCATACAAAAGACGTAGTATAACATACAAAAGCACTATTAAATAATAACAAATTACATGATTATTAATAAAATACCTACAAAGTGATAAAAATAAGAAAAAAATAATATTCGAAAGACACTATTGTAATGTTATTGTGTTGTAGTTGTTGTATTGTAGTTGTAGTAATGTTCAGATTGCAAAAAAAACAGTATAGGTATCTCGCCATACTCAAAATTACAGGCGAAGCTAGCTTTAAGTCAGCGAAAACTAAAAACAGCGTTAGTGACAAGAACATACATTTTAAAACATTATTTATTTGAAAACCCTTCAAGGTTTTAACTGCCCCGTATAAGAATGACTTATTACTATTTGTTCCCCATACAATGTAGACGCAAAAACATAAAACAAATGAGGACTACAGTCCGTTCACAATTATTTTACCTCTGACAGCAGCAACTTAACAGCAACTTTATTGTAAAGAAAATAAAGTTCACGATGATTTTGATAGAGTTATCAATGGCAGCAATCCAACAGCAACCTTATTAGGACGAGAATAAAGATCACTGTGATTTGGATAATGATTTAATTAATAGGAAACAAACAATTTAAATTTTATTCAAACACGTCCATCGATTCCTTACTAAACTTCTACTATATCCGACGACCCTGGTCACTAATCTCTATTAGTGACTGTACATACAACGTTCTGACACACGACAGCCAGTAAGCCTGCGCATGCAGTTTCATTATTACCTCCCCCTATAGTCTACAGCCATTGGTCTATGGGGTTATTGAATCGGACGATAAGGTGCCACGGTAATTTCCTGCCATTTACCATCATTACTCTTCCCCATGATCATCTTATACAGTGGGGTGACCACACAAAAAGTACAGTCCCAGTAATTCTTTAGAATTTTGCGGAAACTATTTCCGTCGTCTGGATTTCTGGAACTATTATTGAAGAGATCGGACGGATATGGCAGTTATTGAGGATTGAAATTGGTATACTTATAGAAATTAGGAGTTGAAAGGACGAGGTTCGGACCTTTTTACGTCAATTTCTTGGTAAATGTTGACCTTTTGTTGAGGGTGTTGAATAAAGTAATGTATATTAAAAATAGACAAAGTTTATACTTATATAGGATAAGTTATAAAGTTCCTCTTCAGCTGTAATCCCACATTATGATTTAAAATTCTAGTTTCAAATGTTTGAACTGCATACTATATGTACCAGTCACGAGCACCAATATGTCAACACTTGGCAACTTTCAATTGTGATTTTTTCGTGAAATAACGAATGCAACGTTGAAATACCACTCATTACATAAACCTATGGGTTCGAAAATGCTATGTTCGTAACAACATAAAATTTCATTCCAAAATAAAGTAGTAAATCACTTTTGAATAAAGCCGAGTGTATACATACTTTTGTTCGTGACTGTTCGTATTTTTATTGACTAATTTTAAATCACAATGTGGCATTACAGCAACTAGTTGACACTTGACCACTTCAGCAAGTGCACAAGTGTCAACTAACTTTTAGAGGACAAACCAAGCTTTGCAAAAACTTTTGCAATAACTTAAATCTCAAATCAGCCTTCAGCTTTGAGATCAAAAACCCATTGCATCCAATGAAACCCTAATTAATTCAAACGAGACACCCAATCAAAAACCATAAACTCAAAACTCTTCCTCAACCATATAGGTACTGCAGCAAGTAACACGAACTGTGAAACTAACGCTAGAACAATATATCAAACTAATTTGTCGTCCGGCGTAATACAGAAGAGGGCCAGCCAGTTAACAACAAAGAGGGAAGTGGTCGAGACTATGCAAGATCGATTAATACCCCCTAATTACGCAATTTCTGGGTATCTCTAATTGTGGTGTGGACCAGTATATTCCGTGTGACAGTCCGTTATTTCCCCCGAGGGCGGTAAAGATAGCGGGGCGCGGTGCACGTGAAAAATTTGCTGGAATCGTTGAATTTTTAAAAGGGGATATCAGTTTTTTTTTTTCTTTTTTTGGGAAAGGACATGGTTGACATTGGATTTGGGTTTGTCTAAAAAAAGATACGATACAGTCAATTGATGCTTATCGTCCATAAAACCTTGAACCTAAATCAAAGTCATTTAATTTAGAAGGTAGTTATTACTCAACATTGCACTTTGTTACTTACGGATTGTTTAAATGACTCAAAGTTTCGGGAGAGATATAAAAAATAGGATCAATATCAGAAATTCAAAACAATGCTTGGTGTTCTTGCACATTACAGAAAACAGTTAGGTACTTAGAGAAAATTAAATCTAACACACACATAGGATCCCAGAAAGACTAATAAATAGTAAATAACACAAGGAAAAAGTGGCGAAAAAACACGTTTCTTGTATTTTATGAAAATTACAACCATTACGGTTCATGAGATACGACTCCATGTCAGACAGACGGACGATCGGACAACGAGTCTTAGTAATAAGGTTCCGTTGGCACCCTTTGGATACGGAGCCCTAAAAATTACAGTACGTACAAAATGTCATTGTACACTATTAATAACCGCATCCACGCTCTCATCCCACAAAAGACTCAGCAGCCGCTTCCAGGAACTGCACATCTATGTAAGTACCACTACGCCGCGCCGAGTACGTCGGGTCTAAAATTATTCACTGACTCGTCGCATTGTTCTCTCATACTTTATTTGTCTCAGCTCTGGCAACACTTTACTCCTTTTTGTGCCGTTGCGTGTCGCTTAGGAGGCTAATCCCTGTGCTTCTAATTTGTGATCAAAAATAAAAGATCGGTCAAAGTAAATTTTCTTGTGGATTTTGTATTTATGGAAGTGAAATGAATTGGTTTTAAAGGGATTTAGATTTGGTATTTTTATTGGTTTAGTTTGTCAGCAGTGGTGGTCCAGTGGTAATGGGTTCGAACCCAGACAGGTGCTTTACTTTGTGTAAATAATTTCATCACCACTGCTCTCACAACAGTGAAGGAAAACATCGTGAGGAAACCGGCATGTCCTAGAACCAAAAATTTGAAGACTTGGGACATCTACCAACCCGCACTGGGCGCGCGTGGTAGATTACAGCCCACTCCCTCTCACAGAGAGGAGGCCTGTGTCCCAGAAGTGGGAACATTATAGGCTGATTATGTATTTTTACTGGTTTATTTGAGTGTATGTTTTGTTTGGTAGTAAATTATGCGAAAACGACTGATATTTAGTTCATTCGCTGTGAGGTGACCAACAAAAGGTTGGAAAAGAAAATAAATTAATTCCGTCAGATTACCGTAAGCTCACAAAAATATTTAAGTTAGTCTCTCGTTCAAAACTAAAGTATCTTAATGAAAATCTGCTAGTCAAAATGCAAATTAAACGCCATTACTGAAAGTACATAACATTACTGAGATTTACTAAGAATGTTGACCTTGTAAATATTCAGCTAGAACTAATTTAGAAATATAGGACTGTATGCAATATGGCGAGATTCTATAGCAATATTATTATTTTTGCTTTTAAGGGGTAAGCACTGCGCCATGGGATCTGGAGGCCAAAGTCCTCGCCCACATATGGGAGTGGCGAGAAGAGGCAAAATGCCGGGGCAAAAAATCATAAATCATTCACTTATTTGCAAACATGAGATTCATAGATAATGAAAAACTACTTATTAATTAACAGGTTGATCAAAAAACCTATAAATTAAGTACTCTGTCTGTCTCGACTATCGGAGAGACTTAATATTATTCTGAAATCGCCAATCCGCCTTAAGCAAGCGTGTTGATCAAGCCTCATGCATTCTCTGTATGAGAAGAAGTCTTTACACTGCAGTGGAACAGTATTAATTATAAATTATTATTATTACTTATTCCCAAAAAGATACCCTCTTTTTAGGACAGTCGGGTAAAGAACACAAACAACAAACAAACTACGACAAACTTACTCATTTCTTGTACTAACAAGAGCTAAATGTAAAAATATAACAAAAGTTAAGAAAAACATAAATATTCTTCACATCCTTAATGGAATGTTGGATTAGTCTGAACAGTTTCCTGACACATGATCGCACAAGCCAGGCAAATAAATCGATTACCAAATTTACTACTTACCAATTTAAGTTGTTCGTATTTTCAAATCACAGCTATTATTGTATGAATTGGCTCTAACACGGTAATTTGATGTTAGTTTGATGACACGTCACATCAATTGGATAAACAATTAATTTCCTCGACTGTATTAAGCCGTTTTCAAGTTTGACAAGTCTTGCTGTAAAGCTATAGTCCATTTACAATAGCATTAGAAAGAAGTTAAAAAAGGTTATTTTTAATGCACACTTTGTAACAAAAATACAATAAACATTGTTACATTATGATAGACGCCGAATTTATTATGATCTATTTTTACAGCAGCTGTCACACTTAATTGTAACCATTTTAACTATTTATCTTATGAAATTATGTGGGTTTAATTTATTTATATTATATAACTCCAATTTAAAATTACAGTGTCAATGCTAAAAACCTAAAAGAAGCAGGGATGAACAATACTTGGAACGTTATTCGTTTCACTATAATTCTACCGAATTTTATTTTAATTAAGGTGGATGCGCTGCAGTAGCCCGCAAAATCAGACGAATTCGGAGCAATTCTAATTTAAAGGGATGTATTGATGATTTTTAGGGTTAAAATTGTATTATTGCCTACATATTTCTTATTGTTGCGCATCATATTATTTTTATTAAGATACAACCTTACACTGACCTGCAAATTGCAAAAAACGCAAGAAAATTAAAATTTAAGCATCTCCCTTAAAATTGTTTTATCATAACTTTGAAATAAAATGTTTTGCATTCCTGCTTCTACGAGCCTCTTTTTTCTAATGCTATTATAAATGGACTATAGTAACATGATATTTCATAGATGACTTATTGTTGAAGTAAGCCAAGAGAGTCAGCAAGCATAACTGTGTTACATAAACACATCACCAACTCAAAAGGTTGACAGATAAATACAGAACTCTGATACTAACAATAAAAGTCAAAGTGAAATGTGGATCCTAGGAATAATGTGGCTAAGAATACAATATTATTTGAACAGCTAGGAAAATAGGTAGATACGCAAAGTCAGGAAAACTAATTGTTTAGAACATTGACTGTCAACTTAAATTGTCCGGATATTCAAATCACAACTGTCATCCTTTGACTGTTGCAGTTGCATGAAATGGCTATAACACGGCAAATTGATGCAGTTTAACGCAACGATTTTCTATCGTGCACTGGATTTTCAACTCTCGGTATTTAACCCGAGCATTGAGAATGCAACAGAGGGCATTCCAGCGCGTCAATAAAATGCGCTGTTGGATTTTCAACCCTCGGCGCTGTACAGTGCCAAAAAAAAACCGTATCGAAAAAATCGTCCGAACATACGAGGGCTTATTCTTATTATTGGCTATAACACGGCAAAATTGAAGTAGGGTGTCAATTTGCTTAAAAAATAATTTCCCTGACTGTACGTAAGCAAAATTATGAACGTTTCACAAAGACTGATTTGCGATAAAACATTATCTGGTTTTAGTGCATAATAAACAACACCTGTTTAGACGTTTCCAGTACTAAAGATAATTTTCATGCGAGAGCAACATAAGGTCATTGTCCTTATATTATGCGTGTGTATTGTTGCTAGTAACGTTGCTAAAATTGTTGTTTCAGCCATTGTTACGAACAGACAGCAGGGTTGGCAGGACAGTTTGTTTAAAGTTTAATTTATGGTCGTTTTACAGAACATCAAAAAACGATGTAGGATCAAGGAACGATGTATTAACCACTCAACCGTCCAAGGATACTTTAGTATCATAAAAAAAATCAAATCAATAAAAAAGCGGGTTGGTAGAATCTGAAATGCTGATATCAATTTATAAAAATATTTCGTATTCCTCTTCGCCAACGAAGTTTCTTGAAACCCAATTTTTACATGCTTGCTTTTTGTATGCAAGCCAATAGGAGGCCTATAATTTGCATATCAATGTCTATTTTCCTCTTTTATAGTCTCAAGTCAAGCGTTACAACATTCTTGACTCCAATACTGATTATAATCCAGTTTAGGGATAAAAAACATGAAAAAAATAGTGTTTACTTACGGAAATAACGTTAAACCCAAAAATTTTAAATGGTGGATGGTGATTGAATGGTGTTGGTGGTGGTGGTGGTGGTTATTAAATGGTGAATTGATCAGCATTTGTTTTTTTAGGCGTTCTATTCAATTATAGGTTATCTATTACCTCGTCTACACGGATCTTGTATTAAGTACGAAGTGTTATATTATTTATCCATCATCATCATCTGCCTAGCCTTTTCCCAACTATGTTGGGGTCGGCTTCCAGTCTAATCGGATGCAGCTGAATACCAGTATTTTACATGGAGCGACTGCCTATCTGACCTCCACAACCCAGTTACTGGGTAATACGATACCAATTGGTAAGACTGGTTGTCAGACTTTCGGGCTTCTGACTACCCGTAACGACTGTCAAAGATCCACGAATGACAGCCGGGACTAACGGCGTAACGTGCTTTCCGAGTCACGGAGGGGTCTTGGTATGTAAAGGTGGCCACCCATCCGCAGACCAACCGCGGCAAGCGTCTTATTAAGCGTTTATCCATCAATATTTTAGTATTTCTATTATTTATCGTGTGCTACAGCCCTGGCTACTAAGGCGCGTGCGTGGCGTGACGCGCAATTTATTGGCTGCCGTTGTTGGCCCTTTGTGTGTTCATCGGCAAAACAAACAACATGTTTTTATTTCATTATTAGTACTCTCATTATATGTTGCAAATATTTCCTTTGCATGTTTGTTAACTTCTACACATTATGCGTAGAAGTTGTTTTAACTTATTGCGATCTCATTTCACAAAGCTGGTTCAAATAATATATAATTATTATTAATATTTTTTTATTTCACCCGCCAACTCGCGCTAGACAAGCGCGGTGGGTTAATTTATCTAAACCCATACTATCTCACGGGAGACGTGGAAAGAGATTCGGAAGGCTTTTGCCCAGCAGGGGAAAGGCCTGCCTACTCTCCGGAACAACTACCTGTAGGTAATACAGGTATTTGTTCCGTGCGGGAATCGAACCCGCGGCACACAGCGCAGCAGTCGATCGCTCCACCACTGCGCCAACCGTGTCGTCCTCCATAAGTAGTGTATTTACGTTATTTTATCGATAATTCAATTTAGGTAGTTCTTAATTAGTAGAGGGAAACGTTGTTGACAAAAAAATCGCAGAAGAATTAGCAAACTCTTAAGTTCTGTGGTGCTGTTCAGTGAACATCTCACTGTGAAAAGAACGGTGAAATGAGCTGTCATTGCACCTGATGCTTGGAATTGACACTATTGGCAGCTCACTTCACCTAAGTTTCCACGGTGGGATTGTTACAGAATATCACAACTTTCCTTAGTTTCAAGAGGTCAAACAGTTTTCCTATACTGCGAGAATCGTAGGTTAAAATACGCTTTGAGTTTTCGAATACACAACACATCATCATCTGAGAAAGAAGAAGCATCATGCTGAGATAGGAGCCTTTTGATCTCGTATAGGACTTTCTGTTTAATTTTTTTCCTCTTGTTACTTTTTTATACAATTTGGTTTATTTTTATTTTTAACTGTGTTTAGTTTAGTTTATGATCCTATACGAGTCGCCATAAATACTTTTTCTTTCTTTCTTTCTTATCTACCTAATCTTTTCCCCAACTATCGGCTTCAAGTCTAACCGGATGCAGCTGAATACCGGTATTTTACGTGGAACGACTGCCTATCGGACCTCCACAACCCGGTAATACGATACCCCTAGACAAAATACATCACAGATCATTAAATGGTAGGTCCTATCTATAAAATATACTACACCGGCGACATGAAGCTATCAAAATATTCCTAGGGCCAAGTTTCCTGGAAAAGATAGTCCGAATGTAGTAAATTTAAATCTTACTTTGGCCCATATTTCAATACATTCAGCTTAAGCTCGCAACAAGCTACTCAATCATGTAAGGAATAGTTCGTGGAATCGATTTCATAGAGCGGTTGTGACTAGAGGAAACTTCGTGAAGGATTTCAATGGAAAAATGAACTTTAAATATGACAGAATGGAAATCGATTTTGTATATCGAGGAGGAAAATCGGTCTGAACCTGATTGACGGTAGATTCGACTTTTGTCTAGACTTTGTTTAAGTTGGTACATAGGTGCAAAACTACATACAATAATTCCCTCTCCTAAGTCAAACAATAACGGAATTAACATTTTACTAACCTAAATGAAAATTTTAAATGTAATAACAGAAATCAATGATATAACATTCATTATGAAATTATAAATTTTAATGACAAAAGGAGATATCCAAGAATTGTTAGCCAACTTAGCTACATAACCGGCCGTAAATGTATTAAAAAAGGCAAAACAAAAAGTATTTAAAAATTGTAAGAAATATAGAGAAATTGTATTTAATCACCACTCCTCAAGCAAACTCCTATACACTCACCTACACTGTACACTTAGAAATGCTTAGATGGTACTAGCAGTTTAGGTACTTCATTTTGTATGTTTGTTTCTGCTGCATGTACTTATTGTATAGTTATTAAATTGTAAATCTGTAATTGGCCGTTCAAAGAATTCAAAGAGCTGTGGATTTTGTGAATAATAAATAAATATTATGAAACAGAGCTGAATGTTTTCTTCATTCAAATCACTCACCCACCCTTCCAAAAATACGTTTAAGCTGTTTTCTGACAAACAAAATGTGTAAATACTTAATCTATTTAAAAAATGTGAAATTTTAAACTGGGTAATCTGCCAAGACGGACCGGTGTGATATTTTGTCTTGCTAGGTAAGTATACTTTCGTCTGAACTTTTTGTGTTACAGCCTGATTTATTACTCTCGTTTGTAACATTACACTCGAAGACAACAAAAATCTGCTGTATAATTCAGACCAATCAAACTTAACAACATAAACTTGAACAAAGAAAGAGCTCAAAGTATATCTGCACCATTACTCTCACTGCTATCTAGATTACAGAATTGAGAATCTTAAAATGTAATGGCTGAGAAAAAGTTCTTTAGGCTCTATAAAATAGAGTTAGTTGCTGTAATGTGGTGATAGCGGCAACTTACCGCATATCCCTATAAAACTACGGTCTTTTATCGTTCGACGCGTAAATTCCCGAATCCCCGAGGATTGCAATAAATAGCTGAAATCCTGAACTTCGACCACTGACGTCGAGACCTGATAGGAGTTAGACAAGCCCCGCTAACATCTTGGTCTTTACTTCGAAAAAGTTCCGAATAAAAACTTTTTACGTCGGTCCAATTTGAGATCAAATGGGCAATTGTCTTTTGATCTAAAACAGTGATTTTGCTGTTCTATGAGAATAGAATTGTTATCTGTTCTAATAATCATTGATATTCTTAACGGCCCTGATTTTAAGCGTCATGAAATTTTAATACCTACTGTGTAAGAATGAAGACTACTCAATAAAATAGTAGTAGCATTCAGAAGGTAGTTTAATCTTTCTGGATGAAAGGTAGTAATAAAGTTTTTAAACAGATTCTTGGCCACGAATGATATCTCAGTACATTTGAGTGACTTTCTTAAGAAGAAAGGAACTATAAAATGCAACCTTGAATTAAAATGCAATCTATTTACAAACAACTTTGACTGGCTCGTTGGTCTAGTGGTCGCCAAGCGCTACTGCTGAGCTCCATAGGTCCTGGGTTCGATTCCCGTGTCGGACAAAGTGTTATCGGGTTTTTTCGCTTAGGGTTTGTCAGTAGCAGTCCGGAGTGTGGATTTGTGTCCAGTTGATGGTGACATAGTTATTTGTTATGCTTTCCTTTTATCTCTCCTCTCGTTTCAGCACTTATCTAATAATGGTTGAGCTAAATGCTGCTAATCTATGCGTCATGTTCGTGCCGTCAGTAGGGACTGGTCATCTTCTTTGCTTCCATGGCTTATTTTAATTTAATTTAATGTAGATTTTTTGAAATACGGCGCTCCAAAACAAAGATAGTTGACGTGGCTCAAAAGGGTGCCCAACTTAAATGGGACTGCGCAGGACATGTCTGCTGCATGCCGGACAAACTGTGGGCCCAAATAACACACAACTGGTGCCCTGAGACAGTGAGATGGGGTCGCGGTAGACCACGTAGAGATAAAAGAAAATAAATAAATAAAATCTTTATTGAAATAAATTAGTATTACAAAAACCTATGAAGCCTCTGAAACCCAAACTAGGTAAAAACCTGTATTTCAGATTTCAGCGCGTTCTCCCAATTCATACATATATCCATTCATATATAAGATGACGGAACGAGCTGGATAGGTTCCGTCAAACCTGGAAGGACGTGCGGGCTCGCGAAAGATGAAAGGTAAGGTAAGGTTGGTAGTCGCCGCAGAGATAGAATATGTCCTACCTATCGATTGTATTCATCACTTTCCCACAAATTCCTCTGCTTTCTTGGACAACACATATACAACAAAATAAATAAATCACTAAATATCTACCCTAAAACAAAATCTAGTTGCAATAAAGCCTTGAAAAATTACCTTAAATCGCTTGATTACCAAAACACCGAGGACTTATTGATAGTACCCAAATAAGATCAAAGCCCTAATTACCCCTCAGAGCTGTCACCCACCCAAATCTCGCAACACAGTCACATAAAACTGAACACTCGCTAATCACATCCACACCCTCTCTCACAACATTCTCAAACATTCTCAATTCGCACAGTCATGCATACACCTCATACGCCCACACACATTATCATTTTAATCAATACACTTGGATACTTCTGCTTATTTCTACTCTTTGTATTATAATTTTTATTTAGTAGATGTTTTTGTTATTTGTACTTTTTTCGATTTATCAGTTATTGTCATCTCCTGGTCATTTCTACAAAAATCTTACCAAGGTGAGGGTCCTGGTGACCTGTAACACAGGTTTTTATTCCTAAAACCTACTTCAGGCACCAGTCTCTCACAAAGGTGGAAAAAGTTTTACAGTACTAAGTTTTCATTATTTTTAAGACCACTTTTTGTGAAGAGAGAATAAATGATATATTATTATTATTATTATTAAAGGAGTGGAAGGGGGCTTTTCCCAGGAGTGGGACAGCGTAAGCAAGAAAAATAAACGTAATTGTTTTTTTATCTTTTCATGACGGACGCTTTTAACGTTCTCACTTGCAAAATTTTAACATGAATAATGTAACCAATATTTTGTAACCATGTTCTTTTGATTTAAAAGAGTGCCGTAGAGTTTCTTGGCCGTTCTTCACCATAGGTACCTACTACGCTTTGAAATGGGCAACTAGTTTCATCTTTCTGACTGAGCGACCCCTTTACAATTCAAAAGTGCAGCCTGTGATTGGTTTATTTGAAATAAATTCTTTGAGTTTGAGTAAGAGCAGCTCGAACTCTGACACTTTTCTTATAAAATGTTTCTGAACAAGTTAATAGCTCTAAATAAGGCATTACAATTTAAAAGGTGCCTTATTAAACTAAACTTTAAGAAGGGTTACGTACCTAATCTTCAGAAGTTACCAACTGTGAGGCGTTGTTGGACCCTTGTCAGACCTTTGTTGAACTCCAAATGTTTTGCTTCACAACTTGTTTTTCCATCTAAATTCTTTTATTAGTAACTTTAAAGCCAATAATTATCTATTAAGATGTGTATTTATTTGTATAAAACGTCAAGTTTGCATTTTCCCAACTAGGTCGACTTCCAGTCTAACCATATACTGTATCTGGTTAGACTGGGAGTCAGCTAAAATACTGGTATCTAGCTGGATAACAGTATTTTCATACCAAAGGGTTACCCAGCCTAACTGTACTGGGTAACACGTTACCAAGGGATAGCCAAAAGATAGACTTCGCCAAGGGATAGACTTTTGGGCTTCTAGGCTTCTGACTTCTGTCAACCCGTAACGACTGTCAAATAACTAGAATGACAGTCGGGCCCAACGGCTTAACGTGCTTGATGAGGCATGGAGAAGTCTCGATATATATTATATAATGGATGGCCGGTCACCCATCCAAGAACGGACAGCGGCAAGCGTAGCTTATCTTTATCGATTGACCCGTACGGCTGTTACCATTTAGCCCCCTACTTATACACAAAAAAAAAAAAAAAATGCTTAATCATAAAAAGTTAATATAGAGTTTCTAGGTCGCCTTCTGTAGTCGGAGTGGCCTTGACTGCAAGAAGGTTAAGTAAATTGTGTTTAGAAGGTAGAATGAGCAAAATCGTGCAGGTTGTGATGACAAGGCAAAAAGCACTAAATACGTACCCACCTAGCATGACAAACCCACCTGGCAGCCATCCCCTCAAAAAAGTTATAGGTATCCTTTTAATATTATAAATGCGAATGTTTGTGAGGATGGATGGACGGGTGAATGTTTGTTACCCTTTCACGCAAAAACTACTGAACGGATTTTCATGAAACTTTACAGTAATATAGCTTATACATCAGAATAACACATAGGATACTTTGTATCCCGATATTCCCACGGGATCGAAACTTATACTGGTGAAACCGCAGGGCGCAGCTAGTCTCTAACTTTCATATCTTGCTTTAAAAATCTTGTTTGATATTCGCGTCTGTAAAACTATTTTTCCAGTACCTACCACCCTTGAACGTATGGGACGGTGTTATGCTAATGTTTACGATTCGAAGTAAATGGCCACTACCGAATATCGTCCTTATAGACCAAACCAAAGCACATACAAAGATAATTGAAAATAATGGTGTTCATAAAACTTTTGGCCTTCGGATTCGTGATGGCAGAAGCTATGCTTATGGTGGAATAAAAAAATAACTATAAATATAGGTAGCTACTCCACTTTGGCCTGCAGAATCGTGATCGCTGTATGTTGGTGATGGTGAATCATACCTTCTCGTATTAAGGTAAATAGGTACAGCGGTGCTATATAAGAAAAATAGGTATTATATTCCTTAGTACGAAATTAGACTGGGCGTATGATACGCCTCGAAACTGTAGACTAAGGGCGAATTCACCAATGCAACGCGATCAGCACATCTAAACGGCGTTCAAGATCTATCAGTGTCAAAATTGTTCTGGAATATTGACACTGACAGGTCTTGAACGCAGCTTAAAAGTGCTGATCGCGTTCAGTTTTATTGGAGAAAACCACAGTAATAGTGCGATTTTGTACGGTTTTTTTTTTTAAGCTAACCCGTTTGTCTGATACTATCCATCAATTAGTTATGTACCCTAGAGTCGACTGATCGGACGCTTTCTTTTTTGCCATAAAACTACACAGCAATCAGCCCTATAAGCCCGATAGGTATCCTTGATAGAAAACTCATTAAACAACATAGGAATAAGTACCGACGCGTCCGTTAAACTATTCCGCCAACCTACAAAGTCTGGGGCGGTCTTAAACAGAAGGTACAAAGTATTTAAATAAAAAAGGAATTTTTTCTCGACAGTGAACATAACGAGGTGGAATCACGATGCACTCGATATAACATCGCAACAGGCCAACAGCTATTACCTGCCGGAGTTTGCGGAAAATCGTTATTGCTCACCGACAGCTGCGGGTAGGGTTACAGTGCCGAATTGAAAATTGGATACGTAGTTTTTCGGTAATACAATTTTTCTGTTTAGTGGTTTTATGATTTAGCTGTTATTAAATACCTAACGTGGTCTTGGACATTAAATTAATGTAATTGAGATAGGAGTGTTTTTGTTTTAATTTAATGTGAATTTCTAAATGGCTATGAAAGCACAAAAGGTTTCTAGAATATGGCCTTTTACATGTCTAGTTTTCTCCTGTTTAGTGACCATTATGATGTTATCTTTGGCAATTATTTTAAAACCTGTTTACCTACTTCCTTTACTTGTGTTGTCTAGAGAACCTTCTATAAAAAGTGGTGTATGCTTATTGTTAAACGATAGAAGTGAAAACTTACGACTGGAGTTGAGTAGTCGCGATTCAGCATCACCGACGGACTGCCAGAACCGAGTATACCCGATTTAGCGTCACCGACCCGAGCGTGATGGTTCAGTTTCGTTCACTGTTTACTCAAAAATGTTGACGTTCAAAAGTGCATTATATGTGCCAATTTGAAATAAGTGATTTGACTTTGAAACTGTTCAGAAAGAGTGCAAAGTACGTCTAAAGAAGTTTTCACTTCAAAACCATTTTATTCGTAAAAACAATTATTTCTCCGCTCATTCCACCACTAAGGTAGTGGCTTAGGTATTTCAAGTGCACAACTGCTGAGCGTGCAACATAATACTTTCCATTGAAGGTGGAAGTGGTCACTTTGAGCACGACTTTGCTTTGCAAAAACAATATCTTTACAAAGTGAAGAAATATTGGGGCATTTTCGTCGGAAACTGTGGATGCATTTTACAGTTTTGCAATTCCATTGACTATTATTTTGTATGGCGGCGTAAATTTTGTTTGTCTTTGTCGTCTGCAGCCAGAAGATTCTCTTTGAGAAAAGATAAGGACTGTCAGCCGTTCTTATTGTAAAAGTATTTAAATTGAAAATTATGACGTTAAATGTGAATATTTGTAAATCATTGACAGCAGAAACATGAAGCTGCAATCGATGATTTAACCTGCAAGGATAAACAAGGAGGAGACGACTTCATAATCATAATCAACCAATAATATTCGCCGCAATCCACCACGCGGACCTAGAGCGGGTTGGTAGATCCCACGTGTCTTCGAACTTTTACACGACAATCCTACTAATATTATAAACGTGAAAATTTGTATGGATGGATGGATGTTTGTTACTCTTTCACGCAAAATCTACTGAACGGATTTGGATGAAATTTGGCACACCGGTGGTTTATAATTCGGATTAACATATAGGATAATTATTATCCCGATATTCCCACGGGATCGAAATTTATGCGGGTGAAACCGCGGGACGCAGCTAGTACGACAATAAATGAAACTTTGTATAGGTATCTATTGACGTCTGAGTATATGAGTCTGCATACAAAAAAAACAGTCAAATATATCCAATAGTACGATCCGTCACTATAGCTTCTCAAAGAATCAAAATCAAAAGTCATTTATGTATTCAAATTAGGCTGAGAATCAGCACTTTTCGAACGTCAAAGTTACAAAAGTCAGTCCCCCAAAAACTTCACTTCCTAGTGCTATCGCTGGGAAAAAGAAGTGGCGCAACTAACTCCCCAGCAGCACAGCTGTCTGTCAAAGATTGGCAAAATCTATAATAATAGGCCCAACACTGCTATTTAATTCATGTGACAAAAATTACTTTTTAATTTCGATGTAAGGATTTATTTGATAGTTCCAAAATACTCTTATGCATGAGTATTGCCACTGTTTTCATTTCTTGTTGCATTGTCATTTTTACATTGTATAAACAGTCATGTAGAGACTTCGTGTTCATAAAAATGACCTAAATAAGACATACATTAAATGGTTTATTTCTGTATTACAACCACGCATGTGGTCGCATTAGCTATATTAGGAGGCTCATCAATTTAAGGAGACATCCCATTTTATAATCACTTTAGTCCCGATACAGTCAACACTATTTTTTAATAATTTATGCTTCATTTTAAGTCGAAAAACGCATTAAAGACTTCGGAATTTTCATTGGCTTCTAAGAAAATGTCTAATCTTTACAACGAGACAGCTGCTTAACTATTTAGATACACGACGAACGCGGACACGGGGCGACACTTTCAGAATAACATATCGTTTTAAATGCCGACTGACAGATGACACATTTCGACATTCTTCAACTTGTCGTTTCTGAAATACGCGCCGCAACGCCCTTTTATATTTATTTTTGCTCGTCACCGTTTGAATCACCCATCACAAGAATAGAACTCTATAACTTATTGTTTTAACCGTAGAGTCTAAATTGAAATACCACAGCACAATCGAGCTGGCTATTTTCTACATAACACCCTTCACTTTAATAAGAGCAGACAAAAAGTCGGTTTAAATCTAATTCTTGAACACACTAATGTGACCGATACGGGTTAGTGGGCAATTAGTTAAACACAATATCACATCGGTAACAAGAAAATTTCAGTCCGGGTCACAGTGGGAATATAAGGTCGGATAAATATTTGGTTAGGACGAAACATTATATTTCTATGTCAGTTTAACAGTGAGTATTTAATCACGTCAAATTTATTGAGACCATTATATCTGTCATGGAGAGAGCATAAATATGTTGTCAGGTTATTAATACTCTTGTTACATGAGCTGCTAAAGACGTACACATGTTAAACGAACGGTACTTCTTTATTAACTTTTTTTGTAGCGATTAACATGTTAATGATTATCATCGTCACCGCAAACGAAACGAAGAGGGGTGAGCTTAAGATAATAGATCTGAGGGCACGAATAATTCACGGTTAGCGGTTATACAGTTCAAATTCGCCAGAATGCGTATACTGAGTCTGCAAAATAATTGAGTCATTCATAAGGCTCGTGATAGCGGTCCGGGGCCCGTCGCGGCACAATGACTAATAAGAAGTTAATCCGCAAATAAAAGTGGAATTGAAACAGAAGTGGAACGCCTTTGCGCGCCGTGTGGGTAGGCTAACGTCGATTCGTCTTTGTCGGCGTCACTGAACTCGTCAGAAATAGATTAAGCTCTCTCACTCCATCTAATGGCGCCTCATTTATTTGGCTTTAAGAGAAAAATTGCTCTTAAACTCTACGATAGAATCTTGTCGATGAGTTCCGTTTGTTTGACTCAATTGGAACAACCGAATACTCCAATGGTTAGGGTGTCTCCGAACTGAACGTGACAATGCTAACAACACTAGTATTAACTTTTGTTTTTTAAGTCTGCGTTAAAATATCACTAGCAATCGTTACTGACAGAATCGGGTCTACTAATAAAGGAGTATTTTTAGTTCGGTGATTAGGCCCAGCAAAAATTGTGGCGTATATTAATGAAACGCATGCAGATTTGTTCCTTATGATCTCTCGATTACAATGGTAGTAATAATTATGCTTCGTCTAACGGGAATACTCAGAAATACAATCTTAACCTAAAAATTTCCTAAAAAAGCTATTGTTTAATGAGTAGGTTGGCCTCATCGGTATTATAATTTAGTAAAATAGTGCACTGTTCCGTAATAAGTATATACAGAAATCAAAAATCTGATACTAAAACTAAATTAAACTTTGCACTTGGTGGTAGAAACCATCAAGTGCAAAGTTCATCGGCTCATCTTCCTCCGCTGCCATCACACGATCCTGGCAGAATAGTCAACATCGGCTCAGTTGCCAAAAAAGAAAAAAAAAACTTATGTGATATTAAAATGTTGTTGACAAAATGACAATGTGACCTACATTTAATGCACAACAAAATCAAAAGCAAAGCACCAACGACACATATTTTCCATACACTACTGCTACTCAATGCCAACACAATGTGAGTAGCAAACATTCCGCCAACATGGTCCCCGATAACTTCGCTGTAAAGGCATCTTAACATTTTCAAATTCAGTTAACACTTTCAAGTGGCACCTTCAGCAAATTGTTTTAAGCTGTTGTGTTTCTGTTCCGTTTACGTTAAAAAGTGTTATTGTGTTTTTATACCTTACTTTTATACTTCGTTTACTCCCCAATTCGAGGTGAACTCGAGTTCGTTTCGCTCGTGTTTATTTTTCTAATTATTTGTTGTTAATCGAGTTTGTAGCAGACGCCAATTTTGACTAAAGTCTGCATTATAACAAGGAGTAATTAACATTTTGCAATAACGTTGAATCCGATTTTGTATTACGAAATGAACTTTTACAATTTTCTGGAAGCCTGCTGTAATGAAGTATTGCTTTCACATTTAATGAAATACAAGTCGTACCGTGTCGACTTTATGAGTTTGTATTGCAATAAAAATATGGCGCCGAACTTGTAAAATTACGCTCCAAGTAGTCCGTGCTACGTGCGGATGGCATTTAAATATAAGAAAGAGAAAGAAATTAAAAATTTGCGTCTACAGAATGAACTGGCGAGGATCTCACTCGTAGTAGATAGCTCAAACCAGACGGAAGGGGAGAATTTTAGGTGTGCTGGGTAAAATCTTGTTGCAAAACCGCTGTGGCTCGCAGCGGCATTGTTTTGTGCATTTTTCTTTTATTAACTTTTATCTCGCTTTGAATTTTTGCTGTAAAAGTTTGAAACTTTTCTTTTAATGATTCTGGTTGTGTTGTTCAAGATCAATCTATCAGAACTTTGATTGAGAACGTTCTGTATTTGTAACAGTTTGTGATTGAGGACTCTGAATTAATATGAAACTAATCGAGCATATCCGAATTCATACCTAAGCTGTTGATAACTCATGCTTGAAAAGATTTTATATTTTATTTATTTTCTCTTAGATTTTAGCTTTCTGTTGGTCCCAATACTAGATATTAGGTATAAAGGAATGCATTATACACATACCAATGTGCAGGACATTATAAATAACGTATTTAAAGTACATCCCCGATGAGATCTAGAATCGATTTGTCAGTTAAAGTGCCGTGGAAGGATTTAAAATCAACATTTGAGTATAAATATCTTTACAACAAAATACATGAGTGCTAAAAGAGAATTTAATTTATTTTAATAAGACAGGACATTATTTCTTCTTTACAGATATTCGTCAAAAAGGCTTGAAAACACCCAAAGGTTGAATATAATTTCATTTAATTTTCCAACCGTTTTATAGGAATAAATATAAGGAAAAGTTGTACTTGACTAATATAATAACAATCTATATCCATAAACTTTTTTTTTTGTACTAATAATAAATATATTTTTTGCATTTGATAGCACAATTCTGGAGGAAGGCTATAGGCTATTTAACGTCACGCGAGCCAAGTCATTTGCAAAATCAATTTGCAAATTAAACGTAGGTTCCAGGTAAAGCTTGAAACCCAAAACACAAACATCAACCACACAAAGACATTACACTTCTATGAACGCCTTCATCAATTCCCGACTCTTCACGCATTCGCACTTAAAGTGCGAGTTCTCTTTTAGTTTCACTGTTTCCGTGTCGAACTTCATTTTATTTGTTGTATTTGTAGTGTGTGAAATAGCCGTGAAGGCGTCGTGAAGCCGACCACCCAGTGGGACGATGACTGCTTAACGCGCGCGCCGTCATTTCTTCTGATTTATTGAAACGCAAAGAGCACTCGGCGAGAGATCTGTGCACTGTCGGACAGAGATATCGGGACAGTATGTGCGAATCGAAATTGGAGGAATAAAAAGGTTAAGTATCTAAGTAGGTAAGTTAGTTTTTCTATGCCCCATTTTTTTAGTGACGAAAAAAATATGAATGTTCTCAAGTCCTCGCGTGTATAACTCTATATAAGCGTGGACTTGAGAACATTCATATTTCTTTGGTGGATTCATACGTGATTCTGAAAAATAAAATAGCTGTTCTATACATTTTGACCGCGTAGGTATTGCATAAAATTAATTTTAGTCTAAAGGTTTAGGGAGGATTTATATAGTTGTCTAAGTTTAGTTCAAAAACACAAATGAAACTAAACACTGAACAAAGTTTTGGAAATTCGAAAAATTATTATTCGCAAAAAGAGCTTTCACCCAGAGCTTTTTAAGCTTTTATGAAGAGCTTGTCTACAGCCCACAAAATGAACAATATTTACTGAAATTTACAAAAAAGAAACAATTAATCCTGAATTAAAACTCAGATTATCGCCATCAACGAAACCACCACACGCAATAAATAAGAGTTGCATTGTAATTGTACCAACAACACAATACAAAAAGCAACATTAAATCTCTTTTAGTAGCATTCCATCTGGCCAGACATGAACAGATACACACGGGCTTAAATTAATTTCAAATTTGAATTTTGAACTGTGTTTTCTCACGCGGCAACATTGATCACTGCGGCTCCCTTTATGAATGATCTAACCACATTCTAAATTTAAAAATGATTATCAAAGATCTATAAATAACAAGTCTTTGAAACTGATTTCTTGTTGTTTATTTGTTCATTTGGGATGATTTAAATGTCGTAACTATGAAACGAGTTGAGGTACTTTTGTTTGTGTGTTTGTGACACTAACGGTAGTATCACAAACAAACATTATATCATTCTAATCAAAAAGCCGACCAGTAAACCCTAATTATCGAAAAATCATGCAATAGACACGGGTCTATTGCATGATTTTTCGATGATTCCAACAGAGAGGAAGCCTGTGACCCAGCAGTGGGGACGGTATAAGCTGATTATGACAGGGTTTTTGTGAGTCACAAATTATGTAAGTACGACAGGAACTGTTTGCTGAAAGATTGGTGAATTGAAATAGTACCAGTCAATGAACAATGATATTGAGAAAACTTTAGACAAAATCCTTTCTCTCACAGCGGGTGAATGTCTCCTTATCGAACTGTCATTTTCATTCAAAATGTGGACAATGACGCAGTCGGAAGAATAGTATGGTGCAATTAAAAATTAAATTGAAGTTGCTTAACAAAGTACCTACATATTTATTCCTTGACTCATAATCATCATTTCAACCGAAACACGTCCACTGCTGGACATAAGCCTCCCCCAAGCTCCTCCACTTCGACCGGTTCTGTGCTTTCTGCATCCCGTGGATTTCTGCGGCATTCACAAGGTCATCGATCCACCTTGTGGGAGGCCTTCCAACGCTACATCTTCCGGTACGGTTCCTTGATTATACTTACATAATGCAGAAGCATTTTCAATGGACTGTTATGTTTAAAGATTTCACATTGACACGTTTCTATTTAAAAAGTCGACAGTGTTCATGCAATGAGTTCGACTGCATTCGGCTTGTGGTAGCAAGCGTGATTACTGACCGTGGGGTTCCATCCTCAGGTCGGGCAAGGCCTAACTGGGAATTTCTACCACAGTGACCGAAATCGGTCATATTAATATTTTTATTTATTTTTAGTTAGCAGAAACCAAATAAAATATGGCTTCCATTCCTCTCGTCCTACAAGTTGACCAAACAAAAAAAAAACATTTTGACAAAGGTCACATAGCTTTTTAATCCTGTTGATAAAAAAAAATGTAAAATTCTTGTAAACAACTCTTTGTTTGTTATAACAACAAAAACGTTCCAACCAGAAAAATCGACATTTCATTTAAGGGGTTCTCACTGCCGTCAGTAGTTGAGGAAAGTAACAATTTGCTGTTGTTTTATTGTTCCGTCTAGGGCGGGGAATAGGGCTGTCGGCGTTTGTTTTATTTGTTACAGCACTATAAAAGTGTTTATAAAGAGTAAAATGAGCTTAGTCGGCCACGCTTCCACCTCGAACTGAGGATAGTTAGAATGTAAACGTAAAATGTAACTTTTACAACGACTTTAGTTTCAGTGATTGGTTTTTGTGGGTGCTTCGTGCTTCTAATTGCGTGTTTTATTTATAGTATTTAATAGTATGTGCGAGACTGGGGTATGTAACAGCGTCCTTGCTGCTTCTGTTTCGAAAGCAGCCAGGATGCTGTACCAGCTCATAAATATTGGTATTCATCGCAGAGGTAGTTTAAGATAATTTTTAGTTGTGTAGCAGTATGTAAAGTCGATTTGTAACGATGAGGGTGGCATAATCTGTTTAGATTATGCCACCCTCACACGTGTTTTTAGATTATTTTGTGTAAAAAAATTGATCTATAAAAAAACCCGGCCAAGTGCGAGTCGGACTCGCGCACCGAGGGTTCCGTACAAACCTGTAGGTAGTAAGTTTATAATTATTAATAATATTTTTATTATATTATGTAACTAAAAATTTACGGTTTTCGCAATGTTTCCTTTATCTGTGCTAAGACGTTGCTTCGTACTAAATTTCAAGATCAAATAATCAAAACCTACGGTTCACGGGAAGTACCCTGTAGGTTTTGATTCCCTTGCAAGTGTCGAAAATTTGCGGAAAGGACATGGCTAAATGACTGCCCCAAGCATGAATAGTAACCTCACATTAACTCGTAATATTTAAATATTCGTTCATGAATTATGAAGCGTTTAATAATTTCCTAGAACTTTCGTGAACTGTTAGACATAAAAAAGTATCTTAGTTGTTTTTTTTATTGACATGACAAGTTCAAGGAGAATAATAATACAGTACTACAAACTAGGGATGGGTCATGTCGCTTTTCTAGAATGTCAAATCAAAACTATACTTATATCGATTTTTGATAACAGGTATCAAAACGATTTATTTTCTGAAACTAAGAAGTGGTTGCTTGCAGACTGGTTGCTTTATTTATTATAAATAATTCATGTGGGTACTAAGGTAATTAAGTTTGTTCTAGGTTCCAAGGAATGCCAACATTTGTCATCCTTGTTATGAACTGCTGAATTCAGAAGCAAGTAGTGATGTACGTTAATACAATGGTGCGCATAACTTGTAACCGTTCTGTGAGAAGTATACAATGCAGTGGAAAGAAACGATTCAATGTTACAGAATTTACCAACGTCACATCCAGCTTTCCATCAAGTAAATAAATTGTTTTTTAAACACAATGTGTTCTTTTATATTTACATGCCCATCCGGTAGCATGGATCATCTTCCTTTTCAGATATTCAGTTTCTCGGCCTATAAATCTTCAGAACTACTGTCCTGTAAGAGAGAGAGAGGTTAGCTCTCTCTCTCTCTGGTTGTGTTGATGGGCTAGCATCCAATCAGAATGATTTGATCAAATGGACAGATAACCTTAACTAACTTTTTTAGATAATGTTCTTATAAGATTCACAGAATAAATAAATAAATCGCATTTTTGTTGTTTTATTTCAATATATTTTATGTCCTCCCAGGATTTAACAATCACCACATACTAATTAAACTAAGTCCCCCAGGCGCATTTATTTGTCAGTCTGTCTGTACGGATGTATTAACAAACAGATCTTGATGGGGTTGTCACCAGTAGGTAGATTGGTTCTTCCGGAAGGTTTAGGTATACATTCGTGTAGGTTGTATTGACCAATGTAATTCAAGTCAGAAAAATCCTGCCGCCTGAGTGTTATTCTTGCGCGCGTTGCCCCAATCAGCGCCCAGAATCCGCCTCTCGAGTCCATTTCTTTTCAGTTAATATTAAGCCTTATTTTCAAATACTTTCATCATTGCAACCACTACTTATATTGTCTGTGAAAGCTGTCTTTATTTCAACTCATTTGAATAAGTAGTTCAGGATTTATAAGAGTTTAATACTTAAATACACGCGGTCGGGGGGTGATTTTTGCGCGGATTGTAGAATGCTCGTTGTATCACGGTTTTTGGTGCAATTACTCTTTTGTAGATATTTACTCAAGTACCACCGTGCGAAATCGGGGTGGGTTGTTAGGCAAAAATACAATTATCAATATTAACGCAGATACATCTAAACGCCTAGGTAAAAGTTCATAGCAATGTCCTTTATTTGCAGTTTTTGTATGCCTATTGACGTAGGAGTTACACGATTTCATTTTCAGGATTATAAAGATATTAAAAGTTCCTGAAACTTTTTTTATATGAAATACTAATATCCAGCTATTTAGAATTACATATTGCTAGGTACCATGTTTATTCATTGCTGAAAAGTTGTCCATACTGCTATTTAGCCATCTCCTTTGCGGTATAAACGGCTGTATGTTTTGATTGCGTTGGCTTGGAAGTTTGATTTTTTCACAGCTCCAAGGGTCAGTCAACTTGAGTATTTGATATAAATTCCAGCTTCATACCTCCACGCGTTCCTGAGAAAAAGGGTCTTGACAGACAGACGGACGGACAACAAAGTGATCCTATAAGGGTTTCGTTTTTACCTTTCGAGGTACGGAACCCCAAAAATCACGTCTGTTGTAGGGAGCCCCCTTTAAATATTTATTTTAATTTAATTATTTATTTTTAAAGTGAATTACAACTAATTATTCAAGCGTTCTACCTGTTGCCGTTATTAATATCGAGGAAAAAGGGCAAATAAAAAAAACACGTTTGTTGTATGGGAGCTCCACTTAAATATTTATTTTATTCTGTTTTTAGTATTTGTTGTTATAGCGGCAACAGAAATAAATCATCTGTGAAAATTTCAACTGCCTAGCTATCGCGGTTCATGAGCTGTACTGCCTGGTGACAGACAGACAGATAGACGGACAGTGGAGTCTAAGTAATAGGGTTCCGTTTTTACCCTTTGAGTACGGAACCCTAAAAAATGGTTGGTAAATAGATACCTATTCAGTAATATAATAACCAAAGTTTCAAAACGCTTCCGGCACCGTTAATTATTGTAAAATATTTTTGAATTCGTCATTATTAAGCGATCAATTAAATAGAGAGTTGAATGGCGTGCAATAGGAGAGGCGTATGGCCAGCAGTGGACTGCTGTAAGCTGATGATGATGAAGCGATCAATGCTCGTACCTTCCCTGTATGAGAAGAGGTCTTTGCCCTAGTAGGACAGTAATACGCTGTTATTATTAGTTATTATATTTAACAAAATTAATCATTAAGTTTATCAAGAAAATTGTTTCATAAAAAATGCCATTCTTCCCCAGCGAAGCCAATTTCCTCATTCAAATAGCACCTGGCCATCTGCAGGTTATAAACTAAGATCATAAGAGTAAGAGCACTAATAAAGTTCCAACTTCCAGCAGTTCCGGCAGATGACAACCGTAGTAGCAATAACGAAGCCATTTTCTACGGAACCAGCTTTTTACAGTTTTTACTAGTTTTAACTCCTACATAAAAGTTACACGGAACTCTAAATGGGAACATTTTTGTTTTAGAGTTGTACACGAAGGATTTAAATCGGTTGTGTTATTCGATTTTTTTTTTTTTTTTTAATAAAAATCTGTTGAATGTTTTCTATTTTATTTTCGGATATTGAAATGCGATGTGCGCACAGTGTTTTATATTGGAAAATTAAATTGTCACTATCGTTTTTCATTGGATTATTTTGTGCTGCGTCAGAAGGTGGACATGAATTCTGTTTTTTTTTTTTTTTTGTTCCAGTTAATCTGTATTTTAATTCATTTATTTATAATTATTCAAGCTAAATCGCTCTGCTCTCAAAACGGTGAATGAATACGTTGTAAGGAAACGGGCATGTCCCAGAACCAAAAATTCTAAGACATATTGTGACATCTACCAATCCGCCCTGGGACCGCGTATTAGACTATTTATTACATTCCCTCTCGAAGTGAGGAGGCCTGTGTCCCAGCAGTGGGAACAACATAGGCTGATTATGCTTATGGTAAGCTAAATCTGAGTCTAATATTTTTTCTAAAATAAAATGTCATTAATACCAAAACCCTGAAACCCTAAATTATGACTAGAAGGTCGGTTCACACATAACATTTTATTCCCGTCCTATTTTTTACAACAAAAACGTAAAAACCTCACTGGAAGAACCCAAAACGAACAGTTCTAAACCCTTATTTATTCTTATTACGTGAGGAAGTAGATTCTTATCCGATCCTCAGGTAGAATGAACGACAATAGAATCTTCCGGTGGACATAAATACGGGAAACCTATGTAAATGTAGGAAATTTAGACGCTTGCGGAAAATGTTAGGGTGTACTTACGGCTCTTTTTAATGTCTCTTCTGGTAGTTAACTTTGGGGGTAGATCTGTGGGTTTTGGGTGATTAATGTAAGTGACACACAGTGTAATATATTTAAGTATCGACTTTTGAGGGGCAATTCTCGTATTTTTAAGAACGTTCGCAGTCTAATCTCAGTCTCAATCTCTCAAAAATACCTCTAATTTTCCTACATTTTTAGCGAGTTTTTGATATTGACTACACAAGGTTTTTCTTTAGATCAAGCTTAAACCACGGAGCCAGTTCATCATAATCTCTTTTCCCAACTATGTTGGGGTCGGCTTCCAGTCTAACCGGCTGCAGCTGTTCCACCACGGAGCCAGTTAATGAATTAAAAACCTAATTGTTATAGAAATACAGTTCTTTATACAAAAATGACAGCTAAGTTCGGTGCTAATTTGTCATTAGTGTACAGAGTGTTGCCTAAATCGAAATAAAGTTCGAAATACAAATACTGGCTCAAAGGTTTATGCTAGAACTAAAGTTAAATTTAGTTTTGTATTAAGACGGTATTTGTCGCGGAGATTAGATTGCGACTAGATTTTGAACGTTTTTAATTACAAGAATTGGCCTTCTGAAGTTTTTAATTGATAAATGATTTTATTTCGTACTAGCTGCGCCCCGCGGTTTTACCCGCATAAGTTTCGATCCCGTAAGATTATTGAGATAAAAGTATCCTATATGTTAATCCTGCTTATAAACCATCTGTGTGCCAAATTTTATCCAAATCCGTTCAGTAGTTATTGCGTGAAAGAGTAACAAACATCCATCCATCCATCCATACAAACTTTCACGTTTATAATATTAGTAGGTTTGTAAAAACACTTTTACACATCAATCATATTTTAAAACTAGATGAGGTCAGCGTTTCCTATCTGACTAGTCTGAGAAGAAAGGCCAAAACAAACTCAGAGGTCACAGTCCCTTTTAAAGTCCAGACATAATTTTGGTCAGATGTATCAGTGTATGAGTTAACTCTATAGTCCTATCATAGTCCACAACTAGACAGTAGACAGTCATACTTATGGCTTCTTTCAAGTTACGTCTAAGCAGTCGTCGTTTCGTGTTAGACATTCTACTTAAACATACATAAACTTACGCCTTTTCCCGTGGGGGTAAGTAGAAACCTCAGAACGCCACCTACCACGATCCTTATATTATACTCCTTTTGCTTAATTTCGTAGACACTCTTTTGTATTAATGGTAAATAATAATAATAAATAATAATAATATCCCTGAACATTTCACACAGCGCCATCTAGTTTGGGACTAGATGGCGCTGTGTGAAATGTCCTATGTGCTAAGCAACCTAATGCTTGTGTTATGGTAACAAGATGGCTGATAAACTACTTATATACATTTTTTTTTGTAAATACATACATATTATAGATAGAAAAACACCCAGACTCGTAACAAATACATGTAGGACTTACAAATATTTGTTCTATGCGGGAATCGAACCCGCGACACGCAGCGCAGCAGTCCGATCGCTCAGCCACTGCGCTAACCGTGTTGTCGTATATGTATAATGGGTATCTAGTAAACTTTAGTCTAACTTAAAATAAGGACGAAGATTATCATGCAAGATAAATTAAAATATGCTACACATCAGTCTTGCACACGCAATATGCACTTTTACAATTTGTAACGTAACCATATTTAGACAAGTTAGTGACGATATTACCGTGGACATCCATGACGTCATGATGATAAAGGAAAGTAAAATGTAAGGAAATATGTAATAAAGACGCTTTTAAATTTCCATCCACGATAACGTTATAACGTTCACACATTTCCATACATTGGCCCTGATTCCCTTGTTCACAAACTAAACTAAATTTAAGTTCTGTGCATCTTTTTCTTTCTATTTCATTAAGAAAAGGACAGAAGATAAAATATTAGTTTACTCCTCCTGTCAAATTAAGATACTCCATAGACAGATTAGACGTGATTAAAAACATGGTTGCTAAAAATACGTCAATTTACGTCAGGCGCTGACTAGTTTGACAGGACTAAACTAATATTTATCTTCTGTCCTTTTCTAAATTAAATAGAAAGAAAAAGATGCATTGAACTTAAATTTAGTTTAGTTTGTGAACAAGGGAATCGGCGCCATTGTTTACCTCGGCAGGTACATTTAAATTCAAACTCTTTTTGTTTAATGTCCACTGAAATTGCAAGTTTGGCCTACTAACCTTACAGTCTGCTGCAGCTAAAATATAGTTCAAACATATTACAGGTATGATATACGAGTTCCAATAACATTTAATATTGTAACACCGTTGCAGCCAGTCATAAGCGCCTACACCTTGCAAGCGGCAAACTTTAGAAGCTTAGCGGCTTAAAAATGTTGCTGGTCTGATGCGGCGCTGTTCGTCCTCTCTTTTAACTACACTCTGATTTATTTATATATATAATTTTCTAGACTAAAATAAGAGCTCAAAATTATATATCCCTGGACATTTCACACAGCGCCATCTAGTCCCAAGCTAAGCAACCTAATGCTTGTGTTATGGTAACAAGATGCCCAAGTAGCACATGACAGCCGTACAGTGACTTGATTATAGAATTAGTGTCTACTCAAGGCTGTTTTAGTTTCCTGCATAAGGGCTTTGTAGTTAGCTACGCAGCCTTTGTAATTCCAATTTGGGCCCCAAATTAACCAGCCTTGAGCATTAAAGTGACTGGTTAACGGCAGTATAATCATTGAAACAGCTGTACAAGGCCTGTACATTGGCTTATACAGCTATACAACAGTCATTGCAGCCTAAGATTCAGCTTCTTTAATTCTCTTCAACAGCTTTTAGATGTTTTGAGGCTTGGCAACAGCTTTTATTAAAGTATAAATCGTAACCAAAATATTTTTTTTTTTAATTTCTTTTGTGTATTTGTGACAGACGACAGTTATATTGTTTGTTAAAGTCCGCGGGCGGACAATATTTAAGGTAAGATATTTTTAATAGTTTTCACGTTGATTTTGAGTGTCCTTGTGTGTAAATTGAGTTGCGAGTACCATTTTACTGTAAATGTGTATAGGTAATTACATCAAATATTTCACGCGCCATCAGAATAATACCGCTTTAACGAAAATATTTCACAAGATAAATGGTGTACGAATACTTAATAGATTTATCACTCAAATTATTGCTTTCTAACTTATTGTGTTCCATTAGGAAATAAGTGGAAAATATATTGTTTGAATTAAAAGCTATCAAATATCCTTGAAATCTATAAGAAATCATCTGGATATTTAGTAACAAATCGTTTCTGTAATGCTAAAATGGCGTCCATTTGTTATCCAGCACAAATTCTCCATAAATGCTTTTAAAAAGTTATTTACTGTAACAGTGGTGTTGCCAAGTCTATGTACCAGCTCAAAGCATTACGCTGGCTGGACAAAGGATTTTAATTAGCTTTCTTACTGTGTATTGGTGTAAAGAGAGAGCATAAAATAGCTTTTCAGGGATAAAGAAATCTCGACAGAAAACCATTTCATTATCTACAATGTTTGGCTTTCGAAATACCCTTGTAGGCCCAGAAGATATGATTTAAGTTTTTTTTAATAACACGTTAAGGCTTGGCTCGCTCAACAGTCGCACAAAAAGTTGAAAAAGTTGTGTTTCTTTTGCATGTTTCCGCGCTTCCCGTGAGGTAATGTAGGTACTTGGCGCGTTTTTGAACATAACTTTTTGCTTTTGAACATATCTTTCGGATCTGCAAGGGTATTTGGAGAGCCAATCGTACAGAATTTACATACAAACCTTCAGTTCATTTGATTTGTTTTTATTTTGCTTTTCCCTTTTCGTACTATATTATGATTACTAATTACATTAATATTGTTTTCAGGAATAATAATGCTGTTTAAAATAATCAAAACCATTGAAAAAGGAAAGGAAAGATTAACAATTGTTCCAAGTGGAGCATAATGGCATAATTTTGAGAAGGCCAGGAAACAACGTTTCTTTAAAATTGCTAGTAAAAAGTGAAAAATTGACGCCTCTTCCAGACTGGACTGATTGCGTAGTCAAACGGTCGTCTATTCCCACTTACAATAAAGCTGAAGAAGTCCTTGAAACATATATGATCACTATACAAGCAAAGTTGAGGTAGTACCATCAGCAGAGTTGTGCTGGCCTATTTATTTTTTTGTGTTAAGACTAATAATGGCATAAGGTTTTTATTATAATATCGATACCAAATCTGGTGGCTGTGATTAAAAAATAATTCAGATTATGAAAAGTAGCATTTATTCGTAATTATGTTGTATTTCCACAAATTATATTTCATATTGATTAAAAAACAGTACTTACACATTTATAAAACGATTTTTATTTTTTTTTATTATCCTTATTAAGACTGTATATGGCTCAGCAGAATTACATACACTTTACTTGAAATAATAGTATTAAAAAAAATCTATTTCCATAATGAATAACAAAATATGTAAAAGGGGTATGAAATACAAGTAGTTTTTATGCTCAATACATATAAATTTAAACTTCACATCCAGAAAGTGTATTTTCACTTCAATACGTTCTGCAGTAGGCCGTTTTGCTTTAAATATGTCAAAAGTAGATGACTTTATTGGGTAGTCAAAAATGTCTATTAAACCTGCAGTTTTGTAGCCTACAATTAAATTTTCATCAATATTTTGATCAAAACCTGTTTGTCCGGAACCTTCACTATACGAAAACGACACTGGCTTGTAAACATAAGCTGCATCATTATTATAAGCCAATATTTTGATCAAAATCTATTTGTACGGAACCCTCACTATGCGTAAACGTCACGCTTGGCTTGCAAATATCAACTACATCAGTACTGCTCCTTTGCAATTCATTCATAGAAAGCGAGCCTTAGCGTATTCTTTTGACAGTTTTCTTTTTACTCCACCAGTTATTTTTCTTTTATTCCATTTAAAGTGTATTAAAACATGCGTAGAGTAACACTTGAAGCCGTGCTGCAGATTATACAAAAAAAAAAAAAAAAAATCAAATCTGACGTAATTTAAACACCAATAACCTAGATTTACTTTTAAATAATGCCGAAAGCTGTAAAATAGCTGTCAGCTACACTTTATGCATTGGCATTAGGATGGAGTACACCTACTCCAATTTACAACTCAGGGTGAATTAATGATTCTCTTATAAATGTAACGGCATTTGTAGAGATTATATATTCACTTTTAATCAGCTATTAACAAGCTCGTTGAAGAAGAATTAGAATAGAATTAGTGTACACCAATTAAAAGCCAGTGGCATTATTCGATGCTTTAATGCAGCCCGTAACATTACAAGAGAGGTGAATTTTTCGTATTA
The DNA here is from genome assembly GCA_951799955.1 of Apamea anceps. Taxonomy (NCBI): domain Eukaryota; kingdom Metazoa; phylum Arthropoda; class Insecta; order Lepidoptera; family Noctuidae; genus Apamea; species Apamea anceps. The sequence continues at coordinate 8,532,218 of OX637501.1, forward strand.
AGCAGTCGTTAATAAGCTTTGGACTTCTAAACCAGCTAGTAGTTTCACATGCAGCCAAAAGCTGGACTAGATCATTTTCAAATTCTACTTAAATGCTTTTAGTATATTTTTTCGCCATCATAAAGTCATTAGTCAGCTATGCTGTTTAATAGTGTATAATCTTTCCTTAATACAGTCTAAAGACTCGTCCTATCCTTTAGTACATCTGCATAAAAGCTGTAGACTATAATGTCGCTTGTTTATGACCTAATTCATCGCTAATGTGCTACTTGGGTGGCTGATAAACTACTTATATACATTTTTTTTTTGTAAATACATACATATTATAGATAGAAAAACACCCAGACTCGGAACAAATACATGAAGGTCATACAAATATTTGTTCCGTGCGGGAATCGAACCCGCGACACGCAGCGCAGCAGTCAATCGCTTAACCACTGCGCCAACCGTGTCGTCAAATTGTTGAGATGACACGCAAAAAATGAAAGGTGTTTAATCTGCATTGATATCTAAAATCCCTGATTGAGTAGTTAACGAGTTTCTTTTCAATGTTTCTTATTTTGGTCATCTTAATTCACAGTTAAACATTTTTGCACTAAGTAGGAATTAATTAAATTAAGTGGTCTTACCCGGTTGAATGCCGTAATTACAGAAACAATTATAAGCCATTGTGTCTCACGTAGATCCACGTTCCGGCCATACGAAGAATTAATAATTCGATAAATACGATATGCTCACGTTTCTTGACACTTTAAAGGCTCGCTGCCAGCTGATAGTCCCTCCATTCTTAGAATTTTTATAGTTTTTGTCGCCGCACGTATTGCGTAAAAAATTTGAAAGGCGTTTATTATTTTTTATTAAATTTTCCACATATTTCCTTTATACAATAAGGGTTACCTACTTTTAAAAGGCTTTATTATAACTAAATATATTCAAATAAGAGTTTAGTATAATATAACGTATGTTTCAGTTTTACAATCTCACACTTTTATTATTAAGACTGTTACCGGAAAATATCAATCAACAAACGTTGAACAAATTTCATAGACATACTTACACGCTTTCCATATAAAGTACTTACATATTATCTTAGTAAATACGTAGCAAACGTACTAATACTAAGTAAACATAAATGCGGCAAACTAAAGCGCCTACAGTGGAGCAAATTGCAACAGCCACGAACAAATATTGCAGCAACTGTCTTTAACTAAGTTTAGTTCCTGGAAACTCATAATTTGGAGCTCTTATTAAGTAATTAAACAACACTTTGTATTGTAACTACTTATTATAATTTAAGTAGTTACGAGATAACTAATATGAGCGCAATAATTTGTGTATAAGATTTATCTATTGGATTAAAACAGTCAAACACGATAAAAAAAAGGAGATGTTTTTTAATTTAGTCTGCCCTATTCCACAGCTGAGCAAATCTTCCCCAAATCCTTCCAGGAATCCCTTTCTAGAGCCATCTCGATCTAACCCTGGCGGTACGCGTCTAGGTCGTCTCACCACCTCTTCTTGGACCTCAGATCCTCAGGCACCCATCCACGGTGCTGAGACTGTTGCCCAGCGGTCACTGCACATGCGGCCAATGTGACCTGCCCAATCCCAGAAGAATATTAACATAATTCAAAATCACACCCGCACCCTAATTGCGTAACATTCTTTTCTTTGAAACATTTTGAAGGATATTGCTAATCCATTGCATCATAATTAGAATAAAGAATAATAATGATTGACCTTTTCAAAATGTTTACTGATATTATTACCTATATCCTACTAATATTATAAACGTGAAAATTTGTATGGGGATGGATGGATGGATGGATGTTTGTTACTCTTTCACGCAAAAACTACTGAACAAATTTGGATAAAATTTGGCACACAGTAGGCTTATAACCAGGATTAACATACAGGATACTTTTTATCCCGATATTCCCACGGGATCGAAACTTATGCGGGTGAAACTGCGGACGCAGCTAGTTAGGAATAAAAATGTTAAGCGCCTTAATTTTTACTTGCACCATTAAGACAAACCACATATTATTGCCACCATTTTGAAAAAAAAAAAACGACCTGACCTTATTACATACGTACATAAACTCACCGTCTTCCTATGGGGGTAGGCAGAACCTACAGAATGCTACCTGCTACGATCCTAACCGATCCTTACATGCTCCTTTTGCCTCGTTTACGTTCATATATACTCGCACGCCAGTTGGGAGTAGGTACTACGTACCTAACCTTTCCGAAGAACACTACTAATAAGGTCGCTATCTGTCCTCCTAGGCCGTTTCCAGCCACACCTGCCTATTTTTTTTCGAGCCCAAAGTCATTCATACGACATTTTAATTTTTTTTGCGTACATTATTTTTGTTTGAAGTACCAATTAGGTACTAGGTCTCATTATGAAATAGATCAAATTTGTGATTTCGCTGTAAACAGTATTTTTGTGCCTGCCACGAGTAACAATTAGCTAACAACGGTACAAAAATAATTGGTTATGATTTTTCCGATTTTAATTGGTTTTTTTTTGCGTCGTTTTGACAGCACGAGTTTTCAACTTTGACTGAGTTATTGTACGTATTTAATTAATGTAGTGATTGTTACTAGGTAAATAATTGTAGGTTATCAACCATAATTATTTTGAGTGAAAGATTACATATGTATTTAAGTATTACCTACGAATTTACAATTACTTGTAAGTGAATAAGAAAAAAATGTAGGTCTCTAATAAGAAAGAATAAAAAATTATGATATCTACGGCACTAATAAATTACGACACCGACACTAATAATTTTTTTGTGTCCAGGAGTTTGTCTTTGGACACGCCTATTTAAGTAGATAATTATTATAATCCAATTAGATATTACAATCCGATGGTATCTAAACTAATATTATACGTGGTGATGCCGCCAGTCTCTTGGGTACATTAAAAGTCGACAGCGATGCGGATGAATTTTTCGACGCAATATTTTAGTTTGTGAATAGTTTTAGTTAAGTAAAGATATCATTTTGTTATTTTTATTTATTAAAATACGTCTAACTCAGCAAAACAAAATAAAAAATATAAAAAGAACAGATTTGATTTTTTAATGGAAAAATTCAACACACTTAACAAATTAAAAATTATATCTATATATGATAGCTCATTACTAGAGGAAGATTATAGACTATATAACATCACGCTACAACCTTTAGGAGCTGAGCAAAAAGAACAAAAGCTAGGAAAAACGGTAAGCTTAACGGAAGGAAGGAAATGAGGCTGTTATTTTAGTATATTGTGTGTCTTACGACTTCAACGCAAATGAATTCGCAGGCACAAGATAGTTCTAAGACTGAGTAAATGATGACAATAACATTGTAGCGGTATACAGGCTGGCAGGGACAGTGACGCGCAAACTGTAACCATGGATTCAGCACATGAGTTTAGACCCCATAGCGTCGAAATTTTTCGTCAGTTATCAAAAAAAAATCTTCTGTTTCATAAAAAAGTGCAATACCAATACCTACGCGGTCAAAACGTATGGAACAGCAATATATTTTTTTTTAATAACCGACGAAAAATTTCGACGCTATGGTGTCTAAACTCATGTGCTGAATTCAAGTTTACAGGTTGTGAGTCAATGTCCCCGCCACCCTGTATACAACGCCACATGCGAACTCACCTCCTCCTCATACCTCTATAACATCAAGAAAATTCTTTTACGTATAAGTAAATCAAAATAATCTGAAACCAACCCTCCTAAATCCTCATCATAATCTCAAACTACAACGCTCAAACTTTTTACTCCACAGAGTACCACAGTACCAGTACTACAGCTTCAAAGTGAAGTTGCTCACGTGAAGAGCGTGCACTAACAAACTTGTCACTCAGTGTAGGAGCTAGTTAACAATGGGTTACGTGCATTAATACTCGACCCTACGAGACGACGTTGAGGAGCTGCGTACTTTCCGAATAGTTGACACTCTGTGACAATGAGGTGAACAATGAACATGCTTTAAAATGTACATAGATGTGTGTTTGGATGTTGATGTAAACTGTAGTGTATTACGCGTGTAGTTAAACTCATTTTGACATAAACTGCGTATTTAGTAGTCTAGTAACTAGGAACAGAAAGACTAAGCTTTAAAAGAGACCATGACTTCTGAGTTTGTTTCGACATTTCCTCTCGGGGAAGGGTGGGAAATAGCGGCGCCACCTAGTTTTAAAATATTGATCAAATAATTGACGTGTAAAAGTGTCTTAAAAGATACTCAAATAACAACACACACACACATACAAACATTACTTATACAACTTTATTTTATTCCATTCGTAAAAAAAAAGATGTTAAAATGAAAAATAACTTAAGGAGTTGAATAAGAAGAGAGAAGGAATACATCATGATTGATGAAAACACAGTAAAGTTTATATCGCGAAACATGTTGTTATAAGTGCACAATCACGATGATTTGTTGCGCAAACTATTTCAACGATCACAAAAGCCCCCAAAAATAGACAAAGGGGAACGCATCCACATAATACATCACTATGAAAATGATCCGCGACTTTTGCACCGCACTGCACGCCCCTGCCTTCACGCGTATGACCCTTTCGTCCGCCGCCTGTCTACACTACCGGCCGCAGTTTTAACCCCCCAGTCGTTTGTCATCTTACTACGCCCTCATATAAATACAAACAGCCAAGGCGGAAGCCGTGAAATTTAGAAATTCCTTTGTCGACGACTCGGCGCCACTTTGCCTTTATGCCTTTAGATCTACAAATTTTCAGATTTATTCTTTGAATAAATTTTGTGGTAGACGTTGTCGGCTTTGAAATTCAATTGGCTCGGGGTCGACACATTGCTGACGAGTTCGCTTCCTTTTTATTAAGGATTTTTTTTTTGTCTATCCTTTGTATACTGATTTTTGTTTTTGAGGAAACATAAATTTCAAAATTCCGTGTCTTTGTGTTGTAACGACGTGTCAAGTATTTATTACTTGCCCTTTTTGGGACTGTTTTGTTTATTTTTAGTTTTATTTTCAGTTTAGACACGACTGTATAAATGACAAGAGAGACAACTATGATTTAAAATGGAAAACTCAACATTCCTCTTCATGAATCTTCATTACAGAAACATTGAGTTGACGTAATGATCTGAAAAGGAAATTGAAGAAAATAATCAAATTAGTATCACCCTTGGTTACTGCAAACGTACTTTTCTTTTGCCCTGGACAGTTCGTATTTACCTTAGTAAATACAATAACACTAATCTTACTATTCCTTATGAAGAACCATTCTCTCTTCTTTCAGGCAACAACAGCAGCGTGAAACAAATTGCTCCGCAAACGTCACAGACACACCGCCTTACTCCAAATCCTGCTTCAATATTTCAGCACAGATGCTATGAAAAATTGAAAAATATTCGAACACAACATTCAAAACAAACACTACTGATTAACTATCCCACATACATATACAGCTTGACAAACTCAAACCAAACCACCCTAGGTATGCCTGTTATAGGTATAAAACTTTAAATTAGGTTTTTTATTATCTTATTCCAATCCGTTTAATAACATCAAGATAAAATTACTGAAGGTATTACGGTGATCATTGTCCTATAGACTGTGCATAACGAATTCACCATATTTTTAACCTACATATGCCTAACCTGCTAAATGTGAGTTTGTATCAAGGGGATAGTCTTCTTAACTACTGATCTGATTCCGACAATTATTTCACTAATGGGAAGCTGCAGTATTGCCGAGTGTCATAGGATATACACTGTTACATTCATGTTGGCATAACTCGACATAAATTATGGATCAACTGATTTTTTTTTTTCACGATTTCTGGGTTGGTCCCGTAGTAAAAGTAGTTCATAATGATGAGTACAATGACCCCTTTTAAGGATTAAAACGTTCAAAATTTAATGGTGTATAAATCTCGCATAGACTATAAGCGGGCAGAATAAATGGATATTAAACAACTGCAGAATTTGGCGTCAATTCAAAATAGTGACAAAAAAGTCGTATACATTCGACCTGGCCACCTTTTACAAAGAAGCTGGTCCATATTAAGAAAGTAGGTTTAGATAAATATCTTTGAAAGCCGTGACCCAACGTAGGAAGGTAGATAATTCAATCAGTTGAAGCAATTCGGTCTTTTGTATGTAAAGACCGTACGAACAGGGGTTGCCAAGCCTGGATTGCAAGTCTCCGCATTGTAAAGGTGACTGATTAGATGTATGGATATTGCTTTGATGTCTTTTTCTGTGTTTTGTTTTTGTGGTTATCCTGTCGTTAGGGGAAAGGAAGGGGAGAATAGAGCAGTCTTGTTTAGTTTTTATTTGGATCGAAATATAAGTACAGTTCGTTTACAGTTAAATACGTTATCTCTGCGAGCAGCAACTCAAAAGCAGTCTTATTCTAATTACAATAAAGATTACTGTGATTTTGACGTAGTTACCTCTCAATGGCAGGTAGCAACCCAACAACAAACTTATGTGTCGGGAATAAAAGTCACTGTGATTTTGACAGTTATGCAAAGTCACTAGTATTTTCACTGTGAAAGGACTGTAGATGACAAACTGTAGATACATAATAAGCATAAGCACTACTACTTTATCAGCCTATGATGTTCCCACTGCTGGGACACAGGCTTTCTCTCGGTGAGAGAGAGTGGGTCGTAACCTCAGTGCGGGTTGGTAGATGTCACATGGCTTCGAATGTTTGGTTCTAGGACATGTCGGTTTTATAATATGAAAAAATATTTACTTTGAAGCGTGAATACGCTTTTTATGTCGGCGCAAATAAAATGGGAAACAAGTTAACAGAAATAAAAATCCGTTTTTACAACAATCCGTTAGTTTGCTCTAGGATAAACAAAAAGCCATGTTTTCGTTTTCAAACAACAACAGAGTCGATTGTATTACATTTTAATTTCCGATTCATTTGCTGTTTCGTAAACTAGATTTATTTACAATTTGGTTTTTTGGATTAACAAGCCATTGAACAGTTTAATAAAAAAACTATCAAACGTCAATTTTATTCCTTGAATGAAAATCAGCCCTTAATTGTTTTTTTTGTGTAATTTCAAGTGGTACACACGACGACATTATCAAGTTATATATTTCCAGTTATAGCTGACCTCGCATTTATGGGCTTTTCGTACAATGAGAGGTCAGCTTATTGCTGAAAAAAATTGTTGTTCCATATAATTATCTTCGACGCCTAGGTATTACATTTTTCTATGAAACAGCTGTTTTTTTTTATAACCCACGAAAAATTTCACACCCCTCTATCATGTACCTACTGAATTTTTATGGTAACAGGTTGCGCGTCGATGTCCTTGTCACTGTACAGTCACGAACAAAAGGATGTATACACTCGGCTTTATTGAAAAGCGATTTACTCCTTTATTTTTTAATGAAATTTTATGTTGTTATGTACGTAGCATTTTCGAACCCATAGGTTTATGTAATGTGTCGTAGTTCAACGTTGCATTCGTTATTTCACGAAAAAATCGCAATTGAAAGTTGCCAAGTGTTGACATATTGGTGCTCGTGACTGTATGTCAACTAGATATCTATAGCTCAGGAGCTTCAAGCTTTGAATAAACACAATGAAAATTATTATCGGAATAAAAGATTTATTACCACAGGGCAATGAATCTTTTATTCTGTTCATAATTTTGAGTGTTCCTGAGAACAGTCTCAGGAACACTTGAAACCTACAAAATAAACAGAATAGCTACTTAGTAAACAGAGTCAACAACGAATTCTTCAGTTTAACATCATCTTGTTAAATTCCTCGTTATTCTTCAGTACTTCCGTTTTCTTTTTAATTAATTTTGACAAATTACCCAACCTTCTCAGGTTCTCTTTTCGTTTACGTTTAATTAAATACTGAAGTGACACTCGAAGGCATGTTGGACAGAAGTGGCCCCACGGCCCTGCGTTTTGTACTGTTCATTAATTACACTTGATGTTTTTTGGTGTTTGTACACTATGTACAGAACGCAGACCGAAAAGTTGGAGCCGTTTACAAAACATGCATTTCCTGCAGCGATCACATAATCACCTTTTTGAACTTATTTTTTATTTATTTATTCACGGTGAAGGTTGTGCGACAGTGTGGTAACATTTGCATGGGCAACATGACCAGAGATAGAGAAACAAGGGGAAGCCTTTGCCCAGTAGTGGGACACAATTGAGGACTGATTTTTCCAACGCCAAATAATTTTTTCCGAGGAGTGATTTTGAATTTTTGACAGTTTTTTCATACAAAAACTGTGAAACGTCAATTTTATTCCGCGAATAAAAGTTATCTGACGATGGAAAAATCATAATAAGTAAGGCTAATAAAATAAATAAATAATAAGTAACTTATATGTACAGTTCGCACCGCACATACAAGTTCGGTCATCAATGTCAATATCGGTCAATACTATAAAGTTACGCATAAAACAAAACAACGGGGAAGAGTATTATCAACACGAAAAGAAGAACTCATATAAAATCATTAGATTTGGTTAAATTATAATATCTAAACTTGATAAAATGAGATGCAATTAAACAAAATTCTTCATCTATCTGCCTAGCCTTTTTCCAAACATATATGTTGGGGTCGGCTTCCAGTCTAACCAGATGCAGCTGAATACTAGTAATTTACATGGAGTGACTGCTTTCCGGACCGCCACAACCCAGTTACTGAATAATACGATACCACCTTTTTTTGGGTGGGAAATCCTCATATGACTGAGGGCGTGACCGACTTTTACTGACCAAAACCCACCCGTGTTCCTTCAGTCGCCTGTGCCAGGGGCCACGGTATTTCTTTCGAACAACCCGCGGCCTTGGTAGGCATCGGCCCTAGCGGACCCCGTCAGTTCGTGCTGACATCTCTTTGAGGCGAGCGTGGAACACAACGCGCCGTCGACCCGGGCCTGGTCCTTACCGGGCGGCGAGCTGCCCATTGCTCGCCACCCGCAAGCCCGCGCCTACGATGGCCGGGAGTCAACTGTTGACTCCTGACGTCCAGGGCATCTCTTGCGGCGACTTGGGGCGTGAGGGCGCAGAGATTGCCTCTCCCTCATACGCTCCGCCTCCTCCTTTGCGAGCATTACTGCTTCGCAGAAGGAGGTGACGGCTTCCCATGCACTCTCACTCCGTACCATGGTCTGAACCAGGGTCAGACGCGAGAGATCACCGCCGCCGATCGCCGCCACGTGGACGCGGTGGTGCTCCGCCCAAGCCGGGCGGACCTCCAGCGTATACTCCACCGTGTCCTCCAGGCGATCCACACAGTAGTTACACCCTGGCGTTTCCTCCCGCCTTATCCTGAACAGGAACCTCCCGAAACAACCATGTCCGGTAAGGACCTGCCTCAGGCGGAAGGTGAGGGCGCCGTGGCGCCTCTCCAGCCACTACTCAAAGGGGGGACTTATCGCCGCAATTGTGGCGTGCCCAGCACTGGGTCGCGGCGACGCCATGAGATCCCGCCGGAGCTCTGTCCGCTGTACCGTGATTTCTTGCGGCAGCGGAGTTACGCTCCAGCGTTTTGCCTCTTCTCGCCACTCCCACATGTGGGCGAGGACTTTTGCCTCCGGATCCCATGGCAGCAATCCGGCAATAATACGATACCCCTTAGGAGGAGACTGGTGGTCAGACTTTCGGGCTACTGATGACCCGTAAGGATTGTTAAAGATCCACGAATAACAGCCGGGACCAACGGTTTAACGTGCTTTCCGAGGGACGGAGGGGTCTTGGTATGTGAAGAAGGGTCACCCATTCACGGACCAACTGCGGCAAGCGTAGCTTAACTTGATCGATCGACCCGTGCAGCTCTTAATGTAACATAAAATCAGCGAACATCTTCAGGCTACCCCTATCAAACGTTTTGTCTAGTAGGTCAACCAATGTTTTTAAGGACTCACTTGAGTAGGGATGCTCGAGAGCATAGTGTACTTGACATTTTACAGATAAGTGAACAACACGGGCACATCTGTATAGTTTTTGACCTTAACCTATCTAGTAGTAATTAATTTTAAGTCTAAATCACTACACACATAAAAACAGAACATAACGCTTTGTTTTCCCGAGGGGTTGGGCAGAGGTGTATCTATTAGTGCATCCACATTTCGCTAGATATGTTTAAGTCCCATATTATAGAGGCGAGCCTACTGCCATCAACCGGGCACAAACTCCGAGCTGTTACTGAGAAATTCTAGATAGTAAAACCTAATAACACTTTGAACGACGACCTGGGAATCGAACCCTGGACTCACTAAGTGGGTTACGATTTAGAATGAGATAATATTACATACTGAAAAGGAATATCTGACTGCGAGATTTTCTTTTTTCAAGCCATTGATGATGGCGAGATGACCTGGACGCGTACCGCAAAGGCTAGTTCGAAGTGGCGTGGGAAAAGAGTTCCTGGAAGGATTTGGAGAAGGCATTTGCCCAGCAGTGGGACAGTATAGACTAACAAAAAAAAGTCATTGATTAGATTACCTTACAAATTTTCATTTGTAGTAAGTATCTACCTACCTAGATTACCTACTACGTCATGTCTTCACAGCAGTTAATATTTTTAGTTCCGTTTAGGGAATGGTTTTATTTTTCGCGTTATTTTTAATATGAAGGGTGCGGCGGCAAAAATAAATTGACACAACCGATTACACAGGGCTAATAAAAAATACACGTAACACAATATCTTAAAACACACTCGATATGTATCATAATTCACCCCATTTTCAAAGATTTATAAGCGTGCGGTAAATTTCGGCCTTATTGAACGTATGTATGCCCTTATCTGTCGTGACATACATCCTACGATACTCCCTCACATAAACAAAACAGAGCAATTTTCATACTCAAGTCAATAGCTTAGAATAATAAGTGATAGTAAGTAATATTGGGGAAATCCACATAAGTCCCCTTATTCTTTAGCGTTACTATTGGTTCTCATGTTTATCTCACTTGGTATCTGAAGGCCAATTCTGTAATTAAAAACGTTCAAAATCTGGTCGCAATCGCATCTCATCGACAATCAATGTCAAAAATATAGGGAAATTAGAGGTATTTTTGACAGATTGAGACTGAGATCAGACTGTGAACGTTATTAACATTACGAGAATTGCCCCTTTGCAATTCTCGTAATTTTTCACGTTTTGTTATTGGTTAAACAAGTGTATGCAATGCTTCTCCGAAATACTCTCATGAAAAATAATGACGTAAAATATATTTTTAGAGTAATTTAATTTAATTGAAGAATAATATGTTGGAAAAGTATGAAAATTTCCTGTAAACGTTCAACACATCACATTATTCAAGTTGGTTTTCCTTAACAAAATTAGTATGGACATACATTTTTCCTCATACAATAGTCGTATATTTAAGTATAAATTCTGCCCGCGACTTTGTCCTCGTGAAATTTCTAGTTCCCCTGACCCGCCCCGTCGCATCGTATCGCCTGCCCGCACTATTACTGTGTTCTGTCTGACTTTTTTTGTTTTTGCTCGGCTCCTTAGTGTCTTAGCGTGATGTTAAGTAGCTTATAGCCTTTCTCAAGGATTGGGCAAAAATATTTTTTCAAATCCGACCGAAATTAGATCCAGAGATTAGCGCGTTCAAACAAACAAACAATCTCTTCAGCTTTATTATTAGTATACATATGTATATAGCATCCATTTATACATATTATAGCTGATCAATAATCAGTATAAATTATTGCAGTTTCTGCAAATATAATTGGATTTCAATGGAATTATATTTGCTGTAATTCAATTGACATCTTCAAAGTTTACTCTTGGTAGGGGTCGCAAGTAGAACATGGGAGGCGATTCCGGGGTGCTCTGCGTAGCGGGTTTACTTCACGAACCATTAAATTTTCCTGTTTGCATTTTTTAGCATACGTTACTCCCAAGACGAGAATTCTACTACCGTTTTACGATTGTAGTTTTAGGGGAACCGTTTCCTTTGAACGCCGCAGAACTGCCGCGAATTTATTGAATTTTATACTCATTGTGATCACACTTAAGTGAATTAGGAACGAATTTTAGTAGTAGGGGTGGGAATAATTGCCAAATTCTACTTTAGTGGTCTCGATTTATCTTTTGTGTTTATTCAATTGGAAGACTATCAATATTACCTTCTTTTTTGATGTGTTCAGCTCTTCATATCAGGTAATACCTAGTAGAAGATATATTTCTCGATACAGATATTAATTGAAAACGAAATGAGATCGATAACAGACCTACCCTTTGTACATCATCCTTTGTTTGTGGTGATATTGGCATCGCAATTATGTACAGTAATGAAAGCAATTAGAATAGTATTACGATTGTAGTAGGTATTTCTGCGATGTTAAGAAACGAGTAGATTGGTAGATTCCCTAAGTAGACTATTATCAATGAATCAACTCAGCCTATCGCAGTCCACTGTTGGACGCAGCCCTCTCCCAGTCTGCGCCATAATATCCTGTCCTCCGCATTCCGCATCAAGTTTGTCCCAGCCACTGTCTTAAGGTCGTCGGTCCGTCTCGCTGAGGGGCGTCCCACGCTACCCTTGCCAATACGCGGTCACCTCTAGGCCTTGTCTGCTCCACCGGCCATCGATTCTTCGACAAACACGGCCAGCCCACTGCCACTTCAGCTTGCTTACTCTGCAAGCTATGTAGACCACTATCTGTGGGGTAATTCTTTAACACACTAACAGTAGCAATGGCTTTTATTTTGACAGTTCAACAACATTCATTGCGTTATTTACGTTGTTGAGTAGACAAATTTTTCGAACATATAAAGCAATGAATGAGCAATATCCGTTAAAATGATTCAGATTGTGATTGAAGGTGTGTTACGCAATAGGCTATTTTCCTAAAAAATTCTAATTAGTCCGTCAGTTAGATTATCAAAAAATATTGAAACCGTATTTTTTCTTTTGTCGATTATTTAAAAAATAATGAAGATATCGCCCGTTAAAGTTCCGCGTGACGTCACTTGCTTGCGACACTTTTGCAAGTAAGTGACGTCACCCACTCCCAAACTTTGACGCGCTTTATCTTTGTAATTTTTGTTTTATTGACAAAAGAAAAAATACGTGTATTTTTCGATAATCTAACTGACAGACTAAATATAATTATTATATTTTGAACCAGGCAACTACCCTATTGGGATGCTGGTCTAGCTGGGATCTATGTACATATGTACTGATATTTGAGAGTCTTACCTCGGTGAGATACTGAGATCTAATGATGCATCGCTTGCATAAGTAATTAGGTCCCAACAGGTAGCGTGCATACATAATTAATGTTAATTTATTGAAAATACTGCAAATAATTAATATTTTGAAGGCTTATCTTAAGTGTGGCTTAATGGATATCCAAAATTTTGTATTTGGCAAACGATAAAATAAAAGATAGTTTTGGACATATTCCTAACATTATGCCGTTCATAACTAGCAAAAAAAAAAGATAAATGTCTGCTGTCCGTTTTTTGCTAGCAGTTGTGGAACGGGGTCAATTTTGAGGGACATAACCTCGGATCTTTTATGTTCTGCTGACTCGTGGGAAGTTTTTCTTCAAATCCTTTATCAAAAAGAACCAGCACACTACTTGCGTAACACACTATCAAAAAAATTATAATCTGAATCATTTTGAGGGATATTGCTAATCCATTGCTCCATATGTTCGAAAAATTTGTCTGTTCAACAACGTAATTAATGCAATGAATGTTGTTCAGCTGTCAAAATGAAAGTCATTGCTACTGTTAGTCTGTTATGTAATTACCCTGGAGGTTCTTAATAATTTAATTATAATCTAGCCTTTAAGACTAATGAGCTTTTCTAGATGGAAAAACCCAATTACACTGCCGGACCTGGGAATCGAAACCAGGACTGTATGCTCAGTGGTAGCGCTTGCGACTACTGCACCAACGAAGTAGTAATTAACTTGTACTAGAACAAGTTAATCCGAAATGAATCCGAATGTGTGAATGATGATATGGTTAAAAAGGGGGTGACTACCAAGATGACGACTAATAGAGAAGTATGGAAGAAAAAGACATGTTGCGCCGACCCCAAATAAATTGGGATAAGGGCAGGAGAATGATGAATGATGAGAACAAGTTAATCCTGTTAAAACTCTTTTAGACTGGCCCAAACACAGGCTAAACATCACATCCACAAAATTGAAAAAAAGGGCCTAGCATTTTGTGTCGCTGCATCGCTGCCAGCGTAAATAGTCAATCAAGTTTTTTAAAATGAAAAGCTGAAAAAGATCCGCTGGCCAGCTAATGGCTTTTAAAAATACAGTACTCTCTTTGAAGAGAGCTCTATTATTCAAAATATTTTAATGGACAGTTTTAACCCCGTCGATAAAGCAGTGAACACCATTTTAAATATTGACTAGCTCTGAATAACTAACGGGTTTTTTCAACGTTATTTTTGAATCACGTATGACGTTGAAATTAGGTTGTTTAATCTGAAACCTAATTTTGTTTCATAGGATTTTTCTATTGCGTGATACAACTGCGGGATACTTGCGTAACACATTTACATGCCTTTCATGTAGACATCATCATCTTCCTTGCCTTGCCTGGGTCGGGGTTGGCTTCCAGTCTAACCGGATGCAGCTGGATATCGATATTATACATGGAGCGACTGTCTATCTGACCTTCATAACCCTGGGTAATAAGATAACCCTTGGAAAGGACTGGTTGTCAAACTTTCTTCTGACTACCCTTAACGACTGGCAAAGATCTGCAAATATCAGCCGGGACCAACGGCTTAACGTGCTATCCGAGACAAGGAAGGATCTCGGTTTGTAAGTAATGGCTGATCACTCTTCGTGATGATAATTCAACAAAATAATTGGGGTGCTGTTCTAAAATGTACTTATAAGGGTCAACTTTTTGGTATTACCAATTTATTATACGTAAGAATATTTAAATCATTTGTGACAAATAGCATAAGCATAGCATAGCATAGTAAGCCTATAATGTTCCCACTGCTGGGACACAGGCCTCCTCTCTGTGAGAGAGTGTGGGCCACACGGGCCTAGTGTGGGTTGGTAGATGTCAAATGTCTTCGATTTTTTGTTCTAGGACATGCCGGTCTCCTCACGATGTTTTCCTTTACCTTTATGAGAGCAGTGGTGATGAACTTATTTACATAAAGTAAAGCTCTTGGCCTACGACTTACAACTGCGAGTGGTAAGTCGTAGCTTCAAACCCAGACAAGGGTTTTTTTGTGACAAATAAATTAGTAAAATTGTGATTGTACAAACCAGTTTCATATTTTTCGCTAGTGCTTCGCTAGCCAGCAATACACACAAATCAAAACATTTCTCCTACTGCGTCGTGTATTTCTATTTTGTTAATATTTGACCAATTTCAAACAGTTACCAAGCCCACATTTCAGTTCCACTAAAGTTATAGGAAACAAAACAAAAACACCGAACCGAAAACTAGGTCTGAAACTTTGTAATAATCACCAACAAATTCAATCGGTTTGCAATAAAACTGAACGAGTGGCCAGCGACTCCGGAACCGAGCAGTTGACCAGAAACCAAGTTACGTGACCCGTGGTAATAGATTCTGAACTTTATGCGACAGGTGGTAAGGTGCAAAGGAAATGCAGGATAAAACTTGCTGCTCCTAGTTGCCCCTAGCGGATGTTCACGACAGTCACCTTATTTGGCGTCAGTCCAGCATCACCCGGCAAACTTTTATGTTATTTCAATGCGGTTTAACTGAAAGAATTACATTTGCAATCCAATAGACCCTTACTTTGTTATTAAACTCCATTCTGGAACGAACCCAAAGAGAACGCTCTCATTATGCAGATTTATGTATTTGTGGCGTTGATATTGACGTAGTAATGACGTATTAGGCTTATTATAATACTAGGGAACCGTCCCTGCGTCGCACGGTTTTTACGACCTGTCAAAACTTCGAGATTTATCTATACCTTCTATTAAATATTACTATAATTAATTAATTATTATTATTTATTTATTTATAATATAATATTATTATTATAAAGAAGTAAAGGGTTAATCTCCGGAGCTAATGATCCAATTCAAATCTTTTTTTTTTCACTGGTACCAGGCTTCATTATTTCCGAGTGCTTTAAGCTATAAATTATTTTTATATCTTGCATTTTAGCTGAGCTATCACAATGTTTGTCTAGCAAGTCGGAAAGGCGACGCGATGCGACGGGTTGGGTCGGGGGAACCAAAAATTCCAGGCGGACGAAGTCGCGAGCATCTATTTAATTATATGTAAGTTGAATATTAATCCTACTAATATTATAAACGTGAAAGTTTGTATGAATGGATGGATGGATGTTTGATGTTTTTTCACGCAAAAACTACTAAACGGATTTGGATGAAATTTAGCACACAGATGGTTTTTAACCAGGATTAACATATCGGATACTTTTTATCTCGATGTTCCCACGGGATCGTAACTTATGCGGGTGAAACCGCGGGGCGCAGCTAGTGTATTATACACACAAACCCTCCGGAATAAATTCTCTAAATGATGGTGAAGTCCGCATTAAAATCCGTTGCGTAGTTTAGAAGAACCACGCGGTGACACACTCAGACAAGAATAGCAACTTGAATACATAATAATTATGTATAGATATTTATGTAGATTTATAAGGCAAATAAAGATTTAATATGTAGACATATTTTGTATAATTGACGTAAAATGATCTCCCGCCACGCCTATAACTCTAAGTGGTTTTGCGGAAGATATAACAACTTTTTTAGCTAAATTTGGCCTTTAATGTTACGTTGGTATTTGGTTTTTAGATTAATTTTGTTATATAATAAAATGCAAGCTTATGACCAGAATTAGGTGATTAACTAAATCACCTTGGCTGGCTATATTATCAACTTTGACACACTCTTTATTTGGCTTTATATAGATATGCAAAGATTTCAGACGGAGCTATTAATAAAGGTATTTTAATAAAGGTTAGATCAGCGTTGGCGTCGTGTAAAAGAAATTTTAGCAAGTAAGAAATCCAAAAAAAAATATTGCTCTTATTTCTGTTTTAATCTTATTGGATTTTCAATGCTCAGCTCTTCGCCGAGAGTCGAAAATCTAACATCACTTATCTAGTTATTAATCTTTTTCTGTAACTATTAACTTATTGTGCGGCCAACAGGCATGCGGCTCACCTGATAGATATCGGTCACCGCTGCCTATCTTCAATGTCAGAGACATCGCAATCGCGTGTGCGCTGGCATCTTAGATACAAAGCCTAAATGCCGCATGTGTCTCTAATTAGCCATACAGGGTGGCAGGGACATCGACGGGCAACCATGAATTCAGATCATGATTCTAAAAAAAAAAATTGACTGTGTTACTACCACTAGAGGGTAGTAAATCCTCATAACTCCTTCACAAAGACTTTAATACTACTAAAAGGTATTTGGGCAAAGAATCAGCATTGCCATTCAACGTGGCAACGCTGCCAGCCTTTTGGGCACTTCCTGTTGACAATATTAATTTGATGCCCTATGATTTCTTCGCCGTTTTTTATACTAGTACATATTATTGTTATTTATTTTAAGAGCTTATAAATTATGTGAAATCCTGGTTGAGGATAAATGTATTATTATCTATAGTGCACGCTTATTATTTAACGTAGGCAATGATAATTTAAATTGTGTAATTAAAAGGTTAATAAAATGTTTGTAGGACGTTTAAAACACAATACCACGGTGAATAATAGGTACAGCCGTATTTGGTAAGACTGGGAGCCGACCCCAACATTCTTTGGAAAGGCTAGGGAGATGATGAAATAACAATAACTTATCCTTGCATACATTGTGAGTACATTGAAGATGTATTCGGTTATACCACACAGTCTGCCTATCTACTATTTGCAATGGTTCATCGACAGAACATGAGAAATGTCATAAGAGCCAATGTATGCATTGAGCTTTATAAAGAGACTGTCAAACAGCGGGGTAATTACGTAAAACATTTTCTGTAGAAATGCCTTTTATTAGGGTTCCGTAGCCAAATGGCAACGGAACCCTTATGGATTCGTCATGTCTGTCTGTCTGTCTGTCTGTCTGTCCGTCCGTATGTCACAGCCGCTATTTTCCGAAACTATAAGAGCTATACTGTTGAAACTTGGTAAGTAGATGTATTCTGTAAACCGCATTAAGATTTTCACACAAAAATAGAAAAAAAAACAATAAATTTTGGGGGTCCCCATACTTAGAACTGAAACTCAAAATTGTTTTTTTCATCAAACCCATACGTGTGGGGTATCTATGGATAGGTCTTCAAAAATGATATTGAGGTTTCTAATATCATTTTTTTCTAAACTGAATAGTTTGCGCGAGAGACACTTCCAAAGTGGTAAAATGTGTGTCCCCCCCCCTGTAACTTCTAAAATAAGAGAATGATAAAACTAAAAAAAATATATGATGTATACATTACCATATAAACTTCCACCAAAAATTGGTTTGAACGAGATCTAGTGAGTAGTTTTTTTTTAATACGTCATAAATCGTAACGTAACGGAACCCTTCATGGGCGAGTCCGACTCGCACTTGGCCGGTTTTTTGACAACATTCATTGCGTTATTTACGATACATTGCGGATTAGCAATATCCATCAAAATTACTCAGATACAGAGAAATTGATAGTGTGTTACGTAATTAGGCTGCTGCTGGTGAGAGATAGAGGCGACGTTCTGCAAAACCGAGCTTTTTAGATTCCGTAGCCATATAGCAAAACTGAACCCCTATAATTTCGTCACGTCCGCCGTTTGTCCGTCTGTACGTCTGTCACTGCACTTAGTCAGTTTTCTAAGCCTGGATGTGCCATAATAGGGCCCGATCACACGAACCATAACCATAACACATCGCAGCGACAAAATGTGGGCAAGCACTGGTTACTTGTATTTGTGAATAGTGTCGCTGCAGCTTCTTGTAGTCCATCATCATCATTAACCTATAGCAGTCCACTGTTGGACATAGGCCTCTCCTTTAGTAGACTCCTGTAGAAGTTTTCTTGTAGTTGTGTTGTAGTAACTACAAAGTTTCGATATGGTTCCGTTGACGGGAAACCTTTAATGTTTCTATATTTTGTCTCAAATAAATATCTTGGGACTTCTGCGAACACGCTCACGTTGACCGACTGTGGTGAGATAATGTATGTATACTGTGGTTATATGTATAGGTACTGTGTATGAACCAACGCCGTCTTGGTCAGCAATATTATTTGAAGTTAAGGCTATCTGGTTCCATATTTATATGCTGCCTACGCTCAGAAATGCTCATATCTACATAATTATAGGTACAAATTCATATGTCATATTGTCCTATATGCTTTTAAACTGTATTATTAATTTATTAACCTTTAAGTGATCGAATTTAGATCGCTCATTAGCTAAGTATGGTCATAAAAACATAATAAAAAACCAAACATTTTTAATGTTTTAGCTAACCACGATTTTTTTCAAATGCTAAGTTTTTTTTTTAAATTAAGTGATATTCAGTTGCATTAGGTTAGAGTGGAAGCCAAGCCCAACATAGTTGGGTAAAGGCTAGGAAGATGATGATGAAGTTTTTTTAGGGTTCCGTACCTCGAAAGGAAAAAAACGGAACCCTTACAGGATCACTTTGTTGTCCGTCCGTCCGTCTGTCTGTCTGTCAAGACGCTTTTTCTCAGGAACGCGTGGAGGTATCAAGCTGGAATTTATATCAAATACTCAGGTCTACTGACCCTTGGAGCTGTGAATAAATCAAACTTCTAAGAAAAGCAAATTTCCGCAAATTTTCGACACTCGCAAGGGAATCAAAACCTACGGGCCTACCCGTGAACTTAGAATCTTGAAATTTGGTACGAAGCAACGTCTTATAGCACAGATAAAGGAAATATTGCGAAAACCGTAAATTTGTAGTTACATACCTACAAATTCGTACGGAACCCTCGGTGCGCGAGTCCGACTCGTACTTGACCTGTTTGTTGGCATGGCTACAAAGAAAAAGGTAAGAGGAAGACCTCAAACAACATGGATGACGAAGGTCTTATAGGACATGAGGGAGATGGGACTTACGGAAGATGAACAAGATCGCAATAAATGGCGTCGCATGATTGGGAAAGCTGAGGAACGGGAAAAGGCGATGCCAAAGAAGAAAAAGAAGTTTTTTTTGAAAAACAAACATATAAAATGAATAATTGTGGTAATTTTTTTAGACTTAAATTATGTGGCTTCAATCTTAAAAGGAAGTACCACCGCCATTTTTCAAATTGCAGACAATTATTGATCTCACATTGACCCTGTATGACTATAGAAGTAATTTTGGTACTTGGTCATATTTCTTTAAATTGTATTCAGAAAACAAACAAGATTTTTTTAAATAAAGCCGCTGTTTATAAATAATGACATGATAATAAAGGAATTTCATTATTTTTTTTCGTATTTTTTGTCTTTCTTTTTTTTCTTTCTAATTTGCATTTAATCTGAAGTCATGAGTTGCGTGCGACTACGCATTCAATATCAATCTTCGTTAATATTCCAAAAACAAACATTAGGTATTATCCCCACGGGGATATGTAAACAACCTTAAAAATTATTCTGCCGCATTATTAGACTGAAGGTTTACTTATGGACGGTCCGAATGAAAGAACCTATAAAAACAAACGTAGACACTGAAATGAAAAAATAATTTAATGAAAGAATCTTTCATTTTGTACTGCGAATAGATAATACATTGATCGTGAAAAAGTAGTGACAGTAACAATTAGGTACTTATATATGTGAAGTTAGGAAAAAATTGGATACCGTACAAAAAAAAATATGATTATGTTATTTCGTAGAAACATCCTCTGTGATTCGATTTTTTATTTTTGATTGAGTATGTAATAAACCCAAAATAGATTTTTACCTTCCACACAAAAAGCGACACCTATTGTTCAAGAAAAGATTTAATTTATAATTTGTCGTACGAGTAAGTACATTGCTTTAGTTTTTTTTTGCCCTTCACCATGTTATCTAAACTAATAATTTGAAGAGAAAAGATTAGATTTTCTGTATGTTTGCGTTTGTTACGCTTTCCCGCTAAAACGCTGTACGTATTTGGATGAACTTTGGCACATAAATAGATGGATTAGAACATAGGATACTTTTATCCCGATATTTCCACAGGTTCAAACTTATGCGGGTGAAACCGCGGGGAGCTGCTAGTAATATTTATAATTTGTGTGAAAAACATTCCATGTTATAAATGCTTCATCTATCCTACAAGTTTTAAGCCTCCCTCGGGACTCTCTTACGGGACGGAAATAGTACATAGGTGCCTACTTCATTCGATAGTTTCACAGCCATTTGCCTCTACGAGAGACAACTCCAACTTGGGCAAGCCCAGCTAGCAGCCTTGCTAAGAGTTAAAAAATAACTTCCCCACTAGCAAATTTTTTCATGACAGCTTGTAAGCAAGAAAGTTTTGAGTATGAATGTGGATAAGAGTAGGGGAAGACCAAAGCAACGATGGATAGATAGTGTGAAAGATGATTTGAGTAGAAAGGGGGTAACTACTGACATGACGATTAAAGAAGTATGGAAGAAGTAAACCCGCTGCGGTGACCACAAATATAATAATAGAAAAGGGCAAGGGAATGGTGATGATGAAAGAATGATGACTTGTAAACAGAAGCATACAGTACAGCTGAATATTGTGAAGCTCATAATTATCGACACAATGACAAAAAACCGCGAGACACTAGAAAGTGATGATTTTGGGGCTGTCTGTTTTAGCCTTGACTTTCAAAAAGCGTTTATTTATAGTCAATTCGAATAAAATATGACTTGTGACATATGGTCCCAGCTCCCGGCGGAAGTGTGCAGCGCATGAGATGGACACGATCCATCAATGAAGCTCGAGCGATGAGTATTTCTATCCGCCCACGACGCCACCACCTGCTCGTCGACGGGGAGGACGCCGGCCGCCGAACGGCTTAGGACCTCGAGGCCCACCGGCCTCTGATAGGGTCCCAGCTCCCGGCGGAAGTGTGCAGCGCATGAGATGGACACGATCCATCAATGAAAATGTCATGCGCTCATACTATGGGGCTACAGAGGGGGGAAACAATCTGACCGCGTACCGTGTTCGGATGCTCTCTCTTTTTCAGGCGCTTGAGCCAGCTGTCAACGTGTCGGCAAGTAATCTACAGTAAGTATCAGAACGGCGTGGTCGTGAAAAAATAGTCAATCGTCCCATACATTTGGGTCGAGTACTAAAGTTTTGTATGGGGCACTTGGCATTTTTTCCCGTTTACAGAGAAAGTTGTTCAGTTTGATGTTCTGTAACACACCCTTAATTATGACCACCTCTCTCTGATAAAAGCTGTATAGTCTTTCGAAAAATTGCCGGACCCAAAAAGTTTTTCCATCACACTTACGCAACCCAAAAATAGTAGCGAATATTATGTAGTTTCTCCACCCTTTTTTCTTTTAACCGCATCACGTTCCAGGGTATCTTTTTAGTTAGTTGGTCGGGCTCCAATTAAGGCGAGGCGCCACCGTCCTGCTTCCGCTGGTTCACCGACAAATCGCTGTCCCAATCTTTATTGTATGAATTACATCGAATTTAGCTGCTCACTGAACATTTTGTTTCAGTTTCGGGTTGGATTGGATAATTGGATCGGTTTTTGGGTTTAAAGTACGTAGAAATTGTGTTTGATTGCTTTAAAATTTGTATATATCATAAGTACATAATTTTTACGATTCCTTTGTCTGACTAAGGGTATGTACGGAATTACCGATACATTATCTTCAGTACAGAGAAATTAACTTTTAATGTTTGACTGCTTTTAACATAAACTCACACCTTATTCCCATTGGGTTGGTAGAAACCTCAGAACGCCACCTGCTACGATTCTTACATACTCCTTTTGCCTCTTTTACGTCTATACAAAATACGTTGCCAGCACTACGCACCTGACACCTTTCTGAAGAACGTCACTACTAAGGACACTATATATCCTCCATTTTTTTTTTCCCGGGGCGCAAAATCCTCATAGATGTCTGCCGCCATAGGGTGTCTGTCAGACTCTTACTGACTAAAAACCACCTAGTGTTCCATCTCACACCTACGCCGGGGGTCGTGGGAACGTAAGATACTACCGCAACCCCCGAGAGGCCGAGACTATATGTCCTCCTAGGGCGACCCCTCCCAGCGTTTCCTTTCGTTTTGACTGTTTTTAATATTTTAGAAGAGCCCATGTTCACTATTGTTGGGACTGGTCTTTCCTTTAGAACCCTTTAATTAAAGTTTAAGTCTGCATCAACCTTCATTTCGACGTAGTTTTTAGCATCATAAACAAGGATACTGCTGCCCACCCCCGTGAAATTATCAACTAGCAATGAAATAAAACCCGAAGAAAATAAGAGAACATAATTCTGGACTCTTTGCTCTTCTTTATAAAGCATGGTATCGCTTGAAATGATCTATAGTAAAACCAAATTGAGTTCAAAGATTGCTGTAGCATGCCGCCCCATTGACCACGAAAAGCATACAAACCCGTTCCCCTAGTTGACTTTTAAATTGCATAGGAGGGCAAGCTACCAATATTCTATGTGGGGCAGGACAGTTTTGAATTCATCACTGAAAATGGAGCTGATTCAGTCTTGTTTTGCTAAACTAGCCTCAGCAGTGTTTTTCACGATTTTTAAGACTAATCTTAAAGTTACTGTAATAAAATTTATTGATCTTCTACTTTTTATAACTCATAAAACTGAAATAGGTAAGGTCTCTTAAAAAAACAAAAAACGAAGAACGGCCATAGACATTTTGTAAAAACAATAGCCATAAAAATGCATCATTGGCATTCTAAATAAACTAGCCCTATAATCATAATCGATTTGTTTAACATTACGGCACAACACTAATTTGTATTATTATCCGATTATAGACGGAGTCGAAACCCATTATGGGTCACCACGTTATATTTCAAGCTCGCGTAACAGAGTAGCAATAAACGTCTCGAAGACAAGTCACGCTAATCGAACTCCGCCTGATTTCCATAAAAATATCATTCGACGATATAATTACAAAAAAACACCACTTTTGTACCGACTGCCTTGGGACGTCCTTCGATAAAAATATTTGGAAGGGCGTTGCACCGTGAATTTCTGATCGTATTTTTCCGATTGGCTTCGGGTACGTACGGTGATATCCTGGCCGGGACCTATTTGGCAGTGTATCGAATGTTTTAAATTATTTCGAAAAGGAAGCGTGGAGAGAGATAAGGCGGTGCGCAGTGCAGCATCCTCGGGTTCGCAGTGCGTCGGGCAGAGTGGCGCCGGCCACTTGGCACAGCTCTCGGTCAACGTCCTCTGCCTCCATAAAAGCCTCCATAAGCTTGAGCCAAAACAATTTCGCCAAATTTCTTGCCAGTGCCCTAACACGCATGATTTTACGATCCTTCCGCTCCTCTCTCCTCTGGATGGGCTCGTTTATTTTTGGTTGAGCAACTCGTGATATTTTTATTGAAATTTGAGGCGCTTGGTATTTATTTATCGCGTTATCAGATCAAATATTGCCTTCACATCCCGATGTTTATTGCCAATGCGGGTTGACCGCCTTTACTATGCCCGAATTATACTGTAAAGTTTGTCGAAATGACTATTAATATTGCCCATTTAATTCTTGACAGATAAGTCAGATTTTCACTTTGGTTTATTGTTATTGATAAGTATTGTAATTAGGTATACGATGTACATATAACAACGCTTTAAAATTCTACCATTTTGGAGTACCTGTTGAACACTCATTTGAGCAGAAAATCCTTTTTCATAATATTAAATACCCACTTTGCCATTTTAGGAAAAAGATTGCCTAATATTAAATACCTTATAACTAAGTTGGTGTAAAATGAAGTCCATATAATTTGTCCTCTGAACGTGGCGCTAGTTAGAACAATAAATTCAAGCACCTACCTACCTACCTTATAAATGGTTCCCTCTTACCCTCATTCTTTCGATGTGATTCAAATGGCAGAAAATTTGGCCTCTAAGTTATGGACCGATTTCGATTAATCAGGCTCACAAAAAATATGCCGCCAATAAATTATATTGATTCCTACATCGAACATTCATCAAGCCAACGCGATATGGGTTGGCTTAGGGACCTCGGCGACTTGAGGTCAAAAGGAGTTATATATTTCCGACGCCTGCACATTGTATTATGGCACGCCTAACAATGTTTTATGTGTTTAGTATGTTACTTCCGTATATAACATTCACACAATAGCAGTGTACAATTTATACTGTAAAGATTGTACAAATAGTTGTGAAATTCCACAAGCTTATAGCGTAAAAGTTGGTAAGCTAAGTAATAAATGTTTACAACAGAAAATAAATCACACACACACACACCCACTAACACTACCTGCACACCTGAACACTATCTGTCCACTTCATCATAGTTGTGTATGTATTTATTTTATTTTAGAAGTATTTATGTATGTTTATTTGTTTGTATATATTCTCGTAATATTTGTTTAGTTTTTAAGTGAATTGTTTATTTTTGATTCTATGTATTATTGTTTGTCTCCTTTGCTCTATCACACGCTGTCTACATCTCTGTATTTATTGTCCTATCTCAGGTATGCTGGAAGAGATTTCTTAAGAAATAAGCATCACCTCTGTACCTATTTTTTCTGTTCTGTTTTCCAATGTCTGTTTATATATGTGTGTACATAAATGGTTAAATAAATAAATAAATGTTTTTATAATCCTATATACACCTTTAGTGATGTCCCCATTAATAAACAATTCTCTGTAGAAGTTAAAAAAGACAAAGCTAAAGGAGAAAGAATATCGAGGGAATTAACTTATCTATTTACCATTATATCCTGACAAACTAATCTACATGAGTACTACGAGTAAGTACCGCTACATATTCTACAAAGACTGAGATTCCTACATTGGCAAAATCATACACAAGACATATCCTATGATCGTCCTACATATGGTGATGGGAAATAGAAATATTATAATAAATTTCCGTTTGACGATTATGATGTGTTTTCTTTCTTTCTTTTTCTTTATCATCATGAATGTAATGATCATGATTATCACGAAGCATTCCCTTGAGTGTGAATTGCATCAGGACCCAGACCAGTCTACAGTTGTAAAAATCGCAGAAACTTTCATAACAGACTGTTGGTGGGACCCCTAATCGACAGTCTAAGCTCTCCAAGATGGGTTATGATAAGTAGTGCAAGTTAACTAGTCTCATGGTGATATGTTTGGGGTAATTCTACGGTTAATAAGTGATTAGCCCTTCACTGCAACAGTAGCTGTACTTTGGGATTTGTATACCAAGGTATTAAGACTGACCTAGACTAAAGTAGTTAAATAAACAATAGCTTAATAATTTATTATCCGAAAATGTCACCGAACTGAGTATTAAAATGTACATGCCAAACTATATAAATACTTGTGAGGTGAAAGGTTGGAATCCCATTCAATACAGACAAATATTTAGGGTCTGGCTAAACCTCCGAGTATTTGCATTCTTTTGGCATAATCATAATTCTATGTGTTTACTAGTTTCAATTTATTTCTAACACTGTGGTTAGGGGTCTCCAATTTTGACTGTGTAAGTAGGTAGAGTAGCAGATCGAGTTTTGTATAAAGGAGATGTAGAATTAACAACAATCAAACATTTTTGCAATATAAATTTATTATCACATTTCATAAATAAGTATCTAAATTTAAAATATCTAAGCACTTAAAACTAAAGTATAAATTACATTTATCTAAGCAGACACTTTCTTAGACCGAGCGATGCCCAAATTGACCCACTTTTGTACTTTAGACATTACCAAAAGAATTATACATTACAAATTGTGATCGAGGTTGATCTGTCCATCAAAATGCGTCAATGATATCCTGGCTATGTTAAATCCAAATGTCATATTCGTGAACAATATTTTGATCTTGAACTAAATGAAGGTGATTGTTAAATAAATTGCAGTCAGTCGGAAGATGAATGAGGTTACAATGGAAAATGCAACATCGCCTACTTATTTCAAAATACTGATTCAGTGGATGATGATGATAATTATATTATTCTTTTAGTTGACTTTCTCGTATATCCATTTCCCGGAGTAAGGGGTTTCTAATCTCTTGACTGAGGGGCGGAAGCCTTTCTCGTCGGCGGTGTAGTCCACGCGGTACATGAAGCCGTCGGGTCCGATGTACTCGTAGAAGCCCTTGGAAGCAATGCCTTCATCGATGGTGTTCGGGTTCTTCAGAACTGCCTTCTCTTCAGCACGGATTTTGTTTTCGGTCTCGAAACTGCAATAGAAAATGTTAATTAACTCATGGTTACTTCAAAGCTAATATTCCTATTACGATGCACTTATTTTAAAATGACAGGTCTCGTCTAGTCCAGCATTTGGTGCATTATTGACTTTATTACTTTTCAAAACACGTTGATTACGATTCAATCCTCATTTATTAGATCGTCTGTTATGTCAGTTATGTTATTTCCTGTAATTAATAACTGATTTGTATTTGATATTATTGGTTCATTGTTAACAATATATCAACGCTAAACCGATCTCATCACAGTTATTGTAACAAGCTCGTATAATGTCAATTTGGCTGTCGTAAATGATTATAAATTATTTTGAACTATGACCCGCGGACGGTTTGTGTCGGTCAAGGTAGTTTTTCATAGTGACGAATTATTCATCTGCTTTATTCCCATTAAATGACCAAGGACTAAAACCAAACTTTGTTAGGACTTGTTTGATTGGTTGATTATCCTCAGTATCATTAATAACTTGATTAATTGAGTGTTTGACTTGTAAGGAAGAAGTAGTATTTAGAGAAGTAATTGTATGTGTATTGATATTATTTTTCCGGCGATAAGATTTATTGCCACGTATCTTTATAAGTCGGAACCGGAATATGAGCGCACAATATTTATAGCTATACTCAAGCGAATGATACTTTTATGAGCTTGCACGCCCAATGTTATTGGACAACGCCCCGTGGTTTTGCAGTAACATCATAATCGAATGGAATATATCATT
Organism: Apamea anceps; assembly: GCA_951799955.1. Taxonomy (NCBI): domain Eukaryota; kingdom Metazoa; phylum Arthropoda; class Insecta; order Lepidoptera; family Noctuidae; genus Apamea; species Apamea anceps. The sequence goes on from OX637501.1 coordinate 8,560,290, forward strand.
ATTTTTAGCACTTTCATTTATAATTCAGAAGGCTTTGAAGTCTTCCATATGCAAATAATCCCGATAAGCTTGACATTCAGCGATGCAAGGTCAAAATCTGTGTAGGAGACGGGAAGCCAATAAATCTGTACATTACGCTTCTCTAGTATGTTAATGATTTTATTACCATAAGTTGGCGCTTCAAAAAAGTTGTAAATCAATTAAAGTTTATGAATAAAGCTCGTTCAACGTTTTATTAGAGAATTAATGTTCTTTAAAAATAACTTTGCATTCTATGAAGAGCGGAATTAATTTGCTTTTAGTAGGTGAAACAATAAATTTGTTTAATGTTTTAAAGTTGACTGCCTCGTACATAAGCCCATGTGTGTGAGCATTGGGTTGGAAACTCCAGCCCCACCAGTCTCGACGTTCATAGCGATCGCTTTACAACCGAAGTCGGTCGCAAAGTCCTGTCACTCCATACATTTCACCTGTCAATTCGGGACTTTGCGACCGAATTCGGTCGTAAAGCGATCGCTATGAATGTCGAGACTGCTGGGGCTGGTTTGGCAACATATTATTAGGTTTCGCCATTCAAAATTTCTCAGTAGCAGTAACAAGTTTTGATTCATGCCCTAGTAATGTCAATCTCTCCCTATTACGTGGGACTAAACAAAACAGCTCTGCCTAACCCTTCGGGGTGTATAATTCACGTTTTTATGTTTATGATTTGAAGTTTGAACTGATTTCATTCAGATAAAACATGTTCTTGATCTAAAATCTTGTCCTCTAAATTCCAATTCAAAACAAAGTCAAACGTTGCAGACAAACTTCAACGTTTGACGTTGTTTTGAATTGGAATTTAACCTACTCTGTTATTTTACATTGCAATCGCTGCATATATAAATGCAAATATCGGATCTCGGGTGCGAATACGATTTCTGTGAATAAAAGGTCGTGATCGATTCTGATTTAGTTCGAGAATCTATTTGCTTGGTTAAAAGATATTAGAATTACAAACTACCCAGTTTCTTTTTATTCCATTTGATGTATTCTTTTTCTTTGCGTGTCAGTGACTTGAGATTATAGTCGTTTTGTTTTTTTTTTTAATATTGATATCTTATATTCGGATGGATGTTGACATTGTTTAGACCCTTATTTTAGAATGATCCTCGAGCGTTGATTATTGGTAAGTTAATGTTGTTGTTTATGTAAAATACTCACTCAAAATCGTATTTGTCCTCTTTGTAGTTATGGTTCTGCTTGATGATCTTGATACCATTGTTCTTGTAGTACCCATCTTTGTAGAAGGGGTTGTCTTCACCTGGGTACTGGATAAGCCTGTACTGGTCTACGGAAGCTTCTCCTACGTAAGGCTCATAGTCGTGAGCATAAGGTCCATAGCCACCATCATAAGGATTGTCAATGTGGATGTAGGGGTTCGGCACGTGGATGTACTTTCCCTCGTTGCTAGGAATGTATCTGAAAAAAGAAATGTCCTTTTAAATATTGGTCTTTCTTTACTGTTTGTTTTTATTATCATGCGGAATTTTTACTATGCACTTTCTTTGACTTTATGGCTCATAAACCGTTAGCTTTTTTACCGTGATTTGATGCAAAAGATTTGCATATTGCTCTTAATTAAAATCGCTTTTAAGTGAAACGGTAAGAGTTCATCGAGAATTAATAAAATCTCTAAATCTGCTCCACTTTTAGTTGAAATCTGGATTCTCGTTTAACTTCGAGGCATTTTTAGAAGTTTTGTTGTTGCTCCGGGATTAAGTGGACTTGGCCTAGTTGGGCCCGAGTAGAAGTATATTTTATTTACTCGAATTTTAAAGTACTGTAGGAACCTTCCGGGGATTAGCAAGAACGGTCTTGCTAAAATCGATGGATAAGATCTAGGATAAACCGTTAGTATTTGAATGCAGGTATTTCCAACTTAGTAATAGTAAATAGATCTTTATCTAGAATGCAAGACTACTCAGTGCGGATTAAATGTCTAAATGAATAAACAAGTTGCATTGACATTTACTTACTTGCCATCGTCGCCAAATTTATAAGGGTTCCATCTGCCGTCTTGACTGGGGAAGCTGGCCACCGCCACGATGCATAGTGCAAGCACGATCTGGAAATATTTAAAGAGTTAGTATTTTCATCACTGATTTTTGCTAAAAATTATTTTAAATAAAGAAGGCAGTGTAAATACTAAATTAAAAAAAAACTATAACATTGGGAACAAAATAAATAAAATAATATTTAGTACGTACCTCTACAGAATACATCCTGATAGATCACTTCACGAAAGCTTCTTGAAAAATAATGTCTGAATAACTTCGAACGTTACAGTTCTTCAGGCCACTTGTCACAACTGAACTGGGTATCACAATGCGGAAATTTATATTCACGGTCACACTGCTGTCCGTGTGTACACTCCTTAGAGGATTTCAAATCGTTGTGTTGATTTCGAAATCGACGCGTCGCTTTTATACATTTGCAACATCAAGTCATCTCTTCTGCAGGAACACACACACAGATGCGCGGTCTTGCGTCGTACGTAATCATCACACACATACAATTCACGCATTTTTTTATCATCTTTGCATACCATTGTTGGTCAGAGTTACTTTATTGGGGTATCGGTGTCATTTAGAAAATTATCTCCGCCTTAAAAAGCACTCAACTAATCACGGATGTTCGTGAAATTGTACATGGCGAAGATTCATGAAAAATTATCACAGTCCAATTGATACTTTCAGGGGGTTTTAACGCTTTTTTTTTAAATCGGGATGACCAAGAATGTTTTTCGGAATTATGTGATTCACCTCTGTAGGGACAAATATTTTTGTTGTCCTCGCGTAATCTTGCCTTATCTGAATACTTGTACAATTACGTTATTACAATAAACAAGATGTTTTTTTTTACACATTTGTTATTTATTGTTGGGTTCGAATATTATTGTGAATAAATAATTATAAATGAGCAATTATGGCAATGTCATTGTGATGGCATATCTAAGTGTTATTGGTCTGTTTGTTATTTTTTCATTAAAAACAAACAATTTAAAATACGATTTTGTACGGAGCTTACATCATAATTGTATAGATCTGTTTGTAGTGGGGCTAATTTCTAATGTAGGTATATTTCTATAATTATGCAGTATTTAATGAGGATCTTGACTTGTAGAAGGTAAGTGGGTAAGAACCTGACTTAGAGGTATAGTTTGTATGTAGGTTGTGATGACATCGGACCACCTCGAGCAATTATATTTATTGCTTGAATATTATGTGAGTAATTGTTTTGAATAGAAGGAGTAAAGTGTTATTTAACTCTTATCTTTCATCATAATCCTAAAACGAGGTTGCATACCCAAAACAAAACTTATCAGCGCATTTTTCCGGTTTTAGGTAGATTGATTTTATTTGTTAAAATTTATTGTTTAAATGATTCTTGATTAACAAATGTTTTTATGTTTAGCAGCAGTTTATGATACACAAATCCATTATTTAAAATTAAAGAACCATGTAAATCGAGTTTCATTTTGCTTTCTGCAACAAGTTATTGATAGATTAGTATTTAATGACAGCTTTAAAAGTTAAATTTAGTTTCTGCAACTGGCTGTTAGTTTTAAAATTTTGAAATTCAACCCTGTTAATAGAATAAATCCATCGAACTTCCTACTAATATTATAAATGCGAAAGTTTGTATGGATGGATGGATGGGTGTTTGTTACTCTTTCACGCAAAAACTACTGAACGGATTTTGATGAAATTTTACATACTCGTACAGACAGTTTATAACCAGGATACTTTTCTACCCGATATTCCCACGGGATCGAAATTAATGCGGGTGAAACCGCGGGGCGCTGCTAGTTTTTTTATAACTGTATGCGGCGGTTTAGAAAAAGAAGCTTCTTATATTTATTTTTTAATCATTAAGATACATTTATCAATTTAATTGATTAATTTTGAAAGCATCGAATAGGATATTATGACTAATTAGGAGTTAGAATATTTATTTTTATTTTGTTGCATTCCGGAGCTTTGCTATACGGAATTTCACGTAATTAAGTTGATATCACTGTTTAGCATATTACAACGCATCGTAAACCCACTTGGGTTTAACCATACTTGCTATAGAAAAATAAAGATATATTTGGGAAAAAAAAATCAATAAATAACTTGCTGGGAGAAGCATGTGATATATCTAAACCATTTAAAGCCAGAAGATTAATGATTGCACTTCGGTGTTTTTATACATTTCTCTTTTTATCATTATTTAAGTGAATAAAATTGTATTCAAATCAATTTATAAAATAGTATCTAATATTATATTGAAGTAGCAGATTTTTATCATTAGTCAGTAGTTTGATAAATCTGTGTTTTTTTTTTTGGAAGAAAGTTGTTTATGGTACCTACTTACAGCAGTCTTTGATTCTGGGAAGGTCATTGAAGGCCGTAACATTTTTATTATATTTTTTTATGTGGCAAACTTTTACCTAATTTCTATTAGATACAAAATATTGGTGCTTATGGAAATGAAATCAGGGTCTTCATTAGTCATTCAAGAGTTTAATTACTGAAGCTTCTGGACGATTTATAACATCGATTCAGAAATCTTTCGTCATTTAAGATAATAAATATTGTACTATAATGTATTTCCTTGTAAGAAATTAAAAACCGAGCTAATTAAAAAAAATCTCCTTAGCAATTAAAATTTAAAAAATAATATGTTGTTGTTTATGTAGGTACCCTGTTTAACACGATACCGTGATTGGAGAGATTAAATATTTTTTTATTGCGTGCTGTTTACCATGCGGCACACCACAGGGTCAAAGGTCAACGCCACTGTTACGGGACATAACTCATAACACCACGCCTGTATTTCGCAAAGGGTTAAGCAGAGATGGACCTATTGTACAAGTACACCCACCGCCAGATATGCTTAAGTACCATGTTACAGGGGATGGGCACGTTGCCATCATCCATCATCTGCCGAGCCTTTTCCCAACTATGATGGGGTCGGCTTCCACTCTAACCGGATGCAACTGATTACCAGTATTTTACATGGAGCGACTGACTATCTGAACTCCACAACTCAGTTACTGGGTAATACGATACCCCTTGGTAAGACTGGTTGTCAGACTTTCGGGCTTCTGACTACCCGTAACGACTGTCAAAGATCCACGAATGACAGCCGGGACCAACGGCTTAACGTGCTTTCCGAGGCCATCAATCGGAAATTATAACATAACCCAAGATTCGCAGTAGCCTCATTTTCAAGGTGCTACAGCGACCATTGCATATCAAGGAGGAGATCAGGGGGAGCGGTAATTGTAGGGAAGACGGGCCTGTAGGAAAAGATAGGATTTAAGAGCCATACCGGATATACATCCTAGAGTAAGTATTGGACTAGTGGGGAGTTGGGTAATTATTATATATTTATCTATGGATGGGCATCTTTTAACGAAGTCGCCGCCAGGTCGAGCTTCACCGGTGAATCTTGGTTGACGTTACCAACTTTTAAAAAAAAATCAAAATTACATAAGACAGTCCCCGAAAACACCCCTTTATCACTTCCTATTGCATTACCTGGGAAGTCCAACTCCCCAGCAGCAGGTAGGTAGTAAATGAATAATCTTGAATGAATCATACCAAAATCTGTGAATAAGTAGGTTGGTCAAAGTTCAAATCAAACATGGTCTTAATTAAAGCCATTGGCGCCATGAATATAAAGATAGAGAGATTGTGATTGACGTGAACACACTCCTATCATCAATATCATGGCGCCAACTTGAACGGGCTAACGGTACTGAGCAGTCACGTAGCTCGTGATATTTCTTCGGACTGCCTCGTCGGTCTAGTGCTGGAAGCGCTACTACTAAGCATGAGGTCCTGGGTTCGATTCCCAAGTCGGTCGTTCTCAGTAGCAACTCGGAGTCTAAGTTTTTACCCGGTTGATAGTAATAGGCTCGCCCCCATTATATGGGACATAAACATATCTGGCGAAATCAAAATCATCATCTGCCTAGCCTTTTCCCAATTATTTTGGGGTCGGCTATCCAGTCTAACCATATTTTACACGGAGCGACTGCCTATCTGACCTTCACAACCCAGTTACTGGGTAATACGATACCCCTTGGTAAGACTGGTTGTCAGACTTTCGGGCTTCTGACTACCCGTAACGAAGGTCAAAGATCCACGAATGACAGCCGGGACCAACGGCTTAACGTGCTTTCCGAGGCACAGAGGGGTCTCGGTATTTAAAGATGCTCACCCATCCACAGACCGACCGCGGCAAATGTAGCTTAACCTGATCGATTGACCTGTGCGGCTGTTATTATTTTGCCACGGGCCCCTGGCGAAGTCAAAATCAAAAGTCATTTATTCAAATTAGGATGAGAACCAGCACATTTCGAAAGTCAAAATTACATAAGACGGTCCCCCAAAACGTCCGCCCTTCACCACTTCCTAGTACTTTCGCTGGGAAGAAAAAACGAAGAAGAAGGGGCACAATAAACTCCGCAGCAGCAAAGCTGTCTGTTCAGTTAAAAAAATAAAAACAAATTGTGGGTGTATAGGCCATTTTTTATTTTATTTTATTTTATCCTCACACTAGAACGCCATACGACAATTACACCAACGGAACAAATAATAACTTCATGTGCTGCTGTCCATTCATCCTGTGCGCGGTGGACATCGAACGGGTGGCGATGGATCACGGTACGCTCACGCAGCGTGCAAGTGCAGCATTTCCATAGCCCCATCACTCCTTCAATACTGCTCACATTCATTGCGCCTTTTTGAAACTACATTAAAATTGAAAACCACGGAAAATTTAGTTAGTAGTTTTTCCATCAGGAATGTTTCATTAACGACACGGTTGGCGCAGTGGTTAAGCGATTGACTGCTGCGCTGCGTGTCGCGGGTTCAATTCGCACGAAACAAATATTTGTATGACCTACAAGTAGTTGTTCCGGATCTGGCTGTTTGTGTATGTGAGTTTAAATGTTTGTAAACGCACCCACGATACAGGAGAAATTCTTAAAATAAGGCGTTTAAAAAAAAAAAATAATAGCTTGGAGTCTCGATTTGTGCCTAGTTGCTGGCATTAGCTTTGCCCCCTATTACGAGTACATGGGACTAAAACATGGCTGGCGTAATTTGGGTGTATTATAGTTACAACTCTACTCAATCCTTCTTGGAGACAAGGCGTGATGTTATGTTATTTACACGGAGTTTACGAAGAATTGTATCTAATGGGAAGCCTAAAAAACCCAAACAACAGACTGTTTTCAGGAAGCCGAAGTTCAAAGGTCCAGCGGCTCACGCTTATCAAAAGTAAAGCGAATAACTCGTCATTGAAATTCTTTAGAACATTACGTCTGAGGTCATCTTTATCTATATATACATTATGTATATTAAAAATTAAAGCCGCCTTTCGTGTCTATCTGTGTGACCGCATTGTTATCTATTCTAAATTACGTAACGGATTTTGATACGGTTTCCACCATGATTTAGAGAATATATTCCGGAAGGTACCTAAACCTATATTAAACTAACATACAATAAATATGAACGGTGAAGTAAAACATCGTGAGGAAACCGGCATGTCATTGAACCAAACATTCGAAGACGAGGTAGATGTCTTATCATTTATTAACCCGCACTGAACCCGCGTGGTAGATTACGGCCCACTGCATCTTACCGAGACGAAGCCTGTGTCCTAGCATTGGGAACATTATAGGCTGATTATGCTACATAATAAATAAATCTCCAAATTTTGTCAAGTCGTAAAAAACAAGCAGAGCAGGAGCAGGTCGCTAGTATTGAACGAAATAATTTATACTATGGTGTCTATTTTTGTGTCCGGTTGATAAAGAGACAAATATTGACGTTTTTCCGCCGAATCAAGATCAACCCTGTTTGTTTGTCAAAATACCTCAAATTTTGTGACATTCCTGGTAAATTTTATCATATTATGGCGCCAATGACGCAGTGGATGTGGCGCCAACAGCCATACAGGTTTTACATAATTTATTTAATTCTATTTTTATTCAAGACTTCACCATCTGCTACTTAACTGTAGCAGTCTGGGTCGTTAATTTATTTTGGAATGTTAAAAGGTGCTGCCAGTCAAAACAATATTTGTGGAATTTTGTTATTTTCAGAAACAAAACAAAAACAATACGTTTTTGTTTATTAAATAAAAATTCCTACGTTATACTTGATTAAATGTATTCGATTTACGTAACTTTAATTAATCTTTCAGACTCGCTTCGTCATTTGTTTCACGTTAAAATATTTAATGTATTTATTTATTTTATTATTTATGTACACAGAGTAAAATGGATACAGATACCGCATATTAGAATTGAGTAAAAAGGTAATGCTTATGTTTTTAAGAAATTTCTTTCAAAAGAAAAATTCATTCAAAATTCAGAAAAATCATACGATACAATCATAATCTTTCAAATAAGAAACGTATGAATGACGATGATGAATGTATATAGGTATATATAATTAAATTATATAATTTGTTGCTTGTAAATGAGGGTCGATTCTTACAAATAAACTTATTTTTATTTATAAGAATAAGCTTCATCATCATTTATCAGCCTGCAGCAGTCCACTGCTGGACATAGGCCTCTCCTATCACACGCCATCCAACTCGATTCTCGGTAACTTTCATCCAGCTGCTACCAGCCACCCTGTGAAGATCGTCGCTCCATCTAGCTTAGAATAACCTTGTAAATAACAACATATTAAATAAAATATAAATAATCTATTCTTAGTTAAACCAACTTATAAAAAAAGTAGCTGTCCTATGCCTTTACATACTCTAATAGTCATTCCAACAGCCATTTTTGTCATTTTCAAAATATATAGCATCAGACCCAAACTGGATTAGAATGTAAAATATTTTATTGCCAAATAACGAAATACAGCACACTAATTTATTAATGTCTATAGTGAATGCCTGAGTCCAAAGGTAGGTATTTAAAAAAACATAGATAAAATATAGAATAATTTGTTACTGGTAACATTCTTCTCGCATCCTGTCAACAGTAAGCTTAGGCATTTGTCACCCGGATTCTTTGGCCCAAAGGAATGCAATCTAATTGAATGTAAATCGATTAGGATCCAAATAAATCGCTTTGAGTTTATTGGAACTTTAGTTGTTTGTGTTTCGTTAAGATTTTTTAAACGTAGGTAGGTATCGATAGTGTCAGTTTTTAAACCATCGATTTCCCAGATCATTTGAAATGAGTGTTTTATCCCTTTTTAATTGTCGTAAAAACCCAAGTGCATTGGTACTATTTACACTTTTTTTTCTTTACGTGTTTTCTCAGTGATTAAGAAAATGCAAGAACTGTAATTATTTCATCAACAATTTTACTCAATATCTTCTATCTTTATTTAATCAATAGCCTAAGTGTCTTATTAGTTTTTATTCCGCCGTGGCTCCGTGGAAATGGCCGCGACTCTGAATTGTAGGTCGTAGGTTAGAATCAAGGCAGGCACTTTACTTTGTGTAAATTATTTCATTACCACTGCTTTCAAAACGGTGAAGGAAAACACCATGAGGAAGCCGGCATGTCCTAGAACCAAAAATTCAAAGACGTGACTCGCACTTTACTGTGGGCTCGCGTGGTAGATTACGGCCAAGTCCCTCTGCCAGAGAGAAGGCCTGTATCCCATTAGTGGAAACAATATAGGCTAATTACGCTAAGTATTTACTTACCTGCATGTAATATGGCGCTTAAATGCAACAGTAGCGCATACTATAGCGAACCTAAATTGCGCTTTAAAGCGCAGTAAAACTTCGATCGTTTATCGATTACGCATGTTTATCGGATTCAATCGATTCGTGACCATTCTCACGTATGTCTGCATTTAAATAATTCTCTACCTAACCTCACCCATCTAAATCAATTGAAATCCATCTTCATTGGAACGTAGGCTACCTTAATTTTACCAAGAAAAATGTGGTATTCATATTTTTCGATTGACATATATCATTGTATTTACAAGTATCTCATAGGCAGTTCGACGTAGATGAACAGGATATCCTACAATGTTTACATATTACCGAGAAAACATAAAAATGAATGGGAAAGTCCTTATTATGTAGATAGGACTGTAAATGACTTTGTTTATAAAATTCTCAACTTGTGACGCGAGCATTCTCTAAAAAGTCCCCTTGTTGATTCAGACGATTTTTTTACGTTTTTTGTTGTTATTCATAATTTGTTGATTATGCATTAATTAGCTAATGTTTTGAGACCAACTTGTAAAGTTATTGAGAGTTAGGTATAGGGACGATGCTCTCATTTTGGTTATTTTCAATTATGTGGGTAAGACATAATATTATTTTCAGAATGTAATGCGCCTCTATTTAAAAGTCTCAAAATTTTAACCTTGCCTTTCTCTGTATATTTATGAGGTAAATATATTTGTTAAAACAAACATGAACCTATATGAAATAGCTTTCAAAAGTCAATATAGACAACTACGTTATAGAAATAAGTTAGAGCTCAAAGTACCATATGCAGGCATGGCCTTACTGAGGAAAAGCTTTTTTGTATGGCCCAAAGAATATTTAATAAATTACCTTGCTCAATAAAAAATCTAAATTTAGTCAATTTCAAGTGTAAATTATATACTATATTAATACAAAAATGTTACTATTCTCTCAGCGACTACTTTGATGACAGTTCTTTGGCATAACATATTTGTATACTCGTAACTTGACTATAAAAGCATGACGACTCTCACAGCACTGTGGACAATATAAATTTTAAGCATTTTTCTTAGCAGTAACTTATTGGCATCATAACTATTTATTATTCACATTATCCTATTTCATTAAAGATTGACATTACCTGACATTACCTGATGCATTTTTACCTGCACTTTTACCTTTTTATAATACTACTACATACCTATATAGCTCATTTATTCATTTGATTGGCAAAAGCCTCCTTTAAATGTATATTTGTACGCCAAATGTCAAAACATAGAGAAACTATAGTAAATGTATAACATTGACTGTAACATCTGTACTGTTGTAACCTATGTTTACAAATAAAGATTGATTTATTGATTGAATGCCGATCATTGCCCTTTCGAGAAGTTAAAACGGGATCCTCTTATCGTTTGATTGTTTGTTTTTAATCTGAATTTCTGCCGATATAATAACGGTTTCGGTGAAAGTGTACTATCATAATACCGATGGCTTGCACATGACGGCAACTAGGTAGGTGAGCATCAAGTAGGGTTAATATAAAACACCCAAAATTTCGAGGAAATATAAGACATGGTTGTAACTCCATACAAAAATAACTAAAAGGACCTTGATTGAATTTATCAATATGGTACTTTATTTGTTTTCTGTTAATGGATAGCATCATCATCATCATTATCATCATCATTTCAGCAGAAAGACGTCCACTGCTGGACATAGGCCTCATCCAAGCCTCCACTTCGACCGGTTCTGTGCTTCTCGCATCCATCTTGTGGGAGGCCTTCCAACGCTACGCCTTCCGGTACACGGTCGCCACTCCAGAAACTTTTGGCCCCATCAGCCATCTGTTCTGCGAGCAATGTGCCCTGCCCACTGCTACTTAAGTTTGGCAATTCTTCGGGCTATGTCGGTTACCTTGGTTCTTCTGAGGATCTCTTCATTTTTGATTGAATGGATAGCATAATATAATGTATTCGAAAACACCTTAATTAATCTTTATCAGCGTCAAATATTTACCCATTCTGACCCTACCTATCGGTTAGATTTTGGGCCACTTGCAATAGATTAACTTTTGCTCCATTTCTAATGCCTACTTGCACTACAAATCACTAATTCATAACATCACGCCTGTGTTTACCGAAGGGTTCGGCAGAGGTGTACCTACCTATAGCACACCCGTTTATTTCGACAATTATTTTTATTAAGCCCCATGTACACACGGCTACACATCAAGCTATACATTTCCAGTTATAGCTGACCTCGCATTGTATAGGTTTTTCGTACAATCAGAAGTCAGTTTATACTGGTTATGTATAGCTTGATGTGTAGCCGTGCGTACTAGGGGGCGAGCTTATTGACATCAATCGGGTCGGGAACGAATCCAGACTCCGAGTTGCTACTGAGAACGACCGACCTGGGAATCGAACCCAGGACCACATGCTTAGTAGTAGCGCTTGCAGCACTAGACCGACGAGGCAGTTCGAAGAAATATAACGAACTATGTGACTGCTACTGAGCAGTCACATAGCTCGTGATATTTCTTCACGAGCCCGACATCATGATCAGATATCATGGCGCAAACTTGAAGGGGCTAACGGTACTGACCGTTAGCCCCTTCAAGTTGGCGCCATGATATTGATGATAAGAGTGTGTTCACGTCAATCACAATTTCTCTATCTTTATATTCATTATGGCTATACTACACATTAGCGCTTCTGATAAGTCTTTTAAAACATCGCTCTTTTTCTATCAATCTTTTGATGATGACCGAGATGGAATGATGATTCAGATAATATTTAGTATTAAATGTGTTTAGTGATCTACCAACCCGCACTGGGCCCGCGTGGTGGATTATAGCTCACACCCTCTCACAAGGAGGAGGCCTGTGTCCCAGCAGTGGAAACATTATTGGCTGATTATCAGTGATAGGAATAGGTAGTGCCTATTTGCCTAAACTTCGAAGAACAGAGACAAGAAACGGAGACTTCCTTAGGACTAAATTTTTTCCGGGACACCTGTCCCGAAAAAAACACAGAATATTGTTGTAACTTACAACAATATTCTATGTGTTTTATGTTTACTTTAGAGCCCATAGAGGATAAGTTATTATTATGGAGTTATAAATTATAAATTTTATGTCTAGTCGCAAACTTTAGGTAAATATAGACGAATTAATTATTCCAAATAACATATTTTTTTAATGTATTTAAAACTGTGTTCCGAATTTCGGGACAGATGTCCCGGAAAAAAATTAGTCCTAAGGAAGTCTCCGTTTCTTGTCTCTGTTCTTCGAAGTTTAGGCAAATAGGTAGTACCTATTCCTATCACTGCTGATTATGTGTTAAGTGATTTGGAGGCAAACGGATCTAAGAGTGCAACTCATTTGCGAATTAAACTCCTGCAAAACATAAATTCAGAACAAAACATTTAATAATAACAATTTAATTAAACATACATGACTCATTACATGATTACAACAAAGTTACTCGTGAAAATACATAATTATGTTGAACAACGTTAAGCTAAACAAAACATACAAATTACGAACTGAGTTTCCCTGTTACTCATTGGTAGAGCATTTTACAATGAACTCGACGAAACAATTAAAATATTGATAAAATTATTACTATTAAAGTGACTGGTTTTGTATGACAAATATTTTCATTATTTCCTCCTAACTTAACCTTTGGAAGGATGCTTCTCTGAATTTTGTGAATCGGTTTTATAGTCTGTGAAAAATTGCAAGGGTCAATAAACAGACCCAGTGACAATATAGCCTTCTTCGAATGAAAAGGATTTAATGACGAAGCGAGTCATTAATTGCTGGCAACAGTTTCTGATTTTATGGCAATAATATAGGGGCAATTAGCAAATTATTTCTGACTTTAAAAGAGTAACCGTGGAGTTTCTTGCCGGCTCTTCTCCATAGGAAATGACCAATTGAAACCGTGCACCAGCTTCTGGCGTTTCATAAGTGCCCATGTAGGTTTATATGATTTATAATATTTTGATCATGATGTTGACTAATTTCATTTAGTCAGATGTGAGTTTTTTGTAGCAAGATCTCCTTCCTTTTCAACATCAGGCCTTATCATCATCAATGATCCCAGAGCTTTCTCGCTGATTTAAAAATCTTTGATTATTGTTAACATTAAGATGTAACCAAGTACACCTAATACAATAAGTTGTATTAGGTGTACTTAGCTCATTTTACTTGATATTCTATGTTGTCGTGAGAAGAACCTCACGAAAGGAAGCAGCGTTTTCGTGTCTGTCTGTGTTACCGCGCTGTTCTTGTAATCTACGCAACAGATGTCGTTTCGGTTTTCACCAATCACTTAGAAAATTTATTCTGAAAGTTTTAGTGTACTAAACATTATTATGAAACTTACATATAATAAAGATATACATGTTGTCGCTAGTAATTAATATAGTTCTGTGGCTAAGTCTTAAACAAAACAAAATCGGGGGTTTTACCCGGATACAAATCGTTTTAGCTTGTTTTTTTTTTATCACTGACCATCAAACCTATCTGGAAATTCTTGATAATCATTCCGATTCTGTCGGAGATCCTTAATCAGCAGGTCAACGACCGAACAATAACAATCATGTACGAATACGAAAATAAAACCCAACTTTATTCCCTACCAAAAAAGTTACTATGTCCAGTCAGATTTTACGCCGATAAAACCTTGTTTTCTGCAACAACCATAAACTAATGGAATAATTAAAACTTAGCACTTTATTAAATTGATACTTAATTTAAAATTTACAATGTCGTAGATTTTATTTGATATCATCGTCAGAGTTTTTGGTAAGTCACCTTCTTTGTTTATCCCGTCAGATAAGTAGGTACTTACTCTAAATGTGGATCAAACTACCAAGTAGGTAGGTAGTAATAATATTACTTAATTGCATTATTAATTAATTCTGATTCTGATATTATTTGTGGTTTTTAGTAACATTTCAATAAGACCGCTATAAACTACTGCATTATAACCTCTAATTTATGTTTTGTTCATGCTAAATGGACAATGGTCATGGTTCACTGACTTCTAATTTCGCCGAAGACTGTAACATCTCTTTCCAATCAGAACTTTTCAGAAGTAAATGTAAGTTGAAATCGTGAAATAAATTCGATAAGTAGGTAGACACGTTTTAAATCATTTTGGTATACTTAGTAGTATATCAAACACTGACAACAGTATCATTTTTCGTAGTAGGCAGATATGAAATTCCTCCTCAATGTCTCTTCGAAAAACTTCAAAAATTCACCTTCCAAGACCGGATTCGAATAATAAAATTCTTTCCACTTTGTAAAGAGGATGAATAAACGGTAATATTAATTTAAGACACCCACTGTGCCTCCTGACAGTTCACAAAAATAACTTTATTCACCCCGACACTACTAGTGAGGGGCCATAAAATATTAAGCTATGACAAGAGAGGGCAACACAACAATGAGTAAACAGATTCTCGGCTCCCAAAACTGCCCATCACACTAAACCTTTACAAGTGTCACTTATCGCCTCCTTAGTGGTTTAGATATAGTCAAACATTGTTGCGTACATAAAAACACGCCTACGTTATCCAACAATAAAAAGAACTAAAATTATATAGCGTACCCGAATGCGTATATGGGTAGATCGTAAAGTCTGTCGTTCGGGTCACCTCGGCCTTCGTATCGTAATGACAAAATGCCGACGCACAACACTAAAATTTCATATAATCGCATTAAAATCCTTCATAAATGTATTTAGCGTCGTCGTATACAAATCAGGGAGTACCTTAAATCGTCGGAGGTTTATGCCCGCGTTCAATTTCCTTTAAATAAATATTGGAGCAGTAACCAGTCGAACACTTTTTAATGCGTCGAATGAAGTTTTGGAAGGAACGCAACAGGACTTTGCCCAAAAATGGTATGCGCTTTACTGCTTTTTATTTCAAATGGTTATTTTACGCTGGCCTGCCTTTTTCCTTATTATATGAGTTAAATTTTGAGCCGTTTCAATAAGAGGTATGCAAAATGAAGAAGGTTTGGTTTGCAACAACCAAAGGTCCGGGATTATGGGTTATATAGGCAGTGTTGAAGAGTATAAAAATACATGAGCGTTATAACGTTCCCAATGCTGGGACACAGGCCTCTTCTCTGGGAGGGAATGGGCCGTAATCCAACACCCGGGCCCAGTGCGTGTTGGTAAATGTCTGCAAAATGTTGGTTCTAGGACATGTGGGTGTCCTCATGATGTTTTCCTTCACCGTTTTTGGAGAGCAGTGGCGATGAAATAAATTACACAAAGTAAAGCGCCTGCCTGCATTCGAACCTACGTAAGACTCGTAAGTCGGGGTTGTTACCACTAGGCTACCACTGTTTTGAAAAATACATGAATCTAGGCTTTATGATCGCTATCATTAAAAACCTAATACCGTCCACTGTTAGAAATAGACAAGCCTAAAACCAAAAGAAAATTTCGCATACCTAGTCCCCAAACCATCGAAGGACTTTAGTAGTTTTCTATCCTTCACTCTAACGCCTATTACCTAAGCACATAGATATTTATTGACCAAAACAAAGTCTATTGCAACAATTTTGCTTGATAGTCTCGTCCCTAGCAAAAAGTAATCAGGTGATTTATAAACAAACAATCCAAATCTGGTCTACGCGACCATTATGGGATCCTTTCCCTCATTTGACTTTCATAATATCATCAATACAATAACCAGATCATTATGTAAATATAATGTACTTAATAACAATAAAACTCTTTTGATTTCTAATCTATACAATGTGGGGACGATAATACAAAAATAAATTTTAACATTGGCAATACTAATAATGCATAGGAGTATTTTGAAACTACGAAATAAAACCTACCATCGAAATTAAAAAGTATATTTTTATTGTATGTATAGATAACTAACTATTCACACTAGGTACTAAGTTAAATGACTAGCTAACGGACTATACAAATAAATAAAAAAATAAAAGGATACTTAGGCGTCGAAGTACTCGTCTGCATCGCTGTCATCCGGAAACGTGCCTAGAAGACTGGCAGCATCGCCACGTTGAATAGCAATGCCGATTTTTTTGCCAAAGAATGACCTATCCTTCTGCTCACGTGAACTGTCAACCAGTCAGGGGGAAATATTAAAAGAGTGTTTCTTCAAACAAACTAAATAATAGTGATGGATCAACTATGGGTTTTGTCGATCTTTGACTAGATATGGTGATTAAACGATTAATACGATACTTGGTTGCCTTTTTGTATGCAGACTGGGAACGTCATAAGATACACGATGTTGAATTTACTGTCATACATGTCGTTACCACCTTGTATACATAATAATATATTGGCGCAGATTCCCTTGTTCACAAACTAAATTTAAGTTCAGTGCATATTTTTCTTTCTATTTCATTAAGAAAAGGACAAAAGATAAAATATTAGATTAGACCTGTCAAATTAAGATACTCCATAGACAAATAAGACGTGATTAAAAACATGGCTGCAAAAAATACTTCAATGCACGTCAGGCGCTGACTAATTTGACAGGACTAAACTAATATTTATCTTCTGTCCTTTTCTTAATGAAATAGAAAGAAAAAGATGCACTGCAATTATATTAAGTTTAGTTTGTGAATAAGGGAATCGGGGCCATTGTTTCTTGTCTGTGCTAATATCTTATAGTTCCTTGTTATAAGCATATACCTAGATATCTACGTAGCTTTTAGTGCAAACGGTATTTTTTACAGATCTGATGTGCTTCCATTTTAGATTATTTATAAAAGGCGTTAACTCTATTATAATAGCAAATAAAAAATTGGATCTCATAAGTAGATAGTAAAACAGTTACTTTTACGATCTTTATATCGACTTTTTAATGGCACTGTGACGCCCTCGGTGAAATTAATTTTAAAAGTCTTCTGGAACTGAAAATTATTTTTTAATTGGCCATTAAAGTGTGAAACTGCTTTATTAATTAGAATTACCTGACTTTTTTAATTCTGAAAATGTAATAAAAAACTATTACAGGAGCTAGTGATCTAGTTTTCTGTGACCTTTCTTATCTATTTGGAGTAGAACGCGGAAAAGTGATACACGACCTTGAATAATATTTTAAATATTGACACTTCAAAACAAAACATCATTTCCGTGTTCTTATGCATTTTTCTTGAGGGAAGCCGAGGCTGCAAGAACCTGTCTCTATCAAAACCAAAATCAAAAGTCATTTATTTAAATAAGGCTGAGAATCAGCACTTTTCGAACGTCAAAATTACAAATGACAGTTGCCCAAAACACCCGCCCTTCACCACTTCCTAGTGCTTTCGCTGGGAAGAAGAAGTCTATAATCATAGGAGCAGACTTGGTTCAGCTTTATAATCTTTGATTGACTGACAGATGACGTACCTACAGCCTATACCATTGAAATCTAAACTAATATTATAACAAAGAGAAAATATTAGATTTTTTGTATGTTGTTTACTAAAACGGCTCAACGGATTCTGATGAAGTTTGGCACATAGGTAGACCATGGATTACATAGGACATAGGATACTTTTTTCCCGATATTCTTACGGGACCGAGACTTATGCCGGTGAAACCGCGGGGTGCAGCTAGTATGAGATAAAATTGAGACAATATGGTTTTTAAGGACTGTCTCAGATGCTTTAAAGTTGTCAAAAATTAAAAGGCCCGTTTTGACATTCGAGAATGCGTTCTTGACACCTGTCAGTTTCATACAAACGTATACACATGTTTTGTGAATTTGACCTTTATTAACTACTAGAACTGTCTAGAGAATACGTTTCTTTACCTGCCAGTGCGACAATTCGAGTAGCTAATAAAGATCAAATTCGCAAAACACGTGTATACGTTAACATTATAAAAAGGTAAAGGTTGTAGGTTTGGATCAACCAACTCAGCCTATTGCAGTCCACTGCTGGCGTCTACCAGGCTGCGCCACAACACCCTGTCCTCCACCTTCTGCACACAGTCTGTCCCAGCCACCTTCTTTAGGTCGTCAGTCCTTCGACAAACATGGCCAGCCCGCTGCCACTTTGGTTTAGATGTAGGAGGTAAGGGAATACTGATGCGATTTAAATAATTATTTCACAAGCATAAAGCTACACTATTGCCGAGTACCATAGGGTGTTTTATAATATGGTTGACTACGACTCGGGTGAAATCGCACGAAGAAGCTATAGTAAGCTAATAAACATACCTATTTATCCAAAAACAAAACAACTGACAATTCCAATCATGTAACTTAATTAATATAACTGTACTATGATTTATTACTTATATAGTATGTAATCAATCGTCTTAAATACTTGACTTGTAACTGGAACCTTGTGGGAATCTGTTGTTCTAAGGTTGAATACAGTTTTATACTAGTACGATGGGATAGGGCGAATCAGTCCAAAGACAACCAAACCATTTTTACAAGCTACCACTTCACATTCTCCTGTTGACCAGCCTAAATTTTATTGTCAACGATTTTTGTCTATCTTTGGTTTATTATTAAGTTACTTTGTATGGTTGTCTTATTTTCATGAATAAAGCTTATTATTATTAATCAAATTCTCAAAACACGAATTCGTTTGTATTTATACAAACGAATTTTTTTATTTTATTTTAGTACATGGAGGACTTCAGCTAATAAAAACAAACACAAAAGGAAATCATAATCACCCGAAAGCCAATTACAAATCCTCACGTATAGACTTATAATAATAATTCTTTTTTCTTTTTTCATTTTTTTTTCAGTTTCTCACTGACACGTGTCAAAAACGCATACTCTCGTCGGTCGCACTGTAGGTTAAATCTTCCCATGATAAGTAGACAACTCCGGACCCAGGTTGGCCGAAGCAAGGCAAACCTGTTCAGGTGGAGATTCATAGACGACTCCGTCAAATCCGTTCTAGTCTTTGTTATTATAGCTAAAACTGTTTGCATGCCTTAGTTAAAGTAGTTAGTATAAGGATCATTTTAAACTTAACATCTGTAACTTGTACCTACTTTCTGTGCAAATAAAGAACTATTTTAATGTATTCCGCCTTGGAGTGTAAATCTGGTTCCACAAACGATGCGACACTTAATATCGTGTCCTGTCAGCCGCACGCTACAGGAACTGATCGACACTGAGGCGAGGCTGATGGCGCCAAACAGGTAGCCGAATTCTGGACCGAGTCCATTTAGTTTTTTTTTTAATTCGTTTTTAATTTTTTATTATTATTTCTAGGAATTTCTCCTGTATCGTGGGTGCGTTTACAAACATTTAAACTCACATACACAAACAGCCAGACCCGGAACAACTACTTGTAGGCCATACAAATATTTGTTCCGTGCGGGAATCGAACCCGCGACACGCAGCGCAGCAGTGAATCGCTTAACCACTACGCCAACCGTGCCGTCAGATTGCTATCGACACGCTAAGAAGAAGATGGTAGGCAGAAACTAATACAGAACGCCACATGCTATACATCTACACCCTAATTGCGTAACAAACTATCAATTTCAATCTGGATAATTTAGATGGATATTGCTAATCCATTGCTTCATAATTAGATTCAACTAAAATTTACAAAAGTTTAATTAAATAACGCAATGAATGTTGTTGGACTGTCAAAATGAAATCTATTGGTACTGATTGTGTGTACGCAATTACCCCGCTGGTCATACACGCACGTCGGTTGCGAGTTCTACGCACCTGACCTTTCTGAAAAACATCACCAATAAGGTCAATATATTTCTGATTCCCTGCAAACTCTATAACATCGTGGTATAACTGTAGAACAGAATGATGTGGACCTGCCTTAAGTGGGCGTATTCCTTAATAACAATAAAGACCTCACATAGCCTCACATTAAACGCCTGTGCATAGTCAAAGATAATAATTTGGTTCTATAAATAACACCTCCAGTCATAATCATAAATCTTTCCATTGGTTTCATTCTCTTGCTCAAATAAAAAAAAAATATAAGTGCTTTTTTCTGTTAAAGAAAGTTAAGAATTCGCGTATTTTACAAAAGCCCCCTAAACTTTAGACTTCTTGGAATCCACGGCTATAATCCGGACAAAGAAACCTTTTGAACACCATTGCCAGTTAAACATTATAGCTTGGTAAAAATCTTGAAGAAATGTCACAATCTTATGCAAACATTTTTTTATATGCTTGAGCTTTAAAGGTATTTATTACCTTTTATAAATTATATGGTTATTGGTATTCAAATAAATCAATAAAATTAACAGCTTTCACAATCCATCTTAGTTTGACCTGCTTTGAGGAACCGTATCAGGACTTTTCCACGCGAAACAATGAATTCTGTCGCCTAGATGTTAACTTCGATAACGCAAAATAAACAGTAAAATAAACTTTAATTTTAGCCTTAATTTACGCAAGGGCAATAATGATCATTTTGAGAAGCTTGTGGCTAAGTAATAACAGCCGCACGGGTCGATTGATCAGGTTAAGCTAAGCTTGCCGCGGTTGGTCCGTGGATGAGTGACCATCATTACGAACAGAGACCCCTCCATGCCTCGGAAAGCACGTTGATCCCGGCTGTCATTCGTGGATCTTTGTAAGTCGTTACGGGTCGTCAGAAGCCTGAAAGTCTGACAACCAGACTTACCAAGGGGTTTCGTATTACCCAGTAAATGGGTTGTGGAGGTCATATAGACAATCGCTCCATGTAAAATACTGGTACTCAGCTGCATTAATTATACTGGAAGCCGACCCGAACATAGTTGGGAAAAAGCTACGCAAATGATGACAGTATGATAATTTCGTAGTTTTACTCCTATATTTGGTTGTTTGAATATCTGATCCAGTAACGGTGGTTTTTAATCTACCTCCTACGCTCCTTCGAAATAAATAATAACACTTTAGGATTTACTGCCAAAACCAAACGTAGCTTACTATATATTTTTATCTCAGCAAAAGCTGATGGTTGGATGCAAGCGGCTTAACATCAATTTGGCGTTTAAATGTAGGGAAGCCTATATCCAACAGAGAATGGGTAAAGCATGAAAATATTAATCTGTTTGTGGTATTGTAAAGAGTTCAAATAAAGAGCATATTAAAAATCTCTTATAAACGGTATCTACATCTCTTTTCATCTACTTTCCTATCGCAGGTATAAATAAGCATCACTTTCTTTTCTGTTTGTATACAATTAGCTGCGCCCCGCGGTTTCACCCGCATAAGTTTCGATCCCGTGGGAATATCGGAATAAAAAGTATTCTATATGTTAATCCTGGTTATAAACCATCTGTGGGCCAAATTTCATCCAAATCCGTTTAGTAGTTTTTGCGTGAAAGAGTAACAAACATCCACCCATACATACATCAATCCATCCATACAAACTTTCACGTTTATAATATTAGTAGGATAAATAAAAATAAATAAACAATTATTTTTGCCCTAACTTACATGAAAGGCAATATTTTTATTCATCATAGTCATCTTCAAAGAAGCCTATGCACAGTTTCAAATACATTTTTAATAAAAAGACAGAAATGAGATAAGTATCGTTACACACTCATAACTCATGATTTCGAGTAACTACAGCTGATTACGAGGTCAACGGCCGCTGGTACTGCAGTAACTTGTTTTTTTTTTTTGTTTTATCGTCATTAGATATTGATACCGATGTGAAGTTTCGTCAGCTTATTTAATTTGACCCTGTAAACCCTGAAGATTGATTGATTGATACGATTGATGATCTATTACGAGTCAGTTACCTAATAGACTTATATTAGCGCCAACCATAAAATAAACTCATATCACTCTTCCTTTCATCCAAAAGATTAATACGAGGTAATGAAAAAATGATTTATCTGTTACTAAATATTCGTTCAGTCCGGTTATAAACCTATAATAATTTATTATACTGACTCTAATGAGAGATCTACATATAAAATGGTAATGAAATTAATTTAGAGTATGATGTCTATAAGTCTAGTACAAATTGAGGAAGCATTGGCTATAATAAGTATTTATCGGTTTTGAAAATTGATAGTTGTAATATTAAAATGTGATACATTTTTTAAATTATGATTGGATTAATCTCATCAGATTTTGACTGCATTTGTTCGTTTACGTACTTCCGTGCTGTTTCTGGTACAAAAAATGTAGATCATCTTTTGTTTTTCTGCGCATGCTACATCGCAATTAATTGACTAGTATAGTTACCGGCACGTAAGTTGGCAAGAGATTTTGTAGTGGGGGAATTTCGCGCACGCACAATTTCATACATTTTTACATGCGCGAACTCCCTCCATAAAATCTCTTGCCAACTTACGTGCCGGTAACTATACCAATATTTGTCACCAATATGTATCCCAAGCGTGGTGACTGTAAAATACTAATATGTATGCAAAATTCTCAGGGCTTTTTTTTTTTTTTTTTTGAGGATGGGTAATCATCAAATGACTCCTCCCGCTCTGGGTGGAGCAGGAGGGAGTGTCAGACTCTTACTGATTAAAACCCACCCGTGTTCCTTCCTTAGCCCTTTATATTCCAGGGCAGCGGTAACCCTTTCGGACAATCCCGCTACCCTGGCAGGCTTCGGCCCTATGGGGCCCCGTCACTCATGCTGACATCTCTTTGAGGCGCGCGTGGAACACAAACACGCCGTCCGGCACGGGCCTGGTCCTGATCGGACGGTGAGTTACCCATTACTCACCGCCCGCAGGCCCGCGCCTACGGTGGCCGGGAGTCGTCACGCGGCTCCCGACGCCCGGAGCGTCTCCCGCGGCGGCTGAGGCGTGAGGTGCGCAAGGTTGCGTTCTCTCGCCCACCCCGCCACCTCCTTCGCTAGCATGACTGCTTCGCAGAAGGAGGTGACTGCCTCCCACTCCCTCTCGCCCCGGATCATGGCTTGAACCAGGGACGGACGCGAGAGGTCGCCGCCGCTGCCGATCGCCTCTATGTGGACACGGCGGTGCTCTGCCCAAGCAGGGCAGACCTCCACCGTATGCTCCACCGTGTCCTCTGGGCGATCCTGACAGTGGTGACACCCGGGCGTCTCCTCCCGCCTGCTGATGTGCAGGAACCTCCCGAAACATCCGTGTCCGGAGAGGACCTACGTCAGGCGGTAGGTGAGAACGCCGTGACGTCTCTCTAGCCACTCCTCAAAGAGGGAATTCTCAGGGCTCAAGTACGATTTAGGCCAGTTGTGATAACTACGAGTATAATGGCAAATAATAATTATTAGTATTAGTTTTAAATTATTAGCAACGGAAAAATATGCGAAAAATGTCTTTGGATGTATAACCTTGTCACATTCTATTAATTAGATTGTTTACTAATAAAATTTTATTTATAAATTCATGGAAAAAATCAATACTTGCCAATGCATAATTTTGTCGATTGTGTATTATCATTGAAAATTCAAATGGAAATTTCTTGAAAATTAATTTAATTACTTAAACCTTGTTTGATGACGTAGGTATAAAATGATGACATTCATAATAAAATTGATAAGAAAAAAAGGTAATATGTTACCTTTTTTCAGACTATTTTGACTCACATTCTCAACCCGGTTTGTGGAGGTGAAATTACCTATAGTTATTAGTATATCCATATAAGTGAAGTCCCATTTAATGTTACATAAGAGGCGATTCTTACTGCCATCGGCCAGGCACAAATTCAAACAAATTGCTCCAAAGAAATTAAAGGGAATCGAATCCATAACCGCATGCGCACACGCAGTCGCTCTTGCAACCACTGGACCAACAACGCAGTAAAGTAGCTAAATTACTTTACTCTTGACATTTTCCAAAAAAATAGTAATTATTCAAGATTATATTTTGAAGAATTTGTCAAATTGCGTCTTAAAAAAATATATAAATGACATTATTTAAATAATTTTTATTTGTTAATAAATAAAGCGAAAACAAAGGTCACGGCGGTGTCACAAAGTAGGTTAACTTTGCACATTAGCAATTATTATTAGTCTTGGGTCAATAATTAAGAACCTGTTACAAACTTAATATACACATTGTTGATCGAAATATATTATGATTTATTTATCATCTAGCGACCCGCCTCTGCTTCGCATGGTTTTTACAACTTGGCAATACATTCAGTTCAAAGAGTCAAAGTTGTTGACATAGCTCACAGAATAAGCAAGCTGAAGTGGCAATGGGCCTTCCATATTAGCCGTAGAACCGATAAATAAATAAATATAATAATATAAATAAATAAAATATTTATTTGCGTAAAACATGGTATAAAATAGTGTGAAATACAAATTTATATGGCACTAACATGTTTAGCTAGGATAAGACAAAGCATGCAAAATTTCAAAGTCAGGCAAATAGGTAAGGAGGCATCAACAATGAACTATTTAAATAATCAAAATTTTTTATCTATAAATTCTTTTAAGCTATAAAAACTATATTCGAGTAGCCAGTGTGTAGTTTGAAACAATTTAGTATTTAATGTTTTAAAATGCCTCGGTATTTTATTATAAATGCGCACACACATTGCTAGGCAGTTATTATTGTACAGCCGCCAGCAGGTCAAGCTACCCGAAACTGTCACATTTTCCCAATCAAACTTGAACCTTAATGCTTTAGCGATAAAGTTGAAAATCTATTAAAGAAATTTGACAGATTGTAGTAGCTTACGTGCTGGCGTCTGTACTTAGCTAGCCTAGGCTAATCATTCACATCATTTGCAGTCTTAAATAATTGTTTATTTTTCATTACAAACATACATATTTCGTAAATGTAAAGTGACGGTAACGGTAACAAACCAAGTTTCTTAAATATTGGTTGACAGGAGTTGTCAGGTTTGTCCAAATATTGATCTCATGCATTTTTTTTTAGCGATGAATGCTCTACAGAAGTCGGTGCTGTGACCGTGTGGCGGTGTGCGATGACCGTTGGGCTACCGTGTTCTTGAGTGAAGACCGCGAATCGGTAAACGTAAGAACGCCCTCAGGTTAGGTTAGGTGGAGTCAGGATCTTCGCAGGATGGCTGGTAGCAGCTGGACGAGAGTTGCCGAAAATCGAGCTGAATGGCATGCAATAGGAGAGGCCTATGTCCAGCAGTGGACTGCTATAGGCTGATGATGATGATGATGATGAAAACATCGAGATTTCTTTATTATGTAAGTTTAACATTAATGTATTATGCACATAAACCTTCCGGAATACATTCTCTAATTGATTCTGAAAACTGCATCAAAATACGTTGCGCAGTTTAGAAGAACAACGCGGTCATACAGACGAACACGAAAAGCGACTTTGTGTATAACATGTATGGATGGATATGGATGGATAAAATGCCAGGGTTTTCATTTAGATAAATATGATATATTTTATTTATTGACATTTCGGTCGCTTAGCAACGACTTCCCTATTGCTGCTGCGCTTATTCTAGATTTATTTCTGACAGATAACATCTAGGAATGTTGGATGAATCAACGCGTAGTCGTTTTGCAAACACTCCCACGATTCTTGGCAAGGTTGCACAGTGTCCGGCAGAGTTTAAAAGTAAACTAAAATGCACCACTATCCTTTTTATATCGGTATATGTGGCATCTCGACTGAGATGGCGGGATGAGCTGGTCTCCTTCAACAAGAACTGGTCCTCAGAAGCTTGAAACAGAGAGAAGTGAAAAGAACGTAGGCCTCCCTACGTTCTTCACTTCTTCTTTCACTTCTCTCTGTTTGTTGTTTGTCCTTTGACCTGCAGTGGGGTATCACAGGCATTTAATAATAATATAGCATCTCGCATGTCCACCTAGAAGGTTGTCGGCAGCCTAACAGGGCTTGCCTTTTCTTTCTTTTTTTGGTGGGAAATCATCAAAGGACCTCTCCCGCTCTGGGCGGAGCGGGAGGGCGTCTCAGACTTTTACTGACTAAAACCCACCCGTGTTCCTTCAGTTGGCTGTGCCAGAGGCCACGGTATCTCTTTCGAACAACCTGCGGCCCTGGCAGGCATCGGCCCTAGCGGACCCCGTCAGTTAGTGCTGGCATACTGGGAAGGCTTGCCTGGGGTGCCTCAATAAATTAACGCCTTTAGAGAGGGCTTAAAAAACCTAAAAACTAAGCGACTACATGTTAAGGGCACCCTCTGTAGGGTACAGACCTTGACTTAGGGCGTCTACTTGCAGCTACCTGAGTTGAACTTTCTGAATTGAGAATTTGGAGTCGAGATATTGTCAAACTACTTAGGTATAGCTAAAGCCCGTGGAATTCTTCTTTGCCAAAAACGTAAGAAATTTTTAATTTTGCAGGCTACGTTAAAGGAATCACCATAAGGAGAAGCGCCAGGGTAACCCGCGAAATTTAATTATTTTTTCCAGGACTACCCTGGCGGTTCACTCTTAAAAATAGTGCTCAATTAGAGTTTTAGTGATTGTTTTAGTTGACGTCAAATTCTGGGTGTAAATCTTAATTAACTTACTAACCCAGACGGCACTAAAAACTAATTCCATATAAAAGAAGCTTTTACCGACACTTACAGTTATTTCGATGTTGAGTAAAAACGTATGACACACATAATATTCTACGTTACTGAATATTAATTATAAGCGATAACAAAATTATACTTTACCAAATATTAATTATTATTTGATTAACTTGCAAATTATCGTGAATCTATGATTGGTTAATTTACTAATTAATACACACAATATAAATAAATATTGACACAAGAGTGATCATATATAACTTGTTATAATTTGTTCTACTAATCAATTAATTGGAAAAATTAAATCGTTATAATTGAATAAGTACGCTATTATACAGTAGCTAAATTATGTAGCTTGGACGCATTCATTGAATTTTAATAAACAAGGCATTTATAAGCATATTTTAAGTAACTTGATATTGGATGAAAATATTGGTTTACTAGCATAACGATGAATCAATCAACTCATCCTGTTGCAGTCCACTGCTACCTCTTTCAGGCTGGGTCAAAACACCCTGTCCTCCGCCTTCCGCATGCAGTCTGTCCCAGCCACATTTTTAAGGTCGTCGGTCCATCTAACTGGGGGGTTCCCACACTACGCTTGCCGACACGCGTTCTCCACTCCAAGGCTCGTCTGCTCCGTCTACCATCGGTCCTTCGACAAACATGGGCGGCACTTCAGCTTGCTTACTATACAAGCTATGTCGATAACTCCAGTCCTCAGGTTCGGTTTCGGATCTACTAAAAACATTGACGACTCTCAATCGACCACGGTAAGATAAAATAAAGTAGTTAGATATCTACAGTATTATTAAAACTACATACTTATACAGATACCTATATATGACATAAAGTTTTGGTTACGAGTATTTATATATTAACCAATCGTTATTGAAAAAATATTTTACATAAAAGTATTTTATGAAAAAGTATTCTTTCCATAATTTCGGTATTCGAAGATACCATTTTTTAGTGGACCAACCAGTAGTGTCCAAAAAAGGTTTTATTGCGGACATCTAGAAAAAGTTCAATAACCACAAGATCTTATGACTGAAAACATTATTTCGGCCATGAATAGCTTTGTGTTTTTCTACGAATTTGGGTTCTGAATTTAGACCTACGCGTTTTAGGAACCCCGCGGCGTGACTCGGATAGCTCGTTACGCCGTTGGTCCTGACTGTCATGCGTAGATCGTTGAGAATCGTTACGGGTAGTTCAAAGCCTAAAAGTCTGACAATCAGTCAAATTAGTCTGTTATCCAGTAACTGGGTTGTGGAAGTCAGATAGGCAGTCGCTCCAATGTTAAATACTACTGTTACTCCTAGTATAAGTATTAATACTAGTTATTCAGCTGCATCTTCAGGGTAATTGCGTAACACACCATTAGTAACAATGGGTTTCATGCTGACAGTTCAACAACATTCATTGCGTTATTTGCGTTGTTGAGCCGACACATTTTTAAACATATAAAGCAATGGATTAGCTATATCTTTCAAAATGATTCAGATTAAGATTGATAGTGTGTTACGCAATTAGGGTGCTGGTTAGACTGGAAGCTGACCCCAACATACATAATTAAAGTAAATGGCTAGGCAGCTAGAGTGATTGAATAACATAGTATTTTTCTACGTACAAGTGTACAGACGCCAGCACATCAAGCTACTACAATCTGTCAAATTTCTTCAATAGATTTTCAACTTTATCTCTAAAGCATTAAGGTTCAAGGTTGATTGGGAAAATTTGACAGTTTCGGGTAGCTTGACCTGCTGGCGTCTTTACGTAGAAAGCCGTATTTTATTGAAGCTTTTCTTCAATAAAATAACAAAGTAAGAGTTCGCACGATTTTATGTCCTTTACAGGAGTCGTCAACCTTAAAGCAGGAAATAAAGTGTTTATTATTTATTGAGGGTCTCCATCTTAAACTTAAGAATACCTCCAAAAGCAATATTTACATTACGTTAGCGAGATTTGTAATAATTTACCATTTCTTTTTGTCGTGTAATCTTAAACTTACAATGATTTGACATGTGTTCAAGCATTAACGGCTGATTAACAAACAGCTTTTGGATAAAACCTTTTTTGGTTTTAGCATAAGGGTTTAGTCATACTTTAGGAGTCAATGAAATGTTAAACGCTAATCAAGAACGTTCCTATAATAAATGTGCCGTTGCCCTTAAGGAGCTTTTTGGTATTTAATTCAAAACGTTATCTTAATTGGAGCCACGCCTTTTAGACGCCAGCGCATCAAGCTACTACAATCTTTAATAGATTTTCAACTTTATCGCTAAAGTATTAAGGTTCAAGGTTGATTGGGAAAATTTGACAGTTTCGGGTAGCTTGACCTGCTGGCGTCTGTACCTACTTGCACAACATGTCACCAGTTATACTATTAACTCTCATGTAATAGGGGGCGAGCCTTTTGCCTTCCAGCGCGCATAAATCCAAACCGAGAGAGTTTGAGAAATTTTTGATGGACCATTAACACTGACCGATCTGGGAATCAACCCAGGTCCTCATGCTCAGGAGTAGCTCGACCACTAAACCAACGCGGCAGTTGAACAGTTTTTAAAATAATGTTAGACGGTAATTGACAAAATTAAATGGCAAACGAGAAGAACAACGTAAATAAAACAAGATGGTTGCGATAAAATAAAAAAATCAAAGTCATTTATTCAAATTAGACTGAGAATCAGCACTTTTAGAACGTTAAAATTAAAAAAGACAGTCCCCCAAAAACGCCCGCGCTTCACCACTTCCTAGTGCTATCGCTGGGAGGAAGAAGTGGCGCAACAAACTCCCCAGCAGCACAGCTGTCTGTTCAGTTAGAATTTGATAATTTGGGAGAGATTTTAGGCCGCAGGAATCCGCTGGATGTGTAATGGGGTAATTGCGTAGCAACCTAACACTAGCAATGGCTTTGATTTTGACAGTTCAACAAAATTCATTGCGTTATTTACGTTGTTGAGCAGGCAACTTTTTCGAACACATAAAGCAATGGATGGGGAGCCAGTAGACGTGGCGGCGCTTGGGGAAGGTCTATGTCCAGTATAGTGGACGTCTTTTTGCTGAAATGGTGATGATGATGATGACTTTCTTATGATTGGAACCAGAACCGAGAGGCCAAAGCCGAGCATTGGATAAAGTCGGGCTGCGGGTGATGACGATGACGAATTTTTAGGAAGAAGGTTATCACTGGTTTCACATAAGCAAAACGCCAGTGCTGTAAGAACGATAAATTGAACCTAGCCTTAAACAATCAAATGCTCTAAAGCTCTTAAGCTTGTTGTGTGTTAGACAAATATCAGCACCTACGTGAGCGTAACACACTTTCAATCAAAATACAAGGATTTTGATAAAAATCCCTTGCTTCATAGGTTCGAAAAATTCGTCAGCTCAGTAACGTAAATACGGCAATGAACGTGTCTGAACCGCTAAAATGAAGAATTATATGTGTGCAGTTTTATAGTCTTAAGTTTGTAACCGCAGTATGCGCTTTACCTAAATGAGAGCATTCTTTTTTTCGTTGCAACTACCTACTTAGTCAAATAATAAATAAAAGATGACATTTCGTTTGTTTTTCATAAATTCCAATAAGTATATTATATTCAGAAGATACTTAACCGCAGAAATTCCGCCATTATTAATTCAATGGCGCCTAAATCTAAATTATAATAAAAACAGTAATAGTTTAGGTATTAGGTTTTCCTCAAAATAATACGATAAACATTGTTTCCTATAAATATAGGTATTTTGTGCTTAATGTATGTCACCTTAACGCTTAAAAATGTTATTGATGGGTTCGTAGAAAATATGCTCTTGTTTACTCACGAGATTAAAAATATCATCTTTACTTCAGCCCACACTTGTGCCTATGCACTACTACTACACTAATTTTATAAAGAGATAAAGTTTGTAATAATAATAATTATATTATTATCAGCCAATGGGTTAACAGCCAAGAGCCTCGACCAACACCTGAGGAGGCTCTCGTTGGGCAGCTGGATCATGGGCTTGATTCAGAAAGCGGTACTTCTGGACACAGCTCGCATTGTCAGGAAGTTGTGTCCGTTTCGACTGCTCGGCCACAATTTCGTAGAAGCAAAACGACTACGTCAACATTACGAAGGAATTTGTAAAACACTAACAATGAAAGTCGCAAATTCGTAGATCCAATATTCAGAAAGTTGTAAAGGTTTAACCATGGCCGCGCAGTCGAAACGTGGAGAACTGCGCGGCCACGCAGTTCTCTTAAAGTTCTCTTAAACGGAGCTTCGTAGAGGTCCCATTCTTTTTGCTAACCACTGATACGATTTCGAAGAAATTGTAGACAGTATTAATAAAGCCCTAATGTTTGGAATTCACGACCTACAGAACTTAAATGCTATGGCCGCGCAGTTGACACGTGGAGAACTGCGCGGCCACGCAGTTCTCTTAAAGTTCTCTTAAACAGAGCTTCGTAGAGGGCCCATTCTTTTTGCTAATCACTGATACGATTTCGAAGAAAATGTAGACAGTATTAATAAAGCCCTAATGTATGGAATTCAGGATCTACAGATCTTATAACCTATAATGCAAGTTAGAAAAAGGGTGACCAAGATTTATGGTGCGTCAATCAGACATTTTCAAGCGTCGTTTTTATACCACGTAGCCTATTATCATAATGAGGGAATAAGTATGCTTCATTGGATGGAGAAGTACCAAAGTAAGTAGATACGAAAATATTGTTACCGTCAAGATGGTAGGTAAGTACCTTTTTTGTAAAAAGGATTAATGATTGTCTATTCGATTAGTACCTACCTACCTATAACTTGTAAACATTTAATAAAAAATTGGAAAAATAACAAACTTTTTTTTAGATCTGGGTAAATTTTATTCTAAGTTACTAATGCGACATTTGGAGAAGGTGTTTTATCCTATCTCGGCGGCTCCTGAGCCGCGCGAGCGAGTGCGCCCGCGCCTGAGCACCCTCTGCTTGCGCGTCTTTATCAGTGCAGTGATAAATGGTTCATCATGGATTGTGTAGTGCTCGTGATTCTGCACTGTTGTGGTTATTTAAAATGAACGTCAAGATGACGGGACCCCGCCAGGTTATCGTATTAAATTTTGGTGTGTTCAGTTTAAGATTACGCCATGTGTTTTTTCATTAACTGAATAGTGGTCCCGCCATTTTGATATCAAATAGCGGGGCACTTTCTTTGTAGAATATTTTGAAATTTTATGAGTGTAGAATTTTACTATGAAATAGTAGAAATATTGTACTAAATCCTATTTACGTGATATTCGAAATACCTGACGGGGTCCCGTCATCTTGACGTTCATTATTTCAAATCTACTATGTGCTACCTTTGCACAAATTTTAGCTACCTCAACGTATACGTAGTTATTTAACAGTATGTTATTTAAAATCCTTGGTCCCTCCATTTTGACGTCAAAGTGAAAGGACCATATGGATAGGCTGGTCGGAGGAGTAACCTACCTATATAGTATTACAATACCTTAATTCTAGTTCAGAAATATGCAATTCAATGGTCATGAATCATTTGAGAAATATCGGCAATAAATGTTGGTCCCTCCATAATGACGATTCAAAAATTTGGTCAGGCCTGTTAATGGATAGTATTTTTTGGTTTTTCGAAGTATTCATGTTTAGTACCTATTTTCTAGATTTACAATATTAAACTTTTACGTAGGCTGATTTGAAATCCAAGACTTGGTCCCTCCATCTTGACGGTAACAATAGTTTCGTATAAACTGTATTATTTTATTATATCTACTTACTTTAGTACTTCTCCATCCAATGAAGCATACATAATCCCTCATTATGATAATAGGCCACGTGGTACAAAAACGACGCTTGGAAATGTCTGATTGACGCACCATAAATCTTGGTCACCCTTTTTCTAACTTTCATTATAGGTTATAATATCTGTAGATCGTGAATTCCATACATTAGGGCTTTATTAATACTGTCTACATTTTCTTCGAAATCGTATCAGTGATTAGCAAAAAGAATGGGACCTCTACGAAGCTCCGTTTAAGAGAACTGCGTGACAGCGCAGTTTTACACGTTTCAACCGCGCGGCCATAGCATTTAAGTTCTGTAAGTCGTGAATTTCAACCATTAGGGCTTTGTTCATACTGTCTACATTTTCTTCGAAATCGTATCTGTGGTTAGCAAAAAGAATGGGCCCTCTACGAAGCTCCGTTTAAGAGAACTGCGTGGCCGCGCAGTTCTCCACGTGTCAACTGCGCGGCCATAGCATTTAAGTTCTGTAGGTCGTGAATTCCAAACATTAGGGCTTTATTCATACTGTCTACAATTTCTTCGAAATCGTATCAGTGGTTAGCAAAAAGAATGGGACCTCTACGAAGCTCCGTTTAAGAGAACTTTAAGAGAACTGCGTGGCCGCGCAGTTCTCCACGTTTCGACTGCGCGGCCATGGTTAAACCTTTACAACTTTCTGAATATTGGATCTACGAATTTGCGACTTTCATTGTTAGTGTTTTACAAATTCCTTCGTAATGTTGACGTAGTCGTTTTGCTTCTACGAAATTGTGGCCGAGCAGTCGAAACGGACACAGGAAGTTCCTTTCTCTGGAGCCCTGACCGCCGGTAGCTTGGACCCTGTTCCCGATATCGGTGGGCTACTATTTTTTATATTTTTAAATGTTTTTTTTTATCTTTTTGTTTATAAAAATATTTAAAAATGTAATTTGTAAGTATTTAAATGAAATAAAGGAATAATAATTATATTATCATTATCACCTGAGGTACAATATCACAAGTATGTGTCCAACCCAGTTCTCGAAATTGACCATGTCACGTTATACTGGGATCGGTCTATCATCACTGACAGCTCTCGGCTCTCGGCTCTCATGGCCTCAACTAGCAAGTTGTCCATTCCAAAACGTAGTAGGTACCTACCTATGGAGAAGAACGGGCAAGTATGGTCCATGGACACTCGTTTAAATTATATTGTTCCAACAAAATTAGTTACGTCATTAATGTTGAATTTATAATCATATGTGAGAATGACGTAAAAAAGACGTACCTACCTACACGTTAAAAGCGTCCAGACTACTGCAAATAGGAACAAAAAAAAAAACAATCCAAAACTAAAAGTAATTGAAATAAGCCGTGGCAGCTAAGAGGTAATCAATTGACAGCGCCCGTTCACGAACATGACGCATGGGTCAGCATCATTCAACTCAACCATTCTTGAAGGCAGCTAAATGGTCCAACACACGCGCCACTATCAGCGAGACATTAAATTTGAGCGAGCATGATATAAGTACTATCTATCACCCGCCAGGCCACATTCAAGTCAATGTAAGACTTATTCTCCGGTATCGACTTCTACCACGGTTTTATTCCCATTTATTACATAAATATATATATACATATATAATGAGTATAACAAGTAATAAATAAAAAAATAAAAATAAAATGGCTTTTCTTGATTCCTTACTTAACAAATGAAAAAAAGTTGAATAATTGAAATAAAATGTTAGTAAATACTTAACATAATTATAATCTTAAATTGCAGTGTTAGTATTCGTTTTCTAAGTAAGGACCGCCGTGTGCGGTAAAAGCCTCCTCCAAATGCTTCCATGACCTTCTGTCTTTCGCCAATCTGCACCAAGTTTTGCCAGCTGTTTTTATTATTTCCTCGTTCCACCTTTTGAATGGTCTTCCTCTTTTTCATATCTCATTGATCGGGATCCAATTTGTAGTATAACAAGTAAAGTTTTCATTAATACAGAAGATCAGAAAGCCAATTGCTGTAATTAAAAAGGTTGAAAATCTAGTCGCAATCTCATCTCACCGACAATCAATGTCAAAAACTTGTCAAAAATGTAGGGAAATTACAGGTATATTTGACAGATTGAGACAGATCAGACTGTGAACATTCTTAAAACTACGAAAATTTCCCCTCAGATGAATGTGTATAGGTAATGATTGTACTTTCAAAACTAATAGAAAAAAAGTAAAAAGTTATTATATAAATTCTGCAGCTGAAAAAAAAAACTTTATTCAGTCTGTTTCAGTTTTTCTTTAAGTAGCTAGTTCAAGCTACTAAGTTTACAAGTCAATTAGTTGTGTACTTAAAAGAGACAACTGAAATAAAGAAATAAAAATAAAATGAGTTATTTACGTATTTGCTCTATTTGCTGGTGGACTTTTAATGAATTGTACTTTGTCCATTAGGTAAACCGTTTTTTGACAGATGGAACTAGTGATTGCAGCAACACACAATTTTGGATTATTGAGGGATCATCATAATTCAAGCCGTCTTTAACCATGCCAATTGAGCCGTTGTCGTTCATATTTTAGAATCAGATTTGGTGTCTTTATAGACCTTCGTGGGCAGATTTAGGTGTAAATAAATCAAATTCTACAATAAGAATAAAATGATAATATCCATTCCTCAAATAAAAATAAAATAACAGATTTAGTTCACCTTATTTTTGAACAAAGAATGAGTATTTTTTTGGTTCTTTTATTTATAAAATAAGTAGCTAATGACACCTACATTGCATCAGTAACTTTTTGGTCACATCTTGTAAAAAAACCTTTTTTATATTAGAAACTTCACTTTAACAGACTCGTCACTCTTGTCGTCGTAGATGGACACATCATATGATTCATTTCAACCTATTTTCTCAATTCAAAGGTCCTTGACCTAGACAAGCCTGTCCTACAAAAAGGTGAAGTTCAACAGTCCAACTCCCAGTGCTATCAACAATAAACTACGTTTCGCTTAATATAGCAATAGTCGCTTAAGGTCGCACCTCATTAGGTCATGAGCCTCAGATGTAAGGAACTACAAGTATCATAAATACTTTTGTAATGCCTTTACAACCTGTAGGGCTGTTCTGAAACGTTCGGTTCGAACCTCACTCAAGTAACAGCACTGAATTCGAAAAATAACTCATTTGTTTTAAAGCTCAACTTTGTTCGAATTTCAAAGTGTAAGCAAAGCCATATTTACACGGTGTAATCTATGGCATACGATAAGTATTGGTAAGTTTTAACAAACGTCAATATTAGAATGTATCAATGTCATGTGTCAAACGATTTTGTCAAACGCAAAACGTCATTCTGTTCTCTGCTTCTTTCTGCCGTCGACCAAGTTGCGTGTTACGTGGGTTGAGAAAAAGCTCTCATTCAGTATTTTTCTATCTGTGATATCAGCCGACTGATTCTGTAAAAATCTCACCGTGAAAAGTTAGGTGAAGTGAGCTTAGAGTGAGAATCCCTAATATTAGTTGGACTTACACCTCATTCCACGCTCACTTCACCTAAGTTTTCACGGTGAGATGATTACAGAATTGCACTTCTGCTTATTATTTACCCATAATCCATTAATAAGCTGAAGCTACTATTAATATTGCACTGATGAGTGTAGACGATGCAAGTCATTCAATTGTATTGTATGCCACAGGCTAGAAACTTGCAACACGTAAATGGGGCTTACAGAGAAACCTGCCAATTGTTTCAGAATTAGATATCGGTTTCCATATATTCGCATTTGCTTCATCCCGTGTGGTCTGTACCAGATATTCACACGGTATTTGCTTATCTATTATGGTGGTTACTTTGTCACCTAATTGCAGTGCGGTAACATTGACGAATTTCGGTTTCTCTGCGTGGCGGTCGCTATTCTAAACAATTGCACTAGTATATTGATCTAACATTTAATTGGATGTTATCAAATTGTCTTACTAGTGAAGAGATCTGCTAAAGAACCAATGTAACCGACGTAGCCCAAAAAATTGCTAAAATTTTATAGCAGTGGGTAGAGCACATTGCAGAACAGCAGTGCGATTCTGTAACCATCTCACCGTGAAAACTTAGGTGAAGTGAAGTGAGCGTGAAGTGAGCTATCATTCCAACTAATGCTAGGGATTGACACTATTGACAGCTCACTCCAAGCTCACTTCACCTAGCTTTTCACGGTGAGATTTTTACAGAATCGATCGGCAGATGGCCAAAAGGTCCTGGAGTGGCATTCCGGGAGGAAGACGTAGCGTTGGAAGGCCTCCTACAAGTTCAACTGATGAACTTGTGAAGACCGCAGGACTGCTGGATGCAAGAAACATAGAACTAGGTCGAAGTGGCGATGCTTGGGAGAGGCCTATCTAAGTAGGGACGTCTTTCGGTTAAAATGATGATGATGATAAATTGTCTTAGTATAATGGAATTGATATTTGTTTTATGTTGGAGAACACACATTTCTTATGTGATAGTCGTTTTGTAACCATTACCAGTGGCATTGTTACTAAGCAATGGGTCAAAGATCGCAGAAATGCATACATGCATAATGAACTTTTGTCTAAATTCAACAATAATTCTGTCCCTTTTTGTGAAGATAATGCTAGTAGAAGTTTGAAATGTGACAAAATTATTTACTTCTTAACCAAAAATTACGAGGGATTTCTGCAACGAATCATAGTGGGTTCACTTTTGCCTAAACACAAAATCAATTTGTTTGCCATCTTTATTGGGGTCGGCTTTCAGTTTAACCGGATGCTGCATCCGGTTAGTTGACCTCCACAAGCCAGTTACTGGGTAACACGTTATCATAATTAAGTACCTATGGATTCATTTCTAGCTAGAATTTTTTTCCAAAAATCTGTATGTAGGTATATTTATTTCATATTATTTTTGTTACTCATTTCCGAAAGACGTTATTGATGATTTATACAAACATTTTAAGACTTCAATTGGCTCTCCAACTTAATCGTTTTTGCTTCGGTAACTTTAAAATATTGCTTCCTAAACTAATATTTGTTCAAATGTTGACATGTTTAGTGTTTTGTTTGTAAGTTTTTTGGTCAAATCCTTGTGGATGCACTCATGATCATTTCGTGTTGCATTTGTTTTCTTAGGAGTATGATGATTGGTACCAGTCATTCAAAGCAAAGTTATGTGTCAGTAAAATGACATACCTCCAATTGTGTGTTTGAGAGCAGTGGTAGTGAGGCAGTGGTAAAAAAACCCAGGCTGGCAGTTTACTTCGTGTAAATAATTTCACTACCTCTGCTCTCAAAACGGTGAAGGGAAACATCTTGAGAAAACCGCGGCATGTCCTAGAACCAAAAATTCGAAGACTTGTGAAATCTACCAACTCGTACTGGGCCCGCGTGGTATATTACTGCCTCAGGAGGCCTCGGTCCCGTAGCGGAAACATTATATGCTGATTGTGCAACTGTGTCAGAAAAATGGCATATAGGTATTAGGCGATGCCAAGCTTCTAAGCCCATAGTTCTGGTCATTCATAGAAAATCTACTAAACTTGTTAATAATCTTTCCATTAAGGTTGAAAGACGAGTGAGCTTTTCGTCATATTATTTCAAAAGTTAAAAAAAAAAAACTATATAAATGTTCACGTCAAAGTTATAGGCACAGTATAAAAGAATTCTGAAGTTTACTTTATATGATGTAAGAAGTTTTACAAACGTTTTCTATTGGTAATATAATTTATTAGAGTTCATCTAAGGTTGATCTCGATTCAACTTAGACGAAAATCTGTAAACGACATTAAACTCACGATATTAAGCAATTTAGCCGCTTGAATGCAATCAAAATTATATTTGAAGAACGATCTTCAAACGATTACATTCCTTAAATAGCTAAATGGAATAATATTTTAGGATCACTGCCATTTGCATTTAGGATTCAGCAATTAGATATTAATTTAACTTTAAATCAAGATTGATCGTGGCGCTATCATGTAATCCGTTTAATACTAATAAAAATACAATTAATGATATGACATTGCAAAAAGTATCCCAACTAAAAGACCCTAAAACTGATCTTGCCTAATAAAAACTTGATTGATTTAAGTTTTTTTTTTTCTGATCATTCTATCAATTTGCCTAGTTTTTTCCCAAATATGTTGGGGTCGGCTTCCAGTCTAACCGGACGCAGCTGAATACCAGTACTTTACATGGAGCGACTGCCTATCTGACCTCCACAACCCAGTTATTCGGTAATACGATACCCTTTGACTGAAGACTGGTTGTCAGACTTGCGGGCTTCTGACGACTCATAACGAATGCCAAAGATCTACAAATGACAGCCGGGACCGGGGGCTTAACGTGCTTTCTGAGGCACGGAGGCGTCTTGGTATGTAAAGATAGTCACCCATCCACGGACCAACAGTGGCAAGCGTAGCTTAACCTGATCGATCGACCCGTGCCGCTGTTATTACTTAGCCACAATCGCCTCCATCGATATCTGATCATTATCTGAAATATCAGACATTGTCCTAACTAAATATCGTTTAACATTCCGATGCACCGCTCGACGTCATTAAAAACATTGGTAGGTACTCGTACTTATAAGATATTGTATGGACATAGCTAGGTTTATTTATCTTGATATGGTGTCGTTCTTATTGTTGCTTCTTTTCCTCTATAAAATTCACGCTAGGTTCATGACCAACTTTGATAAATTGTAAAAAAATATTAAAAATTTCACCGTCCTGCATTCTTCGGTACGCGGAAAGAAGCGTCTTCATTTCAATGTCTACTTTATTGATTGGCGTCAATTTGGGTTCACTTTTTTTGGTGAAACAGGTGCCTGGACAGGTTTCGTTAGATACTGCCAGAATGTGGCCGATGTGATCGACCCTCAACCCGCCATTTTATTAGGGTACATTGCCACTTAGAAAAAAAGAAGGAAACTTGACAACGGAATGCGACCTTCGCGGTTGTCCTTACTCGAGATTTTGGCACCGTGTGTCGCGCCCACCAACCATGACATTTATTTAAGTCTTCCTCTTTTTGTTCTATATACGATTTACACGAAGTTTAGGGTTCTGTCTTCAAAAAAGACGAAGGCAAAGATGAACTCTTGTCTGCAGCAATGTTGATGATTATTGTGCAACCCAAAAATAAATTGGAAGTAGAACATTTCATGCTTGTCAGCTTGATTATGAAGCTGTCAAAATACCGCTAAGGTAGTCAAGAAAAGTGGATATATGTAGCTCTTAGCATGACGAGCATTAGAATCTTGATATTTGAACAATATGCCACCAAATTAAGCTTGACCGATTTAGTAAAAAAAAAGTATCAATATCTACCGTTGCTTCTAATAATACCAAGGTACCTATCTAGACATATTTAGAAACATTTATACCAATCTTTTTTGCTTTTATACTTAAACGGTTAACACAATTAATATCTAATATTTGATAATCGACTTTCAATTTCATTCTCATGGTGTCTAAATTACATGCTACAAACATGGTTTTTCACGTTAACATGGCCAGCAAAATGATTCATCTAAGGTTCAATTTATATCACTTAATAATTTATCACTCAATTAAGTTTTAATTAATTATTTTTAATTAAAAACATTTTTGCCATAGCGTTAACGTCATTGGAGCTCCCTTGTCAAAAGTCATATAAAAAAAGTCAAAATTACAAAATAATTTTATTACGCCTCCTGCAGCTGTTTTGATTGAAAATTGTCTATAGGTAATAATGTTTTTCGGCGATAGATTGGCATTTGGATTTCGTTTAATTTTGTAGGCTTTAAATTGGATGATTATAAATTCGCATTAAAAAAAATTGTTGATTGAGCCATGCATTTCTGTTTAATATTATTTTCGACATCATTTTTGACCTTAATATTTTTATTTTTCATTCTTGATACGTGCTTGTGGAGGGACATCAATTATGTAGATCAAGGAAATATATTATAACTCATCGTTGACATGTAAATTTTGTATTGTTCTTCTTACTCTAATACTTAGTTAACTCTTAAAATATTCAAATATGAATAACTAAACATAATATATAATCGTCATACAAAGTTAATCGGTTAATAGATTAAACATAATGCTATTTATAGCGCGGTATTTTGCCAATAACGTAAAAACAGTAGCTAAACATACCTACCATTAAATCCGTAATAACTCCATTAGTAATACATTTCTATGCCCACCACTATAAAAAGATAACATTCCGTGACGGTGCGAACTGTTTTCCTTTCATTAGGGTAGACCCCGTTTTTCATAGTAAGTAATATCCGATAATAATGTTCTTTCTACTTTTACAGGACTGTTTAAGTGTAAATATGGCTACAGAGAGGTTTGTGGTCGAACAAGGATCGGTACCTACCTGACACTTATTTATGTAGTTCTTATTTTTGATCATTGACAGGCACGCAATTGGCCAATAGTAGGTACCTCACCTGATGGTAATACGGGCTTTATACAGGTGACTATAGCCGCACCCGATGAAAAACGACTGTCTAAACGGCAATTCGGCTGGGTCGCAGATGACTAAAGTCGCAAGTTCGAAAGTAGAGTAGGTTTCGACATTTGTCGTACGGCGACAGGTCGCATGCGGCGGGTGACTAAAATTGACCGTGAAAATGGTCAGCCGAAGACGATCGCCCGACACATAAAGGTCGACATTTTGATGCAAAATAAACTAGTCACCTGCGATTTTTATCGACCTGTGTAAATGGTGTGTAAACCACGGCGTTCCTAGGTTAAGTCCCCCATAAGTGATGATGTGTTCGATTAATAATTTAAGTACTTATGCCTAATTATATTTCCAAGAATCCCATCACCACCTACTTACCTACCTACCATATATTATTTCACAATTTTGGGCACTTAATTATTTGTCAATTCACATTTACTCGTAAATACCCAAGTCGCCATACTTGGGCAAATACAATTTTTTTGTATATAACCTATTTACGTATGTGTGTACCTAGTTTTAAGAGTTTTTTTTATCATTGTCCCTCTCAATCAAAGCACCTGCCATCTAATCTCTTCACCACCCTTGGTTGACTGGTAGAGAATGCCTAGGGCATTAAGTCCGCCTTTGTACCTTTTTGTTCGAAAAGTTTAAATAAATAAATAAAAATTGATTCTTAAAAATATTTATTTTTTATTATATGTATATGGATGATCAATAGACTACTGAACCCCAGCACCCAAGACGTATGACATGCAAGCGACACGGAACAACTTAAAACACGACAACTGCCAACTAGGAACAAGATATAAAAAAGATATTAAACTCTTCAAAAGCAAATCGTGCTGAGAACATTCTACTCCAATCACATACATGCGGTTTAAATCAATATATAAAGTAAAGGTTTCTACGAATTGAAATGGATTTATCCAGAGGTAGGTACCGATGCGCTGTCGAGGTCACCTTTTCAAGAGTTGTTTACTTGCATCTTCCTGTACCAACCTCTAAGCTCAATGCTGCCTTTGTCAGTTCCACGTACCGACAATAAATGACCTCTCCAAAGAATGCTTCTGTTCGCCTATTTGTTAGATTAATTGATTTATTATGGCATGATTAGTTTCGTCTTACAAATCAATTGATTAAAAACGTTACGTCAGTGATTATAAATGTGTTAAAGAATGAGATAATTAAGGGACTGACAATCGAATGATTAACAGTGCCTTGTTAATTTGCCATTTAGATTTATATTAGTGTTATAAATAACTATTAGGAGATTGATATATTTGCATTTCCTTGTTCGTCAAAGGACCGCTTATGGGGACAAATGGTCTTAGTCATGAGCAATAACTTCTGAATAATTTGATGTCAATATTGACAAAGTAACCTCCCACAAGTACACGGGTTATTGACGTCAAAAGCCCTTTGACCTCCTGTTTTCGATTTTTTTATGCGTTAACGTGACAGTGCAGAATACATACAATGTACATTCGAAGATTTAAATCGTGATATAAACTTACAACGCTCATCCATAATCCCAGGATGTGGGCAGATGAATGTTACAGAAAGACGTATAATTTGGACAAAATATATTATCTGATTTTACCTGATGTCCAAACATTTCAATACCTCCTCTATCTCATCAACGTTCAGATTTTAGGT
Organism: Apamea anceps; assembly: GCA_951799955.1. Classification (NCBI taxonomy): domain Eukaryota; kingdom Metazoa; phylum Arthropoda; class Insecta; order Lepidoptera; family Noctuidae; genus Apamea; species Apamea anceps. Next base: position 8,603,322 of record OX637501.1, read on the forward strand.
TTGAACTACGCCTCAAAATTAATTAAGTCAGTGACGCCTGCAAAAATGGTAATTTACAATCAAAATGAATTACTTAAATTGATCAAAAAATACTAATTTTAATCAACTGGTTTTGGCGGAATGTAGAATATTTATTCCATATGTCACCAAAACTGGCCAGTCAACGGAATCCTTCCAACTTTGTTTACATCTTTAGCGGGTGCAATAATAATGTTGCGAATCTGCGATACTTAATGCGTACGCGGCGGGTCGCGGTTTCGCTGGCGCCTGCGCGAGACGCCAGCCGCGACCGACGCCTGCGCGACATCCGCCCGCGAAACAAAATTAATAGCCGGTACATTCCGAACAATCTTACAGATTCCTGTTCTCAGTAATGGTCCGCGACCGAACAAAATATTGAGTTTTGAGTACGACGCCGGATCCGCGCATTAAAACCGATTGAACGCTGATATTTGGCATTTCGCAATAGTGATTTCATTTAGACGTTTTAATATCCCGTAATTTGTGGACATTCTTCCAAGATCGAATTTCGTAATGGCTTCGTAATTATCGTTTATGATCCTGCTGAACCCGAACGTGTATCGAATAAGGATGAGTTTGTAATTTCAAGAAAATATCTTCACCGAAAATTATTTCCTTATTTGGAGAATTTACAACAAGACGTGTATTCTGTCTGATAGTTTATCGATAGTGGCGAATCACTGGTTTGTGGTCAGTGAAACGAATTATTATGTGGGTTACAATCGACAATGGTTAACGGTGTAACACCTCTTCTGTGGGCAAAGATCAAGTGAACCTTTATCGCCTACCTCAACATAACGGTGAGATCCTCTATCATCCGTGTCAAGTTGAACAATACCCACTTTTTACTGATAGATAATATTAATGTGGCCGATTCATTACAGCAAATACGCGTAATAGGCCATTCATTTTTTGTCCAAAAAAGTCTAGCATAACCTCTATTGTTTGAGTTATAACGCATTTCTAAAACATTGAGAACGTCGGGTCATCGCAATCGCTAAACAGTTAGGTATGCGTCCGAAATTAAAATATCAATCATACATATTGGTAATTTATTGTGTTTGAATGAGCGATAATTATAAGTTTTGAACCTTCGTCGTAACAGTACATATGATTAACGCACCATTCGACGCGAGTGTACATCTGAACAAACATAATTCACTAAAGCCTAGAATAGTCAGTTGTAACTGAGAAATCAATCATTGATTCTATGTCAGATATGAAAAAAAATTAATAGCAATGTTGTTATAAGTTCATGTTTGTTTTCTGACACCAATATGCTTGCACTCGTATCGGGGACCCGTTAGGTGTTAATGTACCAAACTGCGGCGAAGTTTTTCGGTGGATAGAAAACAGGACTTTTATAATAAAATGTTCTTCTGTACAGTGACTAATGACTTCGAGTCTAAATGAGAAATGCGATCATAATTTCTTGAATTTATGTGTTCTACGTCCTACTCGAGATTGCTAAAAGCATAAAATCACACATTTTGTTTAAACATCTGTAGTTATAAATTACGACCTTGATGATCTCCAAACTAGAGAGCTCAAAACTTAGCAGCTGGATTTTTCGACTATTTTTGCATTTCTATTTTAATATTAGCATAACATTAAGAATTCTCTATGATCTGCAAATTACTCAGAAAATCCATTTAATTTTCAGTGTGATCTATAGTATTCTTTATGTAGGGCTACGTTCTGATGTTATTCTGTGTAGTTTAAAACGTTGTAGAATTAATAAATACGTTCTAGACTTCTAGAGCAGAAATGATTAATTACTATTTTACCTCTGAGTTTGTTTTTGCATTTCTTCTCAGGTATTAGTCAGCTAGGAATGCCGGCGCCACCTAGTTTTAATATATTGACCAACAAAATATTGACGCGTAAAAATGTCTTAAAAGATCTACGTACTTCATTTAATTACAGTTAATAAACAATTTTTGCAGTAGAGCTTGTCTAAAAAGGTTTTGGGTAGGTAGGTGCTATGCCATCAACCCGCGTGGCAGTTTTCCAGATAACTATTTTAAAGCTAACTTTAATTCTTAGGATGACATGCGCCAATGCAACCCATCAGTCTTGCAGAAGGATCGTCGGCCTGTTTACGACCTAAGTATGCTTTATAAAATTCTCCTCGACTGCCTTTTCGATCTAGTGGGCGCGAACGCTACTAAGCTGACCATGAGGTCCTGGTTACAATTCCCGGGTCCGGCAAAGTGTATTCATACCTGGTGAAATTTGGCTGTACTACCTATAGGTATATTTCTTCCTAACCCTTTGAGGTATACAGGCGTGATATTATATTATGTGTTGTATATCTATGAAACAATACACAACAATAAAGTAGTACTAACAGAATCATACATCACAATATTATAACAATGCATGTCAATCGTTAGATCAGAGTAGTCAGGTTACTGTAAAGATCAGTACAAGTCTTAGAATCGTGCCGACAAAGGTCTAGGTTAAAGTTAAACAAACGGTCAAGCGTGAACCGTTATGTCTACTTGATGAAATCTTAAATTCACTTACATGGAATCCATAGACTAAACCACTGGGTCTAGAAGTATGAAATTTTGCACCAGAAGACCAATTATTGTTTGAGGTTGCGGTTAGATTTTTAACGTTTTTAATTACGTTTTAAAACGTTTAAAATCTAATCACCGTCTCATCTCAGCGACAATTAATTCAAAAACTTGCAAAAATGTGGGAAATTAGAGGTATTATTTATAGATTTTTTTATTGTGAAATGGGCCAGATCTTGACCATGATCTCGCCTGGTGGAAAGCGATGGATGAGGTCTATGATGGAAGGTAGAAGTCCAGAAGATGTCTATAAACTCTTGCTTTATATTCCGAAAGTGAGCATTACGGGAGGGTTTAAAAAAAAATGGGTATTGATTTTTTTACACAGGACGTGTAAAACTACTACTATCTTTCTTCCCCTATGGGAAAAAACATAGTATGAAATTCGCCATTTTTGCCGATGGATTTGAAATCCCATCGGGCACTTGTCCTGTATTATAATAATGTTCTATTTTCGCATTGTATTTTTCATATCAATGTAAACAACTTAAATGCTTCTTGTCTCGTTATGTATTATTAAACAGCTATTCTAATATCATGCGAAAATTTTCCTCTTACATATAAAATCTGAAAACCGTCACTACCTATACAAATTGACATTTAAAGTACAGGATGTTTCAAAACTTATTAATACATAGTCTTGTTTCGTATTAATATACATCTATATTTAGTTTAATAATTGATTTTGTTACACAATCGACTGGCGATCGTTTCGAATGGGCAATTTATTAAAAAATATTGTAATTTAAACGATTTATCACATGTAAGTCACTACACGTACCTATCGTGTTTTGTTTTTGAAAAGGATTCCTTTTATAAACTTTGTGGTTATTATAGATAGCTTCTGCCCGCGGCTTCGCCCGCGTGGATGTCGGAAATTATGACACGGGAACGTGCTAACAGGATAAAATGTATGTGCTTCCCCAGGATGCCATCAATCTCGCGGGCCCTTTGTGGCTAATTACAATAGAAAATCAATTGTGTCTCATTAGTGATGATTAAGAGGGTACCTATATGATATCTTTACCTAAGTACCTACCTAATTAAAAAAAAATAACCTACCTAAATAAACCTATTTCTGATGATAACTAATCTAAACTCAATAAATAAGCAAAATCTCGAAAAACTAATATCTATACGAATGACTAATCCTACCTAACAGTATTATAAAATAACCTACGGTCACTACGTACACTAACAAATATACTACCTATACTATAAAATTAAAATCTATACCTACGACTTATAAAATTAAACCTAAATAACTCTAAACACTAAAAGGAATAAAAAGGTCGCACAGATAATACTGCGGGTGACGTAACCTTCGACAAACTTATTATTTGCGGTAGGTACAGTAATCGGTCTAGGGATCGAACCGCAAAATTAAGTTTGTTTTTTATTGTATATACTTTTCCGGGATAAAAAGTACCCAGTGTGGTGCCCAGGGTATTAAAGAATAATTATACCAAGTTTCATCGTAATCGAACCGGTAGTTTTTGCGTGATGCCTGAACAAACAGACAGACAGACAGACAGACAGACCGACAGACCGACAGACAGACAGACAGACAGACAGACAGACAGACAAAAATTTTTGTAATCACATTTTTGGGTTCGGTGTCGGTCTAGTAACACCCCCTGCCATTTATTTTTTTGATATTTTCAATGTACAGAATTTTCACTTCTACAGATTTATTATAAGTATAGATATAGATTTCATTTGTTTTCAAACTCTACTCAATAGTTTGTTTAGATTCGCAGGTAGGTAATTGAAATGTGAACCTCTATAATCGTCAGTTACCGGGGATAGATCGTGTTATTTTATATCACTATTAACAACGGGATGATTTTTTAAAACTTTCGGGTGTAAGTAGATATATTATTTTGAAATGCGAAGAAAACAGAAAAGAAAGTTTGAAAACTGAATCATTATATTCAAGAATGCTCTGAAGATAGTACGGTAAGTCGTATAATAAAGGCGTAAAAACTGAGCAACTAGAAACTGAAAGTTGAACACATAGAATATAACTTGGAACCACCTTATTTAAACGGCGTCACAAAATTGAATCGATTTCTATTAAACATTCTAGAACAAAAACTGGAAATATCAGCTAAATACTGCTCCAATTTATGCTTTTAGGTGTTTTTCGAATAAATATAAGCACTAAGTCGCCCACGCCTCAGAAATCAACATTAATTCCATTCAAAATTATGTCTTCAGTGATGCAGTTAAGTGGTGTTTTGCATTGGAGATTATCATTTATAACTTGAGCTCGTGGCTGCAAATGTCGTGGGTCGCAGTGTCATAGTTGGTCGGCGACCCGGCAAGGCCGCCGAAATGCGATGACCTCAGACTCGCCGTGATTAAAAAAAAGAACAAACCTTCTGCCGCGGAAACCTTTAGCTACTTTTTTTTTTTTAAACACGATCATTCGCAAATTACATTTAGTTCAATTTTCGAAATAGATTTTATTTGAATGTTGCCAGGAATGTTAATTGATCATTTTTTGGTCGTAAAATATTGAATGTATGCGGAAACTGACAATGATGGCTCAATTACAGATGACGTGACTGCATAGTAGAATTCGAAGGAATTCTTGAGCAATTAACTCGGAGCTTATCTACCGGATTTTCGATCAAACATTTTAATGTTATTGCTAAAAGATTTCACTTAAGCGCGTTATCAAGAACTAATTTGACATCGAGATAAATCACAGGCAATAACGCAGGAATTCTATCTAATTAAAAAAAAAATCCAAAGTCAGATTTCGATATTTTCGATGAAGACTGCGATTTGGACAAGGACGTCATTTTAACCGACCCTGATTTCGCAGATGACTCCTATGACATTCCATTTCATCACAAAGACGTTGTATTTTGAAATAAATGACAAAAATAAAAACAAATACAAACATGACAAAAATAATACTTTAAAACTAGAGCAGATTTCAAAACAAGCCTCTTGCGTAGGAGTTGAAATATTATGAACATTCCAACATGTTTACATTATTTTTATGGTATTTTTGATCCGATTGCATTCCTTTGTCTGGTTTTATAAATTTACATCTAAGGAGTCCTGCCCACCTAGGTTCACATTTTTCTAAAGTCAACTTCAAATATATTGATGACACATTGAAGCCATAAATGGTGATAGTGGACGAATATAATCTTGGTATATCATTAGGATTTCTCCGACCAAAACTTTAAATCAAAATCAAAAGTCATTTATTCAAATTAGGCTGAGAATCAGCACTTTTCGAACGTCAAAATTACAAAAGATAGTCCCCCAAAAACGCCCGCCCTTCACCACTTCCTAGTGCTATCGCTGGGAAGAAGAAGTGGCGCAACAAACTCCGCAGCAGCACAGCTGTCTGTTTAGTTAGAATATAGTTGCATGTATACAATACTAGGAACCTATGTTCAGTAATTAACATTACAAGAAACTTAAATTATTTACCATATGTCAGCTAGTCACGCCAATATACCAACAAATATAATAAAAACTATACGTACTCAAGCTAAAAAATAATTAATAAAAATAAAAATTTACGCGCGTGACAGCTTACATATTTATGCATTGCTGGGTTCGTCACATAGCTGTCACTTGCAGTCTTTAAGTAACCATTCGACTGTGTCTTGCCCAAATAAGGTCTTAGGCCTGTATTACAGAATCTTGAGGTGCTCGCTCACTAGGAGCATTCGCTTGTAATATAACCTTTACCCAAGACCTAGCCGGGTTACTTCTGCCTATTTAATAATATGTGTTAACTTGTCCTGCTGGCTTCTTATCTCTCTACATTGCCTAGCAGTTGACGGCCTGCACAGTCTAATTTCAAAGCCCTGGCCGTTACAGTGAAATCTTGGATTGTTGCATTACATTCGAAAGCTCCCGGTGAAGGAGCACCTTTACTCAAACTTCAAGCATTAGGTACTTAAAACTCCATCAAATCCATATGATTGGCTAAACTAGTTTTAAGTAATGCCTGAGTCTTAAGTAAGGTTCTGTAATACGGCCCTTAGGGCGAATTCTACCAAACTTTTATACCTAGAATAAGTCTTGTCCTGAGAATAAATATCGATTTTTTGACAGCTTTTCCATACTAGAACTGTCAGACGTATTTTATTCCACAGATAAAAGATCTAACATTGGTAAAATCAACCCTTAGGATTAAGAATAATGGCAATTTCACTGTTTTTTTTTTAATTTTTCAGCTATTAGTTTTTATCTACGATTAATTATTATTGTGCCGCAGCTCGGAATAATTGTATATTAATTTACTTCGCTTCAATTAAGGGCAGCTTTGTGAATTTAGTTTCAAGAAAATTAGATTTAAGTTAATCTGCAGTGTAATTAACATTCCCTCTCACATAGAGCAGGCCTTTGTCCCAGCAGTCGGAACGTTATAGTCTGATTATGAGGTTTAAGTTATTCTCCGATATGATTTGTATTAACTAGGCATGACTAAATTCTTTTTATTATGCCATTAAGGTGGCAGTTCAGCAGACATCCTGCCTGATGATAAGTATAATCACCAACGCATATTGTAATCTAAAATAGTGGACGAATCAAACTCAAAGCATTTATTTCAATTAAACCATTTACAGGCACTTTTGAATTGTCAAAAATAAATAGTCAGTCAGTTAGTCATGAAAGTTGAAGTTATTTGCCTATTCCAAAACGTAGATCTCTATGGATAAGAACGGGCAAGAAACTTCAAGGACACTCTTTTAAATCAAGATATTACAAAATCCTGGGTACATTATTCACCACATTAATTGTGTTGCTGTCCCAGAGGCAATTCTTAAATGTTTCATGTACTTGTAATTACTCCGGCATACATTTCAATGAGAAACATATCATAGCTCCTTAGTGGTCAAAATAGCTATGATGGTAGTAATTTTCTATTAAAATACTATTAAAAAAACCCCTACTTTAATAATATTAGATTTCGTTCAGAAAAGCTCTACTACCAAAACATTAAGGCATTATGTACACGGCACGGTTTCTTTACGGTTATTTACGGCAATAAAAACGTGTGTGTTTAAGGCCCTCTGTACACAAAAGTTTTCTTGCCGTGAAAAACTACGGTTTATTCGCCGTAAGTAGGCACGGTCGTCGGTGTTGTATGGATCACCGTGGACACTTACAGAGAAAATACAATATTATAACTTAAAAATACATAAAGCCGACTGGCGTGGTGGGTTAGTACTATGACAAAATTACATTAGAATTTAATAAAACGGTAGTTGTAGTAAATATTTACCACTGCGGGTAGGTGTGCATGAGTTGAGGGATACAATACGTGTTTATTAAGGCCCATGACACAGTGATTATTTCACTGCGTTTAGAGTACTTAGATGGTTGTTATTATTGATATGACACGGTTTTTCTACGGCGCGGTTACTGTACCCGTACCCGAACCGTAAATAAACCGTGCCGTGTACATAGGATCTAAAGGGCCTAACTACACCAAAATAAAGTGTCATATCCCTTGGTACTTAACTTTTCCTACTGGGTCGTGACGTTTTCCCATCCTCATGGGCGTACTCTCCTATCTTATAAGATCTTTTAATCCAATACATTGTAGAACAAATGGTCTCCATATAAGTTAGTTTGAGTTCTTTTTTACGACCTCCCGAGAGAGTTGCGAAGTATCCTCTCATTATTTCAGTTTAATGCTTCAATTTTAACACTCCTTTTTATCTCTATCACCGCTTTTAGTGGTAGTATGGTTTTGTATTTTCTTATGCGTTTTTGTAATTTACAACGAATAATTTTTCTGTGTGACAAGATATAAAGGGCACCTCATAGCGACGCGTAATGAAAAGAAATAATATGAAATTCGTAAATAGGATATTTGTTGGAATCACTTTTAGGCCATATTATTAAAAAAATAAGCTAGTTGGATTCGACTTTTCCTACTTGAATACCCCTGAGAAAAAATGGTGAAACAAACTCAAAGGTCAAAGTCTCTTTTAAAGTCCATACATAATCTTGGATAGATCATGTGAAGGCAATAAAGATTAGCACCTGAAATGGTCTTTAAGAATCACACAGATTTGTGTGGACCAGTTCACTCAGTGCAAACATTAGTCAGTAATCGTGTAGCTCGACTCAGAACTTGAGGACTTGTGGTATTAACATTACATTATTATTTGTTTCGTGTTTTACAAGACCATAGTATGATATTGTATGAGATTTCTATTATTTCATAGTTTATTTTTTTAATAACTATTATATTCGATTTCACTCACAAATGTGTGCTCATCTAGTTTCCATCTTGTCAGATTACCGTTTCATGAGTCTAATAACAACAGTATTTTAAATAAAACCATTCGGGTTTTATCGAGTTCGTGATAATCCTATAGCTAAAAAAGATAATATAATTATGATAATCAGGTCTCTAATATTACCCATAAACAATCAGAATATCAAGGTATCTGAGCAAATTATTGCCAATTTTATTTAAAACCTAATCTCGATCCTTATAGATATGTCTACATGAATATGGAACTAGGTTACATTGATCTACATTCATAAGTCAGTTTCATTAACTTCTATTACTTAATTTGAATTTCCATTCAGTGGATCTGTTTTAATCAATTATAATGGAATAACTATTGGTGTTCATGTTCCGGTCATTTGGTAGTTACGACTTCGGGAATGTGAAATTTAATTCAATTAAGCGCTTATTATGCGGACTGGAATCGCGTGGATCTGTTAGTTTTAAATCCCAAGATAATAAAGCTTATGTTTGTGGATTAATAATAGAACTCGACGCCGCGCCGTATCAATGAGGGGAAATTAGGTTTATTAAGGCTAGCTAGGTTGTATGTTGAACAAAATATGTTTCGCGTATGTATTTACAGAATCATATCAATCATCAATACAACCCTCTAAGTTCATATAACCTTATTGACTATTTCACGAAAAATAAAGAAAATACAGAAAGAAAAGAAAAAAGAAAGAAAAAAGAGAGAGTATAAAATATCGATATTTTATTTAATACACAAATTGGCACTGACCTGCAAATTGCAAAAAGGGTAAGAAAACCTGCCTTAAGCAAAATTGTTTTTGTACAGACACCAGCACATCAAGCTACTACAATCTGTCAAATTTCTTTAATAGATTTTCAACTTTATCGCTAAAGCCTTAAGGTTCAAGATTGATTGGGAAAATTTGACAGTTTTGGGTAGCTTGACCTGCTGGCGTCTGTACTTTGTGGTATGATTCTCTTGTATCTTCTCAAGACTGTTATAATCCCGAAGTTTTTTTTTTATATAAACAGCATTAAAAGTTGTATGATTCTCTTGTAGAGCAATTGATTGCGTTGCTTACAAACGTCAAAGTTTCTGTAAAATAAACATAATAATATAATATTAAGTATAATTACTGTCGATCTCTAGAATAGTATTGTGTTTACTGTTTGATATTTAGGCTCAGCACACACTGCGATGCGATTTTTATAGCCGCTTGTGCGAAAAAAAAATCGCAAACGCCAATCATTTTCCAAGCGAACTCTCAAGCGATTTTTTACCGCAGTGCGTGGATATTGGTACTGTTCATAGATAGGAGATTATTTTCCACAATGATTAAATTTCTTGGTGTTAGCCTTATAGTAAAAAAAAAATTGCGTACACCTAAATCCCATTATTTGATATAGGCATATCGAATTCGATCGTTTGTTAACCTCAATAAGTTTGCGCTTAGTAGGTACTAAGCGCAAATTTATTGAGGTTAACAAAAGATCGAATTCGCTGAAATATTGTTACTAGGTATTCTACGAATGGCTGACTAAAGTTTGAAACATTAAGACGCCGTCTTCTAGTGACGGACAGACTAAAGCTCCCGCAGACAGGCGCGACAGAACGATGCGACGCGATTCTGATAGAACATATTCCATGAAGTTTCATAAAATATATTCTATTACAGTCACGTCGTGCCTGTTTGCGGGAGCCTTAATGAACGATATCATTTAGGTAGTTTAGGTACGTTGTATTCTTCGTTTTGTTATAAAGAACAATAAAAACATAGTAAACAAAGCAGACATCATAAAAATAACAACATAGGTTATTAACTTATTACGAAGTCGTGTTAGTTCAAACAGATTGGATAGCGTAGGGGTAATACCGGGTGGATTTTTGACTACGTTGTCGAAAAAGCGTTGTAAAAACTAATTTATTTGCGGTATATAATGGGCACTTAAAATTACTGAAATATGCAAATAGTTAGGTAATGATTGAGTGTAGTTTAGCTTAGAATATAACTAGGTTGTTTTTGTACACAGAGCGGTTTCTGCTTTGTACATATGTAAGGATAGTTTTTTTTTTTTAACATGATGAAGAATCATGATGAAGTCCATCAAGAGGTAAGTCCGGAGCTTGATTTATATCTACTCTAGTGCTTGGAGGTAAAGGTCTGTATAGGGAACACATCCGATCCTTTCATTTTAGAAATGCAAAAAAATTCTAATCTCACGTAGCACACGTATAACTAGCTGGTATGAAAGGCGGGAAGTGTAGGTCGGGGCAGAATAAAATAACAACAGAACAGAATGTTGTCAGCATTCAAAAATATTGACGCTGTTTGTAGGGACTACAGAGGTAACAATAATGCAGGCCACTTGATTTGAACGCTGAACTTACCACAACATATTCAATTTTGAATAATTATGTTCTAAATATCACATTCCGATGAGCCGTTTTTTTCATCAAAAACGTTTAACTTGACCAATTTATCAAGTCAATAAGGAAGGCAACCTTTCTGTGACGAGTGTCACTGTGAAAAATGTCAAAATTATGCAAATTTATCACATTTTTGACGCAATAATCAATAAATATTATTGGCGCCAAATTTTGATTATTTGAGGATAATAAAGTTAATGATTAGTTCGTTATGAGGTTTGTAAATATGTATATTAGGTACTGAGCCTTTTAGAGGTTTTTTCGATGAAAATTAAAAGCTCAAGCGAAATAATGACTCAATTATTATTTATATTTTTGATTTCTATTAAGTTCATAACAATTCAGAAGTAGCTACCTGCATCATCCTCCTAATATTATTATCGCGAAAGTTTGTGAGGATGGATAGATGGATGTTTGTTACTCTTTCACGCAAACACTACTGAATGGATTTTGATGAAACTTTACAGTAATATAGCTTATACAACAGAATAACACATAGGATACTTTTTATCCCGATATTCCCACGGAATCGATACTTATGCGGGTGAAACCGCAGGGCGCTGCTAGTAATCTATAATAATGTCCCACTGGTAGGAGGCAGGCCTCCTCTCTTTGAGAGGGAGTGGGCTGTAATCTGCCACGCGGGCCCAGTGCGGGTTGGTAGTTGTCACATGTCTTCGAATTTTTAGTTCTAGAATACATAGGTATGCCGGTTTCCTCACGATGATTTCCTTCACAATTTTGAGCTACCTTTTCTGAATTGTCAAAATTATCTAGTAAACATACCTATGTATAATTTGTAAACAACCTCTTTTCTCCTTTTGTTACAAACTATAATAATAATGAGACTTCGTAAGCCAGACTGAGGGTAGTTTCGGGACTGACTGCCCAGGGTGCAGTTTACCAACTAAACTATCTTTTTCATTACCTAACGACTTCGTTTACCAATAGATCATTTATTTATTTAGATTACAAGTACAACGTTACAGATTTGAATCCCAAGACGCTGTAACTTAAGTAGGCTAGGTAAAATACAATTAAAAAAAAATATATACTTACTCAAGAAAAACAAAATTAACAAATAAAACACAAAACAATAACACTTGTAAAATAAACACAAGTAATCAAGTGAAAAAAAAAGAAAACTACCAAACTATTTACTATCTATCATCCATCTTCTCACAAAGTCTTAAACATTCACGGTACAAATATATTCATCTCCCGGAAAACAAGTCACCACAGAACATAAATACACAGCAAGTCACATTCCAGTATTGATATCATGATCATAGACAGCGCTAGCGCTGATCACTTACAGTCAAGTTATGCACACTTTTCACACGCCACGTCACTAGGTACATCAATATCAAGACCTACCCTGATACCGTCACTCCATTCTAACCAAATTCCTATACCCATAACACTCCGACCGTTGCCTACCCCAAAACGTAACACATACACAAGCGATCTGATACTGAACATAAGCTTCAAGTTTCTAATTGATTTGGATAAGCCATTAAGCCTCGTTGATGGATGCGTTGGCTGTTTACATAACTACCATAAGCCCGCCTTGTTTGATCACCTCTATACGCCTGTAGTAACACATTATTGAATCTAAACACCTAATTTAAATCCGTGTGTGGAATTGAGTTACTGTTGGCTGTGCGTACTGTAGTTTGATTTAGAAGGATTATAGAATTATTTTATTATAAGTTATTGCAGTTTGTTATAAGTTTTGTTGTTGAATCATTTTAGTTTGAAAGATGCATTTCAATCAACAACTTCTATTCTGAGGAATAATTATATCGATTTGACATATTTTCTATACAAATGCTGTCAAACCGCCATTTTTATTCCTCAAATAAATGCTAAAGGGCTGATTTTTCAATACTCAGATAGTATTGAAAAATCAGCCCTTATTCGTATGACTTATCCAATCATATACGAGTTAGGGCTGAGATTTCCAATGCCAGATAACTTTATCGGAGGAATAATTTTAAATGTTTGACAGTTCTTCCATACAAAAACTGTCAGACGTCAATTTTATTCTACGAATAAAAACATCGTGTCGATTGAAAAATTAGCCCTAAAGAAATAACACTTTGCATAGAAGGGAAACGAAGAAAAACGCATCATACACCCTGAAAAATGTAGAAAGTACTACTACTACTGTGTTCACTCCCCGTCACTTTTCCCTAAAGGTTCATTAGAAAACCAGCGTCAGACAGCATCTGTCTGACCTTTTTGGCGCAGCCGTGAGGCACACACTATTGTTGTCTGAAACATTATTTTTTATTTTATTAATTTTGTATTTTGTGTTTCACGAACTATGTCCAAATAAACTTTTTTTCTATTTTTCTTCTTCTTTCTTTCTTTCAAAGTAAGAAAACAAATAATTAAAAAGCACAAATAAGACGCATATTTTAACGAATATAAAATACACACACTAATAAACGTAAGTTTTCAAGTAGATTTTAATAGCAGAAGTTATCACAATTGCTAAAGAAAATAAACAGATTTTGAATTAGTTGATTTCAGCTTACGACGGAGTCTTGAAAAGTTTCCAGGGCAAAAACACCCATTTCGATATGACCGGCCATATAAAGTTTGGCACAGGGCGGCACGGGGGGCTTACGTCCGTCGATGCACGTTTATAGCTGATAGCTTGATGATTGATGACCGTCAGAAGAACTTATCGCCTCTGAACGTCAAGTCCCCGACGCGTTGAGCTAGTCTCCAGGTTTGCACAAAACTGAATAAACTGACCTCCTTTTTGCCTCACACATGGGAAGTAGGTATTTAGCATTAATTTTACCCAGTTTTTTAGTTAGGAATTTGAAGTTAAGTCCTTGTCAAACTCTACTTTAGCAATAATCAACTTTTAAAAACAATAAAACCCGCGAAATTTAAGTATTCTTTGAGCGGTTCTGCACTACGAAATGGAATAAGTATATGTTTAGGTTAAGGTTTGTTTTTCTATGGGCCTGCGTCGCCTGAAATAAATAAATAAAAAAAAAAAACGGGTTGCACTCCGGGAGTGCCGGCAGAAGTGAAAACTTGAATATTAACGTTGTGCATTTTTGATATTTTGGAATATGGTCTACTACTCTCCCTCCGTCTTACGAATTTTCGATCAGGTCACGTGTCCTGACGCGAGTTTAACATTTTTACCGATCACAAAATACTCTACCTCCGTCGTACGAGTTTTCGATCAGGTCATGTGTCCTGATGCGAGCTCCGTCATACGATTTTTCGATCACGTCACGTGTCCTGACGCGAGTTTAACATTTTTTACCCATCACTAAAAAGTGCACAACGCCGCTGATAAAGAAGTTTTCACTTCAAAAATTACTAGGTACGTCCGACTCGTATCCGATAAATGTCAGTCCAAAGTAGTCATAGTACAATTTGTATAAGTGGTTGCACACTAGTTCTAAATTCTGTCCGAATTAAGAACATTCCCTATTCGGATTGAACTCGGATCTTGATTGATTCGGATCGGATACAGTTCAGAACCGCTCTTACGTTTTTGTAAAGAAATATAAATTTTAAAGAGCTTTCACATAAAGTAATGGTAGAGTTTGACAAGTCCCTAACTTTAAATATTCAATTCAAGGGATCTGCTTCCTAATCACAAAATCAGTGGTCCCGGCCGAAGTTACGGGCATATCCAACTTCGTTTCACGAGATTATAATATTAGTTTCGGGCCCAACCTAAGAATGAATGACACCAAGATATTACAGCTGTCCCTGCGCGTAGTTGTCCGTCTGAAAAATGTAATTAGAAAAATTGATTTCGAGGTGTAATATACTTTCAGACGGGCCTTTAGTTAGAGAGTGTAGACCCCCAGAAACCGGATGTGAATCTGGTTTAATTACCGACACCTAAATTAAATGTAGCTCCAAATATATCAAAATAAAATTAAACTGTTAATTATACTTGTTTTGATAAATCATTGATCAATATCTTGTATTTGATTCCCAGATAAGCGTAAACTATTTTGTAGAACATTAAAAAATAACAGTTTACACATAAAACGACATTCTTCAAGCTTTTATAGAAGCTACGTAACATCCTGTTGACATTTTTATCAAGTTCGTTCCTATGTTTACTTATCGAAGAAGTGTATAATATTCTACATAGCATAAGCTTAATCAGCCTAATAATGTTCCCACTGCTGGGAAACAGGCCTCCTCTCTTCAGAGGGAGTGGATTGTAATCTACCACGCGGTCACATTGCGGGTTGGTAGATGTCAGGCAGGATTCCCACTATGCCGGACCGGCAGATTTACCGGCTCGGTAAAACTGCCGGAAGAGCTAATGGCTAAAGAATATATATGAAGCTGTTCACATTATTTATTATTTATTTATTCTCACACTGGAACGCCATACGGCAATTACACCAATGGACTGGTTGTCAGACTTTCGGGCCTCTGACTACCCGTAACGACTGTCAAAGATCCACGAATGACAGCTGGGACCAACGGCTTAACGTGCTTTCCGAGGCACGGAGGGGTCTCGGTATGTAAAGATGGTCACCCATCCACAGACCAACCGCGGCAAGCGTACCTTAACCTGACCGATCAACCTGTGCGGCTGTTATTATTTAGCCACGGGCCCCCCATTTATTATTATGACGGATCCGGCAAAAATACCGAGCTCGGCATTTTGGCCGAGCGTTTTGTCACTGCGAAGCGTCGGTAGAACCCCCGGACCGGAGTAATGTGAACCAGTTTGCCCCGGATCTATGTCCCCCGCTCAACCCGCCCGTGCTCCCCTCACGTCATTCGGCTTGCATTTTCTGATAAAAGTAGACGTGTGCGCACAGTTCCAAATTCGACTGAGGTGAGTACTTGGCTGTCCGATTTTCTTCTGGGATCCGGTGTAATGTGAACATTCTGTCCGGTGTCCGGTTTCCGTCAGATCTACCGGTCCGGCATAGTGGGAACCCTGCCTCATGTCTTCGAATTTTTAGTATCAAGACATGCCGGTTTCCTCACGATGTGTTAAAAAAATTCGACATAAAACTATTCAAACAAGATTTATTTACTATTTACCTAGTCTAACAAAGTTATACTACAAGATCTCTTATTTTGTGTAATAAACCATTCCAGGTTTATTACACAAAATAAGAACGAGGAAAAAAAATGGACAACGCTGGTAGGTAAACCTTTTATCGCCATTTTCAGCTCGGGGAGAGGGACATAGTAATACACTTCTCAGGGAATCCAAAAAAAATTCCGGGAAATTCGTACAACTGACGAAAATTCCGAATAGTCATTTTGTAGTGTGCAGCTCGCCTAACCTTATATTTGTAACTGCACACACTAATTATTGGCATTATTACACGAATCATTGAACTGAACAGTTCTCTTTTATTTTGCCTACATCACTCTAATACAGGGCATGGCTTTTTTTTAATGTTGGCCCACACTAGGAATTTCTCCTGTATCATGGATGCGTTTACAAACATATAAACTCACATACACAAATAGCCAGACTCAGAAACAACTACTTGTAGGTCATACAAATATTTGTTCCGTGCGGGAATCGAACCCGCGTCACGCAGCGCAGCAGTCAATCGCTTAACCACTGCGCCAACCGTGCCGTCTTTCATAACTAGCAAGCTTTGTTCTAAACAAACATAACATAACATCACGCCAGTAATCTCCGACAGGTTAGGCAGAGGTATACACACACATTTTGCCTGTTATTAAACATAACAGGCAAAACGTGTGTGTACATAGTTCTATGTAATAGAGGGTGAGACTATTGAATTTGACTTGAGGAGCCTGATTGTTCTTTGTGTATTTAAATACCCTCTAATTGTTAGTAGCCTTTATATAATTTCAATTTAACCAGTATGTAATGCATGATGTGCTTACCTGTAAGGGATTGATACACTAGACCCGAATTGTATGTAACCCATAATTGTATGAGTGTACTCAATTGTTGGTGAGCCAAATAAATAAAATAAAATAAAATAAAATTGCCATCAGCGGGGCGTAAATTCAGACTCCGGGCTGCTACCGCGGAAATTCCTGATGGAAAAACACAATACCACTTAAGCCCGACCTGGGAACCGTTCGCAGGTTCCACTGTTGAGCATGAGGTCCAGCCTCTCAACAGTAGTACCTGCGAACATAAGCCAACGAGGTAGACAATGCTCTACATTTTCCAGAAAAATCGTACAACTGACAAAAACTCCAAATAATCAGTGTTTCATAACCAGCAAGCTTTGTTCGAAACAAGCATCTATTGGCATAAATCCAGTCGATTAAGCAATAATTCGTGTACACTGGCCATTCGTACCACACTTAGCGTTAGATTTACTGTACTCAGACGGACAATCCACCAACCACTGGCATTATATCTAGTACGCCCCAATATTTATCAACATGTTGGTGAAACCGCCGGTCGAACACTGCGTTTTCGCTGCAAATAACAGATAAGCACGTCCCGATGCCGCAACGGTCCGTGCCTCACGAAATAAATGCGTGATTTATGATTTTAGAAGCGGAGTAGGGAGGTAATGGAGTGATCATGTATGAGTAAATGACGAGAAATACGCATCTATATGACGTTGCGTGTGTCTTCAAAAGTAATGTCGGTTACAAACCTTTGCTTCCCGATTAGTTTCTGATAGAGGGTAAATACCAACTCAATATCGGCAGGAAAATGTTTCATTATGCCTGTTGCCTGTAGAAATCTCTTAAGTGAATCACTTTCAAACATACTTAAATAGTTGCAGCAAATTAGCATTTGAACTCAGGGGCTTTCCAATGATAGCCACTTTTTACTTTATTTTCAATATTGTGTTGCAAGGATTGATAAATAAGCTAGTGTTCGTTGGAGCATTCCAATTCCACACGCCTCCATGTTTTTGTGTACAAAACCCACGCGTCCGAACAAGCCTGAATACTCCCTTGATTGGGGAATTCGTATCCGTGTATAAAAGTCGTAAGATTAAATTGCTTCGAGACGCTATTGGTCGCCAAATCGAGTACTAAATTCTTTTTTTTTTTGTCTCACAAGATGAAAGTCGAGGCGTTAAAATTCTTTATATTAACGATCTCGTGAACTAATTCAAGTTTTCGATAGTGATATTGAGACTTTTGAAGCATTGCTGCTGGTACTTTGTTTATGAATTTTGCGCAATAAAGTTTAACTGCGCAGATAGCCATTACCAGAAGTGGACATCATATTAGTGGTTCAGCAGTTTCAAAATCATCAGGATTATGCCGGAATATAACAGTTTGTCGAGGACGTGTTACGACAGCGGATCCTCTGACATCTTCTGTCATCAGATGATAGACGCCACGCAACCATCGATGCGACGCTCTGCTAGAGTGACAGTAATCAGCCAGTGTCACTTTTATCCGACCAAAGCCTCTTCCTTTTTGACGTACAAAAGTGCCTTTTATGTACCTATTTGAAATAAATACTTTGATTTTGACCTTTTCGGTAATTCATATTGCTACTTCGTAACCAAACTAGACGGTGCCCGCCGCCGCTGTCAAGTTTATTTATTGTTCATGAACTGCTTCTGCTACATCATCATTTTACCAAGCCTTTTACCAACTACATATATTGGGGTCGGCTTCCAGTCTAACCGGATGCAGCTGAGTACCAGTATTTTGCTTCTGCTACATACACCTCGTAAATGGAACGTTTTTTTGAGTAGCCCGAGCCACGCGAAGAATATACATAAATTAACATTCATTAAAAAAACGTTTAGTTTGACTTGAGATGAATAAAATTAGTCATTTTCATCACTATTTAAAATCTTATTTTATTTTCAAGTATGTATAATTACACGGTACCGGTTTTTACATAATCTTCTTCACATAAAGCCGTATAAATATTATCATCAAGTCAATGACTGTTGGTTATACATTATTCAGTTATCATAACGCGTGTATGGTGTCAGGATACTAAACATTGCTACGGACTAGATCATCATCTGCCTAGCCTTTTCCCAACTATGTTGGGGTCGGCTTCCAGTCTAACCGGATGCAGCTGAATACCAGTATTTCACATGGAGCGATTGCCTATCTGACCTCCATAACCCAGTTACTGGGTAATACGATACCCCTTGGTGAGACTGGTTGTCAGACTTTCGGGCTTCAGACTACCCGTAACGACTGTTAAAGATCCACGAATGACAGCTGGGACCAACAGCTTAACGTGCTTTCCGAGGCACGGAGGGGTCTCGGTATTGCTACGGACTAGATATTATTAGATAATAATAATAATATAATAATCAACCTGTATTGTCCCACTCTAGGACAAAAAAGGAAAGGGGAGTCTTTCCTTTCTGATCCTGAGCCAATATGGACCAATCCCTCATATAGGTGTCAAGTTCGCGCCGACATCTACGGCTGAATTTTCCGCGATGCAATCAGCCCACAATGCATCCGACATGCGGCAAACGTGTCCGGCCCAGTCAAATTTGAGCATGACTGTTTTTTAGGTGACATCTGCGGTTTATGCCTTAGAGCGCTGTACCTATCGTGTTCCATATCCGGTTGGTAAGTTGAACTCCAAGGATATGCTTCATCGCTCGCTGGCAAACCTCGAGCCTGGAGAACCATCCTTCAAGAAAAATATCCTTTCTCACAGTCAAATAGTTTTTAAACGACTTCTAAAAAAGGAGGAGGTTCTCAATTCGGATGTTTGTAATTTTTTTTTTTTTTTTATGTTTGTTCGCGCATAACTCCGTCGCTAGCCAACCGATTTGAAAATTCTTTTTTTGTTGGAAAGGGTATACTTTCCAAAAGGTCCCATAAAAATTTCATCAAAAACGTTTTAGTAGTTTGGTTTTTAAACCAAAATTACTGGTAAAAATTACAACTAAAAAGTGAAAAATAAAAACTTTTTTGCAAAAAAAAACAACGGACTTCCAAAAACGACACTACAAAGTGAAAAATAACTTTAATTTCGGAAGGCGGTGGCATACAACGAAAATGCGAACCCAACGACACCGACTTCCGAAATTAAAGTTATTTTTCCACTTTGTAGTGTCGTTTTTGGAAGTCGGTTGTTTTTTTTTGCAAAAAAGTTTTTTAATAAAGGAAGTCCTTTGGTGCTTCTTTTTAACATACATTTAAAGATAAATAATGCCCCAGAGCTTATTTGTCTCGTGAAATATCTAGTCAATGCCAAGGACTTAAAGTCTGCTTAAGTTTGTGAGTTCTGGATGTTACGATACCTCATGTAGTTTACACCACATTTGCAATTACGTAATAACCGCTATTATAATTCTTCCTTACACAGAGAAATCATAATAAGATTTCTGTGAGGGAAAATTGGTTGGTTCGGTAAATCCCTAATAGATGTATAAATCATCATCGTTTTAGCATGAAAATTCTTGGAATCCACATCCTAAGACATCCTTGCAACTTAGTGTCTCATTACGCAACTAGAAGTACTGCAAATTATACTTGTTTTACTGGAATGTAGAAATGTAAGCATTAATTCTGAGATAACTGCATTAATATCGCATTTAGAACTCACGCGCCATATGTGGGTAGGATTCAATGACTAAACACCGACCTACGTTTACGTAATCTACTCACTAGAATAGTTGTAATTGGGAGTTGTAACAAGCTTTGAATTTAACTATTCTAATTAATTGTTTTTGAGTTTTCAGATAACATACATACATTTACATAAGCTCACGCCTTCGCCCTTTCGCCTTCAGCAGAAGCCTACCCCCATGGGAAGAAACCTTGGCAGTTTTACGTTGACCTGTTCCAACAGACGTCATTCATGCATCAGTCATCGTGTAGCTCAACGACCCGTCAAACGACGCTGTCAGATCTACAGGACATTTTGAGTAGGCCATATATTGTAAAATACTCAAAACCTTTATAAATGTTAAGTAAGAGAGTGCAAATGTTATCGCTGCTGAGGTGAACCCAGGGGTGATTATATATTGCCAGGGTAGCGGGATCGTCCGAAAGGGTTACCGCTGCCCTGGAACATAAAGGGCTAAGGAAGGAACACGGGTGGTTTTTAGTCAGTAAGAAGTCTGACACTCCCTGCCGCACCACCAAAAAAAAAAAACGAAATAATTAATAGGTATTGGAGAACTGCCATTGATGTTTGGCGTCCACTTTGAGCAACCCCTTGAGGGATTTTATCTATGTAGGTTTCTAAGACATGAGATATAACACAATTGGTTATAGAGTTCTTTGACCGATCTCAATTCTAAATTAAGACTAACTGTAGAATTAATATTATAATAATATCACATTTGCTTAGTATTACAAATGATAATGTCACTGAACATGTTAATTTTAATTGTTGTTATTCGTTGATCTTTGACTGTCGTTACGGGTCAGAAGCCCGAAGGTCTGACAGTCTTAACAAGGGGTATCGTATTACACAGTAACTGTATTGTGGAGGTCAGATAGGCAGTCGCTGCATGTAAAATATTCAGCTGCACCCGGTTAGAATGGAAGCCGACCCCAACATAGTTGGGAACAGGCTACGCAGAATAAAAAAAACTGAACATGTTATTTTGTTGACAAGTTGTGACGTTGTTGTTGTTGACGTAATCTAATAACAAATAAATTATCTCTGACGTTATCACATTTCAAAACAATTTTTTCTGCTATTTGCAATACTTTTATTTTTAACATAAAATACTACAATAGCATAAACAGAGCATATCATAATCAGCCTACGAGGCCTTTGTCCCGGTCTCGACAGTGGGAACATTGTAGGATGTAGGCTGATCATCATATAGGTGAGAGGGAGTGGGCCGTAATCTACCACGCACAGTGCAGATAAACACACGGTGAATGGTACGTTATAAAGTAAATTGTATTATTTTTCTTATGGCTATAAATACTAACTTTCTTCATAATGCTGTTTATCATAGTCTGAGCTTATTATTTATAAGCTTGTTTTGATTCTAAATGTATTAATTAGATTGCATCTCCGGAACGTCTGGTTTTAAAATAATGCATGCGTATGACGATGTAAATAAATACATGTTAAACAGTAAGATATAAATGTAGGGCTTGCTAATGCAAGGCATGATATTTCTAAGTTATTGCTTTAAAAGTCTTGTGGCCGATGGCATTTTCTATCGAATACTTCTCAGGAGCCTTAAGAATAAGAATATTTATTTTATTTGTAAAACATATTTAATTACATACAAAGATCTAGAAATACAAATAATTAGTGGGTACTATAAAATTCCAATGATAAATTTATTACAATATAATTTTATAAGTATTCCATTACCTATTTGTATTAACGCATGAATGTTAATTAAATTTCATTACAGTTCATAGTCAATTTCATTTCATGTCAGAATTTAATGTCATTTCAATTCAAAAAAATATGTCAGCTTTATAATTATGATTACAGAGACTCGTCATTAAAACAAGTGCGAGTCGGACTCGCGCACGAAGGGTTCCGTACCATTATCTACAAAAAGCGGCCAAGTGCGAGTCTGACTCGGCCATGAAGGGTTCCGTTGAGTTGATTGAATGAAAGGTAAATTGCGGTTTACGGCTTATGACGTATTAAAAAAAAACTACTTACCTAGATCTCGTTCAGACTAATTTTTGGTGGAAGTTTACATGGTAATGTACATCACATATTTTTTTTAGTTTTATCATTCTCTTAATTTAGAAGTTACAGGGGGGGGGGCACATTTTACCACTTTAGAAGTGTCTCTCGCGCAAACTATTCAGTTTACACTACCATTCCAAGGGATTTCCCAATCGATTATTATGAGTAAGGCAGCTTCTAGGTAGGTGCCTATTGAACTTACACTACCTGATTTGTATATTACAATGTACAGTTGTATACATAACTTCAATCACTACAGATTTGCGTGTTTTGTATCTAATTTTAAAAATGACGAACTCCTATTCAAACTTTCAACCCCTATTAACTAACCCCTTTAAGGTTAGGTTATTTTCAAAAGCCTTCCTTAGAGCTTTCCTTCGGTAGATAAGGAACTCTTGTGCAATATTTCATGCTTCTAGACCCAGCAGTTTAGGCTGTACAGACGCCAGCACATCAAGCTATCAGACACAGTAAATAAAAAAAAAAACAACTGTGTAGGTTTTTTTTTTAGCGATAAATTTGTAAATCTACTAAATAAATTTGACAGATTGTAGTAGCTTGATGTGCTGGCGTCTGTACGTTGTCAGTCAGTGAATTTAAGATTGTGTGATTCCCTTTTTTTTTTTTTTTGAGGATGGGAAATCATCAAATGACCCCTCCCGCTCTGGGTGGAGCGTAAGAGAGTGTCAGACACTTACTGACTAAAACCCACCCATGTTCCTTCCTTAGCCCTTTATGTTCCAGGGCAGCGGTCACCCTTTCGGACGATCCCGCTACCCTGGTTGTGTGATTCCCTAAGTTGCAAATAAGTGCTTAGCAAGAATTTACTGTCCATTCCTTTTCGATCTGCTTATGATTCATGCGATCTCAGTAACCTTGTTTTATTCATAAAAGGATAGAAAATATAAAGATCGGTTCTACTTCACAATAAATAACTAACGATTATAGTCATAATTAGTTTCATTTTATGTTCTCTGTTGTCTATTAACTTTATACAAATAAGACAGTGCAGTAGAGTCAGTACTTATTTTCTTATCCGACTTTGTTTTCCAAAAGTTTCATCAAGGATTATTCCATTTGTCAAGAATTCGATTAAATCTTTGAAGTGAGACGTTACCACTCTAGGTGATTTTCCGGTCAATTATTATGAGTAAGGCAGTTTGTAGGTACCTACTGGACTTACACTGAAGTTGTTCAGATAATTTTAATCACTACAGGTTTTTTGAGTTCCCACGTATCAAATTAAAATAAAGATGAATTTCCATTCAAACTTTCATCCATCTCTATGTAACCTCACGTAGTATTTACCTTCGTTATACGTTTATGGAACTATAACATGCTTCTTTCTAGACCCAGCAGTTTAGCTGTACGTTGTCAGTCAGTGAATGAATTTAAGAATTTGTGATTCCTTGACTTACAAGCAGGAGCTTAGCAAGAATTTACAGTCTAGGGCTTTTCTCAGAACCGAAAATTCGAAGACAATGACATGTAACATCCGCCAAGCCGCACTGCTCCCGCGTGGGGGCCACTGCACTAAAATCTACAGTAATTGAAATTATCTGTTCGACCTTACATTGTAATTTAAAAATTAATATTGTAGGTTCAATTCTTAGAAACTGCTTTACTCATAATAATGGACCGGAAAAACCCTTGGAGTGGCAAAGTAACACTATTATCATCAAAATCAGCTTATAATGTTCATAACAAACAAATGTGCAAATGTGTGTGTGTGTGTGTTTTGTAATGTTCATGTTCATGTTGAGAGGCTGATTATGCTATATCAGGAAGGAATCAAACTCAAACTCAAATCATTTATTTTAATTAAACCATTTCAGGCCCTTTTGAATTGTCAAAATTAAATAGTCGGTCTGTTAGTCAGAAAATTGAAGCTAGTTGCCCATTCCAAAATGTAGATCTCTATGGAGAAGAACGGGCAAGAAACTCCAAGGACACTCTTTTAAATCAAGATATTATTACAAAGTTCTGGGTACATTATTCTTATTGCTTTTAATATAATAAAATACGCATTGGTCCCGGCTGTCATTCGTGGATCTTTGACAGTCGTTACGGGTAGTCAGAAGCCCAAAAAGTCTGACAACCAGTCTCACCAAGGGGTATCGTATTACCCAGTAACTGGGTTGTGGAGGTCTGATAGGTAGGCAGTAGCTCCATGTAAAATACTGGTATTCAGCTGCATCCGGTTAGACTGGAAGCCGACCCCAACACAGTTGGGAAAAGACTAGGCAGATGATGACGCAGTAAATAAGGAAGGTAGATGTAGAAGGGACCAACGTAGGAACTCCGTTTACTTCTTTAAAGCACATTAATTTTTTTTCATAGCTATATTTTCATAAGTTAGTATTGTTTTGTTAAATGCATTTTTTTTGCCTGTGTTCCAGTCAAGTTCTGGCAATATTTCTAAACCCAGACCGATATAGTTGGTTCAGTTGAATATTAAAATTATAAAAGACAAGTTTCCTTTGAAAGTTCCACCACCTGTGAATAGTCCCACGCCTTGGAAACCACTGTAGGAAGTGGTATCCTATTGTTACAACTACATACACATTATGTTATAACAGCTGGCTAAGTTATAACAGTCGCACCGATCGATCGATCAGGTTAAACTGCGCTTGCCGTGGTTGTTCCGTGGTTGGGTGATGATTTTTACATACCTAGACCTCTCCGTGTCTCGGAAAGCACTTCACCGACAACACACTTTTCGACAATCGTTACGGATCGTCAGAAGCCCGAAAGTCTAACAACCAGTCTTAGTCGTATTCGCTCCATGAGGAGTCGCTCCATGTAAAAAACTGGTATTTAGCTGAATCCGGTTAGACTGGAAGACGACCCCAACATAGTTGGAAGGCTTGGCAGACGATGATGATGACTCAATGTGTTTAAACAGATACACAGACTCGACTTTTAAATCTTGAAGTAAAAGTGTTACTTGGTGCTTTTCAATTAATAAAGACTGAATTTTCAAAAATGAAGCTGCTTTAAAAAAAACGGCCATGTGCGAGTCGGACTCGCGCACGAAGGGTTCCATACCATTATCTATAAAAATCACGTCTGTTGTATGGCAGCCCCCTTAAATATTTATTTTATTTTAATTTAATTATTTATTTTTAAAGTGAACTACTAGTGTGACTAAATATTCTGTGAATATTTCAAGCGTCTACCTGTTACCGTTATTAATATCGAGCAAGAAACGGCAAAAAAATCACGTTTGTTGTATGAGAGCCCCACTTAAATATTTATTTTATTCTGTTTTTAGTACTTGCTGTTATAGCGGCAAAAGAAATACATCATCTGTGAAAATTCCAACTTTCTAGCTATCACGGTTCATGAGATACAGCCTGGTGACAGATAGACAGACAGACAGACAGACGGACAGTGGAGTCTTAGTAATAGGGTCCCGTTTTTACCCTTTGGGTACTTTTTAGGGTTCGCTGCTTTTTAGGGTTCCGTCACTTTACTGACTTGTATTGTTTTGGTTTTTACCATGGCATGAGCCATTTTCATACATTTTTACTGATACGAGAGACGAAATTATGAAAATAAAATTGAGATTTTTTTTAATTCACTGAAAACAGCAAATATCTTACAGCATAATAAGGCTATAATGTTCCCACTGCTGGGACACAGGCCTACGATCTGTGAAAGGGAATGAACCGTAATCCACACACGCGGGTTGGTAGATGTTACATATCTCCGAATTTTAGGTCCTAGGACATGCCGGTTACCTCTCGATATTTTCTTCTCTGTTTTGAGAGCGGTGATGAAATAATTTACATAAAGTAAAACGCCTGTCAGGGTTCGAACCTATGACCTACAACTCGTAAGTCGCGGCCGTTACCACTGGGCCACCACTGCTTGCCCATAGACAAAAACATACATATACGGAAATATTATAAAGAGGTAGATCAAGTTCAATGACTTGATCTACCCCTTTATAATATTTCTGTATATATGTTTTTGTCAAAAGCCAGATCAAGTCATTAGCTTGAGCCAATGCTCAAGCTAATGACTTGATCTGGCTTTTGACAAAAAAAAAACACCAGAGTCTGGCAATTACGAGTATTTCCATAATGGATTAAACTCGATTTGACTTGTAGACAAGTAAAATCGAGTAAATACTGTAAACATTTCCAGGAAGGCGTAACTCTGAATACGTAACAAGAATTGTGTAATCATAACTCTGGTAAAACCAATTCAAATTGAACTAATGATATCGATACACGAAAGTTGGTAATTTGAAACGTAATAGTTCCCTAGTGATTTGTTCTGTATAAACAGTATTGATATTTTAGGAAACACGTGTACGTAAGACTTGGGTCATAGAGCAATAAAATACAATTACAGGTGCAATTTTCGGGAGTGTAACGTTTGAAATATTAACAAAATTTCTAATGGTCATATGACCTAATTTCATTTAATATCCTTTTTATTAATATAACGATGAAATGATATAATTCGCTAGCCTCATCAGCATCGAGGCGGTCCGGCCGGTGC
Source organism: Apamea anceps (assembly GCA_951799955.1). NCBI lineage: Eukaryota > Metazoa > Arthropoda > Insecta > Lepidoptera > Noctuidae > Apamea > Apamea anceps. Next base: position 8,630,711 of record OX637501.1, read on the forward strand.
TCGAGCGCTGGCTTGGGAGGAGACACGGCTCCCTGCGTCTCGGGTGACGCAGGTGCTCTCGGGGCATGGTTGCTTCGGGAAGTTCCTGTGTCGCATAAACAGGGAGCCGGACGCCCGGTGTCACCACTACGTTGACTGCTGGGAGGACACGGTGCGGCATACGCTGGCAAAGTGTGCCGCCTGGGAGAAGCGGCGCCGTGCCCTCATCTCAGAAGTAGGCAGTGACTTGTCGCTGCCGGCCGTGGTCGAGTCGATGGTCGGCAGCGAAGAGTCCTGGGACACGGTGGTTGCCTTCTGCGAAACAGTCGTCTCGCAGAAGGAGGCTGCGGAAAGGGAGAGGGAGATCTCGTCCACTCACCCGGCCCGCAGCAGGCGCACCGGGCGTCGGCGTAGAGCGGATAACGCCCTCTTTCAGCCCCCCTAAACGGGGCGACGGACTCGGGGACGTCCGTCGCCCCCCACACATCAGGACCCGAGGTGGCGGCACATAGTGTTCCACGCGCGCCCCTCTTAGACGTCGCGGGGGGAATCAAACCTCACTCCCCCCCTGACCCGAGAAAGCCCGCGGTGGCGGGCCGGCACCAGTCGGGGGTTGCGGAAGGATAATACGTTCCCACGACGCCCGGCGTAGGTGTGAGATGGAACACTGGGGTGGTTTTTAGTCAGTTAGAGTCTGACAGACCTCGCCGCTCGCCACAGGGCGGCGGACATCCGTGAGGATTTCCCAACCCGGAAAAAAAAAAGGTTAGAATAGTGACGATTAACGCGCCAAGGCGAGCGAGCGAAACGAGCGTGCCGCGTCAGCGGCCGCCGAGCGCCAGATACCCTCTATTGTTGGTGAATCATTTGGGTTAGATGAGGTTAAAATAGTATGACGTTTCCTGATATTGAATCATATGGGTTAGGTTAGGTTAGAACAGTGACCTGTAACGATCAGATCCAGATCCCATCTATTGTTGTGGGTTGTGGTTTGGCTTAGATGAGATTATAACGGTATGATGTTTCTTGATATTTACTTATCATTACAGAATTTTGGCTGAAAATTAGATCAACTGTATATAAAAAGAGTATTATACAAATTGAAAATTATATGAAATGAACGTTATACTAAATGTTATTAGGGTAAAAGAAGGTTAGCTTTATGAAATACCTACTAGCTTTTGCCCATTTTTTTTTTTCATATAAACCTTCTTCAAAGTATTAGAAAACTTAAAAAAAAAAGGTGGATGAAATCGGTAAAATCGTTCTCAAGTTATGGCGTGACCAAAGGAAACAGGGATTCATTTTTATATATTATATAGATAACATTCGAACACATGAAATTAGGTTATTTGTTTTTATAGCATCTGAAAATTATATCATGTGACCGTTATTTCAAGTGATATTATACTATCTGCTATTCTACCATAATATAATATATATTACACACCCACAATTTTCATAGTTTTCAAAGTATGATTGGAGGAAGGTCTGTTATTCGGGGCTTGGTAAGAAGAATAGGAAAAGGAAGGCAGGCCAATGTAGAATTGACTTGAATTGATTGCAAACCATCCTTCTAAAAAGTAAGTTTTCTCAAAGGTAAGTTTTGTACTCTCGAACAAGTAACCAAAAAATAATCAAAAACACTAAATCGGTTCAGCTTTTTGGGAGCTACGAGGCCGCAAACACACGTACACACGCAGATACACGTTAAACCTATAACACCCCTCTTTTCTCGTCGGGGGTTAAAAAATAAGGCAATACCTATGGCAACAGCCTGCAACTGCATCACCACTACGTCTGTTTTCATACAGGAAAGGAACAAGCAATGATCACCATGACTTGTGTATATTGACGGATTCAATCAAACGATTAAGTAACGGTATCCCTCACTATATCTTCCTTCACTGTGAGTCAGACATGTCTTAGAAATTAATATGACGTTCCACATTCTTTACATTGGAATATGTTGAAATCCTTACATTTATGGTCAAAAACCAGAAATCTAAGAATTTTATGCTAATGAAAAGTCAATCAGTAATAAAGAGTGTCTTTAAAAGATCGCTCTTAGCGATAAGCCGCACATTGTGTCACCCTTTGTAAAAAAATATATTTATGTATGTAATTTATATAGTGTAATAAAAAGTATTCTATTTTATTCTAATAGGTATAAGATCATGTGAAAGACCCCTCTGATGTATTCTCCGAGGAAGTTCAAGGTGCAGCATGGAGTTGAACATTCTGCCGATGACTATTATTATAGCTTTGACGTCACATCCCACCGGCATTTTGAGGTCGTTCTTGACGTTTTAAAAATCGTGACGAAAATTAACACAGGCTTGCCGGATCCATGTTGACATTGGGATAATTTGAAGAATGACATATTGTTATGTTTATCGAAATTGGTTTTAGGTGAATCATTTTAAAATATGTAAGGAATGATAACATTGTGTTTATGAGAGTAATCTTGTAATCAGAACTATGAATAATGTTAATTTTATCATGATGTTTTGTGGTAGTTGATGATCATTCTTCTAATTTTTGACGACTTTGTTTTTCTTTTGTCGGGCCTTGGATTCCCCGCATTTGCGCCTTCTTTTTTTTTACTCCTGTATCGTGGGTGCGTTTACAAACATTTAAACTCCCATACACAAACAGCCAGACCCAGAACGACTACCTGTAGGCAATACAAATATTTCTTCCGTGCAGGAATCGGACCCACACGACACGCAGCGCAGCAGTCGATCGCTCAACCACTGCGCCAACCGTGTCTTCATTTTGTGTATAGTATGATTAGCCTATAATTACAATTTATTAGCTATAAACTCTGTGAGAGGGAGTGGGCTGTAATCCACCACGCGGACCCAGTGCGGGTTGGTAGATGTCACATGTCTTCAAATTTTTGGTTTTATGAAATGCTGGCACCACGATGTGTTTGTTCGCCGTTTTAAATAAATAATAAATATTTTTTAATAAGGTATATAAAGGTTTTGTAGTGCATGAGGGAACAAGAAAGTATGCATAATTAATTATATGGTGTATATTAAGTACAACGAATTGTTGGGCTGAGTAATATGTATTTAAGAGAGACGTTTTGAGAGCAATGATGATAAAATAATTTTCATAAAGTAAAGTGCCTGTCAGGGTTCGAACCTACGATACGTTTCCACTAGACCACCATTGTTCTTTATTTTGTGTGTGCAGTTTATTATTTTGAACCACAAAATCATTCAGACAATGGTTCAATGTACTGTAAATTACGTAAACATTCGCGAACGCACTTCTCATTTTTTACAAGATTTATTTTAAAAGGCTCTTTATCCTTATCATTATCAACATCTACCAGGAGACGAAGACAGGGAGGGAAAACATCAAATTCTGCAACGAAAAAGAAATCTCTAAAACTCAAAATGGTTCAAGTTAAATGCTTTGCGATTCCTTCTAAAGTTTCGTGTTTGGAGACGGAGTGAATTTGTCGGTTACACAGACATCAATCAATCTTGTCAGTCGCAAGTCTTAAGCGGCAGAATTACTTTTAGGTATATCAGGAGATCCTTCCTAAAGATACACGCTGAAATATTACTTTAGCAGGTTTCCTCACTTGGCGTTTATTTAAATACATTTGGAAAGAAATTTTGCCAACTTGATATCTTTTTTCGCATTACCGACCAAGTGACGTATATTCGAACGCGAGTCATCAATGGTGAATGGATCTTTGTTTGACTTGATAGCGATCCTGCTTCTTATTCGAAGTTAAAATTCATTCTTAACTTTTTTTGTTCTTCATATTTCCAAATGATACCGTTCATATCAGAGAGGTCATATCTTAATGATTAAGTTTTTTGTCTTTAATGCTTTACCTACTTAATTAAGCTTTGATAGCTTTTTAATACTGTTAGAAATTATATAAATGGGGTTATCGCTCAGTAATCTCCGCGAACAATCTATCATATTGCTGTCAGGGTGGACAGGAATCTTCATCAAACAGTACATCGACACCGCTCGAACTCTTTTGTTGTATTTTGTAGGTTAAGATCAGTTGGCTAACTGTATTGGCATTATGATGTCTGTTGGAAATTCCAACTTTATTTGATTGAATCACGATAAACGACTTCACTTTTCAAGTTTATAGATCTAGGTTTTTTTTACATGGGAAACCGTCTCCACACGGTGGGTGCCTGAAGATGGATAGCACGACAAGAGGTGTTGGAACGACCCAGACGCATAACTCAAGGGTTGGATCGACGTGGCTCTAAAAAAGGATATTTGGAAAGATTTGGGGGAGTCCTTTGCTCAAAAGTGGAACAGATATTAAAAAAAAAAAACATGATAATACCGGCCTGTAGGTAATGTACCTACTGCTTGGCGAAGGTTTCATCGAGTACAGAGAATGAATGAGCAGTGAAAACTATTCTCGACTTCAGTATATTGATGTTTTCAGACTTTGTGTACGTAGGTCGATAATACCGCACGATGTTTTCACTAAAAGACTTACTCAAATGAGGGCAATGTGAACACAATAACTACGTAATTAGTTTACATAGTTCATGAGAAACGGCTGATTCACAAAATATTTGATCAACAATTCATCAACCCCTACTAAAATTTTAATTCGCACATAACACACGTTACCTCCTTCCATATAGTGACAGCGTACAGACGAGTTCCTAATAATTAATGTCTAGTAAGCACAACTAGGGAAACTATCTTGGGGCGAGAAAGCCAGAGGCATCTGACATATCCAATTAACACGGCATCCGGTTCCGGCGGGATCAGGCGTGCCAACTGTGAGCATGTACTATTATGTTGGCATTTCCTTTGGATTTGATTTCTTCAATGGATCTGCAAGTTAGGGTGTCATTTGTGTCTTCTTAAACAATTAATCTTAATATGCCTTAGGTGTATATGCATGAGAAAATTGTCACTCCCAATCACTGGATGGAACCGCTGAGAACAGGGTAAGCTAACGCAAGCAAAGTTTCAAGATGCAAATTCAGATTTTTGAGATTATTATATCACAATATGGTTAGATGTCACTCCTATTTTCTCGAAGCATAAGCATTCGGTCCTACCTTACGTTTACCGATTCGTGGTCTCCACTCAAGAACCCGTCTACCCTAACGGTCATTGGTTCTACGGCTAATAAATATGGCCGGCCCAGGTAGGACCTTCCGGCAAGATGGAGCGACGATTTTCGCAGGATGGCTGGTAGCAGCTGGATGAGAGTTGCCGAAAATCGAGTTGAATGGCGTGCAATAGGAGAGGTCTATGTCCGGCAGTGGACTGCTATAGGCTGATGATGTTGATGAGGATTCTGAAGGCTTACAACAGCAATTGTACCAGTTTAAATACAGGTATAATAAATGCAGTGCCAACCCTATAGATACAAATACCAAGGAGTCCTTAAATTAGAACACCACTTAACTTGATTAATGTAATTTTAGCTACTTTTTATACTGCTGTTGACAAAGAATTGAAAAGTAAAATAATGTTGCGCTGTATTTATTATTTATAACTAACCATTAGTTAAGATGTTAATCTGTAAATTATGATTATTGTTTATTTTATTAATATTACATTAATAAAACAACAATAATATTAATTTATAACAATCTATAATTTATGATTACGAATGTAATCATTGTTAAGCTTCAATTCTGTGCTTATAATTATTAAAATAATCATGTCTTTATTATCTCTAGGTCTACATTACAGTTAAAATTTAACTTTCCTCGATTATAATTAATGTAAATCATATTTCTACTTTACTTTATACTTGAATAATGTTTTTTATTTTATTATGTTTTTATTGTATTACTAATTACTGCCGTCGACTTCGCCCGCGTGGAATGTTTGGGTCCTCCGACCCGACCCGTCGCAACGCGTCGCCTGCCCGCGCCATTACTTTGTTTTCACTTAGCGTCCTTTCTTCTATCGGACTTTTTTTCTTTCTGATCGGCTCCGAAGAGTTGTAGCGTGATGGTTAAATAGCCTTTCTCAAGAATTGGGCTATCAATCAAATGCAAAAAATCAATCAAATGCAAAAATATTGTTTCATAATAATATCAGAGGGGTAGGTAATTCTCGTAATTTAAAGAACGTTCACAGTCTGATCTCAGTCTCAATCTGTCAAAAATACCTCTAATTTCCATACATTTTGACAAGTTTTTGACATTTGTATGTCGCCGAGATGAGACTGCGACTAGATTTTGAACGTTTTAAATTACGAGAATTGGCCTGCTAGTTCCAGAGATCGCGTTCAAACAGACCCTTCCGCTTTATTATTATTATTACTGCAACTTGTGATAGTTAGACACAATCGTAAACCAGAATTACGAAGAGGAGACGGAACGAAGTATTCAAAACAACCAAAACCAATGGAAATCAATAGAACGACATCCAATCAATTTACATCACCCAATGGCAATACCGACTTATGAATACCGTGAGTCAGAAAAATTACGTATTTGTACAACGCCATCTATGGATAAAACGTCTGCACAAAGCATGTCTAGTTTTATTCATGAATGTTTTAGCGGCATTTTGCGTTTTAGTAATTTTCTATTATCTCCGAAACTATATAAGCAATTGACATACTGTAAGTGGCAAATCTTATCTCTATAATATCCTTGTGGTCATAAAATAATTTATTTTGATAAGGATATATAGATATTTTCATAGTTAAAAATTATATTTTCATCCAAACGTAAGCATGTGAAAAACATACTTTTTTAAAACATAAAAGTGATATTAAAAGATAAAATATAAAAGATAGAAATATGGTGTCACAGCCTTTTTTGTAACACTATTTAAGGCGGACCAGATTGCCGTACCTACATTGTTTTTAGTTTCATACAACTGTTGAGGCAGCGCATGCAAATAATTCTGTTTTAAGATCTATTTCTTTCCGACTTGCTAGACAAAAGTTGTGATAGCTCAGCTAAAATGGATGATGTAAACATAATTTATAGCCTGTAGCACTCACACATAATGTAGCTTTCTACCAGCGAAAACCTTTTCAGAATTGGATCATTAATTCCGGAGATTACCCCCTACATACAAACAAACAACAAATTTTACCTCTCTATAATATCTCTGTATAGATATCTTTAATTATGTTTTGGTCTATGGGCAAGCAGTGGTGGCCCAGTGGTAACGGCCACGACTTATGAGTGGTAGATCGTAGGTTCGAACCCAGACAAGCGCTTTATTTTGTGTAAATTATTTCATCACCACTGCTCTCAAAGCGGTGAAGGAAAACATCGTGAGGAAACCGAATTTTTGGTTCTAGGAACCAAAAATTCGAAGACATGTGATATCTACCAACCCGCATTGGCCCGCGCGGTATATTATAGCCCACTCCCTCTCGAAGAGAGGAGGCCTGTGTCCCAGCAGTGGGAACAATATAGGCTGATTATGATATCTTTATAACCCATTGGCCACTACACTGCACTAAAAAAGTTTTTTTTTATTTATTAGCCGTTGTCTTGCATCTTGTCATATGAGGTACAAATTCTTTTGTATTCTATTATAAGATATAATTATGATTTATACCGGTTGAGGTTAAAGGTTAATATAATAGCATGGATGAGTAATAAGATATTATTACACGCTAACTTTTACAATTTAGTTGTTTGGAATTCTTGGGTAGGTAGATAGTTAAAATGTTGATAAATTATATGTGTGTCATTGATTTTTGAAGTGAAAACTTCTTTTGGCGCACTTTAGCGGTCTTTTTGAACAGTAAACGAAATGGAACCGTCAGGCTAGGGTCAGTGACGCTGAATCGAGAATACTCGTCTCCAATCGGTTGGGGACGCTGAATCGCGTATACCCGGCGCTGAATCGCGTATATTCGACGCTGAATCGCGTGTACTCGGCACTGAATCGCGTATACTCGCCACGCCTTTTGTATGGTAATTTTATAGCTGTTTTTTTATTACAATTCCTATTTCATATAAGAAGTAAAAGTTTTTGTGAAAAAATTATGAGAATAATCTCATCATTTTTTCACAAATGGGGGTAGACAAACTACAGAACGCCATCTGTTCATGTCTGCAAAAATCATAGGATGACTGATAACCAAAATATATTAAAGTATGTATGTAGGTAAATAATTGTATACATATTTATTTATATAATACATAATTATACATATATCATACATATTTTTATACATATATGAACGGTGAAGGAAAACATCTTGAGGAAACCGGCATATCCCAGCAGTGCAGTTGGTAACATTATAGGCTGATTATATATTACGTCGGGGTCATTCGTTTGACTATTCGGAACGCCAGCGCCATCTCGTGGTGTTAGACAGAGTCTAGAATGAGTTCGTGGATGTGTACGAGAGCTATAGCTACAAGAGCGGTGTGAGCAGAGCTCTCGGGATCATCGAAACATTAGATATCGTACGAACAACACGTGCTTAGAAACTGTCTCGCGTTCCGTATCGTTAAGTTGTGTACCTACAGTGTGTGATTCGCTAGTTTGAATAACTTGTTCGTAAATTATAATCTGATTTGAACTGCAAACTGTTTTTCTATTGCGCTATAACCAACACTACCCATAGTACGCCCACAGTAATTAAAATATGCCTGATGTTAACGAGAGACAGACATACCTTCTCCGACTCATACATATTTTTTTATAACTTCTAGCCGGAATGTTCTATTTAAAGCTTTGACTAACAAACATAAAGATAAATGCCTAGTAATATACCACCTGTCACGTAGGAAGTCGTTACATTCAGGTATGTAAATGCTCGAAATTATTATTTTCATTTTTAACCGACTTCTAAAAAAGGAGGAGGTTCTCAATTCGGATGTTTGTATTTTTTTTTTTTTTTTTTTTTTTTATGTTTGTTCGCGCATAACTCCGTCGCTTGCCAACCGATTTGAAAAATTCTTTTTTTGTTGGAAAGGGTATACTTCCCAAATGGTCCCATGGAAATTTCATCAAAAACGGTTCAGTAGTTTGGTTTTTAAACCAAAATTACTGGTAAAAATTACAACTAAAAAGTGAAAAATAAAAACTTTTTTGCAAAAAAAAAACATCCGAATTGAGAACCTCCTCCTTTTTTAGAAGTCGGTTAAAAATACAACCGACTTCCAAAAACGACACTACAAAGTGAAAAATAACTTTAATTTCGGAAGTCGGTGGCAAACAACGAATATGCGAACTCAACGACACCGACTTCCGAAATTAAAGTTATTTTTCACTTTGTAGTGTCGTTTTTGGAAGTCGGTTGTATTTTTTTGCAAAAAAGTTTTTAATGTGAGCTCATCGTGTTTTTTTTTTTCATTATCATTTTTCTTTTAGTGTATGTACCATTCTTTAAACAACATTATGTAAATATAGACTTTAAGATTGCATAATTTTGTAACTGCATCGTTTGTCCTAGGTTGGTTTTATTATGGTATTTTTAATTCATACAGGCATCATTCTCATGTCCTACATTCAAACTTGCCTGCTTTTGTAACCTTTTCTAAGTCAGAAAGATTATTTATTTCCCTTCCACATTTAGCCAGTCTAACTTCAAAGCAACAGGCATCTTCTGGGCACGCTCGTTCCATCTTAGGCTTCATCCATATTTTTCCATCAGGTAATGATCGCGGTCAGGAGCAGACCCACACAGCAAAAAAAAAAAACTGTCATTCTTTTGCAGTTGTTTATAATAGCTATACCTAACATGGCAAGCGACGTTGTGTAATTTCCCTGACCGTAAATAAAAGTGATCATATTTTACTCTGATATTGTATAAATTAAGTGTAGGAATACTACATTATGTAACATTTATGGCCCGAGTGCGCGTCTACTTTTTAAGGTTTCTTGCCGACTGGTCGACACTTCACGTGACCAGAAGACTGGCTCGTTCTTTGGCAGAGAATTAACATTGCCACGTTGAATGGCAATACTAATTCTCTGGCCAGACTTCTGGGTATGTTTCCGGATGACAGCGATGCGGACGAATAATTCGATGCTAAGGTGTCTTTTTGTTTTTGTATTTATTTGTATAGTTAGTCATTTAATTTAGTACCTAGTGTAAATAGTTGTGTTAAATATTTTAAATATTGTAAAAGTTATGTAAGTCAACCAATAAATAATAATTTATATAACATTCATTTAGATTAGGTGAACATGAACCTAACAAATCTTAAACCGGTACAAAATGCAAAACACTTATCTCCCTCATTTTCTTTTCATTGCAGGAAAAGCAGAGCTTCAGCCGGATTCAACGTTAAGCTGGCAGGATTGCCTGCAAAGAAACTTCTTACTTTATTCGAAACTTTAAAATAAAGAAAAGTTATAGGAGTTCCTAACAAGTCTAGGTACTTGTTAGGTACTGCTTAACTTGAATAGTCATAATTATTTGTTTTTAAGAAGGACGTGCTAAGGTGGCCTGGGTATTTTTTTAAATTGTGTTTTTCGAAATTTACAGTCCAGTGTCAGGTTGTATGTTGAATTTCTTTGAATATCACGGGACGACCTGGCGCTTTTACCGTATTAATAAAAAAAACCAGTAGGTATATTGTTGAATTTTAGCTGTATATAGCTAAAGCCTGTGTTTTCCCAGTAGCTTCTAATTATTTGTATCTATAAACTAAGGACGACATTTAAAAAAAGGTCTCACATACTTTATTCGATCTGACTCTGATCTGAATGAAGAAGCTTATGATCTAAATCGATTCATTCTAAATATCTAATATCTCAAAGGTAGTTTCTAAATCAATAAGGAAGTATTAACAAAGTCAGTACCTATTATCAAATAATCCAGTTCGAACGTCAAGGTATACATAATTCTTACAGTACATCCTGGTTATCGGGGCTGGCGGGGGCAAGTAGGAACAATTAGTGAACAATTGTTTGGGACACCCGGGACAACCGCCTACGGCCGTCTAAGTCCGCAGACAGTGGACTTAGTCCTCCCTGCTGGCTGTGGCGTATTCTATGAATAGTTCAGTTATACGGTGTGTCACAGAGTAGTTCGCACATAAAATAACAAAGAGTATTTATTGCATCGAGATTTGATAGTCGGAAACAAAGGAGTGTCTTGCTCGTTCCTCTCTATAGGAATCTACTATGTTTTGGAATGGGCAAAAAGCTTAATTTTTCTGACTGACCGACTTCTTGACTATTTAAAAGTAACTACATATAATTGGTTCATTTTATTGGTTCATTTGAAATAAATGCTTTGAGATTAAGTTTGAGAGGCTGTTGCTATGGTCTGTTGTCAATGTACTAGCAACTATTACGTCCAAAGACCTTATGACATAAAGCTACTTACCGATATTCATGGATTCACCATGACACGTGAGCCTAATTTATTGGAAAGCCTTATGATGAGTTTTGAGCTCGTATAAAAACTCCACACTCAACATAAAACACCAATACGAAGCTATTGTAGAAAACGACATAATTCATTGCATCTCACTCTCCCCGTTGACAAAATCGAGTTTCCTGCTTATGTTTATGTAATACCTCATACATAAAAAAAAAATCAGTCAGCATTCCATTTACTACCCATTGCGTGGTAAGCATCAATTATTTACATTTACACTGCAATAAAGCCGGTAATGAGGTGACGTGTCCGCCCTGGCAATGCGTGCAGTCATCGAGTTTAGTGATGTGGATACGAGTATTAGTGGTTTGCGGTTATGCTGATTGTTGGTTCAACGATGGCCGGTGATTGATAGCCGATTTAGCCGCATTTTTGTATTTATAACTGACAATTTGTATCTAGTGCTTAACTGGACTGGACGTAAAATAAATAGGCAATCGAATAAGTTTAATTAAAGGCAAATCTGCGAAATAAATCTTAGTTAAGATTTATCACCGGGATTATCTTTAGAAATTAGAAATACTGTGTGTACCTGAAAAGTCGAGCGGAAACAAAATAATGAATCTTTACCTCAAAATTTGTAGATCCTAGATGAATTATTTTTTGTGCAGAATTTAGTATATACATACCACTTCTACACTCTACACTCTATACATATACTTACATGTACCTACATACTTTTTTTTTTTTTTCAGGATGGGAAATCATCAAATGACTCCTCCCGCTCTGGGTGGAGCAGGAGGGAGTGTCAGACTCTTACTGACTAAAACCCACCCGTGTTCCTTCCTTAGCCCTTTATGTTCCAGGGTACCTACATACTTACTACCAATAAATAAAATTGAAGTGCCTATTTGTAATGTCAAAATAACAGCTTTTTACGAAATGCATACGGTATTTATTAAAAAAAAAAACATTTTTAATATTTTTATTTGTCTGTTCCGACCAATCTTCGAAACGGGTGAACCGATTTTGATGAAATTTGGTATGGAAATACTTTGAACCATAAGGAAGGACATAAGCTTTTTATCGCCGTACCACGACATACAAGCTAATAAAGAATGAACTTGTGGTAGCATAAATTGACGTAAAACTAAAACTTTACGAGATTTTTTCAATAAACTGTTTTCGGGACCTTAGGAAGATTTTTTTTTTTTGATACAATGTTTAGTCAATTCAAATCGAGTATAATATAGCCGATTTGACTCGATTTGAAATACCCAATTACTATCTCATTTTAAATCTAGACTCGTGACTAAACATACATAGTTCTAGAATACAGACTTCATTTTTCACCTAATTAATGATAATCACATTTTGATGACACAATATCTATTTATTTAAAATGTTAAAGATATTTTCTGTTTTGCATTTTAACCAAATTGAACACGTGGTAAAATCATGATAGCCTGTTTTCTTACCTAACGATACCTATCAATATTGTTATGTCTGCCCCGACGGAGTTTGCCCTATCCAAATTTCAATAAATTTGTTTACATAACATAATCAGCCTATAAGTTTCCCACTGCTGGGACACAGGCCTTCTGTCAGTGAGAGGGAGTGGGCCGTAATCCACCACGCGGGCCCAGTGTTGGTATGTAGATGTCACATGTCTTCAAATTTTTGGTTCTAGGACATGCCGGTTTCCTCACGATGTTTTCCTTCACCGTTTTGAGAACAGTGGTGATGAAATAATTTACACAAAGTAAAGCGCCTGTCTGGGTTCGAACTTAGGACCTACAACTCGTTCCTTCAAATTTGTTTTTGTTCATAGAATTATATTTGCGTAATATCCCCTATTTTCCCGATTTTATTTCTTATAACTTTCGCTTCTCCATCATTTGAATCGTGAGATATTTCTTGCACATGCCGAATGATACTTCGCGGGCTGCTTGGGAACTCCCAAGCAGCCCGCGAAAACAAATGCATGATAATAGACACGCATGCACATGCCAGGCATCGAGATAAACTTATCTCGATGCCTGGCATGTGCATGCGTGTCTATTATCATGCATTTGTTTTACATGGAGGTGACATCGAGGTAGCGAGCTAAACCACGATCACGAGATATCGCTGTGAGGCGACTTCGGCATGTAATTAATTAATATAAATTCGTCATCACCCTTGACTATTACGAACATTTAAACTAAATAAAAAAATAGCCAAAATAACCAATAAGGCAAAAACAGACCCATGATATTATAATATTTATAAAATAAAAAGTTATTTAGTTATTTGGATCGATGCACATTTTTCCTCTTCTATTTAAAGAAAGACAAATGCTTGAAGAATATAAATGATGACGTATTTTTTCTCATGAGACATTTGGCAAGAAGGAAACCCTCTTTCTTTCTGGAAACGCCCGCATTTAGTGTAGGAGGCTTTAATACGTGGAAAGTGGTCTCCAAAATCCTTTTTTATCATCATTGTATAAACCTTAAACGTATCAAAACATTAAAGGTAGCATAGTAATTAGGATAATACCTACTTACAACACTCGTATAATATGAAGCTAATAAGCAGTTCCCATGAGAAGCTACAATACGCACTAATGTCTATGCTTTTTTTTTTATGGTAGGAAACCCGTCTTTGTTCATGTGGCGACCCCTTTATTTTTACACATATTTTTTGGCTATCTACAAGCAGGCTATTCAAAGATAACACTATACAAAAGGCTTTTTTTCTTTCAGGATTTCCTTAATACTTCTGAACTATCTTGTCTTTCAACAGGTAAGCTGTTATTATACGTAGAAAAACACGGTATCCTTTTATAAAATACCAATTATTTCCACAGTATTCTACTAACAAGCAGCGCCATAATCATCTATGCATAGCCTTGCAACCGCACAACACTATGCAATAGGGAAAGACATTTAATGTCAATTTAGATGCGTGGTTATTACACGAACGTCACTCACGGATGCTGTTCGTATCATTGCAAAGTGACATTACACTTTGATGACGACTGTAGTCTCGTCTATGGACATTCCTGACAATCCTTACTTCTAATATTATTTTATAACTGAATGTGCAAGTTTGTGGAGATGTCATTTAAAGATGCACACAGACAGACCATGTTATGTAGTTCTATTCTGTAAAATCTCATCGTAAAAAGTTAGGTGAAGTAATAGTGACAAGCCCTAGCATCAGAAGGCCAATTCCCGTTATTAAACATAAGTACATTCAAAATCTAGTCGCAGTCTCATCTCAGCGACAACCAATGTCAAAAACTTGTCAAAAATGTATGGAAATTAGAGGTAGTTTTGGCAGATTGAGACACATCAGACTGTGAACGTTCTTAAAATTATTACCCAAAATCAAAATCAAAATATTTTAGTTTACGTAAACCAACATGGGCACTTATGAAACGTCAGAAGCTAGGTGCACGGTTCCAATTGGTCGTTTCCTATGGAGAAGAGCCGGCAAGAAACACCACGGTTACTCTTTTAAAAATAATTGGCTTTTATAATGTTTTCAAATTACAGTAGGTATGGGAGGACAGCGAAGGCCTGTCAACAAGTATCAGGTACTTGATAAAATTAAAAATGGTCTACAGATCTAAAATCTACATGGCCTACATAGTCCTCATATTTACAAAATACAGAACAATCTATCAAAAAGACGGATAAAATATAAAAACCTATTAAAACCAAGTGACATAATCCCCTCTGTGGAATGACAGCTCACTTCACCTAAGTTTTCACGGTGTGATTTTTACAGAAAAGACCGGTAGATGACATGATAACACAACATATGTTACTTTTTACGGGTACGGTACGGTAGAGAGAGCAGCCGACAAACCTAGAATCTAGGAGACGCTCTGAGACAAGGGGCGATGGAGATGGCCGAAGATCAAGCAAAATGGCGTACATTTGGACAGATCAATATGTAGCAGTGGACAAAGCTGTAGACTGCGAATGAAACCGCGGGGAACAAGTGGTACAATAACAATATTTTAAATAATAACCCAAGGGAGTTATGTAATTTATCGTTGAACTAATATATCAATTATCAAATCTAAGTTTGTTTAACAATCGATAAATACACGTAACATTAATTAACATAATGTGTCTGGCTAACTATTGATTTGGTTCCATCTTGTTTCTGCTATTTTTAATATTTTCGATACATAAATCCTAATATAAATATTTGTTTACTTAAGGCTACAGAATTACAAAGTTGTTGTATATAACTTAAGTTGTTGCTGTAAAGTGCTGTGGTTTTAACTAGTTTTCAGCCATATCGTATAGCATAAAGATCTAGACTTTTGATTAGTTTATTTATGTATATAATAAAAGTATTATGGTTTTGCTAGGTCACTAGGACGCCTACGTTTAATCATTTTACCCTAGTGACAACCGGTCTTACCAAGGGGTTGCGTATTACCCAGTATCTGGGTTGTGGAGGTCAAATAGGCAGTCGCTCTATGTAAAATACTGGTAATCCTCCGGTAAGACTGGAAGCCAACTCCGACATTTTTTTTTTTAGAAAATGGAAGGAGTGAGAGGGAAGGAGTTGAGAAAAGGCAAGGCAGATGATGATGATGATAATTTTACTCTTAGTGTCTGTTTGAGAGGAAAAATAATGAAAAACCAAAATTAACCAAAGTAACACATAGAGGTCTGTTCACAGTAAGTAATAAAAAAAAAGGAGAGAAAAAAGCTCACAGAAAGCGATAAGGCCAGCCATTGTATAATTTGTAGTGTTTGATTTGTTTTGTTATGTATTTTTGAGGTGTACAATAAAGTATATATACCTAAATAATTATTGTTTGTACTTACCTACCTCGCTTGAAAGACGGATTGATGATGTCAGTAAATTATTTGAAGCAAATGATCACACGGAGGATGTTATGGTAATTATCTAAAAATTTATTGCTTTACATACCAACAAGAATTAGATGATGACTAAACATGACAACGTTTAAAACAAAAAACCAGAACTTCAAAAATGCCGCTTCCAAATAAAAAGCCGTGAATAATGTAAAATATGCTTTTAGGTGCAGTGCAAGGCCGTGGAAAATCATAAATCACTAGATTTTTAACGTAAAAATCAACCATATGGGTATTTGTAATATTGTTGTATCGACTTAACATTTTATTTTATTTTTCTATCAGTGTCTGATTTTTTACTAGGTATCTGTTAATCTAAACAATTTTATTTGTTTAAAACTTTTTCATCCTTTTAATAAATTATATATGTCGTGGATAGATGGCACCACAGTACAGCGAACAGCGCCATCTAACAATTTGATGGGTAAACCAATAATCATGTGATCGGAAACGCAAGGGAGCCCTACCGCTTGGACACGATCGTCGGTGGAGGGGATGCAGCGAGGACTGGCGGAGGGACCGAGTGTTGCGACAGTCTACAGTGAACAGTCGAGCTCGGACAGTCTTGGCAAACGCTCAGTACCGTACGCACGTGTTTGTTTCCGACGAAAGTGTGCGTTTCGGTTGATAATCGCTAGTTTATTAAAGTTACTTTAAATTCAAATTATCTTTTCGTTCGAGTACCCGCTACAGTGCCCACACATACGTAAACTATGTCGGATCGTGAAGAAGACCCAATGTTTCGCATCTCGGCCACCCAGTGATGCGACATATATATTATAGTTTGATTTTTTGTTTGTTTTTTTCTTTATTACGCTTTCACGCTAAAACGGCATAATGGATTTGGATAAAATTTGGCATATGGGTAGACCATGACCTGAATTATGTCATAGAATACTTTTTATCCCAATACTCCCACGGGGTAGAGAATTATGCGGATGAAACCGCGAAGCGCAACTAGTAGGTATGTAAAAGCTTTAATCATTTTTGGACTATCTAATTGAAAAATAAATCTCATTGAAGATTTTTTCAATACTTATTTCGCAGTAAAACTTGCAGTTAACTACATACATAGTGGGCGAAATTTTTACGGGCGCGTTATGTATTATCTACCAACCTGCACTGAGCCCGCTTGGTGGATTACGGCCCATTCCCTCTCACAGAAAGTGATCCTGTGAGAGACTCTGCGTCGCAGCAGTGGGACGCTGTAGGCTGATTATGTTATCGTTTTTTTTAAAAATTCCTTCAAGGCTCTCGTTTTTAACTAGAGCAGATAAGTCTGCTTTGAGGAACTAAAACACAATACCAAAAGATCTCCTAAATGATGTCATTCCTCACACATTCCAAAGAGACAAAAAACAGTCAGCAGACGCAACTCGCAAAATGACTTTATTGCCATATAATAACTCCAATTGGTTGCTTAAATTAAAATTTTATGAATATGCAATTTAGTTGGCATCATCGTTAATTTGTTAATGTTTTAATAATTTAGTCGTCCATTAACCAATTATTTCTTTTAACCAGACGTTAGGACGCTTGTCAGTTCCTGATTAACCTAATTAACACTTCGTGTAAATCGTAGGTATACCTACTGTTTTTTTTTATTTATTTCAAACAACATTACATGACATCATACCAGTAATCCAAGGAGTAAGGCAGAAGTGTACCAAGTATATACCCACATTTCGCCATTACATTATGTTTAAGTCCCATGTAATGGGGGGCGAACCTATTGCCACCAACAAGGCGAAGATCCGAACTCCAGGCTACTACTGAGACCGTCCGATCAGGACCAGGCCCGTGCCGGACGGCGAGTATGTGTTCCACGCGCGCCTCAAAGAGATGTCAGCAGAAGTGACGGGGCCCGATAGGGCCGAAGCCTGCCAAGGTAGCGGGATCGTCCGAAAGGGTTACCGCTGCCCTGGAACAAAAAGGGCTAAGGAAGGAACACGGGTGGGTTTTAGTCAGTAAGAGTCTGACACTCCCTCCGCTCCGCCCAGAGCGGGAGGGGTCATTTGATGATTTCCCATCCTCAAAAAAAAAAGGCTACAACTGAGAAATTCCTGATGGAGAAACCTACTTAAAAATTGCCCAACTAGAGTATAGAATCCAGGATCTCACGCTCAGCTTCAGCACTTACGACCAGTAGATTAACGAGGCAATTTAAAACAAATTTTCATGAAATAACTTTTAAATCATACTCAGTGCATCTCAGATCAATCTGTTAATGATAAACTGTGCCCACCTTGACCAATGCTGTGTGAATGATGCTTAGTGAATTGGCAACGTGTATCTCTAAATTGTCGGAAAGGTATTCGAACGGGTTGGTGATCACGCTGAATTCAGAGTCTTTGGGTCTCTATGTAATTGATGACGCGAATCACGGTAAAAACTCAACAAAAATCATAGGTAGTTATTTGAAGAAACCTTTTCAGCATCTGAAATTCAGACTCCAAACAATGATAACAAAGTCTTTTACCTAAACATGTATTTCCGAATAAAATTAGTAGTCACAAGGGAAACCAACTTTAATTTAGTCGGCGGATTTAAACTCATTTTGCACGTATATAACCAAGCTTAGTTATTAGAATACCTATGTTAGAACGCGGCCCTGATTACAAATGTAGGCATTAAAGCTTTCGCGGTTGTGACTTTATCGGAATTATAGTCTTTACGAGCGTTGCAGGTAGGTAGAATATTCTGTGTTTGTATGGAATATCTGCGAGTTTTGCTTATCTATGATGATTAGTTTATGATTTTAGTAAGTTTGCAGGTTTACTGTTGGCTGTAGTAGTAGCAGTAGTTATTTTCAAAACAAATAGCGTAGTCATTTTATCATAATAATATGTATATTATGGTAAATATTGTGCATGTATGTGAATTAAAAGTTTGTAACCAATTTATATACTTGTGTACTTCATTTATCTATTAACAATTTTATTCATTATGATATATTTTTAATAGTTGTTTTTATCATTGTTCCTCCCAACCAAAGCACTTGTCATCTAATCTCTTCACCACCCTTGGTTGACTGGTTGAGTATGCCTACCTTTACCGTTTTTGTGTGCGAAAAGTATAAACAAATAATGAATATGTCGGAGAAGGTATACAGTGTCTCTCGTTATCACGAGCCATATGAAAGTTTACTGCCCTCAACGCAAAAGTGCACTGATGGCAAATAGTGTACTCTGTATGGCGCCACGAGTTTATAATCACCTGCCAAAGTTGTTATTAGAAAGTGTGAGCATTAATGTATTTAAATGTAAAGTTAAACAGTTTCTTGTGCAAAAAGCGCACTACAGTGTTAACGAGTTTATGAAGACATGCAATCTAATAATGAGAGATGACATACTGTAATTCTTTATTTATTGACGTCACTTATTTTAATTTAATTTTTGATAATTTTTTGACATACATAAATTCTAATGGACATAAAATATAATTATTTAACATTTCCTGACATTTCATATTATTTATGACGGAGTTTTGTTTTATATAATTGATTAATGTCATTTGATAAATCAGTAGAGTCATAATTTGTAAAATTGCATGCCTTCAGGCGGATTATGGAGAGACTAATATATATTTTGTATGTTACCTACCTATATTACCCATTTTCGCAATAAATGAATATGAATATATTTTAATTACTATGGGCGTACTATGGGTAGTGTTGGTTATTGCGCAATAGAAAAACCGTTTGCAGTTCAAATCAGATCATAATTTTACGAACAGTTTAATCACACTAGCGAATCACACACTGTAGATATACAACACAACGATACGGAACGCGAGACAGCTTCTTAGCACATGTTGTCCGTACTATGTACAATGTCAAGTAAGCGAGCTTTGCTCCACACCGCTCTTGTAACTGAAGCTCCCCCCTAATTATTTCAGACTTGAACATTAACGAGAGTTTCATTATTGAACCCTCCAGAAAATAATGCCTTTTTTTTTTGAGGATGGGAAATCATCAAATGACTCCTCCAGCTCTGGGTGGAGCAGGAGGGAGTGTCAGACTCTTACTGACTAAAACCCACCCGTGTTCCTTCCTTAGCCCTTTATGTTCCAGGGCAGCGATAACCCTTTCGGACGATCCCGCTACCCAAATAATGCCTTCCGTTGAATCGTTAACAGGGCAGTAGCATATTGATATAATCTATAAACATAATGAAAAAAACGATGTGCATTTAGGTAATGTGCGTGTGTGTGTGTGTGGTGTGACTAGCACTCATAAACACTCACCCATGGCCCGCAGGTTTACACGATGTACGAAACCAGTTAATAAAAGTAACGCTTTTCAAAGCTTACTGTCAGTCCTTCTACACGTGCAGTTAATGGTTTTGCCGCCATTATTAGGAATAGATGTGCATCCTTGATGACTCGTGTTCGCAGCGGCACCAACAGTATTCTCAGTGTATTCGAAGATCGGTTGGCTTCCCCGATGTTGATGCAGCTCCACGTCGAATTTTATTTGCATAATATGTTAATCTGTGTCTGTAACTTTAGTAGGTTACAGACACAACTTTCAATAAAAAAAATAAAAAAAATTATTAAAAATTGTTAGTAACCCTAAGGACTCCAGTTTGAAACAATTTTTTCTATTCTACACCGTGTTCTTGACGTTAACCATAAGCCTTGGCAAACGCTTCTATAGCTTTAACAAATCAAATCTAACAAAGGAAATAGTACTTAAAAAGGCTTTGTTACAAAGATATTTGTAATTCCATTTCATTATATTTAATTGAGCTATGCAGTAAGAAAGGGTCTTAATTTGGCCTTTGTTGCCGCTTAGTGCAATTAAAATGATACCTAAATCTATAAAATGCCTCGGATAAAGAGATAAAGAGGCATGCATATCGGGCAATTTACGTAGTTTGTATGAAAATTAACAAAAACTAAGAATTAATTAATGTGTCCATGATGAAAAATGCTTATTTCCATGGTCTGAACATCTGGTCGAAATTGATGTACTCGTATATCGTCCGGAAGACGGTGTATATATAATTAATTTAGTCATCTAATTCTTCGTCTAAATTCAAGTTCAGACTGTGGCATGTCGTCATAACATCTTTGTTGTAACTTCTTCGTTAAGCAGGCTTTGTGTGTATGTACTTCATCTTGTTTTATGAACACAATCCTGTGTTATAATTCTTGTTGACTTATCTCCTCGCCATTCTGTTTAATCTTTATTGTCAAGATTTGAAACACTGGAGTTATGAGAGAAGTTAGTTTTTTTTAAATTTCCTTTTATACCTAATGGACTTCTTTAGATCTGTAGGCTGTAAAAACGTGAAAATAAAACTGGGAAGTTTAATTTCATTGACAAAGAACTGTAATGCTATTCTGTAAAAATCTCGTACGACTTTTGCTCATTGTCCTTTAAATCATTCCCATCCTCGTGTGACCCTGGTTTTTAAGGGGTGAAAGTGTCCAGCCGCTTTAGTCCGTAAAAAGCTCACCGTGAAAACTAAGGTGAGTGAGCTGTCAATAGTGTTAATCCCTAGTAACAGTTAGAATCTCCACTCACTTCATCTAAGTGTTCACGGTGAGATTTTTACGGACTAAAGCGGCTGCACACTTTCACCCCTTAAAATCCAGGGTCACACGAGGATTGGAATTATTTAAAGGACAATGACCAAAAGTCGTATCAAAAAGTATCATGCATCAAGATCAAAATATTATAGTAGGTAATTATTTTCATAATTTTTTACGACATTATCGATTTGATTTTTGAACAGGGAATTTAATTTAAAGTAAAAAGTGTTGATATTGTTGCATTCCCTTTATATGACGTTCCAAATGATATGATTAATATAACCTTGAATTTTGAAAGTGTCATGATCACGTCGTTCAAAAAACATTTTAAAAAATTATACTTTGCCGATACATTAATTAAAAATAACTAGAATAAAATAGAATAGAATTATTATTTAAACGATTATCATTTTTTCAGAGCTATAATGGCCGTGCGTGTATGACATGTCAAACAAAATAAAGAACCTAGTTTGAGGTTATTTCGATTTTTTTGATTATTTCCAAAAACCGGGTTTTGTTTACAAAAAGAACTTTTGTAGGAGTTAATATGCTAAAAGTAGTCTATAAAAACAAAGTTTGACTTGGATTCTGCACGGTATGGGATTCCATACATCCATGAGCATTATCCTTTGGGGAGAGCATGATCTGGATGCTTTTCTTAGAGAATGGCCACAACTAGCAGATCCATGAAAGTAAAGAAAAATATTACAAAAAGAATCACACGACATGTAATCCCCCCGAAGGGTCAGGTAGACGTGTACCCATTGACGGGGCCCGATAGGGCCGAAGCCTGCCAGGGTAGCGGGATCGTCCGAAAAGTTTACCGCTGCCCTGCAACATAAAGGGCTAAGGAAGGAACACGGGTGGGTTTTGGTCAGTAAGTCTGACACCCCCTTCCGCTCCACCCGGAGCGGGAGGGGTCATTTGATGATTTCCCAACCACAAAAAAAAAAGAAAAAAAAAGACGTGTACCCATAGTGCACCCACATTTCGTCAGTTATGTTTAAGTTCCATATAATAGAGGTGAGCCTATTGCCATCAATTGGGCACACATCCAGACTCCGCGGGCTATTACTGAGAAATTCCGGATGGGAAAACCCAATAACACAAAAAACCGAAACACAAAAAACCGTAGGTGGAAGTGGTGGTGGACTGTAGGTGCTAGTAAAATTAATGATACATTGAGGAAATTCAAGATTTCTGAGTGGTAGGAACCCACTATCGATCAAGTAGGTTCTTGCCATGTTTATCAACATATTACCTAAAAAAAACGACAAAATAAAACCGTGAGGTGCTTTACCTCATACGTCTCATGCGACCTTGTGTCATAAAAGTTGTCACACTTTTTTTTTTCCTCAACGCAGTATGTAAATTAGGACATAATCATTACATAACAATAGCACATCATTTTAAAAATAATAAGGAATTCCATAAATTGTCACGACGGACGATGACGTGGAGCAGTGATGGTCCAGTGATAACGGCCCCGACTTATGAGTTGTAGTTCGTGAGTTCGAACCCAGCTAGGCGTTTTACTTTGTGTAATTTATGACATCACCTCTCAAAAAAAAGTAGGTAAAGAAAAACATCGTGCGGAAACCGGCATGTCCTAGAATAAAAAAATCGAAGACATTATGACATCTACCAACCCGCGTGATGGATTACGGCCCATTCCCTCGCACAGAGAGGAGGCCTGTGGCCCACTAGTGGGAATGATATAGGCTGATTATGTATAACATTGATACATTCTCGTCTAGTAAACGAATATTTACAACATGACTCAGAATTTCACCTTTAATATTGAAATTCTGGCAATAAATTTACGAAGAATGCAGTAGTAATTAACCAAACCTATGCAAAAATGCGTCATGGACAGACTACCTTACTTTAAGCAGATCATCTCTTTATGGAGACTTGTTAGCTAATAAAACAGTTACCATTTAAAAAGGACACTCCTTAGAAAAAACTATTCTTTTTTGGTAACCTTTTGGATTGGCTTTACAGTAATATCTCTGGAAATTTCACACAGCGCCATCTAGTCCTAAGCTAAGCAACCTAATGCTTGTGTTATGGTAACAGTCGCGAAAAACAAAATCATAATTAGCCTATATTATTCCCACTGCTGGGACACAGACCTCCACTCTTGGAGATCTGTGTGATCTATAATCTACCACGCGGCCCAGTGCGGGTTGGTAGACGTCACATGTCTTCGAATTTTTTAGTTCTACGACATGCCGGTTTCCTCAAGATGTTTTCCTTCACCGTTTTGAAAAAAATTATAGCAAAGAATAATAATAGTCTGTGTTCCCTTCTACCCCTCCACCTTCAAAGCAAGAGTGAACGGGCATCTTCTGGGCACACTAGTTCCGTCGTAGACCTCATCCATAGCTCTTCAGCGAGATCGAGCAGCGGAATAATTGCGTAGGTAACATACTAACAGTAGAAAAAGCTTTCATGTTAACAGTTCAACAACATTCATTGAGTTATTTAAGTTGTTGACAAGTTTTTCGAACATATAGAAATTACTAGCTGCGCCCTGCGGTTTCACCCGCATAAGTTTCGATCCCGTGAGAATATCGGAATAAAAAATTCTATATGTTAATCCTGGTTATAAACCATCTGTGTGCCAAATTTCATCCAAATCCGTTCAGAGGTTTTTGCGTGAAAGAGTAACAAACATTCATCCAGCCATCCATCCATACAAACTTTCACGTTTATAATATTAGTAGAATAGTAGGATAGGATTCAAATTATTATTTCAAAATGATTCAGATTCTGGTTTAGTATGTTACGCAATTTGGGTGCAAGACCATTTCATTTAAAAAATACGCAGACCATTTCCCAAGAATTTAAGACAGTATTTTTTTAATTTCCGGTTCCACTTTCATGATGCAAAGTACAATACAATAATGAACCTACTTTGAATGCTCATTGTAATAAGTGCCTTCTTGACGAAACATTATTATTGTTCAAACAAATACTGACGAACCAGCTAACGTGGCTAAAATAACCAGATTGTATTATTAATCTGATTAGGTAGCGAATAAACACCCTCCTGAATATAAACTAATTAATTAGCGAAAAATTGATTTTGGGGTGGGTACGCCAGTTCAGGAGAACCCCAATTGATATAATAATAACGTTACGGAAGTTAGACGGCATCTGAAATAATATTCAGAGCTTTATTATTCACTAGCTTCTGCTAGCGACTTCGTTCGCATGGAAGTAGCAAGACAACACAACATATTAAAAAAAACAGCCACATTCTCTGCCTGCGTTATTCCTTGGTTTTTGCTTAGCGTTCTTCCTGGTTTTTTTTTTCATTTTGCTCGGAGCCTGGGGGTCGTAGCGTGATGTTATATAGTCTGTATACCTTAGAGAAGGCATGAGCATGGATCACCAAGCCTGCTCAAGACGTGATGGCGTCCAGGCTTCCTCACGATGGTTTTCATTTCAATAACGTCCAAGATTAACTTAGAAAGTGCATTTGAATTAAATAAGTCACATTGGTACTTGCTCGTATTTGAACTTACTACTTTGTGCAAGTGAGGCGTGGCCACCGGGCCAGTATGACATTTGAAAAACTTAGAAACATTTTTGTAATTCCGAAAAAGGCTTCCTATAATTTCCTACATGGTTGTCAATTAGACCAATCTAAGCTTAGGTATCTCTCCGCGGCAAACCGCGGCGGAGCGGACGAACCTCCGGCGCGATCTCATGGCGGCATGGAAGGAGCGACTATTGCAACCCAGCGCAGGGCACGCCACGATAGCGGTGGTAAGACCCCTCTTTGAGGAGTGGCTAGAGAGACGTCACGGCGTTCTCACCTACCGCCTGACGTAGGTCCTCTCCGGACACGGATGTTAAGGGAGGTTCCTGCACATTATCAGGCGGGAGGAGACGCCCAGATGTCACAACTGTCAGGATCGCCCAGAGGACACGGTGGAGCATACGGTGGAGGTCTGCCCTGCTTGGGCAGAGCACCGCCGTGTCCTCGTAGAGGCGATCGGCAGCGGCGGCGACCTCTCGCGTCCGGCCCTGGTTCAAGCCATGGTCCGGGGCGAGAGGGAGTGGGAGGCAGTCACCTCTTTCTGCGAAGCAGTCATGCTAGCGAAGGAGGTGGCGGGGTGGGCGAGAGAACGCACCTTGCGCACCTCACGCCTCAGCCGCCGCGGGAGACGCTCCGGGCGCCGGGAGCCGCGTGACGACTCCCGGCCACCGTAGGCGCGGCCCTGCGGGCGGTGAGTAATGGGTAACTCACCGTCCGATCAGGACCAGGCCCGTGCCGGACGGCGTGTTCGTGTTCCACGCGCGCCTCAAAGAGATGTCAGCATGAGTGACGGGGCCCGATAGGGCCGAAGCCTGCCAGGGTAGCGGGATCGTCCGAAAGGGTTACCGCTGCCCTGGAACATAAAGGGCTAAGGAAGGAACACGGGTGGGTTTTAGTCAGTAAGAGTCTGACACTCCCTTCTGCTCCACCCAGAGCGGGAGATGATTTCCCACACTCAAAAAAAAAAAAAAAAAACTTAGGTATCTCTACTTTCCTAACTTCGCCGATACCAAAGCGTTTGTATGCAAATCTTAGCTTAGAAGCCCCTCTAGTAACGTGACTATAGTGTTTATTTGGACATGGAAACCGAACACAAGACTGAAACTTACAACAACCGACTTCTACCTGACCTATATCGTTCCTCGTGGGGATGTCATGTATGCACGCAATCGTATTTATGGTGGAATACAGAAAGATAATGTTAATAATAACGTTTATTTATCAAAAAGTAAGAATACAATATGAAATATTTTCGGTGAGCTATAAACTAAGCGTCACTTGTATCCTGCGGCTCAGAATGATTTTTTTTAACACCTTAGAACCAAAAATTCTAAGATGTGGCACTCACCAAAACGGAAGCCTTTGCGGTAGATTATAGCACATACCTTCTCACTGAGATTAAATCTAAGTCCTAGCTGTGGGAATATTGTTACTAGCTGATTATACTGAGGTATAACTTGGTCAATTTCTTTTTACACACAGTATGAAGTTACACACCAGTTTTACACCAGTATTCTCTTACAAGCACTATAACAACATTAACGACCTCTCGTCTCATCCGAAGACACCCTTAAACGAAAACGTAATTGCTAACATGCCTATGCAAGATATAATCTAAAGGTAACAAGAAAAATTCCCAAACGCACTGTAAACGTATTTCGTATCGCGGCCATATTTCGTAGTACACCAAATCGCTGCTTGCGTCGGGGGAGCGTTTGATTTGGCGCGATTCGTATCATGCCTTATCGCGAGTTTGCTCGGTTTCGCAAGACCGTAAAATAGACAGTTACAGAAGGTTGTCTACATACATTGAGAGAAGACAGACGCGCGTAAACGTAATTACATGCGTACATACGGAGATCTCAAACTAACTCAATCGAATGCTAGTTGCGAGGACAGTCCTTTCACAGTTACCTTTAATAGCAGTACCCCAACAGCAACCTTATTGCAACGACAATAAAGATGACTATGATTTTGAGTATGATGTAAAATCAGTAGTAAAATACCTGTGAAAGGACACATGCTCGAACACGTAGGTACACATGCCAATGACTAGCACAGGAGTGTGCAAATAGCTTACATGCCATTTCGCCACAACAACTTCTGATTGGTAATACAATTACTTGCATGTATATTCCTGTCTTGAAACATGTCTTGTGTCTATGCAAGAAAGCGTTTTCTGGAGCGCTGTATGGAGCTGACCTTCTGTACATATCTATTCTGTGACTATCGCACGGCAAGGGGTTATAAGGGTAAACAAAGGTCATATAGGAATTAGTATCGTCGTTATTAATGAGGGTTATGAGATCATTATAGTGCGATGCATATGTATGTTTAATAAAATGGTTTAGTTATCGCATATAAGCATCGTAGGTGGTTTGACCTATTTGTGTTTTTGGAAGATTAAGGGGTGA
This sequence comes from Apamea anceps, assembly GCA_951799955.1. Lineage (NCBI taxonomy): Eukaryota > Metazoa > Arthropoda > Insecta > Lepidoptera > Noctuidae > Apamea > Apamea anceps. The sequence continues at coordinate 8,658,365 of OX637501.1, forward strand.
TAGTGTCATTTTGTTGAACAATAGGTAATTATCTTTTGGTAAAATATATTTTGTAGTTCTCTGGAGATAACATTTTCGAAGTTTGTATAGCTATTTGTGTCTAAACTCTGACTACTAATACTAACTAGGCTATTGATAAAGACTATATTGAAAACTAACACAATCTCTAAAATTGAACCATTTATTACCAAGAATAAATTATGAGCAATTATTATGATTTGCATGCCTATAAGTGATCTATTTACGCAGCATTGAAGACTCGTGATTACCTAATTGTTAGATACTATCCTTGTAAATATGTCGTTGGTATGCCTTGCTTAATGCTACTAATATTATAAATGTGAATGTTTGTATGTTTGGATGTTTGTTACTCAACATTTTGCATAGGTTTGGTTAATTATTACTGCATTCTTGGTAACTTTATTGCCAGAATTTTAATATTGAAGGTGAAATTCTGACTCATTTTGTAAATATTCGTTTACTAGACGAGACTGTGTTAATTTATACTTAATATAACATACATAATCACCCTATAATGTTCCCATTGGGACGCAGGCCTCGTCTCTTTGAGAGCGAGTGGGCTGTTATACACCACGCAGGCATAGTGCGGGTTGGTAGATGTCAAATGTCTTCGAATGTGTTTGTTACTCAATCACGCAAAAACGTATTTGGATGAAAACTGCCACAGATAGTTTCTAATCTGAATTAACACATAGAATACTTTTTATCCCGGTAATGCGTTCCCGTACTACCGGATAATTAACATTTCGGATAATTTACGACATCCACGTGGGCGTAGCCGCTAGCAAAAACTAGTAAATAAATATCATCAGCTATTTTTATTACTGAAGTTGAATATTATTACTTGATCCTTTATGTCTGCACCAACAAAGCAGTTATCTTCACAGTTGTAGTAAAAATGAGACTTCTCTGCGTTTATTACGATTTCTTATCCAGCATTGCTTTGTTCTTTGGCAGACCCTATTCATTTGGAGATCATTCACTGGCTCCCTTCACTCAGATATTACTATCAAGATTTTTTTATAAGAACTGATTTGTTTTTTATTTCACGCTCTTTCATATTTTGATATTTGTAGAGGGAGCTCATTGCTTGGGGATCTTTCCCCTATTTGGTTTTTTTGGGGAAAAGATCACACGATGTTGCCTACTGTAGGAGCATCGCCACATGAAATGTATTGTTTTAGTTTTTACTTTAACAAGCATTGGCTTATTCTCCGGTTACTTGTTTACATTCACTGAATATACTATCGCGCCCGCCACAAGTGACCTACTTTATGTATTTATATTATTTTAATGTTTTCCCTAATAAATCGGTCAATCAGTAACGGACACAAAACATTGATTTTATTTCCTGTAAACATCTCGTGCGATTCGTACCCATCAACAGTCTACATACTACATCTACGGACAAACTGCTGGTACTCCTACTTGTAATATAGCTAGATAGGTATTCAACTAAACTGAATCTAGTTTTGAGTGTTCCAACTGCAATTTCAGCCATTGGACAAAGAATAAGTATGAACCGATTCATACTTATTCTTTGTCCAATGGCTGCAATTGCAGTTGGAACACTCAAAACTACTAATTGCAACTGTCAACTTTCATTAGTGAGCGGACAGTTGAAAATCCAACAGCGTTCTTTTATTTAGATATTCATTTAGGTGTCGTTAGTGTTAGTGAAAACGGGCTTACGGTTCAAATTTTTATTATTTTTTTTATTAATGTTATGTTCCATTTTTTTTTAAATTTGTTTAAAGGGCTTTGTCGGTTAGCGACCACATCGCCAAGTGCACAAAAACCCAAAATTGTTGATTATACGATCTACCTTATAACTAACTTGTACATATTTGTTGAAAGCTTTATTGAGACTCGTGGCGTAATTTGCAAAAAGCCAAACTCAGACGTCTAAGTTGATTTTCTTCATGTGACAGAACTCCTGAAGTTTCGATCAACCGACATGTACCTACGAATATGTCCTCTGATTAGTGCCTGAGTAGCATAATCAGCCACTGCTGCGACACAGGCCTCCTCTCGGTGAGAGGAAGTAGGCAGTAATCCACCACACGGGCCCAGTACGAGTTGGTAAATATCACATGTCTTTGAATGTTTTGTTCTGTTAGAAAAGCAACTGTATGGCTTCGAAACAACGACTACTAGACCGTTACGACTGAGCCACCAGTGCTCTATCTAAGTGTAAAAACCCTCATTTCCAGAAAACTTCCCAAAAAGCGTACAAACAGGAACTTCACACGTCTCTGGAACTTTATCGCCTAATTAATCGGAGCTTCTTAGCAAGTTTTTAACTGGCTACCTCAGATAACGTGGTTGGCCATCAACTTCCAAGTCCTCATAGTAGTAATCAAGTATACTCCCCCACGACAGAGAACACAATAGGATTTTAGTTGAAAACTTTGTTAGCGGAAGGCCAAGATTGCAGATTTCCCATAGGGCCTACGCCAGTTTCAACTTGCCAGACTATATCGATAACTTCCTCTGACACTCGCTTAGTTATTTATTATCATCTGTACTTAGAAGTGTGGATAGGATCATTTAAGGACAGGAAATAATACACTAGTCCAGTTCTTTTATAAAATCAACACTTTCATTCATAAATAAATTAGATTTCCAAGTCATTCTAATAAGGGCCGATTTTTCAATCATCTGATAACGTTATTCGAGGAATAATTTTGAAATTTTGACAGTTATATCATACAAAAACTGTCAACCGTCCATTTTATTCCTCGAACAAAAGTTATCTGGCAATGGAAAAATCAGCCCTAAAAGAAATAAGCAGGGGTTTGACGCTATTCACAGCAACTCTATTTATAAGCATGCAATTATATTCTTAATCTTTATTAAACGAGTAAAGAAAAACAATGTTAAAATAAAAAAGAAACAGCAAAAAACGTTCAAATTAGCAGAGCGCAAAACCGCGCGTTTATTTAGTAAAATGTAAGCAAAAACAGAAAGTAAGCAAATAATGTCGCCACAAGCACAAAAAATATAAATCCAAAAGAATTCAGAGCATGAAAGAAGGAAAAGCAGGGGCAGCAAACATAAAATTGAATATTACAAGCGAATCACGGAATTCACTTCAGTAATTTAAACAAAGCCGATGCAGGGCCAGAGGACTTAATTTCGGCAGAAGACAGAGAAAAATGTTATGCAAATTTGTACAGCGTATTTTTTCTTCCATTAACCTTCCGGCCGGGATTGTACGCCCCACGGAAGGGACGCCTGCGAACAAAAACACGCTTTTATTTTGAAACTGTAATTAGGAAATTAACGACTTGGACTTAGGAAAAACAAATGGTGTTTTCGGCGGTTCATGTGGGAATTTAGTCACCATTGTGGGAATTTAAATAAAAAAATAACAATGATAAAACGTGTAGAGACACGCAATGAGGGCTTGTTTCTACTTTTTCCCTTTTTGTTAGGTTAAATTTTGGTGGTGTCTGAAATAAGTAAGCACCACTTAACATGGCCGCAGACTGCGTTAAAGGGACTATGGATTTTCTGAATTCAAAAATTTAATATGCACCTACTTTTACTGAAAAGTAGTAATTATGAAATACCCGATTAAGAAAAATAAGTATCCTTTCTGAGAGAAGTGGAGGCAACGGTCCCGACTTATGAGTTGTACGGAGTACCAAAAATTCGAAGACATGTGGCATCTACCAACCCGCACTGGACGCGCGTGGCGTGGATTATACCCCATTCCCTTAAAGAGAGGAGGTCTGTGTTCAGTGTCCCAGCAGTATTAACATTATAGGCTGATTATGCTTAAGTATCCTTTCTACGGTCTAGTTAATAAACCCTTTGTTTACTTTAAGCTCTAATTAATTACAAAACAGATTGTTTTGTGCTACAAAAGATCATTATCGCAATCTGATTCAGATGCGTGTCGAAAGCGCCTACAAAAACTTGCGTCGCAATTATAACACGGCTCGGTGCTATTCACTAATAAATAGGCGCCAGCACGAAGCAATTACTGTAGGCTGTGAATTGTGATTCTGTATTCAAGAATATTAATCAAGCCTTTAGTGTTGTTTGAATTGTTGACGAAATTTTGTAATTCAATAAGTAAGTAAGTACTTGCAAAAAATATAATTCACATTCCAACCCTCTTGCCAAATACGAACGCAAATCTGAAGGCATGTTAGTACCTACATAATTACTTACGTATAGCGTAACATGTATCGATGACTCTAAAATGACGTTCAGCCAATCGATTCTGTAAAAATCTCACCGTGAAAAGTTAGGTGAAGTGAGCTGAGTGAGCTGTCAATAGTGTCAATCCCTAGTATTAGTTGGAAATCAGAACAGCGCCTTATGGTAACAGAATGCTTGTTCTGACCTGGAAGAATGAATGTAGATAACTGTGAGTATGTACATTATGTTACAGGTTTATATGTCAGCATCATCATCTGCCTGGCCTTTTCCCAACTATGTTGGGGTCGGCTTCCAGTCTAACCGGATGCAGTTGAGTTCCAGTATTTTACATGGAGCAACTGCCTATCTGACCTCCACAACTCAGTTACTAGGTAGGTAATGCGAAACGCCTTGGTAAGATTTGTTGTCTATTTTCGGGCTTCTGACCCGTAACGACTGTCAATGATCCATGAATGACAGCCGGGATCAACGGCTTAACGTGCACTCCGAGGCACGGAGGGGTCTTGGTATGCGAAGATGGCCACCCATTCACGGACCAACCGCGGCAAGCGTAGCTTAACCTGATCAATTGATCCGTGCGGCTATTATTACTTAGCCACAAGCTCCTCGGAAGGTTTATTTATGTATAAATACATTAATATTAAACTTACATTTATAATTAATAAATCTCAATGTTTTGTCAAGTCGTAAAAACCGTGCGAAGCAGGGGCGGGTCGCTCTTAATAAATCGTCATTTCAAATAGAGAATTTCATTGAAACAAGTATGAATTAGGAGACTCATGCCAGGGACATCTTTAGCTGAAACAAATGAAGAAATTAGATAGAACAATTTTAGGTATAGTCACAATAAACCCAACATTATGTCACAGCCACACCACGAAAATTAATGGTAGTAAATTAATCAATACTGTTTTAATCGAAAATTCATTCCAACAATTACACTTTGAATCATTTATAGGTATAGCTTGGTGTAATTGGAAAATAATTTCCCTGAGAAGACAATTCGAAGATTGGTTCGTCCTGCCCCATCCATTGTGACGTAACAATAAGCCCTTTATCTCTAATCCTTCAGCGGTTTATTTGGAAGTTTTAAGGAATTACGCGTAGATAAGAAATAAACACAATGAAGGCTCTTTTACACGAGTACAGTTTATAGACCGCGGAGAAGCGAAATGTTCAGGCGAGACCGCCAGGCTATTATCGCTTTGTGTTAACACTGAAGCGATACACAAAAGCTGGAACGCAATTTATGTCATACGAAACTCGCTAGACAATTTTCTCGAACAGTAATTTGTAAATTCGAAATACGACGCTTTTGCTTACTTGGTTGCTGTCAATTTAAACAATTATGTCATACGAAATTCACCAGACAATTTTCTCGAACAGTAATTTTGTAAATCGAAATACGACTCTTTTGCTTACATGGTCGCTGTCAATTTTAATAAAGCAATGCTATTCTCGCCTTTCAACATGTATTATGATTAGTACATTACGTACGTGTGACTTAAGTAAGAGCGTAGCGAGCGTGCTAAACGCCGTCCATTAATAGACTACTTAAGTCACACGTATTGTATACTATTTTATAGCTCGTGTGACCTAAACAGCACTTAGTCACACTTTTCTGTGTAATGGGCTACTAATTTACAGAAAAGCGTGATTTAAGTGCGTTGGTTTAGGTCACAAAGTGCTATAAAATGAATTATTATCTTCTTTCGCTAATCGCCTATTCTGGGCGAGAAATTTCACTCGTGTAACGGAGCCATAAGATCCCCCGCGGACGTCACAACCATCCCCATTGGCCATCCATCAAGTTGGCACTGGTGTCCATTGTAAAGTTTCTACCACAGATTAGATAGCGTTTCTCCAGTTATAAATGCGATATTGTTTTGTTATTTTCATTTAGTTTTCGAACGTTTTCGTCTTGTTTGTTTTCTGTTTCTATTTTACGCCTAATTTGTAGCCCTTTTGTTAAAGTTGGTCTGGTCTTATATTATTTACGTACGTAAGTACCAAGTTCTTTATTATCATCATCTACTACTTACTAGCTGCCCTTACAGTCTTGGTCGTGCTCTTACAAAAATTCCATAGAAAAAAGGACTTTTAATTTTTTCCCGCATTTGAAAATATTTCGGGAACATTTACAAATTTTCTTCTTATTATGATAACCTAAAGCAGACTATTACGAACATTTTAAAATGAAAAATAGCCAAATCGCTCCAGCCGTTCTCAAGTGACGCGCTTACCAACGAACACCATTTAATATTTATTTATATACTTACATTATTTTTTTAAGTGGATTTACAAACTTTAATTTGACCTATTTAATTTGTAAACTGAATAATATTAAAAAAATAATAATATGTAAGTTAGCAGTTTGAAAATTATAATAATTATATTTACATGTGTATAAAAAAGCAGGGGAAGCTAACTTTAAATTAATCAAACAATGCCGAAGAAGGATTTGTGGGACGCCTTTTGCCAGCAGTGGGACAGTATAGGACAAATAAAAAAAAAAAGCCAAAGACAGTCTGTACTCTCAATCCGTTTTATCTCATTAATTATAATAGTCGTTAAATTGTCCACTCTTCATTATGAATTAGTAGTTAATTTTTTACGTGTCGAATTATTTCAAAACTTCTTATCCGATATTCAGAGACAACGAACAACAACACTGACTTCAGGGGATGTCGCTCAAGGTATCAAGTTTCAATGCCGCACGGAATTCCTTGCGCTCTCCTCTTCAGTGTACCGTTCACTTTGTATGTACCTCAAGTACTTCCACAGACGTAATTCTCTAGACGGCATGTCTTGTCCAACATGTAAGGGGCCAAAAAGGGCGTAGAGGTATCTGTTTCCCTTTGTTAAACAAAGAAAACAATACAAAAACATACATACATCTTCACCCAGCTCTCCATTCAAACCCAGTCCCCTATTATTTAAAGCGATAACGACTGCTACCTACCACACTGCTCCACCCATTTCTCGTATACGGCCTATAATTAATTAAACCTCATTAATGTTGACTTCATTCTTTCCCGATTATCATTTGTTTCGTCCAACTTCGCCTCGGAAAAATACATTACAGGAGGCCCTTGCATTAGTCTTCGTCGCCTTTGCAGCCGACGTTAATTAATATCGAATACCCTTTTGGTTTTACCGTTCTTTGAGTTATGTCTTTATTTTAACGCTATCTATTCGTGTGTAACTTTATTTTATTGGTTGTGGTGTGATTAAGGCAATTTGTTGACTTGTTATCGAAGTAATTGCTTGAGTTTTGGTATTGTTGTGTGATGTAGGTTTATTTGTTTATTAAAACCATTTATAAGGGAAATACAGGCGTAATGTTGTGTTACTAAAAGTGTGGGTCTAAATATTGCAAGCCGAACACTTATGTTTATCCTTTGAGGAATTACTGACGCTGCCTAAGCAATTCTGTAGCGTCATCGCAATCATTAATATCGTCTGTCTAAAGTATTTTCGAGTTACCTTTTTCTCTTTGGAGATACAGCATCGATATTATCAACTAGCAGCGCCCCGCGGTTTCACCGACAGAAGTTACGATCCCGTGGGAATATCGGAATAAGAAGTCCATGTGTTAATCCTGGTTATAAACTATCTGTGTGCCAAATTTCATTCAAATCCGTTCAGTAGTTTGTGTAAAAGAGTTACAAATATCCATCAATCCATCCTCACTCACATTTATAATATAATATATAATTAGTAGGATTACACCTACCAAACTAATGTCATTTGAGCAGAAATAACAATGAAACAAATTTTCACCATCTACATTTACAAAATTCGCTCCTCTGTGGCTAAGGGTATACAAACTGCTTCCATAAGCAGCTTTGGTTAGGTCCAGTGGTCACTGTATCGCATTGTGTCGGCCTTGCAATGGACATCGCTCAAGCTCGGCTTCAACTATCGACTGTCGATCGATAGTCAACTGCTTATTGAATGGGATTATCACTATTGTTTGTGCTAATTCAATGTAAGTGATCGGTGGTGTAAACAGCTTTAGAATGTTCTGATTCGTACGTGTATATTCGGATTAGAGACTGGTGGAGTTACTGCTTGGCTAAATATTATGGTAACATATTAGTGCTATTTGCTGAGTTTCCTGTCTTTGGTTTTGGTTTATTCATTGATTATATGGGTACATTAGTTACTGCTCGTGGCTTCTTCCGTGTAGATGTCGAAAAGGAACGTGTTACCGGGACTAAAAGTAGCCTATGTTACTCCTTATAACATCAGCTATTTGTTTGTGAAAGATCCCGTCAAAATCGGTTCAACCGTTTCGCAGATTAGCCGGAACAAACAGACGGGCAGATAGAAAATTTAAAAATTGTTTTGTCGTTATACTAGTAGTACCGTTTATACTTTCATAACGCATTTAGTAAAAAAGCTATTATTTTGACATAACAAACACTTCAATTTTATTTATTTGTATAGATTTTGTGTTTTCAGATTACAAATTGAAATCTTTTAAAATTCCAACCACCAATCTTAAGCTTCAGTAATCAACCTTTTTCATCTGATATTTCGATTTAAATTCATATAAAAAATTTAAAGCTTTTAACTCGCTCCACTGCAGCAACAACGCGAAATAAAAACAAAAGAGCAACTTCAATAACACGATTTATATCATGCCTCTTAAACATAAATTACTGAGCACATCTCACTTTAATTTGCCAAGAAGACTTTGCTCGATATTTATTGCCAAAACTCCAATACTCTGAGCGATATACCGCGTATATTATCCCACAACCTGAATTTGAGCACTTGATCAAAAGCAAGTTACAAAGTATTTATATTGGTATCATAAATTTATAAGAAGTCAAGAATGGGCGCACGCACAAGCATCCTCTTGGCATTATTAATGAGATGAAATACTTCGAATTCCTAAACAACTTGACAAGGAAAGTTGGTGTTGTAGACTTACATAGATATGTATATAACGTTCTATAACATACTGTGGTAGGCCACTGCCTACTACTACCTGTCCTGTTTTAATTATTCAATTAATAATATTATAAACGCGAAAGTTGTGAGGATGGATGGATGGATGTTTATTACTCTTTCACGCAAAAACTACTAAACGGATTTTGATGAAACTTAACAGTAATATAGGTTTCACCCGCATAAGTTTTGATCCCGTAGGAATATCGGGATAAAAAGTATGTGTTAATCTTGGTAATAAACTATTTGTGTGCACAATTTCATCCAAATCCGTTTAGTAGTTTTTGCGTGAAAGAGTAACACACATCCATCCATCCATACAAACTTTCACGTTTATAATATTAGTAGGATAGGATACTTACATCAGAATAACAAGAATACTTTTTATCTCGATATTCCCACGGAATCGATACTTATGCGGGTGAAACCGCAGGGCGCTGCTAGTAGCTAGTATAAAATATGCAAGAATACAACTAGTTTTCGTAAATATAAAAATGACGCAAATTGCAGTATTTGCCGCCTTTGTACCTGCTGTAATTTGATAGCGAAATATTTAATTTAAAACGTGGTTTTCAAGAGAGAATTCATTCTAAAGCTTGCTTACATAATAACTTAGTTTGCTAAACAAGGATCGACTATTTACCTTGAGTCATTGATTAGATTTTATTTATGCCTAGAGACAATGAAATGATTTTTTTTTTTTTAAGTATTTAAATAGGATATCAGAATACACTTTTAAAAATCATATTATAAAAAAACATAGCCAAGAGGGCATCGACATTTCCTACCTAATTACCCTTGAGAGGAAGGTCAGTAGAAGTCGAAGAAAGGTCGGGTAATCGTGTTCAAACACTACTGCGCTTGATGCGTGTACGCATGTCGGACCTATTTAGTTTCTCCTCATTATAACAACCTATTGCTGTATAGTGGTCACACAAAAACCTATCTAAAACAGGTTCATTTTTTTCCGAAGAGTAAACAAAAAACAGCACTTGCGAAGTTGATCGCCAGATGCAGGCGGTGATCGCATTCCTTGATACGGAAAAAAAAACTGAGCATTTTCACATTGCACTTGAAACATCTGTCGAACAAAGCCAACAAAAGCTCAAAGAGAAAATCATGAGCTAATAAAAGCTAATTCAACAAGGGTCGACTATTTACCTAATTTAGAGCAATTGAAAGGCCGTGTTGAGACGCTAGCTGCTCGATGCTCGAGTCTCAGGCACGACTGACCCATTTAGTTTCGCCGTCTGTTGCCGACTCTGATTAACTTCCTGTTTCCAATTTATATTAAATAATCCCTTTTGTTTATAGCGCCGTTCGGAACGTGTTAATAATGTTCCGGATACAACGTAAAAAGGCAGCCAATCTGTCCGTTGTTTGCCGAATTATTGGAGGAATGGTAATGAGATTTCCTGGCGAAGTGTCTTAACTTTTTGTTGTTGAAGTTTATTGGACGTTGGTTACGTTGTTATCTGGAGATAAAAGTTGGAATGGAACAGTTTTTATTTTCTTTCTGAAAAGCAATAATATCTCTTTTTATCGAGTTGGCTAAACAAGAAATAATCTCTTACCTAGACATGTAGTTCATTCAGAAATGTTACATCCCGTTAAGCAAGATAGGTCAAATAGGGTCAAATATGATATAAACTATTCATCTTCCCACATATGCCACGAAATCAATAAAACAATAATTCCACAGGAAAAACCAATAGTTGAAACAAAAAGTAAAACCGCTGTTAAGAAAATAAGTCACGTTCCCCACTAGTTACGCATCTATGTAGATAGTTCCCAACTTTCGGGCCTTTTCAGGCGAAAGTGAATGATCTAAAAAGTTTTTACAAACATATTCGGCCTCATTGCCGTTTCGGGAAACTCGGTAACGAGTTCACTTCCCTGATTGATGAATGTGACTACCCGACAAGCCGAAACACGTACTGATAACGTAAAACTGGGCATTAATATCGCGAAACGCTCGGCGATAACGTATTGTTCCCGTTTATTTATTTTTCGGGTTTTGTTTGATAGGACAAAGCCATTCAGGTTGTTGTGTCACTAAACTGTGTCAACGGAAGGCTGAATATGGTCGGGTTGTGATCAACGGATTTAAAAAAAAGGGTACAGCTTTATTGAATAGGTTCTGACCCACCTACATTATGTTTAATGTTGGCTATATTTTGTTGAGGCTTTGATCTAGTATCTATTATTTTATGATGTTTTAAAACGTTAAAAAACGTCCACATCAAACAAAACGAACAAATTGAGTGTAAAAAGTTAAATGAAAGTAAACGTTTATTTCTGTAAGTAGATATTTTATGTCACTTTTACATGTCAATATTTTGCTATTTGCGATTTCCCAGCTGACTGATCCCCGAGAAGAAATGACGAAAAAAAAATGAGAGGTCATGGTCTCTTTTTCTCTAAAATTAAGTGATAAATGGTCAAACTTCAAAAAGACATCTTCCATTAAAAATATTTACAACAAAAGAAAAGTTCAGTGTCACGTAACCGATTGCTTTACCGCCGATTCACCCACATAGCGTAGTTTAAAAAGGAATCTAAAGGCCGCCGAGAAATTCAATGTAGAGCCCGCCCGGCTCCCTAATTAATTCGTCGTGGAAAAACGTTCGCTTTTCCTTAACCTGCCATCCTTGATTTTCAATTTCTGTAGCGAAAGATTAATGGGGAAGGACAGGTTCTCGACAAAGTTATATCTACATTCATAATTAGTCTGCAACAGTGTTTTTAAAAGCTGTTTTTGCAACAGAATTGGATTGTCATAGAGTCCTAATTACTATATTATAAATGAGAAAGTTAGAATGTTTCTTTGAATAGACTTTGATAAATTTTAGCAGGAAGGTAGAATATGAACCGGATTAAAAATTATAGATACTAATGTAATAATGAGGAGTGAGTATGTAGGGAGCAATCTTTGGAACCGCTGATCCGATTCCGAAAATTCTTTCACTAATGAGACACAATGCTACACTATTGCCGAGTGTCATATTATATAATTATGCTGTAATCCACCACGCGGGCCCAGTGCGTGTTGGTAGATGTCACTTGTCGAATTTTTGGTTCTTGTATCCTCACGATGTTTTCCTTCACCGTTTTGAGAGCAGTGGTAATGAGTGGTGTGGTGGTGGTCCCTCTCGAAGAAAGGAGGCCTGTGTCCCAGCAGTGGGAATATCAAACGCTGATTATGTTATGCTATATTATATTTATGTTACTTTTCACGCGGACGGAATCGCGGGTAGTAAGTATAGGACATTTTGTTCGATTATCTACGTGTTGTAGTTTCTCTAGAACGCGAATGAAACCACGGGTAACCAGCTATTATTTATAATACGCTACGTTACGTTTTTCATTTTGATATAATTATAATATTAGAACATTGTTTGTTGGATAATGGCAGCTGTCACATTTACAAAGCTTGAGACCAACGTAGGTACCTAATTTGACTAGATATCGTGTTTACAAAAAAAAAAACAGTCAACTTGTAAAAAACACTTAAATGTTATTACTATAAATGATTAAGTAATATTTGATTATACTTGTAGTATATCTTAGATTTTATATTGCTATTTTAACATTTATTGTGATTTCAAACGATTTGCACAATACTGTCAGTTGATGTTGATATACAGGATAAATTTTTATTCAGTGCGCAAATTTTCACAGGGTGTTCTACCCATGAATATGAACAACTTTCACTATGGGACCATCTCTGAAATCACAAAAAAAAAATCAGCTGTTTCTTATAAAAGTTCAATACCTACTCGACCAAAATGTATGAATCTGCTGATTTTTTTTTCGTGATTTCAGAGATGGTCCCATAGTGAATGTTGTTCATATTCATGGGTAGAACACCCTGTAAAAATTTACGCACTGAATAAAAAATTATCCTGTATAGGTATATCTTTTTGATGATGTCTAAGAATTACGAATTATTAAATTGATTGATTACCACACAATGTTTTAAAACCGATTCGGTCAGTGGGTCATCTTAGGGCGGAGTTACATAAGATTGGTACTACATAAGATTGGTTTATTATTACCTGTGATAAAAGATATTAAGCCAAAATATATGATCTGTGATTGGTTCAAAATGGCGGTAGATGTTTGACGTAAAAGACGTTGTTAGTTTATAAGGCTCGGCGCAAACGGGCCACCAACCACAGCCACCGGTAGCCAGCGACAAGCAGTTCACGCGCTTTTTCATACATTTTATTGAACCTCGCCGCACACGTGTGGCCGGTGGTGGCCACTCGCTACAGCAGTGTCGGCGACTCGCCACTTGTGGTCGCTGCGGGCCACACAAGACGTTAAAATTGGATGTACCCAATATAGGCGGCGACGGCGTTGTCTACGTCGTCTGCGTATTAACAATAACGCGTGCAAACTTTCCGCGTCGGAGTCCATCGTAAGACTGCGCAGCTGAGAGCGGGTTATAAAATGTGGCGGCTTCTGAACACCGGTGGCTATCGCTTGCTTCTGACACTTACAAAAGTGGCGGTAGCGCGCGACAGCCACCGGTGGCTGTGGTTGGTGGACCGCTTGCGCCGAGCCTAAGAAGGACTGTTATGACGTTATCAAGTCAGTTGCTTGGTAGATGTTCAGTTGGTTATTTCTACTGCCATTGTAATGTGAAAATAGATTAACCAGAAGGCCAATTCTCGTAATTTAAAACGGCCAATCTAGTTGCAGTCTCATCTCGGCGACAAACAAATGTCAAAAACTTGTCAAAATGTAGGGAAATTAGAGAATTTTTTGACAGATTGAGACTGAGATCAGATTGAACGTTCTTAAAATTACGAAAATTGCCCCTCAGATGTCACATAAGTTAAGTAATTTGATTATAATTATTATACCATAATTATTGCTTATTATGACCATGTTGTTGTGCAAGTCATATTATGGCCAATATTCCTAGCTATTGTTATTATGTTGCTATTATTTTGAGTTCTCTTGGACCGTTGTCCAAGAGATAGAATTAATTATTTTTAAAGATAACGATAATTTATGACAACGTAAGAAATGCATTAATAGAATACTTTAATACTGTTTCCGTGGAGATTTTTGTCCTTCTTCTCCATGATTACCTAGTTTTACGAACGGACGACTAGTTTTCTGATTAATTACTGACAAGCCTAAATTAAAATAAATGTTTAGCCTTGTCTATCTGTGCTTCACTTCATACAACCCTTTCCCTACAAACCATATTCAATAATAACTTTCATACACAGTAACAACTAACTAGTAACCATTCTGATATTCAAAGCTTGTTATTTGGGTAATATTTAGATACTTGTAGTATATATTGAAAAATCTAACACGCGCGTTATTTCAAAATATTGTTTAACAGGGTTATTTCTTTAGGGTACCTACTCTGTTGTTTTGTTTCCTTTGTGAGTTAAGAGTGAACAGATAAGCGTCTCCGATTACTTTCGTGGTATAGTGATAACGGTAGGTTCAGCCCGCGAACTGGCGCCGAGTAAATCAACCGCCCCTAGCTGATAACGAAGAGTAAAATTTTGCAGTAAATCATACATTTGTTTTCGTAAAGGGAGATTGTAAAGGGAATATATTTGATTGCGATTTATTGCACTTCGTTTTGTGATTCGATTTTGGTATTCATTGGAAACTTCTCTTTACTTTTATTCCGAGTTCAATTGAGACATGCACTATTTCATTTAATTAGGTACTGACACCAGCACATCAAGCTACCCGAAACTGTTAAATATTCCCAACCAACCTTGAACCTTTAGCGATACAGTTAAAATTCTATTAAAGAAATTTGACAGATTGTAGTAGCTTGATATGCTGGCGTCTGTACTTCTTGTAACAGCCAGGAGTTAGAATAATGACGTCATAAGCCATGCTTTTATCCTACAACAGTTTGTAGGTTCTTTACGTAGAATAATTTATGTTCGGTTGTTGTAGTTTCTAATAAATTCTCTTTATGTACCATTAGCGACGAAATTAATAGAAGATAATTACTTTCAAAATATAAACACTAAGCTTCAAGCCCTAGGCAACAAGTTCTTAATATCTTAAATCTTTTAGACCTTGATCTGTGAAGTTTTAGATAAGTATTGGATTTATTATAACACTAGCTTCCGCCCGCGACTTTTTCCACGTGAAATTTATTTTTCCCGCGACCCACCCCGTCGCATCGCATCGTCTGCCCGCGAAATTACTTCGTTTTCGCTTAGCTGTCTGTGTATTTCTGTCTTTCTGCTCCCTCTTTAGGGTTCTAGCGTGATGTAAAATAGCATTGAAAATTGGGCTAAATTGGGCTATAAAACATAAATCTTTTTTTTTAATTCGAATCCTAGTTTCAGTTATTAGCGCGTTCAAACAAACACACTTCAGCTTTATTATTTGTATATAGAGTATAGATAGATTATTCTCTGCCTTCTTTCAACCAAACAGATAGAAACCTCTTTGACCGAGTTCAGACAAGTGTAACGACACATCTATCACCAAAACTGCACCAAAGAAACCCCGGGCACATTAAGAGTTATATGAAAAATTCATTAGGCCCGGAGATCGTTCCGCTCCGCAGACATTATCTGAACTGTCGGGATTCCGCCTTCATCCATCATTCAGACTTGTCGGTTCTTAGCATGCACTCGTATACATAAGCAAGCGATAGACATTATGGCCCTGTTTTCAGTGGCTTGTAGATAGATGGTTGGGTGTAGATAGGTGATAATTACAATAATTATTAGTATGGAGCATTTTTATGGTTGTTTTTATATGAGTTTGGGATACGAATTACGAATGCCTCAAGATGAGGAAAAGTATAGTGATGATATTTAATTTTATGGGCTGTCAATTATCAACCTTTCAGTGTTCGTGCCTTTTGAACATTTTTAGCCTACAATTTTATTGGAGACTGATTCTCACGAAAACATTTTTCCTTAACAGTCCGTTGAAAAGAAAAAACATGGTCTAATCAACAGTAGACCATGACTTTTCTTTGTGGATTTTTCTGTTTTTTTTTTATGTTTACACGTTTTCATTTCGTTTCTTTTATATCTGTAATATATATTATGATGTACATAATAAAGAGTATTCTATTTTATTCTATTCCTAAGCTTTACGTTAGTCACCGTTAGATAAATGTATATCTAATCTATAAAACAAATAGCTATTTTGCAGCAAACTTAAGCATCTCATCATATGGTTAAATTACTGGACAAGATTGTTTAACAGCTCATCTCTAGTACGTATAGGTGCGTTTCCAATAGTCCATTACGGTACGACTGTCAGCTGCATTGATTCTAGTAGTTACTAGAGACTATTTACAGTACATATCCATCTATACAACGGAGTTCTCTCTGCATGCACTTTGTGAAATGAAGAGCATTGTATGTGAACGATCTCCAAGTCAAAATTTGGCCGCAGTATAAGCATCTAATTTAGCAAGATCTAATTAAGATTAAGCGATATATTCATGAAGCTCGGGCAGTTTATTCCAACGAAGTCATGCTCGAACTAGGGCTAATTTTCACGAAACAACCGCATGGAATATGTTCGGGAGAATATTCTGTCACGCATGCTATGGCCGCAGGCGGGGATATTTTATATTCATTACTGTTCTGATGGTTCGTTACAAGTGAAAACGAAAGGTATTTTGATTGGACGATACATTTCATTCGCAGGCTTTGGAAGATTGCTCAACAAATTTAATCATTCTTGTTGGTAATTTATGAATGAGCACCATGTGCGTTTGCATCGCATGCCTTTTAACAATATTTTCATTATACGAGAAAACAACTACAGCACGTTAATATATAATTAGAAATTCAATTAGATACTCTGTTAATTACTTGTGTACTCTCTTAATTGTATGAACAAAGTTCTAAGAGACATATTCTTGAGACAAATATTATAAATATAATTAAAACTGTGCTTTCCTTGTTGTCTCGGAAATTGTTTTCACAAGGATACGTACCTAACGTGTGCTTTGAACAATATTTAAAATAAGTAAACCAGATGATTCAAAACAGTCGTTGATTAAGTTTTAGGTATATTTTGATGATGATGAAAATGCATAAGTTATTATTTGAGTCCTTGGTGACACCAACCAGCATTCACATTTACATTAAAGTTAAAGATCTCCCACGACAACTGTAACATTATTATTCACTGGCGAAGTTAGAACGCTGCAAAGATATCTACTTTTATCAACTCACTTGTGGTGGGAACTAGTTTCCTGTTCGATTCTACTATATTTTCTTGGCAAATCGTGAAAGCGATCATGTGGCAAAACACTCTTATAGATTTGGCCCGAGGGAACTTTGACTCGAAGTTGGCTAGTAGAGACGTCGGAGTCGCGATACGATGTGTTTGAGAGCAAAACGGTGTTCCGATGGTAAGATGCGAATGTGAACAGTATAGCCGAGGGCCGTTCTAGGGTTGTCCTTAATGTGACGCCAGGAAATGTTTAATGTATCGGTATTTTGCATTTGTGAGGACGATTGTGTGTGATATGAAGTTATACCAGTGATGCTTTTTGTTTGATTTTGCTACAGCATGTATCTGTTTGTTAAGTTACAAAAGTAACTACGTTGGCATAAATATAACAGAAAGACAGACAGACACACCGACAGGCATACCGATACACAGACCGAAAGACAGACCGACAGACAGACTGACCGATAGACAAACAGACCGTCAGACAGACAGACAGACTGATAGACAGACAGACCGACAGACAACAGACGGAGTTACTTTCGCATTTATATTATTAGTATAGATTTAGTTAAAATAGACTGCGCCAAAGTGAGAATTTGTGATTTTAAGGACGATGAAGATATTTATAACCATTATAATTTGCGGGAATACACCTTCAAAGTTCTCTTTTATTTAAGTATTTTGCCTGCGAAAATCTTTTCTAAAGGCAATTGCGTTACTAAGAAAAACAACTCGATGTGGGAAGAAAACATGGTATATAATTAGTTCTTAGAAAGTCTTAACAAAGCAGAAAACGCAAGTTTCACTATTCAAAGGAAATTGATTCATTTTATCTTACACGGTGAAGTAAGCCGTTATGTGTCGAACCACGAACCAAATTTGAATGAAATGCGAATGGCACCTGCACTTAACAGTTTTTGTATTGTCAAAAAAAATATCTTAGAAATAACAAGACTTCCAAAGGAATATGTAAGTACATTGTAGTGAATTTAAAATGTATTATAATGGCAGTGTAAAACATGTCTAGAAACGGTATGGAAGAATACATTACATATATAAGCTCAATCTACATAATAAACTAAAAAGAAGAGCAGAGATAAGAAATACAATACTATAAAAAATAAGTAGATCGTTCTACTTATGAAACACCCTAAAGATTGCTATCAAATAAAATGTGTAACAGAGCCTAACGCACGCCGGGGGCTACATACAACACATAACACGAAATACGAAAGCCTACAGCTGAGACATGTCAGATATAAAAGTACTTTCGGCACAAAAAACGGGAGAGATAGGTACAAATCTTATAAAGGAATCCACTAGCAACACATTGTACAGAAAAACTTTATTACTACGCGTCCATAGTCACTGAAACTAACTTACTTAACTTAGAATGTGGTTAGGCATCCCTTTAACAATGTGTAACTTAATTCCAAAGTAATAATTGGAGTCAAACTTCGGGTCCCTACCTTCTCGGAATAAAATAAAACTTGCTAAAAATGCATGGAAGGCGAAGTAAATTCGAAATTATAACAAAAACGCTCGCTCTGCAATATGTGAGTGAGCCACTTAACAGCGTCAGCATAAAGATAATAGGAAAAAGTTAAATTATATTGATGTCTGAGGAGTCAGACCTTGCCACCTCACGCGCCTGTTATAAAAGTTGAATTTATGACTGAAATTATTTCAGTCTCTTCCCCAATTCTACTTTCCTTGTGTGTCCAGGTGCATGATATGAAGTTAACTTTTTAAGGGGACATCTAGACGATACGCTCGGTTGGTCGCGTTTTATTGGACTATTCGCTCTGATTTGTTAGAGGGGAGGAGGCTTATTTTCTAAGTTACTTCCGTTTTACTAATACATATACGTAAAATGGTTTTCTTGCTGTCCAATTTCATGTTTTACGATTCAACTAGACGAAATTATTCGTCGATTACAATCGCTTCCATTTTTACCTGACTACGGAAACGACATTGAAAGGAGTTTTACAGCCTATTTAGTATTTAGACGCCTACATTTATATTATGTACTAGCTGTGCTCGTGACTTCGTTCGCGTGCATATTAGATTTCATGGGTTTTAATTTATTGACACGGAATCTTAATTATTGTTCCAAAATAAAAGTAGCTTAAGTTACTCCTTATAACATCAGCCATCTGTCAGTGAAAGTCCTGCTGGTCCAGCCGTTTCGGAAATTATCAGAAAATTAAAAAAAATAATGTTTTTTGTTATAAGTACCAAATTTCATATGTATTTAGTAAAAGCTATTATTTTGACATTACAAACAGACAGGTCAATTTTATAGATTTTGTTGTTGTTTTGATATTAGTACATGGCTACAACATCAACAGATCGCCATTTTTTCATTATTGCAATTTACCGCAATACTCGAGGCAGTATTATTTTGTAAGACATTCAAGACATTCGAAATCCGGGTCGTACAAGCACAACGTAAAACAAAAGACACTTGACCCGACTGAAAATCGTAACAGAATGATAGACGTCTCAAAGAGGCAACAGACATGAAAGCTTAAAACGTCAATAGGCAGGAACACCCCTCAAGTTTAGTACAACACAAAGCTCTCAAAACGACACAGAACACTACAGAAGGTCAGTTCCCTATAACGAGGAAAAACAAGCGCACCACACACACACATAGACGCGTACAGTGGAAGAATCATGCTAAGCCTTTTGGCCTCGTATAGGACTTACTGTTTCATTTTTCTTTTTGTTACTTTTTTTTATATAACTAGTTTATTTTTGATTCTGTTTAGTTTAGTTTAGTTTTATGATCTTCCTGTGCAAGTCGCAATAAATACTTTTTCTTTCTTTCTTTACACTCACAAATGGAGATAAGTTACCAGGGTCGTCGGATATAGTTGAAGTTCAGTAAGAAACCGATGGATGTTTTAGAATTAAATTTAATTTGATAAATAAACTGTTTGTTTCCTATTAATTCAATTAAATTATTATTCGAAAATATCCATCGGTTTCTCTTACAAAACTTTAACTATGTCCGATGACCCTAGTTATTCAGTCTGCACTGCGTGTCGCGGGTTCGATTCCCGCACGGAACAAATATTTGTATGGCCTACAAGTTGTTTGTGTATGTGAGTTTAAATGTTTGCAAACGCACCCACGGTACAGGAGAAATTCCTAATGTGGGGCAACGGTTTAAAAAAAATCTCAGCTGAATGACAGTTGCGAGTGCGCTTACACTCGCTCTAGGTGAAGCGTGTCTATGGGTGCGTGCGTCTTCATACGTTGAATAGAGTCAACCTTCTGTACTATTCTGTGTTCCCGTCGAAAATTTCACGCGCTAAGGACTTTTTAGAGGGTCAGTGGACAAATATTCAACCTCTCCATTACTTATGGTCGCCTGCCTCAACGACTCTCTTTCGCCCCAACGGTTTCTTATAATCAAATTGTTTTATTTCATGCCACACGTGCTTAGGTTTCTTTTTATAAACCTCACCGACGACCTTTTCTAAAACGTTGCACAGAATTATATTATATAAACTGTGTATTTTGTATTAAAACACGGGAATTATGTGAGCGTGGTCACGCGAGTGGCCATGGAAAATAATTGTGGGCTGTGTCAATCAATCATGAGCACAAAAAGTGTTTTGATTTTAATTGTATAAGTCCCTTAGTTAGCTGTTTTATAATTTCTAAGTAGGTTAAAAATACACTATTCTTGCATCTCGTTCTACTTCCTAGTTTTGGTTTTTGTACTAGTTTTCCAAAGTTTTGTCCGTCTGTAAAGTTTGAAATATTTGAAATTCATTTATTTGAAACTAATTATTTCTCCATATTACTGTTAGTAACAAATGACTTAAAATTATGTTAGTTATTAGTATTAGTATTAACTAACAGCAAAATCAAATCAAATCCTAATTCATAAATAATAAAATAAAATAAAAATTCAAATAATATAACCGCATAACTAAAAAAATTTTTTTGGAAGAGGCAAATTTAAATCTGAAAAAGATCTCTAGGGTGCTTTTTAACCAGGGAAATTAAAACTCTGCGAGGGGGGAGCCAAGACCATAGCAAGTTTAAAATATTCATGAGTCGTTTGATCCCTAGCCTGAATGGGCCAACCTATTTCCAGCCATGAGCATGAACAAAGAGTACATAAGGAACCGAGAAAATCCTGAAAGGAACATGATTATCTTAAAATTTTCTTTCTAAGCCTTAAGAAGATTTTTTTTTATATTTCACCTGTGTACATGAAGTACACAGGTGAAATATAAAAAAAAATCTTTGAAAATGTGTTAGATTTATTTCCAGGCAATTGCCTAACTACCTACGTAAACCTACAATCAAATCATAATTGCTGTTGTAATAGAAAAAAAATATTGTTTAAGACCACGTGTGTTGGGAATAATAAATAAATAAATAAATAATGATAATAATTGTGTGATGATTCATTGATTGTGTGTGTATCATAATGATTGTGTCATAAAATATGACCCAAAAATGTTAGCTTAAAAAAAAATCTAAAACCTGTTTTTTCTATACCAAAAATAGTGCGAAAGAATAATCTCCACACATTACGCAACCGAATATACTAAATCCAAACATGTGTCAAATAATCCCATTGGCCATCGGGCGGTAATGGGCGAACGCGGTCAGGACATTGACTGAGGAGCGGGTAGGATTAGTACCCGATGGCCGACCGATCTCGGACGATCCCATACGAACCCGTACGATACCGTACGAACCCAACCGGACCGATCCGCCTTTATTAAGACGAATAGACTAACATTTTTAACACGTAAATGTGAGTTATGTGACCACGATGGCCCGGATAGATGTGGCTTGAATGTTTCGTTTGGAAATTGAATGCTTTTTTTCTGAAATATTTTATTTGTAGTTAAAGAGTAAATGACGCAATAATATATGTAGTTCTAATACGCTCTATGTCCAATAATAATTTTAAAAAGGTGCTTTAACAGTGCGATGCGACAGTTCCTTTTCAAAGATTGTAAAATCGAAGTTATTATTTGCAATTCTTTTTATTTTGTCTTTGTTATCATCTAAAACCTCCGGTATTATAAGTACACAAGACATTTTCTACCAAACAGACACCATTGTTGTTCCTTGATTGCATAATATCCTATTCCAAAACAAACTTAACAGAACTTGTAACTTCATTTACAAACTGTGTGTAGGTACATCAGGAATGTTCCTATGTAGGCATGGATTAGATTTAGCCTAAACAGAGTAAACAGAGTCCTGATTGAAACTCTATACTTCTTGAAGCCTTGTGTGTCTTAGTTGTAGTTCACGAACTTGTAAGGGATGAGCTGGACTTTTACTTAAAGTACATTTTGTGACCTTCATAAGTATTAAAGGGTAAGGTAGGGCCCACATAAGGTATACTCATACTATACATATGACCTGTGATTCGACGCAGTCTTTCCAGCACGTGATAGTGTGACCCCGTTGCAACATTCAAGAAGCCTAAGTAGCCTAGGCGAAAATCCATGTTTCTGAAAAATTCTCAGAGTTCGTCACTAAATATTACTTTTCTCTCAATCTCAAATCTCTCGATGGCCATACATTTAGGCCGTAATATATAATAATAATAATAATGTTTATTGGAAACTAAAAACAAATTACAATAAAAATTATGTACGATAATGAATGCATTAGTTATAAACTGTGTCGCAGCCATTAACGCCCATACAAAATATGTACAGACGCCAGCACATCAAGCTACTACAATCTGTCAAATTTCTTTAGTAGATTTTCAACTTTATCGTTAAAGCATTAAGGTTCAAGGTTGATTGGGAAAATTTGACAGTTTCGGGTAGCTTGACTTGTTGGCGTCTGTACATTTCAATACGTTTGAGAGATTTCTATGAAAATCCATGAACAATTATTATGGAATTCCGATCAACTCATAGCGAAAAACAGCGTCAAAATAAGTAAATAAGTAGGTACTCCGAATACCAAAGCCTCAAAACTTTTCGGCAACATTAAAACTTTAATAGGATTTCTATACAATCAGGATTAAGACAAACGCTTGTTAAGAATTAACGCCAGAACCTTTTGTTCGGTAACCGAGGATTAAGCTCCGGTTTAGGGCTGTAACCACATGGCTGTGTATCCTTAAATTTGTACACGTTCGTTAAGCCGGACTGCCGGAGATAGGTGGCATCGAAGGATCGGACAGTGACGAAGTATGGGTCGGAGGGATTACTTTATCGGAACTGTCCGTCTTTCTCGCCACTGTTTCTTTATTAAGATAAATGCTGGGTTTTTTAACGAAAGGTTCGGTGTTTTCGGGTTTTTTTAATTAAGTATTTTGTGGTGTTGTCTGTATCGAAATCACTAAGGATATGCCAACTTAAATTGAATGTTCTATTATTATACAAGCTGCCTATTTACCTACTTGCATATGAATATAAGCATATTCAGACTATAATGTTACCACTGCTGGGACACAGGCCTCCTCTTGGTGAGGCAGTGGGCCGTAATCCACCACGCGGGCCCAGTGCGGAATGGTAGATGGCACATATCTTGATTTTTTTGGTTCTAGGACATAAAGTTCATCGTTTTAAGTCGCGGCCGTTACCACTTGGTTACCATTACACACACATTTGAAATATTCTGAATCTAAATAGTCTGAATACTAAAACCTTTTTGTATCTTTCAAAGAAGATGATTTCTACTTTCATCTTTGTGTATCTTTCAAAGAAGATAATTTCAAGCACACTATCACAAAAACTATTACTTTTGCAATAAAAAGTCAGTGACCGTGTTACTAAGGCCAAATATAAAAACTAAGTTCTTATTAAAAGTATTTCGGAGTAACGTAACAAAAGTTATTTAATTTTATCAGTTACTATTGCTGTTCTATTAGAAAAAAGAAGGCAATATAGTCTGGCCCGTTATTAAAAAAATTTAATAAAAGACTAACGAACGTTTGTACTATTATTTTTATATTATTTACACGTGAAAACTCAATTGTTTATTATTCGATTATTAAATTTCGTGTTTGAAAAAATTTAAAAGTATACGCAATTGTAAATTCAGAATAAAGTTCAATTAATGATAATTTTATTTGAAAATCTTTTCAATTTTTGCAACAAGACCAATCAAATTAAGTTTTGAAACGTTTTAATATTATTGTTTGTACTTTTTGCAACGTTGCCAATATCAACTTAATTGCTGGGGTGGATCGAATAATTGATTTTCCCAGCACTCGCACGCAAAATACGCCAATTGATGTGGAGTTGTGGACACCAGCCCGTATTACCTATTATCTATCAACTTAATTAAAGCTCGCGGTTATCTTGTTGTATTATAATGATATAATTAAAAAATAATAATTCTGAAGGAACATAATCAGTGTTCGCGAGTCGGGTTTAAAGTTAACGACGAGTTTTTGACAAAATTGTCTTATTCTGTAACTCTTGTTAAACTCTTAATTACTTTCGTTGGTAGTCCGCAAACATTCATCTCGTTACAAGACGTAGGCTTCATTATTTACTCGTGCTCACACGTTGCTTCGCTCTCTGCAAATATTTACCTCTTAACGAGAAACCTGACTTCACCCGCGGGTACCGTAATAAACTTTTCTATTGTATTCTGCGGTTCGCATACGTACCGCCGGATAATCGTTACATTGTCTACACGGTTTTCATTTCGCCCCTAATTAACATTCAGAATAAGCGTGCAAACTTCCCCTTATTACTAGAACTAACATTTCATAATAATAAATCATAATTTGAATATATTCTGGTAGAACAATGTCGCGCGAATGTCGGTTGGATTCATTGAAAAGGAAAGTTGTGAATGCCAGGTGGGGCCGCCATCTGTCGTGCGTGTCACGCCGGATTCGGCTTTCATTTTCTCTGTGATGAAAATAATTATTGAAGTAGGGCTATATTAAAAGTGAGAAATTGCGAGAGGGATTTATGAGGATTTGTCTTTGAGAGAATTTCCGTTTTTATCCGCGTGGAGGGGAGGAGTACTAGGCGGACATAAACGGGAGTAGCTTGCTTCAGATGTGCGCGATCTCAGAGTGGGAGTAATGCTTGATCCGGCACTCGTTCTCTGTCCGTCCATTACTGGTAGCTGCATCACTCTTCTGCGGCTTTACGAGGAGTTTCGAGTGCTGGGCGGTAATGAGCGTCGCTCAACCATTCGTTTGTATTTATCGTCTACATTCAAAGTGATAAAATGGAACTATGTTCCTAACGATGGCAATAACTTTTAGGGGTTACATTCAGTAGTTACTTCGAAATTGTGAGTTTGTCGTCGTTACAAAATTCCTTTCACAATTTTGTTTGAACTACACGAACTGGTTCCTTGTCCGAGAAACTTAACAATTTGCAACAGCTTAATGCTTTTCAGTGTTATTACTTGCCATCAAAATTTACTTCGATTAGTTTTTATCCATAAATAGTGGTAATGGCCTCAACTTGCAAGTCGTAGGTCTTGGGTGCGAGCCCAGACAGGCGCTTTACTTTGTGTAAATAATTTAATCAGGGCTCTCTTTCAAAACGGTGAAAGAAAACATCGTGAGGAAACCGGCATGTCCTAGCACCAAAATTTCAAAAACATGTGGCATCTACCAACCCGCACTAGGCCTGCGTGGTAGGTTATAGCAGACATCTTTTCGAAGAGAGGAGGCCTAATCTCCCACCAGTGGGACATTATAGGCTCATTATGCCATAAATAAACATAAGGTATCAATAAGTAGTAAACGAAGAAGATTAACAGTATCTCAATAGAAAAGTGTCATAATCTATTCCTCCTATATATCCTTTAAAAAATTAAAAAAATTAATTAAATTATTTAATTTAATGTAATGTTAGTATTGTTTAAATTGATTTTAATTCTGTTTCGGTGTCTGTGGTCTACGTACCAATTGATTTTAATGTGATTTAATTTATTGTATGGATTATTATTATCTGAAATAAATGAATTATTATTATTATTATTATTATTACTACGTTAACACACTTCTTATAATACAAAACACATATCTACCACCACCCAAATATCACCAAAATCAACCCAAATATCCGCCCAATATTGACTTCCCAACATAATTGGAGTCTTGTTTCTATCACAGACTTAATAGCTACAATAATTTGAATCGATATTCATAAATCTTGAGGAAAACCGGGGTCCGACGGTAGGGGTCGCCATGAGCGATGACCCCTAATGGGGGACGTTGACAAAGCGCTCGCTGGTTCCCATGAAAACGTTCAAATACATCATAGGAGCTGACAGCACGATTCTGTGGACTACGAATTGCCATATTTTATTTTCTGCTACAGCTCTCTGATAGTTGATTAATGATTCCGTTGGTAGATGTTGAACTCGTTCTTGGTTTGAAATGGTCGGAGTGAGCGTTTAGAGGCGAATGTTACTGAAAGCCATTTGCTGTATACTAAAGAGTGCTTATAAAAATGTCAACATATCAAGTGCCTGTACATAATGTGTTATTTATTTAAACTTTTCACACAAAAAGGCACAAAGACGGACTTAATGCCTTAGGCATTCTCTGCCAGTCCACCAAGGGCAGTGAAGATATTAGATGGTGTTATTTTAGATAAATAAGAAAACAGTTAACTTTTTTATGTTTATGTTTTTTCTCTGCGTCATGTTTAACGTATTTTCTTTCTTGTTTCTTTTAGGTATTATTAAAAGAACTTAGTTCCTGGGGAATGATTGTAATATTAAATTCTAGTAGCGCGGTATGGGTGGATCGTGAGGAAACTCTCCTCTTGAATGCCTTTTATCTCCTTCCATTTCTCTCTAAAAACCTGTCTTATTGGAAGAAAGCTCACTACCTTCCTCCTGGTTTCTTCGATTGTCGTTTATTTTTATTTTTTTATTATCCTACATTTTGTCCCAGTGCTGGGCCTCCCGTTTTTCCTTCCAAACCTCCTTATCTGGTGTGATCTTTGGCCATGTTGACCCTGCAAACGTTACGTTTGCCGTTTATAATGTAGAAAAACCCATAGGATCGTAGGACTGGCTTATTGGTCCCTAAAATTAAATGTATATAAATAAAGAATACTCTTAGCTGCAAAGCTTCAAGAGAAAGATTAATCATTATATTAGTGGAGAGCGATCTTGTAACCTCAACATTTTAACACTCTCTTGCATTTTTTAAAACTTTAACTAACTGCACGAAGTTTCAAAAGCAGTTTGAGTGATTTTTTGGATCATCCACGTAAGTTATGATTCTCTTGAACACACTCCAAACAAAGGAAGACGTTCTACAAAGCAACTAACCCAAAACCGAAGTAACATTGAAAAGCAATAAAATTGCTTAACACACAAAAAACAGTTGACTGACATAAAATAACGCACAGCGAAATATATTACGAATTCTCTGAATTTCTGTCTCGAAAAATAAACAGTGGGTACCTCGTAGTTGCCGATCGTAAGGCTCTGTTTACTGACAATAGAAATTATTTCCCCTTGAGTATTCTGAGGATGTAAAAATACACGTCTAGGCTGACGTTGAGTGATGCGTTCCACCGCGTATAGCATTGTCTGCTGTTGAAAGAGATTGCACAATATGAAATACTTCAGTCCTTCAGTGAATCGCGACTGCCTCATTGAATACGGACGCAACTGAGCACTATTCTCGCGCCGAAATATTCATAGAGCTATAGATTTCAGCGACGAATGCACCTTCAGTGTAGGATATTAATAGTCTATGGGGAATACTTAATGAGATGGGCTGGTTTCAGAGTGTTTTCGATGAAATTGAATCTGGTTGAAAGGAGTTTTTACTTGTTGTGAGAGATTGAATTGAATTCAAAAATGGTGTGGGAGACGGAATAATTTATTTTAAAAGCACAATATAGCATGTGTTTTTTACGTGATTGCGGCGAAGCTAAACATGAGGGTATGAATTTTTGTTAAGTGGATCTTACGTGGTATGTTTTTCTTTAAGTTTGTGATGGTTTTAACTATTTGATAACGACTGATTATAAAGTAGTCCTGTTACTTTAAACTATAGGCCAAATTTACTGAAAACTGACGCTTTTTCTCCCCAAAATGATCGCTTATAAGCTTAGCATTTGACTTCCACACGTCCTTCCAGTCACAGTTAGGAATTGTATCATGATACTCCATTCAAATCACACTAAAACGAATTCGGAATCCTCAAATATGCAAAATACTAAACCGAGAGCCCCAACACAATCCATCTCCCGGTCAAAATCACCCGAACCAGAACACCAAAACCACTATATTATGATAACTACTCCTGCGCTGCAAATATTCAAATTAAAACAGCACACCCTTTGAGTTACACGTGCAAATGTGGGACACTGTTTAGAGCGATAGGACCGGATTATTGAGAAAATGTATGCTTGTTTGGTTTACGAGATAAAACCGTCATTCAGGCTTGTATGGTTTTCAAATTGATAATTATAAAATACTAGCAGTGCCCCGCGGTTTCAGCCGCATATGTTTCCATCCTGTAAGAATATCGGGATAAAAAGTATATTATTTGTTTACCCTGGTTATGAACTATCCATTAACCAAATTTCGTTTAAATCCGTGCAGTAGTTTTCGCGTGAAAGAGTAACAAACATATATTCCCACAGCTGGGACACGGGCTTTTTCTCTGTGAGAGGAATAATAGAATTATTACTGCAAATTGTTGTGTCTCCGACTGTTCTTCGTTTACTTTGTCAATAAACTGATCTTACGAATTAAGAAAAGAAGAATATTAGTCAAGTGGTGTCTATAAAATGTTTACGGCCTACGCACGGGTCTACGCCATACGCTACGCAGATCATTTTTCTACGTAAGACTTACTGCCGCATTTAAATTCTGTCTCTCTCTGTTTCATTTAGAAAAAAGAGAAAATTTGCCTACTGAATTTGAGAAAAATACGGCCTACGCGATATGCTACGCGGGTACTGTAACTATTACGAAAGCATTGCTGCCACATGAACTCGTTTCTGTCTGTTGCCATAATTATGGAGTATGTTAATAAATTGATGTAGGTACACTGTTGATAGTTATTAAAGAGAATTTCAGCAATGTCTACGAGATGTCTACGAAAGAAAGTCTATAGCCAAAGCTACTCGCTACGCGGGTACTCTAACTAGTACGAAAGCATTGCTTTCGCATTTATACTTTGGCAGTTTTACACCTAGAATATCAATGCACAATCAGTCTACAATATTCTAACTGCTGGAGAACAGGCCTCCTCTCTGTGAGAGGGAGTGGGCTATAGTCCACCACGTGGGCCCAGTGCGGGGTGGAAGATGTCACATGTCCGCGAATTTTTTGTTCTAGGGCATGCCGGTTTCCTTCACCGCTTTGAGAGCAATGGTGATGAGATAATTTACACAAAGTAAAGTGCCCGCCTGGGTCCGAACTCACAACCTACAACTCGTCAGCCGAGGCCGATGCCATAGGGCCAAGATAAATCAATGAATATCAATGAAATGGTAAGAAAAAAGTATCCACCACACCGATATTGAACCTCCTAAGTAATGAATCCTCAATATTTACACCACAGACAAGATTGAAAGTCTGTTGATCGTAGCCAAGCTTTCAAGTACCCACTAAAACCGTTTGTGTTAACATCCACATACCGACGTTGGTCGAGAATTCTCGTAGAATCTGTACGTATTGGATCAAGTGGAAATAATCTTGGAGCAGTTTATTACGTTCCCAATATCGTTGCGGGCCGACGATTCGATTGCGCGCTGCACGACCGAAATTGATTTCTAAATAATTCCTCTTTTGCCACGGTGTTTTTTACTGTAAATGTGCGGTTTGGGAGGTTTTCGGAGAAAGTGGGTGTGATTTATGAGAAATCTCATATCAAATATGAAAAAGTATGTTACTATGTTCCAGCCTGGATATTAAAAATCGGGTGAAAATCTTAATTACTATCTTCGTTCTCACTTCCGTGGTGGTTGAATTTAGAACGGTATCTGCTGTGGTATTTGTATAATTGTTTAAAAAATTATTTTATTAAACACAGAAAACAATAAAACATCGGTTTACTGTTTTTGTTTTTGGGGCAACGACCCCTCTTATCTAGGTTAGGGTTTTCTGTATACGACGGACCCAAAAAAACCCCTAAACCTCATTTCATATAGGTAGCCTTTCTACAACCTACATCACTAATATACACCCACAACAATAAATCAAAACACTAATTCATAATATCTATCAAGTATTGAGCACGTCCATTTGTCAGTTAATTGTGTGCGTACAATACACTGACCTGGTCTAAACATGTTGCCCCATTGTCCGCGGTTCCGCCCTCTGTGCTGAACAGAACATGTTAATTATGGCCCAAATGATTCTCTGCCACTGTCACGAGCAATGCACCTCATTAATTATTCCATCCTTTTGGTGTCGCGATTTACGTCATGTTGATTTAGTGCTAAGTTTGGCCGGGAATGTGAGCGTGTTGGCTGACCAATCATGACCAATGAATAGGTTATCAGCTGTTTCGGGGTTATGTAAAGTAGGTATCTTATGATATATTTTAAAGTATCTGCTTTTTTTAGATCTGTTTACAATAATGTTTAAAATATTAATTATGTTTGGTTTTGTGTTGTATTTTGTTCTGTTTGTTAGGGCTAAAAGTTTAGTGGATTTGTTTTTGTTTTTTTTGTTTAGCTTTTGCATGCTTACTGGTAAAATATAGCAAAACCTTTTTCCTATTTTTATTTGTATTTTATTATTTCCTATTTTTTTTAAATAGGTTCAGCCATATTGGGTACAGTACATACTGTACCCATATTTGCAAAATAAAATATCATTATATTTGGTCATTTGTCCTCCTTTTTATATACTTGTACATATTATTATTTTAAGACTAAATACTATAATAAAATATCTATTATAATTATTTTAAATTATGTAAATATTTCATAGGTAATCAACAAAAGAAAAAAATCTTATGATTATCTTATAGATTTTTACATTTTGTCTTTGCTAGCTTATTATCTTTTGATAAAAATCTCTTCTCGTGTCTCTTACAGGTTCCTAGCAAGACAATCAATGGCATTACGAACGCCACATAAAT
Source organism: Apamea anceps (assembly GCA_951799955.1). Classification (NCBI taxonomy): domain Eukaryota; kingdom Metazoa; phylum Arthropoda; class Insecta; order Lepidoptera; family Noctuidae; genus Apamea; species Apamea anceps. Next base: position 8,689,770 of record OX637501.1, read on the forward strand.
AAAAACATAAGAACCTCATTTTTTTTGTAATCAGTGTAAAATTTAAAAATATATACGAGTATGTGAGAAATACGATAGTCTATCGTTTGACTATTCAGGACGCCAGCGCCACCAAGCGGCGCTCGAACGAGTCCACAAACATACCGCTAAACGAGAGTGAAGTACATTTTGTCGATGGCGGTCGCGGAGTAAATACGCTTAGAAACTGTCGCGCGTTCCGTATTGTTGTGTCGTGCTCGTGTAACTACAGTGTGTGATTCGCTAGTGTGATTAGTTTGTACGTAAATTATAATTTAATTTGAATTGCAAACGGTTTTTCTATTAAGCAATAACCAACACTACCCATAGTACGCTCACAGTAGTTAAAATAAGCATAAAGAAACACACCAGCACATCAAGCTACTACAATGTTTAATAGATTTTCAACTTTATCGCTCAAGCTTTATCGCTTTGGATTCAAGGTTGATCGGGAAAATTTGACAGTTTCGGGTAGCTTGACCTGCAGCTGGCATCTGTACCTTCTCCTTCATATATTTATGCAAATACAACACCTAGGTTCGTTATCACCATTTGTAACTATCGGCCAAAATTTTGTGGTGATATACTCGTACATAATTGCTTTTAAAAATTTTACGTAGGCATTTTATGTTTCGAAAACCGTATAATTTGACCGAAACTTAGTCCTTGTCTCGGTGTCCAATAGACATCTCCTTTTACTTTGCAAGTGTTAAACTTAAATTAATTGTTTAGACTTTTAACCGTTATCTGGTACACAACTGAAAACTTTGTAGTTTGTAGATCTAGATAGCCTATAGCTAAATGATAGCTGAATGATGCTGAGGGATGAAAGGCTTTTAGATGAAAGGTATGATAAACGGATTTGCATTTTAGGTTTGAACAGTATTATATTAATTACATATTTTGGGCCTGTGGCATAAATAATGATGACACCATCGCCAAGAGCGTTTTTAATCTAGGTACACAGGGTACAGTTAATTAGTTCACATCTCGCATACATCAGTAACTGTCATTATTATTGTGTTATGTTATGTTATTATTGTGTTGTGGGCTCTTTAACGCCCTGGGAACTCCACTAATAATCCAAACTGACGGATTATGTATGAAATAATATGTGACTTAAAATCTTTTTTTTTATAATTTTATTTCAATTATTAAACTATATAATAACTAAAATTCATGCAAAAGAGCAATCCATCGATAAATAAATATTCGATGAATCGTTCAGTCGAAGTAGCGTTTGGCGATAAAAGATTGTTTCGCAATAAATTCTATTCGAACAATCGTTTAGTCGACTTTCCATTAATCGAACATATGACTTTCGAAGTTAAGTTACGGACCCATATAAGTATACGTTTTGCTCATGCAGAACAACGATTTCTGCCTTTTTTAACATTGATAAATATTGAAAATCACTAATTCAAGTACCTACTCGTAGACTGACAACTAAGAACGCTCATTTGTTTTTTTATAAAATAGGTTGTTTGAAAACAATATTTTTAAATGGCACTGATTTAAAGAGGCAGTTGTAAAGAGCGGTTTTGATAAGTTAAAAATTATAAATGGCACGTTTAATAACTAGTTCAGCAGTTAAAACTAAGCATTAAAGTAAACAAAATAATGAAATGGATCAGTGAATATATAATTGAGCAGGAAAATAATTAAATGGGCGGTAAAAATTATTGAACGAGCGGTTACGTGTGGGTATATATTTAAAATGTTTGGTTTTGTATTCAAAAATATGTTTCTGGCACTCTCCAACCGCTACCGCGCACCGCTCGCTTCGCTCGCTCGGCTCGTGCGTTGTGTGGTCACAGTTCTAACCTAACCTAACCTAGCTGCTTCGATGTAAAAAAGGTATATGCGTGTTACTAACCGACTAATTGATTTTTTATTACTGTCCATGTTTTACTGTCGCAATAATTGATCAACCGCCATTAAATTAAATAACTGCTCAATATGTTTTTCAACTGATCATAATAACATCTCGAATATTTAAATAGCAGCTCAAAAAATTAGTTCCCTTTTTAAATTGTCGGTAGTTATAATAAAATGGCCTGACAGTTCCGTGGCTGTCTCAAACATTGCAAACTTCATTACGGATCGAATCGTCATAAATTCAACTTTTAAGTAATGTTTTAACAAAATAATGAATACAAAAAGAAAAAGACATTTTCTGCACACATGGTTTGAACTTACGACATCAACTGGCCATACAAATACAACTTCAATACATATTACAATTTTTTCTGTCCAGCACAATATGGTTTTTAAACGCTAACAGACTACAAAGAACTATATTTCTACCAGTCTAATATTTAAAATTTGTTCAGTACGAATTCATTGCAAGCGTCGAGCTACCGTGAAATACCCCCGGGATTGCCTGAGCTTTATTGTCCATTGCGGTCGGGCAAAGGCCCGTAAAAAATTTTACTGTCATCTAATTTTAGGTAAAGACTACGGGTATATCTCATGGAGAAATATGGGTTTTAGGTACAATTAAATACAGACGTTTTATCTTTCCTACTTGTTGTATTTTATGCGATTTTAGGCTTTTATTTTAAACAAGGTTTGTTTTATTTTATTTTTCCGGTTTAATATACAAAGTGTTTCGTTCGACCCTATTTATTTTACTCGGAAAAGTTTATTATAATTTGAGCGAGTAGATTTTTTTCTGGCCTACGTAAAAGTTTCAAAGGTTTTTCGGGCACTTTGTAAGATTACAGCTGGATGAAGAGTGAAGTGATTTAACTGAAAAATCTTCTGAACCCTGAAAATATCAGGGCCAGCAAATAACTTAGAAAAATCTGACAAATCATGATTATATTAATCAAAAAAACTTTTTTGCAAAAAAAACAACCGACTTCCAAAAACGACACTACAAAGTGAAAAATAACTTTAATTTCGGAAGTCGGTGTCGTTGGGTTCGCATTTTCGTTGCTTACCACCGACTTCCGAAATTAAAGTTATTTTTCACTTTGTAGTGTCGTTTTTGGAAGTCGGTTGTTTTTTTTGCAAAAAAGTTTTTATTTTTCACTTTTAAGTTGTAATTTTTACCAGTAGTTTTGGTTTAAAAACCAAACTTCTGAACCGTTTTTAATGAAATTTCTATGGGACCACTTCAGAAGTATCTCCTTTCGAACAAAAAAAGAATTTTGAAAATCGGTCCACAATTGGCGGAGTAATCGCGTAACAAACACACACAAAAAAAAAAAAAAAACATACCGTCGAATTGTGAACCTCCTCCTTTTTTGAAGTCGGTTAAAAAGTTTTTAACGTCTAACTCATTGATAAACCAGTCAAATTAAACACCATTGAATCTTTAATAGAATCTATATATATAAAACAGTAATACACCGTCAATAGCTGTTAAATAAAGTAATTGACGCGACAAATTGACTCGGCAAAGGCCGTATTCGACGGGAGGCTGTATGCTTTTGTGCCGGTGTGTAATTTTAATGAGTTTCTCGCTAGGCCAGCGACATCGCCCATTCGCCCCGAGTGAGGATAGCTATATTAGCGACCCACCCGAGAGCCGGAAATCCCCCACCGACGCCCTAGCACGTATCTAAAGAACGTTTAGGGATGGGATGTGGCGAAAGTTTTGGGTGTCGATAGTCTAGAGTAGTTTTTCTTTATTGTAGCTCTTAACCTCGATCACGCCTTACGGAAAGCGATAGATGATGGAACGAGCGTGCCCAGAAGATGTAGTTTTATAATTCAGAAGTATCGTGCGAAGTAGTAACCAGTGGTAGTAACCATAAACATAAAGAATGGACTGAGCGTTAGCCCCACAATAGTGACCACTCGCTAGAAAGGGACAAAGCCAGTGTGCGGCCAATACCCGTCCCTTTTCTGCAAGCCTATCATAATAGGCGCGCAGTATTTCAATTTTATTTAACGAGACTGAAAGATTTCTTTTTATCAATATTTTTTTCTTCACAACAGAAATCGTGACAATTAAAATTAAGAATAATTAAAAGTATTGGTTTTAAATGATAGAAAGTTTATTTTTCTCTTTTAAGGCGAACTAAGTCTTAATAGATTTTTTGATTGATTATTAATAAATATATTATCGCTTAAATTTCAAAGATTATATTGATATTTTACAAGCATGAAAGTATATACCTACATTAAAGTCTAAACATCATTGGGCCAGAATTCTAGAAAGACACAACTATTGGCCGCATATTCGTTTATTCTTTCTCGTACTGACTGAATACGGAATGGTCAGAGCATTATCTTTATCTATGTTGAAACTAACGGGTAGCTAATAAGGTTAGCCATTTGATAAGGCATTTTACGTGATACTGATAAGTGAACCTCAACTTTACATAATTGGCACAGAATAAATTGTCGAGACAGTGGAATATCGCCCCAGCTTAAGAAAGCTGTCTTAAAATCTACTACTATTATTAATTTGATGCTACTTTGGTTGTCTGCTTTGTTTGGTTGATAGACATAAAATGTGTTATAAAGAAAAATGTTTTATGAGTAAACTTACAATATCTTTACTTACGACTTATAATATAATCAAACGGAGTGCTAATATTCAGTTACTTATCAGATCTTAGTTCTATTTAAAGCTTAAAAAAGAATTATACAACTTATTTCATAATTATTTTCCAAAACTAAAGTATCGATAACGTTACCCTTTTCACGTCACTAATGCCGCTATTAATTTCTACAGCAGCCATAAGCGAGGCAGTTGGCGTTATTAGCCTACCCTTTAATGCGTAATAATTTACTGCACTTTATATTAAACAAAACAGAATTAAAACTTTGCTAACTAAGAGAGGGGACGTGAGTATAGTTAATAACCTCCCCTAAGCTCCTATTTTATTTTAGCTGCTTTATTTAATTACCTTTGTGTTCGTAAGAAATGTCTACCATATTTAATTTGGCATTAATTAGTAGTAATAATTATTTTTGTACCGAGACTTTATTTTTCAGATGATCTTTTTAAAAGGAAATTTAGGTTATTGCAAAACCTTACAAATGCGGGTAGCTGTAAAATGGAAATTCGAGTACCTGGTTTTTTTTAAACATTTTATTTATTTATTTATGTATACTTTATTGTACACTACAAATATACATAATATAAAAAATACATCAAACATTACAAAATATGCAATGGGTGGCCTTATCACTGTCTGCGACATGTTTGCATACCATTTTTTTAAATATTTTTCTATTGACTATCAATGGCTGTCAAAGACAAACCTAAAGACGCAGCTGGTTCAAATTTTGACAGAAGTCAACTGATAGTTGCCTGTTGACAGGAGCAGTGTTGCCCATTCAGTTAAAAGACAAGAAATTATAAAAGTCACGGACTTATTGACCCGCCCTCGTATGTATGTATTTACAAAAAAAAAAAATGTATATAAGTAGTTTATCAGCCATCTTGTTACCATAACACAAGCATTAGGTTGCTTAGCTTGGGACTAGATGGCGCTGTGTGAAATGTCCAAGGATATTATTATTATTATTCATTATTATTATTATCAATATACTTATACTAACTAATAATAAAGCTGAAGAGATTTTTTGTTTGTTTGTTTGATCACGCTAATCTCTGAAACCACCAGTCGGCTTTGAAAAACTCTATTTGCATTTGATAGCCCAATTCTCGAGGAAGGCTATAGGCTTTTAGCATCACGCTACATGCCTTTCAAAAATGGAACTTTTAAATTTTAAAAAGTTTATTTTAAAAGACTGCATGTAATATGGGACGATCCTAATGCTTTACACCGCCAACGCAGGAGGCAGTGATTTTAAAAAATCATTATAATATCCCAAAACATTTCATACAACCCAGGAACAATCTTGTCGCAAAACTTGTAGAAGTATATAGGTATGTATGTATGCGCCATGTATGAGTTTAATTCAAAGTTGGATCACATGTATTTTCATAGTGCATCTCCGAAGCCAGAACAGAGCACCTTGCGTTCTTATTCCAAGTTATATTACTTGAAAATTGTCTTGGTTTACTCCTGGTTCACGTACTTATTATAATGTAGGTATTTTCAAGAATAGGATCGTTTCTCTAAACCCATTCAAAGGTCGCTTTTAGCGATAAGACAGTCCATTGTCACGCCTTGTAAAATTTCTACTTTTATACTCTGTAATATTTATGGTTTACGTAAACTCAAACTTAAACTATTTATTTCAACTAAACCAATTAGGCACTTTTGAATTGTCAAGGTCGGTCAGTTGAAAAGATGAAGCTAGTTGCCCATTCCAAGACGTAGTACGTACTTATGGAGAAGAAGGGGCAAGAAACTCCATGGACACTCTTTTAAATCACAATAATATGGTTACAAAGTATTGGTTAGATCATTCATGTTAAAAATTATGCCTGTGAGAACAATGCAGAACGTTAAAAGCGTCCGTAATGAAAAGATAACAAAATAACAATTCAAATATTAAATTAAATTAAAATAATAAAGAAAATTTCTATTCTAAAAAAAAAATACTTTTCGTTTTTACTTCTTGGCTCCTGAGATAAAAGTATGTTTTTACTTAGTTCAGGAGCCAGCTGTTCAAACTGCTTTTGACCTCCATATCTACAATCATGTTTAGTGTAGCTATGACTAACTTTAAGTAAGCGTTTCTCTTTGTAAAATAAAGTTATTCTTTTTAATTTTATCAAAATTAACGAGATAAAATTCTGTCGTTCTATAGGTACAATCGTATCCAGAAAACACATAATAAAAGGCTTAAAAAATTTAAAGGTTAAAGAATTTAATAACAATCCTGTTAGGCACTTACATAACGTAATACAGTCTTCATACGCCTTCCTTCTCTCATTTATTAATTACTAGCAGCGCCCCGCGATTTCACCCGCCTAAGTTTTGACCCCGTGAAAATATCGGAATAAAAAGTATCCTGTGTGTTAATCCTGCTTTTAAAAAAATCTGTGTGCCAAATTTCATCCAAATCCGTTCAGTAGTAGTTTTTCGCGAAACATCCATCAATCCATCCTCACAAACTTTCGCGTGTATATCTAATATTAGCACGAAGTAGGATTATAATTCATTAACCTTCTATATGCTACTTAATTACTCATAAAGGTATTGAAATATGAAATAGCAATATCGTTAAAATGACCGAATTCAACACCAATTTTATTCGTAAATATATTTTCAAAAATAGTATCCTATGCTTGCAACTTGGTATCATTGTTTGGTTTTTAAGCAACTGATGTAATTGTTATTGTGCTGTAGTGTAATACTAACATAAGTTAAAAGAATTTTAAGACTTTTATAACTCACAATTTATTATGGATGTACTAAAACTAATGTTTCCGTCGTGTATATAATTATAATTACTAATAAATGGATTTTATGATCTAAAAATAAATAACAGATGATGGCGATATCTCAGATATTAAAATACACTTCTATTTTTGCATCCAACGGCACGTGGCAACAGCTTCCTTCTAAAAGTCAGATCCGGGGCTTAAAAGTATATAAAAGGTGAGTGAATTGGCTCGGAAGGTGGAGGGACGGTCAATCGAAGCACTGAGACGGCTCATTACCGACTCTCGACGAACAAAAAACGTGGGACCCATCTGGTTTTATCTACTGGATAAGACATTTTAAGCTTGACCTGCTTATTGAAAACTAGCACCCTGACCCTGCTTCACACGGTTACAGCTTGACAAAGCATTGAGATATAATGTGAGTTTAACATTAATACATAATTTATATTATATAATTATTTTATTTATTTAAACTTTTCGCACAAAGAGGTACAAAGGCGGACTTAATGCCTTAGGCATTCTCTACCAGTCAACCAAGGGTGGTGAAGGGTGGTGAGGGTGGCGAAACTCTTAAGACTAGGTACACACAACCTAGTTTTAAGAGTTTTTTTTAAATCATCGTTTCTCTCAACCAAACAACCTGTCATCTCTAAAAATCAGTTGATCCATACATTATGTCGGGATGCGAACAAAATCTATAGATCAACTGATTTTTTTTCACGATTTCAGGTTTGATCCCGTAGTAAAAGTACCTAGTTCATAATGATGAGTACAATGACCCCTTTTAAGGATTAAAACGATCAAAATTTAACGGTGTATACACATACAAACTATTACTATTATAAACCTTTCGGAAAAAAATCTAAATGATGTTGAAAATCGCATAAAAATCTGTTATTATAATAACAACGCGGTCACACGAAAATAGATAGAACATTAAATTAGATACGAAAAGCGACTTTAATTTATATTATGTACTAACGTCTGCCCCCCCTTTCTTGCCCCCCCGTCGCATCCCATCCCTCGCTCGTGCTACTACTTCATTTTCGCTAAGTGTTTTTTCTGACTTCTTCCTTTTTGCTCGAGTCCTAAAGGTCCTAGCGTGATGTTAAATAGCATATTAATAGCCTTCCTCAAGAATTGGGACTTCAAATGCAAACAAAAAAAACCGACCGGTAGTTCCCGAGATTAGCGCGTTCAAACAAACATACGAACTCTTCAGCTGTATTATTAGTATAAAGATAGTTAGATAGAACAAGAAAACAAGGATCGCTGACCTATTTGTTGAGGACAGGTCTATTTGGTTCCGCTACGTGTAGGAGAAGTAATTTTGAAGACGTTTCCAGAAAATTCTGCTGTTTCCGGGAGTTTTGGCTTTTAGTGCGGAACGCGTTTCTCAATTTAGGTACCTACTTGTGTGATGAAAATAAATTGTTTAAATAATAACCTAAAGTTTTGCTTTTTTATCTAGCTAATTTAAGTTAAATTTTACCATAAGATGAAATTCTATTATATAGGAATTTAACACATGTATACGGTTTCGCGTTTTCGTTTTATGAACATATTTTTAATTTCATTACTTAAACATTATTATTAACAATTTTCTAAATAAAATAGCATCTTCATCATCTGTACTTAAAGAACTGTAGCGCAGGGGTCATTTGCCGGGGGCACAGATCATAACATCGCATCAATGAAATTAAAACAAATAGGTAACGTTCAAAGAGAAGGCGAATTGGAGGAAAAAGAGAGAGCCTTATGCCAGCGAGCGGCGCAAGCGGTATTTTCAAATTACGAATCATTTTATATTGTGTTAATTTTTATAATTACTGGCCACTAGTCCAACCCGTGTGTTAAATTGATGTAACCATTGTAGTGGCACGTTCTATATCCATAGATACCACGATGATAGATACCGTTACCGATTCCGATATCGTTGCCTACTGAACGATTTATTCTGTCTGGATTACTTTATGCTACACCAATCCAGAAAAATCCTTGAAACTATAAAAGTTTCCAAGAAATCAGTGAGTCTGTAACTTTTGCTATCAATTGGCATTCATTTAACTAATTGAATTAAATACGAATGAAAAGAAAGATGGAACTATTACAGAAAGATATGAAGTCGGTAACTATTCTAGAAATTTGACGTTCGACTCGTTAAAGTAAAGAAAAGTTTAATAACCGTTCGTTGGGTAGGAACCATACTAGTTTCAAGTTTTCGATAAGACGCGGCTCCGCGTGGATTCGACCACTTTTGCTCGCCTCACTTTATTCTTACGCTTCGTCGACACTTTTAATGACTTATCCGCTTTTTCTTATATAGTAGAAAAGAAATTCGTTTTGTAAAACAAAGTCATCCTCCTGATATTTCACGTGGATATTACTTTCTTCGGGTAACTTGTTTTGCCTCCATATATATCTATTCAAAGGGTGCAATGTTACCTTCGTATAACGCAATCAAAGGAATCAACGAACGGTTATTGAATCATACATATTTGCCCGAGTTATAAAAATGTTCTTTCTGTGAAATCCAATCAAAATGGCAGGCGATATGCTTTGGGTACCCTTTCTATGAATGCGATGAATTAATAACGGGAGCAAATGAAAACAAGTATGTCTACGTTTCCATTACGGCAACACAAATACGTGATGTGTTATTGTATGAAATTGGCGGGGTCCGGACGAGATCGGACCGGATCGCGGCCAACCGGCTGCGGAAGGGAGCGGTGAATCGCACAGATTAATTTTGTCGCTTTATTTGATTAAGGGATGCACGAAAAACACACGTTTAATTTTCGTTTTAATTGCCTCTTTACAATAAAATTGTACAGGGCAAATTAGCGTATCTTTCCCGTGTTCCATGATTTTCATAAAATATATAATGTAATATTTTGCGTAAACCATTAAAATGTTGACCCTCTTTTGATAAGTAAGAGTTCTAATATTTTCTGTTCTAAATATTAGGTATATTTTGTTGATTCTTTTGTAGAATACGTTGGGAATTTTCTGCCACATTCGTATGCTAGTATAGCGCGTTGAGTTTGCACTCACAATGAAGGAACATTCAAGACACGTACAAAACAAGCTTTTATAAGGTAACTGATATGATAAAAATATAAAATTTCGCGTGAGACTTCTGGGAGTCAATGTTAAAAAAGTTGTAAAAAATGTATTTATTATTGTGTAAGTAAAGCTGGAAAGTTTCATAATAAAATTATTGTAATAAAAGGTGCTTAGTTCAACCTGGATACCATTAATTGAAATAAGCAGCCATAAAATACTTCAAGTATCTAATATTATTGACAGACTACATAAATAAACTGGCGTTGTAGTTTGGACTTAAACTTTTATTAATTCTGGAAACTCGTGTACGAAATCCTCTCTACACACATAGCACAAATACATCCCCGATTAATTCACACGAATAAAGTTGTAGGTCCTCTTTTATATATGAAAATCAATATTCCGCAGACCAAACACTGTGCAAAAAGTAAACGAACATTGTTATTTTGTAGTCAGTCCATCAGATTCGACTTTCGATATCGACTATTTTATTTCGAAAGAGGCTTTTGGTCGCTTAATGCGTTTTACATGTCAACAATAATGGTCTTCAGATTAATTTTGTCAGTTGTTTAGGCTGAATAAAGGGCATCGTACACTTAACGACTCGACAGTTCGACATCAACTTGAATCTAATTTGAATGTGTGGTTTATATTTTATCACTTACAGCAAAATATTCATTAATAAACAGGCTCTGTCGCAAAATGACCACTTCTGAAAGAAAGAAAAAACGTTTATTTGCGGTAAACATGACGCAAAAAAGAACATAAAAACAAAATATAGAAAAAAAACAATGAGAAATGGTTGACATGCGTCACATCCACGCAAAACGGCTGTCGCTCAGCATTATGCCGCGACCCAATGCAAGACAGAGCCCCAGCGCTGGTTTTCAGCGACAGCCGGCGCCGACGTAATGACGTCGTCCGGTGCAGCAAATAATTATTCATCAACAAGTATAAAACGATTATTATTATTTTTAAAGTAAACAGTTATTAGGACGCTGTACTGGTACAGCGTACATAAAGCAAAATAATACAATTCAATTTAAGTGTGATAGAATCAAACAGGAATATACTTCTCAAAATGACTACTGGTAGCAAAATGTCCCTTTCGCAGAATGTCCCTTTCGCAGAATACCCCTTTCTACAAGGTGGATCATGAAACAACGTCAAAAAACAACGTTCTTTCTTTCTTTAGTTGTTCTTCCTTGACTCTAAAAAAATATATATATTTAGTGATCATTTATAGTTTAGGGCTGATGCTTTTTTTTCTCACCTACGTTCAGCCTTTTTCTTTTAAATCGCTGAACTTACGCGGGGGTGTTTCGGGAAGCTTTTAGACAGAATATTCTAAGATTTTCTTTTGGACGTCGTTTCACGGGCTGGCCTGCATGTGAGTTTTGTGACAGAGCGAAAGACGCATTGAACACATGTTTACGACGCGTCGAAAATTGACGTCCAATTGTAATTGAAGACATGTTTGCACACTCAGTCAACACGCTATCGACAAATGGACACCGAGTTGATGATGCGTTGAGAATGAACGGAAAGTTTATTTATGTATTAAAGTACACCAACAGCTTCTATGTAAAATTTATCTTAAGTACGGTCATCAAAGGAGGTAAGTCCAGGGCCGTCGGATATAGTTGAAGTTTAGTAAGAAACCGATGGATGTTTTCGCATACAATTTAATTTTATTAGTAGAAACCAAACAGTTTATTTATCAAAGGAGATGTCCGCTTTTTCTATGGACGTTGGTTTTTTATTCCGACAAAAATCTAACAAGAATCAAACTACATCCAAATAAAAGCTACAAAAATATGGAACTTGGAACCATTGAAATTATATTTTTAGCCCCCCCCATTTCAGAGAAAAATTATAAACTTTTTAATGTTAGTACATATAATTTATTCGATAAGGCAGTCCAAATTAAACCTCCCACAAACTTTGAAATGTCTAAATATGACAGATGTCTAAATATGACAGATGACAGTGTTGTCAGGCCTCACTCATACGTCTGATACGTCACACTTTCGCTCGTACCTTTGTGTTATCGTATTTTAATTTGTGCTTTGCTTTCTTTGATTTAACTGACTTGGCTTTTTCACAACGGACTCTTCTACTTTGCACATGATTAGGATACTATATGATGATTAGGATTTTATACCGGTTACCTTCCTCAAGAATTACGCTGAAAAGAATTATTCAAATCCGACTGGTAGTTCCAGGTATTAGCGCGTTCAAACAAACAAACTTTTCAGCTTTTTTATTACTAAAGATATTACAGAGGTAAATAAATAGACTGATTAGATTCGTTTCGTTGACATTGATAAACTCGCAAATCAAACATTGATTGACAGTAATGACAGTAGCATGTGTCAATTTTGACAAGCTTATTATTTTGTGGGGTGTGTTCACTTTATTATCCTAGACAATTAGAAAGGTTTGTTCGTTTTAGGAGTAAATTCACACTAAAATAAAAAAATAATTTTCTCAAAATTGGGGGCCTTTAAAAAGGTATGATATAGTTAGAACCACTAGTTTTCGGGATGTCTATCCAAATATATTTAATTTATCCTTGTTAGAAAGATTGAATAATAAAAAACCATTTTTGGACATGTCCTTTAATTTAATTTCATATTTTGATCTCTAGTACTATACATAGATCACAATAGCCTCGGTCTTACACAGTCGCCAATTACAGGTTGAAGTTGAAGTGTTTTCGAGTTTCTCGTGTGCGATAGTCTTTAATCGGCTTACGAAAGGGGTTCGGTCCCGTCAGTGTAATGCTATCTACGTACTTTCTAGCCTCCATCAATATTAATGTAATTTAATTATAAAGTGCTTTATTAAAGCCGCAGGGTTTAGGTTTCTAGTGGCGTTGTTCTTGCGTGAATTGTTCAAAGGTTGTGGCAAGAACTGAAAATGAATTATCGGCTAATTTTGAAGTTGGGATTTTCATGCTGACCATACATAATATATAATTTTTATAACTAATATTATAAACGTGAAAGTTTTTATGGATGGATGGATGGGTGTTTGTTACTCTTTCACGTAAAAACTACTCAACGGATTTGGATGAAATTTGGCACACAGATGGTTTTATTTTATTTTCTTTTTATTTTATTTTATTAAGGTTAACCAGTAATTGTTTATATCAGTACATTAGCAGCTTATTATTTGTAATAGGATACAATTGCGGATGCAACAATTAATTATAGGTTAACATCGCTAGCACAAAAAACAGTGGTAAAACCATTAATTATTAAATTACGACAGATTCATAAAAATACACTTGAATAAAATATGAAAATTAAATTAAATCATAAATCAAAAACTAAACGAGTAAACAAGTAAATAAGATACAAATTAAATAATAATAATTGATATGAAAATTAGATTAAAAATTAGACTAAAATAAATTACATTTTTAAAAAGAAATTAAAACATTAACAATCAAAATCCTGAATGTGGTAAGGTAAAAAAAAAAAAAAATCCAATATCCGTTTATAACCAGGATTAACATATAAGATACTTTATACCCCGATATTCCCATGGGATCAAAGCTTATGCGGGTGAAACCACGGGTTGCAGCTAGTACTTTATATTTTAATCAGAGGGGCAATTCTCTAAATTTTAAGAACGTTCATAGTCTGATGTCATTGTCAGTCTTAATCTGTCAAAAATACCTCTAATAGATACCCTACATTTATGACAAGTTTTTGACATTGGTTATCGCCGACATGAGACTGCGACTAGATTTTGAAGGTTTTTAATTACAGGAATTGACCTTCTGATCAATTGTTCAATCATATTGAAAATGTAAGAAAATTGTTGAACAAAATATTTATTTAGGTTCCATGTGTGTCAAAAAGTTTAAATACGAGAAAGATCCCTATGATAGAAACGCAAAGCAATACACTTTCCGAATTGATAAAAAATAAAATTAGGTATATGATGATGATTATGGCCCCAATAACTGGGTTGTGAAGATCAGATAGGCTGTCGCTCCGTGTAAAATACTAGTATTTAGTTGCATCCAGTGAGATTGATAGCCGACCCCAACATGTTTGGAAAAGGCTAAGCAGATGATGATGATGAGCATTCAACTGAAATCTTGTTTATTACATAAATCGTCGAAAATAGATAGTCAGTATATTGATTTTGACTATCTATACAACGTGTTTTTTTATATCCCATAATTCTAGAGGGACATGATACTCACCATTATGAACAACTTTTACTATGGGACCAAACCCGAAATCGCGAAACAAAAATCTGGTGTTCCCTACATTTTGACGAGTTATACGAACATAAATGTAGGGAACAGCTGATTTTATTTCGCGCTTTCAGGTTTGGTCCCATAGTAAAAGTTGTTCATAATGATGAGTACAATGACCCCCTAGAGTTATGGGACTACAAAAAAAACACGTTGTATAAATAGGATGTTTGACGTAAAGTCAATTGTGACTTTGACGTCAAAGATCCGAATTCTATTTTAGCTTGAATATATTATGGATGATAATGAATCAAGTATGGCTCTCAGGATACAGCCTGATAATAAAAACAGCTTGTTCAATTACTCACAGGACCAAATCTGGTCGCCATTAATCTTGTCAAAATGAGTAGATTATGGCAATAAAACTGAAGATAATTAAGTCACAAAACCAGAGCGATAATGGCCGCATATTTTAAAAATAATGTGCGGCCAATTTTTTAATAATATGCGGCCAATTTCACGGATTGCGGCTGCTAGTCGGACCGCCAACAGGCCCGAAGTGAATTATTACTTGCAATCACTAATTCTTCCTTGGGCTCAACGCGACATTTTTATCTGAATAAAATTATTATGGCGAGTTCCTGGGGATAAAATGGATTAAGAGGCATGTCAAGCAAATTTAAGGTAGGTAGGTAAATTTATGAGGTATCTATGTATCTCAATATGCTAGAATGGTGGTGGTTAATGGATGATTATATTTTTGCATTTTAATAATTTCTCGAATTCTTAACAACAGATTATCAAGGGTGCTACATGTTAATCGTTTTTAGGCATTAAATTCCTACTGAAGGGGTTGGATGCAAGCTTATACATACGATAACCATATGAACACTAGGTAGGTACCTACTTACCTTACCTAACTCTTTATTGAACTCATAAGTAGCGGTAGAAAGGCAGCAAAAATAGTAACTACATTTTATATCCTTAATTTTTATACAAAAAAAAAAGACACTCAACAAAAATAAAATTCAACCCAACAAACTAACAAAACGTCTTAAGCATACAATTTATATAAAAACCACTTTTCCTGGTAACGAAACTTAGCATAAATGCACTAGTCATTGTAGCGTAAAATGAATCCAGACTATACTGTTTAACAAGGGTTGTTAACCCCGTCCTGCAGGGCGGGAAACGCCCTCTAACTTTACTCTATTATTAATGACGACTTCACCCCGCCCTTTCTTGGCCAAGTGTAATGCAAATTATTGCGTTTTGCAATATTTTGTTTGTATCACGGAAAGTAAACGCTGTGTAACATGGGATGTCGGGAATCACGCGATGTCTACGTACAGTCACACACGTTCGTGAAAAGGTTGTTAACCACTGCAGGGCTTTTTTGACCGCACTCAAGTGACAGGACAGCACATAAAGAAAGCTGATTTACAGTTATTTTATCTCTGACAGCAGCAACCCAACAGTAACCTTATATAACGAGAGTAAATATCACTGTGATTTTTACAGACTTGTCAATGGCAGCAACCCAACAGCAACCTTATTACAACGGCAATAAAGATCACTGTGATCTTGACAGTGATGCAAAATCAGAGGTAAAATAACTGAATAGACTGTACTTTTTAATACCCAGATTTTTAATTGAGACTTGGCTTGACTTTGAGATTTCGTCAAATTTAGGGTAATTCCCTTTTTCCTTTTGAATTTCGCGGGCATTGGAATTTGAAAGAGGCACCTTAGGTAACTCTTAAAGAAGAGTTTAACAAGTTCCTAACATCTAATTCTCAAATCAGAAACCGGCGCGGTAATTGCGTAACACACTAACAGTAGCTATGACTTTCATTTTGACAGTTCAACACCATTCATTGCGTTATTTACGTTGTTGAGCAGACAAATTTTTCGAACATATGAAGCAATGGATTAGCAATTTCCTTCAAAATGATTCGGATTGTGCTTGTTACGTAATTAAGATGCGTTAGTAATTTTAAGTGCAAACCAAATACCTACCCCAACATCGTTCAAATTTTTAAAGAAATGATTAGAGAATAACACTTCAACAGCCTTGTCGCCACGTATTGTTGATAAGGGTTCAGTAAACGTCTGATGGTGAGCACCAAGCCATTTACCTAAATCAACATCATTGCAATTGCCTCTTAAACATGCATTGCTGACCAGAAACCTGCAATTGCTACCTTGGTGTGGTTTCCGCCATAATCGCTCCTGACACCTAGATTGCTTAAATCACACATATACATAAATAAACCAAATTAATACCCAGTGGATAAGGAGTCGCCTCTTAAGCACGAGGTTTTAGGTTAAAATCGGCGCAAGCACCAATACCCCTTGGTAAGACTGGTTGTCAAACTTCGGGCCGTAACGACTGTCAAACTGTCAATGACAGCCGGGACCGACGGCTTGACTTGCTTTCCGAGGTACGGAGGGGTCTTGGTACGAGTAAGTGAAGATGTTCACCCATCCACGGACCAACCGCGGCAAGCGTAGCTTAACCTGATCGATCGACCCGGCTGTTATTAATTACCCGCAAGCCCCTCTTGTGTAGAGACCTATCATCATCTGCCGAGCCTTTTCCCAACTATGTTGAGGTCGGCTTCCAGTCTAACCGGATGCAGCTGAATACCAGTATTTTACATGGAGCGACTGCCTATCTGACCTCCACAACCCAGTTACTGGGTAATACGATACCCCTTGGTAAGACTGGTTGTCAGACTTTCGGGCTTCTGACTACCCGTAACGACTCTCAAAGATCCACGAATGACAGCCGGGACCAACGGCTTAACGTGCTTTTCGAGGCACGGAAGGGTCTCGGTATGTAAGATGGTCACCCATCCACAGACCAACCGCGGCAAGCGTAGCTTAACCTGACCGATCGACCTGTGCGGCTGTTATTATTTAGCCACGGTCCCCCTCCCCCCCTTGTGTAGAGACCTATATAAACTAATATTATATCTATAATAATATTAAAAGACGCCATGAAAATCTTAACCCCATCACTGGAAAGGCTTCGATGATGACAGATAATATCGCCCCTACGTTAAACTGTACTCATCTGTACCTGCTACTATGTACACTATACACTTTACAGGGGCAATGAAGTAATTTGCATAAGTATTAAATAATTGTATGTTTGATCTAACCACGTATTAACGGTGCATGTTAAACCACTTGAACATTGTTTCTGCCTATTAAATATTAAGGCGAATAAAATACGCTCCTATCGACCGATCTATTAATTTCATTTATTGAAACACATGAATATCTTATTAGATGACAGGTGCAATATAACCTCTCACTTAATAATGTACCTTTACCTCTTGTTAAGTCTAGAAATAATCTTTGTCAGATCATGTGAGAACCATGTAGATTCGTGTCTGCAATGGTCTTTTGAAAGAACCACACAAATTTGAATGGACCTGTCCAGTCAGTGAAAGCATATTTCGGTAATCGTATAGCTCAACTAAGGACTTAAGGAGTTAAACGGGTCGACGAACAATACCAAAGGAAGGACATTTAGGTAGGACATAAAGTACTCAAACTACCAGACCATCATTTAGACTAACTAAGAATAAAAACAGTATGTGACAGATCAAAGACCTTAGCAATTTCAGGAATGGTTTCGCTTTTCACACTTTTTTGGTCACGTACCCTTTTCATTACTAAGAATTAGTTGAACAGTACCAGAGAATTTCAAGTTTTTGCTGCATTAAATTAAAAATATTCGCAAGTCTTGGTACAGACGCCAGCAGGTCAAGCTACCTGAAACTGTCAAATTTTCCCAATCAACCTTGAACCTAATGCTTTAGCGATAACGTTGAAAATCTATTAAAAACAAATTGTAGTAGCTTGATGTGCTGGCGTATTTACCTACAAAACAACAAAAAAAAACTTACGACCATGTTTTTTGTTGTAACTTGTATCGTACCTACCAATGTATTTCAGTTTCTATTTTAACCCAACTAATTTACTCCCACAGCTGCTAAAGTAATTTGGTACAGACGCCAGCACATCAAGCTACTACAATCTATCAAATTTCTTTAATAGATTTTCAACTTTATCGCTAAAGTATTAAGGTTCAAGATTGATTGGGAAAATTTGACAGTTTCGGGTAGCTTGACCTGCTGGCGTCTGTACAACGTTTTTATAATCAGCATATATAGCCTATAGCCTGTTCCCACTGCTGTGACACGTGCCTCCTCTCTATAAGAGGGAGTGGGCTGTAATCCACCACGCAGGCCCAACGCGGGTTGGTAGATGTCACATGTCTTCGAATTTTTGGTTCTACTGATTCTCAAGCCAATATTCTCCAGCTTCGGTTACCAATTGTCCAATCTCAGATGCATCTTAACCGACAAGAATGATGTCATCGGCAAACACCATGCACCAGGGTGCCTCCTCCTGTATGTCCGCCGTCATTAGATATACCTAGTTTATTATATTGTCATCTCCACCTTGTATACAGAATTACAGATGAATAACTTACATTATTGAAATATGAATAATATTTTACTCTAACTTAATAATTATATTCATGCAGGTAGATAAGTTCATTGTTCAATAATAACCTTTTTTAACTAACCTTTTTTATGTGAGAGTTCAAACGTTTGCAATTTCAGGAATGAC
This sequence comes from Apamea anceps, assembly GCA_951799955.1. Lineage (NCBI taxonomy): Eukaryota > Metazoa > Arthropoda > Insecta > Lepidoptera > Noctuidae > Apamea > Apamea anceps. The sequence continues at coordinate 8,708,984 of OX637501.1, forward strand.
GTCGCTTTTTATACTTTTTTGTTCTTTTTTTTTGGCCAGGACTTCAGAAGTCACGTACCCTTTTGATTACTAAGAATTAGTCGAACAATACTAGGGAATTCCAAGTTTTGCCGCATTAAATTAAAAACACGAAAAACATTCGCAATTCAAGGTACTGAAACAAAAATACGATCATGTTTTATGTCAGATAGTACGTATACCGTACTTATCTGATTCCAGGGTTCTTTTTTACACGACTACGGTAAAAAAGGAAAGATTATGAATCTGACTAAGTATGAATAATTATAAGTATTTTTGTCCCCTCGTACGGCCTAAAGCACCTACTGAACTGATTTATACCTGAAAGCCTTATTTGAACTACTACTACTTACTCCAAAACCTGCTGAAGCAATTTGGTACACAAACTTGGTAAAATTAAAAAAAAAACTTTTTATTATATTTCCTTGAGGCCATTAATCTAATCAAGTCCAAATTAATAAAAACCCTATCTTTAAATAAATACTACTTACTATCCTTAGGTGTTCAATAAAAAAAGTTATATAAAATGTTCATCCTGTTAAGAATGGTTAACAGGATGAACCTTTTTAAATAAATTCAAAAATAAATGTTTCAACAGTGACCTAAAATAAATGATGTTCAAAAAGATTTTAGTAAAACCCTTAATCAATTTCTGAAAACTATTCTTTTAATGAAATACGGACTTTTAATAAAATCCTTGTTCATCTATCAACAAAAATTGGAGTCGAGGTCACAGACGAAAAAAATAACTTATGAAAAACAAAAAAATAAAATACTAAATAAAACTAATTTTATTTAACCTCCACAAAGGATATCGCATTTTTCTTTGTGTAGTTAGTTCATTTGAGTCGACTTAAGCGATTGTTTCTGTCTAGTTCCTACCTGAGTAGTTTGTCTGAGAAAGATAATTTTTAGCATGCAATTTTCTTGCGATAATAGAAAGAACATAAATGTCTTTTCCAATTTATTTTTCTTTCTGCTTTTCTTATACAGGGTGGCAGGGACATCGACGCGCAAACTGTAACCATCGATTCAGCACATGAGTTTAGACTCCATAAAGTCGAAATTTTTCGTCGGTATATCAAAAAAAAAATCTTCTGTTTCATAGAAAAGTGCAATACCTACGCGGTCAAAATGTATGGAACAGCAATATATTTTTTTAATAACCGACAAAAAATGTCGACGCTATGGGGTCTAAACTCATGTGCTGAATCCATGGTTACAGTTTGCGCGTCGATGTCCCTGCCACCCTGTATATTATTTTAAAATAAGTTTACTACAATTATAGCAATCATACTTTATTAGATTTTTTAGATAAGTAGGTACCTAGTTTTGAATTACCTACTAACGTTTAGGCAATTGAGAATAATCTGACTGTTCTTAAAAGTAGAAGTAGTCTGGTATTACCTACTAAAATTCCTATTCAGTCTACAAATATTATGATCAAGTTATTTAGAAGGATCATCATCTGCCTAGCCTTTTCCCAACTATATTAGGGTCAGCTTCCAGTCTAACAAGATGCAGCCGAATACCAGTATTTTACATAAAGTGACTGTCTATCGGACTGCCGCAAACCAGTTACTGGGTAATGATACCCATTGATAAGACTGGTTATCAGACTTTCGGGCTTCTGACTACCCGTAACGACTGTCAAAGTTCCACGAATGACAGCCGGGACCAACGGCTTAAGGTGCTTTTCGAGACACGGAGGGGTCTTGGTATGTAAAGATTGACACCCATCCAGGGACCAACCGCAGCAAGCATAGCTTAACCTGGTCGATCGAACTGTGCAGCTGTTATGTCTTAGCCACAAGCCCCAAGGATATTGTTATAAATGAATCATTATTCGAGATAGTAGTGGTGTTCCAGTGGAAACGGCCGCGACTTACGAGTTGTAGGTCGTAGGTTCGAACCCCGACAGGCGCTTTACTTTGTGAAAATTATTTCATCACCACTGCTCGCAAAAACGGTGAAGGAGAACATCGTGAGGAAACCGGCATGTCCTAGAACCAAAAAAATCCGAAGACATGTGACATTACCAACCCGCACTGGGCCCGCGTGGTCGATTACGGCTCACTCCCTCTCAACGAGAGGAAACCTATGTCCCAGCAGTGGTAACATTATAGGCTTCTATGTATATCTAAATAATTATGTCATGCTTTCTGGCGGAACCACCTTGGCTTTAACAAGTATAATGTTACATAAAAAAATCTATGGAATGTCTATAAAATTCTAGTCCTATTAAAAAAAAGTCTATATATCTAGTTTCGACGTAAACTTTAATTTAAAGTGGTTGCGCTGCAGAGTATCCTTCCCGGCGCAACCACCATGATATATCTATTACTATACATAGTATAAGCAAATATATAGTATCAAATAATTCTATAACAATTCTATATTGAACTAGTATCTCCAAATCCTCAATCTAATTTAAATAACGAACAAAACGATGCCTCTCAACTTTCTCTTCGAAATAGTCGCTAAGCGCCTAGATTAAAGATCTTAGCAAATAACGTTTACGTGATATAACATACAATGTTCTTCTAGGCGTTTAATTTATTAGCTGAAAAATAAAAATATTATATATTCTTGTGTTGTATGTATTATCAGTTTCAATAGATAGAATAATTATTTATTACCGTTTACATTTTCCTGTAACGGATTATTGTTTTTATTGAATGTGATATGTCATATCGTTAAAACAATTAGAAGGAGGGTGTTGCGACCTTTTTTATATATATTTATGGTTTTTTGCTCCTTTTGATTGTCGTAAAAAATAAATGTCAGTTGTGTCAGCGACTCGTAATTTTATTGACCTATTTTAAATACAGTCCACATTTTGCCTACAGAGGGTACTTAACCTACTCAAGGAACTTTAGTAAAATCAACTACCCACATTTTAATGAAATCATTGTTAGTTAGTGCGTTGCAAATTTCATGTCATCGTCGATCTAAGGTGTATGTATAACTGATTACAAAAATGAAGCGTGGAAAGAGGTTATCAGTGAGTTTAGAAGAACAAAAGAGTGTTTTCCTACAATATCAAGAACATTTCAAAGGTGAATTGCCTCGTTCATGCAGTGTTGTGTATAAAAATATCAGTAGAACATTATGTGCTCGTATGACTCCTTACGCGCTATATTTTTCTGCAAGGACGAATCACGCTTATTTTTTTGACCGTATTCAAAATAGCACACGGGAGGAAAAAAATGTTAGCGGCAGTACTAGTGGTAGTGATACTGATTCTAGTGATTGTACAGATAGCGACAATAGCAATGTTTCGACATACAGCAGCCAAGAAAATTTGGTTTCCTTTGAGTTAACTTTGAATGATTGGGAAAATATCCGCCCACAGATTTACTGTGAAAGTCGAAACGATAAAAACAAGCCAACAATATGCCATAGAAATAAACGTCGCATGCCAAGAAATAAATGGACAGATTATATGAGGGAATATATTTGGAAAAAAACATCTAATCAGTGTTCATGGGTTTTTAAAAGTAACACAGCAACAGACAATTATTCTGTGAACACTAATGCACATTGTAAAGAATGTAAGGGTACGATTAGAATCCGTACAGAGAAAAAAGGCGATTCTAATGTTAATGTTCATTGCAAGATGGCAAATGTTAATTTACAGTTATTTCATGAACCAAAAAAGTTCGAATCACGAAATTCCAGAAAGAACAATTGGCTTCTCAACTGGAAAACCAATACCCTATCGTTATTAGAAACAAAATACTGAATCGAACACTCAAAAATGATGATACTAAAGAACCGCCCTTCGTGCCGAGTCTAAAATCTTTGCAAAACATAAAAAGTACAAGTAATACGTCGAAATACTTCCATAAAATAGTATTAGTTGCTTTATGGATTATGTCATTTATGCCCCCTTATGTCAATGTTGTGCGAGATATTCACCTAAATCCATTCTATGTGTACTATTGGACCGAATCACAACGAATTTTTTATGAAAACTTTTCACGAACGCACTATACGGCAATAAGCCTTGATGCTACAGGTTCTATATTTAAGAACATTAAGCCACCCATACATTCTGATAAGTATCAGGAAAAACACTTATTTTTATACGTGGCAGTACTTAAGTTAAAATCCACATCAGTTCCAATAACCCAGATGATTTCGGCAAGCCAAACTATGGAAACTATTTATATGTGGTTAAAAACTTGGATAAATAATATGATTAATCCAAAAGAAATAATCACTGATGACTCAAGTGCTTTAATCGGAGCATGCGTGAAGGCTTTTACAACTTTTAAGTCAACTAAGGAATATGTTAGTCACAGTTTTAAGGTCCTTGAAGGGAAGACTGAAATTATTCCTACATGTTTCTTACGCTTAGATTCGTCTCATTTCATAAAATGCTTGTATGGGCTACAGTGTTTCAAGTTGGTAGATGTACGTGTCAAAAGATTTTATGTAAGAATTTTATTACATTTGAAAAATTGCACAAATTACGTGGAATTCAAAGAAGTTATAAGACATTTAGTGACGGTAGCTGTTAATAGATTCGATCGGTGTTTAGAAAACGGAGAACGAACCAGATGTGACATTTCTAAGGAATTTATACTAAGAGCACTACAAAATATTGAACTAAATGATAATGATGTAATGGAGACTTCAAATATTCAAGAAACTATCATCGAAGAAGATGTTACTTTTACTGATGATGACTATACACCTTGTCATTGGCTTGATGCGATTATAGATAGCCAAGTGTTATATGCTGATCTCTGTGATGCCACAATGTACGAAAATATGTATTACTTTCCAAGCTTTATGGATAGTTTAAAAAAACTTTTCTGTCGTATCCCTCTCTGGACTAACTTGATGCTGCCCTTCTATAAAGAAATGAATGATTCAGCTAGCAGCAGTAACGTTGAAAGTTATTTTAAAAATATTAAGCAACTTTTATTGAACACAAGAAGTGGATTGTTGCGTGTTGATGATTTCATTATGAAACACACCGATTATATATCAGGAGAAATTAAATCAGCACAGTGTTCTTCGAATAACGATACGTCTACATTAGAAATTTCTAAAAACAAACAGCTTAAAAATCTGGATAAAATAAAAAAACTTACAGAATCAAAAAACAATCATGATGTTGACTTTAGAAAGGAATCGGAATTTCAAAACGCGCCTATTTATGAAGAAAATTGGCGAAATAAAACTCATAAGGATAAGAAAATATCATTAATAGAAAAAATTAAGCCAAAATGGAACAAGAATTACGTGCAATTATTACCAAATGGCAATATAAGTCGCACAAATATTAAAGACTTAATATTGCAAAATACTTGTGCTTTTGATGCTGCGGTGCAAGCATTCGCAGTTGCTTATAAAGAATACACCAGTGTTCAAATATTGCTTGACTCACAAGACTCATCATTTTCAACCCTCGTTAAAGCTGTTTCAAAAAATGATACTTCTGTGGATGTTCTAAAATTAAGAGCTGAAATTTTGACAAATTATTTTGATATAATAAAGTGTAATATTCGAATTGTTGACTGCAGCTGTAACGTTACAAGAATTTTTGAGGGACTATTATTGAATGAATATTACAGTGCGAAACATGAAAAGATATGCCCCATTTGTGACTTCAAAACGGAAAGAACTTGTCCTATATTGCCACTCAATGTTTTAATTTTGGCAGAAGATGACCTGGCAACTGGATTGGAAAAGTCTGCTAATGTTCGGTTCCTATAAACAAAAACGAATCGTTTTGCTTACCAATGGTAGCATTTTTTATTGCCAAACTGGGCCTATAATTCGAATCGTAAGCTAATTTTACGTGTGGTAGCTACTTCCATATGGAAGGGTCTACTATGCTTAGCATGAGGTCTTTGCTTCATTATTGGTGAAGATACAAGAGTCTTAATTTTAACCAAAAACGGTCCGTAAATTATAGGAATCGGCCATAATTCAATGTTAACTGAAAAAACCAAGTCATCCAGTCATCAGTGCAATAATAAAGAAGGAGTGATAACTGAAAAATACAAATTAAGTGATCATTTAATAGTTTTTGAAATTGCTGACAATATAAATATTACTGAAATACCAAACAATATAGTTCTGATCGAGAATAAAAAATACGGTATCGCTGCTGCCATAGAATATGTGCCAGGATTACCAGGTGGCTTGGGACACTATAAAGCACACTGCAAAAGTGGCGCCAAATGGTATTGTTATGATGATTCTTCAAACAGAGTTTCAAAAACAAATGTAAAAATAAATATGCAATTAGATGTACTAATTTATGCCAAAATTTAATAATTTTCCCGTGTATCATTATTATTGTATCTTTATTTATTTGTAACAAGAAATATGATTTCCTTTTTGTTTGTTCACTTAAATTATTGTAGGTATGATTTACTAGAAAAAAAAAACATTTGTAAGAAATATTACTGTGCTTAATTTCTTACGATCCCTATTCCTATTATTTAACTCAATGAAAAGGTGGTATAATATATTTAATTAGTAACGCCTGATCTAAAACAACCTCTTATTCATTTACAGAAAACTTGAGTCATTGCTTTTTGGTTCTTTTAGGCGCTCAGTGACTATTTCGAAGAGAAAGTTTGAGGCACCGTTTTGTTCGAATATTTAAATTAGATTGAGGATTTGGAGATACTAGTTCAATATAGAATTGTTATAGAATTATTTGATACTATATATTTGCTTATACTATGTATAGTAATAGATATATCATGGTGGTTGCGCCGGGAAGGATACTCTGCAGCGCAACCACTTTAAATTAAAGTTTACGTCGAAATTAGAGATATAGACTTTTTTTTAATAGGACTAGAATTTTATAGACATTCCATAGATTTTTTAATGTAACATTATACTTGTTAAAGCCAAGGTGGTTCCGCCAGAAAGCATGACACAAATAATTATACAGGTATTATAAAAAAAAAAAAAAACAAGTTAAGTAAGTAACAACTAAATTAAATGCTTTCAACTTCCAACAAGCCTGTACCTATTTCGCAACACCAACATAGCGGGTTATTTTGAATAAATATAAAAGAGAAAATGTAACAAGGCTCGAAAAATTCCCGTGAGTGACAAGTTGACGGGTTGCGTGTGTTTTTGAGGGTTCCTTACATCGGAGGGTGCATTTTACCGCTATTATTATTCAATTACCTATATTATTAACGCGATAACACCAAACTACTATTGCATTTCGTTGATTTCAATATGAAAGTGGGTGCGGATAATCTTCCCGGTAAATTACCGGCATTTATAATACCGTTTACGTAACACAATTTACTTAAGTGCAGATTCATAACGGTAATTACTTTGGTAAGTATATTAATCATGTTTTTTTACTGTAATAGCGCCCATTCTTTTGAATAATATTTTACGGGGATAAATGTTCGCTAAACATGTGTGTTTTTAAAATAAAGTAATTTTCAGAGAAAAATGGGTTTCCATTTGTCGTGTGTTTTCTGTTCTTTAAATAACTCGTAGCTACGTTGTACAACGTAGGTACGTGTTTCGCCGTAAGTAACTACTACAGTCAAAGTTTTATGTAGCCATCATTAATCATTGTTGTTAAAAAAAATGTGTACCTTATACATAATTAGCACAACGAAACAATTGTTAATTAATCGAGGAAGAGCGAGGTTTATCCCATCACAAGTATCTTCGGATTACTTTCTGGGAAGCCCCGGCAACTTAATTGTATAGACTTAAGATAATAAACACTTTTTTTTTTTTTGTAGATGATGTTTTAAAGCAGATGATCGTATTTCGAAATGCATTTACCTTCAAACCTATTAAAATAATTTTCTCAGTTACATTTTATCTATGTTCCCGGGTTATGAACATAGACAAAATATAATTATGACACGACTAAATGATCATCTGATTGATTTGAAATGTTAAAATCCAATTAATTAAAATACTTACAAAAATTAGCTCAGATAGAGGTAACATAAAACGTATCTTAGACTCAAACTCAACTCAAAGCATTTATTTTAAAAATTACAGGTATTTTTAAATTGTCAAGGCGTCGGTTAGTCAGAAAGATGAAGCGATGTAGGTACTTATGGAGAAGAATGGGCAAGAAACTCCAAACACTATTTTTAATCATAAAACTGTTATAAAATATTTGTTACATCATTCTTGTTGAAATTATACATGTGAGGACGATAGAGCTTTTGGAAAGTTATTTTTTGTGAAACCATTAACTGATTATTTTAATTAAGTACGTAATGAACGCTTATAAAGACGCGGTTACCAGAAACCCAATTCCCGTAATTAAAACCGTTCAAAATTTAGTCGCAATCTTATCGCAGTGACAATCAGTGTCAAAAACTTGTCAAAAATTTAAGGAAAATAGAGGTATTTTTGACAGATTGAGACTGAGATCAGACGGTGGACGTTCTTAAAATTACGGGAATTTCTCGTCTGTTTTCTTACGACTTATTTCAACTTAAAACTTGTTTTTTCTTTTGATTAAATAATCTTTATTAAATGAATTGGGTGAAAAAACAATCTAAATTGACTATATTCGGTCTTTGCGTCTGTTTATTTTATTTTAACTACTAAATAACTAAATTATATTCTATGTTTAATTGAGAGAAAGTTTATATTTCATCCTATCCAAAATATTTCTAAGTCAAAACATGCTTTCATACAATAGTTTTATATGCAGGTTTGTTCAAAATCGCTGAGTGTAAAATTAGGCGTTTCCTCCTTTTGTCTAGCAAGTGCTCCCATACATTAGCATTCGCAGTACCCGCTGACCTCATAAAGACATAAATTTATAGCTCGAATTCTGTACACATCCTGTAAAATGCAGAATTATGCCACAAAACGCAATAGGAAGCTATGGGAATTTATGACAATGTCAACAAAATATTACACAAAATAATACAAATAAGTTATTCTGCGCAACTTGATTCATATTGTTTCATTTTTAAGGTTCCGTGCCAACGGAACCCCATTACCAAGTTTTCGCTGTCCATCCGTCCGTCTAGACAGACGTACAATACAGCCCCCTGACAGACGTCAGCGGGCTGAATCTCGTGAACCGTAATAAGTAGACAGTTGAAATTCTCATCATCATAGAATGTGTATTTCTAATGCCGCTATAACAACAAATAATAAAAATAAAATAAAGTGAAATAATAAAAAAAAAGAAACGGGATTAAAAAAAAATTAAATATTGTACGGTGCCGGTGGTACGAAACCCTTCGTGAGCGAGTCTAACTCGTACTTGGCCGGTATTTACTAAAACCGAATTGATCAGCTACTGCACCAACTAGCCACGAGCAAAGAATACTTAACAAGCATAAATAGCTTACACAAATGCTAATTCAGTAGGTATCTATTAAAGTACCAGGTAATACTTAGGGAGGATACTTACTGGGATGGGACGGGTATACTTAATGAGGCGGGAGTACTCCGATGAGCCACAGTGCGTCTGTAGAGCCATACCGCAAACTATACCACCTTTGAACCCCACCTTTATAACTATACTACCTTTTATCGTGCTCTCTGGGCACTAACACCTGCACTATGGAAGACCTTGGCGAGTTCAACAATAACGTTGTCGTAGTTGCCGAATTCTGGTCGAAGCTAATTAAAAAAAAAAAAAACATACAAAATGGAATCATCGATAGATATGTACGACGAAGAAGAAGTGTCGAAGTACCAGAAAACAATCCTCATAACTATAATTTACTCCGCAGAAAACTCATGAAACCACGAAGTAAGTACTTAAATATATCAGTATGGAACAGCCAAATCCCCACAGACGTACAGACGCCAGCACATCAAGATACTACAATCTCTCAAAGGACAATGCTTATGGATGTATGGAATCCCATACCATGCTGCATCAAAGTCAAACTTTTGTTTATTTATTTTGTTTGACATGTCATACACGAATGGCGATTATTGCTCTAAAAAATGATAATCATTTAAATAAAAATTCTATTCTATTTTATTCTAGTTATTTTTAATTAATGTAGAATCTGAAAAGTATATTTTTTTACATGTTTTTTGAAAGACGTGATCATGACATTTTCAAAATTATATTAATCACATCATTTAAAACGGAACGTCATTTATAGGGAATGCAACAATATCAAAACTTTTTTACTTTAAATTAAATTCCCTGTTCAAAAATCAAATCCCCGACGCATAATGTCGTAAAAAATTATAAAAATAATTACTATAATATTTTGATCTTGATGCATGATACGTTTTGGTCTTACGGTCATTGTTCTTTCTTTAATAGATTTCCAACTTTATCGCTAAAGCATTAGGTTCAAGGTTGATTGGAAAAATTTGTGGGCGAATGGTATCCACATTGCTGAATTTTGGGCCAAACAAATTTAAGAAAAAATACTATATTTTTGCAATCGACACGCTAAGAAGAAGAAGTATCTACCAGAAATAAAACTCGTAAAACAATCTTCATAAAAATGTCATAACTGTCAAGATCCCCGCATAAAACCAACTAAAAATAAACTATCGTGGAACCACGAAGTAAATATACCAGCATGGAACAGTCGAACCCCCACAAACGTACCTAAGCTAATATGAAATTAAAGGAGGGTTAGAAAATGGTAATTTCCATAGTGATTATTAAGCAATGTAGCCAATGTAGGGGGAGTGAATGCAACAGTAATGTGTCACTGTCGGCGGCAATCATGACACGTTCCTACGAGGCTTACCTTGAATTTTATTCAGGCACGTAAAGTTTTTGTTCAGTTTTTCTAAGAATTTTGTTGGAATTCCAGTTTAATAGAGTGATTTCCTGGTTTTTAAGCACCTACCTTTGTAAATGCTTAAGTAGGTTCTTCTTACAGGTTTGTTATTATTTTTAATCGTAGTTTATAATAAGTAGGATAAAAAATCACGTAAAATCGGCTGAAAGGATTTAGATGAAAGACACACAGATAGACTATTCTAATCTGGATTAACATAAAGGACTATTTATACTGATATTCCCACGGGATCGAGAATTATGCGGGTAAAACTGGGGGGCGCTGCTAGTGAGTTATAAACACGTTACAGTATTTAATATTCAAAGAGCCAGTTTAGAGAAACAGTCCCTAAGCTTATGGCCGACTGCTGTAATTTACTTTTCGTTATTGGTTAAAATTAAGACTACTTTATCTTTACTAATAACGAAGAAAATACCTCATCGCTTTGCTCATAGTAGACCCTGTTATATGGAAGTAGCTATCACGGGTATAATTAGTATACGAATCTATTTATATGCCCAGTTTGGCAATCACAAATGCTACCATTGGTAAGCAAAGCGTTTTTTGTTTATAAGAACCGAGCATTAATGTTTATTAAGTCGCTTTATACTCATTTGTAATTTTTATGACTGTATCTACCTATCTAGTAATATGTAGATTGTAGGTCGTCGTCTGCCTAGTCTTTTCCCAACAACATATGTTGGGGTCAGCTTCCAGTCTAACCGGATGCAGCTGAGTACCAGTACTTTACATGGAGCGACTGCTTATCTTACCTCCACAAACTAGACTCCCAAACCAGTAACTACTGGGTAATACGAAACCCTTTGGTAAGACTGGTTGTCAGACTTTCGGGATTCTGACGACCCGTAACGACTGTCAAAGATCCACGAATGACAGCCGGGACCAACGGCTTAACGTGCTTTCCGAGGCACGAAGGGGTCTTGGTATATAAAGATGGTCACCTATCCACGGACCAACCGTGGCAAGCGTAGCTTAACCTGATTGATCGACCAATGCGGCTGTTATTACTTAGCCACAGGAGATAAACCCTATCGTAACTAATGCTAACAGATTCATTTCAATTGTCTCCAGATCAAGAGATCAACAGTATAAAAACTGGAACCATCCCGTCTGCCACAGTCACGTAAAAAGTAGCATTAGGAGCGGCAAACTGCAGAGAAGCAGGACTTAACAATCTATCAGAGAGTTGGAACAAAATTCACGAGTGCACAGCGCAACTGGCGCACACTGGGTGCGATTTAGAGTTTCATGGACAAAAACTATGACAAAAAGGAACATATATGTGTTTGGCAGTTTGTCTGTATCTGTCAGTCGTGTCCCTCAGTCATACCTTATGTGGATAAGTTTATGCTTTAACTGTAAACTACGCTTAAAATAACTTAAAAAACAGGGAATTTCCAAAAAAAAATACCTTCGATTAAACGATTGTGCTTATTAAAAATATCCCAAAAATTTAAAACAATATCCTACTAATATCATAAACGCGAAAGTTTGCATGGATGGAAGGATGGATAGACGTTTGTTACTCTTTCACGCAAAAACTACTGAACGGATTTGGATCAAATTTGGCACACACAATATTTATAACCAGGATTAATATATATGATATTTTTATCTCGATATTTTCACGGGATCGTAACGGGTGCGGGTGAAATCGCGGGGCGCAGCTAGTTAAAAATATCTCTAAACTTTAAAACAATATTGTTTATAAATTAATTTTCTCTATGTAATTATTTATTTATTTATTTTTAAAACACTTAACCTAATTCATATTCATTTTTAGCCACACAACGAAAACCTCTCAGGGTTTATCTACATGTTGGCAAGCCGCTTTAAACAATGTTAACAATATATTCAAAACGTCATAAGACTATCGTTCTTCATGAAGCCAAATGCAATTGTACGATTACCAAATGGAAACCAGATACATTGATGTTCGTATAATCCTTTGTGTAACTTCGTGAACAGAACTCCGAATCGGGTCCACTGTGCATCGTTTTATTACATTTTCAATACCACCAGATGATGCGATTCTCGGGCATTGGTCAGCTCGGCTATCTTATTGTGCCCCTGATTGTGTTTCCAGTTCGGAATTGACGTAGCTTGTATTTTCACAATACGAGCTTTTGAAATTAATTACGAATAGATACCTATTGCTTTTGTATCTTGTCTTCTTCCCAGCGATAGCACTAGGAAGTGGTGAAAGACGGGCGTTTTTCGGGGACTCTCTTTTGTAATTTTGACGTTCGAAAAGTGCTGATTCTCAGCCTAATTTAATAAATGACTTTTGATTTTGATTTTGTGTGAAGTATTTGTTGAGTTTTTGAGCTATTTTTAACCCCCGACGCAAAAACGACGGGGTGTTATAAGTTTGACGTGTCTCTCTGTGTGTGTGTGTGTGTGTATGTCTGTCTGTGGCATCGTAGCTCCCGAACGGATGAACCGATTTTAATTTTGTTTTTCTTGTTTGAAAGGTGAATTTGTCGGGAGTGTTCTTAGCTATGTTTGATGAAAATCGGTCCAAGATGGCCGCCGCTACAAAATGGCGGATTACATATTTTTTCACAACTCCCTCAATATGGGTATCAAATGAAAGGGCTTGACTAGTAAAATACTATACATTATGATAAATTTCAAATCCAAGATGGCCGCCACCACAAAATGGCAAATTACATTTTTTTTTCACAACTCCCTCAATATGGGTATCAAATGAAAGGGCTTGACTAGTAGAATACTATACACTATGACAAATTTCAAATCCAAGATGGCCACCACAAAATGGCGAATTACAAAAAACCTGATTAAATACCAAATTATCTGAATCTTAAAACGCAAGAAAATAAAAGAAAAGAAATAATAAGGAGACCCTACAAAAAGCATGAAATAAAAAATTAAATTAAAAATTAAAAAAAAACCCCCGACTACATGAAACCCTATAAAAAGAAAAAAATAACCTTGAAATTATGACCCTACGTAAGTACGTATGAAATTTTTTGATTAAATATTGTCCTGTCGGGGGCCCGCTACTATTTTAAACTTTAACAGAACGTTAGGCTAATAATTAGAGCGGTCCCCCGACGGGACAACATTTAATCAAAAAATTTCATACGTACTTACGTAGGGTCATAATTTCAAGGTTATTTTTGTCTTTTTATAGGGTTTCATGTAGTCGGGGGTTTTTTTAAATTTTTAATTTAATTTTTTGATTAAAGATGTACCCTGTTGGTAGGTGATTTTATACTAAGGTTACCAAATCGATGTTATTCGAGTAATCGAGTATATTTCATTGGTAATGGTTGGCAGATGTAACGTACTAATTTATAGCTAATTAGCTTTTGCTAAGGCTTCGCCCGCACGAAGTTCGGAAATTATCCCACGGGAATCAACTACCGGGATGAAAAGTATCGTATATATTTGTGCATAACCCAGCACCCTAATTGCGTAACACACTATCATTCAATACATCCATTGCTTCATATTTTCGAGAGAAAAAAATCTGCTCAGCAACGTAAATAACGCAATGAATGTTGTTGAACTGTCAAAATAAAAGCCATTCCTACTAAGTGTGTAACGCAAATACCCCCCAGGTCCTGGTTTTCCTGATTTTTGGTTTTTTCAAAATTCATCAAAATCCGTTCAGCCGTTAAAACGTCAAAAGATAAAAAACAGACAGACAAAGTCCTTTTACTCGCATTTAGGAGTAATTCATCAAGTCGTGCTGCATGCCTACGGCCCAGGACGACTTGCAGAAAGTCACAATAATAATAATTATTTTCATTCTGCAACTCGTCTCATGTTTCTTTCTGTGTGGAACTTTAAACTTTATCAACGTTTGGTACGTTTGGTACGTGGTAAGACAAGATATAACAATATTTTTTTTTAAGAATTTTTTACTTTTTATCTTCGTTCTGTTCATAGATTATTTAATATTAAAAAAGTCAGTACCTACTAAACAGTTTATTGTTTCATTTTACAAGCACACGTGTTATCCGAAATTAATACGAATGGTAGACATCATTAGGTTATCAGGTAAGTAAACAATGATTATAGTGCGGTGGTTAATTTTGAAGTAAGACAGATCTATGAAAAGAATGAAGAGTTGTGATGATTAAATATTTTATAACAACTTATTTTTTTAACCGACTTCTAAAAAGGAGGAGGTTCTCAATTCGGATGTTTGTATTTTTTTTATTTTTTTTTTTATGTTTGTTCGCGCATATCTCCGTCGCTTGCCAACCGATTTGAAAAAATATTTTTTTGTTAGAAAGGGTATACTTCCCAAATGGACCCATAGAAATTTCATCAAAAACGGTTTAGTAGTTTGGTTTTTAAACCAAAATTACTGGTAAAAATTACAACTTAAAAGTGAAAAATAAAAACTTTTTTGCAAAAAAAAAACAACCGACTTCCAAAAACGACACTACAAAGTGAAAAATAACTTTAATTTCGGAAGTCGGTGGTAAATAACGAAAATGCGAATCCAACGACACCGACTTCCGAAATTAAAGTTATTTTTCACTTTGTAGTGTCGTTTTTGGAAGTCGGTTGTTTTTTTTTAATTATTTCCACACTGACACTTTTGCTACGGATTGTACCTTTTCCCATTTAGATAGTAACATGAGACGAAATGCAGAATGAAAATATTATTTATTTTGATTTTCTGCAAGTCGTCCTAAATGGGCCGTAGGCATGTACACACGGCTACACATCAAGCTATGCAAAACCAGTATTGGCTGACCGTTCATTGTGAGAAAATATCATACAAAGTGAGGCCAAGACAAACTGGTTTTGTATAGCTTGACGTGTAGCCATGCGTACGAGTAGTACGGGTTGATGAATTACTCGTATTTAGAGTATTAATATGGAGTTATTGGCTTTCATTTTAATTGGAAGATTAACAATAATTGGTATAAGGTTCACTAAGGTCACTAAATCTGTATCACGCACACGATTCATTTTGTTCATTACCGATAGATTAGCTAAGGCCCATACGTAATCAAACAAGAACGACTAGTTAGAAGTCTCCCCAAAGTTTCAAATTAATTTGAAGTTAAACACTTAATTGGACGTTACCATATTAAAGTGGGTTTGAATTGCTAACGTAACATTGTATGTAACATGTTACAGCAACGCAAGACTTAGTTGCAGTAACGCTTGAATATAATGTGAGCTGTAAAGCGCGCTTCCTTATTACAGTAAATTATTGTTTTGAGTAGTTTACATATTAACTCAGTTGTTTTAACTGGAAAATTAAGAAATGAAAGTACCTAGCTCCAATATCATCTGCCTAGCCTTTTACCAACTATGTCGGGGTCGGCTTCCTGTCTAACCGGATGCAGCTGAATACCAGTATTTTACATGGAGCGACTGCTTATCTGACCTCTACAACCCAGTTACTGGGTAATACGATACCACTTGGTAAGACTGGTTGTCAGACTTTCGGGTTTCTGACGACCATAACGTTAACGTCATTCCCAAGGCACGGAGGGGTCTTGGTATGTGAAGATGGTCACCCATCCACGGATCAACCGCGGCAAGCATAGCAAAACCTGATCGATCGACCCGTGCGGCTGTTATTACTTAACCACTAGCCACAAGCTCTTAATTTTCCCGCCCGTTAATATAGCTTATCGTGACTCAGAAAAACCTCTGGTTGAGAGCGTCGCGTCATCCCTGTCAAGAATTATTGTGTGACATTTTTTTTCTTAAGTTATTATAATGCTGGTTGCATAAAATGGCTCAAATAGAAAGAAAAAAATACGTTTATTTCCGGTAGGTAAACATGACGCAGGTTGGGGGAAAATATGCGTCACATCCACGCAAAACGTCCATCGCTCAGCATAAATGCTAAGACCATGCAAGACAGAGCCCCGGCGCTGTTTTTCAGGGAAAACTACGTGAAATTCACCACAATATTGTATTACGACCATTTCAGACGAAGGACGTCAGACTTTTGTAAAAATTTTGTTATGATAACCTGACAACACGGTTGGCGAATTTGCAGAACGACTGTTTTTTCCGCTGCAGGTCTCGGGTTCAAACCTCACGTGGAAAAATTTTCGTATGGCCTACCCATAGTTTTCCATTTAGTAAATTTTCCGGAGGTAAATACACATACATTATGAATTATATTATTATCCTAACCCTATCGATGAATATGAAAACAGATCTAGATTTATCTGTCCATTATTTACACGTATAGGACATATATCACAAAACATTAGAGCTAACGCAACAAATAAATCACACATATGTTGTATATATAGCTAAAAAAAATAAATAGAAGTCAGATCATCATGATTAATGATAACGCGTTGCTAGTAAGCGGGCGTACCAAAAACGCGGCGTTTAGATCATACGTTTGCGATATACATAGGGTTGTCATCAGCAATTTCGTTTTCCGTAATTAGAGTAGACGGTTTGATGGAGAAACCCACATTGCAAAGCCTTCTTACTGGGTTAAAAATTTAGGATAGAAGGCTAATTTCAAGAGAGACAAGTAACGTCTTAGAAACTTAGTCCAACATCTGACGTAGTTCAAACTCAAAGCATTTATTTCAATTAAACCGTTTAGAGGCACGTTTGAATTGTCAAGGCGTTGGTCAGTCGGAATTGGAAATATGAAGCTAGTTGCCCATTCCAAAGCATAGTAGGTACCTATACGGACAAAAAACTCCATAGACACTGTTTTAAATTATATTGTTATAAAAGTATTAGTTACATCTTAATGTTGGATTTAAATGTGAGAACGATGTAAAAAAGACCTATACGTTAAGATCACCCAGAGTACAGCAAAAAGAAACAAAAAAAAAAAAAAACAATCCAAAAATAAAATAAGCCGTGGCAGCTAAAAGACGATCAGTCCCAACCGTCGGCGCCCGTCCATGAACACCACGCATGGATCAGCACCCATTCAGCTCAAGTCAGTTAGTCTCAAGGAATTTCAACCTAAATTAAGGTTTTGATTCTTCTAGTGTACATACGTGTGTCTTAAATGGAAACCCAAATCTAGATTAAATACTTAGAATTGCAACAACGCCCAAGGTACGTGACATATGACGTGACGAAGGAGAAGAATATAGATGAATTAAAAAACGTGAAGAAATTATTAATCAAAAAATCCATTATTCAGCCAATCAATATCAACGACCAAACCAAACAAAAATTACAAGAAATATTCTCACCTGGCACACCACAGAAATTCCTATATTTACTTACCGAAAACAAATCAGAGCAAATCTCTCTCCCTAAGGAAAACTATCTCGATTCCCACAGTAAACAAAATCAGAAGAAAAAATATATGTGAGGCTTAGGTGCGGCAACCCTAAATATAAGGCTTCGGTTTAATTTATCACTTGGTCCGCAAACTCTTGATTAATACGTATAGTAACATCACACGATAGTCTGTTTCGTATACGGGTTCGTTTATCGCGTTGCTGCGGTAGCTAAGCGATCCAACTTTAATTTGTTGTTGTTTTTTTTTTGCTTTTCTGTGCTTATTGGAAGGAAATTGCTACCTAATAGAATAGTGTTAGGAGGATATAATGTAGGTCATGTTGTTGTGAAAAATTAGGCTAGTCTAATTTAAATAAGAAAAAATCCGGCAGTCGCTAATCACCGAATTCAAGCCTGTTTTATTCGAATTTTCTTCCACGAATCGACATTTTCTCTGTGCTACTAAATTCATAATAAAGTTTGATATTTTTTTAAAGACTGAAAACAATATAGGTACTAGTATTCCAAATGAAATGTTTAATACTGTAGTAGTCTGTAAGCTATCCTAGGAATACATTAAATAAAGTGATACTTATAATGTAAATCATGTTTATGAAATCTGTTCCTTTACGGAAAATCCACCCAGTTTTATTTCTTTCCCTTTATCGAGTTTCATTAGAGTATTAATAAAACAATAATCTCGTAAGCACCTAGTATCTAACAAGTATTTAGTACTAACTTGTAGATTACTTAATAGTTGAACACATGTTTTGGATGTGGGTAAACTTCAGGCAATATCTGTACACTACACTGTCAAGGTGGGGGAGCAGGCACCTATTCCGTCTTGAATGGAAACTTATTACCTACCTCCTATAAGGCTGTGCACAGGTTGGCACAAAGAGCCATGGAGAGTTCCATGCTTGGCATAAGGGCCTTATGATAAGGCCTATTTATCAACTAGTTCCTGCTTGATTCCCGTATTAAAATTCGTTTTATTTTACTTGTCATAGGATAGCAACTTCATCATCGTTCTTATAAAAATACCAAACACAATTTATTCATCTCAAGTCAGGGAAATTATTTGCTTAGCAAATTACTAGATAGGTATACTAGTTTATTCACAAAGACACAACAATTACTAGATTGAACTTATTCAACCAGATAGATTAACAATAAAATTGAAGTAGCTATAAGGGCTGATTCTTCAATCATCTGATAACTTTATTCGAGGAATAATTTTGAAATTGTGACAGTTATTTTATGCAAAAACTGTCAAACGCCAACTTTATTCTTCGAATGAAAGTTATCTGGCGATGGTAAAACCAACCCTTATTTTACTTGTCATAGGATAGCAACTTCATCATTGTTCTTATATAGTTCGTGTACTCAAATCACAACTGTCATAACTTGACAGTTGCATGATACTGCCATAACACTGCAAATTGGCGTAGTGTGTCAATTTGATTTACAATTAATTTCCCTAACCGTAGGTAATTCGGTATAGAAAGTAAATGCTTTATTAAACAAGGTGTAAGAGGCATCGACGTGCAAACTGTGTGTACCTAGGGTAAAATCGTTAAATATTTTATCGTAACACTCTCGACTAATACAAGACACTGCACTACCCGTGTCACATTCCATAGCTATTTTCTTATTATGCACGTTCAACGTTATGTAAATAGGTTTGCAACTGGATATAGACAGTCGATTCAATTCAGTACATCATTTTAGATCCAGCAGAGTTGCCATTTAACGTCGGTTATTAAGTACTTTTTACTGAAGTAAATTTTCGAGGGTCTAGAATCATGTGCTGAATTTATGTTACTCACAGTTTGCGTGACGATTTCCCATACACCGTGTTTTTACTTGTACTAACGGATAAATTTCTGACTCCTTTATTACACGCAGCTAATACGCTCTCAATACAGCAGGAACATCGACGCGAAACCTGTTACCATGGATTCAGTACCCCCCTGCGTAGAAACTTGAAGTCGGTTATGTAAAAACACAAATTGCTGTTCCATACATTTTAACTGCATAGGCACTGCACTTTTTTTAGGTACTGCTTTTTTTTGACAGCCGAAAACTTTCTAGGGCGTCTAGAACCATGCGCTGAATTCATGATAACAGTTTGCACGTCGATGTCCCTGCCACTCTGTATAGTACAATTTCCTAATTACTCCGCACATAATTATACCATGATAGAACTTCATATACCTACATACCTACCTATTGAATCTAAAATATACTGCAGTAACTTAGAACAAAGCGAAAACTGCTCTCACGCCAAGTTTGCATTAGCTATGAAAGCGCTTGCTGCATTTTGTTTTTTTTTTTTCAGCAAAAAGTAATAGTGCAGCTCTGAGGTCTTAATCTAATACCGCTTAATCTCAACCGTCACATGGTGGCCTAGTTTTTGACATGGTTTTGTTTGAACTAGATATTTTGCTTTGAAAATGGCGGAAGCTCTAATTTATTTTCAGGCTGCGGTTTGCTCTGTTCACGAATTATTTTTTTACAAAGTAAAACAATAGGCTGGAACGACTCTGGGCTTGCTTTACGAAATAAAAATTTAAGAATTTATATGATTACTAGCTTCTGCCCGCGGCTTCGCCCGCGTGGATGTCGGAAATTATCCCACGGGAACGTGCTAACAGAATAAAATGTATGTGCTTCCCCAGGATGCCATCCATCTCGCGGGCCCTTTGTGGCTAATTACAATAGAAAACCAATTGTGTCTCATTAGTGGTGATTAAGAGGGTACCTATATGATATCTTTACCTAAGTACCTACCTAATTAAAAAAAAATACCCTACCTAAATAAACCTATTTCTGATGATAACTAATCTAAACTCAATAAATAAGCAAAATCCCTAAAAACTAATATCTATACGAATGACTTATCCTACCTAACAGTATTATAAAATAACCTACGGTCACTACGTACACTAACAAATATACTAACTATACTATAAAATTAAAATCTATACCTACGACTTATAAAATTAAACCTAAATAACTCTAAAAACTAAAAGGATTAAAAATGAACTCCATTGCGGGTGACTTAACCTACGACAAACTTATTATTTGCAGTTGGTGTAGTAATCGGGTCTAGGGATCGAACCGCAAAATTAAGTTTGTTTTTTATTGTATATACTTTTCCGGGATAAAAAGTACCCAGTGTGGTGCCCAGGATATTAAAGAATAATTATACCAAGTTTCAACGTAATCGAACCGGCAGTTTTTGCGTGATGCCTGAACAAACAGACAGACAGACAGACAGACAGACAGACAGACAGACAGACAGACCGACAGACAGACAGACAAAAATTTTTTTAATCACATTTTTGGGTTCGGTGTCGGTCTAGTAACACCCCCTGCCATTTATTTTTTTTATATTTTCAATGTACAGAATTTTCACTTCTACAGATTTATTATAAGTATAGATAATGCTGGTATGATCGCATCTTATATTTTATGAATCGAAACTAAATGGTTTCCAAAGAAGAATAAGATAAGCCTATGACGGTATTATTTATCTGTTAGCTAGTCTATGTGGATAATTATATCTCATTACATAATCAGCCCACAATGCGCCCTCTGCTGGGACACAGGCCTCATTTCCGTGAAAAGCAGAGTCATAATGCCACCAGCTCAGTGCGGGATGCTAGATGTCGCATGTCTTCAAATTTTTGGTTCTAGGAAATGCTAGTTTCCTCGCAATGTTTTCCTTCACCATTTTGAGAGCAGTGGTGATGGGCTGTTATAGCCTGTTAACAAGTCTTATGCAAAATTATATCTCATTAAATGATAAAATATTATCATTAAAATACTAGAAATTCTGAATAATAAAATATAGAAAATCAGTTTCCTGTTGACCCAAAATTCATAATATTATGATCACATATTGACTACTGGCACGAGAACTGAATAACACATTGTTGATAAAAGGGGAAGTCATCCCGTGATGTATGACCGCTGTAATACGGACAGACAACTATGAATAATACATGTATGGTGCTAGTAATAATCTGTGAGCATCTCCATTGAATGGAGTATGTTGCTGATGAGTGCACGAGATTCGATCGTTATTTTGGGTTATGATTCATTGAGGAAATTCGCATGTTCATTTGTTTGGGTGTGAGCATAAGTTTTCTTATAAATAGTCTGCTACATCAATATTTAAGAGGGTGCACACAGGTCCACTAGCGCCACTCCTTTAAAAAAATATTATCTCGTGACTGAGAACGAAGAACTGAAAAGCGGCCACATTCCTATATGTCGTATTTAGTTGCTTCGTGTCTCAATATGAAACTTAATAAAAGGTATTAGAAAATTCTAGACACACTTACCGAGGTCGCTGATTGAGCAGATTTTCATAATTCCTTCTCAGTCACGAGATAATATTTTTTTAAAGGAGTGGCGCTAGTGGACCGTTGTACAGGTCCAGTTGAAAACCAGCGTCAGACACTAGCTGTCGGGCATTTTTGCTGAACTGGGCCTTTTTGGCGCAGCCGTGAGGCACACTTTCCTGCGATTTTCTTACATCGGACTTCACACTTTTTATTTAATCTCTTATTTTTTTTATTGTCTGTTTTGTCTGATGTGTGTATCTGGTGTATTGTGTGTCTTTTAGTTTGTGCCAAATAAATGTATTTTCTTTCTTCTTTCTTTCTACACGCTCTTAATACGAAAGAATAAAATAAAAAAATCGAACCATGCGGCAGGGATTATCCTGTGCCTTTTTATGTATAGCATTATCAGCCAATTATGTTCCCACTACTGGGACACGGGAATTCTCTCGGCGAGAGGGAGTGGGCCGTAATCCACCACGCGGGCCTAGTACGGGTTGGTAGAAGTCACATATCTATTTTTATGTATTCTAGTGTTAATATTTTCTTAGAGTTACAGATAAACTCCCCAATTAACTGCATGATTCTCATAAGATAACGGAGGGCTTCTAAAAGTTCCGCGACTTTCGAGAGGCCTCCGTTCATGACCGAAACTAGTCGCTCAGCCCGAAACAAGCACGAGAGTAATCAATCAATCTACCTCGCCTTTTCCCATGTAGGGTCAACTTCCCGTCTGCCCAGTGCAGCTGAATATCAGTATTTTAAACTCCAGAACCCTAGAATCCCGGAGTTACTGGGTAACACGACACTTTTGGTAACACCGGTTATCAACTTTTGGGCTTTTTATAATCCGTAACTACTGTCAAAGATCTAGTCGGGATCAATGGCTTAACGTGCATTATAAGGCACGGAGTTGTCTTGATATTATGTTATGCACGAGAGCATAAAACTGTAAACAATTATACTGGAAACATGGATCTGACAAAATTAATCGAATAAATAAAAAACAGTAAGAAAAATCAATCATCTCATTCAACTCAATAATCAATCGAAAAGAAACAACACCAATCGAATTCCAGATTCAATTAATCGAATCCAAAAATAAAGGGTGCTGATCACCGATGCGCAATAATCGTGTAAACTCGGTTTCAGTTTACAGTTGCCGTATTAAGCCTGTGAGTGGGCAGGCGGAGGCAATCGCGTGCAGTCTGCGACACGCTTTCATTCAGCTGGTAATGTGTGGATTAACTCATAATTTATTTATTGTGGAGATCAAATTTTATGATAAAGGTTTTGATTTTTGTGATTTCTTAAGCTTTTTGATAGCACTCGTTATTATCAAAATTGTTAGTTGCTAGTCCCTGAAGGCTGAACTATGGTTTCTTGTAAGTCGATGCTTGACAGCTGATGTTCAGAAGGCTTTAATTTTTTTTTTTACTTGTATAGGTACTTAAGTATAATTAAGTTCTAGCTTAGTTTTGGTTATTAATTCCCAAACTAGTTCAAGCATCCTTATGCTTGATCATTTCCTGTTACTTAATAGGAAATTTTTCCTTAGCTATTAAAATTAGTCGAAAAATGTATGTGTATACTCGTAATACCTTGTATAGTTTACATTTTGAATTTTTGAGCATTCTTCTTAAAATTATCCCAGAACAGTAACATTTACAACTGTAATTTTATTAATGGCCAGCCCGAAAGCCGGCAGCCTCTAAAACCTATAAAATGACATCCTATCACAATCTCTAATCCTCATAAAAAACGACAACAAAAAAATATTTAACTCGGTGTTATCGCAGCAGAATTTACTAGCTCGACAGAAAGGCAGCGATGTGTCACAAATGCTGCGACGGGTTGCATCCAGCGCTTTGTTGAATGAAATCAAAAACAAACTGCGCTGACAATCGCGACATCGACGGCCTATTTGTGTTACTCGTGTGTTTCTGCCTTTCTGAATATGATATGATATGCTGCATACTCGTTTTTTCCCTTTGAGTGGTGAGCATTGAGCATTATGTTTTGTGAAAAGTTTTGTCGTTTCATCTCGATTACCTGCCTGAGCACTATCGTGTGGTTGCTAAATTACTGGATAACAATGCTTTTGTGTTGTTTCCTAGAGTGAGTGTGTTTTATGATTATAATATTATAATTCCTTGGATAGAAGAGAGCCTATCTTTGACAAAGCCTAAGCTATGTCAGACGTGGGCAGTCTCTTCTATCCATTTCAGCCATAGTAATATCCATTCTATTCTTCTATTAAATGCTGATTATACTAACATAATCAGCATTTAATGTTCTCACTGTTGGGACACAGGCCTAATAAAGGGCCTTTCGGGTTGGTAGATGTCCCATGTCTTCGATTTTTTGGTTCTAGGAGCAAAGCTTATCTGCAGTTATAAATCAAAAACTTTTTCGATTCATTCTATTTTGGTTTTCTACATAAACATAATAAGTACTTTTCTACATAAACTAATAACTCTGTGACAAAATAAATTGAGCCTAAAACAGCGCCAGTAACCACACTATCTACATAATTACACGCCATGAAAACGTCTCCGCCATTACCATTTCCAAGCGTCACTTTACTAAGTCTCACTTAAAGCAACAATAAAAGGCCCACAGATTATGTTTTAAAGAAAGGCCGAGTGTTGGCACGCGAGCGTGGGGCGGTCAGCGGACCTCAAGTAACAATTACTTGGTCATGCGAGCAACCAATCCATCAATGGCCACTCGGTTCCTACTCTAAGGCAATTTCCGGAACCCTTATCTACCTCAACCTATGAGCATTTACTTGGTGGTTTGTTTAACAGAATTAATCCAGTTGACAAGGATCTTTGGCAAGGCCGCTCCTTGTTTGCGCTTTTGTTGTTTCAGTTTCGCATCGAACGTCGTCTTGGCACACGAGAGGATACGAAACTAGATCCCGCACGGACAATATAGGATAGGATGGCGATGTCTGCACTACGTTGCTTTTAAAAAGAACATGGCCACTTAATTTTAAAAAGCTTTTCTGCTGCAGGAAATAATACTAACAACTCACTTTTTAAAGCGCATGAATAAACGCGTTCACCGAAGCCAAGTAAACGATATTCACAGGCATAAAAATAGGACATTATTATTAAATTCTTTTCATAAGCGAGGTCTTGAGCCGCGTAAAGCTCCCACACTGTGTGCATAATTCTTTAATAAGTAATAGCCTTTTGAAATACTGCGACACCGTTCATATTTTCAGTAGAATTTATAGGAAGTAAGCAACGAGCGGCCGACGACGGCTCGTTTAATTATTTTGCTCTTGTTTGCACAAAATTAAGATTGTGTTATGAGTTATATACTGTTAATAGAAGAAATAGCATGCAGGCTTTTGTTTTTAATAGAAGCCAATGGCTCAACAGTGTTTGTCACTTTAATAATGCGTGCTTTAGATGGCTCTCTCTATTGCACAGAGCTAAAGCGTTGTGCACACTTGAGCACGTATCTTCATATGGTTTTTTCAATACTATCCACAAGAATTTTTTCAATTCTTTAAAGAAATTTTTCAATTCTTTAAAGAAATTTTTCAATTCTTTAAAGAAATTTTTCAATTCTTTAAAGAAAATTTTCAATTTATTTTCAGTACTGTAACAAAAATGTTTCAAATAACATAATTATGTATCATAACATCACACCCGTATTCCCCGAAGGCTTAGGCAGAGATGTACCTACCTGTAGTAAAGTCCTCCAGACCAAATTTCGGCCATGGCGACCAATCTCAGCGGAGATCAGAGGGTCAATTCTCGTAATTTTAAGAACATTCACAGTCTGATCTCAGTCTGTCAAAAATACCTGTAATGTCCCTACATTTTTGACATTTGCTGGTCGCCGATATGAGACGGCGACTAGATTTTTATCGTTTTAAATTACAAGAATTTGCCTTCAGCCTTCGGCGCGGGATATATTAAGTATAGTGCATAAGTATGTGCGCCGACATAGATGCGCTCTCTCTTCCCTCACTCACATTGTCTGAAGGGGTGGCAATCCGATACGACCGGAGAGAGATCAAGCGCAGGACCAACGGCTTAACGTGTTTTTCAAGCCACCGCCAATTTCCAAACTCGGGGCTGTTACTAGGAAATTCCCAATGGAAAAACCCAATAACACTCTGCCTGACCCAGCAATCGAACCCAGGACTCCACATGCAGCAGTTGCGCTTACGACCACGAAACGAACGGGGCAGTCGGGGCAGTGCACCTGTTCTACCCACATTAAATATAAAAGTACTTACAATAAAAAAATAGACTATGATTATGTCTCGAGATTGAAATCAAGATTTTTGTGGTAGTAGTCCCAACGATACGTAACTTTACCTTGTCATATTGTAGGTGGGAATCGATGATCAATTTATAGATCCAGCCGCCAAAACTTTGCAGACTTTTTATTGAAGAAGTGGAAGATTTTTCACTTATCTAACTTTCACGTAGGTAGGTACTTATCTACGTGTCGCAAAGAATTGATTTACTACTTTTTACTAGTTTGTAGGGAGGACGAAAGTTGGTTCATAGTCAGGCGCCATTCTAAACTTATGTTCGATCAGATCGATTTTTTTTTAATTTATTTACCATTTATGTGCACACATATATGTATAAACAGTCAAGAAAAACAGAACAGAAAAAATAGGTACAGAGGTGATGCTTATTTCACAAGAAATCTCTTCCAGCACACCGAGACGAGACAGGACAATAGATACAGAGATGTAGACAGCGTATGAAATAGTAAAGGAGACAAAAAAATAATACATACAATCAAAAACAATTCGCATAAAAAACTAAACAAAAATTACGAGAATATACTAACATACATACAAATAAACATACACACATACATACTTCTAAAATAAATATCACTAAAATGATAATAATTATATCATACTCAAAATAATAAATACATACATAACATAATGAAGTGGACAGATAGTGTTCTTTTAATCTTCTTTTAAAAACTGCAACAGTTTGGCAGTCCCTAATGTCAGGCGGTAGTGAACTCCACAACCGCACCGCTTAAATGACCTCTCCCGCTCTGGGCTCTCCCGAAAGGGCGTGTCAGACTTTTACTGACTAAAATCCACCCGGGTTCCTTCAGTTGCCTATGCCAGGGGCCACGGTATCTCTTTCGAACAACCCGCGGCCCTGGTGGGCGATTGCATACCCTGCACACGTAACGCGCGAATTTGCACGAAGACTCGTTGTGGTTAACGCCATACACCCGACACAGCCGCTGTGGCCGAGCTCGCTCCTCTGGCCAAGCCCGCTCACCCGGTACCGGCAGCGTCGACTCGTGGCCCATGGCCCTCTCCCGCACGTCTCGACGCTCGCGCACATCCCATCGCGCGACGTTCGGCTGCCCGCCGCACATCTCCACGCCCGTTATTTGTTGCTTCACCGCCATTGCTTGACACGTCACCGTCGCCGACTTAGGCCCGTCGACGACGGCGGCGTCTTTCTCCGTCGATTCCATGCTGGCGGCAAGCTTATACGCTTTGGCGTGATCCAGTTTGAGTTCTGCGAATAACCGTTGTCTAATATTTTCGCTGGCTATTCCACACACCAATTGATCTCGTACACTTTCTTCGAGCCAACTTCCAAACTCACAGTTTTTCGACATCTTTTTAAGTACCGCCACGTAGTCGGCTATTGTTTCGCCCTCCTTCTGCTTCCTATCAAACCCAGCCAACTTGCCGAGAGGTATAAATTCAGGCAATTTATACCTCTCGGCAAGTTCGCTGGGTTTGAGTTGTAGATGTCTACACATTATTTCCGATAACTGATCAAACGTTTTAGTTTTTGGTTTATTTGGTGTACACAGGTTAACTAGCAATTCGTAACTCTCTGCTCCCATAACGGTTATTAACGTTGGCACATGTAAATCGTCCGGTATCTTGTTCGCCACAAAGTATTGTTTTAACCGTTCGACATATAGTTTCCAATCGTCTCTGTGCACATTAAACTCCGCAATTTTTCCGATGGACATCGTGAAATTTTATAAAATTACACCCGAAATGTTCAATACTCGTCGCCACTGAAGGATATGGAGGTACGTGGGTAGCAGGAGTGAAAGCAAACGACATCGACTTGGTAGCACAGCGTATAATCGCAGACTGGCGCGCCTTGACAATCATGAACAGTATTATATTTTGTTAACAACCTCCACAACCCAGTTACTGGGTAATACGATACCCCTTAGTAAGACTGGTTGTCAGACTTTCGGGCTTCTGACTACCCGTAACGACCGTCAAAGATCTACGAATGACAGCCGGGACCAACGGTTTAACGTGCTTTCCGAGGCACGGAGGGGACGTGTATGTAAAGATGGTCACCCATCCACAGACCAACCGTAGCTTAATCTGATCGATCGGCCTGGGCGGCTGTTATTATTTAGCCACGAGAGCCTACTCTTATAGCCATATTCTGTTTATAAAAAACTCATTTGTGAAAAATTGTGAAGCAACTTCAATAACCCACTCTACCATACATACAACCTTAGAATAAAGTACAAAATATTACTTTTCCTGTCTATAAAACGAACCGAAATTTACTTAACAAACTCCCTTAAAAAAGGTCACATTGAGGACATTAAGTTGAATGTTATGATCTCAGACTTTCCGCCATTTCTCTTGAACTTCGCCGATCGAAAACAATAACAAAAGGAAAAGATTTCCAACATTCATTGAAAAGGAAAGTTTGTGTAAGCGGAATCGTCGGATAACGGCAGGTGCAAATTTTAAGATCTGGAATCTTTTAATAATTAAGTTATTGAATTCTGATTTTCAGATTTTCTTGATTGAAAGAATATAGTTAAGTACTAGCTGCGCCCCGCGGTTTTACCCGCATAAGTTTCGATGCATATGTTAATCCTGGTTATAAACCATCTGTGTGCCAAATTTTATCCAAATCCGTTCAGTAGTATTTGCGTGAAACAGTAACAAACATACATCCATCCATCCATACAAACTTTCACGTTTATACTCGTAATATTAGTAGGGTTATACAGTGTTATTTTAGCCAGAGCTACATATCATTCGTGGATCTTTGACAGTCGTTACGGTAGTTCGTGGCCCAAAAGTCTGACAACCAAAGGGTATCGTATCACCCAGTAACTGGGTTGTGGAGGTCAGATAGGCAGTCACTCCATGTAAAATACTGGTATTAAGCTGCATCTGGTTAGGTTGGAAGCCGACCCCAACAGTTGGGAAAAAGCTAGGCAGCAGGGTTATTTTAAATTGGCTAGCTAAACTCTGCAGATGCGATGAGTAGCTAACTAACCAATTTAAAATAACCCTGTATGTATGTATCTCAGTCCAATATTAGACATAGGTATGTATGTAAAGTCAGGGAAATTAATTTCTTATTAAGCAATCATGCTTTCAAGATTTCCGGATATTCAAATCACAACTGTCATTCTTTGAAATGGCTATAACCCAGGAAATAGTCGTAGGATGTCAATTTGCTTAACAAATAATTTACCTGACTGTATTAAGCCTCTTTCAAATTGCACCGCGAAAGTTTCCGTTCATTGCGTCCGCGATTTTTTTATAAATTGCTACCTTTTTAGGGTTCCGTAGTCAACAAGGAACCCTTATAGTTTCGCCATGTCGTCTGTCTGTCTGTCTGTCTGTCTGTCCGCGGTTTAGCTCAAAAACTATTGGTACTAGAAAGTTTTAATTTGGCATAAGTATACACGGTAATGACGCCGAAAAAGTGGAAAAATAAAATGTTGAAAAAAATTATTATTTAGGGTACCTCCCCTACATCTAAAGTGGGGATGATAATTTTTTTTTGTCCTTCCCATAGTGTGGGATATCGTTGGATAGGCCTTTAAAAAATATTAGGGGTTTAGGAAGACCGTTTTTTGATTAAGTAAACCGTTCGTGACTTATCAAGCTTAAAAGTACCAATTTTCATTAGAGTCAAGTTTCCCCCCCCTCTACCAACTAAACGGTTGTAGTTAGAAATTCAAATGTCACGGCAGTAGTACCTATATATAACGAAGTTCAAAAGAAAACTGTCACACTTAAGTGGGCTTTACAAGTTTACGAGTAATAGTCGACCACACTCACTGTCTCGAACAACTCCATCGAAATGTCGATAGATGGCGCTAAGCGTCAGTTGTATCGAGCTATTTTTTCATTCCTAAATAAGTTATACAAAAAAAAAACAGTTGCTACACCGGCTATGACAAGACTTATCCAAATCTCAAAAAAAAAAAAATTAAAGATTTCCGTGCAAAATTGTCGGATCAGGTGAGGATTTGTACAGGAAGTCAAATTAGTAAGTAAATGATAAATGATTTTATTTTGTAAGTAGGTTTGTACAAACACTTTTACATGTCAATCATATTTTAAAACTAGATGAGGTCGGCGTTTCCTATCTGACTAGTCTGAGAAGAAAGGCCGAAACAAACTCATACGTCACAGTCTCTTTTAAAGTCCATACATAATCTTGGTCAGATCATATGAAGACCATGTAGGTCGATGTCTGAGATGGTCTTTTGAGGAAAGAACCACACAGATTGAGAGGACCTGTCCAGTCAGTGCATGCATATGTCAGAAATCGTGCAGCTCAACTCAAAACACGAACAATACCAAAGAAAGGACATTTGGGTAGGCCACATTAATTACTCAAACTGACAGACCATGACAAAAACTAACAGAACAGAGAGAAAAATAAAAAATAAAATGACCCACATAGTCTTCACATTCACAATAATTAAAATAATAGAATACTTTACAAAGTAAGCAAATGTCATAGTATACATCAAATTCATTAATGTCAAAGTGTATATAAAAAAACAACAACAAAACAAAATAAAAACATTCAATATGTCAAAATTGGAAGCAGCTTAATCCCAAGCCTTTTTGTCCTCGATATAAGCCTTAACGGTAGGCTTTCTGGCACAACTTACGTTTAATGAATGATTTGAATTTATTAAGGCTTAGATCTTGTATTATGGTAGTCATGTTTGGCTATTAGTTAGAGCATGGTACAAAACTATCAGTCAGCGAATACGACCCGCACTTGGCTGTTATAAAAACTACGGAACCCTACACTGCGCGTGACCTGACACGCACTTGATCGGTTTTTAGTTTTTTATCTCTTTATTCAACACACTCGGTGTGCATAAACAAGCACAAAAACACACGGTACATCCCAGCAATAAAATCAATTATATAAAGCTCATTTATATAAAAAAAAAGTTAGTAGCCCAATGAATGACGCAATTATTTCACCGGCCTGTTTCGTGTACCGCAGAATTATGCAAAGAGAAACGTTGTTTTAATGAAATCTTTTCACGCAAAACTCCTTATGATTTCAAAACAAGAAGCACTTTGTAACGGTTGAGCGTCTTGCGCCTTATCGCACAAAACGTAGAATATTATAAAACGTCGCAATAAAGTAAATAAAGAGACAAATGTACATGCTCCCAGATGTTAACAATAGAATTTGGAGCTTGTAACTTTAGTTTAAAGTTGAATATTGTGTGCAGGATCAGCATATAACACAGAAGCGGCGCCTGTGAGAAATATTATGAAAACAAATTCGCGTTGAGCACGTTCAGTGTGCAAGTAATAAATAAAAGAGGGAAGTAGCTGGCCACGGAATTGTATTGTTTGGAATTGTACCCGTATTAGGCAGTCAGCCTTCAGGAGAGTTCATATGCCATAAACTCTAAGCTAATTTGCAAGTTGTATGATTAGATAAAAGCTTGCATCTAATCCATCAGACACGGGTAACACTAGTTTGGTATGATAATTATAATTCGGCTGTGTAATTATCTAATTAGTGCAAGGGAAGAGAGAGTGCATCTGTGTCTGCACACTACAATATATCTCCCGCGCCGAAGGCTAAGTCACTGACATTGGCCGTCATGACCCAAATAGGCCCTGGAAGACTATACAACATGTCCCGGAATTAACGCACACCACCAGACACCCCAATTAGAATATTATGTTATAATCATAATACATACACTGATTTTTTATTATTATGTAAAAAACATTGTTTTTTTAATAAATTACTTATACTGATTGTGGGCGAAAATTATGGTCACATAACAAATTTACGCATACACACAGTCGCAATCGTATAAGGGTCTAGCTCAGTGTGTATTTCATCCATTTTGGTTTGTTTTGACTGCACAGCGGAAGTGTGATAGTAAATTACGTAGTTTTAATTATTTTTGGGATAAAATATTACCTATATTAAAAATTACAGAAATCGATTCAGTAAACGATTCTGAACAAACTACTTTCATAATGTGCATTAATTCAGTTACACATTGTATAACTAATTAAACAATGAATACTGTCTTCGTCAAACAATGGAGACTTTATTTTAGTCATGAAAACAACACAGTAATACTGAACGTAGTTAGACAAAATTTTGTTAGAAATATTTTGCCATTCTCAGTGAAGTAGAAACTGCTTTTATGCATCCAGATCCCGGAACCTCCTTACGATGTTTGCTGTCGGTCATATTACCGCTTTCTGCATCATCCTCTTGCCCCAATCGTTCAGGACACTATAGGTACTTACTTTTGATTGTTTTCCGCGGACTTCTTATTTAGTTATATTCGTATAACTCTATTGATTGATATTTCATTAAATAGTAATGCCATAGGGTTACATATATTGAATAGGGTTTCAATAGGGTGAAGGAAAACATCGTGAGGAAACTGGCCGAATGTCCTAGAATCAAAAATTCGAAAACAAGTGACATCTACCAACCCGCACTGAGCCCGCGTGGTAGATTACGGCCCACTCCCTCTCACCGAGAGGAGGCCTGTGTCCCAGCAGTGGGAACATCATAGGCAGATTATGTTATGTATGGTTATAAACTTACAGGTTTGCATTGATAATTCTGTACATACATACTTGTTACGTTCGCGAATCATATTCCTGCAAATTAAAAAAAACATAAAAACAAATTGACTGCCCTACCCTACCCTGGCGGTCTCCTCTTAACCAATGACGCCTAGTAACGTATAGGAGTTAGACAACCTAATTTACTAGTTCCCTGATTAGATAAAAGTAGACACGTTATTATCTAATCCATTAACTCAGGCATAGAACGCCTTGTACGAATTTAGTTGCTTTAGTTTAGCATAATTTATGCGATCACTGCCGTGAATAATCGCTTTGAATATGATTTACGTAGTTTGCTACTTACTTATCGTAGACTACGTAGTTCCTTCAGTTTGATGTCTACCTAACTGTTACATCAGCTGCGTAATACGATTATCTTAAAACTTGCCTTGCCGTTCATTTACGTATAATTTGAGCCTGTAATAGAGTTGCTTCACTGCTAGTTAAGAGACCTCATCTCAAAGGATGAGTTGAAGGATCGTTCATAAACCACCACGGTAGCTCATCGCATTACCACCGGATGCAGCTGAATACCAGTTTTTTACGTGAAGCGACTGCCAATGTGACCTCAACGAACCAGTTACTGGATAACGATACCCTTGGTAAAACTGGTTGTCCGACTTTCGGGCTTCTACAATGACTGCATGAGAAATTCTAGTCTTGATAGAAAACCGCCGACGCGTTTTCTATCAAGACTAGAATTTCTTAGGATAGTTGCCTGCACAGCGCCACAGTACCGACCTAGTGTCTTTTTACTTCCCAGTCATTGTAGAAGCCCGAAAGTTTGACAACCAGTTTTACCAAGGGTATCGTGTTACCCAGTAACTGGTTTGTTGAGATTACATTGGCAGTCGCTTCACGTAAAATAGATATTCTACTGCATCCGGTTAAATTGGAAGCCAATCTCATAATAGTAGAGAAATGGCAGGCAGATGATGAGTTGCGTATACCTTTACCAGGTACTCAACCCGGAACTGAGTCCCTAAAAACCGCCACGCCGAGTTTCATTATATACGATGAGATTTCCATGCCCGTTTCAGGTGTTTACGAAGTAATAAGATAGTACTTGATCCTGGATCATAAATAGAGAGTAGCAGCTGCTTACCGTTTGCCAGAACCCGTATCTAACGCAGCGAAAAAGTAGTATATTCCTGAGACGTAGACGCGCTTATCTTGAAATAAAAATAATTCGTGGACAGCCGTCGCCTCCAACTCCAACTGAAAGGAAGAAAGAAAGAAAAAGTATTAATTGCGACTCATACGGGAAGATCATAAAACTAAACTCAATAAACACAATCAAAAATAATAATAAAAAACAAATTATATAAAAAAAGTAACAAAAATAAAAATGAAACAGAAAATACTGTACGTGGCCAAAAGGCTCCTATCTCAGCATGATGCTACGGCATTTAAAAAAGAAATGTCTGTGAAAATATAAGTGTACTGTGTAAGGCCCTTTGCACACGCCACGGGTTCTTTACGGTACGGAGTAGAAACCGCTCCGTAGAAAAACGTATCTTTTAACAAGTTTCCATAGTGATCCATACAACACTGACAACCATGCCAACACACAGCGAAGCAACCGTAATTTTTCATACAATTAAACCCATCGTATCCATGGCAAATATAGTACCATGTACCTATTGCAATACCACTAATTGTCACTCGGCCTTCCGTACCACACATGATATTATGTATGCATGAGGAAGCATCGACACATACTCGTACATACATACAACACGACCCAAATCAGAATCCATTTGGCTACAGAATGAACAGCTAAAATACTTGAAAAATTGGAGTGTTCTTCCAAATCTGCATTGAAGAGAAGACGTTGTTATAAAAAGAGCAATCACAATGGGCCGACTTCGACTTCCAATTCAAATACATAACGCGTGCGAAGTCGTTACGTTAAACGTAAACGAGACACAAACGAAAAAATATGTTAAACAAGCAATTCACGCGAAATCGGGAGCGCTGACGACGGGAGCGCTATTCAGGCAGCGTTCGATATCTTGAATATTGTATGGAGGCCTGTTTTAGTCGCTTTGGCACGACGTTTGAATGTTCTTTTATTTGGCAGGTTTTGGTTCACTATATTCATGATGTAGCCAAGTTTTTCTTAAGTTTTCTCGTTTTGCAAAAAATATCTTATCCTTTCCACTTTAAAGATTAAAATTATTCTTGTTGTGTTTTTTATATTTTTTTTTGTTTTTTTTTTTTCGCCAAAATGTCGTGTAGCGACAAGAAAAGCTTAACTTTAAAGACAAAGGTAGTTAAACGAAAGAAAGGTAAGTAGAAATCAATTAAAGATTTATTTACCAGATAAGGATGGAGATGTATTGAAGAGTGGTGTTGTAGTATATGGAGGTGGGGTGTATGGTGACGATGCACGATAGGTGGGTTGAGGAGGCTGAGGTGGAGTTGCAGATGGAGCTGAAGAGGTAGACCGACGCAAGGCAGGTGCAGATGCAGGTGAGGGCAGGTGCTGGTGCGTGTGCGGCACGGAGGACATCCGTAGGGGGCCCACGCAGCAGGAGCAGGACGCAGCACGGCAGCAGGAGAGAGCAGGCACGGCGGAGACGCTGTCAGCCAGGTGAAGCGGCTCTCCGATGAGGCGCGGCGCAATAAATATAGGAGGGTCTTCAGAGTCCTCCGGCAAGGCGCGCCGGCGGTGGTCCGACTGGCAGTGGAGGACTTCACGGAGGGCGGAGGACGGAGGACGGAGGCGTAGGGAGGGTCCGTCAGGTACCGGAGCGGAGAGATACGCTGGATGTTCTCGGAATAGGTGGCCCTGGAGTATCAGGCTTTGAAGAGTTCCCGTTTCGCCTTTAAAGTGAAAACCGTACCGCCTAACTCTCCTCTCCGGTACCTGACGGACCCTCCCTACGTCTCCGTCTTCCGTCCTCCGTCAGTCTGAAAAAGGTGTTTAAACAATTTGGAAGGATTGTTTACCAGTATGCAGCAGTATGCACGTCTGCATAACTGTACCACCCAGGTATGCAGACGTCTGGATTTAAAGTACTACCTTTAGTCTTAGTATCTTACACTTATTTTTTTCTCTACATAATCGGCCTACAACTTTCCCACTGCTGGGACACAAGCTTGCCCTCTGTGAGAGGGAGCGGGCCGTAATCTACCACGTGGGCCCAGAGCGGGTTGGTAAATGTTACATGTTTTAAAATGTTTGGTTCTAAGATATTTCGGTTTCATTACGATGATTTCCTTCACCGTTTTGAGAGCAGTGTGAAAACGAAACAAATTATATAAAAGAAAACGCCTGCTTGGGTTCAAACTCATGACCTGCAATTCGTAAGTGGGAGCCGCTACCACTGGGCCACCACAAATATTATGTTCTATTACATTTATTTACATTTTACTTCATCTCACCGTCCACTCATACCTACTCGCTTCTAATATACTTCAGTAATAAACCCCCGTACATCATAACACGTACGCCTGATATCGTCTACATGTTTTTGCGAATTTCTGTGCGTCAAAGGTGATAGGGGAGGATCGGGAGACATTGTTTCGAGTCGTCAAACATTGCTCGGTATCACCTTTATTGAGAGTAACAAAAATTTGCTGGATCTTGTCACGTACTTAGCTTGATACGTATAAATTACTGTGAATAAGGTGTGGATGGTACTTACAGTTTTATGTGAACAAAGAAATAAAGTGTGAATTGGGTCCTTTGTTAGGGCACTTCTTGTGGAATCTTGACTAGATTTTAAGTGGTAAATTATTGTACAGTCAACAGCAAAATTAGATGATCAAAATCAGAAATTCAATACTAATGAACGGAGTTCGCGTCAGAACTGTGTGGCGTCGAAGTGATTCAAAAGTATGTGATTGTAAGTTATACCAAACATTTACTACTAGTACAGCTGCCATATTAGCTGCGAACTCCGTTCATTAGTATTGAATTTTTGATTTTCATCATCTACTTTTGCTGTTGACTGTACTTGAGCAGTGAGTCTCTCCAACTAAAACTCATTCAACACATCAGAAAGCCAATTCATGTAATTGAAAACGTTCAAAATCTAGTCGCAATCTCATCTCAGCGACAATCAATGTCAAAAACTTGCCAAAAATGTAGGGAGATTAGAGGTATTTTTGACAGATTGAGACTAAGATCAGATTGTGAACTTTCTTAAAATCACGAGAATTGCCCCTCGGTACATAATATTTCCTTAGATAATAGTAATAGTCAACTTCGTAATGGCTTTAGCACCCTAAGGTTACAAGTCACACCAATCAACTCAGCCTATCGCAGTCCACTGCTGGACATAGGCCTCTCCCATGATGCGCCACAACACCCTGTCCTTCACCTTCCGCATCCAGTCTGTCTTAGCCACCTTTTTAAGGTCGTCCATTCATCTAGCTGGGGGCTGACCCACACTACGCCTGCCGATACGCGGTCTCCATTCTAGGACTCGTCTCGCATGTCACATGCGACTCTTAAAAAACGGTCTTTAGGGTTATGTGGCAATTACTTAGATATTTTCAACCTAAGTAACGTTTCAATTAACTGCGAATTGTCCTCAAAAGTGGGTAAGCTATTTACGATGTCGAATAGTTGTAGTTGACATCGTAAATAGGTTACCCTTAATTAGTCTCTCTTATTAGTTAATAGTTTACTCTTCGTTTCTCTTCGTTTAGTTCTCTCTCTAAAAAAGAGTTTATAGAATTTTGAGAATTACTTATAAATCTTTTTTAGACCATTTTCGTAGATAATTATACCATAGCGATGTACCGTTTCATAATTATATACCTACGTGGGTATATCAAAGGTTCAGGGTGGGCGTGTGAAAAATGACGCGCGGAAAGGGAATACAACGCTATCTACATATATATACTAAAGATGTACCAAACGGCGAAACTATTAGCTGATGTGGACCTTAACATCATTGTTTTCTCTATCGTTATTTATATCGTGTTACCTAAAGACAGTAGCTCATGACAAGCGAAGATATTTAAAAAAAATAATAATAATAATTTATTGAAACCCAAATTAAGTTTACAGAAACTCTGTGTTCGATAACATCTGCATTAATATAATACTGTGTCGCAGTCATTAACGCCCACCTCCGAAAAGTCGAGACAAAAGTAAAACTAAAAATAAAATCTAAACAAAATATTAAAACTTAGAACTTAAAATTAAAGCAGCAATATTTCCACTATGTAATTTGATTGATTTTGCTTTAATAAGTACAAAGACAAAGACAGTCTTTCTAACGAGAAAGACTGTCTTTGTCTAGACAAACCACCACAAACCACTAGACCAACGGGTCTAGTGGTCGTAAGCGCTACTTCTGAGCGGGAAGTCCTGGGCTCAATTCCCATGTCGGACAAATGTTATTGGATTTTTTCATCAAGAATTTCTTAGCAGCAGTCCGGAGTCTGGAGTTTTGCCCGGATGATGGCAATAGGCTAGCCCCCTATTACATATAACTGGCGAAATGTGGGAGTACAGTGTACTATAGGTACATCTCTGCCTTATAACCCTTCGGGGAGTTTAGGCGTGATGTTATGCTTATGTTTTGTGTTAGACAAAGTCGTCAGTAAAACACAGTCTTTCTTAAAAGGAACAACACCATTTGATTGCACATAAATAAATGCATAAATAAATTAATTAACTAAATAAACGCTTTCAATAAATACCAGCTATCCGTACATCCATATTCCTTTTTAAATTATTTATTTTGTTAGAAGATAAACTTTCCTCTCGTTGGATCGCATCATTAGTGGACGACCAACTTTAGAAAGCCCAAAAAAGCCCAGCCGTCATTTGCAAGCAGCACGTTTGGGAGGGTCCGTGCAATTCGGGTAGACAGCTGTCTTGCTACCGGATGATGACCCGGGGCTCCTAATTAATAGTTGTTGGGAGTGACGTCCTGTGGCCGCTGCGAGCCTGGTACCTCGGCCGTTGTTTTAAAGGTTATTGGCAGTTTGTAAGGAATTTAGATGAAGCTTCAGTAAGCAACGCTATCTACAGGTAAGATAGACGTGTTCTGGATAAAGCTGGCTTGGTAACTTGTTTAAAAATATTTTTCATGTAATGGCAGTTTTGGCATGGAAATCAAGGAAGGTTGACGGCTCGGTTGCCACTGCTGCGCTGCGTGTCGCGGGTTCGATTCCCGCACGGAACAAATATCTGTATGGCCAATAAGTAGTTGTTCCGGTCTGGCCGTTTGTGTATGTGAGTTTAAATGTTTGTAAACGCACCCACGATACAGAATAAAATCCTAGTGGGGTTTTTTTTTAAAAAAAAAAAAACAAATAAAAGGTAGAGGGAGCCGTCGAGTGGCATAAATTGACAACCTGATGGAGGATGCGACCCTAGTAACTCAAGTGTTATTTTCGGGACAGGACAAAAAGTCACGATTGTCTGAAAAAGTGCAAATAAACAATCCGTTTTTAATTTTTGAAAAGCACTTACATTTTTTTTTTTACATAGAATAGATTTTTAGATAAATGGACCGACGACCTTAAGGTGGCTGGGATGCACTGGAAGGTGGAGGACAGGGTTTTGTGATGCAACCTGGGAGAGGCCTATGTCCAGCAGTGGACTGCGATAGGCTGAGTGAATTTGATTGATTGTTTTTTTTTTTTCCCTTCAAGTGTGTCTATATCTTTGGGTAGCGGGATTGTCCGAAAGGGTTACCGCTGCCCTGGAATATAAAGGGCTAAGGAAGGAACACGGGTGGGTTTTAGTCAGTAAGAGTCTGACACTCCCTTCTGCTCCACCCAGAGCGGGAGGAGTCATTTGATGATTTCCCATCCTAAAAAAAAAGGGGTGTCTATATCTAGACATTTTAG
Organism: Apamea anceps; assembly: GCA_951799955.1. Taxonomy (NCBI): domain Eukaryota; kingdom Metazoa; phylum Arthropoda; class Insecta; order Lepidoptera; family Noctuidae; genus Apamea; species Apamea anceps. The sequence continues at coordinate 8,749,051 of OX637501.1, forward strand.
TATATTTCCCTGATGATACGAAATTCGTTCAGTTTTTATCCCATCGGTTTTCCCATCAATTTTCTGCACCTTCCATAAAACCGATCACTTCTCCAATAAAAATCCTTTTAGCTGCCCAGCTCATATAGCACTCAACATCATTATCCACTCCATAAATTATAGAGATGTACAGTGATATACGTACCCCATGGGCAATCATCGTTGGGCTATAAAATCTATAAGAGCCACTCTCAGTAATATTGGATAGTGCAACGCGTGCGATAAATGAGACTTGTTCCCACAAAACGACTTCGGGTAACGATCTGTTTGGTCCGCTTCCGAACATCTATGCCTGAGTAATATACAGTATTTGGTTTCTTTTTGTATTGACTTCTAATGTTTGGAGTGGTGGGAATTTATTCATGTGCTCATACGATGTGCTCAATGATGACAACGCCTCGAGTTTCAAAACGGTTATAATCTACTCCAGTGAATGTAAATACATAGCATAATCAGCCTGTCATGTTCCCACGGCTAGGACACAGACTTCCTCTCCTTGAGAGGGAGTGAGTTATAATCTACCACGCGGACCCAATACGGATTTGTAGATGTCACATGTCTTCGGATTTCTGGTACTAGGACATGGGTTCCTCACTATGTTTTCCTTTACCGTTTTGAGAGCAGTGGTGATGTAAATATTTACACAAAGTAAAGCACCTACCTGGGTTCGAAAGTTGCTACTGGGCAACCACTATTCTAAGTTATATTTAAATAGATAATGTGCGTAAAAATATTAGAGGTTGACAGCAGAGGAGACATCGTTTTAGAAATAGGTTCATTTTCAATAAAGATTAATGTGACGAGTTGGTCTTTCAGACTAACAAGTTCTATATTAACCTTTTACTCTCCGAAAATGGGTGTAAGACACCCATGATTTGCAGAAAAATTAATGAGTACCTATCATTCAATATAAGCTATCCATATCTAACAAAGGCATTTCAGAATACTACCGAGCAGATTTATTAATAATTACGAAAAGTTTTCTGTCACCCTTTCCAGAAATTGACCAAATCAAATACATTGGTGGTATTCAGGATATTCTAACTATGGAAACTGGTCTCTATATCTATAGATTTTGTTATAGCTTTGTGACCGCGTTCTTCTTCTGAACTACGCAACGGATTTTGGTTTGGTTTTCAGTATTATTTAGAGAATTAATAATTCCGATAGGTCAAGGTTAGGTTTATTATAAATTTATATTAAACTATCTGTAATAAAGAAATCTCGACATTTTGTCAAGTCGTAAAAACCGTGCGAAGCAGAGGCGGGTCGCTAGTGTTGTGTATAATTGGGAACAGATGACGTCACGTGATAAGGGATCTACCAGAGCAGCTAACAAATTAGAAGGGACAGCCTGTCCCTCACACCTGCTGCCTTGCATTTGTAAATATTAAACAGCGCATCTATAAGGATTTAGTGAGGCTAAGACTGGTGGTTGTGGTGGTTAATTACTAAAATTAAGAGTAACAGAAGACGAAAATTTTAATAACTCTATTTTTTATACGTAGAATGGTAAAACATTTTCTGGTGTAAACACTGATACTATAACATCTTTAAAAAACGAAGAACATGGTCTATTGAGCGGTTAGTAATGTATGTGTATGTAGGTACGTGTTTCTTTATTTAGCTCCAAAAACAAGAACAAATTATAAGAATTAATAATATAAAATACAGGGCGGACATCGACGTGCAAACTGTAATCATGAATTCAGCACATGATTTAGTATCATGTGCTGAATTCATGACTGATCCCCTAGAGTAGAAAATTTTCATCGGTTATCAAAAAAAAAAAAATCAGCTGTGATAGTGCTATAGATACAAAAAGTGCAATAACTACGTGATAAAAATGTATGGAACATCTTTTTTTTTATTTTTAAATTTCAACTTCAGAATCATATACTGAATGACAGGTTGGGTGTCAATATCCCTGCCACCCTGTAAATGGGATATGCCACCGTAAAACTACGCACCTAATTCAAACACAAATAAATTCTGAAGAACGATACAAAACATTAATTGAAAACACAACTTGGTCCCTATCACTTAACCCTTACGCTGCCAACACGCGGTGTCTAACCCATTGCTACCCGTTTCCCGACCTAATGGCACATTAGGTCCCGATGCAGGTGACAACCCTATCTCTCCCCACGCATATTTGAGAAGTTTCCCGAAAAACTGGGCCGGAATCCCGGAACTAAAGGTAGGGGTGCACCATATGTAATGTCCGTAGTCCTAACAATTATCCCCTTAATTATATAAATAGACATGTTTATGTTATTAGTGGTAACATAATTATGTTTTTGAAAGCTTTTGTAAATTCCGTTGTTCATTAAATATAAGTACCTTCCTAAGTTGTTATCGTTCTGGAAGGGTGATTATTGCAGAAATAGCTTCTCTCGACTGAATATTATGTGCTCTAAATATAGCTCTAAAATGGGTTCTGAGAATAGTTAGGAAAATAAATTGATGCTTAAGTACTAATACTGCTCGTATTTTAATTAATTCTTGGAAAAAATATTACGTTTAGTATACAATATGTCCCGGAATTAACGCACACCACCAGATACCCCAATATGAATATTTTGTTATAACATAATACATGCACATTACAAATCTTCGTAAGCACACAGCCCCACAACGTATAAGGGTCTAGCGTACTATGTACTTTGTCCATTTTGGTTTGTTTTGACTTTACAGCGACAGTGTGGCTGTAATTTACATAATTTTAATTATTTATGGAACAAAAAAATAACCTATACTAAAAATTACAGAAATCACTGCCTGACCCTTCGGGGAAACAAGGCGTGATGTTATAGGGGTTTTCGTTGATAACTAAATTCAATATTGCCCTTTTTAGGTATCACTTACCTACGTAACTATTGTATAACTGTAGGTGACCAGAATTACAATCTATCGACCCGAAGGGTGATACAAAGTTCATGGTGTTGGCTTTAACGACTTGTGATTAGTTAATTGGAGAGATCTCATCGTTCCTGATTGGTTTCTAACTAATACAAAATTCAAACTACCCACGCTCATCTACAGTTCAGAAACCTTGAATGTATAATTTTAATTGAAGTACCTACAAGGAGTAATAGGTAATTCAATGATGACTAAAATTAGATTCTTGAAACTCTAGAATATATCCATTCTTCTGAAAATAGGCTTAATCACTGTCACTATCTCTCTCCTTAAACGTCAATTATTATGTTCTTTGCACTTGTTTTATAATTAATATTTTATATATTTATTTATACAGATACGTATATGTTTTGTGTATGTACGTATTTATTGTATATATATAAATGGTACTCCACACACTACCTGCAGTATTGTCTCTCCTTTCTCTTTAAATCCATCCAAAGGATATCTTTAAAAGATCGCTTTTAACGTTAAAACCGCCCATCGTGTCAACCCTTGTAAAATTTCTACATTTATATCTGTAAGCTTTATGGTGTACATAATAGAGAGCATTCTATTTCATTCTAAATATTGAAAGAAAATAATTACTTTATCGTGGCACTGGTATATTATATAAATCATTACGCTTATTGCGATTATTGTGTAGTTATGATTTTTCGACAAGATTTTTCTGAAGAATAATAATGTCGAAAATTCTCAAGATGTAAGAGGTACAGTAAAGTAGTAAAGTAAATTAGGATTTATTATAATAATATTTCCTTATAATGGGAGCTTTATTCAGTTCAAGTAAAGTCCTTTTAAGTGGTTTAAGTGGGCGAATGATAAATCATTATACCCTGGTTTATCGTACGCAACAAAAAATAAGTTAAATTAATTGATAGTTGTAAAAGTTGGATTGAAGATGTTTTCTCTCTAGAGTTTATTTTTTAAAGTCTTAAAAAATCGATAGTCGATAAAATTTGCCGTGTTTTACATGATAATAAAGAGAAGTATTTTCATTTCTTTGGTCTCCTGTTTTCTATCCATTCATTCAGGTCGAGCACCTGTGCACGGTTTTGCTCGAGCGGGTTTTAAAATTAGAGATAATGAAAATGCTATCGCTTCGCCCTCTTGCATTTTACCTTAAAACATGAAACCAGCTGTTTCGATAAGGAAAATAGATGCTTTTCTTACATTTTATAGAGAATTTTGTTTCTATTTTACTCCAGAAATGGTTCTTAATTCTATTATATAATGAAACTTCCAAAGGGGCAATTCCCGTATTTTTAAGAATGATGAATGAATGATGATGAATGATCTGTCTCAATCTTATGATATGTATCAAAAATACAGTGTATCAAAAATATGAAAATTATCTCTTATTTCTAAACATTTTTCATTGAACATGAAATTGCGACTAGATTTTAATTACGAGAGTAGGCCTTCTGTTTAACTACAAAATCCGAATGCAAGTCAACGTACCAAATTTAAAAAAAAATGCGTTTACTGGACTTTTTGTCTATAAAGAAAGAAAGAAAAAATATTTACTCCGACTCGTAGGTATAGGAAGATCACAAACTAAACTAAACACAGTCAAAAATAAAAATCCAAATTATATTTTAAAAAAAGTACAACAAACTACTTAGGTACTATTTAATTATAATTTTCATGTACAGAGAGTACATGAAAATTATTATTAAATAGTACCTACCCATAGCTAAAACCTTCATCACAAAACATTTTCAGTGACATCATTCCCGAAATGTCACAGTCTATCTAATGTACAGTACAGGAAATTAATTATCTCACAAAAATGATCCTGCTGGTCAGTGTGTCTTCACCAGCTGTGCTTCGACAAGACAGTCGCGTTATTATTAGATGAAGTGATAAATTGTCACTGGAGTGCAGCCATCTGTAGACCGATTTGTACTAACAAGCCTGTGTATTAATCATGTTTAGAATTAAAATTAATGAGGGTTAGAATACGCCTACAAGATGTTAGATGTCTATTGAGCTGAGTACGAAGAAGTAAACGTAATGGAAATTCGAACGATTTTGGATCGAAAATACTCTCCTATACGAGTATATCCTATAAAAATTTTGGTTAAAATTTATGCAGAAAGCACAGTAAGTATAACCTAATCAATCTGCACTCCAACGCACTGGGCCCGCGAGGTGGATTACGGCCCACTCCCTCTCACCGAGAGGAGACCTGTGTCCCAGCAGTGGGGAAAATATAAGCTGAAAATGCTAATAAAAAATCATCTGCCTAGCCTTTTCCCCTACGTAAAGGTTGATGGTTTTAAATGTTCCATAGCACAGTAATTACACAGAAAGTAAGAAGGGTTGATTAGACTACAGATCGGTAAGTATGTATTGATGTTAAAACTTTTGAACTCTAACCAAGAAATTTATAAAAAAAACCTTCAGTGAATTCACACGTAGAGCTGCGTATTGTTTTCAAATTATTAGTTATTCTGATTGAGGTTACTTGGAGTTAGCCAAAAGTTATATGTTGAGATAATCAACGTATGTGAAGCAGAATAAGTAATTTTGGTAAACTTCCCGACTAATGATAAATTATAAATAAATGATAAATGATTTTATTTTGTAAGTAGGTTTGTACAAACACTTTTACACGTCAATAATAATATGATTAACGGTGATTTATTTCAGCAACCTTTGACATTAACCTTCGTAAAGTACGCTACATAATTTATTAATTAATACCTCAACATTTTCTTATGTAGGTATGTTAGGAGAACAGCGGAGCAATTGCGTAACATTCAGTAGGAATGGCTTTCATATTGACAGTTCAACAACATTAATTGCGTTATTCGTAAATAACGCAATTAATGTTGTTGAACTGTTGTTGATATGTTCGAACAATTTGTATGCCCAACAACATATTGTCGGGTATACAAATTGTTCGAACATATTAAAGCAATGGATTAGCATTATACTTCAAAATGATTCAGATTATTACAGAAAGTGTGGTACTCAATTAGGGGTGCTGATTCGATAGGCAGGTTATATTTTCTTTATCTATTCTATTCTTCATTATTTAATCTCCACACCATACTAATTAAAACACCCGAATCCATCACTAAAAACCCCGAAGCTCAAAATTGCAAACGAACCAAAAAACTCTTGCCAAATGGCGCCGTCACATCAGTCACCAGTACCAGGCTCACATAAATCTATACAGCTATACAGTCGTTAAAGCAAACGTATTACTCAGTGAACGGAAATCTGCAGGATGTGCTGATATCGACCATCAATATCAGGGTACCAGGATACCAAACGTTTGCAGCAGTTCTATTGAATTGGGAACCGATATTTATTGGCCGTAAACAGTTTGGTTTTAAGTTATAATCGTTAACTGTAATTAGAATTGACGTTATTAGGATTAGTAACTTGGTGATTAAGTTGAAAGGGATCTTAGAGTTAATAGTCAAAATGTTTAGTGCTAGGACCAATATGAATTTTAAACTATGGCTCGAAACAAGAGAAATAAGAACTCTTTGCATCGATTATATTTAATAAAATCAGTTATTTGAACAATGAAATTTATTACGATAGTCAAACAATAACTGAAAAGAATGACACCTTGTTTAGACGAAGCCACTAAAATCTGAACAGATCTTTAATAAAAAAAAAACAAAATTACTGGAATTACTCTAAAGAAAACAAAAGGGAAAATATTTATCTGATCCTTTAAAAACTTATTGACATTGTAATGATGTAAGCGTTTTTAATTAATGAACCTCTAAAAACTTTTTGGTCTTCTAATGATGCTCACTTTTTAAAAAACCTCTTTTTAACTTTTTGGCCTTTACTCACAGTTGGTCATAGTTACTTGGTTATTTTGTATTTTGAGGGTCACAAAAAGAGGCGCAATCATTAAATTAGAATGATCGATAATATTTTTAGAAAAGCAAAATATAAATAATGGGAATTAATTAAGGTTAAATTAAATACATGCCTAACGAAAGTGTTATAATATCCGACTAGCTTTTGCTCGCGGGTTCGCCCGCGTGGTAGTTGGAAATTATCCCAGGGACACGTATTACCGAGATTCATGCAAGCCTTATGACTTTTTGTTAGACAGCTCAGAAAGACGGGTCATATTTTAATCATGTTTCGAAAGACACGTAGCGCCATCTAGCGTCCTAAAGCAATTGTGACCGTCAAAAGTTATTGTTCTTTTCCTCGGGAACAGTATTTTTTTTTTTCTGAATGAATGTGTATGTCCCTATGTCCTTTTCTATACCCCTGACAACCTATATGCAAAATTTCATTATGACCGGTCTTGTGGATTAGGTGTGAAAAGGGAACAAACACAAAATTACTTCTGTATTTATAATATTAGTTAGGATTCTACATACTCTTTTCCCATATTACCTACATAGCCCAAAATCCTACAGATTATACGTAGAAACACGAGTCAATCCTGTGAACATCAGTAAACGGTCGGTTGTGGATAGCAGGACGTATCCCAGAACCCCGGCGTTAAGTCTGTTGGAATGACTGGGCGGTCGTTAGGAAACAGTCGTATTATGACCAGTTTTAGACGAGCATTTACTAGAATGTTAGTTTTTCTGGCTGATCAGGATAACTTAAATAAATACTGTTGCGGAGAACTCCTAGTGGAAGTATTTTTGGGATTTCGTGCCCAAAGGTTGCCAATGCTCTGTTATTAAGCCTCCGCTATCCGTCCGTCTGTTTGTCAGTGGGATGTGTTTCATGAACCGTAATAGCCATCTATTACGGTTCATGAAACACATCCCACTGACAACACTTGACTAGGGCATCGAAAACCGGCCCTATTTTAGGAACCGGTTCTTTCGGTTCTAAACTCAAGCCGGAACCGAGTGGGTACTGGGTTCCGGCATGAACCGAAAAACCGGGTGGTTAATCGGTTCTTTCGGGTTTTTTCATAAATTCAAGTTGAAAAGGTATGCTATCTTTATATAGAATTCCTACTATCAAAACGAATAAAGGGAAAGGATCTAAATTTTTTTTTCGTTTTTTACAAATGCCAGCTCACTATCGGCTAGTATGTGTAATTATCGCGAATACAACTTTTATTACCATACTATCCGAGGCTGAGCTGCAAATTACAAAACAAATGTCAAAAATTTGAATGTCGCGGGGTATCCTGGAGCATTTACCTTAATGTTGCCCTTTAAAAAATCGTTAGTTTCTTAAAGATTCATCAATAATATAAAAATAATAACGTTATTTATTAATTTAACTGTGAAATAACAGTATTTATTCTGTTTGGATAATAACTTGATATTTAGCATAAAGAGTATTATAGAGATAATATTATTTCTAAATTTATTTTAAGAGAGAACCGAAACGACTGGTTCTCCGTTTTACAGAAACGATTCTTTCAGGGACCCTCAGAACCGGGAATTCCCGGTTCTTTTGGAACCGGGAAAAACCGGTTCCGATGCCCTACACTTGACATTTCCACAAGTGAAGTGCGTAATAGTATGAATACTATAACAAAAAATAAAATAAAGTTCAACATTCAAAGGAATCCTCATACAAGAAAAGTTTTTTTTGTTAAATATTTATTATTAGATGAGGAGATCCTGATTGCATAGCACAGCATGCATAGCATAGTATGCATAGCATTGCATGCACAGTATGCATAGCATAGCATGCATAGCATATACTCAAAATCTGCGAAATAATTTAAAACATTTGAATTTCATCATCATCTGCCTAGCCTTTTCCCAACTATGTTGGGGTCGGCTTCCAGTCTAACCGGATGCAGCTGAATACCAGTATTTTACATGGAGCGACTGCCTATCTGACCTCCACAACCCAGTTACTGGGTAATACGATACCTACCCCTTGGTAAGACTGGATGTCAGACTTTCGGGCTTCTGACTACCCGTAACGACTGTCAAAGATCCACGAATGACAGCCGGGACCAACGGCTTAACGTGCTTTCCGAGGCACATAGGGGTCTCGGTATGTAAAGATGGTCACTCATCCACAGACCAACCGCGGCAAGCGTAGCTTAACCTGACCGATCGACCTGTGCGGCTGTTATTATTTAGCCAAGGGCCCCTCAAAAAAAAAAAATTAATTTACCCGGGAATTTATCTATACCATAGCACAGCAAATACCCGGTATCAAATTTTAATTTACCGGGTAGAATCCCAACTCTCCTTGATTCTATAAATATGACGATGTTTTTAGTTAATCATGTGCTTAGTGCATTGTTTTTGTCAACGCTCCTGTGAGCATTAATAATGTACTAAAACGTACAAGCAACACTAATTTGTCTGGCTACAAACCCTAATAAAAAAATATTCACTGCACATTTTTCTCAAACAAAAAAAAACCCTAGCTTAAACAAAAACAGAAACAACAAAAGAAGGGCGCGATATTTCTCCACCAACACATAGTACGAGAATATTTTAGACACAAAAGTAATGTGATAAATTATCTGTAAAAAAGTTGTAATTGTTTTCTTTGTTGGGTGTTGGATAACATTGTTTCAGAGGCCGAACTTGGCGCTAACGCCGTTGCTTTGTTAAGATTATCTTAGCTTGCTCCCAGGAGACGTCAACAAAGAAAATTGGATGGGCAGTCAGCCAATAGCTTTTAATCCTCTATTCTTTTTGACCCTCCTTATCTACTTGTACGTTGTAATCACGTTATTTTGTACAGATATGTGAATGGGCTTAATTATCTTTTGACCGGATAATTACTTGCGGAGTCCTTTAATCAATATGTTATACGTGTGAGATGAGATTATGTTGTAGAAGTTATAATCTATATAAATAAAAATGGATCTTCAAAATGTATGTACAGACGCCAGCAGGTCAAGCTACCCGAAACTGTCAAATGTACCCAATCAACCTTGAACCTTAATGCTTTAGAGATAAAGTTGAAAATCTATTAAATAAATTTGACAAAATGTAGTAGCTTGATGTGCTGCCGTCCGTACGCCCATAACTTTCGAACGACTGCACCAAATTGGATAATTCTTTTTTTTTGTATTTGTTATTATCAGGACAAGGTGCGTACATAGAAGAAAATTAAAAGAAAAAAAGATCGGCGGTACGACGTTCCAGGTCAGCTAGTTTCTTATAAAACTTTATTGACTGTACAGCGTTGTGATAAATAATCACTTTTAGATGGTGATTTTATTTTGATTCTACACACTTTTTTAATTTACTATTTTTAATCTTGACCAGCCTGCTTAACAGTATAGAAACTCAAACTCGCAATCCGTAATACTTGACAATACTGTATCTTCCCAATAGTGAATGAATTTTCGAAATCGGATTACTAGTTTCGAAGATTACCCATACACCTCACAAATCTTACCACTTCATATTATTAGTACAGGTATTCACATTAAACTACAATAATAAAACATACAAGTGCTTTGAAAACTTGTCTCATCAAAAATTTTAATTTGTAAACAATGTAAACAATTTACACATGGTAACAATTTTAATTAAACACAAAACAAGTTGAAGCCTCCACGTGCCTGAGTGAAAATGTAGCACATGAATTATGTAGCAGATGTCTTAACGTTCAAAGGTCGGTCGGCTTAATCATTAGTTGTTAGTTAAGTTTTCATAATAATGCTATTTATTTTATGTGTTTATTTAGTTACTACATATCAAGGCCCTTCGTGCCTCGCAAAGTACGTTAAGCCGTTGGTCCCGGCTTTCAATCGTGGATCTTTGGCCGTCGTTACGCGCAGCCAGTCTTACCAAAGGTTATCGTATTACCTCGTAACTGGGTTGTGGAGGTCAGATAGGGAGTCGCTTCGTGACAAATACTGATATTCAGCTGCATCTGGTTAGACTGGATGCCGACCGCAACTTAGTTGAGAAAAATCTAGGCAGATGATGGTTTAGCTGCTCTATGGAATTTTTAATTCTAGATTGTCACAGACAGACGCTATAAAAACAAAAACAGTAGCAGGAACTGATATAACTTTTATTAAAGCGTAAAGATCCTGGAATTAACTACAGGCTCCTTTACGTTTGTAGCGGTATCTACAACGCCACATACGAACAAAGCGTCATACTGACGTCACGCAAATCCTGCATCTCGCAAGCAGAGTTTACCGCGCAATTAGCATATATACAAACTCCTTCCCGACATCAGTTGTTGGGAAATTGCCCGCCAGACACAACACAGGTCTGGTCGGAGAATCCTCCCTTTACTATTTAGGATGAGTGAACTTCACACCCTGTTCCTCATATCTCTATACGCTTATAGTAAAAGTACGGTAAGGTACCAACAGACGGAATAAAGCTGTGACCGAATGGTGGCCAAGGAAACCAGGGCCATCCAAAAGCGCGTTGGGTTGATGATATCGCCAAAGTCGCGGGAAACACCTTTTTTTTTTTTTTTTTTTGAGGATGGGAAACCATCAAATGACTCCTCCCGCTCTGGGTGGAGCAGGAGGGAGTGTCAGACTCTTACTGACTAAAACCCACCCATGTTCCTTCCTTAGCCCTTTATGTTCCAGGGCAGCGGTAACCCTTTCGGACGATCCCGCTACCCTGGCAGGCCCGCTACCCTGGCAGGGCGGGAAACACCTTAATTAAGAACACACGGAACCGGGAAGTATGGCAGAAAAAGGGAAGGCCCGTACCCGAGCAGTGGGTGATTACGGGCTGAAATTATTTGTATTTAATATACAGGTAACAATGGACTACCATACTGAACCATACCAACCAACCAAACCACCAACCAACCGAACCATATTGTTACTACCATATGTGAATATGGCAGTAACAATATTGTAACATACTCACAGTTATCTTCATTCATTTCTCCAGGTCAGAACAAGCATTCAAGTTCTGTAAAGCTAGTTGAAGACAGAATGTTAGGTAAAAGATTATATTTTTTCCAAAAGTCTATGCCTAATATTAAAGACGGTGAAATTTCTGGAAAAATATAAGCCATAATCAAGTGAGTCTTTTGTTAAGATAAATTGGAAGATCAAAGTAACCTATAGATTTAATTTTTTGGGTACTTGCTGTAGAGATGGTAATATAGTCTGACTTGAAAAGTTTACAGCCTAGTTTGAGAATTTCTAAGTGGGAGTCATTACCAAGAATAGTAGTTGAACTACCAGAGCCGAGTATTTTTTTTTTATCGTAGTCTTATTTTAAAGTTGTGGCCGTGTCTTTGTACTCATTGTGGATGAAATGTGTCATCAGGGACAATCCAAACAGCGCCTAACAGTAACGGAATGCTTTTTCTGACCTGGAGGAATGAATGAAAATAACTGTGAGTATGTACATTATGTTATAATATTTCCTAACAACTATGATAGTGAACATAACCTAATACAGCCTTAAGGTAAAAAAAAATAATTGTAAGTTATGATGATGATGATGAAGACTAAGTGTCTTGTCCAGTGATCCAATGGCTAGTCCTGCATTTGGATGAATATTTAAATAGTCAGCTTTGCAAATCTTTAACCGATGTAAGGTCTTGTATCCCAGATTACTAGCTTTAAAACAAGCTATTAGTTGATAAAGGAATATCATGTATTCGTTAATAGTAATTTTAAGCTTGGATAGAGTAAATAACATCACGCCCGTAATCCTCGAAGCTTTAGGCAGAATTGTATCTATAGCAGTGGCCTAGTGGTAATGACTGCGACTTACGAGATGTAGGTCTTGGGTTCAAACCCAAGCAGGCACTTTACTATGTGTAAATTATTTCATCACCACTGCTCTCAAAACGGCGAAGGAAAACATTATGAGAAAACCGTTATGAAAATTCGAAGACATGTGACATCCAGCAACCCGCACTGAGCGCGTGGTGGATTAGGATTATTCCTTCTCACAGAAAAAAGAGTCCTGCGTCCCAGCAGTGGGAACATTATAGACTGATTATGTACCCATAGTACACCCACACATTTCACCAGAAGGCCAATTCTCGTAATTTAAAACGTTCAAAATCTAGTCGCAATCTCATCTCGGCGACAAACAAATGTCAAAAACTAGTCAAAATGTAGGGAAATCAGAAGTATTTTTTGACAGATTGAGACTGAGATCAGACTGTGAACGTTCTTAAAATTACGAGAATTGCCCCTCGGTTATTTTAAGTCCCATGTCATAGGGGAGGAACGTGAATAAAGTATTCGTACACTAATAAAGTAACTTTACCCACCGATAGCAAAACAGTTCAGAAACAGTTCGCACGTAACTTATATCGTAAAACCTTTCATAAAACGGCTAAAGTAATTAACGATTTTAACGTGACGATTACAAATTTTGGATCGTAAACGCTATAATATTAAAACTGGAATTTCAAACTAATATTATTTGAGGATTCTGCCATTTTGACCCATTTCCATTTACTATTAAAACGCGTTTTTGTTTATTTGTTAACGTAACGTACCTGTACATTGTGAAACCGGCTTTCGCCTAAGGGCTGACGATTTTTTTTATATGTAGTTAAACTCAACCAATTGTTTAAAAAATGTAGTAACTAATGGTTAAATTTTTGCAAAATGTGTTGTTTTAACAATTTTTAATTTATAGGTAAGTTAAAAATGTATAGGTAGGCACATATAAATTGATTATATTTTGGACAGATTGACTGAAATTAGAATGCGTAGGTTCTTAAAAATACGGGAATTGCCTCTCTGTTTACTTCTCTTGTCAGTCAAATCTGACGCCTACTGTTTTCTATTCTCAATTTGTATTGGCGTTTATCTTATAATAATAAATAATAAAATTCTTTATTGAGTAACCATGAGACTCATAGAACGTAAGTAAGAATACAATAAACTCACAACTATTTTAGTGATACAATTACAACAATAATTACACAAAAACACACAACAAAACAATTACTGCTTAAAATGCTTAATAATGTTATGCCATTCTAATACATAAAATTCTCGTGTCGCGGTGTTTATTGACAAACTCCTCTGAAACAAATGGACCGATTTTAATAACATTTTGTGTGCATAATGGGTAGGTCTGAGAATCGGCCAACATCTATTTTTCATACCCCTAAATGTTAAAGGTGGTCCACCCCAATTTTTGTTTTTGAACAAATTTTTTGTTTTTATTTTTTTACGTTTCAGCATTGAAAAATACATACAATTCCAAATTTCACTCTTATACGATCAACCCCTGATTTTTATATTATTCTGTTCCTTCCACAGATCCGCAAGATGGCAATCGAATATAATAATTCATGTAATAGTTCTATCAATCAATCAGCGTTTTACTTATAGGAGTAGGGTGGGAGTAGTGTAGGAGTAGGTTAGGAGTAGGGTAGGAGTAGGGTAGGAGTAGGGTAGGAGTAGGGTAGGAGTAGGGTAGGAGTAGGATAGAAGTAGGGTAGGAGTAGGGTAGGAGTAGGGTAGGAGTAGGGTAGGAGTAGGGTAGGGGTAGGGTAGGAGGTAGGACACCACGCGAACGAAGTAGCGCCGGGCAGCTAGAAATAATTTATATGGCAAAACAACGTTTGCTGGGTCAGCTAGTTATCTTATAATTATCAAAAAGGTTGCATGCTACAAACCTACAGAAGATAATCTTTACAGTACACACACGTTTTTTTGCCATGTAAAACTACGACGTTCATTCGACATGTGTAGGCACGGTTGGAAGCTTGTTGATAGACATGTTTTTTCTACGGCGCAGTTTCTACGCCGCACCATAAAGAAACCGTCCCGCGTATTAAGGGACTAAGGGTACACTAAGAGAGATGTATTTTTTTCAAAACCTAAGTACATTTACGAACGAATTTGTTTGCAAAAAATATTCTAAAATGAAGGTGTTCTTCTAACACTTACTGACTCACAGTATCACATGAAAATGAACATCCGGCAACCTACCAGTCAGTGCCAACAATGTATGCCGTACATAGAACAAATTCCAACGGTTTAGTAACAAACAGTTAAGCTGTAATTGAATGGATGTGCCAAACTGGCATTACATTGGAGGGTAATAACTGTCACTTCAGATCGTGAGTGCACGCCTTATCTCTTGTCGCCGTCGAATTGATGCGTTTAATAACGGAAACGCTTCTTAAATGGAACTGTTGGAACTAGATGGGGCAACGGGTCGCGGGTGATTGATATTTTAGTTTAGGTTGAAGACAGTCTTGGAATGGTGCAATCAATTTTGTTGAAGGAACGTTGGTGAAGTTTTTTGTCACACTGCGAAAAAGGGTTATGTTAGCTAGATACTACACCAAATTGCACTTTAAATTTTCTACGTCTACCCATCTCTAACCTTAATTTTACACTGTATATAGTGAATTGATAGATACTGAAAATTTACTTTGGCCAGACAACAATAACTTCACCCTATTTCATCGTACGCAGGATTACAATTAATTTAGTCACTATCTTAATGAATAGACCTAGATCAGACGCATATTGCGTAGCTGCTACGAGAATTGCTTTCGTAGCGGCTACGATAATTACTTTTGAAGCAGCTACGAAACCACTACGAAATAAAATGACGTAGCACACATTCCATTTTTAGGGTTCCGTAGCCAAATGGCAACGGAACCCTTATGGATTCGCCATGTCTGTCTGTCTGTCTGTCTGTCTGTCCGTCCGTATGTCACAGCCGCTTTTTTCCGAAACTATAAGAGCTATACTGTTGAAACTTGGTAAGTAGATGTATTCTGTGAACCGCATTAAGATTTTCACACAAAAATAGAAAAAAAACAATAAATTTTGGGGGTCCCCATACTTAGAACTGAAACTCAAAATTTTTTTTTTCATCAAACCCATACGTGTGGGGTATCTATGGATAGGTCTTCAAAAATGATATTGAGGTTTCTAATATAATTTTTTTCTAAACTGAATAGTTTGCGCGAGAGACACTTCCAAAGTGGTAAAATGTGTGTCCCCCCCCTGTAACTTCTAAAATAAGAGAATGATAAAACTAAAAAAAATATATGATGTACATTACCATATACACTTCCACCGAAAATTGGTTTGAACGAGATCTAGTGAGTAGTTTTTTTTTAATACGTCATAAATCGTAACGTAACGGAACCCTTCATGGGCGAGTCCGACTCGCACTTGGCCGGTTTTTTTTTTCTTACTTAGTTACTGTCGCAATTCCACCTTTTCTATTACTTCTATTTGCTTTACATTACATTTTCAAATCAATCCCCCCCCTATCAAAATACCCAGTGCCCTATTCTGTAAGATTCTACATCAACATCCCACAGGCAGTAGCGAACTCTATTAGAATGCCTGCGGGGACGTAACAGTCTTCCAGCGATTCTTTAATGTCCCCAACAATCGACGTCGTTTGCCGTTCTCGATCTAATATGAAAAATCAAAAGTTATTACCTTCGGAATAGGGCAGTTTTCGATGACAATCGTCTCGCTGCGTCCTGTGATATGGATTTTTCTGCCTGTCTTTTATTAGGTACTTATAAGGAGCGCAGTAATACTTGTGTAGCATAAATATTATATAATACATCAATAATATGATTAATAATGTATGATGATAATAATATGATTGTTAAAATGTTGTCAGAGGAGGAATATGTGAGTTTAGACACATCTCACACGTAGCTAAGTCAAAATGAAGACATATCCTTCTAAACATTTTGAACTCTCTAGTCGAATCTAATATTAAAAAGAGAAAACATTTGTTTTTTGTATGTTTGTTTGTTATGTTTTCGGGCTAAAACGGCTGAACGCATTAAGATAAAATTTGGCACGTGGGTGGAACATGACCTGGATTACTTTATATTCCCACAGGATCAAAACTTATACGGGTAAAACCACGGAGCGTGAAGAATTTCGAAGATTATAACACAAAATTAGTCTTTTAAATGTCTTGGAAACAGATCTTGGATCTTTGGATTCTTGCAAAGACTTCTGCACGTCATCTTCGATAATTCTTGATGCAGCTAAGCAGTCGCAGCAATAAGGTTAAAACTTTACTACCTTGCGAAACAGAGCGTGAAGATAAAGTGTTCATTGATTTTAAATAACGTTTTATACTGCAGCATAAAACTAACTTCTACCGTACATTCGACCGCACGCCGGTAAAACACTTCGACCTTCAGCGAGCCTAGCGTAGTACTGAGTTTCAACAGAATGAGGGGCCAGTTTATTCTGGTTTTGTTACCACTACGTGGGGCTTTCTGTACGTTCATAAAATGAGCAGTTCACTTAGTTTATAACGACTATGTTCACTTTCATGTGGCTTTAAATCATT
The DNA here is from genome assembly GCA_951799955.1 of Apamea anceps. NCBI lineage: Eukaryota > Metazoa > Arthropoda > Insecta > Lepidoptera > Noctuidae > Apamea > Apamea anceps. The sequence continues at coordinate 8,766,207 of OX637501.1, forward strand.
AGGAGTGGAATTAAGAATTTTATCATTGGTTTAAGCCAAGAGGGGTAATTCTCGTAATTTTAAGAACGTTCTCAGTCTGAAGGCCAATTCTCGTAATTTAAAACATTTAAAATCTAGTCGCAGTGTTATCTCGGCGACAAACAAATGTCAAAATTTAGGGAAATTTAAGGTATATTTGACAGATTGAGACTGAGATCAGACTGTAAACGTTCTTAAAATTACGAGAATTGCCCCTCTGATCTCAGTCTCAATCTGTCAAAAATACCTCTACATTTGTTTGTCGCCGAGATGAGACTGCGACTAGATTTTGAACGTTTTAAATTACGAGAACTGAATGACTAATTAGAGACGTTCAGAATCTAGTCGCAATCTCATCTCAGCGACAATCAAAGTCAAGTCCGAGTGTCGAAGGACAATGATTAGTTTTTATATTTTATGTTTAAATTTGTTATGAGAATTAAATGTCTTTAACCAGAAGTTAGAGGTATTTCTGACAGATTGAGACAGATCTGTGAACGTTCTTAAAATTACGACAATTGCCCCTTAGACTTTCTGTTCTCTTTTGTTTTTAGGAACTGTGAATTTCATTTGTTTTTGTCTAGTGTTGATTAGTTGTCGGGCAAAGATGGGCGATCAGATAAGAGCAGGTCAGTACGTTCGCTTTGTCATTGTGATCAAACTGTTCAGTCTTTCACATCTTATCAGATGACTTCTTTTTCATCGTAAGAGTTTTTGTAGATCTAGGTGGATTGGTCAGCACTTCATTTAAAATTAATTCTAGCTTCAACACATTTTAATAGACACATAGATATACCAATAGGTATAAAAAATAGAGAGGCATTTCCCATATTTTTAAGAATCGTTTGCAATTTAATCTAAGTGTCAATCTAAATGTTGTATGGTTTCAATATTTCAAAAATGTTGGAGCGGTTACCTACATTTTTGATAATGATTGTCGCGGACTTGAGATCAGTCGTAATCTCAGTCCGTGACATATTTGAACGTTTTATAATAATGGGAATTGGCCCACAAGGAAAATTGGGGAAAATTTTTATAATCTTTTTCTGGGTTACCAAGACCAAGATGAAATTCTCTTATAATCTACATCTCTTTGGTATGCTTACACAAGATTTTTGAGCAAGCATTTAGAGCAAGACTCTGCTCAAACCCCTAAAAGGAACAGCAGCAAAATATAGCAAAAAAACAAAAGGTTTCACAATGAGCCATTTCTCGGCGAGCGAACACTTAGCCGGTTGATATTTAGTGGTTCATTTCGATTCTACTTCCCCTTTGTTCGGTAGCTCTTTTTTCTTAAAGGATGTTCGGTGAATTGCAAATCTGTTCGGTTCAGTCAACTTCAAGGGAATGGCTTGGCCCGAGGCTCAGTAAATATTTAATGCATATTTCATGGCGATCCGACGTTTACTTTGTAAAAGATCGGATAAAACAACTTCTCTGATGTAAAGCTGTCACTTCTGGCTTCATTTGGTTGAAATTAGGCGAAAGATTGGTGTCGTGTTATTTTTGGCTGATGGACAAGATAATATAAGAGCAATGTCAGATTTATTTCTTCTGCTTTTGCGATATTAAACATCTGTTAGGTTTTCAGAGGAGCCATGCAACATCCGACTACCAAAACCGGGGAGGTCGCTTATACCACCTTTTACTGACGAGGACTTAACGACTGATGAATGGCTGGATAGAAACTAACGATCAGTTTGCCTATGACACTTATTACAGATGCACAATTTATTCATGTCTCTCATTTAGTTTTAGTACTTACAAACCAAACACGGCTTTTAAATGCAAATCATAGCCAACGAGTAAAGTCGCTATAAAAAACTGGTAAGTAATGCAAACAAGCACTTCAAAACCCCAATAGCAGGAAAAAGCAGATTTTATTATTTCTAACCCTCGATAGGTATGACGGATGAAATGAAGCTGACCGTTTTATTTTAGAGCTCCCAGCGACGGCGGACGGTGCATTCTTAATAGACTGCAATCGCGGTATGCATATAAATTTGCTGGCAATGAATTAAATTTTTCACATAGCCGCGCGGTGATACCGAAGCCTCCCGAGGGCACTGTTTCCCTGTTACCGGCTAGCTCCGGATAGATATGCTGTTGAATACTAATTTGACATTTAATCCTCTTATATTTATAGACACACATTTTATTTATATTCACACCGCTAACTTATGTTCGTCTTAAAAATAAACGCGAGTTACATACAAATAGATATGTATAATTTTATTTTTCAGCGTGCAGTTTAAACGCCAACCTTTTTTTAAACATCAAAACGAATACTTTATTGTTACGTCAATATTTTTAACTTAATTACTTTGAGTTTCCAACTCAACGTAAACAACGTTAACGTAATAAGTGCCTATTTCGCCCAGCCGTGCATTAACGTGAAAAATTACTCGTGCTTCAGAGAAAAAAAACGCTCGTTTTAATCAACCCGTTAAAAAATCGCATTCTCGAAAATAATCGCGTAGCCCGTTACTGTGCGGAAAAGTTAACGAGTGTTATTTAAACCGGGCCGCTCGGTTCGTTTCGTGGAAAAATTGTTCCGCTTTGAAAAATTTGCCCAAATGACGTAAAACTCATATGTGAGCGGACGGTTTGAGCGACGAATAACTACGTCGGACCCCTGGATGTATTAAGCCCCTCCGTCAGTTGGAAAGCTGGGTAATTGCAGGATATTACACCCCTATATGAATCCGCAGCATTTTTGGATGAATCGTCCACTTGCCTTGATAGGTGCACGCTCGTGAGCGCATTTTATTATACGCCATATGGTCTCTGTCTAGACGCAATGTTATGAAAATGCAAACTGCATAATAAAATATTATACACAAGTCACTGCTTCTCTTGCAATAAATTAACTACATCGCTTATCTAAAACGTCCGCAGCATCCGTGGGACTGCGACGGGCTGCTATAATATTTTCAATTTGTGTTGCAACCTTATAAAATATTAATAATTACTGCTCTCGTAATAGTATTTTCCTCAATTTCGCGAAAAACGTAAGTGTGGCTAGGATAAACTTGAATTATAGCTAAACATAACACTAAATCTAAATTTGGACAGAAGTGTGGGATATAAATCTATGAGATGTTATGCGTGACCCGCACGCGGTGCCTTTATGTACAATTTATTATAGGGGAAAAAGAATATCGACGCTTGGCTGGGCTTCCCTCGACTGAAAACCAATCCTGTAGTCTGACTTAATACAATAAATATTTTCATTTGACAGTACAAAAATTGCAGAATGGGCCAATAACAACGTATAACGTCTGTGACCCAATTCAATGGAAAAATTACAGTGTATAAAACTATTTTTTTACCAGGCAAATGGGTAAATGTCACATTTCGTACGAGAAAATAAAAGTGCAGTGCAGTTCTGTCAGCCAGTGGAATATATGGAATGCTATATTCGCACATTATATTAAAGTTTACGAAGTCGTCAACCGGACTTTTAATATTTTCTGACGGAGCCAAAATGATGGTAAATGCCCCGAGTATCCGACCGTAATATAATTTTATGTCTAAATGGAACCAGTCATTTTGGGCAGTTTGTTTGTGTAGGTACTCTGCTTCTGCATAAATCATAGTTAATTTTGACCCTTCAGTTTTATTCCAAGACTCCGACTCAAAACTAAAAATTATTTTACACAGTAGGTACTACAGTCCATAATGTTCCCTTACTAAAACAGCTGTTACACTATTTACATAAGTGGAATATCCACCGGCCAAATTAATTCCATGATAATTTCCAAGTAGTCCAACATGGTTGAATATTATGATCCTTTACGACCCCATTACCCCATTGTAGATACACTAACGACGTGGCTCGCGCCTTCCTCCTTAGATAATGTTCTCAATAACACCCAGCCTAAACGATGACGCATTTAGATCTCGTTTCAAGTTAGTATTTTGGTCTCAAGCGATATGGGTAGATATAGTTCGTTAACGGACATCTTTCCATCTACAAAGCTTCTAACGTTGAATTTCAGAATAGATATTTTCTTCAATTGTTTCTGGGGTGCTGAGTATTTAAGTCGGAGCGTTAGTTCAGTCCAAAATATTTGTTAGAAGCCATTTTGATAAAGTTTAATTCTATTACTTTGTGTTAGTTAGGACTGTCGCTAATATCGTATCTGGCGATAAACATTTATTCTCCGTTCACAGTTACTTTACTTCAAAATTTGCATGACTGTCAAAATCAAGGTGACCTTTATTTTCGTTACTATAAGGTTGCTGTTGAGTTGTTGCCACTGACTAGTCTGTCAAAATCACAGTGATCAGTGATCTACAAACTTATTGTAACGTGAATAACGTTACAATAAGTTTGTAGTTGGGTTGCACCTATCAAGGTAAAATAACTGTGAAGTGAAACGACATTTAGTCCCACAAGTGTTGACATATTTCTTCGGTTATTAGAAAAAAAATCTGTTCTATACATTTTTGCATGAAAAAACAGATTTCTTTTAACTGACGGAAAATTTCTACACTGGGGTATCTATAATCATACAATCAGGCTGAAATAATGGTAACAGTTTTACATCATGTCTACATATTGCTTCAGGTATATACATACATACCTACCTCGTCACTATATTCGGCAATTTTCACTTAGTTTTAAGAATTGCTTGCACAAAATGAGGTAGCCCAGGTGAACTTTGAAATGCTACTGAGCTGGCAAGAAGATTCATGCACGAGCTAACCAGACATGGGTGAGATGACTCATACCGTGGGAGATGAGTCAGCGAAAATTTTCAAAGACGAACCCATACTTTTAAACACTGTCTGAGCTTCTTAAATGCATACCGTTTAACTTGACCAACAACGTTTGTTTTTATTTAATGTATCTGTATAGTTTGAATGTTGATTAGTATAATGGACGTGGAATGATTTAAAACAAGAAAACTCATACCTAATAGTTAGTATAATAAGTTAATAAGTTAGTTATAATGTTCCCACTACTGGAACACAAGCCTCCTCTTTCTGTGCAATTCGTAATTTTAAGAACGTTCTCAGTCTGATCTCAGTCCCAATCTGTCAATAATACTTGTAATTTCCTTACATTTTTGACAAGTTCATGACATTGATCGTCGATGAGATTGCGACTAGATTTAGAATGTTTTTTATTACGGGAATTGGCCTTCAGAACAGTGTTGTAACATTCAGAAGAAGAATCTAATAGTGACAAAACTAATAATCATAAAATAGATTAACTCATGTTAGGAACTATTTGATATCACATTTGTGACGCCGCTAGATTTGTGCCGCATGCGTGAGTAAATACGCAAATCGCATTCAGTTTTGTGCAGATCGAGCCGATCTAATTAAACTATGTACGCTTTAAATAAATCACTAACTAAAACTGAAATTGTTTGCCCACCAAATTAGTTTGACTGTATGTACCAACGTAATGTAGAATACTAAATGAAACGTGTCGTGATTCTGGTATTCGAGTGCTTGGTATGTAAAGAACATTATTAGAAAATATTTTGATGAAGTATTTACTGGCGATTCATTCACGCCAATTACAGTAAGAGCTTTAAGCTAATAAATGAATCATTAATAGCACCTTGTAAGTAAAGCATAAGCATAAACATAATCAGCTTAAATGTTCCCACTGCTGGGACACAGACCTTCTCACTGTGAGAAGGAGTGGGCCATACTCCACCACGCGGGCCCAGTGCGGGTTGATAGATGTAACATGTCTTCGAATTTTTTGGTTCTAGGACATACCTTGTAGGTATGTTATCATTTGGGTAATTGTGCTTTTGTATACAATAAATTGACGATTTATTCATCCATCTATTTATTTATAGTAACAGACAGACATTGAGAAAAGAAAGCAACCAGGAATCCTGCAATACCTAACCATTTGAAACATAGTAATTTTCTATTTAAAAAGTTAAAGTATAAGTAGTTCAACACAAAGAAGTGTCTTAAAATACCTTAATACCATTTCTCCTATAAAAAGGAAACCAAAATGATAATTCTATGCAAACAAATAGATAAACTTAGTATTCTTAGTTATGCATTTCTTAATTAGAACTTACCTGAGGGGCAATTCTCGTAATTTTAAGAACGTTGACAGTCTGATCTCAGTCTCAATCTGTCAAAAATACCTCTGATATCCCTACATTTTTGACATTTGTTTGTCGCCAAGATGAGACTCCAACTAGATTTAAATGTTTAATATTACGAGAATTGGCCTTCTTCAACGTTAGCAATGAGCATGAAAGACTCCATTCTTTTCGAGAAAAAATAAAGAATAAGCAAACAAACTAAAAAAAATACACAAACCGATTCGCCGTTGGCACTTTCTGCCTACCTCGTTAAGAACCAAGCGAAGAACACACAATTCCGATTTAAAAAAGAATAATATTTTCATATCTCAGCCAGTTCCGGGCGAGGGGAGTTTTGTGAGCGAAAAGAAAGACGACATCAGGTGTGCTTCGGGAACAATCGCGTTTCATTAGAGCAAACACTCCAGTTGGCGCTTGCACGATATTCCTCGTAACTTTTGTGTACTTGTACGATGAGCGGAGGAGATAAGCAAGCTGTTATGTATACCTACTGAGTGGCTTAGCCTTTGTCATGTCTCTTATCTAGTGCATCACAGTATGCAATAAATTACAACTTGAGGGGTCCTTCAAATCGGGAGGTTCCTGTTCAGGATAAGGCGGGAGAAAACGCCAGGGTGTCACCGCTGTGTAGATCGCCCGGAGGACACGGTGGAGCATACGGTGAAGGTCTGCCCGGCTTGGGCGGAGCACCGCCGCGTCCTCGTGGCGGCGATCGGCAGCGGCGATTTCTCGCGTCCGTCCCTGGTCCAGGCCATGGTACGGAGCGAGAGTGTATAGGAAACCGTCACCTCCTTCTGCGAAGCAGTAATGCTCGCAAAGGAGAAGGCGCAGCGCGTGAGGGAGAGGCAATCTCTGCGCCCTCACGCTCCTAGTCGCCGCAGGAGACGCCTTGGACGGAAGTCAACAGCAGACTCCCAGCCACCGTAGGCACGAGCTTGCGGGCAGCAAGCAATGGGCAGCTCGCCGCCCGGTAAGGACCAGGCCCGGGTCGACGGCGCGTTGTGTTCCACGCGCTCCTCAAAGAGTTGTCAGCACGAACTGACGGGGTCCGCTAGGGCCGATGAATGCCAGGACCGCGGGTCATTCGAAAGAGATACCGTGGCCCCTGGCACAGGCAACTGAAGGAATATGGATGGGTTTTAGTCGGTCAAAGTCTGACACGCCCTTCCGCTCAGCCCAGAGCGGGAGAGGTCATTTGAGGGGTCCTTCGAATTGAATGTAAATAAAATTTGCGTTTTTATAGGTAGGTGTGTAGTACTTAACTTACTTGGAGGGATCCGTGGCTAAATAATAACAGCCGCACAGGTCGATCGATCAGGTTAAGCTACGCTTGTCGCGGTTGGTCTGTGGATGGGTGACAATCTTTACCTACCGAGACACCTCCGTGCGTCGGAAAGTATGTTAAGCTGTTGGTCCCGGATGTCAATTCTTTGACAGTCGTTACGGGTAGTCAGAAGCCCGAAAGTCTGACAACCAGTCTTACCAAGGGATATATCGTATTACCCAGTAACTGGGTTGTGGAGGTCAGATAGGCAGTCACTCCATGTCTTCATCTGCCTAGCTTTTCCAAACTATGTTGAGATCAGTTTCCAGTCTAATGCAGCTGAAAACCAGTATTATCTCGCCTCCTAATACATGGAACTTAAACATAACTGACAACATGTGGGTACTAAAGACACACCTCTGCCTAACCCTTCGGAGAATGTAGTCGTAGTGTTCTGTTATGTCCTACAACCAACCGCTCTTCAACTTTACTGCTACTACTATTTATAATAGATAGGTACTTAACTACAAAAAAGAACAAAAACTTTAACACTAGAAACTTGAGGTCCCATTTATTTCAATCCTTGTTACAACTTAGCCACAATTTTATTAGAACTAGGTAAATTAAATTAAATAGTCGTACGTCCAATTAGTTACGGCCTGATGATAAAGCCGTGAATATACGTTTCGGTAACAAACTTATTTAGATTGCATTTATTAGTGTTTACTTAGTTCACTATTCCAGTTCGTGCACTATTTTGTTTAGATCAATGTTGAGTTAGGATCACGTTTCAATAATCTGCTGTGATTGGGATTTTATCATGTGCTGTTTAAATAGAGGATTATTGCTATGTTTATTATTAGCTACGCGCCGCCTACGCCGTAGCTACCTAAAATAGCATGCAGCAAAAATAGGCTAACTCCCAATTTGCAATTCATTCAATTACTCGAAACACATGTGCATGGATGGTTTGCATTTAGTAGTCCACCTGACTAAATTTCGGCCATGGCAGCCGATCTCTGCGGACACTAGCCATCGACGCGGGAGGTATTATAGTGCTCAAGTTATTGCACAGGCACAGGTCCACACAATCCGACACGACTGAAAAGAGATCAGGCGCAGTATTCCGACGCACGGGCACCGCCAACTGCTAAACCTTTATTTAGTTAGTACGTATAGTAAACTATAGGATTATAATTTGACCAAAACCGCTGTACCGCGCCTTCCAGGCCGCTCATTCGTCATCGCTCACGGCGGCGTCCCGCCCCCCGCCTCACCGCGCATTCCTCCCGCCTCGCCGCGCATTCCTAAGGCGCGGTACAGCAGTTTCGGTCAAACTATACCTACTTCAGTCACTTAAACATTCGTTAGACAAGATGCAACTTAAATCGAAGCTTACCTGCACCCTAATTGCGTTATGCCACACTATCAATCCCAATCTAGATCATTTTGAAAGATATTATTAATCCATTGCTTCATATAATCGAAAAAATTGTCTGCTCTACAACGTAAATAACGCAATGAATGTTGTTGAAAACCATTGTTACTGACAGTGTGTTGCGCAATTACCCCGCAGCTCACCCAGATCAACGGGCCGAAAAAAGCATCTACCTAAATATTTTCCATTTTTTTTTTTTTTTTTGAGGATGAGGGGAAATCATCAAATGACTCCTCTCGCTCTGGGTGGAGCAGGAGGGAGTGTCAGACTCTTACTGACTAAAACCCACCCGTGTTCCTTCCTTAGCCCTTTATGTTCCAGGGCAGCGGTAACCCTTTCGGACAATCCCGCTAATACATAGGGATGCCCTTAGAGTGTAGTCGCTTAGTTTTAAAGTTTTTTAAATATTTTCCATTGATATACATTTCCCGCATAACCTATTAATTAATTTATTTATTTATATGTACTTTATTGTACTCCACAAAAATACATAGCATAAAAAATACATGACACACTACAAAATATACAATGGGCGGCCTTATCGCATTACTGCGATCTCTTCCAGGCAACCTTAGAATGGACAGTGATTTTCCTTGACATAAAATGGGACTGTCGTTGATGCAAACATTATGTATACAAGAAACTAAAATAGATACACAAATATATACATATCCAAAATTATAGATACATAAATACATACATACTATATATACAAGCAACGAAAAATAAAAGAAGATTAATTAATCAACTTATTATAATTTAAACTAATCTAGATGGAAATTATTCCTGTAATTAAACACATATTTTATATGTTATTGATCATCGGCTACAATTGTTAACGAACCCTCGTTACGGGCACTGATACCTATAATTTACAAGATATTAGTTAGCTTCGGTATTGACTGCACTGCATTTTTATTGTAAAGCATATTTTTTTTCTTGAAAGTGCAAATAAACTGTTTTTATTTATTATTATATTACACTACAAACTACTCTATTACACTCTAACTCTCTTAAATTACTAAAACAATCACATAAACTTCTTACCTAAGCTTCATAACTCAAACAGAAAAAAATCATAGTCCCTAAGTATAATATAAGTAAAGTATAATATAACTAAGTATAATACCTTTCTTGAGAGGGAAAAGTCCTAGAGGCTACTCACAGTCGTGATGAATTACTCCCTTGGGTGATGCCAGTCGTATTTATCCACTGAAAAACTAGCGCCACAGGTCAACTAACTTGGGGCGAGTTTTTTTACCGATAAAATCGCAGTAGTGGCTATTTCTTTAAACATGAACCGAGGGGGAGTGTGGAAAAATGATCCGCTATTAAAATAATGGAGTGCTTTTAGGTGTACGTTTTAGGGCTGATTTTTTCAACGCCAGATAATCTTATCGGAGGAATAATTTTGATTTTTTGACAGTTCTTCCATTAAAAAAACAGACAGATGTCAATTTTATTCCACGAATAAAATTTTTCAGTCGATTGGAAAATTTGCCTTAGAAGTTGTAGTAGTGTCGTAATTATCCGTTTTACAAAATTATAATGTTGTTTTCTGAGGCCACTTAGGAAGACCACTGAGGACCTTTAGATTTAATATAAATAAAAACAATTAAAATTATAAAACGCATTTACTTTTTGTAGAACAAAGGATACTGCTGTCCAATTCCGTATAATCCAATACTTAATTTAAGTCCGTAATGGACCTATTAAAGGACCTACCCTATTTATAAACCTAAATAAATGACAGTAAGCTACCCACTGAAGTATAAAACCTGTATCTAAATAAAAACCCTCCATAAAATTCTTTGGCATTAAAAACATGCAATAAAAACTGAACAGTTTACTTCATAATTATTTAACAACAAGGGCTGCCATAACGACATAATTCACCGGATTCTATGTTAATAAATAAATCATAAGCTGGTCTTTAAAACAATTTCATTAGAGCGACTAGTCCCTCTGAAATATGAATGAAAGTCAGGGCCGTAAGAAAAGTAAATGCTGTGACATTGTCACGGAATGGAGATTTCCTCATACTAAATTAATTGTGAAGACAAAGCCGAACGGGGGCAGGCGAAATGGACTCTTAACAGGAAGAAATTAAACTTGCAATTTTCGTGCAAATTAAGTTGACCTGAAATATTTGAACTGTAGACCCTTTTATTTCTACTGTAGTTACGTCATGAATGCTAATAATGTGAAGGGTGTCCGTTTGAATTTATGGAATAATTAAAGTTAATTTTCGAGAACAAATTATGCAAAGACATAATTTGTTTATTTTTATAGGCATTTTAGATGTTTGCTAATCGGTTTGCGGGTGTTATTTATGTTTATTTATATTATAATACTCGTAGGTTTTATTTTAATTTTATTCATACCTAAGAGCATGGATAGACGTACGCTTTTGCCCGCATTTATCTGCTAATTACAGATTAAATAAATAAGCAGGTAAAATGGCTGCCGGGAAATTTTCATTCAAACATAATACTTTAATATGTAGGTATATCTATGTGTAAATAACTTACAATCAAAATAAAGACGCAGAATAATATCGCTTTCAAATACACAATAAATTATTTTTAATTTTAATATATATTAGCTGACCCGGCAAACTTCGTAGCGCCTCAGAATCAGTAAGAACGAATGTATGAGAAAATAAATTATCTTCATTATTTTTTTCGTGAATATTGCCTTGTTGCTTTATATATATTGCTTGCTCTATTTATTATACGTACTACTTATATTTATATAGTTATTCTGCTATTCGGGCGAAGACAAATCGAACAAATCAAAGTTCATAAAAATCGATCCAGCCGTTCTTGAGTTATAAATGGTGTCACTAACCCGACTTTTGTTTTATTTATAATTTTCATCATGTTTTATTAGTTATATTCGAAGGGAGACAAATTCAACAAATCAAAGATCATAAAAATCGTCCACTCTCGCCGTTTTTGTTACCTATGTGGTCACTTATCCGACTTTGTTTTATTTATATAGATTAGACTTCTATAAAAATAGTGGTGAATTTACACCAGTGCGAATTATTCCATATTTTTTTTTTTATAACTGTAACCTTATTCGGCATGTGCCATTATTGTATTATTGTGACATTTTTACTGTACCTAATTCAAACGATTTGACATTAATTTGTATTATTTTATTTTCCTAATTGTTATAGGTATATTTTTGTGTAAATTAATTAATAATATGATTTGAATGCCCATGTGACGGTAGAACATGGAGGACTCTTATAATAAAACATCTACGTATTAATTACCCATGTTTGTAAATGATTTGATTTGATATTCACCATGAGCACTTACACCTATCCCTGTTCAACACAATGTAAGCCTCTTAAACACTGCACAGTGTACCCTTATCCAGCGATTAGAACCACCTTCTCGTCTTGCAACACATTACAGCAATTGGCAGCACAAAACAATCGATCTAATGCATCGAGCGTTCGAGCACAAAGAGTCTCCGCTGAAAGGAGAACGTTGTATGTCGTGCCGCAAAATGTTTGAACTGTTGTTGAAAACTTTTAGTTGAACGGATCAACTGGAAGCTTTTCTTCTACCCCGAACAGTTTCAAGAGACCATGTGTCTTTAAAACATTGAATAAATGGACTTGTTCAATGGCTTTTGTGGGAATATGTTGAGCGGGACTTTTATATTATTGTTTGTTCGCATACAAATAGTTTTCTAAGTTGGTTGAGTCGAATCTACGCTCTTCTTAGCATTTGTAGTGAGAATTCATGGGTCTTCTTTGAATCAATACTATGCAATTTCTTGGCTTATTTCAACGTTTTCTGAACTCTATTTACATTTATACTGAAATTGGGTTATGAAAATGACCTAGAAACGCCATCTAGAATAGTACTTTCACGGACTACAAATCGATATTGGTCGAACTTGGACTCATTAGCAACTGTCGCTATCAATGCGGTACGAAATATTAATTTCAGGTTAACCGAAGTTCTGACAGCGTTAAATGTAGAACAAACCGCTTCTTTTTAACCCCCGACGCAAAAACGACGGGGTTTTATAAGTTTGACGTGTCTGTGTGTGTGTGTGTGTGTGTGTGTGTATGTCTGTCTGTGGCATCGTAGCTCCCGAACGGATGAACCGATTTTAATTTTTTTTGAAAGGTGAATTTGTCGGGAGTGTTCTTAGCTATGTTTGATGAAAATCGGTCCAAGATGGCCGCCGCTACAAAGTGGCGGATTATATATTTTTTCACAACTCCCTCAATATGGGTATCAAATGAAAGGGCTTGACTAGTAGAGTACTATACACTATGACAAATTTCAAATCCAAGATGGCCACCACCACAAAATGGCGAATTACAAAAACCTGATTAAATACCAAATTACCTGAAGCTTAAAACGCAAGAAAATAAAAGAAAAGAAATAATAAGGAGTCCCTACAAAAAGCATGAAATAAAAAATTAAATTAAAAATTTAAAATACCCCCGACTACATGAAACCCTATAAAAAGAAAAAAATAGACTTTTAAAAAATTTTTAAAAACCGGGGGTTTTTAAAATTTTTTCCGTATGTAAAGAGTTTATTTAAGCTAAAAATCAATGTATGAAGCAATAGGTACATTTATTTGGTAAAAAAATAACACTGTTAAATGTAGTGGTCAAATAAAATATTAAAAGGGTTGACTGGCAAAAAATGGCAGTGGAAAGAAGTCCGTCTCTGTACATTTGTGTGCACAGTAAGAAGCAAATTGTTAAGTACTTCTTTAGTTGATTGAATTCCCTTATATTTTATTATTTTTTCCCTTACCTTATCTTTACATAAGATAATATGATAGTTTACGTTCAAAATTTTGAGAAATATGCGACGAAAAATATTTTTTGAACTCTGTTTTACTATTATTTTATCATGATACTATTTTTTTAATGAAATATTTTTGAATATATTTTTTTAAGCTTATGACAATACACTAAATTTTTTTTTCTGGGTTGTAATAAATTCTAATACGCCTAAATGTGTGATAAAAACTGAGCGTTTTACGGTAGCCTACGGACGGCGCTCTAAAGTAGTAAATAAATAAGCAACATAACCTAGGTTTAGGCACTACGAGTAGGTACTTACAGCTTTACGCTCTCGGCCGGCCAACAAAGTATCAACAAACAAACACAAAAGAACTACAACAAAAGCAGAAACCAGCATCCCAGTAGCTACATCCATCTAATCTGTCACCAATTTCCACTAGTAATCTTGATCACAGCGCAAACATGGCTGCAACTATCTAAACCATCCATTGCCACAACTAACTAACAGACTGAGCTTAGTCGACTCTTTAGATAAATAGAAAACTCATTCCCTCCGACTGGACCCGCTCGCGATCACTCGACCCAGCAAATGTGACCGGGAATGTAAAGAAACTGGAAGGAAACTTGGAGGGGAAATAATGTGAAAGTTATTTGTTTAGGTTTTATCTTTGGTCTAGTTATTTCACGGTTTTTAGACAGGGTGGACCCTAGAAAATATTACAACCATTTTGAAGAAATTAATAATAATTGACGTGTGTCGGGCATGCCACCGTCCGGGTGAGTCCATCAGACATATTATCTCTGGTTGTTTTCGTTTGGCAAACGGCGAGTACTTGCACAGGCATAACCAAGTAGCCAGGATTATTCACCAGCAACTTGCTTTGAAATATAAACTTGTCGACTCTGAGGTACCATATTACAAGTATGTGCCCGACCCAGTTCTCGACAATGACCATGTCACGTTGTACTGGGATCGATCTATCATCACTGACAGGACTGTTGTCGCCAACAAACCTGATATAGTGGTGATAGATCGATTAGTGCGCCACGCAATGATTGTCGATTTTACCATTCCACATGACGGGAACCTCGTGAAAGCTGAAAAAGATAAACAAATCAAATATCTTCACTTACCACACGAGGTTGTTGACATGTGGAATGTGAGGTCGACTGTCATTGTGCCGATTGTCGTATCGGCCAATGGCCTGATGGCCGAAAGCCTCTATTAACATCTATCGCGGCTCTCGTTAGGCGGTTAGATCAAGGACCTGATTCAGAAGGCAGTACTCCTCGATACGGCTCGCATTGTGAGCAGTTTTCTATCTCTGGAGCCCTAACCACCGGTAGCTTGGACCCTGCTTTCGACACAGGTGGATCACTATTTTTTTATATTTTTAAATGTTTTTTTTTATACTAATATTAAAAAATGTAATAAAATAAGACAATTAAATGAATAAACGACATAATAACAATAAACAAATCTAGTATCTTGACTTGGCTCGCGAGGTTGTCGACATGTGGGATGTGGACTCAGCGATCATTGTGCCGATAGTCGTGACAGCCAATGGCTTAATAGCCAAGAGCCTCGACCAACACCTGAGGAGGCTCTCGTTGAGCAGCTGAAATAAAGCTGAAGAGTTTGTTTTGTTTTTGTTTGCTTGAATGCTCGACGCCTTCTTAGTTTTGCTAAATTAATAGCATTAAAATATTTCACTATGATATAGCTACTATTAATAAAGTTGAAGAGTTTGTTTGTTTGTTTGAATCCGCTAATCTCTGAAACTGCCAGTCGGATTTGAAAAAATATTTTTGCATTTGATAGGCCAATCCTTGAGAAAAGCTATAAGATATTTAACATCACGCTAGGACTCTTAGCAGTTGCGCAAAAAGAAAAAAACGCTAAGTGAAAACGAAGTAGAAATGCGGGCAGGCGATGCGATGCAATGGGGTGGATGCATATCTCTTAGTAGTATAGTCGTGCAAGCCTTTCTTCCTTTCTTTCTCTTAATTTCATCCTGATCAAGTAAAATAAAACATTTTCAACCTCCAACGAAAGGGAAGTTTCTTCCATATCCTTCGACCTCCGGGGTCACAAACCAGGCGAGTGCAGCAGAGTTGCAGCGGTCACAACCGCAGCCATTCGCTAGTAATCAGTGTCTGTGCATGACAATGTCGTTCAAACAGACCTGTTTATTGTCATTATAAGGATTATTTACGTTAAATAACGCAATGAACGTGGCTGAATTGTCAAAATAAAAGGTATCGCGATCGATTGACATTTTATGTGTGTTACGCAATTACCCCGTTGGTCATTAGGTATTGGAATAATATCTCATGAGCGATTATTGTAGTAGAGTCCATTGAAAGGTCCTTTATTTAGCAGGTCTTCGTTGAAATCTTGAAACTATTATGTTTTCCAAGATTTCAAAAGCAAAGCAAGTACATACATATATCTACCTGCTTTGGCAACAAACATCATTGTCAAAATTTATAGGTAATACAAGAACAAGATATCGAAAATGATGATATATTTTGCTTATAAACCGAAAGGAGACCTTCAATCAATTGAGACATACGTGGCTTGTATGTATTCAATCGTCACAACTAGACGTAAATAAAACCCTTACATATCTACCTACCTATGTATATTGAAATGAACCATTTTCTCCCTAAACACGCTTCAACGGTCTAACGGGACACTGAAGAAATTAACCGGCCAAGTGTTTAGACGGCCAAGCCACACAAATGACACAAACATGTCGACGCTTTGAGCTTCCAGAATTAGTGAGGACTGAGAGAGGACTACGTTGAAATTCTAGAGTCGCTTTATAGTTTATACGTATGTATTTGTGTTGGGAAAAGGTTGGGCAGATGATGACGTATGTATTTGTAGCCTGCTACGTTTATTTGTCAAATTGTGAAGTTAGGTGAAGACCGGCTCTTTGAGAAGAAGACTACAATATTATTAATAGTCTTCTTCTCAAAAATATTTTTTCAAATAAGAGCTGTTCCGGAGATTACCCTCCACTTTTACACAAACTCACAAAACTCACTCTGTCTCTTTAAAATATTATTATTTAATATTATTATTAAAAATAATAATATATAATATTATTATTATATTAATAAAAAATATAAAATAATGAATAATAATATGAATAATGAAAAATGAATAATAATATGTTAATATTATTGTTATTTATATTTAATATTATTATTTAATGTTCTAAAGAGACAGAGTGAGTTTTGTGAGTTTGTGTAAAAGTGGAGGGTAATCTCCGGAACCACAGCTTTTATTTCAAGAATTATTTCATCATTTGAAAGGTACATTTATTCCAGATGGACATAGACTATATATTATGTAAATATATATGAACAAAAGCTAAAAGATGATAATCGTTAACTAAATACTAAAAAGTTGTGTGTTTTGAGAGCTTCTACGGCGTGCGCTGCGGAACTTACACGGCGCTCCTTAGTACTGCAACCGCTAGTTAATAATATAAGTTAAGTATAATGCCTATGTAAAGATGTAAAGACATTTCAACAAAGTCACAAGACATGGTTGAGACTCGTACATACCAGGGCAGCATGGCACAAAAGGGGTAATCTGTGCCTATACTTAGCAGAGGGTGGCACAAGGTTACCAATGATGATGAGGATGAATAAAGAAGCAATTATGTTTTAGGTATTTGAGAAGCGGAATCTATAATGTTCGGCAAAGATTGTCGTTCATTGATTTGAATTGATTTTAATTTGCCCAATAAACAGATCGCACCTTTAAAGACAAACCGTTACTAAACGAATTTTTTCATTAACAATGTTCTATGAAAAAAAAAACTTTTCTGAATTTTGTGTTATAGTGCTAATTAATACCTATCATTATCACCTCAAAAGATGGCTCAAAGCATCACGATTTTAATTTCTGTTGCGAAAAAGGCGTGCATTTTTTTAAATTTAAGCTCCTGTCTAAAATTTTATATGTTCGTTTAGTAACGGTTTGTCTTTATAGGTGCGAGATGTTCTGAAACGATCTTTGTAAATTAAACTACAAAGAACAATGACCAAATTCCTAAAGAAGCTGGACCTGGCTTTTGTTTTCCATGTAACAATTAAATTATAGTAACATTGGTTTGTTTTCATGTAGTAACCACTATCCTGTTCAAAAATTAATATCCGAATAGCCAAGATATTTTAATATCGTTAAAAATACTTTAGAGGTGAGTAGTTTATAATTATTATGACATGGAAAGATTCCATTGTATAGTTAAAGGAACCAATATCACTAACATAAGAAAAATAATCAATTTTATGTCAAAAAAATACGTTGCACTCTATTTCATAGAATCAAACGGCATTTTTCTCTTCAAATTCGTATTATAGCAGACTCATATTGAACCTACTTTTTACTATAGGCTATTATTGCCTTACGAACTGACGCAATAATGCCTATAACATTGTTAGTATGAAAGTAAATTCGAATGATCGGAGCAAGCCATTCGTTTACAGAATGGATGCCAATACATCGTCTAAAAGCCTACTTGTGAGTTTGGTTATTTATACAAAGTACCGTTGTTTAAGTGCAAAAAGAAGTATCTAAGCATAACAAACGGAGGATTACTAATTGAGCGATAAAAGTTGGTCTTAACTTCTAAATAACATTTATCTAGGTAATAGTAAAAACATCATCGTCGCGTTCATTGTAATTCCTATTATGTGGTTTAATACCACATAATACATAATAGGAATTACAATGAACGTATAAATAAACGCCATTCGAGACGTCTAGATTCCAAATCCATCGGGGATAAATCCATCATACCTATATAATAATTAGTTACAGTAAAAGTGGAAAACTTCGCTCCGTTAATAGTATACACATATTTATTCCTTCACGTTAGAGTCGGTCCATTTGATATTGTTACACAACTTATTTCTGGCACAGACTCAACGCTGAATAACAACAATGCTTTGGTAATTTATAACACAAACAAACATAAATTTCAGTTCACGAACAATGTTTTTTCTTAATTAGCCACAGTACGTAGATTAATTTAGAAAGCGAGCTTAATGTGTGCAAGTTCGCTAGTCTAATTTGCTCGGGTTTAGAGCAAAGACGTGTTTCCATATAGAGAGTGAAGATTCCCGGGGAGTTATTTAACTAATTTTACATGCGGGGCAAGTTTTAACCCCACTAGCGTATGTTTGCGTTGCCTCGTCGTGGGTTCGTCTTGTGAGTGCCGACTACGCGACTCGGCAAGACAAACTGGTTCGTACGCCCTTCGGAATTAGCTTGGCAAATTCAAACAGCCAACTCCTCCACTTGCACGCCTGACAACTAGCGACGATAGCTGTTGTCAGAATTTTGAAAGCCACCAAGTTAACGTACAGTCTTGATTACCCAGCGCAGTTTGCAAGAGAATGTTGTGCATGAGGTTTTCTTCAGACATTTATGCTGTAGTGCGCAGCTTTACTTTAAGTTTGTAACGTTAATCTGTACATTTGAATGTTATTCTGGAAAAACTGGGATGGCAGTACGATTTACTTACGTATTATCCCATTTGGCGTGCACTTTAAGCATAATATAATAAAGTCAAAGGATTTATGACCCGACAAATCCCTACAAAAGTATACAGACAATGCCATAAATAATCCTAGAGTAATAAAATCCGAAATAAGAGAGAGCTCCGTAAAGAATAGTCGCAACAAGGAGCGTATTATTCAGTGTCACCGTCGGGACGTGTTCTGTAATATATGTTTTAATAAAAGGGTTTCAATTCTCACCCGAACATACATCACACGAAGATACCCGAAGTATCAATAATATCGAAAAAGATCTTCAATTTATTATTCATTGAAGTCGCTGGGCGGGGCGGGCCGCTCTATAAATCCAGGGATCGCCACTAAATCATCGTTTGCAGGCGGCGGCGGCGGAAGGACGTGTGCGGGCGCAATTTTTATCCATTTTTCATCGATGGAAACAAATGGATACATTGCCATTGTGTCCATAATTACAATTTCCATTTTCTCGACAAATGTCAGAGGCTAATGATTACGCATTCGATTCAGCTTGTGACCTCGTTCGGTGATCGGGATTCGGTGTAACTTTGCGTATCCGTACATTGTCAGTGTACTCATACCTAAACAAAGAGAACCAGGTGGGGCGACTGGTGCTGTACCCGCTGAAAGAATCCATAAAAACTGTAATGATACCCTCGTCACGTCCGGACATCTTATTTATCTAGTCACGAGCAAAATCATTGTTTCCTTTTTCGTTGTGTTCGGGCAAAAACACGCCTTATTACCGCCACCGGCTAACAGATGAACTGCTGAACAGGACCATTGTCCCCGGACCTTGTGTGTGACGTTTGTTCCTCGCAGACGCAAAGAAAAAATTGTTCTCTCTTGTCGAGAAACGACTATTTATTCATGTGTTCACTATATTTATTTTGCTGTTCGTGAAGTAAAATGAAAGGGAAACTACCGAGAGTCTCGTAAGAGACATTTAATTTACACTTTGCGTACAAACTTGTTTTTATTAACTTAAAAAATTAGATATGCAAACTTATATAAATGCACGAAAAAAAATATATTTTAGAATGATTATTAAATTAACTACTAATGACGACTTCTCTCTGTGTTATTAATCCGGCTGCTGATTATTTTATCAAAGCTTCATTACGATTCATTAATATGTATTGCTCCGTATTATCTCCAGAAAGAAGTGAAATAGCAGAGAGGCAATTCTCATAATTTTAAGAATGTTCTCAGTCTGAGGGGCAATTCTCATAATTTTAAGAACGTTCACACCGTCACAATCTGTCAAAAATACCACAAATTTCCCTACATTTTGACATGTTTTTGACATTTGTTTGTCGATCGAGATGAGACTGCGACCAAAATTTAAACGTTTTAAATTACGAAAATTGGACTTCAGATCTAATTGCTAAGAAATTATTTAATTTGTGCGCAAAAATGATCTTTTGGCTACTCTTCTGTGACCTTGTTTCTAAAATTCTAAGTAATGTGTTTCAACGAGATTGCATGTGACGTAGTAAAGTGAAGAACGAATAAGAAGAGTTCATTATCTGAAACAAAATAAAAATTGCTAAAAAAACCCAGTAATCGTAAACTTTATTTATCTCAACATCATATTACAAGCACTGATTAATATAATGCGCAATCTTAAATAGAGAAAGGTGTCTGACATAGAAGGGTCCTCAGTTACTGATCGCCCGGCTCTCTTAGATAGGACATGTTACTTTACACAACGGGTCATAATATTATATAAATAAAGTTTAAAATTGCAAGTACTTATAAAATTCAGAAACAACCATTTCAAAGAAGTATACAAATTATGTATATCAGAGTCATTCATATGACTATTCGGAACGCTAGTGCCATCTCGTGGCGCTAGACAGAGTCTAGCCTGAGTTCGTGGAGGTGGACGAGAGCGACAGCTACAAGACCGGTGTGAGCAGAGCTCTCGGGAACATCGAAACATTGGACATTGTACGAACAACATGTGCTTAGAAACTGTCTGGCGTTCTGTATCGTTGAGTTATGTACCTACAGTGTGTGATTAGCGAATCACTAACTTGTTCGTAATTTATAATCTGATTTGAACTGCAAACAGTTTTTCTATTGTGCTATAACCAATACTACCCATAGTACGCCTACAGTAATTAAATTATGCCTGAAGTTAACGAGAGACAGACATATCTTCTCCGACATGTATAATAATCACTGAGTAAATAGCATAAGTATGTAAGTACAATACCAATCTACATTGTTATATTAGCATCTAGGTATAGATCAAGTGATCAGTATCTCTAGGACTCTTTTCTAGGTTATGAAGATGGCAATCCTTCTTGATACTTTACTGACAGATTTCAAGAAAGGTCGCAAAGGTTAGGCAATTTCTTCAACATGACCACTATTTTTTTCTGGACAAACTATCGGGGTATACTTAGTGGCAGGGACATCGACTCACAACCAGTTACCATGGATTTAGTACATGATTTTTAACCCCCAAGTAAATACATGACAAAATCATTTTTTCATTAAAAATGCTGTTCAGTACACTTTGACCGCGTAGGTATTGCACTTTACTATGAAACAGGAGATATTTTTTTTGATAACCGACGAAAAATTTATATGTAGGTAAGTCTAGAATCATATGCTGAATTCATGGTTAGAGTTTGCGCGACAATATCCCGCCAGGACCCTGTATAAAATTTACCTGGAGAAATGGTGTTGCCAGAAGCAATCGACTTTTAGGTTATAAGTAACTTTATCACCTGGAAACTAGATGATATTTAGGTACCTACCGCAGTAAAAGTCGCAAGTGAGAGCATGAACATCTTGCCTCCTTTAATAGTTATAGGTCTGTTTGCTCTTTCAACTAATAATCGAAAATTGCTCTTGAATCTACGACATCGTGGTGTCCAGTCGCAATCGTATACTGCAAAAGTAATTTCACTGCTCTGTAAAAATAAAAATAAACAAATGAACATCACGTCAGTATGCATCTATAGCACCGCCGACGAGGAAGCGACTAGCTATCAGCGATGTACTCGCTCAAGAAATGTAATAAAATTTGTAGGTCCCGTGTGAGTAACAGAGATATACCTATATAACCGATGGCGAGTACTCGCATGTTGCAACGACCAAAGCTATCAAAAAGAGTACTCGCTCAGCGACGCGCATTTGGCGAATAAAACACTCGCTGAGTGACTTAAGCTTAGTACACACGCATACCAGCGAGTGATCGCTCGTCGCCGTCGTGCACTCGCTGCTTGTCGCTCGCCAACTTATTTTTAGTTGCTCGCTCTACTCGCTCCCCATTAATTGCCGGCACAAATTGACACACTGCGTCAATTTTCCGTGGTACCTATAGTAATTCCATACAACTCTCAAGGAATGTGAGTTGTAATTTGAATACAGGATCAAATCAAATTAACTAGCGAAACTCCACAGATGTGATGGATATCGATATTTTATGACGATAAAACAGGCATTTTATGTTCAAAGTGTATTTGATAAAAAAATGATTTCCCAGAATTTACATCCACATTTCCAATCAAAGTTTACAATGACATGAAAGCCAGTATAAAATAAAAATGAATCCTCACCTTTTCCATGAGTCTAGATCCAAACCAACAAGGAACCATCACTTGCAGAGTCATCACAATTGTATACAGAGTTAGGAAAACCAAATACTTGGTTTCCGCAGGCTAAAAAGGAGCTATATAATTTTTAATCATCCTTGAAACTAACGGGTTATAATCATAGTCACATAATTATCATACCATAGTAAACCGAAAGAGGCACATGCATATCTTACAGGAGCCAGAACTGAACAGCACAAATAATATCTCACTGAAGGCTTCCTGAATTAATTTACAATACCTGAAATCACATAAGCTAAAACTAAGTAACAATTCAACGCCAATTAACACAGTGAAGAGAACAACAGAAGAAGAAGTATAACAAGAAGAGGTGGCGAGGTGTTCAAGAAGAACATATCTAACTCAAAAGTTATATTAATACAGGAACTTACTCGGACACTGCATCATAATGTTTGATACACTTAATGATTTCCAAAACGGCGTTCTGATCATCTATAATCTTATCAACAGACCCACGAGCAGCATTCACATTTACACAAACATCGGTCACTTTTCTCAGCTTTCTTGCCAGTATTTCCAACTGAGCCATACCAAGAAATATCACTCCCAAAAGAAATGTATCAACATTAACGTTGTATAACATGTGAGAAGTGATACCTATGCTTTGATATAAGTATGCTGGATACAAAAACATAGCCTCATACTTTTCCGGTATAAAAGAATATCTACATACAGGAAACTCCAATTTAACCTTGAAAATTACGTGCACCAAGAATGGAAGGAACACATTCACAGTATTTGCAGATACAGATAAACCAGCTACGATCTTCCAGAAAAATAAAGATTTCTCTTTGGCTTTGTTTATTATTTTTAATTCATCAGGGTCGTCTGATTGGAACATATCACTTTCAAGCATATCGAGCATTTTTTGAACTTTGTCACGCAAGAATATAAACGCTACAGCCTTAGACAGAGCTCCAACATTCGTGAAATAAAATATTAGTTCTTCAGCAAAAATCTCCAATTGTTGGGGTAAGAAGTAAAAATTCATGGTGTATATCGCAACATAAAGTACAGTGAAGATAAACACAAATATTCTAGAGAAATACATATAGTATAGACTCGGATTTCCTTCAGACCACGTGCCAAGAATTCTAAGGATCTTCAAATGTATTTTAAAACAATCTATTTGATGATAACCCATTTTTTAGCGCTTTCTTATCACCGACGGGATGCAAGTTTTCTTTGCTTTTCCGAACGAAATCGGACTGAACCAGCTTATAAAGCCTGAGGTCACAAAAGCTAGGGAAAGGTCTGTAATTACAGACACCACACTAAAACTACGAATAGTCTTAATTAATAAGTGAAGGTGTTTAAATGCATCGCACGTTCTATTCGTCTTGAAATTTCTAATTTACACCCATTTTAGATCAAAGCAAATTACCAGCCTCTAGGAATTAATTTCCAGGTACATTTCCAAGACGTATAAAATATTAATGTATGGGTGAAATATATGAAGGTTTTAATGAATGTAGGTTAATTGCTGACGTCGTGGTTTTTAAATGAGATGCAATTAGTGAGGTTACGTTCGCCCAGCCTGGAAATGATCCAGGAAATCATTCTTTAAGCATTGGGGAGTACTTCTTATTGCTGTAGATTTTCGTGGATGTGGTAGGCTTGGTGTTCTTAATTAATTGCCGTGGATGCTGTACGCTTTCCCACACAAGGCATATTAATATACATAAGAGGTCAAAAAAAAACAAACGTAAGTTACTTTCATAATTTAATTATAAGTATAATCAAACATCAAAAACGTAGATCAAACTAGGTGCCAAATAATATTTCAATAATTTATAAATTAAAATAGATCCCCGACCGGCCACGTCGCATCATCAGTCTGTCCGCGCTATTACTGTGTTCTTTCTGATTTATTTTTTATTTTTGCTCCGTGTCTTAAGCCTATAGCCTTCTTCAAGAATAGGCTATTTTCCTAAAATATTCTAATTAGTCCATCAGTTAGATTATCAAAAAATATTGAATCCGTATTTTTTCTTTTGTCAATTATATAAAAAACTAGCTTCTGCCCGCGGCTTCGCCCGCGTGGATGTCGGAAATTATCCCACGGGAACGTGCTAACAGGATAAAAAGTATGTGCTTCCCCAGGATGCCATCTACATCTATGCCAAATCAGAAGTTCAGTGTTTTAGGCGTGAAAATGTAACATACAGTTTCAAGTTCAAATCCTCCCCTTAAAAACCGAATTACCCGTTTTTGTCCCGTCAGTGGTAAATTTTCGACAACTTTACATATTTATTATTAATTATTTTCTGTCAAAAGTGACTGAGTTTCGAGTTACTCAGACCGCGCATTCAATTTCTTCGACATAAACTAAACACCCCTATATCCCCCTTTGAGGGGTAGCTTTGAAAAACTTATAATGATAAACTTTATTACTTACTTAGGCAAATTTCAAGTTTATTAACTAAATGAATAAGATTTTTCATATAAACAGTATCCCCGCTTTTCACCCCCACAGGGGTGGAATCAAAAAAAAATCGTTTGGGATGTATTCATAACTTGACTCAAAGATTATTTATACTAATTTTCGAGTTAATCAAGCCATGCAGTAAAATCCTCCCCTGAAAAATTGACTACCCCATTTCAGCCCGTTAGGGGTAGATTTTCACAAAACCCTGATACACATTATTCTTTACTTGCAATATTAGGTATAAATACTGAGTTTCGAGTCAACAGGACTGCGCGCTAAAATTCTTCCATACAAACTTTGAAACCCCCCAATCCCTTATTAGGGGGTAGTTTAGAAGAAGAAAAAACTGACAATCTTCATAATTTATTTAGATAAGTATTCCTGCTAAGTTTCAAGTTTATTAACTCAAGGAATAAGATTTTTCATACAAACTTTCATCCCCTATTTTATCCCCTTGGGGTAGAATTTATCAAAATCCTTTCTTAGCGGATGCTTACGTCATAACATCTACCTGCATGCCAAATTTCAGCCCGATCCCTCCAGTGGTTTGGGCTGTGCGTTGATAGATCACTATGTCAGTCAGTCACCTTTGAGTTTTATATATTTAGAAGATACTTTTCCGGCATAAAAAGTACCCAGTGTGGTGCCCAGGATATTAAAGAATAATTATACCAAGTTTCATCGTAATCGAACCGGTAGTTTTTGCGTGATGCCTGAACAAACAGACAGACAGACAGACAGACAGACCGACAGACAGACAGACGGACAAAAATGTTTTTAATCACATTTTTGGGTTCGGTGTCGGTCTAGTAACATTTAGTGCCATTTATTTTTTTGATATTTTCAATGTACAGAATTTTCACTTCTACAGATTTATTATAAGTATAGAATAGATATAGATGATGAAGATATCGCCCGTTAAAATTCCGCGTGACGTCACTTGCTTGCGACATTTTTGCGAGCAAGTGATGTCACGACCCCCCACTCCCAAATTTTGACGCGCTTTTTCTTTGTCATTTTTTGTTTGATTGACAAAAGAAAAAGTACGTGTCCATTATTTTTCGATAATCTAACTGAAGGACTAAATATAATTATTATTTTTTTACCCAGACAACTACCCTATTGGGCTATCAAATGCAAAAACAATTTTATTATGTAGTATTCAGTGTCTTTTTTTATTTTTTTTCTGGTTGTTCCAGAGATTAGCGCGTTCAAACAAACAGACAAACAAACTCTTCAGCTTTATTATTGTTAACTTAATATAGTGAAATATTTTAATGCTATGAATTTAGCAAAACTAAGAAGGCGTCGAGCAAACTTTGAATAGCGTTTTGAATATTTATAAATACATCACTTTTCATCCATAAAATTAGACCATTTACTTTGCGAGAATTAGTCATAATTAAAAGTTGATGCTAGGAATTAATTGAGCTAAAAACTAAGCATGTTATTAATGAAACATTATACCCATCAAATACGCTAATTTCAGCAAAATTAACTTATTTCATCTTGAAATGTAATCAATCATAAATAATATTAAAATAATAGCGTCAATCTCAATGAACAGCAACATTGCTTAATAGACTGGAACTTTGAAAACGGCAAGCTAGTCTAGATTATAATTAATTAATATTACATTATGTTGTTTATTTTTGTTTATTTGTTCACACGTTCAGGCTTAGCGGCGAATGTATGGGAAGAAACTATGGAAGAACTATGAAAGCTCTCATACATGTCCATATACCATAATTATGTACATCGCGTTAGGCTGAGCGTGTGAAAATGGCGTTAGGTACAGACGCCAGCACATCAAGCTACCCGAAACTGTCAAATATTCCAAATCGACCTAGAACCTTAAGTCTATAGACATAAAGTTGAAAATCTATTAAAGAAATTTGATAGATTGTAGTAGCTTGATGTGCTGGCGTCTGTACCTACTTTTACATAAAGATTTTAGTCTTGCATTTGTTGAAGCAAAGTGAAGAATGAGTAAGCGGAATTCATAATCTGGAATTAAAGAGAATATTAAATTACTAATCTCATCGTATCAAATCAGTGATTATCTTTTTATTATCTTTAGCCTTTTTTTGCAACTAAGTTGGGGTTGGCTTCCAGTGCAGCTGAATATCGATCTATTCAGTATATATATATACAAATTAAACAATTTAATGATACAAGAAAACGCCTATTCCCATAATCTCAATCTGACAGTCATCGAGGCCCTCGGATCGGAGAACTGTAACCATGAATTCATCACATGATTCTAGATACCCTAGCGTAGAATTTTTCGTCCTTTATCAAAGAAATCAGCTGTTTCATACCAAAGAGTAAAATTTTAATGCAATCCAGGATCATGTACTGAATCCATGGTAAAAGGTTGCGAGCCGATGTCCCTGCCACCCTGAATACTTACAGAAGTAAAAGCAGGAAGTGAAAGACAGAACATCTTGCCTCCAGTGATAGAGAGAGGCTTGTTAGTTCTCTCCACAAAGAGACGCATGTTGCTCTTAAACTGACGCGATCTAGGAGTCCAGTCGCAGTTATAAATAGAGAATGCTAGCAAGTTGCTCTGAAAAATGAGAAGAATTTTTTATGTCAAATGCAATAATTTCAAACTTCGACAGACCCTGACCATGGACCATAAAATGAATCAAGTTTCTTTTTTTTTTACAAGTTTTCATGTAAACCTTTGCCCGGATACAAGTTCCTACTGCATACTTGTTCGAACAAGGATTTAGATATTATAGTCTTCCGGACCGTATTACGGCCGGAGCCAAGCGGCCAATCTCAACGAAGACTAGCTTTCGGCGCGGAAGATATTATAGTGCACAAGTATGTGCGCAGACACAGGTGGACTCTCTTTTCCCTCTCTCTTATTTTGACATTAGTAAGCCTCAGAAGATCATCTGAAATTATTCCTCAATTCTGATTCTGAACATAATATTTATATTCACAATTTATTTAGATCATTTTTACAATACACAATACGGTAACATTATTGTTTACCTTATCCATAATCCGTGTACCAAACCAACAAGGAACCATTATTTGTAGGATCATCACAATCATGTAAGTACCGAGAAATAAGTAATAGTCCATCGGTGCTGGCTGGAAACAAAAACACCATCATTTCATTTCCATTCAATTTTATGTTAAAACTTTACAGACTACAAACAATAAATATTCCTTACCATAGTGAATCTCATCAAGCAAACGCATATGATACAGGATGCCATGCTGAATTGTACGAATAACGTCACACTGAAAACGTCTTCTACGAGATCGCAAAACCTGGGGACATACACAAAATACATTTAATTATTACCGTCGATCGAAACATGGCTAGATAGAAATGTATGAAAGAAGAAGGCAAATACATCTCACCTGCCCACTTCATCAAAATGTATGATACAATTGTTAATTTTCATAACAGCTTCCTTGTTTTTATCGGACGGTTGAGATATACCCTCTGCGTCATCAAGTTTATTTTCATCTGTTACTTTTCTTAGTTTTAAATCAAGAACCTCCAGTTGGGCTATTGTGAAAACCAACAAACCCAGAAAAAACGTATCAACGTTCACATTGTACAGCATATGTAAAGTTATGCCGATAGACTGATACAAATATAAGGGATATACATACATATTTCTGAATGCTTCGGAAAAAAAACCGTAACTGCAAACGGGAAATATTAGTTCTGTTCCCTTTATAAAATGCCCTATTATCGACGACAGAAGAGTACCATTTGATGTAAAAGACAGGAATGCTACAGCTTTCCAATACAGCTTGTTGAATTTCTTGGCTTTTTCTATGATAACCTTTCCCTCAGCATCGTCAGGTTGGAATATTTCACTCTCCAGCACATCTAAGATCTGGACAATTTTTTTACGCAAAAACAGATATGTCAGAACCTTAGACAACACGGAACAGTCAGTAAAATAGAACATCAAATCGTCAATAAAAATGTCCAACCGTCTCGGCAAAAAATAGAAATTTATAGAGAATAAGACATAGTAGACGAACACAAAGGTTATAATAAAAGCTTTGGAATAGTAGCTGTAACTACGGCTGGCATCGTCCCCGGGCCAAATAGCAAGGAACCTCCAAAACTTCATGTGTACTTTAAAGCAGTCTACTTGATGCTTTTCCATTATCCAAATTGTTGTATTGCGAGCGTGTGAGATATGACTGTGTAGCTCCTGTGTGTGGATCTGATAGCGCTCTTATAAAGTAGCCAAGACTTGCAGAAAACATAACGTTTAGAGTGGAGTGGAGTAGCGTTTGGTTGTATATATTTTTGAGGTAGCTGTCTCAAAATGTTTTCAATTTCTAATAACACTTTTCCGAGTCTTATTTTTTTACTTAGGATCTCTAATAAAAGATGTACACAATACATGACAGGTAATATAAAGGGCAATATTAGGTAACAACTTAATAAATAATGTCTTGAACGTGCTATTGTGGTCATTACATGTAGTTTTAAGTGCATTAAAGTTATAGTCCACAACAGTTATTTAGACACTAGCTATAATGCTAGTAGCTAATTGGGTTCCCTAAAGCAGTATGCCGATACTGATTTTTCACGGTAATAATAATGTTGTGGGTTCAAATCCCGCCAAGTATCAACGTAAGTTTTACAATTTAAAATATGTACGTACTAAGTTTATCTTTTATATCACTGACATCGGTAAAGGAAAACATCATGAAGAAAGCTAGACTTATCCTACTTCCTAACTTCTTATCTTACTAATATTATAAACGTGAAAGTTTGTATGGATGGATGGATGGATGGATGTTTACTGTGTTACTTTTTCACGCAATACTACAAAACGGATTTGGATGAAATTTGGCTCACAGATGGTTTATAACTAGGATTAAAATATAGGATACTTTTTATCCCGAGATTCCTACGGGATCGAAACTTATGCGGGTGTAATCGCGGGGCGCAGCTAGTAAGTAATATAAGTTGGAAATCGGCCATTCACTTTGAGCATGGTAATCAATGCTCGTACCTTGTATACTATATGAAAGGAGGCCTTTGCCCAGCTGTGGGGCAATAAAAGGCTGGTATTATTCTAAATAAACAAGTTAAACAAAAACTACATCTCCATTGTTTTTGTTTTACTCATGACCCTGGCTTGTTATTAGCACTTTTTTTTACAAAAATGCATTTCTTTTTTTAATTAAAGAGTATACACACTCTAGACTACCACATTATAGTTTGTTCAAAGGCAGTATAATTTATGAGTCGGTTTCAAAGGGGTTTAAAAATAAAATTAATTTATTTTCCATTAAGTATCTTGAAGATTAAGACTAGACATTATATGAGGTACATGATATACCTCAAATAATTTAGGTACTTATTCTAATTTTCGTACAAATATAATAGAACAAGACCGGACCTAAGACACTACCTTGAGGCAATCCTGTTTATGTTTGCATAATTCAACGTAGAAGTAAAACCAAAGCTGATAAAAAGTAGCTATCATAGCCAAACCTTCAAAATTGTTTTCCGTCCATTCACAGTTATTTTACCTCCTATTTTGCATCACTGCCAATATTACAATGATCTTTAATCTCATGACAGTAAGGTTGCTGTTGGATTGCTGCAACTGTCAAGTCTGTCAAAATCACTGTGATCTTTATTGTTGTTGTGATAAGTTTGCTGTTGGGTTGCAACTGTCAGAGGTAAAAAAACTATGAAAGGACTGTAGTTTGATTATTTCAGTTTTAAGTACTTTTAGAATCTCAGTTATTATTTGTGAGGCATAAAACCAAAGGTCAGAGACTAGACGATACGGCTAGATCGGTGAAATAAAATATCATCTTATCTATAAAATGTCCAATTGTCTCGGCAAGAAATAAAAGTTTATGGAAAACTGTAAATAGAGGACAATAACGAAGATAATAAGAAATGCTTTTGAATAGTAGTTGTAATAACGGCTAAAATTATTCCCGGGCCAAATGGCAAGAAACTTCCCAAACCTCATGTTTATTTTAAACAGTCTTCTTGATGGCATTTCTTTAGGTAGGTACCAAACTACCAAGTACCCATAACGGAGAATAGAGCAATGAAGGAGACCAACTCAGTTGAATTTTGCTCTTTTGTTAAGAGTTTATTTATTAGAGAGAGAGACCAAAACTCATGAATTGCGAGTGACTTAAGGGTGGGGTGGTGCTCTGTTTGGTTCTGATAGGTGAGTAGGTAATAAAGAATAAGCCAGGACCTGCAGTATATATATTTATAGTTCAGAGTGAAGTACCGTTTCCAGTTTTTTTTTTTTTAAATCTCCTAAGACCTACGATAATACTCCTGTGTTTGAAAGTAAGCGGTCTTTACGCCGAACAATCAAGTAGGCGTCAGATTTTTTAACCGACTTCTAAAAAAGGAGGAGGTTCTCAATTCGGATGTTTGTATTTTTGTTTTTTTTTAAGTTTTTTCGCGCATAACTCCTTCACTTGCCAACCGATTAGAAACATTATTTTTTTGTTAGAAAGGGTATACTTCCCAAATCATCCCATAGAAATTTCATCAAAAACGGTTCAGTAGTTTGGTTTTTAAACCAAAATTACTAGTAAACATTACAACTTAAAAATACAACTCAAAAATAAAAACATTTTTGAAAAAAAAAACAACCGACTTCCAAAAACGACACTACAAAGTGAAAAATAACTTTAATTTCGGAAGTCGGTGGCAAACAACGAAAATGCGAACCCAACGACACCGACTTCCGAAATTAAAGTTATTTTTCACTATGTAGTGTCGTTTTTGGAAGTCGGTTGTTTTTTTTTTTTTTTTTTCAAAAACGTTTTTTTTTACCCTATACTGTCCCATGGCTGGGCAAAGACGTCCCCCAAGTCCTTCTAAAAATTTCTTCTCTTGTTCCCCGCCGCCCTTAACCTACAACTATTGCAAGCTGAATTCATTTTCTCATTTCTGCCATTTAGGATTCGCTAGGTTATTCAAATGAAAATGATCTTTATCTACCAGAATGAATAAGTTTTTCATAACCCTTTACCACTTTTATTTCCTTAAATACAACAAAAGGGTTTTCGCGGCCTTTATAAATAATTTTCAGACTTTCTTTAGTATAGCCTCTTAATTAGAACGGATCTCTGGTTCCGTTTTCGGATGAACGAACGTCACCTCTGCTAATTGCATCTCATTTAAAAAGTACGGAACTCTCAATTAACCTACATCCTATCCCAACGGCCAAGTAGAGAAGGCACTTATTGTAATTTTAAACCCCTTTGAAAACCCATGAATTAATAGCTTCACATTCACTTTGAAGAAACGTTAATGTAGTAGTCTAGTATGGGTAGTCTTTAATTTTAAATAGAAATACGTTTAAGTTGAAAAGAGTGCTAATAAAAGGTAAGAGTCATGCGCAGAATAAAATAGACTGATGATAAACATCGTTTTAGAGAATTTAGTTAAAAAAATCATAAACGTTAGATGAAAAATAGATAATACAGAGAATATAAAACAATAGGTTTGAAGATATAATAATAATAATAATTTGCATGACGCGAACCTCGTGAAAGCTGAGAAAGAACAAATCAAATATCTTGACTTAGCACACGAGGTTGTTGACATGTGGAATGTGAGCTCGACTGTCATTGTGCCGATTGTCGTATCGGCCAATGGCCTGATGGCCGAAAGCCTCGATCAACATCTATCGAGGCTCTCGTTAGGCGGTTGGATCAAGGGCCTGATTCAGAATGCAGTGCTCCTCGATACGGCTGGCATTGTGAGGAGGTTTCTGTCTCTGGAGCCCTAACCACCGGTAGCTTGGACCCTGCTCCCGACACCGGTCGATCACTACTATGATTTTTTTCCATCACTACATATACTATCGTAAAACACAGTCCCGTGTAAAAAGTAAAAAGTAACTCTTTCATATCCAAATGTGAACGTAGGTATTCTGACGATTGAGCAGGTAAACACAAAGGTAAAACTAAAGAGAAGTACCTACGGAGCCCCGCACTCAATTTATGAATAAATATTGACATGCAAGGTGGGTGGCCCGAGGCGATTGATTGCGATGCGACGCTTGCCTAGACATTCTGAGGGAACACGAAAATCAAGAACAATGTGGAAATATAACCAAAACACTGAACAATGGGATCTATACGGCAAGTATCAGCAAGGGGCTGTTCATTTATTACATAAGACGATTTGAGGGGGGAGGGGGTGCGAATAAGTTTTTTTTTTCTTACATGGGGGTGGGAGGGGTTTAGATTGTTCTTACGTAGGACAACAAAAGTAAGCAGAAATTATAAGTTTTTATATTTTTGCTACTTTTTCTTTGCAATTTTGGTAGATACTGATCACACATATCATCATCATCAACTCTGATCATTCTGTTTTCTGATACTGATCTTTCATAAGATTGAAAGGGAGGGGGTTCATCCAAGTCTTACTTTTTCTTACTTTGGGGGGGGAAGGTCAGAAAGTGGTTAAAATTGTCTCACGAACATGAACAGCTCCGACGGTGATGGAGCCAACATCGTTATCGCGAAATAATAAAATCAGTCGTCCCATGCATTTGAGTCGAGTAGATAGTGAAATTTTGTACAGGAAAGTTGATATTTTATTCTGAAGCCATTCTCACAGCTATCGCTCTACGTCCAATTTTTTTTTAATAAATCTCAGTTTCTAAAAGAAAAACGACTGTTATTTTATTGAGCCTTCGGGCGATTTCCGGTCTGCAGAGATATTGGGATATCCTTATTGTAACAGAACTGTTCTGCGTTTTTTGTCTATTTGTTCCTTTTATTTTATAATACTAGCTGGTACCCGGCGTGTTGCTCCCGCAGTTAATTATATTACGCATAATATAACCTTCGCTCAAGAGCAAGCAATAAGTTGACAAAGTTTTATTGTAATCGAAAAAATATGAAATAAACAAATATTGATTTTTATATAATTATTAGCTTTATGAATACAATATTACAGCTTTCTTTGCAAATTGAATAAAAAATTTGTATTTACAAAAACTTAATAAACGAAAATGATTTAAAACTTTTTGATACTGAGTACAGTCAACCGCACATCAACGGTGAAAAAAATTACATTGACAGCGTCTTTATTTCGCACCAGTAAGAGTGGTTTTCGAAGTTTCCAATAAATGAGCGATTTATTTACCTGCGCTCTTTTGAACAATCATTTTTATTTTGCCAAAACACGATTAGTGGTTTTGTAATATAATATTATAAATACGAAAGGAAAAAGTTTGTTGGTTTGTTACGCTTTCATGCTAAAATCGCTGAACGGATTTAAATTAAATTTAAACTCGAAAATAGACCATGGTTATAGGTTACGTTTCATCCTGAATCGCAGATGAAGTGAAGGCAACAACTAGTAATAAATAAATAAACAAAAAAAAAGCCTTTAATTTCTTGCTTGGTTTTGTCACAAGCGTTACCAAAATGTAATATAGGAAGTTTACCTTGTTTTGCTCCATGCATAATAACTGTTGTCCCGTTGGCAAAGTTGCGAAGTTTCAGTGTTGTTTTCACGTATGATAAACTTCAGCCTCAACAGGTAACTTTCAGCGTTGAACGAAAATTGTTGCTCGAAAACTGGTGATGCTCAGTTCTGCATAGTTGGCAGGAACACTTTCAATTATGACTATGCTTTAGTGGCGGAATAGAATATGACTACCTGTTCTGATTCTACCTCGGTGGAATATAGTCTAGTCTACTCGGTATTATGATTTGAGCGCCCTTGAACCTATTTTTCTTTTTTTTTTTCTCCTATTTTTCCTTGTGGTATTGTATAAAGTAAGACAGCCATAGTAAAGAAACCATAATTCGATCATTTTATTTAAAAAAGAATTTGTTTTGGATACAGTTCGTTGATTTTGCGCGATTATGATTTAAGATACTAGTTTCAGCCCGCCGCTTCGCCTGCGTTGTCGAAAATAATCCCACGGGAACGTGCTACCGGGACAACGAATAGCCTATTAGTAGTACGGATTTCGATAAAATTGGGAGATAGATGGCATCCTGGGGATGGCCCAGTTCATTAATATCTATCTAATAATATTTATAATATATCTAATCTATCTCCTATCGAAATCCGTTCAGTGGTTTACGCGTGAAAAGCTAACATACAGACAGAGTTACTTTAAAATATGTAATATTTAAATCGGTATGGATAGTATGGATATTATTAGAGGTTTTTGATTTTTTTATTCTCAGAGTGTAATAACACTACCTGACGTGGGAATTATCACCTGCCTAGCCTTTTCCCAACTATGTTGGGGTCGGCTTCCAGTCTAACCGGATGCAGCTGAATACCAGTATTTTACATGGAGCGACTGCCTATCTGACCTCCACAACCCAGTTACTGGGTAATACGATACCCCTTGGTAAGACTGGTTGTCAGACTTTCGGGCTTCTGACTACCCGTAACCACTGCCAAAGATCCACGAATGACAGCCGGGACCAACGGCTTAACGTGCTTTCCGAGGCACGGAGGGGTCTCGGTATGTAAAGATGGTCACCCATCCACAGACCAACCGCGGCAAGCGTAGCTTAACCTGACCGATCGACCTGTGCGGCTGTTATTGTTAAGCCACGGGCCCCTTTAACTACCTGACGTGGGAATGAAAGACAATATTTCTCTGTAGCAGTCCGGACTCTGGATTTA
This sequence comes from Apamea anceps, assembly GCA_951799955.1. NCBI lineage: Eukaryota > Metazoa > Arthropoda > Insecta > Lepidoptera > Noctuidae > Apamea > Apamea anceps. Next base: position 8,802,081 of record OX637501.1, read on the forward strand.
TGCCTGGATGATGTCAATAGGCTCGCCTCGTATATTACATGGGACGTAAACGTTACTGGTGACATGTTGGTGCACTACGGGTACATCCCTGCCTAACCGTTCGGGGAATACAGCCATGTTAAGTTACGTCATGTTCATTTTGCGCGGCTATGTTGTAAGATATTAATTTCTAAATTACGCCACCTCTAAATTTGATCTCCTACACCTCTATTTTTTACTGCAACAAACAAAATATTACCACATATTTCACGAGCCCATAAACCTTACCAAAATGAAATCTCCTTACCTTGACTTTGCGTACTTTATTATTTCATATACAGGGTGGCGATTAGGTTATCACATTAAATTGTACAGCAGGTATTACAAGTTGTTATCAGTCCGTTAAAATAATAAAATAAATAATTTTACTAAAATTAAGAAAATGCATTTTTCAAACAAAATAAATGGAGTTATAGTTGGTAAAAAATAAATCATCCTTTAGAATATTAGTTTCCTGACCTGTAAAAGCGGCAACGCCGCAGCGTCGCGCCGGCGGAGCACGCGCCGTACGGTACCTACGCGAGGTACGAGTACGAGTACCTACTTGTGGATGTAGGCACGCGCGCGTGGTGCGTGCGACAGTAATTCAACATTTTCACAACATACTTACGATATTGTTTTATGAAATAATCACAAATTAACTTTAAAAATCTCCACATAAATGCTCAATTATTACGTATTTTAATTTTTACGTTTTCAAAATGTCCACCGTGCTTGTGTACACACAAATGACATCGTCTTACGATATTATTTCGGACTCTTCAGAGTAGGCTTCGCGGCTAAAATTTTTAAATTGTCGAAGGCCCCAATTATTCGAGATTTTAAATCGTCCATAGTCGTCACTTCAGTAGCGTATACCTCATTCTTTAAATGTCCATTGCCCGAACTCCAAATCATATCGGTGTACTCCGGCGATGCGAAATTGATTCGAGGTATCTTGTTGGAAACAATAACACAATGAAAATAGCTACCTAACAATAATTATTATTTAAGCGTTTGATTTCGCATAAACTGTCACACACACCACCTTCACTAACCACCTATCCTATTCCAATTACTAAAATAAAGTTAACACAAAACAATGTCCACAAAATAAAAACAATAACAATACTACGAAGGGCGCGTGCGCCAATCGTCAACTATTCCTCAAGGATTTTGGCGGCGGACTATGTGACTCATTCGTCGCACGCGCCAAAGAAATGCCTACAAGCACACCCCCGTACCCCGTAGCATTTCGCGCATAGAAATTTATACCTTAAGTCGTCAACCGTAAGAATATTTTTGCATATTTTTTTCATACCTCTCATGCGGTCCCTTTTCATCTTTTAATTTTGCGCACAAAAAACGCCTTCAACTATTAGCCGTAAGAAGGCGGTAAGGACATTTTTCGCTTGAATTTTTTACGTTTCTTGTAATAATAGTTTGTAAAATGGTAGTTTAGTAGTGCTTGTAGGTAATTCGGAATGGCAACGTTTGAAGTTTTGAACTATCTTCACCGGCCACGGGTCTTTGACCTACTTTTATTGGTCAGCTGATTATGTTTATGCAATACATGATGTTGTGAAATATTAAAATGAAAAAAAGGGTCCTGCGGCTATAATATTGTTTATTATTAAATTATTTTAATTGAATATGATAAAATACCTAATACAGAGTACGTGGTTTCAATTAATGTGATAACCTAATCGCCACCCTGTATAGCCGTAAAAGCCTCTTGTTTTTTTGTAGAACTATGTATAAGCCGAAATCCATTATCAGAAGCCCGCAAAACCTCCGCAGAACCTAGATAGGCATTTGTTTTTCTGCCGGGAAAAAGTATGGCGCCCAAAGGCAAACGTTTACAGGTAGCATCAACTGATTGTGTACGTATGGGTTATTTTATATACAGTCGAACAAGCTGATTGGTATTCAGGCAGCTAAATTGTAACTTTTTTTAAACAATGTTGTGAGTGTGCTGAGTATTCAATAGTTTTACAACTTATGTATACAGCGCGCAAACTGTAACCTTGACTTCAGCACATGATTTTAGACCCCCTAGCGTAGAAATGTTCGTAGGTTATCTAGAAGGAAATATCTCTGTTCCATAGAAAAGCGCAATACGTACGCGGTCAAAATGTAAGGCAGCTATTTTTTTTTTTTTATAAAAAAAGAACGGGATTCAGAATCATGATTGTACTGAATACATGGTAACAGGCTAAGACCTGGTTAGACCTGGGTAAGACTCACACGTACCAGAAGGCTAATTATCATAATTTAAAATGTTCAAAATCTAGTCGCAGTCTCATTTCGGCGACAAACAAATGTCAAAAATTAGACAAAATGTAGGTATTAGATGTATTTTTGACAGATTGAGACAGATCAGACTGTGAACTTCCTTAAAATTACGAGAATTGGCCCTCTGGGAAGCATAGCACAAAACTTCACAAAAGGGAGTGGGCCTATAGGGGCCTGTAAGGGTAGGTAGGGGGGGGGGGCTTAGCTGATGGAACAAGGCTGTTAATGTTGATGATGATGAGTAAAAGAAGAATATTTTGCCTTATATACTAAATAACTTGTTCGACTGTACGAATGTGTTATTTTTATTCAGAGGATAAAGCATGCCTCTAGGGGTTCGTTACGTGCGAACATCATCTCTCCCGATGGAAGCTTTTTACCTCCTATTGTTTTACTTGAGATTGTAGGGCTACCTGGTGTGAAGTATGCTTTGGATTGCGTTTTACAGTGCATTGCGTATGTGTTGGGTGAGTGTGGAGCCATTGTTAGGTTCTTCATTTAAAATGCAGGCGATACAGAGCACTAATGATGGCGTGGATTTTTGTTAGAGTTATTTTCGTCAAGCGTAGATTTTGAACTATACTGCTTTGATAAAACACTACTGCTACTGTTTGTTTTATTTTATTTCATCTGATCTGATCTGATCTGATCTGACTAGAATCATTTGATTTGACTTGGTTTCCGTACGTCGTAGTCTTCTTGTTAAAGACATGACGTGCAGCCGTCGACCATTTCTGCTTTGTACTCGTGAAATAGTTATATTTTGTTTTTATTTTTTGTTATTATTAGAATTAATAATATTTTTGTATGCACTTGTTTCTGTGACAAATAAACCTATTTTTCTTTTCTTTCTTCTTCTATAAATGATTTAATTTCTGTATACTATAAAGTTTTACACATATTTTAAAATTTAGATGAGGTCAGCGTTTCCTTTCTGACTACTCTGTAAAAAAGGCCGAAACAAATTCAGTTGTCTTTCAAAGTCCAGAAATAGTATTGATCAAATCATGTAGATTGGTGTATGAAATGGTATTTTGAGGAAAAAACCACACAGTTCCGTATTCGAAAATTACAAAGAAAATTTAGACAGAAATTCCTTTAGATAAATAAAACATGAGACATTCCTCCCTAAGACTATATATAACCTCATAATTTATACCATAAGGAAAATATCTTGAGCTATAAATACCCTTGAAACAACTGAACAGTACTAAGTACAACCAAGTTTAAGTAGCTAAAATTTTAAATATTAATTCTCGTTTTCCGACCGAATTCAGAAAGAAGCCACGTAGAATGGATAATTTGAATTTTTAAACAGCTAGCGATTAATCCCGACCCGGCGGGAATCTCACTGTAATGTTTAAATTATACTTGAAAGCTGGGATGCGACTTGTGCTTCCTAAATTAATTGGGTAGGTAAACTATTTTTATAATGGATTTATTTAATGGAAGAACAAAAAGAGTTTTTTTTTTTATTTGTGGATGGAATTGAAGGGTTTGGGTTTTGTTTTGTCGATTGTTTGTCCTCTTACGCTAAAGTCCAAATTTTTTATTGTGGGTAACACCACCCCCTACGTTTCTTGGTAAATTGTTTAGTGGTAAAATCAGCCTATAATGTTCCCACTGCTGGGACACAAGCCTCCTCTCAGAGGGTGGGAGTGAGCCGCAATCCACCACGCCGGCCCAGTGCGGGTTGGTAGATATCACATGTCTTTGAATTTTTGGGTCTAGTACATGCCGGCTTCCTCACGATGTTTTCCTTCACCATTTTGAGATCAGTGGTGATGAAATATTTTACAAAATGTAAAGCGCTTGTCTCGGTTCGAATCTACGACCTTCAACTCGTAAGTCGCGGCCGTTACCACTGGGCCACCGAAGCTCTTTTATTTGTTTAGTGGAATCAATAGTAAATAAAGCTTAGTAGAAAATTGTATGGTATGACAGGACAGAATCTCGTAGTGCGTTGACTTAGAGGCACGTGGAAAACGAATCGCGTGTTGTTTTTTTTTTTTGTAAAATAATCGGTAATCTGTCCCAGCCACCTTCTTTAGGTCTTCCGTCCATCTAGCTGGGGGGCGTCCCACACTACGCTTGCAGATACGCGGTCTTCACTCCAGGACTCCTCTGCTCCACCGGCCATCGGTCCTTCGACAAACATGGCCAGCCCACTGCCACTTCAGTTTGCTTACTCTACAAGCTATGTCGGTAACTCCGGTTCTTTTCCATCATAAGCTGCCTAGTCTATTCCCAACTATGTTGGAGTCACCTTCCACTCTTACCGGATGCGGCTGAGTATCAGTATTTTACATGGAGCGACGGCCTATCTAACCCCCACTTACTGGGTAATACTTGTTGTGATTTTAATTATATGAATTTTTGTCACCTTTATTAACAAACAAAAACGAGAAATTTAGATGCACTTAGAAACGATTTTTAACAGACGTGTACGTGCCGGAGGAGGTTCCCAATGGTTGTTATTAAAAAGGCATTACAAGCATGGGTGTTAGCTATTAGTTAATAATCTCAGAACGTAGCTGCTTCAAATGCAGGGTAGACTAATAGGCAAATTTCCTAAAAAATTCTAATTAGTCCGACAGTTAGATTATCAAAAAATATTGGACTCGTATTTTTTCTTTTGTCAATTATATAAATAAAAAACTAGCCATTGCCCGCGACTTCGTCTGCGATCCAGGATGAAAAGTAACCTATGTCCTTATCCAGTCCAGTCTACCCATGTGTCAAATTTCATCTAAATCCGTTCAGCTGTTGTAGCGTAAGCCTTAAATTTTCTAATTGTTTGCGCAACTTTCTTCATTTTTTTTTCCGTAAGAACCTTCTACAAAGTATTAGAAACTTAAAAAAAAAGACGGATGAAATCGGTAAAGTCGTTCTCCAGTTATGGCGTGACCAAGCGAAATAGGGATTCATTTTTATATATTAGATGATTAAGATATCGCCCGTTAAAGTTCCGCGTGACGTCACGCCTTGCTACACTTTTTAGCATGGCGTGACGTCGCGACCCCCACTCCCTGACGCGCTTTATCTTTGTCATTTTTGTTTGATTAACAAAAGAAGACATACATGTCCATTATTTTTCGATAATCTGACGGACTAAATATAATCATTATTTTTTTACCCAGGAAACTACTGTTTTTATTAAAAAGGCATTACAAGCTTATGGTTCCTGGATGGTTTAAAAATACAATTGGACCCGGTAGGTGGCGCTGCTGTCGGTATATGATGACTCAACCGAGCAGGACGACGTCTGCCGGGTCCGCTAGGGAGTGTTAGCTAGTAGTTAATCATCTCAAAATGTAGCTGCTTCAAATGCAGGTTAAATGACTAATTATCATAAATAGTAAAAATTGTTTATTTCAGACCACAATACATTTTCCAAATTCTAGATATATCATTTCTGAATACTTTTACAGTCCAAACCAATATTTTTAAAAGTAGCAATAATATACGTGGTGGCTCTGATGGTAGCCATGAAGTTTTGACCCTATCCCCTGAACTAGGTGGGACCCTGTATCTCAGGGGGTAGTGTTCACCCATGGGTTATGCAAATTTTACCGAGTGCAGTGGCACACTTTCAATAATCTCTAAATAATAGTAGTGACTATTATTTAGAGATTATTGAAAGTGTTTCTTGTATATCTATGAAAGTGGTGTGTGAAAAGTAGGTATGCGAGGTGTACCTTTGTATGTGTATGCTGAATAGTGTGGCGTGTAAGTGTACAGTTAGTATGTGGTGTGTAGTCTTTTTTGAAGGGTGTGCTGTATAAGTGTAGAGAATTGGGGAGAAATGTATGTACTTGTATATGTTTGTGTGTACATATATATCACGGAGAGTTTGTAAGTGGATATGTTATTTAAGGTTAGGTAATAAAGGTAATGAGGTTTTCTGTTTCTAAGTAATGTAATTGCAATAACCACCTCTTAACCGCAACTTTTGCATTATGGGTGCCTAGTTTAACTATGTTGGTTATTTTATTGACTGTACTGCACAAAGAGGAACTTAAAACAAAGTATTGGCTCTTTGCGAAGGTTGTGCTGTGTGAAAGAACATTTATCAATGACGATTATAAACCGTAAGTTCAGCACACTAATTGTGTAACACTCTTTCAATCACAATCCAAGGGCTTAGAACGAAATTCCTAATCCATTGATTTGTAGTTTTGAAAAATTCGTCTGCTCAACAACGTAATAACGCAATGAACATAGCTGAATTGTCAAAATGAAAGAAATAGCGATCAATTGTCATTCTATGTGTGTTATGCAATTACCCCCTACAGGTTTTTCTTAATATTAATATGTGTTATGCTCAATACCCTAATTTAACCTTGAAAAAATTAACGTTAGGAACTTACCTGGTACGAAGCGCTTAAGAAGCCAACAGTTACTCTCAAATCCACCTTATCCTTAAGTACTGTGACTAGACTAATTTATAGACAACCCCCTTTCTTTATAAACGTTGCTTAAAGTTAAGAGACGCGCAAACGTCAAATATTATACGGTTAAACAGTTGCTAATCATTACTTAATTTTATGTACCGTTTATAAATAAACTACAACATCTTCCCAACTTAAAACATTACGTAATTCACATAAATTATAGGTACCTACATATATTCATCACTTAAAGGTTAATATTTTAATTATTATAAGCAAATATTATTTTAATCACGTGCCAAAATCAACGTGATTCCCTTTGTAATCATAACCATGTTAGTAGTAATTTTAATTGGCGACAATTTGAAGTTTCGTCACTAATGAGTTTAGCGCAGGTGGCGCCACCTATTAGCGATACGTGAAGTCTTATTCGTTAATCGTTTACGAGTAATGGTTTCTTGGTACAGTCAGCAAAATATATTAATTTGCAGGCTACCTTCTTCTGTACCAATATTCAAACTCAGACTCAAAGCATTTATTTCAATTAAACCAATTACAGGCACTTTTGAACTATGAAGGAATCGGTCAGCCAGAAAGATGGAGCTAGTTTTATATTTCAAAGCGTAGTAACTATAAAGAAGAACGGGTAAGAAACTACATGGACACTCTTTTTCAGAATAAAATATTGATACAAAATATTGGTCACATCACTCAATTTGAAATTATACATATGAAAACAATGTATATGTCGCAGTAAGATAGATAAAGCCGTAGTTTAGTTATATCCCTATGGATATAATTATGTACCGTAACATAGTTATACGAAAGCGATTCTTTACTATCTCACTAGGAATATAGTTATAAAACGGTCCAAGTTTAGTGATATACTTATATTACAAGATTAAGTTCAGTGTTATAAATATATTAGGGTTTGTCTCAAAAAAGTCATATTCTATCATGTTGTCATCATATTGTAGTATATTAAAGCTTATTAATTTATTCTCAAACATTTTTGAAAAATTGAAAAAATTTCAAATGTGTGCCACTTTTTTGAGACAGACCCATTACTTGATTAAGCTTAGTGAAATAGAAATCTACCATATATAATTAAATAAAACAAAATTTTATTGGTTTTATCTTTATTAATAAATCAACTTTATGTATCCTGCAGTTAGTTACAATACTTTGTGACATTAACACGTATTAAAGTAATTATCATTAAAGCGATCATATTTTGTGGAATTTAAACATTAACAATACAATTAAAACTAATCAAACATTAAAAATCTTTTCAAGCCAAACAGTTTTGAGATATCTTTATTTCTTATCAACAAGTCGAGATCTTAGTTTCTTTAAAAGTATTTTTTAATTTTTGTTCAGACAAGAAGAGGAATCACGACATCTAGAATTACATAGCACTGAATGCTTCTTACAGGCACATCTTTTAGTAGAACACTGTATATTCGATTTTTTACAGGAACATTTTAAATAACCTTGGCCACCAAAGCGCGACAATTTTTGGCATATTTCTCTCAGTGACAAGTTTGCATTTGGTATACGATCATTCAAAGTAATGTTTGAAAGCTGTATTTCATTTCTGGGTAACCAATCCTTCAGGATACCAACTGAAGTTCCAATTTTATGACTTTCATTTCTCTTTTCTAAAACTTTTCCTAATACATTTTTTTGATCCAATGTCCTGTCCTGTTCAAAACGTCGCCTTGCATTAATTTCTTCATCTTTATCCCTATCTGGCACAAGTAATTAGCAATGATAAAACGAATATATAACAAATATTAAGGAAACGTAGCGATAATTAAATGAACATGCACGAAAACTAGACGTGAACGCCGTACAACTGTTCTCGGCCGACTGACTGCGGAGTGGGGAGCGCGTAAACACAATGAACCCCTCCCCGCCGCAGGGGAGGCGGCGCGCCGCCTGCGCCGCACACTCCGAAAGCTACTTCACTAAACTTAATCTCGTAATATAAGTATATCACTAAACTTAATCTAGTAATATAAGTATATCACTAAACTTGGACCGTTTTATAACTATATTCCTAGTTAGATAGTAAAGAATCGCTTTCGTATAACTATGTTACGGTATATAATTATATCCCTAGGGATATAACTATATTACGGCTTCATCTATCTTACTGCGACATATAAATAAAGACGTAGGTACTACATATTAAAAGCGTTCATAGTAAAGATATGACCAGTCCCAACTGACGCCGTCCGTTCGCAAACATCACGCAAGGAAACCCAACGATGCGTCCATGACTATGACCTACTCTCAACTGCCACACCAAACTCTTTCGTTGACTGTACTTGGTTACCGACGCTTGCTACGACAGGACTGTGACTGAACTTTGTCCTTGTTCAAAACGTGGAGATTTGACGCCATTTTAAACTTTGAAATGTCAAATCCATTAATCAGTTTGATTAGTTCGTTCATTATCTTTACTAATGATTAATTAATAATACAATTCAATGTTTTATTTGTGGTTTTCTTCATTATTCAAGCAACTTAAATGCTAGTTACTAACTAAAGCAATAAAATAATACAAAAGCCTGGAGTTTCCACTCCATTTTGCAGATGATGTTGTGAGTTTTATAATAACGTACTTTTCCTCCCTTTTCTATTGTTCTTGAACGGTTCTAATTAGTGTAAAGAAAGAATACGCAGTCTTCATAATCTGGAACAGGAGAATAAAATTAATATAAAATATGAAATGCTTTAATTGCTTAAAGGTGGAATTTATGCGGTATCTTTTATCGTGCCTTTTTTCTCATTAATAAAATAGTTTAATTAAGACTGAGTAGAGTACTTAACATAGCACCTCTAATGAGAAATTAATTTAAAGGTTTATCTCGTTTATATAGTAGCAAGGTTGCGTTTTATTTTTGTTAAATTCCAGCGGAGTAATTGCGTAACACACTAACAATGGCAATGCCGTTCATTTTGCCAGTTCAACAACAATTATTTAGTTACTGGCTGCACCCAGCAGTTTCACCGGTATAAGTTTCATGGGAATATCGGGATAAAAAGTGTCCTAAATGTTAATCCTGGTTATAAACCATCTGTGTGCCAAATTTAATTCACATCCGTTTAATAGTTTTTGCGTGAAAGAGTAACAAACATCCATCTATCCATACAAACTTTCACGTTTATAATATTAGTAGGATTAATTTACGTTGCTAAGCAGACGAATTTTTCAAACATATGTAGCAATGGGTCAGCGATTTCCTTCATAATTTTTGGAAAGCGTGTTATACAATTAGGATTCTGTTTTAAAAGCTGTGTAAGAAATGTAAAAAATTAGAAATTATTCTCAAGCAATAGTAGGTACTGTATAAAATCTAGTTGGTTTCAACTTTCCTTCGTTCAGTAAATTAAAATAAAATAACAAACTTACTGAAGTAAACGTGAGGAGTGATAAAGGAAACATGTTGAGGCCCGAAACCACGATTGGGGTTGCAGCTCGTTCTCTAAAGAGTTTTAAACTTCTTTTAAATGATTCGGATCTCGGTATCCATTCACTATTGTAAGCTGCTGTTACTAATTCTTTACTCTAGAATAGAAGAATAAACATTATCATACTGTAAATAACTACAATGCATACAGCCATATTTTTTAGGAAAAAAAAAATGTTAAGTTACATACTTCGTAGGACAGTTGAGTTCCCAAAACTCCAGGAACAAAAATTTGCAGAGTCATCGTGAAAAGGTACATCACTAAAAATACTTTCATCTCTGTTGATGATGGCTGCAAATAAAAAAAAAAAAGAAATGTATCATAAAAAGCTCTTGATCATTAGCTCAAATTTTCATTACGCGGGTTATAAACACAAAACACTAACTCGGCCCAACCGACAACGCGGTAGGGTTATACCTAAATAATTTGGTCCGTTCATTATTTATTCATTTATAGCCTTCCGCGTTCCACTGAAGAGCAGAGCTGATCTCTGGGATACTCCACAAAGTGTTCAATGTTAACTTTTAGTAAAAAAAGTTTACCTTGGTGCGTGGGTTCACCTAGTCCAGCTACGAGTAATAGTAATGCCTCCACAGCAAGATGTAATCTATGGCGGGAGTTGTATAAGCCCCCTGACAATTTTGTCGATCCATCTGAGAGCTGTCCACCTGGGCACACGTTACCATAGCCGATTTTGAAATCTCTAAGAATAGACTTAGAACCCAACTCCGCCGAAGCAAAGACAATCTCCACAGGTGGGGGTTCGCGGACGTCTCAGATCTCAAGTGTGTATGGGGCATTGGCACCTCCACACAGACAATGGGCCACCTTTTATCTTGCGCCGCATGCCCGCGTGTCTCCTGTGCACTTCATGATCTTATGATCGCGTCAGTGATCGGTGTTCACGCAGCTGAATTTTGGTCAAACATGTTTAAACTTTTTGCCGATACGTTAAGAAGAAAAAAAAACATTACTGTAAGCACTTACCAACAGTAGCCCGCACATCACCACGCATATTATCATAGATGCCACACTGAATTGAAAGAACAATGTTACACTTAACATATCCTGGACTGTTTCACAAAAACTGGAACAAGTTAAATGGAAATTATTTGTTGCAATTCGATTAAATACAGGTGTAAGCTTACATTTCGAAACTTTGCACTTACTTCAAAATAACTTCGTAATGTCGTAACATCTTGTTGAGCCTTGTCATTTGGATCTTGTCTTGAATTTCTATTGGCAGTTTCTTTTCTTCTTCCGATAATTTTAAATTGGTCAGGTTATTGTTAAGTAATCTCAATTGCACGATAGCTATAACCAGAAGCCCAGCAATCAACGAATCAATGTTCACGTTATACATCATATGGCCGTACATCCCGAAGGATTGATATATGAACCAAAAAAGGAAATGGGCCTCTCGAACTTCATCGCTCAAGAAGTAATATTTGCATATTGGCAATTCAGACTTGGTGCCTCGTATCAAATCCAAGAATATTGGGACGACTACTTCACTCGAATAAACTAGGTTTGATGTAATAGTGTATAATTTCCAACCCAGTCGGTAACCCATGTTAGTTTTGTACAGGATTCCGTCTTTATTTTCATAGTCGCCCACAAATTCATCACAATCAATTAATTTTATTGCGTCAATTAGTTTATCGCGCATAAAGAGAATTGTCAAAATTTTCGTTGTGACAGTTATTTCAGTGAAATAAAATATCACTTCGCGAATTAATAATTCGATTTTCCGGGGCGTATAAAGTAGGTTCAGAGTGAGAAGTACATTGTAACACGCAAAAGTAACGAAAAGGTAGATGAAAGAATAGTATCTATAATATTTCCAGGACGTTTTTCCTGACCATATCCCGAAAAATTTTAAGCAGATAAAATTTTTGTTGAACATGCTCGACTGATCCGACGGCATGATTCTGTCTGTACGTATCAGAAAATGTGTTTCAAATATTACACACGTAACGTATATGTATATCGTCCTTTTATAGTGCAATAAGCGGTAATTTTCTTTCTACTGAAAAATACATACAGAATGCAAAGACGTATTATTATGTATTTTGCCCCTATTACGCCGTTCTTATAATCCAATTCTTTTCTATCATGTATGGAGTAATTACACACCTATCCTCCACGGCAAATGTAGATACATGACATCACTTATAATATTCCGCGGTAAAGGGATGTGCAAATATTAATATAAAGTAGTATCACCGTTTTTTTTTTTTTGTATAAAGTGAAGTATGAAAATGTTATTCCTTTTAACTTGCTGCGTTGCTCAAGCATTATTAATTTTTCCTCTTAACATATAGAAGGCTTGTCTATTTAAATCCAGTTCGTATGTACATTCAGATGTTGTGCCCTGCTATTGTGTAAAGAACAGCATTCTTTTCCGATGAAAAATATTTTATTCCACAGCATTGTCAGTAAGGAAGCTTGAAATTAATATTTCAATCAAGTATACATCAGTGAATTCCGCAGCAATGAAGCCAACCAGCTAATCAAGACCTCTCTTACGGAAACTAATTGTTCATGAGTGTTGAAGAAGAGAGGGTCAAAGTAAACTAGGGATCCTTATTCCAGTATTATACCCAGGATTCTGGGAGAGGAGTAGATTAAAACAATGGACGTGTTTGCAATTTGGAAAGCGGTGCAACCCTTCGGGTGCGTTTTAATTGCAGGGGTTGTTCAGAGGGGAGTGCCGCGGGCACGAAAATCTTCAACGTTTTTCTTGGAAGCCTCGGATACCGCACACGGCTCATTTAATGCATACTGATATTATAACTTTTGATAGGATAGCCCACTTGATGGGTATCAATTTCACCGGAGGCGACGGGCGTTCATTTTAAACGTGTTTTATGGGATATTTACTGTCTGTACCGTAGGGATTATAAGATGGAGTATCTTTAAGATGACACTATTACAAAACTGGCGGTACAAAGATACTCAGTCATTGTTATTTTTTTAGTACAGTTTGCCCTTATTTATATTAAGAAGCTTAGAATCATACAAAGTACAAATTTTACTTATTTCACATTAATTTAATGGCTTCTGAAAATAATAACGCTAACTAGTCACATTGTAAAATAAATTATCGCGTTATTCCTGTTACATTTGGAAACAATTTAGTATCATTCAAACAAATAATGTTGATTTCAATTTAATTTCACTTTACTTTTGCTCGGCTCTCAAAATTCGTTCTGCAATAACAATAAAAGGGAACATTGAGGTTTTAAACGTATAAATATACTTGTAGGCATCTTTAGCCACCGCCTTCCGGTAATTACGTGTTGGTAAATTTACCCCTCAAAAATTAGTTTTCCTTGAGCAAATAAAGTAGGACCGTATATTTGCCTATAATTTGTTAAACTTTGTATATCTCATTAAAAAAAAAATAACATCCTAGGGCCTATTATTTTTTACCTCTTATTTTTATTCGTGGAATAAATTTGACGTCTGACAATTTTTGTATGGAAGAACTGTCAAAAATTCAAAATTATTCCTCCGATAAGTTCTCGTAATTTAAAACGTTCAAAATCTAGTCGCAGTCTCATCTCGACGACAAACAAATGTCAAACACTTGTCAAAATGTAGGGAAATTATAGGTATTTTTGACAGATTGAGACTGAGATCAGACTGTGAACGTTCTTAAAATTACGAGAAACCCCCGGCGTTGTAAAAATCAGTCCTAAATCGAATAAGTAACATCAAATGATTAATAAAGTGTAATCGACAAAGAAAGAAAAACAAATGATTTTATTCTAATGTGGTACACATTAGAAAAAAACATTTTTTTGTCAAACTTTTTATTTTTCAGGGACCATGAAAATATAATAATTCTGAGTCAATCTTTTTCACTACTCGACATATTTTTTTCTCATATCGCTATCAGTACATGAAAACTATATGAAGCGCTACGTGGGTGCTACAACGTAGCAGTCCCAGCCACGCCATTGCTATGCGTCAAGTAATAACTTGACGCATAGCAATGGCGTTAAATCAACAGGATCCTAATTAAATTGAATAATGTATTAAATTTAATTATCATCCTGTTGATTTTATGTTATATGACATTTGTTCATGAAACGTGGGTTTATGATCAATATAATTTAAAAATAAGTTTTTTTTATTTACTTGTTATGTAAGTACTTATTTAAAGTTTTATTAGTGAAGCCATCACATCCTGAAAATTTAATTTTCATCTGTTAATTATCAGAAATATGATTTTATGCTTCGGCTTGTTGTGGACTCATTAATCATTTATTTACTAGTCAACACGCTACGGTTGGTAAAACTTCCTACTTTCACAAAACTTAGGACAAACTCGACTCTTCCGAACATTTACTAAATCAATACAATTAGCAAGGTAAATAACAAGGTATTTCGGTGTATATGTATATCTTAACTAGACTACTAGGAACAGAAAGTTTCTGTGATAGACTGTAAGTACTTTTATAAGAATATCTTTACATAGAGAGGTAGTATTTGGTTTATGTAACTAATTGTTGTACCTGTTATTCGAACTCTTTATGTCTATTCGTATGCTTGTATAACACAATATATGGTTATCTAGCATGCCATCTGTACATGAACATACATAATTTTATGCTATTATGAACTGAAATATTAATTTGCTAACTTTTTGATAGAGAAAATAAGCCACATTGCAGTCGTCCCTGACATATTTAACAAGCCGAGTTATTCTGTAACCATCTCACCGTGAGAACTTAGGCGAAGTGAGCGTGGAGTGAGCTGTCATTACAACTTATACTAGGGATTGACACTATTGACAGCTCACTCTAAGCTCACTTCAGCTAAGTTTGCACGGTGAGATTTTTACAGCTGCACAGTTTTTCTATATAATAATAATAACATGTTGTTCACCATTATCAATACTCTGAATTTGTTTCAGTGTTTCATCTTAGAATAGTCGTATTGGAAACACCGACCTCATCTAATCAACAAAAAGTGTTTATACAAACGTACTCACAGAAATAAACATCATTTATCATTTTGACTAGGCATACAAGTCCATTTGGAAACCCACTCCCTGTTGGCACATTAGCTACACTAAAAAACTACTGTTCCTGCCTTCCTACAAAAGCGACTGTACGTAACTATTTTTAACCACCTCCACGAACCACTCGTTCGTGAGAAAAAGGGTTTTTATAGACGGACGGACAACAAAGTGATCTTATGTATAAGGGTTCCGTTTTTCCTTTTGAGGTACTGAACCCTAAAAAAGAAGAAATTGATGAGAAAGCATTTTTAACAGACAGTGTATCTCATAAATAATTATTTAAGTACCTCATTATAAAAATTTACCGAAATAAGAAAACAAACAAAAATACTACTAATTTATTGATGCTAATGATATCAAAACATGGCGGTCGCATTCGTATTAGGTACTTTGTTAATTACACAATGTCAAACTTCATTAGTGCACACAAAACAAAATATAATTTTGCCGAGTTTGGATTTGCGAGTTCGAGTTCAAACATTGAATAACATTGTACTTACTTTATTTTACTGAATAATGTAAGCGGTGAACGAACTTCTCTTTGTATTTTTTTATTATTATTTGTTTTTTTATTTCAAAATCATCATCTGCCTAGCCTTTACCCAACCATGCTGAGGTCAGCTTCAAGTCTAGCCGGATAACCAGTACTTTATGGAGCGACTGCCTATCTGACCTTCTGGGTAATACGATACCCCTTGGTAAGAGTGGTTGTCAGACTTTCGGGCTTCTGACGACCCGTAACGACTGTCAAAGATCCACGAATGACAGCCGGGACCAACGGCTTAACGTGCTTTCTGAGACACGGAGGAGTCTTGGTATATGAAGATGGTCACCCATCCACGGACTAACCGCGGCAAGCGTAGCTTAACCTGATCGATTGACACGTGCGGCTGTTTATACTTAGCCACAGGTCCCTCACAATTTAAAACACGATGGTGACGAATTAATCGAACGTTTCTATATTATCACTCAGTCATGTATAATCTTCCTTTCCGAACATGATTGCACCAAAAAATTAAGCAACCATATTTTTTTCCGTCTAGACACATTTGCATCCAGACGTGCCAACATGTTCCTGCCACTTTCAAAATGTTTACACTATCAAAGACAACAAGCTACCCTATTTACAAGCTACATTACGTACCCGTCAGCTTTTATGATTTCTTAGACCTTATACTCCTGTTTATTCCAGGAAGGTGTTTAAGTTTCCTTACACAAACTTGTTTCCGGGGCACGCACGCTCCGTAATGACCAAGCTCATTAAGACTAACTGGAGAGCCCTTGCCTAGCCTCCACACAATATACATGGCTACTGTTTCAACGAAGGCAAAATGAGTTTTTGTTACTAAGTGCTGCTATGCTTTGGAGATAAAAATCTGCTGAATTCATTACAGTTTGCGCGTCGATGTCCCTGCCGGCCAGTATACATATATTTAAAATAATTTAAAACAACATTTTTCGACCTTTGCCAAGACTAACATTAATTAGATGGACATAGATATATTTTTTGAACATTCTTATTTGTTCTGAACTCATTACTTAACAACTGCCAGTTCTATTTATTTGTATTCAAACCACTACAAAAATGTATGTACTTAGTAGTTACTCTATTTTACAGATCTTTTGTTTTTCTTCACTTTTCTTTTTAAAGAGCAAGCCATGTTACACTCAGTTCTAATTGTTTTACCCCAACAATATGTGTAAGGAGTCGTTTAATGAGCTGAGCCATTACCGTTCCTCCCGAGTGACGATGTGAACGCTCCGTGATAACTATGTAAATAGACAAACTTTACACGTCCACATTGTTTCTAGTCTATTGTACAACTCCTTTTGTATGACAGCATCTTGTAAACATGCCTTATTGTGCATCGGAATATTAAAAAAAGTTTAGCGTGAGCATCATCGAATTTAGTTTCGTTTTTGTTATTATTCCGTTTGTTCTAAGACAAGTAAAAATTTAAAAAAAAATGAATAATAACCGTAGAACGGCTGCGTTTCATTCTCACTTACATACTCAGCCTATAATGTTCCCACTGCTGGGACATAGGCCTCTTCTCTGTGAGAGGGAGTGGGCCGTAATCCACTACACGGGCCCAGTGTGGGTTGGTAGATGTCACATGTCTTCGAATTTTTGGTTCTAGGACATGCCAGTTTCCTCATGATGTTTTCCTTCACCGTTTTGAGATCAGTGGTGATGATAGTTTACACAAAATTAATCGCCTACCTGGGTTCGAACCTACGACCTACAAATCGTAAGTTGCGGCCATGACCATGGGGGCCACCACTACTTCTGCTTAAAAAACAAAAAATTTAATAATTTTTGAGAAGACGACGCAGATCAAACTCACCGAAGGCATTATCGCAACAAAAAAGTAAAATATTTTTTTCACACAAATAATTTTTTGCCTATGAAGCTTAAATTCATCCATTAAACCCATAAACTGAAGTTTTATTTGCCAAAAATCATTAAAATCCTCGACCAAATTAAACTCAAAAATATTTTATACGACCGATAAAAATTTAATAGTCAGCAGTTTCAGAGCAGTCAGAGTGAAATGAAACTAATAAACTGAATTTAATCGAATAAAAATATTAATTTATTCATGAAAGTCTGCGCTCATTGCGATAACGATCATTGCATTCACCAAAAGTTTCCAACTTCTGGTTTATAGGAGCCCAAGTCCTGTGAAAATATCATTAAGAAATTATCAAAGACCGATGTTGGATTTGAGTTGAAAACATGATGCAGTTAAATAATCCCAGAATGTGGCTGCTTCAAATGCAGCGCAAATGACTCCTTCACATTAATAGAAGGAAAGAAAATTAATCATCGCAAAATTACTGATGTTCTTTTCATGTTAAAATGTAGATTAGAGTAGGCTATATTTTGTGTTTTTATTTTATTTTTATATAGAGAAATTAGTAGAGTAGTTATTATTTGTAAATGTATTATAAGTAAGTAATACTAGTTTTTTACGTTTTTTATAGTTTTAAATTGTATATGTTAATTTTAAGACCACGCTATCGCATTAGATACAACCTGTAATGATAGTAATTGGAGATTTTTAATAAATAAATAAATCATTGGCGAGTATAAACCGTTATGACCAGCACCCTAACTGCGTACCACACTATCGATTTCAATCTGAATCATTTTTCGGACATTATGAAGCAATGGATATTGCTAATCCATTGCTTCATAATGTTCGAAAAAGATGTCTGCTCAACAACGTAAATAACGCAATGAATGTTGTTGAACTGTCAAAATGAAACCCGTTGCAACTGATGATACGTTACGTAATTACCCCGCTAGTTTGTCTCAATATTAATGTGTGTGTTGTGTCTATGTCTCAATACCGTAATTTGACCTCGAAAAAAGACAAATTGGCTACTTACTTCGGATTCTAAACCACACTGTTTTATGGAGAAATATATGCAGCGCTTAAGAAGCCAACCGTAAATCTCCAACTCACCTCATGTTTAAGTACCAACTAGACTTATTTATAGACGTAACATTTAAAATAAATAAATAATTTAAAACAGTACTATATTGGGGTCGACTTCCAGTCTTACTGGATACAGCTCCACAGCACTAGCAGCACCAGTGTTTTACATGGAGCAACTGCCTATCTTACCTCCACAACCCAGTTACTGGGCAACCCGATAGTCAGACTTTCGTTCTTCTGACTATCCTTTACGACTGTCAAAGATCTACGATGACAGCCGGGGCCAACTGCTTCACGTGTTTTCCGAGCACAGTTTCCGGGGCACGGAGGGGTTTCGGTATATAATGAATAGTCAGTCACCTATCCACAGATGAACCTCGGCAAGCGTTGCTTAATTCTAAAGATCGACCCGTGCGGCGGTTATTAAATATTTAGCCATGAACCCCTCGTACGCAATCCACTTTAATTTTATGTTTAATATTCTAATTATATTATTATAATCACGTGCCAAAATCAACGTGATTCCCTTTGTAATCATAACCATGTTAGTAGTAATTTTAATTGGCGACAATTTGAAGTTTCGTCACTAATGAGTTTAGCGCAGGTGGCGCCACCTATTAGCGATACGTGAAATCTTATTCGTTAATCGTTTACGAGTAATGGTTTCTTGGTACAATCAGCCAAAGATATTCATTTGCAGGCTACCTTCTTCTGTACTTATATTCAAACTCAAACTCAAAGAATGCATTTTAATTAAACCAACAGGCACTTTTGAATTGTAAAGGGGTCGGTCAGTCAGAAAGTTGAAACTAGTTGCCCATTCCAAAGCGTAGTAGGCACCTATGGAGAAGAATAGGCAAGAAACTCGACGGACATTCTTTTAAATTAAAATATTGGTTACATCATTCAAGTTGAAATTATACATGTGACAACGATGCCGATGTATAAAGACATGCATATTAAAAGTGTCAATATTAACACATTGACTGCCAGACAACAGATACAATAGAAAAACTGTTGTTGGCGGTCATCGCTGACAGCGATGGCAGTCAATGCCTTAAACAATAAAAAAGCCATGGCAGCTAACATACGAGTATGACCAGTCCCAACTGTCCTGTTTGAACCGAACGATCTAACTCATGCGCCACCATCAGCAAGGCAATTGTGGAGCATGACATACTCTCAACTGCCAGGACACATTCCAGTTAATGAAAGACGTACCCAGTAAATGTCAGCTATATAGTACTATGATTTACTGCTGCTGAGTAAAAGAAATGAGACAACCTTTTGAACAATAAAAAAAACATTTCTTCATTCAATTAAGAACGCAATAATGGCGCCGATTCCCTTGTTCACAAACTAAACTAAATTTAAGTTCAATGCATCTTTTTCTTTTTATTTAATTTAGAAAAGGACAGAAGATAAATATTAGTTTAGTCCTGTCAAACTAGTCAGCGCCTGACGTAAATTGACGTATTTTTAGAAGCCATGTTTTTAATCACGTCTAATCTGTCTATGGAGTATTTTAATTTGACAGGAGTAAACTAATATTTTTATCTTCTGTCCTTTTCTTAATGAAATAGAAAGAAAAGGATGCACAGAAGTCAAATTTAGTTTAGTTTGTGACCAAGAGAATCAGGGCCATTATTTAATTTTGTGAGTATAGTGCAAAGACATACATTTCTTGCCTGCAAACTACACTCTTTCGTTGACTGTACTTGGTAACCGACGCTTGCTACGACAGAACTTTGTCCTTGTTCAAAACGTGAAGATTTGACGCCATTTTAAACTAAGGTCGAATCTAATAATCAATTTGATTGGTTTGTTCATTATCTTTGCTACTGATTAATTAATAATAAAATGTTATGTTTTATTAGTGTTTTTCTACATTACGAGTATTAAAGCAACCTAAATGCCAGTTACTACTCAAAGCAATAACACAAAGTAAAATCCTGAAGTTTCCACTCCATTTTCCAGATGAAGTTGTGAGTTTTATAATAATGTACTTTTTGTCCCTTTTTTATTATTCTTGAGCGTTTCTAATTAGCGTGAAGAAAGAATACGCAGTCTTCATAATCTGTAACAGGAGAGTAAAATTAATATAAAATATTAAATGCTTTAATTGCTTAAAGGTGGCATTTATACGGTATTCTTTATTGTGATTTTTAGTCATAACGCTACTTATTAAACACTGGCTTCTGCCTGTGACTTCGTTCGCGTGGAAGTTGTAAGATACCACTATTATTTAAAATAACAGCCACATTTTTATAAAAACCTAAAACTTTCCTATGCTTATTATGTTTGGACTGAGTGAAGTACTTACACCTCTAATAAGTAATTTATTTTAAAGGTTTTTCTCGTTTATTTAATAGCAAGGTTGCATTTTATTTTTGTTATCTGTCAAGTTTTGTTTTTAAAACTGTGTACGAAATATATTTTTGTTATAGAAATCTTTCTCAATCCAAAAGTTACGTAAGTAAATAAGTTAAGTACAGTATAAAATCTGGTGAAAAAATAAAAGAAAAAGAATCATAGGGCATCAAAGAATTCGTCCGCATCGCTGTCAACAGGAACAGTGCCCAAAAGGCTGGCAGCATTGCCACGTTGTATGGAGATGAATCTGGTTAGTTTAAATTTTCTGAAGTTCAGTAAAATAAAATAAAAATGGAAAAACTTACTGAAGTGAACGTGAGGAGTGATAAAGGAAACATCTTAAGGCCTGATATCATGATTGGGGTTGCAGCTCGTTCTCTAAAGAGTTTTAAACATCTTTTAAATGATTCGGATCTCGGTATCCATTCACTATTGTAAGCTGCTGTTACTAATTCTTTACTCTAGAATAGAAGAAGAAACATTATCATATTGTGAATAACTACAATGCTTAAAGAAATATTTTTAGGAAAAAAACAACAATTAAGTTACATACTTCATAGGATAGTTGAGTTCCCAAAAATCCAGGAACAAAAATTTGCAGAGTCATTGCGAAAAGGTACATCACTAAAAACACTTTCATCTCCGTTTCTGATGGCTGCAAAATAAAAAACAAATTTTATTCTAGCCCTGCATGAAAGCTCTTGATTTATTCACTAGCTCAGATCTTCAATAGGTTAAAACTGAAGAACACTAACTCGGTCCAACGAACAATGCAGTAGGATTCTACCTAATTATTTGGTCCCTTAATTTATTTATTCAATTCTAACTTTCATATTCCCACAAAGGGCAAGGCATCACTTTAGAATTCTCCACGATTTTTTTTTTTAGTGCTCAATGTAAAATTTTGGTGAAAATAATACATTTACGGTAGGCACTTACCAAAATTAGTCCACCCATCACAACACATATTATCATCGATGCCACACCGAATTGAAAGAATAATGTTACGCTTAACATGTCCTGGACTATTTCACAAAAACTAGAACAAGTAAAATTGAAATTATTTCTTGCAATTCGATTTAATACAGCTATAATCGTACATTTTGAAACTTTATACTTCATCATCATCATCGACAGCCCGACTTCACCCACTGATGGACATAGGTCTCTCTATTTTTGTGCCTATCGCCACGCTTCGGTGCCCGCCTCATCCAGGTTTTGCCCGCAATAGTAACAATGTCGTCTGCCCATCTCGCCGCTGCTCGTCCGACATTTCGTCTTCCAGTCCTTGGCCGTCACTTTGTCACATATTAAACTTTGCACTTACTTCAAAATAACTTCATAATGTCGTAACATCATGTTGAGCCTCGCCATTTGGATCTTGTCTTGAATTTCTATTGGCAGTTTATTTTCTTCTTTCGATAATTTTAAATTGGTCAAGTTGTTGTTAAGTAATCTCAACTGACCAATAGCTATAATCAGAAGCCCGGCGATCAACGAATCAATGTTCACGTTATACATCATATGGCCGTACATCCCGACGGATTGATATATGAACAAAAAAAGGAAATGGGACTCTCGAATTTCATCGCTCAAGAAGTAGTACTTGCATATTGGCAATTCAGACTTGGTGCCTCGTAAGAAATCCAAGGATATTGGGACAACTGCTATAAACGCATAAGCCATGGTTGATAAAATAGCGTATAATTTCCAACCTAGTCTGTAACTCATGTTGGCTCTGTATAGGATTCCGTCCTTATTTTCATAGTCACCCACAAATTCATCAGAATCAATTAATTTTATTGTGTCAATTAGTTTGTCGCGCATAAAGATAATAGTCAAAATTTTCGTTGTAACTGTTATTTCAGTGAAATAAAATATCACTTCGCGGAGTAATAATTCAATTTTCCGGGGCGTATAAAGTAGATTCACAGTGAGAAGTAAATTGTAACACGCAAGAGTCACGAAAAGGTACATGAAAGAGTAGTATTTGTAATATTTCCAGGACGTTTTTCCTGACCATATCCCGAAAATTTTGAAGCAGATAAAATTTTTGTTGAACATGCTCGACTGATCCGACGGCATGATTCCGTCTGTAAGGATTATCAGAAAGTGTGTTTCAAATATTATACGTAACATCCTTTTATAATGCTACAAGCGTTAATTTTCTTTCTACTGAAAAATATGTAAAACATGTAAAGACGTATAATTATGTATTTTACCCCTATTACGCCTTTCTCATAACACAATTCTTTTCTATCATGTGTGGACTAATTACACACCTTTTCTCCACGGAAAATGTAGGTACGTGACAACAGTTACAATACTCCACAGTAAAGGGATGAGCACAACCCATTGTTTTTTATTTATTTTTGAGTATAAAGTCAAGTCATCATCATTTACCTTACCTTTTCCCAACTATGTTGGGATCGGCTCCCAGTCAAACCGGATGCAGCTGAATACCAGTATGGAGTGACTTCCCATCTGACCACCATAGCCCAGTTACGTTGATTACCCTCGATAAGACCGGTTGTCAGACTTTCAGGCTTCTGACGACCCTTAAAGACTGTCAAATATCCACGAATGACAGCTGGGACAAACATCTTAACGTGCTTTCCAAGGCACGGAGGGCTCTTAGTATGTATAGATCGTCACCCACCATGGCTGTTATTACTTAGCACAAGCCCGTGGCCATTAGTATAAAGCCAAGTATGAAAATGTTATTCCTTTTAACTTGCTGCGTTGCTCAAGCATTATTCATTTTTCCTCTTAACAAATAGAAAGCTCGTCTATTAAAATCCAGTTGGTACATACAGATGTTGTGCCTGCTATAATATTGTGTAAAGAACAGCATTCTTTTCCGATGAAATTGGGAATTGTCACTAAGGAAGCTTGATATTAATATTTCAATCATCATAATAATAATTGTCATATTACGAGTATATGTGCTAGCGACCGTTTTCGGGGGCCCATTATTGAGTGTGCAAGTCACCCCCTGCCATTTCATCTGTGAATATTATAATTATCATTGGTCAAGCAGGGGACATAATCCTTCCATAGTTCAAGGTGACCGATCCACTATAGCCACCCAAACCCATAGCCCAGTATATTTTGTTTCCATGTTCTGCAATAGTCCTGCACCAACCGGGGGTTGTCTTTGAGTGCACTTGCATGGTGCATACAGGGATAATTGTCGGTTGGTGCCTCCTCATCATTTAGAATTGTGTAAAGGGCCTCTGCGAGTTGGCTTCGGCCCCTAGTACGCCTTTCAAAGGTCCGGGACCCCAGGATCCCGAGATATGTCAAAGACAACTAAAATAATAATTATCATATTTAAATGGTACTCTTATAAAACTGGGCCCCAAGTCTGCTATTTTTATAAGTTCGTCTTTCCAACACGATCCCATTCCCATCCCATTGTCATTTTGCTTAAAGTTCGTAATCTGCTAAATACTTAACGGCGATCATTGGTCGGTCAATGGTCTCGTAACAGAATTGCGTCATAATGACATTGTCGTATTGTCATTATTATAAAACACGTTAGTAGAAATGATTTTCGAAAAACTACCACTACTTTATTAATGCCAGATTTCATTTATATATATTTTTACATATTATTTATTAGTGTTTAATACAAGTCAAGTGTTTTATGTAAGTCAGTCATTCATGTATCATTATGTACGAGAGTACCATTCTATGCCATTTCTTTCAATGGAGTTTCAGTAGTTGACCACTGGAAAGTCATAATGACGCCATTGTGTTAGTAGATTACCAAACTTGTCAAAATCAATAATTATGAAATCAATGATAGACCATTCTGACACTATTATAATAGCAGACTTGGGGCCCTGGTGCTACAGGATACTCAGTCATTCTGACTACCCTGTACTGTCCTACTGCAAGGCAACGGCCTTCCTCTCCCTTTTCCACACAATTCTGTCTTTTGCGAGTAGTAGTAGTCTTTACGGTAGGAGTCAAGTTCGTCCTGCCATCTTCGTCTGAGCCTGCTGCGATGGCGTCGCACGTTGAGTGGAACCCAATTGGTGGTTCTCTCTCAGTCATTGTTTAATAATTAATTATTTTCAGTGTCGTATTTTTAAACCCAGCGTGTCATCCTTTGTAAAATTTCTATATTTGTCTGTAATTTATATGGTGTACATATTAAAGAGTATTCTATTCTATTCCTTACCTTTTTCCCCTAACTTATGTATACAAGCTTATAAGCATATAATGTAAGCATTAAGCATTAGAAGTTTGTCCGTTTGATTAATAAAAATACTTGTGATGTTTCAACTGCTAAGAGCTTGTGGCTAAGTAATAACAGCCGCACGGGTCGATCGATCAGGTTAAGCTACGCTTGTCGCAGTTGGTCCGTAGATGGGTGACCAATTCCGCATACCTACCAAGACCCCTCCGTGCCTCGGAAAGTACGTTAAGGCCCCGGCTGTCATACGTGTACGTTACGGGTCGTCAGTAGCCCGAAAGTCTGATAACCAGTTTTACCAAGGGGTATCGTATTAATTGGGTTGTGGAGGTCAGATAGGTAGTCGCTCCACGTAAAATCCTGGTGTTCAGCTGCATCCAGTAAGACTGGAAGCCGACCCCAACATAGTTGAGAATAGGCTAGGCAGATGATGACTTGTGATGTTCTAGTTTATATCACATTAATTTAATGCCTTCTGAAAACAATAACATTTAGCATTAACGCTAACTAGTCATATTGTAAAATTAGATAATACTTACTGCGTTATTCCAGTTTAACAACGTACATTTGGAAACAATTTAGTATCACTTAAGCAAATAATGATGTTTTCAATTTAATTTCACTTTACTTTTGCTCGGCTCTCAGAATTCGTTGTGCAATAACAATAAAAGGGAGCATCGCGGTTTACTTATAGTTGAAGTCATTTTTAGCCACGGCCTTCCGCTAATTACTTGATTTAACATTTACCCCTTTTTTTTTCTTTTTTTTTTTCAGGATGGGCAATCATCAATTGACTCCTCCCGCTCTGGGTGGAGCAGGAGGGAGTGTCAGACTCTTACTGACTAAAACCCACCCGAGTTCCTTCCTTAGCCCTTTATGTTCCAGGGCAGCGGTAACCCTTTCGGACGATCCCGCTACCCTGGCAGGCTTCGGCCCTATTGGGCCCCGTCACTCATACTGACATCTCTAACATTTACCCCTTAAACATTCGTTTTACTTGAGCAAATAAAGTAGGCAAGTAGATACTGCTTATACATGCACCTATAGGTACACTGAAGGGCGGGCATTTTTGGGGGACTGTCTTTTGTAATTTTGACGTTCGAAAAGTGCTGATTCTCAGCCTAATTTGAATAAATGACTTTTAATTTTGATTTTGATTGACTTGTATTTTTCACACAATACAACTGTAACTTCCAAAATCAAGTGAGTAATATGAAACGACAAATAACCGACCTACAACGAGATATAAAAAAAATAAAATCTCAGGTCGGGATTTTGAATACTCTATGAAAGTGCTACGCGGGTGCTACGACGTAGCAGTCCCCGCTACGCCAATGCTACGTGTCAAAATGATTAATTTTATTATTTAGGCAGTGTTGATCATGTTGTGGATGTGTAATTTATTAATGAAAAGTGCGTTTACGACTGATTTCATTTTAAAATATGGTTTCTTGTTTACTTGGTACTTATTGAAAGTTTTATTTGGATAACCATCACATCCTCAAAATTCAAACAGAATCAATTTTAACCTTAATTTTCAGCTCTTAATTATCGAAAAAAAGTAATTACACGCTTCGACCTGTGTTTGACTCATTAATCATGTATTTACTAGTCGACGCACTACGGACGGTAAAACTTTCTACTTTAACGAAACTTAGGGCAAACTCGACTCTTCTGAACATTTACTAAATCAATACAATTAGTAAGATAAATAACACGCTTTTTCGGTGTCTAACTTAACTAGACCACTAGGAACAGAAAGTTTCTGTAATACACACTGTAAGCACTTCTATAAAAATACCTTTACCTAGAGAGGTAGTTGAGTTAGTATTTCGTTTGTGTAACGAATGCCTTATATTTAAACTTTTTATATCTATTCGTGTGCTTATATAACACAATCTATTGTTATCTAGCATGACATCTGTACACGAGCAAACATCATTTTATGCTGTTCAGTGCTATTACGTACTGATACTGAACTATTAATTTGTTAACATGTTGATAGAGGAGATAACACACATTGTAATCGTCCCTGACAAATGTTGTGTAATATAACCTTCATAACGTCAAAACAAAAACCAATAGAATGTACAGGGTCAAATTCAATTAGCTAGCAAAACTCAAAAGACGTGTTGGGAATCGATATGCAAACATCATATAAAAAAAAATTATGATAATTTATTTTGGAGTCACCGACTGCTGGTTCAAGAAGTATAAGTTGAGAAAATCAGTTTTTCGTGTTTAGATTACCATACCTATCACGTCTGTGAAGTGTACAGGAACAAAAACAGATCTTTTATTTAGACTTTTCAAGCAAGTACACACGGTCGTAACTGGTCGTTTGTAACTGGGTTGTGGAGGTCAGATAGGTAGTCGCTCCATGCAAAATTGACGGCATGGTTGGCGCAGTGGTGAAGCGATTGACTGCTGCGCTGCGTGTCGTGGGTTCGATTCCCGCACGGAACAAATATTTGTATGTACCTACCTACAAGTAGTTCTTCCGGGTCTGGCTGTTTGTGTATGTGAGTTTAAATGTTTGTAGGCAGGAGAAATTCTTAGTATAGGGCAACGTTTAAAAAAAATCTGGTATTCAGCTGCAACCGGTTAGACTGGAAGCCGAACCCAACATAATCGGGAAAAAATTAGGCAGATGATGATGAGCTAAACATTCATAATGAGCATCATCATTGTGTTTTGACACACGAATAAAATATCCGCAGCATTCCGTTACTTTCTCCTCAGACAAAATACTTGGCGAATGTTTATTATGGGAAGTATCAGAATTCAGCGGGCAAACATTCACACGGAAAAGTTCGCGGAGTGGAAATAGGGATGAAAGACGCGGCGCGAGCGGCGCATACACACCTTAATGATGGCTGCGGGCGTCGCCTCATTGTGCTGAACCCCTAGGCCACGCCGGAAAATTATAGTAACTAAACTTGCTAGAATTTCACGCGTCGACTGGCAACGAGCAATTTAGTTTTTCACACGCTGCAAACTTCGAGCCGACGGATTTTTTTGCATGCTAACAGGAAAAATTGTAAATTATATTTAACGATTCCCCCTCTCTCAAGTGAGCTCATACTGGTACACTCGACGTTACATAGCTTGTTATAAACTAAATTTCCGCAGTGCGCCTCGAAAACATTCCGCTTATTGTGTTGTGAGCTATATTCTGGTTTGGAACGGGGTAACAGTAATAACAGGTTACGTGATTAAATATTATAACTAGTACAGACGCCAGCAGGTCAAGCTACCCGAAACTGTCAAATTTTCCCAATCAACCTTGAACCTTAATGCTTTAGCGATAAAGTTGAAAATCTCTTAAAGAAATTTGACAGATTGTAGTAGCTTGATGTGCTGGCGTCTGTACTTTATTATTTCTAGCATTCATTGTTAGGTGGAAAATGTTACTGATGAAAACTTTTTCCTGTTTTTTACGGTTCGGTACCTTTTTTGATTACCGTAATTAGTCGGTCATTTCAACGCAGGGCTCTGAAATCTTAAAAAAACAAAACATATTAGACACTACTAATACTCTCTCTTAAAGCTACACACACAGAAATCTTAACTAAAACATCAAAGTATACCTACTTACCAAGCTTTGTCCCGATTTTTTTTTAAATATCTTCACACGGTCTCGTATACACACAAACACAGCGCGGTACTGCGTTATTTTTCACAGCAATTTTTCTCTGCCTCGCGCCGGCTTCCTCTTTTTTAATTAAGTGAAACTAAGAGGGCCTTTTGTTTCCTTGGCCTGCCCACTCGCTAATTGCCCGCCAGTCAGTCACTTGTCATCAACAACGCTTTATTTGCCCACTTGAGTTTATAAAACGAAATCTAAAAAACAAAATAACAAAAACATTAAGTATTTGCGTTTCATTAATTTGATTACGTGGAGAGACGCCAGTTTAATTATGAAGTGGGTTCGTTGACTTGTTTTGCCTGGATTATGGAGATAATAATATGCTTATTTGATCAGCTTTCGGTAAATTAAAATTCGCATGAGATCTGCAGTTTTTGTCGCGAATATTTTCTTGTCAGCGTCATCGTCATCACAAGACAAGAGCATAAAACTTTAAAACTCTTTTTGTAAAATGTAATCTAAATATCTAATATTTATGCTGTGTTGGTAAGCGCATCAGTTGAAAACGGCTAGGCCGATTTGAATATGTTTTGTTTCAAAATATTCTTAATAGTCCCAACTAAGTTTTTATGGAAAGAAAAATTGGAAAAGAAAAATTGGAAAAGTTGCCGGAAAAATTCAGAAGTTCGGGAAAATCTGACAGTAAATTTTATATGAATTATTGAAAAGACAGTACAACGTCTTTCGGGTCAACTAGTTACGTAATTATAAAATCAGCTAATAATAATAATAACAGAAGCTGTATTCATTATACATATGGCACAAAGAACAATAAAATGCAATTTTAAATATTCAAATTCTAAAAACCAAACAAAAATAACATCTTCAT
The DNA here is from genome assembly GCA_951799955.1 of Apamea anceps. Taxonomy (NCBI): domain Eukaryota; kingdom Metazoa; phylum Arthropoda; class Insecta; order Lepidoptera; family Noctuidae; genus Apamea; species Apamea anceps. Next base: position 8,831,798 of record OX637501.1, read on the forward strand.
AATCCAAAAACTCAAAAAAAAAACTTTACGCCGCATCTTAAAATATTCTCAACCGCATCTCTGAAATTGAAAAACTTTAAAACGGGAACGTACGAGACGATTATACAGGAAAGTAAATTATCTGGAAATCGTCTGTGTGTGTCCTGTTTAGTATGCATTAATCACAAGCTCTCGGCCACCAGCGTGATTGAAACTAAATCCCTTCGGATACTGGCGACTGATTACTGCCCGCCACTACAGTGAGGATTAGGATATTTAAATTGGAACAACCGATACACGAGTATTTTCCTTTTAAAATCGAGTATATATATCTGCCTATGTGGGTACTTGGGTAGCAACACCACATCAGTACCGTCTTTTGTTTTATTGAATCTTTGTGGGCACTGATTGGACCATCATGGCGGCGTGAATATTTTATTTGAATCAAGTTCGTAGTTAATTAAAAGGCGTGGTGGACTAAAGTGCCTTTTACAACAATGAGGTCATCTGGAGGCTGAGAGTTTTTCTCATTTTCATGTTGTGCTTTTATTTTTTACTCATTCAGCCAAGAACAGAACTTGCATTTAGTTAAAACGACAACTTTTTTCATATTAATTTTCTATGATGAATGAAAGAACTTGAATCACGTTATTGCGAATTTAATATTTTCTAGCTTCCATAACATGCATCGTTGTAATAGATAAATTAGCTACAATATCCTCGTTTAATTCCGCAATAAGAAAGAATTATATATCGAATTGCAGTCATAATATTTCATACATCGAGCGCGTCGAACATAAAATATATGTTGCAATTTTCCAACTGCAAACAATAAACAATCCGCTTGCACAATAAGAGTAATTACGAGTACACCTGAACGGCGCAGGGTAATAAATCCATTTACCGCTGAAGGGGCTGCTGATTCCTCCGACAAAAACCGAAGCGGCAATGGTCGTGAACCAATTTAAACTTCTCACTCGCATGCAGCTGTCCGTAACCTCATTAACAGGAAATTAGTTTGACTACACAATTTGTGAATTTGGTTCTGGTCGGAGCTAATTTTTCTTTACAATGACACCAGATTGAGTCGCAATTGGCGCTGCGACGCGGATTTAATAGCTTTTCTGTTTGTCGGGATTAACTTTTAAATTGAACTAAGTAATTCGTTTATTAGTAAATTAATCACATGGTAAAGACGTTGAACTAAATAGCAGTTCACTGTAACATTTTATTGCTCGTATATTTCTAATTCATAAAGGAAAAACCAATACAGCAAACCTTAATAAATCTATCAAAAGCTCTCCTCAAAGCTCGATTTATCCCATAGTAAACGTAAAATAGCCGTAAATACATATAGTATAAAAGTAAACAAGCCTTCGGAGGCACACGCCTACGACCACTCAGCCTACATAATCAGTGTCCGGCGTCCTAACATATTAAACTTTTTTCTACTCACCGCTTTACTGAAAGAGAAAACGAAGAGTTCTTTTTGTGCCTCTGAAAAAGTGGTGTAATTTATTTTCCCTTGGTGCAATATTTAGTGCTGTCCATTACTACAGTTCGCGACCGAACATTATTCACGGACATCCATCTTTTTTTTTCTCGGCCCTACGCGCGTGCGGTCCTCCATATTAACTTTTTCATTCATATTCTTCACAATCATTCCGATATTACAAGTGGTTTTGCTGCTAAGAAATATTAATTGTGTAACCTCGTTTTCGTATTAGTTTTCTTCTTTCTGGTATATGTAACAATGATGAATGTTAGAATAATCATAGCAAAGGGGAGAACTCTTTGGTTTAAACCCTGTCATTATCAAGATTCTAAATTTGACTTGAGTCCAATGTCAATCTCTTTGAATATTATCACAACAGCTCGTCCGAAAAATTCAGTGAGTTTTGAGTCTAGACATTTTATCCGCATTTCCTCTTCTCACAAACCAACGTTGCTGTCAAATAGCCAAAGGCTTGCATTATGTTTACATTACAATATGGCCGCGAAGTGTCGTCGCGGGACCGTCGCGTCGCGGTGCGGATGTCCGCCGGCGGCGTCGCATCGCTAATGCGTCGCGCACTTAGCTCAATCACTGCCTAATGCACTCCTAAACGTGCCGTCTGACAAGATAAGTGAACTACCGCCGAGTGTCGCAAATATTTTGACGTTAGTTTAATAATACCCATGTGAAAAGTATCCGCTTCACTTTTAGCCAACCAGTTGGCTATGGAAAACTTTTTCTTGTTTATTCCGTGCTCGGTAGGAGTTGTAATTAGCTATGTAAAAAAATGCGTCAAAATGTAATTATTATGTTTACAATATAGAATACATCATTATCAAATCATTAGGTAGGTGAGGTAGGTAGGTACCTATGCTGCACTGGTTGACGTCATCACGTCAACGCCGGCTGTCGCTGAAAACCAGCGCTGGGGCTCTGTCTCGTATGGGGTCTTAACATTATGCTGAGCGAAGGCCGTTTTGCGTGGATGTGACGCATTTTTTCCCCCAACTTATTATTTTTTTTCTCTGTTTGTGTTCTTTTTATTATGCGTTATGTTTACCGCAAACGAAAACGTATTTTCTTTCTTATTTTAGGTCTTTAATCCCTGTTTAAAAAAACTATCCTGATCTTTAACCCCCATTAGAACAAAACCCACCATCAAAGTTAATCTACACAAACTCTTCGTAACTGATACCATTAAACTAGGTCAATTCTCGTCAATGATGAATGTGGTTATGTAAAGTTATAAATCGCATGTACGTCGTAATCGAGTACTTTCACATTGACGGATGGGCCGGATATAACCTCTTGGTTAGGCTGTCGTGTAAACCTCCTTTGTCATGGAGATATTAATTTATTGGGTCTGTGTATAAATCTCCTAGGTACAAAGTTTCGTGATGTACTGTGTTACAAATGATCGGTTCTGTGACTTATTGGGAGCATTGATTGATGCTGGTTTTAATATTGATGTTGGTTTTAAAATTGTTAATTGGCAATTGTTTTTGTTCTAGAATTATGATGGATTGGATTTTATCTGGGGTTACGTCACAGGGTTAGGCAGATACATTGCATTGTATTTTAATATTTTAACAAAGACGATACCTTTTCTGATTCTATTAGTTTTTTCCACATCTAACATGTAGGAAATTTTGCCTCAGGCGTATTTTTAATAATACTTCGTGATGTTCATGTTAGTAAAAAGACGAAAAAAAAATTTGTGGAATAATCCGGCAACTAATAATTTCAGAAAAACATAAACATGAACAAGCATCATAAAAGTTAATAAGATAAAGGCTCTCTGCGAAACAACGAAGTAGATACCTAAGCTTTCTCTGTATTATCTACAGTAATGAAATAAAAACATCAAGTGATTATCTTTCGGGGGATTGAGGGAATTATGTGACGGGAGCCGGTTACTTACTGTCATGTATGATGGACGGGCTGGCTTGAACTATTAGTCCTAACGATTAGGTGAACAGTATGGGGTCTAATTAATGTAAACCAACCCAATTAATGGTTCTTCATTAGTAAGTAGGTTTCAAGCTATCCCTTAATATTAGGGACAGAATGTTTTATAGGATATACACCTACCTGCTGGTTTTTTTATAGTGAATGAGCTGGCTAATTGCCGTGCGGTGCGGTTGCCGATCCGCGCGCGGAGAATGGCAGCGGCTCGGCGCGATACATTTTTTTACCGCCATCTTTTTTTAAGACACGTGACATGTAGTACCTACATACTAATTCCATGCAATTCACAAAGGCTAGCATAAGTTTAGGGCTGATGATGAGGGTTTCGTGACAGTGCAAAGGAGGAAGCGCCAATCGCGAACGAACAAGAACTGCTGCGGCAAAGCTCCTACGGAGCCCGAAGTCATCTTGCGTGCCGCGTAGCCGACCACACCGGTGTACATCTCCCACCTACACTACACCACTAAGGCGGAGGACATCATGGAGTACGTGCACAAGAAGACGAGGTCGAGGGTGCAGTTACTGGAGTCGCACCGTAACTTCAACTTCAAGGCGTTCGTGGTGCGTGTACCGAATTGTTATCTGCCCGTCGTCATGGGAGAAGACTTTTGGCCGTAGGACGTGGTGTTCCGTCGCTTCCGCGAACAAGTACGACAGATCAGCACAAGAAATAGCTAGTGACGTACTATTTTATAGTAAAAATATGTATGTTTAGGTTAAAGTATTTATGGGCCTGCGTCGCCTGAAATAAATGAATAAATAAATAAAAATTAAAAAAAAGGTACTTGATGTTTGTAAATATTATATTTAATATTCATTGGTATGAGCTACTCACATCTACCACCAAATCCAACCGTAGTCTAGGTAATTACAGCCGCTCTATTATTAGATTTATTTCCATCGACACAGCAGTCTAATGTTATCTATCGGCCCAAACAGACATGACCCACTCCCCAGAGGGTAATGTCGACACACATTACGCCCAATCTAGATTTATTCACAAATCCTGACCTACTTGCAAAACCGACATTTACCTTTTTATATCGGGTGCGGCCGTTAGAGATATTATCAATAGGAAGATATCAGTGGCTGATAAGGCTTTGAAAGGGATGGCCGTTAACGTAGGAGTCTATCCTGTTTGAGTTATGGATTAATGTTGGTAGATGAGAAAATATGTATTGAGTTTCCTTTAAGTCAGTTATTATTTATAAAACATACAGGATGGCAGGGACATCGACGCGCAAACTGTTACCATGAATTTAGCATTTAATTCTAGACTCTTCTACACCCTAGCGTAAAAATGATTCGTCGGTTATCAAAAAAAAATCTGGTGTTTCATAGAAAAATGCAATGTCTACTTACGCGGTCAAAATGTATGGAACAGCTTTTTTTTAATCACCGACGGAAAATTTCAACGAAAGAAAGAAAGAAAAGGTAGGTACTTATTGGGACTCGTACAGGAAGATCATAAACAAAACTAACACACAGTTAAAAATAAAAAATAAAACAAATTATATAAAAAAAAGTAACAAAAAGAAAAATGAAACAGAATGCCCTATACGAGCAAGGGGGTTCAGAATCATGTGCTGAATCAATCCATCTAAAACGTCGCGCGGCGATGTTCCTGCCACCCTACAGTTTCTTCTGTTTTTTTTAGGTTGCTAAGCAAGTGCCAGCTTTACAAATAACCAGCAGATGGAAAGCGATTTCTGCCCACCATGCATGAATACCTGTGTAGCGGTATCTACAACGCCACGTGCGAACAACGCGTCATACTGACGTCACGGAAGTCCTGCGTCTCGCAAGCAGAGTTTACCGCGCACTTAGCATAGATACAATTTCCTAACATCAATCGTGTGGCAATTGCACGCCAGACACAACACCCGTCTGGTCGGAGGATCCTCCCTTTTCTATGGAGGATGAGTAAACTTAACACCCTGTTCCTCATGCCTCCAAACCTGCAACACTAATGGTCAAGGTGATGATTCGTGTAACTACAATGTCTCCGTGGTCATATTTATTCATAAAACCATAGCGCGTGATCACTGAAATTAATCGTAGTACAAAGGATTCTAAGAAGTACTTCTAATTAATAAGAAACAATTACTATATTACATACCTAAACACCAACCTACACTTCCCTAAATTCAACATAACCCACTTGATTAAAATACAATTTCCAAGAAACATTCAAAAGTAACTGTCTAACAAGAACTGTCAAAAATTACGTGATGGAGCAAACATAATATTTTATGTACATACGAATAACGAAAATAAAGAGAGCAGCGCCATTTTAAATGTATATTACAATGTTCATTTACTTAGTACGATTTCGTAGAAGAGACTCGAAGTAAGAAGGAACATTTGGCACATTTCCTAGGCATATGAAATGAGTAGTACATAAAGTATATTGGGTTTGTATACGCATCCTACGCCAACCTCTTAGAGAAATTGGCTTCCTTTGTACGTACTTGACAGTAATCCTATAATTTAACGTATTTTATTACTGGTAGAGATGAGCTTCTATTTTTATTCGGTATTCTATGTGCGAATACAAATATGCTTGCTGTACTAAATCTTTGTCTAGGAGATTAATATGTGGGCAGCTTAGTCGTACATAAACAGCATAAATAAAAGCACAATAAAGCTGTTTTTCACTGAAATAAGCTAACGTTAGACAGAAAAAATCGACTTGAACATTCACAGAAAAATGTTGTACCTACCTAATAATTTTATTACAATAAAAAACGAAAAGATGTGAATGTAATATTAAAAACTGAAAGCTTTCATCTGAAACTGCCGATTTAAATTTGAGGCCATATAAAAACAACGCATTGACTTTTACTTTATTACCAGTGAGAGTGGCTTACTCGAGTTTTACATGATTTATCTCCGATATCGAGATTCCTCCTAAGTCTTGTCGATTGCCGCCGTGACGTCACGTGTCTCCAATGTATTACAGATTGAAGCTTTTTCTGACGTTTATGGAACACGCTCGTTGATAAATGGGAATAAAATATTTAGTCAAGGCTGGTTTAGCCCGCACACATATTTTTCATCGCGTAAATTTTTAATACTAATGCGTTTCGACCTCCGTTTTATGGGAACGTATTTTGCTCCATTGTCAGATTCAGGCCCGTAACTTTTTATTTCGGCCTTTCCGTTTCTTATGTTCTGTAAACTACACAGTTTTACGGCCACTTCTAGTTTAATACTAGCTTACTTATAGGTAGGATTGTACAAAAAATATTTGTATAACTAACTTTATAAGATTCTGTGGCGCTTAAATCTTGCTTAAATAAATAAAAATGCAATAAAACCCTGGATACTTAGCATAACTTAGCATGTATTTTCTAGTGTTTCAATTCCCTTGAAGTGCATTTTTTAGACTCGAATATTGAATAATTTATACTCACTTTATTTTAAGCATTCCCCAGAGGGACCGTACGAGACCATAAAAATAAACCTTCATCAAAAATTAAATTTTTCACTGACTCGGGATTTGTAAAACATTTCAGTAGCTGAACATGACATTATAAAGAGTTTTCGCTCAACTCGAAAATTGTCTTACGGTGGAGTAAAAAACCAACTAAAAATGGAGGTAAAAAATAAGCCAGAAAATCATTTTCTGGGACAAATGCTTGCTACCAAAACTTTCAAGAATAGCATGTAAAAAAATATCTGTGTAAAATATGAACTCATTGTCTGTCGTAAATGTTTACCTACGTGATAAAACCTGCCTATAGCTAGAGTTTTTACGGAAAATAGGCTTTCCTTTTTATTATTTTCAGTGTTCTATCACTAAACTAAGGTACGAACTGTTGTTGTTGTGTACCTACTAGCGTCTCTAGATATTCATGATTATGTCTGTGACCTTTTTCTCATCTGATAATTTATTTACAGTTACGAATAGAACCTACGTGTTAAAATAACTAAGTAAGCAAATACGAACCTAATTCACTAGAATTAAAAGGACTACTTTAGTTTTACCTAGAAACTAGAGATGCGCCGAGTACTGGTTTATTACCTGGTACTCCGCATACTCGGCCATTTTGGTTACTGGCCGAATAACCCGGTTTAACTGCCGAGGTACTCGAAAATAACTCTTAAAGTTATAACCTGAGGGCCAATTCTCGTAATTATAAGAACGTTCACAGTCTGATCTCAGTCTCAATTTGTCAAAAATACCTCTGATTTCCCTACATTTTTGACAAGCCTTTGACATTGTCGCCGAAATAAGATTGCGACTAACGTTTTTACTGAACGTTTTTCATTACGGGAATTGGCCTTCTGACCTTTACAATATTTATTCATTGTCAGAAAATTCACGTGAAAAAATGAACATATCTGATTAAATAATCAGTCTCTCGTGGTAATACATTTTCACTTAGATCGATGATGGCACTTTTCGGATCTTCACGCTGTTGCCGCTGTAGATGCTAATTTCTCGTTACAATGCCAAAAACTTGCATAGCATTCCTTTATAATATTTATAGTTTTTCGTACGTTCCCAACAACAACTCGACAAAGTACTCGGTAATACCGAGCAATAATCGGTACTCGGTTACTCGGTTAAATTATTCTTGGCGCACATCTACTAGGAATACAAATACAATCCAGGCGTATTATCCAATGCTCATTTGGATAAAAGATGTATCTTAATCAAATCTAAAAAAAAATCAAATAGTTATCATAACTAACATCAAATTACCAACTGTAACTATTATTTACTTAAGGCTATACCTTCAGAGAAGCGATGTACCTGGATCTTTATCTAGTTAATTTTCTAATTCCCCTTTGTGATTGTTTCTTCTCTTTAATTTGTCGTTACAATTAGTCACAGAGTGTTAGGAAATGGAGTGCTAAATCAATATTTTCAAAAATCTTTAGGTAGGTACAAGCATTTCCTAAGTGGATACGGTATGATAATATTAACAAAGTGAGAAGCAAGTAACTAACACCTTACACCAGATTAGTGCGCTGTACCTACCTATAACTTTATAGGATCAACGTTGATCACACAGTGCTAACAACATCTTCTACGCGGTCCTTTTCATCAAACACTCGATAAATTCGCTTAGTTTTGTTGCGGAAACGTTAGTACCTGCCTAATGTAGGTACTCCATTTACTAATTACTCAGTGTCGTTGTTAGCACCTGCTTCTGTTATTCGTTTGTACAAATAGGACGACGTTATTCAGTGTAATTGAATGAACGATTGTAATGTTACACTAGGTGTTTGTGCTGAGAAATTGTGCTCATACTCCAAGCTTATTTTAGTGGTGTTGGATTATTATTACTAGTTAAGAGTTAGATATCTGACTCCTTAACTAGTCAAAATTAGAATAAGAAATTTCATACAGCCATGTGACTGCCTGCAATTTCATACTAAATCTTGTGTACCTGTTTTAGGGTTCCGTACCCAAAGGGTGCCAACGGAACCCTATTACTAAGCGTCCGCTATCCGTCCTTCCGTCTGTCCGTCAGCGGGCTCTATCTCATGCCCCGTAATCGGTAGGCAGTTGAAATTTACACAGAGTATGTATTTCTACTGCCGCTGTTAAAGGGGGTACAAATAACAAAAATAACAATGTTAAAGGGGGTCCCAAAACAAGAAACGTGTTTAAATAAACACCTATAAGCGGTGTTAAATATTGTACCACCGTGTGCGAATCTGAAGCGAACTTGGCCGGTTTTTTTTTCATTATTGTATGTAGATATAATATAATTATAATAATAAATATAATAAGCCTTTTATTCTGGACTAGGTATTGTGTTAAATACAGATACTGTACGACGTACGTGTGTGTTTTGCTTTCACTATAAAATGTCCTGTAGTTAAGCGTGTCTCTTGGAATAGGCCTAAAATACGTCTAAAATTTTCCACTACATTCTGTCACGAGCTACCCTACTCCAATAGTGTCCAGCGATGAGTTTTAAATCGTCACCCCATCTCATTTTTGGCGGCCTCTGTTGCGCTTGCCAACTCTAGGGTACCAGTCAGAAACAATTTTGTTCCATTTTTCTCGAAGTTCCCGGATCAAGTGTCCGGTCCATCTCCACTTTTGTTGATATATTCGAGCAAGTAGATATGTATGTAGGCAATGGGGGATTATTATTAACAATGAAATTTAAGGAACATACTTACCGGTATAAAATAATTATGTAAACGACAAACCTAATACGAAATAGGTGCTAGCAACATGCTTATCTTTCTAACACAATCTGGGTGCTCATACAGCGACATCCTTCGTAAATACATCTAAGTAAATGTAAGTATTTTTCTCAGAGCTTTACGATATACAGGTCGTAAAACGTGAGTTAATACGAAAGTATTAACATGAATGCAGAGTGAAGCCGACTGCGTTGGTTAGGTTAAAAGAAATTACAAGATGCGAGAGAGTATTAAGTGAAATTTTGCCTCTTAACCTCAGCTAAACGTAATCCCACTTTGAGAGAAGTAATTTAAATATACAGTCTCGTGAGAAACGTAGAATATTACATTTGTAAATAAAACGACAAGTCAACATGTTGATGAAGTTACATACATTACCTGAGGGGCCTGTTGTCTGGCTTACCTACCTGAGTACCTGCCTGAATGAAACATCAAGCAATGTTGGTTTTGAACTGAGTTATGAAAAGATTAATGTGTACAGAAGGGTCACGTGGGACAATTTGGCCCACGCCCTAAAGAAATTAGCGGCTAGTGTTTGGTAGCACACTACCTTATTATGTAAAGCTGACGTGTATGCGGTCCTTGGGGAAGGATTTGCGTTCGTCATTGTCCAAACAAGTATGGCTGCTGTCACAGACAGTGGAGTCGTGTCCGTGTTGGTTTAGTTAATAAGGGTCAAGATGTTTGATTTGAATGGTAGATTAGTCCTTTTCTTTTTGGTAGGTAAGTAATTGTTAGCACTTAGTCGTTGTTAGCACATAATTCCAAAATTGAATAGGCACCTACTCATCAGAAATTGGATTTTCATAACAAGAGAAATAAGGATAGAAAAGTTCTGTGAAGATACAAAAAATAATTAAAAGGCGCAATCATAAAACAAACGAGATAAACATGAAAATAAAACGAGCACACATTTTTAGGGTTCCGTAGTCAACAAGGAACCCTTATAGTTTCGCCATGTCGTCTGTCTGTCTGTCTGTCTGTCCGCGGTTTAGCTCAAAAACTATTGGTACTAGAAAGTTGTAATTTGGCATGAGTATACACGTTAATGACGCCGAAAAGTGGTGAAATAAAATTTAAAAAATATATATTATTTAGGGTACCTCCCCTACATCTAAAGTGGGGATGATAATTTTTTTTCGTCCTTCCCATAGTGTGGGATATCGTTGGATAGGTCTTTCAAAAATATTACGGGTTTAGGAAGACCGTTTATAGATTAAATAATCCGTTCGTGACTTATCAAGCTTTAAAGTACCAATTTTCGTTAGAGTCAAGTGTCCTCCCCCCTCTCGCTACCAACTAAACGGTTATAGTTAGAAATGCAAATGTCACGGCAGTAGTACCTATATATAACGAAGTTTAAAGGAAAACTATCACACTTAAGTGGGCTTTACAAGTTTACGACTAATAGCCGACCAATTGTATTAGACTCGAAAATTTCGAACAAAACCATAGAAATGTCAATAGATAGCGCTAATCGTCAGTTGTATCGCGCTATTGTTTCATTTCTAAATTAGTTTTACAAAAAAAAAACAGTTGCTACACCGGCTATGACAAGTCTTGGATAAGACTTGTCATAGCCGGTGTAGCAACTGTTTTTTTTCATCATTTCATCTCAAAAAAAAAAAAATTAAATCTTTCCGTACAAAATTGTCGGAGCAGGTGAGGATTTGTATAGGAAGTCAAATTAGGTAGGTAGTCATGTTCGGCTTTTAATTAGAGCATGGTACGAAACTATCAGTCAGCGAATACGACCCCGCACTTGGCTGTTATAAAAACTACGGAACCCTACACTGCGCGTGGCCCGACATGCACTTGACCGGTTTTTTTCTTGTTTCCTTTGTGTATTATTTTTAGATCCACATCAAGATTCTATTAAAAACAATGTACAAAAAGAGGTTTTAAAGCACCTTAAAAATAATCCACGCATGCATACATAATACAAAGTGTAAACAAAAATAAAGGCGAGTGTACATACGCTGCGCAAGTGGCCCTATATTCCACCGAGGCACAAAGGCTTTCAGACTTTTAGCCACCAGCTGCTGGAAGAGTAGCGACTTTAGATAAACTGATGCAGAGGGGACAAGCATTTGCATCTGATGAAGAAGTCGCTGGCAATACCCACCTTCCACTTTGCTGAAAGCTCTAGTCGCGCGGTAAACTCTGCTTGCGCGATGCAGGATTTTGCGTGACGTCAGTATAATGCGTAGTTCACGTGTGGCTACGTAGATGCCGCCACATGCTTACGGATGGAAAAATCGATTATTCGATCAGCCCCTCAAGGAAGGCCAGGAAGCCTAGCAGCGTCTTGGTGTTAGGTACTGACAATCTCACGGAGGTCAGCGAAGTAATTTGCTATCCAAACTCTATACTAATAACATAAATTAGAAAGTAACTCTTTCTGTAGATTTTCATACCTAAGCCACTAAACGGATATCCATAAAATTGATAGCAAGGAGATAGATGGCATCCTGGGGAAGGAAGTAGGCTACTTTTTGTCCCGGTAGCGTTCCCGTGGGATAATCCCACAAGCCGCGGGCCGAAGCTCTATAAACATGACAGTTGATTAAGTTAAATATAATTCACAGCTTTTCAATTTATTGCCCAGTATTATTTTTCTTCCTACACCTGCAACTAGATTGCAGTTAGTCAACCGATGACATATTATCGACCGTCCAGATTGATCCAGCCAGGTGCAAGGCAGCTGGAATACGTTAATCGATCGACCATCAATTACATTTTTTTAGGCGATCAATATCAACTACAATGGTTCGCATTTTAGTTTAGGTAGGTACCTACCTGTTAATTCTGCAGTGTCAGCACCCGAAGTTACAAGTAGGTATCGCCGGCCTCTGAAAGTCACAACCAACGCAGGCAAAAACGTCCTCACACATGATCCATCACGTATTCTTTGAAAAGACTCGTTACTGGCACGAGTGGTCCGCGTGCAAGCTAGCATTAAGTTGTAAGGCATTAATGCACCGACGCGCGGGGCATGACCACGCGTACACATACGAGAAACTTATTATGCCAACTTTTTACCGGCTTTCCTTCCGTAAACTAGGTTTTTCCACTTTCGCCCGCATTAAAATCCTGAGTGTGACTCACAAATTAGCTCGCATACATTAATATTCCCTAATATTATTCCCTTATAAAATTTCCAGGGAAATTCGTGTCTCTAAAAAGTTCCTAGTCACTTTGACGCAGTTTACCTACTATGTTTTTATATTAAAACTGAATTTCAGCTTACATGACTTCGCGTTTAATAGCGGAAGCTGCCAAGTTCCACGATTACCTTGCCCAGGTTAAACAAAATTTTATACCGCCATCGACATGCTCGTTAAACACTGAATCTCATAACGTTTTGATATTAAAATTACGACAAGACCTTGGTATTTAACAAAGCTTTCAAGCATGCATTTAAACCTAGGGCTCAAAATTAATATCTCAGCAGTGGCTCGGTAAACGGTCATAAGGTAAATAAACGGTTATGAATAAATAATATTCAGTATTCAGTGGTAAGTAATAATACTAACACGACGCGGCAACCAATCCTACTAGATGCCTACTTAAAAACTAAAGTAGGCTAGGTAGGTACGGTCGGCAAAGAAAGTCTGAAGCTATTTTTAATTTAAGCTCTTTCGAATTTTAGATTTGTTCTATTTTGTTCAACAACAGGATAAGTACCTAGTTAAAACTGAAGTACCTATTATCGACTTGACTTTCGTTACTGACCGTATTACCTAACTAAAGGTATTATCGTAGGTACCTCTGTACATCTGTTTGAGGATCTATGTAAGTTATTCAGGACGGTGATAAATATTAGAGACTAATTAGTATTATACCACTGGTGATGGTCCTATCTAGCCAAGAGGCATTTTATTCGTGATTATTTCGAGAGAAAACGAAGACAGTCTAAAATTGACCATAGATGCCGCAGTAAGGAGCAACGTGAGTGACGGTGCGGCACCACTCCGGTAGAACAATTACCTACCTAATATGAAGTTTTCGTAGAACCCTACTTAAAAAACACTTCACAATAATAATAATATCTTCTTTAAAAAATTCGAGCCATGTAAAGTAGGGGTGAAAACCATGTTCTTGAAAAATTATTACCAATTAAAGCCTCATGTATATTTAATAAATTGCCTACATAAACACTCCTAGTAGGTAGCCTTTATAATAACTAAGTTAAGACATTTGGTATGAAATATGAAAAACATGGGCTTTAACAGCCACTATTAATCTAATAGCAGTACGTACTTAAACCATTAATTTTAGGTATATAAGTAGCTACTTTCACGGCAAGTATTTACCTACCTACTAAATTGCAAATAAACTTCCACCGGGCTATAAAACACTGTCCCCTCGCTCCCCTCTGAAATGATATGAATTTTAATAAATAATGAAATGCCCGAAGGCATGGAATACGAAATGATACGAACTGCAGTTCCGTATGGCTTTCTTAAAAATAAACTTCCTGCTGTGTACCCACTTATTCAAAGGGGCTTTTCAGTTATAATTAATGCTACAAAGTACTGTATCCGTCGTAAATGAGCTAACTTAATTAATATATATCCATTAGATCTCGCAACATTCTTTGAAACAATGAGACATAAAAGGGTGGATACCCTTCTGTGGGACCACCCCACCACCGAAGGGTACTTACAATAATGGCCGCTGAAAAGCCTATTTTGTGAATGGCGTGATAAATAATTACGTGCCTAACTATACTAGAAATTGGTAAATAGGTACCGACCTACAAATGTGTTGATTAAAAAAAAACATCAGTAGTTCCATTATTTTCAGATTCTTTTAAAATGGAACTAGTGATTAAAAAAAACATCAGTAGTTCTATCATGGAACTGTTAATGGTACTAGTGGCAACGAAGCTGAATTTCTACTTCTGAATCCACACATAAAATCGAATTCCACAGTTTTTGACGGTGAGTGCAACTAGCGAAAAGTTGAAGTTTGCTTTTTTAAAGCATGAACTTGAAAACTTGCGACAGATCGAAATAGGAGGTGCAGTATGTAACTAAGTATTTGGTACAGACGCCAGCACATCAAGCTTCTACAATCTGTCAAATTTCTTTAATAGATTTTCAACTTTACATACTTAAGTTACAGTACAGTACGTCTGCATACTTAAGTTAAAATAAAAAATAAGCAATTTTTTTTTTTTCATTTTTATTTGAATAAATACTTACCTACCTAAGCTCTGACTTGATGTTCTTTTTTTGACAACATCACACACTTTTGACACATTATTTAGTAATATTAGCTGTCACAACACTTAACTCAAAAAAAAAAAATTAAATCATTTTAAAAATACGGATTAAAATCCCAACTACAATAATATCATAAATTAACCTTGATGACAAGTTGGCAACATTATAATGTTTTTGAAAGCTGGCAACTCAAGCGACAGTTGACATTCGGCAATATTTATTTTGGAGGTTATAACTACGCACGAAAACCGCGTAAATAAGTGTAAATAAAGTTACCTACAATAATAAATAAGAGTAAAAACTTCCTGAAAATGCGTTTCGCAATCAAACAAGTAAGCTGTGGTGGTGAACGTATCGGTACTCTGACTGGATTCTTGAAATCTCCGGGCACTGTTATTGAAACTCCAACAGCAGCTTTATTAACTCAGGTACTTCTCAAAATATTGATTTAATCATGAGTATTGAGGTCATTACTTTAGGCTCTTATGTTATAAATTATATCCTGCTTGTACATTCATAAAGCTAAGTTATAAATAAATAAATTGGCCGAAGGTCATGCTTCCGTTACGATTTTTCTAGTGCATTTTCCTTGTCTCATCTGTCTGCCTGTCCTCATCAGTCCTCACCAGCCTGTATCCATCCACTGCTGGGTTGGAGTTACCTGACCTTTGGGCTTATCTTCGTTGATTTACGGGAAATTTGTGACTCATCAACTCAATTAATTGTATCTAAATTAAAAATAAACAATTCATAACAAAATTTTGGTTAACTCATATACCATAGGTTTTACCCCTTGCTCTTATTAATCCATTGAGCAACTGGATTGTTATTGCGTGCTAAAACCCAACGCCTCTCAAATTATGATTATACCTATACTCCATTTATAATAGCATTAGAAAAAAGAGGCTCGTAGAAGCAGGAATGCAAAACATTTTATTTCAAAGGTATGATAAAACAATTTTAAGGGAGATGCTTAAATTCTAATTTTCTTGCGTTTTTTGCAATTTGCAGGTCAGTGTAAGGTTGTATCTTAATAAAAATAATATGATGCGCAACAATAAGAAATATGTAGGCAATAATACAATTTTAACCTTAAAAATCATCAATACATCCCTTTAAATTAGAATTGCTCCGAATTCGTCTGATTTCGCGGGCTACTGCAGCGCATCCACCTTAATTAAAATAAAATTCGGTAGAATTATAGTGAAACGAATAACGTTCCAAGTATTGTTCATCCCTGCTTCTTTTAGGTTTTTAGCATTGACACTGTAATTTAAAATTGGAGTTATATAATATAAATAAATGAAAGCCACATAATTTCATAAGATAAATAGTTAAAATGGTTACAATTAAGTGTGACAGCTGCTGTAAAAATAGATCATAATAAATTCGGCGTCTATCATAATGTAACAATGTTTATTGTATTTTTGTGACAAAGTGTGCATTAAAAATAACCTTTTTTAACTTCTTTCTAATGCTATTGTAAATGGACTTTAGTGATATGTAAAAAGAACACATGTTTGAAAATAGAATGTTTACTTTTTCAGGGTGGCAGTGTATCCCATATAACCGCAGAGGTATTATCCAAAGTGTTTTCAACCTCACAATTGTTATGGGTGCCAGTATCAAACTCCTTGCAACTAGAGCCAGGTATGAAGGCTCAAGGCGAAGGTGTTGCCAAGTTTGCTGGCTTGCCAGAACATCTAGTATGTGTGACATCACACAACATGAGTGAACCAACCCCTTCTGGACATTTTGAGCTTGAAAAAGTACCTCTCTGGACTAAGAATGGAAAGAAAATGGTTAATGCGGAGAGGTAAGACCTGAACATGACTTAGGAAGCAGGGAATGTGCAGTTTTAGTTTAGTTGTTTTTATACAAAACAGTTACCATGAGAAAAAATAAACAAATGTTTGTCTGATAGGATCAAGCTTTGTTCGGTACAACTTTCCAAATTCTAACATAATTATTTTATTCATTACTAATTTTAAACAATACTTATCTCACTCCTTGAAATTGAATGAATTTTCAGATATATGGATTTGATGGAAGTGTACAAACCAGAAATAATTTTGGCGATTGCAGATGGCCGAACATCACTAGATGAGGGGTACAAGAGAATCCAGAAGTCTGTGGATAGGACCTGCAATATGTTAGATACTTGTGTGTATCGATATAAGGCCTCAAAGCAGCTGCGAGATAGTGCTCTCATTGGTCAGTATGAAAATTGATTACATTACTTATTATTTATTTAAACTTCTCACACACAAGGTACAAAGGCAGACCTGAATGCCTTAGGCATTCTCTACCAGTCAAGCAAGGGTGGTGTAGAGATAAGATGGCAGGTGCTCTGTTTAACTGTAGAATAATAAAAATACAACATAATGAATTATAAATAAAATAGGTACACAAGTACATAAACAGGTTATAAATTTAAAATACACATACATGCATTTTATGGTTTTGATAGGTTACAAAATGAGCGTGGCATAGCAGTAAACTCGTGTCATTTCACCTGTCTTTTACGTTTTTTGTGTATTATTTTTTGTAAATTTTTGTGTTCCAAAGCTGTCACTGCTGCTGTGATCTACTTACCTTTCTTAGCTGACTAGCCGTTGCAAAGGTGGGTCATGTGTTTATCAGACTATGTAATGTATGTTTGATCCTTTATGCAGCTCTTGAGACCAAATACATGGGCTGATTTTTTACATTTACATTAGGCTCCTTTTCGGCTTTGCCACAGTCTGAGGGTAACCTTTTTTACTTGTATGTTACTCAAGTAAGTATGCCCTTTTCTATGTTCTCCTCCAGTTAGTAAACAGACAGACATTCATGCTGAAATTATGTTTAAGTGGAAGTCTTAAAATTTGTCTCAAAATAAAAGCTCTAAAATCTCTTTGATGCAATTTCCAGGTGTGGTGGTGGCCACTGGGATGCCTAAAAAACGTAATGAATCCATCGAACATGTACTGAAACATAAAGATGCTCTGACCGGAGTAGCTTTGGCAGGAATTACGGATGGAAAAGAAGAATCTGACAATTTGGCAGCACAGAGATTAAATAATATTTTTAAGACAGTTGGTGTAAGTATCTGAGTTACTAAAATACTGTTCAGCTGCATCTAGTTAGACTGGAAGCCGACCCCAACATTGTTGTGAAAAGGCTAGGCAGATGATTGGTGTAAGGAAGTACCTATCTGAATTTCTTTCAGTTTGTAAACTATCAAATAATATTTTATTTATTTATTTAAGGACTTTGGAAGACTTACAGCTAAATACAATAGTGATAAATAACAGTATGATAATCTGACAGCCAATTACAGGTCTTCGCGTCTAGAGCTTAATATCTGGTATAAAAGTACTGCGGAACAAAATATAAACACTGCAAAAATTGCCAAAAAAAAATAATATTGCAAGTAATAATCATCACCTACAATATGTAAAACCAAATATAATATAATTGCGGCAGGTTATTTCCCATCAAACCAAGATGTTAAAAATTCAATTTAAAAAATAAAAAGAATACAAAGTCTTTAAAGAAATAGTATTGTTTTCATAATGTTGAGCTTGAGCTATGTAGCCTGTAAGACAATGTTTGGATTACATTTCAAATCAGTGCTGCAGCTGTTGAGAATTTACCGCTCTCCGATAAATTATACAATAAAGACTTGTGCAGACCACATATTGCGTAATAATGATTTTGCCTAAGCAGCATATTAATATGACCAAAGTTCAGCTTTCGTAAACTGTAGAACAAAATATTGCCGATGCGACTATAATTTTTGATGTCCGCCGCCTTTATAAAACGTCATGGCAAAGTTAACCGCTCCGTCAAACTCAAACCATTTATATCAATTAAACCATTTCAGGCACTTTTGAATTGTCAAATTTAAATTGTCGGTCAATTAGTCAGAAAGTTGAAGCTAGTTGCCCATTCCAAAACGTAGATCTCTGTGGAGAAGAACGGGTTTTAAATCAAGATATTATTACAAAATCCTGGGTACATTATTCTTATTGCTTCTGTATGTGAGAACAATGTAAAAAAAATAAACAATTTAAAATATAAAATTAAAAATAAGCCCTGGCAGTTAAGAGATGACCAGTCTCAACCGACGGCGCCTGTTCACGAACATGACGCGTGGATCAGCACCATCCAGCTCAACCATTTCGTAGGGAACCGAATGATCCAACACACGCGCCACCACCAGTGAGACATTTAAGTGAGCATGACATGTCACTTCCTTAATGTACAAAACGGCTGATGGGTCATGGCATATCTGAATACAGGTGGCAGGGACATCGATGCGCAACCCGTTACCATGGATTCAGTTCATGGTTCTTTTTCGTCGGATATTAAAAAAATAATTAGCTGCTTGCTCCATTCTTTTTGACCGATCGACGAAAAAGTTCTACGCTGTCTAGAATTAAGTATCATGGTTACAGTTTGCGCGTCGATGTCTCTGGCACCCTGTATAGGCTCTCCAAACTTTCGCGCATGTACGCGTACTCACACTCGCCCCATGTCATGCCTTTTTGTCCCTAAAAATATTATTGTGCAGCGTTCGGGCCGGTCATGATTCATCAGCCGTATTATACTTAGTTGATGCTACTTAGTATGTTATTAAAACACGTAGAAAATGCTAATATAATTCTATTATTCATATCAACTGATAATTGGCGTAATATTGGAAAAAGAGTAATTAAAAAGAAACATAACGTTTGTAGTTGTACACATCATCACTCACATTCCTCAGTCATGATGCAATATTTCGTGTTGTTGCTGACGTCAGAATGGATTGTGCTTAATCCCACGCCTCTGATTAGTCAGCGGTAATACAATACTACCTTTTTCTTAATGTTTAGGAAAGTATCTTGATCGAATTCCTTATTGGGTTTCTTTATAGATCAATTACTTAATATTACACGTCAGGAACGATGACTTAATGTGCATTGGAATTTTGTCGTACGCACGAAGAAGCAAGCAATACATTTCCAGTATAAGCTGACTTCTCATTGTACGAAAAGCCTATACAATGCGAGGTCAGCTATAATACTAGAAATATGTAGCTTGATATGTCGTCTTGTGTAGGTACCCATATTCGTCATTGCTGCGTGCTATGTAGGAATGTGAAAATCTGTTATCGCACTAACAAACACGAGACAAATCCTGTGGAAAAATATTAAAAAAAGAAACTAGTATCAATCAGATTTTTCCGTAAACAATTCATCATTTAAGTCGGCGTAAACTACGTTTCAGTTTAAAATTTTGTTTACCAAACGAGCCTACGCAAGTCAGTTTATTTTAAACATGGTTAGCAAATAAATTACGTAACGCTATTATAATTCGTCATATTTCACCTTGAATAGGCTTGTGAAAACGTATGTTACTTACGTAGGTATAATAAACATTAAACTCTTTACGCTCGCATTTTACGATAAAAATATATCAGGTTACCGAAAAAAATGCATTTAAGCATTGTGCCATCACCGTCGTAGATTTAGTGGATAACAATTTTTTATCAAGTCATAAAACTTCCACTGACAAACATGGTCCCTCCATTAGATCACTTGTAGTAAACAATCTTTGGGATTATTGTATGAGTCAGTCACATTACATTATTATTGGAGAATTGCAAGATGCTGCAAAGTAGGAAGTCTGCCTACTCATCATCATAGTACCTATAGAATAATACATAATTAAATCATTTATTTTGTACATTGGTATTATTCATGATGCATAACCTGTTTTGGGTTGCCTTTACGCAGCGTCTTAGCAATAAAAAGTAAGAGAAGGCCTTTTATGCTATTCGATCTAATCTACATAAAGAAGCAATGTTTTGGTATTGGTAAGATGGGCTGGCGCTGCTGGCGGCCACCAATCCACACGCCAGCAGAGCTTTTACGTGGATCAAAGCGCGTATTTTGCGTACGGCGAAAACAAAGTAATGAGACATCCTTTTTGCACAATTTCAGGACGCGTTACCAAAAGACATGCTACGAGTAGTAGAAGGTTGTTGGAACCCAGCGATCATAGTAGCAGCTATCGAACACGGCTGGGATGTGTTCGACGGGTCATACCCCACTAAGCTCAGCAATTCAGGACATGTTCTGACCCTAAACTTCGACACAGACCGACGAAGTACTGAACCCTGTATCTTAGATCTCAATGACGAGAGGTATGTTTTATCTTTTGGCTTTTTTTCCCTGATCTTCCTCATTTGAATAGTAATTGAATACTTGACTTTTATTTTTATACGTTTTCCTCGAGTTTTTTTTTAAACAACGACAAAGGTTTTGTTTCTTGTAGCTGGCTAGAATCAGTCGTGCGATGTCTGGGCTTCGAACTTTGAAATGACTAGACGAACTCGTTCGATTATCAAACCTGTTCTTATCACACCGACGTCCAAAGTACAAACTGCGATGATCCGATTGACATAGCGGCCTTGCTGCATTTCATCAGCGCCTAAAATGACAACATTTTGAGGTCAAAGCGCACGTGATTCCACGAGTGTTCGTCCGCACGTGTTAAATGATCTGGTGATTGCCGTTGCGGCGACCTCTCGCTTTTTGTTGGCATAGCGGCAACTAGTTGTTACGTTACCAATTACATAATCAACACCGTAACATATTCTATGCTTTTATAAATGTAAATTTATGAAAGATCTAAGTTGTCGGCATTAGAGGTGTTCTGATATTTGAGAAAGAACTCCTTAAACTATTTTGATTTAAAGCTTATAAATACCAACTGGCCGTGAAACTATATCCTTCTGGATTTTTTTATGCAACCTGTCAAATTGAACCTTAGCAGAGTTATTTTTGTACATCATTCATGGTTAATTATTATTTGAACCACACAAAACCTACCTATCAAATTATATTTTGAGAAGTTAATTGCATAAACATCACTGCCTTTTTTATGTTATTTTTGTTTGATGTTTTACCATTAACTTTTTGTCCAATGCTATTTCCTGGAAAGGCAAAAAGTGGTGCCAAACACCGGTGAAGGAAAACATCTTGAGGAAACCGGCATGTCCTAGAACCAATAAATTCGAAGACGTCTGCCATCTACCAACCCGCACTGGGCCCGTGTGTGTAGATCACAGCTCACTCCCTCTCGAAGAGGACTGTTTCCCAGCAGTGGGACCATTATAGGCTGATTATGAAACACATTTTAAGGCAATTAATATTTAAATTACAGGTATAAAGAAGATTTCACCCCAGTATTAGAAGGATGCGAATGTTTAACTTGTAAAAAGCATACGCGGGCGTATATCCGCCATCTTTTAAATACTAAGGAGATGCTTTCGTCTGTGTTATTGACCATGTAAGTATGAATTAATTCCCCTTTAGTAGTGAAGAAATACTCAACGTGAAGTACTTCTGTGAGACTTCACAGAAGTACTTCACGTTGAGTATTTAATTGTAGCTACATATTGATATAGTCTTATAGAACACAAATTGTAGATAAATAAATAATAATAATTCATAATAATTCTTAATTCTTGTATAATAATTCATTTGATTGTCTCTCTTTTTAACTGCACTCGTCTGTATAGTGATTTCATAAACCAAAGTGTATATGTGTACCTATTTACAGTCCGTAGAGAGAATGTGTTCCTAGCACCTGTCAGTACGACTATTCTAGTACGTAGCTAATAAAGATCAAATTCGCAAAACACTCGTTTCTATAAAACTGATAGGTGTTAAGAACGCATTCTCTCGGTGGCCGCACAGTAGTTAATTAAGCAATAGACATTTTTATGCTGTTAGGGAAACAGAAAACCTTAAATTGAGTCATATCGATGTTTACCTTAACCCTCAAGGTTTGTTAACTAAGTTTGAGTCATGGTGACTTTGTTTGCGTACACCCTCAAGGTTACAACTATTTACTCACCCAAATTTGAACTTAACATGCAAAGTGTCCTCTGCTTTGATGTTGATACTTTGAGTACTAAATTGTAGCTATAAACAAACAAAAACACAAACAATAAAACGATGATGAGTGATGAACAGTAAAATGTATTCTTATCTTACGGAGATTCTCTTTTAAACTGTAGTCGTCTGTATACCGATTTGATAAACCAAGGTGTGTATGCTTAGCAATATGTACAGCGATCTTCATAATTATGCTGTTAGGTTAACGGATAACTAACCCTGAGTCATGGTGACTTGGTTGACCTGCACCCTCAAGGTTGGATTATTTACACCCAAACATCAACTTAACATGCAAAGTGTGCTCTAATTTGATGACTAACAAATACCGGAAAGACATTCCAACTGATTGACCGAAATACACAAATAATGGCCATCAATGAGTCTCAATCAATGCGATCTGGCTGACTGCGGTCATCAATTAATTTTCTCAGCTTTGTAACCGTGCACATTCGATACGATATTAAACCTTAGTATATATTCAACTGACTCAAAATGACTAAGTCCTTATACTTACTAGAAGAGGTTTTTTTTTTTGTTTATCGTTTTCTGTCCCACTCTTGGGAAAGGCTTCGCCCAATTTATCCCCGGATTTTTTTCTCCGTGCCACCTCGAACCAGCTTTTGCGGTACGCGTCCAGGTCACCACCGCTTTCTGGGCCGAGCTCGGCGGTGCCATTCATCTTCAGGTACCCATTCTGTGGAGACTTTTGCCCAGCGGTCATCGCGCATGCGGCTGATGTGATCCGCCCAATTCCATTTCAGCCTGGCAGCCTTCTTGCCTACATTCATTATACCCATTTTGGAGCGCAGCATGTTCCGAATTTTGTCCTGTCTTTTTACACCCAGAATGAATGGATACAAGACTATAAAAGTACATACTGTGTATTTTATACCCACCATTTTCACCTTCCAGCCACAATCTCCACCACTTCGATCAGCTGTTCCACCACGCCAGACACCACATCGCAGCGAATACATTCCAAAAATACAAGAAACACATCACCAAACAGTATGAAGCATACAAACTACCTCATTCAGCCAATGGAGTGACAGATATCAAGGAAAGTGACATTAAAATTAACGGAATTGAATACTTGAAGAAAAAACTGCGCGTGAGTGACGATGAGATTCCTACTAGTCAAGTACTTAATTGTAGTCTGTAATAGTAGTTTGTTTAGTTAGAAATTAGTTTTAGAATGTACCATTTTAATACCTAGCTTTGAAGTGTAATAATTAATAAATTATACACCGTGTATTTTTAATGGCTTGCAAACACAGTGTTTTTTTATTAATTGTATATCAAAATGATGTTCCAGCTATTAAGAATGCACGGTGTATACTCCAAACAGTCGTTGATCATATTTTATTCTGTCGGATCAATGGATATTAAGACAATGGCACTTTTTGAATTCCATGCCAATACTGGCTAAACGACTAATACTTATAATACTGAAAAACGAATTAAAATAATAATTTATCTGTCCGGCTGATGGCAATAGGTTCGCCCCTATTACATGGGACATAAAAGTTACTGGCGAATTGTGGGTGTACTATCAGGTACACCTCTGCTTAACACTACGGGGAAAGCAGGTGTGTTATGTTGTAATAATAATAAATCCCGACACGATAGTCGACTGGTTGGAGTAAAATTGTAGCCTAGTAATTATCGAAGCAAGAATAATACGTAAGACAAATCACAGTGATAGTCCGTAATTCGATTTGCAAGTTGTGATAAGTTGTTGATATAATTTATAATGTGATTTAAAACCAAAAATTAACAGATTTTGTGATTTTAAAATAATGTTGGTTTTAAAATTCTTGTTTTCTTTTTCGTTTATTGTTGAAATACAGGGTAACATGGACATCGACGCGCAAACTGAAACCATGAATTCAGCACATGATTCTAGACTGTAGCGTAGAAATTTTTCATCGGTTAATTCTGCTGTTTCATAGAAAAGTGCAAAAGCTACGCCGTCAAAATGTATGGCAGGGCAATTTTTTTTTTTTTTATAACCGACGAATTACTCCAACTCGATTCAGAATCATGTACTGAATCCATGGTAACAGCACCCTAATTGCGTAACACACTATAAATCGGAATCTGAATCATTTTGAAGCAAATTGCTAATCCATTGCTTCATAAGTTCGAAAAATTTGTCTACTCAACACATAAATAACGCAATGAATGTTGTTGAACTGTCAAAATGAAACCGTTTCCGAATGATAATGTGTTACGTAATTGCTCTGCAGGTTGTGCGTCGATGTCCCTGCCTCCCTGTATAGAAAGAAATTGTCTTGTTGAAAAAAAGAGATTGTCTTGTTGAAAAAAAGAGATTGTCTTGTTGAAAAAAAGAGATTGTCTTGTTGAAAAAAAGAGATTGTCTTGTTGAAAATCTATATGCGGTTGCTTATGATTAATATTTGGCATTTATTTCGTGATAAATCACTAATTCCTACTTGGGGTTTTTGTCTTCTTTTTTTTGTTGTTGTTATTTTTAGGTATTTAATTTCACCGAAACATGAAACCAAACAATATAACCTTGATATAACGCGGAAATTGTAGATACATGTATTACGCTTATCTACTTCGAGATATCGATTGCATTGATAGTGAAAATTTATCTATCTATATAAATATAAATGAATCACCGAAATGTATGTACGCGCTTAACTTCCGATCGACTGCACCAAGTTGGATATTTATTTTTCTTTGTGTTTGTTATTGTCAGGACTAGGTTTGTATACACAATTGGACCCGGTAGGTGGCGCTGCTTTTTGGGCAGGACTACGACGTCTGCCAGGTCCGCTAGTATTAAATAGATATCAGCATTTATAGTATGTAACAGACAAAACAATTTTAAATGTACTTGTCAAAGTATTACTGAGCACAGTACAATTAAAATAAGCAGCCGTTTTAGTTTACGTATTTTATTTATACTCATTTTCTTTGTGGTCATTTCGTAGCCTACTTTCCATAAGAACTGTATTTAAAATAACCATGTTAATCAGTGTTTTCGTGAAGGAATTACTGTACAACCTCGGAAACAATGAAGGTTTTTTAATAGTTAGATTTTTTTATGATTTCGCACGTATCATGTTTATTCTTTATGCTATGTATTATCCCTTTGGCGTACATCACTTTTGTGTCGTGTTAAGGTTTTTGGGTTAGTTAATTTTCATTAAGTTACCGTGTACTATCGTACATTAGCTTATATTTTTCTGTTAGTAACCAGGTCCCACTAGGTGGACCGATGACCTGGTAAAGGCCGCAGGAATGCACTGGATACGTAGAAACGGTCGAAGTGGCGCTGCTTGGGGAGGCCTATGTCCAGTAGTGAATGTTATCATCAAATTAATATTAATTTTTAAACTTTTAAGTACATTAATAAGAATTACTTGATTAATTATAATTTAATAACCTCGCATAAAATGTACGGTATTTTAAACAAAGGACTGTTCACAACAGTGGCTGTAACTAGCATTAATAACTTATATTATTTATTAATATTTATTAGTTTAATACCTCCTTATAATAACGATATGCTGGATGAGGAATGATGATGCTAATGTGATGTATATAAGGGTATGTCAGGGATTTAGCTCATGATTGCTTACCCCGCAATGGTTATAGCGTGATGAATATTCATCGTATGTATTTTCCGCCTGTATGCCGTACATGTAGCTTAAGTTGTTATAGTACAATAAACCACGTGATTATATGAAATGTTTTCATTCATATTCCATTCCTCTTGTTGCTGGCACGACTGTATCTCAGATTTTGTTGATCCAAAGCTTCGCCACTTTCACGGCGTCGTCGGCGGCAGCGTAGAAGTCACTTTGACGGATTGTTTTGAGACACAGAGGGCAGGATAGGAGGTGAAGCATGGTTTGCGACATAGCTCCACAACCATGTTCTATTATCACAATAATATATCATCTCCCATGATGAGAACATCTTTGGGCATTACAGCCTTCGTGATACCTTGTCAGGT
Organism: Apamea anceps; assembly: GCA_951799955.1. Classification (NCBI taxonomy): domain Eukaryota; kingdom Metazoa; phylum Arthropoda; class Insecta; order Lepidoptera; family Noctuidae; genus Apamea; species Apamea anceps. The sequence goes on from OX637501.1 coordinate 8,858,570, forward strand.
TTAGTTGCAAGTACAGCATCCGAAGGGTACCTACTAAAGCACTAATATGCAATATCGAATAGTAAAACAGTATACAGTCTTAATCCAAGATCTAAGAATCCGTCCGTGTTGAGATGAGATTTTACAGATTTAGTAAGTGCAGTCTGGAAACTGAATCGTTTTCAATAGTTAAGTAGTGAGATTTCGAAGAAAACATAATTAACCCATAACGTTCCCACGGCTGGGACATAGGCCTCTTCTCTGTGACAGGGATTGGGTGATAATCCACCACGCGGGCCCAGTGCGGGTTGATGGATGTCACTGTCACATGTCTTCGAATTTTTGGTTCTAGGACATGCCGGTTTCCGAAGATAATAGGAGGCAAATAAAAATACAGTAGTAAATAAAAGACATAGTATTAACACCTTTTACATATATTTTACTGACAATATTTACACAATAATTTATTTTAGTGACCACACTTATTGAGCTAGGCATATTGTATGAAATGTGCATCAAGTATGTATTAATGTAATTGAATTACATTACAAATAGAGTAATAATTTATATTCAAAGGATTTGGCAGGATTTTGCTTGACAAAGTCACATTCCAAATACCATGCGTTCATTGCTATTAAATACATAAAAATGTTCGATGGTAAAACTCAACTGGTACATAAAATATAAATTCATATTAAAACTGTACTATGCTAATAATAACAATTTCATATAGTACAAATAAATTACCGACGCAACAAATAGTTATATCGTATTTATGAGAATTGAACTACTATCAAGAGAACAATAAAATTTGGCGACATAATTGTAAATTTTACTAAAATTGGCACATTATACTGCTATATTAGCCTACATTTAGTGTGTTGTTGCAATAAATAAATCAATTATTTATTTAAAAAAACCAGGTAAATTACCTGGATACTTTCATATTTAATTTCAAATATATGCAGAATCAGTTCAATTTTAAAAATATTTAGGAAAACATGACAAATTACTAACTAAGTACATTTCATTATGAAACATGAGCTTTTCATTCTCTCTGAATGCGGAAATCTAGTGTTTAAGATTGCTGTATATGTGTATAATATCAACATTATCAACTAAAATGGAATAAAAAATTGTAAACTCTATACATATAAATAATTACAATGCACCAGGCATTCTATAAAGCAATATTAAAGAATGTTTATACTATTCACAGTGTAAAGAGAAAATTAGAGCAAACATGTCCCTTCTAACGTCTAATAATGTGATACAGATAGTACAAAAGCATTACCAAGATCTCTTTACGCGCAGAACACAGATATAGGAAAAGGTAGATAAATATTACAAGCTGACCAACACAGATTATCTTTGGCCAATCATTTCCTGAATGATCGAACACTGCGATTGCGTTCAAATTACAATCAATAGATACAAATCGTTCAAAAAATTTAGATTTATTATCACTATAATGTCGCATTTGGTATATTAAAAGCATAATCATTCTATGTGTATGTGTGTTGACGGCACGGTTGGCGCAGTGGTTAAGCGATTGACTGCTGCGCTGAGTGTTGCGGGTTCGATTACCGCACGGAACAAATATTTGTACGACCTACAAGTAGTTGTGTCTGGCTGTTTGTGTATGTGAGTTTAAATGTTTGTAAACGCACCCACGATATAGGAGAAATTACTAGTGTGGGGCAACGTATTAAAAAAGAAAAGATTGTTCACATAGGCTCTGTGAGAGGGAGTAGGCTGGAATCTACCAGACTGGCCCAGTGCGAGTTGGTAGATGTCACATGTCATGTCTTAAAATTTTTGGTTCTAGGACATGCCAGTTTCCTCACGATGTTTTCCTTCACCGTTTTGAGAGCAGTGGTGATGAAATAATTTACACGAAGTAAAGTGCTTGTCTGGGTTCGAACCTACGACCTACAACTCGTAAGCCTCGGCCACCACAGCTCCTCTTGGTATATTATATAGATGTAAAATTAACACTCACGCTCGATGCCATACATTACCAAATCTACCTTTCTCTATAACTGAGTAAAAAACCGAATCTTGTGAGATGACAGCTGATGAAATAATCGTAATTTTGAGATCCATCCCGGCGCGAGGCATGACAGCAAACAGAACTTTGTTCCAATAAGCTTTCACTTCACTGCACTAACGCTAACTATTTTAGAGTTTACTACAAAAATGTTAGCTTAAGTCCCATTCACTGGATAACACTATTTTAAGTATCACATGTCCTTCTCTTTCTTTTCACATTCAATGACATTATACTGTATTTACTTCCAGCTTGTACACTATACAAAGTCATTTGTACCCGGTGTGTTGAGAGGTTCTTGGGCCTGCAAACAGAAAATACACATTAGTCATCGAGAACATTGACAATATTGTCAAGAACTTATTCAACAAAACATCTAATAAACAACGAAATGCAACTAAATCGCACTGTTACGTACAAGTAATTCATCTAAAGCCTAAGTTCAATCTACTAAAACTTACCATTATGAATGCCCTCGCATGTTTACGCATGAAAAATAAATATTTCGGCAGTAAAATATTATTATTAAAGTCTATGTTAAGCTTTAGGCAGATTACAAAAATCATATTTGCTATTTAAAAGGGACTATTTACAGCATTTTACACCTACCACTTAGAGCCAATAATTTGGCAACTATAATTTAATACTGATGCGGTAAAAATGTTGGCACATTGTAAATTGCCACAATCTTTTAAATCTAAACGAAAATATTTCCTATAAATCCTTAAAACAATCTCTAGTAAATATAATAACTCTAAATACATCAAGTTTAAAATGTCTTAGGCAGACCTTACAATAATCTTTACTATAGTAAAATAATGCTAGTTTTCATTGGTATTTACAACATTTATCATTTTGGCCAAGTTACAAGGGGTATAATTCATTTTACACAAGAAGTCGGAGTGAAATTTTGAAAACAATGATCTTAGTTTACAGTAAAAATATATGAAAAGAAGAATTGAGTTAGTGGTATGAGACACTAGCTCGTTAATTGGCTTGGCGGAGGGCATTGCGTCCTTGTGCGACTTATCTTAGACTGTTTTGTATGTTAAGCGTACACTCCATGGCGGTTAGTGCTCTCACCTCTTCGCCCACGGTGCTGGGGTACAGCTTGCTGCCCGGTGCGTAGCCATTCTTCTCCAGCGCAAATTGGTCCTCTGTCGTCTTGCGGTACACCGGGTTGTCGAAGTTCATAGATGTATGATTACGGTTCACGTAGTGTTTGTACATAAGCACTGCGATCTGAAACGAGTAGTTAACATTAATTTTACACGTGATTTTTATTACACAAGATACATCTGGGCAAGACCTCGAGGAAGGTCGAAAAAGTTACATCATCAAAGGAATAGAAACAATTGATGTCTATTAGAGCGGTTACTAAGATGCAATTTAACGCGGCTGAGACATTAACAAAGGCAATTTATTCATTAATGTCACAATCAACAAATTTTCTTAACGTCATGGTATGACTACAGGTTAGAATTTACATTTGCGTCTGATCACGAACGGCTTAGTCAGACCAGTGCGTACGGCGTTCCTCCATTAATCATACTCAATTTGTGCTATCTAACATCCCACGAAATACATTTTACGCGAGATAAATTGAATCGTATTTTAATTGCGTTATTTTTAGGCGTTTTTTTTGGTAATTCCCGATCGATGTCCCTGTAAACGTTGACGTGAAACCCCAATATTGTTATTAATCGACAACGAAATTATCTTAAAATGTCATCTTTCATGTTTTGACGTATCTTAATATGTACCTATAGACATAAACCCCAGTCGGGTTTGCAAAGAGTAAATATTTATTGTTTACGATCCTTGATTTTGATAAGTCGACAAACGCGAAGCTGAGTTCGTCGAATCGGAATGTATTGTTTAAGATTAAAGACAAACACAACTGAATTCAGAAATAAACTTAATAAAAAGACTAGCAAACGTATTGGAATGTTCGAGATAAAGAAACACATTGCACACACGTTTCTTAGAACTGTAAATGCATTTACATAACTTGCAGATTCTTCTAATTAGCCGAGTATTAAACTTGGGTGGCGACAAAAGTGACATTCTATACGAGATCATTATAATTTAGGTCATAGATCCAAGAATTAGTATTAAACAAAACGGGAGCATCCGTTCTAAAAGATGCTCCGTTTCTTTCAACACGTTCTAACGGTATATTTGGGTGTCCCATTTTTCACCTGCCCATCTATTTGTGTGTCGTCACTATTGTTATTACCGGAAGGTAGCTAGAAAGTTCTAGATGTATTGATTGGGAGCTTACCAGTGCTGCCAATATGATAATTCCAGAGATTACTGCCACCACAACGCCTGCGACCATGCCGGCATCACGGCCGCTGCTTGAGATTCCTGTACCAGTCTTGGGTGTTTCAGGGACACCTAGAATTAATAAAAAAACAATTGTTATTACATTGTCAAGTGACACGCTTTACAGTTCTTTAAACCTTTGCAACGGTGTTCATTGATATGCAAGACGATTGAAGCGAAAGTTAGCTGTGTATTTGATAATTGATTGCACAAATTAAATTGTAAATGAACCACAGGTACAGATACAATTGTTTGACTTACTTAGATTCGACTAACAGATAAACGTTGCAAAGCTTTTAAACGTAATTAGGGTTATAGTTAATTACAACTGTTGCGTTGGTTTTATGAACATAATGAAACTTTCACCAAAAAGCAGAAAGAAAGGTGATTTGTGAAAAATGTTAAATTGAAAGCAACATAAAAACAAATGAAGAACATAAACAAGTGAAGAAATGAAAGAAACCGATTTTGTTAAATCAACTAGATGGTGCAAATAATAATGACAAAAGACCGTTTTAGGCTTCGTATAGAAAAAAATCATTTAAGTACAAGAACAAACTTCCTGGTACTTGAAACAGCTTAAGTACACAATACCAGACGTCCATCCTCGTTGACAAGTTCATTGTCAACAAATTAAAAACATTTGAAGAAGAATGACGACAATAGCGTTATAGATTGACGCATTTCCACATAGGCATGTTGAATACACAGGGCGGGACCGCCTCCGATCAATTCTCTTATATCTAATTGTCAATTTAACTTTATATTTGTGTGGGCGCTTAACCCGAACGCACTAGACATTCTATTTACAGCTAGTGTCAATGAAACGTGCCAACTAATACTATTTAACTGAAGTATCCTAACCTACTTTCACATAACAGATGTTTTCTTATTTGTTTCGCATTATGAGTAATGTTGTAATATAATATAGATTACAGGGACTGATCGTATCAAATAAAACAGGACAGGATAGATGGTGTTCTGATATTTACATAACAAAACCTGACACAATAAATCAGAATATAATGTTGATATCAAGTTCATCTTTATGCAGAGTGACTTGGTATTATTTTAAATTACTCTAGAATTTTCTAAAATGACAATTCAGTTTTAATTTGTTCATTTAACTATACAATTTCGTCGTAATTGTTTTCAGTAAAACATAGCTACTAATTTAAAACTGTTGTATCCGTTTCGTCTGGAATAATGTTGTTAGTTGCGATAAAATTGGTTAATTGTTAGTAGACAAACGGAAGTATATGCGACATGCACCCAGCTCATAATGAATCTGTGTGTCTTCCCTTTATCGAAAGTGTGATGTTTCCGACTTTAGCACAAAATTAAATAAAGTTATAATACGTTACCCTCAATATTTAAGTTTTTCAGGGCGTCTGGTAAATGAACCAAACTGATTTTTTCAAAATTATAATGAGATTCTTTGACGGGCTCTTCCGTGGCGTCTGGTATCCTCTCCAGAGCCTCTCCTTTCAAGAACAGATCTATAAATGGCTGATTCCTTTTTCCCAGATCTCGTTTATCAGCTTCCCAATAGGCCTTCATTGGCTCAGCTTCAGGATCCGTCAGGGGCTCAGTGATTGGTCCCTCTATTTCCTCAGGGTCCTCAGTCGTATCTTCACTCTTCAGGAGGCCACGTCCCAACTTCAAGAGAAGGCCTAGCCCTTCTCTTTTGTAATTCACCATATGTGTCAAGCTTCCCCGACAATCATTCGCATTCAAAATAGCTATACATCTGTTTGACAACTAGCAGATTGGCATGCCCTGCAAATCAGTCAAGGAATCCCAAGTTGAAGACACACAGATATTGATTGATCATCACAATGAACTGTTGTTAGTTGATGGCTTAATGAGTATTAGTGGTGTTCGATACCCATTACCGTATGTATATATGGGCGATAGTTTATCTTATCAAACGATGTGATTAAATGATTCAACCCATCCATGAAGCAATCTTTAATCAAAATCGTGGCGTTTGATCGACAACAATTGCTGAAACTGGTCATTTTCTCTAACTATTACTGAAAGCAAAGTTAGTTATATAGGTACCACGTTCACTTTCATTTCGGCGAATTCGATTAAAGGCAACATTTCGAACGTCACGATTCTGATTAATTAACAAACTCATGTGAGACAGATCAAGGGGGTAAACTGGTTGAACGATAAATTTTATGTATGTCTCCAAAATACTCACTGGTTACAGGTTTTTCTTCAAAAACTATGGTTTCATTTGAACCAATGGTGGGTTTATTATGCACCTCCGCATCTGGTTTTATTGAATCTGTAGATTTTATGAAATAAACAACTTAAAATGCTTCCTTATTGATAAATTCTTGCTTTAATTTTCCGTAAGTGGGTAGTATTTTTGTATATTGATCACACAGCGAAACAATTTCACGTAAATAGGCACGGCACACGCGACACGTACGGGTTTCCGAAACGGAATGAGACAGGCCGAAAACCGGTCGCGTGTAACCGCCATTGACGTCCCACCATCGGGCTGTTCTGTCAATTTAACTGAGCGCGATCTGGCTCGCGCTTATTAACCATGCACAGGTTAATTTTAACTACACCATATTGCCCATAACGTTGTTTTTCCTCTATTCCATTCTCCGGACCTAAGTATTACTTTTTATATTCTATTACCAATCAATATTAAACAATTCTGACAACGCATTGACTACTTAATGTGTAAGACAAATTGTATTAAAAATACTTTTTATTCAAAATCATGTGTCATTGGTATTCCTCAATAAATTTCAGTTTAAATCAGTAGATACCTAATCCTACCTTCGAGTAAAATAATTAACATATTTTCTAGTAAGCAACCCAGGTGTGAGGTAACATCGTTGCTAGCATGCGCATGCGGCGTGCCGGATCGCAGGTAGAACCACTGAACAAAAGGTGGCGTGATGCTGTGACGTCACGTCGCCTTATTCGCCAACTGTTAGACTATTGGGCGTTCTATGTTTCCACACGAGTGCGAGCACATGAAGTGGGTCTGCTCGGTACATGCGCACCTATGTGTGAGGTCACAAGCCTCACAGGTTAATAAAAACTTGGTATAGTAACTCATTGATATAGATATGATTATGATTACCTACCAAGGAGTTACAAACAGCTTGTGACTATTTTCTTTCTGCCCCAAAGCTTATTTAACTTAGTTATCTACCTACCTATATTTTTCAAAATCAGCCTGGTGATTCATTAATAAAATACTCTGTGACCTTGGTCTGCCTACAAAAAAAAAGTCAAAAAGAAAGAGCCGCCGAAATGCTTTATTTATAGTAAATCCGCCAATCGCGCCAAAATTATCGACTTAATCAATGTTTCTGATTTATGTAGGTAAATACGTTTTACAAATCACCACTACACGCGATATGTACACGTAAAGCATTTCTTAAGATAACGATTTGCTTATAAACAATTATGAGTAATAATTGTAAAGATTAACTTGAATGATTTCAAGTATGAGATAAGCCGTGGGCGCGGTATATTCCAACCAAAACATGGAAGTTCTTCGTAGCGGATCAGTCATACCTACCAAAAACCACTGATAAAAAATATCGTACGATGTGTCGTCATGAAGTGACGTGGCGCATTACGTGTTCGGGCCGCTAACTGATTCGGCGGAGTATTTTTAAAATTCACATCAATGTTCCAGTGGCCTTGTCTGTGCAATGATATTACGAAAAAGTTCGTCACAAGGACCGAATTTACATGACTGGCTTGTGTTCCTCTAATATCACGCTATCTGACGCAATGCAATGTCGTGATGGTGTGACTAAAAGCGTTTGTTGACCTTTCAATGAAGAAAGTTAAAACATTCAACAGTTAATTCTTACAACGTTTAAACCTACATTGAAACCTAGCATCAATTTTACATTCTCCTTACCTTGATCTTTGAAGGTCTATAAATTGCTTGAAAAAACGAACATGTGCAGCTACATATACGGCGGAATATGTTTAAAAGAAGTTCCAAATTGGTCTTGTAAACAGCTTCCTCGTTTAAAAACGCTACGTAACTAGTACTTGGTAGCGTCTTATTGATCGGGCACACAATCAATCATTACTAAACGTTGCCAATCGTACTAAATGTCTTTTTTATTGACCCACGCAATTGTACTTTAATAAACAGATGACTGTATGCAATGAACGGACCTACATCTTAAATAGATGATCTAGATTTCTGTATTTTCATAACGTACGTAGACGTTGGAACTGCACTATTATTTACAATACAACATTGACTATGCACGATTTTGTTTCTAACTTTCCTAAAAAAATAGGCATTATTAGTCAAATAAATTCGAGTGAAAGAAACCCGAACTAGATACAGTATCTGATTATCTGTGTGTGGTAATCTTCCACCAATCGTACAAGTGCAGTAGACAAATTGAACGCTGTTACCACGAGAGCCGGACAAATTGCGGAAAAACTATGTAATTAATTACTTAAGTATAGGGATTTTGCAACCATTTTTTACACCTTTGTGTAGTTTACTATATGAAGATGCAAGTGATTTATGTATCCACATCATAATATTGAACTAGCCATTGTAATGTAATAAACTACTTAGGTATGTCATATCTGTTAGAGTGACCCAATTGTCCGTTTACTTGCACCTTTGACGATTTGAACAACGCCTCTGATGCCGCAATTATTATGGGTCCTACAATTTAAGCAACCTACAAACCTATGGGCCCGAACAATATAAGCAACATAATTATGTAGATGTACCGTCGATACGAAAAGATGAAGAAGCCACTGTAATGTAATACATTACATACCATGCCAATTTCCGCTACGGTGACTGTTTCTGTTCCTAACGACGATAGGTTTCGAGCATGTGCTTACCCTGATTGCGTAACACACTATTAATCAAAATCTGGATCATTTTAATTGATAATCCATTGCTTCATATGTTCGAAAAAACAATCTGCTCAACAACGTCAATAATGCGACGATGTTGTTGAAGTGTCAAAATGAAAGCCATTGCTACTAATAGTGTGTTACGCAATTACGCCGCTGGTGTTATGTAGCTAACATGAACTATCTTGGTAGTGAAGGTACAGACGCCAGCAGGTCAAGCTACCCGAAACTGTCAAATTTTCCCAATCAACCTTGAACCTTAATACTTTAGCGATAAAGTTGAAAATCTATTAAAGAAATTTAACAGATTGTAGTAGCTTGATGTGCTGGCGTCTCTACTAGCCATTACTATTATTTGAATGCAAGTTCCGTCAGAATCTCATAGTTTTTATTACTTGGTCCTAACACTTATAACTCATAATAAGAATACTATGACTATGAGCATTATTAAGTCGTGCAAAACATATTTTTAAAACAGATAAATAATAATTCGGTTTTCCCCAAAATATGGTACGATTTTAATTGAATCATAACTTCCTTCCTCAAATCATAGGCAGGCACACCAAGTAATCGCATTATTCATCCTTATTTTGAACAATGCTTTATTAATAAATGAATTAGCCAAGTATTTTTATTTAAATTAGCCTTATCAGCACGTACTAATTTGTAATCATTAATTCGCCGTCAATTAGTTTTATCTTTTCTTTTTACCGCTAATTCGTGTTTCGATCTAGACTTACTTAGGGTATTTACCTACAGGGAAGTGTCTGCAATTATGAAGGCTTTCTTTGTCAGTTAATAATATTTTGCGTATAATGTGATTAGCATTTTTGGGCATACCAACGCAGTTAAAAGTTTAGAGGAGCTCTTTACAAAAACACAGTGCAAAATCAAGAACGCTTTCAATTTTCAACTGTATTGAAATTCCCGTTTTTTTCGTCAGCTATTTACTAACGATTTTATTAATTTATGACATGCGGACTATCGTATAAAAGGCTTAGCAAAAAAATAATATTGTAGATACCAAATACTCGTAATAATTTGAAATAGTGACCAGCCCTTCGCATATTAAGCAGGTATAAAGTGCTAAATCATGGTGTATTGCAAGTTCGTAATATTGAGTTTACCACTTAAACTACACCCTTGATAAGAATCAAAACATTACAAATGCAAAATAAAGCATTTAAGCACAACAATTTAAAGGTAATTACTTTTTTATGCAAGTCCTTGAGAATCTTTTTACGATACAATAAAGTATTTTTGTGTGTTCTTTTACGTAACGTTTTTCTTTAAACAATTTTACTGGCGTAAAAAAGGAAAAAAAGTACGTACAGAAAAAAATATCTTCTTCCAAATACACTAAAAGAAGGCGACAAACAAAAATCGGTTTATACCGGTATAATTTTTAATTGACATGCTCTTACGTCAGTACGACAGATGTTAGAAAAAATAACGCCAACAAACTAATGAAGATTGAATGAAAATTCCTAATGGCTAATGACAATGGCTTATCATTATCACACTATACACGTTTCATCTATCCGAAATCACGCCACCTAAAATCATTTACATTAATCTCCTTATAAAAGTGATTACGATAGTGAAATTCATTAACGATATCGTCATCTGCTTTACGACGCAAATCTAACGTAAACAACCAATTGTTTAAATAATCTTCAGATTTTTACAGAAATAATACCTATCTACACACCTGCTGCGTACTTGAAGTTAGATGCGAATTCGGGAAATCCTATCAATAAAAGAATTTTTGAAATCGCATAAGGAATGTCGGACCTCTATATCTAAACATACAAACTTTACCGCTTCATAATATTAGTGCAGAAAGGTTAGGTATTGTAGTGCTTCGTCTCGAGTCTCATAAAGTCTTGTGACAGTCTCTTTCTAAACCTCAATGTGCCGTATTGTTGCTCAGCAACCTAATTGCGTAACACATAATCAGATTCTGAATCATTTTGAAGGATATTGCTAATCCATTGCTTCATATATTCGAAAAATTTGTCTGCTCAACAACGTAAATAACGTATTGAATGTTGTTGAACTATCAAAATGAAAGACATTCCTACTGTTAGTGTGTTACTCAATTACCCTGCATGTACTAACTGTGGTTCTGATCAACCAGCAACAAGCATGTTTTCCCATTGCGATTGTTTTACTGTACATTGTTTCGTTACGAAATCGTTGAAACTTGGCCCACCTGCCTACAGGTAATATAAACCACGTTGAAGTAAAGAATCGCAGTTTTTAGCAGAACGCCCAGACATATGCCAGACTGATGCTCTTGAATACCGAACTATCTACATATTTGAATCAATGCCAATTTGCCTAGGAACTGCATTTTTTTAACAGAGACCCTGGTGTCGGTACATTTTAATTATCTTCGTTACTTAATAGAGAGAGCCTCGTGTCGTACGTAGGTGCTAATTTTAACCATATAAACAACAAAGTTTTTCATACATAAACAACAGCGGTGATAAAAATAGTAACCAAATTATTAATGCGTACAAATCTTGTTGTATTTACTTTGGGATAAAACGGTTTTTCTTCGTATTTCCTTGGTATCCAGAAAATCCTATCTCAGCATTGTTTTATTTGTTTTTATATAAAGCCGTATAGTTCTATTATAAATCGCGATTTTTCACGATTCCGAAATATCCACGTGATAGTAAAGTTTACGGTGAATTAAACACATGACATTTAAGATCTGATCGTACACGTGTTTAACATTGTTTATTATTTCACATATAAAACTTTTTACACTGCACAAAAATTAAACAAAAAGTAAAGGCATCATTTTATACAGACATAGTTAATGGCAGTCAAATTGCCGCCAATATTATATACTGAAGAAAAAAAGTCAGATTACCATATTATTGCGAAGAAATAGAGAAAAAGTTACATTGTTTGATTTTTTGCTGCTTTTAGGTTCATTATTAAGACAATCATACGTCTTGCTATCGTTGAATTCTGCGTTACATAAAATACAATCAAATTGTAGTTAACAACACACATTGTGCAGTACTCTGCATTGGGTAAGATTATGTCAGCAGCATTGTGTGTTAATTCAGTTCTTCTTTACAATTACGATATTCGTAGACACAACACACATCAAAGCTTTATTAATCTTTCAGGGCTGTTTACAAGTAACAACCTCAAGCAAACAAATGATCATTAAATTCTCAGATATCTTCACATCAGGAGTTAGTAGACGTCGCGTAAACGCTGAGCTTCCGTCGCTTAAACGTGAATGTACCAAAGTAGTAGTGTAGTCACGACTTTAGCGCAGCGGATACGTCCGACAAACGCCTACACAAGATTTAAAGGGTGCCTTATAAGAAAGGTTAATAAATTAATCGGGCGAAGCCCAACCATCTACGCAGATAGCGAAAACGCGCCTGTAAAAAACATAAAACATTATCAAAATAATGAAAATACACTTACTGTCTTCGACGCACATCTGGTTGTCGGGCAGCAGTCTTAGTCCGTTCGGGCATGCGCAAGAGACGCGCGGTGAATGGGCCCCGATGCGCGGTGCTGGTAGACAGAGATGGGAGCAGTGGCCATTGACGGCAGCGCAATGGTTGACACCATCGGGCTGACGGTACGGGTGGTAGACGTGGATGACCATAGGGTTTTGGAGCTGTCAATGTAAGATCAATTTTAGTAGGCAAATAAAAGATTAAATCAAATGCTATGAACTTATGTCTTGTGTTATATCAGCTGGCTGGTCAGTTTTCTATGAGCTATGCTGGTGTTGTTTTAGTATCCATTGATTAACCTGCTAATATTCGCGAACATGTAAAATGATAGATGATAACACAATTCTTAAAGTGCCGTAAAAAATCTGTTTGTTGGCTAGTGCTAACTTATTTAATTTTTGTATTTCCTGGCTGCTTCCGGTTCTGGAAAACTACTCGCCAAAACATTGTTTACTTTAAAAACACAATGACCGATACGTGCATTTTTTTCACAATTATTTTGTGAATTATACGCATATTCGTTTGAATATATAATTGTGTGACATTCTCAATTAAGTAAATCGTCGATATCGAGATAAGAAACAGTATGAAATTTAAAAGAAACTTGTGCGATCAGGGGACCCCCGTCAGGAAGGAAGGTCCTTACGCGATACTCGCACACACACTCGTATTTATAGATAACAAGAAAGACACAAGAAAGTCGCATAGAGAGGGGCATAATAAAGCTTTTTCATTACGTGACGATTTCTACCAGTTTACTTCTACCGCAAGCCGCGTTAGAGAAGTTCGTTCCAGAAACAACAGGGTACCTATTTGTTTTAAAATATTCATTTTACAAGGTTCTCGTCAAAACCCATAATAGGTAATTATGATGCTGCCATCTTTATTGTCATTAGTCTGACCCTGCGGTCAGACTTCCTTATTTCACTCCTCCACTTCACATTTTGCGTCTCTCATTGTACAAGTGACAATTATAAAGTCGATGTCAAGGAGGCTATCCGATATCTCGTTTTCGGTAATGACCAAAAAACGCATATTGGCTTACTATACAGTTTGTCTTTAAACTCGTTAATCAGATAGCTTACATTTTGTTCCTTTGCGCAAGGCCTTACTACAACGAAATGTTTATTTGTTCGAGTGCTTTTTGATATTGGCAAATCTGACTTGCTCTGGTCGTTTCTGCCAATCGTACTAATTCAGTGGATAGAATTCAGTTGTTATTTCAAGGTTAATCTTAGGACCCAAGTAGGCTGCAAACACAATCTAGCGAAGTGGGGAATTATTGACCAAACCGACACCCAGACCTTGACACGAAACCAAACCTTAGCCCATATGTTGGCATGTCCGAAGTGTCCATATACCTGAAGGCCAATTACCATAATTAAAAACGTTCACAATCTAGTCGCAATCTCATCTCAGCGACAATCAATGTATTTTTGACAGATTGAGACAGATCTGAAGGCCAATTCTCGTAATTTAAAACGTTCAAAATCTAGTCGCAGTCTCATCTTAGCGACAAACAAATGTCAAAAACTTGTCAAAATGAAGGGAAATTAGAGGTTTTTTTGACAGATTGAGACTGAGATCAGACTGTGAACGTTCTTAAAATTACGAGAATCACCCTGCAGAGATCTGAAGGCCAATACTCGTAATTTAAAACGTTCAAAATCTAGTCGCAGTCTCATTTCGGCGACAAACAAACGTCAAAAACTTGTCAAAATGTAGGGAAATTAGGAGTATTTTTTGACAGATTGAGACTGAGATCAGACTGTGAACATTCTTAAAATCACGAGACTTTCCCCTCAGACGGTGAACGTTCTTAAAATTACAAGAGTTGCCGCTCTGTACTTCTGAGGATATAGAAAACACCACTAATGCCGCGATTGGCTGACCACCTACTGGGCTCAACTTATTAAATTATTAAATGAGTTGGGCACAGTAGGTGCCACGCCATCGACTCGAAAAAATGAAGACTTTCAAGGTTCAAAAACTTCCTCATTCTACTTTGTTGGCTACAGTTTTTAACTTACGTTATGAGTAGGAGTAATAGCTTCAATGTCTTTTCCATTGAACTTATTTGCGCGGTAGACGGCAGCCTTGTCCCAGTCAGTCCAGTAGACCCAGTCTTCGAATGTGGTGATGGAGAAGGGATGACGTAGCACATCTGTGGAGTACAGGATCACCCTGCGCCCGGTACCGTCGTAGTTGCACGAAGATATCATGTTCATTTTGGCATCCACCTGTTCAAACATTTAAGTTCAGTGACTCCTGACATTCTATTGAATTGTTGAAAACATAGTAGAGTTATAAAATGGTTATACTATTTTTTATAAAATTTGTAATCGTCGGATCGATGAATCACCCTATCGAATTAAAAAGTTGAATGATTGTCGTCATAATAATACCTATCTCTTTTTAAAAATGAATATGGATTAACTTGATTTTGCTAATGATAAATCTAATTATGTTCATATCTAATGTCAGATCAATGGCGAAATTAAGTATGGTCAACTCGGTGAGCTAATTGAACGTTGGGAAAACCGCTTTATACAGTATTGTTCAATTCTGTACATTTTTAGTGGTTGTTAAATACATTGACGTATGACATCAGATGTTCAAACGTCATTTATTTTACACAAACCAAATAGGTATTGCTAAGTCTTTATCATAGACCACTATTTTAGGAGTGGACAAAACAGGCAAATTGTTATTAAATTATTTCCTGATTTCCTAATTAATGTTTATTAAATTAGTAAGAGTACTGGAAGGAAATTTCCCAAGGTCCTTATACATTATACATATATAAAACGTGAAGGCACAGAGTGCATGACCGTTCTTTAACGCACTCCTTAATATGCAACTTCTTTTATTACAATTCACTTCTTTAAACTATCTTATTTGTGCACTTACCCAATAAACGCGTTTGCGCACAAGGTCCAATGTGAGGCCGTTGGGCCATTTGACGTCATAAGATACGATGGTTTGTCTGTGGGAGCCATCCATACCGGCTCGCTCGATCTTCGGTACCTGACCCCAGTCGGTCCAGTACATCCAGCTAAAGAAAAAATAAATAATTGTTGAAATATTCAATTAGCTATTTAGAATAATTTTACCGTCGGCTTAGCATAAAATGTCGTATGATGGATTTCAATATATCTACGTAACGAGTACACATAAATTATATTCGGTTACCAAATAAATTAGACAGTTTGAAATGTAATAATAAGCATATTGACATATAATGTTCCCACTGCTGGGACACAGACCTCCTCTCTGTGAGGGCGAGTGGGTCAGTGGGGCCCAGTGGTGGGTGGTGGTGGGTGAGTGGTGGTAGTCACATGTCTTCGAATATTTGGTTCTAGGACATCCTGGTTTCCTCACGATGTTTTACTTCGCCGTTATGAGAGCAGTGGTGATTAAATATGTAATTTAAACAAAATAAAGCGCCTGTCTGGACCTTTAAACCCACGACCTACAGCTCGTACATATTTCCCGGTCGTTACCACTGAGCCACTACTGCTCTCAAATCGAATTCTTGTGGTTTTGTTATAATTATCACATTTTTCGTATACAAAGTTGTATTCAGATCTGATACTGTTTGAATTGAGTTTTGTGTTTACATGCTAATTGATGAAAAAACTCCTGTTCTAATCTATAAGGCCTCCACACATGGAAAGGCTAATATGAACAGGTGAATCTGCGTCTTTTTGGCATGAGGCCTTGAGTCATGACTTCCACAGTTCCACATAAAGTACGAACTTTTATTAGGTGAGGTGGATTTGAATGAGGAACTGATCATGTAATTTATGTTATGGTAGCATCAAGGCTCAAATTTCCATACAGATTTGAAGTAATTGATTCAACTAAGTTGTACGTGACATTTTGTGTTGTAAATAGAATCAATAACGCCACTTAGTTGTGTTAACGAATAATGATTCCTATTGCAATACATTACGACGACCCGAAATAACTCGACATTCTTTCGCCAATTGATCGAATTTGTCTTCAGTCAATAGCATTTTATGGAGCTGATTACTACCGACCGAGTTTTATGTTGTGTAGTAACCGTTTATTTATGACGAATTCGTATGGAATGCTTGATGATATTAGAAAGGGTTCTATTGATATCCGTCTCAAAGTAGAAGAACTACTATTAGTCACCGGGTTAGGTTAGTCCTTCCGCCGTTTTCCTCATTAGGTACGGTAGGTAGTGATTTTGTAGTGCCAGGGAAACATTTTCTCACTAACGTTTATGCATACCGGTAACCTGCTACCGGTATGCAAAAATGTATAGATAGGTAATAAAATACATCGCACCATCGGTGGAACAAGGGCACAACTAACAAAACATCTGAAAATGAGTTAAGTATGCCAATGTGCTTTAAAAACATCCCTTTATCTGGTGGAACAAAGTCATTTAGTTCAGAACAAAGCTCATTTAGTTCAGTCTCATTTCGCTAGAAGAAAAACTGAAAAAAAAACACTCTATTTTATTCTACAAAAATCATAAAATGTCTCTAGTGGAAAATAACAAAACGTGCAGTTGTGCCCTTGTTCCACCGATGGTGCGACATGTCTTTTATTTTCTTGGTATTTCTATACATATTATAAATGATATGTCGCTTTTCGTGTGTGTCTGTGTGACAGCATTATTCTTCTGAAGTACGAAACTGATTTTGATGCGGTTTTCACCATCATTTATAGAATTCCTATTACATTAATATTAAACTTACATGTAATAAAAAAATCTCAATGTTTTGTCAAGTCATAAAAACCGTGCGAAGCAGAGGGCGGGTCACTAGTTACGATATAAACAAATAATTATATATGCAATTATTATACCTACCTACCAGGAAAATAGGTATTAACTCACATGATATATTTAATGACATATATGTAGTTACAAATTACTTAATCCAGTACGAGTCAATTTAGATAAAGAAAATTTATTTTTAAAATCGTAACTCATAATATAGTGTAGCTGTAGCGGAATCGTCCGAAAGGGATACCGCTGCCCTGGAACATAAAGGGCTAAGGAAGGAACACGGGTGGGTTTTGGTCAGTAAGAGTCTGACACTCCCTTCTGCTCCACCCAGAGCGGGAGGAGTCATTTGATGATTTCCCATCCTCAAAAAAAAAAAAACATAATATAGCGGCATATTTTTAAACTGTGCATTAAAATAGCCTCCAAGAGGGATGCTTAGTGCGGATTTCATCAATGAAACTGAACGCGATCAGCTCTTCCAAACCGTTAAACGTTAGTGAGAAAACAATAGTATGGGTTTAATAATAATATACACTCACACAATATATACTCCAAATAACGTAGTGAATTAATTGTCTTCTTGAACCGTTTACAAACGAAATCTATATCTCTGGGAAAATTGAATGTTTAACAAAAGTGTTTTGACTCTGTGTGTCTGTTTAAGTATTGGCTTTGTACAGTACATATTTGGCAGGTACTTTAAATAATAAATGATTTTATTTCTGTAAGTATGTAGGTTAGTACAAACACTTTTTCACGTCAATCATATTTTAAAGACTACATGACGTTGGTCTTTCCTATCCGACTATCCTGAGAAGAAAAAAATTGAAAGAAATCATGTTAGGACCATGTCGATTGGTATCTGAAATGGTCTTTTGAGGTAAGAACCACCCAGATCTGAGTGGATTGTCCAGCCAGTGTTCGCGTTTGTCAGCATATTGTACTCAACCCAGAACTTAAGGAGCGCAACGATTCGACAAACAATATTTATGCGCATTGCACTCGGTTTACGTTTAAGGGGAAACCTGTCTAAAGGAATGCTATAAGTAGTACCTTCCTTGATGCAAATCAAAGAAGGAAAAGTAGGTGCATAAAAATAACATGACATTTACCTACAGTGAAAATCAACAGCAAAGTGCGCTTGCATTATTGAGTAAATATCGTCATCGTTTTTCCTCATTAATTCCTGTTAATTGTTTTATTTATTTTATCTTAGACATTATTTCCTAGTTCAGTATAGTCGACCTCGTAATTGCCTTACCATTTTTGATAACTTCTTCGTGTCGCTGACACGACTGTATTTTAGATCTTGTTGACCCAACACTTCGCCACTTCCACGGCGTCGTCGGCGGCAGCGTAGAGGTAACTGTGACTGCATGTTTTGGGACACAGAGGTGGAGCATGGTTTACGACATAGTCACACCCTACTAACCTAATAACTACATCCTACTACCGTTCCGTCGAGGTAGCCCCACTTTTTCAGGTTTTTGACAATTCCCAGTAAATTGAAACTTCACTAAGGTTGAAACTGTCTAACCGTCACATACACAAATACATCCTGTTTTTTTATGACATTCAAGTGCCATTCAACCTTAGGGTGGTATAGCAATTACGAGGTCGACTTTTCTAAGCATGGGTATAGGTAAACTTTCTATCAAGTCACTTCGCATTTGTATGTATATTATTATGGCTGTTATGTGCTAAAAACAAGTAAGTAAGTAAGTAGTAGTTGTAATGTTACTATTGGGGAAGGTGCGTATTTACGCAACCAGGTTTTTATACCAGGTGTTTGATTCCAAGTACGCACACCAGGTACTGAACCGAAATACTTGCAAGACTTTTTTTTTTTTTCAGGATGGGAAATCATCAAATGACTCCTCCCGCTCTGGGTGGAGCAGAAGGGAGTGTCAGACTCTTACTGACTAAAACCCACCCGTGTTCCTTCCTTAGCCCTTTATGTTCCAGGGCAGCGGTAACCCTTTCGGACGATCCCGCTACCCTGGCAGGCTTCGGCCCTATCGGGCCCCGTCACTTCTGCTGACATCTCTTTGAGGCGCACGTGGAACACATACGCGCCGTCCGGCACGGGCCTGGTCCTGATCGGACGGTGAATTACCCATTACTCACCGCCCGCAGGCCCGCGCCTACGGTGGCCGGGAGTCGTCACGCGATACTTGCAAGACTTCAAAGTATTTTATACGGCTACTCGCTCAACTACGTAGGTACTCAACTGCGTTAGTTTTCGTAAATGCGATCATGCTCCTTATCAGTAAGAGACTACGGAACAATTTCGTATGCAAGTATTTTTTTACTTTATTAATTTGTAAGTATTTATTTATAAACGCGATTGTGCTCCTTATTTATAGGAAGTCACGGATCAATTTTGCTATGCAAGTATTTTTTCTTCTAACAGGGCTTGGAGTGGATTTGATTTTGCTCCTTATCAGTAAGATTCTACGGAACAATTTCGTATGCAAGTATTTTTTTACTTTATTGGTTTGTAAGTATTTATTTGCAAATGCGATTTTGCTCCTTATTTATAGGAAGTCGCGGATCAATTACGATCGAATACGCGATTGTACTTCTTATTTGTATGAAGTCATGGATCAATAATTTTCGATGCAGCTAGAAAATACTTGAAAGTATTTCGGACCCTGGTTTTTTAAGGTGGACGTACTTGGAAGCCCTGGTACTCGATTTTGCAAGTACGACCCATGTCTAGTTACTATCGTTAAGTGTAAATTCCCTAATGTTTTGTCAATTGCTTTGTTCAAATTCTTGCATAGTAAAAATACTTTGTATTGTTTTGGTCACTCACCGTTTGTCGTGCGCACGGATATCACGGGATATGCCTTGGGGGCGTGGCACGTGGCGCCTCAATATTATAAAATTGTTCTTATGTTCGAACGGCGGCTGTACGCTTCATTCAGTCGCTTTGCAACTGCGTACAGTGTACTATTGATGCGTAATCGTACATCGTTGAAAAAAAAAAAAAATAATATTTTTGAAAATAAAAAAAAAATATTTTGCGCAATATTCTTGTATTGATCACTAAATCGCAAGCACTCAATTCATGTCAATCATAAGGCCGAGCAGCCGCCAAAGTTCGAAATTTGAATTAGAAAATTCGCGGTCCGTCGCTATTTTGTCAAATCTTTGTCTATAATACTGAGGGTTTAACATTTTATTTCTTTACAAATGTGTTAAATAAGCGTTCAATTTAACCGGTAATACAATATTAAAAACTATTCCCATTTTATTTTAATAAAAATAAACTATATTTTCGGATAGGTATTTATAATTAAAAAAAAACGAAGTTATTATAATACAAGAATGTGCTATAATTAAATATCGATAAAAATTATCGACTATCGCTTTCGACTCCCTAATTGCATGCGTGTGCATTGAATAGCAAATGTTTACAAGTGAATGCCCCGCCCATTCTATGCATGTGTGCTGTTAGAAATTGACTTAGTGTAGCTGCTTTCTTCTTAGTATGCGTGTTCAAATTTTAAGTGTGTGTCGTAAGTACACTATTTGTTAATGTTGTAAGTATTTGGGTGGGAGATTAGCGGCGGCACTAGGACTCCTTACTATTCCGCAATGAAGGCATATCTCCGGATATCTATGGTCGTGCGTGGTAACTATTGTAGGCAAATTATCTAATCAGCCACCGAAGGTGTGTTACTTTTTTCTTTTCCGCATTGAATAAATATTTTCTTCAGATAGTAATTCTCGTGTTCGTGGAATGATTTGTATTCCTAAACGCATCTATGATATAGGAAAATGCCTAGGGTTTCTTATATTAGAGAAAACGACAACCATCAAGTGGGGATGGTAGCGTATCAACAGATCGCACCTCCTTTTTTGGGGTTTCGTAGCCAAATGGCAAAAACGTAACCCTTATAAATTAGGTAATGGCCTCCGTCAGCACAGTTTTGTTAAAGACCATTTCGACAGTTGATATTGGCGTCAATGTAAATACTCACCCATCTATAGGGTTAAGCGCAATAGCTCTGGGTTCTTCAAGCTGGTCCCTGATGAGGATCTTCCTCATGTTTCCTTGCAGGTCTGACAGCTCGATGTGGTTCTTGCCGGTGTCGGTCCAGTACAGATGGTTGTAGATCCAGTCGACTGCGAGACCGTCTGAGGTGATCAGCTGGTCGCCGATCACCACTGTCCTTTGTGTGCCCTCGTCTATTGGTGCCCTGAGTAAGAAACAATTGTTTAGCGAAGTAGGTAGATATAAGTTTTAAATTATATTTAAATGTTTCTGAGATACAGGCCTGCTTGCCGCACAAATAACTAGATACGTAAGTTTTTAGTATAGCGCTAAACGATTTTAAAGCGTCGTTCTGTTTCTGTCAATCGTTCAAAGTTGAGAAGTGAAGATGCATCATGCTAAGATAGGCCTCGTACGGGACTTTCTGTTTTCATTTTACTTTTGTTTTTTTTATGTTTCTATGAGTGTAGTTTAGTTTGTGATATTCCTGTACGAGTCCCAAAAAATACTTTCTCTTTCTTTAAGTGATTTGTGATGCAAGCGGGACCCTAATTGTGTAACACACGATCAATCGGAATCGGTTTCGTTTTGACAGTTCAACAACATTCATTGCGTTATTTACGTGTTGGGCAGACAAATTTTTCGAACTTATGAAGCAATGGATTAGCAATTTACTTCAAAATGATTCTGATTCCGATTGATTGTGTGTTAACAATTAGGGTGCTGGTCTTAAATTCAGTACTTCAACGAAAATCAACCACAGCTTTTGCGAGCGTTTAAAATCAGCAATAACTGTCCACGTGCACTGCCACGTTTTGTCAAGTAGTTAGCGCGTTTATGAATGTCAGTAAATAGTGTATTTTGTATTCCCAAGTAGCATTGCAAGCTGTATACAAGCTGTATTTAAGTTGGTTTTTATACTAGAAGCTGCATATTCAGGCTGTATATAGGCTGTTTAAGCGCTTAAACAGCCCCTGTAAGTAAAAAAAGGGCCCATATTATACAGCTTTTGTCGTTATTAGAGCTGTATAGTAGCTGTACAAGCAAAAGAGAAGCTGTACAATAGCTGTATTAAAGCTGTTATTCGGTGTACAAAGAAACCATTATACTACAGATATTATCTTATAATTCTTTTGTAACGAAAAGTGTTCTAAATAGGTTTTTGAAGAGGATTACAAAAGAATAAAAATAAAACAAAACTATTTTCGATGACATTATGCGTGTAGTAGAAATGGCGACACTATTATTTAATATTTATTACTAGAAGTAAAAGGTAACCGTAGATTTGTATATCTGATGTTGTTATATGGTGAATTGAAAGTGCAAATTAAATTTATTGTGAACCTGTGTATGTTTTCCTTCAAAATATTCACGCGCCAGCAAAATAATCGAGCTGACATAAAGAAAAATACTAAATACGGTAAGTAAATGTTTGTTTTTAAGGTTAGAATAAAAAAATAATTTTAAAGTAATAGATATAAGGGCACAGTGATCATTATTCAAGCTGATTATCATGATGCGGCTTAAGATTTTGTAAAAAAATCCTTTAATTATACTTTAAATTTTGTTATTAAACATTCGAAAATGGCGACAATTAGCTAAGCAGCCTACATAATATTTGGAGAGTATTATAGTCTGAATAGCTGTACTAAGTAAGTTATGGATTACATTGTACAGCTATTGGCTTTTAATCAGCTTTATAATAGAATATGTTTATTACTTAGGCTGTATATTAGTTCTCTATGCATAACTTATAATGCTCTTTAGAGTTACGCTTAAAGAAATGAAAAACCCTGAGCTCAAAATTACTTTGATCCGTTCCTCACTTTATCAATAATATTTTATTAAAACGCACTTGTGATTTGGCAGTATAGTTCTCCTACACACAAGCTTAATGTTTATTTACTCAGGTAAAAAAGTTGAAAAATTGTTCCAAAAATTGTTAATTTAAACTAAAATATATGTTAACTTGCTATATCACTGTTTGATTTACTCGCAATCGAAGTGAAAAGTAGAGTTTATAACTCGTTCATATAAAATACATTGTTTTGTATGAACATTATTATACCTAAGTAAACTTATTGCAAAGTATTATTAGTGTGTTGTGTATGTTATATCTGTTTTACTTTATTTTCAGGAAAATATGCCGTTTAAAATCATAGAAACAACTTGAAAAATTCTGTGAAGAGGAAACTCAGTAAGAATGAAAGAGCAACTAAAAGTATGAGAACCAAAAAAGATGCGCTTAAAAAAAATATAGCTGAAAATGAATCAGATCAGGGAAATCGAGAGGAATCAAAATAAAATGGATACAGGTGAAAAAGGTAAAATCGACAAAAACGCTACAGGCGAAAAAGAAATTATTGAAGAAGAGGAGGAGGAATCTCTTTGTTAGTTTTACAATAATGAACTTTTATAGGGTGATCTTTTCAAGAGGTTAATTTACTTTTTAAACCTTTCATAGAGAAACACTTAATAATCATGTTAATTTGATTGTCCATTGTCCTTAAGTCACAACGTTTATGTAAATGTTATTTGTTATTAAATTTTGTTTATACGAGCTTGTTAGTATTTAAGAGAAACACGTAATCTCGTGGCTGTGGTTCTCCCGGAGACAAAAAATTCTATTGTTGTTTTTGTAGCCTTCCTAGTCATGAAAGAGGAGAATCTTCCACCTCTGAAGTGGAGACTAGGAAGAGTCATCGCCATACATCCAGGTACTGATGGAATTGTCCGGGTAGCAGATATAAAGACCTCTACTGGAGTCATCCGGAGGGCCTTCAACAGGATATGCCCATTACCAGAATCGAAGTCTGGTTGAAAGCTCGACTTTCAACGCTCGGGGGAATGTTGGAGCGCCTACGACATTGATCATAGCTCTAAGTGTTCCGTCCTACCTAAACTATGTATTATGTTTTTGTTATGTGCTCGTACGCACATCATTCATGTGTCACTTTTACTTGTTATTAAAAACTCATACACGTTACATGTGCCTGTTGCCTTTTTATTTAAATCACACTAATTTTCGCACATAATGAAAAAACTTCATTATCAGGTTCCGAAGGTTGTACTAAATCTACACATTTGATATAACTGTTATGATCATTATTATCACTGTTTAATGTTTTTGCTACGGAACCTTCTTCGTTGGACGTCGATGGAATTGACGCTTGACTGTAGGTTGTCCGATTTATTAATGATTCTCTTGCTTCCTCAATAAATGATGGTTCACTATCATAACTGTTACTTGGTTGATAATTTGTAATATTCAAATATTCCCTTTCAATCCTCCTCTTGACTGCACCAGATCTTTTTCTTTTTTTCCACATGTTGCATTTCTTCACAGTGAAAACATTAATTTTATTCGTCATGCAATCAAGTGACTGTGTCAGTAATACAGACTAAAGCTGTACTATAGCTGTCATTTATTTTTTTAGTTTTAAAACACCCTCATAGACAGAAGTCATAAAACCACTGTATTTACAATAGTGTACAATTACGCCATAAAAATAAGCTTGAGAACGGAGTTTGCATACACCATTGTACAGAAACAAGTATCAAGTGATACTGTAATAACACTTAGAGTTGTAATAAGTAAGTGATCACATGTAAAATACAGCCTGTATACAGCTTTAACGATGAAACCAGATTGAAGTGTCACAAAATACTTAAAGCTGTATAGTAGAATTTTAATATTCTGTTTAAGCACCCCAAGCTTACGCAGATCCCTCAATAAAGATTTTATACAGTTTGAGCTGTATAATAACTCATAAATCACTCTTATAAAGACAAAAGCATTTTATAACACTCTTGTACGTCTCTAAAAGAACTCTAAGTTCTAAATAGGTTGGTATATTGATGTTGAAAACGCTTGTGTGCTGCTTGGGTTGCTATTTAGCATTTTTGAGGAATAATGGACTGGCCATTAGTCGCCTAAAATACGTTCTTTCGTTCTTTTAAATCCATGTGAAACATTACACGGAGTAGGTAATAAAGTAAAAACAAAAGTTAATTTTCTCAAGTAGGTATTTATAAATAGTGTAGCATTCGTGGTTCATTAATCGCTTTGTACACATTCGCTAAAACGTTTAGTTGATATGACGTCATTCTTATTGTTTGACACTGATACTTTTTTATGACCGTGTATAATGTTTACTTACGTAATTAATTATCTCATTGTAATAATGTAAACAATAACAGTATCATGTAAGTTCATTGTCTTTTTTTGCTGTATGAACCCAAAATTATCTTTTACTACATCATCTACTATGACCTTTATTTTGACGAGAATGGTCAGCGTAGAAAAAAGATGATCATCATCTTTGAATTAAGTAGTTTTTTGTTCATAACCGCATTCTTTTTGCAATTAATTTGGTGTGGGTGCAAAAGATGTGAACCACGAAAAAAAAATAGTAAGTAGACTACATGATACTATAGGTGGCCTGAACTGTGTCAATGCTAAGCAAAGTCTTCCTTTTCACTTTTCTTTCCTAATACTAAAAAAAAATATTTTGAAATACTAACTTATAAATCTTCTCATCCGTGACATCACTCCAAAAGATCATTCCTGTCCTGAACACGTAATCTAGCGCAGTTGCCGACTTCGTGTCATTGACGATAGCAACCATCTCGTGGTGGTCCAGGCTTATCTTGCGGATATCGAACCTCCTTGCGAACAGGAGTGACGGGTGTCCTTCCGTGGCCTTACACCTGGTGCGATCTCGAGGGTCTCGGGCATATCCTGCATGGCACTCGCATTTGAACGTGCCTTTCTCGTTGATGCACATCTGGGAACAGGCGCCGGGGTCCGAGCATTCGTCAACGTCTGAAAAATAAGTTGTATTGTAGTTTTATGGAAGCGATCGGTAATGTACTTACTTACTTAATACTTTATTGCGTTTGATAATGTTTGATAAACAGATTTTTACTTGTGTACCTTGTCGGGCACAGAAACATACGAGGAAGAGGGAGAGAAATATTTATTTGAAGAAAATATTTTCCTTTTGGGAGAGGTTCTCCAATATAAATATTCCCTAGTGCGTGGGAGTCGATAAACACGAGAATATCTCAACGGAGATGTTCTGAACTTCTGAATAAGTAATTTTATCTGCTGAAGTTATTAATAACCTATTTCAAAAGAAACAACAATATTTAGATCGAGAGTTTTTTATCACCTTCTATTAATAGATACCTATTACAAAAAGGTATTAAAAACATGGCGTAATTGAATATTTTCCTTAAACAGTCATAAAATAACATCAAATTCGTAGAAATAATCTATATGATCCATGGTTGATTGATTGGGTGGTAACTAAATTTACTTACCTTCGCATGTCCTATTGTCCGCAAGCTTGTATCCCTTATCGCAGTCGCAGTAGTATCCGACGGGGGTGTCCACACATTTCTGCGTGCATCCTCCATTGTTCTTCGCGCATTCGTTCTCTCCACACCTGTCGCGAGGCTCGTCTTCAAAGTTCGGACAGTCGGGGTGCTTGTCGCAGACCTTCGAGAGAGGAATGCACATGCCAGCCCCACAGTCGAATTCGGTTTTCTTGTCGCATACGGTCTTCAGTATTGCTGTAATGTAAAGAAAGTTGATGAATTAGTAAAGTTAAAACAAGTTTAATATTGAAATGAATATGTTTGTTTAGCTTCGTGAATGTTATAATAACTAAATTATGTACATGTCTGTAAACATTTAGGAGATACGGGAACGTTAACTTTGTTTAGGATAATACATATCATTTGAACTTTCAAACTTTGTGATGGGCGGGAATATAATAAATTCAGCAGTTGTTTATTTTAAATGGGTTGTGCACACTTGAAGAATGTCAAAAACTTCATCAAACGACCCACTACTCTGACATATGGTACTTAGACTTTTCTATATCTAGATGTTGCAACTTCACATTTTAATGAAAGAATACTTACTGCAGTTAAGTTCATCGCTGCCATCAGGGCAGTCCTTGTCTCCATTACAGTACAATGCTCCAGGGATACAGCTGTGGTCTTTGCACTGAAACTGGTCCAGTCTGCAGGTGACGTTGCCACGGCACAACTGAGGGTCTTCATCTCCTCCGTCAGGACAGTCCCGGTCACCGTCACACACCCAAGCCTTGTGGACGCATGTCATGCGGTCCTTGCATTCGAACTCTGATGATATGCATGGCGATCGGACCTTTGGAGTCGCCGTGCAGCCCTGGAAAGTGAATCGAACTGGTTAGTAGACGCAAGTTTGGTTTTTTTATTATTATAATATTGCGTGACACTTTATTGAGCTACGCATGATAAAACGATGAAATTGTAAAGATTTGTAGCAATGGACCTATTCAATTGCGGGTCAGTAGGTATTAGCTCATCCGAAAAAGCTTAATTTGCTTTCATTACGGAACCCATTATGGGTGGTCGCACACGCACTTAGGTCATTTACATTTTATCTTTCGCTACATTTAGCTTTGATTGAATCATTTATTATTTAATGACTATAATCCGTTCATTAGATTAGGGCCAGTTACAATTATTATAGTTTTCAGATAAGCGTTTTATGAATGTGATTAAAGTAGTAGCTGGGTGGTCTCCGCTGCGTGTAGACCACACTATCATTTGCGGCGAGTGTCGCAATAATTGACTGCGACATTAAAAGGGTAAGCAGTAATCATCTGTTAATGTAATCTATGTATTGACTCGTAATCGCTTATTTGCTCAATAGACCCACTTCAGCCTTTGCTTGCTAATTCGATAGTCAGAGCAGCTTTACATAATCAACCCATCATGTTCCCACTGCTGGGACACAGGCCTCTTCTTTTTTGAGAGGGAGTGGGCTGTAATCCACCACGCGGGCCCAACGCGGATGCAATGATAACAAGTAACAAACCAGCTTAACCTGGCCTCTTTATTTACTTTCCTTGGCTCAAACCAGCTTATCTCCGTTTTAGTTCTCAACCTAAAAAATTCTATAAAAACTTACCACTTCATCGGTTCCATCTGGACAGTCTTCAGTCCCATCACAGCGCCACCATGCGGATATGCAGTGTCCATTTCCACAGGAGAAGTGCGTCTGTGGCTGGCAGGTCGGTGCAGGACATTTGACCTCGTCACTATCGTCCCCGCAGTCGTCATCGCCGTCGCACACCCAACGCAATTGGATGCACTTGCCGTTCCCGCAGGTAAACTCGTCCGACCGACACGTCTCATCTGGTAGGCCAGGTCAAGACTTATTTGTGAGAGTATTGATGTATGAGTTGTTTTTACAACGAATTTTTGGCTATATCATGTCGTGATTATCGCATGGAAGTTATGCAACCAAAAGAAAATGTAATTGAAAGTTAGATAGTTTCAAAATGAGATGACATAGTAAAAGTTTCTTTGAAAATAACCCCGCTATTTTACACATAAGTTGGAAACACAAAACACATTGTAATATATATTGCTGTATTGGAAACATTTAGTCGTCATTACAAGATGATTGGTGAAATAGTTATAATACTTACTACTTGAATCACGTCAATGGTTTTCAAGTAACCTTTCAAGAGAAGTTTTTAAATGGGTGTCGAAAACTATTTAAAAAAGTTCAATTCATTAAAGGCCTGCTTAAAAATACAATTCAAGTTTTCAGTCCCTAATACTATTACTCAAAACATTAGACACAGTTCTAATTAAGTTTGCACAGATGGTCAAGTCTGATACTTTCACCAATCTTTTGAAATGAGTCAAATTTTAAATAAACACTCTGACAGCAAATTGATAAATTAGGTACTTTAGCCTCTATGTAAATTGAAAAAACAAAGCTAATTGTTATTAAAGGCAAACTTATTTCCAATGACTAAATGCTTCCAATTCGCTGGTACACTGCAACAAATATAATTATTATAGTGTGAAGTCAAAGTCATAATGAGCACCAAGAGCACATCTAATTTAAAACGAATTGCGCATAATATGCAGCGTAGGTAATTAAAATTCTTCTCAGTCAGTTAACATTTTAAGCGGGTCCAATGAAGTAGTTCGACTAATTTAATATAAAAATAAGAACTACACGGTATTTTATACGTCATGAAGTAGAAAAAAAATCCCTGTGTGTTTAATTATTCTCAGATATTTCTAGATGTAAAAAGTTGCCATATAAAACTCAATTTCCACAACTCAGGGCTTGTAATACTTACGGTCTCCTACATGTATTCTGATATCACAAGACGTGTTCAGAATCGACACAGCAATCCAACAGACGCAGAACATTAAGGCCAATTTGTACTATCTCGGAATTTCCAGAAGAATCAAGTAGGTAGATATATAGATACCTAATAAGATAAACGATGACATAATCGTGATCAGGCTTTCGGGCGTAAGGAAAGCTCCACGTGTATTGAAGTAGGCGCGCAACATCATCGCTCACGCCTCGACCCGCCCAGTGTGGGAAGATAAGAATTTATAGATGGATGAGTCGAGCGTTGATAGAATACACAGAGTTTACTTGGCACCGACCCCATGATTGATTGGTTGCTGCCGATAATGAGGACGAATAGTTAAAAGTTGATCGAGAAGTTGTTGTTGCAAACATGTTATCAAACAAACCATGTGGTTATGTATTTTCAGAAAATAAATAAGGAATAAGTAAAAAATCTTATCTTAGCTAAACGACTTGGAAATCGAACTCAGTACGTCATGCGTCATAGTCGTGATTGTGACCATTAGTAATAATGAATTCTGTGTCACATGACACTACGCCACCCTGTTAATGAAATAATAACATTGAATGAAATAAATTAGGTAAAGGGAACACTAGAGATATCTGAGAACGCTAGAAACAAATAATATTTTTTTTGTGCTCTTTGTACTACATTATCTTAACTTAAAATAGAAGATAATACATTTAGGTCGGCATCATGCAGTTTCCACGATATACTCGTAACTAGCCAATTACACAATTTAGATACCATATTAATGGTCACCAATGATTGAAGAATGTTTCGATGGTAATTTTGGTTTTTGATACATCATAAATGCTGACCCAGGTACAAAATGTAAAGTGTAATGTGAATAAACAATTCAGGAGTAATTATGAAAGCGTATAATGTAATTAAATTTTAAGAGTCACGCTGCTGAAATGATAGCAGCGGAAAATCCAACCATAAGGCAAAGTCTCGCTATCTCTCACATGTGCATAAAAACGCAACAACGAAAGAGAAAGCAATACCCTGGAACCCCTAGATGCAAAAATTTCCTGCTGTAAAGTTCTATGGGCTTAGAGTAGCCTTTTTGTCCACATAATTACTCTTGCATTGTATGTTAAATCCCTTACTGCATGCTTTCTCATCAGATCCGTCGGAACAGTCCGCGTTGTCGTCGCACATCCACGTCAGCGGAACGCACTCGCCGTCTTTTCCTCTGCACGTGAACTCCTCTGGCCCGCACGACTTCACCTCTGTCAACCCATTCATGCACATGCTAAGTACGATGCGAATATAAACCGACACGATAAGGTACACAAATCCCTCATGGGATTCTGATATCCGTTTTCGTCTTATCCTTCCTACTGTCTTCTAAGCCCTTGGGTTCTATTTTTTCGTTAAATATATCTAAAGAGAAAATTATCTAAATAAGAAACCAATTACTTTGAGGTCCTTGTAAAAATAATTATTTTCTTTTACCTACATTTGATTTTGTTTTTCTTAAAGATCAACCATAATTGCGTGTTTTCCTTGTTTTATTTAAGTCTATTTCTGTCTAGTAATCGATTCAGGCAATAAAATCGTTAATAAAATAGAAAGGTTATATAAAGTAACCGTGAGTATAATAGAAAATCGTAACTATAATTTTGATCAAAAACGAGGAAGTTTATAGCGGTCGTAAAATGTGCTTTTATAGTTGCATGCTTATGCTTATGTCGATCCTAAATATGAACCAGGGTATACCGACATGCCAATTGTTGCTGGTTTCATGCTTTTGATCCTTTGCGAGACCATGCTCTTACCGCACTGATGTTCGTCAGAGCCGTCGATACAGTCGGCCACATCGTCACATTTCCACGAGATTGGTATGCACTGGCCGGTCGTGCACACAAATTTGTGCTCCGGACAACGCCTTTCCGTAGCTGTGTACGAAATTTTGATTGATATCGAATTCCTGACATAATGAACCCTTTTTATCTTCACTCTTTTATTGGGGTTATTTTATGATATTGACTTTAGTGTCTTTGCCGTCAAAGTAACTTTGCATTGTTTTGAATCGATAACGTTGCTGAGCGCTACTTGCAAACTATTTGCAGAACTTTAGTCGAGAAGCAAACAATTTAACAGCATTAAACTATCTGCGATCAGACACAAATAAATCAGGGGGCTCGCAGTATAAACAATTTACATTGATGTAATTAATCTTGGCAAACGGACGACTTGGAACGAGGCTATCAGTAGCAACTTAAGTTGACAATGCAAACACGTTTAAAATGCTAGCCAAGTGCTTAAGCAATATAATAAATGGTAATACTAAGCACGGGCACGGCTAAAACGTAATTAATGATTCTAAACAGTCCCCTTATTAGAGTGTAATGTTGTTTTGCAACGGCGCTAACGAAATTCAACAGACGCAAATTGAGAAAGCTTTAGTGACTCCCGCTCAAAAGTTTTTGCTTGAGATTATGTCAGCTGTCGGTATATCTACTAAGTTTAATGTATTCAAGTTACATAGAAAGAGTAAAGCCGTTACATTAAAAGTTTTGTTTTTTAATTTATCTTCCAACAGGTAATTTATGAATATGAGAGGATATGTATACCTATGTACTTACCTACGTTCAATTTTTTTTCGTTGCTAAATTAATCTAATCCGCTTTCCGAATCTTTTTAACCGACTTCTAAAAAAGGAGGAGGTTCTCAATTCGGATGTTTGTAATTTTTTTTTATGTTTGTTCCCGCATAACTCTGTCGCTTGCCAACCGGTTTGAAAAATTCTTTTTTTTTTGTTAGAAAGGGTATACTTCCCAAATGGTCCCATAGAAATTTCATCAAAAACGGTTTAGTAGTTTGGTTTTAAAACCAAAATTACTGGTAAAAATTACAACTTAAAAGTGAAAAATAAAAACTATTATAAAATTAGATTGAAATGGTATAGGTATATTCAAAAACAATGTTTATAACACTAGGAACTGCAAAAGACATTGAAGGATGACTTCATGTTAGATGATACATTCCAAACATGATTGATGTCGTAAACTCTATATTGGGTAGCATTTGTCACACTATACGTAAATAATGTTCAACGTAAATACACCGAGTGACAGAGATGTAATATCCACAAGCTTAGGACTGGCTTCTACTATGTGAGGGACATGACACCATAAAGCTTACTTATCCCGCAAAATAACGCTACAGTTGAAGCCTGGGTAATAAATACATTTGTCAACAAGGACAACAAAGCCAGATTACTTATATAAACTTGATATATATAACCACCTTCTACATTGTCGCCTACAAAACATTGCGTGTCCCTGCCAAATAAAAAAGGATTTTCCATTATGTGGGACGACTTACAGTGGCTCTAAGTGTACAAAGTTACGCCCGAGGTTGCCATAACCCCACCTCCGCTGAAATAAAACCTTCGCAAACTTTCACAAGCTTTTTATATACACCGTTGCAGTTTCAGAAAAACAAGGAATTAAAAGTCCCTTTGACACTGGATCAACTCTTTTTATAACGACTTTTGTTGACAATGCGTGCTTGTATTATAAAAGGGGCACTAATTTTTTGAGCTGTTATTTTAATATTCCAGATGTTATTATGATCAGTTGAAAAACATATTGAGCAGTTATTTAATTTAATGGCGCTTGATTAATTATTGCGACAGTAAAACATGGACACTAATAAAAAATTCAATTAGTCGGTTATTTTATCTGAAACAGCTAGGTTAGGTTAGGTTAAAACTGTGACCACACAACGCACGAGCCGAGCGAGCGAAGCGAGCAGTGCTGCGGTAGCGGCTGGCGACTGCCAGAAACATATTTTTTAATACAAAATCAAACACATTTACACACACACACACTCACATTTTCACATTTTAAATATATGCACGTAACCGCTCGTTCAATAATTTTTACCGCCCATTTAATTATTTTCCTGCTCAATTATATATTCACTGGTCCATTTCATTATTTTTTATTACTCATTTTTGTTTACGTCACTGCTTAGTTTTAACTGCTGAACTAGTTATTAAATGTGCCATTTATAATTTTTAACTTACCAAAACCGCTATTTACAACTGCTTCCTTAAATCAGTGCCTTACAAAAGATAATTCCAAAGCTAGCATGGTTAATAAATAAACCAATAAGATTTCATAGTTAATAAATATTATGCTTTAACTTCTTCGTGTCGCTGGCTCGACAGAATTTTAACTATGTAATGATGATGGGATTTTGAAAATGACGATGACGTAGGTATTTGCAGTCAATCATATTTCAAATCAATCAATCAATTGTTTTAATTCAGCAATATTTCATAGGCTAGGCAACGACTTTGTACAAGATGTGACCAAGTCTATTTCTGGCAGTGGTATCTATCATAATAACTGCCTTCGTACATATCCTAAATCGTGAAAAGGCATGTTAATTTTACGCGTCACTTATATTGAAAAGTGTCGGTGATAAAAATCGCAATTTATAGCGTGACCCTCCCTTGGATCGACAAACGAAAAAAAGCGAACGCGCAATTTTCTACTCGTTTCACATTTGAATAATGGGGTGGGCAGTCGTTTATTTCATACAGTGTCCTGTACTGGCATGTCTTTTTCAAACATTCGATTTATAATTCGTTAAAAAATAAACCTAAAAAAAAGGAAACATAAATGTACATCCTACACTACACCTACATGGATCGTGCGAGCGAAATACCTATCAGCATCTCATATTTCATACCAAGAACACAAATCCCTAAGGGGCCACTATTTTCAGCTAGATCCATCACGGCTCCGATATGGAAACTATAAAATGTTCATATCATTCTTGTCATTTTCGCTAGACTGTTACTGAACTACATTTTCATACATATTGAAAAGAAAATTCTTATATTTTTAAGAAGTTATTTTCAAAGAAAGTGCTAAAGCACAGACAAGTGTTTCACATAAAGAGGATTATGTGCCTTGAAACTTGTGACAAGGTGGAGAGTTTGAGGATTACGTCAGTCGGCAACCGAACTCCATGGTCGCCACCGTAGCGAAAACCGCCAAATCGATCGATATTTTCAACTTATTTAAGACTGCCATTGTCAGTACCTACCTACATATTTGCCAGTACCCAGTTTGCCCGTCGGCTCGACATGAACAAGTCCAATTTGTGGAGTACATTCCCTTCTTTGTCCGTTATCTCATGTGTCAACCATAAATAAATTAACGCGATCCTCTACGCACCCCATGGAATGCTTAAATTCGTATTACGTGTTTTATTTAAATACCGCAGGCTCTCGGCAAAAATTCATTTGGGGACCCGGCCGTCTTTGTGAATATTCACATTTTTTCACGTTACGTTTACCGACTTACTTATAGGACCATATTTACATTTCTGTAATGACATTTTACATAAAAGATACGAGCCTTCTCGCTAGCCGTAAAATACAATTTAAATATTTGATTAACTACTACTTAGATAGGTATAAAACTGAAACATTTTGATTGAAATGTGATCCTAAACTTTGATTTTTCCCTAAAGCAGGTGAGTGGGGGCAAAGATTATAAACTTAATCCTGAAAACTTAGTCGTAATTAAGATTTTAATCTACGTTGGGAGTGCCGCTAAAGACAAAATACGCGTATTTCAAAACTTTGCTCATAAATCGTTAGATAATTATTTTTTACGGTTACAGTTCTTGAATTGACGCCATCCCTTTACGTTGACCGCCCAGCGCCAAATATACGGTTTGAATGTTGGTAACCAAGTAATTACTTGAGTTAGATTATTTGGAGCGTAAAAGCAAAAATCCATTTAATATTAGTAACAGGTGGCTCAGGATTAGATGTAGACTGATAGCGATGAGATATTTTATAATTTAAAACCTTTTTATTTATTCTACATAGAATAACAGACCCTTATTATTTTTAGTTTAAAAAGAAAATTGAACTGAATGATGAATGTTCATCACCGCATAGGCCACAGATTGTTTAAATCCGAATTGCGGTTAATAAAAACTTTTCGGTTTCTAATAACAAGGGATAACAGGGCTGGGATCACAGGATCGGTCAGTTTTCATACCCTCGCTGGCTTTGTCATTTTGCGACCTTGTTTTTTCATTGTTCTACGTCTAAACAATAGGGAACTGACTGCCAACTCGACCCTAAAGTAAATTTGCCAAAATAACAGTGTTTGCTTATTTTCTACACACAAAATATAAACTAAGTGGGCGGCCAGGCAACGTTGACGTTCCTTTTACTGTTAACAAGAAAACTTAATACCTCTCACTCTACCACTCATTCATAGAATTTACTTACAAACAAACATGTCTACATCGTTATTTCCCAGTCTCATAATATTTTAATTAATTTATGTTTATACTGCTAGAACTTTGTTATTAAATTCCAGTTTCATATTTGTACCAAAATTACTCGTTTCAGAAGTAGTAAAAGGACTATAAAAATGTTTGTTATTTGGCAAGTTTACTCGTGCGAGTGAGCGTGTGAGTGTGGGTAATAAAGTGTGATACTGACTGCAAGTGCCGGGCTCCTCGTCTGAACCGTCAGGACAGTCTTTTTCATTGTCACAGTGCCAGGACAGCGGAATACATCTTCCTGTCTTGCATCGGAACTCTGACTGCGTACAAGTGCGACTTTCTGTAATGAAAAAAGATTAAATTAATTGAATGAAACCGTAGCTACAGAACACAAAGCGTAAACCTAATCAAATAGAAGACAACAGTATCCAGCAATATCGTTAAAGTTTTAGTTACACAGGTCGTGTCAAGGGTGAATTTTTCATTACTTCTCGGCCAAACGCAATTTTGGTGATAAATATTTTTGTAACTCTTAAACGTCAAAGTAAAATGAACCTTATGTATACATTTGTAGATGTTAATATTTAACGAGGTGACACCCCGAGAAGGATCTTACTCCTTTTTAATTTATTTGGAAGATGTGACGGGGACCATGTTGACGCTTCCGAGGGTCTTTAATCTCCACTTATATTGAACTAAGCTACATTATGTAGAATGTTTAATATAAGTGTATGTATTTTTAGCATTTCCAAATAAATTGGGTACCCTCATTCATCTGCCAGTTTAGAATATTTATGAAGAGAATAATTTAATATTAAGTAATCTCAGTTCACTACAAGCGATTTCAGAAACAATTCAACAGTTTTGAATTAAACTGTCAGAAACCCAAATAATTATGTAGCTAGTTTATCTGGCATAAACCGAAGAAAAATTGAACAACAACATTAATGAAACAATTTTTTTTGCAAAAATTCCGTTATTATATCCACTTTACGGCATCGCTCTAATTTCCCTCAGCCAAGGCAGGGGATGCCGTAAACTGGATCAATCCATTTACGGCTGAAATCACCGTTCAACGTGCGTATAAAACAAGGTTTAAGAAAATTATCGGCGAGTAGCAGCAGCCGCTTTATCTCGGGGTGATTCGAGGCGAGGCAGGGCGGGCACGCGCCGCCAAGCAATTTGTAAACAAAACGCACCCCTTCCGAATAATATCGCCTTGCCGCCACCGCCGACTACGTAGCCCTTTTACTGTAACCCACGCGATAAATTCAAGTGTACCATCAGAGATTGTAGGAACGTAAAGTGGTATTTCGCACCGTACTCGCCGTAAAAAACTTCACTAACAATAGGTATACACTTCAGTTACAAACTGTTGACTAATTTTACCCTTGAATTTACTGTAACGTTTGTTTTACGCCAGTAATATTAGGTTGTAACTTTTGTACGTTTGTATGCAGTAGTCTTCTTCTGAGTCTTCTCGTAACAGTTTATATTCGTTCTCTATCTTTATAATCTTTTCACGTTTAACGTTAAGTATAAAACTTCGCGCGATATCTTTGTTCTACGATGTACAAAGTACCTACGTGCATTGAATTTTATCATATTAATTATGATGTTATATGTAGGAACCTACATACATGTAGATTTCTTGTAACGCCCCGACGATTGTGGTGTGTTTTAAAACTTAGCTCTTTCTTTTATCCGGATGATGCGGTTGTTCTTGCATGCATACATTAATAAACAAAGAGCTTTTCTCTGAAAGTGAACCTCTAGGACTTCTAGTATTACGTTAAGACTTAAGAAGACTTACGTTTTAACTTGGGTAGTTATCTATTAAATACATTAAAACATCTAATATCTAAAGCTTTGGTAAATAGTTCCAGAAACGGCTTGGTTAGGTACATACCCACTCAGCTATTTCTCTGAAATTTAGGTAATAAGAACTACCACTAAGTAAGGCTTTTCTAGTGAATCGAACCTTTTTCAACACCCACCCCTTTTTGGTGAAAATAAGGTCATACTATCATTCTTGCTGCCTTTGCAGTACGAAGGATATGCCTACCTATATGCAGACAAAGTATAGCTTTGGTTTACCCGATAGCAGTAACCGAAGCCGGTATTTCCCGGTATTCTATTCGTAGCAGAATACCCGTATCCCGGGAGCACGGCCATTTGCTCGAGTGAAACGTTCATCGTGTAACACCCACATTATTGCCCCCTTCACGCTGGAATGTTAATAGGAGCTTCTTCTCAGCCTGCTTCAACCCTTGTTTGAAGCCCGCCTATCGCGCCAACTTTCTCATTAATGTTTTACGTGAGATTCCCAACTGCTATACAGGGTGGCAAGGACATCGACGCGCAAACTGTAACCATGGATTCAGCACATGAGTTTAGACCCCATAGCGTCGAAATATTTCAACAGGTATTAAAAAAAAAAAATACTATTCCATACATTTTGACCGCGTAGGTATTGCACTTTTCTATGAAACAAGATTTTTTTTTT
This sequence comes from Apamea anceps, assembly GCA_951799955.1. Lineage (NCBI taxonomy): Eukaryota > Metazoa > Arthropoda > Insecta > Lepidoptera > Noctuidae > Apamea > Apamea anceps. The sequence goes on from OX637501.1 coordinate 8,897,044, forward strand.
GTAATAACCGGCAAAAAATTTCGACGCTATGGGTCTAAACTCATGTGTTGAATCCATGGTTACAGTTTGCGCGTCAATGTCCACGGACATTACACCCTGTATAGTTCGCGATAGCTATTTAACTTAGCTGATGACAAAATTATTCATTCCTAGAACCATTGCTGTGCCCTTTACGCTCTCAAAGATATCACTGCATATAATTTATGTACGAACGCACATTCCTTATGCAAAGCCAAACTAGAATATAGCATCAAATATTTAATGACCAATTATCACAGTTAATTTTGCTGATTAACCTTAGTTTGTACAAGTATCCGTACAAGTGGTTGCTAGACAACAAAGAGATTATTCGACACTGGACAGTTAATTAATCCGTCGGGTACGATCCCATCAGCCGACCGGTCCTGTCAGGCGTAATTTAGACACGCAGTTGTTCTACGACTGATAGAGATGTGAATCACTAATCGGGTCCGCAAGAAACGGCTATAAATGTCTCTGGTATTGAGCCGCAGCCAGACAAGTGGGTAAATCGAAGATACGTCGACCTGCACCCGTCCGATAAGCTAGTTCGACAGCTATGTCTTCTCATGGAATGAAATCACTCTAACGCGAAATGGCGACAAAAATTGCCGTCCGCGAAATTGCCTCTGGAGCCCTCCGTATCTACGATTCTCATTGATGTAATGACATATCGTGTTCACATTCAATCGCACACATTCGGTTTTCGAGTTTCGTTTTGCCGATAACATTATTGTGTTTGAGCTTGTCAAGCTGTTTAAGTAGGTACTTTGTTACTTAGAACAATATGTCGGTTTAGGATTAACACTGTCAATATTGATGCTCAATTTTTTTTTTTTTTGAGGATGGGAAATCATCAAATGACCCCTCCCGCTCTGGGTGGAGCAGAAGGGAGTGTCAGACTCTTACTGACTAAAACCCACCCGTGTTCCTTCCTTAGCCCTTTATGTTCCAGGGCAGCGGTAACCCTTTCGGACAATCCCGCTACCCTGGCAGGCTTCGGCCCTATGGGGCCCCGTCACTCATGCTGACATCTCTTTGAGGCGCGCGTGGAACACATACACGCCGTCCGGCACGGGCCTGGTCCTGATCGGACGGTGAGTTACCCATTACTCACCGCCCGCAGGCCCGCGCCTACGGTGGCCGGGAGTCGTCACGCGGCTCCCGACGCCCGGAGCGTCTCCCGCGGCGGCTGAGGCGTGAGGTGCGCAAGGCGCGTTCTCTCGCCCACCCCGCCACCTCCTTCGCTAGCATGACTGCTTCGCAGAAGGAGGTGACTGCCTCCCACTCCCTCTCGCCCCGGACCATGGCTTGAACCAGGGCCGGACGCGAGAGGTCGCCGCCGCTGCCGATCGCCTCTACGAGGACACGGCGGTGCTCTGCCCAAGCAGGGCAGACCTCCACCGTATGCTCCACCGTGTCCTCTGGGCGATCCTGACAGTGGTGACACCCGGGCGTCTCCTCCCGCCTGATTATGTGCAGGAACCTCCCGAAACATCCGTGTCCGGAGAGGACCTGCGTCAGGCGGTAGGTGAGAACGCCGTGACGTCTCTCTAGCCACTCCTCAAAGAGGGGTCTTACCGCCGCTATCGTGGCGTGCCCTGCGCTGGGTTGCGATAGTCGCTCCTTCCATGCCGCCATGAGATCGCGCCGGAGGTTCGTCCGCTCCGCCGCAGTCTGCCGCGGATGCGGAGTTTCCCCCCGGCGTAGTGCCTCCGCGCGCCAATCATACAGGCGCGCGAGCACTATCGCCTCCAGATCCCAAGGCGGCAGTCCGGCAAGGAGGCTTGCTGCCTCGCCCGAGATCGTGCGGTAGCCCCGGATTAGCCTTATGGCTACCACCTTTTGGGGCGCGTTCAGGTAGTGTGCGGCTCGTAGCCGCAGTGAACGCGCCCATACCGGGGCCCCATATAGGGCCATGGACCGCACGACCCCCGCGTAAAGCCTCCGGCAGGAGGCGTTTGGCCCCCTCAGGTTGGGTTGATGCTCAATTTGACTTTAGTAATTGTAATACTTGTAACATGTTCATAATATGTTTTAATGAAGCGTTTTCCATATTGCGGTTTAAATTAAATAATGATGTCCTGGGGGCCTAAAAAAGGCCACTTTAAGCAATACCTCTAAAAGCTATTGATTTCCTGAATTCCCAGCAGATCATTAGCAATTCCTCTAATTTTCGTAAAATTTCATTTCATATTTGGTGTAAACATTGCCGCATGAAAAAATAAAAACCTTAATTTTATCGGTAATTTTTTTATTACAGTTTTTATTAATCAAATTGGTTTTTTATTTTTTATTTCTACAGTTTAAATCTTATTTCATTGTGATATGAATTGCACACAGATCATATACGAATTGTCAGTTTGTGACCATTTTACGATTTTTAATCTGATTCATATTGTTATCCTATTATGATTCTGCCAAAGTGGCCTTTTTAGGCCCCCTAGTTAATAAATAATAACTCGTTTCATATTTATTCGGTGGCTCCACCAAAGATGAAATTAAAACAGAAAGGTTTACCAATAAAATAAAATTGGGTTGAAATTGGATTTAATAATTGCAGTAAGTATACGCCGCGGCTTCTTGTATGAGAAATAGGTGTTTTACAGTTTACAAAATCCTCTAAGTCTCAATACAAATATATTTATTGCTTTTTAACAGTCCAACTTTGTATGGAAAACTAAAAATTATTGTAGATAACTTTTTTTTTTTTTAATCAAGAAAGTACCTACTTACTATACAGTTTTATCTCAAAAGTTGATGACAAAACGCCAATAAACCAAATAACAGGATTTTGTTAAGCCAGATTATTGATCTTGTGACTTCTAACCTGTGTTTCTTACGTTAAAATATCACAGGTTTTATGACCAAGCTTCAAAAGAATAAAGGTGACTGAACAAGGGTTTTATGTTTCAAAAGAGCTTTGTAACAAACTGTGTATGTAGGGTATGTACCCGTGTATTCAAAACGGGTGGGTACCAATTTTTTCTGTCGCTGTGAAATTTCTTTGAGCTTATACGTGCGTGTTCTGTGTTCATGCCGAACTGTTGCGAACGAGGTCATTTGTATGTGTTTGTGGCTGAAAATATGTACACTATCATTGTGTAAAAGTAGAATTAAAAACTATAAGTATTAAAAGTTTCAATTTCCTTCGTTGCCGACAACAGCTATTTCCGCGAAGTAGTTTAAACAATGTTTGTTGCGAACGCGAGTTGCACAAGCATTAGGCCAAATTGTCCCCAAGATGGCAATAGCGTCAGAGCAGCGGGAAATTGTATTACCAGGCCTTACTTGCAGCCAACAGCGATGAGTGCATTCGTTACCGACGTAACTGGGAGCTTTGGAGCGCACTTGCATATGTTATTTGCCTCTCAACTTACATATTGCGCGCTCTGTCTATTATGCTGTCCGAATTAAGATGAACAACAAAGCGGAACAGGCATTGACACCTTGTTGACCCATCGGAACTGAAATTGAGTTTGTACGCGTAACCGAGCTCTACGAAAAGTTGGAGATTGGTTTTCTACATGCGTAGCGTGCTACGCTAGAGCTACGGAAAAGCGGTGAGTGTCACATCTGCTACGACGCGGATCGCCTACGAATTTGACTGTTTGTGCTATCGTACTGTCAACATGTTGTAACAAAACTGTGTAATAATATTTTCGTGTGTGATATATGGTAAATACTGGCTTTATGAAAAACAACACTGAGCAAAAAATGTGACATGTAGGACGGCGTAAGCAGATGTAATGTAAATTACAAGGTTTTCCATATTTTCAGTCGTGTAACATTTTATACGTACTATTAAATTATGTAAATGAGTGAGTTTACAGACATGTGTGTACTAATTCGTATTAAAACAATCTGCCAGAGCTCCGCTTTAACAGGTATTAGTGTTTTAGTCTAACTAGACAGCTCGGGCACATGTATTATTCAAACCTGTTCTACTCACCGAATTAAGACTAGCTTTTAAATAGTCAGTTCGTAGGTATTTTATAAAGTATTCGTTTAATATAATTTATAAATAAGCTGTGTACTTACTTAGGTAAAGGACCTTCATGCGTAGGCAGATCTGCGTTGAGTAAATGTATGTAGTGAAAACTACATATAGAGGCATTGTTCAAATCTATTCCCTTTAGGCAGTTGCGAAAATCTAGTTAGAGTCTCCGGCGTCTATTGCCTTGAAGGCTTCATTACAAAACTCAATTTGAGAGGACGCCATTCGGTTCGATTGAGAGGCATAACGGTGAAAATTGGTTGCATAAAGTTGTAGTTTGGAATCAAATTAGGAAACCATTAATATTACCTGCATTTTTGTAGTCATACGCTTTTGTGTAGGTGTCGTAATCGTCATCATAAAGCGTGGCTTCCGCTGTCACTGCTACTGCTACCAAACAAATTATCCAAGAATACGCCATATTGTCTTCTTCACTTTAAAGTCTCTGTGTATACCTTGTAGCACTCAATTCACTAAAATATAAAATGTAAACAAGTGAGGATGCGAAACAATAAGAATTATAGTACCAAGTACACACGTGCGAAAGTTCAGTGATTTTCACGGTTCCTTTTTTAACGTCGTTACCAGTCCTACCCGTGTAGAGATAACTAGCTTACAGGCCGTTTAAAAATCTACGAGGCACTCGACACCCTATACGAGTGTTGTCAGTGAGGTTATTCGGTTTTTGGTACTAGACCTAATTTGTTTACTAGGGCTTATCGCGTTACACTCGCGACAATTTGAATTGAAACGTAATAAATAAACGATTTCGCTACGCAGTTTATTAGCATAGTTACAGATATCTTTGATATTATTCTGGAATATTCGAACTATCTTAAACATCAGTTCGAATATGTTAAACATCAGATAATAAAGATTAACGAATCGGACAGGCGAATAGTGTGCAAACTAGTGTATCAGAAGTTCAGAGTTAAATTATGAATCCACTGGGGCCTACCTGTATTAAAAGCAGGTAGTCGGGATAATCCCATCGACCCTTTGTCTCACGGAGGTCACTTTCTGAAAGTTGACCGTAAAATATGACTTTTCATACTAAAATGTTTGTATAGAATTATTCCAAGGCGAAAATTCCAATTCTCAAATAAGGGTGGTTATTTGGGTAACATATAATAAAAATCCTTGTAACACGATTGAAGTGTACAATAGCAGCTCCTCAGCCTTGAGCGTGAGTGCTCGCGACGTGGGCAAAGGCAAAAGAGGTGTTCTCACCCTACCACACATTACTGGTGGATAATATGAAAACTCGATCATTTCCCCCTCGATATCGATATTGTCGGTAGTGACATCGATACGTTTTCATACGTTGCACATACGCTCGGCAAACACTCGGTCCACTCGATTTTCCGCATTGAGAGTGACTCGATGACAACAGTCATTCCCGAACAGCCCTGACATAGTTCGGAATCATTTATACAAATACCGGCTACTACTACCTACAAATACAGTATTTGTGTGCAGTGTTCCCATAAATCAATTAGGGAAAATACTTAAGTAGAAGAATAAATATCCTAGCTTTACTTGAGTTACAGTGTTTTGTTTTGTAACAGTCAAATTGTATAGGTAGTTCAGAGAAGGACGAAGTTGGAAAAAGTAGTAAGGAACGGTTATATAATTATTTATATTCTACGAATCCATTATCATAACCCACCTCCACACACGCTTTCAGCACCTCGCAAATGTTCTCATTAGCAAATAATCTAAAACCTATTTCTCTGATAATAAGGACGCACTTATTTTTGTGTGTAACTGTAATAAATTTCGCCATTCACGTCGTGATTCGGAACCACGTGATACCTAGTTATTTACGATTCGAGGGCGGCTCCCCTAAATGGGGTCAGAGATTATGTATGGAATAGTTTGTTTATAGTTTCACCGCAAAATTATACGTAGTTATTGCTTTTGATCTAAAATGTAGGATATATTTTCGATTTAGGGTTTTATCTTGGACGATGATAGTGGAGATACAAAAGCTGGCTAAATTCAAAAGTTTATTTGTAGGTATTGTATCTTAAACCAAACGCAAGAAAATATGAGGGTTCTAGAACCTAACCAGAGAATATTATGTAAGATAATGTAACACGCATCATTTTATAACTGGTTCTCGACAGCGTACATATGAATGACATACAGAGAGACGTACGTATGAATGAACAAGCGCAGGCTGGTCACTTTACCCCATTGAAATTGGTTTAACGACAGAAATTGAACATAATTGAATTAGAAATATTCTGAACGGTATGCGAGTAATTGGCATGAAGCGTGGAGTAGCTACTAACATGATAAAACCTGTATCTACTGTAACGCGATTGCCTTCGTTACCTAGCTAAGCATAGATACTTAGACCGAAATCTATATACGTTACATAGAACGTACTTTGGCTAAGCGTTATTCCTGTCACTGACACACAACTGTCAAACTAACAATGCAAGACGGAAACGGGAACATATCTAAGCCAAAGCACATGCTATGTAACGTTTATAGATCTCGGCCTCAATCGTTAAGAAAGGAAACCCATTTTTCAACCAGAGTTGCATTGTTTCCACCTTCATAATTTTGTCCTTTCCAAAGATTTTACTTTGATATCCACGCAATATAATATCGGTTAAGTTATAAATTGTTTGTACATTGTTTCTATCTCGTCGACCATCGATAATGTATTACTAATGTTTGCTATTGAATAAATTGTATCATAAGAAGTGGGTAATAATTACGTCCTTTGTTCCGGCCAGTATCTAAATTAGGTTAGTTTAGGTAGTAAGTCACAAAAACTCGAACAATATCTAAGTAATTACCTCGTGGAGTATTCTCTACGGACAACGAAAATCTAATAAATGCCGGTTACTTTGTTAAAAGGTACAATATTGCCTTAACTTCCCACTAAATATAGACGTTGTTTTTTGTTATTCATTGTATATTTAAAGCAATCATGAACTTTGTTGTTTCTTGGACCAAGAACTTTATATACCTACCTACTTACATTTTTACCGTTAATGTACCTAGTTACCTACAATGTAGAGAGCACAAATGAGATTATGATGATCATGCTAGGATAATCTTCTGTTAGGGGATATAAAAGCTACTTATTTAAATAGATACCTACGTAAGTCTGTTGCTAAGGTCGTCGACAAGAATACATACTCTAAGTGCACTCTAATACTATTGCCCTATATGTAAGAGCTATACGACGCCACAAAGGACCGTAATACCCTTCGGATAATACTTTTATCCTATAAATGTAGGTAGGTAACCTAAATGTTGCATAGTGTCCCTGTGAAACAAAGAAACATTCATTGCGAAATGTATGTCTTTTCTAATTCGTCGTTAAACTACTAAAACATCCACGTCTATCAAAATATAGAGACTAATCATTGTTAGTTTCAGCAACAAATTCATACGATACCTTCTCAGTCAGCTAAATTAAATTGTAAACAAATAAAACCGCCACATGAGCAAGTTATTTATAGTTAGTTATGAGAAAGTTATTAGAACTTCTAATAACTTTCTCATAACGGAGTATCTCGTAAATGGACAGGAGAAATGTGAATAAACAACAACCGTCAGTTACAATTAAGGTGTGCGGGCAAAGCAAACTAGTGCATTAATAATTCCTAACATTCCAGGGCCGGTTACACGATGGTTTGATTGAGCAATCAATGTTTGATAAGGATTTCTGCGCTACAACTGCAATAGATACCGCCTTCCTAAATACTTGTGCGCAGTCCACAAGCATCACAACTAAGTACCTTGTGTACTACTGTGTTTTGCAAAATTCTGCTTCTGAATAACTCAACGCGTTGAATGCTTACTTGGACTCCGCACATACGCCATTTAAATAGTACAAGCAGTCTACATTACCTACATTTATCAAATAAAATATGAAATAAGATAGACGAAAGGCTCCGTATACAAAATTTTATTGGACGCAAGACAGGTAAACAAAATTTATGAAGATACTGTTTTATTTTATCTACATTAAGGGAACAGAAGACGGTGAGACAGAAATGAAGAAATAAGTAAACAGCATGTGACCGTTGCTGCGGTTTTCGGTATTAAACAATAATTTATTGCACTTAGAAATTTCAAATAAGTAGATTTTTGTCGCACTTTTTTTATCAAGTTACAAAGTTTAAGCCCTCTACTTCTACCACTGATAGTGTAAAAGATGTTTTGAAACAGACTTGACGCATAAATTGTGACTACCAGCAGATTGGTAAGACAAAAAATCTAAGTAAGGCTGCTTTTGATACAGATTACTTACTTAACCTTGGATAACTTGTAAACTAAAGCTGCTGGAAATAGTAATATCCACTTTATCAATCAATTTTCTAAACATTTCAGAAACAAAACTTTAAAACTGTAATTTTGACTTGCTAATTACACGTAGATTGAACCTAATATAACCAAGGCAACTAATAATTTAGCGCCATCTACCTTTCGGTTACCTTGACGTAATCACAGCTTATTGAAACGTTATACTCGAGTTAGGTAACACCGAGAAGTGATTTGCTCGCCCAGTTGCCAATATTGTGGCGCGGATTATAACTTTGATGAAAAGTTTTGCATGCAAATTAGGCGTGTTTCGACAACGGGGCCTACCCTGTCGGAACCACGCGCACAAGTGTGGCCGCTGTCTAAAAAGGCACGCTTATTGCCCTTCCCAAATCCTTATTAATTCCGTGTAAACTCTGATAGATCGGAGCGAGTCGAAAATTAATTACCCGAACTTCAGGGACCCCGTCAATTACACCGCGCCATTATTCTATTCGGACTCTCCCCACATTGCGGGAAGGCTGATCTAAACGAGTTTGATTGTACAAATAATGACCAACCGTTATGGATAGTTAAAAATTTTCATTGCCCAATCCGAATACCAGAGCTAGCCACAATTTTAATTCGACCCGTCTAGAAATACGTTTATAACTTAGCACTTAAAAGTTGTGTAACTCACTTTAAAGTTGTTTATGGATTGGTCATGAAAAGCTTTAGAAAAATGAGTTATAGAACAAAACACATTAACTCGAACTTTGCAGACAATTAACTAGAATTGTATTATGTATGTACTCGACGAGTACAAGTGTAAAATGAAAAGAAAAAAAATGCTACAAACCGCTTTCAGAACTTTTTAATTTAAAGTTTCGTTTAAAAATTGTTTAAAGTTTCTAGACATGCTACGTTTTATTCAGATACTTTAAGGTACTTGTGATTCGCTCTTTATTCTGAAATTACGTCCTTATTTAGATAAGTAATTAGCAGGTAGTTAAAGCTTTGACAAGAAAATCAACTTAAGGCCCAATATTCCAGAGTATTGGATCATTTTATAGTATATTCCAGAATATTGGGTCAATTCGGGAAAGGAATATTTGGTTTCCTCTATTAAAAGGTAAACAGAGCTTGTGAAAGTAATTGAAATAACCACTATTCGAATCCCTGACAGTTGTTATTACTTTGGCTGCTTATTATTTTATCCTGGATTGGAAAATAGATAATACTCAAAAAAATCGGAAAATAAGTGGTACCTACCACGTATTTTCCGACAATCCCTACTGAGGAGTTATTTAAATTTTGCAGTATCGAAATCAACCTATACGCATTTTCTTGAAATAGATAGATACGTAAAAATAAAAAATTGAACGTTGAGAAGGAAATCTTCCAGTAAGACCTCTGAATTCCCTTTTTACGACTTCATTTAACTGTACGCGTGTTAAACGAGGCATGTACGTGGGTCGTAATTTTCCTTTAAACCGCAAGGAGCTCGCGATCGACACTGAAGACCATATAATTAACAACCTCTGTCAAATTCACACCCATCCGTCTCCTTTAAGGAATGCCTACTTTACTTATTTGAATAGAATAGAACTAAGTGTCACTTACAGAGAAAACTTTACGAGGAGTAATGGTGATGTGGAGACCGCGTATCGGCAAGCGTAGTGTGGGACGCCCCTCAGCTCGATTGCCAGACGACCTCAAAAAGGTGGCTGGGGCTGACTGGATGTGGCAGGCGGAGGACAAGGTGTTGTGGCGCAGCATGGGAGAGGCCTATATATGTCCAACAGTGGACTGCGATAAGCTGAGTTGATTGATTGAATGGTGATCGAGTATAGTAGAATAAATTACTGTATTAATTTTGGAATCCGAAAATTAATTTCCTGTCTCTCTATTGACACACGATGGGTGATGGGTTAAGCAAGTCTTCATAGGTAAAGTCTTTGCAATCTGGCAGCTTATTTACTTAAGTAAAAAAATCTAAAAGCAGTACCAACCTGGTTAAGCTTCATTAGAGAAAAAGATGTAAAATTATACCCATCGGCTACCTACATAATTCCATATAACTTCGTAAGAAGGTATCTTTGCCTTCCAAACAAGACTCAATTTAAAGCATTTTACATATCTAATAATCCGTTTGATCTTGGATCCTGCCAACGAATGGGGAAAATATTCAAATTCAGTTTATATATCACAAACGAAGGGAATGACAATCTTTATTTTTCTTTCAACGTGTGCATTATCCGGAAAGGGATCACTTATTTTTATAATCGTAAGTATAAAACTCTTACGCCATGCAAAAGTGAAACCGGTATTTTAAGATTGATACTGTCATGCCTGAAATTTTATTTTAATTCACACATAGGTATCCATAAACTAGATGGATAGGCAGTCGCTCCATGTAAAATACCGGTATTCAGCTGCATCCTGTTAGACTGGAAGCCGACCCCAACAAAGTTGGGAAAAGGCTAGGCAGATGATGATGTATCCATAAACTCATACCTTCAACTCTTGGGGGTAGACAAAAACTACAGAACGCCTCCTCCTATTTATTTTTTATATTTTTTTGTCATCGCCTAATTCGACAGCATTGATTTCTATTGAAACTAAAACAATACGCTTACCGCGGGGACGAATAATTACCGACGTTTTTAAATGAAAATAAGAATTTGGGGTCGCAGTTCAGTCGGTCACCATTCAAACCCTTTTACAACACAATATGCAAATCACTCGTGCATCCATTTGCATCTGATATCATATGGGACGTTGAGTTCGCTTTAGACTTTACATTCTGTTTGTTCATTTATTGATTGAGTGCAATTTACGGCGAAAATTAGGTGTTTTAATGCAAATAAATATTGATGACTGTAATGCCTAATATGAATATGTGGGTACAGTCGAACTTAAAAATGGGTAAAAAATTATAATATTTTTATATAGGGCCGGGACTATTGCAACATGCAATTTAATTGATAAAGGAAACGTAATGTAACTTCGCGAATGTGGATGCTTATGCATAGTGATAGCGGAACGATCAATGTACAGGTGGACTTTGTACTGTCACTCACTACATTTAATGTTGGGTCAACGTCCGAGATACCATGTTGCATTACACCATAGTATAAAGAGAGGAAGTAGGTTATCTCCGGCACAATCCGCGATATAATTGCCTACTGTCTCAGGATTGTCACTTTTAGTTAAATTTTAATTCAGTGCCAATAAATAGGCAAGGGTCGGGAAGTTGTATTTTTTACTTGTATTGTCTGGGTACCTAAACGATGATGAAACCTTTCACGATGAAAGAAAGGGCGACGGGCCAGCAGACGAGCGGCGCGGGCCGGTGATGAGCACGAGTAAACGGTAGGTAACTGATAGTACCTACTGTCACCAATTCATTAGTTTAAAGCCCGGCCCTTGCCAAAGATAACACATATCTCTGTATAACTAATTCAGTGATCATTAGTCAATAAAGTTCAACAATGGTTTTCCTAACAAACACAGAAATGTATTCAAGATTCATAGCAGTATTATTAATAAAAAAAGGATAAAATAAACACCCAAACACACAGCAATACGTTCTCCTGCGATTATCACACATTTTTCATTCATTTAGCGGTGCCGAAAAGCCGTGACGCGCGAACCTCGTGCTATGTTAGCCCCGACAGGCGCGCTGCGAAACGGGCCGAGATTTGTTTAAGTGTGCGTGCGGCGACGCATAGATACTTTGGCGCACACATACAAGCCGCGCGTGGTGCGTTTGTATGAAGATAACGTACCTACTTCCTCTCTTCATACTATGATTACACTGCTGATTACACTCGAGTGTTACACATAAACCAACATTAATCATTTTTGTATCATGAGTGTAAAATATATCTTTAAAGTCAAATCTAGTTTCTCAAAATCGCTGCTAGACTATGTCAATGTCAAAGTTCAAATAACTATTAAACTTGCGACCTATCTCGTATCATTTAGGGCATAGACACGAGTAGTTAAAGCACTAATACTTAATAAAAAATAAAGTGCGTTACTTTATGTGGATTAATCCACGACGTTTCTCATGTAACCGCGGTTAAGACAATATTTTTATTACCTTCTGTTTTTCTATATGTAGATTTAAAACATGTCAGTAATGATATTCAGAAAACGTTTCTGATCTCACCTCTGTTATTTTTTTTTATATTTGTGTTGATAAAACCAGGGATGATCCCACGAACAATTTCGCATGTTACTGAGATGGATTCTTAAGCACCTCCATATTACATAAGGTATTCGCCCGTTAGCAGAAATGTCAAGGTTGTAAGTAGGTACGTAGATCATGAACAACTTCCTTTCCTTAATGGAAATATTTTAGCACAAGGGTTTATTCGTGGCTTTGTTAGAGAATGAAATTGGAGTTCTATCCCAAATCCAGATTCGATTTTGAGCTGGATCGTTAGTATGTATTCTATGTATGGGGACGCATCGTGTATGCATACATGAATAACAATATTCGCACACTTGTACTTGCTGATTAAACAATCGGTGGGTACCTACGTATGTATGTATCAAACAGTATTGAAACAGTAACAATAACATTACAACGCAACTTCCCAAAAGATAACATTGATCTACCTCGGAATCGTATTTAGAGCATCTGTTAAATCTAGTTTTGTAACTGCAGCCACTAAACTAAAACGACTCACCTACCTACTACATTTAGAAACCAATAAAAAAAAGCATCGTATTATCAAAAGCTACACTCAAATTGAACTCATTCAAAAGTAAAAATATAAACTCATGACAATAGATAAGAAGATAACGACTGAATAAATTGTTACTGCGATTGTTATGACAGAAGTAACGACAGATGTTCTACCATCTACCCTAACTAGGGAGCTCTCCCGCACTAGAAATTAAAACTTTCCCCATTCCGGGGCTAAAATTATGTTCCTGAATTTAATGATCAACGTAAACAAGGAATATTCAACCGAAAGTAAAGCTTCATTTTTATCGATTCACAAACAAAATTAACCGAGTTAAAACAAAAGAGTTTTATTAGACAATTTTAGGTTATCTTTGTCCACTATTTGACCTCAGCTATTCATAATTCAATTTATAATGAGAAACCTTAGATATACATAGAATAAATTATTACATTTGCCAAGTAAATTGCGAAATATGAAAACGTATCAGAAATCGGTTTAGAGTAGTAGACAGCAAGTTTTGTGTATTACAATCCGATTAGGTACTTCGATAGACCCTGTCGGAATTGATTGGAATTCTATCCTTCACAATGTTAATAAATACCGTCTTAAAAATAAGAAAAAAAATCGACAATATTTCAGAGGTATCTACTTCGTTTTCTGATAAAAGTTCATGATAGTATAAAAAAAATTATTAATCTGTCTGGTACCACGGTGAGTTATTTTCTTTAATAGATTCGTGCTCAAGTGGTCCGACTAGACATCAAGAGCTATGGACGTATTAAGAAAGTTGCCAATCCAGCTTAGGCTTGCGATCGTGTACTTCATAGAAGCACTTTTCTTGTGAATAATATCCATATACTTTGTATGATGGATTGGTAACATCGTTGCCTGAACTAATTCACCATTCAAAAATTTATTTAGCAGAATTAGAATTTTGAAGTACTTAGGAGCAACGATTTATCTAGCCACTAAAAGGTTCGTCATAATTTTTGTCACGTCTTAAACTTTCAAATAACTAACTGACTCCAAAGTTTACCCTTTACTTTTAGAAATTCATTTGAATAAAGAAAAAAAGTTAAAATCCTTTTTAACTGGGTATTCTTCTTGCGTACACAAAGGTAAGGAAAGATCCACAAAATAATATCTATTTGAGATGATAAACAATAATACTGCAATTAAAATACAGTTTGAAGAGTCCCAAGTTTACATTTGGATTAAGTTTTCCTTTTGATGTTTATTTTTGAATGAAGTCCATGTTGGACAATGGAAACATTAACGGGGCCGTGTAAATAGTATAGCTACTTGACATTCTTTTCAATGCGCCAAACAAATTAAAAACTGGAATAAGAAAATAAATTGGCTGTATCCGAAAAAAGTTGAAATGATAATATAATGGGTTTACAACATCGTGTGGATATTTGGCGTCAGTACCTATTACATTATGGTGGGTAAAAAAGGGATGTAACATTTACATCGTGTCCTCAATTAAGATTCGGTGTCATAAAGGGCCAATGGGTTTCGCTCGCGACTGTACTTCGTTATCATCCCAGATAGAAACTCGCTCACGAGTTGTGGGTCCGGATCGAAAGCGCAGTTTTATGGTTTTTCTGTGCGTGTGAGGCACTGAGGCCACATTGCACGAGTGCCCGACAAGTAGAGTAGGACGGAACATGGGAATCACTTCCCATACACACTTACTACGCTTAATGTTGACGGCTGATTGATATTTTATCCCAACTTCCGTCTCGGCATATAAAACAGAATTGGATGTATTTTCTCATACCAAAAAAATTTTACGTATGAATTAAATATTTCGAACTAAGATTTAAATCTAAGGCTTTGGCGCTTTTCAGTATTTACATATCCGAACAATAATTCTTCAGTATGTTTAATTCATCGGCCCCGACCTACATTTGTTTAGGTTGCCAATTAAATAATTTTAGTTGTTCTAATTTTATTTGTGCCATACTTATTCGTTACGTTTGTTAAAACTTTGGATGCATAAATGTTAGTTAAACTATGTGTTTAAATTATAATGGTATACCTACCTATTGCGTAGTAAATAGATTTCACTTATATAAATTGCGAATTGCTGTAATGTCATTGTTTAATAAAATTGTATTTTCATTACCGTACCTAATTCTATTTGGTTTGTTTTTCGCACTAAATTACTGAATATATCGACAGCCGTTTCGATGTTGGCGTTCCAATGAATACAAATCGGATGCTGTCGGTTATATGCGATAGAGTGTCGATTAGTAGCATGTATTTTTCGATTATTTAGTAGCTATCATGTGTATTAGTAGAGTGCGATCGATCTAGGCACCTGTTTCACTTGAAGCAGACTGACCCAGCCGGATTTAGCGGCATATCGACTCATGTTTATAAACTACAATTTTAATAGGTGGATAGGGTTAACAAATTATGCAGGAAATTGCTTCACATAATTATCGTAAATTAATAATAAACAGCCGAGCATCGCCACAACAAAGATAGAGTAGATCTAACAATAATATTATTTGTCGACGTAATAATAAAATTATCAACATTGTTGACACAATAAACACTCGCAAAATAATAGTAAGTTATCATTAAATTGTTATTAGAAAAGAACTGAAATTCAATCATTTGTTTTTGCTGTTCTAACCTAAACATAAATTCCGAAATAATTAAAATACGAATTACTATTTAAATAAATTAAAGCCGCAGTTGTTACCAAAATTCATGACAAAAGGAACCGTAAAAATCACACCGTCACTTTGCAACAGTCACAACAAACCTCCGTCACACGTTATAGAAAGCAGTAATCGACGCTGCGTAAGTAAATAAAAATAAGAACAGCGACGCGTAATGAGTCGCGCGGGAAAGGGGCGCGAGCGAGCGCGGCGAGCGCCGGGACTAGAATGCGGGGGCGCGAATACACCACCAGCATCCAGCTTTTCCCGCCCCCCTCCCGTGCACCCACACGCCCCCCGCACCCCCACGTCTGATAACCTGCTACTTCGGAAGTCACTAAACTCCGTCATGAATGTTACCCAGGCACCACCACCCGACTTGTGAAAGAAAATGTGAATTTTATTGAAAAGGGGTCGGTGTTGCGCCACTAACCTCTCTTTGTGTGAAAATCGATGCTTTATCGCCTATTAGGTGTTACGAAATCAATTGTGTTGCGGCCGAGAATGTTAGCGTTTCTCGCCACTAAAAGCTTTGTAAAACTTAAGTTCGTGTTGTAGTAATATCGTAAGTGGAGAAACGGCGACCAATCTTTAAATAAACCTCTACATTTTAATAAACTTTTAACAACGTGATTATGCTGCAGGTAATAACTGTAATAAACTTCTCAAAATTGAGAAGTTCTTAACCATATACTTAAAAGAACAAAAACAATTTTCCAGGCTCAGTTGTCATAAAAAACTTAAAGTAAGAGCATGAATATTTTTTTTATTAATTAGTGATCCTAATTCAAATGTTCCTCTACTTTCAGCATTGATATTCTACAAGACTGCTTGGCGTATCCCGATGAGCTGAGCTCTCAATTTGCGTCCAATATTAGATACATCCACATTGCTTGGAGCGACATACAACAAGTATGCTTGCTGTGAAGACAACGCAACAATACAATGCACGGTAAGTAAGGCTTCTTCATTTTTGTACGCACAACAAACACGTAAGGTTAGGGTAATGTTTTTAACTTTTGTGTTGTCCTTGACTAAACATATTGTACATTCCTTTACTACGTTAGAATCCGAGTAAATTATAGCAGCGTTCTGTACCAAAACCCATAGAAGACAGATGTCGGTGTATGACTAAAAAAATTCTTAGTATCTTCAAAATGGGTTCAGGAATAGCTACGTATTTCAGTATTTGTACTTACCAACCTAATTGAGTGTTATCCCAAAATATATTCGAGGACACAACTAAAATACCTACTACAGAAATTGGTTACTATTTTCCACCTGAATCTGATGCAACTTTCAGACAAAAACCAAAACACTAACTGATACGAAATAATGACTTCTTGCGTCAGACGTCAGGTAGTTATTCCTTTTTCCCATATAATTATGGTGCGCGCAATTCGCCGAAGCTCAGCGCAAGCGCCGCTTACATTGCATCAGTCAACGACACCTGTCAGATCCTTTCCAAAGAACTTAATTACATCTGATGAAATTCTACATATTACGTTTACACTCCTTTAATTAGATTCCTTTTCAGCAGTTAAGACTTTAATTTACTTGAAAGACTGGATATTTTATATCAGAACGATTATTTTATTTTAGTTAGCTATGTAGTGAAATTGGAATATTTTTTTATTCAGTTGAGATAACTCGAATGATATTTTTGACGGCACGGTTGGCGCAGTGGTTAAGCGATTGACTGCTGCGCTGCGTGTCGCGGGTTCAATTCCCGCACGGAACAAATATTTATATGACCTGCATGTATTTGTTCCGAGTCTGGGTGTTTTTCTATCTATAATATGTATGTATTTACAAAAAAAAAAAATGTATATAAGTAGTTTATCAGCCATCTTGTTACCATAACACAAGCATTAGGTTGCTTAGCTTAGGACTAGATGGCGCTGTGTGAAATGTCCAGGGATATTATTATTATTATTATTTTGAATTTTCAGACGCAGTTTTATAAAGAAGAATGACCAAAAATCGTACCAAAAAGTCTCATGCATCATAATATCAAAATCAAAACATTATAATAATTATTTTCATATGTTTTTACAACATTACGCGTCGGGGATTTGATTTTTGAACAGGGAATTTAATTTAAAGTAAAAAGGTGTTGATATTTTTTTTATTCCCTTTACATAACGTTCCGTTTCAAAAGCGCCTGTCTGGGTTCGAACCTACGACCTACAACTCGTAAGTCGCGGCCGTTACCACTGGGCCACCACTGCTCCTGTCCTAGAACCAAAAATTCCAAGATATTTGACATCTACCAACCCGCACTGGGCCCGCGTGATAGATAATAATAGCCCACTCCCTCTCGAAGAGAGGAGGCCTGTGTCCCAACAGTGGGAACTTATTTAATATATTTTAATTATGACCTATAATTTAATAACCTAGTTTAATTCGAGGTAAATATGTTTGTTGTATGAAACATTTTCAGATCAAGGTTATTATGATGCTATTAAACGTAAACCTAAGTAGTACCTAAGTAAACTTGAATTCGAATTTTCCTGGAATTCTAGTAATAATCCTGTTGCGGTCCGTTCTTATTGGGCCTTTCAAAATAACTTAAGATATTTCATTAAACTTGTTCCCCACCTCTAATTACAATGTCTACCAAATCCGATATCGAATAAAAAATCGAGCATCAGTATCGTCACAAAAAAGATGAACTTTGTGTACGTAATCGACGTACATAAAGTTCATGAACCAACTTGATACAATATTGTCTTGGTAGTGGTTAGATCCGTGACCGCAACATAATACCAAATCATACCTGTTAACTTTGCCTGTTTTAGACTTCGCCAAGAGGCTTAGCAAAGTCAGCACGGCAGTGTTAACTTTGCACATCTTGCCGTCTGCGGCCGTAATAAACGGGCAGGCTGCTATCCGATAAATGTTGGCACTTAGAATAGTCACCTACATCACCGACCAAAACTACATAATATTGTGCATTTCATA
The DNA here is from genome assembly GCA_951799955.1 of Apamea anceps. Lineage (NCBI taxonomy): Eukaryota > Metazoa > Arthropoda > Insecta > Lepidoptera > Noctuidae > Apamea > Apamea anceps. The sequence goes on from OX637501.1 coordinate 8,915,670, forward strand.
CATTTCTCGTAAACTGTAAACCTATACGGTAAACGGTGGTTTAATTGGTTATTTAAATGTCAACTCCACGTTTATAGGATGGAATAGGTCCAGTATAACCTCCTTACATACTTTCTATTATTTATAGAGTATACCCCTTTTCAAGAAGCCCTAAACAGGGTGGAAGGGACATCGACAAGTTTAAAAATACCTACACGGTAAAAATGTATGGAAAAAGAGATAAAAAAAATTTGTAGTGAAATTTTGTACGCTGGGGGGATGAGAACCATGTGCTGAATTCATGGTAACAGTTTGCGCGTCGATGTCCCTTTCACCCTATAGGTATATATTTAAAAATGCATCACGCCTTCTTTTACCCGAAGGTTTATGCAGAGGTGTACCTATAGTTGGTACATCCACATTTCGCCAGATATACAACTTCCTACTACTAAACGTTTTCTTGCAGTGTGATGGTTATCTATAAAACTTTTTTGAGAAAAAAAACAACCGACTTCCAAAAACGACACTATAAAATGAAAAATAACTTTAATTTCGGAAGTCGGTGTCGTTGGGTTCGCATTTTCATTGTTTGCCACCGACTTCCGAAATTAAAGTTATTTTTCACTTTATAGTGTCGTTTTTGGAAGTCGGTTGTTTTCTTTTTTTCAAAAAAGTTTTTATTTTTCACTTTTAAGTTGTAATTTTTACCAGTAATTTTGGTTTAAAAACCAAACTACCGAACCGTTTTTGATGAAATTTCTATGGGACCATTTGGCAAGTATACCTTTTCCAACAAATAAATAATTTTTCAAATCGGTTGGCAAGCGACGGAGTTATGCGCGAACAAACAAAAAAAAAAATACATACATCCGAATTGAGAACCTCCTCCTTTTTTAGAAGTCGATTAAAAAGCGTCTTGCAACATTCGTATGTCTTTGTTATTTGACTCACCGACTAGCCACCAGACACTGGTAACGAGCTAAACAGTCGGCTATAGCCTAATAGGTGTGAAGCCTTACCCTCTCCAATTAATGGGTTAGTGCTAGCAGGACTATTGTCATCGGTTCGAATCATTCAATTCCCGTTTATCCCCTTTAGGTCCTATTAAATGCTTAAATATCTGTATTGCCTTTAGCTTGTTGAAGTCAAAATCAATTAAACTGATGCAATCTGTTGGACTTTAAATATTCACTGTTCTCGACACAGTGAAAATAAACAGGAAGTTAACGAGGTACTGCGACTACTTGGTAGTAAAATTAAAGCATAAATAAAAAAACATACAGTAAAAAATACAGTATATGCAGGCTGTGCTAAAAACATACCGTTGATTAACGATCCCACTGTAAATGAGCTAGAGTTTTCTAAACGTCTACACAATATATTTATTGTTTTGCTTCCGACTCCCGAGCAAAGGAAAACATCGTTAGGCCACCCGCGGAAAAACCCGAAAAGGCGTGTTTAAACAAAGATATGATAAAAATGGTTATCCCTAATGCTGGGCGTTTAACACGGATGGTTGACAATGATTACTATCTCGCAATGGTACAGGATTCTCATAAAATCAATTCCAACAATATTGACAGAATCATAGTTGTAAATTGATATGTATTAAGTTTTTCAAACCTAAGAGGTGCGTGGTAACCACTTGTCAGAGGTCTTATTTCTCAAATGAATATATTACTTTAATAAAGCGTTGTTATGTCTTTCTGGGTAAAATAATTCATGATCTACCGACGATTTGAAGCATGAAATCAGCCTCTTCCAAAAAAATCATGCTCTTCCAAAGGCAAAAGGCTTTATAATTATGTGAGTGATAGGTACTAACGCAATTTACGCATTCGTTTCATACTGTTGATTTTCCATGAACGAAAAAGCTCAGAAATGAGTTTTGATTTAATTAACCTATCCGTTTTTATGTGAGCCTTCGCAGAAATAGGGATCAAGGCAAAAAAATGAACACGTCACAGAAATAATAAACTAAAGACCTTGTAAAAATAACCAAATTGCCTTTTGGCTTTTATGTCAAACCAAAGAGGCATAAACAGCCTGCTACTACAGCTATTTAAAGATAAAAAGAAGTCACGAAGCCTATTTCACTCACAAAACTAAAGTTCGAAAACAATATGGCACCAACATTTCCAATTTAGTTTTTTGTTAGGCCTCTGTATCTAGAGTTACTCAAGAAAACTTATTTCACACATCATTTATCAAAACTGATCTACCGCAATAGGCTTGTCGGTTTTGCGCAATTTACGCCTATGTAGCTTAGTTTTAAAAAAAGGTTTCCATTGGAAGAGTTCAAACTACTTTCATAAATATTAATTTCTGTAAATATATTGCGTGCTATTTAGTTTTGGAATCCATTGAGGAACGTATGATTGCTGCAGCTTTTATGAAATTTAAATAGCTGAGTACAGAATGAATAGCGCAGTCTGACGTGAATGCAACTTTGTAATACGTATTAGAGTCATTTAAAATTTTCTGTGTGGTAGGTCAATAGATAATCGGCTATGTGCGGTTCTTTCCGTCAGGGCATAAGTAGTATGACGCGGGCAATGAGTAATACGTTACTTTCTTGTTTGTTGTACAGTTCCATATAGAAAGAAGAAAATACACCTACCTACGTATATATGAGTACGTTTGGAAGAGCTGAAGGAAATTGAAGGACTTTTGGTGGAGAATTGTCATCAAAACCGGACGTGTTTTATACGATCGTTGGAAGGGGACGATAGCAAAAGCAGGTACAAACAAATCTATAAGCTCAATTACTTGTGTTTTTAAGCAATCCGCAGAAAATAATTATGAACTAAGTATATAAAGTCAAAATCAAAGCATTTATTTCAAATAGGCACATAAAATGCACTTTTGAACGTCAAAAACGTATAAAATTGCTTCTTAGTATATGCAAAGTATAGCAAAAGTAGGTCGGTAACTATGTAAGTTCCCATTTGAGAATCATCGTCATTCTCCTGCCCAATTTATTTGGGGTCGGCGCAACATGACTTTTTCTTTCCGTACTTCTTTATTAGTCGTCCTTTCTTGCAATATATTTTTTCACATAGTCCATCCATTGTTTCTTTGGTCTTCTCCTACTCTTAATTTTCGTCTAAAAGATAAAATTTTCAGTAAGGTAATTGTATAATCTTTAACAAACATAATTTTGTTCAGAAACAATGACTAGATGAACCACAATCTGAAGTCCAATTGTTATAACAAATAAATGTTATTACACAAAATGATAATAAAATAAGTCGTCACAAACGTCTATAAATATAAACATCAGGATGAACATCTGTCTGTGTTTTACTGCGTCTAAATAATAACCGATAGTATCTTATCGTTGTGGGCGGAAAATTGCATCAGGGAAATGTCCACCGAGTGATATCCCCGAGTTATTACGTTTTACGCATACATTCGCAAAAATATATTCTGTTTGTGAATTTTACAATTCAAATTAAAAAGTTCGGTTTTGACTGAGGTTTTAATGCTCCCACGAGTTGTGTTTGATGACTGTTTTGTTACGTATGTATGTTACTGTGGGTCTTATGGGAATCGAGTTTTCATGTAGCATTTTAAACTGTGTGTAGTCATGTTTTATTCATTTTAATTTGAATAACACAGTAAAGTCCGTGTTTTTACTAAGGCAGCAATTCTTAAGAAATGTTTTGATTTCAAATTGAGAGGCTCCGTTAGAAATTATAAACCTGGAAAAGGGTTGAAGTATTCCCACAGAATGTTCATTAAACTTCTAAAAAGCTATTTCTAAAAATAACCCGGTTTTGTCAAATACAAGCACGAATTTTGGTTTAGTGAAATGTTTAGTTAGTATAATTTCGACATAAATCTTGTATTGTGACGCAAATTCCGTGTTTACACCGATCAAGCTGTGGGTAGGTGTCAGCCACACACGTGTAACGTTACTGGAGCAATGAGGCTCGACGACATGACACTTGACTGACTCTCTCGTTAATTTGTAACAGAAATATATTAAACCGAATGCGGGTATATATAAACTTAGAACCACAATTCAAGACGCACGGAAGGCAAAATGGCGACGCGCAATTCCTAAACTCGGTTCGGTTATTGCTCACAGTTTACTTTTGAGATAAAAAACGTCTATGACAGTAACGCAGATTTATTCTAACTAGACGTGACAGAGAAATTGTATAAAACGGAAACTACGAGTTTTGGACCTTTTATACCCTCGCCCTTTTTACGTAATTTTTTCGAAGCTAGAGAAACGTTTGCGTAAATGCTATTATTGGAATTTGTCCAGATAATATTCCTGCTATCATTTTTTTAAGAAATGCTGACTTAGAAAAATTATAGGTCCCAAGAAAACACTAAGCAATTCTTGAATTAATTTAATTAGGGAGGTGCCTTTTTAGAAATAAGTAAAGTTACACCCAGATATGATTCAGCTAAGTAATAAATTTATTTTTCCAGAGGACCACGCAAAATCATAAAAGTATTAAAAATATATAAGCATTAGTGAAATTAAAAGAGTAGGTAAGGATAGTTCTGTTGACTGAAAGGTCGCTCCTAGAACTCCTAGTTAGGTAGTCTCAAACACACTAAGCGGACTGAAAATATTCGTGAACATTTTTATACCGACGAATGATATCAAATTGGTATTATTCATGTACGAAGATATAAAATCGATGGCAGCCTGTCATCTACACATGAATCATTAATGAGTGCGCTCAATAGGCGGCGCGTCCGGCCTGTCACATCCAGTAATACGCTGATATTTTAGGGACAGCCTCCGTCGCCAACTCCGCTCGCTCCCCAAAGATTTGCACAGACCTTCGAATAGAAGATTGAGAACTATTAAGGCTCCCTCGATCCCCACCATTGTACACCAACGTCGCCTTTTATTCCCCGTGAAATATATATGTAATGCGTTAAAAGTTCAAACCTTAAACGGGACATAAAACCTTAATTTTATTGTTGGCATCGCGGCGGATAAAAGTTTTAAGCGATTTCATTGTTTGTTTACATCAGCTTTGAAACTACTTGAGAACTGTAGTTTGAGATTACATTTAGAATGACTTGGAAAGTAATGCAATTTGCTTGTAAACACACAATTCAATTCATACTTTGAAATTATTTGATTGCGCTTATTATTGGGTTATGCTAAATAAGCCATTTGGTCAGTGATAATGAGTTCAATGTCACAGCCTTCCTTAACTTGATTATTCTCTATCGTGCTGTCCTCATTTACGGATTCAATAAAGGCCGTATCGGTACCGAGTCGTTTCGCGTTAATTAAGATTTTCTAATAGTGCTAGAGTGCAATAACAGTAACAGTTTAATGCACTAATAGCGACAATATCTGCCGATAGCGACCCTCCGGATACGCACGACCCACTTACAGCGTACCTATCTATATCTATTTCTATCAAATGCGCAGATACGACACTCGTTCTACGAGCCTACCAGTAGACAGCTGACCGACTTTAATCATAACTAATACTATTAAATACATAATCTTATGTAAGAAACTGAAGATAGTAACAAGCAGGTTTGTGTAGCTATATATGTAGGTGAAAATTGATGCGATATATTTTTAAAATAACCTACGAGCCTACCTACGTATTCTCCAAGCTGATTCATTCTAAAAACAATAAGCCTAAAAATAAAGAAAGCTATTATTTTCTAATCTCTATAAAATATTCCCGAGAGTCGTCGCATCGGAAAGGTTCCCGATTCTTACACAAAAAGTCGAGGGATAAGTTAGTGAGTTCCCTGGACAGTTGGTCACTCTTCCTTGTTTGCTCAAGTTGGTTTGTCACCGTTAGTTAAGTGCTAATGAGAAACGATGTGGGGATAATGAAGATAGAATGTGTCACTATTGGATAACTATTTTTATTGAGGTTTTTGGGACAATAGTAACTTTTTTTTTTTAAGTACTGTTACTATCGAAAAATGATTCGCTACGTATACGAAAACAGGGCGGTGATTGCCCAGGGGTATCCGCCCCAACTTATGGAGTGGTACTGCTCTCAAAACGGCGAAGGAAAACATCGTGAGGAAACCAGCATTTCCTAGGACCAAAAATTCTAAGACATGTGACATTCACCAAACCGCATTGGGCCCGCGTGGTCGATTATGGACAACTCTCCCTCTTGAAGAGAGGAGGCGTGTGTCCCAGCAGTGGGAACATTATAGACTGATTATGGTGTGCTGATGCTGTGTGTGTACTATAAAAATGTTTACGCTTTCATTTTGCGTTCTTTTTCCGCAAAACATATTTTCTTATGAACCGTCTATGTTTTATAAGTAAGATGATTGATGTACCAGTTGTCATGTTACAATATAAAACGCTCAAAACCTAAAACACCAAGCTCTTCGTCAATTAACTATTCCTACAAAATCATAGTCCCATGTGTATTCTGACGAGTACTCAGAGTCAATATATTCTTCGCAACACGCTCCCGAATGGAAATGAGTTCGAAAAACTCGTGTCACCGCGGAAATATTGTTTGTTTGTTAACGTGATACGAGCCCAGGAAGTTGACAAACGTGATGAAAAAAATATTGGAAAAGTTTGCTATGCGAGCTCTTTAAGCGAAGCCAATGATGTTCCAAGAGATTTACGTGATATTGCGAAAACAGGTTCTGAAGCCTTACTATTGCATTTTTAAGAAGTGTTAAATGCGTAAACAAATATCAAGTCACCTGAAGGCCAATTCTCGTTCTTGAAAACGATCAAATTCCAGCCGCAATCACATCTCAGCGATAATCAATCTCAAAAACTTGTCTAAAATTCAGGTAAACAAGAGGTTTTGTGACAGATAGAGACAGATTAGAACGCGAAAGTTCTTAAAAATACGAAAATTGCCCCTCTGGCCATCACAAAAGGTATTTAGAATGACCAAGTATTAAAATCCTTTGAATTCTGTGAATTCGAGTGCATTTGCTCACAATTGTCTTTTGTGCGATTTTCAATTAATTTCCTTTTTTATCCGTAGAATATTATATGCCTCTGGCTACCGTATGTTCTTCCAATGCATCACTGGCCTATGATAAACTATTAGTAAATGGTGAATAATACTATTACACATATTATGCTGTCATTGTTTTAACAACAAACGCACTCTACATAATTCATTTGTTTACAATAAGTGTGTAATCGCACTTCCTTTTTTAGATAACACCATCCAGTATCGTGCTGACAATATTTATAACACACCAGCTTTGGCTCGTGACTTCGTTCGTGTGAAATTTGTTGTTCCACCGACCATCGCATCGCATCGCATTGCCTGCACGCGCTATTACTACATTTTTGCTTAGCTTTCTTTCTGTAACTTTCCCGGCTCCTGGTGACGGTTAATGAATGGATGGTTATGGTGAGCCTTCCTCAAGAATTAGGCTATTAAATGCAAAAATATTTTTCAAATCCGACCGGTAGTTCCAGAGATTAGCGTTTTCAAACAGACAAACAATCCAACTATTATTAGTAGTATAGATAGATTACGACACAATCGTTACTCTCAATGAGTTAGTTATCACAGCGTTATTCAAATTTTGAGTTAATAATGATATCTCGAACCAATTAACAAAATAAATATAATCTGTCATGAAAAATAAATCAAGGCATCAAAATATAAAAGATTTTTTCAAGAATACATGTTTATATTCCAACTTTGCTTATAAAAGCTACGAAATAGTGTAGTCGTCGTAAATTTGCTTTGTTAGCAAGATTTTTAAAGTCTCTCCAACAAGCCCGCCAGGTTATATCAGACAAAAGAGGTTCACTTAGTGCCTCATAATGGTGCTCATAGACGGGCCACTGAAAGAAAATTAATTTATACGTTGGCCCGCTTAGAAGAAAAATTACAAAAGGTAATTAAACAAGGCGTCCTTCTTCATTAGCCGAGCTTGGACGCCCTTTGTTGTTTGAAATGAATTTATTTGTCTCACCCTGTAGTAGGTGTTTACTCATTTTAATAATGACAAGTGACAGTTGAAAGGGATGTTTGACCTCTTGGTGTGTGAACATCATTTACAGTTAGTCGCGAAATAACTTGTTGGCCAAGAACATTTTTAAGAGTACCTACTGTCTGAGTAGCTACATACCAATTCGTTCTGTGTTCGAGTATTTTTCAATAAGTGTCCATTTTGTTCAACTGTCACCCGAGTGACAGCCCTATCATTTATTGTTGTAATAAGATAAAATAATGCAATAAACCGTAATGAATAATTTATTGGTCGGAACGATAACTAATATTATTGAATTATCCTATTGACAGCGAGACCGAACGAGAAAATAAACATTTATATTGATTTATGAAAACTATTAATTTTTAATTACATGCACAATGTTACCATTACTCTGGATTTATGTACGTAACTTGCAGTACTGAACGTTTTTCGATAAAAGTGTAGCACGTTGCCGGGCAATAACACGGTGGAATATGAGACTCATGACATTTTTATCTTATTTTAGAAAACAAAGTTTCACTGGATGTAATAAATCAAGGGAATGGGCCATTGAGAAATATCTCTTCTATGAACTTGTCTTTCAAAGTGTCAACATACTCATTTTGATTCAATAACCTTTTGTTATATAACATAAATACAATGTTGCCATCGATATACTTATCCCAACAATATTGAATCATTTAGGTACCTACGCTTGTATGTTTATGCTTAGATTTTAGACTATCTTCATCAGATGATAATATCATTTGACTAGCTAAAATCAGAACTTGCTCATCTTAAATTAATTCATCTTTGCTGTAGTTTAGTTAAATATCCACTTCCCTTGTAAAGCTAAATTGTTTGTGAGGTCATAGACATTGGTTGGCAAACAGAAACTTGAAACTCCCAACCCACATGCCTTCCTGCGTGGGTTTTGTTGTTTCTTTCCTTTGAAACACAGGTCATACCTGAATAGCTTTTCCCGCAAGTGGAAATAAAAACAAGAAAATAATACATGTATTTCTTTTAAGTGGTACGGTTTTATTTCGCGACGTCAGACGGGCGTATGCAGGGACATCCCTGGCTTCAACAGTAACACTTTTGTTCAGGCTTGTACCGCATGTCTTGAAACAGACATGTGAACAAGATCCCCCTGAACAGTTGTGTTGGGGTACAGTCGGTAATATAAATGCGAAGTTGTCGTCTTAAAAGAGCCATTTAGGGAAGACGTGTGGAGTGTAGTGTTACTCTGTGACGGGTCGCTAAGCACTTCGCTTAGTACACAATACTACGTATACAGCAACATTTTTCCTTTAGTCAGCTGAAGTTAAGAAGATAAATTGTGCAGCAAGAGTCTGTAAGCGAGCTTTTAACCATAATGTTTTTTCTATCCTGTCTAGGGTGAACAAACTCGAATAGCTTTTTAATCGACTTCAAAAAAAGGAGGAGGCACTCAATTCGATTAATTTTTTTATGTTTGTTAGCTTAGGACACCGTCATTTATAAACTGATTTGAAAATTCTTGAAAGGGTATTCTTATACGGTCCCATATAAATTTGGTAAAGTTTTAATGAGTGGTTTTAGAGTTAGCTTCAATAGTAAGTTTTTTTTTTACTTAGGGCCGATTTTTCAATCGACGGACAGTTTTTATTCGTGGAATAAAATTGACGTCTGACAGATTTTGTATAGAAGAACTGTCAAAAATTCAAAATTATTAATCGGATAAAATTATCTGGCGTTGGAAAAATCAGCCCTTACTGTATGTGGATGGTTTAATAATAACTTCTTGCCATTGTTATTTACTTAGCAAGTGTAGGTATACAAATTTGTGTGGGGTAGGTACCACAACTCAACCTGATATAAAGTGATGAAAAACAACTTTATTTTTCACTTTTTAAACAAAATCGGTTGTTTTTTTTTTGTAATAGATTTTTTTTTGCTTTTTTTTTCTTTTCTAATAACTCAGATATTAATCATTTTATAACGAGAATAGAAACAGTAAATAAGATACTTACTATTTTTCGTGTATTTTAGTTGTCCACCCCGTCATCTTCTTATTAATCTACGCTAGAAAATCTTCTAACATTTCACCTATACGCAATGTCATACGTCAACCTTCAAATAACAAGTGGCTGGTCACATAATTAAATAATAACAAGATAAATAAACTCAGTGCCCGCCCACTGATAAAACAATGCTCATTTTCTTAAGGCAATTGAAGAGGTTCACTCAGGCATTTGGGAGTTATTTTAGTGGCTTAATGTAAGAACACTAAACAGGCTAGGAAGATCCATGCATTGAAGGGATAGGTTTTTTTTTTAATTTTATGTCGGTTATGTACAGTATCGCTCAAAACTCCAGTGGCATGCTAAGGACTACATTGCTATGAACTGTGCGAGCACGATACAGCCAGTGCGTGTGCGTGTATGAGTGATGTCTCAACATTCCACAGATAGACTAATGAACTGACGTCGCACTACGCGAACTAACATTATATTTCTGTTGCATTTAGAATACGCGTCAGAGTGGCGACTTGTTCTTACCATTGCATTGCTAAAATTCACGCAAATGTAACATGTGCTGGTAGCTGTTTGGGCTAAGCAATGGATTCACGATCAACGAAGTCCGAGTTCGAATCTTAATTACAATTGTGTGGCTGTTTTTTGTTTCTTTGATACCATAATAATACTTACTTAACTATGTGATTAGGTATGTATTATTTTTTTTATTTGTTTTATTAATCTTTTCGGTGTTGGAAGGTGGAATTAAAAAAGTCGTGCTGAATATGAAGCCTAACCCTTTTGACTAGATTTGAAGGTCTTTTCATCTGAAGACATGGTAGTATTCCAGTCAAAATCTAAATAATCACGTGCGAAATGTCATTCTTGTTTACTTATGTCTTTCTGTCAAGAAGGGCTTTTTAGCTGGTCTTCTGTGATGCAAGCCTTCAGCGTGGAGGGCACGGCGAACAGTTTACAATGAGGTGTCGAATAAGTAATACCGCAAACTGTAGTTGGTGTGAAACCATTTTTTTCATACTCGCTCACCAAATTTCGTCAATTATAGGCTGTTGTATGTATGTATCAAATTGACAGACTACATCAATTAGCTGAGTTATAACCATTTCATACAATTGTCAAAGAATGACAGTTGTGACTGGAATTGGTGGGTATAGGTTATTATGGACAATTTAAGTTGATTGGTTAATCTCTTACACAATGAATTTCCTTGAATTTACCACCTAACTATAAACCTGCAGCAGCTTTTTCTAACTTTTCTAACATCTAATGACGTCGTAGCTCTAGCAAACGTAACAAATCGAATAACTTAGTTTTCTCAGCACTTGGTACTTATACTGGGTAGCTACCAACCTGACCTACACAAAAAAACTTTTGACCTACAACCAGTGTCTAGCACTTAAAGCAATTCAAGTGACATTCAATTTTTTGTTTCGTTAAAAGCTCTTATCGAGCGCTGAAAATAATTCAGAGTCCATTTTCTCACATTTTCAATTAAGAAACATTATTGTTAAAGTGCAGGCAATTTCAGTGAGGTTAAAACGGTGAAGGCAAACATCGTCAAGAAACCGGTATGTTCTAAAACCAAAAATTCGAAGCCATCTACCAACCCGCACAAGGCCCTCGTGGTAGATTACAGCCCACTCCCTCTCGAAGAGAGGAGGCCTGTGTCCCAGCAGTGGGAAAAATATAGGTTAATTATGTAAGTAAAGCCTAAAATACCTATTCTGAAATTATAAATGTAATTACTAACAACATATTACTTACTCAAGTAACAAGGCTTTTGCAATTAACCCAACACGAAAAGTTACAAGTTGAAGTTTTTGGAAAATTCGCTTGAAATTCTATCCTCGTTTCAGGTTCTACATCTACTAAGCAACATCTTATAATTTTACCAACATAGAAACATATAAATCGACTCGAATCTTTTGAAGTTTTCAACTTCAAAATATGTTTTTCCATGAAACATGATATAGGTAGTAGACTCCGTCAGCTCTTAATTAGTTTTCCTTGAAAATTAAATGAGGTTTCTACAACATTTAAAGCAACTACATAGGTACTACGGAACCAATGTGGTTACTTTAAACACATTACTACACTGCACATTACTGCATTGGTACGTTGGTATGCTTAAACTTCCTGCAGGTTCAGTTGTGTTAATGTACCCAAGAAAAGGTAACGCCAACTCGAACTGCGTCTTTCTCTCCCCTATTCGGTGAATTGACTCGCTGCAGTGAATTTTTACCTATTGCAATTTTTTTATTTCGTTAATACCTACCTACTGCATACCTATATATTTAGTTGGACTATCCACTTTGTTTTACCTATAATAATTTAGAAACACGTGCGTCTTTAACTTAGTTCTACGATACAACTCAACCCTTAAAAAGTAGTCAGTTTGTTTGTATAATATTAATTAAGTACTAGCTGTTGCCTGCGACTTCGTCTGCGATCTCCAATTCTACCCATGTGCCAAACATCCAAATCGGTTTAGCCGTTTTAGCGTGAAAGCGTAACAAGAAAACTACAAAAATCAAATCATTTTCCTTTATAATATTAGTTTAGATTGAAACAAATGAATACTAAAGCTTAAGGCATTACACACAAATTATTATCATTGTGAAACCAGCAATGAAAAAATAACAACCCGGCTATTTACCGCCTCCAAATATTTGTATTACACAACAAAGTTAAAGGCTACCGCAGACAGGAGCGACGCGACGTTGTGACGACATTCCAGTAGAACAATTTCCATAAAGTTTTCATAGAAATTGTTCTGCTAGAGTCGCGTCAAATGTTGCGTCGCGCCTGTTTGCGGGAGCCTTAAAGCTGCCAAAGAGAAACGGGTCACTTAATGGCCTTTGTAATAAGTGTTAGGTTAGATGTCACAACTTCTACACTAGCAACAGTTGACTAGTGTCATCTACCCTCACCTAAACACACAAAACTTCTCATCGTAGTACCAATAAGCAATTTCACGATACAGCAACCTCACAATAATAAACCCACATAAATTCTTATATTTATAGTAATGGTCAAATACAAGTATAATGAAAACAAAGGGAAAAGTTTCATTAACGCGACGGCGTCAACTCGGATAAATATGAAATAAGCGCTCATAGAGCTGGATTAGGGAGGGATGCGGAATCCCGGAATGGGAGATTAGACAGGGGACACCATCAGATTGTACGGAATCCGGATACGTCGTTGACGCCCAGTTGTGGGGAAATGTTTAATTTTGCGTGAAGAGTCAAGCACATGCAGTTCCCAGTTGTAACTCGCAGATACAGACGCCAGTTGCTCGCATGTGGATGTGTAATGAATGATTCACTGTTATACATGACGAACGTTAAACTTTATAGATTACAGACAGGACTTAATCATTCGAATTCGAATTCAATATTTTAAGTAATGTATGTTTTATTATATTTCTGCGAATTCGATTGCGGTCTCATCATGGTAAATCGGGACAAGTATGACAATGCAGCGCTCACAGTAAGTAATTAATATACACCCAGCTTTACAGCGAGCCTCGAATTACCAATAATGAATACTGAAAACGACAAAATGTTATTAATTTGCGGCTGAAATTAAAAATGTTGTTGTCAAGTATAATTTATTTTCGTCATAAATAAAAACCACTCGTTCCCATTAATGTATCAATGTTATGTCAAAGCAAATACACACCAATTCAATGTTGGCTCATATTAAAACAAGTTCAACATTCTCTTTAATTTTCTCTCAACTTATATTAAGCCAATGAATTTTGACGGTAGGGATTTATAATGAGGCGAGGCAGTAGACAGATAAGGGTTATTAGAAATTGTTTGACGTTAGATCCCCCATGCACAAGTCATGTGTAAGAAGGCGCGGTCAAGCATGCAAGGTTACCCTTGTTTATGTCACTTTGACCAACACTTGAACTGTATGCCCTATAGATAATATTACCGTGCCCTGGTTAACACTACTATAATATGACGCCATCTTGGTGTTTATAATTAAGTCACGTTATTTATGTTGGAGATAATTTATTTTGGCATGTAATTACATACTAGATACGCTGAATATATATAGTTGGCGACGCAATGTACGCACACAAGTCAAGAGGTAAAGTAAACTTAATTACTCGATGTTATATCACTATGCCCGTAAAATATTATTCTACACCGGTTTTTATGAAGGCTTGTGTAAAGCGTCTCGCCCGTTTTATTGTCGAGTCTATGGAGCGTGACTATGATTACAATAAAGCTGACAATCGTTAGCGCGTTTGTTTATCAAACCCGAGTGGTGATAAAGGGAACAATTTACTACAGACGTGTTAAGACTACCTTCAAAAAGATTTAAGAATAACTAATTCCCGGATCGGAGTGAAATTGGCCTCTAAACAGGTCCAATTTCACAGCGACGACGCTAATCTCACCGGAGCAGCGCGACTTTCATTAGCATTTGTGTAATTTCATCAGTGGAGCTCCGTGTGCCGGGGGCGCAGCACCCAGTCGAGTGCTGTCCTCGCTTCATTTGTCTCCAATCCCGTTCGTAACTAGCCAACTCTAAATTCTTTGCCAGATGTTTTACGCTAATTGGATTGAATTTTCGAGAGGTTTGTTTAGCTTTTGTGTGGCTGCTGGTAAACTGCGTTTGTTTGGAACGCACGCGTTTTCCTGAAAGCAAGTTATTATACTTACATATACTTATCTACTCATTAAAAAGTTCGATTGAACGAGAATGAAAACTTTATTTAAATCGGACTATTGCAACAAGATTACATCTTACCCTGATTTACTCTCGAGAATAAGATTTACCCTCTAAAGAGAATACATCTGTAGGTTCTGTATAAAATTGACCAAACATAAATTCTATAAATAATTTTACAGTAGATATTTACTCGACTGACATTGCACCCGTCTCAAAAATCCGCCTTGAACGGAAAGAAACCCATTTCAAAGTCAATTACTCGACACTTTCGGGCCTAACGCGTGTTGTTGTTTTATACACCTAATGAGAGAATAATAAAATTTGTTTTATAAATTACGAGGCTCGTAGTTCAAAACTTCCAAACGATGGTTAAGTGCTGTTGTTTCGCGTAGGTACATAGTTGATTTCCAATTAGGATCCAAAAACTTGTCGCGTATTTCATGTAACTGAGATCATTTACGGAATGTCGCGGTCGCTAACTGCTTAAAACTTTCACAAATTAATTAATTCAAAACAATAAAGAGAATCGAATAAAAAGTTATTATTTACTTGGCAGAATTGCGGCAGTTGGGAAATCGCCGTCAATTTATGAAAACGACAGTTTGGTTGTGATATGATTTCTTGAGTAAATAAAAAGTTGGAAGCACCACCCAAATTAAGGCAATTAGCCCTCCGAAAGTTGGTTCGTTGAATTGACATCTGATGTCGTGGTTGTTATCGTAAAGTATTATGATTCAGCTTAAAAGGAAGAAGGAAGTGCCTTCCTACTATGTAACATCGTTATTCGAGGAACATGTCTACTCGTCACTAACACAAGTTGGTTAAACTTGCACCGAATGGAAGCTTTATGCGAGTTCCTGACAGGCAGTTTCGACCCGAAGCTAGGCCGCATTGAATAGTCATCTGAAGCAATTTGGCGTCCAAAATACTCCCGCGGGCCTCTATATGGCATACCCTCGAATCCAACGCCGGGAAAAGTGGAGTGCGCTTTCACATGACGTCAGTTATTAGGATTTGCAAATTGTACCCTCACGTACCATTACGCATTGAGAAAAACGGCTTATTTAAATAAAATTACGTATAATGCTAAGAATAAGCTTACTTAAATGGGATGTAGGGTCACTGAGTTGGAAAACATATATTAGAATCATTTATGTACGAAAAGGAATGAGTCGGTACAAGTAAATATTAAAACCATAGAGGTTTGCAATCACCAAATTGTAATTTGGGCCTCCTTTATTGCGTGAAAATACTATTGAATTTTCTTTTGCTGGTATTTGGATAGAAATACAAAAGGATTTTTCGGCGAGATTTCCTTTGTCTGTGAGCTTAGAATCCAATAATGTGAAAAGCTATTATTTTCAAACCTATCAAATATACTAAACAATTCAAATTGATATGTTAGTATATCCACAGGCACGTTTGCGCGTTAGTTTAAAACGTAAATAGGGTCGTATTTACGTAAATAAATAAGGTTTACCGATAAAATTAAACCAAAAGACCAAAAATAAAATTGCAACCAAAGCTTACAGCATTTAGAAGCTTAAGCTTGCCCGCTAAACGTGTAGTTACGGTCAGCTTCGAAAGCAAATTAACACAGATATACTGCAGTTTTTGGTGGGAAAGTTTAAAAAAATGGCACCACGTTACAGGCAATTTTGCCCAGTTCGGCTCAAAGCTTTACACTTCCAATTTGAGAGCCTTTTGTTTATTTTACTGAGTGTTGTTTTTTCAGTAAGCACTAGATGGTATTCATGCTTGGTGCTTTTCTACGTCCAAAATTTTTATGGAATATATTTCTGGGTGCGTCAGTGTGTTTGTACTTGAGAGTATATACCCATTGCGTTCTGACAGTACAGTGCAAATATCAGTTCTGAGAAAGTATGTTGCATTAAGTGTTTATGTTTAATCACGTATTTAAGTTCAGAAATGACAGTTGAATAGACATTTTAACCTATCCGGTGCTTTAGTTAATTCCAAAATAATAGTAAAAAAGACACATAGAAGACCAATTGGATAATAACGGGCAGGAACAGGAAAATAGAAAAAGGAGATTCTACAATTGAATTCGTCCCAATCTATTTTTTCCCCGTTTTGGTATTTTCGCGTACCTAAATAATGAACTTTTACGACGACAGCTGTCATGAGCGTTTTCGATTTCACGCGAATTGCTACGGTATTGTACGTATGGATTTAAAAAATACGAATGAGAGAAAACCACTCGAAAATTCAATGAATCCGAGGGATTTGAAATTGTCTGTTTAAACCGAAAAATGAAGATTTGATAGAAAGAATCAAGAAATTTCTTGCCATCTTGCGACATAAACAGGCCCTCGTGGTTATATTAACGGTTATAGTCGGATTAAGTTCTTTAAATAAATAATCATTTAAGCGAACGACTATTACGAACATTATTAGGATTACTACATTATTATTGTATAATTTTCAACGAACAATTTTCAAATGGAAATGGTAAATGAATAAAGCTGGGACCGTAATTATTAATTCCAGTTGTAATATTTTCATAAGCTCCTATGGTACGATATAATCTAGTTAGGTAACTACTTTTAGTACTGATTGTGCTGTACCAAAGTTGATGCGTTAGTTCTAAAAGTTTATCCTAATCTAGCAGGGTACCGTACACCGTGTGGCCGAAATATCACCTCGCAACTTTAATACTGCGCACGGTGGGCAAATTATAAAACGGGGCATTAATTATAAAGTTTGAGACACGAAGTTTGCACTGCAGTGTAATGTTGTCTTGTTAACGTGCCGGTGCATAAATACCGACGTTAACACCGGCCATTAACGCGTTGCGAACCCCCCTTATTTTTATTACCAACAGGTAATAAGAAGAAACTGCATATTTAGATTAAATTAATGTAAGTAGATTCTTTTTCCAGACAGTGTTTTCGTCCCCTCTTTTTCTTTTGTGTTTGTTGTTATTGGCTTTTTCTTTTATTTGGAAAGACTATTAAGATTGGCTTTAGGATTTTTATTGTTATTTTACGTTTAACTTTTAAATTCATCTACCCTTTATTAAACTAGTCGTGTAGGTACTGCG
This sequence comes from Apamea anceps, assembly GCA_951799955.1. Classification (NCBI taxonomy): domain Eukaryota; kingdom Metazoa; phylum Arthropoda; class Insecta; order Lepidoptera; family Noctuidae; genus Apamea; species Apamea anceps. The sequence continues at coordinate 8,933,352 of OX637501.1, forward strand.
AAATTCATCATCACTAAAGAAACTTTACACACAAACAATGTTACTTACTTATTACGAACAGAGCTACCCACTTATTTCGCGATGGAAAATGGAAAATGAAAAAGCAAGTTTTTCTCTTTAAATACCTTCCACTTTCCTCGTTGCGGTTTTATAGCTAAAATCGCCAGCGCAACTGTCGTGACAGTTTGATAGCCCGACATTCACTGTCGTCATAGAAACCTAATGCTGCAGGTTTTATTCTTCAACTTATTGAGTTTTTATTCCATTTTCTCGCATTGAATAAGTTTCCAACGTAGATGTCAGAAGATATTATTCGAACTGAATTTTAAAGACTTTATAATTCTGTACCTACTTTTAGTAAAGTAGAGATGTTTATTCAATTGTGGTCCGCAACGTTTTGTTTTGAAGGAACGCTCAGTACCCACTAAGGGGCCCGTTGTTCGCCGTTGCCTTGTTTACTTTGATTAAGCTCTAATTGTTTACCGAATCGGCTCATCGGTTACTACGCCAAAACAATTAGGATTTTTAATCAAAATTCATTCTTGAGTAATTTTTCTGAAAATCATATTTTCAGAGAGTTGAACCGAGATTGGAAAGTAGGGACCACTCCCTTCGATGAGTCCATTCTTTTCATTTAGAAAGGTCAACGGTAAACGTGTTCCGTCCTCAGTGGCTTAAGTTTACGCACGCCCATAAAAGCGCTATAAAGCGTATATTGCAGCGACAAATAGAGCGTAATACGTGGTTTTTATTATCACATCACGCGACAAATCTAAGCTCCATTGTCTAGTACAATGCGTCCGTAGGTTCGACGATAAACCACGGACTTAGGAAATAAATAGCAGACAGCCTTCGTTGGTGTAAGCACGGGCCATTTGAGAAATTTATTGTGCACTTAACCACAAATAAATTGACCAGTACCACGTGAAATGCGCAGTTTGACTCTGTTTCTTTGGTGTGCAGCGCTTTTTTGTTGCCGTTTGTAGTTAACAAGCGACCCTTTATAACGTGCAGCGATGACGTACAGTATTGTGGACAAATAATGTTATGTTGCAAAACGATGGAAGCGCTTTAACTTCCAGCATCAAAAGGTGAAGTTTTTGTAGCCTTGAGTGTTTCTGATTTTATTATATCGCTATTTTCATTTCAGTGTTGAATTGGTTGGTGTTTTATACGTTTTCTGAGCAAAACTCGTTGAAATACTGCTTTATGAGCTTTATAATATTGTATACTAACACAACAGCGAAGTAAACTAAGCATAGGTCGCCACTAATGCACTATTGATTAGCACTTAGTGTTAGGAGTAATTATGTTATTGCTGTCGGTACATAGCCTGAAGTGCTAACTAAACCTTGCATAATTAAGGCTAGGAATGGTCGGAATTAATCAAAGGTGAGGCATAATGACAACATCTTGATTTGTGATGTTATAGCAGACATATTATCTTAGTGGAACAGTGATGCAGTGTCCACGCATAGGTACTAGATTTTAGAGTTGAATTATGAATAAAGTTCTTGCACGATGCAAGTTCCTTGCTACAGGCAAGAAACTTGCAAAATGTGATCTTGTTAAGAGGTTCAACCGATCGATTCTGTAAAAATCTTACCGTGAAAAGTTAGGTGAAGTGAGCTTAGAGTGAACTGTCAATAGTTTCAATCCCTAGCATTAGTTGGAATGACAGCTCACTCCACGCTCACTTCACATAAGTTTGCACGGTGAGATGGTTACAGAATCGCACTGCAGGCCCCTTACACACCTTCTTTTTGCCGTGAAAAGCTACGGTTTATTCGCCGTTTGTAGGCACGGTCGCCAGTGTTCTATGGATCACTATGGAAGCTTGTTGACAGAAACGTTTTTCTACGGCACGGTGAATGCGCCGTTCAGTAATAACACCGTGCCGTGTACAAAGAGCCTTATGCATACAATAAAATTGAAGCAACAAACGACTTTCACCGTCTAAACGCTGTTTACGATCACGATGCACTTTTAATTGTAGATTCAAGTTATCGTATAGCATAATCAGCCTATAACGTTCCCACTGCTGGGGTACAGGTCGCCTCTCTGTGAGAGGGAATGGGCCGTAATCCACCACGCGGGCCCAGTGCGGATGTTGACGCTGATACGTCTGGTGCTCAGTTCCAGGAGCGAATAAATAAAATACGTGGACTGTACAATCTGATGTAATGCCAAAATACAAATTTAAAGAGACGCAATGTCTTCGTCGTGGTAAGAATTTTGCGGCTGTGTAGTGTCACATGTGTTTGAATTTTTGGTTCTAGGACATGCGGGTTTCTTCACGATGTTTTCCTTCGTCGTTTTTGAGAGCAGTGGTGATGAAATAAATTACAGAAAGTAAAGGCGCAAACCTGAAGGCCAATTCTCGTAATTTAAAACATTCCAAATCTAGTCGCAGTCTCATCTCGGCGACAAAAAAATGTCAAAAACTTGTAGGGAAATTAGAGGTATTTTTGACAGATTGAGACTGAGATCAGACTGTGAACGTTCTTACAATTACGAGAATTGCCCCTCTGGATTCTACCCCACGACCTTAAACTCGTAAGTTGGGGCCGTTACCTACCACTGGGCCACCACTGTTCTCGACGTAGTTATCGTATGCCACAGGCAATTACATCACATAGTGTAAATCAGGCTTAAATGACATAGTTACCTACAAGAACGTATATACATCTAATATTAGTAAGAGTTCACATTTTTATCATATTTTACAGTTAAAGCTAACTCCTACCGATCATAAGCATTGAAAGCCTTACTAAAAAACTACAAGCAAAATTCCATAATTAGCTAATTATATTTTAATGGAAATCACTAGCAATTTCGATACGTGATTAACGTATTTAATAGTTCTAAAGTTTGGCTAAGCTGACCTCAAAATTTGCATGCTCACTGCGAACATTAGAATTTCTGTCATCCTACACTTTATTCAAACAACCAGAATTATATTGAGTTGAGAATATTATTCTATCATCGTAGGAATTTTAGATGAAATAGCGAGAACTTGCTGTTTTTTTGTCTTAGTTGCTAAGCAACTTTTCGGACTAGTGTTGAACCTTCCTTCACCCACCCTGTCTCGTCTCGTGTGGATCGTCCGAAAGGGTTACCGCTGCCCTGGAACATAAAGGGCTAAGGAAGGAACACGGGTGGGTTTTAGTCAGTAAGAGTCTGACACTCCCTCCGCTCCACCCAGAGCGGGAGGGGTCATTTGATGACTTCCCATCCTCAAAAAAAAAAAAAACCCACCCTGTCTAGCCGAAGTAGTAATTATAGACTTCTGAGAATATCATCTATTATTGTTTAATTAGTTATCTCAATATTTTAAGTTAAGCTCCCCTAAGGACTTCACATCAATATTAATTAAAGACCAAAACATCTTGAATTTGCTACCACTATATGTTGATACATTATTATACTAGTTATACAGTCCACTAATTTTCTTCTTCTTTTACTCCGCCACTATCTATCGTCGCGCACACTATCCTATATAGGTAAGTAGCTATCGAAGTGTTCTATACACATACGAGTAAAAAAAAAAACATAAAAATTATTTATTGACATAAAACAATTTGTACATCAGAGTATGGAATTATCTGGCTCCTGCACTAGTTAAAACTGTGTTGCAGGAGCCAGTGTCCTCCCGTAATTTAAAGATACACTTTCGCTGTTTTATGACAGATAAAAAAAAGAGTAAAGCGACTTTATATTTTAAAACAAAATTTATTTAAAAAATATATATATATATATATATATATAAAAGGAACTAATATGAGTTACACGTCAGACGTCAATTTTATGCCACGAATAAAAATTATCATTCTGTCGATTGAAAAATCAGCCCTTAGGCAGTAGATTTTATAAAATAGAACATTATTGTACTGTGGTTACCCAAATAAACGAATAAGAGAACCCAGTTGAAGAAACTCCGGACCAGAAGGACCCCTTATAAATAATAAATATTGTACTAGTCAACCAAGGGAAAAAATATTGACAGCTAACTTCATCTACATTTTCACGAAAAAAAGCGGAAGTCCAGAATCACGAACAGTCCATCAAAAACAGCAATAAACAAAAACTGAACATCCTCTTTGGAGAGCTGAGCTATAATAGCGCGGCGCCGCGGCGCCCTAGGCCCGCGCGTCTGCGTTTGTCTACGCCTGTCTGCGGCAGTGCGCCGCAGCCGTCAAGCTCGTGTCACCAAGTGACATGACAGACAATTTTATATCGTATTTTTTTGATATTTGTTTGTGTAAATAATAATTTAAGTGTATATTGTGTTGTGTTTATAGTTATTTTTCTTTTGGGTAAGTATATTTATGTTAAATGCCGGCTGTAGCGACGTCGGAAATAGTGCCAGTCAACCTGCCACATCACTCGATGTCCAGGTGAGATGTCCCCATTGCTCCCAACCACGCTTCTTTAAAGGTGAACGGGGGCTTCGGATACACTATGGCAAGGTTCACAAACCTCATAGTGTACCTTTGTGCCCCCCACCCACATCCCCAACATCAACAACCCCAGATAAAACTTTGTGGAAAACGTTAGCAAAATTCAAAAATTCGACCCCAGTATTAAAGAGAGTTCCCCGGGGCGCGAGACGGTCTGTTGCATTGAGTTTGGCACGATGTCTCCGTCTTGCGACTCAGGAGAACTCAGAAAGTGCCTGGGAGCAACTACTCACCTTCCCTTATAGGATTTTGCATGTCCAAAAGAATTTGGCAACTAAAAAAACATTGACAACCCAAATTAAAGACAACTGCAACAATTCGACTCTTATTTTGGATCCAAAATTACCTGTTTTCAATAACCTTTCAGGAAAAGGGTTATGTTCACATGTAGAATCCAAATTAAGCGAAGGTGATATCAGGGGAGCGGCCAGGCTACTTTTCAGTAGTGATGTGGTGGCACCCTACTCTCCAGAAACCCTTTCTGCCCTGGAGAGTAAACATCCGGTGCCTGCGGATGGTCTCACCTTTCCAAACCCCCCCCTCCCTCTCGACTCGGATTCAACACCTTTTAATGTTACTGCCCCCCAGCTGATTGCAGCCGTGAGTTCCTTCCGAAGTGGTTCCGCCGGCGGCCTCGACGGCCTGACTCCTCAGCATTTAAAAGATTTATTGAGCTCAGGCGCCGGGGAAGCTGGTGAGTCGCTTTTGAAGGAGCTTGCGGCTCTAATTAACCTGATGCTCAACGGCGGTGTGAATGATGCCGTCGTCGATGTCTTGTACGGGGCCAATTTATGTGCCCTGCGCAAGAGGGACGGCGGCATTCGTCCCATTGCCGTTGGGTGCACCTACAGACGTACGGCAGCCAAAATATGTTGTAAATTATACGGCGACATTCTGTCCAATAAGTTCCAGCCCCTACAGCTTGGCTTTGGTTCCAAAGGGGGCTGCGAGGCTGCCGTACATGCCCTAACTAGTTTTTTAAATGCCAGTAAAGGTGAGGTCATCCTCAAGGTTGACGTTAAGAACGCCTTCAACTCTGTTAACAGGGACACTTTGTTGGCTGAAGTAAAAAAGGAGTTACCAGAAATTTATGGTTTTATGTGGCAGTGCTACAGGCACCCATCAAAATTATTATATAAAGAGAACGTTTTAGAATCTGCAGTCGGTTGCCAACAAGGTGATCCTCTCGGGCCAGTCATTTTCAGTTTGGCTATCCATCCCATAATTCAACAACTAAATTCAAAATTCAATGTGTGGTATTTAGATGACGGAACACTAGGAGGTGACGTAGACACCGTTCTAAAAGATCTTGAATTCCTAAAGCAGCAGTTCCAATCCATCGGCCTTGACCTCAACAACTCAAAATGTGAAATTTACATTTGTGACCATACTGACAGACTATCGACTATACAGAAATTTAATTTAGTAGCCCCAGACATCAAAGTTTTGGAAAAAAGTTCATTGCACCTCTTAGGTTCCCCCAATTTTAGAAGACAGTTTTTCACCATTCGTCGACGGAAAAATTAAACATTTTAACGATATTTCGGATAGACTTTCTAAAATTAATTTACATTCGGCATTCACCCTAATCAGATATTGTTGTTTCGGTCCAAATTTTATGTATTTTCTCCGTTCTTCCTCTTTATGGACGCATCCACACCTTTTGGACAAAATCGATCACATTATTCGCAATACTATTACATCCATTTTTAATGTGGCTTTGGACGACCGCGCGTGGCTGCAAGCCACACTGCCCATTCGTTTTGGTGGGCTCGGCGTCCGCAAAATTTCTAGTGTAAGCCTACCGGCGTTCCTATCCTCGGTCCACAGCACCGAAAAGTTAACCACACGAATCTTGGTTCCTGCTCAGGTTGACTCTGAAGTGCCGTGTTTGACCGACGCGGTGAACGCCTGGAAAGTGGCTTGCCCGGACACGGTTCAGCCCGAGAACCCGTCTTCCCAGAGACAGTGGGATGAGCCGCTCTGCAGGTTGGTACGGAATAAACTTATTAATACGTCCACCAATACTGCTGAGCGTGCCCGCCTACTGGCTGTGGGTGAATGGGAGTCGGGCCTCTGGCTTCAGGCGCTACCGTCACCCAATATAGGCACTATGCTGGGTGACACCACATTCCGGCTCGCTACATGTTTGCGTCTGGGCGCTCCTTGCGTAGCTCCACATCGCTGTCAATGCGGTGAAGCAGTCGACTGCCTCGGACACCATGGCCTATCCTGCAGCAAGAGCGCTGGACGGATGGCAAGGCACGCCAGCATTAACGACATCATCCGTCGGGCTCTTGTCTCCGCCGGGGTGCCAGCTGTTTTAGAACCCAATGGCTTGGCACGCGACGATGGAAAGAGGCCCGATGGAATGACCATAATGCCTTGGAAGTTGGGTAGGCCTTTGGTGTGGGATGCAACCTGTGTCGACACCCTCGCGCCATCCCATCTTCCTAGCACGGTGGGCTGTGCTGGGGCGGCTGCTGCAGGAGCAGAAAACCTCAAACGGCGCAAATATAACAACCTTATTGGGAGCTATATGTTTGAGCCGTTTGGGGTTGAAACACTAGGGCCTTGGGGTCCGAGTGCTCATCGAATTTTTCGTGACATCGCCAAGCGGTTGGTTGACTCTTCACGTGACCAGAAGGCTGGCCTATTTTTAGCCCAAAGAATCAGCATTGCCATCCAACGTGGTAATGCTGCCAGCCTTTTGGGCACTTATCCCATTGACAGTGATGCGGACGAATTTTTTGATGCCCAATGAGCTCCTGCCTTTTTCTATATTTTTTCGTATTATATACTTGTATATAATTGTATATAGTGTATATTAGTGTTAGTTGATATTATTGAAATAAATATATAAAAGTAAAAAATTATATAAGAATACAACATTAATAAATGGTTCTTCTTTTGCGCAAAAGTGTATTTGTGTGTGTTGTGGGTGTGTGTGTCGTGTGTGTGTGTTGTGCGTGTGTTTGTGTGTATGCGTGAGTCGTCTTGACTGCATTATTTGTTATGAAGGGGTATTAACTAACTAGGGCTGCTTCTGGCCATCACAAACATCATGAAAACTACATATGTAACTCTGCATCGTCGACACAGGTAGCCCCCGAAGCGGCAGTGAGTATTGCCAATTCAAATCCCACCCATGTCAGCGCCACGAAGCTGCAGGTTGGAAACAATAAACAACGGGGTAAATACACTCAAGCATTCGAAATTTGTTTCATTTTGACAGTTCAACAACATTCATTATGTTATTTACGTTGCTGAGCAGACAAATTTTTCTAACATAGGAAGTATTGGATTAGTAATTTGATTCAAAACGATTAGAATTAGAATTTGTTTTACGCAATTAGGGTGCTGGTATTTATTACTATTTTATGTAATTTAAGTCACTTCAGTTAATAGATTTTCTACCGCTTCGTAGTCAAGCGAATCAGCCAGATGAAGATAACTTCCTTAAATTTATTGTTGCTTAATTTACGTATAGAATTAATTTTATTGCATTGTTATAAACATAGGGGGCCATGAAGTTAAAGTGCTTTTGTCCAAAAGCTGTTCTTTGGCGAGGAACCGTTCAACTCGCTTAGTTGACACAGGTAGTATGGGCACATACTTTTTGTGGTATCTACGTAGAATTTTATAAACAAATATTTTTCACAAGTGAGCACACCCGCCTTTTCATAAACATCGAGTGTTGAATGCCTGAACGGTAAATGCATTAGCACTTTTAACACTGCACGCTGTGCCCTTTCTGCTTCTATAAGAAATGTCTTTTTTGTAATGCCCCAAGCGCAAATGCAGTATCTACCTATACATTCACATAAAGCTTGATACGTACGAAGTAAGAGCGTTTTTTCTCTGCGACATTGCGTAGCTTTTTGAAAATATATATCATTTTCCTAATCCTAGTTGCAGTAGCTACCACATGCCCTTTCCAATTAAGATGGTCATCTATTGTGACCCCAAGATATTTTATAGAAGCCACTCTGGAAAGTGCTGAACAATCACAGTTGGGCCGGTTTAATGCTCGGTTGCAGGGGTAGGAATGTATCTTAAGACCAAACTCAGATGTTGGTTTGCTCACTGTCGTCTTACTAAAACAAATGTACTTGGTTTTGTTGGTGTTCAAAGACAAAAGGCTGTCCTCCAACCAGGAGGTAACATGTGCTAGCCCATTCTCGGCCTTCTCAAAAGTTTCCTTCCAAGTATGTCCATGAAAGACCAAGACGGTGTCATCGGCGAACATGAGCAGGTCAAAGCTAGAGAGGGCAGCCACATTACCTAGTTCATTGATGTAGATGAGGAATAATGTGGGATCAAGCGTACTACCTTGGGAGACGCCATAATTACAGCCAGACCTCATACTTTCACTCCGTGCTACTCTAACTGACTGTGGTCTGTCTGACAAGTAATCCCTGAACCATTCCAGAGCTACACCTCTAATACCAACGTTCTCCAACCGAGTTACAAGGATAGGGATAGACACCGTGTCGAAAGCCTTTTGGAGATCCAAAAAGACTCCCAAGCACCTGTCCACCCATCCAGATAAGACATTAATTTTAATGAAGTGTTAGGACTGCATGTTCAGTCGACCGCTTTGATCTAAATTGGTTATCATTAAGCATGCCATTTTTCTCTAAATAGTTCATTACTCTTTTATTGAAATTTTTTTCTAGTATTTTGGATAACGTTGATAGAAGAGAGACAGGACGGTAATTCGATGGATAGAACCAACTTGCTACCTACTTACCCGACGTAGTTATTTAGTATACAAACTCGAAACGTTGGGACATACCTACCGTCTTTCAAGAACTTTGTACATTAATTAATTGATTAACACTTTATGTCACTCGAATTCAATGGATACGAGGAAATTAAATTAATGTGGAAACGACGAACTAAATTAGATTTGAGTTTGGTATTAACTTGGAAAGTACATATTTTAGACAGATCGAAGTAATGGTTGAAGCTTGATTTAGTATGTATTAAATTGAATAAATTTAGGTATTGTAGTTGGTATATGTCTAGAAATAGGTGGATACGAGGAGTTTATACCTTCTAGCATATATACACCAAATGTCATTGAAATCGCAGAATGTTGTTGGAAAACGAAATATATTTTTCTACGAGGATTCCATCACACTATGGAACATAACAATTGGAACCCGATAGGGTAACGCAAGGTCCAGCTGCGTTTATTTTGACAGTCCTTTGTTCCCGAAAAGCTGTGAATTCCAGCAAAAATATTAAGTTTCAGCGACTAACCCGTGGGGAAGGAACGAGTTGATTTTCAAAACGTAAAAATGTTTCGAGCGCTGGCGTGTAGAAACAATTGCCTTTTTCACTGTGCAAACTTTAGGCTGTAGGGAATAAGCCGGAAATAATCCTCAGTATATTCTCAGTGTAGCTTTTTCTTGTGTTAGGAACTTTGTTTTATTCGGATAAAAGCTATGTAACACCTTCCTTATAAAAAATACCCATTTGTTAAGGCAATAAGTATCATAAAAGTCTAGGGTGAAAAAAAAATCTGGAGAAACGCAAAGGGTCTTCATGAACCATTTTTTACTTATTAAGTCTATAAATATAGAAGCCATTTAATTTTCGCAAGTGGGCCACCAAAACAGCGAAATCGAAAACCATTTTGAATATTAAAACTATTTTCTAAGCAAACTGACAGCGTTAGCTTATAAGACAAAAAATAATAGCGACGGGATAAGCGTGGGATAAGACGAATTGAGTTTTGTTTCGGCTTAAGCGAATCAATCAATAAATTCACTTCGAAAAGACAGAGCCCTGGATAATCATATCAACACGTGAACAAAACCCTACCTACGTATTTACAAACCTATCTCATGAAATTTTCGGACAGAAAAGATACCATTAACGAAAATAGGCACGCGATTTACTTTAGTTCTCGAATTGGATATAACCGTATAAAACTACTGAACTACTCCTAGTAAAGGGCCCTTGAAATACAAAGTTTTCTTGGACAAACAATCGACTAACTGGAGTCGATTTTTGTCCTTTGTAATGTTTCGCGCAGGTATCAACTGAGCAACAAGTATTCCTTTCTAACTCCACATAAATAACGCGCATTCCGCCAACAACTTTATTCGGGGAATTTGAAAATTCATGTTTCCGTATTTCACAAAAACTGGGCTTCCCACAGACATTACACCAGCCATAATTTTAACGAATGAGTAAATTATAATGTTGGTTGCTCATACCCACTGTTTATTAAAAACATTTACCAACATTTTTGCGGGAAGCGAAAACGCCAACAGTAAACTTTCCTTGTTGCTAAACAACGAGCTGAACAAACACGTAACGTCACGGGATTGAATTGATTATAAACTTTCACCGACCGTCGTCGTTAACAGTTCCTGTTGGTAGAGTCTCGCAATTTCTAACTGGGCCTCGCAGCCAAGCTAACGCGAGCCAGATCCTCTAACTGTTTTAAGTTTACCCCCTATAAATCTTGTCTGGAATATATTAGCTACAAACTAGCTACAATCTACCATCTCTGTTTTATAAAGGAGTACACACGCTCTTTGTTCTATAGTCGGGTAATTAGTAAAACACTTCACACTTAATTAGCACTATCGTGGTATTTAAAAGGACCCCTTCAGTGGAGGGTTGCTCTCAACGCGATATGTTTCAAAGGCGGAATGTTCAGTATTCATAATGAGAGCGAGGGTTAAACTTAGTGTTGTTGTTTTTGTCACATTTTAATCTCCTTAAAAACGTACCTTCCCATTTAGTTTTCATCAAAAGCGAATGCTTCTGGTGCACGTTAATAACGAAACCTTTTATTCCCAGCATTTATTTTCATGCCACGACATTATATGAAAAGTATCATTTAAGTAAAATTCTTTTCAATGTTATTTTAGTAGAAGTTTACTCACGAGCTCTCATTTCCGTTTGAAAATGTCTCGTATGATATATTCCACCTAATGTTCAACAGTTCCAACGAACAAGTAAAAGATTTCCGAGTGTGAAATATGGTCGGGTACAGTTTAGCGGTACAATAGTGACGTGACAAAGCGATACGTAGGTGCGTGGTGTCCCCAGTCCACTATTCTTCATTCGTATGCCGCTCTGCTCTGTCCCCAATACCAGCTGTCCCTAGTCTAGACAGACGCAAGCTGCCTCACTGAAACTCATTGTTTTAGACAAAGGAAACTTTGGCTCCGTAGCACACAATTATGTATCTCCTTCGTTATAACACTGAGGTTGTTAGCACGTTTCCTGCTTTTTCTTAGCTTACATAATTAATGTATGAGCTAATTCTGCAAAAAAATATACCCACACATGTTTTGGGTAACTTCGTTTAGAATTCTCAGAAAAGCTTGCGTAGGTTCCGAGTATATGTATTTTCATTTTTCCAGAAAGTACATAGCTAAAAGCAGGTTGGACTAAACGAATCCTTACCACAGACAAAAACTAATTGAGAGCCAGGCGCGGTCCGAGGGGGTCATGACCCCCCCCCCCCCAAATCATTTAAGCTGTCGAGAGTCTGCATGATTTACTTGCCTTACTAACTTGCTACTTGGTGACCCCCCCCTTGGGCTGCGACCGCACCTGTTGAGAGCACATGTGTGCATGGAGTGATTTACAATAGCCAAAGGCAAGAGAGGTGGTCGGTCAAACGTCTATTACGTTAATTGTTAGGCCCGGTGAGTACGAACATTTCGCAAAGCTTTGTGCCCCGTTGCGGCGCACCGCAGCCTCGCTCGCAATCTGTAAATGCTTTGTGTGGATCACGTTATGGGCTTACGTGGGCACTACTACTATTATGTACACATAAGCTCCACTAAGCTGCAGTTTGCAACAATAACTTGCCCCAATGAATAGATGGCATGGCACCTACACAATGAGTCTTGCAATAAACAAAATTTCAGACTGCGTGTAGCTATCAACCACATTAACATTTAGATTTAGATCCGACGGCTGTTGCTTGATCCTCGGTCTATTGTGACCTCTGTACCACGAAACTAACTTTATTGTCGTCGCATAGGTATATTTTAGTCTCGCACACCACCCTATCGTTTATCGCTACTATTGCAATGTTATGGTACGGGGTGACGTCGATAGTTATTAAATAAAGTGTACAGCTTGGAGCTTTGCATACAATTGAAGATTTAAAATACAATGAATTTAATAAATTACCTGAGTATTTTTGTGGTGAATATATTGATACCATTTGAAACATTTAAATGAAAATAAACAAACGTTATTTTGAATTAAAACACACCTTACCCAGGTGGGCGGGAACTTACTTTTAACCCTCATAACTGAATACGAAATTACCAAAATTTGCAGTTCGCGAGCAAAGTTGCAAATTATAATGGAACTTCTGTAAAAATCATATTCTGTGAAATCTGCAGCTTTGTTGGTTATCTAAAATGTATCTGATTATTATTACGATCACGGTTTGAAATTCAAATGAGGGAGTAGTTAGAGGCCATTCAATCAATTCGACAAAGGGCCGCCATTGGACGATTGGAAAGTCTGTTGCCGTAGTGGGCGAGGGTTATTCACCGCGACTAATCCTGGCAGATTCGGACAAACCCCCATTACCCTGATTGATTCTCGACGCTCCGGCCCTGGTTACAAATACAAAGGTCTGCTGCAATTTGGGAGCGCTTTCAATTTGCACTGAGCCGATAGCCTCTCAATTTGCGGCACACGGAGCGATCGCCGAACGCCGCACTGACCAAGCGCGCTTCTCCGCGTTTCTGTACACTACACAATATACTAATTCTAAATACATAAGTAAATCTGATACTACAACTGCTATTTTCATATAATAACCAGCAAAGTTAAAAACCCTCTTTCAAAATGCTAACGCGCTTACGCATCGCGTTTTATGTACGTACGAACGTAAATAAGTTATAACTTTCCTGAAACAGTTATTCTTATGACTTTGAGTTGAGTCATGAAATACAAAAGAAAAACTCAACAATTTGAAACAGTATCTAATATCAAAGTTCGGGTGGAGAAGTATTAAAAACACACTTTGGATGCGGAGTAACTCCATTCTGTACCGCCGTCATGCAGAAAACGTTCCATAAATGTAGGTGTAGCGACATATAGGGGTGAATATTGCACAACACGCCTCTGTAATATTCATGACGTGTGCCCGGACTTCTGACTGATTGAACCGGCGAATATGTTGACTGCGTCTCTATAAATTTTCAAGATGATATGTATATATGTTTGTATCGTGTTTATTTTTAATGTTCACTGCGGAAATCATATTAGCAAGGCATATTTAATCAAATTATCGATTTACTTCTCGAAATTGATATCATTATTCAATATTTCAAGCGCACAAAGGCGACTTCCAAATGAATAAAGCTCTCCCAACAGGTATAATAAGCCCATAGGCCTTCAATGTGAATCAGTCAGCTGGCAGGCGAGTCGCGCCCGAATCTACCTAATTTTCGCGTTGAATGAAAATTAAAGAAGTCCCACGCGAATCCAATTTCACGGGAACGGTAATCTCATTAGAGACGTCTGACTTTCATTAACATTTATACGATTTCCGCGGGAGGAAACTTTGAGAGACGTTGCCTTTCCGCGAATACGCCAACTCGTGATGCACTAATCTAAATTCTCAAATCTTGGACGCAGGTGGTCTGATAGAGTTGCCGTTAGCGCGCCCCTATTTCGGAAACTCTCAATTTATGCTGAAACTTTCATTCTTTAAAGTTGCAAAGCGCGCTCCAGGTCTTCTTTATGTGATAATGAAATGAGTGTGACGTAATCACACAAATTTCCTTCGAAGTTGAATTAAGTGGGTGACTTTTTACAATGCCTGGTTTGTGTTTATGAAGCTCTCATATTGTTGTATTGCTTTTATGGAACTGTGTGTATAATTTGTTGTGGTCTTAATTATTCTACTCGTTCATAATATCTACTATTCACAAATCCGGTTAACCACGGCTGTTTGCTTTAGCGGAGTTACAAAAGAGTTGGAATACATATTGTGTAAAGTAGACGCTTTACTACCTTTTACCTACTTTTAATAAAACACAACAGGGGAAATGTGGGTGTACTACTAGGTACACCTCTATCTAACCCTTCGGGGATTACAGACCTGAATAGCGTGTATGTAATAGAACCTATAAAAAAAAAACAAAAGAACAAAAACAAAACCTATGGGTCTACCAGTATCTACAGCCAATAGACAAGTATTATGAAAATCAATTTAAATTTTTGACCAATCGTTTTAACTTTGTTAATCAATATAGGAAAACTCAGTTGAAAATCCAATCACTTGTCACAGCAAACGTTCAAAATAAACTAACAGTAAGCTCTGATATTCCTGGGCAAAGATGTTATCTGCAACACTTCAAACACGCCGCGCACCTAGGCGAGGAGTTCAAAAGTGTTTACATATTTATGACGGCCTCCAAACATGAATATTCACGCCATGAAAGCATCTGCAAAAAACCAGAACAAATGAACGGAATATGCACCATATGAAATAGCAATGGCTGCGAAATTACGCGAGAACAGCGTTGCAATATTTTTCTTTGAGCACAATACAATATTGCTTTCCTCGAAACACATACGCTATCGTAACGTTAAAATATTAAAACATATAAAACACTTTCCTTTTGAAACATGTCACATGTTTGCAATAAATTGGACTCGTTAATGGCAATGTTTTGCATGTTACTTACGTGAGTGTATCTTCATATAATTCAGTAGCCAGGGGTATCGTAATACCCAGTAGCTGGGTTGTGGAGGTCACATAGGCAGTCGCTCCAAGTAAAATTCGGTATTCAGCTGCAACCAGTTAGACTGGAAGTCGACCCCAACATAGTTGAAAAAGGCTAGCCAGTAACGAATTCAGTAGCCAGCTTTAATATAATAACGGTTATCTAACAGCTAAGTGAATGGCTTATTAAGATCTTAATAATCAAGTATGTCTATTAGTACAGAGACGTTCATTCGATCTGAAAGCGCGAGTGCGGAATGAACTCTCAATCGGTGAGCATCCCACTTAGCTAAGACAAAGCCGACGGGAAGTAAGTTTCCTCATTTATCGAAACAAAGATCCCGCAGGATACCGCTCGCAATCCTCCGGAAATAGAAAGTCAAGTGTGGAATGGTCTAGGTACAAAGATAAATCCTTGTACTAGAGCCACTAGAATAACGCACGTACGGTTAGTTTATAGACACACTAACTGCACCACGCCTCTGGGAAAATGTTTTTCCGAATAAAAAAGAGCATAAATATTTCAAGCTAAATTGGTCCGATAAAAGTTCAATAGAAAAGTTTGGAGACGAATGATAACAGCTATTACCTATTGTTACAATTTTTCTTCGTGTATTCTGAGAAAAGGTTTTGGGAACTGAAACAAGTGTTGCCATGAACAGGTGATCGATTGAAATTAATGCCGTGGTCAATTGGTCGGCCAAGAATGTTTGATGAATCAATCAAATTAATTAAATAAAGGGCATTTATCATTGACCGCCATTCGCCCATTCGCCGCTCCATTTGCCTCCTTTATAATGAGAATTTGTACGCGGAAGCTTCTGAAGCAGATAGTTTATTAAAAAGAAAAAAAAAAACAGATACTAATTATACTCCTCTAAATTGGAAGAATTTAAAGTTCCTGCATCTTATAATTTTTGCCCTAGTACGGGTACTTATTAGCTTTCATACATATGAGTACAACTACCTCAATGAAAACGTTGAAGTGTTGATTTTAGCAGCATTTTCAGTATCAGACGGCATTCGACCTACGATTGAACGATATCAGCATCACATGGTCATACTTAATCAAAGAAGAAATATATACACACATTTGGTCCAATCTAATTTGCGCCATCGTCCAGCCACATCTTGATGCGGCAGTTCGATATAATAACGAAGATACGTGATGTGACGTCGCTGGAACGCGTGCTGGGTTATCAGCAGATCACGGTGACCAGACTTGACCCGCGTCTGACCCAATTAATTATCTACTAAGACACTCGCGTCTCTTTGTTTTGTTATTATTAAAACGATTGTTTTGGTGAAAATACGACCATGGCACCGATATTGCTGGATATATCTTCTTCCTACGTATTAAAAATGTATATGGATAATTTTCTGTTTCGCAACAGTTCTGCAAATTAATTGTTACGTTTGTACATATACTTACGCGAAGAGGGCACTCGCGCTGTTGTCGTGCATCCAAACAAAGCTTACCTGCAACAGAAACAATTTAATTAGTAAAATAACGTTTTGTATCAAATTTTAAGTTTTCTCTTAGTTATTATTCCAATTGGTGGATAGTAACTTTAATAATATCAGCTTGTTTACGTAACGCGGTTCGCGTCCTTGTTACAAAACAAACAATAATCAAAACATTCGGACTGAATAGCTTCATGAATGTGTGTTTGCATGTAGGTACAATTATTAGATTGCATTTTCTGCAAAAACCCACGGACGGAAAAAGCCAATAGATTCTTATAAACTCCTACTAAACGTTATTATATAGGACTTATCTCTCAAAGGTGCAGCAGTCATAAAAGTGATCATTGAAATTCAAATTCATAGTAATTAAAGGCCTCTGAAATGTTACATGCATATTTGAGCTGACAGCCGAACAAATATTTCATCGATTACAGTATTGTAGGGCTTGCTTTATTAAACAGGCAGCTGTCATTGATATAACACGAACCGCGATGACAAGAGCAAAATTAATGGAGACATTTCAGCCACAAACATTAAAATTATTTACGAATAATGTTATGTTTATTGCGGATTTTTTACATTACGAGGCTCGGTGGCCTCGCCGCGGCCATTATTCACGTGGCAAACCACCCACCTTGCTGTTTGTGGGCAGCTACCACTAATTTATGGCCCTTTAAGTGCCTCCGACATGGAGCACCGCGGCAATTTGGACGCAACCTAGAAACAAACCGAGCCCTCACATCAAAACGATATCCAGCGAACCTTTTGTTTCCTTATTCATACAATTGTGCTGATTAATGTTTGATTAATTAACATGTATTTTGTTCAGGCGAAAGGCTACCTATGTACAGTCACGAACGATTTTTTCGTGAAATAACATTTGCAACGTTGAAATACGACACAATACATAAACCTATGGGTTCGAAAATGCTATGTTCGTAACAACATGAAATTTCATTAAAAATAAAGGAGTAAATCGCTTTTGAATAAAGCCGTGTGTATACATACTTTTGCTCGTGACTGTGCGAGTGATTTTTTTAGAATATTAAATGTTGAACAATTTACTTAATCGTCTGCTTCGATTGACAAAGCTTTCGTTATCTACCCACTACTAACTCCTAAAAACAGGGTTCTCACTTTAACTTTTTTTGTTTGAATCTTTAACAATCGAAAAAATGTTCAAGAAGCCACTCTGATACCTTCAGCGAACTGTTTTAGGATCATTATTCACGTAAAAGCCCACCTCTCCCGCTTGCGGCCGACCAACGTTAATTTATGACTTTTTAAGTGCCATGAGCACGATGTTCCGATCTCGCTGATCTCATTCATGAAGGAGAAAAAAATCGTTTCTGCTCCCATTTTGAATCGCTCGGAAGTGTTCGAAATTCAAATAATGTCGGGCCAAAACGTCAGATGTACAATCTGTGGTACAATGGAGGAGACACCCGTGCCTCTTTCAATATCACAATGCATCCTCACAGACACGTTATTGAATTCCCTAAATTGTATAAAGCCGGCGTCAATTTATTCTAATATTCAGAGAGGATTGAGACTAATTTACTTAGCTTCAGATCTAAAAGGTGACATGTGCGCAAACACAATAAAGTAACAAAATCTATTGGATTCGAGTTATAAAGTCCAGTTCGATTACGCCGATGGCTCGTATTCGGAACACGATTTTACTCTTGCTCCTAAAATACGGCTAGGTTTGATTGCAACTGGAATTTAACAAAACTAATATTCTCTGTGTGCTGCATCTAAATAAAATGTCGGTAGATGCGAAGCTAAATAACATTGTTATAATCGAAATCGGACACAGAATAGTAGATGTCACATTGCATCAAACGTTGGCAATGATTGAATTTCATATTTGACATTCATTTGAATTCCACAATCAACAAAAGTCTGTCCTAAAAATTGGGTTTGTTGAAAAAATTGATCAGTGCCAATTGAATTGTTCGATACAGATTCGGCATATTGCCATTGGTATTGCGCTCCAAACCACGTGGATTAAAGGGGATTCGGCAGAATAGTGACTAGTTAGTTTATTGTGATTCGTGACAGGATTTAATATAGAACGTGAATTTTGATCGAATTCATTCCGCAGTTTTTGTCATATTTTATTTGGTGGCCGTACGTGCAAATTAAAGCTGACCATTTAGGAATACCGGGTGGAATATTCCGTTGTTCCAAATTCCTAATTATTGCATAACGAAGTAGATGTGAATCGCACGGATGAACGAGTTGTTGGACGATGGGAACATGTGATGTGATTTGGTAGTGATCGCGTCAAAGCCCGCCAGATTAACTTAAGCATGGCTGAACGCGAGTCACAACCATGTTTTCAAATGTGTATTCGAAGGGATCGAACAGGATTTCAACGGTTACTTTGTATTCGGTGAGCAAATAGATTTTGTGTCTGTTTGTTATAAGAAGGTAAATGTTCCGAGTTGCGGAAGAATATAAATATCGGTAAATCATTTTAAGTTACGGTTTATCTCGTGTAATTTTTTGAGTTGAAATTCTCTTATATCTGAGCTTTGCTGTTTGAAACTATTGTTCTCGTTAGCAGTATGTCTCTATTTGAGAAAAACACAATTTTTCCACTCAATGAAGTCAGCAAATAATCTAATCTTGGCGCCAAAACCTATCACATAAAAGAATGAACGGAATCTAGTTTCAGTAAAGAAACTGTGAAGATCCATTTAAATTTTAAATATTGGTTAAAAAACAACAACAAAGTTGAACAACAGTTGCTTACTAGTTTTCAAAAGCACGAGCCGGGGAGGATGCCTTTTCTTTATAGATCTAAAGAAACGGAAGAAAGCTGAGCAACGAAGAAAAAAACAGTCTAGCTGCCTATTACCAGAAACACCTTTCCAACTACGAGTAGTTTATTTTTCAGCATTCAAAAGCGGTTCGTGCTGGATAATAATTCAGAACTTCATATTTTATTTGAAATGGAATGAAAAGAATGTTGTTTTTTGACGTATGACTATGAAACAAACACACCAATGGGTACCTGTGTGAATATTTGCTGTCTCCCTTTATCCGTCTATTGTTTTTGTTTAACTAATTTCACGTGACACAACACAAAAAATAAAAGCAGTACCTACACCAATCGAACAAAACTGTAAGCCTTATTTATTTGTTTGTTCGATTGCAACTCATTTGCGTAGCTTTTTCCGAACTATGTTGGGGTCATGAGGATGCAGCTGAATACCAGTATTTTACATGGAGCGACTGCCTATCTGAGGGGCAATTCTCGTAATTTTAAGACCGTTCACAGTCTGATCTCAGTCTCAATCTGTCAAAAAATACTTCTAATTTCCCTACATTTTGACAAGTTTTTGATATTTGTTTGTCGCTGAGATGAGACTGCGACTAGATTTTGAACGTTTTAAATTACGAGAATTGGCCTTCTGACCTCCACATCCCCGTTACTGGGTAACACGATATCTCTGTAAGACTGGTTGTCAGACTTTTGGGCTTCTGGCTACCCGTAACGACTGCCAAAGATCCATGAATGACAGCCGGGATCAACGACTGGTTTCCAACTAACAGTAATTAAATAAAGATAAAGTAATCTATTACGTCTCACTTACACTCCGTCCTATTGCGATGTTCAATTATTATCATAATATTATCAAGAGTCTGACCTTTCTTATTAAAACCTCACTGTGTTTGCACACAACGTTTGCGCATTATTAGGTTAGCTAATCTCCGCGGTCGCCTTTGTTCGAGATAAAAGTTCATTTATTATTACATCGGACTGTCCTTTGCTTTGGCAAAGATCGTGCATTTTTCATATGTAATACACTTAACTACGTACATTCCCAGAGATAGTACGTATTAATAGCTTATCTTAAAAAGTGAACATTTTTTTTTTCTCTGGCATTTCCTTAATTAAAATTTCTAAATCTAGGTTATCTTTCTTATCCTTATTAATTATAATTAAGAAGATGAAAAATTTCGAGGAATTGTGTCATCTATCAACCCACACTGGGCCCACGTGGTGGATAACGCCCCACTCACAGTCACTGAGAGGAGGCCTGTGTCCCAGCAGTGGAAACATCATAGGCTGATTATCCTACCAAAATTGTAAACGTGAAAGTTTGTATGGAAGGCTGGATGTTTGTTACTCTTTCACGCAAAAACTACTGAACGGATTTGGATGATTTTGGCATACACATAGTTTATATCCCGGATTAACACATAAAATACTTTTTATCCCGATGAGAATGTCAGCACGGAGAAAGCTTCACCTGGCTACCCTACTCTTTGGCACAATTCTCACTAAGCAACCAGAATATTTGTATAAAAAACTGTCTTGGTCACGCGATGTTAACAAAATTAAAACAAGAGCATCTTCGTACCTCATACTAGCCTCATCGCATAGAACTGCTGCATTCCGCGGTAGTTTCAAATTCGCTGCCTCCCGCTGCTGGAACGACTTGCCACCTCCTTTTCGTGCTATGAAGACAGTTGGTGCGTTTAGATTAAAATTCAAACAGTATTTACTGCAGCTTCAAAAAGATACCAAACTCTGAACCTACCCTTGATGTGCACGCAGGTAGCATTGGTGGTCCGAGCGTTTGGCAGCGATTGTTCACTGAACAGGCACAGCAGTTGTTTCGCATCTTGTTTTTGTGTTCGTTATGTTAATGTTCGATAATTTATAAGTAAAATGTTCTTCTTTATTCATGCTTTTACTGGCAGCATCGTTAGACGAATTGTTATTGCCGGCCTACACAATGTTTTGTTTCGTTGTCTGTTATTTGTTTCTAAAAGTTATAACTCGCTATCATTAGTTTATTTCTATTTCTCCATTTCATCCATGCCGTTAATTAACTACCACTTTCTACTTTTATTGTATATTCACTGTAATACTGTGCCACTACACAGCCGTAATGTATAACGTATTATTTATTGATTTTCGCCGGTTTTTTATTTTCGGCGCATGCGACCCTTCACTTGTCACAACAATGCCACAGAGTGCTTCTGATACTCAGGGCATAGACAAGTAATAAGGTTACGTCTAGCGCGAATTAAAAATAAATAATATTTATTTTATTGCTAATATTTTACATTATATTATATCTATTTTATTATTTATTTATTACTGTGATTGCCCGTGACATCACAGCGGGCCCTATCAGAATACCAGCGCTACGACATTTATTTTTTAAATGTCGAAGCATCATGCTGAGATAGGAGCCTTTTGGCGTCGTATAGGACTTTGTTTCATTTTTTTTCCTTTTGTTACTTTTTTATACAATTTGTTTTATTTTTATTTTTAACTGTGTTTAGTTTAGTTTATGATCCTGTACGAGTCGCAATAAATACTTTTTCTTTCTTCTTTCTCTTTCTATATTCCCACGGGATCGAAAATTATGCGGGTGAAACCGCGGGGCGCAGCTAGTGCTAGATAAGCTAAGTAGGTGAAACAAAATGTCTCTCTGCTCTTATAACTTGGGAATCACTTTTCCGATTTACCCAAGTGTTGTGTCTGACAATCTGCCTAGGCATAAAGCTACGGCTTCCTAGAAGGGCGGTGAAGGCCCCATGGCGGCCATAGTGACAGCTGTCATGAAAATGATGGCAGCGGGGTTTGACTTTGCGGCGTCAGAAACGCTCCCTAGGAAAACACACCAATTTTACTGTCAAAGATAACGTTTGAGTGGCGTCATTCGTCGATGAAATTGCGGAAGCTATGTGGCGTCTACCGCAGTTTTAGGAAACTCTAGCTAATGTAAGTAATTTGTAACGTTCATTAGCACAGGGCAAAACCAGTCATCAATATAAAATATTGCTGATGTTCAGTGAACGAAACAGGTTTAATAAATAACATCTTTTAACCTAAAGACGTCGCCAAAAGTAAATACCTATAACCTAAGGCTTTGAAATACCTATAATTTGAAATAGTGTCTTACCTGTATTTTACCAAAGGACTAACTGTGATGTTTTTGTTCATTTTAAAGGCTTTATAAATAGGACTTCGTAGGTGTTAGGTTTAATGGAGGAACACCAAAGGAAAGGCCGTTATAAGGATGTATATAATACGTTTATTATCCTTTTATATTTATATATTGGAAGGTGTGTTTACTAATATTACGTGAGACGTGTGAAAGTAAAGATTTCCGTCAAGTGTTCAGGGCGGGCTCGATAGTAAAAAATAATATTTATGAGTTAGAAAGAGAAACACAATAGTGTTGAAGTAAGATCGATTTGTTTTTGCTATACTCCAACAGTAGGTCTAGTGGTCGAAAGCGCTACTGCTGAGCATGAGGTCCTGGGTTCGATTCTCAGGTTGAGCATCGTGTTATTAGGTTTTTCTATCAGATTTTTTTCAGTAGGTGCACGGAGTGTGGCTTTTTACCTGACTGATGGCAACAGGCTCGCCCCCTATTACATAGAACTTGCATATAACTTGTGAAGTGCGGGTGTACACACCTCTACTATGGGAACACCTCTGCCTAGATCCCTACCCCTTCGGGAATTCGGGCGTGGTGTTATGTTATAAATAGGTTCTATAATGTGATCTTTAGGTATCTAAACTACTTTCTTCGCTCGCGGTGTAATGCCCGTATATCAATAACTGTAGATTCAATGCTAATATTATTTAATTATTGTAAGATTATAGAAACATAATATCCATCTAGGTAGGTACTTATTGTTATTATAGTTAAACTTAACAACTATTAGTAAAGCATAAGAACCGACTAATTGTTTTTTACATTTAATACAATAAACATTGGTATTTTTCTGTTCTTAAGTATTTTTAGAACAGATATGATGGAAGACTAACAAATGATTGCGAAATATGGCTGAATGACGTTGTTATTACCTAAACATTATGGAAACATTGAACTTTATTTATTACGTTCCAAATAAATAGAACATTCGCGGAGTAAACTTCGACCCTCGATTTAATTGTGCATGAATTACGTAATATTACATTTTATCGGAGTTGAATAATAAAATCAATGTAGGTACCTAGTTTGTTTTTCAGCTTTTAATTAATTAAATTTTTATTATTCATTTATTCAGTAACAATTCACATTGCATTCAAATATAATCCAGCATGACACAAAGTATTAGATTTACAAATATAAGAATAAGAATATAGTCAATTCGATAGCCGCAGGAATCCGCTGGATGCGAGAAGCACAGAACCGGTCGAAGTGGCGGTGCTTGGAGGCCTATTTCCAGCAGTGGAAGTCTTTCGACTGAAATAATGATGGTGACATTCAATTCAATTAAAATTGAAACTACCTACAATTTTCCACGATCGGTTATGATATCATGTTCTTGGCAGAAAGGCGAAAGTTACAGTTGTGTGTGTACATAAATAATAAAATAAATAAATAGTTTTAAGAGGTTTTACAGACCTTTAATAAATCTTCACACTATCGGCTGTTCACCAGAAAAATAATTAATGTGTTATACTATTATTAGTTTAAAGAAACTTTATAACCTTTCTATCTAATATCACTCGTGTCATTAGCCCCAAAAGACCAAATTAAAAAATCTCGTTTTTTGACCCCAACCTGTTTTTAATTATAATTATCTGCGTTTTTAAACTTAAAATATGTAACATTTATTGCGTCAGATTGCAAGAGTCGATGACCTAAATTGAAGTATGAACGAATAAAACATCCCCACTCTCCATACACCCCGACTGCACGTTACAATATCTGCGAGTACTTATTTAAATAACCTATAGATATGTGAACGTTCAGGAAACTCTTCACTCCTTTTACTCCGCAACTGGGTCCGCATCTTAAACGCATTTGTGATGCTTTCAACCCTCTGTTACCCCTGTTTTCTCCTTGTTCGCGTTAAAGTATGTACGTATGTAATCCACAAGTTTCCTCGCTGTCCACAAATCTTGAGTTCAATCGTCCTCTGAATGCTGGGACCTGAACTACTTAATGACTAGCCATTATCGTTCGACCAACGATTTAGGTTTCAATTTGTCAATTGCCTTATTCTCAGATGTTAAATAGACATTTGGTTTGTTACAATAATAAAACTAGAGGGGTTTCGGAATATTTCGCGTGATACACTTTCGTGAAATAGACGTCGGTATGCCTGGAAGCACTTACAGTTACACGTTTCCCAGCAAAATGTATAAGTGCGTACATTTGCTCGAACTCCATTAGAGCTACGAAATAATGCCAGAACTGGTATGGTGCCCTCAATATTTCATCATAAGGGAATCATTTTAGTATACCTGCCTAAGCCTATTACTGTATCGGTTGCGCCCAGGGTCTCGTCGAGGCATCTAAACGACCCCCATTGAATTATTTATGTCGCATTTCCACTGATGCGTTTGCCTATCGGAAAACCAAACGTTCCTTGTGAAAACGAACGATGTAACACAAAAAAGCACTTTGTATATACCGCAGCTTTGTACACAATGGGTGTCGAACGCAGAAAGGAAAACATCATTATGAATGTTATATGTAATGTACCCACGTAATTGCTAAATGAACAAATTATTATTGGCTGTTTCCGTAATTAATATTATTTATCGAGCCATTTTACTCACGGATTAATATTATTAAATAATTGTGTGTGTTCATCGGTTTTGAGGGTTTACCTATGCTATACCTAACTACATTAATGTTAGGTACATTATATACGTCTTTTGTAAGCCTCCTTATCATCATCATCTGCCTAGCCTTTTCCCAACTATGTTGGGGTCGGCACCCAGTCTAACCGGATGCAGCTGAATACCAGTATTAACTTGCTTTCCAATGACAGCACAGGGCGCCTAAAAAGGCCACTTTGGCAGAATCATAATAGAATAACAATATGAATCATATTAAAAATCGTAAAATGGTCACAAACTGATAATTCATAATATGTTATATGATATTCAGTTATTGCCCAAAATGTGGATCACTCAATTCAGACATTTTGCAAAAACAGCTATGAGCCAAATCTCAACAAAAACTTACTACTAACAAAATTTCAAAAATCTCAAAAATTTGTTAACAATATGTCACAATATTTTATAAAACCATCAAGGCATGTAATGCTAATTCCAGGTATCTATGACAGTATCATTGGATCACTCAGCACAGACACCATTTGAACTGAGTGATCCTTATGAATACTTATAGGTAACTAAATATAGGATACACCGTTAAATTTTTATCGTTTTTATCCTTAAAAGGGGTCATAGTACTCATCATTATGAACAACTTTTACTACGGGACCAACCCTGAAATTGTGAAAAAAAATCAGTTAATCCATAGCTTTATGTTCACATAACTCGATATAATGTATGAATCAACTGATTTTTTTTACAGGTACAATGACCCCTTTTAGGGATTAAAACGATCAAAATTTAACGTTGTAGAAATAGATAAAGAAAAATACAGGAAAATTTTCCTCGTAGCTATCATAATAATTATGTACATTCATTTACAAGGCACTTTAATCTTCTCCATGATGACTGCGCTTAGGCAAGAATCAGGATATTTTTACAACCGTTCGTATTTAACATTACCACAGCAAAATGCTTTTATAATTACTGAAACAGTTTGATTTGAAACAAAATCGGGTAAATGTGAGTTCGTATTCGTAACTAGTTCCATAACTAGTTACGAATACGAACTCACATTTACCCGATTAACTGTTTAACTGTTTTTTGTTTAAATTTATTGTAAGTATACTATTATACTTACAATAAATTTATTCCCAGGGGCTTGTGGCTAAGTTTTTGAGCCGCACGGATCGATCAATCAGGTCATGGCACGCTTGCCGTAATTGGTCCGTGGATGGGTGCCCCTCCGTGCGTCGGAAAGCACGTTGCAAGCCATTGGTCCCGGCTGCCATTCTTGAATCTTTGGCAATCGTTACGGGTCGTCAGAAGCCCGAAAGTCTGACAACCAGTCTTACCAAGCCCCCCCATCATAGTTGGGAAAAGGCTAGGCAGCTGATGACCTACAATCAATTTATTCTATCTACCTAACTTTTCGATTTAGAAGTGAATATGAAATACGCAGAGACTGCGTTTCATAATATTTCAGCGAGAAAGAGTGAGAGAGATTCCCGAAAACATGCAGTTAAAGTGACATCTGCGCTGCTACCGACGACGCCGTGGAAGTGACGAAGTTTTGAGCCAACAAGATATAAAATTCAGTCGTGCCAAACGACACGAAGAAGAAAAATGTGAAAAAGAGTCTTCTTTAGTGGATTCATTATCTGTATGCCTAAGTTGATAATGTTCGAGTAGGTTGTTCCTACTCTCTTTGTTTATTGTTCCTGCTCTTCCCAATGAAGAAATGGCAGTCTGAAATTACTGTAAAATAGTAGATTACTTTCTTAAAATTAGAGAAAAGTCTCGGTCAAATGAACCTAAAATAAACATTTACGACGTAGACCGGAACAATTCATCATCAACCCACCAGTTTTAAGATAAAAACATTTCATTTCTTAGAAAGAAAACACACAATACACATCTATTTCTGTCACAAATACGGGCCCCATTGATAAGTCAAAGTTATTTTCTATTTTGCTAATAGAATAGAATTCTCTTTATTATGTACATCATTATGAATTGCAGACATAAATATAGAAAAAAGGAATAGCTAGATTTTATTAGTCGTTGAACATCCTGCGCCATTCCATTAATAGATTGAAAGAAACGGATTCTTGCATCCTACGTCGCCATCGATGTACGACCGGCAGGATGTGGATACCTAACTACGTTCATACTTCATGTGTATATACTAAAAGAAATAAAGTTTACTTATTTTAAATCTTTTGTTATCAATATCGGATAGTGTCTTCTTATACTTAAACAAACTCATCAGGTGGTCAGCAAACACAGGAGGTCAACAAACTCTCAGTGGTGTTAAAATATTACATAATCAGCCTATAATATTCAACACTGCTGGGACACAGGCTTCCTCTCTTTTAGAGAGAGTGGGCTAATAATCTACCACGCGGGCCCAGTACGGGTTGGTAGATATTACATGTCTTCGAATGTCAGTATTTAATTAGTATAGATATAAAAGTGCTAACACTTAGCGTCGTAAAATCTTGGTAAAATGTAAAACCCATAAAGAATAAAGGCATGTTTACTACTTCAGCATTGTTGTAATGTTTGAATTGCGTTGCTATCTACATTGCTCCATCTCAATGCTCGTTAAAAGCTATTTACGAGGCGCGACAATGAAAACAGTTGCCAATACTTATTGACAATCTACGAAGATGTTTTTAAAATTATATTTGTAGTGCAATCTCAAACAATTCTACTGTATGCAACGATACAAAGGCGAGCGTTAGTCGGAAGCAATTTCGGTAGCCCTAGAGCAAAGGTTGGCTGCTTGACATCCTATATCCGGCGAACATTTCCAGGTTGTCAGACGAAGCTAAATCTCCCGGGAAAGAGCAGCGGTCAGAGCGGCCATAGACAGGAAATTGTATGTCGACCTACGTCACGATTGCCCGCCCACGATCAACGAGGGGGAGCAACAAAAAATAAACTCCCAAAACAAAATTACCCTTGAGCAATATACAGCTTTTTTAAACTTAATAAACATTTTTTAGGGGACTCAATTTATTTGGATCGCGACCTTTTTAACCTTGACGTCGTGTTTCATTATGTTACGAGCTTTGATTCCGCAGGATTTGTTTAATAGGATTTGTTGAATTATGGATTTAGGTAATAAACAATTTTCGTAAAATATTTTTTCTATTTAATACTAGCTTCTGTCCGCGACTTCGTCCGCGTGAAATTTCTTGTTTGCCCGACCTACCCTGTCGCATCGCATCGTTTGCCCGCGCTATTACTTCGTTTTGGCTTAGCGTTCTTTCTGACTTTTTTTCTTTTTGCTCGGCTCCTAGCGTGATTTTAAATAATAGCATTCCCCTTTCCCTTTAATAGCCTTTCCCAAAAAAAGGACTATCGAATACAAAAAGATTTTTTCAAATCGTCTGGTATTTCCAGAGATTAGCGCGTTCAAACAATCAAAGAACAAACCCAGCTTCAGCTTTACTATTAGTCATTATCATCATCATCATCTGCCTAGCCTTTTCCCAACTATGTCGGGGTCGGCTTCCAGTCTAACCGGATGCACCTGGTGGATTAGTATAGATTAGAAATCAAATCCTTAGTTACTAGCTAAACCAATGTAACAATGGAAGTGACTCAGTAATCAGATTTGGGTACTATGCTTTATGAATATATTCCCACTTACAATTTAGGTGGAAATTCAAATGTGGCCTCAAGAGTGTGCACCGGTATCTAACGCCTGAAACCACACGCAGTGGTAACGTATCGGATCTACAGATCATTGTGCTACTCGAACAGATACTAGCCGGAATCTATTGGCTTTTGTAGTTGAAAGCTCTTTGTATCGCACCTAGTCGTTATTTGTTACCACTTTAATCAATTGTGATGATAACATACAAGGACTTTATCAACATTACCTACGTAGTTGGATCTCAATCTCAGTACCTTTCCAGTAAGAGTAACTTAGAAATCCCTTCACGACTTACAAAGATTTGCCATGACAACATCGTCTAAACATACCTACCTAAGAGATTGTTCCCCAGTTAGCAACAGATATTTTTATCTTATCGAGTGCTAACATTTTCGGTCCAAATAAGCCCTCAATATAGAGCTAATATGAAGTCGTTTTACACCTCAAAAGTTAGGTGGTACGTAAGTTAGACAGAACGAATCCTCTTAATTCAAAGGCTTTTCTCGAGTGGAGGTAGATTATATCCACGTTATACTGAAGTGTCGGTTACTCAAATAGATGGCTTTCTTAGTGCGTTGGAGTTTACAGGTTTAGTTAGTACTAAAACACATTTATTACTTTTGTTAGCTTCTAAATTACCAGCATTAGACTTGTTTGAAATTTTAGCTGGCTTGTGGTTTCTGGTTTCAGTTATTGCTCGTATTCTAATGAATTTTGAACACCTAAGTATTAACCGACGCTGCTTGCTACGATATTATCTTTGAGCTTCTAACGTCAATTCATAGATGGAATATTGGAACCCAGAATGCATAAATATGTAGGCTGTCACGCCCTTTATGCCTGGAGGCTTTTAATTAGGTAGTAAGTTTTTATTTACATTTTAATTAATTATTTTTTTGCTTGAGTACGTATAGTTTTTATTATATTTGTTGGTATATTGCCTTGTAATGTTAATTACTTAACACTTAGTATTGTATACAAGCAAGTATCAAGTATTTTCTAACTGCACAGACAGCTGTGCTGCTGGGGAGTTTTTTGCGCCACTTCTTCCCAGCAATAGCACTAGTAAGTGGTGAAGGGCGGGCGTTTTTGGGGGACTGTATTTTGTAATTTTGACGTTCGCAAAGTGCTGATGCTCAGCCTAATTTGAATAAATGACTTTTGATTTGATTTAAATAATAGTTTACTTCCAAAATAACTTAAAGGAAAAGGATAAATGTGTCAATATCTATCTATATCAATCAATCTGCCTGGCATTTTCCCAACTATATTGGGGTCGGCTTCCAGTCTAACCGAATGCAGCACAACCCAGTTACTGGGTAATACGATACCCTAGGTAAGACTGGTTGTTAAACTTTCGGGCTTTCTGATAACCCGTAACGACAGTGAAACATCAACGAATGACAGCCGGGACCAACGGCTTCACGTGCTTTCCGAGGCACGGAGGGCCGGAGGGGTCTTGGTATGTATAGATGGTACCCATCCACGGATAACCGCGGAAAGCGTAGCTTAACCTGATTGATCGACCCTTGCGGCTGTTATTACTTAGCCACAAGCCCCTCAATATCTATCTATATATCAATAATAAAACATCCAATACCATCATTCACTCCTCAATTTGAGTGTGAATAAGTGTTGTAGCTAATGGCAAAGTTCAGGTCGTTGCTACACGACTTCATAAGTTATGGATGATATAAAAAAGAACTTAAGTAGAAATAAGTATTTATTCTTATTCTCAGTATTCAGATCTATAAAAGTCACAGTTCGAGATAATATTAATAGTATCAGGGCTGAACACGAAACCAGAAGGCTAAGGAAACAAATGTTTTGCGTTACACATTTAAATTGAAAGCAATTTATAATGTGGGAAATGTATTAATTCTAGATGGTCTTTATTTAAGACGGAACGATCTACTTTATAACATGGTATAAATATGGATGAAGAAGAAGTTCATAACTCAGTTATTTTTGTTCCGAGTACCCTGTTTTACCATTGTAGCTATGTTTCGTACTTATAAGAAAATAATTAAAAATTCTTCCGGCGTAAACGATGCGATGGCGGCATTGGAGTTTCACTTCACCGGGTAGTATTTAATTATTGAAGAGCCTTTTATGAAGTTTTTATGAGGAAAACTACATAATTTTAAAATAACCCGCGTCAAGATTTTTTTAAGAAAAGAATAATAATGTGGTTGGTCTTGTGGTCGCAAGCTCTGCGCATGATGATGATGACGTAAAATAAAGCAGAAGGCTTCGTTTTACTTCTTATAATGCAAGCGCTAAGTAATTCGGAACGCCCCTTGAGCTTCGAACAGATAGAGCGTGTTAAAAGCCGTAGTTTTTATACGCTTGTGGCCACTAAACATGTGTTTGGCACTCGGCCAGGGCGCTCCGGCCCGCCCCGGCATTTGCCACTGAAGCTCGCAGTTTACTCCGCTGAAGCCTACGTAAGTTTGTGATTGCGGGGTTCTGTTTGTTATTCGTGCGCCTCGTGAATATTTTAAGTTTTGTTTATTGTATTGCTGTTCCTTTACCTGAAGATTTCGTCATATTTTTCCTCAGTCCGCTCGGCAGGCCAAGTTTTGAATGTTATCTTTGTTTATGTGCTGGTTTTCTTGTCTATTCTTTATTGGTTTGGCTCGATACTTCACAAAAAGGGTACAAAACTGTCATTTTGTAAAGCGACCTTTTCAAGGTAATTTCATGAAGGTATCATATTCAAATATGAAGGTATTTCCGGGCACGTAGCTACGTGCAATGACTTAATATCATACATAACAAAATTAAAATTATGCAAATAAGTCACAGGGAGCGGTAGTGAGCGGTTAATACGTTGCGTTACCAACGAAACGCGTTGTAATAAGCAAACGATATTACCCCCAAGTTCGTAAAATTTATGAAGCGGTTATTCGCCAAGACATAAACAGGGGTTCTGTGTGCAATAACGAAACGTAACAACGTATTCGGTACGAGTGGCAGAAACATTGTCGATTTCATT
This sequence comes from Apamea anceps, assembly GCA_951799955.1. NCBI lineage: Eukaryota > Metazoa > Arthropoda > Insecta > Lepidoptera > Noctuidae > Apamea > Apamea anceps. Next base: position 8,965,233 of record OX637501.1, read on the forward strand.
GATTTTCTCAAACAAAGTTTCTCTTGATTTGTACTCCATGTTTAGTAATCGAAGTCCGAATAACTGCTTAGTATTCATTTGATTTACAAAGTTATAAAGTTAGCATTTTAAGTTAGAGCTTAAGTTTTAGATTTATTGAGCTGTGGTTCGTATTGATCACAAGTTCAAGATAAATTAATCAATGTAGCGGGGTTGGAATCTTTTAGATTAAAAAAAAAACCTTTTTCGTTATTTTGGACCTATGTAAGCAGGTAGATAGACCTACGTTAATATTATACCTCTAATATTTTAATTCCAACAAACGAATGAATCGAAAATTCCTGCGACCCTATTAGTAGATCAAGGTAAAATATAGAGTATGTAATTAGACGGTCTAATAAGCTTTGCTTGGAGAGGAAGTCGGGGAAACTGCACCCTAATTGCGTAACACACAATCAATAGTAATCATTTTGAAGCAAATTGCTAATCCATTGCTTTATAAGTTCGAAAAATGTATCTGCTCAACACGTAAATAACGCAATGAATGTTGTAGAACTGTCAAAATGAAACCGATTCCGATTAATTGTGAGTTACGCAATTAGTGTTAGTAGTGCTGGGCACGCCACAATTGCGGTGATAACTCTTTGAGGAGTGGCTAGAGAGGCGCCACGGCGCCCTCACCTTCCGCCTGACGCAAGTCCTCACCGAGCACGGTTGTTGAGATACCGTGGCCCCTGGCATAGGCAACTGAAGGAACACGGGTGGGTTTTAGTCAGTAAAAGTCTGACACGCCCTTCGAGCGGGAGTTTATTTGATGATTTCCCACCCAAAAAAAAAAAAACGGTGTACTAAGCTTATAACTTCGTCAATTATATTTACTTAATTTTCTTTCATTTGGCAGAGCAGTGCTGGCAAAGTGGAACTGGCTGCGACTTACGAGTTGCAGGTCGTAGGTTCAAACCCTGACAGGCGCTTTACTTTGTGTTAATTATTAAATCTGCTTTCAAAACGATGAAGAAAAACATGTCCTAAATCGAAAAATTCGAAAACATGTCTACCAATCCGCACTGGGCCCGCGTGGTGGATTACGGCTCATTCCCTATCACAGAGAGCAGGCCTGTGTCCCAGCAGTTGGAATATTATAGGCTGTTTATGCTCTTTCATTTGAGTAGTGTCTCTAGCCAGTAAATGCTTAGTTCATAGACACGTTAATATTTCGCTATCACTTGAGTAGAGAGAAATAACGACGGTAGGTACTCGTTATACTAAAGTTGAAATAACTTTTAGCTGTAGAAACGCACGCATTGTTCGCAAAATGACGACAACTTAAAGTAACGGAGCATTAAATTGCATTAACACTAATTCATATTTGCAAATGACACTAGTACAATAATCACAATATTTATGCCCCCAAACAAATGATTGTATTGTATATGATATTAATATAGTTATACAAAATAATTAAACTATGTCTTTGTAGACATAGTTTAATTATTTATGTGGGTGTACACTCCTACCTAGGTTATGAAAACCTGTGTTAAGGAGAAATAGTCTGATCCCCTAAAGTTACATAGCGAGGTTACTGTTACAATTTTAAAGTATTGAGTTTCACAATTTTAAGTTAACAATGTAACATTCTAATTTCACATCTTAACCCCACTTTAGTAATGCCATCACAAAACGCACGTCTCTAAAAAAGAAAGGCACACACATCCAGTTCTCACAAAATAAATCGTGATAAAATAAACAGAAGTTAAGCTTGAATATTTAGGGCTGTGATCTATATGGATGCGATATCAGCATATACATTTAAATTGTCACATTGATATTCCGCACGCAGACATGTACATTCGCGGCAAATAAAATCAACATGTAAATGAAAACTTGGGTTCCAAACTGTGCGATATAAGGAGCTGCTTCATTTCTTCGGTGGAACGTGGAACGATATATCTCCCGCATGACATGTGAAAACAATAACTCCTCAAGCGCTCTTCCAGCCGACATGAGAAAACAAAGCACCTACCTTACGTGCGTATAAATTTTGTATGCCAGCGTTTAGACGACATGACCTTTTTTTCTCCATATTATAGATACAGTCCACCCTGAGGATTATTTGGGAGGTGCTACCGAGAATACATAAGTATTTACGTAAATAAAAAACTCGTTTCTTAGTTTTGATATGGCCTAATCCAGTGACATGGAATTTAGTTATATATTCGTTCCATTTCGTTCGCAGCTACTGAAGAAGTGTTGCCGAAATTAGGAAAGAAAATTCTAGTCCTTTCGAGAAAATTAAGAAAATATCTTAGTGTGATATTCTGAAATTAGGTGCTGTTATGAATTCTTGACAGAGCGAAGGGAAGATATTTTCAAATTGTGCCCTTAGGAGTTGGCACTTAGTGTTTGTGTCAAACCATAAACCTTATTTTACTGCAAATACGAACATGAGCGACGCGACGGTCTCTACCGAGTACATAAAAATTTGATTAAAAGTGGTGTTTTTATGAAGTATTATAATTTAGTAGCTCAGTACTGCAACCGTGTGACTCTTATGAAAATTATAATATCATGCAGTTTCGTGTCGGTATCGTTTAATTATACCAGTTAATCTATTATATAAATATTTAAGTCTTCATGGAGAGAACTTCACGTTACAAGAACCGTGTCCAGCTGCTCTACTTTGCATAAAGTTTCTAGCTTTCTGATAATCTAGTTAGTAGGTATGGTCCTTGGCATAATACTGATGGAATTAATTAAATTAAATGTTTTGAAAGTTTGTTATGACAGGAATAGAAACATCCTGGACGAATAAATTAGAGCGTTTGAAGTTAAATAAGTTATCTTTGGTTTTGGGGTAGAACAGTGCTGGACTGGAGACCAAGACCTGGTAGTAGAAGTGTAGGCAGACAGCCGATGAGGTGGATGGACGACCTGGTCAAGATTGCTGGACGACTCTGGCTTAGGAAAGCTAGAGACAGATAAGAGTGACGTACATTTCAGGATGCCTACACTCAGCATTGGGTGGCGAAAGGCTGAAGAAGAGAAGTTGTCTTACTCTAATCTTTATCTTTGTCGTAAGATATAAATAAATATCTTTTTCTTTCTCTTTTTTTTCAGTTAACCTTTGTTATCCCACTGCTGGGCAAAGGTCTCCCCCATGTATTCCCACTTTGTGCTGTGCCTCTTCCGTCCAATCAGTCAGGAACGAGTTCAAATCGTGACACCAGCCATCATATTATTTTGTATTCATATTTTGGTTATATGCTATAAAAGCCTCTATGTTATTATTATTTCGAATGAACAAGTAACATCAGTAAATAAAGACTATTTTCATCTTCAGTCATATATTTTACGCACCTACTGAAACCCTTGTGGACATTGACAAACAAACTGTTACTGTTGCCAACACCTTTTTACAATATTCAGACAAATAACGTATTTTTTTAGACTCATTTAATAAAAAACAAACACGTCACAACCTTGTCTGAGTCTAAATTTAAATTATTTATATAGTTTTTATATTAAACTGATAGAAGAAATATGATTAAATTCGTTTCCTCACATAATATAACACCTTCTATGACACAAAAAATACCTATCTTCTAAGAAAAGAAGATAATTTGACAAGGGAAGTGTCAAATGAAAATATTAGATTATTCACCAAGGGGATAAAGCAGTGTCTTAGGTCACGGGCGAGGGAGCTCTGAGTTAACTTCCGAGTGGTACCAACCTAAAAAAGTAAAACATTTAATAGCTTATTCTTGCTTTAAATATGTGTGTTTTCATGATTGTTTACCTACCTACGTATTTGTGTATGTAATAAGTCCAATTAATGGGCCCCATAATTATTACGTAAGACTTATTAGTGTAAGCATAATTGTATTATGAAACATACATTAATTCGAATTCGGGCTTACACTGTAAGCCGCTATCAATGATATTGAATATCAAAAGGTCTTGCATCCCAGAGATAACAACAAGACCATGTTTACGGTATACCCCGAAGGTGTCCCACTTTACGGTCTACCCCGAAGGTGTCCTTGTACAACATAAGCGCATTTTAGTTTTAGCAAACTTATAAAAAACGCTGGTACGAAAAGGATCAAAAATCGGAGCAAATAGAGACCGATTATTGCGTTGACCAACACGAGCAGAGCTATTTTCAAATAGAAAAAAGTGGATAGGTTTAAAAGGGGTTGAAAAGAATAAATGGTACCAATCCTTTCCTACATATCCCCCTTTCATTGTTTCCACACACAATGTAGATATCTACCTGAGTTACTTAACTACACGTGCCGGTAATATACTCGTACATAAAAAACGATCTTCCTAGCCTTTTCCTAACTACGTTATGTTGTCTACATAATATGTGGGTCGGCTTCCAATGAAACTGGATGCAGCGGAATGCCAGCATTTTACATGGAGTGACTACCTATCTGACTTCCACAACCCAGTTTCTGGGTAACACGTTACCCGCCTTGGTGAGACTGGTGGTCAGACTTTAAAGTTTCTGACTACCAGTAATGACTGTCAAAGATCTACGAATGACAGTTGGGACCAACGGCTTAATGTGCTTTCCGAGGCACGGAGGGGTCCCGGTCTTAGACACATTAGGGCATTTCTCCCAGAAGAAACCCCGTAAGTCTATGTTAAGAGACTTTAAGACTCCATTGGGTGTCGACGTGTTAAGCCGCCTGTGAATATTTACTACCCAAGCTAGAATCCATGAATAAAAATATTCAAGTGAACTAAATGTAATCTCAGTTGAAAGTTGAGAATAAATGAATGTGTTTTCTTTTATGTTATTAAACCTAAGCCTGAAAGCGATGTCTATCTCAGAAGATGTTTCTTTCAGTGGAATTTGTATAAATGCCAGATCGGAGTAAAAAGAAATGTACGTATATATTAAAATTACCAAAGTCGTTTGCAAAACGTTGTCTAAATAAATTTGATAGACCAATTAATTTAAACTCAAGTGCCAACTGCATAAAAGCCGTTTAATTATTCCAGCAATATAACATACAGAGCAGAATCATTAACACATATTAAAGACAAGTTAAATAAAAGCTTGTAAATACAGTCCGTAATTATGAAATTCACGAATATTCATAACACATACTAAGCCTCGGTTTTCACGTAAACATAATAATTTATACCCGTCCCCATAACAAAACGTTAAGCAAAGAGACAATTCAAAAGCTCGCATTAACATCAACAACTCTGAATTAACGACGTATAAAAGCCATCGTTTTACAAATTTAGCGAAAAAGAAGGGAGTAAGGTATATAGGACATGTTCTGGCATCCCGCGAGGGTATTGTTATGGCCGAATAAAACTAGTTTACAACGCGCACTCGGGCTGCGCGCTTAGCAACTTTATCTTTGAATAGGGCTACCAGCAAGACCTGCAATTCCCACGGATTTGACATATCTACGACTCCTGAGCGTTCAAGTCCCTCAAACTTAAATTCTCCGCGCCTTGACAGCTATCTCAGGTCCCTAAGCAACTCCTCGGCTGCTAATGCGCTTAGCGAGCTCCTCCCATATACTTAAGTAAGTAACAACTATCATTGTTGGATTCGACGGTTTCAAGAATAAAGTTTTTCAATTTTAAATCTCTGTTTACAAGTGCCACCCCTAAGCTCTCCGATGCAGCGGTTCATGTGCACTGAAAATATATTCGTAGAAACATGCCACGTATTTTCTTTCATGCATGTTTAAGTGAAGAAAAACCGGCTGTGATGCCAACTTGTTTTGGATATTTATTGGTTTATGGTACCTAGAAATTTTGTAGAAGAGTATTCAGTTGTATTTCAGTTCGGTTCGGTTTCGGTTATGGATAGTTTCATTCAAATCCCAAATAAAATTGGAAAACTGCCTGTTGCTTTCGATGTTTTTTTTTTTCGTGGTAATATTTTTCGTAAATATATTTGTCTGTTTCTTGGCTCCATTTCTTGACTCTGGGTGTTAATGTAAGCAATAAGCAATAAATCTTTCAATTTATCGAATATCTACGTGCTATATGCTGCTACTCAAAATCATGACTCTCTTCAAGAACTTTCGACGTAAAACAAAGTCGTAACAATTTACCCACACAATTTATGTTCAAGAATCTTCAAAGCTGCAATCCAAAACAGGGAAAAATACACAAAAACTAGTAATTATTCAAACAGATAAGTCTGAACGCTGGAAATCTCATGAGCGTAAGCTAACCCGAGGCACTCGCGCGCCACAGGTCCGTACCAGGAATTTTGCTGAGAAATATTTATTATTCTCACCTTCTATGTCTCCACATGAGTTATGAGGAATTTTTCCTTGAATGCGCACGAAGTAATGTACAGTCTGCTTCAAAAAGCTGTATACACCGACAAATAATCATTCAATCAACTCAGCCTATTGCAGTCCACTGCTGGACATAAGCCTCTCCCAAGCTGTGCTATAACACCCTGTCCTGCGCCTTCTGCATCCAGTCTGTCCCAGCCACCTTCTTAAGATCTTCGGTCCATCTAGCTGGAGGGCGTCCCACACTACGCTGGCTGATACGCGGTCCCCACTCTAGGACTCTTCTGCTCCACCGGCCATCGGTCCTGCGACAAACGTGGCCAGCCCACTACCACTTCTGTTACTTCGTTTCTTTTCTGTATAACTTCATTCATGATTTTATCCTTCAAAGAAACTCCGAGCATAACCAAACGAATTCTGGTCGATGATCATCTTTTTGAAAGTGACTGTACCTACTGTAAATGTATAGGAGTATTTTCGCCCCCAATGTTACATTATTTCATAAGCCCTCCACAGCGCAGCGGCATGCTCTCTGAGTCTCATGTTTTTACATGAAGCTCCCGATTGAAATGTAAATTGGATTCGAATTGGTCGGCAAAGCCAATGTATTAACAAAAAAAGTTAGGGAAAAATCGCTCGATGCTTTTATGGGTTGGGATGTGACTTGTAAAAATTATGTCACAGGCAACAGATTTGCATATGTATTCGTGTTTCATACTTAAAAATATTTACATAGTTAAGTACTTAATATTTTGATACATTGCCAATATGTCGCATGGCGGAGCAGCGATCCGCAAAAACCACTCCAAAATAGCTGGAAACAACTACGCGGCATGCCGAGAAAGAGATGGCGGGATGAGCTGGACTCCTTAAAGAATCCCACAAGCACAGTAGACTACGAGAGGTACTGGTCCAACAGAGTTTGATAGTGGTATAAGTCGAAACGGAACATAAGTACCTATAGTTATTCCACTAGCCATTCTAAGCTAAGTAATTTAAGTAAATACGGCTAGGTAAGCGGTAAATCGAGTTTGTACAAGACCGAGGCATTAGAGTAGAGTACCTACCGCTAAGACATCAATTAGCATAAGTCATGATGATGAGTTGGAGTTAGTAAATTGATGTTGTTAGTATTTTGAAGTTTGTACGTGACTGGGGGATTCAGCGATACGAAATGATTCATCATTTGGAGTAATCTGTCTGTAATAAGACAGATGACTCCCAAACAGTACAGACGAAGGGCATAGGATGAGAATTACTACACGAAAAAGTTGGCAAAAAGCAAAGGAAGCTGTACTTGGCACAGTTTTGAACGAATAATCTTAATTATACAATGTATACCTAATGTTACGTTTATAAGATGTGGTAAAATAGACGACACGCGTCGAGTAAAACAAAATCTTTCAATAAGGCTAATTTTGCCAGGACTATTCGTCTAATTCCGAAATAAACGATTACACGAACCACCTGAGGTGGTCTTAAACAAACACCAAACAATCGGCGGAACAAATCGGATGTCGCAATAAAGATGTATGGTTGTAAAGATTAAGTGAGTCCCGTGGATTGTTCGGTGGGTGCGACTGCCACCATAAATACAGTAGCGTTGTTACGGTAATACTACCCAGTACAATCTCATAACAACATTGTATGAACGTTGGCGACGATCCAGCTTCCGCAAAAAGATGCGACGGACTTTACACTTACGTCCTCATACAATGGATTCATAGTTTCTGTGAATGAATAGATGAAGTTGTCAACAAAGTACTTCTGGTTCTTTGAACGTTTGTTCGTTTTGATTTATTGTTCATACTATTCTCTCTGAGGTTTAAGCCTAGGCTCTGATCTCAGTTGTTATCAAAGCAGCTTTACTATTCAGTCGTCTTTGATTATTGGGTACACCAGAACATTAAGTGGATTCGATTAATACGTATAGCCTTGTATGGAATTAGTTTAAATCTCAGTACCCCATTCAAAGGCATCCTTATTGGCAAAAATAATAAATTTCTCATGATTCATGAAAATTAAGTAAAAGGATTACTAAAATTGATCAAAACCCAAGCGTATTAAACAAAGTAGAGGTGGCAACCGCTGAAAAACTCGAAGACACTTTAATCTTTTCCATGAGGACGCAATATAAACGCTGAAGAGTTTTATAATTTGGAAAGTTAAGAAGAGTGGCGAACATTTATTTCCTATCTTTGAAGTTAAATATACAATTTGTCGGGGACAAAAAAACCTACTCGAAAATCAAGAGTCGAATGAAAACGAGACTATAATTGAAACTTGTTTGTTTTCCATGTTGTTTGTTTATTTACGAGGGGACGGGAAGTCGTAACGAAGTTATTGTTCGTCAGTGCTTGCGGTCGCCATTCCTCTGCGCTGCTCGCTCCGCTCCATAATTGGCTCATTGACTGATGTCATTATTACCTAATTACGTGTTCTTGGTTCCCGCTTTCTGAGTGCCTTCGTATCAGTATCCGATTTCTTTGGCAAATTATTTCGAATTGCTTTTGTGATGTCGTGGGATATTTTCTTTATATTCCTATTCGTACAATTTAATCAAATGTAGAACCATCTGAGCATAACCGACAGTGAAATTTTAAATTGTCATGTCATTCCACCATGGGTAATGTAACAGAAATCGGTACAAAACAAGCCCTTACACGAGTGCTTAAGCGGCAAACCTCTTCAATAGGGGAAAAATATGCGTATATAAAGCTGTAATTCCATTTTATACTTTATTACCAGCTTCATATTTTTAGCATTGTTAAATTTAACGAGGCTCGTTATTTGAATATGACTAATGATGTGAGTAAATGTAATGAGGCTTACAAGTAAAAAGGAAATATTTCATTTTTCCAGGAAACTTTAATATCATTCATGAAATACGTTTTGGTTTCAGGATGAATAATGTTTAATCAGTGTCTATGAGTAGGTAGAGATTCAGTATCGTACATACATTATATGGATAGGTAATTATCTAGGTAAGCCTGTTCAGGTCTCAATTAGATAGGTACAGACGCCAGTAGGTCAAGCTACCCGAAACTGTCAAATTTTCCCAATCAACCTTGAACCTTAATGCTTTAGCGATAAAGTTGAAAATCTATTAAAGAAATTTGACAGATTGTAGTAGCTTGATGTGCTGGCGACTGTACCTAGAAATGGGAGGTGATGTACGTCTTATTGAGATAAGATAAACTGTCCTACGTATATATAGAATGTAGGTACAGAATTGTAGTTGGTGTTGCTGAAAGCTGACGACAATGAAACAATTATTTATTAAATATGATTAAAATTACTTACTTTAATATGGTTTATGTGTAGGTAGATATACTAAATTTGCTACGAGTGCTAATATTTTCCTTAAAACCTGACTTTTATTTAATCATAAACACGGGATAACTCAATCCTCTGAGAATACTAGTGCTAATTATGAAAGATAATGTAAATGAGACTCCCTACAGCGGGGGTGGGAAAGAATTTCCTAGAATTTTACTATCATAAAATGTTTGTTTGTAATAAATATTTTAGATTTTCCGTTTCTCTATAAATGTAATTATTTTGTGAGTATTTTTTATTACGATTTTATTAGGCTGAAATTGCCGCAAAACCTTTGTAATTGATTAACAATCCGTAAAAAAATTAGCAATTTCATTTGATTTGATAGTACCAATGACGAATTCAATTTCGGACTCTCTGGTTTATCATTGACAAGTTTATTGAGTAACACATAACATAACATGACGCATGTAATCTACGAAGTAGTCCTTTGTCCTTCCTTCGGCAGAGGGGTACCTATGTTATCAAATAGGTGAGTGTACTATTGTACACCCGCATTTCCCCAGTTATGTTTAAGTCACATGTACCTAATAAGGGGCGAGCCTATTGGAAAAACCTAATAAGACTTTGCCCGACCTGACCTGGGAATCGAATTCAAGACCTCATGGTCAGCAGTAGCGCTTACGACGACTAGAACGACGAGGCACCCAAACGAATCGCTGTCTCAATATTTGCAACACAGGCCCCTCACTGATAGAGCGGGAATTATTTACTGCATGCGGAGTTGACGATACTCGTTGCTATTCAGAATCTAAAGGAGACTGATTGTATAACAGTTTACTGTTAACAGTAAATTTTACCCATAAAATCTTTATCCTAGGTTTCTGAAAGCTACAAAAATCAACTAACAAACTGACAAACACATATCGAAAGTTTTGTTTTAATTAACCTGTTTCGCACAGGTACATCAAAAGAGATCATCGGGTTCATCAGCAAGAGTGAACAGGTATCTTCTGGGCACGCTTGTTCCATCATAGACCCCTTCCATCGCTTTCCATCAGGCGTTATCGAGGTCAAGAGCAGGCCCATTTAGCAATAAATAAATAAATAAACATTGGTTAAAACATCCAGATTTCTGTGTTATATCTAAGTTAAATATTAATGTATTCCACAAATACACTTTTCGGAATAAATGTTATAAATGTTGGTGAAAATTGTATCAAATCCATTGTCCGGTTGAAAGCGTTTACCAATTTTCAAAACATTTAAAAAATGTACTGCCTTTTACTTTGGATGCTATCCCAAGAATTTTGTCGTCAAATATAGCTTTTGAAGTGTTTAGAGCAAGCAGTACCTACCTAGCAGTATAGGAACTTACGGAAGACCTATTGAGAAAATAAAACGGCACAAAGCCGAATCGTTCAACAGCAAAATAGCGGAGTTCAACTTCTTTGAGCATTAAAACTGAGGCCATATCCATAATTTTCATTTACAATGTTTGTTTGTTAGAAGATAACATGACTCCTTAGACATAACAAACTTCTCCAGTGTTATTTAGGTGCTTTTTAACGACAGAACATTACATGAGAAATAAATGAGAAATGCCCCTCCATACCTCGGTAAGCACGTCCCGGCCGTCATTCGTGGATCTTTGACAGTCGTTACGGGTAATCAAAAACTTGAAAAGCTTAGCTTAACATAGTTGAGAAAACTAGGCCTTTCCCAACTATGTTGGAGTCGGCCTATAAGTCTTCTATCAAATCACATAAGCAAGCGACCTTAACCAAATAGGTCATATAAGTACCCTGTGGCCTGCTTCGATCAAAAAATATCACAACACAAATGTGACAAAATAGAACAACAGCAAAATATGGATAACATTCACAAAAAGTCTGCCTATTTTCCTTAAACTTTCCTCGAAGGTCTTTTGTAAACGACGTTTTGGACTGAAATTCAATAATGTGACGTTGTCCGCTGTCTGGAAGCTTCGGCCTTCCTGTGCAACTATACACATACATATACGTAGGTAAGTTATGAATTTACTAACGTGCACCATGTTTGTTCCAGGCAAACTCGTGCTGCGAAGCCCGTTAATATTAACTGGGACTTGCGCTGTACAAAGTTACCTGGTACCGTCAAAAGTGGAAATATTATTAAGTGGGACATTGTATTTGGTTTTAACTGTGTTAGATTTAATTAGGTCAGGAGATAAGGTTTCGTTTCAGTTATGAACGACTGAAGGCTGTGACTCAAGGTTCTCTGAATAAAGATGGAGACAACTGACGGAAGATGCGACGGGCGCGACTTTGGTCGCGTCTATTTATTCGCTCGACGCACTATGCGTTAGTGTCCATCGGTTAAGTGTACGAGTATAAGAGTAACTATTTAGTAATCTGTAGTATAAGGTTGAAATGTTTTAGAACCTACTTTTCGGTTCTGGCGTTATGCGACCGACGATTCGCGACGCACCTTCCGTCAAATATGGGACCTCCCTAAAGGAGTACCTTGATTCTAATGTAGGTATAGTCGACCTCGTAATTGTTGACAAGTCCCAGTAAACAGAAACTTCACTAAACCTTAGAAACTTGCTGATAAATAAGCCTTGTCGGTGTGTGACGTGCAAGTGCCATTCAATCTGATAAAAACAGCAATTACAGGGTCGACTATACTTAGGTATATTATGTAGTTTGAAACACTTTTTACTACTATAAACAATAGAAAAAAAAATTGTTTATCCGTACAACTGAACCGCATGTCACAAAAAAGTACACTGTAATACTAAAGCCAAAAGCCCAGTAGGTATTCGTAAGAAAACATATGCATATATACATAAGCTCACGTCTTCCTTCCATGGGTAGGCAGAAACAACAGAACGTCACCTGCTACGATCCTTACATACACCTTTTGCTTCGTTTCTACTACTATTCATTTCTGTTACGAACCGGCTTGCGTGTATGACCAGATGGATGTGGTCATACACGCAAGCCGGTTCGTAAGAGAAATTAATAGTTATTGTGTTCTAGTTAATTTTCAGTCACTAGAAAATGTGCATAAGTAGGTATCTCTTGACTATGTGGTATACAAACAGAGTGAGTGTGACAATTCAATAGTGCCTGTAAATGGTTTAATTCAAATAAATACTTTGAGTTTGATACCTACATTTCCTTCCAGGCGTTTGTCGATGCTACGAAGTTCGCAGAATGGAAAGCTTTCAACTTGATTCAATAAAAAGAAATAAAGAACAAATTAACGGCAACAAGGAAAACAGAACGCAATCAATTTCCACGAATATCAGGATAAATATTCCTGTTATTTAAAATAATGTACAGACGCCAGCACATCAAGCTGCTACAATCTGTCAAATTTCTTTAATAGATTTTCAACTTTATCGCTAAAGCATTAAGGTTGAAGGTTGATTGGGAAAATTTGACAGTTTTGGGTAGTTTGACCTGCGGCGGCTGTACATGTTGATTCATTCTCCTAAACAAGGTTTTTTAGTGCCTACACAAAATAAAATTTTATATACCTACACTTTTATTGCCGTAATGTCCCTGTTAAGGTCTCTCGTCGATCATGCAAGAGGTTGTGGGTTCGAATCCGGCCTAGTACAAATTTGACTTTTGCAATTCATATATTACTTCTTAAGTGTACAGGGTGGCAGGGACATCGACGCGCAACCTGTTACCATGGATTCAGCACATGATTCTAAACACCCTCACATCGATAAATTTAATCGGTTATTAAAGAAACATATTGCTGTTCCATACATTTTAACCGCGTAGGTATTGCAATTTTCTATGAAACAGAAGATATTTTTTTTTATAACCGACGAAAAATTTCAACGCTATGGGGTCTAAAGTCATGTGCTGAATTCATGGTTACAGTTTACGCGTCGATGTCCCTGCCATCCGGTATATTGGTCATCACTGACATCGGTGAAGGAAAACATCGTGAGGAAAACTGGACTATCGCCAACCCGTCTTGAGTAAGCGTGGTGATCAATGCTCATGCCTTCTCTGTATGAGAAGAATCCGTTGCTCTGCACTGGGACAGTAACTGGCTGGTATTATAGGAGCTAAGTTTTTTAATGCGGCCTGCGGTAGGAGTAAACTGGTGGAAATCTCCAAGTAACGAAATAGCGTTAGGCTCCATGCAACTTTATCTCTTTATCCCGAGATAGATAGAGATAGTTTTCATGGTTTTCAAGGGTGCTGAAGCCAATAGTGTGGCCAGAATGAAAATCCAAGACGGCGGCAACTTTGTGAAAACTTCTTAAAATATACTCGATGACTCTCTTGTCTCTTTTTACTATATTATACTAGTTTGTGTGCGTGTGAGTATCGTGTAAGGAACTGTCGGGATTCCCCCGACTGCACACTTTTTATTTTTACTTATTTATTTCTTCAGTAACAAGTAGGTCGTACCTACCGAAGTCTAAAAAAAATTTGAAAGCTCATTAATATTTCTTATACTATTAAACAGGCTCTTAGGCAATTAAAAATTAAAGTTGCCTTGAGATTTTTTTGGCTTTTGATTAACTTTTTTTTTGGCCTTTTTTTGTGTCCCACTGCTGGGCAAAGGTTTCCCCTTTTTTAACTTTAGAATAGAATAGAATACTCTTTATTGTACACCATACAAATTATAGAACATAAATATATACAATTTTACAAAGGGTGACACAATGGGCTTTACTGGAGTTAAATAAAATACGCATCTTTTACTTGCGTTGTCATCGTTTAAATATTAAAAAATACAAACCCTACTAATATTAAAAGCAATACATTAAAAGCTACCATTATTTTATTTTATTTTTGACACGGATAAAAACCCTACCTTCGCATCTTATGTTGATTTAGAGTGACTTTTCCTCAAACTATAACGGTCTTTTGATGGACCCGGAAAAGGGAAAAGTAATAAAGAAAACTATTGAATATTTAATGAACTGAACGTGAAATTAAATAATTAATTTTACATCCATCACTCCTAAAGGATGAAGCGACTTTTAAAACTATTAACTATAAACAAGATCCTAAACCCAAAATTATGATAAAGAGAAAACTTTAACAACGTACACCTTATTTTAATGCATGGTTGTATGTACAATTAAACAGCTCGCTGGCACGTTAATCCTTAGGGCGGGGGGTGTGGGGTAGTTTGAAGTTATACAACATAAATTACGAGTTCGCTAGTTGCGAATTACCGTAATGGACCCCATTCACCAGCTTATTATAGCGTTTATCATCGCTTTAAAGTTTAGAGCCCCTGCCCGAATGTTGCGGGTCCCTGCTAAATGTCACGCAGCATTTTATGGCTAACGTAGAGAGCGAACAGTATTTCTTGCCAAGTAGAGAGGCGAGGAAGTAAATTTTAAAGAACCGGTTTTGAAAATTGTGACTTTTGCGTTTGCAAGCAGAAAATATACTCGTATTAGTAGAATGAACCGTTCATTTTGATTCACTATATATTATTTTACAGGATTAAGTCTATTTCCACCCAAAATCGAGCTATGAAACGGGTCGTCTCTTAGCCATTTCTCGTATGGCTTTGGTCCTGCAAAACCATCGCAAAAACTTACCCTGCGCCCTCACACTATAAAAAAATGACATAGGTATCCTCTGAGCACCCCGAGTATGTGAGTGATGTCTACGTCCCAGAGTTGCAGTTTCATTAGGGATCGATGCGGGAGAATAGCAACACAAATAATTAAGCAGTCTAGGTTGGTCCTCGAAGTAAAAGTGTTCAGAACTTCTAACTAAGAATAGAAATAGAATGGACTAGGTATCTATCTACGGCTACTCCTACTACGCGTGGGTGTTGGGAACTCGATCAATAGAGTTGAAGAGACAACTCGCTGGATTAGGTTTTGACTACGACATTGCGAATTTTTTTTCACATCCGGTTTAATATGGCATTTTTTTCGCATTATTGTTAGTTCTACTAAGAATCAATGTTGGAGATACATCTTCAGATCCAGATGTACAGATGTATGGACTATGAATCAGGTTTTATGAGCCTTATAAATAACTAATGACCCACCCCTACTTTTTACGGCTTGAGAAAACATGGAGATTTCTTTATTACCTATATGTTTGTTTAATACACATAAACCTTCCGGAATTAATTTTCGTAAATGATCGTGAAACCCGCATCGAAATTCGTTGCATAGTTTAGAAGAACAACGCAGTTGCACATAGAGACACGAAAACCGACTTTATTTATAATGCGTGAAGAACAGCAGTTTCCAAAAAAAAAAAAATAGGGCAAAGGTAGATTCGATTCTTTGAACAAACATCGTTAATACAAATTATGATTTTTATAATAATGATCAGTTCAATTTTCTTTTCGTTACCTGCTGTAACACTGCGGGGAAAGGCTTCTCCCAAATCAACTCTTTTCCCGCGCAACTTTCAAACCAGCCATTTAGTTTTCTACAATCCCCTATAAAAATATCGGTCCTAAAAATATCGAAAAATTTTGCTGCATACCAATGGGATGGTAAGTTTTTAAGACCCCTATATCATGAATGATGGTCGGTTATTTCTACCTGGTCGTCAATCAACCGTCTATAATTTTACTACCTGCACGTATACCAGCTTCCATAAATATAAAGAGAGTCCCATTTGTATCCACTACAAGTAAAAGGTATTCCTGCAAATATTGCTGTTTTTGACGATAAAAGTCAATCATTGGTATTTAAACAAACCACACAAACAACAACACACAAACACACGTAAACAGCCCACTTCCGTAAGTGAGCTGTTTCAGTGCCTTTAAGACTAAAATAACCAATTCCTACGTAAATTGCTGTATATGTGGGGACTTTGATGTGATTCTTGTAAACAAATGGAGCAATGACCGGTGAAGTGGGACTATCAAAGGGTGTTGTGTATAAAGTATAAAGCTCGCTCACTCGCGTATCTTAAGGAGAAAAATCTGCAATATCAGCGTGTCGTCGAGTTTACGAAGCTGCATGTTTTATTTTATGACCAAACAGGTCATAGTTTAGATTCTAGAAAGACAAGCATATATATATATATATGTAATATAGGTACCTACATACTTTTTTTTTTTTTTGAGGATCGGAAATCATCAAATGACCCCTCCCGCTCTGGGTGGAGCGGAAGGGAGTGTCAGACTCTTACTGACTAAAACCCACCCGTGTTCCTTCCTTAGCCCTTTATGTTCCAGGGCAGCGGTAACCTTTTCGGACGATCCCGCTACCCTGGCAGGTACCTACATACTTAAGCTGATTTTGTTTTTTTTAAATTTCACTTTTATTCACACCTCTAATTCAAATTAAAACCGTGAGCAGTGGGTTGCAAATTTAGAAACTTTTATTTGTAAAATGAGAATCTTCGAGACCGTCTCTTTTTTTCATGTCTAAAAGTAATGGATGGGTGTATTTTAGTATCGTACAGATCAAAATCACATTGGAGACTTCGGGATCTCGGGTGGAACGCAACAGTGCGTAGATACCTTCAAAAGCTTACCCCTACCTAAGTATAAATAATATAAATACCGAGTACCTTAACTCCCCCCAACCCACCTCTTGAAGATTTGAAATAATTCAGTAAAATCTACCCTTTCTTTCAACTCCCCCTAGTTAGATAAAAAATAATGTCCCTTTCGCTTCGTTAGGTACCGCCAGCTAACTTTCCGAGACCGCAGCCTTAACTGAGTTTTCCTTCTGTATTTTATAACAAACCGTATTTTAAAATCATCCGTATTTTATAACCAACCGTATTTTATAACCATCCGTTACAGAGATACGGTAAATATTTGAACCTAATTAGACGCGGCTATTGAATTCTTACACTGTTTACGTTAAGAATAATTCTCTTTGTCCGACACGACAAACGAAAGTTACCTACCTACCTACCCAACCTACTTCTGTGTTTTTTTTTTTACGAGCCTTTAATATCTATTTCGTAGTGTTAAGTTGGAGGTAAATGTTCACGATATCAAGTTACGATAAGATTTTAAGATTCGAAATGACATTTTGTTTATTTAAGAAATAAGATAGGGTTTAGCATTTTGAAGGAAGATATTTTAGTCTTATAAAAGATCTTAGCGTGTCGATAGCAATCTAAATGGACTCGGCCCAGAATTCGGCTACTTGTTTGGCACCATCACCAGCCACCATCGCCATTTACTAATTACCGTAATTTAATTTACAATAATTATTATTTAATTTATAATCATTTTATTTTATAATAATTTGATTTATATATTTCTATAATTTATTATTTAAATAGTTTTTTATTATCTTAGTTTTCCGTAAGATATACAAACTTCCATAAAACGATATAAAATAACCTTCACGCCTATTTTAAAATAAACTGCAAAGGCAAACGTAGTGTAAGGAGTTTCTCAGGGGATTAAATAATAGTTGTCTATTCAGTCAGCTGCACTAAACCGTCTTCGTTCCGAGCCGCAATAGCTCAGCCAAACGCTACGGAATTAATAGCTTCACGCCAATACACGAGAAATTGTAAAACTGAATTCGGTAAATTATCAAATACCATACCTACCCTCAATCTGTCCAGCCTTTTCCCAACTATGTTGGGGTCGGCTTCCAGTCTAACCCGATGCGGCCTAGTACCAGTGTTTTACATGGAGCGACTACCTATCTAACCTCCACAACCCAGTCACTGGGTAATAATATTCCCCCTAATAAAAAAAGCTACAATAATCTGAAGTAACGGTATTTAAATCCAAAACAATATTATTATTTGACGCTTATTTGTAACAATACCTACAAACCGATTCAACCGCAGCATTTAAAATTAAAGGAAATCTGATACTATTGAATTATTGTGAACGCATCTATAAATAATTATTAGGCATGTATTGTGTTTAGTTATAGGTAATGGTCAAGTTCATCGTATTCAGCAGAGAGGATGAGGGGGTGAGGGTCTCAGGTACACTATGTGCTGCGGCGGCGATCTCTCGCGTCCGGCCCTGGTCCAGGCCATGGTACGGAACGAGAGTGCATGGGAGGTCGTCACCTCCTTCTGCAAAGCAGTAATGCTCGCAAAGAAGGAGGCGGAGCGCGTGAGGGAAAGGCAATCTTTGCGCCCTCACGCCCCTAGTCACCGCAGGAGACGCCCTGGAGTCAACAGCCGACTCCCGGCCACCGTAGGCGCGGGCTTGCGGGCGGCGAGCAATGGGCAGCTCGCCGCCCGGTAAGGCCCGGGTCGACGGCGCGTTGTGTTCCACGCGCGCCTCATAGAGATGTCAGCACGAACTTACGGGGTCCGCTAGGACCGATGCCTGCCAGGGCCGCGGCTTGTTCAAAAAAGATACCATGGCCCCTGGCACAGGCAACTGAAGGAACACGAGTGGGTTTTAGTCAGTAAAAGTCTGACATGCCCTTCCGCTCAGCCCAGAGCGGGAGAAGTCATTTGATGACTTCACACCCAAAAAAAAGGTACACTATGTGCTGGTCATCATTCATCATCATCATCATCCACTGCTCGACTTGACCCACTGCTGGACATAAGCATCTCTTTTATTGTGCCAATCTCCACACGCTCCTGTGCCAGCCCCACCCAGGTTCTACCCGCGATGGTAACAGTGTTATTATTTCGCTAAACAAAATTAGTGTTAGGTAACGGGGACATCAGGAAAACACCTCGTTAGTCTCATGTTTGAAAATACTATCCATCAAGCTTGATTTCCTGAACCTACCATTAAAATAATTATTTGGTTATACGTACTAATTTACCCACTTACCATAAATAATTTCATTCAAATATTCATTAAAATTAATTAAAATATTAATGAACTAGCGTATTGTAATATGAGTCGTTTCTAATTGAAATGATGGCGGTAATGGCTTCCCATCAAGTATG
Organism: Apamea anceps; assembly: GCA_951799955.1. Classification (NCBI taxonomy): domain Eukaryota; kingdom Metazoa; phylum Arthropoda; class Insecta; order Lepidoptera; family Noctuidae; genus Apamea; species Apamea anceps. The sequence continues at coordinate 8,984,626 of OX637501.1, forward strand.
TATTGTCAACGCAATTATGTAATCTATATTTCATTTCGTAATTATAACATGTATGCAGGGGGGGCATTTCTCCTTATTTAGGTATAGGAACTTTTATGATTTCCTAATGGCATGCATGCTGACTGCTTCATGTTTACCGGAAGTAACCGTATTTTCTTTCTTAGTTTTCTTTTAAATAATTATCATCAAAATTTGATTATAATTATTAAAAGAAAGTAAAGTATATTAACCTTACAGAACTATATTTAATATAGTGCTGTAAGGTTAATAATTAACTATTTCAAAATAGCGTACCTACCTAGAATAAACTTAATAGTGGTGTACAAAATACCTATTTTATTAATTTGCTTTGTTCAAAAAGCCAAGCTAACAAAAATAAGGAGTGCTTTCCTCATGAACCTCACAATATCTGCTAACTGAAGAATCAAGTGTAGACGAAAAGCGAAAATTCGTGCAATGAAAGTGAGACCTAGCCAGAATAATTTGGCTCTAAATTCCTGATACATTCATATACTGAGCAATTTGGTTCAACCGCCTGGGAAATCAAAGGAAATTCAAATACGAGTAACACATATACGTGTTTTCTTAAGTTATATTATGTTTGCACAAGTTATTTTCTCGTATTTCGACGAGGTGTTAGAACAAGCAAACTTTCTGAAGTGCCTAAATAACTCGCTGTATGGCGGGGCGCAGTCGTAAAATGTTCCTCAGGCATTTCCACAAACAACAACCGAAATAGGTACTAACGCAGGCATGAAAATGTTTTAAAATACAAAGAGATTAGCATTTCACCTTTTATAGGGACATAAACGAGTATATTTTATTTATTTATTAATAACCAACTTATATTGACAGTTCGCACCACACATACAAGTTATTAGTCAATATTAGTAATTACACATGTCATACAATCATAAAATTAAGTTAAATCACATAATGTGAAAACATCATGTTATAAATGTGACAACACTGAAATTAAAGTGTTGTTATGGATTTCGTTATAAACATGTCCTAACACTCCCACAATTTAATACACCTTAACGTAGCTTGAACATTTTCCCTAAGAGGGTTATTTAATTCCCGCTGAACGAAGCCGCAGGCGTCACCAACTTTCTTATAATTACAGAACAAGAATGCCAACATTGCAATCGTGCGAGTTTACTATAAAACGCCTGCAGTTTTGCACCGAGCTTGTTTTCTTGCCTTAAGTAAATAGCACACTCTACCGTTCAAGCCAGGCGTTGTTTGCGCCGCTATGAATTTAATAGCAAAACAGAACAGCCATCAAATTAATTTCTCCCAGCAGACCCTCTACTGTTGTTTTAGTCGCTTTTAAAGCACACCACTAAGAACTACAAAATTAAATTAGTTTTGTATTATCTAAAAACATTTCGTCGAGTTGTTACCGCTGTTCGTGACAGCTGTTTATATCTTGCGATATAAACCCAAAATGTTTCTCAGGTATTTTTATCAAAAATGCAAGTTGTACGATATTGTAGGAATTTTGATTACAGGTAACGTATTACTGTCGTATTGTAGGTTCAATAATAAATCTTATGAATACAATAAAAGCAGCAAGCTATCGAACCTGTAATGCGGTACTATTTCTGTAAAGACATTTTCAAGTGGGCTACTCGACTTATACTTATTTGTTTTCGAAACGAGTGGAATCCATCTGAGGAACTATTAGACGTGATGCTACTGGTAAGTTCGTTAGCTCTCGATCAATAGACAAACATTCGAACCACGTTCAGATACAGTGTTTGCGCGGCTCTCGGGCTCTCGGGCCCGGCGAATCCGTACAGATTGTCGGCGCATACCGATTTCTAAAATATGCAAGACCCGTTCCATCCTGTTCTAGGTGCCTGCAAGTCCTTTGTTGACAAATATGCTGCTCGACCACAAAGCGATGGAACCGAGCGTCAGTACAATGAGTACGAAAGCTCTTCTCGTATAGAGGATAAAGGTTGTCTTTGTATAGCAGATAATTTTCCACTTAGGTATAAACAGTGTCGAACTTTTCTCTCCGTTGCCATGATTATTTGACTGTCGCCGATTACGTTATTAAAGACAGCTGAAAATAATATAATTAGATAAATATTAGATCGTTTAATTTAGAATTGTTGTGCTTCTTCCAGTTAGTCTTTAAATTAGAGAAACAACAATACAATTTATTTATTTATATTTACTTTATTGTACACCAGATGATACATAAAAAAAAACGATCATCACTACAAAACATACAATGGGCGGCCATGCGCGCATTGATGGATGCAATGAACACCATGGTGGTGCCAATATGGCGGTAATTTACTTGTTTATCAGCTTCATTTTTGTTAGGTAAGTACCTATTTCCTATTCGCACCGAATTGTGCGGCTTAGCTTTCCATGTAGCACCATCTATTCATCATAATTATACCCTTATTACGCGTACAACTTACCACCTGAGACATTCTGATAAGAAACGCGGCATGAGTCGTCCTCAAAGAAAAATTGTTTCTCTCGTCAGTTTTATTTCAACACAATTCATATGTAGGTACCTCTATGCCTACGTAACTACACATAGAAGTATACTATTGTAGTCAAAGGATTTCTATACAAATATCGAAATGTAAAAATATCTATGTATCTACATATTATGTTATGAATCAATTATTTATTGAAAACAATACTTAGCGACTGCTATTGTATTTTAATAAATAATTGGTATTGAAACTTTCTAATAAAGTTTTGACGTAACATCACGGCTGTAATCCCCGAAGGGTTAAGCAGGCAAGTTTTGATGTGTCATCTGATTTTTTTTTTTTTTCGTATATCTAGGTAGTAGTCAACATCTATTCTTGTGTATAATGTATATTATGTAACTCGATCGATCAATGGAAATCAATGTTTTCAATCAAGAATTTAAACAACGTAGGTACACGAGCCGAGCATCGTTTCGTTGATTAAATCGCTTCTACTTTGTCCCATCGTGAGCACAGACCCGTTGTAAATAAATCAATATAGTCCATTGATGTCAATTGACTTCTATTAACGATCCTACAGTGAAACTACGATAATAACAACATAAATACTAAAACAAAACACTATTGGCACTCTACCATGACAATAATTAAGCGTCTTCCTTGAGAGCTAATTCTTACAGGCACTTACACTGTCGTACTCTTTAGACAAAAGATTTATGAACAACTAAACAGTATTTAAGTACCTAAATATCTAGTACGACAAAAATTACAAACATTACTTCAAATTATCTTTTCCGTTGGATTTCTTACCTTGTCTTTTACAAAGTTCAATTAAATTGAATTCATTGGTGCGGCAAAATATTCTAATCCATATTTTGACCAACCAAATTCAAATTGAATCAAGATTTACGAGTAGTTCAAAATAAACGGCAGTTAAACAAAAGGTAGGTTTGAAATATAAAATAAAACATAAAAAAGCTTCAGAGATTTGCAAAAATACGTCAGAGGGGTTTAAGATATTCTCAGAGGATATCAATAACAAGCATTCCCAATAAGACTATGATAACGTTGCCATTGTTACCCATTGTTTGAGATTTGAGCCTCATTCCGATAATCAGAGGGGCTATTCTCGTAATTTTAAGAACGTTCACAGTCTGATCTCAGTCTCAATCTGTCAAAATTCCTCTAATTTCCCTACATTTTGACAAGTTTTTGACATTTGGTTGTCGCCGAGATGAGACTGCGACTAGATTTTGAACGTTTTAAATTACGAGAATTGGCCTTCTGATACCAAAGCGATTTTACAAAACCCAAACAAGATCGTTATTATCTGAACAGCATTGGCTTACTTCTGACTGGATACGCGTATTGGAAAAATATATTCGGCCTCCATAACATCTGCATAGATTTCGCCAATCCAATCGAATCATCGAAATCCCACAAAGCCATCTGCAGTTCAGAATTCCAATTCTCGTAATTTAAAACTTTTAAAATCTAATTACAGTCATCTCAGCGACAAACAAATGTCAAAAACTTCTCAAAATATAGGGAAATTAGAAGTATTTTTGACAGAGATAATGAGATCGGACTGTGAACGTTCTTAAAATTACAAGAATTGCCCCTCAGATTTGGCGTTGTATTTTTGATTCTGAATATTCCACCGTTTCCGACAGCTTAGTTCGGCTCCACTAAACAAACTAGGGTCTCAGTGATACACTGATTAAATTCAACAAAACCACAATGACGAGACGAAACACTAAATTTAAACTTGAAGACGGCTCTTGTTATATAATTCTGGAAGGTCTGAACAACAGTAGGGATATAGGACTATGGTGAACGAAGCCACATAAGTTTTAAGTGGCCTCCGGGGCTCGTAAGTTCCCACCGTCCGTTTATCCTCCACAACAAAGTTATTTGTTAGAGTGTCTACCTAAACCGTTGTTGATGCTTACTTTTGTGCTGTTGTGAAGTGAAAGTGCTTTGTAAAATCAAAACAGAAACTACAAGGATCTATTTAATTATATTTATCTAACTTCGATTTCGTTCGCGTACCTGTCGGAAAACAAACTGGATTCAATGGGCTTTAATTTTTTTGCACTCTAATTCATTTTCTAAAATAGAAGTAAGCCTAAGTTACACGTTATAAGTGTTATAACACACCCACACATAAACAGACAGACAAACATTTTGTTTTTTGTTTTTTTTTTTGTTATAAGTACCGTATATACCGTGAAATATGTGCATTTAGTTCAAAGCTGTTATTTTGACATTACAAACAAACACTTCAATAATTTATTTGTATAGATCTACAAAAGCCTGTAGCTACCGTAGAATAATTTTACATAAATGAACCCATTTTCTCGTTCAAATTGTCAACACGTAAATAAACAGATCTAAATATGTTTAATACAAGGTCGCACGAATTCATAGTTATTACTTTTAGAACATCCGAAACGTGAGTGCAACGCAATATTTTGTTCTCGCATTTTCATACACAGAATATAATTCCAAGGTTAACGATCCTGCACATGCGTCTGGAAAGATTTTAAAATATGTATTATGTATCCATACATATTATAACTTAAAACCGATTTTCGAGTCTGTCTGTGTGACCACGTTAGGCCATGTCCTAACAAAAAGCGATCGTCGCGCGAATAGGCGATAGACGCTTTCATAATGTCCCTTTTTTTTTGGTGAAGGCTCTGACGGACGCGTGGTCGCACCGGCAGAGGGCCCCTTCCAGTTTCCGAACAAAAACTGACATTATTATGAAAGCGACGATCGCATAGTCGCGCGAACAAACATTTTGGTTAGGACACGGGGTTATTCTTCTTAACTACGCAACAGAGTTTGATCCGGTTTTCACCATCATTTAGAGAATTTACTCCAAAAGGTGTAAGATACGTTACTATTAAACTTACATATAATAAAGAAAATGATGTAAATTCATAAAAAAAAACCGTGTAAAACAGGGGCGGGACGCCAGTATTACTGTAAAATATATTTAACATTTATTATTCAGGGTTCTTTACTGAATCTAGATGAATAGGGACAGGGCGGTTCCAACTGTCAAGACTGTCCGTTGCGATCTATCCACGAATGAGTTTGAATTGTCATCCCTCTAGTTATTTACTTAGTATCCAGATCCCTTTATGCATTAAATAGGTCACGCGTAAATAGCCTGGATATATTAGATAATGTTTGTTTGAAGATGTGATTTAGTATTTCAGCTAGAGAATTTGCTGTTAAGTTAGCATGTAAGAGGATCGCCCTCAGACCCCGAAACCCGCGCCGAACAACTCTGGGCTCCCTCTGGGGCTTTCACCGCCATAATATCTTACATTGTTAGAAATTTATCAAAACATCTCACTGTTCACCAACCTGGTTCTAAAAATAACGTTTTATTTGTGTCGTTACCAAAATAGCAGGTTCTAAAGTGAGCCTCGCCGTTAATATTAATGTGTGGTCCACCGCAGGGGTAGCGTGTATTACGTGAACGTTTAAAATAAGGTACATTCCTCATTAATTGTATACCTTCTTAACGCTGTTCGTTTGTTGCTATTTTTAGAATTTTATAATTATATTTTACTGGGGTAACTTGGGAGCAGTGGTGGTTCAGTGATATCGACCCCGACCTACGAATTACTCGTAGGTCGGGACCGATACCACTAACAGACGGGCACTTTACTTTGTGAATTTAATTTCATCATTACTGCTGTCAAAACGGTGAAGGAAAAAATCGTGAGGAAACCGGCATGTCCTAGAACCAAATAATTCGAAGACATGTGACATCCACTAACCCGCACTGGGCCCGTATGGTGGATTATGGCCCACTCTCTCTCACGGAGAGGAGGCTTGTGTCCCAGCAGTGGGATTATTATATGCTGATTATAAAGTAACTTACGGCAATGTATTTCGAGACTTTTATATCAGGCTTTTTGTAATTTATTCGCAGTCAAAGATAGAGCACGATTTTACTGCTGTTTTTGATAGCATCTACAATGATTTACGGCGACAGCGCACCTTAAAATGGATCGCGATTTTGAATGCATTGTTTTCTTGATATCTCCAGCTTTTCTGTTTCTAGTAAACAGCTATAAAGATAGGATAAGTTATAAAGTGCTTCTTACACACGTAAAACTAATATCCAAAGAGAAGTTCGATATGACTTCGAAATGTACTTACACAGTTTGTTACTTGCGTAGGTACTTGTAAACTGTCTTCAATTCAGAAACTAGTTTCAGCTTAGTTTCAACAACCTACCCGTGATATAGCATAAACGAGAGTTTTATAGTGTGCTATAATTCTCAACATTCTCGTATATTCCAAGCGTTGAAGGAAAAACACTTTCATATTTTGAAAAGAGTTTTTGAAATACAAGTTACAATATGCATTAAGTTTTGTATATAATTAGAATCTGTTTATTTTTTATTTCATGTTAAAATAACCTTTTTATATTTATTACAGATTACAGAAAATACATAAGATATCTACTCAGAAAAGTAATTTATTTTGAGGACTAGAAAAGTAATTTTATGCTGGAATGCCTAAACATACCTACACAAATAATTTTCATGAACCAAAAATATATTTTTTCAATATCAAGAATACTCAAATATCGTTTAGCTATATCAACGTTAGCCTAAAATTATCGACATCGACCAATGTAGGATTATACTGCTTCTAATAGTGTCATGGGGATAAAAATCCTTTAGAATCTCGAATAATACACGACCTCCATCGCTTGTTGTCATTTCTAACCCTTTTCAGGATCGTTAGGAGACGTGCAGAGCTTGTAAATGTTAAAAATATTTTGCAAAAAAAAAGTGCTGGATACTTCAATTTCTCTTAGACATACGATTTAAAACTTTTGAAGTATTTGATAAATAACATTATTCTCCGTTTATATTGGATTTCGCCATAACCGGTAAACATCGAACATATTGTCTTTCCATAGGTACATTGCTTTTATGTAAACAACTTCCGAAAAAATGGAGATCCGAATGATTCCTGTCTGTATACGCTTTATGCGATTTAAATTAACAAACAAAACAGTAAACGGGAAATAGTCGCTAAAGAAAAACGTGCGCATATTAATTTAAATTCAACAGCAACATTTTCGCATCAGAGTTGTATTAAATAGCGACTCATTTATCAAAAACGAGTAGGCATACGTTCGACGGAAAATATTGAATTAAAAATGCGGAAAATCCAAAATCGGAGCGCAATATCAGATTCTTTTTGAAATCGTGTATTCGAAATTGGAAAGAGGAAACGGTTATAGAATCATGCCGATGTCTATCTGTCAGTCACAGATGTATCTCAGAGCGTTTGATACACAAAGTTAAAAGTTGGAATAGTTTCTATTCAGCCATGAAAAACATTCCTTTATAGTCAAAGGAAAGTTTTTGTGTATACAAAATTGTACTGAAGAAATTTAGATTAAGTCACAATCAATTAAAGCTTTTATAACATAGAGAATCCTTACATTTTAATTACAGAGTTCTTTGACAAAATAGTCTTCAGTAGGATTCATTGTTTTTCAATCTGGAACTAAGAACAATATTGTGTCGATACGGATATTAAATGTTCGAATCTCAACACAGGGCCGCAGACACTTGACCGCTGAAATCTGTAAAATTGTTGCTGGATTAACTCGCTAGCTGAACAAATCAATTTATAATCAACTAGCCCTTCTGCCCGCGACTCAATCCGCGTGGAAGCCAACTATACTATAAAATATATCCTATGGCACTTGGCAATAGTGTAGGTTTTTATCTGTGAAAGATTTTTTTTAAATCGGATTAGTAGGTCCGGAAATTACCTCCTACATCCAAACATACAAGCTTTACCTCTTTATAATATTATTCTTCTTTGTTTCTTTCTTTAAAAAAAAAAACGTTACCCCACACTAGGAATTACTCCTGTATCGTGGGTGCGTTCACAAACATTTAAACTCACATACACATGGGTGTTTTATGCTACGGCTGTTTTTTCAAGATTTGTAATAGTTTTTGTTGCGTAGAAAACAAGGCTAGCTCTCGTATTCAAACGGATTAAAATCTAGTTGCAATCTCATCTCAGCGACAATTAATTCGACTTCTTTATTGCATTCACGTTTGTTTTACAAGGTCTTACTAATAATTACAAGTTAATTCATTAAACGTAAGTTGTGCCAGAAAGCCTTTTATACCGTTAAGCTTTATATCGAGGACAAAAAGGCTTGGGATTGAGCTGCTTCCAATTTTTACATATTGTTTTTTTTTCTTGTTGTTCTTTTTTTAATTACACATTGACATTCATGAATTTTATATATCTACAATCTACGATTAAATTTGCTTACACAAAACACAAACAAACAAACAAATTTTACCTCTTTATGATATTAGTATAGAAGTAGGTTCTATACTAATATTATAAAGAGGTAAAATTTGTTTGTTTGTGTAAAGAAATTTCACGCGGACGAAGTCGCGGGCCGAAGCTAGTAATCAATAAAATGGCATGCCCATAAGCCAACAGCATCATTAATGCCAGCATTCATTAGATTCAGGTGAAAATTAGGTATTCAAGCCATAGCGAGGTACGCACCGGCGAAATCGGTAATGCACTATGAATGAGTGAATGCATCGACAGTTCCGTTAACTCAGGTCTGGCTATACTCAATATGCATGAGTTAAATTATAAATAAATATGGAATAATACATTAATTTACTGTCTTTTCAACCCATTTAAACAAAGCTCTTCTCTTTTAGACCTTAGGCACCGACTTTTAATAAAATTATCACCTACTAGTTGTACCAAATATGGTTGAACAATAAACTTGCTTTAAAAAGTACGATTTCCACTGTTACTCTCAAGTGAAAAGATAACTAAATATCGAAATTGGCAAAATATCTACTGTTTTGTAAAATTAAAAACTTTGTTAAAAGCACATCTAAACGAAGCTTCAAATGTGCTTTTCCCGTTCTGAGGAAAAATACCCACTCAAATTTCTATTAGAATAAAAATTCCCTCAAATAATACAATATCTGCGTCCTCCTAAAATCGGTGATCGTGCAAAAAATGTCCATTCCCATTGAGGAATATTAAATGTCAAATAGCAAACACGGGCCACCGAATGCTCGATGCAATGAAGTCGGGCGGAAAATTGATTTCCTGAAGCACATATCATTTTCATTTATGAAGATTAATGACGCCAGACAAAGCCGTCCGAGGTCAGATTAAATTTAATAGAAAAGGATTATTTCAATGTATTTTAATGAACGTTCGTATTGGCGCTCGGGGTTTAATTTGATGAATATTATATTCGTCCACACTGGAGTGTAGAACATTGTCCCTTTTGTTGAACCAGTTCACCAATTTTGGGCGTTCATGTTTAATTTCGCAACATTGTTGTACTCGTAATTTACGTACAATACGTGTCCTGCCAAATACAGTTAGCAAAGTTTGCATGACACAACCCATGGAAACGTAAACTAATCTCGATGGCTGTCTAGTACATCGGTAAGGTTGTGGAGAACCCGTCAAATCTTTCTTGTGAAGGGTAAAGGCATGTTTCAGACAAATGGGTTAACTTGGCCCCTCCAAACGCCTGTTAAACTTGCCCAATCTAACCCGCAATGTAATCGATTAATCCGAAACTTAGCGGCTTTTCAACATAACGCACTTGGGCATTCATAACATAGTTTTGAATCGGCTTCAGATCAGATGTCGACTTCTATTCAATAAAATTACTGCGAAATCGATCAAAGGGACATTCTGAAAGGGTTAAGTCAGGGCGAGGCACTCTATTGTTAAACAAACTAAACCGAACTGTTCTATTTATTGTTTTGATATTTCTCGGGCCGGTCTACGTTTGGCTTCAAAGTACAATGCAGTTGGAATATAATTTCAAATAGAAACTATCGAAGCTGTCGTTAAATTGAAAATAATTATACTTTACCGGGAGAAGTCGTAGAAACAGTATTGTATTTCAATATTGCCTTTCGCTTGAACTCTGTTAAACTTTTATGAGAACTTTCAACTCCTGTTTTCAGATCAATTAACCTAGGTACCGGGTAAACAGGTAGTAACTTTATTTTACCGAACATGAAAGAAAATATTGAACTATTCGATTTTATTGAAATAATTGATTTTATTACTACCACTTTTTCGCATAATCGAACAGTATAGTGGTAATTGTGGGGCTTGTGGCTTAAGCAGCGGTTGCCGCAGCTGGTCCATGGATGGGTAACCATCTTTACATACCAAGTCTTTGGTCCCTGCCGCCATCCATGGATCTTTGACAGTCGTTATGGGTCGTCAGAAGCCCGAAAGTCTGACAACCAGTTTTAGTAAGGTGTATCGTATTACCCTGAAACTGGGTCGTGGAGGTCAGATAGGCAGTCGCTCCATGTAAAATACTGGTACTCAGCTGCATCCGGTTAAACTGGAAGTCGAACCCAACATAGTCGAGAAAAGGCTAGGCAGAAGAAGAACAGCATTACTATGCTGTTCTTCTCACAGTCACAGTCACGACTGTGACTACCTACTTAACTGTACGGCCCACCTGGGCAGTCTACCCCAGTTCTACCCTGCTGACTGACGAGTATGAAATCAGTAGGTACTTATAGCACCTAGAGTTCGTGCCGATTCCTACGCTTTTCCCTTCTCCGAATGATTTATTTTCTGCCTTTTTTATTCTACTGTAACAAAGTTATGTAGGCCATGTTTAGTAGATCAGGGTAACATGTAAAGCAGCCGTCGATCTCGAGATCTTGACAGGTGATGCGACCGCGCCCGGCGGCTGACGGGAACCATTCAACGGAATTGGATACGCATATTGCTTCTGTAATAGAACTGCCAATACAATTATGTCAAGAAAATTATGTTTTCACAACGATGACTTGGATTTATGTGTATTAAAGTTCAATTTGGCTTGTAGTTGAAGATTATGTATGTGCGTATGTAAGATTATGTATATGTAGTAGAGTCTAGTTACCTTAGAACATTCTAAGCTTACAACAGCTTACCTAAGTAGGTAGGTATTTTAAATAATTAACTCTTGTGACAAAATCTTGTTGAAATATTTCATCTAACGATCTCTAAAACCAACACCGCATCGGATTAAACAGCACTATAGAAAATGAGCTTTGATTTCTATCCTAAATTGTGACGCCTTGATAAAATGTATGCTCAAGTTGGAGCTGCAGAACCGCAAGCCAACAGTACGGCTGGCTCGCTTCTTGTTTGAACTGAGATACGAGCATAACCCAAAGCACTACGCCTGGATACTCACAGAATATACAAACTACGCAACATAAACTTAGCATTTATATTAAAAACCCAGTTGTAGAAATGTTTTAAACGAATCAGCGTCAAGATTTTACGAAACCGCCAAACGGAGGGCCAATTTAAAGTTTCGAAACTGTTGTTAGAACAATTTTTTCCCCTGAATACTCTGTATAACCAACATTATTCATTGGGATGAAGCAATAAAACACCGACCACCGAAAGCATGAGAAAGTAATTTTGCCTCAACGACTCCTATGGGAGACACACTCTATCGACGAATCCTGCTGAGGTGATTTATGGAAAATATTCACAGCTATTTACTGTACCATATTATGTCGTTCACGAATTTACGATATCTATAACATCGTGAACGACATGAAATATTTTAATTTTTTTAATGTAAACAGCCAATCATCACAGAAAAACGCAATTCTAAAAACAATTTGACCTAGACTGCAGACAAGGGCTGTGATCTTTCACGAAATTGATTGTATTGACTCACACGACTGGACGTATGAAGAATAAAAAGTGAACGAATAGCACATAGGGGCCGCAGCCCGCACGTTTGGCAGCGCCAATCCATTTGACCAGAAAATTGAATCCTCGTTGTTATTTCGCGTAGAGAGAGATTAATTAAAACGGCCATCGCCAATGTAGTAAATCATATATTATGTAGGTACAGCTCACATACTGTGCAACATTGATTCGTATTAACAATATAAATGAACGTGGATTATGGCCTGTTGTTAACGCAAAACGATCCAATATCCCTTTTTATTCCAACATAAAAGTTGAAAACATTTCAGAAACTATTTGCATAATTATCACAGGCGTTGGTGTTTTTAGCTACAAGATAAACTCACTCTAAATTCTGTCTTATCATCACAAGACTTGATATAAAAACGAACACAAAGCGGGGACTATAAATGTGGCACTGAAATTCCATTGAAGTCGACGATGGGAGAATTTGGCAAGCCTTTAGGCTTGCATGCCACCAGAACAAAAGATGTCCGCCGAAGCGAGCCCTACGAATGGCAAAACAAGGACAAGGAATTTTAATAAAATCCTTATTATCTATTCACAGCGGCAGTTACGTTCTTTTACGAGCTAAACGGCACCGGAGAAGTTCGGTCGCGGGATCGCATCGCGCTCTCTAGTCGCAACTTTGCTAATATCTTGAAGAACATTCTGAACCGACTTAATTGTTCACCGACAACAGAAGCACGCAATCTGTGTTTAACGTGTGTAACTTCCCAAAGTCGTGATAATGAGGCCACTCAGCTTACCCGACACTAGGTAGTTCACTTAGGTTCTGGTTGACTACATTCTAAGGCATTGTAAGGACAACAAAGGAAAACCAGACCTTTTTCTTTCTCGGACGACTGGCACGAAATCAAGGATGACTACATATGACACGTGTTTTATATTAGGTTTCAGGTACCTATTCATTGTGTAGTTTAATCCCTAGTTCAGTTATGAACATTTCTAGCAACAAAGAAAATCTAAACCTTTTTCGTTCCAGGACGATTGGCACGAAAGCAAGAATGACTAAAATATTACACGTGTTTTTTATTATGTTTCAGGTACCTATTCATTGTGTAGTTTAATCCTAGGGATTTATAATCCTAGGGAACTATGGACATTTCTAGCAAAAGCCTATGTTTGCCGACTGCTACGATAATCTCTCCAAAGTACGTTATTTGAGGTTTCATCAATCCGCCACAATGTTATTTGAAACCTTTCACCTCCAGGGATTATATTATAAAGGGTACATTTGTATAGTTTCGATGTAGGTAGGTATATCAACCGGCCCGCGTGATTGGACCAATTTCTAAGACTGGGTATATATAGAGGTCATATCGACATAGTAAGTAGTAGTAGTGTAGGCATAGCTTTATGTAAACTAAGTAGTTTTCATTGGAAAGTTTCGTTGAAAGGATCAGTCTGCTATTTAATTTTCAATATTATTATTCTCCACTTTATCATACATTATGGTAATTTGGAATATTAGCATACGCACCACGCTGAGCTTACAGATTGGTGGCAGTACGGCATTACTAAATAAATAAGTTACTAGAAGAAAGCACACGAGAGGCATCTGTAACTGTCCAATTGCCAGAATCCCTTATGCTCGATTCCTATAAACAAAAACGAATCGTTTTGCTTACCAATGGTAGCATTTTTTATTGCCAAACTGGGCATATAAATAGATTCGTAAGTTAATTTTATCTGTGATAGCTACTTCCATATGGGGGAGTCTACTGTGCAAAGCTATGAGGTCTTTGCTTCATTATTGGTAATGATGCACATGCAAAGAATCTTTTTTGTAACCAATAACGATCCGTAAATTATTAGGATCGGCCATTAGTCGCTTTTAAAACACCCACATGTGGCCTATTCTTCGTTGGGAGTCATAAAATACTCCGTAGAAATATAGAAATATTTTTGTTAATGCGATTACAAGCATTAAAAGAAATAGCAATAGATGACAAATTATGGCACGTAACATCGCCCTCTCTATTGGGAACCCTCATTCATCATTGTCATAATATTCACCGAAAACGGTAATGCTGCCTATTTGTGCATAATAAAATAACTTCTTTAATAAGAACCATAATATTTTCAGTATACGAACCTTCGCTTAAAAATTTACTGAATCAAATACTGTAATACTTAACAAACTTTTATGTTTAATTAAGATTAAATACTTCTAGTTAGTAGTGAAAGTTGCAAGAGTTCAATTTAAAAAGTTTAAAGTAGAAAATCAGTAAGAAAATAAAGTTGTCTTATGAAGAATGTGTAAGAAGTGTAAGCAATTCAAACGTTTCAGTGGTGAGACGAGTCTACATAAAACGAGATAGAAAGCAAAATAGTTGTAGATACGTATACGTCTCGACCTGTAGGCTGTCGAATAAATTTTTGATTACGGCCTCAGGTTCATTGGTATTCTTGGGAGAGAGTGCCGATACGACCTTCAGGCCGGGTCTGCACTTAGCGATAATTTACAGTTTAATTACTGGTTCTGGTTTGGGGGAGGCGGGCCAACCTCGAATTTATACGGTGCTCGACATCACATAGTTAACAAGTTGTAGTCATATCCTTTCATTAGGTCCGATCGATGGAGCAAGAACATGATCGTTATATAAGAGCCTCGAAGATTTTGTGTAGCGAATTCCGAGGTGGGATGGGAATTCGATGAATTCCGATCCGGAAGGAGTCGTAGCTATAATAGGAACATTGAAACCATATTTTGGAGTGGAAAAAGTAGTCAAGTGTTCCCTTCATTTCTTCAAAATCTTACATTCTTTTATAAACAACGCTTAAAAATATATCCAACTTTCGCAAGATACTTAAGTGGCTCCCCATTCGACTTCGCAGGAACTCTCGGATATTGTGTCTGCTATTCAATCTCCTTCACAATCCTAAAACACCATCCTATATGCGGGAGCGTTTTTCCTACGCCCATCCTTCAGATGCACCTTGCAGGTCGCATCTTAAAAACATTCTCAAGTCCCCTCCCCCACTCCACCGACTTCTACTCCTACTCCTTCACAGTGCACGCGGTGCGATTGTGGAATTCACTACCGCCTGACATTAGGGACTGCCAAACTGTTGCAGTTTTTAAAAGAAGAGTGAAAGAACACTATCTGTCCACTTCATCATAGTTGTGTATGTATTTATTATTTTGAGTATGATATAAATATTAGCATTCTAGTAATATTTATTTTAGAAGTATTTATGTATGTTTATTTGTATGTATGTTAGTATATTCTCGTAATATTTGTTTAGCTTTTAAGTGAATTGGTTTTGATTCTATGTATTATGTTTTGTCTACTTTGCTCTATCACACGCTGTCTACATCTCTGTATCTATTGTCCTATTTCAGGCTGGAAGAGATTTCTTATGAAATAAGCATCACCTCTGTACCTATTTTTTCTGTACCGTTTTTCATTGTCTGTTTATATATGTGTGTACATAAATGGTAAAATAAATAAATAAAATGTATCTAATGTTTCTCCGTTCATGTCCAGCCCTGCGGTGTAGGTAATTGCGTAATACACTATCAGTGGCAATGGCTTTCATTTTGACAATTCAACAACAATCATTGCGTAACTTACGTTGTTGAGCAGACAAATTTTTCGAACATATAAAGCAATGGATTAGCAGTATCCTTCAAAATGTTTCAGATTGAGATATATAGTGTGTTACGCAATTAGGGTGCTAGGCATTAAGGAAGAGATATTTATTATTGAAAGTTAAATTAAAAGTGCTACAAACATTAAAGCGTCGAATGAGTAAAGGGAAAACATCCTAACTTTTATTAGAATCTGAAAGCACGCACGATATCCTTGTAAACATTATTCGAATAATACTCCCCTCCTGTCAAACATGGTATAGAATAGAGTTTGGAGAATAATAAAGCTATTCAAGTTCCGTAAGAAGTTTCCGTAAACTGCAATAAAGGCTTGTGAATATGGTTTAATGCATTCAGTTGTGAGGTTGTGACGCCCATCGTTTGAAGCACCCTTAACCCACTTACTGAGTAAAGCAAGCTGTTCACAATATACTGTTTTTCTTTCTGTTTTTCAAGCGGATATTGTATTATAGTTGATGTTTTTAATGTAGTCTTGGTTAGACGTAGATTGCTTTTTAATTTTCTCTTTGTTAGTTTATTATGGGTGCACGATGCATGCAAAGTAATTAGCGGTGTATTTGTAGTAACATATGCTAAGTAGGAAGGCTAAGCGTTTGTGGTATGTAAATATTCTAAATTACATTCTAGTTCTTACACCGTTTGTCCACCGCACTATGTCAACGGTACGTCAAAGAAAAATGAGATTATTCGAACCGAGCGTGACGTTCCCGTTGACGGCGTACGGTGGACACACGGCAATAGTACTCGTAAATGTATGTACTATCGCTACTTCGGCGCCGTCATCTCATTTTCGTTGACATTCCATTGACGATGGCGGTGAACAAACGGTCTTAGGATTCAATAACGTCGTCTATTTACTGATAAAACAAACTTGCAATCCCCATATGGCCTGGTATAATAGGTTAATGACCATAGTTCTATCGATTGATTGGTTATCTAATCATATTAATACGAACCCAGGACGGTCATAAATTAATCTGATAAGATAAGTCGGACCAGTCAGGTCATGGCGGATATCAAACAGCACCCGGGTACCGCTCCGGTGTCCGGTGCTGCGGTTTTTAACTTTGACTGTAGATCGCACAGAGATGCGGTGCCAGTGTGTGTGGTTTTTGTATACAAATGAAGTGCAATTCTGCATTCAAATTTAAAAACCGCGGCACCGCACACCGGAGTGACGTCCGTTGGAGTGTGATAACCGCCTTAGTGTGCCTTTGTACGGTTTTACTTGTGCATAAAGTTTGATTAAATAGATAAGTTACAGCAAGAAGACGAAAAAGTTATAGTGACCTCATTGTTGATGTTCTTTAAGTCAGGCGCGTAGTTATCGCAAGCGGCGTGCGTGTATGACCATGTATGAAAGTAAACGAGGCAAAAGGAGTAAGTAAGGATCGTAGCCGGTGCTTTCTGAAGTTTCTGCCTACCCCCATGGAAAGAAGTCGAGAGTTTATGTATTTTTTATTTTATTTTATTTTACCATTTATGTACACACATATATAAATAGACATTGAAAAACAAAACAGAAAAAATAGGTACAGAGGTGATGCTTATTTCATAAGAAATCTCTTTCAGCATACCTGAGATAGGACAATAGATACAGAGATGTAGACAGCGTGTGATAGAGCAAAGGAGACAAAAAATAATACATAGAATCAAAAAAATAATTCACTTAAAAACTAAACAAAAATTATGAGAATATACTAACATAAATAAATACTTCTAAAATAAATATTACTAGAATGGTAATAATTATATCATACTCAAAAAAATAAATACATACACAACTATGATGGCGTGGACAGATAGTGTTCTTTCACTCTTCTTTTGAAAACTGCAATAGTTTGGCAGTCCCTAATGTCAGGCGGTAGTGAATTCCACAATCGCACCGCGTGCACTGTGAAGGAGTAGGAGTAGAAGTCGGTGGAATGGGGAGGGGACTTAAGAAGGTTTTTAAGATGCGACCTGCAAGGTGCATCTGAAGGACGGGCGTAGGAAAAACGCTCCCGCAGATAGGATAGTGTTTTAGGATGATATGATGATGTATGTCTAAGATAGGTTCACGGATTGGTGCCTTTGCAAGAACTCACAGAAAAAATCTAATAAAATTATTACTTATGATTGCTGTAAAGTAATTGTAAACAAGTTATGTCACAAACAAATCAGTGCCCGTCCCAGATCAATTTATCGTAATACTAGTATAGAATAAAATTATGTGTATCAAACACATCATTATATCCTAGCTATTAGTAAACTAATCCTGAAACATACATAATAAAATCTTCCATTTAGTCATTGCGAGTGTAATTTCACAGCAATTATATTATATATTATATTAATTACTAGCTTCTGCCCGCGGCTTCGCCCGCGTGGATGTCGGAAATTATCCCACGGGAACGTGCTAACAGGATAAAATGTATGTGCACCAGGATGCCATCTATCTCGCGGGCCCTTTGTGGCTAATTACAATAGAAAACCAATTGTGTCTCATTAATGGTGATTAAGAGGGTACCTATATGATATCTTTACCTAAGTACCTACCTAATTAAAAAAATAAATAAACTCAATAACAGAAAATAAAATACCTACCTACCTAAATAAACCTATTTATGACGATAACTAATCTAAATTCAATCATCATCTGCCTAGCCTTTTCCCAACTATGTTCAGGGCCGGCTTCCAGTCTAACCGGATGCAGCTGAATACCAGTATTTTACATGGAGCGACTGCCTATCTGACCTCCACAACCCAGTTATTGGGTAATACGATACCCTTGGTACGACTGGTTGTCAGACTTTCGGGCTTCTGACTACCCGTAACGACTGTCAAAGATCCACGAATGACAGCCGGGACCAACGGCTTTACGTGCTTTCCGAGGCACGGAGGTGTCTCGGTATGTAAAGATGGTCACCCATCCACAGACCGACCGCGGCAAGCGTAGCTTAACCTGACCGATCGACCTGTGCGGCTGTTATTATTTAGCCACGGGGCCCTCAATCTAAACTCAATAAATAAGCAAAATCTCTAAAAACTAATATCTATACGAATGACTATCCTACCTAACAGTATTATAAAATAACCTACGGTCACTATGTACACTGTCAAATATACTACCTATACTTTAAAATTAAAATCTATACCTACGACTTATATAAAAATAAACCAAAATAACTCTAAAAAGTAAAAGGAATAAAAATGAACTCCACTGCGTGTGACCTAACCTACGACAAACTTATTATTTGCGGTTGGTACAGTAATCGGATCTAGGGATCGAACCGCAAAATTAAGTTTGTTTTTTATTGTATATACTTTTCCGGGATAAAAAGTACCCAGTGTGGTGCCCAGGATATTAAAGAATAATTATACCAAGTTTCATCGTAATCGAACCGGTAGTTTTTGCGTGATGCCTGAACAAACAGACAGACAGACAGACAGACAGACAGACAGACAGACAGACCGACAGACAGACAGACAGACAAAAATTTTTTTAATCACATTTTTGGGTTCGGTTTCGGTCTAGTAACACCCCCTGCCATTTATTTTTTTGATATTTTCAATGTACAGAATTTCCACTTCTACAGATTTATTATAAGTATAGATTACAATAAAAGGGATAATTTTGATACTAATTGAATGAATTTTACCGTGAAATATTTTTTCTTGTAGTCATTATTTGTATATTTCCGAATGACTTCCGAAATTAAATTTATTTTGCACTAAGTGGTATGTTTTTTGGAAGTTGGTTGTATTTTTTTTTATTTAGCATAATCAACCTATAAAGTTCCCACTGTTGGGACACAGGCCTCCTCTCTGTGAGAGGGAAAGCGCCGTAATCCACCACGCGGGCCCAGTGCGGTTTTGTAAATGTCACATGTCTTTGAATTTTCGGTCCTAGAACATACCGATTTCCTCACAATGTTTTCCTTCGCCGTTTTTTGAGAGCAATGGCGATGAAATAAATTACACAAAGTACAGCGCCTTTCTGGGTTCGAACCCACGACTTACAACTCGTAAGTCAGAGCCGTAACCACTGGACCATCACTGCTCTCTCGTTTTTTATTTTATTTATGGGAATTATTTCCGTATTTAATTCATGCTGCGTCATGGAATAAGGTTGAAATACGAATGTGGAGTCCAGCAGCAGCTGCCCTGAAAATACTAGATAGACTAGATATTATAGTGTCGAAGTTTATACGAAACGACGTGTTTCCTGTTAAATCCACCATTTTCACGCAAAAATTGAGTTTTTTAGCAATAATTTCCAAGAATCTATCCTTCATACCTATTAGATATTTCTACGAATAATCTTTTACAGAGTATGAAATGGAATCAATTTATAAATCAGAAGCATGCTTCGGTTTCTAATAAACGGTATTTTAGATGGAAAGAGATAACCATAACAGGCATAAAAGAGTAAATGAATAAAAGTACAGGCAACAGGAAGCTTTTACATAGCCATTGAATGTTATTTGAATCCGAAACGTGTAAAGTTACAAACACGAAAAAGTGTAATAATGTTTTCGCCGCAAAAAGTGGATAGTAAAAGGTAATCCCCGAAACAGGATAATGGTACGTTCGGTACACCGAAATCCCGTTTTAACTTACATATCTATTTTTACGTATTCTACGGAACACTTGTTTCTGTTATGCTCGTGTAACTTTGGAATCTATTGTGGATTTAAGGTAACTTTCGACCCACACTTTTATGATTAAAAGAGAGTTTTTATGGGATGACCATCTTTACGTACCGAGACCTCGGAGTGCCTCGGAAAGCACGTTAAACCGTTGGTCCAGGCTAGCATTCCTCCCCCCCCCCCCCCGGTGGATTCCCGCATTGTCGAGGCGGGGGGGCTCAGTAGCCGTGGCTTGGACAACCACAGTGAAGCCAAGAGGAACCTGAGGAGGGGCCGCTCGACAGGTCTTTGCCAGTAAGCCGACGACGTAGCGGCCAACAAGTGGGTTGCGGCGCCGCTTAGGTGACATCGCAACTGAGGCGGGCCACGATGTCATATGGGAGGCATCGCGGCTGAGGGTTGGAGGCCGCGGCGGGAAAGGAGTGCCGGTATTGCGGTGCGCCGCTCTCCCTACCTTCCGCAGCTTTGAGGGAGTCCCCATCGTCTGATGGCGGACGCGGTGGGGCCACAGGGGAGGAGGAGTGTTGGTATGACGTTGGCCGCTCTCCCTATCCTCTGCGGCCGTAAATTGGCAGGCGGTGGGGCCAATGAACTGACCCGTCGCAGGGGAAACAAGGGTGCCCAGATACGGGGTAGTCTGGTGCCTATGTGCTGGTTTGGTCCCTGGGCTGGACACGGCGTGCTATGTGTTCTGGTGCGCCGGTGACGAGGAGTACTCCCCAGAGGAGGGTCCGGTGACGGACAGCCGCGGCGAGTTCACGGATGAATGCTAACGCGTGCCCGTGTTCCCGCCGTAAGCGGCAGAAGAGGACACCATGGAGTTTTAGTGGGTTAGAGTCCCACATAACTGCACTATCTTCCCGTGGTAGTGCAGAATGCATGAGCATTTATCCACGATAAAAAAGGTTGTCATTCGTGGATCTTTAACAGTCGTTATCGGTCGTCAAAACCCCAAAAGTCGGACAACCAGTCTTACCAAGGGGTATCGTATTACCCAGTAACTGGGTTGTGGAGGTCAGATAGGCTGGCAAGCAGGCTGGCTGGCTGGGAATGCTGGTATTTAGCTGTATCCGGTTAGACTGGAAACCGACCCCAATATAGTTGGGAAAAGGCTAGGTTGATGATGACTTTTTGTGAATTAAATGTTTTGACGGTAACCATGTCTCAACTCTCATATGTAAAAAACATTCAAATTCAAGTCGTAATCCCATCTCAGCGACAATCAATGTCAAAAATGAATGTGAATTGATTGTATTTTTGACAGATTGCGACTGATATTAGAATGCGAACGTTCTTAATAATACGGGAATTGCCCCTCAGGGCAGCCTCTAGGAATAACTTTGTTTCTTAGCCCATTTACACGTACCACAACCACACCATAACGCGGCGACAAAATGTGGCCCAGTAGTGTTTACGTGTGGATAGTGTCGCTGCAACGCCTGCAACTTCTTGCAGTTACATTGTGGTTGCGTTGTCGCTAGTGTTTGAAGACAGATGGACTCCGGGCTTGATAGTATCGTCACGTCGACGCAATGATGTGGTTGCATTGTGGCAGCAACGTCGCCTTGATGTGGTCATTATCGCCCACGTGGTTGATTTTGACGGCCAAATGTGATCCGTGTGAATAAACTATTCATTTTCAAACAAATTACGTGCACGTGGTGTCGTTGTGATGTGGTTGTGATACGTATATTTGAGACTTACCTCTGCTAAGAGAAGTTACAAAGGTATAAACATTTTAAAATGAGGTTTATTTCTTTAATTCTTAACGTTTCTTACCCTACGTAAATCCTAAAAGTTGACTCCAGGGAACGTGTTAATTAATGGTACCAATCCTGAGGCAATTACTCTTAAATCTGTCTGTTTGTACACTACTTGAATTTTAAAGGGTCCCAGAGCAATAAAATGGGATACTCGTTCCACTAGAGGGTGTCGTAAGGGGTTTTATTATGTGATCCGGAGTCGCATACGCATTTATAAGTACTTCTGGTACCCACATTTATTCTACCGACTGTCCAAGTAATTAAAATGTTAATGTCAAGATTACCAAGCCTGATATACGAGTAGACTGCCCTTTAAGATTATTCTGTACAAATAAATAAATCGCCCGTAGACAGATCAAGGAGCTACACAACACCATCAATTATTTTGGATACCCGATCAATAATCTGGAAACTTATAGAATAGGTATTTCTAAGTATTATATGCCTACGCAGCACGTGATCGCGTATAAATCATGTTTTTTCTCCAAACAAAGGCACAATACTGAATTCTGGTCGATTAACGATTATTCAATTCATTCCAAATCATTACTATCATCATTTTCTTTCACGCGTGATTGAACAACCGATTTCATTCCTTATTACAGTTTTTACAAATAAAGGAAAATCGTTAGGGCACGTCGGATAACATTGACTCAAGGAAAGTGAGAAAATGAGGGATTACGAGTCGGTAGCAGTCGGCAAACATTACTTTCTGATAAATCTTCCTTAGCGAAGAAGAAATTCAATTTTTATAGTTCAAGCTTTGTATGTAGACCGTAATGAACCGGCCTTCACAATGCGTTCAAGAGAACGGCCAACTTCGACAAACTTGTAGAACTAGTTAAATGAGGAAGTGGTCCGTATCAAGCGTGCACCGGGTGACTTTGAAAAATTGTCGCCAATAAGTCTAGTTTCGCATTCAGCGCGATCGTCCGTCAATGTCGGCGTCGGTCGTCGGTGTTCGGACGGCGGGCCAATAAATGTCGAACGGACCGACGGATCGCGCGCCCGTCCACACTATTACCACATTAACCACTCCACGGAAAATATTTAGGACGCGCCTCTATAATATACGTCTTGCTTAGATCGGCGATTTTCTTTCAGGGTGTAGGGTTTAGTTTGTTTTATCGACAGACCGTCTCAAGTGCTGCTCATCTGATCGTGTTCATTATCTACGTAGATGAGATTTAGATGTCTTTCTCTTTCGTGGTACATCTTTAATTAAGCTGCCTGAGGTACCTAAGTGCAAAATTATCTTTTGGAACGATTTCTGTTCCCATATGAATATCTAGACTATATTGTGCCATGTGGGTTTGGGCAAAGAGAATGTCTGTGTCCACATCTAGAAAACGAATGTTTAATTAAAGCATTTTTCTCTTTGTCAGTTCATTGAACCTAATTGGGTGACCGATCTTGACCCCTGAATTTGTTTCGCCCTTGCTTCTCAGGGGAATAGGAAAGTTTGAGAACATCTAGCTTTTTTTAAGAAAAAGCTAGATAAAAAAAATGTTGTGAAAAAAGTGATTTCAATATCCTATTTACAAAATAAACTAATTTCAATGTGATTCTTCAAGAGAGTTGACAGCGTTACCTGTATACCTACTTACGAAGGTAATTCCTTTAACCCTTTGTATGGAATGTAGATCCACGCGAGACACAATGGCTTTATGATTGTTTCTGTATTTACGGCATTCAATCGGTTAAAAAAGGCACTTTCTCTTCATCCAGCAGTGAGCTACACATCTATAAAACTAATAGGTTCTAACTAACAACATTACTCTGAAATCGCAATAGTATCGATCTTCTTCAAAGATTCTTCGAAAGTGATATGCTGATTTTCTAAGAGACCAATGAACGCTTAGCAACCGTATAGAACAGATTTAAATCCTCTCTATATCGAAGGCTTATCGAAGCCAATTATCTGGAGTTGAGCTGTTAAAGCACAAACTTATTTGTGCTCATACAGTTCACTTATAGTATAAGATATGTCACAGAGAAGTTCTTTAGGATAATGTACGGTGAATAACTTTTCACGAAAATCATACTATGGAAGAATCAAAAAAGTTTTCTCAAAAATAACAATGTTTATGACCCTTTACCTTTCATATTTGCCCGGTTACCTGTCGATGTATTCTGTAAAAACCTTACCGTGAAAACTTAGGTGAAGTGATCTGTCAACAGTGTCCATCCCTAGCATTAGGTTGAATAACAGCCGATCGATTCTGTAAAAAAATCAGCGTGAAATGTTAGGTGAAGTGAGCTGTAGTATAGTGTCAATCCCTAGTATTACTTGAAATGACAGCTCACTCCACGCTCACTTACCTAAGTTTTCACGGTGAGATGGTTACAGCCGGTCGATTCTGTAAAAAAATCAGCGTGAAATGTTAGGTGAAGTGAGCTGTAGTATAGTGTCAATCCCTAGTATTACTTGAAATGACAGCTCACTCCACGCTCACTTACCTAAGTTTTCACGGTGAGATGGTTACAGCCGGTCGATTCTGTAAAAATCTCACCGTGAAAACTCAAGTGAAGTGAGCTTGATATGAGTTGTCAGTAGTGTCAATCCCTAGCATTAGTTGGAATGACACCACTCCACGCTCACTTCACCTAAGTTTTCACGGTGAAATGGTCACAGAATCGCACTGCTGCTCACTTTAAGCTCACTTCACCTAAGTTTTCAGAGTGAGAATTTTTTACAGAATAGACCGGCTGAACTTAGCGTGTGTAAGGGTAGATTTTTCAACGGACAGATAATTTTTATTCGTGGAATAATATTGACGTCTGACAGATTTTGTATAGAAGAACTGTCAAGAATTAAAAATTATTCCTCGGATAAAATTATCTGGGGTTGGAAAAATCAGCCCTTAATTATATGTTTTATTTGATACTTTTATGGGAAAAGCTTAGAAGGGATTAAAATCGACAATACTCTATGGTTTTCATCCTTATGTATTACATCAATCGATTCGACGTCGTCCGTACTCGGCTGCCGATTGATCGATGAAAACATACGACGCAATTTTGATCGATTGCTGTTCGGCGTGTTTTACAAGTCGCGGACATCGATCATCCAGGGCTATTTTAAACCTAAGCGATCAAAGTTCATCAAGGCATTAATGGAACGTCAAATCGGCTGGGCGTAATAGCTTATGTTTGTCCAAAAATACACACTGGCTGTTGTTGGCCCGGGCCGTTGACACAACAAGTAACACAGTTAGTATCGACAGCAGTTTGTAAACGTCCAACAGAGCATTGATCTCAAACATCACTGCCCTAGGGAGTACATTACACCAAACCCGCCATACGTATATCTCTACCCTTACGCGGTATTTACATATAGTATAAATACAAATGATTACATTGTATTCACAAGAGCTTTGCGACCCGCTACAAAAAATGCCACCACATGTTCCAGGTTTTTGGAAGGCAAATATCAGAACACAGTTCGTACTTAGACTGCTGTCATCGCACAGGACTTCATCCTTACTTTATGCTCTTCCACTTGACATAAACCTTAAGTCGCCTTTACGACACCCTCAAATACTAGCGTCAGCAACAAAGGCGCCCAACTTCATTATTAAAAATTTCGCGCATGCTCAACAACATTGTATTAATCTGGGCTTTGAACAGAGTCCTCAGTTAGAAGACAATGACGCCGCAACGCTCAGCTCACCAAGCAAAGGAATGGCCAACGTTAGCATACATAATGTCCTCGGACAAAGCAAGATTTATTTGAGGTGCCACGCCGCCGGATCTACGGCACTACGGCGCTACACGGAGCTCGGGAACCAAGACGCTTATACCGACATTTGTTGCATCCCAGTTTACATAATGTTCCCAGATAAACGCTAACATTGCTCTTGTTTACTACCTGAGTTGAATTTCAAAACACAAACATACATATTGTAACGGAACTCCGCCTTAGTTATTAACAAAGAAGCGGACACAAATCCTTCGCTGAAATTGCTCCATCTGTCCGCTCTCTTAATCCTCAGAACATCCTTTTGGGAGCGTGGTTTGGGCCGTACATTGTACACTTTACGTGTCCCTAGATACCTGCGATGTACCTGATGTCGAGATGGTATTTAACAATGTAACGTTTCGAGGTATACCTATAGTAAATTCTGTTACATGTCCAGTGAAATATCACGGAATTTCAGGGAGTCTCGGTAGGCGCATAAACATGTGGTAGTTGTGCAAAGCTTCGGTTTTCATGTGAGCTCAGTGTGGTGGAGTTGCAGCTCGTCGGATCACTGGCCGGTCGCTGGTCGTCGATCGTCGATGCAAACAGCGACAAAGCACCAACTTAAACATGCCCGCCGAGCGTGATATGGGGACTAGAGCGGATTTATAATTTAATAGATGGATAGGACGCCCGTCCTTTGTTGGGGAACTACCAAGACTTGAAGTTATTACCTAGTTATAAGTTTACAATCAATTTCACGCGAAATAATGATAAAATAAGGACAGAATAGATTACCATTTCGTTTTGATAACAAGAAGAGAAGTTTTAATTTGGTCCAAAAATGAAATTTAAATACCATAGCTGAAGGCGAGGAAATATCGAATTTCTTTTTGTTATTTTCTAAATAGCAGCCTTTCTCCAAGTCGAGTTGTTAGAGAAGTTGTCGCTTTCTCAACTTTTTGATTTATAGACTGAACCCACGTCCTGCACATTCGCTAAGGTCCACCATTTGGCCAGAATGGCGAGATAATGCCACCAGGCTTTAAAACTTTGATCGCTATCGTTATGATACTTTGTTGTCTTACTTTGGCGAAAAACGAATGGTCGATTAGTAGGTCCTTTTATTATTGGATTTTATATACCTAAAGAATAAGTATGCAGCAAAATGATACCCTGAATACGGTTTGAATAAGTATTAGAATGGTCAAGCACATTTAGGCTGAAAATGTAAACCATAAAAAATAATAGGGTATTCGAGGAACCAATAAAATATATTTGAATACATATCAACTACATCCATTTCAGTTTGTTTTATACCCAGCAAATACAGGGGGAGCAAATAATAAACTACTTATACGACCAATTTCTGGAAGCCGGTAAGTTTATACCGCCATTACTGGGGATAATCTAAACAAATGCGAAGTATATTCCATTGGAAGACGTTCAATCAGACTTTAAGGCTGTGTAACTCGCTCTGGTGTCGTAACTTTATATTCGCTGAGGAGGAAATTCACTGAGTTTACGTATTATGTATGCAAAAGGAGATCGTAGGGTCCAGAAAGATCCCATGTATATCGTAAAGCGATGGATTCACTCAGCTGTAGATAGCACAAAGTCAAAACAATATAAGTAAGGTAAGGTCACAGTATGCTGTGGTAAGGTACTATCGCCAAAACCTATATCTGACCATTTTGAAAACAAAATCCCGTTCACATGATGACCACAGCTGCGTCCGTAAGTAAAACAAAAGAGGATCATTTTTAGGTCGACTAATAATATGCGCTGCAAGCAAAAATAGTCCTTACTGTGGTCAGATATAGATTATGGCGATAGTACATACCTAGATGTGCGTGTGGATTGAGAGATCTTTTCGGAAAACTCTTCCAATCCCAACCAAATTATAGGAGGATTTAGGAAATAATTGTGAAAACTGCATGGTAAGGTATAAAATTTGTGAAACGTAAACAAAGAAAGTTAGAACTCATTATCTGGATCTCTCAATCGGGACAACTGAAGAAAAAGTCATAACGCGTATCCAAGAATATACTGCCTATGTGTTTATAATTTGCATTTAAATTAATTGTGAAGGATTTGTGAAGACTGCTAAACAAAATTTCGATTCGTTTCAAAGCCACGTTTAAGATTTATAACGGTTTATATGGATCTCTCAGAGTGGACAATTTTCGATTGAGTGATCTTGTAAAACACGACCTAATACTGATAAAGTATGAATAATTATCATGTTTATTGCAAATTATGCTTCTGGGAAAATTTGTGAAACAAAAATCGTGATTGAAATCTTACTGGTTCAAGAGAAAATGAAAATCTTGTTTTTTGTCGATCGTCCCAACTGAGAGATCATTATTTTTAACTATATTTAATAAACCAAAATTTATAGGTAGAAGGTAGATACATCAGAAATTGTGAAAAATTTTGTACTAAAATTTGACGTATCAGTCGTCCCTGTAAGTGTTATACTTAAAAAGATAAATCATTTTTTACAATCCTGGAGGAAAACGTTGAGTAGGGTAGACATACTTTTTTATTTTGTCCGATTTTTTTTTCAACTACCCTATTCATGCTAACATTGTGTATGTTCATTGCGATTTGCGAAGCTGGCGTTGTGCAGTGCATTTAATGCAAATTTTTTTAATAGTGTTGTGCTATAATTCATAATAACCTGCGTTCTTCTAACAATCTTCTCTTACTCTGTCCTTCTCATACGTCTGACTTTGTTCATTCTTCTTTTCATATTCAGTATTATATTAAATTGTGGAAATAGGGAAGCAGAGGCAGTAAACCTTACTTGGATTTTTGCTTGGATGACTAAAACTAGAAATTAACAAAACTACTAAAAATACGTAAATCCGGTCCTAGACTCCTGGCAAGGTTAATTCTTACAGAACCCTGTAAGAATTGTTCTTACCTTTGATTATTATTACTTTTTTTCTTCTATCACTTAATTGTTTTTTCTTGGAAAGGGGGTACTGCAGCATTGGCAAATGCTACATTATAATTTTATCACCTTCTTTTATAACAAATCCTACCTTATTTGTAACCAGAAAGGATTTTTCTTCATTCTGTTTTTTTTAAATCAAAAAGTGTCAGTCTTTTCTCTTGCCGAGATTTTTTCATTTGAAGTTTTATTTGGACACAGGACGTAAGTCTTTGATATTATTTTTTCCGCTTGACCATGTACCTAATTATTTGCCACGATATAAAGGTTTGAACGACCGAGTTCATTCGGTGTTCGTTAAACTGGATCAAAGGGAACTGTTCCCGGAATTAAAAGAACTATACAGCATCTAAAACTTGCGAGTCAGGTTTCATCATCCAGACTTGATTTGTCCGAAGATTGTAGGCGAATCTTGAATTCGCCCCCACCGCTAGCCTGGGACCAGACGGCTGCAAGCTTCGTGTTGGGATTCGAACCCTACGCTGAAGCTTGCAGCCGTCTGGTCCCAAAAAAAGGTCAAATTATTATTAGTTATGATTCATAACTCAAATCAATCAATATAAATCAATGGATATCAATTTGATATCCATTGATTTGAACGGATGTGAAAAAGTTTATTTGAAAGATGTACCAAATACAATTTATGTAAGAAACAGATGCTACAAATTGTTAGGCGGTGTTGAATTTATTCCTGCGTTGAGTCCCGATAATATTGGCCACTACAGAGGACATGGTGTTCATAACGACCAAATAGTCTGTTATGACGATTTGATGGGAAAAATGTATAACAGCAAGGAAGAACCAGTTATTTTACATACTTTGTCCTACGGACTTATTGATTAGGTTACATCCTATTATGTAATTGTGTGTGAAATTAAAAAAAAGTTTAAATTAAAAAAAGATTTTTTTTTGGTTACCTTAAAATTTCTGAACATTTTGTGTGTAAGAATTACTTAGAATTAGAATTACGAACTTAGAAATCCTTAGTAAGAGCACTACACA
Source organism: Apamea anceps (assembly GCA_951799955.1). NCBI lineage: Eukaryota > Metazoa > Arthropoda > Insecta > Lepidoptera > Noctuidae > Apamea > Apamea anceps. Next base: position 9,014,557 of record OX637501.1, read on the forward strand.
TACAGTACCTAACTTTGCAGAATCTTGTTATTTAAAAACGTAATTTTATATTATTTAAATTATGTAGTGAAACCAGACACAAATTACTTGTATAAAACGTTTAAAGTGCATCATAATTTGAATTGTACCGGCAATGATTCCGACCGGCGATATGGTCACCCTACTCAACGTTTTCCTTAAGGATTGTAAAAAAATTATCTTTTTAAGTATAACACTTACAGGGACGACTGATACGTCAAATTTTAGTACAAAATTTTTCACAATTTCTGATGTATCTACCTTCTACCTATAAGTTTTGGTTTATTAAATATAGTTCAAAATAATGATCTCTCAGTTGGGACAATCGACAAAAAACAAGATTTTCATTTTCTCTTGAACCAGTAAGATTTCAATCACGATTTTTATTTCACAAATTTTCCCAGAAGCATAATTTGCAATAAACATGATAATTATTCATACTTTTTCAGTATTAGGTCGTGTTTTACAAGATCACTCAATCGAAAATTGTCCACTCTGAGAGATCCATATAAACCGTTATAAATCTTAAACGTGGCTTTGAAACGAATCGAAATTTTGTTTAGCAGCCTTCACAAATCCTTCACAATTAATTTAAATGCAAATTATAAACACATAGGCAATATATTCTTGGATACGCGTTATGACTTTTTCTTCAGTTGTCCCGATTGAGAGATCCAGTTAATGAGTTCTAACTTTCTTTATTTACGTTTCACAAATTTTATACCTTACTATGAAGTTTTCACAATTATTTCCTAAATCCTCTTATAATTTGGTTGGGATTGGAAGAGTTTTTCGAAAAGATCTCTCAATCCACACGCACATCATACCTAGACCTACCTTTATCTTTAAACCAGGGGCAAAGATACATCAAAATCACTTGTAAATGAACGTTCTCTTGCTTATTTTTGCAAAATTAATCATTGATGTTATGAAATAAAGTCTACAAAAAATTACTGTCTGATTAATTATTCAGCGAGCACTCGGCAGCCAAGCGAACAGAACTAAGAAGAAATATTCAATTACTGACGTAAAAAGCTCTCGACAAGCATCATCTACCTTACCTTTTCCCAACTATATTGTTGGTCGGCTTCCAGTACGAGTATAACCGAATGCAGCTAAATACAATTATTTTACATGGAGCGACTGCCTATCTGACCTTCACAATCCAATCACTTGGTCACACGATACTCCTTGGTAAAACTGGTTGTCATGCAGACTTTCAGGCTTCTGACTATCCGTAACGACTGTTATAGATCTAAGAGGATTGACAACCAGGACGTTGGTCCTGGTTGTCAATCTTAACGTGCTTTCCGAGGCGCGGAGCGGTCTCGGTATGAAAGGGATGGTCACCCATCGACGGAACGACCGGGGCAAGCGTAGTTATCCTTGATCGACTGATCTGTGCGTAAGTGAGTGCTTTTTGCGGCTGTTACTGTGCCACGAAGACAATAACAGCCGCAAAAAGCACAGAATTAAAATAACAACGAGATATGTACATATGTGTAAAGGACAGAGAGGTAATACTAAAAGAAAGAGATGCAAAGAAATACTTTAAAAGTCGATTTAATTGAAGTTCTCATGTTCGCTACAAGATGGAGCTATTGAAAGAAACATCGCAATAAAATAAATTATGCATGAAAGATAGATTATGTACGCCTCGTTCTTTTTCGCAAGTCTAAATACGTATAAAAATATTCTACGCGTTTCGAATTCACCTAATTTAAAAATCTTTTGTTATCTCTGGATCACGTAGGACGCTGAACTCTCGGGTCGCAGAATTTATTTTTTATGTTAAATGTATTGTTGGGCTGAAGGGACCATAAATTATGGAAAAGCAGCTTAAATACAAAGTTTAAAAGATGAGTACAGGTACAGCTGTGTTCCAAAAATGTACATAGGAATGTAAGAATTCAAAATATATCAATTATACAGACTGACTTGTAAATAATTGGACGTATTCCTTCCAGGACGTGATAGTGTGACCTATTTGCAACAAGGCGAAAATTCATTAGATTTGAGAAAACTCAATTTTTATGTATTTTTTAAAATTTCTCAGAGTTCACGTCACACTATCACGTCCTGGAAGGAATACGTCACATTACAAGTCACCCTGTATACTTATCGATGGTTTTACAATGACTTTTCTCGAAGCAAGAAATTTCGATGGTTACTTTAAGGATTAGCATCGTTAGATGTAAGTATATTTGTTTACGCCTACTAGGCAGCATTCCTGGTTGCGGGAACATTCTAATAATAGCGTTGGTGGCCCGCAGAATTCCGAGCTCCTATTGGTTACCAATCGCTAACTACATACCAGTGTTGGAGGGATCTAAATATAAAGGGGATAATGCGGTCCATTCGCTGATCACTTTCCGTAGGTATCTACGTGTTTGCAGGCTAACTCGTGGTTTTTGAACTGGAGTTGTACAAAAAAATAAATAGTTTGTGAAGAAGATAAAAAGAAATTGTATGAAAAGGTGCAATAATAATATATAAAAACACATAAGCACTTAATCTAAATGATGCTTTAAATGTGGTTTATGGTATGTACCTACTTTCCAGCCATAACAATGAAAAATAAAAAACAGTGCAATAAAAAGGTTTTATTGTCCTCGAAAAAATAAAGTGCTCAACTTTTTTGTAGACATTTTTAGCTAATAGATTAAGCATCCCACTGTGAAGATAAAATGTTATAATAAAATAAAAACAAATGATCTACATTAATCTTCATTCTTTAAATAATAAGAGACCTAATCGATTCTTTTGTGTACCAAAAGTACCTACGTTTACATCTAATGTTCAACAAAACCAAAATTACCTTCGAAAGGTCTGGCTCACTTCAAAGGTCTAATTTATTTCTAAAAGAAAGTTAATCGAAGCGATTTACTCAGGTATGCGTCATTTATTTCATCCCACTTGTTCCTTCAGTTCTCATATTTACTGTAGTAGGTACCGTACCTTTATCAATATGATAAATATTTGATTGATATAAGCAAATTCCTTATTAGATACATATCTTTATGCTGTCTTATATGGAACCATAAGAAATATTGTTTATGCATAAACAAATATCCTTTTATGTCATACATGTTTCTAATTCCCGAGAATCTCCTCTGTTACAACTTTTTCCTCTACGTATTAGGTTCTAAACATTCTAAATACATTTCACATTTTGTTTGATCGAAATACTTGACAAAATATTCTTCAAAATTTTTAATAGACAATTTATTTATTTATTTATCTACAAGCGGCTATACCATAAGCATTGACATTTCATTTCAAAAACAAAACAAAATGTACCTAAATAAATGTCTACTCATTTTGAAAGTACAAAAACAATTGAAAGTCAAGTTAGCTTAAGTACCTACCTTAAATGAAACAAAAGCTCAACGCGTTTCGATGCTTTACTATCGGGCAATTCGTGTAAAATATATGGGTAGACCGCAAAGTTTCGCCGTAGTTAAACCACTTACAATCTCTGCCAACCGGCCGCAGAAGAATTCCGTAACGGCGGTTACGGGCTGACCGCTCGGCGAACGTTTATGACTCGCCTTACGAGATGATTAATGTGGCAAGGGTCTGATAATGCTCTGATTAGTTTCGGGGGTAAGCACGCTTTGGCTAAGCCGTCTGAACGTTTGATACAACACCGTTATTCAAGTGTTGCTGATAACCTAAAGGCCAATTTCAGTAATTAAAAACGTTTAAAATCTAGTCTTCAAATAAAAATAATCTAGTCTAAATGGTAAATAAGTAAATAAAATCTAGTCTACAAAGGATATTGCTCTGCGCCCATACATTGTTCGCCCTGGAACCAAGAGCATCGGAAAATTATGTGTTGTATTGTCGATCATTAGTAAACTCCTATAAGATCTTATTTGTATCGCGGACTAGCTGCAGAATAGATATATTTCAAAAAAAGTATCAGATTTTGAGGTTATAATCGAACCATAACAACGAATATTAGGTATAGTTTTTCATAGCTCCGAGTGATTTTTAAGAAACTAAAAAACAATAACATAATTCATTTAGCTGTTTTTTGTACCTACATAGATAATTAGGTATCTATGCAGTTTTTTTCTAAAGCCTAAGTGTATGTAATTGCAACGTTTAAATGCATAGAATCTAATTAACACAGGTGCCTGTATTCTTAGCATTGGATTTGGAACGAGTAAAATGTTTGTGTGTATTAATCTAAAAATAATGTTGTCTCCTAAAATGATAGTGGTGATGTAGCGCGGTAGATAGATGGCGTTAGTGTGCATTGATAAATGGCTGAGCGCTTTTGAGTGAATGTTCTAGTGATTCAGATTCAAAAACATGCAACAATTCATTAAAAATTCGATCGATCGATTGCAATCGATTGGGATTGGGGGGATCGAGAGGGCATTTCTAATCTTTTTCGATACGACACGACGTTTGGCGAAGATGGCGGCGGTTAATGTTATTAGTCGCGTAAAATACTTTAAAATGTTCATTTTGGCATACAGCTAGTCCGTGTTACGAAAGTATTTGCAACTAATATAATAAAATAGACAATTAATTATCGTGTATGTCCAATATTTCTTGTACACAGGGCGATTTCGGACAATGTCCTTTGATTTCAGTAATTAACAACGTTCAAAATTTCAGCGACAATCAATGTCAAAAACTTGTCAAAATTGTAGGGAAATTAGAGGTATTTTTGACAGATTGAGACTGAAATCAGACTATGAACGTTCTTAAAATTACGAGTATCGCCCCTCAGATATTTTATGGGCAATTATTCGACAGTGACTTTAAGATCGGTAATTTATCTTGAATATAAAACAGTGAACACACACCAAAAATGTCCTTACATAGCCATTAAAGACATTTAATTATTTAAGGATCATAAATCTCTTTGCATTAAAGGTAAATTGACATTCTGACAACCCCCTCAATGAAGTTAATTATCATGTCCTAAGGCTCTTACTGTGATATTGTGGAATTTTACTCCTTTGTCTACAAAGGAGTAAAATTCCACAATATCACATTTGCCGTGTTATTAACGTGAATATAACTTCGGCGTGAAATTATAAGTAATGTATATTTTTAACAACGTGAACTCACTTTAATAGGCACCTATTTTTCACAAAAATTACACCTGGAAAAACATTATACACAAGTTGAACGCTCCCGGGAAGCTCCGCCGTTTAATATTACCCTACTATGTAATCCTTTCTTGGAAGTTTTGTTAGTGACATGGAGAAAAAAAAACAATTTTCACAAAACAGGTTGTCAGAAATAAAGTTTTGTTCAAACAAATCCTAGAGTTGGGGACACTCATCTCTATTCTCCGCGATAAGGCCGCAGCCGTCGCTTAATTTATACCGAATATGTGACGCGATACACGACCTTTATTGTATAGTAAATTCTTTTCATGTTGCAAAATGTTTAAAACTACTAAGGCGACATGGTGCACGTGTTTCAACAAAATTATTACATTGGCTCAGCACATTTCGCTTTATATTTTCGTTTTACAACAGTTTTCATTACTTTTGTCTTGCTACCGCCAAAACTACAATTCCGTTTTCAACATAAAGATAAAAGAGCCACAATAGTTTATCAAAAAGGCTGAAAATATTACATTTAATAAATAGTTTTATGATAAAAGCTATTTTATTACAATACTATTTTGTTCTATATTCGGAAGAACACAATGTATCCGAATCACCATTAATACCTTACGGCTAATTTTCTCGCAGGATCTAGACGTCCATTTGATAGCTTACGGGTCATTTACTTTGTTACAAAAGGTGATAACCGGAAAAACAAAGCATTAATATGTACATATTTCATAAAGCATAACAGCCCTTGTTTTTATTGTGGAGCAAAAACAAAGCCTGGAATTTGCTAAAAGAGAGACTAAGAGAGACTTACAATGGGTAGAAACGTAGAATGTAGTTAAACGGGTAACCAAAGAAATGCTTCGCAGTGAAACACTATATGTTGAATGTGCGCTACACTTAGAGCGATCCCTCACTACACAGTACGTGGGTATGTAAGCATATGTGGGATGTAACAGAATTGAATTTCTTAGTCATGTTCGCTGAGTTACGTACGCTGAAAGCTCACCTCCTGCCTACACGTTTTTCGAAACCCGCATATTTACATGAAACACAATACCTTTCAGTAAGAGGATACCAAGTAGAGTTTCGAGGGTTATTGATAGTTTCGGGTTTAAATCATTGTAAGTAAGTACAATGATTGCTAGTTTGTGAGACTCCGTAGTAGGTAGACACGAAAATACCTAGACCTGAAATTCAGATCAGACGTTCTTGATTAAACATGCGAAATCAAAAGAAGGCCTTAAACAAAAAAGTTGGGGTTAATTTCTAAACTAGTTTTGTGTATTTTAGTCCAGTTAAGTCCAGTTAGAAAATAACTGCATGTATGGGGCAAGACGGATTGTTGACCGGATATATGTTGAGTTCTTTATTTATTTTATTGTAAAGAAAAGGGGCAATAAAAGTGTAAAATCTTCTTATGAAAAGTGTTTTGGGTTCATAAGATTATGTACAAACCTCGTGCTTTCAGCGCTTGTTGGTCAGTATTGGGTTATAAACGAGTTCACTGTGTTTTTTCAAAATAATTCTTTCTATGAAAAATTGCCTAATAGTAAAAACTTGGAACGGGAAATTTCAAAAGTTTGTAGGTAGGTACTGTTCGATCACTGAATCAATTAAACATGTCCCACTTCAAATGTCAATTACCTAAATAAATTGACAAAGGCTAATTGAGAAGTTTAATTTGTTTGCGAAAATAGAGTTGTTTTAATATCCAACTGGGATTAGTTTATTTTCTAGCTAGCAGATAATGGCGCGTATTAATTTTATAACGCAGCTATGAAAATTAAAACTTATGATGTACCAGGGAGCCGAATTAACTAGCACAAAAAAGGTAAGGCTTTTGCTTATCAGACAGGCAAATTAAAAATGTATGTAGGTATTGTTCGGTACTTATACTATTATTAGAGGACCATTTAACTACAGGAGGCCAGTTCCCATATTTATACACATTTAAAATCTAGTCGCAAACAGCCATATTAAGACAGAGATTAGAACACGACCGTTCTTAAAATTACGGGAATTATCCCTAAGCAGTCGATCCAGTTAAACTTCATGAGCTATAACTAAACAAACCGAATAGTTTAAGTACAATTGATGGTCGGAAGTTTGATCAGAGTTGGAAGCTTCATTTGTTGCGTGGCGAGCGAGCACCCCGCGTACGTGCCCCGAAATATAAACCAACCCCGACGGAATACACGTAAAAAGGCTATATAATTAAACCTTATTAATCCCTATTTATAGCCACGGCTAATCCCTTCGTATGGTTACGAGTTATTTATTTCCATTATGACGATGGACCCGGAGTGACGAGGCGTCGACGGGTTATTGTAACCAGAGCACCCAGCCTTTTAAATTATAAAGCAAAATGGAAAAACCATTATGTTTCCAACGTGACGACCTGGGATCGCCACTTCATTTTGATTGCACGTGCCAGACCGAGACGTATTTGGAGATTTGTTACTTAGAAAACCAGTCCAGTAATGAAGATTAGACGCCTACTTTTAGAACATTACTTTTTTGGCTTCGAATATAATCCAATTTGACCACCAAACTAGCGGATAACATAGAATAATAAATGATAATTATTTACTTTGTCCTTAATTGGAATTTCAGGAATATGATAACTAATTTCACTTTAGTGGTGCTCAAGCCATAATTGCCAAAGTTTTTATCTTTGCCTACTTAAACCAAGATCTTGGTTTTAATATAATTAATAAGGACCATACTTTAGTCGTTAATGTTATAAATTGTAAAGTAAAAATACACAATAAATAAGCTGTGCGGAGGGCTTGGTGTCTCAATATGTCCCCGGCGGCCACTCGTATTGCGCTGCGTACATTATTTTAGCTGTTCGCACATAATTTACAACCAGAGCCTCTATTTTGCAATTACACTTTTGCGATAAAATATGATATAGCACCTCAGACAGTTTGTACCTTTTCTGTTTGATATAGGTCCCGAGAATTCTCGCTTTTTAGTGATATAATACCAACCTTTTGTCGATATGTTAACGCTACGAACGCAGACTCTTACCTGAAAGGAAAAAGTAATAGATTAGTTATTTGAAAACTTGTATTACATTAAAACATGTTTTTGCACAACTGATGTAGAAATTAGATTTGCTCTTTCGCTGAAAATACTTTTTGAACAGCCGCAGGGCCCGCATGTTAGCTTTAATATAATATTTGTTAGAACTAGAAAATTACAGATTCAAAAGCATTACCTTCAATAACCTCGCGAATATAATTTAAGCAGTTGTACCGCAAACCAAATGAAAGGAAAAACTCGAGCGGGTAGCAACAAATAATTAAACAATAAAATTTGCGCGGCAGATTTGGAATACGGCAGTGTGCATACTGGAGAATAAATGAAACATTTATCACTGTCGGGCTTTACACCGAGCCCGACCCGCCCGCATCACCGGCTTGGAACAATAACCCTCATCTGTATACAGATGCAAACGCATTTGGAATGAAAGGAAAACTGTCTTTTGCTTGGTAAGCCCCATTTCATACGTCATCGAGCATTGAGAAACGATTTCAGCGCTTTTTGTTGATTTGTTTTCACTTTAAACGGGCAAACGTCGCCGCCGGCGGCAGTACGAGTCACGAGCAACTCACAACAACGTTTAATAATTCAGTGCAGCTTTTTATGGAAATATGGAATCCAATCTTCTAGAAATCTAATTATTTTGATTATTACAAAGATCCTAATAAAATTGTATGTAGGCTTGATCCTTTATTTAATTACCGCAGAAAGTTCGAACGTTAAATAAGTTTAGTTATTTGCCCCAGACATGTTCTACGTGCGAACACCGTGTCTTTATGAACTTGGGTTACCATGTCACGTATCTGCGAAGACACTCCTGATAAGGGAAAAATGTCTAGGTGCTTAATTTTAATCATTCCGTTATTAGCACATACATTTCTGAATTGTATTACTTTGAAAGTGAGTGGTTGATAAAACGATGATGATATTATTATTTATGATCAATTTATTGTTTGTTTGTATTTACGAAAATGTTTCCTTATTTATATACCTACTCTGTTTCATAATACCTATTCGGGGTAAATAAATTGGTCTTTTTACCCATTTAGTCAAGGGATGGTAAAACCAAAAGAGATCACTAGTGGCTTGGTGGTAGCGGCCCCGACTTACGAGTTATAACCAACCGGTCGTGGGTTAGAACCCAAGCAGACCCTTTCTTTTTGTACTTTATTTTATCACCACTGCTCCTAAAACTATGAAGGGAAACATCGTTAGGAAACCGTCATGTCCTAGAACCGAAAATTCGTAGACATTTGGCATCCAACAACCCACACTGGGCCCGCGTGGTGGATTACGGCCCACTACCTTTCACAGGGAAGAGGCCTGTGTCCTACCAGTGTGTACATAATAGGCTAATTATGGGTATGGTAAAACTCAACTCAATCACTCTAATTTCACCAGTTGGTACTTAAGTAGGTACTTAAATATTCATTAATTTGCAATTTTAAAATCGATGCTAAATAAGAATTTAATACATCCCCTTCTTTAAAACGCGTAGCATTTTAATAATTTGGCTAATAATAAATTCGTTTCAATGTGGAGTGTCGAGTACGCGTTGAAATAAAATTAATGGTTTTAAATTTTCAATGATATTCATTAATTATTATATTATTATGAATGATGTGGAATTATATTATAATAAGTCGTCCAGACCGAATTTTGGCCATGGTGGCCAATCTCAGCGGAGACGAGCCATCGACGTTGGAGATAGTATAGTGCACAAGTGAGTGTGCAAACATAGGTGCACTCTCTCTTCTCTCACTCTCATAGTCCGGTGGAACGGCAATTCGATAAGACCGGAGAGAGATCAAGCGCAGGACCAATGGCCAGCGACAGAAGGTGGCAAGGGCGGTCAGATACCCCCATGCATCCGACTGTATATCATTATGGCACTGTATTATCGCCAAAACCTACATCTGACCATTTTGAAAACAAAATCCCGTGCACATGATGACCACAGCTGTGTCCGTAAGTACAACAAAATGGATACTTTTTAGGTCGACTAATAATATGCGCTGCAAGCAGAAAAATCTGCAAAATCAGCAGCAAAATCTATATAATAAATCTATATATAGATTTTGGCGATAGTACATTGTGCTTAAGAGTTAACTCATTCCATAGACTAAGTTTGTCTTTATTAACTTCACAGAAAAGCAGATCCCATATAAAAAAAAAACAACAAATTTATAACAATAAAGGGTACATTGCTATGCCTATGGCCACTCAAAAAGTTGAAATCCTTACGGAATTGCGAATCAAGTTACAATACCCGCCAACAAAGCCCTTAAGCAAAGAGTTGTGTAAAAATATTGAAATGTATTCATAGTGAAGCACCATGGTAAGTAATCAGGGTATTTGAAATAAAATCCACGGAAACCTTTTGGAAAAAAATTCCCCTTTGTCCCACGGGGAAACGTAAGCAGGTTAAAATAAACTTTTTCAGGAGCTCGTATTTTAACATTGTCTCGCTTTGTTCCATATAAATAAATGTTACTCGTTGAATTTGCACATGGAAGGAAATACCCGCGGTCTCACCCGCATAGTAACGATCCCGTGGGAATATCGGGATAAAAAGTATCGTATGTCCCATTCCAGGTCATAGTCTACCCATGTGCCAATTTCATCCAAATCCGTTCAGCCGTTTTAGAAAGAAAGAAAGAAAATACATGTATTTAGCACGGACCAAAAGACACACAATACACCAGATACCTACATACATCAGATAGCAAATAATAAAAAAACAAATAGAAAGTATAAAGAACGATGTAAGAAATTAGCAGGTAAGTGTGCCTCACGGCTGCATCAAAAAGGCCCAGTTCAGCAAAAACGCCAGACAATAGTGCCTGACGCTGGTTTTCAACTGAACCTGATGTGTGAGGTGTGAAAGCGTAACAAACAAACATACAAAAATCAATATTTTCTTTTTATAACAATACCAGCTTTTTCTCACGGCTTCACCCGCATGGTGGTCGAAAATTATCCCACGGGAACTTACTACCGGGATAAAAAGTATTGTAGGTCCCAAGTCATGGTATACCCATGCCAAATTTCATCCGTTCAGCCGTTTTAGCGTGAAAGCGTAAAAACAAACAAACTCACTTCCGCGTTTATAATATTCATAGGATATATATAGTAGGATGAACCATAACCCACGTTGATGCTGTCGGAGAGCATTTCAGCTTCTACGTAAACACCTAATAATTAACTCCAAACCTTCACAATGTACTGAGAAAGACAATGAATAACATCCAATACCTCCCTAGTGAAGCACCGCCTACCCTCACTTATAACCTCTTGACTGCTCTATCAAATCCTCCTCCAGATCCCTTTCTATTAATATACTTGAGGAAACAATGGGCAGGAGAAAGACACAGCCCTGATTAAAGACCAAATATATCAAAGACGAGATAACTAAAGCCGTATAATAAACAAGGCAGTCCGATAGAGATGGGGTATTGATTCTAATTTATTATGCAGACGAAGGACATCTAATCCTACGGGTGCCCGATTATATCAACCGTTCATTCCTCTAACTAATGCAAACACAGAGCAAAAGTAATTACGATAAAGAACCCCTAACATGACGCCATGTGAACCCCATTTAGAGATCCTTAAATGATATAAAAGTTCCACAACTGTAATCGTTATGCAACTAAAACTAAGGCGAGAGTTTAAAAAGTCAAGAGATAATTAAAAGTTATTTTTAAGTCACAAATGTTTATAATGTAAGTTAAACAAGGGCGCAGTTTGCAAGAAATGTTGAAAGTCGAAAACTCGTTCGTCGTCTGCATGAGCGTGAAACAAGCCCGTAAATTCGCGTTTCCGTGTCATTTTCCATAACAATGTCAAAACTCTTGTTACGAACCCATTATTTTGTTGGAACAAAAACTGTGCAGTCTGAATGTTCTCGACGACTGAAGAGAAATGCATAGTTTTGTTTGCGATCTTTACTATGACTATAACTATGAACGTTCTGCAACAATAAATGCAACGTAACTATTCAGCAATAAAATGTACTCGCAAGTTAACAATACCTTGCATACAATACGTGTGTGTACAGAAAATCTCGCATTTATTAGGATTCCGTACTCAAAGGGTCCGTCTGTTTGCCACAGGGCTGTATCTTTTGAACCCTAATAGACACTCACTTCCGTCGTTTGACCGTAACACTTGAAATTGTCAGAGTGTGTACCTACTACTGTAACTCCTATAATAACATATAACAATAAAATATAGTCAAAAATTAAAGGGCATACATGAAACGTTTTATTTGCATTTTATTTTTTTTAAAAATGTGTAATATAAAAATATGTAAATATGTGTTGTACGGTGGTACAGAACCCTTCGTATACTAATTAGCGTTGAAAATGCCGAAAATAACAATTTGTTTTTTTCCACGAAAAAAACAATTTGTGGTTTTTTTCCGTTTTTATCGCATGTCACATAGAAAAATTAACAAAAGGAATCCTTTGGAAAGAAACAGGATTCTTTCGAATGTTTCGGTTGATGTTATGAAAAGTTGAAAAAAACCAGTTTTATTAAAATTAAAATATTTTTTAATAGGTGAAATACAGGTTAGTAGGTGGTGGTTAGTAGGTACGTACTACGTATTATTATGGGAAGAGTTAAAGCATAGAAGTTAAATTATAAGTAAGTACGTATTTGAAAAAAAAGACATGAAAAGTTTCCCGTTTCTTTCATATTCTTCGGTTTTTTTCGGTTTTATTGGAAAAAAAAATGAAATATATACAGGCAAATTTTCTTGAAACTTTCGAATGAAACATTGAAAAAAACAACGGAATTGGAAAGAAACGGGAATTTTTCCTGCTTTTTTCAACGCTAATACTAATTCGACTCGCACTTGGCCGGTTTTTATAACGTCTATTTTCTTCATGGAAGTCGACTGGTATTGAAATACGATATTGATTTCTCGTGTCGCTTTCATCCGCATACATCCATTTACCTCCACAGAGGAGTATTCTCGTATTTACAAGAATGTAGAACATATTTATGTGGAGAGGAAACAGATTAGCATAAGCGCGGAGTAAAACTAAGCGTAACCGAACCTTTTCTTTACAACGTCGCTAAAACGTTACTGCCGAAACACATTCTGTTTCCGCGAACGTCACGTTTTTCCTGCTATCCTAAATATTTTTTTGGAACAAAGGAAACAATGCATGTGTCAGTACACATAGCTACAACCAGATTATCTCTAAAGGATGGTGATTTCCGGAGAAGCAGTGTAAAAAGAAGTCGACATTTCCAAGTGGTGAACATATATACAAATAGATGAAGTTTCGTATTGATTTTGAACAAACAAGTTCAAATTGGATATGTGAACCAGTGGTCTACTAGCCCTGGATCGAAAGAGCTGGAAGTCAAGGGAAGAGGCCTTTGCCCAGCATTGGGATGATGCAGGCTAACAGTAAGTTCTAATTATGAAAACTTGTATAATATGGAGTGTATTCGATACACATTCAAGGAACTATTGATTTATTTACTAACCATTTATGTACACATACAAAACAGACAAGAAGAAAAATACGTACCTACAAAGGTGATGCTTATTTTACTACATGATACTGTTATAAATAAAACAATGGCTTCACCCTAAAAAGTATTACAAACTCAATGTTTAAACAAATTTGTCCTGACCTCATCAATTCAAATTTATGCTATCAGCGAATCAGATAATACTATGAAACACAAAACGCAATATGCGATAGGATTTTGTTATTATTGAATTGCACGTTTCTAAACGAACCTCATGACAGTAGAACAGTTAATTACGAGAACAGGTTCGAAAGCCAGCACCCCCCCCCCCCTCCTCCCCAAACCCGGGATTAAAGTGGGCGAGGGATGCTGCGTAGCCATCCTAACTTTGGATTCCAAATGAGATTCGATGTGATAGCGCGCCTCACCGGCAAATACCGAAACAGTGCGGAAATCTGATAGCACTGTACTGCTAAGCACTTTAGGACCAAATTGAAACAGGATCGGTGATCGTTGGCGTTTGGATGGGTACCGGATTGAATTAAAAGCCAGCGGTTTTAGAGGACCATGGTTGCAGTCAAAATCACAATGGATAACAGTGATTTTAAACAATAATGTTTGACCAGACAAATAAATATTACTTAGGGCTGATTTTTCAATAGTCTAATAACTTTTATCTAAAGAATAATAAATTATGACAATTTGACATGTTTTCTATTAAAAAAACTGTCGAACCGCAATATTTATTTCTCAGATAAAAGTTATCTGACTATTGAAAAATCAGTCCTTAGTGTTATTGTTAGATCTTTATATAGAATTCCCACTACCAAATGAACAAGAGGCCAAGTTTAAGATCATCATTTTACTTTACTTACATAAATAAACCTATTTATGTAAAGTATTCACTGAAGGGTCTAACGAATCCATGTTGACTGAACCCAAAGGGGGTAATTTCAATTAAAATCTCCCATAACCCTCAACGCTCACATTTTGTGACCTATAATAACTACGTACCTAATAAAACACTAAATTGCCGAGCAGTTTTATTAGTATAAGAAACTATATAAAAGCCAAACACTTGGCGTTAATTACAACTCGTAATATTGTAATTTATTACTCGGAACGACTCGTGGAAGGACTAATATTAATTCTGTCTTTATTTATAACTCGCGGAATTTTCCCTGAATGGTCCGGGGGTACGGATTTATAGTCAATTTTATGACACCTGGGGAATTAGGGCAGAGGTGCCTGAAGTTACTTCCATCTTCTCAATTATATTTATACTGTAGGATTTATTCAGCCCCAAAAACTTTGTAATCTAACAAATACGTAATCTAACCCCTGGATTACGTGTTTGTTAATCTAACCCCTATATTACGTGTTTGTTAATCTAACCCCTAGATTACGTGTTTGTTAATATAACTCCTAAAATACGTGTTTATTAAAATCACAAACTTTTCCTTTTTCACCGGTCTATTGCCAGAACATGTCGAGGTTAATGAAACTCGTCACGCTCGTCATGCTATAATCAACGGTAGCCGCGTTGTAATTATAGCAATATCCACTTAAATTCATAGCGGAGGTCGCTTTATTAACGGGTAACCCTCATCCAGAATTTAACGTATGCGATATTGCGGACCGATTATCATCACCAGCTATCAATTACCTAAAGGCAATATCACGTTACATTTGAAAATCGCATAAGTGGCAATAAATTGCAGCCAGAACACCTGGAAAACACATTTCCTTTTTAAAATTCAACATTTTCTGCATCAACTTTCGCAGCTACGCCAATAACCTTAGCATTTCTAGTTACATCTGCTAAACTGCTACGAACGACCGATTTTATTATACGTAGCTCACATTCGGCGTAACGAGTAACTGGGGTTACTCGTTCAACGTAGCGCTACGGGTTACGAAAGTACTACGCTCGTAGCACCGCGGTCGTAGCCGTAGTACTTGAAACGGTTACAAATTTTACGTACCATTAAGTAGTCGGATAAAGGGAAGGCAGTTTGACTCGCTTTCAAATGTAGCCGCTTATTTTCTTAGATTTCTTCCGGATTTGAAGCTTGATGGCAGGTATCCAATAAATTAAATAGAGTGTTACAAATCTGCAATTTAGTTTATGTTGATGTTAGAGAAAAATAGATCCAAGTACACATAAACGGAGTATGAGTATTTGTATTTATAGTTAAACAACCTTCGCGTAAAGAACCCAACAGGAAGTTTGCTAAAAATTCAGGATCATCAAAGATATTTTCATAGCGCTATTTTCACTAACAAGCATTTTTAAAACTAACGAAGCAACGAGAATTTCGCAAATATTTGTGTGACAGAAAATTTTCTCGTGGCTCGACATAAAAGTGTCATTACAACGGTTCATCTTATAAATACGTCTTTATACCCGACTTCCAATTTGCAAGCAGGGAGATTAGAAGAAGAAATCTCCATTTTAACCTATCACCAAGTGTTTATCTGATCCGGATTTCAATCAATTGCTTAAAACGCTGGAATAAACGATTTTTTGCGGATATCCCTTTCCATTCCTCGTCGAAGCTTTACGAAAGGACGTTAACGTAAGCAGAACTTGTATGTACTGAAAAATAAACAGGGCACAGGCATGACTCCGACAAAACGTCGCAAGTTCGGATTATTGTTAATTCAAACTCCATTATTCAGAAATCCACTTATTCTCGTCCGTTCTGGAGAACAGCATCATCATCTGGCTTACATCGTTTGACCTAGAAAGCTCAGTTTCGGCGTGAAATATGTTTTGCTATCAAATTTGAATAAAACAAGGGCGCCAGAATTGAGCGGCGGCGAAAATAAAATTAACAAAACCTTCACAGTCTATAACAGTCTATATCATGATAACAGTTGGTGTAATTCATTTGAAATGATACAATGTTCATTTGGAATGATACACATGGTGCCGAATTATTGGCAGATTATATGAACGTATAAAAATGTGTACGGGAATATTGTTACGAAAATAAAGATGAATTGGACATAACAGTTTATACTGCGCAATTAACACAACAAGGAAAAAAAAGGCCTAAAAATATATGCTTTTACTTGTGTAAACTTGAGTATAATTTAGTACATCAATTAAAAGTTATGATAGAATAAAAGTTATATGTTTGGTATGACGCAAAAAAGGAAAGAAAAAAAAAGCAACAGAATAACTTAGCTTGTTCGTCGATGTATACAATTTTTATATTTTTTCATCCGTATGTCACAAACAATACTTATACCGAGACACCATTCAATGCTCAACAGTTTTGCTAAGACTAGAATATTCTAATTCACAATAGAAGCATATCATCCCATTATACAAAGCCACATAATTTAACCTGAACTTCAAACGACATCACAGCACCAAAGTTCAACACACGACATTAAAGGTCACAATCATTCATCCACACTGACAGTTAACAACACAATCATCCAACACGTTCCACAAATAACTTCATCCAACAATTACTCCTAACTGCAGGCAATTTAACTCAATAGCCCATCTTCGGTCTACCGTACCATTAAGGAACTTTAGATTCTTATACATTAAAGTTTCAATATGGATGCAGTCGGTTCGAAGTCGCGGCACAATAACATAGCTACAGAAGGTTGACTCCACGCGAAGAGCGTAAGCGCACGCATAGGTAGGAGAGAGTTTTTTTTTTTGTGAATTGTGTCTCGCAGTTCAACCTAGGAAGTTTTCGACTGGTTAACCGGGCTATACTGTGGATACCTTAATAAATTAAGGCCTCCAGACAGGGCATAACACTTATAAACCATGCGACTAGACGCTAAGGGCATCCCCTATTGGGTACCTACAGGCCTCCGCTTAGGACGTCGCTGGGGCAGTGCAGCAAGGAACAAACCTACTGTGACCTCAATCTATGTAAGTAATTATATGAAAAGAATGCCAGTCTGTAATGTGTGTCTATAATTGTGTGCGTGCGTTGTCGCTTGTTTTATAAAGCCGACCTTCTGTACCCATCTATTTTGAGGCCGCGGGGTCCCGCAGAACTTAGTCACGGGGCTCTCGCCGGGTGCCGAGAGAATTAGAACGAGTCATTAACCATAATAACAAAATGCCGACACTGATTAAGCTGCTTAGTAAACCTGCCTACCTCAAAGTAATGCTTCAATTACCCCGATTCAGTAATACTAACGATAAATCAGGGGTGCGGGTGCGGTGTTATAATTAAAATGAATCAGCGATACATCTCAGATACTTAGTGTAATCGAAGCGCCTAGAGCTAGGCAGAGATGAAGACTCTTGAACAGTAAACGACTAAACAATTTTAGACACGAATGAGACGACTAACTATAAAAACGCTGAAGGTGCTAAGAGACAAAAAGATAAAGAAAGTAATGCGAGAAGAAAAAACACCAAGCTGTTTTGAATGGGAATAATTATTAAATATGCACATTTGTGCCAATATTTAACGAAACTCATCAATGACACAGTTGTGTTTATTATTTAATCATCGTTTAAATTATAATCTGCTTTAATATCTTAATTGTTGTTCAAAATTAAAATCGTACCTCATTTAACAAACCCTTCATAATAATTATGAAAACGATTGTTCATGAAATGAACGAACGATATTATTGTTTATAAATTATAGTGATTATCGTTTAAATAGTACCAAATTAAATAGTACAAACAGTCTTATTAATTTGTTTGAAATACAATGATTATGTGAATATTACGTGAACGCAAAACACATCAATATTCCGAAGTAAGCATTTGAAGTGTGTGCGTATTAAAATACTCCCGTCATTCCGAAATGTTTTCAATTATGCTCACGGCTTCAATTATTGCGTATTCGAAATTATTAGCGCACGGTTCAATTATAATTAACAGCTTCATATATGATTGTCAAAATACATACGTGAATGCGTTTACACCGCCTGTTTAGAGTTCGTTCTATTAACCATTCAATAATACCAACCGGGTTGTTGATATATTTATACGTCGCAAATGAGAAGATTATTTCGATGCTCAATTTCGTATCTATTGAAATGTTTCATGTAAATTAAAACCGATGTCATTGAGTATTTGATGGCTTTTATGTGTCTCTTTATTGCGCTGTCTGTATTTGCGGCTCTAATATTATTTATTACTTGATAATGTTTTCTCGCAACATGTGTTTTGAAAGCTCTAGAGTATAGATGATGAGCCTGGAATGTTGCCACTTTATAAATATACTATCTTTTAGAACTAGGTATTGTATATTTATTTTATTTCTTATTTTGATTATTGAATCGTATGCTGCACCGGTTGACGTCATCACGTCAACGCCGGCTGTCGCCGAAAACCAGCGCTGGGGCTCTGTTTCGTATAGGGTCTTAGCATTATGCTGAACGATGGCCAAACACAAGTTGGAAAAAATGCGTCACATCCACGCAGAAGCGTGGATGTGACGCATTTTTTCCAACTTGCGTTTTTTTTTTGTGTTTGTATTATTTTTATGCTTCGTGTTTACCACAAATAAACGTGGTTCGATCGACGTTCGACGATCGTTTATATTTTTAAGACTGGTACACTGTATTCTCTTGCTATTTTCCTCGTTTTATTTTCCAGGATAACAAAATACCTGGAATTCTTGTCTCGTAGTTCGTTGTTTACTTTATAATTGCACTTTCATGGGTTGAGTTCAATACAGATTTCGTGGAAGCAAGTTATAGTTTTAGTTGTACTTAGTATTTAGAAAAGCTTTGGCTTTTAGCTTTTAGAGCTAAACTTTGGCTTGACGTAGTTCCCGAATTTCCGAGTTTTAGCTTTCAGTTTGTTGATAATTAGGCGCTTTGTAGTTTACCGGCGCTTTCTAATGAGAACAGCAATCCGTGTGAGCAATAACGAGCTATCGTCTACTCTCATATAGCTAAAATACTCTATGTTATAACTTTTGTAAGAAACATATTCAGGAAAACCAGGGGAACTGCCACTTTGGTCTAATGATTCGAAGCGCTACTGTTGAGCATGAAGTCCTGGGTTCGAATGTGTTTTTGGGTTTTTCCATCAGGAATTTCTCATTTGACCCGGAGTCTCGATTAGTGCCCGGTAGATGGCAATAGGCTCGCACCCTATTACAAGGGACTTAAACATAACGTCGGAAATGTGGGTGTAGGTGCTAAAGGTAAACCTCTGCCTGACCCTGTTATGTTGTGATTCAGGAAAACCTAGTGAACTCAGTTTTATGTGTTGTCCTAATAAAGGGGACGTGCTGGCTCCTGATTGCAGGTTCGGTTTTCATAGAAATTAATCTGTTTATAATTTCATGCTTCTATTGTTTCATACTACTCACAAAACGGCGAAGGAAAGCGTCGTGAGAAAACCGGCATGTCCTAAAACCAACAATTTTAAGACAGGTGACATCTACCATCCCGCGTGGTGGATAACAGCTCACTCCCTCTCACAGACAGGGGGCCTGTGTCCCAGCAGTGGGAACATTATAGGTTGATTATGATTGTTTCATATGGGAGCTTGTTTATACTCACATACATCATCGATCCACAATACCGGTGGTCCGGTGCAGTTCTACAAATATTAGCCCGTCAAACAGACATCCTCCAGGTTGAACAAAACAGGTAATTAATTACCTACGTTCTTGCTTAAAACCAGATAGTTATATATTACTTAGTTCGTTCATTATTGCTGTACAATTTCTTTAAAGAGCGGAACAGAACCGAGCTGGCCACAAAAACGGTGACGTGTGTAATGCAATGGAGACTACAATCAGAGCGGGGATCGTGAACTAGCGGCAGTTTTTTGTTTCTTTCAAGCAACTTTCCAGGTGTGAAACATTGCTAGTTTTTTTTTTTTTTTTTTTGTTATAGACAGGTGTTATTTAATTTAGGAGAAATAATAAAAAATGGGTTGGGGAGTCCTTCTAAACACTTTGCTTTAGTGCAGCTCCTGCCGTTTTGCAGCATCTATACGTTGCTTTTTTACCATCATCATCATTGTACAGCAGTCCACTGCTGGATAGGCCTCTCCAATTGTACGCCAATCAGCCCCATTCTCGGCAACTCTTATTCAGCTGCTATTAGCCATCCAACGAAGATCGTCGCTTCATCTAGCCTGAGGGCGTCCTACCTTACGTTTGTCGATTCGCGGTCTCCACTCAAGAACACGTCTACCCCAACGCTCATCGGTTCTACGGCTAATGTGGCCGGCCAATTCAGCTTGTTTATTCTGTGAGTCAAGACAACTTTGGTTCACTGCCGGATCACCTCATTCCGGATTCAATTCTTCGTCGCTTCTTATCCTAAAAGTTTTATCAGTAGTTAGTAAAGCCTTATTATTTAAAGTTGGATGTTTTGGAATGCGAATAGTTCAGAAACAAGACGCCATTCGATCCCGCAAATCCTTCAAGAGCTCATCGAATGCAAGCTTTCGATAAGCTTTCGTTACCGAATCTGTTTAGAGTAAACCGACCAAAACGAACCAAACCAACATATCAGGTAGCGTTCTGTGCAAACGCAATCTGTAGTCTAGTACCATTTTCCCCGGAATATCCGCATATCCGCAAATGCAGCACATCCCTAGCATACCTGGCCCGTGTGCCGGGTTTCAGCACGACGCCGACGACTGACATTCGATAATTATGTCTGCCTATCTCACTTAGAATCGTCTGCGTGTAAAATTCCAAACTACATACGGGAAATACGTCAGGCAATATTTTGGCTTTATTTCTTAGAGGTTTTTCTACAAAGAGAAAAGATTTATGAGCTGCTTTTCGTGTCGAGCATATCGTAAAAGTCGAATGAAGGCGAGCTTCTATTGTGTTTGTTGATGTGACAACTGTTCCTACAGGATGTGGTTTTATGAAATTTTGTCTTCCTGAAAAATAGAGTTGTCAAGAATAAAGATTGTATTAGTAATACACAAGTAGTGGCGACCACTAATGTTGTTAGTCGATATCCAAAACCTCGCCAAACATAATTCCTTTCTTTTATTTTTCCTGTAAGATGATCGTCAATTTTTTACAGATTACTATGAAGACTCTCCCCCTCTGATATATTAAAATGTAATAAATAGTGATTCATTCCCTCGTTTGTTTCTCATATCTTATCTGGGCCGCGATGGTGTTTACATTAGATTTATCGGAGCGCCCGCGACGGCGGAACACGCAGAATTATGTTACGTTCCCCCGTCTCCTGTTTTTACTTATTCGAGAATATAGGACGGTTTGCTATCTGAAAATTGATATCGGTGCAAATGTTTGCGTTGCGTTTGGTTTAAAATGTTTCGCAAAACAAAAAGCCTTCAAATATTTAAAATAAACAAAACTTAAGTACTGTTTTTGATGATAATATTAGGAACATGTGATATATATATATTTTTGTACTATAACTAGCGACTTGCCTGTTTTGTATGGTTTCTACGACTCGATCAAACATCGTTATTTCTTTATTATATGTAAGTTTAATATTAATGTATTATACACATAAACCTTCCGTAATAAATTCTCTAAATGATGGTGAAAACTACATCAGAATCTGCTGTGTAATTTAAAAGAACAACGCAGTCACAAAGACACACTAAAAGCGACTATGAATACATTTACACTGTACGCTTTATGTGAAAAATGTTGGTAAATTTTCAAAGATGTGACAGCTGAAAAGGCTAAATTACTGTTGTGCTGAATAACGTCAATAATTGTGCATTTCATGCTTCATTAAACAAGCATTCGGCTTTGAAACTCGTCATCTGTTTATGAAATGGATAGTTATGCTATTATTACTGAGTTTCCCAGAACCTTCCGAGACCCACTAAGCAAAGGTACAGTCAACAGCAAAAGTAGATGATCAAAATCAGAAATTCAATAATAATTAATGGAATTCGCAGCTATATGGCAGCTGTACTAGTAGTAAATGTTTGGTATAATTTACAATTACATACTTTTGAATCACTTCGACGCCACACAGTTCTGACGCGAACTCCGTTCATTAGTATTGAATTTCTGATTTTGATCATCTACTTTTGCTGTTGACTGTACCTTTGTACACGGCACGGTCTCTGTACGGTACGACGCATAAACCATGTTGTAGAAAAAACATGTGTCTGTCAACAAGCTTTCATAGTGATCCAACTAACGACCGTGCCTACACATGGCGAATAAACCGTAGTTTTTCATGCCAAGAAAAACGTGTGTGAACAAAGGCCCTGAGGCTAAGTAGGTATCGTTGAAACAATAACAAAGATCCAAAGTAGGTGGTAATATAAAGTAATCTAATAACGATGATGACGCAAAGTGTGTATGAGAATTATTATGACTTAGCAACAGTAGTAGATAGTTGTTCATAATCATAAATATTCAATACGTGTGGTTGCTCTCCCGAGCAAAATTTTAATCTTCATTAGATACTTTGTTGACATTTTCAGGTCCTAGAATTTGAAAAATGGTGGAATTTTTTCATTCCCTCAAACAAGATGGTTACCGTGGATACGATGGATTAGTCAACCCTTTCAATGCTGTTGGAGTTATTTCCTTTAAGGTGCTGTGTCTTTTGCTAAGTTTTTCTATTTTATCAGTTGGTGTTATCTTATTTTACCTACAAAATTAAAACGTGTTCAAGCGAAGATTTCCCTCTTTTATTTATTGTAGCGAAATAAAAGAGGGAAATATTCACTTGTACACGTTTTAATTTTGTAGGTAAAATAAAATACCCAATTCATTTATTTATTTATTTATTCTCACACTGGAACGCCATACGGCAATTACACCAATGGACTGGTTGTCAGACTTTCGGGCTTCTGACTACCCGTAACGACTGTCAAAGATCCACGAATCATAGCTACGTGTATTGGATATTTATGATTATGAACAACTACCTACTACTGTTGCTAAGTTATAATAATTCTCTGACACTATTGAATCAATAGTGTCATTCTACATATTTTTTTTTATGAATACGGCCTTGTCAATCACTGTTTAGACATACATATTTACTAAATTAAATCTTATTTTTTGATCCATCTGTGTAGGTATAGAGATAAAAGTACAAAAATCAAAGGTAGGTACAACCTTTGACTTTTCACATTTATTTTACTTTTGATAGCAGCACCCGAATAGCAACCTTCGAGATCACAATAAATAAATTTATTTATTTCAGGTAAATAACACCCATTCAGTACACGTATAACTCATATCAAATAAAATCAGATAAAATTCAAATTAGATATATATATAAATCATTACAAATCAAATTAAACGGAAACAGAATAAATCGAATTAAATTAAATCAAATTAGAATAAATAATCAAAACAATAAAATTAATATAGAAATAAGAATTAAATAATAAATAATCACAAAATAAAATCCATAAATACTCACAAAATAAAATTAATACATAATCCCAAAATAAAATCAATAAATAATCACAGAATAAAATCAACATAATCACAAAATAAAATCAATAAATAAATAGTCACAAAATAAAATCAATACCCCCTCTCCGACACTGCTACAGCAACATGTCTGCTGGAACAATGCCGGATGAAGGGGCAGAGCGGGAGGAGTCATTTGATGATTTCCCATCCTCAAAAAAAAAAAACAAAAAAAAAAAGGGGCAGTCCAGCCTTCCCGCAATCATCATGAGTACGATGTTGGGGCTACCCCGTACCCTGTGCACCAAGGACGCGGCGCGCTTGCGCATGGTCGCGTGGAAGCAGTCGGTGCGCGTCTCTGCGAATATACCCGAGGCACTGCAGTGCCGGGGTAGCCCCATCACCGCCCTAAACGCGTTATTGTACTGGACGCGGATGGCACTGTAACTTCTATTAGAGTAGTGAGCCCACAGACTGCACGAGTACAGCGATGTACAATACGCTCTAAAGAGCGCAACCTTCACCCCATCTGAGCACCGCGCAAATCTGCGGGCGATCATGTTCGCTCTAACAGACAGCGCCCTCCGCACAATGACTTTGACAGACTAGTCAGTGTCAGCAACCCAATAACAACCTTATTAGAATGAGAATAAAAATCACTGCGATTTGGACAGTGATGCAAATCAGAGGTAAAATGAACGGACTGTATTCCTGAAAACCTGACAGGTATGTAAGGCACCACAAAGACTACGATATCACCTAACGTCTTTTATTCAGAGATTTCTTGTACTTCGTTTTTAGCTCAGACTTTTTCTATTCAGATAAATCTTTTGATATAATATGACCTACATTGCTCCATTTTTTTTAATGAATACTTTTTAAAAAACGATTGGAGTAGTTCTACAGAATCTTCTTAATTTGTGAACTTTCTTAGTGGTAAGTATGACGTTTAGCTTTAGTAAATAGAAAATTTGTTTTCGATGTTTAGTTTTTCGGTACGAAGTTTCTATAGGAGTAATTAGGTATTGAGAGGTAGTGGAAACCTGTGTAAATGTCAAAATAAATTTGCGCATATTTCGTAAGTGAATTGTATTTGAGCATATTTCGTAAGTCAATTGTATTTAATATTTGATATGCTGTACTGTTGTCATCCTCAAACTCCGTCGTACTTATTACAAAACAAATTTTTTAGACCCAGATAAACCATCAAGCCATTTTAAAATTTCGAACTTTAATTTGACAAAGTGAAAGTTCTTATTATCAAAAACTGACGTTAAGCCCAAGTCTAGTTGTCAATTTAACATTAAGAACGTTACGTTTGTTCTTTTAAAGTTCAAAATACTGTAACTGGCTCGAAGGTTTACTCGGCCCAGAATTCGCGTCATTCACGCCACGCCTGTAATCTACAAAGGGTTAGGTAGAGTTGTATCTATAGTACCTACATAACACACATACAGAATCAGCATATAATGTTCCCACTGCTGGGACACAAGCCTCCTCTCTTCTTAAGGGAGTGGACTGTAATGGCCGGTTTCCTCATGATGTTTTCCTTCACCGTTTTGAAAGCAGTAGTGATTTAATTATTTACGTAAACTAATAGTACATACCTACCTACGTAAATTTAATTAACTATTTTCTAGCACACAATTTACAATGTCGTGTATGGTACACGACATTGTAAATAGACAACCACCATAAATCCTTCGATACTATGCTACCTTAAAGTGGCATGTAAGCGAGTTCTATCAGTTCGCAACTTATTTAATTTACTAGCTCGTGACGCATACTATCGGCACACTCTTCCTGAACAAGGGACCAAGAGACTGTAGTTAATAACGATTTATGGAACCCCTTTTGTTCCATGCCTGTTATCTCCGCGTGAGCTTGCTATTCATCCCCTGATATATAGTGACACTGCCACCGCGTCGAAAGAATATGAAGCAAATCTATTATTCTATTAAATTCTTCTCATAATAGAGTTGGTTGTTTGTCTGAATTGACGCTCAAAATTACTTTTATTTATTTCAATGGGCGGAATCTCGTTTGTTTTATCGTCTATAGTGATAGGGTTGTTAAAGTATGTATGTTTATGTTGTGTTTTAAATTCGGATAGTTTGTCATGTGGGATTACATTTATATAATGATGGTTATCTTTTAAAGTAAAGGCACGTGAACATGTTCGTCAGAGGTTGGCCCTAGCATCCCAGCGCTGATTTGCTATCATTTTTTCTCCTGAAAGTTCATTTTGTTTATATGTATGTATAATATGTATTGGCGTTTGTTCTTGTATTTTATAGTCATTTCCTAGATATTTATCCCGTATGTTGCACCTGCCATGTTTTGTCTCTGCATTACCCTAAGGTCGACTGGTAGAAAATGCCTCGGGTATTAAGTCCGCCTTTGTACTGTATTTTTTTTACTTATGCATAAAGTTTTAATTAATTAATAAATAATGGTAGGTAATCTATATCTGTACTAAAGACAAAGCTGAAGAGTGTTTGTTTGAACGCGCTAATCTCTGGAACTTATTATTCGGATTTGAAAGATATTTTTGCATTTGATAGCCCAGTTCTTGAGGAAAGCTAACATCCTATAATTTTTTCTTTTTGCTCGGCTTCTAGTAGTCGTAGCAATGACTCCTAGAAGCCGAGCAAAAAGAAAAAAATAGAAGCTAAGCGAAAATGAAGTAATAGCGCAGGCAGGCGATGGGATGCGATAGGGTAGGTCGGAGGTACAAAAAATTCAATTTCACGCGAACGACGTCGCGGGTAGAAGTTAGTGCAGTAATAAAGATGACGGAATAAAATGATAATTAAGGTACCTGGGTCGAATATGGCCACCCTAAGGTTTCGTGTCTATTTTTTTATAGTTTTTAAGATTGGAGGGCAAGCCACGGTATTTATTTATGAAGCGTACCTAAGTAGCTTTCATATTGTAGCAAAAAAATAATAAAAATATTGAATATTAACATATATTCTTTACTTTTTCCTAAATTTAAAAAATGGCCATATTTCCGACAGGGTAGGTAAATATGCCCATGGGTGTGGCCATATTTACTATATCACTTTAAAATTATTTAAAAAGGGAAATTAAGTAAAAGAAGATGTCTGTTTTTTATAAAAATATTTATTTAGGAATGGCACGAATGGAATGGAATGGTTTTAAAATTAAATGAGAAGGAATTATAAAAATCATCATCAGTGATAATGAAATAAAATAAAACTTAAAATTCAAAAATTACTTATTAAAAAGTGAAAATAGTAACAATGGTACATACGTAAGTACGATACATTTTGGCTTAATCTAACCTAAACTAGAAATAAAAAACAAAAACACTAAAATAGGAACACATAGCATTCTTAAATTATTAAGAAGTGAAAATAGTAACAATGGTACATACGTAGGTACAATACATTTTGGCTTAATCAAACCTAAACTAGAAATAAACAACAAAAATACTAAAAAAGGAACATGACATTGCCTGAGATCAATCATTGTAATTTATAAGTGTACCGCGTAAGTGTACCCTTACATTTGTACCGCGCCATTGCCTAAAACAAAAAAAAGTAATAAGTATACTGGTATCAATAAATTCATACAGTAAATATGGCCAATCGTTGGCCATATTTTCAGTCACGCCATTTTTTTTTCTATATTCAGACAAATCATAAACACATTATTATTTTGAGAAATACACAAAGAAATATCAAAATACAATTGCCGCACAGCATGGCAACGTAAATAAATAACAATAAAATCGAAAAATAACAGAAATATAGGACCGAACTTACTTGGATGTTTATATAACGGCAGCGCGGCTTCCCACTTCCACGATATCTGAGCGACTAGCGTCTGCTGTCGTGCGAGAGGGGTGGCGGGGGCGCCATTCGGAACGTGGCTCGGCCGCGATCCTATACCGTCGCGTTCAGTTTTATAAAGTGTTGCGTTTTAGAAATAATAGTATGTGGCCATATTTATCGGCTGGCCATATTCGACCCAGGTACCTTACTTTCTTATTTAAGTTATAGTCTACACAATACATCGAACAGAACATTATTACATCGGGAGCACTGCTAAGGTTAAACTTAATTTAATCTAAAAGTATTGCCGCACCGTAACTCACTTAGAGACGGCCAACCGCGACACTAACTTGTGGCTGCGCCCGAAAAAGAAACATTCTATAAATAAAGCTATTTGGTTGGCACATAAAGAAATACGTATAAATCAGAGGCGTCGGCCATTACGGCATAGCCTACGCCTTATTGTGCCCTCTCCGTCACGTTTATGCGTCGCGAAAGTGACAAAATAAGCGCTATTACACGACAAACATCCTAACCTCTTATATTTGCTTCGCTGAGATTACTCGGCTTCCTGTAATATCTTTCTGTCACCTCGTGTCTAGATGCTCCACTTCTCTTTAAGCTCACACGGTGCGCTACATACACCGCACTTACACAGTCATGCCATTAAAGTCTTCGATCACTGTCAGGAAGACGGCGAACAAATAAAACTATAAGTAACAGTCTTCGACCAAGCAGACAAGCAATATAAAAGAATTGGTGGAAAGTGACTTGCTGAAACATGTCTGCTAACAATTTTATAGCACTTTATAACTTACTTAAATAGGTCACTATAGAAGTGCTACCTAATTATCTTTCATGGAATTCCAAATTATCCGCACAGTAAAAAGGAACTACATTTTCATGTTTCATGCTGTTCAGTGAGAGCTTATTAGCATACGATAGTGTTCTGAAAGCTAAAAATTGGGATCGTGAAAAGACCGCTCGCTGGCCGCCATTGAAATACGAGTGGACGGCTCATCCACTTATAAATTATGTAGCGAAACGTAACAGAAACACAAATTCCGCGGCGTACATTTTGACGTGGCCCTAACATTAATTTTTTGAATGAAACATCATTTTTTTCGAAAGAACAAAGGTCACAAGTCGAGCGCTGTTTTTCGGCTTAGTCAAACCATTTTTTACGGCTCTTCACGTTGAAATCACGAACATTTCGCGTACTAAAGCTGAAATTGTGAGCGTTTTGACTGATTTTGAATTCAGCTGGCTCAACCTCAGGTAATTTGGGAGGCTTTTTCTTATACTTTATGGAAATCTCGACCATCAGCGAGATATTCTATCATATTTTAGATAAGTACGTCATTTTTAACGTGCGCGCAAAAAGTAACGTTGATAAATAACTCCTGGTAATTTCGCTTCTCGGAGAAAAGTAATAGAACTAGGTAGAAGTAGAAGCCGTACTCAGAGGAAACCATTTAAACGTCTTTATTTGACTTTTCAACAGTAGTACATTAAACAATGCGGCGAACTCCAACTAAATAAACTCAAGTAGCACATAGTTGTACAACTAAAATTACACGGCATGTCCCCGAGCTTATCAAGAGCTAGCGCAAAACTTAGGCAGGTAGATGTAACTTAATTTAGACGTCGACGTTCGGAGCCAATCGCGGCGACGGTGTTTGCGGAAAATCGTACGAAGACAAGCGATTTTTTTTTCGCTGCTGCGAACGTGAGGCGAAAGATATCGAACCTAGTTCAATACGAACGAACTAATTTAAGCCTCGCGCGTAGTCGATTGCTCTGCGTATGTGCCTCGGACTGTTTTGGGAGTAGAAAATTATACAGAGATTCCGAAGCAATCAGAAACATTGTGTATTCCGTTCTAAAATTGGAAATCCTTGTTATTTATGCTTTTAGTGAATGCAAGACTATGGATTACTCGTCAAGCTAAGTAATCTAGGGGCCTACTCCGAAGTAGTATCGGCCGAATGTTCGGCCGTTTCCTGCTACGAAGTTACTATTTGGTTCGGTCGGTTCCGATCTTACACTCCTACACTCTTTCGAATATTGACTATGGTCCCGACCCAACTGAACCGATCCGAACTTTTTTCGCATTTTTCAATAATATTTGGTTCGGCCATGTGCCGGGCCGATCCGAACATTCGCACTTTGCACTTCGGAGTAGGCCCCCTTATTAGTTATGCTATATGACAGCCGACTAAACCTAACCCAATATAACTTGGTTCACACATTCAAATTCTGTGTAAACCCACAACAACCACAAAGAAACAGGAGACTCTACTTCAAAATCAGCAAACACCTGACATCAAAAACCGTTATTATTCGTCCTTGTAGTCCAAACGCGACGTGATCCAAACAAGCAGGTGCACCAACTCCATCGTGAACTATGACACACAGCTTGGCATCGTTTGTTTTGTTATGTTGGCTGTAGAACCCCAGCCATGTTTAATGACGCGGAAAATTTTGCAGGCTTACGATAGCGCGGCCACTAAACTAGTGGTTTGTGCATTGGAACTAATCTTGCATTATTTACAATAAAATTTCTTGACTCCTGTCTCTAGGACTAAGCTTGAATTTGCGCCAGTGTCGTTCACGCTGCGCGTCAGGTGCGGATTTTACACTTGAGCAAGTTTCTTTCAAATAAGTCTTTATTCTGCAGCACTAGCATCTTGGCTTGCAGAAGTGAGGTATTAAAAATACAAACATCTTTGCGAACAAAATATTAAGTGACGAAAAAGTGAAAGAAGCAACGGTGGCCGTCTTCGTAGCCTAGTTAACTTTCCACTTCTCAGTACGAAAATATGCTTGTAGAATATTTTTGAGTTGAGTGCAAGTTTCTTAATAGACTAAATTCTACTTAAGTTTATAAGGACCACGTCCGGGGCCGGGTTTATGCTTAATCCTTGTCTTCCTGCTTCCCGGTGAGTTTTCGCAGCGGATCTTAAACCGCCAAGGCAGCGTCCTCCACGTGATTTTAAAGTCCCTCTATATAGCTCGTTTGACGTTTTACTATACCTACATTAAGCTGTGTTTCTGTGTTTTATAGCTGTGTTTCCATTAAAGCTGTATGTTTATAGCGAATATATCTACCTAGTTTATGGTGCATTCTTCCATTTGTTGTTCTGGGATCATCCGCTAATTCTAATTAGCCTACATACGAAAACACATTTCGCAGAACTGTTTAACAAAATTTACGGGTTCGATGAATTTTTAGGAACACAATCAAAATGCCAACAAAACGTATCGGACGAAGTGAACAACTTTCAATGCCGTTCATTTGAACAGATAATATAGAAACGGGGAAATCTAATCTGCTTCTGAAATTTTCCAACCGACCCTCATTACCATTTGAAGGCGAAGAGAAAAGAAAGAAATATTCTCCATGACGGAAATTTCATGTAAATTGGGTGAAGTACGCGCCTTTTGCTTTCTTAAAATTTTCGTTGTACCTACTCACAATTTTATTGTGATTGCAGTCGCAACGATCTGTCACCGTGGCTAGTTAATTTGGTCGCGACTATACCTATTTTTCATTTATGAAATATCTCTAAACAAGTTGAGAAGAGTGACTTTTTTTTATCTGGCTTGTGTCTTCACATTATTTTATTTCGCGTGACATTGTGAGATTTCTCTATAGTTTACTAGCTTTAGCCTACGGCTTTGCCTGCGTGGAAGTCGGACATTACCCCACGGGAATGAACGAAATAACCTATGGTCATGATCTACCTGTATGCCAAATTTCATCGAAATCCACTCAGCCGTTTAGGCGTGAAAAAGTATAACACACAGACAGGCAGAGTTATAGAATAGAATACTCTTTAATATGTACATACAAATATAATTCGTGTGTAGGTACATACGAATTATAGATATTTGTAAATGTAAAAAAAAATACACTGGCGGTCTTATCGTTATCGGTATTTTCACATTTCTAATACAAGTATGGAGTATTTTGATGCTCCCGCAGCGTTATATTTATTTAAACTATGATGGTCCATCTATCCGACAGTTCATAAATCGTTCCGTATCAGAATACGTTCGGTCTCGTGCGGACGGCTGCGTACATTTTACAGCGCGGTGACGTGCCGGCCGCGGAACGTGACCGGCTCGACAATGACACAGCGCCTTGTTACTTCCATACTTGTTACAAGTATGGGGCACATGTACCTACTACAAGCGACACTTTTCATAATTCCCACGACGGAGCTTTAAACCACAGTAACTAAATGGTGTATTTACATTAGGTCGATTTTCGCCATGCGGCTGGTCGCTTACCAAATCGCCTCACAAGTCAAATCGCCACCACATTTACATAGGTCGATAAAAATCGCAGGTGACTAGTTGATTTTGCATCAAAATGTCGACCTTCATGCGGCGGGCGATCTCCTGCGACTGAGCATATTCACGGTCGATTTTAGTCACCTGTGCCCCAGCCGGACTGCTATTTAGACATTCGTGCGTGCATTCCTGCAGATATAGTCACCTGTGCAAAGCCCGCATAAAGGTGCGTACAGATTAAGTAACTTCTGCTATATAACACGTCCACATTATTTAACATTGTTGTATCACAATGAAACATATCACAAGACCGTACACATTAAAATAACAGTGTAATATAACAATGCAATACGTGTCAGTTCTGCAGTGCTGTTCACAATGTCGCACATCGAGTACACGGCATGATGTGACTCATGTGCAGAAGATAAATAATATTGTTGCACAAACTAATAACATGCTATATAACTTGTTTTTGCAACACCAATCGTCCACATTTATAAAACATATTATTGAACTATGTTTTATAACATGTTTTGTTATATAGTCTGTACGCACCTTTAGAAAGCATAGTAATTAGACATTTTCACTCAAAGGTATTTTTCCTTTAGATTTTTATTAGCCTCTCTGTTAATGGATATTAATAAAAGCATGTTTATTTCTCCCTCTCGTTTTAAAAATAGATGTTTTTAATATTCCTCTTGAATATTTTATCTCCCCACTTTTATATTATATAGCTATGTATTAGAACACTCTTTTAAGTAATAACGCTTTTCAGAGAAAAAAGCATCTGTCATGAAAATTTTCAATCGAATTTTTTGTAATGCTAATATGAAATATACAATTTTCATGCGATTCGAAAAAGTTTTCAAACAAATAGTCGTTTTTATTAAGAAAGGGATCGCCCATTTGGCGATGAAAACAAACCCGAACTGCTAACGATTCTGGCTGATGTTAATTGAAAAAAAAAGCATTTTACTTAAATGCTTTCACGCTAACCCTTTGCCAGTGTAATTTTAACAATATTCATGATAATACTAATTACGGCTATTCAATTTATTCGGCTACATTATTCGAACGATTTTCATTAGCGTTTGTAAAGTTTAATCGAAATAAAACGCTGGGAACGCTCTTTAATTATTTATGACAGTTCCATTATTGAGTTCACAGTCGCAAAAAGGTAGTCGAGCCAGATTTTATTGTATTTAAACGGTTTAATATAGCGCTAAGGAGGTAGAAATACTTTCTAATATTTTATCCATTACAGTGTTATTAGCCATAGTTGAAATGGTCTAAATTGCGGTTTCCAGTATCGATAGACAGGATTATAACTGCAGCAATATCTTTAGAGTCACCACCGTTAATCTCTTTAAAAGCTGGAGGCACTCCGAATCGAGTTTAAAAATAAATGTAAAGGACAAAGGAATCGATAAGGATTTAAGGCCAAAAACTTGGGAAAGCACTAAAATTTAATACCGGCCGCTAGCAGTTGAGGGGACACCACACTTTATGGCGGCAATTACTACCCTTCATCTCCGTAATGTCGAAGATTGGTTTGTCTTTTATGGATTTTCGGGAATCGGGGTTACTGCATTGATTATTCCAACTTCTTTATAGTGCTCCAATAATTTTGAAATTACGTCGGCGCTGGCGACAAATCGGAAAGCTCCAACTGACATAAAGCCAGACTGGATTGGATCAATTTCCGTCAATATCTTTCTTTACATCGGGTTAATGCTGCGTAATACAGTTGGAATTGTTATGTGGCACTAGCTTTAGGTTGACGGCTTGAAAATCTTTTATTATATTATTGTAACGAAGACAGGTACCGTGTAGCAAACTGTGTTTAAACTTACACGAAATATTATGTACAAACATATAACAAGTTCGCTGACATTTGCATATGTCTGGCTCTGGGACTAATTACATTACATTATACGCTTCATTATTTATTTGCGAGCTTAAACAAAATATATGTACAGAGATGGACTTGTCCCGCATTTTAAAACACACCCAGCCATAAGTCTAAATTTATTACTGACATATTTCATACTGATCTCGGTTCATATTATCTAGCTTTAAATCGAGATTCATGACTAGACATCTTGAATAGGGGCCTTAAATGTCAGAGATTTTCTGTCAATCGATCTTGCTAGACAAACTTAGACTCGTACCGTC
This sequence comes from Apamea anceps, assembly GCA_951799955.1. Classification (NCBI taxonomy): domain Eukaryota; kingdom Metazoa; phylum Arthropoda; class Insecta; order Lepidoptera; family Noctuidae; genus Apamea; species Apamea anceps. The sequence continues at coordinate 9,048,829 of OX637501.1, forward strand.
ACGACTGTGACATTCAGAGATTGGTACAAGATGTTGGCAGTTAATAAAAGCAAGCTTTAGCAAGAAAGGCAGTAAGCTCCTAGGTACTTATGAATATTAAAACTGCGGTAGGGTCGCGTCGTCCAAAGTATCTTATTTATAATTCGAGATCTGTTCCAAGTATTTGCTACAAGCGACCAACAACAAAGTGTTAAGATTACTCTGGATTCTCAGAACTGTCTGGTCAGGGTTTAAGATTATAATACTGATATTACTTACATTATGGAGGTTGCTCAGAATATCATATAAAAATATTTTATATATTTGGTTTTTGGAAGTGTTCTTTCTATATAGCAGAAATCGAAGAGAAACGGTATATAAAATTAGAACGATAAAAAACGCTTGCGGTCGGGGGACTCCCGTCATAAACGAAGTTCCTTAGGTGAAACTCGCACGTGTGAGAAAGAAAGTCCCATGGAGGGGCATAACGCGTTTTCGTTACGTGACGATTTCTAAACGTTTATCCCGCCCGCGTTAAAGAACTTCGTTCCAAAAAATGGAACAGTATTCATTTGTTTCTTGACTTTTATGTAATTTTATGGTCTATAATTTCAATTAACTTATGGCCGATTTTTCCAACGCCAGATTACTTTATCAGAGGAACAATTTTGAATTTTTGACAGTTGTTCCATACAAAAACTGTCAGACGTCAATTTTATTCCACAAATATAAATTATCGGTCGATTGAAAAATGTAACCCTTAGTTTATAATGTGTTAATAAATTTTACCTAACCTACTTAATATTTTACGTATTACACCACTCGTAAGCAACACAAAATATCAGTTACAAGTAATTGACAAACTACTCGTAAAGACTTCTCAAATATCTCGCGAAATTTTATGTAAATGTAGGGATGTTCTAAGTAGACTAATTCCATATAGGTGGGTGTCATCGTGGCAAGCAAAGCCTATTGTTTGCGCGTGGGTGGCCGCAGAACGATATCATTATTATCCAAATTAATTCCGCTGTTATCACTTACCTCCGATTTCTGCACACATTGCGCTTGAGTGTAGCTTCTAATTAGTTATTTCATGTAGTTCTGACTAGTGAAACACTAATATTTTTTACAGCATAAAAAATATTACTGACGGGAAACATTTTGTAATGTAACCATGCATGCTACGATATAAGCAAAACATTTATACTTACCATGTTTTATGCAAATCAATATTATTTCTATAGTTATCTATGTCTAGTTCTTCTGTGAGCGCAAGTTGTGATAAGGGGGGCAATTCACGTAATTTTAAGAACGTTCACAGTCAGAGGGGCAATTCTCGTAATTTTAAGAACGTTCACAGTCTGATCTCAATCTCAATCTGTCAAAAAATACTTGTAATTTCCCTACATTTTGACAAGTTTTTGACATTTGTTTGTCGCCGAGATGAGACTACGATTAGATTTTGAACGTTTTAAATTACGAGAATTGGCTTTCAGATTTCTTCTTCTCGTAAGTATAATAGGAAATGGGTTGTCCCATCAAACAAATATTAGAATTTGGTATATTTATTTGTTATCAACAGCTCTATAGCAGGAAAAATCTTGAAAAATGTAAAAGTACGTAGGTACAAAAATACTCCTTTTTATTAACTTTATGGCTAAAAGTATTTCATTTTCTTTCTTTTGTGTCAGCTAGGTGAGTGTTGACCGTATCATCCACAGAAGTGCTTACTTTCTGCCTCATTACTTCTAGGTGCCTCACCTCGCAAAAGCTGTATTGGAAGGAAGCAACTCATATATTTAATGCGACACTTTGAAAGAAAATTCGCTCCTATCACCCATTACATAAAGGCTAATGTTGCCTGCCATTTAGAGGGCTGTCCTCGGAAAGGGTTGTCACTTTATATAAAGCTGACGTGGCCGCAAACGACAGTTAATGGCGCATAAAATTCACAGTAAGCCTGACACAGTATAATCATTTTACGGTACTGTAATTTCAGGTATTTATGTATAGAAATATAGTGTCTGTGCAATTTCTCCTTTCAAGGTATGAGCATTATGTAAATGTAGGTAAATACATAAGGGAATAATAAGATACCTTACATAATGCGTCTTTTTAGCTCTCAAGTACCGCGCGTTACGCATATTTTGAATAGGGGCGTACTTGAGAACGTTTAACTCAGAAATTTCGGCTTACAAAATGAGTAATCAAAGTGCTTTAAAATCAAATGAGTTCAAACTTGATGTAAAATGACACACTTACTTACCTCCTTCTGAAACTAGACCGTAGTCTAGTTCTTAGCATTGAGCAGTCAAACATCAAAATCAAATAAAACCTATATTTGATTTTGATGTTTGACTTATACAAAACCGCGTTTACAGTTGCTAAACTAAGCTCTATTCAATATACCATATATGAGATACTACGTATAAATATTACAGGGTATACTCGTACCGAGAACCAAGGTAGGTAACTAGGCACCAAGGTACTTCTACAGAGTTCTAAATTAATTAAAATGCCTTATTATAATTTACCTTCTTACTTTGTAACAGGTAAAGCTATTACATTTATTTATACTTTATTGTACACCTGAAAATACATAACAAAAAATACACACACTAACATTCCACTGTACAGAGAAAATTTCTTTAGAAAATGAATACTTAGACTATAAAATTTAATCTATCAAGTATTGTCTCTAGCTAAGGCGAGAACAAACTAGAGCTTTCCCGGGTTATTCCGTTTATCCACCCCAAAAAATCCACCTTAATTCATCCACCCTGCGCCTATTTGGATAAACGGAATGTATAGGCTTAGGGTGAATTCTCAGACATGCGTTTCCGCGTATTCACCTTAAGATGGATTTTTGGGGTGGATAAACGGAAAATCCAACTTTTCCGAGAAATCTGACCGTCGAAAATTCAATAGCGCCCTCCACACGTAAAGTTCGGACCGCGGGAAACAGCACGCGCCGTTCCATCCCTCGCTCCAAACTGTACGTATACATGTGCGGGTCTAACAGTCCGATCTGGCATATCGACGTAAGCGCACGTCTCACAGTTTTACGCGCGCATCACGTATAAACGTAAATTACAAAAATGGCGGTTTGGAACGTCGAAGCTATCACAGAGTTCATTCGTTTGATCCGTGAACATCCGTGTCTCTGGAAGATAAAAAGTAAGGAGTATAGTAACAGGAATATGAGAAACAAAGCATATGACGAGCTCGTTGAATTTTGCAAGTCTGTAGTCTGTCCATATCTTTGTCTGTATTCCTTTACCCACACTCGTCGTTTTTTTCGTCTGTTTAAACTAACTACAAATCCAGCTAACGCGATGACCAAACGATCGTCCATTTTTCTTACTACTGCGTAAAAAACTTTTAAAAGTTATAACGTTCCACGCGCCAGTCCAAACTGCAGTCCAAACGCTTGAAAATCAATTTACACGCACAGTTCGGAACGTTTGTCTAGATTATGTAAGTTTCGTCGGCAATCCAAACCGTGAATGCATTTTTAATCGTGATTAGCACAACAGTTTGATCCGCAGTCCAAACTATACAGATCTAACTGCGGTTTGGAACGCAGTCCAAGATGCGCGGTCCGAACTGTACGTGTGGAGGGCGCTAATACCAAAATGGGAATGTCGACTTTAAATACAAAATCAATCCTCTGGAGTTAAATATTGATTCCAGTAACCACATGAAATACTTATAGGCACGTCTAGATACATATCTTCAAGGCTGTCATTTCAATGAATCAATGGAGTACCTCACTCAACGTTAGCAAGACGCTCACAGAGATACTGTCCTCCTCCTTGAGGTTTACCTTTCACCCTTTGACTACCTGCCGACGAAATTTCTCCTTCTGTCTTGTGGTTATCGTGATATTTTCGGATAGACATATGTACCTACTTACGTTACAAAGGAATCCGTTTCACTTCTAAGAAATTATAACCGTAAATTCCGTTACTTTCAATGTTTGTTACCTTGTCGAATTTTAGCTTTTCTTTCTATTTGTCAACCCTCTTCAGCAAATTTTGAAATACAATTATTTGATTGTGATGTGATTCTTATTCTTACTAACATTCCTTGTGAACCGCCCTACTTGAATACCACTACCCTGAGATCTAAGGAGGCTGAATAATCAAAATTCTACAATCTACACTTTTGAAAAGCACGTTTGAAATATAATTAAAAGCGTTCGAAGAATCTTAGAATATTAGTGTATTCAAATCACGTAAATTTAAACTACAATTTTATCGTACACGAGTGATACTGGGGTTTTCAGGACTGATGAACCTGCTAAATATTATTCATGTGATAACCTGGAGAGCTGATTTATTTAAACATAAAGGCTTTGCGTAACATCAAAAAGCCCGTTTTTAGTGGGTCCCCAGAAAATAACCTGGGCTGTATAATATTAGTATGATGTAACAAAATTACCGTACAAAATAACATGGTAGCCGAGTGTAACAGTCTGCCGTTATTCATGAATAGTCCAAGATGTACGCACAATTTTCTGCTGCCGAGGCTATCGAGGGACGTGCGTGACCAGATTTCGGAACGTCGACATATTACACCTGTATACCCATACACTCATAGGTACTATCGACTAGAAAACGTCAAATATGTCACCATCTGTCGCTAGACCTTAGGTGAGAGAAAACAGGTTCGGAATCTGCAGAGAATTATTTCGAACGCGATTTTTCTCACTATTTGTGAATATTTTGTATATGAGTACTTTTATCGCATACGGAATTTCTTCAATACCTTATTTTGAACCCAATCGTTGTGTATTCTTTAATAAGTTATTTTCTGTACATGATAACTAACAATGATATTAATAAGTATTAACTACCTAGACAAGGTAACAGGTTAAGTGCTGACTTTTCAATCGACAGTTTTTGTATGGAAGAACTGTCAAAAATTCAAAATTATTCCTCGGATAAAATTATCTGGCGTTGGAAAAATCAGCCCTTAGTCAAATCTTTTACAATAATCAATGATTAATTCATTGACTAATGTAAATTACGTGAATATTGATGAAACTCTCCTTCCTAATCATCTTCTTCTTATTATGCTATACGATCAAACGAAACGTTTGTATTTATACGCTGCCCTACTGTTAATCCGATTGCGTTAAAACTTTCAAATTTCAAACGATATTTCCACAATTATTTCTTCCGCGGCAGCAACACGCCGGGTACCATCTAGTTACAAATTGAATGTATAATGAAAAAATATCTTGGCATGAGGAAAATCCCAAAAGTTTATCCAAAGCGAGAGGTAAGTATCAACCGCATGCCTGAATATGAATCAAATCAGATGTTTTAGAGTAATTTTACTGAAATCCTCAATCAAATTATCAAAAATTTCGCTCGCAAAAATTATATGAAAAATAAAACGTCTGATAGTAAAGTGACGAGTCTCTCTTCATCAGTCGTCAAAATAATGACAATTAACTGTAACTGCTAACTTTGCGACTTTTGAAACGAAATCGTAAAGACATTAATGTAGCTACTAAATTGCTCGGCGAAATCAAAAACTCAAAATCTGTTTGTGCGAAATGTTGTTAACTTTCGACACGTAATTACATCAAAACAAGTTGTTAAATATTCATTGACATCTCGACTAATTTGAAACATTCACATAAGCGGAGAAAATTACATAAGTCAAACTTAAACAAAACATACAATTTAATGAGAGTTTCTTCTGAAAATGTTTATCCAAACATCCCTCAGGAACCTATTCCTTGTAAGTTAGGATTTGGCTTAAAAGATGTAGATTGTTTTAATAAAAAATTAAAACAATGTTATCGAGACATCAAATAAATTCTATAAACTGTTCCAACATTTCTGTTTTACCTTACAATTTGTAGAATCTACATTTCTACCTTAAGACATACTTTAGAGAATATTATTCAAACATTTTAGCGGGCTCGTCCATATAATACAAAATATACAGCGCCGCTTGCCTTCCGTACATCTCAGCGGGAGAAAATAAGTTGAGCGGTGACCTAGTAACCACCACTACAATTCTAGTTCCCTGTTACAATCATAAAACCTGCAGGTTGTTCACATGTTCGGCTTTCAACCGTGTACTGTATAGTTATTTATTTGAAAAGTTTGAAGAAATACATTTCATTTTTTTTAAAATAACGTTAAACTTCATGCGAGTGAACTCTCCGTTCCTAAGTATGTTATGTGTTTCAGATTTTCGATTGTTGGTTTCAGCCATACCTATTCATTTAATTATTTATATATTTTCGTAATACCGCGGCGAGGCAGTAAGATGAACAGTACCTACACCTATTATGAAAATTAAAACCAGTCCACGGAAAATACGACGTAACATGAATCGGGAGAACTGAAATATTTCAGAGGAGAACTCTGACGAAACTTCGATATACTTAAATACAAACTGCCAAGTCATAACCGTTTCTTATGGCGCCCACAGAGTAGCAAAAAGCGCGGTCGACCCATGTCACAGAGCGGGAAAATAATAAAACATAAAAGCATAACACTACACAATATAAGATTAAAAGCGAATACGAGTAAGAACGTAATATAATCACGTCTACTTTATTTTACCAGTTCTGCAAGTTAGTTGATTACTTCAGGGAATCGCCAAGATGAATGAGATAAACAAACTGATCCACTGAAAATATAAATTAACATCAATGAGAGTAACGAAAATTGGTTGAAGAATGATTAATGATTTTCTTTGTGATAATAAGACAATCGGGTCTTAGGGAAGGGCGAGATAAGGTTGTCGACAGCCCGGAGAATTTCGTCAGTACCTGCACAAAAGACGGCTCGTAAACTGAGTAGAACATTGTTGCTAACGTTAAATTAAGGCTTTAGGCTACCCTTGACGGCGCAAGTTCTTCTTAACACAAATAAATAAAATTAACGCTAACAAAGGCAAGCTATAATGTTGAACACAGTATTATGGGTAGAATTCGCCATCCCTCTTTCGCCTATGTTACCTTATTCTTATTTTCTCTTTCTTATTTATTTTGTCAGCTCGATTGATGGAGTGGTTGGGTTTGGCCTACTGTACCTATGTAAGTTTGGGTGCTTATGTCTGTTAATTCAATTACACCCACGCTATATATACCAACGTATACGTATATGTAGGTAGGTAGTCAACGAATCTTATAAAAGATGACCAAGTTTCTAAAGAAAATTGTATATACCTATTTCGAAATGTATAAAAATTAAAAATTTAAAAAACCCCCGACTACGTGAAACCCTATAAAAAGAAAAAAATAACCTTGAAATTATGACCCTACGTAAATACGTATGAAATTTTTTGATTAAATGTTGTCCCGTCGGGGGACCGCTCTAATTATTAGCCTAACGTTCTGTTAAAGTTTAAAATAGTAGCGGTCCCCCGACAGGACAATATTTAATCAAAAAATTTCATACGTACTTACGTAGGGTCATAATTTCAAGGTTATTTTTTTCTTTTTATAGGGTTTCACGTAGTCGGGGGTTTTTTAAATTTTTAATTTAATTTTTTATTTCATGCTTTTTGTAGGGACTCCTTATTATTTATTTTCTTTTATTTTCTTGCGTTTTAAGATTCAGGTAATTTGGTATTTAATCAGGTTTTTGTAATTCGCCATTTTGTGGTGGTGGCCATCTTGGATTTGAAATTTGTCATAGTGTATAGTATTCTACTAGTCAAGCCCTTTCATTTGATACCCATATTGAGGGAGTTGTGAAAAAAGAAATGTTATTTGTCATTTTGTGGTGGCGGCCATCTTGGATTTGAAATTTATCATAGTGTATAGTATTCTACTAGTCAAGCCCTTTCATTTGATACCCATATTGAGGGAGTTGTGAAAAAATATATAATCCGCCATTTTGTAGCGGCGGCCATCTTGGACCGATTTTCATCAAACATAGCTAAGAACACTCCCGACAAATACACCTTTCAAACAAAAAAAACAAAATTAAAATCGGTTCATCCGTTCGGGAGCTACGATGCCACAGACAGACATACACACACACACACACACAGACACGTCAAACTTATAACACCCCGTCGTTTTTGCGTCGGGGGTTAAAAATATTTCCAGCAATTTTCTCTTATTGCTAAGGTTTCTACTAAACACAAAGTAGTTTTTAGAAGCGGGGAAAGGCGAAGCCCTAAATGTAATATATTTCTCAAAGGTCAAAGTGCGGCCTCAGCTTCAGCTAGTCTAGTCTATGAATAAACCCAGACTGGTTCGACAATAATAGGTATAGGCTTCATTTTCGAAAGTAGTTTAGTAAAACTAATATTTTTTCTTAGCACAATGGAAAGATACTCTAATTATTAGCCTAACGTTCTGTCAAAGTTTAAAATAGTAGCGGTCCCCCGACGGGAAACATTTAATAAAAAAAATTTCGTACGTAGGTACTTACGTAGAGTCATAATTTCAAGGTTATTTTTTTATTTTTACAGGGTTTCACGTTTATACCTTTTTTGTTCTATTTGTGGCTAATTTTTCAATAGTTTTTTTTTTTAATTGTTTTATGCTTTTTACATTCATACTGTTTTTATTATTATGTTGTGTCGGGGGTTTTTTTAAATTTTAATGTAATTTTTACATGCAGGATTACACATAATATGTAAAAGAAATGTCGAAGTAAATAAATAAATAATAAAAATCGTTTATTTTGGAACAAAAACAGATACAATCATAAAAATAGTAAAACGATGATAACTGCAAAAGTTAATAACTGTGGCGCAGCTATCAACGCCCGGCTCCTAGTGAGAGGGTAGTTCGTTCCAGATAAGAACAATATATTATAAGCTATGTAAGTAGTTAAAAATAAAAAGGAAAAAAAGAACAAGCAACAAAGACAATAAAATTACGGGATAAGTGTAGTGCAAGTAAGACCTCGTGTATATGTGTGTGTGTGTTTGAGGGTGTGTTCGTGTGTGAGTGTGAATGTGTTACACTTCCACAAGTTTTTCAGTTGCATCATATGTAAGCGATGTTAGCCAAGTATCGAGCCTTTTCTTGCATTTTGTTTGGTAAAACAATAGATGTTGATCGTTTTGTTTATTCTATTGTACAATTTTGAGCTTATGTAAGTAAGAAGTATAATATAATAATAATATCCCTGGACATTTCACACAGCGCCATCTAGTCCCAAGCTAAGCAACCTAATGCTTGTGTTATGGGAACAAGATGGCTGATAAACTACTTATATACATTTTTTTTTTTTTTGTAAATACATACATATTATAGATAGAAAAACACCCAGACTCGGAACAAATACATGTAGGTCATACAAATATTTGTTCCGTGCGGGAATCGAACCCGCGACACGCAGCGCAGCAGTCAATCGCTTAACCACTGCGCCAACCGTGCCGTCATATTAAAAATAGTTTCAGACCACACTTAATTTTTCGCAAGAAAAAACGTAAAGGTTTACGTTACGCGTATTTACAGTTACAGATAAAATTACAGACTAGCAAGAACAAAGATTCGAGGAACATGGTCCGGGCTCGGTTCCCCAAATTACTTTGAATAAAGATAACGAGAAATGAAACCGGAGTGTCGCAGCTTTGTTTAAGGAACTTTTAAACGTGTGCGGATGCCTTGGAATCCCCCTTTTGCTAATGTGACGCGGTCAGTTATGGTTTGAAACGGTAAATGTGTTTAATAGGACTAATGTGCAATTATTACTTAACATACATAATCAGCCTCAGTTCCCACAGCTGGGACACAGACCTCCTCTCTGTGAGAGGCAGTGGGCCGTAATCCACAACACACAATTATTGGATGCTGATTAAATTTATCCGTAGAAAAATATATTAAGGAAAGGAAAAAAGGTTTCGATGGTATTCTAAATCTTTTTTTTATATTATGTCGGAGTCATTCGTTTGACTATTTGGAACGTTAGCGCCATCTCGTGGCGCTAGACAGAGTCTAGCCTGAGATCGTGAGGAGACGAGAGCAACAGCTACAAAAGCCGTGTGAGCAGAGCTCTCGGGAAAATAGAAACATTGAACATCGTACGAACAACATGTACATAGAAACTGTCGCGCGTTCCGTATCGTTGAGTCATATATGTAACTACAGTGCGTGATTCGCTAGTGTGACTAACTTGTGCGTAAATTATAATCTGATTTGAAGTGCAAACCGTTTTTCTATTGTGCTATAACCAATACTACCCATAATACGCCCACAGTAATTAAATAATGCCTGATGTTAACGAGAGACAGACATACCTTCTCCGTCATATAGTTTGCGCCCAGTACGTGGTCACATTGATTGTGGCATCAGTGGCATTATTTAAGTCATCCGAGGTGGTACGGACACTTAGGATACTCCAGCAAGTGGAACATGATTATACAATATGTAACATAATTAACACAAGACCTCATACACCCCAATTAGTATTGAGATAAAAGCATTGTACAATGCACAAAAAACTTATTTTTTTACAGCTAACTATTATTATTAAGAAAATCGTGTGACCCTCTCACTACTGTGCGCATTTAAAATTGAGTCTTATTGCTTTGAAATAACATTTAATTTTCTTTGGTTCAATCGGCGCGGCGGTCAGCATGGCAAAATACATAATTTTATAATCGATTCAGTAGTCAATTGTGAACAAACTACTTTCAGGGCTTACGTTTGTTCTATTACACCTTGTAGAGACGCGCCGAGTACTCGTTATATTCAATTAAATAATCAGTTTCTCGTGGTAATAAATTTTCGCTTAGATATTGGACTTACTCTATAGAATGGCACTTTCGGATCTTCACGCTGTTGAGGCACTGTAGATGCAAATTCCTCGTAGCAACGCCAAAAAGATGAATCGCAGTCTTCTATAATATTTGAAGTCTTTGGTACGTTTCAATAGCTGCGTCAACTAAAACAAGTTACTCGGTCCGTAAACATAACACCGAGCAATACTCGGTACTCGGTTACTCGGTAAGACTTGTACTCGGCGCATCTCTAATGATTTATTTATTAATTTAGGTATATACACAGAAAATTCATGAGTCATCTACAAACAAGTAGGATGAATACTTCCTTCTTATTTGTAGATGATTCATGAATTTTCTGCGAATATAAATATTGTTATTAGCAGTTTACCCATAGATATAGGAAAGAAGGAGATATGCCCTGCTAGTTGAAAATGTATCTGAACTCTATGTCGCTAAGACGATCCCACTACCGCGCCACTACTACACATGTAGTTGAGTAAAAGCAATAGATACAAAGTCGCGCACACACTTGCAATTCATAAATTAGAACGTACTACACAATCAATTATAAATCTGAACTCAACAAACATAACGTGCATTTACCATGCACCGTACAACTTACTCGCACAAAAACATCTGTCGCTATCGTTGTGCTGTGTAGAAGCCATTTATTTTACATATATACGCTAATGATTGACTAAATCGCAAAGTTATCGATTCTCCCATTTATGTACTAAACAAAATTTGGGCTTCTGAAAATAAAATAACTAAAAAACTATATGTCCAGAAAATATAAATATATTATAAATCAATAAAAAGGCAAAAAAAAATGAAAGTAAATTAAAAAAATAAACATTATTTTACATCTTCTCAAGGGTCTTCAATCTATCAATCAATCATTATTTATTTGTGAACACAGGTATTACAATAAGGTCTTAAATATACATTTTGGTCGAGCTCTATGTCCTAGCAATAAAATTGGTGTTCAAATATTAGTTTTTTCAGTAATAAGTCTGAATCTATACTATACAAAGTCACGTTCAAGAAAATTGTATAAATTAAATGTTTTATTAATATATAATTAATCAATTTATTATCATTTATTTTTAAATGCATGCCAATGGTAAATTATAATAAAGGGCTAATAACGTCATATTATAAATAACGTCAATTAAATGTAATATTAATAAATAATTAGTCAATTATAGTCTTCCAACCGGATTTTAACGTCATCTTTATAGGTCTTCCAACCGGGTTAAAACGGTTGACAAATTGTAAAATTAACCATATATTTGTTTGTTGTTTGTGGGTAATCGACATTGTTTTCGATAGCCTACGTTAGTGGATCTGCACAGCCACATCACTAGCTGGCCGCAAGAAGCAGCGGCCATACCATACGATGCACCGCATCATATTTGTTGTTTTTCATGATTTTAAAGGCAACTATAGTAAAACACTTTTATTTATACATGGTAAGTGATTCCATGATTTACAAAGTTTTGGTTTTGGCTTCGGTTTTTACAAGAAATCACTCACCAACATTCTTATATTTTTTCACGATCACGGTCGAAAGCGCACTAGTTCGCGGAGACGGCCATTAGACAAGAACATGATCGTTTTGAACATTCCTCGACGACACAGGCACGCCCCCTTGCCAGTTCTCCTGTTTTTTTACATTTCTATGAGTTTACCATTCATCGAAGAGCGAGTAAATTGAAAGCACGTAATTTGCAGATTTTTTTTTTGTGTGAACATTGTCTTTTAAGGACGAACAAGGGAAATCTCTACTCTCTGTGTGTGTGTCTCTAGATAGCTTGTTACGTGAAAAATATACTAGTATCCTAGTTTCACACGCCAAGCCAAGTCCATCCATAACAAGCTAATAATTTCATAGTTGATTAAAGGACAACGCATGCGCAGCTACTATTGTCTAACGGCGCCAGCGAGGCGGGGCAAGTCATCTCTCATCAATAAAGGAAGCCCAAGCAATCAAATGGGCGCATGCAATCAGGCGCTAATAAATTGATACAGATTGATAATAAGGTGCCAGCACTCAGGGTCAACTTATGAAACAAATGACTGGACAAAACAACATGCTGTATGTGGACTAAAACAAACAAATGAATAGACAGACAAAACTACATAAAAACTACTATATTGACAGCTGTGTGAGAACGTACAGACGCCAGCACATCAAGCTACTACAATCTGTCAAATTTCTTTAATAGATTTTCAACTTTATTCCTAAAGTATTAGGTTCAAGGTTGATTGGGAAAATATGACAGTTTCGGGTAGGTTGACCTGCTGGCGTCTGTACATATTCCAGATTATGTAAAACTTTAAAATGCGTAATAAAATAAATATATAAACTGCCTTATCTTATTGAATTATCTTATTTATGGCTTCTTACAGACATTATAATACCGTACGTGTAATAATCAATGTATTGTGTGTTGCTGCAACCACTAGTTCCATCTGTCAAAAAACGGTTTACCTAATGGACAGAGTACCTATACATAAAATTACACACGCGAGGAGTTTTAAATAGAACGTGTTACAGAAATGTAGGTAGGCATGAGAGATGACCCTGTGCAAAGCCGAACTTTTCCTAAAAATTCATGCACAGTGCCCGGCTTCATGCAACCAATAGGTAGTATGAGCATATATAACCATATATACAGTGTGTGTGTGTTATGTTCAGTCAATCTGCCTAGCCTTGTCAGACTTTTGGGCTTTTGATTACCTACTCGTAACGACATTCACAGATCTACGAATGACAGCCGGGACAAACGGATTAACGTACTTTCCGAGGCACTGAGGGGTCTCGATACGTAATGGATGGTCACCCATCGATCCATCCAGCAATCCATGATTCGACCGCGGCAAGGGTAGTTAGCTAGGCTTGTCGACACTGGTCGATTAAAGGTTTAAGAACTTCAATCGACCCGGGCGGCTGTATCATTTAGCCACGAGCCCCTGAGTTATTTGTCTACAGTTGTGGACTATTGGTCATATACAAGTTGATGTCTTCCTCATGTTTGTAAGATTTATATGAGCGACACGTGCCGAAGAAGGAACTTCTATATTTGAACATCTGTTGTTGTTATCTAAAAGGGTATGAATATAACGTAAATATTTATGTTTATCTTGGGTACTCATGCTGCCTTAACTGATGTAACACTTTAGAACAATGCGTAATTTATTTCAATAAATGTTTGTCGATTATGACAAACATTTCGGAGTATTGGCTAAATTCTAGTTACTATCAGGTACAAATATTGTTTCAATCATCAAGTTTGGGAAACATCAAAACATGTAGATTGTTCCAATCTTATCTCAAAGATAACTTAGTAAATATTGTAGGTAAGGTAAGAAAAACACATCAATTTATTTTATAAATGAGGAAAATACAGTAAAGGAGAAAAAATTACGGGCATTAAGCGCAAAAATCAGGTAGCGTTCTGTCATAATAGTAACAGTAAAACTTTTGGCCCTGCTTTACACGTTAGCTTTGTTTGTTACAAAGCATTCCCCGTTCTATTGTGTGAACATATTAAATTAAAACCCGTAAATAATTAAATTACACAACATTACTACCCCGAAAGGGTAGTTAGAAGTGTGTGAACCTCGAGGTCAAGCGTGAACTTCTTTATAGAGCTGTCTTTTGTTATGAGAATTGACATAACGGCAGTCGACATACAGCCCCTTTTACAGTTATTGTACCTCTGACAGCAGCAACCCAATAGCAACCCTATTGTAATGATAATAAAGATGACTGTGATTTTGAGAAACTTGTCCATGGTAGCAACAACAACATAGTGAAATAACAATAAATATCACTATGATCTTGGACAGTGATGCAAAATCAGGGGTAAAATAACTGTGATTATGATTAGATATAAATCCATAGTTCCTCATGTCGCAAAAGTTCCATATACTAATAGGGGATTTAAATAATAAGGAGAGGGCGAGTGTACATATTTCTAATTACCGGGCACCAATCCATGAACCAGGCCATAGAAATATAACTTTCTTATATCTACGGCGCAGGCTGATACTGAAAAAATCCTGATGGATGAAAGAAGCAAACGTTCAGCAGTCGCGTTTGTTATCACGACGCAGTTAAATTCATAATTAAATTACGTCACAATTTACGACCCTTACATAAAGCTGCAAAGTATTGATTTTAGCATCCTTGTAAATTGCTTCTGGAAATTAAGTTGAGAGGGAGCAATTGATTTAAAATTAGGGGCCGGCCGTCAAGTTATTGGAGCTATATCCCTTAATAAATATTAATGGGCCGTCAATACAAGATGCCTTTGTCAGTTGCGAGTGAAGACGATATCGTACGTACTCCATCATTTAATTATGAATGGTATCTGTCCCCAAATAATATTTAGTCATTTCGGTGGTGGTGGGTTTGTTGTTACGTCATGGTACATTTTTTCGTCCATTGCCATCAATAATTGATTTAAAGCTATATTCCAACGTTGCTTCCCTTTTAAAAACTATTATATTGTTGCATAAAAATATCTCGAATGTTTTGGATTTTGACATACAAACTCAAACAAAATGCATTTGACTCAATGACGCACACATAACTATTTATTATCATTACAAGGTGGGGCAGAAATGTGAACAATGTTGCTTTTGTAATGTGCAATTAAGGTAAACGGAAATATTGTTTTTTAGTTATTACCTATGACATCCATAGTTAAACACATCTTGATAAGAACCACAAAGGCCTTGGGATATCGCGTCGCAAAAAAAAACACTCCCACTTCTTCTTGTTTTAAGATGAGCGCTTATCCAGTCGATAATCTGTTACGCAGTTTGGCAGGTTTAATGTGTACAAATGTTTAGCCCAAATACTTTTTTTTTTACACAATTGTCGTACTTTTTTTTTTTCAGGATGGGAAATCATCAAATGACCCCTCCCGCTCTGGGTGGAGCGGAAGGGAGTGTCAGACTCTTACTGACTAAAACCCACCCGTGTTCCTTCCTTAGCCCTTTATGTTCCAGGGCAGCGGTAACCCTTTCGGACGATCCCGCTACCCTGGCAGGCTTCGACCCTATCGGGCCCCGTCACTCGTGCTGACATCTCTTTGAGGCACGCGTGGAACACATACACGCCGTCCGGCACGGGCCTGGTCCTGATCGGACGGTGAGTTACCCGGGGCAGACCTCCACCGTATGCTCCACCGTGTCCTCTGGGCGATCCTGACACTGGTGACACCCGGGCGTCTCCTCCCGCTTGATGATATGCAGGAACCTCCCGAAACATCCGTGTCCGGAGAGGACCTGCGTCAGGCGGTAGGTGAGAATGCCGCACGCCTCTCTAGCCACTCCTCAAAGAGGGGTCTTACCGCCGCTATCGTGGCGTGCCCACATTGTCGTACTTAACGGACAGTCCTCTATGCAGAGGCTTGTGTGGAGGCTGAGGAAACCGTTGCGCATGTGCTCTTAGAACGCACAGGCGTCATCTACATTAGAACAGAATCCCTCAGGGTACCCAAATCTTACACAGATGTTCTTAACAGACCAGGAGATGAAATCAACTTCTGGAGGGAGGTGGACTGGTAAGAATAACAAACAATAGCAAACGGCCGGTATGGCCCACGCACAATGGTTCGCATGAAGGACTAAGTGATGCGGAAACTCAACCCTCTAACAGAACATAGAACCCTAAACGTGACAATAGAGTGACTTTTATTAGTACTATTTATTATACTAAAGTAGTGCAAAATTTGTTTGACAGGAGTCCGGAAAAACCAGTCTTCAGTAAAATTAAAATTAGTTCAATGATTCAGTGACTCGTACGTACAGGAAAACAAAAGATTATGAATGGTTCGTAACTACTGTAGGAGTAGGACTAGGTATAGAAAAACCCATATCTTAGTAATGCTTGTTGCACATAGACATACCTCCTTCCAGCTTATTATTATTAAAAAAGCATCGTCCCCAAACGTTCTCGCTTCTAGACTGAATGGTTGTGTTTGCATTTGAAAAAGTCAATTTCACCTGCAGATTGGGCATGAAGCCGTCCCGTCCAAGAGGGAATTAATTCACGAACAGCGGCTCTCTAGATCATTAATTTTAACTCATATACAAAGCTACGAGATTGGGTACTCTTACTAGGGGCATCACACGTACATAATTGAGTGTACGCTCTGCTATATTAATTTTTAAGTTCTCAAAAACGTCTTTTTGAAATTCGTTGGTAACTCTATTAATTTGTTGTGGAAGAGATGCTTAATAGATTGTAAAACAGCAGGGTAGTTCTATTAACACACATAATATTGCAATCGATCGCATGCCTTTCATTTTGATTGGTCAACCATCGTTCACCGTGTGATTTACGTTGTTGAGCAGACGAACTTTTCAAACCTACGAAGCAATGTATTAGGAATATCCTACAAAATTTTCAGAATGAGATTGAAAATAGGGAACTGGTCGGTAGCACATATAGGAATCGCCAATATATATATTTGACATTTTCTATGTACCTAAATAAGCCAAGACACTAACCTTTTTTGCATTCTTCAATTTCTTCATCGGAGTTGTCTTCGCAGTCTTTCTCCAAGTCGCACACCCACATGCTGGGTATGCACTTGCCGTTGGTACACTGGAACTGCTTCAGGGAACATATTGCTGAAACAAGAAAAAAAAACATATAGTTTGCTGGCCAAAAATAAATGTCAAAATAAAGGAGGTCGCCTATAGTTTGGAATATAAATGGCAAAATAAGATGATACCTGTTGACTCATTAAAGTCATTTACACTCAACAGCTAACAACTGAAAGCATTTCAATATTCCTACTTCTATCGAAAACCACTTTATGAAGCGGTTTAACAAGTCAACGCTTCAACTATTGAACTTTAAAAACGCAATTTAAAATAAAATTAGTTGCTGACAAACACAAGCATTTATTCGTAGAATAAACTGGATTAAACATTATTGCCTGGCTCCTAGGTGCTTATCACACCGAGTCTCGTGTGAGACGCACCTAGTGTGGTGAGAAACGCCCCCAGCCCACAAACTAACTGACTATGGATTTGCATCTGACGTGTCAAACACGGAACTCTAATTACCTATGGGTTCATCTGCATCTGACATGGTAGGAATTATTGGGTGGTATAACGAAGTACAGTGGTTTTGCCTCTTCACCTATATCGTTCCTGTTTCTTTAGGTATTATTTATCATTTTGGTTTAAACTTTTAAAAAGAGTTAAAAAGGGAGCAGTTATGTTTCTGTTTTTGCTAAGCAGTTTCAACATATTTAAAAACTACTGGTTGTAAAAAATGTAGGCTTTACACATCAGCCTTTAATGTTCCCACTGCTGGGACACAGGCCTCCTCTCGGCGAGAGGGAGTCGATGAAGAATTTTTTCATCTTAGGACAGCCGGTTTCCTCACGATGTTTTCCTTCGCCATTTTGAGAGTCTTGGTGATCCTGTCCTATTTGAACACGTGTATCTTTCGAATGTATATAACACAAAACCTATATAGTACATCCTAGAATAGCTAACTAATAGCAAGCAGCTAAAACTTTACTACTCTGACCATATCATTAAAAAGGCTTCCTATTTTGTATGGAAGCTATTACTTTCCCCATACAGGATGCATGAAAAAAGTAAAAGTCGTAGCTCATTTCAGGAAGCTTATTAAAACGACACAAAGGACTATTTTGAAAGACAGGAAATGAGCCCTATTCATTATATCATAAAGTAACAATATGCACGGGAAGCAATGGCCTAATTCTGAAATAATAATGAATTATATAATGAAAAAATAGAGGAAATAATATAAAAAGGGACACAATTAACCACACATTACGTACCTGCGTAAAAGATTAATTAATATGGCGTGACATAATGAATTTATTAATTAAATAACTATCAATACTTCATATCATAATAAAACGCCTTGATTCCCCGAAGGTTTGGGCAGAGGTGTGCCGATAGTAGGTACTTCCGTTTCGCCAGATATGTTTACGTAAGTACCATGTAACAGGGGGCGAGCGTATTGCCATCAACCGGAAATAAATCCAAACTCCAGGCTGCTACTGAGATAATTATTCCAGATAGAAAAACCCATTAACAGTTTGCCCGACCTCGGACTCGAACCCAGGACCTCTTGCTCAGCAGTATCGCTTGACCAACGAGCCACTTGCTACTGGTTATTACTTTATGTTAGACATAAATAACACAAGCTATTGATGAAATGAAAGACCTAATAGCTATTTTCACGTCTCCAATTTCTGAATCAAATTCAATGAAAAATTATTTTCTTTCTGTAAGTAGGTATACAAACACTCACGTCAATCATATAAAAAAAAAACTAAATGAGGTCGGCATTTCCTATCTGACTACTTTAAGAAGAAAGGCGGAAACAAAGTCAGAGGTCAGTCTCTTTTAAAGTCCAGACATAATCTTGGTGAGATCGTGTAAAGACCATTTAGATTGGTGTCTGAAATAGTCTTTTGAGGAAAGAACCACACAGATTAACTGGAAGCATTTGTGAGTAATCGTATAGCTCAACTCAGAACTTAAGGAGCTAAAGACAAAGTATTTTTATAATATCTTCAGACATTGTTTCACCTTTACGTTAAATATCATAAAATAAAGAAAATTTCAAACGATTCATATGAATTCTCTAGACTGAAGATCATTATAGTCTTATAGAGATACTGAGTAGCCTTCAAGTCAGGTCGTGAAAGACGCATTGAGTAAGAACACAATGTTTTCTCTGTTCGAACAAAAACAATAAAACGTTCAAGTGTAATGATAAGATAACATTATACGCTAATATGACACGCGACTGATATGATGCTGGCTCTATAATTTACTACGTACTTACGTATGTCTGTATTATTCCAATAATACCGCGATTTTCTACAAAATACTGATAAATTACAGTGATTAAAATAATCCTTAATTGATTGTATTTGATTTATCTAAATTAAATTTGTGAATCATAATTAATTGAACATTGCAAAAATGATGATAAAGTTTAATCAATCCAAATAAATTGTATTCCACGATAGTCTAAATCGTTCAAAACGACTGATGTAACTTTGCCGACAGATCTTTTATCGGATTTTCTTTTCGCATTTTCCCTCCAGCCCATTACTTCAAAACTATTTCTGTTAACATCTCAATTATGTCCAAGAAAAAGTTACATTCACAACACGGGAACGCCCCACACACATTTCAAAGATAAACACACAATAGTGGAGAATAGCCTATCAAAACTTGGCGTATAACTCAAACGGGCCTTTGCTTCTACAATATACGAATGGACGTACATTTCCATGATCCTTAACAGCCTTTTATAAGTCCATTATGTAATGGACGCGAGGAACCTGACGGTCAATACAATCGGGGAGACTATCTTGCTTGTCCGCTCGACTTGATTTATGCGGTAATATTTTCGAGAAGAGCCACCCATTTCTCTTTATACCGTATATTGCAATCAATGATTTACATACGTGCTATTGATTTATGGCGGGACACAGCAGATTGCATTATTCTCTACAAATATTTGTGAAACAAAAGGCTTTAAGCTCTTTTTTGAACACAATGCTCTGGGGATAAATGGCGACATATCTTTTAAACCTTATTCAGTCTGCTTCCGTTTTATTTTTTGCAATGAGATGTCACTTAAAGGCTTCCGCAGAAAAACACCGCTGTTCTACCTGAATCGGAGCCTTAATGCTGACGCACATATAGGAGGGCCGCACCGCAATACAAACAATCTTCCACTTCATTTTAGTATCCACATTTTGTATGAACTATCGCACATTACAGGTGGACCGCACCGCACTTTTTTGTATTGCTGCGGCCCGATGCGGCTGTAAAGTGCATAATCAGCCTATAATGATCCCACTGCTGGGACTCACGCCCCTCTCTTCGAGAGGGAGAGGACTGTAATCTTCCAAGCGGGCCCAGTCCAGGTTGGTGAATGTAACATATCTTCGAATTTTTGGTCACAATGCACGCCGATACACGCCGGTTTCCTCACAATGTTTTCCTTCACCGTTTTGAGAGTAGTGGTGATGAAATTATTTACACAAAGTAAAACGCCTGCCAGGGTTTAAACCCAAGACCTACAACTCGTAAGTTGGGGCCCGTCACCACTTGGCTTCCACTGCTCGCTGCTGTAATGTGCGCATGCCTTTATTGTGACCTTTTTTAAATGCTAATAAATATTTTAGTTGAGCAAACAGCTAATAACATCTCTCACATACATAGGCAGGTATTGTAAACACTAGGCTTATATTTCATCGTTACGTTTTCCCGGCTCATTGCGAGTGTCGCGACTGACTAACTGCGCGTGCGCTCATTAGCGTTCAGTCTTCATTCAAGCGCATGCGGCATGGCCTAGTGCGGCTAGTGCACTCATTTTTACATCTTTTTAATCCATTATTATGTTTCTTTTAAACATCTTTGCAGCTACCAACATACCTTTTTGGGATGATATAATTATAGAAGGTTGTGGAGGTCAGATAGGCAGCCGCTCCATGTAAAATACTGCTGTATCCGGTTAGACTGGAAGCCGACCCCAACATAGTTGGGAAAAGGCTAGGCAGATGATGATGATGATAATTATACAAGGTGTCGTTTGGCATCCTCGTCAAATTCAAGGAGGTAACTATGCTACTGATTCTCAACACGAATCAATAATAAAATAAGTAGGTTTTTTTTCTAAATTTTCGGAAATCAGCATGTGTGGGACACGCATTTTAAAACGCGGCCTGTGTGAGACCGCATTGTAACTGCCCTTTTACACACACATAAAAACGCGGCCGCTTATAAGATACCATAACGCGATTCTGTTCTTTGAAAGTGGTGTATTCTGAAATACTGTCAAACTTAAATAACTAAACAAAATAAGTATGTATTCATTATTTGCCAGGGATCGTAATTTTATTTGATTATTTATGTCTTTCATAACAGCCTCCTGAAATTTGACGAGGATGCAAAACAACAGCTTGTATAACCATAATTATCATCCCTTTTTTATTGTCAATTTGAAATAGTGAGACTTTGTGATTAAGATGGACATAATAATAGATCATTTATTTCATGTTCGTTACTCAAAATCCTCGTGCAATATTTGTTATAGTTCCATAGCACAGCTCGTTAAAATGAAGGCTATGTCTAACGATAACCTGTCTGTAGTAGATCGCTTTTTCTAATACAGTAAAACATATGTCATGACATGTCTATAAAACATGTCGTCTCACTAGACGAGACAGAGAACCAAGTCGGCAAAACTCGTTTAATTTTAATGGTATAGGTAATATCATTCATGGAGTCTTAAGTGGTCTGAAAGGGACACTAATTTAATTTCATTACTCTAGGAGCGTTATTGTAGTAAAAGCCGACCCTGTGGCGCGGCACGCTCGCCCTGACATCCAATCTGTGTGGAGAGCCCTCATGTCTGTCTCATTGAGAGCAAATCGCTCGAGCCCAGGGGACTGGCCAGGCAAAAGACAATGGACAATATAGTATAGGGTTTGGTCCAAATGTCCACCACTAACGAGACTTATGTCACTGAATAGTCTAATAATTAAGGAGTACCTTTTACCAAGACATCCATGACAATAAATCTATCAGTTGTTAAGTTATAGCTAAACAAAAAATATACTTTAATAGTTTTATTTTATTATTTTTATTTATTAACAAAATAAATAATATAAAAATCTTAAATTAATAATATGTACAAGTATATAAAAAGGAGAGGAAATAATCAAAGGGCATCAAAAAATTCGTCCGCATTGCTGTCAATAGGAAACGTGCCCAAAAGGCTGGCAGCATTGCCACGTTGTATGGCAATGCTGATTCTTTAGCCAAAAAAAAGGCCAGCCCTCTGGTCCGTGAAGTTGACCAATCGCTTAAAAAACAATGTTTTTTCAACATTTCAGTCACCGTTTTTATTTTTCAAACCTTAGTAAAAGTTACTCCTTATTTGATAGATTATTCAGCTACCCAGGTCTCCCCAGTGGTGAACATTTGGAGCATTTTTGCCCATATTATTTTTACATTACTATTACCGCCACTGGAAGTTGGTTTAGGGACTAAAATCCCGCGGCTCAATAGCTTCCAATCTACGTGCTGTGACGTCAACAGTGCGATGACTAACATTCGATTAAATCTGTTTCGATTAATCTAAAGCGTGAATGACTTGCCTTAGACCAGTATTGTTGCATTTATACCATGTGTGAAGTTAACGCGTTGAAGGTGGTCTCGTTCGCCCACCAGTGCTTTACATTTAATAAATTAATTTTATTTATCACTGTGATAAATCCAACCAGCAAACTCGTCTTTATTTACTTTATAAAACTGCGGTTTGGCAAAAATAACATGATGCTCGTGTTGGGTCGCAGAGTTTGTTTTTAATCTGAGCCGAACAACAAATTCACAACAGTCGAAATGTTTTACACATCAAATTATTTATGTTGCGCTGTAACAAGCTTTTACCTAAGCTATGTAAAAGCTAATGTAACAGCGCAGAGAGTAATTTATCTTAATCGCGACACCTCACTCATTTAGCTAAATGGTGCACGTTAGTAATCATGTAGCTTCAAATTACCAACACGATCGCTTTAACTACGAAATTAACCCTTATGTGCTACCGATTGAATATATTGAAATATCCCAATTAGAATTTACTGCATTAGAAACTCGTGACTTCACATAGAACTGATTCATTTATTTGTTATTCGATTTGACTCTCGGCTTAGATAAGGGTTTGTCACCATTTTAGGTCTGGCTGAACCCTTCTTTGTTATTCCTAGTGTCCATTAAATTATCCCTTTCCCTTTGGACTCTTTGACGTTTGTGTTTTTAAGCTTGTTTTTTCAAGACCATCAGCTTAAAAGAGCCAATCGGTCCACGGAGATGGGATTGATAACAACGAGTTTTAAAAAACCACGTTTCAATTTCACGCTTTTTCGTAAAATCCCATATTGTTTTATAGCTCTCAATTTTGTTGCCAGTAACAATTCTCGTTTCGTTGAGTATTGGTATTTTTAAATATGAAAAACCACAAAACTTGGAACGCACACAATTAACCGTTTCAAAAGTTCCCAAAACTCCACCAGGCTAATTACAATACTATAACGAAAAAGTTTAAGATATTATAAATTTGGCAACATTTAGGTAAGAAATATTTTCATCGCTACCCGACCAAGAATTTGCACGAGCGCACAATTATTTTAATTAAAAAACTGAGGAAAGGAAGCAAGGAGGTAGGATTCTTAATTATTTGCTTGGTAGGGTTTAATCAAATTATACTTGAGTGAAACTTATTATATTAAATTACTATGTAGTTATTGTTGATAGTACTTTGAGAGGGGAAGGCGTAGTGCGGCAAGTATAGTTAGTGGCGGTGCGTAAGCGTGACTTGCTTTCCTGTCTAAACTTCAGAAGGAATTATCTTACTCTACCCTACTTTGAGAAGTTTAGTGCACTGGAGCAACGGGTGACGCTATAACGGGAGATTTAGGTACTTACTACAGAATGTATGTTTCTTAATGAAACTTTGTAATTCACTGACAGACAACGCCTAATCCGCTGGGTCTAGAAGCATGACATTTTGCGCAAAACTTCCTTGTATAACGAAGGCAAGCACTAAGGAAGATTGTTGAATATGTATCCGATGAAGAGGATAAATAGGAGATGAAAATTTGTGGGAAAGTTGGTCGTTTTTACATAATCAGTGTATAACGCTCCCACTACTGGAACACAGGCCTCCTCTCAGTGAGAGGGACTGGGCCGTAATCCACCACACGGGCTCAGTGCGGGTTGTTTTTACCAATGGGATATCCCATCGGGTAACGAGTATAATATAATATTGTACGTCTTTAATGTAAACTACAGTATAATTTTCGACCAAGTTCTATATCGATTTCAATACAATTTGGAAATTTCTCAATACCGGCTCCGGTTGCCATGGTAACTCCGCCACCCCATGGAATAGCTCGTATTTCGGAAATTCGTTTCGGGTTAACTATTGCAATATGATAGGAATATCACTTTCGTTTCGCGGAAAATGATGAATGAGGTGATATTTTCATCAAGGATATATGGTTACATTGTAAAAAAAATGTTTTCCCTGTTTGTACATTGTAGCGTTTCATATAATGATTATTGACAAAAAAGGAAGTCACATTTTGTTTTTTTGCTACTAGGCAACAAGGTAAATATTTGTATGTACACCATATGTAATGGTAGAATGTAAAGGGGTCATTATAGTTTTAAGAACATACATTGTAAATCTACATTCTGGCAAATAAATGGTTTTTTTTTTTTCGCGTGCATGTTGGAAAACATGGGTTTTATTCTTTTTCTAAAATAAAAGCAGCATCGAGCTTTTAACACCAGCTATTTGCGAGTGAAAATCCCGTCAAAATCGGTCCAGTCGTTTCAAAGATTAGCCGGAACAAACAGACAGACAGACTTAGTAAAAAGCTTTCGTTTGACGTCACAAACTGACACTTCAATTTTATTTAATTGTATGTTTAAGGGCTGATTTCTCCAACGCCAAATAATTTCATCCAAGGAATAATTTTGAATGTTTGACAATTTTTCCATACAAAATAATTAGACGTCAATTTTACTCCACGATCAAAAATTCGTCGATTGAAAAGTCAGCCCTAAATAGTTTAATTCGAACCACATGACGACACGGTTAGCGCAGTGGCTGAGCGATCGGACTGTTGCGCTGCGTGTCGCGGGTTCGATTCCCGCACAGAACAAATATTTGTAAGTCCTACATGTATTTGTTGCGACTCTGGGTGTTTTTCTATCTATAATATGTATGTATTTACAAAAAAAAATGTATATAAGTAATTTATCAGCCATCTTGTTACCCTAACACAAGCATTAGGTTGCTTAGCTTGGGACTAGATGGAGCTGTGTGAAATGTCCAGGGATATTATTATTATTACATGACGACGTATACGAACGCTACAACACCAGTAGCTGTCTGGATGAATAGAAATCATACAAAGATTTCATGACTATGTCGAGTACATAGTTATGAAATCTTTGTATGTTTATTCATCGCCACGTTCTATGTTCTTTGGGTTACCATGAGATTCATCGAAGACACGTACGGAGATAACCTTTGGGTTTAACGAGGACATTAGTAGCAGCAAATTGCAGGCCCCTGCTATCCCTTCCTTACGACCCTTTCCTTCTTATCTCACACTGAATTATAAGCATTAGATATGTAAGTATCTACAAAATCTATTCGTCGTAAAATGATCCAGTAAATCTGAAGATCTACAAAAAAGCACCGGTACAGACGCCAGGACATCAAGCTACTACAATCTGTCAAATTTATTTAATAGATTCTTAACTTTATCGCTAAATCATTAAGGCTCAAGGTTATTGGTAAAATTTGTCAGTTTCGGGTAGCTTGATGTGCTGGCGTCTGTACAAAACATTTGTTCTCAACCGCAGTGAAAATACTAATAAAAAATATCAAGGCCGCTTTGAAGCTTAGGTTTCCTCATCACAATTTCCTGTAACATTAATCGTATACAATCTACGGAATCATAGTCAGCCTATAATGTTCCCACTGCTGGGACACAGACCTCCTCTCTGTGAGAGGGTGTGGGCCGTAATTTACCACGTAGGCCCAGTGCGGGTTGGAAGATGACACATGGCTTCGAATTTTTGAATCTAGGACATGCCGGTTTCCTCACGATGCTGTGTTGATGTTTGGCCTACAGAATTCAAGCAGAAAAGCTCTCAAAATATTGCTTAATAGACCTTAAAATAGAAATTAACCGAATGTGGCGGCTTATCAATGTCACCGTAGTTTTTAAATTGTTGTGAACAACAGGTGTAATACCTAGGTAAACAACTATACCAGCCTTTCAAAACACTCGATTTACCACCCTACACATATCAGACTCGCCAGAAAACTGCAAGTTTAAATACCTGCAGGATTGTCAGAAAACTACAAAATGACAACGAAACATCAATCGTCAACTCACGAATGTAAAAACCACCGCACAAAAACAGTCTCTTCGACAAATACACTCACCATCACAAAACCCATCATCATACATAGTATAAAAAAAAATCCAAGGTTTGGGCTCCGGCCCGAACAACCCCATAAATCCGGCGCAACGCCGAGATACGATAACGTAAAGAATAATAATAATTCGTTTATTTACCTAATAAAGTTTTCTTACATTTTCGTAAAACTAATAACTACTCCTAAAAATATTGTAAAGAATATTGTAACTTGTGGACACTACACTATGTCGAGCTTGTTTCGTGGAGAATTAATTACATACATAGGTACATTAATAAAAAAATTGAGATTTCAGTATTGTACATTTATTTATTACATATTAATACAAAAAAAAATAAAAAGTTTTTATTTTCACCTCAGGCCAAAAAAAAAACAATACAAACAATATTTTACACACAAGAAATAGCTGACGATTGTTTTAATGTATTTTGTTAAACTAAAACAAAAAGCATTAAAACATAAAACCGCAGAAACAAATAAGTATGTTCGAAATAGTGTGCCTACAATGTATTTTCCCATACATTGAATCACAATCAATCAGATGCAGATTTCATCGGAAATTCCTGTATGCTAAAAATTCAAACAATAAACCAATAACATGGAAAAATATTTTAGAGCCGGAATACCTAAGCTATGTATGTATAGTTCTAAAGTATCGGAACTCCTAGAATAATTGGTTGTAAAATTCGGCCTAATACAATACCGCACGTAGTAGTAACACTTGATCTACGAGAACCACCCTTCGTGCTACGGAATAAAGGCGCTGTCAAAGCCACATTGTGACCATGGTCGGGTGGGTACACAACTAACTAACTGTACAACCGAAAATTTCTAGTTTACATGCCCATCTACACGTCGAATGACGTCATGTACATCAGATTGGTCTATTTTCGGACTCCTCGACGCTTGTCAGCATCGGCTGTCTCGGCCGGGTCGTATGTCATTCACCTCAACTATGTATTGTGTCTCCACAATGGAAAGATCATGTTATGATAGTCATTTGAACGAAGAAAGACTATCCGGGTCATATGTGTCAGTTTGTATAGTCAATAATTACACGTATTTATATTAAAAAAACGTATTTGTTGATATACGTAAAGGTTCCATCAAGTTAGTTGTATCTCTGGCTTAGAATTAGCCAATGAACGTATGCCAGTGTTATCTCTCGGCCACCGTAAGAGGATTATATCTAGTGGACGGACAAACAGAAGAATTCTGTACAAGTTTGATGGGATTCTGCTAAACCCTGCTGACCAGAGGGCAGATAAGCCTTACAATACTGCAGGAATATAGTTCAAAGCAAACATATGCCAAAGTAAACCTTCATGAAACGCATAAGCATTAAGTTAGGGATAAAAAGCAACAGCGTAATTTCAAAACCAAATAAAAAGCTTCCGTAATCGCATAATCGATAAATTTTAATACGAATCGGTGAAGAATCAACTGCCTGCCAAATTCGGTGCCTAAAAAACGGAAACTGGCAAGCTGCCAAAATAATGTTAAGTAGAAAGGAAAATATTGTGCAGCAGTAAAGTTTCGGGAGAGCTTAGGAGTACATGATATCGATAAGCAGATGATACTGTGGCCGATTTAAATCCTAAACTGGATAAATGCTCCTCGACCACTGAGCTGGGTTCCAGCGTTTGAATACAAATGGACCGTTTATCCCTGAAAGCCAATCTGTATGCAAATTACAGGTCTGTTTAACTATTCTCGTTAGTTGCTCATTTTCGAAACGTCTGCATTTTCAGTTTGACTGAAATATCCTTTCGGTTGTAGAAGTGATCGATTATGTTATTTATTTTGTTTAAATAAATTCTACTAAAAGATTCCAGGGCAAAACTTTTGTTTTGCAGCATCTGAATCTGAAATTTTGCCTGAAATATTTCAATAAAAGACAGCTGTCCAATTCCATGTTAAAGTTGTTGCTAAATCCTTAACAACCACACTTATAATAAATAACCTAAAACCGACCAAATCATTTCGCTATTAACTCTGGGCGTAACTTTTGCAAACGCCTCGCAATTTTAGTGTCTTTGCGAGAAGTTGTTGTCAAGTTTTTCAGCCCCTTTTTCCGGTTCCGCTAATGCGCAAACTTTCCTTCAGATACGCCGACACGCCTTGCGAAGTGGCTTGTTCAAAATTTCATGAAAATCCACGAAAAAGTAGATAAGTTAACTATACAGGAAGTATAAGTAGCGAAAGAATTATAAAAGATGAAATCGTCTTGAAGCTAGGACTTAGTAAAACAGTTTCAGAAAAGCAAAAGGAAACGCTAACTGCATTTGGCTTTGTATTGAGTTCGACTGAGAAATGAGAAGATTGATGAATTCTACAAAGTAGTAATAAAAGATTTCTAAACCTACACAACAGTAAAGTAATTGAATTAAACACTCCAAAACGGTGTTGCAGTATGATGAAACAGACACCTAAGCATAGTATCTACATCTCCATATCTAATTTCCTCATTGATAATATCAGGAACCATGTGAATGAAATATAACCATAACACATCGTTATCATTTATCGCGCGATTCAGAACTCAATAATGCTGCAATATGTCTTCGCTCATAATGTCAACATAATGTGTATATCTTATCACGATTGTGTCTGCATCTGTGTACGTCGCATTTACTTTTTCCATTCCGCCATTATTCGCGACCCGGGGCCCATTCTGCAGAACCAAACGATTCTGCGCTTGTTACGAGCATTCCATATGCAATTTTCTCCTTTCTACATTGAAATGCTTCACTATTTTCCCAGTTTTTAAAGTATTTTAATGAATAGTTCGCAGTAACGTTCTCGTATTTAAATACACACGTGGAATGGTTAGAAAATTTGCATAGCGCAATTTCGTTGCGATAATTTTCCACGAAATTCATATGAAGTTTTGGCGTGGGCCAGAGCTGACTGAGACTAGAGCAAAATCATAAAAGATATTTCCCCAAATTACATATTATTATATATTATATAGAAGGGAATGCTTATCTCGACGGTGGCAGAAGAAATTCTGAAACCAAGCTATAATTGACACATTTCAAGAAATGCCTAAGACAATTAAATAATGGAAGAGCCTACCGCCGCCGCTTACAATTGAATCGGCATAATTGAGAACATGCCGAGAGAAACCTAGTATGAGTTGGCTCATTAGTGAGTATGAATAACTTGTTCGAAACTTTATTAACTATGGTCTGAAGCGGTCTTACATAGTCATCACTGAGCATTGTAACAACAACTTTGTGGTAAGGAGCTCCCGGCCTTCTACAAAGACGCGAATTTGAACAAGCTCTTGAGGAGTGTAAAACTGTCTATAGAAACTTTTTGTGCATGACGTTCCATTTTATTAAGGTCTTTAAAACTTGAATTGGAGTACTGTGACTACGGAATTTCCCTCAAAGTTGTTTTAATACTAGAACCAATTTACAGCTCGCAATCGAATAATTTCTAGGAAGCAAAAAGAACAAAGGTTTTGGAAATAATACGCCTACATCATAACATAAATTGGTTTTCTGTCGCCCAACACACAGAACTTCTAAATAAACTGTAAAAATATCGTTGGGGTCTTTTAGAATGTCAACCACACACAGTTTGCGAGCGACAAAAATAAACCATTGATCGGAAATGTACTGAACGTCCGAACCGGCCACAATTAATACATGCTTGGAACCAAATGGTTTGATCAGGAGTGAAATAGCTTAAACTGGGATGCAGTTCAACGAAAAACCGAACTTATTTTTAAAGATAAAGGGATTAAAATCGACTGTCGAATTTCGGGATAGCTTCCGATCTAACCCCTGCTATAGAATCGTCTATGCGTATCATTGATATAGCAAAGGGCAGCAGCAGTGAGGTTTAATGACAACGGACCAATACAGAATCGAGGTCAACGTTAAGTGTCGCATTGGACTTGGCACGGACCCTTAATTGAGCGGTTATTGTATGGTCTGAACGGAACGACAGATAAAATTAATAAAAGTTTCGAGAAGTCAATGTTTTGTCCACTTCCACTACTGTACAGTTATTTGGCGAAACAAATAAATAAGTAAAAAAGACGAACATGTAAGCGAATCAATATAACGATATTTACGGTTCCTATAGAAGATAATAATGAGTGATACCGTTAATTAATGTTCCATACATATTTTTCTAGTTGTGAATGTCGCGTACTTATGGGTTTTGTTGTTCATTTATTTTAATAGTTTTTGTTCGGAACTATCGGATTGATACGTTAACTACCTACTTATCATTTAGGGAAAACCGTGATCAGAAATTTTAAAGAATAATCTGAACCAGTTTTATCAAACCAGGTAAAATCAGACCTATAATATATAATACAAGCAATTAATTAATATCTATCATGAAATTGGAACCGTATACCAAAAACTGGTTTATTCGGTGAAGTAGGTAAGCTAGGAAAAAGAATAACAACAGACAAGGAGAATAGAGAAAAATTCCCAAGACAAAGTAAACGACATCTAAACAAAATCAATACTTGGCCAAACACCCAAAATCTAAAACACAAATAAGTTTCAGAAAACAAATCACGAACAAGAACTACGCAGCACACACATGTTTAACGAAACTTGCAGAGACACAACTTGCTCGCAATTAATGGAAGAGCTAAGTCTCGGGACTAACTCGGTTACAACTATGTATGTATATTCTCAAGCTGTTCACTTATATAGCGTCTTCAAATCTTATATAATTCATGTACCTCATGAAAGATAAGTTAAAGTAAAGAAACCATAGCAGAGAATATTTGTGCGCACACTATTGTGACAATATATTTGGGGCAAGAATTAATCATTTTCATTTCATTTCTGCAACAATAACTTAATAAAAAAGAGACTTCTTATCGATTTAGCCAAAACGGCTAAGACACGATAGATTTTATATATATTTTTTTTTTGTTAGCCTATATTTTGTGCCACTGCTGGGCAAAGACCTCCTCTTTTCCTTTCAAACCTTCTTGTCTTGTGCGATCTCTGTCCATGTTAGCCCTGCAAACGTTATCAGATCGTCACACCGCCTTCGCCGTGTTCTACCTCGACGGCGATGTCCTCCCTCAGGCGTCCAGTGAGTGACGATCTTTGTCCATCTCTCCGGGTGCATCCGTGAGACGTGTACAGTCACGAGTAAAAGTATGTATACACTCGGCTTTATTCAAAAGCGATTTACTGCTTTATTTTTAAACGAAATTTTATGTTGTTACGAACATAGCATTTTCGAACCCCTAACTTTATGTAATGTGTCATATTTCAACGTTACATTCGTTATTTCATGAAAAAATCTCAATCGAAAGTTGCCAAGTGGTGACATATTGATGCTCGTGACTGTACGTGACTTTTTAATAACAAAAGAAGTTAGAATTTATAACTTCACCTGAAGCTGACTTTGAACTGCATATTTCTTTTTAATATCATTAACCCTGCTAATCCTATACCTGTAATTATGGTCACTGAACAAAATGTTCACCTATCATCGTTTAAAAATTAGGACGCCTTATCGCTGTCATCTATAATCAACCTGATTTGTTTCATTTTATTTTATATTAGACTAGCTTCTGCCCGCAACTTCGTCCGCGTAGAATTTTTGACCCGACCCGACGCAACGCGTCGCCTGCCCGCGCTGTTACTTCCTTTTCGCTTAGCGTTCTTTCTTCTTTCGGACCTTTTTCTTTCTGCTCGGCTCCGAAGAGTCGTAGCGTGATATTAAATAGCCTTTCTCAAGAATTGGGCAATGAATGAATGAATGAAATCCCAGCGTGGTTAAAACAGAATCGATTAATCGAATGAACCCAAGATTCGCACTAGCTCCTGTAGCCTCATGTTCATGGTGCTACAGCGACCATTGCATATCAAGGAATAGACCGGGGCGCGCGGTAATTGTAGGGTAGTCGTGCCCGTAGGAAAGGGTAAGATTTAAGAGCCTACCGGATACGCACCAAGCCGGTAAGCATTAGACTAGTGGAGAGATGGGTAATATTTGTCTATGGATGGCCATCTTTTAACGACGTCGCGGCCAGGTGCTTCAGGTCGAGATTCACCTGTGAATCTTTCAGCGGGGTTTCAACTGCATTCTCGGCTCTTTTCTATGTCCTTGCTCTGCTGGGTTAAATGTTGCTGTTTTGAATGTCTTCCTCGTAGGTCTTGCTACTGTCAGCGTTTTACTGCCAGTTTTTTTGTAAATCTCACTCCGCCGTTCTTCATCTAAGACCGCGATTTTAAGCGTAAAGATGAGGTTGTCTGTTGATGTGATAGTTTAAAAAGGCAGCTTGATAGTTGCCCAATTCCGTTATTCATTCGCATCTTTAGGGTTATTGTTTTTCGGAATTGGTACCTGCTCCAGCCACGTGTCGGCCGTTTCGTTCTATGTCCAGGCTTTGTCCATGTGTTTGGTGACGCACGTGACGTCGTCCTGTAATAAATGGGGTATTGCTTGTAAAGCTCAAAATTTACCACTTGGTCAGTTCCGGGAGCTGTCTCGTTACGCATTTTATTAATGATTCCCACTACGTTTTTGTTGTTCATACTGTGTTAATGAGCTAGCCAATTGGGAGCGGTTTGTTTGAGACTGGGGTTCATGGATTGTCCTTGCTCTTCACGTGTGTTGTACTGGTTAACCAATGGCTTGATATGTTGTGGTGTTTTGACGTTGGTTGTTTCGTTCTTGAATTAGAACTATCGGGTTGCTGTCGTAATTTTCTTCGTCGATCATGACTCAACTATCATAATGCTGGTCCTTGTAGAGGATGAGTATGTTGCCGGGTACTGATATCTGTGTGCACATGCACATTTAGATAGAACTCGGATGCGGCGATTAGGATATCCTCTCCTCCCCTGAACGTCATGTTAAACTGTGTGGTTTTGCATTTTGTTATCCTTTGTTACTGGAAGAGATTGCTGTTAGGGAGTAATTATTAATTGTTAAGGAGTTATAATTAGTAATTCTTGTACATTATTTAGAAGTGCTAGGCGAATTCTGTCGTCATCTCGATGCTCCAAAACATATGAAGTGAGGTCTTGACGGACAGAAAAGTTGTCGAAAGTTAAACCCATATTTATTTGGTGGGTTACCGGTTCGCCCCGAACAAAGAATTCCCGTCTTTTGTCATCGGCACAATTATTATGCCAATAAATTGTAATAACTTTGGTTTTTATGGTGTTACAAGAGCTTCTCGGCACATGTGCATGGAATTATGAAATTTATGAGCTTCACTCTTTGTTTAACAAACTAAAACCCAGCCGGAGACAGCTTCCAATAAACGGAAAGATCTCACCAGATTGGTCCGCAAAGAGCCCTTAAAGTCACTCGACGTCACCAGGATCCTTGGCCGGAAAGCCTAGGCTTTCCGGCCGAGCTTTTAAGCCGAGGGTCCTGGTTACGTACGCCCGCACGCACGCACGCACGTATGTCACTTTTCCACCGTTTTAAGGTGTTTTAATTTGCACCCACGAAAACAACACGCGAAACACCATTCAAATTTCAAATTCGAATTTCAAACTCACAGTCAACCAACCACATGTTTTGCACGTGAAAACACGACGGGACATGTCTGTCCTCGTCGACGGTCAGTATCCGAATCAAGAATTGGGCTATTAATCAAATGCAAAAATATTTTTTCATAATAATATCAGACTGGTAGTTTCAGAGATCACGTTCAAACAAACAAACTCTTCAGCTTTATTATTATTATTACTTCAACTTGAGATAGTTAGAAAAAAATCGTAAACCAGAATTACGAAGTGGAGAAGGAACGAAGTGTTTAAAACAACCAAAACCACTAGAAATCAATAGAACGACATCGACAATGTCATTAATCCGCGTAAAGTATACACAGTGAGTCAAAAAAAATACGTCTTTGTACAACGCCATCTATGGATAAATGGATAAAACGTCTGCACAAAGCATTAGTAGTTGTATTCGTGAATGTTTTAGCGACATTTTGCGTTTTAGTAATTTTCTATTATCTCCGAAACTATATGACCAATACATATACTGTAAAGAGCAAATCTTATCTCTTTAATATCCTTGTGATCATAAAATCATTTATTTTGATAAGGATTCATAATTAAAAATTATATTTTCAACCAAACGTAAGCATGTGGAAAAAATACTTTTTAAAAACATAAGATATTAAAAGATAAAATATAGAAATATGGTGTCGCGGACTTTTTTGTAGAACTATTTAAAGCGGACCAGATTTCCATACATTGTTTTTAGTTATATGTACCTATATACAACTTTTGAGGCACCGCATGCAAATAATTCTGTTTTAAGAGGTATTTCTTTCCGACATGCTAGACAAAAGTTGTGATAGCTCAGTTAATAGTAGTGCTATAGCACTCACACATAATGTAGCTTTTTACCAGTGAAAACCTTTTTAGAATTGGATCATTAACTCCGGAGATTACCCCCTACATACAAACAAACAAACAAATTTTACCTCTTTATAATATTAGTATAGATAGACTTTCGGATGACATTTATCTCAACTGTTGGTAAGCGATGATTATTACTCCAAATTATTTTCCGCTCATGGAACCTTACATGTGCGGCAGTATTAGTATAGATAGACTTTCGAGTGACATTTATCTCAACTGTTGGTAAACGATGATTATTACTCCAAATTATTTTCCGCTCATGGAACCTTACCCGTATGTGCCCGTAAATCCTCCTTCTCCTTATTCGTTTCCTCCTTATTATGCATCGTTACTCCTCCTATTTTGTGTATAATATAATAACACTAATCTACATTTTGCTCCCTATAGTCTGGGGCTTGATGCAGCTGAAGTCCGTGTTCACCGGAACTTCCTACTACGACACCTGGTTTGATTATCTCTTTGGGCTATGCCCTCTTTATCTTATGACTTCTAATTTGCTTGTCACTTTTTTCTCTCAATATTATCGATGTTAACCTTTATAATGGAAATGTTTATAAAATAGAAGAGAAATTTCGTCATCCATCGTGTGAAATTCGTTGGTGAATTTGTCCGACTACAACGTCGGTACGCAGTCGCTAAAATAACCAATTTGGGGACCCTCATCGCGCGTCACGAGGTAATGGATGGCTCTGAGCTCACTGTTGCGGTTATATTAGACGGGGAAAAAATTATATTTCGCTATTACCCTGTAAATTTCCCTGCAGCTCCGAAATGTTAGAAATAACGCCGCGAAGTGATTTCTGGGACGTGAGTATGTGTACTTCCACGAGTTAGAAAACAGGAAAATGTCGCTGGCTGTCCTTGTGAGTAAATTAACGAAGGCTGTTAATAATCAAACGTATATTTGTAACCTATTATAACTCCCAAAAACCGAATACGTTTTTGTCATCTATTCTAATCATTTACAACAACAAAACACTGTGACCAATATAGCCGGAAGCAGCTGATGCTCAAATTAAAGAATTACGTCACTAACATCACTCGCAATAACACGTTAATCGTAGACCTGTAAACTCTGTTTAATGTACCTAAATATTCCTCAAGTACAAAGACCCCAAGAGTTCAAGCCGTGTCTGCTTCATCCATTACAAAGTCCTCTAGAGAATACCTGTCTTAAACAAGCTTGCACCATTTTTCTTAGCTCATATACTTACATATTTTCTTGCCGACAAATTAAATAATTCAGACTATTTCTTATATATCGGTCACGGAAAGTAATGAAATGCTTGAGTAACATAAGCAAATTATAATACATTTAAATTCAGAGAATAACAAACCAGTGCATTCGTTTCTGCGTGAATTTTAGCCAAAACAACTATTCAAAATAAGTGTACCTCACGTCTATAATGTATTTTTACATTATTTGGTCAATTCGTTTAATACAATCTTTAATTAATACTTTTCTTGTTGTCGGCATTTGTTACTACTATTTACATATCAGATGTTATAATCTTCATATGTTTAAGGCGCCTTTGTGGCAGAGAAATAAAATGTTTATTTATTTATATGTTTAGCTATCTTTACTACCTTCAGCTGGGGCCCTTTTATCTGATATCTTGATAGTTGACAAATAAATACTATCACGACGTTATCTACGCTAGGTTTTGTTGATACAGTCAAACATATTCGTATTTACTTGAGTTAAATATCAGGTGCGACGTACTGGGAATTTTTATTCCCGGTTTTTTGCTTCAAATATTCAGAGAAATATACTCGTTTTTATATGATTAATATAATGCCCCTCGTAATTGAAAATAACATAAAACTTTAGTAGAGAGAGTAATTAAATACTGAATTTGTTTGAATTGCAAAAATACTAGTTACACGCTCCGGGGCACAAAACTACCAAAGCGCTGAACTGCTTTTCAAACAACGAGCGGATGTTGCACAAATGTACATGTTAAATAATTCCTGAAATTATTCGACTAGTTATGTACTAAACTTTGAATCATCCATGGTAATAACAAAAATAATTTTTCAATACCTATCTTATTAAGAACCTAGTCACCTAGATGTCAATTAAAGTGACATACGCACGACACAATGGCAGACGTAGCCTGAAGTGTCTTCTCTAATAGAAAAAAAATTAAACGACCCACCCCGTCCTCCGACTAAGTACACGTACAAAACAGTTCGCCCCGAAACCTTTGGGCATCGTGCAGCGTTTGCAGATCGTGCGCCCTTCATTAAATTTGAAGGCAAAAAGTGGGCCCTTATCTAATCTGCAGTTGTCCCTTCTTGCTTTGCAGCTGGTACCTTACAAATGTACTTGACCCCAATTTTATCTACTGCCCAACTGCCCAAATAAATTCGCTCGTAGTTAAAAATGGTTGAATCGTTCCCCGAAATTGGATTGTTGTCATGATAGGATGAAAAGAGTGAATCAGCTCATTCTCGTGCGTGTCATAAAAGTTAATTTAGGGGTAATAACAGTCCCCGACTGCGTCGCTGGTCTAGTGGTTTTAAGAGCTACTACTGAGCACGGAGTTCTGGGTTCGATTCCCAGGTCGGGCAAAGTGTTGTTGGGGTTTTCCATCACGAATTTCTCAGTAGCAGCCCGGAGTCTGGATTTCTGCCCGGTTGGTGGCAATAGGCTCCGACCCTATTACATGGAACTTAAACACCACTAGTGAAATGTGAATGTACTTTAGGTGTACAAGGCGTTATGTTCTGGTATATAAGTGCTAGTAAAATACGTGCTTCCAATTTAGAAGTACATTTTGACCGAAGCGAAATGGTTTCTGGAATGCCAAGCCATTTGCCAAAACTATTCATGTGTGTTTTCTTAACAAAATGAGTTAATAACCATGGTAGGAAATGCTTTTGTGATTTTCCAAGTGTCCTTCCATTACTATCAACATCACCAAAGATTATTTCATAAAGTCTATTAAGTGTTGATTTATCCCGTAGCTAATTTTATAGCAAATTGTAAAGGCCACCAAAAGAATATTTTTAACAGAAAGTTATGGAATTATACTCGTAAGTTAGAATGGACACATTAAACGAACTGTAAATTACGGCTTACAAGCTGGGGTACTCCAGCGTCACTTTGTATACATTTCATTGCGCTCATTGACTAATCAAATCACGCTCGCTTTATACCGTCATCCTTATTGACGCACTGTGGCTTTAGAGCGGGACGTATATACACTATAGACTGTATTGTACCAAATAGCCAGACACGCTTGCAAAAATCACTGTAATTTTCGCAAAGACTGGAAGATTTATAGCAACATAATGGTGCCAAATCGACTTTCTCAGTTGCGCAAAATGTGTAAAAATCCCGAGCGTTCAAAAGAATTCAATATAAACAAAATTCTATCGATTGACAAATTCTCGGGATCTTAGCCCGTGTTCCTTCATCCTTCAATAAAATTGCGCTGAATGTGACAAGTGCGATTCGTTTTTCATTTTTCATATAATGACGCCTCCTCCGGGCACAAAGCCCGTTTTATAGCCATCACAATGGGATTGTGCTCTTTCATCAGCGGGACTTTTATGGGCGTCGCGTCAGCTGTGCTGTGGGGCGCCAAAATTGAGACAGTATAACTAACTACTTTCGCCCGGCCACCCCTTTAGCGTTTGCAGCTCTTTGTCACATTAACTGACCGCTATGTCCGCGTAAATATGTGCGTGAACTTGGAGGAAGGTTACATGTACGAAAAAATTGTAAACAATATCGCATAGCTACGTTGGAAACATTGGCTTTCCGCCACAATTATTGAACTTTGTACCGATTCAGGAAAACATAGTGTCTTCGGCCACTTTCATCTGTTTACGCCGTCTATTTTCAGCGGTTGGCACAAGCCCTACAAAGCGCATACCTAAATCAAGAAAAATGATACAGTGCAAAACGTGTAGGTACAGCAAAGTGTTGTTTATAAGTTAGGAAATCATAAACCGATAATACGAGACGATAGCTATTATTAAAGGTTATGGTAGATGGTAGATTTCCGTTTGGCGCTCAAATATCTGTGAATTTGAGATGGTAGATCGTCACCAATGCATCAATGTATCACATTCAAGCTTGCTGTTATGAATATGATCGTACCTATATCTGGTATACATTCTATGGTCTGCATTAATTACGAGCTGCATGACAAATATGTTGATGTAGATAGAACTTGTATACGTCAAGTCGAGATCCAGTCGGACGCAGCAACCACATAAGACCTTGAATCGCTTATATCAATATAAGCGTTGCCTGTTATAAACGCTGTTTTATGTATCAACAAATTATAATCAGTTATTTTAGTATCTTAATCTAAAGGTTCTGGCGTATTTGTTATTATAGAATGTTCCGTTTGTGTAGTTATTTTTTTGTCTCTCGACATTAGCTTTGTGAGATAGAGAGCACTTGACTTTTGAAGGTTTCTCAATATTTTTGTATTGGGTTACTTGAAATCAAAAATTGTAAATGTTGTCCCCTGTTTATATGTCCCTTTTGTCAAGGTTTGTCTCACAAATAACTATATAAGTTACTTTCTTTATAATATACGTGTTTACCTAGGTAGGCAGGTATGTCACTGTGATCTTGTCAGTGGTATTTGTTTTAGTTTCTTTCTTGAACAATCCATTAGAGGATACCACGAAAGTAGATAAATTTATTAGTACCTTTGATTCACAATCATTTGCTGTTGTATATTTGTGTTGATGTAAGACTGGCTGGACTATACAATGGAGAATTACCGTGAACGACGCATATCTTAGATGCTTGTTTTATACAATGTTAATAGACTAAGAAACATCTATACATACCTACTACATAAATATAGATAGGTAGGTACTAGTACCTACCTATTACAATCGTTAACTACGCCTAAATTGTTACTTCAGTTGATTCGCATTTGTTCTCCATCTGGATGTTTAATTTCGTTATCCTTGAAATCAGTTCAATCACTAGTAATTACATTGTAATTATGGTTTCATTAAACTATTTTTGTAATGGTATACTATTGGGTTATTATTATTATATTTATATTTTTTCATATTTTATACTTGTATATAATTGTATACATATTTTAGTGTTAGCTTGTAAAAATAGTAATTAATCAGTGTATGTTAAATAAATAATTATCACCTTTAATATCACTAAAATGAAACGGGGCCTTATCAATGACTTGTACGTTTTTGGAACTAATTGCGATGATACAAGTAGGCACCTTGGAATAGGTTTTATTACATTCATAATCGATAACATTGACATTTTGATAGTCATCTGTAGCTAAACTTGAAACCTATTTCCATAATGGGCGTGATTAAGTACCTAATTTTAGTCATATCACAAGGCATGGCGTGACTGTCTGGCATTATCTTGTTTATCTCACGTTTTCAATGTCCTTTCTGTAAAAACATAAACAATTACTAGAAAAAGTAAACCACACGTGTTTACGTCAGGCAGCACGTAACAAACCTGTTTGTACTATGAATAAGCTAATTAACGCATTCACCGAGCAGCGGGCAAGGTGTTCCCAGCTGTTATAAAGATCGCGCGATCAAAAATTTACATAAATACCAAACCGATTTGTTTACTGTACCAAATTCTACCTTGACTAACGATATTACATTATAAAACTACTACAGGTTTATCGTAATTATATTGTTCCATTCATGCAATTAAACAACAATCAATTTTAAAACAAACCAAAAAAAAAAATACTTACAATCTGACACAGTCCCACTGCTATTCGACGCTAGTACACCGAATGTTTTAACGTTTACAACACATAAAAATACTAACCACCACATTATGGCACAAAATTTAGGGGCTGCCCGATGACAGCCCACCAAAAGGAACATTCGTCCTGTAAACTTTCGATTTTACGTAAACCACTATGAAGCAACACTGCAGGGTAAATCCAGGAGCTTGACAGGATTACGTCACGTTCATAACACTGTTAGCCGCCTTACGGGTTGTAGTCACTGTTATTAATACTGCGAGGGGCAATATTTTGGTGATTGGTTGGTACGCGAGAGTTTTGAGGTTATTTCTACGTGCCACTGGTGCGAGCGCGACGGAGAAATGTCGCGCTTGGCAGGTGAGGCGATGCGGCGCAGGCAGCGGGCCGCTAGATGGCGCGAGCGGCGCACGCGTGACGTAGCTACGTTTAGTTTCGGCGACCGAACGACGGCGCTGCGCTGCTGATTCTAGCTACAGATTTTTCCAACGCATCACGCGAACGACACGATGTTAAGCTTCGCTCACATGCGATCTCGAGTACAAACGACTATTTACGATAGCTGAGGGTGCACCATTAGTTTTTATGAGTTAGCTTCTTTATTACATGAAAACGCGTCTGTTATAGCCAGAAATCTAATACCGTTGATATTGCGATTCCGGGACGTTAAGTTTAGTTTGGTGTTTATTAGACAGAACACGAATTTATTATCATACATTAATATTA
The DNA here is from genome assembly GCA_951799955.1 of Apamea anceps. Classification (NCBI taxonomy): domain Eukaryota; kingdom Metazoa; phylum Arthropoda; class Insecta; order Lepidoptera; family Noctuidae; genus Apamea; species Apamea anceps. Next base: position 9,090,432 of record OX637501.1, read on the forward strand.
CAAAGGATATTCAGTACCTGCGATATGCAAGCTTTACAGATACCTACAGATGCTATTAATGATAACTTTGCTTAGAGAATCCGTTTCAATAGTGTGCAGAGACTGTGGTTTTCATAGGTGATGTTTTCTCCACAATTTACTTACTAAAATAAGTACCTGATTATAAATTGAAAACTCATAGAAGTAACTCCTAAATAATTTCTGGCTGTCAGACACATAAGAAACCAAGCCCCAGAAACGTTTACTAAACCGTTGTCAACAATAAACATCACTCTCCCAAAAGTTGGCAACACACCGATAAAAAGATGCAAAATTATGTTCAGCTGTGATCTCGCCCTAACGCTAGAACAGGAATGCGCGCGCATCTTAACAGAGCCGCCGTGGGAAGACGCCGGGGGGCGTGGCGTTAGTCGTTACGCACATACGCCAGTACGCAACGCTGCGATAACACACCCGGCTGACAGCACATACTGATAACACTCTCCCTACATTCACTGGCAGATGCACGCACACAGACGCAAACCTTGCTTTCACGTAATTCTACGTTGAGAACGTACGAGACCCCGTCGGTTCTCGCTGAATTCTGCGTAGATAATCGCTGCGAACGCGTGCGTGTGTCCATCTTTTGTTTATAGAAGTTAATAGTCCTCAGACCCGGCGTCCTGTCAACCGGCTTCTTATCAACAATACTCTTCCCGCTCCTACCAACAAACACACAGTAGCCTCCGGAACTTACCCGGTTTATATATGAATAAGAAACTCCGCTAAAGTGTCCTCCTTTACAGAGTCTGAATAACGAAAAAGGTTTTCGACTTGTCAAACAGTCAAATGTTTGAGGGCATTAACTTTATTATTCAATTATTTATTAATATATTTTTCCTATGTTACATAGATTTAATCAAGTTTCCGCTTTTCATAGTTTATTAGTACATAATTGAATCGGATAACAAGTCCGTAGAATAATAGTATTGCTCTGAAATTTATTTCATGAATAATTAATACGAGTTAAAGAGAATTCAATACGGGAATTAAATAAAACGAGGAAAATCGATTACTTATTGTTTCTGTGTATTTGTTATACCTCCTCAGTTTGCTATTTTAGGTTTGGTGAATAACTTGCTACACGCATCGTTTATTTATGTCAATAAGACGTTTCTAATTATAGATAAATGGGTACGCATGTTACTGCAATTAGACAATGAAAGCTGGAAAGCAGGTTCAACAATAAATCCAGCGAAGATTAAAGCAATGACGAATGGAATAAAGGAAAACTTAGAAATGGAGATAGAAACAAGGCAGGAGGTTATAGAATGTGTTGATGAAAAGAGACAGCTAATATCAATAAAAGACTAATAGTCAAAAGAAATTGATAGAAAAAACTTGGAAACGTTACTGGTCGCTAAAAGAAATAGTTAAAAACCAAAAAATACCAATGTCGGTGAAAAGCAAACTGTATAACACGTGCATTCTCCCATGTCTCACAAAGGGTGTCAAACTTGGCCTGTTACGAGCAGAAACAAACAAAAACTTATAGTTATGAAGCGAAACATGCTAAACTTAAGGTTCCGTGACAGGTGGACGACCTCAAAAATATGGAAAAGGACAAAAATTAGCAAAGTTTTACTAAAAAAAAAAATTCAAATGGAACTGGACTGGTCTCTATGGGAACGACCAGAAAAATGGACGAAAGCTTATAGGAATGGAAACAGAGAAAAGGACGGCAAATCAAGAGATGGGAAGATGACTTACCAAAATGATGGAGAAGATTAGCGAAAGACCATCTGACCAACTAATTGGTTGCTGAAGAATATCTATTACTTACCTAATAGAATTATATGTCATACCAGCCTGAAATATGCATTACCTACCCCAAAAACCCAACAGACTGTCAAAGTATGGCTGGCAGTAAAAATGCCTGCTCCTACAAAATACCTGCATCCAGATTGATTTCAGGGTATTAACAGGAAACATTTCACGCCTCCCCAAATAGGGTCATTCCAAATTGCTTTTACACTGAACATCCCGAAATACTGGGTCATCGTCGGACGGCGCGGGAGAGATGCGATTTTTCAAAAAGCAGCTGAAACGTGGGAGCGTGTTACTCAATAAAACATTTCAGGTGAGACGTGCGCTGAAGCCAAATTAACTGAACGTGATTGTCGCGGACATTTTTTATATAAGAAACAGGTTTAACAAAGAAACAGAGAAACTAATACAAACACAAAACTTAAACACAATACACATAATTATGATTTGCCTTTTTAAATTAATTATTATTTTGTTGTATATTTTTTTTAATGATTATTATTTAGTTGTATACTTTTTTTATACCTTAGTCTTTGTTTCCCGTTTGACGTGTACCAAACTCCATTTTTTTGGATTTACTATCCTAGTGAACTTAGAGAGCCCTGACACCCATAATACAAGTTCAATCTTAGCTTGGGTGTCAGTAGTGTATAAGTCTGTATTAAGTACAATTCTTAAAACTAAAACTTGTATAAATATTGTTATATCATGCAGTGACATTGTGAATTGTAAGTTAGAAATAAAGATTTTTATTATTATTATTTAATAAAGCATTAACAAATATAATCTACAGCGGAATATTAAGTAAGAATATTGATAATATTACCAAGTTGGCACATACGTGCTGTAACGAAGTCCTACACGTGGTTCGTATTTACACTTTTTTTATTTAGTCGGATTGGAATCTAGCAAACAATTAGAACCTCGAGGACGTAGCTACATTTTTAAACCACGAGAAGTATCCTCTATCGTTCGCAGTGCGCACTTACTTTGTTGTGGACGTTTTTATTAAGTTTTTGTTGTTTTTCCGTGCGCTCTTTTCGTCCTAATATAAAGAACTCTAATAACTTCCGCAAACATCAAACCTTTGTTGGTATATACGTAGGTAAGTGATGTTTTCACAGTATAGGTAATATGACGTCGTGGTCAATTCGAATAAAAAAAGCGTATACAGGATGACTATGAATTTAATGGCAATCTTTCAGGAGGTGAAACAATGAATAAAATAATATGAACAAGTTTTGTAATGCATTAATTACTGAAATATCGAAAATAAAACTGTTGCATACAAAAATGCAATAAAAATCAAAATTCAAACTAGGCTGGGAATCTTCACTTTTTGTACCTCAAAATTACATATTGACAGTCCCCCAAATGTATGCAACAGATTGCCAATGAGTTCGATCTTATACATAGATCGAACACAATAATAGGTAACTAATTATGTACCGCATTCGACGTTGAAATGATTAAGAACAACAGTACCTACTGCGAATGCTTCAACAGCACTTTGTAGGTAATTAATACATAGCTTTAAACATTACCACAACAATAATTGAAATAGCTATAAAATCTATTATAGGTAGGTAGTATTATAAAATACACCTACAAGGTGTCGTTTTGCATCCTCGTCAAATTCAAGGAGGAAACTATGCTACTGATTCTCGACACGAATCAATTATAAAATAAGTAGGTTTTTTTTTCAAATTTTCGGAAATCTGCATGTGTGGGACACACATTTTAAAACGAGGCCTATGTGAGACCGCGCTGTAACTGCCCTTTTACACACAAATTAAAACGCGGCCGCTTATACGATACCATAACGCGATTCTGTTCTTTGAAAGTGGTGTATTCTGAAATACTGTTAAACTTAAATAACTAAAAAAAACATTTATGTATTCATTATTTACCAGGAGTCGTAATTATATTAAATTTCATTATTTATGCCTTTCATAACAGCCTCCAGAAATTTAACGAGGATGCAAAACAACAGCTTGTATAGGTAACGATACTAAGTAAATAGGTACTTTAACATTACCGCAGCAGTAATCGACGCAGCTATAAAATATATTACACATAGTATATTTACGCCTATTAAACGAGCAAAATTAAATAGTTCTGTTACAAATGCTACGATATAGTCTGCAAATGTTAACAAGCATATAATTTTAACGAGATCCACGTACAAGTGTACAGTATATAACATTTAGTGTTACAATTTATACAGCCAAAAAGCAAAGTAGCTTACGCATAGTCGGCTTTTATGTTCCCACTGCTGGGACACAGGTTTCCTCTCTTCGAGAGGGAGTGGGCAATCTACCACGCGGGCCCAGAGCTGGCTGGTACTTAGATGTCACGTATTAAAATTTTTGGTTGTAGGATATGCCGGTTTCCTCACGATGTTTTCCTTCACTGTTTTAAGAGTAGTGGTAATGGAATTATTTACACAAAAAAAAGCGCCTACTTGGGTTCGAACCCATGACCTACAAACCCGTAAGTTGGGGCCATTACCTACCACTGCGCCACGACTGCTCCTGTAAAGTGAAATACCATACCAATTGGTGTGAATTAATGTGAATATCATTTCCGTGGAACATGACGAGCATGTAGTAAATCCAGGTACATTATTACATATCTCAGTTATTTCGGTAACAATTAAGTAAGGTTTATTGCAAAATGTGTTTGTTTCGTACGTAATATTCTGTTCATCGAGAAGTACCTACAACATTATACTATATGTTTGTTACTCATAACATGAACATAACATTTGTTGCTTATTATTAAAACGTTAATACGAACATATTAAGCGATAGATAAGAAAAGATTTAAATCATTAGATTCGCTATAACACGTCGAACGATGGTCGCATTTCTCTTTCGTTTTGACATCTCTGACACACACAATGTCGCCATAAAAACGTCATTAATGGAATGCGTGAATTCATTATTCTCAGTGTGGACACTTTTTCGCGACATAAGTGAGGCACATCAAATAATTTATATCTGTGTAGGCAAGCTTGAAATATTCCATACCCATTTACAACTTTTTCTTAAAAAGGCTCAAACTATGGAAAATATAAGAGAATTCATAACTAAGTACACCGTCCATAAAGATCAACAGTTAATTCCAAGAATTAAAATAAATGCCAAAATAGAATCTATTAAAGGCAGAACCAGACGCACATACCTAAGCATAGACACAAACGAGAACACAACAATAAAACGTAGGACCCACAGACATGTGGTCACATTAAAATGCAGTTACGATGTGACCCGTAAACTGACGGACCATTATTTATTGCCCAGTAAATTTTATGTGAGGGAACAAAATGGAATTGTTTCACTTATCTTCGGCTACTATGCTAATGAGGATTGAATGATAGGTAGTTTATTTGGGAATCAATTTAATGAAATTTTAAAGGCGAATTAATTAGCCAAAGTCACCTTATTGAACATGTAAAGAACAATGGGGTATGAAATCCAAGGCTGCCTTCCAAAAGCATAAACTTAGCCTATAACGTTCCCACTGCTGGGACACAGGCCTCCTAGCCTCCTATATGAAGGACTGAGCCATAATCCACCCTGCCAGGGTAGCGGGATCGTCCGAAAGGGTTACCGCTGCCCTGGAACACAAAGGGCTAAGGAAGGAACACGGGTGGGTTTTAGTCAGTAAGAGTCTGACACTCCCTCTTGCTCCACCCAGAGCGGGAGGAGTCATTTGATGATTTCCCATACTCAAAAAAAAAAAAAAAAGCCGTAATCCACTACCTAGGCTGGGCTTGATTTACCACACATACGTTTATATCTGTAATATTTGTGGTGTACCTAATAAAGAATAGTCTATTCTATACGTGAAAGAAAAACCAAACATGAACCCATGCTGTTATCAAGGAGCTCGTGGCTACATGATAACCGCACGGGTCGATCGAACGGCAAGCTACGCTTGCCGCGGTCCCGGCTGTCATTCGTAGCTCTTTGAGAGTCGTTACGGTCGTTACGGTAGTTAAAAGCCCAAAAAAGTCTGACAACCAGTCTTACCAAAGGGTATCGTATTGCGCTGTAACTGGGTTGTGGAGGACATAGTCGCTCCATGTAAAATACTGGTATTCAGCTGTATCTGGTTAGACTGGAGGCCGATCCCAACATGTTGAGAAAAGGCTAGGCAGGTTGATTTTAAGCCCATGCTATTATCCATTGAAAAATTCTATTCCCTATGTTTGATGTTCACTATACGGAACTAACCTGCACCCTAATTGCGTAAAACACAATCAATCGGAATCGGTTTCATTTTGACAGTTCAACAACATTCATTGCGTTATTTACGTGTTGAGCAGACAAATTTTTGGAACTTATGAAGCAATGGATTAGCAATTTGCTTCAAAATGATTCAGATTCCGATTGATCGTGTGTTACGCAATTAAGGTGCAGGCTGTTCATTCATCCAAACAGAAATCACTGTCCTGCCCTTATCCCAATTTATTTGTTGTCGGCGCAACATGTCTTTTTCTTCTATACTTCTCTATCAGTCGATAGTTTATCTCGGTAGTCACCCCCTTTCTAACCCTGTCATCATTCACACATTCCATCCATCGTTTTTTTGGTCTTCCCCTACTCTTATAGGCATCGACATTCATACTCAAAACTCTCCTCATGAAATTTTCCTCATTTCTATACCATGCATACATGCCCATACCATGACAACCGATTTCCACACAACTTTTCAGTTACCGGTGCCACTTTCAGACTTCCTCTTATGTACTCATTTCTTATTCTATCCATTCGTGTAACACCACACATCCCTCTTAGCATTCTCATCTCAGCTGCATGCGATTGCTTTTCATCTCATCCAAACAGAAATAAATATATGTATAAATTGGTAAAGAAATGCCAGAGACAAATAACACATGGTTACATACGATACGCACGAAGATATTGCGGAAGCTGGTAAAAAGACATGAAATAATACCTAGAACTTACCTTGAGCTAGCACAATTAAAACACAAAAGCACAGGATCTTCAATAATACACCGTATGTATCCATGATTGATTAGAAACTAGTATAAAATACAGGATGACACATTCGGATGAAGCGGAGCGATAAAGCTAATCGACTTCCCGTGTTCCGTTTGTATTCCGCTTTGTGTTGGTTATTGGCATAGGTGAACATAAATAGAAATAGAACAAACTTGTGTTATTTGTTTGTCACGGCTGATATTCTTTTACTCATCGCTTTTCATTTCCAATACCACAAACTCGCATTTTTTTTTATCTTTTTACTAATCGCGGACCAAATTTTTATTTGTGTGTCACTTTTTCTGGAATGTCTAAGTAAGAATCCAATCGCTAAATTCCTCTAGAAGAGAGTAGACCTATGTCCCAGCAGTCTGTGTCATCAGCAATGTTCTTTTCTTTTCTTTTTCTTTTTTTACACACTAGATATTACTCCTGTATCGTGGGTGCGTTTACAAACATTTAAACACACATACACAAACAGCCAGACCCGGAAAAACTACCTGTAAGCAATACAAATATTTGTTCCGTGCGGAAATCGAACCTACGACACGCAGCACTGCAGTCGATCGCTCAGCCACGGCGCCAACCCAGTAATGTAGGCTGATTATGCTTATCGACGATTACCGACGATCCCAAATCGAACTTAGAGACCACAGACACGCTACACTTGGCTCGAATACCGAACAAGACGTCACGGTACAATTAAAGCATCGAGGCGTTATATCGACGTCCACGACTCCATGTAAATTAATCCTGGGTAATGTGTCTACCTAGTCTGAATACAACGTGGTATATGCATTATACCTACTGTATTAGCGCTAAGCTGATAATGCTGCGTCAGAGCAAGGACAATCCTTTGAATAGATTTCAAAGGTTATAAAAGATGGTGTCCGATATTGTGAAGCAGCGAAGATTATGTAATGTGCTCAACAGTACATAATCTTGTGTCTGAATTAATAATGTGTTTTCTGCAGAATAACTATGACTATCTTTTTTTTAATCTTTTCTTTGATGTCCCACTGCTGGGCAAAAGCATCCCTACTCCCTTTCCTCCTATCTCTGTCGAGAGCTGCCAAGGATCAAGTTTATTAAAAAAGTCCAGCTCATCCCGCCATCTCCGTCTGGGCCTGCCGCGATATACTGTTAGGGTTAATGGATGAACACCAAGGAAAGGCTTGTTATAAGGATTTATATAATACGTTTATTATCCTTTCATGTTTATATATTAGAAGGTGTGTTTACTACTATTTTAGCCTTGTGTGGGATCACACGTCTCACGTAATAGTAGTAAACACACCTTCTAATATATAAATATGAAAGGATAATAAACGTATTATATAAATCCTTATAACAAGCCTTTCCTTGGAGTTCATCCATTAACCCTAACAGTATATATGTGCATATACTTCTACTGTACTTACTAAAAAATAAAGCTGAAAAGTTTGTTTTCTTGTTTATTTGAACGCGGTAATCTTGGAACTTACCAGTCGGATTTAACAAATCTTCTTCTGTTCTTATTTCTGCATTTGATAACCCAATTCTTGAGATAGAGATTTTTAATATCACGCTAGAAACATTATGACCCGAGCTAAAATAATAAAACTCTGAAAGAACGTAGTAGCGCAGGCGGGCGATGCGATACGACGCGGTGGTTTGGACAAATAATATTTCACGCGGACGAAGTCGCGGGCAAACCTAGTAGTTGAATAATTTTACATACCAGAAGGCTAATTCTCGTAATTTAAAACGTTCAAAATCTAGCAGTCTCATCTCGGCGACAAACTAATGTCTAAAACTTGTCAAAATGTAGGGAAATTAGAGGTATTTTTGACAGATCCAGATTGAGATCAGACTGTGAACGTTCTTAAAATTACGAGAATTGCCCCTCTGTTCAGTGTTGAGCCAGGGGTAATCGCACGAACCTACTAGCATGATTTCCGAATGACTGGCATACTGGAATTTCTATACTATTTAGGCCCTTTAAAACATTACTTTACAAGTGTGCAATTCTACAAAATTGTTAAATTATAGAAAAAAATACGTAACACAAAAATGACAAATATATAATATAAGTTGAATTAGTATTAGTATGAATTATCTAGACTTACTTGTAACTACAATTTACATATGTTTAAGATCTTTCCGTCACACTTAAAGATTTGTGGTACACACACGCACTTGTAAGATTTACAATTTTGTAAATTGTAATTGTAAAGTTTTGTGGTATAGGGCCCTGCTTTTAGTGACAATTTACAAATACCTCCTTAAAATCTTGACAAATTAATTCGATACCTCAACAAAGTGCTGGACAAATTTCAATAATAGCCCATTCAGTCAAAAATATACATATTTATTGAATACAATATGAACGTTCTGAGAAGGAAAAGTCTAGGGAAGTGAAAGGTATCAGACAGATTATTCCATTGGAAAGATGCACTGAAGTGCCAGCTTGCACTCCGTGGGAATCCAAGTTTGACTGATCCCATAAAAGCTGCCTCGCATTGCTTTATACTTACCGGAGTATAAGTATTATGATAGTAGTTTATAGGTTCCGAAAACAGAATAACTTAAAGATATAATAATCATAGATAATTTAAAACATGGGTCGAAAGAGACTAGGCTAGTTGTAATGTATTCCTAAAGGAAAATATTTTTATTAGGCAACATTAACGTAACGTTAACATTATTCACACGTTATGTTTATTGCTACAAGATACACTACATTTTAGGGTTCCGTACTCAAAGCGTGCCAACGGTACCCTTTTACTAAGGCTCCGCTGTCCGTCCGTCCGTCAGTCTGTATCTTTTGAAACGTCATATACGTCGGTAGACACTTGAAATTTTCACAGAGTGTGTAGGTACTACTATGGCCGCTGTAACAACTAATAATACAAATAAAATTAAGTAAAAATTAAAGGAGACCCCCCTTACAAGAAACGTTAAATATTGTACGGAAACGGAACCTTTCGCCGCTGTTTAAATAAAACACGCTACATTGAGGAAACAAACACGTCTTCCTTTGTGGAATAAAAACGCTTGCAAAAACATTTTCAGAAGACCAGTTTACCATAGCTGAGCAAAATTCCAGCTTTTGACTATTTTTACAGCACATGTTCCGAAAAAACAAACTAAAATAATCAACTCCTATTGCAGGAAAGTCCGAAATTCGAAAAAGAATTCGCCTTTTCCTGCCGTTTGCGTTGCTTTCAAACCTAGTTTGGACTAAAGCTGAGTTCGCAAGGATTGTGGGGGCGAATTCACCTGTAATTATGGTGGCAGCAGATAATTGTCGCCCCCTGACACAAAAGACCCTGAATCATAGCTGAGCCAGCACTGACTGGTTGAAGTCTGTCTTTAAAAGGCTGCTTCGTAATTACACATTGTGATTCACGTCCATATATTTTGAACAAATTCTGATTTAGATTTGTTTTTTATGATTATGTAAGCAGGGCATAATCAGCCCTAACCTTTTTTTTTTGTCGCTGAGAAACGCTTTGTGCATCCCCGTCGCGCGGGGGAGAAAAAAAAAACAATAGAAACAAGAAAAATACGTTTAATTGCGGATGTTCCACTGCTGGTACTTAGGCCTCCTGTCGAAAGTGGGCTGTAATCTACCACGCGGGCTCAGTGCGGGTTGGTAGATGTCACATGTCTTCATTTTTTTTATTCTAAGACATACCGGTGTCCTCACAATGTTTTCCCTCACCGTTTTGAGAGCAGTGGTGATGAATTTATTTTACACAAAGCGCAGCGCCTGTTTCTGTAATTTTCTTTTATCATAAAACATCAAAAGAAGACAGTTGCTTGACTGATTTTAATACGTATTTCTGCATTCAAAGCTCATAAATACCATAAAATCCGGAATTCAAACGGATCAAAATCACTGAACAATTACTACAAAAAACGGAGTCGTGACAGAATTTACTCAATCCCATTAATTTCCCCAAAGGAATAATAGCTAACTTGCCTAGTACCTAACTATATGATAATGTACGCCAATTAACACGAATAACAACTCACGAAAGGGATGAATAATAAAGGTTTTATTAATACACTAATTTAGAATTCCAATGAATTCCCCGATGAGCTTGTAAACATCCGACCGCAATAGTAAAATGTTTCATAAAACAAAATTTATACTAACCATTTAATATTATTATGTATCCACTCGTACAAATAAAATTATTGTTAAACATAGTTTGAATACCCCAAAATGCACTGTTACAGTTTAATCTACAGTTTACTTGGAATGATTAATTGATGTTCGTAATCTCACATTAGCGGAGTTTCACAGTAAAATGATCTTAGTTTAGGGTTTATTACTGGCTATCAGACCTCTGGGAAGCCCTGTTTTACCCTACTTAGATTTAATTATTGGTGGAATCAACCACTGGTCAAGTACTCAAGTTACAAGACGCCAGCTGTTATGTGTGAGCTTGTGTTACAAACTGACTTGTTTTTAATTATGGTATTTTTTACTACGGCGAAGTCAAAAGGAAGGGTTGTATTGACGTATATTCCACCCTAGCGCCTACTCATCCGATTTGTATGAACTAGGTATCAATCGATTCGGTTTTACTCTCCAGGTGACATAGACTATAACTACTTTATACGAATAAACAATATGACGGATGTTACATTAAAAAAAAAGTGTGATTTTTTAATGTAACATCTGTATGCTGTCGTAACGAGTGGGGTGTAAAATAAAAGGTCTTAGGGAGTACTTTTTAAAAATATATTGGTTACTAATAAATTATACATACATAAAATCCAAAATAATTGAAATAATAAAAAAGAAAGTTAAAAACTTAAGTCCACAACTACACTACAAGACATAGATGTTGATTTTTATTCGGTTTTCGTATAGCAGTTACTTAACGCATTCTCTATGACACAATGAACGTAACCGTGGGAAATCAACGCGAAGGTGGCGTGATTAGCTAAGGAATTGACGTGGTTTCGAAGTAAGGAATAATTGAGCGGTCATAGTCATAGTGAATTAGGGCCCTGGAGTCACAAGTAATCTGTACGATTTTTGACTTAGTAATGACATAACGTTTTTTTTTTGTTATGTACAGACGCCAGCACATCAAGCTACTACAATCTGTCAAATTTCTTTAATAGATTTTCAACTTTATCACTAAAGTATTAAGGTTCAAGGTTGATTGGGAAAATTTGACAGTTTCGGGTAGCTTGACCTGCTGGCGTCTGTACCTAAGCGGTAATTCTCGTAATTTTAAGAACGTTCACAGTCTGATCTCAGTCTCAATATGTCACAAATACCTCTAATTTCCCTACATTTTGACAAGTTTTTGACATTTGTTTGTCGCCGAGATGTGACTGCGACTAGATTTTGAACGTTTTCAATTACGAGAATTGGCCTTCTGGTCAAATTATTCATTAAGTATATACTCGTAACAATATTGGTGGCTGTTTTATCTGTGCTTTATTTAGTGCTTAGTTTCATACAATTCGTTGTTACTTATTATTTTATTTCTGCGCAAACAACTTAGTTTAAATTAATGACAAATACTTACGTGAATTTTTAGACTGAAATCAATTTTTTTTCCTTATATTGATCCTCACACACTCGTTTCCTTTGGAAAACAAAACAATGAATTAGAAGTTGAAAGAAGAATTTCAGGCGCATGGAAAAAATTCTGGAGTCTAAAAGAGATACTGAAGGGAACCGTGCCTATGAATTGAAAGAAAAAAACAATGGACACATGCCTGCTCCCCTCTATCACCTACGGTTGCCAAACGTGGAAATACCCTACGCGCAAGGAACAAAATGAGATCCTGCCAACGAAGTATGGAGAGAAGCATTGCAAACGTGAGAAAAATACAAAAAATCCCACACAATATCATACGGGAAAAGACTAAAGTTACAGATGCACTTAATTTCTCACAAAAGTTAAAATGGCGCTGGGCAGGCCATGTAGCCAGGATGAGCGATGACCGATGGACTTCTAGACTGACGTTATGGCGGGGCCCTGCCGGTATTAGAAAGAGAGGAAGACCGGTAACTCGTTGGGATAACGATATAATAAAAATAGCTGGTAAAAACTGGAAGACAATTGCCAAAGATAGAGACAAATGGAAAAGTCTGGAGGAGGCCTTCACCCTCACATAAGAGGGGTTCTTGCATGCCTGCATGATAAATTATTGGTACCCCTTTTTTAAATCTTTTAAATTTTATGTTATATAATTTATCAATTCAATTAATATTATACTCATTGCTACATTATTTATTCTCATTACTATCTATTAATATTATTAAATGTAATCCGTAAATATTTTTTTAATTATGCGAGAAATAAAAGGCTTTTTATTTTATTTTATTTTTTATTTTATTTATTATCATATTGATCCTACCTTGAACAGTTACGTAATGAAGTATAGACTTCTTGTTTATTTATTACCTAATGGAAATTAGTCCAAGATCAAATTATTAAGCTAGTATTGTCGACTGACGTTATCATTGATATCCCAGCTCTCTATTGTAAATAATTGTGTTGTTTTCAGGTGTGGTAGACAAGCACTCTCTCATTATTCTTTTCTTTCTTTTTTTTTTCAAATTAAATTGCTGTGACAAATAGCCCGCGCTACACGACTAAGTACTTCAGCAATTGGTCGTGGTGCAATATTTTAGTTTTTTTAATAGTTTTTTTTTAGTATAGGATATTATATTTTTATTTTAATAAATTTTATTTTAAGTTTATAAATACATATTATCTTAAAATGAATAATCTTAGAATACATTTTATGAATTGAGAGTATTGATTCTCCGATAGGTATTTATTTTTTTCGGCCAGGGCCAATTAAAAAACTGAAAATGAATATTTCGGCGAAAAACCGAAAACGATATTCGATCGGGCTCTATAAATTATCTTATCATCCCTTGATGGTTGACAGGTGTGATTATTGACCTCTCAAATGAAAATTGAGCTGAAAATAAAAATCGTAGGTAAGTAAGTAGGTACGGTCTACTGAATATTTTTTTCCACATTTACATAGGTAAGTACATACCTACTGGCTGCAACGTTTTAATCAAATAGCCCTCATTTGTCACAAACGAATGAGCTCACAGGAAATTGATGGATTTTCACTTAAATGTCCGCTTTCAGGAATCCATGTAGCGATTTAAATTAAATTTATAATGTAAGCCTGGTATTAAAACAAATTGAATGACGTTACTATTATCAGACTCGTTTAATCTGTTTTAATATCACCAGAATCAATACAAAGCATTCGTGAACTGCGCCCGTGACTTCCATTGCGTGAAAAGTTTTGAACTACAAAGGTATAGTAATTAAAAATGTAATTGGTACTAAGTTTCGTCTTACCCCTGCAAATAGACGGGCAATGTAAAAAAAACAAATATCTAGATTTAAAAAAAATACTTTAAGAATCTACTGAAAAACCATAGACACATAATGGCATCATTCAACTTAGATGACAAGAAAATGAAAAAGATTAATGAAAGCAGTGGTGGCCCAATGGTAACGGCCACGACTTACGAGTTGAAGGTCGCAGGTTTGAACCTAGACAGGCACTTTGTGTAAATTATTTCATTACCGCTGCTCTCAATACGGTAAAGGAAAAACATCGTGAGCGAACCGGTAGAATCAAAAAATCGTATACATATGACATATACCAACCCGCACTGGCCCACGCCCTCTCACCGAGAGGAGGCCGGTGTCCCAGCAGTAGGAACATTATAAGCTGATTATGCAACTTAGATGTCAATACAAACCAAATTAATAAAAGTTTCATCAATACACACCTAATATCTTCACGATCGCTCTGACCTCATATATTGGTCCCAAGTATTTTATTTACACCACCTAAGCAGGCGAAAAAAAGTGCGGTTAAAGTACGGGCCTTACCCAACGCCACGTCGCCCGCGGGTAATTCCGTGTGGTCCCCGGCTAATGCTGTTTGGTGGCAGGCAGCATGGATGACGGAACTTCGCGCACGCTTGGTAAAACACATCCAGGCAACAGGCTAAAAAATGTTGCTAAAAACTGTCTGTACGTTACTTTGAAACTGGAGTCTGGCTGTTGCTGTGGGGTTATTTTGTGATAGTGGTATAGAATGACTGATTTAGATGAAATGTCTCGAATGGTCGAGTAACTTACGTAGCTTTTTCTTCGATATTTCTTATATATTGTTACGTCTAATTTCTACAAAGGTCTCTTTAAGTTACTTTAATTATTTTTTTCAAATTATTGCTGTAACAATTTTATTTAAAAGATACCGATCTCTTCACTCATTTAAAAAAAATCTGTAGGTTACTTTGACAATGACTGGAGTCTTTGCTGTGGGGTTATTTTGTGACAGTTTGACTGATTTTCATTATATACTCGTACGTGAGATACTTACTAGACTTATTTTTATAGGTTTATATGTGGTGTGGTTGTGTTAGACATGTTATTACACGGGACTTATACATAACTGTCGAAATGTGGGTCTACTATAGGCGTGATGTGATGTATATTTGTATAATTACTTGTCTATAATAAACTAACCGTTGTGGTTTAGTTTGTCAACATGTCAAGCCTATCTAAATAGAACCAATATTCCTTCCAAAACTAAATATACATTAGGTTGGTCTGGTATGTTTAGGTGGCTATAAATACTCCATGATCTCCCTCAATCCCTAATCAACAAGCCTAAATACGGCAAAAACAAGTGAAACAAATTAGCAGTTCTGGAATAAGCCCTTTGTACGTTCATTAAACTCAGATTCACATAACGGTCGACTCACTAATTCTAACATTGCTAATTACACGCGTTACATTAGCAGAGGTTTTAAGTAACTCCATGTTCATATTTTAATTGATGTAATCTAAGGCAATGGCGCAATTACTGAGGGTTGTTAAGAGCCAACACCTTGCCGGCTTTAAGCCCCGCCCGGGCAGAAGGTCGCTTGTTAAACCGTATGTAATAAGTCTTAGAAAAAGGACTGCTGAAGGCCCCTTCAAAAGTTTGAATCTTTGAAATGAAAATATTAAGATGAACTTTGGAGCGTTTATAACTTGTCTTTTATCAAAGTCAGGATGATCTTCTTCGACGGAAACGGCTTATTGCTGTGAAATTTTGAAATTGCGGAATTTTCAGTTTCATTCAAAAACACTTTTGCATTATTATTTTAACACAAGGGATAATCCAGCATCATTTCTGCAACACCACTACTCTGTTCCTACTAAAACCCAATTAAATGGATTAAATAGTACTTACTTAGAATTACTCTTACCTAGGGACTCGTTAAGACTTTAATTCTATTTTTCCACGACCGATCTGAGAGGGATTCTTTGTTTATTGGTGGCAATTGCTTTTGGCTTGTTGGATCCAATTGAAATCTTAAGTACATATTGCAAAGCTGTTAAGTACAGGGGATAGGTGAAGAAAAAGTTTTTTTTATTTTTACCTGTGGATTGATAATTTTATTAAGTTTGAATATCACAGTTAACGACGACCCATGGGTCGTCGACGCCGACGACTTTAAAAGATGTCTGGGACAGACTGGATGCGAAACGCGGAGGACAGGGTGTTGTGGTGCAACCTGGGAGAGGCTATATCCAGCAGTCGACTGCAAGGCTGAGTGCACAGTTTACTTGGCCTGAAAAAAAACATGGAAACTTAAAAACTGCGCATAGTCCAGCTAGATTTTTGCTACTGGAATGACTGATTCTTGGTTTCGAACTGTCTCGAATAGTCGACTAACCTACGTGGATTATTCTCCAAAGGCCTATTTCCTAAATTGTCCCCAGATAATTATAATTTGTTAAGGAACGTCTAGCCTCTAAAAAGGCCTTGAACTTTAAATTTCTTTCAGTTCTTTTAGATAAAACATTTATCGGAAAAAACCGACCACATCTCAAAACGAACATTTTACTTTTCTTGTGTGAAGTGTCTTCCTGTCTAAATACTTACCAAAAAAAATTAAGTCTGAATATTATAAACGCGTATGTTTGTTACTCTTTCGCGCAAAAACTTCTGAACGGATTTGTATGAAATTTGGCACACAAATAGTTTATAACCAGGATTAACACATACAATACATTTTATCCAGATATTCCCACGGAACCAAAACTTATGCGGGTGAAACGGCGGGACGCAGCTAGTAAGGTAATAAATTTATGAAGCTTCAAGTTAATTATTTATTTATCACTGAGAGTTCTCTTTGCGTTCTGTTTAGCTTCAGCTTTTGTTAAACCTTAACCTCATTCAGCTTTGTTCTTCTATTCTCTTTTAACGCTCCATTTATTTACAATTTATGGAACTTCATAAACTTTATTAAATTCAGACTAAACAAACCAAAACCGAATCAAACCATTCGTTCCATCTGCTGAAGACCTCCCACCTGGACATGAGTTACCTCGTGTTACCTGAAAGTCTTTAAACAGACTCCGTACTCAGATTGGCCCAAGCAAAGAAAACCTATTCAGGTGGAGATTCATAGTCGACTCCGCCTTGGAGTGTAAATGTGGTGCTGTTCCACAAACGATGGGATACTTAATATCATGTCGTGAGTGTCCTGTCAGCTGCAGGTTACAGGAACTTATGGACGCTGGTGAAGGCGCCAAACAAGTAGCCGAATTCTGGGCCGAGTCCATTCAGATTGCTATCGACACGCTAAGAAGAAGAATTCAGATTTTCTTGTGAAGCAACCCCCTGGAAATGTATTATATGTATAGAACTAGGTATTCCAGCGGTATCGGGGTCTGAGAGCAAGCTAGATAGAAACTTTTTTGCAGGTACTACTATGTAAGTTGGAGCTGCTTCTTTATCAAAACCTCGACCCACTCTCATATCGATGGGTGAGACTGCAGACACAGATCGGCACTAGATAGTTGTGTGTGCATTTTATTTTATTCCTATTATGTCATTATTATTATTATGCCTATTTGTGATTTTTATGTGTGTGTATTGTGTTATTTTTATGTTATTTGTGATTCGTTTCTATTATGACATTATTATGTTATTTGTGATGTATTTCGATTATGTTATTTTTGTTATGATGCTTATATTTTGTAATTCATGAATATGTTTTGATGTCAATATTTACTAATCTAATTCTATGGACTTCAACGTCTGCAAAGAAATGATTATTATTATTATATCACTCTCATATTGGCATTATTGTGTACTCACATGATATTTGCCTTTATACAATCCAGGAAAAGTATGTGCTTCGGCAAACATCTTCGGAAATACAGACACGCGATGATGAGATCTAACAAAGAGCTGTGGCAACCATGGAAGTACTTGTACTATTTTATTACCATGATTAGAAAATTAAAGATTAACAACTCTATGCAATTCCAAAACTCTTTTCAAAACGATTGAGATGACGAGATGTGACCGGAGTAGACAACCAGACCGAGAGAAAACTTCATAGAAACCCGCAATGATAAGTGTACTACGCACGGCAGCACAAAACTCAGAAGTTTAGCCTCTATGGAGGGTTACTCTGTGGCGCGACTTCCGTCCTAATTTGGAAAAATGAAGATTACCGAAGCGCATATCTTTTCGTGTTTAACTGTAGTCATGTATCGTTTTGCCAACACTTACAACAAGCGACTTTTCTCAAAAACAAAATTGAACAACTTTCATGCGATTATAAACCTGCTGTAAAATATGTTATAATCAGTGATCGGAGTAGGTAGATTGATTTTTGGTACTTGTATCATAGATGTTCACAGAAAGAATAACATGGATAAGTCATTTTCCCGGAAAGTAATTCCGGTGTTTCCGGATCCAGTTAAATATTGTTAATGTTGGTAGTGATACGGTTAGTGCACCACCCATGATCCTTTGCTCTGATTGATCGTTGGGTTGTGTCAAATCGTGACTGGATAACGTTTAAAAAAATTATGAACAATATAATATGGCTCATTTTAATACAATTCCTACCTATGTTCCGTTTTTTTTTTTTTAATAATCAAACAATTCCGAAAATCCGGAGGAATGTCCATATTAATATATACGTTTGGGATCAATGACCCCAATTCAATCTACCTACTCCGATCTCTGGTTATAATCCTGATATTTTTCTAAGAGCAAAGTGTTCTCAGTAAAAAACTTGCAGTATCAAAAATAATACCGAAACCACTAACAAGATAACACAATCTAACAACCTGAAACTAAAGTTTATAAGTATTTGAATTCTAAATAATTCAAACTAACCGTATTCACAACCAATTGAAACTAAAAAGGTTTTAGCCCAATTTGAAAGAAGTTTTAAAACTAAAATGGGTTCTAGAAAGCAAACAGTTTCATATTGAACAAGTGCTACAACTAAAACAATATCGAACGCGGACTATATTAAAGTTGGCAGACTTGCCATATAGAAGGAACTCGTAACAAACCGTCAGGTTTCCACTAACTTCATACTCTTGGGAAATCAAAGGAGGCGCGGTGAGCGAGCGTTCTTTAAAATTAAAATAAATCACATCTAACCTAGTTAAATTCCTGATCACGACACGACAACTTGAATCGTTACATATAACAATGTATCTTCTCAGATTTACTTGTAACCAAAAGAGACGAACTCTTGCAATTTAAAACGTTCATAATCTAATCGCAGTCTCATCTCGGCGACAAACAAAACTTGTCAAAAATTTAGGGAAATTAGAGGTATTTTTGACAGATGAGATCAGACTGAATGTTCTTAAAATTACGAGTAGTATTGCCCCATTGGCTGTCATCACTCAGTCCATGATTTTTGTAAACAAAGCTTACAAAAACAACCGACTTCCAAAAAAAACACTACAAAGAGAAAAATAACTTTAATTTCGGAAGTCGGTGTCGCTGGTTCCGCGTTTTTTGACACCGACTTCCGAAATTAAAGTTATTTTTCTCTTTGTAGTGTTTTTTTGTAAAAAAGTTTTATATTTCAATTTTTAGTTGTACCTACCTACCCCACACAAATTCGTATATACTTACAAGATTAGAGGTACCCCAATAACAACTTTGACAGAAATGAGGGTGTACCGTGGTATTCTGAACACATCTGCGTACCCCTTTAGAGGGTACAGGCGTGACGTTGTGTTGTGTGATTGCGTAAACAATACATGCATAAGCGATAGCAGCAATAGCCGTTGATTTGCTGGCCTTTATTGAAGAGTTCCGTTGTCTGTCTCCAAAACTCATCATCAGATCTTGTCGAAATTTCAATGGGACCATTTGGGAAGTATACCCTTTCCAACAAAAAAAGAATTTTTCAAATCGGTTGGCAAGCGACGGAGTTATGCGCGAACAAACAAAAAAAAAAAAAATACAAACAACATCCGAATTGAGAACCTCCTCCTTTTTTAGAAGTCGGTTAAAAATTATAAATCTAAATACGATTATTTTGATTTTCGTACGTGACTGCATTGTTAGCTCAGACATAAATATTACTGTTATAATTCATGTATGTATTTACAGTTACACATCACCGGTGAATACGGGCTACTAAACAATTAACAAACCAACAACAATATTAGTTAGAGTGAGGCTACACGGTCGTTTTCGGTGCGTTGCGTCGTCGCACCGCTATGATTTCAACGCACTAGGGCCACACGGGCAAAGCGGTTTCGCAACGCAACGCCGCTTACTACAGCGTCGCTTCGTCTCGGTGTTGGACGTGTCAGTCTTTTATGTAGTTCAAACAATACTGCGCTCCGCTGCAATGCTGCTCCGATGCTCAGGCCGCACCGCTAGATCCCTCCCCGCTTCGTCTTTCTAGTCCTCTTATCCGATGAGCGTGCGTTACGTTGCCGCACGTCGTTGCAGCGCTCCGTGTGGCATGTCACTGTGTTTTGTATGAAGGATGACGTAGCGTCACCGCTCATGCTTCGCAACGCGCCGGCAATGCATCGTGTGGCTTCGCTCTAAGAGTTATTTATTGTCTAAACATTGACATAATCAAACCACTGACAAGCGTTGGTAATCACAGTCATGATGATGTATGTGGAAATGTCACTAACGACACAACGGACTGCTTTGTTGCTCTTGTGGTCGGGTCCGAAAGGGTTACCGCTGCCCTGGAACATAAAGGGCTAAGGAAGGAACACGGGTGGGTTTTAGTCAGTAAGAGTCTGACACTCCCTTCTGCTCCACCCAGAGCGGGAGGGGTCATTTGATGATTTCCCATCCTCAAAAAAAAAAAAGGTCTATAACTGCTAAGCATGACGTCCTGGGTTCGATGCCCAGGTCGGGCAAAGTGTTATTGGACTTTTTCTATCAGGAATTTCTGCTCAGTTGATGGCAATAGGTTTGTTAAGGTCTTCAGCTAAATCCCATGTAGGTAATAAGGTACTTATCTACATGGGTTTTAAAACATAACTGGCGAAATGAGCATGTACAGTCGCCAGCACATCAAGCTACCCGAAACTGTAAAATTTTCCCAATCAACTTTGAACCTGATGCTTTAACGATAAAGTTGAAAATCTATTAAAGAAATTTGACAGATTGTAGTAGCTTGATGTGCTGGCGTCTGTACTATGGGCACACTTCAGCACAACTCTTTGGCACATACAGGCGTGATGTTATGTTAGGACACAAAGGAGGATGTAAGTGTGTACGTTTTTCCTTGTTACATTTTAATAAACCTTTATTATAAGAGATGGACGGACCCGAGCCAAAAATAAGCACACTTTACCCTCAAATTCAAAGTTATGTAATGTATTATATTTAGATGTTCATGAATTTAATATTACCTACATCAAAATGTTGTCGCTAAGTCACAAAGCGAGGAGTCACAAAGTAAACCCTTTTAGTATTGAATCTTGTCTCTTAACTAAGTTGCTTCTTAAAAGGAGTTGTTTTTGAATTTTGTTCAGAGAGATTGGAGAGGATAAACTCTCAGAGAATTAAGAGATTTGTAATTTGCTTGAGATTTAAAATAATTCTGACCGTAGCCTTTAAACCCTTGGTCCGTGAATATGAATGAGACAGAGTTTAAAGCTTAGTCATAAAAAAGTTTCTTATCATAGCATGGACTGATAAATTTAATCTTCATTACACCCATATATACAAGTTGTTATACATGTATTCAACAAGTTTTGTAAAAGTCTTCAAAAACATTTCGTGTAGGTAAGTATCATAATTCGTAAATAATTTATTGGCGGAATTAATGTATTGGAAACCGGAATGTCCTAGAATCAAAAATTCGAAGACATGTGACATCCACCAACCCGCACTGGACTGGGCCCGCGTAGTAGATTACAGCCCGACTCCCTCTCAAAGAGAGGAGGCCTGTGTCCCAGCAGTGGGAACATTATAAGCTGATTATGCTAATGTATTGACGTTTCAGGCATGTTATATTCACGTTTTGACAAATTTTGTATACTGTATCTAGTCTTTACAACTCGTTTCAGGTGTAAACGATAAACAAAACAACAGACACAACATGTAGAAGACGTTTAATACCTTACTGAAAGGCGGGGTAAGGTAACTTGCCATAATCGCGGTTTGATGTATTTGTAAGTCATACATTCACAGAGCGGTGCTACTGCTCATCTACTGAACTGTGGTATTATCAACTCTGCGTATCGCGGTCCAGACAAACCCTTTGTAGTTTTTTTACCGGAAAATGAAGGGTAGGTGGGTAAAAGTATAGGTATACAAATCTCAGAATGAGATGTCGTCGAGCCAATCACGAATATTTTGACCCTCATATGTTTTCCAATTGATATAATCCTAAAGGCAAATACTTGAAAGAGAGCGTTAAGAGGAGGCTCCCTAAATTTCATGTAAATTTGAACTAACATTCTGGGACAGTCACACATGCAATCAAAATTTAACTTTATTAGATGATATAATGGATCTTTTATCTTTGCATGTATAAGACAGAAACGTAATTGTAACATTTTCGCCCGATTCATTATTTATTCGAAAATCATGTGTTTTTTAAGGATTATTGCATTTTTTTTCAAGATGGCTTAGCCTTTATGTCTAAAATAAATGTTCACAGTAAGAAAATATACTTTACTATAGACCCATAAGACATTTTTTCTCTAGATCAATTATTACTTTAGTTATAAACGAAATAAGAATTGAGACTTACGACATTTAGTTTCGAGCTCCAACGCGATCAAGGAGTGCACGCGGTATTCAACTTTATTACTGATGTGTTAGCGGCCTAACCCGCCTAACGGCCAGCCGGTTCGTCAGTGCCGCGCTGTGCGCCATCGTGAGAGGGTGTATCACTCGCGCGCGCGTTCAATACGTATTTTACTTGGGAGTTATTTTAATAAAATTCACATTAAAACGCTACCTATACAATGGGAAACAAACACAATAAAAGACGTCATGAACAGAAGAGAAAGAAAGACGAAAGCTTAAAAAATATTGCAAGAATCATGAGAAGCAAAGCAGTATTTTTTTTATTAGTATTTTTTTTTAAATACGTATATATTATTTTGACGAAACGTCTAATCTAAAGTATAAAATTGTATGACAGTCGATCGATATTCATACAATTTTATACTTTAGGCTATGGTAATACGGTCCTATTTTCAATGAAGCCAGTAAATTCCGCGAAGATTTTTCCGCTGTCTGAACTTCGCCAAAAATGTAAACAAATATGAGTTTATGGAAAAATAATTTTAATTTCTACACAATAAAGTTTAGTTTACGCTACAACTTCACACATTTTTATAACTTTTTCAATAGTGCTAGTCACTCTGAAATGAACTTAATTGCCATTACAATAAAGTTGATATTCCTTTAACTTGAAATAACGTCAATTTGAAACAAATAAAATTTAAATATAGATATCTCTATGATGATCAGATAAATTTGATTTGATTGCAGCCGCCCTATATCATAACTACTGCTAATAATTATTATTGCATGCAACTACAACCTAGCGCGTGGGTTCAAGGCCAGATTGTTACAGTTGTGTTGGAGATTGTGAGAACATAGGAAGCTATGGAGGCGATTTGATTGTATTAAGTACCTATATAACAATATTATAAGTAGTATAACAATTATGTTGTTTATGCTTATATATAAATTGTTGAAGATGTTTTATCCGAATAATGACTAATAAGTATATACTCTCTTAGGAAAAAAAAATTAAGGCAAATTTCCCGAATTTGAATGTCATCCGGAACAAGGAAACTTATTGGAGACGCCTTCTCAGTTGCATAATTTAGTTTCTGTTCCTGCGAAATCATGATGCAAGTTGTTGCAGTTTTTGTCTGGCTTGTTAATTCTGATGGCGTCACAGATGTATTTGCGAGCTGATAAAATTTTTATTTTACAAAAAAGCTTTCTGTCTTTTATAGGGTAACGTGTGTCGGTCATGAGTTTCTACATGTTATTACAAAATCGGCGCAAAATATGATTTCTACAGTTAATCTTTTCGACTGTAATGTTTGCGTAGGGCCGTGACTCAATAATTTTTGTGTAGGTACTGCTATCGCCATCTGCTATAAATCGTCCATAAATAATGTTGTGCATTTCAATCGATTTTTTTAAACCTTCTGCTATGATTGTTGCTTCCATGCCTGTAGATGGGACGTCGTAATTTTTGTAACATACGAGGGCGACACTGAAAGTTTTTAGAACCGGCCACTTGTAAAGGATATAATAAAAAAATAAGTTCAAATTTTGAAACTGGAACTCTGCCAATATTATTGTGTATGTATTTTATATAATAATAATAACGTTTATTTATAAACATGCTGCAGATTTACTATAACTTATCTTTAAAAAAATATAGAGGACACAGTTGCTCATTTGCCTGAACTAGGTGGAACCTGTTTCAGGCTAGAAAGGTGCAAAAAAAATTAACAACTGAGAAGACTAATTAAAAATTAACATTACCTTAAAAGACTAACATGTTTTATTTACAGACAACGAGTAAATCCTCTGTCTCACTGTATGATATGCTAAGTAAAAATTGCAGAATAACCTTTTTACAGTCCCAATTATTTAATTTATAAATACTTTTTTTCTTATTTAATTTATTGTATAGAAATGGACCTAAAAATGTATAAAATCTGTTTACATAGAAATATTTAGAGGATGCATTGGACTTACATACAATTTACAGACAGAATTTTATTCATTTGTCATTTGCTTACGATTTGGCGGCAAATTGAAAATTGTCTGCGTCACGTCAGCATGAATTTAACGCGAGAAAAATTTCGTACAATGATTTTTTACGACTTTCAATGTTATTTAAGTCAACAAGAAAGTTATGATTGACTTCAATTGGCCTTTTACGATGAAATGCCATCTCGCGACACTGTTTACAACTTGTTTAATGCGTTTAAACGTGGTCGCACTAATCTCACCGATGATCTGCGTGAGGGACGGCCTTTTACGGTGACGACTGAAGATACAGTTTTGTGCGGCGTATGATAGAGACTGACAAAAGAGTGACTTATCAGCAGATTCGGACAAGCTTAGGCATCGGTATGAGTCAAGTGCACAACATCATCCATGAACATTTAGCGGCCAGAAAGCTTTGTGCCCGGTGGATACCTCATAATTATTTCCGAAAATAAAAGAAAAACTTCGAGGAAAACGTTTTATGGACGCCGAGGAAGCAGTGGCTGCATTTCAAAATGCCGTCGAAGAGACCCCTACGGACGAGTGGGCAAATTGCTTTTCTCAGTGGTTCCATCGGATGCAGCGATGTATTGATGTAAATGGACACTATTTTGAAAAGATATAATAACACTAATAACTTGCTAGTTTGTTCAGTTTTTTATTTTCTAAGAATTTTCAGTGTCACCCTCGTATATGGTCTTTAATAGCATTTCCACTTTTTTGACAAATGCATCAATACTTTTTTTTTACTAAATTGTTTAAACTGAGCATGACTACCACCACTTGCTTGTATTCCAGCTACAGCGTCTTTATTGATGTTCTGTTCCGATGCCTCTTTTGAATTTCTTATTGCACATCATGCACTGCAAATTTAGCCGAGAAAAAAGTCAAATTTTGGTGTTCAGAAACCAATTGAATCGAGTTTAATCCCCAGTTAAAAAAGAGATTTATGATCAGCAACCACTTGCAACTTATCATAAAAAATCGTATATCAATAATACGTCTTCCAGTTGAAAAGAAATGAAGTTTCAGCCATAAATGTAAAAGTAAGTAGATATCTGAACTATTCCGATAAGCTGTTTTTGACTTTAAGCATCTCGAGCTGGCAACGAATACTTCTGTATCAAATATGAGCCTTATTCTTACCTCGTTACTTTTATTATTGGAAATGTTGTTTTTGTACCAGTTTAAAAAACATTTTGTTTTGTGTTGTTTAACAGACGTGATGGATATTGATATCTAAACACGATAAAAAAAAAACAGATTTCTCAACTCATACTTCAAGTAACACCACCAGCGGTCATTGACTCCAAAAAACAAACAATCATCAATTCCAATCTTTTTAATTTGTCGATTTTAGACTGCGGAGTTTCTCTAGCTAATTTAATTTGGCCGTGTTTTAAGTAATGTAGTAGTTAGTATTAAATAAACTATTATATTTCATAAAATAAAATATGTATAATAATATAAAGTTGTTTCTATTCCATCTATGTTCGTTATTCTAAAATCAAAATACGTAAAGTTAGAATTTTGCGTCGACGCGGCGACCTTCGGCTCGCTCGCGGGAATTGAAGCGCGGAGTGGCGGGGCGCATGGGGCGGAGCTTGCGTGGAAATTATTTTAGAGTGCCTGGTCTTAAACATTCGTCTCCATCTTTTGATACTCAATTCGTTTACGCTTCGTCGAATTTTGTTGCGTGTATCAGAATTTCAGTTTTGTGATTTAAGCCTTCGGTTTTCTCATCTGTTGCTTTTCATGGCCTATTTTATTGTTCTTTTACTGCGAAATATTAATAGGTTGTACGTTTAGTTTTTTTACGTTTACTATAATGACTATGTATAGTAAACGTAAAAAAGAAACTTTTATTTTTCGGCGTTTTTTTGCAGCGGGCTGTATCTCATGAACCGTTATAGGTAGACAGTTGAAATTTTGTTGAGTTTTTATGTCTATTGTGCTGTAACAACAAATAATAAACATAAAATGACGTTAGTAAAAAAAGGCGGTCTCCTTACAAGCAACGTGTTTTTTGCCTTGTGTTACGGAGCCCTTTGTGTGCGAGCCCGACTCGCACTAGGCCGGATTTTGGAACGAAGTTCTTTAACGGAGCTTGCGGTAGGAGTAAATTCGGAGAAATCGTCACGTAACGAGAAAGCGTTATGCGACTTCTTAACACACAATAATAAGAGGCAGAGAGAGAGAGAGATTGTTTTTATGGTTTTGAGGGTGCTGAAGCCGATACTAAAAATCCAAGATGGCGGCTGCAAAATTATAAAATTTTTCGTCATGTTTTAATTTTCGCAGCCGCCATCTTGGATTTCCATTTTGAACTTCGCTCCTACCGGGGGTCCCTCAACCCCGCACGTTTTATTTTTTTACTACACAGCAAAACAGAATATTGTGCAATAAGTTTTTCGTTCTCATAATACCTATTACAAACCCTAGAAGTGAATATTTTACAATAAACCTTTTAGAGGAAAATTCCATAAAAATAAAACATCTGAAGGATTGTTGGGAGACAGCGAAAGAGTCTAATTAATTACTTAGAAAACCTTTACCATTATAATTGCCTCTTCAGTACGAGAGTACATATTAGCGGACCGTTTAAATAACTTTTTCGCGGAAGCCGAGAGGTCTCATATCAAAGCCGTTCAGCTCAAATTATTTCAATGAATTTCCAACAAAACCTTCATTATTGTGCTCGAAGTCCGTCGTGGATAAATTAAAATTTATTGAATGGCGAGGGTAGTTAAAATTTTACTGTGATATTCATAAAAGAGGTATTTAATCCCTCGACAACAGACGCGACATGGCGTCGATGTCAGATACTCTTACGTTTATACTGAGAAAACACCGTGTAAAGGCGATAAAACATTTACGAACTTTCCATTTTTGGCTTAAATCCGTTTTAGTTTTATAGATGCAGTAGATGTGATCTATCTTTATTATAGATTTTTTTATGACTGAGGATGCAACTTCAAAGCATCGATAAATTTATTTCGTACGCCAGAAAGTTACTACCATAAATAAAAGCCAGCTCGTTAAACAGTTGAATTTATTTTCGTACCAGCCACTAACTGTAACCAAAATTAAAATCAAAGCCAAATTCTGTTCCGTCGGGAAACACCCAAGTGCTCCCTTCACCACAAACTAGCAATTATGACGAACCTCACTATCCATACCTTTTAGCACGTAGTAACTCGACTATTCGCCCTCACATCAACGAGAACTACTTACTCAGCTACGGCATCTACTTTCCTTTAAGGATTTTACTAGCTATAAATTACTGGCCCAGCAGCTCCCGTCATAGAGAGAATCATTTTGTTCTAAAGGCGCGTTTAGATGAATCTAACATAGAACGGGGATAAAACTATGACATTTTGCTTTGTTATACTTCCAATAAAAAACCGGCCAAGTGTGTGACCGACCACGCACAATGAAGGGTTCTGTAATTGGGATAAATTTATCCCAAGAACAAAGGTAATCATTATTTACTTAACCTTTCCTTATTTTTTGGTCGCTTAGTGGGCTGCTCTTGTTGCGGAACCCTAAAAATGGAAATAAATTCAAATGTCCTTATATTAACGCTCTTTTAATTATTTTTATTTATTAGACACCTCCTATTTACTGCAACAAAAATTATGATGCAATTATAATATTTTCAGAAGTAACCGTGGGCTAAAGGGGGATGCGCTAAGTTAGCCCGCGAAATTCAAATTTTCTTACGTTTTTTGCAATTTTGAAGTTTACTTCTAAGTTCATTTATAATTTTATTTCATGAAATAGACATTCAATAGGATTATATGAACTTAGAGGGTTGTATTAATGGTTTTTATGATTATAATTCTGTAAATAGATACATACTTGTTACGATCGCGAATCATATTTTGTTCAACATAATATAACACACTGACTCTGACCTGCAAATTGCAGAAAATAACGTAAGAAAATTTGACGGACTATCCTGACGCTTCCCCTTAATAATCCAGTCTTAGCTGAATACATCAATAATTCAAAATTAAATGTAATGTTGCAATACAGTAACTAATGAAAAAACTAGCTCTAGACTAATGGTCAACAAATAGACTTCTATGTCTTTCTCAAAACCAAGGACAGTGTTTATCGGCCTTTGCTAGATTGAAATAGCTACCTACATTCTGTTACTGGCCGCAGAATTCCTTTGATAAATGGTGAGCTTCGTCTATAGACAGCTATTTCAAACTATTTGAAACTTTAGAAACTATGGTGCACAGTGGTTATTATTATTATTATTAAAAGCCTGTGATATCCCACAGCAGGGCTAAGACCTCCTACTCCCTTTCCACTTATCTCTGTTTAAAACTGCTAAGGACCAGTTCTTGTTTAAGGTGCATGCTCCAAGGTAGCCCGCGAAATTAAAATTTTCTTACGTTTTTTGCAATTTGCTGGTCAGTACTAAGCTGTACTTTGATTAAAATATGATTCGCGGCCGTAACAAATATGTATTTACAGAATTATAATCATTAGAATTAGTGATACAACTTTTTAAGTTAGCATAATCCTAAAATGTCAAGATTTCATAAAATAGTCATTCAGTAGGATTACTTGATCTTAGAGAGTTGTGTTGATGACTTTTATGATTATAATTCTGTAAATACATATTTGTTACGGCCGCGAATCATATTTTAATCAACGTACAACTTAGTACTGACCAGCAAATTGCAAAAAAACGTAAGAAAATTTGAATTTCGCGGGCTACCTTGGAGCATCCACCTTAAGACATCTAGCTTATCCCGCCATCTCCGTCTGAGTCTACCGCGATGTCGCTTGCCATCAAGAGGGACCCATTGGGTCGTAATTTTGGTCCACTGACATGCAGTTGATGTGTCCAGTGTGATTTTAACGTGGCAGATTTCCATGTGGTGGAAAGGTGACATAATGTCATTTTCTTTTGTTTCTTGAAACTACCGGTGATTATGTGATACTACTACCAACACGTAAAGTTTACTTTTAAAGTAACCGTGTTTAGGTCCGATACCATTTATGAAACGGAGTGTCATACTAGCATTTTAGTAGTATAGTATTCCATTAGCTCGGTGATACTACTACGGCTCTCTACTGTGAAGACAGCCCTAGTGAGCCCTAGTGACCCTAGTCACGTCTGAAACCGCCCGCAGTCCCGCATCGATGAAATAAAACTCCTAATTTAATTCCTCTTTGCCTTCTACGATATTTTAAAAAGTAAAATAACTGCGATAAAACTATGAGAGAAGAAAGTAACGAACTTTGACCTGTTAGCCGCGACTTCGAGCTGAAACTTATTTCTTCTTGTATTGATTATGACGCGTCTCGTTGGGAACCAATGAGTATTGGAATTTAATTTCAGTGGTACGCCCTCGGCACTCGGTGAAGTTGCCTGGGTAATTTGAAATAACATTGTTGTGTGCTATGCTTATACTGTTCACAAATCCAACTAAACTATGATAATAAACTATTAGTTATTAGAGAGTCAACAACCGCTGTTTGTTAAAGTTTAGGCTCCACAAATATTTGATGTGGATCATCGATTATACATAGGTAGCTTGATTACAATTAAATGGTTCGGTTGCTTTATTCTGTATTTGTCTAATATCTAGGGTAAGATTGTGCAAGCGTAATCCCTAAGGGAGAACTACTGTAGTTTTAAGGGCAATGCAAATTAATCAAAATATTTTGCGCCCACTGAATCTTTATTTATAAGCTATCAACCAGCATTCATAGCAATTTACCAGCACCTAGCTGGTAAATTGCCAGAGTTTCTCTAAGAGATTTTTTTAAAGATATTGGTATTCTCACGGTTGCATCACAATTCATCTTCGCCAACATCCTATATATTAAGCAAAATTTACACTTGTACACTAAAAACAGTGATATTCACAGTGTTAACACTAGAAATAAGGACTAACTACGTGCCCCCTTTCACCGGCTTAATATGGTGCATAACTCATTTGTTGGGCTTGGTATAACCTTTTATAACAAGATACCCTCTTCTTTGCTAGACTTGCCTTTTAATGCGTTTAAAGCTCAAGTAAAATCCAACCTTTGTTCAAAGGCTTACTATTCCATCAACGACTATGTACTTTCACGATAAGAATAGTTGGTCGCCCTAATTAACTCAAAAAAATGTTCATGTTCTTTCTCCAGAGTTATTTTTTTTTTTTGAGGATGGGAAATCATCAAATGACTCCTCCCGCTCTGGGTGGAGCAGGAGGGAGTGTCAGACTCTTACTGACTAAAACCCACCCGTGTTCCTTCCTTAGCCCTTTATGTTCCAGGGCAGCGGTAACCCTTTCGGACAATCCCGCTACCCTCCAGAGTTAGCTTAGGTACTGACAGGTTACTGTCATTAGTATTAACTCATTTATTTATTTCACATCGATGGTCCTAGTTCATCATCTGTGACTGCAAGTGACAGCTATGTGACGAACCCAGCAATGCATAAATATGTAAGCTGGCCCGCCCTTTATGCCTGGAGGCTTTTATTTAGGTAGTAAGTTTTTATTTTTATTTTAATTAATTATTTTTTAGCTTGAGTACGTATAGTTTTTATTATATTTGTTGGTATATTGGCGTGGCTAGCTGACATATGGCAAATAATTTAAGTTTCTTGTAATGTTAATTACTGAACATAGGTTCCTAGTATTGTATACATGCAACTATATTCTAACTAAACAGACAGCTGTGCTGCTGGGGAGTTTGTTGCGCCACTTCTTCTTCATAGCGATAGCACTAGGAAGTGGTGAAGGGCGGGCGTTTTTGGGGAACTCTCTTTTGTAATTTTGACGTTCGAAAAGTGCTGATTCTCAGCGTAATTTGAATAAATGACTTTTGATTTTGATTCATAAAAGCGATAATTTTTTTTATCTATAATGGGTATTTTAGTGTTTTACAAAAAAGTTCCTTCGTTACGCTTAAGGGGTAGCTAATTCGTATAGCCTAACGGCCGAACCCAATAACCTATCGACAGATCGCTACTGACGGTAGCCAGTATAATTATAACTGTTAGTATAACATAATCATACAGATCGCTACTGATATAGATTATTGGGACGTTAAAACCAGAGATAGGTAGGTTTTTCTACCTCCAGTATGCCAAAACTGGTGATAGATACCTATATAACTGGTAATAGATAGGTATCTATCACCAGTTTTGGCATACTGCACCTTATTCTATGTACGACGTACGCCGAACCCAATTACCTAATTGGGTTGTACGTCGTACTTAGAATAAGGTGTCAATTACAATAATCTAGAGAATAATTAAACACGACGTCGTTACCACCAATCAAAAACTACAAACAAATAATTTCTCAGGGGATCAAGTGACATTCTTCTCTTTTTGGAGTCTCCCTTACTTATTCACACATCAGGTAATTGATAATGTTCCTCGAAATTCCTTAGTTCCATATAAATTAGGAAGAAAGTAGACTCTAAATGAATTAAATGTTGTTTCAATATAAGTTATCGTTCATTTGTGCTGCATTCCTTTGCCATATTTTAAGTCATTATTATTTTGTTCCGTTCTCATGGTACGATTTAGGAATTTTCTGCAAGTACGAATTAAGCAACTGGGTCTTCAAATTTTTAAATCAAAACCACAGAAATAACATTATGAAATAAACCATTGTTGGAATATCACTAAAATAGCCATGAACAAAAATGATATCTTTCTCGTCATATACTTTTCAGAAATAGCTTTCAGACGTGCACGAGGATAGTTTAGCAAAATCTTAATTTTATTTATTTATTCATTTAATACTTCAAGCACATACATGTACAGGATGAACTTAATGCCATAGGCATTTTCTACTAGTCAACCTTTGAGTGATGTAGTGACAAACAGTGGTAGGTGCAGTCATGAAAATTGAGGAATCAATATTTTAAATATAAGGATACGCATAAACCTATTAAAACTATCATCATCTGCCTACCCTTTTCCCAACTATGTTGGGGTCGGCTTCCAGTCTAACTGGATGCAGCTGAATACCAGTATTTTACATGTAGCGACTGCCTATCTGACCTCCACAACCTAGTTACTGGGTAGGTAATACGATAGGTACGCCTTGGTAAGACTGGTTGTCAGACTTTCGGGCTTCTGAATACCCGTAACGACTGTCAAAGATCCACGAATGACAGCCGGGACCAACGGCTTAACGTGCTTTCCGAGGCACGGAGGGGTCTCGGTATGTAAAGATGGTCACCCATCCACAGACCAACCACGGCAAGCGTAGCTTAACCTGACCGATCGACCTGTGCGGCTGTTATTATTTAGCCACGGGCCCCTGTGACCTATTAAAACTATAAATATAATATATACCTAATTACATATAAATATAATATTAATTTGTGATGTTTTGTTATATCACGGGACTAAATAGCACATTTCTACATCATTACAGGTCAGTTTTTATATTCAGGAGAGCTGATATTGCTGCAGTACGACCTAAGCGCTGCTATATCTAACGCAACCTTACCCTAATAGTCAAAAAAATTATAATGTATCCAACAAAGTTTCTGCTACCGAAAAAGTAGAATTATAAACTCTATTACGTTTTATAAACGTCATGTTCATTATGTGCTATTACGCTATTTAATTCACATCCGACATAAACGATGCATCACTTCTGCTGTCACCATGTATGACAACAATCTATTGAGCTAAACGGTGTTACATAATGCTGAAGTAGCGTCGCCATTACCCAGCTCCCTGCATGCGAGCAGAATAATGACCCATTTCCTCGCATCATCCCAGCCCGGTAGTTTTGCTAGATGTGCACACTGAAATCCGTATTCTGTATTGTACACAACTCGTGTAATTACATGTAATAGAGCAATCATAACATAAACACAAGACGCTAAACTATTCTGCTCAAGTACCTAAATTATACATCTTTTATAATATCCTTTAACCTACCCCAAGCTCACGTCGGTTTTAATCGAATGAAAAATATAAACCTCGACTTAACGGATTCAACTAAATGCGAAAGCGACGTATTGAGGGCAGAGGTCAAGAAAGTTGCAAGCTTCAATAAAAGAAGGCAACAGAACAGTCATTCCCGACCTAGATAAGACTAGCTACACTTGCTTATACTAAAATGTGCCACACAATCTCAAACAGAAGAGTGTTCGCCAATAACATAAGATAGAAGTAGAGTGCATTGCGCGCCACGACTTGCACTACGGAATTTCAAACGCTGAGTTCACCGAATTCACCTATTACCAGGGCTGTAAAACTGAGGGCAATAAAAAGAACTTTATTTTCCCGATCTTTGGGCCGTAAAAGAGTAAGCATCGCTTTACTATGTAATTCCTTTTTACGCTCATTCGTATGACGTTCGCAGAAAGGGAATTCGTGTCCGTAGGAAACGTTTTTGAGCGCGAGCGTTGCGTAAAATTTAAATTGGCTCGTTTTCCATTTTGCAAATTGTACGTGGTTTACGTACCTGGTCGAGATATTATTACCTTTGTACCTTCATGAACTGTTTCTCTTCAAATATTAAGAGTTGTTGTCTAAGCTGGCTTACAGTTGCGAAGCGGACGGCCACTGGACTTATTCCTTTGATCGATCTATTGTGTTAGTTTTTGTTAGGAACCGCCTTCACAGTTTGTCGTTGTTGCCAGTATCATTGTTGAAATTATTTACTGACTTCAAAAGCATTATTTACTTCAAAATAGAATTGTTCTAATTTCTATGAAAATAAATTCGTGTTCTACGGGCTTCTTCTCGCTATTATTGTAATCCAAGTGACCCTTGCTTTAAGTACATTAAATTTCATCTATTGTTGTTTTATCTGCTTTAAAAGCAGACCATTGTTCTTCAGATCATTGTTCCATCTTTTTAATTCACCCGTGACTTTAAAAACGGATTAGCCTTTTTTCCTTAAAACACCTTACCTCACAAAGGAGAGGTTGGGGAAAATCATTAACTTTCGGATTTTGTATGTCTGGGCAATGTCTAAAACTTTATTATATTACCTATAGGCTTACATACTACATTCAAAACATAATTTCAACTAAAAATGTCAAAGCACTACAATCTTGGTCGGTAAACATAAATATACGGTAGCGATATTTTTATCGGAGACGTAGCTACATCGCGATCCAAGTTTAAAGTAAATCTAGATCCAGAATATATATGCAAATCGAATAGATACCTACTTTATATTACTTCAGCAAGTTTTAAAATATGAAACAGCTAATATTCCTCTCATAACGAGCGTTTGAAGCCTGCAGTCGTCTTCATCGTATGAAATATGAAAAGAGTCCTTTGATATAAACACACATTTCTCTTCCCGCGAACCTAAAAAGCATCTAAAAATAAACCTTATAAAAATGATTACGTGACGTTCATTTAAATGCGCGTCCTTCTTTTCTCTCTTAAAGTTATTTAGTTGGAATAAAACCGTTATTACAAAACAAAATAGCCTTCGCATTATTTGTACCGTGTGCGTGTCTTTTATTAAGTATAAAACTTGAGAAGCTGTGGGGGGAATACCGATGAGTTCAATCACATAACTCGAGAGTAAAAAGGGTAGCCCTTCGGAAGTTTGTCGCTGAAGCGCGGCGATGTAGGCCACATGCAAATTGATTGGACATGGATTGAAACCGCCGCTCGCACGTAAACAACTAAAGAAACAAACAAAACATAAAAATCCATTATTATTTTGCCAATTTTCGCTGCAATATCGTTTTTTGTTTACTGCCCTTTAGAGCCGAATAACAGTGAATAATAACGACCGTCTCACAGTTTAACTTGAGCAACATGGAAATATTATTTTCTTTATCCTCTCCATCCCTTTCTTTTCAATCCGGTCTCATTGCGCAATTAAGTAGACTTCTTTCTTGTCGGGCAATTAAATCTCAAACCTAGACGCTTTAGATAAAACCTTTTATTGTCCTAAAAGTGTTAAAAGTGGCATTAAAACGTGAGATAGGTACGTAGTCGACTTATTGATTCGTTCATTTCCACGGCGGGCGTCGCGCGTCGCGTGCGGTTTTCTAACAAGTTGAATATTTCACTGTGCCAGCGCATCGGGAAACTTTCCCTATAAACTCTCGGCAACCACCGACTCGTTTCTGCGAAAGAATTTGAAAATACTTGACTATTGCTCGCCTTTATACAAAAGGCATTAAAGTCATTACTTGCTGAGGTGCCGTGTTTATAGATTGTTTAAACACCTACTGTGTATTCTTTGCAATAGTTCTGTTGCAGAATGAACAATTAAAACTTATAAGTGGAAATTCACTTAAATAGAAGTCAACGGTGGATAATAATAATTGCTCCCGGAGACTCTTGGAGCAAAACTCGTTAAAATCTAGTGCTCTCCTCGCTGGCAAACGGGCAGCGAGCGATTGGGGGGCGACGCAAATCAAATCAATGGCGTTTTTGTGAAAATCGCTTGTTTCACTTGGTACTAATCCAAACACAGGGGATTTTATTACAACGTGTTTTATAACTGAAATTCAGACTAGGTACGTACATAGTTCTATCATTATTGTAATAATACTCTGACTGTCGAGAAAATAATGGTATGGTATTGCAGTGTTTGCCAATCAGCATAGTGCTTGATTAAAATCATCCGATATTTGTCGGAACTACGTGATAACATAATTTATTGGTGTAATTTACCCAAATTTACATAGGTAAATTTGAGTAAATTACACCAATAAATTAGGGACACGGGGCACCGGGCTATAGAGCCCGGTGCCCCGTGTACCCGGAGTCATGATTCTCTTACTTAAACATAAGAGACCAAAATGTGGGTGTACTAAATAGGTACACACTGCCTAATCTTTCAGGGAAAACAGGCGTGATGTTATATGATGTTATATCCAAATTTTAGGGAAATTTTGAAAAATTCCTGTACCTATCCATTAAATAATCACCCAGACCAGACCGATTCCAATAAGGGCACCGTAAAATTTTCCTCCAACAATTTGAGCAACAAAACTGTATTTAAAGTCTTTTTAATAACCAACGAAGGTGAACGAGCCTTCACTCGCTAACGTTCGCAAAATATGCTCTCGAATTTTTCGGTAAAATTCCGAATCACGACAGTCCATCGATCATCTATTAACGAACTTATCTTGACATCCTAAAAGAGTTGACGCGGGAATTTCAACGAATTTTACATTAAACAGGTACAAACTCCATTAATATCTGCTCGAGGTGAAAATAAAAAGATAATGAATTCATTAATTACCTCAGCGACGGTCGTTAGTTCCTTTGTCTAGGTACCTTTGTACTAATAACAAGCCTTTTACTCTTTACTTAACTCGCGAAAATAGTTGTTCAAGTCTTTTGATAATCCTGGTCTTATATTATTTTGCCTTTACAAGTATTACAGCTTCCATTTATCTCGCGTTAGGAAACGAATTGGGAAGATAAAGGACGCCAGAATTTAAATAATACCTACTGATATACGTATACTGTATGACTTTCATCGCAAATAGACAACCCTTGAGGCGAGTTATAAGTCTCGGGTTACCAAAAAATCCAATATCTTCAAAACGACGTTTTCACGGAAACTTTTGCCTCGAGGGCGCGCCATTTTTTTGTTACCGAAACACAGGAAATATTCAGACAGGAATTACTTATGTAGTGCGCGTGCTCTCCGGGGAAGTATTGAAGAATAGCCGCCGAGCTCCGCTGCGCTAACTTTTGATTTACGATCTTACCTATTCTTGACCGACTACCAACATCGAAAAAATAGGTCATTACTTACATTTAACAGGTGAAATATAATATACCTAATTACGACTTCTCTACGTATTATTTCGTTTTTATCGCAATAAGGAAAGTGTTGGAACGCTGAAACAAAGAGAGTTCCGGTCAAGCTCATTATATCTGTTAGTCGGGGTGGAAAAAGTGAAAAATAATGATATTATCTGAATATCGTTGCTATGTTACTTAATGGATTTCTGATTATTACGCCGATCGTACAGCTTCGTAATAAGTGGCAAATGAAAGGAAAAATTATTAGGTAATACATATTTTATGTGCCTTGATCTACGTGCGTGTTTGGACTTCAACCCTCGATCACTACTTTCACCCCGTGGTTTATTCACACGTGCAAAATGACTCACTTTTGAGTCGCTCTAAGTGAAATCCGCTGTACCTTTATGAATTCTTTATTTCTGGTACTTTCCTTAATTCTATTTACACGAGGATTTTTCATTTCTGAACCTCATCTTTCCGCAACCTCCTTTCTCAACCTCTTTTTTGGGAAATCATCATATGACTTCTCCCGCTTTGGGCAGAACGGGACGGGAGTGTCAAACTTTTACTGACTAAACCCCACCCGTGTTCCTTCAGTTGCCTGTGCCACAGTATCTCTTTCGAACAACCCGCGGCCCTGGCAGGCATCGGCCCTAGCGGACCCCGTCAGTTCGTGCTGACATCTCTTTGAGGCCGTCGACCCGGGCCTGGTCCTTGCCGCCCGTGCCTAATACGGTGACTCCCGAATTCTGAACCTCCTGTTTTGATACTTTTCGTTGGATACTAAATAAAAAAATTGCTGTTTCATACATGTTCACCGCAGAAGAATTGCACTTTTCTAAGAAACAGTTGAGTTTTTTTGGTAACCGACGAAAAATTTCTACGTTATAGAGTCTAGAATAATGTGCTGAATTCATGGTTACAGTTTGTGCATCCTGTATAAGTTTATATTGCCTTTTTAGAGTTCCGTAGCCAAATGGCAAAAACGGAACCCTTATGGATTCGTCATGTCTGTCTGTCTGGCCGTCCGTATGTCACAGCCACTTTTTTCCGAAACTATAAGAACTATACTGTTGAGACTTTGTAAGTAGATGTATTCTGTGAACCACATTAAGATTTTCACACAAAATAGAAAAAAACAATAAATGGGGGTTCTCCACACTTAGCACTGAAACTCAAATTTTTTTTTTTTCATCAAACCCATACTTGTGGGGTATCTATGGATAGGTCTTTAAAAACGATATTGAGGTTTAGGAATAGTTTGCGCGAGAGACACTTCCAAGGTGGTAAAATGTCCCCCCCCCCCCCCCCTTGTAACTTCTAAATTATGAGAATGATAAAACTAAAAAAATATACGATGTACAATTACCATGTAAACTTCCACCGAAAATTGGTTTGAACGAAACCTAGTAAGTAGTTTTTTTTAATACGTCATAAATCGTAAACCGCAATTTACCTTTCATTCAATCAACTCAACGGAACCCTTTTTTTTTTGAGGATGGGAAATCATCAAATGACCCCTCCCGCTCTGGGTGGAGCGGAGGGAGTGTCAGACTCTTACTGACTAAAACCCACCCGTGTTCCTTCCTTAGCCCTTTATGTTCCAGGGCAGCGGTAACCCTTTCGGACGATCCCGCTACCCTGGCAGACTTCGGCCCTATCGGGCCCCATAACTTCTGCTGACATCTCTTTGAGGCGCGCGTGGAACACATACACGCCGTCCGGCACGGGCCTGGTCCTGATCGGACGGTGAGTTACCCATTACTCTCCGCCCGCAGGCCCGCGCCTACGGTGGCCGGGAGTCGTCACGCGGCTCCCGACGCCCGGAGCGTCTCCCGCGGCGGCTGAGGCGTGAGGTGCGTTCCCTCGCCCACCCCGCCACCTCCTTCGCTAGCATGACTGCTTCGCAGAAGAAGGCGACTGCCTCCCACTCCCTCTCGCCTCGGACCATGGCTTGAACCAGGGCCGGATGCGAGAGGTCGCCGCCGCTGCCGATCGCCTCTACGAGGACACGGCGCCGGCGGTGCTCTGCCCAAGCAACCCTTCATGGGCGAGTCGGACTCCTACTTGGCCGCTTTTTTAGATTAGAAAAAATGAAAAGATAAAGTGCAACATTTGGACCAGGAGACATCCTTAATCGAATGACTGCATAAAATATAAATATTTACGTAAAACTCAAGTAGTTTTCTGTGATGTAAAAAAATATGTATAACATTAAAAGGAATAGTAACCCATTTATAAACACGTCACCCTATCGATATTTACTGAGCTTCGAGGAAGGCCAATGCGATGTATAAATAAGTCAATATATTTTCTTGTAAAAATCCCATGCATTTATGGGGTGATAAAATTTTCTTTGACATTTTCGTGAACGAAAATATCGGTTGTCTGTGGCCGGGAAGCGGCCCACTGTAAATTGTGTTGAGGTGACATTTTGTAAGATATTAGTGCTACAAACAATAACAAAATGCTATCTTGGGTTTGAAATATTGTTTTGTTAAAATATAGGTGTGCTATAACATTGTGCAGTGGTGTGAACTTCTTGTGAAGGAGTTCTTCAGGAGAGGCACTGCTGAGAATATACCAATCCGCTGTGAAGATCAGCTAGTCAGAAATCCAAAATTTGCAGCATCACTTACATTCTTATAGGTAAATGTTTCTGCCCGCGACATCGTTCACGTGACATTAATAATTTTTGTATTTTTCGAAAATACAAATAGTACACCGTATGTACCGTACTCTTTATTATGTACACCGTATAAATTACAGGCATAACTAAAGAATTAAGAAGAATATAGAATTAAATATTGTATAATGAGTAGCCTGAATTATTTCTTATAGAATAACATCCGGTGTCGCCAGTGAAAATCGGTCCAGCCGTTTCAAAGATTAGTCGAAATAAAAAGACAGAAAAAAAATTAAATTGTTTTTTTTTTTTTGTTATGAGTAGTACTTTCGTATACATTTAGTAAAAAGTTGTTATTGTGACATTACAAACAGACACTTAATTTTTTTATTTTTTTTTGTATAGATTGGTCATATCATCACTTCAAAGAGCAAGGTAATATAGACGAAGCAATGAGCTATCTACAAAATAGCTCTTAAGAAGATTCGATACGTGGGTAGCTGTCGATACGATCAACTAGGAAACGCTTCGGTGCGCCAAAAAGCGCGTAAAGTGATTTCCTCGAGACGCGGCGCGAGGCTGCGTAAAAATTGATACCCTACAGTGGTTTAACGTACCTACACGTACGTACCTACAGATTCGTACAGGAAAGGTTGCTATATACAGTTAATTAGTAGGTGAACACTTTGGTACACCGTTACCGCTGTAGCTTTTAAGGTGTATGGATCGTAGTACGGCTGAAGGCAAGTTTTAGCATTCAATAGCTTCATTTTGGGTGCTCAACGACAATTTGTTAGTTAAATTATATTGTTTCTTTATGTTCTTTTCACTAATTATTATTAACATCGTAATCTGTGAAGAACTCATGGCGCGAAATTCTCGTTAAGAAGTTCCAAAGTAGGTATTTTGTGAATAATCAATAATAATCCCCTGACCGGTCAGGGGATTATTATTCGGTCACGGTGGCCAATTTCAACGGAGATTAGCCAGCTTCGCAGGAGATATTATAGTACACAAGTGTGTGCGCAAACACAGGTGTACTGCAATAAACAATACCAAATAAACGACAGTCCTACTAATATTATAAACGCGGATGGATAGATGGATGGATGTTTGTTATAAAGGATACTTTTTATTCCGATATTCCCACGGGATCGAAACTTATGCGGGTGAAACCGCGGGGCACAGCTAGTTCCTTTATAAGTTGAACTCCTTACACCCGTTCATGACGAGACAACGTCACTTCCATGTACCGTGGTAATGCACCAGTTTATTTATGTATAGACGCC
Organism: Apamea anceps; assembly: GCA_951799955.1. NCBI lineage: Eukaryota > Metazoa > Arthropoda > Insecta > Lepidoptera > Noctuidae > Apamea > Apamea anceps. The sequence goes on from OX637501.1 coordinate 9,131,955, forward strand.
AGCAGGTCAAGCTACCCGAAACTGTCAAATTTTCCCAATCAACCTTGAACCTTAATGATTTGGCGATAAAGTTGAAAATCTTTTAAAGAAATTTGACAGATTGTAGTAGCTTGAGAGATTGTTGCTGGTGTCTGTACTTCCCAAGTTTTTGTGCACAGAGCTCGTTCTCTCGTGACTTTTACAGTTATTTAAACACACTTGAATATCAATTTTGTAAAGAGCAGCGTGGAATATGCAAGTCCAAAATATTTAATGGCTACAGGAAGCCTTATTGAGCGAAAAGCAACAATTTTAAAGTTGTGCATTAAATTTATAGAGTACTTAGGCGAGGTAGTGTTGCAGAAAGGTGAAAAGAACCCCGTGCGGTGCAATTACGCTCCCGCTAAATTATTATATTTCCGGAATTATACTGTTTGGCTATAAAACTTTGTTTAATTCTCGACTTTTATTTGTTCAAAAACCAATTTTATTTCAGTGTTTTAGTTTTATTCCCTGAATTGTGTATTATCGTATGTGAATGGGAATTTTTAATTTACGCACTGGCTTTCCTTTCAAAGAGCCAGTTCATAAGTATTTTCTTTCTCTCGTCACAGCACAAGCCTATTGAGGGTTAAAATAAAAAGTATTGTACACCTTCCTACCATAGTGCATGTATTTTGATCAAAAATATCATTGACTCTAACTAAACTCGATATGACGAAGAAGAAGACTCGTAAAATAACCTCTCAAAATATTTTCAAATGCCCACAAAGAGACTTTGGTCAAAGACGAAGCAACTAGATATAAAACTGCGTAATATGTACTGGCTAATCGGACGCCACTCACAAATAAGCAGACATAGCAAGTTGTTAGTATACAAAGCCATCTTGAAACCCATATGGACTTACGGCATACAACTCTGGGGTACAGCCAGCAATAGTAACATAGAGATATTGGAAAGTTTTCAAACAAAAACACTGAGGGCTATCTTTAACATCCCCCAATACATCAGTAACAAGATCATATACCTTGATATAAAACTACCAACTGTCAAACAGGAGATATCAAAATATAGCGACACTTACCAGAAAAGACTATCAAAACACAAAAATGAGCTTGCTGTCAGACTGAGTGGGAACCAAGGTCTCCAATATCGAAGACTAAAGAGACATAGTGTACCAACTCTTCAGGATAGATTCTGATTCGTCAGGATGGAATGAGACACTCATCTGAGAAGTGTCTCTCCAAACTAAAAGCCTTAACCAGATAAAAATATCAGCCAAAACAGTGGTTTATTGTTGTGTGCAACAGATTGCCATGGAGCAGAGATAGACAAAAAAAAAATGCCCACACACTTCAAATCTAAGATGCACATTCTACCCACCATTCTACCATTGGTGCATTTGTAACGCCGCGACTTACGAGTTGTAGGCCGTAAGGTCGAATCCAGTCAAGCGCTTTGTGTTAAATACGTTAATGAAGGAAAACATCGTGTGGAAACATATCCTAGATCTAAGATTCGAAGACATGTGACATCTACCAACCCGCACTGGGCCCGCGTGGTGGATTACGGCCCACTCACTCTCAGTGAGAGGAGGCCTGTCCTAGTGGGATAATTTTTTTTTTTTTTAATATTGCCCCACACTAGGAATTTCTCCTGTATCGTGGGTGCGTTTACAAACATTTAAACTCATATACACAAAAAGCCAGACCCAAAACAACTACTGGTAGGTCATACAAATATCTGTTCCGTGCGGGAATCGAACCCGCGACACGCAGCGCAGCAGTGCCACTGCGCCAACCGTGCCGTCAATCATTAAAGGCTGATTATGTCGTTCTCTTTAGAATGCGCTGCATATTAGATTTAGACGTTTATAGACAAATTATGTTACAAACAGCAACTACCACTCGTAAAAAACAAACAAATGGATAAATAAATAAAATAAATTACGTGGAGGCTTCCACGTAATTTATTTTATTTATTTCAGGCATCAAGGCCCATATAAACACATACAATACAATATTAATATAACTTAAAAATACTATAAATAATCCATAACCCATTCAATTGCCATTCTTTATGTAAACAACGCTACTAAAATTCAGTGTCTCGATACATAACAACTCAAGTTTTTAGCCCAGTGGCTTCCGGCCACAACGGTGGCCACCCGATGTCTCCCAAGGGCGTCGTAAGGGCGAAGTAAGGGATTATGTCAGGGACAGGGGCATCTACCCTACCTGTGACCCAGTGACAGCATATCGTGATTATCTATTCCACCTCGCCAACCTTGCGAGGATTGGGGAGTGAAGAACCAGTGTAACAGTGTTCTTGCTAAAGTGGTTTTGCAATATTTATTTTTCTTTGAACGATATCTCTCAATCATCTGGAAAGGTTACGTAGAAAGTTAGATCAGAAAGATTCGCGGAACTGTTAGTTATTCCAAATGTATGAATAAAGCTATTTTCGTTGCTTCAATTATAGACACGTTCCCTGAACTTATGTAACGTGAAGTAAAAGTTATGTCCAAATAAGTTGTACATGTTACTGTATAATTATGAACATCATTAGTTTATAATCTGTCTCACAGGATTCGGACTATCGAAAAATTGTGAACTGCTAGAAAGCATTTACAATTTAATTAAATTTTTAGATAGTTTATAATCTGTCCATGGCAAACCGATTAATTGTGAACTAGTATCAAACTTCTATGCGACGGATCGCACCTTACGCTAATACTAAATAGCCAAGTAACTGCGACCAACTTGGAAGTAGATTGGTCGCCGTTCGCAACGGGGTTGGTCACATTTCTAAACTAACCTACTAAATTATAAATTTAGTTTAATGAGCAGTATTGCAATATTATTATGTGTGAGATTTTTATTTCAATACTAGCTTCTGCCCGCGGCTTCGCCCGCGTGGATGTCGGAAATTATCCCACGGGAACGTGCTAACAGGATAAAATGTACCTATGTGCTTCCCCAGAATGCCATCTATCTCGCGGGCCCTATGTGACTAATTACAATAGAAAACCAATTGTGTCTCATTAGTGGTGATTAAGAGGGTACCTATATGATATCTTTACCTAAGTACCTACCTAATTAAAAAAAAAAACTCAATAACAGAAAATTAAATACCTACCTACCTAAATAAACCTATTTCTGATGATAACTAATCTAAACTCAATAAATAAGCAAAATCCCTAAAAACTAATATCTATACGAATGACTAATCCTACCTAACAGTATTATAAAATAACCTACGGTCACTACGTACACTATCAAATATACTACCTATACTTTAAAATTAAAATCTATACCTACGACTTATATAAAAATAAACCTAAATAACTCTAAAAACTAAAAGGAATAAAAATGAACTCCATTGCGGGTGACTTAACTTACGACAAACTTATTATTTGCGGTTGGTACAGTAATCGGGTCTAGGGATCGAACCGCAAAATTAAGTTTGTTTTTTATTGTATATACTTTTCCGGGATAAAAAGTACCCAGTGTGGTGCCCAGGATATTAAAGAATAATTATACCAAGTTTCATCGTAATCGAACCGGTAGTTTTTGCGTGATGCCTGAACAAACAGACAGACAGACAGACAGACAGACAAAAATTTTTTTAATCACATTTTTGGGTTCGGTGTCGGTCTAGTAACACCCCCTGCCATTTATTTTTTTGATATTTTCAATGTACAGAATTTTCACTTCTACAGATTTATTATAAGTATAGATATAGATGATATACGAACCAGGTCGTCTCCAGTGCAACAAAAATATTGTAAAACTTTGATTAGGGGACTGCTACCTGACATATAGGTTTTGTAAAAAACTTAGTTTAGGCACCAGTCTTCCACAAATTAATTATGAAATTGTGTCTGTTGACTAATAATTTGTGGTAAGAAATAAAATAATTTATTTAATTTAAAAAATAATTTATTAACCTTACCACCATTTGGTTGGGGTGTCCTGGCTTAGGTACCGCGACCAATTTGGCTACCGCCAATACCGACAAATTTATATTGTCAGCAGTATGGTACAGTTCACAATTTATCGACAGTTTAGAATCTCGCGAGATACATTATAAACTAACGGTGTTCACAATCATACGGAGACACATAACATTTAGACCCTCATACAAGAACTTATTGTATTTCTGCTATTATACAATGTATTCACTCAACACAAAATGACTCCAAGCCAGCCACATCTTAAACCCAAGTAGAACACGTACACGTTTGTTGCCAACATTAATACATTCAAACTACAATAACAAAGACTTAAAAAATGTATGCAACATGAATCAGTAACGATATATGTACAAAACACATAATAGAACCATTTGATACAAACGTAAAGTTTAATACCTTTGTCACAGAAAGGAAATTGTACGAGTATTAAGGCTATATTATTCAGGACGATATATTATAAAACAGCTTAAACAACATATAAGCCTCTTGGAGTAATGAATACTGACGATAGCAGTAAACTGGCGGTTATCACCAAGCGTCTTCTGCCACAAAGAAAAGAAAACATAATAACAACTGCGATGAAGGAATGAGAAGTGGCTTTTGATTAGGTACAGACGCCAGTAGGTCAAGCTACCCGAAACTGTCAAAATTTCCCAATCCATCTTGAACCTTAATGCTTTAGTGACAAAGTTGAAAATCTATTAAAGAAATTTGACAGATTTTAGTAGCTTGATGTGCTGGCGTCTGTACTTTATGCTTGTAGGTAAAGTCAGGGATTTAAATAAACTACCAAAATGACTTCTAACATAAATTGCCCATATATTCTAATAACAACTTTACTGTTATTCTTTAACATTAAATGTATGAAATGCCTATAACACTGCCATTTGATAAGGAAGTAATTTCCCTGACTGAACTTGAATAGGAAAATTAGCCCAAGATAGTCGAGCTATTTGAATAAATAATTGCAGCTTGACATAGGGCCGACAAAAAAGAAGAATATTTAAACTCTTTTCGTGAAAACTTTTTCGTTTTTCGACCATCAAGCTCATGGTCTACAGTTACCTGCAATACCCAGGGGATCACCTCGTTGTGTTGCCAACCTTATAGACAAAGTTGAAAGTCTTTGTGTCTGTAATTACACCATCAGGAAAACCATGGGTCTTCAGTGGAACTCTGACAACAATGTTGCTAAGAGGCCAAAGTAGAGATGGTACCTATTTTGTATAAAATCGTGCAAATACGACAAAAATAACTTTTAATAAAAACATCAACTACACTGCCGAGCAATGAAAAAGTTCCACCCACAAAATGCTGACAAACACCTTAATATCTCCTAAGACATATAATTTAAAATGTGAACACAATATTTACGTTTTTAGTTGGTAATATTCTGATGCGCTGTTAAATGTACTTCAATATTGCAGACGGCGTCATTAAGCTAGCTTTTCCCGTTTAGGAGTAATTTGGTGCTATGTCACTTGAACTTTTTCATTGCTCGCGAGTGTATTAGGGCAAAAAACCTCTTTTGGCAAAAACCAACGGCGTTATACAATTCTATGAAGGAACACAGAAAAAATGAATTCTCGATACAAAATCGGAACCAAAATATTAAATTATTAGTATACCGTACTACACAAAATGTTTATGAGAATGTTACTCGAGTATCATAGAAAAGTTCCAGGAAAAGTCATGAAACATCAGCTCGGTTTCATATTACTGTTTTTTTAAACATTTATTTATTCTGGAATATTCTTTTACATCATTGTCGCAGGAGAACCAATAGAACCGATATAGCCCGAAGAATCGTGAAACTTAAGAAGCAGTGGGCAGGGCACATTGCCCGCAGAACAGATGGCCGATGAGGCCGAAAGGTTCTGGAGTGGCGACCGCGTACCGGAAGAATATAATGTAATGTTGGAAGGCCCCGCTGAATGCGAAAAGCACAGAACCGGTCAAAGTGGCGATGCTTAGGAGAGCCCTATGTCCGAGAGTGGGCGTTGTTTAGCTAAAGCGATGGTGATGAATATGATCATTGTGGAATAACGTGATAAAAAAGCCAGATCACCAGTTTTGGATTGCAGAATACAATAGATTCAAAATCAAATGATTGAAATTCGTGCTAACAGAAGTAGCTTTTCACGTATTATTTCTAAAGACACGTCCTGTAGTTTGTTGAGGATAGTAATAATGTAACAGATAGATACAGCTGTTTACTAGCGGTATCTATGTTCAACACAACAGCATATGTACTGTTAGGTAAAAACCAATACCATAAACTAGAAACTGTTCCCGAACGCCAGCACGTAGCAACTGCAACTGCTAAGAACGTACAAGAACACACTTTTGAAAGATAAATGATTTAGTTCGCGAAACTAATCCCAACTCTAGTGCCAATGTTCAAGTCAATTGGAACTTTTAATGGATGTTTCCTGTGCATGCAAACTGCTGACTGCAACGAGGCAGTTCCTGTTACATTACATATTAAGTGACTAGTTGCTAACCAGAAACTGAAGCGAGTGATATCGGTAAGGAGTGGTAGTTATTGATCTACCTTATACCCATATATCATATGTATATGGCATTCTACCTATTGAGCTCCTTAATTTCTGAGTTGAGCTATACGATTACATGTGTACACTGACTGGACAGGTCCACTAAAATCTGTGTAGTTGTTTTCTAAAAAGATCATTTCAGACACTAATCTACATGGTCCTTACATGGTCCGACCAAAATAATAGCTAAACTTTAAAATATACTCGTCGGTTCAAAAGAGACTATGAGATTGTTTCGAATTTTTAACCGACTTCAAAAAAGGAGGAGGTTCTCAATTCGACGGTATGTTTTTTTTTTTGTGTGTTTGTTACCGATTTTCAAAATTCTTTTTTTGTTCGAAAGGAGATACTTCTGAAATGGTCCCATAGAAATTTCATCAAAAACGGTTGAGTAGTTTGGTTTTTAAACCAAAATTACTGGCAAAAATTACAACTTAAAAGTGAAAAATAAGAACTTTTTTGCCAAAAAAAACAACCGTCTTCCAAAAACGACACTACAAAGTGAAAAATAACTTTAATTTCGGAAGTCGGTGGCAAACAACGAAAATGCGAACCCAACGACACCGACTTCCGAAATTAAAGTTATTTTTCACTTTGTAGTGTCGTTTTTGGAAGTCGGTTGTTTTTTTTTTGCAAAAAAGTATTTTCTTCTTATAGTAGTCGGATAGGAAAAACTGACTTCATCTAGTTTTTAAAGTATTATTCGCGTGTAGGTGCTTGTATAAACCAACTCTAACAATTAAATATCATGTACTCATTTCTATCTTACAACCAGTTCCAAAATAGCAGTCAGATAGGCAGGCGCGCCATGCAAAATACACCGAACCGCTACACTAACTAGACTGGAAGCCGACCCCAACATAGTTGGGAAAAGGCTAGGCAGATGATGAACCAGTTCTTAAACATACATAAAATTAATAATAATAAAAAAAAAATATTATTATAGGTAATGTTCCCACTGTTGGGACACAGGCCTCCTCTCGGTGAGAGCTAGTGGCCTGTAATCCACCACGCGGGCCCAGTGGGAGTTGGTACTGTTGGTAGATGACACATGTCTTCGAATTTTTGGTTCTAGGATATATGCCGGTTTCGCGGTTTTCGCATCAATGAAAAGTGATAAAGATGGTTTTTAAATAAAATGTATCGAGTCCTCGAATGCGAAAAACCCTCGATAACTTATAAAAATCGGGCATTAGTACTATTAGAAGAAATAATCCCTCGAACTTCCTAACTAAGCTGGATTTTGCTTTCATTTCGTTTTCCTGTAGTAAATTCTGTAAACTGGCACAAATAGATACTTTTGGAAAATATTTTCTAAGAAGTAATCCTATTTTAGATTTAATAAAAATATTTTATGTAGTAAAATGTAGCCTCGTCAGTACCTAACTAAATATATGGTACACAGTATTTTTAAAAGCTTTAATTTGATTCGATACTGAAGTACCATCAACGTTTACTGGTATGCATGACTTTCCACGAAAACAATAAATTGAATATGTTACATCCACAGTAAAAGGTTGTTGAAAAAGAGAGTTCGGTTATTAACAGGTAGCTGTGTTGTACGTTAAAAGCTTCCGGGGACGTTAATAATTACGTATTCTCAGTAAAAAAAAAACCTGTAGGTAAGTAAATATTATGGAAGCATTAAAAATTTGCTGAAAACAGGAAAACACAATTTTATCGATACCATCATTGTTAATTTGTATAATTATGTCCACTGCGATACATCTACCTCACAAGTTCCTGCGGGGTAATTGCGTAACATACTATCAATGGCAATGGGTTTCAGTTTGACAGTCTAACAACATTCATTGCGTTATTTACGTTGTTGAGCAGATACATTTTTCGAACATATGAAGCAATGGATTAGCAGTATCCTTCAAAATGATTCAGATTGTGATTGATAGTGAGTTACGCAATAGGCTAGATGCCTGAAAAATTCTAATTAGTCTATCAGTTAGACTATCAAAAAATATTGGACCCGTATTTTTTCTTTTGTCAATTATATAAAAAAATTATGAAGATATCGTCCGTTAAAGTTCCGCGTGACGTCACGCCTTGCTACACTTCTTAGCAAGGCGTGACGTCACGACCCCCTACTCCCAAAGTTTGACGCGCGTTATCTTTGTAAGTTTTTGTTTGATTGACAAAAGAGAAAAAATACGTCTCCATTATTTTTCGATACCTAATCTAACTAACGGACTAAATATAATAATCATTTTTTTACCCAGGCAACTACCCTATTAGGTGCTGGTAACCGTTTAGTGTCGCAGTGATTCATCAATTCACATACATGAGCCTGAATTCTACAAAACTAAATTAATTCAATTCAATCTTTGCTATTAATTTTCATTGGCATTGTGGCAAAGACGGTTCTATGGGTTAGTAATTTAATTTGAACATTTATATATTTTACTTTCCTCTCCAGCGAATTTCGCAATACACTGAAAGTTCCAAGAAACAAAATGTTCCTGTTCTTGAAAACAGTAACTATGACCTCATCAAGACCGAACTTATAAAACTTTCACGAACTAATAAACACGGGTTAACTAGCACACATTGTTCTTCCATTTTAGGTCACAGGATGAAACTGCCATGGATAAAGCTAGAATATTCATTTGTTAGCAAAGTTGAAGCGTGTGCGGGTTTACGGAAGTCGAAAATAAAAAGTTGTGGCTCCCGAGTGCAGGGCGCATGCGTCAACGGAAGGATACCGCCTGTCCGAGCCGCCAAATTTATGACGAGACTTCCCAACATTGTGAACTTTACTGCACAAACAAACACAGAAGGTTCACAAACAAAATGTAGGAAGTAAAGTCATGCATTTATCATGGCGATAAATCTGTCCTGAATTTCCGCTTCATCCTTTACCGTGTCGCCATCATAAAATATCGTAAAATGACGTCTATAACAATGGTTGCAAAAAACTTTATTTTAGACACTTTTGGACAGTTGTGGCCCCGTGGAAACGGCCGCGACTTACGAATAGTAGGTTCGAACCCTGATAGACGCTTCACTTTCTGTAAATTATTTCATCACCACTGCTCTCAAAACGGTGAAGGAAAACATCGTAAGGAAACCGGCATGTCCTAGAACCAAATACTCGAATTCATGTGACAGTGACATCTGCCAACCCGCACTGGGCCCGCGTGGTGGGTTACGGCCCACTCACTCTCACCGAAAGGAGGCCTGTGTCCCAGCAGTGGGAACATTATGGGCTGATTATGCATAATAACTGCTGGTAAAAACCGGCCAGTAGGGTGTGATTGTTGTAGTCACTGCTTAGGGTGCAACAAACGTACAGTCAACAGCAAAAGTAGATGATCAAAATCAGAAATTCAATACTAATGAATGGAGTTCGCGTCAGGACTGTGTGGCGTCGAAGTGATTCATAAGTATGTGATTGTAAATTATACCAAACATTTACTACTAGTACAGCTGCCATATAGCTGCGAACTCCGTTCATTAGTATTGAATTTCTGATTTTGATCATCTACTTTTGCTGTTGACTGTACCTGCATTAGGTTTCGTCAATTGTCGATACCTCCACCAGAGAGTAAAATTAAATGAAAAATACCTCTATTGTCCAATAAACTTACCATCAGAAGTTAAAAATTAACAGACCCCATGTGAATGGTGTGCGAATTTCATGTCAAAATACATGTCTCATTTTCTGCAGTCACAAAGGTAAGTAGTGATCTATCTGTTCATTGATACTAGGACGGATAACGGCCGAACCCAATAACCTATTTTCAGTTAAAGACATAATTATAGCTACTGACGGTAGCCAGTATAATCATAACTGTTAGAAGGTATAATATAAACATACAGACCGCTACGTATACATACTTATGTGCGACGTTAAAACCAAAACTGGTGATAGATAGGTAATTGGGTTCGGCCGTAAGTCGACCACATGCCGCTCGTGTATTTGAGCACCGTACTCATAGACGAGCTACACGTGTCGGTGATAACCGTCAACGCGTGTCGGAGGCAGTCGCCGACGCGTCAGCAATGCAATTGCCTCTGTTGTCGACGCGTGTCGCTCGCGTGTATAGATAGTGCAATCCACGAAGACGCGCCCCACTACTCCTCCTCCTGACCGTTTACAGTATTTGTGTGCAACGGTTAGGAGTAGTGGGGCGCGTCTTCGTGAATTGCACTATCTATATACACATACAAAGTCGATATTCATGTGCTTATCACATGTAAGGAGTTTTCCTTCTGTCCTTTCTTACATAGTCCTCATGTTCATTCCTTCTACTCGTAATTTCTTTTATCTTCCTGCAACTCGCACGTATGTACTAATGTTAAAGATAAGGGGTTTCAGGGCCCTGCTGCAATTCATTTGAATCAGAATAACACACACTTTAAAAACGAAAGTAGAGGCACTTGTAGTTTTATTAACCTATATCATGAGAAAATGCCTATTTTGGAAGATGTTTGATATTTATTATTTATCTTAGTGATAATCAAATGTATCTGATAACAGGAACGTTTATATCTTATCAATTTCAAGAATGAAATGGTTTATCTTATGTCTTGTAGAAACGGTTAAACGCTTTCTTTCAGGAATTTACCACAGATACTATTTTATCATTTGTCATTTAAGAGCGGGGTCGCCTAGCACAGGTATATCTTTTACTTAAAATGAGGTCCCTATGTAAGATTTACTGTAAAAGTTGTACAAGTTTCTGCAATAAACCTTTTTATTTTATTTATTTAAACTTTTATATGTATGAACACATACATGAAAAACTTTCAGTAATACTTGAAAATACATAATATTATGTCGATTTTCAGATCGATGTAGGTACGTTGTAAAAGCTAAGATTCTTCTTGGCTAATGTTATGTTATCTTATTTGTTGTAATGCTAAATAGAAAATAATGCCATAATCAAATTGGCCTCGACGAATTCACAAGTTAATACTTCTCTTTCCGTTTTAATTCCACCCCAGTTCCCTTCTTTAGATTCTCACCTCAATTCATGATAAATTATAAATCATCAGTTAAACGCAAAATTCATAATTTAATTCGAGTGTAAAATTATTCCTAGATAAAAGGATATAATTTAATTATTGAGGCCCTCAAATTGCCTGAAGCACTCTGCAAAATGGGGCATTAATTGCGTGAACGACTGTCCCACTTGACCGGATACTTCGCGAATTACCCACGGCGCTTATAGCAATCATTAAAATATTTTATGGTGTTCTTAGAAGATATTAAAATATAGGTCTTAGGATAATTAAAGTACATTATATAATTAAATTAAATACAACAAGATATTTTTTTTTTGCTAGTCATTGATGTCCTGAGCAAAGGCTTGTCCTGGGCAATGTGTTGCTGGGGAAAGGCGTTCCTACTCTCCTTTCACCTCTTTCTATCCAGAGCTGCCAAGGACCAGCCTATATTAAAGGAGTCCAGCTCATCCCACCATCTCCGCAAGTAGTTATTTTTATTTAAAACGTTTTGATCCCCAGCGCAGAATGTCAAGTTTGATTGATTTATACACGTTACAAAATGGAGCAGTGCCCTAACGGAATGGTTGCCGAGCGATGGCCCTACGGCCAAGTGGTAGTGGACGACCTACAGAATATCGTGGGGAAGACCTGCACCCTAATTGCGTAACACCCGATCAATCGGAATCGGTTTCGTTTTGACAGTTCAACAACATTCATTGCGTTATTTACATGTTGAGCAGACAATTTTTTCGAACTTATGAAGCAATGCATTAGCAATTTGCTTCAAAATGATTCAGATTCCGATTGATCGTGTGTTACGCAATTAGGGTGCTGGATTAGACTCGCACAAACCAGGAAAGTAGAGCACAAAAAGGAGACGGTCTGTACTCGGTAGTTGTTGGAACAAGGCTGCTGATGATGACGATGACGAAAATGATAACAAAATGTTTTCATGCATGATACAAATGTCTAAACGAATCCATAAAGTCCGTTTCTGAGCTTCGACTACCCTTTCTTACTAATAAAGAAAATAAAGTTGGTTCCCTACTTTCGCTTGGTCTAATTTCCCTTAATTTTCTGCATAAAGCTCATGTTCTTATTTTGATACATCTAGAGTAAATAATGAGAATGTCTTGGAAAAATCTCGGAAAATTCGGTCAATGTCAAAGGAAAATCTAAATGGTAGCATGACATTTTCATTTCCAAAACTGGAAATTCCCCTTTGTATTATACAACAAAAGTCGTAACATGGCTATAAGAAACCTATTAAATATTTGTATTACACTCCATAACATAAAAGGTGTGACCTTATCTTACATTTAATAGCAGCTAAAAGCCTTAGGTGCGTCATCTTGAACAAATGTTTACTTAGTTATTATAGTTAGTTCTGGTGGAACTAAGATGACCCATTTTGTACTTAGTAGATACAATGTTGGTACCTAATGTCTTGTTTTCAGTGGCCGTCAAAGATAAGCCAAACGGGTTTATTTTACTGAAAAAACCTCCTCTATTTCGCTTTGGGTAATAATCAGGAGGCCAATTCTCGTAATTTAAAACGATCAAAATCTAGTTGCACTCTCATTTCGGTGACAAACAAATGATAAAAACTTATCAAAAATGTAGGGAAATTAGAGTATTTTTGACAGATTGAGACAGATCAGACGGTGAACGTTCTTAAAATTACGAGAATTGCTCCTCAGGTCAAAACCTAAGTATAATTTAACAATAATAATAAATTTATTTCAGACCAAGTCCATCAACAACCCACACATTACAATTTTATATACAAAACATACATACATACATAAAAACACATACCTACACAAAACATACACTAAAACAACTTATTTTAAATATTGGAATGACGCACGATCAGCAGTCATCCATTGCCACATCATTAGACTGTCTATCCTGTCGGCTACTATAGCCACCAAGCTGTTTGAGCGATTGTTGATTAATGTGTTGCCTTGTGAATAGATAAATATTGCAGCCGCAATAATAAAGGTTTTTTATTTTTGGAGAAAATGAGCCCAATTGATGCAGACCTATGTAGGGACGCCATAGCGACAGTATACAGGTAGGTACCTAGCTAGTATGTAAGATGATACTTTATAATGTAAGGCGCACAAGAGTCGTGGCCACCAAAGTACTATATGGTGGCCACTCGTACGTGATCATTCTAGTGTGTAGACGTGTCAACTAATTAAAGTGAATACATGTGGTTTTAGTAATCTATTGTTTTATTGAGTTACCTACTCCTAAACCCATATAAAAATGACAGCATCACACTATTAAAAACTGAGAAATATAATTGTTTCTTAACTTATATGGTGTAGTCATTAAATTATTGTCATGTGCCTGCTCCACAGCTGGGTTAAGGATAAGCTCATCATTTTCATTAACATAGTTACTAGTTACTTAGTTATTAGTTAATAGAATGTATATTATATAGTTATCATATTGCACAATATTCATCGGCATAACATAAGTCATAAAAAAGACTTTAAAAAAAATATCTTCACGAAAATTTATTTACAGGCTCCTGGACTATGGGTTATTTGTATCGGAAAGCTCACTCTAAAAATTGGCAGGTACTGACATTCAGCCGCGTCAAGTTAGACTGGAAGCTGACCCCATCACAGTTAGGAAAAGGCTAGTTTGGAGTTGGATTGGTATGTGAACAATACATAGTCCGAATGTCCGTCTGTAATTACGTAAAGACACAGCCTTTGTACATACTCAGACGTTTATAAAAATACGAGTAACAGCTCAAATGTGCCAAAAACGAGGATAAGCACTAACAAGGTATTCTAGTTAAAGAGAAAAACAAGACAAATGTGTTGTTTGAGTTATTACTAGGTTTCTACTAAAACAAGGCAATTTTTATCATGAAATCATGAAGATTGTTCAGAAATAAGACGCCCATATGCCCATAGAAATTGTTGATGCCGTTCGTATATAATTATTGTTTCCTGCAAAGAAATGCAGTCGCATTAGCGCCTTAAATTCACTTAAATTGCATCGCGTTAAAAATATCGTAAAAGTCTATAACAATGGCGGCTGCATTGAAAATACGTTACGTTACGTTATATTTGCCAGTTTTGGGCAGTGGTAACCAGTGGTAACGGCCGCGACTTACGAGTTGTAGGTCGTAGGTTCGAAACCTAACGGTGAAGGAACACACCGTGAGGCTACCGGCATGTACTAGAACCAAAATTTTAAGACTTTTGACATCTACCAACCCGTGGATTACAGCCAGCTCCCTCTTACCGAGAGAAGGTCAGTGTGCCAGCAGTGGGAACATTATATGCTGATTATGGTGCAGAATAAAAGTTTAAATTCTAGGTACACTGTAGATTCTTTCTTCTCTCTAGAGACAAAAACACTACTTACGTGGGATTGAGATTTCACTCAAAAACATTTTAACCCATCTTGAAGGCCACGAGAACGGAGTCACAGAGCGAAAGTATCAAAAGTCAACCAGGTCGCCCAGATAATGTTGAATCCACACTGTTTAATTAGGTAGGGCATATAAACTCGAATGCTGAATTCATTTATTTTAAGGACAAAATATAAATTGGTTTGTGGCAGTACATTGAAGCGTAACGCTTGCGCCGGTCATTAGGTAGACCACAGCGGTCCGCCCCGGATTCATTCTATGAACAAATTACATTGTTAATTCATTATTACGAACTGGTTATAACAGAACCTTTATGAACGTAAAACCTTTGTTCTGCAATCCACCAGATTACTTCCTTTTTTTGGCTTTAAGATTGAGTTGTGTACGAAAACTGGGGAGTCTAACTAACTGGAAATCTCTATAACCACTACATCGTCGAGCCGTAGGGGATGTGAGTGTGCTCAGAGCGTTGAACCAAATAAAGGGAATGGAACTGGCTCAATTTTTGCGAAAACAAATTGAGTTGTGTCTGACTAAACTATTTACCATACTAATAGCATGACAAAAAGAATAGATCGTGTTTTATGTTACGGTAATGGCTAGTGACAGTGTGCTTTATAGAAGGACATGGCTACTTTGATAACTTAGTCTTGGCTAGTCTATACTTCCTGAAACTGGACTGAAGATTCTACAGATACAGAATCCTTACTTTGCTCACTCAAACTATGAAAATCGCATACCTAAGGGACACGAAATATGGCGAGGCTAACTCATTCCCGATACAATGACAGATAACAGTGGCAGCACACAAACTGGCCTCAATTTACGGTCCACATAACCAACAGACATAGCCCTAAAACCCTAAACCAAAGGACATCACTACTAAACCCACTATACTTACATCCCATAGCTATATAATGAGACCCTATTAGATAAGCTAACTTCAAACAAACGTAACAGCAAGTTCATTATTGATGTACAAATGAGATCCACTAGCTGATGAGACTAGTTAGAAGGCCTTTGTCAATTCCGCTTTATGCTAATACGCCTTGATTACGACGTGAACATATGTGCCAATATTGTATATACAGACATCTGCATAAATTATGGTCGAGTGGTGGTCGAAAATTGGTTTGAGCTTACCTGTTAAACAGTGTTTAGATTTGGATAGTTGATACAAGAAATGGGTGAATAGTGGTGAAATAGTAGGTACTGTCGGGGCTATTAAATGATACAACGTTATAATTATTGCGTTTATTCCAAGCGATTGCATTAACTTCAACGCTCTTATTCTATCACTGTTTTTTCGCAACAAAAATCCTAATAAAAATAATTTGCAAGCTCATTCTAAGTTTGCTTGAATGTTTTAATGCAACCAGAATTATTTTTCTGCCAGCCTGCACAACATAAGGTCGACTTTTGCAGACAACCTTTACACCTACCTAAGAAGTAGAAATATACTAGGCAGTCTAGTAAAGGTCACATGATGAATCGGGTCTACACTGGCTAGACAACCAAGATTAATATAGTGTTAAAATGATATGGAAGGGTACGGAGATTTAGTCTCCGTACCCTTCCATTTAGCAGCTATAATTTAGACCAGCAATGTAATTTTGTAAAAATCTCACCGTGAAAACTTAGGTGAAGTGAGCTGTCATTGCACAAGTCCGAGGCCATGTCCTTTCATGGGCCTCGGTACGGGCCACCTCCAGGATCCCAACTAGTGGTAGGAGGGGTTCACATCGGCGTCGAGACCACGATGAGGTACCTGGGTCTCGTCCTCGACAGCCGATGGAACTTCGTCGAGCACTTCCGACGTTTGGCCCCCAAACTGGAACGGGCCGGGGCCGCCCTAAAGCGGCTCTTGCCCAACCTGAGGGGGCCAAACGCCTCCTGCCGGAGGCTTTACGCGGGGGTCGTGCGGTCCATGGCCCTATATGGGGCCCCGGTATGGGCGCGTTCACTGCGGCTGCGAGCCGCACACTACCTGAACGCGCCCCAAAAGGTGGTAGCCATAAGGCTAATCCGGGGCTACCGCACGATCTCGGGCGAGGCAGCAAGCCTCCTTGCCGGACTGCCGCCATGGGATCTGGAGGCGATAGTGCTCGCGCGCCTGTATGATTGGCGCGCGGAGGCACTACGCCGGGGGGAAACTCCGCATCCGCGGCAAACCGCGGCGGAGCGGACGAACCTCCGGCGCGATCTCATGGCGGCATGGAAGGAGCGACTATCGCAACCCAGCGCAGGGCACGCCACGATAGCGGCGGTAAGACCCCTCTTTGAGGAGTGGCTAGAGAGACGTCACGGCGTTCTCACCTACCGCCTGACGCAGGTCCTCTCCGGACACGGATGTTTCGGGAGGTTCCTGCACATAATCAGGCGGGAGGAGACGCCCGGGTGTCACCACTGTCAGGATCGCCCAGAGGACACGGTGGAGCACACGGTGGAGGTCTGCCCTGCTTGGGCAGAGCACCGCCGTGTCCTCGTAGAGGCGATCGGCAGCGGCGGCGACCTCTCGCGTCCGGCCCTGGTTCAAGCCATGGTCCGGGGCGAGAGGGAGTGGGAGGCAGTCACCTCCTTCTGCGAAGCAGTCATGCTAGCAAAGGAGGTGGCGGGGTGGGCAAGAGAACGCGCCTTGCGCACCTCACGCCTCAGCCGCCGCGGGAGACGCTCCGGGCGTCGGGAGCCGCGTGACGACTCCCGGCCAGCGTAGGCGCGGGCCTGCGGGCGGTGAGTAATGGGTAACTCACCGTCCGATCAGGACCAGGCCCGTGCCGGACGGCGTGTTGTGTTCCACGCGCGCCTCAAAGAGATGTCAGCATGAGTGACGGGGCCCCATAGGGCCGTAGCCTGCCAGGGTAGCGGGATTGTCCGAAAGGGTTACCGCTGCCCTGGAACATAAAGGGCTAAGGAAGGAACACGGGTGGGTTTTAGTCAGTAAGAGTCTGACACTCCCTCCTGCTCCACCCAGAGCGGGAGGAGTCATTTGATGATTTCCCATCCTCAAAAAAAAAAAAAAAAGTGAGCTGTCAATAGATATGTATGTATTTACAAAAAAAATGTATATAAGTAGTTTATCAGCCATCTTGTTACCATAACACAAGCATTAGGTTGCTTCGCTTGGGACTAGATGGTGCTGCGTGAAATATCCAGGGATATTATTATTATTATTGCAGGTGGCCAGCGGTAAACACTTTCCATCATGTGGGCCGTCGCCGTCGGCCTGTTTGCTAAGCTATCTTATATAAAAAAAGAAAAACATAGCGGTTCGCTCAAAACAAAAAATAATGGCTGAAAAGCAAGGAGGCCAATTTGCAGAAGCAAGTGGAAAGGGGCTGTCAGTAATGATCATAAAATCAGTGAAGGCTTTCCTGTTGTGAAAAGCAATTGAAAACATTTGTGATGTCATATTTTTTGGGACATTGAACTCTGGGTGAAAATTTATCGTGGAAATGCGGTTGCCGACACCAACGACCAATTTTACATGCTTCTAAAAACTTTCAATAGTAGAATTATTTCAAATGTATTCATGATTACGGGAATATTTTAACAAAGCCTGTTAACGTCATAACCTCTTTATTGGATTTACCGTAGTCGGGTAAAAATTAGTCTAATATCAATAAATTAAAGTTGTGCTTATTAATAATTATCAGCTATCTTAGACGTCACTACGTTTCATTATGTCACCATTCAAAATATTCAACACCTTTCTAAACACTTCAATTTACAGTTTTAGTTTTCTAATTACACTTTCACTATAAAAGGAAACTTTTCACCCATTAATACTCGGGTATACAAAAATGGTCTTGTTCAATGAATTAAGTGGAATTCCGTAGCTTACTTAATTACCCGGTTTTATTTTTTCCGTTCGGTCCTAGTTTCTCGACCGGCCAAGACCAAAAAGATTGGAATTGCTGACCTAATTTTGTGCAGTTTTTTACAGATAAATTCCTACCTTTTTACAACTACATTACAACATTTTTTTAAACAAAAGAGGATTATTTAGTAAAGCGTTAACTGCTGCCTAATAATCTCTACAAAAAATACTTTGAATATGACTCGACTGCTTTACAAATAATCCAAAAACTTCAAACATAATAATAATAGACATTTTTATTCGAATTATTGTGTACAAAAACGGTCGATCTGTGCCTGAAAATAAATTTATCCAATACCGAATTCTCCCAAGCTTTAACAATTGGATTTAAAACAGGAATCCGAAAGGTTTTATTTATATTAGTCAGGGAATCGTTTTTGTAGCCATTCTCGTAATGCCCGGGCTGCATCACTTTTTCAGGATTATAGAAGAAAAACGACGGTATTATCGGATCTTAGAGTAATCGTCGGCGCCACGACTGTTTTCTCATTACCATACCATTTTGCTGTTAGACTCCTAACGGCTGAGCTGCCAACTATTGTGACTGTAATACACATTGTAACATTGTAGTTTAGGTACGCAATACACTTAATAGCAGGCTTAAAGTCTAATCTATTGGCGACCCGAACTGTTAATCCTGTCCGTCGAGCTTCGATCCCGCCTACAATTTGTTTGAACAAAAATGTACACCAACGGCTCTTTTCTCATTTTAATAGATTCTGCTCCGTTAAGTTTGCGAATGACAAACATCAAAGCTAGGTAGTTGATGGCGGCTCTTAAGACCGCAATTTACTGGCCGCACTTTTCCTTCAGAATAATGGAAGCAACAAGGAAATATTTTTCAGTCCCATGCTGTTAAGAACTGGTTTTAATAGCTGTCTATTTCTCAAGTAAATATACGAGTAGTAGTGACAGGGGTCCGCTCTTTGATCGAAATATAGGTCAGCGTCGGGTTCCGTCGTTATTTCGATTAAATAAACTGCATGAATACGAAAGTTTCCCCGGTTTTCTTTGTAGGCAGTATTTTTACAAAACTAAGAATAAGGTGGAAAACAACATACCGCCTTTAAAAAACAATCTTTGTGTTGAACATTTAACTAAATCCCACCGGACTTTTCCTAATTAATAACGCCATAAACACTGATGTTTTTAAAACTCTCGGGCAGTTTAGAAATAACAATGTTTGTTGGATATAAAATAGGATATTTTCCAGTCCAAAATGTTCATGTAACGGTCCGCCCGCCGGAATTATCGCCAATATAATGGCTCATAAAAGGTAAAATTTACGAGTGGTCGGCCGGCCGCCCAGCAAACACTTCCGAATTATCTGATCACACGAACAATATAATACTGTCACGGCAAGAAATATGTACCTGCCTTCCTGATACCAGACCATCTAGTCTACAGCTATAAATTAAAACAACCTATTTCGCTTTCTGTACGATATCTTCGAACACATGTTCAACTGAAAACGATAACTTTAATAGTGCGAATGTTTCAAACGTTCACACACAAGTAAGAATAGACACAACATTGTATCAAAATGACTGAAACAGGTAGTTGCTAGCTGAGTAATCACAGAAACTTGATACCCCAAAGTCAAAACTTCGACACGATACGGCATTTCGAATTAGTTAGACAAGTTTAAAGCAGTTCGCGGGCAGGTGGCGCCTTTGTTCCAGTGCGGTCTCACTTGATAATAACACAACTATGTTCCAGTGGCGTTAAACTCACTAGAACAGAGAACTAACTAGTAACTTGCGTCAGATAAGTTACCTCTAGTGTATTCGTATGCGCCCGATGTTCACGAGCCTCGACTGACAAAGGCAATCTAGCAAGCAGATGGTGGGCAACCCCGCCTGAGGCTTATCTGTGTGCTGGGAAACGAATGCGGGTCGTCCATCACGACGTGGAGCCTGTTACCTACACCCAGCTGTATACTGAGCCCGGCTTAGCGGTTTATTAGATTTATTGTTATTTATGTCAGTACATTTTTTCGTTTCATCCAACAACGCTTTTAAATGGGTCTGTCAATTTATTTGCTGAATTAATTTGTTCCTGTTAAAGAATTTTGTATCGGACTTTTTTCGATTGCGATAAATGTAGGTCTCTACAATATGTTTAAAAAGTATGTTACCTGTTATATTTTAAAATGAAAGTATTGCCACTCTATCCGTTGATCTGCTGGATTTATTGGTTGCTTTTAATGTCAACATAGAATAAATAAATGAATGAAATTTAAATCCCCCAGGCAGGGAGCTTTCACAGTTGATGTAGGAGAAAAGCCAACAGCACGACTCAAAAGGAAAAGACAACTTTAGAATCTTTTCACATTTCGTTGACTGACTACTCTGTTTTGGCTAAGGGAATAAAGTTTACGCTTCACACGATACAAATGGGATCGGCGACAGGCGAAACTATTCAGAATGTAAGCCCCGACGTCACGGGGAAAAACAAATTGCGAGAATAAGTCCCTTGTGTGAGGGAATGGACGGACTTCCTCGCTACCTGCGTCCTTCCGGAGACATACAAGTGCAAGCGACGCAACAAATTACCCCATGTACATAACACATTACTCGGAAAGGTGGGCAGAGATGTTGTTTAAGCAGAATTGGTCCATGGCGGTTGACAAGGGACGAGCCTGGTCATTTTCTGGGTGCATTCCAAACCCGCCCAGGGTTTCAGCCAGAAATTTCCTAATAAGAAAATCCAATACGTTTTTCCATAACGTTTTTCCGACTTTGTTATCAAACTTTCTTGCACTCCATAATCTATGGAACGGCTGCCCCAAGTTTAACCAATGTTCGACATTAAGCAGAAAATAATCCGTCTCGCTAATGACATCACGTATCTCGCCTTGTCTAATCCCGGTATTCCCACTTGTGGTAAAACATCGAGAACATTGTACCTTTTTGTGTCGATATGAACGCTTATACGGTTTTAAGGCGAAGGTCGTAATATTCAGAGTACACACGAGCAAAAGGGATACTTCCTCGGCTCCGTATCAGAAATATTATGCAAATATGCTACCTACTCCATTTTCGTAAGCAGATTGGGTATCGTATGTAAAGTTGTTCGTATCGTAAATCTCGTTTTTATTGTATTCTTCTATGTCTTTATTTAGCGGATTAGGGAATATCTAAACAAACAACCGCTTTACAAAGCCCATTTCTATAATTTTCACTCATTTCGAATTTATTAACCCACATTATAAGTATCATCATAAGCAATCTTTCTGCAAAAGAATGTAATTATTATTATTAATAATCGCAAACAAATATAATACGACGCCATTGCATTACATAACTGGCATCCATTCCGCAGTCTTGAAAGCAGTTCAAGTATTTTATTTTATCCGATTCCAGCACCTAAGTACTAGGTTTTGAAAAAGAAGCCGTTAGCCTTTTGATTGCCTTTCAGTACAGAAAACTAGCACTGAAAAGAGATTTAAAATGGTTCTCCAGATTTTATAATTCTGAAGGAAATTAATAGTAGCAGGAGAAGCTGTCGAAAGATTTCAACTATGTACCTATCTTGTTTAAAGCCACTCTAGAATACGACGTTACTAGAGTCGAATTATAAAGTTAGCGACGCATAGATTGATAAAGTTTGTTGCATGCCAACCACTATGTGAAATTAACAAACTTAGAGCCCTCGTCCTTTGGCGCTCTGAACTTCAAGCTACATACAGCGCTAGATTGCATATAAATTTTGCTACATCCCTAAACTATATTGTCCACTTGCGCTTAGCTGTGACACCAAAGTTGGAGATTCTTTAGCTCCCCATCAATGTAAAGTTTACCTACCTTGTGTGAACTTTGCTATTACTAACATACCTCGTTACTCATCGCATGATTGCACACGTATCGACCTCGGTGCAACTTGCGTCCAACAAAAATGAACAACCGTACTCTGAAGATACTTAGAGATTAAAATAATTAACGGTAATTGAAAAGGCACCTCGAAGTCGAAGTTTTTAATTAAGCCTGAGAGCACTAAACCGGCAGCGAATATTCTTATAGAACTTAGTAGGTTCTGCAAACCAAGTGGAAGCGAGAGCCAAGTGGGCAAAGAGTTCTTACCCGGAGTGTTTGCTCAAACGAAGTTAGTTGCCGAAAGCGATGTAGTCTGGAAGCGCGCCTTGCATTTACTCTGACTATTGGATTTGGATCGAATCATACATGCCCATTTACTGAGAACGCTTTTGTGTATAGTCTACTTTATTGTGCAGGAGATTTTGAACGAACACGACTTGAGCTGTACGCGGTTGAGAGATTTCAGCTTTACATGACTGAGAATAGTATCAAACAAGGGCGTAAACATTGCATTTTCAAACAAAGCTAAATCATTGAAAGGATCCGTTCGATTAGCACACAATGTTGGGCCTAATCGATAATCGTTTGATAGATCTAGATGTTAAATTAGTTCGGAACAATACAAGCTGGCTACAGCCGGCAGATAAGCCCAAATGTACTGCACTCACAAACAGTGGCGCATGATTTGTTAGCTTCGGCGGCCATGATGGTATTTGCTCTATTTACACGTAAATTTTGACAGCGAGCGTGAATGAAAACTCCATTTTCATCCAACGCTACTGTTCTGTAATTTATGCATTGGTTACCTTCGAAGGTATTTTGTACTGGGTTTAGTAATATGGATCTGACGGAACGAATATGTAACTAGCCTATACAGGTATAAGTGAATGGAAGATGAAGGTACACTGCAGTCGCTTTTTGACATGGGAGGCGTCATTTAATCTTACTCTAGGTAGGCAACATTAGTATTCGGTGCAATAATAATTATTGTTTGCGGACAATTTATACAAACAAGTTTAATATGGCATTCATATTAATAGGTTCATCATCTGCCTAACCTTTTCCCAACTATGTTGGGGTCGGTGTCCAATCTAACCGGATGCAGCTGAATACCAATATTTTACATGGAGCGACTGCCTTTCTGACCTCCACAACCCAGTGACTGGGTAATACGATATACCCCTTGGTAAGACTGGTTGTCAGACTTTCGGGCTACTAACGATCCGTAATGACTGTCAAAGATCCATGAATGACAGCCGGTACTGCCGAAGCAAGTTAGTAGACTTACATGCTAATAAGGGCGAGAAATATGGTTGACTTTGTTGACTGGTAGAGAATGCCTAATGCATTAAGTCCACCTTTGTACCATTTTGTGCGAAAAGTTTAAATAAATAAATCCTTTCGCTTTTAGCTTTGTAAAACTACTCGGTAAGTTTCCATTCGCGAAAATACCGAATTGTATCCACACAATTTTAAGGCTCTCCCCCACAGGCGCGTTATTATCGGTCGGTAGTATTGGATGCGTCATTATGAGTCAGTTTCCAGTACATTTTGTATTAGGTCAGCCACGAAGTTACACACTGCTTCTATAATAACCGATAAGAACTTCGATAAGAACATTTTGTTTTAGGACACATACGATCTTACACACACCTGAAATAATGACGTAGTAACGCGTAGTGCGGGTGGGTGGACTGTGTACTGTAGGTTACACGTACACATTAGAAATATCGGACGATAAAAAACGTAGCTGTGTGGCAAAGAATCGGATCGCATTATCGCAATAACGCATCCGATATTATCGACCGATAATAACAAGCCTATGAGGGAGAGCCTTTACTTGGTTCTTACAATTCCATCGTTATTCGTCTTACACATGCAACAACACGGCTATCTATAACATGCACAGTATTACGTCTATCCTTGTAACGTTAAGAAGAAGGTAATAGTTCGACAGGCGGTACAACGGCGTGCATTCCTTCATGTTGCAAACAACACTAGCTTCGAAATTAAGTGTCAAGTCACACCATCCAACGTTTGTGTTCTTCGCTTCTATTTTCGAGCTCCATTATTGCCCAAAAAAGGGTAACAGAAACAATGGCCGACATTGTGTCCATTTAAATTCGCTTGAACCGAACTTTGAACTGAAGTCACTGAAAATTTTAAACTGGTGATTAATCTCGAGGATAAGGGAATTATGGGTGGGTAAGCTTTGTTTCCATAACAGCTGACTGTTAAATATCAAACTCAGCATCACATGTTACACATGTAGGTAAACAAAGTAAGTAATTAATTCGAAATAATATGATTACCGTATATTCCTCTTGAATGCTCCTCATGTCTAATACAATATGGAGCGTATTTATTCCACCTCTATGAATATCAATAGCCGAGATCCACACCTAAGTAGCCATCAAGCAATTATCGAATCAATCACAAGGAGCTACTCAGGCTGCAATATAATAGAATTAGAATAGAAATTCAATAAAACTTGTGCGCATTTAATCGAAAATTGATTCAAAAGATACAGCTAATAATTGTGTTAAATTCTGTGATAGTCTCTGTTAACTTTTACAGAAGAATATCTGAGAAATCTGTTTTTATGTGGGTGGTTACTGATTGGAGTCAGTGAAATTGCAATGATTTCGAACAATATGGGTCATTGACTTTTGCGTGATCAGTATCAGAAAATATAAAGCGGTTACCTTCTCTAATTCCATTACACTTAGGTATTACTAGTTTCTAGGACAAGGCAGCGGCCGAAGCAACAGGTTTTCTTTGCCCTCGAATTGCATCATTTAGTAACGAAACATTATTATATTTCTATTCACAGTAGAAACGAGAATATAGTTGAAGAATAGGAACAAAATTAAAATTTCATTTCCAAACGCTATTGTGCCGGCGACGTAGTAAAAAAGTAACTCAATTAAGTCAGGCTGGGTGTGCAAAATAAAAGAATGGTGGCTAAGGCCAGGCCGCCCGGCTGGCCCCAAAAGATGCAGCCACGGTTTAGCACTTTAATTAAAACCCTATGAGGCTGGCGGGACCGCACTGCTCATAAATTGTGAGCAGAGCCGAATGTCTACTGACATCTAACGCCATCTATGGGACCCATTATGAATGGTTTATGCCAAATGCAAATGGAAAAGGAGTTTGTAAAAAGTGTATTGAAAGTTTTAAGCTTTTTAAAACGAAAGCCCTATACCAACCTCCACACGGCGTTTTATATACGGGCGTTAGATGTAACAAATAATAAAATCGTTTATTTCGACCAACACAGGATAATAGGCACAAAAATTACAAAATTTAAAAGATAAAATAAAAAAACATACAATATTAAAAAGACCATACACATATTATATACTTCGATTGCCCAGTATGTGAACCATACAGCAATGGTTCAGGTACTGGCAATCGAACCTCTGTGCGAATGCCCTCAGGATGCCGCTGGAGCTAGCCCGAACCCTGCGCACCAAGGATGTGCATGTTTTCGCATAGTACAATAAAAACAGCTAAATGCGTGTCTAATACTTAATAGTCGCCGTAATGTGCATCGTCTGCGGGTCGACCGTGCGTTATCTGCTTTGAAAAAGCAGCGCTGGTTGCGTTTGCGGCACGTACACGCGTTTCTACGGCGCTTGTGTATATAGACCCTAAGCCTGACCATTAAGGAAAGAAATGAGACTATTCACGACTCCCATAACTATCAAACGGGCCCAAGCCTCTTTAAAGTACCTATACCTCTTCCCTTCCACTATATTTTCATTTCAATGATCACCAATTTAGTTATCTACCTACCAATTTAGATAAAATAACAATCTCGCCAAAATGAGCAGACAGTGGATACCTAAATAATGATATGGATCAGGGATTTAACCTAATTAGGACCTAAATCGTTGGATCGTCCATTGATGCGTGAAATTACCAATGATCAGATGAACTTATTGAATACACATGGATTTTGGAGATTTATTCTTGTGGAAAGAGTTAACGTGGTGGTAATCAAACGAGGATTTTAAATGTATGGACGAACGAATAGTTTTTTTTTTTCTTCATTAGAATGGGTATATGAAAATTCAAACGTTTAAATGGATTGGAATGCACAAACGACAAAATATCTACCCATATTATAATAAAATATGTAGTAACGAAGTCAAAACTTATATTGCATATTTAAAAAAAAAAGTAATTGCTACAAGTTGTCACAAGCCTGATGGCGAAAATATAGTTTTTAGAATTTTTGTCCGTTTGTTTGTTTGTCTGGATGTATGTTCCGGTTTGGCGCAAAAAATGAAATTTGGCACACAGAAGTTTATAGCCTGGATTAACACATAGAGCACTTTAAATCCCGGTAGTACATTCCCGTGGGGTATTTTCTGACATCCATACAGGCGAAGCCGCGGGCAAAAGCATGAAATCAATATAATTATGTTGTGTGTGTGTATATTTTTATACACACACACATAACATATTATGTTTATATATTTATGTTTTGTCATTTATATGGTGTACGATAAAGAGTATTCTAATCTATTCTGTCATGTCTTTTCTTGCTCGTATTTTTGGAATGCTTTCATTGGATACCTAGAATTTTATCCTCCTAACCGAAATAATATACCTACAAGTGCTACAGAGCATTTCGTTACAGGTCTGAATCGAATCTATTATTCTAGAATCTATCTCAGAATCTTCTAAAGAGCCAAATCCTCACCTTCCGCTTGGATACTTCACTGTTAATCACGAAACTAATTTGACAGCATAAAAAGCGTAGGTACTGTCCCCATGTTATTATCTCCGGCAGGTGGTCGTCTGTCGTAATTACCTCATTTACGGGCCGATTTTTCTTTATTCAAGAGTTGGTCTACAGTTAATATGAATAAGTTCCAAGGTCTGCCTTTATTGCATGACATGTCAAGTTTCTTTGAAAATAATCAACGTAACGTAACATCAAGACGTCTTAGTAATAACTGCTTATAACCATCACTTTTATGATCACGTGACTTATCACGTATCATAAAAGTGATGGATGGAAAGTGATCAGATCATAAACACTGCGTATGTGCTTACACATACGCAGTGTTTATGATCTGATAATTAGCCTCAGAATTAAAAAGCAGTTCCATAGAAAATGTATGAGAAAATTCATATTCATTATTTTTTTTCGTGAATTTTTCCCATGTCTTAATAGTTATTCTGCTCTTCGGGGCAAAACCAATAAATCAAAGATCATAAAAATCGGTCCAGCCGTTCTTGAGTTATAAATGGTGTAACTTACTTGGAAATCATAATACAATCATCAATCTTGGTCATAATTACTTGTAGGATCTTAAAAATCATATAATGATCATCACCATTTAGGCAAAATATATTCATACACAAAA
This sequence comes from Apamea anceps, assembly GCA_951799955.1. Lineage (NCBI taxonomy): Eukaryota > Metazoa > Arthropoda > Insecta > Lepidoptera > Noctuidae > Apamea > Apamea anceps. The sequence goes on from OX637501.1 coordinate 9,159,901, forward strand.
CGAAAACATCTAAGGGTGCTTCCAGACGGTGCGGCGTGCGGGGCATGTGTCAGTTCGTCTTCGTTCGGCTACGCTGTCCGTTCGTCCGTCTTTCACAGTTCACACACTGTATCTTCTGAACCGTAAAAGATAGACACTCGAACTTTCCACAAAGTACTACTATGGTACCAACATAGTTGGGAAAAAGCTAGGCTGGTGATGATGATTCGGAACCCTTCGTGTAAGAGTCCGACTCGCACTTGGCTCCTGTTTTATATGTCGGAGGCATGCGTCACATTCGTGGCTTACCATTCCAAACACAGGCCTCGCTCTGTTTGAACGCACTTAATAGTATCAATACACAGGACGATGACCTTACGTCGAAAACCCCACGCTGTTCCAAAATTATGCAAATTGAATGTACCATGAAGGTCAGTGTTGAAGTATCGATACTGACCTTCATGGATCATTTAATTTCGAAAAACAGCATCAATTAAAAACATACTCTCCTACTAATATTAAAAACGTGAAAGTTTGTTGGATGGATGGATGGATGGATGGATGTTTGTTACTCTTTCACGCAAAAACTACTGAACGGATTTGGAACACAGATAGTTTATAACCAGGATTAACATATAGGATAGGACTCTTTATCCCGATATTCCCTCGGGATCGAGACTTATGCGGGCGAAACCGCGGGGCGCAGCTAGTGCTGACATAAAAATAAAAACTACAGATAACATTACGCCTGTAATTCCCGAAGGGTTGGGCAGAGGTTTACCAATAGTACAGTCACGAACAAAAGTATGTATACACTCGGCTTTATTCAAAAGCGATTAACTCCTTTATTTTTTTTTTCCTTTTTTTTTGTTACGAAAATAGCATTTTCGAACCTATAGGTTTATGTAATGTGTCGTATTTCAACGTTGCATTCGTTATTTCACAAAAAAATCGGAATTGAAAGTTGCCAAGTGTTGACATATTGGTGCTCGTGACTGTACACCATCATTTTGCCAGAGTATGTATGTTTAAATCCCATGTATTAGGGGTCCACCCCATTGCCATCCACTGAGAAGTTTCTGACGAAAAACCCTTTGCCCGACCTGGGAATCGAACCCAGGACCTCATGGTCAGCAGTAGCGCTTTCTACCACTAGACCAACGAGACAGTCCTCTTAATAGTTGGAGGTTAAAGACGAAATTGCCATAATCACCACGCCTGGCAAAGAGATAATAGTGATTATAGTTTTCGGTTGGCAGGAGGACGCTGCTACACATTTATTTATTTATTTATCCTCACACTGGAACGCCATACGGAAATTACACCAATGGAGCAAAAAATCACTTCATGTATTGCTTACCATCCATCCTGTGCGCGGTGGACATCGAACGGGTGGCGATGGATCACGGTACATATTCCGCACATTACACTCAATGATTTTTCAAAGAAAATACGTTAAAATTGGAAAACACGTCACATCACTTTCTCATTAGGTTCGATCTGCTAAGGGCCTAGCGGATATAGGAAAACAGTAAGTAATGATAAAATTTTTGCAAAATGTGTTTTTTTTTTAATCAATTTTTAGTTTATCTAATAATATAATAACATTGCTAATGGTCAAAGAATTAACTATTAGTTTAATAAAATATAACCATTAGTGACCATTAAATAAACTAAAAACTGATCAAAAAATACATTTTGCAATTTTACCATTAGTCACTATTTTTAACAATTGGTTGAGTTAACTACGGAACAAAAAATCGGCCCTAAGAAAAACGAATCACGTGTTTAATTTTTTTACATAACATTATGAAAATAATCTACAATTTCTGAAAGGTCAAGCAAGGTTGTATCGTTAGGAATTGAATATTCATGACAACTCTTTTACATGATGACATGCGTTTAATTTTTAGCTCATAGCAAATTACTATTTTTTTACTTGGAGAAGTTGTTAACATCTGTAAAATAGTCGTAAGTGTACAAAAACATGACTGTCATCTCCTGCGCAACTAAATATGATTACTATAATCTGGTAAAAAGCGTTGTGATTAAAATAATGTCGAGAGTCGAGTTGAATATGGCATGTATTTAATCGAACCTCAAATATTCCCAATTTGCTTTCCTAAAAGAATTATTGCACACTCTAATATTATGATTGCGCCCCTTATCGTGAACCTCAAATAACTCCTATTTTAGGGTCCTAAAATAACTAAATAACCAAGTGCTATAATAATACTGCGGCCAACTTGGATGTAGCGCGGTTGTTCACAGTTCTAATCTAACCTAACCTGTTTGTTCGGGGTACGGTAGCTTAGTTACTGCGACCAATTGTGAGGCAGGGCCAGAAAATTAAAACAAGGCTCATATATTTAAAAAAAGTATGCATCATTAGAAGCCCAAAAAGTTAGTAGAGAGTAATTAATTTAAAAAAAAAAACGAACTTCATTAGAAGGTCATTATTTTTTTAGAGGATCAGTAAAATATATCTCGTTGAATATTGTAGGTACAACAATATTCAGCGAGATATATTTTACTGATCCTCTAAAAAAAATATGAAAAAACTCGATTAAAATATCAGTTTAATATTTCATTAAAATCGAAACAGCAGACAAATTAATTTATTATTGGAACCGAGTTCGCGTAATAAACTTGGTTCCTGCATAATGGGGGTCCCCCGACTGCACACTTTTTTATGTATTACATAACTCTTGGCTATTATTTATATATGCTGAAATACATACAAATGTCGAATCATTTCGTGTAAATTTAGATGATCTGTAAAAGTAACAGTGTGAACCAAAATATTTCTCTGACCGTAAGTACGTGAGGTGCTGAAAAATAAACAAATGCCGACGCATATTCGCCTTTCTCAGTTCCACGTGATTGCCACGGCACAAACTTCCCCTAACATAGTTACACAAACCCAATCATCAAGCAATCTCTCCTTAGAGAATAATCGCGGCGACATTATTCAAAATGATTATGATATGTTCTTGAACAACATGTCGTTTAGTGTCATCTCACTAGATAGAACAAGCCTGAGACGGCGGTTGCGCGCAAAATAAATTCTAATGCATCCCAAGCGAGCTGCTTCGCGGCTTTGTGATCTAACCTCTCCGCAAACTCGAAAACCTGGCAAAATACGTTCACCGTGGGAAAATATCATAAGATGACTTTTCACTTTTCAACCATTGTGTTTGTAAAATCTTGAAACATGCAATTTTTATACGTTGAAAGCTTTGATGGTATAGAAACATTATTTTTTAAGACACAATTTCTGTCGACGGCACTCATGTTTATTGCAAGGATTGCTTTGTTCGCGCAGCCGTTCTCCATAAAAATAAGAGGCTCTAATACGCTACAAAGTAGCACTCAAAGATTCACAAAAAATACCCAAAGGAAAAGGCTGTGCTTAGTTAGTAGAGACAAGATGGCTTCGAGGTAGATGCCGGGCATTTGGCTTGAGAGAGACCAACTTACGGAGCAGGGAATGGCTTTTAATTATGCAATTAATTCATTATATAACATCAGAACTACATTGTACACAAGAGATTCAATGTAATTCCACGAATTTGCAATATTAGTCTTTGTTAGGTACAGCAGAAGGGGCTCGTGGGTAAATAATAACAGTCGTACGGGTTTATCTTCAAGGTTAAGCAATGCTTGCTGAGGTTGTTCCGTGGATGGGTGACAATCCATAACATACCGATACCCCTTGGTGCCCCGGAAAGCACGTTAAGCAGTTAGTCCGGCTGTCATTTGTAGATCTTTGACAGTCGTTACCGGGTAGTCAGGAGCCTGAAAGTCTGACAACCAGTCTTGTCAAGGGGTATCGTTTTACCCAATAAAATAAATCCATGTAAAATACTGGTATCCAGCTGCATCCGGTTAGATTGGTAGCCGACCTCAACATAGTTGGGAAAAGGCTAGGCAGATGGACGTACAGTACTTATTCGTAACTGAAATTACTACCGTAATGTGTCGTGATAACATGAAATATGCTCCAACGAGATAAGGAACATATTCAATCAGTTGCAGGATCATTATAAACAGCAATCGCAAACAATTTGCATACGTTTTACTCTCCCGAACAGGAGCGCATTCATTTAAATACATAAGAATATGTCGATTTTTGGTGTAACGAGTGCTCGCATTTCGACAGGAGTGAAAGAGAGAGTGCATTGTTACTTTAATGGCTGCTATTTATTGAAATGACAGTTCACATCGAAAAAAGTTCTACCTATGCTATTCTTCTAGTACGCCAGACCGTACAGACGGCCAGCAGGTCAAGCTACCCGAAACTGTAAATTTTTCCCAATCAACCTTGAACCTTAATGCTTTAGCAATAAAGTTGAAAATCTATTAAAGAAATTTGACAGATTGTAGTAGCTTGATATGCTGTCGTCTGTACTTCGGCCATGGCGGCTAATCTCAACGGAAACCTTCGGCGCGGGAGATATTAAAGTGCATAAGCGTGTGCGCAGATACAGCAGCACTCGCTCTTCTATCACTCTCATAGTCCGCTGGGACGCCATGCTACCCGACACGACGGGAGAGAGATCAAGCGCAAGACCAACGGCTTAACGTGCGTTCCGAGGCACGAGGTATCACACCGCCAAGTTACAAACTCCGGGCTGTTATTAAGAAATTCCTGATGAAAAAACCTAACAGCACTTTAGAATAGAAAACTTTTATTACAGACAGCCGATAGGGTTAGTAACAATTGTACTTAACTTCTAGTGTTAGTAGGTTACAGACAATATATACTATTCAAATTCAGCGTGGAGCTGCATCCACCTCCGCAACATCGGGCAATCACACCGATCTGCGAACACACTAAGAATACTATATTATTTGACGACACGATTGGCGCAGTGGCTGAGCGATCGACTGCTGCGCTGCGTATCGCGGGTTCGATTCCCGCACGGAACAAATTTGTATTGCCTACAGGTAGTTGTTCCGGGTGTGGCTGTTTGTGTATGTGAGTTTAAATGTTTGTAAACGCACCCACGATACAGGAGTAGTTCCTAGTATGGGGCAACGTTATATTTAAAAAAGAATACTGTTGGTGTTGCCGCGAACACGCGTCCCGACTTTGCCTGACCTGGGAATCTAACCCAGGACCCCACGCTCAGCAGTCTTGCTGGCGACCACGAGACCAAGGGGGTTGTCAACAGCAGTGTACCTACTGTATAGTTTCTTGTCTAAAAGAGACGAGATGGAAAACCGTTATTAAGTTCCTTAAATTCCGAGTTGAGCTATACGATTACTGACAAATTCTTGCACTGACTGGACAAGTGGACAGGTCCAATCAAATCTGTTTTGTTCTTTCCTCAAAAGGCCATTTCAGACACTAATCTACATGGTCCTCACCTGACCTGACCAAGATTATGTCTGGACTTTAAAAGAGATTGTAACGTCTGACTTTGTTTCGGCCTTTCTTCTCAGAGTAGTTGGATAGGAAACGCAGACCTCATCTAGTTTTTCACAAATAAAATCATTTATCACTTACCGTGTAGGTAGTGTGTATCATTTAGTGGAATATGTCGCTAATTTAGAAAACTTTATACCCTCAGGCTGCAGTGGCCGAATTGCATTTCTTGCATGCAACAATGAGCAATTTTTTCTCAAAAACTGTCCTATAACTCTTGTTTATGGTAGGTAAGATATTTTTACCGTAACTTGTAAACACTTACCTCGCATATTATGAAAAATAATGGCGTGAGTTTGAGTGTTAATGATTTAATATAAAGGCTACCGCAGATAGGCGTGGCGCTACAGTACGACGTGATTCTAATAGTATAATTTCCCTGAAATTTTCATAACAATTGTTCTACTAGAGACGCGTCGCGCCTGTCTGCGGGAGCCATAAGTAGTAAATACAAACTCACAAATTATTGTGGGTGACACAGTCCCACGTAACTAAAAGCGAGTTGGACGTATCCAGTCCATTCAGGTCACCTCTACTATTACTCCAAGACGAAGTATTACTCCAAGGCCTTACTTCGTAATTGTAGTTAAATAATTACCTCCTTTAAGAGAATGCTGTGGCTGAATTAATATTCAGCTGCCAGTCCCCCGCTGTGAGCGAACTAACTCACCACCAACAAACTTGTAGCGTCGACCGAACTATCCAACGTCTTCTTAATTATTTACAAAAGGAGCTATATTTTCTTTGCGCATTAAAACTTTTAATCCTGTAATCTTCCTTCTAAATAAGGAAGGAGCACATGTGACATCTTCCTATAATGTTCCCACTACTGGTACACAGGCTTCCTCTCAGTGAGAGGGAGTGAGCAGTCTTCTACCACGCGTGTCCAGTGCGTGTTGGTAGTGTCACATATCTTCGAATGTTTGGTTCTAGGACATGGAATCTGACGCTTACTGTCTTCTATTCTCAAATTGTATTGGTGTTTATCTTATAATGTTATGCCATTATCTTATATTTATCAAAAAGGTGGCATGCCACAAACCATGCAGATCATGATCTCTACTGTACCTACCTCACAGTCATCATCATCTGCCTAGCCTTTTCCCAACTATATTGGGGTCGGCTTCCAGTCTAACCGGATGCAGCTGAATATCAGTATTTTACATGGAGCGACTACCTCACTACTGCTCTATTTTGTGACACTCTGTTCATTTATATTACTTATTTTAATTCCAAGTCGCCTACTCCTACCCTACTACTGCTACTCTTTTTTCAGCACCCCAATTGCGTAAGACACCTTCAATCACAATCCGAAAACTTTTGAGGTTGTGGGTTCAAAGCCAGACAAGTCCAATGTGACTTTTCAATTCATATGTGCTTCCTGAGATTATCTTGGACATTACTGACATCGGCGAAGAAAAACATCGTGAGGTAATCTGGACTTTATCTATACTTATAATAAATCTGTAGAAGTGAAAATTCTGTACATTGAAAATATCAAAAAAATAAATAGCAGGGGGTGTTACTAGACCGACACCGAACCCAAAAATGTGATTAAAAAAATTTTTGTCTGTCTGTCTGTCTGTCTGTTTGTTCAGGCATCACGCAAAAACTACCGGTTCGATTACGATGAAACTTGGTATAATTATTCTTTAATATCCTGGGCACCACACTGGGTACTTTTTATCCCGAAAAAGTATATACAATAAAAAACAAACTTAATTTTGCGGTTCGATCCCTAGACCAGATTACTGCACCAACCGCAAACAATAAGTTTGTCATAGGTTAAGTCACCCGCAATGGAGTTCATTTTATTCCTTTTAGATTTTAGAGTTATTTAGGTTTATTTTTATATAAGTCGTAGGTATAGATTTTAATTTTAAAGTATAGGTAGTATATTTGATAGTGTACGTAGTGACCGTAGGTTATTTTATAATACTGTTAGGTAGGATTAGTCATTCGTATAGATATTAGTTTAGGGATTTTGCTTATTTATTGAGTTTAGATTAGTTATCATCAGAAATAGGTTTATTTAGGTAGGTAGGTATTTAATTTTCTGTTATTGAGTTTTTTTTTTAAATTAGGTAGGTACTTAGGTAAAGATATCATATAGGTACCCTCTTAATCACCACTAATGAGACACAATTGGTTTTCTATTGTAATTAGCCACAAAGGGCCCGCGAGATAGATGGCATTCTGGGGAAGCACATAGGTACATTTTATCCTGTTAGCACGTTCCCGTGGGATAATTTCCGACATCCACGCGGGCGAAGCCGCGGGCAGAAGCTAGTTTAGTTAATATAAGACTGAAATCGCCAACCCGTGTTGAGCAAGCGTGGTGATCAATGCTTATGTCTTCTCTGTCTGAGAAGAGGCTATTACCCGGCAATGGGATAGTAATGTTATTTTTTTTTATTTTGCATTTTGTGGACTACTATGACGAAAACAAACATTCCCATCTAACGTTGTAATAAGGTAATGAATAACATACATACATGTATATAATAATAAAGGTGGAAATAAAATCTCGTTAGAAGGAAGGAAATAATAATTCCGTATTGCTTTAATTAATGCTATGTTTATTTAACGTTTTATAATTAATTATTTATGCACAAACATGTTCATTACAACATCTGTTACAATCATAAGGATTATGATTACAGTAACAGGTTTTGTAGTTGTTTGTTTAACATAATTTAGTTAGCAAACATTCGTACAAGGGCTTCTTAACTATTTTTACTGCTGCATCACCAAAAGCGACGCTCGCTGATGTGTTGCCGAACGTTATTCGAGTTAACCACGGATATCACTTATATTTTTATATGGATATGCTTCTGGGTTGTGGAGGTCAGATAGGCAGTCGCTCCATGTAAAATACTGATATTCAGCTGCGTCCGGTTTGACTGGAAGCCGACCCCAACATAGTTGGGAAAAGGCTAGGCAGATGATGATGTTTCTGTGACAGTAAACCAATTTTCTTTCTTTCTTTATTGACACATCGTCTCTGGTGGTGAAACAGATCACCAATCCTTATGTCAGGCGTAGTGTTTAATTGTCAAAGCCCATGTTCTACTGTTTACGAGCTGAAAATATCAGTTCGTTTATGATAGGAATAACCCCGCGTTTACACCCAGAAACCTACAAGTTCTGTAGGTGTCTTGCTTTCAACTATTCTTCTAAAAGACTTATCAAAAACATGTCGTACACATATAAAACAAGTTTCCTACATATAGTGACGTTGCCTCAGACATAACTTGTTCACTATTTTCTTCATTTTTAGCAATGGAGAACGAACGCAAGAAGTAAAATACATGTGTTATACCTTAGTGTAAACCTAAGGTAACAGCCGATCGATTTTGTAAAAATCTCACCGTGAAAAGTTAGGTGAAGTGAGCTTAGAGTGAGCTGTCAATAGTGTCAATCCCTAGCATTAGTTGGAATGACAGCTCACTCCACGCTCACTTCACCTAAGTTTTGACGGTGAGATGGTTATAGAATCGCACTACTCTTATTTGAAAGACATAGCTGCCTAGTATCATAATTATAGTGTTACCGACACTTCAGATATCAAAATCATGTCTTGCAAACCCCTAAAGGCTTAATCAGAAGCATGAATAGGTACCCTGAGATTACCTGCACAGAATAAGTTTAGCATAGTTCAAGAACAATATCGTAACTCCCTCCCAGCATCTTGATACTAGAACAAAATAGATGAGACGTGGAACTTAAACCCTTGGGTTTTTTTCAGTTCCTTTGTTGCATATTTTCTAAGTTACAAAGAGTTTTCTGAACTTTATCGGACCAACCGGTGTGGCGGGCATATCAATTAAGTTGGGTCGACACCAGAATTCTGTATTAATATACAGTTATCTTTAAATCCTATGTGATACATTGTTATCTTATTAATAGTTCATTACGATACGTGTGACTTAAGTACAAAATATATCGTATACTATTTTATAGTTCGTGTGACCAAAACGCAAGTCACGCTTTTCTGTGTAAAAGTGGACTACTTAAGTCACAGAAGAGCATGAGTTAAATGCGGGTATAAGTCACACAGTGCTATTAACTCAACTTCATTTTAAATACGTATAATACGGCTGATTTTTCAATCGACATATAATTTTTATTCGTGGAATAAAATTGACGTCTGACAGAATTTGTATGGAAGAACTGTCAAAATTTCAAAATTATTCCTCAAATAAAATTATCTAGCGTTGGAAAAATCAACCCTTAGAGATTATGATCAAGCGTTTTTATATTATTCTCATGAATCGTTTATATCACTCTAAACATGAGGTCTCGCGAGATAATCACGATAATAGAACGCATGAATTGCCTTATTCACTTTTGATAACCTCAATAGCCTTTTCTGATTGATTATGAATACTTATTCTATCTATCTATCTTGATACCATAAGAACGCGATCGGCAACTCGAATACAATTATTTTGTATTGGAGTTGATGGAAATGACATTGGCGGGCTCTGCTTGTTTTGTGTTTTGTTCATAGACGGCTTTTTAGGTTATAAAATGTTATGTATATATGTATATAAAAATTAATCCCAATTTCCTTTGGTCACATCATAACATGAGAACGACTTCACCGATTTCATCCATCTTTTTTTTTTAAGTTTTCTAATACTTTGTAAAAGGTTCTTACGGAAAAAAAATTAAGAAAGTTACTTCACGCGGACGAAGTCGCGGGCAAAGGCTAGTTTTTAGATAGTTTTTGATTCCATTATCTAAGTGAAAACCGTTTCGAACAACTAATACTATACATAATCAGAGACGTCACGGTTATCAACATAGTTCAGGCCGTGTATTGATGTTCAAGTCGTCTATTTCAGTGGTGTCTGGTTGATTTACAGATAAAACACTAAATACACAGGCAGGAACTGCTAAAATCCATACTTCCATCATGTGAATACAAAACTAACTCTGTCTATCTGTCACATTTACATGACTTAACGGCTGAACGGATTTCGATGAAATTCAGCACACAGTGAACCATGACTTTGGTTAGGACATAGAATACTTTTTGTCATGGTAATACGTTCCCGTGCTACACCCGGGCAAAGCCGCGGGTATAAACTAGTAATTATTAAAGAGAAAACGCTCACTTTAAGTCAAGAGTCTATTACCTACTGAAAACAAAATTGATAACTTAACAAATACATTTAGACTACTTGCTACTCGTACTTTGCGATTTGAGTACAATGTATCAAAATAACAAAAATACCCACATATTCACTGAACTGACATGACACTACGCTATTGTGTAATTTTCAATTTCAGCGATGATGCAACTTTATGAGATTATCACTGGACGCACAGCAATGTAATCTATAGTCAATGCCAATGTACGTAGTACGTTTGCATGTACTGACTAACTTGACTCATCTCTTGTTGAAATAAGAAATCAAACGAACTCAGATTTCGAACTACTTTTAAAGATTCACTGTGATTGTGCGTTTTATTTGTTTTATTATTATTTATCCGATTAGGGACTAAACACACTTATTCAGCTCCGTTCAGCTTTTTTCCATAGAAAACAACGATTTTGTATGGAATGCGTACGCGGTCGTACAGCTGAACGGATGCGTACGCATTCCATTCAAAATCGATGTTTTCTATGGACAAAAGCTGAACAGAGCTGAATAAGTGTGGTTAGTCCCTTAGATCCCACTAATCGCACGACGTTATCGCGGCAGGCCGAGACGAAGATGGCGGGACGACCTTGACATTTACCGAAAGTACTGGCAGGCTGGCACTACTGACAAAAGACAGAATTGTGTGGAAAAGGAAGAGGAAGTACCCTGTGGGACAATACAGGCTAGGTAGATAGATAGATTATTATTTATATGAGATCTAAGTATTTAATTTTTTATGTGTACCTAAGGCATAGTAAAAAAAACTTAGAGAAACGACATTGCCTTTAATTTTTGACTATAAGGAAAGGTACTCAAAAATTTTACTTAGGATTTTTGTGAAAGTGCTATTCACATACCTCGTATGTAAATATCTTACACATCCAAAATGGGACATTTTCCCATTCAATCTGCTATAGGTACGGTACAGGTACACAAAGGTGGTCCATTCAAAACGGGCGTCTTTGCTGGATGTCTGCGGGTCTCTCAACGGACATCCGTTCCTTTAGTACCTACTCGTAAATCTACGAAGAAATAACTCCGTCCTCCGTGAGTGCCTATTTGAGTAGGTACCTTATAAAAATTCAATTGGTGTCGCATCTTGTTTGTGGACCTTCATAACTTTGATGCCTTTTTTTTAGGAAAAAACAAGTAAATTGAATTGGGGGAAATTAGTTTTTCGTATCTGAATAATCCAGGTTTCTGCTGTTCGGGAAATTTAAGAAAAACATTTCAGTGGATTGCATTAAAACTAGCTATCTTAACAACTGAAACGAACTAAATAAATTTTGAAGGATATTGCTAATGCATTGCTTCATATGTTTGAAAAATTTGTCTGCTCAACAACATAAATAACGCTATGAATGTTGTTGAACTGACAAAATGAAAGCTATTCCTACTGTTAGTGCGTTACGCAGTTACCCCCCACTGATTGAACTGTCTCATTCAGTTAAGTATTCGATATTTCAGTAGGCTTTCCCAATTACTTTCATGAAGTTTTAATCCTTTATTGTTCAAGAGCTTGATTTATTTTCTTAAGGCAACTAACCACAGGCTTATCATGAACTCACTGATAACCGGCATTGGAGCAAATATTTAATGAATCTATAAATATACCCTTTCTGTACGTCTGTATGCCACTGAACTCCTAAACAGCTGGACCGATTTTGATGAATTTTTTGTGTGTATTTGAGTGGCTCCCTGGATAGTTTAGATTCACTATTGAACCCGGTAGGTGGCGCTGTTCGGGCAGGACAACCTCTGTAACGTCTGGTCCACAAGTATATTATGTCGCATCCGGCAATTGACGTTTACAACAAAACAAGGCACGCCACCTAGCGGCAACTGTCATGACTAGGATTGGTGCGCTTTGACAGAGTCGGGGCGTTTCCGGTCGGTTACGAGGTTGAAGAGAACGCGCCAAGTCGGCATTCTTGATACTGGTGATCGAGCAGTGAAGACGCTTCGGAACTGTCCTACGTTTTGTTGATCCATCATCCTTATACCTGCCTGCCATTGTCTCACAGCAGGGTAAAAGTCATAATAGTTGTTGAATGTGTACCTATAGTGCGTGATTCGCTAGTGTGACTAACTGGTTCGTAAATTATAATCTGATTTGAACTGCAAACCGTTTTTCTATGGTGCTAAAACCAACACTACCCATAGTACGCCCACAGTAATTAAAATATGCCTGATGCTAAAGGGAGACAGACATACCATCTCCGACATATATAATATAATTTATTCAGGCACATAAAGTTTTGTAGTTGATGAGAGTTGCCGAAAATTGAGTTGAATGCCTGCACCTCATAATGTTGTTACCATCTTGCATGCATGTATTTTCATGTATGTATGACACATGTTTAAGCAAATAAATATTATCTTATCTTATCTTAATGACGTGCAATAGGAGAGGCCTATGTCCAGCAGTGGACTGCTGTAGGCTGATGATGATGATGAAGGGACTTACACAGTATATATTAGTAATTATGTACATGGTGTACACACGAATCGTTGGGTGAAGCGCTCTTCTTATAGCTAGATCACTGAGTAATCTGTATTTAGGAGAAACAATCATTCTTAAGCCTCTGCTAATATCCTGTAAGGAAACAGCGTAAAGATATATATTAAATCCGTCAGGCTTTACTTAGATATACGTCGACCGATAAAAACGTAGGATCGGCTATTGCGACGTCCATAAAATTTATGAGCCGTGGAACTACAGCAGTTATTTTATTGGATGCCATCGTAAACTTTTGTATATTACACTATCTGATAAAATTGGTTTAAATATATAAGTAATTTAAGTACAACGTAAAGAATTGCTTTTCTTGTCAAATCTGTTAAATCCTTATAAATAATGTATTTGTTTTTCTCATTCATGTTAACAAAAGTATTTCTTTGTTTATGTTGTGTGTTTTGTTTTTCCAGCGTATCGATGATCTCCTTTTGCTCGGCGAGTTTTCCGTCTGATATGTTGATATGTATGTGTTTTGGATGATTAGAATCTGATTATGTAGAATTATTTTCTTCTTTGTAAACATCCTGCTTATGAAGCTTTGTGATTTCCAGGAGATATTCCAGTGGGCAAGGCACATTGTTCGCAGAACAGATGGCCAATGCGGTAAAAAGGTTCAGGAGTGGCGACCACGTACCGGAAGGCGTAGCGTTGGAAGAGCTCCCATAAGGTGGACCGACGACTTTGTGAGCCCACAGAAATCCGCTGGAGGCAAGAAGCACAGGGCCTGTCGATGTGGCGAAGCTTGGAGGAGGCTGGAGGCCTATATCCAGAAATGGGCGTCTTTCGGCTGTAACAATGATGATGATGATTATGAATATTCCTGAATCAGCACCCTAATTGCGTAACACACAATCAATCGGAATCAGAATCATTTTGAAGCAAATTGCTAATCCATTGCTTCATAAGTTCGAAAAATTTGTCTGCTCAACACGTAAATTATAAAAATAAAAAATAACGGTAAATAACGCAATGAATGTTGTTGAACTGTCAAAATGAAACCGATTCCGATTGATCGTGTGTTACGCAATTAGGGTGCTGGTCTCTTGGAATTCAGAAACTAACAATCAATTATAGTTACTCTGGTAAGTATCCATAAATTGTTCGTTAATTTCACCGAATTAACCACATATTAGGTCATGTTCATGGTAATCATATTCAATGCAAGCTGATTAGGATAAATTATAGGTTCAATCTAGGCCATTGGATCGTCATTATTTTATATTATCCACGCTTTAACTTTAGTGTTTTATTGAATTAAGATTGATTGATTTGATGAAGGTTTGTAGCAAGTCTGGCTGATTACTCGTATAATATTTTCGAATCGGGCTCGACTAAGACTTGGATCATATTAAACACTAGTGGTAGAGTACGAGGACAGAATACAGACCACAAACCAAAGTCGTGAGGTGTTGTGGCACGAACTTCCTTTCGCTGATTATGTATTAAATAACAGGCATAATAAAATAAATTAATAACACTCTTTTTTTTTTTTTTTTTTAATCTTTATTTTAAGGGACTTTTGAATAACACTCTTTCATATCATTTCTCGCACAATCCATCCATCTTTTCTTCGGCCTTCCTCTCCCTCTCCACCCATCAACATATATTCATCACTCTTTTAGTCACATGCGTTTCGTCCCTTCTCATCACATGCCCCCCCTACCAAGCCAAACGATTTCCTTTCAACTTTTCTGTCACTGGCGCCACTTTCAAACTTCCTCTTATATACGAGTACTCATTTCTTACTTTATCCATTCTCGTCACTCCACGCATCTATCTCAACATTCTCATCTCCGCTGCATGCAATCTTTTTTCATCCGTCTTCTTCACAGCCCAGCATTCAGACCCATAAAGTACGACAGGCCTTATCACGGACTTATAAAATTTCCCCTTTAACTTGAGGTGCATCCGTGGGTCGCAAGTTGTTCCTGTGACCTGTCGCCTGTATATTTTTTCAACTCAGGATGGATGAAAATCCATCCTGAGTTGAAAAAATATATAAAGGCAAAACAACAAAATACAGGCAAAACTATCTATACCTATATGGCAAATAGGTCTATGTTGTAACACTAACTCAATCAATATCAAAATATTTTATTTCACTTAAACCTATACTTATGAAACGTCAGAAGCTAGGTGCACGGTTCCAATTGGTCGTTTCCTATGAAGAGCCGGCAAGAAACTCCACTTTACGCACAACTCGCATTGTATGCACTAAAATACATCAATACCTACTAACGAGTACATGGACATGTAACCGATTTATCTCGTTCGTCACCCACACAATAAGCCTTGACTGAAGTGACTACATACACAGTGACTATGCAATATCGACACTTATTAAGTTGACCCGAAATAAACTCAATACAAAAATATGTGAAAAAACTCACTATTGACAACCTTGTCAACTGTGTTCATATGTAGTCATATATAAAGGTATATAATTACTTCCTGTGTACCTATATAATATAATACATCTTTACCGGTTTCTCTTTAATAAAATATCGTTCAGGGTCTCCTCCATAATTGGCAGGACCAGTTGCGCGTAAGTTTGTGCCTCAATGGTTTTATTGATGCAATTCGTTATGTCAGTGCAAGTGCAAAAGGCGATTAAATTAAAACTGACATAGGTGCACACAAGCAGAACTGTTTATATACCATGAATCCATACTACCCATACTTCCATACTAATATTATAATTATTTTTTATGCATCTTTACTTTAGGCTTTACAAGACACAAACAAGTAGGTATTTATCAACGAGTATTTCGGGACATCGCCAAGCGGTTTGTCGACTGTTCACGAGGGCTGGCCTATTTTTTTGGTAGAGCCCTCTACCGGTCTATTTTTTGGTCAAAGAATCAGCATGGCCATCCAACGTGGTAACGCTGCCAGCCTTTTGGGCACTTTTCCCACTGACAGCGATGCGGACGAATTTTTTGACGCTCAATGAGTTATTTCCGTCAATTATTCCCTTTATATACTTGAACATAATAATATGTATATATTTTAGTGTTAGATTGTATATTGTATTTCAGTTTTCTTGATAAGCATAAACATAATATAAATAAATCAGACACAAACATAAACAAATATATATATTTATAAATGCAATAGTATCTCTCTGTCTCTTGCCTTTACACGCCTTAATTAACGGTTGAACAGATGTGAATGTTTGGCACAGTGAGCCAAGACCTGGCTTAGGACATAAGATACTTCTTATCCCGGTAGTACGTTCCCCTGAGATAATTTCCTACCACCGCGCGGCTGCAGCCGTGGGCAAAAGCTAGTATAAAATATGTATTTGATCATGTATCAGATACAATAATATGTTTATTTGAGCGAAGGTTTTATCAGTAAAAGTAAATATAATTTACTAGTTCAATTTGAGTTTAGTTTAACTCACCTAGTAGCAAATTTGCTCGCATGAAGTAGGTAAATATTCTGTAAGACGGAAATAATAGCAAATTTAATCATAACTATACAAGTATACCTACATGTCAAAATATCGAGATTTGTTCACATGAAAACCTTTCGGAATAAATGCTGTAAATTATCATGAAAACCACATCAAAATGCGCAGGGTACTTGGTTCAGAAGAGCTAAGCATTCTAAGCGGTCACACAGACAGTCACGAAAGCAACTTTATTTTATACTAGCAGCGCCCCGCGCTTTCACCCGCATAAGTTTCGAACCCGTGGGAATATCGGGATAAAAAGTATCCTATGTGTGATTCCTGGTTATAAACTATCTGTGTGCAAAATTTCATCCAAATCCTTTCAGTAAAATAAAAGACTAGTAAGATTATGTATAAATACAGGTTCTTTAGGTATAGTTCCAGTACTATATTATATCCTTTCGACTGTCCTAGGTACTACTACTACTAGGTAGATAATACTTTTTTAGGGTTCCGTAGCCAAATGCCAACGGAACCCTTATGGATTCGCCATGTCTGTCTGTCTGTCTGTCTGTCTGTCTGTCTGTCTGTCTGTCTGTCTGTCTGTCTGTCCGTCCGTATGTCACAGCCGCTTTTTTCCGAAACTATAAGAGCTATACTGTTGAAACTTGGTAAGTAGATGTATTCTGTGAACCGCATTAAGATTTTCACACAAAAATAGAAAAAAAACAATAAATTTTGGGGGTCCCCATACTTAGAACTGAAACTCAAATTTTTTTTTTTCATCAAACCCATACGTGTGGGGTATCTATGGATAGGTCTTCAAAAATGATATTGAGGTTTCTAATATCATTTTTTTCTAAACTGAATAGTTTGCGCGAGAGACACTTCCAAAGTGGTAAAATGTGTGTCCCCCCCCCCTGTAACTTCTAAAATAAGAGAATGATAAAACTAAAAAAAATATATGATGTACATTACCATATAAACTTCCACCGAAAATTGGTTTGAACGAGATCTAGTGAGTAGTTTTTTTTTAATACGTCATAAATCGTAACGTAACGGAACCCTTCATGGGCGAGTCCGACTCGCACTTGGCCGGTTTTTTTTTACTATACTCTAGGTTTGGACCTAGAGTATAGTAAAAAAAAAGTATTATCTATGTTTAGTAATCGTACCCAGGAGTATTCTAGACGTGTCTTGGTCATCAAACACGTCCACCTCGGGTAATGTAAAGGTTCGATCGTAACTTTTATTTTGGTTTCGAAAATACCTACCTAGGCAGTAGTAAGTAAGCAACTTTCATCTTGATGTATTGAAGAAAACTGTAAAGGTTGAACACAGATAGTTTATAACCTGAATTATATAGGATACTTTTTATCCTGGTGGTACCGATGGGATAATGTCCGACGTCGACGCTTGGGCGACGTTGGGCTGCGCGTCGAAAGTGTACAATATTTTACGAATCTTTATCTTCGCCCCAAACCCTATGGTTTTATATACGAGTATATATATCACTGTGTGTATGTTAAAGTATTTAATAAAACTTTTGCCTAACAAGCAAAACGTATCGTTTAATGTGTGCATAATGACACAATCATAGCATGAAAATTGACAGAACTAAAAACACAACAGCGTGAAAAAATCAACTTACGATATTGTTTTTATTCATCCAATTAGAAGTCTATTTCAATGATGTGGTTTATTACCTACCGCAGCGGTTAGTACGAGACGTTCTTGGTACGGCAATCAGAAATGGGTAGAAGTATATGGTTTAATCGTTTATAATTACAGCCTTTTAAACAGTATATCAGTAACCTCATTCTCACTAACTTGAAAGCGTGAAATGATGGTTAAGCTTATAGAGTTTGAAAATTGTGGAAATGTTTTTTTTTAACAAATAGCCATACAACGTGGCAATGCTGCCAGCCTTTTGGGCACTTTTCCTATTGACAGCGATGCGAAAGAATTTTTTATGCCCTATGATTCTATGTCCTCTACTTATACACGTATTATTTAAAGTCTGTTAGCTTTTAAATATTATGTTAATATTATAGTATTAAATAAAGTAATTATTGATTAGATATAAAGAAGCCTTGAGAACACGAACTTACATATTTTTATGTTCCAACTTACATAACTGAGGACTGCATAAATTACTACAGATAATAAATACAACATGTCATTTATTGTGTTAGGCACTCGAGTAAAATTAGCATTTCAGTCTACGATCTGTTGTTAAATGACATTTAATTTGCCAGTTTATACCTGTTTTAATTTTAATGAGCATAGGACTAGTTATTTTGCGCAATACGTTCGGTGTTTTTTTTCGATAATAAATACAAAATAATGAAATCGAATTGGAAATGTTTTGATACAGCACAAAAATGATCTCTATCAAAACAAGAGTAGGTTCAACTGAACCATAGGCAATCAGCACACTAATTGCGTAACACACGTTCAATCACAATTTGAGGGATTTTGAAGGAAATTGCTAATCCATTGCTTCATTTATTTGAAAAGTTCGTCTGCTCAACAATGTAAATAACGCAATTAATGTTGTTTAACTGTCAAAATTAAAGGGATTGCAGTTGAAATTGTGCTACTCAATTACGCCGCTGATGGGATTATGATTAGTCCCTTTCAGTAAACGCAGTAGGCATGATTATATCAACAGCATCATTATTTATTCAGAATGTAGTCGTCTCTAATTCTATTCCATCATCAAGGCATCGGTAATCTGTTTGAGTTCGAGACTATTTGATTACAGCTATGCATACAACTATGTAAATTAATTCATCAGTTATTTACAAGAAGGTTGATTTATATAAATTATATTATAAACAAGTCATATTTGTGTATTTGTATGTAGGGAGTAATTCGAAACTATTCATCCGATTCCGAAAATACTTCCGATATACATAGGTATTTTAAGTTAAAACAAGAGGCGACGACGCGAGAGACGCGGAAGAAGTCAAGGACATAAGCTAGTCTAATACAAGGATGAACTAACACCTTTCTGCTACATCCGAAAAGAGGGATCGAAAGACTACTACTAAATTGTTCTCATTATTTACTTCACTTTAGTGATGTAAAGTTATTTTTAATACAACATCAATAAAATTACGCGACTTGACAATGTCAGTGTCTGCCTTGATCGTTTGTCTAGCGTAGGCAATGAAGCCTCGTAGCGGCTGCGTAGACACCACGTAGAGGCTGCGTTGGAGTTCCGTAGAACCCGTATAAAGGCTGCGTAGGAGTCTTTTAGACTGGCAACGCAAACACTATAAAGGACATCATTTAACTGTATGTCTGTCGAACATTTTATACCCACAAATGAAAGTATCGGCCAGAGAAAAAAAATACTGTTTTCTTATGGAAAATAACATCTTGAACATTTTTCACTATTACAACGAACGTCTACAATGAACGGGTACGATATGAATGATGTCCTTTAGTTTGATTCGATTAATACAAAATAAAGGGTCTTCAAATAGATAACCGCAAAAGTATTTAATCCTTTTACCCCATACCCCAAAATTATGAACTGTTTTGGGCAAAATGATGAGTTATTTAATAAGGTCGGAGACAAGTTATTATTTATTAACTTAGACAAGGTTTTTTTTATAGCAAATCAAATAGTCATTCATCCTCCTGCGGGGTAATTGCGGAACACACGAACAGTTGCAATGGAGTTCAATAACATTCATTGAGTTATTTACGTTGCTAAGTAGACAAATTTAAAAAAAAAAAAATCGAACATAATAATATGAAGCAATGGGTAGTACCCTTCAAAATGATTCCGATTGTGGTCGATAGTGTGTTACGCAATAAGGATGCTGACACCAAGTATCAGACCAACAAATCTACAATTTATCCGTGACTTGAGATTTAACAGATGCCTGGTTTCAAAGTAACTTACCTTCTTCAGTAAGTAACTTACATAAAGCTTAACACATCTTAGCACCCAACGCCTTAGTATTGGGGTCATGCAATTTTAAAATGTCGCTGAGAGCCTCTTTACATAATCCTTTTATTTAGCAACGGCGCGAACACAATTACAAGATTGTGTAAAACAAAACTCTTGATGGCGGTCAGAAAGGCTTGCAGTATCCTTCAATTTTTCAAGGATTGTAATCCACAGCATAAGCATAATCAGCGTATAATGTTCCCACTGCTGGGACATAGACCTTCTCTTGGTGAGAGGGAGTGGGCCGTAATCCTTCAGACGAGCCCAGTGTGGGGATGTCACATGTCTTCGAAGTTTTGATTCAAGAGATTTACTTTCCTCACGATGTTTTCCTTCACCATTTTGAGAGCAGTGATGATAAAATAATTTACACAAAATAAAGCGCCTGTCAGGGTTCGAACCAACAACCACCAACTCGTAAGTCGTGGCCGTTACCGCTGGTCCACCACTACTCTTAATCCTCAATTACCACAAATTGTTTCTACGAAATCATCATCTATGTATAGGTCATAGACTATGTATATTCCGAATAGATACAATAAGTTATTCAGGCAGACAGGTACTATTACCTACTACTGCCAAAGAAATTTAGCCAGTAGTGCATTTAGTTTTAGTGCGACTAAAAAAGATCCGCTGATAACAGTCTATTGAAAAGTAATCGAGCCGGGCACAAAGAACAAAGTCGACGCTTAATGAACGCCGAACTTAAAAAGAAAAGTACGATACACAAAGGATGGAGCCGATGACAACTAGTAATTTAGCTACAATTAACGTTTCCCGCGTTTTGTCTAGTCGCCATCTTGAAACTGCACAGAGCGCGAAGCTGCAAAACTGGACCAAAATATGCGAACGAATGCATACATTTTATAAATAATGCTGTTTGTGGTTAAAGTATGGCACAATACACAAATCCCATTATTCCGACACAATAAAAACACAGTTACATTCGCGTTGCTTTTGTTTTTCTAACAAAATATGCGGGTACTTTTATAATGTGTGAAGGATGCGCTACATACAAACAATATGAATATATTCAATGAAAAAATAACAAATGAAAAGAATAATTATCCATTGTTTGAATATATAATGAAGAATAGTATTGTTTCTTAGGTAATTTAACAAAAACCGGCCAAGTGCGAGTCGGACTCGCCCATGAAGGGTTCCGTTACGTTACGATTTATGACGTATTAAAAAAAAACTACTCACTAGATCTCGTTCAAACCAATTTTCGGTGGAAGTTTATATGGTAATGTACATCATATATTTTTTTTAGTTTTATCATTCTCTTATTTTAGAAGTTACAGGGGGGGGGACACACATTTTACCACTTTGGAAGTGTCTCTCGCGCAAACTATTCAGTTTAGAAAAAAATGATATTAGAAACCTCAATATCATTTTTGAAGACCTATCCATAGATACCCCACACGTACGGGTTTGATGAAAAAAAAATTTTTGAGTTTCAGTTCTAAGTATGGGGACCCCCAAAATTTATTGTTTTTTTTCTATTTTTGTGTGAAAATCTTAATGCGGTTCACAGAATACATCTACTTACCAAGCTTCAACAGTATAGCTCTTATAGTTTCGGAAAAAAGCGGCTGTGACATACGGACGGACAGACAGACAGACAGACAGACAGACAGACATGGCGAATCCATAAGGGTTCCGTTGCCATTTGGCTACGGAACCCTAAAAAGTCAGGTAGTATATTTTTGTAATTATTTTAATAATTATAGAGAGAAAGAGGGCGTTCATGTATTTT
This sequence comes from Apamea anceps, assembly GCA_951799955.1. Classification (NCBI taxonomy): domain Eukaryota; kingdom Metazoa; phylum Arthropoda; class Insecta; order Lepidoptera; family Noctuidae; genus Apamea; species Apamea anceps. The sequence goes on from OX637501.1 coordinate 9,182,105, forward strand.
TCCGAATAAGTTTTTCTTGTCAACTTCAGTTTTAATCTGCGTAGCGCAAGGTTTTGAACATCATCTAATAAATCTATGTAAAAATCTGTCAGTCGTGTGATACATATCTCAAATGGAGATTCTTTTAAAACGTCGTCATAGCAACAACAATTCTTGCACTAGATTTCATAAGTCCAAAGTTCAGAGCAGTGAGTCAGTCAATCATCAGTCTATTCTATATTTATATACATACCTAGAGACTAGATCTGTACTATATGATAATTAGTACGCAACTATGAGGCGACCTACTCGTGATGAAGACTTATACATTTTCATCTTTATACAACAGTCTATTAATATTCTAACACTAGCATTTCCCGGTCACAAAAACCAGGCGATAAAAGAACCTATTTTTAGCTTTTGCTACTAACATCGTTATGTTGTAACCTTTCGGTAGATAAAATGTTTATAAACACGTCATTGACTTCTTCTTTTTGAACGATTTTTTGTTTCTTATTGGAATTTAATTCAATCATAAGTACTAACTGAATTAATAATGCACAATTAAATAAATGAAATGTTATCGTTACCAACTGTGTCACGGTTTTAATATGTGTATTAGTTATGTTCAACAGTAAAAATGCAGAATGCTAAATATTATCATTACAAACCGTGAAATCTCATAAACAAAAAACACAACAAAAATTAATGCTCTGAAGTTTTACACGAACGTTATGACGTTATCTGTCTGGTCGGTCGCACTCCAACGAACGATAGCAACAAACAACAGCCATATCTGAAGTTATGTTAGCAACACACACAGGCTCGTCGGAGGCGCCCCGCCGCGGTCGACTGCACGCAGTACATTGACAGCTGAAACCGTCAACAAAACGGGAATATTATTGTGTTGTCTACACGATACGTTCAGTAAACCATTCACGCTTACGACGAAACGCGGACAACACGTGGCGAGTAATATTAGCGCGACAGCGGCATGCTACACCGCACGCTGGCAGATCGGCCACAGAGTCACACCGTGCGACACAGTGTGCTCCCATGCATGCTCCGCGCTGTCACAGAACATTCATGTTAGTTCCCGAAGTACGCGACAACACCGACAATGAGCAGCAACCACAAGTGGAGGGAATATGTGACAGCACTCAGCGGTTCGTACAATTTATTTTTATTTATCATGTGTGCAGTGCGTGCGTTTTAAAATAGTTTTATTAGTATTTATGTTTTTGGTGCGCGTAAATTACGACCGACAACACTACGAGTTTTGAATACTGTGCACACTCACGCACTTTAATGTCATTCATTATCTTTTCGCTGAAGTTACTGTGATTAAAGTTCGTACTTAGTGTTATATTGTCCAATTCCACAAATTGCCTAATAGTTACCTGGAATTTGGCTTAAATAGTGACTTGAATATTTTATTTTTCGTAAGAATAACGAATTGTTACGCAATGTACAGGCATTTCAGCAAAAGAAATTGTTATTTTCCTACATAATTAGATATATCCCTCTTGTTATAAGTTTTGTAGGCAAATATATTTATTAGGTATCTAAAATCGTTAGAAATACCGGTGCTTAATCTAAATATTTCGTTGATAATAATCAATTATTGATAACAATCACATTATTTAATCGATATGTTAGCGCCATGGAAATAATGTACGGAAATAAAACTATGTAGTGGATCTTCATTGATATGCCTGTCAGTAATAAACTTCCCAAGTAAGTCCCTACCGGGGGCGTAGCTACCGCTGTATCAGCCGTATCGATGATATGGGACCCCTGAGCTACAGGGGCCCACGACGCGATGTGTGTAAGCAAAAATTCGTAAAATAATATCTAGAACCCAAAATTATTTTTCATAAATGATATTTATTTCTGTACATTGGTGCGGTTGGTTGGTTGGTTTTATTTGATTTTGCAGGAGCTTTCCTATCATTTCTAGCATGGAATGAATTCTCTCAATTATTATAACGGACACACACTTCCCTATGTGTTGTTATCCGCGGCAAGCGTAGTAAACCTTCGATCGACCCGGACTGTTACTATTATTACTTAGCCACGGGCCCCCACCTTTCAAGTCAGTATGCCATTTTATTTATTTAGTAAAAACAATACCCTCTAGAGCTTCGCCGCAGTTGGGTAAAAAGGGCCCCAAAATTGGATACAGGGCCCTTTTAGGATGAGCTACGCCACTGGTCCCTACTGTCCATTGTCGCACATGTAGGTACCGACAATGTTTAAATGTCGTTATTTTAAGTACACACCTGAAATTAAAGTAGTGGGTACGCGGAAGTAATGTTACTGTTTACGTTATAAATTATCATGTTAAATACCTATTTACATTTTGCATTTCAATGTGTCATCATTGCCATTTTGAAGTAGGTAAGTACCTAATAAAAAAAACTGAGGTATTGTTAAAAAAACTAATTCAAGTTGCTAAATAACCGGGCTCGCGATCGCGAAAGATGGAAGCGTGGCGTCCCCACTCCGATTGAGACAGGGCAGACTAGGAGAAAAATATCCACTCATTTTACCACTCAGGTTTAATAACTAACTTTGATGTAGATCTACCGATCTATTTTGTAAAAACCTCACCGTGAACACATAGGTGAAGGGAGCTGCCATTCCACTTGTCGACCTATTCTGTAAAAATCTCACCGTGAAAAGTTAGTTGAAGTGAGCTTAGAGTGAGCTGTCAATAGTGTCAATCCCTAGCATTACTTGGAATGACAGCTCACTACACGCTCACTTCACCTAACTTTTCACGTTGAGATCATTACAGAATCGCACTGCAGCTCACGTTTAGCTCACTTCACCTACGTTGTCACGGTAAGATTTTTACAGAATAGATCAGGTGTAAAGTCAGTTCCTAAATGGCTGACCATTATTTACACTGGGGGAACTCTTTAGACCAAGTATCGAGACCGGTAAAGCCTTCGCTGTCGGTAGGGGCAGCGATCGGCTTACAGGTAAATGACGTTTTTAAAACCAGTCTTAACTTTAGAAACCAAAATTGACGAGTCGCAACATGTTTACTCTTTAAGTTAAGCAGCATCTGATCAGACAAACGGAGGATGACTTGCCGTTTTAAAAACTATTTTTAATACCTACTGAATTTCAATTTCTTGCATCATTCGTTTGGCACTTTTTGTACAATTTGATAAAAAATGATGACTGATGATGACAACAACGGTAACGATAAGAACTGAAACAATCGAATCCTGCATTCCTGCCTGAAAATATATAAACTGTTACTTTGTCATAAACCTTATTTTTCGCGTGTCTAGTAGCTCGTTATTTTTTTTTTTTAGCAACTGACTCACCCACATTAGCTAATGAGTCTATGCAATTATTTCTAACAAAATAATAAAATTTTCGGGAGGTAACAACAATAGTTAGTGTATTTATGTTTCAAAAAAATATAACACACTAACAGTAGCAATGGCTTTCATTTTGACAGTTCAACAACATTCATTGCGTTATTTACGTTGTTGCCGTTGTTGGGCAGACAAATTTTTCTAACATAAGGAAATAAAACTAGTTTAGAGCCATTTGATTGGTTGAAAATATTTTTAAGTAATGCTTGAGTCTTGAGTGAGGTTCTGTAATACGGGCATTGATATATAATATATCAATGAATACGGGCCTAAGTTTCCTATGGTTTGTTCGCATTCTAATCTCAGTCAAAAGTAGGTTCCTCTAATTTACATACATTTTGAACGTTTTTAAATAGGAACCGGCCTTCTGATCGGCTTGAAACAAATGACAACAAACAACTGTTACCAATTCTTCAGGCAAGTCAGTCAAGGTTATGACATATATTTGCCTATCTTTTGAATTGTTATTAGGACGGTCAGGAATGTTAATGCCATAACTAACTATATATAATGTCATAAAATATATAATATCGTAATATTTCAATATAATGCCTTATCTCTTATCATCGCCTGATTAGATTATAAAAAAATAGCATGTTGCTATACGGTGACCCGGTACCTAAGTACTGTAAATTATGTAATTATTAATTTTGATTGCTTTTATCAAATTATAGGTAATACTTAGGTAAGTCTTCATTGCTACTGACGGTAGTAGATACGTAAAATGTAGGTACATGAATAATTTATTTGATCATTTGCGTCACGTTGAAAATCGCCATGGTACCTATTGTATAAAATGGAATTACATACTTACTTATGTACAGGTAGTATAAATAGTCATGTTATTTTGTTTGTAATTAGAAGCCACCATTTGACGTCTGCAAACACTGCAATAGTTATTTTTTTCCGATGCGCTGCTGGAGTGTCTGTAATTTGCAAAAAAAAACTTCAATGTTTCTGATAAATTTAATTATCTTGCATTATATTAATACTGCTAATCCTAAAAAGATAAACTTACCGGTCAATAGAAGGTTTTGTGCAATAAACACCATGGTTAGCCAACTGATTTTTGATCTTATGCAGTCCGTGGTGTTGCCACGCAAGCAGGTCTGCGGTCCTCTTGACATACATAGGTAATCCTATCCTATATACATAGGAAAACGTCCAAAAGGTAGTTTCGTATGGAGAAGAATGGGTAGGAAACTCCACTGTCAACATTAATGTTTCGTCAAACCAACATTATTCAGATGCTTTACTGAGTCGATCTAATTATTACATCAATCACACACGAAAATTTTGTAAACAAAATAACAGTGAGTATCGAGTATTTATAAATAATATTCAAAACATATCAGGGAATAACCGTAGAGTCAGTAGATAAGAATTTTGTTGACATTTTCTCATTTTCTGAGGAAAATTGTATACGAGGAAATGAAGGGGCTCGCAGGTCAATGGCGATGTGATAGAAAGTAACTGATTACTTATAACAACAATGTATTCATCTGCACATATTAGAACATTATACGTACAGGGTGGCAGGGATATCGACACACAACCTGTTACCATGGAATCACACCATATACCATATCTATTGAATAGTCTGCCGCCAGACGTAGGAGTGAAATCAGTAAAAATCCTAAAATAATTTTAAAAAACTATTGAAAAAATAGCCACAAATAGAACAAAAAACGTATAAACATGAAACCCTATAAAAAGAAAAAAATAACCTTGAAATTATGACCCTACTACCTATTGTGTGTGTGTGTGTATGTCTGTCTGTGGCATCGTAGCTCCCGAACGGATGGACCGATTTTGTACGGGGGTTTGGTCGGGGGACCGCTACTATTTTAAACTTTAACAGAACGTTAGGCTAATAATTAGAGCGGCCCCCGGCGGGACAACATTTAATAAAAAAAATTCATACAAAATCGGTCCATCCGTTCGGGAGCTACGATGCCACAGACAGACATACACACACACACAGACACGTCAAACTTATAACACCCTGTCGTTTTTGCGTCGGGGGTTAAAAATAAATTAAATAGATATTATTTAGAAATGTATTAAAGTGCTACCTAACTTTTAAGTGTGAAGTTTAAGTAGTGTATAAATACTCGCCAGACCCCACAGTCAAAACACTACTACGGTTTTGTGGGGCTTACTTTAAGTTTATATTATTTAGTATGCTGTGAACTTATAATAAATCAATACATGATTCTGAACGCCCCTGCGTTGAAACTTTTCGATGGTTTAATAAAAACATAATTTGTTGTTCCATATACCTATTTTGACCTTGTAGGCATTGCAATATTCTATAAAATAGCAGATTATTTTTTTTGATAACCTACGAAAAAATTCTACGCTCTACGTCTAGAATCATATTCTGAATTCATGGTTATTACACATATAGAATCACAAATTTTTAGAGTAAATCCACTGAATTATCAGTAAACACAACAACGCAAAGGGAACGCAGGTTTCACAGGGGATAGAGCCACCATGGAGTTGTGTGCTACATTAATAGTACATATATTATAAAAACATTCCACCCTGTATACAACAGACGTCGTCGATCAATATGGAATTTATTGATATCAATAAATTTTCAATTTGTCCCTAAACTGATATCAGACACTTCACTCGAGTGAATGTTAAGTTTTGTTTCATTTTTTACCAACTACCTTTAATGTTATCATTGCTTATACCAGCCGGTCAAACTACGCTGAAAATTGTTCATGGTGGGGAATATTTCTATAAACCATTCGTAGTAAGGGAAATCGGCAATTGTTTGATTCACGCATAGAAGAAACTTCTGTATAGGTATCCTATTTATTAAACCTAAATTCAAAATCCAAGATAATTTGTATTCATTATCACTTACTCAATTATCAACTATTTGTTATGTCTTATAAGTGAATTTTTGAGTGGTAAATATGTTTTGGTTACAATGGAGTTCGTTGTTCCAAAATTTGATGATTAAGTATCTGAGATTCTAAATTGTAGTTTGGGATTCTTTTTATTTACCAAGCATGTAAATAGACGAAGATATCATTCAAACATGAACACAGAAAAAAGTGTAGTCAATAAATATGTTTTTTATTTTTACGCGAGTGCACTCGTCCCCTACCAAACTAATAAGTCAATGATTGGTTACGTGAAATGCATTAGTAGATAAATTAAAAGTAAATTAAGTAGGTATGTTGGTGCAAATATAAATTAAATACTTCGATTGAAGTGTTATAATGTAGAACGTAATGATAGCATACAACAATAACATTTTTCTTTTATTTTATTGATAAAAGAATTAAGTTTAAAACTTTATCCACTTGTACTTTTTGTAAATGGGAGAATCGGAAGAAAATAATTGATTGTTATACAATATCACTTTCCCCTAAGTAATTGAAGTCACGTCTTTTATACAGAAACGGTAATACAAAAGAAAAATAAATACTAAATAGCTTTTACCGAAATTTCGTGGTTCTTCATGTACCACGAAAGAACCATGTTTCAACAAACAACGCCTAACAGAATTAAATAAAAAACAAAATACTTCATTTGAAGTCATGTAAATTGCCTTAAAATGAAAAGGAACTAATTACATAAATAAACACCAATATGTTACGTTCACTTCAATCATACATTTTTACATGCTGAACATCGAATAAAATAAGCTACGTTTATGTTGAAAAAACCGGCCAAGTGCGAGTCGGACTCGCCCATGAAGGGTTCCGTTACGTTACGATTTATGACGTATTAAAAAAAAACTACTCACTAGATCTCGTTCAAACCAATTTTCGGTGGAAGTTTATATGGTAATGTACATCATATATTTTTTTTAGTTTTATCATTCTCTTATTTTAGAAGTTACAGGGGGGGGACACACATTTTACCTCTTTGGATGTGTCTCTCGCGCAAACTATTCAGTTTAGAAAAAAATGATATTAGAAACCTCAATATCATTTTTGAAGACCTATCCATAGATACCCCACACGTATGGGTTTGATGAAAAAAAAAATTTTGAGTTTCAGTTCTAAGTATGGGGACCCCCAAAATTTATTGTTTTTTTTCTATTTTTGTGTGAAAATCTTAATGCGGTTCACAGAATACATCTACTTACCAAGTTTCAACAGTATAGCTCTTATAGTTTCGGAAAAAAGCGGCTGTGACATACGGACGGACAGACAGACAGACAGACAGACAGACAGACAGACAGACAGACATGGCGAATCCATAAGGGTTCCGTTGCCATTTGGCTACGGAACCCTAAAAAAGAAGTAAAAGGAAATCTTTTTGTATCATTAATTTTTTCATTTTATTCCTTTCTTTGCACGACAATTACAAGGTTTTTCGTCTCTAAAAGGACAAAGGGATCGTGTAATTAAATTCTGCACTTTAAAAAAATAACGTTAAAAACGGTAATATCAATTCAGAAGCGACAGAGCCTCGAGCGGAGTTAGGGTCCTGTCACACAGTCAGCTGTAGACTAATTATTAGTGTTTTATAATAACCCACTTACATAAAACATAACATCACCGTATTCCCCGAAGGGTTAGGCAGAGGTGCTCCTATAGTACATACACCCACATTTTGCCAATCGGCTATTTTCCTAAAAAAATCTAATTAGTCCGTCAGTTAGATTATCAAAAAATATTGAACCTGTATTTTTTCTTTTGTCAATAATTAAATAAAAAATGATGAAGATATCGCCCGTTAAAGTTCCGCGTGACGTCACTTGCTTGCGACATTTTTGCAAGCAAGTTACGTCACGACACCCCACTCCCAAATTTTGACGCGCTTTATCTTTATCATTTTTGGTTTGATTGACAAAAGGAAAAATACGTGTCCATTATTTTTAGATAATCTAACTGACGGACTAAATATAGTTATTATTTTTTTACGCAGGCAACTACCCTATTATGTTTAAGTCCCATGTAACAGGGAGCGACCCTATTGTAATCAACCGGGCACAAATCCAGGCTCCGGCCTGTTACTGCCCGATAACCCAATATCACTTTGCCCGATCTGGGAATCGTACCCAGGGGCTGCAGTCTCGACATTCATAGCGATCGCTTGGCGACCGAATTCGGTCGCAAAGTCCTGTCACTCCATACATTAAACCTGTCAATCCGGGACTTTGCGACCGAATTCGGTCGTAAAACGATCGCTATGAATGTCGAAACTGCAGCCCCAGGACCTCTGGGTCAGCAGTAGCGCTTGCGACAACTAGACGAGGCAATCTAGTCTTTATAAAAGCCCATGGGACATTAATTATTATCATTTCAGCTGGAAGAAATATTAAAACTGCGTAATTTTCCTCTATAATGGTGCAACGATCAATACTAAAATCTGACAGCACCCTAATTGCGTAACACACTACAACAGCGCAAATAACGCAACGAATGTTGTTGAACTGTCAAATTGAAAGCCATTCCTACTATTAGGGAGTAGTCATAACAGACGTCCGAGGCGCGCGCTCAGAAAGGGTGCACGCCGAGCGGGCGTTGGATTCGCGGCGTAGTTGTAATTCGTTGCATAAAATTCATACAATTTTATAGAGCGTCCGAAACGCAGCGTTCTGAGCGCGCGCCTCGGACGTCTGTTATGACTACTCCCTTAGTGTGTTACGCAAATAGGTACTCCGCAGTTTTCCTCCCTACCTACCTACTTCACCGGAATATTTTAAAAAGCGTAAATCTGCCTACACCTCAGTGTGACAGGGTAATCGAATAACACACTTCAGGATAACTAAAGCGTTAAGATCTTTTTTGTTTTCCTTGTACCTTTTTGCCCTATTATTTTTATGCTATTGTGTCACTACCTACAGGACACAGAGAAAAATTCAATGAGGAAAAAATAACTACCTATGAGTATTAAGAGGGGCTGTGGCTAAATAATAACAGCCGCACGGGTCGATCGATCAGGTTAAGCTACACTTGTCGCGGTTGGTGTGTGGATGGGTGACCATTTTTGTTCCCGGCTGTCATTTGTTGATCTTTGATAGCTGTTACAGGTCGTCAGAAGCCTGAAAGAGTCTCTTACCAAGGGTATGGTGTTACTCAGTTAGTGGATTGTGGAGGTCAGATAGGCAGTCGCTCTATTTAAAATACTGGTATTCAGGATCATCTGGTTAGACTGGAAGCTGACTCCAAAAAAGTTGGGAAAAGGCTAGGTAAGATGATGACGATTAGGAAAATTATATTAAATTCGTATATATGTGATGTGTGCCTTGGGACCTTGAGCCAGAAAGACGAAGTCGCGGCAGGCCACGTATGCTCAGAGATGGCGGGAAGACCTGGATAACCTATCCGTGATTCCGTCCAAACTGAAAGGACGACGCCCGGGCTCGCGAAAGATTGAAAGAGTGGAGGAAGGCCTTTGTCCAGGAGTAGGACCAGCGCAGGCTAGAAAAAAAAAAAGAAAAAAATACGTAAAACGTAGGTACCTTTGTACTCAAATAATAATTATGTCATATCCCTATGTATTTTACTGTGTGTACTAAAATAAATAAAAAGTAGGTAACCATGTGAACGATATAATATATGACGTAACTGATATCGTGCGTTATTGTTCTTATTTAAATTCTCACTGCTCACGAATCGCTTATCGCATACAAAAATCCCGGAAATGTTTATTTAAGTTCTGAATGTCAACATCCAAGAATTATGAGGATTTTTTTTTTTGTGAGAAATATAGTTTTGTCAAGAACAAACATGATAAAGGAATATTCAACGTCAAACGTTCATGTAGGTAGGTACTGAAGTAATAACAAACTGGTCAAGTACGAGTCGGACTCGTGCACCGAGGGTTCCGTACAAACTTTTAGTTATAAATTACTAAAGTGCATAAACTATGAAAGTACCGAACATTGCTCTAACGAAAAGATTATTTACTTTGCCGTTTCAAAACTGTTGTCCCCATAGATCGATAAGTCGCGGTTATTTTACCCACCGCAAATAAATTTGTAATCGCAAAAGTATTTTTTTTTTATGATGTAGCTAAAAATTTACGGTTTTCATAATTTTTCCTTTATCTGTGCAATAAGTCGTTGCTTCGTACCAAATTTCAAGATTCTGAGTTCACAGGAAATACCCTGTAGGTTTTGATTTCCTTGCGAGTGTCGAAAATTTGCAGAAATTTGCGGCATAAACAGCTATATCTTTTGATTGCATTGGCTTAGAAGTTTGATTTTGTCACAGCTCCAAGGGTCAGTAGACCTGAGTATTTGATATAAATTCCAGCTTGATACCTCCACGCGTTCCTGAGAAAAAGGGTCTTGACAGACAGACAAACGGACGGACGGACGACAAAGAGATCCTATAAAGGTTCTGTTTTTTTCCTTTCGAGGTACGGAACCCTAAAAATATAAATCAATCATGTGTTATGCGCACCATAATTTTATAATTTGCATAAAAGCAAATAAATGTCAAAAGATTGCTAGAATTTGTTATGCAATTATTTATATTGCTTTTGTTTGACAAACAAGTAATAAGGTGATTTCTTCCGCTATGTTTGCATCGATTGTATACATACAATTACGTTGCAGAAGTTCTTCAGAATGTGGGTATCCTATATTTTTCATCATCAGCGTACAGCAGTCCACTGGACGTGCTCTTCAATTGCATGCGCCATTCAACTCGATTCAAGGCAGCTCTCATCCAGCTGCTGCCAGCCACTCTGCGAAGATCATCGCTCCGCCTAGCCTGAGTATTTTACTGGTTGCTGTCTGCTTGTACTTATCTGTGTAACCTCAACCTCGTACCTGCTACCTCTACAAAATATTATCAAAAAGTTCCGATACTTTCGTTAAACCCGTTTTAATTTAGGAACAATATTTTACTGATTCAGTTTTCAAAAATAATAAACGTAAACAATCATACAAAAATAACAGAGATGGTAGGTATAATTTATTCGTTCTCATCTGACGGGCACCATTATATGTATTAAATTATATACCACAGACAATCTTATTGTTACTCTTCTAACAATACACCTTGGTAAAATTGTTCGGGGCGATTATAAAAATAATACCTATATTATTACAACAAAATGCTGAAACAATTACCGTAAAATTATATTTTCTTGTACCAACTTTAGTAAAAATCACTTTGAAATTCACGCTTCACGGCTCGTTTGACATTCACGCAAATTATTATGGGCGGTGAAAACTTTCAAGCGATGTACTTACATTTACCTGATTTAATAATGTCTATTATGCTAATTTTCACACAAAGAGTAGGTCTGACGAAAGGGCCAAAATAAATTACCTCACACTTATTCTAAGCTATCTTCTGCCCGCGACTTGTTCACGTGCTTGTACCCATCGCATCGCTTTGCTTGAACGCGCAGTCAGTTCGTGTCCGCTTAGCGTTCTATCTGACTTTTTTATTTTTGCTCAGCTCCTAAGGGTCTTAGCGTTATGTTAAATAGCCTACAATAATAACCTTTCTCAAGAATTGGGTTATGAAATGCAAAAAGAATTTTTCAAGTCTGACTGGTAGTTCCATAGATTAGCGCGTTCAAACAAACTTTAGTATTAATATATAAAATATATAAATATAGATACCTACCTAGAAATGTGATTATTATGTACTTACAATCAGAAAAAACTTTTTTTTATATTATTGTTTTATTTTAATATCTATATATACTTATAATAAATCTGTAGAAGTGAAAATTCTGTACATTGAAAATATCAAAAAAATAAATGGCAGGGGGTATTACTAGACCGACACCGAACCCAAAAATGTGATTTAAAAAATTTTTGTCTGTCTGTCTGTCTGTCTGTCTGTCTGTCTGTTTGTTCAGGCATCACGCAAAAACTACCGGTTCGATTACGATGAAACTTGGTATAATTATTCTTTAATATCCTGGGCACCACACTGGGTACTTTTTATCCCGGAAAAGTATATACAATAAAAAACAAACTTAATTTTGCGGTTCGATCCCTAGATCCGATTACTGTACCAACCGCAAATAATAAGTTTGTCGTAGGTTAGGTCACACGCAGTGGAGTTCATTTTTATTCCTTTTACTTTTTAGAGTTATTTAGGTTTATTTTTATATAAGTCGTATGTATAGATTTTAATTTTAAAGTATAGGTAGTATATTTGATAGTGTACATAGTGACCGTAGGTTATTTTATAATACTGTTAGGTAGGATAGTCATTCGTATAGTTATTAGTTTTTAGAGATTTTGCTTATTTATTGAGTTTAGATTGAGGGGCCCGTGGCTAAATAATAACAGCCGCACAGGTCGATCGGTCAGGTTAAGCTACGCTTGCCGCGGTCGGTCTGTGGATGGGTGACCATCTTTACATACCGAGACACCTCCGTGCCTCGGAAAGCACGTTAAGCCGTTGGTCCCGGCTGTCATTCGTGGATCTTTGACAGTCGTTACGGGTAGTCAGAAGCCCGAAAGTCTGACAACCAGTCGTACCAAGGGTATCGTATTACCCAATAACTGGGTTGTGGAGGTCAGATAGGCAGTCGCTCCATGTAAAATACTGGTATTCAGCTGCATCCGGTTAGACTGGAAGCCGGCCCTGAACATAGTTGGGAAAAGGCTAGGCAGATGATGATTGAGTTTAGATTAGTTATCGTCATAAATAGGTTTATTTAGGTAGATAGGTATTTTATTTTCTGTTATTGAGTTTATTTATTTTTTTAATTAGGTAGGTACTTAGGTAAAGATATCATATAGGTACCCTCTTAATCACCATTAATGAGACACAATTGGTTTTCTATTGTAATTAGCCACAAAGGGCCCGCGAGATAGATGGCATCCTGGTGCACATACATTTTATCCTGTTAGCACGTTCCCGTGGGATAATTTCCGACATCCACGCGGGCGAAGCCGCGGGCAGAAGCTAGTATCTAATAAGAAGGTATCTATAAATATTATGGGCAGATAGATTAACAACGAATTCCCAACTCCGTAAAGTCGATCTGAAAAAGGAAATTCGGTACTTTGAACAAAAATGCTTAGTAGAAAAATATGAAACTCAAATAATATTTTGATTAATGACGATAGGTTCGCCTCCTGCCACATGGTTCACGGATGATGAAGTACGATCTCAGCCGTGAAACTATACCTTCGTATAAATAATAGGAATACTTCCATTCCTTCGAGACTAAAGACTATGTTTGTTAATAAAAACGATGGAATACTACACAAGTACACATGCATGTTAATCAATTCGCGTCCAATACCAAACGCTCCGGGCCTCATCATGACAATGTTTTTTTGTTCTGCAACAGTTTTTTCCATTGACTATTTGACTATAGATACTGTCTAAAATATCAAGTTCTAGTCCTGCGTCAGTGATTTGTACTAAAAAACATGCATATATTATGTATAGATAGGTAGGTACCAGCTGTTACTGAGCGGACAAGAAATAGGATCAATTCTGTTTGAGCAAGTTTGATCGATGGTTCCTTACATCCAATTTTACTACGCACACAACTGAACTTGGTAATGTTTTGTGCTTAGGTGGTAACCCTGGGTGCGGCCCAAATAGTTTATTTGAACGCTTTGCCCTACACAGACCAGTGCCTGGATATGATATTAACATTTTCAGGCCTGATAAATAAACTGATCTCTATGTGGCACTTAAAAGTGGAAAACATCATCAACTTGATAGACAAAAAGAATAATAGAACTGACTGAAATACAGAAAAATCATATTCAACTATACAGGATACATTTTTTAACCAGTGCGCAACGTGTAACCATGAATTTAGCACATGTTTCTAGACGGGGTAGCAAAGAATCTTTTCGGCTGTTACAAAAAAAATCTGCTGTTTCATTGAAGAGTGATCAAAAAAAGTCAAAAAAAGAAAAAAATGTATGGCAGAGCTAATAATATTTTTTTTAATAACAGATGAAAATTAAAACGCAGCCCCTCTGCGTTGAAATTTTTTTTTCAGAATTATGTACTGGATTCAGGGGGTCTACTCCGAAGTAGTATCGACCGAATGTTCGGCCGTTTCCTGCTACGAAGTTATTATTTGGTTCGGTCGGTTCCGATCCTACACTCCTACACTCTTTCGAATATTGACTATGGTCCCGACCCAACTGAGCCGATCCGAACTTTTTTCGCATTTTTCAATAATATTCTGTTCAGCCATGTGTCGGTCCGATCCGAACGTTCGCACTTTGCACTTCGGAGTAGGCCCCCAGGTTACAGTTTCCGCACTGGTTTAAAATGTATCCTGTACATGTGTCTATGTGTCACAAAATATAAAATACAATTATTAGATACGATTCAATTATTTAGGGCTTTTAATAATATATGAGATCAAAGGAAGTAACAATTTATTTCCTTCATTAGGTTTACCAACAATAGGCTACCTGCCTAAAAAAATCTAATTAGTCCGTCAGTTAGATTATTAAAACATATTGAACCCGTATTTTTTCTTTTGCCAATTATATAAAAACTTATTGAAGTTATCGCCCGTTAAAGTTCCGCGTGACATCACGCCTTGCTACACTTTTTAACATGGCGTGACGTTACGACCCCCTACTCCCAAATTTTGATGCGCTTTATCTTTGTCATATTTTGTTTGATTGACCAAAGAAAAAATAGGTGTCCATTATTTTTCGATAACCTAACTGACGGACTAAATATAATAATTATTTTTTACTCAGGAATCTTCCCTATTGATTACACTAATGCAAACACAAAACACTACTTCACTATAATACCTTCGCTGTCCTCAACACTTCTTGTCGTACATACTTCCTTGACGATGACAATATTGGCTCACAGTCGAAGTCCGCGTAAAACTAAATCATCTAACTTTCATCTCAATTGGCTGGGTTCAATGAATCTCGTGATAAATGGCCTAAATTGCTACCAGTACCAATATGCACGGTTCAAGATCATTGTTTTTTGGAGGTCAAATACTTCCAACATACTTTATTTAAAGTATGTAGGTACCTATTAATTTGTTTCAAATCGTGATGAAGCAAAATTTATATCTTTCGGAAAACAAATAAATAAATTATTCTGACATTAATATGATTTAAATAAAGTCTTAGCAGTCTGGCATTGCTTTAGTACTCGTGGCGATATATCAACCTATACATTTCCAGTAGGTATAAGCAGACCTCTCACTGTACGAAATGCCTATACAATGCGAGATCAGCAAATACTGGAAATGTATAGCTTGATATGTCGTCGTGAGTAGAGTAAGGAAGTCCAAAACAATAATATCTAAACGGATATTAACAAGCTATGACCTCTTGTAACTGTAGTTGTATATTATTATTGCCCATACCTAAGTAGGTATATATACTTACGAGTAGTTATCATTTGTTTTATGTAGCAGATACCACGCCCAGCAGCCCAGCACCCTAATTGCGTAACACACGATCAATCTAAATCTCAATCATTTAGAAGCCAATTGCTAATCCATTGCTTCATAAGTTTGAAAAAATTGTCTGCTCAACACGTAAATAACGCAATGAATGTTGTTGAACTGTTAAAATGAAACCGATTCCTATTGATCGTGTGTTACGCAATTAGGGTGCTGGTTTATCATTTCACAGCTGTGTTGCAATGCTTATATTATACCGCTCTCTTTTAATTATAGATAGGGGTCAGGCAATGTAGGTTCTTCAAAAAATTCAACAAAAATATAAGTAAGTAGGTACTCATACCTAACGAACGAGAACCTCCTCATTCGGTCTGCAGTTTGGTAATACATAAAAACAAAATGAAAAAAAGAACTAATTCTGATAATAATTGATGATGAACCCTCTCCATCCTTTTGCCAACAAGTTTAGACGACCTGCTTTTAGTATAAGCAAATTTCGACCTGAAAATGAGTATTAATTACATTATGTTAGAAATAAAAAGAAATCCAGTATCATCATCTGGGTCGGTTTCCAGTCTTACCGGATGCAGCTGAATACCAGTATTTCACATGGAGCGACGGCCTATGTGACCTCCACAACCCAGTCACTGGGTAATACGATACCCCTTGGTAAGACTGGCTGTCAGACTTTCGGGCTACTGACGACCCGTAACGACAAAGAAATCCAATATACGTGATCAAATTAAATATTCAAAAATCCTTTGCTGTCCTTCGCAAATCTTGTTAGTCATGATGTGATCATTATCCTTTTGGACTGAGCGTCGCGTCGCGTCGATATAACTGCAGATATTCAGTCACCTTTTATTTTCACGGTTTAAGACAATTTATTTCGCTCATAAAGAATACAGTTTTCACTTCTATGAGGAAAACCATAATAACACATACATATATAAGCGATGGTTTCGCTAGGTTCTAAACTAAAATTAAATTATAAAAAACTGTTAAAACTTACAATTCAATCATTAATCAGAATATGGTGCTTTAATAGCCTTTAAAAGTTGTTAGTGATTTCATTCCGATTTCAATATCATTTATAGACCTACAGCAAAATAATTAAGGTGATTAGAGGGCTCGCTGACCTTGTGTATGTGGGCGGAGCTAAGCGCTCTACCCCCGAATACGTAAAACGCGCGCGGTGGCGCGCTGTACTAAAACGACGATCAAAGAATATGCAGAGGCGCAGAATGTCGCACGCAGGTCGTCATTTTTGCCTACGATTCCAGAGGGGAATGGCGGATGCAAAGCTGATATATTTTGTATAGATTGATACTTATGTTACGTATATTTTAAGTTTCTGGACATTATTTTTTAGCAATTTTTCATTTAGAGATTTTGTTTAAAATCATACGCGAGAAGGGACTTAGTTCCTAACGGGTGTAAAACTTTAAAAATGATATCGAGTATTTTCTTAGGAATAGAATAACATTTTATTTGCATAGACTGTAGGTCTTCTTAGGAGGACTTACATAAAAATGAGATTTTATAAAAATGTGATCCTGTTTCATGAATTTGAATTACATATTATAAATCAGTAATAAATATGCGCGTCTGTCTGTGTTAGTGCAAATATTTACGAACGAATTGTATCAGTGTGCGTTTTTTGACTAGCTCGCTGCAGATGGCCCGTTTCTATAGTGCGCGTGGACGCTTACGATAGTAATACAAGTAGTAGGCATATCTAAATAAACTATTATTAAAATGAGAAAAAATTGGATTTGATCAAAATAAAAGTCCAAGATGGCGGCTGCGAAAATTTTCAAGTTTTTTATCATGGGTGTCGTTTTCATACTTTTCGAGGGTGATAAAGCCGATAGTGAGGTCAAAATAAAAATCCAAAATGGCGGCTGCAAAAATTTTATAATATTTCATCATGGGTGTCGTTTTCATACTTTTCGAGGGCGATAAGGCCGATAGTGAGGTCAAAATAAAAATCCAAAATGGCGGCTGCAAAATTTTTATAATATTTCATCATGGGTGTCGTTTTCATACTTTTCGAGGGCGATAAGGCCGTTAATGAGGTCAAAATAAAAATCCAAAATGGCGGCTGCATAAACTTTCAAATATTTAATCATGGGTGTCGTTTTCATACTTTTCGAGGGCGATAAGGCCGATAGTGAAGTCAAAATAAAAATCCAAAATGGCGGCTGCAAAAATTTTCAAATATTTCATCATGGGTATCGTTTCCATACTTTTCGAGGGTGATAAAGCCGATAGTGAGGTCAAAATAAAAATCCAAAATGGCGGCTGCAAAAATTTTCAAATATTTCATCATGGGTGTCGTTTTCATACTTTTCGAGGGCGATAAGGCCGTTAATGAGGTCAAAATAAAAATACAAAATGGCGGCTGCATAAACTTTCAAATATTTAATCATGGGTGTCGTTTTCATACTTTTCGAGGGCGATAAGGCCGATAGTGAGGTCAAAATAAAAATCCAAAATGGCGGCTGCAAAATTTTTCAAATATTTCATCATGGGTATCGTTTCCATACTTTTCGAGGGTGATAAAGCCGATAGTGAGGTCAAAATAAAAATCCAAAATGGCGGCTGCAAAAATTTTCAAATATTTCATCATGGGTATCGTTTCCATACTTTTCGAGGGTGATAAAGCCGATAGTGAGGTCAAAATAAAAATCCAAAATGGCGGCTGCAAAAATTTTCAAATATTTCATCATGGGTGTCGTTTTCATACTTTTCGAGGGTGATAAAGCCGATAGTGAGGTCAAAATAAAAATCCAAAATCCAAAATGGCGGCTGCAAAAATTTTCAAATATTTCATCATGGGTATCGTTTTCATACCTTTCGAGGGTGATAAAGCCAATAGTGAGGTCAAAATAAAAATCCAAAATGGCAGCTGCAAAAATTTTCAAATATTTCATCATGGGTATCGTTTTCATACTTTTCGAGGGTGATAAAGCCGATAGTGAGGTCAAAATAAAAATCCAAAATGGCGGCTGCAAAATTTTTATAATATTTCATCATGGGTGTCGTTTTCATACTTTTCGAGGGCGATAAGGCCGTTAATGAGGTCAAAATACAAATCCAAAATGGCGGCTGCATAAACTTTCAAATATTTAATCATGGGTGTCGTTTTCATACTTTTCGAGGGCGATAAGGCCGATAGTGAAGTCAAAATAAAAATCCAAAATGGCGGCTGCAAAAATTTTCAAATATTTCATCATGGGTATCGTTTCCATACTTTTCGAGGGTGATAAAGCCGATAGTGAGGTCAAAATAAAAATCCAAAATGGCGGCTGCAAAAATTTTCAAATATTTCATCATGGGTGTCGTTTTCATACTTTTCGAGGGCGATAAGGCCGTTAATGAGGTCAAAATAAAAATCCAAAATGGCGGTTGCATAAATTTTCAAATTTTTCGTCATGGGTGTCATTTTCATAGTTTTCGAGGGTGCTACAGACAGCCGATAGTGAGCTCACAATGTAAATCCAAGATGGCGGCTGCAAAAATTTGTTTTTGTTTTAAATCATACGTGATAAGGAACTTCGAATAACCTAAGTTATTCTGAACAAACTAAAATTATTATGTAACTAATGATTACTTGATTTTAGGTACAGACGCCAGCACATCAAGCTACCCGAAACAGTCAAATTTTCCCAGTCAACCTTGAACCTAATGCTTTAGCGATAAAGTTGAAAATCTATTAAAGAAATTTGACAGATTGCAGTTAAGTAGCTTGATGTGCTGGCACACACGATACTTATTTGACAATAATATAGTGTGATGAGTTTCCAAATAAACAATGTTTTCTTATCACCAGCCCGCATGAGTGAGTGAAATTTATGCAGCCGCCATTTTGGATTTTTATTTTGAGCTCACTATCGGCTTTATCGCCCTCAAAAAGTATGAAAACGACACCCATGATTAAATATTTGAAAATTTTTGCAGCCGCCATTTTGGATTTTTATTTTGACTTCACTATCGGCTTTATCACCCTCGAAAAGTATGAAAACGATACCCATGATGAAATATTTGAAAATTTTTGCAGCCGCCATTTTGGATTTTTATTTTGACCTCACTATCGGCTTTATCACCCTCGAAAAGTATGAAAACAACACCCATGATGAAATATTTGAAAATTTTTGCAGCCGCAGTTTGGATTTTTATTTTAACCTCACTATCGGCTTTATCACCCTCGAAAAGTATGAAAACGATACCCATGATGAAATATTTGAAAATTTTTGCAGCCGCCATTTTGGATTTTTATTTTGACCTCACTATCGGCTTTATCACCCTCGAAAAGTATGAAAACGACACCCATGATGAAATATTTGAAAATGTTTGCAGCCGCCATTTTGGATTTTTATTTTGACCTCACTATCGGCTTTATCACCCTCGAAAAGTATGAAAACGACACCCATGATGAAATATTTGAAAATGTTTGCAGCCGCCATTTTGGATTTTTATTTTGACCTCACTATCGGCTTTATCACCCTCGAAAAGTATGAAAACGATACCCATGATGAAATATTTGAAAATTTTTGCAGCTGCCATTTTGGATTTTTATTTTGACCTCACTATTGGCTTTATCACCCTCGAAAGGTATGAAAACGATACCCATGATGAAATATTTGAAAATTTTTGCAGCCGCCATTTTGGATTTTTATTTTGACCTCACTATCGGCCTTATCGCCCTCGAAAAGTATGAAAACGACACCCATAATTAAATATTTGAAAATTTTTGCAGCCGCCATTTTGGATTTTTATTTTGACCTCATTATCGGCTTTATCACCCTCGAAAAGTATGAAAACGACACCCATGATTAAATATTTGAAAATTTTTGCAGCCGCCATTTTGGATTTTTATTTTGACCTCACTATCGGCTTTATCACCCTCGAAAAGTATGAAAACAACACCCATGATGAAATATTTGAAAATTTTTGCAGCCGCAGTTTGGATTTTTATTTTGACCTCACTATCGGCTTTATCACCCTCGAAAAGTATGAAAACGATACCCATGATGAAATATTTGAAAATTTTTGCAGCTGCCATTTTGGATTTTTATTTTGACCTCACTATTGGCTTTATCACCCTCGAAAGGTATGAAAACGATACCCATGATGAAATATTTGAAAATTTTTGCAGCCGCCATTTTGGATTTTTATTTTGACCTCACTATCGGCTTTATCACCCTCGAAAAGTATGAAAACGACACCCATGATGAAATATTTGAAAATGTTTGCAGCCGCCATTTTGGATTTTTATTTTGACCTCACTATCGGCTTTATCACCCTCGAAAAGTATGAAAACGATACCCATGATGAAATATTTGAAAATTTTTGCAGCTGCCATTTTGGATTTTTATTTTGACCTCACTATTGGCTTTATCACCCTCGAAAGGTATGAAAACGATACCCATGATGAAATATTTGAAAATTTTTGCAGCCGCCATTTTGGATTTTTATTTTGACCTCACTATCGGCTTTATCACCCTCGAAAAGTATGAAAACGATACCCATGATGAAATATTTGAAAATTTTTGCAGCTGCCATTTTGGATTTTTATTTTGACCTCACTATTGGCTTTATCACCCTCGAAAGGTATGAAAACGATACCCATGATGAAATATTTGAAAATTTTTGCAGCCGCCATTTTGGATTTTTATTTTGACCTCACTATCGGCTTTATCACCCTCGAAAAGTATGAAAACGACACCCATGATGAAATATTTGAAAATGTTTGCAGCCGCCATTTTGGATTTTTATTTTGACCTCACTATCGGCTTTATCACCCTCGAAAAGTATGAAAACGACACCCATGATGAAATATTTGAAAATTTTTGCAGCCGCCATTTTGGATTTTTATTTTGACCTCATTATCGGCTTTATCACCCTCGAAAAGTGTGAAAACGACACCCATGATGAAATATTTGAAAATTTTTGCAGCCGCCATCTTGGACTTTTATTTTGATCAAATCCAATCTTTTCTCATTTTAATAATAGTTTAGATATGCCTACTACTTGTATTACTATCGTAAGCGTCCACGCGCACAATAGT
The DNA here is from genome assembly GCA_951799955.1 of Apamea anceps. Classification (NCBI taxonomy): domain Eukaryota; kingdom Metazoa; phylum Arthropoda; class Insecta; order Lepidoptera; family Noctuidae; genus Apamea; species Apamea anceps. Next base: position 9,203,870 of record OX637501.1, read on the forward strand.
AATGGGCCATCTGCAGCGAGCTAGTCAATAAACGCACACTGATACAATTCGTTCGTAAATATTTGCACTAACACAGACAGACGCGCGTAGTCGATCGATAGCCGGAGCGTAGCAGCGAGCGACACAGCCATCCCGTCTCAATGCTAACGCACGACTGCCGCCCGCGCCCGCGCAGAGCACCTCTGAAGCTTGATCTCAAAGGGGGGACATTTACTATGCAAATGTTGATTGATTTAAATAAGCTATGTCACATCTGTAGTACCTCTAACCATCGATTTTTCAGTGTAAAAATTTTTCCAAACATCAAAGCCGTTTAGAAGTAATATCGAAAATAAGAAAAAGATAGCGTGTTGGTAAATATTTTTTTAAGGCAAAAGTATTAGCCATACGAAAAAATCCTATGTCAGAAATGTTGTTCATGAATCTATAGCAAACATATATTTTTTTCAGATCTTTTAATCAAGCCGTTAATGAGAAATATTCTTCATAAAGTGACCGTATTACGGTACTAAACGCGAGTAAGGCCCTTAATATGAAAAAAGTAATAAGGCATGTATCACACGTTATCTAATACAGAGTTATTAGCTTCGTCACTAAACGAGAAAGACATAAATGGATATACAGGGTGGCGATTAGGTTATCACATTAAATTGTACAGCAGGTATTACAAGTTGTTATCAGTCCATTAAAATAATAAAATAAATAATTTTATTAAAATTAAGAAAATGCATTTTTCAAACAAAATAAATGGAGTTATAGTTGGTAAAAAATAAATCATCCTTTATAATATTAGTTTACTGACCTGTAAAAGCGGCAACGCCGCAGCGTCGCTCCGGCGGTGCACGCGCCGTACCTACGCGAGGTACGAGTACGAGTACCTACTTGTGGATGTAGGCACGCGCGCGTGGTGCGTGCGACAGTAATTCAACATTTTCACAACATACTTACGATATTGTTTTATGAAATAATCACAAATTAACTTTAAAAACCTCCACTTAAATGCTCAATTATTACGTATTTTAATTTTTACGTTTTCAAAATGTCCACCGTGCTTCTGTACACACAAATGACATCGTCTTACGATATTATTTCGGACTCTTCAGAGTAGCCTGAGTAGGCTTCGCGGCTAAAATTTTTAAATTGTCGAAGGCCCGAATTATTCGAGATTTTAAATCGTCCATAGTCGTCACTTCAGTAGCGTATACCTCATTCTTTAAATGTCCATTGCCCGAACTCCAAATCATATCGGTGTACTCCGGCGATGCGAAATTGATTCGAGGTATCTTGTTGGAAACAATAACACAATGAAAATAGCTACCTAACAATAATTATTATTTAAGCGTTTGATTTCGCATAAACTGTCACACACACCACCTTCACTAACCTATCCTATTCCTATTACTAAAATAAAGTTAACACAAAACAATGTCCACAAAATAAAAACAATAACAATACTACGAAGGGCGCGTGCGCTAATCGTCAACTATTCCTCAAGGATTTTGGCGGCGGACTATGTGACTCATTCGTCGCACGCGCCAAAGAAATGCCTACAAGCACACCCCCGTACCCCGTAGCATTTCGCGCATAGAAATTTATACCTTAAGTCGTCAACCGTAAGAATATTTTTGCATATTTTTTTCATACCTCTCATGCGGTCCCTTTTCATCTTTTAATTTTGCGCTCAAAAAACGCCTTCAACTATTAGCCGTAAGAAGGCGGTAAGGACATTTTTCGCTTGAATTTTTTACGTTTCTTGTAATAATAGTTTGTAAAATGGTAGTTTAGTAGTGCTTGTAGGTAATTCGGAATGGCAACGTTTGAAGTTTTGAACTATCTTCACCGGCCACGGGTCTTTGACCTACTTTTATTGGTCAGCTGATTATGTTTATGCAATACATGATGTTGTGAAATATTAAAATTAAAAAAAGGGTCCTGCGGCTATAATATTGTTTATTATTAAATTATTTTAATGGAATATGATAAAATACCTAATATAGAGTACGTGGTTTCAATTAATGTGATAACCTAATCGCCACCCTGTATTTCCCGCCTAAAGCTGACGCCTGTCACATTGCTTCATTAGATACTGTCCCAACCCTTGTCTGTGTCGATAAAAAAATGCACGAACTCTCATAATTACTATGTCGCAATTTTCTTAGAGCTGCTGATTTATGTCCAAAAAAATAACAAAGAACGAACGCAAGCCGTTAATACGTGTTTCTTTTACAGTAGGTATGCCCCGGTATACACACATAATTATACGAAACTGATCCTTAGAAATATATTGTCACACAGGTATTAGCGTCGTGAACACAAGATGTAATTGAAATAACTGAAAACTCCATAAAACCCTACCCCCCCCCCCCTACCCCTACCTACTTTCCAGAAATCGCGAGGAAAATCGTGTGCGGTCGGGGGACCGCGGATAGCAACGAATTTCCTTACGCGATACCTCTACGAACACACACTCGTATATAATAGAGTCGCATGGAATAATACTTTTTCCTCATGTGACAATTTCTACGAGTCAACTCCTACCGCAAGCCGCGTTAAGGAACTTCGTTCCAAAACTTAGCTGTTCCCAACATTTTGTTGAGCTATGCGATTATAATCTGCTGCTCCATAATAATATTATGGAGCAGCAGTTTTTTCTTAATAATTACACCTTGTAATAAACAATTTTTTAAATTCGTTAGTCGCCGGATAGGTACTGTAAAGCTACAGTTTCCTAGAAGGGTGGCGCTGGCTGTCAGGTCATAACGGCCGCCATAAAAATCTGTCATTTTCACCAGTATTTGACAATAAAGTTTCCAAAAACGCTCTGCATTTGAACAGCTGTTATTGTGTGACCGTTCACCACTTTCGAAGGAAACCAAAGCTTGAATCCTTTTTAATAATTAACGTTAATACATTAGAACCAATTATGCCTATGTCGTCTTGCAACGGCTTTCTCCATGTCCACAGCAAAAGCCTTCCGGGAGTTAACTGTTCGAAACTTTAGTTAGTAAGTCGACTTGCTGTTAACGTTTGTTCACACTGTGCTAGTAGGTTGCGAACTATGCTTTAATCGCTAATGTGTATGGTCCAACTGGTCACTTCCGTGCCTATCTCGATGCCCCTATGGATTGGTACCAGGAAGTTGTGTCACTGCATCGAGTGAAGCACTTAGCATCAACCCTTTAATAATACAGTCTAATAATCTATGCAACTGCATAGTATGGGCTGTATGGGTTTGAAAGATAGCTTGTTCTGGCAGTGTTTAGTTTCACGTGTCTCTGTATTTACATATTTGGCCCGTATTAGCGTAGTAGGTACTGAGACGAGAAGTGTGTCTTTTTTTCCAACTATTTATTGACAAACTTTAGCATGATAACTAGTGACTATATAACTTTAAGATTATAAAAACTACTCTGGATATTGGGACTCAAAGATAATAACAACGATTTAACTACTTAATTGTTAAAGAAACATACTACCATAAAACTTGTTTAACTACCTCTTTAAAATGTTATTTTCATTAACACTGATTTATTATTGCAAATAAAACATGGGCGACTTTAAATGAGACGGCAAAAAAATGCCTTGTAATAAAATTGATATGTGAATGAATAATCAAGTAGGTATATAAGTATTTTTAGACCGGAAAATTCTGCTTGTTTGTATATAATGTATCGTAGGTTTACGTTAGTCAGTGATAGATACTCCACCGAATGTAATTGCCAGGAATGGTTGCGCAAACTACGTAGGCATATATTTTTGGCATCACCTGTACAAGAACAGAGATTGAGATATATTTAGAAAAATCTAGGTTTTAATTTTCGAATGTATGTTAAGTTTCTTCCTCTGTAGGCATTGAGCAGTAACAGAAATAATGTTTGCCTCCAGCTTTTTGGCGTAGCTCGTTTTATTTCAGAATTATTGCGCAGATCTTTTTCTATAAAATATTTTTAACTTATATATAAATAATTAATTCTACGTAATAGCTTCAGCTCATAATATTAAACAATACTATTAAATTTTCGCTCTTTATTTGAATTTTATGCTTAATATTAATAATTACCATGAAAGCCTACCCATAGATAAGAAATTTCTAGGACTTCCCAAAATTAAAATCTTCTTTTAATTTATCACGATAAAAAAGCGGCCTTCCGGGAATCTGCTCTCCTGAGGAGAGCAGATTCCCGGAAGGCCGCTTTTTATTTTTATAAATAATTACGTCTCTTGGAAAATCGTAGCCTGTTCAATTCATGGAACTTTCTATGGGGTTTCTCCAAAGGAGAGAACCTGCAAATAGCCCGCAATGTTACGTTTACTAGAAATTGTTTACATTTTCCCGCTTCTATTTAAGGTTTTTACTGTCTTCCTCTCTTTGTATCAATCCTCTCGCCACAATATATTCATCTGAATATAAAGATGACTGATAAAATATCGTTATGAATTATATTCAGCCCCCATTATTCAAAAAGACACGGCAGAAAACCATAGGTCGTGTCTTTGCACGAATATTGTTTTATTATGAATAAACTAAAACTCAAATCATTTATTTCAATTAAACCATTTACAGACACTTTTGAATTGTTAATATTAAATAGTCGGTCAGTTAGTCAGAAAGTTGAAGCTAATTGCCCATTCCAAAATGTAGATCTCTATGGAGAAGAAACTTCAAGGACACTCTTTTAAATCAAAATATTATTACAAAATCCTGGGTACATTATTCTTATTGCTTCTATGTATATGTAAGAACAATGTAAAACAAGTAACAATTTAAAACATAAAATTAAAAATAAGCCCTGGCAGTTAAGAGGTGACCAGTCTCAACCGACGGCGCCCGTTCACGAACATGCCGCTTGGATCAGCACCACCCAGCTCAACCATTTTGTAGGGAACCGAATAATTCAACACACGCGCCACCACCAGTGAGATATTTAAGTGAGCATGACATATTCTCAATAATAACAGAGCGATCGTTTTGTTAAAACATCCAATAACGGCATATCTTAATGTGTGTGTGTTTGCTTTTGTATCTCAATGTTTATAACAGAAGACACGGAGTCGTTATCTGTCCTTTGTTTTGTATTATAATAAACAAATATTCTAGACTTGTTGTCAACATGTTGTTTGGAATGATTGTTAAAAAGTAGCTGAAGAAATCTGAATGGTTTAAGAACCTCTTGACTTTACGGGAACTTGAAATAGGAGCCTACCTACGCTTCCGATTTTTACCAATATGGTGTAATACAATATTGAGGTTCCTCGGCACTTCAAGGCATCTTGAACATTATCTGTCCTACACTCATGTGTAGGTCAAGTAAGACGCGTCTGTATCACTATTTCGTAACTAAAAAAACAGTTGAACAATGATAATAGGTCTAGGTAATACACAGTGCCCTCCAAAAGTAAGTTGATATTGTTCCATTTTAGCTGTACCTCTCTCTATAATCTCACATTTTGATTTCAAATTCTAATTTTTAATATTTGAACTGTACACTATAACACTTTTATTTACTTTGCTTTTCACTTTTATTATTATTTAATTGTTGTTAAATATTATTTTGAAACACGGTTAAAAAAATAACCGTTAACCGTGTTTCATTTGTGATATCATAATGTGGCATTGCAGCTGAAATGGAAAATGTCAACTAGGTAACTTTTGGAGGGCACAGTACCCACATATAAGAAAAGTATGAAAAAAAACGCTTGTAGCTCAGTTACACTACAATATAATATTCTTTCAGTTACTGTTTCCTTCTAGTTACTGCTTTTCACAAAGCTATAAAAAACGTATCGGTTTTTTAAATGGTCTTGTTTTAGAATGCTTATATGTTATCCAGTGGGTATGCAAATATAATTCATTTTCTTCTGTCAAGTGTGTCAATTCTTATAATTTTATATACAGCGAGTTGGTTTAATGGCGACAATAATTTAACACACGTATACGGTTTTGCGTTTCCGTTTTATGAACATATTTTAATTTCATTAAACGTCTTATTTATTTTACATTTTCTAACGCGGGCTTATAATAATAATATTAATAAAATAAAATAGCATGTTGGAGCAACCTGTACTTAAAGAACTGTAGCTTAGGTGCCATTTGCCGGGGTCACGGATCATAACGCATTAATGAAATTAAAACGAATAGCGTGCAAAGAGTAGGCGAATCGAAGGAAAGAGAGCCCTATGTCGCCGAGCTGCGGTAGTTTCGAAATTACGAATTATTTTATGTATGTTTCGAAATTACGAATTATCTTATAATTTCTATGATTACTGGCCACTAGCCCTTACCCGTGTGTTAAATTAACGTCGTCCTAGTCGACGATACCTAGTCCACTGGTTATCAGAATTCCTGATTAACACAGAAATATGATTAATGATAAAACTGGGAAGCCTAATACAGAAACGGTAATTAATCATCTACCGACTAACTAGGAGGTCGAGGTTAACCAATTAACCACAGTTGGAAATGATTTCGGGAACTTTTTTATTTACAAAGTGACTTTTTGCGATTCAGGTAGTTCAAGATCAGTAGGCAACGTTTTTAAAAAAAATAAAAAAGAAAAGAAACATCGTAATAATTGGCAACGATTCAGAATTCTGCATCGAGAACATTCTAGACAATTTCTTTTTTTTAAATTTTTACGTTTTGTTTATGTTTTATATAAGTATAGGTACTACACAGATTGCTCTTTACGTTTTATTTTCTTTGTAGGTGAACGAAAAAAGGTGTAAAAATAACATAAGCCGTAATGACTGGTTTTATTTTTACGCTCGCTTTTTCCTTACCAGATAAGCTTTATCAATATACGCCACATTTGCATCGAACCAAGCTGCGCTCCATAATACTGGTTTTTGTTAGGAATTTACATAATGTTTCAGTATATACTTGAGAGCGAAAACCTGTATTTGATATTGGTGTAGGCTGACATATTTATTGGTTTCGTAAATCTTTTTTCCGGTTACCCATTACGTACCTGAAAAAAGATCATGAACAGAAAATAACTTATTCTAGACCTCAACTTGGTTAGCTACAAGTCTCAAATACAGCCGTTTTCAACTGAGCCCACATTCTCTTTATTATAAAACACGTAGATACATAAATTCATACCTTCTCCCATGGGGATAAGTAGAAACTACGGAACGCCACCTGCTACGACCCTTACATACTCCTTCTGCTTCGTTTAATTCTCCTTCAATTATAACTTTCTTTTAATTTCCTTTTATAATGTTTCCAGCTACCTTGATCACGGCGGCGGCAGGCACCACAGTGGGCTGGACATCACCCACTCTGCCCATCCTACTGGCCCCAGACTCGCCCATACAGACATCGGCGGATCAGAGCTCATGGATCGCCTCAATTATGATATTATGTTCAGGTACTTTTTTCGATTCAAATTACTTGGGCCCAGTCCAGCGACAGGTTACCTACTGCGATTAACGTGGCCAAATGGCAGCATCAGTGGCGTTTATGAGGACTTTAAAAGTGAACATATTTGGACTCTAGGGACGCTCCCGCAAACTGGTCTAATCTATCTGAGAATACCTGTAATACGCAGCCTTTAGTTAAAGAAAGGAGTATTGAATTTTTTCCATCGGTTATAATTTTTAGTACTTTTTTAATCTTAGATATATTTTAATGAACAGTATACAATTAAATCATAGCTACTGACACGATGACTATTAAAAGCCAGGTCAATCACTTCATGTTTGAGATCCAGAAACAATGAACGCTCTGTTTCAAAGGACTTTAACCACAACCGATAGAAAGTCGAACATCACGTGATTTCAATCTCAAGTGATGAGAAATAAATCAGGCCACGCTTATAAAGAGCAAATACACTCACGTATGCAATTCCTAACGAGGCTATCCTATTATTTGCATTACCTTGTTGGAAGGAAAGTGGAAACTTCTCGTTCAAATTACAAGATAAATTAAGTTTCCCAGCGGCATTACATATTTAGTCAGCACATTAATCCAAGTCGTAACATGATCGCGTTCTGTCCCTCTCTCTTCGTGTTTGGTAATCCCGAATGATGGGGTCGGCTTTAATAAATCGATAAACATTGTTGATCATATAAAAATATGCTTACTCAACAAGATGATCGTACATCTGATGAATCTTGATTCACGCTGGAGTATGTAAACAGTACGCTATACAATGACTCGCTGCGGTAGACATTTTCTCATGGTAGTAAATAAAAGAGTAGGTGAATATTGAATTATCAGTACCAGTAGTTACATGTACCTATGGTATTATAAACTCGTGGCTAAATGATAACGGACGCACGGTTCCATCGAAGGGAGTGAGGAAGCGTTTTCATATCTACACACCGCACTACAAGACGGCCAGCTAGTACGCTTGTCGCGGTCAGTTCGTGGATGTGGTCCATACCGAGACTATTTGAGATCCCTCCATGTCTCGGCCGTTGGTCCCGGTTGTCATTCATAGATCTTTAACGGTCGTTAGTCAGAAGCCCAAAAGTCTGATAACTAGTCTTACCAAGGGGTATCGTGTTACCCCTAGTAACTGGGCTACGGAGGTTAGGCAGTCGCACCATGTAAAATACTAGTATTCAGCTGCATCCGGTTAGACTGGAATCCGAACCCAACATAGTTGGGAAAAGACTAGGTAGATTGATTGGTATTTTAAACTTATCCGTTGGTACAGACGCCAGCAGGCCAAGCTACCCGAAACTGTCAAATTTTCCCAATGAACCTTAATGCTTTAGCGATTAAGTTAAAAATATATTAAAGAAATTTGACAGATTGTAGTAGCTTGATGTGCTGGTGTCTGTACTCTAGAGTGGATGGCGATGGATGGAAATGAATAACAATACCGGTTCCCCGATAAAAAGAATATATAATAATTAATTAAAACATAAATTCGTAGAAAATAATAAAGTGGCATGCTTCTTAACAAATTTAAACTTTTGAAAAACTAAAGAGGGGCGCGCCTGTCGTGTGCTCGCCCCTGTTGCGCAGATTTCTGGAATCTTCTACGCGTTGTCATAAGATGTTTGTATATTTGTGTATGCACTGGCACACATATGCGAGGTTTTAACATTGACTTTGTACGCTACATCTTTTACAGTAGAAATTGCTGTTTCCACTTGATATCGCTATGAGTCGCCAATTCTAATTTACATTCCTCTCCACCCATGGGTGTCGTTAGTGGTAATTAGGGGGTTCCGTCATGTTTTTATCAATGATGGGAAATGCGCAGTAGCGTCCTTCTGTTTATAATACCCATTCTCCAAACTGTAATAATTTTAGCAACTAAGTATCACAAATGGGACAATAGGATAAAGTTAAGATTTGATGATGTGAGATTTCCAGAACGCGTTCTGATTTAAAATAGAACTAAAAATCCCAAATCAAAGTTGTTTTATTATTAAGAACCTTCAAAAAGTGTTTCTTAATATTTATAACCATGATCACTATCTACTTAATACCACTATAATTATTATTATTAGTGCAAAGTGGGATAGGTCTCAACAGAACAAAAACATTCGTGAATCATTACGTTACGTTTGCGTCATTCCATTGCTTTCTCATTTCAGCCGCAAGTCCCATTCCTGCCTCATACCTGGCCGACAGGATCGGCACCAAGAAGACGTTACTCCTCGCTTCGGTGCCTTACATCATTGGATGGATCCTGGTGATGTTCGCGGGGAATGTTCCTACGATATACGCGTCTCGGCTCATTTCAGGACTCGGCTATGGTATCGCGTACACCACCGCACCCATGTATCTCGGCGAAATTGCCTCCGATGACGTCAGAGGCGCCATGGCAACACTCATCACTGTCATGTCGAAGGTCAGTCTGCTACCCAATTTACGATCACAAGGTCAATAAAGCTCGCATGTGTAATTGGGTCGTCCACCTACTTTATTATGACGTTTAAGTACTTATCTAGAGACAGACGGCTCATTTCGATAACAGTTTCATAGCATCTACGTATTCGTTAATCACCAATAAATCATTGCTGCTATGTCTGCGGTTCCCTTTTGTGTAGCAATATAATTTTTGTCCACAAAATGTGCGTATACTGAAATGATTATGCGAACAAGTAATTATAATTCTGTTTCAGTTCGGTATCCTGTCCCAGTATTGTATCGGGCCGTACGTGTCCATGCTCGGCCTGGCGAGCTTTAACATCGCCATCCCGATCCTGTTCGTGGTGACGTTCAGCACCATGCCTGAGTCGCCCTACTACTACATCAAACAAGGACAGAAGCAAGAAGCAGAGTCATCACTCAAGAAGCTCAGAGGCAGAAGCTACGTCAGAGAAGAATTGGAGAGCATGAGCAGCTTGGTCACAGAAAACATGAAGGAAAAGAGTCGATGGAAAGACTTGTACACTGTAGGAGGAAACAGGAAAGGCCTCATCATTCTGATGGGCATATATTTCACGCAACAGTTCTGCGGCAGCACCGCCATCATATCGTACGCGCAGCAGATATTTGGAGCAGCTGACGGCGGTATGGGAGCTGAGGAGTCCTGCATATTGTTCGGTACTGTACAGCTCCTTACATCTGCGATGTCCTCGCAGCTAGTAGACAGGCTGGGAAGAAAGCCTCTACTACTAATATCTTCGTGTGGCGTCGGACTAGCTAACGTCATAATCGGAGCTTACTTCTTCATGAAGCACCAGAACAGCGAGTACCTCGTCAATGTAAAATTCATTCCTATAGTTGTGATACCTATATTTATATTCTCGTACACCATAGGTTTAGCTACAGTGCCTTTCGCGATAACGTCGGAAATATTCCCAACAAACATTAAATCAAAGGCGACCTGTGTGATCCAGATATTTGTGGCGTTAATGACTTTCGCAGTAACGAAGTTGTTCCAAGTGGTGGCGGATAATTTAGGAAACTATGTCGCGTTCTGGGGCTTCGGCGTGTTGTCGATGTTCGGTGTTATATTTATATTTTTACAACTCCCTGAAACTAAAGGACAGTCGTTCGCGGCGATACAAGAGAAATTGTATTCGTCGGATAAAGTTATGTATGAAAAGGGTGAGGACCACATGGCCAGGGTAAAGATAACTTTGTGACGAAGTACATTATCTTTAAAGTATTTCGTAAGTAATTTAAAAGTGTACACTTTAAGGCGTTTATTATACATAGTAATTTTATGTTATGCAGTACTTAATTCTCCGTCCGCTACGTGGCGACATTCCGCAGAGAACCTAATTTGTCGGCTGTCTTCTTTGTTTGTTATATTGTAGTTGTTAACTGTTACAGCGAGGGCTATAAAGACCAAAGAATTCACTTTTAAGTGTTAGAACACGAATTTAGGGTTCCTCGTTCTCGAAAGTTCAAGTTTCGAATTTACAGTATCAAATGTATATAATAGATACTATATCTAAACCAATACATATTATAAAGAGAAAAGATTTGAATTTTATATGTTTGTTTGTTACGCTTTCACGCTAAAATGGCTGAACGGATATAGAAGAAATTTGGCGTATGGAAGGACCATGACCTGGATTAGGACATTGGATACATTTTATCCCGATAATCCCACGGGATCGAGACTTATGCGGGTGAAACCGCGGGGTGCAGCTAGCGTATTATAAACTGGACTTCTATCTTCTAAACCTAATGTCAAGTTGTGAACGTAATAGAAGACTTGTTCTATAACATATTCATATAAGTTTTCGTATTAAGTTTGTTAAGAGTATTACATGTGCCAACAATATTACATGGAGCCTCTACTTAACCATCCACATGTGATGGATAATTATAATAATTATTACATAATTGCTAAAAGTAACAAGCGCCTACCTAAAGTTTGCAACGTGATACTAAAGTATTTTATAATACGTATATACACCTGTGTTTGGTACTATTTATTACAGAATATATTTATTGTAGGCTTAGTTCAAAAGTGCCTTTAAACCTACATTAGATTTAACGAACATCCGTATAACAAAACAAGTACAAACATAATGTAAGTTACTGTAAACTTAGTTCTTGTAAGCTCTCGCCAAGTTTTAAAGGACTTGTAAGTATTCACAGGGAGAGGAATTTATACTTGAATGTTAGAAAATAACAAATGATGGTTATATCGAATCTCTTACATTGTTTTTTGTATGAATCCGAGAAACGTATGAGTGATATTGGTACGCTAGGAACTCACAGTGCAGTGCAATTCTGAAGCATGTGCGGTCACCGCATATTCTGCAGTATAACTTTTATTGTTTTTTTTTTCTAAACATTGAACGTATAAATGTTCATACACACGAGCGACACGCGTCAACGACGGAGGCAACTCCAGTCGTCGGCATCGGTCGACGCCCGCCGTTGACGCGTTTGCGGCTGCTGTCGACAACGCTCCGCTCGTGTATTTGAGTACGATGCTCAAATACACGAGTGGCATGTTGTCGACTGCCGCGCGTTGCCGCGTATCGCTCGTACGTATGAGCTCTAAGTTATATGCTAGCTTGAGAGCTAGCATATAGCTGAAGGCAACTTGTTTGTAATTTGGAACAAATTACAAACAAGTTGCCTTCAGTAACTAAACACTTTCTTTGCGATCTAAAAACAAAATGGCATGCTGCAGCTTGTGGGCCCCGCAACCACTCTGCGAGTTCTAGGCGTAAAATATTGTCAATGGGTTGTAGCACGACACTATAGTTAAGAACTTTTTGTAGTTCCCAAACTGACGCAGACTGGTGTAACAAGGTAACTACAACAGGGGTCGGTTATTATTATTCCTTGTTTAGAGCTTCCCAGACAGTTTCTTATGCTAGCGGTCAGCACAACTGCACTTCATTAAGGCTCTTCGATACATTTTTGCAGCCAACTTGCTCTAACTCCACTTTCAAACTTGTTTGCCGTTAGCACTCTATTTTGGCGGCTTTAAGCCGATACTGTCTGGGGTTATACTGCTATAGTAAAATCTTTGGAGCATGGTTTCGCTTTGTTGCGGCTTTGCTCCGCATAAAATATACATATTGATTATGTGTAGGTACGAGTATAAACGAATGTGGTGCCTTATATTAAAGCTTTTGATACGTTGAATTTACCACCTTTTGTAAATCAGATAAGTAAGTCTATTATGTCTTAGTAGAATTGTTGTTTTGAAACGACTCCTATAAAAGTTACCTAAACTTTAAGCTTTAAGTAAAAGTTACTCTAGGTACCGCAGTAATGTTTGTTCTTAAATTTCCGTCTCTTTAGATACCGTCAATTTGATGCAACCCTTGTGATTCTGGCCTATTATTTAGGGGATATAATTATTTATAAATAAAAATGCATTTTATTACGTAATAGAATAGATCTTATCTAATTAACTTACCACAAGCTTCAAAAATAAAGCTGGAATAATTAAAGTTCCTTTTCGGCACTAAACTTAAGTACCATGACGGTACTATATAAATTATAAATATGTATAACTATTTCTTAATAACGTTACTGATATAATATTGTTATTTATAATTCATATTTTATACGTACTTAGGCCGCACAGCATTTAATATGAGGTAATATTTAAGTGTACGTGAAAAATGTTTTATGTAAACATAAAACATTTAAACACAGTTTTCAGCATTAGGGCCTGCTCCCACTGGAGGTACGGCACGGCAAAGGATTTTTATGCGACGAATAGAAATGTAACTTAATTGTATGACAATAAAGTTGAAATTTCAACAGCAACGATGCCGCGACCTTCTATCCTCCTAACCTTAGGCATGCCGCGACGTCCTTAGGTATCATCATTGAAATTTCAATTTTATTGTCATACTATTAATTTAAATATATTTATCGCATAAAAATTCCTTGCCATGCCGTGCCGTCAGCCAGTGAGCGCAGGCACTTATCCAGCAAGTCTACTCTCACTCTGTTACATGAGCACGCAACTTTATACAAACTATTGCTGATAAATGCTGCCAGGTGTAAAAAAAACACTATATACCTTAAAATATTACCTTATAATATACAAATAAATTGTGATGATGCAAGCATTCCGAATGTCTCACGGATCCTCGTGCCATTTATACGATATAAAAATAAATAAATAAATTATTTTGTTAAGTCGGAGTGCAATGTCTTGTGAACATTTCTAATTAGTTAAGGTAAAATATTTGTAATTAAAACCTATTGTGATAACATTTCATGACTTGTTTTCATTATTTTGATCCTAAGAACCTGAAAAATTGGGGAATGGCGTAGCTATTCGCTAGAACACTATTTATTTTTCACTTTTTAGTTGTTGCAGTGTTCTACACCACACAACAATTAGAGACAGGAAATTTTATAACATCAACATACACCAAGTGCAGTAAATACGAGCTCTACGCTATCTCGAAAATCGCCCAAAGTTGATAAAATGTATACTTATATTAGACCACCGCGTGAGCTTCCTTTACCAAATGAAAAAGAACCACGTACATACATCGGCCCAGTAATCACGGAAAAATTGTACAGACATGAAAAAAAGAAACCGCCAGATGCAAAAACCCCTCCTTTTTGAAAGTCGGTTTTAAAATGGGGGAATGTCATGCCTATTCGCTTGATTAGAATCAAGTACCAAACTGGTGCGGTCTCACCAGTTCCGAAAAAGTTCCGGTTAGCTTATCCGGTAGATAATCTCATAAAACTTCCGTTTGTTTTTTAATTTATTTCGAAGATAGTACCTTACTGTCTCTGGTAGCCTTTATCATTCCACTGCTGGGCAGTCATCTACCAAAGACTTCCAGCTCTTTCGATCCAAGGTGAATGCGGACCACTGCCTATCCTAACACTGCAAAACAGTCGCCTAATTGCGAATCCAGTCAGTCCATCCATTAGCTACTTGAAGTTCTAAGCATAAAAAGCTTTGAACAAAACGTTGTAAGTACTTTGTACAGTTACAAATTAAAGTGTTGTCTGCAACGGTTAGTTTCTGTCTCTCCATTTGCTGTTGCCATTATCCTAATTATCGACTTGGGATGCATAAGCTTGCACTGTTTTAGTGGAAGTTCACAGACCTCTCTTGTTTTGTAAAAGCTGAGTAGGTAGAGGATGGAGCCCAGAGGGTTTTTGAGCAAGCATATGCAGGGCGAAAACTTGATAGCGAAAGCACTACGAAGTCGTGAAAGGTGGGCGTTTTGGGGGACTCTCTTTTGTAATTTTGACGTTCGAAAAGTGTTGATTCTCGGCCTAATTTGAATAAAAGACTTTTGATTTTGATAGCTGACTAGGTGCGGTGGGATGATAGAACTACGAAAATATTTTTGTCAGGAGTCCGAGAGAGATTTTGAAAATGGACGAAAAATAAAGTGATCTGCAGAGCCGTCGGTTTTGGCATGATCGTGTGCGGTCTAACCCATAATGACTTAATAGGCAAATGTATCTGTTGAAGAAATTGTAGGCTTTCCCTAAATCTGACGACTTAGCAAAGTAAATGAAAGTGTTAATTTAAGATTAACTAAAATCGGATCAACAAATTGATTCATTATGCTTTAACAATGAATTAAAAAAATAATTTATCATATTAAAAACATGAGTTAACTACCAAATAACTACTGCTACAGTGTAAGCGAACAAATCACGTACATTCTAGATAATTAAAAACTATTACTAACTTAAAATAATTGTTTTTTGTAAAAAAAAATGCGCCCTTTCATTTTCGAAATCTGAAAGGGGACTCCCGACCTCAGGGCTTCTTTCTGAAACTTTTCAAATATATTTTCGGTGTTCTCTCATCAGGACGCACCTACTCACAGCTATCAACTTTTCGCCCTGTATATGCTTACTCAAAAACCCTCTGGACCAGTAGGTACTATTTTGCACTTACACAAAGGAATTAACCTGTTTGTTTTCAATTTATATATTAATATGAAAAAGGTACATAGACAATATTTTGTTCTTTTTTCCTTGAATTTTAACATTAGGGATTCAACTACTATCTTGGGGGATTTTCATGACTCGCCTCGACTCGCATCTATGAGAGGAAAAAAAAATAAACACAGTTCATGTATGTACCGACCTACCTCTTTCGATAAATACCCTCATTATTTCTTGAAAGACTGTGAATGTTACTCGACGCAGCTGTTAGTATTCATACCTATTAGCATAACAATTTATACGAAGAAACCTACCATCTTAAGACTTAACCTGAATGTCCGAATACGAGTATGTAGCGAGAAATCTGCAGGTTTCATGTAAGTAAAAAAAAATGTATTCATTACAACATATGTATAACATCACGCCTTATTTCCCTAAAGGGTTGTGCAGAGGTGTACCTATATTACACCGACTTTTCGCTAGTTAAATTTTAGTCCCATGTAATCGTGGGCGAGCCTATTGCCACCAACCGGTACTAATACAGACTCCGGCATTCCAGATAGAAAAAACCCAATAACAAGTAAGCGCTCATACACACGAGCGGCACGCGTTAACGTCAGTGGCAACTGCAGCCGTCGACAATGTGCCGCCTGTGTACCTATTTAAGTACGGTGGTTATGTACACAAGTAACATAACTCCGATCCAGCCTATCCCTTGGTGCCCTCTGCCAGCGACGCGCGCCCTAAGCCGAGTCTGTAAACCACAGGGAGTGCCCTTACCGTGTAGTTGCTTAGTTTTTAAGTTTTTTAAACCCTGCCTGGAGGCCTTCATGTATTAAGGCATCCACAGCCAAGCACGGTTAAACAGACGACCACCTCATAGGTTGAACTGCGAGATGCCATTTATAAAATATACAAAAATACACGAGTAACACCGAACACGTTGTCGACGGCCAACGGCGACGCGTGTCGACGTCTGCCGTTGCCTCTGAGGTTGACGCGTGCCGCTCGTGTGTAAATAAGTAAGTTCATTATCACGCTAATATTGTAAAGGCGAAAGTTTGTGAGTGAGTGTGTGTATGCGTGTGTGTTTGTTACTTCTTCACGCTCAAACGACTGGACCAATTTTGATAAAATTTGGTATGGACGTAGCTGACACCCTGGATTTACATATAGGATATTTTATCCCGATATTCCCACGGGATCGAAACTTATGCGGGTGAAACCGCGGGGCGCAGCTAGTTAAATATAATAATCTAAATAACCAATCTAAAATACCTAATTACACTATACACATGAAACATGGACATCAGTTGAACTAAATAAACAGATCAAATTGGATTATATTTAATACTAAATGGAAATATACCGGAGTTTTTACCTGTTACTTCATACAATGGAGTTGTAGGTATTAGAAAGTCCGATAGTAGGCCTGTATTGCTATCAAAAGTAAACTCATGGACATACATAGCATATCACTGGAAAATTCTTATGTTCCGTTTATCTGATATCTGTTGTTTACGTGTTAATACTACGAATATACTAATATTTGTTTCTGTGTCATTGGAATTATCGAAATGTTGTTGTTTGAAGCTTGTCTTAACTGGTTGTTTTTATACCGGTGCAAACTAGCGATGTGACTCATTTCATTATATAGGTGCTTATTTACTCATTAGACCACTTCAAAAGTCGGCGGTCTGGTGAGAGTCTGCGAGAGCCAGTTTGTAACACAAGGCTTTTAAACCGTATTAATAAACTATTAAATACTGGGTTTTGCGGTTTTATATGAAATATTCATTCAGAGTGTTAAGTAGGTATAACTTTAATTCATATTACCAATTAAAATGAATTAATTTTTATTAATATTTTACGGAATGGAATGAATTAATGTTTATTCATATAATTATAATCTTTCAATAACTTGAAATGTATATAATATATACTTTTAATTAGAAATAGATTCATCAACCACACCAATTTTCTTAGAGCTGTTTTTTGTTTATAAATAAATCTACTCACACACATGTTTATAAGCCTTACTAGAACAACAGATAATTAAATCCTGAAAAATAAACAATGCATATCCTAATGTATGTGTAAACTTGATCAAAAACCTATTGTTGGTTTGTGGAGACATAACAGAAAAATGGAAGAATGGCCATTGATTGATTGAAAGTTAGTTTATTTAAAAAATGTTTGTGTGACTATCGAATTTTATTGCGCAAATAGAGAGAGACCACCGTACCACATGAAAGAAAATTAATTTACCTAGATGTAGGTAGATAGTTAATTTGGTTGGAAGGAACTAATCCCAACCCTTTCAACAGACATCGATTGCATAAAAACATTTTTTTTTTATCTGCCGAGAATATTGTTTTCACCTGCACCCTAATTGCTAACACACTTTCAGTCACAGAGTCATTTTTAAAGACATTGCTAATCCATTGCTTCATACGTTAGAAAAAATTGTTTGCTCAACTACGTAAATAACGCAATGCATGTCAAAATGAAACCCATTGTACTTTTTGCTTTTGAAATAAATTTTCCCTTATGTGTGTGTATATATTATATAATACCTACTACTTCTCCTCTTATATATTTTGTACTTAGGTATCAGTTTCAATAGTGGAAGTACTTTTTCACCATATTTCATGGCGATGGAACGCCCTCACTTAAGTGTGTATTTTCATTTGCACGTACATGTAAGTCGAGCCTCCCGTTGCTCGCTATTGTAATAGGATATGTTTGTACCAAACGTGTGTAATGACTCTGTACACAGTTCATGGCTAAATAGGTATATGTAGATACTAAGTATATGTGAACTGAGTATATATAACCATATTATTTTGATTTAAAAGTGTGTCCGTGGTGTTTCTTGCCCGTTCTTCTCCATAGGTACCTACTACGTTTTGGAATGGGCAACTAGCTTCATCTTCCTGACTGACCGACCCCTTGACAATTCAAAAGTGCCTGTAATTGGTTTATTTGAAATAATTGTTTTGAGTTTGAATTTTTTGGGTTTCATTATCTAACTACGTCACATCGCCCTCAGTACGCATGGTTAGACTTTGTATTTTCCTGAAAAAATACTCTATGAGTAAGTATAGAATAGTTTTTAACATACAGGAACAAAAATAACCAGTTTGCAAACTGTAACCATGAATTCAGTATATGATTCTAGACCCCCCCCCCCCCCGCGTAGAAATATGAAGCCGATTATTTTTTTTTTAAATAACCTGTTTCATAGAAAAATGCAATATCACGCGGTCAAAATATTTGAAACAACAATATTTTTTTTTTTATCTGACTAAAAATTTTTACGCAGGGGGGCTAAAATCATATTATGCTGAATTCATGGACACAGTTTGCGCAATAGATAAATGTTTTTCTTGAATTAAGCTTACCAATCCAGGCTTTAATGAATAATATGTATACTTAACTAAAAAACTTAATGTAATTTGGTTTTGTGGTTGAAATTGAATAATATAACGAGCCTTTGTTTTCCTACAATTGGATAATAACCTATTTTACGGGTATGATGGAAAAATAAAAAATATGATGAAATGTACAAATAAACATACCCAATAAAATCACAACTCTTCTTGTGAAAGAATCTTGAGCTGACTGAAACTGCAAAAGACATAACATAGTTATAAACAATATATTAATTATAGCTATAAACAAATGAATAGTCATTTAATAACCAACATTTTTTTATCGAATTCAAAACTTCACATGAACTATGACAATTTCGTATGAAACAATTTCATGGCTCGCGAGTTCTCCTAATGGGTCTACCTACCCACTATAAATCTGATCTAATTGCAAACCGGTACCGAGCCTCGTTTTCGCCTTTGACTATATTCAATTGGGCATCCAATTCTACAAATTGCCGCCTTGTTTCGCCTTGGTATCGCCTACACAACGTCCATTAGAGCAATCCACTTGAGAACAATTCTATTGCAGCGGCATGCATGACAGATTCTCCAAATTTATATTTGAATGATGCTCGATTTTATGAGTAATTTGTCTTTTGAGTCATCGTGTTTTCTATGCGTAATAGACAATGGTGTTTTGTTATTTTCGCGAAAATTATGAGAGGTTAGCAAATAAGATGTTAAAAAATTATTTGGTTTGCTACCAACACTCTAAATACTGGTGAAGTTAAAGATGTAGGAAAATGTCTTGCTTAAAATAATGCAATACCTACAGTGATAAAAATTAAAATAATTGTTTTATATAAAAATATTTACTTTTGGAGAGTATAAATGTGTTATTTGTATCACCAACCTAATAACTTCAAGCAAGGACAAGCAACTGCTTACCAAACGTATTCTAAAACAACCCAAAATCAAATCAAATACCAATTTATAGCCTATTTTTAGCCCAAAGAAACAGCAGTATAAACAATAGGGGTTGGGGCGAATATAAAGACTTGTAAAATATTGTGCACTTTCGGTGCGCCGCAGCCCAGTTGACGGGCGTCACATGACTCTTGTCAAAAAAGGGTACGCATCGAATGTTTTTAAAGGATGCTTCTAGAATGTTCTAGAAGCTTCAACTCGCTCTAATTGGCCGGGTGGGAACGAGAGGCGTTTCCGCTAGAAGCGTGTGGATTATGGCGGAAGCGGAAGGAAATAGCTTCGCGTTATATCCGCCAGTTTAACATACACACAATGATATTATATATAAAACAATAAGGTTTTGGGGCTAAGATTCGACCCCTTTTTATTATTTGTTGTTATAGCAGCAATAGAAATACTCGTACACACTCTGGAACAGATTTCAATTTTCTACCTATAACCGTTAATGAGATACAGCCGGTTAACAGGCCGAAGAACAACTGAGGTTTTGTAATAGCTCCCGTTGGCACCCTTTGGGTACGGAACTCTAAAAAAGGTAGGCAAGGAATCTGTGTCACCCATGGTATTGCAGATGTCCAAAGACGCGAACATGTACCATCAGGTGGGAGATTGTTTGCATAAGGCATAAAAAATCCAGATGCAGCATATTCTGGTGTCCCGAGAAATTATAATTGATAGTAAATAGATCTATCTAATCTCCATAATCAAATGAATTACCTGCCTGCATAATAAATAGCAGCTTACTTTAAACTTAATAACCATACTGACTTTATGCAGTTACACATGAGAATGTTTTACAATGTGTAATCTAAGTCTGGTTTTAATAACCTGGATTGCAGTCTGCATTCCGTCTCATAACATGCAGTGTTTGTATATTCCAACCGAGGACGTAAACATTTATGCAGTTTCCATTTCCATTGTTATTGGGATCGAAAATGCCCGATTCCCATATCCTACCGACAGTTTTCGCCAAATGAAATTCTTGAAGTTATGTTTACAAAATGAAGTACGGTTTCAATCTTTTACCGTAGGAAATTATCATTAATTTAAAGCAAATATAATAAGTTCAATGTGTTTTTGAAATTACCCATATTGTTTTTTTATTCAGCCAAACTAAAGTTACTTTCTCACATTACACATAATTAGCCTATAATTTCTCACTGCTGGGACACAGACCTCCTCTCTGTGAGAGGGTAATCCACCACGCGGGCCCAGTGCGGGTTGGCAGATGTCACATGTCTACGAATTTTTGATTCTAGGATATGCCGGTTTCCTCACGATGTTTTTCTTCACCGTTTTGAAAGCAATGGTGATAAAATTATAAATTTACGCATAGTAAAGCGCTTGACTGGGCTCGAACCTACGACCTACAACTCGTAAGTCGCGGCCGTTACTGAGCCACCACTGCTCTCAAGCTACTGCCTCACTGTTGGGCAAATGCTTTCCCCAAGTTCTTCAAGGAGCGGTCTACTCTTTTCCTGCCCCACCCCGAACCAGCCCTCAAAATACGCATCCTATCCGGTCATCGTAACACCGGAGGATATCATTACCTAAGTAAATATTTAAATAAAAATTCTAGTGATGTGAAAAGTGATTCTTTTATGATAATGGGAACCGGATAGCCGGCCACAAAGGCCTAACAAAATGAGCTACCTATACAATCATTTTGGTTGGACAAAGCTTTGTTACAGTTCTCGTCTATTTGTTGCTACGCTGTCGAGCACAGGACAAAAAGCCACGTATAATTTACAGCCAGAGCCGAAAAACAATGTACCGTACAGTTTTAGGTAGCTAACATGAATAAATAACTTTGGACGGAAATACTATGACGTGACGTTGGCTGAAAATAGTGGACAGGAATTATAGCAGGACTAGTTCAGATCCCCACCACTTCTTTAGCAATGTATGTTGCTAAAGAAGTGGTGGGGAAACATAATCATCAGTCCACTGTTGGGACACAGGCCTCGTCCCTGTGGCGGGCGGGCCCATTGCGGGTTGGGCTTCTTTAGCAAACAAACTTCAATCTCTCACTGTCCAGCACTCTAAATTTTGCGTAACACACGATCAATAACAATCTGAATGATTTTGAAGGATATTGATAATCCATTGCTTCATATGTTCGAAAAAGTTGTCTGCTCAAAAAACTTTTTTGAAAAAAAAAAAAACAACCGACTTCCAAAAACGACGCTACAAAGTGAAAAATAACTTTAATTTCGGAAGTCGGTGTCGTTGGGTTCGCATTTTCACAAAAAAGTTTTTATTTTTCACTTTAAGTTGTAATTTTTACCAGTAATTTTGGTTTAAAAACCAAACTACTCAACCGTTGTTGATGAAATTTCTATGGGACCATTTGGGAAGTACACACTTTCCAACAAAAAAGATTTTTTCAAATCGGCTGGCAAGCGACAGAGGTATCCGCGAACCAACATAAAAAAAAAAAATACAAACATCCAGATTGAGAACCTCCTCCTTTTTTAGAAGTCGGTTAAAAACCTTATTGCGGCTCTACACATTCAAAGGACCAAATTCTCCTATTTATAATTTCATGTTTCTTTCTTCAGTAAATTTGATTGTGCATAGTCTATGACTTGGTCAATCTAAATCAGTATATCACGAACTGCTGGTTTAGGATACAGTATAATTTATCTATAAGCAGAGGCCTTCAATACTGACATAGCCTAGTAGCCATATTCTACTGAACTCCAAAATCATTACCCATGAATCTATGCCCATCAGGACCTTGATGTCATACCTACGACACTTCAAGAATTCAAAACCCCGGCGGACTGATAACCGCTAACCTTCGTATATCAGGGCCCCAGTAATTGGGTTGCAGAGGTCAGATGGCAGTCGCCCCGTGTGATACTGAAAAACCGGCCAAGTACATGTCAGACCACGCACCTTTTTTTCATGTTTTTTTACCACCTTGTCGGCGTGATTGATATGTATATCCATGCCAAATTATAGCTTTGTAGTACTAAGAGTCTCTAAGTTAAGCTGCGGACGGGTGGACAGACACATGGCGAAACTATAAGGGTTCCTTGTTGACTACGGAACCCTAAAAATGAGCGTATCTTACGCCCTGACCTATTCGTCGTTTTCCTACCGCGACCTTACCAAAAATTATTAATCAAATTGATAAGATTTTCGCAGAATAAACACCAGTTAACCGATAACAATTTAATTGATGTTTATGATTGTTTAATTTTTACGCAACTTAAATGTTGACGTGCCCATCACATCCTCATCGCATGACCAGCTTGTGACTATGGTTTTTAGTTTTGAAATAGTAGGAAAAACCCGTAATAATTGATAAAAAATAATTGTTTCAAATTAAATTTTCAATTAAAAACATTAATGTATACAATACATCACGTATGTTGTACTTATAATACCCCCCCCCCCGTCGCGTTGGTCTCGTGGTCGCAAGCACGACTGCTAAGCGTAGGTGCCTGGGTTCGATTCCCGGTTCTGGCAAAATGATATTGGGTGTTATCCATTGGTAATTTCTTACTAACAGCCCGGAGCTTGGATGTTGGCGGTGTAAAACCCATGTCTCTCGGGTCGTATCTGGCCGAAATTCGGTCTGAAGGACTTTATTTATTTATTTAATTATAATAAGTTTGCTTTTCTTATAATCAGGCTAATATTTTAATGGTGATTATTGTTTTTTTTTTTTCTTCAAAAGCTTGAACCAGCATAGAGTTCTTCAAAAGGAAGCGCAGTGGAGTGTGATTTTCATAAATATTTAAAAAAAAACATTAATTCAGGTTTGATATTAAATGGTATGGGTAAAAACGTAGGTATGCAACCAAGAATAAGCTTTCGTTTTTTTATTTTATTTGTACCCATGACAGTTTTCTTCAGGCAGATTCCTCTACTTACTTTTCTAGGAAAATCCGTCTGAGTTTGGAGAAACTCAGTCTTAATTCATATTAAATGCTATATATAATTAAGGACGCAGTATCTACGCTAGCTGTCAGTCTTAAGAAGTACAAGTTATCTCAGAACAATATTGACACCACCGACTGTGCACATCGCACGCTCAACCGCTATGTATGACGCACGACATACGTGTTTGTACTGCAATTTATAGCGTTATTTATCTTTTTACACATCAACCCAGCTTACTATAGTAAAATATACTCTAAAGTCAAACATTGGTACACAATAATGGCGATGATAACATTAGCTTGTTAATTAATTTGACATTATCTCCGTGGGTGTGTTCGGTGCACGTCACAAAGTTGTTGACTCACTGTCCACGTACGTACTCGTATGAGAACACATAAGTACCCCACTTAATATCGGCACGCAAGGAAGTACCGCCTATTCACAATTAGCCTCTCTAGCGTGAAGGTGACTATTTCAAACAATGTCAAAGGATGTGAATGTCACGTGATCAACAATGTGTGTTCAGGAATTACAGTTTCACAAAGGTTAGGTTAAAATTTATTATCATTATTTTGTTGTGATATTACAAATACCTATCTACTGTTAATAACGTCATGTAGTAGGTAACAGAGCAGGTTATCAAAGACGTCTGAACCCAAATCCAAGATTCCACTTACCACTGAATGGCTACTGACAAATCTCCGCG
Source organism: Apamea anceps (assembly GCA_951799955.1). Lineage (NCBI taxonomy): Eukaryota > Metazoa > Arthropoda > Insecta > Lepidoptera > Noctuidae > Apamea > Apamea anceps. Next base: position 9,228,606 of record OX637501.1, read on the forward strand.
CAAATCGGTGATGTCAGCTGAAGTGAACAGGTCAATGTGCTTAGAAAGTAATTTTAAGCGCGGACTATTTAAAATAAGCTAAAAATACCTTCTTGACGGGTACCGCCTACATTAATATATTTTCAAGCTTCCTGAAAGTCAACAAAAAATTCACCCTATGATGTCAAGTTGACCCCAATATAATATCGTGAGGATTTGAAAATATATGGCTGGCTCACTGTTCGCGTCTGTGTGAGTGTACACTCTATAAAGACTGCTCACACACGCGTAGCCGCCAACAATGCGTACATTGGCATTTGGCACACATGTGATGTGTGTGTTTGTATGCTTGTGTGCGTATGAAGACTTCACGTGCTGGACGCGTGATCAATGTTCACATTCCAACGTGCTTGGAACCGCTGTGCAAAAGCACACTATATGCATTTTTGACGGCAACATACAAGTATATACTACTCTACATTGTTGTGAAAATGTTTCCATTAGTGTCTCAAGGTAGCCAAGAAATCAGAAAATGTGAAAATGAAACTGAACTTCGCACTTTACATTCCGTATCTTGATTATAAATGACGTGATCGGGGCACATGCGGTGACAAATAATTGATATTAAATGCTGAATAATGGTGTTTCATAAGAATTTTGCGATTTGGATTTCATAACACGGTCGTGGAGTTGCTGCAAGTTTTTATCTGCAAAGGTTTAGTAGGATAAGCGTCCACCGTAGTTCGAAGATTAACTGCGCCATTCCTCGGAGCGTCCGAAAAACCTTGTTGTGTTTGTTCGGTTATATCTTTTTAATATTTTCCGAGAAACGATTGAAACAATACCTATTACATTATACATTATGTACCTATTAGTATATTTTGTTTCCTCTGATGTTTCTTATCGACCCACTACTGTGGACGTATTTAATTCTTTCTTCAACGCTTGTTTTGTTCCCTACGATTATATTTTTAATTTTGTTTTGTCCTGATTCCTTTACTTATTTAATGTAACGAATTCAAAATCACATTTTCTGTTCCAATTGATTGTACAATAACTGAGCAAACAAGTTGTTTAACAAATCATTAGGTATGCTTACTAGTTTCGTGTCCATGTTATTGTTCTCTGGCTTTTCGCCAGGATCTGGTTTACTTAAAGAAACAAGTGCACTCATTAGTAAAAGATCCGTTTCTTCAGTCTGTTTATTTCTGGTTTTACCGAGCTTTGGCCGTCAGATGTCAGGGTACAAAGTTCAAGTTTCTCTTCCCATTCGCCTGTAGGTTTTCTACTCTAAGGAAAGCAAGGTGCCTCCCTTTATATGAAATATATATAGTGTAAAACCTGTTCTCCTTGTCTAGGTATACATACTATACCATTTTTTGATTTACCCACATAACATTCATATAGAGCTGGCTGACAACACTCGTACTTGGTGAAGATTTTTCCGCCCAGGAAAAAGGTATTAATAAATCATTGTTTAGTCTGTTACAAGGTGGGCAAACCTCCAAGTATTTCAGACAAAATGTGACTCTACGTCACTTATGGTGACACTTCTCCATGGGTGTTGGTCTTGAAAGTCTATTAAACTTATTCCCACTGAAGGACACTTCAAAATTACGTACTGACCGTACCAAAGGAGTATATACTGGTTTTTCATCTGTTCTGACCCTCTGAGCCTAATCCCTATAGTAAGCCTCAAAAGGTGTCATTTATCTTTGGATTATGTGCATAGTATAGTCATCGCTTTAGATTGCTGTTGCCTAGTAAGCGAGTAACCAGTGTATATAGCTGATAGTCATTTTCATTAATTCCCTGTCGATTATGGAAAGTTTAATGGAATATTACACGATTATTTATTTTAAACTCCAGTTGTATCAGTAAACATTCCGTTTGAGTGGATAGTCACTATCGTACCTTTATTTGAACAAGTGGCTCCAGAAAATATCGCAGTATGGCGTTATGTCACACTTTAGTTACACATGTTTATTATTACAATGTGTGTTTTATTTCAAACTGTGACCCAATATAAAATAATAGTTCACTTTAAACAGACGCTGACCAAGCAAATTGCCTTTATCTTCGGAGGAAGCAACCAATCCTGGCTTTAATGCCATCCAGTTTGTACCCGACAGATGCAGTTAAAAATATTACGAAGATTTGTCACCATTTAATGTCATTCTTGAATTCTCCATTTCCTTCATGTAAGCTATCATCACTTAATGCCCACGCACCGATTTTGTATCTATGAGTATAAGAGACAGTATGTACGCGACAGACAGCGGTGCCAACATTCTCCACCGACATTTGGAATAACTTGTCCGATTTTTCACAATCCTACTTACAACGTACTCACTTCATTATGTAATGTACTCCCAAAGGAGCAGACCTTTTGTTAACGAAGATATTAGTTTCAAGTCTATTGAGCCATCCCAAAAGTTTGGCCAAGGCCGCACGGTCCGCAGTTTCTAGAGCTCCTATGCTTCGTACGTAAGTATGTAGAGCCACAATACGGAACCCAAAATTAAACTAAATAATAATCTTCCAGTATCCAGCGGAAAATATTTTCTATTCTTGGTGAAGAACGAGAGTATGTCCTCGACACAATTTTCGAGTACTTAAATGGATTTTATCTCACCTGCCTCCTGCGTGATACACAAAAAGAATTCAATCGTGCGAAATTCAATAGCAGCTTAGATAAGATTGACGTTTATCATGTATGAGAGATGTCAGAAACTAAGCTGAATTTTTTTATTGACCGCAACATTTGTCTACACGTGTCTGTCTAGTCTACATACATACATTGGCATTGATTGCTATCTGGTTCCGTACCGTAACTCTTTTTGATCTATCTTGATGACCAACGTTTCTTAAAAAAAATATGACTTTAAACTCTTGAAAATATGAATTGAGCTTTCTGGTCGTATGAAGACAATGGTCCCTCCAACGTAAATGAACGGTCCAAAGTCGAGTCGACTCCTACACAAAATGATTCACAATAATTGAGGCCCATTTAACTCCATACGTGATTCAAATCAGCATAATCACTTAATGAACTCTTCGACAAAGAAGCAACATAAATCACTGCACTGATTGATTGATTATTATTGAGTATTGATATGCCTATATTTATCAAGGTATATAATTTAAATCAATAAATAGGCTATAACATTTTCTTCCCACGTAAATTGTAAGAATCGATTGGATCAGTAGTTATTAATAGGTGTTAGGCAAGCGCCAATGAACTAAACTGACATCATAGAACTTTCGTCACAAAAAAAAAAACATTTAGGCACCTACCCAAATATTTACCTACTTCGTTTTTGAAGTGAAAACTTCTTTAGAAGCGTTGAGTGATTTTTAGGATGATATTATGGGTTCGCGTCACTGTTAACAGTATTCATTAATTTGTAGCTGTTAGCACGACGTGTTGCGCTTAGCCAGCAGTAAAAGCATCACATAGGTATGTATTATTTGAATTGGTGCAGTCACTGCTTCACTTCAAGTCGTAAGTCGCGGCCGTTACCACTTGGCCACCACTGTGGTGGCCAAATGGTAACGGCCGCGACTTAGGAGTTGTAGGTCTAAGGGTGCTTACATAAAGAAACAGGTTACCGGTGCAGACGAGTCTGTACGGGTCGGTACCGATCGGTGCAGGTATAATATTCCCGTGTTATCTTATGCGCTCAGTTATAAAGGAAACAGGTTTATACTTGTCGGTGCCGACTGCCTAGACCGAGCCATACAGGTTTAAGCATTTGCCAGTGTAGTGTGTCCACATATGTCATCGTGAAAAATGTGAATAACATACTCGTAAATAAAAATGATTTACTTACCTTATAGTAACAATAAATCTTTCTTCGGTTAAAATGAGTACATGCCAGTTACACCAATTCTTAATTAATCGATGTTCTGTTTTACTCAATTTATGTAGTTAAATGTTTCTGGTGCAATCCTAGTATAATCATGAAACTTGGATTCATCGAATTTTATATACTTATTGTAGAAATAATTGACAATACGATCCATATTTCTTTCCTTTTACTGTTAATATTAGAAACACCGACTGTTCTTTTTTTAACTTTAAAATGATCACTTTCGAAGAGAAAAAACTCATCGAACTCGAAGACATGATGGTCACTAAGAACAGACTTACCTGTTTCTATATGTGGTTTGACCGGTACCAACCAGTACCGGCCATACTGACATATCGGGACCGAAAAACCTGTATCCTCTATGTTTGCACCCTAAGGTTCGAACCCAGACAGGCGCATAGCTTTGTGTAAGCTATTTCATCACCACTGCTCTCGAAACGGTGAAGGAAAACATCGTGAGGAAACTGGCATGTCCTAGAACCAAAAATTCGAAGACGTGACATCTGCTTACCCGCACTGGGCCCGTGTGGTTGATTACGGCCCACTCCCTCTAACCGAGAGGAGGCCTGTGTTCCAGCCATTGGGTACATTATAGGCTAAATATGTACCTATCTGTTTGAATGTAATACCAATAATTTTACTTTACAAACTATGAAATTTTAATAATTAACACTTCAATTAATTAGAAAATTAATAACACTGTTATTTCATAGTGTTAAGTTTTCACTTCTGTTGGCAGTTCCTATGACTGTCCTATGTTCCTATGATTGTTTTTTTTTTCTCTTTTGGTAATAAACATACATTGATGCTCTATGTAGATACGAGATAAGAGGGTGTGCTGAAGTTTGTTCAATTATAAAACTTTATCTGTCAGATTCTAAAAATACTTAATCGCTAATGATTCAATGCAATAAATTATGAACAATAGAGTTTTCTTGATAAGAACACTTTCAAGTAAAACGGTTTGAGACAGCAATTATAAATAGTCTGCTTGTAGTCTTTAGACATTTTGACAGGTTAAGGTAACTTTTGATCTATTTTTATCAGTTGCTACAGTTTCCAGTAGTAACTGACATGAATAAATAAAATGAGAATTACCATTCAATTGTTTCAAACCAAGGCAGTGTCTGTTAGGTACCTACTGCCAAGGTAAAACCTCGTAAATATGATGAAATCCTTAGATGGCCTAAATAATTAGCAAAGTACAACAAAGTAATGTTATAATTACACCATTCAAGATCGTCTAGGGTTAGTATCTCATAGAAATAAACCATAACATTATAGAAGTATCGTTCTATTATTACATTCAGTGTCAAGAGACCATTTATAGCAGCTGTATGCGGGCCATAGATATTTACGATAAGTTTCTCATAAGCAGTTATCGTTATTTCAAAATTGATACCGCCAATGATCCTTTATAAATAAACCTAAGTCTTAACAAGTACACTGAACTTCGCCCGTCCTGAGCCCGAAATATTTTGTTAACAATCGTCCTTAATGACATAAAGATGTTGTGTAATTATTTTATCAGACAAAATATAAAAGCATGAAAAATAGACTCTTGTCTTCTTTCTATTTACACATATGAAATAGTCCAAGACCCCGTGGAAAGTCAGTCATTGACTTTCCTAAAAAGTGACTGACTATCTGATTAACGCACAGAAGATGGTGAAATCACGAAACGCGTGAAAACTGATATGTGACCCTAAGAGGAAGTGGAGTCACTCCAGGGAATGATGTTTCGAAAGCAACGCCTGAAGGATTCGGCAGAGTATTGAACTTTGTATGGAAAATCTGAAACCCAGTTTTTGCAAACTCCATGCTGATAAAGTCGCGCCATGCGGCCATGCAAAGTCTAAAGTTTATTTCCCGTAATCTCTTCAATCCTAAGCAACACAATATCGTACTATTTATAAATAACGGAGACGTGATAAACCTGTCACTGCATGCATACACTATCAGATAAACTCATTTACTTGAAGCCATTTCACCACTGAACGCTGACTCATACATTTCTTTCAGCGGAATGATTAAGACATCATACAAGACTTATCAAGCAACACCTAATTGCGTGGAAATCAGCATAACGTGACGTGGAGAGGAAACAAATAAATTCTGATGTAATAAGATAGGGATTAAAATTATTTATTCCTTATCACATTATTTTTTATCTGAATGTCATGACGATCAGGCCGGGCCCACATCATATATCACCGAATGTCTTCAGTAGATACGTACCTCTAAATTCTTATCAAACATTACAAGCAATGCCTACTACCTTGCGTGAAAATCAGCCTTTGGAGGCATGCCTAAAGTAAAGTAAAAATCGTTTATTTCATCAATCAAAATTACAATATGGAGGTATCGTTGGTCCCAAACTAGGCACAGTCTGTGACTTGGGCACCATTACCTATGTACTACATATTGATAATTTTAGAGTTCTTGTCAAAGGGAAACCAACCTTGAGGCTATCCAACCTGAGGCAACGGAGGACCCGTCCCAGTCTGGAGGAGCTTGGGACTGTATCCCCGGTCAAGATATACCACATGTTGTACAATGTTCATCTGAAGTAGCACAGACAGATACTCATGCTGTCACTTCTTCTAGTAGAGTTTGTTGTTGTTCTGTTATGTTTTCAGATAGTTTAGGGAGAGGGTTAGGTAAATTATTGAGTAACAACCTGAGTCAATCTGCTGTTAATTATTGTATGCCTGGGAAATCCTACAAAGAGATAATGTCATCAATAACTAGCAATATTTATGATCCAAATGCCATTATTTCTGTGTTTGTAGGTAATAGTGCTAAGGTAAAAATAGATGACATCACTGACTGTGTCACTGAAATCTTAAAGATTAATTGTCAGAAAATAATATTGTGTGCTTTCCCATACTTTGAGCACTTATCAAGTAGGCAAAATTATTATATACATATGCTAAATAACCATATGCACTTCTTAGTTAATCACTATAGTGACAAACTCATATTTTTTGACACCAACACTTTTGTTGAGCCATTTAAATCGACTAGGGATACAGCGTATCTGCCTATTAGTTTTAGACGTCAAATAGCAGGGCTATTAGCTTTTATTATTAACTCAGATATAAGTAGTATGTCGAAGTCTCATGTAATTAGCACCATAAAAATTAGTAATAATACTAATATTAAGGTGGTTAGCAACAATAGTTTAAACTAGTCAGTAAGACAACAGAAGGTACCAATAACAATATTCTTAATCTCACCTCCAACAAGGTATCTTCTAGCTCTCAATTAGTTAAGTGTAAAAAAGGGGCTAAGCAGAATTCCTTGAAATTGTTTCATCAAAATATTCAAGGTATTTCTTCCAAATTATTAGAAATTGAATTGTTTTTAGAAAAAACAATGTTTGATATTATTTGTATAACTGAACACTGGTTGAAAGATTATGAAATGCTAATTAATTTTGAGAACTACAATGTGGGCAGTTGCTTTAACCGAAAATGCTTGCTGCGTGGAGGTTCATTAATTTTAATTAAAAATTCTATAAAATATAAGACTCGTAAAGACATAGTGGAACTATCGGTGGAACATAGCATCGAGCTGTCCTGTGTTGAGCTAGATAAGCATTTTATAGTGTGCGTATACAGACCTCCAAACTATCAAAACTACTCTATTTTTGAGTCAGTAATGGAAGATGTCATGGCAAAACTTGCAACTGGTAATAAATCAGTAATTATTTGTGGTGACTTTAATATTAATATTTTGGAAATCAATTCAAATAGCAACAGATTATTAAACCTCTTTAAATCATTCAATCTGTCAAATGTGTTTTTGGAACCAACACGAATAACTACGGCTACTGCTACATGTATTGATAATGTTTTCTGTTGCTGCGAATATCTAGAGAAGGCCATTGTAAATTATCTCCCTTCTGATCACAGCGGTCAAACCGTTTATTTTAAGTCCAACACACCGATACAAAAAGTGCAGATTCATACTAGACCAATAACATCGAGTAATTTGAATAAGTTTAATATAACTTTAAATAGCAAGTTAAGTGCTCAGGACCTAAGTATGACCAGTGGTAATATTTTGTATAAAGAATTATTTTCATTAGTACAAACAGAGTTCTATCATTATTTTAAGAAGAACTCTAAAACTATTTGCCCTAAGTTTTTATTCAGTGACTGGGCAACTAAAGGAATCAGAAAAAGTAGGGAAAGGTTATTTGAACTGTATGGCCTTAAGCCGTATATTAACACGGATACTTTTAATAAGTATGTTGCTACATATTCTAAAACTTTTAAAAATATCTGCAAAGCAGCTAAAGCTTCATTCATTAGTAACAAGATTAAATCAGCAGACAATAAAATAAAGACCGTTTGGAAGATTATTAACAATGAAACGAACAGGAACAAAACACGTAATACTGATTTCTCACTTAACACTTCCCGCGGTCTCATTAACGATAACATCGATGTTGCTCAGGAATTTACAACTTTCTTTACCAATATCCCAATTAAAACTACAGAAACTTTAAATTCCTCGCCCGCACTAGCTATAGAATTATTAAGAGCGAATGTCTCAGCCTGTGCTGTGGAATTTAAATTTAACCATATTAACCCTATAGTCATTATAAAGGCATTTAAGCAACTTAAGATTAAACTTACCGAAGATCTGTGGGGCATGTCTACTAAAGTTTGTCAATCCATTATTGAGACAATTGCACCCTACTTAGCTCTAATATTTAATTTGTGTGTAGATCAAGGGGTATTCCCGGATTTAATGAAGTTCAGTAAAGTTATTCCACTTTTCAAATCTGGGGACAGTAAAGACACAAATAATTATAGACCCGTATCGGTTTTGCCGGTTTTCAGTAAGGTGTTTGAAAAAGTAATGTTAAATCAAATGCTCAATCATTTCAATGGTAACAACATCCTACACGATCAACAGTATGGTTTCACCAAAGGACGTTGTACAACTGACGCCGGTGTCACCTTATTAAAACACATCTTTAACGCATGGGAAGAGGCACAAGACAAGATGCAATAGGCATCTTTTGCGATCTATCCAAGGCATTTGACTGCGTGAATTACGAAACACTGCTCTTGAAACTTGAGCATTACGGACTGGGTAAACTAGCTGTTAGCTTAATAAAATCATATTTAAATGATAGATTTCAGCAAGTTCAAATAAACGGTGTGAATTCATTGGGTTTAAAAGTCAAAATGGGTGTGCCGCAGGGCTCAATATTGGGGCCGTTCCTATTTTTAGTATATATAAATGATTTACCTCATTTACTAAAAACCCGACCACAAATGGTGTTATTTGCTGATGACACATCACTGATTTTTAAAGTAGACAGACGTGCACAGCAGCTTGACGACGTAAATAATACTATGCTTATGGTCCATAATTGGTTTACTGTAAATAATTTAGTATTAAATGAGAAAAAAACTAAATGCATTAGATTCGCTTTACCGAATGTTAGAAGTAGTGAATGTCACGTTGTATTGAATAGGGAGATACTTGAATTCGTCGAAAGTACGGTTTTCTTGGGTATCACGCTTGACTCAAAGCTGCAGTGGGGTCCTCACCTAACATCACTTGCAGGGCGGCTAAGTTCAGCCGCTTACGCTGTCTGGAAAATCCGTCAATTAACAGACGTGGAAACCGCAAGACTGGTCTATTTTAGTTACTTCCATAGCATCATGTCTTACGGTATTTTGCTGTGGGGACGGGCTGCAGATATTGATTCTATCTTCATTCTGCAAAAGAGGGCTGTCAGAGCCATCTACAATCTCAGCAGACGCGAATCTCTAAGGCAACTGTTTAAAAAAATTAACATCATGACGGTTCCTTGTCAATATATATACGAAAACATTATGTACGTTCGAAAACATCTACATCTTTTTAGTAAGATAAGTGACAGGCATAACTTTAACACTAGGAATAGGAACAAACTAGATCAACCGCGCTTCAGATTGTCTAAAGTAAAAACTTCTTTTATGGGGTACTTTGTAAAATGTTATAATAAAATACCACTCGATATTCTTCAACTAAATGAGAAGAAATTTAAAACATGCATTAAACGCACACTATGTAGACAAGCATATTATAAGTTGGACGAGTATATAGTAGATAAAAATGCTTGGCTTAATGCTGGTCCTGCTCCACAGGCAGTTGGGCTTACAAGTTGATCACAATTTCAATATTTGGAAGAGATGCTTCCCCTTTTTGTTTTTTTTTTTTTAGTGTTTATTTTATTTAATCAGGATTAACTTTTAATACTTCAGTATTGAATACCTCTTCATGATTGGTAGTTATTTTTTTTTTCTCTCATCTTGATTATATTGCAAACTATAGTTTTGTATAATTTAGAAGCATATTTGAAAATTTTGTAAATGTAAGAACCATGGATCCGTTTTTTTATGATATTTTGATGTTGACTTGAAAGAGCATGGCAGTTGAGAATATGTCATGCTCACTTAAATGTCTCACTGGTGGTGGCGCGTGTGTTGGATCATTCGGTTCCCTATGAAATGGTTGAGCTGGGTGGTGCTGATCCACGCGTCATGTTCGTGAACGGGCGCCATCAGTTGAGACTGGTCATCTCTTAACTGCCAAGGCTTATTTTTAATTTTATATTTTAATTTGTTTTTTTACATTGTTCTCACATATAGAAGCAATAAGAATAATGTAACCAGGATTTTGTAAAAATGTCTTGATTTAAAAGAGTGTCCATGGAGTTTCTTGCCCGTTCTTCTCCATAGAGATCTACGCTTTGGAATGGGCAACTAGCTTCAACTTTCTGACTAACTGACCGACTATTTAATTTTCACAATTCAAAAGTGCCTGTAAATGGTTTAATTGAAATTAATGATTTGAGTTTGAGTTTGAGTTAGACAAAATAAGTAAAACTAAAGTTGAAATTGGCTACAGTTAAGCTATGCAGTTAGCCTCATCTAGACTACAAGACTAATTGTACAAACAAATAGACTAACTAATTAAGGGAAAACTAAGATCAAATATTATAACAAAATTAAAATATAAAAGATGAAATAACACTCGTTATGATTTCTGTTTATACACCATTAATAGTATATACATAGACGCTTTAGTAGTATATTTGACTCTTATACGTTAGGCCGAAACTCGAAAGGAAAAACCAATGTTTTTCAAAAGTGTCAAAGCACCGTGATGAGTGAAAATATGAACAAAATTATAATTGTTGACTAAACTAAATTATTTTTAGTTACTTATTCATATATAGTACCTATATTGGAAAACCAATGATGATGAGAGCAAAGTGACGAATTTTAAAACAAATATTAGATACACAGTATTGTACACTTACCAAGAAAAACATTGTACAGACGCCAGCACATCAAGCTACTACAATCTGTCAAATTTCTTTAATAGATTTTCAACTTTATCGCTAAAGCATTAAGGTTCAAGGTTGAATGGGAAAATTTGACAGTTTCGGGTAGCTTGACCTGCTGGCGTCTGTACTATATTCATTCATACTTAGAACATTATTATTTACAAAGCTATACAATCATGAACTATGGACTACGTATGGTTAATACAATAATAACTACTATAAAAATATATTATAGGGGTGTTTTTAAGCTTCAAGAAAATAGTCGACGATATTTAGTATATTAGGCTAACCTTTTTTTGACAGCTGTCTTAGAACGTCCATATTCCAGATTACGTAAAAGTTAACTTTAAGTGCGTGATAAATTAAATATATAAACTGCGTTATCATATAGTAACAGTTTTCTGATCAATCATAGAGAAAGGTGAGCATTTCAGACAAGTTGTCATATACTCTTGCTTTCTCTTTTTATATACGAGTAGGTAATTTTGCACTATTTAGGAGCCTCAATGACGAGTTGTAGTCCATTTGAAAACTTTTACTTTCACCTATGCATTTTATATCTTCTTTATTCTTTGCTTCTGTACAATATATCTATATATACTCGTAATTATTATATTCTATCTACATCTAATGATAAAGCTGAAGAGTTGGTTTGTTTGTATTTTTCTTCATTTCACACGAACGAAGTCGCGGGCAGAAGCTAGTACTAATAAAAAAGCTGAAGATTTTGTTTGTTTGTCTGAAAGCGCTAATCTCTGACTCTGGAAAAAATCGAATCGAATTTGAAAAAATCTTTTTGTATTTGATAGCCCAATTCTGAGGAAGGCTATTTATCATCATACTAGAACTAACTCATAGGAACCAAATAAAAAGAAAAAAGTAAGAAAGAACGCTAGGCGAAAACGAAGTAATAGCAAGGGCAAGCGATGCGACGTGATGGGGTAGGTTAGGGAACAACAAATTTCACTCGGGCAGAAGCTGGTTTAAATATAAGTATCATTTGCTTTTCCATCCATATATTTGCATGATATAACATCACTCTATTCCCCGAAGGGTTATGTAGAGTATTACCAATGGCACATCCACCACAACATCCATTTACTTCATTTGTTAAAAAAATACTGAAGCGTAGCTATTTGATTTTTAAACGTGATCTATTTTTTTGTCTGTATTGCATTCGTCAGTACATTAGGTAGTTGGTAATCAAATAACTATTGAAATATTCCTACTAGAAGCACACACACACATACATTTCATTTAATATTACATTACATTTGGCACTACTCGCGTAGGTATCATAAATGTAAACAGGAAAATGTATCAAAAACTACGGTTATACTCACGGACTTATACTGTGGTTATACTAATGACTGCTTAGAGAATGTTAAGCCTCTTTAGTTACCAATTGTTATTCCCACTGTGACTAATGTTTAATAATAAATTATTTTAGAAACATGGGCGTAAATCTCTGCTTTTGCTTTTCCCTTCTGGCAGAACATTACACATTTTCCTTTAAGCACGAGTGCTTAAAGGAAATGTGTGATTTTCCAAATCCAAAATCTTTCGTATGAAGAATATCAAATATCTCGATATTTGATATATATATATATCTTCATCCGAAAGATTTTGGCTCTAGTCACCTTTAGTCTTATTGCGTATAACACTCGTAATGACATTGAAAGCGATTGTCATTTAAACATACCATTGATATGCTGCTTCGGTTTGGATGTCGAGCAGAACAATGTTTGACATTTAATGAATGAAACTGAATGAATGTATTAAATGAAAGCCACTGTGATAACTAATTTATCACACACACACACACACACACACAACACACGACGACAACGATACACTTCATTCCCAATAAGTTATCGTTATTTTACTAATTCAAGCTTCCCTATTCAATATTTCATCATACGACATAAAACTGTTACAGGAATATAATTTATATCTTTTCACAGAAATAGTTTCAAAACCAGTCACTTATGCCAACCATGCATCGTGGCCCCTGCATCCTAACAGCGAATGTCCTCTGTGTCGAATATATCTAATTAATGGAATGAAGCCAAAAATCGTGCATGTGCTAGCAAGATTTAGCGCTGTTTTCAATTATAATGTCAAAGCACTTCAGCAAAAACGAATAAGGAATAAATAAAAACAGTAATTTGTTGTTTTTTGTTGACCTTGTCGGATCTAATTTTGCTAACAATGTTTACTTTCATTAGTTATTCAGTGTTGACCTTACGATTCATACTTTTACTACGATACGATAATATGGGTTTTAGTATTTGGTGAAGTGAACGCGTGGGTCCTTGGTTACGTTAATAAGTCGACCTATGGACTTTGGATGCTCATAAAATCATGACTCAAATGCGGAACAATTAAATTGGTAAGGGCAGGGAGTACTACAGGGAGGCTAGTAGCTCACGCAATACAATTTGACGATCTCATTCCTGAAATTTCAACAATATTTTAAAAAAACCTACACCGTTTTCAAATTGAAAATTTTTTTATTAAAATCTTTTAAGAATATCGTCTCCTCTTGGCCTACATTGCAGACAGTGTAATTAGTATTGAGTTACAAACAGTCTTTACTTTTACTTTAACTGTCTCCATCCGAATTTCTCCGGTTCTCTGTAAGTATTTGAATGAGCTTTTACAAATCTATACCAGAATCAAACTATTGCAAACTTCAATATAAACTGAAACAACTAGAAGCGATTCTGAAAGTGTAATACATCACAATATAAATACGATAATTGCGATATTAGGACCGTTCCCTGGAAACAAATGGCTTTCTGAACAAAAAATGGGCTATTCTGGAGTTCGCAAACACACACAGTAAGGGATGAAATACCAATATAAGTTGAAAGGCCCATTTAACTTTATACGTATGAGAATATCGACGATTGGGTGAGTTAAACGTGGAAAAAGTCCTATACAGGGTGGGCAAAAAGTCGTGGATCAAATAAAACAGGGAGATAAAGGAGGTAATTTCGCTAGAGCAGTTCGAGGATATTTGAACGAGCGCTTCCCTAACCGGTGGATTGGTCGAGGCGGACCTATTGCATGGCCACCCCGGTCGCCCGACCTTAATCCCATAGACTTTTTTGTTTGGGGCTATTTTAAAGAAATAGTGTATCAAAGTGAGAATAACACCGAACAAGAACTACGACAAAAGCTCGAGTTTGCCAAGTTACGAATTCGAAATAACAGAGGTGCATTCCGCCGATTACGTGCGAATTTTATTAGGCGGTGCAGATTGTGCATTATGGTCAGAGATAGGAACTTTGAACATTTAATGTAAAAATTTGTATTTTAATAAAATTACTCAGTCATAATCGTTGTTTTATTTCATGATGGCTTCTGAAACTACTACGTAGTATGTATGAGAAAAAATCAAATTTTTCCTTTAAATTTACCATTTTATTCAATTTGCACCTTGATATGAAAAAACGACCATAAAACCAAAACTAAAGATCAAAGAGTAAAGTGTTGTACCTCATTTGAATCAGCATTAAACCAGCAAGTTTTTTTAATACAGGGTCACTTTTCCATAATACATTTTTTTTTCAAATGGTGCTCTTAAAGTGAGAAGTAATTTTTTGTAACGCTTCAAAATTTACGGAAAAAAATTCATTGCTCGTTAAGTTTGATACCAAGAGCTGCAATACAATTTTTTTAATATTGATACATTATCGAGTCATAATACAACACCTTTTGTTTTATTGTTTTTAATCAATTTAATGTTTTACTGATTAAATTGTAAAAAAACTCTGTAGTTTCATTGAAAAAACTAAAATAATTCATATCTTTTCGTGCAATGAAGTTATGGCCATGATGTAGAAAGATTTTTTGTTGGAAATTACCTCCTTTATCTCCCTGTTTCATTTGATCCACGACTTTTTGCCCACCCTGTATAGTCAACGATTAAAAAGTTAGTTTTAATGAAACGTGAGTCCTGTCTGTCCACAGACCATATATCCTTGTCTAGTCTTATCATTAACCTACTTTATTTATCACAAATGGGAAATATCAGATAAATATTCGATAAAAAATATTATGTGAGATCAGAATATAATCTTGAAGTTATTTTAGGAAGCTGATTCTGTCAGATGTTCAGAAAATAAGTAGGTATCAGTGTCACATTAGAGCACACACAGCACGCACAGTGGCACATTGGGCACATCAACAACCACAAACATATTTCTTCATATTTTTCATGAAGACCATTAACTTGTTTTCATTTTCCTGTTTAGAAAATGCAGTATATAGTTCGATAAGTACCATTAATTATTTCTATTTCTGTAGCATTCATTTCCAACTAAGTACGACGGAAGGAGCAGCAGAGCGGAAATAAAAATGATTACATGACCTATTATTTAAAAATAAGCGAATCAATAGGTAGGTAGAGATTTTTATCAGTGGACTAGAGTCGTTTATAAAACTGGTCTCGTGCATCGCACGGGTCTTACGGTTGTCAGTGTTATTTTAGTCCTATAAAGTCTATTAATAAGTTCGTCTTAAGAAAATATTCGGTGTGTCGGAGTGTACGGCAGTGTCTAGCGGCGTGGTTGCAGCGGCGTCACCGCGTCACCCGCGTGTCTCGCCGCCGTTATCGACCTTCTTCTTATCTCAACAAGAACTACTCCACCGCCCGATAAACAAGGAGCAAAAGCGTGCGCCCGCGCCGTTTTGCCTCATTCCATCCCACTTGGTGCGTTGCGATTAGTTCGTTCGCCTCTTTATCGCGCCGTTTCGTTCAGTTGCTCACTTGTCGCCGCCGCGCTACCACGACTCTCGCGTCCTTCCCGCGCAATGAACCAGCAAGCCAACAACACATAAACCATCAACATGAAGCCTAATCGGTTATAACGTTTTGTTAACAAACACAATTTTAATTTAGATCGAATATATATAATTATTGTGATATTTAGTTAGTTCTCCGTATTTTTAATATTTATAATCGTTATGATGAATTCAATTTACTTTATTTAATATTATTATTTTTAATATATAAACTAAATTCAGTGCTCAAGATAATCTCATTCCAAATCGCGCAGTAATTAACTAGAAGTCTTGCTACAATAATTGCGATGACAGCAAAAACTCGTTCACATTGGAAGGAATATGGAACAGCACTATGTGGTGAGTTCGTTTTCTAACCTATCATTACCGCATGCGTCGGCCATGTGTCCGTACCACCGTCTGTGACCGGCGGCCGCGGTAAGCCAGCCGCGGCGATGACGTAAATACTCATTTATTATACTTAATTACCCGTAAATACTCAGTAAATCCCTGTCATTTTCATTTTGTCCCTCCCCGGCTTACCTCGGGCCGTCGCCGTTGTTCCACGTCTATAAAATTATTTTGTGAAAGCCACCGATGCATGATTTCACCAAGAACCACATAATATTCAAGTTAACGCAGTAAGCTATTTTTAATGTGGCGTTAATATATTCGCAGCGCCAATCCATTCTGTTCTCTAATGACAACAATGACTCTACCAAATGTCATATGAGCTGTCAGTTGTCAGTATCACTAAACAGCGGTAAACTTAGAACACATTCCCATTACTGTTGGCATTGTTAGTAATATACATTCCACGTTCCACGTATGCTATTTTGTAACATGTAGGTATTGCCTTTTATTTAAAACCAGAACTTGCAATATGCCTCGGGTTTTTCTCGAGGACAATTTCGTAGAAGTAGCAATCCAGCCGTACGTGCTGCTCTCAATATTCTTTGAATAAAGCGTGAAGATTTTAGCTCCAAACCCCCTCAAATTGAAGCTTTCGAGTGAAACCGTTCAATTAGATTTGTTCGTGCAGCCGATGTGTAGTGAAAAGTTGAACAGGCTATGTTGACCTAAAATATCAATTATTTTTATGCAATACTTGTGCACAAGTTTTAGGATGTAAACACATCGAATAACATGCACGGGTTGCATGATACCTTACAAATAGTCTGTGCCTCATGTTTATTAACATCCTGTACAAGTTATTTCTAAACTTGGCGTCAACTTGTGCACAGTGCAAGAAAAATCATGAAAACTACATACTACTGACATACCTGCATAAATTCCTTACATTAATGTTACAAATAATACATTTATCTATCTATGATGCTACCTATTATGATGAAGAATGCGCCATGGATTTTCCTTATTTGTAACATTAGATATTTTCTTGAATGTCGATATCTACCATACAATAAATAAGTCTATCTAGTTCCCCTAATAAGAATACTTAAGTGCTTGTGTCACTTGATAGCCCAGATATACTTAGTCTGTGCTTGATAGTTAATTCGCCACAACAAAACTGTAGGTTATCAAGCTGCTCTTCCGACGGGGTAAATTAAAGTGTCGTAAAACTATATAAGTTTAGTCTACTATTCAACAAGACTTATTTACCAATATTTTTAATAGTTTTCCTGAAATCGCATAAGCATTCATTCTTTATTGACATGTGAAAAATGGCCCATTGAAATGAGTCCCGTCATTCACTCATTCATCAATTCAAATGATTTCGTTTCTGGAATTGCCCGTTCCTAAAACATTTTCGCTTGGAATAACATTTCATTTCAAGAACGAATGTATTTATTTTTCCGTAGGGTTATTGGCCTGGTGAATATTTTTAAAACTTTAACATATTATAAATATGAAACAAATGTTTTGATGATATTTGTTTCTCATATGTCTATCGTTAGTCTTACAAGTGCATCGTGCAATCGAGAAAGCGATGCTAACCACGCTATTACTTCTCGCTAACAAATGATTTATTGCTCATTAAAATGTATAATGTACTAATAACTAAACACTCTACTCAATCTATGGACGACATTAACACTTTATAAAAACACTAGCCGCACCCCGCGGTTTCACCCGCATAAGTTTCGATCCCGTGGGAATATCGGGATAAAAGTATCCTATATGTTAATCCTGGTTATAAACCATCTATGTGCCCAATTTCATCCAAATCCGTTCAGTAGTTTTTGCGTTAAAGAGAAACAAACATCCATCCATCCATTCATACAAACCTTCACGTTTATAATATTAGTAGGAATAGGAATTAGTAGGATTATCATCAAAAAAACGAGTAGAATCCATTTGTTTAAGGGATATCTAAGCATCGATACAAAGAAGAAGCTAATGGAACAGTCTTTATAAAACTATTTGTAAACATTCATTTGAAGGGTCTTTTACAAACTCTGGTGTGTATCACCTATGGAGAATTCCATTCATTCCAAGAATGCCGAGGTATCAGGTAGAAACAAAGAGATTTAAGATAGGTACAATAGAGAGGCTATGCAAAGAAATGTCATAGAAAAACTGTGATCCCATGTCTCAGTGACGCCATCTAGTATAATATAGCAAAATTAGAGCGGCAAAAATTGCAAACATGAATTAAATTTAGTAAAATATATTCAGCTATTGCTCGGTAGGTGGCCAGTGTGGTCAGTGTTGCCAGATCCGATTTTCAATCCGTAGATTAAGCCTGAAAAACCTAATATACTTAGTTCAAATGGTAAATAGATATAAAAAACTAAACAAATTAAGCAAAACTTGTTTTAAACAGTAAAAACTATTTTAGAATTTTATTCGCTACTATCCATTGTCCGTGTCACCGTGTATGACTAGGTATCAGTTTCAGTGTGTGTTTATGTACATTTTAAAATAAAATCATTTTAAATGTGCCTGCTTTGCCGTTGGATTATTATAGCACTCAGTTTATTACACTTTTTGTGTAAAGTAGACCTATTATTGTGTGAAATGTCCAGGGATATTATTATTATTATTATGTCACAAAGCGCATATTTTCTTTGCAATTGTCGGTTGCGTTTCGGTTTTAGCAAAATAATTTTTTTTTCGCTTTGTTTGCAAATATTTGTAAATCCAAAATCCGTAGATCTATAAAAAAATCTGTAGGTCTGGCAATAAATGGGGTGACACTAAGTAGACAGTATAAAACCTGTGGTAGGGATTTTACCATTTCGATATAAATGTATCGATAATATTGAAAAAAGTGACTAAGACTATTTTTTTTTCGCGTTTGAATAGATTAAACCAAGTGCCAAAATATTATGAAAACAATAAAATGATTAACAGTTTAAAAGTGATTTATTTATAAAATTATTTTTACATACAAATGACTAATAATTATCGTTAATATGATCTAGTAATCCAAGTGTGAGACCAGATGGAAGCCAATTTTCTTCTCTACGGTCTATCTGAACAAACCGTATCAACTTTCACGTTCTACATTATTTACATTCGGAAACCTAAAATAACAGAAACCTACATGAATGAATAGGACTTGTTCATGTATTGATATTTAAATAAAATGACATGATTATCTTCAAACAGTATTATATTTTGTGTTATTTATTTTTTAACTTAATAAATATTATCGATAACCAAATCGATAAACAAAATTGCATCTCTACAACGCAGTAGTAAAGCTACTCAGCAATAGAGGGCGTTTATTACAAAATTAGCAAATTTTCTAGATCTATTTATGAAAATTATTTAATTTTAATTACTGAGTAAATATAAATAATTCATACGAAAATAAACTGAAGTTAGGTCCAGCCGTTTTACCGTAACGAGATTTACAATATCTCAATGCGCAACTTGGCATATTTCCTTAGAAAATATTTGTTTTTGGTGGACACAAATACGACTTGACACGCAGGCGTACCACACTAGACTGAGTGACTTTTGACCACTAGGACAAAAGTATTGGATTACGATTTTGTTCGTGATGTCCTGTCTATTGTCAAGTAAATAATTTAATGTCTTTGGGTAGAAAGAATTCAAAAGCTGCCGAAACGTAAGATACCGTTGAACGTTCAGTTTTTTGGTCGCACATTTAGGCGTATTGGTACATATTACAAGCCAGATTTTTTGTTGTGTATTTTTAAATGTCCAATGAAAAGACTTATTAAAAACTATTTCATAAAAATAAAATATGTTTATTTTTCGTTAAGTACATAATTCTCAAAATTTCAAGTCATATTTTATGTAATGATAATACATGGGATTCAATTAACTAAAGAAATAGGTACCTAAAAAATATTCCACTGAGGCGTCCATTTATTTATTTTATTAAAAATCTTGGAAGCCATTCGATTCTACTAAGATCAAACGTCAATCTTATTTGTTGCCACGATGCGATATTGTCAATTACCTAAAAATTTACTTTAAAGTGCGCCCTAACCGCTATGAGAGAGAAACTAAAGTAACAAAGTCAGGTATATTTAAGGGATAGGTACTTACTACTGTAATATAAACAAGCAAATGCAAATAATAAAACATGATTAAATCAATCTAACACAACATCATTCACTATCAAAGTTTTATATCACTTTATCTTTTACCAAGAAATAACAATAAACTCCATTGTACATATACCGACCTTTAGACCGCAATTATTTATAGCTAGCTTTAGACTGCGGCTTCGCCCGCGTGGATGGCGAAAACTATACCGCGGGAACGTACTACCGGGATTAAAAGTACCGTATGTGTTAATCCAGGTTATAAACTATCTGTGTGCTAAATTACATCCAAACCTGTTCAGCCGTTTTTGCGACAATCCGCAACACAAACAAACAAAAATTCTAAAAACTATATTTTCGGTATCAGACTCGTTCCCACGCCTAGTAGCAATTACTTTATTCAAAACACATATAATTATAGTTTAGACTTCCTTACTACTTTACCATATAGGTATATTTGTATAAAAGATAAAAAGGTAAATAAAATCTTCCTAACCACTGCAAAGAGGTTTAAACCGCCATTAGCGCCTATAAGTTACAGTTATTAATAGTTTCCTATGACTACATAACGAGCGGAAATCCCACCTTGACTAATTAAAATAATGTTGTTTTTTCCTATTGCAATTCTTAAAACATCAAACTAATCAACCTAGGTACATACTTTTCCCTGTCTTAGTTAGATAAGCAGCCTTCTCTTTTTTACAAGTTTCCAGGAAATGTAACTTCATCAACGATCATAGATGCTGGCAAGGAGGTCGTAGTTGTGATGGGGAAGCCATTACAACTACGCTTATTACTAGTAGTAAAAATCTATACAAATGCCAATAAATAACATTGAAGTGTCTGTTTGTAATGTCAAAATAACAGCTTTTTACTAAATGCATATATGAAAGTATATACGGTGCTTATACCAAAAAAATATTTTTTGACATTTTAGTCTGTCTGTTTGTTCCGGCTCCGAAACGGCTGAACCGATTTTGATGGCAGGATGTTATATGGAGTAACCTGCAAAAAAAAAAATAAAAACCATAATTTTATCTGTAAATTTTTCATTACAGTTTTTATTAATCAAATTGATTTTTTATTCATACAGTTTAAATGTTATTTCATTGTGATATGAATTGCACACAGATCATATTATGAATTGTCAGTTTGTGACCATTTTACGATTTTTAATGTGATTCATATTGTTATCCTGTTATGATTCTGCCAAAGTGGCCTTTTTAGGCCCCCTGAAAGTCGCTAGCAAATGGTACTTATAATGTGTCATTTTAAATATTTTAATCAAAAGGGCTTATCTACTAACTACCACTTCAAGATAGACTTGATATTGTGAGCCACTAATTATTAAATCTCATAATATTATCATCACGAGTAGTTATTAATTATATTATTAATATTATAAAGATCTCACAATGATCGCTCTATGTCAATCAAGATTACAGTAATCCTATTTATATACGTCGGCGTATGTAACCAAATCAATGTAATTACATAGACAGTACATAATTATAACTACCTAATATACAGCTGGTAATTTGCGTCAGTAGATAAAGTAATAACTTTATTATTTCTACCTACATATTGTTTTACTTTTAAATCATGTTCAATAATTGCCATACTTAATGTAAATATGATAAAAATTGAGGAATCAAAACTTAAATATTCATGTTTTTGACGATGTTCTTCAAAATAATACGAGTATATTTCCATCTGGAATGTCTCAGTAGTAGCCCAGTCTGGTTTTTTTTTCTGGATTTGTGCCCAACTGATGGGGATAGAGGACTTTGGTGTAATGTGGGTGTACTAAACCTCTGCCTAACCCTTCGGGAATTACAGACGAGATTTTACGAGTATATGTTGTACAGTAAATATTTCCTATATAAACGAGTAATAGATCTACATCAAAGTAATTGAACAGTAGTTAAAAATAACGAAAAATTAAAAATGACGAAGCTTATAAACATGAAAGCATGACGCTTCTCTTTGATTAGACGTTAGTCACTGTCTACAAACAAGAAAATAAAATATATGTAACCAGCATCCCATGCAGGATATCGTTAATTCGATTTTTTATAATAACTTAGCTTCCTACCTACTTATATCCGAAGACTAAAAGCAAGCACCAGGCAGCAAATATTTGTTGCTATTCTCAATGTTACACGGTTTGAAATTACGACAGGGAAAAGCAAAATAAATAATAGAATATAATATAAAAACAAGTATCGCAAATCAAATTATATAATCAGAAATATTGACTCATTTCCACTTTCGTTTACATTTATACTTCCCACGTGCCAAATGTTTTAATAACTAGATTCTATTGTTTTAATCATAACTGTATAATCAGCGCTCTATGTTTTGTCATTGTATTTTTGCATGCAAGTGTAGCAATTGATATTCTTGTTATCGTTGAGGTTCAACTTAACAAGGAGGTAACTTGGTATCTGGTAAGGCAGTTTCTGAAACTCTGTTAGTACTTCGAACGTTTAGAGCGAATTTCAGAAATGAAACTAAACGCGCTCAGCACTTCTAAACCGCGTTCAAGAGCTCAGTGTCAATATTCCATTACAATGATGACACTGATAGTTTAAAAGTACTAAGCGCGTTCAATTTCATTGCTAAAATTCGCTCTAAATGTTCTAACGTCAGTATCATTTGATAGCTTAGGTTTCCCGTAGTTAGATCATTTAAGTACCCATACATTGTCTTCTTGAGCATATTTCATTATCAAAGTCGACACGAGAGTCAAAAAATATCGTCCGATAGAGGGCTATCGACGATATTTTGTCATGTGACGCCCCTGATAATTATGGCAGTAAGTGTACCTAAATAATAATTATTATGTAATATTAAATATTTTATTTTATCAACATCAACAGTCCACACTGTACCTATTACCTAATACAATTTGCGATTAGTGCTTAGAATAGAATTTATCGCGCATTAATTAATGAACCGCTGATAGTTCTACTGTAGTGCATTCATTTTTCTACATTATTTAACGTTATTATTTATGTTCCAATGGAATTTTCTGTTACTCGTTTTCATTAGTAAATTTTTTGCCGGCTTTTTGCCACTTTGTGTACAAATTCATCTCCTCCGTCTGTACAGACGCTTAAATAGAATGTTCGAGATTGATCGATCAAACTGAAACAATTTCGTCTGTTCGTCACCCCTTAAATAATGTGAATAATCATAATATGCATACATTAAAGACGTCTTAAGAGAGTCTTTCCCTTCCCCTACAGCAGACACATTTAAAAATGCAATTTGTATATACCCCTAAACATTGATTATGACATCTCAGCACGCTAAACACTTAATAAAAGTTGAGTATGCAAATAGCACGGTGCTATACTCGAGTAGAAACGTAGAATAGCGGGCTTTTACTATAAAGTCAGGTATTCCAGTTAAAGCGAATGTCATTGACATCGACATCCGATAGTTTACAGTTGCATTGCGATTTTCTGCGATTCACACTCGTGGTGAGAGTGTGTTGGAAACGCCGGCTACACAACGACGACAGTCCGTGTTTATAAACAATAGCCAGCCACCGTTTGTTCCACTTCAAAAACTCCTTCTTGGAATCATACGTAATGAAGTTTGGCGATAGAATGTTGTGCGTCCCTTTTATGCTTGACGAGATCAGACACACAACTCTCAAGTGCTGACGTCATCAAATATTTTGAATTATGACTCACAGATGATGCTGATACTAAACGCGTTTTGTATCTACAATTATTTTCAAAATGATGACGTGAATTCAATCTCATAAATAATGGCCGTATTTTGATACATTTTGCTTGTTTATAATAGAAAGCAGATATTTTTTGGCACGGTAAAATTTAAAGTTTTCATGTATCTAATATTATCGTTTATCAAATTCGTTTTCCGCAATATAATTAAAATTGCCTTTAACAAAATAACATGTTCGTGGAAACTCAGATATTCCGAGTATTCCGACATTGTATATTCTTATACGAGTACTATACATATATATATACATATATTCAAATTTTATTCATGTTTCAAACTGTCGTTATTTCAAGTTAAACAAATATCCACTTTATTTTAATCAAATTTAAGTTGATTTCAGAGTGACTAGCACTAATGAAAAAGTTATGTTATGTTTGAAGTTGTAGCGTAAACTAAACTTTATTATGTAAGAATTAAAGTTATTTTTCCATAAACTCATATTTGTTTACGTTTATGGTGAATATGTCGCGATTCAAATTTAGGTAACAGATTTTATTTAATAATGTTTCCAAGACTAAAAAAATTTTCTCGAAAAATTTTCCATCACACAATGAAATTGATTTAGTTGCTTAGTTTTGATAACATATTATTAAGTACTTACGTCACACGCCGTTATTATAAAACTTTACGCAATCATGCCATTTGATACACCTTTTTGATGACAGACTATTTAACATTTCAAATTACCAATACTTTCGCAAACAGAAACATAAACAATAACATGTTTTGATATCCAAATCAAACATCGTACAAAAACAAAATTGAAATTCCACAGTATGAACAAAATTACAAGTTATCTTTTCTCAGAATATTTTGTAAAACTGTAAACAAAATATGTAAATGACAAAGGGATTTTTTTCAGTACTTATTTGCCTAAAAAGGATTTGCTTGCTATACGCCTAAAATACAGGATGGCTGGAACATCGACGCGCAACCTGTTACCAAGAATTCTCCGTACATTATTATGAACCCCCGTTAAATTTTAAAATTAAGCGTCAGCATATTTTTTCTTCGGTTATTAAAAACATAAAAAAAAAAATATTAAAAAAGATTAGATTAAAAAATATATTAGCTGTTCCATACATTTTGACTGCGTAGATATAACTGATTTTCTTTTTGATAACCGACGAAAAACTTCTACGCCAGTGGGCTGTCATCATCATCGTCATCATGTGCTGATTCATGGTTTCAGTTTGCGCGTCGATATCCCTGCCACCCTGTATGCAGACGAACATTACAAACGAGCTCCACTATTCACTATTGCCACATACATGCATAAGGTCATCATCTACGATTTTGCATATAGATACTATCTGTTGACGTCATATGAATACAAATGTCCATCCATAGCTGAACATTCACATTCACACCTGTGTGGGGCTGTGCCAAAATCTCTACGTCTGAGTCGTCTGACAGCTGTAGTGTTGTTACTAGTGTTAGTGATCAGGTGAATGCTCACATTGCTGACACCGACTATGAATGCCGAAGGAAGCTGGCTATTTGTGGCCGACGCTAGTGTCACTGGCACTGTCTTGCTGTCTATCGCTATATCATTAAAATCATACCGAAATTATAATTAATATTACTGCTGAAATTTTTAGAGTATTTTTAAGACTGTGAACAATGTAACTAAGGATGATTTTTTGTGGCGTATTTACTTTTTTTTATTTTCAAACAAAATAATGTTTACGTAATAAGTATATACTAAGAGACCTAAATATATAATAATAATAATATGTAGATATATAAAAAAGAGGGGGAAGGAATCATACATAGGGCATTAAAATATTCGTACGCATCGCTGTCGACAGGAAAAGTGCCTAGAAGGCAGGCAGTGTTGCCACGTTGTATGGCAATGCTGATTCTTTGGCCAAAGAACAAGCTGGCCCTCTGGATTAGGATTTAAATGACGTAGGTATCCTTCATTACGACATGTTTTGTTCTTGAAAGACAATACACTTCTCAAACGGTCATACCCACAGTCAATCTGTATACATTATCGGTTGTATTACTGACAGCCTTATCCTAATAAAGACTTGACTACACTTATTTTTATCGTGAATCGTTATTTTTTATTCTACAACGTTGAATTCTTCACCGAACCGTCACTAACGAAGCTAATGTAAAAATGAATGCTGTCTGTCAGAACGACACACCGTGATCATTTAATTTTTTCAACTTTCATTTAAACAGTTTTATGTTTTCAGTTTAACGTGAAAGAATTTAGGAGATGTATAGATTAATGAGCAGTCTTCCGCAAAAACTAATGAGATTTCTATAATTAAATTCACTGAATCCGTACGCATTGTCTATGAATATGCAATTCGGTTGAATTTAGCTCTTCTACACGCATCATCTTTGCAGAGCTAAGCAAAACTTTGAACAGTGACAAACCTTTTGATATATTGCCGTTGACACCATCGATTTCTGATAAAGCGATGTTTGGTCAACGGGAAAAGTGGCCAGGCCAACAGTGAAGAGAAATAAACTCGCTGTTTGTGTGCCCATCGACTTGCGCTATTGATCAAACAGTTGTTCGCACGTATGGCTGGTACTATATAAGCCTGTGTACTGTATATGTATCTAGTGTAGACAGCAAAAAATTACTCGGTGTTTTGTCCATGAAAGTTTTTAGATATACAAGAAAAAAATCAGTCAAGTTGATGGTCTAAGAAGCTTCAATAGAATATTCTTTATTAGGTATGTACACCATATAAATTACAGACATAAATATAGAAATTTTACAATGGGCGGTCTTATCGCTAAGAGCGAGGATCAATCAATCAACTTATGCTATTGCAGTCCATTGCTGGACATAGGCCTCTCCCATGCTGCGCCACAATACCCTGTCCTCCGCCTTCCGCATCCAGTCTGTCCCAGCTACCTTCTAAGATGGTTGCTATTCGCTAATAAATTCCCAAAACAATCCTATAGCCCATTTAATTGAATACGACTCAACAACAAACACGGAAGGTAAACAATCGGTAATTCCGTACGCCATTGTTTTTCTTCCATTTGTAAATACATAGTTTGGAAACAGATGACTGAGAAAAGGAACGCGGGTTGAAAAAAAAATTGAGCGCACTCATAGAAGAATAAAAATACGAGCGCTGTTCTTTTTTTTTTTGTGTGAAACTTCTCAAGGTTAATCAGTATAAAAGTAATAAAAGAAATAGGTACATATATCGAAAATAATGGCAATACATAATTAATTACAGTTACGTAAAAGAAATATTATACACCACCTCTGTTTTGCAATAGCAACAATATTTATGTAGTACGTGTGGACATAAGTAGCGTAAAATACGAAGATGTTCTTAATATGTTTGGTGTTTTTTCTTTGGTGTTAAGCAATAATAACTTAATACCGATCGCTAATCCATTAGCAAAGTGTGTCCCAAAAAAAACTCACGAACACTTTTTTGGGGCCTAACCGAGCAGATTAAAAAAACATAAGTCAGCTTGTTTTATTCATACACTAACAAAGGAGGGAGTTGAATTATTCGTAGAAATATCTACAGTATAGTATAGAAGAGAGTAGCTTTGTAGTGACGTCATCAAAGGTCTTGAACCTAGAGCTATACATGTGCTAGTGTTCGGCACCACGTGCTTACGCCACGTGCGGTATATAGTTATTATAATATTGTACCGATACAAATGAATGAGGATGTTATTCCATTCTATTGTAGGAATCATTATTAAGTATGTCAAGCGTATAAGTGCTAAAAATAATTTTATTATGGGTCAAGAGGTGGGCAGTGTCCTTTTGTTGCAATTATACTGCAATCATCAAATAGTTTATCTCACATGGTGATTATTGATTATGATAGTTAGTACATGAACGTGTTATTTTCGTTTTGTCATTATAATCAACAATAATTTAAAAGTGCGTATTGTTATGCTAAACATCGTGAGGAAACCTGGACTTATAGGTAGTTAATATAAGTTTGAAATCACCAACCGATCTTGAGCAAGCGTGGTGAAAAATGCTCGTGCCATCCCTGTATGAGAAGAGGCCTTTGACCTGCTGTGGATCAGTAACAGGCTGGTATTTATTGTTATGCTATCATCATCTAGCTCAAACAGGTAGGTACCACATTAAAACAAGAACATGCTGCATTTCTTCTACTTTCATTTATCTATGGAATATGGCCAAGCTAATGTAAACACTTAAATTTTCCATCTATACCGATCTATAGTCGTTTCCCTTCAATTCTCTGTATCAGATCAAGCATTTAATTGACCCAATATAGCTACACACCGGGTGGACTCGGAAATTGAAATTCTCAATCTTTGTGAACTGAATAACAGCCACTTCCAGGTCCGCTTGATCTTGTCGTCTGATTCTTATGATAATTTATTTATTGTTCTATGAAAATACAATTCTGTGGGACATAGGTAGGTATGTTCACGTGCAGGCGACGGTTTAAGTATGTGTGTATTGCGGTATTTTCCCTTATCGATATTGACGACCAATCACGAAGTCTCACTTATGGCCACAATATACTCGTACTTTATGCTGCATACAAACCATACACCGAGTTTGTTTATCGATACCGATCGTAACATTCAATACAGAGAAGCATAATATTGGCATTCAGACGATAAAGAATCTCGCAAGATTACAATAATTAATCGGACATAATGGTCCGATTGAAATTAACATTTATACGATTGCAGTATCTACAAATGATAAGTTTTTAAAACATGAAATAGGTCAACAAACAATTTATTTATTCTCAGAAGGCAACGTTCCTATTTCCGTATTGTATGATCGTACTGCCAGTGTCAAAATAAGTGGCGAAGTGACAGGTCAAATTAGCGAATGGAACATTTTAAAGGTCAATCTCGAATGGGGGCAATATTATTTTAGGCTGGTATTCATTTGTGGCTATTTTAAGCGGTTCTACTTTAAGATGCAGTTAAGATTGAGACATTAATTTACAAGTCATGAAATGTAAATAAATAATATGCATTTAAAAAAAGCTTTCTCAACTTTTTTTTATATTTTTAGCTTTGCAGGGATGGATTGTGTGAGGAATGATATGAAAGAGAAGGGAGTGAATGATAGCGTGACGGTTGACAGAGGAGAATGGAAGAAGAAAACGTGTTGCGCCGACCCCAAGTAACATGGGATAAGGACAGGAAGATGATGAGCTTTGCAGTGTTAAACAAAAGCTTGTGGTGTAGGTATCATACAAAGCTGCGATCATAACCAAGACGTGTGGCAACTGAAGCAGTTTGCTTTATAGTTTGTGTGATTGACTACATCCTGTTAACACAAGAGTGCTTATAAATCAAACACATGGCTTTTAGTGACACACCTCTCTTTGATACATTGGTAAGTACCACTTGAGAGCCGTACGATATCAAACGATTCAAGAAATTATAGTGATTGATAGCAAAAACTCATTGAACAAGTCTGAACTCACATTAATATCTATTTTCCTTCAACATTGAACGTAATTGTCACAAGCTATAAATAAAACACGCCAAGTTCGTGCGACGCCTGCAATAATTCCTTTTATTGATCAACTGGACATATTTTTTACCATCAAATAAAGCTGTCCAATATAGCTATTGTTCCACTTAGTCGCGACTCAATCACGCACACAAGCGATGCTATTTGAACAAGTTCAGTAACGGGCCATTGTCGCACGATACAACAATATCACAATCATAACTATTATTGTTATTCTGAGATGTGTTCTGTTATAAGGACACGTTCACACTCGGCGGTTGCACCATCAGTGACATCCGAAGTATACCTAAATAATAAATATGCTCCATTTACATTTTCCCCAAAAAGTATTGCCAACTTTCGGCATTCCCGAAAGCCATTTAAGCATAGCTGTACCAGATTACCTGAAATACAATTTTGTGGAATGTTTAATTTTCATAAAACTTGTTTAGTTAAAATTTCGACATAAAAACAAATGATAAGGTTTTGCGACCAAGGCCTCTACCGGCTATCAGTTGTATAAACAGATGTGACTCGTATATCTTTACTTAATGAGCTGTACTAATTAGTAATACAAAAATGCAAATAAAATGCGAGTGTAGTTTGAACGCACCCTTTGTATGACGGTTGCGTGTTGCGTCACCGCGCGGGTGCGGGTGGGCCCGCGGCGGACGGAGCGGAGCGCCGGCGCCCCGCACCGCGCGCGCCTCGACCTCGCCCACCTCACACGAGACCATTTATACCTCACTCATTATTATACATATCTTATTAGGTTCATTTTCTCTAACTAGCATATGAGCGAGATGACTTTGTGGAGACACGCGCAGTTTGAGTGAAGATGGCAGAAATTCAATTTATATAGTAAATACACTTACATCTTAATTTTATTTATTTATTTATTATAGACTTAACAGGTCAACCCAAAGCGTCTACAAACAAGTTACATTTCAATAAAAAAGCAAATTAAAAAAGCTTTTAGGACGAACTATGACTGTAGAATATTTTTCAGAAAAAATAGACAGCTGCTGAAAATCCATAAGATATGGTCACCCTTCCGTTATACTATTATTATAACCATTCAGTAAATCCAATACAGAATTGTAAGTATCGTTAACCCCTTATTGCAAATCTTATTAAAGATAAATTTTACTAGCATTATTTAAAAGCTCTACATAGTGTTGAGCTGAAACAAATATATTTTTACTTAAATACAGAATTTCTCACGTACTATCAAATATTTTTTTCTGTTAAATAAATAATAATAATCTAAGTTTTTCTCAAATAGAACATCAAGTCTATCAATTCTATTTAAATTTTAATTTAAATTCGACCCGACTCCCAACCAAAAACGATTTTTCAACGTCTGCCATAGATACGAATTCTTTATTATGTTATTGCCCGATTGATCATCAAATTAAATTATTTAAATCGCTAGAATTTCGGGAGATATAAAAGTTTTTTCAGTCTGACGTTCTTATCAGGTTGCCTTCGCCGCAGACATTTTTAGCATTTACTTTCCCAGGTCATCGTGAAGGTTAATCAAAACCCAAAAAAATGTAAACATCATAAAGTCCTTTGCCAATGCGAATATAAAGCGTTTTCTTGCGGTAAATAATTTCATCGCTTCAAATCAGTATCATTCACCAAGATAGAGAATATACACAACGTTTTTTGATTAAGACATAAAAAATTGTGTATACTCATTAGTAAGTACTCAAATACACGTGACTTTAAAGTCAGCGTCCATCGACGTAAACATACATAACTAGGTATACATTGACGACCCGCTGATAGTGCCAACTGGCATTCGACATTTGTTCCCTGAGTCGGTTTCTATATAAATTATACAGCGCCAGTGTTTACACTACTGACGTACGAACGGTTTCGGACGAGTTCAGCAGACGCAACTGTCTTTCCTGAAATAGGTTTCGAGGGCTGAAAACGTTTGTACTTATATGTTGCAATCTGTCTCACCACATTAAACGAGTTGTATCACCTCGTATAACATTTCTCTGTAGTACGTTTTAATTTTAACTTCCTCGATCAATTTGACTCACGTGTTTGTTGTCTTTATCATGTAAAGCTTCTTCGCGGACGCGAACTATTTAGTATTTACGTGTATGTTACTACTACAGGTCACCGTGCTGACTTCAGCCCACAGCCGCAGTTTGATTCTGTTATGCACTAACTATGTAGGTACATGTTTGTGATTAAACTTAGGTACAGACTCGAATTCGCTTCTACATTTCGTATGGCGCACGTACACCAGATATACTGAAATATTAAGCAGTTTCAACAACCTGCGCGGTTAGATAGCCACTCGAGAGTCGAGTACGTGTTTTACTAAACGGATAAATGAAATCCATATTCAATTGACTGAACACTTTCAAAATCAAGCAAACAAAACGAATTCATAAAAAATGTTATGATACTGTCCCACTTTCAACCACTCCGCAGAATTTAACAGCTTCAGTAACCCTTATTCAAATAAGATATAATAATAGTGGAACAGGGTCAATATGTCTTCAGTACATGTTTGAATTATGACTAAGAAAGAGATAAAATGAACGTCGTCACACCAATTTGTTGTAGGCAATGGTATAGGAAAAAGTGATATTCGTCTTGGCAAATAGGCGTAGTAGCTTTCTAATCTCGTATTGTCATGAAAATGCGGCATCTGTCATATTAATTATCAGATACAGGGTCGAGGAACGTGTCGAGTATATTGAAGTGGTCAGAAGTTTCCACAAGCGCGCGATAAGACATGATAACGTTAGCGTCGCCACTCCCAAACTTGTTTTTACTACGCTGACAGGAAGTTTGTTACAATGGCGCGTTACTGTAATTCCTAGGTTGTTGGTGTTTTGTTACTCAGGGCTGATTTTTCCAACGCCAGATAAGTTTATCCGAGGAGTAATTTTGAATTTTTGACAGTTCTTCCATGCAAAATCTGTCAAGCGACAATTTTATTCCACGAATAGAAAATGGCGCCGATTCCCTTGTTCACAAACTAAACTAAATTTAAGTTCAGTGCATCTTTTTCTTTCTATTTCATTAAGCAAAGGACAAAAGATAAATTTTAGTTTAGTCCTGTCAAATTATGACGCTCGATAGACAGTTTAGACGTGATTAAAAACATGGCTACTAAAAATACGTCAATTTACGTCTGTCGCTGACCAATTTGACAGGACTAAACTAATATTTTATCTTCTGTCCTTTTCTTAATGAAATAGAAAGAAAAAGATGCACTGAACTTAAATTTAGTTTAGTTTGTGAACATGGAAATCGGCGCCATTATCTGTCAATTGAAAAATCAGCCCTTAGAAGAATTTTGAACGTTCAGGTGTCAGCTCAATATTCTAACTCTAAGCATTTAACTTGAAATTTGATATGACGCTAGTGCTTCTCTACCAGCTAAACCCAGTGGATAACTTATTCTTGCAGTCTTGATTCACCATTTTCCTGCCAAACGCGTTTTCCAACAGTGATTTGGCACTAATTAATACTATTAAACTTGTCAGGAGTCATAAAAGACGATTTTATGTATAAATTGCCGTCGGATAATCAATAAAATCAATATGATTACAGCTTTTCATAAGATATGCAATTAACATACTTTATTAATTACTAATCCTCCGTTATTTATGATAACCACTTTCATTTCCCTTATAAATCAGCTTTCTATTAACATTTAACTAAAAGTAGGAAATTATATAGAACATGTATTAATTATTCGGGCAATATGAAATATATTAATAATTATCTGGCCTAATTAGATTTACAATGTGTACAATTGTTTGGTATTACGTATATGTATTTAGATTAAGATCTTAGGCTAATATACAGGCAGTAAACAGATAATGCTCCATTTTCATGTACACGTTTGAACACAAAGGACATGGCTAAATGACTGCCCCAAGCATGAATAGTAACCTCACATTAACTCGTAATATTTAAATATTCGTTCATGAATTATGAAGCGTTTAATAATTTCCTAGAACTTTCGTGAACTGTTAGACATAAAAAAGTATCTTAGTTGCTTTTTTTGATTGACATGACAAGTTCAAAGAGAATAATAATACAGTACTACAAACTAGGGACGGGTCATGTCGCTTTTCTAGAATGTCAAATCAAAACTATACTTATATCGATTTTTGATAACAGGTATCAAAACGATTTATTTTCTGAAACTAAGACGTGGTTGCTTGCAGACTGGTTGCTTTATTTATTATAAATAATTCATGTGGGTACTAAGGTAATTAAGTTTGTTGTAGGTTCCAAGGAATGCCAACATTTGTCATCCTTGTTATGAACTGCTGAATTCAGAAGCAACTAGTGATGTACGTTTATTTGGCCATACAATGGTGCGCATAACTTGTGGCCGTTCTGTGAGAATTAAACAATGCAGTGGAAAGAAACGATTCAATGTTACAGAATTTACCAACGTCACATCCAGCTTTCCATCAAGTAAATAAATTGTTGTTTAAAGACAGTGTGTTCTTTTATATTTACATGCCCATCCGATAGCATTATGGATCATCTTCCTTTTCAGATATTCAGTTTCTCGGCCTATAAATCGTCAGAACTACTGTCCCTGACCTCTCTCTCTGGTTGTGTTAATGGGCTAGCATCCAATCTGAATGATTTGATCAAACGGACAGATAACCTAAACTAACTTTTTTAGATAATGTTCTTATAAGATTCACAGAATAAATAAATAAATCGTATTTTTGTTGTTTTATTTCAATATCTTTTATGTCCTCCCAGGATTTAACAATCACCACATACTAATTAAACTAAGTCCCCCAGGTGCATTTGTTGATCAGTCTGTCTGTACGGATGTATTGACAAACAGATTTTAATGGGGTTGTCACTAGTAGGTAGATTGGTTCTTCCGGAAGGTTTAGGTATACATTCGTGTAGGTTGTATTGACCAATGTAATTCAAGTCAGAAAAATCCTGCCGCCTGAGTGTTATTCTTGCGCTCGTTGCCCCAATCAGCGCCCAGAATCTGCCTCTCGAGTCCATTTATTTTCAGTTAATATTAATCCTTATTTTTAAATACTTTCATCATTTCAACCACTACTTATATTGTCTGTGAAAACTGTCTTTATTTCAACTCATTTGAATAAGTAGTTTAGGATTTATAAGAGTTTAATACTTAAATACACGCGGGCGGGGAGTGATTTTTACGCGGATTGTAGAATGCTCGTTGTATCACGGTTTTTGGTGCAATTACCCTTTTGTAGATATTTACTCAAGTACCACCGTGCGAAATCGGGGTGGGTCGTTAGGCAAAAATACAATTATCAATATTATCGCAGATACATCTAAACGCCTAGGTAAAAGTTCATAGCAATATCTTTTATTTGCAGTTTTTGTATGCCTATTGACGTAGGAGTTACACGATTTAATTTTCAGGAATAAAAAGATACTAAAAGTTCCTGAAACTTTTTTTATATGAAATACTAATATCCAGCTATTCAGAATTACATGTTGCTA
Source organism: Apamea anceps (assembly GCA_951799955.1). Lineage (NCBI taxonomy): Eukaryota > Metazoa > Arthropoda > Insecta > Lepidoptera > Noctuidae > Apamea > Apamea anceps. The sequence continues at coordinate 9,263,817 of OX637501.1, forward strand.
GGTACCATGTTTATTCATTGTTGAAAAGTCGTCCATACTTCTATTTAGCCATCTCCTTTATATTTAATTCTATACAACTTGTACCTACCAAGCAGATTTAAATGTGAGAAAATGCACTATTGCAGACCAATCACGTTCTATTTAATAGTGTACGTGTTTATAGTCTGAATCTTCTAGATCTTCGTTGTATTCGATTTATATTTTAAAAGTTTACTGTTCCATTATTTCAATGACACTTGTACAGTTAAAGGTAGATGTATGTGCAACTTCTTCTTCATCATTCTTATGGTTCCCTGGCCTTCTGCCAGGTTCCGCTTTGCTTAGAGGAAGGTCATTCGATTATTAGTTCCACGTTCTTCATTAATATTTTTATAAAAAAAGTTTATTCTGAACTGTAACTTGGAGACAAGCAAGGTTCTTCGCAAAAGAGAACAGTTCAAATTATCCTGTCATAACATTTAATGTTCTGTAAAGTGATTACAATAGTACAGTTTAATGGGGCTTAATTAAAAGACTTGATGATTGTTATCGATGTCCGGAAAATGTTTAGTGGCGATAATTAACGTCAAGGTCCCAGCACGTCGTATACATTACTGTAACACGCATATTGTACACATATACACATACTTCTATGAGCAAAGCGTTAAAAGTTTACTCCGACGTTATCTACATCTGTAAACATTTTCACATTTCTTAACGTACACAGATAAACACCTACTCCTAACACCTCATCGAGGGCAATGCACTTTTCATTAACAATGTAATCATCAATAAGTATCGCTGTTTCTCTTAGGTAATCTAATTACTTTAGCATACAATGCTTTTGCCAAAAGCAGTCCGTTTCTATTAGCACTGTTGGCATTGTTTGCGATTTAATTAACATAAATGTCGCTTGAAACTAACAGTTGTTTTTCTTCTATTTCAGCAACGCTTATCACCGCTACAGCGGGTACCTGCTACGGCTGGCCCTCACCTACATTACCGTACCTACAGTCACCTGAGAGCAATATACCAACGTCACCTGACGAGGGATCATGGATAGTCTCGATAATGATCCTGTGCTCTGCGCTGACGCCTATCCCCTCCGCCTACTTCGCCGACCGGTTCGGCAGGAAGACGACGCTGCTCCTCGGCGCGGTGCCGTTCATCCTCGGCTGGGTGCTGGTCATCGTAGCCAACTCTGTCGCTCTTCTATACGTAGCGCGCATGTTTTCCGGCCTGGGCTACGGAATCGTCTACACAGTCGCCCCAATGTACACTGGAGAGATCGCCACCAATCAAGTTCGAGGGGCACTCTCTACACTCATTACGTTAATGAATAAAGTAAGTATATGTACATGGCGCAGATTCCCCACTCCTAATGCAATGCGAACAGAATGTCCGGTATATACTTAGCTTGTTAGTTGAAATCGTCACATTATCTCGTCAGTGAAACGAATCGTATTATCCTAGAGACATTAAAAAAACATGAGCCAATGCCAGTCAGGTGTTAATAAATTATTCATTGTCTCAATGGGTTAGTTTAGTTCCATCTGCGAACACAGACATTTGAGTAACACCTAATTGAGTTATAAAAGGATATTGATACACATTAATAGAAGACCGATCATGTCATGTGAGAAGCTCTGTGTATGTGATAGATCAATGTCAGCTATAATGACGCACAATTGATCACGTTCAATGAAATAATTGAGTAACTCCGTCTCATTGCAATAATTATTCACTCTGGATATGTTCAAGTAATGGGCGATATCCTTTGCAGCGTAACAGGCAATTCCAACTATAAATTATTTTTCGTGAAGCCTGCTCTGCCTTATCACGGAGTATTTACATTTTCCATGCTCTGTTGCCTGTTTCATAAGCTCGCTTTCTGCTTTGAGAGTTAGATATGCGATTTCTAAATGATATATTCGTAGAATCGCACGGTGTGTACGTACTTGTGCAACCAACAGGTGTACGGTTTCCTTTGTCAGAGTCCATTGCACTAGATACATAATACTCATCTTGTTACATCGACCATGTCATACGAGATATTTCGGTTAAATTGTGAAATGACAATGTGTGATTAATTAAAAAGGGGTACTATATTGGCTTAAAATAGACGTGGAAATATACATTCCTTTGAATTAAAGGTCCTACCTACTTACTAAAATATCGTTCTAAGTAAAGATCTTTCAGTAAAAGCTTAACTCCGAGATGTGTAGGCATCAATAAAAAATATATATCTACTCATGCATAAACCAGTCATACAGCAAAAACCGCGCAGTATATTTTTTATCAAGTCATAAAATGTTCACGTGATAAGCCTGTGATATTTCCATAAAACATATTACCTATCGCTATATAACTAACTATCGCTATTAGTTATAGAAAATTAAATTACTCTCGAGGATGCCACGCCACACAACGACCTAGGGAAATTACATTGGAGAGCCATTTCATAGAGCTTGCAGCGTCAACGTACATGGGTTTAATCAAAAGCTATTCACCGTGATCTTATATGAAAACAATTTATTCCTTATTGTTTTGTACTTGCACGTAATTAAGGCGGCGTGCACACAAGCAGTCGCGACGCGACGTTGAAACGTGACTCATTGCCTCAATTACGCAGTGCGCATAGTTTCCCTCAATTCATATAAAACTTGAAACGTATACAATCATGTTTAGAAAATATTACATTTATTAGCGTTTCAATGAGCTCAGAGCTGATGTCTGTTGTAACTAATCTTTTGGACTATATCATATACCTACCCAAATCCTGATTGAGTACAGGTTTGCTTGTAATAAAATTGATTGTGATGTACCTGAAATTCACGTGTGTCTATTATTAATCATTGCAATATTTTTTATCTTCATGTAAACTCGTACTAAGCGTCACTAATCTTGACAAATAATGATGTAAAGCTATTGTTTATTTTAACACCGGTATGATAAGAATTCATTCGTAAAATGTATAGGCATCATAAAACGTGTCTAGATATCTATAATCACCCAAACACGTTTTATTATCTTTTTATTAGTAAATAAAATAAGACTAGCTTTTTATAATATAAAATTATATTACTTTAACTTTTACTTGATAGTGTTAAAGTGTCGAGCACGACAAATGAAACTCAAGAATATGTTTCTCTTTTGCTTCCAGGTCGGAATTCTTGCCCAGTACTGCATCGGTCCATTCGTCTCGATGCAAACCCTCGCCGCCATTAACTTGGTCCTTCCCGTCACATTCGTCATCACCTTCATCTTTTTGCCAGAATCTCCTTACTACTACTTAAAGTTTGAACGAAGTGAGAGAGCAGAACGCTCCCTCAGGAATCTACGTAGTGGTGACATTAGAACTGAACTCAAAAGTATAGAACTGAATGTCCAAGAGGACATGAAAAACAGAGGAACATGGGGGGATTTGATCTCTGAAGCTACCAACAGGAAAGCTATGTGGATCACGCTGGGCGTGTTCACGATACAGCAGCTATGTGGCAGTGCTGCTGTGGTGGCGTACGCGCAGGTCATCTTCAACTGCACCACCATTCCCATCAATATAACCGCGCTAGGGAATTCAAATACAACAGTCACCTCTGGAGGCATGGAACCCTACCAAGAGTCTATAATTCTTGGATGTGTGCAAGTAGCTACCTGTGTTCTATCGGTAATACTCGTCGACCGAGTCGGAAGGAAGCCCCTACTGTTACTATCAGCTCTTGGAGTAGGCCTTATGAATGGCACAATTGGAACATATTTCTACTTCGATCACGTCAACAAAGAGGCAGTGGCAAGTCTTCACTGGCTGCCTCTAGCTGCCCTTCTCGTTTACATCGTGTGCTACGCCATCGGGTTATCGACTGTCCCCTACGTCATCATCGGAGAGATGTTTCCCACCAACGTCAAGTTGTACGCTTCCTGTATTGCTCATATCTACACTGGCATCTCTATGTTCACAGTTCAAAAATTATTTCAGGTGAGAATTCTTTTTGTATCACACTATCACTAAGTAGATATTGATTTTCCAGCCAGAATTATCGGATAAAAGCAAACGCCACATTCTAACAAAATTCCCATTTATTTTTTACAAATAATTTTGTACATACATTACAGTCACTGCAATAAATATGAAAAGAAAATTATTTAAAACTATAAAATTATTTTACAAGCGCTACCTTTTGCAAATCATACTATCCAATCAGCCTAATTGGATCACGTTAACATTGCTCTAACATGAAGCTTTTGTCATTCCAGGTGGTCAAAGACGCTTACGATATATACACAGTATTTTGGGGATTCTCCGTGTTCTCTATCATGGGCTTCGTGTTCATGCTCGTGATGCTGCCGGAGACCAAGGGCAAGTCGTTCGCGTGCATCCAGGCGCAGCTGAAGAGAGAGGTGGCGCGCGACAACGCCAAGAAACTGGCTACCGTCGAGTACTGAACTCCGGACATCGTCCACCGGATAATTTCTCACTAGTTTAGCATAAGCTTTACTTTAATGTGTTTTAAGGGATCAAGCAAGTTGGAATGACAGTTAAGGATATTGATACTTAAAGTTTAATATACTTATAGCATAGAATAGTGTAACAACGTACAGTTTTCTATAAAGTATTGTAGACACTATTACAAAAGTAGCCTGTGTATGCACAGTAGCGGGAGAATGGAGGGGGCTAGTAGGGCTGCGCCGGAGAAGGCGGTGAAGTCCTCAGGGTCGTAGCTGTCGGGCAGAGCGCGCGAGCTGATGACGCTCGCGTACAGCTTGGCCGAGTCTTTCGCTGTCCTCGTCTTGTTGGGACTCTTGAAATCAACCAGATACAGACCGAAGCGGGACCTGCAAATGCATTTACAACTATGAAATGAGTGAAATTAGACATTTCTGACTGATGTATGAGTTTTATTCCTCACCAAAAAGGCAACGGAATGCATCGATGTGAATATTCATTTTTTGGACTATGCCATAGATATTTTATAGAAGGTAGATAGATTTGTAAATAAGTACCTACTTTTATGAACCTAGCTACATTGTGTAATAAAGTCCAATTAACTGAATCATTGATTTGCATTATAGCCTACCCAATCGCTTCAGATAAATTAGTTTCGCCGATACTTTCATGACTTGAATAAATTTACTATTGTTTATTGCTAACTAAACAAGAAAGACCTAAATAAAAGCAGAAAATATATGTTATCAAAATATTTTTTAAGTTCATTATGTTCTGCTCTAGATCTTTATTCTGCAATCTTGAAAGACTAGATATTTGATAAAAATAAGCTTACTAAATCTATCCAGGAAATGTTGAGATTACCCCTTTGATGACCACGGAATCGATGGCATTAAGCTATCCAATATTCGAAGAAGATCAACATAATAAAACAAATAGCGATCGTTAGATAAAAGTCATCAATTATTCATATCATATGGAACGAGCCTCCAGTCTTTGGATATTTTTGATGTTGATTAGATTAAAGAGAAATTGTGCTCAGAGATATAGGACGATGAAAATAGTTTCGGAATTGGGTGGCTTATGACGCAAACAGCGGCTAAGCTAGGCCATTTCGAGAGAAAGTGGTTTGGGTAAATGGGTTATATTTTAAAAAAAATCCATATTCTGCAAATTGAAGAAAAATTTATGAAAACGGGGTCAATTTATTATCGGCTACGAACCTGGTATTGGTATAGTATTACTATGGTATATAGGTACCCTTTTTTTTTGTGGATGTGAAATCATCAAATGACCCCTCCCGCTCTGGGTGGAGCCGAAGGGAGTGTCAGACTCTTACTGACTAAAACCCACCCGTGTTCCTTCCTTAGCCCTTTATGTTCCAGGGCAGCGGTAACCCTTTCGGACGATCCCGCTACCCATATAGGTACCCTCAACTCCGAATTCTAGAACAATGCTCAATCATGAATCCCGACCTAAAACTTGCCAGATCTACCTATAGCTATTTCTAGGGCTTCAGAACACGGAAGTAAATCTTTCATAATATTTTCATTTAAGCCTATAAAATGCTGACTTTCATTTTCTCAACCATTCTCAATCTATCCCTAATATATTATTATTATGAAGAGATAAAATTGTGAGTTTGTCTGAAGGGGGTAATCTTCGGAGCTACTGATTCGATTGCGATAATTCTTTCACATATAGAAGGCTGATAGAGTGCCATAGGATATGTTTTATGTTAAAACGAGAAATTTCACGCGAACGAAGTCGCGAGCATAGGCTAGTTTCAAATAAAAAGTCACCTTTTCCCAACCAGGGAGTCGACCTCAAAAGTTCCAAACGGCTATTGCCAGAATGAGTGGGTCAGCTTTTAAGCTTTATTGGGAATACCTTTAGGTAGAGTTGGCTGTTTAACGAGGGTTTTTAATATTCCCAATAAATCAGATGAGATTATATGTTCAACTATAAACATGCAAAGACCACATAAATGCCCGAGAACGCCATCTAGTATCAATACAAAGAATGATATCAAAATCACACAACTCTAGTTGCAACAATTTTGATATAAAAAGTTGTCAATAGATGTCGCTTATCGACTCTACCATTGTTCCCTGAAAACTAAGGAATTCCACACTGTAAAGTACTACATCTACAATTAGTTACGTATTATAAAGGTAGGTACTATTATTTATTGCACGGTGAACTGATTATCCCAAGGTAATTGAGACGAGATCTTTGTCGTTTAGTAAATACGAAATAACTCTGCATTAGATAAGCCACACTGTATTTACCTTGAAATATGTTCTTAGTTCAACAATACTATTAAAATCCCGCCATAAGTTGAGGTATTTGTAGCTCAGAGATAAAAATATACGTAATAAAAGCAAAGTTATTGAAATGACTACACATCACATTGTATCGATTCTACATAACTGGTTCGTTGAAACGATTGAAACCGACAGTAGATGATGATGTTGACTATCCTGTCAACATCATTTGATCGATTTTTAGTATTGGAAGTTTACGTTCATAACTTTATAAACTATACCTACTCGACCCAAATTGATATATGACTATCGTTACAAGTCCATGGTTTGTCCTAACCAATTCTGGGTTAACAAAGTTAAAAACTAGTTATAGGGCCAGGACTAGAAGGGTTCCACAGATCCATGAACAATGAAGATGATTCCCCAGAAATAAGAAAGAAATCAATACTTACACATAACCGTCATCCCATTCGAAGTTATCCATGAGACTCCACGCGAAGTATCCTTGCACGTTGACTTTGTCTTCGTGTATAGCGTGAAGCAATGCGTTAAGGTAGTGGCTGTAGTACGCTACACGAGCTTTGTCCTCCAACCCAGCGAAGTCAGCGTAGCCATTTTCAGTGACTATTATAGGAACACTGTCGTAAGTCTTGTTTATCCATTTCAGTAAACGCCTGAAGCCGAAAGGCACCACCTAAAAACAAAAGAAGGTAGCTGGATGACGTATTGTCCCGTGTTTATGAATACAATCCTTTGTGGTTTTGTAACAGCGTTTTTGTCGCAAATAATTCTTGGTTTTTCTTCAAAAAATTATTCTTCAAAAAACTAAAAAGTTATTGTTCCAAATATTCGTTGTATCATCTAAAAAGACTGTTTAAACACAGTTGTGGTTTGGAATTTGGCACTTTAGTTAAGCGCTATCTCGCATTCATTCGGTCGTAATAAAGTAAAGGTAGGATAGATAAGTCCCATCAGTTTACATAGCTATCAAATAGTTTAACAGTACGAGTATCTTCTCAAAAGATTAAATGGATTTGTTTCTGTTGTCAGTATACTTATTGTCGAGGGTTATTTCTTTGTACGTTGTACCGATCATATGAGATAAAGACAAGTACGAAAACGTGATATGAATGTCACAAGGTAGATTCTTCAGTTGCATTTTGCCAATGACAAAATGAGAAAAGGAAGGGCTAACACCCAGAATTCAGGGCCTTAAGAGCATGCAAGCTTAGAAATTACTTATCCATATTGCTCAGAGAAAGGTTGCAATTACCTTAAGCCAGGACGAAGACGAGTCAGAGGGCCACTTCGGATCCTGGACTCTGACAATCCCAATGTCGTTTTCGTGGGAAGGTATAGCTCCTACTGGTTTATCGGCCATAGTCAGAAGGTACGTGGTATAGTGGTTCAACCCGAAGAAATCAGCAGTTCCCTTAATGTAGTTCACCTCTTCAGGAGTGAACTTGGGCAGTCTGGACCGAGTGTAGTTCTGTTGCAGACTCTTCTCGTCAACTAACTTGATGAGTTCGGCAGGGTAGTTGCCCTCTTTCGAGTAGACTGGATGCGCGTACCAGCCCAACTGGAATTCAAAGAACATTATGTATTGTTAATTTTAACGGCACGGTTGGCGCAGTGATTAAGCGATTGACTGCTGCGCAGCGTGTCGCGGGCTCGATTCCCGCACGGAACAAATATTTGTATGGCTTACAACTAGTTGTTCCGGGTCTGGCTGTTTGTGTATGTGAGTTTAAATGTTTGTAAACGCACCCACGATACAGAAGAAATTCCGAGAGTGTGGCAACGTTTTTTTTTTTTTAAAAAAAAACACTATCTTCTGGCCGTGACTTCGTCTGCGTGAATTTTCTTATTCCCCGACCCATCCCGTTTCATCACATTGGCCGACCGCGCTATTACTTTATTTTAGTTTAGCGTTCTTTTTGACTTTTTTTCTGTTTGCTCGGCTCCTAAGCGTCCCAGCGTGATGTCAAATAGCCTATATCCTTCCTCAAGAATTAGGCTAACAAATGCAAAAATAATTTGTGCAATCCGACTGGTTGTTCAAGCGATTAGCGCGTTCAAACAAACAAACATACTCTTCAGCTTTATTATTAGTATAGATTTTAGATTAGTATAGATAGATATAGATTTTTAGTTATGATGTCCCGCTAGCAACCAAACCCTCAAGGCTATTGACCTTTTAACAGTGCGGTTCTCTAAACAAGCTGATACTACATACCTAGCCTACCTACCTACATCTACTTTTGTCGAATTACTAACCAGTTTTAGTTGAGCTTGTCTTGGTTGCATTTTTTTTTTTTGTTACAAAATCGAAATTACACCAAACATTAAAAGGACATTACCCCTTACCCCGATCAAATGTTATAACATAAATATTGCTTACTCTCATATCGAACAAAGCTTATACTGACTCATTCCCATTGCAGTCAGTATCAGCTACATTACACAATTATTTCTAAAAATACTCCGTGTACATATCAAACAACATTACCTAAGTATGACGTTACGTTCCAATGCACAATGGTAATAATTTTGTAGGCATTGTCCGTTGACAGTTCAGTTAAACCTGTAGGGTAATTGTGTAACACACCAACAGTAGGAATGGCTTTCATTTTGACAGTACAACAACATTCATTGCGTTATTTACGCCGTGGAGAAGACAAATTTTTCGAACATATAAAGCAATGAATTTGCCTTATCCTTCAAAATGACTCAGTTTTTGATTGACAGTGTGTTACCCAATTAGGGTGCTGACCTTAAAAGGTCCTTCTGAATGACTATAATCAATTTGACGTGTCTCTCTGTGTGTGTGTGTGTGTTTGTGCGTGTATGTGCGTGTATGTCTGTCTGTGGCATCGTAGCTCCCGAACGAATGAACCGATTTCGATTTTGTTTTTTTTGTTTGAAAGGTGAATTGGTCGGGAGTGTTCTTAGCACAGACTAAGTATCCTCTAAGAGATACGTAATCTGTGGTTCTTAGTTATGTTTGCTGAAAATCGGACCAAGATGGCCGCCGCGGCGGCCATCTTGGACCGATGCGCCGCCACAAAATTGCGGATTACATATTTTTTCACATCTCCCTCAATATGGGTGCCAAATGAAAGGGCTTGACTAGTAGAATACTATACACTATGATAAATTTGAAATCCAAGATGGCCGCCACCACAAAATAGTGAATTACATTTTTTTTTTCACAACTCCCTCAATATGTGTATGAAATGAAAGGGCTTGACTAGTAGAATACTATAAATAAATACACTATGATTCATTTCAAATCCAAGATGGCCACCACCCCAAAATGGTGAATTACAAAAAACCTGATTAATCACCAAATTACCTGAATCTTAATACGCAAGAAAATAAAAGAAATGAAATAATAAGGAGTCCCTACAAAAAGCATGAAATAAAAAATTAAATTAAAAATTAAAAAAAAACCTCGACACAAAATAATAATAATTGTTTTAGGCTTTTTTCATTCATACTATTTTTATTATTATTTTGTGTCAGGAGTTTTTTAAATTTTTAGGGTTCCGTAGCCAAATGGCAACGGAACCCTTATGGATTCGTCATGTCTGTCTGTCTGTCTGTCTGTCTGTCCGTCCGTATGTCACAGCCGCTTTTTTCCGAAACTATAAGAGCTATACTGTTGAAACTTGGTAAGTAGATGTATTCTGTGAACCGCATTAAGATTTTCACACAAAAATAGAAAAAAAACAATAAATTTTGGGGGTCCCCATACTTAGAACTGAAACTCAAAATTTTTTTTTTCTTCAAATCCTTACGTGTGGGGTATCTATGGATAGGTCTTCAAAAATGATATTGAGGTTTCTAATATCATTTTTTTCTAAACTGAATAGTTTGCGCGAGAGACACTTCCAAAGTGGTAAAATGTGTGTCCCCCCCCCTGTAACTTCTAAAATAAGAGAATGATAAAACTAAAAAAAATATATGATGTACATTACCATATAAACTTCCACCGATAATTGGTTTGAACGAGATCTAGTGAGTAGTTTTTTTTTAATACGTCATAAATCGTAACGTAACGGAACCCTTCATGGGCGAGTCCGACTCGCACTTGGCCGGTTTTTTTTAATTTATTTTTTTGGAATTTTTTACGTTCCAAACTGCCTGTCATGTCCTTAGATAATGTCAAAGACAAAGTCAAATCATTTGTATCAAACAAATGATTTGACTTTGTCTTTGACGACATTATCTGCTAATGAAGGTTGTTTTTTGAAATAGTCTTAAATTAGCAAACTAAAACATGGAGCCTGATTAAGATAATGATACCTACGGTTGTTTTTAAGTATAATTCAGCAGCTTCTCTATCTTCTGGCGTATCTTCTTTTGGTTCAGCCCAGTTGGAGTCCAAAGACAAACCAATTTTTCCTGAAAGCATAGGAAAAAAAATAGAGTTCAATTTTTCTAGAGTTCAAATTCCTAGTGTGGGGCAACGTTTTTTAAAAAAAGAAAGAATGAAAGAATTTCAGGCCATAAATATTTCGAGTAAAAAGTTGAATTATTCCAATCGATCATTTATACCTTTATTGACATGGCGGTAGTTCTCGTTGAAAAGATGGTAGACGCTGGCGTGGGCTTTCAAAACATTGTGCGCGCAGAGGTACTCGGCTACACCGTGGCGGTTCAATCCGGGCGCTCTGTAAGTACCACCGTACCCTTCCAAACATGTCTGCATCGGCTCATTGAAAGTCACCCAGAACTTCACCCTTCCCGCAAAGTTATCCATCAAAACCTTCGCGTAATCCGTGTAGTAGTCAACAATGTGAGAGTTGGTCCATCCACCAATATCCTGCAGCTTCTGAGGCAAGTCCCAGTGGTAAATCGTTACCATAGGAGTAATGTTGTACTTTATGAGCTCGTCGATCAGGTTACTGTAATACTGGAGACCCAAAGCGTTTATCTTGTTAGTGAGACCGGTTGGCAAGACCCTCGCCCATGATATGGAAAATCTGTAGACGTTAGCACCAAGTTCGTGGACCATCTCAGCATCTCTTTTGTAGAGATGATAGGAGTCAGCTGCTACATCGGCATTTGATCCTCCTTTTATAAATGTTTTGTTATTGTGGGTTAAGTTATCCCATATGCTTTCAGATTTTCCTAAAATCAAACAAAAATGATTGTAGTTACGTTTTAATTTTATTTTTATTATCAAGCATTCGATTAGTTTGGCTTACCATCTTCATTCCATCCTCCTTCAATTTGGAATGCTGCCGTAGAGACTCCAAATATGAAGTCTTTTGGGAATGTGTAATTCGACTTCAGTCCTCCGGAAAAGTTGAGAATTTCAGCATTTCTGGAAACAAAACATCGATTTATAATTATTCAGTTTGTTCAAGTTAACAACCCAAACAGCTTTTTAATCTGTTTACGGATTTACCAATACCCTATCCTATCAAGTAGGAAGCGGATATATAAATACATATGTAAGACCATGGTTATGGTCAATGAAAAATGATTAATTCAATAATATGTACAGTTCCACCGTTAGTAGACGGGTCGAGTCACGACGCAAATCTCGTGCCCATTAATTCGATCGATATATACATAAACGCAATACCGAAGGACATTTGTATCATTAAAATACCTTATAAGGCTACAAATATTTCTATTATACCTAAGGCACGTAATTACGTATGCATTTGGACAGCTATTTAAAAAAACTAAAGAGCATTCTAAAACAGTTATAATAAAAAGCAAGCCAATTTAACTTTTTATATAGATACTTACTATATGAAGAAACCTAAGTAAGTATGCATGTAAGTACGATACAGCCAGACAAAAATTACAATTTGTTAAGGGTTTACATAAAAAAATCTTCTGGGGTGATTGTAGGAGACAATCATCACAGAAGATTTTTTTTTATGTCCAGGAGAATCATTACCTGCGGGGCAGTTGCGTAACACAAACAGTAGGAATAGCTGTAATTTTGACAGTTCAACAAAATTCATTGCGTTATTGACGTCGTTGAGCAGACAAATTTTTCAAGCACATGAAGCAATGAATTAGCAATATATATTATTCATATTGAAATTGATAGTGTGTTATGCAACTGTGGTGCTGTTTTTTACATTTCTATGATGTGCGATGTCTTCTAGTTGATAAGGTTGACATTGTACCTACTACTTTTATGAGGAACACAGATTTTTTAATCTCAAAATTACGAAATGAAACTATAAATTTATCATCGACAGACTAGCTCTACGATTAAAAAAGACAAATTATTTATCGAAGGCGTCTTGACGTGCGTCTTTTCTCAACCTTCATAGTTTTATATTATTGCTGTTATTATTAGTTGTTTTGGAGCCTTATATTATTTCTGTTAACTAGTTAGATCCTAACAACTTCAAAAACCTGTTTATAATTTGCCTCTGTGTTAGTTTAGGCGTTTCTCAAAATATGAGTCCCATGTTTTTTATGAGATACAACATTAAAATGACGTCAACGTTCCAACATGCTGATTATTTCTATGGTATTTTGATTAATTTGCATACAAATAGTTCATTTATTATATTTTATGTATATCATCATTCCATCATCATTTCATTTCTTCATTGCTTCGTGGTTATGTTCATCTTATATAACACCTAGGCTCGTATTACAAATCCTCAGTCAAGACTCAAGCGTTACTTAAAACCAGTTTACAGCCATTTGATTGGTTGAAATTAGTTTTAAGTATGCTTGAGTCTTGAACGAGGTTTGTATTCCTTGTTGATCATTAAATCCTAACTACAACATAATTACTTAAATAAATTCTCAACATGTATATCAGTTAATTGAAAATAAGTCACTTTATATACATCATGACAACAACTTAATTGAGGGTAATTGCATTTTGATTTGGTAATCAAAATTATAGTCTTATTAGTTAAAACTATAATTAAATTAATGTCTTATTAGTTAAGGGTTGATGGTGAGGGGTTGGGTTGGGTTGGGGGTAGTGGTAAACCACTGAATAGAGACCTTATACATCAACCCTTGTAACTATTGAAATGATAATAGGTAAGTATGTAGGTTATGTGTAAAATGCGAGCAAAAGATAATAAATTATCTGGAGAAACCTTGGGTTTTCCCCGATACACCGGAGAATCCAACTGAGGAAACCCAGAAAAAGTAGGTAGCTTCACAATGCCCAAGGCCGTTGACCCGAGGATGTCTAAAAGAAAAGCTTAAGCTAAAAATAAGCATTGTAAAACAGACCGCATTGTACAAGCAATAACGATTTTTACCTCAACATAGGTACGAAAGTTTGCGCGATCGCCCTGAAAGGGTTTAGATTAGGAAGGGATATTGGCCTTTAGAATTAGTTCAGTTACCTTTGCCTGAACAAAGACAACGATAGGTTTCAAACGAGAACAGATAACGATAATGTTAAATTGAGTAACAATAATTATAACTAAGGGTCACCTCAGAATACCTGTTCCAATTAATGGTCAAGAAAAGTAAGATAATTTTTTTTTTTTATAAGCTTTAGATTATCTTTTTGAATACTTAATATGCACAAAGATGATATCTAAGTACACCTCATATTTAATAAAGAAGTAGTCCTTTTTTAGTAGTCCGTTTATTTGTGTATTTAGTTATTTAATTTAGCACCTTCTGTAAATAGTTAGAAGTCATTTGTGTCAAGGTGATGGTTTTGAAAAAAAAGCTTTGCACACCAAATTTTTGTCCATCTTTATGTGATAACTAGCCACCGGTTTATTCCAAGTTCGCGCTGATATTATCTGCAAGCCAAGATAAAGTTGACAAAAAATAAAAAGCCCTTTTTGACATTGACAGTTCTAGTAGTTAATAAAGATCAAATTCGCAAAACACGTATTCGGTTGTATGAAACTGACAGGTGTCAAGAACGCATTTTCAAATGTCAAACCGGGTCTTTTATTTTTTGACAACTTTAAAATCAATATTACGATTGGCTTGAAAGAAATGCTTAGACGATTGTTCGCTACAGACCGAAGAAGCTAAGTTTTCCTTACGAGTATCTATTGATTCATTCAATTACTAGCCCAGACAAAAATACACCTACCCACCATGTATATCTATTATCTACTTATTTACCTACACAACTACGTAACAATGTAACTTTACAAGCAACTTGAGGTAAATGTTGTTTATACGACTGTGGTACTGTATAAGAATTTAATTAGGTAAATAAGTAGTTAAACCATATCTTAGTATTAATGTGTAAAAAGTTGAAAAGGGATTAAACCTAAGTACATTCCAAGGAGTACGTATGTAAGGATCGTAGCAAGTGGTGTTCTGTAGTTTCGGCTTACACCCATGGAAAGAAGGCGTGTATTTGTGAATATCTATGTATGTATGTAAGTACAGACGCCAGCACATCAAGCTACTACAATCTGTCAAATTTCTTTAATAGATTTTCAACTTTATCGCTTAAGCATTAAGGTTAATAGTTGATTGGGATAATTTGACAGTTTCGGGTAGCTTGACCTGTGAATGAATTACCTAACCTTAATTAGAAATGGCAAACATATTTAAAGTGATTTAAAATAAGGATTTCGGGTGTAAGTATTCCAATAATACAGTACTCAATCTATAATAAATGACACTACAAATTGGCATCCACAGGTACGTTTACAAATTCATCAGATACTTTTGGAACAAACCATAGGTAGGTACAGGACGCTTGTCTGATTGCTCTCTCAAACACGAATTACTCAATGTTTATTGAAAAAGCACGCATTTCCTGTCCCAAGTGGTCTCATTTCGTAGAAACAAGAAGTCGTTGTCCTTCGTATTTAGATGAAAACCAATCTCTTCTAAAATTCATCAGGACATAGAAATAGAATAATTGCAAAGGATTCGGAGATTTTTTTTCCTTAAATAGAATAGATAGAGAGATAAAAAGTTTATTCAGTGCAAAAGACACAATACAAGTAATAAAAAAGAAACAAAAAAAGGTGAAACAAAAAAATAACAAAGATTAAAAAGATAAATTGACCCACACCTAGAGAATGAACTTAATCGTCTTGAATGTATTTACAAAGAAGACTCGCTATTTGTAGTATGTAATTTTTTGCATGCAGCCTGATGAATCTACAAAGTACATACGCACATCGATTTTCGAGGTTGTACTGCATAACGACACTTCCTTTTTTCACGCACGTAGAAACCCAAGTACATGCTCCATATAAGATATTGAATGGACTATAATCCTCAATAAACTTTACATAAAGGGTCATGATATACATCTTTCTATTTCATATAGCGAATTAGCGACTGGTCATATATCACACTGATTCATCTATTAGCGATACGATAGCAATGAATGACAGATGGCGAAAATATTACTTTCAATAAAACAAAATATTGCCTTGGATAAATATTCTTATCGTCGAAACCACGTGGTACTCAGTCTTTGAAAAAAAGATAAATAATAAAAGTAACCTAGATCTACATTTTAAGAATAAACGTCATTGTTCCGGTGAATTGAAAAAAAAATAATCGGTTTCGTATTATATAAAAACTTTACTTTCCCTTTTGTTCAATGCCTTTTGATAAGCTAGTTGCGTAAGACCTTCAAAGGTAAGGCCCTTACTTGAATTATTAAAATATATAGTAGAACTATGTCATTGTCAATGTGAAGTTGCTACCTGGTTTCCGCGAGGAAAACCTTCGTACTTACCGTATCGAGATTTTACGGAATACAAAATACATTTATAATTTCCAAGTAACCCTACTGTAACAAGCCTGACAGTCACTCAACTAGTCAATTTCAATTGAGTGCTGAGTGATAAAAAGTGCAAGGTTTTGAAAGGTAATTATAGTGCTAAATGCTGCAGTTATGTAATAAAATCTTAATATTTCTCTTTGGTTGAATAATTGCTATAAAATGCCGCGTAAGCCCTATTTATGCGACATTAATTGGTAAAGGCAAGCGTCGCAGTTAATTCAAGGTGACGTGATAAAGTAATCCATTAACCCAAAACTAACTAAGATAGTCCAATTTAGCTGAATGGATTCATAGTGCGTGGTACAGAACATTATATTAATGTTCTGTGTGTGGATATGGATCTTTGAATGAACCCCGTGCAGCCCATACAACACTTGAGTTACTAAATTACCTTAGTAATTAAACAGTAAAAGACAGACAATTTTGTCTTTATGAATTATTCATGAAAACAACCTAGTGACAAAGAATAATATTACTTTTTGTTAGACAACATGACACAACATTTTATGAGAAACCAGTCGTTTTTACATATTTTGTAAAGTGATCTGTATCTGCATATTTCGATTCTGGATATTAACATCTTAATGTATAAAAATATGGGCCGGTATTTCCAGGTAACCTGGAGCTGCAAGTTTTATTTTTAGTACCGTTTCAACATCCTTACATTCATGATGGCATTTCCACTATGAGGGGGAAAACCGTAGCTCCGAGGATACATAAAATGCATTCGCACGCACTTGGTACAGGTTACTCCGTAAAAGCGGTTGGTTTACTAGTCAATCGGACAGTTTTAATGTAATTAAATGGAAATTTAGACGTGGAGTGGTTTCTACCACTCAGTACTCAATATATTTATTGCTTCCACTATGTGAACTTTGGTGGTACGTTTTACCTGTCCTGCCCTGTCGGGCACAACAGCTAGCTTAGATCTATGCAAGGTGGCAAGGGGATTCAGAATCATATTTTGAATCTATTGTAAACGGGTGACCGTCGATGTTAGTAGAAGTTAGTAATTATTTTATAAAATATGTAATTTGCTCTTCCTTTGCAGGAATTAATTTCAAATGGTAAAAGATGATGGATGGCCCGTGTCAGATACATTTGGTTTCATCGTCACCCAATTACGAAGTCTGTAATATCTAAAGGTACATGACCGTACTTTTTAATGTTCACACTCAATGTGACCCTTGGTTCGGGGTCCTTTCTACTTAAGGGGATTTGCCTTAAACATAATTGAGATGAACTTTAAAATTTAAAATATCGGCTTACTCTTCAACTCATACCTAATCATTTCACAAAAGGACGTTAAATCTACTGATTACCAAATAAATCTTCTTCTATCTATAAATAGATATAGGATATAAAAATGAAATGCTCTTTATTGATAAGCGTATTACTTGAGAACGACTAGACCGATTTGGCAATTTTAAAATATTCGTAACAGTTCGAAATAGGTTTTTGTGGAAAGAAAAGTTAGAATAGTTTCCCGGAAAAAAATTAAATACGGGAAAAATTGAACGTCCATTTTTTCAATGGGATCTTTGTATGAGTTATTGAAATTTTGACAGGACAACGTCTGTCGCCGGTTTTGTATAAATGACACGTGTAAACAGGTATAATTAAGTTTACGTTAAGTAATTTGCTTTAGCAATAATCATTAAAAACGTTTTAAAACATGTATGTAGGTGGTATTCTACTAGAAATCGTAAATATAGACTTTATTAAAAGTTGGGTTTCGCATCGCACACATAGTGAACAAACTTGTTTTCCCGCCAAGGTATTTTTAATCGTATAAAAAGTATTATTTATAACATATTCAAAAACAATGTGTATAGTCCTGCCTCTATAACCAGTGTGTTATGACCACTATGACGTATGTCATGGATGCTCATCCATGACGTACGGTCTCAGCATCGTACGTCACTGGATGCTGTGTACAGGTTGAGAGTGGCACAAAGAACCTTGGAGCGTTCCATGCTTGGCATACATAAGGCTTATAGACCCATAGTCCCAAACGTAGAAGTAGAGATCCGCAGACGTATGAAGGTTTTCGATTTCGGTAAACGAGTAAGGGAACTCAAATGGAGTTGGGACACCTGGCAAGTGATCACAGGTGGAGCAAGGCAGTGACCGAGTGGCGTCAAAAGACCCCAGTCTTTAGACGAAGTGTCGGACGGCCGGCGGCGAGGTGGGCGGACGACGTTGTTACCATCGTGGGTAGAACCTGGATGAGGAACTCCTGAACCTGGTACAGGAGGGTGAGGATTTGCACAAGAAAAGAGGGGCCTGTGCTCAGCAGTGGGTGAAGTCGGGATGTGGGTGATGATAATGATCCAAAAACAATAAAATATACATACTAGCTGTGCCCACGGTTCGGTTCGAGTGGACTAAAGCTAACCTTAGCTTACGTCATTTTTTTTACTTTATATAATATGAACCACTTTAACTTAAATAATATAAAATATAAGGCTTATTTATCACTAGCTTTTGCCCACCGCTTCACCCGTGTGGATGTCGGAAAATATGCCACGAGAACGTACTGCCGACAATAAAAGTATCCGTGTGCCAAACTTATCCAAATCCGTTCAGCCATATTTGCGCCAATCCGGAAATACATCCAGACATACGGACACAAAAAAACGTTATTATTTTATTATTACGTATATATTATAAGGATGTGTAGAGTAAAATCAACATACTTAAACACTGAAATATTTTGACCTAAAATGGTGGTCGACGTCATTATTATTATATTTTGTATTTGCTAATACTTCAATAACTGTGCTATCTCTTGGTATTTACCCCTCTAAACATATAGCAACAGTTTTGTTTTTATGACGTTTAAATTTCATAACACGTCATCTTGTGCCCTCTGAGAAGGCAGAAACACAACCCCTTAAGTACTGTATTGTTTAGATAGAAGTTGGTAATAAACAACAAACATTAGGTAGGTCATCATCATCTGCCTAGCCTTTCCCGAACTATGTTAGCGTCGGCTTCCAGTCTAACCGGATGCAGCTAAATACCACTATTTTACATGGAGCGACTGGACATGGAGGTGTGTGTGTGCGTGCGAGTATCGAACTTCGTTCCTGACGGGGGTCCCCCGACCGAACACGTTTTTATAATTTATTTATTAAACCTTGGCAAGACAGTACAGAGACGAGCGAGTTGGATTTTCAAGACTCTACATTTTAGTTTTAGATACATTATAGAAAACACTGAAAAGCGAGGAAAAAGGTTGCCTGCTCATAATCAAAATGCGTATTATAATATTGGTTGCTCTGAGAGTAATGTGAGTAGTGTGTGTAGTGATAGGATCAGTATTTTTATAATTATATAGGTCTACCTGTACACCCACTGGAATTCGTACTCCGAGCCCCAAGATACAGACTAACTGTCTAGTTTGGACTCACTATCAAATACCATATTGTAACCTAGCTGTAGGTAATATTTTAAGCCACTCATGTCGTCTTAACTTGCTGTTAACCTGTGAACCTGCTTACTGTATTACCTGGACAATAAATATTTTCTATTTTCTAGCTATTACATATTGTGTAAGTAATATTTGTACACATTGCAAGGCAGCACATAGTGACACAACATTTTTCTTTTTACACCAATGTGTAAAAATAAATAAATTTGAATTTTAAAGATCTTTATAGCTACTAAACCACATCATACGCCTATAGCCTGGGAGAGGCTTATGTCCAGCAGTGGACTGCGATAGGCTAAGTTGATTGATTTTTGATTGACATCATACGACGCACTACCTACTCAATTATAATAGATATATTATGCACATGTGTTAAGGAAGGATATGCTTTAAAAATAAGTTTTGTTATTTATGTGTCACCTTATATTCAAGCAAATAAATGATATGATTTGAGTTATTATGATGGTCCATTAATAGCCTCTCCCTCTTATGATGATTCATAATTCGTCATTCGATATATATTCGATATTTCGAACATATGAAGCGATGGATTAGCAATATCCTTCAAAATCATTTAGATTATGATTGATCGTGTGTTACGCAATTAAGGTTCCCGGGTAGAAGGCAGAGTGTCTGCCTTGCAAGATAATATTCTTTACCATAGAATACCTACCGGGAAATTTTTTAGTACATTATTTACTTAAATTTTCCTTTTCATATGATAAATGAGGTAATAATAACTTTGCTTATAAATCTGTGTTTAAACGGCCTGAATGAATTAACAACCTTTGTGATTTGTTTATTACATACCATTTGATACCATTGTTTTATGTGCGATAACACAAAGTAATCCTTGACTAGGCATACATTTATATAACGTATCAATGATCCTAAGCACTCGAAATTGAGATAGTGTATCATTATACACTATCTCAATTTCGAGAGCATATAGGATCACTTATACGTTACATAATAAGAAATATCTTAAAGGTAGAACAAATGTTTGATATAATTTTGGAGAGGGAGGAAACTGACTACGATAAAGCTTACAAAGCATTCAAAAGCAACAATATTTAAAAATGGTATTTTTAGTAAAATGCGGTCAGATTTTCTCAACCGTGGGTGAAACGAAACTATGTAAAATTTTTAGGTATTTGTTTACGTATTTACTAAAATATTAGTCTACAGAAAATGCTTTATATAAACCAAACCTGCCAAGTGCGAGTTGGACTCGCACATGATGGGTTCCGTAACACCGTACAATATAATATAACACTATATTTTTTAAACACGTCTCTTGTATGGATCCTTCTTTAATGTTTTACTCAATTTTATTTTTATTATTTTTTGTAATAGCGACAATAGAAATACACATTCTGTGAAAATTTCAACTGCCTACCTATTACGGTTCATGAGTTACAGGCCGCTGACAGACAGACGGACAGACGGAGGTTTACATAGTAATAGAGCTCCGTTGGCATCTTTTGAGTATGGAACCCTAAAAATGATACTACCCGTATAATAATAATAATAATAATATCTTATAGTAGTATCGTATAGTAGTATCTTTATTTTAATAGTAGTGGTTTTCAAACATCTTCCCTTTAGTAAAAAAGTTACTTGTTTGCCAGAAACTCGTGTTTAAATGTATTAAGCTTTTACTGCAGACAAATATTCTGTTGCATTCAAAATGCAAAACAATCAGCTATCGCAAACAAGAATTAACATATAACGGGTTTTTGACAGAGTGACAAACACTTCTTTTTAGGGTTCCGTAGCCAAATGGCAAAAACGGAACCCTTATGGATTCGTCATGTCTGTCTGTCTGTCCGTCCGTCCGTATGTCACAGCTACTTTTTTCCGAAACTATAAGAACTATACCTACTTACTGTTGAAACTTGGTATGTGGATATATATTCTGTGAACCGCATTAAGATTCTCACACAAAAATAGAAAAAAAAAACAATAAATTTTGGGGGTTCCCCATACTTAGAACTGAAACTCAAATTTTTTTTTTCTACAAACCCATACGTGTGGGGTATCTATGGACAGGTCTTCAAAAATGATATTGAGGTTTCTAATATCATTTTTTTCTAAACTGATTAGTTTGCGCGAGACACACTCCCAAGTGGTAAAATGTGTGTAACTGTAACTTCTAAAATAAGAGAATGATAAAACTAAACAAAATATATGATGTATATTACCATGTAAACTTCCACCGAAAATTGGTTTGAACGAGATCTAGTAAGAAGTTTTTTTTAATACGTCATAAATCGTAAACCGCAATTTACCTTTCATTCAATCAACTCAACAGAATCCTTCATGGGCGAGTCCGACTCGCACTTGTTTATTTTTCTATTTATTTATTTTTCCTTATAAAACTACTCCCGTAACGTAACCGGTAAAACCGTAAGTATCTATAATTCAGTTCCTACTTACAAATTTAATTGTTACCTAATGAGCAAGTCGGGTTCTTATTGAATATATTTTATACTCTTGCCTGATCATGAATTATGTAAGTACAGACGCCAGCAGGTCAACCTAGCCGAAACTGACAAATTTTCCCAATCAACCTTGAACCTTAATGCTTTAACGATAAAGTTGAAAATCTATTAAAGAAATTTGACAGATTGTAGTAGCTTGATGTGCTGGCGTCTGTACCTAAACCTACAAATAATACTGTAAATTTACATAACTTTGTTCTCATATAAATCATATAAAATAAACGGATTAAAATCCTACTATTAATTAATTAATATTATAAACGCGAAAGTTCGTAAGGATGGATGGATGGATGGATAGATGGATGGATGGATGTTTGTTACTCTTTCATGCAAAAACTACTGAACGGATTAGGATGAAATTTGGCACACAGATGGTTTATTACCGGATTAAGACATAGGATACTTTTTATCCCGATTTTCCCACGGGATCGAAACTCATGCGGGTAAAACTGCGGGGCGCAGCTAGTATTAGATATATTCAGGAAAATTATTTGTTAAGCAAACTTTGTTTTTAATGAAGGACTATCGTTTTTACATATAATTATACAATTAATGTATACAAAAAATATTAAAACATTTTAAAAGTGAACTGTGGAGTTTCTTGCCCATTCTTCTCCATACGAAACTACCTTTTGAAAGGGGCAACTAGAATCCATTCTATTTTGTTGTAAATTTTGACATTCAAAGGTGCTTGTTGAAATATAATTGATTTGACTTTGACTTTGCCCGACAATTAATTTCCCTGACTGTATTTAATATTTTAATCCGCTTATTTTATACGAGTATAAGAAGTTTCGTAAACAGCATTATTTGTAGGTTTGGGTAAAACAATCTTCGAAGAATAATTAACTTCAAAATCTTAAAATCTTTAGTTTTAATAAGACAATAGACACTAGACACACGGTTCATGGTAGATTAAAGTTAAATACAGCGTATCTTTCTTGTATTTTTGAAAAACAATTGAGTTTTCAGATTTGTTGCAGAGATTTGGTTTGACGTGGTCATGTGGGGTATTCACTTTTCGTTTAGCTGTATTTATTTCATTACTTAGGCGGATCACACACTACAACACGCCAGACTTTTACATACAAATTCAATAAAAACGCGGGGAATTTTCGGGTTCAGGCTGCGTTGTCGCGTGATCCGCCTTAGAAAACCAGGAGAAAAGCAGGTACAAACTCCGAGGTGAATTCTGAGTTCAAAGTAACGGGAAGGTGCAATGGTTAATCCGAGGTCATCCACAGTAATAAAGCAATGTCGGGGAATTAAGTTGGCAGTAACAGTTATTATATCTTTACTTACTGCTAATTCGCTAAACGTCTCTAAACTAAACTCTACATCTACATTGGCGCCGATTCCCTTGTTCACAAACTAAACTAAATTTAAGTTCAGTGCATCTTTTTCTTTCTATTTCATTAAGAAAAGGACAGAAGATAAAATATTTGTTTAGTCCTGTCAAATTAGTCAGCGACAGACGTAAATTGACGTATTTTTAGTAGCCATGTTTTTAATCACGTCTAAACTGTCTATGGAGCGTCTTAATTTGACAGGACCAAAGACATTAAATTATTTACTTGACAATAGACAGGACATCACGAACAAAATCGTAATCCAATACTTTTGTCCTAGTGGTCATAAGTCACTCAGTCTAGTGTGGTACGCCTGCGTGTCAAGTCGTATTTGTTTCCACCAAAAACAAATATTTTCTAAGGAAATATGCCAAGTTGCGCATTGAGACATTGTAAATCTCGTTACGGTAAAACGGCTGGACCTAACTTCAGTTTATTTTCGTATGAATTATTTATATTTACTCAGTAATTAAAATTAAATAATTTTCATAAATAGATCTAGAAAATTTGCTAATTTTGTAATAAACGCCCTCTATTGCTGAGTAGCTTTACTACTGCGTTGTAGAGATGCAATTTTGTTTATCGATTTGGTTATCGATAATATTTATTAAGTTAAAAAATAAATAACACAAAATATAATACTGTTTGAAGATAATCATGTCATTTTATTTAAATATCAATAAATGAACAAGTACTATGCATTCATGTAGGTTTCTGTTATTTTAGGTTTCCGAATGTAAATAATGTAGAACGTGAAAAGTGGATACGGTTTGTTCAGATAGACCGTAGAGAAGAAATTTGGCTTTCATCTGGTCTCACACTTGGATTACTAGATCATAATAACGTTATCTATTAGTCATTTGTATGTAAAAATAATTTTATAAATAAATAACTTTTAAACTGCTAATCATTTTATGGTTTTCATAATCTTTTGGCACTTGGTTCAATCTATTCAAACGCGAAAAAGAAATAGTCTTAGTCACTTTTTTCAATATTATCGATACATTTATATCGAAATGGTAAAATCCCTACCACAGGTTTTATACTGTCTACTTAGTGTCACCCCATTTATTGCCAGACCTACGGATTTTTTTATAGATCTACGGATTTTGGACCTCGCCTCGGATATACTTAAACATACGGATACAATATTTACAAATATTTGCAAGCAAAGTGAAAAAAAAAATATTTTGCTAAAACCGAAACGCAACCGACAATTGCAAAGAAAATATGCGCTTTGTGACATGATAGGTCTACTTTACACAAAAAGTGTAATAAACTGAGTGCTATAATAATCCAACGGCAAAGCAGGCACATTTAAAATGATTTTATTTTAAAATGTACATAAACACACACTGAAACTGATACCTAGTCATACACGGTGACACGGACAATGGATAGTAGCGAATAAAATTCTAAAATGGTTTTTACTGTTTAAAACAAGTTTTGCTTAATTTGTTTAGTTTTTTTATATCTATTTACCATTTGAACTAAGTATATTATGTTTTTCAGGCTTAACCCACGGATTGAAAATCGGATCTGGCAACACTGACCACACTGGCCACCTACCGAGCAATAGCTGAATATATTTTACTAAATTTAATTCATGTTTGCAATTTTTGTGTTAAGATGTTCCCAATTGCCGCTCTAATTTTGCTATATTATACTAGATGGCGTCACTGAGACATGGGATCACAGTTTTTCTATGACATTTCTTTGCATAGCCTCTCTATTGTACCTATCTTAAATCTCTTTGGACAGGACTAAACTAAAATTTATCTTTTGTCCTTTTCTAAATGAAATAGAAAGAAAAAGATGCACTGAACTTAAATTTAGTTTAGTTTGTGAGCAAGGGAATCGGTGCCTGTCTATCATTTTCCTAAATAATGAACTGTGTAAGTTGAATGAACTGCCGATCGATTCTGTAAAAATCTCACCGTGAAAAGTTAAGTGAAATGAGCTTAGAGTGAGCTGTCAATAGTGTCAATCCTTTAGCATTAGTTGGAATGACAGCTCACTCCAGGCTTACTTCACCTAAGTTTTAACGGTGAGATGGTTACAGAATCGCACTGCTGTGTAAGTTAAATTACTAGATTAGATTAGATTTATAATTTAAAATAACTGCTTACCCAATGCACAATACTGCAAATATCACCAAAAGCTTGTGTAACTCCATAATTGTAAACCACTAAATAAAATCTTATCCAAATAAATAAAAATATACGTATCACTTAATCTTCACTGCGAGATGGAAATAATTTAACTTATAATTATTCTTAACATTGTTTAAAATATGGATAAGTTAATATGGTAACGTAAATAAAATATTAAATTAACGTCGGACATGTAATGCACGCCATAAACCAACGCGCACTGAATGCGTCGGCGCAGTGTTTGCGCTACTAACGAACGGACAGAGAGGTGGCAAAGATAAAGGTCTCGTAGTAGTGTCGTCATATGACGTCTATGAAACTCTTGGAACCTGTCTAAGTAACCCGTAAAGTCGACCAATTCATGTTTTTTCCTAAAGGATTAAATTGTATGACGTTTGATCTACCATAATAAGGTTGAAGTCATCTTGCTCAATGAATCCGCTATTATAGCTTCCTCTAGCGTCCGTTCGTATACCTAGATGATATAATAAATACCTACTTAACTACCAGTAGTTTTTCCGAGTCGTGACATGGAAATCTAATAAGAAAATCTAAAGAAAGGAAACAGTAGTAGATTTTCAAATTAAGTTTGCGCTTGATACTAAACAACATAACTTTTCAATAGCGACACTATCAAAACATAAAAAACCTTGTAAGAACACTTTTGGCAATCATTATTTTGACAGTAGATACCTACAGTGAGTGTGGGTACCAAGTGTAGATCTAAACAATAACTTTATTACTTCATTACAGAAACACCTAAACCATGTTCAATTTCTTAATCTCAGACCAATAAATATTAGTCGCGATTTTACAATAAAAAAGGAGCTCTCATGTGATTTTGTGAAAAAGGTGGTCAAGGTATCGCTCGTTGTAATGTCATTAACCCAAGCTAGTACCTCGTGCGTCACACAGTTGACATTCACTGCACTGACCTTCCATGCTGACCATTACAATGGAGGGTCCTGGGAAGGATTTACCTCGTAATTAGTCAATAGTAGGTAATTACTGAACATACTAAATCACAACAACACACTACTACTACTTAAACATAGCTGTCGAAATGTGTGTGTCATAATTTCGACAGTTACCGTCCGTCAGTTTCCCTTCTGGGGTTTCAGACGTGATGTTATAATATCTTAGCGGGCTGCAGGCAGTCCAAGGAAGCTATGCCCATGCATGGATAGCTGCCTACGGCTGCTGCTGTCGGTGGCCTGCGTCTTGTGGCGGGGACAACCTTTAGGGTATATATGTTCTGTGGGGACAACATTATTGAACAAACAATAGGCATAACGGACAGACCTCTGTGCAAAGCATGCATTTCTGAGTGAACCGTTGCGCATGTGCTCTTTGAACGCACAGGCGTCCTACAAATTAGGACAAAAACCAGATCTTTTGGAGACGTTTTGAATAGACTAGAAGGCGTAATCTTCTGGAGGGAGGTGCGCTGGTTGGAATACCAATGACGGCCGCCATGGCTCAGGTACAATGGAACACTGAAGGACTAAGTGCGGAAATAACATAGAACATTGAGATGATATGTTATATTACTGAAGAACATGGCTATGTAACCTATGTTTTTACTATACATATAGAATACATCAGTCGCCACTCGCCACCATTCGCCACTTTTCAAAATCAGAAAGACGGTAGTCCTGAATGCATAGATTCTTAGAAAGCAGTGAATAATTTTCATCACGTATTCAGGTAGGTATATTATGCTCTGCAGATGAGTCTATATCATCATAGTAGATACATGAACTAGCTATACTCCATTTATAATAGCACTAGCTTCTGCCCGCGGCTTCGCCCGCGTGGATGTCGGAAATTATCCCACGGGAACGTGATAACAGGATAAAATGTACCTATGTGCTTCCCCAGACTGCCATCTATCTCACGGGCCCTTTGTGGCTAATTACAATAGAAAACCAATTGTGTCTCATTAGTGGTGATTAAGAGGGTACCTATATGATATCTAAAAAAAAAAAAACTCAATAACAGAAAATTAAATACCTACCTACCTAAATAAACCTATTTCTGATGATAACTAATCCAAACTCAATAAATAAGCAAAATCCCTAAAAACTAATATCTATACGAATGACTAATCCGACCTAACAGTATTATAAAATATCCTACGGTCACTACGTACACTAACAAATATACTACCTATACTTTAAAATTAAAATCTATACCTACGACTTATATAAAAATAAACCTAAATAACTCTAAAAACTAAAAGGAATGAAAATGAAATCCATTGCGGGTGACTTAACCTACGACAAACTTATTATTTGCGGTTGGTGCAGTAATCGGGTATAGGGATCGAACCGCAAAATTAAGTTTGTTTTTTATTGTATATACTTTTCCGGGATAAAAAGTACCCAGTGTGGTGCCCAGGATATTAAAGAATAATTATACCAAGTTTCAACGTAATCGAAACGGTAGTTTTTGCGTGATGCCTGAACAAACAGACAGACAGACAGACAGACAGACAGACAGACAGACAGACAGACAGACCGACAGACAGACAGACAAAAATTTTTTTAATCACATTTTTGGGTTCGGTGTCGGTCTAGTAACACCCCCTGCCATTTATTTTTTTGATATTTTCAATGTACAGAATTTTCACTTCTACAGATTTATTATAAGTATAGATTAGAAAAAAGAGGCTCGTAGAAGCAGGAATGCAAAACATTTTATTTCAAAGTTATGATAAAACAACTTTAAGGGAGATGCTTAAATTCTAATTTTCTTGCGTTTTTTGCAATTTGAAGGTCAGTGTAAGGTTGTATCTTAATAAAAATAATATGATGCGCAACAATAAGAAATATGTAGGCAATAATACAATTTTAACCTTAAAAATCATCAATACATCCCTTTAAATTAGAATTGCTCCGAATTCGTCTGATTTCGCGGGCTACTGCAGCGCATCCACCTTAATTAAAATAAAATTCGGTAGAATTATAGTGAAACGAATAACGTTCCAAGTATTGTTCATCCCTGCTTCTTTTAGGTTTTTAGCATTGACACTGTAATTTAAAATTGGAGTTATATAATATAAATAAATGAAAGCCACATAATTTCATAAGATAAATAGTTAAAATGGTTACAATTAAGTGTGACAGCTGCTGTAAAAATAGATCATAATAAATTCGGCGTCTATCATAATGTAACAATGTTTATTGTATTTTTGTTACAAAGTGTGCATTAAAAATAACCTTTTTTAACTTCTTTCTAATGCTATTGTAAATGGACTTATAGATATAGTATAAATAGATTACATGATTTAGACATACGAAATAATTTTAGAATTATTTGAAAAACCGGTTAAGTAGGTTATTGTCATAATGACCTGTTTTCTAAACCGGGCTTCACGAAACATAGATAATTTATTATTACGAAGTTTTTATCGCAAAGTGAATACGTATAATACAGACACTGCAAAAAAATATACTCTTTGACCTTTACCGACCTCATTTATTTTTTATTTAGGTTCATTAAAATAAAACAGATTTACCGGTTAGTTGAATTAAATAACGCGGTAAATGAGAACAAAAGTTAAGGTTCGCTTTTAGTAGGTACATCTTTTTTTTACGGTTTCATAAATCTTTGGGTCACCGACGCCTATGTCTCTAGCTACTCTTTTAAGAGGAACCGTGACCACCCCATTGTGCTGATGGTGATCACCGGGGTGGTTTTAGTGAGGTAAAAATCCCACACTCCCCGACCCCGGAGGTCGGGTGCCTTTTGAAGGTTACCCCCTAAAACAAAAAAAAATTGCCTAACCTATTCGACCTAATTCAGATCGCAGAATTCTGTTGACGCTTTTATTTTTAAATGGTGCTTTATAATATTAAAAAGAAACCCCCTAACCACAACCTAATGAGTTTCACATTTTCTTCCTCGTATAACCATGAGCTGGTGGCAATAATTAAATCAGTTCTGAAAATAAATATGTTTGTTTCACTAAAATAAGTCGGTATCCATTATTCCCTATTCTGCTGTTTAATATTTCCATTACAATTATGACCAGTTTGAAGGGAATTACCTGCTTTACAATTCATAATTAATTCCCTAGTGCATGCTGATTTACAAAACTACTTAGTCATAACGAAAGCGTCCGGACTCTGAATTTTCCTTATTTTATGGTCGTTGAATAGGTACCTAGGTAGTAGCTGCCTATTTAATCTACTTAAGTACTGTGACTGTCTGCCACTTGCTCCTATTTAATAACAAAATATTATATTCATTTTAAATCGGCATTTGGTTCGGACCACTAGGGGCACATAAATTCTCTATTTAATGGGAAACAATAAAGGGCTATGTCTACGAATTCCAAAGAATCTTGTGAAATATCCGATTTCTAATTTTAACAAACAATACTAGACTCACATCTGGCATAAATGCATTTAATATGTTATACAGGGTGGCAGGGACATCGACGCGCAAACTGTAATCATGGATTCAGCACATGAGTTTAGAAATGTTATTTTTTTATTTTAATTTAGTTTCCCCATAGCGTAGAAATTATTCATCGGTTATCAAAAAAAATCTTTGTTTCATAGAAGTGTAATACTTACGCGGTCAAAACGCGGTCAGCAGACAGCAATATCTTTTTTTAATAACCGACGAAAAATTTCGACGCTATGGGGTCTAAACTCATGTGCTGAATCCATGGTTACAGTTTGCGCATCGATGTCCCTGCCACCCTGTATTATATACTTTTGCATACCCTCTTGTCTTTTTAGTTTCATATAATATTAATAATTGTAATACTTATGTTTCCTAACTGTGAATTCCCATTATTAACATAACCTTGTATCCCCTCCTTGTCCCCAAGCTTACTAAATCGGGAAAAGGCACATTAGTGCATGGGAATTCAATTTTTATAACGGTGGGAGGGTGCCCAAGTCTGGTGCCAGGCCCTACAGGAGCACGCGGTGGATCGGGGCATGCTCCCTCTCCCACAGGGAGAGCCGATCTTAACTGTGATATTTCCTATAATTAGGAAAAACGAAAATTTTATCAGCCTAGGGTAATTTAGGTACAATCACAGTACCTATTAAGTACATAAGTAGGTACTACAAAATAATCTTGTCACAATGATTGAGGGTATCAGCAGCGACATCCTTGGGTTGGCAGTTTATCCTTGGGTTGCAGTAATTTGGGGTAGACAAGTAATTTTATCATTTACACATGTATTAAATTAAAAATTATTTAAATAAAATGTGAAATAGAGTGGATATTCTGCCTATATTATTATTTTTATTCTGTCCCACTGTTGGGTAAAGAAATCCATCCATGCTCTCTATCCATTTCTCTCTATTTAATGGGACATCGTGACATGTTTGTTTGCCACCATTGTTCGGCCGACATGGGGCAGGTAACTTACCTATTAACATATACATGAGAAATACATACTTATCTACCTATTAAGGTACTACAGGTATACATGAGCTAACAACAACTTCACTGGTGAAATGTGAACTATTAGGTATATATGTAGGACGTAGGTACAGCCCCATTCAAACTTTAGGCTAAATATGGCCGCGCGGTACCCGCGGTGATCTTGCGCACGGGACGGAACGCGCTGCGCTGTGCCGCGCGGTAGCGCACGTCTCTCTATACTTACTTTACTCTTTGGCGCGCGTTATGTAGACGATAAAGTATAAACACTATTTAGTTTGATCTTGTACCGGAACTACTAACCACGCGTTAGTAGTTCCGACTTCCGGTACTGCGCGGTCATATGAACTTAGTCTTATGGCAGCTCGGAACATGAAGCGAATCGCTGCGCAGTAACAAATTCATGTGTCAGTCGCGGGGTGAGGGGTGAGGTACTGCGCAGCGAGTAGTGCACTTCAGAGCCGCCATAATGTTTGAATCGGGCTGTACTCTTCTTTTGAGTGCATATCTGTCCGATACAGGCGAGACATTTATTGTTACCAGAATTCATTTACATAATAAAAGTAGAAATGAAAATGATGCAACATTCCCGTTGTTTGCACGATGTTGACAATTAGATATAGACAGATTGTGGGGGTCTAGAAACTAATTTAGTAAATTATCTTCCGTTCACAGATAAATATTTACGTAATGAGTTGTTTGTATAGCTTTGACTACGAATATAACAATCTTAAGACTGTAGTTTAGATTACTACGTCTTGCAAGAAAAAAATCTTATATTGGAAAAAGATTTCCGAAAATATTACTGCTAAACTAGTATTAGAGTTTCCGAAAGCACGACCCTTAGCGCAAAAATAAATACCTACGTAGATCATCATCATAATCAGCCTATATTGTTCCCACTGCTGGGACACAGGCCTCCTCTCTTCGAGAGGGGGTGGGCTATAATCTACCACGCGGACCCAGTGCGGGTTGGTAGATGTCACGTCTTCGAATTTTTGGTTGTAGGATATTATATATATATTATTATATATTATTTACAACTCGTAAGTCGCGGCCGTTACCAGTGGGCCACCACTAGTCACCCGACTCTTAACGTAAAAAATAAATACCTACGTAGATACGTACCAACCTACCTACTTTCAATAAACTGCGGGGTAATTGCGTAACAAATTAACAGTAGCAATGGCTTTTACTTTTGAGAGTTGAACAACATTCATCGCGTTATTTACCTTGTTGAGCAGACAAATTTTTCGAATACATGTAGGTATAATGAAGCAATGGATTAGCAAAATGCTTCAAAATGATTCAAATTGTAATTGATAGTGTGTTACGCAATTAGGTTGTTGGAATGTCTTATTAATTTAACATCGGTCGACCAAGCATAATGTAACATGCATTTTTTTTCATCATTATCATAATTAGGTAGGTACGTTAGGTACTTAGTTGTCGTAGTCCCAAGCAGTCTAGTGATTTAACGCGAATGACGTCTGAACTAGCGTCATCTCTTGCTACGGAGATCGGGTTTCCTTATGCATTACAAACACCCTTACTTACCTACTCGTGAAACATAGACAGGTTCCTACCTGTCTATGCCTGGTTATTATTATTATACAATGCAAGGAAACCCCACCGCCGTATCTCTACGTTGACGTCGTGGTGCCCCACCGCCGTATCTCTACGTTGACGTCGTGGTGGGGCTTGCGCACTCCGAACTCTAGGCCTGTGCCGGAAGAGTTTACTTTGCCGAAACAGGCCTAGGGTGAGGAGTCGGACCAAGAGAGATACAGAAACCTGCAAGGCAGCATGTGGCGAGCTGTTGGGTAATAGTGACCCCGCGGACCCCATCTTCCGGGAGAAATCTTGTTCCTCACCTCTGGCTTGCCTTTATTGGCCGGCTGGAGTGAACAATGACGAGGAACAGAGCTCCCACCTCATTCTTGCCTTTACTGGCCGGCTTGAGTGGAGACTCGCAAGAAAAAACGTGCTCAGGGGAAGGAAGTATTCCAGTAAGTGCTTATAGGGATCTTGACTATCTTCCGGGCTCTGGGATTGTTCTGAAAACCGAGTAATACCTCTCCACTCCTCATAAGCACCTCAGAACATGTTGCCCCCTTGTTGCTACGTCACTATGTGCTAGCGACAGTTTCCGGGGGCCCATTATTGAGTGTGCAAGTCACCCCCTGCCATTTCATCCGTGTATGTATAAAACATTGATCAGGCAGGGGCCATAGTTCTTCCATAGTTATTGGTAACCAGTCCACTTTAGCCACCCAAACCCATAGTCCATTTTTCCATGTCCTGCAATAGTCCTACATTAACCGGGGGTTATCCTTGGGTGCACTTGCATAGTGCATACAGGGATAATCGTCGGGTGGTACCACATTTCAATAAGATTTCCTAAGAGGCCTCTGCGAGTTGACTTCGGCCCCTCGTACGCCTTCCAAAGGACCGGGACCCCGTGGTCCCGAGATATGTTAAAAAATAAATAATAATAATATATTTATTTCACCCACAAAAACAAGACTTATACGAACAATTTACGAACAGGGTAGCACACTAGCGAATCACACACTGTAGGTACTGAACTCAACGATACAGTTTCTGAGCACATGTTGTTCGTACATACGATGTCCAATGTTTCGATCATCTCGAGAGCTCTGCTCACACCGTTCTTATAGCTGTCGCTCTCGTCCACCTCCACGAACTCAGGCTAGACTCTGTCTAACGCCACGAGATGGCGCTGGCGTTCCGAATAAACGAATAACTCCGACTTATATATTAATTAGTCTTTATTATTACTTATAGCTGAAACTGTTTGCATGCCTTAGTTAAGGTAGTTAGTGTAAGGATCATTTTAAACTTAACATCTGTATCTTGCACCTACTTTCTGTGCAAATTTAGAACTATTCTATTCTATACCTTGTTAGCATTAGATACGTAGGAATTTTCATTGGTAAAAAAATTCCTTGTGCAACGATGTATTATTAACTCTCACAATGGTTTCTTTTTATATAAATTCATGTTGTGAGAGCTGTTGCCTAACGTAGGTTTAGAAAAAACCGGTCCTACAGATCACCAGGCCCCACTTAATTGCCTTATGCAAATTAACAGGCAGGTTTTTACATGTATATATTTTTGCTATACAAATCAAACAAAAAATAAGGAAAGAAAAAAAGAATCCAACAAAAGCAGTCAATAGGTATGTGGTGATGGTTATAATTTGAATACAAATATCAGTGTGAACGTTGAATATGGAATTATGGAGCCATAAGAGCATACAATATCGAAATTCGTAACAAAGATGCGGATGGGGGGGGGGATTGTTTAATTGAGTGGAGCAATTTCTCCTCCGTGTCATGATAGCAAAGAGTATTCAAGAAGTCAGGCGCTTTTTGCGTTCAACCGGGTTTATGTAGCGGCTGGTAGTTTTTACACGGCTGCCCAAAAAAAGGAGTGTTATGTTTTCAGGGTTCATGTATGGTTGTGAGTTTCTTTATTCCACCATAACTTCTAAACGGCTTTACCGATATCAATATATGTGGTATGGCATCGTTAGAAGCGATGCGTTATCGCGGGTAACATAGGCTGGGGACGGGGAATTACAGTCGGGGGACGGTTCCTTGGAACAGTTCTTCACAGGTCCCCAGACTTCGCTGAAGATTGGTTTTCAGTTTTCCACTTTTGGACACAATGGCGGTTTAATTGCACAGTAAATATTATAATCTATTAAGTACTTACCTTGTGCCCATTCAACACCAAAAACATTTAGCTTGTTTTTAATTTTTTAATTTACTTTTTGACAATGATTTTTGGCCAGGTAAGGGTTGTAGATAATTATTTAAATTATTTATTTTTTATGACTCTTGTTTATAACATTATAAAGATAATACCCTAACACATAAGGTAACAGAAGAACTTGTCATTACTCAGAATGCCCAGAAAAAAAGAGGTGGCGGGACAAACTTCTGAGACTCATTCTTGGAGATCCGTCAGCTGCCCTACCAGGACGAAGAAAAGGAGGCATTTGCCTTGCAGAGGGACACGGATTTTAAAACACACATTGCATTCGGACTGGCGCTGTCTATGATGTCTAGATGGTCTTAGGTGTACCCAATAAGGGAAAAAGATTACACGAATTTTGATCTTCGGGAACTTAGGATTGTAACATAACATAACTCAGTAACTGATGGGTTGTGAAGGTCCGATAGGCAGTCGCCTCGTGTAAAATACTGGTATTCAGCTGCACGCGGTTAGACTGGCAGCCGAAATCGACCCCAAGTCCCAACGTAGTTCTTTTCTTTAAAAAAAAAACGTTGCCCCACACTAGGAATTAGTCCTGTATCGTGGGTGCGTTTACAAACATTTAAACTCACATACACAAACAGTCAGACCCGGAACAACTACCTGTAGGCAGTACAAATATTTGTTCCATGCGGGAATTGAAAAATTGAAACTCGCGACACTAGGCGCAGCAGTCGATCGCTCAACCACTGCCCCAACCGAGTCGTCAAAGTTAGGAAAAGGCTAGGCAGATGATGATGATGGTGACCTAATTAGAAGTTTGCTGCACAATAATATCAAAGTTGTAGTCATTTGTGTCATTGATACCTAGACAGATTAAAGCTGCCGTGCATTATAAATAAATAGAAAACTTTATTTCCAATTTTATAATTTACAAGGCAATAGGTTAATTCTATGACAATTTTCTTTATTAAAATTGCATAAATCACTGATTACTCCACTGGCACCCAAGCTAAGATTATACTTGTGTTATGGGTGCCAGGGCTCTCTCTGTTAATACATTTCCCAATTTATACAACACTAGTACGGAGTTACATTTGGTAAGTAGCTATCGATTGAGTATAAAAAGAAAACAGAGTTATAAAACAAAGAAACAAAAGATAGAAAAAATTTAAATTCTAAATAAAAAAAATAAAAATGTTTAGCCTCACTCTAGTGTGAATTAGGTACATACCTACTTAAGGTGTGTGGTGTAAAGTGTATGACTGTATGTGTCACGTGTATGTGTCGTGTGTATGTTTTATGTATATTGTCTCGTGTGTATGTAATATATGCGCGTGTATGTTCCAAGTAACTTTTCAGTCTCCTCGTAGGTGAGCCATTGACTCACTTTCTTTTTACATTCGAATTTATTTAAGCCATAAATATTGCATTGTTTGTCAACTGTATTATAAATTCGTCGAGTCTTTTTCAACCAATTTAGTTTTTGCTTGTCCATTGGGACTAAATTGAGCTCAATAGTTAGGAGATCTTCTCTTGATTCCATCACCTATTAGATACATAATGATGAAATTTAAAAGCCCATCGAAAAGTACCGTTATCGTTTCTGAGAATATATTGGGCGGAGCACATTTTTGCACGACGCAATGTAAAAAACATAATTTGCGAGGAAGGAGTGGAAAACCAAAGCCACAATACCTGCTTCAATCAATCAATCAACTCAGCCTATCGCAATCCACTGCTGGACATAGGCCTCTCCTGGGCTGCACCACAACACCCTGTCCTCCAACACAATACCAATACCTGCCTAGTTTTTGCAAATTGCCAATGGCTAAATTAAAAGTAGGATTCAAATTAGGCTTAGAATCAGCACTTTTCGAACGTCAAAATTACATAAAACAGTCCCCCAAAACGCCCTCCACCAACAGGTTGGACCAACATAAATACCTATAGGTAAATAAAACAGGACCTGGATACTATACCTGAGTCCTGTTTTATTTAACTACCTATACTTATCTCTTACCTCGCCAGCTTGTTTGTTGAACTACAAATTGCAAAATTATCGCGCGGATTGGTAGTTTGGCAACTGCGTCACTAGTCAACCTTAGCTATTGATAAGACCAAGACCTAAAAATCTTTTAAGAAATGTTTACCATATTTATGTTTATTTCCGCAAAAATATTGCGAAAAATGCGTCGTACATACCTTGAAAATATTTAATAGCGTTCAACAGGTGTGTTACAAACGGTACAGAAAGGCATTTTAGATTATTATTACGCCAGCTAATTTTTGTACGCTAAAATAGTTTTAGATTTACATTCTATTAGATTCTGCAATAATCAATAGATACAATAAATTTGGTGTCCCCAACAATTTAAAACTAACTTATTTTAAATTTACACTATCGCTATAAAAGAGGCTCGAACAATTCGTGAGTCCGTCTCATAAACATTTGCACTGGGGAGTGCTATATAAAAATGTACTCTGTGGGGGAGTGTTACGATCTATGTAGTCATAGTATAAAGAGAGGAAGTAGGCTATCTCCGGCACAATCCGCGACATAATTGCCTACTGTCTTAGGGTTGTCACTTTTTGTTAAATTTTAATTCAGTGCCAATAAATGGGCAAGGGTCGGGACGTTGTATTTTCTGGGTACCTAAACGATGATGAAACCTTTCACGATGAAAGAAAGAGCGACGGGCCAGCAGACGGGCGGCGCGGGACGGTGATGAGCACGAGTAAACGGTAGGTTACTGATAGTACTGTCACCAATTCATTAGTTTAAAGCCCGGCCCTTGCCAAAGATAACACATATCTCTGTATAACTAATTCAGTGATCATTAGTCAATAAAGTTCAACAATGGTTTTCCTAACAAACACAGAAATTTATTCAAGATTCATCAAAAAAAAAACATCGTAAAACAACAAAAAATCTAACGCCTGTCTCATAAACTATAATCAAATTTTTATTCTGCTGTTATGATTCGAACTTTGCTCTATTTATCTGATTCACAATTAGTCAATTACTTATTTTTTAAGTACCTACGTTTTTATAACTGTAAGTAGGTACTTAGTTACTATACCTACAATAGGTACTGAGAAATCGGCATGACTAAACATAAACAAAGCAATAGCGGCAAATCAATTGACAGATCAAAAGTACCTATAATTCTAGTGGGAAATTAGGCCTACCTACTTCCTCTGTCTGATAGAAAACTAATACAACAAAAACAACCGACTTCCAAAAACGACACTACAAAGTGAAAAATAACTTTAATTTCGGAAGTCGGTGTCGTCGGGTTCGCATTTTCGTTGTTTGCCACCGACTTCCGAAATTAAAGTTATTTTTCACTTTGTAGTGTCGTTTTTGGAAGTCGGTTGTTTTTTTTTGCAAAAAAGTTTTTATTTTTCACTTTTAAGTTGTAATTTTTACCAGTAATTTAGGTTTAAAAACCAAACTACTGAACCGTTTTTAATGAAATTTCTATGGGACCACTTCAGAAGTATCTCCTTTCGAACAAAAAAAGAATTTTGAAAATCGGTCCACAATTGGCGGAGAAATCGCGTAACAAACACAAAAAAAAAAAACATACCGTCGAATTGAGAACCTCCTCCTTTTTTAGAAGTCGGTTAAAAAAATAAGTAAGTAGGTAGGTATCTCATCATCAAGTAAAAATGATATGCTAGAAAAAGTGACTTTCTTACCTTTTCTGTTCAATAGGTAATTTGAACAGAGACAATTCTGGAATTGATAAATTATTAAGACGCCCAAACACACAGCAATACGTTCTCCTGCGATTATCACACATTTTTCATTCATTTAGCGGTGCCGAAAAGCCGTGACGCGCGAACCTCGTGCGATGTTAGCCCCGTCTGGCGCGCTGCGAAACCCGCCGAGATTTGTGTAAGTGTGCGTGCGGTGACGCATAGATACTTTGGCGCACACATACAAGCCGCGCGCGGTGCGTTTGTATGAAGATAACGTACTTCCTCTCTTTATACTATGATGTAGTTGTACAGACGCCAGCACATCAAGCTACCCGAAACTGTCAATTTTTAACCCCCGACGCAAAAACGACGGGGTGTTATAAGTTTGACGTGTCTGTGTGTGTGTGTGTGTGTGTGTGTGTGTGTGTATGTCTGTCTGTGGCATCGTAGCTCCCGAACGGATGAACCGATTTTAATTTTGTTTTTTTTGTTTGAAAGGTGAATTTGTCGGGAGTGTTCTTAGCTATGTTTGATGAAAATCGGTCCAAGATGGCCGCCGCTACAAAATGGCGGATTATATATTTTTTCACAACTCCCTCAATATGGGTATCAAATGAAAGGGCTTGACTAGTAGAATACTATACACTATGATAAATTTCAAATCTAAGATGGCCGCCACCACAAAATGGCAAATTACATTTTTTTTTTTTCACAACTCCCTCAATATGGGTATCAAATGAAAGGGCTTGACTAATAGAATACTATACACTATCACAAATTTCAAATCCAAGATGGCCACCACCACAAAATGGCGAATTACAAAAACCTGATTAAATACCAAATTAGCTGAATCTTAAAACGCAAGAAAATAAAAGAAAAGAAATAATAAGGTGTCCCTACAAAAAGCATGAAATAAAAAATTAAATTAAAAATTTAAAAAACCCCCGACTACGTGAAACCCTATAAAAAGAAAAAAATAACCTTGAAATTATGACCCTACGTAAGTACGTATGAAATTTTTTGATTAAATATTGTCCTGTCGGGGGACCGCTACTATTTTAAACTTTAACAGAACGTTAGGCTAATAATTAGAGCGGTCCCCCGACGGGACAACATTTAATCAAAAAATTTCATACGTACTTACGTAGGGTCATAATTTCAAGGTTATTTTTTTCTTTTTATAGGGTTTCACGTAGTCGGGGGTTTTTTAAATTTTTAATTTAATTTTTTTACTAATCAACCATGAACCTAATGCTTTAGCGATAAAGTTGAAAATCTACTAAAGAAATTTGACAGTTTGTTGTAGCTTGGTGTGCTGGCGTCTGTACTTTTAACGCGCCCTGGTCTTTCTTCCACCGTTCTTCCTTGGGGGTGGAGACAACTTCGTCTTTCGAATATACTCTGACTTCCACGTAGAAGTCTCCCTTAAGGTCTGCCGCTCGCCGTACTTCACCGTTGGCGACACGGCTTATGAGCGATGTCCCAGCTTGAGGTCGTCGTTTTTTGAACGTCCTCCAGGCCAAAGAGCTTTGAGCTCAAGCTGCGTCTTTTACTGTAAACTGTTGATCTTCCTGTACGAATCGCAATAATAGTTATTTGTTATACAAGAGTGCAAAGTTGCTTTTTAACCGCGTGTTCAATTTTGATGACCGAGCAAGCGAAGGATTCTAAAATTGAATCACGAGCGCAGCGAGTGATTCAAAATTAGAATCCTGAGCGTTAGCGAGGGAATCAAAAGAGCACGAGGTGAAAAATCTTTGCACTCGAGTGCAACACGTAACTTTTCATTCCACCTCAGCAAGGAAATGACTAAATGCAAAAAAAAAACGTTTACAATCACAAGATAGGTACACTTTTATTTCAGTTTAGGTATTAATTACTACATTATGACAGGTAAGTATTACAGAATAATCTTTAAATTATAACAAAATAATACTAAGATATAATTAAGAAAATTTTAAAGTATCGTTGCTACAGTTATTTAAATTGAGTGTAATATTTTTGTTTGGTACCTACTGTAATATTGGTGTTAGTCACTTGTGTACTGTTTTTCGGTAAACTATCTGTCATCTATACTTATAATAAATCTGTAGAAGTGAAAATTCTGTACATTGAAAATATTTAAAAAAAAAAATGGCAGGGTGTGTTACTAGACCGACACCGAACCCAAAACTGTGATTAAAAAAATTTTTGTCTGTCTGTCTGTTTGTTCAGGCATCACGCAAAAACTACCGGTTCGATTACGATGAAACTTGGTATAATTATTCTTTAATATCCTGGGCACCACACTGGGTACTTTTTATCCCGGAAAAGTATATAAAACAAACTTAATTTTGCGGTTCGATCCGTAGACCCGATTACTGCACCAACCGCAAATAATAAGTTTGTCGTAGGTTATTTATTCCTTTTAGTTTTTAGAGTTATTTAGGTTTATTTTTATATAAGTCGCAGGTATAGATTTTAATTTTAAAGTATAGGTAGTATATTTGATAGTGTACGTAGTGACCGTAGGTTATTTTATAATACTTAGGTACTGTTAGGTAGGATTAGTTATTCGTATAGATATTAGTTTTTAGGGATTTTGCTTATTTATTGTTTGCTTATTTATTGAGTTTAGATTAGTTATCATCAGAAATAGGTTTATTTAGGTAGGTAGGTATTTAATTTTCTGTTATTGAGTTTTTTTTTTTTAATTAGGTAGGTACTTAGGTAAAGATATCATATAGGTACCCTCTTAATCACCACTAATAATAATAATAGTTTATTTCCAAAAAACTTAGTACTACTTTACAATGGCAATGTGGCAGCAGTTTCAGATAACGTAAAGAGATTAGCGTCTGTAGCCGAACTAGGCATAGCCTGTATTTCGGCTATCAGCACCATTCCCCTCGAGTATTATAATACAAGAATAGGTGCCAAGCAGTAGAGGCATATCAAATTAAATCAGTAGGTATTACAGAAATACAGA
Organism: Apamea anceps; assembly: GCA_951799955.1. NCBI lineage: Eukaryota > Metazoa > Arthropoda > Insecta > Lepidoptera > Noctuidae > Apamea > Apamea anceps. The sequence continues at coordinate 9,305,511 of OX637501.1, forward strand.
ATAATATTTGATAAGTAGGTAAGTAATCTATATAAGAATTTGCAAATAAGTACATAATTTTAATCTAAATTAATTACATGGATTGAGTTTATGTGTGTTCGTGTGGGTGTGAGTTCGTGGTGCGTGTGAGGGTGTGTGTGTGAGTACGTGGTGCGAGTGAGGAGGTGTGTGTGTGGTGTATGTATATGAGAGTGTGAGAGTGTGTGTGAGAATAATTATGCGGTGTGTATGCATGAGAGTAGGCATGTGTAGGTGAGCTATGTAGTGAGTGTATCTTGGTTTTCTGAGCTCTTAGCCGTATTCTTAGAGTGGTAAGTATATAAGTTGTTCTATCTCCTCGTAGCTTAATTTCTGCAAGTATTGGCATACTTTTAGTTTGCATTGTTTTCCAGTCAAGGTGTATATATTTATTAATTTGTTGAGCTTATTATAAAGGTAAGGGCCTAGAAAACTTACAAATCTTTTACCGAAGGTGATTTTAAATGTGGTTAAATAGTCACATACATGATGTTTACGACGTCTCTGTAGTAACATTGGGTTGTAGGGCTGTTTTTTGTGTTCTTGCAGGACAATTTTAAGTATAAATAACTGTCTTTCTGTCAAAACCTCACACATCTGGAACAGTGTAATAGTAGGAAAGCGCAATGGTTTAAACGTGCTAACCTTCAGAATAGCTCTCTGGGCGACCTCAACTGCCCTTAGCGTGGTTTTGCAGATACCTCCCCAGGATGAAAGGCAGTAGGTAAGAAGCGACTGACACAAGGCCTGATATATTCGCTTCATCAGTGCAGGGTCCGCGACATGACGTAGGTTTTTAAAGACATAAATTAACTTTCGTACTCTATTACAAAGAATTTTGACATGTTCTTTAAAGTTGAGGTTATTGTCTAAAGTAATACCAAGGTACTTTAAAGCATTAACGCGTTCCAGAGGTGAACATGCGCAACTATCCGCAGAATTGCACTCATGAGAAACAATTCGTAGGTCGCCGCGAATACCCACCGCCTGTCTAATACTGAAACAAATATACTTAGTTTTATCTACGTTTAGAGTAAGTAAGTTTTTCTGCAGCCATCCCTTAGTCATATCAAAGCCATTTTGTGCGACAGTGAAAACCTCCTCCCAACTATCACCCGCAAACACCAACGCGGTGTCATCCGCGAACGAGATAATTTCACCTTGAGTAAGTTTAAGACGAGTAAGCTCATTTATATACACGAGGAAAAAGCTGGGCCCCAGTATACTTCCCTGAGGCACGCCGTGCCTAACTGGAAGGTGTGTACTTTTGTGTTTATCCACTCGGACACACTGAGTTCGCCCAGAGAGGTAGCTTTTGAAAAGTTCAAGCTGGGTGCCCCTGATACCCAGTGCCTCTAATTTGTTAAGTAAGAGGGAGACAGAAATCGTATCAAATGCCTTTGCCAGGTCAAGAAAAATAGAAAGACATTTTTTCCCTTTGTCCAAATTAGAACTAATAAATTCAATAAGTTTATTCACTGCCTGTTCTGGAGATTTTCCGTGCCTAAACCCGTATTGGTTTACTGAGAGCAGATTATTTTTTTCGAGATGTTTTACTAACCGGATGTTTATAACTTTTTCTAGAATTTTGGAAATTGCGGGTAATATAGATATCGGTCTATAGTTATTGATACGACTTCTGTCTCCGTTCTTATAGATTGGGCACACTTCTGATCGTTTTAGGGAATAGGGAAACACTCCAGTTTTTAAACAATCATTGAAAATTTTTTCCAGGGGATGTACGAGAATATTTTTATGTTGTTTTAGGAATCTACTGCTGATATTATCACATCCTGGTGCGCTATCTGTTTTTAGACCCATGATAAGATGTCCAATTTCGTATTTGTCTGTCTCAATTAAGACAAAAGAATTGGGAACATTTAGTACTTTGTCTTGGGTATTATTTAGTAATGGTAGATTCCGAAAATTAAAATTTTGTTGACTGATTTTATCCGCCAGTGAGCTACCCACATTTATAAAATAGCTGTTGAGACACAATTGGTTTTCTATTGTAATTAGCCACAAAGGGCCCGCGAGATAGATGGCATTCTGGGGAAGCACATAGGTACATTTTATCCTGTTAGCACGTTCCCGTGGGATAATTTCCGACATCCACGCGGGCGAAGCCGCGGGCAGAAGCTAGTACTTAATAGTTGTACCGATTCATCGGATTCCCTTGGCGTGAATGTTGGAGAGAGGGGGAGATGGTTAGGTGTTTCATAACGGCTTATTTTTGATGTAGAAGGGCCAGTCCAAGGATCCGACTGAGGCTCTTTCAGTGACGACGGGACGGCACGGTTGGCGCAGAGTTAAGCGATTGACTGCTGCGCTGCGTGTCGCGGGTTCGATTCCCGCACGGAACAAATATTTGTATGACCTACATGTATTTGTTCCGAGTCTGGGTGTTTTTCTATCTATAATATGTATGTATTTACAAAAGAAAAAAATGTATATAAGTACTTTATCAGCCATCTTGTTACCATAACACAAGCATTAGGTTGCTTAGCTTGGGACTAGATGGCGCTGTGTGAAATGTCCAGGGATATTATTATTATTATTATTAGTGTAATGGCTCCTACGATGCCTTCACATATTTTAGACTTATTTTGGATGGAATCTTCTATGTATCCCTCTACAACTGCTTTGGACTTCCAGCCTCCGTGGCGCTTAAGGGACAGGAGATCAGCTCCGGAATCAGCCAAAAGTGTGGCTGAAGTTCGTCGGAAACAATGACCCGTGTACAACAGGGGTTCTGGAAGTTCAAGAAATGTTGCTATTTCTCGTGGGATACTGCCAATTTTATTAGTACCCATAGGCTGTCTAACACACTTTCCATTGCGATACTGTAGAAAAAATCGATTGATTGGAGTGTTAGGCGGGCGTAAGGCTTGATATTTCTCAACAATCGTTACGTATTCCTTGCGAATGACGAAGTTGCGGTCTCTTTTTATCTTTGTATTAGGTAAATTAATTAATAGTAAGTCATCTGAATGTTTCTCAATGTTTTTGACATTAAGTTGTGTTAGTTCATTAGTTCGACATGCTCCGTTTATTCCAATAATAAGAACAACCTGTAACGTAAAGAGTATTGTAGTAGATAAATGAATAAAATTGATATGAACGCATAATTATGCCTATCAACATCTACTAAGTATACTATTTAATTGAGATTATTATACTTAAGTAGATACTGAATGTGCAACTGACTTACTTTTGCCGCCAAATATACGGAATCGGGTGCTTCGTTAAGAAACTTTTCAATATCAGATACTGTGAAAACCTTCGATTTTTTTGGTTGATGACCAGATGAGGCTCTTTTTAAAAATGCCACTAATTTAGGATAGGTATCGATATGTTTGTCTTTTTTCATCTTTATTGTTGCTTTTAGCATCGAATACGTACTCCATAGAGTGCTTGCTTTCTTGTTCTCGGATAATTCTGTAAAATATGCCAGCAAAACGTTTTCTGAGAAAGTTTTGGCTCCTTTTGCTAGTCGCCACGTGTTGAACATATCGTACTGTTTTAAATACTTCTCGCGTGATTGTTGAGGGAGAAAGCTCATTTACGCATTATTAACAGTTTCAGTCAATTCTGTTGGCGTCAAGCAAACTTCCTCGTCGCTAGAATCACTCATTTTAGTTTTTTCACTTGTATTCAAGTTTCTTGTTTTTAATATAAGGTTTAACAATGAAGTGAAAAAATGCCGCGTAAAGAACCGCGTACAAAGCAAATTGAAAAAAGAACACCAAGAAGGTTCCGAGTCTGAGTTTTTAACAAATTAAAAAAAAGTTGTATGATATATTCGACACCATAGAGGTAGCAGTAAATAGGTTTAATGTTTTTTTTTAATTCACAAACTTAGTGCACACGATGTTCTAAATTCAATTTACTTTATCCTCTAGAGAATAAAAACGGCTTTTCCACTCAGATATTGAAGATTAATAATACTCTTTCCGAGATGGTGGGATGAAAATACTCTTTCCGAGATGGTGGGATGAAAAAGTATTTATCTCGGAAGTTATATCTACTTAAATATAAACTGACCAAATTAATGTTAAAGCAGTAATAGCTATGTATTTTTATACTCTTTATGCTTGTTAGCATGAATTTGCTCTTTTTGAAATGTACCTAAGACGTTTCTAAAAGTGCAAGTAAATGTGTCTATATTATACCTATTACTTTCAGCCTACTGCTTTTGTAACGGGGTTTCAGTGTCTTATAATACCAATTTACTTAACTATTACTAAACTTGTTTACAGGCACAAGTTTGACTGCTGCTATGAAAGCCACTATTAGCACGTAGCATCAATACTATTCAACCTCCCAAAGACAGCGAGTGAGAAGACCATGCTACGCGAAAAAGATGAGGAATGAGAATGGCATGAGAAAAGAATGGCACCCATGTCTTTGGAGGAAGAGTATTGGAAAACAAAAACAATGAATATAGAACAAAAATGCAGTTTTATTTGTATCAAAATAAATTACCTATTTCTACAAAATGTCCCTTATTATTTCTGTGTGACTGCCACAACGTAGCTTTTTTTTAGTGCTGTACCTTAGAACTGGCGTCATATAAGATAACACAAGAGCACATGGGATAACATATTGAATAATCACTATTTGTGATAAGCTTCTTCTCGAACTCATTCTCTTCAAACCTCCTAAGCATCTACTGAGCCACCTCATTGAGCTTTCCCTATAAATCCTTTCATCATGTGTACCTACTCGGAATGAAGAATAAATGTAATAGGTAATCATTCTCGTAGGTAGCGGATTTAAACGATCTTTGTAGGTCTTCCTTCTCTTGCTTCCCTCAGACGTTTCAAAATTATCTAGCTCCTCTATGTCGTTCTGGAAATCCAGTAAAAGATTTTCGAGTCCTTATCGTAAATATGGACTTCAAAAATATCACTTCTCGATATTATGAACAAAATAACCCCGAAGTGCAATGATCCGATCAGTTGATTCAAATAAAATCCGCCATGTTGCCTCTTAGTATCCTCATAAAAGTGGCGGTGTTTAATTTTAAAAGCTACTAATCAATTGCTTAGCATCCTCTTAGCGCTAAATAGCGGTTATAAATAAGAATTTGCTAATCAGTTGCTTAGCAGTTGATTAAAGTTTTATAAATAAGACTGTCCATGTTTTAATACATAGGTTGTTACTTCCAATACAATTATATTATTGTGGTTACATTCCATTCGTACGCCTAGTACCCTAGTAGGTCAAGGCCGTCTTTCACCTATTAGAGGCCCAGCCCCAGCAGTCTCGACGTTCATAGCGATCGCTTTACGACCGAATTCGGTTGCAAAGTCCTGTCACTCCATACATTTCACCTGTCAATTCGGGACTTTGCGACCGAATTCGGTCGTAAAGCGATCGCTATGAATTTCGAGACTGCTGAGGCTGGGCATATTGCGATAATGGGGTCCCTATGACCATAGTAAAGCACTATTTTGTTAGAATAGATAAAGAACGTAGATATGCATAGTTTTAGCTTTATTTTTATTTATTTACAGTTACATTAGATATGATGAATAGATAATAATATAATGTAATCCACACTAAATAACCAGCATCCACGATTAGTCCTTATAAAAGTATCTATGCTGATTGAAGAGGTATATACCCTTCTAGATTTGAGTGGAGCAAAATCGTTAATCACATCTTCAAAATTCTGTGGTTCCGAGCTTAGCACACAATATTACTATACTCTTTGATTTCACAATCTATCGACATTAGCGACAAACTGTTTAATCTCTCTTGAAGGATTACCTACTTCTTAATTCATTTTTTATTCGTTTTAATTTGGAGAAGGAGCGTTCCTCACTGCAGGCAGTTACCATCATGCTTAAAAAGATTCTTAGTGCGATGTCTACATTAGGAAAGGTGTCTTCAATTTTGTTCTCTTTCAAAAGATGATATATTTCCAATATACTATTTAGTTCCTTCAAACTCAAACTAGTTATTTCAACTACATTCATTCCTTCATTTTTACTTTGATCAATTTTTAAGTATTCTGTTAAGGTGGATGCTCCAAGGTAGCCCGCGAAATTTAAATTTTCTTACGTTTTTTGCAATTTGCTGATCAGTACTAAGTTGTACGTTGATTAAAATATGATTCGCGGCCGTAACAAATATGTATTTACAGAATTATAATCATTAGAATCAGCAATACAACTTGTTAAGTTAGCATAATCCTAAAATGTCAAGATTTCTTGAAATAGTCATTCAGTAGGATTACTTGATCTTATAGGGTTGTGTTGATGACTTCATCCACCTTAAATGCAGACCAAAGACATTAAATTATTTACTTGACAATAGACAGGACATCACGAACAAAATCGTAATCCAATACTTTTGTCCTAGTGGTCAAAAGTCACTCAGTCTAGTGTGGTACGCCTGCGTGTCAAGTCGTATTTGTGTCCACCAAAAACAAATATTTTCTAAGGAAATATGCCAAGTTGCGCATTGAGATATTGTAAATCTCGTTACGGTAAAACGGCTGGACCTAACTTCAGTTTATTTTCGTATGAATTATTTATATTTACTGAGTAATTAAAATTAAATCATTTTCTTAGATAGATCTAGAAAATTTACTAATTTTGTAATAAACGCCCTCTATTGCTGAGTAGCTTTACTACTGCGTTGTAGAGATGCAATTTTGTTTATCGATTTGGTTATCGATAATATTTATTAAGTTAAAAAATAAATAACACAAAATATAATACTGTTTGAAGATAATCATGTCATTTTATTTAAATATCAATAAATGAACAAGTACTATTCATTCATGTAGGTTTCTGTTATTTTAGGTTTCCGAATAATGTAGAACGTGAAAAGTGGATACGGTTTGTTCAGATAGACCGTAGAGAAGAAAATTGGCTTCCATCTGGTCTCACACTTGGATTACTAGATCATAATAACGATAATTATTAGTCATTTGTATGTAAAAATAATTTTATAAATAAATAACTTTTAAACTGCTAATCATTTTATTATTTTCATAATCTTTTGGCACTTGGTTCAATCTATTCAAACGCGAAAAAAAAAGTCTTAGTCACTTTTTTCAATATTATCGATACATTTATATCGAAATGGTAAAATCCCTACCACAGGTTTTATACTGTCTACTTAGTGTCACCCCATTTATTGCCAGAGCTACGGATTTTTTTACAGATCTACGGATTTTGGACCTCACCTCGGATATACGTATACATACGGATACAATATTTACAAATATTTGCAAACAAAGTAAAAAAAAAAATTATTTTGCTAAAACCGAAACGCAACCGACAATTGCAAAGAAAATATGCGCTTTGTGACATAATAGGTCTACTTTACACAAAAAGTGTAATAAACTGAGTGCTATAATAATCCAACGGCAAAGCAGGCACATTTAAAATGATTTTATTTTAAAATGTACATAAACACACTGAAATTGATACCTAGTCATACACGGTGACACGGACAATGGATAGTAGCGAATAAAATTCTAAATTAGTTTTTACTGTTTAAAACAAGTTTTGCTTAATTTGTTTAGTTTTTTATATCTATTTACCATTTGAATATTAGGTTTTTCAGGCTTAACCCACGGATTGAAAATCGGATCTGGCAACACTGACCACACTGGCCACCTACCGAGCAATAGCTGAACATATTTTACTACATTTAATTCATGTTTGCAATTTTTGTGCTAAGATGTTCCCAATTGCCGCTCTAATTTTGCTATATTATACTAGATGGCGTCACTGAGACATGGAATCACAGTTTTTCTATGACATTTCTTTGCATAGCCTCTCTATTGTACCTATCTTAAATCTCTTTGATGCAGACATTCCATTTCTAACTCTTTCTCGTTTACGTTTTCATAATAGATTTCAGCAAATTCTTTGCAACTTTGTCTCAACTCTTCGGAATTCAGAGTTTTCAAGCAAAAAAATAAACCACAGAAGAGCACAGTCAGAAACAACAACAAACAAATGAAACGTCATAACAACACAGGAGGCTTACTATGACCTTTTAAGAAAACGTTCAATGTTCGTTCAGTTCAGAAGCAGGCCTAATTTAGTTCTGCTAATAATCGTACTATGAGAGTAATAAAAGTGAACAACTATTGAACGAAGTTCACCGAAGTTGAATGGTAATGCTTGTCTGTGGCCTGCTGTAATGCCATTGACTTTTTAATAGGCATCGTTCAGAAACTTAAATCTAATTCTATTTTCACTTTACCGGTTTTTTGAAAATAATAGAAACATGAGTTTCTTGGGTATACACATATTTAAACTATTATTATGTATAACAAGTTACCTTGACACATTATCTAAAAGCACTACAAAGCTCATTTTCCCGTTCAAAACAACTTTGTAGGATTCAACGTGATTTTGAACGTGTGTGATAAGTCAAGCAACAATTTAAAAAAAAATGTATTTTTACGCGCCAAATAAAATGTTTTATGTTTGTATACCTATTCACAATGTCGTTACTTCGTAAGTTTGTTTACTTACATGAAAATATCATAATGGTATACTTACTTGCTTCAGAGATTAATTATAGGTAGGTACTGAATGTGGTGAATTTATTTTTAGCGAAACACGTACAAGTCGTCGTGTTAGTATGACCCAACTGCTTCGCGAGTTCTTAAATAATCAAAGAGAAATAACAGTTATTGACATAAAAAATCCACCCAAGCTCGGGAATATAGCAAGCTAATGTGGAAAAGGGTTGCAGAGAGAATAATATATAGTATTTTTGCCCCCCCTTGTATTGTAAGTCTAATCGTATTACTTAAACCTTAAAAAAAGTAACCAATTTATCATTTAAAATGGTCATTTTTTTTAAATAAAGCCTAACCGGGATCACGAAATCGTTATAAAAAGAAAATGTATTGATAATTTACTCAATTGATTCAATTCCCGATATGGTTGTTAATGTAATAAATACGTGTATTGAAGCGTATTTAACGAATGACATTAAAAAAAACGAATTATATACATAATTACAGTTCGAGGTGGTAACCAAATCTATTTTTATTAAGTAAAACAATTTACCATTGACGCTGCAGCAGGTCCTCCTGTGTTTAATCTCATTTTTAAGTTTGCTTACTCTTGCTTAAAGTAGTGTAAAAATCATCGTGAAACGGATTGTAGTTTTTGGTTTCTTGTCAGTTTGACTCTAGTGTTGTTACTCAGTCATAAGCGGTCAGGCACTCGATTGTCTCAATTACATAATTCGAAAATTCAATTGCAAGTTGAATCTAATCCATTCCATTGAAACTAGCAGCTTCTTATGTTTGAAACGCACACAATAAAAAACTTAAAGGAAAGAAACATAGCAAGATCCAGAAAAAAACAACCTACACGTTATCAACTGACAGCACTCTAACCCACAGAACAGAACTGTATTTTCATCACAGTATTATGTCGGTTAATATCACCATCACGTTGATATCACACGATATAATCATTTATAACTGAGATTGCTGGTGAATCTAAACTTAATTGGCGACTGTGTAAGACCGTGACTATTGTGATCTATAGCGACGTGGTCTATTTGCGATCCAGTCATTCTGATACCAACCCCTTAAAATATATTATTATATAGAAGCTGTTGGTGTAGTGTATCATTTACCTATTTTTAGTAGTAGTTTATTACCTACCTACGTATTTAACTAGTGTGGCAGTGTTGGTCATGTTGGTGATATTTATCTAATCGCGACTACATCAACTGTCACACTGAGAGAAAATGAACTCAAGCCTTTATTTTATTTAGATTATCGAGTTACATAAAATCAAGCCGCAGCACTATCTGACACTGTCAGAAAGACAAGTGACAACAACACTTCATTCATTCATTATATTTAGTCCGTTTCTTTCGAATAGTATGAAATTGATATTTCTGTTTTCCTGTGTAATTGAAGGGTTTTAATGAATATGGAATATTCAAGACGGTACAGCATTTAGTCCAGAAGGATGATGTGTTAATTGTTCAGTAAGATTTCAACAACGCAATGTGCGAAGACATTGTTGGCTGTTCTGCACGTGTACATCTAATGTTGAGCGTGCGTTATTCAAGTATTTTTATCTTGGACACGGTATCAAGATGAGAACTGGAACGACCTGCATAATTTAAGATGAAATACTATGTATTTACTTCTAAGTCGTCTGACTATTGACTATTGATTGAAAAAATTGATATCCTACATAATAGTAATAAAAATATTCAGTTTAATAAGTGATTTTTGATTTCATGATCGTATTTCTCAGTATTCCCGTTACACGAAGTTTAATTATACCATTGTAATCTAGACATCTTATGGAACAAATAAACATATGTTTCATTAATAGACGCCAAAATTGGAGGACCTAATCGCCGAACAAAAAAAACTCCTTTTACATTCTGCTGGCAAAGGAGTAGTTAAGTCTGCATGCAAATGGTCAAAGGTATTTTTACTACAATGTGGTATATCACTACAATCTTCTCATAGTGTAGCTTTTCTGCTTAAATTATAAATACCTGCATCAAAGCAATGCATGATAAAAAGGCTGCTGAGAAGCAAGGGCTAAGAGTTTGATTTCATAAAATATTATTGGCCATTGAATCCTTGTTTGAGCATAAGATTGCACTAGGTGTTAGGTACTTATTTATACCTACTATGTGTGATAACTATTATTTTATTTTTAGTATTATGTCAAAATAAAAAAGGTTGATTTACAAATTTCCTGTTATTTATTTTCCTATAGAATAGAAGATATTTTATTTCCCTGCATCTTATGTTACATTATTTCGGCGCAGCATGTCCTCATTTAAGTCTTGTGCACGGAGGTGCCAAGGATCCCAATAGAGCATATCCCAGAGTAGTGAGGTTCAATTATTATTCATTAATCTCTTCTGGAAGTTGATGTCTTCTGTTGTTTTCATGTAGCGGCGCATACTCATCCAAGGTTTCTGTGATGGCTTTTTCTAGTAGTAGTATAAATTCCTCGCATTCTGCGTCTGTTGTGATTTCCTTTGGTAAGTGCGTGGTCTTATCCCAAAATATTCCCACCCCTTCGTCTCTCGTCTGATTGAGTGCGGTCATTTTAAGGTTGAGGTCCGCGAATGTGATGTTTGGAGCTGATCAGTGCGGTATGGTATAGATATCCCCTTAATTTTTAGGGAATCTCCGGTCAGATGATCATAAGTGAGGTTAATAGCGACGCCTTTGAATAGGCGGTCTCTTTTTTTCGGTACCTACCTGGGGTTACGTGTCGGTCCCACTTCAGCGTATTCCTCACATCACATACATACATGGCTGTAGTTAGATGCGACGTGATTTTGTCGTAGTTCAGGAGAATCATACGATTTTGGAAAAGTCGACCCGGCACTCGTTGACTACGATTAGGTATAAGAGGTTTATAACGATCGGCTAATGGTTTTAGCTCTAAGAATTTACCTTTCAATCCTTGAGCATTGATGTGCATTAAGCGCAACTAATGATATTGATTACTAGATAAAATAAGAAAAATATTTATTTACAAATTCCCCGTATTCATTTCAAAAGGCTTATCTATTTATTTCCCTAGTGCGACCCCGTTGGTTTCTTTTTTCTATTCGATATTCACTCCAAATATTACGTACTCGTCACATAGAGAAATAATAAAAAAATGTGTGTGATGGGCACTGAATTACAAAACAATGTTGAAAAGCTCTTCTAATAGTAACTTATTCAAGATGGTTTATTTTGACGTTACAGTCGTTCAATATTCGTTTTGTTGCTGTCAATTAGCAGGTCATGGTATGAAATTCTATACAAAAAAGAAGGTGAACAGTTTTGGTAAACGTCAGCTTAGCAGGCCTGTTGCGGTCCTGCTAATAAGACGTCATAGTACAAATAAGCAGTTTAGTTTAACTTCTGCCCTGCTATAAGAGGTCATGGTAAGCCCCCAATAAATACAGGGGAATTCCCGATCATCGAGTCGGGCAGTGTTGCCAATGCTAATTACTCCGGATTTTTCCATAAATCTGTGGATATTTTATTGTCTCAGGATTTTAGTTAAAACCTACGGAATTCCATTACTATATTTTTTTTTTACTTTTTTTTTAAGTAAATTTTTATTGCGAAAGGCAATTGACATGAAAAAATATTATTTAGTCATCATATATGAAATTTCTTTTGTACAGACGCCAGCAGATCAAGCTACCCGAAACTGTCAAATTTTCCCAATCAACCTTAATGCTTTAGAGATAAAGTTGAAAATCTATTGAAGAAATTTGACAGATTGTAGTAGCTTGATGTGCTGGCGTCTGTACTTCAAATAAAAACTTTTTTGCAAAAAAATACAACCGACTTCCAAAAACGACACTACAAAGTGAAAAATAACTTTAATTTCGGAAGTCGGTGTCGTTGAGTTCGCATATTCGTTGTTTGCCACCGACTTCCGAAATTAAAGTTATTTTTCACTTTGTAGTGTCGTTTTTGGAAGTCGGTTGTATTTTTTTGCAAAAAAGTTTTTATTTTTCACTTTTTAGTTGTAATTTTTACCAGTAATTTTGGTTTAAAAACCAAACTACTGAACCATTTTTGATGAAATTTCTATGGGACCATTTGGGAAGTATACCCTTTCCAACAAAAAAAGAATTTTTCAAATCGGTTGGCAAGCGACGGAGTTATGCGCGAACAAACATAAAAAAAAAAAAAAAAAAAATACAAACATCCGGATTGAGAACCTCCTCCTTTTTTAGAAGTCGGTTAAAAAATTCGTTTCAATCGCTATTGATTGCCATCTTGTAGGAAATGCGTATGTCACTAAAATATCTAAGTGTATAAAATCATGTACCCTGGTGGAGGCACGCGACCCCATAGACGAGGGTCGTCTTTTTCAAAAAGACGATGTCAAATAAAAAATTGTGAAAATTCGACAAGAAACGTAAAAATATTTATTGGAATGTTTAATGAGATTAGAATTAATATTAGACTATTTGAATTTAGTGAATTTCATGATAATGCATTATTAACACGAAAAAGAGCAATAAATAGAGAGACATAATTTTATGACAAAAATGTATAGTATGTATCTCGTCTAAACCGTAGACAAGTAAAATAGCTTTTTTACCGACAGCCAAACAAACCCCAAGTTACTGCAAGCAAATACAAATCAAGCTATATTCAAACTTCGCGCTTCACGCTTTGTTTTTTTTCGCTTTATTTGAATGACGCGATTCATTACCGTAACTGTTGATCAAAGACACAAAATAAAAATAATTCTCTGATGATTCTTTTAAAACAGTTAAATTTAAAGGAATATAATTAGAAGAAAGGTAACATTTTTATAGGTTTAGTGTGATTTATGATTTTCAGGCGAGAGTAGAGTACCTATCAGTTATCGTTAGATAATGGAGTAGGGACTAGGGGGCCCCAATCCATCACGGGGCCCTGGGCACTTGCCCAGTGGGGAAGAGGGGCCTGTAGTAGGTAAGCACTAAGTAGGTACCTAAACGAGTTCCTATTTCCTAATCAACTTGCCATCCAGATGTCTTATTATCCGATACAGGTAAATTTAGATATAATGTAGGTATGTACAGACGCCAGCAGGTCAAGCTACCCGAAACTGTCAAATTTTCCCAATCAACCTTGAACCTTAATGCCTTTTTTTTTGAGGATGGGAAATCATCAATTGAACCCTCCCGCTCTGGGTGGAGCAGAAGGGAGTGTCAGACTCTTACTGACTAAAACCCACCCGTGTTCCTTCCTTAGCCCTTTATGTTCCAGGGCAGCGGTAACCCTTTCGGACGATCCCGCTACCCTGGCAGGCTTCGGCCCTATGCCAACTTAAACCCTTATGGAAACTTAATGCCTTAGCGATAAAGTTGAAAATCCATTAAAGAAATTTGACAGATTGTAGTAGCTTGATGTGCTGGCGTCTGTACAATCAATCAAAATAACAGCGTTTATAACAATGGATAGATTAAGGAAGCTTGATACAATGATGGGATTGAACGATTTTACTATCGCATCGTGTCCCAACCGCAGAATCGCAGAGCGTAGATTTAAATATAAGCGCCTTAATTATCGGTTTTATACGGTTCCACCAACCACATCGATTCACGGTCTGGCTTGTTCATGATACGCAGAAAACCATACTTGAAGCATTTTAGAAACAACGGAGGGAAGCCTCAAAAACAAAATGATGCTCGTTTGACATTTCTGTAAAAACATTTCTATTAAACCTAGGCCAAAATATTACCTTTAACTTAAAATCATTGCAAATAAAAGAAAATAATCGTATTAAATATTAAAAAATCGAGATAATTTGTTAATGCTAAACCACCTAATTAGTAAATGGTACGAAACGCGCGTATTGACATTTTCTTTTTGACACTTTGATTTGACAGTAGCTATTTCAGGGGGGGGACAGTTCCCTATATTTGGCTTGGATCAAAAGATGGTGGCTCCATCTACATTTTGTTTCTAAAACTTTAGGTTTAGTTAATACAACATCTCAAAAGATGTCACTATAATAAAAAATCATTATTTTAAATTTTATGACATATTTACCGTAAAAATATTTATTTTACATTTTATTATTTAATTGAGCATATTTTAATATTTTTACACATGAAAATAAGACATTATTTATGTACTGTTATTTTTTTAACTGGCAACTATCAAAAGAAGAATTGTCAATTCCCAAATAGTACTCTAAGATACCCGCAAAATGGTAGCTACTCTCTGCCTATGCGCATGTTTGTAGATCTTTTTCATTTTTCGTTTGTATTTCGGTTGTGAAATCTTCCAGAAATTGCGTCGAGTTGAGCTTTAAGTTCCTCCGCTTTCTTTGGTGACTTCGGCCCGTAATACGTGTTGAATTGTGTTCAACAAATTCGCGAAAGGACGCTTTGTGTTGTTAAGTTTTATCAACATTTCTTTTGAAAATGCCTAAGTTATGTTCATTTGGCTGTGCTCCCAGTGGTAAGTTTAATATATATCACAACGTCATCATCATCATGTTTAACATCATCGGATTTTTTTTTTAAATCCGTATTGAAAAGAAATAAATAAAAGGCAACCATTAGTGGCAGTAAATAATAGAGATAATACTAGTTCTTGACTTGCACTGTACATGGTCTTTTCCTAATCGGATTAGCTTCCAGGTTAAAGATGCAGGTTGATTAATTGAATTTAAGTAAAAAAAAAACATGGAGCATTGGTTTGACCACTGCAAATAATGGGTTGCAGTGGTCAAATATTAGATAAGGAACATGAATATTTTAGATTCTGAACAGAAGAAGAAGAATCTAACAGCTGTAAAAGATTTAATGCTTTGAGTATACCTTTTAAATACTGTGGTAGCGGTTAACAATGGTACATCTTAAGTATTCAAGGTTTGCGTAATATATCGCACATCTATGGATTTTCATGGAAGGCACAACAATAATTGTTGAAAGCTAAGACAACAACTATTTAAATAGCCTACAGCTCTTTTATCTTTCCAATTTCAGATGTCCCAATGCATCGTTTTCCAAATGCTGAGAAGTTCCCTGAGCGTCTTAAGGCTTGGGTAAATCTTGTTGGTGGAAAACTAGAAACAGCAGTTGATTATGCGTATTACCAAACAAAGTTGGTTTGCGACATTCATTTTACTGCGAGAGATAGAAACCGTAATAACCGGTTAAATGCATTGGCAGTTCCATCACTTCATTTACATGGTTAGTATGACAATTCTTTTATACTTAGAATCTGTATACTGAAACTTTTAGCTATTGCTACTATTATATTGAACTTATGTACCTAATAATATTATAATATTATGGTCTCTGACATACAGAAATGAAATATGCATGGTCAAGTAGTCAGTTGTAAACGTACATAAATCACCCTTACTATGAAATAAAGGCTCTTTGAAAGTACTTAATAATAATAATTGTAACCATACCAACCTATATATTATATGTATTGTATTGTTGTATATTATATATGTATTGTATATACAACCTTAGTAATTTTTTTCACACCTTGGGTTACATTATCGAAGTTTTCATTCGGATCCCTAACTTTTTTTAAATATTCTATTGCCTATGTTCATCAGGGATAATGTAGTATTCTAATGGTGAAAGGATTTTTCCAATCGGTCCACTAGTTTCTGAGCCTATTCAATTCAAACAAACAAAATCTTTTCTCTTTATAATATTATTATAGTGTAGACTAGCTCTGCCCCGCAACATCATTTGTATGGAAGTTACCACATTTTGCTGTCTGTTTGTGTATGTGAGTTTAAATGTTTGTAAACGCACCCATGATACAGGAGAAATTCCCTAGGTGGGGCAACGTTATAAACAAAACAAAAATTATTATTGAGATTAGCCGGAATGAACAGACAAAAAAAAATTAAATAATTGCTTTTTCGTTATAAGTGTTGTATATATGTACTTACATAATTATGCATTTAGTAAAAAGCTGTTATTTTGACATTACAAACAGACACTTCAATTTTATTTATGTGCATAGATTTCATCAATTTATAGACTTCTTAATAAGACTTAAATCACAAAGGCGATTTAGAAAATGACTCTTTTTTTACCAGAAACTGTTTATCACATTGTAATTCTGTTAAAACACGTTTTTTATAGTTATTTTTATAAATAATAACTTTTCAGGAATCAGGTAGGCCAAACAAATATGAAAAACAATATTTTATTATTCTTAATTTTTTTTTTTGTTGTGTTTACAGGAACATCGGCCAGGGAACCTGCTAATAGACTTGTCAGTCAACCTTCTGATTTACATGCTACAAATGCAGGTAAAGATCTTAAGTCAGTTTTTGATAAAGCGACTTCTGTCCTAATATGAACTGTATGTAGCTGTATAATAATTTTGCAAGAGATGGGCTAAAATAAAAATAAAATAATGTTATAACCACAACATTGTAGAAGCCCTGCTCGTTTCGTATACATAGTTAATGCTATATTTAACTAGCGGCCTGGCCCTGCTTCGCTCGGATTCGATCTAGTGATGATGACATCTCAAAACATCGGTGTTTTTGTGCTATATCTAAGTTAAATATGAATGTATTATACACCAAAACCTTCTAGAATAAATTCTCTAAATTATGGTAAAAACCACTAAAATCTGTTTTATACGTGAAATTATTTTTTATTGTGATTTCAGGCACATCAGCCAGGGAACCTGATATTATTCATGTCAGTCAACCTTCCAATTTACATTCTACAAATACAGGTAAAGATTAGTCACTTTTGCTAAAGCGATTTCTTTCCAAATAAAAACAGTAGCAGTGCTTCCCTTTGAAAAATGGCACAGTCAGTATTCTATAGACATATTAAAGATATGTACTCCGGCTTACCTCTTACAAAAATTTACCCTTTGCTACTGATCAGTAGGTACCTATATAATAATTTTGCATCATTGTAGGCCTGCTGAAGTCAGTTCTTACACATATTGATAATATACACGTATTTAGTACAGTACAGTAGGTAAACCAAATTTATTAGGGAACTTGCTTATGAAATTTCTATGAATTATCCATTACTATGTTTCAGCCACAATTCATGGCACTGCCAATGCATCTGCAGTAATGATGGATCACAACTACAGCAAGGCTAGTGGATCTTTAAGAAAAACAATTAGAATGGGTAAATGTTATTTTCTTATAGCAAGTTTCAAAATAATATTACTTATATTAGGTACTTACCTACTTATGAAATAATATAATTATCTAAGATTTTTTTTCTAGGTTCTACTAATAGTTCACCGACATATAATTATGTCGGAGTGAAAGCCCTTTCTACAAAAGTTAAACAACTGCGGTCCGAGATAAGTCGTTTGCGGAAGAGAGGCCTGTCTTTCAAGTCAAGACTGGCAAATGCTGCTAAATTATCCCAAGTCGCTGCATTCCAACAAGTTGTGAAAAATTTGAAAACACCTGCCCAGCTATTTCTCCATATGCAATTGCAATCCGCAAAAAAATCCAAAGGTAGACGGTTTACTATGGATGAAAAAATCCTTGCACTGTCTATGTATAAGAAAAGTCCAAAGGCCTATTCTTTACTTTATAAGTACTTTACATTACCTTCGACAAAGGCAATGAAACGTTTGCTAAGTCAAATCAAACTGTGTCCTGGCATAAATCCCATTGTATTCAATAAAATTAAGAAAACTGTACTCGAAAAAGATACTGCTGATCGTTTGTGCAGTCTAATGTTTGACGAAATGTCTCTGACACCTCAAATATTTTATAACAAGCAGAAAGATGCATTTGAGGGTTTTGCCACCACCAAAGACACCAAATTTGCCGACCACGCTCTCGTTTTCATGGTGAAAGGTTTAAAACATAATTTTAAACAGCCAGTAGCATATTATTTTACCAATGCCCTACAAAAAGTAGAGCTTAAAACACTCATAAAATGTGTAGCATTAGAGGTGCAAAAATCGGGATTAATTATTATTAACACTGTTTGTGATCAGAGCTCCGTAAATGTAGGGGCAATAACAGATTTAATTAATGACACGAGAGCGAGGTATTTGCGGCTAGGCAAAGAGTGGCGCCATGATTTTTTCAGGGTAAATGGTCAGAAGATCATACCGTTGTTCGATGCTCCTCATTTAATTAAAGGAATAAGAAATAATTTACTCACTAAGGATATGGCGTACACCTCTAATAATAAAAATAATATTGTTAAGTGGGACTATTATCAGCAGGTGTATGCTGCAGATAAATCCAAAGGGGAGCTACGACTGCTAAATAAAATAACAGAAGAGCACATTGTCCCTGAAAAAATTAATAAAATGAGGGTGAAGTCCGCAACCCAAATTTTTAGCCACAGTTTCGCTGTGGTAACAGACCACTTAATAGCTAGAGGAGATTTGCCCGAAGAATGCCAACAATTAATAGACATTACATTATTACTAGACAATTTGTTTGACACATTAAATGTTAGTAGTTTTGCAATACCCAATGGTAAAATTTATAAAGGGCCAATTAGAAGGCACTCACCTCACCACCAACTATGGCTAAAATCAAAGGAAATATTAAAAACTGTGAAATTTATTCAAAAAAAGGTTACTGGTAATAAAGTACGATTTGTGGAAACTACTATACCATCTGTAAAGAATTTAATTAAAACTATTGAAGGCATGGAAGCAATTTGCAACGTGTTGTTTGATAAGTATGGTTACGATGCAATATTAACACGTAATTTTAATCAGGACCCTGTAGAAAACTTTTTTGGGAACATCAGAAGCTATGGAGCAAGAAATAATGCCCCAAATACAATATCATTTGAAGGGGCATTTAAAGCACTTCTATTAAACAATTATAATACACCTCATTCCAAAAGGGCAAATTGCGAAGAGGACACCAACAAGTGCCTACAAACTCTTAGTTTTTACGTCACTGATAAACCTGATGCAACTGATGTTCCCGAGGAAGACAAAATTAATTTTACTGAGGATGTATTAATTGATTACTCCAAAGAGCCCGATGCTGGTCAAAGAAATTATGTATGTGGTTGGGTCCTGACTAAGTGTTTAAAAAATGTTGTGAAATCGTGTAAACATTGCAGACAAGACCTTTTAGATAAGAATAATGAAAATATTAATAATAATAGTTTTATAAAAGCTAAAGAATATAATAATAAAAAATGGTTATGTTATCCAAATGAGCTATTGCAAAATTATTTCCATGACCTGCAAAATATGACAGAATCTTTTTTAAAAAAACGTGTTCCTAAACAAAATGTACGTGGAACAATTAATTCGTTTGCAGATGTTTTAGTGGATACCCCTTTTAATTGTACTATTCACAAAGAAAAATTAAAAGAGTATTTCTTTAATTTAACAGTAAGTGTCATACTACATAGTTGGTGTAGATCCATTAATCGTATTTTAACGGGAAAGATTACCTATAATGGAGAAGATGAAACAAAATTAACAGCACAGTTGTATTATGATAAGCATAAACATTATAAAAATAAAAAATAAAAATGACTAAAACATTAGACAATGGTTTTATTACTTTTGATATGCGCTTGCACCAACGAATATTCCAGCCAGTACCTACACTGCCGTTTTAATTAAAAAGGTCACAACTAACATTTTTCATGGAATTGAGTTATATATATATATCTGGAATTAGGAAAAAAAGCCTATCCGGATATATATATAACTCAAATTCCGTGGAAAATGTTAGTTGTGACCTTTTTAATTAAAACAGCAGTACAATATATCACTTTATATAGCTAGCTATAGACTGGTTAGTTTGGATACAATTTGTAGATGGCGCCACTGCGCTGGATTGCATAAAAATGGCGCAAGAGGGCACTCTTTACCCGGTATCTTATAGTACTCTTTGAGCTATTTCTAAATCTCGCTCACGGTTGTCTGTACGGTTCGTTCTTGTGTAGAAAAAATGTATCGACTATTTTTCTAGAACAAAAATTAGTTGGAATTTATTACGTATTTATTTCTATGTGTACTGATTGTCATGTCTGTTGAATGTTCTTATATCGTTTAACAGGGTGTTTCGTGTGAATTAAGCGTGCGTATTTGTGATGTGACGACTTTATTTTTAGTGCACTAAAATTAATCATGAATATCTTCCTGAATTTCGCGTCGATTCTTTTATATTTGGTGGCACAATGTCAAGGATCTGGAACAGATATCGCCCTGGACGCAAAAGCTACACTTCTTCATCGTATAGACAGCTTGAATCTTTTAATATACACCTGTCTATTAACGCTGACTGTGCTTACTATTTGGGTATTTAAACATCGCCGAGTGAGCTGGCTTCACGAAACAGGACTTGCAGTAATATATGGTAAGTTACATTTTATTTTCTTTCGTAGCAATGTTATTTTAATAATTGTGAGTAGTCATGTGATCACACAACAATATGATGTTCAAGACCTTGAAGTAAATTATTTACCTTTATATACCTATCTGCCGCTAAATTACTGTTTGTGTGCTGTAGGTACCTGTTATTCAGCATCCATTTCACGCTAGGATAACTTGTTAACCCTGACTGATGTTATTTCAGTCACCTTTTATGTAAAAGATTACTTCAGAAATGTAATTGATCAAGATATTGTCAGCTTCTTAATAATTAAGATTTTAAATTATAGTGTCAGGAAAGTTACTTATTTTATCCGTAAAACAGAAAAACCATATTTGGCATAAGTACAGACGCCAGCACATCAAGCTACTACAATCTGTCAAATTTCTTTAATAGATTTTCAACTTTATATCTAAAGAATTAAGGTTCAAGGTTGATTGGGAAAATTTGACAGTTTCAGGTAGCTTGACCTGCTGGCGTCTGTACAAAATATTTCAATTTAAAAAAAAATTATGATATTTCAAACAACCAGTGCGAAATTTACTGTTTTGTAGTATTGTTTACATTACATAATAATTGTGCATCGCATTGAAAAGTCATTAGCATTTTGTATACCTGATCTACTTACTATGAAATCACATAATTTAAAAAATATTTTTGCATAAAAAAAAAACAACCGACTTCCAAAAATGACACTACAAAGTGAAAAATAACTTTAATTTCGGAAGTCGGTGTCGTTGGGTTCGCATTTTCGTTGTTTGCCACCGACTTCCGAAATTAAAGCTATTTTTCACTTTGTAGTGTTGTTTTTGGAAGTCGTTTGTTTTTTTGTTTTGCAAAAGTTTTTATTTTTCACTTTTTAGTTGTAATTTTTACCAGTAATTTTGGTTTAAAAACCAAACTACTAAACCGTTTTTGATGAAATTTCTATGGGAAATTTACATTAAAAACAACCAAAAAAATAAATAAACCAACAAAAAAAAGACCTGTGCTAGGCCTAAAAGAGATAACGCTGCAATATTTAAAAAATAAATACATATTCTGATAGGACCCAAACAAACAAACGCTTCAGCTTACGGTATACTGTTTAGGAATACGATCATAATGCAATATTCCTAATCAAAATCTATTCAGTGGCGCAAAACCCAATCCGGAACATGCATGCAGACAAACGGACAAAAATTCTAAAACTTATATTTTCGGTATCAGAATCGTACCCACACCTGTTAAAAAATATTCAATGTGCAATTTGACTTTGTTATTATTACAAGCTTTTATTTAGTTTCACCTGCTTTATTATATGTATAATAATCTCTGCATGAGTGTATTGTTTATGAAACTGTGGTATTTCCTTAACAGGTCTAATCGTAGGAGCAATAATTCGCTATGCAGCTAGTACAAATCAAGTTACCTACATCAATGTGCACCCTGCACCGGAAACAAAGTACAATCTATCGGTCCCACCAGACATGCTACGTCTACACTTCCCTGATAAAATGATGTCTTCAGGAGGTGAGTTATGCTATAAATACATCTTAACATCTGACCTTTTATAAAATTTGATATTTCCATTTCTTGTCTGAGTGAACACATTAAAACAAAGGTCAGTTATGCAAAGCTCAGTTTATCTTTGATATAATCTGATATGACAGATGTTGAATCACTATTGAAGTATAATATTTCAAAATCATGTACTGAATCCATGGTAACAGGTTGCGCGTCCATGCCTGCCACACTGTATTCGACCACATTTTAAAATTTGATGCTTTAATTAAAGTAAAATGCTCCATAACTTATAGTAAAATTCATTCTCTGCATACATAATTTAAAATGACATTAAGAATAGCTTGACAATCAATGTCTTTGAGAAGCTTTTTGTTCAACGTTTTTTATCAGTGACATACTTGTAGGCCAAGCAGTAGGTATGGCCTTGTATGTTTTTCTCTCGAATTCCTTATAACGACATTATTTATAATCATCTCGTGTGTACTGTGGAACTAATAAACCTTTTAACAAAAACTTAATAATAATTTATGAACATTTTTTTTTATATGGTTCTATTTTTGTTCATGCAGATGTTCCAGTACCTAACAAAACGTATGCATATAGCTTTAGAGGAGAAATCGTGAACGTGGAGCAGAATGAGATAGATCTTAAGGCAACATTTGATCCTGAGATATTTTTTAATATTATCCTACCACCTATCATATTCCATGCTGGATACTGTCTGAAAAGGGTGAGTGTAATGAGTAAAAAATAAATACTAATAATAAAATTATTTATATTCCTCATAAGCACCTCAGGACATGTTGCCCCCTTGTCACTACGACACATGTGTGCTAGCGACCATTTTCGGGGGCCCATTATTGAGTGTGCAAGTCATCCCCTGCCATTTCATCTGTGAATATTATAATTATCATTGGTCAAGCACGGGACATATTCCTTCCATAGTTCAAGGTGACCGATCCACTATAGCCACCCAAACCCATAGCCCAGTATATTTTTTGTTTGTTTCCATGTTCTGCAATAGTCCTGCACCAACCGGGGGTTGTCTTTGAGTGCACTTGCATGGTGCATACAGCGATAATCGTCGGTTGGTGCCTCCTAATCATTTAAAATTGTGTAAAGGGCCTCTGCGAGTTGGCTTCGGCCCCTAGTACGCCTTTCAAAGGTCCGGGACCCCAGGATCCCGAGATATGTCAAAGACAACTAAAATAATAAATTATTTATTTATTTTTCACTTCAAGACACAAACATCAGTAGTCCTGTCTCTTGTACTAGGAGTTCCTGTATCACAAGAGCCAGACCTCTCAATTTACAGAGAATATGATAAAAAAGCGATAGACAAAAATGAGATTCTTACTGCTGAATAACTGCTAAATTTTATCATTTTTACTGGGCACATAAGTATTCCAGGAAAAGAATATAACAAATTCCATGCAATTTTAACAATAATTAAAGCCATGATGACTACATAATAATATGTTAGTACTTAATTAAATAAATCAATTCTTAATAGAAGAGAATGCTAGCACCTATTAGAGGAAGAACAATGAACAAGTTTTCCTTAATACACAAATATTTATATACTATATATTTATAAACATTAATATACTTAATGTTACACAATAAATTTATTCCTAGTTCAACATACCCTAAAGGAAAATTTTGTCATAAACATTTTAATTAACTATAAATCACTACTACTACTGGGTACAATTCATACTATTTTTTACGTAGAGTTATATACAAACTGCTCTGGGCCCGCGTGTTGTACCATGGCCCAATGCCTCTCGCAGAGGAAGCTTGAGTCCCAGCCGTGGGGTTATGTTAGGCTAATTATGAATATACAACATTTCAGAACTACCTCAGCTGCCTCGTTGGAATATTAGTCGCAAGCTACTGGTGAGCATGAGGTCCTGGGTTCAAATCCCAAGTCGGGCAAAATGTTATTAGGTTTTCGATCTGAAATTTCTCAGTAGCAGCCTGGTGTCTGGATTTGTGCCCGGTTGATGGCAATAAGTTCGTTCCAACATACATGGGACTTAAACATAACTGGCGAAATGTAGGTGTACTATAAGAATACCTCTGCACCCTTCGGGGAATAGTGGCGTGATGTTATGATATGGTCATTTTCCAGAAATATTTCTTCCGTAACCTGGGAGCGATATTGACGTTCGCGATGGTCGGCACGGCGCTGTCGGCACTGGTCATCGGGTCCCTGATGTACGGCTGCGTACAACTGATGCCGGCGTCACTTGGTTCCAGTTTCACTTTCCTCGACACTTTGTACTTCGGTGCGCTTATCTCACCCACCGATCCACTGACTGTACTCGCAATTTTCTCACAACTGAAGGTAATGTAACATTATATCGAACAGTAGTAGATAATGCAAGTAGTCAAATACAGCACCGATCTTAGAGAAGCGTCGGCGCAACTATGGCAGTTAACAAATGAATTCATTAGCCAAACAAATTTTTAATACGTATCTATGCAGAAACTTTAGATAATGTTGAAAGGTAAGCTATACCTATTGAATACATTATATAAGTACCCACTTTGTCTTTACTAGTCTAGTGGCACATTCAGCAAATGTAACTGGCACCGCGCTTTGCGTGGGCCCGCGCTTCGACTTGCAAAAAACACGTCATGCCACTTTTTGTTTTATATCTCCTAAACTTTAGAACCTATAAAACAAACCAAGTTCTATCAAGGGGAATTACATTTTGCTACAGGCCCCGCGCTGTCTTTATCCGGTACTGAGATAGGACAATCATTGTATTAATAGACTTTCAATGTTATTGATAATGATCATTATCAGCAATACATTTTAGTATTTACTAGTGATAGATAAGTTGAGAATGGGTACACTCATATTAACTGAATCATAATGATGTGATAATATGGTAATTGCAAGTTCGTTTATTAGATATCAAATTATAAATAGATAATGTCAAAAATTTAACTACTTACATGATATCATAAAAGTTCATTTACACGAGGAGAGTTTCTCGCATCTCGAGAAGCGAGAATACGAGCATCTTAGGCGAAAATCGCCAGGTTATTGCACTCATGTATCTACACTCACTTTTTAGGGTTCCGTACCCAAAGGGTAAAAACGGGACCCTATTACTAAGACTTCGCTGTCTGTCCGTCCGTCTATCTGTCACCAGGCTGTATCTCAAGAACCGCGATAGCTAGACAGTTGAAATTTTCACAAATTATGTATTTCTGTTGCCGCTATAACAACAAATACTAAAAACAAAATAAAATAAAGCTCCCACACAACAGACGTGACTTTTATAGATAATGGTACGGAATCCTTCGTGCGCGAGTCCGACTCGCACTTGGCCGGTTTTTTTAATAGTACGATTATAATATAACATCCGAGACTTGTCATGTAATTTTATCGAACTGTGATTTAAACATATTTTTTTGTTTACACACACGCTTTTAATTTGGAAAGCAATGCAATTATTGAAAAGCGAAAGGTGAAAGACATACGAATATCGTAGTATACCGTTTAGAAGAGCCAATTTAAAAAAAAAATCTTTATTTGCCTATCCGTGGCGAGTCCTTGTGTAAATGAGCCATTATACTTGGCTATGTTAAAATGGCTAACACTAACATAATACTGTTATAAATAAAATGCTGACATTTTTCGATAGTTTTCGCAGGATATGTATGATATTCGTTTGGCAAATGTAGTGCACAAAAACTGCTGATAGCAAAAACAACGAATGTATTGAAAGCTATGGTTTTATTGCGTCGTTGAAATATAGGAAGACATGTTTTCTTGAAATGATTAAAGTTATACATATACAAGTAAGTACTATCTGAGCCGGTTTCAGCCACTGTTTAGTTTAAAAGAAATCTGATTATTTATAAATTACTTCGTTTTCGCT
Source organism: Apamea anceps (assembly GCA_951799955.1). NCBI lineage: Eukaryota > Metazoa > Arthropoda > Insecta > Lepidoptera > Noctuidae > Apamea > Apamea anceps. Next base: position 9,331,759 of record OX637501.1, read on the forward strand.
TACCGTTCTTTGTGACGTTTATTATTTTCAATTTGCTCTGAGGGTCATAGCGTGATATTAACCTCTAACCTTCCTCAAGAATTAGGCTATCCAAAGCAAAAATGTTTTTTAAATCCGGCTGGTAATTCCAGAGATCAGCGCGTTGAAAGAAAAAAATAATCTAAGTCTTGGGCTTTATTTTTACAATTCGTATAATGTAGTTTGTCGAATACCACGCTATTATCGACGCGATGTAACATTGTGTTCGCCATATTTGCCATATTGATCAGATCTGCTGATTCACGTGTATTTAACTTTTTTTCAAGGTGTTCTCCTATTGTCACACAATCATCAGAAATGTGTCAATATTGTTACAGGTGGACGTTAATCTGTATGCGATGATATTTGGCGAAAGTGTCCTCAATGACGCTGTGGCTCTAGTACTGAGCGGGTAAATATGATAACAATTTTCATTGCAATTTTAGCACTGATTGTATGGTGTATTTTTTAATGATATGGCGGGTGCAGCTCTGTCCCAAAAGGGGAACCGATCCAAATACTGATACTTAACATAATTAGGAAAAACGAAAATTTTATCAGCCCAGGGTATTTTAGGAACAGTCACATGTATTTACCTCGTTGATTTAGTTACTAGTAGGTAGTCACAAGCATGCGATCCCCGAATAGCGCAATGTTATTGAATTTTTCATTTAGAGTGACGACAGACTCGCCTATTACAGTCGACTCATAACAATACTACTGGCGAAACGTGGATTTACATCATAAAGAATTTTATTATGTAAAGAATCAATTTAGGTCTGCATAAAATCATGTTGGTTGTAGTTATTATCTAATAATTAGGTATACTGACTAAACCTGCTTCACTGGTTTGTTTTTATGTTACTAGTGTGACCGTGAAGTAATTTGATACTGAGCCAAGCGCCATTTATGTGGACCTTTGTGATTTGATTACTATACGATATTTATATAAATTAATTTTGTAACTCTTATTAATTATATATTATATTTAACTTTAGAAAAACCTATTAACGTGTTGTGTAAATAGTTTTTAATAACGTATCTATATATACCATTATCAAAAGATAGACGCTTATCAACTGTTACATTTTTCCCTATATTGTTACAGAGCTATACAAAACTATGAGTTGAGGTATTCCAATGATGGCGGATTTGAAATCACTGCGTTCTTGGGAGCGATTGGGGACTTCATAGGGATATTCAGTTTATCCCTTCTGGTTGGCGCTCTGTTGGGCTGCTTGACGGCATTGATATCCTTTTCAATATATCTATAATTTTCGTAGAAACACTTAATATTTATCTGTACAAGGATCTTTTGGCGCGTTGCCAAAATCATAATTAGCGTCGTCATCTTGGTTTTTCAATAGGTAACTTTCACAAAACAATTGGGCTTATTCCGTTTATTTACCTCAAAAAAACGCTCTTAGGAAACGCATGTTCGAGAATCCACCCTAGGCCTAGTTGGATAAACGGAATTTATATGCTTAGGGTAGAGACGGACATGCGTTTCCGCGTATCCACCTTGGGTTGGATTTATTAGGGTGTATAAACGAAATAACCAAATAGTTCCACAAGATGTTTACCAACAGCGCCCGCTCGACGTCATTTGAGCGCTAAAAGATTCATATAGCATGTAAATTGAATTTTAGTTGTTGACTTTCGTGCATGACTTGGAAAAACAACAAGTGCTAAGCTTAAGAGATGACCCCGAAATCTTAAGCGTGACACGTCTGCTGTCTAGTACCAATTATTAGATGTATGACTCACAATATTACACGTGTTCACTAAAATTACAATTAAGGGTAAGGGTCAGTTCATATCGAGACGTAAAATGAAACATTTCGATTTCTTTCTTTGTATACAATATATGCTTTACGTATGCTTTGCCTCGCCGATCGCCACATGTATTTTGCGTGTATATAATAGCAATTCTAAACGCCGGTCGCCCAAAGCAACTTTCGTCGCATCTCTCATCATCATCTGTGTGGTTCTTTCCTCAAAAGACCATTTCAGACACTAATCTACATGGTCCTCACATGATCTGACCTGACTGAGATTGTTTCGTTGTTTCTTCTTAGAGTAGTCTGATAGGAAACCAACCTGATCTAGTTTTTAAAATATTATTGACGTGTAAAAGTATTTATATAAAGCTACTTACGGAAATAAAATCATTTATCGCTTTTATGTGTAGGTATACTGGCCCTAATACTGTGTATAGATAAACGCAATGACTCCTTAACCAACGAGTACATGACGAAGTTCACTCACGTGCGCGAGTGGCCGCTGCTGGAGTCTGCACTCTTCGTGCTCATGTCGTATGCGGCCTTCCTCATCGCTGAAGTCTGCGAGTTGACAGGTAATTTAGAAGTTGATTTAAAATTTTCGACAGGCTACAGGTTGTGAAAAGACCCATCACATATAGCGTTGCCAGGCGTCCCGATAAAGCCGGACATAGGGTAGGCTTTTTGATTGCGTGTCCGGCCAAAATAAACGGTGTCTGGCTTGTCCGGCTTTAGTTAGGCTTTTTACATTTTGCAAACGAGCGAGTGCCGATGACTGATTATGACAATAATCAAAAAAGCTTGATTTTACATACAATTTTTTTGTCGTACCTATTAATACTGAGACACAAAATCCTCAATAATGTAGGGTGTCCGGCCTTTCTACCCAAATGTCCGGTTTGGCGACCTGGCAACCCTAATCACATAGCCGTTAACTATACGCATTCTGTTCATCAAACTAAGCTACATTGAGCAAAAATTGTTGCTGGAAATGACTGTTTTTTTGATGTGAAATATCGCTGTTTACGGCAGCGCACAAAGTTACACACGCAAAACATTGTGTTAATGTGTACATGCAACGGTACAGCACTTGTCTGTTTAAAGTTAAGTTAAAAAACTGACCATCAAGGTCCAGTACAAAAAAAATATCGCAATGACTTAACTAACATTTATCTTAACTAGGTAGGTAGTCGATATCGCGCGGCGTGTCTGTTTACACCCGTTACGTCGCGCGACATCGACTACCTACAACAATGGGGGTTTTGATGGGAATATGTGTAGAGATCGTCTAATCCACTAAAATTTCTATACAAACATTTAAATCTGTATGCAACAAGCTGTGGAGGGACGCGTCATTTTAAATTAGACGATCTATAGCAAAACTTTTCATTTCAATTTTGTTTTACAACGTCCACCGCGTGATGTTTCTCCAAATTCGAGACAGAAAACTCTTTCCCCTTTATTCATAAACGTTGCATAATTTAAATTTACTATTTAATTTTAATAATTTAATTTTTTAAATTTACGTTGCTAATCATTGAGTGTGAATTAAGTACAATTATATGTAAAAACAGTCCGCGTAGTAATATTAGTAAAAATACAGCTGTTTGGGGCTATAGAACTAAGGAGCAGATAAAGAATTATACAAATATGTGCAATAGTAAACTTAAGTTAATAGATTTTCCGGTTGAATTAAGGCAATGTAGCTATAATGTATGTAATTGTGAGAAACATAGATATTATTTAGACAAAATGTATAAGGACATAATAACGTCGCTAACAGACGCTGCCGTCAGCACGTCTGAAACACGGTCTCGCACACAGAGGAAAAAGAGACAAGTGACAGGCTGGAACAAACACGTATGTGAAGCACACAGGGAGGCCAGGAATAAGTTCTTACTCTGGGTTGCTCAGGATAGACCACAATTTGGAACAATATATGAGGAAATGTGTGAAAGTCGTAAAGTATTTAAAGATAGACTAAAATGGTGTCAAAATAATAAGGAACAATTAAAAATGGATATAATTTCAGAATGTCGAGCCTCAAAGAATTTTAGTGACTTTTGGAAAGCAACGAATGATCTAAACCATAAGTCTGGTCTCCCTGTGAGCGTGGACGGTGCGAGTGATAGCGGGGATATAGCTGAACTATTTAGAGAATACTTTGCTGTGAAATCACCACTAGGTCCGGCATCTGGAGATCCTGGGTCTACCATGGCTGGTGACTTGTATAATGTTTCAGCCAAACAAGTACGTCAAATTGTTTGTAGGATGTCTAGGGGCAAGTCACCAGGTCATGATGGACTCAGTATCGAGCATTTGAAATACGCTGGCGTTCATCTGCCACGTGTGCTCGCGATGTTCTTCACTTTATGCTTGAATCACTCGTACCTGCCCTTGGAGCTCATGGAAACGGTTGTTGTACCGATTGTTAAAAACAAAACTGGCGATTTGTCCGATAAGAATAACTACCGGCCAATCTCCTTAGCAACAATCGTGGCTAAGGTTTTGGACAGTGTGCTTGACTCAGAACTAGATAAACACCTTAATATTCATGACGCTCAGTTCGGTTTTCGCGCTGGACTTTCTACTGAAAGCGCAATTCTGAGTCTCAAGCACACTGTACAATACTATACGGAAAGGAATACACCTGTGTATGCATGCTTCCTTGACCTATCCAAAGCATTTGACCTAGTGTCTTATGACGTATTATGGGAAAAACTCAAGAGGACAGGCGTGCCTACACAGGTGCAACGGATTTTTCATTTTTGGTATCAAAACCAGATAAACTCTGTAAGGTGGGCGAACAGCTTCTCCGACGCGTACAGGTTGGAGTGCGGGGTGAGACAAGGTGGTTTGAGTTCTCCCAAGCTCTTCAACTTGTACGTGAATGAGCTTATAGTTGGGCTCAGCAGCACTCGAGTAGGATGCTGGGTTGACGATGTTTGTATGAACAACTTTAGTTATGCTGATGACATGGTGCTGCTGGCCCCAACTGTAAACGCAATGAGACAGTTGCTAGCCATCTGTGAAACATACAGTCATAAGCATGGATTAGTGTATAACTGTAAGAAAAGTGAGTACATGGTTTTCAAGGCCGCCGGTAAGTGTCCGTCATATGTACCTGCGATAAAGCTGAATGGTAGTGAACTGAAGCGGGTGCATCAATTCAAATACCTCGGGCACTACGTTACTGAGGGCCTTGATGACCAAGCTGATATAGAAAGGGAACGTAGGGCATTGGCGGTCAGGAGCAATATGCTGGCCCGCAGGTTTGCGCGTTGTAGTGAACAAGTTAAGGTGACACTATTTAGAGCCTACTGTCAGACCTTCTACACGTGCAGCCTGTGGTTCAGGTATACGCAGAGGACGATCAATGCCCTACGTGTCCAATACAATAATGGATTTAGGATGTTGTTAGGGTTGCCCCGATTTTGTAGTGCCTCTGGTATGTTTGCGGAGGCTAGGGTAGATGGCTTCCATGCCATTGTGCGCAAGCGGCTCGCGTCGTTACTGAGCAGAGTCCGGAGTAGCACTAACAGCATCCTTCAGGTCATTGCTCATAAACAGGACTCAAATATCCTGAAAGAATTTATTCGTGTGCAAACTTTATAACTCTCGCATGTATTTTGATTTATAATATCTATGGACTTAGTCTGAAATAAAGATTTATTATTATTATTATTATTATTATTATAAAGTTAAGTAATGATTAGCGGCTCTATAACAATACATTTTGATGTTTAAACGTCACTTAACTTTAATCATCGTTTATAAATAAACCCCATAGAGAATACGGTTTTGTGGCTCGATACACGAGTACCGATGTGACTCTGCTGCTCGGTCTTACAAATCATTGTCGCAAATCCGTCGTGTCCAATGTATTGTTGTTTAGAAAATGTGTGAATAGTCGCTTCACGTCCTCTGTTCAAAAACAAAAACAGATAAATGCAATACTTGAGAACATTCTCAATTTATAATCCAGAATTCATAATATAATTGCGATAAATGCGAAGAGTATTAAGTATTTTGAGCCTACATTATTTAGTTCAATTGCCTATATAAGTAAGGAAATGAAACAGGATGTCTAAATTGCATTGCGGCTTAGTAAGTCGCACTTCCGCTTAATTGAATGAACAGGTAAAATAGCGGGCCATAACAAACTGGACCTCGCCCCACAATCCTACATAATTCAAAAATGAAGTAATGAACAAAACCAACATTGTTATTCATGAATTCAAGCCAAAGTTTACGTCAAAAAGCATAACGGTGAAAGAAATCTTTTGTCGCGTCTTATCGCTTCGTCAAATACTCAGTTGGTATACAAATTGCGGACTAACCTAGTTCTAATGGTGTCGTTACTAAAGTATTTCTTTCTATTCTGCGGTAAAGTAGACAACGCTGCGGTCACCGCAATTAAAGCATACCATTGTTGTAGGTTTTATGGTGGGCTTAGAAAGTTTATAATCTAAAGATATTGTAGGTATAAACATTAACGAGTACTCTTTTTCCGGTAGGTAAATAACAGTCCTCCTAAAGAACCGAACTAAAAAAAAACAGTCGATTTGTTAACACATCTACTTCTCAGTGAAAACTAAGCGATCAATACTTGGTTCTTTGTATTCTAGGAAGAGATAGTTATCTCGTTACCTTAGTTAGTACGTATCTAATTTCTATTGGGACGAATCTTTAACTTAATAGAGTTTCGGCATAAATTCAACATTTAGGCCCATTTGCTTGCACCCCAAATCACCAAATAGATGCCTACATGTAATTCTAAACGAATTTAAAACATTGTTCTGACGATAGTCAGAACAATGTTTTAAATTCGTTCAAACGATGTTCAAACGATGAAAGAAACAGAACGATAGCGATGTTTCAAATACGTTTTTCGCATAATATATTAAATAGTGATTTGTGGTGCAAGCGGGCTTTAAACGTAGAAGAAGTTTTCTTTTTCCCTACCCCTAATATTATCATAATAATTTACGTCTTTTTCCAGGTGTGGTGGCGGTCCTATTCTGCGGCATATGCCAGGCTCACTACACGTACAACAACCTCTCGTCGGACTCCCGCAACCGCACCAAGCAACTGTTCGAGCTGCTCAACTTCTTGGCGGAGAACTTTATCTTCACATACATCGGCGTGTCTATGTTCACCTTCCCTAAGCATCACTTCGATCCTTGGTTTATCTTCGCTGGATTTGTATCCTTTTGAAACTTTTAAAGTGCTTCAAGAATCGTTTGGCGCCTGAGTGACACTGACAGTGACAATTTCCCAAATGTTTACTAACAAACAACGCAACGCAGGGGGCGTTGTGTTGTTAGTAAACATTTGGGAAATTGTCACTGTCATTGTGTATTGTACAAAACAAGATGGCGGCGTTAGTTTCGATTTTGGTTACGCGCCAATATAACTTGTTGCGTGGTATCGTAGTCTAGCTGTACTAACAGCTCCGCTTGCTTGCATTGGAATCTAGTCTTAGAATCTGTCTCGACTCGGCTTGGGTTCAATTCTCAGATCAAGCATAGTGATATTGGATTTTTTCATCATGAATATCTGAGTAGTAACCCTAATGCGAGATTCGTGACTCACAGGCGTGGAGGTGAGTATAGACTAGAACATTTACTTGTTGTTGTTACAATTTGATTTTGCAAATAAAAGAGCGAAACATTTCGTCGAGCAAGATCACTTTCACGATCACGAAGAGTAAAAGCAAAATAGAAAGGCATTACCTCGAGCACCATGTCGAGCATTCTCAGGAACGTTACATTTCACGGAATTGCTTTTTTTTTCAATTTACCTTTTGCTTGTATTGTACTATTCGTAAGAACGTTACATTACATGGAAATGCTCGAGAAAACGCTCTAGTGTATACTCACCTTTATGTTAGTGTAGCCTGACAAAATATCTAGGTCTGAATTGAAACTAAAAAATCACATAAATCAGACAACTGATTCTCAAGATATATACAATGTGATAGGGGTGGGACTTCTAACCCGTTAAGGCTGAGTACTACATCTAATTTTATCGGCAAAAAAAATAATATGGGGGGTTGAACCCCCTCCAAAAAAATTCAGAAATGATTTTTTTTTCTCACTAAAACATTATCAAACATATGAAAAAAGTAATGAATTAGTTAGCCAAGGTTATTAGCTACCGTTTGTCGTTTTTTTTTTGTTTCTACGACGCATACAACCTTTGATATCACATAAAGTATCAAGCGCGCCGTAGTACATTAAAAAAAAAAAATATAGCCATAATTTTTAGGGGGAGGGGGTTCAACCCCCCATATTATTTTTTTTGTCGATAAAATTAGATGTAGTACTCAGCCTTAACGGGTTAGAAGTCCCACCCCTATCACATTGTATAATAACTCAAAGACAGAGAGATGTTGCGCTTTAGATTAATATGTAGATTGTCAACTTCCGCATCGCGATACAGGACATTGTTATCAAACCTAATCTGATGATCTACAAATCGCAGTATATTAGTAAGATAAAGTGAGATTATTTCAATTCGACATCAATAAAAATGACAAGATAACAATCGAAACGACTATTGTGAATTATGTGTTAAAATTATTAAAATATACGATATGTGTGCGAATTGACTAACAAATGAGTAGGTTACATGAGATACATACTGAATCTGGGGCCTGAATCGTTTAAATTCTGTTTAGAGATTACATGCTATGTAAGAGGAAAATTAAATATTTATCAACTGGCTATCAGCAAGGAGGAAAAGATTGCTTTGGAAACGTACTGTTGTACACTTGGTTTTACCAAAACCACACCTCGTTTGGTTTAGGCAAAACAAAAGTACCTATTATCGATTTGAGACTAATAAAACTGCTACTCTTGTAATTAAAAACTCGTCACGGCGATAAACAAATGTGAAAAAACTTGTCAAAAATGTAGGAAAATTAGAGGTATTTTTGTCAGATTGAGACAGATCAGACTGTCAACTGAGTTCTTAAAATTACGAGAATTGCCCCTCTGAAGCTTTTAAATAATCGCTCTATTCTATTTCTGTGCTCACTCGCGAGGAAAATATTTCGGACATGAAATAAACTGTCCGTCAATTCGATAATACGCGTCTTCATCAAATTTATCATGCTACTTGTGGCACGACCTGGCTCTTGAGCTAGGTCTATTTTAAATCTAATCTAAAGAGGGACTATAAAACTAGTAACTACCAGCTTAGGCTGCCAGCCTCTTGTTATTTATTCGTCAATGATACTTCTTTGATAACGCATGTTTTTATAAAAATTACCTCAATTTCTCCCTACAAGCTCCATTGCAAAAACATCCAGAACATAGATAAATATGCTGCTGGTGTGATTTGATCATGTGTCTGCTATCTGTAGTGTAGGCCAAATATTTGTTTCGTTCTGTAATCGAACTCTCATTCCATTGCGCAAGAGCCAATAATGTCGTGGAATTTTTCATAAACATAGCAACGTTTCTTATAACTAACGAGAGCAAACCTTTTACTTATTTATTTTATAAACTTTATGCACAAGTAAAACAATACTATACAAAGGCGGATTTAATGCCTTAGGCATTTTCTACCAGTCAAACTTATGGTGCAGAGACAAAACATGGCAGATTGGCAGGTGCAATATAAGGGATAGGTAGCTCGAATATAACTATAAAATACAAGAATAAATACTAATAAAAAATGCGTAAGTACATAGAGATAACAAAATAAAATATATTTTTATTTGTGGTCATCAAAACTATGATAATATTCCTAAGCCATATACAGGTAACTTCAGTTCTTGGACGAGCCGTCAACATTTACCCACTGTCGTTCCTACTCAATCTCGGACGAAAACCACCTATACCAATGAACTTCCAACACATGCTGTTCTTCTCAGGTATTGCAATTTAAGTCTTATGTAAACTGTCATAAAAGTCACATGGCTCTCGCTTGTATCTGTAGATAGGGTAATTATTTCAGTGCCAAGGAAAACAATCGGGTAAAGTACTTTGATCACTTCTTAATTCACACTTGGTTTCTTAGTATCCTAAATGAGTACCAATCACATTGGGAAAACTTTCAGAAATCGGAAGTAATTGAAAGAAATGTCGAAGTAGCCAATACTTAACCGAGAGATTACGTTTCCTATATCTTCTTGCTTAATAAAAATCTTAAATTCATTCATTCACTGACAGACCACGCAGAGCCTAAACCGCTGGCTAGAAGCATGAAATTATGCACAAATGTTCCTTTTTTAAGGCTCGGCGCAAACGGGCCACCAGCCATAGCCACCGGTAGCCAGCGACAAGCAGTTTACGCGCTTTTTCATACATTTTGTTGAAACTCGCCGCACACGTGTGGCCGGTGGTGGCCACTCGCTACAGCAGTGTCGGCAACTCGCCACTTGTGGTCGCTGCGGGCCACACAAGACGTTAAAATTGGATGTACCCAATATAGGCGGCGACGGCATTGTCTACGCCGTCTGCGTATTAACAATAACGCGTGCAAACTTTCCGCGTCGGAGTCCATCGTAAGACTGCACAGCTGAGAGCGGGTTATAAAATGTGGCGGCTTCTGAACACCGGTAGCTATCGCTCGCTTCTGACACTTACAAAAGTGGCGGTAGCGCGCGACAGCCACCGGTGGCTGTGGTTGGTGGCCCGTTTGCGCCGAGCCTAACAAAGGTAAAGATTTTTGAAAATTCATCCCCTAAACGGGTTCCATAAGGGATGAATGTTTGTGTGGAAGTTCATCATTTATACCGATGGGAAAGCCCATCGGGGACGGGGACACGGCTTCTACCTTACTAATACCAACGAAAACATTACATTTCTAGGCCTTCGAGGAGCAATGTCCTTCGCCCTAGCCATTCGGAACACAGTGTCGGAAGCGCGGCAGGCCATGTTGACGACTACTTCGTTGATCGTGATAGCGACCGTGGTACTACAGGGCGGGGCCGCCACGCATGCGCTCGCCTATCTACGCATACCTACTGGGTATGTATTAAAGAATATTAATCTGCACATGACCACGATAAGAAGTGTTATTGGTCAAAATTCTCAAAGGAATTCAATGGTAAATTACCGTACATAAAATACGTGCTTTTACGTGGAGTTGCCCTTGGACAATTCAATGGTAAATTATCGTACACAAAATACGTGCTTGGACGTGGAGTTGCGCTTGGACACCAATTCAATAGTAAACTCGCGTTTGACGACTTTGACAAGACTTCTATCTGCTTGATGAAGGCCTTTGTAGGATTCTTTATTGTCCTATTACTCAACTAATGCACATCAAGCTATGCAGTCTTGCAGAAAATGCAATGAACATGGTTTATTTACCTTCTTATCTTTACAAATCTGTTAGTTTTCAGACAATAAACTGAACGATAACTAATCATTTGCAGAGAATCATCAGGCAACGACGAAAATGACGCTCTACCATATCGTGATGTCAGAAGCGTAAGTTTTTACATCATCCTGTAAATAGTACTGTAAACCTTTGGGTTGCATATGAAACTTTGAAACACTTTATAAAGTAGTGCTGGAATTACACTTTTTTCTACTAGTAGTAGACAAAATCATTCACACTATCGATCGGCAAAACAGTTTTCTTAGTATGCATTTCGTCCATATACATTCATTTGTATTTGTCTCTAACGCCCTGCTAAAATGATTTTACTTCTCTTTTGTTAAAACATTTTCTCTTTGGAGATATATTGCAGCAGGCAAAGGGTTTAACAGTAAACATTCTCGTGTTTCTAGTTAAAATTAGTACCTACGTCAACAGCTTATTAATAAATCGTAGAGTACAATAATTTCTTTATTGCTTTCCCTTGTATTTCCTTTATTTTCAACCGCTGCTTTCTGTGTGCCTTATTTTTCTTTTATAACAATCTTTTAACTTACCTACTTCTATTTTCAACTTATACTATTTTAGCCAATTAAATTATTCGAATATAATAACTTAAGTGAGGTCACATTTAAGATTTTGACAAGGACGATCGCCAAAAACAAGTCATTGTCCCAATCGATGCAATAATTATGCTTTTTTAAACAGTTTATCAGGCATGAAAGATAAGTTTATACAAAATATTACCAGAATCACATTGGTCCTCACTTTTAATTATTTTTTATGAGTTTATGACTTACATATAATTTTAGATTTAAGTACGTACATGGCTAAGCATATGACTAAATCCTGTTATAAAAAGAATAGCCTAAATCACTTCATGTAAATTCAGCACAAATGCACATTAACTAATATCCCTAAAGTAGATAGTACCTAAGTAATATTTTGTATAAAACAAGTACATACTAAAGGTCATCGGAGCACTGTAGGGCAGCCGCAGACGCGCACGTATCATTGGCTCGTATTGAACATAACGCACGTTAGAAGCGTGTGATATGGGCAAGCATGTGATTAATAAGACATTATTGTGGCAGCTGTACCAGGCCACGGACTCTGCTGGACCGGTACGTATTCATAGCGCTATGTTTGCACTATACTGGAGCTTTGGATGTTCATACATCGCGCTTTCCATCATCTCGCAGTCGTTTCTCAACCTTTCAAAGTTGTGCAGCGTTTACTTGTGGTAAAGGTTTTGTGTAAAATAACCTTACAAGTTTACCAACATTTTTCTTTACCACCATGACAAGTTATTTTTTTGTAAACAAGTGTGAACTCAACGGTTTGAGAAACGGTGATTCGAAATCTTCTTCAAATACTTTATCTTACTTAGCCATGTCACTTTAAAAACTTTATCTCAGTTAAGCTTGAAAACGTCTTTGAAGGAGATTTATAGTTTTGACTTTTAGTTACAGGGATTCATTCATATCATTATTATATATGAATATATTACACTATATCAGTGTTATTTTTGTGTACCTATCTTTATGTCATAAAATGGAGGATAACTATGAAAGTACAAAACTGCATCCATCGTTCTTAACCGAACACGGCTTTTCCTTTATAAAATAAATAATTCGCCAAAAATGTATATAAGAAATATTTTATACAATTAAGTATTATCATAGAATATCCTCCTTACATAAATCGTCCTGTAAAGGCCATAGTTCTGGCCTTAGCGTTTCATTAACACGTAACTAAGACTGTTTTGTTATTCAGCCCGCTGACATAGGTTTCGGCCTACGTAACTTGGACTCAACGCAACCAGCCAGTTGTGACAGGGCAACAGTAAGACTAATCAATACATGCACGCATTACAAATTCTGCACGAGTCTTACTAAAACATACATACTAACCAAACAGAAGTTTATGTATTACATTACGTTTTTACACTTTATACTCATAGGGATTGTCGGCACATTTCCTTATTTTTAACAAATATCTAACATCTTTTTTAATTTTCTATAGTTACAAACAGCGTTTCAGGGACAGTTTGCAATAATGCACCGTGGCTGAAAACATTTTTGGCAATATTTTCAGTTAATATTTCTATAATTTTATTATCACTATTTTCATAGGGGTTGTCAGCACATATCCTTATTTTTAACAAATATCTAACATTTTTTATAACTTTCTTTAGTAACAAACAGGGTTTCAGGGACAGTTTTCAATAATGCACCGTGGCTGAAAACATTTTTGACAATATTTTTCGATTAATATTTCTATAGTTAATATCACTATTTCTATATTCTGGAATTTTCACGCCACTTATTGAGTAAAAAGCAAAATAAATGCAGATAAAAAATATAAATGTAGTGTTGTGTCGTGCATGAAATTTACTTTTACTTTATTGCTTTGTTTGGTTTCTTTTAATATCTAGAGAGGCCGCATGGTAGTTAAATGGGCTAATGGAGCGAAGGAAGTGATTATGCCTTGGGAACTAAACGGTATCGAAGTATGTCAATATTTTTTATTATATTACTATTTATATGGAATTATTTACCACTCACATGCATGAAATACATGAGCATTATGCAAATAACAACACATCCATGCATGTATTTGGTGAATGTTAATAAATTAATATAAATAATATAATAACTTTAGCGGTTCTTGGATAGATGAGAAAACTACTTTGCATTGTAGCTACCTGCACCCTTCGTATTTAGATGTGTTTTTATTAGTCAAATTTACACTCAAAGTACCTTTTATAGTAATTATTATATTATATCAAGATTGTTTTTAATAGTTCACCTTCTTTCATAATTTAGAAACTCACTTATCCAAGTGCCCACTATATTTATAATATAATACATGTACAGGTTTATAGGTTGTCTTTAATTTCACAGACGGTATCAAAACGAGTTGTTTTATTTGTATGCAGTTTGTTGCCACTTGCAAAAAATAACAAACTAAATATTAAAAACTTTTGAGGCCAACTTGTAAATTATCATTGGTACTTACAATAAATTCCTGGACTATTTTAATTGCTATTGAAAATCGTGTGTTGTTGTTTTCTAACATTGATTTCAGTCTATAAAGTCCATAAAGAAATATTATACTCAATGTATTGTATATTTAATAAACCTTTCTTCTAGCATACCTAATAAGATGACTATAAATTATATTTATTAGGTATCATTGAAACCTCTTATAAGTCTTTATGTATATGTTTACGCAATGTACATATTATAATTTTCCATATTATATTTATATTACCTACTTGTGTATCCGAAATGACATCAATTTTTCGCCTTTGAAACGTCAGGATACGCCCCGCGACCACGGTGATGTTGCTACGGGCCAGAAGGCTCGTCTCGCGCGGCTGTGGGGTGCGGTCGACTCTAAACTGCTGAAACCACTGCTTACCCACGCGCGCCCTCCGCTAACTGAGACCCTGCCAGGCTTCATGAGACCTTTGGCGAGGGTACTTACCACTACTCATCAGTATACGCAGGGGGTAAGTGCAGTTTGAAATTGGTATCATCAAACTTTTATAACTACTGTAATACCAAGTACAATTGAGGTGTTTTGCCCGAACAGACATGATTTGGAAATTAATTTCCAAAGCCTTTGGCTTAACTATGTTGGAGTCGGCTTCCAGTTTAATCGAATGCAGCTGAATACCAGTATTTTACATGGAGCGACTGCCTATCTGACCTCCACAACCCGGTTATTGGGTAACACGATACCCCTTTGTAAGACTGGTTGTCTGAATTTCGGGCTTCTGACGACCCGTAACACCTATCAAGAATGACAGCCGGAACCAACGGCTTAACGTGCTTTCCGAGGCACGGAGGGGTCTCGGTATGAAAAGATGATCACCCATCCACGGACCGACCGCGGCAAGCGCTTAACCTGATCGACCCGTGCGGCTGTTATTATTTAGCCGTAAATTTTGACCTGTCTCATTTGCATTTAACTCCAACGTTCACATTAACACTGGACCGAAATAACTAGAAGTGAATAGTGCAGACCTTTGCCCAACAGTGGAATGCTGTCAGCCTGCATCATCCCACTGTTGCCAGTCGCCATTATTGAACTACGTGGATACGACTCTCCTCATCTGTCCTCAATACTTAAATTATTAAAAACACACTAATTTTTATATTAACATTAAACAGTACACTCTGTGTTCACAGGATAACTCGCTGCGTAGAACTGACTCTGATTCAGACCTATGCATTGATGAACAACATCCTATCCCCGCGAGCATCGACCCACAGGTAAATTTCATAATGTAAACTTTACGTTGTAATTCTGTAAGCTATAATTATCGTCAGGCTTTACACTTCAAGCTTCCAATTTTTATTGGCATGTCGAAATCAATGAGGTGTTGCAATAAAAGATAATGAAATTGTCGTTATATTTTTATGATTATATTTGTTTATGAATAATAAAAATCGTTCTCTTATTGGTATATTTTTCTCGCCATTATTTTAGTTATTACTTCTATTTATTTTACTTATAATATTATGTACTTATACGTATTTGTTTATAAATATTTCATATATTTCCTTTTTTTGGTTGCAGCTATCGATTAACGTTCGGAATGGATATGGGCATGTTTGAGCTTTGTAGCATTAGTGATCCACGGCTGTGATATGAAATTTGCTCTAATAGCATAGAAAAATTTATGATTAATAGGAAATTCCTTTTTAATTATTGCACGCAGCAATTATGGCCAGGACTGGTGGACACAAGGATTTCTGTGGAAGGTATCACTGGTAGCAACATCTAAATACTGACATGTACTCACTTAGTGACTACTTTGATTATAAATACGAAATTAAAAAATTGAGTGCCACAAATTTTGTATAACTAAAATATTAACCATTTTATGTCTTTTTCTGCGCAAATATAAGATTTTAACTGTTTATAACACTTTACAATAAGCGTAGTCACTTATTTCATACGGATACAAAATATTGTATGCCATATCTGATAAATATAAACAGTTAAAGTGTTAGTAAATTAATGTTGTTATGGCCAGTGTGTGCTTAAATCGTAATGTTAACACGAATTCACTATCTGGGTTTAAAATGAATTTGTATTTTAATGTGATAATTATGAGACGTGAATGTAAGATCTGATGATAAACGCTAATTACGAATCCATAGCTGCAATGCAAATAATTATAAAGTTTTAGGCTCGGGAGTCGTATACAAAGCACTCCCGATATATGTAGGTAATGCAATTTATTTTCTATTTGTAGCAACATTATTTCATACTTACTAGAAAGAGAAAAAATATGTTCCATTTGAAGTTTTTCTTTTGTCGTTTGTAAGCTGAATTAATCGCGTAGTGTTTTTAGCACTCTGTTCCTTGAATGTAGCGATAGCTATATTTTACTTCACCAAAATTTCGTACTCCATTCGTGAAAGCGCGACACTAGGTTCACTTCCCAGAGACTAATCTGAAATGTAAGGGCCTTATCACACTAGCGATCTGCGAGCGTCTGCGGGGCGGGGCGGGCGCGCAGCAAATGCGTCGCGAACACGCCGCGGCTGCACAGCGAAGACATCGCGGACGCGTGGCAAATTCGCAACGTTTTCGTCGCGTGTTTGTAACAAGTTAACGACGTACAATACACTCAGTAACAAAATGGATTCCGACGAGGAGACACTGGTATTGGCTTTGTTACTTCGAAGACGCCGGAGACGAAAACGAAAGCATCGAATTCGTTGCCGTCCGCAACGAATTCGCTGCGTGTTCGTTGCGCGCCCGCTCCGCTTTGAGGGCGCTTGCAATCCGCTAGTATGATAATAAGGCCCTAAGTCTTTTGTGTTTGCGTTTTTTTAGTATAGAAGGTTGATAATATTACACCTGTCAGATAAGTCTATGGGATTATAAAACGAACAGCAAGTTTATCTACATGATAAAATATCGCTTCTATTACGAAGTCACTCTTTCATGTTAAACAATCTAGTCTACTATTATGTACCTACTTACTGAATATTGTAAAATTAATGTCGTGCTTGTTTAAAACAATTTGATTAAGATCTTTTTGTTGACCATCAAATGGGCAGTTTATTTAAGTTGCTGGGAAAGGGTAGTTAATCTTATTGAGTTACTTTTGAGTTTTTTTTTTTTTTTTTGTATGAGACCGTAAGTACACACTTCGTACTCCGTGATTGTATTGACGAAATGAAATTATTAGTTACACGTAAAACTAAAATGGTTTCTAAAACCTGATCATTATTTTCTAAAATTAGATCTTTATAAAGAATGTTGAGGAACTTCTGTTTCATGTAAATTGTTACTTTTTTTGCATTTCATGTTGGATAATAGGTAGGTATATATTTTTAATAATGTCCTCTTACACTGCTTTTAGTCGATTCATATCATCATATTTAAATATTTTATAGTATTTTACTGCCTAAAATAATTTGATCTCAGATTGTCAGGATAATATAAAAAGTAACTAAGAATTCCGTATTTTTCAAAATTTTATACTGAATGTTAATGTGTCCTCATTGTTTTGTGTAAAATAAATCTGCTTCGTTTTAAAAACTTAGCAAATTGAATTTCTTTATGTGTATTAAATCTGACCTTAAAACTTGATTTTCATTTGTTATTCCTAAATTATTAATCAACTCTACCTAACATCTGCTGGATAAAACCTTCCCCAAGTTGCTGCACAACCTCCTCGTTTTACATCTTTTTCCTATATAAAACCTGAATTTAAAATAATAACATATTGTTTATTAACCAAACAAAGTATTCATACATTTCCTTAAAACTAATACAAATAAACAAATTACTCCTAAAATTACATAATTTTAAATTTCAGGGTCGATACTGTATTGTAATTTAATTATTAGGTACATATTATTTGGAAAATAAAATGTGAAAACAAAATCAAAAATAAAATAAAATCGAAAACGATTATGTTTGAAATCATAAATGTAGGTATTTATTATTTGATGTTTAGCAAGGGTGTGTGTGCATGAAAATGATCGTGTAAGGGTCTAGGAGGTAGTGTGAAAGTAAAGGTATGAGTGAGGTAGTGAGTATATCTTTGGGTATACACATTTCCTAGTTACAGACACTGGCATTAGGTTTAATAACAAAGTAGTGTATTAATCATGAAATATTATGGTAAAAATAAAACATAATTGATTTAGAACTTATTAATTATTATATTTAATACCTAAATACAAATGTAGAAAAGCTACAAATCATGAGATGAGTTCTTCACTGATTTATGAAGGAGTGTCAGGGCCAATTTGTTTCTTAAGTGTCTGTCTAATTTGTTCAGTGACTTGAAACTTGGGGCCATGTCCTGGTACAATCCAGTCAGCTATATCAGCTACTTTTGACCTGTTCTTCATTTGCTGCACTGGATCCTCACTTCCTGCCTCCAGCCAAATGCTGGGATTTTGAACATCATCAAATCTTTCAAAAAGATCTCCTGGAAACATTAATCATTGTTATATACTACCTCTTTTAACTCCTTCTGAAAAGTCTGTTTATCTGGCAGATACTTTCATACAAATATTGTTCCATTTGGGTAGTAAAATGGTAGATGCCTATCAGGGCAGTGTGAAATAAGCTCTAAACTTTCATATAAAAATAAAATTCATAAGGGTGGTGTTCACTTTATACATACCAACAATCGCCACAGTTGTAGCCTGCATAGATCTGACAAGTACAGTAACATCAGAAAGTGTGTGACCTGGTGTAGGAATCACTCTCACATTCTCATCTATTCTAAGTTCTTCACCTGAAATTAAGGTAAGCATGAACAAGTGTTTTATAATTAAAATATTATTATAGAAGAATAATGGCCCAATACACAAGCACCACTTTTAAGTTGCTGATAAGTATCATGCTTTCACTGTATGGTGTATTACAGAGATTGAAGGACTTGTAGAGCAACTTAAAGTTAAATGGCACTTGAGCAATTGGAATAAATAAATGTTACCTTTATCAAAAGGATGCATGTGATATTCATCTTGAAATGAAACACTGAAGCCGACAATGTGTTTAGCCATCAAGAACAGGTTGTTGTTACCAATGTGATCTGAATGTCCATGAGTGGAAATAACATAGTTTACATCTTCTGGCCTTACATTATTTCTATCTAATGCTGTAACAAAACAAAAAGAAAGCAGAGATAAGTAACTTAAAATCAATTGGGTATTTCCTCTGAAGCATAATACATAGATGCACTTACCATTAATTATTTTCTGGGAATCCCAAGCAGTCATTGTGTCAATAATAACATTGTGGAGTCCTTTTAGTAGTGTGCAACTACAATTTGCTGACATCTGATCTTTTCCGGTCATTACCGAATAACCATCATACAAAACTATAACTTCACTCATTTTGGCTCATAGGTTTACGAATGTTTGACTTCTGAAAATGGGTAAAGTCTCACTGACTATTTAGTTGTTGTTGTTTTTGTAAATAAAAAAGCACAAGACTTTTAAAATGTAAGATAATGAGATAGCTGAGCTAAGTTTATACGATTTCTATGAATGTAAAAAAGATAGAATACAATACAACAATGCATGAAGTTGCACTTGGTTGACACCGGAACATCACCACAGAACAAATATACTCCTAAACATCACTCACTAGCGGTGTGACTAATATATTGGTATTAGTTAAGAGATTAGTAATATTCAATGGATTCACGTATTAGTAATCCGACGAACTCTCGTATGCTAATATTTACTCTGGTGGCTGGGATTCATTTCACTTGTACACGATTGAATTATGTTTTGTGGATCGGATTCACCACAGACTACATAGAGAAGATATTGGGATTCACTCTGCTGCTGGCTGTTCGTGACGGTTCGTGAAGTGAACGAATGCCGAATGGCAACAAACGAACTTATTGTATTGGTTTAACCATCTCATTCATGTGTTACAAGTACCTACGCACGAATGAGACGCATTGATATTTGGACAGATATCGACATACAAGACGTCCATACACTGGAATCACCATTGACTATTGCAATTGCTGAGGTTCAAAGACGATAAAATGTTACCCAGAAATGCGAGCCCGAACGATTGGTGGCATAAATGTATTTTTTTATATCCTAATCTCAGCAAATTATTCAAAAAGCATTGTTGTGTACTGGCAACTTCAGTGCCTTGCGAAAGGATTTTTTCTAAATCTGGAGAGCTGATTTCCGTCCGACGTACTAGGCTATGATCAGAGATAGTTAAAAATGTGATGTTTTTAAATACAAATAAAAAGTTTTTTTTTTGAGGTATTTTTTTTTAATTTATTTTGTTCCCACACCACTACACGGTGTATTAAATTTTATATCATTCATTAGTAACCGTACTAACAATTTAACATTCATTGTCCACCTAGCATTATTAAATACCGAGATACAGTCTATTGAACACTAATTTAATACGGCAGTGATACTTATTATTAGGTCTTAGATAAATATTACTGATACTCAAATATTAGTTAAGATATTATAATATTACTAGACGAATATATTCATATTAGCTAATACTGACAAATATCGGCATTAACCCATCTCTAAACATCACACACACACTTTTTTTTTCCTTCGCACTACTCTGGCAGGCTTAGGTCTTGGACCATACCGCCTCGTCTTCAGTGCTTATTGTTCTTCTTAAGTCAAGAAGAACAATAAGCACAGAGACGAGGCTTTGGCCTTACTTTTGGTCAACAATCTTGACCAAAAGTAACGCCAAAGCCTCGTCTTCAGTTACATCCTTCTTATTCAAAAGTAAGTAAGGCCAAAGCCTCGTCTGCAGTTACATCCTTCTTTTTTTAAGGATTTTTCGATTTTTAAGGATTTCAACTTTCAAGTTGAAATCCTTAAAAATCGAATTTCCCCTGTTTATTTACAGTTTCAACTGTATGTTACATTTTCACACTTAAACCACTGAACTTCTGATTTGGCAAAGAGATAGTTTATCCCGGTAGCATGTTCCCGTGGGATAATTTCCGACATGCACGCAGGCGAAGTCGCGGGCAGAAGCTAGTTGCGTATTAAATATGTTCGTTGTTCAGGTCAATTGGAACATGCATAATAACACCTGTATTTTCCGTAGCGGCTGCTGGAATACTGGCTTTCAATTTATAACTATCCAAAAATTAACGCTGCATTAGCTAAACCAGGACTTTCGAAAATAACAGCAATTTTGTACCGATTCATGCGTAATAATTGTTTTACGCCCTTGTATTTTTGTATTTTTTTATGCTGGTTGAAAGGGACATAATGTCTTTATCACCAATCGGGACTTAGGTCAATAGGTACTTTCTAAAAATACAACATATTCAAAATTGCCTCCGTTTTCAGGATATGACCTAATGTAGTCAGGAATCCTGAATTCCCGATACTTATCGTTTTCAAGTTTCAACTGGTACAGATTCCTCTGAATTGAGGCTCCACCGTCGTCTTCAGAGGACACCAATGGTGGAGTAAAAGACGAACTATCTTCTTTTTTTCTTTTCTTAGGATTCTCTTTCTTCTCCATCATGAGAAAAGCAAGCAAATGAACTTATGAATGACAAAAATAATTATTTGAAAATTTCTTTTAAAAAAGGCGCCCTTTCGTTACGAATGTCCCGCGCTTTTTTCTCACGTACACACACACTCATAATTTGTATCGTTCTGGAACTCAGTTCTTTCAGTTTTCTATTTAAAACATTGATGAGATCTTAAACTTGGCGAAACAAAATCTGCTTAGATAAAGTTTTTAACTGCACAAGATCATTTAAAATTATTAAGTATTACAAACAAATAATTTTAGTAAGTATCACATAGGATTCAAAGGAATATCCAATTTCATAATATCTGAACACAATAGAGTTTCTAAACGACAGGTCTCATCATCTATCCCTGTCTCCCTCCTCAGCTGTCTTTGCCGGTTATTTTTAGGTTAAAATTCTAAAATAAATTGAAGAAACCTGCGGTGGTACATACTTTTGTATGTAGGTTATTTTAAAATTTCATTGTGCGCCATACATTTCTTTATTCATGAAAACTGCGCATTTGGATAATTGTATAAGTCGTGTCATATAATAAATGCAAGTTCTTTGTATGTTCATTGTTTACTCAGGGTTATGAAACAATAAAGTGGATCTCTGTCGCCTCGGGAGCGCCAGTCTTTGTGAACCATGTCAGGAGACGTGCAGCCAAGGAAACGTAAGGATAAGAAAAGGAAGAAAGGTAAGAAATAAGCAAAAAGGGATGAGATGTGGTATGCATACCAATGAGATTTCAATGGCCTTTAATTTGCGTTACAGATGAGTTAGGCGTAGAAGAAGGGCCTCGTGGCACGGCTGCAGCGCTTGGTGAAGGCGACGTGTTTATGCATTCTCCTAATGAACATGGCACTGGTGGACATTGGTGTGCCAAGATCATATTCTTTTCATTACTCGCTGTACTTGTTACTCTTATTGGACTGATCATACTGGAAAACAGAGGTCTTTCAGAATGTTAGTATTATTAAACTGTATAAAACAATTATTTATATTCCTACTAAATAATTCTAGAACCGAGAACAATGTTCAGTCAATCTAAATTCAGTTTATAAAAAAATACTAATTTCCTACTATCAAATCATAAATTGGGAGTTCCAAAGACCTTATGATCTTAAATGAGAATTGTTCTCTTTGTATTTAATTATATTTCATGAAATATTAATGCAATGTGTTTTATAATAACTTTACAGTAGAAGCAAATTCAGTGGAGTCTCGGTATTCAGGAGTGCTAGAAGGTTGGCTAGAAGATGCACCAGACGATGACCACCATGATGAACACACTTTAGAACTGAAGCACCATGTAAGTTTCTAATTAATAAGACAAAACTTAAAAAGTACCTAGAGGTCTTTTGTTTCCAGATTGCTCATTGTATACTGTACTGGTAGCAATTGCCATTTTGATTTTCCATTTTGTCAACTACCTGACATTCATAGGTTTATTTTATAAAAAGTTTCTTTTCAAATATTTTTAAGCTATGATCATAATAGTGAAAGCATCCTAAATATCATTTACCTATTTCATACAGTTCTGTAAGTATTGTAATTTATTTACTATTTAGTAACACTGCTTGCTATTTACTGCTGGATCTGGCAGGTGGAGGAAAGCAACATAACTTGTATTAATTTCATCTGCACAGCAGTGTTTTATCTTAAGCTTATGACCTAGGATGATGAAGAAGCAGATCATGATGATCATAGTCCAGAAATAGATGATGATGACGAAGATGATGTGCACGAAGTTGATGATCATGATGATGATGATGAAGATGGTGATCATGATGAGGGCCACGAAGATGATGATCATGATGATGATGACGAAGCAGATGAGCATGATGATGACGAAGCAGATGAGCATGATGATGATGAAGACGAAGAAGATGATAATGAAGACGAAGGTGACAACCAGGAAGTAGACGATCAAGATGATGATGAACACAAAGAGGATGAACTTGACAATGATCCAGATGATGAAGCTGCCGACCGCGATCAACAAGATGATGATAACAGCGAAGAACAAGATTTAGATGACTCAAATGAGGTGTGATTTCTTTTCAGTCATTAAGTACTTGCTTTTGTGAAGGTTTGAAACTTTGAAATTAGATCTCTATTCTTGTATTGATTCAAACTTTCAACAGGACGATGATAATGAAGAACACGCTTATGGAAAGTATGATGAAAGCGGTGAAGACGAAAAAGATGACGCATATGATGATGATGATGATAATGACGACCTACAGAGGGTAGACGAAAACGACACAGCAGAAGATGATGATGATGAGGAACAAAACGAAAAAACTAATGGCAGTATTGAAAATGGTGATGTAGAAGATGATGAAGACAACAGTGAAGAAAATGAACAGGATGACAATGAAACGCGTGAAAACGAGGTGCAAAGTGTGATGCTTGGCAACATTAAACAATTTTGATTTGATTGGCACTAACAATTAAAGCTTATTTTTCCAAATTTTACATTTAAGATACAAATGTTGCAGTGCGTTTTTAATATGTTATTAGGGATAACAAATAATAACAAATTACTTGGATTGCCACTTACAATATTAAAAATGTATTGCGAGACTACAGTATGGCTTGTTACTGTTATTTTAGTTTTGTTTAATCTTAACAATTGTTTGTGTAACGAAATTCGGTATACTTTTGTATGTGTTTAGAAGATGCTATTTTACTTGGATCCTGTTTCACTGTATAATTGACTGGAATACAATTACCAGCAGCACTAATTTGACTTATGAACACAAACTTTGGGTTACGAAGAAAGTGGAAGCTTCAGAATTTAACCGACTCATAAAACACAAAAAGTCAATTAAGACAAAGCGTCTTCTATTGTTTTTGGCTTTTGTTCTCCATTTCTAATTCAATACTTTAATTTGTAGACATCTTTATAACTGTTGTAGTTTGTGATAGATTCCTTACTATCATTCTGGAGGAGGTAAGGTTTACAATCAAAGAATGTTACAGGAAGAAGAGGAACATGAGGAAGAAGTAGAAGATCTAGGAGTTGCAGTAGAAAGGCTAGAGAAGGAGGTTTCCGATGAAGATGCGTTATCCGTAGAACTACCTGCAGCCGAAGCAGAGGAAGACGATAACAGCGAAGGTAAACCTATAAAAACGGAAATAGAACGGGCTGGAAATTATGAATAGTAACCTGCACGTAACAATCTGACATTAAAAGCGCTTTTCTTTCGGAGCAATAACAACGGTTTTCGTAGTTCAATTGTTCCTGCTTCCTTAAATTTGTTTATTTGCTTTTTTCAGAGGACTCGAGTGAATTAGCTCCCGAGGACGTCGGAGATGTAGATGACGTTGAGGATGCAGTCGATGAAGACGAAGAGTTTTTGGAACCGGACGACATCGTGGAGGCCATTGTAGTACCGAAAGGAAAACCTTTAGTTGAGGTAAGTTATGATGTCAAAACAGACACTGCTTGCGAGATTATTATGCTGTTTGTTCTTTGAAAGAACAAACGACAGTGCAGCGAGCAGTGAGTGGTCCTTAGTGTTACAGTTGAAAGAACTTCTTTCAACTGTAACACTAAGGACCACTCACTGCTTCGTAGTAGCAGTGAATGGTAGAGTTTGCGTGACCCATTGTAATGTTGACTTTCGAATGATTCTCAGCCTAATTTCAACGACTTTTGATTTTGTTATCCAGCAAATTCCTTTTTAGATAGGGCCAAAGAAATAACGAAGACAGTAAACAAAAAACTGTCACATATTAACAAGTTCTCATTCTCTAGGTTGAAGAAGGACCATCCACAATGAAGCCCGCAGACTCTCTCGCCGACGAAGAAGAATACGAGAAACAGCAAGAAGAATTGAGACGCGAGCAGGAACAGGCTTCTCACAGTAAGTTATTTGAACATTATAGGTTACCTGCATGCTTACCCTTAATAATTTGCTTTTTATGTGGCTTTTATTACTGCACCATCTGGAAGTTTTCAGCCAATTCTTTAACACATAATAACCCTCATTTATCACTGCATATTTGAATTCCACTCTTACTTACATTTGGTTTTTGATTTTAAATATTACGAAATAACATTAGAAATAAAATCAGAAATATTATATTTCATAAAAACTATGTAAAAATAAATGTTGTTGAAATTAATTTCTTTTATTTCGACCCATTTGCTTTAGTCGTGCTAAGAATAAGATTATTTAATATTTTCTTTATTTTTTGTTATTATGACACGGGACTCACAAACACATACCTAATTTATTTTTCTTAATTTTAATATTTCTCTTTGTTTTGTACTTTTTGTTTCTGTGTTGTAATGCTTGTTATGTAATTCAAAACGTATTAATATTTTAAGGGATTGAAAGTCGGGTTTTGTATTGTTAAACATAAAAGAATATCTTGAGTAAATTTTGGATAAAGACGCGTAAAATTGTATCAAATTTAGTAGATTGTTTTACCGTTACTCTATAATGATCATCTCATATTAGTTACATTTTTTAACATCTGTTTAACACACACACGCGCAACGGTTAGTTATTACATTTGTCGCTAAATTAATTTCATCTGTAAATTGACAGAGACTTCGCAAAAGTTGTAGGATTGCATACTTATTCTTCTTTCATTTATACAGAGTTAAATTAAATTAACTAGTGAAAATTTACAACCGGGAAGTGTAGCGATATCAAATCGATGAAATGGTAAAACAGAGAAAAAAGTACTTTTCCAAACTTATTATTTCTTCTACTCCGTTGAGCCTGAGGAGTTGTACAGTTACTTAGAAGTTTATAAGGCTTATCATATTTTTATATCGATCTGTGAAGTTTCGCCCATTAATTTAGTTTGACTCTTGAAGGTGGAAAGGGCTTTGCAATTAGCCCACATCTAAAATAGAATCTCTCGCAGTTGTCATTCCGGCGCTATTTCAGTTTCCTAAAAATACCTGAAAGACAAAGGACCTTTCTTTAGGCTCAGCTTAAGCATTGTTTTTTTTTAATATTTATATATAAATACGGGGCGTTTAAAGACGGCGTACGCAACACAAAGACAGAATCGTGTCGGCTTTTATGCATACTGTACTCAAATTGTATATGAATGAATTAGGGTACTACCAAGCGCCCTCATATTTTATTACTGATGCAACACACGCGTCGCGTAATGGTAAAATGCATACTTGGACAATTAAGGCGTTACGGACATTTGTGTTGTCGCAATAAAGGCGTTGTGGCGTTTTCCTCACTATAGGCGTTCCCAGTCGTCTGCTCAGATACACATGGCTAACGCGTGTGCCACGTGTGTTGCAGTGTGGCTGAAGCTGGTGGTGGGTGGCGCGCTGCTCGTCGCCACACACGCGGTCGTGCGCCGCGCCACTGCCCCGCGTGGTGCGTACACACTACCTACTAACTAAACAACCTTATTGACTTATAGACCATCGCTTTCAACCAAATATAACAAGCAGACATATGAGACATTTCAGTTTTGTCTCTGGGATGGCAAAGCACTACAGATGCCCATAGGCGGTGGCGGTCACCACTGAACATAAGGTGGACCGTCAGCTGGTTTGCCGTCCAATAACATAAAAAATATATAAAGACTCCAGGTTTTGAAACTAGGTTGTTTAAAAAAGCTGTGTAGTCGCCTATTAGATGATATCATAGAAAATGCCACAGTATAACAAAAGTGTTTTAAATTCTTTTCAAAATATAAGTGCTTACCTATGTCTATTGTTTGGGTAGCAACAGGCTTATTGGAATTTCTATTAAAAGAAAATGGAATTTCGATTAAAAAAATGCTTACCTACTGCCCTATTAGAATCCAATCGTTATTACTTGGAACAACTCCAATAAAGCTTATCTATTTATATTTGACAAGTGTATTAAATTATCAGCCATTAGAAAATATATTACTCAGATACGAATTAAGCTTTTAATGCAATACCTATTACAATGAGAATAAACTCATTTCACTTTTAGCATGACTCTCTTTTACTATATACTATTACTACTCTCTACTACTATATTCCAAACGATGGAGCTATTCAGTGTAGCATGCAGCCAGTTAGGGATTGTGAAGTGCATATTCATAATATGGTAGTCAGAAAATGAAATTGAATTTTCATAACAGATGATACTGCAGCAAGTGACGAGCACGCTAGTAGGGAGGAAACACCAGTCATTGATCGACGTATGACTCTCATTATATCTGAAGAAGAAGTCGCAGCTGGTAGGAAACATTTCTTACACATATTAAATACACTAATCGCACCTCGAACCTTTCATAACTAGTTTTTTTACGTGCTTCAGCAATACCAAGTGAAGTTGTTGAAGAAATTGAACCAATATTGGAAGAAACATTGCATGAAAAGATTTCTTCTGTAGTTAAATCTGCTGCAACTCACAAAGAAGAAAGCGAGGACGAGGAGGTTGAGGAAGAAGAAGAAAACGACGACGAACTAGTAATCGACACTAAGGTAAGACCGGAACTAATATTGTAAACCTTTAAAACGTATCATGCTTACAAATAAACGTAATGTAAGAACATAACCCACAGGATGTACCGGCGAAAAAACCCGCGAAAGACAAAGAACTGTACAGCGATGATGAAGAAGAGGAAGAAGAAGAAATTGTGAAGAAAGTAGTAAAGGAGCCTCCGAAACAAAGCGCACCCGTTCAAAAGACAGCCGCGCCAGAGGCCGACGATGATGTACCTGATGACGTAGAAATAATTGACGAAGAACAAATTGAGGAAGAATTAGAGGAAGAAGATGATGAGGAAGAAGAAATATCGGATGTAGATGATGCTGAGCTTCTCAGTCGACTGGAAGCTAAATACGGACGTCTACCCGAACCGGAGCGGCCCGGACAAAAACACAGTAAACACGACTGTATGCGCGTGACCGCTTGCTCGAGTAGACTCGCTGTTGGCTTCATCATTCTAACCACTTAACATTCCCTAGCATGAACTAACAGTAACGTGAGTGGATATGAATTCAAATTTTTAATAATCGTACTTATTTTTTGCTCTCCACATTTTAAGTGTTTCTGTTTTTAGAATGAGTTCTATATTCATGATTACGTAGTTTTTGCTCCCGATAGATGATAAATCTTGCGACGATATCACTACTCATCATACATATGAGAAAGTTTTATAGAATAAAGCATTGAGATACATTTGCAAACCAATCTATTACACCAGATCCATTAATGACAGATCCTATTCTATTCTATGTAACTCTATGAAAAGTTTAACAGGCGGCAATGTCGCCATCTACGGAATCGTTTTCATAGAGTTATATAGAAACCAGAGGTGTCGATGCGGTCTGTCATAGCGATTGGTGGCTTTGCCACTGTAATTTGTGGTCGCGGTCGCCGTCGACACTGGAGGCACCTTGATGTGTTAGATAAATGGCATTATGCGTTTGGTTTTAAAACCATACATTTTCAATTTTCAGAAGATGGTGGGAACAGTATAGAGGACGACTGGCCGGGAGAGCCCAGTGAACAGTACTGGCGCGAGCAGCTCGACCAAGCTGAAGAAGAGTTGCGCCAGGTGAGTCTTTAGTAAAGTTGAAGATTTGTGAAAAAAGTCGATATGATAAAAATCATAACTCACTGAAAGACAACGCACAACTAAAGAATGAAATTTTTCATAAGAATAAAGAAAGTGAGCACTTAGGAAGGATTTTTGAAGATTAATCCTCTAAAGGGGTTAAATTGGGTATGAAAGTTTGTAACTTTTAAAGTTATAAACTTGGAATTTGGTATAGACAACGAATTTGGACTTCTGTTTAATACTAAAATACAACTATTTTATTACAAGGCTTATGAGAAGTTATAGATGGGAAATCGCATTGCGCACACGGCGAATGTAGAATAAAGATAAACGAGTAGGTAGATACTTGTTGGTGTATTCTCAGTACTTACTATTTCGAATGATTTGATTAAAACAAAAAAAAAACTATTAAGGATACAATCCTTAATAGTTTTTTTGAATTGCACGTAACAATGTTTTAACTAGCATGCTACTCAGGTGTGATTTTTTCTAAAAGCTTATGGCTTTGCTCGCATCACATAACACCACAATGAATACACCAACAATCATCAGATTTTTTTTTCGTAGTTACACTACACCATTGTTAGCGGCGTACAGAATACACCTTCTCTCCAATTTCCATTTCTATAATGTTTATAGTCTCCGAGTAAAATGGCTGTGTCGCATCCGGACAGACGGACATGGCGAAATTATGAGGGTTCCGTTTTTACCATTAACTACGAAACCTTAAAAACTGGGTAGGTATGTGAACTTTCAGAAAAATTCTCATGAAACAATTCAATCAAATTCCAGGAGTGGCTCGACTAACTTATTTTATTTTTTGCATCCAAAATTCGCATCTATCATACTTTGCTCGTTGTGCCATTTTCCTATCGACTCGTCGGCGGACAGTCGGGCTGCATCCCGCGCCCGCACCCCGCGCGGGACCCCCGGCGTCCGACGACGACATCGACTCCCTCTAGAGTAGGAGCGGTTGCTCACCTTTGAAACACGAAGTGGGAATCAAATTAACTGTAAATGTGCTGGCAACCCACGTGGCCAAAGCCTTGTGTAACGACAGTTTTCAATCTCATTTTCGGGTTGAATTTGCTTCCAACTACGTTGTATGCGGGTGAGCGGCTGTTGTGTGTGCGTGTGTGTGAGTGTATCGTGTACTAACGTGCGGAGGGCGAGTGGAGCGCGGCGAGTCAGCGCGCAGGCGCCGAGCGACTGAAGGGAAGCGCGCGCGCACGCTGGGTGCTCGCGCGGGCGGTCGACGCCGAGGCCGAGGCGAGGCGAGATAACCGTCTGCTCACAAAAGCCATCACTTCTTATCTTGACGTGCTCAAAATGAACGAACGGCTTACCGACAACAGGCTACTTGAGGTCGCCTATCGAACCCTTGACAGAATACGATTTAGAGGTAAGTTTAATTCCGTCACCAATTCAATATTTTTCTTAAATGTGTTTGTGGGGAAAATAAAGTGGTCATGTGTGTTTGTTCTCAGGTAATTATTTAAGTGCGGAACCCGTCTACAGGTTGCTGATTCGAAGATTTCCTGATGTTGTCGACTACCACAACAACTTAACGGTGTCTTTCCTTATGGCTAACAGGTTGCTTTAAAATTTTAAATAAATAACACTGGATAGGATACTGAGTTATTATAAAAATAGCTAAGAAAATCAAATCCTTGTTTCTGTTTCAGGGTTGACCTCGCGGAACAAGTCATAAAAGAAACTCTTCAGAAGTGGCCTGAAGATCGCTTCGCCCTAGCCCACCATGGCTTTGTTCTGAAAACTAAACATAACCGTGTCGAGGAGGCAGTTGAGGCTTTCCAAAAAGCTTTGGCTGGAGACATCGGGCCCGCGACCGAACCCCGGTTCTACTACCATCTAGGAGACTCGCTCCTCTTACTGGGTCGATACTCTGAAGCCCATGAAATTCACAAGCGAGGAGCAGCTCTGGGACACTTTTTGTCGCCCTCGCAACGTTCTCTGTATAATGTTGAACGACTAAAAAGTCAACCATGGTGGAATATAGAGCAGACTCCGTACTCAAAGTTGGCTCGTGAGCTAGAAAAATCCTGGAAGGAAATTTTGAAGGAAGGAGAAACAGCTAAAGCTTTATATGAAAAGGAGAAAGAAGGGTTGAAAGAGCGAGGAGAATGGTCGCAACTGGACTTGTTCGTTCGGGGCCAAGAAGTCCCAAATAGATGTAAAAGGGCACCGGTAACGTGTTCCATCGTACGTTCGGAGGTGGCCGCAGCAGGCTGCCGGCGCGGCCAGGTCAAGTTCAGCGCCATGGAGGCCGGCACACACGTACGACCTCACGTCGGACCCACCAACTGTCGGTTACGAATGCACTTAGGTCTCAGCAATACCAAAGATACTTACCTAAGAGTGGATCGAGAAACCAGGTAAAATATTAACTTTATACGCATGTAAATAAAGTTGATTTCAGAATGAGTACTATTAAAATAGTCATATAAATATTTGAAATTGTAGCGCAAACTAAAAAAAAACTAGGCTTACACTTAAAGTTTTATTTTAAACACATTTGTTTTTTTAATTGGTAAGTAAATCGCCAAAGCAGTAGGTATAATTATTATGTAATTGATTATTAGTTTTCTAACTGACAATAATCTCGAATCAAAAAATGTCGCGCGACATATAAACTGAACGGAGCTCACACATTGTATTCTCTTATGCTAATTACAGTGTTTTATTTACAGACAATGGCAAGTGGGAAAGACGTTGATGTTCGACGATAGTTTCGAGCACGAGGTGTGGCACAACGGCACCGGCACGCGGCTGGTGCTCATCGTCGACGTGTGGCACCCCGCGCTCACAGCCGCCGAGCGACGCACGTTGCCACCCATCTGAGCACGTTCCTTAGGCACCTGTCCCACCGCCGGCGATTAACGAGATGCGAGTAGAGCTAGCAACTAAAAACAGTTAACAAGCAGCGCGTGCGCAGCGGCCAGACTTGAGTCTCTCAGCGAGGGTTCTGCCCGCCAACCAAACGTCGCTGAGCGAGCTTTGATAGTTCTTATCGCTGCGACAAACGAGTACTCGCCGGCGGTGTGAACAGTCAGCGATCAACTATTATATATGCATCTCTTTTACTTACACAGAACCTACAATGTTTTGTACGTTTCTTAAGCGAGAAAGCTGTTGATATCTAGTCGCTCCCTCGTCGGCGGTAGGACAGGTGTTTAGTATGCACGCCCCTTTACTGTACCCATATCAACTAATATAGAATAAGCATAAGGCAAAAAAGTCGCACTGCGAAAATATTTTTAATGTAAGAATGAAGACTAATACTTTAAAAGTCATTGTAATGAAGAAACTAGTCAATTTGATACGGCGATAAATTGCGTAGCATTTAGTGTCATGTTGGTTCCGCACGAGAAACTTTGAATTTCCTTTAGAATCTCCTTTACACGTTATAATTTATTATGTTCGTAACTTGTACAATAAAATTAATAAACATTGTCCAATCTATGGTATGACGTACCATAAATCCAAAAAAGCAGTTTACTCATATCTACAAAATAAAACTTACGATGAGACAGAAAAGTTTCACACATCACACAACAGCATAAATAAAAAATAAGCATTAAAATCACCATTACTCTTACACAGGCAAACACAGGCACACACAACCTTCTCCTTCCTTTTTATCCTTTTATATTAACCTTAGCTACACTATGTCACCATTAATAACAAAATTGTAGTAGAAGACTAGTGTTAAGCCACATCTGTGTACAATTTAATTATAATACCCAATGGGGACAGGCACTGTACTCCCTTATTCAGGTTATTCTATAACCTAGCTGGGAGTGCAGCACCTCACCGCCATTCAAGTTGTTTTAGTACACTAATTTGTCAACCCTGTAAATTACCATGTACTACAATGCTGTTAGTAAATCTTTTTATCTCTGAAGTCTGTCGTAATTAAGATCTGTTTGGATTTATGTTCAAAACTTCGTGAACTGGAAGTTAATAGTCGGTTTTGCATATTATGTTAATGCATTTGTATTGAATGTAACTAACAACTTCATTATCCATTTATTTTAATCCTAATAATAGTCTACTTATGTTTCTTGAATCATGTCTCTGTAGATAGTCGGCAATTTTAACAACGTTACTGTAAAAAAATACTTAGTTCAGACAGTCGATTGGTTATTACGTGACCAGTAAGTATTTAATATTACCTTGTGATATATTTTTGCGATCTTATATTTGTAGCTGTTAAGATTTATGTTAAGAATAAAATTCCAATGCTCGATATGAGTTGCTTTTTTATATTTTTGTTCCCACTGAAGCGGAGCGGAGATGTAGCATAAGCAAAATCAGCCTATAATGTTCCCACTGCTGGAAAACAGGCCACTCCTCTCGGTGGGAGGGAGACTAAAGCCGGGTATTCATTGGGCAACATTTGTTAATAAACACTGTTTATAAACAAAGGTGATGAAACATTGTTTCTTTCATTGTCACTTCGAGCGGAGAGCAAGACGAAACATCTAGTTTATAAGCAAAAATCAACAGGTGTGGACGTGTTGCGCGAGTTTATTAACAGCACAGAGCATCACTACCTCCTCGGAATTAACAATTTGCTATTATTACATTTTTTAATTGGTACGCCTATAAATTACGAAATCGACTGTTGTGGTTGGGCTGCGACGCAACACACCCATAAACAGTTTAATAACAAATGCTGCCTAATGAATACCCGGTTTTATTTATATTGGTTCATATCCACATCGCGCGCGGGAATTGACCAATCACAGACAAGGACTCTCTTCCTTTTTGTGATTAGTCGATTCCAGCTGATTCTTCGCTTCGCTCGTCCCCGCTTATAGATGGTAAGAAGTGCACCAAATAAAATACAATATTTCCTTAGTAGGTGTATATTTGGTATAAAAATTACCAGACAGTCTGGTTCAAATATAACCTATAACTTATTCTCTTAACCTAATAAAGCTCGTTGTAATCTAATTAATTGCTAGGTACAAAATTGGTCCATAATCATCAAGACTGTATAGTAAAATTCGATTATTTTAATCATAGACAATTATTCGAAGTCCGTATTAAATAGAGATAATCATGAGATTCTAGTTTATTACTAACTTGGACGGAAGTATACACCTTGTAAATTCCCATAACAGTATAAAATAATGAATCTTACCTGCTCAAAAGCTTTTATATTATTAACACCTTATCTTGGTGTACCTAATCTACTGAACTAGAAGAATATGTCAAATAATATTTTATGCTCTGCAGCTTGCGTCAGGAATGTTGCCATTGGAATGTTAACAGGGGAGGACAATGTTGTCTGGAATATACAAACTTTCTTGTGCACATATTAATAAGTATAAACTAAGCCACTGGGCATCAACTGGGCCAGTGGGCAGTAATATCATCAACAGTGTTCTAATCTAAATCTAGTCTCAGATTTGAATGACAATATTCTTGTGATATTATGGTAAACTAACCTATTTCTGGCAGAAAGTTAATACTAACACTTCCATTAAAGCTAATGTCTTGATAAAGTAATAACAATGACTTAAAATATCCTCGCCTAAAACCCAATTTAATAATAATCATTTTGAAACAATTTCAAAACTAGTTAAAAGTAATTCGTATAAAATCACATTCACATTACAATTCATTCATTCGTTCATAAACACACCACTTGATGGCAATTATTTTTTCGATATTCTTAAATATAAATCAGAACTTAATAACTACAGTAAACAAAAAGTTCAATGTTTCAATTTTCGACTACCGAATATCATCACAAGAGTAAGGCACTTAAGTACTCTGCAAGTATTTAGGACTTAGACATTACGGTGCTATATTCAGTTGTAATGGTCATTAGTAGGCTGGTAAGCGGGCGGGCCGGGCGCCTGCGGCGTGGCGCGCGCGCTGTACGGAGGCGCGGGCGGCGGCGGCGTCTGCCACGCGCCCTCGCCGTACGCGCCTCCGTACACGTACGACGGAGACTCGCAAGGAGTTATATTGTCCGCTCTATTATCGTAAGTCGGCGCGGTCTCATAATTTCGCTCAATATTATCATAGGACCCAATGTTCGATTCATACTTCCTCGGTGGGTTTGGTTCGTTGTACGGCCCGACGACGTCGTAGCCGGATTTCATACTGCTGCGTCCTATGGTGTTATACCTATTATTAGTTACTATAGGAACAGATTCGACAGGAGGGGGTGGGTCGTAAGCGTCTTCTAAACAAGGAACGTTTTCCCTTTCTGCTGTGTGATATGAAACTGGGCGTGCCGCGTGGAAATTAGAGTATGACGAGTGTGCTGACGTCGGACGAGACGCTCTTGCCTCACGCGGCAACGAAGCGTTAGACGATAAATATCCAGCATTTCTGTATGAACGACGTGATCTGCGCACTGAGGAGTTGTTTCCTCGGGAACCTGAACGACGTTTGACTCGGCGGGGTGTCATTGGTTTCATTGAAGTTTCGCTGATGTTTGTTTCTGTAGGACTCAATTCAATCGTATACACTGGACGACGCGACATTGTTCCTTTATCTGTGAAGATATTATGCGCATGAGCATGATTTTTTGTGTCACATATAAATTCCATTAAAATTAGCATTTATTTTACCTGCTGATGGCTTTCGCTTCTTAAATGATCGATAAGCCAAAAGTATAGCGAGGGGTAATGCCGTGGCGGCAAAAATTGCGGCAACTGTCGACTGTCCCAACTCGACATGGTCCCACTGCATGAAGCAGCCCTCAACGCGTGTCGGCCGCCAGGTGCCAGGTCCGTCCACTTCATCCCAGACTGGCTGACATCCCCAACCGTTACTCTCCCACCAGCTTACACTGCCTGTACTCAAGGATAACAAGCCACTGTCCTGCAAATATGTATGAACAGTTTAATTAAATCTTTTATTGTAATAAGACAACACATAACATCACGCCCGTTTTACTGCCAGAAAGATTGGGCCGAGGTATACCTATACTCTATAGTACATCCACATTTCCGGCAGTTATTTTTGAGTCCCGTGTAATAGAGGGTGAGCAACAAAAATATTCATTGAATATACATACCCGATTCAAAGATCCTAAATTTAGGTAGTAGCAAATCAGGAATACATTCCAAACCAGCCACATAAAACTCCATATTGCATACTGTAACAAATAACAAGATTTTGTAACAATTACTTATAGAGAATACTTTTAAAACAAAATCCAAGTAAAACAGTTTTGAAAAGTATTATGTACAGTGGAACAACGTAATTAGTTTACATCTTATATGTGTGGGTGAAGTCACGGTTATGCACACAAACACTAAATAAATCGAGCGAGCTCTGTGTTTAGTAGTGTGCGTATGGCACGATAGTAATCATTCATCGATATTAGAATAAGATATAATATTTCGCATTATATTACTATAGTGACCTTAGCGCAATGGCTATCGTCTTTGGTCAGTGAACGAGAAGTCGTAAGTTCAAATTCTGTTCAAACCATGTGTGCAGCAAATATCTTTTATTTTTGTATTCATTATTTTGTTAAAACATTACTTAAAAGTTGAATTTATAACGATTCGATCCTGTTCATAGGTGAGTAATGAAGTTTTCAACGTTTGAGACAGCCACGGAACTCTCAGGTCATTTTATTATGACTGTTTAGGAAATAACTACCGAAAATTAAAAAAAAAATGTTTTCAAGCACCCTATTTTATAAAAAATGAGCGTTCTTTGTTATTAGTCTACAAGTGTTTGCATTACCTACTGAGTTTATTGATTGCTATTCGTATTCGTATGCAGATTTATTTCTGTGGATCCAACATTTATCAATGTTAAAAAAGGCAAAGATCGGTGTTCTGCATGAGAAAAACGTATCTATATGTGAAATTGCAAGGCGCCTAATGATATCGGTGAATAACAGTTTGATATTATACCTACTTCAACTTAACTAACTCGTCTCACCTTTCAATGTTTACCTAAGAATAAATGAATGCAACTGAAGTGCAATACTTACCATAGTTATTAATATAGGTAAATTATCATAAATATAGTTTTTTTATGTCTAAGATTTTTATTTTAATAATTTTTAGTTTATTTCGTATTAAAAGTTGATAAATATTATTTTTATTATTAAAGTTAATAAATTTCAAAACACAGATGATTATGATAAAATTAACTTGGTCTAGCCCATTTTTGTCCCACTACGGCACGGGCCTTTAGACAGATTAAAGAAAAGCCTCCCTAAATAAAAATAGATTATTATGTTTACTAATGTCAGTGTATATTTAAAACATATAGGTAAGTAATATTAATTAGGTATATATCACAGTATATAAATATAGTAGGTATATATATTTATTTGTAACTAGCTTCTGCCCGCGGCTTCGCCCGCGTGGATGTCGGAAATTATCCCACGGGAACGTGCTAACAGGATAAAATGTATGTGCACCAGGATGCCATCTATCTCGCGGGCCCTTTGTGGCTAATTACAATAGAAAACCAATTGTGTCTCATTAATGGTGATTAAGAGGGTACCTATATGATATCTTTACCTAAGTACCTACCTAATTAAAAAAATAAATAAACTCAATAACAGAAAATAAAATACCTACCTACCTAAATAAACCTATTTATGACGATAACTAATCTAAACTCAATCATCATCTGCCTAGCCTTTTCCCAACTATGTTCAGGGCCGGCTTCCAGTCTAACCGGATGCAGCTGAATACCAGTATTTTACATGGAGCGACTGCCTATCTGACCTCCACAACCCAGTTATTGGGTAATACGATACCCTTGGTACGACTGGTTGTCAGACTTTCGGGCTTCTGACTACCCGTAACGACTGTCAAAGATCCACGAATGACAGCCGGGACCAACGGCTTAACGTGCTTTCCGAGGCACGGAGGTGTCTCGGTATGTAAAGATGGTCACCCATCCACAGACCGACCGCGGCAAGCGTAGCTTAACCTGACCGATCGACCTGTGCGGCTGTTATTATTTAGCCACGGGCCCTTCAATCTAAACTCAATAAATAAGCAAAATCTCTAAAAACTAATATCTATACGAATGACTATCCTACCCACAGAAATCTTAATAATAAGGCAATAGAAATGCTATAGTACTAAATTTTATATCGGGACGAGTGTCGCCGGGTCACAGCTACTACTACATAAACAAAAAATAGATACACAATTACACCTACAAATGCACTTTGCATTGCTGCTACAAAATAAAACTTTATTCGATGACATTACGCAATATTTTTGATAAACGCATAATGTCAGGGGGCGCGACTCCTGCAGCCAATAAGAAACGTGTGCGAAAAGCGTAAAATGATATTGCGTGCTCACTCTCACTTAAGAATAGTGCAGTGCAAACTATTACGAGCTGATATCGATAAATTATATTTTTCCGTTGAGTGTTAATAATCTCCAAGGAGTCCAGCAACAATACATAATTAATTTTATTGAAAGTATTTCTTTCGTCAACGCCCTTTTAGACGATTTATTTATGAGGAAATGGAATACAATAAAACAATAAGTGTTTGTATATAATAAACAATGAATTGCCATACGTCAACTGTTGGTACAGCTGATTTAACCAAAGTCCGTCTTTTTGTCGACGAGTTAAATTGTTCATTTATGAAATGAACAGAACAAATTCTGTTATTGTTTGTCGGGAACCAATTTCTTTTTCCAGTAGCAGATATCCATTTGTCTTTAATATCTGGATCTTTTGGGAACCTGTAATAAAAGCATTGGATAAAGTAAACAGATGCATACAAATTATGTAAATTCTGTAATGATTATCTTTACAATATGAAAATTTGTATACTTAATTATTTTGACATGAAAAAAGCATTTGATAAATCTTGAAAACGTCCTTGTATTATATAAAAGGATACTCAACGCAGACTGCTTTTTAACTTACCCACGTACATAACAATAATAAGCCTTCCTCCTATTAATTTTCTGAATGAGAAAGTAGTTTAAAAATACGAATTAATAGTTAATCGTTACAAAAATTGGTTTGTAAACTATTTATGGTGCGTTTGTTTAGGTGACTAAAAAAAGGTAAACAATCTTGGTATGTCTTTTTATATTAAAGTAGTCGTATAAAATACATACGAAGGATAATTAAATTTAGTTTATTACCTAATATTAATTTAGGTAAATACCTAATTGTAAACATTTTTAGATACAATTTTTAAACAACTTTTAGATAAAAAGACATACCAAGATTGTTTACCTTTTTTTAATTACCTAAACAAACGCACCATAGTTAGAAAGAAAACAAACACAGTGAAAACTGAAAATGAAAAAGGTACATCTCATATTTAAATATTAAAAAACAAAACATGATACATTCCAATTTGGTAAAACGAAGTATTAAGCTGAACGTAAATAATTATCGATACAGAATAGTAGTAGCACGTCACTAAATTGCGGCCAACTCATGCGGCTTGTACCTAGAATTTACGCAAACGGCGATTTTTGTTTATTGCGTATGACTATAATTTCATTGCTGCTTTTAGCAGTAGTAATAGTAGACATGAATAAGCTTAAGCGTTAATGGTTATTGATTTGACAAAAAAATCGTTTTTTGTGATAAATCGTAGTAGTGATAGTGAAAATATTTGATTTGTCTATATTTGCTAAAAAACGACAATATTTCAAAAATTAAGTACTTACATATGAAATGTTATTCCTTTATTTGTTAAGTTACAAGTTTTGGACGAGTTTCCGCAGTTGGATATGCTGCAAAACACCATGTTTACCTCTCCGCGTCTCAAATAACACAAGAAACCGCAACAAACGCTCCGCATGCACTTGTGTCCTCCAACACATAAGCGCGGCGACAAGGTCACGCGTCTATGCGACTTCTATTGCCTTATTATTAAGATTTCTGTGATCCTACCTAACAGTATTATAAAATAACCTACGGTCACTACGTACACTATCAAATATACTACCTATACTTTAAAATTAAAATCTATACCTACGACTTATATAAAAATAAACCTAAATAACTCTAAAAAGTAAAAGGAATAAAAATGAACTCCACTGCGTGTAGGGTTACCATATGTAAATAGAGGGATGCCTGTCTATGGTACCTAAAATGCCTGAATTTTCAGAAAAATGCCTGTCTAAAGCAAAACGCTATAGGTAATAAGTAAAAGTCAACAGATAATAATGAAGAAGGATATTTATTACTGATATTTGTCAGAGGACATTATTTTTTTTAATAGTTCTTTGCTTGCATTTATGAAAGCGCGATGCGCGCGCGGGCGCGGAATTTAAAAATGCCTATCTCAGACCAATGCCGGCCGCACGCCTGTCTAAACCTTAAAATGCCTGTCAAATGCGGCAAACGCCTGTCATATGGTAACCCTAACTGCGTGTGACCTAACCTACGACAAACTTATTATTTGCGGTTGGTACAGTAATCGGGTCTAGGGATCGAACCGCAAAATTAAGTTTGTTTTTTATTGTATATACTTTTCCGGGATAAAAAGTACCTAGTGTGGTGCCCAGGATATTAAAGAATAATTATACCAAGTTTCATCGTAATCGAACCGGTAGTTTTTGCGTGATGCCTGAACAAACAGACAGACAGATAGACAGACAGACAGACAAAAATTTTTTTAATCACATTTTTGGGTTCGGTGTCGGTCTAGTAACACCCCCTGCCATTTATTTTTTTGTTATTTTCAATGTACAGAATTTTCACTGCTACAGATTTATTATAAGTACTAGCTGACCCGCGCCCACTTCGTTGGGCGGTAAACATTTTAACTTGTGATGAAATTATGAGTGTGGTTCGGTTAGTATTGAGTGCTATCGTGCTCTGACTGTAACTGCCCGCTGTCTTTCTGTTGCTAGGCGTTGCGCATGCTCAGCGCTAGATTCCCGAGCATACGGGCCTGCGATGTTCTCACTCTTTGGTTAGCGAGCCGCTGCGAGCGCTCAGCGCTAGTCTCCCTATCCCTTGTTGCTGAGACATGCTGCCTTAAATCATTGAGACGCTGCGCACGGTCAGCGCTCGATTCCCGAGCACGGGCCTGCGATGTTCTCGCGCTTTGGCTAGCGAGCCGCTGCGAGCGCTCAGCGCTAGACTCCCTATCCCTTGTTGCAGAGACATGCTGCGCTGTGCACGTTCAGCGCTAGATTCCCGAGCACGGACCTGCGATGTTAGCAAGCCGCTGTGAACGCTCGGAGCTAGATTCCCCAGCGCGTGCTTGCGAAATATTTTCTCTATTCCTCGAGAGGCGCTGATGATTTTCAAGAGCAGACTCTTCCGTACGGGTACGGCGTACTCGAGCTGCTCTTGTCTGGGATGTCTGACGGAAAAGTTGTGATTTCCTTTTAGGCATGATAAACAATCGCTGAAACTGTCCGATATCCCAAAAACAGAAATACCACAGCTTCGAACGCGAGGAATGAGAACGAAGTAGTGTTTGTGTTTTAAGAAACCGAGCAACCAAGACAATTTTGAAGACCAACAACGACATCCAACCAACCGCGTACAACACACCTACCTAACGACGAAAGTTAAATTTAATAATAACTGGAGAGGGTCATTAATCCGCGGAATCTTTACACCGCGATTCAGAAAAATGAAGTAATTGCATAACGCCATCTATGGGTAAATAGATAAAACGTCCGTACAAAGCATGTTCTAATGCGGTTCGTGAATGGACGGCGGCATTTTGCGATTTAGTAATTTTATATTATCTTCGAAACTATTTAACCAATTGACATACTATTTTGGGCAAATCGTATCTCTATGATGTTCTTGTGATCAAAATAATATTTTTTTCGATAAGCTTTAATATTTTGTTGTTTAAAAAATCGTCCGAAGGTAAGTACATCGAAAAATACTTTTTTTAACACATAAAAGCTACTATATCTGCTAAAATATAAAAGATAGAAATATGGTGTCGCGGCCTTTTTTGTAGAACTATTCAAAGCGGACCAGTTTGCTATACATTGTTTTCAATTATATACAACTGTCAAAGCAGCGCATGCAAATAACTCTGTTGTAAGAGCTATTTTTTTCCGCCTGGCTAGACAAAAATTGAGGTAGTTCGGCTAATATGCATGATATCTTTATAGTTTATAGCCTATAGCACTCACGAATAATGTAGCTTTCTACCATTAAAACAATTTTTAAAATTGGTTCATTACTTCCGGAGATTACCCCCTACATACAAACTTACAAACAATTACCTCTTTATAATATTAGTATAGATAATAATAGCTATTATTATAGGTAAGTATTTTAAATACTGTTTTGTTTTGTATCCACAGAGGAGAACCGTGCAGTTATGGGTTCGCTGATATGCGGATTCAGGAGACGTAGAACATCTTCGATGTGGGCCAAAACTAAAGGCAAATTCATCGGCTTGACACCACGACATCATCGTGGCAAGGCACAAGGCTGATCTCTTCTTGTCCACCCGCGTAACAGAGACAGCACACAATGTGTGCTTACAAACTGTGAGAAATCACCTACATTCAGCTGGTTTACGTTGCAGTGAGCCAGCGCGGAAGATTTTGCTGTCCACTGCGCATCGACAAAACCGACTACAGTTTGCTACGTCATACATTAATTTTGATTGGGAGAACAATATGGTGATAGAAAACGAAGGTTTGCCGACTACACGACTACATTAGTAGTCGAATTTATTTTTATTAGTAGGCGACTGTGAACCTTATTTTTATGCAAATAATGTTCATATTTGTTAAGCGAATGTGAATAAATACTAACCTTATCATTATTTAGGTATACCGCCGTAATCCTCTTTAAATTTTTAGACAACAACTCGTATTATTGAAAGTCTGGTGAAGTGATGTTATTGTTATGCGGTTAGAAGTTGTCATAATTTCTTACCAATAAATCTAACATTTTGATCCACTTCACCTCTAATTTTACTTTGTTTCAATTTATATACCTACCTACTTTGACAAACTATTTACGTCCATCCTTAACCAACAAAAAGCTTCGTAGTTTATCAGTTCATAAGTCAGTATCAGTTTATCAGTTTTTCTTTGTCAAAAAAAACTGATAAACAACAGTGTTTTATTCATTTGAACGTCTAGTATAAATAGCTAAAGAATGTATATTATGTTTAAAACCAGTTTGCATTAAATCATTGTATCGGCAACACAAGTTTTTTTTGCTAACATACAGCCTACACCAAATTGAACCTTAAAACAACCATTGTAAAGAAGGAACACATTGGAAGAAGCAATAAGCTCGCTTATTCCAACCAATACCAATGAATACCTAATAAAAAAATAAAATCTAATATATAAAATTCTCGTGTCACAGTTTTCGTTGCCATACTCCTCCGAAACGGCTTGACCGATTTTGATGAAATTTTTTGTGCTTATCCGGTATCTATGAGAATCGGCCAACATCTATTTTTCATCCCCCTAAATGTTAGGGGTAGTCCACCCCTAAATTTTTTTTTTTATTTTTTAGACAAAATTTTTAATTTCTATTTTTTTATGATACAACATACAAAAATACATACATTCCTCAATTTTCACCCTTCTACGATCAACCCTTATTTTTTAATAGCCATTTTAATAATTTAATCATTTTTCCTCTCCGGTCGAAAACTGATCAATCGTCATTTGAAGTAGGGTAGGAGTAGTGTAGGAGTAGGTTAGGAGTAGGGTAGGAGTAGTGTAGGAGTAGGTTAGGTTAGGAGTAGGGTAGAAGTAGTGTAGAAGTAGGGTAGGAGTAGGGT
The DNA here is from genome assembly GCA_951799955.1 of Apamea anceps. NCBI lineage: Eukaryota > Metazoa > Arthropoda > Insecta > Lepidoptera > Noctuidae > Apamea > Apamea anceps. Next base: position 9,375,707 of record OX637501.1, read on the forward strand.
AGAAGTAGGGTAGGTGTAGGGTAGGAGTAGGGTAGAAGTAGGGTAGGAGTAGGGTAGGGGGTAGGACACCACGTGAACGAAGTAGCGCCGGGCAGCTAGAAATAATTTATATGGCAAAACAACGTTTGTCGGGTCAGCTAGTTACTTTATTGGTTTTATTTAAAGTTTTTTGCTTGAGTGATTTTTTGACCACAAAATTAATTTAATAAAAAACAAAAGTAAAAAGCAGAAAAAAAATTCCTCAGTTGGGATCAAACTCACGTCGTCTAGCTTAGATCAGTAACTATCGCAGGCGCTTACACCACTGAGCTATGGGAACTTTGTTATATCAGACTAAAATATGGGCTCATATTCCTTCATTGTGAACCCATTTATTTTATCTTTAACCGCGTATTATTACGTATACCCACACAATAATAATGACAGTTACCGATGTATGTGCGATGTAAACTAATTAAATGGGCCCAGTGTACTAGGATAATTTAAGTAATTTGCATAAAATTATGACGATCAACACCTTGTGCTTAATTGGTCGAAGGACACTGAACAAGACAATAAAAGTTTTATTGTTATTATGCCTATGGGCGTTTAGTGTCTCTCCAGTCAGTGTTAATTAGAAAATCATTTATTTTGAATTTATTTTTTAACATAATAAATGCTTGAATATCATTGAGCTTCTACACACACACACTAGTAAAAAGTTTTAATATTCATAAAACTTGTGTGAACATCAGCACACTTTTACAAGCTTTTATTTAACTTGCGATGTATGTATGTATGTTCGTGTGGACTCTTGCAACTCAATTTGGAAGCAGATATCTTCAACCGATTGAGCTGAAATTTTGCATGCATGTGTAAATTGGAAGACAATGCAAAATTATTACGACATGGAGCTGATCTGATGATGGAGCTGGAAGATGGCCATAGGAACTCGGTAATTAAACGACACAACCCCATTGAGTTTGGGCTCGTATGATTCGTCTTGACGAGTACTTTGGTGTTAAATGGTAACCAGGGTCTGATGGTGGAGCTGGAAGATGGCCATAGGAACTCAGTAATTAATCGACGCAACCCCATCGAGTTTGGGCTCGTTTGATTCGTCTTAACGAGTACTTTGGTGCTAGATGGTAACTAGAGATTGCAAACCGGGCCCATCCGGGCCCGGTGCCCCTTTAAGCACCCACCGGGCCCGGCCATTCTTACCGAGTCCGGTCACCGGACCCGGTAAGTAATTCCTCGGATAAAATTATCTGGCGTGGCGTTGGAAAACACAGTCCTTAGTAAAAAGATTAGTCGTAAGATTTCATAACAAGTTCTTATAAATAAACAGATAGAGACTGCTGTGAAGGTCCCTAGGAGCAATTTGGGAGCTTTTCACAGTACTGTTTCTTTCCAACTCAAAACACTAGGAAGTGACAGGTCGGTGTTTTTGGGTTGCTTTGTGACTTCGAGATTTGCTGATTCTCAGCCTAAATCCAATAACCTTTATTTTGTACTAGCTGCGCACTTAATAGCCAAAGTTTAAGAAAAAACATAATACTTTTAGCAAATAAGAATTTGTCTTGTTTATACCAAAGCTACCAAAGTTTATCTATCTATCTAATCTAAGTTGTTATGATGACACATTTACTACTTCAAGCTGCGTTATTAGTCTCTTATTTTAATACTATGTTTTCAAATAGACACTATAAGGAGTAAAGAGCTTGTTTAAACTTATAAAAATTAATAATTACTAATACTAATGTTACTTTTCCGTCTATAAGTAAAGTAATCAATTCTGTATTAAGGTGGATGCTTCAAAGTAGCCCGCGAAATTCAAATTTTCTTACATTTTTTGCAATTTGCTGGTCAGTACTAAGTTGTACGTTGATTAAAATATGATTCGCGGCCGTAACAAATATGTATTTATAGAATTGTAATCATTAAAGTCATCAACACAACTCTCTAAGATCAAGTAATCCTACTGAATGACTATTTCATGAAATCTTGACATTTTAGGATTATGCTAACTTAACAAGTTGTATTGTATTACTGATTCTAATAATTATAATTCTGTAAATACATATTTGTTACGGCCGCGAATCATATTTTAATCAATGTAAAACTTAGTACTGACCAGCAAATTGCAAAAAACGTTAAAAATAAAATTAAAAGAAAAAATAAAAACTTTTTAAAAACAAGCTTTTATTACTTATTAATAAAAGAGGAAATAATTTGAACCTGATAAGAAATAAATAAAAGCGGATTTTGATGGAGAATTAAAGAACATCCATAACACAATTTAATACACTTTTATTTATTTCTTATAAGATAAAAATTATTTTTAATTTTTTAGTCCTTTTTATTAATAAGTAATAAAAGCTTGTTTTTAAAAGTTTTTTTTTTCTTTTTTAATAATAAGCAATACTGTATGGCAGAGTAAGGAGCTCCACGGACGCTTTTACCGGGCCCTACAGGGACCGATGTAGATTTACTAGCGTCCGTAGCCTGGCTGCATTTTGGTGACCTCTTTGGAGAAGCCGAAGGTTTTGTCTGTGCAATTATGGACGAAGTTATGATGACGAACAATTACCGGAGATTTATTGTGAAAGACGGCACGGTTGACATCTGTCGGACATGCCACCGGCCGGGAGAATCAATCAGGCATATTATCTCCGGGTGTTCTCGTCTAGCTAACGGAGAGTACTTGCATAGAGACAACCTTGTAGCCAGGATAATCCATCAGCAACTTGCTCTGAAATACAGCCTTGTGGAATCTGAGGTGCCGTACTACAAGTATGTGCCCGACCCAGTTCTCGAAAATGGAAATATCACATTGTACTGGGATCGGTCCATCATCACTGACAGGACTATTGTTGCCAATAAGCCTGATATAGTGGTGGTGGATCGATCAGAGTGGCGCGCAATGATTGTTGACATAACTGTCCCGCATGATGAGAACCTCGTGAAAGCCGAGAAAGATAAACAAATCATGTATCTTGACTTGGCTCGCGAGGTTGTCGACATGTGGCATGTGGACTCAGCAATCATTGTGCCGACAGTTGTGTCAGCCAGTGGCTTAATAGCCAAGAGCCTCGACCAACACCTGAGGAGGCTCTCATTGGGCAGCTGGATCAAGGGCTTGATTCAGAAAGCGGTACTTCTGGACACGGCTCGCATTGTCAGGAAGTTCCTCTCTCTGGAGCCCTGACCACCGGTAGCTTGGACCCTGTTCCCGATACCGGTGGGCTACTACCTTTTATATTTTTAAATGTCTTTTTTTTATCCTTTTGTTTATAAAAATATTTAAAAATGTAATTTGTAAGTATTTAAGTGAAATAAAGGAGCAATACTGTTGTATATGTATAAAACAGCCTTTTAGTAAAAAAAAATAAGTCCGATCAATAAAGCAGGTAGATCAAGAGCTCAATATTAAAAGCATTACTAATAGACACTAGACATATTTTAAGGAGATCCACTCTCTGGAGCCTAGATTATTTAAAGTTACACGCTACAATTTAAAGTAGAGGAGATTGACACTATCGCGTCAATCTCCTCTACTTTAAATTGTAGCGTGTATGTATATTATGATAAGTCAAGAAAAACTTGAAAAGGGAAATATGAAAATAATAATTCTAACGAATGTTAGAGATAGTTGAAGTTCGATAAAATTTGTTACATAATGTTGTTGATACACATGGTGAAAGCGAGAGAACAAAGTAGGTCACTTCAACATCATGGGCTACTATAATGGTTACTGATAAACTTACTGCTAGAAGATATTTCGTGATATATTGCACTGCTCCAAATGATCCAAATATTATCAAAAGTATGTTAGTGAAGTTTGCAATAATTGGTAGCCACATATATCCCAGGAAATCAAACACTTGCCGCTGTATTGTGATGATCTGTAATAACAACAGTAGCATTAGTAACCAGACTAACTCTCAATGTATGATTCATTTATGATATCACATCATTAGAATCTACAAGATTCATATTGGAGGTCATCAATCTTTAAGTTTTCTGAGATCTAAGTCATCTTAACCTTTATGTCATCAAAAATGAAAAATCAAACGGGCATTTTGGAAGAAGTTATTAGTATAATTATCTTATCTTATATTATAATACGCATACGATAGCAAACTCTAGCAAATATCAAACAAAAAACCATACCAATTCTAAAATACAGACGATCAACAGTAATGTTCTTAGACCACAAACTGCCATTTCGACGAGATATTTGACTGAATACTATTTTTTTTTTAGTTATTCACTAAATATATGGGCACATTTTAAATATTTACTTTTTAAGTCATTTTATTACAACTAAAAAATAAACATTTGATTAAAATAATTTTGTCCTGTGTCCATCAAAGAAAAGTTTAACCACAAATAGTGTTGTACCATTTTAATAAAGTTCGCAGACGTTAAAAATTAACAACTCGACTAACGAATATTTTATTTTAGATAATCTCACAGTAAATAAACATACTTCTCGTCAGATTAACCTACAATATTAATCAAACGTAGGGTTTCCGAGTTTGATTCATCAACCGTCGTCGGTGACGAGCAAAAGATCACATCACATCAATACTTATCATCAATTTATGATCTCAAGTAATTAAAATAGTGAGTATTTTGACAATTTTTTACTAAACGCGACCCTTTGCTCTCTTGATTTGAATGAAGGTGAATACCCCTTCTTTCTTCCCTGTACTGTTTCTTATTTATAAAATCTTTATGTCCAGAGTGCCAGTGACTTTAGTTACGGCGACTCGCTAGCAATTTCAAAATCTCACGTCCACACAGATTTTGACAACTGAATAACTGATAATGTAACTAGCGATGTCAAAATCTTTAGGATAACATTCATTGACGGTTCTACGTTCTGCGCTCACCCTACAGTGCCTTCCATGCGACCGGGGAGGATTTGTCTACCTGCTACCTAACCCCTTTGTTTGGCCTATTTGTTCAGCGAGGACACGGGCATATCGCGCCATTAATATCCAACGGGAAAGTAGCCCAATGGGTACATCATATCGGAGATCTGTCTAGGAAGCCCACGAAATTCAAAGAATAATAGTGACTAACTTTATTAAAATCATTTAGTAAAATGATACGACTGTTGTATAAACAACGTAAACCTGTTTTACGTTACGTAAAATATTTGGATTTCACGGGCTACATTGAAGGAATCGCTCATTATGCGACTGATAACTCACGTCATCACGTGCGTCCGGCACATGGCAGATGCTGGACGTGCTGGCCAAATACAACCGCCGAGGGGGCAAAACGATGACTGAATTCCATACTCGTGACAGTGAGATTTTAAATTCGGTAATTGGCGAATTCACCATCGAGTCGACCGATGAACAAACATCAAAGTCGCTGCGTGTGTAACTAGCTTAATGCCTCTACCAGACACAAAAATTAAAATTAGTCGATTTCGTACTAGACATCTCTATGGACGTAGTATGTTGATTGTATTGATCGGGGGTTTACTCATCATAATTTGAATTTCGCGAATACCTCAGTGTCTGCCTTAACTTGTAACTTGTGATTTTTTTGTGGAAAGCAGTAATTGGTATGTATGAATAATTATTTTAATTCATATTCACGAATTCATTCGCAAGTAGAAAGTCTAACAGAAATACCGGTAACCTCACTGACTTGTTCGTATTTGCAGAAAAATCGAAATGGCGACTGAAACATTAATCCCATTAGAATCAAATCCTGAGGTAATGAACAAGTTTCTGCAGAAATTAGGAGTACCTGGTCAATGGGGTGTCGTAGATGTTATGGGTTTAGAACCAGAAATGCTCTCCTGGGTGCCTCGTCCTGTGCTCTCTGTCATGCTTCTCTTCCCAGTTTCTGATGCTTATGAAGAACATAAACAAAAAGAAGAAAGCGACATTCTGTCTAAAGGTCAAGAAATTTCCAACAATATTTTTTATATGAAACAGTTCATCAGTAATGCCTGCGGCACTGTGGCTCTTGTGCACAGTGTTGCTAATAATACAGACAAAATAGAGCTGGCTGAAGGGCACATGAAGACATTTCTAGATGAAGCCAAAGACATGGATGCTTCCTCTCGAGGAAAATTATTAGAAAAGTGTGAGGGTATTATTAAAGCCCACAAGGAATTAGCTCAGGAAGGACAAACTAATACTCCCAGTGCTGACGAGCCTGTGAATCATCACTTTATTACGTTTGTTCACAAGGATGGCTTTCTGTATGAATTGGATGGACGTAAGGCTTTCCCTGTCAACCACGGTCCCACTACACCTGATTCTCTACTAGAAGATGCTGCTAAGATATGCAAGGAGTTCATGGCTCGTGATCCTAATGAAGTGCGTTTTACAGTGATCGCACTGGCAGCTTCTGACTAATGTGTCAATGTTTAGGTTTGAGCACACTACAGCAATTTGCAGGCTGTAGTGTATATTGAGCTCTGCTTCATATATAAGCTTAAAATTACTCTCATGTTGGATAAAAAAAAAAGGTGCAATGCAAGCTTTTGTGATACTTAATATAAAGTATTTATTTTGAATAACTTCGTAATAAATTTGTCAATATAATGTGTGTTTTATTAATACACTGACCAACAGATGTTGCCCTATCCAATTCCAAATTTCAATTTACATAGAATAAAGAGTAAGTATGCAGTAAAACTCGAAAAAAAAAAAGAACAAAGAACGTCCAGGATAATTTCATTTATTGAAACGTCTGTTCCTGTAGGTTTGGCAACAGGTAAACCACTGAGTGATACCACTGAAGCAAGACTTAATAATTGGTAATTTTATGTAATCTATTGCTTCATTGGCTTCAGTTGGTAATTATTTCTCAAGTGTCTTGTATGATTTCAAATATTGCTGATCTTGTTATGGTAAAGGGATTATACCACTTTCCCCACCAAGCTGTCCCACTGTAATAGTTATTTGCTGAATTTTTTTTCAAACTATGTTTTATAATCACCCTTTTTACTGTCGTAAGTTTTCACCGTAATATTTTATTAAATTCAACAGTGGGCAATCCCTAGTAGGTATAATGAACTCACTCTGCGAGTGTAATTTGCCCTACCAAAATCAATTAGTGTGGGGGCTACCCTGACGCTTTCGCGAACATATTTCGGATGTGACTGTACTAAGTAGGTATTGTGTTTAGGTATCATAATAAATAGGCTGCGCAGCGTCACGCGCCGCTAAACACTGGTCACGCGAGGATTTTGGCTTCAATAAAAACAAATACAAGTATTATCGCCACCGGCGCGTATCGTGGTTTTTTTTCTCAACTCGTACATCCTATCCACAGACTTATATTGGCTAGACGACGCAAGTGTATGTACTTCGCGTGTAAAAAGGGAGTAAAATTGACTTCCTTCAGCGTCATTTCTAATCAGTCCGCGCTCGAACGTTCTTGATGCCAGACGTCAAACAAAAACTAAAAAATGCCAAATTGTGCGGTATTGAGCTGTAAAAACTACACAAAAAAAGTGGGACGAGACAGTGGAAACGTTTCCTTTCAGCGGTAAGTCATTTTGTTATTAAATTATGTGTTTTTTATTGCAAATTCAATTATTTTGTGTTCATTGTGGTCGTACAATGAACATTATGCAACTGAGTGTATCGAATAATTCATGATACATTGCCGTTTTTAGTTACAAGGCTTACATATATATATGACTTGTCTGTTAAAACACGCAATGAAAATTAAAATGATCGATATTTTCACTTATCGCTCAGCTTCGTGGTACAGTAGCTATTCTCATTTTTCTGTCAAATAAAGCAAATAGTGTTGTACACACAGTTTGTTCTCGATTCTAATCGATTTTGGAAACAGAGGAATGATAATGTTTGCGTTGGGTATTTTGTGACATGTAATTTTTTTTTACTGCAATGTTTCAATTTAGTGATTTTGTTTAGAATATTATTAATTATATTTACAGATTTCCAAGTGATCCCAAAGTTAAATTATCACTGTTATCTTGCAAAAATCGATTAGTAGGTACTCGTTTCATTCTAAATGTAACGGGTCGGAAAATGTGGACGTCTTGACGCTGATATTAGAATTATTTAATAGTTAATTTCGTGTTACAGGACATTCACCAGCCGTCTACGTCAAATGAGGATACATCGTGTAACTTGAAGAGCGGCGAACTTAAACAATAACATGCAAGCGGAGGGGTGCGCGCGCACGCGACTTCTCGATCCAAAGAGTACTGGCGGACGAGCGAGACGAAACGCGGATCGTTTTGAATCGTTTACTCGCGGACAGGGAGTTCCCATCACTAAATCGCTCATGTGACGTCACAGTAGGTAGAAAAATAATGGCACGCTTGGTTTCTATACAGACGATGAGACTTGCGTTATCTAGCCAATATAAGTCTGTGATCCTATCCTACCAAATCAACATAAATATTGAATTGACTACCGTGTCTATTGTATTGTAACGATAAGACCCTACTTATGTTCGTGTTTAATATAAATCCCATAGATTTATAGTGTAGGTAAGTACTGCCATATGACAAAATACTGAGATTCCTAAGCTGCAAGAAAAAAATTCTATAAAATAATAATAATTATTATTATAATTAATTATTATTATTCTATAATATAATTCTATATTCTATTTTATTATATTTCTTTTATTCCGGGCCAGTATGTCGAACGAAAATTATCGCAAAATCTGCTATGATTGGTTGAATGTGTTATCAACAGCCAATCACAGCAGTTTACGCATGCTTGATAATTGGACACAAATCTGCGTTAATTTTCATTCGAGAAACTGGCCCTAAGTTAGGTAAGAACCATACGGAGTTTGAGTTGAGTTGGAAATTCAGAAAATAGTAGGTAGGTATTTTCATGGAATCATGAAAAAATAAATTGGATTGACATGCTAATCTGAAAGTTTAGGTATATATTTTTCTGTTAAAGTATATAATCTATATCTCTTTACATAGGTAGTATAAAACAAAGTGGCTTTTCGTGTCTGTCTGATCGCTTACATCTTTGAAACTACACAATGGATTTTAATGCGGTTTTCACCAACATTAGAACATTTATTCTGGAAGGTTTAGGTGTATGATACATTAGATACATATTAACATTTCTGCTTATAATCATTGATATATTAAAAGGAAAGATACGTTACGCGCTAACATCACAATCAGAAAACCTGGACTCGGTGCACGACTACATGCACCGAAACTCACATATCTATGATCAGTGTCATCACAGTCGCAAACCTACAGTCACTGATAGACAAGGATAGAGATAAGAGCCAGCGCTGCCGTGCGAGCGAAATCACGCTAGCCGCCGAATGATGCCGAAATGAACGATGCCTATCGATATAATTAATCGCTCTCACAAACATGGCGAAGCAAACATTAAATATTATTGTAATTTTCAACAAATTAACATTTTTGGCTGTAATTACGAGTGGTAAGTAATCCCGTGTGTCTTATTTTTCTTCCTTGTGTTATTAAAAGACTGTTTAGCTGCACAAGAAGTCATTTTGATGCGTACTTATAAAAAAAACTGAAATTATTAAGGTGTGTGATCACAACGATGTTCCGTGCGCGACGGAGAGCCAACTACGGGCAATCACTTAGTTGTGTAGGACCAGGCGCTGGGACTAAGTCCCGGTTCTACGCTTTTAATACATCAATGCTTATAATAAATATTGCCAGCACAAACTCCTTAAATAAGTACATGAAAATGTAACAATATTACATAAATATACAGTAGCACCTACATTTTACTTTCATAACACAGTTACAATCTTAACAAATAATAATACAGGGTCTTTTTTGAGATGGGACTTCAGGGCTGGCTTTTAGGCGCACTCCTAAAAGAACGCGATTTCGCGACGATCGTAAATTTGCTCGATAGTTGTTCGTACGAACTACGAACCCGCGATCGAATAAATGTCATTAAATATTGTTTTTTTTATTAGATTCTATTTTATCGGGCTTTTGTCGCGTAATCGCGTTTCGATAGGATCCCTTGTCCTAAGAGACAAATAAATTGTGAATTTTTATAACTGATATTTTCTTATAGAATAGAGTTCGATATATATATATATATAACCAAGAAGCTTTTATATTAAAAAAAAAACCAATAAATGCAGTTTTTATTTTCTCCAAAATCGATCTCTTTGTTTTTTAGACACTGTTCTGTAAATTATAAAACCGTTATGATTTTCGACCTTAATTTCCTCATCTCAAAAATTCCGCCTGTTTATTTATTAAATTTTACTAATATTTATAACAGTCAATGGTATGCAATCATTTGCATCATCTTTGTCATTTTTGCTAAACGTCCCCAATAAAACCACAGCAGTCCCTTGAGATCTATTTATTACTTAGGTAGGTAGTTGCCTTGCTGTGCAATGATTCTAATACTTAAGGACGCTTTTACATTTTGCTACAAATAACAGTGCTTTTCAGGTACCATTTTAACGTATAAGCAATCACAAATGTTAACATATCATGGTCTTAATTTAAAGGTATTCATCTCCACATTGGCATCACAAAAATTGTATGACGTCGTACAAAATTTTCGCACAAATACGTTTTTCCCTACTCAATAATCGCAGAAGATTTAAAAAATAGGTGTCCGAATAGGTACCAGTTTAGGTAAATTTACAGCATATTTTATCTTCAAAATTATAATAAATTGCGGTATATATAGTCCTTTATAGATTTAGCTAATTGTTTTGTATATAAATCAATATATTTTGCAATTATTAGCTAAAATAAAAACACTTGCAGACTTCTTCATACATTTTGCACTCACGGTTCATCATTCCGCGCTCAGAAGCGCTCGTGGAAGGACGGGTATATCGCTCTCTCGCAAAAAAAAAAATACGATAAAAGTAATAGAAAAAGATTGTTGTGTGAGTACCGTCGTTGGTTATCGTGATCGGAAGGAGTTGATACTTTTGGACTGAAACAAAAGTAAGTACGAGTTTCATACTTAAATTATTTTTATTTTGTAAGTATAAAAAAATATTATTATGTTGTGTAAGATCGGGATTTGGATGGGTGGGGTTAAGCAGCTGTGGACAAGGTGGAGAAATGGATGGGTTTAAGGAACTCTTAGTAAGGTTAGGATTTGGATGGCTAAGGTCAACCTGTCGGCGGTGAGGCCTGGAAGTGGATGGGCGGGAGGAGAGTTATGATTTTAACCGGTTTGTATGTAGGTATATATGTATGACCAATGTGCGGTCAAAACCAAGACTATGACAAAAAGTGGTCATTTTCATGGTTTTTGGGGTTGCTAATATCGAAAATGGGGTTAAAACCAAAATCCAAGATGGCGCCAATAAAAATTTTACAACTTTTCGTCATGGGTGTCATTTTTATGGTTTTTGGGGTCGCTAATAACGGATATAGGGTCAAAACCAAAATCCAAAATGGCGCCGACGAAAATTTGACATCTTTTCGTCATGGGTGTCAATTCACGGTTTTTTGGTTAGCTAATAACGAATATGGGGTCAAAACCAAAATCCAAGATGGCGCCTACGAAAATTAGACATCTTTTCGTCATAGGTGTCATTTTCATTGTTTTTGGGGTAGCTAATAACGAATATGGGGTCAAAACCAAAATCCAAGATGGCGCCGACAAAAACTTGGCCACTTTTCGTCATGGGTGTCAATTTCATAAATATGGCATGGTAGATGTCACAAATAGCGTTTGACAAATAAGACAGGCCTTGGCAGCGGAACTTTGTCATTCGTACTTTGTGAGCTCTGCCACCAAGTGTAGCATTTAGTTTTTATATAGGTTATTTTGTTAATATGTTTATCTTTATTTTTTAGATGCCCCATATTCGGAAATTTGGATATAGACCAAAAAAATCTACAAACGTAGCAATAAGTTGGTGTACTTTTGTAACATGCCTTTATTAAATATATTATAGATTTTTACTACTTCCGTGTGTTTTAATTTTCATCAAAAATGCTGAGCCTACACCACAGTCACAAAGAAGATCATTCGGGAGTGGAGATTTATTTTACCAAAAAATTTAACTAAATGCCCAGGCTAGTATTTCATAACTCATTAGCTCACTATGTAATACTCGTAAAATTTTAGATAATCATATTTTATATGTTCCATGTAATAGCAATATCGATGGTCGTTTTTAATCCTTGTGAACGGAAATTGTTTTATTTTAAGTACCTACTTATTTCACATAGCGTGCTTTACAAAATGAAAATAAATTTTCTTTTCGGAAGTCGGTGTCGGTATCTATTGTTTTTTGTTTTTCGACATAGGACAGTTTTTTTCCTTTTAGTTTTGGTTGGTACCCCATATTGGGTGTTGACGTCTGTTTTCCCGCTAAAACCGAAACAGTGATAAAAACTTTCTCAAAAAAAATAAAACCGACTTCCAAAAAAAAAAAACACCACAAAGTGAAAAATTTTGATTTCGGAAGTCGGTGTCTTTGGTTATGTATTTTCGTTTTCTTGATGACGATACTAATAGTAACAGTTACCAAATGCATTTTCAATCCAGATCCAAGTAATCTTCCGGAATCAATTTCAATAAAATAAAATAAAAAAATAATATCAAGGACCAAGATTATATGTGATGTATAAAATCGAGGACTCAATGTGTGCGTACGTGTGATGTTGCTGTGTGCGACTTTAGATACCTAAATTTGAGTTCGTCGAAAATGTAACAGCGTCCTTAAACACACTAACTTCGTGCTTATACACTTAGGTACAATACATGAAAGAGACGAGAGACAAAATGTAAATAAACCACTGGCTTTTTAAACTAAAGAACACTTACTTTAAAAATATCAACTTTATTTGCTTACTTATTAATATAAAGAGAAAACAACATTTTCAAACAAAAAGTTCAACACTTTGTCTCTAGTCTTAATGAACAGTGAATAATATCAATAATGGTACCTATATACTTATACGCTATATAACAGGTCACTAAGATTCCCTTCATAAACTTTCTATTGCTGCAACTTGTTCTGCTGTAGTAATATCTGAGTTGTTTATTGATGAGTCTTCTGAAACAACGAACGTTTTTTTCATCAGTTATTTTAGGTATGATTAAAATAAAAATAAAAAATGATTAAGTATCTACGTTATCTTAAAATTGATAATCTATTTAGTAGTATCCGGCCGAAACACGATTTTCAGTCAAAACCAAATAAACGTAAAAAAAATAAACACTTCCAGTTTCGGTCGCAATCATTATTTTCTGAGACCCGTCGTTTTTCGTAGATTTGTTACCTACAAATAATTTTTTAAGGGCTGATTTTGCAAATATCAGATTTCTTTTACAAATAAAAATTCAATGCAAGCATAACTGCCTTTTCAAAATCAATGGTGACTATCTTGGGCTGCCAGTCTGGAACCTGGTCTCTAATTATATTGAATAGGATCGTATACGCCTCTGTTGTTTTATGCGTCATAAAGACAAAAAAGACTCGTCATGTAGGTTCAACAAGATCCATAATGGGTCTTGGTCATGGGTCTTTTGAATCTTGAAATCAGGATCCAATGATAAAATAATCATCACTAGATCCATCATGGATCTAGCCAATGGATCTTCTGAGATGGAACCAAAATTTCAAAGCCACTATTGAAAAATGAGTCCTAACTTAGCAGATATATGCTACTGTTTACTGCATTTGCGATTAGCAATTTTATTATTTGTATTATATTTTATTATTATATTCAGATGCTCGATTCATCTCTAAACATCGCATAATTTTAGCAGTAGCAATCAACATACCAATCGCTTTTCGGAAGTTGGATATACCTGGCGACAAAGCTTTATCACAAAGAATAACATTTGCTGGGCAAAGGTCTCTCCTATATTTTTCCAATTTTCTTTATACCGTTCTTTCGTTCGTATTCTATCAAAACCGACAGCTCACGAACTCCATGCCCCAGTTTAGGTCGGGCCGACGATTCGGCCATATTTTGGCCGAAACTGAAACCGAACCTTCCGTCGAAAACTATTATTTAGTTTGCTGCATACGTTACTAAGTTGTTGTTTCCAATTATATTTTTTTTTTTTTCTAAAGTTATATCTAAGAATTTAACGAGGGTAAAACGCTATTATAACTAAAAACGAAGTAATAGCCCGGGCAGGCGATGCGATTGGGTAGGTCAGGGAACAAGAGATTTCTATACCTAATAACAAGTTTCCGTATAGCATAAGGTGCAGAATCGAAGTTTCGATAGTACCTAGTCACTCGCACAAAACGTACGACGCTTTCCGCTGAATTACGCCATTACAGTGAATACTTATTGACCGCTCTTGCGTTTGGTCGGTAACCACCACCCAGCGATCATATAATTGTTTTGGTGCGTTAGATCAAACATTAGGCGTCTAGGGGTTATATGGTCGCTGCCACCACCCGATACAATATACCCCGCCCGCGCTGTCACGCTGTATTATGTAAATCCTTATCCTTCTTATTACAGCAACGCATTATCTACGTGTTTTCATATCATTTATGTGATTAGTAACATTACAACTGGCCAGTTTTTACCAAAGTACATAAAACTTACCACTATTTGGTATAGCATCAGATCTGAACCTCGGCAGTAGCAGCGTGAGTGTGAGTCCTATGATCGCTGCAACGCCACACACCCATACAAGTGCGTTCCCGTAGTACGCCGGATCCGCGCCGTCTGCACTGAAAATTGTTATTTACAAACTATTTATTTATTTATAAACTACACAAAATATATAAATAAAAAATATGTTTCACCCGCACAAGTCTCGATCCCGTGCGAATATCGGGATAAAAAGTATCCTATGTCAAATGGTCATGGTCTACCTATGTGCCAGATTTCATCCAAATCGGTTCAGCCATTTTAGCGTGAAAGCGTAACAAACTAACACACAAAAGATCAAATAATATTTTCTCTTTATAATATTAGTTCAACTAATGTGGATGTAGATGTAGAGTGAGTATGGCCATCAAATTATGCGGGGCATATCACAAAAATGCCGTGCGCTTCTAGCACTGGCACCCCTATCTTGTACCTATTCAATGGCAAACACATGAAACATTCACTGAATATGTTATTAATATAATTATGTAGGCCATATAGTCTGCATGTATGTACCTACCTAGATGCAGATTAGTTAAGCAGTTTCGATTGGGATGGTAGGTACTTGGACCCGCGATCCTCAGCGGAGAAACCCAAACGTTACTCATAGAGTCACCATGAAAGGCTTAGCGCGTTTTATAACATGCATAATATGATATTAGTTTCAAGTTATGTAGTTTGGTAACAAAAGCGCCAAATGATGGTAACCCACTCAACAAAAAATATAATCGCACGTGTTTAATCAGCGCTCATTATCGAGCGTAGGAAACAATATCAATACGTGACTGTAATGATGTATTTAGATAACATTATATCTGTGAACTGAGGCGAATCGCCTATCCGAATGTCACTATGAATCACAGATGAACTTACTATGCTTGTATAATCGCTATAGCAATTCCGCACGCGAGCTTATCATTGAAACTCATGAGGCCGTACACAAAGGCGGAAGCTTCTGTCCTAGCGCCAACCAGGTCAGCCGTCAAAGCCAGGCTAGTCACCAACATCACTGCGCCGCCAAAACCTGAAAATAAAGGAAACAGTTCATCTAGAACAGTAAATAAATTACACAGATAGGTATAGAATGACTAATACATAAAATAATGACTGCTGTTACGTTGTCAAGGCGTGCGTGAACACAGCTCATTCACTAAGTTAGTTTAGGTATTTTAAAACAAGCTCATACAGTAAAGACCTGTTTTAAAGTGTATAAAGGAAACACTATAAGACACAAATGTTGATAATAACGGCTTCATTGTATAATACAATTTACTTGTGGGTAGGTACTAACCTATTAACACAGCAACCACATAAATGAAATATACTTTGTAATCATCATCTGATCCAAGGTAAATCCACACAAAACCAGCTATTGTGCATGCGGAACCGGTCAAATAATTAAGTTTTCGGGTGAAGGATCTTGGAGCCAACCTCTGGACTCCGGCAGCTGCCAGACTGCCGAGGTATAGTGCGAGGGGGACCACAGCGAGGGAGCGGGCAGCCAGGCCTAGCGTGCGGTGCAGGTACAGGGGAATCAACACCTGGGATATGTTCACGACAAGCCTGGTACACATGTACACTCCCGCAACCTAAAAACAATGTTATCGAAATAATTCAAACATTACAATTAATTAGAGGTGCTATCAACTCTAATGTGTGCTAGAGTTTCTAATTGCAAAATAAATATTTGGTATTTTATGTATGTACTAAACATTTATTTGTTAATTAAGTAACTAGGTATAAATTCATATTTATGTCAAATAAAGTTATGTTTGTCTTTCAATTTACCTGGTACAAGAGTGGTTTACGTAGAAAATCATAGTGGGCCCCACTTTCACCTTCAGCTAAGAGTTGCTCATGACGATAGTTGTTTTTTTCAGTGACGGATATATGAAATATTACTGATGCTAGTGTTCCTACTCCCAATACTATGTAGACAACATGCCTGAACTTCCAAGCATCAGTAGGCCCCACTTGCTATAATAGAAAAAAAAAACTATTTGTTTAGAAAATTATACACTTGGCATTTTATAAGATTAAGGACCTGATTTAGTCTGTAGATAGGCACCATTCACCAGCCAAAATGGGATAGAAACTTTATGAAAATATCTAGAAAATAAATGAATGGGTTTTATCTGGAGCTGGTGAAACATACCATACCATTTACAATCAATTATGAAAAACAAATAGTTTTAATAATTTCAACATACATGCCTATCACATTCCCCAGTCATATGTAATATAATCCATGTGATAATATAAACAAATAGATTTGAAAATACTGTGAATCCGTATCTGTAATAGAAATTTCAACATAATTAATATTTCTTTGGATAACATCAGTTTACACAAATACTGAGAACATAACATAACATCATGCCAGTGATCCCCAAAGGGTTAGGCAGAGGTCCAGCTACATTTCGCCAGTTATGTTTATGTTAGTACTGTGAAATACCTACTTAAACAAAATTATTTCTTTGAGTATGTGGTGCTATTGTTGGTTGTTCAATTGTACATACTTAATATTTTTCTAAAACAGTTCTACATACCGTGTACAGGCTCTTAAAGAAACTTTGTTGTACATTAAGAATGTGGAAGTGCTTCAGTTGATATTTTCAATAAAATATTTTACTACATATTGGATGATGTATATATTTTTTAAATTATAATGATACCTGATTGCGGTCAAATGCGTCCGAGTGTGATCATCTTCTGAAAGCTCTGGAATTAAACTTAAATGGGATATCTGCACTGCAGCCCATCCAATTTGAAATATAATAATAAATGCAGCATAATAATACATTTGTGCCCATTTGTGTGTTGATGAACAACCAATGCATTCTGTGAATATGAATGGAAATGAGGCCAGGACACAGAATGTACCTGAAAAATAATAAGTGTTATTTTTTAGGAAAGTTAGAAAAATGCTTTTGTACTTAATAATTATAGTTGGATTAATTGATTAGAGAATAGAATATAACAGAATACTCATATGCTACATTAATGACCAACATCCCACTTACCAAACAAATGCCACAGTTTCCGCCTTCCATACTTTGAACTAATATGATTGTCTGTATGATCTGAATGATAACCAACAAAAGGTGTGGATAAAGCATCCATTACTTGACCTATCAACATCAAGTTGCCTGATTGTGAAGCACTAAATTCAAGAACTAAATGAAAAAATACTAAGAAATAGGTAAACCATAAACTTGCACAGACATCATTTAATACATGACCAATCCCATAGCCAACCTGTAATCGAACGCTGGTGGATATATGCACGAACTCAGAGTCCATTATGAAATAAAATAAAAAAAGATAAATTAGGTAGTCAATGTGTGGTTGACTGTACGTTCTTTTTTCACTTTTTATACAGGTTTTTTTGACAATTTACTGCTGACTGTAGCCTAGTGGATTAAATTAATGGATACAAAAGTATAATGTTTTATTGTTTCGTATGATATTGTTTTCATTTTACCCTATATTATATTGTAGTCTGTGATTTTACTCTAGTCCCGAGCAAGTTTCGCCCTTGATAACCCGTGTGTGTCACTCAAGGAACATATTTACTCTAGGGAGGTGTCACTGGTGCACTGATGTTAGCATGCTATGGCAACTTAGAACAAAACTAAAATTCCATTTTTTTATTGAAAACAGCGCCATCTATCAAATCAATAGGGGAAACAAATTAAGGTATTGCTACGGTAAAATATTTTATTTTTTGCTGGGAGTTACTTTATAATATTAATCAAGAAAAAAAATACAATTTCATGATCTTCTTAAATAAAAATAATAGAATATATAAATCAGTACATAATTAGGTTTTTATTATGAGCTTAATAGTGGAAAAGTTATATTTTGGTATTTAAACGTACAAAAGTTTGTTTTTTTATGGCCACACTTGAATTGCAAATGGCTGCGTGAGAAAGTAACTACTCGTGCGCATTTATTTTCCTTTTGCAATAACAATAAAGTTCTTTTTGTTTCGCTAATGCATCTGCATGTTGAGTTGAGTTCTCGTTCCTCTATGTTGTTGAGCCGCGTTACAATTCGTTCGTACGTTCGTGTTGAGTTGTGTATGCTCATCATGGAGAACTTGTGAAGTTACTGTGGAGTTGTGGACTTGCTTATTCACTCTTTATAGTTTGGACCTGTAATTGCAAACAGTGAACTTCAACCATGTCTCAAAATTCTTGCTTGGTAAGTCAAGTGGATTTTTCTATGGGAGCTGGCATAGCACCCCATCGCCGTTTTGATCACACGATGAAACTTAGAGGTCTAGGGTTGTACAATGTATCACACTTAACAGTATAATCATTCATGTTTCCAGGTGTGCCTCTACACTGATTCCCGGATCCAGAGACAAGTGAAGAGAAATCTAAAATATGGATCTTAAATATTGGTGGTGAAATAGCTAAATTGGATCATCAAGTTATATTTCACAACAGACGTGTCTGTCATAGACATTTTGAACATATTCATAAATATCCAAGTGGTAGACTGTCTAAATTGGCAATTCCAACAATACATATCCCAGGTAATACTACTATTTAGTAGCAATATAATATTCGTCAATGCATTTATTTTGTTGAAACAAATAATGAAAACATACAATATTTTTATAATATTCTAGATCCGCAAGCTCAATCACTTGGTGAAGCAATGGTTATGTCAGAGTCTGATACATCCCAAAGAAGTCAGTTACAAAAATGTGGTTCTAACACATCAGGTATGTATCTATTATTCCAAAAAAAAAATATGTTAAAATGAAAATAAATAAGAAAAGCCTGTAAGAAGTCTTCAGTATTATATAATATGTTATAAAATATAAAATTCGTTTGGAACCCTTTGCATTCGAGTCCGACTCGCACAGCTAGTTTTTTTTTTTTTTCATTTGTTATCAGCCTTTAATGTTAGGATTATGACAATAACAGTCAGTTAGTATACACTACACTTGACAGGCATATTGCTGATTGCAATATGTTCTTATCACAAGGAGCAAGCAAGGATGCTGTTGTCCGTCTTCTACACAATCCCTAACTCCTAAATGGTGACTTTATTGTCGAAAACTACACTACAATAGTTTTGTTAATATATATTTTTTTCATTTGCAGGATGTGGAGTCTGAAAAGGACAGTACGGACACAGCAGATCTCATGTTTTATTCGACAGCGTCTATGGTAGTTTTAGCACCATAAGAGGAGGAAAAATTTACAGGACTGCAGTGACCCCAAGCTCACCTTATCACAAATTGTGGAATTATAGTCTACCGATTCTGAAATCTATGAAATTTTGTAACGCCAATAACCAAGGAGTAGTGCCTTCATTGTCAAGTTGGATCATAGAAGGTTTTAAACTATTTGTATTCTATTTAAATTCCAAAGGGATTAATTCTTTATTGCTGCGTAATTTCAATCAAGAGGCATTCGAAAACTTTTTTGGGGCAATTAGAGCTCATGGCTACAGCAACATCATGCCTACGTCGTCTGCATTTGAAGGAGCCTTCAAAACTTTACTCTTTAATAATATTTCATTTTCACATTCTGTTGGGTCAAATTGTGATAAAGATGATAGTGTTTGCCTTCAATCACTTAAATATTTTTTAAATAATCCAGTGAACACACACATAATTGAATTCGAAAATAAAATTAACAGATATTCATCATTTAGATATGTCAATGCGAAATACAGAAGACCTAATACAGAGCCAAACTTCAATGCTTATTGAAAGAAGCGCAGCAATAGGGTATTGCAGTGGGTGGATGGCACAACTTGCCAAAAAGAACATTTATAAAAATTTTGTGGCCTGCAGAAACTCTATGGAAGCAGAAGAGCCACGACAAGCTTTGTTTTTGACGTTCGAAAAGTGCTGATTCTCAGCCTAATTTGTATAAATGACTTGATTTTGATTCCACAGTTTCATGAGTAGATAAAAATGTAAGAATTTGGCAACAAAAAGTGGTTATGCTATCCTACAAGAGCTTTATTTGATTTCTTTGTGTAAAGTATATGTATAGAAATTTTAAAAGAGCACTGCAATGAAAAAAATGTTTCAGTATACTATTATATAAAATTTATTATAAATATTAATGTAAGTGTTTCGTTTATTAATTGTGCAGATCACGCAGATAAATTTGTGAAATGATTTAATAAATAAAAGCACAATGGTTTTTATAAATAACTGGTGCAAAGATATCAATAATGTTTTCACTGGCAAAATAACCTTTTGGGATATTAACGATCCAATGAAAGAAAAGGCTAATCGGCACTACCTTAATCATAAAGGACAAAAAAGGCGAACACAAAATTGTATTTTAAATGTGTGATGTTGATAAAATAAAATATAATATTCAATTCTGTTGTTTTATTCCTTTACGTAGTACGTATGCTTGTAGTATATAGCGGACACACTAATCTCTCTACATAATATCCTAGACTCTAGGATATTATGTAGAGAGATTAGTGTGTCCTCCTAGAGGATCGGACAGAAGCTGTATACACCTACCAACCTATACATTTACTTATATAAATTAGTTCCCCTAACGAAAAACTAGATGGCGCTGAGTTCGACCACTTCCTAATATTAAAAAATAAGGTAGAGTTGACTGTCTATAGACAGTATACTATTGTAGTCTTTGGATGTTAGTGTCACCGGTCAAAACTCAAAAGTCCACAGTATGATGACAGTAGCTCTACCATCACCAATCTTTCGGTGCGTTCCGCGTTACGCTGCAATCGATTTGAACGTGCTTATTCCCGTTCCGAATTAGCGTAAGCCCAATAAAGAATGATGTCCCATGAATCATCAATTCATCATAGATGACGTCATGACATGCGCCGTCTTGCAATAACGCCGACCATGCCATAAACTAATATCACCGTAAAGTATCACTGTAAGCGCTGTCAAGAATGACAGTGTGTGTTTTGTTTTGAGCTGCATCATATTCGAAATTGTGCTTCTGGCTACATTCACCACCTAACCAACAAAAAAGAAGAAATGTGTTGTATACACAAAGACATACTGTAATCCATGAGTATTCAAGTTAATATAGTTTTGACGTTGAGCAAGCACTGTGAGAGCGTTCATTAGCGTTCCGAAATGTTGACAGATCTCAGCTGTCATAATCGTGGTATCTAAATCGGAACGCAAATTATTAACGTGAGCGCTGTGAGCGCTTAAATAATAATATAACGCGCGTATAATTCGGAATGTAGCCTTTATATTATTGTTACTTGTGAATTTGTCAACCCTGTCACATCACCATGGAATTAGTATCTACTATAAAGTACAACCTGTCTGGGCAAGGTTTTATTCTGACCGCCGAAATGCCGTCAAGAAATCGGCGCTGTGCGACTGCGCCTTTGCGCGCCTTGCGTCTACAGACACCTATAGCAACCACTCACATATTACCAACAGCCTATAGGGCAAACATGGCAACGGGCCACGGTAAAGATCCCACCGGACGGGAGCGACGCTCCGTGTCCGTTTGCCCGACCTGACTTACTTCGGATATCCCGATGGGTAAATATTTATTTTTACTGTTATCTTAGTCAAGTGCAAATAGCTTAAAAAGTGGAACGATAGACCATTTCAAAGGTCTAAGTATGGGCCTAAAAAGTTTAACGGGGTGTAAAACGGTGTAAAAAGAGTAAAAAGACCCATCATGTAGCTGTTATGCTAGATACGCACGACACGTAGCAACTTTAGTCACCAGTGTACAAAACTATGTATGTATGTAACCTTGGACCTTAATGCTTTAGTGATAAAGTTGAAAATCTATTAAAGAAATTTGACAGATTGTAGTAGCTTGATGTGCTGGCGTCTGTACACAAAAATATCAATGTAACATGTGAATTTTAAGGTCGCGCGGCCTTAGTGGGGACGCGCCTTTAGGTTAAACGGTCCAAGAATTGTACTCAATACCTACGCAATCGACTAACTGCCCATCAGGCAATACGGAGCGTCTAGTCGGGGCACAATGAATAAATGAACGCATCCTGAATATTCTGATGCCTCCGGCCAGCATTTTTTTTTTTTTTTTTTTTTTTTTCTGGCTTCGCACGGTTTGTGCATTTAGCCAATGTCATGTTAATTGTTATAAGGATTTTTATTGTTGGAGGCAAAGGTAGGGAAACTGGAATTTATTAATATTATTTAGAACGGAATTTAGGATATAGGATCAGTAGGATAATAACTAACTATAGTAATAATGAATGGTGATATTATACAATAAGTTGACGAAAAAATATATTACAATTTAATATTATTAATGGTAATGAATGAAGCTATACATTTATATACAGGTAAACTATTTGTACACAATAAAGAAAGGAGTGAAGTAGGAAAAGGAATACGGAGAGACAATAGGTTACTGAAAAGGGAAGAACGGTCATATAGAGGACAGGAGAAAAGGATGTGGTTCAAGTCGCCCACATCTGTGCCACACGAACAACTGGGATCGTTTATAATTTTAAGTTTGGTAAGATGAGCTGGAGAGCAAACGTGACCGAGTCTCATCCGTATGAGAACGGAGGACTCCATCTTGCCAAACTTAGCCCTGCCAAACCACGGTTTTTCCGAAACGTCGGGGTGGATCAAAGAAAGATGACGACCCTTTTGTCTGCTACTGATTTCCCAGGCCACCTTCCAGGTGTCCAAAAGATAAGTTTTAGGTAAATTTACAATGTCAGAGCTGAAAATTTTATATGGAACTATGTCCCCACACTGCACCGCTTCACTGGCGAGAGAATTCGCCACTTCATTGCCCTCGATTCCAGCATGGGCTGGAACCCACGCGAATTGCAGGGCATCGCCCTCCGATAAGGTTCTGTACGCAAATTCTCTTATTAGATAAATTATGGGAAACTGTGATTTATGTGCCAGAGGAGATTTGTTGATGGCTAGAAGAGCACTTTGAGAGTCTGAAAAAATGATAACTTTTTTGAGCTTAAATACCCGACTATATTCAATGGCTTTTAAAATGCCAAAACATTCTCCTGTAAAAACGGAAGTCTCCGGAGGAAGTTTAATTTTTTGAACGATGTTGTATTGAGAGTGGTAAGTGCCAATCCCAACACAACCCGACGGAGAACGCTTGGAAGCATCCGTAAAAATGTGATGGTATTCAGCGTGTTCAGCCAGAAAATTATTGAAACGTAGATGACAAACGGGGTCAGATTTACTTACACAGTTAAATTTTATGATGGGATTAAAAAGTAAACTATCATAACTACTGCTAAATATGGGAAGTTTGTTGGAACGGTGAACTGGAGAAGATAGGGAGAGGTATTTTTTATAGCTTATAACTAAACAAGGAGCACGTTTATGGGACCAGTAATCTGAAGATTCAATCAACGTCACTAAAGTGTCCAGTTTGGAAATGAGAGGATGAGTAGAGAACTGAATAATTCGGAACAAAAATTTATCAGAAAGGAACTGTCTTCTAAGATATAAAGGGGCTTCCCCGCATTCGACTTGTAAGGCATTAATGGGACTCGACTTCATAGCACCCGAAATAATTCGTAATGCTTTAGATTGTATGCGGTCCAATTTTTTAAAAGCCATTGCACTACCCGGTTCAATAAAAAATAATCCATAATCTAATGTGCTTCTGATTATAGCATTGTAAATTAATTTTAAAGAAAAAGGATGCGCACCCCACCACACGCCTGACAGGCATCTAAGCATGTTTAAATGGTTTTCGCATTTATTAACAATAAAATCGCAATGGGGAACACTACTTAATTTAGAATCTAAAATTACACCCAAATATCTGAAATTATCTTTGACTGGAATAGGGGTATCTCTAAAGTAAAGATTTACGCTGGGAATATTTCTCTTCCGGGTGAATAAAATAGCTGCGCTTTTAGATGTTGTTAACTCCAAACCGTTTAAATGTAACCATGAATCCAAGGCAGATAAGGCAGAATTAATAGAGCAGCTAGCTTGCTCAATAGACTGGCTTGTAGAATATAACAATAAATCATCGGCATATTGAAGAACTTTAACAGGATTAGGCAAGGTCGAATCTAAATCAAAAGTGTAAATATTGTATAAAAGGGGGCTGAGCACAGAACCCTGTGGGAGACCTCTCCATACAATATGAGATACCTCATGATCCCCTATTAACATGTTAACAGACCGTTTAGTCAGGATATTAATGATGAAATTCAGCAAGTTCATTGGAACTTGTAAGGCTTTTAATTTATTTTGTAAAACTGATAATACGACATTATCATAAGCTGAATTAATATCGAGGAAAACCGCCACCGTGGATTGATTATTAGAAAATGCAATACGAATATCCGATGTTAGAATGCTTAAACAGTCAGTGGTACTTTTACCTTTTCTAAAGCCATATTGTGATTCTGCCAGGAGACCTTTACTTTCAACAAACCATTCTAGGCGATTTTTAATTAAGTGTTCCGCTAATTTTATCAGAATTGAAGACAAAACAATGGGACGGTATGAAGAAACATCAGCAGGAGTTTTATTTGGTTTTAGGAATGGCAACACCATTTGACGTTTCCATTCAACAGGAACGTTTCCTGAAATCCTAATAGAATTAATAAGCTCCAAAGACTACAATAGTATTGATAAGCTCTAAATAATAACTGAGAACGTCGTTATTTAAATGAGCAAAAAAGGAATACGGTATGCCATCAGTGCCTGGGGCTGAATCCTGTGTTTTATTAATAATACCCTTCAATTCAGTGAGAGTGAATGGACGATCTAGCGACGAATTAATATTTTGGTTATTGGGACTAATGGCTAAGAGAGATAAGTTAGCCTCGGGAACCCATGGAGGAGCTAATTTATCTAAAAAGTCGCTGGCTAATGAATCAGGGATAGGAGAATGGTTTTTATAAATTGATCTAAATCTACGAATGTAGCGCCAGACAATCGTAGGGTGAGTATTTGGTGAACTAAATAAACAAAAGTTACGCCAAGATTCAAATTTTTTCTTTTTAAATAGATTGCGAGTTTCTGAAATTATTTTAGTAAGAATTTCGTAGTTATTATTTGACATTTCGAAATTATATTTATATTCAGCCTCATTACGTTTATTAATCGCTTCTGTGCACTCCGAGTCCCACCAAGGAGGCGACGGAATTGAACTAATATTGTTCTTTTTTACAGGAAAAACTTCATCCGCTGCTGTAATCAATAAGCGTGCTAATGCTTCAGCACAACTATTTTCATTACCATCAGAAATAACAGGCAAAGAACAAAGCTTTCTGTCAACAATATCCTTAAATTTGTCCCAGTCACTACTATTACTATGGGGTAATTTATGTTTTAAATTTGATCTCCTAATATGTGCATTTGGTTTTGAAAGAGGATAAGAGATGACTATTGGAAAATGGTCACTACCATAAGTAGAGGACAGGGTGTACCAAGTAAGAGAAGAGGCTAAGTTTGAAGAACATATAGAAAGGTCAATTGCGCTTTGGTTTTGGTAAGGGACTGAACGTCGAGTGGGTGCTCCTGAATTCAAGATGCATAAGTTATGAAAATCTATTATATCAAGTAATTCATCCCCATAACAATTCGAAATTGAACAACCCCATGATTGGTGATGGCAATTAAAGTCCCCCAGTATTAAGAATGGCTTTGGAAGAAAAGAAAAGAGATTATTCATCTCTTGAAGTACAGAAGAAGAAGGGTGAGGAATGTAAATAGAGACAAGACAAGTATTATACACTTTTATAGCTACAATTGAAATTTCCTCACTATGAGGTGGTATCGTAATGATAGAAAAAGGGACAGAATTCTTGATAAGTATAGCTACTCCACCATACCCATCAGATCTATCCTCTCTAATGGTTAAATAACCATTGATTTTAAAAATGTGGTAAGATTTTAGCCAAGTCTCTGCTAAAGCAAAGACAATAGGCTCATATTTGTTTAACAAATATATAACATCACTCTTTTTGTTTATAAGACTGCGGCAGTTCCATTGGATTATTTTGGATGTGTTGTCCATTACAAATGGATTGAGGTACATTGAAAGAAGGGGCAACGTTGGACGGTGAAATGTTGAACTGAGAAAGAAGACTGTGTAATGCAGAAAGAAAATCATTTATGGAGAAATTAGTCTCTTTATCTTCAATATTAGGTATAGCACAACCATTTGATGGTTGGGGGATGTTAAAATCTTTAATAATAGCATTGTGAGCTTCTTTATTATAGCCTGGTACAGATTTGGGAGGAGAACGTGGCTTGAAGAAGACAGTCTTTTTATAACTTGTTGAAGCAGACATTCTATTAGGTAAAGAGATTGAAGGAGTATCAGTAAAGTTTTTGGATGGTGGAGATAAGAGTGTATCTGCATAAGATTTTGAAACTGGTGGGTGGACTTTTGCTGCTTCAGCATATGACACAGAGCTTTGCGCCATGTATGTTTTAATTAATTTTTGTCTAGCAAATTCAGGGCAAGACTTATTTGTTGCAAAGTGGTAACCAGAACAAAGACAGCAAGATGCGTTTTCTTGATTAGTTTCACAGCTATCCCCAGTGTGTCCTTGGCCACATTTAAAACATTTAGGTTTCGACCTACATTGGAGTTTTGTATGACCGAAACGGCAGCAGTTAAAACACTGTACTGTCGGGAAAATGTATAATTCCACAGGTAATGCATTGTAACACATAAAAATCCTTTTGGGTAAAATCTGCCCATCAAACGTAACAACAATAGATTGGGAAGGTTTCCATGTAGTATTGCCATCAACAATAGATTTAAAATTAAGACGTCTCACTTTCAAAATTGGACCACAACCAATTGGAACTGAAATATTTTCAATGATTTCCTCTGGAGACCATTCCGCAGGGACTCCGCGGACTAAGCCCATTCTAGTCACATTAAAAGTGGGTATTGTAAGCTTTATAATTGAACTTTTCAAGACTGGTATTACTAGTAAAAGAATTTGCGTCTATGAAATTTGAAAAAGAAATACTTATTTTGTTACGCCCGATTTTCTTAACACTCCCGTTGATGATGTTTTGGAAGGCATTATGTTTTAAAAACTTCCCAAATGTGATAGGATGCAGTGTTGTTCCATCATTTTCAGACATAAAATTTTTCTGGACATGTATAACAAAAGGCGCGCTGTCTGTTTTCTCATAAATTTTGCGCCCAATTTGAGCGGGAACTGAAGGAGTTGGAGTTAGAGCGACAGGTAATATACTAGTGGTGGTGGGTGTATTTAATTCTTGTTCCGCACTCAAGTTTGAATCCATACAACCACAACCCGAAGTTTCGGATCCATGGCCTTTGCGGGTACGACGTCTTTTGTTGCAGTGCTTGCACACATGCACACGATTTCTTTTTAATGATTTGGTCGTAGAAGACCCATCGGTTTCCATCCCCGATTCATTGGAAATTGTAACATAACTGCCTGCCGGTGGGACAAAGCCCCCCGGATCAGGCGGATCGTTCATTGTCACCTATATATAAAATAGTTAAAAACTTACCCCTACCGAAGAATAAACACACAAACTAAAATTAAATAAAAAACAGAGAAACTACGACACTAAAACTACGACTACTGATGCTATAATACAGTTTTACTCAATTTTTATAGAAAATTTCAAAAAGGACGCGTCCGCCAAGTTGAAGTTTCCCGCGCTTTTTTTCGGCCCGCATTTGACTGCTAGGTAGGTACTTATAAAGGTGTTACTGTCACACTATACTATAGACTGTATAATCTATGGTCATTGGTCACACTGTCTGAAACCCTTTAGTTAGGGTATATATGTTCTGTGGTCTGAAAATCTGAATATTATATCGTCTATCATCTTACCACAACAATGAAAAAAAAAATCATTGAAATAGCCTGACTCATTACAAGAAGGCTTAATAAAGATCAGTTTATTATTCAATTAGTACTGTAGTACTTGCTTTTGTGATGGTCTTCATAGAACAAAGTGCATTTAATGGAATATCGTACTTACGTGAAATTACCACTATCAGTTGAAATACATTGAAGTTTCTCGCATTTTAAACCTCATTCTCTACCATCAATTGTATTTTTTTTTTTTTGTTGAAAAGAGCTTTTGGTACGTATTCGTAATTATTAACTAATTTATTAACATTCACAAATTCAGTACGTTTCACATTCACTGAAATACCGGTAACCAATTTGTATCGTTTCAGAAAAAAAATTAATCGAAATGGCGAGTGAAACTTTAATCCCATTGGAATCAAACCCTGAGGTTATGAACAAGTTTTTGCAGAAATTAGGAGTACCTGGTCAATGGAGTGTCGTCGATGTTATGGGTTTAGAACCAGAATTGCTGGCTTGGGTGCCCCAACCTGTGCTCTCTGTCATGCTTCTCTTCCCAATTTCTGATTCTTATGAAGAACATAAACAAAAAGAAGAAAGTGACATTCTGTCTAAAGGCCAAGAAGTTTCCAGCAATATTTTTTATATGAAACAGTTTGTAAGTAATGCCTGTGGGACTGTGGCTCTTGTGCACAGTGTTGCTAATAATACAGACAAAATAGAGCTGGCTGAAGGGCACATGAAGACATTTCTAGATGGAGCCAAAGATATGGATGCTCCCTCTCGAGGAAAATTATTTGTAAAGTCGGAGGGTATTATTAAAGCCCACAAGGAATTAGCTCAGGAAGGACAAACTAATACTCCTCGTGCTGACGAGCCTGTGAATCATCACTTTATTGCCTTTGTTCACAAGGATGGCTTTCTGTATGAATTGGATGGAAATAAGGCTTTCCCTGTCAACCACGGTCCTACTACACCTGATTCTCTACTAGAAGATGCCGCAAAGATATGCAAGGAGTTCATGGCTCGTGACCCTAATGAAGTTCGTTTTACTGTGATGGCATTGGCAGCTACTGACTAATTTGTCAATGTTTAGGTTTGACCACACTACAGCAATTTGCAGGCTGTAGTTTATAATGAGCTTAAAGATATAGTCATGTTTAATTCAAAAAGGTGCAATGCAAGCTTTTGTGATACTTAATATGAAGTATTTATTTTTAAAGAGACTACATCATAATGCCTTTTATTAATTTATTTAGCAATCCTATAAAAGTGACAAACCAGAGTAAAGGTGCTCTTCCCAAGGCGACCGCAACCGCAAACCGAAAGTGGCAACGTCGCCTAATCACAATGAGAGACTGCAGAAACATGACTGGTTTCTATATAACAACTCTGAAAACGCTTCCGTAGATGGCCACATTGCTACCTGACACCGGTGGAGCCTAGACCGCACACCAGTAGCGCCAGAGAGCAGTTTATTGGTTGCAACTAGTTGCAAGGCACACCAAACAACGCGCAGTCCTCACCAAGCTGCCACGGCCCCGTGTGACTATGCGCCTCCATGCGACTGCAACAAACTCCGCCCACGGCTCTCAAGGATACGCGATTGTGAATTCCATTGTAGCCATCATTAGAATGCATAATTTTTGTACTAGAACTAAAAGTAACATAGCCAATTGTGCAAGATCCGCTGTCAAGAAGCATTCTTTCATTCCAACTTCAATTTTACGTGCATGTAATAATTAGGATTATTTTTGCATAACATGATAGGTTACTTGATGGCCGTACGCTATGAACGTGATACGAACTTAATGGATCGTATCCATGTCGGAAGTTTTTATGTAAAGCCGGGTATTTAAACAACTGCTCTTCATTAACCGTAACTCGCGGCGTGCCGCACGGGCATCTGTCGCGGGAAGGTGAGACTCGCGGGCTGGGTAACGGAGCCCGCACCGTTCGACGGAATCCGTCGCGGGCAAAGACATTAAATTATCTACTTGACAATAGACAGGACATCACGAACAAAATCGTAATCCAATACTTTTGTCCTAGTGGTCAAAAGTCACTCAGTCTAGTGTGGTACGCCTGCGTGTCAAGTCGTATTTGTGTCCACCAAAAACAAATATTTTCTAAGGAAATATGCCAAGTTGCGCATTGAGATATTGTAAATCTCGTTACGGTAAAATGGCTGGACCTAACTTCAGTTTATTTTCGTATGAATTATTTATATTTACTCAGTAATTAAAATTAAATAATTTTCATAGATAGATCTAGAAAATTTGCTAATTTTGTAATAAACGCCCTCTATTGCTGAGTAGCTTTACTACTGCGTTGTAGAGATGCAATTTTGTTTATCGATTTGGTTATCGATAATATTTATTAAGTTAAAAAATAAATAACACAAAATATAATACTGTTTGAAGATAATCATGTCATTTTATTTAAATATCAATAAATGAACAAGTACTATTTATTCATGTAGGTTCAAATCAAACCAGAGCAGAGCAGAGCTTGTACTATGGATATTAGGCAATGGATATAATACTTATATACTAATACTATTACCTATGCTATAATACTACTATGTACATAAGAAACACCCAGACCAACACAACCATCACATAAATATTTGTGTCCTGTGGGAATCGCACTCACATCCTCGTGATCAGCTGCAGTCTCACACTTGGATTACTAGATCATAATAACGATAATTATTAGTCATTTGTATGTTAAAATAATTTTATAAATAAATAACTTTTAAACGGCTAATCATTTTATTGTTTTCATAATCTTTTGGCACTTGGTTCAATCTATTCAAACGCGAAAAAAAAATAGTCTTAGTCACTTTTTTCAATATTATCGATACATTTATATCGAAATGGTAAAATCTCTACCACAGGTTTTATACTGTCTACTTAGTGTCACCCCATTTATTGCCAGACCTACGGATTTTTTTTATAGATCTACGGATTTTGGACCTCGCCTCGGATATACGTATACATACGGATACAAGATTTACAAATATTTGCAAACAAAGTGAAAAAAAAAAAATATTTTGCTAAAACCGAAACGCAACCGACAATTGCAAAGAAAATATGCGCTTTGTGACATAATAGGTCTACTTTACAGAAAAAGTGTAATAAACTGAGTGCTATAATAATCCAACGGCCAAGCAGGCACATTTAAAATGATTTTATTTTAAAATGTACATAAACACACACGGAAACTGATACCTAGTCATACACGGTGACACGGACAATGGATAGTAGCGAATAAAATTCTAAAATAGTTTTTACTGTTTAAAACAAGTTTTGCTTAATTTGTTTAGTTTTTTAATCTATTTACCATTTGAACTAAGTATATTAGGTTTTTCAGGCTTAACCCACGGATTGAAAATCGGATCTGGCAACACTGACCACACTGGCCACCTACCGAGCAATAGCTGAATATATTTTACTAAATTTAATTCATGTTTGCAATTTTTGCCGCTCTAATTTTGCTATATTATACTAGATGGCGTCACTGAGACATGGGATCACAGTTTTTCTATGACATTTCTTTGCATAGCCTCTCTATTGTACCTAGCTTAAATCTCTTTGGTCGCGGGGGACGTGCGCGTTCCTAATAATAATATTAAAAACGGTGTCAAGGGACACCCGGATGGAACGAAGTTCCTTTCGATTAATTTTAGTGAAGGAATTGTAATAAGCAAAGACATTAAATTATCTACTTGACAATAGACAGGACATCACGAACAAAATCGTAATCCAATACTTTTGTCCTAGTGGTCAAAAGTCACTCAGTCTAGTGTGGTACGCCTGCGTGTCAAGTCGTATTTGTGTCCACCAAAAACAAATATTTTCTAAGGAAATATGCCAAGTTGCGCATTGAGATATTGTAAATCTCGTTACGGTAAAATGGCTGGAACTAACTTCAGTTTATTTTCGTATGAATTATTTATATTTACTCAGTAATTAAAATTAAATAATTTTCATAAATAGATCTAGAAAATTTGCTAATTTTGTAATAAACGCCCTCTATTGCTGAGTAGCTTTACTACTGCGTTGTAGAGATGCAATTTTGTTTATCGATTTGGTTATCGATAATATTTATTAAGTTAAAAAATAAATAACACAAAATATAATACTGTTTGAAGATAATCATGTCATTTTATTTAAATATCAATAAATGAACAAGTACTATTCATTTATGTAGGTTCAAATCAAACCGCAGAGCAGAGCTTGTACTATGGATACTAAGAATGGATAAAAATGGATATAATACTTATATACTAATACTATTACTTAAGCTATAATACTACTATGTACATAAGAAACACCCAGACCAACACAACCATCACATAAATATTTGTGTCCTGTGGGAATCGCACTCACATCCTCGTGATCAGCTGCAGTCTCACACTTGGATTACTAGATCATAATAACGATAATTATTAGTCATTTGTATGTAAAAATAATTTTATAAATAAATAACTTTTAAACTGCTAATCATTTTATTGTTTTCATAATCTTTTGGCACTTAGTTCAATCTATTCAAACGCGAAAAAAAAAAAATAGTCTTAGTCACTTTTTTCAATATTATCGATACATTTATATCGAAATGGTAAAATCTCTACCACAGGTTTTATACTGTCTACTTAGTGTCACCCCATTTATTGCCAGACCTGCGGATTTTTTTTATAGATCTACGAATTTTGGATCTCGCCTCGGATATACGTATACATACGGATACAAGATTTACAAATATTTGCAAACAAAGTGAAAAAAAAAATTTGCTAAAACCGAAACGCAACCGACAATCATTGCAAAGAAAATATGCGCTTTGTGACATAATAGGTCTACTTTACACAAAAAGCGTAATAAACTGAGTGCTATAATAATCCAACGGCAAAGCAGGCACATTTAAAATGATTTTATTTTAAAATGTACATAAACACACACTGAAACTGATACCTAGTCATACACGGTGACACGGACAATGGATAGTAGCGAATAAAATTCTAAAATAGTTTTTATTGTTTAAAACAAGTTTTGCTTAATTTGTTTAGTTTTTTATATCTATTTACCATTTGAACTAAGTAGGATATTAGGTTTTTCAGGCTTAACCCACGGATTGAAAATCGGATCTGGCAACACTGACCACACTGGCCACCTACCGAGCAATAGCTGAATATATTTTACTAAATTTAATTCATGTTTGCAATTTTTGTGTTAAGATGTTCCCAATTGCCAATCTAATTTTGCTATATTATACTAGATGGCGTCACTGAGACATGGGATCACAGTTTTTCTATGACATTTCTTTGCATAGCCTCTCTATTGTACCTATCTTAAATCTCTTTGGTAATAAGACATACAGAGAATCACGCGCACGCCACACTGCTTACAACTATAGCAAAAAGTGTCGTTACAACTTTTGGTCTTAATTTTTTCCGTCTAGCCCTCTTTCACAACGCGCGATAAGGAACTTCGTTCCAATAAGTACCGACCCAGTTCTTGAAAATGACGTCACGTTTTACTGGGATCGGTCTATCATTACTGACAGGACTATTGTCGTTATTAAGCCTTGCTATAGTGGTGCCGCACTATGCTTGTCGATGTTACCACTCCACATGACGGGAACCCCGTGAAACCTGAGAATGAGAAACAAATTAAATATCTCGACTTAGCAGCCGAGCTCACACTCAACTTGTCAACAGACATGTGGAACAAGTGTGAGCTCTGCTGTCATTGTGCCGATTGTCGTATCAGCCAATAGCCTGATGATCAGTGATAGGAATAGGTAGTGCCTATTTGCCTAAACTTCGAAGAACAGAGACAGGAAACGGAGACTTCCTTAGGACTACATTTTTTCTGGGACATCTGTCCCGAAATTCGGGACAACACTTTTGAATACATCAAAAAAATATGTTATTTGGAATAAGTAATTCGTCTATATTTACCTAAAGTTTGCGACTAGACATATCATTTATAATTTATAACTCCATAATAATAACTTATCCTCTATGGGCTCTAAAGGAAAAATAAAACACATAGAATATTGTTGTAAGTTACAACAATATTATATGTGTTTTTTTCGAGACAAGTGTCCCGGAAAAAAATTAGTCCTAAGGAAGTCTCCGTTTCTTGTCTCTGTTCTTCGAAGTTTAGGCAAATAGGCACTACCTATTCCTATCACTGCTGATGATCTAAAGCCTCGATCAACAACATCTATCTATCATCTATATCTAACCAAACAATAAGTGGTCCGAGCTGAAATATTATTATTAAAAAAAGAAAAAACGATCTAAACAATTCAAATAGGATTTTTGTGTGTATTTATGCTGAATTAACGAAAACAGAAGTTTTTGGTAAGTATCTCATTATACCATCTGTATAACTAGCTGACCCGGCAAACGTTGTTTTGCCATATAAATTATTTCTAGCTGCCCGGCGCTACTTTGTTCGCATGGAGAGGACTCCATGCGAACAAAGTACCCCTACCCCTACCCCTTACCCTACCCCTACCCTACTCCTACCCTACTCCTAATCTACTCCTACCCTACTCCTAACCTACGCCTACACTACTCCTACCCTACTCTTACCCTACTCCTACCCTACATCTACCCTACTCCTAACCTACTCCTATCCTAGTCCTACCCTACTCCTAACCTAACCTACTCCTAAACTACTCTACTCTACTTAATTGAGTACATAAATAAACGTATTACAGACACTAAGCTCGTTATTTTTGCGGATGACACTAATGCAATAGTGTCGGCAAATAACTTAAATAATTTAGAATTAAAAATTAATAACTTATTAAAAGCTTTCGAACACTGGTTTGGTACAAATAATCTTAAGCTCAACGTAAATAAAACAAAATGTGTACTATTCAAGTCAAACGTTCGGAATAACGCTAGTCTCGAGGTTTTATCATGTGGCAACAAAGTCGAAGTGGTTCACTATGTGAAATTCCTAGGTGTTCACATTGATTCTTTGTTAAACTGGAAGGTTGAGACATCGTCTGTAGTGAAGTCTGTTAGCTCGGCATGCTATGCAATCAGAAGTCTGAGGGAAGAACTGACATTGGCCCAGCTTAGGATGGTATACTTTGCCTTGGTCGAGTCTAGGCTTAGGTATAGTATTGAGTTTTGGGGCAACAGCTATAAGTACAATATCCACTCGGCATTTGTAACTCAAAAAAGAGCCTTAAGGACAATGCTCCGCTTAAAACAGACGGATTCGTGCAGGGGCCATTTCATTAGGCTTAATATTTTGACAGTGCCATGCCTCTATGTACTGGTGCTGCTAACCAGTTTTGTTAAGAACTTGCACAAATCTGAAACTGATGACCAACGACAAGTTAGAATTAATACACGTAGGAAAGACTTGCCTAACATAATCCAACCGAAAATAAACGTGGTTCATCACAGTCCTAGGTACCAATCAGTATTTTTATACAACAAGCTTCCCGTAGAATTTAAAAGCATAAATAGCGCAAACTTATTTAAAAACAAATTAAAGACATATTTATTGAGGAAGGGCTATTACAGTGTCGATGAGTACCTTGATGATAAGCGACAATCGTAATAATTATTATCGTTCTGGTTATAATTTATAATAATATATTTTTATATAATTTATTATAGTTGTTATAATTTATTGAATGGAATTAATTTGAAATGGCATGGTGACATTATTATTCTGAAATTTTTTACACTTCATATTGTTTATTTTTATTATTTTTTTTTATTATGTCTTTTTGTTTTGTTTTTATTATTGTATTTATTCCTCATATAGATTATTAAATGACATCTTATGTTTAGTAAAATTTCTACACAATGTATATTGTTTTGAAATAAATGACTTTATGACTTTATGACTTTATGACTTTATGACTCCTACCCTACTCCTAACCTAACCTACTCTTACACTACTCCTACATTACTCCTAACCTACTCCTACACTACTCCTACCCTACTATAAGTAAAACGCTGATTGATTGATAGAACCTAGCGGACCCGGCAGACGTCATCCCACCCGAAAAAGCAGCGCCACCTACCGGGTCCAATTATATATAATCGTATAAACCTTGTCCTGACAATAACGAACACAAATGAAAAGAATTATCCAATTTGGTGCAGTCGATCGGAAGTTATGCACGTACAATGCGTACATACATTTCGGTGATTCATTTTTATATAAATAGATGTTAATGGTACACATGTTATTAAACAGTATCGTATCTTCCATTATTGTCATCAAAGTATTCATCTGACCCTTGTAAGTCATCAAGTTTAATCTTTTTTATTTGAAGTTTTCCTCTGGGACTTCGTTTTCCATTTTGAATATTATCGTAATAAGTAACGGGGGATCGTTTTCGAGTCGGTTCATTGGTGCTTCTATTATTTTCAGGACCTTTGCTGAACCCTTCACGAAAATAGTCTCGTAGTACATTCTTTTGAAGACGAGACTTAACAGTAGCGTGTTCACCCAAATGAGTGGAGCCATAGCCCATGAAACCTTTGAAAGAATTTGGTATCACTCTGCCAACGACAAGCTTCACCAGCAACACACATAATTTAATCATAAACAAATTTTGTAACAAGTTCCACTTGTGAGACGGTAGGTACGTACCGGTAAAACGGGGTGAATAGGGATGCAGGGGTGAATCGGGACGAAATTTTAAAATGGATTTGTACTTTAAAATAATATAGTTTGTTGCTAACAAGGACACTTAATCTTTAATTAAAAAGCTGTAAACCCATTAGAGTATTTTCTGGCAACGAACTATATTATTTCAACGTTAAAATCCATTTTGAAGTTTCGTCCCGATTCACCCCTGCATCCCTATTCACCCCGTTTTACGGTACCTAAAGAAACGAGAAACCGGTAACTGTTTAAAAAGTTTGCATTACATAAACCGATACGGACTAACGGACTTGCGAGTATGGACCGAATGATTTGTGTTACCCACTTTTTAGGGTTCCGTAGCCAAATGGCAACGGAACCCTTATGGATTCGTCATGTCTGTCTGTCTGTCCGTTATGTCACAGCCGCTTTTTTCCGAAACTATAAGAGCTATACTGTTGAAACTTGGTAAGTAGATGTATTCTGTGAACCGCATTAAGATTTTCACACAAAAATAGAAAAAAAAACAATAAATTTTGGGGGTCCCCATACTTAGAACTGAAACTCAAAATTTTTTTTTTCATCAAACCCATACGTGTGGGGTATCTATGGATAGGTCTTCAAAAATGATATTGAGGTTTCTAATATCATTTTTTTCTAAACTGAATAGTTTGCGCGAGAGACACTTCCAAAGTGGTAAAATGTGTGTCCCCCCCCCTGTAACTTCTAAAATAAGATAATGATAAAACTAAAAAAAATATATGATGTACATTACCATATAAACTTCCACCGGAAATTGGTTTGAACGAGATCTAGTGAGTAGTTTTTTTTTAATACGTCATAAATCGTAACGTAACGGAACCCTTCATGGGCGAGTCCGACTCGCACTTGGCCGGTTTTTTATATACTTACACGAATGGAGTTCTCTATTGTTTTGATAATAGTGCATTGTTAAGCGCTTCCAATAGATCGTATGGCATATCATTCTGTCCTACCACTCATTTGTTTTTGACTTAACTTGGAAGTGGTAATTAGTAGTTTTCATTGTTTGCATTTTGAATACGCTTGGTAATACTTATCTACATTTTGAAAACATAAGTCCTTAGATGTTATATCATCAGGAAAATTATCATAAGTTGTATAATAATTAGGCATAAAAACGTTCTCTAATCTCTTGGAATGTTACGCTCGTTGGGGAGCCCCGTTGGCCGAGCGAATATTTTAATTTTGTTAATTCTTCTAATACAAACATTATTTAAAAATATTACAATTAAACAGGTTTTGAAAACTCCGGGAAAGTTTTCTAATTTTTCTTTCCGTAAATACCTAATTCGGACTATTACGAACATTTTAATATAATCGACAAATCTAGCCATTCAAGTGGTGCGATTACCAATGAACAGCATTTCAAACAGTATATTAATATTTGCTCGCGCAAGTTTGCGTAATATAGATATTTATCATGTTTTTTTTAAAAAAACGTTGCCCCACACTACAAATTTCTCCTGTGTCGTGGGTGCGTTTACAAACATTTAAACTCACATACACAAACAGCCAGAACCGGAACAACTACTTGTAGGCCATACAAATATTTGTTCCGTGTGGGAATCGAACCCGCGACACGCAGCCACTGCGCCAACCGTGCCGTTTCCGAACGCATCTCACATTTTTAAATGCAGAACTCGTATTTGACCGCAGTTTTGAGGTATGTAACTATATTTCCTTTCCTCTTATCCCGTCCCCATGCAACAGAGAGAGAAGAAATGATCACCGCACGCGCCAATCAGCGGCGCATTCACCGCAACCAATCACTGCAGAGGAAGAAAAGTGTCGCCATTATTGAGTTCAACTGTTGGTAGAATCGCACCGCTCCGCTCACTGATATCACGGGATATGCCTTGGGGGCGTGGCGCGTAGCGCCTCAATATTATAAAATTGTTCTTATGTTCGAACGGCGGCTGTACGCTTCATTCAGTCGCTTTGCAACTCCGTACAGTGTACTATTGATGCGTAAAAAGTCAAAATGCCGAGTTGTGCAGTAATTATATGTAAAAATAGATCAAATACCAGCAACCTGAAAACAAATGGTGTGTCCTACCACCGGTAAGTAACCAATTAAGTCAGTGTTTTATATTTTAAATCAATTTTTAAATGTTTTATTAACTTTCGTCCGGAGCGACACGAACTAGCCCGAACTAGCCCGAATCTTCCCGAACGTAACGAACGTTTTGAATTTAGAGAGGTGCAATCGAGTGCGTGCGACTGATTTTATCGATATGCTTATTATTGCAGCTGAATATTTTTTTACAAAACTCAATGGATATTCTCGTATTACATGTATAGTAAAAGAGTTAAATTAGTTATTAATTTAATGTTGTTTGAACCAAATTAAGACATTGTTATTTCAATACTTACAGTTACTCGTGAAATGTAAAAACTCAAATTAATATTACATCGTTGAAAAAAAAATATATAAAAATAAATATTTTTGAAAATAAAAAAAATATTTTGCGCAATATTCTTGTATTGATCACTAAATCGCAAGCACTCAATTCATGTCAATCATACATAAGGCCGAGCAGACGCCAGAGTTCTAAATTTGAATTGGAAAATTCGCGGTCCGTCGCTATTTTGTCAAATCTTTGTCTATAATACTGAGGGTTTAACATTTTATTTCTTTACAAATGTGTTAAATAAGTGTTCAATTTAACCGGTAATACAATATTAAAAAACTATTCCCATTTTATTTTAATAAAAATAAACTATATTTTCGGATAGGTATTTATATAAAAAAAAGAAATTATTTAAAGAAAATTAAACGAAGTTATTATAATACAAGAATGTGCTATAATTAAATATCGACAAAAATTATCGACCATCGCTTTCGACTCCCTAATTGCATGCGTGTGCATTGAATAGCAAATTTTTACAAGTGAATGCCCCGCCCATTCTATGCATGTGTGCTGTTAGAAATTGACTTAGTGTAGCTGCTTTCTTCTTAGTATGCGTGTTCAAATTTTAAGTGTGTGTCGTAAGTACACTATTTGTTAATGTTGTAAGTATTTGGGTGGGAGATTAGCGGCGGCACTAGGACTCCTTACTATTCCGCAATGAAGGCATATCTCCGGATATCTATGCTCCGCTATAAAACTACCAAACCGCTTTAATACCGCGCCGCGAGCCCGCGACGCAAAATAAAACAAGCCGCCAATATAGCTACGCGTGTGACATACGAATACCAAGTAAAGTGCACCACCGTGAAACCAGAAGAACAGCGAACACATGCTACCTCTTCTCCGACCTCTTGTGTCAATGTGTTCCATCGAGAAGATTCCCAAGTAAGTCCAATATCCTATTGTTACCAAAAAACTGCGCGTCGTTATTAACTCACCCCGCTAAGTTATATTCTCCGCAATATGGTCCTTCGAAGCCGCAATTGTATATTTATTCCAACAATATTGCTGATATGTACACACGGCTACACATCAAGCTATACATTTCCAGTTTTAGCTGACCTCGCATTGTGTAGGTTTTTCGTACAATCAGAAGTCAGTTTATATTAGTTCTGTATAGCTTGATGTGTCGCCGTGCGTACACTTATGTAATGTTTCTGTTTTAGAGCATACGAGGGTGACACTGAAAGTTCTTAGAACATAAAAAACTGAAAAAACTAGCAAGTAATTACTTTTATTATATCTTTTCTAAATAGTGTCCATTTACATCAATACATCGCTGCATCCGATGGAACCATAGAAAAGCACTTTGCCCACTCGTCCTTAGGGGTCTCTTCGACGGTATTTTGAAACGTAACCACTGCTTCCTCGGCGTCCATAAAACGTTTTCCTCGAAGTTTTTCTTTTATTTCCGGAAATAAATCAAAATCGCAAGGTGCGAGGTCGGTCGGGGCGGGGCTATAGGGCGGGTGACCCAGCAATTCCACGTCTGACATCGCCAAGTAGTCGATTGTTTGCTTGGCGGTGTGCGATGAGGCGTTGTTGTGGTGAAGGAGGATCCTACTGTGAGGTCGTGTCGTGTCTCCAGAACTTTTTCCAAGACAAGTGGAAAACAATTGTTAGTGTACCACTCTGCAGTAACTGTTTTTCGATCCTCTAAAACAATTGTTGTGTAATGACCTATCCTTCCGAAGAACGAGGCCACCATGTTTCTTCCCACGCTTCGACCTCTCTTCACTTTAGCTGGCAACTCCTCGGAAGGAAACACCCAGAGGCTGTCTCTTAGTTTCAGGATCATAACAATAAATCCAGCTTTCGTCACCCGTAAGTATGTCGAACACAGCATTTGAGTCACCTCCGTTAGATCTTTGAACCATTTCACGACATCAATCAACACGACGGAGCTTTTAGGCCTCTATCAAATTATGAGGTATCCACCGGGCACAAAGTTTCCTGACCGCTAAATGTTCATGGAGGATTTTGTGCACTTGTCTCATACCGATGCCTAAGCTTGTGCGAATCTGCTGATAAGTTACTCTTTTGTCAGTCTCTATCATACGCCGCACAACACTGATGTTATCTTCAGTCGTTGCCGTAGAAGGGCGTCCCTCACGCAGATCATCGGTGAGATTAGTGCGACCACGTTTAAACTCATTAAACAAGTTGTAAACAGTGGCACGAGATGGGGCTTCATCGTGAAAGGACAATCGAAGTCTATCATAACTTTCTTGTTGACTCAAATGACATCGAAAGTCATAAAAAATTGTTATACGAAAATTTTCTCGCGTTAAATTCATGCTGACGTGGCGCAGACAATTTCCAATTTGCCGCCAAATCGTTAACAAATGACAAAATAATGAATAAAACATAAAATTTTTGCACAATAATATTGACAGAAGTCCATTTTCAAAATCTGAACTTATT
The DNA here is from genome assembly GCA_951799955.1 of Apamea anceps. Lineage (NCBI taxonomy): Eukaryota > Metazoa > Arthropoda > Insecta > Lepidoptera > Noctuidae > Apamea > Apamea anceps. Next base: position 9,417,583 of record OX637501.1, read on the forward strand.
TTTTTTATTATACCCATGGAATTATTATGTACTAGTTGTACGTAGTACATAATAATTCCATGATTAGGTATATCGTTTACAAGTGGCCAGTTCTAAAAACTTTCAGTGTCGCCCACGTATGTATTATCCGAGTTAAATCCTTCTGGTATGCATCCGCTACGTGCTGGTAGACAGGATACCCGATAAAGCCTAGATTCTGGCTGTGAGACTCGTTGCTTGCTAATTCCATGTTTCTTTGTTTATTCCTCTATGGTCATTTGTTTGACGTTTGTCGTCTTTGTCGATCTAAGACTACAGTATGGCCATTTTAATAGGTAACATTTGACATTTCATAAAAATTCAACAACGTAAGCTTATAACGGCGGGCATAAAATAATATATATTTTCGTTTTGTTAGAACTGCACAATTGCTTAACTTTTTTCAATTACAATTCAAGCCCGTATCGATTCATTCACTTTAATCGATGTTTTTAAGCAGGTCACCTCACTATGAAGATAAAACTGACAGACGTCAAATGTTACCTATTAAAATGGCCATACCTTAAGTTCAGAACACGTAAGAAATTGTACACGGAAGACTAGGCGGTATGGTTGAAAGACTTTAGCCTGCCCATTATATGGGCGAAAAAAAAAAAACTAAGTTCTGAAGTCCTGTCATTGTCATATTTGTCATGGTTGTTATCATAACGAAAATATAACACTTTTCAAATTAACCAAAGCGGCTAAAGATTAAAATTAAAAATCAATGGGGTCTTTTCGTAAAATATTATGTTACAGTATTTTTCTCGCTTATTTCCTGTGTGTTCGTTGTGACGACTTCAAGGAAGAATTATTTATTAAACCTCTACCGCCGAACCATCTCTACAGCTATTTTCAATTTGTCACTTTAGTGAATAGCGAATCATCTTCATGTAAGGATTAAATTATTATTTATAAGAAGTTGTATATCTATAAATCTTAAGTAATACCAATGTTTTCTTTATTTTAGTTCATTCTCATTTGGCCCCGCGATCACTGTCCGAAGTAGTATCTCGATTCCAAGTCGAGGAGCTCCATCTAACTTTGACCGAAGGACAATGGAGGCACAATCAATGGGGATATCCAGTATTAGATGCAGCGCCCGGGGCAGAGCTCTATGCCTGGTTCTCACCTGATGTTGTAGATGTAGATACACACTGGAAAAAACTAAGTGCTACACTCTCTGGACTCTTTTGTGCTTCACTTAATTTCATTGACAACTTTAATACAGTGACGCCACAAATGGCTTTATGGCCTATGGGAGCAGTGAAGTCTAGTCAAAATGTAACCTCACAGCTGCGATATGCATCATTACCCAGAGAGATTGTATGCACCGAGAATCTGACACCATGGAAGAAACTTTTACCATGTGAATCAAGTCGTGGTTTTTCAGCTTTGCTTAATTCTAGAATGATCCACAACACAAACTATCATTCTATTGGAGTTCATGTGAGAAAAGTATGTAAATCCAGTGATTGTTTGGAGACTCAACTGGAGTTCAAACAAACTGTGGCTCTTGTTTATGACTATGATATAATAAATAGCAATGACTGGTCATTCAGAAAATTGTTTGGACAAGGTCTGCCTGGAGCCTGTCCACTATCTTCAGACAGCAAGATTTACGTTGATATCACTTCAAATGACACCCAGACCTTTACATTGAATCCACCACCAGACAATGTCACAGTATCACAAAGAGGTGGGAGTGATACTAAACTAGCAGTTTATAAAATAAACCCTGATGGTCAAATGATAAACATAGGTGCGAAATATAAGTCTAAGTTAAATTTAGCAGTTTCTGTACCTCCACCTCTACACTTTACCCGATACATCCTTGGTTATGGTAAAGAGTTTGGTGGTATTGTGACAGAGATAACAAACAACTGCTGGACGTCTATTAATGTTGTTGTTTTAGAGAATGCACCGTGGTGGTTACCAATACAACTAAGCTCATTGAGAGTTAATGGTGAAGCTGAAAGTAGTTTAGTTATGTCTCAGTACTATTCACCTGGCCGTAGCAGGCAGAAACCATACCATTTAGAACTGCTTATGAAATTACCTCCAAAATCAACCACTACAATCACAATTGACTTTGAATTTGTCTTCTTGAAATGGCAGGAATATCCTCCTGATGCCAATCATGGGTTCTATGTTGGTTCAGCATTAATTGCAGCCAATTTACCCACAGCCAGAAACTACACTAGTGTTCCCATTACAGGCACTACATTTGATTCCTTTGTTAATGCATCTAAGACATGTAAGTATGTTTAATGACTAAAGTTTATACAGGGTGGCAGGGACTGACATGCTAATTGTGACCATAAATTCAGCATATGATCGCTAGCCCCCTAGAGTAGAAATGTTTGGTGACCAAAAACAAATATTTTGATATTTCATAAAAAAGTGCAATTTTTTTTTGGTTATAAAAACAAAATCTGCTATTTTGTAGAACTGCGCAATACCTACCTATGCACTCAAAATGTGTATGGAACAGCAATAAAAAAAAATAACTTAGGTATCATATACTGAATTCATGGTAACAATTTGCGTGTCGATGTCCCTGCCACCCTGTAGGTACTGATATTTATATGTAATGTTTATAATCTTAATAGATGCAAGTATTATAATAATACAGATGAACTTTGCATGTTTACCAGCAAGTGATATTATATCATTTCATTTGACGACACGGTTGGAGCAGTGGCTAAGCGATTGACTGCTGTGCTGCGTGTTGTGGGTTCGATTCCCGCACGGAACAAATGTTTGTATGGCCTACAAGTAGTTGTTCCGGGTCTGGCTGTTTGTTGATGTGAGTTTGAATGTTTGTAAACGCACCCACGGTACGGGAGAAATTCCTAGTGTAGGGCAGTTTTTTTTTTAAAAAAAACACGCATTTCATGTGTAAATTAGGTATATTGAAAACATAAAGGATAAAGAAATAACACATACAATAGCATTCATGGTAATGTAAATGTTTTAAGTTTTTCTTTCCTTTATCTTTGATTTCACAATAACATGCTTGTTAAATAATGCTAAAGGCTAAAAAATCTTTAATTTTTCAGGGTACCCGATTGTGTTCAGGACAAATGGTGCCATGGTATCACTGCCCACTCCAGACTTCAGTATGCCATACAATGTCATCTGCCTTGCCTGTACAGTGGTGGCTCTGGCATTTGGACCGCTACATAACATCTGCACAAAAGAGCTGGTTCTCAAGCCCCTGGGAACACCATTGTCGCTTACCCAAAAAGTTTTGAATTTATTTAAGAGAAAGAAAGATTAGTTATTATTTTTGTTTTGAATTAAAAGTATTTAAAATTAAGTTTTGGACTAAATAAATGAAAAACAGTTAACTGTGTGATTTTTTTTATAGTATTAGTTGCTACTGCGCTTTGTAAGTGCATCTGCCTGGGTTTGTACTACTATTTTACTGTAGTCTGTGGTTTTGTACTTCGAACCCACAACCTACAACTCTTATATCGGGGCCGTTACCACTGGACAAGCAGGGACTCCGTGATGTCCCGTACGCAAAATACGCGCTTGAACGTAGAGTTGCGGACACTAGCCCGATACACAAATCCTACAATAAAATACAAGGTGAGATAATAATATGTCTGTGGTCACCTTTATAAAGATTAAAAGAACGAAAACCGAAAGAATAATAATAATATATCTTTGTTAGAGCCTAAACCCACACGTACGTTCGCATGTACCTACGCGTAAATATTGCGGCGGGATTTTATCGCGCACTGGATTTTCAACTCTGTGTTGAGCCGAGCATTGAGAATCCAACAGCGCATCCCAGCGCGTCAAAAAAACAAAACTTGGATTTTCAACTGTCGGCGGTAAGCAGTGCGTTGAAAATCGAAAAGCAAAAAAAAAATTACTGCGGGAAAAACACGTCCGTGCGTACCTAGGCTGATTCCATGTATTAAAACACTGACCTTATTATATACAAGTACGCTGGACTAAATATATACTGTATGAAATGAGAGTTGTTTTTTTGTGCTGATTCAAAGCACACTCGAGCGACTCAGAAAATAAAATTGACACATTGCCGCAAACCCGTTGTTTTGTTTTGGTAAGTCTCTGATGATTTAGGTCATCGTGGAATACCTAAACTTTTTGTGTATTTTGTGTTTACTACGAGATATTTAGAACATCTTTATCATGAGAGATTATATACGAGTACGAGCCGAAGTACGAGTTTTACAAAATACGCATCTTGTAAAACTCGCTATCATAGTTCCATGGACGCTCACGTTGCTGTCAGTGCCAAAATGGCGAAAATCAAGTCATAAGTCATTTATTTCAAAACAATATACATTGTGTAGTTTTAATAAAGACTAGCTTCTGCCCGCGGCTTCGCCCGCGTGGATGTCGGAAATTATCCCACGGGAACGTGCTAACAGGATAAAATGTACCTATGTGCTTCCCCAGAATGCCATCTATCTCGCGGGCCCTTTGTGGCTAATTACAATGGAAAACCAATTGTCTCTCATTAGTGGTGATTAAGAGGGTACCTATATGATATCTTTACCTAAGTACCTACCTAATAAAAAAAAAAAAAAACTCAATAACAGAAAATTAAATACCTACCTACCTAAATAAACCTATTTCTGATGATAACTAATCTAAACTCAATAAATAAGCAAAATCCCTAAAAACTAATATCTATACGAATGTCTAATCCTACCTACAGTATTATAAAATAACCTACGGTCACTACGTACACTATCAAATATACTACCTATAATTTTATTTAAAATTAAAATCTATACCTACGTTTTATATAAAAATAAACCTAAATAACTCTAAAAACTAAAAGAAATAAAAATGAACTCCATTGCGGTGACTTAACCTACGACAAACTTATTATTTGCGGTTGGTGCAGTAATCGGGTCTAGGGATCGAACCGCAAAATTAAGTTTGTTTTTTATTGTATATACTTTTCCGGGATAAAAAGTACCCAGTGTGGTGCCCAGGATATTAAAGAATAATTGTACCAAGTTTCAACGTAATCGAACCGGTAGTTTTTGCGTGATGCCTGAACAAACAGACAGACAGACAGACAGACAGACAAAAATTTTTTTAATCACATTTTTGGGTTCGGTGTCGGTCTAGTAACACCCCCTGCCATTTATTTTTTTGATATTTTCAATGTACAGAATTTTCACTTCTACAGATTTATTATAAGTATAGATAAGATTAATACAATAATAAAAACAAAATGACATAAAAAATAATAAAAACAATATGTGTAAAAATTTCAAAATAATAATAGTGAACCATACCATTTAAAATTAATTCCAATCAATACCTAAATCCTAAATCTAGGTACTCATCGACACTGTAATAGCCCTTCTTCAATAAATGTCTTCAATTTGTTTTTAAATAAGTTTGCGGTACCTATCTAAGCTTTTAAATTCTACGGGAAGCTTGTTGTATAGAAATACTGATTGGTACAGACGCCAGCAGGTCAAGCTACCCTAAACTGTCAAATTTTCCCAATCAACTTTGAACCTTAATGCTTTAGTGATAAAGTTGAAAATCTATTACAGAAATTTGACAGATTGTAGTAGCTTGATGTGCTGGCGTCTGTACCTACCTAGGACTGTGATGAACCACGTTTATTTTCGGTTGGATTATGTTAGACATGTCTTTCCTACGTGTATTAATTCTAACTTGTCGTTGGTCATCAGTTTCAGATTTGTGCGAGTTCTTAACAAAACTGGTTAGCAGCACCAGTATATAAAGGCATAATGGTCTCTGCACGAATCCGTCTGTTTTAAGCGGAGCATTGTCCTTAAGGCTCTTTTTTGAGTTACAAATGCTGAGTGGATATTGTATGTACTTAGGTACAGCTGTTGCCCGAAAACTCAATACTTTCCTAAGCCTAGACTCAACCAAAGCAAAGTATACCATCCTAAGCTGGGCCAATGTCAGTTCTTCCAATCTATGCTATCATTGCTATGCAATCAGGCTTCTGATTGCATAGCATGCCGAGCTAACAGACTTCATTACATGATGTCTCAACCTTCCAGTTTAGCAATAGATCATAGAGTACAATTATGCAATAGATCAATGTGAACACCTAGGAATTTTACATAGTGAACCACTTCGACTTTGTTGCCACATGACAAAACCTCGAGACTAGTGTTAGTCCGAACGTTCGACTTGAATAGTACACATTTTGTTTTATTTCCGTTGAGCTTAAGATTGTTTGTTTGTACCAAACCAGAGTTCAAAAGCTTTTAATAAGTTATTAATTTTGAATTCTAAATTATTTAAATTATTTGCCGACACTATTGCATTAGTGTCATTCGCATCTTCATTTTGTCATCAATAGTAAGAAGTTTAGCGAACTTGTTTATTATAAGGTCAGTGGCCTCTGACAAGTATGACAACTTTATGGCTTGAACCATTTAACTTTATGGCATTCCTAATTTGACAAAAGCATTTTTGTAGTTGTTGCGGATAAATGTTCTTAGTTTTTAAATGATACCTTCAATTTAATATAATATTATGAGGGTATACGGAGAGTAAGTGAATCAGAGTTGATTGATGATTTGTTATGATGATTGATTTGCCTGTAATCCACGAAGCGTTGGGCAGAGGTGTTCTTAGAGTAAAACCACATTTCGCCATTTATGTTCAGGTCCCATCTAATAGGAGGCGAGCCTATTGCCATTGACTGGACACAAATGCAGACTCCGGGCTGCTATTGAAAAAACCCTTTACCTATAGTTTGACCAAAACCGCTGTACCGCGCCTTCGGTATGTGCGCAGCGAGACGGGGGGGCAGTGTAGGCCGCTCATTCGTCATCGCTCACGGCGTCCCGCCCCCCGCCTCGCCGCGCATTCCTAGGGCGCGGTACAGCAGTTTCGGTCAAATTATACCTAATATTGTCTGACCTGAGAATTCAACCCAGGACGTCATGCTTAGCAACATTGGTGACCATTACACCAACGTGGCATATTTTAAGTATGTTTGTGTTAAAATATAACTACCTACTTGTAATAAAACAAACTTTTCTTGCGTGCAGTGAACAGCTATGTCCATGCTACAAGGAGTACCAAGAGTTCCAGAAACTGGTGGAACTAAAGGACTCCGGCTTGGTGGTCTACTGTCATAGACCACGTAAAGAGGATGTTAGTATACTTTAATCTAATTGTTCTTTTATAACATTAAATACGTTAAACTTACGCAGACTGCTATTCTTTCGGTCCGTCCGACCATAAACCGACTTCCTAATTAAAGCCAGTTCATGGAATGGAATACCTTCGTAAGTCAGGCACCTGTCCCTCCGCCGACGAGGCAGCGCCAAGCTATCAATGATTTTCTCGTTCAAGAAACATACAAAAGGTTATAGGTCCCATGTACCTAAGTAAAGGAGATATATAGGTAGGTATATTAACAGATTGCTGAGTGTTCACATCGCCTCGGTGAGTACTTGTTTGTCGCAGAGACAAGAGCTAGGTATCATAGACAGGACGCTCGCTTGCCGGGCAGAACACTCGCTGAGAGACTTACGCTTAGCTTAGTACATACCTATTCATACCAGCGTGTAATGGCTCGTCGCAGTCACGCAATCGCTGCTCGATTGCTCGCCAACTCGTTTTGAGCATCCCCGTTAAACTGATTCTTCTCACATCAACAGATCAGACATGGAGAAGTGGTTGATAGCGCTGTAAACACATCGAGTGATATATTCATCTTACACAATAAGGAAGACGAGACAATAACAACTTCCGAATTATTTTCAGAACTAGGTAATAAATTAAATTTAAATAACTTTTGTGTGTGAAGGTATGTGGGGAATTTCTGGCAAGTTCAGGTATGGTCCGGTTAAGCCCTCAATATTGTTAGTGCGGCGTGCACCCTAATAACACTGTCAGTTGCAGGGACCGATTTGACCATTATTATGGAGTCTTATTAGTCTTATAATAATAATAATAATAATAAATATTTATTTCAGACTAAGTCCAAAGTAGGTTAGTAACAATGTAAGTACTTAAAAACTATTGTTAGTATTGACAAAAAAAAAAAACAAATTAAATTATGACATGTAGCCGCACCCACCTTTGCAGCATGGGGGACTCCCACCGATCGGTAAAAACACCCAGTATAGTGTTGTTACTGCCACGAACGCGAGCGAGTAGGGAGGCGCATCTTTTCCTAACGATCGCGGCAAAGCCATCCACCCGCGCCTCAGCGAACATCCCTGACGCACTACAACGCCATGGCAGCCCCAACAGTACCCTGAGTGCATTATTATATTGGACACGCAGGTCGCTGTATGCCCGCTGCGAGTAACTAACCCACAGGCTGCAGGTGTAAAAAGATTGGCAATATGCTTTAAAAAGCGTGATTTTAACTGAATTTGTACACCTTGCAAATCTGCGGGCCAGCATGTTACAACGGACAGCCAGCGACCTGCGTTCCCTTTCTATGTCTTCATTATCAGATAAGTCATCAGTGACCCAGTGACCCAAATATTTAAATTTAGACACCCTACACAGAGGAGTGCCACACAGTGACACATTGGGAAATGCTGGGTAAGAAAAACCACGGGCTTTAAAGAGCATTAGTTCACTCTTCCCAACATTATATTTGAGCCCATGAGCCACCGCATATGACTCACATATCTTATAGAGGATGCAAGAGAAATTACAGTTTTCATACTATTCGTTGCGTTTGGACCTGCGTTTTGGTGACTAGTAAAACATAATAGGTACGGTTTCGCGCAATGCCCCCGTACGACTACGCGTGTTATTGTTTGGTAGCAAACCTACTACGGAGTTCTAATAGAATAAGAGGCCATGTTATGTTTGTTTTGTTACCACAGTACGGCCTACAGTACCTAAGGATTAACGTCACCTTAATATTATGTACCCTACACAAGTAAATAAAACCAAAAGAAACATTTACTCCCATAAAATAGGAACATAAAACTGAGTTAAATGTCAACATATTTAATATGTAGGTACCCTGGGTATATATGGGAAATATTTAACTGATGCTATACATAAAAATTTATGAACACTTAAAAAAATATTGAGCCTCTTGCTAACATTCTGGCCTTTTCTCACAGTTGGTAGCAGTAACTAATATGCTACCCCGAACAAACGGGCTGGGTTAGAACTGGTCTGCGACCAACCACTGGCGATCCAAATTGGTCGCAGTAAGTAAGCTACCCCGACCAAATAGGTTAGGTTTAAGGCTCATTATACTAGGTACCCCCTAGGAGATAGGGACTCTGCCGCTTATTACACTACCCAATGGTAGTATAATAAGCGCTTTAGAACTGTGACCAATCGATCGCGAGCCGAGTGAGCGCGACATCCAAGTTGTTCGCAGTTACATCACTATTTAGTATTTTTAGGACCCCAAAATAGAAATTATTTAAGGTTCATGAAAATTTTATTAGAGTGACATTTTAATAGAGTGTTCAATAATATTTTAAGGAACGCAACAAAGGAATTATTAGAGGTTCGATTAAATGCATGCTTATTATACTTTTTCAGAAAAGAAAAACATCAGTTGCCCACGATGTAGAAAAACATTTGAGCATGCTCAAAAACTCATGCAAGATGTAAAATCAATAGATAGAAAGATTGTAATGGGTATATGTGACCATTGTCGTAAAAAAGCACAAACTATTAAAAAGCCGTTTTGTGCCTGTGACGAAATTGTAAAAAAATTCGTATCCGTTAAAGGTGAACAAAGGGAAGACATTAAAAAGTATGTTAAAATATGCCTCTCAGAAATGGAACATCTTAAAGCTGACATAAGTCTCAATAAACCAAAACATATAAAGCTTCGTGCATACTCCGAGTTACAAATCAATCGAGGTCTCAACTCATCTGCATCCGGACATGAGCCTGAAGTCCAACAAATGTTTTACTCAAATAAGCATAAATCAGACATAAACATAAATACAGAAATACCAGAAACCGATTTAAAAGAAGGTAATATAAAACAAGCTGCAGCCTTTTTTCAACCTTTGGAGCACGAGAAAACAACTTTTTCTCACACACCGCACGAAAGTGAAAAAATGGATACAATGATTCTGAGCACTTCTTTGGTAGACTCAGGCACAACTTTTGTGGAGACATCTATTGGTGCCAAAGAACTCCCAAGAACTTCTCTTAAAGACAGCAAACAAGAGGAGGTCTTTGAAGATATACCTTCAATGGATGCTAAAGAAGTATTGAAAAGAAGACATGATCTTAGCTTGAGACAGATGAGACTAGAAAAGGATTCCGGAGTTCCATATTCTGTATCGAAGAGACCTGTTATATACGAAACCCCAAAAGTTGCTCCATGGGCGCAGAAAGAACCTGCAACTTCCAAATATCATGTGGAATCTGAAATGGATATAAAAATACCAAAGGATAAAAAAATACCAAAACCAACAATAACAAAACATGATCTAGGCCGTCGTAGCACTCGTGATGTAGATTATGTATCGAATAGACTATTAAAATTTGAGTCATCAAGACCCTCACAGAGAAATTTACAAGATTCCTATTCTGAGCAAAGGAAAGTCGACAAATATCACTACGATACAATAAAACAAGAAGTGTATGATTCTGAACAAGGACCAAAGAAAGTTAAGAAACTGGAAGACTGCTATATATTTAATGACAAAAAATTGAAATTACAACGCAGTGCAGACAAAATTAATCACAAATCGAAAAAATCAGCGCAATACGTGGCAATATCAAAAAGTGGACCCATGGAAACTGTGGAAAACGTTCTCAAACCCAAATTTAGTTTCTTTTTCCCTGAAGTAAAAGAAAAAAAAGAAAATGAAATTAATCTCAACGTGAGTTCATCACAACTTATAAAAGATAATGAAGAAAGATTTCGCTTACAAGCTGCAAGATTAAAGAAAAGACAAGAAGAGCAACGCCAGCAAAAATATGAGCAAGACCAAAATAAAAAAATACAAGCTGAATATAAAAACAAATATACGCAAGATAAAAAAAGACTAACCGAAAGAGGTAAATCCAAAGATGGTTTATCAGATAAAACCAAGAAGGACGTTAAGGGAAAATATAAACCGAAAGATAAAGGTGACGATAAAGGAGCAGAGAAAGGAGGTAAAAACTTAAAGCAGGCACAGAACAACGATATAATAATAATAATAATAAACTAAAAAGACTAGGCTAATATAAACACACATTACTTACCAAGAATTAGCTTATCGTTGCCACATGCTATGGCAAAGCAGTATCCTTATCAGTTTCAAAACTTTAAAATGACATGAAAAATACGAGGACGGTAACATATCTTAGCCAAGACTCGTGCTAAGTAATGTTTATTTATTTCGGCCTCAGCATTAAAATTTGAACCAAAAGATGAGGATGCTGAGAAAGAACAACAACAGTAAATTGAAAAAGAAGAACGTTAAAAAAACTACAAAGAGATAAACAAAAGAAAAATAAAGATTAAAACAAGCAAAGCTATTAAAGAAAAAAATAGAAGCAGGCCGCTAAAGAAAGAGTCTTCTCTTACTTAAGAGGCCTGTTTCTTTTGGGACTGCTATCGAAAGAGATAGATGCGTCTTCCATTACAGGAAATTCTATTTTGAAGAAACGGGATGCCCCTGAGTATATAAAAGATAGCACTTTTTATCATCAGGTGCAGGGGTGATGATATAAAAGTTAGCACTTTTACATCACCAGAGGAGTCCCGTTTTTTTAAAATAGAATACAGAATACAATCAATACAGAAAAAGAAGATATTTCTGGGAAGAAAGAAGAATCTAAAGGCGAAATTTCAACAGAAGAATCGTCTAATAGAGAAAAAGAAGATGAATTACAAAAAATGCTAGGCGAACGTTTAAAAGAGAAAGCAACAGCTTTAAAAAAGAAAACAGACTTAGAGGCGCAAAAAGCAAAAGAAGCTGAGCGTAAAGCAAAACTTGCCGAATTAAACATGAGTAAAAACAAAATTTTAGGAAGGTCTGCAAAATCTGTTCGAAGTCGAACTGAACAAGCTGAAACGAAGATAAGGCCTTGTGATATTGACCCTGAGTTACTGAAGGCTCATAACAGGCATCATATAAAAAGCGGACAAATGTCACCATTCTGTCCACTTTGCCTGAATTCTGAATTAGAATTAGATGTTTTAAGCTTAGTGAGCAAAAGAAATCTAACGAGAGACAAATTATCGGATATTATTATTGGTGAAAAAATCTTTGAACATAAACCACGTCTTGAGAAAACAAGAACAAAAGAACCGGAAGGTGTTCCTATATTTTTTCAAAAGAATTTTCGTGTAGAGTCTGACCATCACACAATCAACGAAAATGTACAAATAATTCCAAAGGAGACAAAATCTGTACAGAAGCAGAGTCGCAGTCGCAGTCTAGCAACTGTTTTGTCAAAAGAGGACACGAAAGAGGTAAGTACAGCATATGAGAGGTAAGTGCTACACCTGCTACGAGGCTGATCTGGCCCTTGATCTTCGGCGATTCTTTTAGGTATATTTTAAAAGAAGGTTAGGTAACATCTAGAAAACCACAGATGTAAGAATTTTCAATCGGTAAACATCTTCAATTCTCAGTTCTTCCTGCTGGTAGGTAGCTAGGTTATGGTTTTAAGCCGCGTATTCTTGGATTCAAAGTTGAGGAACAGTGATACGAAACATTACCATGTTGCCAGCAACATGTTTCCTCCTGCAACACTAAGACATGTTTCCGAAACATGTTTACTTAAATGTGTTAATATTTCAGATTGATATGGAACGTGGTAAAGGTGTTTTACGCTACGCTTTATCTGATCGCACCTTCATTGACAAGGGTTGGACGATGCTACCTACAGAAAAAGTACTGCGGAGGGTAGATACCATATTTCGCTATTTTTAAAGCCACCGTGTGTTACAGAAACCCAATAAGGAACTTGTACTTTATTACCATGGTCAACGAGTATAAACAACCGGTACCAGTACTTTCGATTTTCAGTAGATGGGGAACAAAACCAATATTTGGCCTTGTTTTTTTTTGGGTTCGGAATTAATTTTATTGAAATAGGTAGTTCAAGTGTGTACCTAACGCTATTATTTAGGTATTTGCATTTTGTTTTCAGATGAATGTTTATCGAATGCGTCCGGCACATCCCGAGTTTGACTGGTTCGAACACAACAAGAACAAACGGCTGATGACTTACGACACCGGCGAAAGACTAGCAGAGTTCGACGACAACGGACGAGGTCGCTGGTATTACAGAAATGGTCGACTGGCACTAGATTATTATGATGCCGAAGGTGGTTATCTCTTGGAGATCTATATAAATATACCTACCTGGTTAACGGGCATCGAGTTTCAAGATGTTTACGTAGTGTGAGGCACTATCCCGAATTTTCCGAATGTCTTTGAGGTTGTTTCAGCTCTGTTGTTGACTAGTCTAGCGTTCTCTGAATGTTATAATATCGGTTTGTATAATGTTGTGTGAAGGTTTTATTCTAATCTTTTTACAATTTGAATTTCAGAGGCAAATGCTCACCAGCGTTTCGTCGTGTACAGCAGCGGAGAGCCCGACGAGCGTGGCCGCACACATCCTATTACGACACTTGCCACTTTTGACTATCTAGGCAATGGAATAGTTTTCGATCATGCTGGCAAGATTCGGTAAATATTAGTAACTATTCATATAAGACCAAAGTACCTATACAAGAGGTGGTGCCCAGGAACCAAAACCAATAACATGGAACTTGCCTAGGAATAGAACGCGATCACTGCGCGTCGCTGATTCATAACGCGCCTAATAGCACACACATACTATTATCAGAATCACTTTTTCAGCTATAGGTATATTTATCAATAATAGCGAAATTCTGGGACGATTTTTGAATTCATACAAAACGTTGAACGACACTTCATTTGGTTTGCTCGAAATTTATTTTTGTTATTGCATTATACATGTGGAGTGACATAATAACTATCCACAACAATGTACAAAATACAAAATTATAGAAAAATAAAATCGTAGGTGTATAAGGCACGTGGTACACACGTTTTTGTTTGCTGTGAAAAACTACTATTGTTTCACCGTGTGACAGCACGGTCTTCAGTGTTGTATGGATAGATAGATAAGATTTTATTACTTTAAACTGTCAGAGTGATTATTTCTAACATCTAAGCAACAAGATGTAAACAAGTTAAAAAAAATATGGATGTCACGTAATCAACTTTGAAACGTTTCACGTTTTTGGTTGTTTTCTGTTTGCATTAATGTCAGGTATCGATTTATATACGTTTCATGGTTCCGTGGTTTACCTACCAAATGATGTTAGTGTATTCATTTGTAGCCTAAAATTGTAGCTTGTTCATGAATAATAATGTTCTTAAATGGTTTCTCAGCCTTAATTACAATCAGTCTGAAGGAGTGGTGCTAGATCGCGCAATCGGTCCCGTTTCACACTGGCAATGGCATTCATTAAACGATCCGCCAGTCCTACAAAAAGTCATGATAGATACCCAAATGGCACACAAGGATCCTGATATACTTAAACTTGGATCAGAGAAAGATATTGAAGCAACGCGACCAGATAATGAAGAAATGTTAGCTATAGAGTATAAAAACTTCATCAAAGAGAAGAACAAGAAATTATCACAAAAATTTAAACCCTTTCAGATCAAAATGAAAGCTTTAAAGATTAACGAGCATTTCTCTCTAAAAGTACTAGATCAAGCTACAGTATATCTTATTTTTAGAGATGGTTCAACTAACCTAAAGCTAAACATCGGTATGATACTAGACCACCAAGAAATCGTGGATATCGATATTGCAGAAATGGGCGAAGTTTCGAACAGTTTAAAGGTGTTCCCAGCTCGTACCGATAGCCTGGCGGGCTTACAGCGTAGTGTGGCTCACTCACGGCGCTACGAGAGACAGCACGCTGAGCGAGAGCGCCGGCTGCGACCCCCGGAGCCCTGTGCTAGTGCTGATCAGCTGACTGCTGCCGTCTCTCCGCCCATGCGACTTCCTTTGGGAACAGTACCCTCGGGATCTTCATCTAATACCGGTTGTAGTAGTAGTAAACCTATAAACAGTGTATGTTGTACTTCCCGTCTTCGTTTTTGAATACTAGGCTATACCCACTAAGACCTACTCTGACTTGTTGGAAATTTTCTTTTTGTCATAGTTTTATGTTATTTAGATTTAAAATATTCAGAAATAATTAAGTCTTATTATAATTAAGTATCTTATTGGTTTAAGAACTTACTAATGTTTCTCGATAATAAGTAATTATTATTTTATTTTTATTTATTTATTTTAATAAGTTCTAAAATAAATACGATTTCAGAATACATTTTTTCATTGTTTCAAAGGACCCGGACGACATGATAACTAAAAGCGAGAGCCTGACGAATAAGAAGGAAATTCCTAAGTACTTATTCGCAATTCTTAATAGGTAGGACCTATATCTACTATCTTGTGAATGATAAAGGCGCTCCCTCTACTGTATTTCCGCGCCGAAATGACATGACGAACTAGCTGGAATTTTAGACTCAGGTGCTCCATACAATTGGGTTTGCGTAACTCGACAAAATGGAACGAACAGCTGTTTTTTAGGGTTCCGTGTCCAAAAGGTAAAAACGGGTCCCTATTATTAAGACTCCACTGTCCGTCTGTCTGTCACCTGGGCCCCAAGTCTGCTATTACAATAGTGTCAGAATGGTCTATCATTGATTTCATAATTGTTGATTTTGACATGGCGTCATTATGACTTTCCAGTGGTCAACCACTGACACTCCATTGAAAGAAATGGCATAGAATGGTAATCTCATACATAATGATAAATGAATGACTGACTTGCATAAAACAACTTGTTTGAAATAAGAACTAAAGAGCCACCGCGAATAGCACTTTTTCTCACAAATGCACTCTGTACGGTAAAGTTTTCATCATTAATAAACACTACTTCATGTTCCTTCAACCAGTGTTCAGTCAAACATAACACCTGAACATCATAGTTCTCCATAAATAAACTTAATTCTAGGTCTTTGCCGGACAGACCCTGCATATTTTGTTGTACAACATTCATCATATGCGGCTGACCCGTTGTCGCACCTAATAGTTTAAACTACAAGGCGTATCAAAAGTAGTGTTAGTATCAGTACTAACAGTAATCGATGGTACACTACAAGTACCAGTGTCACTGAGATTGCATGCTAAAAGATTAGCAATTTGTCTCCTACAACTAGGTGGCAAATACATAGTATAATTTGTCAGTTTGTAATCAGTAATGAATTGATTACAATCTAAATATAAAATAGCATCACTGTGACGACAAGTCCTATTATAAATGAACATATTTAAATTGTAAATATGCTTATTTTGCTCATCAGTTAAATAATAAGAATAAGGAAAGGCACAAAAAATAAATTTACAATTATTAGTCTCATTAAGATGCAACATCAAATGGACACATTCAATTAAGTCCTTTTTAGGGTTCCGTAGCCAAATGGCAACGGAACCCTTATAGATTCGTCATGTCTGTCTGTCTGTCTGTCCGTCCGTATGTCACAGCCGCTTTTTTCCGAAACTATAAGAGCTATACTATTGAAACTTGGTAAGTAGATGTATTCTGTGAACCGCATTAAGATTTTCACACAAAAATAGAAAAAAAACAATAAATTTTGGGGGTCCCCATACTTAGAACTGATACTCAAAATTTTTATTTTCATCAAACCCATACGTGTGGGGTATCTATGGATAGGTCTTCAAAAATGATATTGAGGTTTCTAATATCATTTTTTTCTAAACTGAATAGTTTTCGCGAGAGACACTTCCAAAGTGGTAAAATGTGTGTGTCCCCCCTGTAACTTCTAAAATAAGAGAATGATAAAACTAAAAAAAATATATGATGTACATTACCATATAAACTTCCACCGAAAATTGGTTTGAACGAGATCTAGTGAGTAGTTTTTTTTTAATACGTCATAAATCGTAACGTAACGGAACCCTTCATGGGCGAGTCCGACTCGCACTTGGCCGGTTTTTTCTTAAATGTGGCCCTATCCATCGTGCAACATCAAATGGACACATTCAATTAAGTCCTTTCTTCCATCGGCACCCCGTCGACCATATAAGTACATATGCGTGATGGGTGCGTGTGCGCGCGAGAAACCTATGGTCATACACTAAGATGTTTTAAACTGCAGGAGATTACTCTTTCTCCAAGCTGCCACTCTGGCTATATCTCTCTGCAGTCTTTCGCATTCATTCACGTTTGTGATGGGGAGATAAAGCTTGAGGTCCTAGATTCATTCCCTGGCTTACCCCGGATCTAGTAGATTCAGCAACCGTTCTCCTAAGACCGATTCGCCATTGGACTGTTCGTCGACAGGATGATTCATTTATTTCCGTTTCACCTATGGACATTTCACCGACAGCACCTTTCATATGCGTCACTTTCGACGACAGCCCATTCCAGCT
Organism: Apamea anceps; assembly: GCA_951799955.1. NCBI lineage: Eukaryota > Metazoa > Arthropoda > Insecta > Lepidoptera > Noctuidae > Apamea > Apamea anceps. The sequence continues at coordinate 9,435,055 of OX637501.1, forward strand.
ACAAAATGTTTCATCGACTAGACGTCCACGACGGAGAATTCGCCGTCAATCTTAAGACAAGCGATATTACAAAAAATGCACATATCTATCTATAGCTTACTGTGTCTTTACTAAGAGATCAGCAGTGCGATTCTGTAACCATCTCACCGTGAAAACTTAGGTGAAGTGAGCGTGGAGTGAGCTGTCATTCCAAATAATGCTAGGGATTGACACTACTGACCACACACATCAAGCTCACTTCACTTGAGTTTTCACGGTGAGATTTTTACAGAATCGACCGGCAGGGCCGGCTACTTGCCCTAGAGAATTTAAACTTTGTTTGCAACTCAAAAAACTTAATATAAAAAAAAATAGTCCTACCTATAAAAAAGCATTACCTAGGTACTTATTTATGTAGTTTTAATGACTTACATCCTATTCTATTAAATGAGAAAATCGGTTGTTTTAGCGAGGATCATAAACTAAAAACACAGATGATTTCTCTCCCCGCGCCGGTTCAAACACATGCCATGCCACGAATTATGTATTTTAAAATTGACTTTTATATACCTTTTTGGAAAGCTTACAGAATAGGCAAGTTGTTTTAGTTATTTGTACGATTAATGTCATAGAAAATTTTGTGACGAGACAACATTTTTGAAGCGTCAAATGAAAATATTGGTAAGATATTATTCTTATATCGCTCATTATTTTAATTATTATGTTAAATTAAGTAGTTTTAATTTGGAATTAAATGTCAAATTTTGGGTAAATATCGAAAAACCCTTAAAATTCAAATATCTCGAAAACTATTGAATTTCGGCCATACATATGGGGGTTCAATTTGTTGCATTTTGGCACCCTTATCAGCCCCTGACGGATATACGTCGAATTACCAGTAACCCTGTATATGAATAGATAGATAACTTCGTAGTAACATGCATTCGATAGTACTTAATAATTCCATGCATGCATCTGTGTAATATCTGTGTAATGCACTATTGTGCGTTATGTGACAACTATTATCTCAGTAGTGTATAATCTATGTACTGGCCTGTGGGTGTAATGCATTGTAAAACTGTCATAAACATTTTTGTACTTAGTTTTTAGATTACCCTTTTATTTTAATATATTATGAGGGTATCAGCAGAGTAAGTGAATAAGAGTCGATTTAAAATGCTTATATCTGTGTTATACAATACTAGTACCTACCTAAGTTATAAGACAATATTTTCTTGCGTGCAGTGAACAGCAGCTATGTCCATGCTACGAGGAGTACCAAGAGTTCCAGAAACTTGTGGAACTAAAGGACTCCGGCTTGGTGATCTACTGTCATAGGCCACGTAAACAGGATGTTAGTAGATACTCATTGTAATGTCGTGTGTGTATCAATTCCCTACTTATCCTACTTATCTAGTTTTCAGGGTTCCCCTATCCAAAAGGTGAAACGAGACCCTATTATTAAACGCTGGGTGATGTTGAGTTCCTTAAGTATCACGTCAAAGTGGGTATCGACTTAAAATGGGTTTAGGCAAGCATACCTCAGTTTAGCTGGTATAGATTGGTACTTTCTTTGGGTTGGTGGGTGCAAATTTTGAAATCGAATGGCTAGCTGGATCAACAAATGCTCGGAAACTTTAGCTAGCTCGATAGTACTTAATTGAAATCGATAAACTAAGAGGGCTACAGTTCACTGCCTCGATACATCAAAATCCCGAATGAGCTCTTAACATCTTTTCTCAAACGACCATCGAATTTTCAGAATAGTTTTTTGTGTTCATTATTAGCGTAGTAATGGGTAGTTTTATTTTAACTATTTTAATCAGTTCGTAGTTTCTGCCTACTTTCATGGAAAAAAAAGCGTGAGTTTTAAATGTATGAGAAAAGTCCTTATTTTTCTGGTATCTGGGTTCTGGTATCCTATACTTACACAGAGTTTTTGTGAAGATGAAACAATAATTAACTGAGTAGAAAATAGCAACAATATGCTATTTTCTACTTTCATCTGCTGAATCTGTTTTTGCTAGTTTCATCATAATCCATACTTAATATACTCAAAACTTAATTATAACTCGCGCACCCTATAACACAATTCAAACGCATCCTTGCAAAGAAAATCATAGAGCACGTAGAACAAACATGGACCAAAACCATAGAAAACAAAGAAATAACAGAAAAAAGATGTGAATTTCGATAAACACTAGGAAATTCTAATGTCTTTTCAGTCTAAGGACTCAACACATACAAAACAGAGCTAAAACAAGCGTTGTAAAACTACAAAAATCACAAATTCCCGGGACTTCATGCGAACATTCTGAAGCTGGGTGGGACAACAGTCATTACAATGTTCAAATGTGTAATGAACTGCAACATCATCATCAAGATAGGCTACTTCCCAAAATGATGGAAGGAAAGCACCTGTATATTTTTACACAAGCAAGCCCAAGATTACACCCAACCGTTGTCTAGCTGACCCATTAGCTTACTCAACAACATGGGCAAATCGGCAGAGAATAATTTTTCTCACGACTGATGAAGGAATGCAAAAAACTAATACCGGATCATCAACACGGGTTTGGTCGACAACAGGGCACCGCCACTCAAATACTGATAACAGGGAAGTAAATCGCCGACGCTTTGAACAAAGGACATTGTGTCGCGATGTTATCGACTGACCTCTCCAAAGCATTTGACTCAATCAATCACTAAGACCTCATCAAAAAATAATTCGATCGCTCTACGAGGAGCTTGTAACAACATAATCAAGATCACCGTTGAGCTCCTTAAGTTTTGAGTTGAGCTGCACGATTTCTGACATATGCGTGCACTGACTGGACAGGTCCTCTCAATCTGTGTGGTTCTTTCCTCAAAAGACCATCTCAGACATCGACCTACATGGTCTTCATATGATCTGACCAAGATTATGTCTGGACTTTAAAAGAGACTGTGACGTCTGAGTTTGTTTCGGCCTTTCTTCTCAGACTAGTCAGATAGGAAACGCCGACCTCATCTAGTTTTAAAATATGATTGACGTGTAAAAGTGTTTGTACAAACCTACTTACAAAAATAAAATCATTTATCATTTATAGAGAATTATCTCGCACAGAACCACGAGATGCAGATTCCGCACGACTAGAAAAACTAGACCCTCACGGGGTACCTCAGGGCTCGATCATTAAGCCGGTTTTATTCAACTTTTGTGTTTCAGACATACCAAGACAACGCATAGCAGGTCAAATACTCTCACAATATGTAGACCACATATGTATTCTTAACGTAGCCGAACGCCTCGACCACCCAACCACACGGGCGGAATGGGTAGGGGACGAAATAATTGATTACTATAAGCGATGGGGATTGCAATGTGACATCGAAAAAATTTAATGCATTATGTTCTATAGCAAGACACCAAGAGAAAGAAACTTAAACGCAGGCTACAGAACTCATATACAATTGAAGAGAGAGTGTAGCGCAAGAAGCAAAGCAGCTAAAAACTCAGGGGTAACGCTGACAAAAACCTGTCAATGAATTATCACACAAAAGAAGTTGTCAAAAAGTTGAAATGTGTAACAGGTCAATTCTTTTATCGGATACAGATCAAAAATTGGCACGGATACCAAGCTACTTATTATACAAACAAAACATGCTTTTATAATGAGTAGCTTTGTGTCGCGATCCTTGACTACGGCGGCGTGCAGTTAGTGCCAAGGTATAGAAAAGGGCACGTAGAATGGCGCTAAAACTTGTTGGAGATTTCGACCGACGATTAGACACGGACCCACCGTTGGAGATGGTGCAATAAGATCCCTGTCACATCAGAGCCCCACGACCTACATCGCAATATGATCAGCAAACTCCAACAACTGGCGATCACCGGTCTAGAAGATCCCGGACCAGAATACACGCAATACGGCCACAAACTTTAACCCACCCTTCTTGGCCTGCGCTCTCGGATCCTCCTATGCTCTCGGCATAGGAGGATCCGAGAGCGCAGGCTTTAACCGGTAGAGTCACGTTTAGATAATAAGCAAATGCATTATGCAGGTCTGGGGCCTTACCACGAGCTCTTAACGCGATTCAATTTACGCTCAGGGATCGAGATGGCGCTAGACGACTTGTATAGCTCTGTCTCTTTCCAATAGCCTAAACTGGATCGCGTTAAGAGCTCGTGGTAAGGCCCCTGGAGTTGCTGGGTTATAAATCCACAAACCTTATTTTTTGCACTGTGTACACTAAAAATAATGAAAAGAAAGATGATAGAAATAGGTTGCAAAAGACCCACAGGACAAAATGTGCTTAAAACAAAACATCATAATCATCACTTTATTAAATTAATTTCATTAAGTGACATGCCAAACATTCTTAACCAATTAACTAATAAAACAATATTGCTTAGTAGCAGCTATGTAGTATTATAAGTAAATGCTAAAGTAATTCGGTCTGTTTGGTACCTTTTCGCGTCTTAACGGCTGAACGGATTTGCATGAAATTCGACATACCAGCGCCCTAATTGCGTACACACGATCAATCGGAATCTGAATAATTTTGAAGCAAATTGCTAATCCATTGCTTCATAAGTTCGAAAAATTTGTCTGCTCAACACGTAAATAACGCAATAAATGTTGTTGAACTGTCAAAATGAAACCGATTCCGATTGATCGTGTGTTACGCAATTAGGGTGCAGACCTGTGTTAGGACATATGATACTTTTTATCCTAAAAGTACGTTCTCGTGGGATAATTTTGCTTCCACTCGGGCGAAGCCGCGATCAAATTCGAGTTAATAGTCGTTCGAGAATTGATGAAATAATTTATTATAAATGAAAACATAACGTTTCCCCTCAAATATAACTTAGATAATCATGTTCATAATTTCTATGAACGATTAAGGTTGATAGTTAGGTCATCAGTCTTTTTTCCATTAGGTAGGTATGTACAGTCACAAGCAATTTTTTTCAATTTTTTGTCAACAAAACACTAATGGATATTAATTACCGACCACGTTTATGTGCTTTTATAATGTATATGCTCTTAAAACTACTAAAGTTGTAAGATTTTTGACAAAACTGTAATCACTTTTAAAATATGTGCAGTCATGAGCATAAATATATTACTATGGCTTCTGCCCGCTGCTTCGTTCGCGTGGCAGTCGTAAGACACCACAATACACTAAAATAACAGCCACATTTCCTGTCTGCGCTATTCTTTCGTTTTTCTTCGCGTTCTTCCTGGCTTTGTTCTTTTTGCTCGGCTCCTAAGGGTCGTAGCGTGTAGAAAGAATTTCAAATCTATACTCAACTACTAATTTATCTTTCTATCTATGTACCCGTGCGATGTCGAGGCAGGTCGCTATCGGTCGTGAATAACAAATAATTATGAGAAACATATAAGAACTAACTACTTATGTCAAATATTGAAAATACGCTTCGGAGTATCAACTTCCTAGCAGTCTTGCGAGCAATCCCACACCTTACCATGCGGCTGAAGAATAAATTGACGTATTGGACACCAGTGACATTAGTAAATGGTTGGTGCCTGCATGAAGTCTGTAACATTGCTCAAGAAGGAAAGGTCAACTCCGAACAAAAGCTGTGGAAAAACTCTGTAAAAACATCTGTTCTCGTTTTGAGAGAAAAACGTGACCTCACAGATTGCCCTGAAAATTTACAGTAAACAGATCAAGCTAGCATTCAAGGAAATTGCGCTTAACCAACCGAGATGGCAGAAAAGGTTTCGTTCGCTGATATGGTAAAAATAGATAAAAATAATTACTTGCGCTCCAATAGCTTAAGCCGCGGACAGACAGATAGACGAACGGACATGGTGAAACTATAGGTATAAATGGGGGCGTTATTGTCAGCAAGGAGACAAAAGACGATATTGATACGATAGATAGTTCCGGCCTGAAAGTGGAAGAAAATAAGGGAACAGCAAAAATTGTAGTTATAGGAGTACCGCCCGTTTTAAATGATCAAGAAGTCTACGATTGCAAATAAGAGCAGAATTTAACCGAAAAACGTCCAATTTACCTGTTCAATCGTTTACGGGCTTTTTAAATTTAAAAATCACAAGTCGGTCAAAAAGGAGGAAACTATGTGCAATTTTGATTTTGAAGTAACTGCTAGCATAAAAAAGAGATACGTCTTTTTATGTCAAGTAGAATCCAACCATTATACAGGATGACAGGGAAACTCGACGTGTTCCTTGAAAGGGTTAAACTAGAGGTCATTAGCAACAAATTAAGTCCAGTGAACTAGGGGTCAAAACTGTATGGTTAAAAAATAAAAATTTTGCTATACATATTTCTGAGATTATGTAGGTTTTACAAGCATTTTTTTTAAAATGATGACTCATTTTTTAACTTTCAGAAAAGTATCAATTAAGTGTTTGGAGTGGAGTAGGTTTTTTCATAATTGTTTTTGGTACCAATTTAAAAAAAAAATCGAAGACCCGATACAGCTCGGTAACCATCCAGTTTTGAACCCTAGTTAACTGGACTAAATTTGTTGCTAATGACCTCTGGTGTAACGCCTTTCAAGGAATACGTCGAGTTTCCCTGTCATTCTGTATGTATACCTTTAATTTAGTTAAGGCTCTTATATTGTAAATATACAATTTGAATTAGAATATACTTATTTTTGAAATATCCTACATTTGACATATTCGAAAAATTGTCAACGTACATATATTTATTGATCGTGACTGTACCATCTATTCTTTTTTTTCTCATCAACAGAGAAGACAAGCTGAAGCGGTTGAAAGCGCTGAAAACAGATCCAGAGATGCCTTTATTTTATACAATAAGAAAGACGTGAAAACAACAACTTCTGAATTAACATCAAAATTAGGTAAAACTTTAAATTTACTTGATCATGGAGGCTCTTATGTGTATCAGTAATAATGTAGCCTGAAAGTTCAGTTTGGCATGGTCCCACTCTTCACAGGCTCTCAATTGTTAGAAAGTGGACTTAGGACAATCATCTCAGTCTCAATTCGTATAAAATGTATGGAAAAAGTTTTCTACGATTGACTGACTTTTCTAGTTCTCAAACCTCAGTTGGTCCGATAGTTTTTTGATCTTTATAAGAAACAGACCGGGTCGACTGGAATACAATTTTTTGTGAAAAAAAAAAAAAAAAGTTTGTTAAAAATGTAGTCTGCAAAAGCAGACTACATATTTTCAAAACCTGTGAATGCTGCAGTGCGATTCTGTAACCATCTCACCGTGAAAACTCAGGTGAAGTGAGCGTGGAGTGAGCTGTCATTCCAACTAATGCTAGGGATTGACACTATTACAGCTCACTCTAAGCTCACTTCACCTAACTTTTCACGGTGAGATTTTTACAGAATCGAATGTTTTGACAGTTTCGGGTAGCTTGACATGTTGGCGTCTGTACCTGCCCTAATTGCCCCGTCTCAAAAAATCGATTATGTCAGCAATCAAAAAATAAAACAGCGGCCACTTTTTTCAATTTTTAAAACAGATTCGAATTTGGGATACGCGTAAGAATCATAGCTTAAGAATCAATTTAGACTTTTAGTGTTATTGAAAGTAGTCGAATGATAAATAATTGTTTTTATGCTTATTTAGGATTTTTGTATGTACAATGTATACATTTTTGTGTATATAAATTTATTGTTGGATTTTAAACCCACGGAACAACATGACGCTACTAATAAAATCTCGTGTGTTGAAATACGACGAGTAGTTTAAGAGTCATGAGGGAACAGATGAACATATATATACATACATAGCGTTATCTTCCTTTAGCTTTGCCGTAGTCGGGTAAAAAGCATACAAACTGCCAGCCACTTTTCTTAATTTATTCTGTCAAAAGATTCGTATTTGGACTGCATACTTAGTCTGCTAAAATCATAACTCTCTTTTGTCTTTGATGTAGTCGGGTAAAAAGACACGCATCATAAATATTAATTACTCAATTAACAAACAAGGCAAAAACAAGAAATAATTTTGAGACATTCGTGGACAAGTTGAAATGGCAAATTATAAAAAATACTACACACATTAAACGTTAGCACTTGTCTCTATGCGACAGCCGACTTACTAACCTTTTACGAAGCATGCTTAGAATTCGTGTAAACGTGTTTGCAATTTATCGAATTCGGCCTGGTTGAAATACTGATATACTGAGGATCGCGACCACACACGACGTGTCTTCAAGTTGTGCAGTCTTTAGCAGTGTGGATCGCTCGGCTCATGCTGCGTCCTGCAACCTGCCTTGTAAATTATATTGGCCGATTTTGTCACTTTAACAATAATAATATATGAACTTTATGTTCACGACACACAATCGCACTCATATTTTGACAGCTGATTTGTCGCTAGCGATTACAAAATCAGACGTGAGATACTGAAGTCGCCAGTGAGGTGACTAAAGTCCCTGCGTCTATCCTGTCAGCACTCGGCGTGCTAACAGTACCGGGACGAAATGAAACGCGTATTCTAAGCGGGGTGCCCATTTGTTTTCTAACTTTAAAAAAGAAGAAGTGTTTGTCTCATAGATCATTAACTTATAAACCACTTTGGGTAGGCACTTGCGGTGGTTTCATGGAAACGCCATGAAGGCCACAATTTCTACAGTACCTAGCATTAGGTTCAAACTGCGTTAAAATTTCATTCATATTTATATATTTCTGTTCCAGAAGCGAAAAACATAAGTTGCCCACGATGTAGAAGAACATTTGAGCATGCTCAACAACTCATGCAAGAAGTAAAATCAATAGATAGAAATATTGTATTGGGTATATGCGACCACTGTCGTAAAAAAGCTACAACTAAAACCACAACTACAGCTAAAACTATGAAAAAGCCGTTTTGTGCCTGCGAAGAAATTGTAAAAAAATTCATGAACGTTAAAGGGGAACAAAAGGAAGACATTAAAAAGTATGTTAAACTATGGCTATCAAAAATGGGGCATTTTCTTAAAGATGACTTAACGCTCAAAAAACCAAAACAAATAGAAACTCGTGCATATTCCGACTTACAAATCAATCGAGATCTTAACTCACCTGCATCTATACATGAACCTGAAATCCAGCAAATGTTTTACTCAGGAACGCATAAATCAGACATAAACATAAGTACAGAAATGAGAGAAACCAATTTAAAAGAAGGTCATATGAAACAAGCTGTAGCCTTTTTTCAACCTATTGAGCATGTGGAAACAACTTTTGCTCACACACCGCACGACAGTGAAAAAATAAATGCAATGATTCCGAGCATTTTGTTGGAAGATTCGGACACAACTTTGGCGAAAACATATGCCAAAGAACTTCCAAAAACTTCTCTTAAAGACCGCAAACAAGAGGAAGTCTTCCAAGATATACCTTCAATGGATGCTAAAGAAGCATTGAAAAGAAGACATGATCTTAGCTTGAGGCAGATGATGAGACTTGAAAAGGATTCTAGAGTTCCATATTCTGTCTCCAAAAGACCTGATATATACGAAACCCCAAAGATTAGTAAATGGGCGCAGAAAGACCCAACTTCAAAATATCAAGAAGAATCCGAAATGGATATTATAATGCCAAAACTGAAACAACATCGTTTTTCTCGTGAAACTCGTGATCTAGACTATGAATCGAACAGAGAGGTAAAATTTAAATCAACAAGACCCTCACAAGATTCTTATTATGAGCCAAAAATAGATGACAAATATCGTCACGATAGAGTAAAACAAGGATTACGTGATTCTGAAGAAGGACTAAAAACAGTAAAAAAACTGGAAGACCACTATACTCGTATTACGGATGAAGAATTGAAATTACAACGCAGTGTAGACAAAATTAGTCACAAACCGAAAAAATCAGACCGAGACTTGGCAAAATCAAAAAGTTGGCATAAAAATGCCCTCAAGCCCAAAGAAAGTGTAGAGTTTGATCTCAAGCCCGATTATAGTTTTTTTTTTCCAAAAGTCATGAAAAAAGAAGAAAAACCAGTAGCAATTGATGTAAGTTCTTCACATATCATAAAAGATACTCAAGAAAAGTTCCGCTTACTAGCTGAAAGTGATATGAAACGACGCGAAGTGGAACGCCAACAAAAACTTGAACGAGACCAAAAGAAAAAACTTGCCCGAGAAGAGAAAAAACTACAAGATGAAGAAAAAAAAAGACAGGCTTTTGAAGATAAAAAATATGCAGAAGATCAAAAAAGTCAGGCTGTTGAAGATAAAAACTATGCGGAAGATCAAAAAAGACAGCAAGATAAAGTTAAAAAGGATAAAACCAAAGAAGATACTTTTGATAAAGATGGAGAGTCTGAGCAAAAAGGCAAAATATCAAAAGAATCAGGGGTTGCTAAAAAAGAAAATAAGTCAGAAAATGAACAAGGAGATAAAATTGATAAAGTATTGCAGAAAGCTAAAAAAGATTTGAAGTCTAAACCTGAAAAAGAAGATAAAATCGCTGAATTATTGCAGAAAACTAAAAATGATTTAAAGTCTAAACCTGAAAAAGAAGATAAAACCGCTGAATTATTGCAGAAAGCTAAAAAAGATTTAAAGACTAAACCTGAAAAAGAAGATAACATCGCTGAATTATTGCAGAAAACTAAAAAAGATTTGGAGTCTAAACCTGAAAAAACGAAAAACGACGTTAAGGGAAAATCTGAACTAAAAGAAAAGAGGGATAATGAAATAATAGATAAAGGGAAAAAAGATCTGAAGGAAAAACCCACCCAAAAAAGTAAAGATGATGATCTAATATCGAAGGCTATGAAAGATCAAAAGAAAAAAAGTGAAGCGAAAAATAAAGATGATGAAACAACAGAGAAAAAAGATCTAAAAAGAAAACCAGACTCAATCGAGAAAGGTACTAAAGACTTAAAGTCAGGAATAGAACAAAAAGATAAAATAAGTGTGCCTAAAAAGGACTTAAAGGCAAAATCTCAAGAGAATAGTAAAGTTGTGGAGAAAGAACAAAATATAAAACCGACAAAAGAATTACAAGATGAAAAACTAAAAAGAGAACAAGAAGATAAAGATTATAAAGAAAGATTGAAACAAATAGAACAATTACGGAAAGAAAAAGACGCCCTTAAGCGACAAGCCACTAAAGAGAGAGAAGAACTATCGAAAGAGACGAAGTCCACTAAAAAGAAACGAGATTCCTCTAAAGAGATAAAAGTGTCCATGTCAAAAATACAAAAATCATTAAATAAGGAAGGAAAAGATGAGTCTGGGAATAAACAAGAGATATCTGTGAAGAAACAAGAGGAAAAGAAAGAAAAAGAAGGAAAGCAAAAAGAGCTTAAAGTTAAAGAGTCAAAGCAAGGACTTGAATTTAAAAAATTACAAGCTGCACATTTAAAAGAAAAAGAAGAAGCCTTGAAAAAAAAAAAACAGCTAGAATATGAGGCAAAAGTAGCAAAAGCTAAGGAAGAAGCTGATCTTAAAGCAAAAACTGGGGGATTGAAACTAGCTGATATCAACATTCATCCAGGATTTTCCGAAGATGATCTCATTTTAAAATTAGTTCGAATAAAACAAGCTGCTACATTAACGCCTGCTGAAATCGACATTGCGTTAATAGGGGAACATAAATTATGCCATCACACGACAAGGCCACTCTGTCCACTTTGCCTTAATTCAGAATTGGAATTAGACGTTTTAAGCTTAGATAACAAAATAATTCTACCGAAAGAAATAATAACAGATATTGTAATAGGCGAAAAAATCTTTAAAATTAAGCGTCGTCTTGATAAAACTAAAGAACCGGAAGTTGATCCTATATTATACCGAAAGATTTTTTTTACAGAATCTGACCTACCGCCCAGAGAAATTGTGCAATTAATTCCACAGGAGGCGGAACCTGTCCAGAAACAGATTTTGTCAAAAAAGGATGTGAAAGAGGTATGTGCAACTATTTCGTATGCGCGATGAATGCTTATGCCAGTTTCCAGCGACTCGCTGGCGATTTCAGAATTTGAAACAGATTACAGATTTCGAAATCGCTAGGGAACCGCCATTTCGTGTTATGCAACTTCACATGACATCTCTAGAGACACGTGTTGCGGGACTACGACTAGTGATATGGAGGATTTATCACTGACAATACTTGCAATATTAAAAATATCTAACATTTTGTTTTAAGTAAGGCGAATGTGGTATTTAAGATCCATGAAGTATTCAGGCTGGGAAGGCCACGCATCCCATTTTGTCTTACATTTATTATTACGATTAAATAATTTAAAAGGTTCATCATCCATAAGATGATACTCGATGGCCTCGAAACAGCAGAGTGGAGCTACCGAAAGAATGGTTCTCAAAATGATCATGGATAAAACAATAGATATCGAATGCCCACGTGACACGCACTCTCATAAAGATCGGAGACTACACTCGAAGTTGTTAACGATTATAATTACCTAGGAGAAACAGACCAGACCCCAAGTCTGCTATTTTTATAAATTCGTCATTCCAACACGATCCCATTCCCATTCCATTGTCATTTTGCTTTAAGTTCGTAATCTGCTAAATTCTTAATGGCGATTATTGGTCGGTCAATGGTCTCGTAACAGAATTGTGTCATAATGACATTGTCGTATTGCTTAGAGTAGAAAACCCCTTCAAATCCAAGATGACCGCCACCACAAAATGGCGAATTACAAAAACCTGATTAAACACCAAATTACCTAAATCTTAAAACGCAGGTTAATAAAAGAAATTAAATAATAAGGAGTCCCTACAAAAAGCATGAAATAAAAAATTAAATTTAAAATTAAAAAAACCGCTACTATTTTAAACTTTAACAGAATGTTAGGCTAATAATTAGAGCGATCCCCGACGGAACAACATTTAATCAAAAAATTTCATACGTACTTATGTAGGGTCATAATTTCAAGGTTATTTTTTTCTTTTTATAAGGTTTCACGTTTATACCTTTTTTGTTCTATTTTTGGCTATGTTTTCAATAATTTTGTTAAATTATTTTAGGCTTTTTACATGCATACTATTTTTATTATTATTTTGTGTCGAGCATTTTTTAAAAATTTTATTTAATTTATATGATAAATAACTTACGTTATTACATAAGCGTTAATAACAAAATTGGATTGGATCGAACAATTATTCGCAGAAGACACTTCCTTCACTTTTAAAATCAAACGTCGTTAGTCAGCTTTGAACTAGTTAACGATGCACTCTCTAAAGTTGTACAGACGCCAGCACATCAAGCTACTACAATCTGTCAAATTTCTTTAATAGATTTTCAACTTTATCGCTAAAGCATTAAGGTTCAAGGTGGATTGGGAAAATTTGACAGTTTCGGGTAGCTTGACCTGCTGGCGTCTGTACATTGGTTTAATGTAAATAATCTTCTCCTGAATGAAAAAAAGACTAAGCTCATTAAATTTTCAACGCCAAATGTCGGGCAACTAACTACCAATGCTCAACCTAGGGCTGATTTTTCCAACGCCAGATAACTTTACCCGAAGAATAATTTTGAATTTTTGACAGTTCTTCCATACAAAATCTGTCAGACGTCAATTTTATTCCATGAATAAAAATTATCTGTCGATTGAAAAATCTGCCCTTAATGGAATAGGGTTGGATCGGCTGATTGGAAAACAAAGGCGGTTCGGGCGCCAAGATGCTGTTATAAAAAGTCGACTGATAACTGATGTGGATATAGCCAGAATTGTTTATTTTATTTATTTTCATAGTCTATCCCCTGTCTTTTCATAGCCTGTTTCTGTCTCTGGGAAACCTGCGCCGACATTAATAAATACTATCTTTGTTTTACTGAAAAGGGTGGTTCGAAACATCTGTATGACGCTGCCACGATAACTGTCCTTATCCAGGATCAAAATACCAGCTCCATCCAACTGCTTAAAGAGACGAGACAAGGGGATGTTATATACCCGAAACTGTTCACCAAGGCGTTGGAGGATGTCTTCAAGTCAAAATCAATGTAAACGGCGAGTACATCTCACACCTTTGCTTTACCGATGACATCGGCATAATGGCAGAGACGCTGGAACTGTCAGATGCGAAACCTGTTCTGGGCTGTTAAGACTAACTTGAAGGAATCCTACAAATTTATCTGGATTCAAAACTCTAAAATCATGAAAAAAAACATGATAATGATAAAAAAGTACACCACATACGCATTGAAAGTGATATTGATAATTACCTAACAAAAAATAAAGAGTAGTCATATAAAATCTACAACCTAACCCTACACAACGTGATTTCGGGTTTGGTCCCATAGTAAAAGTTGTTCATAATGATGAGTACAATGACCCCCTAGAGTTATGGGATATAAAAAAAACACGTTGTATAAAAACAGATTAAAATATAAATATACATAGATTTAAACGATAGTTTCTAAAATGGACCTGGAAACAGAAATACAAGATATAGAATATACAAAGTACACAGTTAGATGAGTGGTATGAGCACGTAAACAAACAACCGGCGTCACTTCAAGTGATACATATAAATGTATGCTCTCTGAGCAAACATTTTAATGAGCTAATTGTTTTACCAAAGGAATGCCTGCACAGACGATTTAATTTGACTATCAGAAATAAATATTAAATCATCAGACATCTATGAGTCTTCCAAACAACCATCAACAGTTCTTCTTAGTGGATGCCTACTCTTCACGAAGAACACACCCTCCAAATTTCATGACTTTAGGACCAGCGGTTTAGGCTGTGCGTTGATCTGTCAGTTAGTCAGTCAGGACTTTGAATTTTATATATATAGATAGATAGAAGATTATCAACCCGTTCGCTTCATTTTCTCTGCCCGCAAACGCTACCGCCGTTATACAAACACAAAAAAGAAAAAGTAACTACCCAACCCGACTTGCAAAGAAAAAGAAATTACATGTGCCTAATCTAAATAATTATTATGGTAAGCTTACGAGACGATGGATGACACCTACATTCATTAATGAATTACCTGAAGGAATAATCGATCGTATTAAAAGTAAAAACCACCTAAAAAGTGTCAAGGAAAGGTGCTAAGGAAACATTACCTGTCGATGTGTCCATAGTTGCTGCGGCCGATCGGCGGCCTCGGTCGGCTGATGTCGTTCCTAAGTTTGCTTACCACATAAGTAAGTACTAAGGGATGGTCTCATGGCGTTTGTAGGCTGATGCCGCTGAGTGTAGTGGCTGTGGTTGTAGAATCTATGGTTGTGTGGGTAACTACTCTGTATTCACATGCGGAATCTTTGCCTACAGAACCATAGTTTTGGTCTTAATTTTTCTAACTTATCTTAATGTTTAGTCAAGCAAAAAGTCGTGCAAAATCCACGAGAACCTACTGCCGACAAATTGCTTTGCAGTTTGGCAGGTGTTATGTGAATGTAAAACTGTAACATTACGGACTAGCTTCTGCCCGCGGCTTCGCCCGCGTGGATGTCGGAAATTATCCCACGGGAACGTGCTAACAGGATAAAATGTATGTGCTTCCCGAGGATTCCATCTAGGTATCTCGCGGGCCCTTTGTGGCTAATTACAATAGAAAACCAATTGTGTCTCATTAGTGGTGATTAAGAGGGTACCTATATGATATCTTTACCTAAGTACCTACCTAATTAAAAAAAAAACTCAATAACAGAAAATAAAATACCTACCTACCTAAATAAACCTATTTCTGATGATAACTAATCTAAACTCAATAAATAAGCAAAATCCCTAAAAACTAATATCTATACGAATGACTAATCCTACCTAACCGTATTATAAAATAACCTACGGTCACTACGTACACTATCAAATATACTACCTACCTATACTTTAAAATTAAAATCTATCCCTACGACTTATAAAAATAAACCTAAATAACTCTAAAAACTAAAAGGAATAAAAAGGTCGCACTGAAAAGCACGGTTTAGAATTGCACGTAGCAGTTAAAATAAGAATAAGAACGAACGCTTGCCACTCGACACGTCCGTTCAAATCAAAGTTCAAAAAATGTAATGCCATAGGTAAGGATAAGTACTAACGTAATGCGCGCGCGGCCGCGCGCCACGCGTGTGCTGCGAACGGTGCAAGCCAAATTCAACCTTCAGCACTACATTTAGAGCATAACTTAAGGACACTGCACACGGCTAAGATACTGTGACGTAACCTACGACAAACTTATTATTTGCGGTTGGTCCAGTAATCGGGTCTAGGGATCGAACCGCAAAATTAAGTTTGTTTTTTATTGTATATACTTTTCCGGGATAAAAAGTACCCAGTGTTGTGCCCAGGATATTAAAGAATAATTATACCAAGTTTCATCGTAATCGAACCGGTAGTTTTTGCGTGATGCCTGAACAAACAGACAGACAGACAGACAGACAAAATTTTTTTTAATCACATTTTTGGGTTCGGTGTCGGTCTAGTAACACCCCCTGCTATTTATTTTTTTTATATTTTCAATGTACAGAATTTTCACTTCTACAGATTTATTATAAGTATAGATTAAATAAAAAATATATAAAAAAAAGTTAGACCAGATGCTGCACAGTCTAAATGAAGCCTCTCCGCGGGTTACTAACAGTGCACTTAGCGACCTTGAATTAAACATATCTAGCATTATCCTTCAAAGAAACTCCGAGCATAGCCCAATGCTCAGAGTTTCTTTGAAGGATAAATCAGGAATAAAGTTATCCGGAAAAGAACCGGAGGAACTGACATAGCTTGCAATTGTAAATTGAAGAGTGCTAATGTGTACTATTATTGTTGAAATGCACAGATCCAAATTATTATACTGTCATTTTATTGGCACTGGCCACTTATAATATTCTAAAAATCTTGAAAAAAATTCAAAAATGGGACGTTGCGAAAAGTGACGTTTATTAAACTCAAAGTTTTTTGTAAGTAATTTATTTTAATCTCTACTTTTAATCATTCTTGAAACTATTTTATTCGTGAAGTGAGTGAAGTGCTTTTCATCATCACTTACTAGCTATGTCTAAAAAGAAACAACCAGAACCAGTAAGTAGAGAGAGACTAAGAAAAGAAAGACAAAGAACTTAATGTTGTGGCAACATGGGAGACGCCTAATGTGCGGTCAGTCCAGCAGTGAACTGCTATGCGCTAACTTGATTGATAAACCGATTGTGGCGCTTTCTACTTTTTTAGCAGAACGACGGGCCGAAATAGGACATTCAAAATTTAAAGTGGGTTAACTAGGTCAACTGGTGTATCATATTAATGGGCTTCATTTGCACATTATAAATTATATTATTTATTTATATATACTTTATTCTTCACCAGAAAATACATAGTGTAGCGAAATAAAATCCAGATCTTCACTTATACACGTTTAATTTAGTGGTAAAAAATCATCTAAAACTTGCGAGTCAGGTTTCATCTTTCAGGACTTGGTATGTAATTTAACTTTACTTCATCTCATTTGTTATAAAAGATTCTGCCTGCGTCTTGGGATTATCATTTTTTCGTTATTTTCTGTAGATTTATCCGAAGACTATAGGCGAATCTTGAATTCGCCCCCACCGCTAGCCTGGGACCAGACGGCTGTAAGCTTTTATTGGAATTCGAACCCCACGCTGGTGGTTTCCAGTACCAGCCAGTCAGCGAGCCTTCCAACTGCCAATCTGGAGTCTAGGACCTATTTATATTTTTTTTTAGTAGTTTTTTTTAAATTTCTCGTTATATTGTCTTATTTAATTTAAAATTTTCTTATAAATTGTTGTCTCGCTACCGGATAACAGATTGACCTGGTGTGTGTTACCCATTTTAGGATTAGAAAATATTTTTTAATTGCGGAAGTTATAGGAACGTTTGCAAACGGATCATGACCGACGCGTACCTAACAGTGGAATTTATAGGGCTCTAACACCAGGGACGTCGCCTTCAGAGTTTTACTTAATCTTTTTAATCGTGCTGTGTCCTACATAAGGTTTTGTTTACAATATTTTTTTTACCACTAAATTAAACGTGTATAAGTGAAGATCTGGATTTTATTTCGCTACAATAGGTAATAAAATATACACATCACTATACAAAGTAATAAATAAGTCAATGACAAAACTATATTATTTCTATTTGTATTTATGCCTATGGCTTTAGCTTAAAATTTCCGTAAATATACTAGTGAAAATCTCAAATAAATCTTAGGTATGTAGTATGTAGTTGATGGAGGTTCCTGTTTTAGCCGTTCGACGATGTTTAGACGTAACATTGTGGTCGGGTGGTTTCAGTATATATATGTTAATCTCGTGGATAACTCAGATATTGTAGGCATGATGTAGTCGGGATTAGTTCGAGATGCGTGTGATAGATACAATTATTGACCGTGGGTCCGTGGATGACTTCGACTTTCAAAAGGATCCGGTTCCGAAATGGCGATATCTGTTAGAGTAAAAACTCTTTTTAGATCAATGTGACACCTTGTAAAAAGAAGAAAAGTGTTGTGTCATGTTGATATACCTTTTTGACTTAGAAAAAGAATTCTGTTACTAATAAAATTAAAATATTGTTTGTGTTTCTA
Source organism: Apamea anceps (assembly GCA_951799955.1). NCBI lineage: Eukaryota > Metazoa > Arthropoda > Insecta > Lepidoptera > Noctuidae > Apamea > Apamea anceps. The sequence goes on from OX637501.1 coordinate 9,453,512, forward strand.
AGAATATATATTTGTACGATAATATTAGTTCTGCTTATTTCTGCCTTAACTGGTTATGGGCCCAGACCCAGAAGTTTGTGAAATGGAGCTTTCGAAAATTCAAATTGTGAAACTTGACGGCCACAATTGGATATCATGGAAGTACCGGATGGTAGCCTTACTGAGAGGTATGGATGGACTCATGGATATCGTGGACGGTAAAACACAAAGGCCAGCTAGACCCGTAGATGGAAGCGGTGATGCTGTAATAGAATCGTACAATAAAAATTTACGTAATTTTGTGAAGTTAGAGAGTACAGCCTTGCTCTTGATAACTAATAATGTGACAGATGAGACACTTGGCAAAGTAATTAGATTGTCCACACCGAAAGAAGTTTGGGACGAACTCCATAGATTATATGAGGGACCTAATGAGGGCCGACTCTATGATATATGTTTGGATTTCTTCAAGCTTAGGAGGGATCCGTCAGATGACATGTCGACTCATGTATCGAAATTGAAAAACCTGTGGCACAGTTTGAAGGAAGAGTTATTAAAAAAAGAGAAGGTAGAGTTACCTGAAGTTCTCTTGATTTGTAAGATCCTTGATACGCTACCGGAAGTCTATTTCTCGTTCAAGTCGAGTTGGCTGTTAATGTCAAAGAAGGAAAGGACTGTAGAAAACATTACAAGCCAATTGTGTTCACATGAAAAAGCGCTTAATGCTAAGATGGCTGATGCTGAATCAAGTGAGACAGCGCTTTATGTGAAGGTAAATAAAAAGGTTGCTAAGGGATATGACTATAGAGACCAAGGAACACTGAAAAAGTACAAATGCTTTATTTGCAAGGAACGGGGTCATCTCAAAAAGGATTGCCCAAGAGTTGGGATAAAGGAGAAGGAAAACAAAGCTCAAGGTTCTAACATGATGTTGCTGACGGTGAATTCAACAGATTCTAACAATGATCGTGATGATTGGTATGTGGATAACGGGGCCACTCACCATGTCACTATGCGAGGAGATCTGTTTCAAAATTTTGAACGTTTTGGTGAAGCTCACACGGTAACGACGGCGGATGGGAATGTTATTCAGGCTGTTGGAAATGGCACAGTCCATCTAGAAGCCAATGTTAAAGGACGAATTGAGAACCTCTATTTGCGAGATGTTTGGTATGTTCCCCAGATTAGCAAGAATCTTTTCTCTGTGCTTAGTTCACAGGACAAAAACCCAACGAGCGTATTTGAGTCTCGGGTTACAAATTGTTCCATGAAGATCAATGGTAGGATTGTTGTAACAGGAACAAGGCAAAGATGTGGCGGTCTGTACAAGATAGATTGCAAAGTCGTACGCCCTGCTGTTTCAGTAAACTTAATTGAGCATGGAGATATGCTGCAACTATATCATGAACGTATGGGACATCAAGATAAGAAACATGTCAAACGATTGATAAAGAAGGAGCTAGGAATAGAGACGCCAAATAGTGGAGAACTATGCGAAGGTTGTATCTTTGGGAAAGCGCACAGACAACCATTTGGTGTTCGCGAAAAAGCTACGAAACCTGGTGAGCGCATACACTCTGACGTCTGTGGTCCCTTCCCTTCAAGTATCTCAGGATATCGATATTTCGTACTCTTTAAGGATGAATTCACTCGGTATCGTTACGTCTATTGCATGAAACAGAAATCAGAAGTCCCTGAGAAGATGAGTCAAATGTTAGCTGAAGCGAAGTCAGCTGGACATACCATCAAAGAGATTTTAAGTGATAACGGAGGCGAGTTTGATAACGAGAAAGTCAGAAAAGAGTTGAAGAAATATGGTACTCAACAGCGATTAATTATGCCTTACACGCCTGAACAGAATGGGTGTAGTGAAAGGGATAACCGGACAATCGTTGAGATGGCCAGAGCAATGATGCATGCTCATCAGGAGCTTCCTCAAGTGCTGTGGGCAGAGTTGGTAAATACAGCTACTTATATTTTAAATAGAACGGGACCAACTACTGTTGACCTCAAATCGCCGTTTGAGTTGTGGTTTGGGAAGAAACCACAAATTAAGCATTTAAGGATAATAGGCTCAACTTGCTACGTGCATGTTCCTAAACAGAGAAGGAAAAAGATGCAGAAGAAGGCAAATAAGTGCATATTGATAGGCTATGACAACGATGATGGGTATAGGTTTTGGCATAAAGAATCAAATTCTCTAATGAGGTCCAGAGATATCACTTTTGATGAAAGACCACTGGACTCTAGTTTAGAAGATGAAGGCACAATCAAAGAGGTACAAGAACTAGAAGTACCTTTGTATGTGAGAAAGACATTTAAGGAGACACATACTACGCCTGTCACTGAAACACACGAGGAGTCACTTTTAGACAGAAGTCAAGATGTTATAAATACTCCTTTTGTAAATAGTAGTGATGATGCCGAGTTTGAAGATGCGCGGCTAGACCTGTCTGACCAAGAATCTGTTGAATTAGGGGGGGAGAATGAGGAAAATGAGAGTGAGGTCGTAGAAGAGTTGGCAAGAAGTGCCATGCAACTCAGAGATCGATCACTCCTCAAACGCCCGGTAAAATTCAACGATTATGTAACTCATGTCGATACAAGCGTTGACTGTCACACAGAACCAGTGACTTATAAGGACGCAGTTTCTTGCTCTGATAAGGATTTGTGGCGCAAAGCTATGAATAAGGAGATAAAATCTCTGGAAGAAAATGGAACGTGGGTTCTTGAGAAATTGCCCAAACATCGCAAAGCCATTCCGTGTAAATGGGTCTATAAGGTGAAGTTAAACCCTGACGGGACAGTAGACAAGTTTAAGGCTCGTCTAGTGGCAAAGGGCTTTCGCCAGAAGAAGGGTCAGGACTATGATCAGACCTTTAGTCCTGTAGCCAGAATGACAACGGTTCGAGCTGTACTCAGTGTAGCAGCTAGTGAAGGCATGAAGTTGAGTCAGTTTGATGTATCAACAGCTTTCTTGTATGGGTCTTTATCTGATGAAGAAATTTATTTGAGACAGCCAGAGGGCTATGATGACGGAACAGATCGAGTATGTCTTTTAAAGAAAAGTCTATACGGCTTAAAACAAGCTCCTCGCTGTTGGAACAAATGCATTTTGGATTTTTTCAAGAATATAGGCTTTAAGGTTAGTGATGCAGACCCATGTCTGTTCACTAGAGAGAAGTCAACGGGAAAACTTGTAATAGCCTTGTATGTGGATGATGGGCTCTTGGCTGGGACAAATCAGGAGCTTATTGATGAGTTTATCAATGAATTAAAAGGAAGGTTTGAAATAACAACCAAGCCAATCTCCTATTATTTGGGTTTGGAGATTAATGTCAGAGAAGGCGACATAAGAGTACATCAGACCTCATATGTGCAGAAAATCTTAAGGAGATTTGGAATGCAGGATTGCAGACCTGTAAGTACGCCGGTTGTGAAGGAAAGTTTTGGATCTGAGAAAGCTGAAAACAACGACGATTACTTCCTGAGTAACTACCGACAAGTAGTCGGAGCACTTGCATATCTGATGGTCGGTACCCGACCTGATATCGCGTACGCAGTGAGTGTAGTATCAAGAAGCTTAGAGAATCCAACTCTAACTGATTGCGTGCGATTGAAGCGCATACTTAGGTACTTACAATATACACCAGATATGAGCATCATATATAAAAGAAGCTACAAAAAAGGAATTTTGGAGTGCTACAGTGATGCGGACCATGGTGGGGATGTAGCAACAGGAAGGTCAACGACGGGAGTTTTATGTCTGTATGCTGGAGGTGCTGTATCATGGCTAAGCAAGAGACAGCAAAGCGTAGCTATTTCAACAACAGAAGCTGAAATTGTTGCAGCCAGCGAGGCAGCGAGAGAGAGTATTTGGCTTGCTCGTCTTCTACGGGATATAACAAATTTGAGCGATTTGCCTGTGCTAAACGTAGACAACGAAGCAGCTGTAAGACTGGCAGAAAACCCCGAGTTCCATCGCAGAACTAAACACATTAGGACCAGGCACTTCTTTGTGAGAGAACTTGTTACGAATGGAGAGCTACAGATAAATAGAATCTGCAGTGAGCTTCAGCTGGCAGATCTACTAACTAAACCGATGGCTAGGCCAAGATTGGTGAAGCTTGCAAAATTACAAGGTCTTCACATTGAGAGAAGGTGTTAGAGTAAAAACTCTTTTTAGATCAATGTGACACCTTGTAAAAAGAAGAAAAGTGTTGTGTCATGTTGATATACCTTTTTGACTTAGAAAAAGAATTCTGTTACTAATAAAATTAAAATATTGTTTGTGTTTCTAAGAATATATATTTGTACGATAATATTAGTTCTGCTTATTTCTGCCTTAACTATATCCTGTCTTACATACACTTTTAAACTTTGACGTCAAAGAAGAAATGAGTGAAAGCCGCATCTTTATGATCAGCATTAATTTCAAAGCGCAATTTTGTGCTAAATTGGAAATATGTGATGGATTTATGCTGTGTATTCGGTTAGACTGGACGCCGACCCATTTGGGAAAAGGATAGGCAGATTATGATTCCTTGGAAACAAAGCTGAGAAACATTTGCGCAACTTTTGTTTGCTTACCGTGAATATGGAACACTTCCATGTTGCCAGCAACATGTTTCCTCCCGCAACACATAAAGGTCCGTGGCATATCTACCTGTCTGCCATTTTCTTTGTTTTTCAAAATGGCGGCCATGCATGATACCTATATAAATCGATAGCTGACATCAATACAAACAGAAAACATATTAAATACAGAGTAATAACATTCGAAAGTGATTATTAATAATAATAATATAATAATATCCCTGGACATTTCACACAGCGCCATCTAGTCCCAAGCTTAGCAACCTAATGCTTGTGTTATGGTAACAAGATGGCTGATAAACTACTTATATACATTTTTTTTTTGTAAATACATACATATTATAGATAGAAAAACACCCAGACTCGGAACAAATACATGTGGGTCATACAAATATTTGTTCCGTGCGGGAATCGAACCCGCGACACGCAGCGCAGCAGTCAAGCGCCGTCTTATTTCAAACATCTATGAAAAAAGTTGTACGTAAGTTCGAAAAATATGCACATGATCAACTTTGAACGGTAATATCTGGGAAACGTGACGCTTTACCGGGTTTGGTTCTATTTATGTTTTCTGTTTTTTTAATTGCAGCCATCGACGCGTCTTCGGCACCCCTAAGAGGTTAAGGTAAGTTAAGTTTACTGGGTTTACTCAAATGTGTTACAATTTCAGATAGAGATGGAACCTCCTAAAGGTGTTTTACGCTACGCTTTATCTGATCGCACCTTCATTGACAAGGGTTGGACGATGCTACCTACAGAAAAAGTAGTGCGCAAGGTAAATGCATATTTCGAAATTTTTAAAACCCACTCAGATGTTCACAAAAAAAGGTACTTGTTAGGAAGACTTAATCATGGTCGACATTTCGACAACCAGTGATGCTTCTGCGCCTATCCATCTTCGCTGATTAGGACTACGCTGGTACTGATAACAACGGGTTGTGATACTCCCTGGCCGCATCACAGTAAAATATTCAAAAACATGGTTTCTATCCATGGAATGGATAAAAGAGATCTTTTTCATGGGATCCTGCCGTTTTGCCGAAAAGATTTTGCCAAAATTTCACTACCCAAACAAATTTTAGCAACCTTTTTTTATACCAATGCAATGTTTGGAATAATTTTAGTACGCATATTTTTATTTGGTCAAATTTTTACTTGGCAGAATATTGTCAAGGATAATGTCATTTAAGCATTTGGTCTTTCATCAAATGATTTAATTACAGCAAACAATCTTTAGACAATAAACGTTAGGCAAAAATAAGATTTTTTTGGGAATTATATAATTAAAAAATGCAATTTTATTTTTATTTAATCATTTATTTGATACTAGCTTCTGCCCGCGGCTTCGCCCGCGTGGATGTCGGAAATTATCCCACGGGAACGTGCCAACAGGATAAAATGTACCCATGTGCTTCCCCAGAATGCCATCCATCTCGCGGGCCCTTTGTGGCTAATTACAATAGAAAACCAATTGTGTCTCATTAGTGGTGATTAAGAGGGTACCTATATGATACCTTTACCTAAGTACCAACCTAATTTAAAAAAAAAAACTCAATAACAGAAAATTAAATACCTACCTACCTAAATAAACCTATTTCTGATGATAACTAATCTAAACTCAATAAATAAGCAAAATCCCTAAAAACTAAAATCTATACGAATGACTAATCCTACCTAACAGTATTATAAAATAACCTACGGTCACTACGTACACTATCAAATATACTACCTATACTTTAAAATTAAAATCTATACCTACCTACGACTTATATAAAAATAAACCTAAATAACTCTAAAAACTAAAAGGAATAAAAATGAACTCCATTGCCTACGACAAACTTATTATTTGCGGTTGGTGCAGTAATCGAGTCTAGGGATCGAACCGCAAAATTAAGTTTGTTTTTTATTGTATATACTTTTCCGGGATAAAAAGTACCCAGTGTGGTGCCCAGGATATTAAAGAATAATTATACTAAGTTTCAACGTAATCGAACCGGTAGTTTTTGCGTGATGCCTGAACAAACAGACAGACAGACAGACAGACAGACAGACAGACAGACAGACAGACAAAAATTTTTTTAATCACATTTTTGGGTTCGGTGTCGGTCTAGTAACACCCCCTGCTATTTATTTTTTTGATATTTTCAATGTACAGAATTTTCACTTCTACAGATTTATTATAAGTATAGATAAGCAAGGAAAAAAAGAGGTTATTGTTAGCAGGCTGTCAAGAACCAAACTACCTAGACGAAGTTAATTTAAAAAAAAATGGTTAGGTTAGGTTAAAACTGTGACCTCCTACGCACGATCCGAGCGACCGAAGCGAGCGGTGCCGCGGCAGCGGCCGGCGAGTGCCAGAAACGACTAGATTGTATAGAAAAAAAATAGGTATAGAAAAAAAGAGATTATTTTTAGCAAGCTGTCGAGAACCGAACTAGTTAGACGAGGTTAATTATTTAAAAAAATAATGCTATGTTAGGTTAGGTTAAACCTGTGACCACCTACGCATGAGCCGAGCGAGCGAAGCGAGCGGTGCCGCGGCAGCGGCCGGCGAGTGCCAGAAACGACTAGACTATATAGAAAAAAAATATGAAAAAAAAACAGGCTACCCGAGACTGAACTAGTTAGACTATAACAATTGACTGAATAGAAATGGTATATTGAAAACTGACGATACTAAATATTTGGCAAATTTTATTTTACGTAAAATGAGTTATTCCAACTGAAATATTTGACTACTTAAAAATTGGTAAAAGTACTAGTTGGTAAACAAGTCATTGTTTAAACGTTGACTTGCCAAACATTAAGTTTGCGTTACGATTATTTGTGAATAGATTTTTTGATATGTAATAATTTGGCAAATGAAATTATGCGAAAAATTTTTTGGGAAGTGGTAATTTGGCAATTTCTTTTCGATGAAACAAGGAAGACCCCTTTACCATGGTATGTACAGACGCCAGCAGGTCAACCTACCCGAAACTGTCATATTTTCCCAATCAACCTTGAACCTAATACTTTAGGAATAAAGTTGAAAGAAATTTGACAGATTGTAGTAGCTTGATGTGCTGGCGTCTGTACAACCGACCGCACATCAGTAGTAACACTTTAATTTTGAGCTGGCCTAGCGTAGTACAAAATTTCAATAGAATAAGAGGCCAGCTTACCTTTATTGATTTAGTTACCACTTATGTGTTACCACCATGCAATCACATGGCGTCATTAAAAATCTTCTTTTCAGAGAGGATCAAATAAATATTCCAAACTTGAATGAAGTGCAACAAACTAACTTGCACGTCAAATTCAATAAAAGTCCAAGAAATAGAAGTAATAAAACAATTTTATGAAAGTTAACCGAATTCTCTATGATTTTCACCGATGTTTGTAACGTTATTGTGGTCACTAACAAGGGGCACATGGGCCAGACAGTTAAGAAGTGTCTTCCACATCTAGTATTGCACTATGATGTGTTTGGTATTCATTATTTAATGACATTTAAGAATAATTACAAAAAAATCGTGTTCGGTCGGAGGACCCCCGTCAGGAACGAAGTTCCTTACGCAATACTCGCACGCACACACACACACTCGTATATACGAGTAATAGGAAGAGAGAGAAAGCGTAAATCTAATACGTGTTTTTAATACAGAACCACTCAGTATAAGTTTATACTCTGTCGCCATTTTGAATTGTCACCCTCAAAAACCATGAAAACAACACCCATGACGAAACATTGTTGCAAGTTGTTTTGTCAAGTAGGTTCCTTGTGGTACTTGACAAAATAACTTGTTGACAAGCCTACAATAGAAAATGGTCAACAATTCGACGATATAGGTAACTTTATCTTGTTGAATGTACCTAGGTTCTACTGTTCAAAGCTTATGTGTATTAAGGCACGTTTTGTTTTTAGATGAATGTTTATCGAATGCGTCCGGCACAACCCGAATTTGACTGGTTTGAACACAACAAGAACAAACGGCTGATGACTTACGACACCGGCGAAAGACTAGCAGAGTTCGATGACAACGGACGAGGTCGCTGGTATTACAGAAGTGGTCGACTGGCACTAGATTATTATGATGCCGAAGGTGGTTATCTAGTTCTATACGAATATGCCTTCCTAGTTAGCGGGCATCGAGTTTCAAGATTTTTACATAGTCAGAGACACTATCCCGAACTCCTCAAATATCTTTGAGGTTGTTTCAGCTCTGTTGTTGACTAAAAATATTCAAGCGTTTCTGAAAGTTGTAATATCGGTTTGGATAATGCTGTTTGAAGGTATTCTTCTAATCTTTTAACAATAGGTATGCATTTCAGAGACAAATGCTCAGCAGCGTTTCGTAATATACAGCAGCGGAGAGCCCGACGAGCGTGGCCGCACACATCCTATTACGATACTTGCCACTTTTGACTATCTAGGCAATGGTATAGTTTTCGATCATAGTGGCAAGATACGGTAAATATTAATAACATCAATTTTGCTGATAGAAAACCAAAGTAGGTACAGTAGCCCGCGTTCAGTGCTGACAAAAGCAGTATAAGCTGGCCCCCTTTCTTTTGAAACTTCGCTACGCTATTGGTCCAAGATCCCAGGGCCCCCAGACGTCACTTATTTTCTATGTAAAGTAGTCGAAAATTGACCCCTGACGGGGCAAAAAGGGGTAATTCGGTTTTTAAGGGGAGGATTTAAACTTGAAACTGTATGTTACATTTTCATACGTAAACCACTGAACTTCTGATTTGGCAAAGAGATAGATATCATCCTAGGGAAGGACATACTTTTTATTAGGATAGCACGTTCCCGTAGGATAACTTCCGACATCCACGCGGGCGAAGCCGCGGGCAGAAGCTAGTCTATATATATAAAATTCTAAGTCCTGACTGATATATAGAAAGAAAAAAGAAAGAAAGAAAGAAAAAGCATTTATTTGCGGCAAACATGACGCATAAAAAAAAAGGACATAAACACACAAAAAATAACAAGTTGGGGGTAAACATGCGTCCCATTCACGCAAAACGGCCATCGCTCAGCATAATGCTAAGACCCTATACGAGACAGAGCCCCAGCGCTGGTTTTCAGCGGCAGCCGGCGCTGACGTGATGACGTTAACCAGTGCAGCATGCACGCACAGCCTAAACCGCTGGCCCTAGAGACATGAAATTTGGAGGGTGTGTTTTTAGTGAAGAGTAGGTATCCACTAAGAAAGGGTTTTTCGAAATTCCACCCAGAGAGGGAGAAATGGGGGGTTTTCGTTTGTGTGAAAAATCTTATTCCTTGAGTTAATAAAATGTTACCACCGACGCGCGGTCCACTGTACCTATCAAATTACGTTGGTGAATATGAATTTTAGCATAAGATTGTAGCTTATACATACATATACTTCTGCACCCAATAATGTAGATATTTAAATTGTTTCTCAGCCTTAAATACAACCAGACTGAAGGAGTGGTGCTTGATCGTGGAATCGGTCCCGTTTCACACTGGAAATGGCATACGTTGAACGATCCGCCAGTCCTACAGCAAGTCATGATAGATACCCAACTGGCACACAAGGATCCTTATATTCTTAAACTTGGATCAGCAGCAGACAGGGCAACTCGACCAGATAATGAAGAAATGTTAGCCATAGAATTTGATAATTTCATCAAAGAGAAAAGCAAGAAGTTATCCCAAAAATTTAAACCTTTTCAGATCAAGATGAAAGCTTTGAAGATTAACGAACATTTCTCTCTGAAAGTGTTAGACCAAGCTACAGTATATCTCATTTTTAGAGATGGTTCAACTAATCTTAAGCTTAACATCGGTATGATACTAGACCACCAAGAAATCGTGGATACCGACACCGCTGAAGTGGGCGAAGTTTCGAACAGTTTAGAGCGGTTCCCAGCTCGCACCGATAGCCTGGCGGGCTTACAGCGCAGTGTGGCTCACGCACAGCGCTATGAGAGACAGCAAATTGAGCGAGAGCGCCGGCTGCGGCCCGCGGAGCCCTGTGCTAGTGCTGATCAGCTGACTGCTGCCGCCTCCCCGCCCTTGCGACTTCCTTTTAGAACAGTACCCACAGCATCATCTACTAGTACTGGATATTGTAGTAGAAAACCTACAAACAATTTGTATTACAATACCCGTCTTCTTTGAATAATGTACATGGAATTGTTACAAATTTTCTATTTATCGTATTTTTTGTTATTTATTTAGGGCAGATTTTTCAAATATCTGATAACTTTATTCGAGGAATAATTTTGAAATTATGACAGTTTTTGACAGACCGTTTTTGTATGAAACAAAAACCGTCAAACGTCAATTTTATTCCTCAAATAAAAGTTTGAAGGAAAAATCAGCCCTTAGATTTAAAAAATCAATGAATGAATTATTCTTAGCCTTAACATAAATATTTGTATTTTTTTTTTTGCTTTACTAATTAGATTACTATCCCGATATTATAATTAATATTTAGTAAGTATTTAAAGGCATTTTGATTTCTTATGTAGTGGCGCACGATCTTAGGTACTTGACTATGAGGGGTAGAAGACACTTACCTCAAACAAAAAAAATGCAGGAGCATGGTGTGGAAAGTGCACTAGCGGGAAAGTTTTGCGTTACCGTATTTATACTTTACACTGTTGCATTTTAGTAGAACAACTTTTGTTGTTCAACAAATTGCCCTAGCTCGAGGTACCCTTAGCTTAGTTAGTGCCGCTTAGTTTCTGCCGTCGACGACTGTCGCCGATTCCAATTGCCGCATCGCATACACGGGGACGTGTTAACGGCTGCAGTTAATTCTGATTTTGGCGCGTGCCGCTCTTGTATGAGCACTTCCTGCAACCAACTATGACGAAAGGCCAGAAAGTTAAAAAAGAGGCTTCATTTTTGTCAAAGTGCATCATTATTAGCGCTAAAAGTTCATTCATTTCAAAAAGTGTCCATTAAGAGTATTCAAACCTATTGAAAATAAGTTTTTAGAGAGAATAAGTTCAATATTTCTCTTTATTAAATAATATACATCCTCACATGTTTTTTTCTCCAAGTGAATTCAGACATTCTGTCTTAGGATTAATTAAACGTGTCATGCTCTGCCGCAGAGCCACCATTTTAGAAACCGATCAATTATAATGTGCATGTGGATTGAGTGATCTTTTTTTATTTCGTGACAAAATGTGATTGTACATTTAGTCAAAAATAGTCAAAACTCATCTTAAAATGATGTACGTCAAACGTACATAATGTACGTATACCCTTTATCGCTGTACGTGCTTTAGGTAATGATAAAATACAGACATTGATTGTGGCTCTGCTGGAGAGCATACTCTCTAGCAGAGCCACACAGAACATGTACTCAGGAAAGATAAACGCCACTGTTTTTTGATGAAAACTGTTGTACGAATAGTGTATATTGCGTACGTGTTGAAAAATATCATTATTAGACAGTGGTTTTCTTTATATTAACTTTACTAAAATTTTCATAGAAAGCGCCTGGTTACTTCGTATCAGCAAAATGTTTTGCTGACACGAAGAAAACTATATGCATACTACATATACATATACTACTACTACTATACAGGAATATTTTTAAGCAATGCGCAAAAAATTTTTGGTGGTTCAGTATCAGTAATAGAACACATTTCCATTATTTGTTCAAAACTTTTTTATATTTTTTTATCCGACTTTAAATCAGCAAAATATGGACACTATCTATTCGTAATAATATCAATGAACGCGGGCGCCGTGCGGCTTACGAGTGATGTTGCAGAGGGGGTGAAACCCCCTTCCGGGCGGCAGGGAGGCGCCAGGCGGCGGCGGCCGGCCGGGCGCTCGACAGTCTGCTCAAGGCATGCGCTTGCGCTGTCGTTACACGTCGCGTCTAGTCGCGTACTCGTGTGTCGTACATACTTAAGATGTCGGATTTTAGTAACCGCGAGTTCTATGTGATGGTGCGGGTCTATTTATTATGTGGTGAAAGCCTACGAGCAGCTCGCAGAATGTATGCTAGGGGGTAAGGGGTAAGGACCCCACGGTCCCTAATGAAAGGACCATTTTAGCAGCCACTCAGAGGCTGCTTGATCACGGTCAGTTCAGGACCCCAAATCACGCACTAGGGTCTGGCAGACCTCGACTGGCGGTAAATGTAAGTATTAAGTTTTTAAAAGTGCCTTAATTTAATTGATTATAATGCGTTATTTTCTGCATTTTGATGGTCCTAAGCCCATGAAAGTATGAAGGAAAAATTGGAATTACTCTTCAAATAACTTCAGATCACGGCCTAATCTTAAAAAAGTCTAATTCGAACCTGATAAAATCAGCGATCAGTACATTGTATGTAACCCACGTAAATATCTATCTACCCACGCCTATGCACGAAAAACGACCGAGCGCTGCCGCGCCGAGCGGCGCGTGGTGGCCAGAAAATCAATTTCAAAATAGACATCTTTCGTTAGCGATAACTTTATTTTTTTGTACTAAGACTTATCAAAATAAAAAATAGGTGTTTAATAAAACTCATTTAAGTTTAATTTGTCAAAGTTTGCGCACTGAATAAAAATTATTCCTGTATATATATATATATACGCAAGGTACAACAGTTTTCATCAAAAAACAGTGGCGTTACCCAAAACCCACCAGCTTACTTTCATAAACATCGTCATTCGCCGGTAAACGGACGCAATGTGAGGGGCGGTCACCGCGACCGTAGACTGGTAACTCTGTGTATTCCCGGCAGGGCCTGATAGTGTACATACTATTAAGCAGTATATTTAATACATTTCACAAAACAATTTCACGAAAGTTTGTCAACAGCAACACCCTGTTAGCAGTTCAATGCCATAATTACAGAAACAACTAAAACGCTATTGTGTCTCCCGTGGATCCACATTTACATACGAAGGTTAAGCGCCAAAAGATCATAATAAATGCAGGTAAAAATAACCTGCGAGATACGGTGCGGCATACGTTTTCCTACAACGCGAACTTCGTCGTATAATACCAGTAATGCTATTCTGTGAAAATCTCACAGTGAAAACTTAGGTGAAGTTTGCTTGACGTGAGCTGTCAATAATTTCAATCCCTAGGGATGGGATCACAGTACACTTCAAGCTCGTTTCACTTAAGTTTTCACTGTGAGATTTTGCGGAATAGACCAGCTGTTATTGATTGTAGCGTCACGTGGATTAGCGCGAGCAATGCGTTTGAACAAGCTTGTAAACACGTGCGACACCGCGCGAGCATCGCGCGTCGGTACGAGCGTTAGGCCGCAGTCGTGTAGAAAGTGTAAGCAGGGTGCCGGCGCGGCGGCGCGGCGCCATCGGTGTGCTAGCGCTTGTCGGAGCCGACTGGCGCAGATAGTCGGGTAAAGGCAGGGAAATCGGTCTGAATATATCTCTGCGCATCGGATCGGCATCGCCTCAACTCGAATATGCACGTATCGAGTGTGTGCCGCTAACGAGAGAGAGTATGCAGGAGAGTGCTTACGGTATTGCATCCGCTACAGCCGCTACAGGGTTTAATACATGCGCTTTTGCCAGAAGCTGAAAGCGAATGTTAGAAGCGCACCATTTAGTTATTAACCTTAGCATGCACGTACATATATCACCATAGCGCATGCAATAACGCATGCTGCATGACAAGTTGCTGTACGAGGATTTGATCCGGATAATAAAATCGGACGTTTCAACTTCAACTACCTAGGGCATGCGCCTGACGCAATTCGAATTAAAAGTAGAAGACGAAAGATGAAGAAGAAAGTGTACGAATGTGGACATACTTTACCATGTGCACACTGCACGTACAAGAACTTAGTAGTTTTTGACTTCCCGTATTCACCCGCCGCGCCTTACATCCTCGTACTTAGGCGGTTCTCACACCGCACCGGTGCACCGGACACCGCTCCGGTGTGCGGTGCTGCGGTTTTTAACTTTGACGTCAAACAATTACACAGTCTGATGTCTGTGCACACCTTTACTTAAAGAACGAAAGAAAGCACAATGCAGCATCCATAGATAAATATTTCTATATTAGGCAGCATCTGTATCGACCTGTGCAAATGTGCAAATGCGTTGTCAAACTGACAAACAGAAGAACAAAACCATTTTGTAAAAGGTTACCTACATGCTCTGTGCCATTTTGTATTGGTTGCATTCTTCGCACTTCGATTTGAAATAATTACCCGTTTAGTTTAATCTCATTATGGGGGTATTCGGAGAGTAAGTTGAAGAGAGTTTATTCAAAGTGATTATTAAGCTAAATATGAATACAATACCTACTTGATAAAAACGAATTGTTTTGCCTTCAGTGAACAGCAGCTATGTCCATGCTACAAAGAGTGCCAAGAGTTCCAAAAACTTGTGGAAATAAAGGATTCCGGCTTGGTGGTCTATTGTCATAGACCACGTACAGAGGATGTTAGTACTTAGATTACCGGTAAAACGGGGTGAATGGGGATGCAGGGGTGAATCGGGACGAAACTATAAAATGGATTTGAACTTTAAAATAATATAGTTTTTTGCTAACAAGGACACTTTATTCTTTAATTGAAAAACAGTAAACACATTATAGTCTTTTCTGGCAACAACTATATTATTTCAACGTTAATAGTTATTTGTTATACAAGAGTGCAAAGTTGCTTTTTAACCGCGTGTTCAATTTTGATGACCGAGCAAGCGAAGGATTCTAAAATTGAATCACGAGCGCAGCGAGTGATTCAAAATTAGAATCCTGAGCGTTAACAAGGGAATCAAAAGAGCACGAGGTGAAAAATCTTTGCACTCGAGTGCAACACGTAACTTTTCATTCCACCTCAGCGAGGAAATGACTAAATGTAAAAATGCCACTAATTTAGGATAGGTATCGATATGTTTGTCTTTTTTCATCTTTATTGTTGCTTTTAGCATCGAATACGTACTCCATAGAGTGCTTGCTTTCTTGTTCTCGGATAATTCTATAAAATATGCCAGCAAAACGTTTTCTGAGAAAGTTTTGGCTCCTTTTGCTAGTCGCCACGTGTTGAACATATCGTACTGTTTTAAATACTTCTCGCGTGATTGTTGAGGGAGAAAGCTCATTTGCGCATTATTAACAGTTTCAGTCAATTCTGTTGGCGTCAAGCAAACTTCCTCGTCGCTAGAATCACTCATTTTAGTTTTTTCACTTGTTTTCAAGTTTCTTGTTTTTAATATAAGGTTTAACAATGACGTGAAAAAATGCAGCGTAAAGAACCGCGTACAAAGCAAATTGAAAAAAGAACACCAAGAAGGTTCCGAGTCTGAGTTTTTAACAAATTAAAAAAAAGTTGTATGATATATTCGGCACCATAGAGGTAGCAGTAAATAGGTTTAATGTTTTTTTTAATTCACAAACTTCGTGCACACGATGTTCTAAATTCAATTTACTTTATCCTCTAGAGAATAAAAACGGCTTTTCCACTCAGATATTGAAGATTAAAAATACTCTTTCCGAGATGGTGGGATGAAAAATCTTTTTTAAAGTTACGTCCCGATTCACCCCTGCATCTCAATTCACCCCGTTTTACGGTAACACATTTATTAAAAGCAAACAACCCGACGCGCGACGCCGCCCACCTGACGGTAGAACCATAACCCAAACCTGGGTTTAACTTATTGAACGGGGTTGTTTTACTAAATTATAGCAAATGCCCGTTAAACTATAATTTGCTTACAAGCCCTTATATTCTTCCGAAAATATAAATGTTGTGTTGGCCTTCGATGGGTTAAGGCAACTTTTGCCATGCACGAGATTGTGAGTTTAAATCCGAACAAGTACAAAGTTTTATATTTGTCTTGAACATTGAGGACAATAGCGGTGAATATCTTTATATAAAATTCAAAGTCCTGACTGATTGACTGACTGACTGACAGATATATCAACGCACAGCCTAAGCCGCTGGTCCTAGAGACATGAAATTTGGAGGGTGTGTTCTTCGTGAACACTAGGTATCCAATAAGAAAGGATTTTTCGAAATTCCACCCCTAAGAGGGTGAAATGGGGGGATTTTGTTTGTATGGAAAATCTTATTCCTTCAGGTAATAAACTTGGCACGTACTAATACTAATCTAAGTAAATTATGAAGTTTGCCATTGTATGTTTTTCTAACCTACCCCCTAAAATGGGATTGGGGGGTTTCAAACGCGGTCCGATTAACTCGAAACTCAGTATTTATACCTAGGATCGAAAGTAAAGAACAATGTGTATCAGGGTTTTTCGAATTACCCCTGACGGGCTGAAAAGGGGTAGTCAATTGACAGGGGAGGATTTTATTGCATGGCTTGATTAACACGAAAATTAGTAAGTATAAATAATCTTTGAGTCAAGTAATTAATACATCCCAAACGACTTTTTTAAATTCCACCCCTGTGGGGCTGAAAAGCGGGGGATACAGTTTATATGAATAGTCTTCTTCATTAGGTTCATAAAGAAACTTTTCAATAATACTCGCCTAAGTAAGTAATAAAGTTTATCATTATAAGTTTTTCAAAACTACCCCTCAAAGGGAGATATAGGGGTGTTGAAGTTTGTGTGGAAGAATTTGAATGCACGGTCCGATTAACTCGAAACTCAGTGTTTATACTTAAGACCAAAAATAAAGAATAATATGAATCAGGGTTTTTCGAAAATCTACCCCTAAGGGGTTGAAAGGGGGTAGTTAATTTTATAGAGGAGGATTATAATGCGTGGCTTGATTAACTCGAAAATTGGTATAAATAATCTTTGAATCAAGTTATGAATACATCCCAAACGATTTCTCAAAATTCCACCCTTGTGGGGATGAAAAGCGGGGATATAAACTTGAAACTTGGTAAGAATACTTGCCTAAGAAAGTAATAAAGTTTATTATTATAAGTTTTTCAAAACTACCTCTCAAAGGGGTGTTGAAGTTTGTGTGGAAGTAATTGAATTCGCGGTCCAATTAACTCAAAACTCAGTATTAATACATTTCACAGAAAATAATTAATAATAAGTATGTAAAGTGGTCGTAAGTTTATCTCTGACGGGGCAAAAAGGGGTAATTCGATTTTTAAGGGGAGGGTTTAAACTCTAAACTATATGTTACATTTTCACACCTAAACCATTGAACTTCTGATTTGGCAATGAGACAGATGGCATCCTGGGGAAGGACATACATTTTATCCAGGTAGCACGTTCCCGTGGGATAATTTCCAACATCCACGCGGGCGAAGCCGCGGGCAGAAACTAGTTTAAATATATATGACTGAATCATGAAATCAGGTACGGAATTACCGAACTGTCCATAGTAACATATTTGTGCTTGTAGTTCTCACATTGAGAATATTATATTTTGGGACTACCATAACAATATTTAAGTTACGAAGGACCTAACACAGATCTGCATTTTTCATAAAAACCTAATATTAGATACTTACTTACCAAAGCATCCCTCACAAACTCATCGCTTTTCTCATCAACAGATAAGACAAGCTGAAGCGGTTGAAAGCGCTGGAGACACATCCAGAGAGGTCTTTATTTTATACAATAAGAAAAACGTGAAAATAACAACTTCTGAATTTATATCAGAACTAGGTAAACCTTTATTCCTTTAGATCTTATAACATCGCTTTGTAGATATATGACATCAATTATAGGGGGGTGGCTGGTGACTTCTTGACATATCGTTTTAATGAAAGTATAGGAAGATGAGTAAAGATGCGGATTTCTTTTTTTTTAATTATGTCATCCAAATATTCACACACTGTTCGAAACGGAGCCTCGTGTACCGCGTCAAACTCTGCGGTAAGCTCGGTTGGATTATGCTGGGGCAACGCAAAGATGTTTGATACTTCAGTCGACGGTTACGGATTCTTGGAGGCCAGTAACGGCTGTTCTGCTTATTAACGTGCCCGTTTAAATGAAAATGAGCCTCGTCGCTCCAAACTATGCAATTCACAATGCGAAAACGCTCCAAAATTGTTTGCGTAAAACAAAGTAATTTTTTTTTTTATTTCAGTTCTTGAACGATTTGAATTTTAAAAGCATCTTGGATAATCGCTCTTGGAAGTCCTAATGAGGCTGCCCTTTTCGGTATTGAAAGTGGTGCATTTTCACGTAAATTTCGTGCCACCAGTACAATGTTTTTGGGAGTCCTTGCAGATCGATTAGGCCCTGGACGGGGGGTGTTCATAGCCAAACCAGTTACCCGGAACCACTGTATCCAGGATCGAATTAAATTCACACTCGGTCTATCACTTAACCGCCGAATATTGAAGTGTGAATAAAATTGTCGACGAGCGATAATGTAAGAATCGTTGTTCTTGAAAAATGCCTCGATGGCGACGCGTGATGTTCACCCGACCACTGCGACACTGTGACTGAGAAATCCGCACGATTGGTGATTTCAATGATACAACCTGGGGAGGGTTGTATCATTGGAATTGGAAATCGCACAGCTTATTACTTTTTGAAGTAACGTATTTAAAAACATAAATTTGCCACCAGACACCCTGTACTTTTATTACTTGATTCATATACATTGTAAAATTAAATTAGCTAGCGAAACTCCGCAGACGCGATGGGTATCGATATCTAAACATGATAAAACAAAAAATTAAATAATTTGTCGGTCATCGACCGGAGTCAATGTAGTCACTTGATTTTACTGCAGCTAATTAAAAGTCCGACCATAGAAGTTTATGTTGAGGAAATCTGTTTTCTTTTGTTTATGACAACCCTGGCTATGACATCAAGTATCGCCGTATTATTAATTATCACCGTAGACACAAAAATCGTTTAGGTCGAAATAAATTGCACTGTAGGTACTGATTTTTGGGGTGTTGTTAGGACAGATACCATTAGTGTAAAACCAAGTTTGCAGCTTCGAAAGACCTTTGCTAACTGCGTGGTGCTCGAAAATCTCTCTTCCCTCTGTCCTTTTCTGGCAAGGGAAACCGAAGATGTTAGGCGTCTTTTCAAAACAATCAAACCTTCTTGAAGTAAAAAAAAGTAAAGTAAAAGTAAAGGATGAGGGCACTGTCTTGTGACAATATAGGGTGAGGAAAAACACACACAATACACGCCCTGCGTTACGGGTTATTTGTCCGATCTACTGCCAACGCCAAAGTCCACCTCGTTCGTCTGCCCGCAACCGAAGAGGCTGCAGCCCAACCTTCCTCCAGAACCTAACACCAGGTGCAGAAGCAGTTGAGGGTAGAGAAAGAGCTGGAGAACTGGGGGTGGACAAGAAGCCAGCATGGGCATGGCAGTGACGTCCAACAAGGAACCAGCGCCGCCAACCCTGTTGACATTCCATGCAGTTCCCAGAATGGGTGCCGAGAAGGATGATGCTCCTGCCAGAGAGCAGGTAGTATTTTGACCGATATTCTGCTCGAGAGACGGCTAAAACTGCAATTTTATACTTTTTGTGAAAAATGGCCATTGATTGAAGTGCTATTATATCTCGGGTTCAAATGGACCTACAGAGCTACAGGCTTAAATTGTTTATTATATAGGTGACTTTTTTCCTAGTACTTAATCAGTACCGTGCACATTTTTGCGACCTACGATGTGTTTAATAACTGGCCTATATTGAGTGAATCCTCCAGTGTTGATTCGAAACGAATAAAAGGTTCTCCTTGTTTCATAAAAAATAAAATTCAAATTGTCACTTCCCAAATCATTTTTCCGCAAAACCAAGCCAACCAACCAATTATTTTTCCAAATTATTACTTAGCAAATAAACTCTTATAAATTCAAATTAAATTGTTTATTGCTCAACACAGTACATAATATTCATTTCTAGAGGTCAAGTGAAAGCGCAGTCCACTGTGTTGCACCAATTCAGGCATGCAAAATTATCATTAAAATTATACTATGTCATAAATTCAGATTAATCTATATATATATGTATAAAAATAAATCCCTATTTCCCTTGGTCACGCCATAACTTGAAAACGACTTTACCGATTTCATCCATTTTTTTTTTTAATTTTCTAATACTTTGTAAAAGAAAGTTGCTTCACGCGGAAGAAGTCGCGGGCAAGCAACTTCCTTTAGGGGGGCTGGAAGAGGGCGTTGTCCGCCCTCCGCCGACGACGCCCGGTGCGCCTGCTGCGGGCGGGGTGAGTGGACGAGATCTCCCTCTCCCTTTCCGCAGCCTCCTTCTGCGAGACGACCGTTTCGCAGAAGGAAACCACTGCGTCCCAGGACTCTTCGCTGCCGACCATAGACTTGACCACGGCCGGCAGCGACAAGTCACTGCCTACTTCTGAGATGAGGGCACGGCGCCGCACAGTTCTAACCTAACCTACTAGCTGTTTCGATTTGAAAAAGTCGTGTTACGTTGCAAATTTCACTGAACTCTGAGAATTATAAACTATATGTCAATTAATAATATATAATATTAAAATAGATTCTAATTCTAACCTAACCTACAGTTCTGGTAGTAGTTCGTTTTTCATTCGTCGTTCGTAACCATAGATATCTTATTAAAAAATCTTATTTTTGTCTTTCTATTTTTTTTCATAACAAATATTTTGGCTAAATGTTTATTTATTAAAGATTGTTTGCTGTAATAAATCATTTGATTAAAGGCCTTAATGACATTATCCTTGCTGCCGAGTAAAAGTTTGACCAAATGAAAATGTGCGTACTAAAATCAATAAAAAAAGTTGCTAAAATTTGTTTGAATAATAAAATTTTGTCAAAATAATTTTGGCAAAACGGCACGACAGGCTCCCCCAAAAGTTTGTTGGGTTTTCAAACTTTTCTGCATAATTCGACATAGTAACTCCTACTTCTGTACGAACGGTCAATAGAAAACCTAACTTAGACGAGGCAGGATGCTATATGCATTCCCCATAAGTTATCCTGTAGTACCCATTGCCTCCTATAGGTAAGTGGCGGGAAGTGGGAAACAGGATTTCATTGAAATTGATAATAACTGAGCTCCTCATCAATTTGAACTCAGAATTAGAATGTCTACGCCGTAAGAACAATTTTTTTTTTTTAAATGAATAATTTATATTTTCCGCCTAAAGGACAACTCAACCCCATACAAGTCTACCCGGACAACTCGACCCTGTGACAAATCAACCCACGAATAACTCGACCCGGACAACTCGACCCCGACAACTTGACCCCGACTACTCGACCCCGTCAAATCGACCCCGACCTGAGATCCCGGCCTGAGATCCGTCCGTCCTCCGATTGTTACGGGGTCGATTTGTTTCGGGATCGAGTTGTCGTGATACCTTAAACATATGCACTAACCTAGCCACTATACCTCGACTTTCAATCGTATTCAGTAACTTGACAGTTGAAGGTTTACCAGGTTTTGACAAAAAAAGGTAGTGAGGTGGTGTAAGAATGAACGAAATTGAATGAACTTAAATAATGTACCTACTTAAGGTGGATGCTCCAAGGTAGCCCGCGAAGTTCAAATTTTCTTACGTTTTTGCAATTTACTGCACCCTAATTGCGTAACACACGATCAATCGGTATCGCTTTCATTTTGACAGTTCAACAACATTCATTGCGTTATTTACGTGTTGAGCAGATAATTTTTTTGAACTTATGAAGCAAAGGATTAGCAATTTGCTTCAAAATGATTCAGATTCCGATTGCTCGTGTGTTACGCAATTAGGGTGCTGGTCAGTACTAAGTTGTACGTTGATTAAAATATGATTCGCGGCCGTAACAAATATGTACCTATTTGCAGAATTATAATCATTAGAATCAGTAATACAACTTAGCATAGCATAATCCTAAACTGTCAAGATTTCATGAAATAGTCATTCAGTAGGATTACTTGATCTTAGAGAGTTGTGTTGTTGAATTTAATTATTATAATTCTGTAAATACATATTTGTTACGGCCAATATATATTATAATATTTGTTTGAACTGTCAAGTAACTAAATACGACTAAAAGTCGAGGTATATAACTTATCGACGAAAGTTACGAATAACGTGGCTTCATAATCAAAGCCTTTAGTTAATACAACCGCTTTTCCACGTTTTTCCGACAGAAAAGCAGTGCCAATAGGCTCGCGAGTAAAGTGGCTGTGACATAAGGACGGAGAGAAATACAGACGGACAGCTCGAAATTATAAGGGTTCCCATTTTCTCATTTGCCTACGGAACTCTAAAACCATCGGCGGATTCATTTCTTTCGAATACACTGTGACTTCACGTTTCCTTTTGTTTTGATTTATAATGATAAAAGAATACACAGTCACGTGAGCGAAGCCGCGAGCACTGCTAGTAAATCATAAGCTAGAAATGGAAAAATTTAAATATTTTATGGAAACTGCAAAACTCCCGTAAAGTTACATTAATATTTTATACTGCTTCCAGAAAAAGAAAATATAAGTTGCCCACGATGTAGAAAAACATTTGAGCATGCTCAAGAACTCATACAAGAAGTAAAATCAATAGATATGACGAAGATGGTATTGGGTATATGCGACCATTGTCGTAAAAAAGCACAAAGACCTAAACAACCATTTTGTGCCTGCGACATAATTGTAAAGAAATTTATATCCGTTAAAGGTGAACAAAAAGAAGACACAAAAAAATCATTTAACACATTGCCATTAAAAATGGGGCATCATCGTAAAGATACAATGGTCAACAAAGAAAACCAAAATGCTTATTTCGACTTTCAAATCAATCGAGGTCTCGACTCGCCTGCATCTAGGCGAGAGCCTGAAGTACAACAAATGTTCTCAAATACACATTTTAAATCAGATGATACAGAATTGGGCAAAACCGAATTAAAAGAAGGTTATGTAAAACCAGCTGTTGCCTTTACTCAACCTATTGAACCAGTGATAATATCTTCTGCTCACACAACATGCGAAGGTGAGAATATACATACAATAATTCCGGGCGCTCCGTTGGTAGACTCGGCAACAACTTTTGTAGAGACATCTGTAGGTATTAAAGAACTCCCAAGACCTTCTCTTAAAGATCGCAAAAAAGGGGAAATCTTCGAAGATATACCTTCAATGGATGCTAAAGAAGCATTGAAAAGAAGACATGATCTTAGCTTGAGACAGATGATGAGATTTGAAAAGGATTCTGGAGTTCCATATTCTGTATCGAAAAGGTCTGATATCTACGAAACCCCAAAAATTGCTCCATGGACGCAGAAAGAACCAACTTCGAAATATTATGTGGAGTCTGAAATGAATATGAAAATACCAACACTAAGACATGATCGTGGCCCTCATGGCGCTCGTGGTCTAGACTATGCATCGAACAGAGACGTAAAATTTAGATCAACAAGAGCTTCACAAGATTCTTTTATTGCGCCAAGGAAAGCCTACAAATATCACGACGATAAAATAAAACAAGGATTGTATGATTCTGAAGAAGGACCAAAGCAGGTTAAAAAACTGGAAAACCGCTATTTTATTAATGAAGAATTAAAATTACAACGCAGTGTGGACAAAGTTAGTCGCAAAACGAAAAAACCAGAGCAACATGTGGCAAAATCGAAAAGTAGGCCAATTGATAGTATGGGAAACGTTCTCGAACACCAATATAAAATAAAAAAAGGCTTGTATGATTCTGAAGAAAGACCAAAGAAGGTTAAAAAACTGGAAGACCGCTATATTGTGGATGAAGAATTAAAATTACAACGCAGTGTGGCCAAAATTAGTCACAAAACGAAAAAACCAGAGCAATACGTGGCAAAATCAAAAAGTGAACCCATTGATAGTAGAGGAAACGTTCTCGAACACGAATATAGTTTCTTTTTTCCAAAAGTGACGGAGAAGGAAGAAAAAAAAAGAAAAATCGATGTAAGTTCTTCACAACTCATTAAAGATACTCAAGAAAAGTTCCGCATACAAGCAGAAAGAGAAAAGAAAAGACAAGAAGAGGAACGCCAAAAAACACTTGAAGAAGACCTAAAGAAAAAACTTGCCCGAGAAGAAAAAAGACAACAAGCTGAGGAAAAAAAAAGACAGGCGATTGAACAACAAAAAAAACATGAGGAAGAGCAAAGAAAATTAGAGGAAGAGCAAAGAAAATTAGAGGAAGAGCAAAGAAAATTGGAGGAAGAGCGAAAAAAAATTGAGGAAGAGCAAAGGAAATTGGAGGAAGAACAAAAAAAACTAGCCGAACAAAAATACAGTCAAAAGGATTTAGAAAGTACGCCCGTCGTTAAGGAAAAGAAACATAAGGTAAATGGCAAAACATCAAAAGCATCTATGGTTGCTAAAAAAAAATTAATTCTAAAATCAGATCATAGTAAAAAAACTGATGGAGTATCAAAAAAAGGTAGTAAAAACTTACTGTCGGAAACACAACAAGAAGATTCAGAAAAAGCACGAAAAGCTCAGGTTGCTAAAGAGTTAGATGCGCTTTCTAAGAAAGGTAAGGCCTCTAAAATTACACGAGATGATGCGATAAAAGTGTCTATGTCAAAGATACAAAAATTGTTAAAAAAAGAGAGGTCTGGGAAACAAGAGACCCTTCAAATAAAACATGGGAAAGAACAAAAGATAAAACCGGAAAAAGAAGATCGAGATGAAAAATTACAACGAGAACAATTGCAGAAAGAAAAAGAAGCACGAAAAGCTGAGGCTCCTAAAGAGTTAGATGCGTTTTCTAAGAAAGGTAAGGCCTCTCAAAAGACACGAGACGATCCGATGAAAGTGTCTATGTCAAAGATACAGAAATCATTAAAAAAAGAGAAGTCTGGGAAACAAGAGACCCTTCAAATAAAACATGGGAAAGGACAAGAATCAGATGGCAAAACTTTAAAAAAAGAACCGTCCAAAACTCTGGGAGACATATCTGAATTACAAAAATTACAAGCCGAACATTTACGAGAAAGAGAAAACGCCCTAAAAAACAAAAATCAGCTAGAAATTGAGGCAAAAATAGCAAAAGCAAAGGAAGAAGCTGAGCGTAACGCAAAAAAAGTCACAGTAAAAAAGAAACGTATCAAAATGATAAAAGAATATTCAGGTGAAAATTTAAAATTAGTTATAATAAAGCAAGCTGCGAAGATGAGCCCTTCCGATATCCTCCCTGAGGAACTAAAGATGCATAAATGCCATCATCAGCATAGCGGAAAAAGTTCATCATTCTGTCACCTTTGCGCTAATTCTGAATTGGAATTAGAAGTTATAAGCTTGGATAACAAAAAAAATCTAACAAAAGACAAAAGAGATATAATAATTGGGGAAAAAATATTTAAATATAAGCCGCGTCTTGAGAAAATTCAAGAACCGGAAGGTGTTCCTATATTATTTCAAAAGGAATTTTGTGTGGAACCTGACCAGCAGCTCAAGCAAATAGAGCAAATTATTCCGGAGGTGACGGAACCTGAAAAGAAACAAGTTCAATTAACTAAGGCAAGTGCAGCCTTGCTGGCGTTGACATACCGAAAATAAATGACAGCCCAGTAGGTTTTTCGAGAGTACTTAGGACTTCTTAGTCGTCTTAAATGTAGTATATATATATTTTAGTGTATTATGTGGATACAGATAGAATATTTCATTATATTTAGCTGTGTATGAGTAAAGGGTAAAAAACCGACTGCTGGCGGCCTCTCAGGTGTAGGTATTCTAGCTAGGGTTAGACTTGAGAGATAAAGTTTATTTTGTATTACCAATGTAGGTATAGTCCGTCCCAAAAACATGTATAATACATGGACAAGGAACCATTTCATTTTCTACAACCTTTGTTCCTTAACAATGTGTCCATCGTATAGGTAAAAAACATAGTATACAATTTATGTGTGGGTCGAAAGTGTTCGTCCAATAATTTGGGAGGAGTCACCCGACGAAGTTGACCACATCTAATCTGGATCCGAGAGAGAAGCCGGAGATCCGGAAATTTGGGAAGTCGAAAACTTCTACGGCCAATTGAGTATGAAAAAAATCCTACGCAGATTCCAAAACCATTTCGAGGTTTTAGGTTTCTTAACCTTGTTTTATATGCATAAAATTATAAGATGGAGTTTATTTTAACATAAACACATAATACCACTTACTTTCATTTGACCTAAAAAATTAAGAAAATCAAACTATCTCAATTGGATAAAGTTATTTTCAGAATGACAGCTGCTGTCTTCATTCTGAAACATTCCCTGTGTCATTGAGTTAATATTAAATTTTCATAGTTGTTTATATCATTTTGAACAGTCTGTTCGTCCCGATATTATTGACGCTGACTGTACATAGTAGATAGCTAGGTACTACGACTAGTAAGGATATATTAATAATAATACAAAATTAGTAGCTATAATCGATTTACTAAAAACGAGTTACTAAATTAATAATCGATTAGTTTAAAGTAATAAGTAAAAAAAAAACGTCAAATTTGGGATTTTTATCATTGTGTTATAATTGGCAAATATATTGAACTCTTCAGCCTACTTTTGAAGTAAAATTTATTTAAAATTAATGACTGGTATTAGAGATCTATTGTATAAAGAAAAATGGATCTTCGAAATGTATGTTGTACGCCCATAACTTTCGAACGACTGCACCAAATTGGATAATTCTTTTTTTGTGTTCGTTATTGTCAGGACAAGGTTTGTATACATAATTGGACCCGGTAGGTTGCGCTGCTTTTTCGTAGAAGTAGTGTAGGAGTAGGGTAGGAGTAGGTTAGGAGTAGGGTAGAAGTAGGTTAGGAGTAGGGTAGGGGTCATTGACTTATCATAATTTATAATATCATTGATCATATTTACTTAGAAAATCTGGAAATGTGTGATAGTTTTACTAAAATGTGTTAAAATTTCAGACTGAGATGGAACCGGGTAAAGGTGTTATACGCTACGCTTTATCTGATCGCACCTTCATTGACAAGGGTTGGACGATGCTACCTACGGAAAAGGTAGTGCGAAAGGTATAGGATGTTTATTACTTATGACCTGCCCGTTTTTGGGGCAACATACTCTAAAAATGTATGCAACTTTCTTCAACTTGAAAAACGTTTTACGAAGGCAACTTATCTGAGGCGGGGTACTAAACTTTAGAATTCGCTTCCCTCATTCTTGCAGCCTACTTTTCAGTACGAGTCGACAAAAATAACTCTTATTTCTGTATGAATGGTCATAGTGCGAGATCCGGTAATAGAATTAATATAGTTGGTAACTCCATGTATATTTCTATCTCATCTTTTATTTAATGATAGCGAAGATTATAAGTTAGATAGCATATTATACATTGATAAATCGCAAATGGGTTGCCCAGTTATATCGAGTGCCGAAGCTGTTAAATTATATAAATTTTAATTAACCCGATTTGTTATTCATAAATATCGAGCATTAGCTGAAAGATTATGTCAATAGGTCACAGTACTTCTATTACCGAATCTTAGACCATCATTAGAAAATTTAACCTATCCGGGGCGGGGTGCTAATATTTTCAAGCTCACTTCGCTCGCTCTTGCAGTCTAGGTTTTCTTAATTCAGAAACTTTTCTGCATAAGTTGACAAAGTAGCTCCCATTTCTGTATGTACATATATTGTCAAAAGAATCCTACCCGCGAGCTCGCTTACCTCGCTGTTTCATTCTGGGTTGTTTTAGTTAAATCGCTGTTATTAATAGGTAAATGTTTAAAGTGACTTGCCATTATAAGGTCAAGATCAAGCCCATTCAGCAATAAATAAAAATTCATCCGGCTGTGGGTGTTACTTTTATAATTAAACAGAAATTTATTAACTCCTAAATAAAGGGGCAGCGCATTTTGCGTAAGTCCCGGGCGGATGACCCCTACGCTCTGTGCTTATTTGGCTATATTTAAAACTCACACCACACGCATTGAAGAATATGGGTATTATTAGGTATTTAGGTTTTTAAATTCTTTTTAGATGAATGTTTATCGCATGCGTCCGGCACACCCCGAGTTTGACTGGTTCGAACACAACAAGAACAAAGGGCTGATGAGTTACGACACCGGCGAAAGACTAGCAGAGTTCGATGACAACGGACGAGGTCGCTGGTATTACAGAAATGGTCGACTGGCACTAGATTATTATGATGCCGAAGGTGGTTATCTCTTGGAGTTCTATTTGAATATAGCTAGCGGGCATCGAGTTTCAATATATTTACGTAGTGAGAGGCACTATCCCGAACTTCCCAAACGCCTTTGAGGTTGTTACAGCTCTGTTGTTGACTCGTCTAGCATTTCTGAATGTTATAATATCCGTTTGGATAGTGTTTTGTGAAGGTTTTATTCTAATATTTTTACAATATGCATTTCAGAGACAAATGCTCATCAGCGTTTGGTAATATACAGCAGCGGAGAGCCCGACGAGCGTGGCCGCACACATCCTATTACGATACTTGCCACTTTTGACTATCTAGGCAATGGTATAGTTTTCGATCATGCTGGCAAGATTCGGTTAATATTAGTAGCATATTATAACATATTTGTATTTATACAAGACCAAAGCGACAAACTTAGCTAAACTACTTTAGTGAATACTCATGAAGTTAACGCATAGTATGGCAAATATCAACGACTCATCGCAATATATGTCGCATATTACGATTTACGATCATCATCATCTGCCTAGCCTTTTCCCAACTATGTCGAGGTCGGCTTCCAGTCTAACTGGATGCAGCTGAATACCAGTATTTTACATGGAGAGACATCCTATCTGACCTCCGCAATCCAGTTTCTGGGCAATACGATAACCCTTGGTAAGACTGGTCGTCAGACTTTCAGGCTTCTGATGACCTTCTTGTTATGCTATTGACGATAAAATCTATCAATTATCATTGGTCGCATCTCTGTGCAAGTGCGCAACTTATGTAACGTTTGGGTTTTTGGATCATGCTTCTATGGTAAATCCTACTAATATTATAAACGTGAAAGTTTGTATGGATGGATATTTATTATTTAGATATTATTTAGAATATTTGTTATTCTGTCACGCAAAAACTTCTGAACGAACTTTGATGAAATTTGGCACACATATGGTTTATAACCAGGATTAACATATATGCGGGTGAAACCGCGAGGCATAGCTAGTGATGCATAATCCTTTTAAATGTACCTATAGTCCATTTATAATAGCATTAGAAAAAAGAGGCTCGTAGAAGCAGGAATGCAAAACATTTTATTTCAAAGTTATGATAAAACAATTTTAAGGGAGATGCTTAAATTCTAATTTTCTTGCGTTTTTTGCAATTTGCAGGTCAGTGTAAGGTTGTATCTTAATAAAAATAATATGATGTGCAACAATAAGAAATATGTAGGCAATAATACAATTTTAACCTTAAAAATCATCAATACATCCCTTTAAATTAGAATTGCTCCGAATTCGTCTGATTTCGCGGGCTACTGCAGCGCATCCACCTTAATTAAAATAAAATTCGGTAGAATTATAGTGAAACGAATAACGTTCCAAGTATTGTTCATCCCTGCTTCTTTTAGGTTTTTAGCATTGACACTGTAATTTTAAATTGGAGTTATATAATATAAATAAATTAAAGCCACATAATTTCATAAGATAAATAGTTAAAATGGTTACAATTAAGTGTGACAGCTGCTGTAAAAATAGATCATAATAAATTCGGCGTCTATCATAATGTAACAATGTTTATTGTATTTTTGTTACAAAGTGTGCATTAAAAATTACCTTTTTTAACTTCTTTCTAATGCTATTGTAAATGGACTATAGTAGAGTCGATACTTACCTAATAGCTGCGTTAGAGCAGTTCTGCATTGCATCCGACCCGAATCCGAGAAAAGACGGTCCGAAGTAGCCATAGTACTATTTGTATGAGGGGATGCGCACTGCATCCGCACTTAGTCCGTCCAAATTTAGAACATTTCCAATTCGGATTGAACTCGGATCTTGAATTCGGATTCGAATCGGACTTAGTGCACCGAACCACTCTTACCTAACCTAACCTTACCTTTCTTTCGCAGCCTTAAATACAACCAAACTGAAGGAGTGGTGCTTGATCGCGGAATCGGTCCCGTTTCACACTGGCAATGGCATTCATTGAACGATCCGCCAGTCCTACAGCAAGTCATGATAGATACCCAAATAGCACATAAGGATCCTTATATTCTTAAACTTGGATCAGCAGCAGATAGGGCAACTCGACCAGATAATGAAGAAATGTTAGCCATAGAATTTGATAACTTCATCAAAGAGAAAAGCAAGAAGTTATCCCAAAAATTTAAACCTTTTCAGATCAAGATGAAAGCTTTGAAGATTAACGAACATTTCTCTCTGAAAGTGTTAGACCAAGCTACAGTATATCTCATTTTTAGAGATGGTTCAACTAATCTTAAGCTTAACATCGGTATGATACTAGACCACCAAGAAATCGTGGATACCGACACTGCTGAAGTGGGCGAAGTTTCAAATAGTTTAGAGCGGTTCCCAGCTCGCACCGATAGCCTGGCGGGCTTACAGCGCAGTGTGCTTCACGCACAGCGCTACGAAAGACAGCGCGCTGAGCTAGAGCGCCGGCTGCGGCCCGCAGAGCCCTGTGCTAGTGCCGATCTGCTGACTGCTGCCGCCTCCCCGCCAATGCGACTTCCTTTGAGAACAGTACCCGCGAGATCTTCGTCTAGTACCGGGTACAGTAGTAGAAAACCTACAAATAATTTATATTATGATACCCGTCTTTGTTGTTGAATACTTTACTTAGACTTGTTAGAAATTTTCTTTTTAATAGATTTTACGATTTTATGTTATTTAGATTTAAAATATCCGGAAATGGCTTAATCTAATTATAATTATTTGTATGAGTACTTAATATTTCTCAATAAGTTTGTAAATAAATAAATAAGATTTTAAAACAAATAATTGTTGTCGTGAGTCTGATTGTTACTAACCTAATATGGACCTACTACAGTCTGAAATAAATGATTTTTATTTATTTATTATTTATTAAGCAAAGGAAAAAGCTGCCCACCCCCCAGTGAAGGACGGCCCTTTTCTATCGTGTCCTACTATGGTCATTTTATAGCACAGGATATTAAACATTTGGCCATACATAATGAAATTTTTCATAACCAGCTGAATTTTTGTACAAATGTTCGGTAGTCCCAGAGGGTTTTTGATCAAGCATATGTAGGCTCTAAAAAGTTGATAGCTGGACTCCGAAAATATATTTGAAAAGTTTATACCTTGAAATACATAAACACAAACCAGAAAAGAAGCAAAAATCACATACACTATATAAATATATACACCTACTATGGACTAAGAAAAAATATAAAGACAGTCGATCAGGTTCTTTTCCAGGACGATGATCTGAAATACGAACAACTTACAGAAGCTGTATTTAAAGCAAAGCTGGATTAATAAGACAAAAATACAAGAACAAAAGGACATTATCAATTCAATTAGCAGAAGAAACCACTAAGTGCCCGCAATACGACAGCATTCGAAGAAAAGGAATCTCAAGAAGAGGTAGAAAACAGAAATAGAATTATTAAAAGCAAGAAAGGAAAAAACAAAAACCCTTAAACGTGGCAATTAATTAACTCATTGACCATCAACAAAAAAAAAATTATTTGATGACATGAAAGATCATGGAGATACAAATTTATTTTTAGCCGACTTCTAAAAGAGGATCAATTCGTCTGTATATACAGGTTAAATGTTTCAAATCAGCATGGATGGCCAAATCCGAAACTTTAGGTACAGTCAGCAACAAAAGTCAATTAACACTGTTACTTTAACAAATCATCTAAATTGATACAAAATGATGCGATACATTGGTTTTCTCTATTTCATATAATAGCAAAGAGTTAATTATTCTTAAATATTCTATTACTATATGTCTGTTAAGAATATTTTGCTCAATAATTAAGATTTAAACAACTAAAGTGTTAACCGACTTTTGTTGCTGACCGTACCTAATAGCGAAATAAACTTAAACGAGTCTCGGGGCCGCTTTTGACGAAAGCTAAAACTGCATCATTAGATTCTTCTCTAGCTAGGAATCGAAGTAATCGAACTTGTTAATTTTGAAAAATAAACACAGCTTGTATAAGTGCACCATCCGATAGTGTCGCTAACATGGATCAAATTCTATGAAGTAATAACACATGTGGAAACTGTCCAAACGGGCGGGCTTAAAAACAACAAGGCGCCGGGCGATGACGGAATTACGGCCGAACTCCTAAAGGCCGGTGGAAAACCGGTTCTTTAGGCCCTCCAGAAGATGTTTGAACCTGCCTCTGCTTAGCTTTTGTGGACTACGAAAAAGCCTTCAATCAATTCGATCGAGCCTTGGACTCTGTTTTAGAAACTGTTAAAACAACCCGACCATCTGTAATGTACTACGATTATTTCTTTTCATGGCTGAGACTATGGTAAACCTTGGTGATGGCCTCAGAGTGGGATTGAACTTTCGAAAGACTGGGTCCCAAAATAAACATAACAAAACAATGGTCATATCAAATATCCATGTGACACCCACTCTCTTCAAAAGAGACCATGACCTCTGAGTTTGTTTCGGCGTTTCGTCTCAGGGATCAGTCAGCTAGGAAATACCGGCGCCCTCTAATTTTAAAATATTGACCAACAAAATATTGACGTGTAAAAGTGTCTTATGTGATCTACTTACAGAAAATACACATTTCATCTTATGAAGACTACACTCGTTGTTGTTGACGATTATAGATTTACCTAGGACAAACAGTCCAGTTAGGTAGGTCCAACTTCGAGAAAAAGGTTAATCGTTGAAGTCCGCGCAAATTAATCGTTTGCCGTCATCAAGTTTCAAGAGTGTGCTGTGTTCCATGTTTTCCAAAGTAAATATTCGCCATCATTATGCCGAATGTGGCAAATTACTAGTGCTGGCAGGTATATAGTCTTGAAGTTCAAACACGCGCGCAGACTTAGCTTGCGCCGTTGCGCGCACTCCATATCTTCTTGTCTTTATCTACCGCATGTCTCTAGACGAAAGTCTTTGACCAGTGATTGCCAGTGATGACTTATGGCACTGAAACGTACTCGCTCACAATTCATTAAGAGGCTGAAAGTCATCTAAAAATGAAGAGGGCTGCCTGGAGTTTCCCTGCGTGATAAAATCAGATATCAAGAGAACCAAGGTAACCGACATAGCCCGGAGGGGGGGGGGGGGGATGACGAAAGCGTCACAGGTGCGGGGAGTTTTGGCACATTCTCATAGACACTATTCTAAATGCGTATGAATTTTTGCTGGTGATGAAATTTGTTACATATCTTTTAAACCTAACCTCTTACAGTTTTACTATACACATAGTACATAAAAAATAAAATGAAGAACACACTGCATGTGTGAGAAGTTAGTACTTTTCGAGGTCCCGCATACTCCCGCTATACATGCATCGGTCCTGCGGCCCACTCGCTTGTGCGCGTGTCATTTGGGCACTTACGCCATTTAATAAACCCCAGTACCTTCACTACTAGCTACATTGCAGACCTCGGAGGTCAGAGGTCTGTGCACAGCTTTACTTGAACAAAAGCACGCTGCATTGTTCTTTCTTTCGTTCTTTCCATAGATAAATATTTCTATATTAAACAGCATCTGTGCAATATGGCAATGTGTAAATGCGTTGTCAAACTGACAAACAGAAGAAAAAACCATTTGTATTGGTTTCGTTCTTCGCACTTTGATTTGATATAATTATCTACCCGTTTAATTTAATCTCATTATGGAGGTATTCGGAGAGTAAGTTAAAAACAGTTTATTTAAAGTGATTATTATACTAAATATACAAAACCTACTTGATAAAAACAAATTGTCTTGCCTGCAGTGAACAGCAGTTATGTCCATGCTACAAGGAGTGCCAAGAGTTCCAGAAACTTGTAGAACTTAAGGACTCCGGCTTGGTGGTTCACTGTCATAGACCACGGACACAGGATGTTAGTACTACTTAGATTCTTTATTAACGCATTTATTGAATAGCAAACAACCCGGCCGATGCCACCCGCCTGACGGTAGATGGGAGACAAAGAAAAAGCATAAAAAGTGACGATTCGCGCTTATCTCCTTATTTTGTTACATATAACAAGACAAGAATTAATTGTTTATAACCATAACCCAAACCTGGGTATCACTCATTTCACGTTTTATGAACACGATTGTGTTACTAAATCATAGAAATAAATGCCCGTGAAGTTAGAATTTTCTTACGAGCCCTTCGTTCTCATAATATGACATTCTCAGAAAATATTCTACTCATACATATATTAAGTACTTAGTGTCATGATGGCCCAGTGGTTAAGACCTCACCTCTCATGCACGAGACTGTGGGTTCAAGTCAAGCAAGCAGGTACCAATGTCATTTGTTCAATTTTTACGTTCTTAGTTTATCTTGAACATCACCGACAATTTAAAGGCCGCGGTAAATATTTAAATATTATAAATGAATCATAAAATCAGATATGATTACATATCTGTCCATA
This sequence comes from Apamea anceps, assembly GCA_951799955.1. Lineage (NCBI taxonomy): Eukaryota > Metazoa > Arthropoda > Insecta > Lepidoptera > Noctuidae > Apamea > Apamea anceps. The sequence goes on from OX637501.1 coordinate 9,488,439, forward strand.
TTAATATATCAATGCTCGGGACTGTAGTTCTCATATTGAAGAATATTATATTTTGGAACTGCCAAAATAATATTATGGGAACGAAGGTTATGAGCGACCTAACATAGCGCTGCATTTTTCATAAAAAACCTAATATATATAATTAGAATTTCGCGGGTTACCAAAGCATCCCTCACAAACTTATCGCTTTTCCCATCAACAGATAAGACAAACTGAAGCTGTTGAAAGCGCTGGAAACATATCCAGAGAGGTCTTTATTTTATACAATAAGAAAAACGTGAAAATAACAACTTCTGAATCATCATCATCATCAGAACTAGGTAAAACTTTATTCATTTAGATCATAATATGACATAGCTTTGTAGATACATGACACCAAAATCTACAAAAGCAATAGATTACGCTAAAACACTCAATTTGCCTACGGAACCCTAAAACCACCGTCAATGGATTAATTTCTTTTGGATACACTGTAACTTTACGTTTGCCTTTGTTTTGACTTATATTGCCAAAAGAATTCACAGTCACGTGAGAGAAGCCACGAACACAACTATAGTAAATCATAAGCTAGAAATGGAAAAACTTAAATCTGGTTTTGGAACTTTATAGCTCCCGTAAAGTTACAATAATATTTTATAAGTATATAACCATATATTACTGCTTCCAGAAAAGGAAAATATATGTTGCCCACGATGTGCAAAAATGTTTGAGCGTGCTCAAAAACTTATCCAAGAAGTAAAATCAATAGATAAGAAGATAGTATTGAGTATATGCGACCATTGTCGTAAAAAAGCACAAGGAAGTAAACAACCGTTTTGTGTCTGCGACACAAAAAAATCTTATAAAAAATTGCCATTAAAAATGGGGCATCTTCGTAAAGATACAATGGTCAACAAAGAAAACCAAAATGCTTACTTCGACTTTCAAATCAATCGAAGTCTCGACTCGCCTGCATCTAGGCATGAGCCTGAAATCCAACAAATGTTCTCACATACACATTTTAAATTAGATGATACAGAACTGGGCAAAACCGATTTAAATGAAGGTTATATAAAACCAGCTGTATCCTTTACTCAACCTATTGAGCTGGTGATAACATCTTCTGCTCACACACCGCACGAAGGTGAAAATATAAATACAATAATTCCGGGCACTTCGTTGGTAGAGTCAGAGACATCTGTAGATCTTATTAAAGAACTCCCAAGACCCTCCCTTAAAGATCATAAACAAGGGGAAATCTTCGAAGATACACCTTCAATGGATGCTAAAGAAACATTGAAAAGAAGACATGATCTTAGCTTGAGACAGATGATGAGACTTGAAAAGGATTCTGGAGTTCCATATTCTGTATCGAAAAGGCCTGATATATACAAAACCCCAAAGATTGCTCCATGGACGCAGGAAGAATCAACTTCAAAATATTATGTGGAGTCTGAAATGGATATGAAAATACCAACACTAAGACATGATCGTGGCCCTCGTGGCCCTCGTGGCGCTCGTGGTCTAGACTATGTATCGAACAGAGACGTAAAATTTAGATCAACAAGAGCTTCACAAGATTCTTTTAATGCGCCAAGGAAAGCCGACAAATATCACGACGATAAAATAAAACAAGGATTGTATGATTCTGAAGAAGGACCAAAGCATGTTAAAAAACTGGAAGAACGCTATTTTATAGATGAAAAATTAAATTTACAACTCAGTGTGGACAAAATTAGTCACAAAACGAAAAAACCAGAGCAACACGTGGCAAAATCAAAAAGTGGACCCATTGATAGTAGGGGAAACGTTCTCGAACACGAATATAGTTTCTTTTTTCCAAAAGTGATGGAGAAGGAAGAAAAAAAAAGAAAACTCGATGTAAGTTCTTCACAGCTCATTAAAGATACTCAAGAAAAGTTCCGCATACAAGCAGAAAGAGAAAAGAAAAGACAAGAAGAGGAACGCCAAAAAACACTTGAACAAGACCTAAAGAAAAAGCTTGACCGAGAAGAAAAAAGACAACAAGCTGAGGAAAAAAAAAGACAGGCCATTGAACAACAAAAAAAACGTGAAGAAGAGCAAAGAAAATTGGAGGAAGAACAAAAAAAACTAGCCGAACAAAAATACAGTGAAAAGGATTTAGAAAGTACGCCCATCGTTGAAGAAAAGAAACATAAGCTAAATGGCAAAACATCAAAAGTATATATGGTTGCTAAAAAAAATGTAATTCCAAAATCAGATCATAGTGAAAAAACTGATGGAGTATCAAAACAAAGTAGTAAAAACTTACTGTTGGAAACAGAACTAGAAGATTCAAAAAAAGGTCAAACAGACTTAAAGGCATATGAACAAAAAGATAAAGGTGTGGCCAAAGAACAAAAGATAAAACCGGAAAAAGAAGATCGAGGTGAAAAATTACAACGAGAACAATTGCAGAAAGAAAAAGAAGCACGAAAAGCTCAGGCTCCTAAAGAGTTAGATGCGCTTTCTAAGAAAGGTAAGGCCTCTAAAATTACACGAGATGATGCGATAAAAGTGTCTATGTCAAAGATACAAAAATTGTTAAAAAAAGAGAGGTCTGGGAAACAAGAGACCCTTCAAATAAAACATGGGAAAGAACAAAAGATAAAACCGGAAAAAGAAGATCGAGATGAAAAATTACAACGAGAACAATTGCAGAAAGAAAAAGAAGCACGAAAAGCTGAGGCTCCTAAAGAGTTAGATGCGTTTTCTAAGAAAGGTAAGGCCTCTCAAAAGACACGAGACGATCCGATGAAAGTGTCTATGTCAAAGATACAGAAATCATTAAAAAAAGAGAAGTCTGGGAAACAAGAGACCCTTCAAATAAAACATGGGAAAGGACAAGAATCAGATGGCAAAACTTTAAAAAAAGAACCGTCCAAAACTCTGGGAGACATTTCTAAATTACTAAAATTTCGAGCTGAACATTTACAAGAACGAGAAAAAGCCCTACAAAGGAAAAAACAGCTAGAATTTGAGGCAAAAATAGCAAAAGCAAAGGAAGAAGCTGAGCGTAACGCAAAAAAAGACACAGTAGAAAAGAAAGGTATCAAAATGATAGAAAAATATTCAGGTGAAAATTTAAAATTAGTTATAATAAAGCAAGCTGCGACGATGAGCCCTTCCGATATCCCCCCTAAGGAACTAAAGATCCATAAATTCCATCATCAGCATTGCGGAAAACGTTCATCATTCTGTCACCTTTGCGCTAATTCTGAATTGGAATTAGAAGTTTTAAGCTTGGATAACAAAAACAATCTAACAAAAGACAAGACAGATATAATAATTGGGGAAAAAATATTTAAATATAAGCCGCGTCTTGAGAAAATTCAAGAACCGGAAGGTGTTCCTATATTATTTCAAAAGGAATTTTGTGTGGAACCTGACCAGCAGCTCAAGCAAATAGTGAAAATTATTCCGCAGGAGACCAAACCTGAACAGAAACAAATTCTATTATCTACGGTAAGTGCCGCGTTAATATTTAATTTAATTTAATAGGAACAACAAACAGCTACATTATGCAATATTATAAACAGAAAAACATAAGTTACTTATGTAATAATGTAACCCACAGCGCTGTTCACAGATTACCATTAATAAATAAAGCCTTAGTCACTAGGAGGTGAACTGTTCATGCATGATAGTTACGCTAATATTATAAAAACAATAGAAGAAATAATAATAAAAAAAAAACAGTATTTTTAAAACAACAAACAATTAGTCTAAGAGTTCAAACGTCTCATACAAAAGGCTACGAAACCTATTCAAAGACCATGTAAATATATCTATGTGTTCAAATGCTTCATTGTAGGTTGCTGCCGTTCGCCGAACTGGCGAACGCAGACCAGTGTTAGAACGGCAGGTACCCACTGCAAAGAGTTTGCCTTCACGCACCTGCCGTCTATGAACAGTCCTGGGGACTGCATAGCACAATACATTGTTTAAATTTATACAGTCAAAATTGCCATTAACAATGTCATTGCTTCTAATTGTTAACGTTTAGAGCTGAGCGTCAAAAGCTTGTATTTACTGAGCAACTGGTTATACGACAGATACGTTTTGTGACACCTGTAGTGTATTGCACGGAAAAATCTACGTTGGATATTTTCTATCATGTCAATGTATTTACCATAGTATGGGTTCCAGATAGATAGCATATTCGAGCTGAGAGCGAACTAGGGTTTTGCACAGAGGTACGAGGAGATCCGCTTAGTCATGAGTGGATCTCATTATAAATCCGTACATCTTATATGCCTTATTTACTATTTGATCGATATGCAAATCCAAGCAGAGTTTTGAGTCAAGCAATATACTAAGATCACGAATTGAGTTTACTTGATTCAATAAAACATTACACAAAGAGTATGAAAATCTTATTACGTTTTTATTTTTGGTGAAAAGGTAGTTTCACTTTGGAATGCTCAGATGGAACTTACTATTGTGGCAATAGTCTGTGAGTCGATCCAAGTCCTCTTGGAGAAGATAGCAATCCTCAATGCTATGTATAGGTCTGTAAACTTTGAGGTCATCAGCATATAACAGAAACTTGGAATGATGGAAACAGTTACCAATATTATTTATAAAAATGATGAATAAAAGAGGACCTAGAATAGAGCCCTGAGGGACACCAGATGTAACCCGAGTAGCATGAGAGTGGAATCCATTAATAACAACCCGTTGATAACGGTTAGTGATGTAAGAAATGAACCATCGCAACAAGTTACCACGAATACCATTGAAAGCTATTCGGTTCAGCAACAATTCATGATCCACCTTGTCGAAAGCTTTTTGAAAGTCCGTGTACACTGCATCAACTTTTATACGATTGTCGATGTTATCAAATAGGTCACTAGAAAATATCAATAAATTAGTTGTTGTGGATCGCTTTTTTACAAAACCGTGCTGTTGTTGTATAATAGTGTTATGCAGGATAGGTTTCACTTCGTTATGTACCAGTCTTTCAAAAAGCTTCGACAAGGTAGATAAAACAGAAATAGGTCGATACTGCTCAACACTACGCTTTATCCACTGTTGTGTACAGGTGTGATATTAGCCTGCTTCCACACCGTTGGCATAACACCTTCTGTGATACATTTATTGTAGATTATAGCTAGGGGTCTACAGATAAAGGAAGCAGTATTTTTAAGAAATAACGCTGTCAAAATCAATCAAAAGTCATTTATTCAAATTAGGCTGAGAATCAGCACTTTTCGAACGTCAAAATTACAAAAGACGGTCCCCCAAAAACGCCCGCCCTTCACCACTTCCTGGTGCTATCGCTGGGAAGAAGAAGTGGCGCAACAAACTCCCCAGAAGCACAGCAGCTGTCTGTTCAGTTAGAAAATACTTATTACTTGATTGTATACAATACTAGGCGTTAAGTAATTAACATTACAAGGCACATAACATAAGATTAAATTACTTGCAATATGTCAGCTAGCCACGCCAATATACCAACAAATATAAATATAATAAAAACTATACGTACTCAAGCTGAAAAATAATTTATTAAAATGTAAATAAAAACTTACTACCTAAATAAAAGCCTCCAGGCACAAAGGGCGTGACAGCTTACATATTTATGCATTACTGGGTTTTGGTCAAATAGCTGTCACTTGAAGGCACAGATGAAAAACTAGGACCATCGAAGTAAAATAAATAAATAAGTTAATACTAATAACAATAACCTGTCAGTAAGCTAATTCTGGAGAAAGAACATGAACATTGTCTTGAGTTAATTAGGGCGACCAACTATTCTTATCGTGTAAGTAGTCGTTGATGGAATAGTAAGCCTTTGAACAAAGGTTGGATTTTACAAAGGCAAGTCTAGCAAAGAAGAAGGTATCTTGTTATAAAAGGTTATACCAAGCCCAACAAATGAGTTATGTCAGTCCATCAGGACCTCGACCCTTAAATGGATCAAGAGATTTCAGCTCAACCAAAACCGATTCTTCCTTATAGTGTAGGTTAGAAACAACAATGTCGTTAGACACTGTTTCAGAAAGTAACTCCCATTGAGAAAGTGTAGATGAAGCAGGTTCATACACGGAAGAAAAGAAATCAGAGAACTTCACCTAAGTTATCACGGTGAGATGGTTACAGAATCGCACTGGTGTGTATAGGATACGCCTCCTGACAACGTTCGAAAATAAATGAAAACCTTGTAGGGTTTTCTAGTGTAGGTAGGTAAGTATGACTTTTTAGGGCTGATTTTTCAACCAACAAATATGTTTTATTCGTGGAATAAAATTGACATTGACAGATTTTGTATAGAAGAACTGTCAAAAATTTTAAATTATTTTTCGGAAATATCTGGCGTTGGAAAAATACAAAACTCGTATATTCAAGCTGTTATTGCAAAATAACAGCTTGAATATACGAGTTTTGTATTTTTCCCTCCTCCTCGTCAAATTTCAGGAGGCTGTTATGAAAGACATATATATAATCAAATAAAATTACGATCCCTGGTAAATAATGAATACATACCGTACCTACTTGCTTTTTAGTTATTTAAGTTTGACAGTATTTCAGAATACACCACTTTCAAAGAATAGAATCACGTTATGGTAGGTATCGTATGAGCGGCTGCGATTTATGTGTGTGTAAAAGGGCAGTTACAGTGCGGTCTCAGACAGGCCGCTTTTTAAAATGCGTGTCCTACACATGGCGATTTCCGAAAATTAGAAAAAAAAAAATCCTGCTTATTTTATTATTGATTCGTGTCGAAAATCAGTAGCATAGTTACCTACCTCCTTGAATTTGACGAGGATGCAAAACTACACCTTGTAGATAGACTATAGGTAGATACTTTAATTTTTCTTAACTCTTAGTTCACCAAAATACACAGCTCTTAAAAAATAATTATGTACTGTATGTCTATTTCAGTACATTACTACTGGTTAAACGTTCGACATAAAGTGTCTTTTGTATTACCAACGTAGGTACCTACTTAAGAATGGTCTTGAAAAGGAGAGTGTGTCCCTCTCCCACAATGTAGCACTGTTCATTAACATGACTAATATTATATAAAATGAGATTCATTAAACTATTGCACTAGTTGTATTCTCAGTCAATTGTGGAGGTACAGACGCCAGCAGGTCAAACTACCCGAAACTATCAAATTTTCCCAATCAACCTTAAACCTAATGCTTTAGCGATAAAGTTGAAAATCTATTAAAGAAATTTGACAGATTGTAGTAGCTTGATGTTATGGCGTCTGTACCTACATAAAAAATTTGGAAATGGGAACGCTAAGGTTAAGCTAAAATTATAATCATAAAAATCATCAATACCACTCTCGAATTGTCGTTGTCGTCTCTAATAAATATTTCATCAGATTTTCGATCAAAGATGGTCGCTGTTTGAGTTGTATCTACTGGTTGGTAACTAGTTAGACTAGGTCTGTAGGTCCGTTAGCTGCCAATATTTTATGATCCTATTGAGTAGAAAATCTGGAAATGTGTGATGGGGACTTCATGAAATGTGTTCAAATTTCAGATTGCGATGGAACAGGGTACAGGTGTGATACGCTACGCTCTATCTGATCGAACCTTCATTGACAAGGGTTGGACAATACTACCTGCAGAAAAAGTAATGAGGAAGGTATATATAGGACGCTTATTACTGACCTATTACCCGCACCGGTCGGCCTTTATGGGGGCAGCTTTCGTCAACTAGAAAAATATTTAGCGAAGGCCAATTCGAAAGTACATACCACGAATAGTCTTTTCACATTTCTTATTTCACATATCTTATTTCAGCTATACAGTATTTTGTTTAATCCTAAAACCCCCTCTTATCTTAAAGAACGTTTCAAGTTCCTTCATGACACACATAATAGAGATCTGAGGTCATCGGAAAACCTGAGACTAGAGATGCCGATGCATTCCACCCGTTTCTTTGACCAATCTTTTACTGTTCAAGCATTACGGTTATGGAATGACTTGCCCGTGTCGGTAAGGCGTGCTCAATCTTTGTCCGCTTTCAAAATTATGATACAAAAGCACTTCCTCTCTCCTTAAACATCATCATTATTATACTATTACCTATTTAATTTTTTTTTCTTTGCTCTTGTTTCATGTTTATTATTATATGTATATATTTATTTAGACGAGTAAAATATACTTTATGTATATATTAATTGTATAATGTAAATGGTATGTACACACGGCTACACATCAAGCTATGCAAAACCAGTATTGGCTGTTACCGTTCATTGTGAGAAAATATCATACAAAGTGAGGCCAAGACAAACTGGTTTTGTATAGCTTGACGTGTAGCCGTGTGTACACCACAGACTACGTACACACGGCTACACATCATGCTATGCATTTCCAGTTTTAGCTGACCTCGCATTGTATAGGTTTTTCGTATTAATCAGAAGTCAACTTATACTGGTTATGTATAGCTTGATGTGTAGCCGTGCGTACTATAATTTGTCTCTCCATAATTTTAATCCATCCAAAGGTTGTTTTTAAAAGATCGCTCTTAGCGATAAGACCGCCCCATTGTCTCATGGCACCCTTTGTAAAATTGTAAGTATATATGTATTTATGTTCTGTAATTTGTACGGTGTACAATAAAGATTATTCTATTCTAATGGTCAAATGAAAATCTAACTTTTCTGAGGGGTGTCAAAATCAAAAGTAATTTATTCAAACGAGGGTGAGAATCAGCACTTTTCGAACGTCAAAATTACATAAGATAATCCCCCATAAAGCCCGCCCTTCATCACTTCCTAGTGATGTTGTCGGCAAGAAGAAGTGGCGCAACTAACTCCCCAGCAACACCAGACTCAAGTTTTTCTGTTTTTGTGTGAATATCCAAAAAAAAGTTTTACCCATTCGAGGCGTGGTTCTAATATTGGCTTAGGCTATAATATGAGCTTGCTTCGCTCGTCCTTACGTAGGCCCTCTTAATTCAGTAACTGTTCTGCATAAGTCGACAAAGTATCTAGCTCCCATTTATGTATAAATGGTCAAAAGAAAACATGAGCTCTTTTGGCTCGCTGTTGCACCCCGCATTCTTTTGGTAAAATCGCCGTTATTACAAGGTAGATGTTTAGATTGACTTGCCAATGTAAGTCCAGCCGCTATTGTTGCTTTTAATAATTCAATAAAGTTTTATTCATTCCTTATGAAGAGGGTGGTGCATTTCGCGTAAGCCCCGGCCAGGAGAACCCCACGCTCTGTGCTTATTTCGCTATATTTAAAACTCACACCGCACGCATTGAAGTATATGGGTAGTATATTCTTTTTAGATGAATGTTTATCGCATGCGTCCGGCACACCCCGAGTTTGACTGGTTCGAACACAACAAGAACAAAGGGCTGATGAGTTACGACACCGGCGAAAGACTAGCAGAGTTCGATGACAACGGACGAGGTCGCTGGTATTACAGAAGTGGTCGACTGGCACTAGATTATTATGATGCCGAAGGTGGTTATTTCTTGGAGTTTTATTTGAATATAGCTAGCGGGCATCGAGTTTCAATATATTTACGTATTGAGAGCCACTATCCCGAACTCTCCAAATGCCTTTGAAGTTGCAAGAGCTCTGTTGTTGACTGGTCTAGCATTTATGATTTTTATGAGTAATATTGTATCGGGTAATTTCGTGTGTAGGTTTTATTCTAATATTTTACAATATCAATTTCAGAGACAAATACTCAGCAGCGTTTCGTAATATACAGCAGCGGAGAGCCCGACGAGCGTGGCCGCACACATCCTATTACGATACTTGCCACTTTTGACTATCAAGGCAATGGTATAGTTTTCGATCATAGCGGCAAGATACGGTTAATATTAATAACTTATTAAGGTGGATGCTCCAAGGTAGCCGGCGAAATTCAAATTTTCTTACGTTTTTTGCAATTTGCTGGTCAGTACTAAGATGTACGTTGATTAAAATATGATTCGCGGCCGTAACAAATATGTATTTACAGAATTATAATCATTAAAGTCAACTCAACACACAACAACACAACCCTCTATGATTAAGTAATCGTACTGAATGACTATTTCATGAAATCTTGACATTTGAGGATTATGCTGACCTATCAAGTTGTATTACTGATTCTAGTTAATGATTATAATTCTGTAAATACATATTTGTTACGGCCGCGAATCATATTTTAATCAACGTGCAACTTAGTAGGTACTGACCAGCAAATTGTAAAAAACGTAAGAAAAGTTGAATTTCGCGGGCTGCCTTGGAGCATCCACCTTAATAATACTTATCTTTTTTTTTCATATAAGACCAATACATGACAAAAGTAGGTAGGTAAACCGTAAAACTACTTTATTGAATACTCATGTGAAGTAAACGCACAGTATCGCAGCTATTAACGACTCGCAAAATCTGTCACATATTGCTATTGACGATACATTATATCAATTACCTACCTACTATTGGCACATCTATTGGTTGCATCTCTGTGCAACACGAGTACCTAACGTTTTGGTTTTCGAACCATGCATGAGACAAGTTATAATAGGTAATCTTTTAAATGTACCTAGCAGAGTCAGTACTTACCTTCTATATCTACTAGCTCTATTTTTTTTTAATGTTTCTCAGCCTTAAATACAATCAGACTGAAGGAGTGGTGCTTGATCGCAGAATCGGTCCCGTTTCACACTGGAAGTGGCATTCATTGAACGATCCGCCAGTCCTACAGCAAGTCATGATAGATACCCAAATGGCACATAAGGATCCTTATATTCTTAAACTTGGATCAGCAGCAGATAGGGCAACTCGACCAGATAATGAAGAAATGTTAGCCATAGAATTTGATAACTTCATTAAAGAGAAAAGTAAGAAGTTATTCCAAAAATTCAAACCCTTTCAGATCAGAATGAAAGCTTTGAAGATTAACGAGCATTTCTCTCTGAGAGTACTAGATCAAGCTACAGTATATCTCATTTTTAGAGATGGTTCAACTAACCTTAAGCTTAACATCGGTATGATACTCGACCACCAAGAAATCGTGGATACCGACACTGCTGAAGTGGGCGAAGTTTCGAACAGTTTAGAGCGGTTCCCAGCTCGCACCGAAAGCCTGGCGGGTTTACAGCGCAGTGTGGCTCACGCACAGCGCTACGAGAGACAGCACGCTGAGCGAGAGCGCTGGCTGCGGCCCACGGAGCCCTGTGCTAGTGCTGATCAGCTGACTGCTGCCGCCTCCCCGCCCCTGCGACTTCCTTTGAGAACAGTGCCCACGAGATCTTCGTCTAGTACCAGACACTCGTATAGTAGTAGAAAACCTACAAATAATTTATATTATGATACCCGTATTCCTTGTTAAAATAGTTTACTTGGACTTCTTAGAAATTTTATTTTTAGTATATTTAAAGATTTTATGTTATTTAGATTTAAAATATCCAGCAATAGCTTAATTTATAATTATCTTATAATTCTTTATATGAGTACTTTATATTTCTCGATAGGTTGGTAAATAAATAAATAAGAATTCAGAATAAATCATTGTAGGCAAGTTATTCTCAGGGTGTATGTTGGGTTTATTTTAATCATAGTTTCTCAACATGGGCGATACCGCCCCCTCGTGGACGTTTGACACTTTCATGGGGGCAATAGAAGACCAAGAGAAAATGATATGTCCTATCTTACGTCTATATTATTATAACTAGCTTCTGCCCGCGGCTTCGCCCGCGTGGATGTCGGAAATTATCCCACGGGAACGTGCTAACAGGATAAAATGTACCTATGTGCTTCCCCAGAATGCCATCTATCTCGCGGGCCCTTTGTGGCTAATTACAATAGAAAACCAATTGTGTCTCATTAGTGGTGATTAAGAGGGTACCTATATGATATTGTTACGAGCTTCGGGTTCGTGACAATTAAAAATGCCGATAAAAATCACCAAAAGTTACACTTTAATTAATCAACACTAACAACAATTCAAAACACACTAATTATAAAACACAATCGCTATTTAGTCGCACTTGAAGATCGCTTTCGATGTATTCGCATTTATCGCTAATCCAAGTCTGATTGCTCGCGGCTATTCCCGGCCTTATATAGTGCCGCAGATAGTTCCAGAACCTTGTATTGTAGAACCGTCTAGAATGTTCGAGTACATACCGGCCCCGACTGACTAGATGTCGATAGTTCTAGTAAGTTCTAGCTTCGACATATCTACTCGTCAATAGATGGCGCTGACGGATGGCGTGACTATTAGTTCTACTATTCCATAATAGATGGCGCCAGTTAGTTCTGCCAATCCACAATAGATGTCGCCAGTGGTAACTAATGTCACCGAGTATCAGACATTAATTGTGGCGCGTAACACTGCCCCCTCCTAAGACATGCTCGTCCCGAGCATTATCGGCTCCATAATAACGCGCCAGTCGATCCACATGGACGATCTTAGGAGTACCTCTTGCACTTCTACTACGAGTCTGAGGTCCCTTTACAGCTGCACAACTTGTACATTTGCGACACCAGTCCTTGACATCGTCCCGACAGTGGATCCAGTAAAACCGTTCTCGTATCTTCAGTAGAGTCCGTTTTACTCCCAGATGACCTCCTGAACAACCATTATGGTACAGCTGTAGCACCTCCGGTACTTGAGCTTTAGGGACAACCATTTGCAAATGACAGCTGTCTCCCCGAGCATTTTCCCATTTACGGCACAGGACTCCATCCTGAATCACCAAGCTGTCCCATTGGGCCCAATAGCTTTTTGTGATCGAACTCATCGCTGAGACGTCGCTCCACCTGGGCTTAGGAGCTCTGGCCTTCATCCACTTCAGAATCGGCTTGATGTCCGAATCTTCCTGCTGTGCACGTTGTACGCTTTCCTTCCACTCGTTGCTGAGGTCTGTCTTGAGCATCCTCACAGGTACAACTTCTTTACTCTCTTGCCTAGTCTTCAAGGCGGCCGTCTCATCCTTCCGCTGGTTGACATAAGTACGGTCCTGTTCGGACCGCGCATGCGCTTCGCGTCGCACTCGCTCCAACTTTTTCTGTTCCATGTCAACCGCGCGCTTCAATTCTTCTAAACGTTCTAGAAGGGCTTGCTGTTCCTGGTGAGCCATAAGCAACGCCTTCTGCTGGTGCTGAAAGTCCTGGGTGGTGCTGTTAGCTGCACTGCCCTCTGGAGATCGGCCGTCTTCCCTTTCTGCAGTTCGCTTGGGGCAACTGGATCGAAGGTGGCCCTTTTCCCCACAGCCGTAGCACCTAGGGCTGTATCCTTTATTGCGGTCGCGAACTGTAGCCGCTGCAACCTCCCTGACGCGATGGGAACGATGATCCTGTCGCACGGCTTCCACCTCCAGTGCATGAGCCAAGGCGTCCTTAAGCGTCCCGTGGTGCCCGAGCCTCACAGCAGCTCTAACTTCAAGATCACGGATGCCGTCGATGAATGCCTGCACCAGGTTCAAATCAATAAGCGCAGGCACGGACTGGTAAGCTTTACGCACCAGCTTCTCCACTTCAAGGGCCCACTGCTGCAGGTTTTCATTACTTCGTTGCACGCGATCCTTGAGCTGCGCACGAAACACGTGTTCCAAGTGAGCATCGCCATACCGAGCCTCCAATGCCTCCAGGAGCTGCTCGCAAGTCACTTCCTTACCGAGAGCTTCCAGAACAGTTAAGGCCTGGTCGCGTAGGCCTAGGGTGAGGGCAGTCATGGCCTGATTATTATTCCAACCATTCGCCTTCATGACAGCCTCAAACTGGATTTTGTAGGCCGACCAGGAAGAAGTTCCGTCGAACGGTGGCACTTTGAATCCACGTAGCGAAGGTGTTGTAGCTACGGGAGCTGCGATTCCATCCCCAAGCTTAAGGTAATCCAGCGTTTTCTTTACGTCAGCCATCACGGTTTTCTTCACGTCAGCCACCACGTTGTCAACCCTATTACTCACTTGGTCGATCCGGATTTCAGCTTCCGACAGGCGGTCGTCATGTTGAGCAACCTTATCCTTCACCTCTTTCATGTCTTTTCCTAAGGTAGCGTAAAGGTCCTTCATCAGGAGCATCTGCTCTTCCTGGCGGCGCGCTTGCTCCTCCTTATCACGTTGGAGCTGTTCTTCCAACCGGCGAGCCTGTTCCTCCTGTCGGCGGGCCTGTTCCTCTTGTCGGCGGGCCTGTTCCTCCCTGTCACGCAGCAGCTGTTCTTCCAACCGACGGGCCTATTCCTCCTTGTCCCGCTGGAGCTGTTCTTCCAACCGACGAGCCTGTGCCTCCTGTCGGCGAGCCTGTTCCTGCAGCATCATCATCAGGGCAGCAAGGTCTGGTGCTGCTGATGCTGGAGCTGCTGCGGGCGGGTCGGCCTCCGTGGTTGGTAGCTGGCCCTCCGACCTCTGCGGCATAGCTCCACCAAAACGTCTCTGGTCCGTCTCCTGTTGGCGTTAACTCCGGGTACGGATACCCTCCGTGTCGTCTTTAGGTAAAATCGGCATGATTAATCCTTGCTTCTGACACCAATTGTTACGAGCTTCGGGTTCGTGACAATTAAAAATGCCGATAAAAATCACCAAAAGTTACACTTTAATTAATCAACACTAACAACAATTCAAAACACACTAATTATAAAACACAATCGCTATTTAGTCGCACTTGAAGATCGCTTTCGATGTATTCGCATTTATCGCTAATCCAAGTCTGATTGCTCGCGGCTATTCCCGGCCTTATATAGTGCCGCAGATAGTTCCAGAACCTTCTATTGTAGAACCGTCTAGAATGTTCGAGTACATACCGGCCCCGACTGACTAGATGTCGATAGTTCTAGTAAGTTCTAGCTTCGACATATCTACTCGTCAATAGATGGCGCTGACGGATGGCGTGACTATTAGTTCTACTATTCCATAATAGATGGCGCCAGTTAGTTCTGCCAATCCACAATAGATGTCGCCAGTGGTAACTAATGTCACCGAGTATCAGACATTAATTGTGGCGCGTAACAATATCTTTACCTAAGTACCTACCTAATTAAAAAAAAAACTCAATAACAGAAAATTAAATACCTACCTACCTAAATAAACCTATTTCTGATGATAACTAATCTAAACTCAATAAATAAGCAAAATCCCTAAAAACTAATATCTATACGAATGACTAATCCTACCTAACAGTATTATAAAATAACCTACGGTCACTACGTACACTATCAAATATACTACCTATACTTTAAAATTAAAATCTATACCTACGACTTATATAAAAATAAACCTAAATAACTCTAAAATCTAAAAGGAATAAAATGAACTCCATTGCGGGTGACTTAACCTACAACAAACTTATTATTTGCGGTTGGTGCAGTAATCTGGTCTAGGGATCGAACCGCAAAATTAAGTTTGTTTTTTATTGTATATACTTTTTCGGGATAAAAAGTACCCAGTGTGGTGCCCAGGATATTAAAGAATAATTATACCAAGTTTCATCGTAATCGAACCGGTAGTTTTTGCGTGATGCCTGAACAAACAGACAGACAGACAAAAATTTTTTTAATCACATTTTTGGGTTTGGTGTCGGTCTAGTAACACCCCCTGCCATTTATTTTTTTGATATTTTCAATGTACAGAATTTTCACTTCTACAGATTTATTATAAGTATAGATAATAGTGCCTATAGCTGTTTCAGATTCGAGACAGATGGTAAGTAAAAAATATTGGTGGCTTAAGATAAAAAAAACTGGGTGGTGGGCAAAGGTTAAGAACCATTTAAAAGAAATTGAACGTTCGTTGATCATTTAAAGTACCGTAAAACGGGGTGAATAGGGATGGAGGGGTAAATCGGGACGAAACTTCAAAATGAGTTATAACGTTGAAATAATATAGTTTGTTGCCAGAAAATACTCTAATAGGTGTACAGATTTTTTATTAAAGACTAGCTTCTGCACGCGGCTTCGCCCGCGTGGATGTCGGAAATTATCCCACGGGAACGTGCTAACAGGATAAAATGTATGTGCTTCCCCAGGATGCCATCTATCTCGCGGGCTCTTTGTGGCTAATTACAATAGAAAACCAATTGTGTCTCATTAGTGGTGATTAAGGGGGTACCTATATGATATCCTTACATAAACTCCATTTATAATAGCATTAGAAAAAAAACCGGCCAAGTGCGAGTCGGACTCGCCCATGAAGGGTTCCGTTACGTTACGATTTATGACGTATTAAAAAAAAACTACTCACTAGATCTCGTTCAAACCAATTTTCGATGGAAGTTTATATGGTAATGTACATCATATATTTTTTTTAGTTTTATCATTCTCTTATTTTATAAGTTACAGGGGGGGGGACACACATTTTACCACTTTGGAAGTGTCTCTCGCGCAAACTATTGAAAGAATAACTCAGTAATGATATCAATAAGTATCGCGTTTAATCAGGATATAAATTGCTGCACTCGCGAGGCGGGCCGCCGGGATAGAAAGGGGCGTGCTCTTGATGTCAATCGCGTTTCCTGACTAGCGGACCGGAACCAATGTTGCGCGCTCGCAGCGGGCGCCGCCGCCGTCCCTCACCCCTCTCGCCGCGCGCGCCCGCGCAACGGGAGAACTATCCCTTCGCTCTTTCACTATTCAGTTTAGAAAAAAATGATATTAGAAACCTCAATATCATTTTTGAAGACCTATCCATAGATACCCCACACGTATGGGTTTGATGAAAAAAAAAATTTTGAGTTTCAGTTCTAAGTATGGGGACCCCCAAAATTTATTGTTTTTTTTTCTATTTTTGTGTGAAAATCTTAATGCGGTTCACAGAATACATCTACTTACCAAGTTTCAACAGTATAGCTCTTATAGTTTCGGAAAAAAGCGGCTGTGACATACGGACGGACAGACAGACAGACAGACAGACGGACAGACAGACAGACAGACAGACATGACGAATCCATAAGGGTTCCGTTGCCATTTGGCTACGGAACCCTAAAAAGAGGCTCGTAGAAGCAGGAATGCAAAACATTTTATTTCAAAGTTATGATAAAACAATTTTAAGGGAGATGCTTAAATTCTAATTTTCTTGCGTTTTTTGCAATTTGCAGGTCAGTGTAAGGTTGTATCTTAATAAAAATAATATGATGCGCAACAATAAGAAATATGTAGGCAATAATACAATTTTAACCTTAAAAATCATCAATACATCCCTTTAAATTAGAATTGCTCCGAATTCGTCTGATTTCGCGGGCTACTGCAGCGCATCCACCTTAATTAAAATAAAATTCGGTAGAATTATAGTGAAACGAATAACGTTCCAAGTATTGTTCATCCCTGCTTCTTTTAGGTTTTTAGCATTGACACTGTAATTTTAAATTGGAGTTATATAATATAAATAAATGAAAGCCACATAATTTCATAAGATAAATAGTTAAAATGGTTACAATTAAGTGTGACAGCTGCTGTAAAAATAGATCATAATAAATTCGGCGTCTATCATAATGTAACAATGTTTATTGTATTTTTGTTACAAAGTGTGCATTAAAAATAACCTTTTTTAACTTCTTTCTAATGCTATTGTAAATGGACGTACCTACCTAATAAAAAAAAATAAACTCAATAACAGAAAATAAAATACCTACCTACTTAAATAAACCTATTTCTGATGATAACTAAACTCAATAAATAAGCAAAATCCCTAAAAACTAATATCTATACGAATGACTAATCCTACCTAACAGTATTATAAAATAACCTACGGTCACTACGTACAGTCAACAGCAAAAGTAGATGATCAAAATCAGAAATTCAATACTAATGAACGGAGTTCGCAGCTATATGGCAGCTGTACTAGTTGTAAATGTTTGGCATAATTTACAATCACATACTTTTGAATCACTTCGACGCCACACAGTTCTGACGCGAACTCCGTTCATTAGTATTGAATTTCTGATTTTCATCATCTACTTTTGCTGTTGACTGTACACTATCAAATATACTACCTACTACTTTAAAATTAAAATCTATACCTACGACTTATAAAAATAAACCTAAATAACTCTAAAAACTAATAGGAATAAAAAGGTCGCACTGAAAAACGCGGTTTAGAATTGCAAGTAGCAGTTAAAATAAGAACGAACGCTCGCCAGACAACACGTCCGTTCAAATCAAAGTTCAAAAAATGTCCTTATATACGGTAGCGATCCGTGGCGGCCGCGCGCCACGCGTGTGCTGCGAACGGTGCAAGCCAAATTCAACCTTCAGCACTACATTTAGAGCATAACCTTAGTGAACTCCACTGCGGATGACGTAACCTACGACAAACTTATTATTTGCGGTTGGTACAGTAATCGGGTCTAGGGATCGAACCTCAAAATTAAGTTTGTTTTTTATTGTATATACTTTTCCGGGATAAAAAGTACCCAGTGTGGTGCCCAGGATATTAAAGAATAATTATACCAAGTTTCATCGTAATCGAACCGGTGTTTTTTGCGTGATGCCTGAACAAAAACAGACAGACAAAAAATTTTTTAATCACATTTTTGGGTTTGGTGTCGGTCTAGTAACACCCCCTGCCATTTATTTTTTTGATATTTTCAATGTACAGAATTTTCACTTCTACAGGTTCATTATAAGTATAGAATAGATTAAGTGTCCTTGTTAGCAACAAACTATATTATTTTAAAGTACAAATCCATTTTAAAGTTTCGTCCCGATTCACCCCTGCATCCCTATTCACCCCGTTTTACTGTATATGTCGGAGAAGGTATGTCTGTCTCTCGTTAACATCAGGCATTACTGTGGGTGTACCATAGTACCCATAGGTAGTATTGGTTATAGCACAATAGAGAAACGGTTTGCAGTTCAAATCAGATTACAATTTACGAACAAGTTAGTCACACTAGCGAATCACACACTGTAGGTACACAACTCAAAGATACGGAACGCGAGACAGTTTCTAAGCACATGTTGTTCGTACGTTGTCCAATGTTTCGATGATCTCGAGAGCTCTGCTCACACCGCTTAGCTGTTGCTCTCGTCCCCCCATGAACTCAGGCTAGACTCTGTCTATCACCACGAGATGGCGCTAGCGTTCCGAATAGAAACGAATGACTCGGACATTATATATTAATTGTAAAACACAGTTTAAGGGGCACAAACTGGTAGGTAAATATATAAAAACCATTGAAAACTTTTATGAAGCGGACGCGTGGTCTTTAGTCCACTGCCGGTTAGTGTGAGATTACGGGCAGGGGTGTATGCTCCACATCGCCGCGCTTAAAGGGAAATTCGCACACGTTAAGGCTATGCTCATTTATTGTTTTCGTGTCAAATTAAATAAACGGCTGCTCCACCATGGCGTCCCAGTGAGGTACGGCCGTTGTCTATCGTGTCCTACTTTTCAAGTAAATGTTTTGTCGTCTTATTAGCGAAGGAGGACAGACTGTTCAGTTTCCCTTTCAAGACCGACTTTTCGGTTGTGCTTGTAAGCATTAGTTTTACAACATAATACGTACTAATTCCATGCACTGCACAGCACTTTTTGTATCTAATTAATCTGTGGTTGTCATGTCATTATTTTAATGTCATACATGTCAATCTGTTGGGGGTGCCTATACATGTTTTGTTCATTAGATACGCAGTGTTTTTTAAAATGTTAAAAGTCTAT
Source organism: Apamea anceps (assembly GCA_951799955.1). Classification (NCBI taxonomy): domain Eukaryota; kingdom Metazoa; phylum Arthropoda; class Insecta; order Lepidoptera; family Noctuidae; genus Apamea; species Apamea anceps. The sequence goes on from OX637501.1 coordinate 9,508,006, forward strand.
TATATTTAATTATTAGGATATATTTAATTAAAAATATTTGTAAATAATTCCTTTGTAATATAATTACTAAAATGGTTAGTGGATATAAAATTTCTACAATATTTCCTAGTTACAACGAAACAACAAATTAGCTTTTATCAACTTTATGATTCAGAGTTATCAAGACGATCCCAGTTGTTATGTTGGTTCGTTCCCCAAGGACTTCAGCTATGGGCCTTTCGAACAAAATGGAGAGGGCGACAATACTTCATTACAAGAAGATCACAAGCCACGAATTCTTCTAATGGGACTTAGAAGGTATTTTAACAAAAAGCCATATACACCCATGGATATAAAATAATGGCGCAAGCATTATGGGCTCAACTCGCCGAATTCGTGAGAAAATCAGTAGAAAGAACACTTTATAATTACTATCATAAATTATGTCATGGCTTACTTTTACCATTGTCTAAAGTTATTTAATTCATACCTACAATTATTAATTGCTTTTATGTTCTTATAAGAATCCCATAACTATCATTAATGTCCCAAAAATCAGAGTCAAGCAAAGCAATATCAGGCTTGGATTTATAAGATTCAAACAATGTATCAATTATTTTCTTACAATTTTAGATCAGGAAAGTCATCCATTCAGAAAGTGGTTTTTCACAAAATGTCACCAAATGAAACATTATTCTTGGAGTCAACAAATAAAATAGTTAAAGATGACATAAATAACAGTAGTTTTGTACAGTTTCAAATCTGGGACTTTCCGGGTCAGATTGATTTTTTTGATGCAACCTTTGATTCTGACACAATATTTGGTGGCTGTGGTGCCTTGGTGTTTGTGATAGATGCTCAGGTGGGTGTTGTTACTATTTCATAATTTATGAAATGAAGTCTCCAATATTTCACAGTTGAATAAGTGCACACTATCTTTTTCAGGATGACTACCAAGATGCTCTTGAGAAGTTACAGCTCACAGTTACAAAAGCATATAGAGTGAACAGTAACATAAAATTTGAAGTATTTATACATAAAGTAAGTCCAGGCCATCAAAATTTTTAATGTACCTATGTGATTAAGGGCTGATTTTTCAACAGTCAGATAACTATGTATATCTGAAGAATAAATATGACAGATTGACATATTTTTTTACCCAAAAGAATTGAAAAATCATGCCTTAATTACATAACTACATCTGTGTATTTCAATTATCTGGAACAAATATTAGATTAAGCATGACTAATTTAGGAGCAGTTGGTCTGTTTTAGTTGTATATTTATATAAGAATTTCAATAAACATACTTAATACTAGAAACTTTAATGCAATAAGCACCTACTTCAGTTTCTATTATGAGTTGTGTTAGTATATTCATTATTACATATTTGTCATACTTTCTTATTTATTTTGTAAATATTTGTAAATTTTATTCATATGCAATTTGCATTTGAATGCTGATCGATGGCCGTATTGCATGGATGTGACGCCTATTTTCTCCCGACTATTTCTTTTTTTTGTTTATGTTCTTTCTTTACATTATGTTTACTGCAAATAAACATATTTTCTTTCTTTTCTTTTCCTTCTATTCATTCTGTTTTATTCATGTAGCTGTTCCCTGACTGCTAAGTGCTAGTGTTCTTAAATAGTTGGGACAGTCTGAAAACACCTAAGGGACTAACCACACTTGCATACGCATCTAAATAGTTATATTCTATGAACAAAAGCTGAACAGAGCGGAATGAGTATGTTTAGTCCCTTACCCACCAAACATAACCCAGAGAAATGCCATTAATGGATAATATGGATTACAAATAGGTTGGTGACACTTCTGTGTCATGTGAATGAAATTAACTTTTTGTAAGTAACCTAAAAAGTAGCAGAATTTAAGTATCTTCATTAATTTCAGGTTGATGGTCTCAATGACGATTACAAGATGGAATCCCAAAGAGACATTCACCATCGAGCAACTGAGGACCTGGCTGAAGCTGGATTGGAACATGTTCACCTATCGTTTCACCTGACCTCCATATACGATCACTCCATATTTGAAGCATTCAGCAAAGTAGTACAAAAGCTGATTCCACAGCTACCAACCTTAGAAAACCTTCTGAACATCCTCATATCTGTGAGTAAAGGGAAAACTATGAAAAATAAAATATATAAAACTGTTATAACTGTGAAAAGCCTGTACAACCAAAAACAATTTCTATTGCTTTTAACTAAGTTATATCCGGACTAACTCACAAAGAGAGGCATATGCTGAACTGGAGGGGGAGAGTAACATGAGCAAGTAAACCTAATATGTATATATGCCTATCTGTTTTTTTTTTCAGAACTCTGGCATAGAGAAAGCATTCCTTTTTGATGTGGTGTCAAAAATCTACATTGCAACAGACAGCTCTCCAGTGGATATGCAGAGTTATGAATTGTGCTGTGATATGATTGATGTTGTTATTGATATTTCTTGTATATATGGGTAATTTTTTTTATTGATTTCATGTAATATGTATCTGCTATTGTGACTTCAAAACATTTCCCTGAATGTGTCCTCCTGGCCCTTAAAACTGGCTTCATTAAAAGACTTTTCAGTCTGTTATTAGCTTGTAACCAAGTGTGGTGGTGCATTTTATTTAATGCTACGCCATAAATATGTCATATTTCTTAGTGTATTCTAAATTATTGGATTAACTGGAATTGTGCCCAAATTCTTGTTGTTGTTTCAGCATGGTGGATGAAACAGAAGTGAACACATTCAACAGTCAAAGCTCAAGTTTAATAAAACTGAACAATGGTACTGTTTTATACTTGCGTGAGGTCAACAAATTCCTTGCACTTGTTTGTATTCTACGCGAAGAAAACTTTCAAAAACAAGGTGATTCTATTTTTTAAATGGCTTCAAAAAAGGAGGTTCTCAATTCGGATGTTTATTGTATAATTATTTTTTTGTTTTATGTATGTTCGGGCATAACTCCGTCATATAGACGGATTTGCAAAATTATCTTTTTAATAGATAAGATTTGCCTCAGGAGTGATCCCATATAAATTAGATTAACTTTGCTTGGGTAGTTTTTGAGTTTTTTTTTACAGTTTTGACTTTCCTACGATTTTATTATCCTAGACAATTTGATTTTATTTCAAGTTAAACAAATATCAACTAACACTAATATACACTATATACAATTATATACAAGTATATAATACGAAAAAATATAGAAAAAGGCAGGAGCTCATTGGGCATCAAAAAATTCGTCCGCATCACTGTCAATGGGATAAATGCCCAAAAGGCTGGCAGCATTACCACGTTGGATGGCAATGCTGATTCTTTGGGCTAAAAATAGGCCAGCCTTCTGGTCACGTGAAGAGTCAACCAAGAGTCCGTTTTTGAGTTAGCTTCAATAGTACCTACGATTTTTTTCCCACTTTGTTGTTTTAATAAACTTCCTATCACTGATATTTTACATAGCAAGTAATGTCAAATGAATTTATGTGGGGTAGGTACAGCTAAAAAGTGGAAAAAAAACAAACTACTTCCAAAAAAAAAAACTTGTAAAAACACAAACGTTGTCACACAAACGTTGTGACAGAATATAAGAAAGAAAAACGCTATACTTTCACCGCTATGTCATGCATCATCATGCAAGAGTACCACTGTACTTGGAAAGGGACCTTGACGGTCCAAGTCCAAGGACAGGTGTGCTCTTAGTAAAATACGGTTATGAAAGTAGAGTAATTTTATTAGGAAAAATGCATTTTACTTTCAGGCGTGATAGACTACAATTTCCTGTGCTTCCGTGACGCAATAACACAGGTGTTTGAGTTACGCAACAAATGTCAGAATGCAATTACGTCCAGAGCAGCATCGGGTACTCCTGAACCCATACCCAATGGCGCAGCTGACTCAACAGAAAGTACTTCCGACCGTTCACAAACCCATTTACCATAGCATATCAACGTGACGCTTAAATGGAAACTTAAAATATTATTATAATAATATGTGTAACTATATTTTTAAATAACATTAAGAATGTGAATAAAAGAGCATAATTATGTTATATGGTACTTGTTTATTTCATTATTAAATTATTGGCCCTCGATCGACGTGTAGTACCAATATTAATACAAGACAAGTCACATAGGTACTCGTACATTATTATTTTTTTAATGTGTGGTGTTGCATGCAAACTATGTGTTAGCATATTCTCATATTATTCCTTTATCAGTCTTAATCATAATGATTTTCACTGAGTAAGGTGCTCCGTAAAAAATATCGTGCAGTTAACATCAACAATCAACTCAGCCTATCGCAATCCACTGCTGGAGATACATGGACCCCTCCCAGGCAGCCCCACAATAACCTGTCCTCCGCCTTCCGCATCCAGTCAGTACCAGCCACCGTCTTTAGGTCGTCGGTCCATAGTCCATTTAGCTGGGGGGCGTCTCGCACTACGCTTACCGATACGCGGTCTCCGCTCCAGCCCCAGCAGTCTCGACATTCATAGCGATCGCTTTACGACCAAATTCGGTCGTAAAGCGATCGCTATGAATGTCGAGTTCGGTTCTTCAACAAAAGGACAACGAGCAGTTAACGCATGTAAGAAAATGTACAGACGCCAGCACATCAAGCTACTACGATCTGTCAAATTTATTTAATAGATTTCAGCTTTATCGCTGTAGCGTTAAGGTTCAAAGTTGATTGGGAAAATTTGACAGTTTCGGGTAGCTTGACCTGCTGGCGTCTGTACGTAACATTCCACAATTTTATTAAGCAAGTATTTTTAGCGAAAGAAACGCCTCATTTCTATTAAAATCATTTGAGATAATATAAAAAATGCTTTGAGGACTACCGATTCAGCAAGCCAAGCCAAGCCAAGCCACGTCGTGGTGTGTGATCAGCCTTACTTAAAAATTAAGAGCTTTTTACACCATCCTAAATATCGGACTCCATATTTAGGACAAGAAATTCAGTCGCCAGAGCTCTGATTACACGTTCACTGATTTAGGACACTGAATCTCATTTATATATAGTAGTCTATGACTGAATCAGTCGGTAAGGACGAGCGACGAGTACCTAACGGACGTGTCGAGTTAAAAAGAAGTGTGCGACCGAAATCGGTCGCAAAGTCCCGAATTGACAGATGAAATGTATGGAGTGACAGGACTTTGCGACCGAATTCGGTCGTAAAGCGATCGCTATGAATGTCGAGACTGCTGGGGCTGGACTACGAAAAACCATTCAAAAACAAAATCAGCTAAATCGGCCCAACGGTTCTCGAGTTTTAGCCACTCAAACGAACAGCAATTGATTTTTATATATATAGATAGATAGATATAAACTTCGTTTTTTAAACCCAGACACTAATTTGACGGGTGCAATGTCAAATTTCTTTACTAAACTAAAAAACGCAAACCAAAAGACTTAAATGTTAGATTAGTATCTGGTATTAAAAAACGAACTTTAGCTCCAGCCCATTTCAAGAAAATCATCTTGTATTGCTATACAAAGTGAGCACTAAGGAAGAAAATCTTCTTTCTTAATTATATTTCCACAACTTCCACAATTTCAACCTGTGCTGAAGTTTTGTAGTGAAATTGTGAAAGTTAAACAAGTCAAACCAACAAGCAATACCTATGGAAAGGTTTTAATGGCAAGGTAACGCTCATGGAATTACTATGTGCCGTAGACAATGATTGCGCCACATGTACAGACGCCAGCAGGTCAAGCTACCCGAAACTGTAAAATTTTCCCAATCAACCCTGAACCTCAATACTTTAGCGGTAAAGTTGAAAATGTATTAAAGAAATCTGACAGATTGTAGTAGCTTGATGTGCTGGCGTCTGTACCTAATGCTACGCACACACGCAGCGACTTGCTGTCCATTTCAATATATTTAGATATCCATATCTGTCCACATACAGATTTTGCCAGCCGATTAGTCACTAGCGATGCAATGTCAAAATCTGTGTTTAGCATAAGATTCAAGTTGTGCAGTTTCTATAAACATAATATTCATTTTCTTTGTTTTCGTTGCCGCAATCGGAAACTGAAATCGAGTGTTCGAAAATTGCTCGACCTTTATAACCCCTTACACACTAGGGGGTTTATTTTTAAACGATGATTAAAGTTAAGTGACGTGCAAACGTCAAAAATAATTGGTTAAACATAATCACTACTTAACTTTAAGCAACGCTTAAAGAGATTGTCTGCTTACCTACTATTATGGCTCTCCTGGGCTCTCCTAAGTCATACATAACGACAGATTTGATAATAGACCGTATTATTTTTGACACTTGCGTATCAATTCACGTCAGGCCATTACTTGCTGTGATCGAGTACCTGATCAGTTCAGAGAATTGATTTTGGTGATTAAAATCGCCTAAATACTCAATGTGAAAAAATCGCACCTCTAGTGCCAATCTGTTAAATGTCAATGTCATCATGGGAAAATAACACTTTGTATTGTAGGTATCTTTTGTTTGTGCTTTGCTATTCTATTTGAGCTTATGGTTGTACTTTGAAAATAATTTATTTTCTCTGCAGTACGTTGTGTTATTGATCCTGACACTGTACGACGTCTTTATCGATATTGGAAGATTTTGGTAAGTACTAAACTAGTTCGCTTAAAACACTCAATTGAATTCCGTACCTAGCAACATGTTTGAACCGTAAGTTCCTAGAGAAAATCTAATTAGAATTGCGAAATCTTAGATCGCCTGATCTTTAATCATTTAAATGGCATAGAGTCAAAACATACAAATAAGTGTGCTGATTGTGCATTCTACATACATACAAGTGTATACGAAATTACGAATTTGTGCTATCGAACAAAGGATGATTAGGGGTTTCGGTTTACCCGTAATTTAATTGACTTTGTTCATTTATTCAGCCAATCACAAAAGTACTGACAGTAAAGTTTGCACTGTTTTCAAAGTATGCTACGACAATTATCTGAAGATTAGTGTCTCCTTATTACTATAAGACTACCTGCCTAACCAGAAATATTTTCGGGAATTCCTGGAACATCCATAGCTATGGAAACATAATGAGGCTAAAAACTCTAAAATCATGATAAGTCAGTGTTGCAAACCAACTTTCACTTCCTAAATAACTGTTTGTTTGGTATGGTATATGAGCATAGAGCTATATAAAAATAATTTAAATTTAAAATGTTGATCTATTTGAAATATTAATTTCCATATTAAACTTTAAAGTAATGGAAATTATTCAATAAATATATTAAGGTATGTACAAAGAAAGATTTAGCTCAAGTATTGTATCTTACTGATATATAAAAATAAATAATATACAAGTAACATAAAGTATTGCTTTGTTTTTTGTGCATTAGTATTCATTATCATGATGTAAATGAATATACTATAAAATAAATTAGTACTGTGGCAGCGTTAAAATAATGTTCTTTTTCAGGGTTCTGTAGTAAAACAAGAAACCCTTACAGTTTTTTTCTACTCCTTCTGTCTGTCTGTCCATCCGCTGTTTACTTAGCTCAGAAACCTTTGATACCAATGCAGTAATTTGGCGTGGTTTTTAAATAAGAAAACCTCCCTTACAGGTAAAGTGGGGATGTATTTTTTTCCTTGTCTATTCCATTGTGTGTCATTAGATTAGTCTTTTAAAAGTATTGTGGTTTATAATGTACATTTTTAGATTCAGGCATACATTTGAGAAATATTAAGTGGTCAGCTAAACCATTGTTTTTCGATATGTGAAAAGTATTCACAATCATCATCTGCCTAGCCTTTTCCCAACTATTTTGGGGTTGGCTTCCAGTGTAACTGGATGCAGCTGAATACCAGTATTTTACATGGAACGACTGCCTATCTGACCTCCACAACCCAGTTACTGGGTAATACGATACCCCTTGGTAAGACTGGTTGTCAGACTTTCGGGCTTCTGACTACCCGTAACGACTGTCAAAGTATTCACAATACACTATTATATAAAGTAAAGTATAGAAATACACTACGTATTTCTGCATAACGAAGTTAAAAAAGGAAAACTATCACAGCTAAGCTCTACAAGTCAACGAGTAATAGTCAACCAACTTATAAAATGTATTTACATGAGGAAACATTTTGTTAAACTTCCATAGGAAATAACTAAAACTAACTTTGTAACGTAAAAATAAACATTAAATAAAAAATTGCAAAAATACTTAATAGAATGGACTTTATCTAAAAATAAATGAATTATTATTATAAATATACTACTACTATAGCTTCAACCTTTTTTTTGCGGGTAGGCAGAGGATCGAGCGACGCATAAGTATGTGGGGTATTAGTCTATTTATCTTCGAGATATTTTCGGTTACAAACCTCCAAAACTCCAGAACGGCTGGGCCGATTTAGCTGATTTTGGCTTTGAAATGTTTGCCGTAGTCCAGGGAAGGTTTAAACGGTGAGAAAATATGAAAAAATTGCGAGGAAGATAGTAAAAACAAGAATTTCATTTTCGCATATAAACTGTTCTACCTACTTTCCTGTCTATTCATTTGACGATCGTCCCTTCGGTACGATAGACTCGGGTCCACTCGAATTGAAGCACATATTAAATTAAGGGTTTTGAATAGTGTAGGAGTAGGTTAGGAGTAGGGTAGGAGTAGTGTAGGAGTAGGGTAGGAGTTGGGTAGGAGTAGTGTAGGAGTAGGGTAGGGTAGGGGATAGGACACCACGCGAACGAAGTAGCGCCGGGCAGCTAGAAATAATTTATATGGCAAAACAACGTTTGCTGGGTCAGCTAGTTGTTTATGAATAAATGAAATGAAATCTTAAATTCCTAAAAATCAAAGTATACCTAGTGACTTTTTTTTTTAACTGGGACAGTGGGGGAAATCCGAATTAATAAGAGATACGGGAAAACTGTCTTTGAATACTAGAACACTAAAAAATTAAGTATACATTTTACTTTTTTTTTATTTAAAAAATGAAAAAAATTTAGAAATGAAATCTATACTTACTTAATTTTTTGTGCGAATTATCCATATCATCCACGACCCGACTTCACCCACTGCTTAGCATAGGCTTTAGACTTCTTTTTTAACCGACTTCAAAAAAAGGAGGAGGTTCTCAATTCGGTTGTATTTTTTTTTTTTTTTTTTTTTTTTTATTTTTTTTTTTTATGTTTGTTACCTCAGAACTCCGTTGTTTATCGATCGATTTGCAAAATTTTTTTTTAACCCTAAAGGATATGCTTCCAGATTGGTCCCATTTTTTTCAAAATCCAGTTCTGATGATGGGATCCATGAGGAATCGAGGGAACTCCTCAAATATTATAGGCAACTATATAGTAATTTTAATATTTTCATCGAGAAATCAAGCGTTTACAGTCAAAAAGTAACATTTGATGAAGTGGAACTGGTGAAGAAGATCAGATATGGCTAACGGAACTTGTCACTCGCATAGATATCACAATCAAGATAGTTAAGCAACTATGACAATACAAATAAACATACAATCCTGAATAGTTATATTGAAAATGTTATCATTGAACTGATCTGATGATCATGATGGAGCCGGAAGACAGGTACCGGAACTCCGTAATTAATCAACGTATTCTAGCCGTGTTTGGGCTTATTAGAATTGTCATGAAATGCACTTTGGCTATAAGTTACTATCGAACTGATCTGATGATGGAGCTGGAAGGTGGAAGGTTGGCATGAGAACTTCAAAATAAAACAATGTATCCTAGCAGTATTTGAGCTTAGAACTGTCATGAGATGCACTCTGAATACAAGGTGCCATTGAAAATCTAGTTTTGATGTTATCATCAATGTGTCCACAAAACAACTTCTGAATTATTAAAGGCATTTTGCTTACAATGTTTAAAAAAAAATCGCTTCTATTATTTACTAAAATAAAATTGTTTTCTTGGTAGTATGCACACGTTTCCACGCCACCTATGAGGTAGTGTGCTGGGCGCGTTTTTTCTAATGTGGTTTCCCCGGTAGGCCTATTCCATGGCACGTTATGTGTTGTCTTGATTATCAGATGGCAGATTCCGCAACCTTGTTATCTCTGTCATCGCTCGATCATCGTGTGGTCGATTCAATAATTTATTGGCGTCTAAATCTGATAACACTATGCCTTCCAAACTTCTGACACGACTTAGCGCGACATATATTTGTCCTTTTGCAAAGTTTTTTTTACCAAGGTCGATCACAGCTCTCTCGAGGGTGGTCCCTTGTAGTTTATGGACTGTTACCGCCCAGCTCAATATTAGAGGCAGCATACGACGCATAAGAATCGACAGTATTTCATGCGTCATATTATCATCTCTCTACGGGATCAAATTAAAGATCAGAAAATAGACAGTAATATGTACCTACTTGTATGATATTGGTACTTCTTCAAAATAATATTCTATGTAGAAAAGATATTAACTACGTTGCCATTATATTATAATAAAAAATACACTAAACGGCTAGAAATAAAAAAACTTTTTACAAAAAAAAAAACCGCCTTCAAAAAAAGACAAACAAAAACGTTCCTGCACTAAAAAGTAAAAAATAAAAAATTGAATTCCTATAAAGAAACTTAATTTAAAGGTAAACTTATTTGACATTAATATTTTGCAAATATTCAAAATTGTTTACTTCTTTTTGGAGTCGGTGCCAGCCAAGGCAAGGAAATACGTATGGGCAACAATACCTCGAAAAACGACCTCTAACATTTACTATAAAACTACCAAGATACTTAATGCATACCTAGAATAATTAAAACACAAATACAGACTAGACTGTACTCTAAAACAAATTGACACAATTTTCACAATAATTTCTTTTAAATAATAATAATTATACATACGTATCTACTAAAAATCCCCTGCCACTTTTTAAGTACTTTGAAATTTTTGAAGCATTAAGTTTGTAAGCATCTGTTTTAAAATTTTATAATCGTGAATTGAAAAAATAAATGGCACAGGATACAACTGCTGGCACCGACTCCAAAAAGAAGTAAACAATTTTGAATATTTGCAAAATATTAATGTCAAATAAGTTTACCTTTAAATTAAGTTTCTTTATAGGAATTCAATTTTTTATTTTTTACTTTTTAGTGCAGGAACGTTTTTGTTTGTCTTTTTTTGAAGGCGGTTTTTTTTTTGTAAGAAGTTTTTCTTGTGCTAATCCCCACGCTCCTGTGCCTTTTTTTTTTTTTGAGGATGGGAAATCATCAAATGACTCCTCCCGCTCTGGGTGGAGCAGGAGGGAGTGTCAGACTCTTACTGACTAAAACCCACCCGTGTTCCTTCCTTAGCCCTTTATGTTCCAGGGCAGCGGTAACCCTTTCGGACGATCCCGCTACCCTGGCAGGCTTCGGCCCTATTGGGCCCCGTCACTCATGCTGACATCTCTTTGAGGCGCGCGTGGAACACATACACGCCGTCCGGCACGGGCCTGGTCCTGATCGGACGGTGAGTTACCCATTACTCACCGCCCGCAGGCCCGGTGGCCGGGAGTCGTCACGCGGCTCCCGACGCCCGGAGTGTCTCCCGCGGCGGCTGAGGCGTGAGGTGCGTTCCCTCGCCCACCCCGCCACCTCCTTCGCTAGCATGACTGTTTCGCAGAAGGAGGTGACTGCCTCCCACCTCCTGTGCCAGCCTCATCTAGGTTCTACCCGTGGTTTTAAAAATATCGTCAGCCCATCACATTGATAAATTGAGTACCATTGACCAAACTTTTTTTATGCGGTTCGACTCTTTCATGTAAGAATTTATTCTAAATGCAATCATGAAAGTATATTATACTTACAAAAAAAAAACAATTTTAAAAATGTTGGTCTGTCTGTCTGTATGTGTGTTCCGGCTAATGGCGGATGAAATTTAGTATGGGTATTATTGGGGATATTTTCTTCTTCTTCGTTGTCGCTGGCACGACTGTATTTTAGATCTTGATGGTCCAAAACTTTGCCACTTCCAGGGCGTTGTCGGTGGCAGCGCAGAAGTCATTTTGACTACATGTTTTGGAACACAGAGGGCACAATAGAAAAAGAAGAAAGAAAAAACGTTTATTTGCGGTAAACATGACGCAAAAAAAACATAAAAACAAAATATAGAAAATAGGAGTTAAAGCATGCTTTGCGACATAGCCCCCACCCACAATCACACTACTGCTGTACCGTCAAGGTAGGACTTACAAAATAGTACACGTTATAAAAAACGTGTGGGGTCGGGACAAACCAAAATGGCGGCGGATTTTTTAAAATACTTACAGCCGCCATCTTGGATTTTCATTTTGACCTCACTATCAGCTTCGGCACCCTCGAAAACCATGAAAACTATCTCTCCCTCTGACTCCCTCTATTATACAGTGTAATTCTTTATAATGTGTACATATCGAAATGAGGGAATCTATGCTTAATTTTATCGACGGCAAAAATATTAAAAAGAATCTAAACATTTTTTTATGGAATTTTTAAAAAATTTGTTCGCTACTGTGAATCCAGTGTAAACAAAACGGTGTAACTTTTAAACTACATGATCTATCACGATGAAACAAACTCCATAATGATTGGAAGTAATTAGGCGTCCTCATCACGAAAACTGTAGAAAAAAACTGCCCTCAATTGAAAAAAGAAATGTATTTTAGCAAAAATCGTTTTTTTATTCATCAATTTTTACAATAATCGTAAAATTTCTCAATAAGACGCCCCCATTACCTACCTTTTTTATTACTTTAATTTAATCTTCATCGTATTAGCTACCCAATAGTAAAAATTGCATGTTTATAACTCATACATAACATTTTCTATCAAGTGTTAAAAGATGGCACTCCGAACGCGCAATTTATTGTTCTGTTCAATTAAAATTAAAACCATTTATTATTTTACACAAATTTGAATGCATCAGGTTCTCAAAATGTCCACCTCGTTGTTGTAGGCACAAAGCCACGCGGATTAAAATTCGGTGTGTCGCTCTCCTTATAATTTCGGGATCATTGCGAATATCATTTTATTATGCGTTTATTATGCGGTCGCGCAAATCGGCCTCACTGTTGATGGGGACACTGTAGACGCGTTGCTTCATGGTCCCCCATAGGAAGTAATCAAGGGGCGTTAAATCGGGTGAACGCGCAGGCCACCCTACAGGTCCTTGCCGGGCGATCCATTTATCCCGAAAATTATCGTTGAAAAATGATTTTACATTTGTACCGTAATGGGCAGGGCATCCGTCCATCTGCAGAAACATCTTTCGGCGCAAAGTGGTACATCCTCCAATAACTCAGGTAGTTCATTTGTCAATAAACTTAAAAATCTTTCACCGGTCAACGTTCTCAGCAATATGGCTGGTCCAAACAACATGTCATCGATAAGACCAGCCCAAAAATTTATTGAAAATCTAACTTGAAAAAGTCGATGAACGTTTCAGTTTCGGGTTTTCACCTGCACACGGCACCTTCTGTGTAAATTTGGACAGTTAGTTATACCGTCTCTAGTGAATGTCGCTTCGTCCATCCATAGTATGGTTCTCGGAAAGTTTGGGTTTGCTCTGGTTTTGCTTTGAATCCAAGTGGACATCACACACCTTGGACACCAGTCTACGTCTTGATGTAGATGTTGCACCCGTTGGTAGTGTAGGATGCAATCCGTGTTTCTTTAAAATGCAACACCCTGATTTTTGGGATATTACGTGACGAAGAGCCAGTCGTCTAGTACTTATGAATGGATCAGCAAACAAATCACTCAGTACCTACTGCTTTTTCAATAGCCACATCAATATTACTTGAGGCGGTGATCGACAACCTTCTGTGAACTTCCTGGAAGTTGCGGGCAGATGGCGTACTGGTTGCCTGTTAGGAAACCCAGCTATGTAAGCTGCGCGCGCAGCTCTGGCAGTGGCACTTCCTCGTCCCACTCCATAGCAAAAATTAATGTCAGCAATGTGTGCCGGACGCGGCATCATGTAGCAGCGAACGAAAGTTACAAAACTCGGGTAGCAGCGAACGAAAGTAACGAAACACAAAGTAGCGGCGAATCCGCACCTGAACCCGCGCACATTCACAACAAAATTCACAAAAATAAAGTTAGCTACCTGATAAACAATAGTGCGTAGCCATCCGCTGGGCCTTTCTTTGACGGTTGATAAGAAATGTTGGGATTGAGTTATAAACATACAATTTTTATTATTGTGTAGTTTAAAAGTTACACCGTTTTGTTTACATTGGGGTCACAGTAGCGAACATTTTTTTTTTTTTAATTCCATAGAAAAATAAAAATAAATATTTACATTTTTTTTAATATTTTTGCCGTCGATAAAATTAAGCATAGATTCCCTCATTTCGATATGTGCACATTATAAAGAATCACACTGTATATGTTATAAAAAATCGTATGGACCCCTCCATACGATTTTTTATAGCATAACGCTTTTTCGTTAGGTGACGATTTCTCCAAGTTTACTCCTACCGTAAACTCCGTTAAAGAACTTCGTTCAAACAAATCAAGATCTTCCAATTTAAAAAAAAAATAAGATACCTACATTATAGAGTACCTATTACATTGTTACTGTACTATACTAAAATCATCAGAAAATGTAAATTATCATTAACATTCATTAGTTACATAATATCTTACGATCGTGACGAAACATCGGATTAGAAATAATACTTGGGGGCGTGTATCTCATCTAGATAAGATTTGCAAAAAAAAAACATGTTTTTCCGCAAATTACGATTCACAATATCACTGGCATGCGCATTACAAGAAGTCGAAGGTCACTGGCGCGATTATGTTTGCCCGTGCACATCGTTTTCGCAAATTTGCAAATGCGAATATATTATTTAGAGTAGTAGATATACGGTTGATAGTACCTCGTATGAGTGAGTATTTTTCAAGCCTGGCCTTGTGGTTTAAATAATACGCAACAGGCATCGTATGGCGCCATCGGTCCTCTCGGCTAGTCGTAAATACACGTCACACGACACACCCATTCCTAGACTAATAAGGTGGCTGTATTTTGTTACGTCGCTATAATATACTACAGATAATTTGGTCTTGTCTTAAATGTTAATGTTCAGCTTTAAATGCGCATGTTAAATATCGAAGCTATGTGCTTACTTTACATTATAAATAGCCATCAGCCACACCTCCAATATCACACGCATACACAATCAGCCTATAATGTTCCTACTGCTGGGACACCGGCTTACCCTTTGCGAGGGAGTGGGCCATAATCCACCATTGCGGGTTGGTGATTGTCACATGTCTGCGAATCTTTGGTTCTAAGCTAGGACATGCTGGATTCCTTATGATGATTTCCTTCACCGTTTTGAGAGCAGTGGTGATGAAATTAAATACGCAATGTAATGTGCATGTCTGGGTTCGAACTCAAGACCTACAAACTCGTAAGTCGGAGCTGTTACCATTGGGCCACCACTGCTCCCAGTTTTAAATGCGCAAATCTATTATCGTATCGTACCTTACATTATAAATAGCCATCAGCCACACCTCCAATATACACATACGTATTGGAAACAAGGGCCCAAACTAAATGTGAACTTCGTTTAAATGTCAAGAATTTATATACGTCTATCAAAACAATAATTCGTCGTATTTACATAACACTTTTTTACTTGTGTCTATTAAAACAACTGAAAGATTCCAGTTTGGCATTACATTGCAAAGTACCACAACATGGATAGTTTAATTTATAAAGGCTTTTAAAACAAGGTAAGTATTCTTAATTCGCTTAAGCAGGGAGCATCTAATGGTGCACCTCCCCAAGGTATTTCCATCGCCACCATACATGTACCAAAAGCCTACATATATTCCACAGGGGTAAAGTCGCTTCTCAGAAAACCCTTGTTATAGGACTGCGTAGGAAAATCTGGCCTATATACATATTTTAACCTCATCTCCAGAGTATAAATGCCAAACAATCACATTAAAGCAATTAGCAAAGGATTTTTTATAGGTCAAGTTAAATAGGTTACCGATCCATCTGCCCACATGCTGAAAAATTACTCTACTTTAATGAAAATTGTAGGAATAAAGTCAAAGAAAAAGTCAATAATGCAAGAAGTGGTTATGTTATTAAATAATATCGTAAATGCAGAATTTATTACGACAAATGTACGAGAGTATGTGATTACTGGTGGCGTGTATTAAGTAGTTCCGCATTCTAGATCAACAGCTACCAGATAAAATTCCTAATTACAGAAATAAAGGCTGTGGCAAGTAAAATAACACATGAGTGGCAACGTGGATGACAACTTTTCTTATGATGGTGGATGATCTTGGAAGACCTTACAAGTTACCTTACCCTGTATTTAAATCGTATCTAATTTTTGAACTTAGAAATATTCAACTTCCTGGCTATACCAGTTTGCCAAAAGATGTTGTTATAAAACAGGTTGTTTTAGTTTTCCAAGGAAAATTTGGTCAATGGAATATTTGAAAGGCCTTCATTGAGCAAACTATTCATTAATAAAATAAAACACAACATATGGTACAATAATAATGAACAGCATATAGGATCGTCTTGGCTAACGCAATGCGTTTCGTCTGTGATAAACAAGCATTGTTTTTGTTTACGGACATTATTTCGGTCACATGTGACTAACACCTAGGTAGTGTCACTGTACATAATACTATACAGATGCAAACAGAACCGGTGCGACAGATAGTAGGAGGTGTTGTTGTTTACATTCCTAGAGTTGAGTAAGTACTTTATGTAGCAGTAAACAAACTATTGACTTACCGTTTGTTTTCATTAAGTTTGATAATCAATCCTGTCTGTAGTATATTTTCAATTGAGCACCTGCTCTATCATTCTTTACGACCTATTTTAAAAAGCAAAGTCATGTAAATAGGGTTATATTACTGCCTAGTTTTGCTATGAACAGGCTTCGACTTCAATCCAGACACCGGGCTGCTACTGACTTAATTCTTGATGGATAAACCCCATAATACTTGCCCGACCGAACCCAGAACAGAACCTCGTGCTCAGCAGTAGGTACCGCTTGCTCCCACTACTAACGAGGCTCTCATAGAAATACGAATACAGGTTACATAGGTATATCTAATCCGACATATGGTATCCTGTCCTTTTAATTATTCATACAATAGTCCCATAAAAGAGGACATTTTTTTTCTGAACTTTAAATTATTTTTCCGAGTAACCTTTCAAATTTTCTTTTGCATAATAACTTAATTCAAACTATTATACATATTAAACAAAAAATAGCCAAATCGAGCCGCTCACCAACGAACAGCATTTCATTTTTATATAAATAGATAGATAAATATTTATAGTCACTGACGTACACAAATTATGATATGACATAACGTTTCCATCAGATGAATGGTAGTCTCATTACAGTCATTACGCTCTGCCATATTGGGCATCTTAGTCATGTCGGCAACATCTACAATTAATTTCCTTTAGCATTGCGTGTTCGTAAACTTGGGAGGTAAAGAAACTTTCGTAACAGCGATGGCGCGACATCACGCCATGTCGCGCGATCGACCCAGCGCTGGCGTTCGTGCAGTGCGGGCCTGCGGCGAGCGTTCTCAGAGCAAACCGAACGTTCGAAGCACATGGCCGGTGGTGTGAGTTGTATGACTGATATTGTGCGGTATCATATCAACAACTGAGCTACGTCACGCGACGTCAGCCCATGGTCGGCTCTCGGACGCTCTCGCATCGGCCCACACACATCAGCCACTCACTCACAGGCAGTTTACTGGTAGAGTCGGCGCGAGTAACACGTGTCGAAATCTTACCTGTGTTCGGATTTGTGTACGAAAATTACAGCTGACTGTATTTTGTTTATAATTTACATAAGAAACGTTTTGTGTCTTGAAAGTTGACGGTGAAGTATACACCTTCAGTTATTCCTACTAAGGTACATTTTTTTTGTTATACTAGGTAATTATAATTAATTTTATTTTGCTTTCATAACATTGTATTATTTAGAAGTTAATGGATTTATTATGCACGTGCCTATGCAATTTCAGTATTGGCGTTTAGATTTGAACCTACTTTATTTTCATTGTTTTGTTTAATTGAATTATCAATTAACACTTTGACTGTAAACTGAATTAAATATTACCTGTTATTTCAAAATTGCTTATATGTATAAACTGCTCATTGTATTAAACTTAGTTGGTCATTACTTTGTTTCTGATCTAAATCCTGTTTGACAGATTCGTATTCTACACAAGAACACGAATCACTAGTATTTACCTTGTTGTTGCACTGTATTTATAGTCCACTGTTGGTTTTGAAATGTTTATTTCATCTACACATAGGCCTTCATGCTTTTATAATCTTCATGTTTTCACTTTGCTTGCCGGTTGAGAGAGTAAGCATTCCTCACAATTTTTAAAATTATTATTTAAACTTAGGACGTGACCTGAGTAATTTTATAATACTTGCGACACCTTTGAGATAGCTACTTTGTGTCTCAATCATAAAGTCATTTAAAATTCAAAATAACTCCAATATTTTCAGTAAACAACCAACCAAGCTATGTTATTTGTTGAAATCAAAATAATGTATCAGATAATGACGGTTGTTTGAGTCGACATTGTTTTTCTATTAGCGGATTGCATATTTACCCATGTGAGTCATATATAATACCTAGAATGGAATATTAACTTGTAGGAAGGTATTACTTATTAGGCCGTGTTGTTGTCCAATGTCCAGTAGAAGCGCAAACAGTGCGCGAATAGATCCTTTACCTTGATGATCTTGGCTTTGAAACTCGTTTCCTTACGACCACCTTTACACCAGTCTTTAGGAGAATCCAAGCCATAAGTACCTATTGAATGTCCAACACAGTTGTTATTGTTACTATTTTGTTAAATACTGCGTAGATTTTCCTTTCTTCTACGTATTTATTTGCTTAACATAAACATAAATACTCTTAGTAGGAATCACCTTTTGTGTTACATAATATAAAAAAAATAATTTGCAGATTTGATCAGGTCATAATAAATAAGACGCATTACCTACGTACGTCTATCGATAATTTAATTATCGCAGTTATGATAAACATAGTGCCTATCTTTAATTCTTTATCCTGCCTTACTTTTGCTATTTGCAACTGGCTATTTCTTTGTCTCCACAGTTTCCACACAAATTAATTTACTTTTTTGCAAACAATGGTAGGAAAGGAAGACAATGTTTGTCCGCATGATTCAAGCGTCGTCACATGATTAATATGGACTTTTACGGAATCGATTAAGTGAAGCCGTATCATAGTCACATCTACTTATAGGTCTTCATAACCGAAAGATCCTCTTCCGGTCATACTTCTATCATCGCCATTCACCGTCTTGTTTACTAAAACGTTCTGGTGCCATACCATCTATCTACTTATCTTACGTGATGGCACTGATGGCCTTGTAATGTAACACGCTTATTATGTCACAAGTGATATTCACACTAAAAACACATTTTCCTATAAATCAGGCAATGTTATTTTGTCATATTATCTTTATCTAACATACATCAGTCGACACCGACAGTCAAAAACGTAGTTCTGATTCACTGTCATTTATTAGATTGCATAAGCTTTCAATTATTTCTCAGCCATAACATTAAAAATAAATCAGAGATTGCTATAATTGATTGATATGTGGGTATGTGGTCCTGTTAAATAAACACGAGTGTGGTGTCGGTAGCTCCACGTGAAGCGTTGTGGTATGCTCGACCGGCTAACAGATAAGGTTTCATAAACAGTTGTTTGTTCCTCAGTCGCGTTGGATCCGTTTTCCACACGTTCACGTGTGTTATACGTTATTAGGTTGTAACTGAATGAACTATAGGTCAGTTTGCATAACCCGTGCCCGCTAATGACGGTAGAGTCGGCAACTTCGGTTGTTTCAAATTAGGTTGTCGGACTACAAAGAGAGAGATAGAAGTAAAACAAACACCAATAGTGAACCACAAATAATTGATTTATGCCAAACAAAAGAAGGTACACTTTTCAATATTGATAAAAACAATATACCTAATTAATATGAACTGAAACGAGCAACTATAGAGGAAGTGGTGACAGTGTTTGTATGTAACCCAAAAAAAATATGATAACAGTTGGTACCAAACAATAGAACTGATTAATAATGAATCAAAAGGCAATACAGTAGAGATTCAGAGAAATATAGAACGAAGAACTTGAATAACACTTTTAACTTATTTTGCTAAAACGCGTTGAATATTGATGATCAATAAAGAATTAAACAAGTTCAACCTTGGCGCGCTGGCGATGGCGTGGCGGTCATACGGCTTTTTATCGGAACATGTATTTAATGGGTTCCGTAAAACCTTATTATTGAAAGAAATCGTTTTAACCCTTAGAATGATTCGTTTAAATAAAGTAAATAATAGGTCGAAATACAAATACTTACTACATAATTGAATTTGTGCAAGTTTTTTGTTTACCTAACTGAGCTCTGAAAGTATGATTAACCAATAAAGTATGTCAAACAGTTTTAAAGTCATTAAGTACTTTACATTTTACAACGGTTCCAACCGTCAAATTGGTCGGTTACGAATTCCGTTTTCCGTGTAGAGGTGTGTGACCCTAACGACAATGGTAGTGTGCTTATCTCTGTAGACATTGAACTTGAATCCCTTGGAACTAAGAATAAGTTCAGCTGTCATTCAGCTCTCCTTGGACACCTGCCACTTCGTCTCGTGCGTTAGTTGGTGTACTGTACACTGTCCATCTAAAAAGATATTTTCGTTTACCATGTTCATGTTCTGCTAAATATTGTATTTACGTTTCTGTCGAAACCCAAGGTCAACTTCACCATTTGTAACACATTGTATACTATTAATCAATTAAATACCTAAGATATTTCATCATTTTAATTAATTAAAAGATTATGTGTATTAACAGCATTTTAAATCTTATAAGTAGGTAAATAAATAAGGATGTAGAGCAGTTCATTTCCATAAAAATAAGATATATTTTTAGGCAACGCATTATGTATTGCATGCTTCCTCTAACCTTTGAAGAGGGCAATTCCCTATAATTTTCACCATCCGGCGGCATCTAACCTTCACAAACTGGCTGCCGGCGACGCGACAGCGTCACTCTGAAATCACTATTTATACCAAGCGGGTATCACCTGCTAGTTACATCCTCAATCATTGAGTAAAGCCGGGCAAAGTCCGCTATACCTCAATATAATGAAACATTATCAGTTTGACAAGTATATTATTTAAATGATTCTGCTTGCCGTACTTTGGTATCTCTCATTGATTGTGGTGACTAATTTAATCATATAATTATTTCTTATAGTTATACATTCTTGCCAACTTTTCCTTTAGGATATACACATAATGTTATGAAGATTTGTCTCGCTATTCTTAAAAATACAACCGACTTCCAAAAACAACACTACAAAGTGAAAAATAACTTTAATTTCGGAAGTCGGTGTCGTTGGGTGCGCATTTTCGTTGTTTGCCACCGACTTCCGAAATTAAAGTTATTTTTCACTTTGTAGTGTTGTTTTTGGAAGTCGGTTGTATTTTTTTGCAAAAGTTTTTATTTTTCATTTTTTAGTTGTAATTTTTACCAGTAATTTTGGTCTAAAAACCAAACTACTGAACCGTTTTTGATGAAATTTCTATGGGACCATTTGGGAAGTATACCCTTTCCAACAAAAAAAGAATTTTTCAAATCGGTTCGCAAGCGACGAAGTTATGCGCGAACAAACATAAAAAAAAAAAAAAAAAAAAATACAAACATCCGAATTGAGAACCTCCTCCTTTTTTAGAAGTCGGTTAAAAATTAGTCATACAAGGAGCATAGTCCCCGGCGCGCGCGTGGTCGCTCCGCACGCCTCGACTACGAACGCTCTCGTCCAAGCACGCTGTCATCGCATGCTGTCTGCTTCTATCAGATAAAAAATACAAATCAGACACCAACGCGAAACATTAACTCCTCCCAGCAGTGAATGAAATGATGAACGTGTCGTTAGATATTCGAATTTTCTCAATCCCAATTTTCAAATGCGTACGGAAGAACTACTACTTCAATAAACTAAGAATACCGTGTCAGCCAGCGACCTCAATAGTTTCTACGAAATCTGTATTATACACGATGATTGCTAGTCTTGAATGTTGTGTGTCGAGCATGCAACATTGGGTAATATCCTGCGTGTGCAGTGATGCCTAGTTGTAGTGCATGAACCCAACAACCCGGCTCATATCTGTTCTAGTAATGAACACTTGCGCTATTTATGTCCATGTATGTACCAATTTCGTTGTAAACCATTCCAGTTACATTGAGATTTATAAGTAGGTACATCGTGTACGCAGAATTGGGACGAGGATGTTACAGTCTTGATGTATCTACAATATCAGGTGATTTAAAATACTCGATTACGCATAAATAAGGGAATTATCTGTCTACGTATTTAGACCGGATAAGATTGTTTTTAATCTATTCGAAATATTACTAAATAATCATGTATTTCTATGAATATCATTCAATTTATTGTTATACACGAAATAATAATTTGCTTTTGACTAAGGGACAGGAAAAGGACAGTATATGCATACAACAATGATATAGTATGCTCATAAGCAGGTCACTCGCTTCCTATCCTCATTTAATTCATGTTGATTTGTCAAGTTATAATTAACACATTGTTTTTTCTATTGTTTCAGGAAGCCTAATGTTTTTTGATCTCAGCCCCAAGATGGGGTAATTTATAAGACATTACCTAAGTGAGTTACAGCACCGTGTTTATTGAGTGAAGTGAACAATAAAGTTGAACGAGAGACTGACAAATCAGCAGCTATGTATTCTATGAACTATATTGGCAAGTTCATTGCGAACTTTCGCGAGTTCTACAACGAGATCAACGGCGCGACGTTGACGGGCGCCATCGACGTGGTGGTGGTCGAGCAGCCGGATGGCAGCTACACGTGCTCGCCCTTCCATGTCCGTTTTGGGAAGCTAGGCGTCCTACGCTCCAGATTCAAAGTGGTAAGATACTTGATGATTTCCTAAACACCCAAGACCCATCTGCCAGTAAAGCAGTTATTCTCTTACACAGGACAATTCTTGGACTTCTGTGTAATTATTTTTGCTTGCTCCCAGAGTCGTGGGAGGACTTTAATATAGGTGCTTCGCGTTATTTCAAAATGTTTAATAGTGTCTATGTCTGTCATACATTTTGGTTAAAGATCTTATTGACTCAAGTGGAGACTGCAAGAATGTGTCGCGTAATTATTACAAATATCTACATATAGCATGAACCACATCTGGATGTGAATTAATTATGCTTTTTGGTTCTCCTTGTGCGCACGCTGAAAGTAATGTATCAGTTGTTTTATGGGCGACAATAAAGGTAAATAATTACCTACGTATACGTAAATGACTTGCAAGTCTTATGCTGTTATATTTGTATTAGCTTTTGCCCGCGGCTTCGCTCACTTGTAGATCGGAAACTATCCTACGGGCACGTACTACCGGGATAGACAGTATCCTATGTCCTAACCGAGGTCATGGTCTACCTGTGTGTCCAATTGCATCTACATCTGCTGGTAATGCGTGGAAGGTAATATATGACGAGAGTTACTTGCGCATATTATAATACAGTTTGAATATAGAAGTGTAGTGGTACTGGTGAAAACTATTTGGATCGTTTTTGCGTCACGGTGGAAAAAGCAAGCCGCACGTTGAATGTAAAGGCCCACGCGGACAGTTGAGACTTGTTTGGCCTTCAAATCAGTCATCCAACTAAAACATCTCCAATACTTGCGACACCTAGCGACACGCCGCGCCTCTATCTATTCTGTCCGTATATAGCACGTAACGAATGTTTTTTGCAATATGTCGCCGGTTATTCCAAACTCATTTGCATTTACATAAGGATGTGTACCTATCCACTATCTATCATACGTAAGTGTTTAAATAGCGTTTCCGCAAAGAGCAAGTGTTGGGATTATCCGAGTTCATCTGTGTTAATGTAAACAATCTGGTTCAACCAGTTACAAATGTTATTAAGTGTGTTGGAGTATATGCCTTGCCTCTCTAATACATTAGTAGGTAACGATCATTCAAAATGACAAGTCAATTTTTTATTCGCAAGCTCTTGAAATTCGCAGCAAAAAGTGGCTAGCCGAAATTTTGGCTCAAGTCGTCAATCATCTGTTAAAGAAATATTATTTTTAAAGTTATTAAATATACATTTTGGACTGGTCGTGAATTGGTGACAGTCGAAAAGCGGTTCCCCCAGATGCCGAGAGTAAGACTATAAAAAAAGTAAATGTAAAGCGGGGTCAAAGACAAAAGAACGGAAAGGAAAGTTTCAGTTTTTCTTCACAGTTCGTTAATCACATTATCTATCTTGGACGTCCTCCAGCCGCTAGTTCAATAGTGACAATTATTACTGAAATGTAAACCGAACTGTAAGTCTCATTCTTTGGTAATCAATCACCACTATGATTCATAATCGTGAAAAACTTGATGGACAATTTCAGCTTCGTGAGTCGTACGTCTCATATTCCTCCACATATTAATGTGCCTACAAATTTATTTTAATCTAGCTGTAGACAGAACTCCCCCGTCCACATTCTTTCTCGATGCTCTCTCAGTTTACGCTCAATGCACGCGTCTGCGTTTAGATTATTCGCTGATAATACACGTACAAACCAAACCATTCGCAGTTAGCAAATAGATACATATTTTATATCAAACAACATTTCTAAATAACGTGTTTACTGACACGTCACAGTAAAAATAACGTAAAGCATTAAAGGTTTAAGATAATGATAATGGTATTTTAAATTTATGTGTAGATAATGACGTAAGCTGCAAAAGATAACTTCTACATAACAAACAATCGATAATCATTATTAATAAAGTCGCTAGTGAATATCTTTATAATATTTTTAGTACATTGTTTAGTGGTGAATTAGGGTACATTGCCAAAATGAGCTGAAGAATCTGCGTCTTACTCGCTTCGGGTGAAAATTGGAATAATGCCAAAGTAGGATACAATTCTCACCAAGAGTCTGAAGAATATTTGGCACAAATATTTTCTTCATCCGGGCACCTGTTAATTTTTGAATCGGGACAAAACTTTTATTGTCTCATTTCCATTATATTCTGTAATCATCACGTGAATTATCTACAAGTTTATTCAATTAACTTTATCTCTGCATGTTACAAACGTAGAAGTATCCCGGACACTACATGAATGACATGCCAATTATTTTAGGTGAATGTTATATTAAGCGTAGGTATTTAAAATTTCACTCGATTTACAGCTCAAATAACGAATGAAAAACTTGTATTTTTTAGCTAGCAGTAGTAGAATCTAAACGTTTCAGTTCATGAGTTGTCTCGCTAGTTTCGCAGACCACTTGGGTTTTAACTTGTTATTTTTGGTTGTGAAACATTGCAATTAAAATAGTACGATGCAAAAAACAAAAACTGATGTAACGTAAACCACTAAGCACATAATGCGGTAATTAATTGAGACTACAACCATGAGTTTGATGATCAGGTGGATCTAGAGCTGAACGGTGAGCCGTTGGACATTCACATGAAGCTCGGAGAGTCGGGCGAGGCTTTCTTCGTGGAAGAGGTGGGTGAGGACGAGGCCGAGTGTTCGGCGCACCTGGCCACGTCGCCTATTCCGGCGGCGCGCTTCGAAGACTTGTACGAGCCGCGACGACGAAACTCGCTCTCCGTCGTCGAACCTGACCATGGACAAGCCTCTGATTATACGAAGAGAAGGTAATTCATAATACAGTTAATAAACCATAATTCAAATAATGGCATAGTTTCTTCTTATGTATTTATTTATGTAAGACTAATCATAGCATAGCATGTTCGTTCAACGTCAAATATTATGATCAGAATGGAAAGTGACAGTTTGTTAAATATCACACACAATTACATTGCGTGCAAACTGTTCGAAAGCGAATTTCCCAATGCATTTGCATTATTCACACCGACGATTATGATAATAATTGTACTTGCACTATAAAATTACTCACTTAACCACACTTCATTATTGACGCCATTAGATTATCATAAAAGCATAACAATACCGTTTTTGTTCCACAGATACACAGCTGACGGACAATCAATGCAGAAACCCGACTTAAGTAAGATAACTAAAAATACTACCAAAGAGGACAACACAAATAATGACCATGATGCTTTATTTGAAATGGACGGTCTCGACGAGGCGACTGACAAGGTAGACAGAGCACCCCGGACATTTGCAGCCACGCAGCTCGGCGGGGCCGAGAGCGAGGCGCACCAGGTGGTGCAGAAGATCAGCGCTCACAACGACTTCCGGCCCATCGAGGCCGCGCCCTCCAACCAGGACGAAGTCAAACCGAACGGCGGCAATGGAAAAAAGAAGAAGAAGACCAGAAAAGCAAGTTCAAAGAAGCACCAAAGAAAGTCTTCGACTAGTTCTATTTCGAGCCAGTCGGACCGCGCGGGCTCCGAGCAGCGCGCCACGCAGCCCGCGCCCATTCCTAACGTCACCGACATCAATTTCTTTAGTGACACCGAGGTTCATGTTGCAACACTTAGGTAACTATTACACAATGTTACATTATTGATCTCGTGTCATTCGCGCGATTCACGAAAGTTGACATTGTTTGAGTAAGATGTGTTCCACCATGCCCGTTGTTGAGCGAGTCGCCTCATTTCAGTGAAGAGATGTCCAACCTCAAGCTGAACGGCGACAACCGCATCCCGCTGGCGTTGTCCGACACAGCGTTTGAGGTGCACGCCGCCCCCAGAAACGCGTAATAATCAATAATGAATAACATCCGTTCACTCACACGCTTGCAATAAGCACGACCCAGTTCATCGTATTCGTATTATTAGTTCAATAGTTTCTGTTAATACCTAAACGAATTGTATCTCCTACTGAGACCAATCAGCGTTGTAGTTAGGGTAAGTTGTACGCAATCACTCGCTTGTCGTAAAGTTATCGTAGTGCACCGCTCGATAGCTAACAATCTGACGTTGTGTTCATTAAATATTTATGTTCGCACTTTGTCGTGCTTACTACTCCGCCACCACAGAAGACATACATCCTTTAAATCACTTTATATTTTTCTTAAAGTATAGTGGTAGTAGAAAACTTGTATTTAGATTAGGGTTCACTGATATAATCAGTGAATATTTATTAACAAAACTATATATTTAGCCGCTTCAAAGTTACTATGTGACAAAAAACAACAATTTGGATTATTTTTCGCGAAATGACAATTTAATGAAAAGTTTCAGGGATTCACCAAATAACGTTAGTATGGTTAGCTTTTTATTGAAATTTATACCTTATATCCAAAATATAGGGTTTATAGTAGGTTCCGTAAATATAAGGTATTCATATTCGTTTATTTGCATTCCACAAGGTATAAAGATGTTCACAAAAGGCTTATAGCTAAGAGCCGTTGTACCCCGTCCGGGGTACAGCAAAATTATAGTTATACATATTTATTAAAAATCTAAATCATAGAAACAAAAATCAAAATAAAATTCTAAATGAAAACTAAAAAAATGTAATGTGTGTTGTTTATGGACCTGGTCTGAAATAAATTTTTTTTTTTTTTTATTAAAAAATTATGGTCACATAAAAAAGTTAATAACATAAATAAATCTATTATAAGGGTAAGCAGGTAGCTATTTTCTTAAAATACAATTTTTACATATAGATATATTTACTTAGGTAATATAATAGGTAACACTAACACTTATTTAATAGATCACAAATAAAAGAGATCAGTTTTACGTGTATCACAATTAGAGATTCAGTAGGTAACATTTTATAATTTACTTATTGTGTATTTAGAAGTCATGTTGTGTTTAAGAATGTATTTATTGCAATTGTAGTCTTTCATTTAAGTATTTGTTTATACTATAATAGCTTTTTTTAATTCCCCTATATTTAATCATTTTCAATTTTATGGGAATCCCCTGAAGCGTTCGAAAGATTATTTAAATAATGTTACTTATAATTGTATTTTTGTTAAGTGTTGTTTTAGTAAACTGATTATTATTTATCAAAGACTAATTTTTTATTACTTATAATAAAACCGTCAAATAATCAAACACAAACTTATATTTTGCACTAAAACACATGGAAACAACTTACAAAAAGGAAATCGCGGCATTTTTTATACGGTATATATCGGATTTTTATGAACCCTGTTAAATAGTTTGTTGCTATGACTAATTTCAAACAAATAATTCTATTTTTATTCCAAAAAGATAATATACTTGATCAAGGCATAGCAATAGACAGGTAATAATAACGTGTTTTCGTCGCATTGTGTCGATACGGGTGATATTAATCGAAGGGTTTAATTTAAGATATGAGTCAGGGTGGACATGAGTCACTAACTCGTAATTAATTGGGTATTCTAAAGTCTAAAGTACATTCCTCTGTATCCAAGTCCCTCGTATGCAATATGATTATTTAAAAATTGGATGGCCTCGATTTGCACTTACGTGTTAACATTATTATAACAGAGCGATGCTTGGCTAATTAATAGCAGAATCTATATCTATACTTATAATAAATCTGTAAAAGTGAAAATTCTGTACATTGAAAATATCAAAAAAATAAATGGCAGGGGGTGTTACTAGACCGACACCGAACCCAAAAATGTGATTAAAAAAATTTTTGTCTGTCTGTCTGTCTGTCGGTCTGTCTGTCTGTCTGTCTGTCTGTCTGTTTGTTCAGGCATCACGCAAAAACTACCGGTTCGATTACGATGAAACTTGGTATAATTATTCTTTAATATCCTGGGCACCACACTGGGTACTTTTTATCCCGGAAAAGTATATACAATAAAAAACAAACTTAATTTTGCGGTTCGATCCCTAGACCGATTACTGTACCAACCGCAAATAATAAGTTTGTCGTAGGTTACGTCACCCGCAGTATTATCTGTGCGACCTTTTTATTCCTTTTAGTTTTTAGAGTTATTTAGGTTTAATTTTATAAGTCGTAGGTATAGATTTTAATTTTATAGTATAGGTAGTATATTTGTTAGTGTACGTAGTGACCGTAGGTTATTTTATAATACTGTTAGGTAGGATTAGTCATTTTTATAGATATTAGTTTTTAGGGATTTTGCTTATTTATTGAGTTTAGATTAGTTATCATCAGAAATAGGTTTATTTAGGTAGGTTATTTTTTTTAAATTAGGTAGGTACTTAGGTAAAGATATCATATAGATACCCTCTTAATCACCACTAATGAGACACAATTGGTTTTCTATTGTAATTAGCCACAAAGGGCCCGCGAGATGGATGGCATCCTGGGAAGCACATACATTTTATCCTGTTAGCACGTTCCCGTGGGATAATTTCCGACATCCACGCGGGCGAAGCCGCGGGCAGAAGCTAGTACAAAATAAAAACTTATCTCAATTACGGCCTGAATTTATTTTAATTCCTTGCCTAGTTGCCTACGCATCCGGCATGTTTCCTGACTAAAGAGCATTTGTTAGTAGCGAGGTTATGTTAGAGCCTCTTCGTTCTGAAGTGGGTTGCAACTGTCGGTGTAACCTAATTACTTTTGGTGCAACAGAGGTTCGCGCAGCGGCACGCCGGTGCAGTCGGACACGGAGGTGGAGCTGGCGGGGCGGCAGGGGGACAAGTCGTCGCAGTCGTGGCGCTGGGGCGAGCTGCCCGAGCCGCCCGTGCGCGGCGCCGCGTCGCCGCCCGCGCACGCGGCCGCGAGCCCGGCGCCCGCGTCGCCCGCCGAGCCGCTGAGCTCGGACGAGGAGCGGCCCAGCCGGCGCGGCGTGCTGAGCGGCATGTTCCGCTTCATGTCCCCGCGCGACGCCGACGTGCCCGCCGAGGGCGTCTACCTAGACGATCTGGACCGAGGCCAGGTCGACCCTGATCTCTATTTCCCGAAGCACAACGCTGACAGATATCGATCTGGTGAGATCATTTGTAAGTTCTATATCTGTGGCTTGGGACAAGCAGTGCCAAGGGCGTTTTTGTCGTATTAAGTATTTGTGTTGCAAAAACTGTCAAAAATTCAAAATTATTCCTCAGATAAAATTATCTGGCATTGGAAAAATCAGCCCTTAATTGTTTTGAATTATTTATGCACACCTCACATCCACAAAAATACAATTTTAATATTAACCAAATAATGACTCCTGCTACTCTTGAACCAAGCTGCGAAAATTGTCACTTTAGTATTATTACGTCAAATCCCGTTGATCCTCACAATGTCTATAACAAGCCCTCATTGCCCAGGTGTAGCAGGGGGCCCCCACCCCGCCTCGGGCCCCACGGAGGAAGAGTACGAGTCCGGTAACGGTCCGTCGCTGCCGCAATCACCCGCCTCGCTACCGCCTACTTTGGACTCCGATGACGATGAGAAGCTTCTAGCCAAGTAAGAATATACCCATCTGATAAAGAATGATAGTTGTGTTTCAAATCTACAGACAATCAGTGTGACCATTTGAGGGTCCCATATTCGTATCCTTTATCTCCTTTCGACTGTGTTATAAATAATAATAGTACCAACCTATAATTTTACTGTCCACGTGTTGTACAAAGCCCTCTTTTCGTACAGAAAAAGTTTTTCTTAAACCGGGTTGGCGATTTCAGATTTCGACTATGTAAATGGAGTTTTTATAAGTGTGTTTTCTTGCAGAGGTCAAGTAGGCGTGTACGTGCAAGAAGAGCGCGTTTCACGGGCGCTTTCGTTTGAAGAGTTCTGTGAGCGCGGCGGAGCGCTGGCGGCCGAGGGCCGGCTGGTGGTGCGCCTGGGCGGCCGCGCCATGCCGTGGCGCAGCGCGGGCCCGCTGCTGCTGTCGCTACTCGCCTACCGGCGCCCGCTGCCCAACGTGAGTCACTACTCAACTACTAATAGTTCTGTGAGCGCGGCGGAGCGCTGGCGGCCGAGGGCCGGCTGGTGGTGCGCCTGGGCGGCCGCGCCATGCCGTGGCGCAGCGCGGGCCCGCTGCTGCTGTCGCTACTCGCCTACCGGCGCCCGCTGCCCAACGTGAGTCACTACTCAACTACTAATAGTTCTGTGAGCGCGGCGGAGCGCTGGCGGCCGAGGGCCGGCTGGTGGTGCGCCTGGGCGGCCGCGCCATGCCGTGGCGCAGCGCGGGCCCGCTGCTGCTGTCGCTACTCGCCTACCGGCGCCCGCTGCCCAACGTGAGTCACTACTCAACTACTAATAGTTCTGTGAGCGCGGCGGAGCGCTGGCGGCCGAGGGCCGGCTGGTGGTGCGCCTGGGCGGCCGCGCCATGCCGTGGCGCAGCGCGGGCCCGCTGCTGCTGTCGCTACTCGCCTACCGGCGCCCGCTGCCCAACGTGAGTCACTACTCAACTACTAATAGTTCTGTGAGCGCGGCGGAGCGCTGGCGGCCGAGGGCCGGCTGGTGGTGCGCCTGGGCGGCCGCGCCATGCCGTGGCGCAGCGCGGGCCCGCTGCTGCTGTCGCTACTCGCCTACCGGCGCCCGCTGCCCAACGTGAGTCACTACTCAACTACTAATAGTTCTGTGAGCGCGGCGGAGCGCTGGCGGCCGAGGGCCGGCTGGTGGTGCGCCTGGGCGGCCGCGCCATGCCGTGGCGCAGCGCGGGCCCGCTGCTGCTGTCGCTACTCGCCTACCGGCGCCCGCTGCCCAACGTGAGTCACTACTCAACTACTAATAGTTCTGTGAGCGCGGCGGAGCGCTGGCGGCCGAGGGCCGGCTGGTGGTGCGCCTGGGCGGCCGCGCCATGCCGTGGCGCAGCGCGGGCCCGCTGCTGCTGTCGCTACTCGCCTACCGGCGCCCGCTGCCCAACGTGAGTCACTACTCAACTACTAATAGTTCTGTGAGCGCGGCGGAGCGCTGGCGGCCGAGGGCCGGCTGGTGGTGCGCCTGGGCGGCCGCGCCATGCCGTGGCGCAGCGCGGGCCCGCTGCTGCTGTCGCTACTCGCCTACCGGCGCCCGCTGCCCAACGTGAGTCACTACTCAACTACTAATAGTTCTGTGAGCGCGGCGGAGCGCTGGCGGCCGAGGGCCGGCTGGTGGTGCGCCTGGGCGGCCGCGCCATGCCGTGGCGCAGCGCGGGCCCGCTGCTGCTGTCGCTACTCGCCTACCGGCGCCCGCTGCCCAACGTGAGTCACTACTCAACTACTAATAGTTCTGTGAGCGCGGCGGAGCGCTGGCGGCCGAGGGCCGGCTGGTGGTGCGCCTGGGCGGCCGCGCCATGCCGTGGCGCAGCGCGGGCCCGCTGCTGCTGTCGCTACTCGCCTACCGGCGCCCGCTGCCCAACGTGAGTCACTACTCAACTACTAATAGTTCTGTGAGCGCGGCGGAGCGCTGGCGGCCGAGGGCCGGCTGGTGGTGCGCCTGGGCGGCCGCGCCATGCCGTGGCGCAGCGCGGGCCCGCTGCTGCTGTCGCTACTCGCCTACCGGCGCCCGCTGCCCAACGTGAGTCACTACTCAACTACTAATAGTTCTGTGAGCGCGGCGGAGCGCTGGCGGCCGAGGGCCGGCTGGTGGTGCGCCTGGGCGGCCGCGCCATGCCGTGGCGCAGCGCGGGCCCGCTGCTGCTGTCGCTACTCGCCTACCGGCGCCCGCTGCCCAACGTGAGTCACTACTCAACTACTAATAGTTCTGTGAGCGCGGCGGAGCGCTGGCGGCCGAGGGCCGGCTGGTGGTGCGCCTGGGCGGCCGCGCCATGCCGTGGCGCAGCGCGGGCCCGCTGCTGCTGTCGCTACTCGCCTACCGGCGCCCGCTGCCCAACGTGAGTCACTACTCAACTACTAATAGTTCTGTGAGCGCGGCGGAGCGCTGGCGGCCGAGGGCCGGCTGGTGGTGCGCCTGGGCGGCCGCGCCATGCCGTGGCGCAGCGCGGGCCCGCTGCTGCTGTCGCTACTCGCCTACCGGCGCCCGCTGCCCAACGTGAGTCACTACTCAACTACTAATAGTTCTGTGAGCGCGGCGGAGCGCTGGCGGCCGAGGGCCGGCTGGTGGTGCGCCTGGGCGGCCGCGCCATGCCGTGGCGCAGCGCGGGCCCGCTGCTGCTGTCGCTACTCGCCTACCGGCGCCCGCTGCCCAACGTGAGTCACTACTCAACTACTAATAGTTCTGTGAGCGCGGCGGAGCGCTGGCGGCCGAGGGCCGGCTGGTGGTGCGCCTGGGCGGCCGCGCCATGCCGTGGCGCAGCGCGGGCCCGCTGCTGCTATCGCTACTCGCCTACCGGCGCCCGCTGCCCAACGTGAGTCACTACTCAACTACTAGTAGTTCTGTTGAAATACTCAAGTTCGTGTTCCGGAACTCCCAAAACTCAATGTTTCTAAAAAATTCTATCGCAACCGTAACTTTTTGAATACAAAATCTCTTTTCTACTTGCAGCGTGTACTCGAATCCCTAGAGAAGAACGAGAAGGACGAGTCTCAGTCGCGTGCGTCGGACAGCACGGCCAAGCCGCGCGGCTACTCGTGGTGGAGCTGGCGCCGCTCTACGTCAGACGCCAAGCAGTGAGTGACACTATGTTGTACTTTAGATAAGTACCCGTTCACATTGGAAGGGACAAGACAAGAGTCTTCATCTTATGACATTTTGTCCGAACGCTGACGCCAAGCAGTGACATCATAAGCAGGACACTGCGTCAGTTTAGCGTGTTTATAGCCTTTTCATACGACTGTTTAATAGGAATTTGAATTGACAGACAAGTTAAAAGTAGCTTATCGTTTCAAGGCGACAGGACAAACTATTATAATATGAAACTTATCTTACTTCATATTTTAATTTCACCTGCATATTTCAGCACCGAATCTTCGCCTCCCAAAGACGACGTCATGCCAAAAGAAACCGTGGCACAAATTGAGATGGCAACGGAACCTAAAACTGTGACCATTCGTGAGCCACTCGAGAAGCAGAACTCCGTGGAGGAGAAACCAGATGAAGCTAGAGAATTAGATATGGTTGAAGAGATGGACCCCAGAGAGTTCCTTGAAGACGGGCCGCAATCACTACCACAGATTATCGAAACTCAAGATCAAGGTAACTTTTGCATACATAAAAATTTTTTTTCAAGCCTGCTTTTGAATGATACATTCTATCATTATGATTTCTCTGTTCACAGTGGACCGACATGATCACAGCTCGTCTGATTCCGATCAAGATGGGCCAGTCAAGAGGTCTGGTCGCAGACATTCATCCTTTAGGAAAACTTTACGACTGTCTTCGGAACAAATTGTACGTTCACTTTACTACATATAAATGTAGAAAGAAAATTTATGTCTATGATAGTTTCAAAATTCTAATTTATTCTTCTTCGTTGTCGCTGGCACGACTGTATTTTAGATCTTGTTGGCCCAAAACTATGCCACTTCCACGGCGTCGTCGGTGGCAGCGCAGAGGTCACTTTGACTGCATGTTTTGAGACACAGAGGGCAGGATATCTAATATACTATGTTTGTTTTACAGAAAAACCTCAACCTCCGCGAAGGCATGAATGAAATGGTGTTCAGTGTGACAACAGCGTATCAGGGCACGACGCGATGCAAATGTAACGTGTTCAAATGGCGATACGACGATAAGATTGTCATCTCGGATATCGACGGGACAATCACCAAGTATGACGCATTTTGAAATCATATTTTTAGCACTAAAAATAAAATAAAAAGTAAAATAAACTAAAAATAAAAAGTAAGGAAAAAGATTATTCTAGATTAGATAAAGTTAATATGTTATTATAGTAATTTCAAATGATTCCTTGTTCAGATCTGATGTGCTGGGACACATCTTCCCACTGGTGGGAAAGGATTGGGCGCAGTCAGGAGTTGCCCAACTATTTACTAAAATCAAGAATAATGGCTACCAGTTATTGTACTTATCTGCGAGAGCTATCGGACAAGCAAGGGTGAGTACTACAAAAAAATATTGTTCGAGGATAATTCTGTTATATCAGTCTTGACACTGTTCCTGTTCATCATTTATCAAAGAACAAAGTAACATTGTGTGACGTCCAGAGATGTTAGAATTGCGCAAAATATAAGGTTCCGGCATCTGGACGACCTTGGTTTGGCTTTACAGCACCTTTATTTCGTAGCAGTAAGGGCGATTTTTCGTAGTAGGAACGTGACACACGGTCTTTGTTGAATATGGTTGACTTTACAGTTGAATAAAACCTTATTGGCAAATCTGAAATGTTAACGCAGACCATTTCTCCGACCCCTCACATCCTCAATGAATAATAATGAAATTCTTTCGCCAGGTAACCCGCGAGTACCTCCGCTCAATCAGACAGGGCGAGGTGTGTCTTCCGGATGGTCCCCTACTCCTTAACCCCACGTCACTATTGCGCGCTTTCCATCGCGAAGTCATCGAGAAGAAGCCTGAAGAGTTCAAGATCCAGTGCCTCGCCGATATCAAGGCGCTGTTCCCGCAAGGCTCGAACCCCTTCTATGCAGGCTATGGCAACAGAGTAAATGTGAGTGTCAAATTGTGGAAGATACATCAGAGGCTAATTCCCGTAAAAACGTTCCAAATCTCATCTCAGCTACAATCAATGTCAATAACATGACAAAAATGTATGAATAGAAGGCGGACGTTCTTAAAAATACGGAAAATGCCCCTCTAAAATATTGTCTTATATAATCATTGACACTTCCACACACTCGCCTTGTGGATTAATCACATTTTTTATGATACAGGAAATGATAAAAATATTTTTTTTTATCTGCAGGACGTATGCGCATATCAAGCAGTTGGCATTCCGATCGTGAGAATTTTCACTATCAATTATAAGGGTGAACTTAAACATGAACTGACTCAGACATTCCAATCTACGTAAGTATTCTCTCACTAATGTAAGCTTTCCGTCACGTTCTGTTTCACGTTGCCTAGTCACTAACACCATATTTTACTCACTGTACTGAGTATAATATTTTTATTTCAGTTACAACGTGCAAAGTGACATGGTCGATGATTTCTTCCCACCACAGAAAACTGAAATAGTTATTAGCTAGCGCGAGGTTTAGGTGTCCAAATTATATAAGTAGTTGTGAGATTAGCGACCACACGATATTAAGCCGGTAAGACGAATGGAATGACTTGTAAGGCTTGATCACGTTTACGGTCACACTTCATTCATTTTCAAAAACAAAATTAATACCATGTAACCAAAATTTTCTATAACGCCATAACTAGCTGAATACTAAACTATTACTGAAAAATAACTAGCGATCATCGACATGTCATCTGTCTTGTCTTTTTTTCTGTGTTGGTTTTTGTCTTCGGGTTTTTCTGTTTATAATATTATGTTCATGATGCTGTGGATTCTTCTGGGGTTTTTTTTTATAATAATCTTAACCTTTCTCGCACAAAATTCTTCTAACTCGATTATGTTCATACATAAACAAATCCGTCAGGATACAACAAATCGCGTCAAAAATGGATGATCATTGTGTTTGTCTACCAATCTCTGTATGTGTAAATGCGCTAGATGTATGTGAATGTAAAATAACTACACTTCTACCTTGATCTTATTGAAGACTGATATTTTTGTTACTTTCACACTGAACAAGCGAACAATTAAGAAATTGTATCACCCTTTCTAATGATTCTTTGAGCATGGAAACAATTTCACCGTGGTATCTTAGCCAGCAGTGTTTCACTACTACAATCGCCAATGAGAATTATTGTGGGTCCCTAAAGAGTAGGGGAACAAGAAGCATTTTGCGATTAAACAGGGAAGTTCTTATCTGGGTATCCAAATGAGAACCTATGTGACAAGAAATTAAAGATGATAATGTTTTTCAAAAGATTTATGAATGCGTAAAAAACTGCTAAATCCTTCGAGTATTTGCGCAAGCATGATTGTAACAACACGACTGTTTCCTCTGCAGATATTCGCACATGTCGGTGCTGGTGGACCAGGTGTTCCCGCCGGCGCAGTGCGAACCCAGCGACGAGTTCTCGCAGACCGTGTTCTGGCGCGAGCCGCTCCAAGATGTCCAGTTGCCTCCCATATCCCCACCGCCACCCAAACATCATTGATCAAATGATGACCTACTTTTTACACATCTACAATATCTTTTCCAACTCTAAACTATATCGCTTCTTTTATTCCTATTTTGAACGTAATATTCAATTACATCAACGGGCCTAACTCGGCTTTGCTTGCCACAGTGTACGGTAAATGGAAAGGCAAACACTTGAAACTAGGTTATTCCATAATTTAACTAGAGTGTCGCGTAAACTTAGCTGGAATGATAGTTTCATTTGGGCTGCTTTAGATATAGGATGTTTATAGTTTCTTACGCCGTTAGTGAAAATATAGAGATAACTAAATGTAGTAAATACCAAAAACAATATGAAATGCTTAACTTGTAGTTTCTCGTGTGTGTTACGTACGTTTGATTGTTGTCCTGTGATGTGTCTAGCGGAATATTGTTTTGGAAAGTCTTATTTACTTTTTGCAGTAATGTATGACTTGATGAGGGTGATTAATATGATTTATAATAATTAATTCTCTGCGAAGACTGTGTATACATTATGGTAAATGGTTTGCAGATTTAGGTTACAAGGAATCAAGTTAAGTTTTGGTTTCGTCGATTATGTAAGCTGTGATGTCGTCGACTGATAACGATGCTTTATTTTTATACTGTGATTACCTATTTGTACGTGCTAAGTTATATTTGTTTTAAAGCAATACACATTCGTAAAATGCAGAGGCTTAGCTTCTGATAGATTTATTATATTCTTTGTAATCAACACTTCTAATGATTTTGAAACATTGATTTGTAATAGGTAGTTAATATTATGTCGAATTAGAATTTGGTATATTTTTTAAAATAATTTATTGTTGTTTCTGTAATTGTTTCAATAAATATTTTCAGAAATAACTAAATATTGTTTTAATTGTCTTGTTTATTTCAGTCGTCATTATAATTATCTATGCCAATAATTAAGTGCATGGCATGTCTGCGGCTTATCACCACGTTCTAATCATTTTCACGTGCACAAGGTTTAGGTACATGCACTGTGCACGTGCGCCCCTACATGCGTAATCTTTGTGTTGTCGGCCAATAGATTAAGATACTGCCGACGTTGGTCTCTGGCCGCTGCGGCCCAAATAGCCCCATATAATAAAAAAGGCTTTTATTTCCAGTTTTACAGATTAACATAAAGAATGTTATATCTATCTTTATACTTAGTTAATAAGGAATTAGGAAAATAGAGAAATTATTTAACATCTAGTTATGTAACCTAAATTTTCTTAGTGTATACCTAATTATTATTAATAAAAAGCCTCTTATTACCAGTTAAATGGTCGTAAGTACTATCGCCAAAATCTATATCTGACCACCGTAAGGACTTTTCCTGCTTGTAGCACATACCTATTAGTCGACCTTAAATCTTTCGTGTTACTTACGGACGCAGCTGTGGCTATCATGTGCACGGGATTTTGTTTTCAAAATGGTCAGATATATGTTTTGGCGGGTACGTATTAAAATCCCGTTTCATAATAACTATGGACTGAAATACCGACGTCCAAAACAACGAAATTCAATATACCGAAAGTTTTAAATGCCGATAGCCGTTATATCGAAACAAAAAATCTGATGTCCAAATGCCCGAAAGGATGAAACCCCGAATGGACGAAATACCGATGGATGAAATCCCAAAGAGCGGCGACGTAGTTCCCGCGATTACTCGCTCGGCTCGTGCGTTGTGTGGTCACAGTTCTAACCTAACCTAAACTAGCTGTTTCGATGTAAAAAAGCGTGTTACGCATGCGGGCGGGTACTTCTGTACCCGCCCGCATGCGTAACACGTCCATATTTTTAAATGTAAAACCAAACATTTTTCATAATTACTTACACGGTGTCGTTGTTTTTTAATAGTTAAAAATATGTTTCTGTACCCGCATGCGTGACACGCATAGTTATATCTTTTTTACATCGAAACGGCTAGGTTAGGTTAGAACAAAGACATTAAATTATTTACTCTTAAATCTCTTTGGGTTAGAACTGTGACCACACAACGCACCAGCCAAGCGAGCGTAGCGAGCGGTGCCGCGGCAGCGGCCGGCGAGTGCCAGAAACATATTTTTGAATGTAAAACCAAACATTTTAAGCATTCGATATTTTAATTACTCGGCATTTCAATCTTAGACATTTTAAGGACGCTTTTACATTTTTCTACAAATAACAGTGCTTTTCAGGTACCATTTTAACGTATAAGCAATCACAAATGTTAACATATCATAGTCTTATTTTAAAGGTAATACAGGATAATTTTTTATTCAGTGCGTAAATTTTTACAGGGTGTTCTACCCATGAATATGAACAACATTCACTATGGGACCATCTCTGAAATCACGAAAAAAAAATCAGCAGATTCATACATTTTGGTCGAGTAGGTATTGAACTTTTATAAGAAACAGCTGATTTTTTTTTGTGATTTCAGAGATGGTCCCATAGTGAAAGTTGTTCATATTCATGGGTAGAACACCCTGTGAAAATTTACGCACTGAATAAAAAATTATCCTGTATATTCATCTCCACATTGGCATTACAAAAATTGTATGACGTCATACAAAATTTTCGCACAAATACGTTTTTCCCTACTCAATAATCGCAGAAAATTTAAAAAATAGGTGTCCGAATAGGTACCAGTTTAGATAAATTTACAGCATATTTTATCTTCAAAATTATAATTAATTGCGGTATATATAGTCCTTTATAGATTTAGCTAATTGTTTTGTATATAAATCAATATATTTTTCAATTATTAGCTAAAATAAAAACACTTACAGACTTCTTCATACATTTTGCACTCACGGTTCATCATTCCGCGCTCAGAAGCGCTCATGGAAGGACGGGTATATCGCTCTCTCGCAAAAAATAAATACGATAAAAGTAATAGAAAAAGATTGTTGTGTGAGTACCGTCGTTGGTTATCGTGATCGGAAGGAGTTGATACTTTTGGACTGAAATAAAAGTAAGTACGAGTTTCATACTTAAATTATTTTTATTTTGTAAGTATAAAAAAATATTGTTATGTTGTGTAAGATCGGGATTTGGATGGGTGGGGTTAAGCAGCTGTGGACAAGGTTGAGAAATGGATTGGTTTAAGGAGCTCTTAGTAAGGTTAGGATTTGGATGGCTAAGGTCAACCTGTCGGCGGTGAGGTCTGGAAGTGGATGGGCGGGAGGAGAGTTATGATTTTAACCGGTTTGTATGTAGTTATGTATGTATGACCAATGTGCGGTCAAAACCAAGACTATGACAAAAAGTGGTCATTTCATGGTTTTTGGGGTTGCTAATATCGAAAATGGGGTCAAAACCAAAATCCAAGATGGCGCCGATAAAAATTTTACAACTTTTCGTCATGGGTCTCATTTTTATGGTTTTTGGGGTCGCTAATAACGGATATAGGATCAAAACCAAAATCCAAAATGGCGCCGACGAAAATTTGTCAGTTTTTCGTCATGGGTGTCATTTTCACGGTTTTTTGGTTAGCTAATAACGAATATGGGGTCAAAACCAAAATCCAAGATGGCGCCTACAAAAATTAGACATCTTTTCGTCATAGGTGTAATTTTCATGGTTTTTGGGGTAGCTAATAACGAATATGGGGTCAAAACCAAAATCCAAGATGGCACCGACAAAAACTTGGCCACTTTTCGTCATGGGTGTCAATTTCATAAATATGGCATGGTAGATGTCACAAATAGCGTTTGACAAAAAAGACAGGCCTTGGCAGCGGAACTTTGTAATTTGTACTTTAAGAGCTCTGCCACCAAGTGTAGCATTTAGTTTTTATGTAGGTTATTTTGTTAATATATTTATCTTTATTTTTTAGATGCCCCGTATTCGGAAATTTGGATATAGACCAAAAAAATCTACAAACGTAGCAATAAGCTGGTGTACTTTTGTAACATGCCTTTATTAAATATATTATAGATTTTTACTACTTCCGTGTGTTTTAATTTTCAACAAAAATGCTGAGCCTACACCACAGTCACAAAGAAGATCATTCGGGAGTGGAGATTTATTTTACCAAAAATTTTAACTAAATGCCCAGGCTAGTACCTATGTCATAACTCATTAGCTCACTATGTAATACTCGTAAAATTTTAGATAATAATATTTTATATGTTCCATGTAATAGCAATATCGATGGTCGTTTTTAATCCTTATGAACGGAAATTGTTTTATTTTAAGTACCTACTTATTTCACATAGCGTGCTTTACAAAATGAAAATTAATTTTCTTTTCGGAAGTCGGTGTCGGTATCTATTGTTTTTTGTTTTTCGACACAGGACAGTTTTTTTCCTTTTAGTTTTGGTTGGTACTCCATATTGGGTGTTGACATCTGTTTTCCCGCTAAAACCGAAACAGTCATTAAAACTTTCTCACAAAAAATAAAACAGTCTTCCAAAAAAAAAAATCACCACAAAGTGAAAAATAACTTTGATTTCGGAAGTCGGTGTCTTTGGTTTTGTATTTTCGTTTTCTTGATGACGATACTAATAGTAACAGTTACCAAATGCATTTTCAAAGATCCAAGTAATCTTCCGGAATCAATTTCAATAAAATAAAAAAATAATATCAAGGACCAAGATTATATGTGATGTATAAAATCGAGGACTCAATGTGTGCGTACGTGTGATGTTGCTGTGTGCGACTTTAGATACCTAAATTTGAGTTCGTCGAAAATGTAACAGCGTCCTTAAGCTTA
The DNA here is from genome assembly GCA_951799955.1 of Apamea anceps. Taxonomy (NCBI): domain Eukaryota; kingdom Metazoa; phylum Arthropoda; class Insecta; order Lepidoptera; family Noctuidae; genus Apamea; species Apamea anceps. The sequence continues at coordinate 9,549,665 of OX637501.1, forward strand.
GGTATAATCATTTAAGCTTAGGGTTCCGTAGCCAGATGGCAAAAAACGGAACCCTTAGGATTCGTCATATCTGTCTGTCTGTCCGACCGTAGGTCACAGCCACTTTTTTCCGAAACTATAAGAACGATACTGTTGAAACTTGGTAAGTAGATGTATTCTGTGAACAGCATTAAGATTTTCACACAAAAATAGAAAAAAAAACACTAAATTTAAATTTTGGGGGTTCCCCATACTTAGAACTGAAACTCAACATTTTTTTTTTCATCAAACCCATTCGTGTGGGTTATTTAAGGATAGGTCTTCAAAAATGATATTGAGGTTTCTAATATCATTTTTTTCTAAACTGAATAGTTTGCGCGAGAGACACTTCCAAAGTGGTAAAATGTGTATGTGTGTGTGCCCTGTAACTTCTAAAATAAGAGAATGATAAAACTAAAAAAAAATATGATGTACAGACGCCAGCAGGTCAAGCTACCCGAAACTGTCAAATTTTCCCAATCAACCTTGAACCTTAATACTTTAGGGATAAAGTTGAAAATCTATTAAAGAAATTTGACAGATTGTAGTAGCTTGATGTGCTGGCGTCTGTACATGGTCATGTAAACTTCCACCGAAAATTGGTTTGAACGAGATCTAGTCTGTAATTTTTTTTTTAATACGTCATAAATCGTAAACAGCAATTTACCTTTCATTCAATCAACTCAACGGAACTCTTCATGGGCGAGTCCGACTCGCACTTGGCCGCTTTTTTTTATGTTTCGATACAATCGATATTTATTTAATGTTATGTTAACTATTATGTTAAGCTCCTTTTTTGGCATTGTCTTAGAGATTTTAGGCTTTGGTATGTAATTTCGGGATTTTCAACTTTGGTAATGGAACTTCGGGATTTTAAACTTCGGGATATGGAACTTCGGGATTTGAAGCTTTCGGGCAAATGAACTTTCGGGATTTAAAACTTTCGACCAAACAATTTTTCGGGATTTCTTCCATAGGTATTTTAAAATACGGTCTTTTTTTCGGTATTGTAATACGTACCTGTTTTGGCGATAGTACAGACGCCAGCACATCAAGCTACTAAAATCTGTCAAATTTCTTTAATAGATTTTTAACTTTATCGCTAAAGCATTAGGTTCAAAGTTGATTGGGAAAGTTTGACAGTTTCGGGTAGCTTGATGTGCTGGCGTCTGTACATACCATAAGATTACTCAGGAGTCTCATTGCTAAATAGGTAAATTTACAACACTGGAGCTACCAGGGGGTAATAATAATAATGTAAACAGTGAACTGGATGACTTCTTGTTATAACTAATAACACTAAAGCTAAGCGCGCATTTCAGCCACGGCGGCCAGCAGCGTGCCGCATTGCAAAATTGCTCCAAACCACATTAGAAGTCGCGTCAAATTAAAATTTCAATTCGAACTGTATATATTTGAAATAACATAAAACAGAATAATTATGCTAATATAATGTCTCCAGCACCAGCAGAGGTAACTAATATTAATTGTACTAGTTATAATCACTAAGGATCTCATTATAAACAAACTGTTATTTTTAAGTTCTTATGAGAAATACTTAAAGTTATTTATACCTGTTTCCAGTCCAGTGCAATAAGGCTTGCGCACATTTAGGGGCGCCCTAAACTTACGGCTACGGTTTCCTAGAAACCGGCACCCTAATTGCGTAACACACGATCAGTCGGAATCTGAATCATTTTGAAGCAAATTGCTAATCCACTGCTTCATAAGTTCGAAAAATTTGTCTGCTCAACACGTAAATAACGCAATGAATGTTGTTGAACTGTCCTAATGAAACCGATTCCGATTGATCGTGTGTTACGCAATTAGGGTGCTGTTCCGTCATATTATAACGGCTGCCATGAAAATCTGTCATTTCCACCATTATTTAACATATCAAACCCCGCTTAGTCACGCGAAAAAGTGTCCTTACTGAGAAGAATGAACTCGCACATTATTAAATAAGGTTTCCATGACAAGCCAACATTTTCATGACAGCCGTTACTACGGCCGTTAAGTGCGGCCACCGTCCTTCTAGGGAACCGTAGCTTTAGCCTAAAAGCTTTGTTTTCCTAGGAAAGCAGCTCCGTCATATATTGGCCGTCATGAAAATCTGTCAGTCACACCAGTATTTAACATTTAAGTCAACCCCGCTCCCTAAAGATATAAATCGCTAGATTTACTCTCACCGTACTGAGCTCAGGCGAAAGAGAGCCCAGAGTGCATACTGGGGGCTTACCACCAGCTCTTATAGCAGGGCAGAAGTTGAACTGCACTGCTTTTTTGTACTTGGTCATAGTACAGACGCCAGCAGGTCAAGCTACCCGAAACTGTAAAATTTTCGCAATCAACCTTGAACTTAATGCTTTAATAATAAAGTTGAAAATCTATTAAAGAAATTTGACAGATTGTAGTAGCTTGATGTGCTGGCGTCTGTACAAAAAAGCAGTGCAGTTTAACTTTTACCCTGCTATAAGAGCTGGTGGTAGCTATGGTAAGCCCCCTGATAAGAGTGACCTCACACATGATTAAATAGTTTCCATGACAATCAAGACATTGTTTCAGCGGTGTCAGAACGAAACAGAAACGCGACTTTTGACGCGGAAGGAAGAGCGTATCTCACAATTTAAATCTTTGCCGTTGTCATTATCTTCATGACAGCCGTTAGGCTAAGTTCAGATGAACGCGCGGCGACGCGCGCTGCCGCGCGATTCACCTGTTCAGATGGCGGCGGCTTGCGCGCGACGACAGTGTAGCGTGAACATTCAGTGAGAATGGACGTGGAGGAGGCAATTTGCTTGTGGGTTTTTTTACCGCAAACTGCGACGTCGCCGTCGAAAGCAAAGACGATACTGGGTGCACCCTATTTTAAGTCAAAGACTTTTTTAAAGCCTGTTTGTGACTTTATATCCCACAATAAGAATACACGAAGATCGATTTTTCAACTATTTTAAGATGTCGATTGCATCCTTTGACTTTTTGTATGATTGCGTTGAAAATAGTGCTCCGAGTTAAGGTTCCAAATGGCATCTCTTTTGTCAATTAGTAAATCAATTGATATTTCGTCGCTCCTTGCGTCCGTCCACCTCAAACCGCGCGGGTCTGAATGAACAGGTCGATACAGGAGTGTAGATCTTAAACCGCGTGTCACCGCGCGGCGACGCGCGGGTCATGATCTTGCGCGCGGTGCATGCATGGCGTGCGGGCACGCGCGGTCATGTACAGACGCCTGCAGGTCAACCTACCCGAAACTGTCAGATTTTCCCAATCAACCTTGAACCTAATGCTTTAGCAATAGAGTCGAAAATCTATTAAAGAAATCTGACAGATTGTAGTAGCTTGATGTGCTGGCGTCTGTACATAACAACATTGATTTGTTACAATCTTAAACCGCGCGCCGAGCCAACCGCGCGCATCGCGCGTTCATCTGAACTTAGCCTTACTGTGATGCACTGCGGTCACCGCTTTTTAACCGACGAAAAAAACGGAGGAGGTTCTCAAGTCGACGCGTACATACCTATATATATTTTTTTTATGTATGACCACGCATTACTTTTTACAGAGTAGTCCGATTTTGATAATTCTTTTTTTATTGGAAAGAGTTAAGGGTACCCCAAGGTTGGTCCCATATAAATTTGGAAAAAAATTTCAACCCTAAGGGTGGGAAAATAGGGGTGCATTTATTGTTCACTCACAGATTTGATTGCAGAGTTGTGTATTAGTACTCTACTCAGTGCCACATATGCCTGCCCTTTGGAAAACAATTAGTGAACACAAAAAATTGACCACCAGATTGAACCTGAACCTTGATTGGTTGATTGTACAGACAACAGCAGGTCAAGTTACCCGAAACTGTCAAATTTTCCCAATCAACCTTGAACCTTAATACTTTAGCGATTAAGTTAAAGATCTATTAAAGAAATTTGACAGATTGTAGTAGCTTGATGTACTGGCGTCTGTACCTTCCAGGGACTACGGGAGGGACCACAGGTCACACACGCCTCTAGGCACTATATTTTTTCCCGGCTATAATGTTCTGTGTCTTTTTCACCTGGAGGCTGCTACACCCAGAGTGGGCATACAAATTGCATTTTGAAGGTAAAGAAAGTACCTAATGAACATGAAAGGTCAATAGCCAACCCAGTAGTAATTCTGTTTTTATAGAGGTAGAGCAGAAATGAAACAGAAAATTAATATGTAACATATTATATTTTTGTAAAGTCTTAAATACTATGATTCATCTTCTTCCATGGCCTTTTCTTCTTCCTCATCATCATCACCTTCACTGTCATCATCATCATCAGCAACATCCAAGTCTTTGTGAAAACCTTTCCCTTTCGTCCAGTGGCACTTTATGACAACTTTAAACTTAGCCAATTGTATTCCCAAGAGTTTTAATATGCTTGCCTGCTCTGGTGTTAATGGAACTCCTTTTTTGCAAACCTAAAAATAAAAATTAGACCAATTATTATTGTTAGTCACTAAAGTCTGTTTCTGTTAACAACTGGGTCATTCCCAGATCAATCATCATTACATAGTGAGTACCTTTTATCTTAAAACCTTTATAAAAGTTCTTTTTTACCTAACTGCAGCAGAGCCCCCAAAAGGAGGGTAATGTTTTTGGTTGGTATGAATGTACGTTTGTCTGTCTCAATGTTCTCTCTTAGAAATGCTGTTTGTTTGTTGGTAAGCTCATCACTTGAGAATGACTGGACAGATTTGGGTATTTTTTTAAGTAATTGTACATACATTCAAATAAGGTTTTTAGGGAAAGAATAATTGGAATATTTGTCCAAAAAATTGGAAAAAACCGAAAGTGTTTTTGTCTATGGGATTTTTGTATTTATAGGGACAGGATGTCTGTCAGATCAGCTAGTAAATAATAAAACCAATTTGAGTGTGAAAGAATGAACTAAGGGAAAGTTGTGTTGTCCCCCAATCTACTTCATAAGAGTCTGAAAAGAGAGAGAGTAAGGAGTTTTTGTCTCTTCACAATTTAAAAAGTGATAGTTGCTACTACTTTCACATACCTGATATTCTTTGATAAGATTTACAACACCTCTTTCTAGCGACGTGGGCAGACCGAGTCGCCTCAAATGAGGTTCTATTGTGTGGGAGAAGTCTGCAAGGGGTCCTTGTGGGAGTATCACATCTTTAGTAGCTATGAAACCAGCACGAGCATATTCTGCATCACGGAATTCATTGAACCATTCCAAAACCTCAGGTACATCCTTGTTTGTCATCAGTAAGCCACATTGACCCTTTAATCTCTTAGACAGCTGTAAAGTGATAACAAAATGTTTAAAAAATAATTTTATTTAAATATTCAAACAGGATGCAACATTATTAACGTAAGTTGAAAATTTACCAGATTCAATTGCTCTTCTACTTCATCACTCTTAGTCCTTCCAAGTGCAACAGCCATGACTTTATTTTTACCAAAAAAGAATCTAGAGTCTTTCCACTCATTGCGCAAGTCTTTCAATTTTGTGTTGCGCATGTTATCGACAGTGAATAGAAATATGTGTTCATATTTAGAAAGAGAATTCCTTATTTCTTCTATTATTTTCTGTTTATTTAGTAATCCTTTCTTGTTTGTTTTTGTCAGAGAAACTGTAATTATAAAGGAAATTTAATTTATATGTGTTTGAATGAAATTAAGAAATGTTAAATTGCAACTTCTAAATAAATGGGAATAGGCTTGTATATGGTATTAATACAAAACTGGCGAAATGTGAGTGTACTAAGGTACACCTCGGCCTAACCCTTCGGGGATTACAGACGTGATGTTGTTTCAAAATATATGATCCGAACATGTATACAGAGCAGAATGTATTGTATAGTTTTGTTGTTACAAGTATTACACAAATCATATTATCATACGAAAATTCCAGTATCGTTAACAAATGAGTTTTTGTTTTGCTATAAATCTTCAAATTAAAAATAAGCCAGCATGGTAATTGAAATGCATTTATTTTAGGTTATTTCTTACCTTTCTTATCCCTTTTTGATTTCGGCATTTTGCAGTTTTATTTTACAGCGAGTACCTTTTACATGTATTGTTGTAAACTAAATAAAAATATGAAGAAAACTATTAAAGACAGTAAATTACCACAACTTCAGCTTACTTAACCTCAAACACAATACATACAAATAAAATAACGCGTGACAGGCAGACACAGACAGGCACAGACACACTGACAGAGTACCTACATTGAATAAACAGGCTGACATTGACAGACTCGGGTAGCAGGTGACAGCCAAGCATAGCCAAGAATCATGTGTACAAAAACTATGGAATTAGTATATACTATATAGGACAACTAGAAGGAAGCTTGAAGCACCGAATACTCGATCTTGAAAGAGAAAGCTATTTTTTTTTGTAAGTATGTACCAAGGTGACGGTGATAAGATCCTACTGGAAAAGTAGGACACGGTGGAAAAGTTAAGACATAACATAATCTCACGTCTTTCCATGGGGGCAAGCAAAAACTAAAGAACGCCACCTGCTACGATCCTTACATACTCTTTTTGCTTTGAATAAGTTTATCATCACATCAGAAGGCCAATTCTCGTAAAACGTTCAAATTCTAGTCGCAATCTCATCTCGGCAACAAACAAATGTAAAAACTTGTCAAAATGTAGGGAAATTAGAGATATTTCTGACAGATTGAGACTGAGATCGACTGTGAACGTTCTTAAAATTACGAGAATTGCCCCTCAGATTATGAAAATTACCCCTCTGATCATACACGCACACCAGTTGTGAGTAGGTAGACCATTTCCATTTCCTATTTATTATGTACAGACGCCAGCACATCAAGCTACTACAATCTGTCAAATTTCTTTAATAGATTTTCAACTTTATCACTAAAATATTAAGGTTCAAGGTTGATTGGGTAAATTTGACAGTTTCGGGTAGCTTGACCTGCTGGCGTCTGTACATACACCTGACGACATATCAAGCTATAAATTTACAGTTTTAGCCTATATTGCGCAAGAGGGACACACTACCATTTTTTCCGGACGTCCATTGGTAACGTAAATGAAACTTTGTTTCAAACACATAAAATTTACAATGAAAGCAATCCAGGCAAAGAGTATAATAATAATACGGGAGTCCAGGATTTATGTGCTAAGCTCTTTAAATATATTACTTTACTCTATGGCTCTTTAACTCCATAGATTATACACTCTAAAGCGTAATATAGTTTAGCTTTTTTATTATGAGGCCAATGACAATAGAAGTCTTCATAGACTAGTAATGTTGCCCATAGATAGAACAATGAATTTTAGGCGATTTTTCAGTCTCAAATGCCATTGGAGCCTGATTTTTAGGCTAGCGAGCGTCAGTAAGTAGTAAGTACAGCCGTTTTTACCTATCTACTAAGAACGGTTGTGTGATTCATGTACTAGTCCCGGACCCCAATGAAAAAAATATTAAAATAAAAAAAGCTGGTACACGCTTAGCGCTTGAAGTAAACTACAGACTCTAAAGGCTATAAACGTACATACCAAAAACAGACATTCAAGCATCGGATCGGCATGGCAGATCGGCAGCTAGCTTGCATCTACACACTTCAATAATAAAATTGTTGGTGGCTTGGCAAGCTTATGAAGCCGGCAAGAGGGTTAAGAACTTTAATGAGCGAAAGTGAAGTTTCTTCTTCTCTTTTTAGCTTATTCTTTAGTTATAGACGACTTTGTTCACAATTATGTAGCAGGCACAGCAGCTTCTATAGTCATCCAAGGCATACCTTGGATGACTATAGAAGCTGAAAGCTGAAAATTCTGCTGCTGAGGCCATAGCCTCCGCAGCAGAATTTTAAACAAGTTCATGAAACTCTAAACACTAATTTACCTTGCGAAGTTGCGACAATAGTTTTATAAAATTGCTTAGGCCAATCTCTTATCTATTCATTCAAAAAATGCGCGCCAGAACACTGACTTCCTGTAACCACTCAAAGTGACCTATTATGTACTTGTTGCGTATTTAAATATGTTTTGTCTCTCTTTTTTACCGTAAGTGAGAAAGAGTGCGCAATAAAGTCGAAGATATCTACGTTTCGTGAATACGTCGCATCGTGCTACGCTTCCTTCATGGTAATCCAAGATGGCCGACTCGTAATGTGAACCCTGTTCCGTTTTTGTTTCCCCTCTGGCCCCGCTGCCGTCAGTGTAGTATATCGTTCACCGCAAGACAAAAACCGATATTGTGTTGTAATTTGCTGGTTTAATTACTTTTTTTCCCTTCCAACAAGTAAGTGCATTAAAATTATATTAAGTGAATGCAATTTTATGTGTCTCTCACGAAGTGTCGATGTTTAAAAATCGTTTTCTCACAAATCTGTGACTGTGACGCATAGAAGGAGTGCCCCTTGTGTAGCAGCCATTTTGCCCGAGCCGGCGACACGATTTCGCGGTGCGGTTAGACATAATTCTAAATTTTTGTAATCGGGATTTATGTTCGACACAACGGATTTACTTTTATTACGTACACTGTAATTCGTAAGGTGTAATAAGACGTTTTTTACAACGAGATCAGCCGCGTAAGTTGGTTTTTTAGCTCTTTTTACATTTTCTTCATACGTGACTGAATTATATTTTTGGATTTTTATCCAGGATCAAGGAGATTGATTGTAAACTGATGCTGTGATATATATTTTATACTATAATCCATTTAGTTCCGTTTGGAATGCGTGGGCATGTCGAACGTTGGCGTATTCATAGAGGAAACTGCGATCTCGCTAGTGCGTCGTAATTTTGCCGTGCGTAGTCATGCCGTTATCTTGGTCAATTCAATAACTATGTAATGTCATTGGACATTGGAGGTAGTCCCAGTGCGTATTTAGAGGTAATTACGGCCTACTACATATACTTGGATGACATTCCCTTCACCACTTCTTTCTAGGGATATTAATTTAAATTACGTTGTGTAACTTGGTATAGGTTGTAATTAGGTAGGTATTTGATCTAACGTTAATGTCATTACCTTCGATTTACTTACATCGCTTTTCAGATAGATAGGCACGTGCGTGACATTGAGTCGACAGCACAATGCTCTCGTGTATATCATACTAGATATATAACGTACCAATGTTATTATTACAAGGCTTATGTTAATCATTAAGTTAATAGTTTTCCTCATCCGCAGAATGTTACAGACTTTTGAATGCCTCTTTCAGGAGTTTAATTTTCTACTCTTGCATTTACTTACAAAAGTTGCTTGGGTTTTATTAGTCATGCTCATAGAAATGCTTCCGTACTGTCAGTAAAAGAAAACTGAAGCATAAAATTATTAACTACCCTCCTAGCGCTCATTATGCTAAATGAATCTACAGCTAAGTACATTTGGCTAGACTCGAGACATAACTTGGCATCTTAGTGGTGATCGAGGTTTTATCTATGGCATAAATGTGCAGGAGTCAGATCTCTAGTGATATTTTGCCATGCCAATTCTAAATCTGTACTAAGGTACTGCTATTTTAAATAAATCTCCCGTAAGATGTCAGTTGTAACTGCCATGTTTGTCATGACACATTGCCCTTCAAAGATTGACATCATGCTCAATAATGAGTGATATGTAGGTACTTACAATATTTCATCAGAAGGTGTTAACTACTAGGGTTCTCTGTAAATGGTAATATGTTCAATTTTAACTCTTAATATCTTTTTATTGTGATTTAAAACATCTTTTTTAGTTCAGCGAAACTGTATTAACATTCATTAGAATTTCAACCAAAGCCTTAGTACAAGCAACTGGCTCTGTACTTGGTAGGAAAGTCAAACTTTAATTACATAATAAAGATAGGAAAATCATACTTTAATTACATAATAAATGATTAAGTATTACATCAGCTATCTGCAAATATATGAAAATGGGTGCCTGCAGTGGTAGTGGGGGGAGGAGGCATTCCAGGGCATTCCAGGGGTCATGACCCCACCCTTACTTTATCATGAGAATTTGGTTGACTTGTTAAGCATATTGCTGCAATCTCTTGTATGGAGTGATAAGTAAAATTTTCAGAGCTACCTCCTAGGTATTTCATATATTAAAAAAAGATTTCTTACCTTTTAGAATTTAGAAGATGCAATACTAGTAATCAGAAATGTTCATGTTACACACAGTTGTAGAAAATATTTAAAAGGGCTTGACTGCAGCAGAATACATGTCCAAAAAGATTTTTAAAAAATTAAAGGACCTATAATATAGGTACTTCCTCTGTGGTCTGCTATGAAGATAGAAACAACATCAAAATATTACTTGATGGATGTTACCTTTACTTATAAAAGAAACCATTCTTGTAAATTAGGAGCTAATTATTATATTTAATTTGTAAACAACTATCTCATGACTGGTCAGAATTTTGTTGTGGGTTTTTAGTATGTCTCATTATAAGTATGTTCCATAAAGTAAGATACTTTATAAAAACTCACTTATTTATGTAATGAAATATTTACCGAAGTACATAATATGACCATTTTCTTGGCATTTTATAATGGCATAGTAACTGGAGAGTCGCGTAAAAAGCTATAGGTAGGTAGATAAGGGTAGTGTGAGGTAGGCGCCGGGCGGACGGGCGCGGTGCAGGAGGGGCGTACGCGAGGGTGAGGGGTGTGTGCAATCGTCGCGCTAGTCGTATTTCGTCTGGAGTGTTTATCCCGCGTCGCCGGATCAATACTGTTGGCGCAGTGGCGGTGACCAAGCGGCGGCGCGGCGACACGGCGCGTGCCTAGCCTGCTAGTAGCTTGAGTCTGTGAGATGCTGTCAAACCGAGCGGACGACGCGTCGATGTCGCGTTTGGCGTGAGAGGCGCTCTTTGAGCTTCGTTGAATTTTCATATTGCGCTAGTGCGCTCGCGAGCCTCTACCTAAGGTGCGACTTCCATCCATCCATGATGACAAATACCCTATAAGCGATTCGCTTCGGTGAAAGTGACGCCTAACGATTAGTCTTTCTGATGAAATTTAACTCACAGTGAATCGACATTGGCTGTCGATTCAAATAGTTTATTCGTGATTCATACTTCATTGCAGGGGCATCAGTGAAATAATCCTCTCCCATCGTCCACGATGTCCGTCGACAAGGAGGAACTGGTGCAACGCGCCAAGCTGGCGGAGCAGGCTGAACGATATGACGACATGGCGGCCGCGATGAAAGAAGTCACGGAAACCGGCGTCGAGCTGAGCAACGAGGAAAGAAACCTGCTTTCCGTTGCTTACAAAAACGTGGTGGGCGCTCGACGATCGTCATGGCGCGTCATCTCCTCCATTGAACAGAAAACCGAAGGCTCGGAAAGAAAACAACAGATGGCAAAAGAATATAGGGTTAAAGTAGAAAAGGAGCTCAGAGAAATCTGCTACGACGTTTTGGTAAGAATCCTTCTTGATTACTTATGTTTTTCAGGATTCTACTGATAACTGAGGCCAAGTCCCTCGTTACCGTGTTTGTTCATTAGATCGTGGAATTTATTCCAAACTAAGTAAGATTAACGTCAGTTGCCGCCATCCTACGCGTATGACGTCATGATATTTTCGCTTCGCCAATTTGAGGGGTGATGCAAGCGAACAGTAGCTGTGGTCATTTCCTCCGCAGTCATAACGTTTTTGTTAATCATGGGCGTTATAATGTTGGTTAGCACGTGAGAGCATGCAGGGCGCGGTGCGGAGTTTTCGCGGGCGGGGAGGGTGGGGTGACGTATTGCGCCGCGTCATTGCGCGCGCTGCTATCCCGTTTTCGTTCGTTGCCCTGTCTTCAAATCTTATGTATTCATTCTGCAATTAAACTTTTTATTTTTTAATTTTTACGATTTCAAGCTCCCTAATAAAAAAAATATTGATGTATTTTACAATTAGGATTTTTAAGATTTTTTTTTTGTTTCAGGGTTTACTTGACAAGCACCTTATTCCTAAAGCTAGTAATCCAGAAAGTAAAGTATTTTACCTTAAAATGAAGGGTGACTACTATAGGTACCTCGCAGAAGTGGCCACAGGAGAAACCAGAAATTGTAAGTACTGACACTAATGAGACTCAAGTTGTGTATGTTTAATGTTACATCAATGATTATGAGGCTTTAATATTACAAATTTATTATGTAATAGTTTCAGTAAGTTAACATCACTTTACCTTACAGCGGTTGTAGAGGATTCACAGAAAGCATACCAAGACGCTTTCGAGATCAGCAAGGCGAAAATGCAGCCCACACACCCAATAAGGCTGGGTCTGGCGTTAAATTTCTCCGTCTTCTATTATGAGATATTAAATTCACCAGACAAAGCGTGTCAGCTCGCCAAACAGGTCATTATTAGTGTCAGTTACGCATAGGCTCTGTGCTGGCTGGCACGAGAGGGAAGTGCAGGCTAGGCATATTAATGTACTCGCTTGTCCCCAGCCGTCGTGGAGGACTCGCAGAAGGCCTACCAGGAAGCATTCGACATTGCTAAAGCCAAAATGCAACCGACCCACCCCATCAGACTCGGCCTTGCGCTCAACTTTTCCGTGTTCTATTACGAGATAATCAACTCCCCTGCGCGAGCGTGCCACTTAGCTAAACAGGTTTTTTTAATCAAAGAAAAAATTTGTGTGTGATGACACAATTATAATTTACTAACTGTCAAGTTTCTTGCTAGTGCATTCTTCTCGTTCAGTTTGCATGAAGATAAAAGTAATTCAAAATTAGAAATAATCTGATAGATTAAAAAGAACCACTAATAATATATTAGCATGGCCGTGTGTAAAGCAATTAACCCTTAATCCTCGATCCAGCCAGCATCAGAGTGTTATTTATAACTCTTGTATACAGAGTTAATCTTCCCATAAAGGGAATGATAGAAAAGTTCTTGTATGTATATTTTGATATTGTCTCTCTTTTGAATAGATAAGAATTAACATTGATAATTGTTTTCGCAGGCGTTCGATGACGCGATCGCCGAATTAGACACACTGAATGAAGACTCGTACAAAGACTCGACACTGATCATGCAGTTGTTGCGAGACAACCTGACGCTGTGGACGTCAGACACGCAGGGCGATGGCGACGAGCCCGCCGAGGGCGGCGACAACTAATCTCGCGCCGCGCTCACTCCCAGCACACGCATTTGTTCTCATTGGTGTTTTATAAGAAAACGAGTAACATTCGAGAACGCCGCGCGGCGCGGGTCCTCCGCCGCTGATGCGAGCCGTCGCTTGTAAAAAAATGTTAAAAATGTCGTTCGCAGCGGACCTTCACGTTCCGTCTAAAATTAAATGTTATGTGTCATCTTTGACGGTTTTGTATTTCTGTATTTACACTGGATTACAGATATCGAGCTGACCCGATGAATATAAATATTTATAACTTAAGTTATTAAAATTACGGTTTCTTAAGTTAAAAGTGTTTTCCTTTCTATATAGAATAAAACGTAACAGCCTGGTCGGCCCCAAATTAACATTCCTTTCGCCGCATGTCCGCAGTGAAATGGAGATCATGATGGTGAATATTGTTTTAAAATTATGCTATTAGTTATTTAAAATTTGTTGAAGTGCGCCCAAAACTGACCCTATGAAGTCTAGATTTTCGTAAAATATAAATCCACCTGTATAATGGCTGTATCAAATTAGGGCACAAAAAACTTGTTAGTGTCTTTCGTGTGGTTTTGGTGATGTCCTGTCTAACATTTCCAATATTACCAAAGGAAGCCTTTCATTGTTGACATTAACCATTTTATTGTGCCCCTCACTGATTATAAATAGCATTCTGAATTTTCAGGCATTTATTAGCGAAATAGTTTTGTGATGGCCAATATTGTAACATTTCTGCTGCATTTTATCAGCCATTAATCTATTATATTTTTCATGTTTTCACCAATAAACTTTTGTATTAAATACAATTTTTAGTTTTAGAACCAATATTTAAATAAACCACCACCTAACCCCAAAAAGATGTTTGTCTAAAATTACTTGAAATTATGCAAAAAACCCTTGATATATAAATACAAGGGTAAACACGAAAAATACACACATCGACGTGTCCCAAGTTGAAAAACTTATGACACACAGAAGGTGGAGCTTGGAGATGAAGCTATGCAGTGGCAGGTTAAACTGGGCGAGATCCTGAAAAACAATTTGGGTCAATTATGCATAGCCAGTATTATTATATTAGTAGGTACCTTCATAGCTCTCTGATAACCTAGTTGAAAGTTCTTTTGAACTTTTACAGAAAACATTAAATCTAAAAAACTCGAGTTTTTTTTAAACCTTTCAGTAAACCAGGAACAAACTAATGTCTTACAATTTTAGATGAAAAATATGAAATTACAGATGCAAGAGATAAAAAAATAGGCGGTGGTTCTATTACAGATAGCAGCTGCTTGCCCTTGAGGTCAACTAAGAGGTTTTTTGATTTTGAAGGACCCAAAATCTATGGAGAGTCAAAATGGCGGGTGTACCTTAACTAATTGAATCAAACCATTTACCAAAAAAAAAAGTACAGACACCAGCACATCAAGCTACTACAATCTGTCAAATTTCTTTAATAGATTTTCAACTTTATCGCTAAAGAATTAAGGTTCAAGGTTGATTGGGAAAAGTTGACAGTTTCGGGTAGCTTGACCTGCTGGCGTCTGTACCTAAAATGTACTATTTAGTACTTACCTAGGTTTAAACAAATTGTATCTCCTTCATAACGACATTATTTCGAAATTAAGGTACACCCGCCACATTGACGTCAAGATGGCGGGTGCTCTATAATATTTTATTATTTAACTATTATTCATAAAGTATAATTACACCAAAAAAAATTGTACCTAATAAGTAGGTACCTGCAGAAAAAAAAAAACAATCAATTGGATAATTCTTGAGAAATAAAACAACTATCAAGACATGTCAAAGGACCTTTGAAAGGCGTACCACGGGCCGAAGCCAACTCGCAGAGGCCTTTTAGACAATTTTAAATGATGAGCAGTGATAGGAATAGGTAGTGCCTATTTGCCTAAACTTCGAAGAACAGAGACAAGAAACGGAGACTTCCTTAGGACTAAATTTTTTCCGGGGCATCTGTCCCGAAATTCGGGACAACACTTTTAAATACCTACGTTAAAAAAATATTTTATTTGGGCTCGATCTCAGAATACCAGATTCTCAAAATATCAGATTCTCAATATATCAGATTTCGGACAGTCGAAATCTAAATATTTATATTACTTATAAAAAAACCCAAGCTACTTTTTGCAGCAAATAAATTGCATAGTGCACATTTAGCAATAAATACTGTTTGGTTTTCCTACATTACCTATTTTGTTTTATTGACATTGTAATTTAATAACATTATTAATGATTGCATGACCAACAAAATCACAGTTACCGAGTGTATAAATGTTTTAGCAAATATAAGACGTCGTTGAAGAAAACCTGAAGTGTAGTTTTAGTTTTATTCACTTTGTTGTTTCTGTTGTTAATGTTTATTGTTATTTTTGTGCAAATAAGTAGCTATAGTTTAATTTTTGTGCAAAAAGGTAGGTACCTGAAATTTCAGTTTATTTTACTTTGTTATTTCTGTTGTTCACGATTTATTGTTATTTTGGTGCAAATGGGCACGTATTTGATTTATTCTTCTTTATTTTTACATATTATACTTATTTACCAAAAACAATTTTTCATTTAACTGTACTTCTGGTATATTGCGAATCTGGTATTCAGAGAATATGGTATTTTGAGAATCTGGTATTCTGCGATCGAGCCGTTATTTGGAATAAGTAATTCGTCTATATTTACCTAAAGTTTGCGACTAGACATAACATTTATAATTTATAACTCCATAATAATAACTTATCCTCTATGGGCTCTAAAGGAAAAATAAAACACATAGAATATTGTTGTAAGTTACAACAATATTCTATGTGTTTTTTCCGGGACAGGTGTCCCGGAAAAAAATTAGTCCTAAGGAAATCTCCGTTTCTTGTCTCTGTTCTTCGAAGTTTAGGCAAATTGGCACTACATATTCCTATCACTATGATGAGGAAGCACCAACCGACGATTATCCCTGTATGCACCATGCAAGTGCACCCAAGGACAACCCCCGGTAGATGCAGGACTATTGCAGAACAGAAAAAAAAACAATAATAATAATATCCCTGGACATTTCACACCGCGCCATCTAGTCCCAAGCTAAGCAACCTAATGCTTGTGTTAAACATGTTTAACTTATGTTTATTATTATGAATCGGCACATATATATATATATTTTAGGGATTATTATTAAATTATAAATCATTAATGTTAATAGCGCGTTAAAGTTATTACCTCTTTATTTGCGTACATACATAATGCAATTTGCGATAAGTGAATTCGGAGTTTTGGCTGTAAAATTATTAAAATCATCAAAACATTTCCATTTAGCATTCCGACGACAATGAGCCCGATAGTGACCAATATTGTGAATGTCTTTAACATCGCCGCCGCGCCGGACGGTAAACACTGTATTAGAACTTCGTATTTTGTATTATTTAATGTTATTTCCATAGGTATGTCTTTAAGACAAATTACATCGGTTTGATTCAGCTCAAAAGCTATTGTATTACTTAGGTCGTATTTTAATGTTCGTATGCCGTTGCAGTCTTTACGTCGACATTGTACAGACGCCAGCACATCAAGCTACCCGAAACTGTCAAATTTTCCCAATCCACCTTAAACCTTAATACTTTCGCGATAAAGTTGAAAATCTATTAAAGAAAGTTGACAGATTGTAGTAGCTTGATGTGCTGGCGTCTGTACAATATTAGGTGAAAAATTAATTGCGTGTTTGTGCGCAATTTTTCTTTGGACTTTGTTAATGATAATGACACATTCAGTATTCGTACATACATGATTCTTGTACAAGGGTACTGTAAATAAGTGCATCGATCAAAATATTATCAAAAATATAAGCTATAATGCAATCGCAAGAAATTAATACTTTATGATTAAAACAAGTTTAAAAAAAATTAAATTAAAAATACCCCCGACTACGAGAAACCCTATAAAAAGAAAAAAATAACCTTGAAATTATGACCCTACGTAAGTACGTATGAAATTTTTTGATTAAATGTTGTCCCGTCGGGGGACCGCTCTAATTATTAGCCTAACGTTCTGTTAAAGTTTAAAATAGTAGCGGTCCCCCGACAGGACAATATTTAATCAAAAAATTTCATACGTACCTACTTACGTAGGGTCATAATTTCAAGGTTATTTTTTTCTTTTTATAGGGTTTCTCGTAGTCGGGGGTTTTTAAATTTTTAATTTAATTTTTTATTTCATGCTTTTTGTAGGGACTCCTTATTATTTCTTTTCTTTTATTTTCTTGCGTTTTAAGATTCAGGTAATCTGGTATTTAATCAGGTTTTTTGTGATTCGCCATTTTGTGGTGGTGACCACCTTGGATTTGAAATTTGTCATAGTGTATAGTATTCTACTAGTCAAGCCCTTTCGTATGATACCCATATTGAGGGAGTTGTGAAAAAAAATATGTAATTTGCCATTTTGCGGTGGCGGCCATCTTGGATTTGAAATTTGTCATAGTGTATAGTATTCTACTAGTCAAGCCCTTTCATTTGATACCCATATTGAGGGAGTTGTGAAAAAAAAAATGTAATTCGCCATTTTGTGGTGACGGCCATCTTGGATTTGAAATTTATCATACTGTATAGTATTTTACTAGTCAAGCCCTTTCATTTGATACCCATATTGAGGGAGTTGTGAAAAAATATGTAATCCGCCATTTTGTAGCGGCGGCCATCTTGGACCGATTTTCATCAAACATAGCTAAGAACACTCCCGACAAATTCACCTTTCAAACAAAAAAAAACAAAATTAAAATCGGTTCATCCGTTCGGGAGCTACGATGCCACAGACAGACAGACACACACACACACCCCCCCACACACACACACACACACACACACAGAGAGAGACGTCAAACTTATAACACCCCGTCGTTTTTGCGTCGGGGGTTAAAAATAGGGCTGAAGAAGTTGTGCACGGTACTTGTATAAATCTGATCTGCACTTGACATCAATCATTTTTTTCATTTTAATATAACAAATTATTCGTGATAATACAGGATTATTTTTTATTCAGTGCGTAAATTTTTACAGGGTGTTCTACCCATGAATATGAACAACATTCACTATGGGACCATCTCTGAAATCACGAAAAAAAAATCAGCAGATTCATACATTTTGGTCGAATAGGTATTGAACTTTTATAAGAAACAGCTGATTTTTTTTTTGTGATTTCAGAGATGGTCCCATAGTGAAAGTTGTTCATATTCATGGGTAGAACACCCTGTGAAAATTTACGCACTGAATAAAAAATTATCCTGTATAATACTTAAGTAATAATATATCCGTAAAATACAAATGTATCAATATTTCATGATAATTATCGTGTTTGGTTCTAGAACTTGCCAGTTTCCTCACGATGTTTTCCTTCACCGTTTTTGAGAGCAGTTGTGATGAAAATATTTACACAAAGTAAAGCGCCTGTCTTGGTTCGAACCTACGAACCTATCAAAATTCGAAGACGTGTGACATCTACCAACCCGCACTGGGCCCGCGTGGTGGATTACTGCCCGCTCCCTCTCACCGAGAGGAAGTCCGTGTCCCAGCAGTGGGAACATTATTGGCTGGCGATGTGTGATCGTGTTTACTTTTATACAAGCCACGGTTGTTTTATTTTTCAGGAAGTATCCAACTGATCAAGTATGTTTTTTTTTACTTTTTAGGTACTTACAACGTTTTGGTGTAATTATATTTTATGAGTAATGGTTAAATAATAAAATATTACAGAACACCCTCCATGTTGATGTCAATATGGCGGGTGTACACACGGCTACACATCAAGCTATGCAAAACCAGCATTGGCTGACCGTTCATTGTGAGAAAATATCATACAAAGTGAGGCCAAGACAAACTGGTTTTGTATAGCTTGACGTGTAGCCGTGCGTACCTTAATTTTGAAATAATTTTGTTCTGAAGGAGGTAAAATTTTTTTAAGCCTAATTACTAAATAGTACGTTTTAGGTACATTTTTTTTTGTAAATAGGAGGATTTGATTAGTTATGGTACACCCGCCATTTTGACTCTCACAAATCTATAGCGATTTTAGTTTGAGATAGTAGGTAGGTACCTACAATACGGCCGATTTAATCATGGCTGGTCCAGACTGCGCAGAAAGCTGCGCAAAATCCAACCAAACCAAATTGTGACATGAGGAGTGTGTGAGTGAGAGAACATTGCGCAAAAGTTCGTAGAGCCTATATGTTCAGACTGGCTATGATTCATCGGCCGTAGGTACTGTAGGTACACCCATCATTATTCTTTTAAATCGAAAAGTACCTGCATTCCCGTAAAAGGGGGTGAATAGAGAGGGGGTAAACCATTCGAAAGTCCCAAGCCGGACATTGCACACTACGAACTATATGTATATAGGTACCTACACTATTGATTTTTAAATTTACGTGTCACATTGCTAGCACAGCGGGCAACGCTTTACGTTAGATAATAATTATATTAGTAAAACCTTGGTCGCTGTCCTGTGACGGGTGACCCTTAGTCGGGGTTATTGCGGTACGTGGTCGTCCAGAGCGCGAGATGAGAGACAATTATCTTAAAAAAAAAACCCGTGTGCGTTACCCTGGAAAAATGTTGTGCATTTGAGAGGTGAGATCACAAAAAATAAGTAATTAGTGTATCATGAGGAGCAATTTGTTTACTAATAGCAAAATTTGTGTGAATTGTAATTTTAAAGTAATTTAGAAAAACACATTTTGCTGGAGTAACGTTTGAAACGTTATCCTGGCAAAATCAATTTTCAAAAATTCGTTCATCCCGGGACTTAAATATATGAATAGATAGCTTTTGTTGCGTAGTAAATGTTTGTAAATAGCAAAATTTGTGTGTGATATGGTTCTTGTGTTATTTTTTGCTGCAGTAACGTTTTGGGATTTCCTGGTATTCAGCTGCATCCGGTTAGACTGGAAGCCGACCCCAACATAGTTGGGAAAAGGCTAGGCAGATGATGAACGTTTTGGGATTTCCCAGATCTCGAAAACGGCTCAACGCAGAAGATTGAAAAAAAATACCAATAAGAGATCTTAATTTGTTTAAGTAAATTTGTTTAAACATTAGTTTTTAATTTGGTTGTCGTAAACCAATGGAATTAAATGCTTTCAAATCAGATAAAAACGGATTTGCAAGTGAACCAAAACACTTATAACCAAATAAACAGCTATAAAAAATAACCATGGTAGACGCTTATAACGTCCAAAATATTAAATTTTGTATCTTTACACGATAAGAAGAAAAAAACAAATTTGATTAATTTTAGACTGGTCGTACTTTAGCGATGAAATTCGCAGTCAAATTAAAATGATTCATGAACATACATTCCTGTTAATTTCAGCTTTCAATTACGGCTATAGGTAATGAAAGTTATATCAAGTTACGGTACGGTATTTTTTACATTTTTTATCTGATTTTTTAAACCATTTAATTCCATTGGTTTACGACAACCAATTCAAAAACTATCTAATGTTTAAACAAATTAAGGTTTCTTATTGGTATTTTTTTCAATCTTCTGCGATGAGCCGTTTTCGAGATCTGGGTAATCCCAAAACGTTAGGTTAGGGTACCGCAGCAAAATCTTAAATAACTCAAGAACCATATCACACACAAATTTTGCTATTTACAAACATTTACTACGCAACAAAAGCTATCTGTTCATGTATTTTGTTCCGGGCTGAACGAATTTTTGAAAATTAGTTTTACCAGGATAACGTTTCAAACGTTACTTCAGCAAAATGTGTTTTTCTCAATTATCTTTAAAACTACAATTCACGCTAATTTTGCTATTAGTAAACAAATTGCTCCTCATGATACACTAATTATTTGTTGTGGTCTCACCTCTCAAATGCACAACATTTTGCCAGGGTAACGCACACAAAAACCCTTCATTCATGTCAAGGTCAGGCAAGGGGGAATTGAATAGATAGGTACAGACGCCAGCAGGTCAAGCTACCCGAAACTGTCAAATTTTCCCAATCAACCCTGAACCTTAATGCTTTAGCGATAAAGTTGAAAGTCTATTAAAGAAATCTGACAGATTGTAGTAGCTGGATGTGCTGGCGTCTGTACCTACTCAAAAGTTTAAAAGGGTTTTCAACATGAATACTTAATTGTAATTACGTAACAAGGTTTTTTTTTATATTAAAATTTCTGTACCCTCTCAGATAGGTGTAGGTTCAAGATATTCTTTAGATCATTCAAACTGATATTCTTTAGAGAAACAAGAGAGCGAAGGGAGTTCGTAAATTTTTGGACCCAACTAACTTCAAACATAATAATATTGTAGCGGTATCTACAACGCCACATGCGAACAATGCGTCATACTGACGTCACGCAAATCCTGCATCTCGTAAGCAGAGTTTACCGCGCAATTAGCATAGATACAATTTCCCAACATCAATCGTTGGGCAATTGCCCGCCAGATACGACACCCGTCTGGTCGGAGGATCCTCTCTTTTCCATGGAGGTTGAGTGAACTTTACACCCTGTTCCTCATGCCTCTAAAATATAATACAATATTTAATCAAAAAAATATAAAGCATGAAAATTCGTACAGCTTTGCTTACCTATACCTATGTAAATTATACAGGGTGGCAGGGACATCGACGCGCAAACTGTAACCATGGATTCAGCACATGAGTTTAGACCCCATAGCGTCGAAATATTTCGTCGGTTATTAAAAAAAATATTGCTGTTCAATACATTTTGACCGCGTGCATTTTTCTATGAAACAAGATTTTTTTTTGATAACCGACGAAAAATTTCGACGCTATGGGGTCTAAACTCAAGTGCTGAAGCCATGGTTACAGTTTGCACGTCGATGTCCCTGCCACCCTGTAGGTATTCCTAAAACTTTCGTGCCTGAACTAAGTAATCCTGTGTTTCAGGCGAGAAAAGCTAAAATAGGTAGTCTTTTAAAATCAATAAATAATCAAAAGTTAAGAATAGAAAAATAATTATATGTTGAGTTGCATAACTCCCAGTGTCTTGATAAATATTTGTACTTATACCTATATTTACTTTAACACAGTAAATAACAGTTAATAATAAACTGCAGTTTACTTGTAAGTCTTGTTAAGAATTTCATTAAAAAGTAGGTATTTCTCAGGCTTGGGATTTGGGGGGCGACGGACGACTGCCCCTACCGCGTACCAAGTTAGTCCGCCAGTCACAGGAGGTCACACCAAGGGCCCGAGATTCGATCGCGTAGAGAAACTCCAAGCATAGCTCCCTCCATTGCCATTGCATGGCGTCGGCAACCGATAGCCCATGGGGGGCAAGTTGATATATGTTTATTGAAGATGGGAGAAGTATGAATTGTCGGTACAGTCAAGAGGACATAAGGCACTTGCTGTGTGAGTCTTACCTCTACGGCGATTGTAATAAGAACGGTGTAAAAGCTTCTTTACTGTACAATAAATAAAACTTGTAGGTAAGGACATCGATGCGCAACCTGTACCTATCTTGAATTCAGTTCATGATTCAGAACCTTCAACGCAGGATTGCAATTTTACGTCGATTATTAAAAAAAAAATGGCCGTTCCATACATCTTGACCGCGTAGGTACACTTTTTCTATGAGACAGCAGTTTGTTTTATTTAACCGGCGAAACATTTGTATGCATGTGCTGAATTCATGGTTGCAGTTTGCGCGGCAATGCCTGCCCTGGCGCCCTATATTTATTACGAAAATTGAACAAAAATAATATGGGACAAAATTGCCTCAAATGGTTTGCCCATGATGAATGAGTGTACCTACAGATAATATTTTGAAAATTATAATATTTTAATAAAAAAGCGATCGAGTGAGACCCTTTTTACAAGCTTTTGTTTAAGTTGCCTTGTTAGATAGTGA
This sequence comes from Apamea anceps, assembly GCA_951799955.1. NCBI lineage: Eukaryota > Metazoa > Arthropoda > Insecta > Lepidoptera > Noctuidae > Apamea > Apamea anceps. Next base: position 9,572,615 of record OX637501.1, read on the forward strand.
TTAGGTCAAATCTTGCTAACTGAATTAAAACCACGGACTACAGAGGGGGGCAGCTGCTGCAGCTCGTCTAGGCATGAATTTCTTTGTAATACCTTTTGATGCGTTACTCAGATTGTGAGACTTGAGCAGAACTAAATCACCTATACTAATTAATGGTTCTTTCTAACGAGAGCCGTCAGCTACCTTTTTGCGAATATCCTGTGATACTTCTCTACACGTTCCCTAATTTCAGAAAGAGATGAAATAAACGACTGCAAGTAGGGTTTGACTTGAGGAACGAGATTTTCTTTATCTAGGATACTGCGGAGATCCCGATCAACATCGAACGGAGTTCGCAACTCTCGTGCGAACGTAAAATATGCAGGGGTTTTACTACGTGGTGTGGAGCACACGGCGCTGTTCATGGCAAATCTAACATAGCCAAATGTTTAGGCCAATCGGTGTAAGTTGTCTGAACTAACATAGCCTCTGGGTGGTATAACGGTATGAGCTCCTGTTTAACGCCCATCAGGTGCATGCACTGCTGCATGACAGCAGACACGAATTTCGTGCCGTTGTTTGAAACGACACGTCGTGGCAATCCGTATCGGAAGAAGTAATCTTCCAGGATGATGCGAGAGCAAGCCTCTGCAGTAGCATCAACAAGTGGAAAAAGTTCAACCCACCTTGTAGCTACATCCTCTATTAGAAAAATCCATCGCCCACCCCTAGTCTCTAGGTGGAAGTGGACCAAATAAGTCGATAGCTAGGACTTCGCCTCGCTGTTGCAATACAGGAGTTTGTAATAGGCCCGAAGGTTTTTTGTTCGATGGTTTATAACGAAGGCCATCGATGCATTTTTTTTTTAAATAATCTGTTACCTGCGCATGCCTGGAAAATAATACCTCTCCCTTAGTCACTGGATGGTCGACTCTACTCCCTAATGTCCAGCAGTAGGAGAGTCATGGAGCTCCTTTAGGATCTCTTCCCGCATAGAGCTTGGCACCACCAACTGTGCGTCTTTTGCATCAGAATCAGGGTCATATCGATCGAGAACACCGTGAGACATCACGTAGCCTCTCTCCAACCATCGAGCACAGGTAAGTTCGTCGGGATCTTCCAAATCTTTCATAATTTTATGTAATTCCGGGTCGGCTAGTTGAGAAGCTCGCAGGTCAGCTGGGCTAGTAAAAGGTAGGTTGATGACAATTAACAGGACACAAACCATATTCCTCCGTATCCTCTTCCTTAGAACATGGGGGTTGGCTCAACGTGTCCGCAACTATGTTAGCCTTGCCTGGTGTATACTGATAGATAATATTACATGAGTGGAGTTTAAGTGCCCAGCGGACCAACCTACCTGATGGTAACTTCACTGTAAGTAGCCACTTCAATGGCTGATGGTCACTCCTGACTATTACCTCGTGTCCATCGATATACCCTCTAAAGCGCTCTACAGCTCAAACCACAGCTAAAGCCTCCCGTTCCGTGATGAGTAAACTGAAGTTTGGACTGGAGTCTAAGTTTGGTTACTTCTAGACTGGTAAGTAGAACTTGTCGAGTACGGGTGGAGCCGTCTGCAAACCTTACCCGTCGAGTCACCTCCTTGCATGGATGCTGATGCGTCAGCAGCAGCTTGTAAAGCAGGGCGCCGGCAACACTGCTCTTAGTGCCTGAATCCAATAAGGCTTTTCCTCGAACTCCTAAAATCTGAACACTTAAAGTTGGCCTTAACCCAGCCTGGTGTTTGACAGAGTCACTCCGGGAACCATTTTTGTCAACAATATTAACTGTGGAAAACTGTCTTAATTTTTCCACGGACATCCTGTCTTCGTTCCTCGAGGTCACCCTACGTGGTGAAGAAATAATATTTTTCTCACAAAAATTATAATTATCTATGGAAAAATGTCCTGGGCCTTTCATGGACAGTCATCACCATTTAATGTTGCGGTCACCTTAGTAATGCATAGGCATCCCCTTATTATTATAATTGCAAGTAACATACCTATCATTGGATTTACTTATTTAATTATATTACTAGGTTTGAATTTGGAGAACCCCCTGACATCTATGGCGTAGTGGTCTGCATTATACTTAGAACATTGTGAGCTAGTAACACCTTTCGTATTGCAACCATAACATGTCGGTATCCGATCAGTTTCTTGCGTATCATCGTTCACTTTTAGTTTTAAACAGTTGTCACGGTTGTGCCCGTGCCGCTTGCAATATGAATAAAAACTTTTTCTTAAATGACGATGAAGCAGCGTCGCTCGCAGGACGTGGGGTAGCACCGGTGCTGTTGCCAGGCGTGACAAGTTCCTTGCTAGGGAGGCCGAATGCGTTCGACGCATTTTCTCTGCGGGGCTCTCGTGGCGCCGTTGTTTTCTTCGAGGGCGCTTCGCCCGCGGTTGCGGATGAACACTGTGGCGTCCTCGGGCGTCGATGCTGGTATTCATTTGGGACTTCGTCAGTCGCGTCTTCAATATGTCTCGCCTTGTATAGTAACATTTCGTATGACGTAATTTAATCACGACGTAGGTGCTTGCGGACACGATGGTGCAGAAGTCCATAAACCGTATCCAATTGTACTTTTGTGCTGAGGTCGCCGACTGCAAGCCGAGCAAACATTGCTCGAGCTTTTGCGACAAATATTTCCGGCTTCTCACGACCTTGTGACGTTGTGACATATTTAACAACTCCCAGTAGATTCTATGAGGCGGACGAAGGCGATGTTACCGAAGGCGCTTCGTAGTGACGTCACGGCTTCGCGCCAGGAGCTGAAGGTAGATTTTATGCCCTGCCACCAGACTGCTGCATCTCCAATTAACAGCATCGATAAACCTCGTAGGGCATTGTCGTCTCTTACATAGGCACATTCCTTATATGATTCGATGGCGTTGACGAAACCGTCAAGCGAGTCGTCAGGCGCTTCGCTGAAACGCGAAGTTTCCGGAAAGGGGAGTGGGCGCAGGCGCGCCGCGGCCGGCGTGGGCGCCGCCGCCAGCGTCGATGACAATGACTCGCGGCGAGTCTCGTGTTCGAGGACACGGTCGAGTAGACGTTCAAATGCTGCGGTTTGAGTTTGCTGTAGCGTCGCCATGATGGACGCCATGTCGTCGGAGGTGAAGCTAAATCTAGCCGTCGGCTGTGTGGAAGGTGTTTCAGCGGCTTCATCGGTGGCATCTTCAAAATCGAATTGCCGACGTGATTGACGGCGTGTACGGGTCATTATCGTGGGTCGCACTGTGTGTATTTCCCAATTTTAAGTTCAACACAGGCCCGCGCTTGGGCAGCCAGTTTAACTCGTAGGTTCTTTATTATTGAGTAAAACACTCGTACACACGGAATCAGTTTATATTTGGCCAACTTGCCATACAATCCAACACTTAAAACTAAGACACATGAAAATTATAGTTTTACAGTCCAACGGATTCTCATCTCAAGCGTGCTGGCAATTGCCTCGTGCGGCGCGCGTTCCGCCGGCCAGTGTTGCCACTCGATGCCGCGGGGTTCTCACACGCGGCGTCGCGGGAAATATGTGACCCGCGCGTTACTGCAGTCACTCTAATGGTGCCAGATTGACTATCGGTACATCGAGGTGCTGAAGTGTTTGTATGAAAAAGATATTCTTCTGCAGCGAGGGGTGAGACAGAGAGACGTAATCTCTCCGAAACTGTTCACCGCTGCACTGGACTGTTATCTTGAAGGTTCTGAACTGGAGGGGGGTTGTCATCAACATCAATGGCGAGTCCATCTCTCACCTCCAGTTTGCCGACGATATTATAGTAGTCATGGCTGAGGCTGAGACTATGAAGGACCTCAGTATAATGCTCGATTACCCTAGCAGAGCTTTCGAAAGAGTGGTTCTTAAAATGAACATGGACAAAACGAAGGTCATTTTGAAGGACCATGTAACACTCACCCTCATGAAGATCGCAGACTCTACACTCGAAGCAGTGGACGATTATGTTTACCTAGGACAAACACACACGGTCAAAGACTTTCCGATTAGGATTCAGTGCCAATGATGCGAGCAAAAGCATGAAACATGGTTAGGTACGCCGATCAGAAACATATTATACGATAGTTTAGAACTTAATAAACTTAGAAATAAATACGATAGAAATAAATAAACTTACTGTCAAGTATGAAAATATTGTTGTTTATCTTTTTTGAAAATATTGTTGTTAATAAGTTTTGGTCACTTTGGGTGTTACTTAGACAGACAGCGCGGTCGCAGCCCAAGATTTTGGGGGAGGGGGTGGTTACTAAGTAGTAATAGTAACTAAGTTAGTAACTTAAGCTAGTAAGGCAAGTAAATCATGCAGACTCTCAACAGCTTGAATGATTTTGGGGTCATGACTACCACGACCCCTTCTCTCGGACAGCGCCTGCCATCTGTAGGCAATATGTGAAGGATCTATTAAAAAGTAAAAAATTGCGACAGATTGCGAAACATAAAGAAATTTGAAGTCAGGTGAAAATTTCTCAAAAATGTATTAAAAACGTCTTGTTCCTAAACTGCTTATCGCAGATACACGGGGGTGTTGTAGGAAGCTCTTGCAGAGAGAATTCCAAAATTCTTTTTTCATCATCAATCGTCATTTCATGGTCCACCCTGAACGTACTTGTATATAAATTAAATAGTTTGTGGTATAGCTGAGTAACATATCTTGAACAAGTTCAGTGTCAGTGTAATATAAGATCATAAGAAAGACTAAACTCGGTTAATGTTATGCGCAATACTGATAGTTATTTACTTTACGCAAATCTTAAGCTTGGTTGGTGTTAATAGCACTTGACCGGTTTTTGAACTTTTTCAAAATAAAACATGTAGGTACCTATTGTACCCCTGTAGATACCTATTGGAAGTAGGTACATTTGCAATTACGTACCTACATTTCTGATCTGCTAACCACGTGTGTCATGTCGTGTTTTGTTCGTGTTCATTTTATTAAGACCCACTTTGGTCTGGACTCGAGTTACAACAAAAATATTATAGTTAGTTACGTAGGTAGGTAGGTCATTAACTAAGAGCTAACTACATACCTACCTACTGACCCTTTGGCAAATGAGTAACGAAATACTTCGGTATTAAAATCAATAACGTGGCCTACAAAATGGCTATGGTACCAGTAGTTAGTGTTTGTTGCATGACATCACTCGGGGAGGTTTCGAGGGGGCGAATGGGCGAGACAGACCCACCCCACTCTCCCTCTAGTTGCGCTTATTTGCGGAGTGCATTACATTGTCTGGCCACTACATACCTGCTTGCGATGATATAGGTCCTACTTGAGCGGCGAGCTTTATATTCTGTAAGCTAATCGTTAAATCAATTAGTTTCGCTGAACATGTTTATAAACGAGAATAGTAAGTAAGTAGGTACTTGTAAACGGGGTACCTAATAAAAAAACATAAGGTCTACCCAACCTTCAAGACTTTTAATATGTAGGATATGTAGGAATGTATAATATAATAGTCTATTTAGTCTAAAACCTTTAATAAAACGAAAACGAATTGACTTAAAAATTTATTATAAAACAGTAAAAAAATACTTAATAGTAAATGTCTACTCCTTTTTAAAATTGTGCCTTATATTTGGCGAGAGAATTTTTTTCTTAAATATATGTATTTACTTAGCAACTAAGGTACCTACTACAACAATAGAATACAACATCTAATATTGTCATTTTGGTATTCTAAAGGGTTCATGGTTGAATTTTTCAGCTTTATACCATGCTATGGTCTTTAGCAAAATCAATCAATGATTTTTTAATAGGACCATGAGGAAAGCACATTAGGTACTACAGTTGTTGTGATCATGTAGGTTATCCTAATTGAGGTAAAGTTTAATCGATTTAGGTTAGTACTTAAAAGATATGTTTAGGACCAGCAGCTCTGATTGTAACTAGTAGGTAGGTATGTGTGTTACTAATTTTAGACGATTTTATATGGCATTTACCCGCTATGGCACTTTTAATACTAGCTACGTCCTTTACACACGCACTATACTCGCTGCATAGCAAACCATCTAGTTTGTTATGTTAATCCTTGGTCTCCCTAAATACCACAACTTTTCACTTACATTCAAATTAAACCTTGTTTAAATGCGTACACGGCGCTTAAAATATATCACCTCATTTAGAATTTGCAACTTTAGAAACGTTTCCATAATATTCTCGTATATCACACATTGTCTGTGTTGGTATAAGATCCGAAAGAAAACGACTTCCTCACTCGCGGCAGTATAGTTATACTGAGCAGTGGCCGAACTAAAGTTGAAATAATGTATGTACTGCTGGTTGCTACATTCACAGTTGTCATATCATCATTTTGAGCTAAGGAAGTTCCATTACCTTGCATTGATTTGGAGTAAATGTTATAAGCAGTTACACAGGACCGAGGAGTACACAGCACAATGTAAACCACTATAAGCCAGAGAGATAATTTCAATGCTGCGATTGATTCTAAACATTCAATCTGTGACATCATTTTCTTTATTCTCAACTTAATGATGACTAGAACACCAGCAATACACATTATAATAAGAGGTAAGAACGAATTAAAAACAGCAAGAATTGAGTACATATGCAGACGTTGACTAGTGTCGACTATGGTGCATAGCACAACATCCCGGTCGTGGTGCACTGTTGTGGCTAAAACAAACTCCGGAACACTTAATGAAATAGCCAACACCCAAACAAACACTGATGGTTGCGTCACTGAGATTCTTCGATCAGTAAGCCTGTAATCTAGGTTCATAGTTCTTGGTGGAGTTGAAGAGTCACTACTTGTCACTAAACTGTGACGTGAAGATCTTATTTCTTCATCTTCATCCTGGTCGATTCGTTTGATTCGTTTTGCGATAGCCTTTTCTTCAATGTTGATGGTGGCGAGTGAATGTAGTGCAATAGTAGCCACTAAGTAGGACGATGCAGTCGAGGCAAACACGTTCAGTCCTCGATAGGCTACGCAGCCATGGTCACCAAAAAGCCACGATCTGGTATTGTAGGACCACAACTCGGGACCTATTGACGCTCCGAGTATGAGGTCAGCTAGAGCCAACTGTAAAATGATAGTCAGCAAACCTGAAAAGAAAACGAACACCATCAGAAACCACCACATGAATAATAATTAGTTTACATACTTAACAGTAGAAGAGGCCAATACAAACAAGTCAATTAGGCTCGTCAATGAGGCTAATGGATTAAACTGCAGGGACAAGTTTTATCTATATGTTTCGAATTTGAACGTAAAAGGACGGATACGGACTGACTATACACCGAGATTCAAAAGACAGGACGTAACTGAGAACATATCAAAATTACTCCAATGTAGGTATAATGAGTTAAATTAAAGTTATAACTAAAGAAAGTTGGCCTTATTTTAACGCCTTACTATAAGAACAGGTACCTATATACCTGTTCTTATAGCCCCATATGGGCCTGGAATTATCTAAAAGGTATTATGGAACAAGTATTTGTTTACCACTCCGTGAGGTATTGAAGAGCGCGGCGAGCACCGAGCAGTTGGCGAGGGCGGCAGCGCCGGCGACGCACGCGATGTACGCGGCGAGCGCGAGCGGCGGGAGGAGCGGCTCGGAGTGCGCGAGCTCCGACATGGCGTCGGCCGTCCGGGACTGTATCGGGATCAATGACTCGCGCTTTGCGGCGCTGCGTCACCCGCGTTCTCCGCCGTCCCTCGATGTTTTTTTTTTCAGTAGTGATTCACCGCTGTCCGAACATGTGCAGCACACGAGGGCGCGCGAAAATGCTAACTATTCGAGGTATTTATTATTGTTCCTCCTTAGTTCCACAGACTGCGACGCACAATTTCTTATTCTAAGTTTATCTAACTGGACTATACAACAGGTCGTCACCTAAAGTACGTATGTTGCTCGCCTACCAAGTGTGCAAATATCGTAATAAAAGGGCTGGGTACGCGTGCTGTAAGTTGATTATTATTCTGCGTTCGCAGACAACTACCGGCGCGCGGCGCCCGCATCGAGGAGTCAGTCGTCTTGAGCTTAACGCTTAAATTCATGGCTTTAATTTCATAAAATACAATCAAACGTTGACACTATTCCAATTCATGACGGCTAAGGTGCCTAATTAGTAATCATTCTTATTATATATAGATATATAGGATTACAACACAATGAATATGCGTATACTTCCTTGGTATTCCCGCAAGTTCCTTTGTGTTGGAGCTAGTATAGGTATGTGGTGTGATCTGTATGTGCCTACAGCCTCTTACGGATAGGATATGATGTCTTTGATGATCACACAATTCTGTACTAAAGCGATAAAATAGGTAATATTTGTGGAATGTTAAAATACTGGTATTCAGCTGCATCCGGTTAGACTGGAAGCCGACCCCAACATAGTTGGGAAAAGGCTAGGCAGATGATGATGATGTGGAATGTCATTATTATCATTTGGTAAAAATTATTTTAAATAGGTAGGCTATTTAAAATAATTTTTAATCATATTCATAACTGCTAACAAGCACAGGCGCCGACTTTATAGGGTCTGGGGGTACCCAAGCCTCTCAATGATATCATCACCAGGTCTGAGCCCCCCCCCCCAATATTTTATTGGGATATACAGGATGTATCAGAAAGATGTGGTCTAATTTAAGGATGTGGTTCAGACCATCAAACTGAGCGACTTTCTCCATGGGACCAACTTCGTAATCGTGAAAAAATCAACCTGTATAACAAAATACTGGTGCATGTAGGTACAGTGGTGTAATCTACCATGAAACAGAAGACTTAAAACATAGGTGTTCTCAACGCCTATCAAACTGTTTTGGACAGTATGGCGTTTGTATTTTTTATAAATCGCTAAAAGAAAACCCAACCCAGCTGAGGTGCTAAAATTTTCGAGCTCGCTATTAGCTTGCTCTTGCATCCTAGATTCTGAGACAAAAACACCCATGATAAAATTATCAACAGTAAACGCGTGTGGGTGTATCAACACGTACCTATGGCATGCTTGAAATTTGAAAATTTATGACAATATTTCTTCACTTCCATAGCCCTCCCAATATTCTTATTTAGTAGGCGCCCCTGCTAACGAGAGGAGGTTCCTTGGCAAGCCGACCTCCATTTACCTAAAAAAAGGTCCAAAGGTTCTAAAACTGCCTGATTCTCTTATGGTTCTTATCAATCTGAATTTGGCGCGTCTATCACGTATTACTTTCCCAATTGTAGCACTTGCAGAGGGCATTGCATGTTTGTATTTATATGGACCCTTGTCTTAAAGTCTCCTAGCCTGGCAATGGAGCACGGAACAATCGTGCATGGTGGGTAATGGTGACCCACTTTTATATGAATACGCGTTCTTTAGTATGTTCTTTTTGCCTACTAAATAATGAGTATGCATGGTATATAATCTTGTCAGTATCAGTTAGGTGCTCTTGTTGTTCCTGTGATCAATAAGACGAAGACCTACACTTTCAATTAACAACCTTTTTGAGAAGCTATGGCGAACAAAACATTACAACGAATTGTACCTTTTGTTTTGAACAAGGGACTGTTTACTAGGGCGTGCTTATTCCAGATTACAAGAAAACCTTTTCTTCAAAAGATAACGGAATTTTGCATAAGATACTATTGATTGCTTTTAGTAATAAGTATTGTTGTATTTAACCGCGGTGGACAGCAATGCAAATTGTTACACATCAAGGGAAGACCTATCATTTGTGGGAAGGATCGCTGTTGACCTATCTTCTTGGAACTTCTAAAAAACCTAATTCTCACCGTGATACCTCATACCAAAATGGTAAGAAATTCTCACCATTTTCTGTAGACGGTGGATTTTTCGCATGAGACAAAATTTTTGTGGACTCTTTTGCACCATTTCTCTCAAGCTTGCAACCTTTACCTTAAAATGGTACGAGTACCTACCTATATTGTTAACGTTTCGTTGGTGTGTATTTTTGCCTCTGGTGCAGAAGCATCGGCGTACCGTCTGGTCACCATTAAACCTCGCTGCTGTTATTGCGTTCAATTACAACTACGGTTTTAAGCATACATTAACATATTATTAAGCATAACAGTCTGTGTAGGTAGGCTGAAGCAGACTACATCTACACTTCAGTGACGCCAAACGAGCACGTCGTGTGGATCCGGCGGCCCGGTCGCTAAAACCTGGTTCCAAAGTTCCAATCCAACATGATCTGTATACTGGATAAGATTTGGAGTGTCTACAGCTAGACATTCTTATTTCATTTCTTGAAGGAAATAAGGCGTTGATGCATCTACGCGTCCTCTACGAAGCGCTACTCGCTATGCGTCGTCTATGCTGCGTACGAGTATAAGTAGCGCGGCTTCGACTTCGTTATTGGTAGGTACTTTTATGATCACACATATCTTTGGGGTTGTGCCAATCACAACCATAAAGAATCGTTAATTTAGAGTTCTTGACGGTTTAAGAAGCTTAAATAATAAGCTCTATACCTCTGCACATTTCATTATGTTACAACGTTTGTTCTCGCCTTTATGAGAGACAAATTAAATATTTAAAAAATCTAGTTGGGCTCGCCCTCTGTAACATGGGACTTAGACATAACTGGCGAAATGCTGGTAGACCTCTGCCTAACTCGTAGGGGAAAACGTAATGTTATGTTATGTATAAAACCTAATTACTTCTTAATATAACAGGTAACATACATCAATGAACTCACACGTCGATCAATAATTTCATGACTCAGTCGACCCTTTTCTGATAAAGAGAATGCGGGCTGTCTTCTGCATATCCGCGAAAGCATGATAAGATATGGACAACTTGAGTTATGTAGCTTAAAAGACGGGTCCTACGAATTAATTTTGTACATTACAAAATTAAGGAAAAATAATGAGCATAATTTAGGATTCTTTTGCTGCGAGGTTTTAGTCATAGTTTGGTAGGTTTACATAGAATTAAGTATAATGACTTTGACAAACATATATGTTCACTTATAACTTATGTCATAATGTAGTAGGTATGGGTCAGGAACGCGCATGGCGGCGGCGAGCGCGACCGACTGGCCGCGTCCCTCACTCGATATTGTTCATTTGTTTTGATTAGCGGAAGCTGCTGACTGTCGGCGAGCTCGAGTGATGGATGACTCGCGACAATGCTCCTCAGGGGACGCGTGTGGGCGGTGCCTTGACAGCCAAAATCTGCACTTTCCTTCGACTTTCTCTTGGAGGTGCGAAAGGTGTTCACTTCATTCGGGGGCTCGCAATGCTTATTCGGTAGCTGGCGCCTCATAAGTGTACGCGTTCTAATCGCGCGCAACGACGGTCGGTCCCTCTCGTCCCACGGTGCATCGCGCGTGCCTCAGATATTCAAAGCACCTGCATGCCACTTCCGAATTGGCGTTTATAAGCAGTGTGCCGAGTGTGAAGAAGTAACTTATCGTGTGGTTGCTGGACAGCAATGTGAGGCAGTCATGGCCTTAACAAGTGACATAGTGTTAGTAGCGCTGCTGTACGTGGTCCGCGGCGGTGCGCCTGCGCGGTTTCCCGTGAGTAAGCTCGCAGCGAGGGCGGGCGGCGCGTTCATATCTTATTTATTGATTTATTACACTAGGTACCTTATGTGTGTTTTGTTTTCCTTTATTATGTATTATATGGATGCTGGTTGCCTATTCCCGGTTGTACGAGTATATGCACAAATGTTCAAAATATTTAGTGTGACACAAGATTGTATTTATGGGCCATCTCAGTCTGGAAATTAAAATTCTACTCTGATTTTTTTTATTGCACTCAGTAAAACTCATATTTTATATACGACGCATGCGCCCACATTTGAAAAGAGTATATTCCTGAAAGGAGAAAATAGCTAAGTAGCTTCAAGTTTATTAAGTTACACCAGCACCTACCAAGTATCTACCAATAGGGAAATAGTAAAAGAAAATACAAATGTAATTATTGGTGAGATGACATACTTAGTGTATTTTTTTAGGCATAATTCCACTAATATAAAATAACCAAACAAGGTTAAAACAGCCCTCCTTTAAACTATCTAGACTGTAAGTTCAAACGATGATAGTACTAAGGGCAGATCATGCTTACGGTCCACCAATAGGCATATTATTTGATACTTAATTATTTTATAGTTTGGCTTTTGTCTACAATTCCAAAAAGTGTGTGGGTAAAAGAAAACAAACAATATTTCAGAGTAGGTGTATCTTTATGTTTTAAATAACTTCTCTACATTTTGTGGTTCAGCGATCAAGGGGTTCTCATTATTAAACGGAACTTTCCTTGAGTTTTTCAAGCGATTTTCCTTGAAAAACATTCGTAGTGTTGGTAGAGATATATTAATCGAGGATTAAATAAATTTTAATAATATGTATACCTAGATAGGTACTTAAACAATAATCACTTCAACGAGATTTGTAGAGAAAATAAAGTATTAATTATATGGATAATTAAATCTCTACTCATGAAAATAACTGTCATGTTTTCTTTTCCAAATAATGTGTAACTTTTCAATGAAAGAATTGGAAACGTGAGAAAATTGGAGAAATTGCTCTCAGTGGTCACTTTCAACGATGATTACGGGCAACGTATGATAATAAGTTTTGGAAATACACAAAAGTTGTGTGCGGCGTGTCATAACTGTCCCGCTGTGGACAGCGTGCTTGACACGCTTTTGTTAGCTCTGTCTGTTACCACTTCTTGTATGTTGTCTGTGTATGTTTACTTAGGGTCAAATGATCTTTTATTAGAATTACTACAATAATTATCATATAAGTACATATACAATATGTAAAAAAACCTGACCGATCCGTGAGGGTAAGAAATATCGTGATACGATTCGATTCATGTATTTTTTTTTTGATAGGACCCGTTTAAAAATAAAATGGAATTTATAAAAATCAATAACTTTGTTATTGCGGTACCTGTGTGTCCCTTTCGAACCAGACAGAGTTTTTATTACACATTGTTTAGGTACCCTAGGTATAAGATTTCTCGAAAAAAGAAAACCTCGATTAATTTCCTCTTTGAGAAATTCAAGGTTTTTCTTTAACTCATTGAAACCTCAGTTTATCAGACTAGATTAAGCGAAATAACGGTTAGAAATTACAGCTAGATAGGATAGGATACGCCTTCGTAGAAAAATTTGTTTAGGGAAAGACATGTTTATTTGGCCCTTGCTACGCAGACAGCCAACCTACACCCTTACGCTTGTTATCCCAAAAGGTTTGTGAAGGTTACGAGAACCTACGTAGGTACGTCTACATACACCTTCCTATATGATAATGAAGAATATAGGGAAGCCAAGGAAGATAATAAAGGTCCATTCTAATATGGAATTATCGAACCTATCATATCAACTTTAGGCTGTAAATAAGCTTTTCTCAAACAGCTCTAAAGGGCTGGCCATTAGAAGGGCGAACCCACGGTAGGATAAACTAACAATATGGTTTAGTAGTCTACGTAAATCTGATCTTAACAACCCTCACCTTGAAGATATATTATGTACACGAGGGAAAATTCGCAATATTAATATTCGTCGGGGCTCGGTATACGGTCTTGATTTATAGGGAACGTGCGAAGGCGGCAAGGGCTGAATGGATCTCAAATTGATTAATGGAGTACAATTCTTCATGATATGACAGTAGGAACCTCATGTTCCTTTAGATGATACGGGATTTTGTTTTAAAATATTAAGCCTATTCATCACGATTCGGGTTACGTACCTTCATTTGAAAATATAGAAGTAGGTAAGTGCCGTGTTTGTATCTTTATTTGTTTTGTCATTTAATAGCTTGTCCAAGTTGACGAATAGATCTCTAAAACAGCTTTTAGCTTGTAAAATAACAAGAGGGCTGAGCATACGATTTCACTATCTTTTGTTAGTATGTGTCTGTGTCTCCATGTGGAACTTTGCCTGCGCTGATCGTACGCTACTTTTAGCCCTCGATTATGTAACGAGACGTCAATAACGGGTTACCTACAATGCACATTTTCCGAAACTATTGAAACTTTCACCAAATTATGGTACATTAACGACGCCTTACGATACGATTTTATTTTGACAATTATATTACGTAATAAAAATGCAGGTGTTTCGCGTACTGGATCACGTACAAAGTTACACAACGCTAACGTCAAGTAGAGTTTTTCAATCGCTCTCGATGAATCATAGCGTGTCTTTATTGTGGCCCGGCGTCGCGACGTGCTCGCAGCCTCCGTGTAATTGAGATCGATACCAGTAACTTTCATCATCGGCACATACCGACGTAACACTCACAATTGAATGCCAAAATTAAAGTAATTACCGGCTCCATTATACCCTGCGTCTTATTCAAAGCCGCTAATAGTTCATCGGAAGGCGCATTGTCTCGCGTAGAAGAAAAGGAAAAACAAATAGTTTTACTTTCCCCTTTACTTCGCTCGCATCCGCTAATATCGAGCCTACACTTAGCTGACTCATGTGGACTTGATTTCGGTTTCGCTGTTCTCCATCAGTTTGACTGACATGCTAAAATTTAGTACACAGACAGGTATAACAATAAACTACAGTAACAACTTACAGTTTCATTGAGTCAGTCGCTTGATTGGTCGGTATCATCAATCATTCGAATTGTGAAAACAATGAAACCAGACCAGCAGATACTTAACAAAAGCTTTTCACCGATAACTTCTCTTGTCTTGACTTTTACGCAAATGTATTCCTGGTAACGTCAGGAACCAGGACGTTATTTGATAAGTGTCAGACACGTTGTTGCTTTGTTTTCATGACCAAATAAAATGTCTAATGGCATTATAATAGATACGTAGGTACAGTAATTTTCAGCCGCGGGCGATAAGTGTCAACAAGAGAATTAGAAGCGATCGTTGACCCAGTTGGTGTAAAGTGACGGATTAACATGCATACTCGTACGTTGTTGTATTGAAAACGAGAACCGTGAAACCGATTATCCATAACCTAACGTGAGCTAGTGAACTTGAAGTAGATGTATATTTTAGTGCTGTGCGAGACAGACGTCTAAATAAGGCCTGTTTGTGGCGTATTATAATTGCGATTACTTAACGAGGCTAATAAAAGTGTGGTCTAGTAATTAATGAGAGCAATAAAAGTAGTGTGAGAGCGTGGAGCAGGCGACATGGTCGTGACAATGGAGCGCGCGCCCACCAGACGTCGCATGCTCCTTGCCTCCTCGACCTACTTCGTTACCGCATTTATCACCGCCTTGTTCAGTTGTTCGGATTATTTCGATGTTCCTGATACCCAAATTGATTGTATTGTTGTAATATATTATTATACTCTCTAAATAATCCGGAAGCTGAGTAATCTTCAATGAATGATAGCTCTAGTCATTCCGGTGGGTGGCACCTAGTTATATGTAGTTTGGCTTACTGTTCGACATTGCATTTTGTCACAATGGCTGACATTAATTTCGTTTATTATAGGGTTTCACTTTTTAATCATATCCATTTATATAAAAATAGCAAGTCACTCATAATTGTAGTTTATTTTCGAAATAATTGCTACGAAAATCGCGTAGTCTTATTCATATTTCGTAGCATTCAGGTAAGAAATAGACAGAGACACGGCTGCCCATTTTCGACAGATGGATTTATAAATGAACTTCTCTTGTCTATTGATTAACCTGGCTGAAAGACATCAGACAGTGAGTTCATCGCGCTCTCCGTCTCCGAGCTACGAAGGGTTCTCCACGCGTAGAACATTCGCATCCAAAAATCGATCGGTCTACGCGACAGACATTAGCTATCGCACCTCTCAAAAACAGCGCAGTGAGCATAGCTGCAATTTCAGAACACGTTCACTTAAAGCTTAACCAGTAATTTTAGATACATAAAGTTATAGATTCGCTATTACATAAGTTATGTTATGCCACATAACCATTAATGTATGGCTTAACAGTTAGCAGTACCCTGTCCTTACGACCGATCTATTGCATAAGCATGGTAACAGGTTGATGTGGACCGTCTAGTTATAGTAATAGTTAATTATCATGGTTGAATCACTCTAGCTGTTTATGTATTGATTTCACGTTTTATTTGTTTATTCATTATTCATAAGCCGGTTAAAGTGAACCTCGTCAGAGCATGGCCGGGTGGCGACAGGGTACGGCCAGTTTACTCATGCGAGTGAACGATCCATCCTGAGCGCCTGGGGTAGTTAGGTTGCTCATTTTGCTTGAAACGTCAAGATATATTATATTAGATATATTGTATACTACTCAAAACTAAAACAATATCTGAATTGGTTCATATCGTTTCATATTGTAAGTAGTAATAAATGTCTGTTCGTATTTTATTTTGATATCATGTCTAGAAGCGGAGTAAAGCAAGTTTCCCAAGCTTAGTGAGGCAAACATCAAATCAGTCAAATTATTCGTACTGTCCGGACATAAAAAAGCTGATTGAAACTTCATCTTTTACATCTACCCTTACCGATATTGAAAAATCAGCATGGAATGCTTTTATTGACGTTACAATTTCTTTTCTTGGTAAAAACAAATTGGACTGCTCCCATAAAATGGGATCATTGCATGATGCATTTCCTTCATTCACATTTGGACTTTTTCCCCGAAAATATGGGTTCAGTTAGCGATGAATATGAGGAACGCTTTTATCAAGAACTTTCATCTGCAATCGAAAAACGTTTCCAAGGAACACGGGAGCCTGCTATGCGCGCAGATTACTGTTGGAGTTGGAGCCATGTCAGGGATACCCCTGAATCTCATTACAAGAGCAAAGCCTGCACCAAGGAAACTTCGCCTTTTCAATCTAAACATTAATAAAAGTTATAGCGAGTGCTTGATTTTGAAGAAAATCGTAGTTTTTGACTTGAATCTTTTATCTTGAAAATGAGATGTGATGGAAAAACTTTATTTACGGATTTCTATTAAGTCAATACAAAAAATATATATATATTTAATCCGTTTCTTTCGAATATATATATAATTTTTTTTAAGTATTTATTTTAATTTTATTTTATAAAGTCAACGCAAGGAATATAATCACATAGCAGGACCTCAGATAAGATAAAAAGTTTGAAATTTGTTGAGTAGTGTAATTTGTATGTTTTTGATAATATACTTGCTTATATACCTACTTATAATTACCTTCTCTCTCTTAATACTTACGGCCGGGGGAAGATGAGATTCTATAATAATGTCTACTTGTAATAAGATCTATATCTAAGCAAAGTAAACAGTGCTGATGTGAGCTTTCAGGCATTTCAGTCTTAGTAGTGGGCATAATGTTGACAGCGAAGACCGAAATATATTTATTAATAATTAGAATTCTAGGATCAATGGTAAGTAGATGGTTGGCAACTATGGAATTCATCTGACAGTCTGTTTCGATATTCGGTACTCTACACGATATGTCAACTTCAATACTGCCGATCGATTCTGTAATAATCTCACCGTGAAAACTTAGGTGAAGGGAGCTTAGAGTGAGCTGTCAATAGTGTCAATCCCTAGCATTAGTTGGAATGACAGCTCACTCCACGCTCACTTCACCCAAGTTTTCTCGGTGAGATGGTTACAGAATCGCACTGCTGTACTCGTAAATCTAGAATCAATCAAAAACAAAAGCTAAGCTTTATAACGTGATGGATGAGTTTTTTTACTATAATAATAAACTCTAAAGGATATTACGATGAAAACCATTATTTAGGTTCTGAAAAACCTTTTACAGTTCTCATAATCTAACATGTTACCTACACACCACCTACATGGAAAAACGGAAAATTCCAAAATTTAAACGAAATTTTGATTTCTACATGAACAACAAATATGACTGGTTTTACAGGAAAAAATCGGAGAAATGTACCTTCCATAAAAAATGCAGGCGACGCGAGAGAGAATGTCGAGGGTCGCTGACTGTAGTATTTATTTAGCGCATACCTACACAACATGCCTACACAGTACACTTGCTATGTAGCAAGGACCGCAGGCGACCTTTTTACAAGGAAACAAACGTGTCACACTTAAAAGTTAAAGTTTACAGAAAAGCAATGCCAAGGGTGCATCATACGTACATCCAAATACCTGAAAAATTACAGTAAAGTTATTACAATATTAGTATTACTTAATTAATTTACGCAAATTCGTAGCCGCTAGACTATGGCGTAGTAACGTGCTACGAAAAAAACACAATAAAGTTATTTTCCTGTAAATTAGAAACACAGATTGGAAACTATCAAGAAAATCATAAAAAGACGGCATTTGTTAGGACACACAGGACCACAGTCGGCTGCGATAGTGCTCCTTTTCTTGTGTCAGCATGATCAACTTTTTCGTAGGAACAAGAATTTGCCCTGGTTGCCAGGACGCCAGCCAGGTTGTTAAAATGCACCTAAAAAGAAGAATGGTTTATTATTTTAACAAGTGAATACCTTGACAACTAGTGATTGGGACCACCTTTTAAACAAATAAGCCAGAGTTAGGAAACCCGCTCTTCTATATCTGAAATAAGTACCTATTATTTACTTGTTTTCTATATTTTTTTATTTCTGTTTCAGGATTTATTCCCGCTGCACGGCTGGTGGACGAATGCAGAGCGCATACAAGACAGCCCGGACGTCCAGGTCGTGTACCTGCCAGCATTATTGCCAAGAGAGGCTCAGCTCGCCTCCGACAAGCCTATAGATGACGTCCCGCTGCCCTACAGCTTCGACGCGTTTGGAAGGTACTACGTGATTTTCTATTTTTACACAGTTTCTTAGCAAATCAGGGGTTCAGACGATTATTGAGAGTGTATGTGAAATTCTCACAAAAGTTATGAAGAGTTCTATTAAATTTTTCCTAGAAAATTTAACGAAAAAGCATACAACAATTACTGACAAAAAGACTCTTTTTTCTTGCTGAAGAAAATATTCAGACTAAGTCTATAGTATAAGTACATTGATTTTATTTTACAAAGCTACATTTGTACGCGACTACGCGAAACGTGCTCGTGCAAAGTAGACGCCTATTGAAGAAAAACTGGTTTTATTGAATGAGCTAACTGACTGACCTTGAGATAGCCTTATTGTTCTAAGTGTGTTAGATTTGTTCGAGCGATCAATCAATCTTGTCGTATCGGAGAAAGCGTATGTAAATGCATTGATACATTAGATGACTAAGTGATGAGATCTAAATCGGGGTTTTCCAAAAACAATATCTGTGTATGTATCTAAGCTTAATTTATTTTTAGAAATTTTGAGCTACAGTTGGTACCAAATCGTCGTCTGCTTTCGCCTGAGTTTCGGGTATGGTCCGACCAGGGTCAGGAGGCCACGCTGTCGGCCGTGGATTCTTCGTGCCATTTCCAGCACTCCGGACCTAACGCAGTTGCGGCGTTCTCAGCCTGCAGGGATCACGCTCTTGTAAGTACACAAGTAGGTAGTAGTAGTGTGCGTAGTAGTAGGTATACTGATACATATAATATCACTATACCTACTAGGCTCAGTTCCACTGCTCAAAACAGAAAATTGCATTTGTATTAACTGTGCTCTGTGCATCTAATTTTGGCCCAAAATATAATAATAGTACAGGGCCAGTAATCAATATAATAACAGGTAAGTAAGTACCCTGCGTGACATCACTTTGACTCCAGAATATTATTGAATAACATTTTCTTTTCGTTCATACTCAGGAACAAAAGATTGTTCTTTTTAAACCATTCTATGTCTTGTTCCTATACTTGAAAAACCTTAAAACAAAGTAATCAAAACACTTTTATTCACAAGTGTTTTGATTGATGATATTAGGATCGGACAGCGATTTTTAAAAAAAATAAATATAACGTTGCGCCAGACTTGGATTTACTCATGTATCGTAGGTGCGTTTACAAATATTTAAACTCACATAAACAGCCAGACCCGGAACAACTACCTGTAGCCCCTGTAGGCAATACAAATATTTGTTCCGTGCGCGAATCGAACCCGCGACACGCAGCGCAGCAGTCGATCGCTTAGCCACTGCGCCAATCGTGTCGTAATTAAATACATGTTTCGTTTCTTGTTTTCAGCACGGTTTGATTGTTGTGGACAATTCCACCTACGAAGTGCGACCCTTGCCTCTGGGCAGTGGGCGGGCGGAGAACGGTAGTGGTCGGACAGCGCACGTGATACGTCGCGCACCGCCGCCCACGCCACCCGGCGACGACGCGCGTGTGCTGCGCCCGCGCGTGCGCAGGCCGCGCGCCTACCCGCCACGCCACAAGCCTGGACCACCCAACTATACCATCGAGATAGCCTTGTTCCTTGACGAAGCTGCCTACAAAATTTTCTATCCTTACCTCAACTATAGCGAGGCGGAATTACGTGATATGCTCTTGGCGTACATAAACGGTGTAAGTTCCGTTAGTTAATTTGGTGCGTGTTGAATATTTTCTGTTCATTAATTCAATTTTATATGTGTTCGTTAAAACCACCTAAAAATTATAGCTACTGTCAAATGTTTTCTCCGTGTTCCAGGTGCAAGCTTTGTACCAGCATTCTTCTCTGGGCACTCACATCCAGCTGTCTCTTGTGCGGTTGACGCTACTGCGGTCGCAGCCGTCATCTCTACCCGCGCACGCGGAGCGAGGACGTCTACTTGACACCTTCTGTGCGTACCAGCGATCGCTGAATGTAGAAGATGACGACGATCCTCAGCATTGGGACATGGCGTTGCTGCTCTCGGGGTAACTATAGACAAAAACTTGTAGCTTAGTCAGTAGTTAGGAAATTTTGATTTCCTTAAATCAATAATGAGTTTTTACATTTCAAACATTTTAAAGACAATGCAATGCAGTGCTTGACCTAATTAATTAAAACCGTTAGCTTACTAACCGTGCTGCAGTAAAAAACTGATGAGTGTGCTATTGTATTTAAATGTAAAATCAAAAATGTGCATCACTGACGGAAACGTGCAAATATGAACTTGTGATTTAAAATTTCTTGTGGTTTGGTTGGGTTTGGTTTGGTTTATGGTTTCGGACACCGGACACGATCCATTGATATTTTGCAAAAAGCTTTATGATTCACTCTTTGCAACTCATTTTTTCAATATTGTACAATACCACTTCTAAAAGCTAATTACCATTATTGGTGTAAGGTTTTAAATCAACAGACTCCTGTCAGATTCCGTTGGGGTTGTTGGCATTATTTTGGGTCGCGTTACTCTTTTTTCTTTCCGCACAAGTTATCAGTCCGAGAGCTGACGAAAGGAAAGAAAATTAGTCTGGGTTGCTGTCTCCGGATACGGTGAAGAGGAATTCAAACTCAAACTCAAAATATTTATTTCAATTAAACCATTACAGGCACTTTTGAATTGTCAAGGGGTCGGTCAGTCAGAAAAATGAAGCTAGTTGCCCATTCCAAAGCGTAGGTACCTATGGAGAAGAACGGGCAAGAAACTCCATGGACACTCTTTTAAATCAATATAATATGGTTACAAAGTATTGGTTACATCATTCATGTTAGAAATTATGCATGTGAGAACGATGCAGAACGTTAAAAGCGTCCGTAATGAAAAGTTTAGGAAAATAAAAATAAGAACAATTCAAATATTAAATTAAATTAAAATAAGCCATGGCAGCAAAAAGATGACCAGTCCCTACTGACGGCGCCCGTTCACGAACATGAATGAATATACTATGTTTATATATAAATATAGCGATCTATATCTCAGGACCTTTCTACCTTATACACCTTTCTCTATTTAAGATTGAGCATTCTATTAGAAACTATACAGAAAGCCACCTGCTACGATCCTTAAGCCGTGTACGCACGAACGAACGAAAACATGGTGAACACGAACGTCAACAACTTTGTTCGCACGTGCGTACCTCTAACGAACATCACGACTTCGACGGCACGGTTGGCGCAGTGGTTAAGCGATTGACTGCTGCGTTGCGTGTCGCGGGTTCGATTCCCGCACGGAACAAATATTTGTATGACCTACATGTATTTGTTCCGAGTCTGGGTGTTTTTCTATCTATATCTATACTTATAATAAATCTGTAGAAGTGAAAATTCTGTACATTGAAAATATCAAAAAAATAAATGGCAGGGGGTGTTACTAGACCGACACCGAACCTAAAAATGTGATTACAAAAATTTTTGTCTGTCTGTCTGTCTGTCGGTCTGTCTGTCTGTCTGTCTGTCTGTCTGTCTGTCTGTCTGTCTGTTTGTTCAGGCATCACGCAAAAACTACCGGTTCGATTACGATGAAACTTGGTATAATTATTCTTTAATATCCTGGGCACCACACTGGGTACTTTTTATCCCGGAAAAGTATATAAAATAAAAAACAAACTTAATTTTGCGGTTCGATCCCTAGACCGATTACTGTACCAACCGCAAATAATAAGTTTGTCGAAGTTTACGTCACCCGCAGTATTATCTGTGCGACCTTTTTATTCCTTTTAGTGTTTAGAGTTATTTAGGTTTAATTTTATAAGTCGTAGGTATAGATTTTAATTTTATAGTATAGGTAGTATATTTGTTAGTGTACGTAGTGACCGTAGGTTATTTTATAATACTGTTAGGTAGGATTAGTCATTCGTATAGATATTAGTTTTTAGGGATTTTGCTTATTTATTGAGTTTAGATTAGTTATCATCAGAAATAGGTTTATTTAGGTAGGGTATTTTTTTTAATTAGGTAGGTACTTAGGTAAAGATATCATATAGGTACCCTCTTAATCACCACTAATGAGACACAATTAATAATAATAATAATAATATCCCTGGACATTTCACACAGCGCCATCTAGTCCCAAGCTAAGCAACCTAATGCTTGTGTTATGGTAACAAGATGGCTGATAAACTACTTATATACATTTTTTTTTTTTTTTTTGTAAATACATACATATTATAGATAGAAAAACACCCAGACTCGGAACAAATACATGTAGGTCATACAAATATTTGTTCCGTGCGGGAATCGAACCCGCGACACGCAGCGCAGCAGTCAATCGCTTAACCACTGCGCCAACCGTGCCGTCATGGTTGGTTTTCTATTGTAATTAGCCACAAAGGGCCCGCGAGATGGATGGCATCCTGGGGAAGCACATACATTTTATCCTGTTAGCACGTTCCCGTGGCATAATTTCCGACATCCACGCGGGCGAAGCCGCGGGCAGAAGCTAGTCTATAATATGTATGAATTTACAAAAAAAAAATGTATATAAGTAGTTTATCAGCCATCTTGTTACCATAACACAAGCATTAGGTTGCTTAGCTTGGGACTAGATGGCGCTGTGTGAAATGTCCAGGGATATTATTATTATTATCAATCACTGTGTTCGTTAGTGGTACGGACGTGCGAACAAAGTGTTCGATGTTCGTGTTGACCATGTTTTTGTTCGTTCGTGCGTATACGGCTTTACATTCTTCTTTTGCCTCGTTTACGATCACACATTTGGTCATACACGCACACCGTTTGAGAGTAATACGCACCTGACCTTTCTGAAGAACATTACCAATAAGGGCGTTTTAACTCACATCTGCCTTGTAAAATACCTACCTTTTGTTAGTCGCCTTTAATTCATCCTCTCATGACTAACCACTAGCCATCTAAGCAAACTCTTTTCAAGTTAAACGTTCTTTATTTTTTCGTTTTATGATTATATACTCAGTATCGCAACAATATATGACGTCTAAAGATTAAGCGGCTTTTTTTCTTATTCCAGGTTGGACTTCTACTCCGAGGAAGGTGGTCGTCGGAATGGGGTGACCATGGGGCTGGCACCGGTGGGCGGCGTGTGCTTGCCGGCGCACGCGTGCGTGGTATCGGAGTTCGGCACGTCTGACCTCCTCGGCCGCCCCTACCCTTCTGCTGGCTTCACCTCCGTTTATATCCTCGCGCACGAGATTGGACACAAGTCTGTCATAGCTCGCTTACTTTCCTACTAAACCATATTGGTCTATATTCTTGTTAACTACGGCGCTGTCATACGCTCAGCATCATCACTGTATGATGACCATTATTCATTCCACTTTAAGCTTGGTAAAAGTGTTTGGCAGATTTTGCTCTTGAACCAGCAAGTTTCATGAGGTCATTTAACTTGGAATCGATTCCGTCCCAGTATTATATGGGATGGTTATAATGCGGGCGTTGTAAAACCGTTAATTTCTCTATAGATTTTTTAGTAAATGAAGCGTGAAATTATAACGTTACAGTATGAGAATTTACCCATAGAAGCCAAAAGGACCCAAATTAGGCAAATAGGGTACATTTCTTTGAGGTTATTGTTAGTTAACCTATAGTGTTCTTCTAGACTTTCTTCAATGAAGTAATATCAATAATTCTGTATAACTTTATTCTTCCAGCCTGGGCATGCACCACGACGGCACGGGCAATAACTGCGCTCGCGACGGCTACATCATGTCTCCCTCACGAGGCACCAACGGCGAGGCCTCCTGGTCCACATGCAGTGCTCGAGTTGTGGCCGATTTGCAGTATAGTTCCTTTATCTTCTGTTTGTTATTACCGTAATACTAAGGCTGCCATGGATAGCTGTACATTAGCCACTTTCATGTAAAACTGCTCTTACAATTTTTGCAGTTTCATGTTCTGAGACTGAGAGAAGGTACTCCACTATACTCCATGTATCTATTTGAGTTCACGTCCGATCCGTCTATGAAGCTGGAACCAACTGGAAGAAAAAAATGATTACCTGTCCTGTTCCCTTAAACAATTTTTTGATACATATGTCCTCGTAATTTCACGTAAACCCAATAACTGAACGTGATTGCTGTAGTAATAACGAAAAGGTTGCGCAGACTGCCACACCACGTTTTGGGGTGTTGCATAAGTCAAGCTCGTATGCACATTGCATGTTTGTTTCGTAATAATGTTAACTGTTTAAGGTTACTGATAATTTGGGTGCTATTCACATCGGCACTAGATTTGCAACACAAGCAATCACAGAAAGCGAATAGAAAAAAAAAACATTGAATAATTTTTTTAAATATTAAAACTTCAATTGTCTTATTAATTTGTGTGTAGATGGGCGACCTGCTTGTTTGATGGTTCTGATGACTTAGACGCGCCTAGCGAACTCCAGCATGAAAGATTTGGAGGAGCACCTGGCGCCATATGGAGTGCCAAGAAGCAGTGTGAGGTGAGTCACGGAACATTGGTCATCATCAAGTTAAATATACAAATGCTCCTTTGCTAAGATTGAGTAAAATCAATCACTTACTCATCTTGACTTTCGATGTGACACTATACATTATTATGTAATGGCTAAACAACGCTACAAGGTTATTTTGGTGCATGGTCGAAATCGGAACAAACTTCGCTTGTTTTGTCTCTTATTTTGTCAATTCAATTTCTGAGACACAATTTCACAAATATTTACCAACAACGTTAATACACGTACGTCCCTGTCAATGTCACCCAGGCGCCAAAATATCCCTGTAGCACTCTAGTGCGGTCCGAACAACACTGAGTAAAGAATAATTTAAGGTTCTGAACTGATTAATGTCAATTTTTTCATGTGCAAGATTCTGCTGCGCGACGCCGATGCTGCGCCATCTCCTAGCGGTCCGGCGGGTGAGCACTGCTCTCAGCTGGCGTGCCGTACGCCGCACCGCGCAGGATACTACTACGCCGGGCCCGCGCTGCCCGGCACGCCCTGCGGAATGCATATGGTCAGATTTTTGTATCAATTATGCAATGCTGAATTATTTAAGATTATTGAACTAGACAACAATCAAAAAGAGTATCAATCACTAAAAAAATAAGAGAGAAAACGACTGTTGTAATGGCGCCCAACAGGGTTTTGAAGCGTCCTCCTGGACCGTGTTGGGCGCCATTTCAATGTTTGCTACACATTTTCTTTTTTCCCGACAGTGTACATTGCTAAATAGACATTAGATGGCACTTAGCGAGGTTTATAAAATAAAGTATTTAACCTTCAGAATTGTAGATTTTTGGTCAAAGAAAGGTCTTATTTAGGTATTGTTTGGTTTACTACTGCGTGATCTCATAAACTAATTCCACCAGTAGTCTATCATGCTTATTTTATTCAAACTTTGATATCTATACTGTAAAATAATTGACCGATGCTTCAGTGGTGTCAAGGAGGCGAGTGTGTCCCTGCGGCCGCTCTGCCGACAACGAGCACGCCTTCACCGAAGCCTGGAGCTGGCGATACCGCCGTATTCGCCGCATGGAGTCCGTGGAGGGAGGCCAGCTGCCAGTCTGGCTGTTCCGAGCGAAGCCGAGGCTTCCGCGAGCGGCGTCGAGTGTGCACGAAGCCAGCGAGCGACGCTTGCCAAGGGGCGTCCTATGATGTTGCGCTTTGTGACGATACCAAGGTTCTTTCAATTTGACTGTTTTTACTTTTCTTTCAAGAAATATTACTTATATTAACGACAAGAAGACTAAGGCCCGTTTCCGTTCTGTTTCTGTCAATCGTTTAAAGATAACAAAGACAGAATGATGTTTGAAATATGTTTAGCGTTAAACGCATTTAGTGAATTATTGTAGTGCAAACGGGCCAAAGTGAGAAATACCGTTCGCGTAGAGACGGAAGACCATTAATAAATGCACGTTTAAATGATTATTCGCTTTGATTCAGGTTTGCGGAAAGAAGACTCGTGTAGGATCGAGTGAACTAGCATCACGCAAGTGTGCAGAGTATGCAGCTCTTCTGCCTGAATTAGATCCTCGTGGAGGAGGCCTGCAGGCGCCGCATGACCCTAGTGAGTCATCTTCACGTTTTGTTGACAAATTGTACATAATTTGTTTGAAAGAAGCGTTCAATCTCAGAAGATCCATTAGCCAGATCCATGATGGATCCAGTGACGATTCTTTTCTCAATGGATCCTGATTTCAAGATGTGGATCTACTGAGATTTTTTTTTTTTCAAAAGACCCATGAACCAGACCCAGATGGATGTTATTCAACCTACATGATGAGTCTTTTTTGCCTTTATGACACATAAAACAACAGAGGCATATACAATCCTATCCAATTTAATTAGAGCCCAGGAAGAATAGCACTCCAAGTCTGCACAAATGCAGCTCTCAAATAGCGATATTGCCATCGGCTACTTCTTAGAAAAATTACTACACTTAGGAATATTTGGGTTTTAATATATATTTTTTTAAATAACTTATAATTTCTGTTTAAAAAAAACCTATTTTTGCTTGTGGTTACATGTTTTAGATTTTTCCTTATTGGGCAGTAAGGAAAAATCGAAAACATTATGAAGATGAGGTAATGAATGAGGAGATAATGGAAGGGCTTCCCTTATCTCCTCATTCATTACCTCATCTTCCCTTTTCTCAAATAATCTTTTTCACCAGGACAGGTGTCAGGATATTAGGTAATTTGTTGAAATTAGTGATATTCACTTGTTTTTGTAATATTTATTGGTTTTTGTAGCATAATTTTTTTTTTCACATCAAAAATTCTCATTAGATCCATTTTACTTATTTTTTATATAAATAGACCTAATGAGAAAATAATCGTCATCATGGATCTGGCCAATAGATCTTCCGAGATTGAACCGAAAGAAGAAAGACGTTAGTTATTTCATTATCGTGTTTTTGTCTACCAAATTTTGTTTTGCACTTTACCAGCTCGTATGTGGATGGGATGCGCAGTTTTCTGCCGGCGTGCTTCGGGAGGCGGCTTCTACGCACCACGTGTTGAACTCAATGATGCTGGCAAAGACCCTTATTTCCCGGACGGCACCTGGTGTCACAATGATGGAAATCAAAACTACTACTGCTTGCAGCATCACTGTCTACCCGAGGTAAGAAATGCCTCACTTAACATTAGTTAATATTATCATCACATTTGTATTCAGAGTCTTTCCAACGGGTAGGTATCGTGTTACCCAGTGACTGGGTTGTGAAGGTCAGATAGGCCAAAATAAGTAGGATAGGGTAAAATTAAGCTGCATCCGGTGAGACTGGAAGCCGACCCCAAAAATAGTTGGGAAAAGATTAGGAAGATGATAACATGTCTAATCAGATCCCTCCGGGTGCGAGAGGAACTGAGGAGATGTATAAGATACAATTCTCAAATGATAGCAGTTAGTTTGTAGAATAGCCATTACGCAATGATCATTAACCGTAACTACACGACCTTGAACCGTCACGAGTAGTGACGTAGGTAACTCTTACAAATGTATACTTAACATAATCCAGTCGTAGTTTCGCTCTAAGAAAGCTTGGGTTTACCAAGATCTTTTAGAGCAAAACTTCTGCTACGCCCGGCGTGACTCCATAGATACCAGCCGCTTGGAACCTTGCGGTCCGTCGTAGTATGACTACCATAACTTTTGATCGTGATCGTGAATCTTTTATGCTTTACCACGCCCTCACACGGCGATTAAAGGTATCAAGTGACTGGTACCTACACTAGGGTGTAGCAGTGGAGTACCTTCGAAACTACTCTAGTCGTAGTTTATGTCTAACGTGATAGATGGCGCTGCTTGTATGTCGCTTCCCTCCAGTGTTTGAAGTTAGAGATAAAATTGATAAGCAGTGTTATACGGAAAATTGGCATTTCCATAGCTTATCAGTTACACAGATTTAGTTCCTGTGTATTTTTATTGTATTATCTAATATTACTGGGCCAAGGTAGTGGCATTCCATTGCCTTTTTTATTAAATAAATAAACTACTATAAACAGATAATCGTGTAGTAGAACAAATGAATTTAAAGCATAGCACTTCCGCAAAAGTCTCCTCTCGTACCCTCCGATCGTGGTTTTCAGAACTTGGCTCTACTTTTCCGCGAACTATATTATTTCTAAAGCAAGTGAAACGCTAAAAGTTATACTTGCATATTCATACAAAACGTACAAAGTGCATTGATCTGCTTAGTGTAGTGTGCACGAGCAGCCTTATGCTAGATTTATACTTTTACAAGTACCTACCTACAAAAAAATATGAATTTGCCATAAGTAATATATACGTATCTTCGGGAACAACAGTGGCAGGTAGGTACTTTGCACGTGTTGAATTTTTCGAAGTACTTAAAACTCCATATTCGTGCTTACCACATAATTAAGAACCTATAACAAGAACGAGGCCCTAAACATTGTTACCACACTCTATAAAAGGTACAGAACATTTAGTTAATTTTATAGCGCATTGTCTTGATATAAATAGGCTAATAAGCACATAAACGGCACTAGGCAGGGGTGATCTCGTTATTTGTCAACAGTGCCGCGTCATCTCACGTGATTGTTCCATCTTAAAGCACATTACACTAATAATATAGACTAGTAGGTATGCTATGATATCCGTATAGATACAGTCATCAAGAAATGTAAATTTGAGGCATTTTTCTATAGGTAGGAAAAGACGATGTGGTGCTAACCTTCCAAGTTCACATTTTTTTAGGGAGTTAATTAATAGGAAGCGAATGTTTACAAATGCAAAAAAATCTGAACACCAATTCCCGTACTTAATTAAAAACGTTTAATATCTAGTCGCAATCAATCAGCGACAATCAATGTCAAAAACTTTACAAAAATGTAGGGAAATTATTTTTGACAGATTGAGAATGAGATCACTGTGAACGTTTTTAAAATTACGGGAATTTCTTCACTGATTTTTTGGACCACTTTGAGTTTTATTTTATCTACTCCTTACTCGATGGCAACAAACGTCAGTGTCTGAAAAGGTGAACTTAGATTTCATCGGTTCTTTTTCTTAAATTGTGTACGCGTGCTTACATTATAAAGTAGCAACATGCATGACAGTTACGCAGCCTGCATGATGAGTGCTAATAAGTATGTGTATTTCGCATTCTAAAGATTACCTGCGGTGTTCTGCCTACACGTAGCGTATGCGTTGCGTCTACGTAATGTGCGTAGCGTCTACGCGGCTTCAACGTAGAGCCGTCGGTCGTAGCAGCTATGCGGCGTCTACACAGGGCCCACGCATGCTTACGTCCCACTGACGGTGTCTAGTACGAAAATACTCCACAACTTGAGCCTGGATTTTATTATAAGATAATATTTTGTATGCGCCTGCGTCAGACGACAACTCATTATACAGTGCTTAGTGTTGTTTGGTCGTCAAACATACGCCTTATTCCGATTTTCTTCCATGCGTCATAGAAATTCAAAGATATTTGCTCATTTAGAGTAAATTATGGGCCTAATTAGTCATGGTTTATCTAGACGTTTAAATTGGACTATGATAAATTACGAAAGTTACTCTGCATGATTTGACGTTGTAACATTTTAAAAACATGTTGACTTTTGATAAATGTCACAAATAAGCACGTGGGTAGACCACTCGTCAGGCGGGGATTACTCAATCACTATAAAGTAAGTAGTTGATCTGTTAAAATTGATATCGCCAACTGTACTTTCCTAATTGAATGATTCTCTACCATATAATTTAAGTTTGAGAACTAATCTCATGTCGTAAGCATGTGCGGAGAACACGCATGTAGTGCATTAGAACCTAGATAAGCCTCAAACGGAAGCGGGCGAGGGCAAGCATTGTACTCTATCAAGGCTGTCGCTAATTGACGACAGTTTACGTTACCTGTAGGTCAATATTATTATATTCTCTCCACTGTCGATATCTCCCAAGAAGTTCCGCAAACATGCTAATTTATCTTACCAATCTGGCTTCATGGATCAGTAACTTCTTTAAAAACATCGTCCGAAATTCCAAATTGGCGTAATTATAGAATATTTGAACCAATCTCATTTAATAGCACCCATTGTTTTCCATATTCGCAAATTCATAGCATAACACAAAATGTTAGATCTAATGCAGAAATAATTATAATATTATTTTTAAAACATAACATTATTATAGCCGCTTGCAATCAAGTTTTGGATAATGTTCAAAGCCAAATCTGTTTATTGTTATAATCATCGGCAGTTTCTACCACCACCAAAGGGAGAACAGTGCGTATGCTCAGATTGTACAATCAGTGTAGGATTAAGTAAAGGCAGCCCTGAGGGCTTCTTGATCAAGGTCTTGAAGGTGTTTACAATGCTTGTGTTTTTTTTGGCTGGAAATTACAAAGATAAAGTAGTACCTGTCTGTAAGATCGAGAGCTGATCCAATTAAGTAGCTTTATATAAATTGATCATTTTGCTATCCCATGCAATCAGAAGCCACAAAAAGGAAGGATACTAATAGTTTTTCGAACAAAAGATACCTTTTTCACTACTTTTTCCCTTATTTATAATAGTGATTAGTTAGTGAAATACGTATTTTACACGAGAATTTACAGAACACTTCAAATAAAATTGATATCATTTTCACATTTCAAGGATTGTAAAAAGATAAACAAAGCTATTCGCATCTGGCTTCCATGTGTGATTGTCTGGCGTTTGTATGTTCTTTTTATTTTATTTTAATGTGATCGTTTTGAAGAAAGGGAGCTTATAAATAGAGTTCAATAATAAAAATTAAGATAAGCAAATAAATATTTCAATTGGCTGTGAGTCATCGTGATCACGTCGTCGGTACCTACTTTATGTCTCAAGTGCCCTCAGTTTTCTCACGCCAGATTTCGACCGTTTGAACAGTGATATGATAAAACTCATATCATCCTTATTTGAACAAGACTTGTCTGTAAACGTGGAAATCTTATATACGAGTATCAAGATTTTTTATTCAAATACATGATTTATCATTAGCCTTAGTTTAAACTCCTGTCGTAACCTCGAGATTTAGGGTGTTTGCAATTTAATATAAGATCTCTTGAGAGAGAGAGATTATAAAACGCACAAGTTTTTTACGTAATAGCACATTACTTTGGTACCTTTACGAAAAGAAGAAAAATAAAATAAACGAAGTGTTGAAGGCATTTAAAACAAACAAAATAAACGCCTGCCATTTGTTAAAGTGAGTGTAATTGTTCCAATTAATCGAATTCCTATCTTATTTGTAATGTGAACTTCAGAATAAAGATTCAAGTTAAGGGTTTCTGGGTTTACACTGACAGAAATTGTTATCGGGAGACATAGTGTAGAAATAATTTTACCTTCTAGGTAAAATTTTCATTATAGGATTCCACACAAAGAGCAGTTTAGGAGCAATTTCAGATAAATGGACCGCAAAACCGCATATAATTATCTATGAATTGTTAACATACACAGTACATAGGTCAAGCTACAGTCACTCTACATAAAACTATAGGTGCTACGCAAAGCATAGGCGTATAGCCGGTACTTAGGAAATCGGCGAACTGCCGCGTTACTGGTTTTATTATAATAATAGCCGTTATATTTCTAGCCCTTGAGTTATGCTATAAAGAAAAACAACCGTGACGAAGGTTGCAAAACAAATTGTAGGTACCAAATAAGTCTATCGATTTTCTAGATGTAGCCGAAACCCACTAACTTCCAAATAAAGTCAACTTATTTAATTTGGAAGTTACGTATACACACGTGACATGAAGACACTTCTTTACGTCTCCTTATATTTTTTCTACAGAACTTCAAGATGACAGCACAGTACCACATCTGGGAGCTTCCAAGCGAGGACGTGACTGGCCCGTTTAACGCCCGAGCCTTGTCCACTCCTGATGACGAGGCAGCTGCAGCAGCGATCCGTGCCTATCTGTCCTTGGACAACTCTGGAGTGCCCATCGTAAGGTCCGCACTACCACCACAAATGCCGGAGGAACCAGAAAGCAACTGGGAAGTAGTTGATTACGTGGACATACCCAACCAGAAACTAAAAAGAAAGAGAAACCCCAGAATGCATTCGCCTGATACATAGAGTTGTTGCATTTTGGAACGGAGGTTATCATGTCGCATAAAGAAATGGCTTGTTAAGATGACAATTTTAGGTAAAAGTTTATTTTGTAAGGATGTCTTTGTCTTGAGGACAATCAGTATACCTAATACGTCACTACCTCCGCAAATAGCATCGTCTGTTGATTGTCAGTAATTATTTTAAGATAAGTATAAGTAGGTATGCAGTTCAGAGTAGAGATGCCCCTTGCAAACAACTCTGTCCATACATTCAATTAAAATCAATAATTACCTTCGACAGAGCAACATTGCAAGACAGATAGGTATAGTTGTAAGAACCATAATCTTGCCAAAATGTAGTGTTTTAGGTCCTATTTTATTTAGGTTGGAATTTGGTGCATCGAGTGCCTTGCTGAAGCATTTATTAGATTAGGAGTTA
The DNA here is from genome assembly GCA_951799955.1 of Apamea anceps. NCBI lineage: Eukaryota > Metazoa > Arthropoda > Insecta > Lepidoptera > Noctuidae > Apamea > Apamea anceps. The sequence goes on from OX637501.1 coordinate 9,605,687, forward strand.
CAGTATTAGTACGAGTATTAGAAGTTGGTACCTATTATTGTTAAGTAACTGCAGAAGTGTTTGTTGGATGCATGATTTTAAGGTCATGTACCCTTACGACGGTAACTAACAGAAAGTAAATAAGTAAGTGTCAGTATTAAGTATACAGTAATACGATTTTTAAATTTAACTTAACTTATTACGAGGATAACGACCATTTTATTTATGTAACAAAGTAGAACTACTTATTCGTCCTTCTAAAAATAATAATAATAATACAGTTTATTTCTCTCAAAAAAGTACATTGTTATAGAAGTGTGTATTTAAGTATACAATTTTGCCTTATGTTAGAACCTTTGTGAGAGCTGGAGTCTGAACTAGGTTCGGGACCTGTATGATAGATCTCCAGGCTCACGCCCCTTTGAACATGATTCAGTATAAACATAAAAAAATATTTTTAGTGATCGATAATAAAATACTAGTCTTTCTATTTATATGAACAGGCCAACTGTTTTGTATTTTTTAAATCATAGAGTTAAGATGTTTTAGTTTTATGCTTCCATAAAATTTATTTCCTGCGTTACCTACTCCATTTTAATGTAACGTGGTATTTCCATCGCGTATTGGTTTCTTTGAATAAACACCTTCAGTCTATTTATAATAGTTTTATTTGTGTATTTATTTTCATGTTTTCATTGCTTCCCTCCTGTACCTAAATAATTAAATTCTAACGCCGTACCGACTAATGTTTTTGAAGTAGAAGCAAGCGATCAAATAAATCGACTCATCATTGAGTTTTACGATCTTTTTATATGCATTTAAAAGGCTTAAATCAATCATTCGTACGCCGCAGATTTATTTGATTAGTTTTTTTTTTCGGAATTATTTAAATGTATTCAGTGGCATAATATTGTCCCGTGAGATTGATAGTTTATAGTTTATACTTCGAAATAAATTGAACATTAAGCACATAAGTACACATTGTATGCTGCTATGCTATATATCCACATACATTAGTGTCAGAGCTTATACTTACGTGGCGTAGCCTCGCCGATTCCGTCGTGATGAAGTGGCTTCAGGGTTCGCATGCGTGATGCGCTGTAATGTATGCTAATCAACTCAGGTGATGCGAGTTTTATGATTTTTGCCAATGGTAATTGTTCCGTGAATTCTTCAATGAAGAATTCAACTAAATTGTACCAAAAAATCAGTTCACTTACTTTAATTTTTAGAGGTACCTACCTACATATCTCTCTAAACATTAATGAAGTGTAACTGTTTTAGCGGGATCGTCCGAAAGGGTTACCGCTGCCCTGGAACATAAAGGGCTAAGGAAGGAACACGGGTGGGTTTTAGTCAGTAAGAGTCTGACACTCCCTTCCGCTCCACCCAGAGCGGGAGGGGTAATTTGATGATTTCCCATCCGCAAAAAAAAGGTTAACTGTTTTTTTCTCTCTCTATAATAAAGGGCGTAAGTAGGTACCTACTATTCAGTTTTATCTGTACATTGAGAGCGTTGACTACAAAATAAATAATTCATTGAATCGCATACAATTACATACAATCGGTTTGTTGCACTTCCAATGCATACTCTACTCTGTATGCCTATTGTGTGACCTGTTTACATAGTACGTACATAAAGTTCCCTTATTTACGGTATTTGCTAAGTTTACTTGCTTTTAGGTGATACGCATTCAACTCGCCTTACCCTTAGCGCAGCCTAATCCTGAAAAGCAAACCATTTTCAGTTCCCGACGTCACAGAAAGACGTGGTCGTCGATCAGTACAATAAAAATGTCATCGTTTATAATAAAGGGCGGCCATAATATCTTCTTAGCCATTTTATTATGATAATAATTCGGTACGAAGACGTAACGGTGGGCGTACCCTCCATTATCCCATGTAATTGACGAAACACCACACGAGTGTATGGGGCCCCACTCCATATGAACAAAACAATGTGACAAAAGGCTTTGTGAAAACGGATGAACGATTTACACACAATATGGGTCCGTAATTCTTTGTGAATTCATACAGGGACGTTGACAAAATACATTAATATTAAAACCACGTGTCAATTAGACGTGATGCTAGGCCTACCCTACCTACTAGTGGTTTCTTTACCTCGTATCGCAAAAACACATTGATATCAGCATTGAACAATGCGTTGATAACTTTAGCTTAATGTCCATTCAGATTTTATCAGAAATATCTATTTATTTATTGAACGGGCAACCTATTCAGTAAATAAGTGAAGACTTTGTTTATTTACTGAATGGGTTGTCCGGTAAAAACTAGTTTTATGATTTATCTAGCAGACTACTTCTAATCGAATAGATTACCCATCGTCCATCCATACTAAGTAGGCAATAGCAATACTGACATACCAAAATCTAGAATCTAGAATACGCTAGAATCGTTTTATTGATAAAATTCTACGAAGACGGATTGCCTGGATAATATCAAATAAATAGGTAGGAGTGCTGAAACAAAAAATATAGATATTTAGGTATTGCCAAAATGTTGCGAATGCTGCTTTAAAGTATGCAGATCAAATTCTTAATGGTTTTATTCCTTAGATTTTTCAGTAGGTATAGAAGAGAATATTTAACGACAAGAATAAATTTAGGAAAGCGTTTTTTACATGTTCACTGTAGGTATATTTTAGGTACCTACTCGAGCGGCCTAGCTTATTCAAGTTTACTACTCGAGTACCTACTTATCATTAGGTACTAACATACCCAACGAAATCTGCTTTCGGTAATATATTCTTCAACTTTTGATTTGTCTTCTGACCGTGACTCCGTTGATATATCTTTGTGCTTCAAATTTGAACGCCAATTTGCTATTCAGTTAGCGCCAAGAGATAAATTTTGTTGGTCCGCCTAGCATATTTAATAGATTTCAACGGACGTTTTAGGAATTGATTATGTAATAGATATATATACTCGTATATGTGGAATATTTAAGTAGGAGGTACCTGCAAAAGCTTGGATTATCCTACTAGGCAGTTTGCGTCAAAGAATGCAATTGCCCCCACTTTCCGCAAAGAGCAGGAAAATCTAGCACAAACTTAAAACCTCCCATATGATCATAACGACTTGCGCTTTTGTTTCAAATGGATGGACCAATTTTGACCTCGATCTGCAAGAAGCGAAAATCGCATCCCCGCGATTCTGAAGACGAAGTAGAATAAATGTTAAATGATTTTACTTCTGTAAGTAGGTTTGTACAAACACGTCAATCATATTTAAAAAAAAAAGCGGCCAAGTGCGAGTCGGACTCGCCCAGGAAGGGTTCCGACGTTCCGTTGAGTTGATTGAATGAAAGGTAAATTGCGGTTTACGATTTATGACGTATTAAAATAAAACTACTTACTAGATCCCGTTCAAACCAATTTTCGGTGGAAGTTTACTTGGTAATGTACCTACATCATATATTTTTTTAGTTTTATCCTTCTCTTATTTTAGAAGTTACAAGGGGGGGGGACGACGACGACACATTTTACCACTTTGAAAGTGTCTCTCGCGCAAACTATTCAGTGTAGAAAAATATTATAGTAATAATAATAATATCCCTGGACATTTCACACAGCGCCATCTAGTCCCAAGCTAAGCAACCTAATGCTTGTGTTATGGTAACAAGATGGCTGATAAACTACTTATATACATTTTTTTTTTAAATACATACATATTATAGATAGAAAAACACCCAGACTTGGAACAAATACACGTAAAGTAGAAACCTCAATATCATTTTTGAAGACCTATCCATAGATAGGAAATCTATCTATCAGAAAATAATATTGTGTGCTTTCCCATACTTTGAGCACTTATCAAGCAGGCAAAATTATTATATACATATGCTAAATAACCATATGCACTTCTTAGTTAATCACTATAGTGACAAACTCATATTTTTTGACACCAACACTTTTGTTGAGCCATTTAAATCGACTAGGGATACAGCGTATCTGCCTATTAGTTTTAGACGTCAAATAGCAGGGCTATTAGCTTTTATTATTAACTCAGACATAAGTAGTATGTCGAAGTCTCATGTAATTAGCACCATAAAAATTAGTAATAATACTAATATTAAGGTGGTTAGCAACAATAGTTTAAACTAGTCAGTAAGACAACAGAAGGTACCAATAACAATATTCTTAATCTCACCTCCAACAAGGTATCTTCTAGCTCTCAATTAGTTAAGTGTAAAAAAGGGGCTAAGCAGAATTCCTTGAAATTGTTTCATCAAAATATTCAAGGTATTTCTTCCAAATTATTAGAAATTGAATTGTTTTTAGAAAAAACAATGTTTGATATTATTTGTATAACTGAACACTGGTTGAAAGATTATGAAATGCTAATTAATTTTGAGAACTACAATGTGGGCAGTTGCTTTAACCGAAAATCCATGCTGCGTGGAGGTTCATTAATTTTAATTAAAAATTCTATAAAATATAAGACTCGTAAAGACATAGTTAAACTATCGATGGAACATAGCATCGAACTGTCCTGTGTTGAGCTGGATAAGCATTTTATAGTGTGCGTTTACAGACCTCCAAACTATCAAAACTACTCTATTTTTGAGTCAGTAATGGAAGATGTCTTGGCAAAACTTGCAACTGGTAATAAATCAGTAATTATTTGTGGCGACTTTAATATTAATATTTTGGAAATCAATTCAAATAGCAATAGATTATTAAGCCTCTTTAAATCATTCAATCTGTCAAATGTGTTTTTGGAACCAACACGAATAACTACGGCTACTGCTACATGTATTGATAATGTTTTCTGTTGCTGCGAATATCTAGAGAAGGGCATTGTAAATTATCTCCCTTCTGATCACAGCGGTCAAACCGTTTATTTTAAGTCCAACACACCAATCCAAAAAGTGCAGATTCAAACTAGGCCAATAACATCGAGTAATTTGAATAAGTTTAATATAACTTTAAATAGCAAGTTAAGTGTTCAGGGCCTAAGTATGACTAATGGTAATATTTTGTATAAAGAATTATTTTCATTGGTACAAACAGAGTTCAATCATTATTTTAAGAAGAACTCTAAAACCATTTGCCCTAAGTTTTTATTCAGTGACTGGGCAACTAAAGGAATCAGAAAAAGTAGGGATAGATTATTTGAACTGTATGGCCTTAAGCCGTATATTAACACGGATACTTTTACTAAGTATGTTGCTACTTATTCTAAAACTTTTAAAAATATATGCAAAGCAGCTAAAGCATCTTTCATTAGTAACAAGGTTAAATCAGCAGACAATAAAATAAAGACAGTTTGGAAGATTATTAACAATGAAACGAACAGGAACAAAACACGTAATACTGATTTCACACTTAACACTCCCCGCGGTCTCATTAGCGATAACATCGATGTTGCTCAGGAATTTACAACTTTCTTTACCAATATCCCAATTAAAACTACAGAAACGTTAAATTCCTCGCCCGCACTAGCTATAGAATTATTGAGAGCGAATGTCTCAGCCTGTACTGTGGAATTTATATTTAAACATATTAACCCTATAGATATTATAAAAGCATTCAGGCAACTTAAGATCAAAATTACCGAAGATCTGTGGGGCATGTCTACTAAAGTTTGTCAATCCATTATTGAGACAATTGCACCCTACTTAGCTTTAATATTTAATTTGTGTGTAGATCAAGGGGTATTCCCGGATTTAATGAAGTTCAGTAAAGTTATTCCACTTTTCAAATCTGGGGACAGCAAAGACACAAATAATTATAGACCCGTATCGGTTTTGCCGGTTTTCAGCAAAGTGTTTGAAAAAGTAATGTTAAATCAAATGCTCAATCATTTTAATCGTAACAACATCCTACACGATCAACAGTATGGTTTCACCAAAGGACGTTGTACAACTGACGCCGGTGTCACCTTATTAAAGCACATCTTTAACGCATGGGAAGAGGCACAAGATGCAATAGGCATCTTTTGCGATCTATCCAAGGCATTTGACTGCGTGAATTACGAAACACTGCTCTTGAAACTTGAGCATTACGGACTGGGTAAACTAGCTGTTAGCTTAATAAAATCATATTTAAATGATAGATTTCAGCAAGTTCAAATAAACGGTGTGAATTCATTGGGTTTAAAAGTCAAAATGGGTGTGCCGCAGGGCTCAATATTGGGGCCGTTCCTATTTTTAGTATATATAAATGATTTACCTCATTTACTAAAAACCCGACCACAAATGGTGTTATTTGCTGATGACACATCACTGATTTTTAAAGTAGACAGACGTGCACAGCAGCTTGACGACGTAAATAATGCTATGCTTATGGTCCATAATTGGTTTACTGTAAATAATTTAGTATTAAATGAGAAAAAAACTAAATGCATTAGATTCGCTTTACCGAATGTTAGAAGTAGTGAATGTCACGTTGTATTGAATAGGGAAATACTTGAATTCGTCGAAAGTACGGTTTTCTTGGGTATCACGCTTGACTCAAAGCTGCAGTGGGGTCCTCACCTAACATCACTTGCAGGGCGGCTAAGTTCAGCCGCTTACGCTGTCTGGAAAATCCGTCAATTAACAGACGTGGAAACCGCAAGACTGGTCTATTTCAGTTACTTCCATAGCATCATGTCTTACGGTATTTTGCTGTGGGGACGGGCTGCAGATATTGATTCTATCTTCATTCTGCAAAAGAGGGCTGTCAGAGCCATCTACAATCTCAGCAGACGCGAATCTCTAAGGCAACTGTTTAAAAAAATTAACATCATGACGGTTCCTTGTCAATATATATACGAGAACATTATGTACGTTCGAAAACATCTACATCTTTTTAGTAAGATAAGTGACAGGCATAACTTTAACACTAGGAATAGGAACAAACTAGATCAACCGCGCTTCAGATTGTCTAAAGTAAAAACTTCTTTTATGGGGTACTGTGTAAAATGTTATAATAAAATACCACTCGATATTCTTCAACTAAATGAGAAGAAATTTAAAACATGCATTAAACGCACACTATGTAGACAAGCATATTATAAGTTGGACGAGTATATAGTAGATAAAAATGCTTGGCTTAATGCTGGTCCTGCTCCACAGGCAGTTGGGCTTACAAGTTGATCACAATTTCAATATTTGGAAGAGATGCTTCCCCTTTTTGTTTTTTTTTAGTGTTTATTTTATTTAACCAGGATTAACTTTTAATACTTCAGTATTAAATACCTCTTCATGATTGGTAGTTATTTTTTTTTTCTCTCATCTTAATTATATTGCAAACTATAGTTTTGTATAATTTAGAAGCATTTTTGAAAATTTTTGTAAATGTAAGAACCATGGATCCGTTTTTTATGATATTTTGATGTTGACTTGAAAGAGCATGGCAGTTGAGAATATGTCATGCTCACTTAAATGTCTCACTGGTGGTGGCGCGTGTGTTGGATCATTCGGTTCCCTACGAAATGGTTGAGCTGGGTGGTGCTGATCCACGCGTCATGTTCGTGAACGGGCGCCATCAGTTGAGACTGGTCATCTCTTAACTGCCAAGGCTTATTTTAAATTTTATATTTTAATTTGTTTTTTTACATTGTTCTCACATATAGAAGCAATAAGAATAATGTAACCAGGATTTTGTAAAAATGTCTTGATTTAAAAGAGTGTCCATGGAGTTTCTTGCCCGTTCTTCTCCATAGAGATCTACGCTTTGGAATGGGCAACTAGCTTCAACTTTCTGACTAACTGACCGACTATTTAATTTTGACAATTCAAAAGTGCCTGTAAATGGTTTAATTGAAATAAATGATTTGAGTTGAGTTGAGTTGATACACGTACGGGTTTGATGAAAAAAAATTTTTGACTTTCAGTTCTAAGTATGGGGAACCCTCAAAATTTATTGTTTCTTTTCTATTTTTGTGTGAAAATCTTCATGCCCTTCACAGAATAGGTACATCTACTTACCAAGTTTCAACAGCATAGTTCTTATAGTTTCGGAAAAAAATTGGCTGTGACATACGGACGGACAGACAGACAGACAGACATGACGAATCCATAAGGGTTTTGTTTTTTGCCATTTTGCTACGGGACCCTAACTAGATGAGGTCGGTGTTTCCTATCTGACTACTCGAAGAAGAAAGACCAAAACAAACTTAGAGGTCACAGTCTCTTTTAAAGTTCAGACATAATCTTAGTCAGATCATGTGAAGACTATTTAGATCGGTGTCTGAAACGATCTTTTGAGGAAATAACAACAATAACAATCGGGACAAACAATACAAAGAAGGGATATACGAGTATGGGTAGGCCGCATAAATTACTCGAAACTGCCCGACCATGATTAAAAGTAACTGAGATAAAAAAAAACCGGCCAAGTGCGAGTCGGACTCGCCCATGAAGGGTTCCGTTACGTTACGATTTATGACGTATTAAAAAAAAACTACTCACTAGATCTCGTTCAAACCAATTTTCGGTGGAAGTTTATATGGTAATGTACATCATATATTTTTTTTAGTTTTATCATTCTCTTATTTTAGAAGTTACAGGGGGGGGGGACACACATTTTACCACTTTGGAAGTGTCTCTCGCGCAAACTATTCAGTTTAGAAAAAAATGATATTAGAAACCTCAATATCATTTTTGAAGACCTATCCATAGATACCCCACACGTATGGGTTTGATGAAAAAAAAAATTTTGAGTATCAGTTCTAAGTATGGGGACCCCCAAAATTTATTGTTTTTTTTCTATTTTTGTGTGAAAATCTTAATGCGGTTCACAGAATACATCTACTTACCAAGTTTCAACAGTATAGCTCTTATAGTTTCGGAAAAAAGCGGCTGTGACATACGGACGGACAGACAGACAGACAGACAGACATGACGAATCCATAAGGGTTCCGTTGCCATTTGGCTACGGAACCCTAAAAAACCCACATAGTCTTCACATGCACAATAATTTAAATAATACATATAGTACTTTACAAAGTAAATATTCATGTCATTGTATATTTTGACGGCACGGTTGGCGCAGTGGTTAAGCGATTGACTGCTGCGCTGCGTGTCGCGGGTTCGATTCCCGCACGGAACAAATATTTGTATGACCTACATGTATTTGTTCCGAGTCTGGGTGTTTTTCTATCTATAATATGTATGTATTTACAAAAAAAATGTATATAAGTAGTTTATCAGCCATCTTGTTACCATAACACAAGCATTAGGTTGCTTAGCTTGGGACTAGATGGCACTGTGTGAAATGTCCAAGGATATTATTATTATATTATTATATGTAAAATGGTACCTATAGGCATTTATAGAAAAAAAAAATCAAGATCTATTTTGTAAATTTATTGGAGCAGCTCAACAATCCCAAGCCTTTTTATCCTCAATTAGTCTTCAACAGTATAAAAGGCTTTCTGGCATAGTTTCCGCTTTATAAAAGATTAAAATTTATTACAGATGTGGCTCTGTTAAAAAACGTATATAGGTACATTGGCATCTAAACGAATCACCTATTTTCTTGAGTCTGGTTGTAGGAACAACAAATTTATGTTTGTTCCTAGTATTTATATTATGGATATCACTGTATTTTTTAAACAGATTAATATTTTTATGTTCAAAGGATTTTCAAGAAAATACTAAGAAGACACAGTTATTATATTAATCTCTTTAAATTTTTAGGGAGTATCTAGGAATTAATTTATGAATTGCCCTTTTTTGTAATAACAAAAATTTACCTAATCGTCGTCGCCCTTCTCAATCATTTCTAAAAACCGGCCAAGTGCGAGTCGGACTCGCCCATGAAGGGTTCCGTTACGTTACGATTTATGACGTATTAAAAAAAAACTACTCACTAGATCTCGTTCAAACCAATTTTCGGTGGAAGTTTATATGGTAATGTACATCATATATTTTTTTTAGTTTTATCATTCTCTTATTTTAGAAGTTACAGGGGGGGGGACACACATTTTACCACTTTGGAAGTGTCTCTCGCGCAAACTATTCAGTTTAGAAAAAAATGATATTAGAAACCTCAATATCATTTTTGAAGACCTATCCATAGATACCCCACACGTATGGGTTTGATGAAAAAAAAATTTTGAGTTTCAGTTCTAAGTATCGGGACCCCCAAAATTTATTGTTTTTTTTCTATTTTTGTGTGAAAATCTTAATGCGGTTCACAGAATACATCTACTTACCAAGTTTCAACAGTATAGCTCTTATAGTTTCGGAAAAAAGCGGCTGTGACATACGGACGGACAGACAGACAGACAGACAGACAGACAGACATGACGAATCCATAAGGGTTCCGTTGCCATTTGGCTACGGAACCCTAAAAACCGCGATGTTCCTCAACCAGGGTCGACACTCCGGCTGCAATACTGAAAAATAAACGTTTCCAGGAACTTCCTCTCGTTGTTGTTGTAATAAATAATCAATATCAATAAAGGTTCAATAATACAAGGAAAGTTTACGCCACCTTGAAATAAAATTAAACTTTGTTCGAGATAAAACGGTTGGCACTTCAGAAGCCACTATAAATGTGTTGTTGACTTCAATAAATATTATTCAGACTTTTAAGATAAATGGTAAAGTGGTGATCGTTACGGAGCACCTATAATAAATCAACTATTCATATAGTAGTAGAGTAAGATTATGGTAGTGAAAGTTATTACTTATACCTAATTGACAATTAATTGCATCTATACAAATACAAGTAGGTATCTATAACTCAAACTTTCCGGAACTGATTGTGTAGTTAGGATCTAATAGTACTTACTATGTAATTTTCAATGAGCCATATATCTTACCGCTGGGGCTGGGGCTGCAGTCTCGACATTCATAGCGATCGCTTTACGACCGAATTAGGTCGCAAAGTCCTGTCACTCCATACATTACACCTGTCAATCCGGGACTTTGCGGCCGAATTCAGTCGTAAAGCGATCGTTATGAATGTCGAGACTGCTGCCCCTGGTATAGTCAAAGAAATAGTGTTGTCAAGTAAAATTGCGTCAACTAGAAGATTTCAAAGGCTCCGGCATTTCAAAATTGTAATACCTAAGTCTGGTAAATACGAGTAATACGACCCGTGTATTTGGCCTTTAGGAACCGGACGCTACACGTACAGGTCCTGTCAGTTTGATTATTTTCCAAACGAGTCTCGATATGACCTAACGCAACACGCCTTATTAAACGGTTGAAGTAGGTAATGAAACTCATTATTCGCTAACCTGTAAGCTAATTGTTGCAAGAACTCTGATTACCCTGTTCACGCTACTTCCGCTGTAAAACTTTGAATGGCTGCGTTAGATCTAAAACTCAGTCCAAACTATGTAGTAGCTATTTAGAAAGACTTTGTATGCAGTCTAATAGGCTTCCTTGAAAAGGACTTAACGGAATAATCATTAGTAGAACTAGTGCGTACACCAAATTATAATGGGAAATGGAAACTATGTTGACAATGCTGCAACCTTGATGAATTCATGCTGCAAAAATTCCGTTTTCCTAATCGCAATCATCCATCAAGGAAAGACACTTGAGAGGAGTCGTGGCGCCGGCCGCAGGGGTATCGGCCCCGACTATAGGTCGTAGGTTCGAACCCACGCAGGCGCTTTACTTTATGAAATTTATTTCATCTCCACTGTTCTCAAAACGGTGAAGGAAAATATCGTGAGGAAACCGGCATGGCCTAAAACCGAAATTCGAAGACATGTGACATCCACCAAGCCGCACTGGGCCCGCGTGGTGGATACGGTCCAGCAGTGCAATTCTGTAACCATCTCACCGTGAAAACTCAGGTGAAGTGAGCGTGGAGTGAGCTGTCATTCCAACTAATGTTAGGGATTGACACTATTCACAGCTCACTCTAAGCTCACTTCACCTAACTTTTCACGGTGAGGTTTTTACAGAATCGATCGGCAGGACAGGCCCCCTCTCACAGAGAGGATGCCTGAGTCCCAGCAGTGAAAACATTATAGGCTGATTATGCTAAGCTTTCTGCAATAAATGATTCTTATTCCAAGGAAAGAAACAGTTACCTAAAGAAGTAAGACTGAAATGAAAAAATCGATAATAGTGTATCCGCTTGCCTCGTGCATTTGGAATGGAACTGAACATGTAAAGGACGATCTACAAAGATGATATATTTATTTTCACGCTGAAAAAACTCGCTTCGTCAGTACATAACATGCCTTGTCACACTATATCGATATCACTGATGAAACACGCAAGCTGTTATGCAGGTTCCGTGTAACTATGCTAACAAGGTAATTTAGTGCAGTTTTCCTTATTTCAAAGAAATGTGAGGACAGGCCGGACAGATTATAGCAGACCACGTGTTTCTTTACAAGTAGGTAGTACCTACCCCACTCATGGTTGCAACGGAACTCAAAGTTTAAAGATAGTGGTTTACAGTGTGTTCGACTTGGCCTCGGAGAACCCGTAAACTAGGAAAGCAAGAAAACATCAATCAATCAATCAACAGTGGACTGCGATAGGCTCGCAGTCCACTGTTGCGCCACAACACGCTGTCCTCCGCCTTCCACATCCAGTCAGTCCCAGCTACCTTATTGAGGTCGTCTATCCATCTAGCTGGGGGGCATCCCACCCTACGCTTGCCGATCCGCGGTCTCCAGGACTAATTGCTTGGGAGATGACACGACGACGCGACGAGAAGTGGATACGTAGTGAACAGAAAAGTCATTCAATAACATTTTGACGTAGAGGAAGAATAAGAAAAAGTCCATAAATCATTCCAAAGCAGGATTTACCCAAACGCAGTAACAAGACTCCGAACGACGCAAAAACATTTTTATTCAACGGCTTGTTCAGGCAATTAAAGAATTACATGTTTTGCTTGACGATCTACCTACATTATAATTATGTGCTCATTACATAGTCTTTAGATATTATAAATTATTTATTTTTAGTTGTAAAGGACATAATATTTAATTTAATCCATTGAATTATGTTACGTGCAGGTTTTTGGCCTCGGTACCTACTTACTTTCTGATGTAATACATATGAAATGTTTTAAAAGTCAAGATGGTATGGCTCAAATAGCTGCGTCATGATAAGCTGCTTACTTGAGTGAAAGTAATGCGCCTGTATCCGGCAAGAAATCTAACATCATTATATGGATTTATTATGACATATACCTACCTGTATGCATTTTAATAATGATTAGAAAATTTCGAAGCTTGCAGCAGTGCAAAACTAGTGGCTGGATATGAATTAAACCGGACCATCATTAATAATGGTAAGTATTCCGCTTCGAAAACATTGCTCTTTAATAACTGCAAGTTATCCATATTTTAATTTTAAATTTTGTTATTGTCATCCACTGCTGGGTAGAATTAACGTACCTAAGTTACGATCTTTCGAGCCCCTAAGATGCTTATAATATAATTATAAGGTCAGCTGAATTATATCTTACTTTTATATTATTTATTTAAGGTGTTACTTAGTTAATATGCGGAAAATCCGTAAAAGACTACGCCACCGCATTAAAGGACGTGTCTTGGTCAATATTGAACACAAAAAGCAGATCATTTGTGACTGTGTGTGTCCTAGTGTGTTACCTAGTTACATAATAAAGAAACTGCAACCCAAAGTTTTATACTAATCGGAAACGTGGTGTATCTATCTTACGGACCATGACCAACACGAAAAATCGTGTTTGTCATGTCCGCTTTGTGCTCGGAGTTTCTCGGCCAGAGTTGCATATTCTATTCATATGAGAGCACATGAAAGAGCACCATATCTCACCTCTCAATCACCCTTACAATAATCATCGAATGCAGGCGCTGTAGCTCAAATCGGCCAGAAGGCATCATTATCGTCAAAAAAGTATGCGAAAGAATCATGAAAACGACTATGGAAAGCGACTTGGCAGGTGTTATTTTCCATATAAAATGGCCAAGCCTGAATATTATAATATAATATATATATAATTATGTAAAAATATTGTGATTTTCATTTGTAATAACAAAAATCAATAATAATCTTAGTTTAACACGTTAAAAGCGGTAGGCTTCAACAGAGTTTGCTCGTCTGTGCGTTACGGCCGCTGTATATCCCGTACCAGAGTTTGCTAATAAGCATTACGGCCGGTATATTTCCTGTGCCACTATCAACTCTTGAAATCCTCTTTCTCCATGAAAAAACCGAATTTGGACATGGTTCTTTCTAGAACACGTGGAAAATATATTCCTTTATATAAATTTAAAGCCGAAAATCCCTCAAGAAACTTATAAGCAGTGATAGGAATAGGTAGTGCCTATTTGCCTAAACTTCGAAGAACAGAGACAAGAAACGGAGACTTCCTTTGGACAAAATTTTTTCCGGGACATCCTTCCCGAAATTCAGTACAACACTTTTAAATATATTAAAAAAATATGTTATTTGGAATAAGTAATTCGTCTATATTTACCTAAAGTTTACGATTAGACATAACATTTATAATTTATAACTCCATAATAATAACGTTATTATTATTAATATAAATTATAAATGTAAATATAGACGAATTACTTATTCCAAATAACATATTTTTTTAATGTAATGAAAGTGTTCTCCCGGAAAAAATTTAGTCCTAAGGAAGTCTCCGTTTCTTGTCTCTGTTCTGCGAAGTTTAGGCAAATAGGCACTACCTATTCCTATCACTGCTTATAAGTTATGAGCGAAAATATAGACGCCTAAAATATGGGGAAAATACAACCCGTGTCGCGCACATTGATCTCCACTTTACGGGGTTGTTTGTGGGCAATAGTGATGGGCCAACCAACCTCTCGTAACCGGAATAAAAAAATATTTACAAACAAAGAAAGTATATCAATTTGTTTACATAATAATATATGTATATACTTATTACGATAGAAAGTGTCCTTCCTTGTAAAAAAAAACTCCTATACATGACGAATCACGATGTATTTGATGCGACATTCGTTATTTTAATAATACATATAATTCTTCTGTACGTGTGTTTCTCACCTAACTCCTACTAAACGGCTGGACCAATTTTGATGAAATTTTGTGTGTATATTTCAATGGGTTCCTGGATGGTTTGAAAACACAATTGGACCCGGTAGGTGGTGCTGCTTTTCCGGGCAGGATGACGTCTGCCGGGTCCGCTAGTTATTTATAAAATGTTTTGTTGCTAATAAATGTCGGGATATAGGTACCTACCTAATAAAGATTTTATAATACAATAACGCATCTAAAAAAAAAATATTCATTTAAAAAACATATTTTGGAGGCTTAAGAAAATAATACACTGAGTAGGCAAAATACTCTTTAATATAAATGAAAACAAAACCAATATACTTACATTATTTTCTCCCACACAGGTTATGTTAGGCAAATTAAATAAACTAATCTAAAATATATCTAGAACAAAAAACATAAGTAATAAAAAGTATATTTTCCTGTTTCTATATCTTATCCTTTCCTTTTTCGATTACTCATATATATTTTTTATTGCGCGCGTTAAACTAAAACGCCTGCGCAAGTCACTGCGAACCAGTATACTACCGCGAAGACTTGCGCATACACAACTCAGTGTGGTACGGGGTGGTGCATACGTAAGGGGTATATATCTTTTCCGTATAGCATCGAAACTAAACATATTGGTGACCTACCTTAGAAATTACAGCTCTCTTTATTATATCTATTTTCCTCTATGTCTGCCACAGGCCAGGAAAATTGCTCTAAGTACGTACTATTTTCCTTGCCACGTGCTTGTGCTAGTGGTTAGCTCCTTGAAGCTTTTGCGGTAAAATGAGCAAAATATTGTTTTTATTCAACATTTCCAAAGCATTACGTAACCATGGTATTTATTATTGTGATGGTTTATAAAGTGCACATTTTTAACCAGTGGTTTAAAATGTACAAAATAACATTTATATGGAAGCACAGCCAGGTAATATTTTTATCAGTCATCAAGTGCAAATGTAAATGGACTGAAAGCGATCTTATCCCACGCAGTCGTTAAACCAAATCCGTCCCGACGTTATGTATGGGTTATGAAAAAGTTTACTTTAAATAACCAAGTACCTAGGTACTTATTTTGTTGATTTCGTTTATAGAGGTATGAGGAACAGGGTGTAAAGTTCACCCATACTCCATAGAAAAGGGAGGATCCTCCGACCAGACGGGTGTTGTTTCTGGCGGACAATTGCCCGACGATTAATGTCGGGAAGTTTGTATGTATGCTAATTGCGCGGTAAACTGCTTGCGAGATGCAGGATTTGCGTGACGTCAGTATGACGCATTGTTCGCATGTGGCGTTGTAGATACGGCTACACGTTCATCAACATCATCAGCCCATTCCAAACCCTTCGGCATCGGCTTCCATAAACATTCGCTATTTAGTCCTTGTATTATTTCGGCAACACTAAGTATTATAGGTGTGTAGAACCTAGGTACATGAATATAATATATAATTTAAACACAATATTGTCTGACTTCCTCGTTGGTCTGGTCGGACGCGCTACTGCTGAGTATAAGGTCTAGGGTTCGATTCCGGGTCGGACAGTGTCATTGGGTTTGTCCATCTCAAGGGCTCGCCCCCTATAACAGGTGACTTAAACATAGCTGGCATGTGGGTGTACTTTGGGTACATAATCAGCCTATATTGTACTCACTGCTGAGATACAGGCTTCCTCTCTGTGAGAGGGAGTGGGCCATAATCCACCACGCGGGCCCAGTGCGGGTTGGTGGATCTCACATGTCTTCGATTTTCTGTTCTAGGACATGCCAGTTTCTTCGCGATGTTTTCCTTCACCATTTTGAGAGCAGTGGTGATGAAATGAAATTCACAAAATAAAGTGCCTGTCTGAGTTCGAACTCACGACCGACCACTCGTAAGTCGGGGCCGATACCGCTCGCTGGGCCAACACTGCTCCACCCACTATAGGTACATCTCTGCCTAACTCTTCGGAGAATACCGGCGTGATGTTATGTCAGGTATGTGTTATTGTCTGATCTATGAGGTTATCTACAATGTCCTAGTGTCGTTTTACTCCGAAAGGCGACAGTTTTCTTAAATCTGTTTTACTTATCGTCTTCCTGACCAGCTTTACGTATGCGTAACTAATAGTCACATGATCGTGTTGTAATGGTACTTACTAAAGGGATGACTAAAGTAGCTAGTATTTCCAAAGGAAACAATTATCTATATTATTAAACAATAACCTTATTTCATGGTTTGCCTGTTTGTAAAGATTGAATGTACGAAAAACAATAAGTATTCATTATGACGTAGTTGCATGAATATTCGTAAGATATAAACCTACGCGACGTACAGTGAGACGATTACGCACAGTCAGGCTAAAAAGGGGGAAAAACGTACGTCATTGACATTTTCATAACCCTTACAAATAGAGCTAGGAGACATTAAGGAAATTGTATTCGTGGCATATTGGTTTATGGGTGAATGGACACATTTAGGTAATGTTGAAACATTACCTAAATGTGTCCATGTGTGCTGGATTGTATGAATACTATCCAGCAATATCTGGCGTTAGAAACTAACAGTCATGCTAAAATTATGCTTCAAGCAAAGTTCCTCTTCATCCAACATTCGCTTGGATTTATTTCTGAACGTGTGCACAATTCAATGCCTTATGCCATATTTGGGATTGTGATATATTACGCGAGGTGACTGGACGACTACCTACCGTCTGACCTTTGTCACCTTTGTAGAATTGTGTAGAATTTAAATTTTACAATAATTGTTAAACAGTTTATTTTTTGGCATGGTTAGCAACGAAAGGCAATTGTGGACTGTACCACTGTTATGCTATAAAAACGCATTACTTCAAATGCTCATTGGGTTCTTTTTATAAGTATTAGTTGCAGGACTTGTAGATAAGTCGAAGTCACTCAACAATCAATTATGGAAAATTTGATTCGTGTGTTTTGAAACTGTTTTGGAACTATCCCAAATGCAATATCATCTCACATCTGTCAAAACAGTTAATAGTTTGAAGCGCCTATCAAAAATATTTATTAGAACCACTAGAGAGGAAATTGGCACATTAGTTAAATATAATAACGAAACTGGACGCGAGAAAGATAACTAATAAAATAAAGTTAAGTAATTAATATTTTCTTAATTAATAATTTAATTTAAATTTACTTTAAACGTTTGAAAATTAAATGTAAAATGAATTTCTGCAACAATCTATTGTCAAACTCTATCGGATTCTATCGGAAACGGTGAAAATCAAACAATGCTTGTTTAACTATTTTAATTTCATCACAAAATGTTAAATTATAAAAGTTTAATTAAGTAAGTTATTATAAGTTCATACAAAGGCATCACTAAAACGAAATGATAATTTAAACAAAAATTAATAAAGAGATAGAAATACCGATCCCGGGGGTGTAGCCGGTGTAGGTGAATTAGTCATACTTGATAGACTATAGTAAAGGGCGTTCGACAGTCGCAGAGGGAAGGAAAACGATGAATGTTTGTTGTTCGAAGTATCAAACTATAATAAGTTAGATAAAAATGTAAATTAAAAACATGACAAATATTTGGCAACAATTAAATAATACGTCCACAATATTATAATAAACGACAAACTGAAAAAAAAAAAATATATGTTATGATTTTCCGTGGTGATCATAGGACGGAAACGTCTCTTGATAGGTAAGTACAATTAGTGTACATACTTCTAAATGTTAATTCTTACATACTATAATAATGAAATATTGTGTTTTGTCATTGTGTGACTCTGATTTCAGGATGGTATTTTTGGAGAGGCTAAAAAAGACATGCATACGCAACAAAGTATTTTCAGGCACAAAGAAAAGGGCTCGATGATTCAGAATTTCAGAGGTAACTCATTTAATAAAAAAAGAGATTGTCCTAATTGAAATATTAGTTTTATTTATATTTTATTCGATACAGTAAAACTTTTATCCAAGTGAGCTGCGTGTTATATTTTGAGCTTCGTTCTGGGACACATTTTGAACAAGTAAACACATTATGCAGTAGATATCTATACCGCTGTTGATTTGTGTACGTACGTAAGTTTATTTCACACCCGATATTTACACAAAGTGCTTTAAATCTACCTAAGTACTTTCCACCTTCATCAAGCTAGAATATTCCAAGTAGGTACCTAAATTGGAGTCAGTTGCCAGTCTGGTTAGACTAGTCACGGCTGAATAGATATCAATATTTTAAAACACCCACTTTCCATTCCAGCCTATAATAGAATCATCGGATAATCAACTAAGTAATCGTTTCGGCCTTTCTCATGTAGGTAGAAGAATCTTGAACTAATGACCAAATACCATGTCTCTTTTGACTCTTGAGCCTGGCTGCAGGTGTCCTGGGCTCAATTCCCAAGTCATGCAAAGCAATCAATCATCCTTATTTCATGGGACGTAAAACGTAACTTAGCATCACGCCTGTATTCCCTGAAGGGTTAGGCAGGGGTTTATCTATAGTACACTAAGATTTCGTGAGTTATGTATGTCTATGTCATCATAAGTACCAGGAGGCGAGCATATATTGCCATCAGATTGCAGCGGGCACAAATCCAGACTCTATGTCCTGGAACAATTAAGGTTCCTACTATACACTTCTGCCCCTACCGTCGGGAATTACAGGCAATGGCGTTATGTTACTTAATAATGAAAACTTACTTTAATAATTGGAGCATAACACTAAGATTCGTTTTTATTATTTACTATTCATGAACTGCTCTGATCTTTAAACCTAACACGTTGTGGTCGCACGTGGTCATGTTTACATTGCTCTCAGATTTTCCCCTTTATTTAATGCTTTCTGTTATTGGCAATTGGACAGTTGGACTTTAGTTTCTATCTGTACTTGACGAAAAATGTGAGGCCATGAGAAATTTAAATATTAAGTATTTCGGGGTCGCACCTGTAAACCTAACAATAGGTTCGACACAAGCAAAACAACTAAATATAAATAAACATAAGTATTTGTACCTAGTGATTTAATTGAGTTTATTATCAGTCAACACCTAAGTATAGGTATTCGTATTGTTGCGACGCATACCACGACGAACTAGATCGCAGGTTATCACTGAGGTCACGTAATTACAAATATAAATCAATGCAAAGTATTACCGTCCTTAACAATATCTGCACGATTACTGTAGTTCAAAAGGAAAAATATAGCATTCAATGAACTTTATAAATAAATAATACGTCACGCTGGTTAACCACAAGAGACCATGCACCTCGCAAGGCGTTTTAACTTGATACACAGAGTGACGTGTTGTAAATGAAAACCAACCATAACCTTGTAAATAATGTATTGGCCTTTGTAAATAATCCGTTGCATGTGTGATCGTGTTTTTTGTTGTTGCTAATAATTGGATTTTCAAGTTTTTATCACAAAATATGTTGCACTCTGAGCTTGAATATAAGATGCTGTGAAGTATATGAAGTCACTAATAACTTTTGAATGTTCAAATAGCAATTATAAAGATGCAAACTTCACAGCACGACAATCCCAAGAAAAGATAAATGTTCTGATGTAATATAAATTCACTTTTTATTAAATTTTATTATGAACATCCTTATTTATTTCATAATCATCATCATTTCAGCCGAACAACGTTCACTGACGGACTTAGGCCTCCCCCATGCACCGCCCTTGTAGTACGGGTATTAAAGTCCAATTTCTGTATTTTTTGCTGGAAAAATCAATTTTCGCCCATTTTCGTTTTGGGCCTAAAAAAGGTTTATTATTTTCAGTAGTGTTCGCATGTGGCGTTGTAGATACCGCTACATTGGCACCAGCATTCAATCAAACCACAATAACCGTGGCTAAACTGTCAAACTGGAAGAAAATGCAAAATGTCATTTTATGTGTGTTACGCGATCACCCCGCGGCTTTCCTTTTGTTTCTCTTCTCATCCTAAAACAATTTTCCATTTTATTATTAGTTGCTCCATTTTGTGTACATTTTTCTCGGTACAACGAGTCCTAAAACAATTTTTAGCCCGAAATTCTATTTTTCAAAGTTTTCTCAAACACAAATACCAAATTCTACCAGTAATGCGATTATTTAAATAGAACAAAACTTAAAGATCGAAAAAGAATAGGCATTCACGTTACAAATGATTACCACCAAGCTTAAACCCCACTAACACATGTTCACAGTATCACTAAAATTGGTGCCAAAATTACGCTATACATCAAGCTATGTATGCATAACCAGTAGGTTATGAATAGCTTGATGTGTAGTCGTGCGTACAATGCTTATCGACGCAATTCACATTTACTGTACTTCTTTATTTATTAACTCTTTTTTATTTATTTATATCCCTTTTGTTAACGAATTCGTGCTGGAACAACTTACCCCGGGCACCTGCACTTTGAACCCTCCCTATTTTTTTTTACTTTTACCAAACAAAATCCTATCGACAATTAAAATCACATTTTATAAGATTTCGTTTCAGGTTTTCGGCCGAAATTTCGGTAGGACACTAATGAGTATTTCATAAATTTTCCCAAATGTTTTTTGCAGAATTCAAAATGACTACATAGGCAGTCAGAGTTTAGGGAACATAAATTCAACGTATAGTGGTGGTGCCTATATTCGCTTTTCAGGAATAAGGAATCAGTAGAAAAACTTGGTTTTGTTTGATGCTGATTCACAAAATAAATAGTTAAGTAGGTAACTGTCTAACATCTGCAAAAATAATTGAAAGTTTCTAGTAATTAAGATAGAAGCAAATATTACTGCTAAGTTCAAAAAAATAAATATTTAATGATGGACACATTTTTAAGTTAATGAACCTCTAAAAACTTTTTCGCTTCTAGTGATGCACGCTTTTTTGACAGGTTCAACACGTTACAGATAGCATACAGTATTAGCTTTCATCTCAGTGCGGTTCCCGAAATCGTTGTCTGTTCCGCTGTGCGGAGAAATTTCTACGAGAAGAAAGCGATAATTATATTTTTGGTATCGTAATTGGTCTAATGAAATCCCTGAAAAAAACAATACGGGAAGCATTTAGGTCGTACCGCATCAAGATAATTTCGTTTCAATTCCATGCTTCCAAAAATTTTCCCTGTATACACCACCCCGTACCATACTGAGTTATGTATGCAGATGTCATCACTGGTTCGTAGTGACGTGCGCACGCGTTTTAGTTTTCATAATCAGCCTATTTTGTTCCCACTGCTGGGACACAGGCCTCCTCTCTTCGAGAGGGAGTGCGGGTTGGGAGATGTCACATGTCTTCGAATTTTTAGTTCAAGGACATGCCGGTTTCCTCACGATGTTTTCCTTCACCGTTTTGAGGTTTTAGTTTTACCCGCGCCGTTTAAAATACATATGAGTAACTGAAAAAGCCAAAGAAAAGATATGATATAGGAAAAGTTGATAATTGTTGATAGTGGTACGGGAAATATACCGGCAGTAACGCAAATCAGGAAAACTTTGGTACGGGATTTACAGAGCGGCCGTAACGCACGGACGAGCAAACTCTGCCAGAAGCTTGCCGCGTTGAACGCTCTCACAGTTGGTCACAGTAATTCAGCTAAGGCACCCCAAGGGAATAGGTTAGTAACCTAACCAGGTTTTAACTATGGTCTGTGACCAACCGAGAGCGAGCGCTACATCCAACTTACAACTTATTTACTGCGATTAACTATTTTAAGGACCCCAAAATAGCAATTATTTGAAGTTCACAAAAAGAGGCGCAATCATTATAATTATTACAGTTTTTTATAATATTTCTAAGGAGGCAAAATGGTATTTATTAGAGGTTCGATTAAGTACATGCCGCTCCAAAGTACTTATGTATATGAAATCTCTATTTTAGAAACCTCAAAAGATTGAGCAAAAGTACTTTATAGGCTAGAAAGTATCGATATCATTATCAATTTGAATTAGCTTCAGCGATAAGAAATTTCAAAATTTCGAACAATTTGTTGACAGTACAACCTTAGTCATTATTTCAGAGAACTAACTGAAACGTAATAAGATGAAGAATTTCTAAGTATAAACCCAACTAGCACACTAGTGGAAATAGCAGCCTATTTTGCAACTTTTAGCTGTACAGTAGCGCTTTAGGGGTTCAGAAAGTGGTTTTAAGTTCTACTATTGCTTCCATAACTGCTCATAGCTATAAATATCACTAGGGGTATCAGAAACTGAACCAAATGCCACTTTAGGTTCTATAAGTGTTCATTTTACAACCCATTTGCCGTCTATAGCTTTGAAAGAGAGTTAAAACATGTATGTTAAAGCTTAAAGCTGAAAAAAAGCTTCTATTGCCGCTGCTGTACGCTTCGGAACTGCATAAAGACATTAATTGCAGACTTTCTAACGGAACTGTGTAAAAGATATATTTATCACTGTTCTGCCACTGATAGTTTCATTGCAGAAGTGATTTGTACTTTTGCGCAGACTTAAGTAAGAATTTGATCGACTGTTTTACTAATAGCGACATTAAGGCTTCACAATAGAAGCAGGAGAGTAATGGACATTGCCTACTCATTTGGATACATTCTGTTATTTTTATTGGAGAAATCATATTTTATAAAATATTTGAGCCAGTTTAAAAGAAATATGGATCTGAAAGCATGGAAGTTCAAACAAAGAACTGGTGGATATCGCAAGAAAGTACGGAGAGTTTATCAGAATATGCAGAAATTAAAAAAGGCAACTGTGTGTGAGAATTCTGTAATTGAAATATTAAATAACACGTAAGTTTTTTTTAACTCAATTACGTAAGAGTAATTTAGCTTTTATTTATAAAACTCTATTCATTTAATTTATTCTTTAAGGGATTCATTGGAAACAAACAAAAATAATGCGCCAAGTTCGAGTTCAACAAACACAAGCGAGGGTCCCGTAGATTTTGTTTTCTCAATTTCTGATAACGGACCAGTTACAGAGGAAAAGTAAGTTATAGCTTGGTGTGGCATAGGTATTATAAAAATAAAGTAAAATAACCTTCCTTGTGTAATTTTTTGCTTTTTTCTTCTAGACTAGACTCGGACAGCGATACTGAATATAAACTAGATTATGTCGAATGTGAAAGAAAATGGAGCTATCGCGAGCAAATACGAATTTGGGCGCTGAAACACAAATGTAGTCATGTAGCTTTAAAAGACTTATTTCAAATTTTAAACCAAATTACTCCTAACGCTATGCCTAGAGATCCACGCTCACTACTTGGTACACCAAGAGAAATTACAATAAACTTCGTCGATCCAGGTGAATACTGGCACAATAACTTGAAAAATAGTATTATAAAAAGTTTAGAAAATTCTAAAGTTATACTGGAACATATATCGATTTTGGTAAACATAGATGGACTACCTATTTACAAAAGCTCCAAACAACAATTTTGGCCTATATTGTGCAGTATTTTTGAAATGCCTCATTTAAGTCCTATTATTTGTGGAATTTATCTAGGTTCAGCTAAACCAAAAGATTTGCATGAATTTTTAAAAGTTTTTATTGAAGAAATGGGCAGTATGCTTCACGATGGCATTAACATACGAAATAGAAAAATATCAGTGTCATTGAGATGCTTTGTATGCGATTCTCCTGCCAGAGCTATGATAAAAGGTAGGTATACACCTGTATCTATTTGCTATCTGCCATAATGTGTTATTAGCCAGTAGGGAGAAGATTTCGTTATTCTTTCCCAACTGTCTCAAATCAAGTCTAATGATTATGGGGTTTTATTGTAACCGCCGTGTTTATTCAAGATTATGTCATTATTTACTAGTATTTACAGTTTTTCGGGTCTAGTCTCACTTGTATGTTTTTTTTTCCAGGTGTGTGTAATTATAATGGAAAACATGGTTGCCTTAAGTGTACAGTTGTGGGAGAATATTCGCATGTTTCGCACACTGTGATATTTCCTGACACCAACTGTCCATTACGGAATGACAAGGATTTTAGAGAAAAGAAGTATGGAAACCATCACAAATTCGACTCACCTTTATTAAAACTACCGATTGACATGATAGAAGCATTTCCTGTTTCCGATTCCCTGCATTTGATTGACTTGGGTATAGTAAAAAGATTGCTCGTTGGATGGCGAGATGGCAATTTCGGTAAAAAGGTTACTAAATGGTGTTCAAGTGATATTCACGCAGTCAATATTTTCTTAAACTCCTGCAAAACTCCAACTGAGATCCATAGAGCTGTTCGAGGTTTGGACAGTTTAAGTCATTGGAAAGGATCAGAGTTTAGAACCTTCTTTCATTATTTAAGTGTGGCGATATTACAAAAAGTGTTAAAGAAAGATGCTATGCAACATTTTCTCACATTATTTTGTGCAATAACAATATGTTCTAGTGAGGAATACTTTCCATTGCTACCTTTGGCAGAGGAACTTTTGGAATACTTTACGAAACATTATAAGGATTTTTACGGTATTGACTATGTAACTAGCAACGTTCACAACTTAACTCATGTTGTTGCTGAAGTTCGACGTTTCGGAATGTTACAAACATACAATGCATATAAATTTGAAAATAAATTATACTTAATAAAAAATTTGTTAAGACAAGGTAATAAACCACTATCTCAAATTGCTAAAAGACTTAAAGAGTACGAAATTTTGGATCATGAGCAATTTATTGACCAGACACATTCTAATTACCCGTATGTAAAAAAAAGCACAAAGAATTTAATTTTATATTTCAATGATTTCATTTTATCTAATCAAAGGGCAGATAAATATTTTTTAACTATTAAAAAAGAAGTGATGGAGGTGATATGTATCAAAGTTGAAGAAAGTAAAATATATATTTATTGTAAGAAATTTGGTAATTTAGAAAATGCTTTTGACCTTCCAATCTTCTCCTCCTATCTAAATATTTTCAAAAGCAACTATACATCAGTTTTAAGTTCAGAATACGTGTGTTCGCCGGGTGATGTTAAATGTAAACTTGTGGTCACTCGATATGAATCGGATTTATATTTTGTTCCTTTACTACACACATTATAACGAGTACAATCGAAGCGCCTCTTGTATAATTGTATTGGTAAATTGAAATAAAAAAATATTTGAGATAAAATCAACTTGTTTTATTGGCAAATTGGCCCATAATTGACATTATTAAAATAATTAAACTAGGTAAATTCAACAACAACAGTTTTAACAACAGTATAAACAATATTTGCACAACATTGTGTCTTTTCATGTGTCTGACATGGTGAATCGAAATAGAACAAATATTTGAATCAAAATCAACATGTTTCTTTGACAAATTGGCCCTTACTTACATAATAGACATAATCAACACGTTTATTAATAATAAAAATAAATATTCGGGACATTTCACACACACAGACGCACTACCAACTACGCCAACAGCCCTGTCAAACTAGGATCAGTCTAAAGTAGCAATATAAATAAATCTACGTATGGCAATAAATTTCAGTCTTATTAGTTGTACCACCTCAATACAATCAGTGTGTAAGTCTGCATGTAGTCTCATTCAACTACATATTCTACAGTAAATTATACTTTCTAAATTTAACATTCTAAGTTACCTAAAACTATGTAGTTACGAATAAATAAACAGTCATAAAAGACCCGAATCGGTGGTGCTAGTTGCTAGAACGCCAAAACAATGCTTACTAGTTATGGTTTTGCTAGTCCTCCTAATGCTTTTGAATTTATTTTGACCAGCTGATAAGTTAGAATAAATGAATTTTGATATTGTAAAAAAATGTTTACTTTCGTTACATATAAAATATCGATAAGCCCGTCTCAAGATTGTCAATATTTAGCGTAACACTAGCACATCCACACACAACATTTATCAAAATCGCAGCTTGAAAACATTGTTTCAGTTGTAAAACGTGTTTGGGTAAAAGCATTGTTTGTGTTTGTTTGTATGCGTCCAAATTGTGCGTTGTTGTTATTTGTGTTTGTATGTTGTGTATTGTTGTTGTTGTATTTTTTTGTGTTGTGTTGTGTGTTTGTTGTGTTTTTTGTTGTGTTGTGTTTGTTGTGTGTTGTTGATTTTGTTTTGTGTTTGTATTGTTGTTGTTTGTTGTAGTGGTTAATTGCGTCATGTTTGTGGTGCTTGAGGGTGGGTGTGATGGCGTGTGTGTGTGTGTCGTGTCAAGTTATTGAGTACACGTGTCTTAAACAACTAAAAAATATTAAAAGTAATAGAAGTATCTTAAAAGGAATGATATCACTCACAAATCTCAATAATCATATGTAAACAAAATTTTTAAAAAATCTTTGAAAGAATAATTAACAAAAGAAAGTTATACAGACGATAAATCTCTGTATACACCTTTGTATATAAACCTTTGTACTTATTTAAAACTTAATAGTATAAATTAAAATACAAACCCTTGGTGATTATTAAACTGTGTCTTTTAACTCATTTTCTTGTCCGGAAACGATCTGTTGTTCAGGAAGTTCTGGGACATGGTTGTCCTGAGATACATTATCTTCAATTACAATACTGTCCAAAATTTGCGCATTTTCTTCTTGGGAAGTTTTTTCTTCTTGAGGAATATTCTCTCGATTTTCTTCATTGGCTTCATTTACAAGATTTTGGGCCTCGTTGGAAGTTCCTTCTTCTGACGATTCATTATTATTTACAGAATTTTCACTCAGTTTCTGTCTTTTGTGACTATTTCTGCAAGTCGAAGATCTTTGTAATTTAGAGTTTTTACGCTTTGTAGCGTTTTTTAGAACAGATTTAAAAAATTTCTCATTGCCAGCAATAGTGTATGTATGGTCACATTCGTAAATCAGTTCAAAAAACAGTTGTAAAACATTTTTATGCTGTTTTAAACATACTTTTGTGCCTTCACCTCTTGCGCTACCAGACCAAGAGCATTTGGTTAGAAATTCTCTGGTAAAAAACACATCAACTAGTTGATATGCGCAGTTTTCAGCTTTTCCTGGTTGGCACACGATACCATATTTAGTTTTATAGTCCTCTTTCATCTTGCCGTCGTTTAATATTGCCTCTAAATTGGATAGTTCTTCGATATTTCGTATAGGTTTTAAACAAAATCGGTTATTATCAGGTGTTTTCTTCATAGCATCATTTAATTTAGTAACTTGTGGTTCATATTTTCCGGTTATAAAAGTATCCAATTTCACCGAAATATGAGCAATGGCCATCAATATGCTTTGCTGGCTGTCCAATACTTTTTTATAATTATCTTTTAGTAATATCAGATCATTCAAAATTGCTTCCTGATTTTTGTAGATCTCAACTTGGTTGCTTGTAATTTTCTCCAAATCTGAAGGGTCAATAGCTACTACGGGAACAGAAGTAGTTTCATTGTTAACAGTAACTACAGATGTAGGTTCATTTACAGCAACAGCATATAAGGGTTCCTGAATCTGAATTTGTTCTGGCAGATTAGACACTGTAGCAGCACCACGATTTAAGGCCTAAAAATAAGGAAAACATTTTCACTGTAGTCAAAAGAAAAAAGAAAAGAAAAAACGTAAGCCTTAACTTAAAAAATTACATAAAACGTACCATTGCTATTTGCAATAAAATTGCTATTTTAATATAATAACACAGAGAACATGTGTAACAATACTAACAATAACTCAACAAGAGACGTGTGAAAAGGGCAAAATGTGTACAGATACTGACTAAAATAAGATATAAGACGTTACATTCGCAGCCACAGTTTTGTTGTAGTTTTAAAAATCGTAACGTGATCTATGACTACGTAAACAAACTATCAATTACAAGCACGGCATTTGTTCTTGTCTCGGGCACATGTGTAAAGTAATTAAGATAAGCCATAAAGTGCTAATAAGGCGGAATCAGCTGTCTAAAATTATACAAATAATCTCCAACTGCGTAAAAAGGAGGTACGTAATGGTTTTATCGAAATTACTGGCTTAAAGAAATTTAAGTTTATTTCAAGTTTGTACCTGTTGGGCTATAATGTTGAAATTTTCAAATTGGTTGGTTGGTCCATTAAGGTGTGGCGAGAGCGCTGGTAAGAGTTCTGTGGCTTCTTGTTCTGTTGTCGAACAATCTAACATTTCTGTCAACTGCATGTCAGCAATTTCGTACGACATAATATTGTTCCTTTTAACAATGCAGTTTATTTTAGTCCAGTTTGGTTGTGGAGTTGAATCTTCTATTTTACATAATTTTTTACTTTTTTTGTTCGGCCAGTGTAAAACTCCATGTTTTTCCCACTTAGATGGACAGATGCAAAGTTCTTGATTATTTTGTTGTTCATTATAAGTTTGAATAATTTTGAAAGGCATTCTGAAAACATGGTAAGACATAGTAAGTGTTAAACAACTGAAAGAGCGAAAAATATAGAAGCAGCTACAAACGATCATCGTATTTTAGGGTTTTCAACGAGTTCTACGGATCTCTAAACAAATAACCATTAGTGTGGGTCGATATCTGTAGTAAGTACGAAATAAAAGTGATTGTAAAGACTTGAACTGCATTAGTGGTACAGGTATTACTTGGACCTTCAGAAGAGTGAAACTTAACGCTTTGACGCTCAGAGAGGAAGTATTAAGGTTGAAGTTGCAAGTTAAAGCTGCTTCTCATAGACGCCATGTTTACAAGATAATTATTTATCATTACTTGAGAAATTTATAGGTTTTTATCACAATTTGTAGTTAAATATAACTAAATATAGAACCAGCAACTTACTAAATACAAATGTAGTCAAGTATGTAATTTAAATATCGTGTAGGTATCTGATATAATAATATTTATATAATAATATGTTACATATTTTACGATATTCTGAGGTAATTATTGAGGCGCGTTAAAAATACTCCAATAATATCAACTATATGCACGATAAACTGATCTGCGTTTTTAGCCACTTGCATATAATACAAAATATAGCTCAAAAACACTTACCTTCACTTCACTTATTATTTATTTGTATTCAGTAATGTCTGGCTCAGGAACAACAGATGTATTTAATAAATGAGAGACAAGGTGAATGATCAGTGATCCTTTATTCGTTCAGTTAAACCTGTCATTCATTCAATAAGCGCCGCAAGAGCTTTAGTGTGGTGTTAATTATTAGTTGCAGCTCCTGTAGCGCTTTTATGCCATTATTACGAAGTTCTAATGGAACTATAGATTGCAAAAAGTTGTGCCCCTTTGGCTGCAAACCGGCTGCATAAGGTCTGCAGTGCACGCTCTGGCGCTTGAGCTTGGCGCCTTTGGGAATAATCGGATTAGCTCCAAAGCTCTTAAGCAACAGTTTGTGCTAGTTGGGAAATAATAACGCATACCAGCTGTAATACAAGTATTAAATACACTAAAACATGTACATACTTACTGATCTTCTAAATTCCATAATAATTGATAATATGATAAAATGATTTATAACACACATTAGGATGTAATAATTTGCGTAATACATTTTTATCAATAAAATATACAAAACAGAAACTTTATTTTGCTTATCGTATCTAATTAGTACCTAAAGTTACTAACATACAAGTTATTTTTACTTAAACAACTTAAATTAGATAACACACTTACTTAA
The DNA here is from genome assembly GCA_951799955.1 of Apamea anceps. NCBI lineage: Eukaryota > Metazoa > Arthropoda > Insecta > Lepidoptera > Noctuidae > Apamea > Apamea anceps. The sequence continues at coordinate 9,636,138 of OX637501.1, forward strand.
ATTGTCTGACTGACTTACTAAAATGACTTAAATTCTTATTAATTACTTAAGGCGCTGCCCAAACGTAGGAGGTGTAGGACACCATGTAGGCTTAGGCGTATTGGTATATATACCTATTGCAAGCCAGAAAAAAAAATGTATTGTCAAATGTTCAAAAATATTTTATAAAAATAAAATCATGATAAAACAATCGTAAAACAGAGCATTTTCTGTTGCACAATTCTCAAAATTTTGAGCGTCGTTTCATATTTTATGAAATGATAATAAAGGGGATTCAATCAACTAAAGAAATACGTACAAATTATTCCACTGGGCCGTGCACTTATTTTTTAATTTAATTGAAACTGTAAAATAACTTTTATTTTGGTGGTCATTTGATTCAACTAACATCAAACGGATCGCTGTTTTGACCTTATACCTTATTTGTTGCCGCGATGCTCTATTGTCATTTACCAAAAAAAAAAATGCTTTTTCCCGCGCCTTAATAAGGATCTAGAACATACTCATGAATTTTCTAAATCCGTTTCTAGTAATATACAGCTACAACAGCGCCCGGCAGAAATTTTCTGTTTTTTGTTTAAGGATGGGATTGGGTTACATGTTAACACTGGCAACTCTGTTCTTATTTATCATTTTGTTTTTTTAAATTGTTTTCTTGCAAAAAAAAAATACGCCTCGTCTTGAGAACCTCCACCATTTTTCGTCGGTTAAAAATATCTAATATTTTCGTTTTTTTTAAAATAGCAATACTTTTACATACAGTATAAAGGTATCAGTACCTATCGATGCGGGACGACCGTGATCGTCGAAAAATTCAAGCAGCACAGCCCGAAGTTATTCTTTCAGACTTTTGTTTCAGTGAAAAAAATAAACCTCAATTCAGACTTTGTAAAAATCTTTTTAGGTTTTTTCTGAAAATGTCGAAGTGACTTCTTTCTTTGCACATTTTTTGAGACAATGCAGGCTTGTTTTTAACCGACTTCTAAAAAAGGAGGAGGTTCTCAATTCGGATGTTTGTTTTTTTTTATGTTTGTTCGCGCATAACTCCGTCGCTTGCCAACCGATTTGAAAAATTCTTTTTTTGTTGAAAAGGGTATACTTCCCAAATGGTCCCATTGAAATTTCGACAAGATCTGATGATGAGTTTCGGAGACAGACAACGGAACTCTTCAATAAATGCCAGCAAATAAACGGCTATTGCTGCTATCGCTTATGTATGTATTGTTTACGCAATCACACAACATAACGTCACGCCTGTACCCTCTAAAGGGGTACGCGGATGTGTTCAGTATACCACGGTACACCCTCATTTCTGTCAAAGTTGTTATTGGGCACCTCTAATCTTGTAAGTATATACGAATTTGTGTGGGGTAGGTACAACTAAAAAGTGAAGAATACAACCGACTTCCAAAAAAAAAAAACACTACAAAGAGAAAAATAACTTTGATTTCGGAAATCGGTGTCAAAAAACGAAAATGCGGAACCAGCGACACCGACTTCCGAAATTCAAGTTATTTTTCTCTTTGTAGTGTTTTTTTTTTGAAGTCGGTTGTTTTTTTTTTTTTTTGTAAAAAAGGTTTTACATCTACTTGTTTTTAATCACTTATCAAATATGTAAAAAATACCTACTTATTATTATCCGAGTACTTACAATTTTTTCTCATGGTAAGGCAACTCGTTTTTCTGGAAATAGTTTATTTAACGTCTATTAAAAGTGCAATTGACTTGATCTTGTATAAGTAAAATAGATAGATTATTTTACGTACTTTACAAGATCAAGTTCATGACCACTTGATTCGAATGGCAAACCCATTTATTTCGTACATATTACCTATATGAATTGTGCTTGAAATTATTTTATTTTACTTACGCCTGTGATTAAAATTTTGGGGCGCCTAAACGTGCGAATTTTCCGTCATCGATTTTATAGCCGCCCACTGAAAATTCGGGTTGGAGCGCAAACTTACGGTGGGGGCGTCCTTTACACAATAAACGCATGTGCATGAAAATGCGGCGTATTATTGACATTGACATATTGTGGTTAATGTACCTATTTGATGAGTAAATAGAGTAATTGCGAATGGTTAGTAGAAACACAGTAGAAAGCCACACGGTGGGGCGGAGCGCGGCCTGCGCGGCGGCGCGCGCGCAGTGGGCCGGCGGAGCGCGCGCGTGCCAGTGCCTTCCCGACGAGCGCGACGCCTCAGACCCGCGCCCGCGTCCGCGACCGCTCCGCGTCACACCCGGCGACGGCCTTTCTATAAAGACAAGCCGCCGCGAACACTCGCACGCAGTCACGACCCAACCACGTTCACTCGTGCACCCCGCGGACACGCGACGTACATTACCCCGCGAAACACTTGACTCGCAACGCGCCTCAAGGGAAGGAAGCAATCATTACCAGTGATACACATCTCAGCAACAATGGCAGAAAACGACTGGGGATACAGCGGCGAGAACGGTGAGTCCACCTCCAATGTTAAGTGCAGCGAGCGGCGCGGACCGGTTTGTTTACATCGAGGCACGTGACTCCATGTAAATAAAACACCGAAAGCTAACTTTTGTTGTCAGTTTTGCGAATTTTGTGCAAAATGTGCTTTCTGATAAAGTGGCGTTCCGGGATGATAAGTAAATACTTATTTTCAAAAGTGTAAATATTGAAGAGAAATAATAGAAAGTTAATTAACTTTTATCTATTAAATACACGAAGGGCTCCCATCCTGGTAGCCGTGTTTACTTTTGATAACAGTTAACCTGACATTAGATGATACTTTCGCTATGCACTTCGCTGCAATCAGAGCAGAAGCGTATTATTTATCAGTACATTACCGTGGAAAGATAAAACTTGACAGTGAATAACTAAATAACTTTGTCATTGACGTGGTTTCAGCGCTTCTTCATACTTTATCTAAATTCGTTCATTCATACATATTAAACACCTGTTGATTGCATGAACCGACAATTATTTGGAATGCGATTATTCTATTTTTTTTATTTAATGTTAAGTACAAAATAAATTAATATTGCTATCTTATTTACTAACCGGCTAAACGCTGGTTATGTCTGGTTTATACACAATAATTTGCTCATCTCCACCGCAAACCAGGTAACTAAAGTTGTCCGAACCGTTTATTGTGTTTTGTTGACTGTGATAAGTCTTTACATACGCACATGAACTTAGCATTTACACGTTAACAATGCTGTAAAACCGAGATAAATATTAGTAATAGTAAAACAAAAAAAAAAATATTTTTACGTAAAATCCGATAATGGTGCCAAGAATTACGGTGAAGTCGCGTGAGCCGATGGCTGGCCTACTTAACTCCGTACGGTAAGCCGGTTCCACTAATGAAACTTCTTCTGCACTAGTACGATACACCAACTACCTTCTTTGTATTTAACAACTTTTAACGCGAACCGCTGGAGGCAAACCAGTTCGCCGCCGCCAAAAAGATGCAAAACATGGACAATACGTGCAACTCTCGGTTATTCAGACAGAACTGATACTGACAAGATGAGGAAAACTATATAAAAATGTATTTCCAGTGAAAATTTACCTTATTAATTATTTACCTTAAGGATAAAATTATATTATAGCATCTGTCGCTGGTCTAGCTCAATTGTGAAAATAATTCCAACTTTTAGGCCCTTAATTTTTTACGTTATTTATTATAATAATAGTAATAAATAATAATAATAATGTTTTATTCACAACCCTTATTACAATTGGTCTTATTCTAAGGTGAACATCGTGGTGACTTAAAATAGGAGATTGGACATTGGATTACAATTTTATTAGGTACTAGGGCTTATATTTGGCAAATAAAGTATAAGTATCCCTGACTCTGAAACTAGGCATACCTGTATCTTCAGAGCCAGTGGTTCCTTCTTAGGGTCTTTTCAGCCGTTATAATGTAGAGAGTATTGAGATCCACGTTTGCAAAAAATATTATGCTAAAGGACCGTACTACTGCAACTAACATACAATGATTATAGAAATATTTCAAATGAGCTGCAATCAAAATCATTGAGGCAACAAGTTGGTAACGATGTCTGTCGCGTAACTCATTAACAGTACAAGTACTATTAATTAACGCTTCACTATGCGGTTTTTCTAACAATATCTCTGTAGTCACAAACTAAAATAATAATTATGTTAAGTAGTCTGAGAACCATGAAAGGTCCACGGTTATTGCTTTATTAACTGCGACTAATAATCTCGTGATGTTTTCCAAAAATCTTCAGAATGTCAAACTCCTTTATCTCTTTATTTTCTGTTCCATTACAGCTATATTGTTGCAAATACAATTTTGTCATACAAATTAGCTTGTAGTCACATGTTTGTCGATTTCACATTTAAACGACAGCCATCAATCAGACTTATTGTATAGCACGTTCCTATTATCTTTTCCAATGGTTCAAATAACGCAGAAAATAATAAATCATACTCAAATTATCCCACAATTCGCTTTCGAGATGTAAAGAATATCCGCAAACCAATTATAGAAAATACAAAAATACACTGACTTTATTGTTATATTAAATAAATAACATAGCATTAGCTTTAACTTATATAAATAAATACTTTCAGGAATCAAAACAATTAAACAATCTCTTCTGAGAAATCCCTCTACTCCACAGAAACCACGGTGACAAACTATATGTTCTTTCTGCTGTTAGGCGTTACTTAATTACATAAATAGCCTATATACACTCGCGAGCAATGAAAAAGTTCCAGTGGCACCAAATTACTCCTAAACGGGAAAGGCTAGCTTAATGACGCCGTCTGCAATATTGAAGTACATTTAACAGCGCATCAGAATACTACCAACTAAAAACGTAAATATTGTGTTCAAATTTTAAATTATATGTCTTAGGAGATATTAAGGTGTTTGTCGGCATTTTGTGGGTGGGACGTTTTCAATGCTCGGCAGTGTATTATCTTCTTTAAATAACCTGTTATAGTATACATTAGGTATTTACATACCTACTACTTCTGAACGTAGGTGTAGCGAATATAAATGGAAACACAATTTACTTTCGTAAGTAAAGCCCGTTAACCCCAGTAGACAGATTTTTAGCGAATTCGAAACAACTATGAGTATCTTATTAATTCTAAATTAGGTTCCTATCCTACTAGCACAATATCCTAGAATAATTTCAACTAGAACGTTAATTAGGTGAAACCAATTAAATTCCATGAGGGAAAAAAGTCGACTATAGACATCGACCTCAAGGGAATCCCAAAATTTTGTCAGCATTTGATTGGAAAAAGTAAAAACCTGAACGATATTCTTTTATTAATTATATTGTTTTATTGCAAAAATTGCAAATCATTCAAAATAGTACCTCTAGCGTAGCATCTAAGCGTCGGCTACGCTGCTTCTACGCGCGCCTACGCAGCTACGCGGAGCCTCTACGCTGCTGCTACAGGCCTCTACGCGGCTTCAACGCGGGGTCGTCGTTTGCGGCTTTTACGCAACGTCTAAAATATGTGGCAAACTTACGATTTACACGGTATTAAATAAACTTACATTCTAGCTAGAAGTTGAAAAACTACACGAAAATTAGCAAAAATTATAAGAGTTATTATTGATATCATGTAAACGAAATATTATTTTAAAGGGCATAGCATAAAGAGTTCAATCACTTTAAAGCAATAACATAGGTAGTTTAAAAAAATAAAATAAAATCATAGGAAAATTAATTAGGTATTGACTTTTGACTTTATATATATTTCAGTTATTTAATTTTAGTTATAATGGTATTATTGTGTATTATTGTGGCATGTATTTTAATCTTTGGTTACTATTGTACACTGTGTCTGACTTAAATAAAATAATAATAATAATAATTGTGTGCTGTCCAGTATAAAAACGTTAGTATACGGTTTTAGCTGTTTGTTACTCCTAAACTTATACTACTTATTACATCCATGTTTAAACTAGTTTTATAACAGTTATTAGATTCATCACCATTTAGAACGACCGTCTTTTCTGCTTTCTACTTTCATTAGTGGACGCATCGCATTTTGTAATTGTTATGATGTTAAGTAATAATTAAGGAACTAGTGCGGTGCATCGCCACACCGCGCCGCAGTTTTTGCCGGCAATATTGTAAAAGTTTCAGTAAAACCATTGTTACCTCAAAATGACAGAATATATTTAGCGTTCTTCAGAAAATAAATGTTAATACTATGTACGATTACGCGGTTGTCGTTCTTTGCTATCCGTTTTGTTTCTCATTTTTCCTCGTCTGTCATCGTCAATCCGTGTTTCAGCATACCTAATGTATTCGATTAGTCGGTAACATGACCGCAACAAGACGTGTTCTACAATCCGTCTTTAACTTCTTATCTATGTAAACCTAACATTAATTTTTCATGGTGCATTGTGCACAAGCATGAAAGAGCGCATTGTTTTTCACAAAATCGTGATAATGCGTTAAAGAAACAAAGCGGGGAGTTATTAAAAAACGTTTAAAACGCGACATGATTTAGTTTCCTGTAGCTGTAAAATTGCGCAGGCTGTTGAAACGAGGATATAATGCCTGCTCACACTTACAATTGCTTCATGACAGTAATCGATCGAACACAATCACCATTCTAATATCTCTGACTCAGTTTATATTTTTTTAATTGCGTTTGTTACTTAGAAAACTAGGTTCGCCAAGAAAAGCAATTCAAAGAAAACATCATAAAAGGATAAATACTGCGCTCTATTTAACACTGCCCCAAGTTGAGCTGCTGTTAATTCAATTCTAAAACTTAGCACGATCAACTGAAGGTTATTTTTGATTTTTTGATTGAATCGGCCGTATACTTATTTCCTTCGCAATTGTCATACGCATGTTTAATGCTAGTTACCGGAATGACAATTTGCCCGTTTAGCCGTAATCAAATAAAACCCAAAAAAATGTTCCGTGAAACGTTTTCAGTTGTACCAATTATTCTATGCTTCCGTTTTTATTAAATGTGCACACCTGCGGTAGTGCATGAACAAAATATTGAAGAAAAACGTTGGTATGGTAAATATCCACGTGCAAGGGACAAACACTAACAAACACTTGCATTGGGTCCACACTTGATATTTTCGTACAAAGCCCTCAAAACAATTCCACGTGTGTCTCAGAAACAGACGAGACAGATATTTTGTCCTCCTCCAATCATTCGTAGACATAGGGTACGGTATCATAATATGGGATGAATAAAACATTTAATAAATATGCAATCCATCTCATCTGTATGAGCCGCCATTACCTAACCACTCAGTGTTCGCGTACAGCTAAGTAATTGGCCAACTAGATATAAAAGCGATTACTATAACGAGAAACGTGACAATTTGGCGCAGATGATGTCAATGAAATGGCTCTTATTGTCTGATCAGGATCCTTAAGATCTTACAGCCATTTTGGCTTTACTTACCATGAACTTGCAGTCTAGCTAGAATTCAGATCATACTTCATGAATTAGTACAATTTTTTTTTTATTGCTGTAAGTACCTTCTTATAATTGTTACAAAATTGTAAAACCTTTGGCTTCCCTAAAATTCCTAGTTTTCACACTTCCGTAGTAGGTATTCTGTGAAAATGCAGATAAAATTCCAAAACACACAAGAACAAAATGCTAACAAAAAATACTAACACAATATTGTACGTTACGTTTTATTGTCAATGACAATTATTTATTCAGCAATTATTGTACCGTAGTTAATCAATATTGTTTGACTTTAATTTTATCGAATTCACTAGTCCATAAATTCGGGGCAAAAAATATTTCCACATGACTAAACTACAACAAACGACGGGTAACAATAAGATTGTATTTACCATGTCCGCCAACTATACGCTAACAGCTAGATCAGTCAGGCAAAATAAGTGATAATTAACTCTACCAACACTATCATTACAATTTAATAGAGTTTGCAGGATAACAATAGAAATTAAACCAACCTATGAAATAGGTTGTTCTCAAAATATGTGTGGGTTTAATACCAGATTTTTCCCGTTCATGTATTTAATCTTCTTCTTTTCGTGTCGATGGTACTCCTTCTCGTTGTTTTTTTTGCGGTGTTAATTGCGGCACCAGTGGCATTGTTTAGGTCAGCCGAGGTGCCGGTGAACGGGCACCTAGGACACTGCAACAAGTGGGGCATGGTATCTAATATGTAAAGTCGATAGAAAATTGATATTTTTGACATTAAACTGAGACAACAATTACAAATCAATATAACAAGCTGAAAGAATATTTTATTATATTATGGAATAGTTAAACATTTCAATTTTAACGAAATGGTATAAAATATAGACCGTAAAAGTATAACGTAATAACATACATACACGTATACATACTATAATCAAGAACAACTTGACTGACACACTGACTTAAAAAACGACGAGAAAAAACTGCAGGATGTACCTTGTACATACGTGTATGATTGTAAATGATACATAGGTTCTATAGGTAGTGCAGCTTGATAGCGTGTAGCTAATGTTAGGTTATTAGAGTTCAGAGTAGCCATTATTGAACAATGATGAGACTGGAGGCGTATTCGTCCCTCAGCCAATTGTCACTAAATATGTGTTACTGTAAAGATTTTTTTTCCTTGCGTTGAGAGCTGAGCTACAAACATAATCAATGGCTAGTAGCTCTAAAAACATGCGTGATGAATTAAGAATAAATTGTTATTGTTAGCTGTTTTCTTGATTAACATTGCCGGTAGGCGTTTTTGTTCCTCCATCCGAAGCTTGCCGGACTCTGACGACCTCGTCCGTGTCGCTCCATTACGGAAATGAAGGTTAATCGCTAACCGAACAGTTAATATTTTCTATCAGCTGTTAACTCAATAAGGAAATAATTATAAACTCTTAGGTTGTCGTGCTAAATTACGACAAAGTTCTGAACCTCGCACTCGCAATTCAATTGCGCATGATTCGAATTGCCGCGTGCGCCTCGGGGTCATAAAGTCGTAAGGACATTTGCAGTCTGCTGTATCATTGCCCCAGTTATTTTAAAAGCGTACCTGCCTGTGGTTATGGACTAAGAGCTTAGGAATTGTGTAAGAGTGCCTACCAGTATGTGTCGCTGTACAAAACCTCAGATTGTCAGATTTTAAATAAACCTTATAAAGTGCTTAATTTATTAAAAATATTACTACTGATACACGCTATTTTAATAAGAACACGTTTTATAATAATAAATTTAATATTTTTGTACGCACACCCTGTATAATCGGTTCAACTTGTAGTTTATTACCGGTGCGAGGTGAGGATTGTTAAGGCTTTTACAACAGGCACTATTATCTAGTTATATGATATAAGTCTTCGTGACACTGCAAAAGATAGCAAGCGTTCACAGTCACAGCCATTCAGAAAAGTAATTGGTCTACGTCACGAGCGGTTCAAAAGGTCCGACCACTTCCCTAACCGCACAGGGTTATACCTAATTAGTCATTAAAGGTGAGTATTGAAAACAACAAGTGAAGTTAACATTTAACGCGACTTCCTGCCGAAAATGTCACAGGTGATTTTAATAAGAAAATATGTACCTACATAAAGGAGAGAGCACACTACGTCAGTGAAGGCGACAATCCGAGGGCACTTGTAAAAGTGGGTAAATAAATCTGTGGGAGATAAGTATCGCCGAGGTCGGAGGCGACTGCACGCATCGTGACGTACACATTCACAGCTACTCCAACCGATTGATTAATCATTATTTAATTAGCCAAGCAGACATTTTGTCTAATATTTACACAAAAATCGACAAAAATATCGTTGAGAATAAAATATATTCGTAAACACGTCCGACTCCAACAAACACCGCACAGCAATTTATCTTAAAAAACTTACTCTACCGAAACGATTAGGTACATGTGGTATCGGGCTATCGGTTACTGTAACCTACACGAGATAGTTACAACTCGGTAGTCAGCACAACGTTTATATTTATTTAAACAGATGTTTTAATTCAGCATGCACAGCTTGCCATCGTAACTTGTGCTGAAACGCGTTTTGCCGTTCAATTAATTTAAACTGAAAAGTGTGGAATTAAAATAGCTTCTATACTAACAATATAATAAGTAGATATATTTAACCCATGACATTGTACACATGCTTTACGTAAACAGAGGGGGCAAGGAGCGATGTTCTACGTGTTAGTTACCGACTTAATTGATAGCACTAAATTGTATGATAGGTCAGTGGATTTTAAGATTCGATACATTATGTCAAAAGATATATTGGAATATGATGTAAAATCAAGTACACGACAAAGGTCAAAAATCATACGGATCTCACATAGAAAATTTATATTAGGTATGTAATATAATATTTATCTTAAAAAAAGGTTTTGAATACAATCTGCAAGTGTTTTTTTTTTTCTCGTTAACTTACCTTTGTATGTAGGTACGTTATTAATAGGAATTCAGTCATAGCATAAACTAAATTTAATGAATGAATCCAATGTTTCGATTGGTTAAATTTATATTTTCTATGGCTAAATTACGACTAAGCACAACGGAAGATAAATTCTAATTTTAATACGTAAGTAGAGCTCGCACCTTCCACGAAAAACGCTCTTACCTGTGAAAACATTAGCGGAATTTATGACGAAATGCTGACGCAAGCAGCTTATTGCAATCATTAGTCCTATGATAAAAATAATACATACTATTTACTTTTATAATTCCTATGATATAAATAATACATACTATTTACTTTTATAATTCCTTAGATATAAATAATAATTAATAATATCGACTTTTATAGAATACGATACATGTGGGTGTTTATATTTTAAAATGCAGTTATTTAACAGATTTATACAAGGATATGCAGGACTACGGCAGCACTATCATTAGCATGCTTGCATGGACCCCATTTCCCCAACGCAGATAGATGTCATCCGTGCACTGAACCTGCAATTGACTGACACGCGGATGACGAGAAAGAACATAGAGAATATAGATAGCGCACTGTAGTATAAATACGATGTGGTTATATAGGTAAATATGATCAATATTGGTATTGGCGATTGTTATTGACACACGCGCATCCGGTACCCGAGTGGGCTCAATTGGTAAAATGGCCGGTACATTATTTATTTTCATGACTACCATCAATGTGGGCTAAATTATCTATGGATATTTATACTGGGCAGCCTTCACGATTGATTTGTGTTCCTTCAACTGTAAAAAAAAAACAGGTGGAATCGGTGGTTGCCTTTATATTGTTTATGCTAGCTTTTAAGCATTTTTTTTGTTTTGATAATCTTAACCGACCTCAACCAATTAATTTAAGAGAATATAGCAATAACAACAGAGTATTTAAAACTGCGAATTTTCGAAAAGGTTTTACGAATTTGAAGTCTGTCTTTAGCTTTTGTTGATAACCATGAATACTTATTTGTTTATTAATAACACCATAAAACTACAAATTGGCATAACGCTCGGAAATACTTAGCCAAAACATATAACGTTAGATGATAGACGGCCTCTAATAAGCAAAAAAAAAAAAAATAGCACACCAATATCACGAACGAGGTTTGTGAACATTATCATTCAAACTTTCTCAAAACCTCGTGTCAGACTCAGGAAGTTTGTGATTACGATCCCAAAATGGATCGGAACCAGCGTGGGACGAATGTCAGTTGTCGCTTAACAATATTTTTGAAATATGTCGTTATTTCATCTACTACCTAACATTTTCCTTGGTTTTAAAAACTACACTTTGCTGTGGGTTAGGTACTTTATTATGACTTTTCAACAAATATTTTGCAATCCAACCACAAAAAACAAACATGGCTTCAAAAATAAGACAGGGATTCATCATTATAAAAATATTTCTGTTAGCGTTTCTGAGTAGACCGACGCGCGGCGGCCGGCAGCTTCCTGATAAGATAACTCTAATGTGATTAGTTACACAAACTGTCAGCTTCACTAGTCACCCGTGTGTCGAGAGGTAGTCACTCATCTCTCACGTTGACGTTGTCACTCCTATGCAAATTAAGTTCACAAAAATTATGTCTTTGTTGTTGTCTCTATAAATTCTTTGTAATCTAGACTTGACAAGCTTTCACTGGTAAACCAGAAAACATTGTTTTATCAGCGCTTTAGCATATTATCATAATTACAAAGAGTCACAAGCTTAAGCATTGTAAATATTGCGGTGACTAGTTAGCAATCGTAACAGTCCGCGCCCATTTGGCAGTAAAGTAAACGACGCTGGATGACGAGACAATGACGCTAGTTCATGTTTCCCCACACACGTTTTTCATTACCAATTTGTGGGTGTTATCACTATTTTCTATCATCGAAACTTATTTCAAAAAATTTTTGCGTATCTACCTAGATTTTCACGTTATTCATTAGTCACACGCACTGAATGTAAATCTAAGTTTAAGTTATAGTAAAATGTTTTCAAGTCAATTAAGAATTCATTTCATAACCATCTTCTTCTTCGTGTCGCGGGCACGACTGTATTCTAAATCTTGTTTACCCAAAACTATGCCACTTCCACGGCGTCGTCGGCGGCAGCGCAGAGGTCACTTTGACTGCATGTTTTGGACACAGAGGGCAGGATAGAGTGGAGCATGGTATGTGACATAGCTTCACAATTACACCCTACTGCCGTACCGTCAAGGTAGTCTTTAGCAGGTTGGACTGCGGTTGCATAACAATAAAACAAATCAATATAAAAATTAATTAACCGCAATATCTTCATCGAATACTATTAGTTAATGATGATGACAGGAACTGAAAGCTATTTCAAACTTGGGAATTCCTTTGCGGATGACTCTAGAATTTTAATAAGTAGATTGTATTATACAATCGTACCTACTTTCCTTTCCTTTTGTTTAGTTTACGCAATGCCATATTTTAAGTTGTCAGCTTTAGGCAGGTAGAGGGACGTAAGATATATTAGATACAAGACAAGACATATATGTAGGTACACAACACTGAGGTAGATACATAATAACAATACCTATTTGTTTTCATTTTATGAAGTTTACTTAATTTACATATACTGTAGGCGGATATATCACTCCAGGTGTAAAAGTAACGATTCTAAATATTTACACTATAACAATTATGTACACACACATGATTGTAAACTCTTGTATTAAAATGTAAAGGTATAAAAACTGAGGTAAAACTATATCTACCCTCTTTCATCCTGTGAAGTCATTAAACAATTAGGTATTCAAATATTTATGGGTTTATCTATAAACGTTGATTAAAATTAAGAGACATTTAAACGTCAAAAAAGTATGGTTTAAAAAGAGTAAGGGGACCAGACTGGAATGACAAAGTTAATAGTAAATCAGAGCGAAATTAAAACGTAATAATAACCAGCAGGGGATCAGATCAGGGGATCTAACCGGAATAACTCTAATTATTACTTAACATTAAGCAACATTTATAAATAAAAGGCTTAAAGCACAAGCAAGATCCAAGTTAAGATTGCAGACAAAGTTTCCAGCTCGCTATGAAACTGCAGTTACTCTGTGCTAGTACGATCCGATGAAAGAAAATAAATCATGAAAATATGTAAGGATTGTTCCTAAACCGGAAGTAGACTGTAGTGTCACTGTCATTTAAGGCCATAGTAATCGGTGCGACTGCTATACACAGGCAATTCACTAGGCTATCATTCCTCTAAGAATATGCAAGGAAACAAAATATAAATCTTCTATTTATAACCGTTATCACTATGTGTCATCAGTTATCAGATCAGCTGGTATACTGACCAGCTGTTCGTAGTTCTGGGCCGCTAACAATCGACCTAATGTTTATGATTGTGTGTCAATGAACGGGCAACAAAAAACAACAGTTAGTTGATTCAGTAGTGTGCGCTTAGGTAGGAGAAGTTTTAATCGTTGCTGATGTTAAATTTTCTCCTATATCTAATTGCTGTGCACTTCAATCTTCAGTGTGATACTTCAATATGGCAACTAAAATTTTTTGATTCCGTAGTTTTCATGATTGCTATAAAGGCTGCTCTTGGCATTAGTTCTTCAATAACAATTCACATACAGTCGCCAAAAATCATCGACACTTGGAACCCTACCCTAACAATTAAAATGATTAAGTAGCAGGTCGTGAAGAGCGATTATCAGCTTTTTTAACAACATAATGGGACCCCTTAAACTACCTACTAGTTTACAGTTAACGACATAATAGAGTCAACGCTGACGATCTTATTGCAAACTGTGTCTCGGAGCAAGGAAAACGATATTTTAGTAGAAACACGACGATAAACGTTCAACTCTTGTCAGATTGGAAAACCCATATTGCGACCGCAAACAATAAGGTCTCGGCACACAGCGGGCGGGGCGCGGCGGGACGGGACGGCGGTGGCGGCGACGCGGCGCTGGCGCGGCGGCAGTGTTCACACTACGGGCGCAATCACGCCCCGTCCCGCCGCGCCTTTTTTTCATCAAAAAGATGTTGAGCGATTCAGACGTGGAAACGCTATTACTCTTATTTGCGCTAGCTAAGAAAAAACAACGTAAACGGAAATGGATGCATGAAATAAATAAAAAACGCGCTCGCGTCCCGCCACACCCCGCCCCGCGCGCAGCTTCTGACTTGTATTTCCGCTCGGCGCGGCGACGGGCGTGGCACGACGGTTACCGTCGCGTCGAGCGGGGCGGCTCTGGTTGCGTCGTCCGTAATATCTAGTGCATTATAACTGCTCAGCGTCGCGTCGCCGCGCCGCGCCGTCCCGTCCCGCCACGCTCCGCCCACTGTGTGCAGAGACCTTTAAGGTCTCTGCACACAGCGGGCCGGCACCGGCGTTTTTTCTTAGCTAGCACAACTTATGAGCAATAGCGTTTCCATGTCTGAATTGCTCATCATCTTTTTTGATGAAAGAAAGGCGCGGCGGGACAGGACGTGATCGCGCCCGCAGTGTGAACACAACGAACGCGCCAGCGCCGCGTCGCTGCCCCGTCCCGCCCCGCCCCGCCCGCTGTGTGCAGGGACCTTAATAATATGCCTACTTGTATCACAATCGGCGTGAAAGGTTTCTATTTATATATTTACTTTGTTTTTTATAGGTCCTTCAACTTGGACGGAGAAGTTCCCAGAAGCGCGTGGCGCCCGACAGAGCCCCGTGGACATTGACACGTCGAAGAGTAGCAGTGGAGGTTCCGCGCCGCCTCTCAAGTTCCGCTACTCCGTCAACCATCCTCGCTCCATCGTCAACCCTGGCTACTGCTGGCGGGTGGACGAGAACGGATATGACTCGGGTATGTTTAGCAACAACACTTCTTAGAGCTTGGTCTTATAAATGCATTATATAGTCCGCGAAAACGAACATAGGTTTAAATCCTATATCCTGTTTTTCTTTAAATATACAAATGTACGGTTGTTAAGAGTCAAGTTAAGAGTAAGTATTTGGAATGTTAAATATAAAACTTTCAAAATTGTACGGACCACCCACCGTCTTTATCATGTGTCTGTATCAGTGATCAAACACCTCCAGCTGGTGTTTGTGATGATGTCTTATTCAGTAGAGGTCATACAAACAAATAAATAAACATATCCGAATGTCCGTGTTTATTAACTTGTTACCAATGCTATGTTTATTTTGTTACCTTTAACAAAGGGTTACATCATGATGATGAGCAGTGACGTCCACCTATCAAAGTACTAATAACGCCACACCACAAACGCCAATTTGCCTCTCGAGTGGAGTGATTGCACGTGGCAATAGCCACTTGTAACAGATTGTTGTGGAGGACCACAGAGACAATGCAGGCTAGCTATTAGTGGAAATGTTAGTACAATAATATGATTGACTCAAAAATCTAATATTTTATCCAATAATCTGAACTATCGATTCAGGAAACACTAAATTATATTATTATATCATTTAAGAACAAAACGACTACAAAAAACAGCTTTGCCCAAGGTTATTACCGCAAACTCATTTTGTATCTACCATTTTTTTTGTATTTTAATGACATAATTATTGTCTGTGTCCAATAGCATTCAATTGGATATGCCTTGAATTCCTTGCTACGTTGAACCTAGGTATACCTATCAACATGAATTATATGTTTGTGATGTTTGTTAATGTATAAACAACGATGGGAATTGAAACAACTCGGATGATATAAACGTGTAAAAGGAAGTTGCAAGTCCTCGTGCAAAGTGAGGACCAATTTGCATTTCCATCGACACGACGAGCGCCGCGACGTACCCCTCGCGATGACTCACAGTGTCATTCGTTCCTGTCCCACGCAATTTAGTCAACACCTATAGATACAATCATGTGCAACAAAAATATCCTGAAAAGTAAGGGTTACCTCAAGTAAGGGCTACCCTACCTTATTTATTTATTATTTATTTAACCATTTATGTACACACATATATAAACAGACATTGAAAGACAGAACAGAAAAAATAGGTACAGAGGTGATGCTTAATGTTGGGGATGACGTCAGATTTCTACCCTTTCCCGCATGTACCTACATATTTAAAAGTTATGGTTTCCCAAGTGAACTCGAGTTCAGAGAGTCTATCTCAAAGCAAACCCTTCTGATTTTGTGTCTTGGAGTCAACACAGATTATATAAGCATTTTTTTAAACTGAAACTCAGAGCATTTATTTAAATTAAACTATTTATATTGTCCTTTTTTGTACAGAAGGATTATATTGGATTTAGTTTATTTCAAAGATGGGACGATGATATCAGGCAGGTTGCAGGCATAACATGGAGTAGAGTAGCCAGAGAGAGATCAGAATGGATTAGGTTGGAGGAGGCCTTTGCCAACTGGCAAACGGACTTACAGAAAGTACAGAAGCACCAAAAAAAAAAAAAACCCGAGAAAAATTTTAATTGTGTTAAATACATATATAACAGTGCAGTAGTATAAGAAACATAATTGTATATCTGTTGTCTGAATAAAAGGCTTTATTATTATTATATTATTATTATTAATATTGTCCAGGAGTCGATCAGTTAGTCAGAAAGTTGAAGCCCGTTCCTAAACGAAAATCTTTATTGAGAAGAACGGGAAATAAACTTCCATCTGGGAAATTATGCCTTTAACGCCGTCAGCCACGATATTCTCCTTTCTATCCTCTCTCACCTTATGGTTTCGTCGGAGGCCCTGGAATGGTTCTCTTCTTATCTTCGGGGACGTCAGCAGTCGGTTCGCGTTGATGAGAGGTCATCGAGTTGGCGTGACCTGGATGCTGGTGTTCCACAAGGCGGTATTCTTTCTCCATTATTATTCTCCATCTTCATTAATTTTATAACTCACTGTCTTCGGTGTTCGTATCATCTATATGCCGATGATCTTCAATTATATACAGCTGAGAGGGTAGAAGGTTTGTCGAACGCTATAGCGGATGTAAACCGAGACTTAGATGCTATCAAAAAGTGGTCTGATAGTTTCGGGGTGTCAGTAAACCCCTCGAAGTGTCAGGCCATTGCAATTGGAAGCTCACGCATGATGGGTAGGGTGACGCTTAGCTCTCTTCCACCTCTTATTTTCAATGGTACCGTCATACCCATTTCACCTACTGTGAAAGATCTCGGTTTGCATCTTGACTCAACGCTTAGTTGGCAACGCCAGGTCTCTAGTGTTAGTCAAAGGGTCAACGGTACTCTGCGATCCCTGTATCGTTTGAGCAACTTTTTGCCCGCTAAGACGAAGACCATGCTTGTGCAGACTTTGATTTTCCCTATGGTGACGTGTGCTATTTTGACTTGAATGCGGTTTTGCTGGATAAGCTCGACAGATTGCTCAACAATGGTATTCGTTTCATATTCAACCTCAGGAAATATGACCATGTGTCGAGCTATAGGTCTGAGCTCAAATGGATGTCCATTCGCCAAAGAAGAAGTTTGCGCGCTTTGACTACGCTTTTCTCCCTTCTCAACTCTCCCAATCCACCTTCTTATCTCGTATCTCACTTCCAATATCTATGTTCTTCACACGCTAAGAATCTGCGTTCTTCTAACAATCTTCTCTTACTCTGTCCGTCTCATACGTCTGACTTTGTTCATTCTTCTTTTCATATTCAGTCCATTCTTCTTTGGAATGCGCTTCCTCTTGATATCAGGACGGCCAGCAGTCGGTATGCATTTAAGCGGAAATTGCAGAGTTATTTTCAAAACAAATCTTCAAAAAAATAGCGTAGAGTCATCTCAACACTTCTCTCCCTTGATTTTGTATATATATATATATTATAAGTAGGTATATATTATAGTAATAGTATGTATGTGTATATAACCTATTTATGTATTAGTGCACCCTAGTTTTAAGAGTTTTTTTTTTTTATCATTGTCCCTCTCAATCAAAGCACCTGCCATCTAATCTCTTCACCACCCTTGGTTGACTGGTAGAGAATGCCTAAGGCATTAAGTCCGCCTTTGTACCTTTTTGTGCGAAAAGTTTAAATAAATAAATAAATTACAATTATGCTCTAATCACCTGTGCTTGTATCACATTCTGTGATATCTACATAATTATATGCTAGTATTACTTCCAGTCCAGTGTACCAACACTACAATGGTGTACCTAACTTCTTCTTTTAACAGTTATGTTACCAATAAGCTTATTCCCTTACAGAGCTGCGAGGCGGTCCGCTTGGCCATGATGTGTACAAGCTGCAACAGTGGCACTGCCACTGGGGCGCAGTGAACGGCGAGGGCTCTGAGCACACCGTGGACGGCCGCTCCTTCTCTGGGGAACTGCACCTGGTTCACTGGAATACCACCAAGTATAACAGCTTCCAAGAGGCCGCCGGCCAAACTGATGGACTCGCCGTTCTAGGCGTATTTTTAATGGTGAGAATGCTTTGACATCCCTTTTCCGCCGACTTTGAAACTGTATAGTTTTATATGACTATGATTTTTCATGGAGTGATTGCCGTCCATACTCCTAAATTAGACACCTGTAGATGTAGATGTCATACAAAGGTATCAAAAGATTAGACAAAATTCAAAAAAGCTCTCGTTACGCGCTACTTAAGTACTCTAGCTCTAGATGACTGCAGCAGCGTACCTACATGAATCAATTTGCGTGGTCTGCCGACTTATTTGTACCTTACCATATAAGTACCTACATTATGAGTCAGTCAAACGGTTTACCTAACCACTCTTTTCATACAATCAGTATAGATTTGCACACCTACATTTTAATTGTATTACGCAATATGTGTATGTTAATTAATGATAGAAGACACGAGTATACCTATAAAGGTCATTATGGAAACAATGAAATATTGGAGAAACTAATTTACATACCATAACTTATCTAATATTAGGTACTTATTAGGGAACATGATAGATGTCTGTGTTTGCTTCCAAATTTATTTGACCCACTGCCGCGGGGTCTCGATCTGAAGAAAGTGATTGTTACAACGACTGCAGTGGCTCTAATTTCATTTCTTATATGAGTTGAAAATGGTTAATAGTTGCGAAAGTTACATGGAGACTTTAAGATGTTTCTATTAAAAACTAGGAATAAAAATCTTCTTGAAGGTTTTTGGAGACTTTAAGATGTTTCTATTAAAAACTAGGAATAAAAATCTTCTTGAAGGTTTTAGATTATTTATCGTAAACGTGTCTAATGTGTTGTATAATGCAGATCCACGATATAAGAGTTCAATATTGGCATATTAAAAAACAAAAGTGAATTGATTTCATACACGGTTTTTATAAGTAAGGAGATGACTGCGATAACAAGCCGCTTATTCGCACTCGGTGTAACTTTCTCTTGCCGAAGCGAACAGCGGTACAGCGTTACAATGATGACAATAAGACAATTTTAACATTTCTTTAAGAACATTTCACGTCGCTTTCTTGGTCTAGTAACTTCATTCGCTTGAAATGTTTGCCGTAACATTTTACAAGTAAAAAAATGTAACAAACCGATTTATTGAATGCGTATCGAAGTGACTCAGCGAGTACATTTTACCACAATTTCAAAACAACTAACAGCTACATTATTTTGAGCAAACTGTTTACAATTGCTCACCAAAGTAGACTTAGTAAACACTCGAATACATTTTATATGCACCGCCCTTAATGTGAATTCAGATTTGTGAGCATCACTTAGTTTATATGAATGTGAGGATTTTATGTGAATTTTATTCTGGTTAATCGGTAGAACAATAGATAACAAAAAAGAAGTCTTTTAAAACTTCCATTCCAATAATTAGTTAACTACTTAGGTCATTGATCTACTTATAGATATGTTTAACTTAATAACTTAGTTACTTATTGGTTGGTTAGGTAGGTAGATAAGATAAGTACCTAACTTCATACTATTTCTTTAAGTTCGATTATAAAGACTTCTGACCGGGAAGTGGTAAAAGTAAATAGGTTTTTTTAAGGTACTTTAAAGATTAATTTATTTATTTATTTATTTATTTATAGTTAATTAAAACGGTACAACACCAATTACATTAATTAACATAGAGGACAATAGTTAAGTTGACAATAATATAACTTAAAACTAACATGGAATAGTAGACTCCCTTGCATACATTCTCTCACAGAACACCAGATATATACGCATAATTTGAATCCATTCATCCGCAAACACATCACATTCAGGGTTGGCAGTCAGAAGGGCATTCAGCACCTTTAGAGTACGACAGATTGGGGATTGAGCTCTGGCTACAGTTTTCGCTGGGAGTAGCGCAAACAGATTGTGCCGGCGGCTCTGACGGTGTCCGATGTATTTGTCGGGCACAAATAGTCGGCAGAAAAGACCATGGAGCTCTGGACAGTCGATACGTCCCCGTAAGATCTTACAGGCTACAGTGAGTTGATCAAGGCCTCTTCTCACCTCCAGCGAGTTAAAGCCCAACGTTCCTAAAAGATAGTTGGTAGGGTACATGTAGGGAAAGAAATGGTATACCCTTTGGAATAGGCATCTGAGGAAAGTTTTCTGTACCTTTTCCAGCATTAGTGTTTGGGTCGCGTTATAGGGGTGCCAGATGCAGGCACTAGACTCGAGTTTGCTTCGAACAAGAGCGGTGTACAAAAGCCTAACAACATTTGGATTGCGGAAGTCACGAGCATTTCGCAAAACAAATCCCAAACGTCTGAAACATTCTTTTGCAAGAGTAGAAACGTGGTCCCTAAAAGTCAGACAGCGGTCGAAAGTCACTCCCAAATCCTTTATTTTGGTGACACGAGTAATCACGTCACCACCCAAACTATAGTTATAATGAATTGGCCGCAACCCTCTGCCGTATGTCATGACGTAGCACTTGCTTGTGTTAAAAAGTAGTTTGTTTGCAATGCTCCACTCATAGATGGCATCAATATCCCTTTGTAGGAGTTTGCAATCCTCGTCTGTTCGGATTTGTGCGACTAGCTTAAGGTCGTCGGCATATAGCAGGCATTTGGCAAACTTAACATTAGTTATGAGGTCATTGATCATGATCAGGAACAGAGGCGGCCCCAACACGGATCCTTGACTTACACCCGATCGTGTATTATAAGGCTTGGACTCGAAGTAGCCATGCCTTACAAACTGCTTACGATCGCGCAGATAGTCCGAAAAGAAGTTAAGAAGACCGGACGAGAAACCGATGGCCCCTAGCTTAGTCAAAAGCACATCGTTGTCAACTCTGTCGAATGCTTTCCGGAAATCGAAATACAGAGCGTCAACCTGCCCACCGATGTCCAAGCCGCGGGATATGTGGTCTATGTGAATCAGTAAATTCGAATTTACGGAGCGACCCGGCCGAAACCCGTGTTGGGCATCAGATAAAGACATATTTACGCGTTTGTAAATGAAGCCGTGGAGTATATGCTCGAAGACTTTGGCAAATTTTATAAAGCTTGCACAGTTCTTCCGTTATGCCTATAACAATAACAGTCGTTAATCTCATGGAGATCAATAAGTACCTACGTATACTGTAAAGCGATTTCGCTAAGTTAATATTGCACTTCGCGCGAAGAAAGCGATTATGTCACCGAAGCCTTACATCGAAATCCTGTTAACTGCACTGTGTTCTAATGTAGTGCACATGTCAATGAGTTTGTTGCATAATACTTACGTATCTATTTACACAGGAAAAAAAATACCCAGAGCGCAAACTGCAACTACGAATTCAGCAGCGTCAAAATGAAGGGACCGAATCTCCAATCTCTGTCATACATATATAAAAAAAAAATACCATTAATCTACTGTTTCCTACCTTTGCTATAATTTTAGCTACCTCATCATATACATAATAATATTTTAACAAAATGCTTGGGTGGTTGCACGATTAGAAGGTAGTAAATAGGTATTAAATATTTATCCTTCGAAGATCGAAAATAAACCGCCCATTTACCTGTAAACAATTGAATCGTCAATTTGGAGGGACCAACTTATACAATCGACATCTTTAAAACGATAAATGTTTAGGGCAGCCAAAATCAATATTATTAAGGTAGAATTAAGGTATTATAAGACTAAGGAGGTAGAACACTCCAGGGAGTAGTCTATCAGTTTGGTCCCTCCATCTTGATATCATGATGGAGGGACCAAGCATTTTGTTAAAATATTATGTATATGATGAGGTAGCTAAAATTATAGCAAAGGTAGGAAATAGTAGATTAATGGTATCATTTTTTTTATATATGTATGACAGAGATTGGAGATTTGGTCCCTTCATTTTGACGCTCATATCATTTTTAATCAAAATTTTTAGTCGTTACCTATAAAAAAAAAATCAGCTGTTTCATAGAAAATTGCAATACCTACGCGGTCAAAATGTATGGAACAACTAATATTTTTTTTTATAACCCACGAAAAATTCTACGCTAGGAATCTAGAATCATACGCTGAATTCATGGTTACAGTTTACGAACTGGTATTTGTTCCTGTATAGGAATTTTTGCTGTAAGTATGCATGGAAACTATCAAGGCAGAGTCATCTAGGTATCTCCTTAATCTACTTCCAACTTCTTTAATAATTTTCCCGTTTTATAGTGTTTTATCGATATACTTGATATCCAGCAGTGCGATTCTGTAACCATCTCACCGTAAAAACGTAGGTGAAGTCAGCGTGGAGTGAGCTGTCATTCCAACTAATGCTAGGGATTGACACTATTGACAGCTCACTCTAAGCTCACTTCACCTAACTTTTCACGGTGAGATTTTTACAGAATCGATCGGCTGTAGTTGTGTGTACTTACCTATTTCAGCTCTTTTAATGTAATCCGCAGTAACAGGTCGCAATTTGAATACAATAAGTCTCATTTAAATTTTACTTCATGAATCAGTTCCTCAACAATGCCATACAATGCTATAGGTGTAGCGAATCATGCGAACAATCAGTCTGTCCTATACAACTCTGTGTAATGAAATGTTTGTTATTTTGGTATAACTGGCGAAATTAGGATGTACCAGCTATAGGTGTACACTCTGCCTAACCCTTTAGGGATTATAGGCGTGGTTTTATGTAGTTACTAGCTTCTGCCCGCGGTTTCGCCCGCGTGGATGTCGGAAATTATGCCACGGGAACGTGCTAACAGGATAAAATGTATGTGCTTCCCCAGGATGCCATCCATCTCGCGGGCCCTTTGTGGCTAATTACAATAGAAAATCAATTGTGTCTCATTAGTGGTGATTAAGAGGGTACCTATATGATATCTTTACCTAAGTACCTACCTAATTAAAAAAAAATAACCTACCTAAATAAACCTATTTCTGATGATAACTAATCTAAACTCAATAAATAAGCAAAATCTCTAAAAACTAATATCTATACGAATGACTAATCCTACCTAACAGTATTATAAAATAACCTACGGTCACTACGTAGGTACACTAACAAATATACTACCTATACTATAAAATTAAAATCTATACCTACGACTTATAAAATTAAACCTAAATAACTCTAAACACTAAAAGGAATAAAAAGGTCGCACAGATAATACTGCGGGTGACGTAACCTTCGACAAACTTATTATTTGCGGTTGGTACAGTAATCGGTCTAGGGATCGAACCGCAAAATTAAGTTTGTTTTTTATTGTATATACTTTTCCGGGATAAAAAGTACCCAGTGTGGTGCCCAGGATATTAAAGAATAATTATACCAAGTTTCATCGTAATCGAACCGGTAGTTTTTGCGTGATGCCTGAACAAACAGACAGACAGACAGACAGACAGACAAAAATTTTTTTAATCACATTTTTGGGTTCGGTGTCGGTCTAGTAACACCCCCTGCCATTTATTTTTTGATATTTTCAATGTACAGAATTTTCACTTCTACAGATTTATTATAAGTATAGATATAGATATAGATTTTTTGCTTTAATCAATTCAATTAATTTATCAGTCAATTTATTTTCCAGTGTGGTAAAAAGCATGATGAATTGGACAAAGTGATTCGGTTGCTACCGTTTATCACTCATAAGAACGACAAGGTGACGCTGTCGGACCCGCTGGACCCGCTGAAGCTGCTCCCGCCGCAGGTCGCCTACTGGACGTACCCCGGCTCCCTCACCACCCCGCCCTGCACCGAGTCCGTCACATGGATCCTATTCAAGCAGCCTGTTCAAGTCTCCGCTGATCAAGTGAGTTCAAGTTTAATACTAAGCTATTTTCTAAGTTTATCTTGGAAATATTGGTGAAGGAAAAACATCGTGGGGAAACCTGGACATAAAGTTAACATAAGTCTGACGCGAGACCACCAATCAATGCTCGTATCTTCTCTGTATGAAAAGAGGCATTTGCCCTGCTGTGGGACAATAATAGGCTGGAATGATTACCTATGTTAAGCCATATCAAACAAACCATTTGCATCGTATCAAAAGGTGTTTAGTTTAACTGCATTGCTTGATTATGATGCCACGTCACATTTGTTTAATAGGCTGATAATGTTCAAGTGCTGATTAAGCAGTTAAGTATCTAGATACGTTAAGACAACAAAACTTAATACAAAATGAAATTCCTTCCTCATAAAGAAGTACCTGATTAGGGAAATCGTTCAAGTTTAAGGCTCACAGCCACGATAATAATTATCTATATATTACCGTGTCACAGCCGACTTCATTTTCCTGTCTGTTTGGTAGTTTGCTATAACTTTCCTTTTATAAATAGTCGTCGCGTATCGGTCGTATTATGAGGAGGGCAATGCGAATAATATATCCCTTCATTTTATAAGTCCATTTAGTTTTGGAATGTGCAACTAGCTTCAACTTTCTGACTAACTGACCGACAATTTAATTTTGACAATTCAAAAGTGCCTGAAATGGTTTAATTGAAATAAATGATTTGAGT
This sequence comes from Apamea anceps, assembly GCA_951799955.1. Taxonomy (NCBI): domain Eukaryota; kingdom Metazoa; phylum Arthropoda; class Insecta; order Lepidoptera; family Noctuidae; genus Apamea; species Apamea anceps. The sequence continues at coordinate 9,661,387 of OX637501.1, forward strand.
TTGAGTTCATGGATGACATAAGCACGCATAAAAAACTAAACGCAAAAACTTGGGTAAATAAACATATTCTAAGTACCAACCCACATAATGACGTCATTAATATGATGCTTAGTAGTATTTTGAAAATTTATAATCCGATTACGAATGACGCAACAGAAACTACTAAACGACCGGTATGTTGTACCGGTTTCCGATGCACCCAGCGTTCAAGTATCCACGGACTAAATAATAGCAGACGTCCGTTCACGACCTACTTTAGCAGCTACTACTTTCTAAATACTCATTAGGTGGAATATGTTTTTCTAATGCTTATTACAGTAATACTTTATTGCTCGTTAGGATTAGAATGTATAAATATTAAAAAAAAAGATAAAAATATGTGCCTTGTTCGATCAGACTCTGTCTAATTACACTTTAACTTCCTCTTGAGCTACTTTATACCTAAGAGATAAAAACGATTGTAACTAATGACATAACTGATTGGATTTCAGCTGGCATCGATGCGGAAACTGAAGTGCGGTGAGGCGTCATGCGGAGTGGAGGCCATGGAGGTCCTGTACAACTACCGCCCAACCCTGCCGCTCGGCAACCGCGAGCTGCGCGATTACGGCGCAGGCCACTAACAGTCTCCAGCCTCGGCCACATCACCGCGGTGATGCTAACACATGGTATCAAGATACCATCAAACAATGATCTGCCAATTGCGCAGTTGCTCCTGAAACTAGTGCCTCTTTTCGCATTCCGGCGAGCTAATCTAACGGATGACACGTGGGCTACGTAACTCTTATGAATGGTGCCTACGCAGTGTATGTAGTATGTTCCGTATAAAACGAATCTCGTCATAGCTATGTATATAGTACCTAGTTGTAGTTCTAAGAGAAAAATAATCTTCGATCCCAAATACGCGCCCGTTGTCTCGTTAAATACTTACATACAAGACGGTTTGTTTCACCAGAGAGATTCGTTGCGTAATTTGTCGTCTTTGGATAACAAACATTCAAACACAATCGCATTTATCATCTTAATCAAGGTAATAGTAATACGTAATAAGTAGATATTTGGGAGTTCGATATGTGCGCGTAAGTTTATGTGACCGTAACTTATATACCTAGACACGATTATCAAGTGCCTCCACTACTTCGAATAAAATGTTATTTATATTGAAGTTTATATTAAATAAGATATCTATAACATTTAAATTACATTTTTTAAGTCACACAATAATTTATGTAGGAATAAAAGTGTCTTCAAATGAAAATATTTTTTTAAATGTATGACATTCATCACAATGGCTCTAATTAATTAGAATTTCATTATTAATATTATAACGAATGTACATAATAAGTTTTATATGAATATGGTAATAATTAAAATACACAGCAATATCCTGGAGGATACGCTAACGGATCGAAACGGCAAAATAAAAACAATGCAAACAGTAGAATTAAAATAGCGTCCACAAAAACGCCCACACTGGTGCTGATTGAAATATGAGCTGCGATGTGACATACGATGGCCCGCTGTCTCGAACTAGGTACATATTATACGAATGAGTTAGCGTATTCAAAGGTTATTATTGTTTTTACTTACATACACATCACGTCTTTTAAGTGATATTTGGTCCAAGGAAATTACAATTTATGTTAGGTCACTGATCTCTATCTTTTGACTCTGCCAACGACCGGACAAGTCTGTCACTGGATCAAGTCGACTGTAGTCAAAGCAGTGTCTTGACTGAACAACTTACATAATACGTAATAAGTTAAGTATTGTATGTACCTTAAAACAAGAGTGCCTCAAATGTATAAACGTCATAGTTATGTTAACTGGGACGTCTTACGATAAATTTTAATGTATTTATGTTATTTAGATAAGGTGTTGATGAAGCTTAAAAACAATGTACACAATAAATAAACATAGTCCTAATTATCTTTTGTTTTACTGAAAAACTTCAACCCTTCAACCCATATAAGTAACCTTTTACTTAGTTCAGGCTTCAAGCTCCAGCTGTTGTGGTAGGAGGGGTTCACATCGGCGTCGAGACCACGATGAGCTACCTGGGCCTCGTCCTCGACAGCCGATGGAACTTCGTCGAGCATTTCCGATGTTTGGCCCCCAAACTGGAACGGGCCGGGGCCGCCCTAAAGCGGCTCTTGCCCAACCTGAGGGGGTCAAACGCCTCCTGCCGGAGGCTTTACGCGGGGGTCGTGCGGTCCATGGCCCTATATGGGGCCCCGGTATGGGCGCGTTCACTGCGGCTGCGAGCCGCACCCTACCTGAACGCGCCCCAAAAGGTGGTAGCCGTAAGGCTAATCCGGGGCTACCGCACGATCTCGGGCGAGGCAGCAAGCCTCCTTACCAGACTGCCGCCATGGGATCTGGAGGCGATAGTCCTCGCGCGCCTATATGATTGGCGCGCGGAGGCACTACGCCGGGGGGAAACTCCGCATCCGCGGCAAACCGCGGCGGAGCGGACGAACCTCCGGCGCGATCTCATGGTGGCATGGAAGGAGCGACTATCGCAACCCAGCGCAGGGCACGCCACGATAGCGGCGGTAAGACCCCTCTTTGAGGAGAGGCTAGAGAGGCGTCACGGCGCTCTCACCTACCGCCTGACGCAGCTCCTCTCCGGACACGGATGTTTCGGGAGGTTTCTGCACATCATCAGGCGGGAGGAGACGCCCGGGTGTCATCACTGCCAGGATCGCCCAGAGGACACGGTGGAGCATACGGTGGAGGTGTGCCCTGCTTGGGCAGAGCACCGCCGTGTCCTCGTAGAGGCGATTGGCAGCGGCGGCGACCTCTCGCGTCCGCCCTGGTTCAAGCCATGGTCCGGGGCGAGAGGGAGTGGGACGCAGTCGCCTCCTTCGAAGCAGTCATGCTAGCGAAGGAGGTGGCGGGGTGGGCGAGGGAACGTACCTCACGCCTCAGCCGCCGCGGAAGACGCTCCGGGCGTCGGGAGCCGCGTGACGACTCCCGGCCACCGTAGGCGCAGGCCTGCGGGCGGAGAGTAATGGGTAACTCACCGTCCGATCAGGACCAGGCCCGTGCCGGACGGCGTGTATGTGTTCCACGCGCGCCTCAAAGAGAAGTCAGCATGAGTGGCGGGGCGCAATAGGGCCGAAGCCTGCCAGGGTAGCGGGATCGTCCGAAAGAGTTACCGCTGCCCTGGAACATAAAGGAAGGAACACGGGTGGGTTTTAGTCAGTAAGAGTCTGACACTCCCTCCTGCTCCACCCAGAGCGGGAGGAGTCATTTGATGATTTCCCATCCTGAAAAAAAAAAAAAGCCCCAGCTGTTCAAACTGGTTTTGTCCACCACTTGCACAATCATGTTTAGTGTATGACTAACTTTAAGTAAGTATAAGTATATAGGAACTGGAAAACATTGGAGGAGAAACAGTTGCTAAAATATCACGGCTGCATCGTCAATGAACGTGGCCTATCACTATAGCCATTGAAAGCGTTGAAAATCTTGAAATACCCACATAAAAGAATGAAACTATTAAGAAATCACTAACGATAGCATTTTAACTGCTTCGCTGGTCTAGAGGTCGCGAGCGCGGCAGCGGCAGTAACTAGTGCAGCGTGACCTCTGCGGTTACAACCTATTCTTATCTCATTCATGTAGGTAACTGGTTATCAATATCTTATTCTGAATTTGTAAAAAAAAAATCGAACTTTTTTCCAATTATAATTTTAAATTGTGCCGTGGAAAATGAAACGAATATACATCACCAGGCTTTATAGTGATATACGATAGTCTTCGAATTTGGTATGTATTTTTCTTGCTTTGCCCTCTCCGCGGAAGTTTTAGCCCTTGCTCTGGTGTAATACCCTATTTTATTTAGGGCCGGTCCCGGTTTTCCCTGGTACCTATCGGACTATTCAACAGGCTTACGAGCTCTTGGGTCGCTTTTACCGTGAGAACCCGTGGAGCTCGAGACCAGCAAATTCGTTCTGGCCCGCGACACATGGTCATCACATCACCTGCGATTCCGTCGAGGCGTGCTACACTTCGAGGTTGCGGTTAGTGCACTTCGAGGGTTGGTTGTAGTCAGGATCAACTAGGCATGCTACGGTTTGGGACTGCGGTTCATCAGGATCGACTTGTTACTTTAAACCGTTATTTATTACTTATTTATTACTTTAATTTAAGCGGTTTAAAACCAATTACAGTAATTAAAGATACAATGTGTATATACACAAACACAAGATAAAATAAAAGATAAAAAGTACACAAAAGATAAAATATTAAATCATCTAGTAAAACAACACTTTCATAAATCCCTCTCACAGTAGGTACGCTACGCTACGCCGTTACGCTTAACCATTATAGTAGTATGAATACCTACCTCTAGGGTTTACCTTTTTATACAATTTTTTTTTAACTAGCGCCCTAATTGCGTAAAACACGATCAATCACAATCTGAATCATTTGAAGGATATTGCAAATCCATTGCTTCATATGTTCGAAAATTTGTCTGCTCAACAACGTAAATAACGCAATGGATCTTGTTAAACTGTTCATTCCGACTGGTAGTGTGTTACGCAAAAATCCCGCAAGACTGTTTCTGGCGGGATAACTAAGGATCATCCTTATAAGATGTTATTCATTCGAAAGTATGCGTAATTTAGTGATCACGATCAAATACGTAACAAAGATTTACCATCCGGTGTACCTTCAGTTTTCTCGTAAGTATTCTCTTTTCATTTCAGCCAAATTACGTGTTTTCGCAACTATTTTTAGGGTTTCGTACTCCGTACCAAAAACAGCAGTGCAATTCTGTAACCATCTCACCGTGAAAATTTAGGTGAAGTGAGCGTGGAGTAAGCTGTCATTCCAACTAATGTTCGGGATTGAGACAATTGGCAGCTCACTTCACCTAACTTTTCACGGTGAGATTTTTACAGAATCGATCGGCTGAACCCCTATAGGATCACTTCGTTGTCCGTCTGTCTGTCCGTCCGTCTGTCAAGACCCTTTTTCTCAGGAACGCGTAGAGGTATCAAGTTATGTAACATAATGTACATACTCACAGTTATCTTCGTTCATTCCTCCAGGTCAGAACAAGCATTCTGCGACCGTTAGGCGCTGATCTGATTATTACTCACGACACGTTTTATCCACAATCAGTACACAGACACAGCTCCAATTTTAACATGACTACGACGATTTAGTGACATCCAAGGGTTGGTAATTTCGCCCACATTGATGGATATCATTTTTCCTACAAACACTAATAAAAAATAACTATAGATTTTATTATATTTTATTAATGTTTTATTATGACAGCTTTGACAACGACGTTTAAAACGTCGCTATGGCAACTATCCTTTCAAATCCTTACCTGCCTGTATCTTTTTAGCTGATTTTACATTGATACTTTGACAAGATTAATCATGGCCACTATCATAATATCTTAAAGAACAATGTTCAAAACGTCCCCACCCTTGTAGCACTTTAAAACCTATGTTAATCTAAGGGCCATAACCATCTTATCATTTTATTGTACGACGGCGAAAATGAAATGTGTATCCGAAAAAAGTTATATCGACATGAAGAAACCGATATCAGTCAAAATAATAATTATGTTACAGATCACGATGCTTTTCTTTTTTAATTATTACTATGGGATGATTTCATTCAGAGCTTTCAAACTACTCTTTGGAATAAAAGGAATAAAAAAAAAGTTAATAAATGGTGACTCCCGCACGGGAACAACTCACGGAGCAGAAAAAAGTTCAATGAAGAATTCTGCTGAATATCGTTTTTGAGAAGTAACTGTTGACGTATTTTTTAGGAGTTTTCAAATAAAAACACCGTCTTATCAATTACAAATAAAACCCCTTTGAGGTGTTTTCAGTATCTATTACAATATTGTCCCAGGCACTGGCTGGCCCAACGAAATTCTCTAAACGCCTTCCAACGGATTTTGTGGGCCTGAGCATGTGGCTATGAGCCTCACATGCCACCTACAAAAGACAGAAGCGCAACTCAGCTCACAAATGGACAAGCGAATAAATCGCGTCTAATAACAATTTATGGTCCGCTGGGTCATTGAAGCGATAAACGGGAGATTTAAACGCGACTTTAAAATGTTCAGGAACGTAGTATTCAATAAATCACTTCCTCACCTCTTCACTGATTTCCAAATTGTTGGAGCGCTTCTCAATACCTTCAAGGAGCCTTTTCATGATAGTGTCTACGCCACAGACTTCGTAGAACGAATAAGTCACATAATTCATACCAACAATGACTTGGGCAACTACGTTGTTGCAGAAAATGTTAACAGGCAGCGGGCTGCCTTCAGGACATTGACTGACGACTACATAAATATGCCATTCCCTGAATTGTCAAACGAAGATATTATTTTGTTTAGCTTGGGGACATATCATCTAAAACTGGCAGCTTCCTATGTCAGCGAACATTTACGTGGCGGCGTCTATAACATAGAGGTTTGTGCAACTCCAAGCCCAATTATGAATCAATACGGTATAGACACGGAAGATTGCACTCTTCTAAGGGGTCGAATTTTATCAAAACATAGTTCAAATGCGACCTATTACACGTATTTAATACTGAATAACGCACAGGGCATAAACGCTATTCAGGCATATTACTGCTCATGTTTGACGGGTATGAGGACACTTGGTGCCTGCGCGCATGTCGTCAGTATCGTGTGGTACTATGGGATTGGAAGGCGTTTAGAGAATTTCGTTGGGCCAGCCAGTGCCTTTTTTTTTTTTTGGGTGGGAAATCATCAAATGACCCCTCCCGCTCTGGGCGGAGTGGAAGGGAGTGTCAGACTTTTACTGACTAAAACCCACCCGTGTTCCTTCAGTTGCCTGTGCCAAGGGCCACGGTATCTCTTTCGAACAACCCGCAGCCCTGGCGGTATCGGCCCTAGCGGGCCTCGTCAGTTCGTGCTGACATCTCTTTGAGGCGCGCGTGGAACACAACGCGCCGTCGACCCGGGCCTGGTCCTTACCGGGCGGCGAGCTGCCCATTGCTCTCCGCCCGCAAGCCCGCGCCTACGGTGGCCGGGAGTCGGCTGTTGACTCCCGTCCAGGGCGTCTCCTACGGCGGCTAGGGGCGTGAGGGCCAGCCGGTGCCTGGGACAGTATTGTAATAGATAATGAAAACACCGAATAAAGGTTTTATTTGTAATTGATAAGATGATATTTTTATTTGAAAACTCCTAAAAAATACGTCAATACTTCTAATATACTTCACAAAAATTATATTCAGCAGAATTCTTCATTGAACTTTTTTCTGCTCCGTGAGTTGTTCCCGTGCGGGAGTCACCATTTAATTCCAAACAGTTGTCTGAAAGCTCCGAATGAAATCATCCCACAGTAATAATTAAAAAAAGAAAAGCATCGTGATCTGTAACATAATTATTATTTTGACTGATACCGGTTTCTTCATGTCGATATAACTTTTTTCGGATGCACATTTCTGTTTCGCTGTCATACAATAAAATGATAAGATGACTATGGCCCTTCGATTAACATAGGTTCTAAAGTGCTACAAGGGTGGGGACGGTGTCCATACATTTTGAACATTGTTCTTTATATGTTCTACGAGTTGACTTAATAGATCCACGCAATGCAAGGGTCAGTTCGGGTTTCGCCTCTAAAGCGAATACAACCAAAAGCCTGATACTCCAGGGCTTCCTATCCCGGGAATACCCAGCGTACCTCTCCGCTCCGGTACCGGACGGAACCTGCCTACGCCTCCGTCCTCCATCCTCCGTGAAGGCCTCCTGTTACTATTGGGCCGCTCCTCATCCGAGGGCCACCTCACCTGGCGGGCTGACAGCGTCCCCGCCGTGACTCTCTGTCCTACTACGTGGGCCCTTCTACGGGTGTCCTCCGTGCTGCATACGCACCAGGACCTGCCTTCACCTGCACCTGCACCTGTACCTGTACCTGAATCTGCACCTGTACCTGCACCTGCACCCGGATCTGCATCTGTACCTGCACCTGTTGCCAGCACCTGCCTCGCGTCTACCTCCTCAGCTGCAACTGGATCTCCACCTCAGCCTCCTCAACCCACCTATCACGCATTGTCATCCATACACCCCACCTCCACATACTACACACCACTCTTCAGTCCATCTCCATCTTTTAATTGCTTGTAAATACATATATCTTTAATTGTTTTCTACCTCCCTTTCTTTAGCTACACGACAGTTGGTATTAATATCAAATACTCAGGTCTGCGGTGTCTTGTAGCAGTGAAAAATCAAACTTCTAAGTCGACGCGATCAAAAGATACGCTCCTTTTATGCTCCGTTTTTGCCGCATATTTTGACACGCGCAAGGGAATCAAAACCTATAGAGTACCTAGTGTACCTACTTCCCGTTGACCTAGAATCATGAAATTTGGCATGAAGCAATGTCATAGCCCAAGTAAAGGAAAAAATCCTAAAATCGTGTAGTAACATCAAATAAAAAAAAATACGTTTGCGATAACAAACTTACTTGCAGTTGGTTAACTAACCGCGACCTATGTAGATGTATCATGGGGACAACAGTTTTCCAACGGCAAAGTTAAGTTTGTGCCTCAATCCGTTTCAACTTTCTGTTAGAGCAATGTTCGGTATTTTCATAGTTTATGGTTTATGTTTTTGGTTTTTTATATAAGTATATAGGTAAATAGATTGTATCACAGAAAAAAGAGCTTTTCTGTTAATTAATAATTTATAATCTTAATATTACTGATGAAAAACGAACTTCAACCAAACTACTGAACCGATTTTGATGGGGACCAATTTAAGTTTTTACGGAACCCTCGGTGCGCGAGTCCGACTCGCACATGGCCAGTTTTTAAAAACACTTAGCTTATTTGGTTTGATTCTATTTTTAAAAACTGTTAATAAATAATTAATTATTATTATACGTGATAAAGTGGTGAATTTTCATTTTTATTTCGTTACAGCCTTTGCCCTGCAGTGGGACATCACAGGCTGATAATAAATATACAGTAGGTAAATAAATATACAGTACCTATACAGGGTGGCAGGGACATCGACGCGCGAACTGTAACCATGAATTCAGCACATGAGTTTAGACCCCATAGGGTCGAAATTTTTCGTCGGTTATAAAAAAAAATATTGCTGTTCCGTACGTTTTGACCGCGTAGGTATTGCACTTTTCTATGAAACAGAAGATTTAACACAAACACAATAACAGACATAACACACAATAACACATAATACACAACACACAAAACGACATAATCACACACATCGACATCATCAACATAATTATTGTACAGACGCGCCAGCCTGCAGGTCAAGCTACCCGAAACTGTCAAATTTTCCCAATCAACCTAGAACCTTATAATACTTTAGCGATAAAGTTGAAAATGTATTAAAGAAAGACAGATTGTAGTAGCTTCATGTGCTGGCGTCTATACCTACCATTCAAAAGTACCTGTAGGTACAGACACCAGCAGGTCAAGCTACCCGAAACTGTCAAATTTTCGCAATCAACGTTGAACCTTAATGCTTTAGCGATAAAGTTGAAAATCTATTAAAGAAATTTGACAGATTGTAGTAGCTTGATGTGCTGGCGCCTGTACCTAAATGGTTTTTATTAAAATAAATGCTTCGAGTTTGAGTTTTACTTAAACCCATGCAATAGGGGGCGAGAAAATCATGGGATAGATCGATCTCATCTTAGTTTATGCCACAGTAGTTCATGCCTCAACTGATTAGATATAAGTAGGTACGGTCAGCATCGAAAGTTTCATTCGTTCAGTGTTGACAACCGGGACTTTTTTTTTATTATTTCCGATCAGTAATACCCCTGTCATTAACACTGTTGACAATCGGGGAAAAAAGATCCGTTCGTTCACATTGTTGAAGAACGAAACTTTATTAAAATATAATTCTTTGTGGGTGTCCTCCGAGTTTGTTACGGCCTTCCTTTTCAAAGTAGTCGAATAGGAAACGCTGACCTAGTTTTAAAAATATGATTGACGTGTAAAAGTGTTTGCACAGACGGCAGCAAGTCAAGCTACCCGAAACTGTCTGCTTTAGCGTTAAAGTCGAAAATCTATTTAAAAAAATTGACAGATTGTAGTCGCTTGATTGATGTGCTGACGTCTGTACCTACTTACAGCAATAAAATAATTTATCGTTTAGTTGAATTTAATTCTTTGTTGAATTATGTAGCATTACTGTTAATTGAGTACAAAATATAGATATTAATTAACTCCACATAATTTCAAGGAAATGTCCTACTTACAAATCACCATGTATTAATTCAATTTATGCATCATGTTTATATACGTCTTTAAAGCAGGTGCCACATTATTGTTTATTTATTGATTTCGAACTGTGTTAAAAGAAGCATCTTCATACAGTAAGTGTGAGTGAGTTAATGCATCAAATTGGGGTCTTTCTTCCCAACAGCACTGTTTAACTGCTGAATTATTAGCGAACTTTTCGCAAATGCTAAATATATAGCTCACTAACCCCTGTGCGACAAACGTTCATACGCGTTCAAATAATTTTCGTGTGGTGCTATGAACGCGCATGCGTGGTTGAAGAAAGTTTTACCCAGTGCGGCTGGTCGCAGTTAACGTGTTAATGCGTTAACGGTGATGCCTCTCGGCTAATCCTTGACTCTTATACTAGGTAAGCATAAATATACGGTCGGGGAAAAAGTTCCGTTCGTCAACACTATGAACGCACGGATCTTTTTTCCGATTGTCAACAGTGTTATCGTCAATGTTACTGATCGGTAATATTCGCTTCAAAGCTTTATCGTGTTGTCGGGTGGACATTATGCCTAAATGAGTAATGAAACCAGATAATCTTATCGCACCGGGCCTAAATTACTTAGGAGTGTAGATAACAAGTAGGTACCTACTACATTAGTAAGAAATACACATACATTTTTGAAATAGCATGGTTAACACGCCAATACGAGTCTAATGATAAGTAGGTAGTAAAAGAGCCTTTTCTACCTACTTGCCTTTGCGTGCAAGACGTATGCAAAGTGGACCCAGCCTTTGCAACAAAACCGAAAATATTTCCCAAAATGGTAGATATTTCGACAGTTATGTTATATTATACATAGGGGAATATAACATAGTTAAACTAACGGGGGACGAGCGTTAACGATCTAACGAATCCAGACTTAGAGCTGTAGCTGAGCAGTTTATGAGGAACGAAGAAAAAACCATCAATTACATTAAATATATTTATTGGACGCCTGTATACGCACAGCACCACATTATGTTTAAAAGGATTTCACAAAAAGAGCACTAATCAAGCAAATATATAACTACATTACCTACTTTGTTCCAATAGTCTTGCTAATGAAATAATAATTATTATGAGAAGTAGCATCATGAAGGTAGTTTGTTTTGTACATATCTTAGAATAATACAAAAATGGCTTTAAAAAATGCTTTACTTTGTGAATACCTAATAACTATGTTTTTGGTTTCAGATATTGTTTATAAAACTTACAAAATCTATTTAGTTTATTTTAAAAAACTCGATGTATTCTTACGTATCTTCTAAAACAATCATTACACATGGTACATACTAAAAACCAATGTTATGATTATGACTACACGGGTCCTTGTGTCTGTGTAAAAAAAACTTTATAATTACTAATTAAAATGAACATGAGAATAAACTGTCAAATCACATTTTCTTTACATAAATTATAAAACATTTACATCTAATAATTTCCATATAATTCGAGGAAACAATAGCTATACATGGGTTACCTATACAATTGGCAAGTAACTAAATTATATAATTAATTAATAGGTGGGATACCTTTCCAGCAACAAGGCACACTAAAATTTAATCAGATCATCACTTCCATCGGCTTGGTCTGTGCTGGCATTATTGCTTGTAATCTCAATAGTTGGATTTTGAACCTCTAAATTTTTTGGTGAAACTTTTCTTCTAGGCGGAATTGGTGCTTCATCTAAGATACCAGTTATACCTAAAGTTCTACTTTGTTCAGTAAAAAATTTAACTTCTTGTGTTATTTCAACTCGTCGACTGCTCGGCGACAGTTTCGTTCTGACGGGCGGACTCGGCGCAGTTCTAGAATACATCGGACGATTATCGAATATAGACGTGTTAATTGGATTCATACTGCCAGGCAATAGGGCCGCTGTTTTACTTCTTTCGAGCGAGTACACTTCACTAGAACTGTGTTCTTGTTTCTCAGTAGTTTTTTTGTGATCGTCAGTATAAAAAGTCGCCTTTTTGCTGTATTCTGAATGGAAAAGCGCGTGAGTCTGAACATCTGATTTACTTCTTTCAAGTGTAAATCCGCCATTTGTATGTAGATGACAACTGAATGAACTAGTGTTTACAGTGCAAGCAGGTGCTGTTGAGAATGGAACTGCGGGTGCCCACAAACATGCTCCCTCATTTCTTGGTACTAGCAGTAGAGGATCCTATGGAAAAATATAAGTAATATAATTATTGAAATATATCAACATAATGTAGAAGTTTATGCATAAACCAATAAATTGTATCTTATCACTAAATTATATAATTAATGTTTAATAATTATATTTCTTTGGTATATCAGATAAGAGAAGCAAGATCTTTCAAATCTCATAATAATACTGATATAAATGTGAAAATTATTACCTTCCCAGTGATAGCAAATATTTTAGACTGTAGTGCATGAAGCCTGTTGCGTAGGTATTCATACGAGCACTCCCTTAATTTCATAACCCACTGTACAACATTGTCTTCAGCACGGGCAGCGAATACATGTCGTTTTTCAGGTTCATCTCTGTAATCATTATTATGGTTATTAGAAACAACAGTTAATCTCCAAAAACTATCAACCAAGGTTATACTATGTATATGCGTGCTGATAGCTGTAGTCTTAGGTATGAACACTTTCTTACATTACTGGGTCAATTTCATGCATGGTAATCTATATAAATAAAACAAAGTTAGGTCAGTTTATACCATTTATAACTTAAGAACCACTAGAACAACTTATATGATTTTTGATTTGTTGGATTTGTCTGTCCTAAATATCAGAATAACTATTAAAACATGGGGCAAATTCACCAAACACAAAATAAAGAAGGTAATTCATTTTCTCATACTTTCATTCATATTGATTCTGAGACGGCACGTAATTCACCGGGTCAGCTAGTTTAAAATAAAATGTCCTTATTATCAAACCCAAATAAATAAACAAACTTACATAAATGATATTGAAAATGAAAATGGTATACTCTGCCCATGTTCCATCTGTATTGAAGAATTTTCTAATACAAACATTCCCGCTGGACATTTTGTATCAAATTTGCCCATCTCACTTATTTTAAAATAAAATAAATAATTATTTATTAGCCGAAACCATCTCTCTTTGAACACTGAAATAAAATAAACATAAAATAATATTTACAAGAAATATAGAAGTGTACAAATGCAATTAACTAATGAAATATTGAAATAATAAAGATAGTGTTTTCTGGAATAAAACCAATGTTAGTAAATTTGATTATGAAAATCATTCATGCTGCATTTGGTTACTGGGATTTGTTTTGTGTTGCGTTTTTTAAGTTTATGTTAGGAAAATTTGTTTTTCTTAATTTCTATATTTGCCCTTACGGCAGCATTTGAGTAGGAATTATAATTTTATGAAGTTGGATAGCTCCAAACAATACTATGTACAGACGCCAGCAGGTCAAGCTACCCGAAACTGTCAAATTTTCCCAATCAACGTTGAACCTTAATGCTTTAGCGATAACGTTGAGAATCTATTAAAGAAATTTGACAGATTGTAGTAGCTTGATGTGCTGGCGTCTGTACTATTATGGAAGACAAGTCATATCAACACAAAGACTGTCGGTGAATAATATTTATACATAAAAGAATTACCCTTGGATCTTTTATTAGCTTAAACTATACCATGAAAGGGACATTTGGCATGACTCATTCCAAAATAACTTTGAGGAAAACGAAAACCAAATAAATAGTTTAAAGGCAATATTTTCCAGATAATGTTGTATACTGACCTGACTGATTACGATAACCGCCATTGGAAATCTTTTTATAGTTTAATCTTCCTTCAATTACACAAGGTTGATCGCTCAGTTGAGCGAGTTCACGAATATTGCATTTCATTTGTACATACAAGTTTAGATCGTGAATAAAACATAAAACAAGACGCATGCACAAACTGCAATATCAATTAATATCGTCGTTACATATCATTAATGAATTGTATCATATTGTGATCACTAAAATCAACACAAATTTTGTATCGAGAAACGAAGAAAAACATAAGGGAGTAATAGTGTTCTGTGAACTTAAGTGACGGGCTGACGGACGGCACAGACTATGTTGCCTTGCCACTGTGACTGGCTGTGCTATCAACTGTGACAGTCTCGGCTAGGAGTATCTATCTATTTTTCTCTATGGCAATGGTGCCGATGTCGACAATTCTGCCAATGTCAGATGTGATATGAGAAAACCGGCTAGGAGTAATAGTTGTTCTGTGGTGACAGTGACAAGACAAATATGTTAGGGCCTGAGCACACTAGCGGCACGGCACAGCAAAGAATTTTTATGCGACGAATAGGAATATAACTTTATAGTATGAAAATGACGTCGCGTCACGGCATGCCTACGGATACCGCGGTATCATTATGTTCAGTATACGCTTGCATGTAGTGATGCCGAAGAATCCAAATACCGTGCCGTGCCACCAGTGGGCGCAGCCCTTTAGTCAGACATGTTGCCAATTTTGTTTTTTGTGGGAATTTTAGGACATGTGTCTTCTAACCTAACTGTCTACAGCTATTGAAGTATTTATGTACTAACTCCATGGTTGACAGTCCTTACAAAGGTTTTTTAAATCAATAAGTCAAAATCACAGTGATCTTTTTTGTTACATTACGGTGACTATTGGGTCGCTGCTGTCAGATGTAAAATAAGTGAGAAAGTATTTGATATTATAGATGGAAAGCCTTGTACAGACGCCAGCACATCAAGCTACCCGAAACTGTCTTTTCCCAATCAACCTTACACCTAATGCTTTAGCGATAAAGTTGAAAATCTATTAAAGAAATTTGACAGATTTGCTGGCGTCTGTACCTACATACTAGGTAAATTGTCTAAGCTATCGTATTGCAACCACAGTACAGCTTAGAATATAGTTATAAAAAAATATTTTAAATCAATAAGTCAAAATCACAGTGATCGTTACATTACGACGACTATTGGGTTGTGTCAGTGGTAAAATATAACTGTGAAAGCATTCGATATTATTGATGGAAAGCCTTGTATGTACAGACGCCAGCAGGTCAAGCTACCCGAAACTGTCAAGTTTTCCCAATCAACTTTGAACCTTAATGCTTTACAGATAAAGGTGAAAATCTATTAAAGAAATTTGATAGATTGTAGTAGCTTGATGTGCTGGCGTCTGTACTACTAGGTAAATGGTCTAAGCTATCTATGGACTGTATTGTAACCACAGCTTAAACTACAGTTATAAAAACTCAGATGCTTTATTTAATAGTCAAAATTACAGCTGTGATTGATCTTTTTAGTGGTATGTTGACAACAAAAGGTCAATCACAGCTGTAATTTTAGTCTAGCAAAGCAATTTTTTTTTTTTGCTAATGGCAATCTGTTCCAGGAAGTGGAACAATAAGCCACTTTTCTGGCTGATAAAGATCTGTTAGAATGTTATCGCTAATTTTGAGAATTTTCTTTCCAACATACTGTCTCTAAGTCTCATTGTGGAATCTTTTCGTGAGATTAGGGATGTCATGTCTCTTTAGTCGGCTATATTGGAGTCCTGTTCCACTTAGTGTCTGGGCAAGTTTACTAACGAGGGTCGTTAACTTCTCCTGGTATTCATCTGAGAATTTGTTGAATATTGTTTTGTCGCTTGGATATCTCGTTGTCTGCCAAATTTTTCGAAGTTTGCGCCGCTGCTGTTCAATATGTTTCTCCTTTATATCTTTTGGATATGAGTTATGTTTTGGTGGCTTCCCGCTTCCCGTTAGCTTTTTGTTTTATGGTACCTAGCGATGTTATCAGCATTATGTATCAACCTGTTAAATTTCTCCACCTCATCTTCTAGTTCCTCTATTGTGTCGATTTTGGTTTTTAGATTCGTGTCTGTAGTTATTACCTTTCTATACATTTCCCAATTTTTAATTTTAGAGTATATTTTTGAGGGAGGTTCCGCTAGAGTAACCGTTGAGTTTTTATTTAGGACTAGCGGCCCGTCCCAGCTTCGCACGGGTGGACATAAGATTTTTTTTATATTTTTACAATAAATATAGCCTATGTCACTCAGGGTGAATGTAGCTTTCCAATGGTGAAAGAATTTTTGAAATCGGCACAGTAGTTTTTGAGTTTAGTCATTACAAACATACACACAAAAATACAAATCTTTCCTCTTTATGATATTAATATAGACAAATCTTTCCTCTTTATAATATTAGTATACATAGATAGATGACTGGAGTGTGGTCAGAAGTAAGGTCAATGCATGATTCTATCGTTAGCAAAAAAAAAAAAACAAAAATCTGTGTCCAGCCAGCTTGAATTTACGTAATTACGTATAAAACTTTTGGCTGGCACAAACGAATCTCAATAACGGGAGCGTTTTCGAATATGGCAAAGAGATTTAGGTTACTTTACTAACATTTAGTGACGCAACGTGTAACAGTAATAACGTTTGATTTATGGCGTCACATGTAAGGGTTTACAAGAAATCAATAAAAACTTAATGTCCAGCCAGCTTGAACTCAGGCTGGCTGGACATTAAGTTTTTATTGCTATATACTTTGCGTAGTTTGAAAGATATTGATCATTTAAATTTTCCCATACAAACACTGCAGTAGGGTTACCAATATTGTAGGTTTTATGTAGGACTAAGTATATTTTAAGGTGTTTTCTTTAATGGACGAAAATCCGTGTATTGGTGATATTAATACGAACAGCAGGTATTTAAATCAATAGAAGACAAAAGTGTAGAACTGAGGAAGGGGGGTAATTTTTTAATGTTATTTATTATTTACGTGCAGATATCTACTCTTTTTAGTAGGTAGGTATTGGCGTTTTTCGTGGTAAGTACATAGGTAGATATTGTGTCAGGATAAATAATGCTCTAAGGTAATTACATTAAAAAATAATGTTTGCTGTAAATAAAATGACATTTATTTATTTTTACTTATTCAGCGTTTCAAATGACGAAAAATTTAATGACGACGACCAACTCCGTTCTCTCAATTATTATTTTGAATTAACACATACGCTTTTTACTGCAGGAAAACCTTTTATTCCCACGGGAAAATCAAATACAAAGCAGGCGTGGCTGCTACCGGCCGATTAGTCGATTAAAAAGAAATCCTTTATTTATGTAAAAATTATGGTCACCTCACAATATTAATGGATGTTTGTATGGGAAAATTTAAATGATCAATATCTTTGAAACTACGTAAAGTTTCTCCGTCAAAAATTCAGGTTATCATTATCGTCCCCGTCACAAAATTTTTAACACATTTCGAAGGCCGTAGATCATCAGGCAGCGGATCATCAGGCAGCGGAGATACATGTGTCCAGCCAGCTTGAACTCAGGTTGGCTGGACATTAAGTTTTTATTGATTGTTTTTGTTGTTTTGATTGATGTGACGCCATCAATCAAACGTTATTACTGTTACACATTGCGTCACTAAATGTAAGTAAAGTAACCATATTCGAAAACGCTCCCGTTATTGAGATCCGGATGTGCCAGCCAGAAGTTTTATACGTAAATTCAAGCTGGCTGGACACAGATTTTTCCATTGTTCTACTAAACCGCTGTAAGTACGTATCACAAAACTTTTAACTCGGTGCCTGTTACTTTATGTAACGCCCGTTGATATGCAAAAAGTCGTCAAAATCACTTCCGTTACCGAGATTGAGAGACCAGCGAAAAGTGGTTTTTCAAGCTGGCGGGACACGTTTTCGATCGATTATCTAAGATTCTGTAGCGAGCGTTACAAATTCTGAAATAATGGTGTTTAGCCGTCACATAAAGACAAAGTGCCCTATTGACCTAGTTAAATGCGAGCTATTTTGAAGATTTGTCTAGCCAGCCCGAGTCGCATCATTGTCAACATTGTGTGATGGTTTTTCTAGCATCGTTTCCATTATATCGGTCATGTCATTTAGCGCGTTCTTTCTCTCTGATTGAGCTCGACGTTGTAATTAATTCCTTTGGCACCACCCAGGGGTACGTTTGGGGTAATGGTTAGGTAGATTTGGCATAGCGTTACTACTATTTCTTGACTATTTTTTGGAATTGAAACCAAGTCGATACTCCCAGCCGTTTGGTTGCACTAGAGGTGAGGATTGTGTGGAGACGTTCACCACACAATCCTCACCAACTTTAGCTATAACTTCGGAATCATAATGCGACATTTTTTTGACCTTGATGACTACTGACTATTTTTTGGCGTTCTCAAAATTGATTTTCGTGAAGTTTTCAAAAGTGAGGATGGTGTGGTGAATGAATGACACCAAAATTGCGTCCTGCCTGCCTCTTAATCGATGGCAGGCGGATTTTTGCGTTGCATTGCAGCCTGACCCGGTCAGCCTGTTGGACGCCAAGCTTTACAATGCAAATGTGGGGACCACAGAACACGGGGATGCCTCGGTGGCCGCTGCCGGCGCTTCTGTGGTTTGTGAACGCGACGAATCTTACAATTGCTTATAATAACCAATTTTGTCATTGTAGCTGCTTGGAGTTAGGGCAGCGAAAAACATGCGAAAAATACGCGGTGGTCACGCACGATGTGGTCGGTCTGTAGGCTATACCTAATCTGTTGCTTCTGTGACCATGATGCTCGATGTCGTCGGAATTCGTTGAATGCAAAGCTACAACCCGCAAGAGTTAATTTGTTGGGAATAATAAATAAATAAAATAAAATAAATAAATAAACTTGAGACTTCACTCGGCGCGGTACTGACTCACGCGTCGATAGCGAGAGCGGCGCGGGACTCAGGAGAATAAATAATTAAAACACAATATAATTATTCGTTTATTTTTAACTTTTAGTACAAAATAAAACTAGTACACAGGGATACATCTCAAACCTAGCATTTGCATGTTGAATAGTCCGAGGCTTACGACGATAAGTCTTCTCATTTGTACTATTTTAGACACTATAACGTCACACAGATTAGCTCATTATTCCCCATCAAAAATAAAATTAATCATAACTGAATAATGTAATCACTCTTCGAGTTAATCCGACCAAAATAGATGTTTTATTGCCGACATTACACTATATTTCTATTGGTACCTACTTCAGATTAGATTTTTAAGCTTACTTATCACTATACAAATACATAATTTTGAGGTTTGGAGCGGCATTGATGAGTTTTTCAGGCACGATCAAACCAGTGCACCCCAATGTTTAAAATACATGAAACGACACTTTATAACTCTATAGTACACAACCGTTCTCATTTATCACATGAGCTTGGTTTAAAATTTAGATATTAGTGTTTCAGAGTCGCCTATGTATTACAAACATGTCTGGAAATTCGCATTTACAGAATGTAATATTCATCGATCTCAAGTGATTAAAACTGCTCAAGTAATTAACTATTACAATCATACAATTCTTGTGTTACTTTTTATTTTTCAAAGTCTTACCTAATAAAAACATTACACCGTGCACAGTAAGTAAAAATACTGTACAAAAATAACTTAAAAAAATAGAACCGACATTGACGTCTCTCTTACTGGCCGTGGCCGTAACATTAAATAATAAAACTAATACAAAAAGTTTGCTAGTTCCAAAGGAACAACTTTCTTCCAAAAATCTTGATTCATTCTTGTGTTTTGAATTTTTATGTAATGTTTATTTTTTGCGAGCTTTGATTGAATTTGGAAGCCGTACATTAATTTATTTCCTACAATTTATTTTCTTACGTCAGTGCACATAATTTAATCAACAAGTCTTATGCTTATCGTTATAAATACGATCTAGTTACCTAAAATTTATTCTGAAACGAATATAATTTCTAAGCTTTCTGATATTAATACGTAATGCGCGTTCTGACTTCTAAACGTATGTCTAAATTTTAAAATATAAGGCTGCACTACCCTTTGGCTGATGCTATTATAAAAGAGATAACTTTAGCCTGGTCGTAAACATCCAAGTTTGACCCTGTCTATTTGGAGAAACAGTGCCTTTATATATAAATGTACAAAGTAACAACTAGGCCACATCGCGGTAATAACTATGTCTGCATGTTGAACTATTAAGTAGCAAAGTTTTTATCCTATTCTATTACTATAAGATTACGAGTAGTGTAATGTTTGGGCTCCCTTATAATAGCAACGCTCATTGGGCTAATTAGGAAACAAGTCGGTTCTTACACTTTTACGTCACGATCACATTTTTACAGTTTCGAATTACTTAGTACACACAAATATTTAATTAATTGCTTTATCGAATGAAAGTATAAAACAGTATTCTCTATTTTCGAATATCAACAATGACTTCAGAAACCCCATTACATAACAAATTGCTTATTTTTGTTAAATCTTATTCCTAAGAGGCGGATAATCGTCATGAGCGAAAAAAAGTTTATTCCTAAGTTACTTGTTGCTCGACACCTAAACACATGCTTTCAAAGTAACTTGTATATAAACCCCCAAAGGAACGCAGATATGTTTTAGAATACTAAGCACACAGTTTCAAAGAAGGGGTGGATCAAAGTAAAATAAACTCTGTATTTCTTTCTTATAGATTTAGGGCTAATTTCACCAAATAAACCGAACGCGATCAGTGCATCTAAACCGCGTTCAAGAACAGACAGTGTCAATATTCCGCAACAATGATGACACTGACAGCTCTTGAACTCGGTCTAAACGTCCTGATTGCGTTCAGTTTTATTGGCGAAAAATTGGCCCTTAATCGCGTTGCAGAGCTTTCAGTGTCCAAATTGTTGTGGACTATTGACACTGTCAGTTCTTGCACTCGGTTTAGAAGTGCTGATTGAGTTTAGTTTCATTGGTGAAACTATGAAGTTCGTCTCGCAACAAGTGTTAAGGTACTGACATGTGGCGAAGTCGCAGTGGCCACAGTGCCATTAAACTGTCGCATTCTATCCCCTTCTTTGTATACCTACTATACTTGAACTTGTATTTTTCGGCATTAGTTATATTGAAATATTAAAATTGCAATTGACTGGTCATTTTTAAATTACTTGGTGTGACTAATTAATCGGTTTAAAGCAGTCATGACTATAACTTCGCAGTTGTATAAACAGAGTCGAGATTGAGTGTACTACGTGAGCTCGACAAATGGATGTGTGATTAACGATGGTTATGTTGGTTGTTGTTGTTTGTCGTACTACCGTAGTGTCGAACTACTGTCGCACAATCGTGCTTTCAAACTATGGTGAGTCGCAGTACAGTTTTGTCGCACAAACATTAATCGCAGGAAATGTAAGAACACTATTTGGTTAATAAACGATTTATTATTATTATTAGTCATTCGTCGAGCTCACGTAGTACACTCGTCGAGATAGGTAATGTTAAAATTGTAATAAATAAAAAATTGATTATTCGGGGGCATGGACAAAATTGATACAATCCTAATTGTATCACGTCGCGCGTCGCCAGAAACTCTTTGGTCCTATTATTTTATGATTATAGCTATAACGTGTATAACGAAATATATCTACATTATTATGTGCATATTTAGTCGAAGAAAAGGATAAAGTACATACTAAACCGATTATTGTAACCGCGGTTGTTTTGAGAGAACAATGTTTTACTCATTTCCGAATACATTCTTTTCGATTTTTGAATTTGAACACAAATATTGTTTCGACTTCTTGATTGCACAATCCTTAAGTTATCGAGCTTGTGAAAACATATTCTTGGAGCCTGTAGGCTAGACTACCAGAATTTTAAGAGTTCAATAACCCTTCAAATATTGAATAAAATAGTAGTTCAGATCAGACTGTCATGACAGTAATTCTGTAATCACTGTATGACTACAGAATTACTCATGACAGTCTGATCTGAACTCATTATCCAACATAATACAGTAATTTTATGTAAAGTTTATAATCATAAAACAGTAAGTTTAAAAAAGGAAACAATACCTTATTATCGTAGATCGTAGCTTATGAAACAGCACAGCATAGTACGAACAGTTGTCGGGACATGTGACAACTTGAAACATATTAAAACAGCAGACTGTTTCCTAAGCAGCGATTTATAGAGATTGATAACATAAAGAGACACGAACGGTATGCGAACAATACTGTCGTACTATTGACAATATGGAACGAAGCACGTGTGCACACGTTACTTATAACTTTACACCGGAGATGGAAATGAGTAATTTTTAATCTTATCTAAAATAATCCCATATAAAAATAGCGTGTCCATTTATACTATGCAATATCTACTGTTTATCTGCACCATGATGTTTCTCTGGGAAAGCTTTACTTTAACATAAGAGTCATGTTTTATTTTACCATAATTCAAGCTTTTAGTACACTATACAGTATAGTTACTGGCTTCTAGCAATAAAATTGATTCTCATTACAATCTAATGAACTACCTAATATGGTCATCATCAAAACAGTACTGTCCCTAAATATACGAATTAGTTAAGTTATTGTAATCACACAGATATTGAACAGATAACAATAATGGTGCTTTGTGTATCACAGGACGATAGACGACCTCATTGCTTCGAATATGACATTATGAGATAGTTCTCGATACATTTTACAATGATAATTGCGCTATAATTTACTAAAGAGTTCCTAATGCGATATTTCTCCGATTCGATACGTAAGAAAATTCATAATGATCTATTCTATACAAACTCGATATAAGTAAGTACAATATTAAAAATTTAAGATTTCCCAAAGAAATGATTAACATTATTCAGACAAGAGCTTCCGTAACATCGACAAACAAAACACATAAAACAACAAACATTCACCAAACGACCGGCGCAAGAATGATCCGCTGCAAAGTTACCGAATCATGTATTTCAGACTCTAAGACCTAAATGAACACATGAAATACAATCCGCCACGGCGCAAACGTCTCGAAGTCACCGAACGGAACGGCGACATAAAACTACCATTAAATAATTACACATCTTAAACGTAAAATAAACTCAGTAATATACATAATTACATTATATATTCGAAAAAAAATAACAAAAAATCGACAGTCAACATCCGAGGGGGTGTTGAGCGGGGCGGGAGCGACCCTATCTACATAGAATACAATCGAACGAGCGTCCCCTGTCGGCAGTGCAGTGCGTGCGGCGGCGCGGGGCGCGGCGTCGGGCTCGCGCTAGGGCCTGCGGCGTCACACGGGCGGGCGCTAGGGCCTGCGGCGTCACATGGGTGGGCGCTAGGGCTTGCGGCGTCACATGGGCGGGCGCTCCCAGTCCACGGCCGGCGCGGCGCCGCCCCAGGCGCCCCAGCGCTCGCGCCGGAAGAAGCGCTTCTTGAAGTGCGCGGCGGGCGGCGAGCCGGCCGCGCGCGCCACGCCCGCCGCCGCCGCCGCGCCGGCGTCGCCGTGGCCGATGCCCGAGTCGGGCGACGTGTTGCACGCCTCGTCCGAGCGGCGCCGCTTGTCCTCCATGGCCGTGGACGCGAACGATATGATCTGGTCGAACCGGAACGCTATCCGGTCCTGCCACTTGCTCTCGTCCACCTCCTCGCCGGCCTCGCCCTCTGTAACGGAGCGGGCGGTGAGTGTGTCTGCGCGCGCGGGCGCGGGCGCGGGCGGCGGCTCGCGCGTACCTGGCAGCTCGTCCACGAGCGGCGTGGAGGTGTTGGAGTGCGGGTCGGGCGGCGGCGAGCGCCGGCGCTCCTCGTCGGGCGGCGCGCCGGCTCCGTTGCGGCCGCGCCAGTACTCGGACGCCAGCACGCGAGCTTGCAAACAAGCCGCTAGCCCTGTAAACAGTATAACGTCCGCGTATATTTTGTGTAAGACAGAGAGGTACATTTGACAACTTCAAAGACGGTTCATAAAATATCTTTGTTTTCATCAAAAGATTCCATATCAGTCAACCGATTATCTTGGACTTTGTAAGAAGTTAGCATCTGCTACCACTGGGTAGATCGATTTAAAATTGCAGACTGTTTATTCTTGTTGAAAATCCTAAGGAACAATATTGATAACCCTGAGTTATTGTCAAAATTTTATTTTAATGTGCCAAGTAAACTACTTCGTTTTAATCCACCCATACGTGTAAACATCTTCGAATTATAGGCAGAACAGTTACATTGTGCGCGCAAGCAGTAGTTTCAATGACATATGCAAGGAATATGATTTTGATCCATTCACAATTAGTGTGAATTCGGCCAGGTGTTTAAGCCTCAAATTTTTCAAGTAGGTAGGTAGGTTATATTATTTATTTCTGTTATTTTATTATTTTCTCTGTTATTTTAGGCATATAATTGCAAAATAAGTATTTATATCGCTTCTTACTTCAATTTAGACGATGTGTTTTTTGTTTTGTGCTCACACCATAAATTATTATTCTAAGTCTATACGTGAGGATTTGTAATTGGCTTTCGGGTGACTATGATTTCCTTTTGTGTTGTTTTTTTTTAGCTGTAAGTCCTCCATGTACTAAAATAAATAAACTTTACTGTGTATTTAACAATCCAATATTTGAATCACGAATTGAATTTACAACTATAATATTGTTATCTCAATAACTTGTGCTCCGACTGTACTTCTACGGTGATAACCTACCTTCGAGCGGCTGGTTAGCCGCAGCGGGCTCGTGGTACCGCGCGCTCATGTTGACGGCCGCGTTGATTATGCTCTGGTTGGAGATCTCGAGCGTGCGCTCGATCTCCCCGTTGACGAGGTCGCCGATGGTGCGCGCGCCTGGCGCGGCCAGGCGCTCCTGCGACAGGTGGCGCCGCAGCGCCAGCTTGGCCGGCGACACCTGCGGGGCACACGGGGTCAGCTGCGCGCACAGGGGGCGGGGCGGGGCGGGGCGGGGGCGGGGCGGGGCTCACCTGCGTGTAGTCGGGCTGCGCGCCGGGCTCGCCGCGCGGCTCCAGGTGCGCGTGGCGCGGCGCGTCGCGGCGCTCGTACGGGTAGCGCTCGCGCCGCAGCTCGCGCGGCAGGCGCGCGTAGCCCGGCGCGCCCGCGGGGCCCGAGCCGCGCGGGTATCCGTGCGCGCCATGCGCGCCGTGCGACCCATGCGACCCGTGCGATCCGTGCGGCGCGCCCGATCTCACGTATCCGTTAGTGTATGTGTGGCTCTGCGCTGGCCGCGACGCTTTTCGCTGCTCCTGGTCTTCGTTCAGCACTGACGTTATTATGCTTTTGAGTCTATCTTCAAAGTTGATCACCTTCGGCGATTCCTGAACTTTGCCGACGACGTTGAGAGGTTTCTGCGGCTTGACAGGCGACTGGCGATGCGCGAGGCTGGGCGGCGGCTGGCTCGACCGCTGCGGTTGCGCTCGGTGTACGGGCGGAGCTGCCTTTGGGTGTCGATGATGATCGACGTGCCTCTCCGCTTCTCTCTGGTACCCATTCACTATAAGGTTTGGCTTAGTGATCTTACCAGCCTCGATTTGCCGCCCGGTCTCTAATATCTTCTGCGCGAGAATCTCTGGGTTCTGTTCTTCAATTTTCCCAACGTCCGGAACATCAGGCCACTCTTGCGACCGCGATCTATGCTCTCTAGATTTCCTGGGCTTAGAATTCACCGTATGAGGTTTAACAGTAGCAACAGGTACAGATGGCGGAGCAACTTTTTGCTCGCTTGATCTTTCCATTTGAACAATTTCATTTTGGAGATGTCCAACCTGTGCGTGTAACCTTTTCCGGTGCGCTAGTGTAGCCGATATCTCTTTCAATATACAATCATGAGCTATGCTCTGAGTGATCTCAACGTCGGGCGGTATATGGCCCAACTGACGATACTTTTCTGTTATCTCGAATGTCCTTTGTTTAACAAGCATTGCTTGATCAGTTTCTATATTATTCACCTAAAAAATAACAAAATTATAATGAAATGCGACAATAGTCGAAAAAATATAATGTAATAAATATACAACATAATAACATTACTTACTTTAATATAAAAAACCATTGGCATAATATCGTACATAGAAAATGAAAATGACATTCAATGAAACAATGAGATAAAAAAAGTACAAACATTTTGTAAATGTAAACAATAACGAAATGATATAATACGTATAATAGGTATCACATGAAAATAAAGGTCATAAAAATGTAAAACTGAATATAATAATGAAAATGATGAGTACCGTTTTTTATCAACTGTAGTGATGTACGTACGCTTCGAAAATGAGTCTAAGCCGTCGCGATACCGAGAGCGTGCTATCTATCAGGTGCATGACTGAGTGACAGTGAGCTATAAGAGCGAAAGTACCTAAGGACAGAAGCAGGGGTGGCATCCGGTCACTATAATCTTTGACGTTACAATAACAGCAGATTTTTTTCAATGCACGATACTACGACACACAAGTAAATTAAAATGAGTACCTGCGCTTGCAGCTTGCTAGCCTTGCTCTGCAACTCTTTATGTCTGCCCACAATTTCCTTCGCTTTGGCCAACAGATCCACTGTGTTATTGGCGTGTATGCCCAGCTCACTCATGCGCGCCTTTAACAGAGCAACACTGTCGCTTATGAGCACGTTGATCTGTTTATCTAACTGAGACGCACGCGACTTCAGTTTCTGGTTCCTCTCCTGTATCGAATACTTGGCTTTAAATTATTTATTTATACACACAGACTTTTTCATGGTCTTACAAACGACATACGGCTTACTGTTTAATAATATGCCATAGATATTATCGATTTTGAAGATTTAACACACGAAGTCGATCACAGTTGCTACATAGACCGGAGATTTTTCTAGTCAATGACAAGAAAACTGCGTTAAACACGCAACTTTGCCCCCAACCTTTCTTAAATCTGCTCGAAATTGGAATAGGTAAATTAGTATAGGCTAACGGAAATTTGTAAAAAAATAAAATAAGTGTGACAGGTGCACGCTATTGTTCGTAATCATGATTTTAAACGAAGCTTCGTATTCAATGATATTTTATGCAGTTCGAATAAAACACACGGGCGTGTTAAAACAATACTTGATTATTCATTTGCACATGGACATAAACAATTTTTTTTATACTGATACAGTTTAATTTCGTTAATCAATAATTAGAGAAATAATAATTCTAACCAAAGACTGTATAATTGGCAATTTATAGACCGCGTCTGTCGCTCATACTGTCATTGCGTCTATGAAAACCGTCACCGTATTGCTCGGGTAGTCGGTATATTCAATAGAAAGCACACGCTGTTTGTAAGAACACCAAAAAGTATAAAGCAAAACATGCATAATACTTAAAAGAGAATTTGGATCATACCTTTTCCTTTTCGATCTGGTGCCGTATTTCGAGGGCGTACTCGGGCGTGTTCATGCGCGTGATGAAGGCGAGGTACTGGTCGCGGAACATGTCGAGCAGCAGCTGTAGACTGTAGGGCGTGTGCGGCGAGCGCGGGATGTCCAGCTCCGAGTGCAGGCGCGACGCCGGCTGCAGCGCCACGCCCAGCGCCGACAGGCGCTGCTCCACGCAGCCCGGGGGCGGCGCTGTCACCTGCCGGACGAGGATACCATCGTAAGGATACAACCTGGGAGTTCGACGCACCGAATTAGGACGACGCAGTGCGTAGTCTCACAGAAAAATATAAATAGACATGACTCCCTAAAAAAGAAAACAATCAAAATAGTTAAAAAACCGCGTGCCGAATCAACAAAAGTTCAAAAACATATTTATTGTAATCGGAGAGCAACAGATATGTCTTTTATAAAATAATATAAAAGGCGGTCGACGCCCTAGGCACGAGCGAGTATACTCACGGCGCCGTTGTGCAGCGTGGAGGCCAGCGTGGTGGAGTGCAGCAGGTCCAGGCCGGCGATGGCGGCGGGCGCGGCGCGGCGGCGCTTGGCGCGCGCGCGGCGCCGCGCCCCGCCCGCGCTGGCGCTGCGCTTGCTGGCGGGCCGGCGGCTGCGGTCTGCGCGGACTTATTGTTATAACCTCATTCGTCCACAGCTCCGATAATTCGACAGGCATATTGATTGGTATAACGGACACTTCAAGCAAAATGGTTCGTTTTGAAAATATACTGAAAAACTTTGTTTCACCCTTTGAATGATGGTGAATTTTCAAAAGTCCTTTCTCAGTGTTCACTTTCGTTATACATGGTGGATTTTTGAGATGGAGCAGTAAGGGCTGATACCTTAGGAGACTATCTTTTTTTTTTAATTGTAATCCATGTTCAAAGAATTTGAAGAAAAAAGTACAGTCAGCAAGAAAATGGGACATTTTCACAAAAACTTTTTTTTGATGGCAATCCAGCCTGTCTTTTACAAGCATCAAACACTTTTTTCGGACCAACTGAGGTTAAGAAATATTGACGACGAAAAGAAGTGTGTGAACGAGAAGTGGGCTTAAGTTGGATATTCAAAGTAAGTCATTGCAATGTAACTCTTTATTTATATCATACGAGATAAGAGTAATATTGCAATGACTTGCTAATAATGGTTTCACATGAATCGTGAATGTCCTTTAGAGTATAATGTACTGACTGGAATCGGACGAAGAGGCCCAGGGCGCGCCCCACTCGCGCGGCGCGGGCTCGGGCGCGGGCGGCGCGTCGTCCGTGCCGCTGGACTCCTCGTCGCTCTCGTCGCTGGAGCGCCGCACCACGCGTCTCTTCGCCACCGTCGCACGCGCTCGCGTCCGACCGTTCTCGCCTCTGTGTAACAATACTTTTTATAATGGTATAGGTCTATGGTTTAATCAATTTCGAGAAAGCCTAGTTTTGAGGGCTATTACCGTAATCCCAGATTCTAGTTCCTTTTGGACATTCACTATATGTGAGTAGCAGTTCACGACCGCGCCCCAATCATTGCAAATTAATCACAAAGTCATAATATGACTTTGTGGTCATATACGATTAATTTGCGTTGCACAGCATACCTACTTGAAACTCGATTTCGAAGTATTTATTTCAAGTATATAAATAGAGTCGGTTTCATTCAGAAAGATGCAGCTAGTTGCTCATTTCAAAGCGTAGTAGGTTCCTATGGCGAAGAACGGGTAAGATATTCCATGGACACTCTTTTACACACGCACACATTATATTGTTATATATTATAGTTGCATACCTGACAGCTCGAGGTCTTGCCACCTTCCTCCGTCGCTCGGGTAGCGAGGCAGTGCTGTGGTTGCTGTTGCCATTGAGCAGGTCGGGCGTCGGCTGGCGCGTCGGCGGCGCGCTCAGGTGTCTCTTCCCGCTCCCTTCGCCATCCTCACATCCGTTATGCGTGCCCTAACAAAAACATCACCAGTAAAGTAATCGTCTAAATAGTCCACACGTGTTTATATTCTTTGACGTCGATAAATATCTAGTTTGTTGAAATAAAGATAACCGTTGACCTGCACTACCCTGATATCGATTTAGCAGTTTCCCGGGTAGACGAGTTTATGTTTACAATAAGGAGATACGGTTAAGATATAAAGTACAAAATCACATTCTGCAAATTAAAAAGTAAGCTAGATAATATGGTTTGTTCAACATAGACAGTTACTTGAGCTGCTTGTGTAATCAAACTCATTTCGAATAAGTGTGTTAAGAGCGTTCATCCCGCGCGGGCTGGCAACGTCGCATTTCTAGTGTTTTTTTTGTGATTATTGTATTAAATTTAAACCAAAGTACTATTTTTTACAGCCTGCCAATTACTAGATAGTTGATTTTAAAAGTTTGTATGCTATTTTTTTCTTACAGTTATTTTGGTATTTACTCATAAAAATAGACATATTGTCAATTATCTATTTCCTATTTGCAGTACTTATTACTGGTATTCAGCTGCATCCAGTTAGACTGGAAGCCGACCTCAACATAGTTGGGTAAAGGCTAGGCAGATGATGATTAGCAGTACTTATTACGATTAAATGGTTTTATGTAAGAGTAAATGTTAAAAATAATACCAACGATCTAGATCGTTGGTATTATTTTAGTTTGGCTGTAAAAAAAGGTATATTCCCAGTCGCCCCCACATGGATTGCTACCAGGTAGTCATCGGGAATAATACTCCCAGTTGCCACCGGGTGGCGACTGGGAATTTATTGCCCCCAATTCAAATCGCTGTACACTGCGGCGTGGATCGTCAACCCCACTCATCGTTGACCGTCTTACGGCCGCGATGAGGGGGTTGGCGGTCAGACTTTTCCAATGTGAACTTGTAGGTAAAGGTAATTTTATTGTTAAATCATGAGTATTTAAAATAATGTAATTTGATTATCTGTGACTGTGACTGATGACCACGCCGCAGTGTACAGCGATTTGAAGTGGGGGCAATAACTTCCCAGTCGCCACCTGGTGGCTAACCTTGAGGGGGCAACTGGGAATATACCAAAAAAAGTACTTCGGTTTAAATTTAATAAAATAATCACGAAAAACCACTAGAAATGCGACGTCGCCAGCCCGCGCGGGATGAACGCTCTTAGGTCCAAAACGAACATGGAGCAACAACATGTACATTTTTTATTTGGGAATAATAACTAGACAAGAGATAACTAGCTTCTCTGTTATTGTTCTAGGTTCATTAAGTCTATATTTAACGCACACTCACAAAACCTATTTCAATGTGATTTTTGGACTTTTTACAAATCCAAGAAATAAACAAAACAAGCCGGATTTTACACAAATATAACAAATTTAATATTATTAATATGATTTATCATTATTTAAATGAGTAAGCAATGATAAGCTCTAAAAAAGCAGTATAATTGACGGTTTGATAGGATTTCTAAACAGAAAATAATTAAACTGCGCTTTTACAGAAGATGCACAAAATTGGACAAAATGGAGAAGCTTTGCTTAAGTCAGTTTGGAAAGAGACCAGAATAAAATAGGAAAAACTGAACATTAGCAACTATATAGCATAATTCAATGAAAACATGCAACACAGCTGACCAGAAAAGCAATTCTACCTCTCTATGTGGAATAGTAAAAAAAACCTGCACTTGGGATTCCGTAATGTCACTGTCCATAGTTTGGGGTACAATAGTAGTGAAACATAAAATCTAAAATTTCTCATAAGAGATCCTTACTGAAATCTGTAACTTGCCACCAATATATTTGTACAGTCGCCAAGAAACAGGTAAAACTGGGTCAACAGCTAAATAACTTGGTACACCATATCTTCCAAACTTTTTCATTGAAGTCTGTTGGTATAATTTTAAACAAAGGTTCAGATAAGATGCCTGAAAATATTGCAGATTTAAAAGTATTAAGTAAGAAGTTAACGAGATTAGGATAGTTAAAGTTGAGACAAATAAACGGACGAGATGAACTTACTAGTTAAACTACGGAACCCAGAAAAAAAACTTAGAAAACGTTTTTTTTTTTTTTTTCATTATTCGTAAGTTTTTCAATGACACTTCACACTTCCACCTATCTCTACTGCATAGCTTGACATTACACACATGGAATTCTTATAGATTACAAACATGATGATTGGTTGTTTAAATAAGTTATGTAAAAACTATCCGACTATTCAAACTCTTGTTGTATTTGTTACATTTAACATTTCCAGAGCCTTTTATTGTTCAGTCATTAGTTTGGTAAACAAATTATTTTCACATTCAAATCATCATGGAAACAGTAGAAACAAAAATATATCTTAATAATCTTATAAAAGGTAAAGTGATTGGAACAGACCCTTTTGCTGACCTTGAGTTTCGGATTTTTCAGTCTTTGAAAATATCTCTCCAATTTGGTCCTATCTATAATGTGTAAATAGTAAGAGACTGGCTTCCCCGTCCACGAGACGGATCCTTTGAGTGGAGACATCTCGCTGACGTGCATGATGGTCCCGATGTCACTGAGATTTCTATCCGTTATCCTGAAGTTCAGCGGACAAAAACTCTTCGATGATACGATTTTAGCACCGTCTTTCAAGTCAGCAAATCTTTCTTTTAGCTGGTGGTCAACGTGCGGGCCGAATGCAAAGTTATTCACAAAAACTATCGTCGCTGCATTTATTTTTTCTCTATGCTCATCCAGAAGAAAGTCACCCTTGATTAATTTATACTCTCCGCACTTTTTTCCATACCATTTCATCCACATTCTAAAGTGACCGTCCATACTCTGAAAAGAATTTTTTAAATATTATTTACTGATACTTGTAAGTGCAGTTTTATACAGAATGCAGTGTTAAATTGATATTTACCTCAGCATATTTGCTAGGAACTTCCGCCTTTTCGACTCCGAGGCAGACGCGGCAAGGTGTTGCGGCCGCCATTTGTAATACCACCTGTCCCACGCCCGAGCCCAAGTCCACGAACACATCGTCGGCGGTTATATCTATTTGATCTATCATCTGACACACCAGTTCATAAGATGTTTCGCCGTATACCTGTCGACATAAATACAATTTTTTTTACCACTAATTATAATAGCAAACAAAATTAAAAAAATATTAGCATATTATCAATAGTATCCTGACAATGTGACCAGTAACTAACTTCCTACTTCCTTTCAATCCCGCTTCATATTTAATTGTGTGTTAGTGCGTCTAGTAAATTCTTTTAACTACTGAAAATATTACTATATACAGATAATAATTAACTACATAATAATGATCACAACCGAAATTAAATTGGAGATATTGAAAGCTATTGCGATTACAAGTGTGTTCCGCAAAGGTAGACCATTCAATAAATTTGATAAATTGATACCTACCTAATTCAACAATATCCAACAACGCGTTATTTTGTTGTTGAGTAGGAAGGCGGATTATCTACACAAACGCGTCACAAGGATATTTTCTTTGGGGTCGAAAGGTTAGTGTCAAAATATAAGCTACTTATTTATTACGATTACGACATTTTTACGCAATTAGGGTGCTGTTCAATTTACTTGCTGAACAAAAAGACGAATACTTATATTTTTAAATTCATAAACTATTAATAGCTCAGATCGAACTTGGCAACACGACATAATGACCGCGGCTATAAACAATACAGATTACGTAATAAATAACCGTTAGTACTGACCTCAGGTGAGAAGGGTTCATATTGGTTGAGTTTATCCGGGTCAGACACTGCTTGGTTGTATGTTTGCTGGAGTATGTGTTTTAGCAAACCCCTTGACGGATACTTGTTCAACCGCTGGGCTGGTAACGAAGTGCCTTTTTCCTGTAATTTAATAATAATGATTATTTGCATAAAATCGATAAATCATCTAAGTATTCGGTTCAAAGTTCTCGGATTCATATATTTCTTTATATTCTGTGTTGGTATAATAGCGCATGGCGATGAGACATCGAGATGAGGCCGTTCCCAATACCTATATATATGTTTGTAATACATATACTATTATACATAGGTACGTAACTACGTACAGTTTGTTCAGTACATCGCATGTCGATGAGTTCGATACCTAATACGTATCCATCAATCACCCTCTTAAAACATACATTTACATAAATACGGGATCAGGATTCCAGTAATTTACAAACAATATCATAAGTATCACACAGCTTTTCCAATCAGTTTCCTGGGCAAGTGTTATATTTTTTATTTCATTTTGTTTGATAGAGAGAAAAGCGTGGCCGATCAATGCATGACATTCAATTCAATGCAACTAGGCCACCATGCAGTAATAAAATTCCTATGTAGACCACTGTAAACTTATTACAATAGTAAAGTTGCCTTTAAGCCTTGACATTGCGAACATGGCAAAATGACCGATCGATACAGGCAAATGCGTCATTTAAGAGCAATGTCGATGGCCTTGAGTCCGATTCTCGGTTCAAGGTTTAATAAATGTAGCAACATAAGAGTAGGTACCTACCTGCCAATTTGAACTTAAAGCTTGAGGTCAATAACTTCTCACATTTTAAATAAGTTGTGTGGTATTTACTGCACACAAAAAACCAATACTTATGTTGTGATAAAAATAGTTTTATCATACTCCAGCTGCGATTGCTACAGACTACATATTATTTGTTCTGTTTAGTGTTTCATTAATTTATCATCATCTGCCTAGCATTTTCATTAATTTATACAGAGTGTTTTTTTTTTCTAGCCGGTATGGGTAGATTCTAAACTACAGGTTATAAAGAAAACACTGAAAGGAACAATGAGCTAAAAATAAAAGTCAAATTTATTTAAAAACCGGCGTTTCTGAATTTTTTTAAATATTCTGCCTCAACATCACATTATAAACAATCATAGGTCTAAAATTACTAGATGATATAAATTTATATTGAATATGAATTGTATAAACTACTCAAACTGCCCCAGCAGTCTCGACATTCATAGCGATCGCTTTACGACCGAAGCCGGTCGCAAAGTCCCGAATTGACAGGTGAAAAGTATGGAGTGACAGGACTTTGCGACCGAATTCGGTCGTAAAGCGATCGCTATGAATGTCGAGACTGCTGGGGTTGGCCACCACTTCATTTTTTGAGCACAGCTGATTCCTTGATATTTTTTTCTCAATATTGATTTCAGTAAATGAAATCTTTATTAAAAATTAATATAATATTAAGCCGTTCTTGTAAGCGTCTTTCTCAGGACAACCTACAAAATACACACACACTAGCTTGAAGAAGAAATCATTCTGTATAAGTACGTCATTAAGCATTTTATTATCTTGTGTTTTCTATACACGCCGCATTCACCATTTTAGTCACTAATCATTTACATAGTGAGAAATAAGGAGTTGCCGACTGCGGGCATGACCTTGTTGTCGAATCTTTTATAATGCAAATGTTTACGTTTTGTCTGATGCATTCATTCATTCATAAAAGATAAATAAAAGCGATGTATCGAAATAACCTTCCATTTGATATATTACTCAATATTTTATGCAATAACTGTCAATAAAATAACATAGCTATGTTGTGTGCACCTCTTTAGCCGCTCTCATGTTTAATATATCTGTGCAGTAAGTAGCATAATAATGTTCGCAGAAGGGTCATGTATGCGCGTTGGTTGCATATACAATTCTATAGTATAGTTAGTTCATCATTATGTTACCGTACTACCTTGTGTACACGTTGGTGTACGTGATACAGTAAACACTATAGTTCTATCTAGAGGCTTTATTTATTTCCTTTGAAGTTTTATATCACTGTATAAATAACATTCAAACAAAGTGGTGTGCGTACCCCACATAATTTGCTCCCGTTAAATTGAAGGAGGTAATGGGGTCAGGGGAGGCAGCAGGCGTGCTCGGGAAATCAATACCAAGTCTAATGTAAACAATCTTTCTCAGGTCCGTTTATAGAAAATTGACGTACTTCCGCAAGGTTTTGGCCTATGAATAGTAAGGCAATGTAATAAGTTGTACCTACACCTAGTAGTGTGGCTGTTTTATTATAGTTGATCCTCTGAAACATATAATAAAAAATATAATCTTCCTCCTTTTTTTGAAGTCGGTTAAAAATAAGTATTATTCGATTATTTTGTTTACAATAAAACTAAATAGGTTAGGCTCAATACTACTTGACATAGTAGCGACGCACATCAGTCAATCTACATACAATGTGCGTTACGCCGACAGACTAGGAGGCGTTGCATCTCCGACCAGTGATGCAATCAGTTCTCACAAGCCCGCCCGTTGCCCAAACAGTCCATATGGCGCTAAACCATTGCGTCACTCACTATCTACTACTCGGTGAAAATTAGAAAGCGGCCCCACGTTAATTCAGCGCAGTGCATGCAATAACATACCGTTTACTTATATTATGTTACATATGCAGCGTTAGATAGAACAGGTACCTACCTGCAGAGAGGCAAGTTTATCTGCTGATAAATATATAAAAAACATTATTGAATTACAACGTAACTGATGGTATGATTTGACCAATTTAAAATTTATCGCAAATTAAATTCT
This sequence comes from Apamea anceps, assembly GCA_951799955.1. Classification (NCBI taxonomy): domain Eukaryota; kingdom Metazoa; phylum Arthropoda; class Insecta; order Lepidoptera; family Noctuidae; genus Apamea; species Apamea anceps. The sequence goes on from OX637501.1 coordinate 9,697,378, forward strand.
GTTATCGTCCGTGTATGTCAATTCTCGGAAAAGTTAATAAGTAAGTTTATCAAATTAGTAACAAAGAGAGGAACGTTATCTTACAATTAATGAGAATTTGAATGATTAGAATCTTATCAAAAACAAATGTTAGTTTTGTATTTTGAATGAAATAATTTTGTTTATTTAGACTATACTAAATAAAAAGATTGAAGCTCGGCTTTATAAATAAATCAGAAGAAGTAAAATATATATTTTTTTTAAATAGTTTAAGTAACATTTAATGTTAGTAAGTATTCAAATTCAAATAATTTAAAAGCCTCATAGCCAGAATGAAGACGCTGGCGCAGCCGAAAAAAAAAAGGTCATTAACACTACGCAAGACATTCGCGTTCGCTCAATATTGCGGTCAACGCCCCCACTAGTGGCCCGCACTGAGCCGCTCACTATAACAATGCGATTCGCAGTCCATTCTTCACCAAAAGGTACCTATGTAAAGTGATTTAGGAAGTGTTTTTGTACCCCCAATAAATTATTAATAATATTATGTTCCAAGCTAATTTACGAGTTTATTGATACCATCTTTAATAGGGGAAACTGGGCGGAAGTCAATACATTCGATAAAAAATTAAATAATGATGTATTACAAAACTGTTTGATACTATTATTTTATTCTAGGAGGTACAGAGGCTCCTCACTCCTGATTGATTGAAAAAAAAAACCGGCCAAATGCGAGTCGGACTCGCGCACCGAGGGTTCCGTACAATTTAAAATTATTAAAAATATTTTTATTATATGATGTGACTAAAAATTTACGGTTTTCGCATTTTTTCCTTTATATGTGCTATAAGACGTTGCTTCGTACAAAATTTCAAGATTCTGAGTTCACGGGAAGTGGCCTGTAGGTTTTGATTCCCTTGCGAGTGTCGAAAATTTGCGGCATAAACGGCTGTATCTTTTGATTGCGTTGGCTTAGAAGTTTGGTTTTTTCACAGCTCCAAGGGTCAGTAGACCTGAGTATTTGATATAAATTCCAGCTTGATACCTCCACGCGTTCCTGAGAAAAAGGGTCTTGACAGACAGACGGACGGACAACAAAGTAATCCTATAAGGGTTCCGTTTTTTCCTTTCGAGTTGCGGAACCCTAAAAACATTGTTTTTCGATTCGTGAACGACATTCAAACCGTAATCAGTGAGGTACGGTTCACAAAAAAAAAAAAAAACGGCTAAGTGCGTGTCCGACCACGCACAGTAAAGGGTTCCGTAGTCGGGATGAATATTTGCGTATGCACAGTATTGACTTTACCGGCCGCAAAAATAATTTTATCTATACATACTCGTATAAAATTCAAAGTCCTGACTGACTGATTGACTGACTGACTGACTGATAGATCAACGCACAGCCTAAACCGCTGGTCCTAGAGACATGAAATTTGGAGGATGTGTTCTTCGTGAAGAGTAGGCATCCACTAAGAAAGGATTTTTCGAAATTCCACCCCTAAGAGGGTGAAAAGGGGGGAATTCGTTTGTATGAAAAATCTTATTCCTTGAGTTAATAAACTTGAAACTTGGCAAGAATACTTGCCTAAGTAAGTAATAAAGTTTATCATTAGGTATAAGTTTTTCAAAACTACCCCTCAAAGGGGGATATAGAGGTGTGAACTTTGTGTGGAAGAAATTGAATGCGCGGTCCGAGTAACTCGAAACTCAGTATTGATAGTTTTGACAGAAAATAATAATGAGTATGTAAAGTTGTCGAAAATTTACCACTGACGGGACATAAAGGGGTAATTCAGTTTTTAAGGGGAGGATTTGAACTTGAAACTGTATGTTACATTTTCACGCCTAAACCACTGAACTTCTGATTTGGCGTAGAGATAAATGGCATCCTGGGGAAGCACATACATTTTATCCTGTTAGCAGTTAGCACGTTCCCGTGGGATAATTTCCGACATCCACGCGGGCGAAGCCGCGGGCAGAAGCTAGTATTTCATAGTATTTCTCCAAAAACTATTATAAATAAAGTTATTTCCTCGGTGTTAACCGAAAATATCCCATGTCTCAATAGCAGGAAATTATAAGGGTTTTTGCCATTTGGCTACGGAACCCGGAAAACGGGTAAAGTTAAAAATAAAAGACTGAAGTAATAATAATAAATAACTCATAAATTAATCAATTTTGGCTAAACTACGCTTGCCGCGGTTGGTCCGTGAATGGGTGACAATCTTTACATACTAAGACCCCTCCGTGCCTCGGAAAGCACGTGGATCTCTTGAGAGTCGTTACGGGTCGACAGTAACCAGTCTTACCAAGGGGTATCGTGTTAACCAGCAACTATGTTGTGGAGGTCAGATAGGCAGTTACTTCATGTAAATTACTGGAATAAAGCTGCATCCGGTTAGACTGGAAGCCGACCCCAACATAGTTGGGAAAAGGCTAGGCAGATTGACTGACTATAAATCTTCTTTACTTGTATTGCTAATGGACACTGGGAACTATAGTCCATTTACAATAGCATTAGAAAGAAGTTAAAAAAGGTTATTTTTAATGCACACTTTGTAACAAAAATACAATAAACATTGTTACATTATGATAGACGCCGAATTTATTATGATCTATTTTTACAGCAGCTGTCACACTTAATTGTAACCATTTTAACTATTTATCTTATGAAATTATGTGGCTTTCATTTATTTATATTATATAACTCCAATTTAAATTACAGTGTTACAATTACAATGCTAAAAACCTAAAAGAAGCAGGGATGAACAATACTTAGAACGTTATTCGTTTCACTATAATTCTACCGAATTTTATTTTAATTAAGGTGGATGCGCTGCAGTAGCCCGCGAAATCTGACGAATTCGGAGCAATTCTAATTTAAAGGGATGTATTGATGATTTTTAAGGTTAAAATTGTATTATTGCCTACATATTTCTTATTGTTGCGCATCATATTATTTTTATTAAGATACAACCTTACACTGACCTGCAAATTGCAAAAAACGCAAGAAAATTAGAATTTAAGCATCTCCCTTAAAATTGTTTTATCATAACTTTGAAATAAAATGTTTTGCATTTCTGCTTCTACGAGCCTCTTTTTTCTAATGCTATTATAAATGGACTATAGACCAATATAAAGATTTTATATCGAAGATAAATATAAACGTGACCGAGGTCACTACACTGAACTTAAAGGTGTCTATGCACGCGACTAGAGTTCGTTCATATTTAAATGACCTACTCAATATGTCAAGATGGTAAATAAATGTACCTCATGATATTTTTATTACTGATTTAGCAACTAATGCAAGAAGAAAAAGGCGTATAGTAGATTTAGCAGCACATTTCCCAGGAAATAAATTCCTTCGTGGTGAAAATTACGACGTATTATTTATTCAGCTCATACAGACACTGCACATCAAGCTACTAGAATCTGTCAAATTTCTTTTAATAGATTTTCAACTTTATCGCTAAAGCATTAGTTTCAAAGTTGATTGGGAAAATTTGACAGTTTCGGGTAGCTTGATGTGCTGGCGTCTGTACTTACCTTAAAATTACAATTTCTCATTCAACATTATTAAAATATACAGTACAGGTTGGTGATAATGATAAATATGTAGAGACGTAACGGTATCTATGCGAGTCACGTTTGAGGAATAGACGTAACGCTAAACTTCTCAATATGCTGGTCCTCTAACCAAGTAACACAAATGACATCACCTCTATACAAAGGATAATTCTATTATTACAAAACGGCCGTTCTAGACAAGTATGCAAGCCTTCATTCATATTTATCCGAATCTTGAAATATTAAAAAAAAATCTTCATAAGCCAGTTTGTGTCTACAATTAACATATTTTTAGGTTATTCAATCAAGGTTTCATGTAGCATCTTGAGTTTAATATAGTTATCTATTCAGTTAAAAAAATATGAAGCAATTCTATCATCGATAATTACACCTATAACTTTTTAGGTCATCACCACGGAGTTTTTATTTTATAGGAAGGAAACGATAAATTGGGACTGTACTGATGTAAAAATATCTCTAGAACCAAACATTTTGGGGAATACAATGATTTTCTTTTAATTCAAGTTCATAACAAAAACATCTCAAATCTTACAAAAACCATTTGTTATGGTAGTGTTTGCAGTAACTAAGTAATACCTTAAAGATTCACACATAAATTATTAACAAAAAAATTAAATAACTACGTTTGTCTTAATTTTTCCAGCTGTTTTCTTAAAAATCAACACTAACACGGTTTTCTAAATAACGAATTCATAAAAAGTTATATTTTTTTCAGTAGAAAACAAAATATCCAAAACGTTTGTTTTGTTTTGAAAGATAATCTCAGTAGGCAATTCTCCATGTCATAGTGAAAATGGTATGCAACGTGTATAAATAGAGTTAGCCTCGCGCGGCGTCTGCGGACATCGATCGTTGCGTCCTCGCCGCCATCTTGGCCCTCGTGTCTCCCTCCTGCAGCCCGCGCCCCCCTCGCCTCTATTGCCCCTCACTGCCCCACATTCACCGCACCGTTTCGCACATGCTACACTACGCGGCGTGTCCGCTGTTTCTAGCTAGCTGACTCAACATTTGGCTGTAGAGTTTGCAGCTCTATAAAAATAAACATCTTCAAGGAGAGAGATACATAATTGATTTCCGTGTTTCCTTTTTGGACCAGATTAGGTTAAACAGGGTTAGTATAATTCTATGCGTAATAATAGAATTTTATTATTTCGAACTTATGGCAGTTTCGGTTTTATTTTTAACCGACTTAAAAAAAGGAGAAGGTTCTCAATTGGACTGTATTTTTTTTTATGTTGGTTACCTCAGAACTCTGTTATTTATAAGCCAATTTGCATTTTTTTAAGTTGTAATTTTTACCAATAATTTGGGTTTAAAAATCAAACTACTGAAGCGTTTTTGATGAAATTTCTATGGGGCCAATCCTTATAAATAAAAAAAGAATTTTGTAAATCGGCTTATAAGTAATGGAGTTATGAGGTAACAAACATAAAAAACAGTCGAATTGAGAAACTCCTCCTTTTTTGAAGTCGGTTAAAAATAAAAAATAAAACAACCGACTTCCAGAAAAGACTACAAAGTGAAAAATAACTTTAATTTCGGAAGTCGGTGGCAAACAACGAAAATGCGAACCCAACGATACCGACTTCCGAAATTGAAAGTTATTTTTGACTTTGTAGTGTCTTTTTTGGAAGTCGGTTAATTTTTTTTTTTTTTTGCAAAAAGTTTTATTAAAGCTAAGTGATAATTTTAATCATAGCTTTGCATTGCTGGATTTGCTGGAAAGTTATTTTGATTGTCAAATGCACCTTACGAATTTAAATTAAACCTAGAATGCCTAGATTTCTTAGACTTGTCAACTATTAAAGTCACGAGAGTTTAGTGAACTCTGACATTCTGTGACATTTTATCTACTTGCTTTAAAGTAACTCAACAAGGTCAGGGGTCGAACAGAAGAAATCTCTTTTTTATTATATTCTTAGGTGCTAGCTTTTATAAGCAGCTTTGCCCTTGTGGAGGTCGGGAAATATCCCACGGGGATAAAAAATTTATCTTACGGCATGGTCTTTGTACCAAATTTCATCGAAATCGGTTCAGTCATTACGACGTGAAAAGGTAACAGACCACTGTTACGAGTTTAACCCAAGGTGGAGCACAACTGCTTCAATTCAATCTCGATTTGAAAACCTCCAAATTGTTGATGGTCCGGGTATACACAGTATACACACACGGAATACTACCTCTTGGCCTACTTAGCATGGGTGCTTTTTTAACAGGACGTTTTTTTATATACCGCGTACTGGATTTTCAAAAAAGCGCCCGCAGGAATTTTGGCTTAGCTGTGCGGCGGGTGCATAAAAACTGAACACAAACCGTTTCGTCCGAGCAGATAGTCCAAAAATATATATATAAGTATCTCGAATTTCCGAAATATCCTTCTACTTTTTCTGTTGACTGTACTTGCATTTATCCTCTCCTTGTAATTATTGGAATTCTGTGTGCGTAATTGTTAAAATGTATTTAAAACGAATGTCACCGGCAGAACTCATTAAGTCATTACAGAGTACTAATAGCTAAGGTGACATTGGTGATGCTTCCGCAACTGAAAATTAATTCCAGAGTAAATACATTGTGTAACCGTCACAGAGTGTAGTTAATCTGTCAGTTAGCAAACGTATCACTAAGTTGATACAGTTGATATTTGTACCTACACGTAGGCAAAGGCTGATATTATACTGTACAGTAGTATGATATGGCACAAAAATAAAGATTGCGCACGCAAACTTTTTTTTCTGTCAATTTTGAGAATGGGTACGCGTTTTTTTTGCTGTCTATTACACAATTTTGTTACCTGATATAAGAACCTTAAAATAAAAAAAAATCTAAAATTACTGTTCCGTGCCCGTGCCCATTCATATTTAGCCAAGAACATTACGGTCTTGTTTTTATTGAGCAGTATTGAGTACACGTTGTATATCACGCGTATTTAAAGAACAGAAACAATTCGTTCCATTTAATTGCAGACGGTTCTGAGAAAGTAGAGAATAGTATCATAATTTATCTAGTTTTATTTACGCCGCTGCCACATGGAACCTTAATTATTTAAATATCCATAAATAATGAATTATTTTATCATAACTCCAAGCCAATTGTACACAGTTTAGGCAGGTAACCGTTTGTTAAATTAGATTCCAATAATAGCGCAGTGCGTTCAAAATAAAGAAGCCTTCCAAGTGTGAAGTTCAATGTCAAGGGAGTTATTTATTCGACAGAGATTGTGTTTATTTTTATCTCCGTGGGTAACTTGTTCTACCTGAATGATATTGCTCATTCGTAATGATGTAATACATTATCACAATCGCTTATCTGGGGGTGTTGAGAACTTTGCATTATTTTACGTGCTGCATACCTACTTAGGAAAATGCCAGTAGAATATCGACATTGCCAATCCTGCCAACAATGCCGATCAAAATTAAGATTTTGATCAAATGTGTGTTACGCAATTAGGGTGCTGGTGCTGCAGTCTCGACATTCATAGCGATCGCTTTACGACCGAATTCGGTCGCAAAGTCCTGTCACTCCATACATTTCACCTGTCAATTCGGGATATGCTATGAATACGCTATAAATGTCGAGACTGCTAGGGCAGGTGTAATGTATGGAGTGACAGGACTTTGCGACCGAATTCGGTCGTAAAGCGATCGCTATGAATGTCGACATTGCAGCCTCTGGTTGGGAAACGACAAGGCAGACTTAACGAAGAAATATGATTAATTGTTTAGAACCACTTTTTAAGTAGTTTTCAACAATGTAGCATTACGACGATACCGTTATAATTAAAAGCTATGTAAATACAGTATTATGTAGTCAATAACGCACACATGATAGGAACCACTTTATATTGCGGTTAAATATTGTAATAATGCATGATAGCAATGTTCGGTCACTACACTGTTTGTTCCACTAAAGCCCGTTGTAATAACGTTTCGAGTATGTTGCAATTTTGTTGTCATAATAGCATGTATCGCAGTAAACGTGATGAATTGGCTTATAAGTTACAATCAATTCAGTAATCATGTTCATATTATTGCAAGGTGACCTAATTATCATAAACCGTGTCTGATAAGCTGAAATGCCATTTTAGCATTCCCAGTTCATTATTACGCCGGTGAAGTTTGATGAAATGTTGTATGTATAACTTTGGGCGTTATAAATAATATTTTTGGTCGTATAGTAATAATAAACAAAGTGACATCTCACCAGAGCGACGACGGAGTCGATGGCGCGGTTGAAACGGTCGCACAGGGCTCTCATGCTGTCGTACGAGTGGGTGTCGTAGTCGCACAAGATGTTGTTCTCCAGCGCCGCTTTCATCTCCGGCAGGTCGTCGCATACCCACCTGCAACAAAGAGACCTTCGCTAGCAACGGGCACAGTACAACCGTATCGTACCTATGTGCAGTCAGGGAAATGGATTGTTAAAAGCAAATTGAAACATATAGGTAAAGTTCGTATATATTCATATAACAATAATGTCATTCTTTATCAGTCATGTAAAATGGCTAAAACACGGCAAATGTACGTAGTTTGTCATACTAGTAAACAATACATTTCCCTGAGTGTAATATTATAGTACTTATTAACTTATTTTACTTTATTAAATGTATCATCTCTTTTGAATTTAACTATAGACCCCTTTTATACCAGTAGAGTAAATAAAATACAATAGTAAGCCTCGTGTGCGGATAGACTACCAATCCTAGGTTGTAAAATAAAGCATGTTATGTTCTACTTTATCAGTCGTTTGGTCAAGGTTATGGCGGCCGGTGAATACAATTCTAGCTTCACAGTGGATACCTGGGAGTCTTCTGCCTCTTTGATTTTTCTAATCCTCTTATAAACTTTTGCTGTTTCTGTAAACTGAACGCAATGTTACGAAAGCCTAAAGTAATTACGATTTAACTACGGATTAGTAAGAAGCGAGACAAGTGCAAATGCTTAATAAATAGGTATTGTAATATGTATAGATCAGTGCTCCAACGTCAAAACTCACGATTTACCAATACGTCAGCTTTTCTCTGTTCACGTATTTGACAGATAGCGTCCACGTCAGACATAATTAATTAATTGATAATTTGAATATGCGATAAAATGGCCTCTTATCATAAATTCAACGAACCTTATTTGTACCTAACAAATATTCATTTCATTCAGACAATACGATGAACAATGTTTTTATGTATCGAGTTGAGATAGCTCGGAACATTTTGACTGCTAACGTTAGACCACCCTGTATAATCTACTTTCTGCCATTTTAGCACGGAGTTTAACGAACGCTGTGTCATTATTAAACGAGGTCATGCAACCTGACATACACGATTTGACCCCTCATATCAACGAACTCATGCAAAACTCTGTTATGATTACTGTGACTGTTTAGTTTTTTGCTTTATACAGAAAAATGATTTAAATGCCATTTGAAAACATATACCTTTGGCGTAATAATGTTCTTATTAAAACAATAAATTCATTTTAATAATATAAGTTAGTAACACGTAGCCACGGCATTCAAAATACTTTTGCACAGCAATTTTATAAGATGAAGAAATATGTATAAAGGGCGCGCCCTTATTTCGAAATAATAAGGATCGATTTCAAGGTCACGAACGGGTGAATGAGCGCGTCCGGACAAAAAGAGGTCATAGTGAAGGTTCTCGCGCTCCCGACTACTCGAGCCCGAGTCGACCTGCAAGACTCGTTTTAATCCTAATTTAAGGTAACCCCAGCAACCAAGTTATACTATTACAATGAATATAGCTACGATTTTTTGAGCATTTATTTGCTGCTGTAACTAGGTATAAGTTTTATTTTACTAAATAGCGAAGTGAAACATTTTACGCCCACATTTTTATCTAGAAAAAAGTACAGCAAAGATTCAAAAAAGACCGTATTTTAGACTTACACTTTTTGAATCCTACGTGTATAATTATGTATACGTACTTTAGAAACTGACTGTACATTTACATATAGAATATTTTATCATTATAAAAACTGAGCAAAAGAGCTATGTAACCTTACACTAGACACATTACTGTTTGTTAATAAATAAAGTATCTATTATTTTATAGTTAGCAATAAAAAGACCACACCAACGCAAAAACAACGCGCCGAATTGGATCGGAGCACGCACATCGCATAGTAAAGCAAAATGTTCATTATTATAGGCGTCATATTCATAATATATTTAGATTTCACTTTAAATAACTCCTTGTAAGGTAAATGAGATCCTTAATCTTTAAATAATATGTTCGATAGCCTGTCTGCTGTACGCAATGTCATGCCGCTGCCGGTGCATGGTTGCCGGTGGCTCGTGCCCGACAGGACAGGTGTTTTCTATCTCCGATCTCAAAACAACGCACACGTGAATCCTACAGCCTTTCACGCGATACTTTCTTTCGCCGTTTTATGCTAGTGATATTATAAATGGGTTTTAGCTCGAAGGAGCGGAGCGTAGCGTAGGTTGCAAACACGTTTTCACAATGCTTGTTGTGAATGTGATCTCAACCGCAACACAGCATGACTTTAAACATAAGCAAACAAATAATTGATAAGGTCGTATCAATGCAGCAAAAATATAAGTACAGCTACTTATAATATCATCGTACGACTTACGTAATAAATAACTGCAATAATCTGCGCTATATATGTATCGGAAATTATAATGGTTATCGTACACACGTACAGGACCATTTGAGTCAAGGTCAAGTGAACAGTTTCCTAGTCTTATGACGATCGCCGCCGTTTCTGAAGTGCACCACAAACTTTTAATTGGAAGTATTTGTTAACACACACTTCACCAATTGTTTGTGTAGCATCATTATATTATTTTATTTTTAAGATCTTTCTTTACATCTAAAATTCCAAATTTGTTTGGAAATTTTAGTTCAACCCAATTTGATAGCCCCAATAATATTCCTATATCTCTCTTTCTTACTTTATATATGAGTAAAAAACAGAAATAATGCTGAATATAGTATGGCTGGTGCTCAGTAACAAGCCTGAAATAACCCTCTAATTTCATACTATTTTACAATGCAAAGGTGTGTCCTCTTTACGTATTTAACATCAACAATATAACATAAGTACCTTATAGTTTCTACTATCTCCAAGGCCCCATCGTGTTTGTCCTGAAACAAATGAAATTAATTTTGAATTTTTTTTTATGGCTGTCATTGCCAAAAACGTTCTAAAATAATATTTTCACCCAGCCAGAAACAACACAATCAGTGATATAATGCTTAATTGTATAAATAATATAATTTGAGTTAATTTATAAAAAATATATATTTAGGAAGCAATATATATATTTAGGAATGGATAATGCAATAGATATTTGAATGTAAAATACATTCAAATATCTATTGCATTATCCATTATTGTGATAGTATTTATCTAATAAATTAAAAGTTTAAAAGAGTTTAGGAGAAGCACATCATTATTAACTGTTTTTGCAAAAAAAGGTAATACAAATAAAACAGCTAGCTCTATGGAATTCTGCAAGCAGATAAAATCTTTTACAAAAACTTAAAACTATGTTGAATTGTGTAAACATCACAATTAATTTGTTGATTAATATTATCTTTGACTGTGCAAAAGAAAATGAAAATAATAACCAAAGATACAGTATAATAGTAAAAATTTAAAGAAAAAAAAAAAACGCAAGTTATATTTTGATGGAACATTAAAGAACATTTAGCATATTATACCTTCATTGTTTTTCTTTTGCAATCACAATGTAACACGCTTTTATTTAGTAGGTACCTGTATAATGGTATTTTTCTTATCAGGTTTAAATTATTTTTAACTTTTTAGTTCTTTTTATTAACAAGTAATAAAAGCTTGTTTTTAAAAAGTTTTTTTTTTCTTTTAATTTAATTTTTAACTTTTTAGTATTTTTGATACGAGATTGGAGTACGGCGTAGTTCGTAGCGCGTAGCACTGTTTTTCCGTTAATGAACGAACGAACTTATTTTCCCAAAGATGGGGTCGCATATTCATGTCCACCAAACCACCATCACTCACCACCCATCAAAAACAGCCCACCCATCAAGACGAATGAAACTCGACGCGGTTGTGTTGCTTAATTACTGAGTTTCTATGGCCACCTTCCAGCTCCATCATCAGACCCTGGTTACCATCTAGCACCAAAGTACTTGTCAAGACGAATCACACAAGCCCAAACTTGACGGAGTTGTGTCGTTTAACTACCGAGTTCCTATGGCCACCTTCCGGTTCCATCATCAGATCAGCTCCATGTCATAATAATTTTGCATTGTCGTCCGATTTAGATATGCATGCAAAATTTCAGCTAAATCAGTAACCGGGAAGTGGATCAAATTTAACTTGCATGATTTGATTACAGACAAACATCAGGACAGGTGAAACTAAATAAAAGCTTGTAAGATCATACTCTAATTAAATCAATAATAGCAAAGCATGTTTTAGTGACTGATTTGAATGTCACAGGTTTACTACAAAAATCTGACATCAATTTGACTTTCGATACACATTTTGTTACATGTTTCTTTTATATGGTTGTTTGCTTTACCAAAAAACTTTTCTTCTGTTTGCAAAAGGGCCTTTGCTAACAGTGACCAAATAATAATATGTTATATTATTATAAAGAATGTAAATAATGTTTTTTTACACTATAGGAATTGGTAGCAACAATTGTTGTGTGAAAACTTTCAAGTCATTTTCTGTAACGGATAATACCAGTTTGCAAAATTGTTGTTAATTAAACAAGACTAAAGTATTGTTTCTACATTAATTCTGTGCCTCCTGTGATAAGTGATATAACTCGAGTTATACCCTTTTTGTGATTTTCACATGAGCATTATCAAAAAAAAAATACGTCTTTTTTGGTCTAACTCACGTTCTTCTATCTGCTATAGTTTCGGAGATAATTTTGTGCAAAGTGATACAACTATAGGGATTTTGGCAAAAAATTCGTTACAATCGATATTTGTCAAGATGTAACCCCAAAACCGGTCACTTAACACACAATTTTTCGTGCTTAGTGATTTAAATGCTATTGTATTTAACTTCACATTTTATTTTTCAGTTCATTTATCGTGAATTTTGATGTGACTAGAGTAATATCCCTTTAAACTAATTCTTTCGATATGCCTCTAGGATACAAATCGACATGTATCTACAAATCTGAATGTAAGGTATGCTCTTTTTTGTGAAAAGTGATACAACTTGACTTAAATCATTTTACACGAAATTCAATAATATTGAGATTTTTGTTATTGTATTGAATTAAATCACCTTACACCAAATAACGAAAAGTTGACACAATAAAAATATTATGTTGCTAAGTTGTAAGTATTGTTTTTTTCTTTAAGTAGGAGGTCAAAGTAATTTTCCCTCGTTGTAATAAATCTAGACATTTAATTTTATCATATGATATTATTTAAAGAATACCTATGGTTTTCTTACTCTTTTTTTTCAGCTTAAATCTCGAATTGATAAAATAATGAAATTGGCTACTAAATCGGATATTGAAGAAAAACATTTTGATACCCAGGAAAATGGCTGCGAATCAAGAGAGGAGCAAGAAATAAGCAAAACGGTTGACGGGTCATGGCACCGAGGTCCAGTAGTTGCAGAAACGGTCACTGAAAAAGAAGAACCTAATGATATCTAGGAAGAAGGTAACGAGTCAATAGAGACGCAAGAAGGAAAAGAACCAGTTGAAGAATCGCGGAACCCTACAATTGTTGCGGAAACAGTTTTCAATAATAATAAGACGAACAAGACTCAAGAAAATTGTTCAAAAGTCTACCTACAGGTGGACATTTAAAAGGTTTTTAGGTTTTATTAGAGGTTTTTGATTTAATTGTACTTTTAAAAACTATGTGAGATTATCTACCTCTAAAGAAAGTTTAAAGTTTTGTTTTTTTTTTGTTATTTTTATAGATTAAAACTTTATTGTGATACTTTGTATTACACTGAGTAGGTAGGTCAATTGCTTGCTGTGATAGCTCATCAAAACTGATCTGTGCCATTACTTAGTTTTAAGTTTCAAACTTTTGTTTATGATATGTTAAAGAAGAAAGAAGTTAAAAAAGATTATTTTTAATGCACACTTTGTAACAAAAATACAATAAACATTGTTACATTATGATAGACGCCGAATTTACTATGGTCTGGTATTATGGTCTGGTTGGTTGTGGTGGTGGTATTTTTACAGCAGCTGTCACACTTAATTGTAACCATTTTAACTATATAACTTATGAAATTATGTGGCTTTCATTTATTTATATTATATAACTCCAATTTAAAATTACAGTGTCAATGCTAAAAACCTAAAAGAAGCAGGGATGAACAATACTTGGAACGTTATTCGTTTCACTATAATTCTACCGAATTTTATTTTAATTAAGGTGGATGCGATGCAGTAGCCCGCGAAATCAGACGAATTCGGAGCAATTCTAATTTAAAGGGATGTATTGATGATTTTTAAGGTTAAAATTGTATTATTGCCTACATATTTCTTATTGTTGCGCATCACATTATTTTTATTAAGATACAACCTTACACTGACCTGCAAATTGCAAAAAACGCAAGAAAATTAGAATTTAAGCATCTCCCTTAAAATTGTTTTATCATAACTTTGAAATAAAATGTTTTGCATTCCTACATTTCTTCTACGAGCCTCTTTTTTCTAATGCTATTATAAATGGAGTATAGTTACAATCGTATTGTCAGATTGTGATGATTTGATCTCCATTTAGTTGTATAAGAATTTAGATAAAAATGTGCCTTAACGACTGTATTTTTAGGTTAATAAACGTTGATTTTTATTTTTCTAAAACTTGTATTTATTTACACATAGCACTATCTTTTTTTTTTTTGAGGGGTACATCTTGACTTACATCATTTAACATATCTTCTGAAAGACTAGGATTTTAGTAAATTGATACAGTTCAACTAAAATATGTAAAGAGGTGGCTGATAAGTAAAAAAAATAAATCTTAAGGGTTATATCTTCATCTTTTGTTTTAGCACATTTTGCTAGAATCATTATTCTAATGAGTTATTAGACGTTTTAACTTGATGTATATCAGTTTACACTAAGACAATTTATTGGTGCAAGCTTGGTGCAACGTAATATAACTGTACAAGTATCATTAATAACTTAATTTTAGCACATAAAAACTGAGTAAAAGTTACAAGTCGCAGGTTTTTCATGAATTACTTCCAAAATTAAATATCTATCAAAAAATCTAAATTATATAGAGAAAGAAAATGTTTTGTTCTACAAAAGAGTGCACTGATATTTTACCTAGCCCACTTAATTAACAAACTAGATTTTTTTTAATCTTGTTTTTGCTGTCCTGTAAAATGACGTTTTTTGACTTGTATCACTTATCACAGGAGGCACAGAATTACATGTGCATGTCTTTGCAGTAGTTTATTTAGATTTGCACTTCTTAAGGCTTTCTAAACACTAGTAATATTGTATTTAATTAAATAAACTATTTGTGATGAATTGACTTAGATCACATTCAAGAAACTTTGACCTGTCTGTACAGCACACAGAAAGTAGACTAAAGATATTTTCAACTGCTTTTTGGTATTTATGGGGCAAAAGAAAGGAGTTTTAATGTGATATTAAAATAATAGAAATGAAAAAAAATATTGTTAAATCAAGGTGGCCTACATTTTATCACAACAAATACTGCTTAAAAATAAAGTTATTTTCTATTGACATTAAATCTAGATTAGCATCAGGCATAGTGACAAAAAACATAATTAAAACGGCAAGCACCTGATTATTCATGGCATTTGTTACATAATCTGCACTTGAAATGATGTGCGTATAAGTAGGTATTTTAAAATAAATCTTATCAAGAATCAACAACTTTGTAATCTGTTCCACATCATGTTTCTACACAGAAATTAAATACCTAACATTTTTTTTTTTTATTTAATTTTATTAAAAATATACATTATAAAGGAATGTTTATATAAAAGAACTTTCAATATTTTTAATGACTGTTACAAACAACAAATATAATAAATTAAATGTTTAATTATTAATAAATATTATTAGACTATTTGCATGTTATTTTTATTTTATTTAATAGTGTGTGAAATATCAATAATTAATAAATTCAGAAGGCAAAATGATTGTAGTCTTATCATTATGTATCAGCTTCCAAAATAAATATTAGGATTATTGCTTGTTTACATATTGATATTTGTTTATAAAAGTAAGCATTGTATCAATTAAACTGATGTTTCATTAGCTAAAGTAATGATTATATTATATTAAAGTTGCTTTCTTCTCTTACTATGAGCAAGAGTTACATGTGTAGAAAGTAAATACTCTAAAAAATCAACTTTTAACTAAGTGAAACACAATCAGAAACTCGCTATAATCGTATAAAATGTAAATAAATGACGAATGAAATCTACGCAACAGTGTGTACATATCTAAAAAAAGCCGACACCTTGACAAAACACGAGGTCAATACACTCTACTGCAATACCCATGTGACGTGAAGAAGAGCTTACTTATGTGTAGATATTTGATAAACTTCTTGTTATTGCCCGAATCAATATATGTACATTGAGGAACCTTTATTGATATCATAGTATAATTTAAACGGTCACTCCACAATTCAACTAAACACGAGCAAGTGCTTAGTGGTGGATAGTCACTTGTTGTACAATAGGAGTAGCGAGCCTCCTAAACAATTTAGTTACATCACCATTGATTACCACGCAAGTCTATTGGAAAATAGAAAATAGAAACCTAGTACTTCTACTAGCGTCACTGTAA
Organism: Apamea anceps; assembly: GCA_951799955.1. Taxonomy (NCBI): domain Eukaryota; kingdom Metazoa; phylum Arthropoda; class Insecta; order Lepidoptera; family Noctuidae; genus Apamea; species Apamea anceps. The sequence continues at coordinate 9,713,743 of OX637501.1, forward strand.
CTAACTACACGTTAATAAAATATACGATTTCCTTACCGAGCCATGACCTGAAGTGAGGGGCCATGTATAAACAACAGGTTCCGCGCCTGCAGGAGAATGCAGGCGTAAATCCAAAGCCATGATAAGAAAACCACTGCATTAAAGCACACACTTTTCACTTAAACACTAAAATAATCACTAAAAATTCTAGATAATAACATAATTTCACTGCACTTTCACACACACACACTCTGAACAACCGGGCGCCATGTTGAAATTATTTCTAAATTCCAATCATGGCGGACAGTCAGTGTTGTTATTCAAATAATAGGCTGTAAATAGTATTTTACTTGTAAAAATAATACAAAAATAGATAAGAAAATTCACAGTATGTATTCTAATAGGTACGAAAGTTTGTCTGTTTGTTGTGGTCTGTTTACACAGAGTTGTTTTCACTAAATGCAGCACCAAACTGATTTTGAATATTATTTTAAACAGAGGTTAGGTAGATAGAACAATAAAAAGACTTAGAATAATAATATATCCAGTGCATTTCGTTACAGGAACTGATGGACGCCGATGATGGCGCCAAACAAGTGGCCGAATTCTGGGCAGAGTCCATTTATATTGCTATCGACAAGCTAAGAAGAAGAAGAAGAAGTGGATGTCGTAACGAAAACTAATTTAATAGGCCGCGAGCCAGAGTAGTAATTTGCTTTTAATAGTAACTTATTTATAGATGATTGTTTGAAAATCAGCAGCAAAAATTATGGTTATTTTAGTGGTAACATACCTAATATTACTTTATAAATACAGAAGAGTAGTATATTAAAAGTCATCGTGGCTCACTGTTCTGCACAATTCTAACCTTAAAAGTCCCAAATGCGTATCCTACTCAGAATAACAACAAAAGTGCGCATTACTCAAAAACTGGCAAGATACAACCATTTGCTTTAGCGTTGGCCCGCGGCTTCACCCGCGTGGAAATCGGAAATCATTCCAAGAGAACGTACTGCCACATGCCGGGATAAAAAAGTATCCTATGTCCTATCCAGGCGATTATCTAGCTAAATGCCTTTTATCGAAATTCGCTCAGACCTTTTGGGCTGAAAAGGTAACAGACAGGCAGACAGAGACGTATAAAGAGTATTATGAAAGAATGGATGGTGCGTTTTTACAATCCGTAGTTTTGCCTTGTTTTATTACGTAGACGTGACGTAGTTTTGAATTTATCCGTGTGAGTGGAATCATATATTCGTACGTACGTAGTAGGCACATTGACCGTTCGGTCGGCAATGTCTTTATTTCAATTTATCTCAAAGCACGAAGACGGTGCGGCGATTCTGTGGAATTTATACTTATTGATATGCATATAATATTTGAATATATAGGGTCCTATCGCTTCATCTGAGCAGCGCAGCTACGCCAATGTTGTTCTGTAACGTCTTCTGTGGCGCCGCTGGTGGTAGACGACCTTCCTGGTGTGCACACACAGTGACTTTATTCCCCGTTGACTGGCTGGTGATTTCAAAATCCTACGTCCAGAAGACAGCCTTTGTCAGCTCATTTGTCGCTAGCGATGTCGAAATCCGTGTGGACGTGAGATTTTGAGTTGAAATCACCAGCGGGCCCGTGCCGTAATCGAAAGGCATCCTACACACGGAATGTCGCCTATACGCCTTGAGCTGGTTACTTGCAATTTTCCGAAGAAAATTGAGTATAAATCTTTGTGCACATGTGAAGTACCGGCCTTACTTGAAATTTCACAAACCCGACCATAGATATAGTAAGTTGCATCTCTATTAAAAACCATAGATTAAAATGGTAAACATCATGTTGACAATGACAAACATGACAGTTTCTGAGTGATTGATTACTTGCCTATGTACTTTTGTCATCTGTGCTTGCTCTGTCAATTGTCATTGTCAGTGGATTTCTGCGATTGATTTTCGCATTTCGCAATCCCTGTTCCTGTATTATTAAATCAAAACAAATAGAAAAAAAGATAATGTCGGATTCTGAGGACGAAAATAAGGAAGTGAAAAGCTTTGCAGAAGTCCACGATGAAATAAAGCAATACAAAAGAAACCCAGAAACTTCGGGAATGTTTGTATCTGGATGGGACGATCCTGATCAAGATGTCGAAGAAGTCAAGGATCCAAAAGGTGTATATTTTATAAATATTATATGCTTGCGATAGATAAAATAGATATGTCATTTGAATCAATAACTGGAACCTGTGTGTTCTTTACAGCCAATCCCATTGACTATGTTCTGTGGGCAGCAGAACATGGAGAGATCTGTATATTGAGAGAGCTGCTGAAGAAGCAGCCAGGTCTTGTTCATGCACAAGATGCCGATGGATACACACCACTTCACCGCGCAGCGTACAGTAACCATACTGATGTTATATCATACTTGCTGAGTATTGGAGCCAATGTGCATACTAAAACACAGCTTGGGTGGACAGCCTTGCATTCCGCTTCTAACTGGAATAATTATGTGGCTGCAGCAAGACTATTAGCTGCTGGTGCTGATCCAGGGGCTCTTTCTGATGGAGGTAGGAGAAAACTGGATATTTTGTCTCTCACACAGCAAACTTACTTATTAATATACAATATTGTATGGTTCAAATTAATATTCCTATGCTAAAGGTATGGAAGGAAAATCTCTTTTGTTGTCACAAATATTAGCATGAATATTTTATTAAGGTGGATGCTCCAAGGTAGCCTGCGAAATTCAAATTTTCTTACGTTTTTTGCAATTTGCTGGACAGTACTAAGTTGTATGTTGATTAAAATATGATTCGCAGCCATAACAAATATGTATTTACAGAATTATAATCATTAAAGTCATCAACACAACTCTCTAAGATCAAGTAATCCTACTGAATGACTATTTCATGAAATCTTGACATTTTAGGATTATGCTAACTTAACAAGTTGTATTACTGATTCTAATGATTATAATTCTGTAAATACATATTTGTTACGGCCATGAATCATATTTTAATTAATGTACTACTGACCAGCAAATTGCAAAAAACTTAAGAATAATTTAATTTCGCGGGCTACCTTGGAGCATCCACCTTAAGAATAAATAGTAGCAATGGCTTTTCATAGGTTTGAAAAGCCATTGCTACTATTTAGCCATTTTGCAAAGGTAGGAGTTCTCATTGTATGTGATGCTGATGAATTGTGTACAACCAAAGGCATGCCTGCTATAGTCTGGGACAAACCGTACTGATTAGTATTCCATAACTTTATTAGAAATCTAAAGATTTCCAGTATCATTCTAGATATTGAAGTCTATAATTTAGCTTGATTGAACAATATTGTCCATTGTTTCAGGTCAAACCCCAATGCACCTGGCAGCAAAAATTAGTCATTGTAAGTCTACATTATTAATTTTATTCTTGAGAGATGATACTTTAGACATTGCCCATAAAAAAAATAATGCTGATGAAACTCCAGAACAGCTGGCCCTAAGAAATGGAATGTACGCTCCTCTGTTTGAGATGGTATGTCCAGCTGTCTCTTATATTAAATCTTTAGCATTTACTTCTAATCCTTATTTTAGACATAAATCTGTATGTAAATAAAGTAATAAATTAAATTGTATTTTTTATTAAAAGTAATCTAATATAGTAGGATCTAGAATACTAGAAATAACAACAAAAAATGCAAGTACTCAATATATTATGGTTTTTAAATAATTTGACAATGAAATACATGCAAAAATATCATATAGTAAAAATATGATCTGTAGATTAGAAGATTATTGAGACTAGCCCAAATGATGACCTTCAACTAGAAACAATTTCTATAATCCAAATCACAGAATGAAGTACATACATAAACTCACACCTTTTTCCCATGGGAATAGGCAGAAACTCCAGAACGCCACCGGCTACATACCTTATGCAGTACAATTAATAACTTATTAACTAAATAATAATAAATGTGAGAAAAGCTAAAAGTGACTAAATAGTGATTTTTAATGGGTTATCTAAGAGCTGCTTGTCACTGAGGTTAAGACCAGGTGAACCATGCATGAATGCTGTGGTATTACATCTACAGCACATCATATAAACTTATTTTAGAAGAGCATATATGGGTAATGTTTGCTGCATACACCAACATTGCTTTGACACAAACCCTAACATACTTAAATATTTTCGGAATATACATTGGGTTTCATTTCAGTACATACCAAACTTGAATGTTTTGACTGGTGGCAATTGCACAGTTGTTTCTAGACAGATTATCTGTAAGTTCTTGAAGCCATTCTCTCAATAACATGCATTGCACCAGATACCAAGTAAGTATCAGCATGTAAATTCTTCAAACTGGCTATCAGATTTCTCCTATCAATTTTTTGTAGTTCAGCTAATGATTGCCTTGTTTGAGAAGTCATGTATGGTAAAATCAAGCAACCCAATCCAAATACTTTACATCTTACGCAGTTTTTCCATATTTCTACCAAATCTTCATCTTTAATAATTGGACAGATTGGTAATAAATTGATAGCATTCAAACACTTTGTTCTTTGTCGCTCTGTTATTGGGTAGTCCGCGCGTTGGAAAGGAGACAAAATAACGGCTCGCCAGGCAGTGCATATTACACTGTCTAGTTCAGATGTTAGTTTCAGTAATAATGGAATCATTTCTTCAAATAGACCTGCACGCAGTAGAAGAGGAATAAGACTGCGTATAATTTGCGCAGAACCGAATTTACGTGCAAGTTCTGCGGCCGTTCTTAATCCATCTGTGTTTCCGTCAGAACCTTGAAGTAATTGTTCCAGCCCACGAAGCTTATCATGCGTAAATGTAGCTGCAACCCACGGCATATCAATGCTCTCTAAGCTGACAACGCTTAACAATTCTAAGAGCGACATCCATAGAGCATCTCTTTCACGATTAGCTACCTTGATGGCAGTGTCAGAGTCAACTACACTCATTAAACATTGAAGAGCTCTTAATTTTTTAGATTTGTTGTTATCACTCTCATCATCAAATGCAATCCGAGATAAGTATATCGCCCCCATCTTAGGGCATGTTGCTTTCAGTATATATTTTGCAGTCATTAACTCTTTCATATTTAAAACGGTGACAGTTTTGCTATCGCCGTTAGCTTTGTCAAGTATGTTTTCTAATATTTGAATTCTTATTGAACTAACATTTATGCAGTTTTTATCTGCAATTTCATTAACAGCTCGATTCACATCATGGCGGCTCATTTTGGAGACGAAATCTGGATGTAAGTATAAATTACGGATGAGTTGAGCTGGCTCTGTAGAAAGACGAACGAGCTCTTCGCATGCCCAATCAATTTTGTATAATGCATGTCGTGTCGATAGAGTTGCATGCAGACGTTCCATTTGTCGGACAGCACGATTTCCAGGTTGCAGGGCAGCCCAACGTTGCGCAAATTGGTAGCAGAGATGAGCTGCAGCTACTTGATCCGCCCCCCGAGCACATCCTTGTAGCACGTAGAAAAGGCACGCTCCTGCCCATTCCATGTTATCAATGTGTCTTACACATCGATGCGCTGCACGTAACAGAGGTTCTTCTTGACTCGTTAAATGCCAAGGTTCATTTTTAGTTTCTGCATCTACATCATCGTTACGCTTTCGTGAAGTCATGGTTTGCTTCACGGCATTACTGCAAATCATGTCCCTTGCTGTTTGTGAATCTGAGTCAAGAGCAAGCAAAGCAACTGCGGGTATCCAACGTTCGTACGTTTCTAACGTTATTTCCGATTTCAAATTAGCCCACATATCTTCTCGCATGAAGAGATGAAATGGTAACCTGAAATGACCAATTTCAGGAAACATTCCTTTCACAGAGAAGAGTTCGTATTCATACTGTTTGGGAGTACTTTTACGTTTGTATTCTTTTAGGAAGTGCAGTAGAAAGTATTCCTTTGTATTTTTTACCTCGATAGCCGTGCCAAATATTAGGCGGTAAATACACAAAAACACTTCATAGTAATATGGATTTATGGATACCGCACGGCCATGTAGAGTGACTTCACCGTTTTTCCAAAAATCATTCAGTATGTCTTTTAAAAAATCTCTATTTTCTATACTATCCCAAACAACAAAACATTTGTTTAAATATTTTTCGTCATTTTCTAGGAATATTTGGCGGTGGCCCAAATCATCTGTGAATATTTTATATTTTAATTCCCAAGTCGATAGTAACGCTATTAATTGAAGCGATAGGCCGTCGTTAGTTGAAATGTTTAATGCTCGACACAATTCTACCAGTCGGTCGAAACTGGTATCAGGGTATTGTAGTAGAACATAAAACAGTATAACTTTGACATCCCAAGTTTCTTCGCTATTATCAGGTAAAGCAACCTCAGACAAATTAATGTTGAATTTAGACTTAAGAATGTATTGAGGAGGATATGTTACAGAATTTCCTATTTCTTTACATATTGAATCGTTGTCCAATACGAATGTGCGACGGATAGGAGGTAATGAAAGATACCCGATTATGTTAGGTGGTAAAAATTCATTCTGACCTCTTAGCACTTCAAGAACACAATTATTTTCCTCTAAGGTTTTCATGACAAGTAATAAACTCGTCAATAATACTTCATCAAGCTCTTGATATGCAACAACTTTAGCTAGAAGCCTCTTTGCTATTTCAGACATGTCATCTTGCCATGTTGGTTTAGTGACTTCAGAGATAGCTAAACAGTTAGAAACCAACCGCAGGGAAGTGAAATCACATTTGCTGTGAATACTGGGAAATTCTGTATCAACATTATCTGAATATTGTATGGTTTTGTAGAAATTCATTAATTCGTTTATAGCAGTACTTGATGAAATAGGCAAAAATATATAATGGAATTTCCATGCTATTGATAAGTTCTTTACAATAATACTGGCGTTTATAAGATTGTTCAATAGGGACAATTGTTTAATTAAATTGTGAAGATATTCTTCGCTACAATTAACAGCTAGCTCAATTAGAACATTGTAAGAATTCAACAACAGCTCACAGTTCTCTCCATATTGAAATTGAGATAAAACTTCAATAAAGTCTTCAACTGATACATCTTGTGTTGAAAATGTTCTTAGGAGATACTCAACCAGTTTCCTCACTTGATGGCAAGTAGAAGTGCTTCGTAATAAGCCCATAAGTATGGAGTGTTGGGACTGACATGCCTGTGTTAGTTGAATAACACTTCCACCACGACCAGAGCTGGCAGTAACTCCATCTTGACATATCCAAGAGTTAACTGCATCTTCACAAGCTCTTTCATTATAAATATCATTCATATTGAGTAATAAACTATAAGAGTTTTTGAAATTATACAGTGTTTCAATATTTTTGATTTCAATTTCATTTACAAGTTGTGTTCCCTTGATGAAATCGATGTAGTTTCTTTCAATAGTCAAATTATTTGTGGTTCCACAAACTATTTGATCATACTTAGCCACCACAGCTCTAAGTAACAACTTTTTTTCTTTAGATGATAAGTTGTTGAAGTAATTTAATGCTGTTCTAGTTTCACAATCTTGAAGGCATCTTTCAATGTATAAGGCATTGCCATAATTTGAATAAACAGGCATGACGCCTGTTATTGCTTTCAAATCATCCAACTCTATTACTGGAACACTCACAATTTTGTGAAGTACTAACATGTAATCAGTACATGTCATTGGAAAATTATATTTCTTCAGCACCACTTTCACATTTGCGTAATTTATTTCTTTTTGTACCTCTTGGGACAGTAGTCTTTCTGAATCAGATACTGTAAAAGTTTTAGTGGCATTGGCAACAGTTGTTAGTGATAATTCCAGTACAGTTGAGTTCCATGGGACGTCTAATACTTTTAAAACTTGTAGTAAACATTCAAGTTTATTGTTGTATGAATGAAAAGATTCTAGTAAAATCTGTAGGCGTGTACCATCAATTCCACCGCCACTACTTGCTGCTTCACTCTCAATGTATGAACTTAGAATATCATCTAAATCAAACAAATGCTGCATAGCATATGATGGCAAATAATTTTGTAAAAATGTTTTAAGATCTTCAGTATAACAGCGGCGTAACATTATTAAAGCTACTTCATTTGGACTCTGTGAGCTCAGCTCATTCAGTAACATATTGATTCTATATTTATCCTTCAGTTCCATTATGTATGTTATTCTTGTTTTAAGAATATCAAGGTCGTCCATTGATATGGGTCTTAAAGAAATTGATTTTAGAGATGTTTCCAGGATAACTATTATTTCTTCAATGAATTTCAACCCTATCTTTGGCCAAAATGCAGACTGTTCCAAAATAAAAACCCTTTCACTAGCCCATCTGACACATAGATCAATGTAAAATGGATTTTGTTCTAACAGTGATGGAATAAAGTTCTTTAACCAAATAATGATAGCAGCTAATTTGGTACTATTGTGTATAGCATTTAGAATATTTACGACGTCATCTGAAGTTACAGACAACTTCAACTGAGAATACTTCAACCAACAAATAGAAGCAATGTCAAAATCATATTTAGTTATAAATGTAATACAAAGTTCTTTGAAGTTTTGGTCAAAGATATTGACATTCTCATAAGAATTGTTGCCGGTGAAGTGAATGTATTCAATCAAATCTATTTTGATTGACAAGTCACTCACTAAATTTATCAGATCACTATCGTTTGTTGCAAATATTCTCTTTTGAAGAGGGTATAACAATGTTTTGTATGTGATATTTCGTTGGCATAGTTTCTGTGTCATTTCACTAAGAAATATAAAGTCATCAATAGCCTCAAATAGAGGCTGTAGCTGTGGTAATACATTCCCTGGTTTTGTAGCAGTTGTTATGGAGTCTATCAAGGTCTTGAGTTGTGCCTTTAGAGTATCTTGAGATGTAAGTGTTTGATTAAAACTGAGCGATTGGTCAGCAGTCCCAGCATGATGTAGGGATTGGTCAAATCCAGCACAATGAATCTGCACCTGTAATAGAGGAAACAATGAATTAATAAAGTATTAAAAAAATATCATTTACAGCTCATTTTCAATTTGTGTACCAATACACATATAAAACTAAAACCATCTTAGGTATACAGCACATATCAGAAAGGGATACTCATATTCGAAGGACAGACCATCACTGAACAATGCCAACACAAGAAAATAAATCAGCAGTCCCATACATTTGGGTTGGGAAGGTATTTAAATATTGCATGGGACAGTTGATTACTTTTATGTGACACCTTTTTGGTACATGCTGTATATCATTTATAAATAATTACTAGCAAGTTAGACGAAGGTCTTTTGTTATTTTTATTGTAAGCTTACCTCATCCTTGCTCCATAGAAGATAGTACAGTAAATCATTGTGGGCCAACACGGGGTAATAATTTGCATCTGTTTTCTCAAATTCATAAATAACTTGAGATTCTTTCAAGTCAACAATCCACATATTAGTTTCATTAGCAAATATTGCCTGGTCTCTCCATGAGACAACATGATTTAATTTTGTTCCACTGGAAATTACTTCCAAAAAGCCAGTTATTGGGCATTTGACCATAACAGAGCCTTTGTCAATGCAAATATTCAAACCACATATTGAATCAAACTTTGTCTTAATACTCGAGTGGGATACATGGGCCTTCTTAAAAGGAGCAGAAAGTTCAGTTGTACTTTCACCCAGCTGCTTTACTAATTCTGAAGTGGGTAAGGGTATTACAAAGGTATCTCCGCTTTCACTGATGAAATACAAACGATTCTCAATTCTTCCGATTTGACAGATTTTCAAGCTAGTATTAGTATCATTTGTAACTTTGATTTGTATGCCTTTTATCACGTCTATTGCTATAATATCACCAGACTTGAAAACAAGCCACACAAAGTGGTCAAGAAATATTTTATCCACAATTTCTTGTTCAAATGTATGGTATCCACTTGGTTCTTGAGTTTCTTCATTGTTTCCTAGTAAATTCACTACTCTCACACTTAAGTTATTTTCAAAAAGGATCAACTTTGGGTACAGTAGTTTTGCTTCGATGTTAGAAACATTACAAGAGGTATTTAGCTTTTTAAGGTGAGATAGTGCTATTGTCATGATTATTTAAACCACCCCGGATTTGTGGCGACAGAAATCATGAAAATTAGCGGAACTGCTCGATTTTTATTATCTTCTTGAGTTCGTTGTTGATTTAAAACTGCAAATTCGTACCCAACGTAGATTTACGTCAAACAAACTTAATCAAGTCAGTAAATTTTTTTTTTATAACTTTTTTAAACTGTCAACACAGATAGAAATCGCCTAAAACGTAATTATAACTATTATATTTTAGAGTTTAAATGCTCTAAGAATTATATATCACTCAATTACTCTATGGTCAATATTAAAATTTAGGGTCTATGCACACGACGTTTTTTACGCGACTCCTAGTATTTTCGTGAAATGCTCATTCAATGGGGTAATTTTAGCTTTTGAGCGTATTGATGATTTAAATGATTATAATTTTGTAAATACATATTTGTTACATTCGTGAATCATATTTTCATCAACACACACTCCGCGAATTTCGCGGGCTACTCAGGGATTTAAAAGTAGATAAAACTCTTGGAAACTATTACATGTGGTTCTATCAAAGTTGTGTATTACTCTTTTCGTATTATTCCATCATGTATTTGAATAAAATTTTAAGTTATTTTTTTTCCTAAAAATGTTTACTATTTTCTCTGAGATTTAAAAAGTAGTAGAAGGAGAGGGTTAAGCCGGGTCTTGGATTCAGCCCATAGAGTAAAACGCCATTGCGACTTGCGTTATGGCGCCCTGTTTACTCTAATGAAACTCGATCGATTATTATTTATCTAACAGATGTGTATTTTATATCAAAGCACAGTAAACAAGCGATAACGGAGGAATGCACGTTTATTCAACACAGGATAAACGATCGTGTTAGTAATTTCACATAAAGTGGAGTAATATCCCACCGTAGTGTTGTCTTTTACATTACATCTAACAGTGGGAACCATAAACAATTAGTTTGGTTCGCCACAGTGTCTCTAAGATCAGAAGACCGCATCGCGTAAATTAATGTAAATAATTATGAAGACCGTGGATGCCACAGGGGAACCATTAATGCTCATTGATGCGTTTACAGGACGACAACACGAGAGAATAACGTTGACGTAAACGAGAGAAGAATCAAGAGAATACTTATTCAGGGCGCAAAAACGTTACATTAGAATTATTAGAGCGTTATGTGGTTCGGAGACCACAGACAGTTGCGAACTCCCACTTCAGTGCTTACATTTCCGTCATTGTATATTCTGGAAACGGCCATGTTTGTAAAGACCAATAAAAACCTATTTCCCACGATGTCAGAAACTAGAAAGCGACCTGTCAGGAATCAATGTAAAAATTTCGAGTTCTGTATGTATGAGGAAAAGTGTTATTTGTATGGGTCCTACCATATACAATAAATTGCCAGATGTGATGAAAGATGATAGGTAAAATTAAAAACTTTAAAAAGAAATTAGTGGCCTTCCTAATAGAAAAATGTTATTATTCGATTATTTTTTAATCTATATACTTAGATAAAAATGAATCCCTATTTTCCTTGGTCACGCCATAACTTGAGAACGCCTTTACCGATTTCATTAGGGTTCCGTAGTCAACAAGGAACCCTTATAGTTTCGCCACGTCGCGGCGTCGTCTGTCTGTCTATCCGCGGTTTAGCTCAAAAACTATTGGTACTAGAAAGTTGTAAATTGGCATGAGTATACGCGTTAATAACGCCGAAAAAGTGGTAAAATAAAATTTTGAAAAAAAAAAAATATTTAGGGTACCCCTCCCTTACATCTAAAGTGGGGATGGTCATTTTTTTTTTCGTTCTTCCCATAGTGTGGGATATCGTTGGATAGGTCTTTCAAAAATATTAGGTTTGGGAAGACCGTTTTTTTTATTAAGTAAACCGTTTGTGACTTATCAAGCTTTAAAGTACCAATTTTCGTTAGAGTCAAGTGTCCCTCCCCTCTACCAACTAAACGGTTGTAGTTAGAAATTCAAATGTCACGGCAGAAGTACCTATATATAACGAAGTTTAAAGGAAAACTATCACACTTAAGTGGGCTTTACAAGTTCACGAGTAATAGTCGACCAATTGTATTAGACTCGAAAATTTCAAACAACTCCATAGAAATGTCGATAGATGGCGCTAAGCATCACTTGTATCGTGCTATTGTTTAATCTATACTTATAATAAATCTGTAGAAGTGAAAATTCTGTACATTAAAAATATCAAAAAAATAAATGGCGGGGGGGGGGGGGGGGGGGTGTTACTAGACCGACACCGAACCCAAAAATGTGATTAAAAAATTTTTTGTCTGTCTGTCTGCCTGTTTGTTCAGGCATCACGCAAAAACTACCGGTTCGATTACGATGAAACTTGGTATAATTATTCTTTAATATCCTGGGCACCACACTGGGTACTTTTTATCCCGGAAAAGTATATACAATAAAAAACAAACTTAATTTTGCGGTTCGATCCCTAGACCCGATCACTGTACCAACCGCAAATAATAAGTTTGTCGTAGGTACTTAGGTAAAGATATCATATAGGTACCCTCTTAATCACCATTAATGAGACACAATTGGTTTTCTATTGTAATTAGCCACAAAGGGCCCGCGAGATAGATGGCATCCTGGGGCACATACATTTTATCCTGTTAGCACGTTCCCGTGGGATAGTTTCCGACATCCACGCGGGCGAAGCCGCGGGCAGAAGCTAGTTCCTAAATAAGTTTTATAAAAAAAAAAACAGTTGCTACACCGGCTATGACAAGTCTTATCCAATTCTCAAAAAAAAAAAAACAAAACTTTCCGTGCAAAATTGTCGGATCAGGTGAGGATTTGTATAGGAAGTCGAATTAGGTAGGTAGTCATGTTTGGCTTTTAGTTAGAGCATGGTAAGAAACTATCAGTCAGCGAATACGACCCGCACTTGGCTGTTATAAAAACTACGGAACCCTACACTACGCGTGGCCCGACACGCACTTGACCGGTTTTTTTTTTAAGTTTTTTAATACTTTGTAGAAGGTTCTTACGGAAAAAAAAAATAAGAAAGTTACTTGACACGGAGGAAGTCGCGGGCAGAAGCTAGTCAGCAATATATATAGGTAATTAATATTATTTTGAACATTGGGACCTAATGTGCATTTCTTTTTAATTTTATTTTCAATTTTATCCTGAATTTTATTATTTTAATTTGACATTTTTCAATGTTAATCTCCTTTATTTCCATGTAAACAAATAAGTTATATTTTTAAATATTACAATATAAAAAGTATAAAAACATTTAAAAATATAAAAAATAGTATAAAATAGTAGCCCACCGGTATTGGGAACAGGGTCCAAGCTACCGGTGGTCAGGGCTCCACAGAGAGGAACCTCCTGACAATCGCGAGCCGTGTCCAGAAGTATCGCTTTCTGAATCAAGCCCTTGCTTCAGCTGCCCAACGAGAGCCTCCTCAGGTGCTGGTGTTGGTCAAGGCTCTTGGCTATTAAGGTGGATGGTTTTATATTTACAAGCAGAAATAGGAGTTACATTGTCGGCTCATGCAGGTAAACCCAAAATTCAATTATCAGAATGTAGGGCTCGAAAATTTTACACACTCGAATAGGTTCGATTTTCTTATCCACAAGGAAAGATAATTCCAAAAGGACTAGGAATTACTTGCTTTGTCGACTTATGAAGAAAAGCTCAAGAATCAACAGAATGTAGATCGAAAGAGCGAGCGAAGCGAGCCTGAAAATAGTCTACCTTGAATAGTCTGTTTTCTTTTAACCTTATTACAGAAATAGAACTTACTTTATCGAATTATGACGAAAAGCTTCAACTCGTTTTACAGCAGTTTAGGTTTTGGACTCTGGCCTTAACCCAAGCCTTTCAAATTTCAAATCTTACGTGTGAGCGGGGCACAGACCATAATATATCCTAAAGACGTCGCATAGTCGAGCGAACCCCTCTGCCTCTCTCTCATACGGTGAATTCACTCTATATTTGAGCCACGCCCCCGTTGCTAACTTCAGTCTGAGCACGGCATTTGTTACGCGCGGCCTTGAATGCACCAATCACAGCGCACTAGACGTCACCCGCCACAGACTAAGGATACTTAGTTTGTGTCACCCGCGCTCCGCAAGTTTGGCAGCTTTGTTTGTAAGTAAAATTTTGGCTAAGCGGGGTCTTTAGGTTATATGTTCTGTGGAGCGGGGTGCCCAATATCCCGAGTTTACTTCACTCACTCTTGCATCCTGATTCTATATTTTATAAAAACTTTTTTAGGTGCGATAAAAACCCACGGTCATGGTTTTAAGTTTTTACTTCTGGCGGCAGTCCCCATGTCTGCCCATTTTTTAAGTTAGTAATGCAAGTAAATCATTACTCTCTACAGCTTCAATTATAATGGGGGGGGGGGGGGGGTCATGAACTCCACGGCACCCCCCGTCGGACCGCGCCTGTTCTGAATGTGAATACATAAGCAGATCTACAGAAAGTTGAAGGTTTCATACGCCCCCAAACCATAGACATTTATAAGCGGCGGAGCGCGAGTTTCGCTCGTAATAATTTTCTAATACATTCTTACTATGATGATAACATCTCCATTAATAAATAAAAAGAAAGTGTGATACTATGATATTTTTACTCTCTTACACATATACTTTTTTTTTTTACATCAACTATGTTCATTTATTAAGCTTTCGCTTTTGTGGCTTCGATTTTAATCTTCTTTTAATTTCCAATGATTTCTTCACTTTTGTATCAATCTCGGCATGAATTTGCCTTTTAGTTTCGCTCATTGCTTGTTGGTAGCTGTTTGTTAGACGATTAAGAACATCCGTTTCAATTTTTATCTGAGGAAGCGCGGCTTTTCCACCTCCCTGTATTATTTCCTGTGAAAATAATTCACCAATTTTAAAAACGTTATTTCTTATACTTCAGCAGCACATTTTGTAATATAGAGGTATACATTAAGAGAGTATGTTATTTATAATAATAATAATAATATCCCTGGACATTTCACACAGCGCCATCTAGTCCCAAGCTAAGCAACCTAATGCTTGTGTTATTTATGTACCTTGAATTGGTTTACTTGATTCTGTAACAGGATAGTAACAGCGTGACCAATACGTCCTGCTCGTCCTGTGCGGCCCACTCTATGAATATACGTTTTGATGTTTCTTGGGGGGTCGTAAGATATGACGTAATTGCAATCCGAGATATCAATACCTCTTGCTAAAGCATCTGTTCCAATTAAGCTGCAAACAAACATATTATAAATGTAATTTTGTAATTAGTATCTACATAATTTAATTTTTAATACAAAACACTACTAATACTTACACATTAATCTCTGACTGTGTGAATTTTTTTAATACACTCTCTCTTGTTAAATTGTCTAAAGCTGAGGATAGTTCAGCCACCTTGAATTTTCCACTTCCCCAAGTGTTGAGGAGTACAGCTAATCTATGTGCTGCCTCAGCTGCATTAGTAAAGCACAACACTTTGTCCCACTTTTGATCAGCTAAGAAATGATACAAGAGCAGTGGTTTGTGCTCAGCATCACATGTAACATATTGCTCTGTTAGTTCCTCTGGTGTAGCATACAGCCTGATTTGGTCTTCATCCTCATAATTGTTTGACTTAGCAGCAGAAAACAATTTTGGTTGAAATAGTCCCCACTGATCTAACTTTTCAGGGTCTTGAGACAAGGTAGCTGAGAAGAGCAATTTGTGTGGTGGAGGCTTTTGTTCAAGAAGACTGGACCATGTTAGATTTGAATGACGCCCAGTCATCAGCTCATTCTCCAACTTGATGTGCTTGTCTACATGATAGAGCCAGTCATTTTGAATGTGGTCCATGATTCTGTCTGCTTCGTCAATGACTAAAAATTTCAAATGTTTCAAGGAGAATCCTTCTGTGTTCTGTAGATGTTCTACTAAACGTCCAGCTGTGCATACTATTATGTCTACTTCACTCACCCATCCAGATGTTTCAGCTGAAATTAAACATATAATATTCAATATTTTGAAGGAGTTCAGTTATTTATAAAACAATTTTGAGCTTTTTTTTCTTCAGTTTTCTAATTGAATTGAATTAGAAACTTACTGTATCTAACAACAGTCTGTTGTTCCTGTTGCATTGGTGTAGACCCTCCTAATAAGGCAACCTTTAATCTTGTCTTCATACAATACTTCTTAAAAACTTTGGCCACTTGTGCTGCCAGTTCTTGGACTGGTAAAACAACCAAGGCTCTTACATGGCACCCAATGTCATTCATTAGGATCTGGAAATATATTATATTTATAAATATATTATCTATACGGTACGGTAGACTCGGGTCCACTCGAATTGAAGCACATATTAAATTAAGGGTTTTGAATAGTTTAGAAGTAGGGTAGGAGTAGGTTAGGAGTAGGGTAGAAGTAGGGTAGGAGTAGTGTAGGAGTAGGTTAGGAGTAGGGTAGCAGTAGGGTAGGAGTATGGTAGAAGTAGGGTAGGAGTAGTGTGCATACAATAAAAATCATCAACACAAAAATAGGAAAAACAAATGAAAACAGTAAGTATCTACAACAAAGTAACAATTGGTATTAAAATTAATCATAAATAAGTCATTAGAATGTGGTTATACCTGAACTATTGGCAAGACAAATGCCAGTGTTTTCCCACTTCCAGTAGGTGCGGAAACACAAATATCATGCGGCCAAAATGGATAAGTTAACTTGTGTTCATCTAAAATAAAAGGCACAACTTTCTCTTGGACTGGGAACAATTTAGTGACTCCTTCACTCAATAATGTTGCCTTTAGAGAACTGTGCAACCAATCTTGATCTTCTACAGTGCATGATAAAGATTTCAAACTTGTTGATATGTTAAATGGATGTGATAACCAGAAGGGTAGTACTCTTGAGACCTGAAACACAATTAATCAGTTTAATATGATAATTACAGAAACAATTAAAATGCCATAGTGTCTCGCGTGGATCTACATTCTGGCATACAAAGGGTTAATAAGCGAGTAAGTTAGTAACATTTCATTGAAGTTATACATGGACACATGATAAGCAATTTACTAGTATGGTCAGTTGATAAGAGTATCAACCCTCAACCTAACCCTCATTAGAGAATGAGGGTAAGATTAATATTGTTGTGAAAATCGAATGAAAAATATTGTACTACAATCTACATTATAGTAGTATGGAACTTAAAACTGTACTGTACTTTTATATGTAGCTACAGTTTTTTCTAAACAGTACAGTATGTTCTATGTTACGGGTTTGGTTTCCGCACTTAGTCCTTCAGATGGACCATTGTGCGTGGGAACAGTACAGTATTTTTCTTTTATATTTAGTGCAATAGAATAAAAAGGTGAAAGCATACCTTCGCCTTCTTTTCAAAGTCATTTACTCCTAACACCTTGAATTCATGGCAAGGTTTTGCTTTTTTCCTGTTTTGATTTTGAACTGGAGCGATATTGCTGTCAGTTTTGATCTCTTGAGCTGTCTTAGCAACTTCATCTTTGTTTAGTTCCACATGATCTTCTTTAGGTTTCTCAACAGCTTTCTGGGGTTTGAGGGTTATCACATCAGATTTCTTCTTAGTAGCATATGCTGATTTCCTTTCTGCAATTCTTTTCTTTAACTTCTCCAAATGTTTGGCTTCTTGTTCAGCTACATCTACGACTACATCTTCGTTTATATCTCTATATCTGGAGAAGAAATGCGAATATTTCAGATTACATTCAGCAAGTTGTAACTGTCTGGACCCAAATATTTACCAGTTTTAAGACTTACACACCTGTTAATTACAAATAGATTATCCATTGTCTTATTTGTGAGGGTTACTCTTCATACAAGTACAGTTATATGATGTGTTATTGGTTTTATTAATTTGATCAAACTATCCTTGCTTGTGAACAAACCCAACATAACCTAAAAATGTCGATTCGATGTCAAAACCTATGGTCAAAACGTCAAAACAAAGGAGCATTTCGTTTTGTACTTTTTTTTCTTATATTTGTAACTCGACTAAAGGGCCCACTCTATCATTTGACATAAGCCAAGAACAGACTGTGACTGACGCTACATTATGCTGATTCTACACATATGGCAATCGCGATCTGCATTTGCCAGCTATAGATTAGATTAGAATGGTCTGCGTTGGTGATGTTGTGCCAGGGGCTTGGCTAGGGTTACCCTTGTTCGTGTCCATTCCAGATTTATCCATCCAGTTTGATTTGTCTCTCAACCAAATAAACAACAGATTCACCGGATTGAATGGCTCCAGATAGCAAGATACATGGAGGTTTTTTTTTTTTTTAATTTTGAACAGAAGGTCAATTCTCGTAATTTAAAACGTTCAAAATGTAATTGCAGTTTCATCTCCATCTCGGCGACAAACAAATGTCAAAATTTTGTTAAAATGTAGGGAAATTAGAGGGGCTAACAGATTGAAACAGATAAGACTGTGAACGTTCTTAAAATTACGAGAATTTTCCTCTAATGGGAGGTTGATTGTCTAAGGACCCCCAGCAGCACTTTTAGGCGATTCGTTTTTGTTGAACCAATAAATAGAATTTGTTTTTACTCTGCACGTTTTTTTAATTATTATAAATGAAAATAATGTAATTAATAGTCTGAATAAAACTTAAATAAATTGTGGTATTAAATCGAATCCTTTCGATTTGTGTATTTTATTATTTTGTTAGATCGATTAAATTTTGACAAGTCCTAAATTTATCCTATTTTGTCTATACAATTTTAGCGAAGCACCACGAAGCAAGTTTTCGATTCGTCGCTTTTATTTCCCGAATAATCGTTCAAATGTTTTTTCTCCACCAATTACTCATGATAAATTGTTAACTTTATCTTTATTTGGTTTCTGTAGTTTTCTGTTGTGATTTCAGAGACTGAACACTTTACAAAATGGCTAGTGTATCCTATCAAATTGCAAATCTTCTGGAGAAGGTAAGCCGGCGTTCTCATAATAACACTGAGTAGAATCGTTCCGTATTTGCGTATCAATAATGTTATTGTCTAAAATGTCTCCAGATGACGTCCAACGACAAAGACTTCAGGTTCATGGCTACTAATGATTTGATGACTGAATTACAAAAAGACAGTATAAAGCTTGACGATGACTCTGAGAGAAAAGTCGTGAAGATGCTCCTCCGTCTCCTCGAAGACAAGAACGGTGAAGTGCAAAATTTAGCTGTGAAATGGTATGTGAGCTTTGCAACATTCACTGATTCACACAGCTGTAGTGATGTATAACTAACAATTGTATGAATAATTTACAGTCTCGGCCCCCTTGTGAACAAAGTAAAGGAGTATCAAGTAGAAGGCATAGTGGACACACTGTGTGCAAACATGCTCTCAGACACGGAACAACTGAGAGATATCAGCAGCATCGGCTTGAAGACAGTCATATCTGAACTACCATTAGGCTCCAACACTTTGGCTGCAAATGTATGTAAGAAAATTACTGGAAAACTCAGCAGTGCTATTGAGAAGGTACATGTTTTTAAAACAGTTATTATTCAGAGCAATCATTTAAAATTCAATAAATAGACTAGTCGCATACTTAATGGAACACTGACCCATTAGTAGATAGCTCAGATGTGATGCGATTTCCCAAAAATCATCTTTTTAGAGTTCAAGTCAGTATTCCATTAAGCATGCGTAGTGTGGTTATCCTCGAGCACCATGCTCGAGGATAACCACACTATGCATAATTGATGAACAACTAGATTTTACTTTTATCAAATAATAAAAAAATCTAATTAGCCAAGCTCTAATAAGCTATCACAATAAACAAGATAAAAAAACAGCCAAGATCAAAAGCATCAGTAGTCTTATTAACTAGTTAAAATTAGAACATTATAAGCTAGAAGAGGAATAAGTTGTTATCCCATGCTTAAAGTATGAATAGAGATAGAGGGAACAGAATGTTTATACCATCAATATTTTTTCAATTCTACAGAGAGATTGACGTGCAAACTAACTTTGCACATGATTCTATAATCTAAGAAACAGTTGTTTTTTTATTGATAGAATATTTCTACAGTAGGGGATAGAAATATTCTGTCGCTAAAAAAAACAGCTATTTCATAGAAAAGTGCAATACCTATGCTGTTAAAATGTATGGAGCAGCAATTTTTTAAAAATAACTGATGATTGACATTAAAATTCAACACAGGGGAGTTCAGAATCATGTACTGAATCCATTATATGAATGCGCATCGATTTCCCTGGTACCCTGCATATCATGACATTGATGGCTTATTTATTTTATTCATTTTAAGAAAAGATGGCATTATGTATCTACTATAAATACTATCCTTGGTTTTTACCCCACTGTCCCAAAAAAGAGGGTAATGTTTTTAGTACTCAAAAACAATTCAGGTGTTACTCTAAAACTATACTGGTAATAAATATGTTTTGACAATATTTTGATATTTCAGCAAGAAGATGTCTCAGTACAACTTGAAGCTCTGGACATACTGGCTGATCTGTTGAGCAGATTTGGTGGCTTGCTTATAACCTTCCACCCCATGTTGCTCAACTCACTACTGCCCCAACTTGCTTCACCACGTCAGGTATGTATTGAGTACAATATGTAAAAAATAGGTGTTTGAAACACATCCAGTGTAAAAAAATCACAATTTTTTTAATGCCAAGATAAGCAACTGATAATAAACATAATTTTAATAATTATTGTTCTTTGTGTTAAACTTTTGACATTTATATCTTTAACAAACCAAAGCACATTTTAGGCGCATTCTGTATAATAAACATTAGATTATATTGAAATTGCTACTAAAATATGATCCTCCATATTCTGTAGTCGCATACTAACAACATGGTCATTTATACAGGCTGTCCGTAAACGCACCATAGTTGCATTGTCACACCTGGTCATGTCTTGCAATGCATCTTTGTACAACAAACTTATTGATCACCTGCTGGAGGGGCTAAGTTCTTCCACATCATCCAGCGTCAGCCGCACCCATATACAGTGTATTGCATCCATTTGGTAAGACTGAACATTACTCTTTGAATATTTTATATATGAATACACAATCTAAGATAATTTACACATATTTCCACTATTTTCAATAGTCAGTCTAGTCAGTCTATTTTCATAGTTATATCTGAATAATAAATATGACAGTTTGACATATTTTCTATGCAAAAGCTGTCAATCCCCAATATTTATTCAGTTTAAAGGCTGATTTTTCCAATGCCAGATAATTTTATTGTAGGAATAATTTTTGAATTTTTGACAGTTCTTCTGTACAAAAACTGCCAGAGGTCAATTTTATTCCACAAATAAAAATTATCTGTTGATTGAAAAATCGGCCCTTAGATAAAAAAGAAATATCTGACTATTCTTCAAATATTTGATTGAAAAGTCGGGCCTTAATTAACTATTTACTTTAGCACTATGTAGTCTAAGTAGATCCTTGATGGACTATTTTGTAATAAAAAGGTCCTAAATAAATTTTGGTTGTAATGGAA
This sequence comes from Apamea anceps, assembly GCA_951799955.1. NCBI lineage: Eukaryota > Metazoa > Arthropoda > Insecta > Lepidoptera > Noctuidae > Apamea > Apamea anceps. The sequence continues at coordinate 9,735,268 of OX637501.1, forward strand.
TTTGAACTTTGCCATGACATTGAGTTTATGTGACAATTATCTGAGATTCTGAATTCTAATATGTAGTTCAATAGATTTAAGATTCAACAGTTCAATAATAATGCGTTATCTTTTAGTCGCCAAGCTGGTCATAGATTTGGCGAGCAGCTGTGGCGTGTCGCGCCTCAGGTCCTAGAATACTCAACTGATGCAGATGAAGAGCTCCGCGAACATTGCCTGCAGGCGCTCGAAGCTTTTGTACTTAAGTGTCCCAAGGAAGTGCAGCCCCATATCCCTACGGTAAGGACCTGTTTTAATATGAGCATTATTTTTCATTTGTTTGGCACAAAACTTTGTGTTCTGTGATAAACAGCATGACTCCGTCCTGAACTTTGCCAGTCATGTTACAGATATGACACAATTTTTCACTAAGCTTCCTTTGTTTAAAAGTTTTAGTATTAATACTTAGCTTTTCCGCAGTTGGGTAATGTAAGTAATGTTTATCGCAATTTTTGGTACCTTTAACAAAATTCTTTCCTTCTTCAGATAATCGACCTCTGCTTAAAAATGATTACTTACGATCCTAATTATAACTACGAAGATGAGGAGGAAGAAGGCGGTGGTGAGGACGAGGAGATGGAAGACGAGTCCTTCACACCTGACGCTGAACCAGAGTCCGATTCTGAAGAGTATTCTGATGATGATGACATGTCTTGGAAGGTAAGGTATTGCTGTCACTAGACTAACCTGTGAAACACACACATAGGGTTGCCAGGTCGCCAAACCTAATAGCCGGACAGACCAGCCAGTTTGGCCGGACATTTGGGTAGAAAGGCCGGACACCCTACATTATTGAGGATTTTGTGTCTCAGTATTAATAGGTACGACAAAAAAATTGTATGTAAAATCAAGCTTTTTTGATTATTGTCATAATCAGTCATCAGCGCTCGCTCGTTTGCGAAATGTAAAAAGCCTAACAAAACCCGGACAAGCCAGACACCATTTATTTTGGCCGGACACGCAATCAAAAAGCCTACCCATGTCTGGCTTTATCCGGACGCCTGGCAACGCTACACACACAAATAACTGGCTAAATGGGAGTACTATAGGTACTTCCCTGCTTAACCCTTCGGGTATTACCCGCCTGTAATACCCGGTTAGTTAACATACACTTAATGTAACAATGTTATGTGTGGTAACCTAACCAAAGACTCTTATTAATAAACCTTAAACCTCGAAAATCGTAAGGGCGAAACTAAAGGTAATCTTGATGTAACTTTACTCCGCGTTTATTAATAAAGTGGGTAGTTAATATCTACGACAATCTTTTGTCGTATCTCGTTATATTACACTAGTTACTTAAAAAATAACACGTAATTTTCATTAAATTGTATTTTGTTTTCAGGTGAGGCGTGCGGCGGCCAAGTGCTTAGAATCAGTTATTGCGACGCGTCACGAACTTCTCGGTGAAATGTATCTAACTGTATCACCGGCTTTGATTGCTAGATTCAAAGGTATAGTTCACTTTCTATTCATGATCACTGGCGAAAGCGAAGCCCGAAATTCAAAGTTTCTTACGTTTTTGAAGAAGAATCATTGAATGAAATTTTTAATCAATAGGGTAATTTGAACTTGGAGAGTTGTATTGATGACTATAATTCTGTAAATACATATTTGTCGTTTTTGCGAATCATATTTTGATCGAAACACAACTTGACCCTGATCTGCAAATTGCAAAAAACGTGAGAAAATATGCCCCCTTAACAAAATAAAAACATATTAATACCGCAATTTACAAACGAACTTATAATAAGTGTTTGCCATTTTGTTTAGAACGCGAAGAAAATGTGAAGTGTGATATCCTGAGCGCGTACACCGCGTTGCTGAGGGCCACCCGTCCGCCACCGGCTTTACAGATGGCTATCGTGCCCACCGACAACTCGCCGCAAGCATTGTTGTTACAAAGGGTAAGCTGTCTTTTCTGTGGTAGTCCCGATCTTGTGCAACATCCAATCAGCCGTTCACACAGTGATTAAGCCGTTTAAACGCCGCTTTAACTATTTGAAAGCTGACGAGTAAGAATTTTCGAAGTCCGTGAGTTCTGGGCCAAAGTGGAGATTAAACTTAATATTTGTCATCGATACGCTAAGCGAAAGATAAAATGACTACACACTTTATGCAAGAACTAATTCAATGGTAGGTTTCGGGCGTAGTCCGTGGCGCGCTTCGTGTGATCCGCGGGCGGAGCGTGCGCGCCCGCGGCTGTGCGCTGGCGCTGCTGCGCGAGCTGCTGGCGGCCGCGCCCGGCTGCCTCGCCGACCACGCCGCCAGGGTCATCCGAGCGCTCACACCTGCCCTCACGTGAGTATTGTAGTCCGTGGCGCGCTTCGTGTGATCCGCGGGCGGAGCGTGCGCGCCCGCGGCTGTGCGCTGGCGCTGCTGCGCGAGCTGCTGGCGGCCGCGCCCGGCTGCCTCGCCGACCACGCCGCCAGGGTCATCCGAGCGCTCACACCTGCCCTCACGTGAGTATTGTAGTCCGTGGCGCGCTTCGTGTGATCCGCGGGCGGAGCGTGCGCGCCCGCGGCTGTGCGCTGGCGCTGCTGCGCGAGCTGCTGGCGGCCGCGCCCGGCTGCCTCGCCGACCACGCCGCCAGGGTCATCCGAGCGCTCACACCTGCCCTCACGTGAGTATTGTAGTCCGTGGCGCGCTTCGTGTGATCCGCGGGCGGAGCGTGCGCGCCCGCGGCTGTGCGCTGGCGCTGCTGCGCGAGCTGCTGGCGGCCGCGCCCGGCTGCCTCGCCGACCACGCCGCCAGGGTCATCCGAGCGCTCACACCTGCCCTCACGTGAGTATTGTAGTCCGTGGCGCGCTTCGTGTGATCCGCGGGCGGAGCGTGCGCGCCCGCGGCTGTGCGCTGGCGCTGCTGCGCGAGCTGCTGGCGGCCGCGCCCGGCTGCCTCGCCGACCACGCCGCCAGGGTCATCCGAGCGCTCACACCTGCCCTCACGTGAGTATTGTAGTCCGTGGCGCGCTTCGTGTGATCCGCGGGCGGAGCGTGCGCGCCCGCGGCTGTGCGCTGGCGCTGCTGCGCGAGCTGCTGGCGGCCGCGCCCGGCTGCCTCGCCGACCACGCCGCCAGGGTCATCCGAGCGCTCACACCTGCCCTCACGTGAGTATTGTAGTCCGTGGCGCGCTTCGTGTGATCCGCGGGCGGAGCGTGCGCGCCCGCGGCTGTGCGCTGGCGCTGCTGCGCGAGCTGCTGGCGGCCGCGCCCGGCTGCCTCGCCGACCACGCCGCCAGGGTCATCCGAGCGCTCACACCTGCCCTCACGTGAGTATTGTAGTCCGTGGCGCGCTTCGTGTGATCCGCGGGCGGAGCGTGCGCGCCCGCGGCTGTGCGCTGGCGCTGCTGCGCGAGCTGCTGGCGGCCGCGCCCGGCTGCCTCGCCGACCACGCCGCCAGGGTCATCCGAGCGCTCACACCTGCCCTCACGTGAGTATTGTAGTCCGTGGCGCGCTTCGTGTGATCCGCGGGCGGAGCGTGCGCGCCCGCGGCTGTGCGCTGGCGCTGCTGCGCGAGCTGCTGGCGGCCGCGCCCGGCTGCCTCGCCGACCACGCCGCCAGGGTCATCCGAGCGCTCACACCTGCCCTCACGTGAGTATTGTAGTCCGTGGCGCGCTTCGTGTGATCCGCGGGCGGAGCGTGCGCGCCCGCGGCTGTGCGCTGGCGCTGCTGCGCGAGCTGCTGGCGGCCGCGCCCGGCTGCCTCGCCGACCACGCCGCCAGGGTCATCCGAGCGCTCACACCTGCCCTCACGTGAGTATTGTAGTCCGTGGCGCGCTTCGTGTGATCCGCGGGCGGAGCGTGCGCGCCCGCGGCTGTGCGCTGGCGCTGCTGCGCGAGCTGCTGGCGGCCGCGCCCGGCTGCCTCGCCGACCACGCCGCCAGGGTCATCCGAGCGCTCACACCTGCCCTCACGTGAGTATTGTAGTCCGTGGCGCGCTTCGTGTGATCCGCGGGCGGAGCGTGCGCGCCCGCGGCTGTGCGCTGGCGCTGCTGCGCGAGCTGCTGGCGGCCGCGCCCGGCTGCCTCGCCGACCACGCCGCCAGGGTCATCCGAGCGCTCACACCTGCCCTCACGTGAGTATTGTAGTCCGTGGCGCGCTTCGTGTGATCCGCGGGCGGAGCGTGCGCGCCCGCGGCTGTGCGCTGGCGCTGCTGCGCGAGCTGCTGGCGGCCGCGCCCGGCTGCCTCGCCGACCACGCCGCCAGGGTCATCCGAGCGCTCACACCTGCCCTCACGTGAGTATTGTAGTCCGTGGCGCGCTTCGTGTGATCCGCGGGCGGAGCGTGCGCGCCCGCGGCTGTGCGCTGGCGCTGCTGCGCGAGCTGCTGGCGGCCGCGCCCGGCTGCCTCGCCGACCACGCCGCCAGGGTCATCCGAGCGCTCACACCTGCCCTCACGTGAGTATTGTAGTCCGTGGCGCGCTTCGTGTGATCCGCGGGCGGAGCGTGCGCGCCCGCGGCTGTGCGCTGGCGCTGCTGCGCGAGCTGCTGGCGGCCGCGCCCGGCTGCCTCGCCGACCACGCCGCCAGGGTCATCCGAGCGCTCACACCTGCCCTCACGTGAGTATCGACTTACTGTCTCAACTTGAGCTCAGGCAAAAACGAAAACAGGTCTCGCGCCCTGAGGGTTGGTTCCGTCTCAAAACTGTGCCCTTCTAATTCCGGATTGATGGAAAACAAGTTTGAGAACATTAGGTTGTACATAGAAGTACCGTCGAATCGAAAAAAAAAGAAAAAAATAAACATTTAAGACAAAATTAATATTTTGTCATTCATCATTTTTAGGATTTCAATATCTCATTGAATGTTTTTATTTCAATTAAAACATACCTATTCGAGTGTCTTCTACCCCATCATTAGCGACAAGAGCACGGCGTCGTCGATGAAGATCGAGACGCTGGTGTTCGTGGTGTGCCTGGTGCGCGGCCACGCGGGCGGCGCCATGCGCGCGCACGTGGGCGCGCTGCTGCCGGCCGTGCTGGGCTGCGTGCATGACCCCTTCTACAAGGTCACGGCCGAGGCGCTGCGGGTGCTGCAGACGCTCGTCAAGGTTATGCGGCCACTCGGTAAGTTTACAAGATTTTTTTTTTAGTCATCGGTGCTCGACTAGGAGTATCAATGATAATTATGATTGTAAAATAATGATGTTCTACAGCTTCTGTGATACGAAAGCAAAGTACATCAAGTTTGAAAACAGACTTGTCACACGAGAGGGAAAGAAGACGCTTCTCAAAGTCGAACTATTGTGCCTTATTAACACCGGGCGTTGCTGTTTCACAGATTGCTTCTGGGCATGTGTATTTCTCAGGCAGTTGCAAGAAAAACAGCGACACAAGCTATCAAAACAAAAATTACACACATTGACATGACACGTCTTCATACTCATACTTCATACAAGTAAACGTCCTGCGCGGACCTACTTACTTCACAATCTCATCTCAGCGCCAATCAATTTCAAAAACTTGCCAAAAATGTAGGTAAATTAGAGGTCTTTTGACAGATTGAGACTGAAATTAAAATGCGAACGTTCTTAAAAATACGGGACTTGCCTCTCATCAGAGAGGCCCATTATTATAAATCCAGATCGTAAATAAATAAATGCTCTCACGAGATCCTCCTCTCGTTCAGACCTGGTCTCGGAAGGCGACACAGGCTCCTTAAGCGTGGAGCCTCCCCCTGAAGAGTTGCAGCAGTTCATTCCGGCGATGTACGAGGTGACGCTGGTGCGCCTGCGCGCCACGGACATGGACCAGGAGGTCAAGGAGCGAGCCATCGCCGCCTGCGGACAGCTGCTCTGCCATTTTGGTGATTATTTGCAAGTATGTCTCTGATCTACTTAATAAAAATCTAAAATTCACTGACACAATGCACAGCCTAAACCGCTGTGTCTATAAACATGACATTTTGTTTTTTATTTATAGTATTAGTTTGGTTAATTATGCAACTTAAAATATGTTACCAATTGCAATTCCCAAAAGTAAGATACTTTTGGGATTCATTGATTGACCGCAGACTAGTTGCACCCAAGCCATTATTCACTTGCTGCTTTTGTTTCACCAGTCTATCAGATGTTTTATTTTGTGTACTACTCCATTTTAAAGTAAAAACACAGCCTGTTAAAATCGTAACCTTCCTTTGGCTTTACCGTAGTCTGGTAATAAAATAACTTTTTACTTTACAGCACGAGCTTCCCGTCTGTCTGCCAATTTTCTTAGAAAGACTGCGCAATGAAATTACTCGCTTGACTACAGTGAAAGCTCTCACTAAGGTCGCCTCATCTCCACTTAGAATTGATCTGACGCCTATTTTGGTAAGAAATTAACCTTAAATTAAACAAATAATGCATGTATATGGTAAGTTTGAATAAAAATATTCATGTTGTTGTTTATTTCAGTCTGATGCTGTACCGATCCTTGGATCTTTCCTGAGAAAAAATCAAAGAGCCCTTAAATTATCTACTCTAGTCCTTCTAGATACTCTAGTACAGAACTACAGCAACTCCATAAGCATAGAGCTTTTAAGTAAGGTACGTTCAACTGTATCATATCACAATAAGATTACAGGAATCTCAAGTCTGTTATTACTGCACTGTCGAGACTAGCTCGCAAAAAAACAATGTTCTGCCATTCATTAGCTCGGTATCTTTTGTGAGGATTGCCTCTGAAACTGCTCAGGAATAGGGTGCATGCAGCATTAAACTGATCCGACACAATCGTTCGTTCAAACTACACGACACGGTTTCCCGCGATTGATCAGTAACTCGGTCAAAACAGGTACCGAAAGTGAAATGTTCACTGCAGTATCATAAGAAAGACTCATGTCACTGCTTAGTTTGACAGTGACGGATTCTCGCCTAACCGCCCATGTATGCTACATGGGCGGTTAGCGGCTTTAAGTGTGTTACAATATGTCGCGTGTGCGCAGGTACTGATGGAGGTGCCGGCGCTGGTGTGCGAGGCGGACCTGCACTGCGCGCAGACCGCGCTGACGCTGGTGCGCGGCGCCTGCGTGCGCTGCCCCGCCGCGCTCACGCCCGACGCGCGCCACGCGCTCACGCCCAACATACTGGCGCTGGCCAAGTCGCCGCTGCTGCAAGGTACGCGCACGGCTCCTAATGACGATAGAACGCCCTTGCTCAGGCATCTCACGTTGAAGCTAATTAAATAAAAAAAAAACCATACACTAATACACACTTTTTGAATGTCAAAAGTGACAAAAGACAGCCCACAAAACCACTCTTCATTGCCTTGTTCAGCTGGGAAGAAGTGGTATTCTAGCAAGCGATCTGCGTCTTAGCTTAAACTTTAAAAAATATGAAGACTGGCTACAAGGATTTCTGAAATTAAGCACTCAACAGAATGTTTATTAATGGACGTAGAAAGGTAACACCTTTATGTGCGTTGTAGGCGGTGCCCTCAAAGCGATGCTTGGAGTACTAAGCGCGTTGGTAGCTGCGGACGTGGCGGGATGCTCACGTCGGGAGCTGCTAGCGTTGCTAGTAGCACCTGTACACCGCTTGCACGACCACAACGCCTCCGCACACCATATCAAACAGGTGTGTATAGTTGTACAAGGATCTTTTGGCGCGTGCCCAAAATCGGAACTAACACCGCCATCTTGATATTTCAATACAATTTCAACAAATGTTTACCAACAACGCCCATCTGTCAAAGTCTTTTGTAAGCGCCAAAAGATCGTTGTAGCATTGTATGAACATGTTACTATCTGATATCATTACCCTGTGACCATCTGTGACGTTATCTTGGGACACTGGTTCATGACCATTCCAAGAAAACCGCATTTATTACTTCAAAAGTTAAGGCGAAGTAAATTAGTTAATTTACTTCTACTTGAAAGTATGTTTATGAAATTGCCTGAGATTTACAAAATCAACATACTTACGTTTTGAGGTAGTCGGATTAAAAATAACGTGAAAAGAGGCGTGAATCGTGACCGATTCTCATCATTCACTCATCTATTTACTAAAACTTTATGCACAGATAAAAATAAGCAGTTTAGTTTTTAAACCATATTCCTATTTACAGGCCTTCCACTCTCTAGCAAAGTGCGTGGCAGCGGTTGTAGTAGAAGGCGGGTCAGACGCATTAGAAGTAGTGCGAGGTTTCCTACGTGACGCCGCGCAGCCGACGTCTGACGCTCATCACATGTTTGCTTTACTGGCACTCGCTGAAATCGGAAGACATCTGTAAGTGTAAAGCCTTTTTTTTTCAGGATGGGAAATCATCAAATGACCCCTCCCACGCTGGGTGGAGCGGAAGGGAGTGTCAGACTTACCGACTAAAACGCACCCGTGTTCCTTCCTTAGCCCTTTATGTTCCAGGGCAGCGGTAACCCTTTCGGACGATCCCGCTAAAGTGTAAAGCCTTAGGCCCAGTTTTCGTTGTAGTTTTTCAATTTCTGAATTTTGTTTAGTTACCCCATAACATTCTTTTCTAGATTAAATCCATATCGCAAAAATAGGAGCTTTTTCAATGAACTAAAAAAAGGTTTTTTTTTGATGACCTTTTATAAATTCGCCCTTTTTCTGATGGTGGCTGGTAGGTAGTTTCGGATTTGTATAATTTTAAACATGCTACATAAAACATTGATGGAAAAATCTTACTTTTAATAATTTGGCGAAGATTAAATAATCTTCAATAATTGTTGCAGAGATTTAAGCTCCATACCGAACTTGAAGGAGGTCCTCCTAAACTCGTTCACACCGTCATCTGAGGAGGTCAAGTCAGCCGCGAGTTACGCCCTCGGTTCCGTGGCTGTGGGCAACCTGCCCGAGTTCCTACCGTTCATACTGGGAGAGATCGAGGCGCAGCCGAAAAGACAGTACCTTTTGTTACACTCCTTGAGGGAGGTAAGAAAATTAAAATTTTGATGAGTAAAATTAAATGTGGCAACATTTTCATCATCAGTATCATCATCATCAGCAGCAGCCCTGTTCCACCCACTGCCGAGTCCCCTCGAGTCTCTGAGTGCCTCCTCCCTTATGTGCTATGATTCCCTGGTCTGTGCGAGTCTCATTTTAGCGGGTGATAATACCTTATTTTACTTATGGTCTGAAGGTTTTTGAAATATGCGTCTCCATACAAATGAGATGTCACAATCCATTTGTAGGATTCCGTTGTTAGCAGTAAATAATATTTATAAAAGGCAACATAACAATGGGTAAGGTTTAATCGTTACTGAAATCTTGCCAAATAGGAAAAAAACAGGCTTGTATACTTTTATGTAGTGTAGTTTTACGTGAATTCGTGATTTTATTTGTTAATATTGTGATTGTTTTTAGATAATCTCATGTGAATCGTGTACCCCCGAGGGTGTCGAAGCTCTGAGGCCGTTCATTCCTGAAATCTGGGTGCAGCTATCTAAGCACTGTCAGTGTGCAGAGGAAGGATCTCGAAATGTTGTAAGTATTCTCTTTATTTCATTTTTAACGAAAGCGAAAAATAGGTAATTTTTTCGTTTTAATTTGTTAAAATGAAAATAATTATGGATGTTTTTAAACTCGAATATAATTTTTGTAGGTTGGCTTAGTTAGCAATATTTGTTTAATATTTAACTTATTTTTCAGGTCGCCGAATGCTTAGGAAAATTATGTTTACTAGAGCCAAAAGACTTATTACCTTACCTGAAGGAATTCCTCAAGTCGCCCGAACCCCTCACAAGGACAACCGCCGTCACAGCTGTTAAATTCACGATATCAGATCAGGTCAGTATTACTGCATAGTGGATAGTCTAGGACTAGTCTCAGCAACGCAGCGGCCCAATAATGTTGTAAAAATGTAACGCTAAGATCTTGCCAATGACATAATTAAAATAATATAATATATTATTTATTTATAATATATAAATAAATAAATAATTTATTTTTGGTTGATATTTAGTGGGGAAAGCAAGATGAGCCAAAATTGTGGGACTTACACAATTTTGGCCCATCTTGCTTGCAACTTCTCTTCGTCTCTACTGAAATCCTTTGCAATAAATAAATCTAAACCTAGCTTCGGTCTAGTTTAAGCCCATGTCGACAAATAAAATACTTTTTCCGCTTTAATGTGTCACAATGATCAAGAGTTTAATTTTTTATTTTGTAAGTAGGTCTTTTTCATGTGTTTTTATTTGTGGAATAGAAAAAGCTATATCTTAATTTAATAATGTATGTATGTGTTTGTACAGCCTCAAGCCATCGACCCACTCCTGCGCATGTGTATGTCGGAGCTGTTGGTACCTCTGTGCGACCCCGAGCTGGGCGTGCGGCGCGTGGCGCTGGTCGCGTTCAACTCGGCCGCGCACAACAAGCCCTCGCTCATACGGGACCTCCTGCCGCAAGTGCTGCCTACCATCTACAGCGAGACCAAAGTGAAGGTATGTGTCATAATGTATAGTGCTTACAAGGATCTTCTGGCGCCTGAATGGCGATGCCTATCGGGTAAATACCCAAAGGGAAAATATCCATTTGGGTGGACCCAAATCTTGGGTAAATATATTTAATAACAGTAATGTTAATTTAAGTGGTGTGCATGTGTGTATTTCTCGAACTTAAATTATATAAAATTGATGTGATATAAAAAAAGTTGAGTCATTTGTAATCTACTTAATCCTTCTCTTTCTGTCTTTCTTTCCTCAATCTTAATACTTGTTCCAAATAAACGATAGTTTATTATTATTTTTTAACAAAAAAACTTATTCGCTGTCAACAGAAAGAACTAATCCGCGAAGTAGAAATGGGTCCCTTCAAGCATTCAGTCGACGATGGTCTCGACCTACGGAAGGCGGCGTTCGAGTGCATGTACACACTGCTGGGCACGTGCCTCGACCGGCTCGACGTGTTCGAGTTCCTGCGCCACGTGGAGGACGGGCTGCGGGACCACTACGACATCAAGATGCTCACCTATCTCATGTGCGCCAGGCTAGCGCAGCTGTGTCCCGCTGTTGTGTTGCAGAGTGAGTCGAATGTCATTTGAGCAAATACCATAGAAAAAGTAATAAGCAGCAGCAACCCAACACCAACCTTATTGTGACGAGAATAAAGATCACTGTGGCCTTGACAGACTTCAGTGACAACAACCCAAGAGCAACCTTATAGCAATGAAAATTCACTTTTATTTTAACAGTGATGCAAAATCAGAGATAAAGTAACTGTGAAAGAACTATACCTCACACAGAACAGGAACTTGCACTAGTGACGTGTTCAAACGACTTCGCTGCGTTCCTTCCTTACTAATCTTTTAGCATGACATGAGCTATTGTCACGTCGTGCCAACACGATAGCATAAGCATAATCAGCCTATAATGTTCCCGCTGCTGGGACACAAGCCTCTTCGAGAGGGAGTGGGCAGTATTCTACCACGCGGGCCCAGTGCGGGTTGGTAGATGTATTCGAATTTTTGGTTCTAGGAAGTGTCGTTTTGAGAACAGTGGTGATGGAATTGTAACACAATAATAATATAGAAGAAATATTAACGGTGTTAATTTATTTGTGTTCAGGGCTAGAAAGTTTAGTGGAGCCCCTGAGAGCGACGTGCACGATGAAGGTGAAGGCCAACTCAGTGAAGCAAGAGTACGAGAAACAAGACGAACTGAAGAGATCCGCGCTCCGGGCCGCCGCCGCGCTCTTACAGATACCAGAAGCAGGTAAATATAATAATAATATCCTTGGATAATAATAATATCCTATCTAGCTTTTTACACAAAGGCTTTGTCCCTTGACTTATTCCACACTATCTATCTATACATATAAAATTCAAAGTCCTGACTGACTGACTGACTGATTGACTGACTGATAGATCAACGCACAGCCTAAACCGCTGGTCCTAGAGACATGAAATTTGGAGGGTGTGTTCTTCGTGAAGAGTAGGCATCCACTAAGAAAGGATTTTTCGAAATTCCACCCCTAAGAGGGTGAAAAGGGGGGAATTCGTTTGTATGAAAAATCTTATTCCTTGAGTTAATAAACTTGAAACTTGGCATGAATACTTATCTAAATAAATTATGAAGATTGTCAGTTTTTTTTCTTCTAAACTACCCCCTAATAAGGGATTGGGGGGTTTCAAAGTTTGTATGGAAGAATTTTAGCGCGCAGTCAGATTTACTCGAAACTCAGTATTTATACCTAATATTGAAATTAAAGAATAATGTGTATCAAAGTTTTTTGAAAATCTACCCCTGACGGGCTGAAATGGGGTAGTCAATTTTTCAGGGGAGGATTTTACTGCGTGGCTTGATTAACTCGAAAATTAGTATAAATAATCTTTGAGTCAAGTTATGAATACATCTCAAACGATTTTTTTTAAATTTCACCCCTGTGGGGGTGAAAAGCGGGGATACAGTTTATATGAAAAATCTTCTTCATTAGGTTAATAAACTTGAAACTTTTCAAGAATACTCGCCTAAGTAAGTAATAAAGTTTATCATTATAAGTTTTTCAAAACTACCCCTCAAAGGGGGATATAGGGGTGTTAAAGTTTGTTTGGAATAATTTGAATGCGCGGTCCGAGTAACTCGAAACTCAGTATTGATAGTTTTGACAGAAAATAATTAATAATAAGTATGTAAAGTTGTCGAAAATTTACCACTGACGGGACAAAAAGTGGTAATTCAGTTTTTAAAGGGAGGATTTGAACTTGAAACTGTATGTTACATTTTCACGCCTAAACCACTGAACTTCTGATTTGGCGTAGAGATAGATGGCATCCTGGGGAAGCACATACATTTTATCCTGTTAGCACGTTCCCGTGGGATAATTTCCGACATCCACGCGGGCGAAGCCGCGGGCAGAAGCCGCGGGCGAAGCTAGTTATTATATATTCAACAACAACAAGTTTGGCTAAGTATGACACTCTACGGTGCATAAATCGCGTCGATACTCGTATGTTGTTTCTTGCTGCGTGAGGCCGTGAAAGGAAAAACCAACAAACGCACCTTTGCATTGACAGTATTGTTACTAATAGCGAAGTAAATTGAGTATTTAAAGCGTCAAATTGCAACTTAGAGATAACATTATAATTTCCGTGTTTACAGAAAAGAATCCCCACCTGATGGACTTCGTGACGCAGATTAAGTCGTTCCCGGACCTGCAGCCCATCTTCGACTCCATCCTCAAGGACTCGTCGGGCGGCGCGGCCGTGGACTCCAACCTGATGGACCAGAGCTAGCCGCAACACTCCCGTACCTCTCCCACACGTCTCCCACATTGCGACCAACACCACGAGGTTCTATTTTATTTTGGTCTTTTTTGTTGTTTCGTTTTTGTAAGAATGCATATTATTTTCATTCATGTCAAATGTAAAAATGATTGAAATTGAATAGAAGTTTAGTTTAATACGTATTATTTTAATTTCGCTTTTTATTGAACTCGAAATAAAATAGAGTTTGATTCAACAGCTTTATTATAAAGTTACAAAGTATATAACTAAAACATTAGCACTGCTATTCGAATTCTAGACGTTTATGATAACACGTCAGAAAACGACTCCTCGCGATGCTCACAAGGAAACTAAGGACGAAAGGAATTCAGGTCTCGTCACGGTTCGCATAACTATATTGTGACGGCGGCAATCAGACTTGCATAACTATCGATAAGTGGCTAAAGTTCTTAACACGCTTTTTACAGTACTCAGTAATTGAATAGACAGCTAGTCACTGATAGAGTGGTAGTGTTCTATCGATAGTTATACAGAATAATTTATTTTATTGATATGTATTGTGATATTACAAGCTATGTGGAAAAATCATAGGAAAATGGATAAATACACTATAATGAAGCGAAATCTTTATAGTATCAGTTATTTCCCTTTCCTCTTTGCCGCTGGCGTTGCGCTCGCTGGCCTCGGCACTTCGTTCTGCGAATTACAATAAATTCATCAATATACAGATTTTCAAAATCATAGCATTTTAAGATTTCATGAATATGCATTGCATTTCTAAAACTTCGAAGAAATCCGAAATGGTACTGGAGTTTTAAACAAAAGAAATTACACTACCGTCTATATTATCACTAATTTGTAACATAACTCAGAGCAAGGCAAGGCGGTTGTTCAATGACACAGATTTACATGAATTCGGTTTTGCAATGCAATTACTGGGATTTAATGTGATAAAATTGAATTGATTAGTTGTAATATCGATTAAATCGGTATAGTGACCACAAATTCACTATTCCCGGGATACCGAGATTTTTCTGATAATCTCATTATGAGAAATATAGATTTGTTAACAAATTATAGTGCTATATTAATTAGTACGAAATGTTAACGTACCGGTTTAGCTGGCGACGCGCGCGGGAGTGTGGTGCTGCTGGCGTTCCGTAGTGGCGGCCGAGTTGACGTGCTCATCATGCCCATCGCACTCGCGGGCCGCTCCGGACTTAACTCTTTGCTATAAGAATATATCTTAATTTTATACAAGCTTTAAAATACTTATGGCCTTATTACAAAACAAGGTTTATTTATAGACCCGAGATTGAAACATCGAGCTATTTTTTAATTTAGAATTTTATTCCTATAAAGTGTAAGTTCTAATTACAAAAAGTAGCGTTTAACCCGAGCCTACGTTGTGAATTTTGTACGTGTACTTTACGACTGTCTGAATTAAGTCGGCAAAGATATTTTGTGATGCGATGATTAGTTTCTTAAAGTCAATTTTCCATCAGGCATGATCGAGGTGAAGAGCAGGCCCATTTAGCAATAAAAAAATGGCAACTAAAATATTAGGTTTGACAAATTGATGCATCACAAGCTACTTCTACAAGATACACAAATTGATTTAAAATTAGGTATTACAAAAAGTTTCACAAGATTTTAAATACACTCCTTCCAAAACACTCGAAAGAAACAAACAAATATACATACTCCCGAAACATATTACCCTTCTTTTTGGGTAGTCGGGTAAAAAATAATCTAGTTTAGAACATACCTGTTAGTGCGAGAGATTTGTCCTTTTCTGCTGAACATGTCGGATAGTCGACCTCGTAAGTCGCGTTTACTTCCCGCTGCGCTCATGTCCGAATCCGAACCCTGCTGATTTTAAATGAGCATGATATGTATAATTAATATAGTATAGAATGGGCAGCTAGTCTGTCTAGCAAATGAATGGCTAAAGGACTTTGTTCATTTGCCAGACCGACGCAATTTGTCACAATAGTTTATTGAAAATTCGACTTTAAGCGGAGTGAGCTTAAAGTTAATTTTCAATACTCTGTCCTCACAAGTCAGAAGCAGAAGGAATTGGTCTTGTTTATAGACTACGAAAAAAAGAAATAGTTACCTGAGAAACAGTGCCAATGGGTCTGAATTCCACATGTTCAGTGCTGTCATGTGCTACTTGGTCGTCAATAGAGCGGGACTTGGTGAGTTTCTTCAATTTGCCGAAAATACTCTTCTTTTTCTTCTTTTCTGAGGGAAGTACTTCGCTTTGGGCCGACCCGCCAGATAACCGGCTGTAAAAGTAACATTTAAAAGACCATAATCGAATACATTAAATGTGCGTTGAAGCATCTATTGCAACAAAGATTCACGAAGGTTTACAGTGATAAATCTAGCTGGTATTAAAGTGTGTTTTTTGTGCAAAATTCTGCCAGGTTCAATTTCTTATTCTTTACCGTTAAATTCTTCGAATCTTGTTTCCCTTGGTTTATTCATATTTCATAGCTGATCGTCGGATATAGTTAAAGTTTAGTAAGAAACCGATTGATGTTTTCGGATAAAATTTTATTTAATAATTAGAAAACAAACAGTTCATTTATCAAACTAAATTTCATTCGAAAATATCCTTATGTACTAAACTTCAACTATATCTGACTACCCTGGTTGCTTATCTCCTTTGGTGATTGTACATACAGTTACTGGCTACGACTATGTTAAAATTATTATTTATTAACTGCAAGTATAGTCCCGTCCAACTTTATGACGGTTCTGAAGTGCGTTACTTGCTGCGCAGTACCCTACCCCTCACCCCCGCTGACATATGAATTTGTTATTGCGCAGCGACTCGCCTCATGTTCCGAGCCGCCATACAGGTTGAATCGGGCTGTAGTAACATTTAACTTATAGCTAGGATAGGCTTATATATTGTTCATACCTGTCCAGACTAGCATCACGTTGCATGGTGAACAGGCGGTTATCCGCGTCTCCGTCTAGCGACTGCATCGACGACACGCTGCTGTCATCCACCGACTTCCATATCAAGCTCTGGTAACGAGGAAATAAAGTTCAATAAAACACGAATATCATCAAAAAATTAGGGGGGGGGGGGGGTTTCGTTAAGGTAGCCACCAAAACAATTTTTTTCATATTTTAGGCCAGTTACTTGTTGTATCTATTGATCAAAATACGATTCGCGACCGTAACAAACATATATTTACAAAATTATAATCATTAGAATCATCTCTCGTATGTTAGAATTGGCCTCGCAATGTCATGCTTTCTTGAAGTAGTGTTTCCATTCAGGGTAATTTGAGTTGTACTGATGTCAGGATTCGTTTATAAATATTGTGGCTCACCTGGTCTTTAGTAGTCTGCTCAAGCGATATGGAGCGTTTCTTGAGCGAGGGCGCACGGGACGGTGTGCGCGTGGCTGGGGAGACTGATAGTGTGTCTCTAGGCTCCGTCGACATCGCTCTGAGGTTACATTTGAAAAAGTATAATAAGTGTGATCACTATTTTGTTTTATTAGACATTTCTCTTGGGTCTATGCGATTAGCTCATTCCATGATATTAGCTTGGGTAGTACCAGGGCTAAATGCCCAGTTTGCGCCTAACGTTAGGTAATTAAATAGTCACTCTCAGAGGGTCTGTTAATTCTCTCCGAATCTACTTAATAAATATCTTGAAGTCTTTCATTCACCGATAGACAACGCACAGCATAACCGCTTGGTCAAGAAGCCTGAAATTTTGCACGAGATATCCTTGAACCGCTTGGTCAAACCCTGAAATTTTGCACGAGATATCCTTGTATAGTGAAGGTACTGGGGAAATAATTTTGAAAATTCATCCCCTACAGATGTTAAATAGGGGATGAAACTTTTATGGTAGTTCATAATATTTGCCCAAATTCCATTATTGATACGTAAAAATATAAAAGAAAGAAATTAACAGATCTATCAGACCAAAGACTATGTGGTCGAACAAGTAGGGCCTTACCTCCTAGCAGTGGCCTGGTGTCGTCGCGTCCGTTCGGCGATGCGTGAAGCTCTGAGCTCATCGGTAAGGCGACGCAAGCGCGCCGCAGTAGACGCGGCCTCTACGCCGCCTGCGCCGCTCTCTGGAGTCGCCGATCGAGACCGAGACTTGGACGACTAGACAAAAATGTATTAGGTTTATGGATAGAAGATATGGCTTTGTAGGTATAGATAGTAGATAAGTCACTTTGGTTTGGCAAGTCTGAAATTATTATATTAAAAAAACTGAAAAACAAAGCTGTGGTTGTAACTAACAAGTAACAACATCCTATATATTTGAAACTATTGTCTTATATGAAAAACTCACTTAGAAATATTATCATATTTTGAATTATGGGATTCAACGATAAGGGCCCCACGCTTTTGTGCACTTTTTATTCATTCCCCTGTAGAGTGTCACCAGTAGTGATTTTTCTTCGTAATTTCACTACACTACTGTTTAGCGGTGCTCAGAATATACCTTATTTCCAATTTTCATCTGTGTAGTGCTAAAATTGTCTCCGATTTAAATGGCTGTTTGACTTCCGGTCGTAAAGACGGACATGACGAAATTATGAGATTTTAACCCAAAAAGGTGCTTAAAACATTTTTTCATCGTGTCCAGGTTAATCTGATCAAAAAATTATCTGTATTAATGGATCTAGTCATCTTACCCTATTTCGTCTTGGTGGCGTTGGTGTCATCAAGTTCTTCTCAGGTTTAACTGGTTCATTACGGAACAATTCTGGGCTCTGCTTCATTAGGTCGTCTATAGTTTCTAGAAGCTGCGTTATTATCCTATCATCCTCCTGCAAGGCAAAGTGATGTTAATCGGAGGCAGAATGTGAGCTTGCGGGCTAACTTTCTTAAACAGGAGAAAGGACAAAAAAGGGCCATTCGTTAAAAAAAAATCTTATACTTACTTAATCATTATACTTAATCAAAAATATCTAAATATTATATTAAAATATCTCCACTGATATTTAACAAAAAAATTCAATGGAAGAGTGAGACAGAAACTGTCACATCATTACCTGTTGTGCACGTTTGAGCGACCCAACAAGAAGTTTGTTCTGGTCGCGATCCCGATCGTGTCTTTCCTTATCGCGACGAAGTTTCTCGTTCGCAGTACGCAACTTCGCGTGTGCATCTCGCAACTCCAGCAGATCACACTGCAATTCTGTCACCTACAACAAGAGAACAAAGTCATATCATCATACTTCTGTCCTTATTATTATTATTTATTTGGGGTAGGCGCAGCATGTTTTCTCTTTCCATGCATCTCTATTAGCCGTCATTAGAGATGACGGCTAATAGAGATGTATGGAGGTATTCACCCCTCTAGCGCTAGTTGCTACTAGCGTAGGATGTAATAGTGGTGTATTTACCCCCTTTTTAAGCCATTTCAACAGAATCTTTCACACAATCCATACTTCGTTTCTTTGGATAAATACTGTGCATCATTTGTCAAATAAAAATGTTGGCAATACCTTCTTCTTAGCCTCTTCAGTTTCTTCTTCAGTAGTTCTCTTCAATTGTTCTATTCTTCTCTTCATGTCTAACCTCTCCTTCTCTCTTTCACGTTCTATCTAAAAACAGAAGTATTATAATTTAGCCCTCCTCTCCTACATATCTGGCTCTATGTCATCAAACCAAGAGCTATGAGCTATGAGGATACAGTAGTACACGATTAATAACAAGATAAAAGAATTTTAGAAGAAAAAAAAAAACTTCTGAGAACGTCGAGCATCGTAACTCATACCTCTTTGACAGTATTATTAACGCCAGGTACTAAACTTGTATGCACCGTATCAGGCAGGCGTCTAAATATTGTATTGACAATATGTCAGTATTGCACTGTCTTCTCCCCTATAGCATAGTCCAGCAAAGTAGAAAAGGAAAGTGTAATACCTCAAAGAGTGTCTGCCTTAGGTCCCTGGCGAGCGTGGAGGTTTCTTGCAGTAACCGCTGCTGCTCATCTCGTTCTTTGTGCCAAGCCAGCTCCATACGCGACGCCAGGCCTGCCACGCGCGCTCGGCCCGATGTTAGCAACCTTTCTTCTTCGTACTGTGATTTTGAAAATGTTTAATTAGGATGGGTGTATTTGTATCCAACTCAATTGACACCGGTCCTAATTAGCTTCATTGAACAGGGTTTCCGATTCTAAAACTAACTTAAGTATGAATTTCGTCTCAAACAGAATGACTAGGTATCTATAATTTATACATATTATAACATGAAATCGCTTTTCGTGTCTGTCTGTGCGACCATTTAAAACAGTTCAGTATGCGCGACAACTTTTTAAACAATACTACTAGTCATTCTGAAATCAACTTAATTAACATAGTCATAAAGTTGATATTTTTTTAAGGGCTGATTTTTAAATGCCAGATAATTTTATTCGAGGAATAATTTTAAATTTTTGTCAGTTCTTCCGTACAAACTCTGTCAGGCGTCAATTTTATTCCTCGAACTAAAATTATTTGGAGATGGAAAAATGAGCCCTAAGTGGAAAAAAAAAGGAAACTGATTTGAAAACATGGATTTTAATACGGAATGGGTTTACCTCATTGAGTCTAGACTGCATTTCGGAGCACCGAACTTCAGCTGCGGAGCGCTCGCTGATGAGCTCTGTGTTGAGCTTGGAAGCTAACAGCCTTGCCTCACATAGTTCGTCTTCTAGGCACGCCGTCTGTTGCTCAAGCGTGGCTACTTTGTTGCGGTACTCCTCCTGTAAAACATAACTTATTCAAGTCGGCTCGATATCCTCACCTCACTTCAATCAATCCCTTGCCGACTCGTAGTCACACCAGATTATCACACCAGTATGACAAACAGGAATTTTTTTTCCAGCCTACCATAGTCTTCTTTTGCATATACCTCTCATGTCATCATGTCCTCTTTATTTCGCTACAACACCCGGATTTTCGCCTTCCGAAACCAGTCTGTCCCAGCCGCTGTTTTAAGGTCGGTCGCTTGGCGATTTACGATCTCCAATCAAAGGCTCGGTATGTTTCGCTCCAACGGCCATCAACTCTTCGACAATTATAACTACCCCACTGCCACTTCAGCTTATCATCTACTAAAACTAAGTCTGTGGCTTCAACTTACTTCATCAGTACTAGATATTGAAAGTCTCGGTGTTCTACCACCCTTGTCGCCATTCTTCATTTCAGTCATCGTCTTCTGAGCAGCATCCAACATTTGCTTATAGTTGTCTCTTTCTCGCCTGAACCTCGATACCTTCAAAATATTGGCATTGTTAAAACTGGCACTATTCCCCCTTAGTAGTAACCCCGGTGTAAAGTATTCCAAACAAAAGTATGGTTAAACCGAAGTTAATACTGGTGTAACTTTACTCCGGAATCTCAGGACTTGTTTATATTTTTTAAGTAGTATTTTGTTTACCTGGTTATGCAAAGATTTCAGTTCATCTCTCATGGTGTTCATTTGCCCTTCGTACCTAACCTTCATCTCTGCAAGCTCATTCTTTCTCGATACGTCAGCTTGTTCAAGTCTTGTGTTCAGAGACGATAGCTCTCGCTCTAATTCAGCATTCTCTGTTGTTAGAGTCCTATGTACCTTAGAGACTCGTTCGTAGTCTTCCAGTTTCTTTCTCGCTTCCTCCAACTGCAGAGAAAAGTATCATAATTTATCACAGAACTATTACGGGAGCAGTAAACAGCTCGAGCCATTTTCATTGGCTAATTGATTTTGAACTAAATCACTACATAAATAGTGTTCAAAATAGCTTGCAAGAAGAAAAAGTAGTAAAAAAAAAAAACAAAAATTGGCGATGATGTCCTGCAATAAGTCTGTCTATTCTGTAAAATCTCACCGTGGAAAGTTGAGTGAAGTGAGCTATCAGTAGTGTCAGTCTCTAGCGATCCCTACCATCACATCGAATGACAGTTCACTTCACTTAAGTTTCCACGGTGAGATTTTTACAAAATAGGTAGAACGACAACTCACATCAACTAAGTTTTCACTAAACAAACACATAAACCGGAAGTTGTCGATGATTTACCTCTTTCTTAGCCATATCATGATGGTGCTGTAGAACATCTCGCTGGTCGTTGGTGGTGCGCAGTTCGCGTTCTTTCTGGTCAAGCTTAGCACTGAGCCGCGCGCGTTCCACTTCCCAACCACCGCCGCACAGCCGGTCTTGTAGCGACGATATTGAGCTCTGCGTTACGTAGAAATAAATGTTATTTTGCTGTAATAATCGACTATAATTTGCTGTAAAATGAAAGTGCGAAAAGTACCTGCATTTCAGTCTTTTCTTTCGTCCACGCTGAAGATTGCGTGTCATAGTTGTCTTGGAGGGTTTTTATTTCAGCCAATGCTGCGCTCAATTCTTTTTGAACGTGTGTTAGTTCACTGCAAGACGATACAAGTATAAATATTTTTGCAAAAATACAGGAATAAGAACATGTTAGGAATATAAGTTACCCCTGCGCCTGTTCTTTTTCTACTGTCAGCCTTGCTTTAGTAACAACGTGTTCTTCTTCCAGTATTTCGTATTTACCCGTCAACTCTTCATATTCCGCCTTTTCAACGGCAAGAGAGTGCTCTAATTCTGTAAATTAATTCATATTTTACATAAATATTCATTCTCTTAATGTGGTAACTTCAAGATGTATAGTAAGTAATACACACTTTTAACTGTTTCTTCATACTCCTGTTTGAGATCAGAAATTTTTTTGGCGCCTGCGCCAGACGATTGTTCGAGAACTTTTAGTTTACCTTTAAATGTAGCTAATTCTGCTTCTTTGTTCTTTATGTCTATATCGTGAGCCTTACGCATACGATCCAGTTTCTTGCGTTCAGCCTAGAAATCAACACGATTAGTGAAAGTTGTATGTAGTGATCTTTTCTCATAAGTAGTATTGTTTTAAGTAAATGAACATGTACCTGTAAGTCTGTTTCCAGTTCCGAAGCCTTGCTCTCCCAATAACCAGACTCTTTCTTTTCATTCTGCAATTTGTTCTCCTGTTCTTTTTTCTCATTTTCTAATTTCGATATACTGGACTTCAATTGCGACATTTCGGATTTAATTGTCGACAATTCTTTCTCAGTCTTTTCCAGGTCTCGTTTGGCATTTGCTAATTCTTCTTGTTTCTCTTCAAGTTCCTTAATAGTTCTCTCTAATTTATCTTTCATTTGTGCCATTTCAACGGAAGATATCGCTTCATCGTATTTCTGGTTCGATGTGTCTCGTAAGGCATCCTCCTGCAATCAGTTTGCATTTAAGAAATATTTTCTTTGTAATATCAAACGCAAGAATACACTGTCTAATCAAGACTCAACCTATAAAAAAAATGGGAATAAACTAAGAGGTAGGGGGTGATGCTAATGAATACATGCTCATGTTCTAAATATCTATAGATAAGCTGCTATTGTTTTCTAGGAATTGTAAACCATCACGGGGCACTCAAAATTCGCAAACCTTGGCACAAAAAGGGGACATGCGTTGGTGCGTGCCTATCAAACAGTTCATCCAAATACCAGTTGTTTTATGTGAATATCTTTAGCAGATATCGTCGATTCTAAGTTAGTAATTTTGCTGTCGTAGTCTGTTTTCATTTCTTTCAAATCTGTTTCTAGTGTTATTAGTTTGCTTTCAGCTTGTATAAGTTTTGTTTGCATTTGATCTTTTTCGCTAGTAAAGTCTACTGATATACGCCGCTGACTGTTGGCTAGTACTTCAGCTTGCTCCTTTTCTTGGACAAGCTATTTTTAATCAAGTATGATAGAGAAAATGATTAGTTTGAGAGAAGATATGAAATTAATTTATTATAGATTTACTTGACTTGAGAAATTGTTATCTTACCTCCTTTTCTAATTTAGCCACCTTGTCTTTACGTGCAGCTAATTGCTTTTCAACACGTTTGCATTTGTCCTCTGCATCTTTGAATTTCTTTTCTAACTCACCTATCTTTTTAGCCTTATCTCCAACCTAGAACATGACGTTCATTTTAGTGAGCTGAGATTAAACTAATAAATTAACATTATGTTAGTCCAAGAGATATTTGCTAACCTCTTTGAGCAATTTTTGTTTGTCCTGTTCTAATTTATTTACAATTTCTACTTGTTTTTTCAACTTATCAATTTCCTTATCTTTTACATCTATCTCCTGTTTAAGTTCCTCTATTTTCTTCATACAATCCGACATAGTCGTGTTCAGGGATGAGGCATTTTCTGCAAATTAACGTGTAAGTATTGTAACACATTGTTTATGTTAATGTAAGTAATAAATGACTATAACCGGGATGTTACTCACTCAGATCATTATTAAGTTTACTGACTTGAGACTCTAAATTCTTTTTTTCTTCTTGCAGTGTTTTGATTTGCCCCGATACACTGCTATTGTCTTTTTCCAGTGTTTTTAATTTGCTATTTATTTCTGTTTTATCAGTTTCTAACTTTGTATTGAGATCCTTTAGTTTAGCAATTTCAGTTTGCAATCGATTCTTCTCGTTTGTGAATTCGGAGTCATTTCTTGATAATTTTGATCTTATATCTTCAATATCTTTCTCCATTTGAGCTCTGGTGTTTATTTCAGTACCAGAGAGTCCGGCGTTTTTCATGACGACATACATTTCACCTGCAAGTTTAAAATATGATATAAGAAGAACATATCCTAAAATCTAAAAATGTAGATTTATGACGTTCGTGATCATTCTCTTGCCCTTATCCTTGTCGTTGGGGTCGGCGCAAAATGCCTTTTTCTTCGAAGAAAAAGGTGTCGTCTCGTCAAGTAATCACCCCCTTTGTAACCATATCATCATTCATACAGACCATCCATCCAGATTTACGACATTGTTCATGTTTAAAAATGCCTTACCGATTTCACTTTCCAAATCCTCAACCATTCTTTTCATTTGTAGTTTGGTTGTCAAATCAGTTGGTTTCTTTGGAACCCGTGGCCTGAACGATTTGATGGCGTCTTCCTTCAACGCCTTTAATGAAACTTGTAATTGGGTTTTTTCTTTCTCAAGCTGTGGAAATAAGGGTCGAATTAAAATCAAAATATAATCATCTCGTATTATTGAATCTTTATTATATGATTTATTTACCTTATTAAATTTCAAATTCAATTTATCTAACTCTTCCTGCTTTGCTTTTAATGCATCAGCGTCCTTTTTGCTGTTAATTTCTCCACCAAATCTTACTTTTTTCTCTGTCTTGTCATCTTTATTATTTTCTAATTCTTTTAATTTGGCTGTAGCTTCTTTTAATTCCTTTTCTAGTTGCGTGATTTTAGCTGCGCTTTGTTCTACAGATTTTTCGGATTTTAATGTTTTTGCATTTTTCAGTAGCTGTAATGAAAAATTCGTCAGATGTAGTTTAAATAACCATGCGGATGATATTAAATTCCCGAAGTACTAAGGAATCTGGAATGGGATACCTGTAGTTTCTTGTTTTCTAGTTGTAGTTTTTCGTTATCAGCTTCTAAACTCTGTGTCTTAGAACGAAGAACATTTGCTTCTTGTTCTATTACTTGAAGTTGTCTCTTCAAGTCCACATTCTGTTGGTCGCCGTCCAGCGACCTACAATATAAATTATTTGTTAGTTAGTTCGTGGATCATTATTTTTTGGTATCTAATAATAATTGTTACCTTAGGAACATGACTATTATACTTACTTGCTTTTGATAAGTGAAGCTTTTGGTTTCTTGGCCAGACTGAGTTCAGCATGCAGCCTCTCGCAGTCTCTTTCTTTTTCAATAAGCTTTTTCCTTAATTCATCAATCTCATCTTCCAATACCTACAAGGTTAAAGTTTAATTTTAGCTAACAAGAAATATAAAATTATTATTATCATTCACATTTACTTGGCTACATACTTTAACTTTTTCTTCTGCTAAGTTATTAGTCTTAGTGTTAGTGGTTCGACGAAGCGTAACTGTTGAATTAGTTTTGGGCTGACTAGCGATTTTATCAGTAAGTTCTTTGACTTGCTTTTTCAAGGAATCCTTGTCCTGTTCCATATCTTCAACTTTTCGCCGTAAAACTGATGCTTCCTGAAATAAATCAGTTATAAATAGTTTTGTTTTATAGAATAAGAGATATATAGACATGTTTATAAGATTTTGTGTGACCACCTGTTCATTAAGTTCAAGTAAGAGTCGCAGTTCAGTTGGATCTTCCTCATCTGTTTTTCCATCTTTTTCATTAATATCAATACTGAGTTTATTTGATGGAGGTGTTGGTGACAGCTTACGACCTACAAATAATTCGTATGCGTTAAAGATAAAAATGCGCAAATGAGTTGCTCCAAAAATACAAAGCTTTATAAATATTTTAGTATATTATGCAAAGGTATTTGATGAAAATTAGTAAAATTTAATGGTACTGAGTCATTGTTCCGGACACGGATGTTGAACAATGTAGTGGATAAATGTATAAACCCAAACATTGTAAAAGAATCAACAAGGTCTAATTCTGACTGGAGAAAATGGCTACCATCAATACGCCGTGTAATTCAAATACACTGACAAGCATGTTAGTAAACATCAAGGAACAAAGGTAATGTTACGAGTTAATGGTTACGCAAGTAGTCAAGTACACATGAGCATGATGAATCACAACCGGGTTCTGTTGTGCGGTGCTTCGGGAGAGGGTGTAATGTTAGAAAAACACAATCGATTTTTCACAATATAAGTATTTTGACGTACTTCTGGCTTTGGTAGCCATTTTCTTCAGCTGTAGAAGCAAGGACTCATTGTCGTCCTCGACCCGGGACGCAGTTTTACGTAAGTTATTTGCCTGTAAATATTCGTTAGTTAAAATGATTGAATATCTAATCTAAATTACTGTAAGAACCAAAACTGTTCAGGATTCTGTTAAGTACATAATACAGGAAAATGAAAACCAACATTTAAAATTGACAAACTGGTCATAAGTACCTATGTTGGACATTCTGACTGCCAACGGACTGAATATTGATACGAAGGGCGAGGGGTACGGGGAGCGAGATTCTGGTGTTTTATCTGGAGTAAGAGGAGGACTTTCAGATTTATCTCTACTGAAATTTGCGCTGACTTCTAATGTATCCTTTTGTACATCTTTGTCAAGTATTTTGTCCTCATTGTTTATTATATCGGTTTCTGTGCTAGCGTCCACATATTCTTTAGAATTGACAGCTTGTAGGCCTTTATCGTTGTAAAGCTTAGCTGCTGTCTGTACACTAGCATTCCTCAGTTTCTGTTTGTCAGTTTGTACAAAATTGTTCGTTCCCATAAATTCGGTTTGCATATACTTATTTTTCATGAATGCTACTTCCGTTTGGGTGTACATTTCCAAAATATCTATCGTACTTTGTACAATCGAATCAAGAGTTATCTTTCTAGTATCGGTCATCACATCATGCACTAAAATGGTATCCGTTTGACAACCCTCAGAGTAAGTCATAATGAGATCTTGTGGAGATTGAGTGATCTGACTAACACCAATGGACGATGGACTACTGTCTAGAGATGACAAACTCTTTTCTAAAGCGAGTTGCATTTCAAGTATCCTTTGAATGGTATTTGGTTCTAGCACTTCATTATCTTTGATGGGTGTCTGAGGCGAATTGGGATCAGATTGGGGAGACTGTGGAATGAGTTGTGGACGTGTCCTTCTGCCGACGATGCGGGGCCGATATCGACTAGCCTGTTTGAACATAATATTTCTTATTTATCGGTTTTACTAGCAAGCAACATAGGCTTATAGGGGATAACAATGTGATATACAATAATACATATGAGTGTCGCGGTGTTGAGTCAGTCGTGCGTTGGCGGCGTGCCAGCTGGCATCCGTCGAACGAGAGCTAATGCCCTAATGAATTCGTTGTTTTTCTAGTGGAATTAAATGATCGGAGAAATAAGTGGTTGTATAATGGCATTTAACTGTTAACAAGAGATGAGTTATCGTTAAACTTTAACTATTTGTGCACGTGTTTACTGCATTCCAAGCCGACTGTAAAATTGGGTGAAGCATATAATTTAAGCGTATATTTGATGCTGCCATGTGTGGAGATTACCGAGTTATTTGCGGTGTACCTAGCGTGTTTGCACAAAGAAATCCATCTCCATCTCTCGCAATGGTAATGCGAACATACGTTATGTTTGAAATATCAAAGAACAAAGCAAGATTACTGTGTCGACGTTGTTTAGTAAATGACAGTTGGGTACCTCTTCCTCAGCGTTTTTCAGTTGTTCTCGAAGGTCAGCTTCGCGCTCCAGTGAGTCCTGCAGATCTCTAAGCAACTGTGCTGGGTCCTCTTGACTACCTCCGCGGGTCAGCGAGGAACGCGACACTTTCTATAAGCACATTATTTTATAGTTAATAGTAGAAAAACTTTGAACGTATACCAGGCGGTTTTGACATCAATTCTCATAGCTCTTCCTCGCCTACGGATTTATGGATAACAGTAACAATAGATTGGTTTTAATGTTTAGCTGTCGGCTATAAAAATCGCGTACTTAACAGCTTAGTTTTATGGATAAAACTTAATTAAAATATGCTCTAATGAATGAACATGGACGAAGTAAAAGGAGTATATATAAAGATCGTAGCAGATGGGATCCTATAGGTTCTGCCTACCCCCATAGGGAAAAGACGTGAGTTTTTTGTACATACCTATATAAAAATACTGACCCCATCGTTTAGTTGGTTCTTCTTAACGCTGGCAGGCGGGGCTCCCGTGGCTGCCGACAGCTTCGCGTTCGCTTCAGACAACTCTTTCTGTAGCCTCAACGCCACCTCGGTAGAGCGCGCCACTTCTTGTTCCAAGTCTTTGATACGGTTCTCACGTTGCATGCCATCTTGGCCACCAACTATCTGGAATAAACACGTAAGGTTTATGGTACGAAAAACAGTTTCTTATACTTATTAAATTACAATACATCTTGTAATAAAGATTCTTAGCGTGAACACAATATTAGCGTAATTTTTTGGAGCATCATTGCCGGAAAACGGCCACTGCTGGACATAGGGTAAACAATATCAGGTCTCAGGAACCCTCTGAATGTGGGAGGTATAGCCCATTCAGAGGATTCCTGGGACCTTCACGGATTTAAGCAACATTTTAAACAAAAGACTAGGTATGGTACATGGATACAGTCTCTCATGGGGGGGAAGACTCCGATATGTTGGGCCAGCCCTATATCCAGTAAACATCTATCATAACCCAAAATGATTGATTGCTGTTGCAAGATCGACCAAAACAGAAATGACTTAATTGGCTATCTGGCAGCAAGCCGGATGGAAACAGATTTATAACTATAAATATTTACACAGGTACAATTTATTGACATTGTTCTTGTAGATTTATTGCATTTATTTTATAATCACCATGAACTGCGGCCGAGAATAGGCGTAAACGTCGGTAATAGTTGTCAAACATCATCAAAAATAAATTACTTTGTGTTTCTGAACCTAGCATTTGTTTTGATATGTTCTGGGTAACATTTACTGGTTTTATAGAATCATAGTACCTGGCGAAATGTGGGCGTTGACATATCCATAGTACCTGGCGAAATGTGGGCGTTGACATATCTCGGACCCTCGTCCGCCACGAGGGGCCCCGAAATCAACTGACAGAGGCTTCTTAGACAATTTTAAATGATGAAGAGGCACCCATCGACTATTATACCTGTATGCACTATGCAGGTGCACCCGCGTACAACCCCCGGTTGGTGCAGGACTATTACAGAACATAGAAACAAAAGATATTGGTCTAATGGATCATTACCTCTAAAAGTTTCTTCTCGTGTTCAGCTTTCTCTTGTTCAAGCTGATCAGCTTTCCTTTCAGTCTTTTTTAACTTAAACGATAAAACTCTACAATTCTTAATGGTCTGCTCTAACTCCCTTCTCAGTGACGAGTATTCATCTGCTTGGTCCTCCCTGGAAACATAAAACATCGATTATATTACTCACAGAACTTTATCTACTGCCTCTCTTTGATTGTGGCAGTCTTTAAACTCCTGCGTCAGTTTGACCTATGTATAATCCTTTAAGAATTGAGCAGAATGTGTAATATGGTACTCACTAAGTTTGTACTTGCACCGCTTGCCCTATCACCTGCATACGTTAGACCTAATGGCTGCGTCAGCAAATGGTATTCGCGTTGCTGAATTTTCTTTTTGTTTATTTTAGCCGTCGACACGCTGGGAAGAACTGTGTTCCGCATCTGCATTATGTTTGTTGTTCATAGTATATAAGATCTTTAAGGCAGAACCACCCAATCTTTGTGAGTTTGGACTGTAATTTTTATAGCAAAACGTCTTACTAATTAGGCACCCAGCTTAACTTTAACCCTAGGAACGGATCCCTATTCATGATGGTCGTGCATCCTAACAATATATCAATGATCAGTTCTATCTTTATTAATTTATAATCTTGAAAAACTCGCCAAGGTGAAATCTTTGAGTGATGTGCGTACTATCGGCCAAAACTATTTTGGCTACATTTCATTAGTACAATGAACTCAGTTTTTTTAATACGTCGAACCAGTTATATTGCATTATTAACATACTTATTGATACATACATACATAATAATAAGTATGCTTACGTTAGACAAGCATACTGCGAAAGTATTTTTTGCTTTCATAAATTAGTCATACGACATCTGCGTGGTCGCGTCTATAAATAAGTCTTCCGCGTGTCTCGTTAAACTTAACCCACGTTTAGTATTGAACGGTTTACTACACGGACGAGGCCAGGAATAGTCCCCCGTTTTATTACATTTCTTTTACAATTACTTTTGTAGTACAGGCGACTAATACGACCACGACCAGACTGACCGCATGCAGTAAACGATGGTGGCCGCTACAGAAGCCCTAGAACGTGCTATGTTAACGTAAGGTAAATTCGAACGATTTTGGATCGAATATAACTGACCTTTAGCATTTTGGTTGTTAGTTACTATCGGCCATAGATATGAATAAAGTCTTAAAACTAAGTCTATATTATGCACGAAAGAAGTATTTTCAATTTAAAAAATCGTTCGAATTTACGTTATGTTCCCTCTCCGTGTTCGTACTAGGCACAAAGCACGTCTAACCTTGGATTGAGCATATAGACTTAAGAAAAAGTTCGGCTTTATAGGGCATCATCTCAGTTAATTATACCTGTACGATAGCCAGTTTCTAAAAATCAGTGTGTCATGGGGTTCACGTGCAATTTCTTCCTACCTGAAGTTATCCTGCATCTCCTCAATTTCCTCCTCGAGGTCTCGCAGCTCCTTCTTCATGTCTTCGTTTTCGTCCATCAGCTCCTCGCACAACGTCTCAGCAGCCAGCAGCTTCGCGCGAAGCTGTTCTATCTGACGGGTTTGTACTTCTACTGAGGGGCGTGACTGAAATTTAAACAGAAACGGGTTTATTTAACTTTACATTTTTCTTAAACGCGCACTTATTACACCAATATCAGACGTTGAAAGATCAATTGGTCCGTTTAGATGTCTACTAATCAGGCTATAGCGTTCCCACTGCTGGGACACAGGTCGTCATTCTGTGAGGTGGACAAGGCTATAGATAATGGCCTTGTACACCTCTCAGAGTGACACACCACACGGGCCTGGGCGAATTGGTAAATGTCATAAGATCTATATTAATTATTTTTTGCAAGTAGACTTGAGGAGAGCGTTGGAGATTGTATGCTTACCTCAAGTTCACTCTCAACCTCTTTAATTCTCAACGCGAGATGTTTCTTCTCGTCCTTCAGATCTTCATTCTGTGTCGACAGCTCATTCACCTTCTGCTGCAGTTTCAGCACTTCTGAGGATCGCCCCGAACTGTACTTATTGACAGAATCAATATTCGCGAGCCTTCGCAATAAAATATCGCTCTTTTCTTTCTCGACCCTTTCGCAGCGTTTCCTTAGGGTGTCAATTTCTTGTTTGTAGCTCTCTATTTGTTCCTGGAATTATATAATAACCATTTGAAATTATTATGAAGTACTAACAACATATGTATTGGACCTTGGAGTTTCAATGCAGGTGTGTGGTAATAAAGATAGCTGTAGTGTTTACGTCTGTTTTAACATCGTACACGTGAAGCCACATCAAGATAGGGCTAACGTATTAATAGAACCAGTGCACGTAATGGATTGGCAGAACTCCTCAAAACATTTAAGAGTTTTACTGATTTAACACTTCCGAAGAGCTAAAACTTGGACTTTGACGACATAATCTCGTTTAAAAGGAGCTGAATAGGTTTTTTGATGGTAGTGGGTAGCACACAAGCAGGCGGTGCACGTGATCATAAGTGGTTATCACGACCAGGGGTCCATACGAACATCTGAATTACCAGAGACATAGCATTTGCCCACTGAGGCATTGTCCAATATTGAGAGAATGGTGAAACGTCTCAAGGGCCTGTAATTAAGTCTCCCGAACCCTACAAATCAAAACACAGCAAATATGTACTAATTTGCAGTAGACATTAGTGACATCTTTATTCCGCTTTTATCCAAATAATGATTTTCTAAGTCCTTCCTTACCTGATACTCCTTAACGTTGACGTCGATGAGTGTGGTCTCCGTGGTGACAGTGCCCGCGGTGCTGGTGTCGTCATCTGACTCCTCCTTATCCCGCGAGGGTCCGCCGCGGACAGGCGGCTTCGAACTCCCTGAGTTGCGAGAGCTCTTCACCTAAACAAGTAAAATAGAATGTTCAATGTAAAACTTTCGAGACTATATTTTTGTTTCGAAGAGTTTCCTTTCGTCATCATATACGGTTCTTTTGCATTTATTGTCCTCGGAATTCTCTAGTTTCAGATTTGGGAATTAGCATGCGTTGCTCCCAGGCACTAGTACAGGCATACTACCAATCCACACTGTCTGGTAGATTAGAGCTCACTGCCTCTCGAAGAGAGGAGGCCTGTGTTCTGTGTCCCAGCAGTGGGAACATGTTATATATTTATATTTATAGAGTGATTATGCCCCAGGCCCTAAATCCTAACTTAGAGAGGATTTAGGCAAATAAACAACTGCAGTATATGTTTAGTCACCTGCATCATAAAGTTGAGGTCGTCTTTGGTGGAACTTCTGTGGCTATCTTCTTTATGCCGCGCAGGCTTTTCTTCTTGATGTACTTCTTTACTTCTGGATAAACTTCGTTTTTCTCTTTCCTTTTCCCTTTCTTTTTCTCTTTCTTTTTCTATACTGGATTCCTTTTCAAAACTATTCTGAGATTTTATTAAATTCATCTGGAAATATTAACCGGATATATTTAGAGCTGGATAATTTTAAATTGGAGTAGGTAAGTAGATACTATGGAATATTTGTAGATTAGTTTCATCTTTTCTGGGAATACCTACGTCAATCAAATAAACTTTCCGTCTTGATAATTTATGGTTTTCAATCAGAAATTTATTAGGCCTGTGTTACAAAACATTCGCCGTAACAGTTTTTCATACTCTATTAATAGAAACCTATATTTTAGAGTAGCGAAAACAGATAATGGGTCATTTCCTCAATTAATTATAAAGCTAGCGCATTGCCAAGCACTAACTTTCATGGTGACCTTTTATGTTTATTTTGGGCAGCGCATCGCGAACAGTTCGGGTTGAAAGCTAGTAGCAGTAGCGGTAACGATCAGACGGTTCTATCTCTGACCCACTTGTACTTCACACGTCTATGAACCCAAGGTGAAGACAATAGTGTTATTTGGGCAGTACGTTTTTAAACTAGTCGAACTTTATAAATATTTGTAGACGAAATCTCTTGGTGCTAAACTCGGCCAAACTGTTGGTGCTTATGTGATAAATATTTTCGGTGTCATAAGCATGATTTTCTTGTAGCTGTTTCTTTTTAGATAATTATTTATGCAATAACTAAGCTACATCATATCATAGCCCATTTTCTTCTACATGTAAATAGGTCAAGGTTAGGAAACTTTCCAAGATAATTGCGTTTGCGCAGAAGTAGTGGGGAGAACCGCGAAAATGGCTTTGACTGACGAATTTGCCTACTATTTTGTTCCTTATTAATTATCTAGCATACTTATAGAAAAAGTATATCCTAGGCTTCTAAGCAGTAGTATAAAAATAAGTATACTTATGCTTTACCTTTCGCACGCGTTCAGCTAGCGAGTCGTTCTTGCTTATAGTAATGGGTGCCTGCGCCGGCGCTGGCGACGGCGGAGGAGAAGGCGACGGTCGTCGCAGCGTCACCGTATCTGCGTAATAAACATAACATTAATTATGACAAATTAGTGAGACTGCAGTGAGTTTTCCGGAAGAATCCTAAATGTAATTTTTCTCTGGTGTAGAGGTACGACTGATCAGCCCATCTTGACTTCAATCCCCGAGTGGAGAAAATTATTATTGGATTATTCCATCAGTAGAGCGAGTCTCGATTTGAGTCGGTTTATTATGTGACCCCTCCTATGACATGGAACTGATAATATAACTGGCGCAATGTGATGTCCAACCTGCGCAGGTGCCGGGACCAATGAACTGCAACACAGAGAGAATGAAACCTAGGAGTCAGAATATCACCGACTGGTTCAAAATCAAACTCAGACTGAGAAACAGCACTTTTTCAATATCAAAATTACGTGAGACAGTCTCCAAAACGCCCGACCTTCACTACTTCCTAGTGTTGGGAGCTGGGAAGAAGTGGCGCATAAACTCCCCAGCAAGCAAGATTATATGTATATACCTGAAGTATGATTCTGCCCCGTATCTAAGGACGGCAGTGGCCCCGTGAGCCTTCTCTTGGGCAGCCTCAGACTAAAGGTGACAGCGTTCGTGCTATCGGACTCGTTGGCCCCCAGGTCCGGCGTCGACGTCCACGATGCACTGTTTCTCGTGAACCCTGGACACAGACCATGGATTTTAAAGATTTGATCTTTTTGATCCTCTTATCCTGCCCTCTGAGCCATAAAACATACTGCCAAAGTGACCTCCGCACTGCCACCGTCGACCCTGTGGAAGTGTCGAGGTTTTGGGGCAAAAATATTTAATGAAATGAAGAAGACTATTTTGATATAAGTCTTCTTACCGTATCGATGCCAATTTAAATTAATTTGGCCCAAAATTTAGTTACGTGTTTAGCGCCATTAGTAGCGTCTATACCTAAGCTCTTTTTGATATTTACATCGGGACGGTCACCTCAATAGGTGTGTCCTCACTTGTACACCTTCATCTTCATATCTCGTCTTCAACTTTCAAATAATGCTTTTGCTAAAGCCTATGCCTCATTTGAAATGTCAGCTTTTATTAGCCGAATCGGCGTACCTAGGTAAGTACCTATTACTACGTGCTTTGAAAGTAGGGTATGTCGGTACAATAACTTAGACAGGTTAACGCGAATTACCAATTTCTGAATTGTAGTTTTACCTGAAAGCTGCGAAACAGAATTAGTAGGTGTGTGTTAATATATCTAACAGACAAAGAAATAGGTGGCAACGTCATCATCATCTGCCTAGCCCTTTCCCAACTATGTTGGGGTCGGCATCCAGTCTAACCGGATGCAGCTGAAATGGGTAGCAACCACAGACTTATATTGGCTAGACGACGCAAGTGTATGTACTTCGCGTGTAAAAAGGGAGTAAAATTTACTTCCTTTATGGCCATATCCATTCAGTCCGCGCTCGAACGTTCTTGATGCCAGACGTCAAACAAAAACTGAAAAATGCCAAATTGTGCGGTATTGAGATGTAAAAACTACACAAAAAAAGTGGGACGAGATAATGGAAACATTTCCTTTCATCGGTAAGTCATTTTGTTATTAAATTATGTGTTATTTATTGCAAAATCAATTATTTTGTGTTCATCGTGGTCGTACAATGAACATTATGCAACTGAGTGTGTATCGAATAATTCATGATACATTGCCGTTTTTAGTTACAAGGTAGTATATAGGACTTGTCTGTTAAAACACGCAATGAAAATCAAAATGATCGATATTTTCACTTATCGCTCAGCTTCGTGGTACAGTAGCTATTCTCATTTTTCTGTCAAATAAAGCAAATAGTGTTGTACACACAGTTTGTTCTCGATTCTAATCGATTTTGGAAACAGAGGAATGATAATGTTTGCGTTGGGTATTTTGTGACATGTATTTTTTTTTACTGCAATGTTTCAATTTAGTGATTTGGTTTAGAATATTATTAATTATATTTACAGATTTCCAAGTGATCCCAAAGTTAAATTATCACTGTTATCTTGCAAAAATCGATTAGTAGGTACTCGTTTCATTCTAAATGTAACGGGTCAGAAAATGTGGACGACTTGACGCTGATATTAGGATTATTTAATAGTTAATTTCGTGTTACAGGACATTCACCAGCCGTCTACGTCAAATGAGGATACATCGTGTAACTTGAAGAGCGGCGAACTTAAACAATAACATGCAAGCGGAGGGGTGCGCGCACGCGACCTCTCGATCCAAAGAGTACTGGCGGACGAGCGAGGCGAAAAGCGGATCGTTTTGAATCGTTTACTCGCGGACAGGGAGTTCCCATCACTAAATCGCTCATGTGACGTCACAGTAGGTAGAAAAATAATGGCACGCTTGGTTTCTATACAGACGATGAGACTTGCGTTATCTAGTCAATATAAGTCTGTGGTAGCAACGTATTAAATGAATATCTAAAATTATATCTCCTTGACATTCAGAGTGTGAAATGTAACGAATTTAGGTAATAAACACGCTAATAATTTACAAGATCGCCGTTAATAAAAATCATCTGAATTTATTGCTATCTGCACTAATAAAAGTAGTTTTATAGCATCCAATAGGTACATTGTTATTTGATGGTTGTGAGAGCAAAAATATTTACCGTTTGAAATACTGGCTTGTTAGATGCTGCATGAAAGATAGTAAATAAATGAGTCATTTACAACGATCCAGATTATCAAAACTATACTCATGAATAAAAGAACTGTTCTACCTAACGTCTCAAATTTATAGATGTTTTTCAAGTCCATTCTTTGGATATTGTAATTTTGCAACGACGCAATGCAACTGGCTAAAAACTGCTTAAAGTCTCAAGGTAGTCTACCCTAATGCCAAGTTACATGCAAATTAGTTCAGCCGTAAAAGCGTGATAGAGTAACAAACATACAAACATTCAGTTATTATAAATAGTGGGATTTCTCACATGCATGTTAAGTAAAAGGTTAAATTATGTAGATAGCGACTATCAAAATGCATATGTGGGCGTGAGACGTTTAAATTAGGATCCACAATGTATGACTAATACAGGTGTATCATTATGGACTTGGCTCGCGTTCGCAGATGTGTCTGGATTGATATTTTCTTGTTGTAGGTATTAACAAACAAAAGAGAAGGTCGACAGACGGATATTCTATGCTTACATTCCTGCATTAGAATAGAATACACTTTATTATGTACACCATATGTGTCAGTCCAAGCGAAAAGGGTCCAGTGCGCGGCATTTAGTTTCCGAGATATAAGAGGTTTTGTAAAGTTGGGTATAAAAATTGCATTTCGCGATTTTAATTGGTTATAAATAAATGCTCAATTATCTACAATTTCATATAGTAAATGACTATATACGATGTTTCTAAGTACCAGAAACTTTATGAAAAAAGTTTACTAAAAAGGTACCAGTGGGTGGCATGTCGATATTCTGGGAATAAAATACGTTTCAATACCCCGTACTGATCACTTCTAATAATTTAATTATATTTTAAGATTAAAATGTTGAAACTACGTGTAAAAGGTCCCTTAAAGCGGGGAACTCCCTGCTACTATGCAACTACTAAGGGGATTTACTTTGCTTCACTTCGACATAGCGGGGATTTCCCTGATCGTTTTTTGCTACCTACGTGTCCTATAAATAGATCTGCCTGTGATGCAATAATTTATTTGTCATTTGACACCGGAAAGGAAACAATATCCGACAGTCTTTGTGTAAATATAGCAGTTTTTATTATCTTAGCTGTTTTAAATTGAGTGAGTGAAAAGTGCGCATAAAAATGAATAAAGGTAAGTCTTTACGTTGTCTATTATATCTACTAATACTATGTTTGTTGTTACGTGTTGTGTTATGTATCGAATAAGCTCCAAAAGTACTGAACCGATTTTGAAAATTCTTTCTCCAATACAAAGCTGCATTATTCAGTCATAGGCTATAATATTATTAACGTTATTACGCTTAGCGGGGCCGAGGTCGAAAAGCTAGTTCTATAAACCGGGGTATCGGAATGTTACGGAGTTCTTGTGTGTATCTACAGCTGTTACCTACTTTTCATATTTAGACCTCGACAGGGGCGAAGCCTCCTACAGACAGCAGTCGTCTTTAAATTCGATTTTTTATGGATTTTAGAGATTTAGAGATTTATGGATTAAGCGTAGATTACGTTACGTTCCTACTTATTTATTACATTTTAAAAGAGAGCAGCTTTAATCATAATAATTCGGCTGCATCCACATAGACTGAAAACTGACCGCGACAAAGTTGATAGGCTAATGAATCTCAATTAGTCATAATTTCATCCCATTTATACTAAATTCAAATTTGTTTTTAGGTAACATAATTATTGAAGATTCAACCGAAGGTTCCAGCTCTAGTGATGAATCTAAGCATTCTGATGGACCTGTACCACTTTCTATGGAGGTGGAAGTAAACACACTACCTGTTTTGGCCTCGACCGCAACAACGCCGGATTTACCAACAGAAGAAGAAACCGTTGCACCTTATTCAGGTACTTACAACTTAGAAAATAATTTCACAGAGTCGACATCTGAGATGGATGAAACGGATCAGTATTATGAAAAAAGCACTAATACAGAAGCAATCAGTGAAGATGAAATACATGAGTGTTATGATTTTGCTAAAATAGTTAGCCGAGCCTTGTGTAAAATCAAAAAAGATCGACGTGATCATTGTATGCATGCAATAGTACATATTCTATGTTCTCTATGTTCTCTATGTTATGGGTTTGGTTTCCGCACTTAGTCCTTCAGGTGGACCATTGTGCGTGGGCCATGGCGGCCGTCGGTGGTTATTCCAACCAGCCCACCTCCCTCCAGAAGCTTATTAGATCTCCTGGTCTGTCGAGAACATCTGTGTAGGATCCGGGTGTCCCGAGGGTTGCTAATCTAATCTGGGCGACGCCTGTGCACTCAAAGAGCACATGCATGAATAGTACATATTTAGAGTCCTTGCTGTAGTCATAAAGAATAGTACATATTCTTTATGACTACAGCAAGGACTCTAATACCAATTAAGAAGTTGTGTTAGGTACCTATGTCATAGACATAGTATGAAAAAATGACCTGTGTAGTATGTATATTTCAACTATTTGTTTTCAGAGTTTAGCTATTCAGCGTCTGTAGAACATGAAGACTATGAAAATTTTAATTTAGAGTTCAAAAGTCAACGGGGTACAGAATTATCGTGTGACATCGAATTTAGTGCTTGTGAGCCGCTCGAAGAGCGGCAAATTGGTAATATTTTACTAGATGATGATCCTTTAATTCTAGACGATGTAACTCAGGCCTCATTCTTAGATACTGGCTGTGGATGTAATAATAATTGTGTGTCCAAATTTCAAAAAGATGTAATATTAAGTAGTAGGTTAGATTGTATCGAATTAAATTCACGTTGTAATGAAGGAGTCAATCATCATCACTTGGTCTTGAAAGGAGCTTTAAATGCTCTCTTACGTACAAGTGAAAATACATTACATTCAAAAAACAGAAACTTGCAACGAAAAGAATACACGGTAAAGTATTTCTTTCGAGGTGTTTCAGTATGCAAGATTTTTTTCCAATATGTATATGCCACTGGTTTGAAAAGGTTAAAAAATGTAAAAAAGAACTTTCTGGACAGCGGTGTTGCTCCAAAGGTCCACGGGTCACGTAAACGACCTTACAATTGTATTAATTTGCAAACTAGATCAGACGCAATCACTTTTATAAGACAGTTTGCTAATGAAAACGGTTTAGTATTGCCGGGCCGATTACCAGGCCACCAATTTAAATCTGATTTAATAATTTTACCTTGTAGTATGTCTAAAGCGTATGTGTACAACAAATATTTGGAAACTATAGCTTTACTCGATAAAACTCCTATTAGTAGAAGTAGTTGGTATGATCTTTGGGAAGATTTTTGTCCATATGTCGTTATACAGAAACCGAAAACAGATCTATGTGCAACTTGTCAGAAAAACGTGACCACGTTGGGACGAATGGGTGGTTTAGATGAAAAGGAAAAAATACAGCTTGTAGAAAAGTCGAGGCAGCACCTTGATTTAGTGCAAAATGAACGAAAATATTATAACAATGTAATCAAAGTTGCGACTGATTCAATAACGGACTCTACTCTTATTCTTGGACCTCATGAACCATGTTCTTATGATGGCGTCATGCATTACTCTTTTGATTTTGCCCAACAGGTGCATTTGCCGCACAGTTCACAACAAATTGGGCCACTGTATTTCTTGACAGGATTTAAAGTCAGTTTATTTGGTGTTGCTGCAGAGCCTTTGAGAAAGTTCGTTTTGTACGTAATTCCTGAACCCTGTGCTACTGGGAAAGGAGCTAATGTAATAATTTCAATGCTACATCATTTTTTCGAAAATTTTGGTATAGGCGAAAAAGATGTTGTTTGTCATGCAGATAATTGTGCTGGACAAAATAAAAATAACTATGTCATGCAATATGCAACATGGCGAGTTTTAACAGGCAGACACCGAAGTTTCCGTATATCTTTCCTTCCCGTGGGTCATACGAAGTTTGCACCCGACATGTATTTCGGTCTATTCAAAAAAAGTTTTAGAAAATGGGAATGCAATAACTTAAAGGATATTCTTGCAGCTGCTGTTCAAGCTTGTCCGAAAACAAAATCTATAGTAGCTGTTCTAACTGGTGATGAGAAAGGAGAAACTTTTGTGAAAACTTACGACTGGGCCAATTTTTTTCAACCTGATTGTGTAACTATTAACCAACTTCTGCATTTTAGTCATTTTGAAACAAATGAAGATAATAGAGGGCACATGTTATGTTACAAAAAATATACTGACAGTCAACCAACTGTATCAAAGGTTTTGAACCCGAATAAAGTATACGGTTTTCCTTTAGAAAAATCCCCTGCAGGCATGACGTACGAAAGAAAATCGTATCTTTATAATAAGATTCGTGAATTTGTACGTGAAGAATCTAAAGACATTTTATGCCCGAAACCCATTCCAAATGTTGATGTTGACCACAACTCTGTCCCAACAACATCTGTCGAGTACTCTTTTCAGAAACCATCAATTGAAAAGAGTATTCGACAAAAACCAACATGTTCGTACTGCAAACAGGTTGGTCATAGGAATCAGGTGCGAGGAGGAATTTATTTTTGTCCAAAACGTAAGTTGGAGTCCCAAATAGAATAAGTTTTATTTTTATGTTTGTATTGGCTTTTTTCAAATATTATTGCAACAGAATAATGATTATTTTAGCCACTGGTACCTTTTATGACATTACATAAAAGGTACCAGTGGCTAAAATAATCATTATTCTGTTGCAGTAATGTTTGAAAAAAGCCTGTCTTGTTATTTTGTTAGTTCCTAAATAGAGTAAGAATACTTAATTTTAGTTTTTTATTGTTAATTACTATCGCAATAACTAACTTTTTATTAAATATCGGCAAGTGGACCTTTTTTACTAGACTGTGTATCCTTCTTTTATTTTGATAATAATTGTTTTAGTTTTGATGTCAAAAGTATAATTATAAGTTGATTCTATGGAAAACATATCAATCTACAATAATGAATAAAAATCTACGTAACAAGCAAGTAAAAGTGTGTTTTTTTTTCACTCAAACTTTCAAAATGCTTTTTCTCAAATCAAGCTTTTTCAGAATTTCAACTTCAAATGTCTGATAAAAAAAAACGTGTGCTACTTTTTGATTATTTTTTCAATCCATACTATCAATTGACTATTCTAGATACCGAATCCAGTCTTAACTCAATACCCCACTACTGGACCCTTTATGCCTGGACTGACACATATAAATTACTGACATAAACATAGAAATGCATGCATTTGATTGTACTATTATATAGGTTAGTGAATATATGGTAATGATGGCATGGTTAGGTAAGTAGGTTAAAGATATGAGGTTGTCTATGAGATCTATGTAAGACTAGCTTCTGCCCGCGGCTTCGCCCGCGTGGATGTCGGAAATTATCCCACGGGAACGTGTTAACAGGATAAAATGTATGTGCACCAGGATGCCATCTATCTCGCGGGCCCTTTGTGGCTAATTACAATAGGAAACTAATTGTGTCTCATTAATGGTGATTAAGAGGGTACCTATATGATATCTTTACCTAAGTACCTACCTAATTAAAAAAATAAATAAACTCAATAACAGAAAATAAAATACCTACCTACCTAAATAAACCTATTTATGACGATAACTAATCTAAACTCAATCATCATCTGCCTAGCCTTTTCCCAACTATGTTCAGGGCCGGCTTCCAGTCTAACCGGATGCAGCTGAATACCAGTATTTTACATGGAGCGACTGCCTATCTGACCTCCACAACCCAGTTATTGGGTAATACGATACCCTTGGTACGACTGGTTGTCAGACTTTCGGGCTTCTGACTACCCGTAACAACTGTCAAAGATCCACGAATGACAGCCGGGACCAACGGCTTAACGTGCTTTCCGAGGCACGGAGGTGTCTCGGTATGTAAAGATGGTCACCCATCCACAGACCGACCGCGGCAAGCGTAGCTTAACCTGACCGATCGACCTGTGCGGCTGTTATTATTTAGCCACGGGCCCCTCAATCTAAACTCAATAAATAAGCAAAATCTCTAAAAACTAATATCTATACGAATGACTATCCTACCTAACAGTATTATAAAATAACCTACGGTCACTACGTACACTATCAAATATACTACCTATACTTTAAAATTAAAATCTATACCTACGACTTATATAAAAATAAACCTAAATAACTCTAAAAAGTAAAAGGAATAAAAATGAACTCCACTGCGTGTGACCTAACCTACCACAAACTTATTATTTGCGGTTGGTACAGTAATCGGATCTAGGGATCGAACCGCAAAATTAAGTTTGTTTTTTATTGTATATTAAAACTCCAGTCATATCAGTTTAAACTTTGCGAAAAAGGAAATCAAAATAACCCATAAAGATACATAATATTTTTTTTTTAAATAAATAGAAGTAAGAAGATGATTTTTTTAAACTTTGCGAAAATTATGAAAACTTTATAACACTACAGATCATGGATGTGATGTAAATAGTTATATTATGACTTGATTTTTGATTTTGTAAACTTATTCCTGCACGTGCACGGCCTTGGTGACGCCCACTTCGCAACGGGCCGTGCAGCAGAAATCGTAATATTTTAACTTAACTTCAAACTAAACGTCCGATTTTAATCATTCAAAGACCAAATATTATCT
Source organism: Apamea anceps (assembly GCA_951799955.1). Taxonomy (NCBI): domain Eukaryota; kingdom Metazoa; phylum Arthropoda; class Insecta; order Lepidoptera; family Noctuidae; genus Apamea; species Apamea anceps. Next base: position 9,777,874 of record OX637501.1, read on the forward strand.
ACATAAACAGTACTTACTGATGAAATAATTTATTTTGATAAGGATTAATAGCATGAGTAAAATAAATGCGTTTAAATGTACAAAAAAAATTCAAGATTTTTAAATTAAAAAATGGTTGTTGTGCCTCACTCGACATAGATAGGTATAGTGTGTCGCGGACTTTTTTGTAGATATTTATAAGATCTACAATTAATTTGAACATTTTATGGTTCTATCTTTTATAGGTTAGGCAGCGTACGCAAAATAAGTAACTTTTCTGGTTGATTTTTTACACCTTGTGTCCGAAAAACCCAAATATCTTACGGAACCCTATTTTTTTCCAAAATAAAATTTAGCCTATGTTACTCGTGGATAATGTAGCTTTCGAATGGTGAAAGAATTTTTTAAATCGGTTTAGTAGCTTTTGAGCCTATTCATTACAAACAAACAAACAAACAAACAAAGTTTTCCTCTTTATAATATTATTATTAGTATATTAGTATTAGTATTAGTATTAGTATTAGTATAGAGTATAGAAGTATAGATAAATGATATGGTAGGGAGTCTCTCTATTATATTGAGCTGAAGAGTTTGTTTTTTTGAACGCGCTAATCTCTGGAACTACCAGTCGGATTAGATAAATCCTTTTTGCATTTGATAGCCCAATTCTTGAGAAAGGTTAAAGGCTATTTAAAATCATGCTACGACTCTTAGGAGTCGAGTAAAAAGAAAAAAAAGACGGAAAGAACGCCAAGCGAAAGCGAAGTAATAGGAGGAGGACATAGCTATAGGATATATTTTATGTTAAAACGAGAAATTTCACGCGGACCAAGTTGTGCGCAGAAGCTAGTAGGAGATAGGACCCGGATGGTCTGCAACTCTGTTAACACGCTCAGCGCCATGTGCATCTTTTGCGATACACACTGTCTAAACACTTGTGTATCCTTTTTGATACACAAGCACCATTCCAGTCTAAGCGCCGTGTACCTATCGCTAACGCGCACACTTTCCATACATTTTGTATAAAAAAATGTTGCCCAGGCCTAGGGAATTTTCCTGGTATAGTGGTATTGGCATATGGGGCTTGGCGTTGAGCGTGTTAAAAGCTTATAGGTTTGGACCTTATGAAATGCATTAGGTGTGTGTCAGTCCTCTAGATTAGGTACCTACCAGTGTTGGTAACAAACAGGAAAAAAATGCACGACCTCGTAAATCCACCTATTATCTAGGTGCTCGAATAGGTCATTCATCATCTATGTTATTAGATGCGCTAGCGAACAATAGTAATTTAGGCAGAGCTACTATTATTATGTGTGTTATTTAGTGCTTAGGTACTGTTACCATTCGCCTGGTTCTAATCATTTGTAGCTATTGTTATGCGGAAGGAAACCGCAAGCTGACATTGTTTGAGTTAAGTTTAATAATACCTATAGGTATGTTCTGTGGTTTTAACGTACACTTTCTTGGGAATTAAAGTCTTCTACACATAAGCAGTCGCATTCGATATTTTGATCTAAAAGGTAGTTCGAATTAACATGATGAACAGTAGATGGAGGATTTCGTTAGTCAAGATTTAAGTTAAACATTGTTCGTTAGTGTTACAAATCCCTCTCTAACTCTGTCTGTCTGTTACCTTTACACGCCTTAACGGCTGAACAGATTTGTATGAAATTGGCATACGGACAGACCATGACCTAGGTTAAAACTTAGGATACTTTTTTTTATGCCGGTTATACGTTCCCGTGAGATAATTTTCGGCCTCCACATGGGCAAAAGAATATGAAGGAAAAGGAGAGAGGAGCAGCTTACCCGTGGAGAAGGCGTCTTTCTTGGCAGGGTCGATGGTGCTAAGGTTGGTACTGGACGCCCAGCCTCGCCCCACCTTCTCCGCTTCCACGCCATTGTCTTCATCACGACTTCTGTATACAACAAAGTAAGTATTTATAACACAAACAATAAAAATACTTCTTATTATTAGTCGAGAGCAACACATTCATTATTTTAATTTTAGCTGTTGACGTACTACTGCTGGGCCTCCCTACTCTCTCTTTCCAGAGCTGCCATCGACCAATCTATTTTTTTAAATATTTCTTTAGAATGAACACATGGTGAGCAAAAATGTTTCCGATACATGGCCTGTGCCGTTGTGGTGACGAGGATTATATTGTTTGACAAAACGACCACCTCGGCAACCATTTAGGTATCAGGAAAAAATCTGGGACTACCAACCAAAAATTGAAGCAAACCTTCAATTTCCAATAATGTAATTTAGTGTGTGTTGCTTCTTGGGTCAGCCTTGATTGACGTACGTACTACATAGGTACATGATAGGTAGGTAGGTTTCTGCCTAATGGTAAACACGAAAATGAAACAAGTCGTATCTACGTGAAAATGAAAGATGAGATTACATGTGTTTGATCTCCAAAACAGAGCCAAATCAACGCATTACATTTTACAGGAATATCAAAGAGATGTTTATTTGCTACACAATTCCTATTTTGTTTGTAAATGTTGACAAACTAAGCACTGTGTTCAGAGCATGCGTAGACAGATGTGCATGATATAAGCTTTTAAATTCAGTCTAAATATTTGGGATTTTACGTCCTATTCTATATTATTTACGACTTCAATCAATCTGCTTTTACGTAAGTACCTACTAGTATCTTCGTATATGCACCGGTATGGCTAACAGCTCATATAGATATCAAATTGAAAGCTTTTAGCAGTTATGGACTTATGAATCATCCTATTGATATTGAGTGCGGACTCACAACATCCTTTTCGTTGCACTTTGCCACAATACGCTTAGACTGGAGTGATTTGTGTAGTTAGTTCCCATGCATTACAAGGATTTGATCATGAACTGTACGTAATAGATGTAGGTAGGTATGTAATATGTACTTAATTCACACTATAGAGATGAAGATGCGATACGAATATATCTGTGGTACTTTTAAAGCCAGTTACACAAAAAACTTTGTGAAAACCGCTTGCGCTGGTTCGGACATGTGATGAGGCGAGAGAAGATGATGACCCTATGACTAAATGAGGCATGAATATAGAAGAGGGAAAAAGAGACCACCGACGACCACCAGTAACTTAGATACGAACAATAAAAATGTTATGATAACGAGCAACACAACAAAAGAGGCACCCCACCCACAACCGTACGGTTTGACGCAAAGTACTAGGAGGGCTGACCCTAAATAAATTGGGATAGTAGCCAGGAGAAAGAAGAAGAAGACTAGATGTAGGTATGTATAGTGGCAGAACGTACGTACACACGAAGGCGGCATGCGTCAAACTTCAGCAACCGGGCGCAGTACAAACAATCCACAAAAACGCTCAGGAATTTGGAATTGTGCCATCTTTTTTGTTAAATGTTAGAAAGAATCAACTAGGGACAGGTAGTAAAGTAGACCGGCCAAAACGAACTATACCTACTTGTTATAGGTCAGGGTTACCTCATGTTCCGTGACACTCTGACTGATCACTACCGATTCTTATAGTATAGCAATAAGTTAGACGATATTGCAACTTACATAAATTAATTTTTATTACTTGCCAATACGGGTATTGACATTATTCGACAAATTGCTATAAGGCAATCAAATAGCCACCATAAAATTAGTGGGCAGTAAAATAACAAAGCGGAAATTACGAGCGTGCATTCGCTGTAAAGTGAACATAACTTGGGATTATCTTGAGGTACACATGTTACCAGATTTATGAACCATAGAAAGATGTTGCAATATAAAGGCAACAACTAGCACCATAGATAGAAGGATTATGCATTAAAAAGGTAAAACATTGCTGTCACTGTTCATGTTTGATCCACCATCAGACTTCAATTCTGATGGAACGAAAGAAAGATCGCTTATTGGCCGGAATATGAGAATTTGTCTGTGGTTCAAAAGTTATAAATGTAGCTTTGCGAGGAGGAGCTAATCCTGGCACACATAAGGTTAAGTTATTTCCATCCATCGAATCCAGATCGATGGTCAATCGATCAACTTTCTGGTTGTTCGACCAGTCGAGAAGAGCAACTCAGCACATCAGTTAGGTAATCTACTTTAGCTTTCAATAACCTACAATTTATTTGCCCTCATCAGAACCCTATTTAATGGCAAATTATGGCACCGATTGTAACAGTTATATGTAGGTACTTTCTTAGTTACCCTTCCTGTCTTCTTGTTCGGGCCTGCCTGGGTAGGTAATGGTTTGGCACCCCGTTTGGCCAACCTAGGTAGTTGGTCAAAGGAGTAACTATCCCAATAGAAAACTTTTTAATTTGTACAAGCGGGTATTGATCTTATTAACTACTCTCAGCTAAGTGATGCTGTTTCACACGTCCACTACGTTAACTACTGCTAACTGAACTAATAATTATTACTGTATAAATCTGTTTACCTATGTCAGGTCAATGTCAATATTTTATACCCAACGATGTCACTACGAAGGGATTATAGCCATGTTTATTGGATTTGCTTGCGGGTCATTATCAAAATGTTCTTTATAGCCATTGACTTTAGGCCCGGGAAGACGTGAATAAGATGGCATAGCCCTCTTTGATAACAAGAACTTATAACGATCACCAAACCTTTCAACAAGTTGGCAACATCACGGATGTTCCTTGTATCCATCTAGTCCTGATGCATGTCCACCCACTAGAACTTACGAGTTGAAATGATAGACTTAAACGTAGGAAGGACTAGTGTCCTTCCTACGTAACCTGCGCACACCGGAAAAGGGACATTGTCCAGTTTCCACTAGGAAACTGGACAATGTCCCTTTTGGGTACTACTCCTTAGAATATAATTTAAATTTTCTTTGACATTCCGTCAATTCGGTTCTATGATGATACTTGGGGCTAAGTATTGCCAGGACAGGGGGCTTACCACCAGCTCTTATATCAGGGCAGAAGTTGAACTGCACTGCTTTTTTGTACTTAGTCATAGAACAAAAAAGCAGTGCAACTTCTACCCTGCTATAAGAGCTGGTGGTAAGCCCCCAGTTATAATACTAAATACTACAGGGTGTTGGTAAGAGAGGTGGTACACTGACCGTGACGACGGCGTGTTCCAAGAGGAGAGGCTGGGCGTGGACACCGTGAAGTCGTCCTCCTTCTTGCGCACGCCGCCGTGCTCCTTGTAGTCGCGGAAGCAACGCTTGCAGCGCGTGGGCCAGCGCACCTGCGGGTGGAACCCCAGCGGGCAGAGCGGGTCGCCCTTCGCCAAAGGGTACAAGTGATGCATTCTCACACTATCACACTCAAATGCACTTTACAAATGTCAAAGATTTCACCTAAATGCCGCTAACTAAAACAATTCCGTCACATTCCTCCTCTCATACGCAGGCAATGCCACCACTCGCAACACAGCATCACCCGAGGGAACTAGGAATAACCACATACACACGCAAATGTTTATGGAATGAACTTTACGATTTTACTCTATAAATAATAATTTATTTAACCAGCAACGTGTTCAGGCGCTCGTACGTCTGCACCCAACAGTGGCAATAAAAATATCTCGCTGCTAGCACTGAACCGGGCGACCTAAATCGGCTGCTCTGAACTCGCTACTAATTCTCAGACTTTCTAGGCGCGTAAACACAAACGCGATTTATCAGTAAGAGTATTTTCTGCGTACGCCTCGCGGCGCAAGCTCCGTGGTAGTTAGTTTTGTAAAGGACCGCGTTCGTGGAGTAGCTCGTTCGTGAGCAGCTTCGGTCATGTAATACGCAATAGACAGGAGTCGGCGAGTGCGTGCGGTGGCAGGCGGCGGGCGGGCCGGCGCGCCGGGGACTGGCGGCGGCCGGGCACGGAGCCAACGCAGCGCGCACGCCGCTGCGCCACTTATGTTCTATTACACCACACACCGCTGAACCACTGCCCGCCTGTTGACCGTCTATAAAAATAAAACAGACTTGCTAATAAAACGCGTCAGGGAATATCTCCTCGCACCGCAGCCGGACGCGAGCGTGTCGCACCGAACTGCATAATCTGCGCCGGCGCATCTGGGATCAGACGACGTACCTAGACATGACAAGAAATACACATCCGTGTAGTGGTTTTTAAATTCGAGTAGATAAAAAACATATTCTGTGAGTTGTGTGCAAAAGCTACCCGTTTACGCCACAGGAAATTCGCGTTACAGATATAACAGTCAAAGAGTCAATAATAACTTTATGAATGGGTGTTGACGTCAAAGCGAGTATTTTTCATTGCGTAGGTAGGTATATACTTGTCCATACATCTCAAAGTCAGCCACGTAAATGTAAATAAAAGGCAGCTCATTATAGTAAAACTTTAATAAATCTGACAGAAAAAATAGCTGTAATATGTATGAAGTATTTAGGGATTAGGGTTTTAAATCTATGTTATCGTAATCTAAACTTAAAGTCTATGATCTATTCACATAATATACACTTTGAGACGTTAAATAAATTCGTTATGATTATGCTGTCATTGTGCTTGCGACGATATCGTTTGGAAGTTAATATTATAACTTTGAACACAGTGGTGACGATATAGTATAGTTACGGTTTATCCCTGTTATCTCATGATTATGTAGGTACTAGATATAAAAATTTGCTTAAAAATAAATTTATTTCTTAAGAAGGTCATAAACCATTTACATACTGGCTCGTTTAGACCTCGTTCTCAAATTTTCGACGAGAGAAACTTAAATACAATGATATGTTATGTTAGAATTATTGGTTATTCTTATGTACTTTGAGCATAGTTAGCAGAAGTCTCCTTGGTTGAGTGGTTCGTCTTCCTTTTTGTCATACACCAGTGTTTTGTATGTGACCTCTTCGAAGTGGAGAGCGTTCAAACCCTTGGGTTCTGCGACCTTGATTTTGACATCACCGGGGTAGAGGATCTCGCCCTTGTTCTTAGTGCAGCCCATCACGAGGGATTTCTGAAGTTTGTCGATGCACGGGATCTCTGTAAAGAAAATGGATAACCGTTAAGATTTGTTATTAAGTTAAGACTTTTTTGTTTTGGTGGTAGTTAGTAATTCCTACTAAATAATCCGCCTATAATGTTTACTGCTGGGACTCTGGCCTCCTCTTTGTGAGAGGAAGTGGGCAGTATCGTATCCACCACGCGAGCCAGTTGGTGGATGTCACATGTTTTCGATTTTTTGTTTTTAGGGCCTGCCAGTTTCCTCACCGTTTATTTCGTAATAGCTTATGATAATGTGATATGTACCCGTATAGCAACGCGTATCGTTTTTATCAGTGTTTAGCTGCATTTTTTATTTGGTTGTTGAAAAAAATATTCTGATTATTCATTAGTTTGAATTCTACTGTCCCAGACCAAGACACGTGCTGATCTTTCTAAATTAATAACTCCTAAAATCTCAATAACTACCTACTACTATGTATTTAAGTAACCTAAATTTTATTATGTATAGATAGCAAACTAGACTAAACCTTATTTTTTATTTTATTTTATTTTGTAAGGGAAAACGAACCGTAGTACCTACTTATATTAAAAATAAACAAAAATAATTTAACAAATATACTACCCACTACATTTTCCAAAGATTATAGTTTAAATTCATATCAGTCCCAGAGTAGGTACCATCATACATTCGCACACAGAACAAACTTTGTACCTATCTATCTATAATTATATTCTTACACGTACTTTATACCTATATTTTCATTTAAGAGTCAGTAGCTATAAAATGATTCGCATTTTCCTTATTTACCTACTTAGAGATAAATATTTGTTGAAGCTTCAGTAAATGTTACTGAAGCTTCAACAAATATTTATCTTTATATACAGGATAATTTTTTATTCAGTGCGTAAATTTTTACAGGGTGTTCTACCCATGAATATGAACAACATTCACTATGGGACCATCTCTGAAATCACGAAAAAAAAATCAGCAGATTCATACATTTTGGTCGAGTAGGTATTGAACTTTTATAAGAAACAGCTGATTTTTTTTTTGTGATTTCAGAGATGGTCCCATAGTGAAAGTTGTTCATATTCATGGGTAGAACACTCTGTGAAAATTTACGCACTGAATAAAAATTTATCCTGTATATTACTTTGTTGCTAGTAAATAACTCATGTTGTATGACGACCGACGAAAGACCTGCCACTTTATCGGCTATTCTCTATGATTATGAAATTGCGGTTGCCTAGTAATTATTTCGCAATACGCCGGCCAGTTTCTCAGGAACCAATAGATACTTTAGAAACATGCAGTTATTTTTTTTTATACAAATACATACCTATCTTTCCAACTGGTATAAACAGGCGTATTTAAACCACGGGGGTGTAAACCATGTGGGTTTAGTTTACTATAAAAATCCCGTTTGTTTTCCAAGTTCGTAAAAGTACGCCATGAGTGATGGTCAACTGCAAACACCTGTTTCTATGACTTTATGTTACCGACTATAACAAATGTAGTACTACTGTAAGTATACTATTTGTAATATCGCATAAAGTACCTACTCCAAGACGTACTCCAGTGCATTTATGGATCTACGGGGATACATGTCTAGCATAGAACGAAATGGACATAAATAATGCACAGCAGTGTGGTCCGAAGTACGAACCACGACACTACCTCATTACTCAGGTGCATCTAAATTGCGGTCGATCGATAACATCGACCATTGAAAACAATCTAGTGTGGTAGATCGTGGATGGCAATAAGGTTCAGACCTATCGAGGTCAGCAGATGTTATTTGACATCGATAATAATCGTTATTAATAGACCGATCATTGATTGATGCGATGAATATCAACCAACAGCAATAAGCTCGCCCCCAATTCATGGTTCTTAAATATAGCTGGCGAAATGGACCTGTACTATAGGTACACGTCTGCCTAACCCTTTGGCGAGTACAGGGAACTATTTGATATTTACACATACCCCCCATGTGTAAATATCAAATAGTTTACATCAACCAACCGGAGTCTAGTTACACATTCACAACGCCACCTTAAACTGTCAACTGAAGGTAGGTCTACACACCTGAAGTGACGACTTTCTTAATGGGCGTGCCGAGCGCGTTCTCAATGACGCGTACATCGCGCACCAACTGTTGGAACTCTGTAGGGGTGAGTGAGCACACGTGGTCGGTACCCTTCATGGTCTTCTCCAGGGTAATGTGCTTTTCCAACACCTGGGGAAAGAGAGAAAGGTAAGTGAAGTGAAAAACAGCACAGTTTGTTCTAAATCAGCATACTAATGATATTAAAGACGGGAAAGCGTTGAAGTGGAAAAAAAACAACATTGAATGACAACTGCTAATACTAAGATCATCATCATTTGCTTTTTCTCAACTAGGTTGGGGTCGGCTTCCAGTTTAACCGAATTCAGCTACTATTTATTTATTATTTACTAGCTGCGCTCCGCGGTTATACTCGCATAAGTCTCGATCTCGTAGGAAATCCAGGTCATGGTCTACCCATGTGCAAAATTCACACAAATATGTTCAGCCGTTTTAGCGTGAAAGCGTAACAAACAAATAAACATACAAAATATCAAATATTTTTATTATAATATTAGTTTAGACAAGGTGCCTATTAGATAAGCTGGATAGTTAGAAAAGGCTGTCTAGTTAAGCTGGGAATAAACTACATAATTTTTTCAGAAGTTTTTGCATAAAGTTACTTCTGCTGAAGAACCACTCCTGGTAATGACAGCCAGCGATTTAGAAAGGTCAATGTTGGTGAAACCTAGTAAAATTTAATGATCTGTGTGCGGCTGCGACGCGTCTGTTCTGTTCGACCCAGAACATCGCATTTCGTATTTTGTTTAATATCTATCGGTCAGGCTCTTGCCTACTCAAGTACAGCAGACAGACGCAATAAACAATGCAATATGGCACAACAATAGGCACTTTAATCAACAGACTAAATAAACTACTATCGACTACTTATACTATCGTAATTAGACTCTTCGCGTTGCACCAGAAACTGGTCTTATAGACAAAGAAATTTAAGTTTCCGAGCCAATAATGGCCACGAATGGAACACTCTACAGAGTGGCATGGATAACGATGCGCAAACTGAAACCATGAATCTAGGACATGATTCTGAAACCCCTGCGTTGAAATTTTACAGCCGATTTTATAAAAAAAAACTGCTGTTTTGTAGAAAACTGCAATACCTACACGGTCAAAATGTATGGAACAGTAATTTTTTTTACGACGGTAATAATTATTTTGGGTATCGACAACACCATAATAAACGATATCGCATGTACTGTTGGTATTTTCGACATCTTTTCGATAAATCACACTTTATTATCTAAACACGCTATCTATACAATGCTGTAATCTCACTGTCGGCGAGATAAACAGGACCGGCACATGAAGTACAAAAAAAATATACACAAACTCATGAAGAAAAAACATATTTTTCGTGTGAAATAGTTAACTTGAATCGTTAAATTATTTTAAGAGTTCTGTTTGGAAGTCATCGCCTTCAGGAACGTGGGATAAGGCTAGGTTATAAAAGTAGGTACATACCTTAGCTCCCAAAGCAACTGAAGCAAGCGCTACTGCAGTGCCAACCTCCTGCCCAGAGTATCCAACAGGGATATCAAAAGTGTTCATATAATCTTGGATCACAGTCAAGTTGCAGTCTTCATAAGGAACAGGGTATGCCGATATGCAGTGTAGCAGACAGAAGTTCTTATGGGTAGCCGATATTATGTCATAAATAGTTTTAACTGCAGACTTATCGACCATCCCCGTTGAGATGATGAGTGGGACCTTTTTAGACGCGGCATATTTTAAGAACAACAGGTTGTTGGAGTCTCCGGAGCCGATTTTGATGAATGGCGCCTTTATGTTGACTAAGAAGTCGAAGGAAACCTGAAATGTTATGAAAGTTTCAGTTGTCTTTTGTGATTTTGGTACTGGAAAGATGAGTAGTTCACTTTTGCCTGAACTGGCCAGATATTGATTTGTTGATAGTCTTAAAGATCATCATTATTTATGTGCACGTTACATTTCGTTAGGGATCTATGGATCGAAGAGTAATTCCTAAGGTGGGTATTTAAGATAAATACCCACTTTAGGAATTACTACCTTCCATATGCACTTTCCCATTATACATGAAGAGTTCAATGTTTAAAGCAATCAATGAACGACAAAAAATAATGTCTTGGCCAAATCAAAAATGCTAGCAATTAATCAAATAGTCGCGTCGTGGAAATGTCTTTCTGCCACTAATTAAATAGCATGAAGCGTGAAAGTGTTTCGTTCGGCCACATATTGCTAACACACATCAAATATTTAGTATAACTTCCATGCGAATCTGCAACTAATATGAGCGTGGCTATCAGTGATATAAATACATTTTGCATTGCGTCTAAATCTAGCTTCCAAGAAGATATTTTTTCGACGAGATTCGTAGCTGAGTGTTTAAAGAATATTGTGGCTAGTTGTCAATGAACTATTTCATTGGCTTAATTAGCTTCGTCCAGTATCACGCCGAGACTAATTAAAGTAGGTATGCAGAAAGATAACTTACCATGTCCATAGCCGAGGCTGTGCATAATATGCCTATTTCATGTGCATATTTGAACAGTTCCCTGTACTGACTCTCGGAGAATTCCAGATGCCTTTTATGATCACCATAAGTCTTGCCCCATGAATTGGGGTTATCGTACGGTCTCTCTAAGTATTTCTTTGTGAATTTCTCGTTGAGACAGGTCTTTTGAAACTTGACACAGTTGGCACCTGCATCCTGTAATGTCAATTAAGAAATATGTAGCAACTGTCTATAAGTAACACGAGATACATAAGTATCGTCTATGCATATTTACAGATTTTAAATACAATTTTATGATAGTGTAAATCTTATTATGCCGACTTGTTTTGATGACATCATCTGTACAAACAGATTACCAGGAAAGTTTTACAGAATACAGATATCACGATGTTTATGATGTAATCCAATGTTAAAAGTAGGATGCTAAGCTATGTAATTAAAAATACTTGTTACGAAACGATGAACCCGAGTGTGACTTAACGTGAGAGAGTGGGTAATCGTTAGATAAAACGTGTTAGACAGCACATGCATCCAAATGTGCCTATCTACACAGCACAACAGACATATAGGATCAATCAAGGTTTAGTATTCAGTATCTATTGTGTATTGTCGCAAAGCACTAACGCATACTTTTTACAAGTTTGAAGAGAATGTTGGTTCTCTTTGTTTTGTTTTGAACGTAAACAAAGCGAACCAATGTTTTCCTGCTACAGTGTATTGAAAGGTGGCTTACCTTAGCGGCTTTTATTAACTTTTTTGCTATTTCGATGTCGCCTTGATGGTTCTGTCCAACTTCCGCTATGATGAAGCAGGGATTGCTGCCGCCAACTTTGACGTTGTCGTTTATCCTCACTTCTACCATGTTCATTGTCACGCTCGTTCCATAAAAACAAACAAAGCGAACTGGCTTTCGGTTCCGACTGCGCGTAGGGCTCACACTGGCACTGCGCGAAGGTTTATCGACCTCTCGGCCAAGATCAAATCGGATAAATAAGGTCAATTCAATATAAAGCGAGCAGCTCGTTGCGCGGCGGCCGCTCGAGTGCGCGCGCCTGCGCCGCCGTCGCCGGCCCGCACCGCACCCACTCCGCATGATAATTGATAAAACCTGTAGGTATGTACGAATACGCTCATGACCACCGGCATGTCCTGGCCGAAGGCAAGAATACACAAACAGTATCTCAAAATATATTATTTATTGCTAATAAATTGCATTTCTCGAGACTTATACAAACAAAGGAATTAATTAATTAATTAAGTATATTTTATTATGTACATTAGCTGTCGAGTCTTTGTTTTCAATTTCAGAATGTTTACATTTACACTGATTGTAAATATTCATGGTCAAACATCGCACGAGGCCATTTTTGCGATATCATTGTGATTTTTTAACCTATCGCCGATTGCACGGTTAACTTTCGACTCGGTGGGTTTGCCGAGATAGTTGGAGATGTATCGCCCCGCCTCGATGAGTTTGACGAGATCGATGTGTGTGTTGAGTCCCAGGCCGTACAGGAAGTACACCAGGTCCTCTGTGGCGAGGTTGCCGCTCGCCCCGCGCGCGTACGGACACCCGCCCAGCCCCGCGATAGACGAGTCCACGGTTTTTATACCGAACTGCAAAAACAAGTTATCTTATGAGGCTTGTCTGATGACGTAACTTAAGTTATGCGGGTGTGTCCTGTAGCTAAGAAACTGGTCAACACCATATTATTTTTATTTACTTTTACACATGTATGCAGCTGTTCTAGATAGGAACTGATAATTTTTATCAGCGATAGTGGCAACGTCTTTGTGAGTGTATCACAAGCCTGAAGAGGTCTGATATGTAAAAAAGATTGTAAAAGTGTTATTATTTATATAACCGATGAACATTAATAAATGTACCACTCATAATATTTATGTAGATAGACAATAACAGCACGTAACATACTTAAAATGTGTATTAGCGATATCATACAAAGCAAGGTTCCTAACGTAGAGCTTCTAACTGAATTAATCGCATAAGGAAATATGTTTGGCATCTGGCGGTTTGTAACTGTGGGGCAATCAGTACTCAATATGTAGACCGCGGCAATCATACCGACTTGCCCTGGTTTCGTCACACAATTTTTGTACGCTGATAAAACTTCATCTTGAGTTCCTTGAGTGTAATATTGACGTTTGACCTTAGGTCATTTCTATTTACCCAAACATATAGGTAGTCAAATAACCGCCAAAATCACAGTGACATCTTATGAACAATATTAAATGAATTCTACTACAAAATTGCCCAGATTCATAAAACAAGCTAATAAGGAAAGGCTTAATTTAAATTTTGATTAATCAAGTATTTTATCATTGTTGAATAAGTTGGGTTATTGCGGCTGTCGAAGGACCAATAAGCGTTGTGTAATTACTTGGGAACGAATGTCATGTCGCCTGCACACAAGGGGGTAGGAAACAGTTAAGGACTTACTTGGTGGTTTTGCATGTGCCGTGCTGATATGCAGACCGGCGTCCGGTAGCTTCTGTTTCTCTGCTTCTTCCTGGTTCTGTGTCGGCCGACACTCGTGAATTGGTTTAATTTAATTTATGCGGTTTGGTATGTTCCGCGGCGCGAGCGCGTCGCGAAGCTTTGCGGTTAGCTTGCGGTGCGAGAGCGGTAAGTGTTCGATTACAAGTGAAGTTGAATCTCTGTCCCTCCGCTGGTGGTTTGTTCCACGTAGTCCGGAAGCGGTAGTCGGTTGGCGCTTTCTCTTTCTGTCGCGTATGGACGTAATGATAGGGAGAGGGATAGATGGATAGGCACTTGGCGACATGACGTTGACGTTTTCGTTCGGATATTTAATAGAGAGAACCTTGTAATATAGAAACTTGCGTAAGCATCCTGCCCGGGTTTGAGGATATGTAGTATTCTCAAAAAGGGAAAGAAATTGCGTTAAAGCGGATTAAAAGAAAGAGAGAGAAGAAAACAATTGAAATATATTAATTACGACTAAAATTACGTGATATTAATTACGCGGTGAAATCATTGGGAAGGCAACGGGCAGAGCTTAACAATGGGTCGCTTGAAAGAGCCACTGCATGTCTTCACCATAGCAACGCGGGTTGTCCCATCTTTGCCGGGGAAAACCTCGGTGATTATGCCCATTGGCCAACGTAAAGGAGGGACATCATCTTGATGCATGAGAACCACTGCACCAATCCTAACATTGTCCACGGCATCCAACCATTTTTGCCTAACTTGTAAGTTATGTAAATATTCTATCCGCCATCTTCTCCAAAAGCTGCAAACCATTTGGTCAAGCAATTTTTTGCGGCAAGTTAGAGACTTCGTTGTTTCGGGAACGTTCACGACAGGCAACGAAGTCAACGGAGAAGCCATTATAAAATGAGCGGGAGTAAGCGGTTCTGGGTAAGGATCCTCAGTCAGGACACAGAGCGGTCTCGAATTCAGAACTGCCTCAATTTCAGTGAGAACAGTCGAGAGTTCCTCATAGGTAAGAAGCTGAGAACCGATAACACGGTATAAATGAGTCTTAATAGATTTAATATTAGATTCCCACAACCCTCCAAAGTGGGGGGCGCGGGGTGGAATCATTTTCCACTCTATGCGGTAGCGGTTAGCAAGTAGTTCTTGCAATTGAGCCTTGGCTCCAACGAAATTTGTTCCATTATCGGAGTATAAATTGGAAACAGGTCCCCTTCGGGAAATGAATCTTTTAAAAGCGGAAATGAAAGTGTCCGATGACACGTCAGTAACCAACTCAATATGAACTGCTTTGGTAACGAAACAAATAAATAAGCAAATGTAAGCCTTCTGACTTCGTTGACCTCTGCGTCTACATAACGTGACTTTAATGGGACCAGCGTAATCCACACCCGTGTGCACAAAAGCTTTAGTCTCTTGTACGCGACAAGCGGGTAAATCAGCCATCTTTGGGCTGGGGTGAGAAGGTGACACTTTAAAGCAAAAGTTACAAGCGTGTACTCTTTGTCTGATGACACCTCTAGAAGAGAGGATCCAATATTTTTGTCGTAGCAGACTGCTAAGAAGGCTTACACCAGCATGACAATAAATGCGATGGTAATAGTCTATTAAGACATGTGTAAAATTATCATGTTTAGGTAAAAGAGCGGGATGCTGAGCTTCATAAGGAAGGTTCGCATTTGACAACCTGCCACCGATTCTTATTATGTCATGCTCGTCTATAAAGAGATCTAGTTTTTTAAACTGCGAGCGAAGTTTTTTACCTTTAATTTCGACGTAAATATCTAAAAAGTGAAATTGTTGAATGCAACGAATTAAATAAATTTCAGCGGTACCTAGTTCCCGGACAGTAATTGTCTTATTTAACTTGTCATAAGGAATAAAATGCAAAAATCTTAAGATGTAAACAATTATGCGCAGTATCTTACTTAATGATGTAAATTTTTGACTAACACTATATATTAAGTTAGGTTCTGATACAGTAGATACTAAGGTTAGCGATTTATTATTAAACTCAGGCAACTGCTCGCTACATGAGGAAACAAACGGACTGATAGGCCACTCAGCAGTTGGGCGTAGAAGCCACTCAGGTCCATGCCACCACAAATTGTGATTTAGTAGCTGCTCAGGTAGAAGACCTCGAGACAAACAGTCACTAGGGTTTTCTTTTCCGTTAATATGGAAAAAATGCTTAGGATCAAGGTTTTCTTGACATTTAGCGACGCGGTTGCTAACAAAAATATTCCATTTGTGCGGTGAGGAATGAATCCATGAAAGAGTAATTGTAGAATCGGAAAATGCGAATATTTTATTAATAGCGGTACGAGAGCGGTAAGTGTCATAAACTAACTTAATTAAGCTTGACAAGAGTACAGCGGCGCAAAGCTCTAGACGAGCCAGAGATACGACCTTGACAGGTGCAACCTTGGATTTAGCACACACCAAAGTTACGTGTGCGTTGCCATTTGTGTCAGTAACATGTAAGTATATGACGCAGCCATACGCATTCAAGCTGGCATCAGCAAAACCTACTATATTTGTCACGCAACCCATAGTAACGGCTACATGACGCGGCAGTTTTAAAGAGGAAAGTAAAGGCAGTTGCTCTTTAAACTTTTGAAAGAGAAGTACAATAGAATCGGGTGGAGTCTCATCCCAATCTGTGTTTAATTTCCATAATTCCTTTATGAGTAATTTCGCGAATAAAACCACGGGAGCCACTAGACCCAGAACATCCCACAGACGGGCAACAGTGGAAAGAATGGAACGTTTAGTACAACTTTTATCCAAGTTAGATGTAGTAAAGGTGAAACAATCCTCGGAAGGAATCCATTTGAGTCCAAGAATCTCTAAGTTATCCCCGTCAGAAAAGTTAATAGAAGAGCGGTTGGAGTGTGGAATAGAATCTAGTAGTTCCAAGGAATTACTTGCCCACTTAGTAAGGTCAAAGCCCCCAGCCTTAAATAAGGCGATAAGTTCAGCGGAGAGAATCTTGGCTTCCTCCAGAGTGGAGGTCGAGTTAGCCAAGTCATCCATGTATAACTCATGCGAA
Organism: Apamea anceps; assembly: GCA_951799955.1. Lineage (NCBI taxonomy): Eukaryota > Metazoa > Arthropoda > Insecta > Lepidoptera > Noctuidae > Apamea > Apamea anceps. Next base: position 9,794,914 of record OX637501.1, read on the forward strand.
GCGACAATGGATGCGCGCGGGAATCGATGTTTTTCATCCTCTGATAGTTGACGGACTGTTCGCATTGCTAAATATGGGCTGGGCTTAAGGCCAAACGCCACTCGGTTAAATTGAAATTCGCGAACAGGTTCAGCGGTATTAAACCGAAACAATATTTTCTGATATTTTCGATGCTCATCGATAACAGCAATTCGAAGATACATCTGTTTTATATCAGCTGTGACTGCAATAGGGAATAATCGGAAATTTAAAAGTAATAAAAATATGTCAGCCTGTAGATTAGGCCCTGTGTGTAACAAATCGTTCAATGACACGCCATTATGAGACTTGGCGCTCGCGTCAAGGACGATGCGAACTTTAGTAGTTTGTTTATCATTCCTAATAACAGGGTGATGCGGTATATAATAACCTACAGTCTGATCAGCCGCACTAGGTGTAGTTTCAGTTAAATAATTTTGATTAAGGTATTCTTGGATTATTTCGTTATAACTAGCGCGCAAAGCAGGGTCGCGAAGCTTAGTTTTTTCCAAGTGAATAAAACGTCGATAAGCGACAGCATAAGAATTTCCGAGTGAATCTGGATTCTTACAAAATGGTAACGCAGTACAGTACCTACCGCTGGAGTCACGTGACACCGTAGAAACGTACAGCTGTTCACATTCCCGTTCAGCGGGACTCATAAAAGATTTTGAGGGTATTTCTTCAATGTTCCAGAATTTATGTAAAGATTCGTCTAACGACAGAAAACAATGAGAATCATCTATATTCAACGCGGTAGAAAAATATGAAGCGGTATTTAAATCAGCGATATTATTTTTATTATTAAACGAACTAGTGGGTACTTCGTTTTTATTATTAAATAAACTAGCGGGTACTTCACCCATAAGAATATAACCGAACACGGTTTCAATAGCGGATGGCGCGGTAGGTGAAATAATTTTATTGTTGAGTAATAAATATGGGAACAGCTTTGCCCCTAGAAGTAGTTCAACATCACCAGGCATATGCCACAGGGGGTCGGCTAGCGGTAATTTGAACAAATGTTGCACTGCAGAGGTATCAACAAAGTGAGATGGTAATTTGTCAGTTATGCAGTCAACCACAAGAGCGGTTATTTTAAAGGAATTATTTTTATTTTTTGCAGTAACTGTTATCTCAACGTAACCTATAATAGGCCGCGAAGAGGTTCCTACTCCTTTTATAAATGAATTTGAAAGCGGTATAATATTTAATTGAAGTCTCTTACAACAAGCTGACGTAATTATGTTGTTTTGCGAAGCGTTATCGATCAAACATCTTACAGAAACATATCTATTATATCTGTTGTCAACGTATACTTGTGCGGTCGACAGTAATACAGTTGTGCGCGGTAAATCTGTACCTACGCGTGAACATGCACACAGCGCCACCTGTTGTGAATGCGCGGAACTAGGCACAGCGTCGCTCGATCCCGACCGTTGAGTAATTTGCTCCAGATGTAAAAGCGAATGATGTTTCTTGTTACATGTCCTGCAAGTATGTATTGACTTACACTGTGAAGCCGTGTGTGTTGAGCTAAGACAGTTTACACATCCACGTTTGTTTTTAATAAAGTCCAAACGTGAATTGGCTGATAGTGCTTGAAATGTTGGACACATATAAAGCTTCCAATGATCACTTCCATTACAGTGTGAACAAGTTTGGTTTTTGTCACAAGCAACAAAGGTATGCACCGTACTATCACGTGACTGATTACGATAATTATTTTTGTTCACTGATACAGTTCGAGACGAAACAGTTCTATCCAATATTTTAACTTGCGATTTTATGAATTCAACGAAATCCGTATAAGTTGGAATCTCCTCCTCTCTCATATGCATCTCAAATAAATGTAAGGTAGCGGGGTCCAATTTTTTCAAGGCTAAATTTAATAGTATGAAATCCTTTAAGTCGTTAATTTTTAATTGTTCTAGTGCCGAAACAGACGCGTGAAAACTTTCAATAAAACTATTTAAAGAGGTGGAATTATTACTTGCAGGTTTAATGTTTAATATGTTAGACATGTAATGTGACCCTAGTGTTCGTTTATCTTGATACTTTTGAACCAAACTGTTCCAAATGGATTTATAATTTTCGCCCGATGGAATAATTCCGGCAGTAATTTGTAATGCGTTTCCTTTCAGATTACCCATTAAGTATTGCACTCGTTGAGAATCTGTAAGATTTATATTACTATGGATGTTCGACTTAAATGATTCGTAGAAAACAGGCCAGTTTTCAATCCTACCATCAAAAAATGGGATCTGAATTGGGGGTAGTTTGATCGAGTATTTAGATTGTTTCACGATATCACAAGTTGAGTCATCCGTTGACCTTGCAGACCTCGCGGCGACAAGTGAACGAACTCTTTCGACACGGGTGTAAACGCCGTCAAATGATATTTGACTGTTATAATCGATTGTATAATCAGGATTTATTTGTAAAGAATATGTATTTATTTTGTCTAAGTTAGCACTAAATTCCTGACGAGTGATCGAGAGTATTTGAGTGTCCGCCATGAACGTTTCCGCCGAACGAAGCTCAATATTAATTGTATTTATTTTCTTTGAAGTTTCATACAATGACGATAAACGCTCAAAGATTGCTTGATTTTTAGCTTGAAGTAATTTTATCTTCATTTTTAGTTCTTCCATAATGGGTTATTGTTGAAAATACAACGGATAAAAATTATTAAGTATAGCGGGTAGACTTACAACAAATATTTTTATTGTAAGTGAGTAAGAAGTAATTGGTTATAAATAAGTTAGTAGGCAAGTTTGCCGAACTAACTCACGATAATAAGCGGTTTTTTAATATTGACCTATGCTATTGTAATGCAGTAGGAGCAATATTAAGTTGGCACAATGGTTCTCAATGAAATATGTACCTAGCGGAATGAACGAACGTTAGTACGCGTTCGTTTAATATGGCGGTTTTACGAACTTAGGTATTTGCCTAAATTCTTAGGTATGGGACCTATGAATGCTGATTTTTTGAATCCGGCTCGAAGGACCAAAAAAACTTATGTTGAATAAGTTGGGTTATTGCGGCTGTCGAAGGACCAATAAGCGTTGTGTAATTACTTGGGAACGAATGTCATGTCGCCTGCACACAAGGGGGTAGGAAACAGTTAAGGACTTACTTGGTGGTTTTGCATGTGCCGTGCTGATATGCAGACCGGCGTCCGGTAGCTTCTGTTTCTCTGCTTCTTCCTGGTTCTGTGTCGGCCGACACTCGTGAATTGGTTTAATTTAATTTATGCGGTTTGGTATGTTCCGCGGCGCGAGCGCGTCGCGAAGCTTTGCGGTTAGCTTGCGGTGCGAGAGCGGTAAGTGTTCGATTACAAGTGAAGTTGAATCTCTGTCCCTCCGCTGGTGGTTTGTTCCACGTAGTCCGGAAGCGGTAGTCGGTTGGCGCTTTCTCTTTCTGTCGCGTATGGACGTAATGATAGGGAGAGGGATAGATGGATAGGCACTTGGCGACATGACGTTGACGTTTTCGTTCGGATATTTAATAGAGAGAACCTTGTAATATAGAAACTTGCGTAAGCAATCATCATTCAGCCGACAGTCGTCCAGTAAAGAAACCAGTAAATAAATATGCCAAAAAGTTAAAAAAAATACCAGTAAATAAATATGGCCTGTAAAAGGTCAGTTTCTTGCTTAACTCACCATTCAAACAAAATAAAAACGTGGGTAATCAACATGAACGTCTTTTTATCAAAGCCTTTGAGTCACAAATTCATAACATAACTACCTCTAATCCAGCCAGCAGGTTAGACAGAGCCTGACCGTACGTGTCATGGAAGTGTAGGGCCAGTTGTTCAGGCTTGGCGACTGTCAGTACTTCTTTCATCAGTCGCTGGACTGATCCCGCGGTGCCCACGCCTATGGTGTCTCCCAGGGAGACTTCATAGCACCCCATCTCGAACAGCTGCTCTGTTATCTGTTATGATGAAATCATACACGTTTTTTATCTTCGTTGATATGGCAACAATTGAGGAACGTATTTGGTTTTTAGGTGACCTAGCTATGCTAGGTCGACAAATCTGTTAAAAGGAACTCGATAAGTTACTGCTTGACCAATTAACATTATAAGTTCTATGCAAATATTTTGTTCTGAACTTACCTACATTGCACGTTATATTTATCACGGGAAAATGATTTCGATAACCATTGTTACACCTAATCATTCAAATAGGAACATTACGTGCATGTAAATTATTGACCACAAACGATAATTGTATTACCTTGGGTGCCAGAGTTCATCGAAAACACTCATTCCCTTAGTTGTAACGCCGCACAGTATGTTTGTACAACTAAAGGTAATAATAAATCTTTTTTTTTTTGTATATGGGTACAATATTATTGTCATAATGACGACAACATTCTGTTATTACAAGTAGAACTAGCTCATTTATTTCAATCCTCTCATAATTATGCTTCTTTTCATACATAAGTAATCCTTAGAATTTCTTCTAAGGATTGCTACAACAAACTGTTCACCTCCATTTGGAATGAGCGTGATGAGTGATGAGATCTCAAAACGAAATAATTTTTAGAACTGCAAAATGGTTTGTTTACACGCGCTGAAGGTGCAAGATCTCATGTGGACGATAAGAATTAAGTACTTTAACATAGTTATAAAAGTTAATACCGTCTGAGCGAGTTGGTAATGTATGTAGGTATGGAATTTACGGATGACGTAAGAAATTGTTTACATTACAGCAAACAACTTTTAATAAACAAATGTTCCGGCTCTTGGAATTTTAAACACTTTATGTTATTGTCGAAAAACACCTGCTGCATGTATTTCGAAATTACGCAAAACATTAGGTTTTTCATCGTTTTGGCCATTAGATCTATTCAAGTAGAAACTGGTCAAGAGGTAACGTAAAATCTTACAAACGCTTGCATGTAATATAGGAACAATAATCTGTTCCGTGCATTGTTGTTGACAAAGTTATCTTTAAAGAACCTTTTATTACCTTGGCGATGCCTTTCGGATGTATAGGTCCTTCGTAGGGGCAGCCGACGACACAGGACACATAGCCTCTCACCCTGAGGCCGTCCTTCACAGCCTGATCAGCCACCACCTTGAACCTCTTCAAGCCTTCTTCTACAGAACAGTTTAGATTCTTCTGAGAAAAACTTTCTGAACCAGCCGGGAATATCGCCACTTCTTCTACATTGCATTGTTTCTATACGATAAATAAAAACCACACATTCAATTGATTCTTTCAATGGAATATTTTTCGCCGATATCTACAATGACAAAGGTAGTAACTCAGATTATAGTTTATTCTAAAATCTGAGGGTAGTAGGATTCTCTTCTATAACAAGACAGATCTCAAGATTCTGACAACAGTTTTAGCCACTGGACATGTGGGGAGACCATATAGATAGGGATAGAACGTCACGTAATCCCAACTCAGTTTTGAGATATTTTTGAGATGGCGACTAAGATTTATATCGGGTAGATCTCTGGTAAAGCCAAAAACTTTCCGCGCCAATGCTGAAACTGTATATTTGCGTCTGCTAAACATAGCAATGAACAAATAGAATATACCTAATAATATGAAAGTTCTCAGCAGTACGATGCAAGATAGACAAATAATATGTAAACAAGATCTTACAGCTATTTCATAGCCCTTCAGATTAGGCACGAGCACTGGGTAGTTGACTCCAGGGGCTCTTGTTACGTTCTTCATGACGTCAACTCCATCGCTCATTTGTTTCACCCATTTTGGACTCACGAAACTGTTAACAGAATTTCGAACTTATTTTAGGCCACTTCTTCTTCATCATTAAAATTTCAGTGCCGTATCATCATCTAGAATCTTGATCTAATGATACAAAGAGTATAATTAGATGTGGATGTTTGATATATCTAGATTCTAGTCATATATCAATCTTAGGTCCGGACTGAGCCAGGTCATAGGTTCAACCTTTCAAGACTATGGGTGATCGTATTCTCATCCCCAAAAACAGTAGAAAGAGAGAGTCCAATGCGTTCTAATGCCAATGGTCTGCAGTAAATAAGACTGAGAGTTAAGGTTATACCTACGAAGTAAAAATGGAATCAGAACAAGAATTAATTAGTCTTTAATGGTTGCAATTGTGGAAAGTTCTCAACACCTTAAGAGGCAATACAAGAGTTGATAACGCGATAAGTTCGATACTGTTGTTGCTACGACAAACTGATTAAACAATGTCAAGTTTCATTATGCACTCCAAACGTAACTTGATACGGTAAGAATAATGTTTAAGCGAAAACCAATAAAGAATGGAGTGCCGTGTCTTATGTTACCTATTACCTACCTATCTATACAGTATTTTTATCTCACGAAGCGACGCGCGTTTTACTTGTGGTAACCAAGTGTACAAAGACGCTGTGAAAGAGTGCGGAAGACGAGTAGCGTCAGCACATAACACGACTTCGACATTGTCTCGGACGGTACTGACGTACTGAGAGCTTCTCCGCTTACACATACATTCACAGCGTGTTTGTACACTTGGTAACCACAAGTGTCGCTCATGTGTATGCACACTAACTCGTCTCATAACGGAAAAAAATTGTAGGTAGTTAACTAAAAACAGTAGAAACAACATCATATCAGAGCTCAGAAGGTGGGCTTATTATCAAGATCCACTCATAATCAGCCTATAATGTTCCCACTGCTGGGACAATGGCCTCCTCTCTGTGAGAGGGAGTGGGCCGTAATACACCACGCGGGCCCAATGCGGGTTGGTAGATGTCACATGTCTTCGAATTTTTGGTTCTAGGACATGCCGGTTTCTCCACGATGTTTTCCTTCACCGATTTGAGAACAGTGGTGATGACATAATTTACACAAAGTAAAGCGCCCGCTTGTATTCGAACCCACGAACTATAACTCGGTAAGTCGCGACCGTTACTACTGGGCGACCACTGCTCCACTCAGCAATGGAAAATTACGCATAGCACGAGTTTTTTTTTACAGCGAACAAAGCGGCGGTAAGTATTTTATATTTCAGAAAGAATCTAGCCACCAAGATCACAGGGGCAATTCTCGTAATTTTAAGAACGTTCACAGTCAGGGCCCGTATTCCCGTAATTTAAAACGTTCAAAATCTAGTCGCAGTCTCATCTCGGCGACAAACAAATGTCAAAAACTTGTCAAAATGTAGGGAAATTAGACGTATTTTTGACAGATTGAGACTGAGATCAGACTGTGAACGTTCTTAAAATTACGAGAATTACCCCGCAGATCGCAGTCTCAATCTGTCAAAATTACCTCTAATTTCCCTACATTTTGACAAGTTATTGACATTTGTTTGTCGCCGAGATGAGACTGCGACTCGACCGACGACCCACAGAGGAGGTCTGTGTCCCTGCAGTAGGAACATTATAGGGCTGATTATGGTATGGGTGATCATAACTAAACCTGCTACTATTTTTAAAATAAGAACTTTGCAGTCCTTAGACAAACTTGTTTTATTGCAAGGTTGATTTCTTTTGGATAGGAAGAGGCCATACAAGTGATTGTTACAAGCTTCTAATTTGCTTTTAGATGTACATACATCTGTAGAAAGAGGATTCAAGACCTATACTTAAAAATTGCAAATGACTGAGTTTTTTAAAATTGAAATGCTGGCATGTTGTAACATAATGTGCATGCATACATTAATTACTTTCTGTATAGGTATATTATTTGAATGGCCAATGTGGAGATAACAATAGAGGAATATTTAACAATTTTTATGACTGGGGGAATGTAAATGTATGCTAATTAACTGTTAAACAAGCAAGACTGAAGCTTAAAACCACAGAACAGAAAAAAACAGCTTAAAGCCAGTCAGTGTTATATTGATTTAACAAGTTGATCAGGACTGGGGGCTATAGGTATGCATTTTTTAATTCTAACATACTTCTGATGGAGCAGTTGCTTAGAGCTTTGTTTTCTGTACTGATGGCTGTGGGTAAAGGCCCTGTATAGTGAATTGGATAAAATATTAATTTTACACCATTGATTCTAGAAAATAATTCTGTTATAATCAAACTTATTCACTTTATCACTACATAAGTTTATTTTCGGTACTCAACCAGAACCCATCAACTAAACAAAAAAATACCGGTGTTTAGCAGTACCTACTGGTATAATGCTAATTTAAAAATATTATTTTATAACTAGATAGTGACAAATTATAAATTTAAAGTAACATACCTGGCAGACTCAATGTCTTTTATTCCAGCTGCAGCCAGTTTATTTATGAGTTCTATTTTAATGTCTGTGGGAACAAATTTAGATTCATTTTGAAGGCCATCTCTTGGGCCCACTTCATAGATCCTGATTTGGGGTACTGCTGTATTCTGAAAAAATCAAGTAGACGGTTCAGACAAGAATCTTAGAGGAGATTCAGTATTGTAATAAGTATTTATTTTCTCTAGCAAAGAGCAAAACTAAATTTTAAATACAATATTTATAAACCATACAATGAGTTATTAAACAAATGAATTGATTTACTTACAAGACTACGATGAATCAAACTTAGCACTAATTTGGAGTTAACTGTTTTGGTAATGTGTGTCATTTTAACTATTTTTACGTAACAATTAACTAATTATTTCTCAGATATGTACGCAGAGTTAAGGCCGTCATCTACTTTTGTTATCAATCATTATCAAAAACTTGAAGATGGAATGGAGTGTCATGTTTTCGAATTTGTTTAGGTTTTCGATGACGGCTTTTGATAACAAGCAAGTTATCATCTGTCATGCTGACAAGGGTTTGACGTGACGTGGAATTTTATTTTTGGTGCTCGCTAAAATATAATTATTTGATGTGTTTTGTATAAAAGCATTCATAAAACATGCCTATTAATAACTTTGTATATGATGCAATGTGTTTACACGAATAATGTAATGTTTTCTTACTAAATCCTCAAAAGATTTGTATTCAAAGCAACTGAAAAAACTGTATTCTGTCATTTCTCAGGTTTGCTTGGATTTTCGATAACTGTCAAAAGTTGTGTTCAATGCGGCGTTTTTTATTGCCGAAATCTTCTTGAAACATATTAAAAATTAGTGGAATTTAACAATGGGTTGAGTATTACTGTTGAATAAATAAAATATTTTCGTATAAATAACATGTAAACACATTTTAACTTAACATTTCATAATTTCAGCGGTGAACAGTGCCACGTCTTTCGTGTTATCGTCAATTTTGACCCTGCTTATATTTTCGGGAATGCAGATGTACAAACCGGTGCTGATAAGATCGCCAGTTACTATAATATTTGGAGGCTACCTTGGTTCATTGATGTTTTTGTTCTTCGTTACTGTATCCTTTTTACAAACTTCTATTGGTTAAATAATTTTTAACTGATGTTTTACTATCTAATATCATTCGCCTAGCCTTGAGATAAATAATAATAAAGTTCGTAGAGAATACAACACATTTGGATATGCTGTACCGACATCCAAACTGCCAATAACAATAACTAGCAGAGAGACTAAATTATTTATTTTACTTTCCTTATTTGTTGAGGGACAAGGCTATCAATGCTGTATGCCAAATGATTGTAGCTCCACATACTATTTTTACCCATGTACCTATATGTGTAACAGTGTATTTTTATTTATTTATCCTTAACATGAGATCACAGGCTATTGGTAACTTGGAAGCAACAATGTTTGGCAAAAACTTCCAGTTGAAGTTGCCAGAAATAGTCCTATCTATGGTAATATCATTGATTGCTGCCGGCATGGTGCACAGGATCTGCTTCACTACATGGTAAAATATATTTAGTTTGTTATGTTATAGGGTTTGGTTTCCGCACTTATTCCTTCAAGTGGGCCATTGGGCGTGATATATTTAGTTAGTATTCTAGCCAATTTGTGTGGACAAATTCTGGAATGTTATGATAAAAATGTTACATGGACAATATGGACGACTGTACATTGTATGATATGCTAAGCAAATGTTTACTGTAGGCAATTTTAGAAACAATATGGCATGATTGGGATAGAAACTAAAAATGAGTAAAGAACAGTAAACAAACTTAAAAACAATGAACAATACTAACAACAAATCATGCCGTGTTTCACCGAAGGGTTGGGCAGAAGTGTACCTATAGTACAGTCACGAGCACCAATATGTCAACACTTGGCAACTTTCAATTGCTATTTTTTCGTGAATTTACCGAATGCAACGTTGAAATACAACACATAAACTTATGGGTACGAAAATGCTATGTCGTAACAACATAAAATTTAATTAAAAGATATATATATATATCGGCTTTTGAATAAAGCCGAGTGTATACATACTTTTGCTTGTGACTGTACACACACATTATCCCAGTTAAGTTTAAATTCCCATGTAGGGGGCAAGCCTATTGCCATCAACCAGGCACAAATTCAGACTCCAGGCAAATTATCAATACTGTTCAGAAATAATGTCTGTATTCCATCTTGGGAGAGGCCTACATAGGAAAAACTGACTGGCTAATGGCTACTGTAGGAACAGAAAAACAAAATGTATTTTGAGGTGTATCCTTAACAATTTGTTTAGGAGTCAATGTTTTGACCTTAAACCGTGTCACTGCTGTACAACTTAATCCTAAGACATCTCATTGTACTATTTGGTTTTTGTGTGTACAAATAAACGATTTATTATTATTATTAATTATGTTAATCCCCTTCCTCCGCAATAAGTACTGTATTATCCTATAAAAAGATTGAATGATCACAAAATTATTTTTATTTTCAGTTTGATATTCTCCATAATCACAATCTACTACATGAACAAGTTGTCACAGAAGGCTTATGCAACAGCAGCTCCTGTAGCAGCACCAGCCAAAAGTCGGCGTCATAAATGAAACATTAAAATTAAGTGATTTTTACTACTAGTATATAATTAAAAATCATTACGTATCATGAAGTGTTTTATTGGAACTGGTAAAAATAACCTACATACGGCAGTGTATTAAAATTATTTTCGAAATAAATAAAAGACGATTTAAAAAAAAGTTTATTGAAAAAATTAGTTTCTGGACAAAAGTAGACATTTTATCTAGTGGTTTAAACATACTTTCCTCTTAACTGTTTAATAAAATTAACTTAAGAGTAGGTAGTTCAACCTAATATAAAAATAAATTATTTATTCGGTATAATTAAATAAATAATCACCTAGTTTTTGATTATCGAGAAATTTAGTAATACAAAGCCTTATTTTTTTATTTATTAATTTTACTTTTCTTTTAGATTTTAAATACAATCTACTGTTAATTTGTTCCATTTGTTTTTTGAACAAATACCACATAATAATTATAAAGGAAAATAATAATATGTAATAAATCAACTTCTATTCTATTTACCTACCTACTTTACATAGATAAGTCTATGACACTGTTAAATTATGTTAAACATTCCTCAGATCGCCGTGAATAAAAAAATATAACTTAATTGTTACAAATATCTATAAATGTTTATGATAATCAGTAATAATTGTTAGTTAAACATAAAAATGTATAGACATCAAACAACAAAAACAATCTACCCACTAACTTTTAATTATTGCACAAAGGCATTTCTTACAAAATAAGTATGATTTACGTAAATTACATGAAAAGTTAATATGATTTGCACTAAAAAATACTTGATATATGCATGTTAATGCTACTATAAATAAATGAAACATATTTTAACACTAACAAATAAATAATGATCAACCTCATTGAATTACATTTGGATGGATTCCTTAGGTACTTGTGTTTCGAGTCACTTTTGTTAAGGCTTAGCAATTGTTTGCGCTATCTATGAAGACATTCAATGCCTTAGTCATTCTTATTATTATACATACCACCCTACTTATGAATCATACACGCCTAATGTGTCATGACGATTGTAAGACAGATCAGCCGTTTGTGTGGAGAAGCAATAAGCATTAACATTTATACTTTTGTATAGGAATGAAGCACGTTGGATATAACTAAGAAACAAACAATTCACATAATTCCAATTAACATTTCTTAATTTTAAATGAACAATCACACACAGTAAATATCACAATCTTTAAATATTTTTGAGGATTAAAAATAATGTCTTTTTGTTACAATACTACAGTGGGTTACTATTACTTTGTTATAAAATTGAGTTTTTTTTATATAAATAACTTTGGCACAAAATTTAAAATTGTCCAATTTCTGTATAAAAATGAGAAATATAAAATGCTTTACAAAATTTCATGGCAGTGGGCAATTGTTACACATTCTTTGATTACTCAATTAAAATTGTAGACTACTGAACAACAACTATTAGAATCTGACCTTCTACAAAAACACAATACCAGCAGTGAGTTTGTTACATATACCATTTATCATTGTGATAATCATCATTATTCCTGAGATTTGGAAATTGCAGATAAGATAAAACTCATGCAAAACTTTCATAAAAACAACCAAAGAATTTAAATATTAATACCTATCACAGACTTATTCAAATACATAAGGCACTAAGTTTGTATGTGATTAGATCTTTAGAGGAGTGAAAGTTTACAAGCATTTAGACTATTACTTCAAAATTCGTACACACCACTCTCTCTACTAATTTAGATACAGGTGTCACTGGTCACTGTCATACACAAGTGATTACCTAATACTTACAAATAATGGAAAAACTAGAATTCCAATTATAAATCTTGTTCATTCTAATAAGTATACTAACTAATTAATAAAGCAACCTAAATAATGAATAAAGAAAGTTTCTTCAAATAATTATATCAGTATTACACAAACATTGAATAGAATGAGGCATGCCACATTAATCTTATGCAATCATGCAATTGATAATGCACTGGAATTTTTAGGCAATTGCATAAAATTTATTTGTTTCTAAAATGCATGCTGTTATTTCTGGAATAAGGGTTCTGTAAAATTCTTGGTGTTGTTTCCATTACTCTTAGAAGCAGTTCATCAAGATAGTTTTCGAGGTCTTTATTCTTCTTTTTCTGATACTCAACATCTTTTTGCAAATTATAAACCATGACCATCAAGTCTTCTCGTGACTTCCCATCAAAGTCCTTCACAATTGATTTAGGGATGTTATTGAATGCTGGATTAATGGAATCTTCTTCTGCAATGTTCTCTTCTCCAACAATAATGCGTTCTTCCAATAACTTCTTTTGTTTATTATTATTGCCAAACTTCTTGAAGAACTTTGGGCTGGGTCTCTCTTTTAGAGAACTTGGACTGTCCAGTTTCTTATTTCTTTCTAGACTTGAAGACTTTTCTCTATCAATAGCCAATTGACTGTTAGATTTCCGCTTTGAGTAAAGTTTCTGTGACCACTCATCATTTTTATCAATGACCTGTGCTGGCAGCTGTGGAGGAGCAAAAGTGTCAAGGCTCAGGCGAACAGGTTTCTGTGGGATTGGTTTTTCTGGCACAGCCAAGTTACTACTTGTAGATCTTCTCAAAAATTCACCACCTCCTAGATTTTCCAATGAAGCATTCACAGGTGAGGGAGTGTATTTATGTCCTCGTGGTAATGTTTGAACATTAAGTGAGCTACCAGAGCTTTTATGAGATAAGTCATCAAAAGCAAATTCATCATCATCTTCACTAATCACCCCAGGGTCAGCTTCTCCCGACAAACGTTTGGGTGTGGAATGATCAGGGGTAGAAAGTGTTGAACTCTTGAGGTTCCCAATACTACCACTCAGAGACGATGAATCACTTTTCTTATCTTTCTTATTTAAGTTCATCTTAGAACCAAGATTTTTAGCAAACTTTTTTAGGCTTTTACGTTTTTCAATGCTACCAATACTCATGAGACTGCCACCGACATTCTGTGCGATACTAGACAAAGAAGACCTATGTTTATCTTTCTTACTCAAATCAGTCAAACTTCCTTCTTTCACAGTGAAAGCCACTTTCACCTCTAACTCGCCTCTTGGCTTATCGTTTTCTTTACCAGATTTTCCCTGCAGGGTGTACCAACGGCTTCTTGGCCGCTCGTAAACATCGAGGTCTTTTAACGGAATCGATACTTGACCTAGTAAATGGTCCTTTAGTAAATCTTCATCGTAAATCTTTAGAACAATCTCAGCAGTATTTCCCTGCGTAGGTATTCGTAACTCACATTCTTCTATCCATTCGACATTCTGAGTCGCTTTGTGTTTGACGGAAGTTTGGAATTTATCTTTACCGAGAGCGATTGTAACAAAACAGTTATTCGCACCGTTTTTACCTTTGATCAAGAGTCCTCGAGCCCGTTGAATAGTTACTTGAACATGAGTTGGATCCCACATCTTGGTTTGTCTAATTAGATCACTACACTAATTTTGAAGATTTATAAACTATAAAAATATCATCGAAAACAACGTAACGATGAGCTGTCGACCGTCACTTTGGTTCACTCACTTACTTTTTTTTTAATTTGCACTACGTTTCGTTTAGTTTTGCAGGCAGGTAAACGTATAAAGCTAGACAGCCTTTGTGGTTCTAATTAGATTTTTATAATTAAATTAATCAATTAAAAAACAAAAAGGTAGATAAAATAATGATATCAAGTCTTTTAAATTACATTTATCTGTATACTCTAATGACTGATTATTATTTTTGTTTAAATTACTGATTACAAGTTCGCCTTCGTTCGCACTGGGATTGCTTCTATGTATCAGTGTAGATGTCACTACGATAGCGATAAGCGACATGTCATAGTAGACTGTTTATAAAATCAGACAGTTTTTTTACTTTGAACGGTATCTATATAGAAATTTGAACTTCTTAAAAAAAAAACATTATGGGAATCACGTAATCTGGCTTTTAATTAATTAAAGAATTCCAAACTGTTGTGGTGACACGTGGCGCCATCTATGGCTTGTGACAGGTAAACCAGTTCCCCAAAGATCCCTTTTTGCATAGATCCGTGAAGTAAATAGCCTTGATTTTTTTTACAATGACTTAGGTACTAGACAAAATATTTCAATTGTATACGTACTCTAAGAACCTAAGCATCTAGGTACCTATAGAAATTTAACTATCGAGGTAGTAAACAGATGTTGCTGCCGATCTTATTAAAATAATAAGTCGGCTTTTGCATCCTCCGGGTATTCTTCGGGAAGTGGGAACATTCAACACGGAACCGGATGTAAAGCGGATATAAGAATAACAGGCAGCATTGCTACTAATTGAAATAGGACCTAAGCGCAGATAGTATCAAACATAAATAGGAAGAAGTCTCAAGGTTGTAGACAAGAAAGCAAAGCAACTTCCTATTATATCCATTCAGCATCAACAATGAATTCGTTTTGTAAGAGATCACAAAAACAACAATGCGGAAATGTTTGTACACAATTATGTAAAATTTAGTCATTTCATTTAGTATCTAGTGTAAATACTTAGTTAGTTCCGTTTTATCTATATTAATAATAAAGCCGAAGAGTTTGTGTGTTTGTTAGAACGCGCTAATCTCTGGAACTACCATTGATAGCCCAATTTTATCTTTTTCTTTTCTCTATTCTATGAAACGTTAGAAGACAAAAAAAAAAAAAACAGAAAGATCGCTAAGCGAAAACGAAGTGACAGAGCGGGCAGGTGATGCGATGTTTCATGGTGAGGCGGGAGGAGAAGTTTCACGCGGGCGAAGTCACGAGCAGAAGCTAGTATAAATATTGTTTATGGTCATTTTAATGTTTATGGAATTATATTTAGCGAATAATTGTAGCTACTCAGGTACAGTCAACCGCACGCTGGTGGTAAAAAAATTTTCAAGGGTTACCACTTACCTCTCGTTAATAGTCCTGCATGTCCTATCCATGTAAACAAAATTGGAAATGAATAAACTCAAAGCATTTATTTCAATTAAACCATTTACGGCATTTACAGGCACTTTTGAACTGTCAAGGAGTTGGGCAGTGAAGTTATATAAAGTCATATGAAGGTATAATGCCTATTCCAAAGCCTACTTCGTAAGCCGTGGGTACGGCTTACGAAGTAGGAGAAGAACGGGCTAGGGTTAGCCCGTTCTTCTCCATATGTACCTATACCTACCTATGGAGAAGAACGGGCAGGAAACTCCATGGACACTTTTAACGACTTCAAAAAAGGAGGAGGTTCTCAATTTGCCTATGTGACGTGATGTCTCGACTCGAATAGGTTAATCTAGGGGCGTATAATTTCTGAACGGGGTAGGTAGGTACTCGCAACATTTCATATTTCACTTTGTTACATAAGAGATCCCATTACGATTCTATTTACCCTTTTCCAATTAAAATTTGGATGCTAGTTAAACCTGAGTTTGCCGTACTTATTTTCGATTCAGTAATTTTTGAAGTATACATAGGTACACATTTTTATAACTGATTGAATTTGTTGCTAATTTGTCAGTAAAATTAAGTAACAATTTTGTATTCGTGACAAAAACATAAAGTTTGTGAGTGTGTCTTTTAATCTGTGCTAAAAATGTATTTTCTTTCTCTATTTTAACTAAACAGGTAGGAATAATGAAGTCAAGTTTTACTAATTAAAGTTTTACTATTGTGTTTTCTGTACGGATAGGAATTGATTTACCTACTCATTTACCTATAGCTTCTTATGGTAACTAGTAGGCAGGCACTTAGAGTAACATCACGCTCGTTTTCAAAGTAGGGGTAGGCAGAGGTATTGTAGGTACAATAACTAGTAAACCTCCCTACTAAACAGGTACCTACACCCACCTGTCGCCAGTTTTTTCTTTTATTTTCTTCGAGGCACTTAATAGAAAGAAGGCTTTATCCTCGAATCGGAGAGTTCTGACTCTGGTTCTGAGCCACATTTTCACAAGAGCGTTCGCAGACGGCATATAATCGGTGACCGATTTTTTGTAGAAGTAGGGTCCGACAAAAAAAAATCTGTCCGATTGTAGGACCTACAAAGAGTGGCTATGCCTTTAGCGAGCGCGCTTGGTCAAACAGACTGTAGCGTATTTAGTTAGTTTATTTAGCCTGCATGTACAGGTAAGCCCCAGGTTACAAGCTGCTTATCTACCTAAAGAAAATACGTTTAGGAAGAGCGTGGAACCTAAGGTAGAAACACGCTTGTACGATATGACTACACACAGACAGCAGAGCTAATAGAAATCTTTTCCTAGACAGCACGTTTTTAGTTTCTTCTCTAGAGGCGCTTTCTGATTCCATCTATTTGCTTTCGTTTTGCTTCATTTTTTATTAAAATGGCATTTTTGTATGAAATAAACGTGTTTTTATTATGAATATCTGTCAGAGTCAGAAAATCGAAATTTAGTAATATAATAAATATTAATAGTTTCTTCTCCAGAGGCGCTTTCTGTGAACCGAGGTATCTGGAAACAGTGGTTTCTATGAACAAAGTTTACGGCAAAAAGTGCTATTTAAGGTCAGTGATCTCTGTCAACAGTGCTTATGGTGCTATGTACCGAGATGTCTACGAACGATGTTTTCTATCAACAAAGTTTTCGGCGAAACGTGCTGTCTAGGAATAGAGATTTCTATTAGCTCTGCTTTCTGTGTCTAGTCATATCGTACAAGCGTGTTTCTATCTTAGGTTCCACGCTCGTTTAGGAACGGAGTATTACCGACTTGTGTTTGAAGACTACCTTCTACTCGCGACTTTCGTCCGCGTGAAATTTATAAGTACACCTATCCTATGACACTCGGAAATACTGTAGCTTCCTATTTGTGAAAGATATTCAGAATCGGATCAGGGCTCCAATTCACTATGACCACTCAATAATTTCTTACTTCGAAACCAGCTAATCACGACAATCTCGCGATCATTTTGCGCGGTTTCGTTCATTGTGTCATAGAGAATACACACAAACACTAAATTTTTATCGCTTTATATTAATAGTATATATATACAAGAACAAAACAAGGGTCCTAGTTACCCCTGGGTAGGTAGAGAGTACCTCTGGAAGATGGCAATATGATAGTCAAGTGAAAGATTACGAGCCCAATGTAAAACAACACCGCAGTAACTCATCTTGTACCTTCAACAATCATTTTCCTAAGGTAGGTACAGTCAACTATATACAGTCGCCGGGTACGTAACTTGGCCAGGTTTTAGCGTAGTGGAAATAAGTTTGCGCATGTATATTTAGGGCTGATTTTTCAATCATACAGATAATTTTTATTCGTGGAATAAAATGGACGTCTGACAGTTTTTGTATGGAAGAATAATCAAAAACTCAAAATTATTCCTCTGATAAAATTATCTGGCGTTGGAAAAATCAGCCCTTAGTGCAACAAAAAAATTGACACTTTTATTACTTGTCATTACTCTATGGTTATTGCGTACCTATATTCGTACGTATTCGTTTCTATTATGACATTATTATGTAATAATTTGTGATGTATTTTGATTATGTTATGATGATTATTTGTAATTCATGAATATGTTGTGATGTCAATATTTTACTAATCTAATTCTGTGGACTTCAACGTCTGCAAATAAATGATTATCATTATTATTGCCATAATTTATTTATAAACATATCTGTTGTTCCTCAGTTGCCAAAGAAGAAAAAAAAATCTGTTGTGCAGAAAGTTAAAGAAAGGAGAGAAACGACTCAAGACTGGGTAAGTCTATGATCAATCCGGAATTTGTTCGGTACTAATTGAATATTGTAGAACCTAATTATTATTTTAAATATATTAACATATATAATCATAATGAATATAATCTTTGAATGAATATATATTTTAGTGTTAGCTGTAAAAATAGTATTTAATGTGTTGAGTACCATAAACTTGCGAAATATCGTGGTGATTAACGCTTGCCAGTATCCGTTTTTAGGGTTCCGTAGCCAAATGGCAAAAAACGGAACCCTTATGGATTCGTCATATTTGTCTGTCTGTCTGTCTGTCCGTCCGTATGTCACAGCCACTTTTTTCCGAAACTATAAGAGCTATACTGTTGAAACTTGGTAAGTACCTAGATGTATTCTGTGAACCGCATTAAGATTTTCACACAAAAATAGAAAAAAAAAACAATAACTTTTCGGGGTTCCCCATACTTAGAACTGAAACTCAAAAAATTTTTTTCATCATACCCATACGTGTCTATGGACAGATCTTCCAAAATTATATTGAGGTTTCTAATATAATTTTTTTCTAAACTGAATAGTTTGCGCGAGAGGCCCTTCCAAAGTGGTAAAATGTGTCCCCCCCCCCCTGTAACTTCTAAAATAAGAGAATGATAAAACTAAAAAAAATATATGATGTACATTACCGTGTAAACTTCCACCGAAAATTGGTTTGAACGAGATCTAGTAAGTAGTTTTCTTTTAATAAGTCATAAATCGTAAACCGCAATTTACCTTTCATTCAATCAACTCATGACTGATTTTTATAGATAATGGTACGGAACCCTTCGTGCGTGAGTCCGACTCGCACTTGGCCGGTTTTTTTACTGCTCTGTGTGAACGTAGGGCAGTGATTTTACGGTTACGCGCTACCGTTAGTTCTCGGTAGTCGGCGGGTGAAACATGTTTTTGAATAACACGACGGGATATTTACAAACGTTCTTTATCTCACATCTTTGAAGTGTTCTCTTCAATAAATTGTTACAAACACGTAAATAATAATAAAGAAGAACCTATTCATTCAAAATATCCTCAGAAACTTTTGGATAGTTTACCGACTTATGCCGCTGACCGTACCTACGTCTTTTGGCGATGATGTCTTATAAATATGTATATTGTTTCATATTTGTTAGGTGTTCAGCCAGTTCGGCCTAAGAAGCTCTCAGACAAGATCACAATAGGTCCTTATTTTTTACGATTACCTATAATAGGTAGATACTTACGTATTTATGTAACTATAGGTACTGATATTATAACGGGGTAGAATTTGAAAGAGGTTAAATAAAAGAGATTGAGTTTGTATGTAGGGGGTAATCTTTGGATACTGATCCGATTCCGAAAATTCTTTCACAAATGGGAAGCTACAGTATTGTCGACGCGGAAGAAGTCGCGGGTAGCCGATCGATTCTGTAAAAATCTCACCGTAAATAGTTAGGTGAAGTGAGCTTAGAGTGAGCTGTCAATAGTGTCAATCCCTAGCATTAGTTGGAATGGCAGCTCACTCCACGCTCACTTCACCTAAGTTTTCACGGTGAGATGGTTACAGAATCGCACTGCAGGTCTAGTACTTTATAAAGTTTGGAGCAATTCAACGCAAATAAAATGTACAGTCAACAGCAAAAGTAGATGATCAAAATCAGAAATTCAATACTAATGAACATACCGACCGACGTACCGTTTTCATACCGTACCTAAATATAACCTGTTAAGTAGGTAGATACTCGTAGTACTTACCAAGTATTAAGACAGACACGAAAGTCGATCTTTAAATTAAATCAAGCTGTATTCTGAATATAGCTTGATTCAATTTAAAGTTTGTTAGCTGAATATTAAAACTTTTTTTTTAATCAACAGCGTTTGCGTAAATATGTAATACTAAACAATTTGTTACCACAAAGTTTTTATTTGGTATGGTTGGTAGAAATCAACGAATTTTGGTTTAAATTGCGGTTAGCAGCAAAAACGCATCTAAATTACTTACGTACTTAATATCTAGCATGAAAGTTTGTTCATTCATAATCTACATATTATGATGTCGTACCCAATAGGTTAGCGAGCTATGGAACAAGCTATGCTTGGAGTCTCTCTGGGGGATAGAACCGGAATGAGGTGTTCGGGCAGTGAAACAAAGTGGTCGACATAGCTCACAGGATAAGCAAGCTGAACTGGCAACGGGTCGGTCATATTATCCGTAGAACCGATGACTGTCGGGGTAGATGTGTTCACATGTTCTCGAGTGGAGACCGCGAATCGGCAAATGTAAAGTAGGACGCGCTCAGAATCGGTGCAGCGACGATCTTTGCAGGGTGGCTGCGGTAACCGCTGGATCGAGTTCGAAGAATCAAGCTGAATGGCGTGGAAAGGCCATGTCCAGCAGTGGACTGCTGTAGGCTGTTGGAGGAACCTAGTTGACCATATAAAGAGACTAGTGCCACAGACAAAGGTACCCCTATACTCTGTTAATTAGCTATAAATCTATCTTTCTCATTATGCCTCGTTTTGTATACCTACTTACCCATTGGTCGTGTGCGACTGCTGAGCGTGTGATCCGGGGTTTGATCCTCAGATCGGACAAAGTGTTATCTATTGTGTTTTTCCGTTAAGAATTCCTGACCCGGATGATGGCAATATAAATGTGGGTAAAGGTACTGTGATGTATGTTCTACGGGGGCTATAAAATGGTACATACAACGTTATAATTATTACGTTTATTTCATGCGAACGTGTTTACATCAACGCGCCTATACTATCACTGGTTTTTAAAAACAATTAACCTAAAAGAAATAATTCTAAATTCGCTTGAATGTTCAAATGCAACTAGAGTAAATCTGCCAGCTTGCACAACATAGGTAGGGTAGACTTTTGCAGACAACCTGTACTGAAAGGTTTAATTAGGTACCATTTCGGGGAATTAAATACAGACGTGTTGTACGACCTAGATATATTATGATATTGATGTAGTGGTCCATTTAAACAGCATGTCTCATACCATAAGATTAGCTGTCAGTTGTCAAATCCTCTTAAATTAGGAAGGTACTTC
Source organism: Apamea anceps (assembly GCA_951799955.1). Taxonomy (NCBI): domain Eukaryota; kingdom Metazoa; phylum Arthropoda; class Insecta; order Lepidoptera; family Noctuidae; genus Apamea; species Apamea anceps. Next base: position 9,816,557 of record OX637501.1, read on the forward strand.
TCAAGAATACAGCTGTTAATCAACTGAAAACTTTCAGTCGGAAATGGAAAAGATTTAACTAAGTAAAACTGGGAACGTAAGTAAGTAAGATAAGGGAACTGAAATTGAGAAGAATTAAAAGACAGAATTAAATCGATCGACAGCCAGGTCTTCCGCGAGTTCTTTAGCATTGGTTCTTGGTAGCTTGATGATTACTTTGATTTCAAATAAATATAAATGTCGATGTTGTATATGTCGATGTCGCTGCTACCTAATTTTAAGCTGCTCTGAGTTTATTAACCTAATAAAACATAACTAGCGATAGATTCACATCTATCTAACTTTTCGGGAAGAACAGCAGGTGTGGTGTTGTGTTTTTTAAAACTTTTTTAGTTTTTATTCGAACTAGTTCGTTTAAAGCACATGTGGTAGAGCCTCCTGCGACATTCCTGGCTAGTTCTGCTATACTTAACAAATATTCCGATGTTTTTTGTATTCTACTAGACGGTCCCCACCGTGTTTGGTCAAAATTTGGTTTGTAAGTAATTGGCACATTCGAGCACAAGTTTTGTTTATTTATTTATCTGCTTACACCTATCGTTACAGGATAACCCCACTGTAATAAATGCGCTCATACTAACTTGATGTACAGACCAACCCGACTCTGTCAAATTTTCCCAATCAACCTTGAACCTTAATGCTTTAACGATAAAGTTGAAAATCTATTAAGGAAATTTGACAGATTGTAGTAGCTTGATGTGCTGGCGTCTGTACAGAGTTAAATTAAATTAGCTGGTGAAACTTCACAGACGTGATGGGTATCGATATGTAGTAATTAGCTAACTGTAAGTTACAATCAGTTTCTAGTTACTTAAGGAACCTAAAATAATGAATAAAGAAAAAAACATAAACAAACTAGGTTAGTACTTAACAAATTACTATTAACTTCAAGAAACATGAATTCCTTGCAAATTAATTTTATATTTACCCTTACCCTCTGTTTGCGTCTCTCGAGTTCCAAGTCCGAAATAGTGGAGAATGGAGATCATTTGTAACAAGGGGTCAGGGTTAATTTTCTACATAGCGATGTCGACAATATAAAGTGGGCTATTATCGTCCTGTAGGGTAATTTGAATCATCTGTCAGATGCCATGTCGTGGAGAGTTACAACACCATGGTCGCATTTTTTGAAATGATTAAGCCATGCTTTAACCATTGCCTAGTCTAACAATAGTGATGAATTTAAATTAGTTAAGGCGCCATATCCACGGGCGAGAAAATCGCGGCGATAGTCATGCGGTGCCATCATCAAATTATCGTCGCGATGATATAATTCATAGAGTTTTATTGAAGCACGGCGAGACTATCGCTGCGATTCTCTCGTTCGTGGAGATGGCGCCTAAGAGACTCTAACTGTCGCTATCTTCCGATGAAAATTACGGTGACTATCACGGTGTTTTTGAACATTAAGCGTATACTAAAAGTACTGGTACTGGTAGGTACAGTCACGAACTTAAATACCAAAATCAAAATCAAAATAAAAAGTCATTTATTCAAATTAGGCTGAGAATCAGCACTTTTCGAACGTCAAAATTACAAAAGACAATCCCCCAAAAACGCCTGCCCTTCACCTTACCTTACAATTACTTGCTTTGCTGCGATTTTTTTTTTCCTAAAGTATACATACTACCTATTATGAAATAGGTTTTTTTTAGCAATCGTTATGTCACGAGAAAATCGCTTTTGACTTTTGCGTAGGGGGGGGGGGGTTGTTTGGGAGGAGGGTTGTTTTGGGGGGGGGGCAGAGGACACGGTGGAGCATACGGTGGAGGTCTGCCTCGCTTGGGCAGAGCACCGCCGTGACCTCGTAGAGGCCATCAGCAACGGCGGCGACCTCTCGCGTCCGGCCCTGGTTCAAGCCATGGTCCGGGGCGAGAGGGAGTGGGAGGCCACCACCTCCTTCTGCGAAGCAGTCATGCTAGCGAAGGAGGTGGCTGGATGGATGAGGGAAAGGACCTCACGCCTCAGCCGCCGCGGGAGACACTCCGGGCCTCGGGAGCCGCGTTACGACTCCCGGCCACCGTAGGCGCGGGCCTGCGGGCGGAGAGTAATGGGTAGCTAACCGTCCGATCAGGACCAGGCCCGTGCCGGACGGCGCGTATGTGTTCCACGCGCGCCTCAAGGAGATGTCAGCACGAATGACGGGGCCCGATAGGGCCGAAGCCTGCCAGGGTAGCGGGATCGTCCGATAGGGTTACCGCTGCCCTGGTACATAAAGGGCTAAGGAAGGAACACGGGTGGGTTTTAGTCAGTAAGAGTCTGACACTCCCTTCCGCTCCATCCAGAGTGGGAGGGGTCTTTTGATGACTTTCCATCCTCAAAAAAAAAAGGGATATTTATGCTCGTGACTGTAACTACCTAAATATCTAAACGTGTGGAATTACTGACTTTCTTATGAAAAGTACCTATGTTTAATCTCTTTCTTCAAATTAGCTGTGCTCTAGTGATTGCGGTTGTTCCCTAGCTCGCGGTTTTCCTGATACTACCCTACCTTTAACTATTTAGGGCAGCTATGTCAAACTGCTAGAATAAGCATTAAAGAAATGTAAACAATGAGATCTTGTGGCACGACTCATTACATAAGAAACTCCGCGGAGACCACGGCCCCATTGATTCTTCCCAGTGCTGGCCATTTTTACCCATAGTTTTCAGTTTTGTGTATACAGTCAGATGTATCTAAGTATGTATATAGAAATCAATGTTATATTCGGTCATTGTGTGCACAATATCTGCAACTGTCGTGTTGTGCACGTGACTTATTAATTAATTAATGAGCGGCTCGTCTTGTCAATCACATCCGTGTCCGAGACGTCATCGTCATCACGACAAGTACCTACCTAACAGAACACTTAATACAAAGGCATGTTGTACTTCCTCCTGCATTGTAATATTAAGATGTTTCGTTTAATGGTAGGTAAGTAGGTAAAATGGAGTATATAAATACTCATTAGGTAGTCGTAACATAAACACAGGTTAACGGTAAAGGAAACATTTATATTTTGCTGTTGTTATTTCGCAATTTCTACCCGGTAAAAGCTTGACAAAGTTACCTACAATCCTAGTCAAAACTAGACTTGAAAAAATCATGAAAAAAAAGTTTCACCAAGATGAACACGCATACAATCGTAATAATTCACATGTGTAAATAAACTTCCATAAATTCCATAGGTACTACAGCTTGTACGGACTTATAAATTAAAGGCCAAAAAGTCATAGAAGAACCGCCAAGTTCGAATGAGATCGTTCTACAAGCAAACAGCGCAGTTAGGCGGGGTCACGGACTCACGGTACGCTTGAATATTTTAGAACAACGCTGAGATTTAACTCGACCTGTGTGTTACTCCGAGTGGTGCTGTCGGCACGTTACGTTTTCCTAAAACAAAAATATGGCAGAAGCTTGTGTTGGTGGTATGTGTGGGTAAAGTACAACCATGCTTACTGAAACAAGCAGTTTTGTTGGATTGTGTTAGATGTGGTTATTAAGTATGCGAACTGTAAAACATGACTTGTTATTCTGCATAAAATTACCCAGTTTCTCGTTTTGTAGTGTGCAATGCGCAGAATAATATCCGGAATACCATTTTAAAGTTCCAAATTTATTGTTGCAGTTTTTTTTAAATAGGTAATTCATAGTATCTTTCAATAGATAGGTAAACTAGGTTTCAGTTTTGATTAGGTTTGGATTTTATATCAAAGCTTTTTGGTCAGGTTTATTTTTTTATGACGAGCTTTTTTTCGGTTGGACGATCATTGTGTAAATGAGAAAGGTCATGCTCCAACAGTTAAGATATCATGAAAGAATGCCTGAGGAAAAATGATGAGTAAGGTATTTCGTAGGTCTGTCCCAAACTGGAAGGTACGATTTTTACCTTCACACAGATTGTGTAGGTAAAACGTAGCATAAATTCTACAAACCCGCAAGAGATCTGCAGTAAATATGCACATTAAAATGATAAAATGTATATGATTTAAATAAAAAATACGAAAGCATTTTTCTGTTAAAGTATACACAATTTAGAAAACAGAATAATATTGTCTTTTATGAAAAAAATAAAGGCTCCCAGGAAACCGTAAACCTTCTAACAAATTTTCGCGAATTACTCAAGAGAATATCACCGTATTAATGTTTCGTATAAACGCGTAACTACCTACACTGAAGAAAACAATAAGTGTGAATACGTGTGTACGCACGGCCCCACATCAAGCTGTACATAACCAGTATAAGCTGACTTCTGATTGTAGGAAAAACTTAAGGAATGCGAGGTCAGTTAAAACTGGAAATATAATATCTATCGCTTGTTGTGTCACCGTGTGTTCTGTACGACACAGCTACGAAGTTCCTTCGGCTGAATTCGTCAAACACGATAACTTTTCAACGATTGAGTTTAAACGAACTCAGGCAGGAATTGACAGAGTTAAAAGCAATTAATGATTCGTGAGTGGAGCCAAAATAAGCAAATTGTTATTACCAGTTGGTATTACGAGTATATATTAGGTACGTATTCGGTTGGTATTAGGTACAGTACCTACTTGGGTGTTCAAATGTAACTTTTGAGTTTTAGAAAGACACTTCTTCTTCTTAGCCAACACAAACAACAACCAAAACAATGACGATCGATGATGATGACAATCTAAATGGACTCGACCCCCAGAATTCGGCTACGTGTTTGGCGCCATCACTAGTGTCACTCAGTTCCTGTAAAGTGCACGTGATAGGGCACGCAGGAGACGACATTAAATGTCCCATCCTTTATGGAACAGCACCACAGAAACCAAAGACACACGGGTATTACTGACAGAAACTCCATAAAGCGAACTTTTTTTAAAACTCGGTTTGGTATATTTTAACGGCCGTATGCTGTTCATCAAACAAAACATCGTGAGGAAATCGGTTAGTCCTAGATCCAAAAAATCGAAGACATGACATCCACCAACCCGCACTGGGCCCGCGTGGTAGATTACTGCCTACTGCCTTTCGAAGATAGGTGGCCTGTGTCCCAGCAGTGGGAACATTATAGGGTGATTATGCTGTTCATCGAGGGAACCTTTAAGTTGTGTCGTACTGTACAAAATTATGATGGCCCACGTAACTGTAACCCACCGCTACACATCTCTACACCCAAGGAATGTTATTGCCCTTTAAATATCTAAAAAGCTTACCTAAGTTTTTCGCCAAGGCTGGAAGGCAGTGGGCAATCAACCGAAAATACGATGTTTCATAAGTCCAACAGACGGTAAATATTTTATAACTGCCATAAAACTGATATTAGATATTTGTTCTAGGTATGATTTTATGTAACGGTTTTAATTGTTATCTTTTATGGTTACTAGCTATTGGTTATGATGATATGGCTAGGTGTTATTGGAAAATTACATGATCACTCAAGGGAGGATATAGGTACCTAATCTTGTAAGATAGGCAATACCTACCTGCCTGCTTACCTAACTGTGTAAAAGCACAGCAAAAGCACTCATTAGCAAGAATTATACTAATTCTCGTAATTTTAAGAACTTTCACAGTCTGATCTATCTCTATCTGGCAAAAATACCTCTAAAATCCCTAAATTTCTGATAAGGTTTTGACATTGAGCTTGTCGCCGAGATAAATTGCGACTGGATTTTGAATATTTTTAATTACGGGAATTGGCCTTCATTTCTAGGTACTACTTGTTGTAGTTTACAACTGTATCCATGTTTTGTCCCTTATGAACTTGTGCAGGACGTCCACACACATAACGTCATAATATAATAAGACCACATAAATAATAGCGTATAAGTTTATCTTAGTATCTAAGTTGTGATTTGTACGTGTACATACGATCGTGTTCCACTCTCGACAGGTTCGAACTTGTCGAAACCTGTCTTAAACCTGTATGCAAGCAAACTACTGTGATTGGCGGATCGATAGTGGAGCACGAACGAAGATGATTATGATTAGTGTTTTGAATTGTAAAAATAATTACCCTTGCCACTACTTGCGCCCATGTAAAAATATATATAGGCAGAGTGATTTCGAAAATTTGTAAAAGCCCTGGCTGGAGGCTTTAAGTTTTCTTAAGGCAACCACAGGATAGTCCGGTTAAGTAGTCACGACCTCTCAAGGTCAACTACGAAATGGCATATAAAAAAAAAAAAAATTGTAATCAGTAAAATCAAGACTTCACATGAACAACAGGAAAATAACTAGACTTCAATCAACCAGGAGTTTTACTGAACACGGCGGTCTCCTCCAACCCAGCGCACACGTGCAGGTAGAGCACAAGAGCTCTCACCTCACACAGAACTTTTACATTAATTGTAGTTTATTAAGAGTTCTTCTACATCAAAATTCAACCGGCTCCAATAGCACGAGTTAGGTTTAAAAATGAAATGAAAAGTGCCCTGTGTCACGCGGACATTAATTACCAATATGGCGCAACATGGTCGCATCATAAATGTACAAGAGTAACATCACGCCAGGTTCCACAGTTACATTTGGTATTCCGTCAAAATGGCGCATGATATTTTTTTTCTACAACGTGAAAAATATGCTGGCAATGTAATGAAGACTATTTTTCATTTTAAAAGTACACTGTCTGTTTTCCTTGGGTCATTTGTCTGTCATGTCGTTTTCTAGCTTTACCGGACATGAGTGTTATTTTTGTCCTGCTAAATTGAAAGGAACGATAGAAAATTGCGACTGAAACCTATTACCTACTTACTGAAAAAAAAAACTACATAAAATGAGGCGGAAACCAAATTGCAACATTTAAAGCTGCCCGCTGCCTTTCGGTAACTCGGTCCTGGCTAAACTTAGCGTGACATTTACAACATTTAGATGTTTTTGGCTTTTACCGTGAAACCGTAAAGTTTAATTTAGTACTACTTCGGTGAAAAAAGGATTGAATAAATTCTTGAATCACCATTGCTATTCATAAGAGGATTTTTTAAAATATTTTTTTGTTTAAACAAAATCCTTCTGGCTGTTTGCTTTTTCGGTTCACTATATTTCTCTTTAGATTTAGGTCTACCTCTACCCGAACTTTAGTAAAGATTACAAGTTGATGGATAGGGAAATTGTATGGTTGGTCATAGCAGGACCTTCCTTCATGACATCCAAAGAATTTCTGCTCGTCATGTCACGTGACAACGTCTACCATGATTGATATGTGATGTGGGGTAGAATGTGCAATTTCACCATAATTAGTTTCGCTATCATATCATATACCTAATTGATGTATTTATCAACATTTAGCGGAAATATTTACTTCGCAGCATGTTGTTAGGTATTATACAGTTTTGTAAGCCTTTATTCGAAGGTTAAGATCAAATACCAAGTCAGGCTAATTGTAATTTTAACTTTTGGGACGTTAATTAAGCTTTCCAGAAGGCCTACCCATACCCTAACATGTTTCATAAATAAATGCCAAGTTTCGTCACCAACCCAATATTAAAGATGTCCAACCTTTATTTTACTCAAACGTTCGCTTTTTCGTACGAAATAATTCAAATATTTACTTTTAAAGCCCTTACCTGTGCTTTAAACGTGAATATTTCAAACCCCGGTGGTAAGATGCAGTGGTGCTTGAAATTCCATGGTTGGCTGGGAGCCATCTGTGCTCGCCATTGTCCGACGAACCAGTAAAAGCTGCTAACGGGTGAGGCCATTCGCTAAGAAATGCCGCAGTACAGTACATACACGTTAGCTGTCCACAATATTGAGCCTTACGGGTTTATAAATCAAAATCAAAAGTCATTTATTCAAATTAGGCTGAGAATCAGCACTTTTCGAACGTCAAAATTACAAAAGACAGTCCCCCAAAAACGCCCGCCCTTCACCACTTCCTAGTGCTATCGCTGGGAAGAAGAAGTGGCGCAACAAACTCCCCCAGCAGCACAGCTGTCTGTTCAGTTAGAAAATACTTGATACTTGATTGTACACAATACTAGGCGTTAATTAACATGTCAAGGCACATAACATAAAATTAAGTTACTTGCAACATGTCAGCTAGCCACGCCGACATACCAACAAATATAATAAAAACTATACGTAGGTACTCAAGCTGAATAATTAATTAAAATGTAAATAAAAACTTACTACCTAAATAAAAGCCTCCAGGCATAAAGGGCGTGACAGCTTACATATTTATGCATTGCTGGGTTCTGGTCACATAGCTGTCACTTGAAGTCACAGATGAAAAACTAGGACCATCGAAGTAAAATAAATAAATAAGTTAATACTAATAACCTGTCAGTGAGCTAATTCTGGAGAAAGAACATGAACATTGTCTTGAGTTAATTAGGGCGACCAACTATTCTTATCGTAACATAAATAGCAAAATATCTTTTACACCCCTAGAACACATTTTTTTTAACTAGATTGCTTATAGAGCAATGGTGGTAACGACCCCGACTTACGAGTTGTAGGTCGTGGGGAACCCAGGCAGGCGCTACAGTTTGTGTAATTTATTTCATCACCACTGCTTTCAAAACGGTCAAAGTCGGCCGCAAAGTCCTGTCACTCCATACATTTCACCTGTCAATTCGGGACTTTGCGACCGGATTCGGTCGTAAAGCGATCGCTATGAATGTCGAGACTGCTGGGGCAGGTATTAATTGTGGCGAGCAACAATATTCACTATAATTGTTTGGAAACCATCACTGACATAAAGTATGTAGATAGATAATAATAATAACCCTGGACATTTCACACAGCGCCATCTAGTCCCAAGCTAAGCAACCTAATGCTTGTGTTATGGTAACAAGATGGCTGATAAACTACTTATATACATTTTTTTTTTGTAAATACATACATATTATAGATAGAAAAACACCCAGACTCGGAACAAATACATGTAGGTCATACAAATATTTGTTCCGTGCGGGAATCGAACCCGCGACACGCAGCGCAGCAGTCAATCGCTTAACCACTGCGCCAACCGTGCCGTCATAAAAGATAAAGTGCATAGATTGTAGGTGCTTAAAATAAGTTGTTACAATTACTTAATTGGGGATCCTTATACATTCTATGTTAAACCCCGTTCACGGCCTCGAGGGACACGACTTTTCCCCGCAGTCGTTGTTGCAAGACTCGCACGACGCGTGTCGCTTGAGCATGTAGCTCGTGGCGACGGGGTTCAATTAGACATGCAAACATTGGTTCATGATCAGCCTATAATGATCCCACTGCTGGGATACAGGCTTCCTCTCTGTGCGAGGAAACGTGTGTTTTGTTTACAAAAATAACTTTTGTAGGAGCAAAAGTTATTTTTGTAAACAAAACCCAGGTTTCAAAGATTTTCAAAAAATCAAAATAACCTAAAAACTAGGTACTTTATTTTGTTTGACATGTCATACACGAACGAACATTATTGCTTTAAAATAATTATAATGGTTTAAATAAAAATTCTATTCTACATATTTTATTCTAGTCATTTTTAATTCATGTAGAATCGGCTAAGTATAATTTTGTATGAATAAAAGAATATGAACACTTTTTTACATTAAATTAAAGTCCCTGTTGAAAAATGCAATCCCCGACGCGTAATATCGTAAAAAATTATGAAAATAATTACTATAATATTTTGATCTTGATGCATGAGACTTTTTGGTACGGCTTTTGGTCAGTGTTTATTAAAAAAAAAAAACTATTAATCTCAAAAATCCAACTGTTAAATTCCCTCTAAAATACGATTAAATTACAGCACAAAATAATATGAATTGCATGTAACTTGAGGTAAGTTACATGCAATTCATATTATTTTGTGCTGTAATTAGGAAATGAAACGAAAAATGGTTTTGAAATCGACTCGTTTTCAGGTTTTTTTTCATCGAGCAAATTACAATGTATCGTGTTTTGAACTGTGTATTTCCCTAAAACAGGATGTATCTATGACATATATTTTTTCAGGGCTTTATTTCCTAAAAAGGGTTAGACCATTTATAATTATTGATTCTAAAACGGGCACATTCGGATACTGAGTGTTTGACCATTTAAAATTGATTCTAAAACGGGCACATTCGCATAACTCCCCGATTCTAGATCACCAACATTTACGCCACTGGCGTTGCTATAATTTTCATGACGGGGATTTTAATGAAATAATTCACATCATCCTTCAATGTTTAAACTCTAGCTTTAACAAGCTAGAGTTGAAACATTGAAGACTTTACTAGAAGTGTTTTGTCTGCTTATCGTGTTCTTTAGGGTTTATGTCGTTGCTTGTGACTAATTAGAAACGTTATGTTGAATTCATTGAAATATAGCCTAGTTAAGGTGCGGTCTCATAAAGCAGCTTTTATTTTATGTACGGGATATGAGTCGAGTTACAACTAGGGTAGGATTAGAATAAATATGAGACGTGGCTCCTCAATCCATAAGGACACGTTTATGTCTGTTAACACTATCAAGGGCATTGTAAGGCTTTAGCCGTCATAACAAAAAAATGTGTCTTATTTTATTTTATTCGTATCTTTCATTTTATGAAATATAAACTGAGTACATTTTGAACCTTGTTACGTTATGCAGCATTGGCAAATGCTACATTATAATTTCATCACGAACGACCTTCTTTTGTAACAAATCCAACCTTATTTTTAATCAGAAAGGTTATTTTCTTCATATTGGTTTTTTTTTAATTTTGAATCAAAAAGTGTCATGTCTTTTCTCTTACCAAGATTTTTCATTTGAAGTTTTTTTTGGACACAGGACGGAGGTCTGTATTATTTTTTTCCGTTTGGCCATGTAATAATTTGCCACGATATTAAAGGTATCGATATAACGGTTTGAACGACCGAGTTCGTTCGTTGTTCGACTGGATCAAAGGGTATGTTTGCGTTCCTACTGATTATTCAAAAGTTCTGAGCGTTTCCTAAATTTTATTCCATTCTTCTCTTTGTAATAGGCAGTGTTCCCGAAATTAAACGAACCAAGTATACAGCATTTAAAACTTGTCTCGAGGCGAGTCAGGTTTCTTCATTCAGACTTGGTATGTTATTTAATTTTTCTTTATCATTTTTGTTATAAAAGATTCTGCATGCGTCTCGGATTATCATTTTTCGTTATTTTCTGTAGATGTTGTCCGAAGACTGTAGGCGGATCTTGAATTCGCCCCACCGCTAGCCTGGGACCAGACGACTGCAAGCTTCCTGTTGGGATTCGAACCCAACGCAGGTGGATTCTGATACCAGCCGGCGAGGAGCCTTCCGACTACCAGCCTGGGGTCTAGGACCGGATTTGTGTATATTTAGTAGTTTTTTTTTTAATTTTTTGTAGTTAATATTGTTTCATTTTATTTAAAACAGTCATTTAAATTGTGGTCTCGTTACCTGATTGACTTGGTGCGAAGTTACCCATTTAGGATTACCAGATATTTATTTATTGCGGGAGTTATAGGAACGTTTGCAAACGGATCGTGACCGACGCGTAATTGTGAAATTTATTATAGGGTTCTAACACCAAGGTCGACGCGTCATCGTTACAATTTTATTCCTTAATGTATTGTATTGTTGTTGTTGTGTTATTGTTGTTGTTGTTGTTGTATTGTTTGAATGTGTTGTATGTATTGTATTGTTTTGTTTACAATATTTTTTTATTTTACTAAATTAAACGTGTACAAGTGAAGACCCGTTTTTATTTCGTTACAGTTAGTACAATTAGTTATTCCGTGCCTTGGGGGAGAAAATAAATAAATTGTATTATTGTCTCGTTTACCGCGCCGGAACCTGTTAAATTATGACCAATTATAAATAAAATTTTAACCTATTGATTTTTAAACGGGCTTTTATCCATACGGATATGCCAACCCCATCGTGCGTTATCAACTATTTAACTTCAATTGAGGTTAGGCTACATAGGTACTATGTAACAGAAATATAATCATAGTCTTCACCAGGCCACAGAACCTCTTCGCAATCGTCGATCTAGGGTTTGCTAAAGTAGAAAGAAACAACAAAATGTTTTGAATTAGAATGCTTGATTAAATTCTCTAATCAATGATTCCCTTTCATTCTTACTCTTAGACATTTCACCAACAAATGTTGCACATATTCAATTTTGTTGCATATTTCACAATTAGGTAAATAACTAAATTCTATATTTCACCAAAACTCTACTTATGACTAAAACATAAAAGGCTTAATACAAAGGTCAATATTTAAATAATCTGACTTCTAAACTAGATGTAAGTTTCTGTGACTTAGGAGCCAGAGATTCTCCGTAGCAACAAAGCCATACCTGTAATTTAAATAACTTGTAAAATTTTAACAATTAATGGTGGAAAACAGAATCTTATTTCCAAGAAAAAGACAAAAGACAAATTCGTCGGATATGGTAGGTACAAGTTGGTTTAAATGGATAAGTTCAGGACACATCCGCCGCTAATAGCGGTAGGTATACAAATATTTATAATGTAAACCTAATGTGTGTAGGTACACGTGGGTATAAATTCTAACTTATATACTATTTATATTTTAATAAGTTATACAAAACACTTATACTATGAACATTTATACTCTTAATATACAATATAATATAAAAACACAACAATAACAACATTTCTATTATACCACTAAATAAATCTACCTTATTATTAAAAAAATATTATTTACATTTATAATCAAAACATTCTTTTAATGTGTAAAAATTATTTTGAAGAAGCCATTTTTTTAATTTTTTTTTTGTTTAAAATAAATGGTAGCACTCTTATTACTTGTAGAATATGGTTGGACATAAGGTAGCTGTTTCTGTAGTGGAGAGTGCTATTACAAAATTGGTCTATAAATATATAAAAAAATGAAAAATATTTATGCATAATGATGAAGCGTGTGTGTAATAGTGTGTACGTGTAGGGTGTGTGTAGTGTATGTATAGATTTATAAATAAATATCACTATAAATTACCCAGCAGGAGATAATCTTTGAGTAAGGCGATGCGACCTTTCGCATTAGGAACTACTGATTGATAGGAAAAGAATAAAATGTAAATGTGGCATGGGCCTTTACCTTTACCAGTTGGTCTTGAACGAAAACAGAAAATAAATTGAGCATCCAAGTGATTACTTCCCAACTTAACAAATACAACAAAATAGCCGACTCTATTTGAAGTTGGTAAATTAATTCGTAAATGTTCGAGATCTCTTCTAATTTAAGCTAATTACATTATTTCTGAGCAAAATATGAAACGTCGATGGTGAATTTAATTTAACTTGAGCGTTTAACATTTTGTGAGGCATGAAGGTTTAATTAAACGAACCAAAACTTTATTAGGACGAGGTCGGAGCAGTTTAAAATGTAAAAGAAATATTATTATTAAAAACCTACAGTAGTTTTGAAATTAGAGATGTTTGGTCTGTTTAGGTTAATTTATGTGGATCGAGAACAATAGTGCCAATATTCATTGATACTTAGTTGACTTGGCAATAAGTTAGCATTATTATTCAGTTAGTATTTAGATGTGTAGCAAAAATACAAATATACTTAACTTTCTCGATTGTAATTATTGTAAATCATATTTTTACTTTACTTTATACTTGAATAATTTTTTTATTTATTTAAGTATTTATTTTATTTACACTGATATGACTAAGATTAAAAAAAAACCGTGGTAGCTATTGCTTACTCATCTTCTTTACTAATTGAGCTATGTTAGGTTTAAATAAGTTAAGCTTTAGGTTCAGGATTCATGTTTTTTCTTACTGGTTCTAGACCTAGAAACAGTTAACAGAGCGATGCTTAAATATTTTCATATAAGCTTCAATCCAGGTACCTACAGGGTCGATTCTACAATTGGGACAGTTCTACCGCTAGAACCGTCCCCGAAAAATGGATACAATTGTCCCTTACAATGTCTTTTCAACGATAAAGTAATAAATCTCGTGATTTTGAACTCGAAACTAATCGAATAGGTACAATTATAATGTAAAGACAGCAATAGTAAGAAACGTTTAAACTGACACTGAACTGACACTAGAAGCCCCCGCGGAGGTGGAATGGGTGTGCGGACCGTAGTTTTAGAGATATTCCCTATGGTACTACCGTACCCTGGAATAATTGTACCCGCACCCTAATTGCGTCACACTATGAATCGGAATCTGAATCATTTTGAACCAAATTGCTAATCCATTGCTTCACAAGTTCGAAAAATTTGCCTGCTCAACACGTAAATAACGCAATGAATGTGGTGGAACTGTCAAAATGAATCCGATTCTGATTCATAATGTGTTACGCAATTGCCGCGCCGGTCTGCCCTACTCAGGTTTTTTTTATATCCATCGTATATTATAAATACTTGCAAGTCTTTAATATTTTACTGTTTTGTTTGTAAGGAAACATTATGCAGCCCAGTGATTTATTTCTCATAAAGTCAAAATAATAGCCCTATAAAAAGTTCATGGTCCACTTAAGTCCTGTTTTATGATGCATCATTAAAATTCATATCCTTAAACCTAGGTATGCATAAAAATAACAACTGCTTATATTTTTTTATCTTGAATCCAAATAAATTATGTTTAAAACGCACCCCAATTTATTGAATATGCTTCATTGTGGCAACACCGAATTATAAGCAATGTGTACACAGGACGATATATTATAAGTGAGTAAAGGCTTAGCTACAGTCTAAAGATTGGAGGAGACGGTGGAGGCGGCAGCCGAAGTATTTTGATTGATGAGTTCTTGGCTTATCAGAATAATAATTACACTTGCTTGCTGCTGCCTAATCTAAAAATCTTATTCTTGCTCATTTGCGGCGTTTCAAATGGTGCTAGATTGATTGATAGGGTCCCGTATTGATTTTTTGTATTTATAGACCTTTCATTTTCGTCAATTTCATAATACTTTCTTTCATCTTTTGCGATGAGGTGGTATTTTACCTACTTCCAAAAGGAGGCTACCTACTTGCTAACTTGACTTGGAACTTAGGTATAGAAGAACTACTATTATATTTACAGAAACACGAATAAAAAGTAAGTGCCTTCTCTTTCCTTGAAAAACACTATCTATCTACAGAAAGTACTTTCATAACTTCTCTTAACTTCGACCATCGGAAAAAGGTGAAAACGTACCTATTTTAACCGAAGTTTGGGCATTGATGTAGTTTGTTGGCAAGGCAAGCAAATACCGGCTAATAAGAATAGCTTCCAGTGCCAAAGAGGGCGGGAGAGAAATGAGGTGGCCAGAAAACAGACCACTAGTTGTTTTATACCAACTTAGTAACTACTTGATTAAAGACGAGCATTTACGTAACATTTTACAGGTTAGAGTACTAAAGTTCTATCTCCACTTCAGTTGGTATCGCTCGCTATCTAACTAAGACCTAACTTTCAACAATTTATCAATAACATTTCAGGCAAGGTGCTTTGTTAACAAGTTGTTTCTGATAATAAACAACAAGTTTAATTTATCAGCACCTGCCGACTTGTTTGGGGGAAAATTCATTAGCTTATCGTAGTATCGGTGTCGCGGTGAACTAAAGGCTAATGTCAATATTTTACTACACCGCTGTAACTAGGGCTGTCGCATCGCTGGTTTTATTTCCGGGATCTGGCCACAATTCTCCGGCTTAAGCCCCTATACTCAGACCTAAAACCGCTGTTTGTTTAAGACTGCAATTTTGACTGTAAAAAGCTATTGTTGGCAAGCCTTCGCCTTTCTTTACAATTGCTATTTTTGGGTGTATTCGTTGCTTCTGGATATATTTGTTTGGTCAGTCATTAGCATCACCTATAGGTAGCATCCTTAACGATACTTGAGAAACTTTGGCAGTAAACAACTTTGCTTCTATTTTAGCCCTCTCTATCATCGTGTTACCGCGATACTTGGTTAGATCATAATTATTAAGTTACCATGTATAGTGTAGACATTGTCTAACTAACTAAAATAATTGGGGTCTGGCTTTCGTAGAACAGACAGACAATAGCAGTAGATAATGAAGAGTTGTGTTCGTTTATGGGGTCAGTTACAAGAACTGACTAATAAGAAACGAGACACAAGATACATACATTGTTCTCTAATACATGAATTGGAACAGTCATTAATTTATTTATTCAGAGCCGGATCTCTTTTATCCGTCGCGAATGAAACCGGGAAAATATGGGGTACACTATACTGTGGCGAGATGAAATACCGAACAGGATAAGTATTATAATTGCTGGCTCAATCCGGATTACAGCGGGAGCCGCCGTAATGCCGCCTCTTTGTGCCACACAATCGTCTTTGTGAGGGCCTCCACAAACCGAACATTGACAATTTTATTTCTGCTTTTATAACTTGGTTTAGCTTTGATAGAAATATGCATCACACTGACATTCAATAAGTTGCTTAATACTAGTGACAAAGTAAGTTTTTAGAATAAATAGTTATGATTTTATTATTATGACTTTTGCAACTTAAGTAATCCTATAATAATGCGGGTTGGTAGATGTCATATATCTTTGAATTTTTGGTTCTAGGATATGCCTCCGGTTTTCCCACAAGCAATGTTTTCCTTCACCGTGCACTGGGCTTTTGCAAACGGTGTAATAACATTAAATCGTATTAAAAAACAATTTACAAAATAGGATTAATCATCACTTTACTCTGACTTAATATAATAGTAATCACTCATCGAAGTTTTCCAATCTACTTATTAAAAACTAAAAAGGTAAAGTGTTTAAAATATGTAGGACTCGTAGCTTGGCACACTATAAAATTTGACGATCTCGTAGCTAAATTGCTACGCAAGCTACGCCGTAGTCGCCGTAGCCAACATTAATTATGAGTTTTTTTCTCGGTCTCTATCTTACCTATTAGTGTTATCCTTGTCGTGAAGAGGCGGGATAATAGTTGCTACAATTTGGATGAATAAAAGGCCGTAAGGCTGATTTTTTTAATCGCCAGATAACTTTTATTCGAGGAATAAAATTGATGTTTGACAGTTTTTATATGAAATAACTGTTAAAATTTCAAAATTATTCCTCAAATAAAGTTATCAGATGATTGAAAAATCAGCCCTTAGTTAGGTATACATGTAGATATTATTATTCTTCTTCTTCTTTTCTTCTTATTATTGTTTTAAGTCTGTTAACTTATATTATGTAAATATTGTCTTGTTTGAAAATTAAAAAAGAATTATAATTTACTACAATGTTACGTTTGTTCTTGGGATTAATTCATCCCAACTACGGAACCCTTCATTGTCCGTAGTCCGACACGCACTTGGCCGGTTTTTTCCAACATTATGTTACACAGAGGTAAAAGTGTTCAAAAAGATTACTAAGCGAAACGGTTCTCTATTCTATATCTTTGACAGAAATGTAACTTAAAGAAAAACATACTTCTTAAGAGATTAACTAATGTAACTTTAAACTGGATATTTTACTGAACTGACTTGGTCACAGCAACAGACTTCTGAAAAATACAACTAAATTAAGCAGCTAACCGTGCTTTATTTCAAGTTATAGTGCGGTCCCGTCTGAGAATAGCCCCTATTTCTCACCACGTACGTACTGTTACTGGCAAATAATAGAGTGCATAGTCAATAGAAAATGGAGAAACCAGGATAGGTTTTTAAGGTTTTACGAGAAGATTAAAGCCTTAAAACAATACGTTTTTTAACTTATCAAGATGATGTTTTATGCACACAAACCAATCTATACTAGCAATATGCCTGGGTAAAAAAATGATTATTATATTTAGTCCGTCAGATTATCGAAAAATAATGGACACGTATTTTTGCTTTTGTCAATCAAACCAAAAATTACAACGATAAAGCGCGTCAAAATTTGGGAGTAGGGGGTCGTGACGTCACGCCTTGCTAAAAAGTGTAGCAAGGCGTGACGTCACGTGGAACTTTAACGGGCGATATCTTCATCATGTTTTATATAATTGACAAAAGAAAAAATACGGGTCCGATATTTTTTGATAATCTAACTGACGGACTAATTAGATTTTTTTAGGCATCTAGCCTATTATGAAGAGGTAATTGTATGTAGGGAGAAATCTTCGGAGTTTCTTATCCGATTCCAAAAATTCTTTCACTAATGGGAAGGCACAGTATTGTCGAGTGTCATAGGATATATTTTATGTTAAAATAAGAAATTTCACGCGGACGAAGTTGCAAGCAGAAGCTAGTAGATAGTAAAGGCACACGGCGTTTTTTGTCTCATACCTAAGCCCGAAATAACACTTTTTCTAACCAAAATACAATCATGCAGTATTGCACTGAAACGAGAAGTGCTTGTTTGAATATTGTCGTTCTTAAAGGCTCTACTTCCAGGGTGATTTCTCTCAACCAAAACGTATTCGAAGAATAAGTCGTAAGAATGATAATGAGGAAATAACCCTTTTGTCACAGTTGACTTTTGTCTGAATACTATAAAATTAAAAGCCTCACATAAATATTAGATCTTTAATTGTTTATACATCAAAAGAATCCAACAAATAAATTCTAAGTAATTTATAAATGAAAAAGTTCATTAAAATGACTCAGGTGTATTTTTAATTATTACAAAACTTAGACACAACTACACTACATACTACACTAGACTTACACTACACTACACACAACTAACTACACTAGACTTATAATACAAATTACATTATATATTTAAAATAGCACATACCTACATTATATATTTTTTGAAAATATTATTTATTCAATCGACAAGATATGACTTAAAACAACATTAAAGTTTTTAAACTTAGTACTTTACAAACTGCACACACATCATAAGTCACAACATTACAGGTTACAGGCTTGGTTTTCATAGATCTATGAAGAAAGAAGAAGTTATTGCTCCTGGAAGGTGATCTATCACCTTTCAGGAGCAATAAGTTCATCGTAGACATGCTGCCCGCGGCATTTCTCGCACACCACTATGAAGTTCTGAAAAGATAAAACAAATATTAGCACATCAACATTTGTATGACAATAATTTTATGGACTAACGGACCGACGACGATACTTTATCCTACTAATATTATAAAATGTGAAAGTTTGTATGTTTGGGTGTTCCCAATCCTCCGTGTTCAGCCGTTTTTGCGTGATTGAGTAGATTCACGCAAAAACGGCAGAACGGATTTAGATCAAACTTAGCACACAGATAGTTCATAGCCTGGATTAACACATAGGATATTTTTTATCCCGGTAGTACGTTCCCGCGGGATATTTTGTTCGTGGCAAAAGCTAGTACAGACGCCAGCACATCAAGCTACTAAAATCTGTCAAATTTCTTTAATAGATTTTCAACGGTTCAAGGTTGATTGGGAAAATTTGACAGTTTCGGGTAGCTTGACCTGCTGGCGTCTGTCATTCATATTTCTGACGAGCCGTGTAAAGGGTCAAATAAAACGTGGAAAGTAATGTATCGGTATCTTTCCGGGCTGTGTTACATTGTCTCTTGCCAGCAAGTCGAGCGCAACAAAACTGAAAACGTTCCTGTCGATAGCTCAAACAAAAAGTATTTGTTCGGGCCCGACTCGACACAGAATGATCTCAAAGTACTGCAAATATTAGTTAAAACGAATAGCTTTATCTCTCTTTATCTAAATTAAAACATTATATCTACTACTTAGTGTTGCAGTTACATTATTTACATAATTTAAAAAGTTAAGTCTTAAAATAATAATATAGTCAAAGGGCATCAAAAAATGCGTCCGTATCGCTGTCAAAAGGAAACGTGCCCAAAAGGCTGGCAGCACTGCCACGCTGTATGGTAATGCTGATTCTTTGGCCAAAAAATAGGCCAGCCCTCTGGTCACGTGAAGAGTCGACCAGAGTCAGACCAGTCGACTACTTAGTTGGAATACAATTCAGTTTAATTAAATACTTACAAGATTATACTGAAGTCGCAGCAAATCCATGACTCGTTCGTTATTGCCCTCCGATCTCGGGACATGCTTCTCCATGACCTCGACAGCTCGTTTGGCCAAGGCTTCCAATTCGAGAAGTCCTTTAGGTTCTGTATGTTGTCTGTCTCCTCGTCGACCAAATCTGGCTCCCCAGTTGTGGTGACTCCGAGGTCCTCGCACACCGCCAAGCTCCCCCATCGCTCTGGCGGGCTGATCAGACACAGACGGTTGTGGTAGGTTCACCATAGTTACCTGAAAAACGATAAAGTTCACAGGCCCCTTCTTTTAAAGTAAACCAACTAATTACCAAACATTAAAAGTACATTAACAAGGAATTAGCTATTATACATAAATGAACTAATTCATCAGCTAATAGATCAAGAACTTTCACAAAGTTGAGTAAACACAACAAATAACTGAGTCAATATCATAACAGGGCTCGCCCGAATGTGGTGAATGTTTTCAAAAATATGAAAACACCACGTGTTAAACAAAGGACTGGATAAAAATGGACATCCCGACCGGTCATTTATTGTAAAAAAATAATGGCCCGCTTAAGTCCAGGTAGTCATTATTATATTTCATTTGCTGCAAGTGATTAGTCGTCACCAGGCCTGGGCAACCCTCCCACCGTTATAAGAAATGAATTCCCATGAGCTAATTGCGATTGACTGCTGCACTGTGTGTCGCGGGTTCGATTCCCGCACGGAACAAATATTTGTATGGCCTACAAGTAGTTGTTCCAGGTCTGGCTGTTTGTGTATGTGAGTTTAAATGTTTGTAAACGCACCCACGATACAGGAGTAATTACTAGTGTGGGGCAACGTTTAAAAAAAAAAAAACCAACCCTTCTCTTAGGTTTTCACTGATATCTGCAATAGTCTGAATGATGAGACGGGGTAAATCGTTGCGCTTGCGCGTAAGTAAATCATTTATAACTACGTTAATTTATCTTTTTACAATGTACCTACTACAGTGAGACCGGGAACCGTTTCACAACGTATGGCTCATCGTCCGTATTATGTTAGACCTATCGCATAGAACCTCTGAGGACACCAATACGACTCTAATAGAACCCACTCCCTAGGCACTATACAGGTTGGCAGGGACATCGACGTGCAAATTGTAACCATGAATTCAGCACATGAGTTTAGACCCGATCTGTTTCATAGAAAAGTGCAATACCTACCGTGGTTAAAACGTATGGAAAATCAATATTTTTTTTTAGTAACCGACGAATAATTTCGACGCTATGGGGTCTAAACTCATATGCTGAATCCATGGTTACAGTTTACGCGTCGATGTCCCTGCCACCCTGTATAAATGTCTTACTCAACCCTAGGACAGAGTACGGCGAAGTCCAACTGTTATTGAGGAAGATAAGTTTCGGGTAGTTCTTAACGCGTATTAATATGATTGACACTCTTACGACAGCCTATCCCCTTTTTAAAGTACACAAACTAGCACAAGTGCACCGTAGACTCAGTCTCTAGTAGTGGCGAGACCGTTTTGGAAGCAGAAATCATCAATAACGTTTGGTTAATCATTGAATTATACTTTGGCCTTATAGCCTAATTTGACTTGATAGAACTGCGAGTTTTACGGTTCTGCCTTTCATATGTGGTCGTCAACAGTCAGGAGCGTTAGTGCTCAGTATAGCGGAAGACCTTCTCCGCGATTAACAAATATCTGTCAAGGTACGGTTGGGAAATGGACACGTAATACAAGAGAAAATAGCGTTAATTATAAACTATGATAAAACATAAAGTAGTTTCGCCAGGCTGCAATAAATGACCATTAATAGCTTGTCAGCGATATCACCTGATCGTTACCTATAAATCGTAACACAAATAAATCCATAATAAAATATAATTATAGAATATACACACTATTTCTAAAGATTATGTTTAATTAAAATTGACACTTACCAAATATCTATTTAGATTACAACTCACTTACAAACTATGTAGGTACTACACGTATTACCAGACACCATTACTGACTTTTTGACATTCAAAAGTGCCTATTATGTGCCTATTTGCAATAAATAATTTGACTTTGACTTTGACCTGCCACAATTGTCCTCTGCCGCGCCTCAAAACTCACTGCCTTCACCGTCTCGTTATAATTTTTACCTCCGCAAAATCACCATGCTCAGCCCCCAGTTTTTGAAACAAAGACTCAAAACGCTCTTTGTTTATTTCTCAATTCTTTTTCGATTGTCTGTTCCGGGCCATATTTATGAAATTTATATATTTAATTTTTTTGTTATTTTGCGCTTGGGATTATTTGATTCTTAGAATTTTTTAGAAAATATAATGGGTTTCTAAAAGGTTCAATATTGTTTTACAGTGTAAAAGAAATAGGATATTTGGGATAACGTGTCGGACTCACACAATAGCGGATCCGGCAGACGTCGTCCTGCCCGAAATAGCAGCGCCACCTTCCGGGTCCAATTTTGTATACAAACCTTGTCCTGACAATAACGAACACAAAAAAAAAAAAAGAATTATCCAATTTGGTGCAGTCGATCGGACTCGGATCTGTGCAGTTATGCGCGTACATACATTTCGGTGATTCATTTTTATTTATATATATGTATAGATAAATATAGATTTGTTCTTGGAAATAAGAATCAAGAATAAGACACATTGTTATTAATTAGGATTATGACCAGTGATCGGAGTAGCTAGATTGATTTTTGGTACTTGTATCATAGATGTTCACAGAAAGAATAACATGGATAAGTCATTTTCCCGGAAAGTAATTCCGGTATTTCCGAATCCAATTAAATATTGTTAATGATGATAGTGATATTATTACTACTCAATTCATTTAAAGGAACGAGTGAGCTACCTGGTATGTCGTCGCCGGGCGTACGCATTGTTTTGATAACCGGTTAGTGCACCACCCATGATCCTTTGCTCTGATTGGTCGTTGGGTTGTGTCAAATCGATACTAGGTAACGTTAAAAAAATTATGAACAACATAATATTGCTCATTTTAATACAATTCCTACCTAAGTTCCGTTTTTTTTTAAAATAATCTAACAATTCCGAAAATTCGGAGGAATGTCCATATTAATATATACGTTTCGGATCAATGACCCCAATTCAATCTACCTACTCCGATCTCTGATTATGACAAACAGTCACAATTTCTACGCTTACATGGTTTCAGTTTGCGCGTTGATGTCTCTGCCACCCTCATCTTTCCACATGGTTGACCGACTCGCTGTTTATATTATCATCCAGCTACTCAATACTTTCTTGCATTCCATAATGTGTACATATGATAGCTGGTAGGTATGTTAAAACATCGAATCAATTATGGACCCTGTCGGGCACAGCAAAGTTAATTTTTAATAGGAGAGAGGATGAGAGCACTTTTTGTTAAGAAAAAAAAAAAAAAATTTAAATAGTATCATTTGTTTTTATGGTATTTATATTTTATATAAGTATTTATATATTCGGTTTTAAGTTATATTTATATATTATCAGTGAGCTGCGCTCAAGGATATTATACATATTTTTTTTGTCTTTGATATATGTCGGGCGGGACCCTGGGGTCTCGGACCTTTGAAAGGCGTACTACGGGCCAAAGCCAACTCGCAGAGGCCCTTTACACAATTCTAAATGTTGAGGAGGCACGAACCGTCGATAATCCCTGTACGCACCATGCAAGTGCACCCAAAGACAACCCCCGGTTGGTGCAGGACTATTGCAGAACATGGAAACAAAATATACTGGGCTATGGGTTTGGGTGGTTATAGACGTTGAACTATGGAAGGTCTATGTCTCCTGCCTGACCTATGATAATTATAATATTTACAGATGAAATGGCAGGGGGTGACTTGCACACTCAATAATGGGCCCCCGAAAACGGTCACTACCACATAGTGTCGTAGCGATAAGGACAACTTATACATATTATTATTAACTTCTGTATCTTATTACTTAGGTATTAGTTTTGATATTCAATCAGTAACCTACACAATGAACTAACTCTTCAACAATTGAAGGTGTTTAATTGTTAATTTTTTTTATAAAATAGTTCTTTATTTTGTTCTAGGAATTCAAATTGCGCTGTGATAGATCATGAGTTGCTATGAGACAATACAAACATAATTATGTAGCATTGCATACACCTTTACCCCATGTCCTAACCGAAAGCGTCTGTCGCGCAAGTATGCGATCAACACGATCGGTTTTATGAATTATGACGTACAAACGCGACTTGATTGATCGCGTGAATACGTCATCCACACTAACATTATAAATTCGAAAGTAAATCTGTCTGTATGTTGCCTTTTGACGCCTAAACCACTAAACGTATATCTATAAAATTAGGCGAAACGATAGATGGCACTCTGGGGAAGGATATAAGCTACTATTGGTCCTGGCAACACGTTCCCGTGGGCTAATTTATAATATCCGCGGGGGTAAAGCCGCGGTCAGAAGCTAGTTTTCATATATATACAAGAGCACGATGCGACGATCGTGTACTCGCGCGACGACCGCTTTCGATTAGGACGCGACGTTGGGCCTGTCCAAATAAAATTGTCACATCATGCCAGGTAGCTAGGTCGAGAGAAGGCATGCACGACCAACAATGGCAAACAATATTTTGTACTAGCTTCTGCCCGCGGTTTCGCCTGCGTGGATGTCGGAAATTGTTCCACGGAACGTGTTACCGGGACAGAAAGTAACCTATATACACATACAGATACAGATACAGATTTGTGAGGCATATGCACGAGAACATTGTCTTAAATATAATGTGGCGAAAAGTCAGTTCATGGTTTTTTAGGCCGGCTCTAAATGTCCTATAGCAGTACCTCCCATCAAACTATACGGGGTTCCCTTGGTCAGAGTGGACCATTTCAAATACTTGGGGCATGTAGTAACATCCGGTCTCAGAGATGATGCTGATATTGAGAGGGAGCGGAGGGCCTTGGCTGTAAGAGGTAACATGATAGCTCGCAGGTTTGCGCGGTGTTCAGGGTCGGTCAAGCAGACCCTTTTCAGGGCTTATTGTACCTCTCTGTACGCGTGCAGCCTGTGGGTAAATCACACTCAAAAAGCATACGAAGCCTTCCGCATCCAATATAACAACGCATTCAGAGCGCTGATGGGGCTGCCGCGACATTGTAGTGCCTCGGGCATGTTCGCCGTCGCTAGCGTCGACTGCTTCTATGCAACGATGCGTAAGCGAAGCGCGTCCCTGGTACGCAGAGTTCGTGGCAGCTCCAACAGCGTGCTGGTGATGATAGCCGGTAGGCTCGACTGTCCATATATCAGACGCTGCAGTGACTTGCACGTCACCTACAGTCGTCGGCTGTCAATATGAAAATGTTTTGTGTGGTTATTGTTTTGTGTTGTACCTATTGTAATGTAATGTATAATGTATTCAGTGTGTTCTAGTGTAAGATTTGTGCTATATTTAATTTCTGTGTATTAATGAGTCCTTGTTACTTGATAAATAAATGAATTATTATTATTATATCCTTTCCCAGGATGCCATTTATCACTTTGACAAATTTTATCGAAATCCGTTCAGTGGTTTAGGCGTGAAAAGGTAACACACAGACGGAGTTACTTTCGAATTTGCAATATTAGGATGGATATTATATTGTATCTGAATTAGTAGTTATATTGTAGTTCATGCTACACAAATCACAACGCTGGTCTAAGTCTTGTTTGCTGACACAGCAATTACTCAGGATCGTGAACTTGTGACTACGCTAGTAACAAAAATCTTATATTTTCTAGCCACGAGGAAGATGTAAGTAATGTATAAGGTGGGCCAAACAAAAGTCATGTATAATATAAATGTCATAAAATTTTACCTAACAGCGTTATAATGTCATTGTGATTTGATACATACATATGTTGCAGACAAATAGAGAATTAGTTGGCAATGCCATACACACAGCTCATGCAATGATGGAGATTTTGAAATACCAATTTCGGAATCGTGTGATCTCCCGTTCTGGCGATTTGAACTGCCGATCGATTCTGTAAAAATCTCACCGTGAAAAGTTAGGTGAAGTGAGCTTAGAGTGAGCTGTCAATACTTAGTGTCAATCCCTAGCATTAGTTGGAATGATAGCTCACTCCACGCTCACTTCACCTAAGTTTTCACGGTGAGATGGTTACAGAATCGCACTGCTGATCGGCCTGATCGCCAGATCTGACGGCGCCGCGGCGGCGGATTTCTTTCTTTTGGGCTTTTTAAAATCTCGCGTGACCACAACAAGTGACAAACTGCTAGGTTCGTGACTTGCAGTCAGTCTAGAAAGCCAAAATTGAAGAAGAAATCTCCAATTTGGAGGATGTTTTGCTAGCAAAATGCCGTAAAACGAGGACAAAATGTGCATCATCTCAGGAGATGGTCGTTTGATCGATATTATTTTTTAGACTTAGGGCTGATTTTTCCATCGCCAGATAACTTTTATTCGAGAAATAAAATCGACGTTTGACAGTTTTTGTATGAAATAACTGTCAATATTTCAAAATTATTCCTCGAATAAAGTTATCAGAGGAGCAATTGTGGTAATTTTGAGATCGTTCACAGTCAGATCTCAGTCTCAATCTGTCAAAATAATCTCAAATTTTCCTTCATTTCCTTCAAAGATGAGCAAGCAATAAGTCCGGAGCAATTAAAGTTTGTTGCTTCTACAAAGTTAGGTTGGTTCAAAAACATCGAACAATTAATAAAATTAGAGAAAAGATTTGAACGTGCATGATCGTACTTTCTTCTGGCGATTCGTATGAACGAAGTGCAGTCGTATCTTGGTTCGCCAAAAGCCTGGCGACTGTAGTTTTACTATTATGTATCTAAGCTCGATATTATTGTGCGCATAGCCAGGTATGGTATAATGTTCACTATTTGTTCAACTGTTTAACACTGAACTGTTTTTGAGAGTTCATCGACCTTCACAGAAAACGAAACTAAACATTTGAGATTTTGTTTCGATTGAACGTAATAAATGATGCATCGTGTTTTAGACAAAAGATAACAGTTTCTGACAGTTTAATGAAAATAAAACAACCTTTTAAGTAAATAGTTTGGACATGAAATATCGTCTCTCTCCAATCTTAGTGAAATATTATAATATAACAAAATCCAGCTAGCAGTTATTTTAACATACCTAACTAATCTCGTATTATCGAAGCTAACAAAATGGGAATATGAAGCCAAACATCTGTTTTGAATCGTTTCTCTACCCGGGACGGTTTCCCCCACGTTTGTTATTTATTTGACATTTAACTTAGTGGGTGCGTGGTGTGCAGCCGATGTATTCTGTAAAAATCTTACAGTAAAAACTTATGTGAAGTGAGCTTAAATTGAGCTGCAGTGCGATTCTGTAACCATCTCACCGTGAAAACTTAGGTGAAGTGAGCGTGGAGTCTCATTCCAACTAATGCTAGGGATTGATACTATTGACAAGTCACTCTAAGCTAACTTCACCTAACTTTTCACGCCGCCATTTTTACAGAATCGATCGGCTGTCAATAGTGTCAATCCCTAGCATTAGGTAGAATGACAGCTTTCTTCAAGCTCCGCACATAAGTTTTGACAGTGAGATTGTTATAGAATAGACCGACTGTGCTAACAAAGTATCACAGCACTCCACGTCAAACAACAAGTCTATCTACACCGCTACTATAGGTTAGTTGCCTGATATCAAACATTGTGTTCGTGTACCTACTGATACTAAGCTAAGGTGTCTAAAGCTACAGTTTGCTAGAAGACGGGGGCCGTCATGACATAACGGCCGGCATGAAAATCTGTCAGTTTCACCAGTATTTGACATTGGGGTGTCAAAAAACGCTCTGTATTTGGATTAGGACAGCCGTTATTGTGTGAACGTTCACGACTTTTTAAGGAAACCAATATTTTATAGGAATAGTGTACCTACGTATATTTCCTACAGGGGATAGCAAAGACCCGCAGACTAGGGACTGCTGACTGCTTTCAGATACACAGAATGAAACAACGTTTCCTGAAACATTATTTTACACAGATGAAAAAGTGTCCAAGAAGACTACTAAGTAAACGATTGTCTATCTCTTTTGTAGAAACATGTAACTCTTTAAAAAATAATTCTTGAGAGATTAACTAATGTAACTTTAAACTGGACGGACTTGTTCACAGCAACAGACTCCTGAAAAATACAGCTTAATTTAGCAGCTAACCGTAATTTTTTTCAAGTTATAGTGCGGTCCCGTCTGAGAATAGTTATTTAAATATTTGTCACCACGTACGTACTGTTACCGGCGAATAATAAAGTGCATAGTCAAATAGGGAAACCAGAACAGGCTTTTTAAGATTTTACGAGAAGTTTAAAGCCTTAAAACAGTACTTTTTTAACTTATCAAGGTGATGTTTTATGCACACAAACCAATCTATACTAACAATTATGAAGAGGTAATTGTATGCAGGGAGAAATCTTCGGAATTTCTGATCCGAATCCAGTAATGGGAAGCTACAGTATTGTCTTGTGTCATAGAGTATAATTTTATGTTAAATAATTTTCACGCGGACGAAGTACTATACAATTAAAAGCTTCTCATAAATATTCGATCTTTATTTATACATCAAAAGAATCCAATAAATAATTGTGTAAAATGTAACCTAAAAAAGAAAGAATAACGCGAATTAAAAAGAAAAAATAAATTTAAGTGTCATTTTTCTTAAAAAAATATTTTAAATTTGACGTATATAAATTTCAAAATGTGTTTTCAAAATCTAAAATATATATATAAATTATAAAAGCTTCAGGCTGATGTACGCTGTCCGTTATAATACGGTACCCATATGACTATAATACCTACATATATTTTTTTGAAAATATTATTTATTCAATCGTACAAGACATACTTATTTTAATAACAACGTTTCAAATACTTAAAACAACATTAAAAAGTTTTTAAACTTATTATTTTACAAACTGCACACATGTCTTTAGTAGTTTAGTCACAACATTACAGGTTACAGGCTTGGTTTTCATAGATCTATGAAAAAAAACGGGTTGCACTCCGGGAGTGCCGGCAGAAGTGAAAACTTGAATATTAACGTTGTGCATTTTTGATATTTTGGAATGCGGTCTACTCTTCCTCCGTCTTACAAATTTTCGATCAGGTCACATGTCCTGATGCGAGCTCCGTCTTACGAATTTTCGATCAGGTCTCGTGTCCTGACGCGAGTTTAACATTTTTTGCCCATCACAAAAAAAGTGCATAAAGCCGCTAAAGAAGTTTTCATTTAAAAAAACTCACTATTCTTAGTTATAACATAATCTATCTCGTAAAATATTAAGTTAGAGTTAAATTGCTTATTAGTCTGTTAGGCTAGATTGTAATCCATTACTAAGTAAAGAACCTTAGTTCTTATTAATAAAGAAAGAAAAAAAAAAGAACTTATTGCTCCTGGAAGGTGATCTATCACCTTTCAGGAGCAATAAGTTCATCGTAGACATGCTGCCCGCGGCATTTCTCGCACACCATTAAGAAGTTCTGAAAAGGTAAAACAAATAATATTAGCACATCAACATTTGTATGACAATAATTTTATGGACTAACGGACCGACGACGATACTTTATCCTACTAATATTATAAAATGTGAAAGTTTGTATGTTTGGGTGTTTCCAATCCTCCGTGTTCAGCCGTTTTTGCGTGATTGAGTAGATTCACGCAAAAACGGAAAAACTGAATTATGTAGATCAAACTTAGCACACAGATAGTTCATAGCTTGGATTAATACATAGGATATTTTTAATCCCGGTAGTACGTTCCCGCGGGATATTTTTTGTTCGTGGCAAAAGCTAGTACATTCATATTTTTGACGAGCCGTGAAAAGGGTCAAATATAACGTGGAAAGTAATGTATCGGTATCTTTCCGGGCTGTGTTACATTGTCTCTTGCTAGCAAGTCGAGTGTAACAAAACTGAAAACGTTCTTGTCGATAGCTCAAACAAAAAGTATTTGTTCGGGCCCGACTCGACACAGAATGATCTCAAAGTACTGCCAATATTAGTTAAAACGAATAGCTTTATCTGTCTTTATCTAAATTAAAAAATTGTATCTACTACTTAGTGTTGTTGTTACGTTATTTACATAATTTAAAAAGTTAAGTCTTAAAATAATAATATAATCAAAGGGTATCAAAAAATTCGTCCGTAATATCGCTGTCAATAGGAAACGTGCCCAAAAGGCTGGCAGCACTGCCACGCTGTATGGTAATGCTGATTCTTTGGCCAAAAAATAGGCCAGCCCTCTGGTCACGTGAAGAGTCGACCAGAGTCAGACCAGTCGACTACTTAGTTGGAATACAATTCAGTTTAATTAAATACTTACAAGAATATACTGAAGTCGCAGCAAATCCATGGCTCGTTTGTCATTGTCCTCGGATTTCGGGACGTGCCTCTCCAAGACCGCAACAGCTCGTTAGGCCAATGCTTCCAATTCGAGAAGTTCTTTAGGTTCTGAATGTTGTCTTGCTCCTCATCGACCATGTCTGGCTCCCCAGTTGTGGTGACTCCGAGGTCCTCGCACACCGCCACGCTCCCCCATCGCTCTGGCGGGCTGATCAGATACAGACGGTTGTGGTAGGTTCACCATAGTTACCTGAATAAAGATAATCAAAGTTCACAGGCCCCTTCCTTTAAAGTAAACCAACTAACTACCGAACATTAAAAGTTCATTAACAAGGAATTAGCTATTATACATAAATGAACTAATTCATCAGCTAATAGATCAAGAACTTTCACAAAGTTGAGTAAACACAACAAATAACTGAGTCAATATCATAACAGGGCTCGCCCGAATGTGGTGAATGTTTTCAAAAATATGAAAACACCACGTGTTAATCAAAGGGCTGGATAACAATGGACATCCCGACCGGTCATTTATTGTAAAAAAATAATGGACAATAGGCTGAATGCGTTTGTGCGTACTGTTAACATCCCCACCAGCTTAAGTCCAGGTAGTCGTTATTGTATTTCATTTGCTGCAAGTGATTAGGCGTGTCAAGTAGCTAACGATGGTGCAGTTACCAGAAAACGAATCGTTCGAATCGGTGGCAAGGTACCAAGGTAATCGTACGCATGCACGTGGTGGTCCGACCAGACTGATAGATTTGGAAGTCTTCGCAGACATAGACGCTAACCATATAAGGCCCGTGTCAAATAATTATCCGAATGCGCGTCAGATCGCAATGAATCGACTGCGGCAGCGTTTCAATTTGGTAAGTGGTTTATGTCTGTTTTTTGTGCATATTTTAATTGTGTTTTAGAAATTGTTGTAGACCACACCCACGTGGAACTTATATACAGGGTGGCAGGGACGTTGACGCGCAACCTGTTAACATGGATTCAGTACATGATTCTGCACTCGCCTGCATTGAAATCGTTCGTTGGTTATTAAAAACAAATAAGCTATTCCATACATCTCGACCGCGTAGGTATTGTATTTTTCCATGTAACAACTGTTTTTTTATTTCTAACCGACGTAAAATTTCTATGCTATTTCTAGAATCATGTGCTGAAATAATGGTTTCAATTTGCGCGTCGATGTATACCACCCTGTATTAATATTATACATTGAGGATAAGGAACTTCATAATAGTGTTTTGTTTCAAGTACCTTCTTTATTACCTACATCAAAGTCTGTAGGTATCGATTACAATAAAACAGACATCTTTCCACATGATTGACCGACTCGCTGATTATATTATCACCCGGCTACTCAGTGAGCTACGTTCAAGGATATTATATTATTAACTTCTGTATCTTATTACACTATTAAGTAACACTCGACAAAGCTACCTAGGTATTAGTTTTGATATTCAATCAGTAACCTACACAATGAACTAACTCTTCAACAATTGAGGGTATTTCATTGCTGTTTGAACTTGTATACCTTCATTTGTTTTTCCCCCTGACTAGCCCCTGAGTTCGATTTAACACTAATTCCTCATTTATAGTGCGGCCGACGAGACACCTGTCAGTTTCATACAAATGAATACGTGTTTTGCGAATTTGATCTTTATTAGCTATTAGATTTGTCAGGTTTTAGGAACGCATTCTCTCGACGGCCGGACTGTAGTATAACAATTTACAAGAAGTAAAATGAAGCTATTAAAGCACTCTTAATATGTTTTTTTATGAAAACCGAAATAAGTTTTAAACTAAATCTCAAGGTGTACTCTGGTTTATAAAATAAAATAAAG
Organism: Apamea anceps; assembly: GCA_951799955.1. Taxonomy (NCBI): domain Eukaryota; kingdom Metazoa; phylum Arthropoda; class Insecta; order Lepidoptera; family Noctuidae; genus Apamea; species Apamea anceps. The sequence continues at coordinate 9,848,637 of OX637501.1, forward strand.
GAATACAATTAAAAAGTATTAGGTTTCTTTTTTAATTTTTTAAATATAATATTTGTTTATTTTGTTCTAGGAATTCAAATTGCGCTGTGATGTATGTGGGACAGCTCACTATCAAGACGAAATCAGTGCGCCCGAGCGATAGATCATGAGTTCGGTTTAAAGACATTTATTTTCTCAAAGAACATACAGTTCACTTATAGAGAAACTTAACTAAATTAACAATATGTTGTAGATTACATTACGACGTCGAGCCTTCCAATAAACAGCTCCATATTAATATTTTCTTTTGTAAAAAATAAAAAATAAATAAAAAAGTAATTATGTTGTTAGGTAGGTAACCAAAATACGAAGCAACTCACGCTAAACTTATGTCTAATAAAAAAAATAAAAATAAAAAAATAGTGAAAATACGAACCAATCTTATGTGTCTAACAAATGATTCCTTAGGCATTTTTTAAATGTTGGTATGCTTGAGTTGCTATGAGACAATACAAACATAATTATGTAGCATTACATACACCTTTACCCCGTGTCCTAACCGAAAGCGTCTGTCGCGCGAGTATGCGATCAACACCATCGTTTATATGAATTATGACGTACAAACGCGACTTGATTGATCGCGAGCGTAACTCATCCATACTAATATTACAAATTTGAAAGTAACTCTGTACGTATGTTACCTTTTCACGTCTAAGTCACTGAACATATTTCGATAAAATTTGGTGAAGCGATAGATGGTATCCTGGGGAAGGATATAGGTTACTTTTTGTCCCGGTAACACGTTCCGTGGAACAATTTCCGACATCCACGCGGGTGAACCCGCGGGCAAAAGCTAGTACAAAATATTGTTTGCCATTGTTGTCGCGTCCTAATCGAAAGCAGTCGTCGCGCGAGCACACGATCGTCGTGCTCTTTTATATGTATGAAAACTAGCTTCTGACCGCGGCTTCGCCTGCGATTAGAAATTATCCCACGGGAACGTGTTACCGGGCCAAAAAGTAACCTATATCCTTCCCCAGGATGCCATCTATCGTTTCGCCAATTTTTTTAGAAATTACGTTTATTGCTTTAGGCGTCAAAAGGTAACATACAGACAGAGTTCCTTTGAATTTGTAATATTAGATGGATATTAGAAACTATCCCACGAGAACATGTTTCAGTGTATCAAATCAGGAAATGGTCGTTTAACCGATATTATTTTTTAGACTTAATGTCATAAATTGTACACCTTTAAATAAACTTTCAGTGAAAACAGAGCCATTTTTTTTCATTTCCAACCAATTGGCAGCCAATTCACATTATGACATTACTTTTGCACAAACCTTTTTTTCAAGATTTTAATATACCACTTTGTCAGCGTGAGTAATATGTATACCCATGCCAATCTCTGAGCTAAGCCGCGGAGAGACGGACGGACATGGTGAATCTATAAGTGCCCTTTGTAAACTACGGCACCCTAAAACAATAGTTCTGTGGTTCTGAAAGCTGTTAGTAGTACCTCTGCACACACATCTGCGGGTCTTTGGTTTTCTCTATGGGAAGTATACCTCTACACTCTTCCTATTAGACACCTTAGATTGGTATCAGTAGGTATCAGTACCCGAACACAATGTTTATTTTCAGACACTAGCCTGCGGTAGTGGTGTAGATTGACTTGACGTTTGATCGTTTGGCGTCGAGTGCTGTGACGCTACGCAACCTAAAATTTGTTAGCACAGCACACCACACACCCACTACGTTATATGTCAAATAAATAACAAACGTGGGGGAAACCGCCCGGGGTAGAGAAACGATTCAAAACACATGTTTGGCTTCATATTCCCACTTTCTTGGCTTCGATAATACGAGATTAGTTACGTTAAAATAACTGCTAGCTGTGATTTTTTTATATTATATTTCAGTAAAATTGGAAAGAGACTATATTTCATGTATACCATTTCAAAGGTTGTTTATTTTCATTAAACTGTCAGAAACTGTTGTATCTTCTGTCTTAAACACGATGTACTGAAGCATCATTTATTACGTTCAATCGAAACAAAATCTCAAGTTTTCAGTCTCGCTTTCTGTGAAGGTCGATGAATTCTCAGAAACATTCAGTATTAAACAGTTGAACAAATATTGAACACTATACCATAACTGGCTATGCGCACAATAATATCGTTAGATGCTTAGATAAATATAGTAAAAATACGTTACGCCATAATATACGATATTAATGGACAAATACGTAGGTCTATCGGCAGGATTTATAATATAATTTATTCAGTACGTGACTTAGTATATAAATGGGTCGTATTCGATGTTTCAATAGAATGTTCGACGATATGAATTGGTAATGGCTGCCTCGCTCCCATCGGCTGTGGTGCTGCGGTGAGCAGTCTCAATGTGCGGTCAGTGATCGTAATAGGTACTCCGAATACAATCTGTATTAGGAACTGTGTGATTGGGTACCAATGGAAGCTTTCAATTATTCTTGGTTTGGCTTTACATTAGACCAGCTTTTGCCCGCGGCTTCGCTCGCTTGTAGGTCTGGAATAACAGACTGTGTGCGCTTCAGTCTAATTCTCGAATGGCCAGACTCCGACTTTAATTCAAGACCCACACCAACTGAATTAATAAATCCCGTAACGCCAAGTATCCCTAAGAAGTGCAAGTAGCTTTATTCGATCCATCGGGGACAAGCGGCTCACACTAAATCCAATATCTAGTGCCATACGGACGTAAGCTCAACAGTCTATCGGAGACAGTTTAGTGATGTGAACTCAAACTGAAAAACTAAATCCAAACTCTAAATCAAAATCCAAATCTAATAAATCTATGAAATCGGTCACAATTTCTTCTCTCAACGTACCCCCAGAAAATCTATTACATTGCAAATTCCACATCGAAGGTGAACCGGTAATTCTGCTAATTGATACAGGAGCTGCTATATCCGTACTTAACAAAGAAAAGATCGGCAATGCTCCTCTAGATAAATCGAATATCGTATCAATAGTAGGAATATCCGGTGATCAATCTTCAATCCAAAGTTTTGACACTGCACAAGTCTCTCTAGGTCATTTCTCAAAATTCAAATTTCATGTACTCGTAATTACCTATTTTCAATCTAAAACTATGCGCGTGCGCGATCATACTTATAAATTATTCTCTATCGGAGAAGAACCCCAAGAATTTGAAGACAGTAAACAGTTCATAGGCCAACGATCAGAAACTGTTATCACATGTTTTACTAACGATATCCAAAACGGCCCCGCCGTTATCGAAAAACAAAAAAATTGCATTACTATCCCTAACGCACTAGTTACAATGAAAAACAATAAGTTCCTAATTGCTTGTGTAAATTCCAGTAACAATGTTAGTTATGTACTATTATAAAATTAGAACATACAAAAAATTTGTAACACCAGTCTCCATAGAAAATATCCACACTTTATTAGATTCGTCCTCTCTCTCAGCATATGTATATTCCAATCGACTAGTATATGTATATTTTAGAACTACCTGCGCCCCGCGGTTTCATCTGCATAAGTTTGGATCCCGTGGGAATATCGGGATAAAAAGTATCCTATATGTTAATCCTGGTTATAAACCATCTGTGTGCCAAATTTCATCCAAATACGATCAGTAGTTTTTGCGTGAAAAAGTAACAAACATCCATCCATACAAACTTTCACGTTTGTTATATTAGTAGGATTCCCTTTAGTACGTAATACTCCCTTAATTCTTTATCATATATATTCAATCCCAATCCATCATCCCAACTCCTCCTTCCATACCACAATCCTCCCAGAGCATACTTTCTTGGCTACCGATCCTAGTGGGTAATATTATGTGCCAACGAGTTCACTGAAAAATGTAATACCTACGCATCCAAGAGAAGCATCTGCAAGGATCTTGTGGTCTACGATTCTTTAACACATCCAATTTGTGAGATGGAGCTGCTGTTCAGCAAATCGTCAGCAATCTCCAAAAGTTGTACAACGACGACATTTCCTGCTGTAATCAACACCTTCCAATCGCTGGGTCAGAAGACTCACAGCGTTCTTCAGTGTAATAATGAAATTTCAAACTACCAACTGAAAGGCACGGGGATTTTAACCTTACCTTAAGATTGCAAATGGCACACGGGGTACAACACTCTATCAGCCTTCCACACTGCAGAGGAAAACATCACAGAGCGCCATCGTCATCTCCGCATATTCAAAGATCAGGCGCTAACGCCCAATCTTTATTCTAAGGGGGAGGTATTATAATGTTATAACCACATCATAATCACAAGCTACTATTCTTATTTCTTCTCTGTTCATGCTGTAAGAATGTGGAACTCACTTCCGCCTAGCATTCGTGATTTAAAAACTATATCTCTATTTAAATGTTGATTAAAAGAGCATTACCTTTCCTCTATACCGTGAGTATTTAAAAATATATATATGTCGCATCCGGCAATTGACGTTTACAACAAAACAAGGCACGCCACCTAGCGGCAACTATCAGGACTAGGATTGGCGCGCTTTGACAGAGTCGGGGCGTTTCCGGTCGGTTACGAGGTTGAAGAGAACGCGCCGGGTCGGCATTCTGGATCCTGGTGATCGAGCAGTGAAGACGCTTCGGAACTGTCCTACGTTTTGTTGATTCATCATCCTTATACCTGCCTGCCATTGTCTCACAGCAGGGTAAAAGTCATAATAGTTGTTGAATGTGTACCTATAGTGCGTGATTCGCTAGTGTGACTAACTGGTTCGTAAATTATAATCTGATTTGAACTGCAAACCGTTTTTCTATGGTGCTAAAACCAACACTACCCATAGTACGCCCACAGTAATTAAAATATGCCTGATGCTAACGAGAGACAGACATGCCATCCCCGACATCAGAACTGGGATTCGTGTTGGTTCATGCACAAAATGTGAACGCTTAAAGTGAGAGTGACCGTTGACATTTGAAAAACAAAGTGCAAACATGCGAACGCTTATTACATAATCGTGTGGATCTGTCCAAGTTCAACCTAGACAAAGGAGATACGGATGCGCGATCATGGTATATGTTGTTTTGGGCATAGGCTTTATGCAGAAATACCTTTGCCGAGTGACGCGACTGTTGCGTCTACCGCCATGTTTGATAAAAAAAAAGACTAACCGGCGTTTGAGTTTGAAGTATCCCGTTCCCGTGTTTAGAACACGCGGTAGGAGGCGTGTCATGTGCAAACGTAACATAACATATCAGTGCACAACAGCAGATTTGTGTTTTGCCGAAACTTCACTGCTAGTTGACCACCTTTCAACTTGTTGTGACCATCAATAAGACGTACAAAGGAGCAGCATCAACGTTACTATTGCAAATAGCATACCAAGGAATGACATGGAGTGAGTTTAAGAATGGAGTCAAGCAGCCCCGCAGCCGTCAGCGAAGCCCTTCGTGTGCTGCAATTGAGGGAAACCAGGACATATCGCAGCCGGGTGCACGAGCAGTGGCAGCCAAGCCAAGCGGATGGTGGACAAGGTGCTGGAAGTCGTGAACGGCGAGTGGACGTCATACAGCTACCCTCAGACACGTTAGAAATAAAGGTGAGCTGTATTGTTTTGTTTACGATTCTGGTGCTGAATGCTCGTTAATAAAGGCGAATTGTGCGGCCAAATTAAGTGGCCAACGGGTTAATAACGTTGTTGCGTTGACTGGTATTGGTCAAACGCGTGTATTCAGCACAGACCAAATCATAATGTAGCGTTGCGATTAGCGAGCAACAACTTGAGATTTTATTACATTTCTACCCGACATTTACTTGCAAAGTAATATTATGATAGTATGTGAAATATTGAACCTAGGGTTTTCGATTAACATGTCTGCGACAGAGTTTTTGTTGCGTAAAGTTCTTGTAATAAATTCAGTTTTAATCGGACAACAGAAAGCTAGATTTGATAGAACAAAGGCAGCTATAACAAAATGTTCGGTTGACGATTTCGTGTTATTAGAAAACGAAGAGTGAAATCAGATTATAAGATTAAGTCAGATCGGAAGCTCAGAGATCCGTTTAAGGTAGCGGCAGTTTTGGGCGGATAATCGCTATACGTTAAAAGCTTTAAATTCTTACCTTACAAGTATGCTCACTATAGGTAAAGATGCCAGTAGGTCATGTACCAGTCGAAGTAGATAGTGATCACATTGGTGATGAGCAAGCCTTCATTATGGGAAGCACGCGAGTAGGGGTTCTCTATCGGCCGTAGTAAAGTAGTGTGGTGTCACAGGGTGATGCACACGGATCCATACGCTGGATGTGTGAAAGCAATGCGATTGCTGGTCGGCTCGAGAGCCGTGGCGTTAGAGTGGTTTACTCGTGTGTGGCTTTCCAGGTGTCAAAGGCTCTTAGTGATAAAAATGATTGTTAATGTGGATAACGATGGTACATGGCTCTGGTTGATGATTTACGCTATGATTAGATAATCAAAATGTGTCTACATGGCTATGGTTGATGATTTACGCTATGATTAGAAAATCAAAGTTTTTTTACATGGCCCTGGTTGAATCTTTTGTTATCGATGATAGTTTGGATCAGAGTATTACTAACAAATTTGAGGAAAGTCAAGTAATAGTTTTGTTGATGAAACAGAATAGAGATTGAGTTGTGTGTGTTGTGTGGGATTTCGTGAGAAACCATAAAGTCCAGGAGTGACTTGGCGATCCGAGGGGGATGCGCAAATGAATTTGACGAGTTAAGTAACTGGATGTTACTAGATAGTATGAGACACATGCATCTTAGTTGATTATTTTGATTGTAATCTTGAGATTTGGGAATCAAATAGTGCTTAATGCTCTGAACTCTGCTATTGTTAGTTTGTTAGAATTTTCATGTGTTTTTCCCTGTACCAAATGTGACCAGGAGTGGCAGAGCTATGTGATACTTTGCGGACATGTTTCATTCCAGGCCAGCAGTACCTGCAGCAGCGTGCTATGTCTAGTGCTGTGCTAGCGTTTGCTATGTCGGCAATCCGAGCAGTTCATTGATGAATACTGGGCGAGTCATATCCATTTTATTATGATTCTGGCATCGAATGCATCAAAGATTGTGTTGTGTCAAAGTGAATTGGGAAGAGTGCAAATAATGTTTTCAACATAACAGGGATCCGTTATGGTAGTGTGCAAAGTACCCTACAAGTTTTATGTGATGTTGAGTAACAATCTGCGTTTAGAGATCTTATTTCATACTGTACCGGATAGTTATCATAAAAGTGATATTTCGTAAGATTTTAGACCAAGAATTTAACGTTAGTAAGATATCTGATAGTATTGTTTTGCTGCAAAATGAGGAGCGAAACCAGACAAAACGTTGGTAAGGTCGTTGAAGTGTTAGACGGTGACAGATACAACTTAAAATCTTTAACAAGTAATCGCCATTTTAGATATGCACACGATCGCGTTAAAAATGCCTGAGGGCCAAGTACCTATTGAGGTTGTTGAGGAAGACGAGATAGTAGAAGTAAAGTCGAATTGAATTGTTTGTGTTAGATGCACGGGTTCTTGATTCGTTGGGTCGGAGACCGTACCAGGGTATCGTAGCCATAGCCCGTTAGAAATCGGCATCTACATGGTAGACCGTGGGTACGTGGTATGCGGTAGCTCTGGGTAGTATGGTCGGGTCTAGCCTTGAAGCCAAGACCGTAGAGTCAAGGACGACTCGGCATTCCTCCGGGAAGTGCGTATGTCACAAATGTGATGGAGCTATGTTATAGCTGTGATTGTTGACCGCGAATGAGATACCCGGGGCTTTGTTAATTGGTTAATAACTTTGGGTCAATTCCTAAATTATCAGTGTACCTTATCCTCAATAGTACCTGGACTCTGATTGATTGTCATATTGCTTATTTAATTGTTCTCTACCTACTACTTGACTTGTTACTTAATTGTTTAGCTATTGTTTTAAATTGATTTTGCTATTTGGGATGATAATAGAATAATGTTAGAAATATGATGTAATTGTTAGTTAAATAAACAAACTTTACAGTCCAAACTTTAATTGAAAGCAAGCAGATAGCAACATACACTTTGAATCGATGCCAGGCATAGCCGAACGTATACTGTGCTGTTGTAATATTGTATTAACACACGAGGACGTGTGTCCTCGTAGGATGGCCGTGTCGCATCCGGCAATTGACGTTTACAACAAAACAAGGCACGCCACCTAGCGGCAACTATCAGGACTAGGATTGGCGCGCTTTGACAGAGTCGGGGCGTTTCCGGTCGGTTACGAGGTTGAAGAGAACGCGCCGGGTCGGCATTCTGGATCCTGGTGATCGAGCAGTGAAGACGCTTCGGAACTGTCCTACGTTTTGTTGATTCATCATCCTTATACCTGCCTGCCATTGTCTCACAGCAGGGTAAAAGTCATAATAGTTGTTGAATGTGTACCTATAGTGCGTGATTCGCTAGTGTGACTAACTGGTTCGTAAATTATAATCTGATTTGAACTGCAAACCGTTTTTCTATGGTGCTAAAACCAACACTACCCATAGTACGCCCACAGTAATTAAAATATGCCTGATGCTAACGAGAGACAGACATGCCATCCCCGACATATATATATATATGTCGCATCACTGGGTGGCCGAGATGCGAATCATTGGGTCTTCTTCACGAACCGACATAGTTTACGTATGTGTGGGCACTGTAGCGGGTACTCGAACGAAAAGATAATTTGAATTTAAAGTAACTTTAATAAACTAGCGATTATCAACCGAAACGCACACTTGCGTCGGAAACAAACACGTGCGTACAGTACTGAGCGTTTGCCAAGACTGTCCGAGCTCGACTGTTCACTGTAGACTGTCGCAACAATCGGTCTCTCCGCCAGTCCTCGCTGCATCCCCTCCACCGACGATCGTGTCTAAGCGGTAGGGCTAGCTTGCGTTTCCGATCACATGATTATTCGTTTACCCATCAAATTGTTAGATGGCGCTGTTCGCTGTACTGTGGTGCCAACTATCCACGACACGGCCATCCCTGACTAGCACCCGTCCTCGGGTGTAGTACCTGTGGACCAAATATACTCAGAGAGTAAACAAGCTCGGCTATCCTGCCAATACCTAATAACTAAGGTAGCTCGGCTATCCTGCCATTACCCAACAACTAAGGTAGCTTGGGTCTCATTCTTACTTTAACTTCTCTAGTCATAATTTACAATACCTTGTTATAAAGGTTTCGTACAAAGAGCACCCCTTAAAACATTAATCATTAGAAAAGGTTCGATCAATAAATTGAACCAAATTAAATTAAAATAGTTGCAACGAATCAGTTACCATTTACTGTAATCTGTGCAAAAACACAGTCCAGAATCGCACCAACGATTCTTTACAGATCAGTTGTTACATATGCTACAACACATGAGGGGCTCTATGCACCAACATAGACAAGAATCGCACCAACGATTTCTTGTAGACCCATCGCCACATGTGCCTACTGCACATGAGGTGCGGTACAAAGAGACCTATCGCCACATGTACTCACTGCAAATGAGGCGTTCTGTGCACCAACACAGACCTGGATCGACCGATCAACAAGTTAAATCAAAAACAAAACTGTTACAATTTACCAAAATTAATTTCAAAAGCAATGTATACTCAACTCATAAAACTTTATTTTTAATCTGTGCACCAACACAGACCAGAATCGCACCAACGATTCTTTACATATCTGCCGCCACATATGCTACAACATATGAGGGGCTCTGTGCACCAACACAGACAAGAATTGCACCAACGATTCTCAAAAATCTAACGCAATATGTGCTACAACACATGAAGCGCTCTGTGCACCAACACAGATAGAAATCGCCCCAACGATTCCTTCTAGACCCATCGCCACACGCGCTACTACGCATGAGGTGCGGTCCAAAATTTCGAGTATGAGTAGACAAGCCATTCTTAATCAGAGGTGGTTTCACTACCACTATCCTCAACTATTATTACTTGGTGATCGGTTATCCTCCTCACATAATCAGTATCCTAAGGTTCGCTGAGTCAAGCGCCTTTAAAAAAATAATCATTAAAAGAAAACTTAGAGACTAACTTGACTTTGGTCAAATTGATTATTATCGTGATTGGCCTTTTTATCATTATTCCTGTGTCATGTACTCTATTATCTCGTCTAAGTTAATATCAGTCACATTGCATCAGTCGTCACTAAACTAAGCCAATAAGGCCGACGATTAACAGTAATACAACGAACTAAAAGTTGAATTTACAACTGTCCTCATGTAACACGGGATCTAGAAATACCACCAGAAAAAATAAGACGAGTATTCTAACAAAAGATCAATTAACTGGGAACGAACTCTGTCCGAACGTCAGTATACACGTCAGTGTTCACTTTATCGAAATTAACTTGAAAATAAGCTTTTGAAACTTTACATAATCTAACAACCACCAAACTTGTTGTGATAACGCAAAACAATACTATCAGATGTCATACTAACGTTAAATCCTTGATCTAATAGCTTACGGCCAGTTAAATTCTCATTTTTAAGACACAACCGGTACAACATGAAATGAGATCTCTAAACGCAGATTGTTAATCAAAATCTCAGATAAAAATTGTAGGGTACCTACTTTGTACACTTTGACTTAACTCATCTTTTAACGCCAGAATCGCAATAAATTGGATATGACTCACCCAGTATTCATCAGTACACTGCTCGGATTGCTGACATAGCAAACTTAACCGCGTCGCTCGCTATTAGCCGCTGCTGCAGGCGCTGGCCCGGTACCGCCTTGGCCCCTCGCCATGCAGGCGCCTCCATAATTGCTTCGTAGACATCTCGAAGCAAAATTTCCTGTGTTGCCACATCGAAAACAGATGCGGTCTGATCGCTGCTTTGGTCCAGCAGAACTTGACGCCAAATTGGTAGCATTGGATACCTTGCCCAAGGTTATCATCAATGCTCTTCCTTGAAGCGGAACTTTCGATACGCACCGGCCTTGCTGTAGTATTCTTCCATGTCCAAGTGTGTTAATCTGTAAAAAAAACATACCCGCAAAGTATCACATAGCTCGGTCACTCCTGACCACATTTGGTACAGGCAAAAACACAATGAAAATTCGAAGAAACTAAAAATAGCAGAGTTCAGAACATTACCCACTATTTGATTCCCATATCTCAAGGTTAAAATAATCAACCAAGATGTGTGATGTGATGTGTCTCATACTATCTAGTAACCTCCAGTTACTCAACTCGTCAAATTCATTTGCGCATCCCCTTCGGATCGCCAAGTCACTTCTGGACTTTATGGTTTCTCACGAAACCCCACACAACACACACAACTTAATCTCTACTCTGTTTCATCAACAAAACTATTACTTGACTTTCCTCAAATTTGTTAGTAATACTCTGATTCAAACTATCATTGATAAAAGGTTCAATATTTCACGTACTATCATAATATGACTTTGCAAGTAAATGTCGGGTAGAAATTTAATAAAATCTCAAGTTGTTGCTCGCTAATTGCAACACTACATATGATTTGTTCTGTTCTGAATACACGTGTTTGACCAATACCAGTCAACGCAACAACGTTATTAACCCGTTTGCCACTTAATTTGGCTGCCCAACTCGCTTTTACTAACGAGCATTCAGCACCAGAATCGTAAACAAAACAATACAGCTCACCTTTATTTTCCAATGTGTCTGAGGGTAGTTGTACAACTTCTACTCGCCGTTCATGACTTCCAGCACATTGTCCACCGTTCGCTTAGCTGCCACTACTCATGCACCAGGCTGCGATATGTCCTGGCTTCCCTCACTTGCAGCACACGAAGAGCTTCGCTGACGGCTGCGGGGCTGCTTGGCTCGATTCTTAAAGTCACTCGACGTCACTGGTAGCTATTTGCGATAGTCACGTTGATGCTACTACTATGAGGGCCTTACTGCTGGCCACAACACGTTGACCACCTTGCAGTGAATTTTCAACAAAACACATCTCCGCTGTTGTGCACTGTTATGTTATGTTTGCACACGCCTTCTACCGCGTGTTCTGAACACGGGAACGGGATACGTCGAACTCAATCGCCGGTTAGTCTTTTTTTCAAACATGGCGATAGGCGCAACTGGCACGTCACTCGGCAAAGGTATTTCTGCATACAGCCTATGCCCAAAACAACATGTACCATAATCGCACATCCGTATCTGGCTAGTCTGGTTCCAACTTGAACAGATCCACACGATCATTTAATAAGCGTTCGCATGTTTGCACTTTGTTTTTCAAATGTCAACAGTCACTTTCACTTTAAGCGTTCTCATTTTGAACACGTGGGTCATTGAGGTCCAATCCCACTTCTGATGTCGCATCACTGGGTGGCCGAGATGCGAATCATTGGGTCTTCTTCACGAACCGACATAGTTTACGTATGTGTGGGCACTGTAGCGGGTACTCGAACGAAAAGATAATTTGAATTTAAAGTAACTTTAATAAACTAGCGATTATCAACCGAAACGCACACTTGCGTCGGAAACAAACACGTGCGTACAGTACTGAGCGTTTGCCAAGACTGTCCGAGCTCGACTGTTCACTGTAGACTGTCGCAACAATCGGTCTCTCCGCCAGTCCTCGCTGCATCCCCTCCACCGACGATCGTGTCCAAGCGGTAGGGCTCGCTTGCGTTTCCGATCACATGATTATTCGTTTACCCATCAAATTGTTAGATGGCGCTGTTCGCTGTACTGTGGTGCCATCTATCCACGACATATATAATATTATATATTTTAGTAGTATGTATTTATTTAAGTATACTTATGTTGTTTTTCATTATTTTCATTATATTTTTCAATATTTAATATTTTAATTTTAGACTTCACACATTCATATTTTTCTCTTCTTGTTCTCACACACTATTGTCTACATTCTTTTTTACTTCTCCTTTCGCAGGTCTGTTGGAAGAAATTTCTTAAGAAATAAGCAGTACCTTTTGCAGCATTGGCAAATGCTACATTATAATTTTATCACGAACGACCTTCTTTTCTTCTTTTTCCAACCTTATTTTTAACCAGAAAGGTTTTTTTCTTCATATTGGTTTTGAATTTTGAATCTAAAAGTGTCATGTCTTTTCTCTGACCGAGATTTTTCATTGAATGGATTTTTTGGACACAAGACGGAAGTCTAATATATTATTTTTTCTGCTTTCACAATAAAATTATTTCGCAACAATATTAACGGTAAACTATAACGGTTTGAACCGAGTTCTGTACAGTCATCCACTGGCAGTGTTCCCGAAAATAAACGAATTGGAAATCACTAAAAAGTGGTCTCGAGGCGAGTCACCTTCCATGAAGACTCGATTTGTCCGAAGACTGTAGGGCGATCTAGAATTCGCCCTACCTGTCACCCTAGGACCAGATGTCTACAAGCTTCCTGTTGGGAATCGAACCCAACATAACAACTTGCGCGCGACCTGCACGTTTAAGAGGATTCTGATTCCGGCCAGCGAGGAGCCTTTCGATTGTCAGCGTGGAGCCTAGGACCGGATTTTCATATATTTTGTAGCTTAGTTTTCAGTAGAGCCTATTACTTGATATACTACCAATTAGCCGTATATTATGATCGTTACAATTTTGATCAAGCGGTAATTTAAATTATTATCTTGCTTCCTAATAACGAATTGACTTGGTGCCAATTACCCATTTAGGACGTCCTTGTATTTATTTAGTTACGTACATAAGCTTAGGAACGTTTGCAAACGTATCTTAATCGACGCGTAACAAGAATACACAAAATTTATTATTGGGCTCGAACACCAAAGACGTCACGTCGGCGTCACGACGTAATCCTTTTTAACCGACGAAAAAAAAACGGAGGAGGTTCTCAAGTCGACGCGTATATACCTATATATATATTTTTTTTTTACTGTATGATCACGCATAACTTTTTACAGAGTGGTCCGATTTCGATAATTATTTTTTTTATTGGAAAGGGTAAGCTCCCAAGGTGGTCCCATATAAATTTGGAAAAAAAAAATCCAACCTAAAGGGTGGGAAAATAGGGGTGATTTATTGTTCACTCACAGATTTGAATGCTGAGTTGTGTATTATTACTCTACTCAGTGCCACATATGCCTGCCATTTGGCAAACAATTAGTAGATTATAGCCCCAAAAAATTATAAAATAAAAACTTTTTGTTAAAAGTTTTTTTAATAATAATATTCGTTCTGTGTCTTTTGGTAAGTTTTATTACTATCTTATTTTACTTACATAAATTAAAACGTGATCAAGCGAAGATTTCCCTCTTTTATTCCGCTACACTTTGTACTCATATTATAATTATGTCATATCCCTATGTATTTTACTGTGTGTACAAGAATAATAAAATAAATAAAATCATTCACTGTTAGTACCTAAGACATATCTTATCTTTATTTAGTAGACACATCCCTTGCCTAGTAAATAAGTCATTAGATAACCATTGTTACATTAGATAGTTAATAGCTGTTCTAATTTATAAACTAGCGCATACGAAATTGGGTCACTTCTATTTCGGAACTCGATACGTTAATTTCAAATATATACCAATTCATGTAATTTAGTTATAGCTAATAAATAAAATATTTTTTAAATCAATGTGCTGTTTACTGCATAACACACTTCTTCTTCCCAGCGAAAGCACTAGGAAGTGGTGAAGGGCAGGTGTTTTGGGGGACTGTCTTGTCTGTGATTTTGACGTTCGAAAAGTGCTGATTCTCAGCCTAATTTTAATCAATGACTTTTGATATTGATTTTGACTAGCTTTGACGGGTATCGCTCGAAAACCTCCTTAAAAGTTACAACGTTTTTGTCTGTGTTTATAACAGATAGCAGGTTATTTTACAGGGTAAATCTATGGAGGTTGTTTGTTTTCTTCTGTTCTCATTCCAAAGAGGTATAAGAAATAGATGTATTTTTATACCCCTTAGTGATCACTTGATAGTAAATAAAGGATAAGAATGTTAGTAAAAGTCTCTGAGACAAAGTACAAATGTTTCACTATTTAGGCTTGAAGTGTTTATTTACAGTGAAATATACTTACATATTATTTCTATTAAGTCAGTTAGTACAGTTCGCTACAAAACGGAAATTCAAAATCTAGTATTCGAGATTGCTCTAAAATAGCTGGCCATCTACTGGGTATCAAATGGCGTTGATAGATTCCGATATTGAATTTTCAGTTATTGGCGAGAGCGAGTCGTGATCTGATTACACGACGCTTTAGTTTAAATAAGTTTCAATCTTCGTGAAATACAATATTTTAAAATTAATACCTATTTCAAGTAGGTTTTAGTTCATCGAGAAAACGAAAGAAAACTGGAATTTCATTTACAGATTTAGAAATAATTTTGCTTGTATGATCGATCTAATAAAATAAGAAGAAATATGGATACTTTATTTATATAATTCCTTATCATTATCATAATCAGTCTAAAACGTTCCCACTGCTGGGACACAGGCTCTGTGAAAAGGAGTGGACTATAATCCACCTTGTCGACCCAATTGTCACATTTTTGGTTCTAGGACATGTCGGTTTCCCCACCGGTGTTTTCCTTTACCATTTATAGAGAAATGATTATGAAATAAATTTCACAATGTTATTCGTCTGCCTAGGATCGAATCCACGACCTACGACACGTACCTAAGTCGGGGCCGTAACCACTGGCCCACCACAGCTCCCGAGTAGACTTTATAAGTAGTTTAATATTTTCCTAGGTCTGTGCAAGGTTTATGTTAATTAATATCAGTTTTCTTTGCTAATTAACAGCCAATACCTACTATTTCTGAGATGCAGGATTTAATTAATTTGCTTGTAACGCTAGCGTAGTATGACATTTATCTAACAACTACATATTATTTTATATATTATATCGTTATATCTGTGTCGTTAAATCGTATTATTGACGTAAGAAAACTTTAATTTATTTTTGTTTCAATCTTTGTTCTACCAGTTTTTTTTAAACTTTTTTATTAATTACCAACTCTTTTTACCAATTAAAAAGCAGGATCATGCACGTACAAATTTTTCTCTAATTAAATTCTTCGATGATTTCGAAACAACTTAACTTTGTAGAAGCAACTGAGTGTTATGGCTCCGGACTTATTGCTTGCTCATCTTTTGATCCCCGGGTATACATATACACAAGTTAAAATGAGCCGAATGTATAATAAATGCCCTGCCATTTTGGATTGAGGCTGTGTGCAGAATTAAAAATGGTTAATAATTCACTAAACCTTGTAATATATTAATAAAATCGTAACGTTTTAAAACCCTTATTTATTGCGACGATATCCTTTTATGTTAACACTGATGGTAGGCTTAACAATGTCATTAATACTGTCATGAAATTGGCTAATGTTTGTTTATCGCATATGAAGATCATTTCTTTCAACATCCTTGCTTATCCAAATACTTACCCGTGTCCTAAGTTCGATAATTAGAGCTTACAATATCAACGGGGTAAGAAATATAACTGAATGGCACTCGCATGCGGCTCCTAACCGCAACCGCAGTGCAATCTCAAATAACAATAACGTATAATGATGCTCACGATGCGGGCAAAAACCGCATCGTGAGCATCATTATACGTCTCAACATGTTCAAAAATTGCTAACCTGCAAAGGCATGCAAGCCATTGCGGGCACAGACGAAAACCGAGCGGTGAATAGTGCCCTATGTGAGAAAACCTTTCGGGCGTTATCTCTAAGCTTAGGTACTAAGATGGCTAAAGTGCATTAATATCTGACCGGTTGTTGATCCAGCGTCCACTAGTCTGCGGCTATCTTGTTTGACTTCTACCACTTTTAGAAATGATTAATAGCTTATGTTATGTTAGATAAAGTTTGTGTGCTTCTACAGCGGCAGACATATTAAAGAGGAGAAAAATACGAAATATGTGCGAATAGTTTTGTACAATAATGAAAAGCTATGTTTGTCTATTTGTTTATGAAGGTACATACATATTCGTATTGTCAGATACCGGCGCCGATTAGTTAGCTCCGGACAAATATTTGAATGGAAATGAACCCGCCTTCAATGCTTATTCATGTCTAAATTATATTTAAAGGGAAGTACGCACAGGGTCGTCATTACGACGTCATTTACAACTCTCCACGTCTTTAGCAGGATTTACTCGCGACCATTTTACGGAGACCTGCTTACGCAATCATTTCAAATCGAAATACCTCAAATAAATAAATATTGTTCTTATTATCATAATTTGTAGGTAAATACCATAATGAGAAAGGAATGGAATAGTTTAGAGGAAAAAAATAACAATGGTGGTTAATTGGCGTCTCAGAAACATACATACTATCGGATTATCCTATCCTACTATAATAATATTATAAATGCGAAAGTTTGTAAGGATGGATGGATGGATGGATAGATGGATGGATGTTTGTTGCCACACAGATGGTTTACAATCAGAATTAACATATAGGATACTTTTTAACCCGATATTCCCACGGGATCGAAACTTATGCGTGTGAAACCGCGGGGCGCAGCTAGTTATATCTACATATATTGATTTTCTTTTGAACGTGTAGATTTTGTGTAATGTTTTAAAATAATTTCTTCAATGCATCTCTTGTTACTTTTTCTTTATAAAAATTAAAAACAAATAAGTATTTTACTGCAAAAATAGAGGTGGTTGAAAAAAAAAATAGGTATTTAGTGAAGCTCTAACTTTCGAATGCAACTTTTGTTTCAAGATAAGAAGTACTTGTAGTTTAAGAGTTTTGACTTACAGTTCATACTTTCACGCCCAAGTGTTTTCGCGCGTCATAAGAGCTACATTTTTCATCAAGTGCAAGGTTTTAGTTATTATGAGGCGGTTCCGACTTTAAAACTTTGTCTATGTTTACAGACCGTTGAACCAGCACGAATGGCGTTACTCATACAGACTGTCGGCCTTTTGCGGTTAACCTACGAACGATAAACTTTATCAACAAGCTGCGTTCAAATATTATGCGTTTAAAATTAATTATTTTCTAGAATATGATTAAATATTTTAAGTGGGCACACAGTGCGGTGAACCGAGGCTACATTTGCCGAATATTAAATTCAACAAAAACCGGGAAAATTAATGTAGGTACAGACGCCAGCACATTAAGCTACTATAATCTGTCACATTTCTTGAATAGATTTTCAACTTTAGTACTAAAGCATTAAGGTTCAAGGTTGATTTGGAAAATTTGACAGTTTCGGGTAGCTTGACCTGCTGGCGTCTGTACATCATGTGAACATTTCAGGATTTCTTTGATTATATTAAAGTTAGAATGAACTGTGTAACGTACGAAGACGTGCTGTGATCTTTAAAATGATTCGCAAACCTTCTCCAAGATTTGAAAGGATGTTTCGAGATTGAACCACCCCGGAATTGTAGGCAGGAAATTAACTGGAAGCTTGGTGCTAATCTGAGGAAGCAATATACGGCGGAGGCCCGATGTCGCCTTCTTTAATTACTGCAAATCCGACGCAACGCTTGATTAAACTATTTCCGAACAAATTAGGTGAGCCAACGGTGCCACGCTTCACAAAATGGAACTCAATAAAGTCGTAGCCGTGTGACGTGCTTTAGTAGGCGATAATCACGTTGCGAAGCCATTACGTTACGTAGCCATTACGTTACGTGTTTTATTAAAATTGTGTCGCTTCCGTCATTGCCGTTAATAATTTTGTTTGTGAAAAATGCGATGTTGGTTGTTGGTCTCACTGTGACGTGCTGGACGTGGATAAAGTGCTTTTAGAGTAGGTATTTGTCCTTATAAACGCCTTTGAATTGTAACGAGCTTGTAGGTCTTCC
Source organism: Apamea anceps (assembly GCA_951799955.1). Lineage (NCBI taxonomy): Eukaryota > Metazoa > Arthropoda > Insecta > Lepidoptera > Noctuidae > Apamea > Apamea anceps. The sequence continues at coordinate 9,867,441 of OX637501.1, forward strand.
CATAGATTTAGTATACGCTGGTATATACTAAATGTATGGTTCTTGCTATTTTTTTTATACATAGGCATTTTACATTTTATTAACAAGCAAGCCGTGTTCCCGATAGGATTTCCCATCGCTAAAAATGACGTACTTTCATATAAATTTTCATTCTTTTTTAACTTCCTCAAGGAATAGCAAAATCTTGGACTAATAACATAAATATAAAGCTTTTAAAAGAACTAAATGAACTAGGCAATACTAGATATTGGTTACATAAAAAGAAACAGCTGTTAGCAACATGTTATAATGAAGTACAACAAGATATGATAGCCTCCTCTTACCCACATGAAATGTTTAAATTAGATACCTGGTTGACTAATATAAATTTAATAAATATATTACATTACTAGCTTCTGCCCGCGGCTTCGCCCGCGTGGATGTCGGGAAGGATAAGAAGTATGTCCTTCCCCAGGATGACTATCTCTTTGGCATCTGCTGGCAGGCAATTTTATCGTACTTTACTCTAAAAATTTCGAAGATTTATGTTTACGATCTTTATCATTTATTTATTTAATTCGGTTTAATTTTAAAGTTTACAGATCAAATGAATAAGATTTTTGAAATGTACCTTGTCGTCCCCTTTTACCACGACATAGGCTTTGTTTTTAAAAAAAAACGTTTGATATGTTCCCATTGTATGACTTAAAGATTATTTAAACCCATTTAGAGTTAATGGAAGCAAGCAGTAAAATCCATCCCTTAAACTTTAATGCTATTTTCCACCCCGGTAAGAGACGAAAACCCTAACCCTTTTTGGAAAACCCTTAAAACACATACTAAACCTTTTTGAAAAACCCTTAAAACGCATACTTTTTGTTTTAAGTATTAGTATCGAGTTTCGAGTTAATTCGTCCGAGCGGTTTAATATTTTTTCTTACATATTAACTTTTTCACCTCGAGCCTCTGTGACAATTTTTTTTAAACTAAAAGTGACCATCTGTATTAATTAATGAGTCAAATATAAAAAAAAAAATATTGGATGTTTCCATAATTTGACACAAAGCTGTTGTATAGGTACCAATTTTTGAGTTAATCAAGCCACGTATTAAAATACGCCCCTTAAAAAATTAATTACCCCTTTTTGCCCCGTCAGCGGTCGATTATCGAAAGACCCAAAAACTTATCATCGTTACTTTCTTTTCAAAAGTATTAATACTGAGTTTCGAGTTAATCGGATCGCGCATTCAAATTCTTCCACACAAACTTTAACACCAATATATCCCCCTGTGGGGGGTAGTTTTGAAAAACATATAATGATAAAGTTTATTACTTACGTAGGCAAGTATTCTTGCCAATTTTCAAATTTATCAACAAATAAAATAAGATTTTTCATATAAACTGTATCCCCACTTTTCACCCCCATAGGGCCACCCCTATCTCTATCTATCTTTAACACATCTCAAACGATTTATCAAAATTCCACAATTTTGATAAATCGTTTGAGATGTGTTCATAACTTGACACAAAGATTATTTATACCAATTTTCGAGTAAATCAAGCTACGCTGTAAAATCCTCCCCTGTAAAATTGACTACCCCTTTTCAACCCGTCAGGGGTAGATTTTCGAAAAACCCTGATACACATTATTCTTTAATTTCAATCTTGGGTATAAATACGGAGTTTCGAGTAAATCGGACCGCGAGCTAAAATTCTTCCATACAAAATTTGAAACCCCCTAATCCATTGTTAGGGGGTAGTTTAGAAAAAAGAAACTGGCAATCTTCATAATTTATTTAGGTAAGTATTCGTGCCAAGTTTCAAGTTTATTAATTCAAGGAATAAGATTTTTCATACAAACGAAATCCCCCCATTTCACCCTCTTAGGGGTGGAATTTCGAAAAATCCTTTCTTAATGGATAGATGGCGCTAGTGCCACGATCAACATCAGCTCCACGTAATTAAATTGCTTAAAAATAGTAAATAAACAGTTTAAAACAAAACAATCAACAAAAGATCCTATCTATAGTGCAAATATCATGTGACAGTATCATCTCTTAAATATTCTCAAGAAAAGTGCATAAAATAACTCAAACAAAGTACAGTGCAGTCTAGTAAAGTTTTTGTTTGCTTAAAGAATATTAAACTTGATTCAATGCTAATAAACACAGTGCAGTGCGTAAAACATGTTCGTGTAAACAGTAAACAATATTGAATATTAAAGATAAGTGATTTATTTAGTGATCTCAGAAACTGTTGCGGATTTCGTTATTTAAAAAAAAAAAAAAATCAACATACCCGTACTTAACAAATATTTTTTCTAAACACTGTGGAACCAGAACCATAATTTCAATCGTGTCCGTAAATTATCAGTTGGCGTTGCGGTTACGAACGTGGCATTGATACCAGAATCAAGGGGTCTCAAGTTCGAATCTGAGTTCAACAATGTCTTTTTGCGAATGTTTCTAGCAAGTTAGAATGAAATCATATTAATCATTCATAATACAAGTCGCAATAGATATTTTATTTATATAAAAAAAAAACAAAAAGAATAGCCATGAACTTCCTGGAAAACATCACATTTCGTCGTAATCGAACACGTTCGGTAACAACTGACGATGGCAGTGAGAGTATCTCACAAACGCTTGAGAATACGGCGAACAGTATGCCTGACATATCCGACCATGAAGATGATCAATTAAACACTCTAAATAAGAAGTTACTAGATCTAGAGACACAACTACAAAGCGCTCATAGTGAGATTGAGACGTTATCAATAGAAAATTGCAAACTCAGACAAAAAAATGAAGAATTGTTGAAGAAGAATAGCTTATATAAAAAGATAACGATTACTCCAATCAAGCATAAAGCTTCATCGCCGATGAAGAAGTCAAATAAAGCTTTAAAAGTTATACAACCACAAACTATAAATATAGAACAGAAATGCAGCGAGCCATCAATAGCCTCCCAAATCAACCAGTCTTCAGAAAGTATTACAAACAGTACTAAAATTATGAAACGACAGGGACAAATCCTGTATCCTGTACCTTCCAGTAAAAATAAGATATGTATACTAAGCGCAAATAATAAAAATAAAGTCTTGTCGATAGCTCAAGACTTACTTAGTGGCAAGTACAATATATGTCATTATATTACACCAAACGGAACATTGCAGCATCTTCTTAGCGGAATTCAAACAAAACTATGTGACTATACCATGAATGACTTTTGTATATTATTAATTGGAGAAGAGGACTTTAAAATTACAAGCAACTATTGCAATACTATTGTTTACATTCGGAATATTTTAAAACAAATCACTCACACTAATGTTATAATCTGTGTTCCTACCTTTAAACTTAGAGACAACAACAATATCTACAACTGGAGAATTGAAACATTTAATAATTTATTATACTTGGATTTATTAACTCATGAACATGCATAGTCTTTTGATTCTAATTATAATTTGACGTATGATCACACAATGTTTACCTTATCGACGGGTCGTATAAATAACTACGGCTTACGCAATATTTTTGAAAGTCTGTTGCATTTAATTGATGACATTACTTTAAGTCACATAACTACCTCTACAGAAAACATTGTAAATACTGCAGAAGAAACATCTTCATTATTTTTTCGACATTAAATATCTCCATGTTTTACATCAAAATATAGCGGGTCTATTGAATAAGTCTGACCCACTGTTAGTAAATATAGAAGAGCTTAAAGACAACAATATAGACATCGATGTAATATGTATCACAGAGCATTTTATGTTAGCAGGCTATGAGCAACACCTGAGCATACCTAATTACGCACTGGCGGCAAGTTTCAGTCGTACTTGTAGCAAAAGAGGTGGATCATGTATCCTAGTAAATAAGGTACATAAGTTCAAAGAACTTTCTCAAATCAGTAAATTGTCTATAAATAATGTCATTGAATGTTGTGCAGTCGAGTTACTTGATTTTAAAATTGTAATAGTTTGTGTATACCGTGTACCGGGACAAAGCAATCTCAATTTGTTTTTCGATAGGCTTGACAGTGTTCTAAAATATATTTCTAAACTTAATAACAACAATACTGTTATAGCTGGTGACTTTAACATAGATATCATGAAGTGCAATAACGCCACACTGGATTTCGAATGTTTATTGTTAAATTATAATCTCACATTAGCACTAAAGCAGCCCACAAGACTATCAAGTAAGACTTGTATAGACAACATTGCACATGACCTTAAAAAACAGTGTAAGACTGATGTGTTAGAATTTGGCTTATCAGACCACACTGCCCAATTAATTAAGCTTCCAGTCAAAAAAATATTTAAATTAAAGTATTGGCATAAAATGAAGCGTGACTACAGCTCAGAAAATATTCATAAATTTAAAAAACATATAAAAAGCCTTTCTTTTTGTGAAATATACAACACAAGTGATCCAACAGCAGCATATCATTATTTTATAGAAACATTTAAATTATTTTATGAATTGTGTTTTCCACTAACTAGAATTACTGTGCAAGTAAATACCAAGCTAAGATGGATATCACGTGGAATTAAGACCTGTAGTAAGAATAAAAGACAATTACTCTGGAATTTCAGACGGAAACCAACATTAACTAACAAACTAAAATATACAACATATTCAAAACTACTTAAACGAATTATAAACCTTACTAAGCGTGCTCAAAACAATTACAAAATAAAAACATCGACTAATAAAAGCAAAACGGCTTGGCAAATTATAAATAATAATAAATTAAATATTCCAAAAGAATCAATAACTGAATTAAAAATTAACGATAAATTGACAACAAATCCTGCGGAAATTGCCAATGCGTTCAATAACTACTTCATTGAAAAAGTAAATCCTATTCCAGGTGCCGGAAAAAAATCCACAGCCCTAATTAATCGCCAACCAAACTCAATGTTTTTATCACCCTGTTTGCCTTATCATATGCGGAAAATTATTAAAAATCTTAAAAATACTAGCAGTGTAGGGATTGACGGTATTTCGACTAAAGTAATCAAAGCAGTAAACGAAGATATCTCTCATCACTTAAGCCATATAATGAATCTTTGTATACAAAGTGGGACATTTCCAAATGACCTCAAATTGACAATTATAAAACCTGTATTTAAAAAAGATAATAAATACTTAATGGAGAACTATAGACCCATAGCACTAATTTCTGTATTCTCAAAAATCTTTGAGAAATATATTTACAGTGAAATCAATAGCTACTTAGACCAAAATGAAATTCTATGTGATGAGCAAAAAGGTTTCAGGAAAAATAAAAACATCAATATGGCGGTTTATGACTTTTTATACGTAGTTTCTTCACAAGTTGACAAATCTTTACCTGTTTGTTCTATCTATTGTGACATGTCGCAAGCATTCGATTATGTAGACCACAATATTCTGCTGGATAAACTTGAGGCTTATGGTATAAGAGGCAATGTCCGAGAACTGATAAAATCATATTTGTCAGACCGCCAACAAATAACCCAAATATCAAAATTTAATATTAAAACTAAAAGGGAACATATTTTCTCTTCTGATAAGCGTTACATCACATATGGTGTTCCCCAGGGAAGTGTATTGGGCCCTCTTTTGTTCCTACTATACATTAATGATCTACCAAATGCAACTAAGCAACCCATGTCATTGTTTGCTGACGACAGTACTGTTACCATAGCACCTAAAAATATGAGCAACTATCATTCCGATTCTAATGATTCATTGAATTCTATAATTACCTGGCTTAATAATAATAATTTGAAAATTAATCTCAGCAAAACAAACATAATGCATTTTAGACAACGAGAAAAGTTACTTAATACATCACAATTTAATTTAGTACATAAAGACCATATAATACAAGAAACTGAAACAGCCCGATTTTTGGGATTAATCATTGACAAGCAATTAAATTGGAAAACTCACATTAACGAACTTTGTAAAAAAATGAGTACTACGTCATATGCTCTTTATAAGTTGGCACCGACTGTCAACACAGATACTTTACTTACAGCATATTACGGGCTTACTGAATCAGTGTTAAGATTTGGAATAATATTCTGGGGCAATTCAACTCAGAAGGACACTGCGTTCAAAGCACAAAAGCGGTGTATACGGGCTATGTTTGGGTTGCAAACTACTGACAGTTGCAAACCAATGTTTGTACAGCACAGAATTCTAACACTTCCGTCACTTTACATATTAGAAATATCGCTGTTTGTAAAAACCAATCCTCATTTGTTTCCCCTTCGGACTAATAATGCAGGTAGAAATAGACGTGAGAAGTATAGACTTTGGGTGCAATCACTATCCGCCAAAACAGCATTTCTAAGAAAAAGTGTAATATGCATGGCTCCATTAATTTACAATAAAATTCCTAATTCCCTTAAGAAAATGAATATTAATTCATTCAAGACAGAACTAAAAAAATTGCTAATTAGTAAGGGATATTATAATGTTACAGAGTTTTTGAATGACAAATTTTGAACTTATATAATTTAATTAGTTTTATTCATTTTATTGTTTTAATTATTATTATTTGTTGACTGTATTTTTTATTGACTGTTGTGTGAATTTGAATTGACTAAATTGTGACTATAATTTAATTATTTATTTTAACAATTAAATATTATACTATTATTAACTATTTTGTACGCCGAATATGGCAAAACATGTTGAACTGACAATCTTAAACTCGTTTCCATCCATATGTGCATATCTATGTATCATGTTACACATGTTTAGACAAATAAATGCATCTTTATCTTTATCTTTATCTTTATCTTTATGGATGCCTACTCTTCACGAAGAACACACCCTCCAAATTTCCTGTCTCTAGGACCAGCGGTTTAGGCTGTGCGTTCATATATCAGTCAGTCAGTCAGTCAGGACTTTGAATTTTATATGTATAGATATACATAGATGAACTATGCAAACAGTCAGTATTCAAGTGAATCGCAATAATCGAATGCAACTATTATACTCTCCAGGATACGTGCGTTCGCTACGAATAACTGAATCCTTATGGCAGCGGCGCGTTTTTTTTTTATGAATGGCATCTCGTAGTTGACCTTGAGAGGTCGTGACTACTTAACCGGACTATCCTGTGGTTGCCTTAAGAATTCTTAAAGCCTCCAGCCAGGGCTACATCTAGATTAAAATTAAGTGACTGCGCGCTAAGGGCACCCCCTGTGGGGTACGAACCTCGGCTTAGGGCGTCGCTGGGAGAGGGCAGCAAAGGGACAGGCTGGATCGAATTGGACAGCGGCGCGGCTCTCAGCGCGCTTTATATAGCCACGGACGCGCAGGCGCGAGGCGTGTAAATGTTCGCCGTGATTCTTTAAATTGACATAACTTTTTTATTTATGAACCGATTGACATGAAATAAACACTAAATGTTAAGTGAAGCTTACTACAATATATTTGTGAAAACCGCATCTAAATCGAATAAGCCGTTTCTGATATTAGCGTGCACAAACACACAGACAAACAGACAAACCGACAAACAGACAAAAAAAAATCTAATTACAATTTCGGGTTCGGTATCGATATAATAACAACCCCTGCTACTTTTTTTTTATATATTTCCATTGTACAGACACCACTTTTCTACAATTTTATTATATGTATAGAAGATATATAGATAGATTAATGATACATATGGGAGGAAAAGTGGTAGCTTGTTCTGCACTGAAATCAACACAGGAATTATTATTATTGTGTAAACATACGGGTTTATTTCAAAGACCAGCCAAATTTAAGGGTGTAGTACAGACCATCAAACTGAACCACTTTCTCCATGGGGCCAATTTCGTAATCGCGAAAAATGTATCAACTGTGCTAAAGACAACTTCAATACCTACTCGACCTAAACGTATGGGACGGCTGAATTTTTATTCGCGATTACGATGTTGGTCCCATGGAGAAAATTGTTCAGTCTGATGGACTGTGCCACACCCTTAAATTTGGCTGGTCTTTGAAAACTAACCCTGTATACAATGTATAAGTGTATGAAAGTAGTTTGTTCAAAATCGTTTACTGAATCGATTTCTGTCATTTTTAATATGGGATTTTATTATCCCAAAAATGATTAAAGCAGCATTTATTATTACAGCGGAATTGTGACTGTAATTTACGTAAATTACAGTCACAATTCCGCTGTACACTCAAAACAAACCAAAATTGACAAAGTACCTACTACGCTAGCATCTTTTACGTGTGCAACTATATGCGTGCATAACTAATTATACACACACACAATCAATATAACTAATTTAAAAGATAAATAATGTTTAAACATAATAGAAAAAAAATCAGTGTAGTCGTTATGATTATATCTAACACTAGCTTCTGCCCGCGGCTTCGCCCGCGTGGATGTCGGGAAGGATAAGAAGTATGTCCTTCCCCAGGATGACTATCTCTTTGGCATCTGCTGGCAGGCAATTTTATCGTACTTTACTCTAAAAATTTCGAAGATTTATGTTTACGATCTTTATCATTTATTTATTTAATTCGGTTTAATTTTAAAGTTTACAGATCAAATGAATAAGATTTTAGAAATGTACCTTGTCGTCCCCTTTTACCACGACATAGGCTTTGTTTTAAAAAAAAAACGTTTGATATGTTCCCATTGTATGATTTAAAGATTATTTAAACCCATTTAGAGTTAATGGAAGCAAGCAGTAAAATCCATCCCTTAAACTTTAATGCTATTTTCCACCCCGGTAAGAGACGAAAACCCTAACCCTTTTTGGAAAACCCTTAAAACACATACTAAACCTTTTTGAAAAACCCTTAAAACGCATACTTTTTGTTTTAAGTATTAGTATCGAGTTTCGAGTTAATTCGTCCGAGCGGTTTAATATTTTTTCTTACATATTAACTTTTTCACCTCGAGCCTCTGTGATAATTTTTTTTAAACTAAAAGTGACCATCTGTATTAATTAATGAGTCAAATATAAAAAAAAAAATATTGTATGTTTCCATAATTTGACACAAAGCTGTTGTATAGGTACCAATTTTTGAGTTAATCAAGCCACGTATTAAAATACGCCCCTTAAAAAATTAATTACCCCTTTTTGCCCCGTCAGCGGTCGATTATCGAAAGACCCAAAAACTTATCATCGTTACTTTCTTTTCAAAAGTATTAATACTGAGTTTCGAGTTAATCGGATCGCGCATTCAAATTCTTCCACACAAACTTTAACACCAATATATCCCCCTGTGGGGGGTAGTTTTGAAAAACATATAATGATAAAGTTTATTACTTACGTAGGCAAGTATTCTTGCCAATTTTCAAATTTATCAACAAATAAAATAAGATTTTTCATATAAACTGTATCCCCACTTTTCACCCCCATAGGGCCACCCCTATCTCTATCTATCTTTAACACATCTCAAACGATTTATCAAAATTCCACAATTTTGATAAATCGTTTGAGATGTGTTCATAACTTGACACAAAGATTATTTATACCAATTTTCGAGTAAATCAAGCTACGCTGTAAAATCCTCCCCTGTAAAATTGACTACCCCTTTTCAACCCGTCAGGGGTAGATTTTCGAAAAACCCTGATACACATTATTCTTTATTTTCAATCTTGGGTATAAATACGGAGTTTCGAGTAAATCGGACCGCGAGCTAAAATTCTTCCATACAAAATTTGAAACCCCCTAATCCATTGTTAGGGGGTAGTTTAGAAAAAAGAAACTGGCAATCTTCATAATTTATTTAGGTAAGTATTCGTGCCAAGTTTCAAGTTTATTAATTCAAGGAATAAGATTTTTCATACAAACGAAATCCCCCCATTTCACCCTCTTAGGGGTGGAATTTCGAAAAATCCTTTCTTAATGGATGCCTACTCTTCACGAAGAACACACCCTCCAAATTTCCTGTCTCTAGGACCAGCGGTTTAGGCTGTGCGTTCATATATCAGTCAGTCAGTCAGTCAGGACTTTGAATTTTATATGTATAGATATACATAGATGAACTATGCAAACAGTCAGTATTCAAGTGAATCGCAATAATCGAATGCAACTATTATACTCTCCAGGATACGTGCGTTCGCTACGAATAACTGAATCCTTATGGCAGCGGCGCGTTTTTTTTTTATGAATGGCATCTCGTAGTTGACCTTGAGAGGTCGTGACTACTTAACCGGACTATCCTGTGGTTGCCTTAAGAATTCTTAAAGCCTCCAGCCAGGGCTACATCTAGATTAAAATTAAGTGACTGCGCGCTAAGGGCACCCCCTGTGGGGTACGAACCTCGGCTTAGGGCGTCGCTGGGAGAGGGCAGCAAAGGGACAGGCTGGATCGAATTGGACAGCGGCGCGGCTCTCAGCGCGCTTTATATAGCCACGGACGCGCAGGCGCGAGGCGTGTAAATGTTCGCCGTGATTCTTTAAATTGACATAACTTTTTTATTTATGAACCGATTGACATGAAATAAACACTAAATGTTAAGTGAAGCTTACTACAATATATTTGTGAAAACCGCATCTAAATCGAATAAGCCGTTTCTGATATTAGCGTGCACAAACACACAGACAAACAGACAAACCGACAAACAGACAAAAAAAAATCTAATTACAATTTCGGGTTCGGTATCGATATAATAACAACCCCTGCTACTTTTTTTTTATATATTTCCATTGTACAGACACCACTTTTCTACAATTTTATTATATGTAAGATAAGATAAGATAAGATAAGATAAGAAAGATAAGATAAGATATAGATGTCAGCAGAACTCTTTGCGGTGACACAGGCTTTGTCATATGCTATGAATTGGTCGAAAAAAGATTAATATTAATCTTAACGGATAGTAAAAGTGCCTTATTTCACATTGCTCGAACTGCCTCTGGTAGCAGAGGTGTATCAGTAGCATACAGAATATTAGACCAAATTAAAATAGCTAATGAAAAGAACATAACCTTGGCACTGCAATGGGTCCCATCACACATTGGCCTGACGGGTAATGAGGAGGCTGACAATTTTGGCTAAAAAAGCCATATCTGACGGAACTGACACTAACATTATGCCTAATCACTCAGAAATGCTTACAATTTATAAATCAGCATGTTATAAAAAAATTAAAGAATACTTTGATGAAAGATCAAAAACCAAGGGCATATGGTACAAAAGTATTCAATGTGAACCTCTTCATGTTACATGGTTTGCAAGTGTTCAATTAAGTAGACACCAAATAGTGACCGTATGTCGATTGCGTTCCGGGCACATTCCTAATAGGAGTTTTGCCTTTCTAATGAATAAGGTTGATTCATCTAATTGTGAGATCTGTGGGAAAATTGACGACGTGCAACAGTTATTAATGGAATGTGTACGCAATGCTAATAAGAGAGAACAGCTGGTAAGGCAATATCATATAAATTATGTAGATGTTGGTGTTTTTCAAAGTATTTTAGCTGCACCTAAGTCGGACGCAGCTAAAGTGCTTTACTCATTTAAATTTAATTAAGATTGAGTACATAGTATATAATTAATTAGCGAACTAAGATTAGCATAAGGTACGATGGGATTGTCATCGTCATTTTTATGTACAAAAATACCTTACAAATCAATAAAGAACCAAAAAAAAAAAACTTCCTCAAGGGATGTATTTTCAATAATCTTTTCCTAAGAGCGTGTACAACGGTCCACTAGCGCCACTCCTTTAAAAAATATTATCTCGTGACTGAGAAGGAATTATGAAAATCTGCTCAATCAGCGACCTCGGTAAGTGTGTCTAGAATTTTCTAATACCTTTTATTAAGTTTCATATTGAGACACGAAGCAACTAAATACGACATATAGGAATGTGGCCGCTTTTCTTTAGATCGAATTTTGTTGCAAGTAAAGAATCATTAAATTTTGCACAAGAGATCCTTAAATAGTATGGAACTCAAAATTTAATGATTCTAGACCCAGCGGTTGAGGCTGTGCGTTGTCTGTACACCTTTTATAAATAGTCAAAAAAATTCAGACCTTCTTAGCAATAGCTGCAGTTGGTTAAATTAACGCCCCTTTCCTAACAATTTTAAAAACATCGCTACCAAACCTTTGTTAATAAGTAACACTAGATTAAGCAATGCTTTCAATCAATTAATCCCTCAATCAATCAATCAGTTGCGAGTCCAAACGGTACTATATTTATCCGTAATCGTTTGGATTTTGTTACAAAAACGGTTTGGATTTCATGGGTTTACCTACTTCAGATTTTTTGTTTATGTGCGGGGGTCGCCAATGAATTGAAATACCTACAACTATCCTTAAGTACATATTTTGGTTAAAATTTTTGCGACCAGCACATTTAGTATCACTCATAGAAGGTCTTAAAACGAAGATAATGTTATGTGCGAAACAAGTATTTCAATTTTTAAACGTTACTATTACTCCGCGCGTTCGTGGTAGTTACATAAAACCTAAATCGGTTTCAAATTAGTCTACCAAAATGACAATTGACATTTGATATTAATATCACTTTTTGTTGTGTAATGTTGTTGTTTTGTTTTGCTTATCCTTTCGGGAAGTACAGGTGTGATGTTGCGTTAGGTAGGTAAAATCCATGTTTAACTAGAAAACGATCCCCTGTATTCCGCAGTTAGAATGAATACAGAACATGGAGTTTAATAAGCGGTTGAAGTACTCATATCAGTCCGTGGTTGGCTGGTTGCGAGTCGCGTCAGTTCGTCAGTCTTGCTTGACGGAAAACTGAAACCATTCTTGTACTCGTACCTTGTGACGCGAATCGAATACGAATTTCAGCAAGTTGTATTTGCATGAGGTGTGTAACCTACTTTGTAAAGGTACTTATGTTAGCTTGTAGGTAAGTAGTAGGATAATTACAGCGCATAATCAAGAGAAATAGCTCCATTAATGAGCTGAACAAGAAATCATTCAGCTTAAGAAATCTAAAAGGTAACTAATGAGCTGATTAGGTTTAGTTTTAGCGAGGGAATTCGTTGCTTTACTTAAAGATGATGCTATTTTGTTTTTCTTTGAGTTTACTCGTATAGATAATTCTTTAGCCTTACTTTAAAAGTATTCAAGCCGAAATAGCATGTAAATCAATTCGCTATCACGAAAGGGAAAACCTATACAAAAAGGGTCCCTACATTGCCAGTCGACAGTGATTCGGATGAATTTTTCGACGCCATATTTTAGTTTGTTAATAGTTTTAGTTAAGTTATTCGGGATATTGGATTGTTACTTTTTATTAATTAATTAGGTATACATTTTTATTTGTAAAGTACATTTTTATTCTGAATAAAAGTATATATAAACCCAACAATAAGTGTGAAACACTATCAAACTATTGACAACCATTACGTACTACGACAATCATAATTTCTATATCGTTAAATTATTCGAAATAATGTTTTGTAATGACACAATACACGCCTGAAACGATTTGTTTGCATGAGAAATAACATACTATGGCTATACACCGATTAGTTATTTGTATAGTTTAATACACCGAGCCCTTTTATAACAATTATATTGATAGTTTCATATGAATTATTCACTTCCATTACCAATTATAATAATGCTTATTTGACGTGATTCAAACTAATATACTGTCTCGCAATGTTTTATTTATGAGGGGATCGCTTTTGCTGCTGTCACTGCTAAAAGTTTTAAGGAAATGTATTAAGGCGAAAGCGTCAGAGTAATCTGCGCAATTTAAATTTTCTTACGTTTTTCGCAATTTAGCTATGTCAGCATTAGGTTGTATGTCGACCATGATTCGCGGCCGTAGCAAACGTTTATTTTATAATCATAAAAATCATCAATCCATCTCTCTAAGTTCATATTACCCTGTCGAATGACTATTTCATGAAATCATGACATTTGAAGGCCAATGCTAACACAAGGAGTTGTATTACTGATTCTAATAATTATAATTCTGTAAAACGCTGTTACGGTCGCGAATCATATTTTAATCAACATGCAACCTGACCTGCATATTGCAAAAAACGTAAGTAAATAAGTACTTATTTACTTAGATGTTCGTTATTTTTTATTTATATAGATACATATAATAAACTCATCAGAAATTTTCTCTGATACTTATCCTGTAACGCGAGGAAATTTCAGGAAGGTATTTTTTGCGGTAATATTATATCACCGATGTGTATTACATTCATTTTCTTATTCCAAGACTATCACATTTCTTAACTCCCGACGGAAACAGAGGGGTGTGTCTGTGTATCTGTGTGTCTGTGAATTTGTGTGTCTGTGTATCTGTGTCTGTGTATCTGTGTGTCTGTCTGCGACATCGTAGCTCCCAAACGGCTCAACCAATTTTGTATTTTTTTGTTTTGTTTGAGAGGTGACTTGATCGAAAGTGTTCTTATTCAGTGATAAATTTAATGTTGATGTCGTTCCCAGTGATTTGTTGATAATGCGCTAACATACGTAGTTCGCTTCAGGTTTCTTAATACTACTAAAATAGCTACATAGTTTATACTTAGCTCTGTTTCTATAAGCAGGCAAAATTAGCACCGCATTAAATTTTATCTTAATGAATTCCTTGAAGTAATGAAATAATTTTCTGTTTGTCAAAGTTATCTTTCAGAAAGCATAGCGAAGGCGAGGAAGTGGCGCAGCAAACTTTGCCGGCTCCCGACGGGTTTGAACGAAGTTTGCGCTAAGTATTATTAAGTCATCATTTGCTACGATCTGACTTTATTGGGTAAATACTTATAATGATTCTAACTTGTGAAAGTCGTACCCTTCACCGTTACAGGAGTCCAATACTCAGGAACCCTGGATTCCAATAACTTGTATTATTTCTAACGCATATACGAGTAGTAGACCGGTCAACCTGTAGAACCTGCGAAGGGGGAGTTTTAGTGGAGTAGCTGCAGATTTCAGACATATTTATCCAGTGCAAGGATACAATCTGAGAACTCTAGCGCTGAAAGCCATGTCGTTATCCAATGTACCCATCGTATGTGTAATATACCTAATAGTCCCAACTTTAAAGAATTTATACACATACACTACTGATTTTAAGTGACGTTTGGTTATTTAGTTCAGATTTGCAAATTATAATATAACTTTTACTCATCAAATTTTACTTATTTACAGCCTTTATACAGGCTCTTGTTTTGCATCCTTGTCAAATTCAAGGAGGTAACTAAGCTACTTATTCTCGACACGAACCAATAATACACACCTACACACCTTGTATATCCATAAAATTTTTAGGCATAAAAAGGAGTGAAACTCTGTCTAGCGTACTTACAGAGTGGCGATGGCTATCACATTAAATAGTACAGCGGTAATTACAAGATGATATATGTCTGTTAAAATAATAAATAAATAATTATACAAAAATGCATTTTGAGAAAAAAAAAACCCTTTAATAAAATTAAATAAAATTAAATAAATAAATAAATAAAAACACAAAGGACGTGTGCGCGTTACTAACAGCACGTGCGTCAAAACCAATGCATTTGTTGTAAAAATTAAATTAAAAATTTAAAAAACCCCCGACACAAAATAATAATAAAAATAGTATGAATGTAAAAAGCCTAAAACAATTTAAAAAAAACTATGAAAAAATAGCCACAAAAAGAACAAAAATGGTATAAACATGAAACAACAACATTTAATCAAAAAATTAAATGTTGTTCCGTCGGGGGACCGCTCTAATTATTAGCCTAACGTTCTGTTATACTTTAAAATAGCAGCGAAAATTAACCTTTCAAACAAAAAAAAACAAAAAATCAAAATCGGTTTATCCGTTCAGGAGCTACGATGCCACAGACAGACATATACACACACACACACCCCCGCCCACACACACACACACACACACAGAGAGAGAGATACGTCAAACTTATAACACCCCGTCGTTTTTGCGTCGGGGGTTAAAAAGCAGCGTAATAAGCGCATTTACTATGTACATAATATATACGAGTATATCGACGAACATTCATTATAATATTAGTCAATTAGAAACGTATCGTTCATACTGACAATATCTAAATGCGTGTGTGATATTAGTGGGCAGCAATTATGTATTATCATGATCAAATCCAGACAATCCAATGTCAACCTGAAAAATAAAGAAAGTAATAATGCCGGTTTTTTGAAGGTTCTTCGATTTAATTTTGTTTTATTTCCAATAGGGTTTCCGGGGGCCCGTGGCTAAATAATAACAGCTGCACTGGTCGATCGATCAGACTAAACTACGCTTGCCGCGGTAAGTCTCTGGATGGGTGACCATCTTTACATAAAGAGACCCCTCCGTTCCTCGGAAAGCACTTTAAGCCGTCGGTCCCGGCTGACATTCGTGGATCTTTGACAGTCGTTACGGGTTTCCCGAAGCCCGAAAGTCTGACTACCAGTCTTACCAAGGGGTATCGTATTACCCAGTAACTAGGTTGTGGAGCTCAGATATGTAGGCAGTCATTCCATGTAAAGTACTGGTGCAGCTGCATCCGGTTAGACTGGAAGCCGACCCCAACATAGTTGATGATGATGAGAATTTCTGTTGGTCATAAACCAGAATCCTATTGATAAAAACTCAGGGTTTGAATCGAGGCCTTCGGAACATCGCTTCATTTAAAGCTGCGTACAGACCCTCGCCGCGTTCTCCGTCTTCATTTCTATGCAAGTAATCGCATTATGTGACAAGGTCCTAAGTAGGTGGGTTCGTAGTATAATCGTCAAGGGTTTCAAAGGACTACTCTACGTGTATAATACAATGACTTCATTTTTAACATATTAATGCTAAACACACTTCAGGATTCGCTAGGGCGGATGCCGAGAAGTTTTTTAGACGCGACCGATTTGTCACAGTGTTTTGCCGAGCCAATACAAATCGGACAAAGCGACTAGTTGTCTACACGAAAGAACTAAGTATGTGCGGCCACCCCAAGTTCGGTTAGCGGCAGATATAGGTAGGACCTAAGTTAGAACTTGTCTATATAATGTATGTAGCGGTATCTACAACGCCACACTGACGTCACGCAAATCCTGCATCTCGCAAGCAGAGTTTACCGCGCAACTAGCATACATACAATTTCCCGACATTAATCGTCGGGCAGTTGCCCGCCAGACACAACACCCGTCTGGTCGGAGGATCCTATGGAGGATGAGTGAACTTTACACCCTGTTGCTCATACCTCTATACTGGTAATTAATTGTTTAATTTCCAATTTAGGTTTTAATATAACTGTTATGAAGAAGATAAATTTTAAGTTTTATTATTGGTTTCTTCAATAATATTATTAATTATTAGTCCTAATATTATTAGAATTATATTGGGGTGAGATGATTCAACTATAACTGGAAATAAAAATTTATGATAATATATTCTCGGCACTTTTAAATCAAGACGTTTACGAATTTATGTATAATTAATTTTAACCAAGTTTTCCATGCTAAAGGCCCGTTAGGTCAAATTACCTAAAACCCATTATATAAACACGCGACGGGCCACGCTTCGCTCCTTTCCCTTGTTTCACTTTGCATACGAAACTCTAACAATGTACAATCACCCTTACGTCAAAATACAATCCCTGTAAATCTCCTTGAGTTACATTTACGACTCACAATGCGTGATATATCTGTGAAGCATCATTTATTCTCCATCCTCGTATTCTTGACACAACAATCTAAACTGAAAAAACATTTCATCTCTTTGCTATTTTAGCTGCAAGCTGAGAAATCTCCTCTTGAATTTTAATTCCTACCAACTCACTCAAGCACATAACTTTTATTTAGTACCGTTCTCGAGTGAACAATATAGTTTTTCTTATTTAAAATAGAATGTCTGCAATGCAGACTGTTCCCTGAAATGAAAGAAAATAATTTAAGTGAATGCGAGCCTTTTCAGAACCGGACTCGCCGTAAAATCAAGTCAACGTAACTCCGTCTGCTCTCTTAGTTAAAGCAATTCTTCTTTCAGTACCAATATGAGGAAATGCTTTTAGAAAGTAGTTAAGCATTTAGATGTTATCAATAACTACCTCCTCAAGAGTTAAGCATTAGGTATATTTCAATCGCGTGTGAAACAATGCGGTCTGAATTTCATTTTGTGATTTACGATAAGAGAAATGAAAAATGGAAATTGCCGTGTAAAATAATATGTAATGCACTTGTTTGATAACAAATCAAATGTATTTTTTCATGAGGTTTTCGACTGAGCGCCGCTGATAATGTCGAGCCTCGTGATACTGTTAATAGGTAAGTGTTACATTTGCAGGGATATTGGGAATGTGCTATCCAATATGATTATCAAAATAATATCTGTCTAAACGGTAAAGGAAAACATCGTGAGGAAACCAGCATGTCCTAAACCTAAAAATTCGAAGACATGTGACATTACCAACCCGCACTGGGCCCGCGTGGTGGATTATGGCCCACTCCCTCTTACAGAAAGAGGAGGCCTGTGTCCCAGCATATCTGTCTCCTATTTCATTGAAACACCTATTTATGCACATATATTATTTACGTATTTACAGCCTTAATTGCAGTAACAGACTTGTCAAATATAGTTGAAAGCTCTCCAGCTCAAGCTTTAGATTTAAGTAGAGTTTTAGAACTTGTCAAACAGCGACTCAACACGGAACCCAGTAAACAACGCAAACTGCGACTACGCGTAGTTTCTTCTGATTCTGATTCCGATTCTGATTCGGATGATTCTTCGACTGACTTAGACGATTCTGATGATTCTGAGAGTAATCCTTTAGTGAAGTTAAGAAAAGACAGAATAGTTGATTTGATAGAAACAGTTGCGAATCACAAAACAAATAACAACCGTCTATATTATCGCAAGGGGAAAAAGAACTATGGTCAGTCGTCGGACAAATCTGATGATTCAGATAATAAACGCTTGGCAAAAGAAAGAATTATTGATTTAATAGAAACAGTTGCGAAAGCTAACAACAAAAAAGACAGTACAACAAATCGCAAGGGAAAACAAAACTATGGCCACACAAGTTATTTAATCCGCAGTGAAAATTACGACAATACTCAGAGTAGCAATAATAATGTTCAAAAACAGATTTTAGAGAAAATATTTTCTCAACCTTCTAATGATGAGGAACAACAATTGAAACCGAAAAAAAAGAAACTTATCCCTAACCGTTTAACGCCTACTGTGACTATGGATGATGTTAAAAAATATTATGGAAATAAAAATAAAAATGTTGAAGTTACTGGTCTGGAAGATTACTCAAAAGTATACATAGTTCTGAATCCCCAAGCAGTTAAAAACAGCAAGAATAAAAATTCACTGAATGATTTGTAAGTTGGTGTGTTACTCTAGGATACGAATTTAGGCAGGGTAGCAGGAACATCGACGCGCTACCTGTTAGCATGGATTCGGTACATGATTTTACATCACACTGAAAAATTAAATTGCTTTTTCATACATTTTGGCCGCAAAAAAAAAATTGCTTTTTTCGCATTTTTTTTTAGTATTTTTTTTTTTTGATAATCGAAGAAAATTTTACGTTAGGGGGTCTAGCATCATGTGCTGAATTCATGGTTACAATTTACGCGTCGATGTCCCTGCCACCCTGCCCGATCTCGACACGACGTATCATAATGATGTATTGTTTAGTTCCGTAAAAATCACTTGCTTAAGAAAGCTAATTTTTTAATTTTCTCTCGTAATCTTATTGAATTCTCAATTTTTTACTCAGGATTTCAAAAGTTCTCTCATGGTCTGCCCCAACACTGAATCGGGAACCTCAAGACAAAAGATTTCGCTATAAAGGTTTTGTAGTTAACGATAATCTTCCGAAAAGACGGTTCAAGGGAATCAATAACAGTGAGTATTACAACAGCCGGTCTATTCTGTAAAAATCTCATCGTGAAAACAGATTCTCGTAATTTTAAGTACGTTCACAGTATCTGTCTCAATTTGTCAAAAATACCTCTAATTTCCCTACATTTTTGAAAAGTATTTGACATTGATTGTCGCTGAGATGAGATTGTGACTAGATTTTGAACGTTTTTAATTACGTGTATTGGCCTTCAGGTGAAGTGAGTTGTCATTCTAACTGTCGATCTATATTTTAAAAATCTCACCGTGAAAACTTAGGTGAAGTGAGCTTGGAGTGGGTAGCGGGATCGTCCGAAAGGGTTACCGCTGTCCTGGAACATAAAGGGCTAAGGAAGGAACACGGGTGGGTTTTAGTCAGTAAGTGTCTGACACTCCCTCCGCTCCACCCAGAGCGGGAGGGGTCATTTGATGATTTCCCATACTCAAAAAAAAACAAAAAGTGAGCTTGGAGTGATCTGTCAATAGCGTCAATCCCTAGTATCGGGTGGAATGACAGCTCACTTCACCTAAGTTTTCACGGTGAGATTTTTACATAATAGGTCGGCTGATCCTAGATAGGCAGTCGCTCCATGTAAAATACTGGTATTCAGCTGCATCCGGTTAGACTGGAAGCCGACCCCAACATAGTTGGGAAAAGGCTAGGCAGATGATGATGATGATGAGGTCGGCTGATCCTAGGGACACTATTGACAGCTCACTTTAAACTCGCTTCATCTTAGTTTTCACGGTGAAATTTTTACAAAATAGATCGAACAACAACTGTGGTTATGTTAATTACAGCAATTTTCTTTCTTTCTTTCAATTTATCATTGATGTGATGTGATAATGCATACAGGTGTTGAACTCTGACACGCTCTATCTACGTAGGTACTGCACATTGCGTGTTCACCCCTACAAGTTGACTCTTTTCACATGTCATTCAGTAATCATTAATAAGGTTCAGCGAATAAAACCTACTGTTACTTTGATGAACGACGCAAAAGATGTCATTTATGAATGATCAAAGGCTTACCAATCAATTATTATCAACGTACAACTACTTATATCAATAATATATGCACGCAAGAAGACGTACCAATTTTTGCATATTATTTTAAACTTCCTTGTTATTTAAAATAACTAGCTTCTGCCCGATATTTCGTCTGCGTGGACTTCAGAATTGGGTTCAGACATCGGGATAAAAAGTTTCCTATGTGTTAGTCCAGGTTATAAACTATCTCTGTGTTAAATTTCATCCAAATACGTTCAGCCGTTTTTGCGTCTTTGAGTAACAAACACACAAACTTTCACATTTATAATATTTTGTATTAATGGATTTACCAATTCTAATTAAAGAAATTCTGTTGCAGAATTTGCTCACATGCGTGACGATGAGAAAAAGTTAGATCCACTAGCAGCCCCCTTGGGTAGAATTACTGCTATGCCAACCTAACATGGATGAAACATACAAGACGTTATACGAGAGAGGTCCGTCGATTAAATAAACTTTTCGTTCCTTAATTATTATAATAAAATATATTTGTATGTATAGAAGTTCTAGTGACCTGAAATGAGTGCTTTTTGTAAGCTATTTTGCACAAGATAGCCCCTGAAATAGCTCGATCATATACCCTATATGACCCGAGAAGCAGAATGTTCCTTTTTATTAAATGACTACTGGTGGCAGACTACTAATTATTATATTAAAGCAATATTCCATTCTTTTCCGACAACCGTACCGTACTGTACCGTATAGGTAAGTAGATATTATAATTATAAATATTGAGACGAAAATGCAGCTTACGTTGTTATCCCAAAAAATGCAAATTCTAAAGCTTAAAATCTAGTACAAATTCAAACTCAAATCATCTATTTTAATTAAACCATTTCAGGTACTTTTGACTTGTCAAAATTAAATAGTCGGTCAGTTACTCAGAAAGTTGAAGCTAGTTGCCCATTCCAAAACGTAGATCTCTATGGAAAAGAACAGGCAAGAAACTCCAAGGATACTTTTAAATACACCTTTCCTTTAAATCAAGATATTATTATAAAATCCTGGGTACATTATTCTTATTGCTTCTATATGTGAGAACAATGTAAAAAAGAAACAATTTAAAATACAAAATTAAAAATAAGCCTTGGCAGTACATAATCAGCCTTAAATGTTCACACTGTTGAGACGCAGGTCTCCTCTTTCTGTGAGAGGGAGTGGGCCATAATCCACAACCTGGGCACAGAGCGGGTTTGTGGATGTCACATGTCTTCCAATTTTTGGTTCTACGACAAGCCGGTTTTCTCATGATATTTTCCTTCACCGTGTTAAGAGCAGTGGTGATAAAATAATTCAAACATGGTAAAGTGCCTGCTTGGGTATGAACCCATGATCTACAACTCGTAAATCGCGGCTGTTACCACTGGGCCACCAATGCTCCTAAAATCTGGTGTTAGTAGTAAAAACTATACTTAATTCATATAGTCCAGCCGTCGAGAGAGAGCTAATAAAGATCAGATTCGCATAACGCGTATTCGTTTGTATGACACTGACAGGTGTCAAGAATGCAGATAAATGCTGTAGCGAAAATACAGTTTTGCTGATTATAATTTTATATTTCACTACTTTTATTTTATACACATCTACTATAATTTGACTTATCTCAAATTAGGTACCTACGGTTACTGGAAGCACAATGCTATCTTTCTCTCCCTTGTAATTTCTTCCTTTAAAATGTTACCGAGTTAGAGAGCAAAGTAGCAAGTTAAGATGTTTATTTCCTGCCAATTTAAACAAGGCTAATACGAGGGTGCTTATTCACGAGAAACGAGGAGTTATTTCCAGGCAATCCTTTATAATGACGTTGTTTAAAACAAGCCTGTTTATTTTGTAACTAGATTATTTGCCGCAAAACTTCCCGCATGCGGTTTTTTGGTATTATTGTTGAAGAATTATCTATTTGTTGTGTGCTCTTGCTCACTTTTCGGCAAAGTTACTCAAAGGCATACCCACATCAAATAATGTGCAGTTTAGAATAGTTTCCTCTGATTCAAAGTTGATATTCTACAGTTTTAACCCTGTTTTCTGCAATAGCTTGACTTTAATAGTAGTTAGCTTTGTAGAACATGTGGGTAATTTCATTTGTCCTTGTTTTGGTCTTTACTGTTAATGGCTATGCAGTTAGTGACTACAGCGTATTTTGACCAAGCCTTGAAATCAGGCTATTTTTGGCAATACCGAAGGAGACTAGGATACCGGCCTCGTGCTCTCTTGAGCACGAGGTCTGGCAACGAGGTCCAACACGATAGTCTGACCAAGTAAATGAAGCTACGTCCTCAAACAAATTTCAGCAGGTGACGATGACGACTTTGGACCGGAGTCGATGGAGGCAGATTGTCCGCTTAAAAGGGGTCCAGTGACCACAACCCGCAGTAATGATGGACCGATTGGAAAATATGAAGAATGGCAATGGTAATCATTTAACCCTCTTAAAATGATTGACATTGCTATTGAAAATACTGAATAATAATTCTTCTTCACAGACACAGAGTCATGATATCTTTCAGAAATCGATGTTACTGTGGTCAAACACATTTTATTTATTCAGATTCTCTGGCACAGACAGGTGACGCATAAATTAGCTTTTATGTTGAAAAATAAAATTGCTTTAGTAGAGTTTAGAGGATCTGTAGCAGTACAAAGCTGAGTTAATACGTCCGACCGTGCAGGAGGCTCACGGCTCACGCGACTACGTAAAGCCTTATAACGAGTTTTGCATCCACAATTAACTCCTACAATTTAAATTCGGGTCACAAAGTAATTAAAACTGCGTTGTAATTCAATTACGTTTTTACTAATGAATAATTATTTTCTTCTATAATAATAATTTAATATATTACGAGTATATCACAGTCTTCACTTTAGTAAGTGGATTATAGTATTAGTGTATTACACAAATTGAACCGTTAGGCTACATGAGTTAATAGTAACAGATGAAGTACAGACAAAAATAAACGAATACTTTTTCTCTACGTGTTGTGTGCCTATTGATAAAATTAATGATATCGTGTCTCTAATTGCGTGATTTCTACTAATTTACTTAATCTATTTATTCATTAGATACCTGTGTTTGCAGTGCACTATATTAAAATAAATATTTCAGATGTAGATATAACAATTAATATCCACTTGTTAAACATACTTATTGTTTTATATCTTATTCAATAACTATTCTTTAAATATAGATATATTTAGGCAACATTTTACTAATACAATAATGATTGAGATACATGCGTAACGTAATAAGCTATTAAATTCTTAATAATTAGGTAAGTGGAGCTTTAAACTTAGATCGTAACTAAGATTGCATGAGAATTTGACTGAAGGCATATTTAAAAAATAAAAAAATTTATGTACAATAAGTTTGAATTAACCCGAGCATACATCATAAAAAATCCGCATTGTGCGTTTGCATCATCTATGGTTTATAAGCCTAATACACGGGCGTGACATGCAGCAAGTAGAAAAACATCAGTATTTTTAACCCCCGACGCAAAAACGACGGGGTGTTATAAGTTTGACGTGTCTCTCTCTCTCTTTCTGTGTGTGTGTATGTCTGATGTACGGATGAACCGATTTTGATTTTGTTTTTTTTTGTTTGAAAGGTGAATTTGTCGGGAGTGTTCTTAGCTATGTTTGATGAAAATCGGTCCAAAATGGCCGCCTCCACAAAATGGCGGATTACATATTTTTTCCCAACTCCCTCAATATGGGTATCAAATGACAGGGATTGACTAGTAGAATACTATACATTTTGATAAATTTCAAACCCAAGATAGCCGCCACCATAAAATGGCGAATTGCAATTTTTCTTCACAACTCCCTCAATATGAGTATGAAAACGAAAGGTCATAATTTCAAGGTTATTTTTTTCTTTTTATAGGGTCATGTCACGTTTATACCTTTTTTTGTTCTATTTGTGACTATTTTTGCAATAGTTTTATTTTAATTGTTTTAGGCTTTTTATATTCATAGTATTTTGATTATTATTTTGTGTCGGGGTTTTTAAAATTTAATTTTTTTTTTGACAATATTATGCGTGGTGCGTTACCGAGGATTTTGCGATGCAATACCCATGTTATTGGCTTATATTCACGATACGTGATGAATAATAGTAGTAAGAATATGTACCAAAATATTCAATGCTTGTTTATTTATTATTCTTTTTTTTCTATAACGCCATGTTATAGAAAATTTTAATTTAAATAAGGGCAGCACAATACAGCTAGTTCTTTAATACTAAGTACCCTTTTTATTAATGAAAATTAAAACGAAGAAAATGAACCGTGATGTTTTTTATGATGTGCCCTCGGCTTAAAACTTGTAATTACCTTTAAAAAGTATTACGTTATTTATGTATTAGTTAATTGTTAATTCTGTGTAGCATGCTTAATTTAATTAACTTAGCAATTTCATGATGGTATTACAATAATTGACTAGAATATTCAAGATTAATTTACGCGACAATGACTAGGCCATCAATTAAAATAAAACATTATAGTACTTGAAGTATTCTAATGTGAGCTAATATTTGGTATTTTGGTAGATAAAACTAAAAATTCTTGTCCCTTGGGACTTATATAATAATTTGCAAGAAGTGGGTGTACTTTGGGTACATCTCTGCTTCCCCTTCGGGGCGTCTAGTTAAAACTAGAAATGCACTGAAATCTATGAAATTAACAAAAATATATAATACATGATGGAAGAATTTACAGATATTTAAATGACTAGAATGCAGAAGACTCAAACTCGTAGGACAAAGACGAGATGATAATTTATGACCCGACTAGAATGTACTTACTGAAACATTAGGCTATTTTGAATGTCTAACAGCATACGAAATAGTTCTCTAGATTATAAATAATGTAGTGAGGGATGGAAACATACTAAATACATAAAGAAGATACTACAAAACCAAAGATAGAGCCTAAATCGGCACCCTAATTGCGTAACACACTCTCAATCACAATTTTGAAGGATATTACTAATCCTTTGCGCAAAGAATGTTGCTTAGCTGTCAAAATGAAAACTATTTCTACTGAAAGTGTGTTACGCAATTAGCCCGCAGAATTTATTATAGATAGATATAAACCGCGTAAAAAAGTTAACCTATACAAAATGGAAATTATAAACACGACACAGCCATCAATGCAATGACCTATGTTGCAAAACAATACTAATTATTTATATTATATACTACTTAAACGCAATTGATCCCATTCCAGGCAATTCATAATAATTAACTCTATGCATGAATGTATGCAGTACTTAAATGTCTATTATACTTAATTATAATTGAACTACATTTATGTGATAATAATACGATTTCAAATCAACCACTGTGAACATATCAATTCGCTAATCAGTTACTAATTAAACAATGTAATGGACCCATTCTGCGCACAGTTTGTAGCGTCATTCACTGTCATTTGAGTCACTGGTTGGTGGCCGTCTTAGCACCCCGTGGAGGTGATGGGTTCGGGAGTGAGCCGCCGCGTGGGCGAGACCTGTCACCCTCAGAGGTAGTTGGGCCGCGAGACACAACAAAGTACTCCCATGCCTTTGTACAAGGATCCTCTCCGCTTGCTCCTCCACAGGCCGTTGACGTCGTCACCCTTCAGCGCGATGTTGCTCTCTGCAAAAGACGCCGACAGTTACTTACGTTCGCTTTTGAATGTACATATAACGTATGAAATATTAAATCACTATTTGTGTAGAGTGTTCCAGATAGTTTGGATGTCACGTAATATATTTGCTGCGGTCGTGTCAGTAAAATCTTATAGTTCGTTCTTATATTCGGTTTAATCAAGTTACTTTTCCACTTTTTTGTGTAAAAGCATTCTTGTGGGCATAATAAAAAAATCCTAAAACTTGATGACTCTTATAATGAGCGGGGAATGTGCCCTAATTTGAAATTATTTTCTTACCAAAGCACACCTTACACAAACTCGGATTTAGCGGTGCGATGAGTGCGCGACTACGCGTGTTATTTCCCAGTTGTGCGCATAACTTCAACGGAAAGGGCTTTCACAGCGTTAATAGTCTGTAACTACATAGATTACGTTGGAAGCAACAGCTTTATTCCGTAAGTAGATATTTAGCGGCGCAGTGGAGTATAAAAGAGTATTTTTCCCGCACTTGGTTACAGAGTGTTCTTAATGTCAATGACAAGACGCAGAGGTGTTGCGCTGCCGGTAATCTTTTTAGCTAAATAGGGTTCCGTGTTCCTTGTTTTGCTATCAGCAAATGTACTTTAGTATTGTGTCGACGGGAGGTGTGAGGAACAATGACCGCAGAGACTGAAACTCCTTCCGGCATTTACGTTCGGAATTAAAAGCACAATCGCTTCAATGTTAATGGCCGTAGACCGACGCTCCGGGAAATATAAATGCAGTGTATTTCACATCTGATCAGAATATTATTATAAATTAAAATCCTGAAAGCAGTGGGGCACTGGATTCACTGTAATAAAAAAATAAAACGGGGTTGTTCGCATTGTACTCGTTGTAAAGGGGTTGTACGAGTATAAAATTTAAGCGGCCTCATAAAGTTCTGCATTAAGTGTTGTTTTTTTTTTATTTGTGCTTGGCGACAGAAAATATTGTTAAAATCACCATACTTGACAAAACATGGATATCTAAATATGAACGGTATGTCCCACTTCAAGTATCACAACCAGTATAAACTGGCCTCTTATTCTATTGAAACTCCGTACTACGCTAGGCCAGCCCAGGGTCAGAGGTTTACCACGACGCGGTGTCACGCGGCCCGCCTATTGTACTCTCACTGCCGAGCATACTCTAGATATAGATAAAATTAAGGACTTAAAAAAGCTGAGGTCTGACAAATAATTACATGAGCATTTCAAACTATATACTAGAAGTGGTACCAACAGTCCAACAGCTTTTTTATAAACAAAAATCGTCACTACAGATTATCTTACCTAAGTGATTCAAATTTTCATGCTGCGGTAAATACTCCTGTATGTCATTTACTATTCTGGTGATCTCCTGCGTGTCCTTTACGATGCTGCATAGTTCCTCCTGGTTGAAGTCAGGAGTGATCTGCTTGCAGAGCAGGATTTGACTGATGACGTTGCCGAAGTTTGACGGACCTGCCCGATTCTCTGCGGAAAACAATCGGCTGTAGGTAGACCTTGTAACAATTCCTGGATTGTTCAGAGTTCATAATGCAATTATATTATGGTACAATAGAGAATGTATTGTTTTATGTTAGGTCTTCTTTTTCTGGTTAGCTTTTATTGTGGTAGCTTAAAGTATTGCATTGCTAAAAATAAGTAGGTATTTCATTGTCCATTTCTTACACCCAGTTTCGGAATTGATAATTTGTTGTTGAGAACTTGTCTAACTCTATTTTAGAATGACTTTAGGTGATTTTTAATTTGTTTCTTGTTCTTCTTTCAGCTTTAGTACTTATCTAATGTTAATACTTGTCTAATGTTGCCGATAGCAAATTGAAGTTGAGAATTTGTTAAACTTTACTTTAGCATTATAGAGTTTGACAAATTCTCAACTTCAATTTGCTATCGGCTTTTCGCGTGAGAAGGCGGCTGGCCTATTTTTTGGCCAAAGAATCAGCAGAGCCATACAACGTGGCAATGCTGCCCGCCTTCTCGGCACTTTTCCCGCTGACAGCCAAGCGGTCGATTTTTTTAATGGCCTACGATGTTTTGTTTTAATACATGTACATAATATTGTTATTTTAAGTCGAAACGTTGTTGAATTGAATTGTTGTAATTTTTTTGTTTTAATAAATATGAACCCGGGTGTTATTATTTTTATTTCAAGAGTGTCGTTCCGATTTTCAAAGGAATTCCTATAAAAAGTGGTGTGCATAACATATCTTTTAATTAGTGTCTTTGAAGCTAAAATAAATGATCAATGTGATATTTTTTTGGTTTTTTAGCGATATCACAAGCGGAACCTCTCTTGTACAATTTCAGCTCACAGGTACGTAACGTGGGTATAATATTGCAATAAATCTCATCTGTGTGTGGCTGCATCGCTGTATAATCTCAGATTTAACGGTCACATCCACACTCCAGCCACCGTTATAACAAAGAAAACCCTCTATGATTGTAGGTATATAGGTATTATAAATGTGATTTCATAAAAGCTCTGGCTTTCTATTTCAAATCCATGCAATCTAATTCTAAATATTGTGTACACACCAAACCCGCCTTTGGCTTTCGATGAAAAAAAAAAAACAGCTTTATTGTTACAATAATAAAGTTGTTTTGTACCACTTAGGTTAACAGCCCCTAAAATATTACATTTTGTTTGTTATAAAAATATAAAAAAATGAACTCGCATGGAATTAGATTGCCTCAGCATCCCAACTATAACAACAATAGAGTTGAAAACTAAGCTCACATCTACATACATAGCTCGAATAAAAATTGGAATCGAAATACGAACGACATCCAACTCCGTGTTATCTTCGGATTCTAACTGAATAGGCTTTCAAAAGGGGAGATTAAACTTATACGAACGTCTGTAAAGCTGAGTTTCAATGCAATTGCAGCTAGGTACTAGTACCGACACAATTTCAATCGAGCATCACCACACCGGCACCGCCTTCCTTTGTTAATGTTCACAGGTATTATGTCGCAAATATGTTGGATCTTGTTACTCTCATAACCGGTAATGTTGCTCAAACCGGGGAACATAACGAACATTATTCCCCGAAATTCTGGCCAAGTCAAACACTGCGGTTGGTGTCTTTAGCAGTGATTAATTGCCACTAATTGTTCGCGGCGGCACGCTATTAAAACGGTACTTTTGTTGTTCAATCTAGCCGCAATAGAAAGTAAGTGTGGTTTTCGTTTCCAAGAAAAAGTTTTCAATTAAGAGTGTTAAGTGGCTGGTCGTTAAGATAAGAACTTTAATGGTTATAAATTTGTACAAAAACCACACAAAAGTGTGAGGTAATAGGGTCTAAACAGACATAATGAGGTGAATTAAAAACCAATACTCGATACACGGTTTTCCAATACCGTTAGCCAAATCTCTAAGAGCAACCGAGATGGGTCGTTTCATCTAATCGACAGGTGAATCACTTATTGTCTGCCACCCCATTGCCCTCGGTTGCCTCTAAGCGAGGGAAGATAAACACCTGCTTCTAATATACTCTACGAATTCGTTTCCTTTCTGAACCATCTCGAAAGAAAAAACTTTTGTTAGAAATGAATTCATAATTCGGGAATACCAACAATGTTTCAGAAATGTTTAAACTTTGTTTTCATTTGATATGCTAATATCTTTTTTGTTCTAGCATAATTAGAAGTCGGAACAGTATTATAAAATTTTGTGGATCAACAAAAAAAAAAAAAATTCTAATTTTTTTGAATAATTAATTAACTGTTTTATAAGAGAAGCTATTATTGTACATGGTTTTTCATGCCTAAGCGTCAGACGAATACTTAGGCCATGCTAGACAAAACTTTTCTTTGGCATCTTAATAGACTAGAAGATGATACTTAAAGATGGCCTGTCAAGCTTGGTAATTATTGGCCAGGGCTTAGGGTCATCGTGACAAAACTTCTAAATTCTCTTCTAAATTGCCTCTTTTACCACCACGACAATCTTTCTTGGGAGATATTGCAGTAATGACTGCAATTGGTAGCTGCCAATTGTAGTTGTTGAACCCAATTCAGCTGGATTGGGTTCAGAATGTTGTTATTAATGCAAAGTGGTTGTTGCCGGCCGTTCTTCTAATACGGGTGTAATCCTTTATTCAGTTGTTACGACACCCGCGGGAAATAATAGTGTGGTATATTCGACCACACTTAGATGAAGATACATGTGTGTCTGTAAGTAATTTATTTTTCTGTGGTTTCTTAGAGTCATTTTTCTTGCCCACGCCAGGCTAGGGTGCATGTCATTTCATATGCAAAAGTAAATAAATAAAATTACTCTGCTACTGGTTACGCAGTAGTCGGGTTATCAACAGGTAAGTACAACCTACAGTGAATCTTTTCGAAGTAATATTTATTTACTGCTTTTTTGTCCATAAAAAACAAAAATCGAATGTGAATGAAATCAAAAGTCTATAAAAATTTCTATAAATTATTTTGGGCGCTCACTAACATATTGTGTACGTCATATATATATACGAACACAATTTTCGATTTTGATTTTACTGTAAATGATTTAATTTAATGTAATGTTAGTATTGTTTAAATTGATTTTAATTCTATTTCTGTGTGAAATGTCCAGGGATATTATTATTATTATTATTAGTGTCTGTGGTCTACGTACCAATTGATTTTAAATTAATTTAATGTATTGTATGGATTATTATTATCTGAAATAAATGAATTATTAAAATAAAGTTAAAATTATTAAAGTTATCAGCAGCATAATTTTCAGGGAACGCATCGTTAATGTAACTTATGAATTTTGAATCGAAAATAAAATATTACTTTTTCGTAAAATTTTATTTGTCTACAATCATTTTAATTACCTAATACTCGTAATAATGAATATTTCCGTTTCAAAATTAACTAATGTTAACGATACATAGCATAAAAATAATTCGTGCTACAGCTAATTGTTCAAATACGTTTAAAGGAGGGTTAGCTTTATAGCTTAACATACCATAAAACGAGGTCATATCCATTGGCACGAGCTGCACAAGTCGGTGACACTTGGCGAGCTCCCGCAGCAGGAGTTGTGCCATGAAGTACAGCAGCACCAGCTGGGGCTGTTCCGCGCAGCCGTCGCTCGTTGACCTGCATAACAAATAGCTTTTCACATTCGCCACATAAAGATGTTTAGGAGCTTTCCCAAAATGATTTACACTCGCCGCAAAGCACGAAACTAACGTGCATCCAAATGGCTAATACACTTTAACATGAATTGGATTTGTGAAAATTGTTTATAAAATAGTCCTCCAGACCGCATGTCGGCCATGGCGACCAATCTCAGCGGAGACCAGCCTTCGGCGCGGGAGATATTATAGTGTTTGTGCACTCTTTCCTCCCCGATGGACAGCAATCCGTCATAACTGGGCAGAGATCAGATGCAGGGCCAACGGCTTTACGTGCTTTCCGAGACACTGGGGTATCACACCGCCAACTTCCAAACTCCAGGCTGTTACTAAGAAATTCCTATTGGAAAAATCCAATATCACTTTGCTCGACCTGGGAATCAACCCAGGACCGGGCTCAGCAGTCGCACTTGCGACCACGCGACCAACGGCAACGGCGCAGAAAATTGTTTGTAGAGAGCAATCGAAAGTAATTAAGATTGTGCCATTGGTTTAGTTTCAGTTCATTCAAAAGTTAGATTAAATAGTTTCTCGCTTTGATGAAATAATCCGGAGAGGTCTGAAGTATGATAGAGATATAGAAATGGGGCTAGATGAGGTTTTATGGATCGAAAGGTTGGAAATATTCATTTTGCAAACGTCACGCTTGAATTCTCAACGGGTTATGCCCGTGTCCGTCGCGCAGAAACGGTAGTCGGACCTGTGTAGTGTGTAATAGGCGGCCGACCATTGTCATACTCAAACAATTCAAACTATGTGTCGCACCAAAAATCTATTGAGCTTGAAATAGGTATCGATACCTAGCAGTAGAAATGTGGACGAAATGGTACGGAATTACAACGAAGTAGGACACACTCCGCACACAGACACGCACAGAGTACAGACTGCGTGGGAATTACTCACAAAAAAGACAAAGAAGGGGAAAATAATAGAAAAGTGGAATGGCTTTAAATAAAGTTGCTTTTGTGGTCAAACGTTTCGGTACTTAACGTCACATGTAGGAGAAGACATCCTTTACATAAGTAAAAGGAACCACTAGAAAGTCGTTCGGGCACACAATCAACTATCTATCTATTTCTTGCACAGTTCATTTATTTAAATTATGTACTTATCTACAACACTTTTTGTGTGTTCAAGATACTGCGCTGGATTAGGATAGCCACTGGAATTTTGGAACAAGTAAAACTTGGCAGACTAAGTAGTTGTTAAGTTGTAGAGAGAGCTTGTTATTGTAGACTGTGTAGCTGTTTTAGGATTATCTTGGGTCCTAAGACTAGATAAAATGCAGCTGCGGAAAAATGCGGAGGTAATTCATTGTTAAGGACAAACAATGATTTTCTACTTTTAATAAATATTTCGCAACAGAAACGTATTGAACAGGTACGAGTATTATTGATGGACTCTTCAAAGAGTTCAAAGTTACTATTTTTTTCCAGCTAGCTAGAAAAGTTCATGAAGGATGTTCATGTTCAAGAAGGGTTTCATGGGTTTTATTTCTTTGCGGGGATACCTAATTCCTCTTCTACAATATAAGTAGCCTAAGTTACTCGTTATTACATCAGCTATCTGCCAGTGCAAGTCCCGTCGGCCAAAATCGGCCCAGTCGTTTCGGAGATTAGTCGGAACAAATAGACAGACAAAAATATTTAGTAAAAAGCTGTTATTTTGACATTACAAACAGATACTTCAATTTTATTTATTTGTATGTATAGATCATTCGATATTACAACAACTCCAGTAAAAATAAATTCAACTCGTCTAATTCTACGAATAAAACTCATTGATACGAAGGTATTAATCCTGGTGGGTCTTCAGTGGATGAATTAAATCGAATCAGGATAAAACTCGTAAACATATTAATTTTCCATCAATCTCTCTAGTGAAAACATCTGTTATAGTTCAGATTCTCTTCTATTTACGTAGTGAAATGCAAAAAGTTTTCGTGACGTAATTACTTCTCTTTCGGATTTGACATCAGAGACGGCGAATTGGCTCGCCTTTTGAAATGCAAATGGCCGGGTGTCAGCATGTACTACAGTCTACAGAGTACATAGAAGGCTTACGACACAATTTATCCATTAAGGTGGATGTTTTGTATAACATAAAGCAGAATAATTGAATGGTGAAACTCCAGGGGGCCAAACCGTGCCGTTTCAGGAAATCCCTGAGCGAGCAGGAACAAAAGAGTTACAATTTTAAAGACAAAATTTTGGCTGAATACGCTGTCATATAAACAACGGCAAAATGTAGGTACAGAAAATTGTTATTTTATGAGCTGTAGAGAATAATACGATATGTATTGTTTTGTGCTAAGCGGGCAGCCATTTATCTAGTTGGGATGGTGCATTAATCTAACGGCAGACACAGATTCGGGGCCACAAAGGGGATTCGATTCAAGCGCTCGCATTACTTGGTAATCTTTTTTCTACCTTTTGTAGTTTAACATTTACGTTAAAGATTACGAGGTTAAACTGCCCTTCCATATTGATTTAAAGGAGCCGTTCGTTCAGAGACAGTGCCCGCAAATAAATAAACCCTTCTCAAATTGAGATATAAATTTCTACTCGATCTTCTACGTGATTGATTTCTTGGTAAGTGCAATGAAACAGGATCCGCTTCATATCTCGGTGAGCTGTAAACTAGGTGTTTTCAATATAGATAGATAAATAGATAAAACATTTATTCAGTGTAATAAAAGACACAATATAAGTAATAAAAACAAAACATCACAAAAAGGTGAAACAAAAAAAAAGACAAAGATTAAAAAGATAAATTGACCCACAGACACCTCGTGTAGGTAAATCTATAACGGTCGATCACTACTGGGCGGTGTGTGTCTCATGCTTGCACCAAATGGGAGTCCAGTTCAGCATATGCCAGGTACAGACGCCAGCACATCAAGCTACTACAATCTGTCAAATTTATTTAATAGATTTTTAACTTTATCTCTAAAGCATTAAGGTTCAAGGTTGATTGGGAAAATTTGACAGTTTCGGGTAGCTTGACCTGCTGGCGTCTGTACAATACTTGACGCTGGTATTCTGCTGCATCCCAATATAACATATCAATATATCTATGTGCTGCAATATATCTATGTTTTATATTGCTACTCATGAAAATGGAAATTGAAGGAAGGGTATAACCATGCATCGTTCGATGATACAAAATCTACTTTATTCTTTTGATAAGGGTATTCCTTTGAGACATGTATTGATAATGCGTAATTTTTAATAGATAAAAGCAAGCATGAGGTACTTGACGCCTATATGAGGGATTGGTCCCTATCGGCTCAGGATCGGGTTGAACGGAAATGTGAGGCTTTTGCCCTGCAGCGAGACAATACTGGCTGATTATTATTGTTATATTAAAAGCAAGCATAAGCTAAGGTTGTTAAGCTCTTTTTATCAATGGCATGAAAGAAAGCTTAATGCTTAGCTTAAGCTTGCCTTTTGCGTGTTTGCATGTTGCATACGGCTCGCTGTTTCTTTAATAAAGTAAAACTAAATAACGTTGTGATAAAACGGGGCCTATATTCAAATACTATTGAATCTAAGCTGCTCTGTGACATGTTGGCAATTTTGTGGCATATACAAGAAAATCTATATGATGCACTTAATTTAAAGTGTATGGAAAATCTTTTAGACCACCGGAGCTCCAGGAAACCCTTAAGAATGAACAAATATTTTAAAATAAATTTTCCTATAGCTTCTATAGTTTAAAATTTTCCCTTATTCACTCAGTTTGATAAAACACTGTGTGGAGTGACCTACGTGTACTTCGGAAGGATTGAGCTCAACAATCAAGTTTACGATAGTCTGCGTTTATTAATCTAGAAGCCGTGTGGCCGGTAGAATTTTCCATAGAAAAAAATGATGAACTTCTATACTATTTAACCCTTTTGGGGATGAATATTCAAAAATATTTTCTTAGTGCTCACTTTTCTTAGGTATAATAGAAGTCTTGTGCAAGATTGTATGCTTCTAGACCCCCAGTGGTTTAGGCAGTGCGTTGTCTGTGTTGTTGAATTAATGAATTTAAGCTTTTTATTAAGTAAAAGTAAGACACAAAAATCATACTAACTTTTTACAATTAGGTAGAACTAGTGCGCTGGTGGTCTTGGTGGCTTCTACGCATGCGCGACGTAGTCGACGCACGCGCTCGCGCAGCTCGGGCGAGTCGTGTGGCTGACCGATGTGGATCAGCAGGTCGCGGAACAATGCCAACTGCACGTTGATCTCCGTTATCAGCTGGGGGAAAAGATGTGATTTAGTATGTCGTACTTATAGTTTAACTGCCCCATTGGTCTCGTGGTTGCAAGTGCGACTGCTGAGCGTAGGGTCCTGGGTTCGATTCCCAGGTCGGGCTAAGCGCCCGAGTTTGGAAGTTGGTGGTGTGATACCTCCGTGCCTCGGAAAGCACGCGTGGGACAGTTATAGGCTGGTTATTAAACAGCAAGTTGCAAGATATACATGTTATTTAATGTCTTTTTTTTTTCTTTTATTATTTGTTTTATCTGATGTATGCATCTGGTGTATTGCGTGTCTTTTAGTTTGTGCCAAATAAATGTATTTTCTTTCTTTACAAAAAGTATGCACATCAAAATCGGCGATCCCTTTTAAACACCATTATTGAATCGAACCGGGATTACACGTTTGCCAACCGTTTTGGGAATTACAAGTGACGTATGGTAATATTTAAACGTGAAAGGCTTATCATCTCTTAGTAGAACCGCGAATATAATCCGCTGTAACATTAATTCATGTATGAAGAGCAGTGGTGGCCCAGTGGTAACAGCCGCGACTTACGAGTTGTAGGTCGTAGGTTCGAACCCAGACAGGCACTTTACTTTGTGTAAATTGTATCATCACCTCTGCTCTCAAAACCGTGAAGGAAAACATCGTGATGAAACCGGCACGTCCTAGAACCAAAAATTCGTTGACATGTGATAACCATGTATAAGAACACGCACTGGGCCCGCGGGGTGAATTACGGCTCACTCCCTCTTACTGTGACTGCCTGCCTGTGTCCCAGCAGTGGGAACATTATAGGCTGATTATGTATGTATGAGCTCCAAACACATCTGTTTAATAATGCAAACTGTTTACCAACGTGTTACATTTCGTAATGGATTCTGAATTATAAACTAATACTTCTATTAATAAGTACCTAATACAAGTTTAAGTCGGAGATTTTTGGATTTTGCTAAGCTTAAAGAGGTAGGTACTATTTTAACAACGACTAAATTAAAGTAAAATTTTAGCTTACGATTAAACAGATAAATGAAGAATTGGTAGGTAGATGGCTAGGAACTAATTTAGATTAAGTACCTATTTAATTACCTATCTAAAAGTACCTACCTAACCGTACGTAAACTTAACCCTGCCTAGAAGTTAATTAAAGTTCAGCGTGTTTTTCTCCCTCTCACAGAGAGGAGGCCTGTGTCCCAGCAGTGGGAACGTTATTAGCTGATTATGGTATGGTATTTTTCAGTGCCAAAATTATATTCTAACTAAAGCCCTAAGACAACAATTGATGTTGTCTACCCTACAGGCACGGTTTTGTATATGAACAAAAAAGATGCCATTAACTTTTCAAGACATAAACCTCACTTCACTTAAGTATTTTCCATTCGAATCACAGACTTATATTGATTCGAATGGAAAATACTTAAGTGAAGTGAGGTTTATGTCTTGAAAAGTTAATGGCATCTTTTTTGTTCATATACAAAACCGTGCCTGTAGGGTAGACAACATCAATTGTTGTCTTAGGGCTTTAGTTAGAATATAATTTTGGCACTGAAAAATACCATACCATAATCAGCTAATAACGTTCCCACTGCTGGGACACAGGCCTCCTCTCTGTGAGAGGGAGAAAAACACGCTGAAATATAAGTCTGTGATTCGAATCAAGAGACGTTCATGCTATGAAATAATTAACTCTGTTCCCCGCACACTGGGCGGGTCGCCAAATAGCTGTCAGTTCATATAATGACTCTCTTTATCAACTTTCAAACTCACATAAAATCTACTTCAAATTTCAATAAAACTATGGGCAACTTGAAAGTTTCCCCATAGTTTCACCAACTGATTTATATCTAAGGTAAACTTTTTCGATCTAGTTCAACATTTAATAATAAATATATAAAGCAAATAGTAAACGAAACAGTCCTTTCTTCACTGGCAGACACAAAAGGAACAGATTCTATCAGACGGTTTCACGCTAGGCCACATGTACATATAGTAATCAATTTGGTGTGTGGGCACGACCAAATTTACGAAATCGAGCGAAAAAACGTAATGACGCAGTGTTTCGGTCGGGTGCGATAAATCGAGAAGGGAATCCGGCAGGAAGTAAATACGAATGGAAGCTTAGTGTAATTAGTAGCTAGGGGACTTCGGTCGGTCGTCAGTCGCAGGTCTAGTGTTATTTTTCAACGCTCGGAATGTAATCTTGATTTCTTTGCTATTCCGAAAATAGATAAGACTATTTATCAGTATTTATCGACGTATACGCAAACTTTATTGCTTTTCATGGAACCAATTGCCATCGACTCGTTCATGAGAAAAATAGTATCCGATCTTTTGAAGTTTCGTACATTATTTAATCATTGTATAACGATACGCGATTGCTGTTGATATATACAGCTGACAGGAACGCATGCCCGTCATTCATTACAGAATATAAACCAGTCGAAAGAGCACTCGAGCTACGGACACGCGAATGATCAATTCCATAATTTATCAAGTAACGCGATCGAGTTTCACAATCAACAGCTACTCGTACGGTTAAAAAGGAAATAAGTTTTTTCAAACAAATAAACCAGCCAATTACAACCGCTGAAATCTATTCCCTTTTTATTTTTATA
Source organism: Apamea anceps (assembly GCA_951799955.1). NCBI lineage: Eukaryota > Metazoa > Arthropoda > Insecta > Lepidoptera > Noctuidae > Apamea > Apamea anceps. The sequence goes on from OX637501.1 coordinate 9,905,938, forward strand.
GCTAGCTTGTAACCAGTGCCATGGTGTATGGTTTTTATTACTTTTATATGGCGCAAAAAATATATGGCATCAGTTTTACTTAAGGTCAAGGCAGGTCAATTTATAACTCTATACTCTACTTCACGATATCCGAAAGTTCAAATATATAAAATACCTTATTTATTTCTGATATTTGCAACATATTATAAGTTGTTAATGGTTTGAGTTAGGTTAGGATGTTGTAATATTTTAATAGTCTGTTAGTTTATGCAGTATATGAAGTTTTTGTGTAATTATATCATTTGTAATCGTTACATTTAACATAGGAAATAATGAAATTATAACAGTCCCATTATAAATATTGACAAAATAACCATTTAGTTCTTTGATTTGTGCTACATATTTTCGAATAATATTGCAAGATTTGACATCAGCGAAATGAAACAGTTTTAAAAAGTGGTCTTGTTACACATCGGTCCACGTCCAAATAAATTGGGTGTTGTAAAAATATACCGGCTTACAAATATAGCATGAAAGGTATAAATATTTTTCTCGACCGTCCGACTCTTCAACCAGGGGCCATATAACGCAGAAATATACGGATACATTTCCGCACAAGTGTATGTTCAGAAGAGATTTATTGAAATCCAACACCTAGAGATGGTAAAATAGAAATTGTGTGTAAAAGTGAAATAAATATAGGTACATTGTGTATTTTTACCGAGGAAAAGTTGTAGTAGGTATCCCGAGTCAACAGAGTTGTGCTAGTTATAATAAGTATGTATCAGACTAGTTTTACACATTATACAATAACTAAAAGAAATTAAAATAAATTACAGGCGCGTTCTGTTGTGTCTGCCTACCACATGGGAAGAAGTGTTCACTTAGTGTGGAGTTTCTTGCCCGGTCTTTTTCATAGGTACCTACTACGCTTTGGAATGGGCAATTAGCTTCATCTTTCTGACTGACCAACCCTTCCGTAATTTAAAAGTGCCTGTAATTGGTTTATTTCAAATAAATGCTCGTAAAAAATAATTATTTACCCGATCGGTTATCGATGATCTTGTAATATGTTTAGGTTGGCCATTTTGTTTTTTTTCAAACGTCGCTATTCTGTTTCCATGACGAGTGTATCACCCCTGAAAGTTTATTGTCACCCTAGAAACTAAATGTTCACTGTGTTTAATATTCGCGTGATGTCGGCGTGACATGTCACTTAATTATAGCGTGTATTTTTCTATCTAGTTTATTATTAGGTATGCCTAATGCCGTAGCCTGGGGCTTAAAATAGATGTACTATATTCGTTTCTTTCGGTTGAACTCTCTCAAAGCCCTTGGCCGAGAGGGTGGCGTTAGGGTTCAGAGGGAGAGGTGTTCTGATTGAATTAGATACAGAAGAATTAGGTACAGGTGAATTTTCATTAAAAAACGTATACAATGACGTCACCAAAGAACACATGGTGTCTCCTTTGTTGTGCATTGATGGACAGGTTATTACGTGTCATACGTAAAAAGAAAAATCAAAGCTTCATCATCATCATCTGCCTAGCCTTTTCCCAACTATGTTGTGGTTGGCTTCCAGTCTAACCGGATGCAGCTGAATACCGTACCTTACATGGAGCGACTGCCTATCTGACCTTCACAACCAAATTACTGGGTAATACGATACCCCTTGTTAAGATTGGTTGTCAGACTTTCGGGATTCTGACAACCTGTAACGACTGTCAAAGATCCACGAATGACAGCCGCGGCGTGCTTTCCGAGGCATGGAGGCCTTGGTGAGAAAAAATCAATGCTTCTGTTGCAAATAATATATAGCTTTACTGCACAGTCAACCTGCTAGATTTTTCTTAGAAGTAAAATGCTTACACCCTACCTACCAACATAAACTAGTTACAAAACAGAATTGTTTTTCTTACGCAAACGATGGTCGGGTCGCGTGTGGCATGGTTTTGACAGGCAGATAAGTAACACAAACTGTAAATAAGGCGCGTTTATTTATTCGTTACGTATTCGTTTCGTTAATTTATTCAAAGTATGCCTATATTAGTGATTGTTGCCAGCCATGATTAATGGACGACAACGTTGAAATAATATTTCAAGATCGACTTATTATAACAAACCTTTTTGAAGAAATAGAAACGTAATTCACGAAGCAGTGATCGAAGAAGGTTGGGAGTAAAATTAGGTCCTTTTTGGAACCACTTAAAAGACGTTCAAGATGCAATATTTTAGCGAGGAGGATAATAAATGGTTTGCATCAAGAGTGGTTTTATGCGTGGTTTGTGCTGCCGACTAAGACATATGATGTACCTCACTAAAACATGTGGATTGTGATTGTGGAACATTTGTCTTACTCTAGGGCTGGGTTGTTGGGCGGCCTTATACGGCTTACCATGTAGATCTTTTTTATCCTAGTATTTTACTTGCTTAGTAGACGAATCTCGTTTACCCAAAGACAAATAGTGCAAAATTTCCGGTCCTTTTACTACTAATAACCTAGTCAGTGGATAGTATATATGTGCTATACTAATATTATATATACTAAGAGAGATTATTGGTTTTTTGGTTTGTTTATTATGCTTTCACGCTAAAATGGCTAAACAGATTTGGATGAAATTTGGTACATGGGTAGAACATGATCTAAAGAAGGACAAAGGTTATTTTGCATTCTGGCTCGTAGTCTAAGTCACGGGAAACAGCTAGTTTGTTAGATAAACTACCATTTCATTACACTTGTAATGAAATGGTAGTTTATCTAACAACTGATAATGGGGGAATGGGGGACTCATTGTTTATTAATTCTGATAAAATCTGTCATGAAACTGTATACTTTCAGTTTATTGTGACAATAAAACTTTAGGAGTATCCGCACAGTTCGAATTCCTAACTCGAATATTTTACACAAAGGACACAAATTCATAAAGATATACTTGGCTTCCAGGAAGGCGAGCCTACTTGCCAAAGGGATATAATTAAAATTCAGTTGAGCCATGCCTGACAAAGGGAATTGCATAGTCAAACGATCGGCGGATAGTGAGAGGCCGAAGGCATGGCGTGGCCGGGTTTTACCCGCTTCCATGGATTGTCACATCGTAATTTTTTTAGATTTTAGAGTTTGCACGGGCGCGTTTTTCAACACACTGCTTAGCGCGTAGAGTTGAAAATCCAACAGTGTGTTTTTTGTCGCGCTGGGATGCGCTCTATTGAAATCTCAATGCTTAGAATAGAATAGAATGCTCTTTATTATGTACACCATACAAATCACAGAACATAAATATATAACATTTTACAAAGGGTGACACAATCGGTCTTATCGCTAAGAGCGATCTTTTAAAGACAACCTTTGGTTGGATTAAAATTAAGGAGAGACAAAATATATAGTGGGTAGTCTGTGCTGTACCATTTACATTATACAATAAATATATACGTAAAGAATATTTTACTAATCTAAATAAATATATACCATACATATAATAATAAACATGAAACAAGAGCAAAGAAAAATAATGATGATGTTTAAGGAGAGAGTAAGCGCTTTTTTATCATAATTTTGAAAGCGGACAAAGATTGAAGCACGCCGCCGGCGCCGTACCGACACAGACAAGTCATTCCATAACCGTACTGTTTGAACAGTAAAAGATTTGTCATAGAAACTGGTGGAACGCATCGGCATCTCTAGTCTCAGGCTTACCCCAACACCGAGAGTTTAAAATCCACAGCGCGATAAAATCCCCCCGCGATATTTTTACGTCCGTGCGTACGTGGGCTTAGAATGGAACGGACGGCGATTTTAATTTATGGCAACAGTTTTTGCGCTCCAGCATACGGGCACAAACTGGAGTCCCATGGGAGTCTCCAACTTTTGTGAGCCATTCCGCACTATCGTAATTACCTCTAGCCAAGAAATAGAAGCATTAGGAAGTTACTAATTACAGCGGTATCATTCCTTGAGATGAGACCGTGCAATTTACTCGTAACAAATAATTATGAAATAAACTTGCGTTTTAAAGACTCGTAAAGGAACATTACTTGTCGTTGTGATCTTGTTCTTGTAACTGACAACTGTAATTAAAAATAAAATAAAATAAAATTGTTTATTTCTCACCACAATACATTTTACAATTTCTAGAAATATCATTTCGAAATACTTTTACAAATCCAAACAACATTTTTATAAGTATGCAATAATATAACGTGTTGGCTCTGATGGTTGCCATGAAGTTTTGACCCTACCCCTAAACTAGGTGGGAACCTGTGTCTCAGGGGATAGTGTTCAGCCATGGGTTATGCAAATTTTACCGAGTGCCACTACTATTATTTAGATTTAATTATTTATAGTCTTCATTTGTTTTCTTTGCTTATATGTTTAGTATGTGTGTATTTATGTATCTATTATGTCACTGCCCCGTTGGTCTTGTGGTTGCAAGCGCGACTGCTGAGCGCGGGGTCCTGGATTCGATTCCCAGGTAGGACAAAGTGCAATGCTCTTGTGTCTGCGCACAAACTTGTGCACTATAATATCTTCTGCGTATCATAACTGGCCAATGGATGGAGATTGGCCGTGGCCGAAAACGATTGGGGGGCTATTAATTTTATCTATTAGTTAGGATATGTAAATGTCTGTGTATTTTGTATACGTTTTAGTATATTGTATACTTATACTATACGATAATTTCTCGCATAACGGTTTACAGCAGTTGGAAGGTAAGATCATACCAATTATCATTAGTGCATATTGTTATAAAATTGCAGTTTTCCGAATAAAACCGTTTTATGAACTAGCCCAATAGTGGATTTTGAGGCTTAAACCTGCCAGGGAGCTGGTAAAACTGTCAAAATGCCAACCCAACTTTGCAGTTTCGTAACAAATGTTTCCACTGGATTTGCGGTTTTTACCAGGTGACACTTTGAAATGTTGGGACAATATTTTATTTATGAAGGACTTTCAGAAGTGCGCGGCTGTTTCCTGAATCGAAGGAAAATAGGAAAACGCGATATCACTGTCATATATTGAAACCATGCACAACATGGGGTGACTACATAGATGATGAAGTATGAAAGAAAAAAACATGTTGCGCCGCCCCCAAATACATTGGGATAAGGGGAGGAGAGTGATGATATTGAACCCATGACCGTTTAAGTACTATTTAAATGTTTTCTATTCACATTCTGTCAGTAGGAAGTTATTTATAGTAAAATTAACTTTACTAGGAATCACAGATATTATGAAAATATCAAATAAGTATCGCGTGTCAAGATGTTATGAATCTTTTTAGGATAAGGATATTGCTACCAAACCAGCTAAATCTTCCGCCTGCCTGGATTTCGGGCTAATCTTGAAGGAACTTTTTAGGGATTTAAGAAGTTACACTTTTTCCCTGTACAGTCACGCGTAAAAGTACATACTTTTACGCGTGACTGTACAGGGAAAAGTATTCTATACACTCGGCTTTATTCAAAAGCGATTTGCTCCTTTATTTTTTAATGAAATTTTATTTGTTACGAACATAGCATTTTCGAACCCATAGGTTTATCTTATGTATCGTATTTCAACGTTGCATTCGTTATTTCACGAAAAAATCGCAATTGCAAGTTGTTAAGTGTTGACATATTGGTGCTCGTGACTGTACAAAAAAAAAAATCAAACTAATAAGTATGATTTTTTCAAAAAAAGCTTTTACGTATATTTGAATTAAGAATTTGAGATAAGAGATAAGTTATGGAACAACAAACTGAATGTCATACAATAACAAAGTTCAAATTCCATTGCAACCAAAAACTTATTGGACCTTTTTGTTAAAAAAACTTTTTTGCAAAAAAAAAGAACCGACTTCCAAAAACGACACTCCAAAGTGAAAAATAACTTTAATTTCGGAAGTCGGTGTCGTTGGGTTCGCATTTTCGTTGTTTGCCACCGACTTCCGAAATTAAAGTTATTTTTCACTTTGTAGTGTCGTTTTTGGAAGTCGGTTGTTTTTTTTTGCAAAAAAGTTTTTATTTTTCACTTTAAGTTGTAATTTTTACCAGTAATTTTGGTTTAAAAACCAAACTACTGAACCGTTTTTGATGAAATTTCTATGGGACCACTTCAGAAGTATCTCCTTTCGAACAAAAAAAGAATTTTGAAAATCGGTCCACAATTGGCGGAGTAATGGCGTAACAAACACACAAAAAAAAAAAAAACATACCGTCGAATTGAGAACCTCCTCCTTTTTTGAAGTCGATTAAAAATTGTTACTGATAAATCAACAGAATAAGGCTGATTTTTCCATCGCCACATAACTTTTATTCGAGGAATAAAATTGACGTTTGACAGTTTTTGTATGAAATACCTGTTAAAATTTCAAAATTATTCCTCGAATAAAGTTATCAGATGATTGAAAAATGAGCCCTAAAGTAGATAACTGATTAAGTGGCGATGAAATGTACTCGTAAATTATCTGTAATTATGAACACTGCTATAAGCTATAAGTATTATTATATTAGAAGAAATGTGTTAATAAGCCGTGAAGCCGGTAACCAACCGTTACTAAATTATAAAGAAATAACGTGCTGCCTCGACCATTGATTCTCTTTTACAGGACCCCACGAAGAAACAATAGCGTTAAGTGCTTACTCAGAAGTCATTAAAGCTTATGTTTTGGTGGTGTAGTGTGCGGACACAAAGAAAGAAGTTTTGGTGAAACCAGGGGCTTCAGTCTCGACATTCATAGCGATCGCTTTACGACCGAATTCGGTCGCAAAGTCCCGGATTGACAGGGGCAGCAGTCTCGACATTCATAGCGATCGCTTTACGACCGAATTCGGTCGCAAAGTCCCGGATTGACAGGGGCAGCAGTCTCGACATTCATAGCGATCGCTTTATGACCGAATTCGGTCGCAAAGTCCCGGATTGACAGGGGAAGCAGTCTCGACATTCATAGCGATCGCTTTACGACCGAATTCGGTTGCAAAGTCCCGGATTGACAGGGGCAGCAGTCTCGACATTCATAGCGATCGCTATACGACCGAATTCGGTCGCAAAGTCCCGGATTAACAGGTGTAATGTATGGAATAACAGGACTTTGCGACCACATTCGGTCGTAAAACGATCGCCATGAATGTCGAGACTGCAGCCCCTGCACCCTAATTGCGCACACACTATCAATCACAATCTGCATCCTTTTGAAGGATTGCTAATCCATTGCTTCATATGTTCGAACAATTTGTCTGCTTAGCAACGTAAATAACGCAATGAATGTTGTTGAACTGTCAAAATGAAAGTCGTAACACACTAATAGTAGCAATACTGTTAGTGTGTTACGTAATCACTCCGCAGTTTTGATTTCGAAAAATCTATTGTAAATCACGATATTGTTTTTACTGGTGTTAGCTAATAGGGTGATAGTAATATAAATCAAAAATAATGTTTTGGTATTTTAAGTACAGACGCCAGCACAACAAGCTACCCGAAACTGTCAAATCCCAATCAACTCTGAACCTTAATGCTGATAGCGATAAAGTTGAAAATCGAAAAAGAAATTTGACAGATTGTAATAGCTTGATGTGCTGGCGTCTGTACCTTTAAATAGTTATGGTATACACAAGGTATTGACTAATCCAGTTTGGTGTCCAATCCTATGTACCTATTCTAAAATAATGGTCAAACATGAACCTGGAATTAAAACTATGTTTGATCAGATTTAGTATGCAATCCATGGTTTAACGGACCTTAATCCTCTCGTAATATAGGTATGTAGTTTTATGAGACAGACTTTACGAGTAGATACCATTCATATATGTAATTCATTGATGAAATAAGGACATCTCATTTAACTCCGATACAACTTCTAATAAATACAGGGTGTTATCCTGTTACCATGGATGCAGTACGATTTTGAAGACCCACATTTTAACCGCGTTATTTGTATGTACGTTAATAAGTTAAACAAATGAATTTGAATTTAAGAATTAGAAAAAACTAAAGAGATTGTTTGTTTTGTTTGAGCGTGTATTGGTCTTAATAGGCTCAAAAATGGAAGAAAATGACGGATTTATAGAGAAAACGAATAAACAACTTTAATTACAAAATAAGGGAAAAATATTACATTTGGTTTTCAACGAACGATGACAGAGACTCTCAAAACAAGTGCACATCAATTTGACGGCTAAAAAGAAAAATATTTAACATATTATAAAAAAGTTTGTAGCAAAATGTTCTTACGCTAGTTACGTCGCTTACAGAGTGCTTTAATCTCTGGAACTGCCAGTCGGATGGAAAAAATATTTTTGTATTTGATAGTCCAATTCTTGAGGAAGATTATAGAATATTATACCATCACGCTAGGACTTTTAGGATCCGAGCAAAAGAAAGACAGTAAGAAAATAAGAAAGAACGCTAACCGAAAACGCAATAATAGCGCGGGCAGGCGATGCGATGCGACGAGGTGGGCAAGAAATTTCACGCGGACAAAGTCGCGGGTAAAAGCTAGTTTGATATATAATCCAAATTTTGAATCCAATACAGTGCAGCTCAGCATTGCTTCGACTGTAAAGAACACACACATGCCTAATGAAATTCGATTTTTCATGTACAATTTCCTACCCCAATATTTCGTACGGTCCCAGTATATTGCTTTGAAACCTCAGAAGATACTACAGTGCACTTTCAATAAGTGTTAGAAGACATATGAGGCCTCGCTCCACAATAAAGTATTGAAATCTTTTTCAGTCCTTTTTTCCCTGAAACAGTGCTGAAGCTTCGAAGCGCAGTTTATATTGCATGAACTCGGAAATGCGACGAGCCGACGAGCTCTCTAAGCTAGACGACGATTCTATTTACTCCTGATGTGAAATTTTAGAGATAACAATAAAAACTTGCGGGTTTTTATTTCTTCATTGTAAAAAGTTTATGACTGTTGGCTTGGCGCTAAGAGGTATTGTATTATATGAGTCTGCAGGGACCCAACAAATGAGGTTTTATATGATGTTTTTAATACTGACGCAGCGATATATTATTTTAAGTATAATAATTTTCGACTGTAGTAACTTTTTTATGATCATTCTGTTTTTAATTAGTTTATTGAAGTATTTTATGGGGGTCACTTTACTTCATTCATTCCACACTGATTTTAGTTCTAAGCTTCGCTTTATTGGTTCTATGTACAGTTAGGGATACTTATTGTTAAGCAAATTGACACCCCACGTCATTCACAACTATCAAAGAATGACAGTTGTTATTTTTGTTGCTGAACCGAGGCCCTTTTGGCATTGTAATCTTTGTGTTCTATTTGTAAGGTGTATTTTTTTTTTGCTGTAATGCCCTTAAACGCATTTTTACTTTCTTTGATTTCTTTATTTAAACATACTTTGTGCGAAAAATTTAAGTTGGTAAGTAGTCAATATGCTTAACAACTAATTTCCTTGATCTTACCTACATCACTACCAAGATGAGATATTTTAACTAAAAAGGTTTTCTTGAATAAAATGGTCTCTCATACCACGTCGACGATTCGACAATTTGAAAGTTATGAATGAACTGTACTCGTATCAAAGTAATATCATTGAAAGAGAAGAGCGTTGTTACTACCTTATTATGAATCGACAGGTCAACTTGCACTTTCATTCTAGTACGTCATTCCATCGCGTAGATTGTAGGCTTGATTTTAACAGCAAAAATAGAACTTAAGGGGGAATCACCCGGGTAGACCGCGAAATTAAAATTTTCTTAGGTTTTTATCAATTTGCAAGTCAGTATCATGTTGAATTTTGATTAAAATATGATTCGCGAACATAACAAATATGAAGTCATATTTGTTATATTTTATCCATACAGAATTATAATCATTAAAATCACGAATAAAACTCTGTAAGTTTAATTATTAACATTAAATTACTATTTTATAAAATAAAATTTTTAATCAATAGGATTACCTACATGAACTTAGCGTAACCAGTATGTCTTCTGTAAATACATACTTGTTCCGCTCGCGAATCATATTTTGTTGAACACCCGACATTGATCTGCAAATTGCAAAAAACGTAATTATAAACTTGAATTTCGCGGGCTATCTAGCGCATCCCCCTTAAGTAGGTAGTCGTAGGCAGAATGCCAACTTCTAATGTTTTTACAATCAACATACAGATTTGAATAACCTGAGTCATTATAAATTCTATTTATAACAAATGAACTGAGAAAATTAAATTAAACTTTCTTAAGTTTGCTGACAGTGATAGAAGTCGCGAAAGTGAAACATAAGCGAACTTTTCAAAGTGTGTTTCTCTCGTAGGATAATGACACACAGATTTACCATAATCAGCCCATAATGTCTCCACTGCTGGGACACAGGCCTCCTCTCGTTGAGAGGAAGTGGGCCGTAATCAACCACGCGGGCCCAGTGCAGAATGGTAGATGTTACATGTCTTCGAACTTTTGGTACTAGAGCATGCCGGTTTCCTCACGATGTTTTCCTTCACCGTCCTTAGAGCAGGGGTGATGACATTATTTACACAAAGTAAATGCCTGGGTTCGAACCCATGACCTACATACATCTCGTAAGTCGAAGTCGTTACCTCTGAGCGACCACTGCTCCTAATTTACCGTTTGTTAATTTACCAATCTACATTAATATTATAAAGAGATAAAGTTTGCTGTTTCAATGCAGATGGTAATTGGCGAAATTACTCATCCGATTTAAAAAAATCTTACATATATGTATAGAAAGCTACACTATTACCGAATGCTATAGTTAATATTTTATGGTATACTTGGCTTCCAGACAGAGTCGTGGGCATAGCTGGTCAACAATTTGAAGATTCTGATTGGGAAATACTTAACGGTGGAATCTCATGTCGGCTGTTGTGATTGCACCAAAATCTATGTCATCATTAATTATTTTGTTCTAATCATTCATAATACTGGTGAGACACATGATCTGTTTTTACGCGACTGCAAAAAAAAGGAGTGTTTTGTTTTTACTATATTTAGATAGCAGATTGACAATAAGACCGTTTAAAATCCTAAAGAAACAAATTCAATTAATAATAAAACACTCCAAATTGTCTACATTTAGGGATTAATATATACAATCGAAATAAGCTCGAGCGCCGACAGCTGGGATTAGGAATTCGTTTAACAGTGTTATCTAGTTTGAAACATTAATGGAATCTGAGAATCAAGTGACATATGTATATCCAGGTCGTATGTAGATTATCTTGGATCTTGCTTAGGCCAGGTCCACACTAGGGCACGAAATTTTTACTAACCCATGTTGATCGGTTGTCATGGTATGGGCATGTGTTACGGAGAAATGAGGAAAATGTCGTGAGGAGAGTTTTGAGTATTAATGTGGATGGCTATAAAAAGTAGAGGAAGACCAAAGTAACAATGGATGGACTGTGTGAATAATGATATGGTTAGAAAGGGGGTGACTACCGAGATGACGATTAATAGAGAAGTATGGAATAAAAAGACATGTTGCGCCGACCACAAATAAATTGGCATAAGGGCAGGAGAATGATGTTGTTTCACTGCTGGGCAAAGGCCTCACCTTCCGAGGTGGAAGGTGAGGTCAGGGGGCCTACTCCGAAGTGCAAAGTGCGAATGTTCAGATCGGACCGACACATGGCCGAACCGAATATTATTGAAAAAAACTTTTTAACAACAAATTGAACCGCCGAAAAAACTGAAAAGCAAAAAATAATAAACCTTTTTTATTTAACCTTAATAAGGTAAGTTCTTAAACTAATGTAAGTATACCTAAGTAATTTTGAGTCAGCGCCAAACAATCAATTAACAAAGATCACTAAATTGCCTTAAATTTAAACGGCGCCGACTCAAAATTATTTAGGTATACTTACATTAGTTTAAGAACTTACGTTATTAAGGTCAAATAAAAAAGGTTTATTATTTTTTGCTTACTTATCAGTTTTTTCGGCGGTTCAATTTTTTGTTAAAAAGTTTTTATTTTATGGTTTTTTGTGGCTATACCTAATCTACTAATTGTTTGCCAAAGGGCAGGAGGCAATGTCGTGCGGTGTCCCACAGGGATCGGTTCTGGGGCCGCTCCTGTGGGACATCGGTTACGACTGGGTGCTGCGGGCCGACCTCCCTGAAGGCGTCAGCGTAGTTTGCTACGCTGACGACACGCTGGTCCTGGCGCAGGGGAGGTCGCATCAGGCGGCGGCCGACGCGATGACACGCGGGGTTGCGATAGTCGTGGAAAGGATCCGGCGGTTGGGTCTCGAGGTGGCATTGCACAAGTCCGAGGCCATGTCCTTTCATGGGCCTCGGTACGGGCCACCTCCAGGATCCCAACTAGTGGTAGGAGGGGTTCACATCGGCGTCGAGACCACGATGAGGTACCTGGGTCTCGTCCTCGACAGCCGATGGAACTTCGTCGAGCACTTCCGACGTTTGGCCCCCAAACTGGAACGGGCCGGGGCCGCCCTAAAGCGGCTCTTGCCCAACCTGAGGGGGCCAAACGCCTCCTGCCGGAGGCTTTACGCGGGGGTCGTGCGGTCCATGGCCCTATATGGGGCCCCGGTATGGGCGCGTTCACTGCGGCTGCGAGCCGCACACTACCTGAACGCGCCCCAAAAGGTGGTAGCCATAAGGCTAATCCGGGGCTACCGCACGATCTCGGGCGAGGCAGCAAGCCTCCTTGCCGGACTGCCGCCATGGGATCTGGAGGCGATAGTGCTCGCGCGCCTGTATGATTGGCGCGCGGAGGCACTACGCCGGGGGTTAACTCCGCATCCGCGGCAAACCGCGGCGGAGCGGACGAACCTCCGGCGCGATCTCATGGCGGCATGGAAGGAGCGACTATCGCAACCCAGCGCAGGGCACGCCACGATAGCGGCGGTAAGACCCCTCTTTGAGGAGTGGCTAGAGAGACGTCACGGCGTTCTCACCTACCGCCTGACGCAGGTCCTCTCCGGACACGGATGTTTCGGGAGGTTCCTGCACATAATCAGGCGGGAGGAGACGCCCGGGTGTCACCACTGTCAGGATCGCCCAGAGGACACGGTGGAGCACACGGTGGAGGTCTGCCCTGCTTGGGCAGAGCACCGCCGTGCCCTCGTAGAGGCGATCGGCAGCGGCGGCGACCTCTCGCGTCCGGCCCTGGTTCAAGCCATGGTCCGGGGCGAGAGGGAGTGGGAGGCAGTCACCTCCTTCTGCGAAGCAGTCATGCTAGCGAAGGAGGTGGCGGGGTGGACGAGGGAGAGAACCTCACGCCTCAGCCGCCGCGGGAGACGCTCCGGACGTAGGGAGCCGTGTGACGACTCCCGGCCACCGTAGGCGCGGGCCTGCGGGCGGAGAGTAATGGGTAACTCACCGTCCGATCAGGACCAGGCCCGTGCCGGACGGCGTGTATGTGTTACACGCGCGCCTCAAAGAGATGTCAGTACGAGTGACGGGGCCCGATAGGGCCGGAGCCTGCCAGGGTAGCGAGATCTTCCGAAAGGGTTACCGCTGCCCTGGAACATAAAGGGCTAAGGAAGGAACACGGGTGGGTTTTAGTCAGTAAGAGTCTGACACTCCCTCCTGCTCCACCCAGAGCGGGAGGAGTCATTTGATGATTTCCCATCCTCAAAAAAAAAAAAAAAAAAAGGGCAGGAGGCATATGTGGCACTGAATAGAGTAATAATACACCACTCAGCATTAAAATCTGTGAGTGAACAATAAATCACCCCTATTTTCCCACCCTTAGGGTTGGATTTTCTTTTTCAAATTTATATGAGACCAACTTTGGGGCCTTTCCAATAAAAAAAGAATTATCAAAATCGGACTACTCTGAAAAAGATATGCTTAGCCTTTTTCCTCTTGGTAACTGACGATCCGTAACGAGTGTCAAAGATTCAAGAATGACAGCCGGGACCAAAGGCACGGAGGGGAACATAGAACACAGACATAAAAATAATATCAGAAATAAATAAAACATTATAGCTAATACACACAGACTGCAATATGTTGATATTTTTTATTTTAAAGTAATTCTCGCTAAAAGCACTCAATTTTATACGTTTGATGTTCTTTGAACGAAGTTTATGTTAATATATTCTCATTAAAAATAAATTCTTGTTAACGGCACTCTTTTTACTCAAGTACCAAGTCCACGTAGGACGTAGGTAGCAAAGATACATGTCCTTTGAATTTTTTATGATTTACTTATAACTTAAAAGAAAGTTAATAATGGAGTGGTTTGTTTATTTAAATGTTTTCTCAATAGTTTGGTTTAAGTAATAACATTACTCAGCTGTATATACCTATACCTTTTTACTGTTGATTGAGATTTTCGTTTAACTGCTAAATAGATGGATACTAATAATCTATTTAACTTTTTTATTTCTATGCAGTTTTGGTAGAAGTTAGGTGCGTTATGTTTGTTGTAATGCCCTAGGTGTTCGATACCTATTAAACTTTTTCTTAAAAGGCGAAATTTAAAAAAATGCCGGAAAGTGTCTAATAAGATGCTTTAGAAGTTTACGGCATCAAAAACTAACATTACAATGACTGGTTAAGATTTCAAAATACGTGTTAACGGTCGTTTGATAATTCGAAGGTTTATTTTATTTAGCTATGTAACTTTAAAAAGTGATTTTCTCTTACCGTATTGATTGAGATTTTAAGCTGTTACGAACATATTATTTTTAAATTCTATTATATATATGCTATGTATATACTATTATGAAAAAATGTATATACTATTATGAAAAAAAATAGTACAATTACTTATGAAATAGGTTTTATCTCAAACTTGCAATAGTAATTCCAAGAGAAAATCACTTTGAATTTTGCTTATGCTCGGTTCCTATAAACAAAAACGAATCGTTTTACTTAGCAATGTTAGCATTTTTATGCCAAAATGGGTATATAAAAGATTCGTAAGCTAATTTTACCTCCATATCGTCTGCTTGGCAAACTTATTAAGTTCAGCAACAATACAAAAAGTAATTGTGTCTCATTAGTAACGGTTGAGCTCATATGGGAGGCTCTACTATGCAAAGTTATGAGGTCTTAGCTTCATTATTGTTAAAAATACAAGAGTTGTAATTTTAACCAATAACGGTCCGCACATTAAAGAAATCGGCCATTAGTGTATATATATCCTACTAATATTATAAACGCGAAAGTTTGTGAGGATGGATGGATGCATGTTTTTTACTCTTTTATGCAAAAACTAATGAACGGATTTGGATGAAATTTGGTTTATAACCAGGATTAATACATGACATAATTTTTATCCCGATATTCCCACGGGATCGAAACTTATGCGGATGAAACCGCGGGGCGCAGCTAGTATTATAAACGAGAAAGTTTGTTGGATGGATGGATGGATGGACGTTTAATACTCTTTCACGTTAAAACTACTGAACAGATTTGGATGAAATTTGGCACACAGATACTTTATAATTAGGATTAACACATAGGAGTTACTATCCCAATATTCTCATGGGATCGAAACTTATGCGGGTGAGACCGCGGGGCGCTGCTCGTATATACATATTAGTGCTTGTGACTGTACTGTTTAGCAACTCACCGAGGCAGCAGAAGGCTCCGTCTCATGATGGTAGGTGGAGTGATGTCGGATAGTCCCCGCCATGCCGTCTTCACGTTGATCTACATCGGGATGTCACATGACGTCATACGTCATTCAACTGTGTTGTGGTATCACCTCCTTTGCCATTGACTTCGACAATCCATAGTACGAGTTACTTACTCATAAAGTTTTTACTAAAGAAACGTTTAATTAGGATATTTGTCGCGGTCGCATATTATGTTAGCTTTATTTTAATATGTAGTTATGCACCATCTAAATTTAAATTATAGATTTTAGGTCCGCTAGAAAGGATTTCTGCAAGAAATTAACTTTTGGTATTTAGTTTCCTATATTGGTTACTGTCCTTGATAATAATGTATCGTATTTTGTGGGTTCATAAATTAAAAAAGAATCGAGTCTAAGGAGACTTTTTGTTCTTTAATATCCTATCGTCATCAGCCTGCCTACCCTTTTCCCAACTATGTTGGGGTCGGCTTCTAGTTTAATTGGATGCAGCTGAGTACCAGTATTTTAAACGGAGCGACTGCCTATCTGACCTCCATAACTCAGTTACTGGGTAATATGAAACCCCTTGGTAAGAGTGGTTGTCAGAATTTCGGGCTTCTGACGACCCGTAACGACTATCAAAGATCGACCGTGCTTTCCGAGGCACGGAGGGGTCTTGGTAAGTATGTAAAGATGGTCACCCATCCACGGACCAACCGCGGCCAGCGTAGTTTAATCTGATCGATCGATCCGTCAGTTATTACTTAGCCACAAGCCCCTCTTTTCTTTAATATCCTATATGACTGTAAATACCTACATTACATATATTTTTTGTTACAATACTTTAGAGAGATACATAAGCCTTTCTTAGAAGTTGTTTGCTTGTGTGACACTTGACATCCTAACTATAGAAAGTTTGCAACGAGGACACCAGCTTAGCTTTCATGTCGTGTTAGGATTATTTCCACTTGAAACTTCAGACAGGGGATCACAGGATAAGTGTCCACTTCTATTCGGAACTGTATCTTGCGTACATGTGAATAATTTATGCGTATGGTTGGATGGCTGTTACTGTGCAAAAAAAAATTGAGTTTGAGCTATTTTTGAGTAGATATACAGTGTAGCGATTAGGTTATCACATTAATTGTAATCACTTATTATGTGTTTAAAACACACACAATTAAAATAATTAATTACAATTAACACTAGCCGTGGGGCCTTCTTTTTCGTTTTAGTATTTAAGGGCTGATTTTTCAATCGACAGATAATTTTATTCATGGAATTAAATTAACGTCTGACAGATTTTGTATGGAAGAACTGTTAAAAACCCAAAATTGATCCTCGGATAAAATTATCTGGCGTTGGAAAAATCAGCCCTAAGATCATTAAACTTAATTTGTGATCATTTGGTAACAATAACATAAAGTGTATGTTCAATTGTTAAAACCATCATCTCGCGCGTGTCAAGTGCCTTATTATCAAGGATGCTTTATGTAGTGCCAATTTTTACGCTATTTATTTTGTTTAAAAATGTCAGTTTTTTTTTTGTAAAGTTTATTATTTTTATGGACTAGAACAACTTGTAATAACTGCTGAATATAATGTAATAACCTAATAATAATAATTTTGGGCTTAACCCGTTTTACTAGTGATAAAAAGTGTGATAATATTATTACTTCTGTACTTGATTATGATAACAGCACTTTCATAGAAAGTTTAATATTTTATCTTCCATTCAAATCATACTTACTAAGCCTAACGGCTATCTAAACGATTATTATTAGTGGATGGATAAAGCTTGCTGGTCACGATTGTATTGGGATAATTACCTTCGAACGACCTTCTCAATAAATCCTAATTCATTGTTGGTGATTCTGTATAGATTTCTGTGGGTCAGAGTAATTTATTCGACCAGATGCTGAGTAATTCGATTTTTATGGTTTATTGCGTTAGAATAAAATGATACTTTTGGAATTTTGTTCATCAAATATTAGAATAAAAGTTATCTAAATTTTTTGAAGTAGCTCAAAGTGAAGAAACAGATTTTCTGTCCAATTTTAAAATTGTATGATACTTTCTTTGTTGTTTAAAAAAAAATATATATTTTGACAATTCTACCAAGTTATAGTTAAGTTTGAAACTTTGACCAAATATTAATTTTCGTAAAGTGCAACTATGCAACAACTCACAAAGTACGACTTTATTCACTTTACATCGGTTAAGGTCGCTACGCTCTAGACGTCGTAGCGCTACGGCGTAGGCTACGGTGCTACGAGCCGTGCGGGTCCCGGCGTAGCGGCTGGCGCGCGACTGCCGCAGCGTGAGGCAGGCTACTCGCTCCAACCCGCGCACTCCGCACCGTAATGATTGACAAAATACTTCACCTGTGTGTTTTCTAAGAAACAAGTGGTAGAAAGAAACACACGAGCATTAACAATGCACGTGTTGAAAAAAAAAGATGCGCGAAAAATATGGAGAGAGTTTCAAGGAAGTTGCCAATTGAGGATGCGCTCATTGCTGCTGGAATATGTGTTTGCTTTTTTTGATCTCAATATGAAAATGAGAATTTCAAGCAAACTTTCAAACTAAGAATTTAAAAAGCCGACGGTGACCAAGTACGAGTACATTAAAATGGAATGGTATAAAAGTAATTTTCCATGAGACTTTTCAGGAATTAAAGAATTTAATAACACACTATGTGGGGCATATAAGCCGCTTATAGTATCGCGCAAGATATAAGAGTCAACATAAAGTAATGTGAAATGGTGCTAGACGATGGAGCGGTTGCGAACTATCTTGTTTTTCATCTTTTTCATTTGGAACAGCACTAGCGTTTGCACTTGCGGTTCTATGTATTGGAAGAATCGTATAGCGTACGACTCCCTCGATTTTCTTGGCATTTATTTAACACGCTCAGCGCCAAGCCCCATATGCCAATACCACTACACCAGGAAAATTCCCTAGGCCAGGGCAACATTTTTTGTATACAAAATGGATGGAAAGTGTGCGCGTTAGCGATACACGGTGCTTAGACTGGAATGGTGCTTGTGTATCAAAAAGGATACACAAGTGTTTAGACAGTGTGTATTGCAAAACATACACATGGCGCTGAGCGTGTTAATAACATTAAAATTTCGATCAAGAATAATAGACTCGTTCGGTTCTAGGTTTGTAGTTCGTTTTAGATAATATTTCGCCTATACCCCTTGTAATTTATTTTTTTGTTGTTACTTTTTAACTTAGTACCTACTTAAGGAGTCCGCATATCACTGGTCAGTTTCCCTCAGTTGTCAGCTTATTTAATTCGCTAGTTGCATTGATTAGTCAGTTTCACTGATTGGTCAGTTTTACAGATTAGACAGTAGCGTTAACTTGACAGTTTCCAGTATTTGCCAGTTTTCGTCGATCTGGACCCCAAGATACAGGCGCCGCCTAGTTTGGGGACTGCCGTAAACATCCAAATGATGATCGCTAACATTTACAGACCGATGTTAAGTTAATTTTAAGGTAATAATTGTAACATTGGTTCAATAAATTTATTATTATTTATTCAGAAATAAAACTTAAAAACCTGCCAAGTGTGGGTCGAACTCGCACACGAAGATTTACGTACCACCGCACAATATGTAACACTACATATAAAAAAAAACACGTTTCGTTTATGGGGTCCACCCACTTTAATTTTTAACTTATTGTTTTTATTATTTGTTAAGACCGGATATATTTATTTGCTAAAAACATGTGTACACATACAATAATAAAACAGTGCATGTAAGATGACATAAAAAAAAATTCGTTCAGATATGTTTGCCACATACTACGAGTATGGCGTGCAAGTGCTTTGAATTCTAAATTGTGTTTTTTATGTATCATTTAGTCCAATATTTAGTCAATTAACAAAAAAAAGTCAAATGGCAAAATTAAACAGCATCGATTAAAAATAATAAGCACAATAATAAATGTCACAGTATACACAGTCATGTCGAACGTAATTAATAAAGCAATAATTTAATTTATGTCAGTAAATGGTTCTGTCAGAAATTCATCAATATTATAGTATGCTTTTTCAGTTAGAAACGATTTAACTTGTTTCTCTAATTGCACATTATTAAGCTCTCTCCAACTTTTAGGCAATTTCTTATAAATAATGGGATAGCGGTCATAGTAGTACCTTTTCTGTGCAAATGTCCCTACCCATTACTATTCAAAAGATACAGCTCTGTGACAGACGGACGGACGGTCGGACAGCAGAGCCTTAGAATAGGGTCCCGTGGGTACCCTTTAGGTACGGAACCCTTCTTCTTTTCGTATCGATGGTACTCTTCCTCGCTGTTTTCTTTTTTTATATAGTTTGAGCCCAGTTGGTTGTTGCCACGTTGATTGCGGCAGCAGTACCATTATTTAGGTCATCCGAGGTGCAAGTGAACGGGTACTTAGGACACTCCAAAATCAAGATATTAGGTTGAAAAAAGGTATGGTAAGTGGTACTTATTCTATTTTTGATCACACCCCACCGCCCACATTGCCTTATTTTTCGGGCAGTTTTTGTGGCGCTACCCCTGAATCTAGTGTATTCTTGATCAAAGGATTAAATAGTTACATAGCTTTAGGTCCCATTTAACCCCCTCCGGATAAGTTACGACAAAAAATATGTTAGATAACTTCACACAAATTCTGAAGGCCAATTCTCGTAATTTAAAACGTTCAAAATTTAGTCGCAGTCTCATGTCAGCGACAAACAAGTGTCAAAAACTTGTCAAAATGTAGGGAAATCAGAAGTATTTTTTGACAGATTGAGATTGAGATCAGCCTGTGAATGGTCTTAAAATTACGAAAATGACCCCTCTGGTATCTTTTTTTAAAGGAGAATGACCAAAAGTCGTACCAAAAAGTCTCATACATCAAGATCAAAATATTATAGTAATTATTTTCATATTTTTTTACGACATTACGCGTCGGGGATTTGATTTTTGAGCAGGGTTGATATTGTTTTATGCCCTTTACATGACGTTCCGTTGCAAATGATATGATTAATATAACCTTGAGTACGACAGGTCAAACAAAGTAAAGTACCTAGTTTTTAGGTTAAGTATATCGAATTTTTTGAAAATCTCCGAGACCCGGGTTTTTATTATAAAAAGAACTTTTGTTTGAACTTTACTTTGTTTTTTATAGACTACACTTATCATATTAACATAATAAGTGTAGTATATAAAAAACAAAACTTTGTTTTTTATACTTTGACTTCGATGCAGCATGGTACGGGATTCCATACATTGCATTGGGCAGGGCATTACAGGGCATTGTCCTTTAGTTTGTAGTAGAGCGTGACAATTATTTCTTGATATTTATTCCTGATATTATTTATATCGCTGCAACATTACAAAGACTTTCCAGATGTGGTTGAAACCTAGTTTTAGTTAGACTGGAAACCGACCCCAACATACTTGGGAAAAGGCTAGGCAGATGATGATAGGTAGATATTTTGTATTGCTTACCAAGTGCCTCTTTTTCTTTAATAACTACTTTGTTCTTTAATTAATTATAACGTGTTTATAATCTGTTCCTCCTTTAAGCTGCTAGCAACATCAAAGCGTAAGAAAATGTCTGATGCACTTTCATCATTATTATATAAAGGTTTCCTTTACACAAAAGCTTTCACTAGGTTATGTAGGTACCTACTGAACGTATATTATATTAAATAGTAGACATCGAATACTGACAACAGTAAAACTCTTTAATGAAAATTAAAATTGAAGTGTCATGGCTTTTATAAATCTCATTCATCATTTTAAAAATGACTCGGTACCGATTTCAATTATGTACTATTTTTCAAGCAATGCCAATTTATATTACATACTTTAGTTAAGTTATTCATTAAACTAGAACCTTATCTATTATACCTACTTGTGTAGAATAAATTAAATTGCAAAGTCTTAGTAACCCTAAGTATTGCTGTTACCAAGCGAAATCTACTGGAAGTAGTTAATCCAATAAGTAACCGTTACAGTATGTACCAAAAGTGTGTGAATGAAAATGTGATGAAAGTGTAAGCAACTCCTGTTGAGGTTAAATTCTTACGCAATCACTCACTAAATAAAATTAGTAACTCAATCTGTATTTAGAAGGTTTCAACTTTATATCTCAACCCTTTTTCCAAGAATTATTGTTTGAAAAACACTATTTAATTGTAATTAAAAAATCATAAGTGTTGTGAAGGGCACAAGCCCTTCACAACATTGCATAAAATATGAGCGGAAACTGGAAAACTATACCCACACGAATAGGTAGGTCGTTAGCCACCGAATTTTTCGAATGTAGTAGAAGGTATAAGGCAACACAAGGAACAATGGTAAGTTATGGAGAAACCTATGCGTAGCCGTGGGACAAAAAAAAAAATAGAAGGTGGGTAAGAAAAATCCCACTTAAAATACATTGTATGTTAAATTTTTTGAAAAATTCTATTGAAGTTAACTTCGGGTACCTACCTGGCCATAAAAGGGGAGCAAATATTCCTTCGTCGAATGTACAAGGTCCAAAGTGTAAAAATAGCTTTCATTGTGTTCAAAGGTACGAGATACTAGAACTTATGTTCGTTCGCAGATAAAATAAAACACGAGCCGCTGTAAAACGATCCTTCTTACTTTAAGTGTTTCTATTTACGTAACGATCGTATTTCTCTTCAGGGATCGGCAGGAAAGTATGTAAAATTACACTGGAGGTACTTGAATCCAATAAAATAAGGTAAAATAATGAAGTCCCTTTGTTTTTGTATTTATTTGTATAGTTAGTTATATACATAGTATATATATATTATATATATAGTATAGTTAGGGGCTTGTGGCTACTCAGCCGCTGCGCGCGTGCGGCTGTTATTACTCAATAACAGCCGCACGGGTCGATCAATAATAATAATAATAAAGGTTTATTGACATAAATAAAGTTGTTACATTTTAATGAAGCCCTGACTCCTGTGCTAGGTGGTACCTGTGTGACAGGAGTCAGTGTCTTCACCCGTTTATGGAAATTATCAATTTATGCTATAATATTAAATAGTAGACATCAGACAGTGCATGCATGCTCTTGAGTGGTTTGTGTTCATGTATGTGTGTGTGTGTTTGCTGTGTTTTGTGTGTGTGTGTGAGAGTTTGTGCTTGGTGGCTGGACTTTGGGTAATATTTGACTTTGTTTGCCTCCATTACTATTTGGTCGTCAGAAGCCCGAATGTCTGACAACCAGTCTTACCAAGGGGTATTGTAACGTATTACCCAGTAATTGGGTTGTGGAGGTCAGATAGGCAGTTACTCCATGTAAAATACTATACGTATTCAGCTTCATCCGGTTAGGCTGAAAGCTGACCACAATATAGTTGGGAGAAGGCTGGGCAGAAGGTCAGGTAGTTAGTCATTTAAATATTTAGGTATCTCTACATACAATAAAGATAACATACCGACTAAAACAGTACAAAGGTACTTTCGTAATAAAAAGGAGGTAGTAAAGTTATTACAATGTCAAATGAAACTAATTAAGTACCGCGGAAAGTTTTCTTGCATTTTATGGTACCTAAGTTATGAACTGTAATAAAATTCAAGGTCCACTTTTATTGCTATAAATTCCACACAGAATTTACATAAAACATTATTTTTGTTTATTCAACATTTCTTTCAGCGATTCATAGTTCTAAAATAGCTTCATACAGAGCTATTAAAACGTTAACCTCCAAAATTGCGGGATAATTGCGTAACACACGTGCGTAGCAATGACTTTCTTTTTGACAGTTCAACAACATTCATTGCGTTATTAACGTTGTTGAGCAGTCAAATTTTTCGCACATATGAAGCAATAGATTAGCAATATCCTTTAAAATGATTTAGACTGTGTTTCATAGTGTGTTACGCAATTAGGGTGCAGCCGGTCGATTCTGTGAAAATCTCACCGTGAAAACTCAAGTGAAGTGAGCTTGATGTGAGTTGTCAGTAGTGTCAATCCCTAGCATTATTTGGAATGACAGCTCACTCCACGCTCACTTTACCTAAGTTTTCACGGTGAGATGCTTACAGAATCGCACTGCAGGTCTTGTACTCATTACGAAATGCATAATTATTACATGTAGCACACCTACTATCGACCTACCTCTATTTTGCACGGATTTTACGACTTGACGAAACATCGATATCTTTATAACATGTATGGTTAATATCAATGTATAAGACACCTTCCGGAATAAATTCTCTAAATGATGGTGAAAACTGCATCAAAATCCGTTGCGTAGTTCAGAAGTATTGGAACATAAACCAAACCTCGCTTTTTTTGAAAGATTCACGCGTACTCTATACTTTTAATAGTGTACTTATTTCTCAACGAACTCTTCTATGTCAGCGAGTAACCACGTTTCTGCTTTTTTCTCAAATTCCATTGTTGTAACCGTGTTTATTAACCCAGTTCTAAATACTGTAGGTATATCTCATTGTTTCATTACAATTGTTCTGAACAACGCGGACAGACAGACACAAAAAGCGACTTTAATTAATTAAGTAATAATATGTATTGATATAGATATACTTACCTATTTTACTGTACAGGAAACCTAAGATGAGTCTATTAATCCAGGAATTACACAGTACAATGCATGTCCCCAATCATAAATTCCCAGACTATATCGGCAACAACCCGTACCAATAATAATATTATTAATATATTCATGTGTCGCAGAATCATGTCTTGTTCATCAAACTTGATGTACCTACATATCATTCTATACATTGTGCACAATTGTTCAGTATAATGTTATACAGCCATGTTGCATGCTATTTCAAATCACAACTTCTCAATTAAGTATTCATACGTTTAATGGATATTACTATGTCATGAGTAGTACTGTTTTAAGCACGGGTAGGCACGATAGTCTACCTGTTGAAAGCAAAAACATCGATATTCGGACATTTTGGAACTTATTAGTTTGGGCACGTAATATTATTTCGCGGGATATTACGTCCAGATGAAGTTGTAACAAGGTCGTCTATTTACATGTTTTTGGCGAGTTCTCGTTACTATATTAAGGTGTGGGTATTTTTTTTTCTTTTTAGGGCTGGACGGATTTGCCTATTCAGCGTTAGCAAAAAGTCAGCCTAGAGGTACATAAAATTCAGCACCCTAATTGCGTAACACACGATCAATAGTAATCTGAATCATTTTGAAGCAAATTGCTAATCCATTGCTTCATAAGTTCGAAAAATCTGTCTGCTCAACACGTAAATAACGCAATGAATGTTGTTGAACTGTCAAAATGAAACCAATTCCGATTGATCGTGTATTACGCAATTAGGGTGCAGGTTTAAAACATAACATAACGCCTTTATTCCTCGAGGGGTTAGGCACTGATGCCTCAATTAAGTACACCCAAATTTCGCCAGTCCCATGCAAGCCTAATGCCATCAACCGGGCAAAACACCGGGCTGTTACTGAGAAATTCCTGACGGCAAAACCCAATAACACTTTGCCCGTCCCGGGAATAGAACCCAGGACCCAAGCTCATCAGTAGCACTTGCAACCACTAGATCAAAAAGAAGAGGTTTAATCGTTTAAAAGTATGCCAACAGAAATAAGATGCTCAATGAATTTGGTTCTTTTGATTGGGAGAAAGATAATTTAATACTCGTGCCAGTATAAAATGATTCCAAGCATCGTCCTATTAAATAGACCTCACATTGGCTTATTGGCACTTACATCGAATGAATTATCTCCTTTTTGAAGTCGTCAGAAATGAGATAAGGTAGTGTCTTAACGATATTATTTACCTTCAGTTAAGGTCCTTGACCAAACAACTTAATTTAATTTTTGGGGGGTTGTTTGTTTACGGTAAGGACTCTTGGCTGGGTAATTTCATTTATGGCTTAGTATTATGATCAAATGACGGACTAATATAAATTACAATGTATAAAATTGAATGTTAATTAAATAAGCATCGTATTAATGTTTGCTTTGCGTAATGAAATCATGTTACGAGAATGCAGGTTAACTTTTCCTTGAAATAAATATAAGTAGTTTAAATCATGTAGGCTTCACACTACCCAGCAGTTATATGTATTAAAACGGTGTTATAAATAACGGTGAGGCTCTTATGAGCTTGTTGTTTCAAACGGTTGGTTAGTGTAACATATGTACGTCAAATAATAACAATTACGTACTCGTTATTATTTGACGTACGGGAAGGCCATGATTTTGTAATTGTAATTAGAAACAACGCTTGTTTTGGTTTGACGATACTTAATTAGTGCCATTTTTGACGTAAAGTGGACGTAAAACAACCCGCTCTTAGTTACATTCTGCTTGGTAGTGAAATGAACACACCTTTTTCAGTATAAATATTTCTGTATTTAAATTTTTGACACATAAAAACTTGGTCTATAACAATATTTACCAAACTATTTAATTAGGTACTCCACAAACTCAACATAATATGAATACAGACTTCTTGAAGACAACATTTTGGTTTCAAAGCTCGAAGAAAACCAACTTAGAAACAAGGCGATGCTCCAAACATGAATTATATCCATTGTTTCGTTAAAAAAACCAATACTTTTTTACTGAAACTGTCAAATGAGATGCCTACTTTAAACTTCAAGACACTGATACAAAATTCATTTAAGGTAAATGACATACTTTAAATTTTATATTTAGTATTTAAAATCACTTCAAATCTTATTAATATTTGGAAATCATGTCAGTAGGTATTTAAATTTTGTTAAGCGATTGCTTATTGTACCAAAGCGGTATCAAATTTAGTACAATATCACAAAACATTTTGTTTTGTGGTTTCGTACTCCAAGATTTTCGACATTTTCACAATTTCCCCTTCAATTTACACACGGTTCTATCGTACACACGAATTGTTCAAACAATATTTTTTATGAACGCATTCCAGTACCTACGCTACAAAAGGTGGATAACATCGGTGCGAGCCGAAAGTAGGTCATTGTTACAAATAATTCGACGTTCCGTATCCAGTCAGTCTTACAATAATATCATGTTAACATGTTTATCATTTTACGAGTAAACAAAATAAATAAAACGACACTTGGGATTACGTAAAGTTATTTTTAGTAATGTACCGTCCGCGTTCTTGCACATACATTTGAGAGGTTATGGTTAGGATCGACGGTGCGGTCAAATATTTGCAGTGAGCATCGAACTTGATCCCGGGGGAAATCTCAAGTTGTCTTTTCGTTTCAAAGAAAAATGTACAAGATGGAGAAACAACACCTCAACCGCTCGGTTTCAATTTCATTCTAAACAACGCTGACTTAATTAAATTGAGGTACGAGTATATTACCGAGAATGTTGTACGTTCGTTTGGTACACACAGGTTTATGGGAAGCACAACAAAGTTAATTTTTAGATTGGTGAGATATGATTTCGGAATGTTTTGTTTCAAGTTTCATTATAAAGTCATCATCTGCCTAGCCTTTTCCCAACTATGTTGGGGTCGGCTTCCAGTCTAACCGGATGCAGCTGAATACCAGTATTTTACATGGAGCGACTGCCTATCTGACCTCCACAACCCAGCTACTGGGTAATACGATACCCCTTGGTAAGACTGGTTGTCAGACTTTCGGGCTTCTGACTACCCGTAACGACTGTCAAAGATCCACGAATGACAGCCGGGACCAACGGCTTAACGTGCTTTCCGAGGCACGGAGGGGTCTCGGTATGCAAAGATGGTCACCCATCCACAGACCAACCGCGACAAGCGTAGCTTAACCTGACTGATCGACGTGTGCGGCTGTTATTATTTAGCCACGGGCCCCCCAAGTTTCATTATAAAGTATGTATAATAATGAATGTTGCGAGACAACTGAGTCTGAGACACATTATAAGTATTTTTGCCCTTCAAGTACTTGAAAGTTTTGAGCTCTTTGGAAGTTTGGAAACGCTTCGCTCAATTATGATAATAGAGCTGTTAACCTATAAAACAGTCTACACTTCGCGTAGGGGTGAGACCTAAGTGATTCATTACAATTCGCGTCGACATCTAATACTGATTTGTGACGCGATGTGCGTCTTTTTTTTACTGGGGAGTAACAGATTTTTCCACGTACATAAAGTCAGTGGGTGACTGATGTTTGCAGGTGTCCTTGTAATACTTTCAGACGATGTGATCGCAAGAAACCGATACCGCCATTCCTTGTCCAGCAAATACCAACTTTATTAAAGGTATGCGACCGCGTTGTTCTTCTAAATTTTGATGCGGTTTTCACCATCATTTAGAAAATGTATTCCGGAAGCTGTATGTGTATAACATTAATATTAAACTTACATACAGCGCTCTCCTATGTGGTATTACAGCTGAAATCAATAGCTGTCAATTAACTTTTGGAACACTGAATAATAAAAACATCCCGATGTTTTGTCAAGTCGTAAAAACCGCGAGAACCGAGAACCATGGGCGAGACGCTAGTCAATATATAAACTGTTATTCCAGTCGACGTTTGAGCGTGATTATGTTTTTCGTTTCCTTATATAAACTTCAAAGCGGAAATAGGCTTTTGCGCGGTAATGAGACATTAATAAACACTTTGTACCTTTCTATATGTACAGTACATTACACGATGTCTTTTCCACGTTAATTTAGAATGAAGTATTGGTTTTACAAATTGGATATTAGCCGATCATTCAGAAACATAAGCACATAATTAAATACATTTAGGCATTATTGTATCTTAAATGTCAAAGATAAAGTCAATATTTAGAGTTGTGCCATTTTGAACTCTGATCTTTAAGAATCAGAGCACAACTAGAAATAAATGCTTCGGGGTAATTGGAAAGTGAATGTAAACAAACGAAAGTTCGTTAACAATGATAAAAACAAAGCAGGTGGGTGTAGAAGCAGGTGATAGTGAAGACTACCGGCTACCTGTTGCTGCGAGCGGCATTGAGCTTCCGTCGCGGCCTCCGGTCACACTCGCGATGATAAACAGACTGTGATGTTATCACAACATAACACCGCTCTACATAATCTGATTAGGAGATCGCTTCGTTCGAGGAAGTCGCGCCAAGAAAAATACTGGAGTTTGTTATTTCTTTTCTTCATTTCTGTTTGAATGACGTAGTGGTGCGTGTTCAGAGGTAATGTTATTTTACAATATCACGATTTTAATAACGTTACGTACGTTAAGTACCGCATTCAAAGGAGTGTAAGTCAGATATAATTATTTTTAATTAAAAAAGTTGGTACTTATTTAATTTTGCTTTCTTGATGAAAGCATGTCATTTATAGTTTCTCTAAGTCAGAAGAGAGTTTTAAAAATCAAATGCCCTTACGATTAAATAGGTACACATAAATGATGACCTAATTAAAATGCCATAGGGCGGGTTGTTTCACATCCACTTGACGCACGCGTATACGTCAAAAATGGCGCTAACTATTATCAAAATAAAAAAAGCGTTGTTTCAAATTACAATTACAAAATTATGGCCTTGCCGTACGTCAAATAATAACGAGTACGTTATCGTTATTATTTGACGTACGTGTATTACGTTAACCAACCGTTTGAAACAACCGGCCCTTAGCAGTAGCTTATGAGTCAAAGGATTATCATATACAGGGTGGCATGGATATCGACCCGCCAACTGAAACCATGAATTCAGCACCTGATTCTAGACGTCTAGCCTAGAAATTTTTCGGAGGTTTTCAAAAAAAAAAAACCATTTTTATAGAAAACTGCAATACC
The DNA here is from genome assembly GCA_951799955.1 of Apamea anceps. Taxonomy (NCBI): domain Eukaryota; kingdom Metazoa; phylum Arthropoda; class Insecta; order Lepidoptera; family Noctuidae; genus Apamea; species Apamea anceps. Next base: position 9,935,177 of record OX637501.1, read on the forward strand.
TACACGGACAAAATGTAGGGAACAACAAATTTCTTTACATAACCGACGACAAATTGACACAACGCAGCACTTGAACTTGAGACAACACCAGGGGGCTTGAAATCATGATTGTACTGAATCCATGGTAACGGTTGCGCGTCGATGGCCATGCCACCCTGTATTTACGTCATTAATTTACTATTCGCTATATATACCTAGCAAATCTCAGCTCGTTTGCCATTCTGTGCGAAACCTTAGGAAAACCGCGATTAAACGTGATTCCACAGTAAATCTTACGAGATTCAGGAGCTGTGTTTTCAGCTTTATTACATAATTTATGTACATCTAGCTTTTCCCCGCGGCTTCACCTGCGTGCAGGTCGGAAATTATCCCACGGAAACGTGTTATCGGGATAAAAAGTATCCTATGTGTTAATCCACAGGTACTAAACAAAAACCGAAACTAAACTAAACTATCTGTGTGCCAAATTTCATCCAAATCCCATTAAAAGCATAATAAAAAAACTATTATGCTTTATTTTATTCTAATTTTTTTTTTATTGAAATACTATCGTGAATTCATGTAAGTCTAGTACTTTTTGTTAGAATACTGCTCAGAAAGTCGGGTCATTTTTTTATTTATTTATTTTTATTTATTACTTTAATTAAAACGGTTTAAAACCAATTACAGTAATTAAAGTCATATTTAAATCATGATTCGAAAGACACGTAGCGCCATCTAGCGTCCTAAAGCAATTATGACCGTCGAAAGTTATTGTTTCATTCTATACCCCTGACAACGTATATGCAAAATTTCATGATGATCGGTTGAATGGATTAGGCGTGAAAAGGTAACAAACACACAAACAAAAAAACTTACTATAGCATTTATAATATTAGTTATGATTGTTTCGGTTTCTCGTACATTTGCTGTTTTGTTTTAATTATTATCACAACAAAGATATATTTTGAGCTATTTGCATCCCAAAGTTTTCGTAGAAGTTATGACTATGGATGAGCTTTACCTACACGTTTTTTATTGTTTACCGTTTTACTCACGCAAAGGTATGATTTCTGAGATCCTTTTGAACATGGTAAGGCCGAATACTCAAACAGTACGTTTGAATATTCGGCCTTTCCACCCATCCATCCTTACTGAGCTTTAAGACGCTGTTCATTAGGTATTCTATAGAATTGTATTGGAGATTACGACAGAATGACGTTTAATGTCTACAATAGATAGTTAGGTTAGGGCCGTGTCGTTTGAGTATTCAAGGGAGAAATCTATACTTTTTATACTAATATAATAAAGCTGAAGAGTATGTTTGGTTTTTTTGTTTGAATGCGCTAATCTCTGAAACTACCAGCTATTAAAAATCACGCTACGACCCTTAGAAGCCGAAAAGTATAAAGAAACAAACGGCAGTTGAAACCGCGGGGTAATATTTATAATAAACCTGAAGAGTTACTTTGTTTGAACACGCTAAAACTCAGAAACTACCAGTTTCCGGTACCAGTTTTAAAAAAATATTTTTGTATTCGATAGCACAGTTTGTAAAGAAGGCTATAGGTTATTTAACATTAGCAAAACAAGTCAGAAAGAACGCTAAACGAAATCGAAGTAATAGCGCAGGTGGGCGATGCGATGCGACGCGGGGAACAAGATATTTCACGAAAAAGAAGACGCGCGCTGAAGCTAGTGGATCATAAATGCTCAAAGGAGCCTAAGGAGGCTTGTGAAAATTGATACGTAGGTTTAACCTGAAGTCAGATAATCTATAGTATGTATTATTCATGTAGGTATTAGAATTTCTCTGAATCGTTGTCATTGGTTGGCAAAGCTACGAATACCAAAAATAAGTACCTATCTACGTAACTACTTGCAGATCTAGTTTATGTAATACTAGCTTTAGCTGGCGGCCTCGCCCGCGTGGTGGTCGGCAATTATCCCACGGGTATGTATTACCGGGATCAAAAGTATCCTATGTGTTAACCCTGGTCATGGTCTACGTGTGTGGCAAACATCGAAGGCGTGAAAGGGAGACAGGGAGTCTTACTTTCGCATTTTTGATATTAGTATGGATATAGTATACTTATATGGTATGGAAAAATTCTATTTTAATTCAATAAAAATGCACGGGAGATATGAAAGCTACTACGAAGGTAGATTATGTCGTTATGCCAAAGTTTGGAGAGGCCTATGTCCATAGGGCTCTCAATACTTTGCCACAACGACAGCAGCCGAAATACTTACGTCCACTCAGGAAATAGTTCCACTACTGGGCAGTAGTGGAGCTATTTGGGCTGAGATGATGATGGAGATGAAACGACGTTGATAATCATTATTGTATTAATCTTTTTTATCTATTCGTGGATTTATGCATTGTTGAGAATTATAAATAGTGACTCACTGAACTCGTCCAGTGAGTTTCACTATATTTTTATTTCAGCATCTGCCGACGTAGATAAATGATTGTTCAATGACATACAAACTCCATGAATGAACTATTTTTCACTGGAACAGTTGTTAACTCAATCTCTATCAATTATTTACTTCGTTTTAAGTTAAATAAAGGTTATAAAAACGGCATCGAAATGAAAAAAAGTAAAATTTATCCAAAGTAAGAACATAGTTAAAATAAGCAAGTGAACCGTTATCGTGTTTTGCGTCACTCGGCTCGCCCACGTCGCCGTAATGATAACTCTTAAGAAAACACGCAAGTTGGTACCCTGCCGAGTACTGCCACGTGCAATTATGTTAACTTATTTAAACTAGAAAATAAATTCTATCTTGTTTGCAAGGACTTTGAAGGACACCACTTAACATCACGCCTGTGGCGCAGTGCTTCCTTCGTTCGACCCGCTGAAGAACTCCCAACTGGACATTGGGTAACCTGGAAGTCTTTAAGCAGACTCCGGAGCCAAGTTGGCCGAAGCAAGGAAAACCGGTTCAGGTGGAGGTTCATAGATGACTCCGCCTTGGAGTGTAAATGTGTTGCTGTTCCAAAAACGATGGGACACTTAATATCGTCTCCTGCGTCTCCTGTCAGCTGCACGTTACAGGAATCGATGGATGCTGGTGATGGCGCTAAACAAGTAGCCGAATTCTAGGCTGAGTGCATTTAGATTGCCATCAACATGTTAAAACATCACGCCTGTAATCCCCGAAGGGTTCGGCAGAGGCGCACCTATAGTACACTCACATTTCTCCAGTTATTTTAAACCGCACGTGATAAGCGTCATCGTAATGATAACTCTTAAGAAAACACGCAAGTCTCTACCCTGCCGAGTACTGCCACGTGCAGTCCTGTTAACTTATTTATACAGAGTGGGCAATTGGAGGTATACAACTTTTTTTTGCCGCCATTTTGTTTTGGTGGCAAATATGACAGTTGTTTCATGAAAATTATTTTGTGTAGATATGGCAAACTTGTTATGGAGCGATTTACGATTGAACAACGTGTTTTAATTATTAAAACATTCTACTCAACCCAATCATGTATTGCGGAAACTCTATGATTTTTTTTTTGGTAGAAATCACTTACCTTCGCGGCTGACAATAACTTGTTTAGTGATTAAATTTGGGCATGGCATTGTAACAGATTTAAGCAGTTTTCTAACAGTGATTCAGTTGGGTTTAGGAAACATATCCACAAAACGGGGCCACATGTCATACGGCACGAGTTAGAATTGAAAATAACGTTTCCGGGTCGATTAATTTCGAGAAACGGTGACATTGATTGACCCCCAAGATCCCCGGATTTAACAGCACCTGATTTTTTTGTGGGGCTATCTAAAGGGACGTGTCTTTGCTAACAGGCTAACGAACCTTCAAGAATTAAAACAAAATATCTGAGACACATTCACTGAAATAACGCAGGAAATGTGTGAAAATGTCATGAAAAACGCAGTGAAAAGGGTTCACATCTGCCATGCTGCTAGAGGTAGACATTTGTCTGAGATTATTTTCGATACTGAATTGCCGGCCCTAAATACTATATTTAAATAAAAATACTTAATAATTTTTATATTTCATAGAATAAAATTTAAAAAATAAAGTGTATATCTGCCCACATTAAGATAAATTCAATCCAGTTTGCAATTACTTTGAAGGACACCACGCCTGTAATCCCCGAAGCGTTAGGCAAACTCAAACTCAAATAATTTATTTCAATTAAACCACTTACAGGCACTTTTGAATTGTCAAAATTAAATTGTCGGTCAGTTAGTCAGAAAGTTGAAGCTAGTTGCCCATTCCAAAACGTAGATCTCTGTGAAGAAGAACGGGCAAGAAACTCCAAGGACACTCTTTTAAATCAAGATATTATTACAAAATCCTTGGTACATTATTCTTATTGCTTCTATATGTGAGAACAATATAAATAAAAAACAAAGAAAGAAACGATTTAAAATATAAAATTAAAAATAAGCCCTGGCAGTTAAGAGATGACCAGTCTCAACCGACGGGCGCCCGTTCACGAACAGGACGCGTGGATCAGCACCTTCCAGCTCAACCATTTTGTAGGGAACTAAATGATCCAACACATGCGTCTCCACCAGTGGGACATTTAAGTGAGCATGATATATTCTCAACTGCCATGCTCTTTCAAGTCAACATCGAAATATCATAATAAACGGATCCATGGTTCTTACATTTACAAAATTTAAAAAAATGCTTCTAAATTATACAAAACTATAGTTTGCAATTTATTATTTGGCTGTTTGTGTATGTGAGTTTCAATGTTTGTAAACGCACTTACTACCAATCAGGAAGAGGTATTTAATATTGAAGTATTCAAGAATTAAATCTTGATTGAATAAAATAAACATTAAGTTCGTAATATCAGAAACACGCATCTCTTCCAAATATTGAAATTGTGATCAACTAGTGAGCCCAAGTGCCTTTGGAGCAGGACCAGCATTAAGCCAAGCATTTTAACTACGATATACTCATCCAACTTATAATATGCTTGTCTACATAGTGTGCTTTTAATGCATGTTTTAAATTTCTTCTCATATAGTTGAAGAATATCGAGTGGTATTTTATTATAACATTTTACACAGTAACCCATAAAAGAAGTTTTTACTTTAAACAATGCAAAGGTGTACCTTTACCCTGGGATTTGAACCCAGGACCTTATGGTATGAGATCCTGGGTCCTCATGGCGCTTGTGAACACTAGACGTACAAGGCAGTCTCTCTTTCTTAAGTTTTCGATATTTTATGTAATTGCCTGTCGCTCATAAGGACAGTTGGAACATCTACAATACCACAGGCACTGCAAATGCGTTGCCATCCTAGATACCAAGAAAATGTTACATGTTTCTGTTAATTACATCGGCCCTCTAACAGGAACACAGCAACGCTGCTGGGTGTAGAACGGTGATAGTACTTCATCGGAGGAGCCTCTTCTATATACTCGTAGCTATTAACAATCATTTGGCAGGCTGTCGTATCAAAAAATTACGCATTTTCGTTTGCCTGATTTGCCCCACGCAGCAAATTGTTGTCGGGCAAATAGCGATTAAACTGATGACGGAAAAATTTCGGGTTTCGGATTTGTGAATAGCGTTTAGAAGACTCCTTCGATAACACTGATTGATCTTGAAATAGTTGTGAATAGGTATGCAGAAAGAATTGTGACGCAATACTATGTAAATGCAATGCAATCTATATAAATAAAAATGAAGAACCGAAATGTATGTACGCGAATAACTTCCGAATCTTCCGATCGACTGCACCAAATTGGATAATTATTTTTTTTTGTGTTTGTTATTGTCAAGACAAGGTTTGTATAAAATTGAACCCGGTAGGTGGCGCTGCTATTTCGGGCAGGACGACGTCTGCCGGGTCCGCTAGTTTGTAATAAAAACGCCTTTTTATTTTAAAATTCTATCAAATACTTAACAATTATTTTACAAATTGGTACATTCCCTTCATTGATTCCAAATACAGCTCTATTTATATCTACTAACTTGAAAAGAAATTCAATATGTTTCGCAATTAGTTTGAAGAACAAGTTTTCATGCCTGAATCTCCACGTTTTCTAGAAATTTTGAGTCTGGCTTCATTTTGCGGCTGAATATCAGGTTACGTGGGCTAACTAACATTTTCCACAACCCAATTAACAAGAGAAATCTAGCCTATGTATATCCTAAATTTGGACTGGTTTTAAGACTTTCGGGTTTCAGTAGGTTCGTTATTCGGGTCGTATGTACGTATGTAGTGCTTAAAGTGATTCCTTCAATGTAGCCTGCGTAATTTCAAAGTTTCTTACGTTTTTTGTTGCTAATCATACGATTACGTCGTCATATTTTCACGAAATAGTCTAATATCCTTCAAACAATATAACTTCAATATGGTGATTATGAATTTGATTATTGATGTTTCTAAACATAGGGGTCTAGTAATTATTTTATCAAAATTTCCGCAACATAGGTACAACGAGAAATAACGTAACAATTTTCAAAAAAAAAAAAAATGGTCAAGAGCGCGTCGGACTCGCGCACCGAGGACTCCGTACCATTCTGATGATTTCTGATAAAGTGTGCTATTTATAGACATCGTTTTATTTTTCCTGTAATCTTTACATAAACTTCTATCACATAGAATAATTTCAGATTTTTCTCTATGCAAACTTCGGAGATAAGGGGGGAATGGTACCTATTTTTAATTACATTTTTTATCAAAAGTCGAAAATTATGCGGCCTAAAAAAAAGAAAACATTTGAGAATGTGCAAACAGCGCTCTTTCATACGATACCCCACATGCCTTAGTGGGCTACTAAGGCATGTGGGGTATCGTATGAAAGAGCGCTGTTTCGAATTTTTCCACTTCGAATTTTTAAGACGCCTTATCAGGCTTCTCTGTTGCAAAAAAAAATTCTTTCTTATTTGCAAAATAGTTTGGCAAACATCTAAAACTTTCCAAATTTCAAGTTGATAGCATCAGTAGTTCTTGAGATATCCAGCTGTGACAGACGGTCAGAAAGACAGACTGAGTCGCACTACGGTTACGGTTTAGTACGGTAACTTTCACCATTTTGGTACGGAACCCTAAAAACGTAAGAAATTTTGAATTTCGTGGGAAGGATCCCCCTTAAGCATAGGCCTTTTTTCTCTATCAATCGATAAATTAATTGTGATTAATGCACATTACTTCAAGAAGCTTGAGAGGCTTTATTACGTGCTTCGAGCAATTAAGTGTTCACCACGCTAGATCTCCACAATATTAATAAATCACTTCTTGCATTGTTCATTTGCTACGTGACTGTACAGGGAGTGCACAATTTGTTACTACTTTGTGCTCCAAGTATATGGCTGTTCTCTACAGAGCGCTGATTGAATGAACTGTAATGGCGACTAATGAGACTTGTTACTAGACATTTTATTTTTATTTTCTCTAGAGTTGGAAAACATGCAATGTTTTCCTACATAGTCTTAAACCTTAGCCTTTAGCCTTGTGATAGTAAGAAAGTAGGAATAACGTTTATTTGGACACAGTTCGTAAAACACAAAATACAACTAACAAAATAAAAAGTGAGTGTGTATATGTGTGAGGGTGAGTGAGTGTGCGTGTAGTATTACGTACACCTCTTCCTAACGCTTCAGGGAAAACCGGCGTGATGTTATGTAATAGCCCTGGGTGTCGTTGTTCGATGGCTTCACAATCGCGGTTCGATGGCCAAAACACTATTCAAACACGATAGACACAACTGTCAAATACCTTACAGACTACCGTAACTTTGGCTATCACGATGACATTGACACATTATAGTGGACCAGACTACCAATTATTACAATAGTCTTACTATGGCATTTCAATAGCACTACAGTGGCAAGTCAATGACCATAAATAATTTGTAGAATACCGAATGTCAAAAACTATTCTATCGAGACACTACTTATACACTATTGACAAGTTGGTTATTTTACAGAATTGGGCCCCTGAACGATAGTAGCCCGTAGTGTTAATGTATACAATCCGGCCGCCGAGAGAATGCGTTCCTGGCACCTGTCAGTATGACAATTCTAGTAACTAATAAAGAATAAATTCGCAAAACACGTATTTGTTTGTTTGAAACGTACAGGTGTCAAGAAAGCATTCTCTCGTCGGCCGCACTGTAGTGTATTTTTTTGTAAGGCATCAGGTTAGTATCGCCGACTTTATAAACACTCTAAGATGAATAGACTTAATACAGTGACTGTTTTTTCTAGTAGGTAGGGACTACATAAACTGACTCATCTTTTCAGATGTGGTGTTCAAGACTAATACTGATTTCATACAATTTTACCGGAACAGACAGAAAGTACAAACAGACTTGACATATATTTACATTTCAATTTCTTTTTTCAGAAACGTAAACGAAGCACATCAAAACAAACGATATTTAAAAATATACCTAACGAAATGAATATTACACTGTGCAAATATCTCAGTTACTATGTAGATAATTTCCATCGTCATCTGCCGCCCCTAACATACTAGGGAGTATGTTGGGGGCGGCTTCCAGTCTAACCGGTTGCAGCTGAGTACCAGTATTTTACATAGAGCGACTGCCTATCTGACCTTGGTAAAACTGGTAGTCAGACTTTCGGGTTTCTGACGACCCGTAACGCCTGTCAAAGATCCACGAATGACATTCGCTTTAGTTTGACCAGGGCTTTATGGTGTCTTCACCTCCATACCATGCTACCGTATAACAAGACTTAACTACAATCTACCACTTCTTCATCTTCATCGTGTTGATGATTCCAATCTTTAAATTTAGCTTTGAGTATAATTCGGTCACTTGAATGTAGATATATCAATCAAAATTTAATTAGTCAACAATCAATCATCCCTTCTATGAAACACTAATCAATTACACGTAGGTAACCTTGTGCATAGCAGCCAGAGTGGTGATCAATGCCTTCTCTGTATGAACGGAACGGAACGAACGGAATGGAACGTAGTTGTTTATCGCGGCTTGCGGTAGGAGTTGACTGGTACTAATCGTCACGTAACGTGAAAGCGTTATGGGGCTCCATGCCACTTTCTTTCTAGAGATAGTTTTTATGATTTTCGAGGGTGCTCAAGACGATACAAACGATTGTAGTAGAACAATTTCTATGAAATTCATGGAAATTACTAGAGTAGCGTCGAGCCTTAATAGTGACAAGCTATCGTTTAGATTTGAATTCAATTAGGTATTTATAACATAACATCACGCCTATATTCCCCGAAGGGGTAAGCAGAGATGTCCCTATAGAAAACCCACATGTAACAGGGGCGAGCCTACTGCCATAACCCGGGTACAAGTATTTATAAGCATAATCAGCCTACATATAATGTTCCCACTCCTGGGACACAGGCCTCCTCTCTTCGAGAGGGGGTGGGCAGTAATCTACCACGCGGGCCCAGTACGGGTTGGTAGATGTTACATCATCATATGTTTTCGAATACATACCGGCTTACTGACGATGTTTTCCTTCACCGTTTTTGTGACAAACATTTATATATTTACGTGGCAATTTTGGAATCTTTATTTGGGATTACTGGGATTTGCGCACTTTACCCCAAGCCATCACCTGAATGAGCTTAAATATTTAATCACAAATGCCACTCAAAATTAATTTCATCAAATTAATTTGAAATAACCAATTGAACATAGTGGCGGTAATTATAATATGAAAGATTAATTAATTCATGATTAATGGACTTAATGAACACTGACATATTGTTAATGTGATATTTATTATATTGCAATTTACACTAGGTACTAAATTAAAAGACTAACTTTATAAATAAATACAAAACCAAAAGGATATTTAGGCGTTGACGTACTCGTCTGCATCGCTGACAGCTTTGCTTCTTTGTATGGTAATGCTAATTCTTTGGCCAAAGAACGACCCAGCCCTCTGGTCACGGGAAGTGTCGGTCAGCCGGCCAGAAATTTCTTTAAAAAGGAGACGCGCAATCGGGCCCCGTTACCCGAGTGTTTCGACCCCAAACGGCTCAAAGCTGTAGTTACCCATAACGTTAAAGTATTTGCGCCGCTTAAGAGATTATTGCAATTAATGTGCGCTTTTATACTTTGTAACGTGACGATATTATCGTGGACATCCACGTCCACTCCACGGTATCACGATAACTGGAAAGTAAAGGGGTTTCAAGATCCGTGATATATATCTGTCCGCAAATTTGATTTCTTTTCAAAATGGCGGCCACGCATGAAACCTCTTCACTGTGCACGCGGCGTGGTTGTGGAATTCACTTCCGCCTGACATTAGGGACTGCCAAATTGTTGCAGTATTTAAAAGAAGAGTGAAAGAACACTTAATTTTTCGACTTCGTCATAGTTGCGTAAGTATTTGTTATTTAAAATTATATTATAGTTATTAATAATTTAGTGATATTTATTTTAGAAGTATGTAAGTATATTCTCGTATTATTTTTCTTTCCAGTCTTACCAAGGGTTACCAAGGTTAAATAAATAAGTAGGTAGTACAAATTCAACAGGACGACGTATTCTATCATGTCCTTGTAACTGTAATCGGGTATGCGGGAATCGCACTCGACGAGTCCTTGAAAAGATAATGAAACTAATAAAAAATGTACCTTGTGTATTTGAATTCACATTAAAAATAAGAAAATCTTCAGTAAGTTCTTAAGTTCTCAAGTTCATGTAATCTTATATTGCTTTCAACAGTTTCAACGCCTGCATTATTGCTTAGGTCTTTCTTTTAGACAAGAGGTTCGTTATTGATATAAAGTTCCACGACGCGTTTTTTTTGTGAATATTCTTGAATAACTAACATGCAGTTTTTATCATCTGCAGTGCGATTCTGTAACCATTTCACCGTGAAAACTTAGGTGAAGTGAGCGCGGAGTGAGCTGTCATTTCAATTAATGCTAGGGATTGACACTATTGACAGCTCACTCTAAGCTCACTTCACCTAACTTTTCACGGTGAGATTTTTACAGAATCAATTAGCTGGTCTTTGACTTCAATTAGGATTCAATTAAAAGAACTATAACTACACAGATTAAAAAGATCGTGAAAACTTGCATTATTTTTTACATTATACTTACAGGGTTATTGGTAAAACACTAACAACATTGCAGCACTGGATTACTAACATCATAAACAGCAATACCTAACTGGCGCTTTTTTTTTGCTTCGCGTAGAGTTCGTAACAGATGATCGAATATTTCAATTGTTTGAATTGAAATAATTTTATTTTCGGTTGAAAGTCTGATGTATTAATAACAGTCATAAAACAAAAGTTGTTAAACGATAAATGAATTTATTTTGTAAGTAGGTTTGTACAAACACTTTTACACGTCAATCATATTTTAAAACTAGATGAGGTCGGCGTTTCCCATCTGACTAGTCTGAGAAGATAGGCCGAAACAAACTCAGACGTCACAGTCTCTTTTAAAGTCCAGACATAATCTTGGTCAGATCATATGAAGACCATGTAGGTCGATGTCTGAGATGGTCTTTTGAGGAAAGAACCACACAGATTGAGAGGACCTGTCCAGTCAGTGCACGCATATGTCAGAAATCGTGCAGCTCAACTCAAAACTTAAGGAGCTCAACGGTTCGACGAACAATACCAAAGAAAGGACATTTGGGTAGGCCACATTAATTACTCAAACTGCCAGACCATGACAAAAACTAACAGAACAGAGAGAACAATAAAAAATAAAATGACCCACATAGTCTTCACATTCACAATAATTAAAATAATAGAATACTTTACAAAGTAAGCAAATGTCATAGTATATATCAAATTCATTAATGTCAAAATGTATACAGGATAATTTTTTATTCAGTGCGCAAACTTTCACAGGGCGCTCCACCCATGTTGTTTATGATGTTAGTTATATAGGCCCGAGAGACTGTTAATGTTTTACCAATAACCCTGACGATACTGTAAATGTTGTCTGCAAAACCTTTTGTTGGAACCTTACACCATAATGTTGGTGAAGTTTCTTGCCCATTCTTCTCCATACGAAAACTACCCTTTGGATGGGGCGACTAGAATCAATTTTATTTTAATTTAATTTTTGACGTTCAAAAATGCCTTTTATGTGCCTATTTGAAATAAATAATTTGACTTTGACATACAGGCTGATAGAAAAATGACTCTGATCACTCAAGCAAATTTAGAATTAGTTTCAAAATTGAATATGCCGCGATTGTTTTCATAAAGCAATAGACAAGTGATAGAGTCCGTTCATAGTTATTTTAGTTCATAGTCATAGTGATCTTTATTCTCATTTTAATAAGGCTGCTGTTGAACCTAACAGCAGCCTACAGCTGCCGCTGACAAGTATGTCAAAATCATTGTAATCTTCATTCTCGTAACAATAAGGTTGCTGTTAGATTGCTGCTGTCAGAGGTAAAATAACTGAACGGATTGTAGGCGCGTTAAAGTGAGCACGTCCTCTTGAAATAAATAATAGAAAGAGACAGAAAAAGTTGCATAACGCTTTTTCGTTAAGTACGTGGTGATTTTTACCAGTTTACTTGTAATTCCGATCCAGCCTGTCCCTTGCCCCCAGCGACGCCCTAAGCCGAGGTCCGTACTCCACAGGGGCTGCCCTTGGCGTGTATTAGCTTAGTTTTTTTAAGCCCTGGCTGGAGGCCTAACTTATTGAGGCATCCAAATATACACAACGAGATATCATTTAAAAAACCGGCCAAGTGCGAGTCGGACCCGCGCACGAAGGCTTCCGTACCCATTATCTATAAAAATCACGTCTGTTGTATGGGGGCCCCCTTAAATATTTATTTTATTTTGTTTTTAGTATTTGTTAGATATATTTGTTAATTAGATAGAGAGTTTGATAGAAATACATCATTTGTGAAAATTTCAACTGTCTAGCTATCGCGGTTCTTGAGATACAGCCTGGTGACAGACAGAAGGATGGACAGACAGCGAAGTCTTAGTAATAGGGTTCCGTTTTTGCCCTTTGGGTACGGAACCCGAAAAAATACAGTTTATTCCTACCACAAGCTGCGTTAAAAAACTTCGTTCAAATAGCGAAAATTCAGTATTGCTTCTTATTTTCTGAGATAGCGCTAACCCCATATCTAGGGGCCATTTGCAACTTGAAGATAAATAGATTTCTCGAAACTTGAGAAGTACCCTCAGTAATTGTTTTATCTCATATTTTCAACGACTTTTATTGCATTTTGCGAAAAAGAATGAAATATGGTCAACTAAAGAAGTTATTGCCGACCCCCGTGGCCTAAGTCTGGCAACTTTTATTCGTATTTTATGTGGGTCACTATGCAATTTTAATGCAAATTGAAGATTAAATTTTATTCTCACGCCATTTTGTTCCACTTTTCCACTTTACTGGTCTGTACGGGGTTAACCACGTGTTTAGTATTCACAGCAGTACACTCTTGTGGCTTTTGACGTAGGTGCACATGCATTCGATTGCCACTCTACTTTTACAATGTTCAATGTCGTCTACTTTTACAATGTTCAATGTCGTCTACTTTTACAATGTTTAATGTCGTCTACTTTTACAATGTTCAATGTCGTCTACTTTTACAATGTTCAATGTCGTCAACTTTTACAATGTTTGTAAATATGTGAGCCCATGTATGTATCACATAATTAATTTATCTGTCATTGCCTCATTTGGAAGGGGTGACTAGAATTAATTCTATTTTAGTGTAAATTTTAACATTCAAAAGTGCCTTTTATGTGCCTATTTGAATTAAATTCTTTGACTTTGACTTCACCTTGTTTGTTCAAGGGTCAGTAGGCACATGACTGAATCCTGTAAGCCTATAGGCTACAAAACTATCCTTCCTACTAATGTGATTCTGTGTAACTGGTACAAAATGTCGATCAATGTTTTCACACGTTATGGGCGATACAATGGAAAACTCCCTAATTCAATTAAACTACAAAACCAATCAATTTTCATTTAGTTGGATGACTGGATGCATGATGAAGTTGTATGTTCGGTTGAATAGTTGGAAGGCGTGGGGCGGGTGCGGTGGCACATGCAAAATGATTGGCCTACGGGGCCACGATTGGCCCCTGTTGTTTGATTTACCCGACCTGGTTGCCAGCACCCGTTCCGCATGGCTGGCTCACTGTTCTAGCTGTTTGCGTTGCTTATAATGTTAGTTTGCCCTCTTTTATTATGATTCAATGCAAATGTGGCCTGTAGGTTCCTTGTTTTTGTTGACTCATTTGAGTTCGAGAATTCGGGCGTTTCGATATTTGGTTCAATAATATAGATATAATGTAGGGCGGGTATAATTAAACTGGTTGAAATCGTATTGGGTCAACTCTAAGAAAAAATATTGTTGAATTAAAATTATTAAATGATAAATATTTTCACTTGCTGTTAAAAATAAACCCTCCACCACGCCATTTATAACGCTCAGATGGCAGAGGAAATTAAGAAATTTCCTTGTTCAATGAGATTTTATACAAAGTGGGGGGACGCAAGTACGAGACATCCGACATTGACCTCAATGTTTTAAATTATTAAATTAAAATAAATAAATACCAATTTTCGTCCAGTTTGGTACTTTCAACAGCGTGTATCAGAAATGCGTGGTCATATTTAAGGATGTGGTACAGGCCATCAAAATTAACAACTTTTTTCATAGGATCAACATTGTATTTCAACAATAAACAATAAAAGCATGCTGAATTTAGTAGGCGGAATATGAAGTATTATAAGTTGTATTATGACAACTGTAAGCACCATATTTCATGCAAATAAACGATTATTATTATTAATCGCGAAAAAATAATCAGTTGTCCCCACTGACCTGTATTATAGGTACAAGTTCGCTGGACTAAATGTACTTTACGAAATGACAGTTGTTTTTTGTGCCGATTTGAAGCGCACCGCTCGAGCGTCTTAGGAACTAAAATTTATACATTGCCGCAAATGGCCATCGTTTTGTTTTGGTACGTCTCTGATGATTTAGGACTAAATCGTGGAATAATACTTTTTTGTGTATTTTATTTTACTACGAGGTATTTAGAACGTTTTTAAAGAAAGAAAGAAAGCGAAAGAAAGAAAAGAAGAGATGAAAGTATGCGCATCTTATAAAACTCGCTAACAAAAATATTAGTTCTACGGACGTTCACGTTGCTGTCAGCGCCAAAAGGGCGAAAGTCTACATTTTATCATCGATAGTATCAAGTTCAGCGTACTTCTTTATTATAGGTCAGCGGCTATCCCATACAAAACTTCCAATACCTACTCGACCCAAATTTATGGGACAGCTGATAATAATTAGCCATAGTTTCTTCTATCAGAAATGACACAGAGCTCAAAATAGAACAAAATCTTTAGTCGTTCTAGAAAAAGGCTGCTGCTCTGTTATTTTTGTCACACAATTTACTAGTTCTTATTATATAATGAAAATCTATATACATAAAATTCAAAGTCCTGACTGACTGATAGATCAACGCACAGCCTAAACCTCTGGTCCTAGAGACATGAAAAGGAGGGTGTGTTCTTCGTGAAGAGTAAGCATCCACTAAGGAAGGATTTTTCGAAATTCCACCCCTAAGAGGGTGAAAAGGGGGGAATTCGTTTCTATGAACAATCTTATTCCTTGAGTTAATAAACTTGAAACTTGGCACAAATATTTATCTAAGTAAATTATGTAGATTGCGAGTTTTTGTTTTTCTAAACTACCCCTAAAAGGGGATTGGGGGGTTTCAAAGTTTGTATGGAAGAATTTTAGCGCGCGGTCAGATTTTCTCGAAACTCAGTATTTATACCTTGGATTGAAAATAAAGAATAATGTGTATCAGGGTTTTTTGAAAATCTACCCCTGACGGGCTGAAATGGGGTAGTCAATTTTACAGGGGAGGATTTTACAGTGAGTCAAGTTATGAACACATCCCAAACCATTTTTCAAAATTCCACCCCTGTGGGGGTGAAAAGCGGGGATACAGTTTATATGAAAAATCTTATCCTATAGGTTAATAAACTTGAAAATTGGCAAGAATAATTGCCTACGTAAGTAATAAAGCTTATCATTATAAGTTTTTCAAAACTACCCCTCAAAGGGTTTTAAAGTTTGTGTGGAAGAATTTGTATGCACGGTTCGATTAACTCGAAACTCAGTGTTTATACTTTAGACCAAAAATAAAGAATAACATGTTTCAGGGTTTTTCGAAAATCTACCCCTAACGGGATGAAAAGGGGTAGTTAATTTTACAGGGGAGGATTTTACTGCGTGGCTTGATTTACTTAAAAGTTGGTAAAAATAACGCATTAAGACAAATAATGGTAAGGTCACAAAAGACTTAACAAACATTATCGCCTTTGGAGGTGAACACGGGGGGATACAGTTAATATGAAAAATCTCATTTCATTGATCTAAAAACTTGAAACTTGGCCCAATATAAATTAATCATAAATTTTCAAAAACTACTCTTTGTGGGTGTAGTAAATAATAAAGTTTATGCTTATACGTTTTGTTAAATTACCCCTCAAAAATGGAAATATTAAACTTAAAACAAAAGATAAAGATTCATGTATTTTAGGGTTTTCAAAAATCGGAAAGGGTTCGGGACAGATTTCACTGTGAAAATGGGTATAAATAACATTTTAGGCAAACAATTGAAACGTACCAAACGATTTTTTAAAAACAGTGAAAAGGGAGGATGTAGTTTATTATATATATTTATGGACAATCTTAAAGCTTTTCTGAATAAATTATACTACCTTTTGAAGGGCGGAGGGGGGTCTTAGAAATTTAGAAGAAAGTACGAATACAGTGAAGTGCTATAAAAAAATAGAATAGTGAACAAAATATTTTGACAGAGGAACAAAAAGGCTTCCAGAAAAGTAAAACGATCAATATGGCCATCTATGACTTTCTAAATAATGTTTATACGAATGTTGACCAAAGAATACCTGTGTGCTCAATATATTGTGACATGACTCAGGCCTTTGACTATGTGGACCATAATATTTTGCTAAGTAAACTGGACGCCTACGGCATTAGAGGTAATGTCTTGAATTTAATAGAATCTTATTTAAAGAACAGGAAACAGTACGTTGAAGTATCTGAAATAGATTATAAAACCAAATGTCAATGAATATACAAGTCTGATCATCGAACCATTACATATGGCGTACCCCAGGGCAGTGTTTTAGGGCCTCCTCTATTTATAATCTATATAAATTATATGCCGAAAGATACTAGTCACCCCATGTCACTATTTGCCGATGACAGCACTGTAACCATTAAAAGCACAAACGGTCAAAACTATAACGACGAAATTACAAAGACATTGACCTCCATAGTACAATAGTTAGATAATAATAATCTAAAAATTAATATTGAAAAGACAAAATTAATGATGTTTAGCCAACGTTCAAACACAAATATGAGCATATACTATGACAGCCAACGCAGAACGCAAGTAAACACATCTAAATTCCTAGGTCTAACAATTGACAATAAATTAGATTGGAAGACGCACCCGGAGCAGTTAACCAAACGAATTAGTAAGTCTGCTTATGCCCTATATAAACTTACCTCAGTGATAACTGTGGACGCTTTAGTCATAGCTTATCATGGCTTGGTGGGTTCAGTGTTAAGATATGGTGTTATTTTTTGGGGGAATTCAACCAATAGGGAAATTATCTTTAAAGCCTAAAAAAAGTGCATCAGGACAATGTTTGGATTGCAGGTCATAGATACATGCAAACCATTGTTTATTAAGTTTAAAATTTTGACTCTTCCATCTTTATATATTTTTGAGGTTGCTGTATTTGTAAAGACTAATCCAAAGTTGTTTAAAAAAATGTCAGACATTAATAATCGAAGTCGACGGGATAATAATACCTTATGTGTAAGAAGGTCTCACACAGCTCTAATGTACAAAAGTGTTTTTTGCATGGCGCCAGTTATATTTAACCGCTTACCTTCGTCAATCAAAGAATTGAATGTGAACTTATTTAAGAAACGGCTAAAATCATTACTTGTGAATAAAGCATATTACAGTATTTCAGAGTTCATAACAGATAAAAATCTAATGATAGAATGTTGACATGCTAATAAATTCTTATATAAATTACATCTGTATATTGACATCATTAGTATTGTATTTTTGACATTTGTATTGTATATTGACATTAGTATTGTATATTGACATAGTCTTATTATTAGTTTTCATTTTATTGTGTATTTATTTTTTTCTGTCTTTTGACATATATTGCTATTTATTATTAATTAATTTGTCAAAATGTGTCATTCTTTACAATTATTTTTTTATAGTCCAGGCTTACTTTTATTTTATTAATTTTCTTGTCGAAACCTGGCTGCTTAATTAAACACAAACATTTGTACGCCCTCTGGCTTAACATAGCGCACTATTCTCTCTCTATATAACATCATTATTGTACCTATGTTCAACAAATTAATAAATGACTTATGACTTAGGACAGAATACTTCTGCCTAGCCTTTTCCAAACTATGTTGGGGTTGGTTTCCAGTTCAACCAGATGCAAATTTTTAAACGAGTACCCTATCTATACAAATAAATAAAATTTAAGTGTCTGTTTGTAATATTAAAATAACAGATTTTACAAAATGCGTATGAAAATAGACACGCTACCTACTTATAAAAAAAAACTTTTATTTTTTATTTTTGCCTGTATGTTTGTTTGTTCCGGCTAATCTTCGAAATATTTGATTATTTCTTCTAACTTTTCGCACACAAAAACGCTGCCTTTTAGGCTTTATAGGCTCGTTTTTGTCTCGGTAGCATGTTCTCGTGGAAAGTAATAGTAATAATCCGACATCCCCGAGGGCGAAGCCGCGGGGAGAAGCTAGTAACAATAATGTGTTGTAGGTATAACCATAAATGTTGCATGTGGTGTTAGCCTGTAAGTTATTGTTCCATTTATAAATGTATAATGAAGTAATTTATTGTAAATGTATTGTGTAGGTTAACAATTCTTGTTTAACCTAAATAAACAAATAACTAAAAACAACCGACTTCCAAAATAAAAAAAAACTACAAAGTGAAAAATAACTTTAATTTAGGAAGTCGGTGTTGTTGATTCCGCATTTTTGTTTTTTGACACCGACTTCCGAAATTAAAGTTATTTTTCACTTTGTAGTGTTTTTTTTGGAAGTCGGTTGTTTTTTTTTGTAAAAACGTTTTTATTTTTCACTTTTTCGTTGTACCTGCCCAACACAAATTCATATATAGGTACTTGCAAAGTTAGGGGTACTCTAATAACAACTTTGATAGTAATCAGGGTGTACCGTGGCATACTGAACACATCTGCGTACCCCTTAAGAGGGTACAGTCGTGATGTTATGTTGTGTGATTGCGTAAACAATGCATACATATGCAATAGCAGCAATCGCGGTTGATTTGCTGGCATTTATTGAGAGAGAGAAAACTCATCATCAGGTCTTTACGAAATTTAAATGGGACCATTTCGGATAAAACTTCTTTCGAACAAAAAAAAGAATTTTGCAAATCCATTTTTTTTTTAATAATACATTATAAAAATATAATTATATAAACATCCGAATTGAGAAACTCCTCCTTTTTTTGAAGTCGGTTAAAAAAAGAACAAGTTGGGGAAAAATATGTGTGGTATGGTTATCTTGACTGCTCAAAATAAGGTTTAAAAGAACATAATCATAAAAATGTTGATAATGTAAACAAACCCTGTTCAGGTTAAATTCTTAAGCAATCACTACACATTTCTCGTGTATTCATCCACTTTGTATCTCACCACTTTTTCCTAAATGTTGGAAAAAGTTTCTAACAATTATTATTTGAATAACATTATTAAATTGTAATTGAAAAATCATAGACGATAATTGAGGTTATAACATTAACTTAAATTGTCAAATGAAGAACATCTTTAAGGTGATTTTAAATTAGAATTTCGGGTATAAATATTCAAATAATCCAATCAAATCAAATCAAATCAAATCAAATCGTTTATTGCAATCCATAATGTACAATTACAGGTGGTAAATAAAAGAAAATAATAGAAACAATTATGGACCCTGTCGGGCACAGCAAATTTTAAATATGTTGAGAGAGGAAGAGCGCTTTATTAATTTTCTTTGTAGTTAGAATTAGAATTATATTGTATCCTATTAATTATTTCATACCTATATATTTATATTTCCATTCATTCACATAATCTTATATATATAATATTAATTAATAATAATATTTTTTCTTATTAAAATATATCTGTTATTCATAATTATTTATTGAATTTATCCATCAGAATTATTTTATATCCTATTATCTATGTATGTATTTATATTACATTTATTTACTTACTTATTCAATTTATATTTTATATACAGGTATATCTCTTCATTTATTATTTATTTAATTATATAGAAAAATCAATTGTGTTTTAATAGCGGGGTTTGAGCGATTAATGTACAAGTACTATCTTTATTAAGTATTACATATAGTATAATTTATTTTTGTTATTTAACTTGTTATTTAATATATCTGTTATTCACAGTTATGTATTAATATTATTGAATTTTATCCGTTAGATATTCTTGTACTGTGTAATAGCTTTTTTTAATTAAGTACTGCTTTAGTTTATTTAAAAATATACTGGTTTTATTTTCTTGTTTTATGTTATCTGGTAATTTATTATATATTTTTATTGACATTGAATATGGACTAGATGAATGTAGTTTAAGACGAGAGGGGGGCAAATTTAGTCTGTTTTTATGGCGAAACGAATAATTTGTTTGTATGTCTCCCCGTGTGCTGTAAGAATCAGGATATTTACGAACTAATTTACATAACTCCAAGATATAAATACCAACTAAGGTGAGAATCTTGTGTTTTTGGAAGTAAGGCTTGCAACTATCTGTTGGTTCTATATTGGTTATTATTCGTATTAGTTTTTTTTGAAGGGTAAATAAGGAGGGAGCGTCTGTGCTATTTCCCCATAAGATGATGCCATAGTTAAACCAAGCGTGGGCATACGCGTAGTATGTGACTAGTGCGGTTTGTAGGTTTGTAGTCTTTTTTATTTCGCGGAGAGCAAATGAAAACTTTGAAATTTTTGATTTTACTATCTGTATATGTGTTTTCCAGTTTATATGAGTGTCTATTGTTAAACCTAAGAGAGTGAAATTATTAACTGTTTCTAATTTATGTTGATTAAAAGTAAAATCTATATTTATACTCTTTTTCTGCCAGGGATGAAACGCTATTAATTTGGTTTTGGTAAAATTGATTTCGAGATTATGGTCACTCATCCAATTTACTGTTTTTCCAAGAATAGTCGTAAGTTTTCCATTTAAATTAGCATTTGTTTGGCATGAAGACAGGATCGAGATATCATCCGCAAAAAGTACACATGGCCCGTCTATGGTTTTGGGGAGGTCATTTATGTATATAAGGAAAAGGAGGCAACCAATAACACTTCCCTGGGGAATTGAGGCATGTACTGGTTTAACATCAGATCTAATGAGCTGTGCCTCTTTTGTTTTTTGATTGTAATATTCAATCTCAACTACTTGCTCTCTATCTTTTAAATATGATGCAAACCAGTCGTGGGCTTTTCCGCGTATTCCTATTCCGTATAGCTTATATAATAGTATTTTAAATTGCACTTTGTCGTATGCCTTTGTCATGTCAAGTAATATCCCTATTGCATATTGCTTATTATTTATAATATTTAATGCTTCCTGGATGTATTTATAAACAGCTAGCGTTGTAGATCTATTTTTGCGAAATCCATTTTGGCAGTCATCGAAAATCTTATATTTTTCACAAAAGGAATATACTCGATCACACATTGCTCTTTCGAAGACTTTGGATGCTGTAGGAAGAAGGGAAATTGGTCTATAGTTACTTGGATCTGTTTTTGCGTTCTTTTTATGGATAGGTTTTATTAAAGCTTTTTTTAGTTGGTTGGGGAAAGAGCCCTCTTCGAAGGATTGATTTATTAATTTATAGAAGGGTAAGGTAAGTTCATCAGCGCACTTTCTGAACAGAGTCGGCGGGAGTTCGTCTATGCCGTGACTATTTTTATTTTTAAGGTTCTTTAAGATCTGGTTAACTTCATATCCGTCGACTGGGGTTAGAAACATGGTGTTTTCAGTAGGGTTAATCACTGATGTTTCTCTCTGTTCATTGCCGGATGTGTGGGTGGTATTTTCCCCAATGGATGCGAAAAAGTTATTGAAAACGTTAGCTACTTGTTCTGGTTCGCTTACTAGGTTTATTGTTTGTAATGTTATATTTAGTTTCTCCTTTTTGGTTTTTTTGTTTGTCCGTTCCTTTACAATATTCCACATAGTTTTAACTTTATTTGATGATTTATTCATTTTATTTATGTAATGTAATTTTTTTGCCGCTGTTACAGATTTTTTTAGGATTTTTTCGTATTTTTTATAGTATTTCGTAAATATTGGATTTTTAATTTTGGACGAAAAAACTTTTAGTAGTCTTTTATTTTTACAAGATTGTTTAATACCATCGGTAAGCCAGAAATTATTTCGTTTTGTGTTTAGTTTAAGTCTACGTTTAGGGATACACGCATCTAAGATATCTATTAGAGTTTGATGGAACGACTGGTAGTTCTCATCGATATTTTTACTCGACTGTATAATATCGTTCCAGTTTATTGTCTTTAGTTTGGATTTGAATTTTTGAATGTTACTTCTATTGAATAGTCTTTTATTAGCAAAGCACATGGTATGTCTGTCTCTCGTTAGCATCAGGCATATTATAACTACTGTGGGCGTACTATGGGTAGTGTTGGTTAACACAATAGAAAAACGGTTTGCACTTCAAATCAGATTATAATTTACGAACCAGTTAGTCACACTAGCGAATCACGCACTATAGGTACACATTCAACGATACGGAACGCTGACAGTTTCTGAGCACATGTTGTTCGTATGATGTCCAATGATTCGATCCTCCCGAGAGCTCTGCTTACACCGTCCTTTGTAGCGGTCGCTCCCACCACGAACTCAGGCTAGACTCTGTCCAGCGCCACGAGATGGCGCTGACGTTCCGAATAGTCAAACGAATGACTTCGACATACTTTTTCTAATCCATTTGTTTACATTTCCACCAGATACTTTTGGGACAGACTTCTTCGGGCTTCTACGGTGTTAAGTATACAAGATTGACAAAAATATTACCAATATAACGGGCCGCACATACACAATATTATTGACAATTTGTATTTATTATTGCGGGTGTGCGGCTAGCCTATCAACTAACAGAATAACAAACAGTCAAAATAATATTGTTGAATTAGCAAGACTATTGGCAATATAGTTGCGTTCAGTTCATGTGGATCACGTTGCTTACTTGCTGTAGGTCGGGGTGTAATTGGGTACGTGCGAACGGGCGGAATTAGCTCGCTACGGTATTGGTGGTGGCGTCAAAATCTGTTTTCTGGCATTGCGCGGAATATCGCGAAAAAAACAATTTAAAACCTATTTTGGTGTTCTTATCCGTAATTACTAGCTGCTTGTAACTCAACCAGATTGTTTATTTAGGTAATTTTTTAAAAAATTATTATGTGATAAGGTTAAGGATAACGGAGTGTTTATTTTCGATCAGTCAGAAACAGAAAATATTGTGAAAGGGTCACTTTTATGTCCAGATTACCTTTAGGTATGCATTTTGCGGTTATAATAGATTATAAAACAGCCAATGCAAAAACTGCGTTCTGAAGATAGGAAAATTATCGCATTCTTATTAGATAATGCCACGTGACCGATGGGATTTCACATCGGAAAAGCTAACGTACTTCCAACTTTCATCCTCTAATCTAACCTAACCCCACTTAAGGGATGAATTTTAAAAATTCCTTCCTTAGTACTCACTTTCGGTATATTTATAAAGAACTCTTGTGCAAAATTACATGCTTCTAGAATTTAAGATACGGAAAGTGACAGAATGTCTCTTCTAACAGTGACATGGCCAATTCACTGACGCGGGGTACAACTGATTCGCGCCCGATTGCACAACCACTGTGTAAATTACTGTAGTATCTTATTTGGTCATATTGTACCATGTGCACGGATTCGTTAGCAAATAAAATCGACTGTCGTGATTGAGCGCACTCTGCAGCCCGTTTGATTGGAATTAGAGTGACGTATTTGCTGAGCCAATAAAAGTACAGTTAGCAACGAAATTTAACAACTCAAAACGTTGAGCGAAAATATTGTTATCGAACCAGCATGTTCTAGAACCAAATAATCAAAGCTATGTGACATCCATCAACCCGCACTGAGCCCGCGTACTTAGTGGATTACGACCCACTCGGCACTCCCCTCACAGAAAGGAGACTGGTGCCCCAGCAGTGAGCACATTATAGGCTGATTGAAACATTAACCGTAGAAAACGTTTCAGAACTAAACTAGACATTAATGTAAGTACTTAATATTTCAATGACACCAATTCTTGACTGCCTACATTAAATACTGAAAACCAGAGTACTTAGTAGTATAGAATAAAGTTGTGTCAATTTAGAAAATAAGGAAAAGTAACAGTGTTTATCGTTGCTGGCTGTACGTTAGAGTGGTATTAAACTAACTGCTGTTGAAATGTGGTGTACGTGACATTGTAAGGCACTACATTTTGTAGTTTCTCGACCCTAGATTTTACGAAGTAACTTGTGGAACAATGAAAGTATTTTAAGTTCTAAAAATAAAAAGTGTTTACTGCTCCACAAATTTCACAAAGAATAAGAAACAATTATTCGTTTTATCTACATTTCTACAAGAATGGCTCTGTACAGGGTGGCACGGACATGAACGCGCAAACTGAAACCATGAATTCAGCCCAGGATTCTGTATGATACTCGTAGAAATTTTTCCTCGGTTTAAAAAAAAATACTTGTTCCATACATTTTGACCGCATAGATATTGCAGTTTTCTATGAAAAACTGTTTTTTTTTTTATTTTATCCGGTGAAAAATTACTACGCTAGGGGGTCTCACGAGAAATGTTGAATTCATGGTTACAGTTTGCGCATTGCGTTAAAAATGTATCCTGTATAATTTAATTGAAACTTTTATCGCCCAAACTTTTCAAATCTAATCAAATAAATTCAACATTGCCTTATTTTTCTCATTATCTCTGTCTTTGCGCTTAAACCACCAGCAATTCGCCTCATGACTACCTTCTTAAATATTCATATCCTAATACCTACAATCCTTTGGATATTTAATGAGCCAATCACTTTAACCGACGATACCGTCTGTTCGGTACAAAGCAAATAATCAAAACGCATATCATTACTCCGTGATTAGCAACACACTTGCTTTACGAGTTCAGTTTAGCGATTCATAGAGGGATATCTCACTAGCACGGATTTCAGTATTTATTGTGAGCTAGAAAGCTAACTTTAAACCAAAATGCGCTTCCAGCATTCGCTTTATAACGACTCAGCGCTGAATTGCGCTGACGATTAAATTCATGATACAATTTACGCTTTTATATTTACTAATTTGACGTTATTATTGTGGACGTACACGTCCATGTCTATATAATGTATGGGAACATGTGCACGTTATAATGTTATCTAAGAAATCGTTATCGGAGACTGTCTTCATACAAAGTGTAGACGACAATAAATTAATTTCATATATCCAATGACGTTCCCGGTCTGTATACAAAATTTCAACCTAAATATATCCAATAATTTAGTTACTATACATATAGCTAGTCAAAGATTGGCAAAACCGGTAGTCGGTCCATATCGGCTGGCACACTGGCACTGGCGGCTGGCTGTATGTCTAGTCCATTTGAAACAAAACACTTTTTTTATTTCATGTTAGGTAGTATTTATTTGATAGTTCCAAAATACTCCCATGCATTAGTATTGCCATTGTTTTCATTTACTGTCGTATTTTTGTCTCCACATTGTACAATTCCATAAAAGAGATTGACGATTTTTATATGGAGCTTGACATACCTACTGTCACGCCATTTTGATTTTTTTTTAAATTGCGGCCAAAGTGTCACGTTGCGCCAAGGAAACATAACACGTTACGGGGTTTGGTATTATTATGTTTTCTGTTTGAATTGATGTCAGCTATCGATTTATACGATTAGAAGTCGGTGGACTGGGGAGGGGACTTTTAGAGAGGCTTCTAAGGCTTCTTCTAAGCTTCTTCTTCTTCTATTTATTGTTAGAAAATGAAATCAGAGAAGGTTTCCGATACGAGTATACTCGTACATTATCTTGAATTAAATTAACTTCTGCGCGGGCTTATGCTGTGGCTAACAATAAGAGCAATTCGTGTAAAAAATATTTTAATTCCGTTGGTCTAGTGGTCGCAAGCGCTGCTGCTGGGTAGGGGGGCTTGGGTTTGATTCCCGGGTCGGGCAAAATATTATTGGGTTGTTACATCTGGAATTTCTCAGCCCGGAGTTTGGATTTGTGCGCCGTTAATGGCAATATGCTCGCTCCCTATTACTTGGGACTCTAAACTAACTGGCAAAATGTAAGTCTACTAAAGTTGTCAAAAAATAAAAGGCCCGTTTTGACATTGACAGTTCTAGTAGTTAATAAAGATCAAATTCTCAAAACACGTATTGTATGAAACTGACAGGTGTCAAGAGCGCATTCTCAAATGTCAAAACGGGCCTTTTATTTTTTGACAACTTAAACGGTAGACTTCTGCCTAACCCTTCGGCGAATACAGGTGTGACGTTATGTTATTTTAATGGTCCCCATCCTCACCCGACAGCACACAGGAACGACAAATCTTACTTCATAGGTACTGCTTGTAATTTTGAGAAAGTTACGCCAAAGCTCAAATGTGTACAACAAGTCTCTATTCTACTCATGAGGCGTAAACTTGACACCTTTGGGAGTGATAGAGAACTTATTGTTAAACATGCCATAACCGTTTGTAAACTGTGCATGACTTTAAGCAATTAAACAAATTGGGTTAGTTGAAATTTCTACTGAACTTGGGATTACTGTTGAATAGCCGAAACCACACGTTACATTCACAAACATTTTTATTTTGACATTATGATTTTGGTCATTGTCAAGCTTAGGATTTTTTTTTGCGAAAAAATGAAACACGTGATTTATAAAAATCAAATATATATTATGACTCTTACTTTACATTACAACAAAAGTGAGTATCATTTTGAGATCAATAATTCGAAAAAGGCGATTTATAAGGAAATAACAATATTTCGGTTCCACCGAAAATACTAATATGTCCACCGAGTGGACTAAAATGTTAATTATTGAAAAAAAAACAATACAAAAAGTGATTAAAATCTTGAACAAAAATAACGTTAATGCTATCTTCACACAATCACAAACTAATCAGTCACTTAAAAGCATTCAAAAAGTAAATAAAAAAATGTTTTGTGTCTGTCTACCGAAAAGACAATTCATTTCGGTGGTCAAAATATGTCTTCGTCTTCAGAAGACCAGAAGCGTTCAATCCGTTCAGCCCTCAGAACATGGTTCAGCCAGAGAAAGGCGGATTGGTAGCTTCTCTGGTTTTGTTGTTGACGTATCTGAGCTGTCAGAATATACGTCTGAAAATTGTATGCGCTTATGGACATTACCTCCAATCAGCAGTGATGGACTGCGCTTCCCTCTTTTCAATGTTGCTGATATGGTTTTGTCTGTCTGACCCATATATTTTTAACCATATATAAGGGAGCCGTTGAGAAATCTGATTTGTTTTTTTTTTATTTTGCGTGTTATTGTCTCTTTTTGCCAGATTTAAGACGATTTGATTCATCGCTAAGCAAATATTGCTGTATATTATCTCTCAATTCCTTGTGCTTCTTAGAACCTTCATTCCTTTTCTTTTTTTGTGCTTCATTTGCATCCTTTCGTTACTTGTTCCGTAATCTGTGTAATCGCATTCTATACTTAGCATGTTTATATTCTAAATTCATCAACTTCTTTTTCAGTAAATCATTCTCTACTTTCAACCTTCTTCTGTTTCTCACTGCAATACGGGCAAACATTTCAGCCCTTGATGATACTGAAGTTACTAGACTCGAGGGCGGCGTTTCGCGTGCAATGTACTTTTCAGCTTCTTTTTGAATTTTGACTTTTTCTCTGCGTCTTCTTGCATTCTCTCTCCATTTCCTCCTCAAAAGCTTTTTGCACATCTTGTAAATCTTTTGCAGTTTTTTTTTCCCTTCGGCTTTCTTCCGATAATAATATTCTGTCATTTCTTCGCTTTTCTTCCAATGGAAAAACTTAAGCAGGATCCAGAAGGATCCTGCTTAAGTTTTTCACGCGCCTTGCTCATATTCAGTGTTTTTTGCTCACGGCGTCGTATTTTTTTTTCTGGTAATCGGAAAGTTTACTTCTTGTTTTCGCCATCAACTGAAAAATTACAACAAGCAGTGCACACAAATGAAAAGAAAGTAAAGCTGTGCAAAGGAAGATGAGGAGATTTTGTTAGTAAAAAAAATTGCATAGGGGAAACGACCATGCTTATGAAAAAATATTATTTCCCATGCCGATAGAAATGCATTACAGGTACCAATCATTGGTAACTTAAAGTATTTAGCTATGGATAACTACATTAACTACAAGTCGACATGGTGTAGAAAGGTGTGGTGGTTTAAAACATATTTACTCATAAAAATAAAGCGAAAATTAAACGAAAATAGGTCATTAGTCCCTAACTGATAAAAACATCAGTAATAAGAAGCAATTTTATAAGTTATAATAAATAAATAACCCACATTCGAGAAAAAAAATCCTCTCGGTGGACATCTGTCGTTTCGGTGGACAAAAGTTCCACCAAAAAGATGTCCACCGAATGGAGTTTTTTCGCGAAATCATTCACATCTTGCGCCATTTATAGATTATGTCAAAAGCCAAGGTATATTCATAAAGTTTCATTGTTTAACTAGTTATTAAGAATGTTTGATGAATTTATAGTGATTTACTTACCAAAATACAGCAGTAACCGGAAAGACAACTTAACTTTGACACCACTAAATATTTTTCTTCGTACAACAACAACGTTTTCTGCGTACAAGTGGCGGCAAAATGGCTTCTGACAGGGATAGTATGATATTGGCTGTGTTCAATTTTACGTTCCGTTCCATCATTTGACATTTACTTCATTTTAGTCAGTATCGAAAGTAATGTCCACCGGAAAGACAAAAAATGTTGTGACAAGATTAAATGATGCAAAAAGTGTGTTTTATTTCTATCATTTTTTAAAATACTTTTAACGTTAAATGGAAAACATACGTAGATTAGGAAAATATATAATTTATGTAAAATAATAAAAAACAAGTATTTATTATAAGCTACATTCTATTGAAAGGTAAAATCCGAACAGTCCACCGAAGTGGACAATTCGGTTACATGGTGGTGGTATAAAGTAAAAAATAAATAAATTTATAGCAAATCTGTTACATTATGGTCTAGTACGTTTCGTTTACTTTATTATTATGTAAAATTAAGACGCAATTAATAAAAGTGTCCTAGTGATTCGTATCTAGAACGGTTTTTTTAGGGTTATGACAATGACCCATTTATTTGTTGACATTATATTTATATTTTTCACCATTTTGACTTATAATTATTTTAGATTTAACTATTAATATTTTGACATTATAAATAATGCATTTCTGATAAATCTTAACCAGTCTGCATGTCCATAGCTTTTAATATTTCTACACCAGCAATAGTACTACCATTGCTGGTGTAGAAATATTACGCGATCAAAATGTATGGAACAGCAATATCGACGCTATGGGGTCTAAACACATGTGCTGAATCCATGGTTACAGTTTGCGCGTCGATGTTCCTGCCACCCTGTATAGGCTAACGAAAATAAAAATAAATTTAGTCAATACAGCTAGTCAAACATTGGCAAAACCCATAGTCAACACGTAACTTCTATTAAGTTTGTTTGAAAAAAATACTTTTGTTATTTCGTTGTTAAGTTTAATTTGAAAGTTCCAAAATAATCTCATGCTTTAGTCTTGCCAGTGTTTTCATTTATTGTCATATTATTGTCTCCACATTGTATAATAGATGTTAAGACAAGGGATGTACCTAATATACCTACTTAGCCTGCCGATCACATGCAAAATCCTGCTAAACTACAACTTACGACTATCTAGTCGTACGTTGCGTAGTTTACTAAGTATTTTACTATACAATACACATCTAACATATACAGTTGCATCAATTTCGTATGATGTTGGACCCATACGACATTGATAGAATAGTACCAATATTCTCCTCTCACTACATAGCCTGGCTGGCAAAGTACAGCCATTTGTATGTATCAGATCGGAAACAACGTGGATTTATGAGTGGCCATCCAACATGAAATTGAAAATAGAACCAACATATTTGTCTTAAGTGGCAAGTTTTGAAAGATTTGCGGAAGATATTGAATTTAGACCAGTATTTTGAAGTAAGTAAGTAAATGGCAGTAAGTAATCCCAGTGGTACCTAACGGCCCCGACTTACGAGCAGGCGCTTTGCTTTGTGTAAATAATTTTATCACCCTCAAAACAATGAAGGAAAACATCATGAGGAAACCGGCATGTCCGAAAAGTACCAAAAGTAGTCAGTAGTCAACAGTAGTCAAAAGGTTGTCTTTAAAAGTTCGCCCTTAGCGATAAGACCGCCCATCGTGTCATCCTTTGTAAAATTTCTATATTTGTCTGTAATTTATATGGTGTACATAATAAAGAGTATTCTATTCTATTCTAATAGACCCTCTTCTCTTCTTCTTCTTTACTTGCCAAAAGCCTATAAAAAGAAAATACAGCACGTGTATTGTATTAACATGTAGACATAAAAGAAGCTTATCTCTAACCATCTGTTACTAGGGCAGAGTAAAAATATTACACCCAAGTAATCAAATATTTATCATGAGCTTCGGAAAATAAAAGTGTGTTTTAGAAAAACATCGCTTGTATGCGGCATAATTATATTAGAAAGGTGTGTTCACATTTAAGAGTGTGATACAGACCATCAGACTGACCAACTTTATCCATGGGAGCAACATCGTAATCACGAAAAAATTATCAACTGCTCCAGATAAAACTTCAATATCTACCAACTCGACCCAAATGTATGGCTAGCCGCATACACACAATAATAATGTCAATAAAATACATATTGTCAATAATATTGTGTGTGTGCGGCCCGTATTTCGGTATTGTTCAATATTATTGTGAACTACTAGAAATTATGATATTATAAATAAATAATAAAATAAAACATTAAATAATAAATGGGACGGCTGGTTATTTTCTGATAAATGCTGTATTTGACAGCAAAAATTTAAATTTTTAATAAAGAAATGGAACAACTGCGCTGAAATGTTTCGAAGGCATGAATTACATTATGCATTTAGCTTCTATCTCAAAAGTTTCAAAATGGGCTAAAAATAAATGAATTGATTTAGTCAAAATCAATTCATTTATTTTTAGCCCATTTTAGGGTTTTTTTGTTTTATATTGCGTTTTCTCTGCGAAATTTCTCTCTGTTACTGACAATTGATTCTCTTTACTTTCAGGTTTAAGGTGCCATCTCTACAATTGCGGCGTCAAGGACCCTCTTTGAGGAGTGGCTAGAGAGGCGCCACGACGCCCTCACCTTCCGCCTGACGCAGGTCCTCGCCGGACACGGTTGTTTCGGGAGGTTCCTGTTCAGGATAAAGCGGAAGCGGAACGGAACGTCCAGGGTGTCACCACTGTGTGGATCGCCCGGAGGACACGGTGGAGCATACGGTGGAGGTCTGCCCGGCTTGGGTGGAGCACCGCCGTGTCCTCGTGGCGGCGATCTCTCGCGTCCGGCCCTGGTCCAGGCCATGGTACGGAGCGAGAGTGCATGGGAGGCCATCACCTCCTTCTGCGAAGCAGTAATGCTCGCGAAGGAGGAGGCGGAACGCGTGAGGGAGAGGCAATCACTGCGCCGTCACGTCCCTAGTCGCCGCAGGAGACGCCCTGGACGGGAGTCAACAGCCGAGTTCCGGCCACCGTAGGCGCGGGTTTGCGGGCGGCGAGCAATGGGCAGCTCGCCGCCCGGTAAGGACCAGGCCCGGGTCGACGGCGCGTTGTGTTCCACGCGCGCGTCAAAGAGATGTCAGCACGAACTGACGGGGTCCGCCAGGGCCGATGCCACCAGGGCCGCGGGTTCTAAAGAGATACCGTGGCCCCTGACATAGGCAACTGAAGGAACACGGGTGGGTTTTAGTCAGTAAAAGTCTGACACGCCCTTCCGCTCAGCCCAGAGCGAGAGAGGTCATTTGATGATTTCCCACCCAAAAAAAGGTGCCATCTTAGAGATGACACCTTTTTTTTTTAAACCTCTCCCTGCCTAACTATAAACATCCTCAACTCAACCGGCAAGGTTTTGAAGTTTTCATTTAAAATTTCTGTCGATTAAAAAAAACAATTATTATAGTTGTTTTTTTTATAAGTAGTTTGTTTAATTTTTTTAATACTTAGTTTTATAAATATCAACGTTAGTAAATTTTAATATGTATTTTGGAAAAAATGTAAAATATAATCCACTAATGACGCCGACGTTCTAAAACGAATTCAACAAGCCCCAAATTTAATTTGTCAAATAAAAACTGCCTACAAATCAAATAATCGTGATAAAAATTCATATACAAATCTGCAAAATTGCAACGTAGCAAAAACATATCGAGGGCGGGATGCAGAAAATGTTCATACTCGTTTACTTATTTGAATAGTTTCACGGTGTAGATTGTATCAGTACGTTTTTCACTCAATATAGGTTAGTTTGATTTATTATATTGCAAGTTGAAAACCCAAGTTTTCAGTGTGGTCACGAAAGGTGGAGCTGGTTCGCGTGCCCCGGGAATTGCACTCAAAATTAATGGCCAATAGCTTTTCATTTCTATATGTTTAAAGTATTATGTTTTATAATATTACTAATTTCTGCCCGCGACTATGTCCGCGTCAAATTTCTTGTTCCCCTGATCCACCCCGTCGCATCGCATCGCCTGCGCGCCTACCTCGTTTTCGCTTAGCGTCCGTTCTAACTTTTTTCTTTTTGCTCGGCTCCTAGCGTGATGTTAAATAGACTCCCTCAAAAATTAGCTATAAAATAATAATAATAAATAAAAAAATAAAATAATAAATAAATACAAAATGTTTGCGAAATTTTTTAAATCCGACCGGTAGCTTCAAAGATTAGCACGCTCAAACAAACAAACAAACTCTTCGGCTTTATTAGTATAATAGTATAGATAGATGTCCTAGTTGTCGCTGTGAGAAGTTTAAGTGAAAGATGCAGTACCTATGTACTCGTAGTGTTTGAAGATTGTAAAATAAATATATGAGCCAGATATATGGCCGTTTATGGGGTTAAGTCCTGCAAATGCTACCTAGATTACCACCGAAACCCAAAACTATGGGTATAAAACACTGGCCTGAAACAAAACAAAAAGAACAGAAATACGAAAAGTTTTTTCGGTAGGTACTTCTGAAAGACGTTGAACTAAATTTATTTTAAGGGCACAACCGTTTCGGGTCTCACCGAAGTTCGTCTTGTATAGGAGTACATACTTAAATCGTTGTACAACAGTACACTGTACATTAACGAAACAATATTGCGACAATATGACATCTTTGTTCAAGTTTAATCTAGAGCTAAACCAGCTGTTTGCGAATATTAAGCGCTGTCAAATCGTCCGCCATCTTCCACAATGCTACGTCATCAGAACAATGAAATACTCTACACAATAGTCTGCTCAGGGTGACTCAAAAAGGTATTTATAAAATGTATTTCACTTTAATGTGTAACGCATCTCATTTGTTTATTTATAAAAAATGTACGTGTAAAAAAAACCTTTGCAAATATTATTGTTTTTTCTTTTTAATTCCACGTATTTATATTTTATATCTCAGTCCTTGCAGGTTCCGTGATCATATAATGTACTACATCAGTAAATCAAATTACTCGTCGGCTGCGTGAAAGGTTGCGGAATATGAAAATGTTATTTATTATTTTGCTTACCTATTGGTTTTTCCATTCCATTTGCATATTACGTACAGGAGATTACAGTTTAAGCATTTATATGTGCTGAACTTATGTTTCGAGTGGTCGAAATATAAGAAAAAAATATACGTGAATAAATCAGAAATATTTCGGTAGATAATTCTGGCTTCAAAAGTTCAACAGTTCAGCGTACCGACGTAACGTATACACACATATAAGGGTACGTTTGGTTAATTTTCATGGTATTATGTCAGCCGGGAACTGAATATGTAAGCGCGAAGGCAGTGTTACGCGTTCAGGAGCTATCAACGTAAAACCACAGCCAAAGGTCTGGAGTTAATTAAGTAGCCTTCACCGTAATTTTGACGCCACATACTTCAAACCGGGGCGCACGCATAACTCACTGAATATATCGTCGAGTCACTTATAGCATTTACATAAGGATAAATTAGGAGTGACAGACTCTGTGTTAATGTTGACAGATTCGAGGATCTGTTTTGGAATTATCACGGTTTAGGCAAAGGCAAATAGCTGTCTAAAACGTTTACGGATTTCCTGAATTCACCAGCTTATTAAAGAGCTAATAGTGGTAGCCTAGTGGTACCGTCCGCGACTTAAGAGTTGTAGGTCGTATATAGGTTCAAACCCTGACAAGCGCTTTACTTTGTGTAAGCTATTTCATCACCACTGCTCTCAAAACGGTGAAGGAAAACATCGTGAGGAAATCGGCATGTCCTAGAACCAAAAAGTTCCAAGAAGAAGTGGTAAATTCTCACTCCCTTTCACTGAGAGGAGGCCTATGTCCCAACAGTAGGAACTTTATAGACTGATTATATGTTATGTTATTAAATAGACCATTATGAGGCAATTTATCACGCAGTCTGTAAGCTTCTTTCTGTTTGACATCATCAGGGATAATTAATACATACCGAACATTACGTCACATAGTAATTTACCGTACCCGAATTGTGGTTGTCCCTGTAAACAGTGACCTACGTTAGCCATACTTCATCAATCTAGTAATCAATCAATGAACGTCGGTGTGGCAAAGATCAGCCATTCTAGATAACACGCTAGTAGGTCGCAAAGGAAGTTTTCTTATATGTTTCGTGGGTTTTGGCAAAACACCGTGAAAAGCTGAAGAAAACTATGTCATAAAAATATGAGCTGCGTTTTAGACCGAAAGTGATGAAAAGAAGAAATTGTGTTTTGTAAACAAGAAGAAAATCCAGTTTCGTGCAACCAAACAGTCGTCGCGAATAACCCGGAAGGCAAAAATGCATGCAGTTATTCAACGAATTTATGTTAACTGCACACAGTTTGGTTCCTTCTGTTTCAGACACATACCTATTTAAGAAAGCAAGCGCAACACGACCGAGTCACCGAGTGCTTCGCGAAACATTTTAGGTATTTCTTTCAATTGTCCGAGGCACTCGGGCTCTCCAAACTGAATTGAATGCGCTGAAACCAGCACAACTCGAGAATGCTTGGTTTACCCCAAAAGGAGTCTTGAAAACTGTACCCACTTGAATTCAAAGCTGTGCGCTTCACAACTGTGCTTTGTTTAACATTGAACTTTATTGAAAATGGAATTAACTTGAATTCATTGTTGCATTGTTTCAATGAAACTCTAAGCTGCTGAATAATAGGGAGGTACTTGCTTGTTCATACATCTGTAGACGGTCTGGGAGAAAGTCTCTCTGCTAAGAATAATTCTGATGTTGTTGTTAAAACAATAGTAAGCTTAATTTTCCCACTGCTAGTACACAGGCCTCCTCTCTGTGAGCAGGATCGGGTCTCGGGTTGGTAGATGTCATAATTTTAGAATTGTTTGGTTCTAGGGTTTCCTCACGATATTTTCCTTGACCGTTTTGACAGCAGTGGTGATGAAATAATTTACACAAAGTAAAGTGCCTGACTAGGTTGGAACTCACAAATTACAACTCGTAATTCGGCTGACACCCCTGGGCCACCACTGCTTTAAAACAATAGAAGTGATTATTTATTTATTTATTAACTCAACATCACTATCATTACAGGAATTTTCAGGATATTCTTTCTTATAGGCGTCTTTCTGTAGAAGTAACTTATCAACACTTTTATGACGCATTCAGGGACATTGCAGACACGTAAATAACAATTGTTACGTGTTCGAGCCGCTTGGGGTCAAACACTAGGGCCATGGGGTCCGAGTGCCCACTTGGTTTTTCGAGATATCGCCAAGCGGTTAGTCGACTCTTCACGTGACCAGAGGGCTGGCCTGTTTCTTGGCCAAAGAATTAGCATCGCCATGCAACGTGGCAATGCTGCCAGCTTGGTGGGCACTGTTCCTGTTGACAGCGATGCGGACGAATTTTTTGATGCCCTATGATTCGGTTGCTTATTTTTTCACATGTAGGTACATATTATTATTTTAAATGTTAGCTTATATAATGTAAATCTTATGTTATGAATAAAACCATCGTTACATTAAAACGATCCCATTATTTTTCTTTTCAGTTGTCTGGGAATTCGGCAGTTGTACTAATTATTCAACTGTGCTACAACATAGTACTTACTGGTTAAGAACTGATGAAGTGATGATTGATGAACATTCACACAGTTTTAATATAAATTTGAACATTCTATTTTATTCTATTAGATTTTTCCCGTACAGCAGCCTAATTGCCTAACACATTATCAAATTCAATCTGAATCATTTTGCTAATCCATTGCTTCATATGTTCGAATATTTTTTCTGCTCAACCACGTAAATAACGCAATGAATGAATATTGTTGAACTGTCAAAATGAAAGCCATTCCGACTGTGTGTTACACAACTACCCCACTAGTCTGTACACTATTGTAGGAATAACGTATCACAAAGTACATATTTCTAAATACAATTCCAAATTATAGTATCAACGTGTAGCCAAAGACAAAAAATAATACTTAATACATATTGGATACCTACTTAATTTTATCGTAGCTACATTGATACAGTGTAATGGAACACACATTTTGGATAATCAAATGAATTCTTGTCGACGTTGTTGCTGACTGTACCTATCGTCTTAACTAATTACTGTGACTTCAATGTCTAGAAATGGTATTTCCAATACGGGCTATACAATCTAGATAGATGAGGGCAATCTATTACTTAGCTGTTGTCTTTATCCTCGAGTATGATTAACGATGATGTTTATTACGTCAGATATCTACGTACCTCTTTGAAAATATTATTTAATAAGTAGATATACATCGTTTGTAAGATTTGTTGAAACCTACTATATTTCCGATGAGCGCTTCAAAAACGGCCGGAAAAATATGTGCATAACTCCAGCTTCCTCATATGTGATAGAATAATAGGGTGCCGCAAAAACAATTTTACTCCCTCTAGAGCGCGCTCAAAGAGCAATCCTAAAGGTTGCTTTCCTTTCTACCTTTCGCCCTTTTAGATTTCCGTCGCACCAACTCTACATAGCATGTTTTGTACTAACAGTAAGGCAATTATTTATTCTAAGCATAGTACTGCACCAGCACACCGCACTTCCTTTTGACCCAGTACCTTCCGACAAGAGAAGAAAGGACTTGGTTTGTATAAAGCCTCAAACTAAACATGCATTTGCTAATCGATTTTATGTGTTCTTAGGACGTTTTCTGTATAATAGACTCAACAAGTTACTAAGCTTCTATAGTGTAAACTATAAAAAATGTAGTACAATGTTATCAGATTACTTAGCGGTACTCAGTTACACAGACACAGAAAAACTTCTAGAAATTTTGTCATGATTGAATTTATTCCCTTGTAAGTATTTACTTTTGTATGTTTACATAGGCTTAGTATTAGGTATTAATGTACTATTGTGCTTTTTCGCAGAGTTGTTGAATAATTATTTTGATATACCAGTTTTATTAAAAAACTAGCTTCTGCCCGCGGCTTCGCCCGCGTGGATGTCGGAAATTATCCCACGGGAACGTGATAACAGGATAAAATGTACCTATGTGCTTCCCCAGACTGCCATCTATCTCACGGGCCCTTTGTGGCTAATTACAATAGAAAACCAATTGTGTCTCATTAGTGGTGATTAAGAGGGTACCTATATGATATCTAAAAAAAAAAACTCAATAACAGAAAATTAAATACCTACCTACCTAAATAAACCTATTTCTGATGATAACTAATCCAAACTCAATAAATAAGCAAAATCCCTAAAAACTAATATCTATACGAATGACTAATCCTACCTAACAGTATCATAAAATAACCTACGGTCACTACGTACACTATCAAATATACTACCTATACTTTAAAATTAAAATCTATACGTACGACTTATATAAAAATAAACCTAAATAACTCTAAAAACTAAAAGGAATAAAAATGAACTCCATTGCGGGTGACTTAACCTACGACAAACTTATTATTTGCGGTTGGTGCAGTAATCGGGTATAGGGATCGAACCGCAAAATTAAGTTTGTTTTTTATTGTATATACTTTTCCGGGATAAAAAGTACCCAGTGTGGTGCCCAGGATATTAAAGAATAATTATACCAAGTTTCAACGTAATCGAAACGGTAGTTTTTGCGTGATGCCTGAACAAACAGATAGACAGACAGACAGACAGACCGACAGACAGACAGACAAAAAAAGCCATTTATCTTTTTGATATTTTCAATGTACAGAATTTTCACTTCTACAGATTTATTATAAGTA
This sequence comes from Apamea anceps, assembly GCA_951799955.1. Classification (NCBI taxonomy): domain Eukaryota; kingdom Metazoa; phylum Arthropoda; class Insecta; order Lepidoptera; family Noctuidae; genus Apamea; species Apamea anceps. Next base: position 9,973,837 of record OX637501.1, read on the forward strand.
TAGATATAGATAGCTGTGCCCGCCAAATCAAATTTTAGACGAAAAACCAACTAAGAAACTAAATTAATAATAATAATCCACATTATACAATAATAAAATTAGTGTTAATAAAAACGAAGTTGTATTAATTGTAACATTACTGAAAATAATCATTCGTATAATACACATACTTAATATCGACATTGTTTACAATTTATAATCAACCATAAAAGATAGACATAATATGCTGTTGTGGGATATTTGTTATATAATTTTAAGGAGAACATATCTGTCATACATTATTTCTGTGTAGCTTTAACCATTAAGGTTGCACACGCGACGGAAGCTTAAAAAATGGAGTAATTTCTCCCGTTTTCCCAACATTTCCCTTCACTGCTCTGCTCCTATTGATAGTAGCGTGCTGAAAAGTATACTATAACCTGCTCAGGAGTATAAAAAATAATTGTACCAAGTTTCGTTAAAATCCGTCGAGTAGTTTTTGTTTCTATAACGGTTATACAGACAGACAGACAGACAGACAGACAGACAGATAAAAATTTTACTGATTGCATTTTTGGCATCAGTATCGATCCCTAATCACCCCCTGATAGTTATTTTGGAAATATATTTCATGTACAGAATTGACCTCTCTACAGATTTATTATAAGTATATAGATTTAATTCCCAAATTTAATTGAAATGTAAAGTGATGGCCTGAAACACAGGTTTGTATTAAACCTAGTTCGGGTGGGTCGCTACCTAACACACTATCATTACTTGCACCTGTAATTAAAAAATATTTTAGTTGTAGTTTATTTTTAGGCACTATCATTGTATGGGAAATTTGCCACTCTTGGATAAATGTACACCTTTTGTAAACGTTTTTTTTTTATTAAATAAATTATTATTATTATTAAATAATTCTACCTATGCCAATATTTAAGGCATAATAATAGTCTCCATTTAGCTGCCACAAAAATTTCGTTAATATGAGTCGTTTAGTGTCTGTTAGCTGGAGCTAGCTGGCTACCATTGCGCATCCACCTTAACCGAACTACAGAGAACCAGTCACAAAAAATCATATACAAGTTATTCTGATGTATAAGTTACATTATATTACTATAAAGTTTCATAAAAGTCCGTTCAATAGTTTTGCGTGAAAGAGTAACAAACATCCATTCATCCATCCTCGCAAACTTTTGTTGTGCTTTACAGGGTCCGTAATTGTACCATAGCTTAAAGTCATTGTAAAATATTTAAACATTATGGAATACAAATAAAGATATGAATATAATTTTAGGAACACAATTCTTACAAATGACCTAAAAACATTGTAACTCGAAAACATAACTCGATAACATTATGATTAGCCTGGGAATAGAAGCCAAACTCTCGGCTACAAATGAAGCCATTCATAAGTTCATAACCCAGACATTTTACTAAGTTTTTATAAAGCATTGAATATCATAGCAATAATATTATAAAGTAACAATATGTTGTCTAGTCTAGATGATATACCTACCTATTTTTATATATATATACGTGCGAATATAAAACATGTGGGGGTGTTTAACTTTATAGCATAGATTTAGGGATTTCCACACGCATACGAATAATATTACCTACGGTGACGATAATGCTACATTGTTTTCTGTTGATTTGTTTTTATTATTCCTCCATTATGACAGTCATCCGTCTGCTTGGTAATAAAAATATGAGAAACTTTGGGCAATGTTTATACAAAAAGCTATAATTTTCAATGTAAGACGCCAATTCACTTAAACAATATTTATCAATTTTATACTGTGACAAACCAGAATTCCAATTGCGTAATACACTATCAATCACAATCTGAATCATTTTGAAGGATATTTCTAATCCATTGCTTCATATGTTCGAAAAATGTGTCTGCTCAACAACGTAAATAATGTAATAAAATTTGTGAAACTGTCAAAATGAAAGCCATTGCTACTGTTGGTGTGTTACGCGATTACCCCGGGGTCGAAGTGGCGGTGGCTATGTCGAGTGGACGTCTTTCGGCTGACACATGAATCACTTCATGCAGGTGCTGGTTAGGCAGGAGTGATTCATTTCATCCGATGAATTAATGTAAATATTGTTTTCTGTTAGCTTAGTATCCTACTTCCTACTAATATTATAAACGTTAAAGTTTGTATGGATGGATGGATGGATAGATGGATGGATGGGTGGATGTGTAGATGGATGGATGTTAGTTACCCTTTCACGCAAAAACTACTGATCGGATTTGGATTAAATTTGGCACACAGATGGTTTATAACCAGGATTAACATATAGGATACTTTTATCCCGATATTCCCACGGGATCGAAACTTATGCGGGTGAAACCGCGGAGCGCAGCTAGTTTAGGTAATTGGTAATAGGTAATTGTAACACACTAACATAGCTTTTAAGTTTTTTGTACCTAAAACTAATATAATATGGATCATTGTTGCCTAAGAAATAAATTAATTTAATTTAACAGTAGGTTTCATCTACCTACAGACGAATAAATTCTCTTTTTAGTACGAATTCTTATTATTAGAAAAGCTATACTTAGTTATCAAATACAATAAAAAGTAACTATACAAGTGCATTAACTCCAATTAAAGTCACGCTAAGCAGTAAAATTTCAAGCATAGGTATTCGTGTTCAAGTCATAAATACTTGCACGGTGCATTTGTAGATTACCCCCTTTTTTTTTTTTTTTTTTTTTTGACGATGGGAAATCATCAAATGACTCCTCCCGCTCTGGGTGGAGCAGGAGGGAGTGTCAGACTCTTACTGACTAAAACCCACCCGTGTTCCTTCCTTAGCCCTTTATGTTCCAGGGCAGCGGTAACACTTTCGGACAATCCCGCTACCCTAGATTACCCCCTTGGGTAGTCTATGGGTGCACCGGACTACCTAATTTTTTTCTATCATTAACGGCATGCCATGGTATTCACCAGATTTTTTCATTTCTTTTTAGCAGATTTATTTGTAGTTACTTACCAATTAATACCTACTAATATTATTTTTATAAATAAAGGATCCAACAAAAGTATTTAAACGCTAAGAAATAAATTTGTAAATAAAACCTGCAAGAATTTTGTTTAGTTAACAGCGACACCTAGCGAGGTAGAAGGCAATCTCTAGGATGATAGCATTCCCGCTTTTCCACAGGAGGCACGTGTATCTCAGTACACAGTTTAAGAGAGACCCTCCCTTATCATTTCTCTGCGTAGCGCTAACAGATGGCGTTACTGGTACTTTCAGGAACCTAAGTTGCTAAATAACAAACTTGTGACATCATTGAAAACAATGATTATTCCGTTCATCTTACTATTATAACGATATATAAAGCCACCCATTGTAATCTTGTAGTGTTTGATGTATCTTTTTGTGGTGTACAATAAAGTAGGTATATAAATAAATAATTACCTATCTAATTTTTAACCCCCGACGCAAAAACGACGGGGTGTTGTAAGTTTGACGTGTCTCTCTGTGTGTGTATGTCTGTCTGTGGTATCGTAGCTCCCGAACGGATGAACCGATTTTGATTTTGTTTTGTTTGTTTGTTTGTTTTGTTTGAAAGGTGAATTTGTCGGGAGTGTTCTTAGCTATGTTTGATGAAAATCGGTCCAAGATGGCCGCCACCACAAAATGGCAAATTAGATTTTTTTTCACAACTTCCTCAATATGGGTATCAAATGAAAGGGCTTGACTAGTAGAATACTATACACTACGAAAAATTTCAAGTCCAAGATGGCCAGCACCACAAAATGGATAATTACAAAAAACCTGACTAAACACCAAATTACCTGAATCTTAAAACGCAAGAAAATAAAAGAAATTAAATAATAAGGAGTCCCTACAAAAAGCATGAAAAAAAAAATTTAATTAAAAATTTAAAAAGCCCTGACTCAAAATAATAATAAAAATAGTACGAATGTAAAAATCCTAAAACAATTTTTAAAAAAGGTATAAACGATAAAACTTATAAAAAGAAAAAAAATAACCATGAAATTATGACCCTACGTAAGTACGTATGAAATTTTTTGATTAAATATTGTCCCGTCGGGGGACTTTTGAGTCTTCTTGCTAATAATTACATTCATATTTCTTTGAGTTCGGAAGTCGGTGGCAAAAACGAAAATACAGAACGTAAAGTGATTTTTCACATTGTGGTGTTTTGTTTTTGGAAGTCGGTTTTCTTTTTGTAGTTTTTTATATTTAACTTTTTGCTGTGGTATCTACCCACACCAATTCGTATACCTCTACTTGCTATGTCAACAACAGTGACAGGAAGTCTTATAACATCATCAACATGCACATCATCATGGATTTAATACGTATAGGTATCCTAAATCAAAAACTATCCAAGACAAGTTAATTTCATTTATATGGCACCACCGCGCAAGCTTTCACTACCAAAATGAAAAATGAATTTTCAAAATCCGTCCACTATTGATGAAAATATCTAGGTATGAACATACATAAAAAATACATACAGGTCCTCCTGAGAAGTCGGTAAAAAATGACACTGATACTAACTGCTTACTATATGTAAAGTTTTAAGTGCTTACTATATGTAAAATTTTAAGTGCAATAAGCAAGGTATAAAACTCTGGAGCATCACGAATCTTGTACTATCAACATACCTATTTTGTCTATTTTTCCAAGGTCATTTTCTAGACTACCCACAGAAAACACACTAAAAATATTCAAACATAGTATGTTTGGAATATACATTTTAGCAAAAGGGTCCTCACAAAGGTAAACAGAGGCAAACACGTTCATCTCGCATACATTTTCATTTGTGTAACTCGCACACGTAAACATTAATTTCTTTCTTTATTGTGCGTAAACAGGAAGAAGAAAAGTAGAAAATATTGTTATTTCATTTTAGTAACTAGCTTCTGCCCGCGACTTTGTCCGAGTTAAATGTCTTGTTCCCCCAACCCACCCAGTCGCATCGAGTCGCCTGCCCGCGCTATTACTTCATTTTAGCTTAGTATTCTATGTGACTTTTTTCTTTTTAATCTAGCTTAGAGCCTTCTTCAAGAACTGGGCTATTAAATGCAAAAATATTTTTTAAAATCCGACCGATAGTTGAGATTAGCGCGTTCAAACAAACAAACTCTTCAGATTTAATATTAGTATAGATTTGTAGCAGAGAAGAAAAGAACGAGTCAATACCTACTTTATGGCAGATTACTTTTTGTTAGATTTCAGGAAGTTGTTAAAAGTTTCATGGACCGAATACAAATTAATGGGAGAGGAAAAACTTTCTATCGGTATTTTAACTGTAAGCTACGAATGAGATTAATACTGTTGTTATCTAAATATATAAAACTCAAAGGTGACTGACTGACTGACTGACGTAGTGATCTATCAACGCACAGCCCAAACCACTGGAGGGATCGGGCTGAAATTTGGCATGCAGGTAGATGTTATGACTTAGGCATCCACTAAGAAAGGATTTTGATAAATTCTACCCCCAAGGGGATAAAATAGGGGAAAAAAGTTTGTATGAAACTTTGTCAATTTTAAACCAATCGGGCTGAGACTTTGCATGCATATAGCTACTATGACGTAGGCATCTCCTAAGAAAGGATTTTGATAAATTCTATCCCCAAGGGGATAAAATAGGGGATGAAAGTTTGTATGAAACTTTGTCAATTTTAAACCGATTGGGCTGAGACTGCATGCATATAGCTACTATGACGTAGGCATCCCCTAAGAAATGATTTTGATACATTCCACCCCTAAGGGAATAAAATAGGGGATGAAAGTTTGTATGAATCTTCTTAGATTTTCGACTGATTGAACTGAAATTAAAGATTTGAGCTACATGATGAAGACGTCCGCTTAAATAGGATTTTGATTAACGCGAGCGAAGCCGCGGGCAAAAGCTAGTAGAGGCATATAGCTACAGCAATTTCGTACTTTCTTGCCACACTAGCTGTTGTCGCTTCAAGTTTTTGTTCAAGAGTTTACCATTTTTAATTAGTCTATTCTGTTCATCGTGGCATCATTAAACGTTCATCATGTCGTAGGACAAAAAATTCGAAGACATGTGACATCTACCTAACCGTGGATTACAGCCCATTCCCTCTCTCAGAGAGGAGGCCTGTCTGTGTCCCGGAAGTGGGGACGATATAAGCTGATTATTCTTTATGCTTATGCTATTCTGTTTTATTTCTTTCTCTCTCCTTAAACGTATTTTTTTTTGTTCCTTTGCACTTGTTTTATGCTTATTATCGTGTATATTTATGTATATAGACAAGTATATGTTTTATGTGTTTATGTATTTATAGTATAAAATTATTTATAATTATTGTCTCGCCTTTCTCCCTCCATCCAAAGGTCGTCTCTTATAGATCGCGTTTAGATATCGCGATAAGACCACCCACTAACACTATCACCCCTTGTAAAATTTCTACATTTATATCTGTGGATGTACATAATAAAGAATATTCTATCTATTTTAAAGGTTTTGCGTAGTTTGTTTATCATTGCCAATAGTAAAGACATTAAAAAACCTATTTGGTGCTAACATACAACCTCCGCGAGTTTGTTAAAGAGTGATTGGTATAAAAGATGAGACAAACAAAACAGGTAATTTTAAGAACGTTCACAGTCTAATCTCAGTCTCAATCTGTCAAAAAAACCTCTAATTTCCCTACATTTTGACAAGTTTTTGACATTTGTTTGTCGCTGAGATGAGACTGCAACTAGATTTTGAACGTTTTAAATTACGAGAATTATTGGTCTTCAGATTTAATCTTAGAAGGGACAGGCTGACTGCTAGTCCTTCACAGTACCTACATAGTTTACGTGTGTATCTTAATTCTTTATCCTAAACAATGGTAGGAGTATACGGGTAGATAATACATTGTTCACAGATATTCTAAGAACAACAGAAAGATCAGGGAAAATGTTTTTATACACAAAAGACTTATGTATCCACAAATTGTATGATTTGTCTATAATTTTTCGTTTGTTCTTTAGTTTATATTCCTTAACGACTACGCTAAAAAAGTGTAATCATTGTGATATCTAGGTTTTGTTTTCGTCGGTTTTGAAAAGAGGATCTCTTTGTGTGAGAAACATTAAAAGCAATTTTGTGTTCGAATGTAATACCGCAGACAGGAGAATTCTGGGTACTGTGGTTAAGTAATGGGATTAACGTATACCCTTGGATACACAAACGTTTCACATTTGAAAGCATTATAGGTACCAATTATGGTAATACTCGTAAGTGAGGAACAAACAGGATTTTTCATTTATATTCGTATACTAGCTTCTGCCCGCGGCTTCGCCCGCGTGGATGTCGGAAATGATCCCACGGGAACGTGCTAACAGGATAAAATGTATGTGCACCAGGATGCCATCTATCTCGCGGGCCCTTTGTGGCTAATTACAATAGAAAACCAATTGTGTCTCATTAATGGTGATTAAGAGGGTACCTATATGATATCTTTACCTAAGTACCTACCTAATTAAAAAAATAAATAAACTCAATAACAGAAAATAAAATACCTACCTACCTAAATAAACCTATTTATGACGATAACTAATCTAAACTCAATCATCATCTGCCTAGCCTTTTCCCAACTATGTTCAGGGCCGGCTTCCAGTCTAACCGGATGCAGCTGAATACCAGTATTTTACATGGAGCGACTGCCTATCTGACCTCCACAACCCAGTTATTGGGTAATACGATACCCTTGGTACGACTGGTTGTCAGACTTTCGGGCTTCTGACTACCCGTAACGACTGTCAAAGATCCACGAATGACAGCCGGGACCAACGGCTTAACGTGCTTTCCGAGGCACGGAGGTGTCTCGGTATGTAAAGATGGTCACCCATCCACAGACCGACCGCGGCAAGCGTAGCTTAACCTGACCGATCGACCTGTGCGGCTGTTATTATTTAGCCACGGGCCCCTCAATCTAAACTCAATAAATAAGCAAAATCTCTAAAAACTAATATCTATACGAATGACTATCCTACCTAACAGTATTATAAAATAACCTACGGTCACTACGTACACTATCAAATATACTACCTATACTTTAAAATTAAAATCTATACCTACGACTTATATAAAAATAAACCTAAATAACTCTAAAAAGTAAAAGGAATAAAAATGAACTCCACTGCGTGTGAACTAACCTACGACAAACTTATTATTTGCGGTTGGTACAGTAATCGGATCTAGGGATCGAACCGCAAAATTAAGTTTGTTTTTTATTGTATATACTTTTCCGGGATAAAAAGTACCCAGTGTGGTGTCCAGGATATTAAAGAATAATTATACCAAGTTTCATCGTAATCGAACCGGTAGTTTTTGCGTGATGCCTGAACAAACAGACAGACAGACAGACAGACAAAAATTTTTTTAATCACATTTTTGGGTTCGGTGTCGGTCTAGTAACACCCCCTGCCATTTATATTTTTGATATTTTCAATGTACAGAATTTTCACTTCTACAGATTTATTATAAGTATAGATATATTTTAAATCTCCAAGAGTTTGTTGTTGGGCAAGGCATTTTGCTCTGCCTGTGGGTGTCGTAAAACCAGTGGAACAACTTAAGAAGATGGGCATTAAAATAGTCTTGTTCATCGTTGTGGTCACCATGCAGTCCGTTAGCAATATGTGGTGATTTTCGCCTTCATGATCATCGACATCGACGCGCAAACTTTTACCATGAGTTCAGCACGTCTAAACCCCCTTAAGGGTCAGTTGGTCGTTAAAACAAATCATCTTATAAACTAAGCAAGGAAATCAGGAGCACCAGTTTGTTTGAAATGTCTGGTAGTTTTCACTTTCTTAGGTATAAGCTTTTATTTAGTTTCACCTGTCCCGATGTTTGTCTGTAATCAAATCTTGCAAGTTAAGTTTGATCCACTTCCTGGTTACCGATTGAGCTAAAATTTTGCATGCATGTTTAAATCGGAGGAAATTGCAAAATTATTATGACGTGGAGCTGTTCTGATGATGGAGCTGGAAGATGGCCACCACACGAACACGAATGGCCGCTACGAACTACGCCGTAGTCAATCTCGCATCAAAAATACTAAAAAGTTAAAAATAATTTACACCTGATAAGAAAACCCATTTTTTTTTATAAATAAAACGTGTTACATTTTGATGAAACATTAAAGAACATTAAGCATAATACACCTTCAATATTTTTCTTTTGCAATCACAATGTAGCTTTTATTTATAAAAAAAATGGTTTTTTCTTATCAGGTTTAAATTATTTTTAACTTTTTAGTTCTTTTTAGTAACAAGTAATAAAAGCTTGTTTTTAAAAAGATTTGCTTTTCTTTTAATTTTTTCTTTTGTCTATGTACGAGTACACATGGCAGGGCGTAGAAGTACACAGGCTTATACGAAAGAAGCCTAGTTAAAATAAATTCAGCACTAAGAATAAGAACTTCCCGTTTCAGCACTTTGTGACTAAGCACACAGAAGTAGGTAATAGATTGCAATTTTCTTATAATTTTCGTCTATTATACAATCTTCTTTTCGTTTCACGATATCACAAAAGAATTTTGCAGAAAACGGTGACAATAGAGATTGTGCATTATTATGTAAACAGAAAAGAAACGTTTGGTTTTATTTGCAGTAGATATAGATTTTGAGGTAATTCGTTCAATTTATTTAAAAAGTCGTTTTTTATAGAATAAGGTGGTTGGGTTTTTATAAGGTTCCGACCTAAAAAGCCAAAACGGAAACTTTATTAGATCACTTTTTAGTCCGTCTCAGAGAGCTTTTTCTCGAGTTGTATGCAAAATTGCAAAGTAAGTATTTCTTTATTTTTCGTTATGTTATTATTAGTGACTAGCTTCTGCCCGCGGCTTCGCCCGCATGGATGTCGGAAATTATCCCACGGGAACGTGCTAACAGGATAAAATGTATGTGCTTCCCCAGGATGCCATCTAGGTATCTCGCGGGCCCTTTGTGGCTTATTACAATAGAAAACCAATTGTGTCTCATTAGTGGTGATTAAGAGGGTACCTATATGATATCCTTACCTAAGTACCTACCTTATAAAAAAAAATAAACTCAATAACAGAAAATAAAATACCTACCTACCTAAATAAACCTATTTCTGATGATAACTAAACTCAATAAATAAGCAAGATCCCTAAAAACTAATATCTATACGAAAGACTAATCCTACCTAACAGTATTATAAAATAACCTACGGTCACTACGTACACTATCAAATATACTACCTATACTTTAAAAATAAAATCTATACCTACGACTTATAAAAATAAACCTAAATAACTCTAAAAACTAATAGGAATAAAAAGGTCGCACTGAAAAACACGGTTTAGAATTGCAAGTAGCAGTTAAAATAAGAACGAACACTCGCCACTCAACACGTCCGTTCAAATCAAAGTTCAAAAAATGTCCTTATATACGGTAGCGATCCGTGGCGGCCGCGCGCCACGCGTGTGCTGCGAACGGTGCAAGCCAAATTCAACCTTCAGCACTACATTTAGAGCATAACCTTAGTGAACTCCACTGCGGGTGACGTAACCTACGACAAACTTATTATTTGCGGTTGGTACAGTAATCGGGTCTAGGGATCGAACCGCAAAATTAAGTTTGTTTTTTATTGTATATACTTTTCCGGGATAAAAAGTACCCAGTGTGGTGGCCAGGATATTAAAGAATAATAAGTTTCATCGTAATCGAACCGGTAGTTTTTGCGTGATGCCTGAACAAACAGACAGACAGACAGACAAAAATTTTTTTAATCACATTTTTAGGTTCGGTGTCGGTCTAGTAACACCCCCTGCCATTTATTTTTTTGATATTTTCAATGTACAGAATTTTCACTTCTACAGATTTATCATAAGTATAGATTAGATGCATTTTGAATTGTAACGGGTGTAGAGTTTAAAAAGACACTTAACAATGCCGAGACCACTTGTAGTCGCCGTCATTGTAATATTTTTTTTTGTACTGGACCATATTTGGAAACCTTCTGGTTATGGGAGAAATTGAAAGTCAATATTCCTTTTAGTGACGTTTTTTTTTACGACGCACAATGCTTTGCGTACCTATGTTAAATACTCGTAGTTACATTGCGCACTACCGCAAACAGCAAAATTTTCATACTAAAAATAAAAGTCGTTTCCCAGCAATTATTTTTGTGCAAAGTTACTTAGTTTAGGGCAGATTGTTTCAACGCTAGATAATTTTATTCGACGAATAATTTTGAAATTTTGACAGATATATCATACAAAAACTGTAAAACGTCAATTTTATTGCTCGAATAAAAGTTATCTGGCGATGGAAAAATCAGCCCTTAATGTACAAAATGCGTAGTTGACGGCTATGTGATCTTTTTACACTCTGTATATACTATAATCATAAAAAAACTACGTAAAACAATAAAGCATAACTCAACATCGAAATGATAAATAACTAAATTCAACTTATTCAATAGAAACAAAGGTCCAGTTGTTTTGATTTATTCATTTAAACATGTTAAGTCAACTTTGTTCACGAAAACTATCGTGTTGAAAACAGTCTTGTTGGTACAAGACTAACTTATAACACATAAATATGGGTTACCAAAAATATACGCTACGCTGGACATTCCCGTCAATAATTTGGTTCCAACCCTTTAAAACTTATAGTCTCAGCATAGCTATTCACAACCATTCGACAGGTTATCGTATCGAAGAAGAATCAGAATTTCAATTACTTATATGCCTTGCTCCCGACAGCAAATAGCTGCCGGACGAATGGCGGTCGTTTATTTGATTTAAACAGACAAAATTTTTGGGTTTTGGATTTGTGAACAGCCTTTAGAGGTCTCCTTTGACAATATTGATTGATGTTCAATTCTGCACGGAAGCGTTAACGGCTGTGAATCGCTATGCTTGTGTCGTTATCCACTTTATAACAAATTACCTGCTCTTAATAATTTAATAGGAAGCATTACGTTCCGAAGCCAAGCTCGTTAGGCGAGAGATATTTTATTACAGTTTACTAATAATCCGAATCTGAGAACCCTAGGCACGGGTTGAACGGGACACTCTCTAACGCACAGAGGGAATTAGGAAAAAAGTATTAAAATAAGTGTACGATATTAATCCTTTAGCTTGTATCCTAACCCCGCGTCCTATTTAAAAGCGATCGTCGCGCGCTTTCGCGAATTTAGCGTTCATAAGACCCAACCCGCACTAGGCCCACGTGGCGAATTACGATCCACTCCCTCTCATAGAGATGAGGTCAGTGTCCCAGCAGTGGGAACATTCTAGGCTGATTATGCTATGATTATGTTACTTTTTGTTCGGAAAACCGCTCTCTATCGGCGCGACCACACGTTCAAGTTCACCGAACAAAAAGTAACATGAACGCGACGAATGAGTATTCGAGCGACGATCGCTTTTGAATAGGACGCGACCTAAGAGCTCGGATTAGATATCAATTTTGGAATTTCATACACGCTAGTCCCGAGTGGACTGTCCGGTTGTAACTCAGTTATCTGGTGCCCGTACTCTCCGGGCCTGTGATATGGGTGTAATATCGGCAGGCCAGCGGTTAGCCAACTTTGTGCGGATAGAACGAAATCGAATCACGCAGAAGCAATATTCTCGTGTGCTTTGGAGCCGATGCAGTTTGGAAATCTTACATTTTGCAATTACATTTCGGTTATAAGAACGATATTATACGGCATAAGTAAGTTTTGAAAGTTAATTCGTACGCTTGAGAATTGTATGAGAAATATTAATTTAGTTTTTCCTAGTATTTTGTTGAAAGGCATAATTACATTTCTGAAACTATATACTTACTCATGTTTTACAATAAAAATATATTCTATTCTATTCTATTCAAACAATATTCCTAAAATTAGTTACTGTTTCTGTAACTAAGAGATAGGTATTTTATGATTCAGCCGGACACCTGTTAACGTATCTATTTTCGGCACGTTTCTTTTGGGACAGGAAACTGATATTGGAGCGGAAATCAGGACAAAGGGGAAAAGGGTTGGTTGGTTACCAGCTTACAGCAATACGTTCCACTTTATCTTGACAAAAGCTTATTAACCTATTGTGATTGTGTACTTATCAAACAATTCGAATGGGGACAAAAGCATCGATCGGGTAAACAAAGAAGTCATAGAAAACTTTTAAAATCTAAGAAATCCGCAAAATTTTCAACATTTAGAAAGTTTTTCAAGGACCTACAACACAAAAAATATGGCCTCAAATCGACCGTAATAAATGAAACCAACAGCAAAAGAACAATAAATCCCCAAGTTATAAACAAACAGACAAAAGACAGATTTTTATAAAAGCATTACAGATAAAGAAGTTTGACCTAAAACTCAAAAAAAGGAAATAGGTAGCTTCAGCATCGGTAGGCGACCTAATCGTTTTTGTTTAGGACTTACAAACGATATTATAATTTCACAATAGAAAAAAGTTAATTTCTTTTGCACGGGGGCTAATAAATTGTGTGGGGGGGCTGACTGGCTCATTTTTTCGAGATCGGTCGGTGTAGACGCAATCTGGCGAACGTTGCAGAAAGGTTGTATATCAGTCAATGTCCGAGGGCCACTTTAATTGCGTCCTAATTTATTGTCCTATATAACAAAGTAAAGAGAACATAACAAGTATCCTGGCATTTAGGTATTAGAGGGGGAGAGGGGGAGGCGTGATTATGACGATAAAATTAATAATAAGGAGATAATGCCATGACGGTGATATTTAAATGATTTTTTTTTTTAGTATTTATGCAGCAATTCCCTGTGAATATGCTGATATTTATTAAGGGCTTGTAATACCTCAGTTGAAATTCATATTTTGCCCCCACTTCCCCGCGCCATGTATCACTCTAACCCGCTCGCACTGTCAAACTGATTTAGTTAGGGTGAACTAAACTGTTGATGGACGTAGGCTTGGTAATAATTGATTAAATTATGATTATATTATTATGCGAAATCGATGTCTTCTGTATAGAATAAAAAGGAAATATATTGGAAGTTAAATTATTAGTACATTATAAATTAGCTAGCAAATTGTCAATTTATAATGTACTAATAAACAATTTAGCTAATTTACCGAGGTAACCTACGTACAGAGGGGCAATTCTCGTAATTTTAAGAACGCTCAGATCTCAGTCTCAGTCTGCCAAAAATACCTCAAATTTCCATACATTTTTGACAAGTATTTTACATTGATTGTCGCTGAGATGAGATTGCGACTAGATTTTGAACATTTTTAATTATGTACGAGAATTGGCCTTCTGATGTCCAACTAAAAATAGGCGCTTCGGAAATTATCGTCTATCTTGTTAAATACGAACGCGCGATGATGAGATCTAATATAGAGTTGTAACAACTCTCAAATTGCTTGTCAAATAGACATGTACTTCTACAAGTAGGACTTTTGACTCTATCGAGACCTGGTCTGTTTTGGAGACGCTGCATTGAACTAAACATATCCATGTAAAGGGGTGAGAGAAGGGGACGTAATTTCCCCGAAATTGTTCTCTAATATTATTAGAGGATGTATTTAAGACGCTGAACTGGAAAGGACGCGACATCAACATCAACCTGCATGCCAAATTTCAGCCCGATCCCTCCAGTGGTTTAGGCTGTGCGTTGATAGATCACTATGTCAGTCAGTCAGTCAGTCACCTTTGAGTTTTATATATTTAGAAGATACTTTTCCGGCATAAAAATTACCCAATGTGGTGCCCAGGATATTAAAGATTAATTATATCAAGTTTCATCATAATCGAACCGGTAGTTTTTGCGTGATGCTTGAACAAACAGACAGACAGACAAAAATTTTTTTAATCAAATTTTTGGGTTCGGTGTCGGTCTAGTAACACCCCTGCCATTTTTTTGATATTTTCAATGTACAGAATTTTCACTTCTACAGATTTATTATAAGTATAGATATAGATTTTCTAAAATAGTATATAGCGCCACGTTGTATTCGAAATAAAATCAAAATGTGATTCAGATTCAAAAACATGCAACAATTCATTAAAAATTCGATCGATCGATTGCAATCGATTGGGCATCCCTCATCTTTGTCGATACGACATGACGTTTGGCGAAGATGGCGGCGATTAATGTTATTAGTCGCGTAAAATACTTTAAAATGTTCATTTTGTCATGCAGCTAGTTTAGTCCGTGTTACAAAAGTATTTGCAACTAACATACTAAAATAGACAATTAATTATCGCGCATGTCCGATATTTCTTGTGCACAGGGCGACTCTGGACAATGTCCTTTACACACCAAAAATAAAAGTCGATTCCCAGCAATTAGTTTTGTGCAATGTTACTTAGTTTGATGTATGACGGCTATGGGCCTTTTTAACCGACTTCAAAAAAGGAGGAGGTTCTCAATTCGACGGTATGTTTTTTTTTTTTTTATGTGTTTGTTACGTCATTACTCCGTCAATTGTGAACCGATTTTCAAAATTATTTTTTTGTTCGTAAGGAGATACTTCTGAAGTGGTCCCATAGAAATTTCATCAAAAACAGTTCAGTAGTTGGGTTTTTAAACCAAAATTACTGGTAAAAATTACAACTTAAAAGTGAAAAATAAAAACTTTTTTGCAAAAAAAAAAAAACAACCGACTTCCAAAAACGACACTACAAAGTGAAAAATAACTTTAATTTCGGAAGTCGGTGGCAAACAACGAAAATGCGAACCCAACGACACCGACTTCCGAAATTAAAGTTATTTTTCACTTTGTAGTGTCGTTTTTGGAAGTCGGTTGTTTTTTTTTTGTGTGGGAAATCATCAAATGACGTCTCCTGCTCTGGGCGGAGCGGGAGGACTTGTCAGACTTTTACTGACTAAAAACCTCCCCTGTTTCTTTAGTTGGCTATGCCAGGGGCCACAGTATCTCTTTCGAACAACCCGCGGCCCTGGCAGGCATCGGCCCTAGCGGACCCCGTCAGTTAGTGCTGACCTCTCTTTGAGGCGCGTTGTGTTCCACGCCTGCCTCAAAGAGATGTCAGCACTAACTGACGGGGTCACACGCGTGGAACACATCGCGCCGTCGATCCGGGCCTGGTCCTTACCGGGTGGCAAGCTGCCCATTGCTCGCCGCTCGCAAGCCCGCGCCTGCGGTGTCCGGGATTCGATTGTTGACTCCCGACGTCCAGGGCATCTCCTGCGGCGACTAGGGGCGTGTGAGCGCAGAGATTGCCTCTCCCTCATCCGCGCCGCTTCCTCCTTTGCGAACATTATTGCTTCGCAGAAGGAGGTGACGGCTTCCCATGCACTCACGCTCCGTATCATAGCCTGGACCCGGGCCGGAAGCGAGAGATTGCCGCCACGAGGACGCGGCGGTGACTCCGCCTAAGCTGGGCAGACCTCCACCGTATGCTCCCACCGTGTCCTCCAGGCGATCCACACAGTGGTGACACCCTGGCGTTTCCTCCCGCCTTATCCTGAACAGGAACCGCCCGAAACAAACGTGTCCGGTGAGGACCTGCGTCAGGCTGAAGGTGAGGGTACCGTGGCGCCTCTCCAGCCACTCCTCAAAGAGGGGACTTATCGCAGCAATTGTGGCGTGCCCAGCACTGGGTTGCGACAATCGCACTCTCTATGTCGCCATTAGATCCCGCCGGAGCTCTGTCCGCTGTATCGTGATTTCTCAAAAATCCTTTCAAAAATCCACCTGTATTTAGACATTTGTGGTAATTGAAATATATTTCCATTACCACAAACCTATGTTGATCGAGAAAAACAGGTTTTGCTGAGACTTGGTTGTTTTGGTTTTGGTTTTTTTTTTTTTGTATTTGTAATGATATGTACGTGATTACTAGTTTATTTATTTATTTATAAGTATGTATTAGGTATGTTGAAACTGTGTGTACTCCCCGTCACTTTTCCCTAAAGGTTCATTAGAAAACCAGCGTCAGACAGCATCTGTCTGGCATTAATGCTGAAATGAACCTTTTTGGCGCAGCCGTGAGGCACACACTATTGTTGTCTGAAACATTATTTTTTATTTTATTAATTTTGTATTTTGTGTTTCACGAACTATGTCCAAATAAACTTTTTTCTTTCTTTCTATCTCAAATAAAATTATTTATAAAAAAAAGTTTTGCTGAATATATTGAAAACACCATAAAAATTTGGGAACTAAATCTAAAATAGGTACGCTTACCTCCCTAAATTTTTGACAATATTTTGACATTGACGTGAGATTACGATTTTGAACCATTTCAAAGATGATTTTATAAATTAAAACTACAAAATTTGGATAAAATAAAAATACGGGTGCCTTATTTTTACATCTAAATTTAATTTTACATTATCATATAATTTCTTAAGAACATAAAACGTTGCCAATCGGGCCTTTTGAGCGCAAGCGAAGTGACACGAGTTCCCCGTCCGATAGCCGAAGCGGTACTGACAAGTACTGAATCGGGGTCCTGTCGGGGGCCGGGCGGCAGAGCGGTTCAAGGTGTGAGTGGTTAAAAAGCTTGATATTTCCAATCTCATCTTTTTACGTTAAATGTAACGATTAAAAAATAAAAACGAACAGATGACACCTGCTTTATGCATGGATCGATTAGCCTGCAAAGTTTCATGACCTAATTTGAACATTTTCATTGATAATTCTTCTTTTATTGTACGGTTTAGAGGTAACTTTGAGATTTATTTGTATCGAGAAAATTGTATGCAATCGTGTTTTCGAAACAGACGACACCTCGCAGCAGTCCTCGTCTTTATTGTATATTAATTTCAAAGAGAATACTGCAGTATTGTTAAAACTAGAGCCGTTAATGCTAAGACAATTTTCGCAATCTGAGGTATTACAGGCCCTTAAAGCTCGCTCTTATTGTTGTTCGTTTTGTTTTTGTTTGGCTACAGCAGTCTCCCGTTAGGCTCTTTGTACACGGCATGGTTTCTTTGCGGTGCGGTGTATAAACCGCACCGAAGAAAAACGTGTCCTGTCATCAAGCTTCCATAGTGATCCATACAACACTGACGACCGTGCCTACACACGGCCTATAAACCGCGACGTAGAAAGAACGTGTCTGTCATGAAGCTTCCATAGTGATCCATATAACACTGACGACCGTGCCTACACACGGCGAATAAACCGTACCCAGATTTCACGACAAGAAAAACGTGTGTGTACAAAGGGCCTTAGGGTCGTTAACTCGTGAACTATAGAGTTGAACAATGAGCAAAAGTACCTATTCACAGATATTTCTTATTGTTCTACCGACAAAAACATAATATCTACATCGATAGCAACATCCTGGCATTGAGAGATTCTTTCAGGAATTATTACGATATATCAGGTGGCAGGGACATCGACGCGCAAACTGTAACCATGAATTCAGTACATGGTTCTAGGGTAGAAATTTTTCGTCGGATATAAAAAAAAACTGTTGTTTCATAAATAAGTGCAATGCCTATACGCGGTCAAAATGTATAAGAAAAAAAGAAGAAAAGAAAACGCATTCCAGCATGCATGTTTGTTTTGCATGTCCAGTATTTTTTTTTTTAAATAACGGTCGTAAAGTTTTTACGCTGGGGCGTTCCGAATCATGTTATGAATCCATGGAAACAGATTGCGCGTCGATTCTGTAAAGAATATTTACATATTTTACAAATGGTTTTAGATACTTACATGTGCTTTCCTCTCTTCACTGTCATCTTGTATTGCGAGAGAAAATTACCTGTTCACAGCCACATTTCCCGATAACTTCATGAGAATTACTTTGAACATATCTTCCAACTATAAACATCAAATTAATTGCTATCGCTGAGCTACGAACATTGATCTACTATAAGTTACTCGTATAACAAGACACATGGTACAACAACCAACAACTATTAAAGTGCTTGCTATAAACTTATTACATCAAGATAGATTTAATTTTGCCAATTAATGATTAATATACACGGTTTATTTTCAAAGACCAGCCAAATTTAAGGGTGTGGTACAGACCATCAAACGGAACAATTTTCTCCATGGGACCAATATCGTAATCGCGAAAAATTTATCAACTGTGCCATAGAAATTTCAATACCTACTCGACCTAAACGTATGGGACGGCTGAATTTTTCATTCGCGTAATGATTCAATGCGTTCATCGTAATGACTAATGATGAAGTAAAAAAACCGGCCAAGTGCGAGTTGGACTCGCGCACGAAGGGTTCCGTACCATTATCTATAAAAATCATGTCTGTAGTATGAGGGACTCCCATACAACAGCCCAACCCTTAAATATTTATTTTATTTTGTTTTTAGTATTTGTTGTTATAGCGGCAACAGAAATACATAATATGTGAAAATTTCAACTGTCTAGCTATTGCGGTTCTTGAGATACAGCCTGGTGACAGACAGACGAACGGACAGACAGCGAAGTCGTAGTAATAGGGTCCCGATTTTACCCTTTCGGTACGGAACCCTAAAAAATGGAGAAAATTATTCAGTCTGATGGTCTGTACCAAACCCTTAAATTTGGCTGGTCTCTAAAAAATAAGCCTGTAGTGTTTTTTCTAACTTTAGTCACACACACACTAACACTAATTCCTAACTTTAGTCTGTTAGTTCCATAAAAATAATATTATTTTGGAGCCTAAAAAATTCTGCTAACGGTTAACAACCGACTGCATGATAGATAAGGATGAAAAAAGACGCCTAAAGTCAATTTAGCAAAAGCGCTTGTTTGTGTTGTTATAAAATTCTAATTTTAACCAACAAAAGTCTATGGCAAGACCACCATAGAGTCTGCGTATAACTTTTTTCTTACAGTTGTTGTAAAGCAAAGGTAACAAACACGAAGGCCAAATCTCGTACAAAAAAAAAAAACTGCGAATTCAAATCGCAATCTGAAGTTCATTTCCCGTAATTAAAAACGTTCAAAATCTAGTCGCAATCTCATCTCAGCGACAATCGATGTCAAAAACTTGTCAAAAAGTAGGACAATCAGAGTTTTTCTTGCCAGATTGAGACTGAGATTAGAACGTTCTTTAAAATACGGGAATTGCCCTTCAGTTCAAGTTCAGCCTACTGCTCTTGACACTGCTCCAATAGGAACAGTTTAATGTTATAATAATAACTGCGTGTGTAAGAATAGTACTCATAGATACCAACATCCATCTGGCTTAGTTCGGCTTATACGCATCACCGCTTTTAGCACTAACACCTCATTAATCTTCCCTTCACATCTGTTTACACAATCTTCATAGCCCAACCATTTCACACAATTTATTTAATAGGATTTCAGCCTATTGAAATACGCAAAAATAGATTCCTTAAACAATGATTACACAGTACCTACATACCCTTCTCGCTAATTCTATTTCTGAATCCCCGAGATCTATTATGACAAAAGGTTGAGGTTTCCATGGCGTTTTATTGCGGTCGTTCACATTACATTCGTTTACGGTGATGTAAATTTAGCGCAATGGACTGCGAAATAAAGCCGGAAACTTTTGTACTTTTATTGGTATTAAAACTGGCTACTGAGCGATTTATCAGTACCGGGTTACATTAGAACGGTAAAGTTTTTGGGTCATGTGTGTTCAAGAGATGACTGGTCATTCATCTAGCTGGAGATAGATTCTCAGCCTTTATCTACTAATGGAACAGCTGTACCTATTAATGGTTACAAGGCTTCGGGAGATGCGACCATCGGTCGTTAGATCACGGCTATTAACGGACAGCTAATCGTTCTATGAAATTAATACTTTAAAAGGTACTTCAGGTATAAAAGCAATTTGCATTCGATTAGCCAAAGTGAGATTTTATGTCTCGGAATTATGTCAGAATAGTATTTTGGCCAGATGCCGCCAACTTCTTTTCATATTCAAACTCTGGGTAGAATTATTTTATTTCCTCATCTTCCAGACGTTGCCGTTTGTTTCCGCATTTCAGATTAGTATTTAATTCTCTGGGTTGCCTCAAAACGTAGCGTCCTAACAAGTGTGTGCTCATTTAAACTCAATTCAGTTCTTACAATGTAGCACCCGAAACCAAAACTGCTATAAATTTTATTTTTTACTTTAAATTTATTCTACGAAGCCAATAAATCCATTTAAACTAAATCCCAAATAAAACAGCGAGTCGTTTTTCAATAGTTTTTTTTTTGTAAATAAAGCGAAGTAAATAACAGTTAGGCTGGGATAACGTTAAAAGCTGGAGATTAATAGCCGTGAGAGGCCGTGTACCAACATTGTTTAGTGCAATAAGGTTGTATTTGGTTTGAAGGACTTGTAGAAAACATAGACGTGGGTCTGTCGCAAAGATTTAATTTCAACTAACTCGACAAATCATATATATAAGTGGACTGTATGTGTGATCATCTACATATCGATAGCTATCTATAGATACTAACGTAACATTCATTAGTTTGTAAGCACATGCTTAAACAAACATTGACGAAGCATTTCGCGAGTATGAATTGTAGATTACATTTCGTACAATTAAAACCTTCGGAATCCACAAATCAAGTAAGATGTCACGAACGGGCTCTGCGGAGCTCTCGCCGCGACCTCTAGCGGAGAACGAGTATTTTCTATTTCAATGTTATTTCAGTTCGTATCTAACGGAGTTCATACTTGTGTGTTGAAGGATTTGCACGATCTCTGTTGATAAATGCTCCGTCTAATTAGAACCTCTTGGCTCTACTTACTTTGTGCTTAAAGGAATAAGCAGTGATTACAAAGACGCCTGCACTTCACACGCACTTTAACTCGTAAATGTGCACATACTTAACGACTAGGTACAGCTCTGAAGTTAACGCCGACTCTAAAGAAATGCAAGTTAATGACGTATTGTATATTAGATACATTGTTTGCTTTTACTGGCAATGCTTGTTAATTACCTAAGTAGTTAAAACTTACAACTTGATGAGTTTGCATACAGCATATACATTTTGTATAAAATTCTTACAATGTCGTTCGTGTTCAAAAAATCGGTACAGAATTTGACCTGCAAGCCATTAACACTTACTTACCTAATAAAGGAGAGGGCTAGATATGCTTGGAGTTTCCTTAGGTGGTCGAATCAGAAATGAAGAGATCCGCAAGAGAACCAAGGTAACCGACATAGTATTATCAAACTAAAGTGGCAGTGGGCTCGCAGAACAGATGGGCCAAAAGGTCCTGGAGTGGCGACCGCGTACCGTTTCCGGTACGTGGTCACCACTCCAGAACCCTTGTGGGAGGTCTGCACTTTGTGGATTGTCATCGGTCCTGCACCTTCCTCTTGCGCCTTCGGGGCTTCTCGCATCCAGCGAATTCCAGCGAGGGCGCAGGAATCCGCTGTAAGCGAGAAGCACAGAACTGGTTAATGTGGCGGTGCTTGGCTTGTGTCAAGCAGTATATGTCTTTTGGCTGAAATGTCTTACTTAATAAAGAATCACAATTCATTAGTGCAAGAATCTGTGACAGTCTACTCCCTCCCTTAACACTCGTATTGTTGAAAATGATAGGAAACGACTGAGCTTGTTATTTCTATTAATTAAGCATTGGTTTCGGTAAGATTGGAAACGCCTTCTCTTTAGGTATAATGAGTGTAACAATGTAAAGGTTTTGGATCACATCAAACAATGTTGCGCAATTAATAACTTGTCTAACAAGGTCTGCTACCAAATTAATTATTTCTGAATAATTCTATCGCTACGATTCTTAGTATTGTAATTCAAAGTATTCTCAGACTACTGAAGGTCTGACTGTTAATTAAAACAAGTCTGCTGGGTAATTGCGTAACACACTAACAGTAGCAAGAGAATGAATGTTATTACGTTCATTTATTTATTTTACTATTTATGTACACACATATACATATAAACAGATAAGAAAAACACAACAGAAAAAATTGGTACAGAGGTGATGCTTATTTCACAAAAAATCTCTTCCAGCACACCCGAGACAGGACAATAGATACAGAGATGTAGACAGCGTGTGAAATAGTAAAGGAGACAAAAAAATAATACATACAATGAAAAACAATTCACTTAAAAAACCGACCCCAACATAGTTGGGAAAAGGCTAGGCAGATGATGATGATATATAAACAGATAAGAAAAACAGAACAGAAAAAATTGGTACAGAGGTGATGCTTATTTCACAAAAAATCTCTTCCAGCACACCCGAGACAGGACAATAGATACAGAGATGTAGACAGCGTGTGAAATAGTAAAGGAGACAAAAAAATAATACATACAATGAAAAACAATTCACTTAAAAAACCGACCCCAACATAGTTGGGAAAAGGCTAGGCAGATGATGATGATATATAAACAGATAAGAAAAACAGAACAGAAAAAATTGGTACAGAGGTGATGCTTATTTCACAAAAAATCTCTTCCAGCACACCCGAGACAGGACAATAGATACAGAGATGTAGACAGCGTGTGAAATAGTAAAGGAGACAAAAAAATAATACATACAATGAAAAACAATTCACTTAAAAAACCGACCCCAACATAGTTGGGAAAAGGCTAGGCAGATGATGATGATATATAAACAGATAAGAAAAACAGAACAGAAAAAATTGGTACAGAGGTGATGCTTATTTCACAAAAAATCTCTTCCAGCACACCCGAGACAGGACAATAGATACAGAGATGTAGACAGCGTGTGAAATAGTAAAGGAGACAAAAAAATAATACATACAATGAAAAACAATTCACTTAAAAAACCGACCCCAACATAGTTGGGAAAAGGCTAGGCAGATGATGATGATATATAAACAGATAAGAAAAACAGAACAGAAAAAATTGGTACAGAGGTGATGCTTATTTCACAAAAAATCTCTTCCAGCACACCCGAGACAGGACAATAGATACAGAGATGTAGACAGCGTGTGAAATAGTAAAGGAGACAAAAAAATAATACATACAATGAAAAACAATTCACTTAAAAAACCGACCCCAACATAGTTGGGAAAAGGCTAGGCAGATGATGATGATATATAAACAGATAAGAAAAACAGAACAGAAAAAATTGGTACAGAGGTGATGCTTATTTCACAAAAAATCTCTTCCAGCACACCCGAGACAGGACAATACATACAGAGATGTAGACAGCGTGTGAAATAGTAAAGGAGACAAAAAAATAATACATACAATGAAAAACAATTCACTTAAAAAACTAAACAAAAATGACGAGAATATACTAACATACATACAAATAAACATACATACATACTTCTAAAATAAATATCACTAGAATGATAATAATTATATCATACTCAAAATAATAAATACATACACAACTATGATGAAGTGGACAGATCGTGTTCTTTTACTCTTCTTTTAAAAACTGCAACAGTTGCGTTATTTACGTTGTTGAGCAGACAAATTTTTCGTACATATGAAGCAATGGATTAGCAATGTCCTTCAAAATGATTCAGATTGTGATTTCAGATTGTACAGACGCCAGCAGGTCAAGCTACCCGAAACTGTCAAATTTTCCCAATCAACCTTGAACCTTAATGCTTTAGTGATAAAGTTGAAAATCTATTAAATACCTTTGACAGATTGTAGTAGCTTGATGTGCTGGCGTCTGTACGTTCAGGATATTTCTCAGTAGCAGGTCGGAGTCTGGATTTGAACCCGGTTGATGGCAATAAGCTGTTACATGAGACTTAAACATAACGGGCGAAATGCGCGTGCACCTCTGCCTAATCCTTCTGGGAACAGGCGTGATGTTATGTTGTTTGGACTATTACAAAACATTGCTTAGTTATCGGTATTCCCGACGTGATCACCGATCTCTAAGAAAATGTATGACGTTATAATTACCACACAGGAAAACGCGGTGCCGCTCACTCACAGATCGTAATGAGAAAAATATATTCCATCAAAATGTTTGTTTGAGGAATAGGCAATATGTTGTTTTTTAAGTAGATTGGGTCGGCTGGATCTCCTGATAAAGTTATAATCATAAATTACCTGCCGAAATTTAACTTTATCGAACGTTTAATAGGGGCTGATTTTTCCATCGGAAAGGGAGCAAGAAAAATTGACGTTTGACAGTTTTTGTATGAAATAACTGTCAAAATTTATTCTTCAAATAAAGTTATCACATGATTGAAAAATCAGAACCAAATTGAGTAAATGTTATATCGAGGTTACGAATGTGATTATCAAGCTTCACTTTAGTATCACAGGAATAGAAAATTTGAAGACTAGTTATTGAAGCTGAAATGGAAATGATGTTTATTGTAATAAACGTTATTCTCATGTCAGCTTAGATATAAGAAATTCTGAGAACTTGTTAGAACTTATTGCTCCAAGTATTCTCGTCCAGTGATTTTCCCACTGTAGGCCAAAATTAGGTACTCTATTATTACAGAAACCGAACGCTTATTTGGGCATCAAACTTGTTCACTTCGTGTTGGCTGTTTCATTAATGTTTTCTGTCACAATATTTAATGATAGATCGCCCGATGACTTGTGCTGCTGGAAGGTCTTCCGGTAGGACGTGCTTTGTGCTATATACCATTACGGTACTGTGACCGAAAAAAGTTACGTCCTTCCGGAAGTACTTAAAATCGTGCTGGCAGGACGCCGGGCATATTTATCATTAATTCCCTAATAAAAAACCGGCCAAGTGCGAGTCGAACTCGCCCATGAAGGGTTCCGTTACGTTACGATTTATGACGTATTAAAAAAAAACTACTCACTAGATCTCGTTCAAACCAATTTTCGGTGGAAGTTTATATGGTAATGTACATCATATATTTTTTTTAGTTTTATCATTCTCTTATTTTAGAAGTTACAGGGGGGGGGGGGGGGGGGACATATTTTACCACTTTGGAAGTGTCTCTCGCGCAAACTATTCAGTTTAGAAAAAAATGATATTAGAAACCTCAATATCATTTTTGAAGACCTATCCATAGATACCCCACACGTAAGAGTTTGAAGAAAAAAAATGCGGTTCACAGAATACATCTACTTACCAAGTTTCAACAGTATAGCTCTTATAGTTTCGGAAAAAAGCGGCTGTGACATACGGACGGACAGACAGACAGACAGACATGACGAATCCATAAGGGTTCCGTTGCCATTTGGCTACGGAACCCTAAAAACCGGACAAGTGCGAGTTGCACTCACACCATCAGAGTTCCGTCTCAATGCTGTGGCCAGGCTGCCCGCGGTTTCATGCATAAGACATGGCCTATAAATTTCCAATTCCGAATTGAAGGACAAACTTTGCTTCGTAGTTGACAAAATATTCTCCCATACATAAATATGCGTCAAAGTCAATTATATTTGAAAATATAAATTTGTAATCGAATATTTTTGGAATGTGATATACCTGCAAATGAACAATTTTCGGATTTTTCCTGTACTTGTGGTGTAAGAACTTGCTTCTTGCCAAATTTCATGTTGCATTAAGGTTCAAGGTTGATTGGGAAAATTTTACAGTTTCAGGTACCTGCTGGCGTCTGTACCATGTTCCCACTCCAATAATGTCTGAAAAGGGGTTTAGGAAACTAGAACCTATTTTTAATTCCTTTTTGTTCTAAGATTTAGAGTTAGTTATTGTTATTCGAGTAATGGTATCTTTATATTTGTGCCTGTATCAGTTCTAATTCTATGTATTATTATTTTATATCTGTAAGGAAAGTCCTGCGTCTGGTGCCATGGACCATCACGAGACACTACTCGCTAAACAAAAACTTACACACAATAGGTATAACGGATAGTCCCCTGTGCAGGGCCTGCATGGAGGCTGAGGAAACCGTTGCACATGTGCTCTTTGAGTGCACAGGCGTCACCCAGATTAGGTCAGAAACCCTCGGGACACCCAGATCTTACACACATGTTCTCAACAGGCCAGGTGACTTAATCAACTTCTGATGGACTGGTTGGGATAAACAGCGATGGCCGCCATGGCCCACGCACAATGGTCCACTTGAAAAGTGGGGAAACCAAACCCATAACATAGTACACATCTATAATTTAATGGTGTACGTAATAAACAGTATTCTATTATATTCTAAATTAATCCCTGTCTCTCTTTTAGGTTTCTTTTACTAAAGTATTTTAGGTATCCACAGTTTTGTTTGAGTTTCCGAGTTCATTCTGAAGTTTGATCAAATTGTAATAAGGTTTTCACTGCACGCGTATTATTTCTTAGTTAGGTACTTATTGCATCACATTTAAAGCGATGGATGTTATTCAGCTTCAGTCATACAACTAACTATCAACTACCTACCGGCTCACTTTTTTGCCGACTGGACCAAAAAAGGGTAAGGGTAAAAGGTGAACGGAATAGAAGCTCTGGCACAGAAAATGTCTTTTTTTCACAAAAAAATATGATTCGGATTTGGATGAAATTTGGCACACAGATAGTTTATAACCAGGATTAACACATAGAATACTTTTTATCCCAATATTCCCACGGGATCGAAACCTATGCGGGTGAAACCGCGGGGCTTAGATAGTAAAATAATAAATCTTTTGATTGAAGCCGGCCGATGGCTTCAATCAAAGGATTAAATGTCGCTACGAAGTCTTTAAAAAGAATAGATTTATTTGCTTTAAAACATGGTACATTAAGGTCTTATAAATACAATTATGATCTTACATGTTTCGCCAAGGACTGGTATACAAATATTTAAACACGTTACATGTAAAAAATTAAAAAGGATACATTATTCCAACATGTCTAATAACTTTAGTGAATTCTTAACAATAATAAGTATTTACAAAAAGTAGGTAATAATTATAATGAAAATTAGTAACCATATTTATCTCTTACTTTTTTATAATCTCCTTTAAGTTTATTTTTTATACTATTTGACAATTAATTAATGTTTTTGTGGAAAAAAAGGGATTTCTGTGTCCATAGGCTTCTACTCCGTTCGCCTTTTATACCCTGTTTTTGTCCAGACGGTAAAAAAGGTATGAGTTATATACCGGTTGACTTTTTTTACCGTCCTTAGATTTTATTTACAGGTGAGTATCCTTATGGCCGTTTAATGAAATTAAACAATCCATTACATCTCCTTAAGCCAGTTACTTATCTGCTCCTTAAAACAACATTTACAAAATTAAGAGGAGAGTTTCCTCAAAGCATCGGAGCTTATCTCGACTAATTAACTCGTCACAAGAAACACCTGCCTTAAACGAATTAGTGCCTGCATGTATAATCTTATTAAACTGAAGTTTGTAGGGTGTAATATTATACGTATATCTCTATCCATACTTTCATGCTAATATAATACATTCAAAAGTAACTTTGTCTGTATGTTAACCTTTCACGCCTAAACCACTGAACGGCTTTTGATAAAATTTGGCAAGGAGATATTTGGCATCCTAGGGAAGGACATAGGCTATATGACATAGATATCCACGTGAGCAAAACCGCGGGCAAAAGCTAGTTTGTATATAATGAGGAAATCGTTAGCCGGCCCCGTCCCCTCTAGCTGAGACATAGTTGTCAAACTATTCGTGGGCACGTTCTATACGTCTTTCAATGACACTTGGGTTATACAATGATATAATTTTAATGGTCACACACTGTGGTGTTACGTGATAGTGATGTTGGAGATACTCGATAATGACATTGTTTGTTTTGGCAACGTTTTGACTCAACTTGTACCTACAAGTTAAGCTAAAAGCATGTCAAAACTTTGACTATGACTTATTATCTAAGTCCTTGAAGAACCTCACTATTCCACTTCAAGGGCTAAAGGATGATTTCCACCAAACGGCTCGCATCGCATCTATATAATATGTCTGTTCGCGTAGCTTAGCCTCTAAGTATTTATACCCGCATTTAATAAAAAAAAATCGAGAGGAAAAATGCGAACAGTTCGCCAAACGCCGCCGGCGCTGCCAGTTTAATCATAAATTCTAAACATGTGTAGCAGTCTAAGAACTTGTCCGAACGAGGCGTTTACGTGCGTCCGCATATCAAAGGCAACAGCTGTACCTAAGGGTGAAACAAAGATTTGCGAAGAAAGCTGTCTTACATTCTGGATTGCTGATACAACAAGAAGTTACCATATAAAATCAATTATCCCGAGGTAAAACATTATTACAAACTTTCACTTTGTGACACACTGAACCAAAATGAAATAGCAAAATCTTCTTAAATCTCGACGATGTATTTTTTCGTGCGGGAGGCAGTTGAGGCAGTAAGGCAGCGGTGACCGCACAAGTTTTGAATGCTTTCATTCAAAGTTGCGGCGCTGTTCGCCTCGGCTTTGAATGGCGGGTGCCACAGTTTGTCTCAACAACTTCGACGATTTAACTCGCCTCTGTCCGTCCCACTGTTCCAGGCTTATTCACAGTTTGATAGCTTAAAAATTATCCAGTATTCTCTCTGATTGCGTTCTTTATTTTTTAATTTAGTTTAAATTGCTTTCTCTATCTCCGTCTGCTTCCGAACGTTTAATTTTGCTTGTAAAAGTTGCAAGCTCTTAAATATAATACAGGGTAAGTCTTTGAGATCGGACAGTATCCCATCGCAGGATTTGAGTTTTATATTTCTATTGTTTGGCTTAGTTTCACTTAAGTTGCTTAAAAAGCATGAAAAAGAAACAAGTCTAGTTAAAAATAAGGCCCCACCATGCCTTCTTTGACCACTTCTCCCTATTTCTCATAAAGTTCCACAAGTTTATGCTCTATTTTAGTCGTTGAATGGAATGAGATTATTATCAATAAGTGTAGTCGTTCCTATCTGCATCTGATCCGGAGCGTTCAGCCGTGAAGGCGTAACGAGGGCCTTGGCGTCGACATCATGCCCGACTCGCGATCTTATAGAAATATCTCAGATACCTCTCATAGCGTATCGGTGAATACATAAATATGTGGGAGCGGAGTGAGATATCCAATTATCGCATTTATGGGAAGGTCTTAGTTGTGAAGTGTTAAAATTATTGATCTAACAAGATATCTTTGTAATTTATATCTTGTTAGATCAATAATAGTAGAAATACCTAGTCTTATTTATATTATCATCATCATCAGTTCAGCCGAAAGAAGTCCACAGCTAGACATAGGTATAAACCCCAAGCACTGCCAGTTCGACTGGCTCATATTTACATTTCTGGAGAAATTAGACCTACGTAGTTTCACTATGTCCAGAAAATCTTACAAGTATTTTATCCTAGCAATGACGAATAAAATACTTGTAAAATTTGTATTTTCCGGACAGAAATGGAAATATGAATGAATACCGAAATGCTGCAAAGCAAAATGACCGTTCATCGCTTTACCAATTTATCAACAATTCTAACTAAACTCGGCTACATTAGGTGTTTGGTAAACTTTTGTCATAAACTCGATACTTTTTGCAATCAACCCAGAAAGTTAAATGAATGGCTGCGCACTGTACCACTTTTTCATTCCAACGTAAGTACAAGCCGGCAATTCATGCCAATGTACAGGCTGCCAATGACTTCGTAGACTGAATGCGTAAAAATAATGTGACTGCCATAGCCATTCAGTTTCTGTACTTAAAAACGTATTGAGAGAGCTTTTGGAAACGTATTCGGTGGAAAATATTTGATCTGCAAATAGCCTGGATTTGCAAAGCTATGAATAAGCCAGATGGATTGGCTGGATGGTGGAATGGATGGAACGTAGGAAAGGTTTTGAAACCTACAACCAGGTTTTCTAATTGCGTAACACACTTTCAATCACAATCCAAGGGTTTTTTAAACGAAACTCCTAATCCATTGCATCATAGGTTTGGAAAGTTGGTCTGCTCAACAATGTAAATACCGCAATGAACGTGGTTGAATAGTCAAAATGAAAGACATTGCGGTCAATAGTCATTTTATTTGTCTTACGCAATTACCCCACGGGTCCTTACACTCTATAGGCTATCAGAACGTAACAAAATTTCAAATCAAAGTCACATTTATGTGCGATCACGTTATAGCTTTTGTCATAGTCCTCGTAACAAACTGGTATAACGATAAGAAAAAAGGAGACAATAGGCATTAAGGCCTAAACGTGTAGTAGGTAATAACATAAGACCATAAACCCAATAATAAAGACACGGTCTTTATCACAATAACGATATAAGAAACGCCATAACACCAGAAAATATCTTGGACTCCATTCAAAGTCGAAATGTGAAAGGGTCCGAAGATATGAGTTTCTTGGATGCCGTAAAAGGGTAACGGACGAGAAATGCCTTCAATCCGATATCTGAAATAAATAAACAACGAATTATATGGAGGAGCTGTCTCACAGATTTGTAAGAAATGGGAATATGAGAAAAATAACACTATATTAGAAATTGAAAATTTTATAGAAATAACATATCATCACGCCTGTATTTCCCGAAGGGTTAGGCAGAGATGCGCTTATAGTTCACCCACATTTCTCTAGTTATGTTTAAGTCCCATGTAACACGAGGCGACCGTATTGCCATCAACCGGGAACAAATCTAAACTCCGGACTCCCATTGAGAAATTCCAGATGGAAAAACTCAATTTCACTTTGCCCGACCTAGGAATAGAACCCAGGACGAACTTACAGTAGCGATCACCACCACTAGATCAACGAGGCTGTTTAAATAATAATATAATAAACATAAGCTGATTTTTATCATTATTACATCATTATTTTGTGGTATCAGTACTTGTATCGCCAAATTATTAAACAATAAACCGTTTTTAATTGCTGATTATGAAGTACTTTCCCATTAAATCTCCAATTAAAATTGGTGTAAGCTTCGAGAGTAGATAAGCGATAATACCTACATAGATTAATTATTGCTACATTCTCATAATCTAAACAATGTAGGTATTATAAAATCTATAGGGACCACCCTTATTGTGTCGTGGATAGATGGCGCCGCAGTACAGCGGACAGCGCCATCTAACAATTTGATGGGTAAACGAATAATCATGTGATCGGAAACGCAAGTGAGCTCTATCGCTTGGACGACGTCGGTGGAGGGGATGCAGCGAGGACGAGGACTGGCGGAGAGACAGATTGTTGCGACAGTCTACAGCAAGGAACATATTTACTCTAGGGAGTCTACAGGTAGGTATATATATGTTCTGTAGTCTACAGTCGACTGTCGAGCTCGGACAGTTTTGGCAAATCTCAGTTTATAAGTGTATAGTCTATGCTCAGTACCGTACACACGTGTTTGTTTCCGACGCACGTGTCTGTCGAAGTTACTTTATATTAAAATTATCGTTTCGTTCGAGTACCCAATACAGTGCCCACACCTACCTAAACTATGTCGGATCGTGAAGAAGACCCGATGTTTTGCATCTCGGTCACCCAGTGCATATATAATATGTAACAGCCTACTAATATTATAAACGTAATGTTTGTTACTCTTTCACGTAAAAACTCCTGAACGGATTTGGATGAAATTTGGCACATAGATTTATAACCAGGATTAACATAATTATAGGATACTTTTTATCCCGATACTCCCACGGGATCTAAACTTATGCGGGTGAAACCGCGGGGCGCAGCTAGTAAATTATACACGCGAAAGTTTGTGAGGATGGATGGATGGATGGATGTTTGTTACTCTTTCACACAAAAACTACTGAACGGATTTAGATGAAATTTGGCACACAGATAGTTTCTATCCAGAATTAACACATAGGATACTTTTTATCTCGATATTCCCACGGGATCTAAACTTATGCGGGTGAAGCCGCTGGGCGCTGCTAGTGTAACATAATTAACGAAAGACCTCATACACCCGAATTGAATTAAAAGCATAACCATGGGTGGCATGGGTCGTTCTTTGGCCAAAGAATTTTCATTCAACGTGGCAATGCTGCCCGTCTTCTAGGCACGTTTCCGGATGACAGCGATGCGAACGAGTACTTCGACGACTAAATATCCTTTTGCTTTTGTATTTATTTATAATTATATGCAGTTAGTTAGTCTTTTAATTTAGAACCTATTGTAAATAGTTAGTTAAGAGATTATGAAAATTGAAGCATAATAAAATGATATTTTTAAAGCTTTAGGAATTTAAAACATCGTAAGAACTGTGTGTGACAACCGTTTGAAGATGATAGAAAAATAATGATGTTTTAAATACATAATTGTTATATTTAGCTCGATGAATTTGGTATGCATGTGGTCCTTAAACTGTGGGGCTTGTGGCTAAGCAATAACAGCCGCGCGGGACGATCGATCAGGTTACGCTACGCTTGCCGCGGTTGGTCCGTGGATGGGTGCCTATCTTTACATATCAAGACCCCTCCGTGCCTCCGTGATAGCACGTTAAGCCGTTGTTCCCGGCTGTCAATCGTAGATCTTTGGCAGTCGTTACGGGATGTCAGAAGCCCGAAAGTCTGACAATCAGCCTTACCAAGGGGTATCGTATTACAATGGGGGGTTAAAATGGAAGGCGATCCCAACATAGCTGGGAAAAGGCTAGGCAGATGATGATGTGGTCTTTCAACGAAGACTATCGTTGTTTTACTCGTAGAAAACGTAATTTTACATTCTCACAAAGAACGGCACTTTCTGAAATACAACAGCTTTAAACTTCAAGTTTCGCAAAGGAAACGCCAAGATAAGGCAACCCACGACAGTGACAGTCTGTAATAAAACATTACCATACTTTCGGGTTTGTTGTAGTGGGTAAAAACATGTTACACATGCAGTAAACAGTTCTTTGAAGTAAAATGATTCATGTGTCTTGTAGCGGTGTATTTGTGGCTGTTCTCCTATATGGTCAAGGGCCGATTTACCAAAGTCAGATATCTGTGGAATAAAATTGACGTCTGATAGTTTTAGTATGAAAAAATAGTCAAAAATTCAAAATTTATTCTCAGTAGGTATATGACTTATTCTACGTATAAATGTTTGGTGAACTTTGCCCTAAATAGTATTTTTATCTCTCGAAGCGACGCGCGTTTTACTTGTGTTTACAATTTTACAGTAGGTACGTCATATTTTCTTTATTCGCCGTTTGACCTTGGTTTTCCCTATGTCACCATCTTGCTCCTGCCCTCATCCTAACTTATTTGGTGTCGGTTCAGCATTCCTTCTTATTTCAATACATCGATTAGCTGCAGACATCTACTTACAGAAATGAGCGTTATTTCTTTTCATTTCATCATTATTTAATTTTATTTCGTCATCTCCGTTTTCCCCATTAACCCAATCACCGCAAGCCTACACGTTGATTAAGCATTTATGGAAAACTAAAAACTCCAGTATACCTCACGAGATAGCGTCGTATTCAGAATATATTAGATATACAGGTTGGAAGGGGCATCGACCCGCAAACTGTAACAATGATTCTAAATCCCCCTAAATAATAGAAATTATTTCGTGGGTTATCAAAAAAAAAACAAAACAGGTGCTTCATAGAAAAATGCAATATCTATGAGGTCAAAATGTATGGAACAGGTAATTTTTTTTACAGGTTTAGAATCACGTACTGAATCCATGGTAACATGTTGCGCATCGATGTCCCTTCCGCCCTGTATCTAGATAAAGATATTTAGATACTCCTAAATTCTAAATCCGACGCTATAGACCCGAGATACACCTACAAAAGACGGTGTATCTCGTAAGTGATTCCCGCAGAGGTATTAGTGGCTCCATAGTGAACGGAGGCGTACGTCACAACACAATGTACTGTCTGCCCCATATCGATAAGCGAGGTAACGGGTGACGTGGGGCTTTTAGCGCCCACAGGAGACGTACAGACACTTATTAACTATGCAATGCAAGTGAGAGGATGATTATATCCGTGATTGTACGTGGGTATTACCATTCTAGTTGTGTCTGTTGTTTGTATCTTTATTAAGGCATAATCAGCCTATAATGTTCCACTGCTGGGACACAGGCCTCCTCTCTTCGAGAGGGAGTCGGCAGTAATCAACCCCGCGGGCCCAGTGCGGGTTGGTATGACACAAGTCTTCGATTTTTGAAGCGAAAACTTCTTTAGCTTCGTTGTGAACTTTGTTGTGATGGGTACAAAATGTTAAACTCGCGTCAGGACACGTGACCTGATCGAAAATTCGTAAGACGAAGCTTGCGTCATGACACGTGACCTGATCGAAAATTCGTAAGACGGAGGGAGAGTAGAGCGCATTCCAAAATATCAAAAATGCACAAGGTTAATATTCAAGTTTTCACTTCTGCCGGCACTCCCGGAGTGCAACCCATTGATTTTTTTTGCTTGTACGATACATGCCGGTTTCGTCACGATATTTTCCTTCACCGCTTTTGAGAGCAGTGGTGATGAAATTATTTATGTTAAGCGCCTGACTAATTGGGTTCGAACCCACGTCTTATAACTCGTAAGTTGGGGCCGTTACCAATGGGCCACCAGTGCTATCATTATTAAGGAGGGGAGAATAATTGTGGTATGAGCTTTCATTTTCTTTTTCAGTTTTGTAACGTGCCTACGTTAAATGAGTTTTCCCAGTTAAAGTCGAGTAAATTGCTGAACAAGGCGCTCTGTAACCCACTTCGCGGGTAACCACATGAATAAATCTTTTACTACTGTTACAGATATAAACAAATAAGTAGTAAATTTGAGAGAGCAGTGGCTTAAGAAACGGCCGAGGCTTAAGAGTTGCAGGGGGTAGGTTCGAACCCAGGTAGGGGCTTTACTGTGTGTAAATTATTTCATCACCACTGCTCTCAAAATGGTGAAGGAAATCATCGCGAGGAAACCGGCGGCATGTTCTAGAACCAAAAACTCGAAGACAAGTACATCAACCAACCCGCACTGGGCTCGTGTGGTGGATTACGGCCCACTCCCTCTCACATAGAGGACGCCTGCATCTGGCTGTGTCCCAGCATAATAATATAATAATATTCCCAAATATTATGAAATCTGGAAAGCTCTAGTCACATATGATTTAGTTAGTTTTTTTTTGCCATTTTTCTCATTAGAATTATGTATAAGTTATTGCGAGCCTATGATTCAAAAGTTAGATATTATTGAGCTACCTAATAATCCAAAGATAAATGACGAATCCAATCTTCATTTCTACAATTAAATTATACAAAATTGGTATCCACAACCTTGTAACTTAGTATTAGATCTAGTTCGCCGAAAATTTTAGGTTAAACTCGGCTGGTCCTAAGTCGGAAGCCATCTTTCTCGCCGCCTATCCACTGTCTGACAAAGAACTTTTAGATAAAGATGTTTCTCATGTTAGTTGTTAGGTAACTACAACTTTGTGCCACTAAATCTTATTTTTTGGGACTTAGTATAATCTCTATTTTATACCTACGTCCAGCATTAAATAAGTAAACCATAGGGATAATTGCATAAAGGTACTGACACACATGCTTATTAAAAGCATGCTTGTAAGCATGGTTCAAATTAGCATGCCCTGCTGCTGTTAAAATTTTTCAAAGAGGTGGCACGCAGTATGCACGCCTTAATGGAAGGCCTTGCGGTCGTGGGATCGGCCGCAGTTGGTGATGGGGCCCGCTAGGCATGACAGGATAATACCATTTCGAGGTGCGGCTAATGTACAAGTATCTCTCGGGCCCCCGACTCATGGTACTAGAAGGAACAGTGGGGTTTTAGTCGGTAGGAGTCCGACATAACCCTCCGTTTTTCCCAGTCGGTGGGTATACATGAGGATTTCCCCACAAAAAAAAGCTGTTCACATATGCTAGAAATAAGCATGCTAGTTTAAAGCATACTCCTAAATAAGAGTGTGCAGATGCGCTCGGAGCACTCCCCCTTCCACCCGCACCTCAAGTAGCATGTTCGAAAATCAAACGACTGTTGATTTTTGAGCATACTCGAAATAAGCATGTTAATTACTAGCAATTGCTCAATAAATTGTTGCAAAAAACTCGAGTCCTCGAGTCGTAATTTTAAAGACTCGACTCAAATAAGCAAGACTCGGTGTGCTAAAAAGGTTCGGAGTCTAGAGTCAAGCCGAGTCCGAGTCATTTAACAACCACTTGTGTCTTACAAAAAGACTCGAGTCTTAAAATGAACTCGAGTCTTCAAGAAAAACTCGAGCATGAAGATGAGACTTGAAACTCATCATTCGAAAAGACTCGAATAGGTGATAAGTTTATATTAGTGGTTATGTAATTCTGCACAAAAAAAAACTGACAAGACAAAATCATTACAAATCAGCTAAAAACTCACTTCTATGAAAATAGAGATGTGAAGGTAAACTGGCTTTATATTTTGAGATACTACCCTCTAAGTTGTTAATATTTTAGATAATTGAGTAAACGTGTTTACCAGTTAGCATATTGCATTTGATCGTCCGCTATAAACTATATTTATATCTTATTGCCTAAAATAGTGCTTTTCCTGTGTGTATTAATTATTTTTTATTATTATTACTTATACATATTATATTATACAATTATTTTTCTGAAAAAAATGAACATGAGCCACTTGAGTTGTTGACGTCATTTTTCAAAAATGAATATGATAAACAGACTTCTATCGAAAATCAACAGTTAGAAGTAGAAGATAGTTCGAGTAAAACCATTTTTTCGACGATTTATAAAAAAAAATCGATTATTACAGATGAACTTCAAGTATATTTGACAATGCCTACAGAAACAGAAGAAACTGATATTGTATCCTGGTGGGCACAACAAACTATTCGATTGCCACAGCTTCAGAAATTAGCTTTTCATATTCTGAGTATTCCGGCAACGAGTGTGCCAAGCGAGCGGGCATTTTCAAGATCCGGCAATTTAATCACAAAAAAAAGAAACCGTCTCGGCAATAAAACTATACAAGCTTCAATGTGTCTCGCATCATGGCTGGACTTTAATTAAAATTACCCATTTTGTATGACATTTAGAAATGATTAAAAATATCGTTAATCAATATTGTTATTTTTTTATCTGAGCCTTTCTCCCCGCCCCGTAAATGTAACAATTTAATTGCTAGACTCATACACGAAAAGAACTTAAGTACGACTCGCCGCATAAAAAGGACTCGAGCGCACAAAGAGACTCGAGCTCTCATGTCACATACAAGGGCTCGTAGAGAACTTAGTTCTCTAGTCTTGGAGTCCTGTTGTAACGAGTCGAGTCTTGTAATTCATCATCCGAGTCCGTTTATATAGGACTCGAAGACTCGAGTTTTTTGCAACTCTATCAATAATAGCATGCTTTCGTGTTAGTAATGAGCTTGTGTTACAGTCCTGACAGTTGTTCAACCTCTGACAGCTGCAACCCAACAGCAACCTTATTACAACAACGATAAATATCACTGTGATTTTGACAGACTTAACAGTTGCAGCGAACCAACAGCAACCTTATTGTCACGAGATTAAAGATCACTGTGATATTGACAGTGATGCAAAATCAGAGGTAAAATAACTGTGAATGGACTGTACAATGACAATGACTTTCATTTTGACTGTTCAACAACATTAACTGGGTTGTTTAGGTACAGACGCCAGCAGGTCAAGCTACCCGAAACTGTCAATTTTTTCCAATCAACTTTGAACCTTAATGCTTTAGCGATAAAGTTGAAAATCTATTAAAGAAATTTGACAGATTGTAGTAGCTTGATGTGCTGGCGTCTGTACATTGTTGAGAGGACGAATTTTTCAAACATAATTATGAAGCAAACGGAGAGGGCGGAGTAACTTTACAGTTGAAGGGTTACCAGATTTTGACAAAAAAAAAGATAGTGAGGTGGTGCAATAATGAACTTAAATAATGTACCTACTTACAAGAAAACTTTTTATTTTTTTAATAACTTGTCTTAAAAACATAAAAAATTTAGAATTTTTTATATATTTTGTTTCTCAGTAGTACAACTTAGTTAGAATGTATTGCTTATTATTATCATTCAGCCACTCTTGAATGTATTTTTTCTTCCAGGACATCTTGGAAATTGTTTAAATTTTTCGAATATTCGACGAATTAAGAAAATATTACGAATATTTAAAGTCTTATTTAAATTAAACCATTTTTATCATTCGTTCTTTACGCAAAATCGTTCACTACCCCAACACTATTAGTATGGTTCTTTGAACTGACAAGTTACTGCATACAATTAAAAGTCGAAGTTTAGTTAGATTAGATTAGAATTATGAAGCAATGGATTAGCGATTAAGATTATGAAGGATTATACATCTTTATTCGGTTGGACACCTATCGACACCTGAGACAAGTTACATGTGACCATAGTAGGTACACGGTCTGCCATACGTTTTACCGAATAGGCGTTTTTTATAATTTCTAAAGTGATGATATTATCGTGGACACGTCCATGGCATCATGATAACACAGGGAACTAAAATGGAAAGAAATATATGAAGACGCTCTACGCGTCTGTCCACGATAACGTTATAACGTGCACGTATTATCATTACATTTACTTCCCTGCCGTGGCAACCACGATAATATCGTCACGTTAGAAATTACAATAGCGTACATCAGAGGGGCAATTCTCTTAATTCTAAAAACGTTCACAGTTTGAAGGCCAATTCTCGTAATTTAAAACGTTAAAATTCTAGTCGCAGTCTCATCTCGGCGACAAACAAATATCAAAAACTTGTCACAAATGCAGGGAAATTAGAGGTATTTTTGACAGATTGAGACTGAGATCACACTGTGAACGTTCGTAAAAGTACGAGAATTGCCCCTCAGATGTTAGTGTCAATGTGTCAAAAATAGTCTGATTTCCCTACATTTTTGTTAAGTTTTTGACATTGATTGTCGCTGAGATGAGATTGCGATTTAATTTTGAACGATTTTAATTTCGAGAATTAGCCTTCAGGTACTGCATTTTCTTGGTCGTGTCATGTCCAAAATCTCGACATTCTCCAGTCCAGTCCATTTCCTCTTATTTTTACGCAATAAAAAGCTGAAT
Source organism: Apamea anceps (assembly GCA_951799955.1). NCBI lineage: Eukaryota > Metazoa > Arthropoda > Insecta > Lepidoptera > Noctuidae > Apamea > Apamea anceps. Next base: position 10,013,606 of record OX637501.1, read on the forward strand.
TGTAAGCCGCTATCACTAAGTCACGGAAATGATTATACTGTTTTTAAAGCAAGAATTAGGGTAATGGTAATTATAGAAGCATTTGCCAGATCTTAAATGGTGATGGTGTAATAAATCATCTGACCTTTTGAGTGCTTAAATATGGATTCATGTAACCCTTGCAATCTCTGTGGACCGATATAAATAAATCGATATTCACATTTAACATTCTTTGTCGAAAAAAATTCCTGGGACGGGAAGGTTACAAAATCAATTTAAAAAAGGTTTCGGGCGACCCATCAATCCACAATATTGTTTCCATAATTAAGTAGAATACCGATACAAACATATTACTTTTTTAAAGAATGCCGAATACAGAATAAATTGAAAATTATATAAAACATTTTTCCAGACTTATGAGTACGTATAGTCTCCTGATTTTGTCGGAACGTTAAAACTTGGTACCTACGTAGCATTTTTCGGGCCAAACTTTCGATATAGGCAGTGGGGACAAGAATTTTTGGTAAAAGGCCACAGAATACCTAACAGTCTGGAAAACTGCCATCTTTAACTACATGTACAGCATTTTGAAGACTCAATTGACAAAGTGGCCGAGCAATTGGCTTCTGCCCATGCCATGGAAGACGAGATTGATAACAGGATAAAGTACAAAAATTACCTACAGTCGGCCTGCAGACTACTAGCGGTCACATTTTGAGTAATAATAATAATATATATATATATTTGACATAGAGAAGTACACAGATACAGTGTGATACTTAATTTAAGAGTGCAAATAGCCTGGTACAAAATAAGATCAATCTTAGGTCAAAACTGTGTTACAGGGGCCATGAGGCCATCCATCCGTCCATTATGGATGTTATTATAGTTAAAAATTATAAGCACTTTTGAGTAGATAATACAGGGTGTAAGGGGCTTTGACGCGCAATCGATTACCATGAATTCTGCACATGATTCTAGACGCCCGGAGCCTTTTAATTTGCCAGTTATAAAAAAAAAAATCGGTGTTCCATACATTTTGACCGTGTAGGTATTACACTTTTGTATGAAACAGTAGTTTTATTTATAACCGTCGAGGGATCTGCTGAATCATGTGCTGAATTCATGGTAACAGTTCGAGCGTCGATGTCCCTTACACCGTGTATAACAGCATGAGTCAACGTGGTTCTTATTTCTGTTACATTCCATCTCTTAACTTTTCTTACCTCGTTTACCAACACACTGCGAATAAGAATATATTTAGAATATATATATATATATGAAAAACCCAGGCTAAAGAGAGACAAACCACTTTAGAAGTGCGGCCATAAATACTCGCCTTTTTCGCCGCGTAAAATAAATCGGTCACTTGCAAGTTCCCTACATTGTTTAGTAAAGTAATAGGAATCTTTTCTTTTGTTTAATGCGCATCTGTTTGAACTTTATTCTTTAGGCTTTTCATTGATACCAGCGCAGCGGCTAAAAAGCTTAGGTACGTATTCGAGGTCACGGAAGGTTTTTCGGCGCTTCGATTTCTGTGAAATAGGTAACCATAGCTGTTTTTGGGTGATGAAATTGTGTTGGACTTATTTTTACACAATAGAAAATGGAGATTATAGCAATGAAATCTACTGTAAAGGTAGTATAATAGTCGCATAAGAGACTCGAGCAAAAACTAGTTTTTTAGGGTTCCGTACCCGAAGGGTAAAAATGGGACCCTATTACTTAGACTCCGTCTGTCTGCCTGTCTGTCACCAGGCTGTATCTCATGAACCGTGATAGCTAGTCAGTTGAAATTTCCACAGATGATGTATTTCTGTTGCCGCTATAACGACAAATATTAAAAACAGAATAAAATTAATATTTAAGTGGTACTCCCATACAACAAACGTGATTTTTTTTTGCTCGATATTAATTACGGCAACAGAGTAGACGCTTGAAATATTCACAGAATATTTAGTTGTATATTCACTTTAAAAATAAATAATTAAATTAAAATAAAATAAATATTTAAGCAGGGCCCCATATAACAAACGTGATTTTTTTGCCGTTTGTTGCTTGATTTTAATAACAGCAACAGGTAGATGCTTGAAATATTCACAGAACATTTAGTTGTATATTCACTTAAAAAATAAATAATTGAATTAATATAGTGTCTAATGTTGTATAGATAATGGTACGGAACCCTTCGTGCGCTAGTCCGACTAGCCCTTGGCCGGTTTTATTTTTTTGTTTTCACTATGACTTTTTTCATAAAAACAAAATAAACCAAAACCACATAATGTCCAAACTAACAAAAAAAAAAAAATTCTGCTCACAAAGTCATTCACTCAACTGTCAAAAGATAGGCCTAACTAATTCATGTGAAGGCCGAATTAATATTCAGAACGAGATTTTGATACGTCAGCTTTACCATTCGTTTCAACAAACAAACAAATCTGCTTGTGTAACATCCCTTATGCGAAGAAAAGAAATAATAAATCAGCTTACTACGTGATTCTAAAGGCTACCATACATGGAGAGATTAGCCTGAACAGACGATCCTGTGCCAGATCCGTCTGACTGGATGTGAGAACATATGTGAAACAGTTCTCATCAGTCTTCAGAGAATGGTCGCTCCGGCCGTCGAAGGCGTGCAGATCTTTAAGCTCACAGATGCTGATAATAAATAATACCAGCCTATTACTGTCCTACTGCGAGGGACTCGTGGCTAAATAATAACAGATGGATCAGTCGAAGGCGAAGCTACGCTTGCTGCAGTCGGTTCGTGTATGAGTGACCCTCCATTACATATCGAGACCACTCGCATGCCTCGGAAAGCACGTGAGGCCGTTGTTGGTCTCTGACAGTCACTACGGGTAGTCAGAACCCCAAAACTCTGACAACTAGTCTCACTAAGAGGTATCGTGTTACCCGGTAACCGAGTTGTGGAGGTCATGTAGGCAGTCGTCCCATGTAAAACACTCGTATTCAGCTGCATCCGGTTAGACTGGAAGATGACCCCAATATAGTTGGGAAAAGGCACTGTCCCACAGCAGGGGCACAGAGAAGGCATGTGCATTGGCAGTTTCCGATTTCTACTAGTTCAGTCCAGGTTTCTTCACAATGTTTTCCTTCACCGATGTCAGTGATGTCCAAGATAAACTTAGAAAGTACATATGAATTGAAAAAGGCACATTGGCACTTGCTTGGATTTGAACTCACCGTGCATGAGAGGCGAGGCCTTCCGACTACCCACGATTTTGATAAGTTCAGTCGGATTTAAAGACAAAACTAACCATGTATGCTAGCCTTTACAAAAATAATAAATTATCTGACTCGGAGAAATCTAACTAATTAGTTCATACATAATATTACGTTCGGAAACTGCGATATCGTGTAAGGTTCCTATAGTCTTGAATTATTCAGCGATGTAAGGCAATTCGGGGTGTTTAATAATGTAGGTAGCGGTGTCAAGTGGCTGCGGGACATGCTGAATTATGTAATAAAGTCATTCCGCTAGTTTCGTTTATGTCTCTAATGTAATGTATGGGATAGTAGGCTTGTTACACAGCGATCTGAATCCTGTTGACGGACTTTTACTCTTTTGTCACGAACGCTATCGATCTCATAGGTACTCATCTGCCTAGCCTTTTCCAGCAGTTAGGGTCAGCTTCCAGTCTAACCGGATGCAGCTGAATGCCAGTATTTTACATGAAGCGACTGCTAATCTGACCTCCTCCTCCTGAACGCTATCGATCTATGTAATATTAATCAAAAATAACAAAGGTAGTGTCTCTCTCTCCGTCACACACACTCACCCACAGCATAAAGTTGATCTCAGGAACTGCATACAGGATACAGATCTATTATCTACGGAACGCCACCTTTTTTATTTTTTGTTTTTTTTTTAGTCAGGAAACACCGAACACCGATCTCATCTAGTTTTAAAAACATAATTTAATTTTGACGTGTTAAAGTGTTTATTTGAACCAATTATTATTTACAAAAATAAATATAATTTATCATTTATAATTCTTGCTACGATCCTTACATACTCCTTTTGACCAACATTAATTTATACTTACAATGTCGGCCAAAAACGAGGACCTATTTTCCAATATTTCTAAGCATGGAAGCGCTAGAGCTGCCGACCTATTTGATACAAACATAGAAATATAAATTATCTATGGATAGAAACCATTGACACTTCTTACGCCCACGTTGAGAGTTAGAGGCACTCAGAGGCAACCTATTTTTATCCTCAATGCACGCCAGTACACAACGGATGCCATGATATTATATTAGCATGGAAATATATTCACAGCTATTTTCGTTAAAATCATGTATGGAGGTTGAAATTAATTCTCCGTATCCCTGGATGTTTATCTATAGCCCATGAATCATTATGAGTTAGCAAGAAAACCTTCATAATTGAGATAATTCAACGTTTACATGGAAAAACTATAAATATAAAGGCTGGGTTAATGAAACAGGGTCATTTTCCAATAAGTAGTAGGTATAGGTCAAATCAAGGCGATGAAAATAAATCTATACGCGTCGAATTGAGAAAATCTTACTTTATGACGAAGAGAATAAAATTCTGCCTTGCGCTGTAGATAACAGAGGAGACCCTAAGAGAAATAATAACGATTCTCTAAGACGAGACCCAAAATAAAAATGGGGCGTGGTGCACAGAAATACCGAGCTTATTAGGAAAACGTCTTTCGTTTAAAAGTGTACAGCCTGTATAACTTCAGATTATGGTTATCGCAGCTTTATTCGCGAGATAAATCGGGCAAAACGCGTGTTATGAACTCGAAGATGTTATCGTCGCTAAATAGAGTAGATTATTTGTTTTTAACAAGTTGTTTTTCCTGTTCGCTCTCCCTCCCTTCTTCTGAAATAAACAAAACAATTATATTCGTCAACCCCAACCAAATCTTGTGATTCTCTTATTAGAAAATCACAAGATTTGGTTGGGGTTGAATGGTGAAAAACATTACTGGACTATGAAATATTTTTAAACGTCATTGATAACACTTTGAATTTAAGCTGGCCTAGCGTAGTACTAATATTCAATAGAATCACCTTATACAAGCAATCAACTCAGCCTTCCGTAGTCCACTGCTGGACATAGGCCTCTCCCAGGTTGCGCCACATCACCCTGTCCTCCGCCTTCCGCACACAGTCTGTCTCGGCCACTTCTCCATCAAGCTGAGGGGTAACCACACTACGCTTTCCGATACACGGTCTATACTCCGGGATCGGTCGGTCGGGTCGGTCCTTTGACAGAGCTCACTGCCACTTCAGTTTGCTTACTTTGCAAGCTATGTCGGTAACTTCGGTACTTTTCCGGATAATTTCAGTTATGACTTCTCTGAGCGACCTTGAACGCCTTGAATTGAAGCCGACTGATGGCTTCAATCAAAGGATTGAAGGTCGCTGCGAATTCATTGATAATTTTCGCACGTAGAGTAGGGTGACGAAGTTACAAAAAGTTTACTTTAAATAAGTAATAGTATTTATTGATAGGTTAATAAAACTTCATGTTAGTTTAAGGACCTTATAGGCTTCTACTCTGTTCACCTTTTATCCAGACCACCCGTCCGCGTGTTTTTATCCTAATCACCTGTTTTTGTCCTATCCACCTGTTTTTGTCCAGACAGTAGAAAAAGTCAGCCGGCAAATAAAAGACCAGCTTATACGAGTATAGGCGTAGCTTATAAGTACGGCCTACCGTACTCAAGAATGCAAGTCAGTTTCCCACTATTTGTTTTTTTATGTTCACATAATTTATACCATAAATAAAACAGTAACATTTCAACACCGTTGGTTTCCATTCCAACCCCAACATAACTAACTTTAACAACTCGATAGCTACACTGTCTTCATGTCGCTCTACCACTTAATTAAAGATAGCAAAACTCTTACGAATTAGCCAAGGCGATTCGAAGCAGACCCAACCCCACTAAACAACAGACTACAATCCTTTTCCTATCCACTAGAACCATTACAAGATATCTAAAACCCAATAAAAGTGTTTTATTCCAGTCAATGAACTGGGAAAGTATCGGATACAAGTAATGTAACCCTCCGAAACACAGGCTACTTGTCCGCACACTGAAAGTTGCGTTGCTCCGTGATCATAGAACACGGAGACTTCCGCAGCCGAGGATAGAGGCGGCAGTGTCAACACTGCCCATACAAAGTATGCGTGTCACCGTTAACTCACACTACGACACAAATAACGTATACAGCATGAATCGTGTTTAGGTGGAGATTCATAGACAACTCCGTCTTGTAGTGTAAATGTGGTGCTGTTCCGCAAACGATGGGACACTTAATATCATGTCCTGCGTGTCCTGCTGTCAGCTGCACGTTACAGGACGCTAGTGATGGCGCCAAACATGTAGCAGAATTCTGGGCTGAGTCAATTTGGATTGCCATCGACACGATGAGAAGGAAGCGTGAATCAGAAATGTCTGGTCATATTAAAGGGAGTGGTACAGACCATCAAACTGAACAACTTTCTCCTTGGGACCAACATGGTAATCGCAAAAAATAAACAGTTGTCTCATACAAAACTTATTAAAGTTTTGTATGAGACAACTGTTTATTTTTTCAACCTACTCGACCCAACCCAAATCTATATGGGATAGCTGATAATTTTTGTCGCAATTCCCATGGCGAAAGTTATTCCGTTTGATGGTTTTAACCACAGAACAGATAAAATAGGTTTTAACTGTAGAAACTGACGGCGTTAATGGTGGTCCGTGACAGAAGTTGCGCGTTTAATGCACTTTGGGTGCCACGAATTTTATTAGTAAGAACATACTGGCGTCTTTAGACGCTGACGGCGCGGACATTCCATGCTCTGTGTAAAAGACAGACGCTTTTAAGTAGGCTAAACTTAGATCTTTCAGAGAACGCGTCTGTCATTTTGATTTATTGAACAAGGATTTTGTTTTTCGGCGAAGAATTTTGCATAATTAGTTTGGGATTCTAATCTCATTTGTCAAAAGGAAATCAAGGAGATAAATGCTTTAATGTTAGTTAGTAATGGCGCGTAGTAACTTCATAGTAGGTATATCTCTAGCGCGGAAATTGTTACAAAAATTATAGAAAATACAAGTAAGGGAAGAGTTTGCCAGTACGATACGTTTAACAGTCTATGCATAATTTTAAGGAAAATAAATACCATAATAACAAAATATTCACATCACTGGCTGCGTCCGCATTGTTAGAACCTTAGGCTATAACAAAAGGTCTACGGCGCTACGAATATCTCGCCTACGAAAACCGCTACGACGCATAAAAACCACCTCATCCATATTCATCAACGTTTAATTGTTACAAATTAACAAAATCAGACGATGGTACACGGAAAGTTTGTGAAAAATTACACAGCTGAAATTCACGTGGGAATAAAATGTATTCCAGTATTTGTTGAAAGTTCCCTGTAATGGTGTCGATTAATTAAGGGTGGTCAGTGCGGGTGACCACGTGAATTGCCATTTTTAACACAACGTTAAACAGCGTTATTTGACAATGTCATCATCTGCCTAGCCTTTTCCCAACTATGTTGGGGTCGGCTTCCAGTCTAACCGGATGCAGCTGAATACCAGTATTTTACATGGAGCGACTGCCTATCTGACCTCCACAACCCAGTTACTGGGTAATACGATACCCTTTGGTGAGACTGGTTGTCAGACTTTCGGGCTTCAGATTACCCGTAACGACTATCAAAGATCCACGAATGACAGCCGGGACCAACGGCTTAACGTGCTTTCCGAGACACGGAGGGGTCTCGGTATGTAAAGATGGTCACCCATCCACAGACCAACCGCGGCAAGCGTAGCTTAACCTGACCGATCGACCTGTGCGGCTGTTATTATGTATGTATTGTTTAATTTAATTAGTTCTATGAATTTAACATGAACCGTTTGGGGGCTATGAATTTATGATTCGAATCTGAATCAATTTGCTGTATTGAGCGATGTAGGGAACGATAAGCCCCCAGTGAATTGCGTATGTTATTGAAATAATTAAATTACATATACATCAAACAATTAGGAAAGTTTAACTTAATTTTACCAGCAAAAGAATGCATATAATTTCCATTTTTAAAGGTGAAGTCTGCGTACAAAAAATCTGCGGGTTATTTTTCACGTTTGAAATCTCAACTTGTTTGCTTTGAAAACACTCATGACTTGAAAATGAGTTGACTGCTGCATTTTTTTTTGGCCTCGTGCATTTTATACCATGATTTAAAAATCGATTTTTTTTTGTACGTACCCACTAAAAATAATTTTGTAAATTAAAATATGATAAGGGTTATGTGCTAAGTCGGAAAAAACATTACGAGTAATTGTTGTATTTTCAATAATATTGGAACATTACCGATAGGACTCCTCTGTAGGTATTGATTTACAAAAAAAAAGGTGTGTAGTGGTGGCACATTGATAACGGCCGCGACTTATGAGCTTTAAGTAAGTAGGTTCCAACCCAGACAGGCGTTTTACTTTGTGTAAATTATTTCATCACCATTGCTCTCAAAACGATGAAGAAAAATATTCTGGGGAAACCGGTATGTCTTAGAACCAAAAATTCGAAGACATGTGACATCTACCAACCCGCACTGGGCCTGCGTTGTGGATTACAGCCCGCTCCCTCTCATCGAGAGGAGGCCTGTGTCCCAGCAGTGAGAACATTATTAAGCTGATTATGACGTACCTATACACCAGCAAAAAGAAACTAAACCTTCTACTAAGAAGCGTTTTCTAGGAAGTTTTCTATTTCTAATAATAATAATATCCCTGGACATTTCACACAGCGCCATCTAGTCCCAAGCTGAGCAACCTAATGCTTGTGTTATGGTAACAAGATGGCTGATAAACTACTTACATACATTTTTTTTTTTTTTGTAAATACATACATATTATAGATCGAAAAACACCCAGACTCGGAACAAATACATGTAGGACTTACAAATATTTGTTCTGTGCGGGAATCGAACCCGCGGCATGCAGCGCAGCAGTCCGATCGCTCAGCCACTGCGCTAACCGTGTTGCGCAGACAACACGGTTGTTTGTGCTAATGCTCCAGACATTTCTAAAAGCGACAGTCACCGCAAATTATAGTAGGTACCTACTTCTCAATACCCATATAACGTCCGTCCCTCCTCGTTCCCATAATTTTCAGGTACATCGTTTATATTCAAAGTAAGCAGGTATTTTAATTCTACAGCATTCGTACCCTTTTCAAAGTGGCTGCGAGCTCAGTGTCACTTCTGCGTGATTTCGCTAAAGGTATTATCGGGAAAATTGGAATGTTAAAAACTCTATTGGAGACCATTTAATTTTATATAAACGACGAGAAAATGTTACGTGCAGGAAATCATAGATAGAAATTCTCTTAATATTTTTGGCACAGTGAATACCTGTGCGATGCGAAATTTATATTTGAATAAGACCGCATTTTGGAAATACGTTGCTCAGTTTTTAGCTGACCATTTCAAATTTTAACCGTTGCAGTGGCTGTGTATTCAATTATTTGCGGAGGTCGGAATGCGATTAAAACAAACTAAATGTTGTAACAGCAGATATGGTTATGATATGATATTTTCGTATGAAGGAGATAAAAAAATGAGTGAAAGACAGAGGCTGCAGATTCTTAAAAAAACTTAAACTAAAAATTTTGCTTGGATGTGACGTGCATGTTCACCCTCAACGTGTTATTTTTTTGTTTTTGTGTTCGTTTTTATGCGTTATGTTTACCACAAATAAATGTATTTTCTTTCTTTCTTTCCAAAAACATCCTTCTATGAAGCTTTTGACATCTGCAAATTCCCAAAAAAATACATCCCTAGCATGTAGTGAGCATTTTAATTTAGCACATTCGCGAAATAAGACATTGTTCGTCATATGAATAGAAGAATGGAGGCGCGCGTTGAAGCGTACCCGCTGGTACATCGCGAGCAAATATCGTACGCAAGCTGGTAATAATACACCGCTCATGTGTTTGTGTTTGTTTAAGTATCGCTACGCTCATAATGCCGCCATAACTTCACGCAAATTGTTTGATGGAATTTGTGACGCGAAAATGGCATTGCATTCACGCTATGCAAAGTTCCGTGGAAATATGCTTGAGTATAATAGAGTAATAATAAGGCTAATAGAGTAATAAACCGCTGTAAAGTATAATAAGAATAACGTTTATTTATTAAAAAGTAAGAATACAATATGTGACATCTTCGGTGAGCCATAAATAACTTGCTTGTATATTTTCCTGTAGGCTCGCTTGTATGTATTGCTTATCGTGTGGCTCAGGGCCCTAATTCACTAATAATAATAAATAATAATAAAAGAATTATTTCTGAGCATATGGTACATTAAGGTTACTATGACCACTCAATGATTCCTTACTTGGAAACCACGTCAATTCATTAACTAATCACGCCAATTTCGCGTTCATTTCGCGCGGTTCCGTTAATTGATTTATTTAATAAAATAATGGCTACCTTACAGTTTGAGGATGTAAGAATATTATAGTAAGAGGTCGTCTGCCTAGCCTTTTCCCAACTATGTTGGGGTCGGCTTCCAGTCTAACCGGATGCAGCTGAATACCAGTATTTTACATGGAGCGACTGCCTATCTGACCTCCACAACACAGTTACTGGGTAATACGATACCCCCTGGTAAGACTGGTTGTCAGACTTTCGGGCTTCTGACTACCCGTAACGACTGTCAAAGATCCACGAATGACAGCCGGGACCAACGGCTTAACGTGCTTTCCGAGGCACGGAGGGATTTCGGTATGTAAAGATGGTCACCCATCCACAGACCAACCGCGGCAAGCGTAGCTTAACCTGACCGATCGACCTGTGCGGCTGTTATTATTTAGCCACGAGCCCCTCATTATAGTAAGAGGTAATAATAACAATACAATGAAATATTAATCCACCAACCCGCACTGGGTCCGCGTGGTGGATTACGGCTCACTCCCTCTCACCGAGAGGAGGCCTGTGTCCCAGCAGTGGGAATATTATAGGCTGATTATGGATTATTATTATAAAATTCGTGAGATTCTAAACACAAAGCTTTATTTTATTATAACTCATTTATAATATGTTATTTCATTGTCATATACCTATCAATCGATAAATGAAAAGCTCCTAAAGTGCCGATATACAGAGCTATTTCCATAGATTCCATCAATCATTTTGACTTAAATCGTTGAGTAAGATCACGCACAGTAACAAGGTGCTAACAGCTTCAAAACAGTGTATTTTACTCGTAAATCTGACGAGTACTAGCGCTTTACATAAACATTTATATTTCGCGAGCACTATCATTCATAAAACTCCTAGATACATCGGCTCGTATAGTACACTTCTTTGATACGCCTATAAAAGTTGTATACAAAAAAACTGGCGAAGAAAATTTATGGTATGTTTATTTATAATGCTATCGGCTATTCTTATCCGATAAAAAGATCTTTAGAACTTCATCATTATTATTGGAAGTTTTTCCAGTCTATTCGTTGTTGTGCTCACGATAAAGAAATGTACCTACACTTGATTGACTCGACATGATTTTTACTTTCGCGTTCTTTGATGTATGTTCTCGATCTGTTAATCTGTGGATGTTTCTATAAATATATTCTAGTATTAAAAGCGCGATGACCTATCTATACCAATCTTATAAAGAGGTCAAATTTGTTTATTTTTATAGGAGGTTATCTCCGGAACAGAAAGTCGAATTTGAAAAAATATTTTTGCATTTGATAGCCCAATTCTTGAGGAAGGCTACTTATAGGCTATTTCACATCACGCTAGGACCTTTAGGAGCTGAGCAAACAGAAAAAAAGTCAACGAAAAGGTAAGTAATAGCGCGGGCTGGCGGTGCGATGCGATGCAACGCACTGGGTTGGAGGAACAAGAAATTTCACGTGCAGGAAGTCGCGGGCAGAAGCTAGTGTTCCTATAAATAGATAATTATTAAGAGTACGATGTATATATTTACTAAGAGATAATTATATATTTACTAAGAGATATCTTATATATATTTACTAAGAGTATCTTGTATATATTTACTAAGAGTATCTTGTATATATTTACTAAGAGATAATTCTAATCCAGCGCGTACGGATGTATACCCACGCGGCAATTTAGTCGCATCTATAATCCAGATTGATAAGCGTTTAGCTAATTGAGTCGTGTAGCCAAAAATACACGTACAGCTAGGCTTATACACTGTCTCCCGTGAGTAGTTAACTCGAGTAGAAGGTTAACGGAGGTTGAGAGTTTAAACCTGGCAAGTAGATACCAATGCTTGCTAGACGGTGAAGGAAGCAATGTGAGGAAACCCGGACAAAGATGTTTTGAAATTCCTATCATTCCTAGTCCACAGGAGAGCTCCATAACTATTACGACCGGGTAATGGATCTATAGCATGTATCAGAAAGGGGTGTGGTACATACATAAAACTGAACAACATTCTCCATGGGACCAACATCGTAATCGTAAAAAAATTATCAACTGTCCAATACAAAACTTCAATAGGTACCTACTCGATCCAAATATATGGGAGTGATGATTATTTTTTCACGATAACGATGGTGGTCAAAGGGGGAAGTTGTTCAGATTGATGGTCTGTACTGTATGTACCACACCCTTAAATATGATACCTTTCTGATACATGCTGTAGAAGTGGATAAGTACCTACCTATCAGTAGGTACATGTTACGGAACATTACCGGGGCATTACCATCGATTTATAAAGCAAATTCCGCTCAGCTGTTACCAAAACCCGTCATCGTAAAGAAGAAATTTGAAGAAAATGATCAAATAAATACTCTAAAACAGCGCATATTACGATCAAAGAATGACGTAAATCCATTACTAAGTCCTCATTGTTATAAAATATAAATTAGAATCATTCTAATTAACTTATACCTTACTAAAGTAAGGTACGAGTTATATTGCAATGTCTTTTTTTTTGGCTTCGCACGATTTGTGAATTTTGCTTGCAATGACTTCCTTATAATGACAGGCATCATACTTTGTGTCCACTGCTGGACATAGGCCCCCCCAAGCACCTCCACTTTGACCGGTTCCGTGCTTTTCGCATCCAACGGGTTCCTACAGCCTTAACAAGGACGTCGGTCCACATTGTGGGAGGCCTTCCAACGCTACGTCTTCCGGTAAGCGGTCGCCACTCCAGAACTTTTCGGCCGCATTGGCCATCTGTTCTGCGAGCTGAAACTTGGCCGCTCAGAAGAAGGCAGAAGAAGGCTTTAAGTCACCCCAAGGGCAATGGAGAGGGCTATGCTTGGAGTTTCCCTGCGTGATCGAATCAGAAATGAAGAGATTCGCAGGAGAACCTACGTAACCGACATAGCTCGCAGAATTGTCAAACTTAAGTGGCAGTGGGCAGAGCACATTGCTTGTGATACCCATATTTTAGTATTTTACGTATTTTTATTTTTGAATAAATACATTATTTTATTTATTTTATAATAGTTTTACTCGATCGTGAATGTCATACCTTAGCATAGTACATTCAAACAGTGACAAGTGTACCTACTACAATTAAACAATGTAGTGAGTGTTCTAAGTACTCCAGCCTCTTTTTTGACTCTAAGGGCTCCGAAGCCTGCCAGGGTAGCGGGATCGTCCGAAAGGGTTACCGCTGGCCTGGAACATAAAGGGCTAAGGAAGGAACACGGGTGGGTTTTAGTCAGTAAGAGTCTGACACTCCCTCCTGCTCCACCCAGAGCGGGAGGAGTCATTTGATGATTTCCCATCCTCAAAAAAAAAAAAATAAGGGCTGATTTTTCAATCATCTAATAACTTTATTCGAGGAATAATTTTGAAGTTTTGACAGTTATTTCATACAACAACTGTCAAACGACAATTTCATTCCTCGAATAAAAGTTATCTGGCGATGGAAAAATCAGCCCTTAGATGAATATTTGTGCCTAGATACCATACTCTTTAGTCGCCTGTACATATAACGCGTTTCTCAAACTACCCTCACGATTCTGAATAATGCGGGCGCCTGCTATTGTTCACACAAACGGCGGTATTGTGACGATAGCAAAACTATAAGCGCTCATATTAGATAGTTTGTTGGTTAATAAGGAACGCGAAATTCTAGATAAGATAAGCTTTGATAAGGCTAATTTGAATGGGCGGGTTTTGATATATCTTTGTTGTAGTTTAATTGTCGTTATTGAAAGAGCAAAGTTCTCAAATAAAGCACATGTGTGGGTAAGATACTGGGCCCAAATTCACTATGACCACTTAACGATTCCTTACTTCGAAACCACGTCAATTCCTTAGCTAATCACTCCAATTTCGCGCGGTTTTGTTCCTTGTGTCATAGAGAATAAGTAATGTTATTGCGGAACCTTGATTACATCATTACGACAGAAGACAAGCATTTTACTTAAATTACCAGCTAAATGAAGCTTAAAACTGCAAAATAGCTGTAAGTACAAGATAACGACTAGACATCTTTGAAGGATTCAGCTTTGGCCACTCTGGCTATTTATTTACATTCACTTTCTTACGTAATTTTTTTATATATTTTTATTTGACAATCCCTAAGCGGTCGTCGCATTATTGGTACTTGTCGCACTTACATTATCCTTAGGGATATTAACAAAACCAAAAATATATTGTTATTTTTACCTTGGCAGGATCCTGGTGGTTGCCGGTGACGTAGACGGAGGCCCGGCGCCCGAGCAGCGTCCGACTGACGATGGAACTGCTGCGCCGACCAGACATACGATCCTGAGGCACCGGCAACATCTTCCCTCTCTTTCACACACACTCGCACTAAACTACTCCCTACTATCTAACATTACACTCTAGATTTAGCACTTTGATACACTCTTGATTAAATACACACAGATTTTACACTCGCTGCATAGATGTTCCCTCGCTAATTACACATCTTTCATCATATCATTAATTACGATGCAACGTTACACTTTAGCACTTAATTAAATGATGTTAAATTATTTTTTAGTATAGGCACGATTATTTTTCACGTCTGCTACGCTTGTGATTATTATTTATGTTATTTTAAAACGTTACGGCAATTTCTTGTTCATCTGAAACAAAACAAAAAAATATTAAACCGTTTAGTTTCTACTATGAGTTTTAGCAGACAGAAAAAATGGTGTGACAAGGGTCATCATAAACGAACGCCTTTCCCGCGTCCGCCAGTCAGACGCAAGATGATATGGGTTCTTTTTCAAAATGGCAACATTGAATAGACGTCAGATATATCTGGTGAAAACATTGTACGTTGCTCAGACCTGCCCATTCACACTGAACAACATGGGGTGACGGAAACGTGAACACATTGTCCAATTTGTGTTTCGTTTTATGTGCGGTGTGTGAATGTGCTGAGAAAATGGTTGTTGAAAGTAAAAATAATTTTGACAAGAAAATAAAATTTTGTGTGTACGAAATGAAAATATTCTATAAGTAGTGTTGTCTGTTTCAAACGTTCTCACTGCCTTGGTTAGGTAATAATAATAAACACGTTTAAACAGACGAATACTCACTTTCTTAAAGTAGTATGGATAGAAAACGGGAGACATCCCCCTTTATTCATAAACGTTGCTTAAAGTTAAGTAGTGGTTAGCGACTGTTTAACCATATATTTTTGATGTTTAAACGTCACTTAACTTTAATCATCGTTTATATATAAACCCCTTTATTCTCATGAAAAACGAAATGATGCGACGATTACTTATTTACACGAAAAAGAAAAAAGTAGCAGACTCAGCAACGGTTCAGAAACTACTTATTGGCAACATTTTGCTGCCAATTCTAAGTCGTACAACACGTGGTAAGTGTGTGGCTCCAATAATAAAATATTTCATCACGTTAAGCTTAGGTTTGAGCTAGAGTGCACATAGCAGTAAACATATTACACAATCTTTTTAAATCTCAAACGCTTTCCGAATGAAAACGGTATACATAAAATCTCGTAGTTTAAAATGAACCGCACCCATCAGATTAATTTAAAAAGTTACGGTTTATCTCATTATTTTTGCACTAGCAAGCTTCGAATATTGGTAGGAAATAATTTTAAGGAACGATGAATGATGATCGGGTTTATTTTAGTTTTTTTTTTTTTAGCTTGAGTACAGTTTTCATTGTATATATTGGTATATTGGCGTAGCTAGCTGACATATGGCAAATAATTTTACTTTATGTTCTATGTCTCCTAATGTAAATTATTTTGCATACCTACTATTGTATAGAAGCAAGTTTTACTATCTGAACAGACAGCTGTGCTGCTGGGGAGTTTGTTGCTCCACTTTTTCTTCCCAGCGAAAACACTAGGAAATGGTGAAGGGTGGGCGTTTTGAGGGACTGGCTTATGTAATTTTAACGTTTGAAAAGTGCTGATTCTCAGCCTAATTCAATTATTTTATATCTTGATTTTTACCTGCTACCTTCTACATGTCTAAAATGATGACCTTCGATTTAATCTACAGTTGTCTCGTTTTCATGGCAATAGCGGTCAATGACCCACCTACTTTTCTAGCATTTTTATTTAAAAAACGGAAGTAAAGTCCGTTATCGTCCTGAATTTATCATTATCGTCAACATGTTCCAATATCGAAAAACCATACATAATTTATTGTTTGGGTTTCAACGGAGATATATTATTATAGGTATATTAAAGGGCAATGGTCATTGATGTCGATGTCTATATCATTGTGTCCTGTAAACTCACAACATCCAACGACGTCATTGGTGAACTTTGAGAAGATTTTTTTTTTATTATAAAAATGACAGTACTAAAGTAGGCGTCTACCCACGCATCCTTCTAGAGATTATGGTATATTTATGTGAATAACCCTTACAATATAATATTACCTAATACATAAGAAATGTTAGTACGTTTCATCATCTATCTTGTATTTTCCCAACTATGTTAGGGTCGGCTTTCACTCTAACCGGATACAGCTGAATATCAGTATTGTACAGACGCCAGCAGGTCAAGCTACCCGAAACTGTCAAATTTTCCCAATCAACCTTGAACCTTAATGCTTTAGTGATAAAGTTGAAAATCTATTAAATAAATTTGACAGATTGTAGTAGCTTGATGTGCTGGCGTCTGTACATGGAGCGACTGCCTATCTGACCTCCACAACCCAGTTACTGGGTAATACGACACCGCTTAGTAAGACTTAAATGTTAAAATTGAAGTCCCACCAAGAACATTAAAATGTTTATTATGTTTATAACAATTTAAACGTTATAAATAAATTTTGTTTGCAACATTGTTAACTTTGTTTTCGGATATTATACGCTTAACTTTGATAGCTTGTCATTTAATTTTAACAAAAATTCTGTTACTAAATTGTAATTTCGTATGCCTACCTATTTGATATTTGTACCTACGCAGTTACGAGTATTAGCGGCAAAAACCGAGATCTTTGTACCTACTTTATATAAAACACCTATTTTTACACATATGTTTAAGAAATAAAAAGGTTTGTCTTTGACATTTTGGTGGCTATTAAAAATACTTGACTTTTATTTACACATACCTATATGCACGCCCGAAAACCTTTCACGGATCATAAGGCACATAAACTGCTGATCAGGTATAAATAAACGGGCACTTAGCAAAGCATTTTCCTTTACGTAAAAGGAAGGAGTTTTACTTTACTTTTTCTTGGATCTGTGGGTCCGTAAATGAGCTTGGAAGTTTCCATGCATGTGCTCATTTGGTGAGGTTTTCGGGCCACCCGCCGCCGCAACGCTAATGCAGGCCTACCCTCGCAACGGATCAGGCGAAATTGGACGACCGCGATGTTTTCTCTCTGTTTACGAGATACGAGGGTTTGAGCAAGGGAATTCGTAAGTACTTTTAGGAAAATATACATGTTTCCCTTTTCCTGTTTAGATAAAACTTGCTGAAACAATATTGAATTGAACAAAACAGTAACATTAACAATATTATTGACAATAACATTTCATTAAGTCTCACTGTAGTGCGACTGAATGAGATGAAGTGTTATTCCGCCCCGCATTTAGTTATGCTAATAAAACAGTGCAGTCTAGAACAAAAATATTTATTTAATTCAACAAGTACTACCGCTGGAATATACCAACAAATAACCCGCAAATCCATAAATAACGCAAGAATCACACGGTTCATTAGCACTTAAACTGGCCCAGCTTTGCATATTTAATCACTCAGCTGGCTCTCCTATTCAGAAAATAATATAAAAGAAAGAGAATTCCGTCAGAAGCAGGTACACTCGTTAACCCTGCTGTGGACACGGACAGTCGTGAATTAAACACGCGCAAATACGTGACGACGGGCTCTCAGCGTGAGAAAGATGAAGCGCCGGGTATAGTCGGGTTAAATTGGTGCCTTGCAGCTTTGTACTAGGAACTAGAGACACTTGTCTCAGCATTTGTTATTAGTTGTTTCTACGTAGGTACTGGATCTTACAATAGACTTTCAATGATGTATTTTGCAGCTAGTTGAGAGTTGCCGAAAAAGAGAAGAAAGAGTGCCGAGTTGAATGACGTGCAATGAGAGAGGCCTATGTCCAGCAGTGGGCTGCTATTATAGGCTGCTGATGATGATGATGTATATTACTTGTACCTACTGAAAGGTAAAGATCTGTACACTTGACAATCAATGTTGTCTTCACCCTGTACTGAAAGATGTAGGTCTGGACACCTGAATTAAAAGCGTGCTAATACATAACGATGGCCGTTCAGTGCGGAAAAGTTAAAGCGTCGAGTATAGTCAGGGTAAACTGGCACCTACCTATCTTGAAAGACTTGAGACTAGACGTCCAAAGATATTACCGGTGCTAAGTCCTACAAGATGACATTAAATGCGCTCAAATACCTAGGTGACAACAACTTTACTCAGCTAAGCTGCGCAGAAGACGAAGCGCTGCGATATCTTGCAGCTTGATACCAGCAAGATTATATTTCCAAAGAAACTGAGAGTTACAGTGCTTGCATAATATTGTATAGAATCAAGTTCTTCTAACTGAACAGACAGCTGTGTTGCGTCACTTCTTCTTCCCAGCTAAAGCACTAGGATTTGGTGAAGGGCGTGCGTTTTGGGGACTGTCTTATGTAATTTTGACTACAAAAAGTGCTGATTATCAGCCTAGTTTGAATGAATGACTTTTGATTTGATTGATTGAATAAGACATAATAGTTACGTACGAGTATTTAGCATAGAATTGAATGTTAACCACGACAATTAATGAACTCTGAATGATAATGCTGTAGTCAACGCCATTGCTATTGGTTCCGGCTCAGGACCGCAATGTGCTGGTATTGCCAAATTAGCTTGTGATAAGATTATACAGGGTGTAACACTGAAGATAGATCAAGGAAACCAACCTACAGAGGATGCTTATACTCATCTGTTTAACCATCATACATTGTGTTCAGTCATTATCTATATATATTATCATTTGTTTAAAAGATACATTGATCTACCGGGTCGTGGGGCTTTTGGGACCGGGACCGCAGTCCCAAATGCCACCTATAAATGCAATAATTAGTTTTGATTGGTATTTTGGGACCACAAGAAAAAAGAAGTTAAAGTACAGTTAACAAAAAAGCTGATATAATATTTACCTGCCGTTGTCCTATACGATCAACCAATCTGCCTAACCTTTTCGCAACTATGTTGGGGACGGCTTCCAGTCCAACGGGATGCAGCTGAATACCACTTTTTTCGACTTCTGGCTACCCATAACGACATGTCATAGATCTACGAATGACAGTGGGGATCAACGGCTTAATCCGGGGCACGGAGGGGTCTCGATATGTAATGGATGTTCATCCATCCACAAACGACCGCGGCAAGCGTAAATTCACCTTCGACCGACCCTTCCAGCTGTTACTATTTAGCCACAAACTGTAAGAGATTAAAAACACAAACCGATATTAAGTATCTGGCTTTAATTAAACGAGACACTCCACAGCTGCCTGGTGAAAGATTTAAAGATAATTGTGAATGTAAATGTCTTGGATCCACGACTATCCTGCTGACCTACTTAATTCTCTCAGGTTACTTATTTTCGCAGACTTTGTGAGCACATAATTATCTGCGTTTTCTTTCATTACTAGATTGGTCTGGTCGTATTAACCTAGTTTGTTTAGAATATTTATCTTAATAGTGATATTTTTTTGAATAAGTCAACTTGATTGATGTTGTCTGCGTCATATTTCCTGGAGTTGGGTCCGATAGATGAGACATGCCTCACAAAACAGATTGAACAGCATTTGAACGAACAGCAGATTTCAGACGGATAAAAAATTTAGGAAATTAATTTAAATTTTTCAAACCTTTAACGGTTTTTACATCTTAATATTATAACTATGAAAGTTTGTATATTTAGATGTTTGTTACTTAATCACTCAAACACGGCTGAACGGATTTAGATGAAATTTGGCACACAGATAGTTTATAACCCGGATTAACACACGATACTTGTATCCCGATATTCCCACAGGATACTCACGTCGGGTCGACGCGGGTCTATTTATGGAGGTGAAACCGCAGGGCGCTGCCAGTATGAAGTAGACCCAAATATCACAATCCGATCTCATGCATCGAAAAATACAATTCTGCGTAAAGCTTGGCAGTTATTAAAATACCTAGTGAAACCGTTCTGGAAAGTAAAAAAAACAACAATCTGATTCCTTTTTCAAATTTAAAATGCGGAATATGGTCAAGCGACCGTTAGTAAACGGTTGTCAAGTCCAAGTCTCGGGCAGTGAGCCTGCGGAATGAAGATGGACAGGGCACTAATAACTTCACCCTAGAGAGCCCCTCTTAGCTTGGGGCAAGATGGCGATTAGTCCATGCAAATGAGTGTTATGACGCACACACTGACGTTACCTACGTTAGTTTGAGCCTAAAAAAATAGAGCTTTGTCCACTGCTCAAATTTACTATCTATGTCTAAAAGATAAGGTTCGTGGCCTGTACTCAAAGTTAAATAATGCACAGCCCAGAGTTGTTAGCAAGTTGTTAGTTTGCGTAATTAACTAGTCTGTGTTAAAAGTCCATTTTTCTACCCCTAAGGTGGCGGGGGATTACCTGACGCTTTATACTTTCCCTGGAACTAATTTATTTTGTTGATTTTGTTCGTGTTTTTTTTTTTGTTGTAGCTAGCGAAGTCAGTTTGTGTGTGTGTAATTATAATTACCAAGATCTAAACAGAGATCAAAAATATAATAGAATGAATCTTTAGTGATAAACTCGGCAACTGAAATCTGAAGACCAATTCTAGTAATTTAAATCGTTCAAAATCTAGTCTCAGTCTAATCTCGGCGACAAACAAATGTCAAAAACTTATCAAAAATGTAGGGAAATCAGAGGTATTTTTGACAGATTGCGACTGAGATCAGACCGTGAACGTTCTTAAAACTAAGAGAATTGACCCTCAGTTGTCTTTCGGCTACGGTTACTACTTATATGAAAATGAATAAACAGACTAAACTACACTGCAAATAAAAACAATAACAGATATGAAAAGAATATGTAGAAATACGTATGTATACAATTTAATTTCTACCGCGCCACACTCATATGATGTGCAAAGTGGGTCAAATAATAGCACCCCTTGAATATTGCCAAGCACACCGGGCAGATAGATAACTCCGCATTTTAATCCAATTGAACTTATTGAGTTATCTACACTATTATCGGTGAGCTACGTCTGTGGAATTTAAATTTAAAATACGATAAGAATACTTTCGCACTAACTCTGTGTGCTCAAGAGCTGAAATATCCATTTAATAGAAGATTTATCTGTGATGAAACGCCCCTACAATAAGCCTTAGTAAGCTCTGATCAATTCATCTCTAAGATAACTCTGCAAGCGGTGAAACCTGCCTCTAGGTGGATTGATTCATTACAAACAGATTCCCTGCTCATTGAACCGACGACGCATAACAGATAGGCGTTACGCACGTACTTAGGCAAAGGTTAGAGACGTGCCTATCGTTTAATTGTGGCCCACCATGAGCGGATAAAATGCCCTTTAAAGGTTGATCACGATCCGTAAGTGGATGCTGATATTAAATCCCGTATGCCCGGATTTCGGACCCGCGCAGTACTCCATGCGCCTAACAAAGTAGAGCGATATTTCAAGCAGTGATACGATCATCAATCTGTATTACTGCTCGTCTCATAATGCATGTAGGCACTACGTATGTGTCACCTTCCACTAAATCTGTCCATCTATCAAATAAATAAGGCATTTTATTTTATTTTTCGGCCCACATTACAGCGGCTGTCGGAAACGGGTTCAATTGATTGGACAATTGGCAATCGGATAAAGTGACCGAAGCGAGTGGCAGCATTTAGTGTCATCTCTATGCAGTACCGAGCTTTTTATGCTTTTTTACTCAATTAGGTCAAGTGAACAGGTTAAGTTATATAAAAGAAAATTGTTCTGAAGTTTGTAAAACCACTGCACTTGCTATCATTATTGTTAAAGGAAAGAAAGAAAGAAATCGAAAATTGCACGGATGAAGTAGCATTGCAGATTGCTTTTTGTACTAAGCAATGAAAATAAGTATTTGCAAGAATAAAAACTAGGTTTCTAACAATCATAGAGCAAGTAAAAACCACAGATTAAAATAAAACTTAATTCAACGCGACCACATCTGAATCTCATGACGTCAGACTACATAATTAGTAAAGTACGAAACATACGGCGGAGTGACGCGAAGTTTGCGAAGATTTCAGCCACTATTATTCCTAAATGCGAGCTCCTTAGCATATTTAACGTATTATGGGGTTAATGGGCAATGATGGCGGTTGTTCGTGCCTCCGCCACGAGCCGGCTCAACTGGTAATTTTGCACCAGTTCTTAGTTAACGAGACGAGCACCGAACCTTGGTACTTTGCGCGTGGTGAAGGATTTACGGGATTTGAAATAATACGCCGTCGCAACGTGAAACTGAGAGTCGTGTCTCGTTTTGATAATAGGGTTCAGTGGTGATTTAATGAGGAGAATAATTAAGGAACTATGTAAAATCTTCTCGGGTTAAGTACAATGATATAATAAACATAACGTAACCAGTCTGCTCCGACTTTCGGTATCTCGGTTCACTCGTGCAAAGCGATGCCGAAGTAGATCGGACGGTTATGCACAGAATTAACATTGGATGGATGAAATGGCGGCAGGTCACGGGAACAATCTGCGACTCCCGCATTCCCCTTAAACTTAAGGGGAAGATATATAAAACCATAATTAGACCTGCTGTCTTGTATGGATCAGAATGTTGGGCCACAAAAGGGATAAATGAAAGGCAATCGCATGCAGCTGAGATGACAATGCTAAGAGGGATGTGTGGTGTTACACGAATGGATAGAATAAGAAATGAGTACATAAGAGGAAGTCTGAAAGTGGCACCGGTAACTGAAAAGTTGTGTGGAAATCGGTTGTCATGGTATGGGCATGTGTTACGGAGAAATGACGAAAATGTCGTCAGGAGAGTTTTGAGTATGAATGTCGATGGCTATAAGAGTAGGGGAAGACCAAAGAAACGATGGATGGAATGTGTGAATAATGATATGGTTAGAAAGGGGGTGACTACCGAGATGACGACTAATAGAGAAGTATGGAAGAAAAAGACATGTTGCGCCGACCCCAAATAAATTGGGATAAGGGCAGGAGAATGATGATGATGAACGTAACCAACAATTCCTGACTGATTTCTAAAAAGTCTATATTTATGTCTGTAGTTTATATAAAGAATAAAGAATATTCTATTTAATTATATTGAGCAAACGCAGTTTCTCTTTATTACATTGATTTTATAGCCTGATAAAACATCCATTGCGATAAAACTCGAAGCCCAATTCTCGAACTTAAAAAACGTTTAAATGCAAGTCGCAATTTCATCTCAGCGACAATCAATATTTGACTATAGACGTATTTTTGAAAGATGGAGACTAAGATCAGAGAGACAATTCTCGTAATTTTAAGAACGTTCACAGTCTGATCTGTATCTGTCAAAAAATACTTCTGATTTCCCTACATTTTGACAAGTTTTTGACATTTTTTTGTCACCGACATGAGACAGCGACTAGATTTTGAACGTATTAAATTACGAGAATTGACCTTTTGACTGTGAACGTTCTTAAAGTTACGGGAATTGCCCCTCTGATTAAAGTTTCTAGTTATCATAATTAACAGTTTTGCACCCAAGGGTTTCTATAGTTAAACCAGCGGGGTAGTTGCGTAATACACTAACAGTAGCAATGGCTTCCATTTTACCAGTTCAACAACTTTCATTGCGTTATTCACGTTGCTGAGCAGTCTTTTCGAACATATGAAGCAATGGATTAACAATATCCTTCAAAATGATTCAGATTGTGTTAGTTAGTGTGTTACGCAAGGTGCTGGCGTAAGTATTCCTCTATGCAATGAACTAAAGCAAGAATGTTGAGTAAGCATCCTTGGTATACTTTGCCAATAGATATGCAGATATATTTTTATTTTGAATCTAAAATGCAGCACTTTTATCATCAAACAAAAAAACAATTCAAGCAAACTTTTGCTCACAATAGTTTTCCAATGTTGAATTTGAAAAATACAAAATGGAACTGGTTTATTAGTTTACAAAACTATTCGGTTTCAAGTGAGCTAGGGAACACAATTATATTTTTAAATTTCTCTCGTAGTTTTTCAGTACAGCGCTGGCTCGTAAATATTAAGTCAGCCAAGTCGCTTTATATTCTCGTCAGTAAGTTGCCATTTACTTACTTAAAATACGTAACATACATACGTATTTAAGCGGTGGGGTTGAGCAGAGTTTGTGCCAAAACATTTTATGACATAAACTAGGCGTTAATCAGCATCATTATGGGGTTTTGACTTTCTACAAATATTATAAGGCTATTTCACAATAATGGCTTTGTTGAATTAGGTTACATTATTACCCTTATCCAGTGATCAGTGGGTACAATGAACAGTCTACTAATTTGGAAAACAGGAGGTTTACTCCTTAAGCACGAAAACCGTAGTTTTGGTGGACATTACGGGCGTAACCTATGCCGTATCACTGTCGGACTTACCTATGATTACTTTGTGGCCCGAACTAGAAATGAAATACATCACGATTTGACAGCTGTCCCTGGTCCCGATATATACGTAATTACCCGTCCGAAAAATCGAATCGATCACTTTTTGCTGGATCGACTGCGTTCGGATGGTCCCGTATTTTCGTTGACGTCCTTAGAGAGTACACCTCATTAGTGACGAAAACAGTAGGTATGCTATGGTAAAACCACAACCCGACGTGTATACTCGATTTAGTATCACGTCACGCTCGGGTATACTCGGTTTCAGTCAGTCGACTGAAACCGAGCATACCCGAGCGTGACGGTTCAGTTTCATTCACTGTTCAAAAAGAACGCAAAGTACGCCTAAAGAACACTTCAAAAATCCAGAAAAATTCCTACACGTAGGTATTTATACATAAAAGAATCTGAAACAGAGAGTAAATCCCATCAAATACGAGTTCGGGACTTTACCAACTTCCTTAACCTAACATTAGTAGATTAACGCCACCCCTAAACTTTGGCCTTGATTAAAACCACAAGACAACGTGACAAGAATTATAAAACGGTATAATTTACTTTCTTTACCAACATTAACCAGTTTCAACGAGAAGAAAAGAACCTTTTCGTCGTGTGTTAAAGGAAATGATAACTGACACACAACGCCCTGTAGATATATCCTACAAAAGTTGGGGGGTACTCAACTCAGACGTCAATGTTTGGGTGCTTAGAAGCTTTTTTGCATAACGATGACGACTGTATTTACAATAGAAAGGGTATGTAAATTACTGTAGGTTTTCTTTTGCGTCACGGTTGCGTTTATTTTACTCAAGGACGGAAACCTTGGGATGGAACAGTTCGTTGTTTTATTCTGTGCTAATACTTACACGTAGCAGCCGGTCTTTTCTGTAAAAATCTTACAATAAAAACGTAGGTGAAGTGAGCTTGAATTGAGGTGTCATTCCCCCTGCTGCTTGACACTATTGACAGCTCACTTCAAGCTATACCTGATTTCAAAGAAGTTGGCGGTGCTCGTTAAGTCGTTGGGACTGCCCCTGATCTCTTTCCAGTCTTGTCGGATTGCCGTCCCATCGGACCATGAGAGTGAGAGATGAGTGTCACTCCAATATCTCCCGCACCGAAGACTCTTCGCTGAAATTCGCCGTGTACGAAATAAAATGCGTGGGAACATTAAAACTTATGGAGTTTATTAAAAATATAAAAATGCAGTCAAGAGGCACACACTTACACATAGCAATCAGACAAGAAGAGAGAAAAAAGTTTTGCCACACCACAACGGAAAAATGGCACCAAAACAGTGTTGCAAGCTTATTTACTAAAATTATTACTATTTTTGTTAACATTAAAAATAATAATTCTGTATGTTTAGACTGTCCTAAACACGCCGAAATGACCGAAATACACATGTACTGCACGTTACAGGAACTGATGGACGCTGGTGATGGCGCCAAACAAGTAGCCGAATTCTGGGCCGAGTCCATTTAGATTGCTATCGACACGCTAAGAAGAAGATGGCCGAAATACAGTACACATATTATGTATTCTGTGTGGCAATCATATCTGCGATATCATAGTTATATAATAATAGGATTAGCCTATTCTTGTGGCGATCCAAGTCGCGGGAGATCCTTAACTCTCCATAACAATCATACCGGAATGATTCATGCGATATTAAAGCAAGAGTTTGGCAACTATTCAATACAACATAATATAATATACGGTTGTTTTGTTTGTTTTTCCCCGTTTTATGCAAAACAGTTTATCTGATTGACGTGAAGTTTTCATCCTAGTTTCGCTCTATTTCGATGAACGTGGGTTTTCTATTCAGAAAGTTTTTGAAATGTATTTATTGACTATCTTCTATTCGCCCGGTTAGGATGCCCATTACATAATAGTAAAAGTATGTGTAACTTGGAAAATTTCCAGGGTGCCAAAGTTAACGTAGTGTTGATTTTCTAAATCCATACCCACTTCAAGTAAATAAACTACTAAGGGTCGTTAATTCATATAATCTTTTTTTTTTGTTATGTCTAGTCGTAGAGAATATAATATCTAGTTTACTCATCACATCTGCGGAGTTTGGTTAGCTATTTTAATTTGACTTTGTCATCATCTGCCAAGCCTTTTCCCAACTATGTATGTTAGGGTCGGCTTCCAGTCTAACCGGATGCAGCTGAATACCAGTCTTTTACACGGAGCGAATGCCTATCTGACCTCCACAACCCAGTTACTGGGCAAGACTGGTAAGACTGGTTGTCAGACTTTCGGCCTTCTGACCGTAACGACTGTCAAAGATCCACGAATGACAGCCGGGACCAACGCCTTAACGTGCATTCCGAGGCACGGAGGGATCTTGGTATGTGAAGATGGTCACCCATCCAAGGACCAACCGCGGTAAGTGTAGCTTATAACCTGATCAATCGACCCGTGCGGCTGTTATTACTTAGCCACAAGCCCCTTGCATTGAGTGTTAATTACTTAAATTCCCGCGTGTTTAGTCAGACTGGTTGCAAAAGTGGTTTTCTAAAAGGAAGACTTTATAGACTCGCCTTTGTGACTTATGTCCAAGAAACTTCGCTTGTGATGCAAGATGATAATGATCATGTATTTTTAAACTAGCTGTCAAGTCTACAACTACGTTCTTAAGCAAACCAGACAAAAGGCCGCGCAGCCAGGCCAAAGGCTGAAATAGTGCTCTAAGTAACGTGAACAAAGTCCAATTTGCACTGGCAAGCAAGTAAATGAATTGTTTATTTTCATTAACTCAGTGTAAGGAAAGAGATTTGAGTAACTACCATATTAAATTACGTCACATTTCCCTCCATTATTTATAACTAATAGGTATTTATCCATCGCGTGTTTAGGTCTCCAGACATACATACATAAATTTACGCCTACTTCCCATGGGGGTAGACAGAAACAACAGAACGCCATCTGCTACGATCCTTAGATACTCTTTTTTTTTAAATAAAAACGTAGCCCCACACTAGGAATTTCTCCTGTATTATGGGTGCGTTTACAAACATTTAAACTCACATACACAAACAACCAGCAGTGCGATTCTGTAACAATCTCACCGTGAAAACCTAGGTGAAGTGAGCGTGGAGTGAGCTATCATTCCAACTAATGCTAGGGATTGACACTATTAAAATAAATAAAATAAAATAAAATCAATTTATTTCAGGTTCTCCCATATTAAAAACAAATCTCAAGTTACGAAACACGAGAACGCGATACATAAAAATAATTACAATATAAAAATAAATACAATGTCATCAAATAATAATAAAGTAGGTACAATGTCAAATGAAAATAAGCAACTCAATGTCAAATAAAAATAAAAATTTAAATTAATCGGAAATTAATAATATAAAATACAAATAAAATAAAAGTTTAGCAAATTACACTAATACTATTGACAGCACACTCTAAGCTCACTTCACCTAACTTTTCACGGTGAGATTTTTACAGAATCGATCGGCAGACCCGGAACAACTACTTGTAGGTCATACAAATCCTTTTGCTTCGTTCATGTTTATATAGGTCTGGTCAAACACGCACGTCAGGTGCGAGTACTACGCACCTGACCTTCCTAAGGAACATAACCAATAAGCTCACTATAGCATGTCCTTCTAGGGCGTCCCCTTCCGGTGCTTCCACTCACATCTGCCTTGTAAATAATACCTTTTGTTAGTCGCTTTTCAGTCACCCTCTCAAGATGACCAAACCGTAAACGCATACTTTTCTCAATTTCTGTCACTACATCTTCTTTAGAACCCCAGCTTTTCACATCATACCAGAAGGCCAATTCTCGTAATTTGAAACGTTCAAAATCTAGTCGCAATCTCATCTCAGCGACAAACAAATGTCAAAAACTTGTCAAAATGTAGGGAAATTAGGGATATAATTGACAGATAGAGACTGAGATCCGACTGTGAACGTTCTTAAAATTACGAGAATTGCCCCTCTGGTTAAAGTACGTCACGATATTTCCCTTCATTATTTATACGTAATATTTATTTATACCTCGCGTGTTCACGTTTCCGGATACAATAATTCATTTATCGTAGTAATTTATGAATGGTTATTTAAAACTGAATTATCAGAAAATACAATCTGTTGCTGTGTGTTTGTAATTAGAAAGGCATGCAAATTAATACGTACACGCACACGTTAAACATTGTTTACCTGCACTGTACCTATACCCTTTTTTTTTGCCTCTCTGTGGTAATCCTCATGGTCGTCCTCATGGATCGTGGGGATGACAGAGGAGTATGTCGGACTCTTACCGGCTAGAACCACCGCGGTGTTCCATCTTTGCCTATGGCCGGGGGTGCGGGATTCGCATAAGCATTCACCGCTCCCCCGACAAGCTTCGACCCGCTGTTCTTCAGCGGGACCCACCTCCCCTTGCGGCCATTCCCACAATGGTCACACCACACCAGTATCGACTGAAGGGTGGCTAGCGACCCTATTACTACGCTGTCCGTTTGTCTGTAACGGGCTGTATCTTTTGAACCGTAATAGATAGACACTTAAAATTTTTACACGTGTGTACCTACTAATATGGCCGCTATAACAACATCATCACATCTCATCTGCCTAGCCTCTTCCCAACTATTTTTGAGGTTGGCTTCCAGTCTAACGGGATGCAGCTGAATACCAGTATTTTACGTGGAGCGACTGCCCATCTTACCTCCATAAGCCAATTACAGGGTTATGGCAGAAATAAAAAATAAAAAAGTAAAAAATGAAAGGGGACCCTTTAATCTATACTTATAATAAATCTGTAGAAGTGAAAATTCTGTACATTGAAAATATAAAAAAAATAAATGGCAGGGGGTGTTACTAGACCGACACCGAACCCAAAAATGTGATTAAAAATTTTTTTGTCTGTCTGTTTGTTCAGGCATCACGCAAAAACTACCGGTTGGATTACGATGAAACTTGGTATAATTATTCTTTAATATCCTGGGCACCACACTGGGTACTTTTTATCCCGGAAAAGTATATACAATAAAAAACAAACTTAATTTTGCGGTTCGATCCCTAGACCCGATTACTGTACCAACCGCAAATAATAAGTTTGTCGTAGGTTACGTCACCCGCAGTGGAGTTCATTTTTATTCCTTTTAGTTTTTAGAGTTATTTTTATGTCGTAGGTATACATTTTAATTTTAAAGTATAGGTAGTATATTTCAGGGAGTTCACGTCAGGACTGTGTGGCGTCGAAGTGATTCAAAAGTATGTGATTGTAAATTATACCAAACATTTACTACTAGTACGCCACACAGTTCTGACGTGAACTCCGTTCATTAGTATTGAATTTCTGATTTTGATCATCTACTTTTGCTGTTGACTGTATGTAGTGACCGTAGGTTATTTTATAATACTGTTAGGTAGGATTATAGTCATTCGTACAGATATTAGTTTTTAGGGATTTTGCTTATTTATTGAGTTTAGATTAGTTATCATCAGAAATAGGTTTATTTAGGTAGGTAGGTATTTTATTTACTGTCATTGAGTTTTTTTATTCTTTTATTAGGTAGGTACTTAGGTAAAGATATCATATAGGTACCCTCTTAATCACCATTAATGAGACACAATTGGTTTTCTATTGTAATTAGCCACAAAGGGCCCGCAAGATATCTATCTTGCGGGCCCTTTGTGGCTTTGTGGCATTCTGGGGAAGCACATACATTTTATCCCGTTAGCACGTTCCCGTGGGATAATATCTGACATCCACGCGGGCGAAGCCGCGGGCAGAAGCTAGTTACCCCATACAAGCGATGTTTTTTTCTTATATTTTTTTTTAAATGTACTGTTTCGGAACCTCTTAGTGAGCGAGTTCAACTGGCACTTGGTCCCTTTTATATTTACGTATATGTTCCCTTAGAACGAGCAGAACTCAGTATTTATTTGCAGACATGTTGCTAATCCGTCGACTGCCAGTTAGATTAGCGCACCTACGCTGAAGGTTGAGCTTATAAAGATGATTTCGAACATAAACAAACAGAATGCCAACAATTCTATCGAAGTCTATTTTCTGGAAGATTATTCAGAAGCACTACTTTTGGGGGGTACGTTATGACAATGAACTCGAATTTAATCGAACTTTCTAATAATTCCCATTTTGCTTTCCTAAAAATATTATTGAACACTCCGATATAATGATTGCCTCTTTTTGAAAACCAAACCTTAAGTAATGTCATCTTTTGGTCCCAGGAATAGTCCTGGGACCAAAAGATGCTAAATATCTAAGTAACTGCAAACAACTTTACCTAACCTACCGTACCTAACCTAATCCGGTTGTTCGAGGTACCCCAGCTTAGTTACTGTAACCAACTGTCAGAAAAGGCCAGAAAGTTTAAAAGGCTCAATCATTTTAAAAAGTTTGCATCATTAGAAGTTCTTCAATAAGTTTTTATAGGATCACTTAAATATTTACCATTCTAAAAACAAGGACTAAGAATCGTATCACAAGACTTTCCGCTTTCGTAAGCATCTGCTTACATAGAATTTACCGGGAATTTTGCTTTGAAGAAAACTGGTACACATTATTGCCTGAAAAGACCACAATGGCGACCCAGTGGTAACGGCCGTGACTTACGAGTTGTAGGACGTAAACGAACACTGACAGGTTTTTCACTTTGTTAAATTATTTTATCACCACTGCTCTCAAAACGGTGAAGAGAAATATCGTGAAAAGAAATAAAATGACATAGATCTACCAGCTCGCATGGGGCACGAGCGGTGGATTACGGCCCACTCCCTCTAACATAGAGGAGGCCTGTGTCCCAGCAGTGAAAACATTATAGGCTGATTATGCTAAAGTAATTCCGAATAACAGGAGAATTTAAATCGAATATGGAAGGAATATATCAGTTTTCAGTGTTCCTGAAACCACGCGTTGTATGTTTGATGAGCGTGTGATGCGGTGTTCCTATAAATGTTTGATTTAAAACACGCTACACTCTCTTTGTGCGCCCGGGGCTACGCGTATACATACAGATCGCTCTACTTTTCTCCAACTTTTGTACTCGCTGGCATTTCAGTGGTTTCACAAAAGAGCATACTTTACTTACTAAAGAAGTTGTTCGTATTGTCGATACTAGATCTACTCATACGATAATCGACACATATCGAAAGTAAATCACCACGTTTTAAAAATATATACGAGTAATTGTTATGGAAATACGTACGTATAAAAAGACATACAGAGAGAGAGAGGTGAAAGTGAGCAGGAAGAATTTTTGACAATTTATCCCCTGAATCTCAAAATCAGATGTGTCATCGGCTTTCAAACAAACTTTCATTGGTAGATCTGATTACATCTGACATCAGCTGTCCCATCGGGCACATGGGTTTGTCTACTTAATAAAAATCTTAAATTCACGGACAGACAACGCACAGCCCAAACTGCTGGAGCTAGACGTATGAAATTTTGCTCAATTGTACCCTATGTAACTAAAGTGAGCACTAAGGAAGAATTTCTGAATTCGTCCCCTAAATGGGTTAAATAGGAGATGAAAGTTTGTATGAAAGTTCGACATTTTGCCGATGGGAAATCCCGTCGTGCGCACGGCTTGTAATAATAATAAAACGTTGGATGATTAATAAAACTCTCACAGAGTTTTCTGAATAATACAATATCAGAATCGTCTTTATTATGGATCATGTACAGTCACCAAAAGACATAAGTAACCAGGATCGTCGGATATAGTTGAAGTTTACGAAGAAACCGATGGATGTTTTCGAATGAAATTTAATTTGATAAATTAACTGTTTGTTTTCTATTAATTAAATTAAATTTTATTCGATAACATCCATCGGTTTCTTACTAAACTTCAACTATATCCGAGGAACCTAGTTACATATCTCCTTTGGTGACCGTACATGACTAGTCGTCAGAATATTTATTAATGGAGACAAATAAGGTGATGTCATCTTCATCTTTGATTCCGAATTCAGAAAGCACCTTAGACTGGAAGAAGAACATAGTTCAGAAAAGGCTCACAATCAGCCTATATTGTTCCATTGCTTGAACACAGGCCCCCCTCTCCTCGAGAGGGAGTGGGCTATAATCTACCACGCGAGCCCAGTGCGAGTTGGTAGATATCACATGTCTTCGAATTTTCGGTTCTAGGACATGGCGGCTTCCTCGCGATGTTTTCCTTCACCGTTTTGAGAACAGTGGTGATGAGATAATTTACACAAAGCAAAGCGCCTGACTGGGTTCGAACCTACGCCCTACAACTCGTAAGTCGCAGCCGTTACCACTGGACCAGGCAGATTGATTTTAGCTGGCTCAGTATTTATTAGTTACGTCATAATTGGTCAGATTTGCTAATGACCGTGCTTGCATGGCGGATGATTGTGGTACGACGCTATTAGCACAGGTGGATGCCAGTGGCCTCCTGATATCGCTTAGCCGTCATTAATGGTAGCTATAAGACCCAATGGGGCAGCACTGTCTGTTACTAAGTTAAGTGACCGACGGACACATAGTGCCTTTAATGGTACAATATGTGTACAGCGGATCCACTTTTGTTAATTCTTCAAATTATAAAAGAATTAACGTTTACCTGCTCCCAGAAGAACGTTCATTATTTTATAATTTTGTCGGTGTCGTATGGAATTCAACAATAGCAAACCATTTACTCGATTTACGCCTTTCCTCAACTATGTTGGGGTCGGCTTCCAGTCTAACCGGATGCAGCTGAATACCAGAATTTTACATGGAGCAATTGCCTATCTGACCTCCACAACTCAGTCGCTGGGTAACAGGAAACCCTTGGTATGACTGGTTGTCAGACTTTAGGCGTTCCGACTACCCGTAAAGACTGACAAAGATCTACGAATGACAGCCGAGACCAACGGCTTAACGCACTTGCCAAAAATTGATATTTATGAACCTTTTTGACGCAGACGGGAAACGCACACTATGGTAGTTAAAACGGGATCCTGCCGTTTTGCCGAAAAGATTTTGCCAAAATTTCACTACCCAAACAAATTTTAGTAACCTTTTTTTATACCAATGCAATGTTTGGAATAATTTTAGTACGCATATTTCATTTGGTCAAATCTTTACTTGGCAGAATATTATCACGGATAATGTCATTTAGGCATTTGGTCTTTAATCAAATGATTTATTACAGCAAACAATCTTTAGACACTAAACATTTGGTCAAATGATTTGTTATGGTAAAATATAAAGGCAAAAATAAGATTTTTTGGGAATTACTTATATAATTAAAAAATGCAATTTTACTTTAATATAATCATGTATTTAATACAAATAAGGAAAAAAGAGGTTATTGTTAGCAGGCTATCCAGAAACAACCTAAGTAGACGAGGTTAATTTAAAAAAAAATGCTTAGGTTACGTTAGGTTAAAACTTTGACCTCCTACGCACGAGCCGAGCGAGCGAAGCGAGCGGTGCCGCGGTAGCGGCCGGCGAGTGCCAGAAACGACTAGATTATATAGAAAAAATTTGGAAATTTCCATATTTGGAAAACAACAGGCTACCCGAGACTGAAATAGTTAGACTATAACAATTGGTGGGTTGGGTTTCAATGGTACAGACGCCAACACATCAAGCTACTACAATCTGTCAAATTTCTTTAATAGATTTTCAACTTTATCGCTAGAGCGTTAAGGTTCAAGGTTGATTGGGAAAATTTGACAGTTTCGGGTAGGTTGACCTGCTGGCGTACATTGAAAAAGCTGCGTTTTTATTTTGCGTAAAATGAGTTATTCCAATTGAAATATTTGACTACATAAAAATTGGTAAAAGTACTAGTTGGTAAACAAGTCATTGTTTAAACGTTAACTTGCCAAACATTAGGTTTGCGTTACGATTATTTGTGAATAGAGTTTTTGCTAAATAATAATTTGGCAAATGAAATTATGCGAAAAATGTTTTGGGAAGTGATAATTTGGCAATTTCTTTTCGATGAAACAAGGGAGACCCAGTTAAAACATTAGGTATTTTTACTTTTTATTTTGTTATTTGTACAGACGCCAGCAGATCAAGCTACCCGAAACTGTCAAATTTTCCCAATCAACTTTGAACCTTAACGCTATAGCAATAAAGTTGAAAATCTATTAAAGAAATTTGACAGATTGTAGTAGCTTGATGTGCTGGCGTCTGTACCTATTATGTGTTTCACGAACTGTGTCGAAATAAATGTTATTCTTTATTTCTATTTAAGTGACGGTTTACGAAGTAGCTACTGGTATTGTATTCTCGTTGCTCGCTTGTAATTATGCCCGGTTGTCATGGCTACGTGAAAAGAGGGTGTTTTTCCGGATTGAAAGGTATCGTATATTTAAAGATGTCAAGTTACATAAACAGCCTATAAATGTCTTCCCACTGCTGGGACACAGGCCTCCTCTCGGTGAGAGGGAGTGGGCCGTAATCCACCACGCTGGCCCAGTGCGGGTTGGTAGATGTCACATTTCTTCGTATTTTTTGTTCTAGGATCTGCCGGTTTCCTCACGATGTTTTCCTTTACCGTTTTGAAAGCAGTGCTGATGAAATTTACACAAAGTAAGTAAGCCTGTCTGAATTAGAACTTATAGACAAGCTATGTCTGTGCTTAAAATTCATCAATGCACAGCAATGACTTTTGGCCATGAAACGTACCAGTTTATCAGACAGGCAATCGCACTGTTTCATTATTACAAACAATATTGGTGAAAGGTTGCAAAAAACTGATTCAATAATACTAAACTTCAGTAATCTACGTAATCATATCTGTTCATATCAGTTCACGCATAAAGTCGTTCAAAACTTTAAATGAACGAGTTTATTTAACTAAAATCCAAGAAGAAGTCGTATGTAATAGCTATAACACGGCAAATTGACGCAGGGTGTCAATTTGCTTAACAATTAATTTCTCTGACTGAACATCAATTATTAGCAATATGTTGATTACCATTTCATTGACATTTCATATCTTCACAGAAACTATAATTATATAACCACGCTGTTACAATCCCGTCTTCGACGAAGTTGCAGTCTTTGATAAATTCGGAGTGTGCCGTGTGCGTATGATTATTTTCTCTATAAATGTTTGTCTTTCGAACACGCTACGCTTCCATCGCTGTTGTGTGCTTTGCCACGCGTGTTTTTTTGCTACAGCGCACGCCAATTACCAAAGAAAAAGAGAGAAAAGTCTATTTTATGATAGAAGTCTAACTAACTGATATTATAATGATATGGTATTTGACTGAAAATTATTTGTTTGTGTGTGTGTACAATTTCAGCTTGATGATTAGCTACTCTAAGTACCTACTGTTAATTTCTTTAGCGAGCAATTACTTAGCTCGTCACCAAAATATTACTCCAAGTAAGACCTACCTTTTTACTCGCAACTTGAAGACTACATTAAACAATACTTACCTCAATATCTTCTTTAATAACTTCTAACTTATATGACCTCTAATATACTAGGTGTTCTCTGCTAGTTTCCAGGCTAATAGTACCCATAAATTAAAATTAAAACACTCAAAACTTTGTGCAAGTTCGCGAGTAAGTGGCTCTTCACTTTAAACTTCAATTTTAAGTTAATATACCTAGTTAAAACTAACGAAATCAGTGTTTGTCTTATGGTATTTATTCACAGCTTAGTTAAATTTAATTAAATATTTTGGTAAACTTGTGAATTTATGGAAAATACGTAACTTAACTTATATAACATACTAAACATCAAGCCTGTAATCCCCGAAGGGTTAGGCTGAGGAGTACCCATAGTACAGACGCCAGCACATCAAGCTACTACAATCTGTCAAATTTCTTTAACAGATTTTCAACTTTATCGCTAAAGCATTAAGGTTCAAGATTGATTGGGAAAGTTTGATAGTTTCGGGTAGCTTGACCTGCTGGCGTCTGTACATCCATATTTCGTTTCAACTATGTTCAACTCCCATGTAACAGGGGGTAAGCTTATTGTCACCGGGCACAAATCCAGGCTGCTACCGAGAAATTCCAATAGAAAAATCCATTAACACTTTATTCGACTTGGGAATCGGACCCACGAGCTCATGCTCCGGAGTATTACTTACGACCACTGAACCAACGAGTCAATCTTCACCCAAAATATCGGCTTTCACTTTCACCGTCATAACTTCCAGATTTATTTACCTGACCGTATCAGCCCACTTTTACGCTACATTTTCCCATCCATAACCCTATTCGATTTAACCGAGGCGTCGGCTTATCAATGAACCGTCTTAGAAAACGAGTAACGTTAACGTCAAGGCGTCTTTATCGGACGGAGGTATCAGCCACTAAATATAAACGTACAGAAGTTCGGCTCCATACAACCAGTAAAAACGCACGCACACATAGACACGCTTCACATACAGCGAGTGCACGCGCACTCGCGACTTGGCTGTCATGGCCGCATACAAATGTGCACACACACGAGCGGCTCGCGTTAATGGCAGAGAGAACTGCAGCCGTCGATACTCATCGACAACGTGCCGCTCATGTATTTGAGTACGGTGCTCAAATACACGAGCGGCATGTGTTGCAGTTGCCTATGCCGTTGCCGCGTGTCGCTCATGTGTATGAGAACTCATATTCTCTTGGATTCTCATCCAACAAACGATTTGTATGCGGATGAATGGGTGAAGATTATATTGGTATGTCAGAAGTATTGAGAGTGATTCATGAAAGTATTTAATTTTTAATGTTTTAACCTGAACTGTCACCGCTGCTCTCAAAACTGAGGAAACCGATATGGGTCGTGGGGCTTTTGGGACCGGGACCGCGGTCCCGAATGCCACCTTTAAATGCAATAATTATGTCCTAGAACCAAAAATTGGAAGACATGTGATATCCGCCAACCCGGACTGGGCCCGCGTGGTGAACTCTACCTCTCACAGAGAGGAGGCCTGTGTCCCAGCAGTGGGAACATTATAGGCTGATTACTTAATAATTGTTTATTTTATTTTTATGTGTTTGTCTTTATTGAATATAGTGATTGTTTTCTAACCATGTTCATGAAAGTTAATAAATAGGTAAATAGGTTTGAGATCTTTGAACACTATGTGTGTGTGCGACTGTGTTCCCTCATCGTTTGAAGCCTTCTGTACCGATTTATTTTATATATCAGCTACGCTACGTACATAGTACCGCTCGTAGCGCGGTATCGCGTCCGCGGACGCTTATATCTCGGATAACGGCCATCCGTACGTTGGTTTGGGCTTATGTCCACCTGTTATCAATGCGAAATGAGCTTCGTCCTGCTAATAATGGAACTGTTTGCTAATATAGGTACGTGTTTTCTATCGGTTGTCAGTGATTGCATGCTCAACCGACCTCGGACAGATAATTCCTGATCGTGGGCGGTTTTGGTCGGTATTGGACGATAAACCATATGATTTGATGGCATCCAGTTTTATGTTCCGCTTCATGTTTATCTAGGTGATGTATTTGTGGAATGTATTGTTCTTTTTTAGATAGTGAAGACTCTAAGATGATGATTATGTGACCACTGATAATATTATATATTATAAGTGTAACAGGATATTGCGTAAACTATGTGATCTTTATTTAAAATCGTTAGTATTTCCATAGTGTCATTGGGGTATCGTACATATTCCCTATTAACTAGGTTGTGGAGGTCAGTTAGGCAGTCGCTCCATGTAAATCACTGGTATTCAGCTGCATCCGGTTAGACTGGCAAATGATGATGAGTACTCCCATTGTAAATTCGTTGATAAAAAGATCCAGCCCCTACAGCTTGGCTTTGGTTCCAAAGGGGGCTGCGAGGCTGCCGTACATGCCCTAACTAGTTTTTTAAATGCCAGTAAAGGTGAGGTCATCCTCAAGGTTGACGTTAAGAACGCCTTCAACTCTGTTAACAGGGACACTTTGTTGGCTGAAGTAAAAAAGGAGTTACCAGAAATTTATGGTTTTATGTGGCAGTGCTACAGGCACCCATCAAAATTATTATATAGAGAGAACGTTTTAGAATCTGCAGTCGGTTGCCAACAAGGTGATCCTCTCGGGCCAGTCATTTTCAGTTTGGCTATCCATCCCATAATTCAACAACTAAATTCAAAATTCAATGTGTGGTATTTAGATGACGGAACACTAGGAGGTGACGTAGACACCGTTCTAAAAGATCTTGAATTCCTAAAGCAGCAGTTCCAATCCATCGGCCTTGACCTCAACAACTCAAAATGTGAAATTTACATTTGTGACCATACTGACAGACTATCGACTATACAGAAATTTAATTTAGTAGCCCCAGACATCAAAGTTTTGGAAAAAAGTTCATTGCACCTCTTAGGTTCCCCAATTTTAGAAGACAGTTTTTCACCATTCGTCGACGGAAAAATTAAACATTTTAACGATATTTCGGATAGACTTTCTAAAATTAATTTACATTCGGCATTCACCCTAATCAGATATTGTTGTTTCGGTCCAAATTTTATGTATTTTCTCCGTTCTTCCTCTTTATGGACGCATCCACACCTTTTGGACAAAATCGATCACATTATTCGCAATACTATTACATCCATTTTTAATGTGGCTTTGGACGACCGCGCGTGGCTGCAAGCCACACTGCCCATTCGTTTTGGTGGGCTCGGCGTCCGCAAAATTTCTAGTGTAAGCCTACCGGCGTTCCTATCCTCGGTCCACAGCACCGAAAAGTTAACCACACGAATCTTGGTTCCTGCTCAGGTTGACTCTGAAGTGCCGTGTTTGACCGACGCGGTGAACGCCTGGAAAGTGGCTTGCCCGGACACGGTTCAGCCCGAGAACCCGTCTTCCCAGAGACAGTGGGATGAGCCGCTCTGCAGGTTGGTACGGAATAAACTTATTAATACGTCCACCAATACTGCTGAGCGTGCCCGCCTACTGGCTGTGGGTGAATGGGAGTCGGGCCTCTGGCTTCAGGCGCTACCGTCACCCAATATAGGCACTATGCTGGGTGACACCACATTCCGGCTCGCTACATGTTTGCGTCTGGGCGCTCCTTGCGTAGCTCCACATC
Organism: Apamea anceps; assembly: GCA_951799955.1. Taxonomy (NCBI): domain Eukaryota; kingdom Metazoa; phylum Arthropoda; class Insecta; order Lepidoptera; family Noctuidae; genus Apamea; species Apamea anceps. The sequence continues at coordinate 10,053,704 of OX637501.1, forward strand.
GCTGTCAATGCGGTGAAGCAGTCGACTGCCTCGGACACCATGGCCTATCCTGCAGCAAGAGCGCTGGACGGATGGCAAGGCACGCCAGCATTAACGACATCATCCGTCGGGCTCTTGTCTCCGCCGGGGTGCCAGCTGTTTTAGAACCCAATGGCTTGGCACGCGACGATGGAAAGAGGCCCGATGGAATGACCATAATGCCTTGGAAGTTGGGTAGGCCTTTGGTGTGGGATGCAACCTGTGTCGACACCCTCGCGCCATCCCATCTTCCTAGCACGGTGGGCTGTGCTGGGGCGGCTGCTGCAGGAGCAGAAAACCTCAAACGGCGCAAATATAACAACCTTATTGGGAGCTATATGTTTGAGCCGTTTGGGGTTGAAACACTAGGGCCTTGGGGTCCGAGTGCTCATCGAATTTTTCGTGACATCGCCAAGCGGTTGGTTGACTCTTCACGTGACCAGAAGGCTGGCCTATTTTTAGCCCAAAGAATCAGCATTGCCATCCAACGTGGTAATGCCAGCCTTTTGGGCACTTATCCCATTGACAGTGATGCGGACGAATTTTTTGATGCCCAATGAGCTCCTGCCTTTTTCTATATTTTTTCGTATTATATACTTGTATATAATTGTATATAGTGTATATTAGTGTTAGTTGATATTATTGAAATAAATACTTACTTTAGAAAAAAAAAAAAAAAAAAAAAAAAAAAAAAAAAAAAAAAAAAAGATTATTTCACATACTTAAACTCTCTCAAAAATGAAACGGATTATTAACGGATAACTAATTTATATCCCCTTTTAAAAATCGCAAAAACATTTGAAATAAAGTTTCTGTAACAATATTACAAATAAGTTACGCTCAACTTAGATTGCTGTATGGACGCTCATCTTTTACTTTATGTGTTCGATACAAGCGCAAAAGTGGTGATTCCATAAAAACGTTCGGGGTCCCAAAAAGATTAAACTTATGCGGAAGTTTTTCAATCTTTGTGAACTGTTCCAATTTCTATAGATTCAGCAAGTTAACCTTTACAAACTTTATTTTTATACGGGAGTAGTATAAAATCCTATAAGTGTATAACTTAGTATCTCCAAAGAATTTTGCCCAAGGCCGTAGCTTAGATACTAGTTCAGTCAAAGAATAATGATCAAAGGGAAATCTATCAGAATTCAATACCACGAACATCGGTATAATTAGTCAAACGATTTGGCTACAAATTGCTGAAACGTTATTTGAATAACAACAGATTTTGGCGAGCACCGAATTTTATCTATAGAAATAAATAAAATTGAAGTGTGTTGTTGAATAAGTTGAAGCTGTTTTTTGTAATGACAAAAAACAGCTTTTTATATGATGAAAGCAAACGTATAACAAAAAAAGATATTTTTTAAATGTTTGATGGTCCGATTTTGATGAAATTCGGTATGGGGATACTGTATCCACATACCAGGCGGGCGAAACCGCGGCCGGAAGCGAGTAGTACTATGATACCTTTATTATTTTCACTGTTAAGTATGTATCCTACAGCTAATATTCTCAATGTTTTACAGTAAGTACAGCTATGCTATATATACCTAAGCTATGAAAACGCTGAAGTTAAAAATGTTCCTAATTACATTTATTTCATAATGAAATAGCCCCAATAGTTTTATCTAGAATGCAGATCAAATTGGCACTTCTCCAAAATTATTTTTCGCTAAGTTTCATATTTTGTCGGCCATAATTGTCGTTTTGCACGGATAAAAACGAAACTAGAATTATTTCTTAAGTATTATCATCTGTTATTAGAAAAAGAGGGTCGTGGCTGCCGCCCGCACGTTTCATTCGATTAGGTTAAGCTACGCTTGCCGCGGTCGGTCCTTCGTGGATGGGTGACCATCTTTATATATTGAGACATCCCCGTGCCTCGGAAAGCACTATAAGCAGTTGGTCCCGGCTGTCATTCTTGGATATTGGTAGGGTTGTCAGAAGGCTGACAACCGTTTTTATCAAGGGGTTATCGTATTACCCAATTTACCCAGTAACTTGATTGTGGAGGTCAGATAAGCAGTCGCGCCATTTAAAATAATGGTATTCAGCTGCATCCGGTTAGACTGGAAGCGGACCCCAAAGGCAGATGATGATTTGATGCAAAAATGAAAAATGTAATTTATTTTTGGAACTCATTTTCGCTCACCTCACGTCGTTAAGTAGAAATCAATATGCATCCATTAGGCAATATTACATCAAACCCCGGCTTGGTGGTAAAAGAGGAGAATTTTTTACTTTATTATCATAAACGTGTAACAATTTTCATTTAATATTCTTAAACTTTAAGATCCTGCTTTGGTAAAGTTGTAAGAACGGGCAATACTTGGCCAAAGATGTTCGAGATAGGAAACCGGCAGTAAATGCCGGAATATTATCATTATTTTCGAACAATATTTTCCTTCGCAAAGCTTAATATTCCCAAACTGTTTATGGAAACTCAGCAATGGCTTTGCTCCGAATTCCGAATAGCTTACCTACCTACAAGAAAGTAGAGATCAGGAAAAAAATTGTTAAAAAAATTAAGTACTTAATCCTTATATATCTGTACCGTATATAACAATAAATTACCGTATGTTAGTCTCGCAAAAACTCGGGAATGGCTCGACCAAGTGTGGTGAAACTTTGGAAAAATGCGACAGGGTGCGAATGTTCCCAACAAAAAAAAAAAATATATATATATAAAGCATTGCAACGCAAGCTGGGCATTAGATAGTTTTAAATAGATAAAACAACGAGAAAAGTTTGGGCAAACAATGGTGCACTTACATTAATAATCAATTATCCGCTATCTTCCATGACTATCTCCAAGTATAAAATTTTAACTACCTGTACTTAAAAATCCGTTAAAAAAATGCAAGTCATAGGTCTGGCATGTGCTAAGCAAAAAGGTAACAAATAACGCAGACGCTGCAAACTGTCTTTCGGAGCTCCATTCCGCACGGAGTGCATAAAATTTTGCACCACAGAAAAGTGTTACATATAAATAACACCAACATATTGGAGGGTAAAGGAGGGTAAACAGTGAAAAGTGTGTAATCCAATCTCCTGTCGACAGCGGATCGATTTATTTTATACACGACTTTATGCTCCTAGACATACGGCGTCTTAGCACGGATTTCACGACATAAAAGATGACACAATAAGTATAAAGCTTCTTGTCTATGTTCACACAACCTAGCCACTAGCTGTCAAGTACCAACTTTGAGATAAAAACAGTTTTATGGAAAATCTAGCGGTTTATTTAAATCCCACATTTGCGTATTTCCATCGTTCAGGCGTGGCTGGACTAACTGACAGTTAAAGCAGTTATGACACGTTCCCTTTTTATCAAACTGCTGCAGCTCTACATATTTTAGCTCTTTATGATACTTTAAGCCTAAACCCGAAACTACACTGCCATTCTGAGATCTGACATGTCAGGTTCAACGACGGTTTATAAATAAAACATCTGTTTTAAAAAGTTTCTCCGTTTGAAACATTTTTAAAGGCTACGATTCATTTCAGTTTTAAAATGTAATCCCCTTAATATTCGTATGAATACAACCAAAAGACAAAAGACGTACTCAAGGACACGGCGCAGCCTAGAGCTTTGACGGCTCTCACTAAATGTAATCCCAAAATTCCCCACTTACTCGTGACCAAGTAATCAGCAGGCATTACGGGAGCGACACGCTTTGACGGCAAACGCCTCTAATGTTGGCTGAGTCCGACAGCTTAAAGCGTACGACCGATCATTAATCTAGTTTAAAGTACGCCGCTTGACGGACCCACTAAATGTGGCCGTCTTGGTCACTGACATGTTGGGAACGTGGACTGGAATCTTTTAGTGTGCAGACTTTGTTTCAAGCAATAAAATATAGGTTACGTAGAGTAGTGTACATCATGCCAGCATAGCTGCATTCCCACCTGAATATGCAATGGACTGTTGTATTTCCGGACATCGTCGGATTCAACATTTACAAAGTACATAAATCATAAATCTGAACTCCAGGATGATACGTCGTTCTGGTCGGATCAAGCACCTTTTAACAACGTCCGACAGACATGTATACGACATATGTATCTGTCGGACGTATAGGTATATAGATAGTCCCAATAGGTTTTATAATGTCTTATTTAGAAAACCGGTAAAGTGCGAGTCGTACACAAAGGGTTCCGTACCACCATACACCATTTTAACCCTACATAATTTAAAAAACCCGTTTCTTGTATAACTCAATTTTATTTTTATTATTATGTATTTTATAGCAGCCATATTATATAATTTTCACAGAGTACTACTACACACACTCTGTTAAAATTTAAAGTGTCTACCAATTACGGTTCAAAAGATACAGCCCTGTGACAAACAGAGAGACAACGGAGCCTTAGTAACAGGGTCCCATTGTCACCCTTTGGGTACCTAACCCTAAAAAAAAAATTAAGGATCTTGGGCAGTCACCTTGCAGAATTTTTACTACGGCACAACGTATCACAAATAGTTGATGCCAATTCGAGAGAAGAACTATAGATTTCTATAATAAAAACTACATAACTGTGCTGGAAAGTTACCAATCAAAAGTTCTCGTATCAGAACATGTCCCCAGACTCGGTGACTACAAATCTCGTTTAGTATTTTCCAACTTCATTCGTCGACAAAGCGGTCCCTTGCTTTGGCGAGTGCAAGTTGGATGTTACTTTTCTCTTGTCTTTTATTATTTCTTGCAATTAAATTTAGCGTTCTCTAGACACAGCAACGGATGTTTCTTGGTATTTGGTGGACCGATGTACTTATCTGGCTTTTATTTCCAGTACCATAAAGTTTCAATGAAAAGTGTAATTAAGTAATAACAAGGAAACATGCAAGAAGGGTTATTGGTAATGGTTGTACTAAATGCTTTTTTTTTTTTTTGAGGATGGGTAATCATCAAATGACTCCTCCCGCTCTGGGTGGAGCAGGAGGGAGTGTCAGACTCTTACTGACTAAAACCCACCCGTGTTCCTTCCTTAGCCCTTTATGTTCCAGGGCAGCGGTAACCCTTTCGGACAATCCCGCTACCCTGGTGTACTAAATGCTTGATTCATATTTTTAAGCGACTTCAATGAACTAAGTATATACATTTCCACATGATGTATCAAAATGCATGGACTTATGATACACTAGCTGCGCCACGCTGTTTCGCCCGCATAAGTATCGACCCCGTAGGAATATCGGGATAAAAATTGTTCTATGTCCTAATCCAGGTTATGGTCTACACATGTGTAACCTATAAATGGTGTAACTCACCCGACTTTGTTTAATTTATGTAGATTATTATTTTGTCTTTAATTCTTTTGAACAAATTTTAACTTTCCGTAAAGCGGCGTTAGGCATTGTGACCCGCGCCGTAACTGACCAATTTTTAAATTAGATTTTGGAGGGCAATCCACCGGTAGATCTATTACCATAAGAACAGGAATTTTCAATTAAAATTCAGCTCAGCCTGAGGGTGTAAAGGTACGTGATTCTTTAACACTGCTTTCACCTTTAAAACGTACTAGATGTGGAGTGCAATATAACTACTTTTAGGTACCGTGACTTGGAAATAGCGAGCATTGGAGTGTAAAGAAAATTCTGCCACTACCGCCTCTGACCTCTATGCCATAGAATACAGATAAACGAATACCTCTTTCGTACTGTGCTGAATCGTTTGCGAATGGCAAGGACTGCTTTGAGCATCAACACTGCAGTTTGTGAATTAATTTCTTGGGTGGTTTAGTTTTTATAGCTTTTTGTCCTTTCATTGTTCGGTCTGTTTGGTTTGAAACAGAAGTAACAGTCGTTTGATCTTCTACTGGTTAAAGGCATCCAACATCACGACAGTAATTCCCAAAGGGTTAGGCAGAGGAGTACCTATTTGGGAATCGCGGCATATATCGCCAAAAATGTAAACAAATATGAGTTTATAGAAAAATAACTTTAACTCCTACATAATAAAGTTCAGTTTACGCTATAATTTCAAACATTTTTATAACTTTTTCAATGGTGCTAGTCACTCTGAAATCAACTTAATAATCAATGAAATAAAGTTGATATTTGTTTAACTTGAAATAACGTCAATTTGAAACAAATAAAATTTGAATTTACCTATATTACGCCCACATGTCACCATTTATGTTTGAGTCCCATGTTATAGGGGGCGAGCCTATTGTCATCAACCGGGTACATATCCAGACTTCCAAGAGTTTCAGTGGAAACACCCAATAGCACTTTGCCCGACCTGATAATCGAACCTGAGACCTCATGCTTAGCAGTAGCACTTGGGACCGCTGGACCAACGAGGCATACAGGGTGGCAGGGACATCGACGTGCAACCTGTTACCAAGGATTCAGTACATGATTCTGAACCCTGCGTACAAATTTAATGACAATATTTTAAAAAAAATTGCTGTTAATTTTCACCGCGTAGGTACTTATTGCACTTTTCTATGAAACAGCTGTTTTTTTTTTTTGATAACCGACGAAACATTTCTACGCTAAATCTAAAAGAAATAAAATATCAAAAGTCATTTATTCAAATTAGGCTGAGAATCAGCACTTTTCGAACGTCAAAATTACAAAAGACAGTCCCCCAAAACTGGACTGTCTTTTGTAATTTTGACCCTTCACCACTTCCTAGTGCTATCGTTGGGAAGAAGAAGTGGCGCAACAAACTCCCCAGCAGCACAGCTGTCTGTTCAGTTAGAAAATACTTGATACTTGATTGTATACAATACTAACTGTTAAGTTACATTACAAAGCACAGAACATAAAATTTAATTATTAAATTATTATTATATATGTCAGCTAGCCACGCCAATATACCAACAAATATAATAAAAACTGTACGTACTCAAGCTAAACAATAATTAATTAAAATAAAATTGTAAATAAAAACTTACTACCTAAATAAAAGCCTATAGGCATAAAGGGCGTGACAGCTTGCATATTTATGCATTGCTGGGTTCTGTTCACATAGCTGTCACTTCTTCTGATCTAGAATCATGTGCTATGTGTGTCAAGGTCCCTGCCACAGGCCTGATGCCTGTTTAGTAAATAGATCCCAATATCAAGTTATCACGCTTCAGTCAGCCTGCCTACCCTTTTCCCAACTATGTTGGAGTCGGCTTCTAGTCTATTCGGATGCAGCTGAATACCAGTATTTTACATGGAGCGACTGCCTATCTGACCACCATAACCCAGTTACTCGGTAACACGATACCCCTTGGTAAGACTGGTTGTTCTGACAACCAGTCTTACCAAGGGGTATCGTGACGACTGTCAAAGTTCCAAGATTGACAGCTGGGACTAACAACTTAACGTGCTTTCCGAGGCACGGAGCGGTCTCAGTATGTAAACATGATCACCCATCCACGGACCGACCGCGGCAAGCGATCCCGTGCGGCTGTCATTACTTAGCCACGAGCCCCTCTCAAGTTCTCATGCTTATGGGTACCTAAAACCACAAAACGTTTTCATCTCTTTCCCCTTAGTAACTAGATATCTACTGAAGTGTCAATGTAATCTATGCTGGCGATGGGTATCTGCCGAATAGTAAATACATTCCCTTTGATAGTGTCGGCATCAGTGTTTCGTAATAAGGAAGGGTTCTCAGTGTTCCATCTCCCTTAACAATAATTATTTAATCGGATCCAGATTGCACGAATATTTTGATATTACATAACACCCATAACATTACGCCTGTAATCCCAAAGGATAAAGCAGAGGTGTACCTGTACCTAGTCATCATCATCTGCCTAGTCTTTTCCCAACTATGTTGGGGTCGGCTTCCAGTCTAACCGGATGCACCTGAATACAAGTATTTTACATGGAGCGATTGCTTATCTGACCTCTACAACCCAGTAACTGGGTAATACGACACCCCTTGATAAGACTGGTAGTCAGACTTTCGGGCTACTGACGACCGGTAACGACTGTCAAAGATCCAGGAATGACAGCCGAGACCAAGCAACGGCTTAACATGCTTTCCGAGGCACGGAGGGCTCTTGATATGTGAATATGGTCAACCATCTACGGACCAACCGCGGCAAGCGTAGCTTTTCCTAATCGATCGACTCGTGCAGCCCCTCCTAATGTACCTGTACCTAGTAACACCCACATTTCGCCAGTTATATCCAAGTCCCATGTAAAGCCCATTACCATAACGCAAATCTAGAATTCGACCTGTAACTGAGAAAATCCTAGTGTAAAAACTCAACCTGGGAATAGAACCCAGGACTTCATGCTTACGGGTACTAGACCAATTAGGTGGATTTTGTTATTATTCCAGTAGGATGAACATTAGGGTCGTTCTGCGGGAAATCCTAATCAATTAAATTAACATAATATGTTAATTTAATTGATTGAACACGTAACTACTTAGTAAATAACATAATAATATTATTATTATGTTACTTACTAAGTAGTTACGTGTTACGTAATAAGTGAGAGATAAATCAAATCTCCGTAGCATGAAATGTGCGTAGAGTTTACATAATTCACCTGAGTTATTTCACCTAGGTGCATTAACCATACTTTTTGTAAATATTAGGTATTCACCCAGGTACACTACGAGTAAGTATACTAAAAGTAAACTTTATTCGCCTAATTCACCTGGGTGCATTAAGTATAGTGAAAGTAAATTTTATTCACTTATTTATGTGGTATAAACTTTTTCAAACAAAGGGACGCTGGCCACTTTAATAAGGAAAATGTTCATGATTATTGACATTATTAAAATAGCTACCCTATGTGACAGGATATTTTTTTCTTGCGTATTTTCAATATTGTTTCTTTTTATTTACTAATAAAATTGTAAGCAACTGAACTCAACCAACTTCCTAATGTCGGAGCTTAAATACATACACAGAGGTCGACGGTTGGTGTTATTGTATGATGGTCGACAATATTTTAGAAAGAAAACCTACAAATCTGGTGCGAATTGGTAAAGATGCTGTAATGAAAAATGCGCTGGCTCTATCACGATAAACGTAAGGTTAAACAGTCGTTTGCATTACTAGTCACTTATCTATTATTTGTATGTGGAATATTATTTTGTCATTTATGTTTATTTTTTAGATATGTTTATTTTTTATAGAACAGTGAAATTATTAAATATACTACACATATAACAAGCTGTATCAAGGACGAAGCCAAAAACGGAAGGGCAGAGCAGTTAGAAATATGCAAGCAAAAAGTAATTACCATTGATGAACCGTTAACAAAACTATATGATAAAGCTGTGGATGCTTACAAAAATACTGGATTTGATAATGTTCATGAGGAACCATCTTTTGAATAAATAAAAATTGGATTATATAAAAAAAGAAAAAAATCATGAAGATGTAGCAGGCATTATAATACCACCTACATTTAAAGATTTTCTTCTTGGCGATTACAATGCAGACGATATGAGAATCATATTGTTCGCATCACGGGAAGGTAGGTATTGAAGAAAAGGCGTAATTTTTTTGGAGATGGAACATTCAAATGTTGTGTTTCTTCCTTTTGCCAAATTTATACAATACATGGAGATTGTGGCAGTTGCTCGAAGACAACCTACGTAAAACCTCTTGTATATGCCTTAATGTCCCATAAAAGTTATAAGGCATACCTACTTAATTTTATTTGAAATGCTGAAATCAAGAATAAATGACTGGAGGCCACATAAATATACCTGTGATTTTGAACAAAGCGCTATTAAAGCAATTTCAACAGTTTTTCCTAAAATAACAATCAAAGGTTGTTATTACCATTTCCAAGAATGCTTGAAAAGAAAAGCCAAAGCAATGAATATTGTCGTGTAGCAACAAGTAAAGCTAAGCTTTACACTTAAAGGATAAGATGAAATTAAAGAAAGGGAGGTAACAGGAAAACAATTATAGATATATTTACAGTAAAAGATGGAGATGGACGGAAGAGTGGTATGTAGTATGTGGAGGTGGGGTGTACGGATGACGATGCGTGATAGGTGGGTTGAGGAGGCCGAGGTAGAGATACAGGTGGAGCTGAGGAGGTAGTCGCGAGGCAGGTGCTGGCGACAGAGGCAGGTACAGCTGCAGGTCCACAGGTGCAGGAGCAGGAGCAGGTATAGCTACAGGATCAGATGCAGATGAGGGCAGGTGCTGGTGCGTGGCGACACGGAGGACACCCGTAGGAGGGCCCACGCAGCAGGCCAGGACGCAGCACGGCAGCAGGAGAGAGAGGCACGGCGGAGACGCTGTCAGCCCGCCAGGTGAGGCGGCCCTCGGGGAGGCGGCCCTCAGGTGAGGCGCGGCCCAATAGTTATAGGAGCCCTTCACGGAGAACGAAGGACGGAGGCGTAAGCAGGGTCTGTCAGCTACCGGAGCGGAGAGGTACGCTGGGTATTCCCGGGATAAGTGGCCCTGGAGTATCAGGCTCCTTGTAGTATTCGCTTTAGAGGCGAAACCCGAACTGATACTTGCATTGCGTGGATCTATTAAGTTAACTCGTAGAATAACATCATGTAAAAAATATGAATTTGAGATAAGAACATAGCCAGTGATTATTTTGCATTAGTTTGCATATCTATTCCGCTAAAAAGATACAGGCCGGTAAGAATTTGAAAGGTACGTTGTCATGGCGACGTATTAAACGCTGTTGTCAAAACTGTCATAATAAAATATATTATTAATAAAATACAATAAAATCTATAGTTATTTTGTATTAGAAGTATAATAGTGTTTATAGGAAAAATGATATCCATCAATGTGGGCGAAATTACCAACCCTTAGATGTCACTAAATCGTCGTCGTCTCATGTTAAAGTTGGAGCTGTGTCTGTGTACTGATTGTGGATAAAACGTATCGTGAGAAATAATCAGATCAGCGCCTAACGGTAACAGAATGCTTGTTCTGACCTGGAGGAATGAATAAAGATAACTGTGAGTATGTACATTATGTTACAATATATTTAAGGCATCGCCGGGTGTGTATTTTTATGCCGCAGTTTGGCCTTGTTACCAAAAGACAAAATTTATTAAGGTTGGAAATACATAAAACAAATATTCAGCAATTACGAATATTAGCAACCATTTTTTAAACATTTTAAAAAGGTTTGGTTAAAGCAATCCGTTCTAAAACAATGGTCTGTTTTTGGAGAGCGCCATTGAACCAACAATTACGTTGAAAACTTTCATCATCATCTGCCTAGCCTTTTCCCAACTATGTTGGGGTCGGCTTCTTCTTTTTTTTTCAATGGCTGCGCTAGTGTAGGGCATGAACGCCCTTAACAAATTTTACATAGCAAGTAAGTTCCAATTTAGTTATAACACTTATCTATTAAATTTTAGGTGAATAAAGCTTACTTAAAAGATATAGACTGAACGTTTAAATATAAATGTAGCTACAAGTAATGATTAAAGTTTACGAATAGTATAGTTAATGCACCTAGGTGAATTGACCCAGGTGAATTAAGTGAACTCCAGGGAAATGTAGAAGTGTTGAACTCTGCCAGCGTCTGTGTTCCCTTCTTCATTTAACCCGTCTGCCTTTAAAGCAAGAGTGACAGGCATCTTCTGGACATGCTCGTTCCATCATAGACCCAATCCAGACATAAAAACAAATATATATATATATGTCGCAGAAGGTATGTCTGTCTCTCGTTAACATCAGGCATAATTTAATTACTGTGGGCGTACTATGGGTAGTGTTGGTTATAGCACAATAGAAAAAATGGTTTGCAGTTCAAATCAGATTATAACTTACGAACAAGTTAGTCACATTAGCGAATCACACACTGTAGGTACACAATGCAACGAGACAGTTTCTGAGCACATGTTATTCGTACGATGTCCAATGTTTCGATGATCCCGAGAGCTCTGCTCACACTGTTCTTGTAGCTGTAGCTCTCCGTCCACCCCTACGAACTCAGGCTAGACTCTGTCTAGCGCCACGAGATGGCGCTGGCGTTCCGAATAAACGAATAACTCCGACATATATATTTATTTAACAGCTCCACATTATTTCATAGAATTACCAATATCTTGTTTTTATATTTAGGTTAGATGCCAGATTTCCCTGGCGACGTGGAGGACACACAGCCAATATACAACCGATTTCTTGTTTAAAGTTGTCGTGGCTCGGGCTTAGTGATCAGTTTGGGGTCAAAAGTAATTATTGGTCAAAGTAAAGACAGTACAGACAGCCTCATTGGTCCAGTGGTCGCAAGCGCTACTGCTGACCATGCGGTCTTGGGTTCGATTCGTAGGTTAAGCAGTGTTTTTGGGTTTTTGCACCAGGATTTTCTCAGTTACAGGCCGAATTCTAGATTTGTGTCATGGTAATAGGCTTTACTTAGGACTTGATTATAACTGGCGAAATGTGGGAGTACTATAAGTACAGCTCTTCTCTCTCTTTCTCCCTTCGGAGAAACAAGGCTTTATTTAAGACAGGAAAATGTGACGAACGATCAGTGTCAAAATTAATATTACGCAAAGCAGTGACGTATGTAAAGACAACCCCCTTTTTCGGCTTAGTAGTCGAATAAACCCTTTTTTCTAGTTCCTGTTTTTCGTGTCGTGTCATTACAAATTGCACGAGAAAAACTCATTCTCTGGTAATAAGATTAGCTAGAAAGGTATCGTAGCTCGTGAAGACTCTTTTGATACAATAGGTACTAGTACAAACCGTCGACAGCCTAGAAAACTGGAATGTCGGAACTGTAATAGGCACTGTTATCATATCCGGGGCCTATAACCACCACCTCTTAAACAGTATTTATCTATGTATCTAAAGTAGCGACGCGCGCTTTACTTGTAGAAACCAAGTGAACAAACACGCTGTGAATGTGTGCATGAAGACGAGTAGCTTCAGCACATAATACACACACACACCCTTCCGACTTCGCTCGTGTCTCACACATACACATTCACAGCATGTTTGTGCACTTGTTTACCACAAGCTATGCGCGCGTTTTTTCGTGAGATAAAAATACTATTATAATCTTAATTCAGTGGGAATTTGATGGAGCTATAAGTCCTGTATAGCTCCATCTCTATAATAATACTGCTATAAATGGTGGTAGGTAATATCGGCCAGTCTGTTACAAGCTGAACATAACCCTCCTTAAAGACGTCCACAGTACCCATAAGCCTTATATATTCCTTCCTTATCACAGAATCCTTTCCAAATTACTAGATCTGATACTCATGACCACAGAGTTTCATAAAGGGTCCATATTTTCTCTACTTCCGACCGTTATCTGACGCTGACCCGAATTCGGTCTTAGTCTAAGCTCTATTTACTCGTATTACTTGTAAAATCTTGTTCGCTGTCAATTGGAAGATAACGCAGTCCCAAGGATATAGCTTGATTTGTGTTTAAATGAGCGATTAGTGGTCATCATTTATAGTTCATCGGAAGATATAGAATGGTTTTCGACACTTTAGAATTGATCGAATTAAAAACAAATGGTCCAACAATGGTATAAAAAGTGGCATAGATAAAACAAAGTTACTCTACTGTTACGTTTTTGTAGTATTTGACATGAGACTTTGTGCTTCGTCCGGCACTTAGGTAGTGAATCACCCCATTTAACATTAAGTTCCGGAATAAAGATAAACACAGATGCAACCAAACGACTTTAGATAATGAATCAGTCAGTTGTTGTTTCTCTTTGTGATAGAAAATTCAAAGGCGGGCATAGATTAGAAAATACAGCAGTATTAAAAAAAGATGGCCAACATTTTTCATGACGTTAGCCACGTTCAAAGTTCGACCGTGCGGTCGCTCTGCGGGGAGAACTAAATTCCATTTTCAAATTTTGGGCGTTATTTGGCGTCACCTAACGGTTCAAGGAACGGCGCGGTGAACACACATGTGTCGTGTATTGTATGTGTAGTATATTTTACGAAATTTTCAATATCACATAGTTTATAGTTGCTGATATAGCCCTCTGGGAGTTATAAGGCAATTTTCCTGTCCCGTTTCAAAGACCAGTAATTACGAAACTTTCGTTTGCCTATCGAATTTGCCGATTGAAAGTACGTGTGGTTTCATTAGTCCCTGTTACTAATTAGTTTTCGGTGTTAGTGGCTTTTCCTTTGAAAAAAGCTGACTGAGATGAGTTAATTAATTTGTCTTCAACTTCTTTTTTCTATACTTTTTGTAAAACAGTACAGCCACATTCAATGTACACACGAATTCGAATAATACCAAAGCATCTTAAATAAATATCGCTATGCTTATGCAGTACAGTTAATAATTCATGAGGGCGCGAAACGGCTTCGACAAATATTTACCTGCGTAGACGACAAAAGCGAAAATATTTTCGCGAGTATTAAAAACAAACGGGGCTGATGGAAGACATATTTATATTTTGAATTCTTTGTATATCGGTTTGACTATGGATTTATAAGTTTTCTATCTTAATTTAATCATAATAAAACTGAAATATCATACAACGAAACAGTATCTATTATAGAGTCGTTTAGTTGATTTGTCGCTTAGAACATGTACATATGTGCTTAAAAAATGTATGTTTATTTATTTTATCCTTATGTTACATCCTCCTACTATAGTATTGTCTACCCTATACAAGGTGTCAGGGACATCGACGCGCTAACTGTTACTATGGATTCCGTACACGATTTTGAACCCCACTGCGTTGATATTATTTGTTATTAAAAAAAAAATTGCTGTTCCATACATTTTGACCGCGTAGGTATTGCACATTTCTATGAAACAGCTAAAAATTAAATTTCTACGCTAGAATCATGTGCTGAATTCATGGTTACAATATGCGCGTCGACGTCACTGCCACCCTGTATACGGTTGTAACGCCAAGCATTTGGATACACACGTTTTTGCCGTCAGTACCTTTACATGATCTCCTTTTCTCCGTAAATGGAAGGAAAAAATGTGAAAATATATATGAGCTACATACCCGTAAGTTTTACGCCCTTGTTATGTTTTTGTCGCATGCGGTGTGAAAATTTACCTTTTCCGTATTTGCACTGCTGGCTCTTTCTTTCATGGAGAATAAAAAATGAATTCATTTTTATACGTATGAAAGTCAATGTTGGTTACACTCGAATATAAATATCCATGTATTGTCACATATGTTTTACCTGTGGTTTTAGGCTCGTTGTTCACAAACTCCAAGGCTTTTATTTCAACTAAGCCAATTACAGGCACTTTTGAATAGTCAATGAATCACTCAGTCAAAAAGATGAAGCTAGTTACCCGATAGAGTACACTGACTCTTTATAATTGCGTAACACACTATCAACACCAATGAGATTAATTTTGACAGTTCAACAACATTCATTGCGTTATTTACGTTGTTGAACAGAGAAATTTTTCAAACATATGACACAATGGATATGCTCCTCCTTCAAAATGATTCAGATTGAGATTGATAGTGTTTTACGCAATCACGGTGCAGATGTATGAACGTACACGAACCAAAAGGAGTATGTAAGGATCATAGCAGGTGGCGTTCAGTAGTTTCTGTCTACCCCCATGGGAACAAGGCGTGAATTTATGTATGTATGTCTCTTACACAAACATGACATTAAAAGCTCGCATTACAACCAAAACACGCAACGACTTTTCACCGCTCTTTTCCAAAACAAAAGTAGATTTTATCTACGATCTTCCTAATGATGATTTAAAGCCTCTTTTCAATAATGGAAACGCGTCATGGCGAGCGAAGGGTTAATTACTAGACGTGTCATGTTTTCTCACTGTCATGGGTGCAATCAAAGTCCATTAACTAATGGTAGGCGATGTATAAACGCTGTTACGTGTACATCGACCGTAAAATAGGGCTAAGGCATTGTAGGAATGACAAATCATATTTTGTTGTCATGGTAATTATTTTTAATAAAATATTTAATTGATCCTCTATAAAACTGATTGACCTTCTAAAGATGGACATCTTTTTTATATTAATGAACCTCTAAAAAATTTACGCTTCTAATGATGCATACATTTTAAAAATAATTGAACCTCTTTTTAACTTTCTGGTCTTTCGGCCTGGCAAAATGGGAATTATAAGAGGTTCGATAAAATATATCCCATCATTTATTTCCGGACGTTAGTCAATATTTACAATCGAAATGGTCTCGGTGTTTTCTTGTTTTTGCATTTAGTAGATTCATTTTTATTTATTGACTCTATTGATTACGATTTTGGATTTAATTATTTTTGTATTTGCATTAAATATAAAACATAATAAAACCTCAATCAATCTGCCTAGCCTTTTCCCAACTATGTTGGGGTCGGCTTCCAGTCTAACCGGATGCAGCTGAATACCAGTATTTAACATGGAGCGACTGATAGTTCTATGATCTCCACAAACTAGCACCTTAATAGGCTATTTTCCTAAAAAAATCGAATTAGTCCGTCAGTTAGATTATCAAAAAATATTGAACCCGTATTTTTTCTTTTGTCAATTAAGTATATAAAAAAATATGAAGATATCGCCCGTTAAAGTTCCGCGTGACGTCACTTGCTTGCGACACTTTTGCAAGTAAGTGACGTCACGACCCCCCACTCCCAAATTTTGACGCGCTTTATCTTTGTCATTTTTTGTTTGATTGACAAAAGAAAAAATACGTGTCCATTATTTTTCGATAATCTAACTGACGGACTAAATATAATTATTATTTTTTACCCAGCAACTACCTTATTGCGTAATACACGTAACACACATCAATCACAATCTGAATCATTTTGAAGGATACTGCTAATCCATTGCTTCATATGTTCGAAAAACTTGTCTGCTCAACAACGTAAATAACGCAATGAATGTTGTTAAACTTTCAAACCTACTGTTAGTGTGTTACGCAACTACCCCGCAGTTAATGGGTAACACGATAACCGATAAGACGGGTTGTCAGACTTTTCGACTTCTGACTACCCGTAACGACTGTCAAAGATCTGTGTATGTGTGTATGTGGGCGTGTGATGTTTGTGTGTGTGTTGTGATCAGCATCTATTTTACTGTATATAAATATACAGTAAAACCCTATAGTAATATGATTGTTATAACTGTGTACAGTACAGAGTAAAACAAAAACCGTTCAGTAGAAAAGAATGAATAGAATCACGTATCAATGAAGTGTAAGATAGGAATACGATATACCAATAAAAATAAGTGGAAGTAGGCAGGGAATCGCTTACAACGACCCTTCACCCTCATTCCCTAGTTGACTCTTACAAACGTATAGAATCTCAAGCAGGACCTCTTTTATCCCAAATCATGGCGATAATACAAGTACCTAATTATGCAAA
Source organism: Apamea anceps (assembly GCA_951799955.1). NCBI lineage: Eukaryota > Metazoa > Arthropoda > Insecta > Lepidoptera > Noctuidae > Apamea > Apamea anceps. The sequence continues at coordinate 10,070,990 of OX637501.1, forward strand.
TGTAACAATGTTTGTTAACGAGAAGATATCTGAACAACGGTCAGTCTGTCTGATAACTTTCATTTGTTAAATAGAATTTCTAAGTACTGTTTTCAGAACTTTTGATTGCGTGAAGTTCTCTTTTTACTGCTTCATTTCTGAACTCTTTCGCTTGTAGAAGTTTTTCGTTATGAGCAAATTATTATTTTGTATTTTTTTGTTTTTTGAGATTTTTTGTTTTTTGTGTGTGTACCCGTTTACTAAAGTTTATTCAAACTAATGTTTCAAATTGATGTTATTTCAAGTTAATCAAATATCAAATTTATTTAAATAGAAATTAAGTTGATTTCAGAGTGACTAGCACTATTGAAATACCTCTCTTATTTTTAAAGTAGACAGGAATATACAAGATTTTGACGACGTAAACAGTGCACTCTCAATAGTTACAGATTGGTTTACGTCAAATAACCTAGTTCTCAATGTCAAGAAAACGAAACGTGTAAAGTTCGCCTTACCGAATGTCAGAAATCTAGAACCCAACATCGTCTTAAATAAAGAGGTGCTTGAAACAGTAGGCTCGGCAATTTTTCTAGGACTAACAGTAGATGCCAAACTTCAGTGGGGACCTCATATATCAAGTCTAGCAGGAAGGCTCAGTTCGGCTGCCTACCGTCAGGAAAGTAAGACAATACACTGACGTTGATACAGCTCGTTTAGCCTATTTCAGTTATTTTCACAGTGTTATGTCCTACGGTATTCTGCTGTGGGGCAAAGCCGCTGATATACAAAATATATTTGTCCTTCAAAAACGAGCTGTTCGAACAAATGTTTGGACAGGTTGATAATGGTATGGGTGTCTACCTGATAGATGAACTACCGACCACACTTTCCACTGGGACATACCGAGCTGTCTTGCAACAATGTTCGTTGAGATATTTGGGTCATCAATAAAACACTGAAGAATGGTATCCTCTTCGTCAGCCGTGTACCGTCGAGGTCTGCCAGCGTTGAATTGTGCTCTCTGAACACTGCCAGTTTCAGACAATCGTCGGTAGGTGCTCCCGAAAACAGTAACGTGGGGAAGTCAACGATCGGGAAAGCGGCGTTTGTATTCTCGCCGAGCCACAGCCGCGTTTCCATCGGCAAAACCATAACAAAACATTATGTCTGCGTATTCGTTATTAGAATACGAAGCCATGTTATCCGAAATAACAATGATAACAAAAAGAATAACAAGAGAAACAAGAATTAACAATAATGATCGATAACAATTTAACGCGATGAGAGATTGGTTAATAGCAAGATAACAACACACGTGCTTGCGCGGCGTAGAGTCGAAACTTACTAAGGATTAGGAAGGCGACGCGAGCGCAGCAGGCGCCGTGTAGTCCCCCGCCCGCACACCCCGCCACAAGAACAACAACAAGAATTTCGCCAGTAAAATCGGTTGTTTTAGCGAGGATCATAAACTAAAAACACAGATGATTTCTCTCCCCGCGCCGATTCAAACACATGCCATGCCACGAATTATGTATTTTAAAATTGACTTTTATACCTTTTTGGAAAGCTTACAGAATAGGCAAGTTGTTTTAGTTATTTGTACGATTAATATCATAGAAATTTTTGTGACGAGACAACATTTTTGAAGCGTAAAATGAAAATATTGGTAAGATATTATTCTCATATCGCTCATTATTTTAATTAAGTAGTTTTAATTATGTCCATAGCTTAATTGAAGTGCCAGCTACAACATCATTTTTAATGGTACCCATTCAAATATGTAGTTTTTTTTTTTATTTGGAATTAAATGTCAAATTTTGGGTAAATATCGAAAAACCCTTAAAATTCAAATATCTCGAAAACTATTGAATTTCGGCCATACATATGGGGGGTTCAATTTGTTGCATTTTGGCCCCCTTATCAGCCCCTGACGGATATACGTCGAATTACCAGTAACCCAGTCCTGACTGACTGACTGATAGATTAACGCACAGCCTAAACCGCTGGTCCTAGAGTCATGAAATTTGGAGGGTGTGTTCTTCGTGAAGAGAAGGCATCCACTAAGAAAGGATTTTTCGAAATTCCACCCCTAAGAGGGTGAAAAGGGGGGAATTCCTTTGTATGAAAAATCTTATTCCTTGAGTTAATAAACTTGAAACTTGGCACGAATACTTATCTAAATAAATTATGAAGATTGTCAGTTTTTTTTTCTTCTAAACTACCCCCTAATAAGGGATTGGGGGGTTTCAAAGTTTGTATGGAAGAATTTTAGCGCGCAGTCCGATTTACTCGAAACTCAGTATTTATACCTAATCTTGAAAGTAAAGAATAATGTGTATCAGGGTTTTTTGAAAATCTACCCCTGACGGGCTGAAATGGGGTAGTAAATTTTTCAGGGGAGGATTTTACTGCATGGCTTGATTAACTCGAAAATTAGTATAAATAATCTTTTAGTCAAGTTATGAATACATCTCAAACGATTTTTTTAAAATTCAATCCCTTTGGGGGTGAAAACTGGGGATACAGTTTATATGAAAAATCTTCATTAGGTTAACAAACTTGAAACTTTTCAAGAATACTCGCCTAAGTAAGTAATAAAGTTTATCATTATAAGTTTTTCAAAACTACCCCTCAAAGAGGGATATAGGGGTGTTTAAGTTTGTGTGGAATAATTTGAATGCGCGGTCCGATTAACTCGAAACTCAGTGCTTATACTTAAGACCAAAAATAAAGAGTAACATGTATCAGGGTTTTTCGAAAATCTACCCCTTACGGGTTGAAAAGGGGTAGTTAATTTTACAAGGGAGGATTATAATGCGTGGCTTGATTAACTCGTAAATTGGTATAAATAATCTTTGAATCAAGTTATGAATAATCCCAAACGATTTTTCAAAATTCCACCCCTGTGGGGGTGAAAAGCGGCGGATACAGTTTATATGAAAAATCTTATTCATTTAGTTAATAAACTCGAAACTTGTAATTAATAATAAGTATGTAAAGTTGTCGAAAATTTACCACTGACGGGACAAAAAGGGGTAATTCAGTTTTTAAGGGTCCTCCCCTTAAAAACTGAATTACCCCTTTTTGTCCCCGTTTGTCCCGTTTGAACTTGAAACCGTATGTTATATTTTCACGCCTAAACCACTGAACTTCTGATTTGGCATAGAGATAGATGGCATTCTGGGGAAGCACATACATTTTATCCTGTAAGCATGTTACCGTGGGATAATATCCGACATCCACGCGGGCGAAGCCGCGGGCAGAAGCTAGTCGTATATATTAGGCAAAATTTGCACTTGTACACTAAAAACAGTGATATTCACAGTGTTAACACTAGAAATAAGGACAAACTACGTGCCCACCGGCTTCATAAGGTTCATAACTCATTTGTTGGGCTTGGTATAACCTTTTATAACAAGATACCCTCTTCTTTGCTAGACTTGCCTTTTAATGCGTTTAAAGCTCAAGTAAAATCCAACTGCCAGGGTAGCGGGATTGTCCGAAAGGGTTACCGCTGCCCTGGAACATAAAGGGCTAAGGAAGGAACACGGGTGGGTTTTAGTCAGTAAGAGTCTGACACTCCCTCCTGCTCCACCCAGAGCGGGAGGAGTCATTTGATGATTTCCCATCCTCAAAAAAAAAAAAAAAAAAGTAAAATCCAACCTTTGTTCAAAGGCTTACTATTCCATCAACGACTTACACGATAAGAATAGTTGGTCGCCCTAATTAACTCAAGACAATGTTCATGTTCTTTCTCCAGAATTAGCTTAGGTACTGACAGGTTACAGATAACTGTAACCTGTCAGTACCTAAGCTAATCGATGTGAAATAAATAAGTGAGTTAATACTAATAATAGTATTAACTCACTTATTTATTTCACATCGATGGTCCTAGTTCATCATCTGTGACTGCAAGTGACAGCTATGTGATGAACCCAGCAATGCATAAATATGTAAGCTGTCACGCCCTTTATGCCTGGAGGCTTTTATTTAGGTAGGTAGTGAGTTTTTATTTTTATTTTAATTAATTATCTTTTAGCTTGGGTACGTATAGTTTTTTTTTATATTTTTTGGTATATTGGCGTGGCTAGCTGACATACGGCAAATAAATTAAGTTTCTTGTAATGTTCATTACTGAACAAAGGTTCCTAGTATTGTATACATGCAACTATATTCTAACTAAACAGACAGCTGTGCTGCTGGGGAGTTTGTTGCGCCACTTCTTCTTCCCAGCGATAGCACTAGGAAGTGGTGAAGGGCGGGCGTTTTTGGGGGACTGTCTTTTGTAATTTTGACGTTTGAAAAGTGCTGATTCTCAGCCTAATTTGAATAAATGACTTTTGATTTTGAAAAAGTTATAAAAATGTTTGAAGTTGTAGCGTGAACTGAACTTTATTGTGTAGGAATTAAAGTTATTTTTCCATAAACTCATATTTGTGTATTTTAAGCAAATAAATCGCGAATGCAGATTAGATACACCTCTGCCTAAATCTTTGGAAATACCGGTGTGATGTTATATTATGTGTAATTTTGTATATTCTGTTTTTTATTCTGATCTATCACAATTTATTATTCGATGCAATACTCGTATGAATAATGCAGCAATTTAAAGTTTTCTAATTAGCGAATAGGCATAAATTATGATGGCATTACAATATTATGCATTTCCGTTTATGTCAGTTTGTTTTATTTCCTATGAGGTGCCATAAAATAAACGGATAGTTATGGTGATTAATTAATTATAGCGAAAAATTTCTATGCTATTCTATTTTATTTTAAATTTTATCGTGCATGATCTTCTCCAACGAAATCTACCAGACACACAAACTTTTTTTCGTATTTACTATTGATACACTAGCGACCCTTCCCTGCTTCGCTCAATTTTTACAACTTAACAAAACTTCGAGATTTCTTTATTATAATGTACCTAAGTTTAGTAATAGTAATCTTAATTTTATTTCTAAACATCGGTACACGTTACATCAATGAGGTCTCGACCCCCGTATGACAGGGTCGAGGTTTCTCCAGTTACAGGGATCAGCATGCGAAGTCTTTAGTCTTTAGTCTAGGTTTTACACAATAATTGAAAGAAAATTAAAATTTAAATAATAAGTATTTATACACACAAACCTTACGGAATAAATTCCCTAAATGATGGTAAAAACCGCGTCAAAATCCGTTGCGTATTTCAGAAGAACAATGCGGTCACACACACAGAAGCGACTTTGATGTATAATATGTAGGAATAGATTCATACTACATAGGATCTTCATGCTACATCGCATCCCTTCGTATTTATACATATTCGGAATTTGCAAAGCGGGATCCGTTCTGGGAGTTTTGATAGTAGATGTAAATGAGTTGATCGTCAGCTGTCGCTTTTGTAGCAGCCTACGTAAACGGATCGACTTTCACCCAAATTGTTCACGTTTTATGTAACTACCTGTCTTCAGGTAACAAGCTTTTCAATTTTAAATGTTCCCGAGGATAAGGTTTTAAAATACTTGATAGGTAAAATTGAATAATTTCTTTTGGAACCGAAGAAGTAACACCTTTCTAACATAATATGGGTCATCAGCTTTGGGACTATCATACGCATTGCGAGTACAGCATAATCTGCCTATTTCGTTCCCACCGCTGGGACACAGGCCTCCACACTGTGAGAGGGAGTGGGCCATAATCAACCACGCGGGCCTAGTGCTGGTTCATAGATGTCACATGTCTTCGAATTTTTGGTTCTACGACATTCCGGTTTCCTCATGAAGTTTTCTTTCTTTTTCCTACAAAGTTTTGAGAGCAGTGGTGATGAAAATAATTTACACAAAGTAAAGCACCTGTCTGGATTCGAACCTACGACCTACAAGACGTAAGTCGCGGCCGTTACCAATAGGCCACCACCACGACTGTGATTATAAAAGTCCCTATCAAATAAAGGAAAAAATGTGTACATAATTCATGAATTTGGGATACATTACATCAGGCAAACTAAACATTAATGAAATATTTACTTCGTTAAAAAAACACGGAAATGCCTAATCACCTCTTTAACCCATTTTAACTCAAACGAAACCGCCCAGTCATTTTCCTTTGAGCTTTCAAAATATTGTAAAAACGGGGCAACTGATAATAATAAAATTACGTTTATAATTTTATATCAAAGTGATTCTTGCTCACGAGGAAGCCCTCGTGGAAAAATGACGCAAGATATGTTAATGTGCCACTCACTTTCCGTTATCTCGTGACGTTGTGGCAACACGCACGCCCCGTTTATTCAAAGGTTATTCGTTACACAATCTCGGTAAATATTTATCTATTCGCAGCATTGAATTTTTGGAAAGCCAAAATCGTAATGCAGAAAACGGTCTCCAAAATAAAATTCAATCAAGATTGTTATCGCAAATTACATCGAGGACAATGACGGGATCTTCAAAAAAATTAACTTCCAATATTAAATTAAGTATAAGAAACTTTACAAACATTTCTTAAGTAAATCGTTCCTCTGAAGTCCAGTATTGATTTACTAAAAATATAAACATTTCAATTTGGCTTTTATAATTTACTGTAAATAAACAACAGCGGCGTCTCAATTTATTTCACAGTTTGCCAATACTTGGTGAAGGACTAAAGAAAATACCGTCGAGGTCGCTAGAGATTTATGTCAATCGAGCTCGAGTAGCGCGGCCATTTTGAGAACAAGGATCAGCAATATTTGAATAACTTATGAACAGTGACCCTCACAAACAGCAGTGGTGGCCTAGTGATAACAGCCGCGACTTACGAGTTGTAGGTTGTGGGTACGAACCCAGACAGGCACATTATTTTGTGTAAAATATTTCATCATCACGGCTCTCGGTGAAGGAAAATATCGTGAGGAAACTGGCATGTCCTAGAACCAAAAATGACACGTGGCATCCGCCAACCCGCACTGCGTCACACAGAGCGGAGGTCTGTGTCCCAGTAGTGGGAACATTATAGACTAATTATGGACGTCACAGGCTAGCTTTTGATCACCAAATTGTTTTCAGAAAACCGTGGGAAATGCGGAATGTCGAAGCACCCAATATCACAATATAGGGTGCGCTTATAACGGAAAATATAACATCGCCATAGTGCATTTTTCTTTTACAGTGTGTCTGTTTTGGAAAGGTTTCAGAGATAATGTATTTTCTACGAAGATACATTAATCATGCATAAGTATATGCAAGAGCATGCATGGATTTTTATTTCGCGACCTCCGACAGATTTCTTTAGGAATTTGTCTACAATCCGTCATTTTGTCACTATAAACAAAATTATGGTCATGCTATGTCTGTGCAGACAGATGTTGCCCTCCATAGCAAAAGCACTTCCAGTTTTTACAGAATTTTCCAATTTTCGGGGAATTTTATTCCTAAAACCTTATACGGACTATTACGAAATACGAATACTTAAAAAGCAAAAAATTGCTAAATCGGACTGGCTGTTGTCAACTGATGCACTTATCAATGAACAGCATTTCATTTTTAAGGTTTCGTAGCCAAATGGCAAAAAACGGAACCCTTATGGATTTGTCATGTCTGTCTGTCTGTCCGATGTATTCTGTGAACCGCATTAAGATTTTCATACATAAATAGAAAAAAAAAAAACAATAAATTTTGGGGGTACGAATACTTAGACCTGAAACTCGAATTTTTTTTTCATCAAACCCATTCGTGTGGGGTATTTATGGATAGGTCTTCAAAAATGATATTGAGGTTTCTAATATCATTTTTTTCTAAACTAAATTTTGCGCGAGAGACACTTCCAAAGTGATAAAATGTGTGTCCCCCCTGTAACTTCTAAAATAAGAGAATACCATGTAAACTTCCACCGAAAATTGGTTTGAACGAGATCTAGTGAGTAGTTTTTTTTTTAATACGTCATAAATCGTAAACCGCAATTTACCTTTCATTCAATCAACTCAACGGAACCCATCATGGGCGAGTCCGACTCGCACTTGGCCGCTTTTTATTATATAGATACCTTACTGACTAACAGAGATAGACAAGGAGGTGAGATCTAGAACGACCCCTACTTAGCTTATGCGACAAAAACCTCTCATAATAAAGGGTAATGTTATCCTTAACTGTCAAATGCTCGAAATTAAGAAATTAAGCAATTACGGCGTATAAAATAAATTGGCATAATTAAATATCCGTTTACGAAAATAATAATTTAGTACAACTCGTTCGCAAGCCTAAAAAGAAATTAGTTTTGGAATTTCACCCTGGCCTAATTTCGAGCAATATTCCTTGTGTGCTATGCCTTTTTACAGAAATACAATAGGTACAGACGCCAGCACATCAAGCTACTACAATCTGTCGAATTTCTTTAATAGATTTTCAACTTTATCGCTAAAGTATTAGGTTCAAAGTTGATTGGGAAAATTTTACAGTTTCGGGTAGCTTGACGTGCTGGCGTGCGTCTGTACGTTACTGATAGTTCTTAAATGGGTGTGGAGAAACATACATTGTTCCTTGATAGGCTTAAGCTTAAAAACAGATATTAAAAATTATGCCCACCCTGCCTGTGTACACTCGTGTGCTTAGTAATAAAAAATTTAAAAACTTTTTTACAAAAAAAAAACCGACTTCCAAAAAAAACACTGCAAAGTGAAAAATAACTTTTATTTCGGAAGTCGGTGTCAAAAAACGAAAATACGGAACCAACGACACCGACTTCCGAAATTAAAGTTATTTTTCACTTTGTAGCGTTTTTGTTTAGCTTAAAAAGTTTTTACTTTTTAACCTTTTTAGTTGTAACTACGTCACACAAATTCATATATACTTGCAAGATTAGAGGTACCCTAATAACAAATTTGACAGAAATGAGGGTGTATACTGAACACATGTGCGTACCCCTTTAGAGGCTACAGGCGTGATGTTATACTGTGTGATTGCGTAAACAATGCATACATAAACGATAGCAGCAATCGAGGTTGATCTGCTGGCATTTATTGAAGTGTTCCGCTGTCTGTCTCCGAAAGTCATCGTCAGATCTTTACGAAATTCATATGGAACCATTTCGGAATAAGTAGTACCTGTTTCGAACAAAAAAAGAATTTTGCAAATCCGTCTAAGTCTTTATATGACGGAGATATAGCCGAACATACATGGAAAAAAAGTATACATATAAACATCCGAATGGTGAACCTCTTCCTTTTTTGAAGTCGGTTAAGAAGCAATTATTTTTGATTCTATACGAGCAATTAACGATACTGATAATAATCATAACACTACCTGTTTAAAAACTTTTAAACAATCTGCAGGGTAATCGCTTCCATTTTGACAGTTGAACAACATTCATTGCGTTATTTACGTTGTTGAACAGACAAATTTTTCGAACATAAGAAGCAATGTATTAGCAATAAGTATCCTCTAAAATTATTCAGATTGTAATTAATAGTGTGTTACGCAATTAGGGTACTGTATTACAATAGTAAAACTATTTATTCAAAAATGATTCATCAGTTTTCATAAATGGATGCCCGCGAGACGTAACACCCTGTTTTATACAGGCTGTGATTCTGACGTCACTGATTACTCTCGAAACGTTAACGACGCTAAATTTTAGTGCTGTACCATTAACTATTCTAATAATAATACGTTGTATTCACTAACACGAACTGCACAGGCAATTAATAATTTTGACGTCGCATGTTGTGAAAATCCTACTATAGGTACTATTAAATTATTATAAATAGTTTGTATGTTTGGATTTGTGTTCCTCAATCACGCCAAAACGGCTGAACCGATTGGTTTGCAAAAACAAAACGGATCTGATCTACTGGAGAAATGGGAATGGCGAGTGGGAAAGCAACGTATCTACCTATAAAGTTATTTAAAATTAAATTAAATGTTATGTATGTATATAATTGTGATTTACATTTAAAAAAATAATAAAATTAATCATGATATTTTGAAAAGATCTATATTTATATACGTCAAATGTAAAATCATTTTGTATGAAAAATGTCACTTAAATTTATTTTTTTCTTTTTTTTAGGTTACCTACGTTTTTATTTAAATAAAAGCTAGTTTAAAAAAATATGTTATAAAAAATGAAATGTTTATACATCTTTTTTAAGAAACTTTTACACTTCAATATTTTGTCGGTTAATATTTTAAAACTAGATGGCGCCGGCATTTCCTAGCTCACTGATCCCTGAGAAGAAACGCCGAAACAAACTCAGAGGTCATGGTCTCTATTAAAGTTACATTTTACCTTTGTATTAAATATTTGCATGGCGGAATGCGTTTTTGCACTACAATTTTATATAATCATCTTTTGTACAGTCAGCAACAAAAGTCAATTAACACTGTTACTTTTACAAATCATCTAAATTGATACAAAATGATGCGATACATTGGTTTTCTCTATTTCATGTAATAGCAAAGAGTTAATTATTCTTAAATATTCTATTACTATATGTTTTTTAAGAATATTTTGCTCAATAATTAAGATTTAAACAACTAAAGTGTTAACCGACTTTTGTTGCTGACCGTACCTACCACATTTTATGCAAAAAACGATTTAGATTTTTGAAGGTATAAACATTATATTATTAGGATTTTATTTCATATTGTTCCTTGCCTAAATCCACTACACTCTTTTATCAACTACACATCAGTCGTATCTACACATGATGTGGATATATAATTGTATATGTAGCCGTAGGTATGTAAGGAATATGGTCGACCTTCCACTTCATCTACAGGCCTCGCTGCGCTTCGCTAAGCCTCTTATTGCCGCAACACTATTTGTTATTTAAGTGTAGACTTGAGAAACCTAACACAAGATGTACTCGGTTTCTCAAGAAATAGAACGGAACAGATTCATAACACATATCTATAGCAGTTAACAGCGAATCTCCAAGTGAAAAGTCTCTTTAAGTGAAAGAACATAGAAATGTAAAATCTATGGTCTGAACCATTAATGATGTGATATTGAGGGATGTGAATGATGGTGGATGGTATAATCATAGTTTTTGGTATAATGGTCTTAATTAATTCATTATAGCTACAATAACACCTGTGGGGTAATTGCGTAAGACACTATCAGTAGCAATGGATTCATTTGACAGTTCAGCAACATTCATTGCGTTGTTTACGCTGATGGGCAGACAATTTTTTCGAATACAAGAAGCAGTGGATTAGCAATATCCTTCAAAATGATTCAGATTGTTGATAGTGTGTTACGCAATTAGGGGTGCTGGATTCTGCAACACTTACCTACCACAAAAAGGCTCTTAATATACTTGTTTACTACCGTTATTAGTTGACCGAATTAGGTGAAGTAAGAACGAAGACTTTGAGACGAGAAGCTGGAATTAAAGTACCTAATTAATCTTGGTTTACCGTGAGAAGTTGCTTGAGCAGGCACACCATGGAGGTAATATTTTTTCGAAACATTTAGATACGTACGAACGTACGTAAAGATACGTGTTTCTACGATAATCCACATAAATTATGTAGGTATTTGCCTACCAATCCATATAATACTTCAGGCCTAGCGTTGTAAGGGGATCGTCCGATATTTGGTGTCAGACAGCATTCGACGAGCCCGATTGAGCAACAATATACCATGAACCGGAACGTAATCGAATGAGAAACCATTCACATATACTACGTTTTACACTACTGACGGCCCCATTGGTCTCGTGGTCGCAAGTGCAATTGCTGACCGCGGGGTTCTGGGTTTGATTCCCAGGTCGGGCAAAAGTGATATTGGGTGTTTCCATTAGGAATTTATCAGTAGAGTTTGGAATTTGGCGGTGTGATAACTCTGTGCCCTGGACAGCACGTTAAGCCGTTGGTTCTGCGATTGATCTCTCTCCTGTCGTGTTGGATTGCGTCCCATCGGACTATGAGAGTGAGGGAAGAGATACTCCACCTATGACTTCGCACATACTTGTGCTCTATAATATCACCCGCGTCGAGGGCTACTCTCCGCCATGGCCCAAATTTTGTCTGGACTATATTTTTTAAATATTTATCCACATGTGTAATTGCAGATAATTAATGTCTCATACAAGAATTAGGGCTAATTTTTCCAACGCCAGATATTTTTTTCCTAGGAATAATTTTGAATTTTTGACAGTTCTTCCATGCAAAATCTGTCAGACGACAATTTTATACCACGAATAAAAATTATCTGTCGATTGAAAAATCAGCCCTAAATGTACAAATTACTAAGATAAATATTTGTAAATTTTTTTATGTTACAATGATTACTTACTTCTTTGTAATATAATCCTGTAATCATCATACAGAGATGACTCTGGCTGTTAATATTGTTAGATAGTAGGTATCTAACAATATATTATCCAGGGTCATATATGTATGTTTTCTATTCGAAATAAAATGTAAGATGTTCATGATGGTATAACTTTTTATGTGTTTTCTGCGGGGTTGGGAATATCTGACTAGTTTTGATCTTAAACTCGAACCAAATCGAGCCAAAGTCATTTGAATCGAATAAAATTTTAAAATAAAACTAGAGCACAGTCGTCTATCTTTTCAGTGATTTTTAAAATTCTTAAGTTTCGATTAGTGTCCGACAGATTCCTACCTAGTTCTATAAACAAACCAACAACTAGTTTTCACTCAAAGATAATAGGTACCTAGTGTAGATAATGCCTCAATTTTATACGATTGAACTCAAACCGCATTAATACAGTTCCTTTAAAAAATTCAAGTAAGTATTTCTTTCCACTACAAAAACTTGCAGCTAAAACCAGTAGGTAATTGCTTTGTTATTCACTGGACTGTTACTAGGCTAAACAAACAGAGCCTAGCCTACTCAATTACTCATAAAGAATACCAGCAATTCGTAGTGCTCATTGCATTTGTGCATTAGTAATGGGCACCACAGGCCAAGCTACACAGAGGCTAACTACAGTTTAAATTGGTGTCAACCTCTGCAGTTAAACTCTGTTTAATTGTGTTAGGACCGAGTTCACTGCTATAATTTACCAGAATAGTATTTGAATAACGGACCTTTGCATCAGTTTATGGGCCAATTATACAGGATGAAATTGAAAACTTGCACTAAATCGAAATAGGAGGCGCTGTGTTACATAATCATTATAAATTGTCATTTCCCAACCCTAAATTCTTGAAAAAAATCGTGTAATTATCGTCTTAGATAGTGCCAACTAAGTTAAAGTCTTCAAGTAGACACGAATCATCGTCATTGAAGTAACAATATTTTTTTTCAAAATAGTCAATATTTGCACTATAAGAAAATTAAAGTATCAATGTTAGCCCACTCCCGATAAGCAATCCATTCATCGCAGAGCACAACATGAAGCAAGTTGGCAAAGCTTTGAACTAGCAGTATTTAACTAATTGACCGCTCCTACGAAAAAAAGGCGCTCGACGTTGCCAAATCACTCGCCTACGCACACATATGTTAATCCCTTTCCTTAATTACTTGCTCTAAATTTAGTTTGTAACACGTTGAATGAGATATTATAATTTGTTACACCTTTTCTATTTCATCCTGTACTATTATATAATTTTTTTTTAACCAGGATCAGAATGTTGGGCCACAAAAGGGATGAATGAAAGGCAATTGCATGCAGCTGAGATGAGAATGCGAGGTAGGATCTGTGGTGTTACGTGAATGTATAAAATAGAGTACACCATATAAATTACAGACATAAACATAGAAAATTGACGATAGATAGATAGATTGAAGGGTGACACAATGGGTGGCCTTATCGCGAAAAGCGATCTTTAAAAGACAACCTTTGGATGGATTAAAAAGGGGAAGGAAAGGCAGATACTGTAGGTAGTCTGTGGTGTACCATTTACATAATACAATAAATACATACATAAAGTGTTTTATACTAATCCAAATAAATATATATTATATAAAAATAAACATGAAACGGGAGCGAAGAAAATATAATGATAACGTTAAAGGAGTGAGGAAGTGCTTTGTGGGAGTCTGTGAGTCAGACAAAGCACTTGAGACAGAATGAGTCCATAAGAAGAAGTCTGAAAGTGATACTGGTGACTGAAAAGTTATGTGGAAATCGGTCGTCATGGTATGGGCATGTGATTCGAAGGAATGAGGTAAATTTTGAGTATGGATAAGAGTAAGGAAAGGCCAGAAAAACGAAAGAATGACTGTGTGGAAGATGATATGGATAGAACGAAAGAGACACTCCCGAGATGACGACTAATAGAGAAATATGGAAGAAATAGACATGTTTCGCCGACTCCAAATAAATAGACATAAGGTCAGGAGAACGCCGCTGAAGTATTTTGGCAGTGATTTAGATTTTCTTCTTAACTGGCTTCAACTTTCTGACTAACTGACGGACTATTTAATTTTGACAATTCAAAAGTGCCTGAAATGGTTTAATTGAAATAAATGATTTGAGTTTTTAGAGTTCTGCCTAGTATACAACGGTTAAGGAAATGTGGTAACGGCATTTCCCTTTTGGTGGTTGCATGCGTTGATGATTCAATCGATAATTTTACCAAGCTATTGATACTGACATGTTTGTCTGTCCTGTGTAACAGGTACATGTATTTTGAAAGGCTTGTTATAAGAAGTGTACTTCTATTGAAGTCCTTCAGACAAGACTTCTATTAAAGTCTAGTGGAAGTCTAGCATTTAATTGAACAACAATTAAAACAGCCAATTAAGACCACCAAAACACAGATGTTCAAACTCGCAGAACAACATAGGAAGCCTACGCGTTCGCAAAATAAATTATTTCAAATATAAAACGACTGCTCGAATGGAATTTTACTAGCACATGATATTAATCATTTCTATGAAATTCACGCCTAACAAGACGAAGTAAATCTCTCCAGCGGCCTTAATGGGCGCAAGTAAAAAGTCACGTCCACTCGATACTTTTACTTTTTCATTATTTTAATCTGATTTGTGACTTATGGTTCGGGAGATTGGTAAAATTAACGGGTCTTAACTCATTCAGTGCCGGGGCCCTGCTGGAGGGCTCTATCTAGTTGCATTTAGGAAGTCGTGAAGGGTCCACTAGCAATATGTATGGCGGCATGGCATATGCCTATATATATTATATATAATGAAGGTACGAGTATATACTATAATGTATGTTATCATTTTTTTTTTGTTAAAAGCATCTCCACACCACCCTTGGTTGGCTGGTAGAGAACGCCTAAGGCATTAAGTCCGCATTTGTACTTTATTGTGTGCGAGAAGTTTTAAAAAATAAATAAATAAGCTCTATTACAAGTGGATATACTCGAATGAGTGAAAAGAAATATCCACTTTTCTTTAGTGTTCGTGCTTGAACTAAAATAAGTTCCTCTTTGACGTAAGTGGAGAAAATTCCTTTGAGTTTTCCACAGTAGGTTTAGTGAGAGGCATGTCGAATATTCAAGAAAAACAAAAGGAAGTAAAGCACGCGGTCTCATGTTAAACGTTAGTTGCTTATATTGTTTCGATTACAAAAGTTATAACAATATTATTATTGTTATGTTAGCCCTACTGCATAATTCCAGTGTTTTTAGAATTTTCCTTATTTGTGACAAAGATTGTAGGTTTATGCTAGGTATATATTTAGTTGGGAAGCTTTAAACACCCCCTTGCAAGTCATGGGTATTTATTTGACAGCATTTCTAGTTTTTGAACTGAGTCACTTTCTAGATCAGTTAGAGTCCGCACTCTGTATCGAACTCAATGCAG
This sequence comes from Apamea anceps, assembly GCA_951799955.1. NCBI lineage: Eukaryota > Metazoa > Arthropoda > Insecta > Lepidoptera > Noctuidae > Apamea > Apamea anceps. Next base: position 10,086,674 of record OX637501.1, read on the forward strand.
AACCCTGTACCTATCTCTCTTTTAGAAATTCGTATTCATAGTAAATCTATTTCCCATCTTGACTACGAAGGATTCGTGTATTGACGGTTGCTATAAATAACTTTTGACCCACACAAAAAATGCTAATTCTTATTTTTCAGTGTAATTTAAATGATTGATTAAATGGATGATTTTTGTTTTTTTTTTATTACTTAAATGTCAATTTAATTTTTGTAAATGCCATTGTTATTTTAACTAAGAGTTTGTATATTAAAATGTATTCCAAATTATTTAAATTTATCTAATTGTATCCTTATTTAATAAATTCGAAATCTTATAACTTACTTTTGTATACCAGAGGGGCAATTCTCGGAAGTTTAAGAATGTTTAATCTCAGTCTCAATCTATCAAAAATACCTCTGATTTCCCTACATTTTTGGCAAGTTTCTGACATTGATTGTCGCTGAGATGAGATTGCGACTAGATTTTGAACGTTTTTAATTACGGGAAATGGGCCTTCTGGTAATGGTGGAACATGTAGATCTACTCTTAATGTAAAAACATCCTATGTAACGCGTTTCTGTCAAATAAATTACTTTTGATGGTTAGTTTTTGCAGACTAGCCTAGCATTCATTAAAATAATGAGCAAGTGTGGTGTGTCCCTATACTTTCGTAATCCTACGAACGGACGGTGGCGTAGTGTTGTTTGTTTGTGTATAATTAAAATAATTGAGTGAGCCATGTGTGCGGCTAAAAATAAGCAACCCAATCTTTCTCGAGGACGCCATTAGTGGACGTACAACTGAAGGTGAATGCCGAAGAAGAAAAAATAATTGAGTAGGTACTTGTTTGCGTTAATGACAACATAGTGCGATCACCATTCCGATTACTTGACGTTATCTCTCTATTGCTTCAAGGTTTGCCGATAAAAAACTGAATCAAAGTCAAACCATTTATTTCAATTACTTAAACCATTTACAGGCACTTTCGAATTGCGGATTGTCAAGCTAGGAGTCGATCAGTTAGAAATATGAAGCAAGTTGCCCATTCCAAAGCGTTATAGGTAACTATGGAGAAGAACGGGCAAGAGACTTCATGGACATAAACATAAAACATAAACATAATCAGCCTCTAGCGATCCCTTTGCTGGGACACAGGCCTCCTCTCTGTGAGAGGGAGTGGGCTTATGTCCGACTCAACGGATACTCTTTTAAATTATATGGTTACAAAAATAATATTAGTTACATCGTCAATGTTGAATTTTTAATTATATGTGAGAACGATGTGAATATTGATCAAACATCGCCTTTAGAAATATAAAAATTGTAACGTATTTAATTTGGAATATTCCGTAATTAAGAGTAAATTAATTTATCTATTAAGAGGTCTATGTCTAGCAGAGAAAAGTGACGTGTAGAATTGAAACGAGTAACTGCGACGACCAAAATCCCTATTTACCAAAAACCGAGTTACAGATAAGATTGATGCCTAACTAATCATTCACCCCTAAATGAGATCACGTCCAGTGTTTTTAACGAAAGCTGAAGTCAGTTCAATCATGATCTGAATATAAAGGCAACAATTTACACTACTATGTATGTAACGCTGTATCCCTTATATAAATCATAGGGCTACTTCTTAAATCATTCGATTCTTGGCGCAGCTGTGTCTCAGTTTTTATGAGTATTTCACACGACATTTTTAGGTATATATTTTTTAGGGTTCGAATAAAAATGTCGGAATATGCTTTTCAGTGGTTCTGTAAGAAATGGCGAAGAATTCGGTGAAATTCGCTTGTTTTAATTCTGATTATGTGCCAGTCATAATTTAATTATTAATTGAATACTGACGTTTTGTTTGTCGTTTTCAACTGTTTTATCTGTCACCAAAGAGTGACGATGTTTGCGAAATTATGGGAAGTAATAATATGGTGTTGAATACAATTATATAAATAGTTTAAATGTCATGATTCCTGAGTGGGCCATTCTCGTAATTATAAGAACGTTCACAGTCTGATCTCAGTCTCAATCTGTCAAAAATACCTCTAATTTCCCTATGTATTGATTTTGACAAGTTCTTGACATTGATTGTCGCTGAGATGAGATTTGCGACTAGATTTTGAACGTTTTTAATTAGGGGAATTGGCCTTCCTATTTTTGCAAATTATACCTGAGATATCTGACTGTAGATACTGATTATTTTATTTACAACTTTGTGTAATATGAATCATTTTATGTAATTCATTAAAGTGTGTTTCCGCCACTTAACACTGTAATATGTTCCTGTATCCTATCCTATTCTATAATATTGATGTAGCTACAAATCTTCTAAAAACGCATTAAACTTTTATGGGATCCGAAGACAAACACCATAAAGTGCGATAAAATATTTTCGCTTTCAAGAATTAAGTGTCTCTTCCGTTCAGAGGTCACATACGGCTGCAGCGTGTTGACCTCTATTTTTCCTAAGAAACCGAATAACTTTCAACATTCTTAAAAAATAATCTGCATAGATCTCATACATAAAAGTACCACAAAACTAATTACCTTTTAAATTTTTTTGACTAATTAAATCTAAACTCTAAAATTCGGACTTGCCTTAAGCACGTGTGATAATGATTTCCAAGGAACAGTAAACACTTAATGGAGTTGTGGAAAGTGATCAATCGTAAATGTTCGGTATGAAGTTGCGTAGACGTCGAAGTCGCGGGACAGCGGCGCGGCGACGGCCGACTTCCACGGACCGCACGCGCTGACTGAGCTACGACGGCTACGAGTGCCTACGACGAGCTACGGGCTACGCGCTACGAGGGCTGTGCAGATAGGGTATGGGATATCGGTTGGTGAGATATTTGGTGGTATTTAAACACAAGAATGGTTTCTATGTCAATATAAAACTTGGAAAAAAACCTATTATATAATATATTAGTATTATAAACGTGAAAGTTTTTATGGAGGGATCGATGGATGGATGGATGTTTGTTCTTTCACGCAAAAAGTACTGAACGGATTTAGATAAAATTTGGCACACAGATAGTTTGTAACCAGGATTAACACATAGGATACTTTTTATCCCGATATTCTTACGGGATCGAAACTGATGCGGGTGAAACCGCGGGGTGCAACTAGTATAAGATAATTTTTCAATTAAAATTAAATATTACTTAGCTGCGGTACCTAAATTTTTTGGATAAAAATTTGTGATTTTCATTATTTTATTAAATAGTCGCATTAAAAGCATCATCTATCCAGAAAATGTGTACAAAACTTGCTTAAGCAAACCACTATAATAAACATCCATTATGCAGTTGCCACAAAGTTTTTCATTAGCACTGTTACAATAGACAAAGTAAGTTATTTCTATTTAAACGGGCAGAAGCAACTCTTTAGTTTTATAAGACGAACTGAGCCAAGTGAAAGGAACTAACTTCATTGTTTTACAAACAGAATGCAGGGGATCGACAACTAACGTCTGAAACGCCTACAACTTAAGGCAGACAGAGCCACGAAACAGCGGTAGAATAATAATAATAATAAAGTTTGTTCTTGTCCGTATATTATTGTATATTTGTTTCATAAAAAATATGAGTATTTTCCTAATAATAAAGTATTTAACAGTCTTTTATCAGGCGGGAACGAAGGATTTTTTGAAATTTCACCCCCTGAAGGGGTTAAATAGGGGATAAAAGTTTGTATAGAAGTTCGTCATTTTTGCGAACGAAAAATCCCATAGGGCGGCACACGACTTGTAACTTACAAAAACTTCAAATATCATTACAGAAAGCAAACGGTCATAATCAGCCTATATTGTTCCCACTGCTGGGACACAAGCCTCCTCTCTACGAGAGGGAGTGGGCTATAATCTACCACGCGGGCCCAGTGCGGGTGGGCAGATGTCACATGTCTTCGAATTTTTGGTTCTAAGACATGCCGGTTTTCTCACGATGTTTTCCTTCACCATTTTGAGAGCAGTGGTGATGAAATAATTTACGCAAAGTAAAGCGCCTGTCTGGGTTTGAACCTACGATCTACAACTCGTAAATCGCGGCCGTTACCACTGAGCCACCGCTGCTCTCTCTCTCAAATATCGTTACAAAAAGCAAACGATAATGTTATTAATTGATTATTGATAAAAACTGTTACACTGCCAGCTGTCAAAATATGGAGGCATTAATCACACACATTATTGACAGCATTGTTAGTTAAAGACGCCCTACTATTTGTCAGCCATTGTTGTTCGATGTGCACGTGCTTCCAATTATTTTTCCATTAATACCGGGTGTACGGGAAATCGACGCATAAACTGTTACCATGAATTCAGTAGGTTTATTATAAAAATAATAATAAGAAAGAAAAAAAATAGGTTTATTTTTCACAAATAAAAACTCCTGCATACAAAAAGATAATTAACTCGAATAATAAATAAAAATAAAAACTAGTTGTGAGAGGCTTATGGCTAAATAATAACAGCCACACGGCCCAATCGTTCAGGTTAAGCTATGCTTGCTGCGGTTGGTCCGTGGATGGGTGACCATCTTTACATATCAAGACCCTCCGTGCCTCGGAAAGCACGTTAAGCCGTTGGTCCCGGCTGTCCATCGTGTATCTTCGGCAGTCGTTACGGGTCGACAGAAGCCCGAAAGTCTGACAACCAGTCCAGCCTACTAAGGGGTATCGTATTACCCAGTCACTGGGTTGGGAAAGGCAGATAGGCAGTCGCTTTATGTAAAATACTGGTATTCAGCTGCATCCGGTTACACTAGAAACCGACCCCAACATAGTTTGGAAAAGGCTAGGCAGATATATAGAAATATTAGTGAAAGGATTGAAGGATGGATTGATTGATTGGATGGATTGAGGATTGGTGATTAGTGAAGGTTTGGTAGAGAATGCCTAAGGCATTAAGTCCGCCTTTGTACCTTTTTGTGCGAAAAGTTTAAATAAATAAATAAAGGGAGTGCAGTTTTATAAGAGACAACCTCTACAGGATGCACGCACAATGGTCCACCTGAAGGACTAAGTGCGGAAACCAAACCCGTAACATAGAACATAGAACCTCTACAGGATTCTAGACACACGAGCGCTGAAATATTATGCCGGTTTATAATTATAAAAAAAAAACTGATCCATACATTTTGACTGCGTACTGCACTTTTGTATGAAACAGCAGTTTTTTTTTACCGACAAAACTTTTCTTATTCTCGTTCCACATAGGGGTAATCTAGAATCATGTAGGTACCTACTGAATTCATGGTAAAAGATTTCGCGTCAATGACCCTTACACTGTTTATTCCTATCAACTATAAAAAATGGTTTGTGTAAGCACCTCCCTCTTTTACGTGCCTGTTACGTAATTAAAACTTGTCCATCTACCCCTACCGTTAACAGCTAATAATGTATTTACCACACAAGTTCTGAAAGTTAGTTAAACGTTAAACGCTACTTACGCAATGTTTGGGATATATAGTGTAAAGTTTAGCCTTATCGTATGTATTTTGTGGTCGTAAGTACATAATATAATACGTCAGAGTTCTGGAAAAGGTCTTAATATTCTCTCTTCGTCCATTCTTCGGCAGTGTTTTGTTTCAGGCAAGTTTGATTAAAGGAACTGAGAGCAGTCTGCGGCTGTAGGCATGTATTTTTTTTATCTTATTTCACTGTTTTCGATAGAACTATGAACTATGACCGCCATTTATTTCGAGGTCATTTCGTCGCTTCTTTTTTTACGAAAGACCGGGGTAATTGCGTAACGCACTAACAATAGGAATAGGCATTTTGACAGTTCAACAAATGTTGTTGAACTGTCAAAATGCCTATTCCTTTGCGTTATTTACGTTGTTAAGCAGACACATTTTTCGAACGTAATATGAAGCGTAATGGATTCGCAATATCTTCAAAATTGGATTCATAGTGTGTTACGCAATTAGGGTGCAGGTCTGGACCACAATCTCGCCTGATAGAGAGCGATCGATGAGTTCTACGATCTCTTAGATTACGCAAGACAACGAGGAAATTGTATGATGGAAATGTTTTTCTAACGAGTTTGATAAAAGCTTATCAAAAGAATTTGAATACGTTTGTCAGGAGTGGTGATCGTACCGCGTTTAGCAATAGATTCCGATGGACTTTATGTGTAATTGCTAGGAATGCAGATTAATCTGCCAGGAACTTAATTTGCGTGGGTTTTGCACAATCAATCAGTCTGTGACGGACATGTTTAAAGTGATAAAAGAAGATCAACTCGATAGTTTTAACCTTGGCCCACTTTCTAAAGTAAATAAATGTGATCAGAAAATAAAATGCGAACACTAACTCGGTTTTCAAATAGCTAAATCCGTGTGTCAGAGAGAATGTACGTACACGATGAATTATGACCACACTACGTGTATCCTGTTAAAAACTGGCAACTCATGCAGCCAGCGAAACAATGACAAATGTTTATTATTCATTCTGATGACTAATACACTGCGCACACTAGAAACAAAATATAGTATAATTTTATCTAGGTGACTATTTAATAAAATTGACAGGCGACAGTGTCAGGCAACGATTCGACAATTTTATCAATTTTTGGAACAAAGTTCTTTAACGGAGCTTGCGGTAGGAGCAAACTGGTAGAAATCGTCACGTAACAAAAAAGCGTTATGGGCCTCCATGAGATTTTTTGCATGAGATTTTTACTTTTTGTAGGGAGAGAAAATCTTTCTCTCTCTCTCTGTCTCTTTCTACTCTTCGTGGTATTCATGGGTGCTAAAACCAACAGTGAGGTCAAAATGAAAATCCAAGATGGCGGCTGCAACATTTTTTGAATTTGTCGCCATGAGTGTCGTTTTCATGATTTTCGAGCGAGCTGAAGCTAATAGTGAGGTCAAAATAAAAATTCCCGAAGGCGGCTGCGACAATTTTCAGTCATTTTGAAATTTTCGCAGCCGCCATCTTGGATTTTCATTATGAACCGGTGTGACAATACTGTACTTTTTTACCAATATGGCGCATTGTCATTTACATTAAATTGTTTAGTTACTTACAGTTTATCACGTAGGACTGATTTGTTGCATTTGTTGTCTGTCTAATAGACAGCTATGATTCAGTATACGTACAGCTTTGTTTAGCGCAATGGCAGCTTGAATTTCTGAGCAGAATTGGTTATTATATCTTCAATTCCCTCACAGTAATTATAAGTATCCTACCTAAGTATATACTTTTATTTTGGGTCAGGGTAACCATCGGATGAACCAATAAAAAAATAGAATAAAGTAATTATAAAAGGTATTTTTTCCGGGTCGGGAGTAGGTACTTAGGTACTGTGTGTAATGTGAGATTTTTGAGTACAAACAGGACAAAAAGGTATGAATGAGATTACATGTAAATGAAGTGAAATTATATATTATTGGCCGGCTGTTTGATTCTGGCATATTTACCTTGACCTAATTGGAATTTTGATTAGCGAATCGGTTTACAATACACACGAGATAACTTTATACCTGCGAAGCGTAGACAGAGTTACAGAAATGTTAATAATACACTGTAAAATTTTGTTTGCAAAATAGCAGATGTAGCGAAGGCTTTGTATCTATCAAACTTATCTTAGGGCCGTCGCCTAAGAACAGATTGATAGGTACAAAGTCCCATTTGCACGTTATTTCTCCATCGTAACTAAAATCGAATACCTACCTCTCAATTAAACATTGAAGTGAAACCAATAAAAAAACTTTTAAAAAGGAGCAATTTAGATAAAATCAAAATAAAAATTAATTTTAAAAAAATATTATTATTAATATTATTATTATTTATAATATTATATTATTATTAAGTATTAAACCCACACAACACGTTTTCTTTATGGTATAATCCGCGCCGTAGAAAAAACATGTCCGTCAACAACGTCCATAGTGACCCATACAAAACTGACGACCGTGCCTACACACGGCGAATAAACTGTAGTTTTTCACGGCAAGAAAAACGTGTGTGTACGTAAAAAGGGCCTAAAGTTTTGCATTTGGAAACGTTCTTGTTCGATGATGTTTTGATTGTGTATTTCATGTGTCACATTTATGCCCGGGCACTGTAGGTACGTAGATAATGAGGCAACACGCCATTCAATATTCAATAAAACATATCAGATGCTTTCAAGCGTGAAAGCGTTTTAAGTCAAATCCAATAGGATTAGCGACAATCAACTTCCGTTTAAGCCAACCAAATATGGTTGGCTTAAACGGAAGTTGATTGTCGCTTGGTCTCGTAGACGTAAACGGTCGTGACGAGCAAAAAGTTTCAAGTTTTATTTCGGTTTCTGAAAGGCTATTCCATTTAATGTCAAGTGATTTTATTGGATGTTGTTGTGCCTTTATCCAGTAACAACTGGTCACAATATTAAACCTGCAGGAACCCGTTGGATGCAAGAAGCACAGAACCGGTCGAAGTGGAGGTGCTTGGGGGAGGCCTATGTCCAGCAGTGGACGTCTTTTGAGTACCTATACCTGCGTGTTTGAAAATTTATTTTAAAGCTGGACCGTAACTTACTAGTTGTAGGTCGTAGGTTCGAACCTCTGACAGGCGCTTGACTTTGTGTAAATTATTTCATCACCACTGCTCTCAAAACGGTAAAGGAAAACATCGTGAGGAAACCGGCATGTCCTATAACCAACAAATTCGAAGACATTTAACATCAACCAACTCGCACTGGGCCCGCGTGGTGCATTGCGGCCGGCTCCCTGTCACAGGGAGAAGGCCTGTGTCCCAGTAGTGGGAAGATTTTGAGCTGGTGTGTGCAATGCATAGGATCGCGTCGCACCTCATCTTCGGAAAGAAATCCGGACACAGCAGTATTTAGTGCAATTTTGAGCCTCCACAAGTGACCTTCATTACGTAGGTACCTAAGTCTGAACTATTCCCACCATCCTGGCTGGCTAATCAAAATAAATAAATAGAAGAATCGAGATAAAATTCTCATTTAAATAATAAGATATAATAACCCATTTTCATAATCTCTTAATAATAATAATATAATATTATATTATATATTATTATTATACATAATATTTACACTAGGTACTAAATTAAAAGACTAACTAACTATATAAATAAATACAAAAACAAAAGGATATTTAGTCGTCGAAGTACTCGACCGCATCGCTGTAATCCGGAATCGTGCCCAGAAGAAATAATTAAATAATTGGATACCAATGAAACAAAAACGTTAATTACTGTATTCTATCTTTCAGAAAAGAATAGAGGAATAAAAGCTAGGTTGTGTACAAATATGTGCAGGCACTTGGTAACTGGGGCATACGTATCATGAACTACAGTGTTGAGCATTGACCCACTGCAGCTGAAAGGTCATGAGTCAACAAACATGCTGGTTACAGACGTATAAACTTGATGTTCGGGAGAGTTTGTGTTCCTTTTGGATTGGCAGCTACATTACTGTGTCCATGATTTAAAGTATCTAAACTGTCTTGAAGAAACTGTTGTTCCAAGTTTTTGAATTCACCCACATTTTTCATAGAATAGAATACTATTTATTATTATAGTGTACACCATGTGTATTACAGATAGACAGTTTTACATAGGGTGACAAGGATTTGAAAAATTATTTGTATGTGATATGGGTATGGGTTCTATTGTGATGTTAAATAGCCTATAGACTGGCATAGACAACTGAAGGAACACGGGTGGGTTTAGTCAGTAAAAGTCTGACACGCCCTCCCGCTCCGTCCAGAGCGGGAGAAGTCATATGATGATTTCCCAACCAAAAAACATTTAAAAATAATCCACGGGGTCGAAGTCGCGGGCAAAAGCTAGTCTAAAATAAATACATACATACATAAACCTAATCGTAATCTGTGGACTAACTTTACGCAGCGGGCGTACAGCGCTCTGCGCGTGCAGTACAACAATGCTTTCAGGATATTGTTAGGGCTTCCGCGGTTTTGTAGTGCCTCGACTATGTTTGCTGAGGCGCGGACGGATGATTTTTTCGCGATCATGAGGAAACGGAGCGCTTCTCTATTATGTCGCCTACAAAGCAGTTCGAACAGTCTTCTGAAGGTTTTGTCCGAACGGTGGGACCTGTCCCTGATACAGAGGTGGATGCAGCTTCATGTTAGCGCTTCTCCTCGAATTATTTGACATTGTGTGTATTATATATTGTGTATGTCTTATTTTGTAATTGATTTTGTGTATTTTTTATTTATATTTGATTATTTTTATTTATGATAATGTAATGTCTGTCTAATTTTTGTTTTTTGATTAATTGTAATGCTTTATTTCATTTTAATTTTGTAATTTTGTAATAGTTCAGGACTATGGACATTGTCCGAAATAAATAAATAAATAATAATAATAATAAACCATCGTCTGCTCCTTCACAAAATTAAACCATCTCGATCAGTGTGTTGACGGACGGTTGGTAGGTACACTCACATACACTGGTGTTCACACTTCCAACATTAGTCTAATATCTAACGACCAGCCCATTAAAACGAGTCATTACGTGTCTAAAGCATCTGAAGTGCCAAATACATTTCCAAGATAATTTGTGGTAAAGTTAGGCAAGCCAAACTTGACCTATTAAATTCTTTTGCTAAAGTTATAATTTCTTTGTTAAAGTTTTTAACGACATCCTGACGAATAACTTTAGTTATCTACTCAGTTATTTTAGATTCCTCAACAAACTTCGCACTTTCACGAGCTTATTGCAGAACAGAAACTTGAAAATGCGGTCTTTGTGTGCTTATGTCAAAAAGTCCAGCGATATTGCGACAACATTGAGAATGACTTCCGCAAATCTGTGCTCCATTTTGTTGACGAGTACAAATATTGGACGGTACATTTTCCTCACTCATATTCTGCACATCAAAATCATCCGATTCATAAAAATGGTAAATGCGTTTCGCGTGAACGACTCGCAGGCACTGAATGGAATGGAGTGTGCGATGTACAACTCGCGTGACACACATGAACGGAGCGAGGGATAAACTAAGAGACGAGTGATTCGCACTCACGCGTCACTGGCGACGTTATTGCACGCTCCGAGTGCCTTTTTTGTTCATACGTGCCTAGTACCTTTGACATTTGTCTGTTTAAAAAATTGTGTTTTTGTATATCTGTGCAATACGATAGCAACATATCTCTATCTATGACTTACCATGTTGGTTTGTGAATTTTGAAGGGGCTTGTCGCTAAATAATAACAGTCGCACAGGTCAATCTTGCCGAGGTTGGTCCGTGGTTGGGAGGCCATCCATAACATACCTACCGAGACCCCTCCGCGCCTCGGAAAGTACGTTAAGCAGTTGGTCCCAGCTGTCATTTGTAGATCTTTGACAGTCGTTACGTATAGTCAGAAGCCCGAAAGTCTGACAACCGGTCTTGCCAAAGGGGTATCGTGTTAAGTACCCAGTAACTGGATTGTGGCGGTCAGATAGGCAGTTGCTCCATGTAAAATACTGGTATGCTGCTGCATCTGGTTAGACCGGAAGCCGACCCCAACACAGTTGAGAAAAGGCTAGGTAGATTGATGATTGATTTATGGTTATTAAATATTCATCTTGAGCAAATAACTTTTTAACTTTTTAGACGGAAATGATAACATTGTTAACTTTAAAGATTTACTAGCTACATATTTTTTAGGTATCATTTATATTAATAGGTCATCTTACAAAGTTAACTCAATAAAGTGGCTGACGCAGTGACGCTGAACGATATTTTCTATAAGTAAACACGCTCACGTGAAAAATATGAGCAAAATCTAGACATTTTACAGGAGAAAATCTAACATAATATCACGCCTGTATGCCCCGGAGGGTTAGGCAGAGGTGCATCTTTAGAAGGTTCACCCAAATTTTGCCAGTTATGTTTAAGACATGTAACAGGAGGCGATCCTATTGACATCAACACACAAATCCAGACTCCGGCCTGTAAAGTGATTCCAGATGAAAAAACTCAATTAACACTTACTGTCCAACCCGACAAACCAGTTTGTAACATACTATCAGTAGAGATCACTTTCATTTTGACAGTTGAACAACATTCATTGCGTTTTTCGAATATATGAAGAATCCATTGGATTAGCAATATGCTTCAAAATTATTCAAATTGAGAGTAATAGTGTCTTACGCAATTAGACGCAATACGCAATGGATTAGCATAATATCCTTCGAAATGATTCAGTTTGTGATTGATAGTGTATTACGCAATTGAGTGCCGGACCTCATGCTTAGCAAAAGAAACGGTCTACAGACACACAGGACAGGTGAAAGTGAAAAAATAATAATCCATTCGAGCTTACATTGCATAGAATATTTACGTATTTAATTTATTCGGTATAATCCGCTGATTCAAAACAATGAAACCGCCCATTCATTGCTGCGAATGTTTACCGCAAACAAAGAAACGCAGTGTTTTGTTTTTCGGGATTTATAATCACCGTGTAGCGATGAATAAAGTCATAAAAAGAAATAAGGATGAACTGTGGAAGGTTGTTTCAGCATTAATTTTAATGTGTTTGCTGAATGAATTGTGGTTTTAGCAGAAAAATTATTTGAAAATACATAGTTTGTCGTATGTACCTTCTAGATTATTAGCGAAATCGACTAACCAATAAGAATTAACTATTTACTATATTAAGAATTAATGTGCGTCTTAACTTCTTTAATAATTTTCATTTTATTAAGACAACTACATAGTTTCTGCCTGCGACTTCGTTCGCGTGGAAGTCGGAAGATACAAAATGCCTATACTAAAATAACAGCTACACTTTTATAAAACTCCCCGTCGTCGTCGCTATTATCTCGTTTTAGCTTAGCGTTCGTTCTGACTTTTTCCTTTTTGCTCAGCTCCTAGTGGTCTTAGCGTGCATGTTAAATAGCCTTCCTCAAGAATTAGGCTATCAAATTCATAAAGATTTTTCAAATCCGACTGACCGAGAGATTAGCGCGTTCAAACAAACAAACAAATAAAGTCTTCAGCTTTATTATTATTTGTATAGATTTAATACGACTTCATTTATTTCAACATTTTAAGAGAATATTTTTAAACAAATACCATAAACATTTATCGGTGTTTCAGTTAAAAACCTCTACGAAATTTTAGTTTATACAATCTTATTAGTCAAACGAGATGGCTATATGTACAACATGTTTTCTTTTTTTTTCAGGATGGGAAATCATCAAATGACCCCTCCCGCTCTGGGTGGAGCAGAAAGGAGTGTCAGACTCTTACTGACTAAAACCCACCCGTGTTCCTTCCTTAGCCCTTTATGTTCCAGGGCAGCGGTAACCCTTTCGGACGATCCCGCTACCCTGGCAGGCTTCGGCCCTATCGGGCCCCGTCACTCATGCTGACATCTCTTTGAGGCGCGCGTGGAACACATACGCGCCGTCCGGCACGGGTGTACAGCATGTATCAGAAAAAATAATAAACTGTCCCATACATTTGGGTCGAGTGGGTAATCAAATTTAAATGGACAGTTAATATTTTTTTTGCGATTACGATGTTGGTCTCATGGAGAAAGTTGTTCTGTTTGATGGTCCGTACACACACCCTTAAATATAACCACACCTTTCTGATAAGTACAGACGCCAACACAACATACTACAATCTGTCAAATTTCTTTGATAGATTTTCAACTTTATCGCTAAAGAATTAGGTTCAAGGTTGATTGGGAAAATTTGACAGTTTCGGGTAGCTTAATATACTGGCGTCTGTACATGCTGTATAATTTATGGAATTGCAAATTATATGCAAATAACAAAGGTTTTAAAAATGCTGATGCTAACAAGTGAAACCTAATCTAGCTTTTCAGGCTTTGGTTATCCAATCAAAATGCAAATGTGCCTTCTACAACTGACTGACGTTCTAGAAAATAATACTTTTAAAATTGCAGCCCCTCATTTAATATTAAACTGGTCTTCCATTTGAAACCTTCATGAGATTCAGAAAATCAAATTATGTTCTCTTTAATATTTGATTTAATTTTTTTTGATTTTCTATTTTATTTACATGTTTGCTACTACATCGTCCATAGATATACATAGGAAAGAAGTTACTAAAACGTAGTTCTTTTGTGAGAATTATATTGAATAAATTAAATTATTTTATGGAATTATTTAGATAAGTAGATACCTAATCTCTTTCTCTATCCATAAGCTATACTTTATTTTATTAAAGTAAGTTGGTATTTATCATTTACCATATAGCATGTTCGTTTAGGCTTCAGATAGGCAGTCGCTCCATGTAAAATACTAGTATTCAGCCGCATCAGGTTAGACTGGAAGCCAACCCCAATATTGTTGGGAAAAGGCTAGGATGACCGATTTTCTATCTAGAATTTTCGTTAAGTAGGTAAATAAATGCTGTGTTCATCAAAATGAAAAATCAAAATCAAAATAGTTTATTTCAGATAAACCTACGTTCTGACGTTTCATAAGTGCCCATCACTTATGAAACGTCAGAATCTACGTTCACGGTTCCAATTGGTCGTTCCCTACGGAGAAGAGCCGGCAACAACTATTTGTTATCAAAAATACTTGGTTCAGTATGAAATAAGCCGTCAAAAAAATTAGCGTAGGTAATTCACATCCTATTTTAAATTGTACACGTGCTTTCTATGCATATCTATACCTTTAGTAATAAAATAATGAAGCGTGTACCTGCTCACGTCGAGAGTCAGTCTTCGCCGCCATTTTCCAAAACAGATAACATAGGCCCTGATTCCCTTGTTCACAAACTAAACTAAATTTAAGTTCTGTGCATCTTTTTCTTTCTATTTAATTAAGAAAAGGACAGAAGATAAGATATTAGTTTACTCCTGTCAAATTAAGATACTCCATAGACAGATTAGACGTGATTAAAAACATGACTGCTATAAATACATCAATTTACGTCAGGCGCTGACTAGTTTGACACGACTAAACTAATATTTATCTTCTGTCCTTTTCTAAATTAAATAGAAAGAAAAAGATGCATTAAACTTAAATTTAGTTTAGTTTGTGAACAAGGGAATCGGCGCCATTGTTTACTTATTTAAATATAGCGCAGCTTCGCGTTCTATTGGTTATTTTTTATTCCTGGGCTTATAGCTTGTTTTTTATGGCCAAACTCAAAATTCATTTAATTACTAGTTATTCAAAAAGTTACTGTTAATCACATAAATTACAACATCATTACCATTAACATCGTAAGGAAACCGGCACGAAAAATTGCAAGACATGTGACATCCATCTACTAACCCGCATTAGTGTCGCGAGGCTCGCGTGGTAGATTACAACACACTCTCTGCTCTCTTTTAGAGAGGAGGCCTGTGTCCCAACAGTGAGAACATTGTAGGCTGATTATAAATTATCCTAATTCCTACTAATATTATAAACGCGAAAGTTTGTGAGGATGGATGGATGGATGGATGTTTGTTACTCTTTCACTGAAAGGCGGATTTGGATAATTTGAAAAAAAGAACGACATACCGCAACGAAATATGGTAATAATTCATGTTGTCGTAACATAAATTAAAGGCTCATTTTTGTTTATCATGTTTCAAAGTTTTTGTTTATCTCTTAAGCTTAGGGCCACGCAGTAACGATTATTCAAAATTATCTCTAAGCGATGCTCGGTCTTATCCGTGCAGTCAACTAATGGACGTGACGGACCTCAGAGGGCGATTACAAGCAGACATACCACTTACTAACTTCTTGCATGACAGAGAAGTGTTCAGAAACTCCACTTCATACAGCTTTGTCGTCGAAAACAAAGAATGGCAGTTTTAAAAAGAAAAATTGGTCTACTGTCACAGTACACTCGATGGAGAGACTCGTGGCTAAATGTTGTATACAATCAAGAATCAAGTATTTTCTAACTGAACAGACAGCTGTGCTGCTGGGGAGTTTGTTGCGCCACTTCTTCTTCCCAGCAATAGCACTAGGAAGTGGTGAAGGGCGGGCGTTTTTGAGGGACTGTCTTTTGTAATTTTGACGTTCGAAAAGTGCTGATTCTCAGCCTAATTTAATAAATGACTTTTGATTTTGATTGAATGATAATAGCCACACGGGTCGGTTGAAGGTATGCTTGCCGCGGTGGGTTCGTGGATACGTGGCCATCCTCCGCGCACGTTAAGCCATTGGTCCCCGCTGTCATTCATTGTAGTCTGCACCCGGTTAGACTGGAAGCCGACCAAAAAATACATAGGTGGGAAAAGGCTGGACAGATTGATTTTTTGACACTGAAACAAGTGACTTATATATTTTATTTTATTTTCATGATTGAGTCCGAGGATCTTATGTTTTAATTTCATTATGGACATACAAGACATTCATCCATACATCATTTTAATAACATTAGTTTTTCTGTTCAATGCTGACCATAGTCTTTACGTAGAGATTTCCTAGTGGAATTGTTTTAACTCTTCACGACCCTCAGTTGCACCGTCATGCAAGTTCCTTTGTCTAATTAGGACTAGCTTTCAGTGGTGGTCGACTGCGATATATCTTAGCAAATGTCGCATTTGATTTTAGCTACATGAAGGGACTCTTTTGGCGCAAGTTTCATATATAAGTAAGTAAAAAGTATGTAATAGTAAGTGTTTTATGGAGTGTGTGTTGTGTGTGCAAGTATCGAATAGAATAGAATATTCTTTATTATGTACACCATAAACATTACATATATCATATGTATCGCTGTTGGTTTTCTAAATAAATAAAAATAAAATAAAAATATATAAACAGATGTACGTATTGGATGTACGTGTGTGTATGGCTGTGTGTGATGTAGAGATCCTACTATTTGGTTTACAATTTATAGAACTACATACATATACCAAATGACAAAAAGTACAGATAATTTTACACCGTGCTTTACATACGTATTCGCCGTTGCGTAGTGTTGGCGGCCTTCTGCCGCACTTGCCAATACCAAAAACCATACTTTCATAAATAATCTATTTCGGCGTATTAGGCCTTTAGGCTTACACTTTGATACCACATTTTATGGGTAAATGTCGACCTTCTTTCAATATGCTGTTATTGTTAAACTGCTTTACACTTTGGCCCACCATTGTGTACATTGAAACCACGCAAAGCTCGCTATTGACAGAGGGCACTACCTATTTTTACCTTGACCACGGGCGATTTTTTATCGTGATTTTTTTTTTCACGCACCTTGTTTTCAACGCACTTCTTAGTGCCGATAGAGTTCAAAATCCAACAGTGTGTTTTTTTGACTTACTGTCGGATTCTCAAAGCTCGGATGTTGATCCGAGCTTTGAGAATCTGAGAGTTCTGAGAGTTTCTGAGAGTTGAAAATTCAGTGCGCGAAAAAAATCACGTCCATTGCACACAGACTAACAGAAAATAGCCCAGTAGTTTCTGTAAGTCTGTGCACAATAGATGTGATTTTTGTACCACAATGCTCTACACGGATTAAACTCATAATGTAAGTTTTAGAACTCGAGTCAGCTGCTGCTAAGGGGAGCAGAAACATCGTAATGGTTTCATTTTATAGGGCTGTGTCCTAGTACGACAATGTTTTCTTACTGGCCAGTTTAACCGCTAGTAAAAAGAAAAGTTTGATTACGTAATAACGAGGTTGACTGCGACTTTTCTTGATAGAATTTTAGAACAGACTTTTTTTTTAAACGTGCCTATGATATTTTTTTTAATACCCCACAACTTAACCATAATATGTAGGTATTTATATTGGTAAAATTGGTAAGCCCTCAATCGATTGCGTATCCAATTGCGCCGCTGCAGACACAATTTGTCGAACACGCAGTGCGAGTATGGTGCTTCTGATCAGAACATGCACCACTTGCCGGAGTGTCCTAAGTCCACTGACACACGACTAGCTCTGATTCCGTAATCAACGTGGCTTGCTGGACTCAAACTATATAAAATAAAAAATATAAAAAATACTAGGAAGAGTACCATGGACACGAAAAGATGAAGAACAATCCTTCTTCTTTTCGTGTCGATGGTAGTCTTCCCGGTATTTTTTTTTTTAATACCAGTAAGACCCTGGTATTTTTTTATTTTGTAGTAAACTTCATTAACATTTTCTTGATGAGTTTGAAAATAAGGTAAGTAGTAGTTTTCTTCATCCAATAACAATATAACCTGGATTTCTAAGTATAAACATATTGACGTGAACGAAGCAGCGGTAACAGTGTTTCATTTTAAAATGTAATTAAAAGCATCACGTTAATACACATTTTAAATTATGCACTTTCGCGAATTAATCACGTTTATCAGCAAGCGTGTTCCATAAAAATATACAACGGCTATAAAAATTAAAATATGAACGTTGTCTTAAACTTTTAGTGTTTTAAACTCAACATGTTAAAACATTGCATATTTAAAAATAAGTCTTCTGCTGGATATAAATAAACTTGTAGCCGGTATCAACTAAACCGTCATAATTAAATAATAACAAAAAAAAACTTCAATCAAAATAATACAAAACGTATAATTTAATGAATAATACAAAAACACAATTCGAGCCGGAAAAACGTGACGGCCCGTCTGTAATGAAATCACGTTTAATATTTTCATTGCGAATGTACATAATACTGTCGGAAACAGCGTTGTGTGGGCCGTTATTGACAATCGCACGACAATTCCGTACGAACCAATAAACGGACACCCTTAAAACACTTGAGTACTCAAGTGTACATAAGGTTTAAAAATAGGACAACGCTTTTATGAAAATTTACGTTGTCAATGTAATTCGCTGATCTTCCGTCTTCACAAATTGTTTAAGTGCCTTTAGGATCCATTAGGAAATACATACTATAATATTCTTTTGAGGAGTTCTAATAGTTTAGTTAAACAATATAATGAACGTTAGAAATTATTTTTGCCTGTTGAAACATTATTTATCTGAATTAAATAAATTCATGATTGCGTTAAACCAATTTAAATCACATCTAAATGTACTCCTGATTAATTAAGTATTGACGATAATTGTGGTTCCATTAGGGGCGGTTTTTTGATTCGTAGTTAACTCAACCAATTGTTAAAAATAGTAACTAATGGTTAAATTTTAGCAAAATGTGTTTTGATCAATTGTTAGTTTATCTAATGGTTATTTTTTTAACTAAAAGTTAATTATTTGACCATTAGCAATGATATTATACCATGAGATAAACTAAAAATTGATCAAAAGACGCATTTTGCCATTTTACCATTTTTAACAATTGATTTAGTTTAACTACGGATCAAAAATCCGGCCCATAATAAGACACCTAAGCCTTTTGATTTCTAAAATAAATAGCTTGGCTGCCATTGGACTAGAATTTGATGTTATCAATTTAAAGCACACAAAAATTAAAGTACTATTTTATATCCAAAAATTAAAGTACCCAAAAAAAGGACTATTTTCTTATGGGAAATAACATCTTGAGCATTTTTTACTATTACAGCGAAAGTCTAGAATTACAAGTCTAAAATAACTGTTTGCAGCTTTAAACGAATGTCCAAAATATTATTATTATTTGGTTAAACACACTAGGAGCTGAGCACGGAATGTTATGTAAAGTGGGGGGAGGGGAGGTTAACAATTTAAATTTGTAAAGCATTATAATTATAACTAGCTTCTGCCCGCGGCTTCGCCCGCGTGGATGTCGGAAATTATCCCACGGGAACGTGCTAACAGGATAAAATGTATGTGCTTCCCCAGGATGCCATCTATCTCGCGGGCCCTTTGTGGCTAATTACAATAGAAAACCAATTGTGTCTCATTAGTGGTGATTAAGAGGGTACCTATATGATATCCTTACCGAAGTACCTACATAATAAAAAATAAAAAAACTCAATAACAGAAAATAAAATACCTACCTACCTAAATAAACCTATTTCTGATGATAACTAAACTCAATAAATAAGCAAAATCCCTAAAAACTAATATCTATACGAATGACTAATCTTACCTAGCAGTATTATAAAATAACCTACGGCCACTACGTACACTATCAAATATACTACCTATACTTTAAAATTAAAATCTATACCTACGACTTGTAAAAATAAACCTAAATAACTCTAAAAACTAATAGAAATAAAAAAGGTCGCACTGAAAAACACGGTTTAGAATTGCAAGTAGCAGTTAAAATAAGAACGAACGCTCGCCACTCAACACGTCCGTTCAAATCAAAGTTCAAAAAATATCCTTATACAGGGTGGCGATTAGGTTATCACATTAATTGAAACCACGTACTCTATATTAGGTATTTTATCATATTCAATTAAAATAATTTAATAATAAACAATATTATAGCCGCAGGACCCTTTTTTTCATTTTAATATTTCACAACATCATGTATTGCATAAACATAATCAGCTGATCAATAAAAGTAGGTCAAAGACCCGTGGCCGGTGAAGATAGTTCAAAACTTTAAACGTTGCCATTCCGAATTACCTACAAGCACTACTAAACTACCATTTTACAAACTATTATTACAAGAAACGTAAAAAATTCAAGCGAAAAATGTCCTTACCGCCTTCTTACGGCTAGTAGTTGAAGGCGTTTTTTGTGCGCAAAATTAAAAGATGAAAAGGGACCGCATGAGAGGTATGAAAAAAATATGCAAAAATATTCTTACTGTTGACGACTTAAGGTATAAATTTCTATGCGCGAAATGCTACGGGGTACGGGGGTGTGCTTGTAGGCATTTCTTTGGCGCGTGCGACGAATGAGTCCCATAGTCAGCCGCCAAAATCCTTGAGGAATAGTTGACGATTGGCGCACGCGCCCTTCGTAGTATTGTTATTGTTTTTATTTTGTGGACATTGTTTTGTGTTAACTTTATTTTAGTAATAGGAATAGGATAGGTTAGTGAAGGTGGTGTGTGTGACAGTTTATGCGAAATCAAACGCTTAAATAATAATTATTGTTAGGTAGCTATTTTCATTGTGTTATTGTTTCCAACAAGATGCCTCGAATCAATTTCGCATCGCCGCGCCGGAGTACACCGATATGATTTGGAGTTCGGGCAATGGACGTTTAAAGAATGAGGTATACGCTACTGAAGTGACGACTATGGACGATTTAAAATCTCGAATAATTCGGGCCTTCGACAATTTAAAAATTTTAGTCGCGAAACCTACTCAGGCTACTCTGAAGAGTCCGAATTAATATCGTAAGACGATGTCATTTTTGTGTTCAGAAGCACGGTGGACATTTTGAAAACGTAAAAATTAAAATACGTAATAATTGAGCATTTAAGTGGAGATTTTTAAAGTTAATTTGTCATTATTTCATAAAACAATATCGTAAGTATGTTGTCATAAAATAATTACTGTCGTACGCACCACGCGCGCGTGCCTACATCCACAAGTAGGTACTCGTACTCGTACCTCGCGTAGGTACGGCGCGTGCTCCGCCGGCGCAACGCTGCGGCGTTGCCGCTTTTACAGGTCAATAAACTAATATTATAAAGGATGATTTATTTTTGACCAACTATAACGCCATTTATTTTGTTTGAAAAATGCATTTTCTTAATTTTAGTAAAATTATTTATTTTATTATTTTAACGGATTGATAACAACTTGTAATACCTGCTGTACAATTTAATGTGATAACCTAATCGCCACCCTGTATACGGTAGCGATCCGTGGCGGCCGCGCGCCACGCGTGTGCTGCGAACGGTGCAAGCCAAATTCAACCTTCAGCACTACATTTAGAGCATAACTTAGGGACACTGCACACGGCTAAGATACTGTGACGTAACCTACGACAAACTTATTATTTGCGGTTGGTACAGTAATCGGGTCTAGGGATCGAACCGCAAAATTAAGTTTGTTTTTTATTGTATATACTTTTCCCGGATAAAAAGTACCCAGTGTTGTGCCCAGGATATTAAAGAATAATTATACCAAGTTTCATCGTAATCGAACCGGTAGTTTTTGCGTGATGCCTGAACAAACAGACAGACAGACAGACAGACAGACAGACAAAAATTTTTTTAATCACATTTTTGGGTTCGGTGTCGGTCTAGTAACACCCCCTGCTATTTATTTTTTATATATTTTCAATTTACAGAATTTTCACTTCTACAGATTTATTATAAGTATAGAATAGAAGATAATACTAGCACCGCCTCGCGGTTTCACCCGCATAAGGGTCGATCCCGTAAGAATATCGGGATAAAAAGTATCTTATATGTTAATCCTGGTTATAAACAGTATGTGCGCCAAATTTCATCCAAACCCGTGCTTATTCTAATGTATAAGCTAAATATATTACTGTAAAGTTTTGGTCAAAATCAATTCAATCGTTCAGTAGTTTTTGCGTGAAAGAGTAACAATCATCCATCCATCCTCCATTACAAACTTTCGCGTTTATAATATTAGTAGGATTTCTCACGACGAATTATTTACACCATGTAGCCTATGTTCTCTTACTTATTTATTGTGGGGGTCCTTTGACATCCACAGTAAATATGGGGTGTAACTGAACCTTTTAAACTTGACCGTCAGACCCGAATAATTGGTCAGGATTAAAAGGTTTTTTTTATACGAAGCCATTAGTACAACGATGTTGGTTAGTATAAGAAGACAAATTATAAAACCACTCCAGTAAATAGGTACTGCTTTATACTGAAATGTAGCATATGTAAGTATATAAATGTTATTCTTTCTTTCTTTATAAATAAATGCAGGAGCAGTGGTTGCGGCTGCGACCGGTCGTAGGTTCAAACTCAGGCACGCACTTTGCTTTGTGGAAGTTATTTCATCACCACTGCTCTCAAAATGGTGATGGAAAACATCGTGAGGAAACTGGTAAGAATGTCCTAGAACTTAAAATTCGAAAGATATGTGTGACATCCACCAGCCCGCACTGGGCCCACGTGGTAAATTACAGCCCACTCCCTCTCACGGAGAGAAAGAGGTGGCCTGTGCTGAGTCCCAGTAGTTGGGACATTATAGGCTGTTTATTCTATGCTATGCTTAATAACTGCATCAAAATAAGTCTCGAACCTAGCAGATTTCTAATAATTATCATCGTATAAACGTCCAATGCTGAACGTGGCTCCTGAGCTAACAAAATAAACTTCTCCAACTCAAATCTGTCTACCAATAAAACAAGATTACCAACTAAAAATAATAGTTGACTTAACATAATCAAAAACAACAATAACAATCCTATTTCAACGAAAAACGTGTTTGTAATACTAACAACCGACCTTTTCGATTGCACTGTTAGCACGGCCGGCCGTTTGGTAAACGACTTTATTGCATTGAGTGAAAAAAAAAAACGGACAAATGCGAGTCAGACTCGCACACTGAGGGTTCCGTACCACGGTGACATATCAAGCTATACATTTCTAGTATAAGCTGACTTTTCACTGTACGAAAAGCCTATACAATGCAAGGTCAGGTAAAACTGGAAATGTATAACTTGATTTGTCGTCGTGTGTAGAATATTTAACACATATTTTTTTATATATACTTTTGTAAAAAAAAGGCAGAAAAAAACACGGTACACTTTTTAATCCTTAACTTTATTTATTTTTTGTTATAGCGGCTTAATAGTAGGTAGTAAGTACATACACTGTTAAAGTTTCAAGTGTCTATCTATTTCGGTTCAAAAGATACAGCCCCGAGACAAACGGACGGACAGCGGAACCTTAATAGTAATAAGGTTCCGTTGACGCCCTTTTTATACGGAACCATAAAAACGCTCCTGTTCGCAGCCTTTCGGCTCTCGGCACGGTGCTCATATATTTTCTTTATCACTACTTAGCCCCTTGACCCTTTCAGTCGACTACGATTGTTTAGAGCTTTAAAAAGCGAAATGTGTGTTTGTTATTACCGCCCGACGAATAAAACGCACAGGTCCCTGCTCTCTACGACGGCATAATAACAAGTCCACGAGTTATTTAACTAAGTGCCAATGTCACCAAGAAACTAAACGCGATCAGCACACCTAAACTGCGTTTACCTGCGTAATTAAACACGCTCTAGAGCTGACAGTGTCAATCCCACAACAATAATGACACTGACAGCTCTAGAAGGCGGTTTAGATGCACGAAAATGATGATTTTTGTGTGAGGTGTGATCATTTATGTGCATATTTAATAATATAATTAACAATTTTTTTTATTTGTTTGTTACTATGTACAGACGACAGCAGGTCAAGCTACTACAATCTGTCAAATTTCTTTAATAGATTTTCAACTTTATCTCTAAAGCATTAAGGTTCAAGGTTGATTGGGAAAATTTGACAGTTTCGGGTAGCTTGACCTGCTGGCGTCTGTACTACTAATACTCATCAACAAGTTTCACATTAAATTCAACTATTTATTTAGGAATTAGTATTGGATGTAGAATTTAATTTTTTTTTTTTCTCCCTTAGTTTTCTCATATCATATTTATCATTGGCAGAATGGTCGACATCGGCACCATTGCTATAGAGAAAAATAAAATAGAATAGATCGCGATCCGTTTAGTTTCATTGGTGAAATCCACCCTAAGTTCGATGTGAAAATACAAGGTCTAGTACAATTCGACATAAACTTAAAACAAGATTGGTCTCATGATGCTTTTTGATGTTTACGCGACGTTGCACATTGAAATAAAAGTGGCTAGAGTTTATTCATGACCACGAATCCGTGAAAAGACTAAACGTTAGGAATATAAAATTAGGAGAAGTCGAGTGACCAATAACCTTAAATTATTTTTCATTACAATAACATTGTGAGTCGTTTATTTTCCATCAAGTGGTTTAAGTAATATTAATGAAAGAAAAACGTCAAAATTTT
Source organism: Apamea anceps (assembly GCA_951799955.1). Taxonomy (NCBI): domain Eukaryota; kingdom Metazoa; phylum Arthropoda; class Insecta; order Lepidoptera; family Noctuidae; genus Apamea; species Apamea anceps. The sequence goes on from OX637501.1 coordinate 10,111,400, forward strand.
TAATATATTTTTGACGAGATTGAATATGCCTTAATAAAATCAAATGAATTGCTATTCTGTAATTGATTTCAATTTTGCAAATTGAAAAGATATTGATTTCGGATTATACCTAAAACATGTTATTTTTTTTAACTATTTTTACGTTAAAACACTAATCAGGTATGTTTTAAATATTTAACTAATTTTCTAAAAACTTTTTGCACAATATTTTAAATAAATGAGCCTCTTTTTAAATGACTCATTGTCTCATTTTAGCACCCCAAAATAGGAAATATTAGAAGTTCACTGAAAGAAGCGCATTCATTATATTTCAGTGTTAATAATATTTTTAGGAAAGTAAAATGGGGATTATTTGAGGTCCGAATAAATACGTAGAATAAATATATGTTTTATGGAATAGCTGATAACTCATATCACTTGGTCCACTCGTAGTTTTCCATTAGAATGAACGAACGACTACCTATAGACATTGCTCTACTATACGAATTCAATGAAATAACAAGACAAATGATTTAGAATGGATATGCCTTAGTAAAAAATCTAAAATAGCATTTTAACTCTTTACACCGGCTTAGCTCAGGCTCGGTAAAATAACTATAACATGATGTCTCTGAAAACAAAGAAATAATCTCTTATTTAATCTATGCTTTATGATTTATTTTCAACTAGCTGACCCGGAACTTCGTACCGCCTCAGAATCAATGTATGAGAAAATTTATTATCTTCATTATTATTTTTTCGTAATTTTTTCCTGTTTTAATAGTTATTTAAATCTTGGTTGTAGTCTCTAGTTATTCTTTATTATTCGGGGCGGAGATAAACCCAACAAAACCAAGATCATAAAAATTGGTCCAGTCGTTCTTGAGTTATAATTTATGTATTTATTGGTCTACCAACGACTGTTTACACCAGTTATGGGCATAGAAAACAAGCAAAAATAGATAAACAATAGTGTACAATTATAAATTGTGTAACTAACCCGACTTTGTTTTATTTATAAAGATATACTTTCATTTCTTTTTCAATAGATAGGTTATTATCTTAACAAATAACTAGTAATAAAAACAGACGCGACCAACACGAAAACTGCTGAAATTGAAGAACATTGAAATCATTTTCAACACTTTCTTCACTCTTTATTTTGATATTATCTTGTCCAAATACTATAATATAATATAAGCTGTTCTGAGCTTTTCATATTACATTATACAAAATTATTCTTTCACGATATTCTATATTATTTCCTAGCTTGACGTGTTCAATATATTGTATTAGTGTCGGGTCGCGGCACACACGTGGTATCGCCAACTGTCAGCGGGCTGTGATTGTCGTAGCCGACTGTACCGTTATTTTCTACTAAGTTCTCTGTTCCCATTCATAAACACAACACTACATATTACTTTTTTCATTCTTTCATTTGAATTGTACAATCGCGAACAAATGTGTCTACGCTTTGATTGCGATGTGTGTTTGTGATTATTATGATAGTTTACATTTTTACGGAAAATGTCGTGCGTGAGGAAAGTATGGCTATAAGAGTAGGGGAAGACCATAGAAATGATGGATGGACTGTGTGAAACATGATATGGTTGAAAGGGGGGTGACTACCGAGATGACGACAAATAGACATAGTATGTAGGAAAAGGACATGTTGGACCGACCCCAAATAAATTAGGTTAAAGATACGGTTTCCTAGAAGAGTGTTTCTGTCACATTTATAACGGACGTTATTAAGGTCTGTCATTTTCACCAGTATTTGACATTGACGTGGCAAAAAATGCTCTGTATTAGGATATTACGGCCGCATGTGGCGGTCACCCCTCTTCTTGAAAACTGTACCTTAAGGGCAGAAGAATGATGACATTATTACCGACATGTTTTTGGACCATATTCAACGCAAGACGTCTAAAAAGGTTATCGAATTGGGTAGTAACTCTCTAACTACTTGTACATTCGCTAACCTAAACCCGTTTTTTTAAATTTTGGCAACGAAATAACCTACAAAAAAATATCTACTTTGCGGCGCAAAGCCCACAATCGTGAGAAAGTCGAGGTAGCCAGGCCAATTGACATTTCCAATCAACTTTTTTTCAAGCCAATTATCGTCGATCGTTTTCTTTCCCAGAGACCGCTTCCTCAGCTACTGAAGAGGAATAAAAGTGAGCTAATGAAATAATAGAGGACAGCAGTCGTCCGTGTCGGTACCTATCTCCGTTAATTAACGGCCATTCGGAATGTTTGCCTACACGAACGGCTTATTAGTCGTTTCGCACGAATTTACTTGCCCGAAACGGGCGAATCAATACTTTTAAATAAAACCACGGGGTGCAGCTCCCGCGGTTTCACCCGCATAAATTTCGAGCCCGTGGAAATATCAGGATTAGAAGTATTCTATATGTTAATCCTGGTTGTAAACCATCTGTGTGCCAGATTTCATCCAAATCCGTTCAGTAGTTTTTGCGTGAAAGAGTGTAGCGGTATCTACAACGCCACATGTGAACAACGCGTCATACTGACGTCACGCAAATCCTGCATCTCGCAAGCAGAGTTTACCGCGCACTTAGCATAGATACAATTTCCCAACATCAATCGTTGGGCAATTGCCCGCCAGACACAACACCCGTCTGGTCGGAGGATCCTCCCTTTTCAATGGAGGATGAGTGAATTTTACACCCTGTTCCTCATGCCTCTAAACTGGTGACCCCGAGCATGAACGTCAGCGCAGCCTTCGTGCAAACACTTCAGCGTGTCGTCATTATCATCACTCCCGCAAGCTTCAGCAGCGAGTCACCCAGCCAGCCAGCATCCACGGCTTCAACGGGTATCCTGACCATCAGCATGCAGCGTCCGCGCATACCTGGTCATCACCCTCAGCCTCATCAGCAACCTTGGCACAGCACACTGCACCTTCGGCCGGTCAACAAGCAGAGCACCCTCTCCTGGTCGACGCAGCAGCCAGCCTCAACCCGGCGCTGTACGACATCCGACGCATTGGAGTATAACGCAGCGCCACCCCGACTCACTGGGGACACCTCCGCAGACAGTTCCGACTCACCGTGAACTATGCGACAACCGGTTCCGACTCACTGGAACCTCAGCTGGCCTGGCAAGCATCGCAAGATACAAGACTCAGCCCACTATCGACCTCCGGTCTCCGGAGGGGAGTGATGTAGCGGTATCTACAACGCCACATGCGAACAACGCGTCATACTGACGTCACGCAAATCCTGCATCTCGCAAGCAGAGTTTACCGCGCACATAGCATAGATACAATTTCCCAACATCAATCGTTGGGCAATTGCCCGCCAGACACAACACCCGTCTGGTCGGAGGATCCTCCCTTTTCTATGAGGGTTGAGTGAACTTTACATCCTGTTCCTCATGCCTCTAAAAGAGTAACAAACACCCATCCATCCATCCATACGAATTTTCACGTTTATAATTATTATAGTAGGATTATTTTTTCTATAGATGACTCGCATGAATTGGCATACTTTGAATTGTATGGAATAAAGTATAGAAAAAAGGACACTAACGCACAAAAGTGATAAGAGTTAAATATTGTAAAACGTGTACTTAGAAAAAATAACATTTTTTAAAAGTGAAGATTCGCCCGTTTTGGGCGAGTAATTTCGTGCGAATAGACTAATAAGCCACACTGACAATATTCAATTATTGCCCGGTTTATCGCACACCGCAGCCTTTGCCGGGAAAAAAGCACTCGTGAATATTTTCAATAGCTTCACGTACCTGTCCGGCCCGCCTCACAGGCGCTCCCGGCGATTGTTGAATGACACTGCGTCAATTTTAACCTGCCTGCAGCAACAAAATGTTTGATTTAATATTCTTTGTTTATTTTCCTGATGGGTAAATATAACTTCGAAATTTCCTGAAGTAATTCTTTTGGTGTCTCATCCTATTTTAGTATAAGTAACAGGATAAATTTGCGGATTAAATGCATACCATAGTTCAGTTTCCTCTTCATATATAAATTCCTACCTTACTACGTGTCTTTACTAATCTATATCAGTAACTGTGTCAATTCTTTTTTTTATATATCGCAGCATTATGCTGACATAGGAGCCTTTTTAGTACCCTAAGGGTGCCAACGGACCACCGCCGTAGGCGCGGGCTTGCGGGCGGCAAGCAATGGGCAGCTCGCCGCCCGGTAAGGACCAGGCCCGGGTCGACGGCGCGTTGTGTTCCACGCGCGCCTCAAAGAGATGTCAGCACAAAGTGACGGGGTCCGCTAGGGCCGATGCCGCCAGGGTCGCAGGTTGTTCACAAGAGATACCGTGGCCCCCGGCATAGGCAACTGAAGGAACACGGGTGGGTTTTAGTCAGTAAAAGTCTGACACGCCCTTCCGCTCAGCCCAGAGCGGGAGAGGTCATTTGATGATTTCCCACCTAAAAAAAAAGGTGCCAAGGGAACCCTAATAATAAGCCTCTGCTGTCCGTCCGTCTGACTGTCAGCGAGCTGTATCTTATGAACTGTAATAGGTAGTTTTTTGGCCTTGCACAAGCCTTTTTTAACCCCCGACGCAAAAAGAAGGGTGTTATAAGTTTGATTTGATTCGTGATTTTGTTAGTTTTGTTGCTCTTTTCTTATTGTTTGTATTTCCTATGCGTATCCCAAATAAAACATTTTTCTTCCTTTCTTATATTCAATTGCTGGGACAAAGTAACAATATGTAAAATCACATCTTACATAAAAACATCATAGGTATTTCCCGCGGGCGGACATTTTTATTATTTTATAGCTATCGCGTCGCGTGTCCATCCAATTTGATCTGTAGCACTCCCGGATGACCGTCACCCTCGCTATAACTGTATAAAAGTTGTTAGACTCATCAGAATGCATACAGATATTTATGCCTTATTCTAAACAAAGATTACCTATACGTCAAGTCAGGGAAATTAATTGGTAACCAAATTGACTACCACCTATAATTGTCTGCACCTATATTCAAATCACAATTGTCATTCTACACGGTCAAATTAAATTAGCTAGGAAAGTCCGCAGGCGTGATGGGTCCATATCCATCACATCTCATCTACGGAGTTTCGCTATCGATATCTTATCATGATCAAACAAAAATGAAATTAATTGGATGAGTTATTTTTGCCTGCGGCTTCGACCGCGTAGAAGTCGAAAGTTATCCCAAGGGATCATACTACCGGGATAAAAAGTATCCAGGTTATAAACTATATATCTGTCTGCAAAATTTCATCCACATCTGTTCAGCCATTTTTGCCTGATTGAGTAATAAACATTTAGACTTTCACATTTATAATTTATATAATATATTTTATTTATTATATAGTATGATTTATATAAAATACTAAAGTCTTTTATATAGTTACCTATCACTGACATTCCATGCGGAAAACTAATAAGAATCTAAGGTGGAAATAGTGAAGGGAAGCGACGCGCCGTACGCACGGCAATGCACTGTCAGTAGCTCGCTACATCGATATGGCGCGCCATATCGATGTAGCGAGCTACTGACAGTTCATTAATTAACTCTGCTTACTGGATATAAGAACGTGAGGGTACGGATACTGTCAATACTTACTATAGTGCCGCTGCGGGCGTAAAAATATCGATATTACATTAGTGAGGTACTCACAACATTTTGCTTGCTAGCAATATATTATGTCGGTAAAATGCTCTCAAATCTAAAGCTTTTCAGGAACAGCAGCCATTATTTTGCGGTTTTCATCATCATTATCGTCTTCATTCATTTATTTTTCAGATTATAAAATCCAATTTGTTAGTCCATACACAACTTAAACACTAGTGTTAGTACATCCATAATATTTTTTAGTTACAAAGTTCTTAAAACAATGTCAGTATTACACTACAATCTCAGGCTCCACGAATTTATAATAAGATATCAGTCAAATTAAGAAAAACAAATGATAAAAGTAGACTTATACAGAGTTGGCATACATCAACGCTCAAACTGTAACAGCAATTTTTTTTATAACCGACGAAAAATTTCAACACATGCATTGGTGTATCATGTATTGAATCCATGGTAACAGGTTGCGCATTTCGATGTCACTACCAACCTGTATAATTAAAAAAAAAATACGACAGCGAGTATTATAATTAAAGAAATGCTATATTTCTACCTAATCATTTGTATTACTTACTTATAATTAGTAAAATTATATAAAATTTGTTTTCTGTTTATCCTCTAGATTTTAGAATATTTTTACACCCTAGATGTACATAAGTTACAGTTTTTTTTATTTTTTATTTTACCGTCTTTATTAGTTAAACTGCTACACTAAACAATATCTATACTAATCTATATCTATAGGATCTGGAACTACCACTTGGATTTGACAAAATCTTTATGCATTTGATAGCCCAGTTTTTGAGAAAGGCTCGAGACGACTGCCAAGAGCCGAGAAAAAACAAAAAAAAAACTGAGAAAGAACGCTGAGCGAAAAAAGTTAATTAAAATTACCTACCAATACAGAAATGTAATTTTGTTTCTTTTTTAAGAATACCGTCTATGCGCATCTGTACTTTAAATTGCTTAAGTTTTGTTTTATATCCTATTTCTCCTCGTAAGTGATTTGTAATCTTTGAGAAATAAAGAATTTTTAAACCGAAAAAATTAAGTAATAGCGCGAGCAGGCGATGCGATGCGACGGGGTGGGTCGGAGGTCAATAGTTTACGTCGATCTATTATATTCTGGTTTCAGAATCAAAAAGACTCATGAGATCCTCACGTGACGATCAAAATCCGACTGCAATCTCGAAACCTACACGTGTGTATAAAATAAAACTTCATACAAAAATAAACATGAAAACATCTCAAGAAAGTTATACAATAAAATAGATACTTATGCAGCGCAGTTTTATTTCTATTTCCTATACAAATCTACGAACATAGCTTTCTTTAATTTTGGAAATGCATCAGTTTATGTCCAATGCCATTACGTTCAGTCTATAAAGATTCTCTATGCGTTTCTGCTACTCAATAACATTAGTTATGGTACTTGAGTTCTAGTATTTTCTTTAAGAATCAGTCATAAAAATATTATAGGTACAGTCAATGTGGAAATGGCGTCTGGACTCAAACAACGGTTACCTAGAGCATTTTAATGTTATAGTACTGCTCAAGCACAAATGGTTTTTATCGCGCTCATATCATAAAATGAAAATTTCTCCAGAATACCTATGCTTTTATTTTTTGGTCAATACGTTTTTAAGTAATCGCTAACGTTATCATAATCAGCAAGGCAAATGTGCCCGTTATGTATGCATACTTACCAAATAGTGATAGAAATGTTAAACAGGCGTTAACTTTTAATCCGCCTTCTTTTTGCGGGATACTTTCGAAAGACGACCGGGCTTTGGGGATAAACATCCCACACTCCCCGGTCTTAAGGATCCCACAGACCGGTGCGACGCGACGGAGCGACGAGACTAGTAGAATTTCTATGAAAATTTGTGGAAAGTGTTGATAGAGTCACGCCGCAGGGTCGCACCGCACCTGCCTGCCGGAGCTTTAAGACCAGGGAGTGTAGAATTTTAACTTCACAACCGCCCCGGTGTTGTGAAGTTAAAATGTTCTTCCACATGTTAGAAGAACATGTGCACCGAACTCAAATATACTTACAAATTTGCGTTCAGCTGTTTAGAAACGGACTTCAAACACCTATTTTGCAGCCCGAAAAGCATTTTAGAGTAGAAGTAATTACTTGCTTACATAGTAGCTAAGCATGTTTGGCCTATCGGTGTAACACTGAGGCCATAGCTCAGAACCTGATTTAGCACTAAAGTCAAAGATATCGGACCACGGATAGCGGCTCTGAAATGGAGGAGGGTACTTGACTACACGCGGTGATGGCTGGTGGCTGTGGCTCTGTCTCATATAGGGTCACAACTGCATTATGCTGAGCAATGGCCGTTTTGCGTATATGTGACGCATATTTCCCCCCAATTTGTACTTTTTGTATGTGTTTTTCTTTGCGTTATGTTTTCCCGCTTATTAAAGTATTTTTCTGAATAGTTGCCGAAAGTCGGTAGTGAATGACATTCAGAAGATCGCGGAAGACCAGGGAATCATGGCACAAAACGGAAGACGCCCATACTCTGCAGTGGGTGGGACAAGACTGCCAATGATGATGATAACTAGACATTAATGTGCTAAAGATCTAGTTCAAACGATGAAGGAAGTTTCTACATATCCACCTAGGTAATGTTAGCATCGGAGGGATGCTAATGGTACCAGGATGAATAAAACACCTGTTTCTGTATAAATCGCGTAATTATTAGGATCTTAAATTATTACAATATTTTTATCTCATGAAGTCATGACATCCCTTTTTAGAAAATGGACCCCTATTTCTTTTTTCTACCTTCTAAATTCGTATTGGCGTTTATCTCATCATTTTATGCCAGTATCTTATAATTACTAGAAAATGTTGCATGCCACAAACTATGAATGTCATAATCTTTACAGTACATACCTTTCTGCTTTCCAAGTAACTTCCTATGACTTTTTCCTTACAAATGAAGTGACACACACACCCCCACAAATGTGAGATGAAACTGCTTAACTTTGTAGTGTGTTACTTTGTTACTTATTACACCTAAACATGCCATTATTTGAGCCATTAAGTTCACCAGGAAAGGGCCCTCCGTGAAGACTTTCGGAAACATTACTCAAGGAGTAAGTACCTACTTCATTAAAAACTCGTTATAAAAAAACATAGAAGTATTTAGATGAATTCATTTTTATTTAAAGTGTTTAGTTAGCAAAGTCATCATCATCTGCCTAGCCTCTTTTCCAAATATGCTGGGGTCGGCTTCCAGTCTAACCGGATGCAGCAAAATAGTTAACAAAGTATACAGTTAAAAAAAAATACATAACGCATAACATTACGGCTATGTTCCCCGAAGGGTTATTCAGAGATGTACCTATCTATAGTACAGACGCCAGCACATCAAGCTACTACAAGCTGTCAAATTTCTTTAATAGATTTTCAACTTTATCGCTAAAGCATTAAAGTTCAAGGTTGATTGGGAAAATTTGACAGTTTCGGATAGCTTGACCTGCTGGCGTTTGTACACCTATCCACGTTTAGTCAGTTATGTTTAAGTCCCTTGTACAGTGGGCTACACTACACCCATGCACCCACATTTATTTTATTTTTATTTTTTATGTTTAAGTTCCATGTACTAAATAGGGGGCAATTCTATTGCCATAAAGCGGGTACAAACCCAGACTCCAGGCTGCTACTAAGAAATTCCTGATGGGAAAACCCAATGACACTTTGCCCGACCAGGGAATCAAACCCAAATCTATATCTATACTAATAAAAAAGCTGAAGAGTTTGTTTGTTTGAACGCACTAATCTCTGAAACTACCAGTCGGATTTAAAAAAATATTTTCGCATTTGATAGCCCCAGGAAGGCTATAGGCTATATACATAACATCACGCTAGGACCCTTTGAAGCCGAGTAAAAAGAAAAAAAAAAACAGAAAGAACGCTAAGCGAACACGCAGTAATAGCGCGGGTGGGCGATGCAATGCGACGGCAAATTTTACGCGGACGAAGTCACAGCCAGAAGCTAGTTAAGAAATAAAATAAAAGTAGGTTAAATTCAAAGGCCATTTTAGAAATTCGTTTCCAAGTTCTGTTATCTATCAAACGTATGGGCAATATATCCTTCATCGCGTATTTCGAGCAACTTTTCGGAGGCTCGTATTTTTTCGGTGAAAACTATTTGTCTTAGTATATCAGTGACAAAACGATGCGAGCCCCGCTCGTTAATCAAACTCTAGGCCGACAAACATTACCGACAAATAGATTTTCTTTTAAGAAATATTAATAGTAGGCGTTTAATGGAAAATGATTTAAAATATCATCACGTTTTCTTTATCGATGTCTCTTTAATTTATTTTCGCTACATTATTGTGTCGTTACATTTTCCGCTTGTAGCGTTTTATTTTTCCGAGAACATTTCTACCGTTTTTTAAGGTGCTGCCTAAATGTATGACACTGTTAAACGCTCAGTTTTTTTTTGTCGCACAGTTAGGCGTATTGTTACGCACGGCTACACATCAAACCATACATTTCTTCAATTCATTTCCAGTTTTAGCTGACTTCGCATTGTATAGGTTTTTCGTACAATCAGAAGTCAGCTTATAAATACTGGTTATTGTAGCCGTGCGTACATTATTACAAGCTAGAAAAAGTTTATTGTCATATGTTCAAAGAAAAGACTTATTCAAAAATATTTCATAGATAAAACAATCGTAAAAAATAAATAAAAAATAAAAAATTTTCGCCGCATAATTTTAAACGTAAACTATCATATTTTATGTAATGATAATAAAAGGAATTCAATTCACTAAAGAAATACCTAAAAATTATTCCACTGTACCGTGCATTAGTGGTATAATTTTTAGGTATTTTTTAATTTAATTAAAACTGCAAAATTACTTTTATTCTGGTGAACTAACATCAAACGCATGCCTGTTTGAACCACATTTACTGACACGATGCGCTATTGTCAAGTACTAAAAAAATTGCTTCTTACAGCGCCTGAAAGTATTCATTCAATTAGGTATTCTTTTCTTCATGCGCAATATTGTCCAAAGATCAACTTCAACTGTTCAAAGTGAAATAACGCCACAAGCCAGTGTGCTCCATTACATTACACTTGATTGTGGACTGATAGCTCCAACAGTAATTACAAACACATAACCTGTCGCCTACCTTCTTTAATTAATGGCCTACACGTGCCGTAATAAAACTACCTACATATTTATGACTAACAAAGGTCAAAGTTAAAATCTTCTTTGAACTGTATCCAGGTCAATGCGCAAAACTGACACATGAGCAAAAAAACCGGTCAAGTGCGAGTCGGACTCGCACACGAAGGGTTACATACCACCGCACAATATTTAACAATACAATTTTTTTTTATCACATTTCCTGTATGGACACCATGACAAGAGACGGGTTTAAAAAAATGTTCAATGAGTAAAAACAATAATTTTTATTATTTGTTGTTTGTTGTTATACCGGCAATAGAAATACACACTCTCTGAAAATTTCAAGTGTCTACCTATTACGGTTCATGAGATACAGCCCGCTGACAGACAGACGGACGGACAGCGGAGACATAGTAATAGGGTCCCATTACCACGCTATTACTAAGCCCCGCTATCCCACAACCCTTTGGGTACGGAACCCTAAAAACTGAATCAACCGTAAACACCAACACGTTTTCCTAAAAAAAGAATAAAATTCAATTTAAAACTGGCTCACTAAAAATTTTATTTCACTTGCAATATATGTATTCAGGGGCGATAAGATCGTCTATTATTCCAGCCTCCGTTGTTGTGGAGTCTGTGGTCCCACGCAGAGCCCTTTACATGAAAATAGAATATCCTTAACTCAGCCTCACAACAGCAGGGTTCTGGCTAAGCAGATTGTCCGAGTAACAAATGAGCCAATTCCAAGGGAAAGGCGATCTTTTAAAAATACTTTTGTGGATTTTCAAACAAAATCTCCTCAATTTACCGCTCGCGCTCTAGTACGATGTAATAGCCCGCCGAAGTACGTGTTTTGCATAATTTAATTACGGTCATCTGTTATAATGTGTATGAAACTAGTAAATTACGATAATCGTTTGGTCATGCAGGTAGGATTAAAAGGATAGTAGGTATCAGTATGAAAATTATGCCTGTGAGAGCGCATTAAACCTCCTAAGCGTAGAATATCGTCTATATGTACAGAGAGGGTGGTATACACCTCTCAATAATGATTCATAACATGACTATCTATAGTTCAATACCCAGTGAAAAAAAAGCAAGCTAAGCTTGGCAGGGACCACCAGCCAGTACTTATCTCCGCTTTAAAATTGGTTCATAAATTGCCTTGTCGACATTTCCGGAAAGAGTCTTCGACAACAATGTTTGCGGCGATAAAATCTAAGCGAAGGTTTATAGGTCCCATACATAGAAGAATTGTTGGTCCCATACTCCTGTTCCTATATAACAAATGCGCTTGTTATGTGTCCCCATTGCATCAATAGATAAATCATGGCAACCAGACAGGTAGCCCCAGTTATCGCCTCTAACGGAATCGCACCCGTCAAAGATTTTACAATGTAAGGATTTTACGATACATTCTTCAGCTTCTTATATATTTTTAAGATCGTGATAAAATGTTGGATGGATTTTGCTACAGAATATTGGCACTTGGTTATAGACAATCTTATTGAGCTACAATTTCTTATTTCTAACTTATCTGGTTTGACATTGAACTATTAATTATATTATTATGAAATCCTACTAATATTATAAACGCGAAAGTTTGTATGAATGGATGGATGTTTGTTACTCTTTCACGCCAAAACTACATAACGGATTTGGATGAAATTTGGCACATTGATAGTTTATAACCAGGATTAACACATAGGATACTTTTATCCCGATATTCCCACGGGATCTCAACTTATTTAAATTAATTAATTAATTACCTCATGATTTGGTAAATATGAATACAAAATTGAAATTCATCACTTTTTAACATTCACTACTCTCGTCGATGAAAGAAATAAAATAAGACTCGAAGTTATCTATCCAGTAGGTATTTATTTATAATACCAAAGTACTTACAAATATATAACTAATATAAACTTACATGCTAAATCGTTTATTCTTTGGTTTTGCTTAAATCGAACAAGAACAGATAAAATAAAAATTAAACAATTATAGACTCCGTAAAATTAACATTAAAAATTAAAATACTTCTTCTATTAGACGCTTGGCGTACGTTATTTTTTAAAATATATTACATTTATCGGTACTAAGGTTACATATTAATAATCACCGATAAATGTGATTAATTTTTTACTTTTACCTCGACTTTCGGTAATGAATAAAGACAACTATTCATAATTCTCAATTAATCACACTTACCGTAACATAAACACAAACCTTCTGAAATAAAGTCTGTAAATGATGGTAAAAAAACCGCTTCAAATTCCGTTTTGTAGTTTAGAAAACCAACGTGGTCAGTCACGAAAGGCGACTTTAATTTATAATATGTTTAGATCGATATATATATGTATATCAGCTGATGTTCTGTAAAAATATCACCGTGGAACTAAGGTGGAGTGAGCTTGAAGTGTGCTGTCAATAGTGTCAATCCTTAGCGTCAGGTGGAATGACAGCTCACTTCAAGATCACTTCAACCTAAGTTTTCATAGAAAGATGAAAACAGCCGATCTATTCTGTAAAAATGTCACCATGAAAACGTAGGTGAAGTGAGCTTGAAATAAACTGTCATTCCATTTACACTATTGACAGCTCACTTCACGGTGATATTTTTCCAGAATCGCTCGGCAGAATAGACCGGATTTTCTAAAACAAATAAATCAATACTGCCTCATGTCGCCATTTATACAAGATGAGTAGGATGACGGGAAGAGATAGGGAATCCGATGGTATCGTGCAGACACGTACCACTGCAGTAACTAGTGACAGCTTGCTACTGGGTAGATAATATATGTAGACTTTATAATATCTACTGCGTTTCCTAATGAATGAACAATCTTTTAGATCAACAATGGTACGTCAGATGTTAACATTACGGTTTGGGAATTCCCGACAGTTTCAAAGTCCCGGGACACGAGACAGCCTACAATCAAAGTCCCGGGAATTCCCGGTAATTCGAGACTTAAGATTTTTTTTTTGTTTTTTTTAAAGGAGTAAGCCTTTTTTTAAGAATTTTAATTGAGTTCATTTCTGGTGAAACGTTTTAAAATAAGGTAATTTTTTGTGTAAAAATCAACATTTATAAACAGAAAATTAAATCTTAATAACTTTAATGTTAATTTCAGTCTTAATAATTGCTTTGTTTATTTCTTTTAATCACACACAAATTTATATTTAAGCAGTTAAATCTTATAGTTATAAAAGAAACTTAGTTAAAAATCAGAATAATTCTGAATAACTTTACTATTACCTAGTAATTCTAGTATCTAATCATTGGTTATAATCACAACATTGTTAATTCTCATAATCACAGATTTGTTTCATAACTAAATTTTAATAATCTAAATATAAATAATAAAACAGACTTATAAATCAGTCTTTTAAATAATCAACTAACACAATAATTAGACTTCTTTGCTGATTTAATAAAATAGGCTTTTAAAAAAATCAGAGCGTTTGTCCGACAATCTGTTTCTTGTTTTTGTAATAATGCCACCGGACAAGGAGAACACTCTCTCGTTTTCAACAGAGGGGCAATTCTCATAATTTTAAGAACGTTCACAGTCTGATCTCAGTCTCAATCTATCAAAAATTTTCCTACATTTTGATAACTTTTTGACATTTGTTTGTCGCCGAGATGAGACTGCGACTAGATTTTATACGTTTTAAATTACGAGAATTGCCCTTCAGATGTTCAATACAGAAGTTCCAAACTTTCTGTACGTATTCCGGTTGCTTCAAACAATTGAAACTCCTTTTTTTTAATGTTGCTCTTTTTTTTCAGAATCTCGGGTACATATTCTTAGATACGTTTTATTGCTTGTTCCATTTGATTTAGTCGTTTAGTTCGTCAGGCTCGTTGTGTACTTGAGAGCTACTGGTATTAGGTTCAGCGCCCATTATTTCCACATCTGGTGTCCGGATACTAGGGATATTTCCTAAAAGCCTACAATACAGTTCTTCCGCAAAGCCAACTAGTGCAGTTTTACTAATATTAGAGGTAAAAAAGTCAGTGTTTTGACTAGTAGACTGTGAGGTGTGGTGACCAGTGTGCAAATATTTTAACAAGCATACAACCCGTCGTGGTCTTCTATCTTTTAGGCGAACTTTGAAAGTTTCGAAGAACCGCTTGGCCAAATCATTAGTCGTTGTCGATTAACAATTTCGACAATCTTGTCTCATTTCGGGTCTCGACCCGAAAGTCCCAATACTCGAGACAACTAAAATTACGAAAAGTCCCGGGACTTCGAGACACGAGACGTCGTGGACCCAAACCCTAGTTAACATGCTTGTTCATTTATGGCCTAAGTTAGTTAAAATGGCATTGAATACTTAAGTATTGGAATGTTTTGATTCTCAATAACGCCGTATTTGCATAAGAGTATGTATGAGCTATGTAAGATATGTCTTGTACCTAATTAGCATCGGTATCTCATCATGCAAAACTAAATTCCTGACAGCAGCTATCATTTTTATTATCAATATTACCCTAATCTTCTCTGGCCTGTGGTACTGCCCAATTATTGGGGTAAATATAATAACTCAGTTATTTTTTTCAGACCCTATTTTCCCATAGTGGAATAGTGGGATGAGTTGGACTCCTTCGATAAGAACTGGTTCTTAGTAGCCATAGACACAGAGATTTGGAAAGAAAGAGGAGAAATGGAGAGTAGGAAGGCATTTGCCCCATTGCATTTGCATTTGTTTTACATTACAGGCTTGTAATAAAATAACAATAATATTTTTCGAACACTTCAGATGAAAAAATGATTCGGCTTGAAAAGTCCCTTCACCACTTTAAATTGTTACGAAACAGTCGCCTGAAGCGTAGAAGGCACGCAGATTAAATATTTAGCCAACATTCTTGGTCTGAGTAAATTGCATGACAATCTTGAAGTTGCTGAACAAACTGAACTTATAATGGGCAATAATTCACGGAGATACCTGACGCCAGCGTGAGCTCAGTTAAACAGCTTTAGTAGATTGTTTAATATTTAGGTACCGGTATTAGAAGATGTTAACAAGATTCAGGTGAGATTTTTCAGGGATTTCTTTCACCATTAGTTAGTGGTAATTTAGTTAGGAGAGCATTATAGTGGCCCAGTGGCAGCAATCCGACTTATGAGTTATAGGTCTTGGGTTCGAACCCAGACAGGCGCTTTACGTTGTCTAAGTAAAGAATTTCATCCCCACTGCTCTCAAAACGGTGAAGGAAAACACCGTGAAGAAAACGGCATGTCATAGAACCCAAAATTCGAAGACATGTGACATCTACCAACACGCATTGGGCTCGCGTTATACAGGGTGGCAGGGACATCGACGTGCAAACTGTAGCCATGGATTCAGCACATGAGTTTAGACCCCATAGCGTCGAAATATTTCGTCGGTTATCAAAAAAGAATCTTCTGTTTCATAGAAAAGTGCAATACCTACGCGGTCAAAATGTATGAAACAGCAATATTAAAAAAAAAATTACATGTTGACTATGACGACCAATTTATTCTGCCGCGCCTTCATTTTTTCTTTAGCAAAAACCGAATGTGTTTGACACACTTGAAATAAGTAACGCCACGTGATCGATTGAATAATCACGTTAGACCTAAGAAATCTTTTATACTTTATGGGCATAACCTGGAATATACCTATATCATACTGAGAGTAACTACATAAAGCAAGTTTAAAATTACCTACATATTGATCGAGGTCAAGTGCAGGCCCATTCAGCAATCCTACTGATACTATAAACGCGAAAGTTTGTTTGGATGGATGGATGGATGAATGTTTGTTACTCTTTCACGAAAAAACTACTGAACGGATTTGAATAAAATTTGGCACACAGATGTGGTGCATGTGGTGTTGTAGCAGTATCTACAACACCACATGCGAACAACGCGTCATACTGACGTCACGCAAATCCTGCATCTCGCAAGCAGAGTTTACCGCGCAATTAGCACAGATACAATTTCCCAACATCAATCGTTGGGCAATTGCCCGCCAGACACAACACCCGTCTGGTCGGAGGATCCTCCCTTTTCTATGGAGGATGAGTGAACTTTACACCCTGTTCCTCATGCCTCCAAACTGGTGACCCCGAGTATGAACGTCAGCGCAGCCTTCGTGCAAACACTTCAGCGTGACGTCATCATCATCACTCCCGCAAGCTTCAGCGGCGAGTCACCCAGCCAGCCAGCATCCACGGCCTCAACGGGTATCCTGACCACCAGCATGCAGCGTCCGCGCATACCTGATCATCACCCTCAGCCTCATCAGCAACCTTGGCACAGCACACTGCACCTTCGGCCGGTCAACAAGCAGAGCACCCTCTCCTGGTCGACGCAGCAGCCAGCATCAACCCGGCGCTGTACGACATCCGACGCACTGGAGTATAACGCAGCGCCACCCCGACTCACTGGGGACATCTCCGCAGACAGTTCCGACTCACCGTGAACTATGCGGCAACCGGTTCCGACTCACTGGAACCTCTGCTGGCCTGGCAATCGTCGCAAGATACAAGACTCAGCCCACTATCGACCTCCGGTCTCCGGAGGGGAGTGATGTAGCAGTATCTACAACACCACATGCGAACAACGCGTCATACTGACGTCACGCAAATCCTGCATCTCGCAAGCAGAGTTTACCGCGCAATTAGCACAGATACAATTTCCCAACATCAATCGTTGGGCAATTGCCCGCCAGACCCAACACCCGTCTGGTCGGAGGATCCTCCCTTTTCTATGGAGGTTGAGTGAACTTTACACCCTGTTCCTCATGCCTCCAAAGTTTATAACCAGGATTAACACATAGGATACTTTTAATCTCGAAATTCCCACGGGATCGAAACTTATGCTGGTAAAACCGCGGGGCGCAGCTAGTAAAAAATTAATAAAAGATAAACAGACACTAGGTACTAATATTTTATACATTTCAGGAATAAAAACTCGAAAAACCAACGATTTCTCTCGGGAATTACTTAATAAACATAATGTAATAAAAATACTAGGTGGCTACTGTAAAGTTGTGTTAAAAACTCCAACTTCAAGTGTACCTTCTTTACAAATGTACTCTTTTACTCTATAAGCTACTGTTATGCATAGCTAATACACCGCTGAAACACAACTCTTCTTGAGCTTCATAAAATTCAGAATAATTAATGATTGTAAAACAATGTGATCAAACAAAATCTCTATCATTGTGGTAAAAGATTGATGAAGTGACTGATGTCTTGTGTGTGATTGTGTGTGTTGTTTTTTATTTGTAACTGTGAGTTTTGTTTGTGCAGAATAAACTATTTTTGTTTCTTTCTTCCTAAGTATTAATTTACTTATTTATAATTTATTCACATAATTTAATGAAGATTGTTAAAGATAATATTTAAATATTTCAAAAGCTAACAGCCCTAAAATATTAATATGTACAAGTAAACCGTATCTTCCAACGCAGGATTTTCAGAATCATTTACTGAATTCATAGTAAGAGGTGTGCGATGTTCCTGCCACCCTGTATAAATTATTCAGTAGTACACGTACATTTTACACTTTTAAGTTAGTGCCAACATAAACCCATTGGAGTTTTACTTTGCACCAAAATCATCGACTACATTACACAATTAAAACAGCGATGGCGATGAATTTTTCGACGCTATATTTTAGTTTGTAAATAGTTTTATTTAATTTAGAACATTATTTTGTTATTTTAGTGTTATCTTGTAAATAAATAATGGACTACCTTGTACTAGGAAAAAAAAATTAAAACAACTGTAGTAGGTACTAAGATTGAGTTCTGATTGATGATTGATTCAATGCTTGATGCAACGGATATGCAGGGTGCTAAAACACCCATCACACGAAGCCGTCATCTATGCTTTCTGTAAATCAAACTAAGTCAAATCAAATCAAAAGTCATTTATTCAAATTAGGCTGAGAATCAGCACTTTTCGAACGTCAAAATTATTAAAGACAGTTCCCCAAAAACGCCCGCCCTTCACCACTTCCTAGTGCTATCGCTGGGAAGAAGTAGTGGCGCAACAAACTCCCCAGCAGCACAGCTGTCTGTTCAGTTTGAAAATACTTGATACTTGATTGTATACAATACTATGTAGGTGTTAAGTAATTAACATTACAAGGCACAGAACATAAAATTAAATTGCATGCAATATGTCAGCTAGCCACGCCAATATACCAACAAATATAATAAAAACTATACGTACTCAAGCTGAAAAATAATTAATTAAAATGTAAATAAAAACTTACTACCTAAATAAAAGCCTCCAGGCATAAAGGGCGTGACAGCTTACATATTTATGCATTGCTGGGTTCTGGTCACATAGCTGTCACTTGAAGTCACAGATGAAAAACTAGGACCATCTAAGTAAAATAAATAAATAAGTTAATACTAATAACAATAAGTAACATTGCACAAAAATAATTGCTGGGAAACGACTTTCATATGAAAGATTGCTGTTTACGGTGGTAGCAAGCAATGTAACGCCAAACATTTCGCTTATGATTGCATGCAACAGTACGGGGGTCAGGGTATATAAAAGTTTAGTTCTAACATTAAAATCTGCTTCCGTAAAAAAAAAAAAAACTTAAAAAAAAAGCTGGAATTTTGGTCTTCTAAATTTCCGTAATAAGAAGGTTGTTATTTCCAAATTGTTGCGGTTGTGATTGCTTTTACAACAAAAAAAAAATATCACAATGACGTGAAGAACAAGTGACTCTCGCTTTCGTTAAGCGTGTTTCACACACGTAAAACCTTGGCTTCATTGGGACGAGCTGGTACACATGTGCACCACAAGTGGTGCAAATTTGTATCGGCTCGTCCGTAATGTCCCTAAAATCTACTATTACCCTACTCTTTCACGTAGTTTAATACATTTATTTGTGTTTTGTACAGTATTTTTCCGCTTGCATCAGTTCTACATTGAGATAGCAAACAGCTGACTGGCATGAGATATGAGTGCGCTCAGTCCGGAATATGTAATACTCTATTTTGTACAACACTCTGGATTTGCTTTGTAAGTTGTTCATAATTTTATATAACACTCTGTATTACTCACCTAATTTCTCGATCAGTCTCGTGGTCGCAAACACAACTGATGAGCATGGGGTCCTGGGTTCGATATCCGGGTCGGGAAAAATTAAGTTTTTCCATTAGGATCTTCTTAGTAACAGCCCACATCTCATCAGGCACGGGTACCACGGGTGCACGGGAGAAAGCACGTTAAAAAATATAAATAAAAATATTTTATTTCAGACCCAAAGATCCATAGTTTTGTTAGTATTACACACGACTTGAAGCTATGTTAGAAAAAAAAAAAAACGCAAGAAAAAAAAATAGTTTAACTTATATTGTTAGTGCACTACAGGTACTTACATACTATGTTAGTAACAATAATGCACACACAATCAGTTCATGTACCGTCCGCGCTCACCTGACACTCCGGGCACATGCACATGAACATGTACCCAGTGAGCCATGATGTCGCAACACGGCTTATCACTGCCGGTCCGGTTAAGTCGGTCCTGCACCTGATCTCTCTCCGGTGTCGGATTGCGTGCTGTCCCGTCGGACTATGAGAGAGGGAAGAGAGGTTGCATTTGTGTCTGCGCACATACTTGTGCACTATAGTATCTCCCGCGCCGAAGGCTAATCACCGTTGATATTTGTCCGCCATGACCAAAATACGGTCTGAAAGACTATTTTTTTAATGAGCTGTGTAATATACAGAGTGTATTTTCATAACAACGAGAAAACATAATTGATGTTTTTTGTAACAAAACAACTAGCTATATCGTAATTCTGCAAGCACAAAGCTACCTCTCCAAGCTTTCATTAAAATTAGTTCCACAGTGTAGCCGAAAAACCCACCAAAGAGACAAGCAGACAGACGGGGAGACTGGATAATAAAAACAAAATCATCCAAACGAAATTCGGGCTTTATTTCATTGAATTCGTACACTCTGTTTAAGCAAAGCTCTCCACAGTTTTATTCCAAAACAAAAATGTTGAATGTTGGAATGCAATGTGAAGTGGCATTGACTTGCAAAGCAGGCGGGCCTCCGGGGGCTCGGAGTTGCACTCCGTTAGGTTTGCTTGACAACCTCGCAATCAAAGGTTGTATTAGTCTGAAGATGCTCATAAGGAGCACTTATATAATTTATGTCTGTGTTGCATATTAGGGTTGATTCGGTTGAGCGCTGCGTTTGTGTAGGATTGGTTGTCGATAGGAAAACTGACTGTACAGTGTGGCATCGACAAGCAACCTGTTATCATGGATTCAGTGCCTACATGATTCAGTACCCCAATGTGTTGAAATTTTTCAAAATTCGTCGGTTATTAAAAAAATATTTGCTGTTCCATACATTTTGACTGCGTAGGTATTGCACTTTTCTATGAAACAACCGATTTTCTTTTTAGATAACTGACGTAAAATATCTACGGTAGGGCTTCTAGAATCATGTGCTGAATTCATGGTTACAGTTTGCGGGTAAGTAGTCCTTAGGTTCTTGAATTTTAAATAATTCTGCGTTTCTATGTAACCCTGTCGCTACGAGCTATATGCTGAAGCGATACGTGTCTTATTACAGCGACTGTTGAGAAAACAAATTAAAGAAGTTGTTTCGAGCAAAGCTGAATCGCTCGAGACTGTGAGCGGGGCCTAAACCTCCACACCCCCCCCGCCCCCCCACCCCCACCCCCTCCTTACCTATACGAATATACATACATAACAACAAGTTATATTAGCAACGATTAAACAACGTAAACACCAACAACAAATCAATTCATCCACAACATCACACAGCTTCGATAGATAAACCCAACAGGAATAAAACAACACACAACTATCTAAAACAAGCTACCAACTTAATCAAATTACCGGGACTAGTCAACGAACAAATATGATAGCCGCCATACTTCGGTCCCAAGAGTGGCGGGATCCAACTAAACTTGTCGCGGTACATAACAACGGAAGGTACACGGGCAACTAATTGTTAGCAATTGTGGGCAACTATGACGTCACGGTAACACCGATTTACTGCGACGCTAAAGTTGTATCAGTTGATGCTAGAGATACCGCCACAAGATGTTCAGTGGCAGTCGGCAAACATAAGATATCGTAATTCGAGTTAAATTACCTTTTTTATTTGCAAATGTTCTGGTATGTTTCTATGACAATAAAACAATTTTCTTTCTTTCTTCTTTCTGAGGTAGGACGCCGGCGGCACGGCCAAATACTAACAGTATTTGGCCGTGAATTGCCCTGGATGTAGTTAAATGGCGTAAGATTCCCATAGTCCATAGAGAGCCCTATGTCTAACAGTGGAATGCTATAAGGTGATGATATGAAACAACTTATAATATTATTATTATTAGCCTGCGATATTTCACTGCAGAGCAAAGGCCTCCCTACTCTGTTATAATAAACTAGATTAATTCCCTACCTTCATTCTCGGCAACTGTTCTAGACAATAATTGCTGAAAAAGTTGCCCGTGTAAGCACAGCTTTATATCGGGTACATATTTGTTTATTTGCGCCGATATTGACTTGGTCTAAGTCAATAAATATCCTATTGTTTGGCGATGACCTCAGGGTAGGACATGTGACTCTCATGAGTTGTAATTCCGAAGAATACTTGGGAAGATAAAATGACGGGTTGGTTAATTTAAAACCAAGCATTTACAAATGTATTGAATTATATAATAAGGGTCGATTGAAGGTGAAGCTACGCTTGCCGGTTGGTCCGGGCTGCCATTCGTAGATTTCTGACAGTCGTTAGGAGTCGTCAGAAGCCCGAAAGTCTGGCAACCAGTTCCAAGGGGTATCGTATTACCCAGTAACTGGGTTATGGAGGTCAGATATGCAGTCGCGCATCCGGTTAGACTGGACCCCAACATAGTTAGAAAAGGGTACTAGATTGATTGAAAGAAAAATAAAACGGGGAACCGCTGACTGCTGCGGACCACTAACAAACAGGTTCTATTATTTTTCAAGGCACTTTGTAACTATTGAAAGTAGACTATTATTTTGTCGCTTGGACGTTGTTTGTACTTTGTTGCTGACTATGTGTCCACCCTGCAAGATTTCAAAGAAAATCTCTAAGTAGAAAGAAAGAATGAAAATACATTTAATAAATAAGATCTGTACCTATCCGTCGAACACGATTGTTCAATCATCTGATTTCTTATATTAGATGAGAGAAGCAATCTGCACAACACAGACCCAGTCTTATGAGTTGCTGTTTTGTTAGATTTGTAGAGCTTGTGTTTAGCGCAAGATTTACTCTGAGATGATAAAGATATACATTTTCAACAATATGACACTATATGGAGAGCAGTGGTGGCCAAGTGGTAACGGCCGCGACTTACGAGTTGCAGATCGTAGGTTCGAACCCAGACAGGCGCTTTACTTCTGAATCAAGCCCTTGATCCAGCTGGCCAACGAGAGCCTCCTCAGGTGCTGGTCGAGGCTCTTGGCTATTAGGCCATTGGTTGTCACGACTATCGGCACAATAATTGCTGAGTCCACATACATCTATATCTATATATATACTTATAATAAATCTGTAGAAGTGAAAATTCTGTACATTGAAAATATCAAAAAAATAAATTTAATGGCAGGGGGTGTTACTAGACCGACACTGAACTCAAAAATGTGATTAAAAAAATTTTTGTCTGTCTGTCTGTCTGTCGGTTTGTCTGTCTGTCTGTTTGTTCAGGCATCACGCAAAAACTACCGGTTCGATTACGATGAAACTTGGTATAATTATTCTTTAATATCCTGGGCACCACACTGGGTACTTTTTATGCCGTAAAAGTATCTTCTAAATAATATAAAACTCAAAGGTGACTGACTGACTGACTGACATAGTGATCTATCAACGCACAGCCCAAACCACTGGAGGGATCGGGCTGAAATTTGGCATGCAGGTAGATGTTATGACGTAGGCATCCGCTTAGAAAGGATTTTGATACATTCTACCCCTAAGGGGATGAAATAGGGGATGAATGTTTGTATGAAAAATCTTATTCCTTGAGTTAATAAACTTGAAACTTAGCATGAATACTTATCTAAATAAATTATGAAGTTTGTCAGTTTTTTGTTTCTTCTAAACTATCCCCTAATAAGGGATTGGGGGGTTTCAAAGTTTGTCTGGAAGAATTTTAGTGCGCAGTCCGGTTGACTCGAAACTCAGTATTTATAACTCGAAAATTAGTATAAATAATCTTTGAGTCAAGTTATGAACACATCCCAAACGATTTTTTTTTCCGATTCCACCCCTGTGGGGGTGAAAAGCGGGGATACAGTTTATATGAAAAATCTTATTCATTTAGTTAATAAACTTGAAATTTGCCTAAGTAAGTAATAAAGTTTATCATTATATTATGTTTTTCAAAACTACCCCTCAAAGGGGGATATAGGGGTGTTAAGTTTATGTCGAAGAAATTGAATGCGCGGTCTGAGTAATTCGAAACTCAGTATTGATACTTTTGACAGAAAATAATTAATAATAAATATGTAAAGTTGTCGAAAATTTACCACTGACGGGACAAAAACGGGTAATTCGGTTTTTAAGAGGAGGATTTGAACTTGAAACTGTATGTTATATTTTCACGCCTAAACCACTGAACTTCTGATTTGGCATAGATATAGATGGCATCCTGGGGAAGCACATACTTTTTATCCTGTTAGCACGTTCCCGTGGGATAATTTCCGACATCCACGCGGGCGAAGCCGCGGGCAGAAGCTAGTACATACTATTATTATTATAAAAGTCTGGTGTGAACTTTTAAGAAATATTTGCAATTTATCTTTATTGTATCTTTGTTGTTCAGAAATAAAGTGAACAAGAAGTAAAACAGGAAACTGTCCTCCAAAGTTTGTAAATGAATTGCATCAAAGCAGTGCATAAACTATTTCCTTCAGCGCTGTGATAATGGACGATATTGCTCTGCCTTTTTACAATATAAAGGAGGTACCGCGATCTTCATTTAATAGGCATATTCATTTATTATTTTTCGCTCCATGTAAAATACTGGTATTCAGCTGCATCCGGTTAGACTGGAAGCCGACCCCAACATAGTTGGGAAAAGGCTCGGCAGATGATGATTCATTTACTATTTTTCAAACTCAAAATCAAAGCATTTATGCATTTCAATTAAACCAATTACAGACACTTTTAAATTGACTCAAAATCAAACTCAAAAGTCATTTATTCATTTTAGGCTGAGAATCAGCACTTTTCGAACGTCAAAATTACAAAAGACAGTCCCCCAAAAACGCCCGCTCTTCACCACTTCCTAGTGCTATCGCTGGGAAGAAGAAGTGGCGCAACAAACTCCCCAGCAGGCAGCAGCATTGTAAAGGGCAGACCCCTTTCAGCCAGAAAGATGAAGCTAAGTGACCCATACCAAATCGTAGTAGGTTCCTATGGAGAAGAACGGGCAAAAAACTCTACTTATGCACCCTTGTGGACCAGGACCACGGTTTAGTCAAGCATTTTTACCAGTGATGTAATCCCCCAACCTACAATAAGCTTATTTGCTTTATGCGTTTTATACTATAAGATTTAAATTTTGTTTCATTCAATATTTTATTGTAACATTTTAAACAGTACCCCATGAAAGACGATTCTACTTTAGCCAGCCTGAAACTTAGTTGAACTAATTGGTCCATATTTCTAGTGATATAATTTGATTGTGTCTTTCACCTCTTTTACTAAAAAGATGTAGATTTTTAACTAAACCCGCAGCTTCGCTTACTTGACTGCGTAAAGGCTTGAAGACTTGCGTTGCGTGGGTGATTTTGTTTAATTAAAAGTTAAAACTTGTTTGGTTAAAGTATACCTACGAACAAAATTAAATAATTGGAATTAATTTAACTATAATGTAATTAATTAAAACCGTATTGTATTGTTCCACTACAAGGCAAAGGCCCCCACTACCTTTTCCACACAATTCTGTCTTCAACTTTGTTTTTTAAATCGATTCATCGATAGGAAAATATCTTTTAAATCTTTAACTACACATTATCCATGTAATGTACTGCTTCATTAATAGCACAGTATTTTACCCTTCGAACGAGTTTTTCCATTAGTTACTTACAAACCCCTGTTGAAGGTATAATATTTCGATAAAGAGGCCCAATAATTGCCGTTTTCCCATCAAACATTCATTAAAAAGTAATCAACACGTTGCGCCGACACAGCCGGGAGAGAAACTCGCTAATTTCTTACAACAATACAAGCCTATCTCAGCCATATTTCGCGAGATTTTACTTTCGTCACAAGGTTCCGAAAAAACTCATCAAGACGAATAATATTCCCTCGTAAACATTCCAGGAAAGTAGTTGAAACCCATGGGATGATGAAACCCAACCGAGGGTTTCTTTCAGGCGAGCCTACTAAATAATAAAACTTTTCGTGTTAAACGAAATTTACACACACGGTTCGCAATAAACAATCTAGGTACTACTCCGTACCGCTCAATGCATACAAAAAAGTCCCGGTATATTGGCAAACACCTGAACGACAAGAGGTCTACGGGTTCGCTTACGAATCGCTCCCGATATTCCGATCACGTACTCGTAGGCTTAACTCGACCTCGATTCCACTCAATTTAAACGTCTGACACGATTTTATTTCCTCTAAAAGTATCAACGGGTAGTGGATTGTTGTCGACCTATAATTTGAATAGTAAAACCTTTGCTACGAGTAGCTGGATGGAACAAACATCCGAACAATCCGTCCTCAAAGCGCTTATGCAAACTATCTCTTTGTGTTTTGGAGTGCATTTTTCAACTGTTGCAGCGTCTCGACCTTAATAAGAGTGCAGCAATTAGCGCTGAGAGAGACAACAGCGCACGATCGTGGGGTTCATTACCGCGCGCGTTCGCCATCCGACAGCTTTAATGATCGTCGCTCGAGAATTATGCATAAAGCAATCCCTATTACGTCGAAAATTTCGAAGCTGAAGGATTAAGGAGGTTCTATCAAGTGACGCGTTATTCAAAACGGGCCCATTCACGCTATGTTACGCTGACAGCTTGATCCAGCCAGCCAGCGCTTACAGCGGGACGCAGCATCTCGGCGCGTCGCTTCAATGTGCCGTAGAAAAAACTTCAATAAAACCAGCGTAAACGTCTCTTTGTGCTTTATTGCTTGAAAGTCGTTCACTTGCTGAAACAACCGTCCCGATGCGAAGACGTTCGTTAAAATAGCTTTTACGACGCCGTTGTTATGATATTGCGTAGGAGTGTCGCCTACACAATATACAAGTATTTACCTACTTATCAGAGCGTCTTTATAATAAGTATCAAGGCAAATTATTTTCTTTATGACGGCGTTCAGAACATAACGTTCATATTGATACAAAAATTAAAAGAAAAAAAAACTTTTTAAAAACAAGCTTTTATTACTTATTAATAAAAAAGGACTAAAAAGTTAAAAATAAGTTAAACCTGATAAGAAATAAATAAAAGCATCTTACATTGTGTTCTAAATATTCTTTTCATACCACTTGCTCAAAAAAGTGACATTCTATGCCACAAAAAGCGAACATAACAATAGTCATTTTTAATCTGTTAAAAACAGGGAAAGAAAATTGTACTGAATTTCATTCATCCTCTAGGGGGAGAATGTGATTTAAATTTGGAATACTTACCGAAATTTATACTGAACTACATCTGTGTTTACACCATTGAGTTTGTATAGCATTATAAAGCAATATACATCTTTTTGAAAAACGAATACGCATTTATTATGCAGTTATGATTATTAAATAAAATTATGAAAACCGACGGGGCCGTATGAGCTTGATGCCTTTGCTTTTCCGACAAAAAAATATTAGTGTAGAAATTTGCCGCGTTTTTGTTTTCTTCAAATACATAAACGTTAAGTTTATTTTAATTTATTTTTATAAATAAGTTAATGTTCTAAAAATACATTACGATGTTAAATCAAAGCGACAGTGACAGTGAATTGTCGGATTCCATCAGTGCAAATGCTGCCGCAATTATAAATAATTTGCTTCCAACAAAATCCAAGGAAAATTATTTAAAAACTTATGAAGAATTTTCAACGTGGAGAAGTGCGAAAGGCCTATCAATTTCAGAATCAGTACTTCTTGTCTATTTTGATTATTTATCCAAGACAAAGAATCCGAATACACTTTGGTGCATATACTCAAAACTGAAAGCTACATTAAGCATCAAACACAGCATTGAAATAAATAGATTCACAAAATTACTGGCTTTTCTAAAAAGAAAATCAGAAGGGCATTGCGCAAAGAAGTCTAAAATTTTTACGACTCAAAATGTGGAAAAATTTCTTAATGAAGCTCCTGACGAAATTTTTCTAGCCACAAAAGTAAGTATACATGATTTAACTATGAATATTTCGTATCTTAGTAATGGTAATTATTCTATATATTTACCTGTTTTTTATCTTTGTTATAGGTGGCCTTAATTTTTGGACTCAATGGTGCTTGCCGCGGATGTGAACTTGTGAACTTAAAGGTGGAGGACGTTGAAAATCATTCCAATGAGTTACTGTTGATTAATGTAAAGGAAACTAAGACAAAGAAAAATCGGTCATTCATTGTACAAGGACAATATACTAAAATCATTCATAAATACCAAGCATTACGTCCCACCAACATGGAAAACAATCGATTTTTTATAAACTATCGGAATGGGAAATGTACTCGACAAGCCATCGGCAAAAATAAAATTAGCAATATGCCAAAGGAAATTGCTAAATATTTAAAACTTAAAGATGTTGAACTCTACACCGGTCACTGCTTTAGAAGAACTTCGGCGACTTTCTTGGCGGATTCAGGGGCGGATATTACGTCAATAAAAAGACACGGTGGTTGGAGCTCTGATAGAGTAGCTGAGGGTTATATCGAAAGCTCAATGGCGAATAAATCCATATTAAGCAGTCAAATTAACAAAAATATAAAACTTAATCCATCAGAGCCACAACCATCAACTTCCGGCATCTTATCTTCGTCCGTAACTCACGATGCACCACCACCACTATCTCCGACGTATACTATCTACAATGAAACGCAAGTTCCTCAGACGCAAGAACAGAGAAATACTCAAATCAACTCATCAACAATAAATGTACCAAACAAAAATGTAACACTCTCTATCAATAATTGGACCAATGTTTCGAATGTTAACTTTTACTTTTAATTGTCATTATTTTTAATAAACGCTTATCTCATGTTATTATTGTGTTAATTTTTTCGCAAATGGTACGAAAAGTAGAGTATTTTCCTCGGTGATAAAGCTGTCTTAGTCTTGGGTGAACTTAAATCCCTCGCTACACTCAGGACTCGTCTTAAATCCCTCGCTTCGCTCGTGCTTTAAGTTTTTAACACCCTCGCTACGCTCGGGAGTAAACCTCGAGTCCTTCGTTACGCTCGCGATTTAAATCATCACCCGCGACAGAAGACACTGCTTTATCCCCTTGGTTAATAATCTACTATTATTATTCCATCAAAATGTAACACGCTTTTATTTATTTCTTATCAGGTTTAAATTATTTTAAATTTGTTAGTCCTTTTTATTAATAAGTAATAAAAGCTTGTTTTTAAAAAGGCTTTTTTCTTTTAATTTTATTTTTAATTTATTAGTATTTTTGATGCGAGATTGACTACGGCGTAGTTTGTAGCGCGTAGCAGTGTTTTTCCGTTATCTAGCACCAAAGTTTTCGTCAAGACGGATCAAACGAGTCCAAACTCGATGGGGTTGTGTCGTTTAACTACCGAGTTCCTATGGCCACCTTCCGGATCCATCATCAGATCAGCTCCATGTCATAATAATTTTGCATTGTCATCCGATTTACACATGCATGCAAAATTTCAGCTCAATCGGCTGAAGATATTGCTTCAAAATTGACTTGCAAGAGTCCACCCGAACATACATACATGTCATACATACATACACAGTCTGGCCATAAATACTGTTACAATTAAAAATAAGAAAGATATTACATTTGAATTTGGAATATGTCATTTTTATACGATTGTTCATTGAGTTTTCTAATTTTGGCGTCAATACTTTGTAAGTACAATATTTTGCGATATTAAAATGGAGTGGGGTGTTAAAGAGAACCGAATCGCTGTGATTGCATTACACAAAGTTGGTATGGAGCCAAATGCAATTTTTAAAACTCTCCATACGCTTGGTATTAGTCAAATGTTTGAGTACCGGGCTATTAATAGGTACAATGATACCTCCTCTGTCTGTGACAGAAAAAGATCTGACCGTCCACGTAGTGTTCGTACGAAAAAGGTGGTCAAAGCAGTAAGGGAAAGAATTCGAAGAAATCCTGTCCGAAAGAAAAAGATTTTATCTCGGCACAATTGTATCAAGATACCATTCTTGAGAAGGTAGTTATGCCCCTTAACAACACCATGTTCAATAACCAAGTATGTTCCTTCCAACAAGACTCGGCGCCGGGTCATAAAGCTCGGTCCACGCAGTCTTGGTTGGAAGTGAACGTTTCGGACTTCATCAGAGCTGAAGACTGGCCGTCGTCTAGTCCCGATCTTAATCCGCTGGATTATGATTTATGGTCAGTTTTAGAGAGTACGGCTTGCTCTAAACGCCATGATAATTTGGAGTCCCTAAAACAATCCATACGATTGGCAGTGAAGAATTTTCCCATGGAAAGAGTGCGTGATTCTATTGATAACTGGCTTCAACGTTTAAAGGACTGTATTGCAGCCAATGGAGACCACTTCGAATAAGCTTTTTTTATATTTTAATTTTTTTTATATTTATGTATCAAACTAACACACTGTAAAAGTAATAAATATTATTTGCAATTTAAAAAAAAAATTTTTCTTCGTGACAATATTTATGGCAAGACTAGGTACATCGCAAGTTAAATAAAAGCTTGTAAAAAGGGCTCTCATTCAGTTTTTCTTTTAAGAAGTTGCTGAAATATGATCTGACATAAAGCCACTTGTTAAGAAAAACGCTTCTCAACCCACTTACAAATTCGGTCCACGCACAGTACACCATTCGCACGTGGCTAGCGGACAAAAAAATGTTCTGCAAAGTGTTCTAAGGTTATGAATGGAGTATAAAAAGTTTGCACGAAGTTGCACGAGTGGATTCGCGGGCGTTCGTTTGAATTGCCAGATTAGGCATGCTCCTCACTAAGCCAGCCCTATCGTTGCTCAGAATAGAATTGAATGCTTAGTTTTATTGCGGGATGATTTTAGAATACCGTATTTTAGAGAAACCGCAACTTTGTCACTGCATGTATCTATCTATATACATCTTCGTAGTCGGCGCCACGGTCGGTACGGGCGTTTTCGTTTCTGTCTGTGTGTCCGCGTTGTACTTCTAAACTACGCAACGGATTTTGATGCGGTTTTCACGATCATTTAGAGAATTTGTGCCGGAAGGTTTATGTGTATCATACATTAATATTAAAATTTTGTATCATTTAATCTCGATGTTTTGTCAAGTCCTAAAAACCGTGCGAAGCAAGAGCGTACCCTGTCCCACAGCTGAGCAAAGACCACCCCCAAATCCTTCCTTCCATCCTTTTCTACTCTCACCACTCGATCCAAACTTTGCAGTATGCGTCTTATATTAAAATTCTTATATTAATCTTTCATTAAAATTTTGTACCAAATAGAAATCTCGATGTTTTGCAAAATCTTAAAACCGTGCGAAGCAGGGACGGTCGCTAGTTATGTTTAAGTTAATCTTCTGTTGTGAATTTTTGGCATTTAATTTAACTTCAAAATCCATAAATCAGTAACAAAATTCCTACCCTCTTATATCTATATGATATAAAAATGAACCGTATCATCTACAGTATTACATAATAATATTATAGTGCCATCACGAATCCGGCCGCCGCCGCGCCGCGTAGTAATTATGGCAATATCCCTCGGGATTTTTCGCTGTAGGACAAGCTGTTATGAATAATTACGGGCTGATATGAAAAATATGAAAACACGTACCTAAATCACCGCATACATTATTTTTAGTCGATAGTCAACAACCAACAATCCAATGAGTACCTGCCTATATTTTGTTGTAGGTAGTTCCTAAACCTACTTCTATCCAAAGAGGCTACGACTACCTTTCAATTGTTGCAGCATTGACATTGCATTGGCATTGGCATTGAATTATAAGAAAATCTTTTTAAGAAATAGCTAATTCTCTTTATTATTTCAAGTTAAACAAATATCAACTAGCACTAATATACAACGTGGCGCTACAATGGCGACATTAATTTAACACACGGGTAGGGCTAGTGGCCAGTAATCATAAAAATTATAACAACATAAAAAAAATCGTAACTTGAAAACTTTCACCTGCGCCGCGCGCCGACATAGGGCTCTCTCTCTCTTTCCTTCAATTCGCCTTCTCTTTGCTCGTTAATTGTTTTAATTAGATTAATGCGATGTTATGATCCGTGACCCCGACAAATGACCCCTGCGCTACAGTTCTTTAAGTCAGGTTGCTCTAAGATGCTATTTTATAAAATTGTTAATAAATAAATAAATATTAATGTTTAATTAAATTAAAATATATTCATAAAACTACTACGCAAATTAACGCTACTACTACTACGCATTAATTTAACACACGTATACGGTATACGTGTGTTAAATTAATGTCGCCATTAAAGCGCCACGCTGTATATACAATTATATAATACGAAAAAATAAAGAAAAAGGCAGGAGATCATTGGGCATCAAAAAATTCGCATCACTGTCAATGGGATAAGAAATTGAGAAAATCCTATCCTCCTAGTAGCCTACCTCACAACACAGGCCTCTGCACCTCGCGGTCCCAGTGCGGGTTGGAAGTTGTTAAATGTCTTCGCATTTTTGGTTCTACGACATGCCGGTTTCTTCACGATGTTTCCCTTCACCGTTTCGAGAGCAGTGGTGATGAAATAATTTACACAAAGTAAAGCGCCTGTCTGGGTTCGAACCTACGACAAGTGGTTCTCGTAAGTCGCGGCCGTTATCACTGGGCCACCAATACTCACTAAAAATAATTCCAAGTATACGTCTTTTTTTTAAATATACTTTTTAATAAATACTGCGCCTCAAAACCAAGATAACGGACGTTATCGTGGGCCAAACATGTTGCCGCATGTCAGGTGACAATTGGGCTAAAAGAATCTAATCTAACCTATTGGGTTCCACTAAACTACACTTGGGTGGAATGTTTGTAAATATGTGAGCACCATGTATCTACCATCTGCATCTACTACATAGTTAATTTATATATTGTCATGGATTCATTAATCCATTTTAATACTTTTACCTATTGTGGTATAGTAATTTAATTTCTAGGTGCATCGTCTTCACATATAATTATATAATTAATGTACGCAAATATTGTAAAACATTTTAAAAGAGTAACGGTGGAGTTTCTTGCCCATTCTTCTCCATACGAAAACAACCTTTTGGAAGGGGCGACTAGAATCAATTTTATCTTTGACGTTCAAAAGTGCCTTTTATACGCCTATTTGCAATAAATGATTTGACTTTGACTTTGACTAAACGCACGACGCCGTCGCGGCAGGCCAAGACGAAGATGGCGCGGGACGAGCTTGATTCCTACCGTAAG
Source organism: Apamea anceps (assembly GCA_951799955.1). NCBI lineage: Eukaryota > Metazoa > Arthropoda > Insecta > Lepidoptera > Noctuidae > Apamea > Apamea anceps. The sequence goes on from OX637501.1 coordinate 10,144,781, forward strand.
GACTGGCCGGCGGATAGGGCCGAAGCCTGCCAGGGTAGCGGGATCGTCCGAAAGGGTTACCGCTGCCCTGGAACATAAAGGGCTAAGGAAGGAACACGGGTGGGTTTTAGTCAGTAAGAGTCTGACACTCCCTCCGCTCCGCCCAGAGCGGGAGAGGTCATTTGATGATTTCCCATCCTCAAAAAAAAAAAAGGACTGGCAAAAAACAGAATTGTGTGGAAAAGGGAGAGGAAGCCCTTTGCCCTGCACTGGAACAATACGGGCTAGATAAAGTTACGTGTTTTTGATTTAAGAAATTTCAAAAAATCGTTCTCGCTTGCATACTCATATTAGGTAGACTCAGATACCCTACATAATGATCTCGTCAGAATTTTCAAAACTTGCCGTCTTTTCGAGAACTCTGATCGATCTTCATCAACCTTTTAGGTCAATTCTTTTTGTTTAATCAATGGTTGAATATTAGATCGTGTCAGAGATAGACGTTTGTTAGTACTATTTTACTCCGCAAACAATAAACCCCGCCATAAGAGTTTTATTGAGTCGTTTATCTCTGCTGAATCTTGGCCGAATCTCAGTTTCAATCTATTTTAACGAGGCCCATAATATTTATATACTCTCTTCGTACCGGAATAAATAATTAACATTCCATCAATCTGACTAACCAAGCTATATTTATAAACATCTTATCTTATATTTAAAATTGTGTGAAACATTGGAATTTAAAGCTAACGTATATAATATAATCTAAAACTAACTAGTAACGACTGTCTCATCCGTCGTTACTAGTTAGTTAACCTACCTTGGTACGACGGATGAGACAGTCGTTACGAGTAGTCAAAAGCCAAAAAGTCTGACAACCCTTCTTACCAAGGGGTGTCGTGTTCGACGCGCGCCTCAAAGAGATGTCAGCACGAAGTGACGGGGTCCGCTAGGGCCGCTGCCGCCAGGGCCGCGGGTTGTTGGAAAGAGATACCGTGGCCCCTGGCATAGGCAAATGAAGGAACACGGGTGGGTTTTAGTCATTAAAAGTCTGACACGCCCTTCCGCTCAGCCCAGAGCGGGAGAGGTCATTTGATGATTTCCCGACCAAAAAAAAAAGGGGTGTCGTGTTATAATAAAAGTCCCCCAGTCCGTATTTCGACCACGGCGGCCAATGTCAACAGAGACTAGCCTTCGGCGCGTCAGGCATTATAGTGCACAAGTGTGTGCAGACACTTGTGCAATCCGACACAACCGGAGAGAGATCGGGTGCAGGACCAACGGACTGTTACAAAGAAATTCCTAATGGACAAATCCAATAACACTTTGCTCGTCCTGGGAATCGAACCCAGGACTCACCACACAGCAGTCCCGCTTGCAACCACGAGATCAACGGGGCAGTTGCCGTTGCATGAGACCAAGGGCATCGTGTTACCTATTAACTGCGTTGTGGAGGTTAAATAGGCAGTCGCTCCTGGTAAAATACTGGTATTTAGCTGCAACCGGTTAGACTGGAAGCTTCCCCAACATAGCTGGGAAAAGATTAAGCTAATTGATTGAAAGAAAAGTGGTGAAAACGGCTTGAAACTGCTGAAGACCACAAACAAAACAGTTCTATTATTTTTCAAACAAGACTATAATTAATTTACAGTAGACTATTATTTTGTCGCTCGGACGACAAAATAGTTGGAGAAGGCTAGGCAGGATTCTAATCACATTAGACAAATTGTAGAGAGTCAGTTTAAAATTCCACTTTGAATTCACTTTAAATAATTGAGTTGAAAGAAAGCAATCATTGTAAATCAGGGGATTGTCAGAGTTTATTTGGTTTATAAACGATATCTTTTAGCTTTAGTAGCAACCTTTTAAACGCCACAAAACGTAGTTATGTTTTCTTTTTATGGAATGTAGGGGTCATTGAAAATATGCTTCCATAAATTGTTAAGGGAAAAACTTTTTACAAAATAAAAGAAGCCTTAAAAAAAACACCACAAAGTGAAAATAGCTTTAATTTCGGAAGTCCGTTCCTCTTTTGAAAATCAGATTATCGGTGTATCGAATAAAAAAATTGGAAACACTCACCGAACGCATAACCTATTCCTGTTTTGGAAGTTGGTTAAAAATTGCCAATGTGCACCTAGCTAGACAGACGAATCTGTAATTGCAGTTTGTCATTAGAAGGTTTAGGCCCTTTGTACACGGCGAGGTTTCTTTACGGTACAGCGCGTAAACGCGTGTCAACAAGCTTCCATAGTGACCCATACAACACTGACGACCGTGCCTATACACACGGCGAATAAACCGTAGTTTTTCACGGCAAGAAAAACGTGTATGTACAAAGGGCCTAATGTTTTACAGTTAATCTTTATAAGACACAAACAAAAGAGTAGCGATTTCTTGTTCTTTGTCAGACACTAAACGAAACTGAATAAAAAACCGGTCAAGTACGAGTTGGCCTCGCGCACCGAGGGTTCCGTACAAATTTGTAGGTATGTAACTAAAAATTAACGGTTTTCGCAATGTTTCCGTTATCTGTGCTTTAAGCCGTTGCTTCGTACCAAATTTCAAGATTCTGAGTTCACGGGAAGTACCCTGTAGGTTTTGATTCCCTTGCGAGTGTCGAAAATTTGCGGCATAAACGGCTGTATTTTTTTATTGCGTTGGCTTAGAAGTTTGATTTTTTCACAGCTCTAAGGGTCAGTAGACCTGAGTATTTGATATAAATTCCAGCTTGATACCTCCACGTGTTCCTGAGAAAAAGGGTCTTGACAGACAGACGGACGGACGGACAACAAAGTGATCCTATAAGAGTTCCGTTTTTTCCTTTCGATATACGGAACCCTAAAAACGGACCACTTCTTAATACTAGTTACTTTTTTTTAGGTACAGTAAGGAACGGAAAATACAATAAAGATTTTAAAAACAAATAATAAACTTGCTTTCAATAGTAATTTTCTCAAGCTTTCATCTATCATTCGAAGTCTCGTATTCGCGTCACACCACATTTCATCGTGACATGAAATAACTTAATGCAAATGGAGCTCCCTGCAAGTTTGTGAAAGCACGATAACTGGGATCCTGAGAAATGAGCTCGAGACCGCTCCTCATGTGAAAATTACGCTATCCGTTACTGCACGCCGATTCTGATACCTACTGGGTATCTCTTACTTCTGCAATTTTTCTTGTTTTGCTGGTATACCATTGGCGTGGGTGGCTAGCTGACATATGGCAAATAATTTAATTTAATGTTCTGTGTCTTGTAATGTTAATTACTTTATACCTATGTATTAATTATGCATACCTAGTATTGTATACAATCAAGTATTTTCTAACTAAACAAAAAGCTGTACTGCTGGGGAGTTTGTTGCGCCACTTCTTCTCCCCAGCGAAAGCATTAGGAAACGGCAAATGGCGGGCGTATTGGGGGACTGTCTTTTGTAATTTTTACGTTCGAAAAGTGCTGATTCTCCGCCTTATTTAAATAAATTACTTTTGATTATAATTTTCTGTTTTCAAATCCTACTAATACTCGTACAACGCGAAAAAAACACGAATAAAACGCGAAAGTTTTTATGGATGGATGGATGTTTGTTACTCTTTCACGCAAAAACTACTGAACGGATTTTGATGAAACTTTACAGTAATATAGTATATACTCGTACATCAGAATAACACATTGGATACCTTTAATTCAATCCAATTCAATTCCTACGGGATCGACACTTATGCGGGTGAAACGGGTGCTAGTGTGTACATATATTTAGAACAGTTTTACCAGATTTTTTATTTCTTTTATTGCTGAATGGGCCTGCTCTCGACCTCGATTACGCCTGATGGAAAGCGATGGATGAGGTCTATGACAAAACGAGCGTGCCCAGTAGATGCCTGTTCACGCTTGGTTTGAAGGGTTAAATGTGGAAGGTGAAAATGATTCGATCGAAATGAATGAAGATTAATTTATTTAATGTAATATTCAGTTGCATTTTGGATTCAACTTAAAAAAAAACTCTACCTTCAGCATCTAGTCTGAAAAAAATTATTATTAAGGTAGATTTAAAATATCATCTATCAAAGCTATGAAAGAGAAAAAAAAACGAATTTTGAAGCAAACCTACATATGTATATGGATTAACCAATCCAATACGTTCTTTAAAACACCGCAGACTACCTACAGTAGGCATTTATCTCTCCTTCCCCTTTTTAATCCATCCAAAGGTTGTCTTTAAAAGATCGCTCTTAGCGATAAGAACGCCCCCCTTTGTAAAATTTCTATATTTAAGTCTGTAATTTATATGGTGTGAGTATTCTACGTTCTTTAAAAGCACATAGAAGCACACATGCGTAAGTTTCTAACAAACCAATAGAGCTGTGATAGAATTGAATTGTTCACACATAAAGTTTTGCTGGCGATAAAATTTTCTGGCACGAAGTTATCCCATCGGGCGTGTAGTGATATTACGAAACAATATCCAATCGAGATAGCGCGTCCAAGGGGAGCGGACGACACCATCCATCGGCTGCACCATGTCTCGTTTAGTTACATGGACAACAAGATGGCGCTGTTGATTTTAGTAAAAGAGGTAAAAGACAGGATTAGAACACTAGAAATAGGGATTAATTAGTTAACACAAAGTAAAGCCCCTGTCTGGGTTCGAACCTACGACCTACAACCCGTAAGTCAAGGTCGTTACCACTGGGACACAACTGGTCTTCCATCATAGACCTATTAAAAACTACGATAATAACCATTTTAGTAGACGTCATTTTAAAATGTAGACAATACACAACACAACAACACAAATCATAAAATTTTCTAGTCATAAAAATCTAGCGTGATGTTATCCTATCGGAAATGTCGATACGAAAACGAAACACGAAAACACAAACAGACGGAAAGGATAATCGATCGAGAACGTGCATCCCACGGGGACGGGCCTCCCACCATCCCTGGCTCGAGTCTTCATTAGCCCAGATACGTCACTTGTGCAAAAGATAATAGACGACAGAGTGATCTGCTACTGTAATCAGTCCACGCGGTTATCACCTACTTAGTATAAAAACCAAACATTGGAAGGAATCACCGATTACAATAACACAAGTTCACCTAGTTTCGGATCCAGGGGTTGAATTTCACAGTATCCCCACTGGCTCTTGTAATTATTGTATCTCAGTAACTTGTGTTCATAACATTATGTACATATTATAGAAATAAGAGTATTGAACTTGTATAAAATAAAATAATAACCATTAGGTTACCTATTCTCTTCATTTTAAACCATAACACAAAGCATAAAAGTTCCTATCGATAAAATAGTCGCGAAGTTATCCCTTCGAGTATGGTATGAAACAATAGCCCATCGATACTGCACCTCCCCATGGGAAAACACTATCGGCTCACACTTCATTACCCCAGATATGTCACTGCAAGATGACGCGGTAATGTTATCAGAAAACTTTTGTTTATACATACTTACAGGGTGTCGTCCACGTATCGATTTTAGTTCAGGACAAATCAGGATTTGTAAAGAATTATCTAAGTTCCACATAGTTTACAAAAAGTTTCGTGAGATTTTCATGTTCTTCCCTTATGGGAGTCGGTCGGTAAAGGCGAAAATAATGTGTATGAGCAGCAGTATCCTAAAGCTATTGTCAAAAGATACTGCAACCACTAAAATGATAAACTTGATGATAATTTGTATATCCCCCCCCCCCCCCCCCCCCTAACGTAGAAAGTTTGCATCGGTAATCTAAAAATAAATCGGCTGTTTCATAGAAAAGTACAACACCTACGCGGTCACGCGGATGTAAAATTTTAGCGCAGGGGGTTCATAATCAAGTACTGCCACGTCCCTGCCATTCTGTATGTGGTGGTTAGGCTTTACTCCGAGTACTGCCAATACAAACCAAAAATATTGAAATTCCCAGTAATTTGGAAATGTATAGTAGGTGTGGTAACAAAATAAACCTATAAACTGGCCATTTTAATAAAAATATTTAAATTCCATCGTTTCCAGCTTTATGAATGAAAAGCAACCGGGCTGCATATCGTTTCATGCAAGCTCTGAAAGTTTAATTGGAAAATATCAAGTACGTATTGTAGAAATATATTCAACAAAAGAGCTAATTATGCAAGCAGCTTACTCTTACTCACATAACAAACCATCACGCCTCTATTCCCCAAAGGGGTAGGCAGGATTAAGTACATAGTAAAACCCGGCAGTTGTTTTTAAGTCTTGGGGAGATAGCCTTTTGCGATTAACCGAACGGTCCAGACTCCGAGCTTCTATTGAATTTCCCTAAAGAAAAACCCAAATAAGTCTTATCCCGACTAGAGAATAAAACCAACGCTATGTTTAGAGGTCGCGTTTGCGACCACCAGACCAACGAAACCTAATTACAACTCCACCATGTTGTTAATAAAGACACCGAAGGCCTCGATGCGACAGCGCGACGCCACTCTAGAAGAACTATTTATTTGAAAATTTTATGTTGAAAAAATTGTTCTACAACCAGTCAATCTTTGCCTTCCTTTGTCTGGATTTCTTATGCATAAGACGATTACGCACACAATATTACATGAATATCGCCTACGCAGTACCTACAGTGATATTTATTTCTGGTATCTACATATAGATGACGTAATGCACTCACAACTCATTCAAAGCGGAGTAAACGTCATTGCTATATTTGACTACAAGTGCAGCCCACGCGAACACAGTTCGTGATACGTAACAGCGTTGCCGTAAGAAGAAAAAAAACGTGAGCAATAACTACACACACTAGCTGTTCCAAGGATCTTTTGGCGCTCGGAAGACGTTCAATGACGTTCAAACTAATGAAAATATCAATGTGTTTTTATCTCATGAAGCAACGCGCGCTTTACTTGTGGTTACCAAGTGTACAGACGCCAGCACATCAAGCTACTACAATCTGTCAAATTTATTTAATAGATTTTCAACTTTACAAGGTTGATTGGCAAAATTTGACAGTTTCGGGTAGCTTGACCTGCTGGCGTCGATACATACACGCTGAGAATTTGTGTGTAAGCTCAGGAGCTCTCGATACCATCCGAGACAATGGCGAAGTCGGAAGAGCGTGTGTGCTATGTGCTGACGCTACTAGTCTTCACACACACATTGACAGCGTGTTTTTACGCTTAGTTACCACAAGTAAAGCGCGCGTCACGTAGGATGTTGACGTGTGATTCCAAATGTTTTATCGTAAAATATCATACGACAGCGACGTGTAAACGACCGCAAAGTATCCTGCAGTAAACTAATCTGAAATGTGGCAATCGTTTATAAAAAATAAAGTTTTATAGCTCGTACATAGCGTAGTTGAGTGCCGGGCTCCGCCACAAGACGTTTGTGTCAAATTACTCTTTTTATTTCCGCAGTTTTTATTATGGTAATAACGCGAAAAGGCCCATGAATAATGTTCAGTCCTATATCATAAGGAGAGCGTGGAGTTCTTTGGTCCTTGTTGTTTCTTACCTACGTAGGGTACTTACATGACTGAATTCATTGTTCTGATATCTAGGCTACGTTGCGTAATGCCTACCGATGTTTTCATTTAAATAGAGTTTTAAATTTAAACACATAGGGTATTTAAAACTTTGTTTATTAGTTACTAGCGGACCCGGCAGACGCCGTCCTGCCCGAAAAAGCAGCGCCACCTACCGGGTACCTGACAATAACAAACACAAAAAAAAAGATTAATCCAATTTGGTGCGGTGGTGGTCAATTTGGTGGTTTGGTGGTGGGTTCGGAAGTTATGCGCGTAGAAAAAAAAATCTATATTATCTGTTTCTACATCTATACATTTTGGGTGATTCATTTTTATTATTTATAGATGTACCTAATTAAATTTGATAAATGAATATTTTAAGTATCCTATTTTTCTTGTTGAATATACACCTTTAAATATTCTTGTTCACCAAGCACCGCTCTTGGCAAACGTAGACCAAACTGAATCTCTCTTGGGTACCTACCTACTTATCACATAATTAGTCAACTTCTCGTTTACCTACCCATTGAAAGCAGACAGAAAATCAGCTGTTCTTTCAATTATGGACAAGAGTGAGCGCCGTGAACAACAATGCTAATCGAAAATTTTATTTTTCATGGCATTATTCAGGTATAAAATTAAAATCTCTCTATTTATCTGTTACCCATGTCTAAACTAATGATCCGATCGTTATGAAATTTGATAAGTAGACAAGTATGCTCGTAGTTCCCGCGACATTCGAAGATGCCTTTAGGTAGATTAGTATCCGTGCCGGACGGCGTGTATGTGTTCCACGCGCGCCTCAAAGAGATGTCAGCACGAGTGACGGGGCCCGATAGGGCCGAAGCCTGCCAGGGTAGCGGGATCGTCCGAAAGGATTACCGCTGCCCTGGAACATAAAAGGCTAAGGAAGGAACACGGGTGGGTTTTAGTCAGTAAGAGTCTGACACTCCCTTCCACTCCACCCAGAGCGGGAGGGGTCATTTGACGATTTCCCATCCACAAAAAAAAGGTAGATTAGTATGTAGGCGAGAAATATGTCTGTCCAATTTTGCTGTGTAGTACCGATTTGGCTTGTAACATTTCGAATTACAAAAAAAAATATATTTTACCTCTAAGTTTACATCGCAGTGATCTTTATTGGTTGCAGTTGTGTTGCTGCCACTGACTAGTTTGTCAAATTCACAGCGATCTTTATAATCGTTACAATAAGGTTGCTATTGGTTTGCTGCTGTCAGAGGTAAAAAAAGTAACTGTGAAAGGACTGTGCCTACTTTATCTTTGATCTTTCTTTTCACATATTTCATACTTTTTCGTCGATATAACGAGATTGCTTTTTGCAAGCCAACATATATTTAGAAATTCGCTACTAAGTTAGGTATAATCAATCATACCCACACTAATATCAAACAGAGGACAGTTTCGTTTGTTTGTTCGCGCATAAAAACTACTTATCTGATTGATATGAAGCTCTACTATCAGGCTTGCTTATAATGTCCAGATTGATAAGGTTTACATACCTATACATATGTATATTAGCAGGAATTCTGGAAAATATTTTTTCAACACATCGAAAACTGGCTCCTATTGCACCGCCTTTAGGTTCACAATACAATGTATTGAAAACGCACGTCTTTTATTTTGCAGTCTAGTTCTAGAGCTAGAAAGTATGCCACAGATAATAACTAGTCAGAGCATCAAAATTTGGTTACTATTTTGTTATAGTTTAAGCGTAGTATCCTGCATAACTATAGAAATACTTTGGACCTAATTTTCTTAAGGATCATAATGAAGAACCAAGCATCATCACGTGCATATCATTTTGCGGGGTGATTCCGTACCACATACCAGTAGCAATATTTTTAATTTTGACAATTCAACAACATTAATTGCGTTTTTATTCCGTCAATGAATTTTTAAATCATACTTACATTTAATATGATCTTAATAATGACAATAATACTTTGACATTAATATGAATTCTTGGACATTGTTATTTTTATTTTGACATTATGATTTATATTTTGACATTATGATTTATTCTTTGACATTATGATTTATATTTTCGACATTTTGACTTATATTTTAGATTTAACTATTAATATTTTTAGTGTAATTAATAGTGTAGTACGCAATTAGGATGCTGTGCTGCTCATTGCTCATGCCTATTAAACTTGTTGACCTCTTTAAGCACGGCAGGAAAGAGTTGTGAACCTATCCTTTGATTATTTTCAGTTGTTGAGTTTTCCATCAGGATGAAAAACTTAATAACACTTTGGATCTTTGACCAACCAGGGAATCGAATCTAGGACCTCATACTCAGCAGTAGAGCTTGCGACCACTAGATCAACAAGACAATATGTATATAGAAAACGTTAATAATATCCTAGGTAATTTCTGCTTGCCATCTTAAAAGCATGCAAGGGTTTGTTTTATTTTCTTTTTGGCGCGGCCGTGAGGCACACTTTCCTGCTAATTTCTTACATCGGACTTTACGCTTTTATTTGGAATTTTATCGGATGTATGTATCTGTATTGTGTCTTTGAATCTGTGCTAAATAAATGTATTTTCTTTCTTTCTTTACCTGAAAATACTTCAGCACATTACAATAAACAACAAAGTGTTATGATATTAATACTTTACATGAGTTTACTGTTTACATGCACAGAATTACATTGACCTACTTGTGGCTGGCTAATAAATACTTCATAACAAACTAATGCAACTCAATGTGTTCGGATGCTCCTAATTGGCTGCCCGCAGAGCTGGTAACTGAATCAGGTAATATTTTAAGCCACTCATGTCGTTTTAACTTTCTGTAAACCCGTGAACCTGCTTACTGTATTACCTGGACAATAAATATTTTTCTATTTCTATTTTTCTATGTGGTTTATGTTTATGTTGATAAAATATTTAATTTAATTTATTATGGTAGGAAAAAATTATATGGCAGGAGTTAAACACGTGAAATTAATAGGAAGAATATAATTGCATAGCGAAAATTTACAAAAAGTTTCATAGTTTATTTTGCATAATATAAATAGTTAAAACCTACAAATATATAGGTACCTAACTATTACTGTACAGTGGCCTCCAAAAGTTTTTCACTTCAGGTGTGATGCCACAATACGATTAAAAATAAAAAAATAATCAAGTACTCCTAAGGGGTTACTGGATCCTTTTTTAGGATAAATCAAAGATAGTTGAATAAGTTAATAATAACTTTATCGTACCTAGTTCAAACATTTGGATCACTAGAATTTTAAATTACAGCTGTGTCATAGCTGAAGTGGAAAAATGTCAACTAGGTATCTTTTGGAGGGCACTATTTATACTTAAACACATATTATGCAAACGGTAATGATGATATACCTATGACATGGTTTGCAAAACCTTTCAATTTTGCCTCTATGCCCGCTTTCGGACAAGAAGCGGTTTTAAAACTTCCTAAATTGTTACTGCAGATTCCTGTCCAAAGACCCACCTGTTATGGCCTGTCTGTCTGTGTTATCGTATCAAATCGAATAAGTTACAGTTCTTATCTAAAGTGGCCTACACCGCGCGTCGTCCACTTGAGCAGTTCACATTATTTGAACTGAAGTGGTAATTCATCAATGAGCGTTGAAGGGCCGTTAACATTGACCATTGAGTCTAATGATATGTGATACCGCAAAGCAAGGGCTTTTTTACTTAATTAGGACTTTCAGCCGATCTATTATGTAAAAATCTCACCGTGAAATTACTATCTTTCCACTTCATCATATGTAGTTGTGTTGTGTGTGATTAAGTTATAATTATTTAGAGTTTAGTGATATTTATTTTAGAAGTATGTATGTTTATTTGTATCATAATAATATGTATGTTTATTTGTATCATAATATTGGTTTAGTTTATATGATTTTATGTAGTTTTTTTGTCTCCTTGTTTATATATTCCACAGAACAGATTTATCTGTTCTGTGATATATTCTCTTTTACACGCTGTCTACATCTCTCTATCTATAGTCCAATCGATTGCAGATTTCTTATGAAATAAGCATTGCCTCTGTAACTATTTTTCAGTTCTGTTATTTTCTTGTCTTTTATATATATATATGTGTACAAAAATGGTTAAATAAATAAACCTATACTTAATGGAGAAAAGGAGATGTTTGATTTTGGGCTACCACCATGTACCTACACTATATAGATAAATAGGAAATAAATAGGGTATTTTACAAACAAATTAATCCTGCCAACTGCGAGTAGGACTCGCGCACAAAGGGTTCCGTACCAATAGATAATTGTTATGATTTTATTTTAAATATTTTACATGTTTACTTATTATTTCGTTATTTTTGTACGAAGTTTTCCAAGCACATTTTACAAGTTAGGCCTCTATAACTCCTGAACTAACAAAGTTATCTAAGCCATTATAGTTTTCCTTCAAAGTTCATCACATAGAATACCATCATGAATTTTTTCAGATTTTTCGAGCCAGGCGTTTAGCTATTTTAACAAAAAAATGCGCTTTAAAGCTGAATATCTCACAAACAGATACCTAAATCAAAAAATCATCTTAGCAATCCCCCAATTTTTTTAAATGATGTAACGATTCTCCTCACTACGGGGAAGACGCGTGAAAAAAAAATCATGCCCATTTTACGTGTAGGGGAGGTACCCCAAAAAAAATTTTATTTCAGCACTTTGTCGACGTGGTAAATACCTACACATATCCATGCAAAGTTTCATTTTTCTAGCACTAACCATTTGGAACGTAAGCCGAGGACGGACGGAAGGACGGACGGACATGACGAAACTTTAAAGGTTCCGAGACGTGAACTACGGAACCCTAAAAAGGGACTTCTCCGTAATATGATTTGATTAGAATGATTCCATGCGACGTAGAGCCACGATACAAAGTGACTATGTGTTCTTATAATAGGTACCTACATAGTAGCTCTGTAATAAAATACGCATAGGTAATTTTATCATTTTCATTTCGGTCCTCATTTTGGCTCAATTAGCCTGAAATCAGTAATTAATTGAACCATACTGAAATAGGTACGTGGGTGATATATTCTCAATTTCTCATACACACGAGTATGTTCTAATAATTCTTCAAAGGGATCTTGGTACACACCGCGTCATGCGCGCTATTAGGTAGGTATGTAGAATTTATTACTGTGTGGATTTGTTCGCAAGAAATAAATTCATGTTACAAACACCTGAGACGAACAAACAACGCGTAATATATAGGTATGTTTAATAATAATAATAAAAAACTTTATTGAGCAAAACATTTTGAGTAACAAACGAACTTATCTACTAAATACAGCAGTATAAAAATTACAGAAATATAGGCATGTTAGAGTGGAGAGCAGAGCAAGACCCAGTCCTGTGTTAGGAATGAACCTGTATTACAGGAACTAGGCAATTGATCCGCCCCGCCCTAAAACAAGCTCACATGAATCTTTAGATTACAGTAGTATAAAAGAGCTTGACTCACTGAAATCGCTAACAAGGCGTGCCTGTTGATAGGGAATCAGTACTTAACTAATTAACTAACTAAGAAGTGTAAGACTATGAAGTATGAAGTATGGGTTCGCCACATTACAATGTTGTGTTAAGTGTATGAGTATATGGTGTGTGTGTAGATGTGGTGATGGGTTTATTGTGCTTGTAAGGACGTGAGTGCTTTGTGGGAGGTTAATGTTTGGCGGTATTTGCGAAATGAGTAAATTATTTATCAACGTAATCATAGATTTTGTGCATTCTTATATACTGGAAATACTTATGATTTGTTTACGAGTTTAATTATACAAATAGGTAACTAATAATTATTGATTTAATAGATTTACAGTTGCTAAGTAATTAAATTGTAAAAGCCAGGATATTATTTTCTTTTTAAATTCAGTTAGTTTTTTAATTCTATTATTTATAAAGGAGACCACTAATAACCATGTAATGCCGCTTGGCCATTATAGTTCTATGTCTAACACAGGGGTAGACAATATCCGCTCGACGTTTTCTCGTCTTTCTTTCTTTCTTTCTTTGATATAACAAGGGGCCAAAAGCTAAGGTGGCGTGCTTCTTGGTTAAAATATGTTGTATGAATAGCTGTCTCACTGTCAGAACACCTATTTCATTGTAAAGCTTAGAAGTGGGATACCGAAACCTCTTTTTGGTCATCACCTTGTTTATATATTAATATGGTGGGAAATGATAAGTAAATTGGACCGTACCTAGATTAGATTTGTGAAAGGCTCTATAAAATTATATAACTATATAATTAAATAGTGACTTTCGTAGATTAAACTCGAAGGGAAGTAATGGACTGCAGTTTTACACAGTGATGGACTAAGATTGTTGGGGGCCCGTGGCAACAAAACTAAATGAGCCCCTCTTCCCGCCCTGCCATGCAGAAAAGTTTGCTAACTAGGAGAATAATGGGTGTAATAAAACAGAGAGCGAAACGAACCCAATTTTTTTTTTTGCATCATACCTTGTTAAGGTTAGGTTTTCTTTTGAAAACTCTTATAGGTATTATACATAAATAAGAGTTACTTTGTCGACTGTCTTTTCACTTGCTGAACATACTTATGAAGAATTGCTCGAGATTAAGGGATCCCAGGACGGGGCGGGCAGACCGCCCCTGCGGCTCTCCCCCCTCCTCCTTAGTCCGCCAGTGGTTGTGCCTATCTATCTGCAGGTCATATCTACCGCATGCTAAGTGGGCTGTAGGCACAGGATATAGATATAGATCTTTTGAGACCAAACATTTACTTTGATTTGTTAAAGTAAACTGCATACTATGTGTTGTACTTGTACGGTGGATACAATATTATGGCACAATGATTGTAGACAATAAAACTAACTTTAATTTCGGAAGTAGGTGGCAAACAATGAAAATGCGAACCCAACGACACCGACTTCCAAAATTAAAGTTATTTTTCACTTTGTAGTGTCTTTTTTTGAAGTCGGTGGTTTTTTTTTAGCAAAAAAAGTTTTTATTTTTCACTTTTAAGTTGTAATTTTTAACAGTAATTTTGGTTTAAAAACCAAACTTCTGAACCGTTTTTGATGAAATTTCTATGGACCATTTGGGAAGTACCCTTTCCAACAAAAAAAGATTTTTTCAAATCGGTTGGCAAGCGACGGAGTTATGCGCGAACAAACATAAAAAAAAAATAGGTACAAACATCCGAATTGAGAACCTCCTCCTTTTTTAGAAGTCGTTTAAAAATGGTTGTTTGTGAGTGTATACATCTTTTTGGTGCTAACTGTACAAGCTCTAAAACTTACGCCAAAATGAAGGCGAATATCGAATGACTACGCAGAAATACGACCGGCTCAGAAAAAGGTCCAAACTGAGTGAGGTTGCAATTATTCTTACTCTATGAAATAACATCGTCAGTCATTTCTTTTGAAAGCCGATGGCCATCGGTCAGGTACCTCCGGGACACCATCCTGGCTGGTTGCCAAACGCGGCTAGTAAAATTGCCATAACTTGTGGCTAAGGCAAAAGGCATAAATTCATAGATCAGTTCTTCATTATTTATAGCAGGGCACTGAACACCGGCACTTAAGATAGGTTACAGTGCAGCCTATAAGAGAATGCGTTCTTGACACCTGTATTTTCATACAAACGAATACGTGTCTTGCGAATTTGATCTTTATTAGCTAGGTAGGACACGTGTCCTCTATGTATCATCTATTCCTGTGTCTATTTAATAGTACTGCCACAAGCATAAATAACTTACAGTTATATTAGTACGGTTTCGATAATACTATATTCGTAACACCATAAAATATCTATCAATACTTTAGATGAAAATCGCTTTTGAACCTGGTGTAAGTATAAGGACCTACCTACCATACACATACGCAAGATTCAAAAGCGATTATAAAAAAACTTTTTACAAAAAAAATAACCGCCTTCAAAAAAAGACAAACAAAAACGTTCCCGCACTAAAAAGTAAAAAATAAAAAATTGAATTCCTGTAAAGAAACTTAATTTAAAGGTAAACTTATTTGACATTAATATTTTGCAAATATTCAAAATTGTTTACTTCTTTTTGGAGTCGGTGCCAGCAGTTGTATCCTGTGCCATTTATTTTTTCAATTCACGATTATAAAATTTTAAAACAGATGCTTACAAACTTAATGCTTCAAAAATTTCAAAGTACTTAAAAAGTGGCAGGGGATTTTTATACGTATTTATAATTATTATTATTTAAAAGAAATTATTGTGAAAATTGTGTCAATTTGTTTTAGAGTACAGTCTAGTCTGTATTTGTGTTTTAATTATTCTAGGTATGCAATAGGTATCTTGGTAGTTTTATAGTAAATGTTAGAGGTCGTTTTTCGAGGTATTGTTGCCCATACGTATTTCCTTGCCTTGGCTGGCACCGACTCCAAAAAGAAGTAAACAATTTTGAATATTTGCAAAATATTAATGTCAAATAAGTTTACCTTTAAATTAAGTTTCTTTACAGGAATTCAATTTTTTATTTTTTACTTTTTAGTGCGGGAACGTTTTTGTTTGTCTTTTTTTGAAGGCGGTTATTTTTTTTGTAAAAAGTTTTTTTTATTTCTAGCCGTTTAGTGTATTTTTTATTATAATATAATGGCAACGTAGTTAATATATTTTCTACATAGAATATTATTTTGAAGAAGTACCAATATCATACAAGTACCTACTTGTATGATATTGGTACTTCTTCAAACAGTAGACAGTAATATGTACCTACATATTACTGTCTACTTTCTGATCTTTAATTTGATCCCGTAGAGAGATGATAATATGACGCATGAAATACTGTCGATTCTTATAGTTACAATAAAAAAGTTAAATAAATTAATCTTTGGTATAAATTCAACAGACAGGTAAAATTCAAAGACTCCCAACGGAATGTAATCTATTTTAGCATTATTCAATACACACGTGCATAGATAAGCCGGTAAAATACAAAGAGACTGACGCTATTGTTACTTTATAAAACCAATTCAATATAAAAACCTATTTTATCATTATTAGGAACATTCAACACAGGCAAGTTGGAAATACAAAGCGACCAACGCTATTGTTATTTTAATGAGTCATTCAATGTAGGAACCTATTTTATCATTACTAGGAACATTGCACAAGTAAGTCGGTAGGTACCTACATAGCACAAGCATATCGGTGAAATACAAAGCGACCGACGCTATTGTTATTTTCTGACCCATTCATTTCATATTTTTCACCTTATTATATCATTATTATCTAGGAACATTCAAACAAATGACTTGCATTTGAGTAAAAGTAAAAACCACATTAAAAAAACGCGCCCAGCACACTACCTCATAGGTGGCGTGGAAACGTGTGCATACTACCAAGAATACAATTTTATTTTAGTAAATAATAGAAGCGATTTTTTTTTAAACATTGTAAGCAAAATGCCTTTAATAATTCAGAAGTTGTTTTGTGGACACATTGATGATAACATCAAAACTAGATTTTCAATGGCACCTTGTATTCAGAGTGCATCTCATGACAGTTCTAAGCCCAAATACTGCTAGGATACATTGTTTTATTTTGAAGTTCTCATGCCAACCTTCCACCTTCCAGCTCCATCATCAGATCAGTTCGATAGTAACTTATAGCCAAAGTGCATTTCATGACAATTCTAATAAGCCCAAACACGGCTAGAATACGTTGATTAATTACGGAGTTCCGGTACCTGTCTTCCGGCTCCATCATGATCATCAGATCAGTTCAATGATAACATTTTCAATATAACTATTCAGGATTGTATGTTTATTTGTATTGTCATAGTTGCTTAACTATCTTGATTGTGATATCTATGCGAGTGACAAGTTCCGTTAGCCATATCTGATCTTCTTCACCAGTTCCACTTCATCAAATGTTACTTTTTGACTGTAAACGCTTGATTTCTCGATGAAAATATTAAAATGACTATATAGTTGCCTATAATATTTGAGGAGTTCCCTCGATTCCTCATGGATCCCATCATCAGAACTGGATTTTGAAAAAAATGGGACCAATCTGGAAGCATATCCTTTAGGGTTAAAAAAAAATTTTGCAAATCGATCGATAAACAACGGAGTTCTGAGGTAACAAACATAAAAAAAAAAAATAAAAAAAAAAAAAAAATAAAAAAAAAAAAAAAAATACAACCGAATTGAGAACCTCCTCCTTTTTTTGAAGTCGGTTAAAAATGTTCTTGAGTGTACCTTCGTATACTAAGGGCCGATTTTTTGATCCGTAGTTAAACACAACCAATTGTTAACAATAGTACCTACCTAACTAATGGTAAAATTTTTGCAAAATGTTATTTTTGATAAATTTTTAGTTTATCTAATGGTTATTTTTTAACTAATAGTAAATTATTTGACAATTAGCAATGAAATTATATCATTAGATAAACTAACAATAAAATTGATCAAAAAACACATTTTGCAAAAATTTTACCATTAGTTACTATTTTTAACAATTGGTTGAGTTTAACTACGGATCAAAAAACCTACCTACCTATCCAATTTATTTATTTAACATTCTGTAGACTTAACAGATCAACCCAAAGCGTCTAAAAACAAGTTACATTTAGTAATATACGCGTACAGTTATTTGTTGTTAATATAGGTACAGACGCCAGCACATCAAGCTACTACAATCTGTCAAATTTCTTTAATAGATTTTCAACTTTATCGCTAAAGCATTAAGGTTCAAGGTTGATTGGGAAAATTTGACAGTTTCGGGTAGCTTGACCTGCTGGCGTCTGTACTATTATTATTAAATACTAATGCTTAACTACTAACTTATAGTGAAGAAAAGCTAAGCTAGCCTAGTTACGTAAAACACAAAAAATCGGCTTTAAAGTGGTTAAGGTTTCATAAAAATAAGCTTGATTGTTTTTGCGTGATTCTCAGTGTTTTTTATCAGCGTCAGACGTAACTTTACTAGTTCGCGTTAACGCGACAATGTAGCCGTAGCATAAATACTTACCTATAGAAACGTACGGCACAATATTAGTTAGGAAAGTAACTTTGAGTGCGTTTAATCCTGTTATGGAGGAAAAACCCCTTCGATAAAGTTATATTTCGACGTGAAAATGGATCAAATAACTCTTTACTAAGCCGAGTCCATGAGTAGTTACAGAGGCCAGCACATCAGCGCTTCTACAATCTGTCAAATTTCTTTAATAGAGTTTCAACTTTATCGCTAAAGCATTAGGTTCAAGGTTGATTGGGAAAACTTGACAGTTTCGGGTAGCATAACCTACTGGCGTCTGTACTTTCCGAGGCACTGAGGAGTATGGATATGTAATGGTCCCTTATCCACAAACTGACCGCGGCAAGCACACTCGTAGCCTATCCTTCAACTGACACCTGCTGCCTGCCATTATAATCATCATTAATTAGCTCTAGTGAAGTGTTCGCATCGGCCTTAAGCTAAGTCCTAGCAGCATAATCAGCCTATAATGTTCCCACTGCTGGGACACAGGCCTCTTCTCTATGAGAGGGAGTGGGCCGTAATCCACCACGCAGACCGCACCGCCCCCGTGCCGCGCGAGATCCACCGCGCTGTGCAGGTTGTTAGATGCTACATGTTTTCGAATGTTTGGTTCTAGGGCATGCCGATTTCCTCACGAAGTTTTGGTTCAACGTTGCTAAGTCCTAGACATCATCTAAATACCTGTGCTAACAAGTAACAACCTTGCGTGTAGGTTTGTAGTGATAAGTAGCTGGTTTCTCCATAAAACGGAAGGCAGACAATGCTAGGTAAGCAGTCCTTTCTTACTTAGGTACATCTATTAAAAATGCGCCGAATCTTCCAGATTTTATGGGATACCGTAATTTCTTACAAATACCTACCGATTTATCGCGTTTTCACGGTTCACTTCCCAGCGTTATCCAGCGATGGTAGTAAATCAGAAAGAAATTACAAGGGATAAAATATTGTTTTCTTACCTATTTTAAATGCTAAATGTCTGCTTATGTAAACGATATCGTTCTTTTAGCTAAATAATCTTTGCTTTGTTTTAACCTTCAATTCGTCGCACGGGGTCTTTCAAAACCCGACTGCTTCATTTCATTCATAGGCAGTGCAGCATCTGTTCTATCTGTCCCAGCAACTCTGCCATTATGATGATGTGATCGGCAAAGCAAAGATGTGAGATGTACTCGCCATGCACGTTGATTGTCTAATCCAGTCGTGTCTTGATAACAATAGATTGATGAACAATTTCGGGGATACCACATCATGCATGCTAAGCTTCGTGTTTTTTCATTATTCAATTGCTTACAATCGTTAGTTTTGTTTCTGCAACATGCTATGCTATGCCGGCTATTCTAAACATGCTATTCCATGCATGCTGTGCGCATTCTATGCTATGTATGCTTGTGACGCATGTTCACAGTTATTTTACATCTGAGCAGCAACTTTATTGTAGCAAGAATAAAGATCACAATGATTTTGACAGACTTGCTAGTGGCAGCAACCCAAGAGCAACCTTATTAGAATGAGAATAAAGATTAGGTACTGTGATTTGGACAGAGATGCAAAATCAGAGGTAAAATATATTAGGTATATTAACCCTTCTTATACCGGAACGTACCTAGATCCACGCGAGACACAATGGCCTTTTAATTGTGTCTGTAATTACGGCATTCAAAGATTTATATAATACTAGCTTCTGCCCGCGGCTTCGCCCGCGTGGATGTCGGAAATTATCCCACGGGAACGTGCTAACAGGATAAAATGTATGTGCACCAGGATGCCATCTATCTCGCGGGCCCTTTGTGGCTAATTACAATAGAAAACCAATTGTGTCTCATATTAATGGTGATTAAGAGGGTACCTATATGATATCTTTACCTAAGTACCTACCTAATTAAAAAAATAAATAAACTCAATAACAGAAAATAAAATACCTACCTACCTAAATAAACCTATTTATGACGATAACTAATCTAAACTCAATCATCATCTCCCTAGCCTTTTCCCAACTATGTTCAGGGCCGGCTTCCAGTCTAACCGGATGCAGCTGAATACCACCAGTATTTTACATGGAGCGACTGCCTATCTGACCTCCACAACCCAGTTATTGGGTAATACGATACCCTTGGTACGACTGGTTGTCAGACTTTCGGGCTTCTGACTACCCGTAACGACTGTGAAAGATCCACGAATGACAGCCGGGACCAACGGTTTAACGTGCTTTCCGAGGCACGGAGGTGTCTCGGTATGTAAAGATGGTCACCCATCCACAGACCGACCGCGGCAAGCGTAGCTTAACCTGACCGATCAACCTGTGCGGCTGTTATTATTTAGCCACGGGCCCCTCAATCTAAACTCAATAAATAAGCAAAATCTCTAAAAACTAATATCTATACGAATGACTATCCTACCTAACAGTAATATAAAATAACCTACGGTCACTACGTACACTATCAAATATACTACCTACTTATACTTTAAAATTAAAATCTATACCTACGACTTATATAAAAATAAACCTAAATAACTCTAAAAAGTAAAAGGAATAAAAATGAACTCCACTGCGTGTGACTTAACCTACGACAAACTTATTATTTGCGGTTGGTACAGTAATCGGATCTAGGGATCGAACCGCAAAATTAAGTTTGTTTTTTATTGTATATACCTTTTCGGGATAAAAAGTACCCAGTGTGGTGCCCAGGATATTAAAGAATAATTATACCAAGTTTCATCGTAATCGAACCGGTAGTTAGTAGTAAACAGACAGACAGACAGACAGACAGACAGACAGACAGACCGACAGACAGACAGACAGACAGACAAAAATTTTTTTAATCACATTTTTGGGTTCGGTGTCGGTCTAGTAACACCCCCTGCCATTTATTTTTTTGATATTTTCAATGTACAGAATTTTCACTTCTACAGATTTATTATAAGTATAGATTGCTTTATTTAACGACGTTCTCTATATTAACATTCAGTACCCACCTATGCATTTATTTATCACTCATTCTCGAAGAATATCTCGATTTACGGTTTGCACACAATCGTCAAGATTTTATTACCCTTCTTTACTGTCGAAATATACTTAGGCACTTATTTGAATGTCGTATAAATGAATTAGCTTCTATCTCCTATTTTCTGGTCCTGATTTTATCGTTGAATAGGTACCTAGTACCTCCCTACCTTATACAGTTTAGTTTTACCTACCTACCAATATATTTTCATTAAGGGCTGATTTTTCAATCATCTATCATCTGATAACTATCGAGGAATAATTTTGAAATTTTGACAGTTAATTCATACAAACCCTGTCAAACGTCAATTTTATTCCTCGAATAAAAGTTACCTGGCGATGGAAAAATCAGCCCTAAATTGAAAAAAAAAATTAAAATTTAAAAAACCCCCGACACAAAATAATAATAAAAATAGTATGAATGTAAAAAAATTAAAAAAACCTATTGAAAAAATAGCCACAAATAGAACAAAAAAGGTATAAACGTGAAACCCTATAAAAAGAAAAAATAACCTTGAAATTATGACCCTACGTAAGTACCTACGTGTGAAATTTTTTGATTAAATGTTGTCCCGTCGGAGGACCGCTCTAATTATTAGCCTAACGTTCTGTTAAAGTTTAAAATAGTAGCGGTCCCCCGACGGCCAATGAACGCAAGAGTGAATAGGTACATGAATTATGTATGAGAACTCGAGACATACCAGAAACTATAAGCCATCTGATAAGGCCCAACCAACTTACCAGACATTTCGTGCCTAAGCAGCATAACAACAAAATGAAGAGCTTTAGCGTATTGTACCAAAATGTCCGTGATCTCAAAACCAAACTTTCGACGTGGAGAACGAACTTGTTACAACTGGAGCATAATCTGATCGCTGTAACAGAGAGCTTTCTCGATGGTACTACCGCAGACGGAGAACTTACAACTGAGGATTGGAATATGATGCGACGCGACAGGAGCACATAGATTACACACTATACCTATATAGGAACAAAAATGAAAAAAGGAGGAAAATATAGTCGCAGTCTCATCTCGGCGACAAACAAATGCAGATCAGACTGTGAACGTTCTTAAAATTACGAGAATTGCCCCTCTGCAGGAGCACACCGTGCGGTGGAGTGATGCTCGCTGCGCGCGCACCCATTGTGCTGCGCCGCCGCCGTGATCTTGAAACAGACGGTGGTGAGGACTTATGGGCTGATTTTACATGATGCGGCCGAGTGGAAGAATATATAAATAATTTTAAAAATCTAGTAATAATATTAAGCGACTTAAATTTAAATAGTGTCTCATTAAATATTAAGAATTATTATTGTTATTTTGTATCATATTGTAGTCTGAATGCGATGAACGTTGTGGAGAATTCGTATGGAGGTAAGTAGGTATGTTAGATGTTGTTCTAGTCCAAGAGAACATTAGTGCACGTGAGACAGTCGTAACCGCTACCGAGGGAATTGTACCACTGGGCCAGCAGTCTCGACATTCATAGCGATCGCTTTACGACAAAATTCGGTCGCAAAGTCCCGGATTGACAGGTGAAATATATGGAGTGACAGGACTTTGCGACCGAATTCGGTCGTACAGCGATCGCTATGAATGTCGAGACTGCTGGGGCTGGATGCTTATCACCCGGCACTACACATTGACGTAAGAGTTGATGTAGGTCGTTATTCAAATTCAATTGAGCCCAGCAATATAGACGGTACCAAGGATTGGAACTTCGGCAAATGCGATTACAAACAGCTTTATTTATTACTCTCTAACGAGAATACTTGGGAGCAGGTTTTGGAATCTATAGAATTACTTATAAGCCCATCTCACTTCTGAGCCTGGTCTAAAAGCTGTTCTCAAGTCATCTGCATCACGAACCGTCTCGCGTCTCGCTATGTCGGTAACCTTGGTTCTAGACCAAACACTAATTAATACGTCAAAATCAATCAATCTAGCCTTTTTCAACTATGTTGCGGTCGGCTTCCAGTCTAACTGATGCAGCTGGATACCAGTATTTTACATGGATCCACTGTAAGACCCAATTACTGGGTAACACAATACCCTTTGGCAGCCTTGACTGGTTGTCAGTCTTTCAGGCTTCCGACTAAAAACCGAGGCACGGAAGGGTTTCGGTAAGTTATGGACGCATGAAATCAAAATCATAAATCACATCAATAATTTATTTCATTAAAAGAGTAGGTACACATTCAGTTCTGAACATTGAACACACATAATAATAGCAAGTATTCCTAGGCCAATTCTCGTAATTTAAAACGGTCAAAAAGTAGTCGCAGTCTCATCTCGGCGACAAACAAATGTCAAAAACTTGTCAAAATGTAGGGAAATTAGAGAAATTTTTAACAGATTGAGACTGAGATCAGACTTTAAACGGTCTTAAAATTACTAGAATAGCCCATATTGCCCTTCAGATAGATTTTATGACACAAAGTATATATTATGGGTCCATCGATGGAGCATCGAACAGATATTACATCGTAAATCAAATAGTTACACATATCCAAAGGCTTCACAGCTTAGCTCGATTTCCCCGGTCCCTAAATCCAAAACGGATCATAATTTTTACCAGTCTTAACACTTGGTCGTACCTAATAATGCCAAACTGGTCCTTTGAAATCAGTCGACAATTTTATATGTATAGTTAAATAGTCTTCAATGCTAATTAAAGCTATGAAGATTAACACCTAAAAGTTTTTAACTTTTTGCTACATGCGGCCGGAACAGGGAATCCGGCATTGTCGAACGAGTTTCAGTCATATTAAATATAAAGCCCGGTTTTTTGATCCGTAGTTAAACTCAACCAATTGTCAAAAATAGTAATTATGATTAAATTTTTGCAAAATGTGTTTTTTGATCAATTTTTAGGGTTCCGTAGTCAACTAGGAACCCTTATAGTTTCGCCATGTCTGTCTGTCCGTCCGTCTGTCCGTCCTCGCTTAATCTCTGTGACCGTTAGCACTAGAAAGCTGAAATTTGGTACCAATATGTATATCAATCACGCCGACAAAGTGGTGAAATAAAAATTGGAAAAAAATGTTTTATTAGGGTAGCCCCCCTATATGTAAAGTGGGAAGTGATTTTTTTTTTAATTTCAACCCTAACGTGTGATATATTGTTGGAAAGGTATTTAAAAGTAAATAGGGGTTTACTAAAATCATTTTTTGATAATGTCAATAATTTCGGAAATAATCGCTCCAAAAGTAAAAAACAATGTGCCCCCCCTCTAACTTTTGAACCATAAGTTTAGAAAATATGAAAAAAATCTGAAAAGTAGAACTTTATAAGGAATTTCTAGGAAAATCATTTTGAACTTGATGGAAACAACAGTTTTTGTACAAAAAAGACAAAAAGTTGTACAAAATAATTTCTGAACTAAATTTGTAGGATAATCGTATATGCAAGCATTTTTTTAAACTTCGTTTACATATTTTATTATCCTGAACGTATCTTTGTTCAAACAAAAAAAGAATTATTAAAATCGGTTCTCGCAATCCAAAATTACCACCGAAAACTTCTGGCACGTCTATGTATTAATTAGTAACCCAATTCCCCGAGAGATGGCGCTGTAAAATAGACAACATTTTCTCGAACTTTCCATGTGTGGTTGGACTCTATAACTCTTTTTTGAGTTATCACCGTCCTTTGTGGGCCCGTTTTTAGTGTTCTGTAATTATTAGAGTTCCGTAACAAATAGCCTTTTTTAAGTTGGGTTACCACCGTGCAATGTTGCACGCTCCGTGTTCGCGCACGTACCCACTACCGGGAGCAGTTGCAGGAGCGCGGGGCACTGCTGGAGCGCGAACATAATAGATACCCACCTTTAAACTCATAAGTGGGAACACTTATTGTGACGGACGGGAAACTACGAAACCCTACACTGAGCGTGGCCCGACACGCTCTTGGCCGGTTTTTTTAGTTTATCAAATGGTTTTTTTTTTACTATTAACTATTAGATAGTTATTTGACCATTAGCAATGGTATTATATCATGAGACAAACTAAAAATTTATTTAAAAACACATTTTGCTAAAATTTAACCATTTTTTTTTTTTTTTGAGGATGGGAAATCATCAAATGACCCCTTCCGCTCGGGGTGGAGCGGAGGGAGTGTCAGACTCTTACTGACTAAAACCCACCCGTGTTCCTTCCTTAGCCCTTTATGTTCCAGGGCAGCGGTAACCCTTTCGGACGATCCCGCTAAAAATTTAACCATTAGTTACTATGTTTTTTACCATTAGTTGTATGTTGAATTTAATTACGGATCAATAAACCGGCCCTTAGAGAGCACTCAACAAGTCGACAACAGTCGACACTCGAGTACGTTTTGATTAAATAGACAACTAGATCGGTTCAAAAAATCCTTTACTATATACGAAAGGACAGAATGCCATCAAAAACAATCAGAAACACAATGAGTCCCTTTTTGCAATTTCTCGGTTCAAATTCACGGTTCCCGCCGGGGAATATTGGCAAACCTGGTGGAATTTACCGATTCATGTGCACGCTTTTACACAATAATACAAGGCACGGCAAATGTTGTGCAGCCTGAGCGTGTTAAAAGGGACTATACTAAACGCCAAGACTTGTGTCAGTCTCGGTCATACAACGTGTTAGTAAGACACACATAGGTATTTAGGACCCAATTCTCTTGTCATCTCGCTACTGTGTTTTATAACAGCAGTAGCCACGAACTTTGGCGTATACTACAAAACATTTACTACATTATATCATGAGTATTCTATAGTTGTCAAATTATATTTTCCTACTATTTCATATTCAAGTAACTACCTCGCCTAAAGTTGAGCCAGTATTTCCCTGATTCCGAATAATACTTCATAATTATTAGCTTAAGCCAAAATAGGAACTAAGCAAAAATAGAATCAGGCAACATTAAACATTTCTGCATTACATAATTATTATATGTCTTCTAAAAACAGTGGTAATTTCTAAAATTAAAAAAACGAAGCTAATATAAAATAGTCAACAATTAACTTAATTAAAAATAGTTAAAATTATATCACCAGGATCAAAACAGCCATATCCAGGGCTACATCAATATGCATTATTTTTACAATAATTTAGCTGCACCCTGTTACCCAAGAATAAGAAATAGTATAAAATACTCCTAGGGGACTAAAGTCACGGAGCAATACTTTCCTAAGACCACTGCAATCACGGTTTTATCTGTACTAATTCTATTACAAATCCTACAGATTGGACATTTTTATACGTTAATCAGTCACGCCGAAACAACTGAAGGCCAATTCACGTAATAAACACGTTAAAATTTGGTCGCTATCACATCTCAGCTACAACAAGCAATCAAACTTCCCAGCCTTTTCCCAACTATGTTGGAGTCAGTTTCCAGTCTAACCGGATGCATCCGAATACCAGTATTTTACATGGAACGGCTGCCTATCCGACCTCCACAACCCAGTTACTGGGTAAGATAATTGATAATACCCGTTGGAAGTCTGGTTATCACTTTTAGCTTCTACCTACCCGTAATGACTGCCAAAGATCTCGCTCTAAGCTAATATCAATGTCAAAAACTTGACAACATTTTTGGTAAACTAGAGAACTACCCTTACTTCACTTTATCTTCACTGTCCAACAAAAACCATTCACTAACGTTCCATTCGCTTCGTTACATTGACCAATTTGTGGTGTTTCTTCTTACAAAAACCAGAAAAAACGAATTTCTTTGAAAAGTTGAAATTGAGATATTTTTGACACATTCATACTAACATTAAAATCCTAACATTCCATTCTTAAAAATACTGGAATTGCCCTCAGAACATATTTACATGAATTTTGGGCACAGATCAAGTATACACACAGTACCTACGTACTTTTCATAAGCTCCTAAAGCGACCATGTTTCGGAGTCGCAATTCCTGCAAAAATGCACAGAATCCCAAAAATGGTTTCTACAGACATTTTTCTCAACCGCTTGGCTGTTCCGCTACATAAAATCGCGCCGTGCATTCGCCCCCTAAGACTTCCTTAATGATATGGAGCCACATATACTTACCGACTAGTACGTAGCTCTAAATAGCTACTTAACAACACAGAGACTCCTTTAGGAGAAATCTAAAGAGAATTTATTCTGGTTCAAAACCAGTAAAGACGAACAAGCTATTTGGTACACAGACAAAAATGTTCATATTTGTGCTACACTGCTAATATTCAAGTCTGTTGTGTGTACGTACAAAATATTAAGCTTTGGTGCTTGTGTATTATAATCATTAAAATTATCAATACAACCCACTAAGTTCATATAGTCCTACTGTTGATATTTCGTGAAATAGTCATTAAATACAAACTTGAGTCGCGAATCATATTTTATTCAACATACAGCCTAAGACCTGCAAATTCCTAAAATGTAAGAATATTTGAATTTCGCGGACTACTCTGGCATCCCGCTCTTAAGAGAGTGATGATAAAAGAATTGACTACTCAGAACACTCAAAAATTTTTTTAAAGTAGTTGCAAGTTATCTGCCTGTATAACAAACAGCTTGTTTGACAGAAGGTACAATAAAAATAATTTGACACAAATCGTAAGCTTCGCTTACTCCATGTACATAGCGCTCGCTTCATTTCCCCTATCTGACTCTTCGTCAAATGCCCCGGATTCTGTCAGAGCCTCCACAACCAACTGTAAAAAAAACATGACTAAAATCACACTAATACGAAAGTGAGTCTCTCTATTCATTTGGTATACATCTGCCAGGACGTAGGGTTCAACCTCCAATGTTCAGGAGAAAAACAAGTAATTTAAGCCGCTATTAACCCTTCCTATCTTCGAACGTGGATCCACGCGAGACACAATGACTTTTAAATTGTTTCTGTAATTACGGCATTTAACCGGTTAAGTGCGGACTTCACCAATGAAACTAAACGCGATCAGCACGTCTAAGCCGCGTTTCAGAGCTGTCAGTGTCAATACTAAACAATTTTGACACTGACAGCTCTTGAACGCGGTTTATTTATTTATTTTCAAGATAATCGGATAACAGAGATCTGTAGTGTTAATAAAGTAGTAGTTGTTTAGATGTGCGGAACGCGTTCAGTTTGATTTGTGCAATTCGCCCTAAGTCTCATACTGTCTCTGTCGCCTTAAGGTGTATCGTAGCAACAAAATAACTTTTTAGAACAATTTCAAGATAAATTATGTTAATGTTTCAAATTGACTGAGTTATACGCGTTTTATTTCGGGACTCGGGAAAAAATACTCTTAGTGCATACCGTATAGGGGAATTTTTAAATTAAAGGCAAATCTGCAAAATAAATCCTAGCGATGATTTATCATCGGGATTATCTTTATTCAGGCATGAGAAATACTGTGTAAAAAGGTATTTACTATATCATGTGCGAAAAAAAAGGCGACGATTTTCGAAGCCTTGAAAGCTTTTCTTTCCCAAATGCAATGCATAAATCCTGGTGAGATTTTTTTTGTAGAAAATATCTTATATTCCTGGGCTATATTTAATTGATAAAGCTTACAAGATCACTTTCATCCGGAGGTGGAGATGTAGTATCCATTAGCTGACTGCGTCGAAGCCTCTCTTTCTTTTTTGGAAACTTCGCAATGAAATCTGCTTGGTTCACATAGTTTGATGGTCGCTCCATCATGTAAGCTGGATTTATTTTGACATCTAGAAATAAAAATATGTTACAGTGCGGCCGACGAGAGAACGCGTTCTTGACACCTGTCAGTTTCATACAAATGTCGCACAGGTGTCAGGGTTCTGCAGGGTTGTTTTTTTTTTTTTTTGTAAGGTACATATTACTTACAAAATAATTTTCTATTGGAACGAAGTTCCTTAACGCGGCTTGCGGTAGGAGATGACTGGAAAAAGTGTTATGCCCTTCCATGCGACTTTCTTTCTCTCTCTCCGTCTCTTTCTATTAAATACGAGTGTGTGTGCGTGCGAGTATCGCGTAAGAAACTTTCTTGACGGGGTCCCCGACCGCTCATTTTTTTTTTTTACTTACTTGGTCCAAACACTTCAGGCACCATGTAAGGATACAGCCAGCCCACCAATGGGGTCAATCCAGAAACATAATGGGCCTTCTTGTGGTAGAACAGTAGGCCATCCAGTTTTGGGGAGTAATTTGGATAATGTGGGATCCTCATCATGAAACTGTAATTGAAGAATTATAATTACTATGACTAACTGTATTCTAATAGATAAAAAACAGCGATAATTACTTACTATGCTTAAACTAAATAATTATACAGATATGTGTTAATCATCACCATATGCCTAGCCCTTTCTCAACTATGTTGGAGTTGGTTTCCAGTCTATCCGGATGCAGCTACCAGTATTTTACATGGAGTCGGCTACCCACCTGACCTCTACAATCCAGTTACTGGTTAATACGGTACCTCTTGGAAAGAGTTAAGACTGGTTGTCAGACTTCCAGGTTTTTGATAACCCCTTATGACTTCAAAGGTCCACGAATGAGAGCTGGGACCAGCAGCTTAACGTGCTTCCCGAGTCACGGAGCGGTCTAAGTATGTAAAGATGGTCACCCGTTCACGTACGTAGTGTAGCTTAACCTGACCGATCGACCCGTGCGGCTATTATTACTTAGCCATGAGCCCCTCAGGGATGTGTTTAAACATGGTGGTTTACTTGTGGTAACCAAGTGTACTAACACGCTGTGAATGTGTGCGTGAAGACGAGTAGCGTCAGCACAAAACACACACACGCTCATTTCCGACTTCGCCACTATCTCGGATCGTACCGAGAGCTCATGCGCTTACACACACATTCACAGCGTGTTTAAACACTTGATAACCACAAGAAAGGCGCGAGTCGCTTCGTGAGATAAAAATACTATAAGAGAAAATGGCTTACTCTCTAAAATTCATTGGATCACATGGTACTTTTGGTATAATTTTAAATTTCAAATGATTATTATTGGAGCGTTTTCCCAATTCAGGTATTTCTTCTACTTGTGTCAGCATCCAGTAATGTCGGAATTCAGTCTGAAATTATAGAAAAAAAACATTAATTAGTTACAACATAAAAGTATTACAGTGTTTGTATAGAAATGAAGAAGTGAAGCAGACTATTGTTGTGTGTGTGAGATTTGCCTTACACCGGGTCAAATTAAATTAGCTAGCGAAACTCCGCAGACGTAATGGATATCGATAAACACGATAAAAGAAGAAAAAAAAATATCAATGATAAATTTTTCTTGGGACAACGATAGTGTAGTTACTTGAAAAATCAGTTTAAGAATTAATTTTTATGGTGTAAATTTCACAGACGTGTTGGGTTACGATACCTAAAGTAACATGATAGAACAAAACAAAAACCTGACTTTTAACAACTCATACTTCAAGTTTTTTTTCGTTTTATCATATTTATTTAATTGTATCCTGTTACAGAAAACAACAAAACTACATGCTTTCATATTGAGCATACCACTTGTAGTTTTATTTTTCCAATGCAAACATTTACTAGCCACTACTGAAAATGAATGTTTCTTACCTCTCCATCAGCCATCAAGTGGCTGTTCCAAGCCAGTAGATCCAAAATATAGAAGGTGTTTGTGGTAGGTATCAAAAAACCGTCCAGAATACAGCAACGACTGTTACGGCTAGCCGAAACCTGGCTGCCGCCTGGTAACGCGGACTGAATTGTCCTTACAAGGATACCATCCCGGGAATACAGTTTGGTTTTGCCCTGGAATTACACATAGTAGTCAGTATCTCTGGAACAGGCCAAGGTCGGAAAAATATAAAACCTCTTTGTAATACTAATTAGATTTCATTAATATGTGTTATAAAGAAGTAAAGTTGTTTGACAGAACTTTGGCTGGGTTGTGCTTTGTCCAAAGAATTAGCATTGCCATTCAACGTGGCAACGCCGCCAGATTTTTGGACACGTTTCCAGATGACATGCGGACGAGTACTTCGACGCCCAAGTGTCTTTTTGTCTTTGTGTTTATTTGTACACTTAGTTAATTAGTCATTTAAATAAGGGCCGGTTTTTAGTTCCATAATTGTTAGTTTATGTTATGGTCACTAATGGTTATTTTTTTAACTAATAGTTAATTATTTGACTATTAGCAATGATATTATATCATAAGATAAACTAAAAATTGATCAAAAAACACATTTTGCAAAAATTTAACCCTTAGTTACTTTTTTAACAATTGTTTGAGTTTAACTACGGATCAAAAAACCGGCGCTTAGTACGTATTGTAAACAGTTAGTTGTGTTAAATATTGTAAAGGTTATGTAAGTAAACAATTTCACAGATCGACAATTTATGCGAGTCGTTAAGCCCTAACATTATGAAAAATTTGAAAATACTACTTTACATAGTCCATGACAAAAGCCGCAGACAGACGAACACGGAGAGTGATTTTCTATGGGTTTTTTTTTCTTTTGGGGGTCGAAAATCGATTATACCTAGTTATGAAATAACATGAAACTGCTTACCCGACTAGCCACCACAAGTGTTCTTATACCTTTAGGGCAGGGTACCACATACCAGTTTTCATGGAAATCATCTGGTTTTTCTAGCATCCATTCTGACTGCATGAGAACGTCCTTATATGCGCATCTATTGAAACCAGCCACATAAATTTGTGGCTTATAAGAAACCTGAAATAACATAAACAGTTTTTATTATACTAGACGAGTTTATCGTGTTTGTATGATAAGCGGGGTAATATCGTAACACACTGTCAGTGGCAATGGTTTTTATTTTGACAGTTCAACAACAGTCATTGCGTTAATTACGTTCTTGTGCCGACAAATTTTGCGAACATATGAAGCAATGGATGAGCAATATCCTTCAAAATGACCCAAACTGAGATTGATAGTCTGTTACAGTCTAAGCACGCAACTTTGCAGTTTCACTTAATGGGGAGTTTGCGTATGTATACTTAGTGCAACAAAAAAATTGACACTTTTATACTTGTCATTGCTCTATGGTTATTGCCATAATTTATTTTTAAACATATCTGTTGTGAAGAAAGTTAAAGAAAGAAGAGAAACGACTCAAGAGTCTGGCCAAGGTACGTGCCGACGAATGTACGCAATTAGGGTGCAGATGACGTCCGGATGTATAAAAGTGAACGAAGCAAAACGTCAAAATATTCTTTGGAGATTATGGAATCTTCTGTTTGTGAGAAGTTAAAGTGAAATATTGACAATTTCGGTCAGTTGAAATCCATTTTGGCTGTCGTTCAATTAACAAAAAAACATATTCAAAGTATTTTTATTTATCCTTAGTTAGAAATCTATTTGATCCACCAAGGACTGCACCCTAATTGCGTAACACATAATCAATCGGAATCCGTTTCATTTTGTCAGTTCAACAACATTCATTGCGTTATTTACGTGTTGGGCAGACAAAGTTTTCGAACTTATGAAGCAATGGATTAGCAATTTGCTTCAAAATGATTCTGATTCCGATTGATTGTGTGTTACGCAATTAGGGTGCAGGGCCCTACCCCACAAAACTTTACAAGTTGACAATTCCACTA
This sequence comes from Apamea anceps, assembly GCA_951799955.1. Lineage (NCBI taxonomy): Eukaryota > Metazoa > Arthropoda > Insecta > Lepidoptera > Noctuidae > Apamea > Apamea anceps. The sequence goes on from OX637501.1 coordinate 10,177,789, forward strand.
AATTATTATTAAATACTATCTTCTTTCTGCCCGCGACTTCGTCCGAGTGAAATTTATTGTTAGTCGAGCTGGATGACTTGCCCTAGATAAAGATACTCCTTCACAACTTCAGAAACGACCCTTCGATGTTGATCGGTCTCGGCAAGACGTGTGAATTGTATATGAATTTCGTGTTGTCCAAATTTCTGTCTTCTGAACAATTTGCCGAACAGTATGGATGAGGTGAACGTTACTGAAGCCTTTTCGAAAACCGGCTTGTTCTGGCGGCTGGAACTTGTCAAGTCTCCTGGCGAGACGGTTTGTGACGACCCTCGAGAACAGCTTGTATATGTGGCCCAGAAGTGAGATGGATCTATAGTTCTTCAGTAAGGTTTTGTCACCTTTTTTGAAGAACAGAACCACCTCACCTCAGCTCCATGCCTCGGTTGTTGTATCCTCTTGGATGACGGAGTTGAAAAGACTCGCTAACTCAAACTCAAACTATTTAATTCCAATAAATCAATTTAGTACAGGCACTTTTGAATTAATAATAATAATAATAATAATTTATTTATTTCAGACCATTGATCCATATAGTGTTAGTAAAATCTTAACCTATTGTTAGTACATATGATGCGTACATAAAAATAAAAAACTTAAATTAATTAGCGACATGTACGCCAGTACGCACATGCCTAGCTGCCCAGTGCCTAATGAAAGGCCCATCAATTTTGTCCGCCAGTGTAGCCAGTATGTTGTTGGGGCTACCCCTGAATCGCTTCAGCATACTCGCACATCGCTTGCGCATAACGGCATAAAAATCATCTAACCTCGCTTCAGCGAACATGCCAGACGCGCTACAAAACCGAGGTAGCCCCAACAATATCCTCAACGCATTATTATACTGAACGCGCAGAGCGTTGTAAGCCTTCTGCGTATACCTTACCCACAGGCTGCACGTGTAAAACGATTGACAAAACGCTCGAAAAAGAGTCAGTTTCACCTCCCTAGTACAACGTGCAAACCTGCGAGCCAGCATATTGCATCTGGCTGCCAACGCTCTGCGCTCCCTGTCTAAATCTTGGTCATCCATGAGAAAGTCCGTGACAACATGACCTAGGTATTTAAACTGCGTAACGAACTCCAACGGAGTTCCTCGTAAGTTAATAGATGGAATATTAACAGGTGTATTGTTGCGCACTCTAAAAACAATTACCTTGCTCTTGGTGGCATTATACCTCAAGCCATGAGCTTCCGCGTACCTCTCACAGATGGCCAACAATTTCCTCAGACCACAGATTGATGGACTGAGCAGCACCATATCATCAGCGTAACTTATGTTGTTGATCATAGTTCCATCAACAGAACATCCGATCTTGGTGCTGCTCAGCTCACCAATCAGCCGATCCATATACACATTAAAAAGACTCGGTGAAGTCAAGGTCGGGAATTGTCAAGGTCGGTCAGTCAAAAATATGGAGCTAGTTGCCCATTCCAAAGCGTAGTAGGTACCTATGGAGAAGAACGGGCATGAAACTCCATGGAAACTCTTTTATATCATAATAATATTGTTACAAAGTATTGGTTACATCATTCATGTTCAAAATTATGCATGTGAGAACGACGCAGAACTTTAAAAGCGTCCGTATTGAGAAGATAAAAAATAAACAATTCAAATATTAAATTAAATCACTCTCAGGACTGGAGCCCCGTCCGCTTTAAGGAACTTTGTTGTTATTCCGTCATCCCCTGTTGTTCTGGTGCCTTGTTGTTCTTTAGCTGCTCGAGACCTGTCCTAATCTCGCACTGGTCGGCATCCGGGATGTCCTCCGTGTAGTGGCGCGTTACCAACTCATTCCCATTCATATAAAAGAATGACAAACAGTTGGCTACTCTCTTTGTCATAAAATAAAACTGAGGAAACAACAAAATCTTCAAGCAAGTCATTCGATTTCTGGTCTCGTTTATATTTTATACTAGCTGCGCCCCGCGGTTTCACCCGCATAAGTTTCGATCCCGTGGGTATATCGGGATAAAAAGTATCCTGTGTGTTATTCTGATGTATAAGCTATATAACTGTAAAGTTTCATCAAAATCCGTTAAGTAGTTTTTGCGTGAAAGAGTAACAAACATCCATCCAGCCATCCATACAAACTTTCACATTTATAATATTAGTAGGATTCGTTTTATTTTAGTTCGCTACCCCTAATCTGATTAATAGCCCAGGAATATTAGACCAAAAGCCTAAGAAATGATTTTTGATAACCAGCTGAATTTTGCTACATATAAGTAATCTGTATGTGATATTGAATCATTACCTAAAACTTCCCGACACTCGTCCACTTGCGTCTTGAGATATACAGGGTGTTAGGGTGAATTTCGATGTTAAGGTGAGTATTGTTCTTAATTTGTATTCAAACTTTTTTAAGAGCAATGAAGAGGGGGCAATGCTTGGAGTTTCTCTGCGTAATCAAATCAGAACAAGAGATCGGCCAGAATACTCTGGATGAGAGAAGCACAGGATTGTTTGATGTGCCTATATCCAGCAGTAGACGTCTGTCAGCTGAAATGATGATGAAGATTACACAGTAAACATTCATTCATTGTTACTTACGACATCGCAACGCAAGCAAGCAAACGAACAACCCAGATCAAACGTAGTGACACTGGGTTCGGTATATGCAAGGAACGGTCGGAGTCCAGGGGCGTTGTATATGGTCACAGGACCAACCAGTACAACCGGTTGGAGATTAGGGGGCTATAACTAACGGCTATAATATCGAAACGCAAGCGGCGGAGACGCGGGGAGTTTTGGCACATTATTATACTTACACTATTCTGAATGTGTATGCAAACTTTTAGTTGGTTATCAAAAAATCATTTCTTAATCTTGGGCTATGTCAAACAGCCTGAAATAAAATTTAAGTTAAAGCAAACATGTCTCGAATTTAAGATAACGCAACTCAGGCCCCCAAGATACAGGCGTTGCCTAGTTTGGGGGCCACTGTTCAATTAACTATTTTAAATAGGTAACTATTCTAATAGTTGCAGCAAGTATACATTATATTTTTATTTATTTTTCGTCCAAAGAATTATTATTTTTCTTTTATTCTATTTTTAAATTGTAACTTTATTATTTATTTATTAATTCAGTAGTACACTTAATAATAAAATTTAATTTAATTAATAGAAAACAATTGATTCATTTCATTTCATTCAAACAGTTCATTTATTAAATTAAATTTCATTCGAAAACATCCATCGGTTTCTTACTAAACTTCAACTATATCCGACGACCCTTACTTATTTCTTTTCTAACTGTACCTATGCTCCATTCGGAATAAGATTAGACATTTAAATAAACCTTTTTTACAGTCCGTTCAACCGACGTTGACTTCTATTGCGTTGGTGGCATGACAAATGGCATCTGCAGTAAATAGTTGGTATTATAACCACTTTTTGCTTTTAATGCCATCCTTATGCCTACGGAATAGAAGTTAAAATCGGTTGAACGGACTGTAAAAAAGGTTTGTTTAAATGTCTAATCTTATTCCGAATGGAGTTTATTTGATTAATAAGGTAAAGCTATTATACATACAAGGTGTAAAAAGACCCATCTCATAGCCGTCAACTACGCATTAAGTAAGATTGCACGAAAACAATTACTGGGAAACAACTTTTATTTTTAGTGTAAAAATTTGCTTCTTGCGGTAGTGCGCAATGTAGTATTACATTGCGCACTACCTACCGCAAGAAGCAAATTTTTTTTTTTTTTTTCGCAAAATATTGTGCTTACGGGTACATGAAACGGTACAGTGGTCGTGGGGTTATTAAAAGTTGTGATAGAACGTTAAAAACTCGTTTTCATAAAAAAACTTCTGTAAAAGTTGGAATTTCAACCTTCAATATGGGGATATTGAAGGTTGAAATTCCAACTTTTAGTAGCCAGAAAGTTCCAGTGCAAAATAATCATTACAGTGATGGGGAGTGCGAGGGACTCTCGTCTTCGTTAAAGTGTATTTTTACACCTATTATAATTATCAGTGATAGGAATAGGTAGTGCCTTTTTGCCTAAACTTCGAAGAACAGAGACAAGAAACGGAGACTTCCTTAGGACTATTTTTTTCCGGGACAACACTTTTAAATACATTAAAAAAATATGTTATTTGGAATAAGTAATTCGTCTATATGTACCTAAAGTTTGCGACTAGACATAACATTTATAATTTATAACTCCATAATAATAACTTATCCTCTATGGGCTCTAAAGGAAAAATAAAACACATAGAATATTGTTGTAAGTTACAACAATATTCTATGTGTTTTTTTTCGGGACAGGTGTCCCGGAAAAAATTTAGTCCTAAGTAAGTCTCCGTTTCTTGTCTCTGTTCTTCGAAGTTTAGGCAAATAGGCACTACCTATTCCTATCACTGATAATTATGTATGTTTGAATGTGTAAATTTCTGTACTACCAAGGTAGCAACTTAGCATTGAAGACACTACGAGTATTAATTTCATTATTATTCTTCTTTTAATAGTGTAAATTTAGTTTTTTCACATATAGATATTATTTTAGGGAATCCAAATAATAATAATAGAAATATGATCATGATTCTGTTAAGCAGACAAAGTCTTTGAACATATGAAGCAATGGATTAGCAATATCCTAATTTTAATTCTTTTACCTATTGTAATATAGTAATTTTATTTTAGGTGCATCGTCATCATTAGCAGTTATTTTTGTACTTCTTCATATTGTTATGTGGGAAAATTGCTTTTAATATAAGTAGTTAAAGTGCCTAAATATGATCAAAATGCATCTTATAAGTTCTACCATAGATGAGCAGACCATAGGATATTGTTGATTCGGCCAGGGCTTTGTAAAGTATTAACAGTGTTCGATATGGAATTTAACAATAAAGAATTTAGCTAATATATATCTCAGTTTATCACACACCTGTGGGGTAATTGCGTGACATACTATCAGTAGCAATGGCTTTCGTTTTTTACTTATGTTGTTAAGCAGACAAAGTCTTTGAACATATGAAGCAATGGATTAGCAATATCCTAATTTTAATTCTTTTACCTATTGTGGTATAGTAATTTTATTTTAGGTGCATCGTCTTCACATATAATTATATGTATAAAAGAGTAACAGTGGAGTTTCTTGCCCATTCTTCTCCATACGAAACCACCTTTTGGAAGGGGCGACTAGACGTTCAAAAGCACCTTTTATGTGCCTATTTGAAATAAATGATTTGACTTTCACTTTGACCTTCAAATTGATTCAAATTGAGATTGATAGTGTGCTGCAACACAAAACGCAATTAGGGTGCTGATTAATGTGCTCCTTCTAATTAAGTCGGCTATCAATGTTAAGTCTTGGGTATGTTTGGCTATCTATGAGATCTATGGACTCACAGCTGCAAGGCTTAGCTAGTTTATTGGGGCAGTTGTCATTCAAACCTCGACATAGTGAGCTGTTAGTTCAGGCAAGGAAGAGCTGCTATTTTGACTGAATCTGATGTACATTCAATTCAAAATGCAATGTTTTGTGGTACAGTCAACAGCAAAAGTAGATGATCAAAATCAGAAATTCAATACTAATGAACGGAGTTCGCAGCTATATATGGCAGCTATACTAGTAGTAAATGTTTGGATAATTTACAATCACATACTTTTGAATCACTTTGAAGCCACACAGTTCTGACGCGAACTCCGTTCATTAGTATTAAATTCTGATTTTGATCATCTACTTTTGCTGTTGACTGTACAGGGCCTTGCAATGTGGTTCAAAGACAAATGCACATATATACGTATCTGAAGACATAGCTGCAGTAGCTGTTTATGAACACAACCTGTGTGTTTTTCACAGATGGCTGAATGGTGGAAAACAAATGAATAATGGTTCGCAAGTGCAGGAGTATTTATTATTAAAAATGATTATGCATAATGACAGTAAAAAAAACTTTGCTTGATTGACCTAGAGACCAAACCAAAGAAGCAATGCTCAGCAGGCGGGTGGCTAATAATTGTCTGCCTCGTTGATATGCGCTTCTCGCCACCAAACATTAAAGTTTGATGAGTATAGAATTATGTAACCACCACTGTATTAAAATATCAATAAATAACTAAATAAAAAAAAAATATAGTAATCATCACAATATCAATGAGGCAGACAATTTTTCAATAATTTAATAATCTACTATGTTAGTGGCCATAGGATTAATCCACATGATAATTTATTTATCTTACCCTCTCTTCCTGGTAGATGTTACTTTCTTCAACAGCCTCCACTAATCCCAGGACTCCCCGAAAAGTATCCGTAAGAACGGAACGGTTGCTGAAATTAGAACAGAGCATGAACATACATTATCTGTGGTATTACAAACTATTACTAACATTAGTTAGTAATGTTAATCTGAGATAGTGGCTCTCTAACTCCGTCTTTACAGAAAGGATTAAAACATGTAGGTACGAACCATGTTACTAGGATTGTATTGATGGCTTTTGGTGAAATAAAGAATTTATTTATTTATTACTTATTTTATTCATATTCATTTGTATTAAAACAATTGTTTACCTATTCTAGTATACATATTTAAAATTAAAATAATGTCTTTGGTTTAGTGCAAGGTTAAATAAAAAAATCGCAAAGTTCAAATTAATTTAAATGTATCAAAACTTACGTTTTTTGAAAATTAAGCATCTCCTTTCGTCTCTCCTCTTGGTTATCCAAATCTCTACCAGTATTTTTATACAGTCCATCGAACTTGGTTTTACTCAGTTTTTCCAACACTTCTTCCATGATTGAGTTTTCTAGGTAAAAGATAAAAATTAAAGCGACCTAGTAATGAATATTAAATAATTTCAAACTATTATCATACTAACGAACAGAAATAATAATTTAAAATGAGCACTGAGACTGAGACAAAATAAACAGAGCAGTATTCGCTCGCAAATATTCAGTGATTCAGTCACAGCACGGCTGTCAAATCAAATCACGCACATTATTGATTCATAGGGTTGTGAATTGTGATGAACATTAATCGACTAAAATACGAGACATACCTACCTAACGGGTGTAACAATACGCTTCTAAACTGTGATCATTTTTAGGGTACCGTAGTAAAACAAGTTACCGTTATAGTTTTGTGAAGTCAGTTTCTCTGTCTGTCTACGCTTCCGTAAATTAAAACCTTTTTTTTTCCTTCTAGGCAAAGTGGGCATTTTTTTACTCGTTCGTTCCTTTATGTGGGTTCCTTGGAATGTCTTTTAAAAATATTTGGAGCTTATAATTAACAATTTCTGATTCAGGGATCCGTTTTGAAAATATTAAGATTTAAAGTGGTAATGCCCCCCTCACCTCTACCAGCTAAACCATTGTTTTTGGAAATGCAAAAGCCTATTCACTATAATAGTATAAAAATAACGAAGTTAAAATATAGGTACATACTTGGTTGAAATTCCATGATAACATGAAAATTACTAAAAAGAGGTGCATTATAATTTTATAATGTTCCTTCTGGTTACGGAGATATTGAAGGTAAAAGTTTCAACTTTCTTCAACGAAAACAAATTTTAAATAAAAACCTTTACTTTAAATACACCCACAACTCCTGTAAAGTTGCATGCTCTAAAGGCACAATGTTTTGTGCGTTGCCGTGATTTTTACACCAAAACATAAAAGTTGCTTCCTAGGAATTATTTCTTGGCTACATTTTGCATTGTCTAAACCAAATTAACAAGATAGGTTGGATCAAAGTAATTTTTTTGGCGAATTATTTGATTCGACTATGAATATCGATTCTTGCTAAAAACTGCTCAATCACCAAGTTGCCATGCTATTAAACACGTATTCAATAGCATGGCAACTCGGTGATTGAGCAGTTTTTCAGCGGGAACTTTAAAAAATGTTATTCTTGAACAATTATTTTTGTGCTTACATTTTTCCTCAATAGATGTGTTTTTTCCCAACCAGCAGTGCGATTCTGTAAACATCTCACCGTGAAAACTTAGGTGAAGTGAGCGTGGAGTGAGCTGTCATTGGAACTAATGCTAGGGATTTACACTATTGACAGCTCACTCTAAGCTCACTTCACCTAACTTTTCACGGTGAGATTTTTACAGAATCGATCGGCTGTTCTTTTTTGTGTTCTTTTATGCGCATGTTTATCGCAAATAAACGTATTCTTACATTTTTTCTTTCTTTCTTTGTAGTTCACCGCACATCTGTCTGTGGTAACTTGCACTACGGAAATCGCCCCTGCTATTATTAGTATTCTTATCTCACGAAGCGAAGCGCGTTTTACTTTTGGTTACCGAGTGTACAATACAAACACGCTGTGCATGTATGTGTAAGCGCAGGAGCTCCCGATACCACGGTAATCTATACTAATATTATAAAGAGGAAAACTTTGTTTGTTTGTTTGTTTGTTTGTAATGAATAGGCTCAAAAACTACTAAACCGATTTAAAAAATTCTTTCACCAATCGAAAGCTACATTATCCACGAGTAACATAGGCTAAATTTTATTTTGGAAAAAAATAGGGTTCCGTAAGATATTTGGGTTTTTCGGACAGAAGGTGTAAAAAATCAACCAGAAACGTTACTTATTTTGCGTACGCTGCCTAAACTATAAAAGATAGAACCATAAAATGTTCAAATTAATTGTAGATCTTATAAATATCTACAAAAAAGTCCGCGATACACTATACCTATCTATGTCGAGTGAGGCACAACAACCATTTTTTAATTTAAAAACTCTTGATTTTTTTTGGGCTACATTTAAACGCATTTATTTTACTCATGATATTAATCCTTATCAAAATAAATTATTTCATCAGTAAGTACTGTTTATGTAGATAATATTTGGTCTTTAAATGATTAAAATTGGACGTTTGGTTGTGAAGTTATGGCGAAATTAAAATATTACGATTTCTGCTGCACGGCCCGTTGCGAAGTGGGCGTCACCAAGGCCGTGCACGTGCAGGAATAAGTTTACAAAATCAAAAATCAAGTCATAATATAACTATTTACATCACATCCATGATCTGTATAGTGTTATAAAGTTTTCAGAATTTTCGCAAAGTTTAAAAAATTCATCTTCTTACTTCTATTTATTTTAAAAAAAAATATTATGTATCTTTATGGGTTATTTTCATTTCCTTTTTCGCAAAGTTTAAAAAAATCATCTTCTTACTTCAATTTTTTTTTTTAATATTTTGTATCTTTATGGGTTATTTTCACAAATCCGAAATCTACGCGGACGAAGTCGCGGGCAGAAGCTAGTATATAATATTACCGTGCCGATACCGTCTGAGTCCGAGAACGTTCGTATCCGCTGAACGTTGACGCTTCTCATCTTCACGCACACATTCACAGCGTTTTTGTACCCTTGATTACAGTATTTTATCTAACGAAGCGACGCGCGATTTACTTGTGGTAACTATGTGTAGCGTCAGCACATAACACACACTTCCGACTTCGTCATTGTCTCGGACTGTACCGAGTGTACTTGAGCGTGCACACAGATTCACACTTACATAGTCGCGTTTGTACACTTGGTAACCACAACTTCGTGAAATGTAGGTACTGTACCACAACGAAAGCGCGCGTCGCTTCTTGAGATAAAATACCAAAAAAGGCACTGTCAGTATCAATTTGTTACCACTGACTTGCGGTTGACTGTATCTATAGTGTCAGTACGCCTTCGGTATTCAATTAATATTCATAATCGTAGACGGTTGCTTTGCTTGTCCATCTGAAAGTTACATTGGTTAGGTAGTGAATTAAGTACATTCATTAGTTAATTAGGGTAAATTATATACTCAGTTGGCCGGTTTAATGATGATTATAAAATATAGTGAGCAGTGGTGGCCCAGGGCCAGTGGTAATGGCTTCGACTTGCGGCCGCGGTTCGAACCCCGACAGATGCTTTACTTTGAGTAAATTATTTCAGCAACACTACTCTCAAAACGGTGACGAAAACCATCGTGAGGAAACCGGCATGTCTTAGAACTAAAAATTTGAAGACATATGACATCTACCAACCCGCAATGAGCCCGCGTGGTGGATTACGGCCCACTCCCTCTCACAGAGACGAGGCCTGTGTCCCAGCAGTGGGAACATTAGGGTGATTATGCTATATATTATAAATACTACGTATATACTACTACGTATATTATAGGTACCTACAATTTCGACTTCGGATTTATTATAACATGTGGCTGTTACTTAATTACCAAAGGCTAGTAAAATTTTCGTAGCGCTAGGGGCCCTCGAAATAAAAATTTACATTTGCGTTTACGTAGTGTTTACGTTTACTTCCTTTTTTTTGCAATTTGCAGCTCAGTTCATGATCATCACCAACTATCAAGTTGAATGGTAATACATTATTCGTTACGGCAGCACGGGAGCGTATAATTTTTAATGTCTCCGAGCAGTCCGAGCGATTCAAAGTACTCAATTACGGACATAGTGTACAGCAGGCTGACTTCGAATTCATTGGCATTTAGGTGCCTAACTACCTACCAGTAAAACATAAAACTTTGTGTCTGGGAAAAGTCGAATTATTTGGCCAAAGAATTAGCATTGCCATTTGCCGTTCAACGTGGCAATGCTGCCAGTCTTCTGGGCACGTTTCCGGATGAAAGCGATGCGAACGAGTACTTCGACGCTTAAATATGGTATTGTTTTTGTATTTATTTATACATATACTTACCTAGTTAGTTAGTCTTTTAATTTAATACCTAGTGTAATTATAGTTAAGAGATTATGAAAATAAAAGAAATTCCGGTACATTGTAATTCAATAAAACTAATCTGGGTGATTTTCGAGTTCACCATTTGGCGTGTCTCTACAATATTTCGATTTTAAGAAAATTCATATCTAATTAGTTCTCGGAGTGCGATGACATAGGAGCCGACGTTACCTTTGTTACCTATATATCTATTAACTGACTGCTGCCCGAGGGTTTTTTTTGCGCGGTCCTTAATTCTTTGTTTAAAATATAAGTAGTTAGCCTAGCGTCGAAATCGGTCCAGCCGATTGAAATGATATCAATGGTCCAACCGTTTCCGTGACTAGCCGAAATAAACAAACACAAACGACAATACACGAAAGACAGACAACAATTTATTTAAAAAAATATTTTTTTGTAGCATAGTCTTGCATACGCTTATAGTAAAAAACGTTATTTTGACATTACAAACATGAAACAGACATTTCAATTTGATTTATCTGTATTTTATGGATGCAAACGCTTCCTACTGCAGGTGCTATCACCAAGTCAATAGACAAAGAATGCAATAAAGAGTTTGAGTTTGACTTGAATAGCTATGGCGTTTGAAGGTTAAGCTTTGCTTGACGCGGTGGGTCTGTGGATGGGTGACCATCTATTACCTTTCCAGATCCCTCCGTGCCACGGAATCACGTAGGTAAAGCTCATAGGCCCGGTTTTTTGTTCCGTACAATTTTCAAAAATAGTAACTAATGGTTATTTTTTAGTTTGTCTAATGGTCACTAATGGTTATTTTTTAAACTAAGAGTTAATTATTTCACCATTAGCAATGATATTATATCATTAGATAAACTAAAAATTGATCAAAAAAACACATTTTACAAAAATTTAAACGTTAAAGTCGTCAAAAAATAAAAGGCCCGTTTTTGACATTGACAGTTCTAGTAGGTAGTTATTAAAAATCAAATTCGCAAAACACGTATTCGTTTGTATGAAACTGACAGGTGTCAAGAACCTCAAAACAGGCCTTTTATTTTTTGACAACTTATTACTTACTTTATTTAACAATTGGTTTAATTTAACTACGAATCAATAAACCGGCCCTAAGACTCGGCTATCATTCGTTGATCTTTTACAGTCGTTACGGGTAGTCAGAGTTAGAAACCCAAAAGTCTGACAATCAGTCTTACCAAGGGGTATCGTCTTACCTAGTAACTGTGTTGTGGAGATCAGTTAGGCAGTCGTTCCATATAAAATACTGGTAGCTACTTATCGAGCTGCATCCGGTTAGACTGGAAACTGACCCCAAAATAGTTGGGAAAAGACTAGGTAGATGGTTGGATAAGCATATTTGTTCTTATCTTATATCTTATCTAAGTTTTTATAATTACCCTTCACGTATGCAATGGCGACTATACTCATAGCTATAGCCGCCATTGCTTATGTGAAGGGTAATTATAAAAACTTTTAATAAAATATACACGAAATTGCTTTCAATTAAGCATTAATTTAATTTAGACCACTCACAAGTCCTTATGAATTGAAAAGAAACAATGTTCCCGGTGTGATAATAAAATCATTTATAGTAAACCATTGTAAAGCAGGTTGTACTAGCGACCTTTAAAAAAACCAGGAAATAAATCCTTATGGCATGCGTTAAAACTGCGTCATGTCAATTTGGGTTGGGTTAAATTTATTCCGAAACAGTTTTTCTAAACTAAGATAAATAATCATTCAGTCAACTAACTAAATTATGCGGTACTTACTCCTCACACTCCTGACCAAACCATGTCCTATAACTATATTGGAATATCCAATGAATCCATACACCTGCACTTCTGAGGACCTAAAAACGCCACAGACGCCATAATTGCCGTACTCACTTACTAGGTCCAACTTATCTAACTATAATATGTTTACCTTTGCCATTGACTCGAAAAGAAAAAGAATTAAATTATACTTATAGTTATTTTTTGTAGTCAGTCATATTGCTTTGCACTACTCGTTCTGTATTTAAATTTGCCGCGTAATGTGGTACGTTGTAGGCCCAGCATTTATTACGTGTTATTTAGTGTTATTATCGTGTGTTTGTTGGTTTCACAGTACGTGATAAAATTTTAAATTATTTATTGTCTTTGTAATCATAGTTTTTAGTCAATTACCTCCAGAGTTGTGTAAGCAAATTAATCGTTTCAGTACTTATTACTCCCACTTATTAAATGGCAGTGTTGCTACAAAAGTTTATTTCCTCCAAATGGGGGATGAAAGGGAATTACTAGCGACTAACTTTGTCCATTACATACCTACATATACTACTATCCCGTTTGTGGTCCTTATTCCTGGTATATTATATATCATTGTAGTTGTAGATCAGTTGTCAAAAATTGAAGAGCAACGAAAATCACATACTTCTAAAAATATCTAATGAATTCGATGTTTAGAGTTCCATAGAAAACGTAGCTAATTATTATGTATCATCGACTCAAAAATACGAAGGCCTCCATAGGAAAGGTCAAACCCGAGTGTCAAAATAGCTTTCTACAACGGGTAATAGTGCAACTTCGTCCATCGGAGCATCCGGCTGCCACGTTTAAGCAAATAATTACCCTATCAGTTAACGCCTTGAAATTTGGAATAGTTGTAAAAATGCTTATCCACGTAAACAATCATATATTTTTAAGTTAGTAAAAATTTCAAAACCCCATAGGGCTTAGAATGAAAGGGTGTTATGTATTAATAGAACTGATATTCAGCTGCATCCGGTTAGATTGGAAGCCGACGCCAACATAGTTAGGAAAAGGCTAGGCAGAAGATGATGATGAAGTTTTTACTTATGATAAAAATGACTGTAAAATACTAGTCACAGTCCAGCCTGTGGTCCAGCTCCTTTTCTCCGAAGTTTACCAAGCAGAAAATCTTTAATAATTACACTTCAGAGAGGTTTAGGTAAATATTACACGAAAATCAAACAACACATTTCTTAGGAATCCTTTTCGAACAATTTTGATTGCCAAGAAATAATAATTTAATTTTGAAAATGATTCCCTTTCAAGGTACGCGATCGATATCTTTAAGGGTTTTGAAACATGGAGTTACGAAGGGAAAAACTTGAATCAATAGCAAGAAAATGACGGAATAAAACACCATAGTAGAGATAAAATCATGGAAATAGCGACTAAATTCTATACATCTTTATATTCAGATTATTCACCACCCACTGTCAGCACAGAATACAGTCTCCCAGATTCCATCCCCTCAATAAGCGGTTTTGAAGTGCATAGAGCACTTACAACTATGCGCTACAACAGAAGTCCTGGAGACAATTGAATCACTACCGAAGCTTTGAAAATTGGCTCTTACATATTGCTGCCCTACGTTACCAACCTATTTAACACAATATTAACATCTAGAAATGTATCTAAGTCAATGTGCCATTCTTACGTAGTCCTTCTGCACAAAAAAGGTGACAAAAGTGATATCAGCAATTACCGCTATATAAGTCTAAAATCTCATATTTTTATGACTTTTATTAAAGTGATAATCGTATAGACGGGAAACTGGATCAACATCAGCCACCAGAACAAGCCCGATTTCGCCTAAGTTTCTCAACAACCGATCAACCGTCAAACACTAAACCAGACCTAGAAATACACCAAATTCAATAAACCATTATATCTAGCCTTCATAGATTAAACGAAGGCCTTTGATAGTATTAAACATTCCGAAATATTCACATCCCTAGAACTCCAAGAACTTGCATTGGCCTCTTAAAAACCATTTACAACAATAGCATCGCAAACATAAAACTAAATTCTGCTGGACCTTCATTTCAAATTCAAAAAGGGGTTAAACAAGCAAGGTGATCCGCTCTCTCCCAGATTGTTTACGAACACACTTGAGGAGATATTTAAGTCACTGGCAGCCTCATGGAAGACCAAAGGCATTGACGGCGACAAGAAGAGTCTGACAAACCTCCGATTTGCCGACGATATCGTCCTTTTGGCCCCCACAGCTCTAGAACTCCAGACCATGCTCCAAGACCTGAGCACGGCTAGCTTCAGGGTGGGACTTACGATGAATCGGTCTAAAACCCAAGTAATGACCAGCAGCAATAGGCGTAGGGTCGAGGTAGATGGACAGGAAATAATTTATGTCGATGAGTATATCTACTTGGGCCAGTTAGTTTCTTTCGAAAACAGGCAGGAGAGGGAAATTTCACGGTGAGATTTTTACAGAATCGATCGGCTGGTCGCTCAAGAGATGGCGAGACGATCTGGACGCGTACCGCGAGGGCTGGTTCGATATGGCGCGGGAAAAGAGTTCCTGGAAGGATTTGGGGCAGGCCTTTGCCCAGCAGTGGGACAGTATAGGCTAATTAAAAAAAATATATTTAAATTTCATCACATCATCATCAATCACAGCCCGATTTTTTCCACTGCTGGGTAAAGTTTTCTTTTATTTATCCTCATGACACACATAATTTTAAAACTTTTAAGTGTGGAATAATCCATAATATTTTTATATTGTTTAGGCTTGTTAATATTCTACCTACTAATTAATGTTATCCGTCACGCACACTTTGTGTGAAACCCCGATAATCACAATCGCATGTAATATCATGTTAACATCCATAACCCCGATAATCACAATCGCATTTAACATTATGTTAACATCCATGAACGTTGTTTACGCTGCACAATCATCTTTGAAATATTGTACAAATGTAAGGGGGAGTATATTCCTAGTATGGCAACATTCGTAGCTATTCAACGGACATAGCCGACAAATTCCGAACGTGTGATTAGGTCACGTGGTACTCTTGGAGTCTTCGTCGTGGCGTAGCTTGTTCAGCTGCTCGTCGAAGCGGCTGTCGGACGGTCGCCTCTCAGCGAGCCTGCATACGATGTAGCGGCCATTTTTGTTCTAAGTTCATAATAGCGTGCGCATATTTTAATGTATTTCGAAGGACATTTAGGCAATTTTCACGATGACTATTATAGTTTTCCTAATAGATACTTCAGCCTCTATGAACCAAAGAGCTTATTTGGGCGGACGCCCAACGTTGCTCGATGTAGCCAAGGGCGCTGTGGAAACGTTCGTAAAGGTACGTGCAGTGTCATCGACTCGTCAACCGCCTCGTTTTTGTGATCGATTTGTTTATCGCGTGTAAGTGTGTTGGACTGATTTATTTTATTTCATAGGTTCGTCAACGTTCCCCCGAAAGCAGAGGCGACAGATATATGCTTCTAACTTTCGAAGAACCACCCGCGAACATCAAGGTTAGTATATCAGAACTCGTTGGTGAAGATTTGTGGATTGTGCATAGGTGTGAGTGTTTATGCCGGTCGGATAGTGTCTAAATGTCAAGCACCGTAATCTGCAATCCAGAACATTACATATCTTGAAAGTGCGAAATTTACTGAAATAGACAGCACGACGTAAACAGGACGAATCGCCGCCGTTGCTGCCTCCGCGATAGCGCTCGCTACTGCGCGCTCGTCGCACACTCTCATTGGCCGAGCGCGCACAAAACGAAATGGCGAATCGGGGGGAAATTCAAACTGAATCATACAACACAATCAATTAATTTCCTATAAGTCTGAAATTGTATTGTTCTGAAATAATCATGTATTGAATGATAATATGCATTGCTACACCATATGATTATTTTAGGTTTACAAGTGCAGCTTGTAGCTAAACATAAATGGTGTCCCTGGCCACTGCAACCGTTATCTACTATGACATATTTCCTGAAGTACTTGTACAAATAATGGGTTCTTACTCTAATTGTTAATTTTCAGGCTGGTTGGAAAGAGAATCTTGCAACATTTATAAATGAATTAAAGAATTTGCAATGTCTGGGCTTGACAACAATGGGTGCAGCCTTGAAACATGCCTTTGATGTTCTAAACATAAATCGCATGCAGACTGGTATTGACACATATGGCCAAGGAAGATGTCCATTCTATCTTGAACCTTCTGTTATTGTTGTCATTACTGATGGAGGGAAACTTTCAAGCAATGCTGGCATTCAGGAAGAGGTGAGTCGCTACACATTTTTTATCACTTTATTATTCAGACGTAAAAATGCACATAGTAGTGATACTAGCTATGTAAGAACAGTTTTTTTGAATGTTGTATCTTTGTGTACTTTCATTATTTTTAAAGCTTCTTGAAAATTTTTTGAACCATTTACAATATCCCACACATTTTTGTTATTACATTCAAACTAAACTTTGATAAAAAAAAAAAAAAAAAAAAAAATAATATCCTTGAACATTTGGAAAACTTAATTTGTGATTTGTTTATCTATAAATGAAGTTTTGATATTTCATGTTTGCTTGGGGGTAGCCTTAGCAAGGGTTCAGTAGTGGACTATAATACATTATTGTACAAAATTGTGTAGTGATTCTTATCATTGTTTGCCTAGTCTTTTTCCCAAATATGTTGATGTTGATTCGCAGTCTATTTAATTTCTAAAATTTATATTTGAAACTAGCTGTCCCGACAGATGTCTTGTCCAAACAATAGCTCATTATAAAGTCCCATTATAATGGACTTCCAGTTTTTTGTTTTCAATTTATTGGGAAACTTCCAAAGACCTTATTTGGAATATTACAAACATTTTAAAATGAAAAATTGCCAAAACGGTCCAGCCGTTGTCAAGTGATGCGCTTACCAAGAAACTGCATTTCATTTTTATTTTGTATTGATAATAATCTGATTTAAAAAACTATAACACAGTATCTCATCAGTCATGAACTATAAGAAAGTGTAGAGTAGACTTGCTCATTATTAGGCTGTATGAGTATGTTAACGGATGAAAAATAAAAACCTGTCTGAACATTATGTATTTAATCATAGCCTTCTTTGTAACGTGAATTGGTATTTTAATGTCAACTGTAGCAGTGAATTCTTGTACTGTGTATGTATACCTCTAATATCAAAACTAATGTAGGTACTTTTCAAATAATCTTAGGTATGTAAGTTAATGTTTTAAAACAGTCATTGCACTAATTATTTATGATTCTTATGTATACTTATGCTTAATGAACTCATTAAAAATGCTTAATTTTAAAACTAATTTGCAGCATTTGCCTCCTTTTGCTTTAGTTGCAATAATAAAATTATATAGAATGAAAAAAAATTAAATGGTTGTACAGTATATTGTAATCTTTTTAACTGACTTGAAAAAAAAAAGGAGGAGGATCTGTAATAAATAGTCAGACTTGATTATTATTTTTTTTTCATTTAGTAGAGAAAGTCTGTGGGGTGGTCCCAAAGTTGCTGATGTATGTTTTCAGTTACTTTCAGTAATAACTTAATAAGTTTTAAATCCAGTTTGTAAAAAGTGAAAAATAATTCTAGTTTCAAAAGACTGTGGCAATTTGGCAATATAGGTACAAAAAACAAGCAATCATAATAATCCTATAATGTTCCCACTGCCGAGACGCAGGCCTTCTCTCGGTGAGAGGGACTGGGCTGTAATCCACCACATGGGGCCAGTGCGGGTTGGTGAAATAAACAGTATACCACACTTATAAATTATCTAATTAGTTAAATCCGTGGTTCCACTCTCGTCAAATGTCTCATTTTTCAGGATAAAAATTCCTATTGATTTCCTCCATAAAAAGTTTGATATTAAAATAATTGTTTTAATATCTAATAGTATTGACTCTATTGCAGTCCACCTTATTAGTTTTGCTGTAACCTACTTATTGACATCATGAATATTTGCGACTAGCTGCACCCCCCTGTTTTAACCCACATAAGTCTCGATCCCGTGGGAATATCGGGGTAATAAGTACATCCTATGTCATGATCTACCCATGTGCCAAATTTTATCCAAATTCGTTCAGCCGTTTTAGCGTGAAAGCGTAACAAACTAACATACAAAAAAAAAAAATCAAATGTTTTATCTTTATAATATTAATTTAAACTGTGTGCCGCCTGCGGATTCGCCCCCGTGGTATGTCGATAAAGTAGCGTATATCCTTCCCCAGGGTTCAAAGTATCTCTATACTAAATTTCATTAAAATCGGTTCAGCTGTTTCGGAGATAGCTGGAACAAAGAGCCGACAGACAGACAAAAATAAAAATAAATGTTGTTTTGTTATAAGTAGTGTATATACTTTCAAATGGATTTAGTAAAAAACAACCGACTTCCAAAAACGACACTACAAGGTGAAAAACTTTAATTTCGGAAGTCGGTGTCGTTGGGTTCGCATTTTCGTTGTTTGCCACCGATTTCCGAAATTAAAGTTATTTTTCACTTTATAGTGTCGTTATTGGAAGTCGGTTGTTTTTTGCAAAAAAGTTTTTATTTTTCACTTTTAAGTTGTAATTTTTACCAGTAATTTTGATTTAAAAACCAAACTACTGAACCGTTTTTGATGAAATTTCTATGGGACCATTTGGGAAGTATACCCTTTCCAACAAAAAAAGAATTTTTCAAATCGGTTGGCAAGCGAGTTATGCGCGAACAAAAAAAAAAAAATACAAACATCCGAATTGAGAACCTCCTCCTTTTTTAGAAATCGGTTAAAAATGCTGTTATGTTGATTTTAGAAACAGACACTTCAATTTTATTTATTGTAAGTATAGAAGATAAATGATGTACATCAATTTTGGCTAAGCTCTGGGCCACACCAGCCTTTGTTACGATTTTATAGAATAGAATACTCTTTATTATGTACACCATACGAATTACAGATATAAATGTAGAAATTTTACATAGGGTGACACAATGAGCGGTCTTATCGCTAAGAGCGATCTTTTTTTATTTAGATGTTAAGATTGTACCTATTGATAATCGCGTGGTGTTGACTTTCGGAATTCGGTTGCTGCTTTGCAGTCTGGCTTTCATGACTGCATAGATGCTGCATCATGCCTTTTTCTACCACTCTTTGTTCTAAATAAGGTAACAGAACCATTTCTTGCGATCACTCTTTTAGGGTAGGATTGGGTTCGTGGCCAGTGGTAGGTAGTCTGCTACATATTCGTCGTTCGATTCGTGATTAAAATTTTCGTGTTTAAGTTTCCGTACCCATAGGGTGCCAACGGGACCCTACTACTAAGCTTCTGCTGCCTGCCCGTCTGTCTGTAAGCCGCTGTATCTCATGGCTGAATAAGTAGACAGTTGAAATTTTCACAGAGTGTGTATCTCTATTGCCGCTATAACAACAAATAACAAAAGAAACGATTTTTTCGGCGTTTTTTGCCTTGTGGTGTGGAACCGTATCGTGTGCGACTCGCACTTGGCCGCTTTTTCATAAACTTTGCTACTTGGGTACGTTCATGCATAACTCCAACTCGCATCGCATCTTAAGTTTGCAGGTCGCGCAGGCGCATGCTTTATTCAAATTTCACCAATAATTGTTTCATTAGAATACTGTGTCAATAGAATACCTAGTAGATTTTTGGAGAAATATGAATGGTTTGGGAATAAGGAAGTTATTCAAACTCTAGTTATTTTATGACTTTCATTGACATTAATTCATTTTATATTCAAATACCTAAAAATGTTTTTCATTATAATTTAAGGTACTTATATTTTTAATAAATAAAGGAGATAAATGTTGAGAAAATTTTTAAATTCAAATATTTGAAAATGTAATTAATGTAATTTCAGCTGCATCCGGTTAGACTGGAAGCCGACCCCAACAAAGGGAAAAGGCTAGGCAGATGATGATGATGATTTGAAAATGTAACTTATGTGTTTTATGTAGGATCGATATAAACAATGACTATAAGGGTAGTAGTAACTATTTCAGACATACCTATATCCATTACAGACAGGTAAATCCATATTTATGTTAGTTGAGTAGGTACCTACCTAACTATGAAAAACACAATAAAAAACAAACTAAATCGAGCTGTGACGTGACTTATTACAAGTTTCTAGATTTAGAGATAGCATTTGATGACTCAACAGACCGATGAGCTATAAGTAGGTACAGACGCCAGCAGGTCAAGCTACCCGAAGCTTTAGCAATAAAGTTGAAACCTATTAAAGAAATTTGACAGATTGTAGTAGCTTGATGTGCTGGCGTCTGTACAACAACAGCCGCTGAAACGAACCCTCCTTTATGCTTTCTTTGAAAACTACTTAGGAAGGTAAGGTCCGTACCTATTACCTATACAGATTTTATTTGTCTAAAGGCAGATTTTTCCATTGCCAGATATGTTTTATTCGAGGAATAAAATTGACGTTTGACAGTTTTTGTGTGAAATAACTGTCAAAATTTCAAAATTTCCTCGAATAAAGTTATCAAATGATTGAAAAAATAGCCCTTAGTCATAGCAGAAGACACCATTCACACCCACCACTCAAAGAGACACACACATGGTGAGTGGTGGAAGGTTAAGATGATCCTCACAAGATCTATCCAGGATTATTTCAGGACTTTAAAAGAGCATTTAAAAAGTTGTTTTTTGTTTTTCTTCTCAGTTTTCGTTTTTGACGTTTCGGTACGCACGGCACGGCTACACATCAAGGTATACATTTCAGTTTTAACTGAGCCCGCATTGTATTGCCTTTTCGTACAGTGAGAAGTCAGCTTATAGGTACCGGAAATGTATAGCTTGATAAATGTCGTCGTGAGTACAACCCCACTTACAGATTTTACCACTTATTAACAACAACTATGCTTCTTCCAGTTCAATCTGCCGATGAACTGCCCAATACCTGGTTCTGAGTTGACCCGTGAGCCGTTCCGATGGGACCAAAGACTATTTTCGTTGGTGCTGAGGCTTGCAGGAACGCCTGCAGTAGAGAGGGACACTGGCCTAGTCCCATCCGATTCTTCGCCTATCGACGCAATGTGTGAAGTCACTGGCGGTAAGTTATCGTTATAAAACCAACTAACCTTTGTAGGTGTAGAGGGAAATAAGGTTGCCAACTTTTTTATATCAACTTTAGTATTTCGAAGTATTTTTGAAGCCGCATTGCATTGAAAAAAATAGGACATGGTGAAAAATAGCAATGTTTTTTGCGTCTTTATTAACAGGTTTTTATTATTTTAATCTGGCTTAATATTATTACACTCAAAATTAAAGTTATTTTATGAGATTAATACTGACACTATTGCGCATATTTGGGCATTATGTATTGAAATGAAAATATAGTAGTTTCGCCTAGTATACTTTTTTAGTAATATGTTATTTAGGGCTCTAATATGTCTACTTTCATCTATATCTTTATCTAAAAAGAACCCATTCAAGACTATTTCGTAAACAAACAACTTTAAAGATAATCTTTCCTATGTAAATATTGGGAGAGCTTTAAAGTATTCGAGTACATTCTTTTACAGATAATACTAAACTAAAAATATAAAGAGTCTTTAAACGGATGTAGAAATTTCATATTAACAGGGGATAGTAAGCCCTTTAGAAAACCAGTCTGACTAGTTTTTGTGCTGTTCATTTGGAGTCAAGGTAGATGTAGGTATTCAGATATAAGTACCTATAAATATTATTTTATGCTGCACAGCTAACAGCTGACTTATTCAACGGACTGAGAAATTAATATAAGTAGGCCATATAGTTTTTTTAACCGACTTCAAAAAAGAGGTGGTTCTCATTTTTTGTAATGTAGTGCATTAAAACAATTGGGAACATACTATGTTCCGCGATAATTCTTCACCATAACCGATATCAGTGATTCAAAAGAAAAATAATCATTGAAAACCTTGGGGTGGTTCCATGACCTTGTTCTAATGAGTTAGTTTCAATAAGTCTTTGATCTACTTCGTCTATGTTGATGATGTTAATAAAACCTCTACATGCTATGTAAAATAGCAAGAATTTGCATTGGAATCTACAACAACAAATTTTAAAAAAAGTAAAAAAAAAAAAATCAAAATAGGTAGGTACTTCCAAAAAGAACACTAGAAAGTGCAAAATAACTTTAGTTTTCGGAAATCGGTGACTAAAAAAATAATTTATAAAAAAAAAGAACCAAAGCCATCAACCAACGTTTGTGTTTTTTTGGGAAGCCGCTATTTTAATTTGCCGTATAAAAAAAATACGTCACAATAAACGTTGAGTACTTCGCGCTATGGAATTAATTTTACCTACAAAAGTAGATTTGTATGATTTTCCTGAAATTTTAATTTGAATGATTATATCTCAGTAACATTTACCATGTGGTAACACGTGTCCCGTTTCCCGGTTTTGAGATGCATGTGGAGTGAAGTTTTTATTATTTTGGGATAAACAGTAGTCCAGATTGGCATCCTGACTGGACTAGAAATACTTATCGTCGAAATCTAACGCACCCATAAAATCTGACTGCCACAAATACTCATTGGCACCCTAATTGCATAACACATTAACAATCTCAATCTGCACCCTAATTGCGTAATCGGAATCTGAATCATTTTGAAGCAAATTGCAAATTTTTTAATTAATAAAATTTTTCGAACTTATGAAGCAATCTTCAAAGTTCGAAAAATTTGTCTGCTCAACACGTAAATAACGCAATAATTGTTGTTGAACTGTCAAAATGAAATCGATTCCGATCGTGTGTTACGCAATTAGGGTGCAGAATCATTTTGAAAGATATTGCTAATCCATAGCTTCATATGTCCGAAAAATGTGTCTGCTAAGCAACGTAAATAACGCAATGAATGTTGTTAAACTGTCAAAACGAAACCCATTGCTTCTGATAGTATGTTACGCAGTTACCCCGCGGGCCTTTTAAACTTTGTTTTGTAAGCCAGTGTTTTTCTCAGTGTCTCATGATTTATTTTAATAAAATCTTGACACTTCAAATTTAATGTAAACCAACTTTCCAGACCATTTTTGTAACTTGTTCTACGGCAACCTACTACCCACTTTACCCTCTCTACCCACTCAAAAGAACTCTTCCAAGAGTTCATTCATTTCTCTGTCGAGTGACTTAATGTAATGTCTGTCAGACATCTCTTACACCTACACAATATTTCGGCCCTCAACATTAATAAATAATACCATATAATTTATAGTTTAAAAACGGCGAAGGAAAACATCGTGAGGAAATATGCCAAAGAACCAAAAACTCGGTGACACATGACATCCATTAACCCGTATTAGGTCCGTTTGGTGGATTACGACACTGCCTCTCACAGAGATGAAGCCTGAGTCCCAGCAATGGGGAACATTACAGACTGATTATTTAAATACATAAACATGCATTAACGCCATTTTCCCATGGGGGTAGGCAGAAATCACAGAATATCACCTGCTGCTACTATTGTTACATACACCTTATGATCTTTTGATTTAAACAATCTTTTTCAATATTTTCCGTACAACTTTCAGGTCGTTCATACTGCATCACCTCTCACCGCATGTTGATGCAGTGCATCGATAGTTTGGTTCAGAAAGTGCAGAGTGGTGTGGTGATCAACTTTGAGAAGATTGGCCCCGATCCACCACCTATAGAGGGGGTTAACAGTAGGGAAGGCGAAACGGATGATGCCAACCATGAGCCGGATAAAGAATTGGATGGCGATGGGGAGAGGAATGGCGTAAGTTGTTTTTTTTTTTTTTAATATTGTTCCTAGGGGTACTTGTTGGGATCTCAAAAATGTCGCTCAATATTAGCTTATTATCGTGGTAACAACATTAGCAGGTTGGTAGCGTGGCTGACTGTCCAGGAAGTTGGATGGGTGTGGCTCCTCTATACAGGTTATTTTAAATTGATTGTATCGATATCTAAACATGATAAAACAGGAAGTAAATTCATTTCATCGACTGCCGATATTTTAGGTAGGTAGTCATTTAAAATATCAATTTAAAAAATCTGTCCTTATTCTGTAAACTTCACAGACGTGATTGTTATCGATATCTATACACGATGAAACATAAGAAAACAGTTTTACTCAACTCATAATTCAAGTAACAACACTAACAACGGTCGTTGAACTCCCAAAAAACACATTAAATCTTTATTTTATCCTATACCTATCGTGTCTGCGGAGTTTAGCTAGCCAATTTAAAATAACCCCGTATTGTTCCCTATCTGTCCTAAAAAGTATCTTATTTGTTATTTCTAGAGTTTATGTTCTCTACTACGTGATTGTATATCTATATCATTCAGATCTGAGTTGATCTCATAATATACAAAGTGTTAATTACTTTCGTTTTATACTAACAATTTATTATCATGGAGAACTTTAATCCATTTGTTGCGCTTTCTCATACTATAAACATAAAAGTCCGCGGCTGCACCTCTTGTATTTTTTCCTAAGATTGATGTTACTTCTTGCGGGAATAACGAGTTCTTCACTTTAGTTACGAAACATAAAAGACCGGCCAAGTGCGTGTCGGACCACGCACAATTAGGGTTCAACGGCGCCGATTCCCATGTTACAAACTAAACTAAATTTAAGTTCAGTGCATCTTTTTCTGTCTATTTCATTAAGAAAAGGGACAGAAGATAAATATTTGTTAAATAGGAAGAAAAAGATGCACTGAACTTAAATTTAGTTTAGTTTGTTAACAAGGGAATCGGTGTCAGTACCTAATGGATGGGGATGGATATTTAGTAGAATATTTATGTTTGTACTTCATAGTATCTCTCGACAGAAACTATAAACAATTTAATATTATTTCTGCGGTTGTACCAAAAATATCCCATATATCAAAAACCATTTACATAAATAGCAAAATCACGTTGAAACATCATAATGAGGTTCTTTTTTCACCACTCGACGGTTACACGTGTGCCCCAGTCCACTCCTAATTAGTTTTTTCGTAATTTCACTACATTTTGCCATTTGGTTACGCAACCCTAAAACTTAACATGCTAATTGGACTTCGGAATTATAATATCAAGGGAGAAAAGTAGAAATGGAGTAGGCTACCTAAAATTTAAATTAATACCAAGTCAGCTTAAGGAATCACTATAGGCCAGCTCATAAAAATACCATCAGAATCCTTAATATTCTCAAATAGGTAACTGAAGAAACAATTAACAATAGATTTAATAAAATTCCTCACATTTACGTTATCTAGTATGCGTATGAGACTTCTTAGTCACGCCTACGGTACTATGTGTAATGATAAGCAAGTGCTTTGTGACGTAAATGTTCGGTGCAAAGCCCTACACACCTTCTAATCTATTAACGTGATACATATTGTTATGATTTCGAAATTTCCCCATTAAGTAAAAGTATAGATTGGTAATTAGTGACCGATTCTTAAACACATGATTGTACTCATCATAATAAATAACTTTTCCAAATAAACATTTTTTTTAATTTACGAAGCGCATGACCCCAGTCGCCCCAATAGAACTGCGCGAGCGTTCCATACGGTTGTTAAATGAATGAAAAAGAATAATCCATGGTAAAAGTGAAATCGTTTTGTTGTGTAAAAAGAGCTAAGTAACTAAATTAAATTAATTACAGCTGATGGTGTATTATTCTTGTTAGGTACTCAATACTCTATTCACTGGGATCATGCGCTTGGTAAATTAAAAACGAACGTTTCTTTGGGAAAGCTGGTTGTTATGGTGATTACAACCATCTTTGTGTTTATTTATTTATTTAAGTAACGGTTAGTTTAAGTATCGGTTACTAATTACAGTAATTACCTGTCACCCTATACAAGTATACTAGCTGCGCCCCGCGGTTTCACCCGCGTAAGTTTCGATCCCGTGGGAATATCGGGATGAAAAGTATCCTATGTGTTAATCCTGGTTATAAACTATCTGTGTGCCAAATTTCATCAAAATTGGTCCAGCCGTTTGAACGTGAAGAAGTAACAAACATACAAACATCACACACTCACTCACTCACTCACAAACTTTCGCCTTTAAAATTAGTGCTTACCCCGAATATAATTTGGAATACTTTCGATAACGTAGGTAATTATATGCACTAATTACTACGTGTACCCAAGTAACTCCTTTTTCTGGCTGAATTTATCGCAAGGAGTCGAGACCAAATTTTTATCATTTTAAGTACTAATATTTTCGAAAAAAAACATGCAATAGTATATCTTTTGGATCAACCAATCATTATCAACCAAAATCAAAATTATTCGAGAATTTTGAAATAATTTTTATCAGGATAAAAATAATTTCAAAATTCTCGAATAATTTCTGCTGTCAATATTCATTAATCGGGCTGATAATTAGTTAACCTACTTTACTGGTACCTACTCAATTGTACAGTTAACATAAAAAAACCGGTCAAGTGCGAGTCGGACTCGCGCACCGAGGGTTCCGTACAAATTTGTAGGTTGTGTACCTAACTAAAAATTTACGGTTTTGCAATTTTTACTTTATCTGTGCTATAAGACGTTGCTTCGTTTTCCTTTATCTGTGCTAAAAGACGTTGCTTCGTACCAAATTTCAAGATTCTGAGATCACGGGAAGTACCCTGTAGGTTTTGATTCCCTTGCGAGTGTCGAAAATTTGCGGAAATTTGCGGCATAAACGGCTGTATCTTTTGATTGCGTTGGCTTAGAAGTTTGATTTTTTCACAGCTCCAAGGGTCATTAGACCTGAGTATTTGATATAAATTCCAGCTTAATAACTCCACGCGTTCCTGCGAAAAAGGGTCTTGACAGACAGACGGACGGACAACAAAGTGATCAAAGGGTTCCGTTTTTTCCTTTCGAGGTACGGAACCCTAAAAAAAATGAATTACTCGATGGCATAATATGTCCCTTCTTGGGACTACTTTCGACAGATGGCGATGAAGTATTCAGTCGATAAACTTCGTATTAATTATTGAACAAACAGATACATTTTAATAAAAAGTAAAGGATCTCTGCGAACATGTGAAATTAAAACATTCAATATGTTGAATGTTTTAATTTCATATGTTCGCAGAGAATTAAAAAATTGAAACCGCACCCTAATTGCGTAACATACTATCAATCACAGTCTGAATCATTTTGAATGATACTGGTAATCCATTGCGTCATATGTTCGAAAAAATTGTCTGCGCAACAACGTAAATAACGCAATGAATGTTGTTGAACGATCAAAATGAAAGGCATTGCTACTGTTAAGTATGTTACGCAATTTTCCCGCAGGTGTTCTTAAAATAAAATATGTATTACAGAGGTTTGTCCTTTTTAAAACGTTTCCTTTATAAGTTGAAACCTTTCAAAAGGACAAACCACGGCAGCAGTCTAGAACTTTTTAAACATTTCATATTTCATAACAAAACAGCGGAGAGTGACGTCATTGTCCATTTAAACTCGGAACTTCACAAAGGTTGAATCCTTCCAAAGTCGGGGCCGGGCTATAGATAGAACTAGGACAAAGAAAGAGGTGTACGCAATCGTTATTATGAGACGTAATTAATTAACTTCGGACTTATTTATTTGTTACTTCTTTTAATAGTCATTCTTGGAACCGAGAACAGTCGTCATTCCCTTGAAAATTAGCAGTTTTATCTATATGATTTTATTTGTACGTGTCCCATACAGAAAATACAAACAGTAAAAAAGAAGCATTTAAAACTAACAAAATTAACATTCAAATCTACCAAAAAACAAAAAACATATGCGAGGCTAAAAAGAATACCATCTCAGCATAATGCTGCGATATTTAAAAAATAAATGTCGGTGGTATAGCCACTTGTGTCTATCTTTTAGACTTTTCGCTTACCGACCACACATTATACGATTTCATACGTTAAAGAGTAGTTGGTTTGCTAGAAAGGGCTCCATATTGCGCAAGCATAGGCAGAAATGATTAGACCATTTTGGTATCACGGAGTCATACCTACATATCCCTAAATATCCTACTGCATTGTATTGTTCTACTACAGGGAAAAGGGCTTACTTCTTTCCACACTGTCTGATAAAATGTGTCAGGCCTTTCAATGGGAGTCAGCTCGTCCCGCCATTTTCTTCTCGCCATTAACTCATCCAATATTCAATGGGACCCAGTAAAACCATCCTACATCATTATATAATCATTCTACTTCACGGATTTGGATGAAATTTGGCATACGGGTAGACCATGACCTGGATTTTTCTACTATCCCGGTATTATGTTTCCGGAGGATAATTTCTGACTTTTACGCGGGCAAAGCCGCTGTGCTGGCAAAAGCTAGAACACACATACATAAACTCACTATTTTTTACCATGTGGGTAACAGAAACTGCAGAACTACAGAAAATATTCCTTAAAAGCTAGGACTTAATACGATTCTTCTTTTACAGCGTTGGAACAGCGGCCAGTATCAGACCCAAAGCGGTCCAAGCGCTCCGCAAGCTTGGCACTCCTGCCGTCGCCTGATCTACGTACCGCGGACGGTCGCGCAGAAAGGCTTCGCCGTCGGCTTCTGGCCTATACCGGAGTCCTTCCGATCGGACCCTAACGCGCAAACATTGGTATGTATTTTTGAAACCCTAATAACATAAAAAAAGACTGTTTGAATATTTTCTTTTTCCTCCTATTTTGCTGTGCTCGACAGGGTAATAAGCTCATTAAATTTTAAGTTACCACCTAAGTACACATTGTGGAATGCAATATAATTGAGCATTGAATTATATTATAGCTGTTGTTTAGTTCACACAAGCAACAACATCTGATTTTACAATATAATAGCCTGTTAGAAACCATAGTATAATGTCACTTTAAAGATCTAGGTGTCCAAAGTTGAGGCTAAAATTATCTCAAGTTAAGATTTTGCTTGCGCCTTGCGTTAACTTTGCTGTATTAAATTCGATGTACTCGAAATGGGAACCATGCATCCATAATCTTTATAATCTAATCGGGCGTAGGATGGACGATCATGATAACGTTTAAAATTAAACATCATCATAATTTTCCTGTCCTTATCTCAATTTATTTGGGGCCGGTACAATGTCTTTTCTTCCATACTTCTCTATTAGTCGCCATCTCGGTAGTAAACCCTTTTCTAACCATATCATCATTCACACAGTCCATCCATCCGCTAAAACTCCATACCATTAAAATGAAACATTTCCGAGAAAATTAACTTGTAATTACAAACTCCTTACTACTGGCGGTGAATATTTAATGGCGTCATTTGGTCGCAGTTCCCATGACCAATGACCAACAGGTCGATTTTTTTATTAAACAACAAAACTAACATCACAAATTCACGATGTTCGGACTTTGTAGTAAATTGTGTTCGGGTCACATTCGGTCTTCACGAAGCTCGAAAATGATTGCATGTATTGTTTGTTTGCAAAGTTCAACTTTTATGTTCGGTAAACATGAAAGCACAAAGTAGAAAATATATGTACTTGTACAGTGAGGTTGTCTTTAACGCCTTTCGGGGGGGGGGGGGGGGGGGGGCACATAACCTTGGCATGCATTTGGTTGAGTATAGTGTTTGTAGTCAATATTGCACTAAGTCTTCATAATGGACCTTGTCGGGTGTTTATGCCCAGTTGATGGCATTAGGCTCGCCCCCTGTTACAATGGACTTAGCTGCCGAGATGTGGCGCGATGTTATGTATGTCTTTACCATCCAACCAATTCGCGGTCATGCGACCATGTAGTTAATTCATTAATATAGGTACTATTAATGACGATTCACAAGTTATTATGGTTTGTCTACCATTACCTTTGTCACAGGTTGATAGTTGACCGAGTGTGATGTTACGTAAACGGTATATAAAACGAGTCGTATGCCCGATGGCACACGACTCGTTTGACTCGTCGACTCGTGGTGGGAAAAATGGGAAGAATTTTCAAAAATCCTGCCCTAGTGCTCACTTGCATTATTTAAGGAACTCTTGTGCAAAATGTCATGCTTCTAGACCCAGCGGTTTAGGCTGTGCGTTGTCTGTCAGTGAATTCAAGATTTTTATTATAAGTTGATGTGCTGTCATTAAAATTAAATTTAGTAAACCTTTTTGTAATTTCAAGCCACCTCGCTCTGCACACCCAGTGGTGAAGTTCACATGTTCGAGTCAGGAACCAATGGTGATTGACAACCTGCCTTTTGACAAGT
Organism: Apamea anceps; assembly: GCA_951799955.1. Lineage (NCBI taxonomy): Eukaryota > Metazoa > Arthropoda > Insecta > Lepidoptera > Noctuidae > Apamea > Apamea anceps. Next base: position 10,208,446 of record OX637501.1, read on the forward strand.
ATGAGTTGGAGCCCAGTCCGCTGACGCAGTTCATATTGGCCAGGAAACAGCCTACTATCTGCTGGCAGGTAAGAAAAGTCCTCGTCAAAACTTAACGATAGGCATATTATTATATTTATTTATTCACTAGTACATATACATTTTACACTTTTAAGTTGGTACCAATATAAATTCATTAGAGTTTTACCGGGTACCAAACCAATTTAATAATAAAAATGACTACCCTTTTCTGAAGTATTTGTAAGCGTATGTGATGCTTAGTATTGTATAATTGCATAGCACACGTGTGAGCACTATGTACTTTCTACAAAGCTACCATTTACTGGGTACGTCTTTCATTGACTTGAATGTGCCCTGGCAGCTGTGAGTATGTCATGCTCACTCTAATGTCTCGCTGGTGGTGGCGTGTGTGTTGGATCATTTAGTTCCCTCCAAAATGGTTGAGCTGAATGGTGCTGATCCATACGTCATGTTCGTGAACGGGCGCCGTCAGTAGGGACTGGTCATCTCTTAACTGCCACGGCTTATTTTAATTTCTGAATTGTTTTTATGTTTTCTATAACGGATGCTTTTAACGTGCACGTATTTCTACATCGTTCTCACATGGTTAATTTCAACACGAATGATGTAGGCAAATATTTTGTAACAATTTTATGATTTAAAAGAGTGTCCATGGAGTTTCTTGCCCGTTCTTCTCCATAGGTACCTACGCTTTCGAATGGGCAACTAGCTTCATCTTTCTGACTGACCGACCCTTTGACAATTCAAAAGTGCCTGTAATTGGTTTAGTTGAATTAAATGATTTGAGTTTGAGTTTGGTACTGAACGAATACAAGAATCGTACATACCTAATTACCTATCTTCAATTTAAAGGGAGGAATTTAATTAAAACAAACAAAATAATAAAAATCTCATAGTATTATTGGCAGCTCTAGACAGAGAGAAGTGAAAAGAGAGTAGGGAGGTATTTGCCCAGCAGTGGGACATTAAAGGCAAGTAATAATAATAAAAAAGTATTATTATAGCATTTACAAATGACAAGTTTTAAAGAAGCGTAGTGACAACAACCTCTATAGGTACGTATAGAAGCAATTTTTTAAAACAAAGACTAACTAAAGATATTAACAATTGAGTCCAATTTGAATTAATTTAGTAAGTAGGTTACCTTGTGTAATGTAAACAAACTATCAAATTGCACTCCACTAACTTGATAATGTAAGCAATTACTTCTAATAAGTGTTTCATAATTCATCCAAGATAGCCCATGTATATATCTGCATATTTTAGCATTAGTTTGTTTTTGCATGGCTAATATCGGGCGCCCTACGAATGAGTCCTCTCGACGTCATAGAGGTTTACTTAGGGGACGTGAGCGTCAAAATGAAGGCACCAAATCTCCAATCTCTGTCATACATATATAAAAATATAATACCATTAATCTACTATTTGCTACCTTTGCTGTAATTTTAGCTACCTCATCATATACATAATATTTTAACAAAATGCTTGGTCCCTCCATCATGATATCAAGATGGAGGGACCAAACTGATAGACTACTCCCAGGAATGTTCTACCTAGTTAGTGTTATAATACCTTAATTCTACCTTAATATTATTGTTTTTGGCTGTCCGAAACATATATCGTTTTAAAGATATCGATTATATAAGTTGGTCCCTCCAAATTGACGATTCACGTGTTTAGTGCAACAGGTAAATGGGCGGTTTATTTGCGATCTTCGATGGATAAATATTTAATACCTATTTAATACCTTCTAATCGTGCAAAATTTCTTACGTTAAAGTTTATTTTAACTAGCCAAAAAAAAAAAAAAAAATTAAAGAAATAAGTTGGGACAACGTGCAAACTTTAATCGTAGTAGCATTAATAAAGACGTTTTTTTTTAAAATAAGAATAGCACAAAAATATCTAGCTAATATAAAATGTGACTTTAATTTTTAATGATTACTATAATTTATTGGTTCATTTTATTAAATTCTCGTAATACTCAATGTAGGAAAACAGAGAAAAATATTGAAGGTAGTTCTAAAACATAGTCGATTTATTGCATTGTAGTGAAGCTGTTTGCGATAACTGCGTCCTGGCTGGCAACTGAGTGCATTTACAGTGATTTAAATATCATTTTTCCGTAGTTGTTATAACAATCCATCTTGATATCATGATGGAGGGACCAAGCATTTTGTTAAAATATTATGTATATGATGAGGTAGCTAAAATTACAGCAAAGGTAGCAAATAGTAGATTAATGGTATTATATTTTTATATATGTATGACAGAGATTGGAGATTTGGTCCCTTCATTTTGACGCTCACTAGGGGACAGTAGATACTTTTCAGTATATTGTGGACATGTTTATTTACTACATAATGATTCTGATTCAATGTTTTAATAATAACGTTCAATGTCCAACTTAGGGTCATTTATTGTGGGCGTGGTTGCAATCTATTAGCTCACCGTGTCTTTTATAGGCACGTAGCACGTACAGTCAACTGCAAAGGTGGTTGAATATTGTGTATTTTGACTGAATAGAATACCCTATGTACACTTAAAACTTCTATATTTTGGTCTGTAATTTATATGGGGTAATATAAATTACAGACCAAAATATAGAAGTTTTACAAAGGGTGACACAATGGGCAGTCTTATCGCTAAGAGCGATCTTTTAAAGACAACCTTTGGATGGATTAAAAAGGGGAAGGAGATTCAAATAATGTAGGTAATGTTCACAATTACAAATGAAAAAAGGACTTATTATCAAGGTTGACGTTATTGCATGAAGTATGGACCCCATTATCATTAATCAAATTTTGGAAAAAATACTAAAGTTTTACTTGTATTAACACTTACTTACTTTTTTTTTATGTTACGGTACACATACACAATACATAACCTCACGCCTTCTCCCATCATGGGGACAGGCAGAAACTACAGAACACTACCTTCTATAATCCTTACAGACTGCTTTCCTCATGTACTCTTTTCCTTATGTCATTGTAATTATTTAAATGATGTGTAAGTAGTAACATATCATTACTCATTTCCAGGTGTTCGTAGCCAACAGTGGTTGTAAGAACTCCGAGATCAACCACCCATTTGGCTACTTGAAGGCGTCAACAAACCTGACATGTGTGAACTTGTTCGTGTTGCCGTACAACTATCCGATGTTGTTGCCCCTGCTAGACGATCTGTTCAAAGTCCATCGGTGCAAGCCCACTCCGGAGTGGAAGCTCGCGTTTCAGCACTATCTCGACAGAATGCCTTCTTATTATGTCGCGGTAAGTTGAAATTGATATCCTACTAATATTATAAACGTGAAAGTTTTTATGGATGGATGGATGGATGGATGGATGTTACTCTTTCATGCAAAAATTATTGAACGCATTTGGATGAAATTTGGCACACAGATGGTTTATAACCAGGATTAACACTTGGGATACTTTTTATCCCGATATTCCCACGGGATCGAAACTTATGCGGGTGAAACCGTGGGGGGCAGCTAGTAATTGCATACAAATATGATGATTAAATAAGATTGTGGCATTCTGTGGGTTCTTAGAGGAAAATGAACAGTATTCACAAGTTATTATTCTGTAGTCAACTGTAAAATTGATTACGCTTTTTTGCAGTTTTTTTTTGCTCAAAATTTTGTTGATGTTGGAATAGTTTCGATTCAATTATCTGAAATATTCTGAAAAATATTCAGAGGTAATATTGTTTTTTTTGTAAGAGATAAAGAAAGAACTCTGAAAGTACTGTTTCGATTACAATTGTTACACAAGCTACACTATTGACGAGACCCATAGGATATGTTCAAGTTTAAACAAAAAAGTTTACTCTGTTTTCCAGCCACTTCGTAGGGCGTTGACGAAAATGGGAGCATCCGCACAACTTCTACAAAGCTTGATTCCCGATTCTCAAGACAACTCGCTCAGTTTCTCCGTATTGAACTACTTGAAAAGACTGAAAAATCAAGCCAAAGTAGAATTTGAAAAACTCTGTGCCGACGTCATCAACAAGTCTTCCAGTAATAACACGCAGAAGGTATGTTATTCAATTTTAAAGTTATTTTAGCTACGTTTTTGTATCTTTCTTAATTTGCATTAATTAGCCGCTCTTGTATGTATTTGTACGCATGAGTGAACAATTTCTAACCATTAGTCTTCGATTCATGCATAAAAATACAATGAGCATTTGAGCAATTTTAAATTCTTTCGGTGTTTTCGTATCTAGCGTCGGTTATCGCCTTGTTGGCGTCGCGTATACGTGATTGTATTGGAAACTACGTCGCGGAGACGCGGCGTTAGGTCAGAATACGATCGACGATTGCCTACCAGCCTAAACTCTAAACTACTATTCATTAGTCAGATAGGAAACGCTGACCTCTATAGCTATTCACAACCATTCGATACGCTTCCGTGCCGAATCGAACAAAAGCCAATATTATCGAAGGAGTCCTTTAAACGCTGTTCACAAATCCGAAACCCGAAAATGTTGACAGTTTAAACCAAATAGACAACCACTATTCTTCCGACGGCTAAACGCGGTCGGGGACTAGGCAAATTTCGGATGTGTAATTTCCGACTCTGAAACCTGTCTTATGGTTGTGAACGGCTATGCTGATCTAGTTTTTAAAACATGATTGATGTGTAAAAGTGTTTGCACAAACCTACTTACATAAATAAAATCATTTATCAATACATTTCAGGTTTCCGAAAGCGTTCGAGTAATGCCCCGGTCACCACTCCGGAAGGACTTGACGACGCATCCGTGTCTTCAAGACAAGTTCTCAGCACTTCGCGATCAGTTGAACGAATTCGGTGGTTTTGTCGTTGGACTCTCGCGCGGCAGACATAAGACGCAAACGCATACGTATAGGAACCCTTTTGACATACAAAGGAGAGATTTACTTGATCAGGTAAGGGCTTAAGGGTTTTTCTAACTATCATAAAGGCAGGACTATATATATATATCCGCTATAGGTTTGCATAAGAGCAGTAGTGGCGGTGGTGGTGTAGGTTCGAACCCTGACAGGCATTTTACTGTCTAAATTATTTCGTTACCACTGCTCTCAAAACTGTGAAGGAAAACATCGTGAGGAAACTGGCACGTTCGAGACCCAAAAATTCGAAGACGTGTGATATCTTCAACCCACACTGGGCTCGCGTGGTGGATTACGGCTCATCCTGTCAGAGAGGTGCCTGAGCAGTAGGAACGTTGTAGGCAGATTATGTATAGGATAGCATGTCTTCATCCTTGCCTTATCCTATATCTCTAAAATAAACTAGCGTCATAATAGGCTATTTTCCTAAAAAAATCTAATTAGTCCGTCACTTTGATTATGAAAAAATATTGAACCCGTATTTTTTCTTTTGTCAATTAATTCAATTATATAAAAAATGATGAAGATATCGCCAGTTAAAGTTCCACGTCACTTGCTTGCGACATTTTTGCAAGCAAGTGACGTCACGACCCCCCACTCCCAGATTTTGACGCGCTTTATCTTTGTCATTTTTTGTTTGATTGACAAAAGAAAAAATACGTGTCCATTATTTTTCGATAATCTAACTGACGGATTAAATATAATAATTATTTTTTTACCCAGGCAACTACGCTATTATAATCTTTTGTGCAATCCACTGATCATGCTTCCTACCATTTCAATGGTAAATTATTATTCAAGTAGTAAAAATATTATTTTGACGTTCGTTCATATTCGCTATAGAGCTCACTCCGTTCCTGAGAGACTTGTAAAAACAAATATGATACTTGAGCGAAGCACCATATGGCGGTGATGGGATCATCGCCTTCGGTAGCGGATATTAATCATTTGCACATGTATTACTTGTTTTTATTAAGTGTGGCAGTATTAGTTCTTTATTTCTTTAAAATACTACGTGGGTGGTTTTTGGGCGTGGCATAATAATCCTACTAATATTTTAAACGCGAAAGTTTGTATGGATGGATGGATGGACGGATGTTTGTTACTCTTTAAACTACTGAACGGATTTGAATGAAATTTGGCACACGGATATTTTATAACCAGGATTAACACACAGGGTACTTTTTATTCCGATATTCCCAAGGGATCGAAACTTATGCGGGTAAGCCGCGGGTCGCAGCTAGTATTCTATAGTTTAACAAAAGGCACGCGAATGATATAAACAAAGAATTTTTATTGTTGTTTTTTTACAATTGTCTGGCAAGTTTCCAAAACGAAATCCTATTTTACATAGAGAATATTTTTTTTACATACCGTACCGCACCATAACCGCATTGTATTCTAATAAGGCAGAGTGTGTGAGCCATTGTTTACATAATTCATTACACATGTGAGTGAAAGAACTGAGTATAAGTGGTTTCTCAAACATCGTAATGAAAAAAATGAATTAATGAATATGTGACTGGAGGAAATGTTTTTGTATTATGCGTAAACCACATGTCATAAAGTAGACTTACGATGCAATTGGTATATTGATACAATACTACTTAGTTACTTACTATACCTAATATCCATGGAGGCATGGACCTTGGGTAGCGGGATTGTCCGAAAGGGTTACCGCCGCCCTGGAACATAAAGGGCTAAGGAAGGAACACGGGTGGGTTTTAGTCAGTAAGAGTCTGACACTCCCTTCTGCTCCACCCAGAGCGGGAGGGGTCATTTGATGATTTCCCATCCTCAAAAAAAAAAAAAAGGCAGAGACCATATAACCTAAAGACCCCGCTTAGCCAAATTGTTGCTTACAAACAAAGCTGCCAAACTTGCGGAGCGCGGGGGACGTCTAGTGCGCTGTGATTGGTGCATTCAAGGCCGCGCGTAACAAGTGCTGTGCGGGCGTGGCTCAAATATAGAGTAAATTCACCGTATGAGAGGCAGAGGGCTTCGCTCGACTATGCGACGTCTTTAGGATATATGGTCTGTGACTAAAGGTTACTACCTAGTAACTTTTAGTCACAGACCAGAAAGTTTGCTCTTGTTGAAATGCCTAGATACCTAACTACCTAGCTAGGTATCTAGGCATTTCAACAGGAGCAAACTTTATATTTGTTTGGCAGTAAAAACTGCGCTGTTCTGCGCCAACCCCTAGTGGGGTATTTCAACGACTCAACCAAAAAACCAACCCACACTGGCCCTGCTTGCTCGATTACAGCCCACTCCCTCTCAGCGAGAGGAGGCGTGTGTCCCAGCCGTGGGAACCTTATAGGCTGATTATGTTACCTAAAATTGTGTCTTCAATTTGTCTGAATTTAATAACTAAACATTTACAATAATTACTTTCCAGGTGGTACGAATGCGTGCGAACTTCTTACAACCATCTTTGGCGCATACTCGCCTGGTCGACGAGGATAGCGTCCATTCGATGCCGGTCGCTCAGATGGGCAACTACCAAGAGTATCTCAAACGAATGACGCCGCAACTACGAGAGATTGAGTCGCAGCCTGTACGACAACACATGTTTGGCAACCCCTTCAAGATCGATAAGGTAATGTTAACAATGCTTTGAATGCAATTTTATCGCAACAAAGAGATAGCTACCTAGCTACACCTAGTGGCTGGTTTTGTTAGTTATACAGGATGTCAGGGATATCGACGCACAAACTGAAACCATGAATTTAGCACATGATTCTAGACTCCGCGTAATTTTTTTTCGAAAGTTATAAAAAAATGACTGCTGTTACATAGAAAAGCGCTATGATACCTACGCGGTCGAAATGTATGTAATAACTAATTTTGTTAAATAATAATCTATAAAAATTTCAACACACGATTCAGAATCATGTACTGAATCCATAGTAACAGATTGCGCGTCGATGTATGCCACCCTGTATTGCACACCTGTTCAATCCTCGGAATAATAATTGATTTATTTCAATTATGCAAATAAAAGGCACTTCATACTGGTCAAGAAACTTCATAGTTCCTCTTTTAATTATATGTGAAGATGATGTACCTAGAATAAAATTATTGCAATGGGTTCAAAGAATTCTAAATGAAACAATGACACATATATCTCATTAATTATGTGATAGGTATATGGTGTTGACGTATTTTCAGATAGTGTAAATGTAGACGATTTTCATATTTTTTTTACTAATAATAAATCGGTGGTCGAATTAAAGTAATCTGCGAAAATCATTGAATGTTTAATAACCGTGTTTATTGTGCAATTTCAGCGAATGATGGTAGACGAAGCGGACATGGACCCGGTGGGCGCGGTGCGCGGCGGCGGCGGCGGCGGCGGCGGCAAGCGCGGCGCCGACAGCCCGCGCGCGCTGCCGCCCAAGCGCCGCGCCGGCCCGCTGGCGCCGCACGTGGTGGCGCGGCGCCCGCCCGAGCCGCCCGAGCCGCCCGCGCAGCCCGCGCCGCCCGCGCCGCCCGCGCCGCCCGAGCCCGCGCCCAGGCGACCCGTCGAGCCGCGCGCGCCGCCTGTCTCGGAACTGCCGTCGGGGAGACCTCCCGAGGTACTACGCGTACTTCGTGTTTTCTAAACCATAGTATTCAGTCTGCTTCGAAAGTACTTGATGAAAGTGTAAACTGAATTGGTTCCGGTTCAATTCTTACGGAATAACTCGCTAAAGGGAATTAGTAACACATTTATCTATGTTTTTTTTTATTTGACCATATTCAATTACTTTAACAAACATGCCTGTATTATCTTCTAAATATATTGTATTACAGGAACCTCCAAACGTGGACACGGGCGGCCCGGTTGTCGTCCCAGCATCGCCTCCTGCATCGCCGCCAGCCGTTGCGCCTCCCAACCTACCGCCTGTTGTCAAACCCTTCCTCAATGGAGGTCAGTTTTTATTACATACTCATTTAAAACGCTGCTGAAATATTTAACAGTTTATTTCAGTTTATATTTCTATTTGCCACTAGGTGAAAAGTTTACGGCTAATTTTTTAGAAACACTGAAACAAACAAGGTCTCTTTTGAAGTCCAGAAATTATCTTGATCAGATCATTATGTGGTCCATGTAGATGAGTGTCTCTAAAATGGTCTTTTGAGGACCACACGGAGTGGCCCTGTCCAGTCAGTGCACGCATTTGTCAGTTATCATGTAGCTCAATAACTAAAAAAACAAAGTAAAGACATTGGGTATTTGTGATCCCAGACGCCTACACGACGATGGGCAGCAAGATGCCGCGCTCGCCGTCGCCGCCGCCGCCGCCCGCCAGCCCGCCGCCCGCGCCCGCGCCGCCCGTGCTGCACGACACGCAGGAGCTGCAGATCAACGCCATCCTGCAGGGCGTGGCCGCGGAGAACAACTCGAATGCACGCTCAAGGAAGAGGAAACGAAAGGTATACCTTGTAGGTTAAGTTCTTAACGCGAAAGCGCCAGGGTTTCATGCAAAATTCAAATTTTCGTACATTTTTTACCGTTTACAGATCAGTATCAGGTCACAAAATGATTCGCGACCATAACAAATGGCACCGATTCCCTTGTTCACAAACTAAACAAAATTTAAGTTCAGTGCATCTTTTTCTTTCTATTTCATTAAGAAAAGGACAGAAGATAAATATTAGTTTAGTCCTGTCAAATTAAGATACTCCATAGACAAATTAGACGTGATTAAAAAATAGCTACTAAAAATAAGTCAATTTACGTCAGGCGCTGACTAATTTGACAGGATTAGACTAATATATATATTCTGTCCTTTAATGAAATATAAATAAAAGATGCACTGAACTCAAATTTTGTTTAGTTCGTGAATAAGCGAATCGGCGCCATTATGTATTTACAGAATTATTATTAACTATAAGAATCATCAGTACAACTATCTACGTTAGAATTAGTCTCAAATGTCACGATTTCATGAAATAGTCATTCAATAAGGCAATTTGAACTTAGTTGTATTGATGATTGTGTGTGAAAGCGCGAGCGTTTGCCTTAACCACGGTCCACGAGAGCCCATTTGGAATGGACGGGCTGCTGACTATCGAGCTAGTCTCCACTGTACTTACACAGAAACATCGAACTTTTCTTACCGTCAGATAATAATTTTGTGATAAAAGGCATCGAAGTACAATGAAATGAATCAAGATTATCGTGCTCTTATTCAAAATATTTTGAGGCCGGCGTAGCATGTCATTTGCTTCCATACAACTGTTGCGTCTCAGTGACAAGATGCAACTTAGATATTTATTGCTTAGATTCCATAGTAGTGCATCCACATTTGGGAGATTGCAAACCCTTGATTGGCTGATGATTATTATGATGTTAAATCAGTAATGATTGCGAATATTCCCATCATGCATAATTATTACCAGGGTTTCCCTGCAGGGACACATGAATTTGTGATGAAACCTTGATCGCTTAACATTGATAGGAGGCCCCCACTAGACTAGTTCATACTAATATAGACATCTGTTACAGAACGACAAACAACCAACGCAGTTGACGATGCCGCAACTGCTGACGCGCAAGGAGCTTGCAGACATAAGAAAGCACAACCTAGATGTACGGTCGGAGGTCTTTCGCGCGGTCCGACGACCCGGCAAAGGTAAACACAACATTTATTTGATACATAGCTACTAATAGGCGGGTAGCTCACCACCGATCAGTACGAACACCATGAAAAATAGTACTATTATCGTCATTGGAATTTGCTGTGCCATATTATCATTATTTTATTTATATTTACTAGCTGTACGACAGACGTTGCCCTGTCCAAACTTCAATAATTCATACAAAATTCTCATAGAAAATGTAGGTACTTTCAGTTAATTTTCTCAGCAACTTTTAAATATAATAATAACTCGGAAAAAAATACTTTATTAATTTCTTTCCGTAAAAACCTGATTCGGACTATCCGTTCTGAAGTGATGTACTTACCAATGAATAGCATTTCATTTTTATTATATTGATAGATGTGTTCCCACGGCAGGCCAAAGGCTTGTGCTTGGTATCAAGAATCATATTCATATCTTGGTCATATTCCTCATAATGAGCAGTTATAAAAATGTATTTCCTGAATAACCAAAAACCATGCTTCTGCGTCGTTTTGTTGTTGATACCGTTATCAGTATTATCCTTGGTGTTCATGCAATAAATTAAAAAATAACCTAAATGTAACCGCTATCAATGTTTTTTTTTTTTTTTGCAATATTCTTATACAATTTCAAACTTATCTTTTTGTTTACAGATTACACGAGACTGTTTGAAAGTTTAAAACAATTACAAGGTGGTTTGGACGTTAAAAAGGAAGTGATACGCGAAGTTATAAACGAATCCTTAAGGTTCAAGCGTAAGACCCTTGCCAAGCTTTTGGAAGACTTTTTAGTGGGACTAGAAAAAAACGGAAGCAGTGCCTCAATTAGTATGAAGAGAGTTAACAACTCAGTGATGTATAGTAACGCTAACAACCACAGCTAGTAAAGTGCGAATTCGAGTGGACATTTAATGTGATTTTATTGACTGGCCACATTGCTGTTCAAAGCCGGGAACTTAGTTCGACGGAATCACGAAACGTAGGTTAAAGACAATGGACACAAGCATGTGCTGTTAAGATATTAGTTTCTGTGTTTAATTTTATGGTACCAAGACAGTGTACGTTGATATTCTGATTGTAATTGTTACTCTACCATATAATAATCATATTCGATGATTTTGTATTGCGATTCCGCCTGGTAAGTAGTCATGTTGTCAGTGTACAGTAATAACACGAGATGCGATGTTAATGATCTCACGGCTCGATAGTGTGACTCACTGTTGAGCGATAGTTATTGCATATTGTATGCGAAACATTTTGTTTTTAAGAAACTGAGAATACCTAATCTGTATGAATCTTTTAAGAGTTGTCCTGTAATAATTATCATAGTAGAAAACAGTTTAACATTCATAAGTAAATGTCATATCATATTTTCATTAATTTTTCAAGAGCATTTTATGTAAACTCGTGCAATACAGCCATGTCTTGCTGATTTGTTTGAAACAAAGTTGACCAAGGAAGGTAAGTGTCGGCCCAAACGAACCGTTTTCCTGTCATTTTGATTTTCGTGTCTTACACATAGCAATGTATAAGAAGCAATATAAAATTTGGTTTTATTATCACGATGTGTCTTAATTCAAAGTGGCAGTAAAATCGTGAGTTTCAAGTTGTAAATAAAGTTGTACATATTATTAGAATGTTATATAATAGTTATTACCAATGGAATGTATGTGTAGGATGCTTTTATGCATCGGTCACTGCTACTGTTAATGTGGCCGGATAAACCTAACAGAGGTAGATATTAAATATTATTATTAGAATAATGTATCCAGGAATGCTAATACATTTTATGGACCTGAAGAATTTAATGAAGACATTTATATAAAGTTTTAGCATTATTGACTCCAGTGGAATTTTAAATGTTTTATTAACATCATGAATGGTGTTGTTATCATAATAACTATACGCTTACATCACGGTTTGTCAGTGTTACACGATTTTGTGGACACTTGTACCAAAGTGTAGTTTATTTTGGACGTTCTTTATCGGAAAAATAGCATCATTACATAAAAACAGAACTGTGATACTCGAAATTTTAAATGATCGAATATTATGGGGTTCCCGCCACATTAACACGAGTTCGGTCAATTGTAAAGTGTAATATATCATTTTTTAAATAAATTATGATCCTTATTGGATTTTTATGGCGTGTTTTATTGGTCTATTTCAGCTTTCCTTATACATAATTCATTTATTGTATTTTATTTACAAAGGACGATGCTACACGGGCGTTGCCAATGCGTTGTGTCGGCGCTGCAATGCCAGAGCGGTGACGTCATCGCAGCGCTCGTGTGGTACTTACTGCGTCGAAATCACCCTGCGCTGCGACGACGCAACGCATTGGCAACGCCCGAGGCATCGCTTATTTTTCTGTTACTTTGGGCCGATTGTTCCAACGCCAGATAATTTTATTCGAGGAACAATTTTGAAATTTTGACAGACATTTCATACAAAAACTGTCAAATGTCAATTTTATTTCTCGAATAAAAGTTATCTGGCGATGGAGAAATCAGCCCTTAATAACGTTAATAACGTTTCATTATAAAAACGTAAACTTCCAACAGCTTCCCAACTTGAACTTTAAGTAGACGAATCAATAACTTTTAATTCTTCAGACTAAGGGCTGATTTTTCAATCATCTGATAACTTTATTCGAAGAATAATTTAGAAATTTTGACAGTTATTTTCATACAAAAAGTGTCGAAACGTCAATTTTATTCCTCGAATAAAATTTATCTGGCATGACTGGCTATGATGGAACAATCAGCCCTAAAAGTTCTAATTAAACTTCGCTTGTCAAAATGTTAATTATATTTTAGGCAGTATTTTGTAGCGATAGACTTTAATTTGAGAGACTGGGATGCTGCAACAACAGAGATAATCTTCACGCAAAATTGGATGCGTCGCGTCCGCCCCGACGCCCCGACTCCCGACCAATCTATAACGAAAATGCTCCGTACCCGTCGGCATAAAAGGGACAATATTCAGTAGAGATCATTATCTAAACCGGACATCCTTTTATACAGTTCGATGGTGTGAGGCATGTGTAGTAGGCACCTACCAACCCAAATTCTAAATATGTATGAACTGGTTTTATTTTGTTTGGGTAAAACTGAGTACATACCTAAAGGCACAGCAGAAGTCGTTAATTAGTTCGATCCTTGTCTTGGTGAAGGTAGTTTTCAGAACGCGGTCATTATATAAAAAGTTTAAAAACTTTTTCCTTCGGTTTTCTTTCTAACTATAGGTACAAATAAATAAAATTGCAAGTCTCTGTAGGTAATGTCAAAATATAATAGCTTTTTACTAAATGCATATGAAAGTTTATAGGGTAGTTACAGTACGAAAAAAATTTTTTTTTTAGTTTTTGTCTGTTTGTTTCGGCTTATCTCGAAAACGGCTGGACCGATTCTGACGGGACTTTCACTGGCAGATAGCTCATAAGGAGTAACTCAGGCTATTTTTGATTTTAGCAAAAATATTACGGTAACGCCCAAAAAAAATGAAAGCCATGAAATTAAGTATGTTTTCCGTCATGCACACGAACGTAGTCGCCGGTGACAAACACCGCGCGGGCTAGTTCTCTATGCATATTTTCTTACTGCGCTTCTTTTCATGTTGATAATTACAAATAAACTAATAAAACAACCGCAATCTGTCATAAATCCTAATACAGTATTTTCAAAAAAGTTTTGAAATCCGCAAATAACAGTGGTGACCCAGTGGAAACGGCCGCGGCTTACGGGTATTAGTAGATCGTAAGTGCGACCCCAGCCAGGCCCTTTAAGTAAATTATTTCATCCTTCATCGCCACTGCTCTCAAAACGGTGACCGAAAACATCGACGTGAGGTTACCGGGATGTCTTAAAACCAAAATTCGAAGACGTGACATCTACCAGCATTGGGCTGGACCCGTGTGGTGGATTAAGGCCCACTCCCTCTCACAGAGATGCCTGTGTCCCAGCAGTGGGAACCTTATGGGCTGATTATGCTATGCTTATGCTAAAGAGTTCTAGAGCTTACATAAGTAAGAATTGAATTTAAATAAATAAAATATGAAAAATAAACATTATATTTCGTTAGGTAGGTACACTACATTATTTGTTTTTGTCAAGAAATTAACAATACCTGTCCTTATTTTGATACCCCACTTCATTCGTATTCCTCACATGGTCAAGGTATTTTTTTTCCTTTCAAAACGGTCGTTGATTTTCTTCGAAACCATTTCCTGTTTCGGTATTTATAGATCCTTTCAATTGAAGAACCATTAAGTATTATATTATCTGGGCAGGTATATAATGTACATTTTCTTGGTAGTCTTGGTACATTGTTGTCTTCAGCCATTGTTATTGGAATACTACTTTATTCCAATAACAATGGCTGAAGTTCGAACTCCCTCTCGACTATCAGGCATTGTCTATCACTAGGTACGTTATTTCTCGGAAGAGACCCTAGTTACTGCCAGTGACTGGACTCAGGGTTTGCCATTCATCAGTTTCAAGGAACGGATATAAAATATCTGTCTAAGGGCGTCGCGTCGCCCATAGCGACTTTTAGCAGCAATTCTGAAGCCTTTTTGTAACACGCGCGTTTTTATCGCTACTTTTGGCCGTTTGTCGCTTTTGGGACGCGCGAGAAGCGATTCACTGGCAACACAATCGCATAGAATCGATTCAGCAGCGTCCACAGGCATGTACAGACGCCAGCAGGTCAAGCTACCCGAAACTGTCAAATTTTCCCAATCAACCTTGAACCTTAATTCTTTAGCGATAAAGTTGAAAATCTATTAAAGAAATTTGACAGATTGTAGTAGCTTGATGTGCTGGCGTCTGTACAAGTAGTCACTACAGCGTACAACTGTATCGTGCCTGTATGAATTTTGCATCGCGACTTTATCGATGTTGAATCGTGGCTATATCACGATGGTATCTAGCGATGCGATGCTACCGGCAGCATCGTGACTTTGGCGGTCTTTTTGCGATTGTAGGTATCGCTATTAAATCGCTGCAAAAATTCGCCGTAAGCGATCGCCCTATGAGATTGGTACCAAAAATATTAGCAGCTCTAATTACCCGTAAAACGTTTAGATACTGCCCGTTGTCTGTCATCCAATGATCGCTTTTATGGTCATTGGATAATATACTGATACTTATACCTATAGATAGTGCCATCATCGCCATGTTTGGATTATCTGGAAAAAGGACTAGTTATCACTGAACGATCACACACACATTCACAGTATGTTTGTTGCACAAGAAGAGACTGCTGCCCAACCTTTTGAAAAACTCAAACCATTTATTTTAAATAAACCCATTATACATACACTTTTAAATTGACAAGGGGTCAGAAAGATGAAGCTTTGCTCATTCCAAAGCGTAGTAGTTCATATGAAGAAAAACGAGCAAGAAACTGCATGGACACTTTCAAATCAAAATATTGTTTTATGGTTCATTAATCTTGTTCGCAGGGTTGCCAACTTTTTTTTAATATCATATAAGTATTTTCGAAGGTATTAATATATAGGTAATTTGCTAGTAAATTTATTAACAAGTTTTCTTTATATCTCATAACCAATAATACACTAGAAATGAAGGTAAAAAAAAATCATCGACATCCTTCTACTTTTATGAGATTAATACTGGCCATATTGCGTTCATCTCGCCATTTTGTATTCAAATGAAAATATATAATGTTAGCCTACTATGTATATAATCTATATTTTTTTTGGAAATATTTTATTCAGGCCTCTAATATAGCGATACTAATTGATACTGTGTAGTAGGGTTGGTAATCATACTTGTACGCGCTTTTTGACATCCAGTGATCCAGCCACGTGAAAAACAACAATTACAACATATTTTACCACAACCGTTGTTTTCATAATGTCCCCATAGTATTGTAGTAGGTACAGACGCCAGCACATCAAGCTACAACAATGTGTCAAATTTCTTTAGTAGATTTTCAACTTTATCGCTAAAGCATAAGGTTCAAAGTTGATTGGGAAAATTTGACAGTGTCGGGTAGCTTGATGTGCTGGCGTCTGTACCTAGCTAAGCAATGGTCAAGTGACCGATACCACTTTCGCTGGGGTTGCCTATGGGGCCCGTAATTTATAGCCATCGCGAGATTTATTTACATTTGTAGGTATCCATTCCCCTATCTAAATTACCTGCTTTATCGCTATTTGTCTGTTTAATGTGATTCTTATTGCAAACGATAATATCGTATTTTTGTTTCTAATGTTGCTGGCAATACAAGGCAAATTTAAATGACAGTCCCGGCCGTCGAGAGAATGCGTTTTTGACACCTGTCAGTGCGAGAATTTTATTCTAGTAGCTACAGTTCGGCCGTCGAGAGAGTGCGTTCTTGACACCTGTCACTTTCATACAAATGAATACGTAGGTGTTTTGCGAATATTATCTACTACACTATAATAATAAATTATAATATACAATGGACCAAAAATTGCCGAGCTGGAGGTGACATCTGTCATGTCACCTCCGAAAAACCAAAACAAATAGGAAATAGAGAGATGTGAATATGACATATATGTATATATGTGAGATGTGACAAGATCAGCAGCGCGCCGTGCACGCCCACCACCTCCGGACTCTTCGCTCAGCTCCACCTCGCCGCCGCAGGTACCCAGCCCCTGTTAGCGCTGTGACGACACCGGCCGCGGTAGTTGCATCGAGCTCGAGCGACGAGTATTTCTCTCCGCCCGCGACGCCACCACCTGCTCATCAACGGGGAGGACGCCGGCCGCCGGACGGCTTAGGACCTCGATGCCCACTGGCCTCTGATAGGGTCCCAGCTCCCGGCGGAGGTGTGCAGCGCATGAGATGGACATGATCCATCAATGAAAATGTCATGCGCTCATACTATGGGGCTACAGAGGGGGAAACAATCTGACCGCGTACCGTGTTCGGATGCTTTCTCTTTTTCAGGTGCTTGAGCCAGCTGTCAACGTTACGGCACAACAACTGTCGGATCAGGTGCGGGTCATCCAGTGTAATCACATGCTAGATGACACTGTACTTGATCGCCTGCGAAAGGCGCAATGATTGTTGACATAGCCGTCCCGCATGATGAGAACATCGTGAAAGCCGAAAAAGATAAACAAATCAAGTATCTTGACTTGGCTCGCGAGGTTGTCGACGTGTGGGATGTGGACTTAGCGATCATTGTGCCGATAGTCGTGACAGCCAATGGCTTAATAGCTAAGAGCCTCGACCAACATCTGAGGAGGCTCTCGTTGGGCAGCTGAATCAAGGGCTTGATTCAGAAAGCGGTACTCCTGGACACGGCTCACATTGTCAGGAGGTTCCTCTATCTGGAGCCCTGACCACCGGTAGCATGGACCCTGTTCCCGATACCGGTGGGCTACTATTTTTTATATTTTATACTTTTTATAATCTAATATTTAAAAATATAATTTATATGTTTACATTGTAATAAAGGAAATTATAATATATTCTTTATTTCGGACTACTCACAATCCTTAAAGAAACGAATCACTTAAAACTATGTTAGTAAACTTTTACAAACTAAAACAACTAAAAATGACGAGGCCCCGCACACATTGGCACGTGCCCCCATACCCAGTGCCTTATAGGTAAAGGGACTGTCCACTTTTTCTAGTAATGTTTTCAGGGTGCTGTTAGAGCTTCCGCAACCTACCTATTATTGACGCTTTTTTCTTCTGCGAAGCGCTGCAGAAGCGCGGAAGCCCCATCAACATCCTGAATACATTATTATAATATTGCATGGCGTTATAGTTAGCAGAACTCACAAACACGTCATGGTTTCAATGTTTTTTTTTTTTCACTAGCCTACGCTGTCCCACTTCTGAGCAAAGGCCTCCTTCCATTCCTTCTATCTTTATCAAAAATCAACGAATAAACGAAAAAAAAAATCCTTTTGGAGGTCGACGACTGCAGTTAGTATGAGTAAGTATGATTTAGCAGAAAATGATCAGCAAGTTTAAGCGTAGGTTTGAAGACAGACACGGTTAGTTAATTTGTAATCCACCTACGTGTTGCTTTGCATCAGGCCAAAATTTCTATACCTAAATTACAGTTTCAAAACAGATTGCACAGAATGCAAGCAGTAAATCAACGAGACATGATATATTTTAATAAGGAATACCTACCCAGTACCATGCGCTACTTCCAAGCTCCTTGCGGCTGAATTATGAGTGTCGTACAAAATGCCTGAAATCTTCGCCTTATCATATTTATGGGAAAATGTTCTGGAAAAATCTTCTTTCCATACGTAGACGTTAGTGAGATTTTTGATATTTGAACTACATAGTTTATCTAGAGCTACTGAAATTATTTCTGGATGCTAAACATCCAGAAATAATTAGGCTAGTAGGCTTTAATAATATCTGACTTATCTATTTCTAGTACACCGCCTATTGAAGTAAAGAATCTTTCAATCATTGAATTTAACCGTTTAAACTTAAATCACACAAAAATTAACTTTGTATGTACTTTAAATTTTTTCTTAAACTGATACCTACCTACTTATGCGAGAAAAAGCATATTCTCTGCATTTTCTCAGTTACATAATCAGCCTTTAATGTTCCCACTGTTGGGACACAGGCCTCCTCTCTTTGAGAGGGAGTGGGCTGTAATCCACCACGCGGGCCTAGTACGGTTTGGTAGATGTCACATGTCTTCGAATTGTTGGTTGTAGGACATGTCGGTTTCCTCACGATGTTTTTCTCCACCGTTTTGAGAGCAGTGGTGATGAAATTATTTACACAAAAAAAGTGCCTGCCTGGGTTCGAACCCACGACCTACAACTCGTAAGTCGTGGCCGTTACCACTGGGCCAACATTGCTCAGTTTTCTCAGTTATTGTGCTTTTATTTATTGTGTCTCTGAAAACGGTGAAATTGTCAGTATTGATTTTCTGGAACTTAATTTTTTGCCCACTGCCGAAAATTGCTGAAAACCGAAAATGAAATTTTCTTGAACTCTACCAAGAACCAACTTATAACCTTATTTTGATTCCCAAATCGTACCCAAATAATCATGTTCCTATTTCAACAAGTGCAACCTCCTTTAAAACACAAAAAACCTTTGTAAAACATGATCACACTAAAGTAGTAACAAATCTTCCTTATAGCCGCTCGTGTTAGCTCCAGGACGTCGTCCGGAGTGTATTAACACCTACAATTTACGTTCCATGGGAGCCACCTATGAAATTTTTATGGCATTTGTTAACTACACCGGCGAATATACCAATAAAGTTTTTTTTTCTTCTTTTTTATGCCACTGCTTCGACTTAATAGACGGTATAAAAAATGTTGTTATTGGGATATTGCTGCATACAAGTTTAAAGGAGTAGTAAAATGCGCACCTTTGTGGCTGATATCTACTTAGTATAGAACATAGGGGCGTACGCACTTCAGTAGGTTTTGTTAATGAATCGTAACTGTCATTATTACAAAACATCACACCTGTGTCCCCCCAGGGTTTGGCAGAGGTGTACCTATATTTGTAGTACACCCACATTTTGTCAGTTATGTTTTAGTCCGATGTAGGGACAGAAAAACTCCCACATTGAGGGCAATCTTATTGCCATCAACGGGGCACAAATCCAGACTCCGAGCTGCGACTGAAAAATTCCAAATAGAAAAACCCAATAAGACTGCCCGACCCAGGCATCGAACCCAGGACTTCATGCTCTACTACTTACAGGAGAGTTTGGCTTCATTGTTGATCGCAGTTTACTGTGAGTGGCAGTCAGGATAATACGGCTGAAATATCTTTCAGATCTTGGCCTACCTACTTTAGTCTTTAAGACGTCTACCCAATAGATAAATAAAACGTTCCTCAAAAATAGTAAAATTCAAGTCGTTTAGCTACAAGATTATTCGTGAAAGATGAATAATTTACTATGGCTTGAGGACCGAGGCTTGTTGAGATGTCGATGGGTCTCACAATACTTTGTACAGCAGCGCTAATAGGATGTTGCTCAGAACAATCAGGTTCACCTTACGACGTAAATAGCTTAACACCCGGTTTCTGAATTGAGAATTTTAAGTTGGGAAATTGTCAAAAACCTGGCATATTTTAAGGTGAACTTCAATGTGTCCCGTAAAATTCAAAACATATTATGTGCTTTTTTACCATTTGTTAAAACGTTAATATTTACATAATACATGCTTACAGACTTAGCTTGGCTTGGCTTGGCTTAGCTTGGCTTAGCTGCATCCGGTTAGACTGGAAGCCGACCCTAACATAGTTGGGAAAAAGGCTAGGCAGATGATGATGATGATGACATGCTTACAGACTTAAAATAATATTAATAATATGCATATGTATATAAAAAAGAGGAAAAATAATCACAGGGCATCAAACAATTCGTCCGCATCGCTGTCAACTGGAAAAGTGCAGCATTGCCACGTTGTATGGCGATGCTTCTTTGGCCAAAAATAGGCCAGCCCTTGGTCACGCGAAGAGTCGACGAACCGCTTGGCGATTTCTCGAAAAACCAAGCTCGGTGCTCGGTGTGCATTAGATCACATTTATGATCTTTGAAAAAACAAAATTGAATTTCGCGGGCTTTCACCTTAAGTTACCCTATGGTTTGAAGGAAATTTCTCGCCGGCTGGTCGACACTTCACGTGACCTGAGGGCTGGCTCGTTTTTTGGCCAAAGAATTGAATGGCAATGCTGCCAGTCTTCTGGGCACGTTTCCGGATGACAGCGATGCGGATGAGTACTTCGATGCCTAAATATCCTTTTGTATTTGTATTTATTTATAGTCTTTTTAATTTAGTACCTAGTGTAAATAGTTAGTTAAAAGATTATGAAAATATTTATGTGTTTGTAGTTTAAAGTAAAGAAGTTCTTTAATTTAAAATCTCAATTCAGACACCGGGTGTAGGTATATCTGGCCCCACAGACAACGACGAGGTTAAGAAGCTATAGTTTAATTAATTAATCTGCCTTCGACTTTACATTTTGACAGTTTATTAGTCAAGTATGAAGTTTCCAAGTTTTTTGGCAGACTTAAAATGAAGTTTTTGGATGATTTTAAATGTATTTAACGATTAATTAAATGGTTTTAATATGAAACGTCAACTGTGTTCGGTTCTGCATAATCTTTTGTTATTCTTATACACATTTTATATTAAAAACTTGAAGTAAGGTTTTTCTCATTTATTTCTGTATTTTGGAAATACGAGCAGTTTACCAGCTAGCTGCCAGAGTTTCTCTCAGAGATTTTTTTAAAGATATTGGTATTCTCACGGTTGCATCACAGTTCATCTTCGCCAACATCGTATATATTAGGCAAAATTTACACTTGTACACTAAAAACAGTGATATTCACAGTCTTAACACTAGAAATAAGGACAAACTACGTGCCCCCTTTCACCGGCTTCATAAGGTTCATAACTCATTTGTTGGGCTTGGTATAACCTTTCCTAACAAGATACCCTTTTCTTTGCTAGACTTGCCTTTTAATGCGTCTAAAGCTCAAGTAAAATCCAACCTTACTTCAAACGCATACTATTCCATCAACGACTACTTACACGATAAGAATAGTTGGTCGCCCTTATTAACTCAAGATAATCTTTATGTTCTTTCTCCAGAATTAGCTTACTGACAGGTTATTGTTATTAGTATTAAGTTATTTATTTATTTTACTTCGATGGTCCTGGTTTATCCTTTTTAATTTAAGTGACAGCTATGAGAACCCAGCAATGCATAAGCTATCACGCCCTTTATGCCTGGAGGCTTTTATTTAGGTAGTAAGTTTTTATTTAAGTACATTTTAATTAATTATTTTTTAGCTTGAGTACGTATTTTTTATTATATTCGTTGGTATATTGGCGTGGCTAGCTGACATATGGCAAATAATTTAATTTTATGTTCTGGTCTTGTAATGTTAATTACTTAACATCTAGTATTGTATACGATCAAGTATCAAGTATTTTCTAACTGAACAGACAGCCGTGCTGCTGGGGAGTTTGTTGCGCCACTTCTTCTTCCCAGCGATAGCACTAGGAAGTGGTGAAGGGCGGGCGTTTTTGGGGGACTGTCTTTTGTAATTTTGACGTTCGAAAACTGCTCATTCTCAGCCTAATTTGAATAAATGACATTTGATTTTTTTTTAAATTGCGAACTTGTTTCTGAAGCTTAGGTAACTATTTGTGTCATATTTTACTTCTCTATCAAAAGGTTATAAATCTATATCTATACTTATAATAAATCTGTAGAAATGAAAATTCTGTACATTGAAAATATCAAAAAAATAAATGGCCGGGGGTGTTACTAGACCGACACCGAACCCAAAAATGTGATTAAAAAAATTTTTGTCTGTCTGTCTGTCTGTCGGTCTGTCTGTCTGTCTGTCTGTCTGTCTGTCTGTTTGTTCAGGCATCACGCAAAAACTACCGGTTCGATTACGATGAAACTTGGTATAATTATTCTTTAATATCCTGGGCACCACACTGGGTACTTTTTTATCCCGGAAAAGTATATACAATAAAAAACAAACTTAATTTTGCGGTTCGATCCCTAGATCCGATTACTGTACCAACCGCAAATAATAAGTTTGTCGTAGGTTAGGTCACACGCAGTGGAGTTCATTTTTATTCCTTTTACTTTTTAGAGTTATTTAGGTTTATTTTTATATAAGTCGTAGGTATAGATTTTAATTTTAAAGTATAGGTAGTATATTTGATAGTGTACGTAGTGACCGTAGGTTATTTTATAATACTGTTAGGTAGGATAGTCATTCGTATAGATATTAGTTTTTAGAGATTTTGCTTATTTATTGAGTTTAGATTGAGGGGCCCGTGGCTAAATAATAACAGCCGCACAGGTCGATCGGTCAGGTTAAGCTACGCTTGCCGCGGTCGGTCTGTGGATGGGTGACCATCTTTACATACCGAGACACCTCCGTGTCTCGGAAAGCACGTTAAGCCGTTGGTCCCGGCTGTCATTCGTGGATCTTTGACAGTCGTTACGGGTAGTCAGAAGCCCGAAAGTCTGACAACCAGTCGTACCAAGGGTATCGTATTACCCAATAACTGGGTTGTGGAGGTCAGATAGGCAGTCGCTCCATGTAAAATACTGGTATTCAGCTGCATCCGGTTAGACTGGAAGCCGGCCCTGAACATAGTTGGGAAAAGGCTAGGCAGATGATGATTGAGTTTAGATTAGTTATCGTCATAAATAGGTTTATTTAGGTAGGTAGGTATTTTATTTTCTGTTATTGAGTTTATTTATTTTTTTAATTAGGTAGGTACTTAGGTAAAGATATCATATAGGTACCCTCTTAATCACCATTAATGAGACACAGTTGGTTTTCTATTGTAATTAGCCACAAAGGGCCCGCGAAATAGATGGCATCCTGGTGCACATACATTTTATCCTGTTAGCACGTTCCCGTGGGATAATTTCCGACATCCACGCGGGCGAAGCCGCGGGCAGAAGCTAGTAAGTAATAAAAATATTATATAAGAAGATGAACTCGTAGGTTACGTTTCAGACGTCCCGATAATTTGTATTAATAGTCTAGCAGTACGTAGGTACTGAAATAAAAAACTGTGTGACCTACGATCGTCCGGAGGTCACACAGCCATTTTACTCAGAGACTTGGCCTGTGGTTAAATAATAACAGCCGCACAGGCCGATCGATCAGGTTAAGCTGCGCTTGTCTTTGAATGGGGGACTATCTTTACATACCCAGACCTCTCCGTGCCTGGGAATGCTCGTTAAACCGTTGGTCCCGGCTGTCATTCATGGATCTTTGACAGTCGTTACGGGCAGTCAGAAGCCTGAAAGTCTGACAACCAGTCTTACGAAGGGGTATCGTATTACCTAGTAATTGGGTTGTGTAGGTCAGATAGGCAGTCGCTCCGTGTAAAATACTGGTATTCAGCTGAACCCGGTTTGACTGGAAGCTGACCCAAATATAGTTGGGAAAAGGCTAGGCAGATGATGACTATTAGGTACCTAGCACTATATCGATAAAAATTGGAAGGTAGTTATTCTGTGCACTGCTTTACAATAGTGTAGCGAAATTACGAAGAAAGTAAGTAATTAATGGGGAAACGCCACTGTAGCCTGCGAAATTCAAATTTTCGTACGTTTTTTGCAATTTGCAGGTCAGTGTCCGGCTGTATTGTTTGTACAAAATATGATTACATACTTATTTCATGAAATATCAATCAATAGGGCTATATATAAACACATACTTCTTACGGACGTTTTACGGTGTCCCACTTTTGGGCAGCACCTTCAGGTTTTGCGCAGACAATAAATGAGTTATTTTACCTTCTAACATCTTACCTAGCACTTGAGGTTTTTATATCGTATTATTTTCGTGTGCAGGTGTGTAATCTACCTCTCTTATATTTCTCGCTAGACTGTAAATAAAAGCCTAGCCCTAAAACTTGAGACCAGACAACCAGTAAATTGGCTCTCCATTTTATCTGAAAAATAAAAATAAATATCTTTCAACGTAGCAATAACACGGCGTTATTTATTGTAAAAATAAAATATATTAGATTCCCAATTCATATTTTGTTCGTACCTAATACCAATATCTAGGTAACAAAGGAACTATAGGGAATTTATCTAGCACAAATAGAAACAATGTTTAAACAATAAAACTTTAGACGTTAACAAACGGCTATAAATATGGGGATTATTTATTTTCATTTTAACCACAATATCAATAAGTATGGAGAGATCGAAAATATTACTGTATTTTGGAAATATATTGTCTGTTAATCCACTTGAGCTAGCGCTGTGCTACCGTATCGAATCAATTTCATTTATTATTTTTGCGTACATTCTGAGCTAAGCTGGGACAAAGCTGATGAGCTGATGTTGATAAGGATGTAAAGAGAGTATTCTGTATGAGAAGAGTCCTTTGCGACTTTGATCAAACTCTCGACTCTATACTAATTTATACCTTACAATGAGATAAGAGTTACGGTTTTACGGAGTTACGGTGAGGGGCTTGTGGCTAAGTAATAACAGCCGTACGGGTCGATTGATCAGGTTAAGCTACGCTTGCCGCGGTTGGTCCGTGCATGGGTGACCATCTTTACATATCAAGACCTCTCCGTGCCTCAGCACGTTTAGCCGTTGGTCCCGGCTGACATTCGTGGGTTTTTGACAGTCGTTACGGGTAGTCAGAAGCCCGAAAGTCTGACGACCAGTCTTACCAAGGGGTATCGTATTACCTAGTAATTGGGTTGTGGAGGTTAGATAGGCAGTCGCTCCATGTAAAATACTGGTATTTAGTTGCATCCGGTTAGACTGGCAGCCAACCCCAACATAGTTGGAAAAAGGCTAGGCAGATGATGATGATAGTGACATAAGAGTATTGGTTACTACTGCTATTGGTTGATGACACAACGCATGTTTAATGGAACACTGATCCATTATTAGATAGGTCAGATGTGATTTCCGTTTTTTTTACTCAGATCTCATCAGTAGTTAACCATAGACGTTCAAAATACAAGCATTCATGATTAATATAAATCAGTTTTATTTTTATGCATCAACAGGTAGGCGAGCGTTCGTTCTTATTTTAACTGCTACTTGCAATTCTAAACCGTATTTTTCAGTGCGACCTTTTTATTCCTATTAGCTTTTAGAGTTATTTAGGGTCCTCATAGCAAGATCTTCTTTTGCGATTTCCCAAAAATCGTCTTTTTTGAGTTCAAGTCAGTATTCCATTAAGCATGCGACAATATAATAACACATGAACAAAGTATTTATCCCTATCAGACTCTAGTAGAACTGACTTGTGTAAAGTAAATCAACACTATTCTAAGTTTTAAAATAATTATCACGTAAAAAAATTAGTTAGATTAATAGTTTATTAGTCTAATACTCTAATTAGTTATTAAAAACCTGGTTCTTTTTAATACAGGATTAAAGAAAAATTGATTGGTTTTACGCCAACATTGATCATTCTTTAATCGTGAGTGTACTACTTTACCCGGCAATAGGCCATCGACAGTTTAAAAATACTGCAGGTATCTTTTTTAGACAATGATTAACTCCCAATAAATGCAATATCAAAAATTACCAAACATCTATCGACTTTAGTTGTCGACTGTACTTATGTTAAAAAATTCTCATTCCTTCCATGCATGTTTTACAGTTTTTCCAACTAATAAAGCCCCCCATTTTAAAGTACACCAAATATAAAATAAAGCTAAGGTCGAGGTACGAGTGTGGAGGCATCGTAAATTCAAAGTGCCGAATTTCACGTCTCACTCGGTTCGTGGCGGCGGGCGAGTACTAGCAGACAGTACTTACCCGATTCGGAGTACTGGCAGACAGTACTTACCCGATGCACTTGGTACCTCGTGTATCGACTTATGTCTTCAGACAATGCTTGGAGTAGTTGCTTATGTTCTTGCTTTATAGTTGGAGGAAATTTTGTAGTGATGTTGTAACTTTTTGTGTGAATGTTTTCGGTCTCTGTGAAAGGTTCAAATTGTTTAAGTGTATGGAGATTCTGGCGGAGTAGATAGAGAGCAGTGGTGGCCCAGTGGTAACGGGCGCGACATACGAGTTGTAGGTCGTGGGTTCGATCCCAAACGGCACTTTGTGTAAAGTATTTTATCGCCACTGCTCTCAAAACGGTGAAGGAAAACATCACGAGGAAACCAACATGTCCTAGAACCAAAAATTCGAAGACATGTGGTACTTATCTACCAACCCGTACTGGGCCCACGTTGTTGATTACAGACCTCTCACAGAGAGGAAGCCTGTGTCTCAGCAGTGGAAAATTATAGGTTGATTATGTAGTTAGAGATCTAGTCCTTGGCCAACAGTGTTATGTTATGCAGTCAAATGACCTTTCCATCATTTATGGTTTAAAGACAGCGTTCTGTTGACACCTGACTGAAGAATGAGTCCAAAGACTTCATTCCTTTGGTCTTCTGTCATCTAAACTAATATTATAAAGAGAAAAGATTTTATTTTTTTGTACGTTTGTTTTTAATTGTTACGTTTTCACGCTGATACGGCTAAACCGATTTAGAAATTTGGCACTAGGGTAGACCATGAGCTGGATTAGGACATAGAATACTTTCAATTCCGATATTCCGCCGGGATCGAGACTTATGTGGGCGAAACAGTGGGGCACAGCTAGTTTTTCACAAGACAAGCACAAAGTGATAATGAGATACGGTTGCATTGTTTATAGCAGGTGAATAAACGAGTCGCATTGGCTTACATAAAGTTTGTCTTTAGTTTTAAATCATAACCTCCGAGGATGCCTAAATCTTGCTGAGTAGGTAAAAATAAGTATGAAACTCAACCAACTAAGGAAAAAGGTTCTTCCACGCAGCTTTGTGCAGTAAATCAGATAAAATATATCAACAATAAGCCGTAAAGTTTCTGGATAACCAAGACTACGACAGAATATATGTATAACGTTATGCGTTAGATATAGAAAGAAAGGAAGAAAAAGTATTTATTTCGTGCAGGAAGATCATAAACTAAACTAAATAAAAAACTAAATTATATAAAGAAAAAAAAAAAAAGTAACAAAAAGAAAAATGAAACAGAAACTCAAAAACATGATGCTGCGACATTTAAAAGATATCATATGAATCTACACAATTTTGGCTGTCCTACCGTCATTACTTCATTGCAGTTTTACGTAACAGATGGAACAGCACTTGAAGCTCCACATATGTCATTAAAAGCTCGTTTAGGTAGGTACCTACACCATTCGAATCTTTTGTCGAGTGTGTTCATTTTGATACTCAAACCGCTATGTATAAGTACCTGGTTACTACAAATTCACCACTTTACGAACGAAACCACGAACCACTGAATCTATGACACCTTCCTTCAATCATTAGTAGCTGGACTTATGCTGCTGGAATATGTGAGAAACAACAGAAGGGCAATTCCGGTAATTAAAAACGTCCAAAATCCAGTCGCAATCTCATCTCAGCGACAAACAATGTCAAAAACTTGTCAAAAATGTAAGGAAATTAGAGGTATTTTTGGCAGATTGAGACTGAGATCAAACTATCAATTTTCAGAATTGAATGACCTTTTAAAAGGATGCCCATAAATTCAATTTCACCCTGTTTATTAATTAAGATTTAGGCCATTGCATGCCTGTAGCACCGTTTCTGCGGAACTTCTTTCGTGGGACGGACTCTACCTACAGTTGTAAATTACATAACCAAAGATATGCACTCTACTGAGGTACTAGAAACTGGCGACTTGCAAACAGGGCGTACAAACGCCAGCACATCAAGCTACCCAAAACTGTAAAAATCAATCAACCTTGAACCTAATTCTTTAGCGATAAAGTTGAAAATCTATTAAAGAAATTTGACAGATTGTAGTAGCTTGATGTGCTGACAACTGTTCAGATCATCATTACATATGCTATTTTTATACAATATACCGTTCGTATGAGTCTAAAGAATCATGTTTCTTATATGGTTCGCAACTGTTCGGTACCATCCTCGCCTCAATTGCGGTCTCGTAAGGTGCATCGATCGATAACTTATTATCGTAGGTAAACTCAGCCGGTATCGTACTTTCTGTGTCGCTTATACTTCTACTTAACATGTAAGGAGGGAAGTTATAGATAGTTTCGAATGTGGTCGATTACATGCGGAAAGTATACAGAGACAAGGTTTTTCTTTCTTATTTCTTTGGTTGGAACGGTTCCACAAATTTAACTTATCTAGAGGTAATTGGAGATGGTGGTAAAGGTACAGGCTCCTTTGGTCACGTGGTCGCAGGCGCGACTGCTGAGTGCGGCGGGCTTTTTCCATTTGGATGTTTTAGGAACAGCCCGGAGTTTGGAAGCTGGCGGTGTGATACTCCCGTACCACGGAAAGCATGTAAAGCCATTGGTCCTGCGCCTGATCACTCTCCGACCGTGACGAAAAATCCTGTGATGCGTAGTTCGCATGTGGCGATGTAGATGCCACATATGTATTTATATAATCTCACGGAGAAAAACAAGATTATCTTTGTCTTAGTTTCTGTAGCAGCAGTGATCTCATAAATCCAGATACATGAATACAATGGTTCTGAGCCGTACAAAGGTCACAAGGTCCCTACTATATTATCACCGGCTGAAATCTCAACAAGTGCCCAATTAATACTTAAATAACCTCCACCACTGTATAAGCGCACCTGCGAGTACATTAATTTCTTTTATTATTTATATACACACAGTAAAATACATAGGCATATGACATAGTTAGAAGATGAGAACAAGGGTACTGCTTATTTCTAAAGAAATTTCTTCCAGCAGACCTGGGAAAGGAGAAGTAAAAAATAAATGTAGACAATAGTGTGTGAACAAGAAGAGAAAAATATGAATGTGTGAAGTCTAAAACTAAAATATTAAATACACCTGCACATATAATGCAAAAAAATACAAACCGTCTATTATTGATATTATTGGAGTCATTGGAGATAATATTTTTGAGCCTTTATAATTTTTTGAATATATTTCGGAATTTTTTAACTACAATGCCTATGCTGTCAGGGAATTAATAATGTATTATAATTGTCCAGATGGGTATTTAGTCTGAACGGCGCAAATCGAATGGCCCGCGGGCCATTCGACCGTAAACAAAAATCGTCTACGTTCCAAAGGACCGGTGATAAAAATTGGTAAACAAATTCAGTGTCATACACTGCATCAAGTACATTCGGGTGCAAAAGTTAAAAAGTTGAAATAAAAGTTTGATCTTTTTTCTTAGATTTGTATTATCTTC
Source organism: Apamea anceps (assembly GCA_951799955.1). Lineage (NCBI taxonomy): Eukaryota > Metazoa > Arthropoda > Insecta > Lepidoptera > Noctuidae > Apamea > Apamea anceps. The sequence goes on from OX637501.1 coordinate 10,238,712, forward strand.
CTATAAATTAAAAATGAATGATAATAATAATGGGTTAATAGTTAATTAATTATATTGTTTATGGGCCTCCGTGCCTTCGTGGACCTTTGACAGTCGTTACGGGTAGTCAGGAGCCCAAAAGTCTGATAACCAGTCTTATTAAGGGGTATCGTATTACCCAGTAACTGGGTTGTGGAGGTCAGATAGGCAGTCGATCCATGTAAAATACCGGTATTCAGCTGCAACCGATTAGACTGGAAGCCGACCCCAACATAGTTGGGAAAGAAATAAAAAAGTTCATTTGGATACAGTTTGTGAAACACAAAATACAATTTTTTTTTTTTTTCTTATGTAAAAGTCTAGGCAGATGATGATGAGTTGTCCAGATGTGATTGTGTAATTTTCAACGCCAAGTGCGTGTCGGATCATACACAGAAATATTCATCACCTTCTTTCCAATTTTCATCGATATAGGATGGACAAATGGACATGACGAATTATAAGGGTACCGTTTTTGCCATTTTGCTATGGAACCTTAAAAATTTTAATATCATCTCACAATGAGAGACGATCTGGACGATAAAAATTCAACTCCGTAGGATAAGAGTAAGTGGTTTTAATTTAGCTTGCAAGATTTGACTTAAACTGACTAACATACAGCAGCCGTGGTGGCTCAGTGTGGTATCGGCCTTGACTTACGAGGTCTTCCGAGTGAGGTCGTGGGTTCGAACCCAGGCAGGCGCTTTACTTTGTGTAATTATTTCATCACCACTGTTCTCAAAACGGTGAAGGAAAACATCGTGAGGAAACCGGCATGTCTAGAACCAAATATTTGAAGACATGTGACATTTACCAACCCTCACTCGGCCCGCGTGGTAGATTATAGCCCATTCCCTCTCGAAGAGAGGAGGCCTGTGTCCCAGCAGTGGGAACATTATAGGCTGATTATTTGAAACTAACATACTACACTGCCGAGCAATGAAAAAGTTCCACCCACAAAATGCCAACAAACACTTTAATATCTCCTAAGACATATAATTTAAAATTTGAACACAATATTTACGTTTTTAGTTGGTAATATTCTCATGCGCTGTTAAATGTACTTAAATATTGCAGACGGCGTCATTAAGCTAGCCTTTCCCGTTTAGGAGTAATTTGGTGCTATGTCACTGGAACTTTTTCATTGCTCGCGAGTGTATATACAAACATTGTAAGTTAAATAAAAGCTTGTAAAAAATCCACTCACAGTCAGAGATACATTCTGAAATAGATACCCACCGTCCACATTTTCCAGATTAACAAATAAAGGAAATAAATTTGAACCATTCATGTTGCTAATGTATTGCAGTAATTAGTTACAAAGCCGTTTGAGTTTCCGATGAATGAGAAAATACCTTTTTCTACAAAGGAAATTACAAGGAATGTAATGCTTGAGTATTTCTTTATGTTTAATGAAAATTGCTTTAAATGTGAAAGTTACTTTAGACGACGAGATAGATGTAGTTGTTGATAAGTTAAGCTTAACTCTTGGAATTGACCAACGGGCTATCCATATCGTTTCGGAATTTCCCGAAAGTGAAGATTGTACCAGCTGTCCAGATTAACCAGAACCATTTGCAGGGCTGTCCAGAGCAGTTGAACGTGCAGGGCAGCTCCTTTTTTGCATAACACACTTTTAATCGCCGAATGGTTTTGAAGGAAATACATTGCTTCATAGGTTTGAAAAATACGTCCGCTCAGCAACGTAAATTACGCTTTGAACGGGGCTGAACTGTCAAAATCGATTCGCGTCGTTATGTGTGTGACGCAATTACCCCGCAGATTAATGTAAAAGTTAAAAATGTTTGCTGCTTTCTCACATGGTACAAACTAACGACATCCCAATTTTTTATTTTTAACTCTGTTTAGTTTAGTTTTATCATCCTGTACGAGTCGCAATAAATACTTTTTCTTTCTTTCTTTCTTTCTTTCCCAACGTTCAAAGTTCCACTTACATACTTATTTCTTACTTTATTCATTCTCGTCAATCCACATATCCATCTCAACATTGTCATTTCCGCTTCATGCAATCGTTTTTCTTCCATCTTCGTCGTGGCTGATCCATACAGTACGACAGGCTTTATCACATTACTTTAAAATGATCGTAAGTGATGATATTGTTTATTCTGTAAATAAGATATCGGAAACACTTTTACACGTCATATAAAAAAATAAGCTAAATAAAGTCAGCATTTCCTCCTATATACGCGAAGAAATGGCGATACACGGCGGCGGTCTCCTTTAAAATCCAGACATAATCTTGGTCAGATTTCATAAGGACCATGAAGATCCGTGTCTGATATGGTCTTTTGAGGAAAGAACCACATAATGTCCAGCCAGTGCAAGCATTTGTCAGTAATCGTGTAGCTCAACACATGACTGAACGAGCTCAAAGACTCGACGAACAATACCAAAGAAAGGACGCATAAAGTACTCAAAATGGTAGACTATCATTAAAACTAACTTATCATCATCATCTGGCTAGAATTTTCCCAACTATGTTGGGGTCGGCTTCCAGTCTAACCAGATGCAGCTGAATACTAGTATTTTACATGGAGCGACTGCCTATCTGACCTTCACAATCCAGTTACTGGGTAATACGATACCCCTTGGTAAGACTGGTTGTCAGATTTTCGGGCTTCTGACGACCCGTAACGACTGTCAAAATTCCACGAATGATAGCCGGGACCAACGGCTTAACGTGCTTTCCAAGGCACGGAGGACTCTCGATATGTTAGGGATGGTCGCGGCAAGCTTGCTTAATCTGATAGATCGACCCGTGTGGCTGTTATTATTTAGCCACAAGCCCCTCTCATTCATCATTATAACTGAAATAGAAAAAAAGATGTCATCATGCCACTACAGTCACTTCATCTCTCTCCAGCTCTCTAATTGGACAGAATCGAACGTGTGTTAGCATAATGTCGTCTACTTAACCATTACGTCACTGTCTGCTGCCACGATTGATCGCCGCAATCGACACAAACTCTACATGCATACGGAGTTGCTTGAAGTTAATCGAGGGGAACTTGGAATTGTATTACAGATCTTTGTAATAAGGTGGTTGGTAGAAGTAGAAGTGCACATCTTTTTACATTGTTCTCACATGTATTATATCAACATAAATGTTGTAACCAGTATTTTGATTTAAAAGAGTGTCCACGGAGTTCCTTGGCCGTTCTTCTACATAGGAACGCACAAAAAAAAAAAAAAAAACATACTAGAAACAAATGAACGACGTCAATTGTGGTTACATTTTTATTATTTCCCGTACCCAATCAGACATCAAATGATCTTGTCCTTGTTTGGCTGCAAATAGGTACAGCTGTAATATACTCGTAAATACTAATATAAAAACCGGCCAAGAGCGTGTCGGGCCACGCTCAGTGTAGGGTTCCGTAGTTTCCCGTCCGTTACAATAAGTGTTCCCACTTATGAGTTTAAAGGTGGGTATCCATTATGTTCGCGCTCCAGCAGCGCTCCGCGCTCCTGCAACTGCTCCCGGTAGTGGGTACGTGCGCGAACACGGAGCGTGCAACATTGCACGCTCCGCGGCAGGCGCTCCGACTCGTGACGGTTTTTAGCGCGAACACAAAGGGGAGCGCAGTGTGTCAAAGGGGAGCGCATGTAGAAGTGCGCGCGACGTATCCATTGGAGCAGTTGCAGGAGCGCGGAGCGCTGCTGGAGCGCGAACATAGTGGTAACCCAACTTAAAAAAGGCTATTTGTTACGGAACTGTAATAATTACGGAACACTAAAAACGGGCCCACAAAGGACGGTGATAACTAAAACAAAGAGAGACCAACCGAACAATTCGATAATACCCGACCCAATGTAATAAGTACCTACAGCGCCATCTCTCGGGGAATTGGGTTACTAATTAATATATAGACGTGCCAGAAGTTTTCGGTGGTAATTTTGGATTGCGAGAACCGATTTTAATAATTCTTTTTTTGTTTGAAAAAAGATACGTTCAGGATAATAAAATATGTAAACGAAGTTAAAAAAATGCTTTCATATACGATTATACTACAAACTTAGTCCAGAAATTATTTTGTACAACTTTTTGTCTTTTTTATACAAAAACTGTTGTTTCCATCAAGTTCAAAATAATTTTCCTAGAAAGTCCTTATAAAGTTCTACTATTCAGATTTTTTTCATATTTTCTAAGCTTATGGTGCAAAAGTTAGAGGGGGGGGGGGACAAATTGTTTTTTACTTTTGGAGCGATTATTTCCATTATGAAAGAAAGAAAGAAATTATGGACATTATCAAAAAATGATTTTAGTAAACCCCTATTCATTTTTAAATACCTTTCCAACAATATCGACGGCACGGTTGGCGCAGTGGTTAAGCGATTGACTGCTGCGCTGCGTGTCGCGGGTTCGATTCCCGCACGGAACAAATATTTGTATGACCTACAAGTAGTTGTTCCGGGTCTGGCTGTTTGTGTATGTGAGTTTAAATGTTTGTAAACGCACCCACAATACAGGAGAAATTCCTAGTGTGGGGCAACGTTTTTTATAAAAAAAAAAAAAAAAAAATAATAATAATAATAAAAAAAAAATATATATCACACGCTAGGGTTAAAATAAAAAAAAAAATCACTTCCCACTTTACATATAGGGGGCTACCCTAATAAATTTTTTTTTTCCAATTTTTATGTGACCACTTTGTCGGCGTGATTGATATACATATTGGTACCAAATTTCAGCTTTCTAGTGCTAACGGTCACTGAGATTAAGCGAGGACGGACAGACGGACGGACAGACAGACATGGCGAAACTATAAGGGTTCCTAGTTGACTACGGAACCCTAAAAAGCCGTATAAAAATACAGCGAAGTTACGATTGGCTTAACAACCTCCGTTTGACAAACTCATAAGGGTAGGAAAGGAACGTAGGAAGTAATGAAATATTCAATAGAGACAATCCTCGTCATAGGTTCGTCGTCTAAGTGCCAATTCCACCAATGAAGCTGAACGCGATCAGCACATAACACACCAAATTTTCAGACCGACTTTTAAAAATAAGACGCGATTTCCATAGTATAAATACACGTATTAAATATGAAATTGTGATACCTAAATTTAGTTTTACTAAAACTAGCAAGTCATTTCTTATAAACAGCATCCGCTTTTATAACAAGTTGCCAATGTCGGTTATAGAACTTAGCGATGGAAAGTTCAAAATACTCATCAAACGTGTCCTTACTAAAAAAGCATATTATAATATTAAAGGCTACGTTGAAGACAAGGTAGTTTGGCAAGGATTCCTTCTGCACATGCGGCTTCCCTGGCACTTCATTAACGGCATAGCTACTAACGATGTTTATTTATTTTTGGAACGAAGTTCCTTATCGCGCGTTGCGAAAGGGGGCTAGACGGAAAAAAATAAGTTAAGTAAAGTAAAGACCAAAAGTTGGAACGACACTTTTTACTAGAGTTGTAAGCCGTGTGGCGTGCGCGTTTCTCTGTCTGTCTCTCTCTATTTCTCTTATAGAATGCAAGCCAGTTTTTTTTGTCTGTTTTTGTTATTTGTTAATAATAAAAAAACATTATTCTAACTTAAAAAAAATAAAATTTTATTACAATTCCTTCACTAATTAATCGAAAGGAACTTCGTTCCATCCGGGTGTCCCTTGACACCTCTCAAGTTTTTTCACATAGGTACTTCTTTGAGATAACATTTTTATTATTTGACATTATATACAGACAATTTTAATTTCAACTCTTTATTAGTGGTTGTAATGGTAGTCATGTCACTTGTTTCTAATAGGTTTTTATATTTTATCTATCCTTTTGATAGATCTTCTTCTAATATATAAAATTCTCGTGTCACAGTTTTCGTTGCCATACTCCTCCGAAACGGCTTGACCGATTTTGATGAAATTTTTTGTGCTTATCCGGTATTTATGAGAATCGGCCAACATCTATTTTTCATCCCCCTAAATAAGAAAAAAAAAAATTATTAGGAAATTATTTATATGGCAAAACAACGTTTGCCGGGTCAGCTAGTTCTTCTATATTTTTATAAATGTGAGGAATTTGTAGGCGTTGTAGATTTTAGATCAGTAGACCATTTTTTATTATAACAAGTGCATGGTACATTTTTTATTTTATCAATTACACACATCACACATACTTCTTGACAGGCCTACGCTGTCCTCCCATACGTACTGTAATTTGAAAACATTGTAAAAGCTAATTATTTTTAAAATACCTAACCGTGGAGTTTCTTGCCGGCTCTTCTCCACAGGAAACAACCAATTGGAACCGTTAACCTAGATTCTGACATTTCATGTTGGTTTATGTGAAATAAAATATTTTGATTTTGACATCTAAACTGCGTTCAAGAGCCGTCACTGTCAATTTTCCACAACAATGATAACTCTGACAGTTATTGAACGTAGTTTAGACGTGCTAATCACGTTCAGTTCCATTGGCGAAATCCGCCCTTAATACCTTAGAGGTTGCAAGCATTGTCTTTTGAGTAAAAAAATGTTTGGGCGAGTGGGAGAGCAAGTCATCTCGTTTTTATCGCAGCTCTTTCAGTTGGGTGGGTCGTATGAATGCGACGAATTTATTGCGATGTACAACCTTCAGTGGAGCGAGAAGAATTAGCCGACAATCAGCCCGGGGGCTTGTGCTAGTGTCATCCTTCGTAGTGCAACCTATTTGTTACAACTTGTTTGTTTGCTCGATATAAATGTCGTGAACTTAGTTTTATTCGTCTTGTATTTTTTCAGCTGATGTTGATTTAGCTCGAAGAATTATTCTGGGGCGATTTTTCATAGTTTTTCTTTTATGTTTGTAATTTGTTGCTCAAATACAACATTAATGTAAAGAATTTGGTCCAACCGTATTAAATACTGGTTGTTGTTATATGAAATAATGCTGGCCATATAGGTTAGCATAGCTATAATGTTGCTAATTTTTGAGTAAAAAAAGAGAAGGTACCTACATTTCTTTCCTTTTTTGTGTTGGAAAATAAATACTCGTATTATGCATTCCAATTGTAGTCGATAATCGTGCTAAAAGTCTCCGAGTAAATGGGCTGTGTGAAATTCATACAGGCAGATAGACGGACAAAACGAACTTATAAAGATTCCGTTTTAGCCATTTCGATCCTTAAAAGAAAGAAAATATGTCATAGATTCACACAATATAAAAAACCTATTCTAAAAAAAAAACCAATGACGGCTGCGCCAAATAGGCCTAGTTCAGCAAAATGCCACCCCAGCAGAGCGTGACGCAGGTTTGGGTGGACCTTACGATAAGTGTGACGGAAAAGCGATAACACCAATACACAAACCTCCGACTCATGAAACAACTGACTTAATAAGTAATATCAACACCAACCTCATTTCAACTATGTATTTGCATAAAAGAGGTACACACTATTACAGCCAATCGACCAATAACAACATTATACAAGGTAAATAAATAATTACAAACAACACTGGCACATGGAGACCACGCTTCCCCGCGCTCCGATAGCAACCATTTTGGAAAACCCGAAGCTCGCTTCAATTTTATTTTCACGCCTGCAGTTCGGAGATACGCTGAAACTTTCATCGTGGGCTTTCACTAGAGGCGAGAACGAAACATAAATTGTCGACGGACGGCTCACAGCCCATGTCTTTATTTTTCAAAAACAATACACGTATGTTCATTTGTTTTTTTGTTCATTGTTTTTGTGTTTTAGTCGAGTTTGCTTATATTAATATTCATGGCTTGTTTGGAGTAGATTAGCTGGTTTTTTGTTACTTTGATTTAGTTTCTTTGTTAAAATATTATATAAGACTAGCTGCGCCCCGCGGTTTTGCCCGCATAAGTTTCGATCCCGTGGGAAAATTGGGATAATAACCAGGATTAACACATAGAGTATCCTATGTGTTAATCCTGGTTATAAACTTATTCTTCTATATTAAAATACCCATACTGCTTACTCCGGCAATTGCTAGTGACACTAATCACTATGTAACTCCGAATCTTCTTTAAATGATCTTGGTTAATGTCTAAAGAGAGAGCCCTGACACCCATAACACAAGTTCAATCTTAGCTTGGGTGCCAGAGGTTTAAACTCAGTGGTATTCTTACAATTTTTTGGTTTATATAGTCTGTTCTACATAGTGCTATTTTTGTTAAATTGTAAACTTGGAAATAAAGCATTATTATTATTATTAAACTATCTGTGTGCCAAATTTCACCCAAATCCGTGTCGTAGTTTTTGCGTGAAAGAGTAACAAACATCCAAACATCCATCCATCCATACAAACTTTCGCGTTTATAATATTAGTAGGATATATGTATGTGGCCTCAAAATTATGAACATCGCTAGTTTATAATTTATCTCGCGAAATTACAAACTATCGAAAAATTGTGAACTACAACAAAACATTTACAATTTAACGCATTATTTTTCGATAGTTTATACTTAATCTGTCAATGGAAAACCGACAAATTGTGAACTGGTATCAAACTTGCAAGCGACGAATCACACCTTGCGCTAAAGTTGTCAAAAAATAAAAGGCCCGTTTTGACATTGACAGTTCTAGTAGTTAATAAAGATCAAATTCGCAAAACACGTATTCGTTTGTATGAAACTGACAGGTGTCAAGAACGAATTCTCAAATGTGAAAACGGGCCTTTTATTTTTTGACAACTTTATTACTATATAGCCCGGTAACTGCGATCAACTTGGAAGCAGCGCTCCACGCACCTAACGGGTTTTACCATCTCAAATTTCTCAGTAGCACCACCGCATCAGGATTTGTGTCCATAGACTCGCTGTTGATGGCAATAGACTCGCCCCCATGGTACAGACGCCAGCAGGTCAAGCTACCCGAAACTGTCAAATTTTCCCAATCCACCTTGAACCATATTGCTTTAGCGATAAAGTTGAAAATCTATTAAAGAAATTTGACAGATTGTAGTAGCTTGATGTGCTGGCGTCTGTACTTAAACATAACTGGCGAAATATGGGTGTACTTTTAGGTGCCTCTCCTAACCCTTCGGGGATACAGGCGTGCTGTGAAGTTACGTGCATTTTATTACTTGCTCAGGTTCGGTCTGATCGATGTATACATCTATATATCTGTATATCTCATTGTCAGATATTGGTCGGAATTAAAACTTTTGTTTTATGGCTGCTAGACGAAAACGATCCATTTGCAATACAGGGAATCAGGAATAACTGAAATATCGTATTAAAGAATGTCCATTCAATATATTGTTCATTATTATTTTCCTTTCATATTGGAAGCAATAACCTGACGGGTTTTAACGTTGTAAACCGCCGGAGCAATTATTCTTTGAAGTAAACAATACAGTAGGTAGTACTTATAATGAATGTTGTACGGGGCTATTAAATGATACAACGTCATAATTATTGCGTTTATTCCAAGCGAACGTGTTTACATCAACGCTCCCATTTAAGCACTGTTTTTCTAAACCAAAACCTGTGCCAAAACTTAATAGAAATAATTTGAAAGTTCATTCTAAATCCGCTGGAATGTTCGAATGCAGACAGATTTATTTTTCTGCCAGCCTGTAGAAAGAAAGAAAAAGTATTTATTACGACCCGTACAGGAAGATCGCAAACTAAACTATACACAGTCAAAAATAAAAAACCAAATTATATAAAAAAAAATTACAAAATGAAAAATGAAACAGAAAGTCTTATACGTACGAGGCCAAAAGGCTCCTATCTCAGCATAATGCAGTACAACATAAGGTCGACTTTTGCAGACAACTTTTACAGTAGATACTTATTGATAATGCTCCTAGAACGGGTACTCAGTAACTTACCTATTATCTAAAACTATAATTTTGTAACGGTTGATGTAACAGCGGTTGATGTAAGTTATAATAAAATTGTTTTTTTTTTCTTCTTCAAATTATTGGGTTACTTGGTCAAAATAGAATGACGGCCGAGAATGCAAATCTGGCCGAATTTCGTTTTCCTACCCCGGTACCCCTTGGCGAGACTGACGGTTATACTTTCGGTCTTGTCACTTTATCAAAAAAAAAATCAAAATTCTTCCACCAATGACCACATGCAGAAAAATCACACTTTATTAAAATTTTAAGAGAATTGGCAGGAGCTCAGTAACACCGCGTTATCAGTACCTATAACATTGATATCGAAAATCAACATTACCCTCCTCCATTAGCACTTGCAAGTGTACACCCAGATTTTATCTAGCTGTCGAGATACAACGTAATTACGCTGCTAATGTGTTTTCAGTACAGTACAATAGATATCTACGATGTATTATGCTATGGAGGTATGAGGAACAGGGTGTAATGTTCTTCATCTTACATAGAAAAGGGAGGCTCCATAGACTAAACGGGTGTTGTGTCTGGCGGGCCACTACCATTGCATCTCGCAGGTCAACCTAGGAAGTTGTCGGCCGGTCTTATCCTTGGATGTATGATATCAAATAGTGGGTAATCACCCCACAACGTTTGTATGGTGTAACGTTATAATTCATATTATACATAATTAAATTGGTAACAAAGTTTTGTACCTATAGGCCGACCGCTTAACTGAGACGTTGCCTGAGGTAGCTGCGCAGAGCGGGAGGGGTGATGGTTGTCACAAGTAGACGAATCACTGAGCTCTCGAATCACGTCACCACACCCCTCCTGCACCGCGCTAGCTGTTACCTCAGGCAACGTCGTTGATCAATAATATTTATGATTTTAATTGATGAATAATGTTTAAATCCACACTGTCAACGTTTTATGAGTCTACACAATGCGCGTGACCCTGGGTCGCACAGGCATGGCGCACCCTTAACTCACTTTCAATGGACTCCTATTATATTGTAGGTATATCATTATTGTTATTCACGTATATTGTAAACATAACTAACAGCGTACGTGCAAACTGTAGTTATTCGGAACCTAGACTTATAACCTGCTAGGGTTAATGGAGGAACACCAAGAAAAGGCTGTTTTAAGAATTTATATAATACGTTTATTATCCTTTCATATTTATATATTGGAAGGTGTGTTTTTTAATATCAAAGCCTTTGGATGTTTGTAGTGACTTGATTGTTTTCAGACTGTGATACCTCATACTCTGGAGGTAATTAATTATAATACCCTGTTATTTCTTGTGTGCCTAGTACATTTGTAATTACGGACTGTTTAGGTACTAAGTTTCTAGGATATTCTTAATTAGTAATGAGTAAATAACTGGTTAAGTTGCTAAGACTAACATAAAACATCGCTCTTGTATTCACTGAAGGGTTAGGCAGAGATGCACCTTTAGTACCTAACCCCGCATTTCGCCAGTTATGTTTAAGTCCCATGTAACATGGGGTGAGCCGTCAATCGGGCACAATATTATATAGGAATAATATGGTCCTCCAGATCATATTTCGGCCATGACTAGACGACTGTCTTTTCGGAGACTAGCGTCTCCGTTGAAATTTGCCGCCACTTGTACACTCTAGTATCTCCCGCGCCGACGGCTACTTTGGCGCAGGAGATACTGGAGTGCACAAGTGTGTGCGCAGGCTCTCCCTTTCCTCAATCTCATAGTCCGATGGGACAGCATGCAATCCGACACGACCGGAGAGAGATCAGGCGCAGGACCAACAGCTTTACGTGCTTTCTGAGGCACGGGGTGATACCCCCGTGCCTCAGAAAGCACGTAAAGCTGCAAAACTCCAAACTCCGAGCTGTTCCTAAAACATCCGAATGGAAAAAGCCCCCCGCACTCAGCAGTCGCGCCTGCGCCCACGTGACCAAAGGAGCCTGTACCTGTACCACCATCTCCAATTACCTCTAGATAAGTTAAATTTGTGGAACCGTTCCAACCAAAGAAATAAGAAGAAGAATTTCAGATGGAAAAACCCAATAACACTTTGACAATCGAACCCAGGACCTCATGATCAGCAGTGGTCACTAGACCAATGAGGCAGTGTTAGGCCCTTTATACACGGCACGGTTTCTTTACGGTACAGCGCGCCGCGCGTCGCGTGTCCGTCAACAAAGCCATCCATAGTGATCCATACAACACTGACGACCATGCATACACTCGGCGAATAAACCGTAGTTTTTCACAGCAAGAAAATCGTGTGTGTACAAAGGGCCTTAAGATCCCACGACCTCATGATCAGCAGAGGTCATTGGACCAAAGAGGCAGTCTTGAGATTATCTAAGTAAAACTTGAATATACTAAGCAAAGTACCTACTTAAGTATAGTAGATAATAAATCATTTGGTAAAGTACCTACTTTCACATTGTTACCGACTTAGCTATGAAATTAATTACGTAAACAAACTTCTCCAGCTAATTAGTAACTTTGTACGGAAAGACTTTTGTTATTTCGCGTATATTTATAAAACCTTTTAGTTAATAACTGGTAACACAGATGATTTGTTTATAAAATTGGACAAAGGAAAGTAGTTTTTCGTAACTTGCCTTTTTTATATGGGACATGGCAGAAACTACATGAAGTTCTCTTTACATACTCCTTTATCTTCGTCTATGCGTTCATAGGTCCATTAAAAAGTTTATTGTGCACGAAATTATCGCTACTATAGTCCGGCCATTGAAAGTATGGGTTTCTGACACCTCTAGTACCTCTTACCTTTAGTGACAATTCTAGTAGCTAGACTAAAATCGCAAAACATCATCATCTGCCTAGCCTTTTCCCAACTACGTTAGGGTCGGCTTCCAGTCTAACCAGATGCAGCTGAATACCAGTATTTTACATAGAGCGACTGCCTATCTAACCTCCACAACCCAATCAATCAATCAATCATTTATTATTTGTAAAACATAGGTAACAAAAAAAAATACAGATCTTAAAGGTAAATACAGTGCGCTATGTTTTGTCTATGGTAAGACATACAAATATGGGTAGTTTTAAAGTTTACAGTCAAAAGTCCCAGTTACTGGGTAATACGATACCCCTTGGTAAGACTGGTTGTCATACTTTTTGGGTACTGACGACCTGTAACGACTGCCAAAGATCCACGAATGACAGCCGGGACCAACGGCTTATCGTGTTATGTATAGTTATGTGTGGTCATGGTATGTGAAGATGGTCACCCATCTACAGACCAACTACGGCAAGCGTAGTTTAACCTGATTGATCGACCCGTACGGCTGTTATTTTTTAGCCATAAGCCGCTCCTCCTCAAAACACATATCAAGAACGAATTCTCTCGTCGGCCGCACTGTAAGCTTTGGAGAACAGTCAGAGAAACCGAACAAAATACTAATAAGTTGCTGTTTAGTAGTTTTGCGTCTAAAACTTTGGTTTCGTAGGAAAGCGGTTCCGTCATATTAAAACGGTACTCATGAAACTCTATCATTTTCTATTAAATTATTATAGCAAGTAAAGCTGTTGACCATTCTGCCAAATGTCTAAAGTGAATTGGAAAAACAAGTGTGCAAATTAAAAAATAAATAAATAGAACGATAAATTCTTTGTCGAACTTAATGTAGATCTTGTGGGGTTAGTACTGGGCTGAAACGACATTAAGATGTCATAAAACGCATGCCATCATTACATGTCGGAATGTGTCTTTGCACTGCCACTTTATTTATCATCTTTTGTACCTACCACATTTTATTTATTACTTTTAAGAAGGCTTACAGACTAATTACGAATAATAGGTAACAACAACACATTATCAAGTTGCTAATAACAAGCCTCCACAGTTATAATAATGTAACATATCGATTACTTAAAGCTGTGTTAATTACTTAAGTAGGTTATGTTAGTTTTATTTATTTAAGTATTTATGTTGCTACATATGAGTTGAGTGAGTATGAGTCCGGGCTAGTGGTTCCCAAATAATTTTTTGTGAATGATGCGCCCATCATTCACAAAAAATGATTTGGCTAAGAGCGTCTTTGCTGTGCTTATAAATTATCCAACATCATGTTCAGAAGATACATCATTGAAGCTTCGAGCTTCTTATAAGAAAAGCATTACCTACGCCTTTAATTTGATGCAAATAAACGATTTCGATTTCATTGATTTGAACGCTCTGTATTGGGATAACAGAAGAGAAAGAAAGAAAAAGTATTTATTGCGACTCGTACCCAGGAAGATCACAAACGCTAGCATAGGATAGTTGTTATTACGAATATGTGACCGTTCACCGCTTTCTTAGGAAACAAACGATTAAACTGCAAATCAAGTTAGTGGTGATGATGACACAAAAAAATTGTGGGAAATATCCTCAGAAATGTAGAGCAGCATCCAATTTAACACTACGACGTCAAAGGTGTACGAGGCAGCTGATAGGAAGCACAACAGATAATACCGTTTCAGTCTCGCTTCCTCAGAGCCGGAGCGAGGCGAAAACGAAAACAATTCAAAGCGATCCCGCTGCAGATCATTACTGAGATTTCCAACTTCAACGATGTTTTAATATATTTTTTCTCGTCTGGCAGCTATCAGATACTGCTCCGAAGTAATTTGTAGAGAAACACTTTTTTTTGAACAGTTTCATGGAAATTAATAAACTGTTGAGTTTGAGTTTGCGGTGTAACATTTTTTTTTATGGTTTGTGGCGTTTGTTACTTTTAGTCATCATAATCAGCCTATATTGTTCCCACTGCTGGGACAAAGACCTCCTCTATTCGAGAGAGAGTGGGCTATAAACTACCACGCGGGCCCAGTGCGGGTTGGTAGATGTCACATGTTTTAGAATTTTTGGTTCTAGTACATGCCGGTTTCCTCACGATGTTTTTCTCCACCGTTTTGAGAGCAGTGGTGATGAAATAATTTACACAAAGTAAAGCGCTTGTCTAGGTTTGAACCTACGACCTACATCTCATAAGTCGCGGCCGTTACCACTGGGCCACCACTGCTCTTTCTACTTTTAGTGGCTGTGTCAAATTGATACAGTTGTAATCCTCCGTTGTTTTCCTGTTAGAGACTTTAACCATCCTTGTCTAATAAGGAAAAACAAGTTTAAGAAGGAGAGTTCGAAGAACGTAATGTATTATGTACTGTAAATAATATCTAATGCCGCTGATATTCAGACTATCTTTGTTTTGCAGAAGCGAGCTGTTCGATCAATTTATAAATTAAGTCCGAGACACTCGCTCAGAGACAAATTAAAAGAAATTAATGTTATGACTGTGCCTTCTCAGTATATTTATGAAAATCTTTTATATGCTCATAAAAATAAAAAATTGTTTAAAAAGTACAGTGATATACATGATATAAATACTAGAAACAAACACAAATTTGTTGTACTTACCTACAACAAGGCTCAAGAAAATAGGTGGCTCGTTCAGATGCTAATGTATACGCTTCTACAACAAAGTTCCAAGCCCCGTTCAAGATCTAAGCCTTAATAAATTCAAATCATTCATTAAACGTAAGTTGTGCCAGAAAGCCTTTTATACCGTTAAGGCTTATATCGAGGACAAAAAGGCTTGGGATTAAGCTGCTTCCAATTTTTACATATTGAATGTTTTTATTTTGTTTTGTTGTTGTTTTTTTTTATATACATTTTGACATTAATGAATTTGATATATACTATGACATTTGCTTACTTTGTAAAGTATTCTATTATTTTAATTATTGTGAATGTGAAGACTATGTGGGTCATTTTATTTTTTACTTTTCTCTCTGTTCTGTTAGTTTTTGTCATGGTCTGGCAGTTTGAGTAATTAATGTGGCCTACCCAAATGTCCTTTCTTTGGTATTGTTCGTCGAACCGTTGAGCTCCTTAAGTTTTGAGTTGAGCTGCACGATTTCTGACATATGCGTGAACTGACTGGACAGGTCCTCTCAATCTATGTGGTTTTTTCCTCAAAAGACCATCTCAGACATCGACCTACATGGTCTTCATATGATCTGACCAAGATTATGTCTGGACTTTAAAAGAGACTGTGACGTCTGAGTTTGTTTCGGCCTTTCTTCTCAGACTAGTCAGATAGGAAACGCCGACCTCATCTAGTTTTAAAATATGATTGACGTGTAAAAGTGTTTGTACAAACCTACTTACAAAATAAAATCATTTATCATTTAGCACAGTAGTGGCCCAGTGGTAACGGACCCAACTAACGAGTTGAAGGTCGTGGGTTCGATCCTAGTCCGGTGATTTACTTTGTGTAATTTATTGTTCTAAAAAACGGTGAATGAAAACAGCGTGAGGAAACCGGCATGTCCTAGAACCAAAAATTCGAAGTCATGTGACATCTACCAACCCGAACTTGGCCTGCGTGGTGGAGAGGAGGCCTGTATCCAAGCTGTGGGAACATTATAGCTTAATTACGCTATTTAATACATGTTTTAATATCTAATGCCTACATATAATAATGTCAATCCCACAGAATTTTTTAAAGGCTTTTCTAAAAAGCTTTACTCCAACGTATGCCACCAACCTAATCCATGCATCAAACGCGACAACCCTTCAGAACGTCACTCAACACACCTCAAGCAAACATGATTGACAATTGGTTTATACAGTTGGTAGCTTAGACGAAATCAATTACCTAGCCATCCACAGTTTAATGTTAGCCAAAAAAAGTCGAAAGCAGGGATTGGAATCCAAAGCTGACCGACCAAGTGTGGTAATTAATTACTCGAGTCGTTTTTGTAGCGGCCGGTTGGAAGAAACGGCAAAAGATTTATTGTTTTCGCTACTTCACTCTGGCATCTCCCGACGAGGAATTACTAATCTTTTCTTTAATTCTGATCCCTCGTTTTCCTTTCGTCTGTAATAGAGCCGTAAATACTCATTTCGGACTCCTTCATAATGCATTGACTTGGAATATAACGGAGTAAGAATAAGTTATATACCTATCTATATCTATACATTCTTTTCTATACAAATACATACAATTGAAGTGTCTGTTTGTAATATCAAAATAACAGCTTTTTACTAAATACATATGAAAGTATTACGGTACTTACAACAAAAAATCAATTTTTAATTTTTTTGGCTGTTTTTTGTTCGAAACGGCTGAACAGATTTTTACGGGACTTTCACTGGCAGAGAGCTCATGTTATAAGGGCTAACTATGTACTTTTATTTTAGAAAAAGAATTAGGGTTCCGCGCAAAAAAGATAAAAACCATTTTCCGACATCGACGCGGGCGAAGCCGCAGGCAGAAGTTCGTACAACTTATAAATTGAAGTCGGTTTTCGTGTCTGTTTGTGTGATCACGTTGTTCTTCTTAATTACGCAACGGAATTTTATACAGGTTTCATTATAATTTTGAGATTTATTCCGGAATGTTCATGTGTATAATACATTAATATTGAATAACATATAATATACTGGATGCCTGAGGGAGAACATCGCCGTCGAAGTAGACCATGGCGTAGGTGGTGTGAGGATCTGATAACTTTTGAACGTACGTACAACCTGGCTAGAGATCGCTCAAGATAGGGAATGCATTTGCCCAGCAGTGGGACACAATATAGGCTAAAAAAAAGAAGTCTCGATGTCTTGTCAAGTTGTATGATCCGTGTGAATCAGGGGCGGGTCGCTAGTCCATACCTACTATAATAATATTATAGAATGATAGAATTTGTTTGTGTGTAGGGGGTAGTCTCTGGAACTACCAGTCGGACTTGAAAAATTGTTTCTGCATTTGATAGCCCAATTCTTGAGGAAGGCTATAGGCTCCCTGCCAGGGTAGCGGGATTGTCCGAAAGGGTTACCGCTGCCCTGGAACATAAAGGGCTAAGGAAGGAACACGGGTGGGTTTTAGTCAGTAAGAGTCTGACACTCCCTTCTGCTCCACCCAGAGCGGGAGGGGTCATTTGATGATTTCCCATCCTCAAAAAAAAAAAAAAAAAAGGCTATAGGCTAATTAACATCACGCTATGACCCTTAGGAACCAAGCAAAGTCAGAAAGAACGCTAAGTGAAAACGAAGTGATAGCGCGAGCAGGTGATGCGATGCGACGGGGTGGGTCGGGCGAACAAGAAATGTTACGCGGACGAAGTCGCAGGCTGAACCTAGTATATTACATAATACTTAGTAGGTATAATACGATATTTACCTGCGAAGATTAATTATTCCCGCGTAATACAAAACCAGGAATCTGCTATATAATAATATGGTATGGTACCGGCAAAGTGAAATTAGAATTTCAATGATTTTAATCAAATATGATCCAAATCCGAATTGATTAATAACAGTAATTAAACTCAAACGAATGAATTAGAAAGTTGGTCGGTTCGTTTGTTTCGATCAAGTATTATTATGATTGGGTGTTCGACGGGTTTGCCTATAAGGTTTTATATAACACGTAGGATTAATATTCCACATGTTGTTGTATTCATTATAAAGGAAGGACAATCAACGATAGGTAAAGAAATTAAATTTGGATAAAATTACTGTATATTGTGTACCATTTAACCCGGTTTTAGGGCACCCTCTGGGGTGCCAACGGAACCCTAACACTAAGGCTCCGTCGTTAGTCCGTCTGTCAAAGTGCTGTATCCCACTGCTGGGCAAAGGTCTCCCTTAAATCCTTCCAGGAACTCTTTTCCCATTAAAATATGTTATTATTAAATAATATACGGTGGCACGGAACCCTTAGTGTACGAGTCCGACTCGCACTTGGCCGCTTTTTAGATTTAAAGAACGAATGGTATAAGACAAAATAAAACATTTAACTACTAATTCGTTAAATCAAAATAATATTTAACTGCTAATGAAACTGTCCAACCGGATCACTTAGTAAAATTTCAATATAAGAGAAAGGTCGACAATTTGACCCCTCACATATATTATGTATGATACCCAAGGGACAGTTGGCAAATAAACTTGCACACTAGTAAATTGGGTTGTTCCCGTAAGGGCCACCTCGTTATGTGATTACCTATGTACTGATATTAAGCAAATTACATGAGTATTATCCTATTTCTGATAAATTAATCCTCGGTGATTTATTTTGCGTTCACGATTTATCTGTATCGTGCTGTTTCTTCATCGAACATGGGCAAAATGTTTACAATTCGGTTGCCGAGAAGTGATTATGTTTAATGATCAATTAGTACCTCGTATTGTTCACAATTATAGGTTTGTTAGGAGGCCAGTGTTTAGCGTATCCGGAAAATACCTATCTTCTAATAATAAAAGTCCTCCAGATCGAATTTCAGCCAAGGCAGCTAATTTCAACGGAGAGGCTAGTCTCTGTTGAGATTAGCTGCTTGTGAAAAACCCAATAACATTTTGCCCGACCTGGGAATCGAACCCAAGACCTCACGCTCAACAGTCGTGCTTGCAACCAAGTAACGGGGCAGCTGCTAACGGACCTAACTTGTAATACGGTGCTAACTCAAGAAAATGGCTAACAAAGACGTTTTGTCGGGCCTGCGGGCGGTGAGTAATGGGTAACTCACCGTCCGATCAGGACCAGGCCCGTGCCGGACGGCGTGTTGTGTTCCACGCGCGCCTCAAAGAGATGTCAGCATGAGAGACGGGGCCCCATAGGGCCGTAGCCTGCCAGGGTAGCGGGATTGTCCGAAAGGGTTACCGCTGCCCTGGAACATAAAGGGCTAAGGAAGGAACACGGGTGGGTTTTAGTCAGTAAGAGTCTGACACTCCCTCCTGCTCCACCCAGAGCGGGAGGAGTCATTTGATGATTTCCCATCTTCAAAAAAAAAAAAAAAGACGTTTTGTCATCAGCATTCTGATAAAATCACAATTCAAAGATATATGCTTAACTTAACTTAAACTTCTACTCTTACGTAACTAGCTCAAGTCTTGGTAAAAAGATTTGCCAGTCAGCAAGGATAGTATATAGTTCGATGCCCCGGAAGCGCCGGAAGTAGATACTTAAGTGAGTTTATCCCCATGGAGCCTCTTGTAAATGCATCATTCGTCATCATCATTATTAGCTCGAATGAACTGGGTAATGATCTACATTTCGTCGTCGTGCAGTGAAAACATCTTTTACAGGGAATATCTTATCTTAGACTTACCTTTTTAGGGTTCCGTACCAGAAGGGCGCCAACGGGACCCTATTACTAAGCCTCCACTGCCTGTTCGACTGTCCGACCATCCGTCCGTCCGTCCTTCCATCTGTCCCTCAACCCGTCCATCCGTCAATCCGGCTATCCGTCCGTCCGCCTGTCCGTCTGTTTGTCAGCAGGCTGTATCTCATGAACCGTAATAGATAGACAATTGAAATTTTCACAGTGTATATTTCTATCTATTAATTAATAAAAATAACACAAAGATAAAACTTAAAGGACACCATAAAAGAAACGTGTTTTTTGGGCGATTTTTGCCATGCGGTACGGAATCCTTCGTGTGCGAGTCCAACTACCACTTGGCCGGTTTTTTGTATGCAGGTGCATACAAAAAACGAAAGGTTTTCTGTGACAAATGAACCTATTCTCGTTTCTTTCTGCCTGAGACATGATCGTCATTGACGTTCCCCGAGCTCCTCATTTTCATCATAGAGGGCATTACACTTATTTTACCTTTGTTTTTGCATCACTGCCCAAATCACAGTGATCTTTATTCTCATTCTTATAAGGTTGCTGTTGGGTTGCTGCCATTGACAAGTCTGTCGAAATCATTGTGATCTTTATACTCGACAGAGAGCGTAGTAGAGCTGTGGTCGTTTGTTCTAAATATGCATTTCTTTCTACCTGACAAATAGATAAAGTGAAAAAAAAAAAAAAAAAAATTCCGAGTTTCCCTGCACGATGACGGTTTCCGAATTTCACCTAATTTTCGACGAGTCATACCTCCCTGCTAAACGATGAAAGAAACATCGTAAGGAAACCCGCATGTCCTAGAACCAAACATTTCGAAGACATGTGACATCCATCAACCCGCACTGGGCCCGCGTGGTGGATTATGGCCCTTTCCCTCTCACAGAGAGGAGGCCTGTATATCAGCAGTGGGAACAGTATAGGCTAATTATGCTATTATCTTCCAGATATGTTCTTCAGGATGGAGTTGGAGCTGTCTCGCACTCTAAGGTAGAATTCTCGCGCAGCACTATGGTAGAACTCTACCTAACGATGGACTGCAAAAACGAAGCAGCCGCAAACCAAACTTTACTTAGAAATAAGTATGTTAAAATAACGTTATAGAAATAAAAAAAAAAAACGTGTGCGGTCGAGGGACCCACGTCAGGAATGAAGTTCCTTACGCAATACTCGCATGCACACACACTCGTATAATAGTAAAATCGGCCAAATGCGAGTCGGACTCGCGCACAGAGGGTTCCGTTACAATAGATAATTGTTATGATTTTATTTTTAATATTTTACATGTTTACTTATTATTTCGTTATTTTTGTACGAAGTTTTCCAAGTAAGCGCATTTTACAAGTTAAACCTCTATAACTCCTGAACTAACAAAGTTATCTAAGCCGTTATAGTTTTCCTTCAAAGTTCATCAAATGGACTAGCATCATGAATTTTTTCAGATTTTTTGAGCCAGCCGTTTAGCTCTTAGAGGGGGGGGGGGGGGTATTTTAAGAAAAAAATGCGTTGAATATCTCGCAAACGGATACCTAAATCATAAAATCGTCTTAGAATGTTTTTAAAAGACCTATCTAATGATACCCCACACGACAGGGTAGACGCGAGAAAAAAAAAATCATCTCCACTTTACGTGTAGTATCCCAAAAAAGTTGCATGCACAGTTTCATCTTTCTAGCACTAACCGTTTGGAAGGTAAGCCGAGGACGGACGGACATGACGAAACTATAAGGGTTCCGAGATGTGAACTACGGAACCCAAAAAGGCACACACAGAGAGAAGGTGTGAATTCAATACGCGTTTTTAATACAGAGCTATCTAGTTTTTAGAAGCTCTCATGTAATTGTCGCTATCTTGGATTTTCATTTTGACCTCGCTTATTGGCTTGGCGTGTCGATTTCTAGCAGATTACCTACCGCAAGTTGCACCAAAGAACATCGTCCCAAAAAAAACAAATTAGATTTGCCGCAACTAATAGTTGCTAATGAGCACAAACTATTTCATAGGAAAATAAGGGCCACGTTACACTGGCCGGGAAAAACGCTAGGGGAACAATCAATCAACAACTGTCACTAAAGTTTCTGAACAAAACATTGACCCCTCCCTTCAAAGATTTCCTTATGGGATCGCGTCTAATCATTATGCTAGGAAAATGTGTTACTAACCTCACGGCTCTGCTTCTGCAAGTGGTATTAAAGGACATCACTCATTTCGTACACTAAAAACAAATCTGATGGGAGATAATACCCTCAACATTTTTTACTGGCTGCTGTTTGAGGTTTTTATAAAAGATTTTCGTTATTACAGTCAAAAATGTTGAGGCTATTATTTCCCATCAGAAAACCGTATTTTTTTCTGGTATAAAACAGTGGCGTAGCGTGCCTTGCGGGGGCCCTGTATCAAAATTTGTTGGGGGGCCCAAATGAAAAATTTCAGTTTTAAGTCCTTCTGCACTGCAATCGGATACTGCTATAAACCCCAAAAAGGACTCACAGATTTTTAATTCTTTAGATACATTATCATCATTTTCTGTTATCGAGATGTATTGAAAAACTACAGAAAGTTGGTCCATTTTTGACAAGTTACGTATGACAGTTTTTTATATGGTTTTTTCCCGGGAAGCACTAAATTAAGTGACAATGGCGCCGATTCCGTTGTTCACAAACTAAACCGAATTTAAGTTCAATGCATCTTTTTCTTTCTATTTAATATAGAAAAGGACAGAAGATAAATATTAGTTTAGTCCTGTCAAACTAGTCGGCGCCTGACGTAAATTGACGTATTTTTAGTAGCCATGTTTCTAATCACGTCTAAACTGAAGCGTCTTAATTTGACAGGACTAAACTAAAATTTATCTTCTGTCCTTTTCTTAATGAAATAGGAAGAAAAAGATGCACAGAACTTTTTAGTTTAGCTTGTGAAGAAGGGAATCGGCGCCATTGTGGATAACTAATTTTTGCTTACACACGTTAGGGGGCCCCTGAAGCCCGGGGGCCCCGTATCATTGATACGGCTGATACGGCGGCGGTAGCTACGCCCCTGGTATAAAACCTGTATGATGAGGATAGTAAATGCCGTTCTTTCATATAAGAAAATTTGTAGTTTTTTTTTCGATTTTCTGGTACTAGTCCACAATATCAAAATCGGTTCCGTTTTTATCCCTGCAAACAGAGATACAGCCAAAGAGGCTGACTTTCAGATTACAATGGGTGTTTGATATTATACTAAATGACAGCTTAGAGGTGAACAGAACATTGTCATGATTGTTATCTGTTTCTTTATCCGGCTTTTTACGCGGTAATACTTTCACGTAAGCCTGCTTAAGTTCTTACAACACCCACATAGGTTAGTTGCTTTTATTATGAAGACATAAATAACCTTCAAATTGTATAAATCGGTCCTACACTATGTAGAAATAATAATATTTTTACATTGACAAGGATTTTTATTATAAAAACTAGCTTCTGCCCGCGGCTTCGCCCGCGTGGATGTCGGAAATTATCACACGGGAACGTGCTAACAGGATAAAATGTATGTGCCCCAGGATGCTATCTATCTCGCGGGCCCTTTGTGGCTAATTACAATAGAAAACCAATTGTGTCTCATTAATGGTGATTAAGAGGGTACCTATATGATATCTTTACCTAAGTACCTACCTAATTAAAAAAATAAATAAACTCAATAACAGAAAATAAAATACCTACCTACCTAAATAAACCTATTTATGATGATAACTAATCTAAACTCAATCATCATCTGCCTAGCCTTTTCCCAGCTATGTTGGGGTCGGCTTCCAGTCTAACCGGATGCAGCTGAATACCAGTATTTTACATGGAGCGACTGCCTATCTGACCTCCACAACCCAGTTACTGGGTAATACGATACCCTTGGTACGACTGGTTGTCAGACTTTTGGGCTTCTGACTACCCGTAACGACTGTCAAAGATCCACGAATGACAGCCGGGACCAACGGCTTAACGTGCTTTCCGAGGCACGGAGGTGTCTC
Source organism: Apamea anceps (assembly GCA_951799955.1). Taxonomy (NCBI): domain Eukaryota; kingdom Metazoa; phylum Arthropoda; class Insecta; order Lepidoptera; family Noctuidae; genus Apamea; species Apamea anceps. The sequence continues at coordinate 10,262,687 of OX637501.1, forward strand.
GGTATGTAAAGATGGTCACCCATCCACAGACCGACCGCGGCAGCGTAGCTTAACCTGACCGATCGACCTGTGCGGCTGTTATTATTTAGCCACGGGCCCCTCAATCTAAACTCAATAAATAAGCAAAATCTCTAAAAACTAATATCTATACGAATGACTAATCCTATCTAACAGTATTATAAAATAACCTACGGTCACTACGTACACTATCAAATATACTACCTATACTTTAAAATTAAAATCTATACCTACGACTTATAAAATTAAACCTAAATAACTCTAAAAACTAAAAGGAATAAAAAGGTCGCACAGATGATACTGCGGGTGACGTAACCTACGACAAACTTATTATTTGCGGTTGGTACAGTAATCGGTCTAGGGATCGAACCGCAAAATTAAGTTTGTTTTTTATTGTATATACTTTTCCGGGATAAAAAGTACCCAGTGTGGTGCCCAGGAGATTAAAGAATAATTATACCAAGTTTCATCGTAATCGAACCGGTAGTTTTTGCGTGATGCCTGAACAAACAGACAGACAGACAGACAGACAGACAGACAAAAATTTTTTTAATCACATTTTTGGGTTCGGTGTCGGTCTAGTAACACCCCCTGCCATTTATTTTTTTGATATTTTCAATGTACAGAATTTTCACTTCTACAGATTTATTATAAGTATATAGATAAGTAAGTATTACTAAGGATAATCTAAGAAACCAGGGTAGTACTTCGTTCTTAGATTATTAGCGTTTAGACAAGGCTTCGCTAAGACGATATTACATTACTAAGATTCTAAAAGTAAGTAGATTAGGTATTGTTAGGCTGATTTCAAATAGACGCGCGATTTCACGATTATTCACGCGTTTCGCGGTTCGCCAATCAACGATGGACGAACTGTCACTTTAATCATAGACGCGTTGACGTGCGAAATTATTGTTCGTCAAAACGAAAAACGCGCGTCAGAAATAAGCCTAACGAAAAATTCAACCCCTAATTTTTCTCATCAATTTATTTTCCAAAAGATATTTGCCAACTTCTGCCGGATAACGGTTTATTTTTCATACACAAATACAATCTCTAATGAGGTACGGTTTTAGGTATTGTTGTTGTTCAAAGTTTGGTCGTTAATTAGTGAGTAGGGGGCGTGCTGTGGAGTTGAGCGTCGGATCCCAGGTGGGATGTGCTCCTGCGTTACACTCTGTATTTGCATAAAAGTTAGTGCAGTTACAGAATATGGCCGCCGGTGTACCATGAACTACTGTTGACTGCCAGATAGTTTGCAAGCGCACAAATATTATTTGAAGTAAAATCGTTTTGCGACGGAAATGGGTTCCGTAAATTTCCGTTCGGTTTCTTTATTGTTCATATGAAATGCATATTGAATCAGCTGAGAGTTCATGGAATAATGTTTACGGAAGTTTGAATACAGATTTGTATTTGTTTTCGTGTCAGCGACTGATACATCTGAGCTCGCTGGATATCTTATAAGCTGTCGTCACGATATAGCGGCCTTGCTTTGTTACACACGAATACGTATCTCAAAGTGTATTCGTGGACTTTGTGTAAGATCAGTCCTGTGACGAAGAAAATTCACTGTCTAACTGCGTATAAGAAAGTAAGGTATGGTTTTAAAAAGTAATCTATACTATTCTATCCATCCATAACATTATCAACCGACGAAAAAAAACGGAGGAGGTTCTCAATTCGACACGTAAATTTATTTTTATTTTTTTAATTATTATTATTTATTTATACTAATAATAAAGCTGAAGAGTTTGTTTGTTTGAAAGCGGTAATCTTTGTAACTACACGTCGAATTTGAATTTTTTTTTCATTTTTTAGCCCTATTCTTGAAGAAGGCTATAGGCTACCTAACATCAGGCTAGGAACCTTAGGAGTTGAGTTGAGTTGAGTTTATTTTATTAATTTTGTATTTTGTGTTTCACGAACTGTGTCCAAATAAACTTTTTTTCTTTCTTTCAAACACAAAAAGGTCAGAAAGAACAGAGTAATAGCGCGGGCAGGCGATGCGATGCGACAGGGTGGGTCGGGAACAAGAATTTTAACGCGAATGAAGTCGCGGGTAGTCGGTAGTTTTTGTATAAAATCATTTAGTAGGGCAGCAAAATAAAATTCTATTAAAATAATGTGACGAAAAATACATTTCCTGACTTAACTCAGCTAAAGACTTATCCTATTTTAAACAACTTTATACCTCCCGAAAGCTCCTTTAATTCCTGTTAATTTAGACAGGCGACTTTGTATCGAAACAAGGTCAAAGAAAACCTGTCTTCCAAACTTATACTGCCGACAATATTATCGGATTTTCAATTTTCGCCGTACCAAAACTTGGAATAGTTGTCTATAGGCCACAGTGGCGTCTTGCAGATCCCTAGCGAGCGTCGAATGAGAGCTAATGGTCCGTTAATAATGCTCGGCAGTCGGTCTGTTAGCAGCCTTCGCCGCCACGAATTACGACTTGGGGCTTTCTGGTAAACTGCCGAGAATCGTACGCTTCGACCTACACGCTAGCGCCAAGCCTTAATGAGACGTAGATGGGAGATCGCTGCGCGGTCATGTAGGCATGATTAGGTCGCCGCCGCACCACTATATTCACGAAATTATTACTTTTAGAGGCGGCCCGGGAAATTTTCCCCACACTTAATTATACTAATATTACTCTCTACTCAACAAAATTTAAAATACCTACCTACTCATTTTACAACACCCGCAATTTCCTGATTGTGTACTCCAATTTGCTATTCAAATATTGTACCGAATTCGCAGAATTTAATAACATGAGTGATTGAGTGTAATTGCAAATCGGGATAGGTAGTTAGATAAGTGTATGTGATGAGATTTTATATAACACAACAAAATGGGAGGTGAGGGGAACTGAAAGACAATTCCCATAATTAAAAACGTTCACACTCTAGTCCCAATCTCATTTCAGCGACAATCAATGTCAAAAAGTCAAAAATGTTTTGACAGATTGAGACTGAGATCAGTCTGTGAACGTTCTTAAAATTACGAGAATTGCCCCTCTGATATCCGAATAACCAACATTTATTATATAAGGTCTTTGTATAACACAGAACAATAGTTTAGAACGGCGTCACACACAGAAGAGTCTTTAAAACAGAAAAGGAATTTATAAAGATAAATTGCTCCAGTTCCATCCTCGGGGTGATTATTTCGGCGATCTCCTCAATCGGCAGTTTTGTCTTTGTGTGCTGTTTCCTGACCTTCCTTCGACTCCACAGGTTTTTCTGCGAGGCAATAATTTTCTTCACTCACGAGGCTCGTCCAAGCGAAAAGAGAAAGATAAAAAAGGTGGTCTCAGCTCTTTTGTCGTGCGACTGTGAGTGGAGCTCGATTTGTAACAGATATCTACGTTTATGTAGATATATGTACGTGCAACTTTTATTTTCTTACCTCAAACTGCACTAGGGAAACGCTTTGCAGTTTCGCTCTTTGTACGTTTATCTTCGTTGATTTAAACGGTAAGTTTTCGTATAATTTAAACTCTATTCATACACGTATTCTCACATATGTTTGGTAACTTAGTGTAGTCGAATTCGTAATTACGTACCACTTTTGACAACAATTTAGGCTATTATAAAAGCGGCTTTTTTCAAGATCATAGGAGTGCATCTTCTGTACGTTAGTACTATTAGTTATTATGTGCTAAGGTTGAAACTATCTAACTGACACATAGACAAATAGACCTTGTCGTTTTATGACGTGCAATTGATATTCAACCTAAAAGGTGGACGAACTACAGGTACAGACGAGACGCCAGCAGGTCAAGCTACCCGAAACTGTCAAATTTTCTCAATCAACCTTGAACCTTAACGCTTTAGCGATAAAGCTGAAAATCTATTAAAGAAATTTCACAGATTGTAGTAGCTTGATGTGCTGGCACCTGTACATATCCCAGTTATAACCATACAAGTAATGTCACATTAATTATGAACAAAATCTTACCTACAATATCTGTATATAAACATTTAAATATAAATAAAAGACAGGGGTGTTTTGCCTTTGGCAATAAATTATTTGTCATGAGTTTCTCTACACCTGCTCTGAGCACAAGATATGACGGCATTCTAGAATATCATTGAGTATAACGGCGAAAAAGAAAGTATAACCTCGCTTGAAAAATAAGTCGTTCAGACGGTAACCTTAATTATCAAACAAGTAAACATTTTGTAAGGTTAATCCTTTCAAACCTGATGAAGCGGAAACCCAATTATAAGTTTAACACTTTGAATGAGTTAGCCGTATCATTCTAGTAACCAATTGAACGGTTAAACCCATCAAAGTCTTTCGAAAGAACCTTTATCCAATGAACCCGTTTGAAAACCCATATGAAAAAAAAAGAAGAAGAAACCTGGGTAGTTGAAACCCTTTCCAGGGAGAAATTTTATATTGGGTTAACTAACCCGTTCATGGTATAAAGGTTATTTACGCTACGTTTAGGGTTTAAAAAATCCTTAGCGTAAACTCTTTCGAAAATCCTTTAAACGGGTAATTGAAATGGTCCCTGGTGTAAATAAGTTATTATCGTATCAAATCAAAATTGCTGTTTTATTCAGAAATAAAATAATATGAACGTAAATAACAACTAATACCTAATTAATTAATAAAAATAACAAAATTATATCTTAAACTTAACTAAAACTGTTCACCAACTAAAATCTAGCGTCGAAAAATTCATCCGCTTCGGTGTCGACTGGTAATGTGTAAGGTACTCAAGAGACTGGCGGCATTACCACGTCGTATGGTAAGCCAGCCCTTGGGTCGCAGGAAGTGTCAACCAGCCGTTTCAAGATTTCCTTAAAGAGACCATGATTAAATTAATGTTCGATTCCTTTTGGTGCTAGGCAAAGAACATCCAAAAAATGTCCTAGACCAAGTACTTTCGATAAATTATTTCGGAGATTAATTGAAAACATCTCATGTCTTAGTCAAGTTAAAGTACATGAGAAAAAAGTTCTTTAAGAGACAAACTTTAAAAGATTTCAGTTCGATAAGTATTTACAGGCACAACACTTAAGCCTGGTGTCTTAACGATCAAAACAACTTGACGTGGCGCGATCTTCGCTATGAGAAGCTCCTTAATTTTATTGGACAAAACATAGTCTTTGTCCCACAGAACAAATCGCTCGGGGATCGTATTATTTTCTGCGTAGATTTATCGGCGCAGGCGGATCGAGGCCCTTTTGTTGGGCTTTTCCATAAATCTTTCTGCTATTTAAACGGTTATTAGGACAGGAGCGATTGATGTCCACTGGATCCTTCGTGGGATAGAGAACACTAAATTCTGTTTGGGATTACGATTGGGTTTCTCCTTGATTTTCGTGACGTAATTATAATTGCTTTGGGATTTGGGGAGGCAGTGTATTATTACTGTTAAAGGCATCCCCGTTGGTCTTTGTCGATCGCAATTATTTCGGAACTGCGTACATTTTTATAACAATATAGGGTAGTACGCGTTGTCTACAATTCATACAAACGACGTCGTATACAAACGTGTACCTACATACGTGTATGGTAAAAATTCAGTTCAGTTCTTATTACGACACCCGCGGGAAGAAACGGGGTAACCTATTATGGGAGTACACGGCGAATGGACCACAAAGCACCGAAAGTTTTGGTTGTATATTCAGGGCTGATAAAAATGGGTTTGCTGATCAGCAGGCTGAAGGGTAAAATACTAAGGCCAGGTGCAGTATTATGACGGCTTAATGCCATCATGATTCCAGTGAGACAAAGCTATACATGACCGATAGCACTATCCATTTTTTGCACTGGAATCATGAGAGCATTAATACTTCGTAATACGAATATGTAAGAGACGATTGGTAAGTACTTCATCTACCCGGCTGTCGAATCTCTTCGGCCTTGTCACATCTTGAACCACACCTGTAAAACAATCAAGAATATCCAAAATTTAATTTATACCTACATATCCATCTAAGGCAGATAAAGGGATTTATTTATAAACGTTGCATGAAGTTAAGTCATTACTTAACTTTATTAACGTCTGTATTAACATATTTTTTAAAGATTTTAAATGTCTCTTAATTTTAGCAACGTTTATACAGGAATAATTTTTATTCAGTGCGCAAACTTTGACAAATTAAACTTAAATGAGTTTTATTAAACACCTATTTTTTATTTTGATAAGTCTTAGTACAAAAAAATAAAGTTATCGCTAACGAAAGATGTCTATTTTGAAATTGATTTTCTGGCCACTACGCGCCGCCCGGCGCGGCACCGCTCGGTCGTTTTTCGTGCATAGGCGTGGGTAGATAGATATTTACGAGGGTTACATACAATGTACTGATCGCTGATTTTATCAGGTTCGAATTAGACTTTTTTAAGATTAGGCCGTGATCTGAAGTTATTTGAAGAGTAATTCCAATTTTTCTTTCATACTTTCATGGGCTTAGGACCATCAAAATGCAGAAAATAACGCATTATAATCAATTAAATTAAGGCACTTTTAAAAACTTAATACTTACATTTACCGCCAGTCGAGGTCTGCCAGACCCTAGTGCGTGATTTGGGGTCCTGAACTGACCGTGATCAAGCAGCCTCTGAGTGGCTGCTAAAATGGTCCTTTCATTAGGGACCGTGGGGTCCTTACCCCTTACCCCCTAGCATACATTCTGCGAGCTGCTCGTAGGCTTTCACCACATAATAAATAGACCCGCACCATCACATTAGAACTCGCGGTTACTAAAATCCCACATCGTAAGTACGACACACGAGTACGCGGGAAGCGACTAGACGCGACGTAACGACAACGCAAGCGCAGACTGTCGAGCGCCCGGCCGGCCGCCGCCGCCTGGCGCCACCCTGCCGCCCGGAAGGGGGTTTCACCCCCTCTGCAACATCACTCGTAAGCCGCACGGCGCCCGCGTTCATTGATATTATTACGAATAGATAGTGTCCATATTTTGCTGATTTAAAGTCGGATAAAAAAATATAAAAAAGTTTTGAACAAATAATGGAAATGTGTTCTATTACTGATACTGAACCACCAAAAATTTTTTGCGCAGTGCTTAAAAAATATTCCTGTATATATAAACATCATGATATTCTTGCGAGTTATGATGTCTTTATTAGTCACTTAAAATTAAAGGCTCGCATAGACAACTGCATTCTGAGACCGACGCTTGTCGTATTTACCCAGTGGACCGAAGTGGTAGTTCTCTGGCTGAAACAGAAGTAGACTGTATTTGAAAAGCGGAAAATTTAATATTATGCCGAAAATTTAGCCCTATCCCTTTACAGGGCTAAATTTTAATAAATACAGTAAGTAAGTAAGACAGCATAAACATTTAGTAAACCATCACTACATCCAGATTTAGGGCGGCCACTAACTTATTTTTTTATAGAAAACCCTCATGCGTATATTAGTTACGTAACTAGGTTTACCCGAAGGGTTATGCAGTTATTAAGTCGTATGTACGGCTTAGGGTTGATTTTTCCAACGCCAGCCGATCGATTCTGTAAAAATCTCACCTTGAAAAGTTAGGTGAAGTGAGCTTAGAATGAGCTGTCAATAGTGTCAATCCCTAGCATCTGTTGGAATGACAGCTCACTCCACGCTCACTTCACCTAAGTTTTCACGGTGAGATGATTACAGAATCGAATAAGAAAATTATAAATTTATAATACAGATAATTTTATCGCAGGAATATATTAAAAAAATTTACAGTTCATCCATACAAAAACTGTCAGACGTCAATTTTATTCTATGAATAAAAAATATCTGTCGATTGAAAAATCAGCCCTGAAACATAGGTAATTACAACTTACACGTTAGTAACATAACTTCGAAAAATAAAAGTGCGATTTTATGCTTAAAAAATAATATAAGTAGGAATGTTTTTCTACCAAAAATCAATCTTGTATCACATAATACAAGATTGATTTTTGGTAAAAAAGAAAAAAGTAAGTAAAACATCATGTTCGAAGTCGGTAGTCCACAAGGACACGTCAAATGTCGAGAATGTCGTGACAGATCTAACACGCCTTTTTGGAGATTTACCTTCGTAATATTAATGTGGAAATGGCGGTAGACGAGTGTCAGGAATTTTGGGTCCTATAAACTGTATTTATGTAGATGTGTATAGTAGAGACGATGTGTGTTTTAGTTTTCTGAATGGGTTTAGTTTAGATTACTGGATGGTACTATGTTGAAGAGTCTCGATGGTCATTATGACACCGAAAAATCTCGTAGGTAGATACGACACAATTTTGATTTTTAGGTAGCTATAAATAAGGTTAGGGAAACCGGGGCAATGCGGTCTCCCTGACGGGAAATGTCGAATAAAACCATAGAACAACAAGATAGTGAAAAAAACTTTTTTGCAAAAAAAAAAACAACCGACTTCCAAAAACGACACTACAAAGTGAAAAATAACTTTAATTTCGGAAGTCGGTGTCGTTGGGTTCGCATTTTCGTTGTTTGCCACCGACTTCCGAAATTAAAGTTATTTTTCACTTTGTAGTGTCGTTTTTGGAAGTCGGTTGTTTTTTTTATGCAAAAAGTTTTTATTTTTCACTTTTTTGTTGTAATTTTTACCAGTAATTTTGGTTTAAAAACCAAACTACTGAACCGTTTTTGATGAAATTTTTATGGGACCATTTGGGAAGTATACCCTTTCCAACAAAAGAAGAATTTTTCAAATCGGTTGGTAACCGACGGAGTTATGCGCGAACAAACATAAAAAAAAAAAAAAAAATACAAACATCCGAATTGAGAACCTCCTCCTTTTTTAGAAGTCGGTTAAAAATAAATCATCATGTTAGTCTCATGAGTGTTCTTTTAAAATTAAAGGAAAATAACTATCTAAGAGCTGATTTTTCCATCGCCATATAATTTTTATTCGTGGAATAAAATTGGTGTCTGATAGTTTTTGTATGGAAGAACTGTCAAAATTCCAAAATTACTCAGCCCTTAGTCTAACAGTGTTTGGAGATAGTAAACTTAAAAAAAAAAAAATCCCCGATTGGTCCCGTGCACAAGGCATAATAGTTATATGTGGGGCATAATAGGCATATCCAGTCTTACACTTGTATGTAAGTCTAAAACCAAGCAAAAAAAAACAGCAAATGTGAAATGAGCCGTCATCATAATCCTCTCCTTTTCTCATAGGAAAAGTGAGCCAAACACAGTGAGAAAAATTTAACACAACTACGAATGAGCAACAACACAAAACAAAAAAACGAAAAGAAAAATTGCTTTAAGCAATACTTACGTTTTTTTGTTCTATCTACGAGCGAGGTGCAGTCACACAAAACTACTTGTCTCGCAAGCGCAAGGTCGACTGGAGCGCGATCCGACGAGTTCTGAACGTCTCAGTTTATTATTCTGAGAAGGAAAGGTAGGTCCTTATTAACATAGTTTAACATAGTTTGTAAGTATATTGTTACTAACACTATGAGTCTTGTTACCTGAAATAAAATTATTATTATTATTACTATCCCGGGGGCCCGCAATGCCCCAGCTTCCCCTACCTACTATTTTCCACTGAAGTAATTAATAACATTGTATACGACACCTGTTTACTGTTTCGCGAAAGAATAACAAGTATGCCGTTCTATTTATAATCCCAAATTAATAAATAACAATCAGAGTAGACGATGACAAAAGAAACATGTAAAAATACGCTTCCCCGGATCTTTCGTGGCTAAGATAAGAAACGTGTCAAAATTTTTTTTTCAACAAATTAACAAAACACGATAAAAAACAAGTACCTGAGTGTTCCTTAACAAAATCTGTCCTGCTGAGAGCACTCTGCTGTAATAAATTCACTCACAATTTATCTTTTTGTGGATTGCTTTGCGCGTAAGCCCAGGTACGCACGGGCGAGTATTTCCCGCGGCGAGATTTCCCGCACTGCTTAGCGCCGAGACTTAAAAATCCGACAGTGTGTTTTTATGATGCGCTCAGATGCGTTCTGTTCGATGCTCAACGCTTGGGTCCACACCGAGAGTCTAAATTCCAGTGCGCGATAAAATCCCGCCGCGATATTTGTACGTTCGTGTGAACGGTGGCTAATAGCGACTGGGGCGTGGGAAATTCGGCAAAAAGCTCACTGCGCTCTCTCTACTTTGCTGAACAGACCCATTACACAAAACATTATTCCAAATTACATTGGGCGCGTTACGATAATGTTTTCGTTCATTTGATAAGAGACGAAATGTTGTTTTTCAATTATTATAAAACAAAATTACACGGAGCTGTGCGTCTGTAGTTCTCATTGGTCAACGACCGTCCTTTTAATAGATTTTCTGTTTCAATTTTCTTCGTAATGATTGCTTTTGTGGGTTTGCTAGAAGTAACTGTAGTTGTATTTAGTTTCATTTGTTTTACCAAAACACTCGGGTGTTTGTTTTTAACGCTGCTAAGCATGATGTTCTGGGTTCAATTCCCAGGTTAGGCAAAGTGTTGTTGAGATTTTCCATCTGCAATTTCTCAAAATCAGCCCACAGTCTGGATTTGTGTCCGGTTGATGGCAATAGGCTCGCCCCCTAATGCATGGAACTTAATCATGTCTGGCGTGTATGCTTAATCATAAATGTAGGTACACCTCTAACTTACCCTTCGGGGATGTTACGATGTTATGTTTCTTTTTACAGTACATTTTTTTCCCGTGATTCGGTTCGCTTTGTTGTACATAAGTAGTGTCTGCTATTAAATAATTTATATCCTTACAACCTGTTACTGTACGAGCCCCTGGGGTAAACATTTGGTCGGATTTATGTACTGCATCTCGTGCCTACAGAGAACGGGCCGACTATAATTTGACGTATTAAGTATTAGTAGAGGTCGCGGTTTGTTGAGTTCTTGTTGTTTATTACACAGTTCCGTATATACAGTTATTTATTTATTTATTTACTAGGGCACCAAGTCCCAATATACAAATCACGAATACAGACAATTAATTACATCATTGAAATAAAATACATTAACTTTAAAATAAAAACATTAAAACTGACTGGACATAAAATATTAATTTCAATAAATTGTCACATAATAAAAATATCACAAATCTTTACCGTCGGCTAGCAGTCCGATGAACTTAAATATAAGTTGAAATAAGTTAAGTGCTTCTAACTAAAATAAATGTGCGAGAACCACAGAACTAGTCGAAGTGTCGAAGAAGAGTGAAGGCTTATGTCCAGCAGTGGACATCTTTCGTTAGCTTAAAGTGAGTTGTCATTCCATCTGATGCTGGATTGACAACACACTTCAAGCTCATTTCACTTTTGAATTTACGGTGAGATTTTTACAGAATAATACTACCTACTGATATTTTAACGTGAACGACGCAAAAGGAGTATGTAAGGATCCTAGCAGGCGGTGTTCTGTAGTTTCTGCCTTCCTCCTATGGGAAAAAGGCGTGAGTTTATGTACGTATGTATTATAATGAAAATAAACGTGAAGACAAGAGACAAGTAAACGCGTTTAATTAAAATTCCATATTTATAGACAAGCCAAAATTTTCAGAAGAGCTGCCCATATTCATTACCTGCCGATCGATTCTGTAAAAATCTCACCGTGAAAAGTTAGATGAAGTGAGCTTAGAGTGAACTGTCAATGATGTCAATCCCTAGCATTTAGTTTGGAATGACAGCTCACCACGCTCACTTCACCTAAGTTTTCACGGTGAGATGGTTACAGAATCGCACTGCAGTTGCTTTTACCTGGACAGTCTTCCTAAAGAGATTTGTGATAAACTTCCTTTATACAGCGAAACGGTTTCCTTATAATCCGAAAGTATCCAGCTGGTCCTACTTTGAAAATTATTTACAAGGACTACTAGAAATTAAGGTAATAAATAATGTAAGGAATAAGTTATGGCGCGCAGTGGCCTCGATACTCTATGGAACCTACTTTAGGGTTAGCGCAGACTGCGTGAGCATGCTCGAGCAAAATCCGCCGAAAATCCGCGTTATAGATAGAAAGAAAGAAAGCAAAAGTATTTATTGCGCCTCGTACAAGAAGATCATAAACTAAACTAAACACAGTTAAAAATAAAAAATAAACAAATTAAATATAAGAAAAAGTAACAAAAAGAAAAAATGAAACAGAAAGTCCTATACGAGGCCAAAAGGCTCCTATCTCAGCATGATGCATCGAAATTTAAAAAATAAATGTCGCAGCGCTGGTATTCCTATGGGCCCGCTGTGATGTCACAGGCAATTACAGTTATAAATAAATAATAAAATAGATGTAGGTAATTATGTAAAATATTAGCAAATAAAATAAATATTATTTATTTTTAATCTGCGCCAGACGTCACCTCATCACAACAATGTCACAGAGAGTAAAGGGTCGCATGCGTTGACCCACCGGCGAAAATAAATAAATACATTATATATTACGGTTGTGTAGTGGAACAGTATTACGGTGAATATACAATAAAAGTGGAATGTGGTAGTCAATTAACGGCATGGATGAAATGGAGGAGAATAGAAACAAACTAATGATGAGAGTGTTATCGAGTTACAAATTTTAGAAACAAATAATTGTGTTGGCCGGCAATAACAATTCGTCTTTAGATGCCGCCAGTAAAATCGTGGAATAAACAAGAATATTTTATTAATTAATTATCGAACATGTACAGACGCCAGCACATCAAGCTTACTACAATCTGTCAAATTTCTTTAATAGATTTTCAACTTTATCGCTAAAATATTAAGGTTCAAAGTTGATTGGGAAAATTTGACAGTTTCGGGTAACTTGACCTCCTGTACCTATTGAACACAAAAACAAGTTGCGAAACAACCTGCTATGCCTGCATTGCGATTCTGTAAAAATCTCACCGTGAAAAGTTAGGTGAAGTGAGCGTGGAGTGAGCTGTCATTCCAACTAATGCTAGGGATTGACAGTATTGACAGCTCTCTCCAAGCTTACTTCACCTAACTTTTCACGGTGAGATTTTTACAGAATCGATCGGCTGTTCAGTGAACAATCGCTGCCAAACGCTCGGCTGCCAATATCGCGTGCACTAGGTCAAATACTTAGGAAAAATAATGTCTAGAAACCTTATTGGAATACGATAAGTGAGGCAACAAAAATTAAGCCCTAATGCGAAACGAACCGTCAGTGCTCAATGTCACCTCCTGTCAAACGAAGTTCGCGAAATATGATTAAAAATGGCGGCACTACCTTTAATCGATTAACAAAAAAATGGAAATCAAACGAAAGTGTTGCTACTCGTGAGAAAAAAAATAATCACCATACTTTCTATATTTATTTTAATTTTTGGTTTGACAATAGTGGTTTATTACAATAGTATGTGGCTGCTACTATTTATACGAGTACCTTGCACGCTTTTATCAACTCTATTTCAGTTATGTTAGAGTTCATTACCAAATAATCAATGAAACTCCTCGAGCGTCTCGCTGCTCTGTCTACGTTAACCCTAAGGCGGTATTTAGGCGTTTGTGCCAAAATAAATTAATGCCTCAAACTTTTAAATGTTCATTTAGGATATCGGTTTTGCGATCACCGAAATGTATTTGATTATGTTGGTTAATAAGGTAAATATTACGGAAAGGGTTTTCATTTCAATAATTAGCAGTCACCTATATTATTTAATTGGAATGGGGAGTTGAGATAAGATTTTGAACACGAGTTTGTTTGGCTAAATGATAAAAAGAAGACCGAAAAACTAAGCATGGATTCTGGTTAGAAAGGGGGTAAATAATGAGACGAGGGCTTTCAGAGATCTATGGAAGAAGTAGACATGCTGCTGCATGATTCCAAATAAGAACTACAGTCCGGCGTCGAGAGAATGCGTTACTGACACCTGTCAGTACGACAGTTCTAGTAACTAATAAATATCAAATTCGCGAAACATTTAGGTATTCGTTTGTATGAAACTAAAGAGTGTCAAAAACGCAGTCTCTCGTCGGCCGGACTGTAGGCAGAAGAATGTGCCAAACCAACTAATCAGTAAAGTGTAACACATAAAGTGTACAAAAACATAGAATTGTGAATGTGTATACAGAATGGCAGGGAAATCGACGCGCAACCTGTTACCATGGATTCAGTACATGATTCGGGACGACCCGAAATTTTACGTCGTAAAAAAAAAAATTGCTGTTCCATATATTTTGATTGCACTTTTCTATGAAAGAGCCGATATTATTTTCATAACCAACGATAAATTCCCACGCTATGCGGTGTAGAATCATGTGCTGAATTCATGGTTTCAGTACAAAAGTCTGCTAATAGATCTTAGCTCGATATTACCATACTTTTGTACTTTATCATCATCATCAGTCGATAGCAGTCCACTGCTGCCCAAAGGCCTCTCCTATTACACGCCATTGAATTCGATTTTCGGCAACTCTCATCCAGCTGCTACCAGCCATCCTGCGAAGATCGTCGCTCCACCTAGTCTGATACTTTTATGAAAAATATTGCAGTGAAGAATAATGTCTTCGTACACAATACGATACCTTATTATCCTGAATGCATTTTCCTAGCTCGAAATACAACAAAAGACTGTGACAACGAAATTGATTTATACGACACTGAAGCGAAGAAGCCGAACTCAGCTCACGGCACCGATTAGCCCTTTATAATTTTCCGAGTAACAGATAGGCATTTCAATAAGATTTCTCTGTACAAATAAAGACGTTGGGCGAAGACTAATGGGGCGTTAATAATTCGCACGAGTCTCTATTCAATGAAAGCCTCCAAGATTTATAACTACAGGATTCTGGCAAACTGCCTCCTGGCAAGCGCTGATTATGCACTTTTTAAACGTTCCCACATCAAATGTTTCAAACGATTACTTCAAAGATTTAAGTTGGAGAAATTAATTCTAAAATTTTCTTTCAATAGTAGATTTTAATTCGGATTTTTGGATCCCGAAGGCAGAATCTGGATTTGTCATCACCAGCCTTTGATATTTTATTTGATGGAATTTTATAATTTAACGCCGTTGTGGTTCTAACATTTAACACGACTATTTTTTGAAAAGTTTACTATTTTTGTTAATACCTTTTCCGTGTGATCTCGTGCCTACGTCCGATCGGCTGCTGGCAATACCGACGAGTTCATTGTGGCTGTAGGCTTGCACCGGGGATTGGCTTTAAGTTCTTACCTCTTCCTGTTGATTATGGACGCTCTGACGGCGGACATACAGGAGGTGGCACCCTGCATGCTGTTTGCCGATGACATTGTTTTTGTCGGTGAAGATGGATCTGAGATCCAGAGCAGATTGGAGAAATGGCAACAGAAGCTGGGTTATGTTGGCTTGAAAATCAGCAGAACCAAAACTGAACATATGTTCTGCGATTTCGGCGGTCACTCCAGTTCTAGAGCCAAAGCGCTTGATGGCGCGCTTCTCACAGTCTGCTCCGACTTTCGGTATCTCGGTTTACTCGTACAAAGCGATGGCGGAGTAGATCGGACGGTTAAGCATAGAATTAACACTGGATGGATGAAATGGCGGCAGGTAACGGAAACAATCTGCGACTCCTGCATTCCCCTTAAACTTAAGGGGAAGATATACAAAACCATGGTTAGACTTGCTGTCTTGTATGGATCAGAACGTTGGGTCACAAAAGGGATGAATGAAAGGCAATTGCATGCAGCTGAGATGACAATGCTAAGAGGGATGTGTGGTGTTACACGAAGGAATAGAATAAGAAATGAGTATATAAGAGGAAGTCTGAAAGTGGTACCGGTAACTGAAAAGTTGTGTGGAAACCGGTTGTCTTGCTGGTATGAGCATGTGTTACGGAGGAATGAGGAAAATGTCGTGACGAAAGTTTCGAGTATGAATGTCGATGGCTATAAGAGTAGGGGAAGACCAAAGAAACGATGGATGGACTGTGTGAATGATGATATGGTTAGAAAGGGGGTGACTGTCGAGATGGCGGCTAATAGAGGAGTATGGAAGAAAAAGACATATTGTACCGACCACAAATAAATTGGGATAAGGGCAGGAGAGTGATGAATGATTTTTTCTGTGTTAATTTTAAATTCTTTATTGTTTAAAATTAAAAATCTATCTATACTACTAACAATAAGGCTGAAGAGTTTGTTTGTCTGAACGCGCTAATCTCTGGAGTCGGATTTAAAAAATTCTTTTTGCATTTGATAGCCCAAGGCTATAGGATATTTAATATCACGCTAGAACCTTTAGGAGACGAGTAAAAAGAAAAAAAGGCACAAATGACACTAAGCTTAAAAGAAGTAGTAGCGCGGACAGGCGATGCGATGCGACGGGTGGGTCGGGGGAGCAAGAAATTTCACGCAGGCGAAGTCGTGGGCTGAAGCTAGTCGTTCAAAATTGTATAAAGTCTTATCGGTCGATAGATACATACATGAATAGTGTTATGGAATAGGTATAATTGTGTCTACATTTACGCATTGTACCGCTCGGCTTTAGAGCTGGGATCGGGTCCCAATGAAGACACGAGAGGTAAGTACAAATAGTTGTAATCTGTCGACTAATACCTTGACAGATGTGTTAAGTACTTATTGTAAATTACTGTACAATTACAGTAAGGCGTAAATATATAATGTGTAACAGAATTATTGCTCATTGGGTAAGTAGGTAGTTTGTTTAGAATCGTTTACTGAATCGATTTCTGTAATTTTTAACCGACTTCAAAAAAAGAAGGAGGTTCTTAATTCGGATGTGTATATATTTTTTTTTGTGTGTTCGGGCATAACTCCGTCCTATACAGACGAATTTGCAGAATTAGTTTTTTGTTCGAAAGAGGTTTATTCCGAATGGTCCCATTTAACTTTCGTAAAGATCTGATGAAGACAACCGAACTCTTTAATAAATGCCAGAAAATCAACCGCGATTGCTGCTATCGCATATATATGTATGCATTGTTTACGCAATCACACAACATAACATCACGCCTGTACTCTCTAAAGGGGTACGCAGCTGTGTTCAGTATGCCAAGGTACACCCTCATTTCTGTCAAAGTTGTTATTGGGGTACCTCTAATCTTGCAAGTATATATGAATTTGTGGGGGGAGGGACAACTAAAAAGTGAAAAAAAATCTATTAAAAAAAAAAATCCACCGACTTCCAAAAAAAAAAAAACACTACAAAGTGAAACATAACTTGAATTTCGAAAGTCGGTGTCAAAAAACGAAATTGCAGAACCAACGACACCGACTTACGTAATCAGGTTCACAGGTTAACAGCAAGTTAAGACGACATGAGTGGCTTAAAATATTACCTACAGCTAGGTTACAATATGGTATTTGCTAGTGAGCCCCAAACTAGACAGTTAGTCTGTATCTTGGAGTACGAATTAAAATGCGTAGATTTGTAATGTGGCAATTTTCTACGACAATCAGTATAACTAATTTATTAAATAAACAATGCTTTATACATAATAGTAAAAATTCAGTGTATGTATTATGATTAATTATAACATCATATAAAAAATTGGTGGTGTACCTTAATTCTGGGACATGTTGTACTTATACCTTCATCGAGCTAGAATGATACTGTCAACCTGCACACTGACATGAGCGGATACTATAAATGTAATGATGACTAGCTTCCGCTTGCTGCTTCGCCCGCATGATATGTCGACAAAAAGTATGTTCAAAGTATCCCCTACTAAATTTCTCCAAAATTGGTCCAGCCGTTTCAGAGATTAGCAGGAACAAACACACAGATTGACAAACATTTAAAAAAATAGTTTTTCTGTTATAAGTACCGTATACAGGGTGTCCAAGAAGTCGACGGCAAGCTGGAATCGGGTAATAGCTCAAGTCATCAGAAATATATTAAAAAAACAGCGCAAAAAGTGACATTTTTTTCCAAGCTGTAGCAGTTGACTTTACATTTTAGGCAAGAGTTTACACAAACATTATTCAATCCCATAACATTTTTTTTTAAAGTTAAGATTTGTAGCAACAGGAGTGGAGACTCACAAGGTGCAGATTTTCTTGTTTTTTTTTTAAGTGCCAATATTTTTTAAAATATATATAAATAAGATTTTTATTTATATATTTTTCAATCGATTGAATAACTATTGCATTAAAATAGATTAGGTAAGCAAGTTATGTACAACAGATGTAACCCTTGGTGTGGCCCTTAACGAAGCCGAGAGTTACTTGATCTTTCCGTTATTATGATATTTTTTTTTTGTACTGGACCCTTGTGTTTATGGAAGTTACTGAACGTTGAAGGCCACACTTCTACCTATTTTTAGATTTTTTTACGAAAACAACTTTAAACGTTGTTACTTAATTTTAAATACTCCCACGATCTCCGTACGGTTGCATGCACCTTTAAGCACAATGTTTTTTGTGCGTTACATCAAAAATAAAAGTCATTTCCCAGCAATTATGTTTGCATAAAGTAACTTTGTTCAACGAAACCTTCAAACGGCTGCCTACTTCCCGTGACCCAAGGGCTGGCTTTTACCTTGACCAGAGGTTAATAATAATAATCTCTTTAATTCAGAATACAATTCCATAATTACAACATTACAAAGGGTACCAAGATGTTAGTAACATAAAAACTATGTTAGTAGACATTACCAATATTTACAGGAGCATGCAGCTGACTTAATTACCAGATGAAACGACAATCCAGTTTGTTGGCAATGACACTCAGGAGACCGTTGTTACTGGCACGCACCCTGTGCAACAAGGACGCTGTTCGCTTGCGCCTGATTGCAGCGAAGCTGTCAATCCGGGCGTCCGCGAACATCCCTGAGGCACTACAGAAGCGTGGCAGCCCCAACAGCATCCTGAATGCATTATTGTACTGGACTCGAAGAGCATTAACAGCCTTTAGAGTGAAGCTAGACCAAAGGCAAAGCTGCAAAGCGGCAAAGCTGGTTAAGCATTGCCATATACATCGTGGTAGTGCCGCCAGTCTCTTTGGTACATTACCAGTCGACAACGATGCGAAGGAATTTTTCGACGTCACATTTTAGTAAGTTAATAGTTTTAGATAGGTTAGGTTATTATATTTTAATTTTAATAGTTTGGTAGTTAATTTAGGGCTGATTTTTCCAACGCCAGATAATTTTATCTGAGGAATAGTTTTGAATTTTTGACAGTACTTCCGTACAAAATCTGAAAGACGTCAATTTTATTCTACGAATAAACATTATCTGTCGATTGGAAAATCAGTCCTTAATAAATTTAATACTTATTTTGATGTACCGAATGCGTAGATGACGGCTTAGTAATGGCTCTTTTTACAACCTGTATTACAAAAAAAAACTCTTATGTTTTAATAACTAAGTTACCTAATGAAGCTTAATAAATAAGAAGGTAAATCTCCTAACAAAATATTTATTGAACTCGACTGAGAATGATCAAATAATTATGAAGTGTCAAAACAAAAAGCTTGTAAAGGCTTTCATCTTCTAATTAAGAATTTAATTAACAAGTGTTCCACCTCAATGCCGTCGTCACCATATTTGATTAACTTTTTCGTTTCGTGAATTTATTTTTAATGATGTCAAATATTTCGGGCACATACGAAACGAGCACTAAAGAAGCTCCGGAACAAAAGCCGATAAATCCACTTTATGCCCGATGTTTTTTTTTTTTCGTTTAGTCACAGTACTCATACATAATATATGAGAAATAATTAATTAATTGAGGATTAATTAATTAATTGTAAATCCATAATTGGCTGTAAGACTGGCTTATATATTTTAAGCAAAATTTCAGAGAGCTGTGGATTTTGTGAATAATAAATAAATAAATAAATACTGATAATGAAGAAATTTTTTGTAAACTGTAATGAAGAAGAAGCAAGCAATATTTTAGTATAAGAATTTGTAATTTTCTATAGTAAAAGTACATTATAATGATTAGATAAAATAAATATGTATTTTACCTTTACCTCCATAGTAAAAAAACTTATAATAATCGGAAAAAAGTCGCTTATTACGGAAGTACCACGACAAAAGCCGATAATTACTTTAAATCCGTTCAAATCCCGATAATTACATAATGGTCGGACCAAAATCCGATAATTCCATATTTGAACTGAAAATTGTGGGGAAACTATGAACACTAGATTTTTTAAATCTTACCTATTTGAAAGCCCTTGCTACAAGTCAAATTGACGTTATATTAGTTTAACAAACAACATAATCACTCCTACGTAAATCATTCTTTTGTATTTCCTGTAAAATACGAAAAGTGGATTTATCGGCTTTTGTTCCGGAGCTCCTCATTATTTGTCTACTGTAGGGTGATTTTAAGAACATTTTTTTTTTAGAATAAGAATTGTTTTAGGGTTGCCACACACATGTTCAGTTTGGAATCATTCGGCAAAGCCGGGCGGCCAGATTGAATAATTATTTATTTATTTTATTGTGTTTGGGTAGCTTACAGCTAACAATGTAGAAGTAAAACTGAGGTAATTCACGACAAGCCATTTACAAACCTCCATAGATAGTAATAGAGTATTGTTGTACAAGTTTTGTAAGCGATTAACTATCAACTAAGCGTAAAACTAACTAAGTTTAGCACATGCATATTATGTACATTTATGTTTGGGAAAAAGCCGTTCGGATTAGCCCGAATTGTACCGACCCGATCCGAACGTGATTATGCGAGAGTAGATGCCGAATGAGATTTGCTGAGGCTGCTTAGACGTGCGACGTGTCTCGTAAGCACGAGTCTCTTCGTGCTACACACTAAGCGAGCAAGTCTTGTTCGGGTCGACATGATTCGGCACAGTCGGGTAGCAAAATATATATTATTATATATATATATATTTGAGGTTGCCACCCGGCTCTGCCGAACTATGTGTGTAGCACCCCTAAAATATCATAAAGTTGTTCCTATCCTGTTACCTAGCGAAAAACAAGATTTATATTAAATAATAAAAGTTACGGAATCATCAATCACAAGCCTCAACGTAACAATTCTCCCCAAGGTTCAAAACATAGTCTGTATAAAGCAAGAACAACATACTTACTAACCTATTTACGTAAATCCGAACTTTGCTAATAATTTCCAAGCTGTTCCGTGTTTTTCCTTATTACCCCAACATGTAAATACGTACATACAAGTACTACCTGTACATACTAGGTACCTGTAGAGACACATAAACTTTGGTATCGGTAACAAAAGTTTCGGTTGCCTGAAACAGGGTCGTAACATAAAATTTTACAACAACTTTGGACGTTACGTTATTATAGCTTTTTGATATCTTGCCATATCTAATAATGGGTTTATTACTTGTAATTTTGAACATTTTGCTACCTGTTTTATTCGTATACCGACTGATTATTTTTTATAGAGAGTACCGTTTGGTGGGGATTTAAATGAAGGAAGCTGTTTTTGGGTGTTGACCAATTAAAAGTTGTTTTTTCCAAGATAGGCCGTACAAATCCTACTAATATTATAAATGCGAAAGTTTGTATGGATGGATGGATGTTTGTTACTCTTTCACGCAAAAACTACTACATGGATTTGGATATAATTTGGCACACAGATAATTTATAACCAGGATTAACATATAGGATATTTTTTATCCCGATTTTCCCCCAGGATCGAAACTTATGCGGGTAAAACCGTGGGGCCCAGGTAGTACCTATGTATATAACTTTTGATGGTAGCCAATTCCCAGAAAACGTCTTAATTAGTGGTAGCTTGTTTTTGAAAGGTACATTGCTAGTTATAACATTATATCTTCCTCATCTTCTGGCATTTTACGTAGTATATAAATTATATTACATGTTGTGTCCCAGCCGCATCAGCCACGGCTTACGAGTCGCAGACAGACGCTTTACTTTGTGTAAATTATTTCATCACCATTGCTTTCAAAACGGTGGAGGACACCATCGTGAGGAAATTAGCATATCCTAGAACCAAAAAATTCGAAGACATTGTGACATCTACCAACCCGCATTGAGCCCACGCGGTGGATTACGGCCCACTCTCTCTCACCGGGAGGAGGGCTGTGTCCCAGCAGTGGGAACATTATAGGCTGATGTTATAATTATGTTGTGTCCCACTGCTGGGCAAACGCCTCTGTTCTGTCTTTCCATTTTTCTCTCTTGTTTGCTATTAGAGCACAATCCTTAGTAAGTAAGTACTCATTTAATACACGAACAGTACTGCCGACTGTTCCAAGTAATGCAAAGCTGGAATAACCTTAGCCACCACCACCAGATTAATTTCCACCTCTCGTAAGACAAACTACAATTTCGCCATAAGAATACACGGAATCAATAAATCTATTGTACTGACATCATTGCCTACCGTTATCTTAATATAGCTAATATAATACAACAAAGGTACGGCCATACAATAGTTAATTCACTACACAAATGAATGGTGCTTTCATGATGGGTTATCTTTATTGTATTCTGTACTTTGCGAAAACTAATTTTCGCACTTTCGGAGTGGCACATTAGTAAAGTAATTACGTCGTTTCGATGCGCGTTTGTTAACAAACAAAGAAAAGCACCTTTCTTACAGATGTAAAGAAAGGCGGGTGTAGGTGATTAATCAAGAGGATGGTCAGCTGCATACCAGTAGCGATCAACTATACTGGGGAACAGGATGTTAACTTCACTCATCATCCGTAGAAAAGGGAGGATCCCCCGACCAGACGTGTGTCGTGTCTGGTAGGCAACCCATGATTGATGTCGGGATGGTAAACTGGGCTTGCGCGATGCAGGACGTTGCAGGATTGGCGTGACGTCAGTGTGATGCGCAGTTCCCATGTGGCGATGTACAAGCCGCAACAATGCCATTGTCAGACGTGGGGCAGTATTCACCTAAACCGATATTTGCAGCAGTGCTATTCTGTTGAAATATCCCCGTGATATTTTAGGTGAGGTGAGCTTGAAGTAAGCTGCCAATCAAGCAGTCAAGTGGAATGAGAGCTCATTTCAAGCTTATTTTATCAAAGGTTACAGAATAGACCAGCTGGGATAGGTTTCCTAAAAGGAAGCCTGCGTTCAGTACCTCTACAGCCCCTAAAAAAGAAGGAAAGAAAAAGCATTTATACCGACTCTTACAGGAAAATCACAAACTAAACTAAGTTTATACCGTCAAAAAAAAAAAAAAAAACAATTATTAATTAAAAAAAAAAGTAACTAGAAGAAAAATAAAACAGGAAGTCTTACACTAGCCCAATAAGGCTTCTATCGTAGCATGATGCTGCGACATTTAAAAAATAAATGTCGCAGCGCTGGTATTCTGATAGGGCCCGCTGTGATGTCATGGGCAGTTACAGTAAGCAGGCAGTTACAGCCTATAATCAACACTTCATGATGCCGTTAGTTAACGATACCAAGCAGATATCAGTGTCGTAAACTAGTCGCAATTTAATTTTAAAGTTTGTAAGTAAGTATCGCGGGAGGACTACGTAGATTTGCATATTTGTGCGTTTAAGCACAGCGGGCCCTCCGCTGGGGCGCGCTGACTGATTGAATTATTAACTGACTGGCGGGAGCCCCACAGGTACTTTGTCCAGACGTGAGCCACATACGCGCCATGGATTTGCCTGTGCGCTCATAATTGTTATAATTACCAGCCGCTATCTCCCTCCGATAATGGAGGCTTATTAGTCGATTCGCCCGAATTTTATCGCCCGAAACGGGCGAAACGTACTTTTAAATAATATATTTTTTTCTATAGGCGACTCACACGAATTTAGAATTTAATTTAGTTTAGAATTTTGTGCAATGAAGGTGGACCTTATGACCAGGAAACCGCTGGATGCGGGAAGCACAGAACCGGTCGAAGTGGAGGTGCTTGGGGAAGGCCTATGTCCAGCAGTGGCCGTCTTTAAGCTGAAATGATGATGATGACGATGACGATTCGCCCGTTTCGAGTGAGTAAATTCGTGCGAATCGAGTAATAAGCCATAATGGACGCACGTTTGCTGTCATAATCCCCTAGTACCGTCTCTTCAGAATAATAATGGCACCGCATTGTTATTTATTGTATTTGTTATTGCTTATTGTGTGCGATTGGTAGGCTGGGCAATTCCCTAAACAGCCAATTTCTGTGTTGTTAGATGAATTGATATCGATTTGAGCTCTTTCGTATTTAATTATAAATTTAGTGAATAATCTGGACAAGGAAAGGAGTAATAATAGTACGCTGTTTTCCGTTTATGAGGGGTATAACGCGGAATTTTACCGGGTATTTTACTGGGTAGTCCACCTGGGATCGATCCTGTCTATCAGGCCACCATGTCAGGATCGCTGTCATGTAGGATTATTCAAAATTAGAGGGCCTGATTCTCGAAAACCAGCAATAGAAATGAACGTTTAGTTTGATTTAACTAATTACATTGGAAGGGACCTTCGGGTGAACGAATGTACAAACAAGGGTTAGACGCCAGTTATATTTCATCAAACTTATAATTGAGGAAAACCAAACAATTTTAATGGTTATTACAAATCAATTAAGTTTTTAATAATTTATTCGGAATTCCTGTTGGTTTTTGAAAGGTTGGTATAAAGCTCAATAATTATTACATTCAATTAATCGTGAACTCATTTAGTTGTTAATGTAATGACATGATTAACAGATTAAATAATGAATTAAACTCGATAAATGAAGCACGTCTGCTTTAACAATGAAATGTATTGTGTATTTTCTTTCTTTTAATGAATCCCAATTGCCAACAATAAGGAACTTCAATGTTCTGCTTACTACTACATAAACTTACGCTTTTTTTCCGTGGGGGTAGGCAGAAACTAGATACCCCTACACCTGCTTCGATCCTTACATACTCAATTTACATTGTTTACGTTATTATATCAGAGGGGCAGTTCTTGTAATATTTTAAGAACGTTCACAGTCTGATCTCAGTCTTAATCTGTCAAAAATACCGATGATTTCCCTACATTTTTGACATTGATGGTTGATGAGATTGCGACTAGATTTTGAACGTTATGGGATTTGGGTTTCTGGTCATAGACGCACAGTCAACTATTACTGCGTACCACCACTGAAACTATAAGGAATTAGGTTAACTCTCAAAAGGTTCAGAATAATAGCTAGGATTCTATTCGAGCCACTAAATTAACAATTACATCTACATTATGTATCACGCTGATGTTTCAACTATGTTTCAACTATAATATTAGGCCAGCAATTGTTCTATAAATTATTTATTTAGGGCAACTGTTTTGGGCCCTGGGAACACTAAGGCTCCTAGGTCAAAAGCTGCCGAGCTATTAATATAAGGTTTTGGCGTTTGTTGTACAGAGGTGTGAGGGAAAGGGTGTAAAGTTCACTCATCCTCCATCAAAAAGGGAGGATCCTCCGACCAAATGGGTGTGTGCCTGGCAACTGCCCGACGATTGATGTCGGGACGTTTTCTATATGCTTGTCGCGCGGTAAACTCTGCTTGCGCGATGCAGGGTTTTGTGTGACGTCAGAATGATGCGTAGTCCGCATGTAGCGGTATAGATGCCGCCACAGGCACACATAGATTAGGTATTGATATGTGACTTTCACAAGTGGAGTTTTTTAATAAGAGTCGTAGGTCTGTCGTAAGTACGTAACCCAAGTCCTTATACGGCCACCATGTTTATTTCAGTCGGTTGAATGGTACAAGTGATGGTCATTTGTTTCTAAAGTCCTGAAGTTTGCATCTAACATCTAAAGCTTTGGTTTCCCAAGGCTGCAGTGACACATAGGGTCCGCAATTTACCGTTAAGTGACGTCATGGAAACGTTATTTATGAAAGTAAGTTGGTGTGTTTCCCTAAACAGCGTTTTTTGGCACCGGAAAGTCAAACCCAAAGGCAAAGGAAATGCTTAATAGTGGGTACACACATATGAAACGTAACATAGGTTGAAAGAACCTATTACGGTTCATGCATGAGATACAGCTCGCTGACAGACGGACGGACAAACAGATGGACGAATGGATGGGCGGACGGACAGCGGAGGCTTAGGTAATTAGGGTATCGTTGGCATCCTTTGGATACGGAACCCTAAATAGGAATATTCTTAATAATATATGAAGGAACATTATTATGACAAAATTACAATGAAATGTTTCAACCTATTTTTAACACACTTTAATTACGAATTTTCAAAATACCGAATTTATTTATTAGCTTTATTTTATCCCTTACATGTAGTTCTAATAGATCTATTGTTTTGTGTGGTGTACTTATTTATTTATTTGTGAGTAATGTTAGTTTTGTACTTAAGTAAGGTTAGTATCTATTATTAGGTGTAAGCGCCTTTCGCGGTGAAAGCCTCCTTTAAACCGTTCCAGGTGGCTCTAACCTTTACCCGTCTGGACCATAAGTTTCCGGCTATTTGTACGATGTCGTCACTCCATCTTTTATATGGTCTACCCTTCCTTCTTTTTTGTATATTGGATACCAATTTGTAATTATTTATGTCCATCTTTCATCCACAGCTCTCTGAATATCACCTAACCATTTTTCATTTCAGTGTCCAGACCTGTTTGACTGCATCTATCGCCTTTGTTCTTTACCTTAAACTTTTTCCCTTTGACGTTCAAAAGTGCCTTTCATGTGCCTATTTCAAATAAATGCTTTGACTTTGACCTTATCAGTGAACTTAAGACTATCTTTTTTCATGTTCATGTAACTCCGTTCTCCTTTGACGGCTGCTTATTTTATTTAAGCCTACCTTTTACCTACTACGAATTTTCAAAATGCCGAATTACGTTACTATAAATAATGTTGATTTATAACTTAGCTAGCTCTAAAATTAGCGCAGACTGTTTAATTATACATTTTTTTATTAAATTAATTCTGTCAATCCAGTCCGCGTGTGTATTCACATTCTGTTAGCTTGTTTCGCAGATTAAGATTGTATACACATTCAACAATAATCATGCACGAAAATTGATTTATTTACGTGTAAATACCAAGGGAATAATAATGAGTAACGCACATGCATACATAGTGGCCCACATCGCATGATGATAATAAATTAATAAATAAAGTTGCCCACGATAATATTTTATAATAAATTGGCCACTTTATAGCGAAGTGGGTGTCAAGATCACAATGCACACTTGGCGCGATATATCACACATATTATCGTGGCTGCGGAAGGCCCAGTGCGGTCTTCGTAAAAGTAATTTTACTAGAACCCTCCCATTCCCGGCAGAATACCTCGCGCGGCCTGGATGTCTGGCGTGACGTCAGTGATACAAGATTCCTTTGAGGTGAAAAGTTCGTTAGGCGTGAGTGTGAGTCAGGAGTACCAATGAAGTCTCGTCGATGCCGCAGACGGATGCTAGACGACGCACCGAGTGTTTCATTACGTCACTCACATGTTTGACAACGGAAGCGGAACCTGTCAGAATAAATTATAATAGACGCATACAACATTTACGTTTTAACTGCGAGTATGATGAACTCCTCTGTGACATCATTTGCCGTTGTGTTTTCCGTTATCAAATTAAACCAAAGTGTAATCATAATAGAACAACTAAACGTGTTAACGCCGTAATAACTCACGATTCAGCAATCCAGACGCGATTAACTTAATTAAACGTATGCGAAAATTATTATTCATATCATAAAATTATTCACAAAGTTTTGTATAATGTTGTCGGAATAAAAATGTTGGCACGCAAAGACTTTTTATGAAAACCAGCCGGTAAATAAGGCAAAGGTCCCAGTCGTATCCATTTGTCCCCCCGGAGCATTCGTAGGAATGGGCAAAAACAAGTGAAAATAAAGTGGAAACATTGTTATTCTCGTGTGGATTACCTTGCGTCGTGTTATTCCAGCCGGTGTGCTGTCTCCGCGGATAACAAACTATGGACTTTACCAGTTCCATACATTTAAATTTAAAAATAATTTCGTGACTTCGGAACGAGCGCTAATTGAGTCCATTAAAGTTTTGTGGCGCGAATTATTTTTGTTCATGATTATATTTTCGCAGCTATCTACTCTCATAAAAAAGGGGAAGCGTAATTACTTAGGCACGTTAATGTCCGTTATTACGGGTAATAGGGTATAATGTGAAAAATTATGTTTATAATATAATTTAGTGGCATAAGACCGTGTGTAATCGGACGGTGAGATAAAACTTGTTGGGATTAAACGTGAAAAAAAAAATTGGGACCTTAGCATTGAATTCCGGGAAATGAGAATTTACAAAGTCTCTAGGTACCTACTTGTTTATGCTATTTGCGTTACTTTTTGCGTTTCACGGAAACGCGAATGGCGAAATCCTTTAAGCTTTG
Organism: Apamea anceps; assembly: GCA_951799955.1. NCBI lineage: Eukaryota > Metazoa > Arthropoda > Insecta > Lepidoptera > Noctuidae > Apamea > Apamea anceps. The sequence goes on from OX637501.1 coordinate 10,290,900, forward strand.
ACATGAAATAAAAAAAAAATGATTTCAAATTAGAAAGCTGTGACTAATTTTCAGTCGCAGTCCGCAGCATTTTGTTCCCAAAATAAACTGTGAAGTAAGTGCGAAATAAACTGGGAACAACATTACTCTTGTTGAGATTATTTCGTGTTATCTAAGACATTTATTCTTTCCGTGCGGACATGACTATTCCGCGGTGTTGATACTGTATTCACTTATTATTTTGTTTTTACTTCTCTTCTCTGACGAGACAATAAACGTTTGAGTAGATAAGAGTTTTGTATCACTGTTTATTTTTGTAATGGTTTACATAATATTCGTTTTTAGTATGAAATAACAATAGTTGGGGGGAGACAAGGCGGGTGGTTTGTAACCAATATTAGAGAGACGTAAGTCCATGGTAAATGAACGTAAAGACATTTTGTTTTATATTTATAGTCCCACCGACAGCTAATCATGATAGATGGATATGATCTGCTATATCATAATAGATGGATATGACAAGATACTTTTTTTATCCCGGTACACTTAATACTGTCCATATTACCTATGTTCAGAGTTGAGCTGCACGATAATTGACAAATGCATGCATTGACTGAACAGGTCCACTCAAATCTGTGTGCTTCTTTCCTAAAAATACCTTTTCAGATACTAATCTACATGGCTTTTACATGATCTGACCAAGACTATGCGACCTTTCCTCTCAGAGTAGCCAGATAGGAAAAGCCGACCTCATCTAGACAGGCATACAATCATTATAGTTTATATTACCTACATGTATTTGTTCCGAGTCTGGGTGTTTTTCTATCTATAATATGTATGTATTTACAAAAAAAAAAAATGTATATAAGTAGTTTATCAGCCATCTTGTTACCATAACACAAGCATTAGGTTGCTTAGCTTGGGACTAGATGGCGCTGTGTAAAAAGTCCAGGGATATTATTATTATATTAGTATAGTCGTCAACGTACGAGTAATCTATCTATCTATGTATATATTTATAAAAATCAATTGCTGTTCGTTTGAGTCGCTAAAACTCGAGAACGGCTGGGTCGATTTAGCTGATTTTGGTTTTGAAATGTCGTAGTCTAGGGAAGGTTTAAACGGTGAAAAAAATATGGAAAATTGCGAGGAAGATAGTAAAAACAACAATTTCATTTTCCCATATAAACTGTTCTACCTACTTTCCTGTCAAACATTTGACGATCGTCCCTTCTCGGTACGGTAGACTCGGGTCTACTCGAATTGAAGCACGTATTAAATTAAGGGTTTTGAATCGACAACATACATTTATATCCACATTACTCGGATTATCTAGGATTAGTAGGGTAGGAGTAGGGTAGGAGTAGGGTGGGAGTAGGGTAGGAGTACGTTAGGAGTAGTGTAGGAGTAGGCTAGAAGTAGGGTAGGAGTAGGGTAGCAGTAGGGTAGGAGTAGGGTAGGAGTACGGTAGGAGTAGTGTAGGAGTAGGGTAGAAGTAGGGTAGGAGTAGGGTAGCAGTAGGGTAGGAGTAGGGTAGGAGTAGGGTAGAAGTAGGGTAGGAGTAGGTTAGGAGTAGGGTAGAAGTAGGGTAGGAGTAGGGTAGGAGTAGGGTAGGAGTAGGATAGGAGTTGTGTAGGAGTAGTGTAGGAGTAGGTTAGGAGTAGGGTAGGAGTAGGGTAGGAGTTGTGTAGGAGTAGTGTAGGAGTAGGGTAGGAGTAGGGTAGGAGTAGGGTAGGAGTAGGGTAGGGGTAGGGTAGGGTAGGGGGTAGGACACCACGCGGACGAAATAGCGCCGGGCAGCTAGAAATAATTTATATGGCAAAACAACGTTTGTCGGGTTAGCTAGTCTCTTATAAATATGTATGCATTGCCATGATTTTGTACATAGACTAAGAGAAATTTGTAATTTTAGGAGTAATAAATAAAATATTATTATTATTATCATCACTTATTTTATTACGTATGTTATTATATCAATTTTATGTTTTTAATGTACTGGAATGGACTTTGTCTGAAAATAAATGAATTATTTATCATAATTACACATCATGACTAGCTTCTTACCGCGACTTTGTCTGCCTAAAATTTCTTGTACCTCATCGCATTGCATCATCTGCCTGCCATGTCACTTCGTTTTCACTTTGCGATCTGTCTGACTTTTTTCTTTTTGCTTGGCTCCAAAGGGTCATAGCGTGATGTTAAATAGCCTATAGCCAAATACAAAAAGAATATTTGGAATACCACTGGTAGTTACAGAGATTAGCGTGTTCAAACAAACAAACTCTTCAGCTGTATTATTAGTACTAGCCTCTGCCTGTGACTTCGACTGCGTAAAATTTCTTCTCTCCCCGACCCATCCCATCGCATCGCATCGCCTACCCGGGCTGTTACGTCGTTTTCACTTAGCGTTCTTTTTTATTTTTGCTCGACTCCTAAGGGTCACAGCGTAATGTTAAATAGTCTTAAAGCCTTTCTCGAGAATCAAATGCAAAAATATTTTTTTTATGCGACCGGTAGTTCTAAAGATTAGCGCGTTCAAACAAACAAACTCTTCATCCTTCCTCATCCTTCTTCTTCTTCTCTTCTTGGTATTAGTAATATATGTATATAGATAGACAGATTTATGCGAGAGAAATCACGGTCACCAACTAATTTAATAATAAAATGATATAGATTATTCTCGAAATTCCTGCTAGACTCAACGCCAATTTCCAATTTCAATTTCCAATAAAATAAAAAGAAATGTCAAAATTACAATCTGAGGTATATACCACACATCTCACATACACATCTCAACAGTACCAATAGATCTCAACAGTTTATTAATACTCTATTGAGATAGATCTCAACAGTTTATTAATACCTCAGATCGATCTCATTCTCAGGCTGTATTAGGGTTCTCGGTCTCTGTTCTAGGAACGCAATCCTGTAAGCGGTTACATGAATAGTTTAGCTAACTCATACATTTCTGCGAAGCTTTCAGTCGTCCATTTACGTGGAAAGTTGACTTAGATGGTAACTTTTATGAAAACCGAATTACGTTTCTCACTTATTGAAATTAACTTGTATGTGTGTGTTGTCTTAATTTAGGAGAAGACTATATTATTTATAAAATAGTTGGTTTAAGATAAGACCCTTTTTATTTTATTCTAACGCTCACACCAAAAACATTGTAGGCCTTACAGACCATTTTCTATTTTATTAAGTACCTGGTAATAGTTGACACTGTCCTTCCATACCTATTAACACTGCAATTTGAAACCAATGTAAAAGCCAATTATTTTTAAAAGAGTAACCGTGGAGTTTCTTGCCCGCTCTTCTCCGTAGGAAACAACCAATAGGAACCGTGCACCTAGATTCTGACGTGCTATAAGTGCCCATGTAGGTTTATGTGAAATACTCAACAAATATACAACTCAACCAAAATACAACTCAACAAATATACAACTCCACAAATATAAATAATAAAAGGCCGCTTTTGGTACCTACCTAAACTATTTTTCAAGGATTTTACGGTTTCAGTTCAACATGGGCCTTCTGCAATATTTTTTTGTTCAACTTGTATTGCCCCACTGCTGGAAAAAGGTCTCTCCCATAGCTTTCCATTGTTCCTTGTGCATTGCCATCTCCAACCATTGTACCGTAAACGCGTCTGGGCCGTGACGCGTTGTCTCGAAGGGCGAAGGGCGTCCGTGGCACCGACACCCTTCTTAATGCACAAAAAGGCACCCACAATAATAACCCACAAAAAAAAAAACATTTGTAAGTTAACAGCATTTAATCAAGCTAATAAAAAACAAACACACATCGCACCACGCAGCATTTATCTAAAACAACATCGCCATGGTCGCAAGTTAGAGAAACTAGTGAATATTTATGGTGCCCTATATTCTAGGTGCTATAGGTGTACACTGGAGTGGTTGTCGGGCGTATTTGCGAGTGTAAATTGAAACATGTCGAGAGTTAATTGCGTCCAGGCCCGGCGGGGGAGGGGCCGTGGATAATCCTGGGCCCTGCGACCGGCGACCGACCCCGCGCCTTGCGACCTTTCGCCAAAGATAAACGCTTACCGACACCATAGCTCGGATAGTGCGAATTAACAACGAAATTGCCGTATTTTGTTTTTAGAATTGCTGGTGTCTGGGGAATTGGTTTGTTTGTGAAATTGTTTCCGTTTTATTTGCCAATGGGATAATTCCCATTGGCAAAAATCACGAACAAACTTTCATCTCCTATTTAACCCTTCTAGGGATTATAAATTAACGAATGAACTTACTTAACATACATAATCAGCCTATAATACACAGGCCTCCTCTCTGTGAGAGGGATGAACTACTACTATGAACTAGGGATGAACTTATGGATGTTCAAATATCTTTCCTTAGTATATATTCAGTATATAAAGAAATCTTTGTATGTAAAATTGCATGCCAGTAGCCCCAGTGGTTTAGGCTCTGCGTTGTCTTTCAGAACTTTTTAAGATATTTATTAAGTAGACGATAATGTCAATTATAAAGAATTTGCAATTTTGAATGTGGTGTAGACTTCAGTTTTGTTCTGAGGAATGTACGTATTTGTATAAGCTGAATAATAGATTACACTTTAAGAGTAGGTATACTTAAATGTACGCCAAGCGGTTCTCGGGATAGTGAAACCCCGTATGACTGGCTTTTATGTTTATCCCAGCATTTTCGTGTCCCTCGTTATGTCTATTTAATTGCACCCTACGCATTATACAATACACATTGATCAGCCAAAACCCAGTATACCAATTTCCTAAACACACTATTTTCCTTGTTATTCTAACTTCGTTCCTATTTACTGGCTTACGTATAAGGCTTGTATACAACAGCGTTCATTTACGAGCTGACAAGTTTAAAAGATAAGGCGTTCACTCCTGTTGCAGTAAAACGTGAAAAGAGCCTTTTTTATTCTGTGGTCTTTGCATATTCATCATTTCAGTTTACTTTGAAAAAAGGCTTGGAGTTGTGATTTCCTCGCCCTTTATTTCATCAAAACCATATTTATATGAAAATATTTGTTATTTTTTACCTTATTATTACCTTATTTTTAACATAATTTGTTTATTTTTGTTTGAATGGATAATCCATAATAAAACTATGACTCATTATCTTTGTATATTCATCATTTCAGTTTACAGTGAAAAGAACTTTGAAGTTGACTTGTACCTAAATTCTTCGGCCTTTGTTATGGTTAAACATAAAAGCTCAATAAATTCCTAATAATAAACAATAGTATCCAATTTATTAAAATTGTATTGTTTCTCTTCAAGTTTCAAGCTTGTAATTAAATATTGAGTATCTGAAACTGCGTTGTTCTCCTTCGAACTAAATGCTATTGATTAGGAGCTGAGACGGCAATTCCTTGAATTTCTGGTTCATTGTGCCATCTGCTGCATTGCGAAGGATTTGGCTAGCGCAGTCGAAGTCGGTGTGGGTACTATTATTTTATGGATTTCATTAATAACTAGAGCTTAGCACCAAAACTACTTTAACACAAATAAACTTAATGGAGTAAAACACAAATAAATCTTGAAAAAAATGTTTAGCGATGCATTGCGTCTACGCAACTTCGTAAATCGTAGCACTCCGTGCTACGCCGTAGCCACACGTGCTTCGATGGCGTGGTCTACGCGCGGAATTTACTTTCAATCATTTAAAAATACCAATGAATAATAATAAGGTACCTACCTATACACCCTGCCTGACATACACCCTGCGTGAATACATACATATTTCAGCACTATAAAGTTCAAATATGTATGTATCCATGCATGCTCCCAGAGTCACACAACAACTCTCTCACAAAATTTCTACCCAAGATTAACACAAAAGTTTAAAAAGAAAAATTCTCCACCGCCAACCCTGCGCTGCTTGTAGGCCACAAAATCCGCACAAGCCTCCTCACGGAGTGTCATCGAGTAGTAAAACAAAGGCCTCCTTATTACACAGGTTGAGCTCGTCATAATTTCAACAAGTTTATGTGCGTTCAACAAGAGTAATGTCGTACCTGATTTATGTTTGTCGGCTGTTGTAGACTTAGGACGGAACAGGTTTATGAATCTTTGTTACCGGAAACTTTAGTGTAAGGAATGTGTGTAGTGTGGATTCTCTGTAGCAAGTAGCAAGGGAATGGAGAATCTAGTTGAAGAATCTACGTTTGTTGCAGAAAAGTGATATTTTGAAACGTGTTCTGAATGAACTTTAAAATAATCACAGTTAGGTCTGAGGGGAAGTACCGTAATTTTGAAAACAATCACAGTCTGATCTCAGTCTCAATCTGTCAAAAATACCTCTAATTTACCTACTTACATGTTTGGCAAGTTTTTGACATTGATTGTCGCTGAGATGAGATTGCGACTAGATTTTGAACGTTTTTAATTAGGAGAGTCTTTCGGTGTATTGTTGAAGTCTTTTCTTGAAATCTAACTATTGAAACTTATTTCTCTTTAAAACACACCAAAGGAGATCGGCTTCAAGAGAAAAGAAATACTAAACATTTTTTTTCTATAACAATTTATTAACTTGTTCTTCTTTCATAATAATTTTGACGATACCACCGCAACCCCATTGGACTCATTGTAGCATATTGTTTGGAATCGAACCCAACACAACATCTTGCGCGCGGCCTGCACGCGCAGGCAGCGTGATCAGCGCGTCATCGGCAAGCTGAGGCGCGGCGCGGCGACGACACGGCTCGGCCCAATGACCACTCGCTTCAACGGACTCCACCGCGACGGACGATACTCTTAAATTATTAATTGTTTGTCCGGGAAAGTTAATATTTGTAGATCAGGCGGCATTAAACCATTGCCTAGTTATACAGTCCACTCCTTCATTGCTCCCCGCGCTAACACATATCCTTGTACTCTGCTAAACGCTCAATTGGAAGCGACCTTGAGGGAATTTTCCCATAATCATCATGATCCTCTCATACAGACCTAATCCTGATCTAAAAACGTCTCCGTAATGTAGTACACGCGCGGCGCCGAATTATTCGACTGTGAAAGAGTGATATTAACTTTACCAACTTGCTCCACTTGAACTCCATCTTAACATTTCTCCGAAATCATAATAGCCTTCTTTTCGGCTCCGAATCCTCAATGTTGACTTTGAAAGTCGAATTCAAGAGGATTTGAGTTATCTTTGTCTTTCAAATCCGATTGAATTCAAAGAAGATCAGACTATCTTCTGGTATCAGCTTCATAGTAATTTACAACTTGTTTAAAAGTGTTCAAAGAACATTAACTTGTCATAGTCCTCAACGTTCTTTCATAAGTTTCTCGGCTTCTCATCGCGACAACTTCATTCCGTTGTTCTTTAAAGCCTGGTGCAAGTCAAAGCAATTGCAACTATTCCAAGTGTCTCAAACGGAGCTCCAACTCGAATATTAACTGAGGATTTAGTATTTAGTCGAGAGTGGAAATTGAAACATGTTCGGAGTTAATTGTGACTAGGGCCCGCGGTCGCTTCAGTTCGCGCCGAATTTGGAATTCAGGGCGTCGACACAATGCAAACTTTAGCTTGTTGTTCTACAAACTCTTTGTTGTGTTCATCGAATAATGAATTCTGGTGATTTGCGGAAATACATGTTTTGATTGTTACCTTATTAGCGGTTTGTCATTTATATTAAAAACTAGCTGACCCGGCGGACGTTGTCCAATAATTAATACCAAAATCCCATAGAAAAAAGGACGTTCAGTTTTTTTCAGAATTAGAACATTTTCCGGGAAACTTTCTTTTTCCATGCAGGATGTCAGGGACATCGATGCGTAAACTGTAACCTGTAACATGAATACCTACGCGGTAAAAATGTATGGAAAGGCAATTATTTTTCATCTGCTGAGTTCATGGTTAGCGCGCCGATGTCCCATGCCATCCTTTATAAAACACCCTAATTAAACTTAAATATTATAATTAATCAAAAAATGGTCAAGCCGGTCTAGCCCTTCTCAAATGATGCACTTACCAACGAACAGCATTTATTTATATATATTAAATGATGCCAAATAGAAAGGCCAACAAAAGTTCTCCCTCTTCGTTTAATAACAAGCCCTCTAACAATTAACCAGCTACATTAAGAAACAAAGACAAATCCCTAGAGATAACACAAAAAGCACGAGAGTTACATGTTATCCCGGGAAACAAAGGTTTTCGACAGCCGTTAAATTAAACGGTTTAATATATCATTAATGGATGAAGTGTGGATGTAAATGAATTGGGTTTCGGCAGTTTTGTTTGTTTTCACGGGTAGGACGATGGCCCTTGACTGAAGCGCAGGCCGCACTCGCCCCTCGGTCGTAACCAATTTTACATCCGATATGAGTGACGAGCTACATTAAAAGGTAACATTACCGAATTCTCGTTAATTTACATTGGCTTTCTGTTAATCGGTATGGACGTTTAATGATGAGGAAGCTCCTCTCTGTACGTTTTCATTCTGAAAAAAGAATATCTCGCAAAAAGCTGATTGTTTATGAATCGCAATTCAAGTTTGATATTAATTTCGGTTGAAACGATCATTTTTTTTTGTGTACCAAAAGTTAATTAAACTCTTGTTGACAGTATCAAATACATAAAAAAACTGGTTTTATGGTACCTCTGAATTTTTTATTTTGGGAAAATAAATGGAGGTATGTTGTAAATTTACAATGTTAACGAGCTGTTGCTATCAAATCATTTGTCAGGTTATGTTATTTGATTGGCTGATTTAGGTAAGGAAAGTATTTAATGCATTCTCTAAAAGCTTTAAGGTCTTCTAATGATCACTTTTTTCTAATAAATGCCTAAAAAAATGCCTTGCCCAGAGGATAAGTATTGCCATACAACGTGTGCCGCCAGTCTCTTGGGTACATTACCAGTCGACAGTGATGCAAAGGAATATTTCGACGCCAAATTTTAGTTTAAGATTACGATATTATATTTTAATCTTAATAGTTTGTTAGTTTATTTAGTATTATAAAAGATAAAGTAAATAATATACATTTTTACATACCCCCCTCCGTGCCTAGGAAAGCACGTTAAGCTGTCGTTCCTGGTTATCATTCCTGGATCTTTGACAGTCGTTACGGGTTGTTAGATGTCCGAAAATCTGACAACCAGTCTTACCAAGGGGTATCGTATTACCCAGTAGATGGGTTGTGGAGGTCAGATAGGCAGTCGCACAACGTAAAATACTGGTATTCAGCTGTATCCGGTTAGACTGGAAGCCAACCCAAAAGTTGGGAAAAAGCTAGGCAGATGATATATTTTCAGTGTATCATTCATTTCACTTTGATCCACTCACCTTAGCAACTTGTACCAATAATTTGTAACACATCGTGTTACAATACACGTGGCGCATAGTCGAATGCGATTAGTTAGCTTAAGATAATTACACATTCCATTTGTCCAGTTAATCCGGGCCTAATCGGATGGCGCGTGATAAGGGTCGGCCCACCTAAGGCGCGATACCAGTGACGTCACTACTTTGTAGTACCTGCTTTTATAACGGGAAAAGATTTCGATCTACACATAATTGGTTAGGTTAGTATTTGAAAAGTTATTGTTTTTTTTTTTTAATAGCAGTTTTTGTCAAAGTATCAGTGTTGCCAGTTATTAACCGATAGGCCAGAGAACACAAAAATTGCAAAAGTATGGGGGAGACCTATGCCCAGGAGTGGGGCAACAAGGGTTAAGAAAAAAAAAGGAAAAAAAGAAGTTTCAGTGATTTCAGGTGTCATGATAATTTATTGGATTTTTAATTACTAATACTATTGTCGTTTTTAAATAGTTTTAAAAGGGATCCTATGATTCATTAACATCGTAAACGGATTGGAAATTATTGTTGTATTATTATTACCTTTTATATTTTGTATGCCAACGAGTCCAAATCGTCACGCCAGTTTTTCTCAGGCCTAGACAGAGTAGGCAGAGCACAAAGAAAAGTGGAAAAATATGGGGGGTCTCCCCCGTATATTTTACCCAGCCGTGGGATAATAGTTAACGGAAAAAAATGTTTTTGAAAACATCCTATGAATCATGTACATCGCAAACGTATAATTATTAGCACAGTGGCCAGAATGCGGTTCTTTATCCTTTTTGACCCATGATTATTGATGATCAATGATTTCCGACAAAGATTTGGGCACCTAACAGCAAGAATTTGATTAAATTCATTAAAAAATTTAGTTACAGTAAAGTTATAACTATTAATTCCGGTCGAATCGGAGGGTGAATGATAAGGGTAAACCCGTTTAAAGTATGGCCTTAGTACCTTTACTTGAACCGTACGGTTTGAAATATTTATTTAAAGAAATTGTGTAGGTACGGGTACTTACTCATTTAATTTAGTAGTGTGAATAGTTAGTTGTGTAACAATTGCATACAGGGTGTAAAACGACGATATATACATATTCTGTACATCAAACTAAACACATCGTGTCCAGACGCCAGCAAATCAAGCTACTACAATCTGTCAAATTTCTTTAATAGATTTTCAACTTTGTCGCTAAAGCATTAAGGTTCAAGGTTGATTGGGAAAATTTGGCAGTTTCGGGTAGCCTGTGACCTGCTGGCGTATTGCTGGGCAACGACTTTTACTTGGTGTGAAAATTTGCTGTTTGCGGTAGTGCGCAATGTAACACACGCAAATCATTGTGCTTATGGGTGCATGCAACAGTACAGGTGTCGTGAGGGTATTTCAAGTTGTGTTATAACATTAAAACCTTGTTTTCGTAAAAGAACGTCAGTAAAAGTAGGAACTTTAACCTTCAATATCTCCGCAACCAGAAGGTTCCCAGGTAAGGTCCAGTACAAAAAAAAATATTACAATGACGGGAGTACAAGTGACTTGGCTTCGTTAAGTGCCTTTTTACACCCGTTATAAGCATGTTAATGTTCAAAATAAATTATGTATTAGGTTACTAACCTAAGTTTTTGTTTCATGTAAATTGTGATTTTCTTTGAAACAAAGATGGTTTAATTTTGAAAATTAATATGTTGAGGCATAGTAAATCAGAAAAAAAAACTTTATCAGAAACAAAAATACACAGTAGAGAGTTTTCGTTTCTTTACAGAACCGTGGTTCAAGAATATTTTATATTTAGTTTGCAAATATTAAGGTTATTTTATCTAACGAAGCAGGCGTTAAATTACTGTTTTAACATTCGGTTGCCTATGTAAATCTTATATTTTTCAGCTTTTGTCGCTGGGTTATTTTATATGTACAATACTAGCTATTGCTCACGACTTCGCCTGTGTGCACTTTAAACTAGCTATTACTCGCGGCTTCACCCACGTGGATCTCTAAAAATATTCCACGGGCACGCTGGTTCTAACGGGACTAAAAGTACCTTATGTGTCAATCCAGGTTATTAACTGCGCCAATCCGGAACGTATCTTACAAGCATACACACGGACGAAAATTCTTCATTATTATTGTATTATATGGATTCATCAAATTTGAATACAAATATAGCCTGAGACCAGCCGAGGCCACCTATCAAATTTCATAACGATCGGTTCAGTGATTTAGGTAACAGACAGACGGAGTTTGTATGTATTCAAAATGATTTTTATAATTTTTACGTTTTCTCAATTTTAGTAATTAAAAAGAAACATAACATAATGACGGATTTTTACGAAATTACGTTATAATATCACTTTCCGCGGCGGACACTATCGGAAGCGGTATCAAATTGATGAGGAAATGGGTTATTTGTTTTGGTTGTAGAGGGGCTTAGGTAGATGTTTATTTGATATCGATAAAAGGAATATCTTTTATTTTGGTGCCAATTCTAACTTTATTACATATTAGAAAGTAATATTTCAGCCCACGTTACGAAAAGAAATGTCTTCGGGAACATCTCTCCGAAAATAGACATCCGGTATTAAACAAAAAATAAATATAACTCTGCCTCGTTGGTCTAGTAAAAAACGTTCAAAATCTGGTCGCAATCTCATCTCAGCGACAATCAATGTCCAAAAACTTGTCAAAAATGTAGAGAAATCCCCTCCCGCTCTGGGTGGAGCGGAAGGGAGTTTCAGACTCTTACTGACTAAAACCCACCCGTGTTCCTTCCTTAGCCCTTTATGTTCCAGGGCAGCGGTAACCCTTTCGGACGATCCCGCTACCCTGGCAAGCTTCGGCCCTATCGGGCCCCGTCACTGCCCCTCAGGTCCTGGATTGGCAGCCTAGGGCGGGCCACGTTTTATTGGGCTTTTCCATCTAGGATTTCTAAGTAGCAGTCTGAAGTCTGGATCTGTGCCCGGCTGATGGCAATATGCTCGCCCCGTATTACGTGGGACTTAATCATGACTGGCGAAATGTAGGTGTACTATAGGTACACCTCTGCCTAACCCTTCGGGGATTACAGGCGTGATATTATGTTTTGGAGGCATGAGGAACAGAGTGTAAAGTTCACTCAACCTCCATAGAAAAGGGAGGATCCTCCGACCAGACGGGTGTTGTGTCTGGCGGGCAATTGCCCAACAATTGATATTGGGAAATTGTATCTACGCTAAGTGCGCGGTAAACTCTGCTTGCGAGATGCAGGATTTGCGTGACGTCAGTATGACGCGTTGTTCGCATGTGGCGTTCTAGATACCGCTACAATGTTAAGTATATCTCTTAAGAGATATTTTTTTTTCTTGATTAATAAGAACTAAAAAGCTCTTCGTAATTGATTACAATCTAGCCTAATAGACTAATAAGCAATTTAACTCTAATTTAATATTTTACGAGATAGATTATGTTATACCTAAGAATAGTGTATTTGCACTTTAACACAGTTTTGTAGCACTTTCACTTCACTTCTTTTTTAAGAGATATAAAATAACAAGTCATATTACCTGAAATAATGTCGGTATAGATGCCACCATTTTGGGCTACATCTCATGAATATGATACCTTCGATTTAGTGTGACTCGCGAAACTTTGACAGTCACGGCAGGCATTTCCTTTTGCCCTTTTTATATAGAAATTTCACGGCTAGTAGCCGCGAACGATTTGTGAATTTAACACAGGATATTATTAGATTTTCTTCATCCTTTTCCATTTTTTCGATATAAGTTTGAAATGTGTGAAGAAACTGCGGATATTAATGATCACTAGCTGTTGCATACGGTTTCACTCATGTCCTAGATAGATAGGTAGAAAGTACATAATACAAAAGAACTATTTATAAAAATATCTCATGTGTTAATTCATTTCACATTTTAAAGTACCGTACCCAAAAGGTGCCAACCAGACCTCCGCTGTCCTTCCGGCCGTCCATCCGTCTGTCTGTCAGCGAGTGTCTGTATCTCATGAACCGTATTAGTTAGACAATTGAAATTTTCACAGAGTGTGTATTTCTATTCAGCAAATAATAAAAATAAAATAAAGTTATAAATTAAAGGGGCTATCCATACAAGAAACGTGTTTTTTCCGGCGCTTTTTGCCTTGTTGTGCGGAGCCCTTCGTGTGCAAGTCCGACTTGCACTAGATGGTTTTATTTTTTAATGATTTAAATTAGAAATGATATCCGGAAAAAAGCTAGGGATCGGTTACCCCTGGCTTTTTTCCGGATTATCATTTAATAATAATCTTTTTTTCTTTCTTTTAAGCAGATTGTTTGTCGAAGGATCGATGGGAGGTGGAGCAGACAAGTCCTGGGGTGGAGACCGTGTATCGGCAAGCGTTGTGTGGGACGCCGCCCACCCCAGGTTCAGGCCAGCTAGGACCGAAGACTTTAAGGTGGCTGGGACAGACTGGATGCGGAGGACAAGGTGTTTTGGCGCAGCCTAAGAGAAGCCTAAGTCCAGCAGTGGACTGCAATAGGCTGAGTTGAATTCATTACAGCTTATTTGAGTGTCTTTCTTCAAAATCCGTTCAGCAGTTTTTGGGATAAAACTGAACTGACAAACATTCGACACACCACAATTTAAATACTAGGAAGAGGATACAATTTCAAAAGCCTCTAAAATATATGAATTATCCACCGCTAAGTACTGAAACCCCATTTGTGTGAAATAATTCTAATTAATATTAATTTAAGCTCAAAAGCTGTGACCATAATATTAATTACCTTTTTCATTGTGTGCTGTTTATTACATTTTGTGATCGGTTTTGTAATTACCATCGATAGCAGGATTCACTTGTAAATTGTTTTTAGGGTTGCGTACTCAAAGGGTGACAACGGGACCCTATTACGGGACCCTAAGACTCCGCTCCGTTTGTAAAATTAAAGGACTCCCCATAAAATTTGATGAAACTTATTTTTTTCGGCGTATATTCGTTGACATAGTATATTTCCTACCCATCAACCTCGACCTTATACTTAGCGGCATTGGACATTACTTTAGTCTTTGATTGATTCATCGTCAGTCCAAACTCAAGGCTTGCAGTACATACTTAGTTAAGTACTCAATGTAAAAATATTTTTTCACTAGTGAAATAATACAAAAGCTATCGACAAATATAAATAAGTAATATTAATTAACTCCAGGAGGACCTCTATTAACTTAATGATAATTTAAATTATGTTTTTCATGTTATGCAAATATGTAATAAAACAACCGGAAGAAGGAAATAATTATTTCCTAAAATCATTAATCTTGTCATAACACGTGCATTTTAATATCTTCTACGAGTGACGTAATTTATTTAACAAATGAATGATTAAATTAACTACCTCCCACGATTTCTGACCAATAACTAGCATACGCATAATCAGCCTATAATGTTCCGACTGCTGGGATAAAGGCCTCCTGTCTGTGATCGGGAGTGGGCCATAATCCGCCACGCAGCCCCAGTGCGGGTTGGCGGATGTCTTCGATTTTTTGGTTTTAGTACATGCCGATTTCCTCACGATGTTTTCCTTCACCGTTTTTAGAGCAGTAATGAGCATAGAAAGTGTTTGAAAGTGATGAAGGAGGATTGTGAACATGCGGGCCGCGTCGCAACGCATAACTGCGGTCGCAAAAATACATACGTCTAACCAGCGATCCGCCAGTACGTTGCGCTAGGGCCGTACGTATTTTATGTTGGATCATAGAAAATGTACTGAAGTGATGAAGGAGGATTTTTGGAATGCGTGGCATTGCGGTGTGGCCTGCCCTAATTTACGCTAGCTTATAAAGCATCTACACCCACGTATTATTTAGTTATGTAATGAGTCCCATGTATCTAATGGGAACAACATGATTACTATTTGAGAATATATGGAAAAATCCCAATTGCATTCTGTTCCTTTTAGGGAACGCGTATTACGCGACCACGATACCGACTAATCGTACGACCAGTCGCACGAAGTCTCTTAGGGCAGTTGCATACAGTCGTGGGTTCCCGGAAAAGGCAAGTCGGTACCGATCCGATCGGTAAAAAAACCGTGTATTAAATTATGCGCAGTCACATAAAGAAACAGGTAAAACATCGCAACATTTCTTTCCGTATCGCCGTTGTAACCATTTCATCAGCCTGCAGCGTTCTGTACCGGAAAACCCGCTGTTTTATGTAAGTACCCATAGGCGAGAACAGAGTAGGTACGTATACCAAGACACAGTAGAGTTAAGCTAAGCGCACATTACAGCCGCAACGTGCCGCAACGCATTTTCGTACAAAAAAGTGCGATGAGGCCCGCCTGTAGTGTGCGTGTGGTTCATAGAAAATATACGAAAGCAATGAAGGAGGATTTTTGCAATGCTATGGACGCAACAATGTTTTATCTGCTTTAGCCTTTAGTATGCATTTCATGTTTCATAACGACGCGACGCCCGTATTTGTCTACTACTTCATAAGTTTAAAGTGACACGTCATAAGAGCCCGTTCACATGGTAAGACGGAGAGCAGTCTATAACTTTTTGCAGTTCAACGCGTTCGGAAGCTGTGTGAAAACCGCGACTGCCAACACGAAAATAACTCATGTGTCGAGAGACAAGAAAATGTAATAAAAATATTCAGTGGAGTTGAAAACAAAAATATGGGACGGAAAATGAGAACAGGGGGAAAATCGCATCAGTTACTCTCACGCAACCTTACTGAATATTTTTTGAGAGTTTATTGAATAAATATACATAATTTTCTCTTTGATGTTTCAAAAGTGCTTCTCACTGGCGACGTGGCTGTTCTAATACCTTACCGCCTACTGACAACTCGAAAATAAATACTTGTACGTGTCAATACTAAGAAGTATTACGTTTGTAGACATTATGTTCTTAGTGAAAGTAACATGTTTGTTTCGGCTTTAGCAGAAGCTCGTCTTTCTTGGCATGTATTCAATGGAACCCTAAATAATTCCCATTTTGATTCCCTAAAAATATTAATTGACATTCTAATATAATAAAAGTGCCTCTTGTGAGCCTCAAATAATTTGACAAACTGCGACCGACTTCGATAGCACACGCTGGCCGCTACCGCGGTACCACTCGCTTCGCACGCTCGGCTCGCGCGCGGTTGGTCATTGATCTAAACTGTCCTAACCCATTTGGTCGAGGTGCCCTAGCTTAGTTACTGCAACACGTTGAGAAAAGGCATTAAAAAACGTACGTCCACGATAATATCATCATGTTAGAAATTATAAAAGCGCACAATGGTTCTAATTACGATTAATAAAGCGTTCGAATCTACGTTACGTCGCACTTTTATGCTCTCAACTCAGGCATAATCATACTAAATCAAGCAAAAATTAATAGGTACTTCTGGCCAGTCTTCATTAATTTGGCATTCACAATATTCTAGTGAGCATATTCCAGGTGACATGAAGTTTATTTTTAATTAAGCGCTTTTGAATTTGGAATGAATGCTGAACTCTCTACGTAGTGTTTAAAATGCATGCTAATATTAAACTTTTTGTTCACGTATGTTGTTTATGGTTGTAAATGTTTAATATTTGACGGAGACGATACGTACTACATACTAATATCCTACTAATAATATTAAAAATGTAAAAGTTTGTATGGATGGATGGATGGATGTTTGTTACTCTTTCACGCAAAAACTATTAAATGGATTTGGATGAAATTTGGCACACAGATGGTTTATAATCAGGATTAACATATAGGATACTTTTTATCCCGATATTCCCACAGGATCGAAACTTATGCGGGTGAAACCGCGGGGCGCAGCTAGTCAGCCATATTTTACTGCTGTGGGCGTACTATGGGTAGTGTTGGATAGTGCGCAATAGAAAAGCCGCTTGCAGTTCAAATCCTACTTCTTACTAAAATTAAATATTATAAACACGAAAGTTTGTGAGGATGGATGGATGTTTGTTACTCTTTCACGCAAAAACTACTGAACGGATTTTGATGAAACGTTACAGTAATATAGCTTATACTATACATTAGAATAACACATAGGATATTTTTTATCCCGATATACTCACACTCGACACTTATGGGGTGAAACCGCGGGGCACTGCTAGACGATTATAATTTACGATCAAGTTAGTCACACTAGCAAATCACACACTGTAAGTACTCGTACACGACACAATGATACAGAACGCGGGACTTTCTGAGCTCATGTTGTCTATACGATGTCCAATGCTCAAAACAGAACTGATAATCCTCGTTGCTCGCTCTCGTGAACTCGCACGAACATCAGGCTAGAGTCTGTCGACCGCCGCCTGACGGATTTCTGACATATTCATAATTTTATTGCAAGAGTAATTTTTTTTGTGAAAATGTGCAATTACATCCAGGAAAAAAATACTCACATGAGGTTAATTTGCACAAAAAACCCCTTATTAGCCATCATTTTAGAGATCAAAGAGTATATTCATACTTCTCATCAATAAAAACCTATCAACGCAAACCCTTCAACATTTCACGTTTACATAATTATTTTATTTACAGCCCTTTTTCTCGGAACTACAAATTTCATACCTGTCTAAATAGCCTCACAGTACAAACGAAAAACCTCACCCTCTCAATTAATCAGAACCTACAAATGAAATTAAATTAATTCATTTATTCTGTAAATGGAATATCGGAATTAATTTCAACAAGCTTTTGAAATACCAATCACAAAAATCACCGCAAGCCTGCTAATACATAAGAAATATCTCACTTGTGTTAGAAGGAGCGTTGGCAGTAGCGTTGTGAGGGTCTCAACAGCAAATATTCGACTCATAATTATTAAGTTGTAAGTCACATCACTAGAATCATGGCACAACACTAATTTACTAAGAACACTTTGTCATTTTAACAGCCACTACTGTGCGCTGCACGCACACCTATCCACGCGCTACCGGCAGCCTGCTGACGCAACGCGGTCTGCGGCCTACTGAGGCCTAACCGGCTTCCTGAAGTCGTACTGGCAAGCCTGTTCCCGGGCCTGAGTTTCTGCATCCAGGAGACCCAAGGACTGTACCTTTCCAACCTTACAAGTGTGCTTGTGCTCGGAACCACAGACAGTGTGTCCTTACCCGCGACCTAGTCTTATACAACTTCTACTATTTATGTAACCTATTAGAAGATTATACCTATGAACCTTGGCTAAGTTTTTCTTTTCCTAAACCTAATTTGTTAACGGCCTGCGCAGCCTATCTGCAAAGCCCTAGCCGTTACACAATGACCAGGTGGACAACCTACAGAAGATCGCGTGGAAGACCTGGATGAGACTCGCACAGGCCAGGAAGCATGGGACAAAAGGGTGAAACAGGCTGCCGATGATGACTAACAAATTAGTCATTACTTACGTTTACCTGGATGAGACTTGCACAGACCAGGGAAGCATGGCACAAAAAGGAAGGAGTCCTATACTTAGCAGTGGCTGGACCAAGGCTGATGATGATAATGATGATGACCAGCAAATTACCCATTATCTACGTTTACACACTGCGCATAGTTTACATACAACACTGATTAATAAGTCAATCAATGAACTCAGTCTATCGCAGTCCACTGCTGGACATAGGCCTCTCACAGGCTGCGCCACAACACCCTGTCCTTCGCCTTCCGCATCCAGTCTGTCCCAGCCACCTTTTTGAAGTCGTCGGTCCATCTTGCTGGGGGGCGTCCCAAACTACGCTTGCCGATACGCGGTTAATAAGTTCACCAAAAAATTAATTTCTGTACCTTAACAATGCCTTATTGTTAATATTATCTCATCATCTGCCTAACCTTTTCCCACCTATGTTGGGGTCGGCTTCCAGTCTAACCGGATGCAGCTGAGTACCAGTATTTTACATGGAGCGACTGCCTATCTTACCTCCATAACCCAGTTACTGGGTAATACGAAATCCCTTGGTAAGACTGGTTGTTAGACTTTCGGGCTTCTGACGACCCGCAACGACTGTCAAAGATCCACGAATGATAGCCGGGACCAACGGCGTGCTTTCTGAAGCAAGATCCCTCGTCTTGGTATGTAAAGATGGTCACCCATTCACGGACCAACCGCGGCAAGCGTAGCTTAACCTGATCGATCGACCCATGCAGCTGTTATTACTTAGCCACCAGCCCCTCTGCCTTATTGCTAATACACTCAGAAACATTCCTCTTCTATACATACTCGTAGATTAGTGGGACAGGTATCATGAGTGGCGCAGAATCCGGCGGCGACAGATGGTGTCCCGGCATTATTCTAGAGCAATTTTATCGCCACAAACTGCACTCGTCTGCCAACGGCTTTGTTTCCCTACTATCTGACGGTGCTTGTTTTATGAGATTTGCTATCCTCAATTTATTATAGCTGCATTTATTATGCTCTATTGTTATGTTTGTATTGCTTGAAATTGATATTTCTATAATAATTCGCAATTCGCATTGTGGGTTAACTATAGGCACCTATAGTTAACCCACAATGCGCCACAAAAGTTGAAGGAAGGAAGGGTTGGGTTGGGCAGAAATACACCTGTACTGCCCAAGCCAACCCTTCCGGAAATACTGGTGTGATGTTATGTTATCTAACTTTTTGTCAACTGCTAAACAAAGATCCAGTTCGAGATTGCTATGAGCCGACGAAATTTAGTTACACAGCAAACAACTGAATCACGGTATAGATATGAGTAGGTATTTATCCCGATCAGGTTGCCAAAGAATAGGACTAAAAAGGTTTTTCATTTAAAAATTTAGGATGACGCAACCATCTTGGAATCTGACAACAAATTCAATATCGTCTACTGTTCGATAAATAAAGTGAGTTTGATCCCTTAATTCGCGGTGTATTTGTTATGATAATCCCCTCTGGCCCATATTCGTCATGTGTCGGGGGACCCAGTTCGGACCCCGAAACCCCTCCTTCTTCCAAAGTATTTGTTTCGTTTCTCAGTCGTCATTTGTTTTGTGACAGGATTTCGATGTCGCAAATCCGTGAAGATAATTGAAACGGAATATTACGTTTTTCAGAACGAACTTTGTGCGTCAAATTCAGGCCACCGTAATCTTGTCAACGTTTGTGTTTTTCTCTCTACTTATTATGGATATTTTTCTCAATAACGTCTGAATATCGGGGACATTCGCGAGATATAGAAGAATAAATTACAAAGAAACTACGAGAAAGACCGTGTTCTCTTTAATTAGACATTTCTGCAGAAGTAAAAAAATCCCTACTTACATTCGCATTCATGAATACGATTTCCGTCGAGAGAGACTGAGAAATACTTCACAATCTAAATAAAGAAACGAGTCTAGTTTACACTTAATGTAATATGCATTGCTTGACAACAAGAGCCGTGAGAGGCTGCTAATCTAATCCGTGGCTTAGCTGAAGAATAATGAAACACACCCGCACTCACAGACACCGAAATAAATTTCCCTCCTGAAGACTGTTACGAGTAAAATTTAATAAAGCAAATAAGAACAACGTTACGAACTGGGATGCTTAAGCATATTTTAAGAGATTTATACGCGGCGAAACAAAGCGCGTTATTTACAATTAATTTAGAATTATGTAGCTAATGAAAAGTGTTAGTCCGACGGCTGTATATCGTTGTCTGTGCTATTATAAAAGATAAAATCGACGTAAAATTGTAATGAAATATTTTGTAATGTGCTTTTGATGTAGGTTATTCGATTACACATATTATTTCTCTCAGAACTGTGTATTGTGGCTCGAAGCGGTTTTCCTTGTTGAGCTTTTACTTTATTATATATTTATGGTTTCTCCGTTGGAGGGTATTAATGTATTGTTTCATTAAAATGGTTTCTACTGCCAGATATGTCAGTGGTGGCTGCAGACGGACTTTACGGCACCGGTCGGAGAAGCCGCGACGGTTTGCAATAGCTACTTAGGAGCCAGTAAATAGACAACTATTTCAGTTGAAAACTATTTTCTACACTAACGTTTTATTAGTTCGTCTACCGGTTGCAACTATTAGTTAGCATTATTTTAGAGAAAATATCCAATTGTCCACTGCTGGACATAGTAGGTATAAGGTCAATATTATTACAGACATTATGCTTACAACAGTTGTCATGGTATGGGGATGTGTTACGGACGAATGAGGAAAATGTCGTGAAGAATTTTTTGAGTATGAATGTCGATGGCTATAATAATAGGGGTTAGAGTATGAAATTGCCGTTTTATTGTAAAAGGTACTTCGAATTGACATAGAGCCTTCATGGTTTGAGATTTTTGAGTAAAACTTTTTTCACATGGTACCTATGAAGTTCTTCTTTTAAAAAATGTGCAATATTCAATTATCGACTTTCAGTTGTTTTTTTATTCAGCTTAGACAAGAAAGATGGATACTTCGAAAATTCGAGTTATTTTTGAATACGAGTTCCGACGCGGAACTAACGCGGCAGAAACAGCTCGCAATATCAATGTTGCGTTTGGAGAGGGGACTGCTAATGAACGCACCGTGCGATTTTGGTTTAAACGCTTTCGTAATGGAAACTTTGATTTGAAGAATGAACCACGTGGAAGACCGCCCACACAGGTGAATAACAATGAATTGAAAGAGATGGTGGAAGCCGATCTGAGCCAAACTACCCAGGAATTAGCGGCATGGTTTAACGTTACCTTACCAACAATATTGACTCATTTGCGTCAAATCAATAAAATAAAAAAATATGAGAAATGGGTGCCTCATGATTTGACTGATCTGCAGAAAGAAACGCGTGTTGAAACGTGTGTTGCCTTGTCGAATCGATACAGAAATGAAGGAATATTGGATCGAATTGTGACATGTGATGAAAAGTGGATTCTTTACGATAACCGTAAGCAAAAAATGTAATGGGTCAGCCATTGCATTTTTAGGTCCTACGGTCCCAGGTCAAACGCCACAACAGCGTCCTAAAGCAAAGCTTACCAATAAAAAGGTAATGGTAACTGTTTGGTGGTCTCAGCATGGTGCTATTCACTATAGCTTTCTCCGATCTGGTCAAGCAATAACGGCAGATGTCTACTGTGCCAAACTCCGAACAATGATAGCAAAACTAGCAGTGAAACAGGCCCGTGAAACCGTTTTAACTCTACAGGAACTGCAATTAGAAACCATTCGTCACCCTCCGTATTCGCCAGACCTTGCTCCAATAGACTACCATTGTTTTCGTGATTTGGAAAATTTTCTACTTGATAAAAAGTTTTCTTCTCAGGAGGCAGTACAAAATGCCTTCACACAGTTTGTCGAATCTAGATCACGAGAGTTCTATCGCAAAGGTATAAATGACCTACCTATTATATGGCAGCAATGTATAGATAATAATGGTAATTATTTTGATTAAATAAATATGTTAAATTAAAAAAAAAACGAATTTCAATGTTTCAGTACAAATCGGCAATTTCATACTTTAACCCTGTAGGGGAAGACCAAAGAAACGATGCATGGCCTGTGTGAATGATGACATGTTTAGAAAGGGTGTGACTACCGAGATGACGACTAATAGAGAAGTATGGAACAAAAAGACATGTTGCGTCGACTCAATAAATTGAGATGAGGGCAGGAGAATGATGATCATGATGATGCTGTCAACAGTTACGTCTACCATAAATATGCTAAATAGAAAAGCTCGTTAGGAAGATAGCGATCTATAACAGCAAAACTCTATCTCATTTAAACCAGCATCGAAACATCAAATAGACGTGTTAATCCCAAATGTATATTATCACATATTATCAGAGTTTCGAATGGGATTCGTTCACTTCAACTCTATTAAAAGTTGGCACGTCTGGCCACGCGGCGCCAGCGGCGGGCGCAACGGTTTCATTCAAAATACGAATGTCGCCGAGACACTCCGAATCATAGTTACCGGCCATCAACATTTCGATTGTTCTGGATTTAAGTTTTTGAAATGAAATTCGGGTAAATGATAAATTGTAGGCTGATACGTTGGTATGTTTTGTGATCAGAAACTACGTAGTGATAAATGACGGTTGAAAAAAAAAATCAGGTTAGTTGCACAATATTTATAACTTAAGAATGGCTGGACCGATT
Source organism: Apamea anceps (assembly GCA_951799955.1). Classification (NCBI taxonomy): domain Eukaryota; kingdom Metazoa; phylum Arthropoda; class Insecta; order Lepidoptera; family Noctuidae; genus Apamea; species Apamea anceps. The sequence goes on from OX637501.1 coordinate 10,314,241, forward strand.
TGTATGATCTTTGATTTGTTGGATTTGTCTGCGCTTCGAATAGCAGATTAACTGTTAAAACATAGGAAAAAATCACGAAAAAAATAAATAAAAATATTTCGTTTTCTTATACATTTTGTATGAAACGGCTTTTTTGATGATATCTCGAGAACGGGTTGACTGATTTTGGGACATAGGATACTTTTATCCCGATTTTGGATCGAGAATTTACGGTTTTTTTTTTGGTTTTCCATTTTATGTCTAGGCAAATCGCTGTCCATTCCAAGGTTGCCTGGAAGAGATCGCAGAAAGCGTTAAGGCCGTCCATTGTATATTTTGTAGTGTTCGATTATTTTTTTGTTATGTATTCTAGTGGTGTACAATAAAATATAATAAAACGAGCTGCGCCCTGCGGTTTCCCCCGCATAAGTTTCGATCCCGTGGGAATATCGGGATAAAAAGTATCCTATATGTTAATCCTGGTTATAAACCATCTGTGTGCCAAATTTCATCTAAATCCGTTCAATAGTTTTTGCGTGAAAAAGTAACAAACATCCATCCATTCATCCATCCATCCAACCATACAAACTTTCAATTTATAATATTGGTAGGATATAACAGTAGATGGGTATATAAAATAAAAACAACTTTATAAACAACTAGCTTGTGCTCGCGACTTCATCCGCGTGAAAATTCTTCACTTCATTCTTGTTCCTCTGACCCACCTCGTCGCATCGCATCGCCTGCCCATCACGTTATTACTTCGGCTTCGCTTTGCATTCTTTCATATTCTTTGTGACCGGCTCCTAAAGGTTCTAGCGTGACGTTAAATAGCCTATAACCTTCCTCAAGAAATCGGCTATCAAATGCAAAAATATTTTTTACAATCCGACTAGTACCTAATTCCAAAGATTAGCGCGTTCATACAAACAAACAAACTCGTCAGCTTTATATATATTTGTATATGTATATAGATGTGTCTAACTTCAATGAATTTACTTTTAATGCAGAAAATATTATCATTATGTTACAGTTTTTTTGTCCAAGTTCCTGCTCCAGATTATGCTGAAGTGTAAGTGGGGTGATATTTTTTTTTATTTGCCAACAGACTCTGTAGCACCGTCAGGAGAACTTAATTTTTTCCTAGCCTCTGCGGAGTATAATATTATCGCAACAATAGCTAACGCAGACTTGTATTTTTAAAGTGAGTGTCTTAGATATTATAAGGTATTATTATATTATGTAGTTAAGAAAAGATTGAATAGAAGTTTTGATTAGGTGAATCAGAAATTTATGATTTTTAAATTTCTAGTTTCGTAACCGTTAATGTTATTTGCGTGGGAAGTGAAATGTTATTACATAAATGTTGTTATTATTTTGTTGTAAAGAAAAACAATAGCTGCTTAGTTTGTCTGTCACAGTTCTTACAATAGGTACTTATAAGTTTTCAAAATGTTCTCAAGTAAGTGAAATCTTTGTTATTTCTTATTAAGAATTAAATTTCTTTAACCATGACCATATAAATGGAAGGCTACGACCATTATTTGTGACTTCGTCCGCGTGAAATTTCTTGAGTCACCCTACGCATCCCATCGCCAGCCTTTCCTTCGTTATTGCTTACCATGCTTTCTGATTGTTTTACTTTTTGCTCAGTTCCTAAGGGCTCTAGCGTAATGTTAAATATCCTATAGCCTTCCACAAAAAATTGGCCTATCAAATACAAAAAGTTTTTTTTTAAAATCCGATTGCTAGTCCAGAGATCAGCGCGTTCAAACAAATAAACAGCTTTAAGCTTTAGCTTTATTATTACAATAGATAGATTTTTTTAAATACTACTGACGGAAAACTGTATTTGAACACCGTTAGGAAACTTAAGCACTCTAGTCAGAACACTGCTAGTGACCTTATTGTATAAACAAAAGCGTGATGATAAATTCTAATCTTAGGAAAGAGTAAAAATGTAAACAAACCATGTAGAATACAGGAAAAAAATAACGAGTGCGTAAACTGTAACCATGCATTCAGCATATGATTCTAGATCTCCTTGCGTAGAAATATCCCGACGGTTATAAAAAAAAAATCTGCTGATTCATAGAAAACTGTAACGCCTATACGCGGTTTAAATGTATGTACCAACTAATCCTTTTTTTTATAAACAAAAAACTATGCTACCGGTTTAAAATCGTAATAATATGCTGAATTTATGGTTACAGTTATGGCCCAGTGGTAACAGCCGCGACTTACGTGAGTTGTAGGTCGTAAGTTCGAACCCAGACAGGCGTTTTACTTTCTGTAAATTATTTCATCACCACTGCTCTCTAAGCGGTGAAAGAAAATATCGTGAGGAAACCGGCATGTCATAGAATCAAACATGTGACATCTACCAACCCGCACTGGGCCCGCGTCGTGGATTAAGGCCCACTCCCTCTCAGAGAGAGGACGCCTATGTGCCAGCAGTGAGAATATTATAGGCTGATAGATAATGTATGGTTACAGTTTGCGTTTTGGTATTTTTTTCCTGTAGAAAACTCCCTCATTCAGGTCTTTTAGAAGTCAATCGAAAAGAAATAACAAACCGATAAACATGTTCAGATTCCCACCTAATTCCTTATCAAAAACCTTCAAACTAACGCAGTGACACGTAAAAATCCTTATACTTTCAGGCTCATGAATAGTCCCAAAGTCACTCAACGAGCTATAGAAAGAGCAATGCTCGGAGTTTCTCTACGTGACATGATCCGGAATGACAAAGTCGGAGGTAGAACCAAAGTTTGTCGGAATTAGCAAGTTGTCGCGGCAGGGCAGTCCTTTTAGATACGAGGAACGAAACCACTGTGGGAGGAATCGTCTGGAATTGTAATAATGGATTGTTAGATTTTTAGGAATACCAATAGTAAAGGTCATGGGAAATGCTTGTCAATGTACTTCATTTGTTTTGAAAGTCAGTGATCGTGTTTACTCAATGAGATTTATGTTGCTGCTTGGTTTGTTAAGGAGATTTAATTTAATGTCTTTGGTCAAGGTGAAAGAGTGTCCCCATGGACACTCTGTCCCCATGGACACTCTTTTGTTTTTCAGTTTCTTGCCCTCCTTCTCCATAGGAACCTACTAAGCTTTTAAATGGGCTATACTCTGTCTACTAGTTTAACCGTTTTTTGACAGATCGAACTAGAGAGTAATTATATATTTTTTTGTTAAAACTGATACACGTACGGTATTATAATGTCTGTAAGAAGTCATAAATAAGATAATTCAATAAGATTAGGCAGTTTATATATTTATTTTAGTACGCATTTTAAAGCTTAACTTAAAAATAACTTTTACGCAGGTGTCAAAAACGGTTAACCTAGAGTGGACAGAGTATAAATAGCTTCATATTTATGACTGACCGACACCTTGACAATTCCTATATGGTTTAGTTGAAATAAATGCTTATATTTTATAATATAATAATAGTTTGAGTTCAAACGATATTTACCGAGTAACAATGATGTAACAAAAATAAATATTATACGTAGGTAGGTACTAGATGCGGCTGCTCATTGCTTTCTTCTCTATCATCTTTAGAAGAGACTGTGACCTCTGAGTTTGTTTCGGCATTTCTTCTCAGAGTAGTCAGATAGGAAAGGCCGACCTCATCTAGTTTTTCAAATATGATTGACGTGTAAAAGTTTTTCTACAAACCTACTTAGGGCTGATTTTTCCAACGCCAGATAATTTTATCCGTGGAATAATTTTGAATTTTTGGCAATTTTTCTATACAAAATCTGTCAGACGTCAATTTTAAACCACGAATAAAAATTATCTGTCGATTGAAAAATCAATCCTTCCAGAAATAGAATCATTTATCTAGTAGTAGTATTTATTGTATAACAATATCTATTGTAATCAAAACTAAACGTGCAAAATTTCAACTCGATCGGTTTTAGGAAAGCGTTTCAAAAATCAATATACACAAACATTGGATATATTATTGTTGAACGATGAAACTGGTCTTTGATCGGCAAGCGTAGTGTGGGACGCCCCCCAGCTAGATGGACGGACAACCTAAAGAAGGTGGCTGGGACAGACAGGATGCGGAAGGTGGAGGAGAGGGTGTTGTGGCGCAGCCCGGGAGAGGCCTATGTCCAGCAGTGGACTGATCGCAAAAAAAAAAATCGCAACATTTCACGTTTTTGGTTATTTTCTTTTCTCGTTTACATAAGTTCCGACCTTCCCTGTTTAATTATTGCGCCGCGTTCCCGGAAAGGCATACGTTAATTGCGGTACTAACACGAAAACATTACTTAAACCTTTGAAACTCGACCGCCTGATCCTACTTCATTGTTCACTACTACCTACATTCGGTAGGTAGTACTCACAATAAGGGTAATAATGTGTGTACATATCTTTGTGACAGGCACACAGGTCTTTTACGGCACAAATGGAATAAACACAGAGCTGTAGCATAAATAAATAAACGTTTCTGACTTAGCTTTACAGCCTTCACACACTAGGATTTACTTTGACTAGAATGGCTAGGGTATCATTACACGTACATTTACATACATCTAGCATTCTGTAGGTCGTGCAAACAAACACTCGTTTGTAAGCATCAAACTTTCTCTCTATTTACTTATAGGTACTCCATTTATTACAAAAATAACGACTAAATAACGACAGTTATTTGTTGAAATTACTGTACTTTACGAGTTTTTTTTTAATGTAAATGGTAAACAGTAATTATATAATTACATTGCTTTGTATTTATCGTGAAATAACGGAGTTTTTTATACACTAGCTTTTGCCCGCGGCTTCGTCCGCATTGAGGTCGAAAATTATCCCACGGAAACGTATTACCGGGATAAAAAGTATCCTATGTGTTAATCCATATAATAAACTATCTGTGTGGCAAAAATCCAAATCCTATTAAAGCATAATACTAATGATTGAAATACTATCGTGAGTTAGAATACTGTGCAGAAAGTCGGGTCATATTTCACTAAGGATTCGAAACTTTCGACGGTTACTGTTATGTCCTTTTCTATACCCTTGTTTTTTTTTCAGTTTTTCAGTTTCAGGATGAAAGGTGCCCGCCCTCACCTGCTCGGCAGAGCACCCCCCAGCCCTAACGATGGCAGCCACCACCTATTCCACCGTCGCAAAGTCGTCCAGACCCAGGATGCGCATGTTAGCGCACTGGGTGGGTCTGGACGCTCGGGCCTCGTCCGCATTTAGGGACGCCCAGGACAATGGGCTCCAGGGCGGAAAACCGACTCTGAAAGGCAGCCAGCTTTTGCCGCACCAGGGTCAGAACCCGATCCTCAGCAGGTACTGGCCCACCCCACCCATATTGCGCCCCCTCTTGTGGCACCACCCGGGGGCCGGCTGCTCGCAGCCCGGCCAGGTCCGCTCGGAGCTCCTCATTCTCCTTTTGGAGAAGCTCCATGGCGGTTGTCAAGCGGGCGACCTCCGAACGCATTTCAGACATACCGTCCGCTGGGGGCCCGCAGTGGGTAGTCTTCGCTGCCGCTATGATGGAGGCCGTGGCTTTAGATATGGCCTTGTCCTTGGAGGACTGAATCCTCCTCAGGGCCACACCCTTGATCGCGGCTACCACGATCTCCTCAAACCTGGCCGCCCGCCCGCCGGATGCCGTTGGTGGCTCCAATTCGGATGGAGCCACCAACGGCGCCCGGCTCACCGGCTGACGACTCTGAGAGGGCCGCCTTGCGGCTGGCGACTCCCGAGTGCTGCCCCTCCGTGTCGAGCCTCTCGGCTCGCTGGGTCGACTTGGCTGGGCTGGCTCGGCTCGGCTCACTGGCCTCCTTCGCGACGGCGAGCCCTCTACCCAGCCCATAACCCCCTCATGGACTCCCCGCCGACAATTTTTTTGCGGGCCGAGCTCGACCCGCCATCCGGGGAGGACCCCTGGCCATCCCCCGATTTGAGGCGCTTCTGGGAGAACCTTCGGTTCTTCCCAGCAGCCCCCACCACTAGCGCTCCAGGCTCTTAAATGATCTCGCCACGCCAAATGCGGCGTCGGGCTCCGACCCCGCATCACTCCCCTCCTCTTCGCGATTTTTATTTTTTGAATATTTTTCCATAGTTGTTCCCACGAGTAGGTACGCACTTTTTAACTTCTCAAAAAGCTGTGGTTCGTACTAGCGACTAATTTAGCAACCCATTAGTCAAGCTACCAACCTCCCTCACTGTGCGCCGCCGCTTGGAGGTTTGGGGTGATTTTTAATAGAGGTTTTCTACCTCGCTGCCCGGGCGGTTAAACCAAGACCCTCGACCCCCGTCAAAAGTCAGAGACATGACCTTGACAATCTTCGGGGCTACGTGACTACCTGTGGCAGAAGAAGAAGACTTCTTCGTGCTTACCCGGCGGCAGAGTTAGTGCACACCGAGCCCGCTCTTACTCCGCCGCTGTGCTTCTCTGTGAGCTCAGAGAAACACACGTTGGAGCGTACCTCCGACAGGATATTGGCATATGGGCAACGAGATCTCTTAGGCACATAGTGCCTAATGGGGAATCATTGCCTGCACCCCAGGGTGCACCGTCCCGGAGACTGACCTTCCCCCCGGACGTATCCATAAGGGAATTCCAGTCCACGGGCACACGGGGAGGTTTCCTTGTCTAAGTACCCCTTTCTATACCCCTGACAACGTATATGCAAAATTTCATGATGATCGGTTCAGTGGATTAGGAGTGAAAAGGTAACAAACAAACAAGCTTACTTTCGCATTTATAATATTAGCTATAATTTATATCGAAATAACGAAAGGAACTGTTATTTTTCTAATATTATAATAAATGGAAAATTGGTAATTCTCGTCGTGTTTTCCCAAGAAAAGGGTATTGGTTACATAAAGCCTGTCAAATTCACGTGTTTAGCGCACATGATTCAGTTAAAATGGGAAATGTGACTTTGACAGCTTCACGCAAACATGAATATTCGTCGAATCTTAAATGATGGGGCGATGTAACCGATCGAAGTCAATGAAGGGCAGGGCGTTTGTAAATATGAATAACGTTTTATGTATTTTTCATGAAGCGGTCGTGCTTTATTATTATGTGGGTCATAACAATAGAAGTTTCTCAACTAGCTCCGGAGTAGTTCCCTTTATTTACTGCTCACATGTTTAAATAAACTTAAGAGAGACCACTCTAGTTGTACAAGAAGTTCTTGTGTAGATACGGCTGTGAAACACCACATGACGGTGCGTTTATATGTATGCTAAAGTATGCAAACTTTTTTTGGCCTCTGATACATTTACTAGTCACTAAAAAGATCTCATTTGAAAATCGTTTTAGGGCTACTCAATCTCCATCCAACTATAAATGATAAAAAATATAAATTAACTAGCTTCTGCTAGCGACTCTGTCCATTTCTGTGACATTCGGAATTACTGTAGCTTCCCATTAATGAAATAATTTTCGGAATCAGATTACCCCAAAGAAACAAAATGATAAATAGCATAATCAGCCTATAATGTTCCCACTGCTGGGACATAGCCATACAGGCCTCCTCTTTGTGAGAGGGAGTGGGCCGTAATCCACCACGCGGACCCAGAGCGGGTTGGTATCGTTTTTTTTTAAATTCTTAAAGAAATTTTTATCCATATGGATATGCCAACCCTATCGTACCTTATCAACAATTTAACTTTAATTGAGATTACTACATATATTACTATGTAACAGAAATATAATCATTGACCAGGCATTTTAACCTGCACTAATTGCGTAACACATTATTAATCTAAATCATTTTAAAGAATATTGCTAATCCATTCCTTGATAAATGTTCGAAAACTGTGTGTGCTCAACAGCGTAAATAACGCAATGAATGTTGTTGAATTGTCAAAATGAAACCCATTTCTACTGATAATGTTTTTCGCAGGCCATTAAGTATAGATGATAACAAAATTATTTAAGCAATGAAAAAATTTGTCAACACTTAATTATTTTCTCCTGTAGTTAATAGTGATGAAAACCCAAAAGGAATAACGTTACGAAGATAGGTTAGGAAGATAGGTTCTTTATAAAAAAGGTGTTCATTTACTGGCCTCAATTTATTTCGATATGAATCCCGTTTTACATCATGTAATTTCGCTAGATTACTTGACAGCAAATAGCCTTTAAAATTTTATTATGTATCTTGAACGTTCAAATAATAATAAAGAGCTTATGACAGGTAATAAAAAATCATGCAACAATATTTTTTTCCAATTTATGTTAACAACTTGTTTTATAACTCAATATCTGAAGGCTTAGCGATAACAGATTTACACATCAATTATAACTTTTCCAGCCATTCGTTCGTTCGGTATGTTTCCATTCGACTTCGGAACGGATTTTCTTTGTCATTCAATAACTCGTGTTGTGTGCGACCTAGAATCCGTCCGAAGTTAAGATTTGTTAAGCTTTAATTCTATATCCTTTGTAACAAAACCTCGCTTTATTTACATCAAAGGACAGATATTAAAATATCTTTAGTAAGCCATCCAAAAATAGACTACTTCAAAACTTTTTCCATTAACGAGGGGAACGTTTGCTGCTGCGGTAAATAAATAAATCAAGTGACAGCACATAACAATTTGGCTGTCAAATGTTCAGCGTCAGATATAGACGGGTTCGTAAATCATCGTTGAAAAATTTGCCAGTTACTGGTGAATGTGAGACTTGTGCGGATTATGCACGCGCCATTAGCTCAGTTCGCGCTTTTGTGTGGCGCTTCGTGAGCGACTCGGACTCATTGTGATTCGAAAAGGCCTGTAGCCGAGACAGACTTAATTACACGCGTCTGCATTTCCCGCTTCAATCGAGTGTAGCGCTCCGACCAATTACATTGTTTACTAAATGCGGAGAGAATTTAGAATATCAGACGCGTCTCGTGTTTGCAGATTGGAGAAAATTAAATACATGCTGCATGCTTATCATACTGTTATAGGTTTGTTTTGTTTTTAATTATAGGGCAATGAACTTGGTTGGTGTCGGAATATCTTTGTGTACGTTATCAAACACATTCAGCGTACAATTTGATACTTTTAAGTACCACTTAGCTGGGAATTAGTTTTCATTGACATCTACACCAAAATACTTGGTATAAAATAAGTGTTTGTAAAACCCTTTGGAATTCTACGCCCTCTGAGTCGAGCTTAGTAAGGATGCTTTCGTGATGCACTTGAGTGTCGTTTGGTTAACGTTTGGAGAGAGGATTGCTAAAAAGAAAATACTGTCCTAGCTGCTTATATCCTTGAAACGTCACGACTTGGAGTTTTCAGACTGAAGCGAAAGGTGAAACACGGATGAATCTCTGTTTGTACATAATGTATTGTCATTCATTCATAAAATGACCACGGCAAACGTAACATCGTAAATCGATTGAACCGCGGAGCTGGTGGGCTACAAGCCCCTTCCAAAAATGTACTTGTAATTTTTGTATGTATGTCACTGTCAGGCTAACAATTAGTCGGCCTACTTGATCGCAGTTGGCTACCGCCGCCTAAGACATCTGAAAAATGAAGACAAAGCTGAAATATTTTATGTCCCTCTTATTACGCTGAAACTCAGCCAAATTTCACGGCAGAAATAGGTACGGTACCTGTCGAAATATTTCAGTATCCGTGTTTCAATAAACCAATATCCGTCTAAAAGCAAAAGTTAAAGAGAAGTCAATGCAAACGTTGACGGAGGAAGTCTCACCCGCACTGAATTGATAATAGTGGCACATTCAGCTGTGTTGCCGGCTGAATCGCGTATGTATCTAGGTTTTAGAACTTGGTCTAATACTAAGCTCGATGGTACTTTCAGTAGGGCTCAACTTAATAGGTTTTGCAGTGCTAATGTGATTAATATTGATAGAGCTTTTAGTGGGTGTTAGTTTTTAATTTGTGGGATAGGAGTGGGCAGATTTTTATATAGCATTTCGGAGCATATAATAAGTAGGATAATCTGCATGATATGGAGTATAAACTCCCCCATAGGCCTCAGTTATTATAAAAACTGTATACAGATTTAGTAACACAATAATGATTACAGTCCTCTAATCAGCACCCTAATTGCGTAACACCCTATAAATTATAATCTGAATCATTTACCATTGCTTCATGTGTTCGAAATATTTGTCTGCTCAACAACGTAAATAACGTAATGAATGTTGTCATTGTCAAAATGAAAGCCATTTCTACTGTTAATGAGTGACGTAATTATCTCGTAGTAGCCTCCTTATTTATAAACGTTGCTTCAAGTTGAGTACCTAATGATTAGCGTCTACGTCACCATAATTCTTTTAGGAATAGCGTTTATAAGGGGATAGAACACAGAAACAGTCTATTAAAACTACACATAACATATGTACAGTCAACAGTAAAAGTAGATGATCAAAATCAGAAATTCAATCCTAATGAACGGAGTTCGCAGCTATATGGCAGCTGTACTAGTAGTAAATGTTTGGTATAATTTACAATTACATACTTTTGAATCACTCCGACTCCACACAGTTCTGACGCGAACTCCGTTCATAAGTATTGAATTTCTGATTTTGATCATCTACTTTTGCTGTTGACTGTACATTAACACACTATGACAACTATTTCTAGAACAAAAACGATGTTCTTTTGTTTTCCTCTAAAAAAAGAAGTAAAGCTAAGACTTTCCAGAGGTTCTCGAAAGTTGTTCAGGGTGTAAAGAAAGTTATTCAGTTCAAGTTTAAAGAGTCAACTGGGAGCTCCTTGTTTTGGTGCTTGGTACGCGACTAGCTATCTGTTCGAACTCGTGAACTATCACGATTTCAGATCGTTAAACCAGATCCCTACTTTGATATTTGTGGTGCCTTTGTAGTTTTTCGCAGAAAGTAATTTTCAGGCTCGACCTAGAGTGGAGCCCACAAGTTAAAATATTACAATTATATTTCCCTTGTAACAATAATTTTAGGAGTAGTTTATTTGTACCTACTTATAAGGATATGTAAGAACACTATTTGGTTAATAAACGATTTATTATTATTACTAGCTGCACCCCGCGGTTTCACCCGCATAAGTTTCGATCCCGTGTTAATACTGGATATAAACTATAGGTATGTGTGCCAAATTTCATCCAAATCCGTTGAGTACATAGTTTTGGCGTGAAAGAGTAGGTAGTAACAAACACCCACCCATCCATACAAACTTTCGCGTTTATAATATTAAAAAAAAAAGAAAAAGTGTTTATTCACATAACTAATTTTAACCTAGACATATTACCTCCGCCAAACTGCAAAGCAGTTTGTTGGCAGATGTAGCTCCTTTTTTTTCTTTGCACATATCATATTACCTATATAACTCACTATCAAAAGATATTAGAAGATAGAAAATAGAAGATATTAGTAGGAAGTAGGATTTAGCACTTTTCTGAAGGTGATCCTCAAATGTCATAAGATAATCGAGGTCGATAGTGGGCTGAGTCTTGTATCTTGCGATGCTTGCCAGGCCAGCTGAGGTTCCAGTGAGTCGGAACCGGTTGCCGCATAGTTCACGGTGAGCCGGAACTGTCTGCGGAGATGTCCCCAGTGAGTCAGGGTGGCGCTGCGTTATACCCAGTGCGTCGGATGTCGTACAGCGCCGGGTTGAGGCTGGCTGCTGCGTCGACCAGGAGAGGGTGCTCTGCTTGTTGACCGGCCGAAGGTGCAGTGTGCTGTGCCAAGGTTGCTGATGAGGCTGAGGGTGATGACCAGGTATGCGCGGGCGCTGCATGCTGGTGGTCAGGATACCCGTTGAAGCCGTGGATACTGGCTGGCTGGGTGACTCGCCGCTGAAGCTTGCGGGAGTGATGATGATGACGTCACGCTGAAGTGTTTGCACGAAGGCTGCGCTGACGTTCATACTCGGGGTCACCAGTTTAGAGGCATGAGGAACAGGGTGTAAAGTTCACTCATCCTCCATAGAAAAGGGAGGATCCTCCGACCAGAAGGGTGTTGTGTCTGGCGGGCAATTGTCCAACGATTGATGTTCGGAAATTGTATCTATGCTAATTGTGAGGTAAACTCTGCTTGGGAGATGCAGAATTTGCGTGACGTCAGTATGACGAGTTGTTTGCATGTGGCGTTGTAGATACCGCTACAATACTATAGATAGACTCATAACATTTCAAAGTCAAAGTTGTTTATTTGTTAAACACAATCTCTTATATTTACAAGATAACACTAAAATAACAAAATAATATCCTAAATTAAATAAAACTATTTACAAACTAAAATATAGCGTCGAAAAATTCATCGCCATCGCTGTCGACTGGTAATGTACCCAAGACACTGGCGGCATTGCCACGTTGTATGGCAATGCTTAGCCTCTGGCCAAGGTAAAAGCCAGCCCTTAGGTCATGGCAAGTCTATAGATAGATGAATAGCGAGAAAGGCCAATGTACTCACAAAGTTTATGACTGCTAAGCTGGTCGCAATATTGATCAGCTGCAAAGACACCAAGTATTCGACATTTCTAAATACAGGCATGAAACTCAACACCTTCCCGCTTTAAACTCCACCATCTTATATGCAGCTTAGACGGGTTCAGTCACATCAAATATTGATGCCCGCTCCAGCTCTATACATCACCTAAATAACTTACAAACCCTCTTTACAAACACGCCAAACCAATTGAATGCAATCATTTCGTTCATATCCCAATTGCCACGTCCAAACCGCATATATTTGACCCAATATTGGTGTTACGGAAATGTGTTACAAAATTGAAAAATATTTTAATTGCCAATATACGAGTTTATGAATGAGTATGGTGGGTCGTTCTTTCGGGACGAGATTGTTTTTATTGAATTTACTTGTATATTTAAACGATTACTTGTGATTTTCAATTATGTGAGAGGGTTCTGTAGGTAGGAGTCACAAAGAACTTGACGGAAATTTAAATAGTACTTTTCTTTGCTTTGTTTTGTTGAAGTCGATGTTATTATTGTTTGCGTTTTACAATTTGTTTAGCTTTATGTTCTTTGTTGTGCTGGTACACAGGCTTCTCTGTGAGAGGGAGTGGGCCGTAATCCACAATTCGAGCCCAGTACGGGTTGGCGGATACTTACATAATAAAGAGTATCTAATCTATCTCTGCCTATATTATATTTTTTTATTTACTGTTTATTAATTAAGAAAAAGAACCAAAGTTACCGACATAGCTTGCAGAGTAAGCAAACTGAAGTGGCCATGGTCGGCCATGTCTGCCGAAGGACCGATGGCCGGTGGAGCAGACGAATCCTGGAGTGGAGACTGCGTATCGGCAAGCGTAGTGTGGGACGTCCCCCAGCTAGATGGACGGACGACCTAAAGAAGGTGGCTGGGACAGACTGGATGCGGAAGGCGGAGGACAGGGTGAAGCAGTGGGCTGTAATAGGCTAAGTTGATTGATTGAACTATAAAAATTAATACAAAAAATTCTTTGATTCTCTTTGAAACTGCAACATTCTGGTTAAATTTTATTCAATACTAGCTGCGCCCCACGGTTTCACCCATATAAGTGTCGATCTCGTGGGAATATCGGGATAAAAGTAGTCCTATATGTTAATCCTGGTTATAAACCATCTGTGTGCCAAACTTCATCCAAATCCGTTCAGTAGTTTTTGCGTGAAATAGTAACAATTATCCATCCAAACTTTCGCGTTTATAATAATAGGGTAAAGTATGAAATTGCCGTTTTATTGTAATAGTTACTTCGAATTGACATAGAACCTTCATAGTTTGAGATTTTTGAGTGAAACTTTTTTCACATGTTACCTTTGAAGTTCTTCTTTTAAAAAATGTGCAACATTCGATTATCGACTTTTAGTTGCTTTTTTTTATTCAGCTTAGACAAGAAAGATGGATACTTCGAAAATTCGAGTTATTTTTGAATACGAGTTCCGACGCGGAACTAACGCGACAGAAACAGCTCGCAATATCAATGTTGCGTTTGGAGAGGGGACTGCTAATGAACGCACCGTGCGATTTTGGTTTAAACGCTTTCGTAATGGAAACTTTGATTTGAAGAATGAACCACGTGGAAGACCGCCCACACAGGTGAATAACAATGAATTGAAAGAGATGGTGGAAGCCGATCTGAGCCAAACTACCCAGGAATTAGCGGCATGGTTTAACGTTACCTTACCAACAATATTGACTCATTTGCGTCAAATCAATCAAATAAAAAAATATGAGAAATGGGTGCCTCATGATTTGACTGATCTGCAGAAAGAAACGCGTGTTGAAACGTGTGTTGCCTTGTTGAATCGATACAGAAATGAAGGAATATTGGATCGAATTGTGACATGTGATGAAAAGTGGATTCTTTACGATAACCGTAAGCGAAAAATGCAATGGCTGACCCCAGGTCAAACGCCCCAACAGTGTTCTAAAGTAAAGCTTACCAATAAAAAGGTAATGGTAACTGTTTGGTGGTCTCAGCATGGTGTTATTCACTATAGCTTTCTCCGATCTGGTCAAGTAATAACGGCAGATATCTACTGTACCAAACTCCGAACAATGATAGCAAAACTTGCAGTGAAACAGCCCCGACTTATGAATCGATCTTCACCATTATTGCTCCATGATAACGCGAGACCCCATACAGCACGAGAAACCGTTTTAACTCTACAGTAACTGCAATCAGAAACCATTCGTCACCTTCCGTATTTGCGAGACCTTGTTCCAAGGGACTATCATTTTTTTCGTGATTTGGACAATTTTCTACGTGATAAAAAATTTTCTTCTCAGGAGGCAGTACAAAATGCTTTCACGCAGTGTGTTGAATCTATATCACAAAAGTTCTATCGCAAAGGCATAAATAACCTTCCTATTAGATTTCAGAAATGTATACATAGATAATAGTGGTAATTATTTTGATTAAATAAATATGTTAAATATAAAAAAAAAAACGAATTTCAATTTTTCAGTACAAATCGGCAATTTCATACTTTAACCCCTAATATTAGTAGTAAGTATAAATAAAATTAGTTTTTTTTTTGATAAAATTTGTATAGAAGAATTTTAACGTGTGTTTTTAATAAACGAATTAAAGTCACTTTTCGTGTCTGTCTTTGTCTGCGTGACCACGTCGTTCTTTGTGTTGTATCATTCATTTCTATATTATTTTCAGTCTCTATAAAGTAGGAATGTATGGGTGCCATAAAAAGTGACAAATGTTCTCATATCAGCAGGATGGGATGAGTATTCATCCGTCCATTTGTCGTTCGCCTCTAGCTATCTATGGTCAGTGTTTTATGTCAAGTGATGATGTTATAAATAACGGTGGGAAGAATGAGATAGGAATCATTATTCTTTAAGTTCAGCTGATTGTTTTGAGTTATGGCAATCATTGTGGTTGATTTTATAAGGCTTTGTAATCTTGTGTACACATAGTGTCTTATGACTAAGTACAGCCACACGAGTCAATCAATCAGGTTAAGCTACGCTTGCCGTTCGTAGATAGGTGACTATCTATACATACCAAGACCCCTCCGTGCATCGGAAAGCACGTGAAGCCGTTGGTTCCGGCTGTCATTCGTGGATCTTTGACAGTCGCTACGGGTCGTCAGAAGTTCAAAAGTCTGACAACCAGTCTTACCAAGGGGTTTCGTATTACCCAGTAACTGGGTTGTGGAAGTCAGATAGGCAGTCGCTCCATGTAAAATACTGGTACTCAGCTGCATGCGGTTAGGCTGGAAGCTGACCACAACATAGTGTTGGGAAAAGCCTAGGCAGGTGAGAGACTGTCTTATAAGCGACCGACATCAATAGGTAAAGTCAGAAAAAACATTGCTAAGCTATTACTAACTTAAATTGTAATATTCTAATCCCAACTGTGGGAACATTAAGAAAAGAAAAACACTACAAAGTGAAAAATAACTTTTTTATTTTTTTATAAAACTCTCAAAAAGGTGCAGTTTTGATGACTGATGGTGACTTTAATTTCAGAAGTCGGTGTCTTTAGATCTGTATTTTAGTTTTTTGCTACCGACTCCTAAAATTAAAATTTCACTTTGTAGTTGTTTTTTGGAAGTCGATTGTTTTTTTTTTTTGTAGAAATGTTTTTATTTTTCATTTCTTGATTGTGCTACCTTAAACCAATTCGTATACCACTACTTACTATATAGTGGCAGGAAGTACAATACAATATCTTGAAGATACACAAAGTGGATTGAATACGTATATCGAAACTAACTCAAAAACACCTTAGCAAAGTTAATAATATTTGTATGAGACCACCGCGCAAACTTCCTCTACCAATAATGTGAAAAGAATTTCCAAAATTGGTCCACAATTGTCAAAATACATACAGACGAAGATAACCTTCTCCTTTATTAAAGTCGGTTAAAAATCACATCGATTACTCCCTCGTAACACCTGTTCCCATACCAAACCGCATTTTATTGAACAAGCAGATTGTCACTAACCCTTGTAAACACAAATCAAGTTTCATTCAATTAGCAATAACACATTCCACTCGCCTAGTTTAATATGTTCCTAATCAGTAAACGGTACCCTACGATAGGGATGCCCTACGTCCCCGTCTTCCTAGAATGTTAATTATCAAGGAACCCACATCTACAGCGTGCTTCAGAAAGGTGTGGTCAAAATGAAGGGTGTATTATCTCCATGGGACCAACATCATCAATCAACAATCAACTTCTGCTGGACATTGGCTTCTCCCAGACTGCGCCACAATGGGTATTGTATTGAAGGCCAATTCCAGTAATTAAAAACGGTCAAAATCAAGTCGCAATCTCATCTCAGCGACAACCAATGTCAAAAACTTGTCAAAAATGTAGGGAAATTAAAAGTATTTTTGACAGATTGAGACTGAGATCAGGCTGTGAACGTTCTTAAAATTACGAGAATTGCCCCTCTGTTCTTCGCCTTCCGTATCCAGTCTATCCCAGTTACCTTCTTTAGGTCGGTCCATCTAGCTGGGAGCGTCCCACACTATGCTTGCTAATACGCGGTCTCGACTCCAGGACTCGTCTGCTCCACCGACCATCGGTCACAAATATGGCCAGCCCACTGCCACTTCAGTTTGCTTACTCTACAAGCTATGTTGGTAACTCCGGTTCTTTTCCGGATATTTTTTTTCGGACATCATAATCGTGTCAAACAAATTCATACATTTGGGTCGAGTTGATATTGAAGTTTCGTATGGGACAGCTGATTACTTTTCCGCGGTTACTATGTTGATCCCATTGTGAAAGTTGTTCAGTTTGATGGCCTGTACCTCGTTGGATGCTCTTAAATACGACCACACCTTTCCGATACACGCTGTATATAGGAGCGAGTTAGGGATGGACCGCTCCTATCACACGTGGCCCAACTTTCAGGGTAGCTACCTAATAGTTTTAATTAAACGTTAGTTAAGATTGCGCGAATAAATTGTGTTTTAATGTACTCTTCTACGGAGGTGCTAAAATTTTGTGGAATTTGTTGGAGAAAAATAATTGTGTATGGTCTAAGTGCTCATATATACGAGCGGCACATTGCCCCGCTACTCATCGGCGGCTGCATTTGGATCTGTTGTTGGCAACGAGCACTAAGGCATATAGAAAGTTTGGAGTTTAAAGCCGGACTTCCATGAAGACTATACTTGTTATTTGAAAAGAAGGTGTTGAATAGATAGCTTAAACATTTACTTCCAAATGTCAAAACAGTTGTACAGTTGAAGTATATGTACAAATAGTTTATAATTATCAAAGCCTCATTTGTCACTTTTGATCTAGTATCAAATGACAATTTTTCATTAATATAATTAATGTACATGTTTCAGTACTCAAATACTCGTTGAATGCATGAATGATACCTATATATTAATTAATAATTAAATGCTTTTCACAATAATGGATACAGTAATCAGCTTATTGCATTATAGAGGACATGCATGATGATATACAGAGTTATCTATGGAAACCCATTTTAATTATAAACAGTCATGCTATTGAAATGATGACCTGGGGTGGTCGCCGGAAGGCTTATGGATTCAGCAAAAGCTTGTGTTACGATACCGTGACCGTCCACGCTATAACGCGTTATAACTCGGACGTGCACGTTATAAAGTTATCGTCGACGGAAATTTAAAAGCGCTTTCATCATATAATATTTCCATTGTATTTTGCTTCCCTGTGTTATCGTGATGCCTTGGATATCTACGGTAATATCGTCACGTTAGAAATTATAAATGCGGACAATGGTTTCGACGCCAGAAATTTACCTAAATATGTGACTTTTGGCGTATATTTTTTGCCGTCTAAGACATCACTGACTTTAGGATGAAGATAAAATTCACGAATTAATCTGAACTTAGTCGTGGGTTCGAACCCAGGCAGGCGCTTAACTTTGTGTCATTTATTTCATCACCACAGCTCTAAAAAACGGTGAAAGAAAACATCGTGAGGAAACCGGCAAGTCCTAGAATTAAAAATTCGAAGACATGTGACACTAGCACCGCACTGGGCCCGCGTGGCTGATTACGGCCCATTCCCTCTCATAGAGAGGAGGCTTGTGTCTCAGCAGTGGCAACGTTATAGGCTGACTATGCTAGTAGTCTGTAATTGCCAACACGCATATTGTGTATTTGTATGAGCAGAATGAATCTGCAAAGGCAAAAAAGAGTCGGCCGTTGTATATCAGCAACTCTTTATCAACAAATCGACCTTTTTCCAGTTCATTCAAATTGTATCGCGACCACGTCGTTTCATTTTGCAAAACTATGTAACTTAACACCGTTTGCACACCATCACAGCGGTTTCCAGTGTAGCGAAAAAAATTGTGAAAAATATCGCGTTTCAAAGCGTTATAACGGTGATAAAACGACAGTGTCCTACAAGTTTTAACCCCGAGTAAGTATACATGAGCCTTAATGTGCCCAAGGCTTAATGAGTTCTAGGATTGTCAACAATACTTACCAAACCGTTGGTTGAAGTTCGCGAATAAATTATTGTTAGTGACCTTTAATGGTCAAGCACAATTTGAGTTTGTGCTTTGTGCTATTGAACGCCGAAGTCTGTGAAGTGCCAACTTCAATATTAGTAACTTTTTGACCTTTACTTGTTCTGCGGTGACAATGTCAACCGTGGCAATCTAAGTCATAGGTTACTATTAATAATAAGGTCATCATCATCATCTGCCTTGCCTATTTCTGACTATGTTGGGGTCGGCTTCCAGTCTAACCGGTTGCAGCTGAATACCAGTATTTTATACTGAATATCAGGCTTCTGACGACCCGTAACAGCTGTCAAAGATCCACGAATGACGGCCGGGACCAACGGCTTAACGTGCTTTCCTTTTCTTGATATGTGAAGATGGTCACTCATCCACTAACCAACCGCTGCATACGTAGCTTAACCTGATCGATCGACCCAAGCGGCTGTTATTACTTAGCTACAAGCCCATGCAACTTATCACACAACTATAAATAATAATTAATCGTGTCTCATTCATTAGTCAAATACTATCCATAAATATTAAAAACTCTACGTGCGGCTTTAAGGCGATTTAAGTAGAAATGACAACTTTTTGAAGTTGTATGATGTAAGTAGAGGCCAGATTTTTATACCTTCAACAGTTTTAAAATTCTTTCCTTTAGCAAGTCAGAATACATATTATGTACTAGAATAATTCAGCTCTGTGCCGAGCTTCAAAAGGTATTGACCTTTTGAAGTTACTGCACTGAGCAGAATATCGCACAGAAAACTTTATTTATTAACTTGATAATATGATAAAAATAGCATACACCTTTGGGCAATGTCGAGTTGACATCAACCTTAAACCTTTTCAACGGCTTGGCCATTTTATGAAATATATACATCGTGTTCCGGACGATATACATAAACTTCGACCAGATGTTAAGACCATGGAAATAAGCATTTTTAATTAAGGACACAGTAATGAATTCTTATTTTTTATTTTTTGTTAATTTTCATACAAACTGACGTAAATCACCCGATATGCATACCTCTTTATCTCTTTATCCGAAGCATTTGATAGATTTATCATTTTAATTGCACTAAACACACTACTTTCTTATTGCATAGTTCAATTAAATTTCATTAGATCAAATTACAAATATCTTTGTAACGAAGATTTTTTAAGTACTACTTTCTTTGTTAGATTTGATTTGTAAAAGCTATAGAAGCGTTTGTCAAAGTTTATGGATAACGTGGAGAACACGTTGTATATATTTATTGATTGTCATAAGTCTGTCAGTGTCACATTATAAATTTAGTCTGACATGTAAAGAAGACGGCTGGAAATCATTCTGTGGTATTGACATTATGACTCAGGGGTTGATTTATAAACAATTAGGTATTAAAGTTAAGTGATGACCAAAAAAATCGTTCCTTTAAGCAACGTTTATGAAAATTAAATTTATCTAGCAAACCTCTGCAGATACCTAACTACCGATACCTATCACGTCTGGGGAGTTTCGCTAGCTAATTTATTTTGACCCTGTTTAATGTTGAGTCAGTAAAGCAGAACGTGTTATTAGCAGGAAAAAACGGCCCTTATGGTAATACACAGTGAACACATTTTGGCTGTGACTGTACCTAAGTTAGAGCTCCCTAAAATAGGGTTGAGCTCCACGATGACTGATGCATGGGACAGGTCAACTCAAAGCTGAAATGGCTCTATCTTCAAAACGTCCTTAAAATAATAATAATAATAATCTTTATTTCACGGACAATAATAGATCCAACAAACTTACAATTTTAGATGTTAGAAGACAATTTAACTTATAAACTATGTTAGTACTTATATTCTACTGAAGATAGGGTGGTTTTTATAAGATGCCTCATAATGGGGCTTTGATCATGCCTATCAGCAATAACTGTTAAGAGGCTGTTGCTACTGGCCCGCAATCTGGCGAGAAAAGACGCATTTTTTTTGCGCACGACAGCTGAGAAGCTGTCTACCCTGGCGTGCGCAAACATTGCTGATGCACTGCAATATCGTGGCAGACGCAACGGAGTCCTGAAAGCGTTGTTATATTGAACACGCACCGCATTGGGAGCACGTTTAGTACAGTTTATCCATAAAGACATGGCCCTGAATTGTTAGACTCACATATAATCCTAATGTTATATCCTAATGTTTAGACTTTAAAAGAGACCATGACCTCTGAGTTTGTTTCGGAATTTCTATTTTTTTTCTTTCTCTTTCATCTAGTTTTAAAATAGTGACGCGTAAAAGTGTCTTAAAATATCAACTTAGAAATAAACATTTCGTTTCGTTAAAAGTAATATTGCCTCTTTTTAACTCCAGTGTTAGAAGCGCTGTTGTTTAGTGGATGTTCAGAAAACTGCGCTTTTTAAACTCGGCTTCAAATAAATCCAGCTGCGGTTGGCGAGACAGTATAAATTCGCGCGAGGCAACTTGAGTGTCATTGTTTTACGGTTTTCATTAGTTATCGCTTAATTTCGGCCTGCCCGCCATGCTGGATGTGGGCTGACAATTAATCCCAGATGTTTGAGGATCAAGCTGAGTAACGAGAGAGGCGAGTCTCTTTAAATTAGATTTAGAGTGTGTCCTCATCGCTGTGTGCTTATAAAAGAATATTGGTGGTGAAGTAATGTTTAAAAACTAGATCTTTAAAATCGGGCTACCTCCGGACAAGTACCTCCTATATACTTAGGACCAATACGGTCTTATATTGGAGGTGTACTAATAATAAAGCTGAAGAGTTTGTTTGTTTGTTTGAACGCGCTAATTTATGGAACTACCAGTTGGATTTAATTTATTTTATTTTTTTGCAAATTCTTGAGGAAGGCTATAGGCTATTTAAAATCACGCTAGGACTCTTATTAGCCGGGTAAGAAGAAAAAAAGCAAGAAAGAAAATTAAGCAAAAATTAAGTAATAAAAAACTATGAATGAAACTTGTAAACATGTAAAATTTTTGGGATTGTCGCCCGTCACCTGTCGGTTTTATTAAATGGGTTCCTGGCTGTTTTGCTTACAGATAATTTCATACAAATCCTTTGTCTATTTGATATAGTGTCCTTCGGGACACTATGAAACCAACCCTTATTTGTCTAAAAGTAATCCAAGTACCGTATTATACCCTAGATGAATCAAATCTGATGACTGTTACACGAGACTACAAGATGACTATAAAATTGAATTTATACACGGTGGTAGGGACACCGGTACGCAAACTGTAACCATGAATTCAGCACATGATTTTAGACTCCATAGCGTAGAAATTTTTCGACGGTTATAAAAAAAAGTGCTGTTTCAGAGAAAAGACTATCTAGTACTTACGCGGCGGAATTTTTTTATGTAATTTATTAAATGTAATCCATGTAATGGTAAGAAGTGGTACGTCGATGTCTCTGCCATCCTGTATGACGTATAATGGCCATCTTTCAAGGGAATAAGGTAAATAAAATCTAAAACCGAGTTGTACCCGCTACCGCATTACTGTAGCATGTTTGTTCATCGTGTACATTAGGTAGTACCAGCACAGCTTCAGTATACAAATTCATGCAACAGCTTTCGAGGTCTGTTAATCTCCTATTCTCCACCCAGACACAGATATTCTCCCCAAAAATGTTTGTTTCGTTACAGCCAGACTTATTCACGTTATGAGGTTCTCTCAGTCTGCTTAGCAAGCAACATGAATACTTGTACCTAGGCTTAAGAAATTTAATCTTATTACGCGTAGGTGGCTTGGTATTAAGACAAATTCTCGCTACGCCGGTGTTTTCTGTTTTTGCGAGTACGTTTAGATTTTGCGTCAGTTAATTTTGATTAAGTCAAGATCGTATAGAATTTGTTGGCGTCGGTTAGTAAATTTATTTTAACTTTATTTCGTGGGTTTTTTCTGTTTTCGTGTACATACCTAAAATAAAATTGCGACATATTCGCCAAAAATGTAAACAAATATGAGTTTATGGAAAAATAACTTTAGGTCCTACACATTAAAGTTCAGTTTACGCTACAACTTCAAAGATTTTTATGACTTTTTCAATAGTGCTAGTCACTCTGAAGTCCACTTAATTAACATTAAAATAAAGTTGATATTTATTTAATTTGAAATAACGTCATTTTGAAACATAAATAAAATTTGATTATACATGGATCGATGTATTTGTATGTACTTATATTGGATTTGCTCGCAGTTCCGGTCGTATTTGGAATATTGACGTTTAGACATTGAAACCTGTCTGAAACGGTTGGACGTGAAATAATTATAATTATTAACAGGTATATTGCTAATTAACTGTTAATGGAAATTCATGCGTTTTATGCACAAGGCCCGAGGACACCTCGGCGGCGGCTGCTATAAGCGGCACTGTCAACACTTTCCATACAAGTGCATTGGCTGAACAGGTCCACTCAATGAATCTACATGGTCTGACTATGATTATGTTTGGACTTTAAAAGAGACTGCTACCTCTGACTTTGTTTCGGCTTTTGTTCTCAGGGTAGTCAGATAGGAAACGCCGACCTCATCTAGATTTTTAAATACACATAACGTGTAAGTGTTTGTACAGACGCCAGCAGGTCAAGCTACCCGAAATTGTCAAAGTTTCCCAATCAATCTAGAACCTTAATGCTTTTGCGATAAAGTTGAAAATCTATTAAATAAATTTGACAGATTGTAGTAGCTTGATGTGCTGGCGTCTGTACAAACTTGCTTACAGAAATAAAATCATTTATCATTTACACTACGACACAGATGACGTAAAGAAACAGAAGAACAATTCCCGTACTTAATTAAAAACAATCAAAATCTAGTCGCAATCTCATCTCAGCGACGATCAATGTCAAAAACTTGTCAAAAATGTAGGGAATTTAGAGGTATTTTTGAAATATTGAGACTGAGATCAGACTGTGAACGTTCTTAAAATAACGAGAATTTCCCCTCTGATGACTTCGATGGTAGTCGTGAAATAAGATTTGCGTTCAACGCACTTTCAGCGCCTCGAATTTTATTAGGATAATAATAATACTCCATGTTTAAATTCTCCTCCAAACTTTATTAAAAACAAAAGAAAGCATACACTGCCTTTTAAAAAAAACCGAGGAAAACAAACCAACATCTTACAAAAACTATGTAGGGCTGCATAGCACACATCCTTCCATAAACTATTGGATAAAAACTCCGAACAATAGCGCCAGTGTATATTTTTCAACCAACTAGCGAAGCACAGACACGGTCCGATAGGCTGAAACGTGTTACGTACTGACATTGACAAGTGCATTAACCTCTATGCATTCATACTGTGTCAATAAAGTGTTCGGGGAATAGGGATGCTAGCTGGAATATTGTGTTTTTAAGCTACTCGCATCTTTTGCATATCTGGGCAAAATTGCAATACTGTTTATCTTGTAATTTTATTTTCCTTTTTGTTATTAATCTTAAGTTTAAGAAGTGTTTTGCTATAATTTCTAAATTGTAGAGCCTTTAGTTTTATTATTGTGTGTCTGTGTTTTGTGTGTTATTATGTTTGTGTATTTGTTTGTTTCGGCCTTTCTTCTCAGAGTAGTCAGAGAGGAATCGCCGCCCTCATCTAGTTTGAAAAGCATGACTGACGTGTAAAAGTGTTTGTACAAACCTACTTACAGAGCCTTTAGTTTTATTATTGTGTGTGTGTTTTATGTGTTGTGTTTGTTTCTGCTTTTCTTCTCAGAGTAGTCAGATAGGAAACGCCAACCTAATTTAGTTTAAAAAAATATGATTTATGAAAAAAATTGACGTATAAAAGTGTTTGTACAAACCTACAAGTTACTGAAATAAAATCCCTTATCATTTTATCATTTATCACCTATTTCTAAGATTGCTGGTTTACCTGTAATTGGCGACTGTGTATGTCTGAGGCTATTGTTGTGTACTTAAGTTATATTATGCACAGAAGCTCTTGGTGTACCTTAATTAATACATATCTTTTCTACGTTTTCCCGAGGTAGTAGCACCAATTTGCATGAACAATTTGCAGCTCGAATTTGGAATATGTCTAGGGTTACGCAGATATAATACCACAATTATTTATCAAAAGAATTACTTCGGTTATCATCGCTTTAATAGTTAAGATGAGTATGAGATAGCAATCATGCATTCCTTGCCAACTATTACAGCGGCGTTAAGCGTATCTAACATCTACAAAATAACCCTAGTTTTAATTAGAATCAGTTCATTTAAAGCTGAGAACGACTAACACTTGAGACAAGAAAGTATCGATTGAAATCGAATTCATTGAACTGCACTGTCAAAGTTCTATTAGACTGGACATCTAATAGAGACGAGTTCAGAAGTACTCGAGAGGTGGGTTAATTGAAACAGTACATTTATACAGAGCTTTGGGCTAAAACCAAACCCTAACTTTGAGTTTTGTTGAACAATGAGATAGTTCGACGTACCTATAATGCTGGGTAACTCCGGGCAAGTTCACCTCATAATTAAACTCGCTATTATTTTATACATAAGTATATGTTTGTGCACAAAGAAACTTCAGCTGCACTTGTAGTTATCAAACCTCTTTGTGTATGTGAACATAAAATTGCTTTAGTGTTTGTTGAATAATACGTGTGCAGTGTTAATGAGTGTTTGATAGAGCCTGAGCTCGTAACGTTCCCATTGTTTTATTTTTACCCGTCCACCTGCACTGGGGAACTTGTTTGCATTTTCACGAACCATAAAAACAATTAGGTCTGCGAAACTAAAGATAATTTATTTGTTACAATAGATAGTTTGAATTAGTTTTGTGAAATAACTTTATTTCACAATTGCAGAGCCAACTTTTGTTTTGAATTGAATAGATTTTCAGTTTTCAGTAAGAATGGGTTTAATATTTAGCGTCGAATATTTGCGGTTGGACTTTATTCATTAAAGAGAGACCAGCGGTTCTATTAGGCTTTTGTATTTTATATTTTCGATTCTACGGTTTGGTTTTTTATCAACAGTGACTTTGCGCTTGGATTTTCTTTATTGCGCATATTCAAAATGGCGGTGTCTAGAAGTTCTCACCATAATGTCATCTTATTATGACAGCTTCGACAAGGTGCCCAACGATTATGGAAATCCATTCATATTTCTGGGTTATAAAACGCACCATCTATACTATAATGTTATTTCTACACCCCATGGGCAGAAAGCGTGAGTATATGTATGTGTATACAGAGGTAAAATTTGAAAGTTTGTATGCAGGGTAACCTTCGGAACTGCTGATCTGATTCCAAAAAATCTTTCACTAATGCGAAGCTGCAGTATTGCCAAGTGTCATAGGATATATTTTATGTTAAAACAAGCAATTTCACACGCACGAAATCGCGGGCAGAAAGCTAGTCATTAATAAAAACTGACTGAGCCATTCAATACCGAGTGTCATAATTAGTGACATTATTACTTGAGAATTCAAATTGAATTATCAATTTCCTTTACAGGAATGCCAACATTCTTCTTGATTACTGTCACGTAGGAACACTTGTTACGCAGACGGAGCGAGGCTGTAGGCAATGTTGACATCAATCACTTTTGCTTTTGCCATGTTTAGATTGCCCAAATTAAGGACGTTTGTGAGCTCCCTTTTGTCTCGACGAAAAATAATGGTGATTATTCAACTCTTCTCCTTACTCTTTAAGCACATTCGTGATTCAATTACGCGTTTGTCGTCTGAGACGTACATCAATAGATTGTGGTTGCTTTGTTTATCTCTCTGTAGAGCGTAAAGGATAAGAATTTTTTTTTAGAATTTTCATTATTTCGTCACGGAATTAAAATCATATACAGTGGGCTCCAAAAGTTAGTTGACATTCTGTTACTTCAGCTGTGACACACAACATTATGATCTAAAATTCTAGTGATCCAAATTTTGAACTGCTATAAGGTTATTATTGACAAATTCAACTACCTAAGACTTATCAAAAAAAAAAAAAAAAATACCATCAATTGATGCATTAAAATCTGACGAATTAATAAAAGTCATAGAACAAAAAATGTTGTTTTTTGATGTTAGTAACATAATCTTGAGAGGTTGTTAATGTTTTACCAATCATCCTGTATATACATAGCTTTTTAAATTATGCTTGACTGAAACAGCGCTTACGCGAGGAGCTATTGCCGGCAATTGTTACTGCAATAATTATTGTAGCCATTAGTGGAGCAACACTGCTCCATATCGCTCGATGCTAAGATTCCAGCAATTTGTTGCAAGAGATACCAGTGCCACTACATCATATTGAGCGATATGAACCCATTAGTGCTATTGTTCCTCTACTTCCGGCAATTATTGGTAAAAACTAGCCCGTGTAAGCCACAGCTTAAGGTGGATGCTCCAAGGTAGCCCGCGAAATTCAAATTTTCTTAAGTTTTGTGCAATTTGCTGGTCAGTACTAAGTTGTACGTTGATTAAAATATGATTCGCGGCCGTAACAAATATGTATTTACAGAATTATAATCATTCGAATCAGTAATACAACTTGTTAAGTTAGCATAATCCTAAAATGTCAAGATTTCATGAAATAGTCTTAGTCTAGAATTACTTGATCTTAGAGAGTTGTGTTGATGACTTTAATGATTATAATTCTGTAAATACATATTTGTTACGGCCGCGAACGTACAACTTACTACTGACCAGCAAATTGCAAAAAACGTAAGAAAATTTGAATTTCGCGGGCTACCTTGGAGCATTCACCTTAAGAATGGTCCATTAATTGCGAAAAGAATGTCAATGAAGTGTTTTTCAGAGGTGGGATTACAGGGTTCAAAACCTTCCTTTCAAACTTTCCACATCGGTGATGAGTTTGTAGCAGGGATTCGCATGAACTATATTGCAGTATTAGGTTAAGTGTGTAGGTTAAGTTTACTAACGTAGTGGTTAAGAAATATTGCTACTATATTTAAGTCCCTTGTTATTTATTATTGAATATAAATAAACAAATAACACCGGGCAAGTACCAAAGTGACTTTTTCAATTGATATGTTCTTTCTGAGTTTAGTTTTGAAATTTCTTACATACTCGTATGTGTAGGAAAAACATCGTAAGGAAGTATCATTAACCGGCACCCTAATTGCGTAACACACAATCAATCGGAATCAGAATAATTTTGAAGCAAATTGGTAATCCATTGCTTCATAAGTTCGAAAAATTTGTCTGCTCAACACGTAAATTACGCAATGAATGATGTTGAACTGTCAAAATTAAACCGATTCCGATTGATCCTGTTACGCAATTAGGGTGCCGTCTTGAGTAAGCGTGTTAAACATAAAGATATTTTGCAAATATGGGTACAGTTAAGGGTCATATAGGGTAACAGGTTCAGCCATATTTTACCAGTAGGCACGCAAAAGTTACAAAAATATAAACTAACCAACTAAACTGTACAAAAAACAAACAGCACAAAAAAAAAAAACACAAACTAAACGTAGGTAATTCTTATTTTAAACATTATTGTGGACCACAAATCGAGAACCAGGTCAATTACGAATCTGCAGTGCGGTTTTGTAACCATCGTGAAAACTAAGGTGAAGTGAAGGTGGAGCGAGCTGTCATTCCAACTAATGATAATAAAACTCACTTCACCTAACTTTTCACGGTGAGATTTTTACAGAATCGATCGGTTGGTGAACTGCTCATGAGCCGTATAAACAGTCTAAGTATAATTTCTTTTTTCAGTCAAGAATTCTGTTTCGCTACAGTATCCTTTGACTGTCAAAAAGCTTCGAAGCCTTTTGTTAAATAACGATAGCGGTAATTATTTCTAACTTTTATGTATTTTATCATATATGACCGAAGCCATGCAGTAAACACTTTTGCGCATTACTTAGTGCTGTCTTAGAGAACTGAATGGCGATCAATGCTCGTGCCTTCTCTGTATGAGAAGAGGCTTTTGCCCTGCAGTGTGACAATAATAGGCTGTTTTTAGGGTTTCATGCTTCAGAAGGAAAAACGGAACCCTTATAAGATCACTTCTTTGTCCGTCTGCCTGTCCGTCCTTCTGTCAAGACCTTTTTTCTCAGGAACGCGTAGAGTTATCAAGTTGAAATTAATATCAAATACTCAGGGCTACAATCTCTTGAAGCAGTGAAAAAATCAATGTTCTAAGTAAACGCAATCAAAAGATAAGGCCTTTATGTTCCGTTTATGCCGCATATTTTGACACTCGCAAGGAAATCAAAACCTATAGGGTACTTCCCGTTGACCTAGAATCATGAAATTTGACAAAAAGCAATGTCATGTAGCACAAATAAAGGAAAACATCTGAAAAACGTAAATTTGTAGTTACATACCTACAATTTGTACGGGACCCTCGGTGCGCGAGTCCGACTCGCACTTGACCGGTTTTTTTTAAGTATGATTAGGTAGGTACCGTGTAATTTCTCGACATTGTACTTACATAGCCTGACCGTTTCGTCCGCTTCGCATAAGTGGGTTATAGTGATTGACAGTTTGGGCTTAGTTAATTTGCGCCCAATTACTTACCGCGTGATACAGCAGATTTTGAGCTTAAGAGGAATAACATAATGAGGTCAGTTTGGGTGCAATGCAGTGAGATGGCGAGATAAAATAGTGGAAGCCTAATTACTAGATAAGTTAATACAGTTTCGTTCCGAGGAGATTTGACGAAAAGATTGGAGAATATATGTACGTGCGAATGTATTTATAGTCAAAATATTTTTTTGAGAGAGAGAGATACTCTATCTGCCTCTCCGAAAATAATACAGACTTCAGACGGTCGATAGACCGTCGTAAAAATCTCACCGTGAAAACTTAGGTGAAGTCCATAGTGTCATATCCTAGCATTAGGTGGAATAACAACTCGCTTCACCTAAGTTTTCACGGTGCGATTTTTACAGAATAGGTCGGCTGAAGTATGATCGAATTTTCATTAGTTTTAAAATAAAACGAAGAGGGTATTCTTGTTTCTTAAATGACGTTTATTTATGTAGGGCCTACAGGTAGAAGTTATGCTAGCAGTGCAAAATGCAATGTTCGCGCATATAGTTCTGCGGTAAAGCCAGTCGTTTTCCCAGCGCCGCGGTGCCCTGGCGATAACTTGTGTTCCATATACAAACGTAAGAAGTGTCATTGTGCCTAAAATTGCTTGCTTGACGTCCCTAACAGTAAATGACCATTTAAAAGCTCTATGCGAACCCAAATTCAGTTCTACATTCCGTTTATTTTCCTTTTAGTGACTTTTCCTTCACGTGGCTGTCATTATTGTCCCTCAGCACAGCATTATCTGATGTTTATTTATTTAATCCTATAAGCACACAATTGTACAGAGGCGGGCCATAGGCATTTTCTACCAGTCAACCTTTTGGGTGATTCAGACACAAACAGTGGTATCATGAAAATTTAGGAATAAATATTTATGATTAAGGGCTGATTTTTAAATGGATAGGATCATTTTTTTCGTGGATTAAAATTGACGTCTGACAGGTTTTGTAATATAATGTAAGAAGTGTCAAAAATTCAAAATTATTCCTCCGATAAACTTATCTGGCGTTGGAAAAGTCTGCTGTTATTGATGTTTTTGCTTGTTATCACATACCTTTATCAAAACCCACGGAAATAATATTTTATACATCTGTCATGAAACGATTGGTTCCCAGAAATGGTAAAGGACACGCTTACCCCTGTATTCACGGGTTTCGAAAAGACTATTAGGTCATGTTATGGTCAATCTCTCAGAATCAAACACCAAAAAGCTGAAAGATTTTGACGGGCAATCCAAAGACCTTTTTAAATCAACTACACTTTGTGTTCAGACAGGATATAATTCTGTAAATATATATTTGTTACAGTCGCGAAAGCTATTTTGATCAAAATACAACATGATATTGACCTACTAATTGCAAAAAACGTAAGAATATTTTAATTTCGCGGGTTACCCTGGCGCTTTCGCCATTACTTAGAAGATAGTTAGCTAAAATCCTCCTTGGATATTTAGAATTCTTATAACGAATACCAATAATAATGTGTTGATTTATTAATTCTCCTAAATAGCTATTCTTGTTGTTTTTTACCAAGTCGACCTAAATTCATATAAATACATATTCAACACTTCCCTAATAAAATTATATCGAACCTGACAACTATTGCACGAGCTGGGAATCGAACTCAGAGTCATGCTAAGCAGTTACGCTTAAGACAGCTAGACCAACGACGCAGTCAGTAGGCGTTTGCAAGGAAATAATCTCATCTTACTACAATATATCAGTTTGACTGGCTTCCATAATCACTATACATATACATTTATATATATTTAACTATGTTGGGATCGACTTTCAGTCTTGCAGCGAAATACCAGTGTTTTACATGGAGCGACTGCCTATTCACTGTACTGTAGTTGAAGGGCGGAATGTCCTAACACAAGTATTTATTTTGCTTAAAGGGTCATTCCTAAAAGTAAAAATGTAACTATTGTAAGTTATTGAAATATTTTTTTTTTGTTTTTTATCTAATCTATCTATCATAAGCAAAAGAAACTACAGAATCCCAACACCTGACAGCACCTCATTGCTAGCAAGACGCTCCCCGGCCTGCGAAATTAAAAATACTACTTCATTCACAATTGTCACGCCCTTTATGCCTGGAGGCTTTTATTTAGGTAGTGAGTTTTTATTTTTATTATTTAGCTTGAGTACGTATAGTTTTTATTATATTTGTTGGTATATTGGCGTGGCTAGCTGACATATGGCAAATAACTTAAGTTACTTGTAATGTTCATTACTGAACATAGGTTCCTAGTATTGTATACATGCAACTATATTCTAACTAAACAGACAGCTGTGCTGCTGGGGAGTTTGTTGCGCCACTTCTTCTTCCCAGCGATAGCACTAGGAAGTGGTGAAGGGCGGGCGTTTTGGGGGACTGTCTTTTGTTATTTTGAAGTTCGAAAAGTGCTGATTCTCAGCCTAATTTGAATAAATGACTTTTGATTTTGTTTTTTTTTTTTATTTTGATTCAATTGCAAAAAAAATAAATAGTAAAGGAAATTTTGCATAACACTGGTTATGATCACTTGGAACAACTAATATAAAGACCCTGACCTGATACCAAATCAAACGAAGCACAATGGAACAAACACACACACACCAGATACACACACCACACGCACATCACACACACACACGCCATACCATACCTGAAATCACCTCTCTAGTCTCCACTCTGGAATTCATACTCTGAGCCCCAAGATACAGACTAACTGTCTAGTTTGGACTCATTATCAAATACCATATTGTAACCTAGCTGTAGGTAATATTTTAAGCCACTCATGTCGTCATAACTTACTGTTAACCTGTGAACCTGCTTACTGTATTACCTGGACAATAAATATTTTCTATTTCTATGTGATCCTAGGTTGGGTAACTTGATATCCCTTGGTAAGACTGGTAAGGCTTCTGACTATCTGTGACGGCCGTCAAAGATATACGATTCACAATCGGGACCAACGGCTTAATGTGCTTTCCGCGGCATGGAGGGGCCTCGATATGTAATGGATGGTCACCCATCTACGAACCAACCGCGGCAAGCGTAGTTTAACCTGCGATTGACCCGTGCATCTGTTATTATTTAGCCATGAGCCCCTCTAATGACACACCCACGACATTAGATTACTTCGAACCTGTCAACTAATGACAACTTTCACTGTGCATTGGATAATTCAGTGACGTATTTCATTGATGAAATTCTCCTGTTTATTTGATACTAAAATTAAATCATCACTTAATTGGATAACGCAAATTGATGCATTTGTAGTCACGTTAATTGAATTAATTAATCTGCACGTAATGTGTGTACAATGAAATTGAAAGAATCCCTTTTGTTTTTAAATGTAATGTTGCAAATACAAATAAAGTAAATACATAAATGATCAATCGGGAAATGCATGTTATTCAGGATGGGCAGTTGAAGTGGGAACTATAGAGGGGGTACCCTATATACAGGAATATTTTTTAAGCAATGCGCAAAAAATTTTTGGTGGTTCAGTATCAGTAATAGAACACGTTTCCATTATTTGTTCAAAACTTTTTTATATTTTTTTATCCGACTTTAAATCAGCAAAATATGGACACTATCTATTCGTAATAATATCAATGAACGCGGGCGCCGTGCGGCTTACGAGTGATGTTGCAGAGGGGGTGAAACCCCCTTCCGGGCGGCAGGGTGGCGCCAGGCGGCGGCGGCCGGCCGGGCGCTCGACAGTCTGCTCAAGGCATGCGCTTGCGCTGTCGTTACGTCGCGTCTAGTCGCTTTCCCGCGTAGTGCGCAACCCGCGCGCGCCCGCGCGATTTTAGTAACCGCGAGTTCTATGTGATGGTGCGGGTCTATTTATTATGTGGTGAAAGCCTACGAGCAGCTCGCAGAATGTATGCTAGGGGGTAAGGGGTAAGGACCCCACAGTCCCTAATGAAAGGACCATTTTAGCAGCCACTCAGAGGCTGCTTGATCACGGTCAGTTCAGGACCCCAAATCACGCACTAGGGTCTGGCAGACCTCGACTGGCGGTAAATGTAAGTATTAAGTTTTTAAAGGTGCCTTAATTTAATTGATTATAATGCGTTATTTTCTGCATTTTGATGGTCCTAAGCCCATGAAAGTATGAAGGAAAAATTGGAATTACTCTTCAAATAACTTCAGATCACGGCCTAATCTTAAAAAAGTCTAATTCGAACCTGATAAAATCTGCGATCAGTACATTGTATGTAACCCACGTAAATATCTATCTACCCACGCCTATGCACGAAAAACGACCGAGCGCTGCCGCGCCGGGCGGCGCGTAGTGGCCAGAAAATCAATTTCAAAATAGACATCTTTCGTTAGCGATAACTTTATTTTTTTGTACTAAGACTTATCAAAATAAAAAATAGGTGTTTAATAAAACTCATTTAAGTTTAATTTGTCAAAGTTTGCGCACTGAATAAAAATTATTCCTGTATAGTTTTACTAAAAGAAAACCATTTTTTTTTCCTAAAGCACCAAAGTAACACTACATACAAACATTTTAAATGAACAACTGTTTTATGGCACCAATCGACAGAGTTGATTTATAAGGTTAAAATTGAAGAAGAATTATGAATTATAACTAGACTACACAAGCCAGTGCCCGATTAGACTTCTCACTGGCCAAAATGACGAAATTCCGTGTAAACTTTTAACCCCTTAAGGGGATGACTTTTAAAAGATACTTTCTTCTCTTATCACTTTCTTTTCACCTTCGTTACAAAAAAAAAACGCCTGTGCAAAATTTCAAACTGCTGGACTCAGCAATTAAGGCTCTGCGTTGTCTGTCAGTAAATTTAAGATTTTTATGAAGAAAATAATGACAATAACCAATAAAAAAAATCGATTTGCGTTACCCCATTAGAGACTAGCTAGTTTCCAAAAGGATGAAATTGAATAAGTGCGATAAATTGAAATATCTAATTCAGCGTGCTATAAAGTAAATTTAGAGCATGTTATTAAGGAAAGAGATGCACAATTATGTACCTACATGCGAGTAGGCGAGCGATTTGCAACGTCGCGTCGCCGCGCGCTCATTTTTCTGCAAAGTTAGGTAAATACCGCTAGTTCAACACGTTGCCAACTAGCTTCATGGTTTGAACTCAACGATGAATGGATTGCTTATTGGGCGCGTTTTGAACAACATATTTTTACTGAAACGACGATAATTGTCTATTTGAAGGCAATAACTTAGTTTGTACTATCTACGACGATATTTATACGATTTTTTTCAAGTAGCTGAATTTACAGTCGCAAGTTTTCAATTCCATCCTGGTCGGTACCCTTCTTAACACTTACCTAAGGTGTAGGCGAGCCCTCAGATCAGACCGTGAATCTAACCCGGGACCTAAGCGTATCCTTCTAGATAATTAAATATATGTATTAACTTAATCAGCTAGTTTCCTATTTTCCTCTATATACTACCTAACCTTAACGGCCTGCGAAGCCTACCTGCAAAGCCCTA
Organism: Apamea anceps; assembly: GCA_951799955.1. Classification (NCBI taxonomy): domain Eukaryota; kingdom Metazoa; phylum Arthropoda; class Insecta; order Lepidoptera; family Noctuidae; genus Apamea; species Apamea anceps. The sequence goes on from OX637501.1 coordinate 10,349,123, forward strand.
GCCGTTACACCTGGATCACAGGTGTTTGAGCAGCGACAGCATCACAGATAGCCGAAGTAAGGATTTGGCCCTGGAGTCAACGTAAGTTGCGTCCTAATTCAAGAGCGCTTCTCGGTGGTATCAGGAATCCGCATACGCGATTTTGGCTGATATCTCAGGATCGTTTCGTTGATGCAAAAAATAATGAAATTTCGGTACCTCCCTCGTCTAACACCCCATCAGGCGGAAAGAGCTCAATCTGCGGATGACCTTCGATTGACCTTGACTAAATTGTTGCCAACAAATTGGATGAGACATGTGTTAGCATAACCTTTCTGAATGTTCTTGCGACTGGTATTTGCAAAACGACCTTTTTCTATGTAATAAAATACACATGAACCTCTCTCTCCAATCCTGTATCTCGTACTAGTTTCTACGTGTGGTTCCACCTGCGTTTAAATAATGTTTATGAATATTTTGTGGATTTTAATATCATGTTGTCATGACCACAGGTTTATTTTGACCCCAAAATTAATAGGGCATTCAATCAATATTCTTTATAAAATTGTTATATATTGACATAAGATATTACTTATATTAAAATCTGTCTCACAATAGAATAACATTTTCTAAATAAGTTTTTGTTAGTATTTTATACGAACAAAGTTTAGTAGCGACTAGCGTAAACTTTATAACAATATTTATGCACACGACGGCGACGGCTCAGCCGACGACGGCCATGTACACAACTTTCCAAAAGAACGAGTATTATCATGAAACTGAAGTATTAACTAGAGAGAAATATAAAAAATATGGAATGAACCTAGTCTTTATTTTGTTGCAATAATGAAACATTACAATAGGTTAAGCTACCGTTGCTGAGATCAGTACGTGGATGGGTGACTATCTATTTCATACCAAGACCCGTCCGTGCCTTGGAAAGCATATTTTTAGTAGTCGGTTCCAGCTAACATTTGTAGATCTTTGACAGTCGTTACGGGTAGTCTGAACTCAGAAAGTCAGGCAACCAGTCTTACCAAGTGGTATCGTGTTACTCAGTAACTGGATTCTAGACGTCAGATAGGTAGTTGCTCCATGTAAAATACTGGTTTTCAGCTGCATCCGGGTAGCCTGCACGATGACTTAAATATTGTTGGGAAAAGGCTAGGTAGATGATGATGAACATGACGTTACACTTTTGTCCCCAGAAAGGGTAGAGTGGGTTGAAATGACCAGCACGCCCACATTTATTCTTAACCTGTGTAATACGGAATGAGGCCAATAATGAAACTTTTCCCGTCCTGGTGATAGAACCTACGACCCGAAGTGTGACTCTAAAGTCTAAAAATGTAAAAAAGGGGGTACACACAAAAAAGGGGAAGTCAGAAAGTCTGAAAAGTTGTGTGGAATTCGGTTGTCTTGGTATGTGATGCGGTGTAATGAGGAAAATGTCGTGAGGAAAGTTTTGAGTATGAATGTGGATGACTATAAAACTAGGAGAACATCAAAGAAACAATTTACGGAGTGTGTGAAATATGATATGGCTGGAAAGGGAGTGACTACCGATATGACCACATACAGAAGTATGGGAGAAAAAGACATATTGCGCCGACCTCAATTAAATATAATAAGGGTAAGGGCAAGAGAATTATGATGAATTTCTATATATCATTCAAGGAAGAACGTAATTTTCGAATATATTTCTCTGTACACTATGTAGTATGCATGTCTGCTTGCATGACTTAGGGCTTAAGCCCGGAACCGAATTCGATTGAACATCACTCTAGTCAATAGACGAATACATATTGCTTTGCGTATTACGCATGCTATTTCAATAGATATTTCTCCCACAAATGTTAGAACAGTTCCGCTATTACCTTTGACATATCCGAACAGTTTCATCGATCGACACGGTCTCTTATCAGCGACATCCACCAATGCCAATTGACAATGGATTAACGCACCTGTCACTCTTGCCTTATCACGACGTTGGAGCCTAAAATATGTCCAGGTTGGGAGTTAAAAAAGGCTTTGTTTATCGCTCTAGGTATTTCTATCTATAGATACCTATCTATCTATGACATTTCTATGACAATACTACTACTAGTAGTTTATTCATATTTTAGTATTAGTACCTCTATAGATACTTATAATAAAGCTGAAGAATGTGTTTGTTTGAGCGCGCTAATCTTTGGAACTAAAAGTCGGATTTGAAAAATATTTTTGCATTTGATAGCTTAATTCTTTAGAAAGATAATAGGCTATAAAACCAACCCTTAGGAGCTCAGCAAAAAAGCGCTAAGCGAAAACGAGGTAACAGCGAGGGCGGGCAATGGTGTTCACGTGGACGAAGTCGCGGGCAAAGCTTGTCATAAATAAACGCATACAGAATGCCATACAAAAGTTGATTCCTGGATTGTTTAGATTTAAATATAATTTCCTTTGTGTGAAAAGTGCTGCGCTATAAATCTATGTCCAAAACAATCCTGTCCATGTTTACAGTTGTAACTACTTTTCTTAAAAATACTTATTCTACATTATTATTTCAGTGTCATCTCCCAATCATGGTTTACAGGCACACATATCACATTACTCAGACAACTCTGCTTACCCTCTTCAAGATCCTTTGCGTTATACATACCTTGTATTACAGTGAGTGCTCCACATTAGCTCGATGATTCCCAGGCAATGTGTCGTGTGATCGAATACAAATAGGCTCATCACTCCCTCCTAGGAACATAAGGGGATCTCTCGGGTGGACGGAAAGTAGTATCCAGCTATAATCCTACTGTAGATTCAATGACTATCGACCTGATTACTGATTATGACGTTATTCTCAACGCATAGTAGTCTATACGGAATGAACTATGCTCAAAAAGTTAAGTTATAAAAAGAGTGCTAAAAATATTTTTCGATTAAACTTTTTAACTACGAGTAATGAGTATGCTAAGTCTCGCTCGCTATGATAATTGAACCAGAATATAAAACTACAGCTTCTAAAGCATAAAACTTGAAATAGGTACAATTAGTGTTGTGAAATGGTTCTATTTTGTAAAACGTATGAATTTTAGTCAGAACAACGAAGAATATCATTACCATTTATCACCCCTCCCAACATTAGCATAGAGCGCCGTGAAATATTCAATTAGGTATTAAAGTCCTCGAGAAACGAAGGTTCCGGATGAAATTAAGAGTCAATGCGACATGTTCTTGATTTTATTATTTTTTGTAACGATCAGGATATTAACGTACATTGTTCGGAAGAAGTTACATTATTATTATTTTACTACATTATTTAGATACATGCGGAAATAACTCCAGCTGCAACTTCAGAAATGCAATTAATTTCTCTTTCATAAACCACTGAACAAATCTCAAGAATGTAATACCATAAAGTTGGTTTAACTGTTGAAAGACTTTAGTGCTAAATCCATTACTAGTACATACCGTATCTGCTACCAAAGTTGCAGCTGGAGTGTAAGCACTGGGAACTGTAACTTTTAAGTTGTAAATACTCGGCAACTATTAACTGTTTTATATGTCTCAAACAAGTCATTAAGTAAATATGTCCTCTATCGCTTAAATACGGTATATTATTTACAATTAAATTTACCATGCCCAATAAAAACTTTAATATAAATGTCTCTATTCAAGATAATAGCAATATACATGGCACATTCATTTATAAACATTTGCTTAAATCTTACACGATCTCGTAAATGTATTGAACAGTAAGTATCAGAGATGAATTTACTATTATTTATATTCTTACAAACAGTTCGGATATTCACCTATTACAAACTATATACAACGTTATAAGACTAGTTATTATCACGTTACACGCTGATGGGAAAAAAAACTAAAAACCAAAAATTCGCCGATTCTAAAAACAAAAAAATAACAATGCCTACAGAAATTATTCCAATCAAACGTAATTACAGGCTGTGATTGTTGACAAATTACCTGAATTATCATTAGAGCTAGCGATAAAAAGGAAAATTTTACAGTAGCAGTTATCGTAATTATAGCAGACTTTTGATTACACACAGGAAGATTGCCGTCGTTGTGGTGATTGTTGACGAGGCGCCGGCCGTTGTGGTCACCGCGACTTTCCCATCGTTGGAGTACCATTTATTGGCTCTGTCTGGTACTCTGTTGCTCTTCGTGCTATCTACATCCTCATCATCGTCATCATACGCATTGTTTCCGTACTCATCATCCGAGGTAGCTCGAACATCAGGGTACTGGTAAGCGTGCCTGTCGTTCCCCGGAATCTCTGTGGCATGAGCAAAATTTTTGTTTTAAAACCGATCAATGTGCCGCTACCGCGTGATTTCAATATTCCGAGTTAATTTCGATTTTGCATTTATTTAAAGTATTTATCAATTGAAATGCAGATTTGAGAGTCATTGAACACGTTCTATATGCGTTTGCTGTAGCAAATATTTGCGTTGCGTTCTACAAAAGCTGATGTTTAAAGGTATGCGGAATTGAATGGAATTGTATTTAATTAACAAACTTAGGAGAAATTGAATTTCTTAAAATATAAAGGCTTACCGTATAATCTTATCTTGCTCTCGACGTCTCCCAGGGAATTCTTGGCGACGCAGATGTAACTGCCCAAGTCTTCCCTCCGAATGTTCTTGATCGTCATCGTCATTTCGGCTTCGAACATCGACTTCTGTCTGACTGACATCACGTGGTGCTCCGAAGGTATGATCAGTTCACCTGCAGAACAATTTATTACTTAAAACACACTTGTTTTCAAATTCAATATTAGAATTTCATCTTTCCTCAGCGGAAGTTTTATGAAAAATGTAAAAACTTCGTGCAGACACCAAGGAGTTTTATGGCTGCCTTATAATTTGTTTCGCTTTTATCGCGGATGCCTTACCTGCCAGCCGAGTTAATCAAACGGTATTAAAATTCGAATGTTGAACTTTTAAAGCGTATTTATATTCAATCTGGGATATAGGATGGTTTTTACTTTTACTTTTATTGCTGAACCATAATTTTATGCTCATGGTCTGCAATTACCTTAATCCCGTTTCTAGGGACGTGGAGTTGAAATGTAGACTTAAATATAATCATGCTTTAATACAAGCCTGTTTTAAATCATGATTATCTTTAATTCTCGGGATACATCGACGCGCAATCTGTTACCATATATGGATTCAAGACATGATTTGACCCCCAGCTATACTATTTTGAAAGGTTACTCAAAAAAAAATGCTGTTGAATACACTTTGACAGTGTAGGTATTGCTTGTATACTTTTAAATATAGTAAGTTATCAAGACATATGCGAGACCCCTCCTTGCTTCGGAAACCACGTTAAGCCGTTGGTCCCGGCTGTCATTCGTAGATATTTGACAGTCGTTACTGGTCGTCAGTAGCCCGAAAGTCAGACAACCAGTCTTACCAAGGGGTATCGTATTAGCCAGTTACTGGGTTGTGGAGCTCAGACAGGCAGTCGCTCCATGTAAAATACTGGTATTCAGCTGCATCCGGTTAGACTGGAAACCGACCCCAACATAGTTTTTTTTTTTAACGTTGGTCACTAGGAATTACTCCTGTAACGTGGGTGCGTTTACAAACATTTAAACTCACATACACAAACAGCCAGAACCGGAACAATTACCTGTAGGCAATACAAGTATTTGTTCCGTGTGGAAATCGAACCTGCGACACGCAGCGGAGCAGTCGATCGCTCAGCCACTGAGCCAACCGTGTCGTCTGTAGAGTTGGGAAAAGGCTAGGCAGATGATGACTATGCCAAATGCGAGTAGTTTTACCGAAATCGTATTGCATAACAGCACCCTAATTGCATAACATACGATCAATCGGAATCGGTTTCATTTTGACAGTTCAACAACATTCATTGCGTAATTTACGTGTTGAGCAGACAAATTTTTCGAACTTATGAAGCAATGGATTAGCAATTTGCTTCAAAATGGTTCTGATTCCGATTGATTGTGTGTTACGCAATTTGGGTGCAGGCACCTTCTTCAGTAAATCTTTTAAAATGATTTAAATTCTTACCTGGATCCTTAACCCAGTAGTTGATAGATTTAGGCGAAGACTCGACGTAGCACTCTATAGTGACGTCAGTGCCCAGCGGTGCACCAACCAGCTGATTGGGCACTTGAATCACAGGGTGAACTGGACAAAACAAAAAGATTTAAGTAATCAAGTTCATCAGCATTGATAAAAACCCACCAAGTATATGTCGGACCACGCATAGTGAAGGGTTCCGTAGTTGGGATGAATATTTACGCATGCACAGTATTGATTTTACCGCCCGCATGAAAAGTTTGTATTTTATAGTAGTTCTCGTTAGTAGTTCAGGTGGGATCGCAGTCAAGCACTGGTTTATATCATAAAAAAAACTGAAAACCAAGTTATTACTGCGGTTGTAATCGGTAGCAAATTCACTTAGAAACGTCTTATTATTTTTAATTATGGGACCAAACCCTGCTCGGTTATGTACAGACGCCAGCACATCAAGCTACTACAATCTGTCAACTTTCTTTAATTGATTTTCAACTTTATCGCTAAAGCATTATGGTTCAAGGTTGATTACGAAAATTTGACAGTTTCGGGTAGCCTGTTTGTTAGTTTCGGGGAGCAGTGATGGCCAAGTGGTAACGGCCGCGACTTACGAGTTGTAGGTCGTAGGTTTGAACCCAGACAGGCGCTTTACTTTGTGTAAATTATTTCATCACCACTACTCTCAAAACGGTGAAGGCAACATCGTGAGGAAACCGGCATGTCCTAGAACCAAAAATTAGAAACATCTGACATCTGCCAACCCGCACTGGGCCCGCGTGGTGGATTACGGACCATTCCCTCTCACCGAGATGAGGCCTGTGTCCCAGCAGTGGGAACATTATAGGCTGATTATGAATTGGTAGCTTGACCTGCTGGCGTCTGTACATTGAATTTTATTTTTTCATCCCTCGGTTATAAAAATTGGGAGGTGCCATTCCTCATTATTTTATTCGTAATTTCACTAAACTAATGTTTAGCGGTGCACACAACTACTTTCCAGTTTTCATCGATGTATTGCCAATATAGTATCTGAGTAAAATGGCTGTGTTTCATCTGGACGGACGGACAGACGGACATGACGAAATTATAAGGGTTCCCTTTTCACCATTTTTCTACGGAACCCTAAAAACTCACCAACCGGCCATCAAAAAGCGGAACGATTTTGACGAAGAATCCCAGGGCCTTTTTAAATCAATAACACTTTATGTTGAAACCTGATACTTCGAGTCTTCCTTGAGTTGTAAAAAAAAAGAAATCTTTTCACGGCTTCATTTGGCTAATTGGCGGCAAACAAAATACATGGAACATTATAAAGATCGGCTTACAGTGTACACTGATGTGGATCCTCTTGCTCACTGTGGGCGGGACCCCATTACCGGCGATACATAAGTATGTGCCCATCTCCGAACGTGATATTTTGGTCAGCTTCAACACTTCACCCTGGTATGTTACCACTGTGAACAAAAGAGGCAGAGAAATGAGGAAAATGTCGTGAGAAAAGTTTTGTGTGTAAATATCGACGGCTATGAGAGTAGGGGAAGACCAAAGAAACGATGGATGGACTCTGTGAATGATGATTTGGTTAGAAAGGAGGTGACTACCGAGATGAGGATTGATAGAGAAGTATGGAAGACAAAGACACGTTTCGCCGACCTTAATAAATTGGGATAACTGCAAGAAAAATGGTGATGATGACACTGTGAACAAAAGTTAAACGTATCACTTCAACCCAAACTTCAAGTTTATGTCCGAGTTAACAGAAGGTTTCATTTCCAATCCAATTCATTAATTCAATATTCTATCAATTTAAGACTGCTATTTCAGTAGTCATATAACTCTTATCTGGAGAATAAATATTACGATTTGACATATTTTCTATTCAAAGCTTGCATACAGTAGTAATATTTACCTCAGTTAAAAGCTATCTGACTATTGAAAAATCCAAATTTCAATGTTTGATCGGTAATAACGTCCGTAATACGATACCTGTGTATTACAAATGTATAATTAATATAGATTTAATAAGAGTTTGAATTTGTTTTATCTAATTTATGTGTTGTTGTTGTATTTATATTGTATTTATTCGTTTGTATTCATTGATGTGTGATGTTTTGTATTTATTAATTTGTAATCATTTTGAATAATTTTAATATAAAGATGTTTGCTAATATGGGTTTTGTACCTGAAATAAATGAATTTTAGTTTTAATTTAATATAATAGCATAGTTCTTTTTTTTTTCAATTTTATGTACAAGTTAAGAGAAGGTTTCGTATCTAATCATTCATTCGATCGATTTAAGGGTGCTATTTCAGTAGTCATATAACTTTTATCTAAAGAATAAATATGACGGTTTGACATATTTTGTGTTCAAAACTTGCATACACTAATATTTATTCCTCAGTTAAAAGCTATCTGACTGTTGTACAATCCGAAATTCAATGTTGGATAGGACGTTATAACGTCCGTAATACTGCGTATTACTACTTTGTTAGATTTGATTTGTAAAATCTATAGAAGCATTTGCCAAAGTTTATGGGTAACGTGAAGAACACGTATAGAATACTCTTAAGGCGAAAACGTCAGGGTAGCCCGCGAAATTCAATTTTTTTTAAGTTTTTTGCAATTATTAGGATCAGCAATACTCCTTGGGTTAGAACTGGCCTCAAATGTCATGCTTTCATGAAATAGTCATTCAATAGGGTAATATAATAGTTGTATTGGTATTATATTATATTGCACTTCAGCTCTTGTTCAATAACATCCCATTTTTCACCATCAAAAGCTTTAATTTCGCCGCAAACCGACATATTTGATTCCTTAATTTCACTTTTTGTTTTCAAAAGTTTCTTTGTCTTGTAATATGTACTCAATAGTTTTCGTGATTCGTCGATATTTGCTTGTTTAGGATATTTCAACCCCTTTTCCTGGAATATTACCTGTAGTTCTTCTTTATTGCATTGGTAAATATAGGTTCTTTTTCCAGACTTTATTGAAGTAATCTTTTGTTTGAAAATTATATTTCCTTTGTCTGACATGTGTAAACCATTGACAGGTGGTAGCTTTCAAACAACGGTTGAAGTAGCGCAATATATCTTTGAAAATTATAAACACTTAATTAATTAATTTGTGTTTATTTATTACAGAGCAATAATACCTGAGAGAGAGTGCAAGAGGGGGTGAGTGAGTAAGATGATCTTATGGATGCGTTCCAGATCTCACATTTTTTATGAACATAATTCTGTAAAACCATTTTTGTAATCGTTGCGAATCATTTTTTAATCAGCATACGACCAGATACTGACCTGGAAATTGCAAAAAAAGTAAGTAAAAAATCTCGCGTGCTACCTTAGCGCATCCTCCTTAATGACTCTTTCTCTCTCTTCTCTTGCTAACATTTAATATTTGACCAGCCTATATTTGTATTCTAATTATTAATTTAATCCGCGGTAACTACTAATAAAACGGTTGCATTTAGGTATGTTAGGTAGATTTGTTTGTTAATCATATTCTATTATGGACTGGAATTCAGTCATTGTGCCGAAATTTGGTCCGTGTTGTAATGGACACGGCATTTACAATAATATGCAACTCAATTTGGCTTTCATTGCGTCATACATACACAGTATAATGAAAATTGATGTTAGAAAAGCGGATGATTAATGGTGCAGTAAGCTATACAGGGTTATTTTAAATTGGCTAGCTAAACTCCGCAGACGCGATGGATCAATACCTAAATACAATAAAACAGTTTTTCTCAACTCATACTTCAAGTAACAACACTATTTACAGAGGTCGTTACCACCAAAAAAAAAAAAAACAGCAAAATCTTTTACCTATTTTTTTATTTATCGTGTTTATAATTATATCGATACCCATCGCGTTTGTGGAGTTTAGCTAGTCAATTTAAAATAAACCTGTATAATACATGGTAACACGTCAATCAATCAATGGTCATGCTTTCTCTGTACTTATGAGAAGAGGTTTTTACCCTTTTTTTTTGAGGATGGGAAATCATCAAATGACCCCTCCCGCTCTGGGTGGAGCGGAAGGGAGTGTCAGACTCTTACTGACTAAAACCCACCCGTGTTCCTTCCTTAGCCCTTTATGTTCCAGGGCAGCGGTAACCCTTTCGGACGATCCCGCTACCCAGGTTTTTACCCTGCGTTGGGAAAGTAATAGGCTTGTTTATTTGCCACGTCATCTGTTTTTTAATCAAATATATTTTTCTAAAATATTATGTGTTAGTCTCATTGGTACTGTAATCTATATAAGGTAACAGGCCTGTTGCCATACTTAGTTTAATTAAAAAAAAATATAAACGTAAACAAACACATTCCAATAAAAACTACTAGGCTAACTTAAATTTGCTTTAGTAGTTACTAAAGCAAATTTAATAAAGTTCTTATGGAATCACCGCGCGAGCTTTCTCTACCAAATAAAATAAGATTTTTTTATTGATGAAAATACTAAAGAACGTAAATTAAAAAAAAACATACAGACTGTTATTAGAAGCTCCTTCTTTTTGAAGTCGTTTAAAAAGAAACCTAGTCCTGTGATGTCTCAAATCAAAATCAAAAGTCATTTATTTAAACTAAGCTGAGAATCAGCAGTTTTTGAACGTCAAAATTACAACAGACAGTCCCCCAAAACGCCCGCCCTTCACCACTTCCTAGTGCTTTCGCTGGGGAGAAACAAACTCCCCAGCTCTGCAAGTGTCTCCACTGCAAGGCAAAAGCCTCCCTACTCTCCTCTCTACTTCTCTCTATTTAAAGCTTCTTAGGACAAATACCATAATAATTAATCATTCAAAATATCACAACATGCAGTTTAGTATTGTACTATCGTCTACTTAATTTAAATTCCCATTAAAAGAAAGCTCTACCTAAACCGCTGGGTTAAGAAGCATGTTTGAATGTTTGAGCAAGAGTTCTTTATACAAGCTGGCTGGGACATTGACGTGCAACCATGGATTACTTAAAAAAATTGCTGTTCCATAAATTTTTACTGCGAAGGTTCACGAAGGCATTTGTCTATGAAACAGTAGTTTTTTTTTTGATATCTGACGAAAATCTTCTACCTTAAGAGGTCTAGAAGCATGTACTGAATCCATGGTTGCGCGTTGATGTCCCTGACACCTGTATAACGGAGCTGAACACTAAGTAAGAATTTTTTAAAATTCATCCTTTAGGGAATGAAAGTTTGTATAGAAGTTTGTCATTTTTCCCGCTGGGAATGCCTTCGCACACGGTTTGTAAAACTATAAACTCTTTATAGTTCAAAACAACTACCAGTTTTGTACCTACACAGAATTTACGTCTTTTTCCTTTGAAATTCTTAAAATGTGCAGTAAAATTTAATTACATTAATCGCCCAGCTTTGTGCTAAAGCGGTAACCATTGGGGGAAATATATTGCACTATTCAAGTACGACTTTAGAAGATAAAATGCTAGTTTATTTGCTTAGTTTTTTGTTTTTACTAACACGCTTTTTAATAAGCTTGATTTGTATGATAATAAATATTGTTGCGACTTTGTATTCGTGTAGGGAATATAGCTGTACCTATCTGATTGGAGGAGTGAGTATTTACAATTTATTTGTGACCAAACATCAGTGAGTAGGAAACTTCATATTTTCTTGATTATTCAAATATGAATGAGAGAGTAGGAAGCAATAGGGATTTTGGATTTTAGATAAAATTTGAGAATTTCTTTGAGGTTTTGTTTCAGGTCGATAGTGACAAAATTTTGGTACGTTCTGATTGAAATCAGTAAATTTAAAATAGCACTTTTGGATAAAAGTACCATTTTAAGTTGATTGACTTATACTTTAGAATAATAGAAGTACTATTTTTATTCCAAGTTTTTTTGCCCTACCATGTCTCGTTTTTATTTAAAACCTACTTCTGCTACGATTACCTACACAAATTATTAGTAGTATTTTGGTTATTTCACAGAAATTATACCTAAATACTTATTGCGTTTAAAAACCATCGGGTTTTCAACGCAATAAGTATTTAGGTATAATTTTCAAGTGTTTTCGAGGAGGACATTTATAAAGCCATCAAGCATTTTCTGAAACCACGAGAATCGTCAATAAAAATACTAGAATTAGTTTAGACAGTTTTATTTCAGAACATTTTTCCCTTCCCTTTAAATTACTTGTAATAGCTTTAGCTGTAAACATTACAAACCCTAACACAAGTAACACGACCCATGCAGGTCCCAATAAATTATTCAAACGTTATTCACTATTCGTATAATGAGACCTAGAAGTGTATTCAACGGCAGAACTCTACTAATTACGACAAACTTTAAACAATACTGGACGCGAAACTCATCCCGAGAACAGTCGCCGCGCGGCTCATTGTGGACCCACAAATGCGGTCACACAGACTTTCGTATTATACATATTCAGAAAAACAATGGCGTCCTTGCGCCATTCAAATAAACTAAGACAAATGAAATATTTTTCCAGCTATTTATTAAACAATTTTGGGATTAATGGTGCCTATTTTTTTTTTTGTTGGGTAGGGTTAATCGAGCTGAGGCCTGGGAATGAAGAGAGGAGACAATAAGGCGCATTAGTCTCATATTGTCTCTTCTCCTCTTCGTATGCAACTGCATACATCAGTACACGTATGACGTGGCATACGTGCTGTACTTACCCCTTGTCATTGTGTGGGGACTGTACCTAGTCTAATTTAAGAAACGCCTAAGACTAACATTTTTTTTCGGGAAATAATTATAGGAAAATAGAAATAGGTACGAGGAAAACGCTGCTGCTGCGGACAGTGGAGTAAAAAAAGAAATGGAACTAAACAAACTGTCGATCTTCATTACTGAAAAGATGTAGGCAGAGGTATAGGTCATCAATATATTCCAGTACTAGGTTTCAAAGTTTCCCAACACGGTAAAGGAATACATCGTGAGGAAACCGGCATGTCCTAGAACCAAAAATTCGAAGATATGTAATATCTACCAACCCGTACTGGGTGGCTGCACCGCGTATTGGATTACGGCCATCCTGTATAATTAATTAATTCCCTCGCACAAAGAGGCATGTGTCCCAGCATTGGGAAAATTATACGCTGATTTTGCTACTAGATTTCTAATCCAGTAAAAAATCCTATAAGTATATCTATACTTATAATAAATCTGTAGAAGTGAAAATTCTGTACATTGAAAATATCAAAAAAATAAATGGCAGGGGGTGTTACTAGACCGACACCGAACCCAAAAATGTGATTAAATTTTTTTTTGTCTGTCTGTCTGTCTGTTTGTTCAGGCATCACGCAAAAACTACCGGTTCGATTACGTTGAAACTTGGTATAATTATTCTTTAATATCCTGGGCACCACACTGGGTACTTTTTATCCCGGAAAAGTATATACAATAAAAAACAAACTTAATTTTGCGGTTCGATCCCTAGACCCGATTACTGCACCAACCGCAAATAATAAGTTAGTCGTAGTTAAGTCACCGCAATGGAGTTCATTTTTATTTCTTTTAGTTTTTAGAGTTATTTAGGTTTATTTTTATATAAATCGTAGGTATAGATTTTAATTTTAAAGTATAGGTAGTATATTTGATAGTGTACGTAGTGACCGTAGGTTATTTTATAATACTGTTAGGTAGGATTAGTCATTCGTATAGATATTAGTTTTTAGGGATTTTGCTTATTTATTGAGTTTAGATTAGTTATCATCAGAAATAGGTTTATTTAGGTAGGTAGGTATTTAATTTTCTGTTATTGGGTTTTTTTTTTTATTAGGTAGGTATTTAGGTAAAGATATCATATAGGTACCCTCTTAATCACCACTAATGAGACATAATTGGTTTTCTATTGTAATTAGCCACAAAGGGCCCGCGAGATAGATGGCATTCTGGGGAAGCACATAGGTACATTTTATCCTGTTAGCACGTTCCCGTGGGATAATTTCCGACATCCACGCGGGCGAAGCCGCGGGCAGAAGCTAGTTATTATAATAAAATTAAAACTCACTGAAATAAATAAAATCCTTCGGTAAACTACCTCCATATTTTTTAAGCTTGCCAAGTCTTTGCTGAAGCCAATCACTTTACTTTTTCGCCATATTTTTTTAAGGTATGATATGCTGCACAAGAACGTGTTTGCTTTTAGTAAACTAAGATGTTGAGTTTATTTAAAGCTCATACTCTGAAAAAGTGGATGTTTGTAACTTAATCACGTCCCTGAAACCGCTACATGGTTTTGGATGAAATTGGCAGCATTAATTTCCATGCAATAATAATTCCATGCAATAAAACTGAGACGAATAAGAAACAAAAAATGGGGCGAAACAGAACTAAAATAGAACATTACGATATGTGTGACTTAAGTAGACCTCTATTGTATACTATTTTATAGCTCGTGTGATTTAAACCCGCACTTAGTCACGCTTTTCTGTGTAAAAATAGACTAAGTACTCAGCACCCTAATTGCGATCGATCAATCCGAATCGGTTTCATTTTGACAGTTAAACAACATTCATTGCGTTATTTACGTGTTGAGCAGACAAATTTTTCGAACTTATGAAGCAATGTATTAGCAATTTGCTTCAAAATGATTCAGATTCCGATTGATTGTGTGTTACGCAATTAGGGTGCCGGTCACAGAAAAGCGTGACATAAGTGCGGGTTTAGGTCTCACAGTGCTATAATAATTAATAAATGAAGTTGATACCTGAGCAGGTGCGGCATGATCAGGGAACACCGAAAATATAGTTCAAAAGTTTCAGATAGGAGCCCCGTGGTCAGAAGTTCACTTTCAGATTTCGAATATGAACCAAAAATAAAGTGATCTTCATAGCCGTTGATTTTGGTATGATCGTGTGCGGCCTAACTCATAATGACTTAAATAGCAAAATCTGATGAAGTAATTGTGGGCTTTTCCTAAATCTGACGACTTTGAAAACTCAGAATTGGACTTTTTTTAAAAGGATATTCAGGGTGAATAAAATTAATTCTGTGGAGCAGTGTAGTAGAATAGTGATAGCGAATATATAAATATCTGACGGATTGATACAGCCTTTGGCAAATATGACGAAATTTAATTGATTTACAAAGAGGTTATAATTTTGCAATTTAAATATAAATCAATGAACTGAGCAGCTTTGATTGCTATTTGAATTTGAAACTGACCCTTTTGTTTAGATTTGTTGGAAATATCAAACACTTAAAAGAAAATTGTTAAAAGTTAAGTAGCAAAAGTGTACACCACAAACAAAGTTGATTATTTCAAAATTTTACTATGACACTAAGCAAACCAATTATTTCAAAAACATCCTCACCTTATGGGCAGTCCAACCAGCTGTTATAGTTTTTTAAAACTTTACCATGGGGCGAACAAGTAATCGTGTCATACGTGGAGTGAACTTTGTGAGGCGAATGCGGAACGAATTGTTAAACACCGTTTGAGTGAGTAATGTTTTGAAATGCACACAGTTATAAAAGCTGAAATGTATGATTTATAAATTGTAAATATTCCAAAAAAGGCCGTTTGTACTCGTGCAAACTCTCATACCGTTACAAAAATGTTCACAAAAAAGACTAAATAAGCGATGTAATCGATCAGACTTCATAAAGAATTTAAACTGTTTATATTATGTACACTGATACATAATATAAACAGTTTAAATTCTTTATTCTTCTAACCACAATCAATTTGCAGCCACAAACTGCGGTATTTTTCTATCCGATAACTTTAACCGCAATGATATTGTGTCATTCATTTTACAAACAGTTTTGCTAACAGTAGTTTGCTAAATATGGTCAGCAAGAGAGAAAACTATAGAAGCAGGCTGATTTATTAACCCTACCAATGTCATACGAAGCAGCGATTGCTCATAAGAAAAAGGCACTCGAAACGACAATCTCTCTATATTAATATATTAAAACTAAAGAGATTGTTTGTTTGAACGCGCTAATTTCTGGAACTACCAGTCAGATTTGTAAAATTCTTATTGCATTTGATAGCTCAATTCTTGAGAATGGTTATAGGTTTAACATCATGCTACGACACTTAGGAGACGAGAAAAAAGAAAAGTCAGAAAGAAATCTAAGCGAAAAGGATATTTTAGCGCGAGCGGGCGAAATTTCACGCGGACGAAGTCGCGGGCGGAAGCTAGTAAAATATAATCGTGAAAACCGTTAAGCATAGCAGCTTCTAGTAGGCGATCATTTGACGGATTAATAGACGCATCACTAGGATTTATTGAAGTTGAATAATTATTGTTTAAGTTTCATAGAAGTTTGAATAGAACTATACACCGTTAAATTTTGATCGTTTTAATCCTTAAAAGGGGTCATTGTTCTCATCATTATGAACAACTTTTACTATGGGACCAACCCTGAAATTGTGAAAAAAAAATCAGTTGATCCATACATTATGTCGAGTTGCGAACATAAATCTATGGATCAACTGATTTTTTTTTTCACGATTACGATATATTTTCACATACATCATAATAGCCTGAAACTACTGAAAACTCCACAACACACTTGATTGTCTAAGATTATTTGGTCATTGACGACAAATCAAAAAAAAAAAAATCCAAATTAAATTAAGTTACTGATTTAATTTTTTGAAAATTTCAGACGTGTTTATCCTCTAAATTATGTTTCACACATTGTCTTGCTTTGACATTAACATATTAAGTCACGATACTACCGCTTAAAGGCTGCACTATCGTCACTTAGACGTGATTCCATGGATTGCCGACATGAGTGGGCGTGTGTCGTGTTGACGTTTTGTTACCGCAGCGTTTGACCAGTGCCGAAGGTGGATTTAAAACGTTCAAATGTTTTTCTTATAGAATACCTTGTAAAGAATAACGAAGCAAATCAGTTCGATGATCTCTAGTAGTTGCACAGAAAACGCTCCAGTGGAAACAGGCATTCAATCACTATTTGCGGGTAGCGTGCTCAATGTTGATTTTATCGTTACATTATTTCGTTGTTCGAGGGTTCTCGCATAGCCTTCTACACCGGTAATTTGTGAAACAATGCCTCCCTTGGAATTTACCCTAAGCATTGTTATAATAACGTCTACTATAAGGCTTTTGGAGTCGCCGTTAGCAATTTAATCAAGTCTCCAATTTGATCTTCGGTTAATAAATTTGTTTAATAGTTCACGACTAAGGTTGAGGAGAGAGGTATTTGGATATATTTTGCGCTGAAATTGAGTTTAATTTAACTTTTGTTACTTCGATACCTTGATTTAATTAAGTGTATCGTGTAGTTATGACTTTGGGCTGCTACACGAGCTTTATTAATTATTAGATCACAAAATACCATCTACGGAATTTAAAATAGAAATGTTAAAGTGGAAAATAAAAACTATGGTCATCATCTGCCTAGTCTTTTTCTAACTATGTTTGGGTCAGCTTCCAGTCTAACCATGGAGGATGCAACAATAAAACCAAAAATAAGAGAAATTCAAAAAATGCCTGCACATATTTTTTCGGCTTGTACAAATATAACCATCTTTCGTACAAATAAAAACATACGTGAAAATTAGAAGTAAATGCGTGATGTTTTTTTATCGAGAAAAATTTGTGTTTTGTTCCACAAAAAATTTGGACATATCATGTAGTACTTATATTATTTTCATTTTATACCTAAATCATATCAATTTCTTAAAAAATCAAATTGAAGATAGGCTATTCTGCTTAATGCCCCCCTCTAAATACTAGTATTTTACAGTGAGAAACTGCCTACCTGACTTCCACAACCCAGTTACTGGATAAAACGATACGCCTTGGCAAGACTGGTTGGCAGACTTTCGGGCATCAAACTACTCGACAGTAAAAAGTATGACACTAAGAATTATTTATACAATAACCAACGTCCAAAGTTTTGTATGCAGACGTTTGGCGTTTGTCATATAAAAACGAATTAAATGAACAGTGTATAAAAGTAAAATAAACGTTGTTATCACCGATGGACTTCTTAGCTGTGCGTTTTCATCATAAAACTTGCTTTAATTTGCTTTAATCAAGATTACTAAAGCTTGATTACTTGCAAAACGTTTACTAAGAAATAGGTATCTTTAGATTGCAATCTGTAGCAGCGACGATGGCTTTTACAGTGTTTACACAGTCATGGTCACACAAAGAGCAAATAAAGCCAACACTCACTAAGCAGTCAGGAACTGTCACGGTTTCTATGAAATCGTCTCATCGCTCAGTTTGTCTGTTTGCTAGTCCATATCGGAATACCTACTTGAGTGCGAAAGCCGTATCATCGAATTTTGCATTTTGATTGTTGACATCTCTATACTGCGACGCCTTGTTAAATCGACGTCTTGTTACTGCGATATTTTGTTACATCGAAGAACTGTACTGCGAACGATTTTACTGCGTAAATATCATACTGCGAAGCCCTGTTCAATCGATGTCTCGTTACTGTGATGTTACTTAGGATAACTTACTTCGGACGACCTTACGGCGATAACCAAGTACATCGATTTTCTTTTCCAAAACAATACCTACATTTTTAACATTTCTTTAAAGCAGAGAGCGCCATCTGTCATGTACGAAAATAGTCGAAAATGGAAAATGACAGCCGAAGATTGCCGAAATATGGTCGGATTCTAAAAACAACCCATATCCGTATATCAAAACCTTTCGACAAATTCCCAACACACTTCGATATGTATTTAGAGAGTGCACAAGTATTATGAACCTGTTATTATTATCCGCTAATGTCAGTACGTTCCGAGTAAGTTCGGCTTGCGTGACTGATGACCAATGTAACCCGTATTTATTGCAATTTACGGGTTATTACTGTGCGCCAACTATTATGTGAATAGGTTTGTTTTTGTGTGGAAAATAAGAAAATTGTGACTGATTGAACTGGCGACATGTGGGCGTACTATAGGTGCAAGTCTGCCTAACTCTTCGGGAAATACAGTCGTGCTGTTATGTTGTTTGTCTTCTAATAAACTTTGTCATGACTAACTGACTGTCAAGTGTTGTGTCACTTTATTAAGGTACTAGCTGACCCGGCAAACGTTGTTTTGCCATATAAATTATTTCTAGCTGCCCGGCGCTACTTCGTTCGCGTGGTGTCCTACCCCTTACCCCTACCCTACTCCTACCTTAATCCTATACTACTGCTACCCTACTCCTATCCTACTCCTACACTATTCCTACCCTAGTCCTAACCTACTCCTACACTACTCTTACCCTACTCCTAACCTACTCCTACACTACTCCTACTCTACTCCTATAAGTAAAACGGTGATTGATTGATAGAACCTAGCGGACCCGGCAGACGTCATCCCACCCAAAAAAGCAGCGCCACCTACCGGGTCCAATTGTGTATACAAACCTTGTCCTGACAACAACGAACACAAAAAAAAGGAATTATCCAATTTGGTGCGGTCGATCGGAAGTTATGGGCCTACATACATTTCGAAGATCCATTTTTATTTAAACAGGATAATTTTTTATTCAGTGCGTAAATTTTTACAGGGTGTTCTACCCATGAATATGAACAACATTCACTATGGGACCATCTCTGAAATCACGAAAAAAAAATCAGCAGATTCATACATTTTGGTCGAGTAGGTATTGAACTTTTATAAGAAACAGCTGATTTTTTTTTGTGATTTCAGAGATGGTCCCATAGTGAAAGTTGTTCATATTCATGGGTAGAATACCCTGTGAAAATTTACGCACTGAATAAAAATTTATCCTGTATAGATGTGCTATCAAGTCATCATCATTTGCCTTTTCCCAACAATGTTGGGGTCGACTTTCAGTATAACCGGATGCAGCTGAATACCAGTATTTTACATGGAGCGACAACTGGACAAGCTAATTAATTATTTTGCACTTATTTCTTTTAATACTTCGGTTTAGTTTATCAAAATCAGACTAATGAAATGGAATATCTCAGTAAAATGAATAGTTAAACATGCATTTTGAAATCCAAGTAGGTACTTCGCCAATTTTGTATGGAAATGTGAAATGCAACTCTGCAAGTTATTACTTAGCCAACATTTATTACTTTACCTCATAAAATTACACAGACACAATGCTAATTCCCGCAATTAAAAACGTTAAATATCTACAGTCCTTTCACATTTATTTCACCTCTGACAGCAGCAGCCCAAAAGCAACCTTATTGTAACGATAATAAAGATCACTCTGATTTTGACAGACTTGTCAATGGCAGCGACCCAGCGATAATAAAGATCATTGTGCTTTTGACAATTATGCAAAATCAGATGTAAAATGAATGAATGGACTGTAGTCGCAATCTCATATCAGCGACAATCAACGTCACAAACGTGTCAAAAAAGAACGAAAATTAGAGGTAAGTATTTATGAGAGATTGAGACTGAGATTAAAATGCAAACTTTCGTGAAAATACGAGAATTGTCCCCTCACATGCCATTCAAATGTTAGACCTCGTGTACCTTTGCTTTTCGCTCCAGTTTGGTCCCTTACGACGATCTCCATGCCATCTTCTCGTTTCCACATGACTCTCGGAGGTGGAACACCGCGAGCCTTACACGAGACCCTGGCTGTGCCACCTTCGGGGACCATCGTGTCTCCCGAAGTCTCTTCGGGAACGAAGTCCGGTGGTATCACCACGTCTAGGAAGCCCATCTGCGAAAAACGGAAAAAAGATTGTAAAACATTACCAAATCAGAACTGATTAAATAATTAAAGCACTTTTCACCTCCTACTGCTGAAAGCCTCTTCTGCAGATAATACAGATAAAAATGGTTGACGGTTTACAAATACCTAGCTTAGGTAGGTCTGTACCTCCCAATGTAATTTATATTTTTTTCCAAACTTAAATATACAGTCAAACAAATATCAAACTGAAAACATTCTCTATTTTACCAACCCCTTTATCACAAAAATCAAAGCAAATATACATATTCGATATAATCCAGAACGGATAATATCCTAAAATCAACAGCCCATTGAAAGTGTAAACAGAATCATTTAATTATCGAGAAACCTAACATAGTTCACATCGCTGATGAAATTATATCTGAATTGTGCGGTTTGCCGATCGCCGAAGAGAAAATATTTACTCAAAATTGCTTAGCGAGATGCTCTAATCACATTTTGGTGCAAAATTGGCACTAAATTGACGTCTTTTCAGATTTGCGTCCGACGTATTGAACCGGGAGTTACAGAAAATAAACAGAAGAAGCAATTATTTTTGAAGCTACTGAAACATAACAGTGTTACAGCACTTTTTGATGCTAAAACCTTTGTAGTGAAGAGCATTCATCGGAAATATTATAATTCTGAATAACAGATTTGTTCCGACTTCTGCAGATTAATAAGAATGAAGAATTATTTGAATTGAA